>JAECXC010000339.1:0-5000000 GCA_018152125.1 Drosophila dunni | reverse complement strand
CTCGCGGCAGACGCAGCGCCACCACCAGCGCTCATAGAGCTGAATTTATTATGTGGGCCCCCATAAGTATGCTACACATTTGTAATACGGAAACTGAGCTGCTTTTAAACTGCTCGACGAGTAGTTATCACGCAGAGTGTGATTTTAAGTAATAGTTTATGACGTTAGCAATTTTAATAAATTTATTTAAAGTACGATACAAAAAGAATCTCTTTTTGTGAGCATTTTGAATTGAATTAGTTATGAGAGCCCCTAAAAGCATGCACTACATTTAAAGCAAGCGAGATATACCCCAATTGAAGCAATTATTAAGTTATGCTTTATCATTTGTGTAATTTAAAATACATATTTTTGTAATTTCCACTTAAAACTCCTTTTGTCAGCACTTTACAGCGTACACGAATAATATTTAAAATTCACAGCACAAATACAAATGCACATGAATTTACGAGTAATCTAACAACTTTGTCTTTAGCTATGTGAGTGTTTGCTACTTTGTTATTGTTTAATTTAAATATGCAAATTGAAGGCAGGCGCTTAAAAAACGCACGCAGCGCAGCACAATGAATGAGCTGCCCTGGAAGTCTCAAAACATCCGAACACTCCAACCACGCAACCACTGAAAAAACTCAACCACACACAACAAAATGAAAAAGATTGGAAATTTAACGCACAATTTAGGCAACCACGAATGCGTCTTGTCAGGGCAGACAGACAGACGGACGGACCGAGAGTGAAAAAACGGCTAAAATAGAAAAACGAGCAATAAAAAATTAAATAAAAAAGCCGCCAATGAGTAAGGGTCGCTCCATAAAGCATTAAAACATAAAGCGACGCGTCGGTGATAAACTCAAATTAAAATACCGCCTACGACGATAAAGCGCATGACATAAACTCACCACTCCCCCACCCATTCCAGGATTCCCTTTCGCCCCCCTATTACCTTTGACAAAAGTTAATAGGAAATGGTTTTGTTTCTATCAAAATTTCGACAAGTTTAGCATTAAGCTAGTGATTTACTTGCCATCAATCAGTTTTCGAAAACATTATATCAAAGGAATCTCAAGGTCTGCCGCTGGGAATAAATCCCAGAAACAAATTCTTGTCTGTTTCTCTATGTTTTAGATAAACAAATATTCATGAAGGTGGCATGAGTTCCACTCGGATAGCGATACGCCCACACACACACACGCACACTCCGGCGCACATTCATAGGTTAACCGCATCAAGCATGAACGACATTTTGCGTAGGGGAAAACATACATAAATCAAAGCTGGGGTTGACACAAGATATCTCCTAGACGTAGAGAGTGCACAGGGTAGTATATATATTCGTATATATTCCTGTAAGGGCTAGACAACGATGCTGGCGATAAGCTGACGCCACTTCAATTCGCTGGCAGTTTATTTTTTAATTTGGCAAATAAAGTGCCATAAATAAAAGTCAAAAGAATGACTTAATCAGAGGCCTTGGACGTTCTGCTATGCAGCAGAAATAGTATGTCCACTTTGGCTACAGGAATGAAAACTCATGCATCATTTGTCAAAGTGGAGGACGGAAGGCAACTGTTGACTGTCTGGCATGTCTGGACAATTTAAAGTGTCTGTCGCTAGTTGTTTGTCATAAGCGTCTATATGTCTGTCTATTAGGCATATAATGATGCAATTAGTTACCTGCCGACGTGGTGCCAGCTGCAGGCGCCGTTGAAGTTGTCACCGAACTGGGATGAGCAAAGGTCCGCACCTGTGGGCGAAAATTGAATTTAGCTCCCGATGCCTTCGCTCCCAAGCCAATGTTCTCCTGATGCGATTTCCCACTACGCAGCACAATGTACACCTGTAATGGAGAGGAGAGCACAACAAAAGCAGTGGCAATAATCTTAAAAGTCTCTAAACTTCAAGTCTACACACCTTACTGCCAAAAATGAGTGCGAGCAGCAGCGTCACCGTCAGCTGTGTGTGGCAGAAGAATATAATATAAAGCAGATCCGGATTTGCCGGTGACTGCAGGAAGAGCCTGACAATTACAGCAAAATACAGTGAATATAGTGAAAGTGAAAGTAAGTATTAGATTTGAGGTACTTACATGGACACATTGAGGAAGCAGGTGAGCAGAAACTCATTGTAGATGGCCATTGATATGAAGCGGCTCTCATTGAATTCGGAGGGCGCCTTTCTCACCATAATGCACAGTCTGACGCCCCAGGCCAAGAATAATACCTCCACTGTAAACACAGCAAAGAGAAAGTGGGAGAGAGAGGGAGAGTGAGTGAGTGAAAGTGCCTTTGTGCAGTTGTATGACTCTGAACATTTTAGTTTTGGTTTGATTTTAATTAAAATGTTCAGCGCGTGGCGTGTGCCTCTTGACTGAATTTCAATGCCTTCAAGCATTAAAAACACATTATACATTAATTACGGGTTGTATTTCACGTCGCAAGAAGCAACCTAACAAAAACACACATGTACACACACACACACACACAAATTTTGAATGCTCGCAAAACTCGTGCAGCGTAATCATAAAAGCTTTGCTTTTCCTGCTGCTGCAACTCGTCAAATGCAAAAAAATACAGACATTTGGCATGGAAAATGCTAAATAAACACGTAACAGACGAACTCAAATTAATGAATTTGTGCTGTATCTGAAATATAGTTACTTAGCATTTGTGTGCTCTGCTTTAAAGTTTTTTAATAAAGCCAACAGTTCACAATACACTTTCCTGCACTTTTACCACCGCTTTTCCTCATCAAAAGTTGACATTTCTCACAACTATTTTTGCAATACTCGTACAAAGTTTTGTCAATATGAAATTCCTTACAAATCTCAATACTTTAAATGCATTCATCATACTCTAATTACTTTTTTAAGCTTTAAATTGTAAGGTTTTCATATCTCTGCTTATTTATGTGCACACTTTGAACAGCATTCCATCAATCATTCACATTAAATAGCTTAAGATTCTTTATTGGTATTTTTCCGATCCAGCACTGTGCTTGGCTGACTTGCAGTTTGCAAATAAGCTTTATGGCATCGCTGAATGCTATTTGTGATGCAGTACACAGTGCCACGGGAGCTGCAAAAAAGCCATTTAGCTGCTCCGACAGCAGTGGCTGCACAACCCGCTCTGGTTGGCATCTAAGTGCAGCTTTCTGGCTGGATTTGAGTTAAGGCCAAAAGGACATAAGTTGACTGTTGTCCGCTGTCTGTTGCTTGTTGCCCTGACGATGTCGGCATTCCAATATTTTTGCACTTTAATTTTTCTTTTCCCCTTTTTTCCCCATTTTTTTACTTCTGTTGAGTTCAACTCGCACACATTGCGTATACGTAACGTGGCATGCGATAGATTGCCTGCTGATATTTTTTTGCCAGCATTGCTTTGAAGTTCAGTAAAGTCTCTGCGCGTATCTGTGTGTGTGTGTGAGTATTTTTGTTGAGTGGCTTCTATAGCAATCAAGTGAGCTCTATTTGTCCCGCATACAGGGGCATATCAAATTATTTTGAGACTTTGCTTACTCGAGGTGAATGTGTAGTCCCACCAATCGGTTTTGCATAGGAACGCTTTGAGGTCATCAGCGGTACGTCCAACGACCACATCCGGCGGCGATACCAAAGTCCGTACCAGCAAACAGGTACCAATCGCCCCACAGATAATGCCCAATCGCTTGAGAAGCGCAGCGTCTGTGATTTTGACAGCCTTTGCCGAGCGCACACGAAATATCACCGAAATTCTGAAAGCACAAAATTTAATAACGCAAAAATCACGAAATTCAAATAAACGGGAAGCTTGCTCAAGGGGTTAACAACTCACCGCCAAGTCTTCAGCATGAGTGCACCGTAGGTCAGGGAGAAGCCAATCTCGCGCAGCCAAATCCGAGCGGTGCATGTGTAGAGATTCGGGTTCGGGTACATCACAATATTCTGTAAAGAGCAAGAGAAATGCAAATAATTTAGACCAAAACGTTGTCCGGCTGCTCAGAATTGCAAATTAGAGACTCGGCTGAGACTCTGTTGCGTTGTCCCAGCTAAAAAAAAATCATAAATCGTGTCTCAAATCAAAAGACCCCGTTTTATATGCATATTTTACCATTTTATTTTTATTATTTGCCTAGGTCTGCGACTCAAATATTAATAAATCAAAGTAGCTGCTACAAGAATAGATTCGGTTCATGCTTGCCACATTCAAGCACATATTAAAAAATCATAAAGAGGGCCCAAAAATCGAGTCGAGTGTATCTTTTTGGTCTCAGCCAAGAGCTCACAGCCAACAGCCAACAGCTCACAGCTCAGAGCTCATTGTGTTTGGCCAAGTGGTAAGCTTGACGCTTCAGATAAATGCCACAATATATCTTTTTCTTCAGCATTATGTGTTTACCCTCGTGGGTGTGTGTGTGTGTGTGGTTGTGTGTGTGTGTGTTTGCTGTCTGTGCAAACGAGCGATGAACTCTCGTTTAAAGTTCTTTATTTGGCCAGTTGTGCTATTATTTTTCATCACGAACCATAAATCAATCAAATTAAATTGCCTAGAAATCGATTTGAATTGTCTACGATCATTATTGTGTGGCCAGAGGAATTAATATATACATTTTCCATTTCCATTTCCTTCATTTGAATTTGTGGCCATTTTATTTATTATTTTTTTTTGCTTGTTGCCTTTTAGTTATGCAAATTGTCTGCTATGATTGACATAATGTCTGATGTGATGCCGTAAATCTATTCATTTTTTGCCACTCTATGACGCCCACTTATGTCAGTCAAAGAATGTTTTATAAATGCATATATAAATAATAATAGTTAGAGGAATAAGCACTTAGTGGTGCTAGCAGATAAAACAGTTTTTGCTAGAGTTCAATGAAATAAATCTAAGCAAGTCTGTCGCTCTGTAATCCCTTTGAAATTAACAGTCTCTGAAAAAGATAGATTATCTTACCGTGCAGTAGATGAAAAACGCTCCAAGTGCAATGACCCGCAATAAAGCCGGGCTCGCAGCACGCACAACCTGCAAAATGTTGGAAATATTTATATTAAATGTGGTTTGAATGGGTTCTTTTGGCCTAGTTGGGTGCTAGATTTATCTACAAAGTGTTGAACACGTGGCGCGGCTTAGTCTAAATTCTAATTCAAATTCAAGTGGAAATTAAAATTAAAACTGTCTCATCTGCACAATTGCGTCTAAGCGTACAAAGAGGTCAACTTGGGTACGCTGGAATAGCCAAAGTTTAGCCTTTTGTGTGTGCTTGTGTGTGTAGTCCTAGTCACACTTGGCTGCTTTGGCTGTCTTTAGTGCCGTTTAATTAGTTTGAGACACGAGAGACGAGAGAGAATGAAAGTCGACGTCGAGACGTAGACACAAATGCGACAGAATCGCATTAGAAATGAAAACAGTTTAGTTGGCTGACTGCGTTGATTTACCGACAGAGAGACGACTGGACAGCGGGAAATCCCCGGTTGGCAAAAAAATAAAATAATTCACAATGCTCACAGCATAAAAAGGCAATTGCCACGACAAGAATGTGCTTGCATGGCAACGCAAAAGTTCAAAACGGTTTAAAACTATACTCCAGAGACTTTCATGCCATGACCATGGACCAACTTAATGAGCGCACAACTGACACTGCGCTCAGTCTTGGCCAGAAATGCAGGCTAACACTGAAAATCTGTGCGAATGTTTGCACTTCCGTTTAGAGTATCCAGAGTCCGTAGTGGACAGAGGACTCCACTCCGAATCATGGACAAAATTAACTTGAAACTAACAATGCTAAGCAGCTTAGCTGCAGAATGACAGCAGCTTAGGTGGAGTTCAGCCATTTGACAGCCAGCAAGTTACTCTATAAAGTTCTGGCTGCTGACTTTTGGCTTATGAAAAGTTTATTTGCCATGTAGAAAAAATAAAATAAATGGAAGCTACACTGGAAGAAAAAAGGGGACTTCTTACGCCCCATTTCTGAGGTCCAATTTCTAAGAAAAACGTTTTCTTCTCCGTTTCTGACAGTGTAAGAAAGTCTATTTGTCCGTTGGAAGATTACTTTTGGTATGCTGGTCACTTACCTTGACTTGTTGATAGCGAAATGTGAACCAGGCAGCCGGAGGAAGCAGCCCAATGACAATGCAGGCCAATGCCAAAATGCTGGTGCGCATGGGCCAATTTAAAGCAGCGATGCAGGGCGAGGCATCCTCACAGGAGTCACAGCCCTCGGCACAGGGCAAACACTCGTACTCGTTGTTGCTATTGTACGTCGAGTTCTTGCCCTGTTAAGTTAGATAGAGCACAGAGATAAAGACAGACACAGGGAGACAACATGAACATACAAATTTAATGAGAGTTGGCAATTATTGAAACCACCTGACACAGCGGTTTCTCTAAGAGTCTACACCACCAAGAGCACCTTGGTGTGATAATGATAATTTATATATATGTATATATCTCGAAAAGAAGTAGGAAACAGACGTACCAGCATTAGCTTCTCGTACTCCTCCTCCAGCAGGCTGCCGTTGAAGAACTTGTGTAGCGATACAATGTCCGGAAAGTAAAAGCCCTTGCGGCACAGGCATTTGTAGGAGCCACGTCTAAAGCCCAGACCCATAATGGCCTCGCACTGTGGGAGTGGGTAGAGGTAGAAAGGAAGAGAAGAGTAGGTGTGAAAATGAAAGTGAAAGCAATTGACTGTTGATTGCTATGGGTGTAGGGTGTGTGTGTAGGACTGTGGCTATGCCTTTAAGTACCCACCATGGTGGTGCGCTGCTTGCACTTGTCCGTGCCGGCAAAGATGTTCAGCGGTCGCTTTGTGCCCGGCGTATGGCGCTGCGGGCACTGGTCGATGTCCACGCGCCGCAAGTCGATATCAATGCCAGATGTGCCCCTGTAACAAGCCAAAGAGAGAGAGCGAGAGTGAGATATGGTGTGCCAGCGATGCTAGATGTGAGAAGGCGTTAAAAATTTATGTTATTAATTTGTCAGTTTAACAATCAACTGGGCGGCACTTAAGCCAAATGGCGCCATTTATAAAATCAATTCAATAAAACGTGCGCAACGCCAGCGGCTGATATTTATGTATACACAAACAGTATGTATACTGAGTCTACTCTATCTCTGTGTGTGTGCTTGGCCAGACCAGAGTCCATCTTGTGTACTCTGCCAGCGATAACATATACAATAAATTCCGCCTTTGATTGCTGTGTGAATCGCAGACGATGAAGGGATAAAGGATAAAGGCCATGCGGAAACTAACAAGCGTGTTATGGTTCCGCTCTCCCAAATGCCCACGAATACAAGCAAAAATATAACAACAACAACAACAAAAAGAAAACTAGTAGAAAATTATTTTCCTGCTCTTCCGTTGTCGCTTTTTTTCGGTCTGAACTGGACTGGGGTGGTCTGGCTGCCTTGTCGTTTTACACAAAGACATAAAGCCATGAAAAGGGTGCACTAAGCTGCCTCCAGCAGCCCATTCCTCGCCAGAGATTCTATATGATCTGCTGGGCAACTGGGCAGCTGGCAAACACCCAATTACACGCATTCCTAAGCAGCTACGTAGGCTACATAGGCTACAAAGGCCCCGCCCCCCAACTGTCCTCTCAACGCCCTATTTCGTTAAGGCAGCCGGAACACATGTAGAATTTTACGCATAATCCAAGGCCCGTATTTCCATGCGTGTCGCACAGTGTGTCTCAATTGTGTGTTACGTTAACGAATTTACAGTTTGGCTATCAAAGAGATTTTGGGGTGCATTTGAGATGGAAGTCATAGAGATTTTGAAGACTGCTTTCGGTGGAAATTAAGCCAAGACACACAGAATATTTGCTTTGATTTTACTTAAAATATTTGAATAATTTATTTTCTTTTTAATAGTTTGTAGTTTCGTCATTTCTTTTGCTCAAAACTTTAGTTTTGCGACCAACATTTTCATTTGAGAACTTTCTGTTTATCTGTAGTTGACTTTTCCAAAGTTGACAACTTTTGACGCATAATTTATTATATAATACTTTTAATCACAATGTATATATTCTTGTGAAACTTTTAAGTCATTTGCTCAGCAAATTGAAAATGAAAAACAAAAGTTTTGTGTCCAGTGTTTTTTGTGCTTGGGATTCACTATAAAACTTCACGCATCTCCGACTGCCAAAACTGTCTGACATCCATTCGAAGACCTTTTTCTTTAATGTACACACACACACATGAGCACAGTGTGTTCGTTCTCCAGTTTCATCCGCCTGTCAGTTAATATTGACATATCAGTTTGTATTTATTTGATTGTTTCTGACAACTTATTGATTGCAAAAAAAAGGGGCTGTCGTCTAGGGCTCGCACGCTTGGACGCAGGGCGTGGCAGAACGTGGGCAGGACATGGCAAGCTGCGGCAGGATGTGGCAGCACTACCGGAGACTACACAATGGCAATATTACATTATAATAATGATTATGTTAATTCTCCTGCAGTTGATCCCAACGCCTTTTGTGTAAGTCCCTGCGTCCTGGATCCTTTTTTTCCTCCACTTCCGCTACCTCTTCCACTGCCTTTCTGCTGCTTCTTCTTTCGTGTCCTTTCTTATTTGCTTGCCTTTTATATGCTGTGGTTTCATTTTGTCAGCGCTCGAATTTCTCTTGTTGTTGTTGTTGACAGTTTTGAAGATAATTTGTAAACGGATATCGGAAAATAAGCTTATCGAGCTGACCGTGCCGACTGAATTCTGCTGCGTTTCATATTGATTTATTAGTTTGACGCATTTCGCAGTGGACTGAGGGGTAGTCTCTGTGTGTGTGTCTGTGTGTGTGCCAATTTAATAGCCACAGTCACTTTGCTGATGTCGCAATGCTTTGTGCCTGCTGGCGTATACTTGATGCGCCTTTGATTAAGTGTCGTCTAATGCCTACAAATGAGCTGCCAATTAATCGTTTGTCGTGACCATTTCCATTTCCGTTTCCATTACCAAAATTCGATGTCCGATGTCCGCTGCGTGCCTGTTGATTTTCAATTTTGCTGCCAAAAGCGAAAAGTAGAAAGCCACAGTTAAAGTCACAGTCACGGCCACGTTTAAAACATTGGAATGCCTTGGATTTTATTAGGCTTTTTTCGCCTGGGGAGTTGGCTTGTGTTTGGCGGTTTAACTGATTAGCATAATTGGTTTTCTTTTAGCTACTTTTCTGCCCACAACTTCCACTCACTCTCGCTGTGTATTTATTGCTAGCCGTCTAATTAAATGCTTGTTGTTTAGAGTAACAGCTGCTTTAAGTAGTCGAGCAAGAGTTCTTAAAATGTGCTTCGAGCATTTGCACTGACTTTAAAGTAAATATTTTGTATGCCAAGTTGGCGTAAAGTGCGCAAACACGAAACTCGGCAACAAATACTTTCAATGCAGTCAATGCACGTGCCGAGCTCATGGGGCTAGCACGTACGTGCATAGCTGGAATGCATTTCTGCAGCCAATACACACACACCCCGACACACCCCCACACACACGCACACAGTGATTCACCACGTGCAGACCATTTAAAAATGGTGACAGCTAATACGTATACGGCATGTGGCATGCGATTGTTGACTGTTGATGTTTTTGTTGTTGAGTGCGTAATTTCGTTATGGCCACAAAAACAGCCACACACCCCTGCAATCAGTTTGTAAATAACACGACCGACTAAATTTGTTGACACATCGAGTATACGCCATGTATGCACCCATATTTACCAATGGACAGCAAACAGCATATTTTGAATGCACTCACAGCACATCGAGGTTACTGCCAACGTCCTTTTTAGTACGTAACCAGCTTTGCTCTAACCATTTGCACCTCGCTGGCGTGCACGGCACGCAAAATGCGCCAAAATGTTCAAAACATACGCATTATCATAAATTCCGTGTGTATATGGGTGTGTGAGTGTGTAAGTGTGTAACTGTGGCCAAAATGGAGGTCGCATTAATGTCAAATTTCAGTGATGAACCTAATGTCATGTTAATACTTTAAATGACACTGAAATGTGTGTAACTTCACATAAAAGAAGCGAACAAACGAAAGTTTATTAACATTTTAAATGAAGGACGAGAATATGTAATAATTATTTCATGTGAAAATGTTTTAAATGTCAAGTAAAATGTTGGTAGTTATTCCAACAAGAAGTCGTGTTAACATTTTGTATTTTATGGCAATAACAACGACTTTTATTTGTGTGCAGTTGTTGTTGTGTTTAAACTATTGACAAGAGTTTAACTGTGTGCAGTTGGCATTTCTCTCGGACAGACAAGAATTGAAAGGTTTCCGTTGTTGATGTTGCACTGTTGGAATGTTGCATGTAATTGGCTGCCGACAAGACATTGACATTGTGGAAGCCGCATAGAATAGCAATTGCTATCGTACAATATGCACTTTGAAACATGATTGGCAGCATCCATCGAGCTGGCAGAATGCGATTCAAACTCGGTCCAAAGCGTTGCTCTATTTGCACAGTTATCTGTGGTGTGTGTGTGTGTGTATTGATGGGTGTGTGTAAGTTTCTGTGTATTTGCAACTGACACAAAATGTTGCAACGGCATGCAAAAACGAAAAGATGATTTTTGTAAGCAAGTTGAGAGTAAGCAGCATTGTCCTGTAATCCATCATCATGTGCATTCACTGACCCAATCTTCCCTCCCTCTTACCCTTCGCTGATCACACAAAAGACTGCTTATTGCAATATTTGATATTTCCGTTTCCGTTTCCGTTTGCCTCATTATGAGCTGCACTCTTTGCATACTTATGTGTGTGCCACTTGCATAACATGTAGTCGAGATTATTTGCATGTTCAGTGCAATTTTTAAATCACTTTCGACTTAATCACCAACTAGTTTGCTGTCTCTTTCTATCTGACTCTGACTCGGTCTCTTTTCAGTGTTTTAATATTGAAAATTTGTTGCACGCAGCGCGCACAAAGTGAAACTTAAATGAAATCAAATAAAATTATTGCCACAGCAGGCAGCGCTGAACAATTCAAACCAGAAGCAGCGCAGGACATCGTGTCCTTTCTCTCCCTGTCGTTCTCTGTGCACAGCAGGCGGTTAATGTGATTTGTGCCTTCTATATTTTGTGTTTTGCCTTTTCTTTCACATTATGCACACTGAGGTTGAGCTTGAGCTGGGTGCCCCCTGTTTATTTTTCTCCAAGCTGCTAATGCCAAATAATTTTTAATATTATTAAGTTAATGTTGGTGCCGTTTATCCGCTCGGTGGGCCCATTGTCCCTGTTGTCCCCGTTGTCCCTAGCTCAGTTGTCCCTACTGCCCCGCTGTCCATTTATCATGGTATAACGCAGCGTAATACATAAATTAAATCAATTAGCAAGTTTCCTTGTTGCCTTCTCTCAGGCGTCAACTTCGAACTTGGTCGTTTCAAGCCAAGTTTTAGCAGTTTTACCGCCAGTTTGCCGCCACAACGTAAACAAATTAATTTTTCGGTCTATTCCACAACTAATGGAATACTGATAGGAGCCCATTATTAACACGACGTTAACAATTGCCCTGAACTTTACCCAACGCCAAGTTCCAACTTTTTCTGTGCCACTGCAGCGCATAAATACGCTACTTTTCAAGTCAAAACTGGGGGGAAAACTGAGTAATGTTATGCCTTGGCTGGTAGAGTATTTAACGGTCGGCTAGCTGCTATCGATTTATTATTTGATTTTATTTGAGCACACTAAAAGCTGCTGTTATAAATGAGCTTTGTTTCCGGCTCCAGCTTGGCAGTGATTGTGGGCGGCTGCAGTTTGCCGTAGCCATGCCACGCCCAGCTGCCCAAAATTTCTACGGAGTAAACTTTCAACATTTCCACAGTAATTTTGTTGCATGCTAGCAGTTGAAAGCGTAGCAAATTAATGTTGCAACTAATTGCAGGCAGTTGTTGTGCTTCCGCGTCAACAGGATGGCGACTCTAAAGTTGCCTCTTCGTGTGGCATAAGTTACATGTGTGTGTGTGGGGGTATATGAGTGTGTGTCCGTGTGCCTGTGTGTGTACGCACTGCTAATGTGCGAATTTTATGGTGCGTGCAAAGTCATTGAACATCAACTGGCGTCTGTCTAGGCAGCTGAGTTGGAGTTGGCGCTCCTTATAATTGATTGCTTCCATTAAATAACATACTACCTGTCAGCCACCTGCGAGTTAGACACCTTGGCATAGCTAATGAAATTTAAAACGCTTCGTCAACTTAATGTCTTCAGTTGCTCTAATTACGCAAGCCATTAGCCAGGCTTGAAGCAAAGGTCTCACTTTTAATTGCATTTAAGCCAGATTTTATTGCTTAAAATGTTGTTAAACGCATTGTTAGTGTTAACTGTGTCAGTTGTGTTGGCACTGGCAAGTGAACAAAGTCAAAACGCTGAGGCACAGACGGTTTCCTGGTGGCAGCAGCAGTTCTACCAATCCATTTGTAAATCTTTTAACTACTCGTATATACATATATTTTTATGTTACTAATGCAATTAATTTATGGCACAGGGAAACAGCGAGAACGTTTTGTTTCGCATTCAGAGACTGGTAGAAAAAATTCCGACAAGAAGCGTTTGGTTTATCCCTGTTATTGCTATAAGCCAAGTCAGCAGACAGGCGAAGCTACAACAGCCAGCTACGAGAAGTATATGATTGAGTCAAAGGATATATTTTTTTTAAACAAATAGATCAATAAATAGTAAAGATTTATAGAGGGAAATTTTGTAGAAAAGTTGAATTACTATAATAAATTTAATTTTAAATTGAATGTGGTAAGTGAAAGGTATTTTCTTCTGAACATCTAGAGACAACAATTCTTAATTTATACTCAGCACAGAGCTCTTTACAGCCAAGTTATCTCCTCCGACTAACTCTTAATACAGAAATTCTGCCGTCTCTTATTGTTGGCTAATGTCTGGCAATATTTGCAAATTATGCATGAAGCGAAGTGGAAGCACGGACAACAACGTCGACTGGCTAATTGTGCAGAGCAGCATGCCACATGCCACACGCCGTATGCCGCATGCCAAGTACCAAGTGCCTCCTGCAACAGTCTCCGTTGGACATTGTCGCCCACTTACGGTCGTAAACAATCAAATTGCTTTCAGCTTTCAGTCATTCCAGTCATTCAAGCACTCAGTTTGATGTTGTAACTAACTGCGAACTGCTTTCCACAGTCAACAAATTGTAGTTGTTAATGCTTGAATCTGTTTCCTGGGATTTGGGCTCGAAAGTATTTCTATTAAATTCATTCAGCACTCACAGTTGATTTAACAAATTTAATGAAACGATGTTTCTTTCCCCCCCTCTCCCTCTCCCTCTCCCTCACTCTCACTCCTTTCGACTGTCTTCGTGAATTAATTAAATACTGGGAAAAGTGCACGCTTTCGGCCTTAAGCAGCTTGCCAGTAAGTCAAGTGTCGAAATATATATATGTACGAGTATATATATTGATTTGCTCAATCATCTCGCACCAAGATCAATGAAATTTTCATTAAACTGTATTACTTATTTCGCGCTGCACGCGCTGTCCGCCAAAGTGAACCAAAAAACTGGAGTTGGACGACCGAAATTCCAGTTTTGGGAGTCCATGATGAATTTTTCGCACAGTTTGGCAACTTTTTTTTGCTGCCTTGTTTTTCTTGCCTCAAAATTCAATCGGAAAAGTTTTTAAAAAGCGAACTATGCTCCTCGGACAGCAGGAATAAAGGAATTGGGGTGAAAGAGAAAAATTAAAAATTTTGTAGACCAAAAAAGGCGAACGGAATGGAAAGGCGAAGACGTCATAAAGTTTCATAAGAACATGCTGGCCATGTTGAAACGTTAAAGTATTCCGTTTGTCGGTGTTCGTGAGCGAAGTTTGGTAACAGCTTTCGGCCAAAGGGAAACTTGGCTCTGATGATGCTGCACGTGCAGCCTTGTGGCACTTACTTACTTTGCTTGGAGTAGCAAAGCTATTCAATTACTGATACTGTTAACTGCATTGTTGTTGTCCAAGTTGTTGTTGTAGTTGTTGTTGTTTGCTGCTGGGGCATGTGGCAGAGTCATGAGACAAAAGCCAAATCGTTGCCACGCCCAAAAATGTTGCTTACATTTCATTTTTAGTCATTCGAAGGCTGCGACTGTCGCTGACAGCAGGAAAAAAAAGCAATAAAAACTAAGTACAAGTAGGCGGGGGTTAGACGGCATACAAGACTACACAGATACCCTGTAGCCACAGTCTATTCAAAGTTTCCCCACTGTCGTGCATACCCCACACATTTTTAATGCTTGCTGGGTATTAAAAACTACAGAAAATGCTGCGCACTGGCACTTTACAGGCCATTGCAGTTTCTTTGGGCGCTTTTTGTGCAAATTATTTATAGAATGGCTCTGAATGTTTGCTGCCCCACTCTCGCTGTTTGGGCCACACCCACCACTTCACGGTGATGGGCAGCAGGTTGGGGAATTGGGGGGGGACATTTCCCTAGTGATTTCCCTGGCGATTCACGAACCAATTGTTTTTGACTTTTGTTTGGTTTCTACTTACTTGAAGTGATAGCTGCCATTCTCGTAGCCAAAGAATGGCACCGTATACGTTAACATCCATATATTCCCGCCACCACAGTCGTAATACGGTTTTGACCATCTGCCATCCTCATACTTTACGGCCAGCGTATCGTCCTCGATGCGCTCCTCCGTGCGATTCGAATAAAGATGAAAAGCTGCAACGAGAAAAGCAAAGAGGAAGAAAAGGGGGAAGAAAACACTTTAAATATTGTTCTATTGTGTTGGCTGCAATTACAACTGGTCGATAAATCGATTGGAATTTTAAGTAGATAAGCAATTCCTAAGAGCACCAATCATGCATTAAAAATAGATTTGACATTTTAACATGGTCAAGGAGAGAAGAATTCAAGAAAAGCTTTCCAGTAAACTCAGCAAAGGATTAGCTGGGAGATTGAATGATTTATGCTAATAATATGAAAACAAAGTACAGTAAAGGCTTTACTCGCGGACAGGCCTCTCAGTCTCAAACAGACAGCTCCCTTAGGCGGACAGCTTACTCAACCGCACAGTTCCCTCAGCCGGACAGCTCCCTCTGTCTTAAAGCTCCCTCAGGCGGACAGCTTCCTTAGGCGAATAGCTCCTTCAGACAAAAGGCTCCCTTAGCCAGAACAATTTTATGATTTCAGCATGATTTTCATACAAAATCCGTTCTCTTAAGCGGACATTTCCCCTGGGCGGACAAAAATAATGGAACTAGTATGTCTGTCAGGCCAAGGGAGCTTTCACTGTATTTCTAAAGAATTATATTACATTAAAATTAGAATTATATTATTAAAAATATTACTTGGAAACAGCTTTTATGGGAATCAAAAATATTATTTTTAGGTAAATTACGTATACGTAGCGTAGGAATAGACAGAATAGTTTATGTTTATTCCATATGTTATGAAATGCAGTAATGTATAACATACATATATGCACTTTCTGTACTTAATTTTGTTAGTTTAAAATTAAGAAACATTTAGCTTTGTATATTTAAAAATTTATAGTTTATTCCTATCTAACCTTTTCCAGCTTGCACTTTGAGTGCAGCTAAATGTGGTAAGTAAATGTTTTTTTGATTATTCCACCTTAATAAAATTGGTTTCGCCCCAACCGAATATAACTTTATTTCAATTAAATAGTTTACTCACTAGTCTGTAATTTGTATGCTCAACTTTTAGTTTAGTTGAACAAACTACGAATGCAACAAAAATAATTTATATGTTATGGAAATGTAGAGTGTTTATTTATTGAAATCAACACTCGGCCACGAGAAAGCCACAGCTGTGCCTGCACTATAAAAAGGCCAGTTCCTCTCCTGCAATGATAATAATGAATTCGATATTTAAACACATCAAACCAGCGCCGCCAACGCAGCAGGTGAGCTCCCGTCATGGTTGCATCTACATGAATCGAGGCATGAAACTGATTGGCTGGACACCACCGAAGCAGGGAATACTCCGTTATGTGTATCTCTACTGGACGTTTATAACCTTCGCCTTTGGAGTGTTCTATCTGCCGATTGGCTTTGTTATCAGCTATGCCAAGGAGTTTAAGAACTTTACACCTGGCGAGTTTCTCACCTCGATACAGGTGGCCATCAATGTCTACGGCGCATCGGTAAAGACGAGCATAACTTACATACTCCTCTGGCGTCTTTCGAAAACATCTATACTGCTGGACAGACTGGATGAACGGCTGCTAGACGACGTTGATCGACAGAAAATTAGACAAATTGTGGCACGTTGCAACTTTGCCTTTATAATCTATTGCTGTGTCTATTGCGGCTATGCGGGATCCACATACTGGTCCGCTGTGCTGAGTGGCCGCACTCCTTGGACGCTGTACAATCCGTTCTTTGACTGGCGTGAGAGCTATGGGAAATTGTGGGCCCAGGCAACACTTGAGTACATTTTCATGTCCTTTGCTGTGCTGCAGGATCAGTTGGCCGACACGTATCCACTGATCTACACATTCCTCATTCGTGCGCATTTCGATGTGCTCAAAGGACACGTGCGCAATCTACGCACAAACCCTGAGATGTCGGAGGAGCAGAACTATCAGGAGCTGGTCAACTGCATCATGGATCACAAAATTATACTCAGGTGGATGGTTTTTGTTAACCTTTTGTTATTTAAATTAATTTACTTGGTTTTCCTCTACAGATGTTGCGACTTGATACGACCCATGATATCTCGCACTATTTTTGTGCAGTTCCTGCTAATTGGCTCTGTTATTGGCCTCACACTGATCAACATGTTTTTCTTCTCGAACTTCTGGACCGCTGTGGCCTCCTTTATGCATCTCATCACTGTGCTCCTGCAGACATTTCCCTTTTGTTACACCTGCAATCTGCTCATCGAGGACTGCGATGAGTTGGCCAATAACATTTTCCAATCGAATTGGTCTGATGCCGAGCCACGTTATAAATCCACATTGGTTCAGTATATGCATCATGTTCAACGACCGATCATCTTTATAGCTGGTGGCATATTTCCCATCTCAATGAACAGCAACATCAGCGTGAGTGCCACGAATTTCAAGAACTTTAAATTTATTTTATTTCAAAATTTTGCACCTGCAGGTGGCCAAGTTTGCATTCAGCGTTATTACCATCGTCAAGCAAATGAATCTCGCCGAACGATTCGAGCAAAATGTTTCACAGCTGGATTAAGTCAGCAGCGGATTTCCTCTTGTGCTCCCTCAGCTTTCCTCCTCTGTCCTCCTCTGCGGCTTATTCTGTTTTATATTAACGTAAATTTCCATCTTTATTTATTGTGGCCGAAATGTGCTTGGCGCGTGCCAAGTGCTGCTCTGCAATTGCCACAGAAGGAGCTAATAAAAAATCTACCCCAGCTAATACACACACACACACACTCGCACACACACACAGGACTCGGTGACATTGTTTTGTAGCTTTATATTTGCATAGAATTTGTATATGTTATAGTTTATCTCGTAAGATTTAGCTGATTTAGTTGTGCGAGTCCCAAAACGGTAATGGAAATGAAACCGAAAAGCCGCAAGCAAGCGGAAGACCACGGCCACGCCCCTCCTTCCTCTGTGTCCCTCAATCCCGTGATGGGGAGTATCAAAAATTTTGTAAATTGTGTTAACAGACGGAAATTACAATAACAACAGCAGCGGCAAGCAAAGCGTCCCCAATACCCAGAAATAATCAGAAGGCATAAAAAGAGCAGACAGTAAAGATGCCTAAAGCAGTGGCAGGAGGCACTGGGAGTGGGACATGTGACACGCGGCATGGGATCCGTTGCGAATCCGGAGCACTTGCAGGAAGTCGGTACATGCATATTACTGTTTACATATTGTATGTGAATTTTATTTAAATTTTATGTTAAACACGTGACGCAGTAGACACAAAAATAGTCGCAAACACACACAAATACACTCAAATACACACACATACACTCAAATACACACATATACATATATGAAGCGAAGACAGCCACAATAACAATGGACGCGACGCTCTGTTTGCACTAAAAACAAATATTATGACATATTTTTGGTTAGCTCTACCCACACACTCAAACACACACACACACACACACACTCCCTCACACACATATAGACAGTTATAGCAATAAATGTTCGCCTGCTTATTTCCATTGTGTTTAGAATTGTTGGATTATTTTTTGTTCTAACGCCGTTGACAGCAAATGTGCAACTAATTTCAGTTTGTTTTCCCATATTTGCCAAAAATTATTTAACAATTCTGACGTTTAAATATGCCAGCGCTTTTTGTTTGTTAATTACTATTGAAAAAAGGAAATTATTCAAGCAAAAAGAATCAAAGCCATTTAAAGCTGTTGAATGCATATTTATTTATGTAAATCATCTGGGCCAAGTTTCTGCCTTGCTGACTACGAGCGTCAATATTTACAATCAAAACTTTTACATTAAATAATACAACTCGACTGTAATTCAGTAATTACTGAATTACTGACTGTAATTCAGTAATAAAACACTGACATCTGTTTTGGCTTATTAAAGAGAGTAGAGACAAGGGGTTAAGAGAGTTCGAAGAGCTGACTGGATATATCAATTGAATGTCTAGTTGGTGTACATATTGGGGCTTATAATTTGACGTGAAACTACTTTTAATTATTTATTCTTTAAATAGAAGTTATAAATATGCTACCCACTTATTTTATTACATCAGCTATTTGTTTACTTTTTTCCCATTTAATTTACAAATATAAATCAGAAAATCAATTTATTTGAAATGCACAGAGAAATGAGTGTTGATTAAATTTTAATTGTGTTTGTTCATTTGCGTATTTCAATGCCCAATAAATATATGTTCCTATATATATAATCCTACTTTACAATTTATTTTGATGTATTCAATTGGAATTGCGGCTGATTTGTTTGGCTATTAACAATAATCGATTTGTTGCATTACTTTTTTTGATACTTTTAGTCGGCAAAAGTTTCACAACAATTATCCAATTTACTGCAAGTGGCAACAACAAATTGAAAACATATTAAATAACGGTATTTAATACCCAAATGGAAATCAATTTAGTGCGTACGCATACGCCTACTGAAAATAAAATACCGCAAATATATAATCAAATTAATTGCAGGTAATTGCTCACCAATTAATTTGCGGTTGCAAAATTGCGCAAATTTATGAAAGTTTTTCAGAGTTACCCACAGAAAGTGCGGCAAATTTAATAAGGTTACCAACGTAATCTTTTCAAAACTGGAATTCGCAAGGATTTCAAGTCACTTTTAAAGTTTGTGCAGCCACAGAGCTGGGACTGGGACTGGGACCCAAACTAAGGCTAAGGCTGCAACTGAAAAGCAAGTTCAACTATGCAAATGCATATAAATTGAAAGTCATGCAGTTATGCCAACAGCCATGTCGACCTCAAGGCGCATTCTAGCACGCTTCGATCTAGAGAAGGCCAAGAACCGTGTGCATATTTCATGGCCAACACGAGCGCGTCGAAAGCAAATAAAGTTTTATGCAAAGCATGAGAGCAGTTAGACTCTTAATGGCTTTAACGCTACCCTGTTAATATTTCAAGCCCAGTTTAGGAATAATCTGAAGAGCAGATAGTTTAACTTAGCTTTGATATTTAAAAATATTCAAGTATTTTTAGCCAAGTTGATTAACACATGCACATCTATTCGACTTTTTGACTTGAACTCGTGTTCCATAGCGCTGAAACATACAGTCATCACTAGCACGCACACACACTCACACACACACACACACACTCACACACATGCGCTCGTCGACAACCGTAAATCATAGCTCATAGTTGCGGTTATTCCGTGAGGAATCTTTCAACTAAATTTTATGCAATCGCCAAAGTCGAGCTGAGCTAAGTCGAGGTCGCTGTTATCCATAGATAAATGACTCGCTGTCAAATTGCGGTCAACGCACACACACACACACACACGCACACCCACTCAACCCACACACGCTCACGACCACACTGAAAGTTTTTGTAACACATACCAAATCAGTTTCCATCATTTTTCTGGCAACAAAAATAATATTTTGTCAGTTTTTCTGCCATCAATTTCAATATTCCCTCCAACCGCTGGCTGAGCGTCAAACAAATGAATTTTGATGTGTGCCAAATAGTTGCTCGGCGAAGGCAAAGTTATCCATGTTTACCTCCTCAAACAGGCTGCAATTTGCTCACCCCAAAAAAATGTATTACTATGCATGGGTACGAGCAGAATTTGGGACTAAACGGTTCCGCTTGTAGGTTTGAGTACGAGACTCGGAATCTTGTTTGTTTTCGATTCCGTTTGTCATTTGAAATTTGTGTGTTTTGTGCTCAGATCACATGCAATTTGTCGTGCAACCAGAGGCTAGAATAGGCAATGAAGACTCTCTCCGACTCCCCCCGACTGCCTGTCCTTTGTGTGCCTGACACGTAATAGTCAGCACCACATATCGTATATTCACTGTAAACTGGCATATAAAGTTCGTATTAGCTTGTCCCATCAGGCGTATACGTAACCTTTTGTTTGCTGCAATTTTGCACAACGCGAACTGTTTTGAGCTGCCAAAGAAATTGAAGGATTGCCTGTCAGATCATTATGTATAATTAAGTGTAATTTCAGTTGCATTTAATGCACTGATTGTTAATCTACACGATAAGCCAATAAAAGCTCAGCTCGATTTAATAGACTTGAATACGAAGCGGAAATTGAAAGCGACATATGCATAAATTAAACAATCTACTCATTGGGCCAGGTGCACAGCAGGACCACATACAGGACCATGGAACCAAAGGACGTGTTGGTAATCAGGGTTAATTAGAGAGGCACGGCCAAGATTGGGCTACGTTCATTTACATTTTAAGTGGCATCGTTCGAGTCTCTGTGCCGGCATTTGGCTCCTTATTTATTTGCTTAATTGTTGGGCTATGATAGAAATTTGCCCAAACTGGCAATGATAAAGCGCCCGTAAAATATGCCCCTAGAATTGGGGCTGAAGTTGGAGATGGAAGTGGAGAGAGCAACGCAATTAGGCACCAGAAGCTAGCTTTTATGTCCCCAGATATTGTCGTCTGGACAGTGACTAATGAAGTCAGAGATTAAAGCACGCAGCAAATATAAATATTCAGTGTCATAGACGTACTACCACTCAAACTCCAGGCAAAGGTGCGTAAAACTGAGACATAAAACCCGGGGAACATTCACAAGTGGATCATAAATCAATGGGTACTTACATTTCAGATACTGTTCATTGCGTGCTATCACTTTCTCGGCATTCTTGCGTGCCAGAAAGAACCATTCCGATGTATTGCCTAAATAATGATATTCCATGGCCAGATCCTTGGCGAATATGGCACCCAAATTTGGTGGCGGCAAGCGATAGGCAAAGGGACAAAAGAGTCCTGGCTGTGCTGGATGCTCATTCCAATCGAAACAATTGCCAGCCGCAAATATATCATCGTCGAATTCCACCATGGACAGCACCGAGGCATGCAGCAAGTTGACATCCTCCTGTACCGAGTGGGCTGTAGTCTTGAAGATTCTGCAAAGAGACAGCGAAACCGCATGAATTTACTGTCAAGAGTTGTATATGTATGTATACTCATAAGTCCAGAAAGGAAATTGCATTAAAAAACCATGGAAAGCCATGGAAAAAAAGAATGCCAAAAGTGGTTCAGTGGTTCAGTGGTTCAGTGGTTCAGTGTTTCAGTGGTTCAGTGTTTCACTGTTTGAGCAATTCACTGGCACATGGGGTGAAGTAGGTGAGTGGGTGTGTGGGTGAGTGGGTGTGTGGCTGCTTGTGGTTCGATGTGGTCTCGTTGGCAACGCCAAGTGAAAGCCGTACGAGACTCATTATTGTTAGCCAGGCTCCTTCTTCTTCTTCTCATTTTGTTTGGCTGTCATTTATATTTTTATAACCGCTTGGCAACATCAAGTGTGTACCCTTTCACCCCCTCCCCCATCCCTGTCCCGATTTCAGCGACTGCTGTGCATCCCTGGCGTGTCTAGGGATGGAGCACAAACACAAGTGCACTTATAGGCGCAGTGCATTATGCTGCTTCAAGCTGTGCTCAAGTGCGCTCTTCTTTCTGCCGGCTTTGGCTATTGTGCTCCCTCTTTCTCCCCACTTCTCTCACTTTATCACTCTCCCGCCATCTCTAGCGGTTGCCAACTAGGTGAGTGTATGTGTGTGGGTAAATGAGAAAATTATGTTCAAGATTTTGGCTTGAGTGACTCTTGTGCCACCCACTGACTTTCCCACTGCTCATTGCCTTAGGTCCTGCCAATGTGCACTCCCACAGCCCCTGCTCCTGCCCCTCTCGCCTGTCTAGCAACTGCCCCCTGGACAGAATTAATTAAAATGTCGCTTAAACATAATAGTTACTTTGCCCAACAACAAAACAAAACGAAACCACATCGTGTCCTGCAGCATTTTCTACGGAAATGTTTCACTTTTGAATCTTCCATACAACTTTCAGGCATAGCTTTTGATTCATGATTCATGATTCAGAAAGCATTATGTCTTATGGTCAAGGTTAGCTAAATTTGCATACGGAAGTAACAGAACATAAATATTTAAAAATCCAGTACAAGTGAGAAAGGCTACAGTCGATCGAGCCGACTGCAAAAGACCCCGTACTGCTTCTAGTGCGTAGTTTTCCATACATATGAGCAATTTTCAGCCAATTTGTCCTACGTGAGCCATAGGCTATAGTCGTCCGATCCGGATCAAACTTGGTGAGGATAGTTATAATGGAACAATACACATAATGTATGAGTTTGGTTGCAATAGCTCTAATAACACTAAATATCTTCATACAAATTTTCTATATTTTTCCGAAAGGTCCTATGGGAGCTATGGAGGCTGTAGTTGTCCGATCCAGAGAATATTTGGTGAGGATATATAATATAGTACCTATTACATACTGTGTGAATTTGGTTCTGATTGCTGTAGTCGTTTCCAAGTAATGTCGTTTTTCACCATTTAAGGGGGTAGTGGGCGTGACAATAATTTTAAATAAACTTAACCTGCCTGACATATAGACTATTCCAAATTTGGTAGCTCTAGCACTTGTAGTTTTAAGAATTCAGGTGTTCATACGGACGGACGGACAGACAGACGGACATTGCTAAATCGACTCGTCTGTTGATGCTGATTAGGAATATATAACCATTATGGGATCGGTCACGCCTCCTTCTGCCTGTTAAGCACATTTCGCATCTGACAAACTTAATAGACCCCTCTACTCTATTTTAGAGTACGGGGTCTAAAAATTCTCGAGCAGAGCAGACATATCTTTTGTGCCATGCATTTCTGTTCGTACACCACAACAGAATTTAAAAAGTAAGTCAAGTAAAAGTAACTGATAAACAGTTCAACAACAAATTCACCACACTTAGTAGCTTTATGCGACCGCCTTTAAAGCTCAGCAAATTCAGACATCTAAGGTACTATCATTATTCATCGTTTCAGTATGCCAAAAGTCATATCTCTTGAGATCTAAATGTTTATACATTCTCACCTAAAGGTTAAAGTTTGCTGACTGAAAGAAAAAAACATTTGGGACACACTGTTGATTGTGGTTTGCATCGTGTGTTAGCCAAATTTGTTGTTGTCTGTGTTGTTCACACATTAAGCGCTTTTTTTTGCCTTTTTTTCCAATAGACCGAATTTAGCCACCTCACAGAAGGACTTTGGTGTGCATGTGACAAGCTCGCTGGCGAAGGGGGCGTGGCACATTAATTAGTTGATTTACTCTTGGTTCATTTGTAAATGTCAGCAGCATTTTGTCAGTCGACATGGCTCAAAAGTCTCAAACAGCAACAAAAAAATCGAAAAAAGGAATGAAAAAGAAGAAAAATCTGAACATGAGGCTGGCTAATGATGATGATTTTGGTGTTGCTGACTTTGCAAGAAATCTTGGCAAGAATCTGTACACTCACATGTGATTTACGGCCACACTCGGGAGAGCAGGGCAATTACTAATATGATAAGTATATAATGAATGTCCTCTAGCAGAAACATAACAGAGTAGCAAAAAGTATAAAGGACTAAAATGCTGAGCACTGTGGTCTATTTGGTTTATGGTTTATGGTTTATGGTCTGGCAAGCAGATGTTTAATTAGCTGTCCACAAATAACTCTACTCAGTGTTCCTAACTCTGTCACACTCAGACTTCTCTCCCTCCCTCCTACTTACACTCCCCTAACTTTTAGTTTGCATCTTCTCAAAATGTTGCCATTCCCACGTTAGTGGAAATGTGCACTTACGTGTACCGCATATTTTCTTCCCCTTCGGATTCAGCACGGCATTGTGTGATGCCTCGGCAAAGTGTGTTAAAGACACTTTTCCACACTTAAGTGCTGAAAGGGTAAAAACAAGCAGCAAACTGCAGGTGCGTCAACCCACCAGGTATTCAAACAGACAGACAGTCACAGCCAGAGACAGCGAGAGAGAGAGGGCGCACGGGAGACACACAGTAGGTGCTAAAGTTGTTGGTGCACTCATGAGTAAGTAACTCAGTAAGTTGAGTTGAGTGCCCCCCTCAATGTTGGTGCCACTGTGCGTGTGTATCATGAGTAAAGAATAAACAAAAAGCGACTAAAATGAACAGCTGCGTTTGGGGTATGCCACGAATCAAATACCCTCTAAGACTCTTAGAAACTTTGCCACAATTTTAAAACGAGAGTCTGAAAGGGGCAAAAGTTTTGTCAAGAATTAAATTTGTGTAGAATTTCTGAAAGTATGAATGTATCGTAGAGCCACTCCTAAGGAACCAAAATTTATTTAAAAATTCCTGAAGCAATTTATATTTCCATTGTGGTTACATAAACTACAGAGCAGCTGCTTCCCAGAGACCGCCAGACCACACAGGAAAATACATTTATTTAACAGACTGTGGAATTTTAATGACTAACTTATAATTCTACATCAAGTTGCCAGAACTTTTGTCGCTTGAAGCCGCTGACATTTAATTAAAAATCATTGACCAAGGGCGAATGGAATAGAGCTGCCTGTTTACCAGCTACCTACTGAGTGTGTGTGTGTGTGGGAGGGTGTGGGTGTGCGTGTGGGAGGGTGTGTGTGCCTAAGCGTTTACTTGTAACTTGTATGAATCTCCATGACAGTCAAAACGGCGCCTAAGCCGCTGTGAGCCGCGGGCCATTTCGCTTATTTGTTTTGCATATGGTGTCGGTCTCTTTCTGCCACAGCACTCCCTCTCTCCCTCACTCTCTCTTCAATTGACTGCCCCAAAGAAGATGTGAAATACATATTACAAACTTGTGAAAGCTGGGGATAAGTAGAGGCAAGAAACAAACAACAAAGTGAGCAGTAAGCAGTAAGCAGAACAGAGCATCAGACAAGAGAACAGAGCAGAACAGAAAAGAGGAGGCTTTTAAGCCGCTTTTTATTTGACTTGAGAAGGCTGACAAGCAGCTGACACACGGGATCTAAAACTGAACTGGGTCCAAAGACTTACAGCGTATAATTTGCAAATGCCAATTTGCCTTAAAGCCAATGACAGCGTCTCTGGCTGTTAAGATTGATTTACAAGGCATGCCCAAATATAGTATAGGAAAAAAAGGCAAAGCAAACAAATAACAAATATCATAAAATTAATTCGAAAACACATATAATTTTTTGTTGGTTAACTTTTCTTTTGGGTACACCAAAACCAATTAATTTGGCACGAAAATCGAGTTAAAAGCGAAATTAGCAAATTAAATTCTTATTGCGGCACCTCTTAAGAAAGGGCTAAAAACAAATATAAAGGACTGCAGGCCATTTTCAGAACTCGGAATTCAAATACAAACACAAATACAAACACAGACTTGAGCTTAAACCTACGCAAGGCCACTCAGACGCCTGCCCTCGTGTCCTTGGATGTGTGTGGATGTCGACTTCTTAATTGAATGCGAAAATGTTCCACTTTAATTATTCAAAGCACACCGTTTCGCTTGTAGCCCTGCAACACACACATTAAGGAGTAGGCTACTGGAAAGTATAGCAGAAAGGGGCTGTAGGTATTTCAGGGGTATTCAAATTGGCAACTGCGTTTATCGTCGTCGTCGTCGTCGACAACCTTTTTCCAAAAAATAACATCGCTCCTTTGTGCCCCAGTTTTCTTTGGACTTTTGTCTTGGCCTGGTCAAATGCTTATTTTGTATTGCTGGCTTTTTTAATGACCTATAAGCAGCCAGGACTTTGTCAATTTTAATTAGCCCATAATTAAATGATCAAATACAAAATGCCAGCCAGACACTGATTAAACTCTATCTGATTGAAATGTGATTCAATGCTAATTGCTTTCCTCTTGCCAATCGCGTCAACTTCCAAATTAGAGATTGTCTTTTAAGATGTATATGAAAATGGTTCCAGCTAATGACAACTTCAAACGCAGTCAAAGAGATTAACAAATATAGATAAGTATTTAATTTGCAATAAATATCATAAAATCATCATAAAATTGGCTTTATAATTGAATGTTAAGTCTTTACTAGAATTTGTGATTTATAAAGGTAAAAATAATATCAAGAAAATGAATAAAAATTATGTTTTTGTAATAAAAGACTTTTAATAAATTTGCTTCGATAAAAAAGTCTTTTTAAACCCCATTCTATGTCAGAAACTTATGATATACAAAAGCAAAGAGTTTGCCCAGGTGCAATTAGCCCTGGGTTGGAGTGTGTTTAATTAATTAAAAATGGCTGCCGTCCAGGTCTACAGGGCTACTAGGAAGTGGAGTCAAATGACTAAGCGAATCAGCAGCATAAGTGGAGTTTGGCCGTGTGGAAGGTTCTCAAAGCAGTTGCTGTTGACATGTTTATGCCAGCCGCAAACACACTCACACACACACACCCAACACACACCCAACACACGCCCACACACACGCCCACATTGTGTTGCTTTTATGGTAGATTTCTTTTGTGTGTTCGACTTTTTGAAAAATGTTTTTTTGATTTAGTCCGTTAATTGCTTTCAAGTTGGTAACTTCTTTGCTCGCGCCTGATGATTATTATTGCCGCGGCGAAACAGCGCCAAAACTTGGCAGGCATTTTGGGCAAAAGTTTCTTTTGATTTTCTTTTAGCCACGCCCCCGAGGCCCCTCCAAACACAACGCCGACTCGGCCATAATGAGCCAACTGTGTGCTACTCCCTCCCAGCGGAGGATGGGGCAAAACTTTGCTGCCACAATGCGGCGCATGTCTATGACTTTTCGACTGGGTCCAAAAACGCTCGGTGAATTAAGTTGAAAGAGCCAGCACTTTTATTGCGTAAAAATATACTTGCGGATGGGAATTGTGGCTTAAATGTTGCGCATACGCCAAGTGGCGCACCGCTCGACGGCTCGACAAGTTTGTTAAGCTGTTAAGTTATGGTAACATGTGTTGCACCGTCGTGTGGCATATGTTGTAGTTGTTGTTGCATGCAACAAAAGCCATAACATTTACACTTGCAATTGTATCCGAAAAGTCAAAGTCAGATGCGCATACAAAAGCAAACCGACTGGAAAAAGAACTGCGGCATAGTCAAGTGGCAAGTGGATAGTGGAGAGTGGAAAGTGGCCACCACCGCGTTACACGTTCCCGTCAGTTGCACTCGCAATGGAGAACGAGATAGAGAGAGTGGGAGGGAGAGGAAGGGAGAGGGAGGGAGAGATAGACTGAGTTCACATTAGGAATGTTTTGTGCGAAATGAAAACAATTTCCATTTTGTTGCTGTCACTGTGGCACAATGAAACTGTGTACCACAGCGACCCAGTAAGTTAAGCTGAGCAGTCAACCAAGCGGTGTCCTTGGTTTATGGCCGCAGGCAGCGGAGGGTGGGTGGGTGTAAAGGGGGTGCGGTGAGCGGGGCGTTATTAACACCACCCGTGGCGCTGAGGCAAATCAAGCGGCACAAAAAGCCAAAAGGAAACGCGAATGTTGGCCATGTGTTCACTGTTCCCTGATGAGTATCTGCATCTCACAGTATCTCGGTTGCGCTATCTCTATCTGTAGCTGTAGCTGTCTGTATCTGTAGCTGTAACTGTCTGTATCTGTATCTGAGTCTCTGCCTCTGTCTCTGCTAGAACTTTTCGCACACGCATATTTATTTGTTTGTTCTGGCCAACTTTGAAGGATGTTGACAATGACATGCGGCAAAAGAGGCCAGGGCAGAGGGCAAAAGGCGGAAAGGGTAACTAAAGCTGAGGAAAACTGCGGAAAAGCTGCACTGATTCTGACCTTGTTGTTGTCATGTCAGCGTCATTTTATTGGTTGCGAACCGAATGCAGATTTCCTAGTGTGTAAATACGCAGAGAGAAGTGTGTAGCGTTTTTGGGGGCACACAGACAAGACAAATTGAAAACGATTGAAGAACAGGCTATTTATGTGCCTTATCCTTTATCGGCCAAACTTCATGTGAACTGAATAAAAAATAAGTAAAGTAAACAAGGAAAATAACAAAATGGGAATCAAAAGAGCAGCGGCGAACGGAAACAGCAACAAAAGCAAACTGCAAAAACAATGGCAGGGCAAACAACAAGCTAACCGGAAACTCAATTTCAGTTAAGACGGTTACGGCCAAAAAGGAAAGTGGTAGTCGGTGGGTAAGGGCAACACTTCAAGCTCAAACTCAAAGCTCGACGACAACACATTTAAGTACTTAAAAGTTTTTCCAACTCTTTTCGCGCTTTTGCTCCACTTTGTTTCAAGGTGTGCATGTGTGTGTAAGTGCTTGAGTGTGTGTGTGTGTGTGTTGCTACCTTATTTCTTGTTGGCCAAGTTGGCTGTCTACAAACACTTGTGCAACGCTCACGGAAACTAGAAGAAAAGTGGCCAAGGCAAGAAAACAATTGAAGCTCGTAATTTCGACTTGAATTGATATTGTTTTTCCTGCCTGTCGACTTCACCCCTCTCCTCACTTCCCTCTTGCCTGTTTTCTACTCTCTCTTTTCCACTCTTTCGTCCTACGGCGTGTCAGCGTGTCCTCTTCCATTTCTCTTGTTCTGCTTTTGTTTTGTTAACTGTTCTTCTTGTTTTTGTTTGCGTAACAAATAAACGGAAATGCTTAGACACAAAAACTGAACACCAGCAACAACAACAACAACAACAACAGTGGCTAGAACGATAACAAAGTATCACAAAACAATAACTTCAATTAGTTTGCCGGTACGTGTATTCACCTAAACACTCGACTGCCCCAACACCCACACGCGCACAGTGGGCCACAGTGGGCCGAAAAGCGCTTAAAACTGATTTTAATTAATATAGAAACTGCAATTCCCACACAACATTTGCTTTGTGCTGCACTTAATTAAATGAAAAGTTTGCAATTGGTTTGCTGCACAAATTAGTTATTAAAATACTTTTAATGAAAACTAAACAGTGTCCGCACCACTGTACACTGTCTGCCGTTGTAATGAGTGGCGTCTGTACCGGATGCTCTGCAGCCGTTGGCTCTTTTAGTCAAATATCTCATAACTCTGATCAAATCGCGGGCTTCAAATTGTTTCCTAGTTTCACAGACGAAACGGAGGTGAAGAGTGGGAGGTGCAGAGTGGAGGTGAAGACGGGGAGGTGAAGGGGTAGCGACAGGAAGCTGTTGATTATGTTTGCACATGAAATAAATTACAGCGAGAACTGATTAAAATGGCTGATGAATATCCAATGGAAATTATAAGCAGGGGATTTGAGGCATTACCACTACACCCGCTGAATAAATCAGAGGACAGCCCGGGGCATTAATATATGTCAATAGAAATACAGTATAATAGCAGGGCAACAACAAATCCCGAGGGCAACATTTTACACACCCATACACAGAGGGGGAACACAGAGCACAAATACGGGTATTTCTGGTAATGAAAACAAACGTCTAACATATGACACTAAATGCAATAATGTTGATCCTGTTCGTAGCCAGGACACAATTTAATTTATTGACATTTGACGTTGGCAACAGCACTTTGCCATTTTATTGCTCTCAGGCCAATCGATTCGTGTCATTGTTGTTGTCGGTCGTGTTCGCGATCCACTTAATTTGTCATGTTGTCTGAGCAGTTAATTGTTTATTTGTGTTTTATTGACAGCCAGCAAATGTACATTAAATTCCTCGGCTTGTCTTAGCACGACTTCTTAATAAAACATGTGCCGAGAGTTAGCTAAATTATTGTGATTCAGTTAAGCTAAAGTAAGGCCTATAGAATATATTCCCAATGTTCCATAAATTTCATTTAATAACTGTTCAAACATTTATTTAAGTCTCTAATTTTAAAGCCTTCAAATTTAAGTTTCAAATGGACTTCTATATTAAACTGTTTTAAAGGGTATTTTACTGTCGTTCCTACTCCCATTTGCTGCCCTTTTTTTGCTTGTTTGTGTGGCCAAGACTTTAATAAATTACTTTTACTTTGGTCGAACAAATAGCCGTGATTTGAGCGTTCTCTAATCAATGCTCTTGGACTCACATTGATTCGAGTCGTTAGAGAGAGAACAAAAAACTCTTAACGCCACTGGAAAATTATGTAGTAACATTCACCAGGGAACAGCCACAAGAAATGACGAATAAAAGCATGACTTTTCTTTAGCTGACAGTTTTTTTAGCCATTATTTACTTTTTTTTATTGCTGCGAAGGAAAAAGTTGCAGCACTTTTTCACAAAGACATAAATTCAATGTCTAATGTCGGCCAGATAAGCGAACAGTCACAATCACAGTCACAGTCACAGTCACAGGTGCAGGTACACACTCATGCGGGTAGCTAAAGCAACAGTCTGCAGGATGGACAGGCAGATGGACAGAGGGACAGGTGGACAGTAGGACAGACTGACAGCCAGACAGATAGACTCTGATCCCACATATGTGTCCTGTCTGTGCTTGAATCTAGCTGGCCAAGACCGAATTTGGCCAGGACTTTGCTGCGGGCTGAGGGTGTGTCGCAGGTGTGTTGCAGGTGTGTGTCTACCAAAGAACTGGCAGCACAGTTGGGGCCATAAAGGAAGGTGGTTAAATGGCATGTCCTTGGGATTGTCAAAGTGCCCAGAATTCGTTGGCGAAATGAACAAAAACTAGAAAAGCGCACACACACACACACACACCCACTCGGAGACCACTGTAAAAATCGTAGAGAAAGCAAAAGAATTGCCATTGTTGCGGTTGTCAAAGTAAATCAAAGCCCTTGACCCATGACGTGCGTATGCTTTTCGTTTTGGCCAACTTTTTTTGGCCAGTGCTCAGCTTACAGCATTCTCTGCTTTCAATTCCTGCTTTCTACTTTCTACTTTCCACATTGACTAAGTAATTGAACTTTTATCAAAAACTGTCGTCAATACGTGCACAAAGTAACTTCGAAATTGGTCAAAATAACGAGCATCATAATAATTTCTGTATTTATGTAAACATGAGCAACTTTTACTCTGGCAAAAACAACTAATTACTTAAATTGTGTGCAGTTAGTAAGTTGATGAGAAACATTACTATTTGTCTGTCAGTAATAACTTTACTTCGATTCAGTTATTTTTTCACAAACTAGACAAACTGGAGCTTCAAGTTAAAATAGATTTAACAAGAAAAAACGGTTATCTTCGGCTCGCCGAAGATTAAATACCTTTGTCAATTATTTCTATGGTAGCTACATGATATAGAATTTAGATGAAATTTGGTCAACAGATGGGACACGATTAGAAATTGATTCTCCGTGAATTTCGTTGAAATCGGACAATAGACACCAAAAATTTTCATACTAAGCATTTTCAACCGATTGTTCCTATGGAAGCTATATGATATAGTAGTCTGATTTGGATGAAATTTGGTCAACAGTCGGAGAACGATTAGAAATGCATATAGCGTGAATTTGTTTGAAATCGGTTAGTAGACAACAAAAATTTTCATACATTTCATGCATTTCGACCGATTGTTCCTATGGGAGCTATATGATATAGTGGTCCGATCTGTCCGATTTTTACAAATGATCTGCGTGCAGAGAGAATACACATCTGTACCAAGTTTCATTAAGATAGATTTAAAACTGAGAGACTAGTTCGCATAGAAACAGATGGACAGAAGGATATGGCTATATCGACTTGGCTGTTGATGCTGATCAAGAATATATATACTTTATGTGGTCGGAAACGCCTCCTTCAATGCGTTACAAACTTCGTGACAAAAACAATATACCCTCTACAAGGGTATAAAAAGTCCCTCCATGCAGTCCCACTGTGCAGCAAATATGCACAGAAATCAGAGCAGTTGTGTGGGAAAAACCTACATATATACCGTTATGTGTAGCTACATATGTTTCAGGTATTTCGGCAATTTGCGTTGCCATTCCATTTGACTGCACACTCGGTGGCCATTGGCCAAGTTTCGATTGAAAAAGTTTGTCATGTGAATAATATGACTGGGAGTCTGTGTGCATGTGTGTGTGCAGAAGAAGTTTGACTTTTGTACTCACCTGGTCAACATATTGGCACGGTTGACAGCCACCTCAGCCTCGACACGAAATCGATCCTGTGCATAGCGGTCAACCACGCCCTCGCCAAGATTAAGGGACGTGCCCGCCACACAATTGGAGCCCATCAAATGCTGCTGCTCAATGTATTGCAGAAACTTGGATACCAAATCGATTTTACTATCGCGCGCATTAATCACATCGGCTGTGATTTGATTGGAATCAACGCCATCGCCATCGGCATCCACATCCACATCACCCTCGACGTCGCCAATCACCAGCTGTTTGGTGTTGTCATCGATTAGAACCTCCGGCGGATAGCCATCGTCCATGGTTACCTCGGATGTATCCAATACTGGGTCACTTTCTGCCTCCGGCTCCGTTTCGGACTCGGTCTCGTCCTCATGATTGAAATTGATCTGCTTCATCTCGATGGCTTCGCTGGTGCTGCTGCTAGTGCTGGTGATGGCCTGACTACGTGCGCCCCTCTCCGTTTCAGTCTCCGTATCCATATCGCTCTCCCTGTCCCTCTCGGGCCACTCGACATTGGCAAAATCCGTGCTATTGTTGGCAGCTGCTGCTTCCGCTTCCGCCTCTGCTTCTCTTTCTGTCTCCTCCTCCTCTTCCTCATCCTCGTCGTCGTCGATGCGGTAATCGTTGTCGTTGGCTTCTGGCCCAGCTTCGCTCTTAACACTCAGCACACCTGTCGCTGAGGCATCCGGCGTGCTACTACTACCATTGGTCGTATTTTGCTTAACCGGCAGCAGCCGGGTTCTGGCCGCATTGCGAGTCTGCTGCCAGCTGCGTGGAGAATTTGTGGCTGCTGCCTCACGAGGTGAAAATGTTGCACTTGGTGTGGTTGACAGTTCATCGTCGTCATCATTGCTGTCATCGTAATTGCCATCATCACTGTTAGCACGCACAAATGGCCGAGCTGCGATACTACTCCTGTCCCTACTCCTGCCCCTGCCCAGCGTAGTTGGGTTCGACTCAGTTGGATCAGCTACAACATTTTGGTAAGCTGACACTAATGAGTTCTCCAAATCAATCTCATCAGCCAATTGCATGACTTCGTCGAGTGTTGCCGCATCAGCGTCCGCATCGTCGACATCTGTGGGTCGTCCCTGCAGATGCTCGGCCTCCGCCAGGCTACGATGATTCTTGGCCGGATGCACCACACCCAGACTCTTGTCCACACTTTTCCGTATGCTCTCGTTGATTTTCTTCTTGTGCAATTTGCGTATTTTATGCGTGACAGCCGAAAGTGTCATGCCGACCGTGCCCGACTGTTGTGTGGGTGTGGGGTATGGCAAGGGGGCTGGAGCTGCTCCAGCAGCATCGGGCACCGGCAAGAGTCTAGTACTGTTGCCATTCCCGTTGTACAACATGTGGGCCCTGGAGCGACCGTGGCGAATGTTTAAGCTGTCGCCAGCATTGGCTGTTGACATGTTTTCCGTTTTCGTTTTGACTCGAGCCCTTGTTGGCAATTCCCCCGACTGGGATACCAGCTCGGAGCGTGTCTGATACACCAGCTGCAGCAACACGACCAGCAGCAGCAGCAGCAACAAAGCCAATGGTTTTTTCTGGCTCCAAGCCCGCCGCATTGTCAGCGGCATCTCTGTTCCCGCTGCGGTCTGGTCTCTGCTTTGATGCACGACTGAGGGATTGTTAAAGTATCAATTTCAGCAGGGCTTTCACACCGCTCTCTCCAGCTCTCTACCGGGTGTTTCTGCTCCCTCTTTATGCTCCGTGTGTCCCTCTTGCTTTGTGTGTTTTCTCTGATCTGCGTTTTGTTTCAATTTACCTTTATGTTTCTACAAATTGTTACCTTTGGCAGGGCATAGTCCTGGCCAGCCCTTGTTCCTCTGTTTCCTCTGCTTCTCCGCTTTGCTGTTGGTGTTGTTCAAGCTTCAAAGACTTGGCGCCTCCCTTTGACCAGGCTCCGGCCCGCTTAGGACCCGAGGCGCCAGCGTCGCGGCAGCTGAGCTCATTTTAGAGGCATACACCTGCAAGTCAAGCTGGGAAACGTCTTCGTCAGTCTGGGCACAATGTCACTTCGGATACGGCTGCTGCAATAAGAATAAGAGTAGAAAATCCAATGATTAGCCTTTTGAATCACTTGCGAATGGGGACGACAGACGGAGAGTTGGGTAAGTGCCTGAGGAGCTCTATTTGGATTTCAAAACGTAAGCAAAATATTTGCTTTGATTTATGTGTATTTCTTTGCCACTTTGTTTGTTTATTGTGTTGCTCTTGACGGTCTTAACTTGTTCTTTTATTAACGTTTTGAAAGCAGACCGGTTCAAGGACATCTCTGTCCCTACTTGCTCGCTTTCTCTCCTACTCTTTGGTTAATTTTTCGTTTGTTCATGTCAAAATAAATAGCAAAGTACAGAAAACGTATTTTTTTATGTGCGCAGGGCAGTACGCTGGCAAAGACGTTACACGGAAACCAGACTATAGCCAGCACAACAACAACAACCAGTACATAAAACACACAACAGCCACAACAACAACAAACACCAGAGAAAGCCATTTGGCCACTCCCGTTTAAGCGGCAATTAAAAATTTCCGCACGCCAACACATTCAACGCAGAGGAACAACAGCGTTTAAGACAAATAGCAAATTGTTCTTGTTTTCCCTTGGTGCACAAACACACACAAGCACACCCACACTCACACACACCCAAACACAGCTAGAAGTCACACGCAGTGCTTTGAGCTCCAAGCATTGCGCATACGCCGCGTGCGCTGCATAAGTGCAGAGGACTCTTTCAAATTACACACAATACACAATATTTCTAAGAAGCCAAAATCGTGATTTTTAGCTCAAGTTTGGAATTCATAGTATACAAAAACCCACAAAAGCCATGGTTACAAATGCGTATTGCCGTTGGCCGTTGTCAGACTTTGGGGACAGGACCTCAAGCGGCAGCCAAGTGTACATAAATATACAAGAAATATATACAAGCCAAATACACAAAGAGAGAGAAAACAGTGCTGCGGGTAAAGCGACACACAGTTACCCACATAAATATTATGACGCAAACAAATTATATGCCATTTAAATGTAATACTAATAAGAAAATCCACTTGGTGGCACATCCTCCCACAGGCCACTCTCTACCGCTGCTCACCAATTCCCATTCACAGTGGATTGCCAGATTTTCACGCTTTAGTAGGATGAACACAGCATAAAAATTATGTATCTACGCGTGTGTGGGTGGGTGTGGGTGTGTGGCAGGCGGCAGTTTCTAATTTCGAGTTTTATGATCCATAAAAATTGCGCCAAGACGACACAAACAACATTGAACTCACACAAACACACACATCAGCACGTCTTTATGTCTGTGTGTGTGGAATAAATAGAGGCGGCAAAAATTCAGAGGAAAATGAGAAATTTACACCCAGTTTTAGTGCTAAGAACAACATTTGCCAGTAGTTAGTTAGAAGAAACTCCACAAATACGAGAAGTCATATAGTAAACTGAAAGTTAAAAGCTTTTTACTTCAGCTATATAAGAGCTGATCTTTCAGTGCTGAACTGCAAAGGAATAAAACTACTGCATACTTTTAGGTGCTACAATATTTCGCTTGAAGAATAATGATAGAATTTTTTGACTTTAAGTAGAAAAGCAAGCAAGTAATTTATTTAATCAGTTTTTAAACAAACAAGAAAGCCAAATGATGCTTAGCTTAATTATTTCAACAAAAACTGCATTCGATTTGAAAACTTTTGTGATTTCCGAGCACATAAAATTCTTGTTCAAATTTCCGTGACTCCGTGACACTCAAAGCAAGCAATAAATATTTGATATGCACTTGTACTCAAATTCGATGGAGAAAAGCACAATGTCGACAACTGGCAACAGTAATATCAATGTTGTTGTGTCAACAGACAAACAAATCAAACAATAAATTCAAAGTCGTCTTAGGCGATATACTCTCGCCATGATGATGTCGAAAGCTTAGCCAAGTTAGGACCATAACTTGCTGAATAAAATTGTGAGGCAGAAGCAAATCAGCGGGCAATCTCATGTGGCTTATCAGTAACAGATTGCGATTCCTTTTGGATGATTTGGTTATATATGAACGCTATCAATTGACAGTGCAACAGATGGCAGAAAACTCCCAATGGAATACTACATCCGTTGTCAAAGTTTGCCATTTTTCCGGCTTGCTTGGGTGGAAATCCCAAACAACGCTAATGCATTAAGAGAAACGAAAGTAGGAAGAATGGGCTACACGTGCCTGATTCAAAGGTAATCACAGTCACACCCAAAGGTGGCCAGTTGTGCACTTAACCTTTAGTCCTCTAGTCACTTGCCCGATGTGTCACACTTGATTTGAGGTCGAGCAGTGTAGAAAGTTGCATTCACATTAGTCACCTGCGTATGTGTCGTGCAACAAACATTTCCAGCTGTCCCACATGAATACACAAGTATCTCAAACTGATTAATGCTCAGGATGGTAAGTTTAGAGTGTCTATATAGTAAACCCTTTAAGCATAAGCTTCAAACAAATTGAATCATAAAAGTTTGTCATTCAACGGATTGCCTACTCAAACTTTTCCCCAAAACGAAGACAAACACACCCACACCCACACACGCACACTCGCATAGGAAAACTGTTAACCGAAGCAAAGACCTTCTTAGCTTCTTAGCAATACTTAGACTGCCTGTTTCTGTCTCAGCCAAGTTTTCAGTTTTCCTTGTTGCTTCAAATTTATGCAAACACATTAACAAACTCGGCGCATTTACGTGGTAGGCGAACGTCCTTCCGCTGGTGACAAAGTTGCTCCGTTAAATGAAATTCACGTAATTTTTCTGCCGTTGCCAGTGAAATGAAATGTCTCTCGTCAGACAGGCAGAATGTCGCTCAGTTTTTGTGTTGCTCGTCGCATGCATGCGAGGGCAGTTTCAAGAGTTTGTCAAACTCTGTTCCGTGGTAAAAATAAAATGTTTTTATGTATTTTATGTTATAAAATCAATGAAACAAAAAAAAATTAATAGAAATTTAAATATAACATCAAAGTACAGTTCAAAGTTCAGTTTTTGATCCATTATTATATAAAACTTTAAAAATTAACATCTAAAATTTTAAAAAAATTCTCAAAAAAAAAATATGTTTTTTTTATCATTAGATATATAAATTTATATAAAGTTTCATTCATCCGAACTTCAAAGCTTCTGTAAGAATCACTTAGACATGGAAAACCGATGGAATCTTGTATGATATTGTTACAATATACACCTCTTAGGCAATTGATCCAAAAACAAAAATAAATTAACAATTCTCACTGTCGAACCTACGATTCGAACCTACGAACTCAGACGAAGATTCCATAACGAACCGCAACTCTACCAGTTTAAAAATGCCTAGATTCAAATCTAAAGTCAACTCGCTCAGAATAAGTTATGTGCTGACTTTGCAAACTTCTCTCAGAACCCTCGTAGAACTGCTGAATCTTCTTGAGACTCATTCTCGGCCTCGTCAACTCATCATCGGCAGAAGTAAGAGCGGTAACAGTAGCACCTTCTACCTTTGTTAGGTAACTCACATTATGTGATGGTAACAGCGACGGAAATGTCGTTGGCAGCAAACAAAAAATGACATTTGACTTTTAAATTGGATAATTTTTTTCGCTTTCCTCTACTGATGGCTGAATGCCAATCAGCAGGAAGAGACAGACTCAAATAGGTACATCCGTAATGCACACAGACAGCAAGCAAACAAACATTTGCCAAATAAATTTAATGCTGTTTAAGCTCAATTTGTTTGGGCAACTTTTATTAATTTGCTGTCTGTCTATCAGTCTACCTGTCAGTCAGTCTGTCTGTCTGGCATCAGGTAACAAGAGAAATGATTAATTTTATAACTCATCAGAGCCGAATAACCCTAATCGTATGTGAGAGTGTTAGTTTGCTGTGTTGTACCTGAAAAACAAACAACTTGAGACAACTTGTGCTTTAAGGCTGCTCTCGATTTGCATAAAAATGCTGCACAGTGTGACAAAAACAGTGTGACAAACACATGCCACGTGGGTGTGCTTTATGGCCACTAATGCTAGTAACAAAAATCGCATAAAATGCACGCAAATTGCACAGATTATGTGCCACTTGGGTAATTCTGTAGTCACAATTTGACGAAAGTTGGTTTTTTATATGAGCTCGTGTTTCACGCTTTCCAAAAGCATAAAAAGATGCAAAATGGAAATGGAAATATGGCAAGGAAGCAGCGCACATGTGCATAAACTGCAAAACTTCCACTACTCACATTTTATTTATGAAAAGTACTGCAATTATTACTTAAAGTTGCCTTAGCTCTCTAGGAATTTTTGTTTTTAAATTAAAACACACAACTCTGACCGGAACTGCCAGGTTGTGTTATTTATTTGACTAAGCGCACAACAACTTAAAAGCCTTACATAATTTAATAAAACGTGGGCAGACCACTTCTACAAAGGGCATGTCCTTTCTCAGTATTTAATAGTAGAGGGTTTCCCTCATTAGATATTCCTATTAGATATTTATTTGTTTGTCTTGGCCGACGTCCTTTTTGGTATTGATTAAGTTTGGCATTTGGCTCAAGTTCGATATGACAACGTACGCATATCTAATATACTTGAATAATTTTCTATTTTCTTTTCGTTTGGGAATGTTCCAAGTCAACTGCAAAGCATCAATCATCGTTTTCAGCATTTGTTTGAATAGGTATAAGTATATAGCTTTGATAAAGAGCTCGTTAAGAGTGCTCTGGGTGTGCGAGTGTGTGTGTCTAGGTTCCTGGCAACACTTGAGAGCTTCTGTTGTTAAAAATAAAAACAATCGACTCAACGTGCACAATTCACTTAAGGAGCGTGTCGGGACTGAGATAATATTTCTACATAATTGCTTTTCGGTTTTTTTTAAAGGGAATTTTTGTGGCACATATTGCATACTTGGCTCCCTTGTATTTTTGGTTCATCTACGTCTACAGTTACCGCAGTCGCATAATGGAATTTGGTGAAAATGGATTTGGATTTTTCTTTTTTTTTTTGGGCAGAGCTTACAGGCACAGCGATAAGAACAAAACGATGAGTGCGTGGGTGTGTGTGTGCGTGGGTGTGTGTAGGGATGTGTGTGTGCTTGTTGTCGTACGTGATGCCAACGCAGCTGAGCGCCAAATGGCAGATTATGTCGCCAGCCATTAAATCACTGGCTGCAGGTAAAATATGCGATGCTTAAGCAAAATCAATTCTATTTATACGTGAGCGCATAAATTGTGAGAGCACACAAACAAACAGAGTGCGGTGTAGTCCTGTGTAGTCCTGGCGAGGAACGTGCCACATGTTAAACGCGCAATGGCAATAAAATGGAGCAGTTGCCTAAATCAGAAGCTATAGCTTAAACCAATACATAAGCCTAAGCCAGCGGCAAGCTGTTTATTTCGAGTGATATTTAGTACAGGCATTGCTAGCAGTACAAGCAACTGCCACACACACGTGCCACAGTCATCTGAGTAGCGTTGCCCCCTCACCACGCCCCTCAGGCATTGCTCGGGCAACCGGCAATCCTTCAGAGTTTCAGGGTTTTCCGCTAAAAGCCACGTGTCGATATACATTAGTCGTACAACTGACAAATATAGATTCAATTAGTAAGCCTATTGGGCATCGGCTCTAAACAACAAGCTGTTGGCTGTTATGGCAGTGGGCCAGGATGTGAGCCAGGCTAAATGCTTATTGATTAAGTCCGCTTTCAGCGTATAGCACAAGAGTTGTGCCCAAGTAACTTCTGTGCCAAATTTAATTATAAAAGCAAAACCTCACTATTTAATTAGTTTAGTATATGTATTTATTTAAATATAACGACAACATCTGTGCAGTTTGTGTCACATGGCCACCAAAAATTAATATAAACATGGATTTTAAAATGCTGAAATAAACAGCGAGGAGAGCCACAACAGACCGACAAAAAAGAAACCACAACCGCTTATTATGCACATAATTATCCTAAAATGCGCAAAATTCACGCTTCAATTTTGTGGCGCTGTCAAAGCGTATTGCGGTTACTGTCAAATGCAACATTTGAACATTTTAGCATTTGAACCTTTGATTATGTTTATGGCCCAGATAGAGCTCGGTTTACAGCACATAAATTGCTATGCCTCAGTGTTCACGAAAGGAATTTCAGAGGAAATTGCAGTCACTTCAATTAAAATAATTTTATTTAAATGTTTTTTTAAGTACTTTAATTCAATTTGTCAATAGTTTCCATTAGCTAAATGATCGGGCAATAAATGTATGCCAGACACTGTCTAGCCACTTGGTCAATTACTCGTTTTGTTGACAACCCACATAACTCATACGCCATGTAAACACAAGTTTGCCTCTTTTTTGAGCTGCAGCGTTTGTGCTGTCACAAGCTACGCGTTTAAAATAAAAACAGAGAGAAAACACTAAGCTTATACTTAATGGAGAAAGCGTGTAGCCATAAATTGGCCGCGCCAGAAGTTTACAAAGCGGCATAAAATCAAATGCCCAAAAGTCAGTCAAATGGAATTTGGCTTAATTTATGGCAGGCCAGTCGGGCCATGGCGGGCAAAGCTGCCTCAGTAACACCACTTGGCTAATATAAAACATGACGTCGCACTTTATTGACCAAGCAGATATATACGCAACGTATTTGACAGTCAAAATCAGTAGGCAAATCCTTCAAAAGCGATCCCATTCCAGCGATACATCAACTGTCGAGCCGCCATTTTATTATTGAAGGCCAATGCGTACATGCAAAAATGCCCTTAAAGCTAGTGCTTGTGTGTGTGTTTGTGTGTGTGCTGTGAAAATAAAATCAAATAACGCGCGTAAGCACAAGCAGAGCCCAACTGAAACTATTAAGTAAATTATCGACAAACAATGCTAAGGACTACAAGAAGTCACACAAACACACACTAAGTACACACACATATAGTGGCAGTCTTGTGTGTGTATTTTCGGCATGACGTAAGCATTTTCAAGCCACAGGAAATTTTAAAGCAGACGATAGCGGAAATAACAAAAGTAAAACGCTCATCAATAACACTTCCGCTCAAAATAACCCAACTCCAGTCCAAGCTGGCGTGATTTATGGCCACGTTTTGACAGTGTTTTCTAAGTTATTTTATTTTTAATAGGGAAACTAAACTCGTGTAAACAAATAAACATATGCAATTGGTTAATGGCTGGTGTCTGGCTTAAATTGGCCCAAATTGAGTTGTTTTTATTTAAGATATTCAAAGTATTTGCTTTTACACGCTGCTTTAAATGTCGCCGCCAGAAAGTATGCAACACAAATTGGATGCGCATACAAAATGGCTGATTTTAATTTCCTGGCCATGTCAATCAATGCTCCAGGCCTTGAACCTGAAATATGCCTGCTGCGTGAGTATGTGTGAATGTAAATTGAATATGCATAAATGCATAACAAATGCGGTGTACAAAAGGGTAAAGACAGTGAGAGAGAGAGAGTGAGCGAGCTGTATTGTCGCTACAAAACTCATCACTGTGTTAGCACAATAACATTAAATGATTTCAGCTTGATAACAGTTTGATTGCAGCAGGTTGGCCATTAGGTTACTCTTTTATTACCAACCATGTCGTAAATTAACACAAACTGCCGCCATGTTAAACTTCGCATCAAATAAACAGGCCATGGCTGTCAACGAGTGTGAGTCAAGTACAAGTACAAGTACAAGTACAAGGCTGACGACAACAAAACGCATTACGAGTACGCTGAATGGCAAGGCAAATGTTAAATAATATAAACAGCTGAATGCCTTGATGGAAAAACGGCCGCACAATGGCGTGTCATGCACGCGAGAAATGGCAGAACAATCATTTTAGCCAAGTGGGGAGTGGGGAGTGGGGAGTGTAGGACGCAGGCTGATGAAAGGGTAATAGCCCAGTGTTTGTCCTGTGGGCTTCATTGTCGCCACAGAATCTCACGCACGAATTGTCAGTCAGGCCGTTGTGAAACAGTCGCGACAGGTTTATTGTTGTCCTTTGTTCGAAGCACAATACACACACACACACACACAGGCAGCTATATGTACACAAGGAAAAAGTCAGTGGAGGCCTAAAATTCTAAAACTTTGGCGTTTTAGCAGGAAATGTAAGACGTGTTGCTTAAATTTCAGTGAATTATTCGACACTTAAAGGGAAATATTAAATATTATTTTTAAGTGGGCCACTTTTAGGCAGAACTTGTTAGTTTAAATATTGCCAAGGAAAATTCATAGCTTAGTTAGTTAGGAATACCTCTACCTCTTTTTACTGTGTATTTTTAAGCATTTTATTTATATATTTAAGCAAAAGTTTAAGATGTTTTGCGTCTGTAGTTCAACCTTGACACTTGACAGCGCAGGCTTTAAGGCATCGCACCGTGTGTTGATAAATGACATGCTTGGCACCAGAGAGTTTAGCAGACAATGCTTGACTTTGTTTCTTTGCAAGCAGCTTAAAACTTGTGCCTCCACCAAAGACACAACACACCAAAGACTACTGACAACTGTCGCCATAATTCACTAGTGCAGACCGTGCAAAACCCGTAAAACTCGTGCATCAAACTTACTAACGACACTTGGACGTGGAACTTTCAGTGGCAAACTGCAGCACAAAACATACAAACAAACCAAACTATTCTCGTCCTTCGAGGTCAGCGTAATAAAGCTTGTCTTTTTCTTCCTCTTTGACTATTTGTTTTCATAAGACAGCACCAAAGAACTGTTGCTACTGCTACTTTCCATGATGTTTAATCACACTGCGGCCACAAAAGCTGCGAGCCATAAACATGCCCAACGCCAGACCCAAATCACCTGGGCCAGTATCGCAAAAAAGGAAAAAAAGGGCAAACAGAAATCATTTCAGAGCATACAATAGACGTTTCCCTCCGATAACTTGAAGGTAGGCAAAAACTGCGTCCAGAACTGAGCTGCAATTCAAAGCTTTCATTCTCTTTTCTTGCTTTTCGTTGCTTGATTCATTGTCTGCTTGAATTTCCAGTACGTTTTCAATTTGATTTTAACACAGAGGAAGTGCGTTTTCATTTCATTCAAACTAAAGCAATCAACTTAATCATGAGCCATAAGTAATTAAATTTTCAGATCAGAAATAAATTTTAAAGTGTCACAGTTTCTGGCAGTTCTGGAAGTTGGCATTGAAATTTGAGAGATCAATCTTCTACAGATGATTAACGAGTGCTTGCCATTTGGTTGTACTCATAATTACCCAGCAATTGGGCACATCAAAGCCAAATGATGAGGAAACCAGAACAAGGCAGTTGCTTTATGTAATTGATGGATGGGCGGATATGGCGTTTAGTAGGCGTTTAGTGTACGTGCTCTGTCCATCAAAACTGGACATTGGTATTTGGGAGCATTTAATAATAGAACTGTTCGTAGAGCCGTAATCAAGCAAGTTAATTAATGATTAACACGCAGCAATCATAACTAATTTACTGTAAAGCCAAAGAGCGACTAAACACACGCACACCCCCCCAAGAACGACATCGTGGCGTGCTGCTTAAATGGTGGACAAGCTGAACAAGGGGCGTTACATGGGTCGAAATAACTAAATCGTTTGACAATCGAGGCGTAACAAACTGACCGACCTTTCAGTTATCAGATTTGGGGGTGCTCCCTAAATGAATTTTCGATTTTTAATTGAGCAAGCAAAGTACGACAGTCAATTAGATTGATTGCCGTCGTCTCATAAACATTAACGAGGCTAATTCAGGTAATTTTCCGTGGATCAAATTATTTTCCAAACAGTTAATTAATTGGCAAAGAAAGAGCATTTCAACTTGAGACGCGTAGTAGCTGTCGGGTCGGGTCTGCTCTTGTCTAGCTCTTAATTTCCATGCCCTGTTCATTAACAACTGACGTGTGTGCGTCCTTGAGAGCGTATTAGTTTGCTATTTGTAGGCCGCTAGTTTGGTAATCTGCGCACAAGATTCACTCAACTAATAATTCCATAAATTGCACAAATGATGGCCATGGCTGTGGCTGAAGCCTCTGGTTTATTTAATCCGATTTGGTTCAGTATATTGCACATAAGCTGGCAGAAATAAAGAATCTGAAGTTTCCATTCGCCATTAGAGAGCTGAGGGGGTAGAGACGTCCCTCTGTAATTAGTGAGCATTAAGTTAATTGCGAAATGTTTGCGGCCAGTTAAATTGAATTAAACATGTTCCTCTACTGCTGCTACTGCTGCTGCTCCTGCTGATTTACCTGGGCTTTTTAATTACATTTGCTTATGCAAACAGTTTTTGACGCGTTAAGCGTTTACATAATATTATATTATGCATATATAATTAAATTGAGCCGCCACACGGCAACGACGTTCACATGGCGTATACATTATGCTGCCTAGCGATTAAGTAGTTATGAAATAATTATGCAAATCTTCCACTGACCCTCACAGGCCCAAAACAAACACAAAACAACTTTCGTCAAATACGATACCTCATCAAATTACGGACGGAGTCGGGAGTCGGGAGTCGGGAGTCGGGAAGCGGGAGTAGGTAAAATTTGTTGTCTACTTTTAGGCGAGGTGAGATTTTAAGCATTTTGAAGCTAACTTGGCTTAGCCCTAGAAAAACTTTAAGAACTGCGTGGAATTCGCGACCATTTGGACATTATTTGTGTACTTTTTGAAAGCTGTTTGGAGTTTCTTGACAGTCGGAAATGCAAATGCGCAGAGAACGCGTGAATGGGTCAACCACCCACAGAGACTGCAATGCACAGTCGCTCAACTCTCAGTCGGAATTTGCATTCATAAAGCTGAAACGGGCACTTAAGTCTTTCGCTGCCTGCTTCGCTTCATTCCAGTCAAGATTTGTATGGGGAGTTGAGTGAGTTGCGGGGCAAGAAACGAGGAAAGTGGGGGGTAAAAGAGGCCAACTAGGCGCAGGGTTAGTTCCCATTTATGATGTGGGTTAGGGTTAGTTCCCGCTTAATGACATTAAATATGACCATTTCCGACTTCCTTGTTCTGGTCGCTCGCTCATTTATCTACGGCAGGACGTTCCCTTTTTTTTGTTGGAGCTATAACTTTGTCTGGGCCTGACGAAAGAATTTGCGAATTTGCGGAATTAATTAGGCGTTAATTGTAATTTTGAGCAAACAAAAGAGTTTAATTAATTTACCTAACAACGAAACGGAATGCAGAAGACAAAATGTGTTTTTGGCGAAAAGTTGGCAACGCACTCAACGGCAGCCAAATACAATTTCACACTTCGTCTGGCGTCTATTGTGCTGAAAGTCAGACTACTCGTACCTAATATCCCTGACAAACCTACCCTGCGTATGAGCGATATTTCTTTCTTTTCTTTCTCCTTGGCTTTTAATGTATGTTGCGTTGCAGACTTTTTGACTGACTGCGTTCGGTTGGCTGTTGGCAGCCCTTCTGTGTCTGTGTCTGGTCCTGAGCCTGAGCCTGTGCTGGGGCCTGGCTAATTAATTGACTTGCCACGCTCGAGCTGTAGCCAGAATCCAGTTTGGCTCTCTCACTGACTGCGTCTGCCTCTTGAACATTAACTCTATTCGCTTTCATTTCACTTTGTACTTTGGTTAGCGCCACAAAATGCAACTGGCAGATCGGCCTTTGTAAAATGCTTTCCTTTTAGCATTAACTCAAACAATTACTTGGCATATAATTTAATTTATTTCAGATACAAGCATGTGTAGGTTACTCTGCGGAAACACTTGAAAAAATGCAACCTAATTAGAGAAATAAAAGGCTTGCTTGTCATTAAGAAAGGAATTTAAATACAATTTTGGCTGAAAGAGGAGCACACGTGCTGCCAAATGAGAAAGCTTTGTAGTAACACATTTTAAACTACCTCTAAAAAAAACTCTTTTAGAAACCCTACAAATCTAAAATACTGCCAATTAACTAATCAATCTCTACCTGCCTTTGAAATGAACATGCGTCGGTTTTCATATCGTTTTTGGCAACACTTTGCTGCATTTATATTATTTGAGTGCTCATTTTTTATCAACGAATAAGCTTTCAGTGTAATTGAATTGAATCGAATGCTGTGAGTCGCTTTTCATCTGCTCCCAGTGGCGGAAGCGGGGGAAAACTGCAGCATGTGGCATGCAGCATGCGGCATGCAGCAAAAGGCAGTGCTCGGGAAAAACTTTAATACATTTGCACGCCACGTTAAAAATGTTTGGCTCAGTGAATTGAATTGAGTTCAGATGCCAGACGAAGGATATTATTTTATTACGGGCTCTTCGCCCAGCATAATACATGTCGTCGTGGCTAAAGGCATTTTACTCGAGCCAAAAAACAAAAAGAAAATTATTATTTTCCATTGTATTGCCATTGGGAGACTCTATAAGAATTGTATTGCTCATACGCACCACTGGCGCGACTTCGGTTGCACTTTCAGTGCTCATCTTTCGGCAAATTTCCCTTGTTGGCATATGCAAAGAGATCAATCAATAGCACCAAACTGGTTCCGAATACTAATGAGCTTCTTAGAAATTTCCTTGTTAGATTAAAGCACGATACTTGGTTTAGAGACAGGGATTCAACACTTTAAATGCTTTTGGAATACTTTACTCCACACTTACCAATTTTAATTGAATTAATTTTAAATTAATTTTTTAAAACACAATAATTATATAAATATTTTGTTAATAATATCGCCACTAATAAATATTTTAAGCTTTTTAGCAGCTTAAGTAAGGCATTGTCATCGCCCTTAAATATTTTTATTACACCGGCTTACAATTTTTGGTTAAACTTTAAATATTCAGAATTTTAAGGTTTTCACTTGCACGTCACTTTGAACCGTTTTGATTTGATTGGATTGAATGCGGCTTAAAGCCTCTGATTTAATGGCGGAATTATCCAGTCTTACCGAGAAGCACACAACCACAACGCGACGCGTTTCGAAACGTACTGCAAATAATGAGCCGTAGTCAAAGTCCGAGATTCGTTTTACGGTAAAACTCACCACGTACGACTGCCAGATTTAACGAACAAACACGAACTCAGACGAAGGTTCGACCATGTGGGTCTGTGGAGCAGCAGTGAAAACTGAACAACCGAAAAGTGAAAGCCCGTGCCTCGGTCTGCTTATTGAGGCAGGTTAGTAAGTTCGTTGGTTAAAATCCTCTCTTAATTTATGCCAAACTGACTCTCTTTTGCCTTGTGCCCCTCTCGACAGGACTTGCGATGTTTTTTTGATTACACTGGAAGACGATGTTTTGGCCGCTGATAACAAAGGGATTTAAAGTAAGCTGTTGCATGCAATCATGGCTTTCTTTCTAGCACATTTAAATTTAATGAAAGTAAAAGTAGTCAACATCATTTCTTTGTAGGCTATTATAATATTATTTTGGTAGACCCCGTAAGGTAGAAGGAGGCTTTTCCGAACACATAAAGTTTATATAAAGTATTCGAGGAATGTCCGTCTGTCTGTAAGTATAAACACCTGGATCTCGGAAACTATAACAGACATAGACATCGAATTTGGAAAGAAAGTCCGTCCATCCTTCAGGCAGACTAAGGTTACTTCCAATTTCGGCCATCTAACCTACCTCTGCATATTGTAAAAAAAAAACTATTTTCACATAACCATTACCTATATTTGGTGCCATTATGGGCATTAGGTTTGGCCCGGATCGAACAATTATATCCTTTAGCTTCCAAAGGACAAACTGGTCGAAATTACGAAACTATTATGTGATCTGAATTGGAAAACTATAGCCTACTGCTCCCACCTACTTTCCCTAGGTCGAAAATAAACCGTTTTTTTGGGTAATGGCTCGCCCGACTGTAGCCTTTCTAAGTTATTTTTAGTTGTTATTATTATTATTATTATTAATCTTATATTTATTATTATTTTTATCAGTTTTAAAAAATGTATTTAAGCTTCATAAATCTTCCGACTAAGTCTTAGAATGCTATGTTTTTGAATTAAAATGCTCCCTTTACTTCCAGCGCATGCGCAGATCTACAAAGCTTGAATTCGCTGCTGATAAGACGCTTCCAGTGTGGTGAATAGTGATGCCACTGATAAGAACTGATAAGAATGCACTGCAGAGTAACAACAACGATATCTCGACTTGCACACCAAGTGAAATGAATAATTGCTGATGATTTAATCAGCGTGAATGCCACAAGTCGAGTCATGTCTGAAAGTGGGTGCTACTGAGCTTGGAAATCGAGGCGTAGGGAAACTAAAGGGGCGTGACCCTCTGTTTGGGGGCAACTACTAAATGAGCTTCGTTACAGTTGCAATTAATGAGCAACGTTTTACAATTAGTGAACTACCTCAATTATGTAGTTTACCCACAGAAGCGACTCCTCATATTTGCCCCCATTTTCCCGTTGTTGTTTTTGCCCCTGCTGTTGTTGTTGTAGTTGTGGTTGGGGCTACTTTTAATAGCAAATTTGTGGCCGCTGTGACCGTTCGCTCGTTTTTTGGTGCAAGCTAGACAAGGCCAAGCTAAGGACAGGGGCAGCCCTTTAATTATGATAATTACATTGTTGTCGAGCTCGTTTGCCGACAGCTGTTGCAGGTCCTTCCCCTCTCCCCACCCCACCCCGCACTTATCTTCCCCTCCATCCCTTGCTATCTGGAAACTTGTGGCAGCTGCTGCGACTTTTTATCGCTGGGGCAGAATCTTGGCATTCTTTGGTCTCGTCTCGCTGCCTTCCGTGCTCAGGTGGAGCACGTTCTTGACGCGAGCCATTGTTTTAAATATATTATTTAAGTATTTCTATGCAAGCTATACTAAGTTATACTATATTAATAAATCCCAACTTGGCGGTATTTACAAAGTCTGATGAGCTTTTGAGTTCTATGGTTGCAAACTTTGTTTAACCAAGTGGCTAAGTAAAATGCAAATAAAACAAATTATTTCTTCTTTGGATAAGAAAGGTGTGGCAGTAAAATTTTAATTCGAGTACTTTTAAAAAAAATCTACTACTATTTTAATATTATTTACTACTATTTTTTTGCCAATTTAACTACTGTTTGCGCAGTCAATATTAACATGTCATTAACCATTTTTAATACTGTTCATACTTGAAGTACATGGCATAGTATATTTAAATTCAATTCGATTTCGACTTGGATCTCTTTCCGAAAATCTGTAATATTTCAATATTTCTACTACTATTTCTTAAAACTAATATTTCTCTAACTGCAAATAAATGCAAATTAAAAAAATTATTTCTTCTTTGGTAAAGAATGGTGTGGCAGTAAAATTTTAATTCGAGTACTTTTAATAATACCTACTACTATTTCAATATTATTTACTACTATTTTTTGCCACTTTTACTACTATTTTCGCAGTCAATATTAACATGTCATAAACCATTTTTATTCCTTATTATACTTAAAGTACATGGAATAGTATATTCAAATTGAATTCAATTTCGACTTGAAACACTTTCCGAAAATTTGTAATATTTCAATATTTCTACTACTATTTCTTAAAACTAATATTTCTCTAACTGTAAGTATATGCAAATAAAACAAATTATTTTTTCTTTGGATAAGAATGGTGAAAAGTGGAATATTTAAATTGGAGTACTTTTAAAAAAAAATCTACTACTATTTTAATATTATTTACTACTATTTTTTGCCACTTTTAATACTATTTTTGCAGTCCATTTTTCTATTTCACTAACCATTTTTGATTCCTATTTATACTTGACGCACATGGAATAGTATATTTAAATTGAATTCAATTTCGACTTGGATCTCTTTCCGAAAATCTCTAATGTTTCAATATTTCTACTACTATTTTTTTAAACTAACATTTCTCTAACTTGTCTATTTTAAGAGCCACATTTACTCCTGGCTCTGCTTATTTTAAAGTGAGTACTTTGGTTGCATAATTTGCATAGTGTTAATAAAGGCTTCCCAACGTTTTTGCTACATGGAAAACAATGAAAAATAAACACGTTAGTACAGCGAAACTCCCCAACTTATAGAAAACACAAATGAACGCTTTTGAATTTTCACGCTCACTCAAAATATATATAAATTAACATTATCTCTACCTTCACTTGCGTGAATGCAAGCGAAAACTCGTTTTACAAATTTGCATATTGAATGTTAATTGTTTCAAACTTTCATCATTTCAAGGAAAAGTCGGGAACATTTCAAATGTTTCACCAAGTGTATGCTAAAACTCTTTTTTAAAGAGTGGAGACAGAAAGACGGACACTTTTCATTAACATTAACAGTAACTTAAACATCGCACTAATCATAACACTAACTTAAACATGTTCACGCTCTTGTCTTCAATGTTAAAATGAAACTATTTTTCAGTTCAAAGCTTAGTTAATGCCGAAAGCGACGTGAACCTCCACAAATTAAAAGCTGTCCATTAATTTATAATATTGTTAATTGAGGCTTCTAGCGTGTGTCCCAAAATTGCAATTATATAATCATGTGAAATGTATAAGGAGTAATTATGACAGCACTATAAAAGGCAGCACCCAAAAGGACAACTCAATCAGAGCCTTGAAACCTTCGACAGCGTCATGGAAATCAACAGCTTGAGTTACTTCAGAAGCCACTGGACTATCTGGAAAATACTTGGAATTGCCTTTAAAACAGTTCAGTGGAAAAGAGTTTACTTAGTCTACAGTCTGTTGATTGTGCTCTTGGTAACTGTCGGATACCCACTACACTTGGGCTTGGCGGTTTTCCGCAACGATAATCTCCCTGATGATCTGAAGAATCTTACGATCTTTGTCACCTGCACGGCCTGCTCCCTGAAAATACTAATCTACACCACCAACTTTAATAAGGTGACAGAAATGGAGAAAATACTCAAGAAATTGGACTCTCGCGTCAGTGGAAAGGACGAAACATATATCTACAGCCAACTAAAAGCACAGCTGCGAAAGATTCTGTACATTTATATTGGCATTTATCTGCCCATTGGAGTTTTCGCAGAGATGTCCTTCATTTTCCAAGATGGACGAGGACTTATGTATCCTGCGTGGTTTCCACTGGATTGGAAAAACTCCACTCGCAACTATTGTATTGCAAATGTGTATCAAATTGTGGGCGTAAGCTATCAGCTTATGCAGAACTACGTGAGTGATTGTTACCCTGCGGTGATGTTGTGTATTATCTCCGCTCACACCAAGATGCTCTACAAACGCTTTGAGAAAATAGGATCAGAGGACACCGATGATGCTGAAGCTCAAAAGCAACTGGAAAACTGCATAACGGATCACAAAAGATTACTAAAGTAATTTATTTCGATTAGAGTTATTTGTTATATACTTTTCTAAACATATCACACCACTTTAGGTTGTTTAGAACAATGGAATCCTTCATGTCCCTGCCAATGCTCATACAGTTTGCCGTGACGGCCATTGGAATTTGTGTTAGTTTTGCAACACTGCTTTTCTTTGTCACCAGCCCCATGGGACGCACCTACTATTTCTTCTATGGATTGGCCATGCCCCTTCAAATCTTTCCCACCTGCTACTACGGCACGGACACGGAGCTCTGGTTCGGAAAACTTCACTACGCTGCCTTCAGCTGCAACTGGACAACGAAGAGTCGCAGTTTCAAGAAGAAGCTGATGCTGTTTGTCCAGTGTTCCCTGAAACACAGCACGGCCTTGGCAGGTGGAATGGTGCGCATTCATGTGGCCACCTTTTTCTCTACTCTCAAGTTTGCTTATTCGCTATTTACAATTCTGCTGCAAATGAGAAAGTAAATTCAAAATAAATGGATTGATCTATGCGTGTTCGAAAGAAAAAATTGTATAGATTTCTGCTGTAGCTTTTAACACTGAAAATAATAAACAGATTGCCTCAAGCACAAAACTATTCGGCATTCTTATTCTTCAGCTTTAAATTTAATTATTGAAACCCTTTAAAACTTAATTACATCGTGGGATTTGTTTATGTAATGTCACCAACTGTAATTTGCCAGCATTAATTATGACAGTCATTAACAAGTAAGAAAGGCTAAAGTCGAGCCGACCGTAAAAGACCCCGTATTCTTTCGAATGAGAGGTTTTCCATACATATGAGCAATTTTTCACCGATTTGTCGCATGAGAGTCGTCCGATCCAGATCAAATTTGGTGAGGATAGTTATAATGGTAGTATACACATAATGTATGATTTTGGTTGCGTTAGCTAAACTAAAACTATATGTTTCATACAAATTTTCATTTTTTTTCGATTTTCCCTAAGGGAGCCAAAGGTTATAGTCGTCCGATCCAGATCAAATTTGGCGAGGATAGTTATAATGGTACTATACATATAATGTATGAGTTTGGTTGCGCTATATCGGCTCGGCTGTTGATGCTGATCACGCATTCTTCTGCCTGTTACGCACATTTCGCTTCTGACAAACCTAATAGACCCCTCTACTCTTTTTTAGAGTACGGGGTCTAAAAAGGGGTGCGAAAAAATACATGATCAATAACTTAGAAGCCCTTACAATCTTAGTACTTTTCGCACCCCTCAAACACCTGCCATAATTAATATCTCTATAATTGCAAGACCAAAACAGTTTTTCGCCAAATAAAATCAATGTTTTCATGGACAGTTGCGTTCAATCGAAGTCGTCAAGTCGCTAAGTAAACTATGGAAATCAACAGCTCAGAATTCTTCAGAAGCCACTGGATAATCTGGAAGATTCTCGGAGTTGTCTACAAACATGTGCAGTGGAAAAAGTTGTACTTGGTGTACAGTTTGTTGATTATTCTGCTGGTAACAATTGCATATCCAGTTCATCTCGGATTATCACTCTTTCGCAGCGATAATCTTCCAGATGATCTCAACAATCTAACGGTTTTCATGACCACCTCTGCCTGTGGATTCAAAATTTTAATCTACACCTACAATTTTGATAAAGTTCAAGAAATGGAGAAAATACTTAAGAAATTGGACTCTCGTATCAGTGGTAAAGAGGAAAAATTCATCTACAGCCAATTGAAAGCCCAATTGAGGAGTATTCTTTATACCTTTATTGGCATTTATCTACCGATCGGAGTTTTTGCCGAAATGTCCTTACTTTTCGAAGATGACAAACGTCTCATGTATCCTGCCAAGTTTCCCTTTGACTGGCAGAGTTCCAAGCGAAACTATTGGATTGCAAATATGTACCAATTTGTGGGAACACTCTATCTGCTGATGCAGAACTATGTCAGTGACTCCTATCCCGCGGTGATGTTGTGTATTATCTCCGCTCACACCAAGATGCTCTACAAACGCTTTGAGAAAGTAGGATCCGAGGACACTGAAGACACTGAGGCTCAAAGACAACTTGAAGACTGCATCACAGATCACAAACGATTACTTGAGTAATTTCCTTAATTATTACATTAAATTTTGCTTTAAATTGAGTTCAACTCCCACAGCTTGTTTGACACCATGGAATCCTTCATGTCCATGCCGATGCTCATACAGTTTGCAGTTTCGGCTATTGGCATTTGTGTTAGTATGACGTCTTTAATCTTCTTTGTATCTTCGCCTATGGAACAAACTCATATTCTATTCTACGGATTGGCCATGCTCATTCAAATCTTTCCCACCTGCTACTACGGCACGGACACGGAGCTCTGGTTCGGAAAACTTCACTACGCTGCCTTCAGCTGCAACTGGACCACGAAGAGTCGTAGTTTCAAGAAGAAGTTGATGCTGTTTGTGGAGTGTTCTCTGAAAAACATTACAGCCATGGCAGGTGGAATGGTGCGCATTAATGTGGCCACCTTTTTTGCCACTCTGAAGTTTGCTTATTCCCTGTTTACGGTGCTGCTGCGTATGAGAAACTCTATTTAAAAATAAGTTACATGGATTGACTACAGTAAAAGCTTGACTCGTAGCCGGATGAATTTTATAATTTTTTAGAATCCTTTCTCTTAGGCGGACAGCTCCATAGGGCGGACAAATATGGTGAAACCGAGGCTGTTCGGTTTAGAAACAATTTAATATATATAATGGCTATAATCTGCTTTCACATCTTTTGCTTAAAATGTCAGATTTGGTTGTCTACTTATTAATAGAACTTTTAGACAAGTTATCAGAGCATTATAAATAAAATATATATTTGGGAATAAAGAACTCTTTAAGAAACTCTTTGTTCAATTTCAATTTCAATTTTGTAGCTATAAATAAATAAATTTAGTTAAATTTTTGTGCTCAACCATACAAATCTTGATGTCCATTTATTCACACGTTTTAAATCAAAAATGCTTACTTCTCTTTATTGGTTAAAGAATTTGTATTTTGACTCTAAACTATGAACATTTAGACATTAATTAAATTATTAAGCATTAAACTAAACATTTTCAGAAACGTTAAATTGGTTCTATATAAAATATTAAGAGCTTATTTAATTTTCTAAAATTAATGGGTAGCAACTTCTAGCCAATCTAAACGTTAAAGCTTAAACATTGTGCACAATTTATTGACCCTTGAAATGTTTAGTCCCAAGGTGTCACAGACTTTTAAATTTAGGCAGTTAATACCATCACGCAACCTTTCATTATAATTATTTAATTGGTAGGCTATAATACTTACACCAATGACAAGTAAGGTAACCAGCAAAGAAAGCTTTTAAATACTGGTTATTAGGCTTGTTAAAAAACTATTTCTACACCAAATAGCTTACTTCAGTACTTACTTTCGCAAAATTATATTAAACTAAATTTACAGTGTATTAATTGATAGAAAACAAATGTCAGCAAGTAATTTGCAATCTATAATTATACCTCCTCATGACTGTTGTCTAAAACCACCGTTTAAATAACTTATAACCCTCCTTAATTGGTATAATTACCAGCGTTATAATAGACATAATGGCTGGCCAATGAAAACACAGGACTGCCTCGAAGGACAGTTCATTCTAAAACGGGAGAGCCAAGAGAAACGTCCATGGACATCGACAGCTTGAGTTTCTTTACAAGGCACTGGGCAGTCTGGAAGTTGATAGGATTTGCTCCCAACACTTTTATTTGGAAACCGCTAATAATCGTTTATTTTGTGTTATTACAAATTGTGTTTAGTTTTGCGTATTCATTGCATCTGGGAATGTCAATGTTTCGCAATGAAAACTTCACGGATGACATAAAAAACCTGACGACATTTGCCGTCTGCTGTGCTGCCTCCTTCAAATCGATTCTTTATGCTTTAAACTTTAACAAAATACTTGAAATCGAGGAATTACTTAAGTTTTTGGATTCACGTGTTAGTGGAAAGGAGGAGACCGAAATTTACTTACAATTGAAGGCACAATTGACCAAACTTCTCAATGGATTTATTGCTGTCTATTTGCTAGTGGGAATTTGTGCCGAGTTATCGTTCCTATTTCAGAGTGAGCGTGGACTAATGTACCCGGCCTGGATACCCTTTGATTGGAGGAACTCTACGCGTAACTATTACCTGGCTCACACTTATCAGATTGTGGGAATCTCCTTTCAACTGACACAGAATTGGTCATTCGACTGTTATCCAGCGCTGATCCTCTGCCTCATCTCTGGTCACATTCAAATGCTCTACAAACGATTTGAGGGAATTGGCTTAAGTACTCCAAGTGATACTGAGGCTCACGCACAACTGGAAGCCTGCATTAATGACCACAAGAAGCTACTGGAGTAAGTAGTTAAACAGTCGAAGTTTCTCGACTAATCACTGTCTTACAGACTGTTCAAGACAATGGAGTCCCTGTTTTCATTGCCTCTGCTCATTCAGTTTGGAGTGACTGCAATGAATGTCTGCATCAGCCTCGCAGCCTTTCTCATCTTTGTAACTGATCCAATGGGTCGTGCCTACTTCCTGTTCTATTCCATAGGTGTTCCGCTGCAAATCTTTCCCACCTGTTACTATGGCACGGACACTGAGCTCTGGTTTGGTAAACTTCACTACGCAGCCTTCAGTTGCAATTGGATTTCACAGAATCGCAGCTTCAAGAAGAAATTGCTGCTGTTTGTGGAGTGCTCGCTGAGAAGGAACACACCCATGGCAGCTGGCATGGTGCGCATACATGTGGACACTGTTTTCTCTACACTCAAATTTGCCTACTCCCTTTTTACCATCTTACTGCAAATGAGAAAGTAGTTTATGAATCTAATAAACCAAGTAACTAGAGTAACTCTTCATTACTCGCCAGCAAACCCCTTTCAATCAGCGAATTTCGTTTGTTAAGCTTCGCATAATGGCACAGCGGAAGCGTGCTAAGCACATACAAAATGGCTACCCATTGGCTTCCGGTGTGTGGCAACATGCCCGCGAGATGATTGCTGAAATTCATACAAAAGCTGCTTTGTAATACGTATACGCCACGTGTGCCGTAGAGTGAGCTAATTGAGTCGGATATGCAAATTTTCAATTGGCAACTAATGTACAAAATTCCCGTTGTAGCTGTTGCTATGGCTATGTTTTTTTGTAGCTATTTTTATTTTTCGCTCAACGGTCGTTTATTTATTTGCACAACGATAAAACATTAAAAGGCATTCGTAGCCTTAGCCTGGCCTTAATGCGCTTAAGTCGGCACTAAGTCATGTTGAATCTGCAAAGCCAACACAGTAAAAAGCCGGGCCCAAAAAGGCGCGTGTCTAAAGTAAAATAGCCGACCCAGCAGCTGCCAAAAAGGCAAAAGAGCCACCAATCTAACAATTTATAGCCAATGGTCAGAAGGAGTAAAAAAAACAACATCAAGGGGGTGTGGCAACCGCTTCAAAATCGATTTGATGATGTTCAACGGCAGCGGGCACTAAGTTGATTTGAATTTATAACCACATACATTCAGAAATGTAGACAGACATGTGTTGGTGTGAAACTATGCCAAGCACGTAGCAGAGATTCAGGAGCTACTGGGCGACTGCTCTTAAATTGCTCAAAAAATATGAGAATTCTTTTAATTTTTAATCAAGGCAAACCACATGCAAGTAACTGTTGCTCCGAGGAACGCACAAATTAGCAATGAAACTACTTTTGTGCTTCAGACAGGATTGCCAGGATTGCCAGGACTCACTGGACTCGCAGTGAAAGTGTGCATTAAGCAGACTCAGCTGTTTCCAGGCAATCGCAAATTGTATTTTGCCACTTGTATCATTTATTTGCGCTTTGCAACACTCCTGTCGCCACTCAGTCCAGACAAGCTTCATTATGAACCAACTAATGCTCATTAGCAGCAACTTCATTTGGCGTCTTTATCTGTCTGTACAAGTCATGCGACTGTTTTTCGCAAAAAGTCCAGCAAATCACTTTATTAAGTTTGCAAAACCTACTCAGCTCAAGTGCCCCCTGCCAGTAGCTACGTGCAACAGGGAGTCCGAAGCTTACCACTCCTCAACTCCCCCCTCTCACTCGCCCTGGGGTAATTTCTCAAACTATTTGAAGTTGGTTTGCTCGTCTGCAATTTGCTGTTAAGAAAAATGTTAATACACTTGCTGCAAGTAGCGGTTGTTGCTTTGTTGCTGTGGCAGCCACAAGTGGCCACTTACCTGATGAAGCTTAACTTGGCCAAGACTTTGACAGCCAAGAAAGCCAAGACAAACACATGCGTTGCCATAAATTAGTCGCAAATGCGCCTCAGGTTAAATTTAAAGATTGTTTTGGTTTCGGTTTTGGTTTGATTTGAATGAAATTAGTAACCAGCGATGTCAAACGAGCGCTTCCGGTGCCAGCAAATAGTTTCCAACTTTTTGGCATCAAATTAATAGTTTCCTTGTGTCAGAAATAGAAGCAGAGGAAGACGACCCAAAAACTTTTAGACGCACATTTTGAAATTTTGAAGCAAATCGAAAAATACGCAACTATGCATTTATCCGGAAAACTTTTTGTCAACGGCTTAAGTTTGGAATGCCAACAACCTAAAATTTCTGCCTTTTCTCCCACCACCCACACGTCAACATAATGATAATGTTGATGATGATGATGATGGGTATGCCTTGGGGGGGCTGGCCATGGGCGTAGGGCAATGTACTCAAGTAAATTACAAGATTTCATAGTCTGTATGTATTTAACCACAGTTTCGCAGGAGTTTTGAGGCAACAAACTAGGCCGACAGCCGTAAAGCCCATATAAAGCGAGAAATTTTACAGCCGGCATAAGAAAGTCACTTAACGTGGCCATTGGCGACGGCAATGGCACATTATGTGGCTAGCACTGTATGTGGGCGAGTGAAAGTTAATTTGCGAGGCCGGGAACTTAAGCCATAGACAAATACAGGCCAGCAGCACACACACATGTATATAGACTACATATGGGAGCAACGACAGTGAAAACATTTTCCTAAACTATGCCATTAACATGTAAAACTTTCGTGGTACTTGTAACCGACTGCCTGCCTGGTTAACTCGACTTGTCTCAGTCCCCGTCAGTTTACATCTTGGAGTCTGGCAAATGGTTGGTCTTCGGGCACGTAAATACTTGCTAGAAGCTTGAGCGAATTAACAACAAAAGTTCGTCCTGCTGCTGTGACGGAAAACTTGATCTAAAATAACACAAAACTGCTGCTGGCAAGTGACAATAACAGCAGGGAAAGAGCGCCAGGAAAGGCTTGTCAGCCAATGCCAGTGTCAAGCAGTGCGGCTTGTGTTCCTCTTTTTTGGCGAGTCTGACTTAAGCAGAGGGGGAGAAGGAAAAGATATAATTATACATATTTTATTGCCTAGTAATTTCAGTTAAAAGTAATATATGAATTTTGGTAACAAGAAGGGGCTTCACTGATTCTTTTAGCTGTAAAACTATTAAGAATTCCTGGGTAGTTTCCTTTTCTTAACATTCATAGTCTCTTTGTTTTAAGTGCAGTTCAAAACATGTGTACAGCACAGCCCTGAGATCGGTTTGATATCAGTTTTTGGAGTTTTATCAAGCTTTCGAAATAATTTATTTTATTAACCTTTATTTAAAATAAATTTATAAAACAGAAATAGAAATAAATCAATTAATTTCTCTGAAGAGAGCGAAAATAATAATTTCCTTTCATTTGCACCATACAACTCTGCTCAATCAAATTTAGTTCTGACGGCTCAGGTAGATACAGATACATAGCTAAGCCAAAATTTATTTTTTTGAACCCCGACCCACAAAAATTACTCACAAATCACTCTTATTAAGCTTCGCCAGCTTCAGCTGGAGCAGCTCCATACCGCCTTAAGCACCAGATCTTACAGTTTCCTACTGTTAAACGTCAAACAAATTGTGGTACAGTGACTAAACTCAACATATTCTTCCCATTTAAAGTGTGTCTCTCTAGCGACTCGCAGCCTAATATTAATAGCTGAAAACTTTTCGGGAGTCCTATGAATATACAGTTAAAGTTTCTGGGCGTTGACGATAAAAAATGTAGCAGCAAAATACCGTCCGCATAATAGACGCTAAAGAGCCATCTAAATATAGTCAAACGACCAGTTACGAGTATAACTCATTATGGCTAATGAGTGTTATTTGTGCTTTCCGCATAACAAACTCAATTTTGCATGAGACTCAACTCAACTCGAGTCGACTCCACTCGACTCGACACGACTCGAATTCATTTCAGTTCCAGCGGCAAAAGGTCAAAATTAGTTTGACTTGACGGCGAACAGACAAGTTCTCAGTATTCTTAGTGTTTGCCCCACCAAACACACACACAGGGACACACACACACACACTTGTGGCAAATGAATGTCAACTTTGGGCTTTGGCAGAGGATTACGATTACGACAACTTCAACGGTGGGCGGGCCTGTGGGAAAGCAAACATAATTACGCCCACACTTAAGGGCTTTTAGCTGAGCTTGTTTTTGTGAAAAACTTTGCAAACAGATTTACACAATGTTCCGTTAAACGATTGCAATAAATTTGGTCCGCTTAAATGTGGTGATTACGAGCTCAGAGCTGCAATTCTGTTTGCCGCGATCACATGTTAAATTTTGACAATAAAAAATAATAACAATAAAAAGAGAGAGAGAGAGAGAGACAGGAAAGAGAAAGAAAACAAGTCAGACAATGAACGTGGCCCAAGGCATATGCAAATGTCAATAACAAATACGCGCATTACATTAAAATGTACAAACGGTACAATTGTTTTCCCTCCATGCATATGATACAATATTACGTATACGCGGCGCTGCCACATGGGGCAATTATTACACGTATCACGGGGTCCTGAAAGACTCAGGCCATTTGAGACTGTCTGCGAGACTGACTGAGTGAATGAGTGAATGGCTGTCTGCTTGAATGGTTGAATATGTGTGGGTGTGGGTGTGTGGGGCGGCAAAACGTGTGTGGGCGTGTCCCGTGCACTGAAATTGGCGGATTTGCGTAAAGCAAACGTTACAATTGAAATTTCAAATACGTTGCCAGCCGATGACAGCCGTTTATGCTGATGACGAAGATTCACCACACTAGAGCGTAGCTGTGGCTTACACGGATACTACCAACTGACAGCTGGCTCGTAACCCACAACGCATGTCGACCCATGGGTCGCACACACACGCCTACACACACCCACTGCGACCAATACATGGGTTACACCCATGAAATTGATAACGTGTGATTTAATGTGTTTTTAACGCGTTTTAATGTGATTTTCAGTTAAATGAGGCGTGGTTTTCAAACCTCTCGTGCCTAGCAGGCATAGAACCACCCATTGATTTGTTGGACCATCAGCAATATTGATGTGTCGCGCTGTTGTTGTTTATCCGACGTCGTTTGCATTCTTCAAGCCACCGAATTTATTTACCCATCGCTGCCTAAAAGTATGCAACGTTTTTTGTCGTTCCCTTTGCTGTTGCTACTACGAAATTTTAGTGTAAGAATATGCAAAATAGTAGCATAAATGACAGATATGTTCACATATGAGTGAACCAAGTTCCGTCGCAAATTACACACAATAAACTCTGATTACTATTTCATATTCAGGTTCATTTGCAATTCTCTTTTCTATTTGCTGTTTTTACACACCATCGGCTTAAAGTGTGACAATTGTTGTAGTTTCGCAATTGTCCTTTCTCTGTCTGAATTAAAACCAATCAAAGAATGGTTTATACATGTCCCCCCTATACATATATTTAGATCAATTTGCATTTCAATATTTTTGCAGCGGGCTCTTGTGTTGGGTGTTGTGTTCGATTGAATGCACCACATAAGGTAGAATTCTCTTCTGAACCATGAGCTATTTATTGTTGGGTTTATTGTGCATTTATACGTATCGTCGCCACGGGCTACCAACGAAATGGCAGCAAATTTTTTTTATTTTTCATAACCGTAAAGCGCTCTCAAAATCATCATAAAAATTTCCCTCAAACAATGGAATTATTTTAATAACTCAATTTATTTAAAAAATATATATGTATTGCTGGCGATTTGAAATTCAATTGAAATTTGTCATAGATAAAAGTGGCTTTCATTTTAATAAAATCCAATTGAGGTCCTATAAACCATTCAATAAATCACAGCCCTAGCACGAATAACCTTGACTCTGATTACGCTTTTTAGTTGCCGTAACTACTGCTAGAAAATTGCAGCCTGAAGAGCCAACAAAGTACTTGCCAAAAATGATACTAAATTACTTGAATTTTGTGCGGACGGGTAATTTAAAAGCAATTTTCTGATCATCAAATGTCACCCGCAGATGAGCTCATAAAGCAAAGCAACCGCACACACACAGACACACAAACACGCACACACACAGAGAGACTTCTTTGGCTGTTTAATAGCGCTAAATAACAAATATTTTCTTGCTTCTTAACTATACTAATAGGTAAGAGTTGCCTAATTGATATTAATTAAATTGCATAAAACTGAAAAGAGAAACGCCTAAAATCGAGTATAAAATTACTGGCAAAGCTGCTAATTAAAACTGAAAATAGTTGATACTAAAATATTATTTAATAATTTATGTTTATGCTGAAAATATTACTAGAAATGTGCAGCTGCTGTTTGCATTTGATAACTGATTAAATTGTTGGTAATGCATTATCAATGACACTGCAATTTGGACAGTGAAACAAACCACAAATACACGTAGTCAAAGTCAAAATAAATGATTATGTTGTTGCTTGTTGTTTGTTGATTGTGTTAAGGTCATTGGCTAAAATCATAAAAAATTGCGTGACGCAAGAAAACAAAAATTAAATTAATATTTTCGTATCATATCGTAGCTTGGAGAAAAGCGTGCAGCTGAGAGACTTAAAGAGAGCTGACTGTGATCTTATCAGCGCAGCGTTTTCTTTATCTTCTAGACACTTGGCAACATTTCCGCTTGGCCACACTAAACTACTTTGAGTTTGTTTGTGTGTGTGTGTGTGTGTGTGTGTGTTGTGGTCACATCAACGAGATTGAATGCTTATCACAAGCAGAAGACAAAGGCCATGATGAGCACGCAGCTGTTGAAGAAGAAATTTGAACTGAGAGGCACTCAGTTGTAATTCCAAGTTGATTGTGGTTAACACACAAGTGACCATAATTCAGTTGGCCAAATGGTTACACGTGTGCACGTTTGCAGAGACCCTTGGCAGCACCTCGACATGTGGCACACACACACACACACAGTCACCATTCAGTGTGTTTGGAATTTAATGCCTGGAAATCATTCGTTTATTCATTCATTTCCGGGTCCTTTGGCCAAATAATATCACGTACGGCTTCAAACAATTATTGTCCTTGGCCCATAACACAGAAAGAGAAGTGAGAAAGAAATTTATTATGCAGGACGCTGTGAATTAAATTCAAATTTGATTTAAGGCGACAACCAAAACGTTTTTCCATTAAATAGCCAGACTTTAATCAGTTTCTTGCAGCATCTTGATAGTTCCGCTCTAAAACCCATTTAGGTTTGGCTATTTTAATAGTCACGCAATTAAAATCAAACGCCGCGCAAATGATACCATAAATTTCTAGTCCCCTGCCAATAAATAACAACAAATTTTGACACAAATTCGCCAGTTCAGCAGTGTTTCTAGACCACAAAGCACGGAGCTAAATATATATACAACCGTTTTGAGTTAACTAGTCAACAGCTGATATTGCATATATATACGCGTTTAGTAGTGTGGCAAACAAGTCAAGCGTGAATCAACTGCAAACAGGTAAACAATAAATATTTACTATTTACAGCGTCACACGCGGCGTATGTGTGATGCAGCCCCCATGACTCACTAGATCACTCAGTGGTCGGCAATTTTTTGTTTGGAATACCAGCTCCGTTTTTTCCTGCTGCTGCTGTAAAGCCAATAAAATTCACTTTTATCGCCGCGGTGTGAAAATTCGCGCTTCTCGCCGCAGTGAAAGTTGCTAATTGTTTACATAAGACTCGACTGCAGTTTGCATCCAAATGTTGCAGGCACACAAATTCCAAATAAAATCGAAACACGGAAAAGAAAGTCTAAAGTAGAGAGTCAATGGCCTCGTAAGACACCAAGCCATATTAATCGATCAGACAATGTTGGTAGCAACATTACTTGAGTGCAGAGGGTGGCAACAAGAGTTTTTGCATTTTTAAGATACATTTTAAAGGCACTCTAAAGTTGTCTAAATAAAAAAACGAGCTAAGAAGTTTACTTGAAATTGTTTAAAAGTCCTAAAACTTTTGAAACTACCCTCGCAGTACAATTGGTGTTTCCAAAAGCAGACATTTTAAAGCCTCCCTTGAGCTTCGTAAGAAAAAAGTTATAGAATTTAAAAGTGAAATTTCTGGAAACTTTGTGAACCACCCTCTCTTTAATGCTAAATTTTAAAGCAACTTTTTAGCCAGCGACAACCCCATAACTGGCCCATGCTCTGTCCCTCGAGCACATCGGTCTAAATCTAACCTTTAGCCAGCTAAGGTTGTCCAAAGAAATTAAATTATCAAACTCCAATTACTTTTAAAACCACCCTCGCTGTATAACTGACCAACGACAGCTAATCAGCATATCAGCCAAGCATTCATGCGTGACTATTTCTGTTGCCAGTTTCGCACTGCGAACCACTCGATGTCGAATACACAGCGCGAAATGATTCCGAAAACGCAACAGCAGCGCACGCGTACAGCGCGCAAGTATTCGATAAGTAAGTGAGTAAATATCTCATGGATACTTTAAGCCAAACAGCTGAGATACTTGTGCGCAGTCGTCCCATTGGCACCCCTGTGGTGCCCCACCCACCCCTGCTTAAGCCCAGTCTAAACACGTTAGGCGGCAACGAAGCCCAAACTCAAACCCAAAGCCAAAACCCACAGCGAGTTCGAATTCGAAACTCAGTTCGAAAGCGTAATCGAAAACCCGCCAAGCAAAGTCGCGTCGTCTCGAGAGAAGCAAACGCTTCGCTTCGTTTTGCCGGCTTCAGGTAAGTCAGGTCTGGGCCTGACTTATTTGAGTATCGGTAAGAGACTCTTGAGTATTCAGTTGCGAATTTCATACAAAACGAAACGGTCGCTTGTGAGACTTTTTGTACAGTACAGTGTACACAGTAAATGTGATAGAATAAAGCACGATTTGATATTGATCTGATCTCTTGGATTGGAGCATTCAGAAGCGGAAATTAGTCAAGTCAATCAAGTGTAGTTTATCAAGTGAAAAGCAAATAAAAAAGAAAGATAAAACGAGTGAAAAGAGCGTTTGAATCGAGATATAGTAAAATAAAATAAAAATTAAATAAGAGCAAACATGATCGAGAGACGCAGTCAACTGGATAAGGTAGGCAAACATGGCAACAACAGTTACAACAGTTATAACAAACAGTCTACAACAGTGGCAACAACAAAAATCATTTAAAAAATCTATAAAAATGCGCAATTTGAAGTGGAAGTGGAAACCTTTTGAAAATTGTTTAATAAACATATTTATTCAAGTGCTAACAAAACGCTCAGACACACAAATAACTTTTCAACTTACAAACAATTGACTATCATAAATTTATGGAGTTGATTTTAATTAATTAGCTTTTTATTAAATTAATTAGCATTTGAGTGCTTACTCTTTTCACATACAAATTGCTCGACTCTTTTAAACAGTTTGTTATAAATTAAACTTACTTTAGATACAAATTGAGTTTGTGTTTCGCTTGAATTCTCAAGTCAGAGAACTTCAGTTTGTGTTCTCAATAAATTACTTAACTGATAAGCCGGTTTCCTGAAATGTATACACAGTGAGATCATTAGACAAGCAACGACGTGGTAGAGGAAGAATTATGTTTCATTGTGTATTTGACTAATTTGTGTACCGTAATCCTCAGTTTAGAATCATACTGCCATCTCCCTCACGCTATCTCCCTCTGTGAATCACTTGAGTATTGTTAAAAAACCGAATTCATTGTTGTTATTATAACTAAAGCTTACTTGGAAAAGTTTGTAGAATGCTTTGTGTTCTTAACTATTAATATGAGCAAAAATTAAAAGATTTAAACATTGAGTCATTTTGATAACTTTTGATTACTTGGAATTGTTTCTAAAATGCTGTGAATTTTTGAATTCATGACGTGCGTATTTAGTTACGTAAGAAAACAGGCGAAAATCAGTATCAGTATCGGCATCAGCATTGGTATAATCGATAGCCAACTCGATATGAATTATTTATGAATATGCGATTCATTTGTAATTAATTTCAGTTGATTGTCAAATCTACAAAAAGTAGCTGGAGACGCTCTAAACATACGTAAAATCTTGAAACATTTTAAGATTCAGTGCAGGAATGGATGAGAAATCGGTTTTGGTCAGTGAACGACATAAATAAAGAATCTTATTGTTATATGTCGGTATATACTCAGATCCTTTCATTTGGCAGTGAGCAACAGACGTCAGACAGTTGAACAGTGTTGTCGTTTTAGCTCAGTTAAAGCTAGAAGCCAGAAATTTTAATAGTTCTAAAAAGATTTATTTTAACTAAGTGCTTTTGCTTTCGGCGTACAATAAGTTCATGAATCATTGTCTTTAATTGTCGGTTTTGTAATTGCACTTAGTTATTATCTGCTTACTTATTATCTGCCATCTAAAACCGTTAAAATTGTAGCAGTTTTTGGAGCAGTCGTTATTTTTTAGCACTTTTCAATTTTGGCAACACTGCAGATGTCGTCAGTGCAGTGACAGTTGGCGTGGGCTGAGTTCTCGCTAGTGACGACACTTTCTAAATGGCAGCTGTGTGCTCTGTGTCACGTAAGCTGCGACAGTGATGCCCATTTAGCTGCAAGTACGACATGAATTAGCATAAGAAACTGCTGCATGTTTTTCTCTCATTCTCGCTGTCCCTCTATGTTCATACAAATTATAAGTACGTGCAGTTGGAGCATTTGAAACGAGCAACACTGTACTGTGCACAATTAGGCTAATAGGAAGGAAGGAATAGGAAGCAATTCCAGTTGCGCTGTTTCAGCGCATCCATTTGGTAGCAAAAACAAGTTGATTATTACTCAAAGTAAGCTTGAAAATCTCTCGCTCTTCTCCCTCTCATCTCTCCCCCTCCTTCCCCACTTTTCACGCTGTTTCCATGCAGACTGTTCTACATTACTCCAACTGTCGTTCAGCATAATCCGAATCCAGATTAAGCTCATAAATACAGCGCAAAGTAATTAAACAAGTTACCAGCAAAAAAATAAAGAGGAAAAAACTGATTGACTTGAGAGTTCCAACATAAACTGGGCAAGCGACGACTTTGATGAGATCTTAAGTTGTTTTTTATGAGCAGCTAGAACAACTTGGCATTGCTTCACATTAGCTTTTGATTAATTGCTTGGCAAACTACTCGTTTTTAATCTGTTGTGAAACTAGTTCCCCACAAACAACTTAAGAGCACAAATTTTAAGTTAAGTTCTGCCAACTTTAAGCCACATATTTCCCAGCTCAAAGATACACTCGAAAACTCGTAGAAATCTTAAACTTTATTAGTCGTTACACTTGAGAAATCTGTACTACTAATGTGATTCAAGTGATTAATTTTTAAATCTGTTTACTTAATGCACCAATATTGAATTTAATAACTTATTGTACTGCTCAATAAAATGTAATGCTAATTTTTATCGCATAAAACATACGTCATATAACTTAATTGATTTTTAACAGAGTTTTCGCTGCACGTGCCGCATTTTTAATATTGAATGAATTACTTATATTATATTTAACTTTTTTTTATACCTCCCTTTAACGTTCAATTTCAATATTGTTGCATGGAAATACTTGCCGACTGCAGGTTGCACTTAAATATGCACATTCATTACGAGCTCTATAAGATAAAAATTTATTGAACTGCCTAGTGGTATACTGGTGTGTGTGTGTGAGTGTGTATAATTTAATTATTACAAATTAATTACATTGATTATTTCAGTATTAAGTGACTGACAGCTCCCTGTGCTAGACTCGTATGGCAGTCAATCAATGTGTGTGTGTGTGGGTGTGTGTGTACTGCTGTGTGTGCGTGTTTATTCTCCATTGATTGCCATTAATTAACTGCTTGATTTACGATAGATACTTTGACTATTAAACTCTGCTTAGTGTAATTGCAGTTTCACTTTTTATTGAACTCACTCGGCTCAGCTTCTAATTGAGACTTTGAGAGCGACTAGCTAGTTAACCGCCTGAACTTAATTATACCATTGGATTTGGAGTGTTTAGTGGTGCCTTAAAGCAGTAATTATGGGCTAATAATAGCGTTATTCCGTACAGAAATCAGAGACTTACTTAACAATTTTCGAAACTTTGAACACAAAATAAACAAAGGCAAATAACAAATAAGCTAATCGAATGGTCGAAAGTTAAACGTAAAGTGAAGTGAGTGTTTGTGTGTGTGTGAGTGTGTGTAAATTGGTAACAAACAAAAGCCGCTAAACAAATTATAAAAGTTATTCGAATTTCAGCCGAAAAAAAGTTAAAGTAAACCAATAGAAGCTGAAACTCGGTAGAGCTGGGCAACAGAATGCCAATAATGAGCGATAATAGAACTCGTTATGTTCCACTGCACACAGAGACACGCGCACACACACACCAACACTGGCATAGAAGCGAAAAACAGAGTGAGAGAGAAGGAGAGAGAGAGAGCTGTACCGATACATATATTATACATAAGTATGTAATCATTTAGCTTCAAACAATTGCGCTCCGTTTCTTGCACGTGTTCGGGTTCAGGTTCAAGGCTTAAGCGGTGAGTGGCTGAGGGGGGAGATGGGGATATGAGCGCGGGTTAGGCGAAACTGAGTGGTGAGAGGGAGTGCAAAGCGGGTTAGGTGTTAGTGAGTGAGAAAGGGACAGGGGGACGGCTACAGTTTCGAGCTTTCCGCAAAAAGTTCACGTTCTGCGGCCGCTGGAAATAAAGTAAAATGACAAAAACAAAAGCAACAACGAAAATTTAACTAAATAAAAATAAACTCCAAAGAAAATTACACCAAAAGCGACGACAACAAAAAGACAGCGAAGAGAGGAAGTCAATGAGAGCGGCGAGGTAGTGGAAGAGGCAAAGAGAGGAAGACAAAAGTAAATGAAATAAAAGCAAAAACAGGTAATAAAATATAAAAGTGACCGTGAGCAATGTCAGGGGCTCATGGCGCTAAGATGAGTGAGTGTTAGTGTGTGTGTGTGTTCGTTTGTGTGCTGGGAATAGCTGAAAAGTGTGACCAGGCGACGACTGCAAACACCGTTGAACGCAGTGTGTTAAACTATTCAAATTTATGCATTGTCAGCAGACAGGCAGACAGAAAGAGACAGCAATAACAGCGACAGCCACAAGCAACAAAAACAACTCTAGCTAAATACCAAAGCAACAACAGCAACACTGTCTAAAGCAGCCGGTTCAGCTAAATTGAATTTTACGCTTTGTGCCGCTTTGTTATTTGGTTTCTAGTTCAAGTTTAGGGTCAATAACTGTCGATTGCATTTTAAGCAACTTGGTCAAACAGCAGCTGTTCTTGTTGCTGCTGCTACTGTTGATTTACAATTTGTTAAATTGGCAAACAATACACAAAAGCATTAAATAAAAGCGCGACCAAAGCACAAATCAAAATTCAGCTACTGTTTGACTACTCAATTTTATTTAAAATCAATCGATTTTCAATTTATAACAATACAGCCATCAGTTTAAAAAGTGTTGCACATTTTCCAAGAAACTTTTCAATAGAACCAAACATTACTCACACAACAAAATAAAATAGTAAAGTTCAAGTTATCTTTTGTTAGCGCAAAGCAGACAGCAAAAAAAATAATAAAAAACTGTTCGAGAGTCTTGTCCATCAAGTTTGTCGGTCTGTTTATATTAGCTATATGTTTATATATAATACAGACATACATACATACATATTGATTGCGCTTTTTGTGTGTTGTTTATCTTTGCATACAAACGAATAAGTAGTGGAAAAAGGGCGCGCTAAGTGAATCACGAATGAAGCAAATGATTCAAAAAGACAACAACGAATTTAAGTAGAGAAACAGCACCAAGTTCAATGTGAATCCGATGCAGGTTCAATGCATCATTGATCTGTTTATCAGGCAAATAGCTAATGGACGGTTCAAGGCACACGTGCTTAAGTGCAGTCCACCGACTTGGGGCAGATCAGCGGCAGGAGCACCAAAGGGTTAAGCTTGCCACTCTATATTTTGTAAGTCTTGAAATAAGTTCAATGAAACTTTAAGTTTGGGGCTATTCGGGTGTAAGGCACAAAGCTTTGAGTAGGTTTTTCTAAATTTTGATGAGTTTTAAATTAAGTTCAATGAAACTTGGCCCAACACAATTCAGAGTTTCATATAAATTTGCAAGAGCTTTTAAGCTAAAAGGAAGGCCCAAAAAATTCGAAGTATTATTTATAAATTTAAATTTTTTTAAGGTACAAAAATAATTAATACACTTACATGTCTCCATGTCCTCTTTTCGACCTATTTGTTCTGTGGGAGCCATAGTGTATAGTTGTCCGATCCGGATCAAACTTCGCGAGCATCGTTTTAATAGTTCCATACACATAATGTGAATACACTTTTTTACACTTCGCGAGGCGTTAGGGGGCTTGGCCGATTAATTAATTTATATGCAACGTTTTAATTCGCGAACATTTGATTGCACTCCGAAAACTCAGTGACTTTTTAAAAATTTAAATATACATTTTTTTGACGCACTCTGGTTCAGTTTATTTTTGGGGTCTTTATTATGCACACCGATTTACATTTGCTCAGTTTGTGTTTTTTACCCTTTTTCGATTTTTGGATGTGCTTCGATTATCACATCGCATAATTAAGTATGCAGCTACGTACGAGTTCAAGGTGGTTCCGGAATGATGACGGGCTTTTGCAAAATTCCTCGATACTGTTGCCAAAAATAAATTTAAAAAAAAATCCTCGGACGTAAATAAATGTTTGTAAAATGATTTCTCGACCTCATCTACGCTTAATGATTGCGTGAAGCATGCGTAGAATGCGACGCTATGAAATGGATATATCTATGTGGTGTGCGTGTGTGCGTGGACATTGACTTGGCCACCAAAACTCGGTCACTCGCAATCTCAGTTTCCATCTGCGTCTCTATCACCCTTCATCTCTCTCTCGCTGCGTCTCTTTCGTTGAGCTTGAGCTTGCGCCGTAAGGTGAGCAACTGATCTGTAAGCGAGCGAGTTCAGTGAACTTCATTTATTTGTAAATCATTTTACAGTCCCGCTTGCTTTTGGCACTGAAATCGAGAACTGCTGCTCTATTAATTATATAGCCACACATATACACATACACACACAACTATATAGCTGTTATATTGGGTCATAAAATTTATAAATTGCTGTTCTGAGTTCCTCTAAAAATCGATGGCAGTAAGTGTGTCAGTCCAGTCGACGCCAATTGCGCTGAAAGTAGCCAATCCACTTTTTGTTTTGGTTTCTTTTATTATTTTTCTTCTTTTTGTTTGTCGGTGTACCAACTTGGACAGATCTGTGCTTGTTACTGTTCTGAAACCAGTTCTCTTCGGCACTGTGAAAGCGTCGCAAAAGAAATTCTCTGTCATTCCGCAATCGCTCACATGTACGTGAGTGTGTACATAATGTTAAACTGCAAGCTGCAAACAGAGTCTCTATTTACAGCGTCACTGCAGCGTCATGCAATGTAAACAGCTTGAAGCTTTAAGTGTATGTAAGATCAGCTGTCTCTGGCCCCGTTTCCATCACTGTTACGAGGCAGAGAGGGCAGCCTCTGCCGCTGTCGCTGCCCGCTCTGCCTGCGCCCATTCTTTCTATGCATCTCTCCCTCTCCCGCTCTGCCTGCGTCTTGGCTTCCGCTGGCGCGCAGCTGCAGCTTTAGAACTGTGCTACGTGCTGAATATAAGCAGCGCATGCGCTGCCCGTTGTCAGTCGCTGCGCAGACGCCTTCATGTGCAGTTCACACGGCACACACGTGTTATCGATAACGCTAAGAATAACGATTATTTGTGTTGCCATAACCAGCATACAATTCGATAAGCTCACACAAAATGGCAGCGCGCAGTGTCTACATCACAAACGAGGTGAGTTCCTGCTTTGCCAAAAAAAAATCAAATAAAACCGTAGTGGAAAAAAGAAACTATGCGAAGTAGTGCCCCCGGGGGCCAGAACCACCTGAATAGAGACTCAAGAGGAACTGCTAATTAGTACTGCCTCATTAAAAGCGAACACAAAGAATCTCTTGAGTCGCACTCTGCACGGCTGAGAGCCAAAACTCAGACAATAATGATTTATTGTGGGCAATTCGAAGAATGTCGTAACTGAAGAGCGATAAAGTCTTCCAAATATGAATAATTAATAAGCACAAACCGACAAAACACAAAACAAAAAAAAAGCGAAATGAAAACAAAAACAACAACAATAAAAAACAAATACAAACAGCAGCTGGCTAAACTGTAGATTGGCCAAAATGAATTCTTAAAGTTACCAAACTCGTTTCAACACTTTTGCTTTTGTAAACTTTTACTTAGACAGCCAGCAGCTAAATGTAAACTTTACTCTTATAATTAGAATAAATTAGTATTAATTTTACGGCAGTGAAAGATAAACAACGCAATGGCCCAAAGCCAAAGCCAACTTAGGCCAATGGGAAAACAAATCAATAGACATAGCAACAAAAAAAAAGAAAATTTTCGCAGAAAATTTCAGCACTGTAATGACTTTTGTCTCTCCGACAGCCGGAAATATGAATTACAAAACTCTCAACGGCCCCAAAAATAATTAAGGCAATTATAACTGATTTGCTTGCAATGCTATTAAAAGGTATTAAATTGGACTATGTGGCCTAAAGCTGCTATTAATAGCCTGCAGCAGACAACTCGCTGCTGACTGAATTATGCCTGGGGCCAAACAAATAAACTTACAAACGGAATTTGAATTTTATGGCTCTGAATAAACAATTGAATTTATAGTAAACTTGGCTTTGTCTGCCTTTAGTCTAGCTTTTAGTTAAGACCACAAATGGTTTATTACTGTAATAGCTTTTAGCCTGTCTATTTATGGCCTTAAGCAAAAGTTGATATTTTTAAACAAACGGATTGGCACCCATCCTGGCTACTGCCAGAAGTACAGTCTTCCCTCACTTTGACCCCTATGCTTAATCAAGTTTAGACCGCGTAGTCGTTGTGCAAGCAGAGTAATTAACGTTTATTGACACTGAGCAAACAAATAAGGCAAACAAAGCTGCGTAGGCGACCACTTCAAACTTCGAGTTGATTAAAATTTTGCCGCCACAATTTTCGTGGATGGAAATTTGATGCTGTTGATTATATGATACCCGCCAGCATATAAGTACTTGTGTACTTAAATAAGTATAAGTAGATGTGAGTGTGTGCAGACTGTTGAATGTCCTGGCTGGCAAGAGACAACTGCCACCCACTGTAGATAATGTGTTTGCTACGCGTTTTTGCCTCTGTTTGCACGTTTAATATTTGCCCAAGTTTTTGAGCAAGAATAACAAAAGATTTTTTTCTGCTCTCGCGCGTTGAGCAAATAAAATGTCACACTAAACAGTAAAAACAATGAAAAGAAATATGTATACATATATTTACAGAGTACAACATGCAGATGGAGCTGTGGCAAGCGTTGCACAATGCCAAGTGTTGCACATGACGTATACGCCGTGTGTGTCAATACAGTGTTGTCAAAACTTGACACCACTTTGCATGTTATTTCGCAAGTTACTTAAATCCAAAGCTCTCTGCAGAAATGACCGAAAATTCATTTACTCAATTCACAACAAATTGAGAACTAGACATAATGGAAACGACAATGGCAAACATGGCCACAAGTATGGACAATATGTGTGCAAACAAATGTGTATGCTGCGTAAATACAACAGAGCCAAAGTCCCAGTGAGCCAAGTCATGCGAACCAGGCCAAAACTTGCAGTGAAATCAGTTTACCATTTTGTCATGCAAATAGACTTCGAAACGTTTGCAATTCTCTACGATTCTTGAACTCTAATCAAATATCTAAATCCAAATAGTTTGAACAAATGGTTTCTAATCACACAAACTTCAGATTTGCTGAGGAAATTTTATTGAGTTTACTGTTATTAGAAAGACTTTTCTTTACTGTTTATTGACATTGCAATTTCAGCCGTAAAATGTGAAAAACAGCTAACGAAGACTTCCAGCTTGGCTTACAGCATTCTTTGGTGTTGTTGGCCAAAAGGCTGTTAAAGCGTTTTTTAAAGTCATTATGGAATCATTTAAAAGCAAAAGTAGAATTTTTGTTACCCAATCAAAATGTGCATAATAATCAATGGGCAAAAACAAAAGACTCAGCCAGCGTATACCTTAGACTGTCCACTGGCACGCCCACACCTCCGCTGCCCCCTTCCCAACTCCACAACTTTTTGTTGCCAACTTTTTTCTGCTGCTCTGTCGTTGCCGCTTGAGTGATTCACAGTTCTCTTGATTTATGCATTTCCTAAACGAATGTTAATAATTTCAGCATTTAACTGTTCAATGTTTTTGTTTTTATACATTAAGTTTTTTATGTTGGTTCGTTGTCGACCTGCGAGGCAGAGGGCAAAAAACATTTGGCCAACAGAATCTTTTCTACTTGACTTGAGCGTAGCCTTCTCCTTATGACAAGGGTCAGGGTTAGAGTCAAACATTTGCTTAATTATTTATTTAATTAACCAGCAACATGTTTACCTTATGATTATTCGGCTGTTGCACCTTGTCGACGACAAGCGTGTCAAGGCAGCGGCAGAATCTTTAAAGCATAAACATCAAGTATACGCCGCGTTTAAAAGGCAATTTCAACAATTGTACAATTAGAGTCGCTACTTTTGCAATTGCCCACTCCAAGCAGCCAAAAGACAATTTACAAATGCATTGACCTTTGAACTTGCCGCACACACACACACACAGTGTGTGGGTGGCACACAGTTTCATGCTCTGCTTCCAACTGTCGCAATTTTGGCTTTGCCTTGACCTACCCAAAAAAAAAAGCCATTTAAAATGTTTTGGAAAATGCACGGTGGCAGTGGGAAAACTTGCTGCTCGACACACACCGCATGAAGCTGCAACAAGAACAACAACAACAACAACAAGCAAAACAACAACAAAACTGGTTACGCCTGGCGAACGCCACGCGGCAAGTTGGCCTTGTGCTAATCCACATTTCAGAATCCCAGAGACACAGTTGAATATTCTGCGACTGCTTTGGAACCAAACTCGGCATAAAATCATTTAGCTGCTCGATCAGTTCAGTCGCATTTCGAGAACGTGGCTCGGATCGGCATCAACTTGACTTTGAGTTTACTTTGATTGGAGTTGTCAGTGTAACTTGCAATTTTCAATTGCAAGATCAAGCATGAGTTTCGATAATGATGTACTACAACTAATTGCAATTGACACTTTTAAATCAGACTGCTTTCAATCAGCAATCAATTTAAATTTGTTTTTTCTCCTTTTATTTGCAGATAATTATTACAGCCATGGATCGTTTTGTCTGGTTTGTTTTACTGGTTGTCATGACGCATCTGGTAACCGAGTTCACTCGAGTCACGGGCTATGCGAGAGGGCAGCGACAGGAACTGGTGCTTTTCAATGATGTAAGTATCATTTGCTATGCCATTTACCAGCCAAGTTTATGCACATTTCAGGGGTTTAATTTTAAAAAGCTTTTTAGCTTAATTGAAAGCACGCATTTGTTGCCTTTAACATTCCAATTCATGATAGAATTGGTTAGACGCACGTAGTTTACCTAATGCAGTTTCAATTCTGATTCTTTCAACTTTAGACCTTTGCAATTTTCATACTTGGTACGTTTTGAAACAGTTTAAAATTTGCATAATTTTTTGGCACATTTTTGCTGCTGTTTAATTTCCAGATTAGTCACTTTTTATGGCAGTGCATGCCGTCTAATCATAAAATGCGGCTAATTAGCGATTTTGATACTTTGTCGTTTTGGATATATGTTAATTTATGAATTCTCTTTCAGACGATGCTCAGTCCCATGCCCGTGCAAAACATGCTGCTCTATCCGAGCTATGAGCATGCACATTATGAGCAGCACAGTGGCGCTTCAGCTTCAGGTGGCAACAGTTTGCAGCAGAATGCTGCGATGGTGCTGAGCAGTCTGGGTGTGAGCGGAGTGAGTGGAGCCGGGACTGTTGGCAACACAATGGGTAATAATGCAGCGGAGCCCAGTTATCCGTTCTTCAGTTTACGACCATTAATTGACAGCATTTTCGAGGTAAGTACTAAGTAGTTATAATCGTTTGTGCTTGTCACGCGCAATGCCTGCTGTGAGAACCAATTCCAATTTCCAAATTCGATGGCTAATAGCAAATTTCAATTTTGTCCGCAGATACCAATATCCACGCTGCGTGCTGTCAACAATTTGGTTGGTCGGCTCACAGGCAGCTATCGCCAGGCGTCGCCGGAAGTAGTGCAAAAAGCGGCGAGCATCAATGCGGAGACGCCCGTCCGCCTCCCAACGGGCAACTTCAAGCTGTCAACAGCGGGAACAGCGATGGCTCAGCGTCAGGCCATGAGAGAAGAGTTGGCGTAGTTCACAAAAAAAGGGGGACGCACTTGACATTTCCATTTACATAATTTGTAATTAGTTTTTGTAAATCAACTTTGACCTTAGGCCGGGACAAGGACAAGCACAAGCACAGGCACAAGGCGCACACGTTTCTCAGTGTTGTAAGTGTGTTGGTGTGTAATTAAACAAGTGTATTTCTATGCATTTTTAGTTACTAAATGTTTTCGTTTTAAATGTTGACTTTTGTGATATATGTAAAATTATTGTAAGCCTAATTTAATTGTATTTATGTATTAAATATATATGTAATTTAAAAACAGTACAACGATGCGTATTAAAACTCATACATTTCACTGACTTAATTGAAATGCTTTTAAAGCGCAGCCTAAAATCACGCAATGGTTTTTAACCGCATTAAAGCAAGTCACGCGAAAAAACAAAGCATACTTTTGTGCGTCGCTTTAAAATGCACAAAGCTTAGTCATTAAACAGTTTGTTGTATACTTACTGTCATTGCATTAAATCAAATTTAATCTGCTATACGAAAATATGTCAATAGCCGCAATATTCTTTATCAGCGAGTTGCCATTCATTGTTTAAACAGTCAGGAATTAATTGAAATTGACAGCGACTCTTGTAGATTACATTTTTAAAGGAAATTCTGAGATTAATAACCTTAAATTGCAGGAAAATTATGTGCTATCAAATAACCAGCGCCAAAATAAACAGGAAGGTGTCGTTATTATATTGACCTGTCACTCAGTAAGTATATGATTTAAATATAATTACACAATATCCCTGGATTTAATTGACTTGCTTAAACTAGTTTTAATAACACTGGAAAGTTATTGATTTAAATTATAATGTATTGCGAAGGGCATTAAATCTATAATCAATGAAGTCAAAATTTAATGACTCGGTTTACCTAAGCAGAGTTCAAAAAGGGCATTTAGGGAAATTACTCACCGAGTTCAAAGCTAAGAAGGCGTTAAAAACTCAATCAAGCAAGCTGTGATGAAATACTTAAAGAAATGGTCGAAAAGCGAATTGCAAAACGCACAAATCTCAAAGATTTAATTATATATATTTTTTGTGCTTCTTTCTTTTCGAAAGCGGCCCTTTTCTGGGCATTTGATTTCGATTACGCATTTAAATTCAGAAGGCACGTGTCAATCGAATCGAACAAAGGCAGAAAACATTAGCTGTTGATTTTGTCATTTGAATATTAAATGAGCGCTTATTAGGACAAGAACAAAACAAACTGAAGAAGAACGTTAAGCATTTTGCCGGGTTCTTTTTTATTTAGGCGCTTAACAACAGCTTTTACCCCACAGCTCAAGAGAAATGGCCATTGGCCTTTGACTGTCTACTGGCCACTGCCAACTGAACAGACTTCGCATGCGAATTTGTGTAGTTGCATGCAACAACTGTCGGCAGTTTGACCGCAATGGAAATTGAACCACAGCGGCGGTGGTGCGCATTAAGTAACAACCACAGCGTTATGGTCAATTGCAACATTGCCCTGCTTTTAGGTGATAAAATGTTGCTATAATTGCAATGCAAGTGCGCCAACCGGTTTGCCAAACTTTAAAGCCTCTTTATGGCCTTGGCCCAACGGGCGTATGCGCAACTTTAAACTGCCTAAAGTTGTACGCTGAGTTCAATTGTTATCTGCCTTTTCTTATATGTAAAAGTAAAGGAATTTGGAATATTTTACACTTATCGCTAGGTTCTATGTGATTAAGCGACACTGAACAGATCAGCTGCTATATAAACAGACGCTGTCAATTTTAATACGCTTTAAATCCAGTTCATTAGACGTCCAGCTGCCGCGCTTTACATTCAGACTGTGTTCCGACAACAGACAGCAGGCAATTCCCCAATCCCAATTTCCATTACGAGTTTCAAGTTTAAGCTCAGACTCAGACGCCGTCTCAGTCTCAGACTCGGACTCAGACTCGGACTCAGACACAGACTCGGACTCAGAGTCGGACTCAGTACTAAACGACAGCGCGACGCGAGTGGACAAGTTTTGTGCCTAGCTGAGATTTATTAATAAGCCTGGTCTAAAGAAGAACGTCGCATATTCCCCGTGTGTGTGTTTTTGTGTGCTTGTGTTTGTATAGGTACAAAAATTGTGCTAAGAACAAATCTACATAATAAGCAGATACGTGTTAGTTTGCAGTTTCCTCTGTGCATTTGAAATTCCTTCACTTATGCTTGACTTTGCCTACTGCAGTAGCAAGAATTTTAATTCTCTGCTGTCCAGTCCGACGATGTGACAGGCATACAAAAAACAAAAAAGAAACAAACCAGTCTTTTGTTTTGCAAGCCTCACAGTGTTGCCAGTGTTGCAACGTTTTTGGCCCGAAGCATTGGCAGCTGCTAGCCAAGCACGAAATTAATTTTATTTCACTTGTTTTTTAGCTACAAAATGTTTGCCAATTTTGGTGTAGTTTGCCTGCTGCTCGCGCTGCAAGCAACTCTGGTCCCAGCTCAGGTAAGTTATTGCCAAGTACAACAAGTAACTAACTAACGAACTTACCAACTTAATATAAGCTCGACTTTATTGTTTGTTCTGCGAATTGTTTGCCAACTTTCTGGCCAAACAAAAAAAAAGGTTGGCTATGTGAGCCTGCCACGCCCCAGCCATTCACCAACCTGTGCTTAATTCTTTAGTTTATTTGTAAAATGCAAATAATTAAATTAAAAAAATCTATCGGGTCAAATTAATGAATAAGTTTTAAACTGTATATTTTCTTAAAGGGTATAATCTTTCTGTTGATTTTAGAAGCTAAACAAAGCCAAGCTCAGCCTTAAACCCCACTTAAAGTTCTGCATACTCTAAAAGTCAGTTTATGTGAAACTTTCAAACATTTTGGAACAACACTTTTGTTTAACATGTTTTTTGTTTCTACTCGTCATTTACTATTTTCTTTTTCACACCTGTATGTTTAAATTATCAGTAAACAATAAGAAGAACTTTGCTTAATAAATTCCCATTCATGCGGCTCACAAATATGACGAACTTTCGTGGATTTAAACAAATATATGTGTTCAAAATTAGCCTCGCAAATAATAATAATATTCTTAACAAATATAATACTTATATATATAAATATGTCAGCTCTTTTATTGTCAGCTCTTTTGTAAAGTATCATACAATAAATTGGCAATTCATTACTTCAAATAAATGATTGCACACAAATTCCTGTTGACCACATGAGAGCAACCTTTCACTGCTCACTGATCACAGTCGGTCCAAAACCTAAATCAATATATCAATGTGTGTGTTTTTTTTTATTTTACATTTTTTTGTAGATTTAAATGGGAATAAATGTTTCACTTGAATTTATTGTGGCTCAAATTGTTAGCCAAAAAATGTTTAGTTATTTAAATGGCACACGAAAAAATCTAGTTACCAAAACGACAACAAGTCAAATAAATAAACAACTTACTTTTGACCAGATATTAAATTGTGTACAAAGTGTAATAGAGCACTATAGACTGTAAAATACGCTGCACACCTATGAGCTTTTAATTATAGCAGTATCAAAACTAATTAAAGTTAATTATAGTTAAGCAGACGCCAAGGTCGTTCTATTTAGCACTCAGTTATAGCTGAGTCATTGCAATAAAATTTTTATTTTTTTAGGTATTTAAACCTATTTTTACTGGATTCGTTGGCATTTTGTCGTAAATTCTGTTTGCGGCTGCACCAACTCTTGATTTTCCCATTTAAATTGATTTGGAATTGGTTTCAATATCGATTTACATATAGCCCACATATATATATGCACACTTTGAGCCCATTAAAACATTGCGCAATGCATTGCATTGGCCATTAAAGTGAATTTGATTGTTTTTGGTGGGATAATTGTGTGCCAAGCACAAGTTGTAATTAGTCGCAAGCATTAAATTCCGTTGGACTATCATTAATCTACGACTGAGCACGACTTTGACTTGGACTTGAGTGCCTAGTGCAGCTCCTTGGTCGAAAGCCAACAGTTATATATCATTTTAATAACGTTGATCACCTTGAACTTTAAACCAGCCAATGAAAATGGAAAATACTAAAAAACAAGCAAAACGAATTACGCATACGCCGAGTTGTGCGTCGTTAAACTCCCAGAAAATCCTGTCAACTCGGCTGCATCTGCTGTGCACTCAGGTGGCAAAAAGCCAACGGCACTTTAACCAGGCTTATTTCCACACTGCCCACTGTTCCAAGGCAACAATGCGAAAAGTGGGCGTGGTCTGCCGCCAGTTGTACTGTAGTTGTTTCCCCTTTTGTTTGTCTACTGCAGTTTTATGCTGCCTCCGTTTTTTTCCCCGTTCCTGTTGTTGTTGTGCTTTACCGGAAGTTTTGTGAACTTGCCGGGGGCCGTAACAATTTTAGGCACTTTGGCTCAACTTGCCACTTGGGCAAAAATCTTGCCACTTGAGTTTATTTCTATTTGTTTATGGCTCGCGGGGTCAAACAGACTTTAGATTTTAATCAACGCATGCATGAAATTTGCATTTGTTAAGCATTGTGGGAACTGTACACAATTGAAATTGAAATTAAAAAGGTCCGCGTGAAGGGTTGTGTAGTTAGAGTTATAACATTAGCGCAGATTTGCTGTACGAGTATTCATGCAAATGTCTTGGCCCTTTTTCCAGCTTTTTCACCGCCTTAGACCCAAATGGCTACCACATCAAAGGAGATGTGAAACTCTGTTAGCAGCTCAAACTTATTATGGTTCATGACCCAAAACATTGTTTCCTACAATCTAAAATCTCAAAACGTAAATTTCGCCAAGCTCTGCGGTTAAAGTCCCCAAAGCATTGACTCACTGATGTTAATCACACTAAGTTATGGCAGTTTACGTACAAAATACTCTATCTAACTAATAAACACATTTACAGACGCAGTCAACTGTATAACTCAATTGAACTCGAACTCGAGCTCGAACTCAAATTCATTTCAATTGGATGCTGTGCCAATATTTAGTATGTCAACAGAGTGCCCTTTAAATAATGTCAAATAAATATTCGCAAATTTACAATTGCAGGTCAAAGCAGTTGTTACTGCTTTTGTGGTTCATTTCTGCCAACTTGGCTAACGTTCTATGCTTGGCCAAACAAAGGAGCATTTGTGGAGTTTACTTATTTAATCACCCTCTTGAGATATTTATGCGCAGCTTCTCTTACTTTATATTTTAAGGCAGAGTGGGAAAATTTATATAGCAATATTTGGTTGGCTGTAAAGTGCTTAAAGTAGGGGAATAAAAAGCTAGTATAAATTTTATAGATCAGTTAGTAGTAAGTTTAAGAGATTGCTTATGACTTCACCAAAGTGTACTTAAACCACTTTGGTAAAGTCATAAGCGATTGTTTAAACTAACTAGTAGCTGATCCATACAATTAAGAAGTCAGTTATACAAGTCTACCTAATTTTAAATTTTACTAAATAAATATATTTTAATTATAACAAATATAACTAATTTAAACTCTTCTTAAGAGCTCTTCTTATCTATCTTCTTCTGATCTATACAATTCTTAAGAAAAGCTCTTAAGAAGAGTTTAAATTAGTTATATTTTTTATAATTTTTTGCGCTTACTTTTTTAACATTTAAACAAATTTTTATTGTTAGTTTAAATTTATTTAGTAAAATTTAAAAATAGGAAAACTTGTTTAATTAACTACTGACTAAGATTTAGCAATTTTTGTTATAAATTATTTTATTTTTATGGCTGATAATCAACACAACTATGACCATCATAAAGCTTATTGTCAGCTCAACTTAAGCTAGCCTTATGTGCTATATAACTCTATAAAAAGCAACATAATTTATATAGATTATTATATACTTGTATACCTAAATAAGCTTTAAGTAGTAGTGTGAGTTAATTACAACATTTGATTGAGCTGCAAAGTAAGTGTTGTGTAAAGTGTAACTTACTTGCAACAGATGCTTGTAATGCGCCTCTTTAAGCGCCAATATAAACTACTCCTGCTCCCTCACTGTACCGTGTCTCCCCCCCTTTCCGCCCGCTGCAGGTAAATGGTTTCTTAAGCTTCTTACGAGCACATTGCAAGTTAAGTGCAGCAGGCGCGGCAGGGAGCAGATTGGTTTAAACTCAGTTTATCGAGCGCTTAAATCGACTTACACTTACAAACCAAACCACCAAGTGGTGCAGAGTGTGCGCGTGTGTGTGTGGGTGTGTAAGTTTGTGTGTGTAACCATGCATTTGCATCTCATTACATGCTGCAGCAACAGCCGCAACTTCTGTCAGGATGTATTCACGCTGTCATCTGCAGGGCATGGCATTTCCTTATTTTCCATATAAATAAGCACAAGTCAAGTTCTTAATTATGACATTATTATAATTTAGTTAACAACTATCTGTTTCGCTCTGGCTTTTCACTGGCTGTTCGTGCAGGAAGTTGTCAGCGTTAAATTCCAACTTTAATTGAAGCTTAATTAACATTTGACTACAAAAAAAAACTACAGAAACTTGTTAAGCTCAGTAGCAAAAGTTAAAAGAGTGAACTAAGAGCGAAAAGTGGTAGAGACAGAGACAGAAACAGACTGAGCGAAAGAGAAGGAGTGCCTTAGTTATCACAGTTTGACGCCATAAATGACCAGCTGAAAGTGCACAGTGGGCACTACTGCCACTTCTGAGTGCCGCTTGAAGCGCACAGTGGCATGCGTTTGACCCACGCCACCACTGAGCAGCTGAGCGCTGCCTGCATCCACTTCTTGCCATGTCATGTCGTAGGCATGCACCGCCGTTATCGTATAGCCATCCACATTCTGTGTGTGTAAACTCGATCAGTTTGTACTTAACAAAATGGTTTTATATACTCACCTGTAAGCCATACACAACGTTCACTTCCGCTGCGTCGGCCACACGCGGCAGGTAAACATCTTGTGCGTGCAACGTGCTCGCATACTTGTTGACCTGCCCCCAGGTGACGGTGGCGCCACGGGCAGCAGACGCCAGACACATCCCGAGCAGCAAAAAGCTGATAAACCTGGCGTTTGTCAACATGACAATATGTGGCACACCGTGTAGCACCTGCAGCTGCCTGTCTGTCTAGCTGTCTGTCCTGTCCGACTTTCACTTTCCCTGCACTGCACACTGTTCACACCTGGCAAGGTGTGAAACCAAATGAGTCTCGGCCAAGTTAACAGCTGAAAAACATTGACATTTTTTTTCTTTGCTTATCAGCTGCACTGTTTATTGTTGTTTACCATACTACCTCTGTCTCTTTTACTCTCCTCTCACTCCCTCTCACTCTCTTTGGCGATCTTCGCTTATTGCAACTTGTAACTGCACAAATTGATAACACTTTGTTGACTGATTGCACTTTTTAATTAACTTTTGTTGTTTTCCATGTCACATTTTCTGAATTTCTGTATTTTGTGTGTCCAAACTCGTCCAGCACTTTGCGTTGACTGACTTGCTTATCGCTTTATCACTAACTCTGATATAGATTTGTAAGTATGTCAACATGTGAACCCATCAGCATGTGTACACAGACTTTCCACAAATATATTTATATGAGTTAAAAATATGTAGCTAAGCTTAAACAGCCAAAAACTGTGCAAATATTTAAAGCATTCTGTAAATTTATTTACACTAGTCAACATGCAAATTAGTGTTTAAGAAGGGGTGTTTAGACTGCTCAGTATACGATATTATTTAGCTGATTTTTTGTCACGCTTGAAATTCGTCTGGAAACAGGTTATTGTTCCTTATGTTCACACCGTCTGATTCATGAATATTTATGTTTGTTATCAGTAAGTATTGCATAAATTAATCATAAATTAATTTTGTATAATTTTTATTTATTTTCTTAGAGCGCCTTTGGGCTCTCAGTGTAGACGGGAGATAAATCATTACTAAGAAAAAATAATATACAACTAGAGTGCCATTTAACACGCTGTAGTCATAAAAAACAAGAGCATAAAACTGATTACTGTGTTAAAAAATTGTATATACAGTGTAGCTAGTGTAATTAAGCCAACGGCTGGCATTCCTATAAAGGGTGTGTCTATGAAGACAGCATGATTCTACCTTTGATATCATCAAATCCAACATGAAGTGAAGAAATAATGTTCACTCTTATCTCTTATTTATTTAATTGGTAAAGACTTCTACCTTTTATAAATAAATATTTGTTTTACTCATACAATAACTTTATGTTGCTTCAGATATTGCAGGGTATTTCAGTGATAAGCACACTCCAACTCAGCTCTCACACTTATCAGCTAACTCGGCTGTAATCAACATTGCGTTATCTTTTAGACAACAAATAAAACTTGGTATTTCTTGTCAATAACAGACATGATTTGCTCTTAATCAAAATACTTTTCTATGCTATAGTTATCCTTAAATTAAACACTTGATTTATGCAGTGTAATGAATAAAACCAGATATTCGAATGAATTTCAATAATACCTGCATTTTGATTTAATTACAAAGTTTCGAAACCTAATTAAAATTGATTGACGCAGCTTGCGCGCCTAAGGAAGAGAGAGGGGGAGGCCACGCCCCAAAAGTAATGTGTATAAACTTGTTGCCCACATCTTAAGGTGTTCACTCAAAGTTTTTGGGCTACCCAGAAACTTTGACTATTTGTGAAAAATGACCAAATGTCTTATGGCAAAGTTTTGGCGTGCCTAAACAAAGCGGCGAACTTTTAGTAATATTAAGTATACGCAATATGTAACTAACTTTGGGGCAACTCAATTCACTTTTTGCTCCAACAACCCACCATTGTTTCATATATCTGACATATCTCCAACTTCCACATCTTTCACAGCTGATTACACTGCGCGATGGCAAGGTGGGCGTCAACTTTGCCGGTTACCATGCAGATGCCGGCTTGGGTGGTCTGCTCACCGGCAATGCTGCCCATGGCGGACTCAGCGCCTCGGCGGGCACTCCCTGGGGATCGCGTGCAGCCGCAGGTCTTGGCGGTAGCCTCGATGGTATGCCCATAAACCACTCTAATTGATTTCATTATAATTCACAACTCAATTCCTGCATCTCCGCAAAAGGTCGCACCGCTGGCGGTGCTTATGCCGCAGCTCAGGCCAACGATGACGTCGGTGCCAGCGCGGTGCTTGGCGGCAGCGTGGGTGAACACGGCTACATAGGTGCTGAGTCCCACAGCCCGGGCAAGGTGTCCGGATCCTCTGTGCAGCTCAAGCCCCAATATGCAAACGGCTCACCAGTTCAGGGCCAGGAACAAGCCGCAGTGGTGCCCACACCAGCCTCCCACGTGCAGCGTGTGAAGCCGCCCAAGAAGTATTCTCTGCTGGCTCCAAACGTAAGTGATTAGTAAAGTAATTCAATAACATACAAAGTATAGAAATGCTATGGAAAAGAGCCAAAACTGTAGACAAGTTTCATAATTTTCTGTGCTCATCTGCATACTCTCCTTGTGCTCATTAAAAAGTGGAAAATAAAGAAGCTGTTTAAGCAAACTCTTTAAGCTTTAATCGTAGAGAGTTCTAGCTTTAAATTAGAGCACTCTATGTACCTCAGAGTAGCTCCCAACTCTACGTACAGCACTCAAATCTCTCCAGAGCACATTTCAACAGCTTAAATAAACGAATCACTTGTGGTGTCCAAATTAATGCGAAAATGCACGCGAGTGTGTGCTCAAATACGAGTATATATGCCTAATCCATCCAATGTTAGTCAGACCACAGTGCGGCGAGTGAAATCAATGAAAATCATGTTAAAACAGCCGCAGTGATGACGACCACGACCGCAGGGCAACAGCCAATGTCAGTTATAATTGTGAAGCGACCACGCCTACGTGTGAAACGCCCACGACAACGTCAACGCACAAATGTATATTTAACACAATTGGATGTGGAATCGGAGCAACAGGACAAGGATACTGCTGCACAACAGACGATATCGTCGCACTCTGATGAGCCGACGAAGGTAACAGTCAAAATACAGACAAGTAATGCACACGTAGCGATGAAAATGTGGTCTGCCACAACAGCCACGCCCACAGCAAACACCAGCACATACACTGGCACACCCCCACACACACCACACACACACAGGCCAACTACCACTGCGGGCTACAATTTCGGACTTTTTGGTTGCCAATTTTCGCTTTCGGGGTCAAAACATTTGCACATTTATTGCTGCAAAAATGTGTTTAAAACATTTTGTGAATGGCTGAAAGTTTTTTTGGGAAAAAAAAACCTATCAAAAACTGCATGATATTTTATTTAAATTTTATTTTAAATGATTTGTTGACTTACTCGGTGGCGGTTTAATGAAATTTTGATTTGTTAGCTACGATCTGCTACTGATTGCAAACTATATCTCTTACTTACCCTTACTCCACTCTTCTCCCCTCTTGGCCAGCAGCAGCCCGCGGCAGCAAAGACTGTGCACACATACAAAGCCTCTGCCCAGCGACCAGTCGTCCACAAACATGTCATCGCTCCCCAGGCCCAGAATAATGTCGTTGGTGGCGCACTCGAGGTGAGTATTTTGAATTGCTGTTATTTTATTTGATTAAAATTTGTTTGAAATTCCTGTAGATTCCCATCGGTATTCTGCGCTCTCTGCAGGTGAGCCTGGGCAACTTGGTCAACGGTGGACAAGCTGTGCAGGCAGCTCCCGCTCAAGCTCCTCTTACACCCTATCAGGGCTAGTTTCTGTATGCACATCACATAAGCTAAGCTTCCTATATACTCAATATCATGTACTAAATAAATAAATAATAGATTGTGTCCACAACTAAAAAATATGTTTATTTTCTAGAGTAAAACTAAAGATAGTCTATGATTTTGTCTTATAAATTTACTTAAGACAATATAAAGCAATTAAACAAATAAATAAATAACGATTACTTTGCTATGCCATTAAAAATTATCTCAAGTGTTGCCTTAAATTAAAGCTTAACGACAGTACTCTGCGCACATCGAGTATACGCCTGGTTGACACACATTTTAAGTAATTGGCAATGACATGTTCATTGACTGGCATATTTTTGTAGCAAATTATAATACTCCCACTAAATTGAAGTCAAAAGGGGAACTGCTTAAATAAGTACTGGGATTTATGTAAATGTTTTAAATTAACATAAATGCCAAGACTTGACTCAGTCGCAGACATCTTTAAAACACAAAGCATATCAAGATATGCCATTTCATTGGTGTCCTGTATGTTTGGTTATTTGTTGAAAGGGTCGCCACATAAAGTCAGAAACCGCACAACAAAAGCAACAGCAACAAAGGCAATGCATTGAATAGTTTTATCTCTGCTGTAAGTTCAAATAGCCTGTGTACTCTAACTCACACACACACACTTGTCTCCTAAGTTATGTAGATCTAGAAGTTAGAGTTGTCGAGTAACATATTGCCACGAACTTGGTGCCCAAAATTTAAGTTTAAAGAGGAAATGGCAAGCAGTCGTAGCTGTTTATTTAGGAGCTGGTGCCGCTGCTGCTACTGCTGGTCAGAAGCCCCCAGACAAGATATGGCGGACAAACACAAAACCGTAGACAAAAGAACACACACAGTTGTACTTACTCGACAGTGCAGCCGTTTGAGCCAATTTATAGCTGCATTTCAGTCAGACTTCTAGCTTTTTTCTAAAAGTCAAGTCTTACAGCAGTTTAACTCTAGCAGTTTCTGTAAGCTGTTTTTAGGTGACTTTTGTAAGCCCTAGCTTTGCGCATTAGACAACACTGTTTCTGTGTGTGCAAAATATTTCACACTGTGCAACCACAGGCACTTGTGCGGTGCTCTACGCGGACTCAAAGAAGTGGGTAACGGTACTCCGCTTGTTTGAATGCTTAGCACACATACTCACAGGTCAGCCCTACACATGTACACACCCACACACACACACACACATGCTGTGTGCACGTATTGTGTAAATATGCTTAAACACCTCGGGCTTTTATGCTTTTAAACCCTCGCCGCACAGTGTCGCCAGTGTGTGAGTGTGTGCGAATGTGTACAAGTGAGTGTCTGAGTGGGTTTGTATCTGTATGTGTGCGTGTGTGTGCTAGCCTTAGGGTCAGCATCAGTTTGTTTGGAGCACAATAAATGCCCATGCGTTGGTTTTTGCGGCCACTCTTTGAATTTCTTAATTAATGTTGCGCTTGCAATTTATTGCCATTTAGCGAGTTGAAACCGCGCAAAGCGCCACGTGCTGCAAATTGTGCCTAACCCACGCGGGTAACTAGAACTTGAAAGCTCACTCAGCTCCAAGTATAAATATTAGATAACAAAATCTACATATTTTTTACGCAACACAAACAGTACCAATAAATACCAAGTATTGTAACTTGAATAAACAGGGAAGAAAAAGGAAAATATTTTGACTACGCTATAATAATAAAAGTGCTCTATATATACACACATATATGTAATATAAATAAATATACATTCACAAGATTTGAGCTCGGCTTTAGTTCTGACGTCTGGAGTCAAAGGTTAACAATGAACCGCCGCAATTCACATCAATTTGTAGGTCGCTCGCAGGCGGTTCATTAAATTTTACGCACGTGCCGCACAAATTATATTTACCGTCCACACACACACACACACATGTAGACTCCCACATATAGTATATAAATTTATATATATTTTAAAACAATTTTCAATTTGGAAAATAAATAGCCAGTTGAAAATAAAAAGGTTTTTCACGTTTTGTTTTTTGTGGGCTGCACAAAACAACATGTTTACAGCATTTGGGCCTTTAGCAGTATTAAAGGCGCAAGGAAAACACATAAATAGCAAATGAATGTAAAAAGAGAGCACAACAGGGCGTATGCGTAATGGAATATAGCGACTTTAAGCTTTTAAACAATAGTTATGTCTATAAATGAAGAGCTTAATTTAATGCTTTGTCGTTGCACAATTAGCTTAAGTCCAAAAATGTTAATCAAATCTAAAGTTATTATATAGTTTTGAGTATAAGCAGATAACGTTGCGTATGCGTTATACGTTCAAGTCCCTGCGGCACTAAAAACTCACTGACTGGCGCCATACTTTATAAATATTCATTGACAGAGTTTGTGGAAATTGAGTGCAAACAGGTGAATATAAATATTCATATTCTGCTGCTCGGCAAAAATATTCCAAAAGGAATCAGACTCAACAACTCTCAACTTTTCAACGGAACTTCGGTTTCTCATTTAAGTTACCTGTCGTCCATCGCTTTCATCTCACTTTAATCTGAAAATGCTTGAATATTCTCATAAATAAGATATACGCTCTGGCATATATATTCATTTACATGCACATATATGTTTATTAATTTGATTATTGTCGCCAAAAGCATATTAAGTCGCAGTAAGGTAAAATTTGTTCATTATTAATGAGACGACACCATTTAATTGCGGACTGTGATTACTGCCCGAAGCTTTCACGTGGCCAACTTAATCCATATGCAAATTCACTGTAAATTTAATGCAGCTTTAATTCCATGAAACAATAAAAACATAAAAAAATCGCTGCACACACCTGGCCACAAAATTATGCAAATCAAATAGAATGTAGCATTTAAAGAAGAGTAATACGGAAAGGACAAAGAATTGTGTTTTCTTAGAAATTTTAATTGAAATTTATTTCTAAGGCTGCTCAGAAAATGCTTTACTAGCTGAGAACCAGAGGTAGTAGTTTCTCACTTACCAAAGCTCGACAATGTTTCCTTTAAAGTTCTCATTTATCTGCATTTCCATTTGCTCGTCTTTTACACGGAAACCTAATTATAAGAGCGGACAAATGTTTCCTAGACGATGAATAGAGTTATTACCACAATCCGGCTGTTGGTGACCATACAAATTGGAATACATTATGCTCATATGCATATAAATTGTATCTGAATATTAATTGTATGTGCCATAATTCCAAAATAAATTACCGCATACGACAATGATTAGCTGCTTAGGCCCGCCTTCCCCGGGTACAACAGGAATATTCATAAATCACAAAAAGAGCTAAAATATATAAAATCTGTATTAAAATAATTGTGGGCAGGGGATTGTTTTTTATATTTTTTTATTTTAACGTTAGGGATAGTGATGCGTTGAAATCGGGGATTTGTCTTGTTTCCTTTGGCGTTCCTTTGCCAACTCAGGATGAAATGTAAAAAAGTTGGAGAACAAGTTACAAAAAAAAAGGGAAAAATGAAAAAACAAAAACTTTCACGGCGCATTTCACAGGTTGAGCCGCGCATCGCGGGGCCGTAATAAAATCATAAATCCCCGGACAAACCGACAAAGGTTAAGGCTGACCGCCACCAAAAAGATACAAAAAGCACGAAAAAAAAAAGAAAAATTAGTTTGGTTACTGACTTTCCCAGGAAGCGGAAATGATGTTGGGATGTCTTCGGCTTTACCTTTGTTAAATCTGCCTTTGAGCTTTCGCTTTCGCTTTGGACGCGAATGAGCAACTGCAGTTTAAATTCGCCCACGTTTATTTTATATTCGAATTTATGGAGAAGTCTTGGGGGTCACCGGTCGATTCACAACTTTTTGCTTTTAGTACGGACTCTCTTTTAGAATATACTTGTAATCGGGATTGCCTTTGGTGGACGAGACTTGCCTTGAATTTGCTCCCTTTTGGCATGCTTACCTTTTTTATGGCTGCAACAGCATAATTAATTTTATTTTACGACTAGGCGACCTGCTACAAAAAATGCATAAAGTCAATTAGCTGAATGAGCAGCGGAAAATAACTTGCAGATGTTTAACTAAGCATCTCTTGCTCTCATTAATTAACTTTAAAATAGAGTACAATTTTCTTGATAAAACGCAGTTTGTGTAGAAATTTATTACGAACCCAGTTAAGCTGGAACATTAAAAATAATTATTCGTAGCAGAATTATTCTTACAGCTAAACTATTAATTTCAATAAGCTTTGCAATTATCTTTGGGACTCGTTCTCTGCAATTATTTACTAACCCAAATTCAAATAAAACATAAACCCTTTCTTACGACACCATCAGTTGTTACGTTGCTTCTATTGCGTTTACGTTGCTCAGTTTGCGCAACGCTGACGGCGTTGCGCTTACGTTACAGTCGCTGCTCGTTTTTGCGTTTACGTTGCTCATCCTGCGTTTAGCGTAAAGTTTGTTTACAATTTAATGGCGTGCAAATTTCAAGAAACTAAACAAAATACAATATAAGTCAAAAGTAAATGTAAAACGGTTCAAGCAGCGGCTCTTATTACTTGGGCATCAACATAGATGACGTGCACACTGCTGACTATAGAATAAATTGAAAATCACGCGCAAAGCAGCTACTCACACCCACCGGCAGGCGTAGGTGAGCCAACGTGTGAATTGTTTTGTTTTCCATAGCTGCCCATATTCAAAAAACCGCGGCGCCGTCATTCGAGTGGCGACCGACGAGGCGAAAGGACTGACGCGCTAAACAGGATTTCAAAGTGGAATACGTGTGGTGCCCAAACAAACAATAAATCGTGGTCCTGTTGTGTGTGTGTTTCTCTGTGTTCGAGGAACCCAATTGGACAATACAAGTTAAAGTTTTTAAAGTTTGCCCTATTAAAACGTAACTTGTCGTTGCTTATTGTTTCAGCTAACATGGAGGACTTTAACAGCATAAAGCCCAACAGCTCAGTGGTGAAGCTAGCCTCTTGCCTAGAGAAGATATACAACAAAATCGTGGAGTCCAAGGAAAAGCAAGTGGCCGAACATCAAATCAAGGAAATTGAGTTTCTCAAAACTCAGTGCAAGCATGAGCACATGCAGCTCAGCTTGATGAGCTGTCAGACGCTGGTCCGCCTGGTCGACGAGGGTGTCCTAGATGCCAACAGTGTGCAGAACACGCTGCTGTCCATGCTGACCAATGCAGGGTAAGTCAATGAGAAAACCACACACACAGACAGACACATGTCTTAGGGGCGCACCCTGCAGTTCCGGCCCAAAATTAGAGAGTTACAACCGATTTGGCCATTGAAATTGCATAGGAGAACAAAGGAGTTGCATAAATTACCCACGTGTCTGTCAGGAATTGAACCTTTGACTGAAGCCAATTAAAGTTGAGGTAACTTTAATGTCTCACGCGTGGCACATGCCTCATTTGTCGTGAGTTTCAATTAAATTGGCGTTATTCCCTACTCTGACATGTGATAAATGTAAAAACGTGAGAATGCGAAAATGAAATACGAGGCATACAAGTGAAGTTGTTAACAGTTTTACACGCACATTGGCATTGACTTGGCCAATGCGTGAGCAATTTGCATAGCTTCCGGTTGCTGACCCATTGGCCGCAATCTACCACCGAGTGACACGAAGCAAATTCAAACTGTATAATAAAATCTATTAGCCATTTCCGTAATGCTAACCACTCCCAGAGGAAGCAGTCCATCAAGGACAGCGTCTTGGCCTTGTTTACTGCCACAACATATTCAAATTACGCGGCGCGAGCCAAGTGGCCAGCACAAATATTTGAATTGCAAGCCAAAATGAAATGAAATGTGCTCGGCATTGAACTTGAAATGTTTTCACTTTCGAAGGACGCACCCACCCAAGAAACGTAATCAAGCCAGCAGGTAGAACTGAACAAGCTGGTAAACAGCGTGTAATACACGAATTAACCTTGATAAGGGCGCAAGTGCAACTAAAATGGATTGCATATTAATTGCCTCTTGCAACACAAACTGCAATTAAAGCAGGCAACCACCAGTCGCAGACGCCGCGCCGTGTGAATAGTAATTACCACGTCAAACGCAAAACGATTTGACTGCAAGTCCACAAGCGCGACCACGCCCACTTGCCACTATACTCCCACGGAAGTAGGTGTTAAGCGCCGCTTAAAGCCACTCAAATTTAATGGCATCTACGAACTGATTTGCATAACATTTATTTATTTATTTTTTACTTTCTTTAGCCCCATGCATTTTGCCATTATGACGGAGAGCATTCTGGGACTGCAGCTGTTGGCTCTGAAGCGCAAGACATCGCTGCTTAAGGATAGAGAGGTGTATCAGTGTCCCTATGGCCTGAAGACGCAGCTACATCCGCTGATATCCTTGATGCAGCACACAAGCGCCAACATGCATGACGTCAGCAATAAGATTATTGGCATCTGCCAGCATCACGACAAGAAGTAAGCATTGCCAAAGACTACTGAACGATCTTTTTAATAAAAGTTTTCTATTCGTATAGCATCCGCGACTACAGCATTGAGTTTCTGCGTCCCGTTTTCCTCTATGTGCTATGCAATCCTCAGACACTACAGGATGTAAAGCCCATTTGGACGTGTCTACTTAGTCTGAGCCATAGTCAGCCGGAGGCGCGAGCTCTTATGCAGGAGCTGCTGTCGTGGAGCAAGTTTAACAATGCCAACACCTGTCTCTGCACCAGTATACTAGTCATCGAGGCCATCGATTACTTTCTGCAGCAGGCAGATCATGCGCAATCCATTGATCTGTGCATTTACCAGGCGCTACTTATCAAGCAGTTGGCCCAGTTTGGCATCGATCCACGTCCAAGTCTGCAGTGTCTGCTCCGCGTGTTGCATGCAACGCGTGAGCATACACGGCATCATTATCATGTGCTGCTGGTACTGCTCGCCGAGTGTCTGCATGTCTTGTCACCGTTTTATTTGGCCGATCTGCTGCGGATTATTGTGTTTGTGGTGGTGCAGGAGCGCTGTGGCCATGAATACATTCTGAACATGTGTCTGGACGGCATTATTCAGTGGATGTCTCAGACTGCATTCATACCCGCAGAGGGTCTAGCGTTGGCCCACCAAATTGTCCAGCGTATACTTGATCAGCAGAAGCCGCCACAAGCCGAAGACGGGGAATTTGCTGTGCGCATTTGCACCAAGGAACTACAGCCAGCGCACATGCGTAATTATCATCCCGATATTGCCATTGCCTTTGATCTAGCGAATCTGGTGGAGTCCTTCGATTCATCGGAGAACAAGGACGTCTTTGCCTTTGTGGATGCTCTAAACGTCAAGGCGAATACGGCATTTTGCCAGCGTCTGCATTTGTTTCTGCGTGCTCTGTTCCTGTCACGAGAACCAGCCGTTGATTGTTGGTTTAAGATCTACGAGGTCATCTTGCAGATCATCAAGGTGAACGAGAGCATTGCCTATGATTTTCTGATGACCTACATCTTTAAGCTCGCACACGAGCACAATCCGGAGCTGCAGCTGGAGTTGCTGCGCGGGCTGGCCAGTTTTGCGGTCTCCAAGGTAAATATAATCATCAAATTGTTTATCAGAATTAAATCTATTTTTTTTTTTTGAAGGATAATGTGCCCATGATCTTAAACACCATTCGCAATCTGTCCACGGATAATGCCACATTCTGTGTGGATTTGTATTTGAGACTGTGGCGTGTGGAAACTCGCACTTATCCATTTTTACTCAAACAAATCGCTCAACCACTGCCAGATAACGATAAACGCTGGGAATTAGAGGTGGCTCGTACTCATGCCATGCGTGAGATCTGCCAGGAAAAGTAACTAAATGAATATACATTTCTTTGGTAGTTATTTTACATCTTTCTCTTATTTTTCAGACCCACATTGCATGGCTCTGAGCTGTTGCCACATTTAAGCAACACGCTGAACCACTGCACCGATGAATCTGGGGATCTGGCCACGTCGTTGGCACTGGATGCCATTTATGCCCTGTGTGATAGTCACACTGTAAACATTGCTTCCACGTGGCAAGCATTGGGCAGCAAGTTTCGTGCCGAGCAGCGTCCCCAGACTTTGAAGTCCCTCTATCATTTGTTTGGACTTGTGCCACTGCTCCAAACACCGACGCTGGAATATGAGAAGCTGGCAGATGATGCACTCGAGCAGCTGTGGCAGGCTATTAGTCGACCAAACACAGATGCCTCACAGGTGAGGAATGCCTTTGTTGCCCTCAAGAGCTATGAGCCGGGCAACACACTGAGTCTGCGGCATATTCCGCCACAGTTTCGTTTTGAGATTGTGGGCGGTGGTGCTGTTATAGCTGGCGCTGGTGCTCGTGAGATGGTGGATCTGCAGCAGCAGGATACCATACCGGGTGAGGTGTGGGTGCAGCTGTTGCAAAAGATACGACCAGAATGCGGAGATGCTGCTGCCGATCTGATAGCTCATTACATTGGCAACGAGATTAGCGGTTTCCGCAGTGGGGTCTACCGTCTTCCAGAAGGCAAGCCCGAGCCTCGCAAGCTGGTGGGTCTATTTCCTACCAGTCCACTTCGTGCCGTCTGCAATTACCTTGTGAGTCAGTCTCGCTTCGGCGACTACGTTCCCGAGCCCTATGCGGTCACCTATGCTTTGCGTGCTCTTTCCAAACGATTTTCCAAGCCGATACCACCGATGGACTGGAGCTGCCTAACTAGCTTCTTCCACCTCTCGTTTGATGCGAGAAAATATTGCATTATGATAGCTAAGAATCAGGCTCTGCATAGTGGAACGGCCAGGAGACTTCTGGAGAATTTCCTGGCGGACTTTGAGCCCAATTGCTTTGAGGAGGACTTGCTGCTACTGTTCTCCTTGTTGCCTGAGATTGGCAACAGTGTCAGTCTGCAAATCCTGAAAAACTTTGCTGAGAAGGTGGCTGTCTACTGCTTCAAGGAATCACAGCTAAACGATTTTGCCGAGGGTAAGTTCATGACTATTGGATGTCTTTAATGCTCAATAATAAGCTATGTTTTTCAGGATGCTTGTTTGAGAAGTTCTTGGACAGTGTGAAGTACATATTCACTGACAAATGTGAGATTCCAGAGGTGCTGGATGTATTCACGCTTATTGTGGAGCGTTATATGGACTCCATGAATCTGGATTCCAGATTATTTGAACGGTATACGGAAGTGGTTTCTGTTCTGCATCCCAATGCCATCGACGGTCTGACCACGCCCGCAAATTGGTGGGAAACGCCGGTGGGAAAACTAAAGAAAGCCACAATTATTCGTTGTTATCTGGTTTTGTATAACGAAAAACTGCCGAACCCTTTGACATGGTTAGCTCCTATCATCGACGCCTATGAACGCCGAACGGAGGAGCGTCCCTTCTTCTACCGCCATCTGGCTGCCACTCTTTATGCCTTTGGGAGCGATGAGCATGCATGTAACTGGATCATGGAAATATTTTTGGAAATTCAAATGCTGCTTGCAGAGGCTTCCAACAAAGAGAAACTCAACAGAGCTCTCTACCTGCTAGACATATTTATACTGTCGGTTGATGTACTCTCTGGCTGTGCTGTGTTGTTGGGCAGTGTGGATGTTGTGGCTACCGACGATAAAGAGCGCATTAATCTATTTCCAGAGAGTCTACAATATCTGTGCGATCACATATTCTGGAAGGATCAGGAAGCAAAGGTAAGAGAACTGTTGTCCACACAGAGAGTATAAAATAATGTATTCCATTTGTATGATTTCAGATTTATGAATTTCTCTACAATCTTTATAAGCACACGTCCATACCGCATATCTACGCAGACATTTTCAAAGAGGCGATAATTTGCTCTCGCAACAAACCTTACTTTGAAAATAGGGGCGTTTGGACCAAATACGTTGGCCTGCGTAAATAAATTTTAAACTAGCCCAATTTTGCAGTTACCGAAAAATTTAACCCAACCACATAAAGTGCACTTATTGTTACATATAGTTGAAGTGACTTCAATCTCTTTTTATAGCTTATTTTGCGACATTTGTTGACATTAATAAATTAATATTTAGCGTTCATATTTTCAACGAAACTATTTCAAGCGCTACCAGACCTTTAAAAAAAAACAGTCTGGCCGTATTTATATTAGAACTTTGCCGATTGGGACACCACTTCTATTGACCGACCGCCACAATATTAGCACGATGTATGTTATCGGAAAGAATATTATCGATAGAGTATCAACAATCCTAAATTATAACTATTATAAACTGCAATATGTTTCTGGCAAAGGTTAATAAAATTTAATTGATTCCTATGAAATTAATTGATCGAAATTCAAGTGCAAGTAAAAATACAGACCCCGGAGCAACGTAAAGTCTATCAAGAAGTATATTGAAGCTGTGTCTATCAAAAAACGTAAACAATGGACGATATAAAGTTGGCAAAGGTAAGTACTTACACACACAGTAGGCATGCAGTATTTGTTCAGTGCCGGAATATGCCAAATATGCAGATAGACTTTAGATAATCCGCTTATCAATTTCCCCCACCTGTCCTGTGCTCAGCTGTGAGTCATGCAGCCAGCAGCTTTTATGCTTTATTTTTCAAAATCGATGCCCAGGTGGAAAATCATCCTGGCAACAACATTTGACCCGGCAGTGGCCAACCCTTTATACACCCACTAATTGGGTTGGGCCAAGGACAAGACAGATTTACTGTCCTAGAGACTTTTCTAGTAACGACGCCTACACCTGTTTGTAACACCTATTAACATGACTGCAAAACATGCGCATAAACCGCGCTAGAGCTAGACGTAAATAAACCCACTTTCCCGCCACCAAAACAGATTCTCTCATTCCCTCCACTTTGCCACTTGATTGTGAGTTCGACTAGCTTATCGCAAGTCTGTAAGGCCTTGCTACTGTGGTTTTTATTGACTCAACGCCCTTTTTTTTTATACGATTTAAATAACAATATCGGGATATAAACATTTTATTATAAATAAATGCACAACGACAGATTTATTTAATTAAATACAGCTCAGTATTTCAGAACTACTTCTACACTAAATTTTAAAATCGGAGATATTATGAGTATTCAGCAATTTGGCTATATCCTTACTTTCCTTAGAACGGATAAAGGCAGCAGCACTGTGAGAGTTAAATATCCCTGCAGAATAAATTTCCCCCAGAAGAGAAAAATGTCCCATTCAACTCGTAGCATGCTTATAAGCGCGCGCCTTTCACAATAGGCGATGAGTTCGTTCGAGGCGTTCGTCGGGACCGGTCGCGTTTGTTCTTGACTCTGTTGGTCTCGGTAACAAGTCGATAGCACCTTCACTACTGAAGGCAGCGCCACCAATAACAAAGTAGCATACATAAATAAATATGTGGGGTTATTGGAATAGTGTAAGCGAACGAGTGTTTGTGTGTTAAACGAAAAGTGAAAGTATAATAGACGCAACTCACCCACATCCCACCGCCCGCCTTGTCAATCGGCTGACACCGCGCGCACTCACGTGATATGATTTAAAAGTCCCGAAGAAGCTGTTGGCATTCTGTTTTGGAGCTCCTGCTGCTGTTTTTTTTCGGTTGTTAATTTAAAATCAATAAAAACGTTTAGGAAGTGCAAACAAACAGTAGATATTTGGGCATTGTCCGTGTGACTATGGATTTCACTAGATTCATGAATAAATTTAATGAAATCGAACGCCAGCTGTCGCCCACATCGGCGCTACGTCTGAGCTTCGATAATATATCACCGGAAAGCGAAGAGCCACCAGATGGCAAGCGCTTGTGGGGAATGCCCGTGCCGCCCTTTGTCTCCGATAAGGTTGTCTCCTGGATCGAGGAGGAGTTCAACGAGGCGCCCGTTTACTACAACGGCAACTGTGTCCTCAAAAAGGTAACCTACCAAATGAACCTCAGCCCCAACAGCATGAGAGCTAATTTCCTTTGTTCCTTTTATGCTAATATGCAGCAAAGTAATCAAGAGAAATTCAGCTAATTTTTCCTTTCTGCTTTTTTCTGTTTTCTGTGCTTCCTTCATTGCTTTTTCGCGTTGCTCTCGTTGGAATGAGAAAAACGCCGGCGGCAGCTCTGGGCCGGAATATGCAAATTACCAGTCCGACAATATGCTGAGATTCTTGACATCCTGCGTTGAGGTAGTGACTCCAAATGGGAGTCGACACAAATACACGTACATGCATTTATTATGTAGGTCAGCCATCAGTAGTGATTCATCGATTCAACCATGCACATCCAGGCTATGCCATCCATCCTGGCTGTCTTGATTGCATTGCGTCGTTTCTTTGACGCCATCATTCTGAACATTTCCAACTTTAAATACAAATTGTTGCATTGTTGCAGTGGCACTCGAGTCGAGTTCTGCTGGCAAGGCAATTAAATAAACGAGGTTTTTGCAGCCACTGTCGGACTTTCACTCAAATTGCATTTAAGCTCTGGAGAATAAAGTGAAACTGAGCTCTATTAAACTAAAACGCTTTAATTAAGCACTTCATAAGCGTATATAAATCAACTTGAGTCCCATAATACCATTTGATATCAAAGTAATATATGTTTCTTGACTAATGAACCAAGACAATCGCTCAGCAGGACCTTTGTGTGTGGCCCAAAAAGGACCTCAGTCCCTCGATCTCACTCTCTTTGAGTCTGTTTAAAGGCAATCAATCTTGAAATCCCGCCCGAAGGGAAAATTCCACAGACATGAATGAAAAGCCCGCACATCAATTTGTCTTACTCCTGTTAAAAATGCTTTATTTTCAGCTATAAATAAGAACTCGAGCATACCATATAACATATACATATATGTATATAGACGGGTGTTAAATATTTCAGACATGTTTTGAATATAATTTGTTTGAGTGGAATAGGTTAAAGACAACTTGATGATAGATAATCTCGGCTTTTCTAGGTTGTTTAGCAGCAGTAAATGTATATTGTAAACATTAAACAGCATAATAATGTTTAAAAAATAATTATAATTAACTCCCACTTGGTTAAACGTGCTCTCAACTCAAACTGCGAACTCCTCTCTTCACTTCTATCTTTTCTGGGTCTGTTGAAAACTTTTTTTGGCTTGCAATTTATTTTCTAGCATTTCGTGTTATTTACTCGGTTTGGGCTTTCCTTCCTCCGCACGTATGTGTGTGTGTGTGTATGTGTGGGTGGTTGGGTGCTTGCAACTATTTCGTGCAGAATTTTTGGTTTGTGGGGAGAGTAGAGTTTCAGCTGACGTCAGCGAACGAGTTCTCTGCACAAGAGCAGCAGATGGTAGCAAAAATAAGAAATTAAATTTATTGTCAAAAATAAAAGTAAAATATTCTAATGCGCTCCGATAGTGGAATTAAATATTTTAATGTCTTTTGTTCTTTGCAATTTTACAGGTGGAAAATGTACGCATGATTGATCGCTACAACACCAAAAATCCGACAGTTGGCACTTTATATCTGACGGCCACACATCTAATATTCGTGGAGCCCGACAGTAACAAGGAGACCTGGGTAAGTACCTTCACAGACATGTCCCCGCACGCCCCCCGATGACATCATCAATTATTTTATTATACTCCCGGTTTGGTACGCTGCGGTTCGGTTCGGGTTGGCTCGAGTGGGCTTTATTGCCTTTGCCAAGTTGAGGCAAAAAGTTTTCTACAATTTTGTCGTCTCCGCCCTTGCGGCTTGACTTTTAAGGCTAAGTGACGTTGGAGTTGTCGCCACCCAGCACTTTTCGTCTGAACGAATAAAGTCGTTTACATATATGTGTGTGTATATGTATTTGCGAATAACTCAAAAGTATGTTTGTGTGCTGTACTGTGTACTCGACTTTACATAAAAGTATCCTGGGAAACGGAGGTAAAGAATTTTTGTGCTTAGCATTCCACAAAATCGTAGCATGTTGCGTTTTCCTCTGCTAAAATTCTTTGTCAGCGTTGTGGTTACAAATTCGCATCAAGAATTCAGACATTTTTCATATTAAAAGGCAAATTTACATTCAAAATGCTTTATCAATAAATAACATTTCAACCAGCGAGCTGTAACTAAATCAGAAGTAAGTCAATATTAAAGTCGACTTATGCAGATAAATTTAAATAGATTGACAATAAAAGCTTTCTGTTTAGGAATACTGCCAGTTAGTTCTACTGCTCATGTTAGTTGCTAAGATTACCACGCTCTTTAAGTTTGTTTAACCAAAATAAATGGTAGGGAAAACAGTAGCGAGCATTGTCTAAAGTGTTGAACGTGTTCAAATGTGCACTTTGGGCTTACACTTCTGGCCTCGTTGCTCGTTAAACATTTGAGGGAAAGCCATCACCTCGACTCAAAGCGTCTAAAGGCAACGCGGCGTATACGTCATAATACCAAAAGCACTTATACAACTGCAGGCATGAACAAACACACAAACACACACACACACACACATGGGTATGTGTTTTTCTGACAGCTGCAATTCCCGCACTTCCGCCACTTCTCTAAGGACGTGTGTAAAGTTCCAACGATTTTCTTATTCAAAACGCCCAAGGCTGTTGGCTTCAAAGAAAAACTCTTGTGTTTATTAAAGTTGCCCATTGGCTTTAAGACTCAACTGGGCGAAAAGTTTATTTAATTAAAATATTTTGCTGCTACTAAATAGACACCCACACACAATTGCCTCTGTGTTACGCATACGCCCCGTTGCATAAATACAAATTAAATTTCTGTGCTGTCCTTTCCCGCTGGGTGTCATGCTGTGCTCGGCCTGTTTATGAGCGTGTACATTGCTCTTTGTTCTATGTTCTGTGCATAAAACATGCATTTCCATTTGGGATAAGCCTTGGTAAATAGCACAAATGTTGCCCACACAAACGACACAAGAAAAGTTCAAAAAGCAAATGGGAAAAATTCACTGTCAATAGCTGAAATGTTGATGTCTCCCATTTGGGGACCAAATAAAAACTTTGTCAGTGGCAAACAAATTGCTGCTAAGCGACTGCAATTCAAATTCAATTGTTGCACAATACTTTGTCCATGTAAACGGCTCTCAATTTCAGTGTAGTGTGTTCATATCGACAAATATAAAAGGACTAAAATGTTATTCCCCCATGAATTGCCCTTATCTTTTTAATCCCATCTCGTACTTACCTCAATCAGCATGACTTCATCTTGGTACTTACCGTGTAATGACGTCATCATGTGCCATTGCTGTTTATTTGCTTTGGCTTGCAGTGAAGCATTGCATTTTAATTGCTTCATCATAATTAAGTATATCAATTATGCACTTTACTCAGTCAGTGAGACAAGTGGCCACAAGAGTCCCAAGAAATGAGCATATTAACGTCTAGTTACGGCTTCCATGTTGTTAATTAAAAGTTGTGGCACTCGTGTGCAGTGTCAGTTGCCAATTAGGAGGTGAAATGGCTTAACTATCGATTTTCTTGCCTCAAATCCACCAGCTCGTGCTTGCAAACTTGCTACTTAATCACAAGAAAGCAAAAAAACAAGCGAGTTATCGCGACTTTTACTTACCCAACGCAAATAGACCACGCTGACTAGATGCTTGACCAATAATACCCTCCATACAGGGTATAAAAATGATGTCCTGGTCGGTCTTACTGCTCGACCTCAGGGCATATAAACTATTATAGCAAACTTCAGTTGAGATTGTCTCCCTAATAATATTCTGTGCTCTTCTCATTACAGATTCTACACATGCACATAGCCAGCATAGAGAAATTGCCGCTTAGCACCACAGGCTCTCCTCTCTTGATACGCTGCAAGACATTTCTGTCGGTGACATTTGTTATACCCAAGGATTCTGAATGCCATGACGTCTATACTTCGCTTCTGAAGCTCTTTCAACCGGGTGAGTGCCGAATAAACCCAATTTTTGTCTGCTTTGATTAACAATGAACTCTTTTGTGCAGTTTCCATCAACAAGTTGTACTGTTTCAACTATCAGCCGGCCAAGGACGATTTCCCCAAAAATGCAGGCTGGGATTTCTTTAAATTGGAGGCCGAGTTCAAGCACATGCTGGTGCCAAATGACAACTGGACCCTGTGCTCCATGAACGAGAAGTACGAGCTTTGCGACACTTATCCACGTCAGATCTATGTGCCCAAGGAGGCTACCACCTTGATGCTTATAAGCAGCTCACGCTTTCGCTCTAAGGGTCGTCTGCCCGCTCTAACCTATTTGCACAACAATAAGGTAAGATTCCCTTCAATGCATTGAGTTGTTTATCCAGACTAATCTATGTATATCACAACAGGCATCCATTTGTCGCTGCAGTCAGCCGCTGTCCGGTTTCAGTGCTCGCTGTTTGGAGGATGAGCAAATGCTGGAGGCCATACGAAAAACAAATACCAATACCGACTACATGTACGTGGTGGACACCCGGCCACGTGTGAGTAGAAATAGAACAAACAAAGCCAGCAATATTTAAATAACAAATCCACTTTCATCACATTGTTTGTAGATCAATGCCATGGCCAATCGTGCCGCTGGCAAGGGCTATGAGAACGAGGCCTTCTACGAGAACATCAAGTTCCATTTCCTCGGCATTGAGAACATTCACGTACAGCGCGCCAGTCTTCAAAAGGTCCTCGAGGCTTGTGAACAAAAGTCGCCCACGATGAGCGCCTTTCTCAATGCCCTGGAGTCATCCGGCTGGCTTAAGCACATACGCTCCATACTGGACACGTCGAGGTAAGTAAATAGTACATTGATTTATGCTATAAATAAATAAAACGCTCCACCTTTCTCGTTGGCAGCTTCATTGCCAATGCCGTGGACAAAGGCGTCTCAGTGGTGGTGCACTGCTCCGATGGCTGGGATCGAACAGCCCAAGTCTGCTCGTTAGCACAGCTCATGTTGAATCCTTACTATCGCACAATTAAGGGCTTTCAGGCTCTCATCGAAAAGGATTGGCTTGCATTTGGACACAAGTTTAGCGAACGTTGTGGTCACATCCAGACAGATGCGCGTGAGGTTTCGCCGATATTTACGCAGTTTCTGGATTGCACCTGGCAGCTGATGTCGCAGCGCAGTGAATCGTTTGAATTTAATGAACGTTTCCTACTCATACTGCATGACCACGTGCATTCCTGCCAATTTGGCACCTTTGTGGGCAACTGTGAGAAGGATCGTCTTGATCTTAAGCTAGCTGAGCGTACGTTCTCTCTTTGGGGCTACATGGCCAATCATCTGAACGAGTATATTAACCCGCTGTACAAGCCCAACGTAGATGAGTCAATCAAGGCAAATCTGGCGCCACAATGCATCAAGTAATTGTACTCTGACCAAATCAAATTATTTACTGATGTCTTGATTGTATTTTTAGATTCTGGCGAGGAATGTACAGTCGTTTTGAGAGCGGCATTCACCCACGGGAACCGTTGGGTGATCTGCTGCTAGACAGCAAAGAGCATTCCAACTCTCTAGAGGATCATGTGCAGCATTTGACAAAACGCATTGCTAGCTTCAAGAACTATATTTCCAAGTCGGCCAAGAAGCTGCAGGATGCGACTACCACCAATCCCAAAGCAAGCAAGGAAGCGGCGTCCAATGAAATCAATGACAACAAGTACTTACCATATGGCATAACTAATTTCCAAACCTTTTTAACGTAACCTTTGCTTTGCAGATACAATTACGACAAGAAGCTAAGCGAATTGTCCGCTGCCGACGACGATCATCCACTCAAAGCGAACAATATGTCCTTTGCGAATCTTTCACTAAACGCTGAACAAACGAGCCCGCAGGCTTTGAACGAAGAGATCAACTCCGTTGCGGTCGATTGGAAGCCCATGCGTAATGTTACCTCCTGTTCCTGCTCCACACCCTTTGATCAATTTACCAAAAAGGTAAGAATCATTGGAATAAACTCTTTTAATTTAGTAATATATTTTGTAATTCCTTGCAGATACACTGCTTTCGCTGCGGAGATATCTTCTGTGAGCGATGCATTGATAAGAACGTGACGTTGCCGGGACACGATAGCGGCAAAGCGGTACCTGTATGCCGTGGCTGCTTCCGGCAGATGCAAAAGCAGAGTCCGTAAACCCAATCCTAGTGTAATCCTAGCTGTAAGTTTGTTAAACGGAGGATGTGGAGTGCATAAAGCTATGACAAGAGGAAGCGAGTTGTGAACATAATTGTTTTTCGGGCGTGTTCCTGTGGCATGAAATACATTTACATATATATATTACAAACAGCTATATATTATAAAATATTACATTTATTGTTGCATTTGTAGTTGTAGCTGCTTAATAGCACACTCGATCCATTCAAAATATTGTGTGTGTAAATGCCACGTTGGCTTCCAGGCAATGACGTGACCCAAAACTAATTCTAGCTACATTTAAGTCGGGCACAAATCTAATTTACTTTTGTTTTATATAAATTTTCCAGTCACCAAATTCCAATTTCGTTGCCAATATGATTGGATTGGATTTGATTTTGTTAGAGTTTAACTCGAATATTTAAAACCGCTTGCCAATTAAAAGTTAGCTTTCCAATCGAGTTTAATTTCAGATTGCTGTGTTTATAATACAACAGTACTGAATTTGGAGCAGCTCTCTTGCCGCTTATACTTCACACTACCACAAATACACACGGAAACACACATTAAAGAGTCCAACTGCATACATATTATTAATGTTTACTTGTATAACATATTCCACTAGCAAAATTATGCATGGACAAAGAAACGCGTACTACAAACTTGTCTTTCAGGCCCTAAGTTTACTATCCAAAAATGTTTGATCAAAGTATATTAATAAAAAAGTATTTATTCAACAAAATTCCCGTCATGAGTTGCAAAACAAATCGTTTAGTTAACGTGGAGCAGAAGAGGAAAGTGTCTAAGGTCTAACTAGTATCCAATATCAGGCTTAATGCGCAGAATGACGGGCACGCTGGTGCAAGGCAGAATGGCCACCTCGGTGACAACGGCGCTAACAAGTTCTGGTGGTGTTATGTCATAGCTAAGATTGAGCGGCGTCATACGACTCTTTTGCCAGTTGTTTAAGGAACACTTGGCATTTATAACCAATTGATTGGGATCACACAATTCGTTATAGACAATAGCATCGGTCTGGAAGCGTTCACTAAACTTGTGCGTCTCACAGCAGACGAGCACCGGAACATTATGGGAGTTGGCCACCAGCGCCACCTGAGCAGTACCAGCTCGGGCCATTACACAGCCATTGGCCAGCAGGGCATGTGCACCCAAAAGCACCTTGGTGGCTTCCGGCATTACGTAGCCAACGGCATTGATCAACACATAAGTACAGGGTATTCCGTGTGCGTGCAGGCGACGCAGCATCTCCTGTCCCTCGCAGAAAGGTCTTGAGTCAACGACAATGACACGAAAGTTGACGTTGCGTCCCTTGGCCTCTTCACAGATGAATTGTATGAGCGACGAGCAGGCAAAGGTGAGCAGCACATCGCCATCCGTGATCTTTTCCTGCATTGAGCTGCTTATTGCCTGAGCCGCCTTCTCAATCTGATTCTCTATGTAGGTGTCTATGAAGTGTGCCAGCAGCTCCTTCAACTGAAATCAAAACTATATTGATAACTCTGGATTAAACACTTTCTTAATTTACATACCTCCGTTTCGGGTTTATCAGCGGGCAGCTGCGTTAACTGGTTCTTAAACTGCTTATATGCATTGCACACGGACACTGCCAGAGGACGACACTTGTGCAGATGATCCACATGATACTTGACTGCTCCATCGAGACTGCGACCAAACTCCTTCTTTGCTGGTGTCTCAAAGTCCTGTACCACCTGTCGCAGGGCATGCAGGAAGGCAATGCAACGTGCATTTGATCCCACAATGGTACGCTCGGAATACTGTACTCCCAATCGGGCTATGCTGGGATGCACACGTGCATCATTGATGAACAAACTGGCATCTTTGTTGGCGCACTCCAAATGATTAAAAAGTTTAACTTTGCAATTTAGTTCCGCTTTGACTGGTGACATCTTGGACGGCGACTTGCCAGGTGATTCACTATCCCGCTTGACGACCTTGGCAGGTGTGGCGATGACACTTGGTGCCTTTTTGGCTGCTCCTGCAACTGGAGCGATTTTCTTGGCTTGTGCCTGTACCTTAGCTGCCCGCTGCGCTTCCTGTATGGCTCTACGTTCAGCCTTGCTTAGTGCTGGTTTCTTCTGCAAGCGAACAAAGATTATTTAACATATTGATTAAGCATATCAGATTCCCTTTGCATACCTTCTCCGCATCCGTTTGCAAATCAGGTGCTGGTGCAGCCGTCTTGGGTGCGACTTCGAGATTGCTTAGTTTCTGAGTCGCTGTGTCTACGTTGCTAGCACCGGACTTGGCAGTCTTTGCAGCTTGTTTGGCTGCTTTTTTAGCTTCACGTTCAGCTTTGATTTGATCGCGCGTCTTCTCACCTAGATCCGTCCCAATGGGTACGGGATCTGCGGGAACCGCTGTAGTACTTGTGGTGGTCACTTTTGATTGTGTAGATGATTGCGCCACTGTGGGTAGCACTGATTTATCTTTTGTCGTTGTGGTTGTTGTGGTCGTTAGTGTCTTTGTTATGGTCGTCTTCTCAACTTCAGTAATAATTGTGGTCGCTGGAGCTGGTGCTGCCGCGGGTGCTGCCGCGGGTGCTGCCGCTGGCGTTGCCGCTGGCGTTGCCGCTTGGGCTGAAGCTGTTCCAGGTGTTGTTGTCTTCTGTTTCTTGGCTTGCTTGGCCTGCTTCTTAGCCTCGCGTTCGGCTATGATTTGCTCACGGGTTTTCTCCGTTGTTGCATTCTGATTTTGATTGCCGGTAGCTTTCTGCATCTCGTTTTTTATTTTGTATTCAGTTTCGTTATCTTCCAATCGATTTCGCTTGTTCTTAGGCCGATTGCGTTGGCGTTGTTTTTTCTGTCTTGACACTGCAGTGGTCGATGAACTCTGCTATGAGGTAAATAAAAGATTTAATTGTGTACGAAAACGACCGCAACATTTTTTACAAACATAAACATGCTAAATAAAACAACTTCTAATTTTATTTAAGGATTTTTGTATACAAAAGGTTCAAGATAACTTGATATATACCTGTTCGCCCTTTACAACCATATTGAAAGCTTGAAAAATAGAAGGAACGTACCTATTCTTATTACCAATTTATTGCCTGTTGACTTACAGAAAACTTTAATTTACCTTGTAAATAAATTTGGTGCTAAACGGCTTCGTAAAGTTTGCTCACGATGGCAAATTCAACCAGCTGGTTACTAAACCTTGCCACATTCGAACGTCAACTTGATTAACGCAGCCCTGTCAGATGCCAATGTGAATGTCAAAATACACGTTGGCTGGGTGAACGGCTGACTGGGAGCAATGTAGCAGGTTATGATTGTAAAATCAATGTCAACCAATAAAAATATAAGCAATGTCCGTTTTCAATCATTTATTCGCCAATTACCACTCATGTTATAACTACATAAAGCGATCCCGAAGTGCAGACGCAAATATTAACAACTAAATCAATGGCAACGCCGCTGAGCTTAGTACATTAATGATGTTCAGCATGCTCCTTTGCTTGGCTTGCAGCCCAGGCCTTCTTGTTTTCGGGAGAGTTGGCTGTTCAGAAAAATAAAATTATTTACCATTCGCAAGCAAAGGAAGATTGACAAAGTATTTACCGAGCTTGCTGATCTTGTAGAAAACGGGAACGCAGGCAACCACCGCAATGAAGTAGTAGCGCCAGATCCACTGATTCTTAATGTAATGCTTGATCGGGAACTGGGCCAGCTTAGCCGAAAAAGTATATGGATACTTCATGGGGCGTCCGGCGGGTTTTTCAACAGCTTTGTCGGCCATATTTCTGATTTGATTACTCTGAACTACAAATATTTGCGAATTATTAAAAATTATGTAATTTTCGTAGCAAATGCCGAAGTTACGTACCTGCAAGACGGAGAGAACGCTAGCGCTGAGCAACTGTCGATTACGTTATCGATGGGACGATTTTAATTTTTCGAGCATACGGTGAATGGCGATTATTAACAATCGATATTTTGAAATTTTCCTACCACTTTGTCGATATATAAACTTAATAGAAAATTTATAAATATTTTATAACTATATGTTCCTCATGTAGTTGTGAGAATGCGTAAAATGTTTACTGATGTTTTGATTAGTAAAAATCATAAAAATTCAATGACTGCTTTAATTCAATTTATTTATGTTTAATTTAGGTCGTAATTCTTAAAAGACTTGGTCACACATTTTGCCATTTACTGTGAATACCATGCCGGTTAAAAACGCGGACTGTGGTTAATACATTTTGCAAGTTTTCACACTAATAATAAACACAGCCTTTTTTTTTATCGTGTACGTTCGTGCTACAAAAACAATTGATATGCATATTGTCTGTGTTAATGCCAATGCGTTTGTTACTTAAGCTACATCCGCCAACGTATCAACCTACAAATGTAAACGTTTGATGCTCCCTATAAAACACGTGAAAACCAAAAACAACAAATAGTACCATGGCTGAGAATTTATGCTTCGATGAATTCTATGGCCTGCTAGGGGCAGAACATCAGTTGCAAGTTAATACCAGCGTTGATGTTCCTACACAGCACACTTCGCCTCTTAATTGCAAATCTTCCGCAAAACGTCGTAGGCTAGCAGAGCGGATAGCTGAAAATGATGAACTCGTGCGACAATTGAAGCAACAGCAGGATAACGAAAAGCAGCTGAAAGATCTGCAGAGAACTGCTGGTGAAGTAAGTAAACTTTATCAAGCTGAGAAGGAATTGCGTATAGAGCATGAGCGTCGCCTTAAAGAAGAGAGCGATCGTTGCGCCGAGCTGGAAAAACAGCTAGATGTTCAACAATTAAATTGTGAGCAGCTGCAGGAACAGCTTAACACCAAAGCGTTGCCGGTTGATGCCAAAGATATGGTTACCATATTCATGCAACTATCGCAGCGTGTGGACGAAGACTCTCATGCCAGCGACCTATTAAAGCGTGTACAAAAACTAAGGCGTAAACTTAAAGATTACTGCAAGTTGGCTAACATAAGCATGCCAACGCTTAGGAGTCCAAGCAAGCGAACTAAGTCCGCAACAACGTCTACTCAAGTCACTCAGACAACACAAACAAATCCTTTGAAGGAATTACAGACACCAAAAATGTGCTCAATTGCAGTGCAGAGCGAGAACTTGGTGTCCACACGTAACCAGGGAACACAGCATAAAAATACAACCACAACCCGAGGAACGACAACTGCATCGTTTATTAAAAAGCATGATGTTGGCACATGTTTTCCGGAGCCAAAGCCGGCTTTGAGTGTCCAGCAGATATTGGATAAGATGCTCTCCTGGGACAAGTCGATCATAACTCCACTCAGCCCAATTAACGATCTCCAACCAGAACCAGATATCGTACAAACTGCATCCATCAGCACCTGTACAGATTTGTGCAATGTACAAAGAGAGATTGACTACTTACCAGAACTGCCACCGGAATTGAAACGGTCTAATTCCCGGCCACCATCTCGGGCCAGCGTCAAGGATGAGCTGTCAATGCCGGGAGGAGGAGCCGCCTCACTTGGTGGTTATGGCCAGCATATGGCCAAGGAACTACTTCACCTTCTACCGCAAAGTCAAAATATTTTGACCAACCTACCACCACATATTTTTGAAGAAATATGGCAGGTTATGGGTCAAATGATGCTTGTGGTTTTACAACGTCGTTCCTCAAACTCTTCACTAGTTACACCAAAGCCCACAACGCACTCAAATATCATTAACCAAGCGGACTTTGGTAGCTGGTTCGATGCTCTCAACGAAAGCTACTTGTACCAATCTCAAACTAGTAGTAAAGGTAAGTGTAACTCAGTGATATGCGAGAAATCATATTAACTAATTTCTTGCAGATGATGCTGAATTTGAGGCGACTTCAGAGGAACAAGTGACCACTGACGTGGGAACTGATCCCATGCCCGTGGAACCGCCGCCTGAAATCAGACTTGAGTTGACCCCAATACGTCTGCTGGCCAAGCCGAAATTGCGTGCTTTGCCTAAGCTAAAATCAAAACGGCTAAAAAAACCAAAGACGAAAAAACGACGCGTTATTCGGAATATAAAATCACTTGCGAAGAGGGAGACAATCACAGCAGACATTGACGTCCCTGCTGAAACTGCAGTTCAGTTCCTAAGCAACTTACATACATTTAAAAACCCCAACTGTGATATCATGGACATTGAGCTGGATGAAGAGGAACGTCAACTGCTTGCACAGACGTCTGCGTCAGAGAAAATTGAACAAAAATCAGCAGCAGCTTCTGTTGGTCAAAAATCACCTGCCACAGATCAAATGCAATTATTATTTGGCAATGATGGTGGTTCTGATGTTGAACAAACAACGCTAAGCGAATCAGAAGATCTTTCACCTACATGTTCAAGCCAACATGATCAAACTTCGCCGCTTTATAGTAATGATGAAGATTCGGATGATGAACACGCTAAGAATGAAGCAGTTACTCTAGAAATCCCACCAACACATTTTTACCACCAAGAAGTCAAGGGGGAGTTGAATAATAAGCAATCGCCAATCGATACAAAAGATGCCTTACTTAAACCTATATCTTCATCGCGCAAAGATCACTTGCCTTCAATGCCCGAGAATTATGATCCCAGGCCTTTGCTTGAAGATAAAGAAAATCCTATACCTTTGCCGGTTGAAGTTAATGAGGATCACGGGAATGATGAAAATCATGCATCATTGGAATTTGAAGAAGATTCTCCACAAAGCTCGTGTACATCTGAATACGGTGATCAGAGCAAGTTATTTGTTGATATTGACTTGGGTGAGAAACAACCTGGCCTACCTCAATATGTACCGCAAATTTTTACCGAAGGAAACGCTTCCGATGTGGACAGCATAGACTCCAATACTTTAATCATTGATGATTGCTATCTACAGGATGGAATTAAAGACGACAATCAAGCTATAAAAGTAACAGAAGCTGTATCTGAACCGATTGTAAATTCACCTGCGGTTAAACGGAAGCGGAAGAGTAGTTCATGCAGTATTTCAGAGTATCAACCTGTTGAAAAAAGACTCACACGATCACAAGCGAAGCAATTGCAATTGGAGGTCAAAATCAATACTGAAACGGAGTACTTAGAATCGAGTAAAGTAGCAGAAAAACAGCAGGCAAGCTGCACTACCTCATATTCCCCCATGTCGCCCATTGCACTGGAAACCAGCGACGAGAGCGACAGGGAACCTATCGTAATACCACTGGAGCAGCCTGGTCAGCAGCACAGTTCCAGTGAACCAAAGGCACTGCTCTCTTACGTGGTTAACGAGGTCAAAGCCAATGCCAAGCACGGTGGTCAACGCAAGACCCTAACAAATAAATCACAAATGGAACAACTGAAGCTGAAATTAGTGAATTACCTGAAGGATTCTGAGCCACTGGACCCTATGTGTATTCAGCTAATAATTGGAGGGGAAACTGCTGCCCTGGAAGTTATAATTGCTACATTTGGCGAGCTGCAACAGGATGGTGCTATGGAGCGCCTCTTGACCATGATTAGGCAAATGGAGTTCCAGAATATTTCATTAATAGCACGTTTAATGAACGCTTTGGAGCAGCGACTATTTTGTATAAAGGAGCGACTCCCAGGACCGTTGGCACAGAAATATTTGCGTCTTTATCTGCAGCTGTGTATCCTCCAGGCTTCCCTTGCTGTCCCTGGTCAGAGCTATGTGAATCCTGCGCGCCTATTGTTAGCCAAAATACTATATCATTATAATATGGATATAAGTTTGTTGGTGCTGGAGGTGCTGTGTCATTTTCCAACGGTATTGCCTCATCGAGAAGAGCGTGATTACGATCATGCCGATCCACTAATTACGGTCATCAAGCATCTACTTATGAACCACAAATACGACATGCATGACGCCCAAGGAGCTGATCGTGCATTGCTCTCCAAACTACGTTTCGAATACCACTTTCAGCCATTCGAGCCCACCAAGCAACAGGTGATTGAGAATCTGGTCGAGAAACTGAAAGCAGGACGACTAAATCAACTAAGCTTCGCCTTTGCGTTGTTCTGTAGACGCAGCGTAGTTCAGCTAGTGACTAAAAATGTGCTGGAGCTGCAATTGATGCCGCTGGCCAACAGCTACTGTGATCTGTGCATAGAAGACGAGTCGTACGATGCACGCGTGGAGTGCTTGCTGCAATGCATATCGATGATAGTTAAGCAGCTGCCACTCGACAATACAACAGATATCTCTGGGTGTATGGCAATTTTTAAGCGTTTGCTTGTGGCACTGCCACGCCCTGGCGTACAACAGGCAGTAGTTCAAGCCATACTCCGTACGCAAAGATTTGGATACGGGTTTGCTTTAGAAGCCCTGCACGGCTACAGGCCAAACTACCCACTCAATTCCATGACACGCGCCATGATGAGGAGCTTTGCCGAGCGTCGTCGACATTATCAGGCTGCACATGATCAGAAGATTGTACAGAAGAAGCAATCAGTAAGCTAAATTTTATGAATTGTAACTATTTATTTGTGTACTCGTATGTAAATATATATATATATATTAGTTTAAATATATATATACTATTTGAATTAAACTAAATGCTAACTGCAATTGATATTTTTACAACTTTAAACTTAATGCTAAACATAATTTGATATAGAAGACAAATACACACATTGGATGTTGAAAGTGATTGCACATAAAATGGAAATGGAAAGCGATTAAGTTGTGAATCAAAACTAAGCATAATTTCAAATTTACAATAGAAAGTGGCTATCGTGACTGTACAACAACATGCAAGGGGATTATGAAAGAATTATTATAAACTATGCCTCCATGCCTTCGAAATGCCATTAAGCGGTTAGTGCGCATCTGGAGCAGCTACAACTTGTGGCTAAGTTGAGGTAAGGTACTTTGTTGTGAGCTTGGACTAATCGTTCAGCTTGAATTTGTTGTGGTTGTAGTTGTAGTTGTAGGCTAGAAGCGCATCATTGCAAGGTTGCCACCAGTTGCTGCAATCGAGTACCAACAACTCTTGCTAGATTAGTTTATTCAGCTGTAAATAATAATATATTAGGTAAGCCAAGTATTTCCAACAAAATGCATTGCTGTCCATACCAGTGAGCGACGCTGGTGCTCCTTTTCGAGTGCAACCTGTGCCTGTTGTGGTGAGAATTTGAGCACTGCCGAGATGACTTTCACCAGAGTTTCGTTGTTTGTGTTGCCGGTTAAGTACTGCAAATCAAGGTAAATAGTTACATTTTTCAGGCTTCGATTGTTTTGATGTCTTTACATACCTGAAACATAATGTTACGCAGATATTCAAACTCCGTGTTAGCTGGCACGCTGTCGTTATGCTGCATGGATACCTAGAGTACAACATATACATGGTAAGCAATAATACTTCAAGATATTTAGTGCCTAACTTACCAGTGTTTCATCCAATTGCCGCGACAGCTTTGCGTTTTGCAGCTTTAGACGTTCGTTGGACTGTTCGAGTATTAAAAAGTTTTCACACTTTTGTTCCAGAAATAGATTACGATTCGTCACATCCTGCACCTCAGTCATGATATCCTTCAGCTTAGCCTCCAACAGCGTTTTTTCATCAGCGGCAGCTGCCTCCTGAACATCTTTGGGCGCCAAACTGGCAAGTAATTGCTGTGCCTGGATTCCTGCCCGTAGTGTTTCCAACTCTGTGATGCGTTCTGACATTTCTTTGTTGTTTGATTGCAGCTCATCGATTTCCTGCTGAAGATTGGATTGCTCCCCATGACTTTTATGCTTGAGATCCTCCAGCTCGCGTTGCAGCTGTTCATTTATGCTACGCAAATGCTCCGAATCGTTGGACAGTTGTGCTGGCAAAGGTTCCTGATCTTCCTTTTGCTTGTTAAGCTGCTCCTCGAGATTGACACAACGCTCCTGCGTTTTGGCCAGTTCACCTTGGCATTCCTGCAGCTGTTGTTGAACGTGCATAAGATCTTTCTGGACTGTATCGCTTTGTTCGCTGACGAAGCTGGCATGTTCGCTCTGTCGTGTCAATTCCAATGCCTGATCCTCGAGTGCAGACTTTAGTTTCGAGACCTCTGCCATGGCTACATCGCTGGCTGTTTCCTTTTCGGCCAGTTGACTGGCATGCTGTTCGGCCTGCTCCTGAAGCACATACAGTTCACATTGAAGCGACTTGAGTTTCTCCTTTAGATCATCGCCATCGCCATGAGCAGCCAATGCCTGGGACAATTCAATCTCCAGCTGTTTGGTATGCTTATTTAAATACTCGTTCTCGATTAGCAGTTGTTCGTACTCTGCTTGTTTCTGTGAAAAGCTTTTCAGTGTCTCGATTTCTCGTTGCAGTGCTTCGTTTGCTTCGTGCACCCGCTGTACATCACTATTGGCGGCACTACAACGTGCCTCAAGTGTTTCCAGCTGAGTGGCATGATATGCACTGCTTGCTTGCATCTTTTGCTGCATCGATTGTTCCATTTCCTTCTGCGAATCCAATTGCTCGCGCAGATTCTGCACAGTTTCCCGTAGAGTGGACACCTCTTCGGTGTTGACCTCCAGCTGAGAGGAACGTTGTGTTTGTTCCTCCAACTGCTGTTCCAGCTCACGCTGTCGCTCACGCACCTCAGAGAGTTGCTGCTGAGCTTGGTCCAAATCCAGCTGAAGACTGCTCGCCTGGGACTCCAAGACAACCTTGGCCTGTTGCAGGCAAGTAAGCTCGTCCTTTGCTATAAGATTTTCTTTCTCGTAGGAATCGCATTTGTCCTGCAGCGTGCGGTGATCGTGCTCCATAATCTCTTGGGAATTCTGAAGTTTTGAATGCTCATCGAGCACCTGTTGCATTTTGCCTTGAATCTTGGTGAGTTCCTCCTGCTGTTTCAGCAAATGATTCTTTTCTTCCTCCAGCAGAGAGTTTCGTTCAGCCAATTTGCTGTTCTCTCGCTCCATTTCCTCGATCCTTGCCGTTGACAACACACCCTGGACATCGTTGTCCTGCTGTTGTTGCTGCAACGCCTCAATATGCGACTCAAGTTGATGCTTCTCGAGCTGCAGCTGAGTTTGCGCCGTCTGCACTTCTTGCAGATGTGCCTGCATTGTGGTAATCTCTTCAAGAATTACTGTGACACGTTCTTGCAGTTCAAGCTTCTCTCTTCGTAGTTCCTCCACTTTAGTTGTCTCGGTTTTGAGCTGCTCCAAGTGAGTAGCTTGCTCACTGTATTTTGCTTGTAGCTGCTCGTGTTGCTTCTTTAGTTTGTTAAGTTTATTGGAGTTGGCCTTGAGTTCCTTCTCTTTGGACAACGTGGCAGTTTGGGCGACAGTTAGTTGGTTGTTGAGTTCTTCGATCTGCGACCTTAGAGATGCTATCGCTTCCGCTTCACTGTCTGTGCTGCTGGCAAACTGTTCACTTAGTGTTTGCAGCTCTCTTTGCAGCTTGAGCGCTTGATCCTCCGCTGCAGATTTCTCTACATTCAGCACGGCAACCATTTCACGTTCCTTCTCCAGGCTCTTTTCAGTGTCCAGCAAACGCTGCTCCTGCTCCGTCAGTCGTTCCCTGGTTTCTAGTAGCTGACTTTGCACTTCTTCCAAAGTCGTCTCATTTTGTTGATAGCGCTGAACGATTTCATTGAGCTGATTGTTGTGTAGACGCAAATCTTCCAAGTTCTGGTCGCTGTCTGTCTTAAGAGTTTGTAGCTGCTCCTCCAGCAAAGTCATTTGCTGCTCCTTTTCCGTCAGCTTTAATCTCAAATTACTTAGTTGCTCCACGGTCGAAACTAGTTTGGATTCCGTCTCCTGTTTAGCGTCCAGCAATTGATTCAATTGCTTTCTCATATCGTCGGTTTGAGAACCAAGATTGTTGATTGCTTCGAGTTGAGTCTCCAGGTTCAATACCTTTTCCTGCAGTTGTCTAGATTCGTTATCTTTTTGACCCAATTGCTGTTGCAACACCGTCACTTGTTGCTCTTTTGCATTGCAGTCTTGTCTTAAGTTGTTGAGCTGCTCTTCAGTGAATAGACGTTTGGTTTCTGACTCCTCCATTGAGTCCTGCAATTGCTTCAGTTGATTCTTTACATCCTCGCTATCTGCAAAACGACCATTTGCTGATTCCAGTTCTGCCTTCAGTGTTACTAGCTTCTCCTGCAGCTGTCGCAATTCATTTTCCTTCTGCCCCAGCTCAGACTCAAGCTGCTTTTCCAGCAATGACACTTGTTGCACCTTCGCAGCATAATCCAATCGCAAGCTGTTAAGCTCCTCCTCAACTGCAAGCTGTTTTGTTTCGGCCTCTTGCTTCGAGCTCTGCAGCTGTGTAAATTGCTCTTTAATTTCCAGACCAGCTTCCTGCTGAATTAACTTTTCCTGCAGTTGCTGTAGTTCGTTTTCTTTGTGTGCCAAATCGGACTCTAGTTTCTTTTGTTGGGCAACCACTTGTTGCTCCATTTCCGCCTGTTCGCTTTTAAGTTTCTTTAGCATTTCCTGTGTTGTCATAACTTTAGCTTCAGCTTCCTGTTTGGCAATTTGAAGCGTCTTCAGTTGCTCCTTAGTATTTTTTTCGTGTGTCTCGCGCTCATCAGCCTGTTGTTTCAAATTTTCCTGCAACTGGCGCACCTCTTTCTCTTTATTCTCCAACTCGGACTCAATTTTCTTTAGCTGAGCAGTCATCTGTTGTGATTTCTCAGAGCGGTCTTCTTTCAGCGTGCTTAGAGCATGATTCGCTGCAATTAATTTGGCATCCACTTCTTGTTTGGCGTTTTGTAGCTTCTTCAGTTGTTCCTTGATATCTCCTGTCTGAGTTTCTCGTCCATTTGCCAGCTCCAATTCAACTTCCAGCTGCTTGACAGTATCTTGCAGCTTGCGAACTTCGGATTCCTTGTGCTCCAGCTCCGTGTGTATAGCCTGCTTGGTTTGTGCCAATAGCAACACATTTTCCTCCTCCTGTTTACGCAGTGATGTGATTGTTTCGTTGGTTTCCTCGTTCTTTTTGCTCAGTTCTTTCAATTGAGCCTCAAGATCGACCACTAACTGACGGAGTCTAGCCAGCTCTTCTGCCTGTTCCTGGCTGGGTTGGCCGCCATTCGTGGTGGGTACTGATGTTTTCGCTGGCTCCTCCAAGTCGATAAGTTTATCGTTAACATTCGATTGATTACGTTCTAAAGCAGCTGTCACGTTTTCTGGATTTTCACCCAGTAACTTGAGCTTGGTTTGGTAAGCCTGCATTTTGCAGCTCATGTCATCCATTTCAATGCGCAGGGCTTCCTCCAAATGAGCCTTAGCTTGCTGCTCCAGCGTGCATTGCTCCCGCAGTTCGCTGATCCGGCGCAGCGCCTTGTCCTGCGTCTCCACAAGCACGGACTAAAATTGGTTCGAGATTAAAAATCGTCTAAAATATTTAAATGACTCCACTTACCCGCGCTTTGCTGCTGTCACGCTCTAGTTCCTTGTACTTCTTGGCCAAATCCGTATAGCGACAGCGATATTTGTGATAACGATCGAGCGACTTTTTATATGCATCATATAGCTGATCTTTGGTAATAACATCAAGGCGTGCCGTCGATGCCGAGTCATCAAATTCACTGCTCGTCTCATCTAAATCCGATTGCAGATGATACATCTGTAGAAAGCATAAAATTATCTAATGGTAAATAATAATAACTGTGAAGCACTTACCGCTGGTGCCTCATAAGGAGGCAGGCGGAAAGAGATATCGCTGGCCATGGATGAGTTAGATAGCTTGCGGGTGCGCGGTATGGCACCAGCACCGCCCACGCCATTCAGTGACTGTGTGGAGGCGCGGCCTCGGGGCGGTAGCTTCTGTATGCGGTACGGAGAGTTTTGTGGCGTATCTGTGCAACAGTGATTGCATTACACTGATAAGGAAATGCGTAATAAGTCGATTTAATTACATTACCTTCTTCCGTGATGCTAAAGAAGTTTTCATTAGTGCCGCTGTCGGTATTTTCCGAGCTGTTTGGTGTCGTTGTGCTGGACGATGAGCTCACAGCGGCCTACAAAAGTAAACCGATAAAATTCTTGTACATGTGTTTGTGTGTCATGCACTATGATTGTGTATAAAATGTGTTAGTGTGTGTGTGTGTGTCACAGCAAGTGTGGGCGAGGGGTTTTTGGGGTTGCGCACAGCTGCCAATCCCATACAAATAGGTCATATTGCACACTTTCAGCAGTATAAACTGTCTATTTTTTTGTGCATTCCCTTTCATTCCGGGCACAAACAACACACACACACACGCTTGATCGCACACATATGTTTGTGTATGAGTATGTTTTTATTAATTTGCAGTTGTTTTTTCTTGTTTCTTGCCTGGGCTGCGTTTGCAAATTGTTGGAATTTGGACGGCGACGCTTTCACCTCTTCGATGAGCTTATTTTTTAGATTTGCAAACATTGTGGGACACTTGATGCACTTGTTGTTTACGGTGTTGACTTCTTATTGTACGTCCAGACGAATTAACACAGAAAAACATCTAATATAAATAAATACGTGTCTGCAAGTATTCCGCTAATTACCACCTTTTCTATTTGACGATATGTGGCAACGCCACAGTGGCTGTTGCATGGTCCTACAGTCTTGCTGCCATTTTTGGTATTTTTGGTATTTCACAGACAAACCATCAGCTGAAAATTTGAATAAAAACCGTTAAATGCCGACCAAAAACGAAGGCATGTAAAGTCATTTTATTATGATTTAATTGAGTGATTTGGTGTTTACCAAAATCTGTATATGTTTAAAAATCACAGTCCATACAAAAAACTGTCAGATTCCCAGAAAATATTAGTTGTACATACCATAATACCTCTATTTAAACACATTCAGTTCACACAACTAACGACTTTCTAAGAATGTTCTTGTGTTGCTAAATTGAGTGTTGGGCATGCCGAAAATGAAGCCGCAACTAGGTACGCTTATGCGGGGACTTAGCGAGTTCTCTGCCACGGCAATATTAATGATCATTAGCTGCATGGGATGTGCTGTAAACGAACACAAGGATCACCAAGATGTGATCTATCCAAGCCTGATCCACGGACTCGCCGTAGTTATAGTTATGCACATCTTTGGATTTATATCTGGAGCACATGCTAATCCTTGTGTCTCAATTGCCTGCTGCTTACTGCGATATATCAGCACCCAAATGGCGCTGCTTTACGTGGCCAGTCAATTGGCAGGCGCCGCGTTTGGTTACTTTCTGTTACTTCAAATGTTGCCCCAGAATATGATCAATTCCAGCAAATTAGGCGTTTGTGTGGTCGAACCCATGAACGATCTGCTACAGTCACAAATCGCGTGCGTCGAGGGTTTCCTCACATCTGTGCTGATTTTTGCCTGGTGTGCTCTCTGGGATGTGCGCAGCGGACGCTTCCTGGACTCGGTAACCTTGCGAATGGGCTGTCTAGTCACGGCTTGCCATTTAGTGGGAGTAAGTATAAAGTCTTAGTATAGAATGCTGATCAATTTAACTACTCTGCATATTTACAGGGTCAGTTGTCGGGCGCCTCTTTGAATCCAGCCAGATTGCTTATTCCCGCTATTTTCACGGGCAATCCGGAATCGATTCTTCTCCAGCTGATTGGTCAAGTGGTGGCTGCCTTTGTTGTGCCTCAAATTTGGCAGTTTGTCTACACGCAACGCTATCGTCCGCTACGAGCGGAGAACGGCGAGAGACGGTCTCCCGAACTGTATCTAACGCCATAAGGCATATATGTGCCATATATGATTCATGTCAATGTATGGATGTACTCAGTTGCCCAGGCGAATTTAGCTCAAGTTGCCAAGTCGATTAGAGCGCAGCTTTTGCCAGCGATAAACATCTTAACGCCAGAGATAAATTAAAATTTTCGTTATTGTTATCTTGTTAAAGGGTGCTCCGTTATCATTTTCTATATATATATGGTTTTTTCAACTTATAATTTATGCTAACCGTCTGTTGGTGTAACACCCGTCTGCAAGATAACAGTTCACATCAAATAATGCGAACTCAAAACTATAATACACTAATTTAGTACATGAGACTGCGAAAAACAATAAATACCCAAGTGAAAATAAAAGGTAAAAGTTATTAATTTTAATTAACCTAAGGCTTGTTTATGGGAATGGAATCACTGTCTATTATTAAATATTACACACTTGTAAAGTCACTCTAAGACTATTATTAACTTTAGCCATTCACACCTAATTGACGTCTTTTGTGTTTTTTCTTACTTTACTTACTATTTATTTACAAAAGTATACTATTGTAATTATAACATTATGCAAAAGTAATTTTGATTTCTTAGATTTTTCTTAAAAAAAAAAAGTCCAATAGATTTTCATTCATTCGTTGAGCACAGATAGGTAGAAAAATAGGTCAAAATTCAGGAGAGATAAATTACTTCTTTTCATCAGGATTTTCCTGGCCTTCGGTAGCACTTGGCAGAAAGACGAATCTGTAGAATACAGCCGTGACTATTCCCCCACCGAGCGGACCCACCCAGTGGACCCAGTGATCGGCCCAGTAATTATTCCACAAAGCTGGAGCAAACGAACGCGCTGGATTCATGCTGGCGCCAGTGAATGGGGCCTGGAAGGATTTTAAAGCTTAAAGAAAGATGGATGAGAACATAGGGTATTACTTACACCAGCACAAGCCAAGCAGACAACGGCAAGACCAAAACGTACAGCAGTTCCGTCTGTGTTTTTAGCATTACGGGGATCCCAGATGGCACAACAGACACCGATAAGAAAACTGGTCAAAAGGAACTCAATGATTACAGCCTGCCATAGGGACACACTGGACAAGACTTTTGTTAGGCAGACTCCATCTGGTGTGTCAACACTCTTATATAGAGACTCTGGTAGCGATAACATCAGACATCCATAGCCAACTGTTGCACCTAACATTTGCGCCACTATGTATACTATAACCATGGGTATTGATATGTTCCCATACGCAATGTACTTGGCCAGTGTTATTGCTGGGTTTATATTTGATCCAGATAGGTAGCCAAAATTCTGAACACATATCAGCACAGTGAGTCCAAAGGTCATGCAGGCCTGCAAATGTGTATTGGGCGCACTCGGTGCCTTTACGCATCCCATACACCCTAGGTACAGGAAGATAAAGGTGGCAAAGAACTCACTGGCGAACATTACAGCTCCATGTATAATATCTTCTTTTAGGGGCATCTTTACAATCTCTAGAAGTTAAACTTTTGGAAAATATTTTTATGTGGCGTCCAAAGTAAAAGACCGCGTTTCATCGAGCTTAGGTCAGCCCAATCGAATAAAAGTGATTCACATACAATTTAGATTAATTTGCACAGTTAACCATTTAGCTTTTTTATTTAATCCAACTCTTGATTTTTGTCACAATTTTGTTAAATTTTTTTTTAAATTTCACGATACGGAAAATGAGTGTAAAATAAGGCATCTGATAAGATGACTTTTCCCCTTACAAAATAAACAAATATGGCATGCTATGTTGAAAATATAATTTATTATAGGTAATTTTATATAACTATTCAATGGTTCAACAAGAGCACCATATCTCGGATTATTAATCGCAATAATCACTGAAGGATCAAGCCGACACATTTTGAATTTCTTCTTAGGAGCAATCATGCCGTAAATCAACACTTAATGATAGCATGTTGCAATACATAACGTAAATAAACAAAAAAGGTTTGTTTATACACGTGGTCAGCTTGGTTTCCCGCCAAACCAAAAAGGTTTGTTTATACACGTGCAAGCCCCGCTCTTCCACCCACTCTCTGTTTACGAACTCTTCGCTGTTTGGTCTTCTGCCCGTCCGTCTGTCCGTCTGTCTGTCCGTCTGTCTGTCCGTCTGTCTGTCCGTCCGTCTGTCTGTCTGTCCGTTCTTATAACCACTTGGGTCTTTTGAATCTGAGCTGAAATACCAGGCCAACAGAAATAATCAGCAGGTTGCAATACATAAAGTAAATGAACTAAAAGGTTTGTTTATGCACGTGCAAGCATCGCTCTTCCACCCACTCTCTGTTTACGATCTCTTCGCTGTTTGGCCTTCTGTCCGTCCGTCTTTCTGTACGTCTATCTGTCTGTCTGTCTGTCTGTCCGGCTGTCTGTCTGTCCGTCCGTCGGTTTGTCTGTCCGTCCATCTGTCAGTATGGCCACCCGGATCTTATAAATATGAGCTGAAATACCAGGCCAACAGAAGTAGTAAGCAGGATGCAATAAACGAAAAGTTTTGTTTATACACGTAGTCAGCTTGGTTACCCGCCAAACCAAAAAGGTTTGTTTATACACGTGCAAGCCCCGCTCTTCCACCCACTCTCTGTTTACGATCTCTTCGTTGTTTGTCTGTCTGTCCGTTTGTCTGTCTGTCTGTCCGTCCGCCTGACCGTCTGTCCGTCCTTCTGTCCGTCCGTCTGTCTGTATGTCCGTCTGTCCGTCCTTCTGTCCGTATGGCCACCTGGATCTTGTAAATATGAGCTGACATACCAGGCCAACAGAAGTAGTAAGCAGGATGCAATAAACGAAAAGTTTTGTTTATACACGTGGTCAGCTTGGTTTCCCGCCAAACCAAAAAGGTTTGTTTATACACGTGCAAGCCTCGCTCTTCCACCCACTCTCTGTTTACGATCTCTTCGCTGTTTGTCCTTCTGTCCGTCTGCCTGTGCGTCCTTCTGTCTGTCCGTTGTCTGTTGACTTAACAGTAACTTAACATTAACATTGACTTAACAGTAAATTAACAGTAACTTAACAGTAACTTAACAGTAACTTAACAGTAACTTAACAGTAACTTAACAGTAACTTAACAGTAACTTAACAGTAAGTTAACAGTAACTTAACATTAACCTAACATTAGCTTAACAGTAATTTAACAGTAACTTAACAGTAACTTAACAGTAATTTAACAGTAACTTAACAGTAACTTAACAGTAGCTTAACAGTAATTTAACAAAGACTTAACATTAACATTGACTTAACAGTATTTTAACTTAACACTGACTTAACATTAACTTTGACTTAACATTTACATTGACTTAACATTATTTTAACATTAACACACTGGACAAGACTTTTGTTAGGCAGACTCCATCTGGTGTGTCAACACTCTTAATTAGAGACTCTGGTAGCGATAACATCAGACATCCGTAGCCAACTGATGCTCCTAACATTTGCGCCACTATGTATACTACAATGTACTTGGCCGGTGTTATTGCTGGGTTTATATTTGATCCAGATAGGTAGCCAAAATTCTGAACACATATCAGCACAGTAAGTCCAAAGCTCAAGCAGGCCTGCAAATGTGTATCGGGCGCACTCGGTGCCTTTACGCATCCCATACAGCCGAGGTACAGGAAGATAAAGGTGGCAAAGAACTCACTGGCGAACATTACAGCTCCATGTATAATATCTTCTTTCAGGGAAAGAAATAAGGCAGCTGATGAGATGACTTTTCCTCTTACAAAGTAAATAAATATGGCATGCTATGTTGAAAATATAATTTATTGTTGCTAATTTGGTATAACTATTCAATGGTTCATCAACTCCACCATATCTTGGTTTAATAATAGCAATAATCACTAAAGGATCAAACAGAAACATTTTTATGTTCTCCTTAAGCGAAATCATGCAATAAATCAACACTTAATGCTACCGAACGCACAACATTCTTAGATAATTTTAATTACTTATAAAAATACATATGTATATATAGTATATGTTATATCAAATAGAGAGACAGATTGCTTCCACATGCTATTTCTGTGTCTGATAACACCATATCAACATGGACAGCTAAATTAAGTAGTGAAAAGTAAAAATATAAACCCAAGAAGAAACTGTCAATCACTTTAAGACACATTTATCAAATATTACTTATAGACTTTGATATCTGAATGAGTAACATTTTCTCATACAACACAATGCCAAGAACTTTGGGCATAACTTGCATTCTTTAGTCTAGTAAATTCTTTGTATTCAGTTCTTTAGTTTTTCTACAGTTTCCATGTTCTGAATTAAATTTAATAACTAATTAATAGTTCAATAATTGTAGCAATAAATCGTTATTATTGATTTGAACTGCGCCGTGTCAAAGATTAAATAATACTTTTGTCCAAATTTATTAGTGGGCATGATAATGGCTGTGATTTGCACTACGCTAATCAGTGAGCTCTTTTTTGTGGAGTACAGCAGTTATTTGTAGATTGGCATCTGATTGGGTTACTATTACAATTAGATTTCCAGCTACCTTCACCTTTTTATTTTGTAATCATAGAAATTCACTTAGTGATAAGCACTTAGTATTAGATAATCACTATACACAAATAGTTTGCTCGAATATCACTCATACGCAGCGCAGACAGCGAATGACGTGCAGTAAATTAAGTCTCACAATTTGTTGTACAGACTTAATTTATAGCTAGATTATCTATTAAGTAATTGAAACAAGTGTGACAATGCACTACTTACTGTAATCTGCAAACAATCAAAGTAAATGAAGGCTCTGAGTTTACTTTATCCATTTACACACAAATATTGTAGTGTATATTTTTATTTATTTCAAATATATATATTTGTATACTTTGTTATTTACATAAAGTTCGCTTACAGCCCCTAGTTGCTAATAATTAATGTAAATATTACAGTTAACATAAAGAAACTGGATCTCTTTAGAATTCCATCACAAATATTACACTAACTACACCTAATTATTAGTAGAAGGAAAATTATTTAATTATTTTTTAACAAAACCAGAGTGTTTCTTTACGGTTATTAGTTCGTTGCTTCTTCGCTCGCTTCAGCTGAACGCCGGAATACGTATTTGTAGATAACAGATGCGACTACAGCTGCCAGCAGAGGACCCGCCCAGTAGATCCAGTGATCATCCCAGACATTGTTCCACACGGCAGGACCAAACGAACGCACAGGATTCATGCTGGCGCCGGTGAACTGACCCTGAGCACAGAAAAAACGAAGAAAAGTTAGTAAAGGATTGAATTGAAGAACTGTTCAGAATACTTACTCCAGTTAGTGATAGACAGGCAATGGATAGACCGAAGCGTATGGCAGTCGAGTCCTGGAATTTGGCATTGCGTGGATCCCAGACCGCACAGCAGATGGTTATAAGCACACAGGTAAGCAGGAACTCAATCAGGAATCCCTGCCAGGCAGCCAAGCCACTGGCCACCGATGTGACACAAACTCCTTCAGGTGTATCTGAACTGCAAATCGCCGAGTTGGGCAGCGAAGCCTTCAACAGACCATAGCCAATGAAGGAGCCCAGCATTTGGGCCACAAAGTAGAGCAGGGCCATAATCACAGATATCTCGCCATAAATCAAGTTGGCCAAAGTGACGGCCGGATTGAGATGAGCACCGGAAACACAGCCAAAGCACTGAATGCAGATGAGCACAACGAAGCCAAAGTTAATGGAGCACTGCAGGTGGGAGTTGACAAACAGCGAAGACTCGACACAGCCCATGCAGCCGAGGAACATCAGCAAAGCGGTGGCCAGCATCTCACCAAAGACGATGCAGCTGCTGTTAAGCAGCTTTCTCTTCGACTGCATGCGTTTCGACAGAGAATTGCTAAAAATAAATAAGACAGGGGATAAGATTAGACTTAAAGCACGGCAATTAAATTTATATAGACACCTGCCTTCTTGCCAGGCTTTCACCAGTCATTTTAAATTAACAAGTGTAAAAGATGAAACCAAGAGAAGAACATTCAACGCGGACGCACAATACGCAACTGAATCGGGAGACAGATATTGAAGTACTCCATACTAAATATTATATACTAAATACTATATACAACTGGCGACATACAACTAAATGAGAGAGTGTGTGAGGAAGAGAGTGCAACGTGCCGATCGGTTGTTTCTGCTGGCTGATTAGCTCTGCCACTCGAACCCATTGACAGGTATTTGCAAAGCTTACTCAACTCTCAATTCTCCCACAAATCGCTGGCGACTTTAAATTGCCACTAATCTCTAACAATGCTTATTATCAATTAACAAAATTATCAAACGCTAAACCCAATTATCAGCTGACTCTCCCTAGCTCTCTGAGTATATATTTATTACACCTGATTTTCTATATTTCCGGTGCGTTAGTACAGTATTTATCACCCACTCTAAAGTTGAATTATGATCAAAACAAAAAACATCACGAGATTAGCCAAAAAGGTAGAGTAACCCACAGTCGACTATGAGAGAAACATTTTTTTGTATTTATAGAATTATTTTAGCCTAATTGCAAGGGCAAACGGTTAATCTAGCGATTAAGAAAATTATTTACAGCAGTCATATAGCTACTATTACCTCAAAAGATAACCCATTCATAGCGTAAGTTGTATACAATTTAAGTAATTAGGTTTTAAGAAGGATTATTACTCAAACTAGCACTCAACTAAAAATTCTCTTTGTAGATAAAGTCCATCTACACTCAAGTCAAATACCAGGGATTATTTATAGTATTTATTTTATATTATAAAAATATTTGATACAGAAATCGTTCACATGTGACTGATAACACCATATCAACAGAGATTGAGAAATTAACATTGCAGTCAAAAAGAAAGGAGTATTTAAACCAAAGCAACAGCTGTCAATCAAGTAACACTCTTGAGATTAAGTAGGCGATATTGCACTTTTATATTTAATGTTGCAATAAAATATATAACTAATTTAATACATTATTAATTACTCGAACGTGTGGTTAAAACCAAATCAGCCGCAGAGTTAATTAATGGTGTGCTAACATGTTTATTACTTCCCCTACGATTAAGTTTACTTAATATAGTCTATAAATTTTCTATAGCTTTTGCAAAATCATTGAAATAACTTTACGTATTGTATTTTATTCAGATTTTTATTACCAGCAAACTGATTTCATGGCAAGAAATCTTAGCACTGTTTGATTAACGATAACAACTTAAATACAAGATTATAACTATTTGCAAATACTGTTGACTATGTCTACAACTTAAACCTTATCGATGTACTCTATTTTGCCATTAGAGTCTCGCAATTCCAGTAGAATTTGCTCACTCTCGCCCTTGAAGAACAGTCGATAGATAAGCGATGTGAGGGCGGCGCCCACCAGCGGACCCACCCAATAGATCCAGTGGTGCTCCCACGAGTCATTCCACACAGCGGGGCCCAGGGAACGCGTGGGATTCATGCTGGAGCCAGTGAAAAGACCCTAACGGTGTTAAATCACAAAATAAGCAAAAATTCACATAAATAAACACACATCACGTATACGCACCGCTGCCAAGTTAAGACACGACACCGTTAGACCAAAGCGAATGGCCACAGAGTCCTTATACTTGGCGTTGCGAGGATCCCAAACGGAGCAGGCGACCATGGTGAGAAAGCAGGTGAGCAACAGCTCAATGAACACACCCTGCAGCACTGATATGTCACTACTGAGCACCGTAACACACACACCCGCCGGATTGTCTACACTAACGATGGCGTTGAGAGGCAGCACAGCCTTCAGCAAACCGTAGCCAATCAGTGCTCCAGCCACTTGAGCCACCAAATACGCTATGGACATGTACCAATTGAGGGCGCCATAGATGAAGGCAGCCAATGTGATGGCCGGATTGAGATGAGCGCCCGAAATGGCGCCAAAGCTTTGGATGGCAATCAGTATGGCAAAGCCAAAGTTAAGGCTCAGCTCGAAGTGGGAGTTGAAGAAGATGGGCGAGGTCACACAGCCCATGCAGGCAATAAATATGAACGTAGCCGTGCCCACAAGCTCGGCAAAGAAGGCAGCCAAACGTTGTCGGTGATTGGTGCGGAGATATAGATATCGCCAGCCGGGACTGGAACTGGAATTGTTGAAAGTCAACGTCTGCTGCGACATGTTGTCAGAAGACTACTGCGGTGACTGTCTACAACATGGGCATTGGGGCTAGTTCAGGTAGGCCCAACGTGAGGCAGCAACTTCAAATTGCCCGCAATCAATCAATATGAATTATAAAACCTTAATGCTAATTATTATAGGGATATTTTTTTTACCAGTTTTTTATGAATTCTTTTTTTGTGTACTAGATAGCTGTGGCAATGTTGGATCGTTTAGTTTAGCTCATTCAAAAATGAATAATTAATTAATCATGGCGCTTTGAGTTTGTGATTTCTGAGTGCTGATTTCTGCGCTTCCTTTCACCTCTTCGCCACGCTTGGCCGTATGGCGTTTAGTGCGTAATCTTATCTTATTAAGATGTCAAACAGTTGGTAATACGGCGCTTGGCCTGGCCAATACACTCTGCTATCGCAATGGCCGCTAAGCGTGTTTGATTTATGATCACGATAAGCGAGTTCACAATTCATTGCCTACTTTGGGGCGCCAAGTGCAAGACTAAATTTATGTTGGCAAGCATTTGGCAGTCTTTTGAATAGGTATATATATCTTATGGACATTTTAGGTGTGCATATAGATTATATACGAATTCTTTCAAGTTTTTAGCTTAGTCAGCTGTGACTTTACTGTGACTAAGAGATTATCAGCCAACGAAATATACAATTTCTGATTGCTCATGCATATAAATTGTTCATTGATTAATAAGAATTTTCTTATAAATCATATTTAACAAATTGCAGAACTGGCCACCAAATTTCATCACAATCAGGCAAAAAACTCAGAAAGGAAATATGGAAAATTGGATTTTAAAAGCATGACAAGGCAAAGCAAATCCTGATCCACCTTGGTACAGTAGAGAAAATATGCATGATTCCAGCCAAATACTTAAAAAAAAAGGTTGACTTTTTAAGATTTATAACTAAAACTGTTTAGTTTTAGAAAAATGCCTATGTTTTTATTATTTATTTATCAAATGTTTATATTAGTGTACAACATGAGCATGAATATAAAATTCGTGAGATGTCGATCTAGGCTTAGAGCTACTGTTAGATTTGTTTAAGTGGGAGTTTGGCACTGCTGCTGGCCAGCTACGACCCGTTTACGACAGCTGCACATCCTCGAGCTGACGGATTTTCTCATCGGATATGATTTGTGCCTCGACCACCTCTCGGCGGAAGACTGCCTTGTAGATAACGGCGGTGACGCCAGCACCGCTCAGCGGTGCAAGGAAGTATAGCCAAATATCTCCAAACTTTGTATGCCAGAGAGCAGGACCAAATGATCTGGCTGGATTCATGCTGGCGCCAGTGAAGGGACCCTGTAATAAGTAAAATAAGTAAAGCATTTTTTTTATAAAAAATTGAATTTAAAATGACAGCGGCTTGAACTTACCGCTGAGATGGCCAAACAGGCAACGGCCAGGCCAAAACGAATGGCCACCGAGTCGTGATGCTTGGAATTGCGGGGATCCCAGACACCGCAGCAAACGATAATTAAAATGGCAGTGGCCACAAACTCAATGCCAAAGGCCTGAGGACCTGAGATGTTGGTATGCGGCGTTGTCACACACAAGCCTTTGCCATCATTGGAAATCACATCCACTGGCAGTAATGCCTTCAACAGGCCATAACCAATAAAGGCGCCCAACATTTGGGCCAGGAAATACACGAATGCCATGGATAATGAGACCATATCATAGATGTAGGCAGCCAACGTGACGGCAGGATTCAGATGAGCACCGGAGACGCAGCCAAAGCATTGAATGGCGATGAGCACAGCAAAGCCAAAGTTCAGACATAGCTGAAGATGAGAGTTTTCGAATTCTTTAGTATGTACGCATCCCATGCAGCCGAGAAAGACCAGAATGCCGGTACCCAGCAGCTCGGCGAGGAAACAGCTGATTTTATCCAATGTTTTTGCCTTCATGTTGAGCACCTTCAAACAGCTGAAATTCGTATAGTTATAGACTAAATAATGGCATGAATCATTTGATAGATGGCGCTACACACACACACACACAGCTCTTGGCGCCAACAAATCAAATGCAATCAAGTCTATCAATCACTGCAAAGCCTTGCTTCCCCTTAATTTTACACTCACACTAAAAATATCTGTTTACTGAGCTAATTATATCTAGAATTTATTTCGTTTACATTTCAGCACTTTTCGACTTCACATCTGCTTTGTTTTCGCATATTTTTTTATGCTTTAGGGTTGCTAGACAACTTTTAATGTTGTTCATGTTGTTGTCAGGAATTGATTTTTCAAAGAAGTATCTGAGCTGTTGTCCTTTATCAGCTGTTTTACAGCTGCTCGAGTGGCACACAAATATATTCAAAATATATTTATTTTCTATATTTCGAAATGCCGCATTATTATTTTTGGAGCTCATGGCATTGGCTAAGCAATAATATTTAGATCAACACTGTAAAAATAGATTTTCTTTTTTTTTATCATGGCCAGACCAAAAGATTTCAACCAAAACTGTCTAGTAAAATTTGGAAAACTTTTTAGTGTCTGGTTTATCCTGCAGGCAGTTTTCCAAACGCTTTTCACTTTCACTTTAGTGTCCTTTATGAAGGTCAAAGTATTTTTTAAAAAAGTCTCGTATATATTTCCACACTTTTAATGACAATTTTATGGCACTTTTTAAAAAAATACATATTTTTTTGCATTTACCGTTCTCTAAACTCGCGACTCATTTTTATTTAGTTACAAAGTTACAGTTCACGATCTTTGTGTGATTAGTGGAGCAGGTAAAGTTTACCAGGTGAGAGCTTCACTGTCAATGCCAATCTGAGCGCTTGGCCTGTCATAGGCAAATATTTATATGTACATATATCTATACACAATGTGTATATATCTTCTGCGTAAATCAAAAGCCCATTTTTAGCAGCGAGAGGCAGCAGAGAGGCGCACACAGACAAACACATAGAGCTACTGAAATTAGCAAATCCTGCTCCGAACTTGAGTGAGAAGAGCATTAAAAAAGTCACATCTCCAGAATTTATGAGAGTCTTAAAAGATTTCGCACTCTCATCTTAACGTTCGCTTCCTCTCTGCCGCTTCCACTCTGTGCGCTCTCTTCGCCCCGTTTTACAAGCTCATTTAAATATTGTGTAGTGGAGGAAAATAAAATATAAAATAAAAACATAGAGTTCTTGTGTTATCAGCTGTGACTTGTTTGACTAAATGAATGAACCTCTGTGTGTGAGTGTGTGTGTTTTTAGGCACTGTAACGCATGTAATTGAAACTCCAAAGGTCCATCAGTGTGCACTCTGCCTATCAATTGATTGACAATTGCAACAAATTAAAATTGCGTATCACACGCTACGCAGAATGTGTAAACAAATCAGTGCAACTGATAGGCAGTAGGATAGCAAGTAGGGAGGAGAAGTGAAGAGGGAATGGGAGTCATTAGTCTGCCTAATTGCACGCAATTCCATTTAATTGAGCACATCAAATGGAAAATTCTGAATGAATAAAGAGCGCAAAAGCTGCGTCAACTTATTCCAATATATATAAGCTATATACGTGTGTTTATTTCTATATTTAAATATTATATTTGCTAGCTTTTTATTGCTCAAGTCTGCTGTGGCGATAACCTTTATGAGCTTAATCCCATTCAAATAAAAAGTCTATAGATTCACAGCACACACAAAGCACATTAAATCAACATGGATATAGTTTTAATTTCACACGTGTGTGATCAGTTTTCCAAGTAGCACTATAAATATATATAGGTGCTGATCTTTGGATTCCAGAGTGACGTTATACCATCTCAAAATGCATTCCAAATTCAACCTCACCCAACATTTGTGCAACTAGTTAGCGTAAATTTTGTTAAATATTTAAAAACAATATTTGCAGTTATCTGAGTGAGTGTCTTCTGAGCGGCGTTTGGCAAGTAGCCAGCTCTAAATGTTTGGCTAACTGTGTGTGAAACGTGTGTGGGAGTGAGAGAGAGAGAGAGAGAGAGAGAGAGAGAGAGGGCGAGATCAATGGTCACAATGACACGTTTTGGCAGACATAAAAATAAATGGAAATCAATTTCTTTGCGTTCATTTTTGTCCTTAAGATGCCAAACACGCGCTGAATCAGCCACGTTCCATTATTGGTAATAGAAAACCAAATTAAGCCAAAACTTAAGCGGAACTTGGCCAACTTATTGTTGTTTGTATTTACATATGTTTATCGGGTTTCGCTATGCAAATAAATCAATCTGGGAATCGTGCGCTTCACATTATTATTTATGAAACATTTAACAAATTGCTAATTAATTTGCCCAGAAGGATCACGCAGTAGCCGCGAGGGTTGTCATGAAATTGATGCATGCAAAGCGATTCGATTTGACTTGATTAATGCTTCATTTTTTAACTGATTAGATCTATTTTTAAAACAAATTTATTTATTTGCTTAGCTGACTAGAATCGCCCTTTTGGCTGCTCGTGTTTCACTTTGGTGTTAATTGAAAATTATGACGGTGATTTTTGCGTGTTTAAAATTCAGAATGGATCGCGCCATTGATTAGTTGTGTGGAGCGTGTTATCTTGTTAATTGAACTATTAAGAGAGAGCCAGAGACAGTGGGAGAGAGAGTGACGGAGCTTTTTGCAGCTTTTGTGTAGACTTGACGAGAGGATTATGCACGCAGAGCTTTCAAAGCTGCGCGCCAAATGTTGAGCTTTTGTAAATCTGTTTCGTCGTGAACTTCGACTAATCTCCGCGTCTTCAAGTGCCCACTGATAAGCACTGTTGACTGCTACCGGAAATATTTGTGTAAATAGTTCAGTTTTAAAGATCTTCAAGAAACTGTATGAAAAGCTTCTCAGTAAAGATATTTTTCTAATCGGCAGACTTCAAGTGCCCTAATTGGTAACAACTTAATATCCGTTATCTGTCGATCTTAGCCATTGAGCATAATCGTTTTATGACAGTTAAGTTAATGGAATTAAATTTCAATTGAGAGCTACTTGAGGCGCTGCTTTTGGATCAGATTAACTTTATTTTGGTAATGATTCACATGGACTGCGGAGTAGATAACTCTAGGGGCACAGAGAGCAACTGGGGGACAGTGGAGCAGATAATTGTCTGATAATTTGGAATGACGAATTGTTCAATTTGGGGCCTAATGGGAATTTGGTGTTAAGTGCTAAGTCTGACAGCTATAAGTCAGACAGTGGACGCGATTCCTGGATATTGACACACTTTATTATTGTTTGCCCAATTGTCAGCACACAAAATTCGAATAATAGACGACTGCACAGGGTCAACAAGTTGTTACTACTCTATTGACGAGTTGTTTATCTATTGGAGCGCATCTGTTTTTGATACGCTGCTCGCACATTGATAAGGGCACGGGGGGAGAAGGGAGGTGAGTGCATCTTGTTTCCATGCTGCGTTGATAAGCAATTTAGCTCATTATATTTGCTTGGCATGATCGATCGAACGATAAGCTCTATTGATCAGAAGATCAACAATTGTTGACTGACGTCGACATTGAAAATCTGAAAGCGTCCTTCCCCTTCCGCAAAGAGACGCGTCCCACACACGTTCTATTCTAAATGTATATATATATATATAGGTACACATGTGTCTATATTATGTGTAATTACTGTACTAATCATACAATGAGAATATAATAGCTGCTGTGCCTTATAAGACGCTTATCAGTGACACACACACACTTTGTTATCAGTGCCAACTGTTGACGTTTTATTGCGCAACAAGTTATAAAAGCCAACAATGAATGCGTCGGCACCCTGAAGCTACTTCAGTGTAGATTCTTTTTATGGCCGCTAAACTTTGCCCATGTCAGCTCCATTGCTCACATGCCACTTGATAATGCCCCCTCCCAAAAACAAAAGAAATAAATATTCCAGACAGAAATCATGTCATGTGCGAACAGACAACTGACTGCCAAAAGTGGGCAGAGCGCCAGCTTACACCTTATCAGGTGTGTCCAGCTGTCCTGCTCCTCACACAGACAGCGCGTTGCCTCAAGAACTTGTGTACACTGATAAAAATTAATCTATTTTTGTGCCAAGATTTTGTAGCATAATCCCAGACTTCACTGAGAGAAACAAGTAAGAAAGGCTACAGTCGAGCGAGTCGACTGTAAAAGGCCCCATACTCCTAGTGCTCGATTTCCTTAATTATCGTACGTTTGGCTCTATGGGAACTATATTTTATAGATCATTGATACGGATCAAACTTGGTGGGGGTAGTTTTAATGGCACCATACATGTACAGTGTGAATTTGGCTCTGATAATTTGGAAGTTATAGTGTAAGGAAAGTAGTTTTTTACAATTTGCGGAGGCGGTAGTGGGCGTGGTAAAAATTTAAAACATTCTTAACCTGCTTTACATACAGACGGACTTTCATTCCAAATTTGGTGGCTCTAGCTCTGGTAGTTTAAAAGATACAGGTGTATACGGACGGACAGGCAGACGAATGTCGCTATATCGCCACCGCTGTTGCTGCTGATCAAGAAAATATATACTTTGTGGGGTAGGCCGCACCACCGTTTGCCTATTACTCAAATTTCGCTTTGGACTAACCAATAGACCACTCTACTCTTTAAGAGTACGCGGTCAAAAAAAGCCTTGAGAATTCCTATGTCAAAAGGGAAAGAATTTTTACAATACAATATGATCTTCAATATGGAAATCTGAAGAAATCTCATTAATTAAGTTCGAAATTCCTGACTGTAGTCAAGTCTAATAAGTAAACTTGTTAATAAAAAATTTTTCAACAGCTTTCAAATTAATTTCTGATTTAAACATTTCCGTTAAAATCACTTCAGAAATTCATTGATTAAATTTAAAAAAAATTTAATTTAATTTATTAAAAAGTTCCGACTTTAAAAGCAAATTGCTTATAAATTCAACAGCACACACACAAACAACTGGTACACCTGATTTCTTTCAGGGTACTTGAACTTATACTACGATAGCGACTATTCAAATATGTCAGGCATTATCTCTTCCCACTTGCTGTTGATTTATCTACAGTATATTTGCTTGGCTACAAGTGTGACTCGTGCGGGAGAGTGTTACCCTAGTGGTAGCAACTACAGAAGATACTCAAAGCAGCTCATTTCTATGCTTATTGTCCTAGGTTCCGGCCATGACACCGACACACAGTCGAGAAAGAGTAATTAAAATACCGGTGAGTGCATAGTTCCGATTTGATTTCTAATCGTGTCCATAAAGCGATACACTTAAAGCCCGGTATCTGCAGCGTGTATGCCATAAATCAATGGTCAACTGGCTTAAGTGTGGGCAGTAAAATGTATTAAAGCCAAATCGGGAAACGGTTGGAGCTCAAATTTAGAACAAAGTAACCTTTATGATAATATAACGAATGGGGTTTTATGCTTTAATTGTGTAAATCACAGATATGTAATCACTGCGTATACTTAATTTCATTGAAACTGCCACGTGAGCAGCATGCATAACTTAATCAATGTTTCGGTACCAATCTGAACCAGTTTAGACCATCATATGATAACAAAATTGAACAAAATTGAATTTGTTCACACTTGAAGCTGGCACGAGATTTGAGTAGATTTTTAATCAAAATTGATTGATCAAATTTGTTTAGCACCAAATTAATAGATTTTGCGTGCGGTTCATGCCCAAATCCTAAGCGTCATGTGTCACTGGCCGTGTTAATAACTTGTCTTATATAATTTTCTACCAAGCCGAAAATAAATCTTTATTGAGGCCCAATTGCTGATCAAATAAACCGAGTGTTTATAGTTAGTGCAAATATTATTTTAGGCCGCAACAAATTGACTTATTACTGATAAATTGGGCTAGCACGTGTCAGTTCGGACTAGACACATACCCAGTAGTCTAGGGTATGCTGGGCTTTTTAGCTAAAGTAATTGACTTTTAAGTGTTTGTTTTTGCTTACTTTGTGTACTAACTACTTTCATTATTCCGGTTTTGCTATTTGTTTTTTTTCTGGGAAATAATTATCTCTGTAAAAAGTTGTTGTTGTAATTTTATCTACTTAAATAACAATAATTAAGTGTGCAAATGCACAGCAAAAAGTCTACATTAAAGCTGTTAAGACTTGTCTTTACAGGGTGTTTGGCAGGCAAGCCTACTGCATTAAGTTCTTGTTGTTGTTTAGTGTATTTTAATGTTTTCTACCAACACATTTTATCAGCTTTCAAGGCGAAATTATTGTGCTTTTTTTAGTTTCACATTTTTTGTTTACTTTCTTGAGATAAAAACAATTGTGTCGTTCTTTATGTGTTAAGTTTTTGAAGGTTCTGCTCATTAAAATAATTTATTCAGATGCCTACAAGAAGACGGAAATTTTGAGTTGAGTTCTTGCCATAAGTAGCTGATTACCAGTTGTGATTTCTTTAAGATTTGCTAATATTAAAGTAAGAATTTCAGATGGCAGACAAAAGCCAAGGCGATAAAGCAACTGAACAACTGAAGTTATGTACGATTATGCTTGCAAATCGGGCGATTCACTTGGTTATCAGTCACCATTTCATTTGATTTCTTTATATATATTTATTTGCTAGAAGCCAATGGTTACGCTGACCTTTTGAAACCAAACTGCAATCTTTTTTATTTTATTAAAAAATGATAATATTGATAAGCGGCGTTCAAGCGCTGGCAAGTGTCTAATTAGTATAAAATATGCCACATATAAGTAGTAGTGGAAAATGCGTGCTGTGAAAAGTAGAGCAGCATATACACACAAGTATCAGCTGTGAATGAATGTATATATATTCTACTATATGTTTTTGTGTGGTTGAACATTTACAAAGGCGCAAGAACGACATGTTTTAAAAATAAAATTAATTGTTGGCGTGTACGACTCAAGGCGATTGGCCGGAGAGTGCGTTTCAAATCCGTATAATTTAATTTTCGATTTGAGTTTTTTCTGCCTCCATTACTTGACTTGTTTGTAAAGTGTTTTATGTCATTCCGAAAGCGGCAGTAAATGCATTTGAAACGAGTCTTTTTCAACGCACACACAAACTTTGAACTCCAAATTGTATTCGATTTTGAGTTCAGCTGGGATCAGTTTCAGTTTGAGTATGACGAAATAACTTGAATATAAAATGTTATATAATTGAAGGTATTTAATAATTCAATGCACTGTCTCCCACGTGTTTGGCAGATCATTTGATTACCAACTGCATTAAATGCTAAATAATGCACATAATTATAAGCCAGTCTCTACATAACAACAATTACGATGTTACTTTGCCTATCGATTGGCTAGATAACTAAAGGTGTGCACAGCGCTATTTTTTATTATTATATTTTTTTCTTTTTGATATTCCAGAAAGCCACTACAACAACAGCAAGAATAATTGGAATTTAATCATTATTAAGTACATAAGTAGCTATGTATGTAGATAGTACTTGGCCCCGACAAAGGCCAAGCCCGGCAAAGATATTGCCGTATAATACGATAAGTTTGTCTACGGAAATTTCGGTGCCATTTGCTGACAATCAATGTTCATAAATTTGCATAAAACTGTTGATAAGAAATCACAACACAGCACACAAAAAATTATACTTTGACAGGATTTATTTACTGCGGTTGAATTACCTCACAGGACACAGAAATACACTAACTGGTTAACTGAAACTGAAGCAGTCTCTGCACTTCAAGGCTATTTATACAAATCAATAAATCTTCTAAGCAACGGCCATAAATTAAATTAAAGTGACGTGAAGAGAGTGGAAATTTCTCTTTGATTTTTAATTAAACAAATTTGAAATAAATTTACTAATTAGTTAAACTGACACTCGCACACACTGGCACTCACACAGATACACATGCAAGTCACGCACTTGCAGAAACACTTTGAAGTTGAACTAACCTGCGCTTTAGTCGATCGTTTGATTGCGATTGAAACACAGCGAAAGGCGCGCACACGATCAACTTCGGCGGCGCTAAAAACAAGCTTTGGCCACCGCGGCGTTGCGGCGCTTTGTTATTGTTGCTGTTGCGTCAATGCAGCAGCGCAGTCGGCGTCGAAAGTTTGGCTGCTTATCGCGAAGAGAGCGTGAGAGCTCTGGCACAAGTCAGCCGAGTGCAGCTGAGTGAGCAAGCAAGTTAGTTTGGAGAGCTTTTGCAATGTGTGCGAGTACTGGCTAAAGCTTTAGCTTCAGCACATTCTGAATTTTACCGTTGGAAATGAGCTTTTTGTGGGTTGTCGAAATTCAAATAGCTAAATAAACTTGGAAATCTATTTAATCAAGTAAACGAAATAGAAGATATTTAAATGAAGCTGCTGTATGACTTATTTATTAGCCTAGGAGTTTACAGCACCTTTGCAACAAGTTGGCATGGCCTATTTGAAGATTTCTACTTATTTAATTTGTATCTCAAAAACCATTCTAGCATAAACTAAGTTATACAAGTTTAGGTTTTAATTATATTGAATTAATTTATTTGATTACGATATATATTTATTACCTTATGCACTACTCTGCAGTAAGCATCATTGGCTTTTTTTATTATACTAATTAATTGTGATAAAATATAATTGTATTATTGCAATTAAAAATTATTACTGGCTTTATGGACTGAGCAAAATAGACAAAGAGACGTAATTCCTTCTATTAATTTTTAAATTATTAGTAATCTTCTTGAATCTTCTGGTTTTTATGACGCCTTTAAAAATTTCTTTATTTGAATTTAAAATTCAAAAACATCAGCTGGTAATAGCTGTTAATTTATTCATGTTATTATCACACTGTGCCAATAAAATACGCCTCATTTGATAAACAAATAATTATCGTATTTGAAAGAGTGACGAAGACAGGGAGGGGGAGAGGGAGAGGGGAGCGAGGGTTCCCCAAATGAACGCAATTTATTCACAGTCACACCTGGACTTACCTCAGTTAATGACCTACCTGCATGTTGTTCCATTGGCGAGTAAATTTTCCACTGGGCGCGTTCGCGAGGGGCGCTCTAAAAAACACGTTATCACTTATCACACAATTGAACTAAAAAACTAAAAAACATTTGTCCAAAATCACGTCTTTTATGATGGAAAACATTATCGCGGTGTCTTTCCATGACATTAATGACGAATTTCCGATTGGCTTCGATTTTATGATGCGCAGTGTTAAATTCTGATTTCAAGAGCGGTCTCCGCTTGTTTGAAGTTTAATCAAACGGAAATTAAATTCATCATAAGCCATTAAATAAGATATTATTTATGCTAATAACATGGCTATTTAGCCAAATCAATAAATATAAATACACAAAATAAATAAGTGGCAATGTCAAACAAAATAGTTTAGAGTCGTTAATGGGTTAAGCGACAAAGTTTTGAACTATTTGAGTTTTGGCTATAAATTTTAAGTGAATTTTTCTGGTTGTGTGTGCTCGTTCAAATGATTTATTATAGTTGTGTTTGGAACGTAGTCGTGTGACTTGACCAGCTTGTTAAACGAGAGAGCAACAACAACCAAAAAAGTTATAAACTGGTTTGCGGCCTTTGAGGAAAATGCAAAAACTTCAATCAGTTTCGGTTTCTGCTCAAAAAATCAATGGCCATTTAATGGACCACACAGCGCACACACACTACAGGGTATTTCCCCGTGCAGCTGTTTTAGTGCTGTGTTGCGCCCTCACAAACAGTCGAATATAATTGAAATTTTATAAACATTAAGCCAAACAAAAGCCGTCTGTCGTTGCACGTGACGTATACGCAACGTGGCGAGTGCTTCAAACGCTGTCGCAATTCGTCAATTCATGTCACACAAAATGTATGTCAAATATATTTATAATGAGCATTAAACTAAACTTAATAACTTGCGGTGTCTCTAAGCACTAAATTCGCACCTTTTCTGAGCATTTTTTGTAGTCATCTGAATTTTTATAGTTGGCTGTTGATTCTGCTCCTCCGTTCGCTGCATTTGCTGGCAGTTTAACAAAGCTGCAATACTTGGCACTGTCTGAACTTGTTGCTGTTGTTGTTCTGGCATGATTTTTATTTTTGTAATTTATTGTGACACGCACTTTTTGAACACACACACACGCGACGACAGCGATTACAATGCAAATGAATCTTTTATGCACAAATTGCAGAGAACGACAACGAACTTTAGTTGTTCGAATTTAGACTCGCACTGATGTTTCTACTCGGTATCGTTTTAGTATCGCTTGGCTTATCCGTCGCGGTCTCAATGCTGAATGCGAATTATGCACACATATATACCAAATATATACATATATATATTTTTATTTATATCTCTTGCTGCTGATCTGCATGCACGGAGAGCGACATGTGAGTTTTGCTTTTGGCCTGCACAGCTCCACGGAACTGACTGACAGAGTAACCATCGACACGTCGACGACGAAGCTTAAATTCACCGCAGATGTCAAGCGGCGGCCAATAAAAAAAACAATACAAAAACAAATACGCGAAAAATAACTAAATCAAGCAGCAAAATACACATACAAATACAGATGCAAAAGCGAACTAACATAATAACAAGTGTCGTGTAAAACGGCTTTTGACATTCCCGCGATTTGTTGCCCTTTGCCACACCCTGTAGTGCTTTAAAGCTGGCAATAAAGTTGGCTGACAAGTAAATAACTCAAATACACAAAGTAGCAAGCAAATGAGCTTATAAAAGCTGAGACATTAAATGGGCATTTTAATTATATGATTTACGCTGCTTAAAATAAAATAAATCAATTTACAGGGTAGTTCAGCGCACAGCACGCGCTTTTACCTAACTTGTGTATGATTCCCGTTATAGTTGTGCTTGCTGTTGTTGTTTTTATGTTATTTCAATTTTGGTTCCTCACGTTTTTTGGATTTTGTTTTGATTCTGAGCTTCGGTGCGGGGAAGGGGGAATTCTCGGCGGTTCAAGAGAGCAAGCATCTATTTTTAGATGCTGTGAATTTTTGTTGCTTTAATTTAACTTGGTGTGTTTGCACTTGCCCAAATTTTCGCTCAGTGTCTTTTGGGGGACGCTAAACGTTAAACGATTTATACACGTTTTATCTACGACATTGGTGCAGTTTATATAAGTACACACAAAGTCGGCGTTTGGTTCACAAATTCTATTGAATACTCATTGTATTAATATTACCGTTAGTGGGTGCTATAGTTGCGAATTTCTTATCAATGTGCTTCAATAAAGTTGTGCTTATATAAGCACTGACATCGATGGCCAATAAATCGGGAATGCGATAACATCAAAGGCAGCAAATGCAGAAATTCAATTGAGTTCAATATTTATGCATATATTTTAATTTTTAAGTATTTCCGAGTCACCTTCATTCGACTGCTTATCTATGTTTCTGTATCTCTAGTCTTCTGACCATTCAATATCTCAAAATCAAGTTATTTTCAGTGTTGGAAAAAGAGTTTGATCGGTTAGGGTATTCAGTTGTCGGTTTTTTAAGCCAACCAAAACTTATTGTTTATTTTTTATGGACAGTACATCAACTGATACGAGTTCATTCAAATTTATTACTTGTATTTGGCTCAACGTCAACTGCGATAAGCAAATAAATGACAATACCAATCAATTTAATCCAATGACATGTCATGGAATACTATTTAATTTACATACAATACCATGTAATGGCTTAAATTAAAGTCAGTAGCTGTTTACCAATTAGATTTACTTGACTTTAAACATTGTTTCTTCCTGATTGATTTAACTACTATAATTACCTAGCTGATAAAGTGTTTTTCACTCAAAGATTGATATATCTAAATGATACAATCACTTTAATATGTATATCAATATCAAATTTCATTTCGATATTTATGTTAACTTGGTTAAACATTTGGCTCAAATTGGAGCGGCTTTAGTTAACAAGTGCTGCGGAGTTTTATAAAAAGTGTTGCATACTTCGGGGCTGCTGCAGAAAATGGTTTGTGTCTTGGCATACCTTTGCTCTACGAAGCCAAAAGAGTTAGTGAGCTACATTTGCTGGTTCAAAAAGGCTACATCGAGGATAAGAGTTAACAACTAATTTTAATATTAAGAAAATCAACTTTAATTTAAAGTTTCAGTTATTAGAAATGATAAAAAATGTTACAAGAAGAATAAGAATAAATTAAGTGATCAAAGTCATAAAAATTGTAAAAATATAAACTTTTGGAAACTACCATAAATTAGTCCACAGTATTAATTTGGAGTTTAAAATATGATCAGAGTGGCATTCTTCTTAAAAAGCTATTAATGGCAACCGTTATGGAATATAATTTTCAAACTTCAATCTATTTAAAGCAATATTCTTTTCGCTGTATCGCATGCATCTTATTTTACCCAATTCACCAACCAACAATGAAGCAGCAATGTTTCAATCCACTAACAGCTGCATGACAAAAAGCTGCTTCTGCTGAGCTGCCTGAAAGCTGCTTGCTATAGCAAACTAGTGTATGTGCAGAGTTGGTAATAACGGCCAACACCAAAGACGCTGATAGAGGGGGAACATAACAAACGTTAGCTGGCGGCATTGGCTATAAGATCGCGATTAAGCGGAATTAACATGTGTTGCGTGCGTCGCTAGAGTTGACTCAATATTGACAAGGAAATCGGTTCAGTCTTTGCCAAGTTAGGGGAGTTTTTTTTTCCGTTTCTTTTTTTTTTGAAATTTGACCGCCTCGCTTTGTGTGTGTGTGTGTTTTGTCTGCTTAATGTATGTAATCGATTTCACACTACTTTTTAATCACTACAACACATTTGTTGTTTGCGTACAGCGAGAAAAGTTAAACAAACGCAGGACGGATATGGGCAGTGTTCGAGAAGGGGCGTGGTGGGGCACGAGAACTGTACAAATTGACTTGGCCACATTATTGGGCATTTGGCCAAGACAACTGCAGCGTTTGGGGCCGTACAAAGTATCTCACGCAGCGCTAGTGCCGTTAACACACAAAAGGTTTTTATTGTGCGTATCCGTTGACAGCTTCAATCGCCGCTTAAAGACGCGAAAGAGAGGGAGAAACGGAGAGACAGAGAGCGAGTGAGGTAGAGCGAGCGAGTTTGAGCCATGGATCGATTTGAGGTGTCAGCTCAGTCACCGTCTCGCTGTTTGTTATATTTGTTATTTATTTTGCGGTTATATTACTTATACTCGCCTTTTTATTGTATTTACAAAAAAATGTATTGGCGGCCATACAAAATACAAAACAGGGAAAACAAAACCAAAAAAAAAAAATGAGACAAAACAAAACACGGCGTTTTTTTTTACAGTTTAACTTTGGGTTTTGTACTCGCAACTCTCAACTCGCCGTCCAAATGATAAATTAGCTTTGTACGTAAATTCGAAAAGAAAATCTGTATGTGAAAATGTATAACTACAAGTACAAGAGTGAGTAAGGGGCGGGGGGTGTGGCAGGGGCAGGGGTTGGGGGCGAGTAATTGTGTAAATATCTTGTCGTTGCATGACAATAAGCCGTAACCGTACCCGAACCCAAAACCCGATGCCGTACCACCAAATCCATCTCCGACTGGGATCCGACATCGTCTACATTATAGTCATGAATGGCGCATTATTATTTTGTACTTTGTCAACTAAACAGCAACAGCAACCCCGAATGGCGTTGATGCGATGTGATAATTCAATGTCGCGCATCCAGCGCACGAACCGAGCGGATACAAATACAATATCTTTTTATATGCATAAGTAGAATGAATCGTGTGTGTGTGTGTTGATGACTGTTGATCTTTGTATTGATGACCGCGGTTATATTATTATTATTACTTTTTGTTAACATGCCAAAAGAATTGTAATTACGTCTCTGTCATCTGTATCTGTATCTGGTGTCGGCCTGCTGTATCTCTGTATCTTTTTAAGCTTGTATCTTAACAATGGCATCAGCATAACAAAGCACAAATTGCTGTAAGCTTCGCTCAGTTGCTGCCCTCTCTCTGCCTCTCTCTCTACCTCTCTCTCTCTCTTTTTCACTCCTGGGCAGTACAAGCGCCTAAATAGTGTCAATGATTAATTGCTTTTGTGATTATGTGGAAATTTAATAGATTTTTTATTGCGCTCGCTTTGCAGACCAAATTGAAATTCTATAAAGGTACGCACAGATCGCCTAACAAGAGTGAGAGAGAGACCGGTGGGTTAGAGGGAGACGGCGCATAGCCAAAGGCACGTAACCATTGACTGCAGCATCATTATTACCCTCAGTTATTTGTCAGTCTTGTATTTGTTTTGCTGCCGTTCCTATGACAGTTGAATTGTTGTTAACAAAAAACATAGCAAAGAAAAGGGCCGCATCATTGTAACAATTTTGAAATTCAAATTGAAATTCACACGCGTCACGCTGCCAACTGCAGTTGCCACTCTCTTCCTGTCTTCCTCTTGCCACTCCGCTTTTTTTAGAGTTTTTTCTGTGACAACTTGTTAGCATATTTGCTATTTGTCACATTCCCCCTGCACTCAGGATAACTTGCAACTTGTATTAAATGTAATGCCGCCGCAAATCCTCTAAGCTCTGACCAGAAACCCTAGCAGGTTACACCCACCCCATCCCACTCCCTTTCCCATCTTAGCTCGTCCTTTAGACCAATCTACTGAAATCCACACAAAGTCACAAAGAGAACGCCACATTGAAAGGGGAAATTCAAGTGGAAATTACTCAATTACAAGCAAACGGAACGCAAGAAAATGTCAAATGAAACAAGCAAAAGAAAAAGAAAACGAAGAAGAAAACGAAAAAAGACAACGAAATGTTGTGAAACGGAATGCACATGATACCAAAATAAATACAATATATAAACCCCAATGGTCAGCTTAACAGTGGGGCGCAATAGCGACGGACTGTAAGTGTCCACAGTAAATGTCCTTCTTGGTGGTGGCAACGTGTCACGAGCACGAAGCATGTGGTAACTTAATTTATAAAGAGTTTAGGAGAAGTATAGAAGGAAAAAAAAGAAAGAAAATAAATAAATAAAATAAAAAAAAATTACAATAAATACAAACTACAAATATGTTATATTAAAAAATGTAATTCATAACGTAATCAGCACTAATCTTATACTATAAATCAATATATAAACTTACATATATAAACTGCACTCATGTAGCAAAAAATTAATTCCAATATTATAAATAATTTATTAAAATATTAATTCTTTAGTTGAAAATTAAATTTAAAACAGTTTTTCATTGTCCATACATTTATAAATTTCATAATTAATACTAAAACTATGTTTAATAATCAAACTATCAATTTTTTCAGACCTTTAGTCACAAAACTAAGGAAACCTTAGTTTCGTTTTGAAAAAGAGATTTAAAAATACATATAAAATTTAATTAATTTATTTTTTTCTTATTTATTATTTATTTTTTCAAACCTGTCGTGTCACGCTAACACCCCCAAAGCAAACTTATTGATAATTCCGTAAGTTGTGGGCATGATAGACGGGGAGGGAAACCCTACAAAGCAATGCAATATGTGCGCGATAATTACACCCCATCAAAAAGGGGAAGTCGTGGACGGGGAAGGGCGAAACATTCGAAGCATTATAACAGGACAATTATGTAACCTGATAAGAGCAGGGAAAAAGAAAAGTCGCAGACAAAGTCGTGAAATTAATAACTCGTCCTCCACCCGACAAACCATAGTATTTATTACAAATAAAGAGACAAACATAAAAGGCAAACAAATAAACAGACTAAAGAGACAGGCGGACGGATGGGCGGAGGAGTGGTGGAAGAAGGGGAGCAAGTGAGGTGAAGACACCGGTACAACAAAGACGTTTGGGGCATTTAATAGGCTTAACTAGGGAAGTCCATTGAGGAGAGTGTTGTAAAAAGCAAGGGGAAGGGTAAGTGGGTTGGGGAGCATTCAAGAACTACAAAGTGTTGACATATTGTTGTCATTGTTGTTGTTGTGGCAACAATTTACACGTCAAGTCAAGTACAACAAACTGAATTGCTTTTTGGATTTAGTTATTTATAAATTGTTTCTGGGTGGAGCAGTCTCTGATATAATTTCTAGCCGCAACTGTTGACCACTTAATGAATTTGATTAGTTTTGTGGCACGTTCGCTACTCGCATTAAATTAATACACTATTTACCTCCCACCACACGCCGTGCTAAGCAGCGCTGCTTTGAAGTATGCAAGTTTCTGATTGGTGCTTTGCCATCGGGCTTTGAATTTGTTTTATTGCTCGTGAGCATCTCTACTCGTATTACGAGTATCGACTCAAATGAACATAAATACACACACAGTGTAAGTATACAAAGCGACACACACAAACACACACACTCACACAAACACTTCGCTGTGTGCATGTTATCAATGCTACATAAAGTGCCATAGCTTTGTATTGTTACGTCGCTTTCGCTCGTTCCGTTTCCAGCATTTCAATTTCAAATTCCAATTTCGATTCCCATTTATGCGCACGCTCTCGCACGCGCTTCGCTCTCCTGCCTGACACTCTCCCTCTCCCAACCGACGACCGACCCGTGTGACGTGCTCTCTCCCTATCACTCTCTCGCTCTGTCTGGTTGCGGCTACAGCAGCAGCAGCTTGTCGCCTGGCTTGTGCTCTCGCTCTGTCTGTCGCTCTTTTCGATTATTTTATCTGATGCTCGTCAGCCAATCGCATTGCCGTTTCATTGCCAGGTGAGCTATTGGCGTTGTCGTATCAAAAAACAATTCGTATTGTAATTTGTAGACGCCTGAACAAAACGGAGAGTAATACGAATAACTACCACACCCAAAAAAGTAATTACGAGGTGCGCCCAATAAATTCGCCACAATTAGAATTAACATAGGGAAGTGGCAGTGTGTCTAGCCAAAAGGCGGATCCACTTGATCGTTAATGGCCCAAACACCTGATGCATTTCACCAGAGCGAGCAGAAGACACAATTGCAATTTTAACGCTCTTTTAATTGAGTTAGCTAATTAAATGACGCTCCCTGCGGTGGGGGAACACACACAAACACACCCACAAGGGCTGTCTGTCGTGCACTGTGGGAATTTGCACAGCTTTGGCGGGCATAAAAATTTGCGGCGTAATTGTTGGGTGGCATTTTATTGTGATTGGACTGTAGCACTGAAAACTGTGCAGAGTTTAATGTGTTTTGTTGTTGTTGTTGTTGTCTTGTGTTGTGGGCCGCACCGCATCTGACAATAGCTCAACTTCAGTTGAAGCTCTTAACTAAAGTATCTACAAGATATTTTCCCAGGCCCACTGGACTTGAGGTAATTGCTATGCACACAAGTTGCAGTCGCCCAATAATTTCACGCAGTGCTAATTAATTGCCCAACAATCGGCGTCTTAAATGCAGCCCAAAATAGCGTGGGAAATTCCCAGTATATAGGAGAATCAGCTACACTATTTCCACCGTCTTAACTTGTCGCTTCAGTTTCCGAGCTGATTTCCATTTTTCACACCTGTGTGTCGTCGGGTTATCCAATTGATTTCACCTTTGAATTGGACATAAGCCAGCAAATTCAATTAGTAATAAACAAGGCATTGATAAGCGCTCGCGGCTAACAAAATTGGTAAGAACTTCCACTGGGTTTCGAGCTATGCTACAGCTATGAGCCACAATCGTGTGACTATAAAATTTATTAAAGCCCGGGGGCTGCCATGGACACGACTGCAGTTGGCAGAATCAGGCTGAGTTGGTTTGGGAGTGGAGGAGGGGAGTACTGCGGCAAGTACTGCTCTGTGCCCACGTGTGGCACTTATAATAAAGCAATTCAGGGAAATCATTTGCAGCGGGAGCCACAGACAAGCGACGAAGAGAGTGAGAGAGAGAGAGAGAGTGAAGTGCGCCTATTAAACGCTGCAAATCACAGCCGATGCGCAACAAGCTGTAAACTTGTTGCAAAAGATGAAATAAACTCAATGCGACGCACACACACACACACATATGGGTGCTCATATGAGTTCATATGTATGTAAGGCAGTCAGAGCCACAGCCAGAACCAGAACCAGAACCACCAGAACCATGCCATCAGCAAAGACCCCGAACACCAACGCAGCGTAAAGAGATCAAAATGAAAACATTTTAGTTCGAAGGCATCGCACAGTGGGGCAAAGTCAACGCAAGAAAAGCTCACGAGAAGAAGTTAACTAAATAATACCATTGGTAATACAAATTATTAGTGCTCATGAGTAAATTCTTCTAGTTAAGCAGAAACAAATAATTTTATCTAACTTTTTAAATAATAAATAAATTTAGCCTCTTTATATAATAATCTTGTATTACATTTGTGTATTCAAGCTTTTCTTATTAATAATAAGTTATTATGTTTTTAATAGTTTTTTAGTTATTAAATAATTTATTTTATATTTGTTACCTTAGGATTTAAAATAATATCTAGGATTCATTGCCTTGAAATAAAGGATTTAAGTAAATTTAACTTTAAAGTGAACAATTCTTAATGTATTTAATGCTTTACCATACTTTTATATAGCAATTGTTTACTATAGTAAGTAACTACAACTAAGCACCAATTAACAATATATAATAATATATGTATACAGTAAAAGCTCTAAGCGATCAAAATCATGCTAAAAAACTGTAAAGTTCTTCTTGCTAAGGGAGCTGTCTGCCTGACGAAGCTTTGACTATGACAACACTATAACACTAAATATACCAATATATAATAACTAAAATTAAATACATAAGTTACAGTACTTCCAAAAAGGATTTTTTAAATTTTTGTTTTAACTTTTGAAGTATTTTTGCGCAAATCCAATCAAAACCTGTAAAATTATTAAATAAATTCGTCTTAAATCTTAACTTTTCTGTGAATGACCTAATAATTTCTACTAAGTGCAATAAAAATCTATGTAAACTTTAAAATTTTCTACACATAATATATCAAATAACAACACTTTTAAGCTTTTTAATTAATTATTTATAAGTCTTAAGTTCTTCCCAACGAACACCTAGTTTTTAAGGGCCAGAACCACTGTGCTCAGAATACAAAAGACCAGGTCAGGCCCAATTCCAGTCGCTGTCCCAAGCACCGTCCCCGTCTTCATCTGCCTTGCCGTCTACTCCATCGTCTCAGTCCCCCTCTTCGCCTCCATCCTCCTCTTCCCCCTTTCTCCTCCTCCAGTTCTTCGTCTTTCGCCTGTTGCCTGTGTGTAAATCATTGAGGGCGTATAACGTTGCTTTTGCTCTTCATTTGTTGTATTTTATGCGTACATCTTCGCGGAAAACGCATAAAATTATTAAAAATCGTTTAAGTATTTCGGCATCTTTCATCGCTGCCACAGCGGAAGCAAAATAAAACTGCAGTCGAGCTAACTATCCCAGCTCCAGTTTCAGTTCCAGTCAGTTCCCTCCCTACCTCTGCCGCTCTCGAAGTTCCCTAACTTGAGACCACAACAATGTTTTCAATAATCATTTCATCGCCACAACCCACACCCCAAAATATATATCGTATATATATATTTATATGTGTTCTTTCAGTGCCGCAAGTTGTGTGCGGGTGTCAAGTGATCGATGCAACTATGATGAGGCTAAAACACAAGGACAACAACAAGGGGAGTGGGAGTGGGGGTAGGGTGGGGGTAGGGGTAGGAGTAGGCCTAGGGGCAGTCGGGGCGTTACAGCGCTAAATACATGTTATTCACACAGTTATAAATTGATTTGACTACTCTGCTCACACACGCACTCCACTCTCAGATACTCAACCTCTTCTCAGCTACTTTGTCTACATAAATACATACATATGTGGACATGAATGTGTGCTTAATGATTTTATAAGTGTGGTAAAATTAATGGAATTATGTTTGCTCTTAGGGACTTTGGATAACAAGTTGAGAAGTAGAAATAAATGTCAGTTTAATCAATTAATAAATTGAAGAAAAGTATAACTATTTTACTTAAAATTTATCTGAGGTTAATAGTTTATATTAGCAGTATGTATAAGAACCTAAATTAAATTTTTTACTTTCCCATAGGTTAGGTTAGGTTATGCCGGACGCCCTCAAAGAAAGGCAGTCCCATATTCTTAATTTCAGAATAATTCTGTGTCAAGTTCAGTTGGTCTTTAACTTTCTCTAGGAAGTTAAAGCTGTATACACTTAATCTATATTGGTTTTTGGTTTATTTTGTTCTATAATTAAATAAATAATTAGTTCTTAATCTTAAATAAACTCTGAATCGACTCTATACACAATTTTAAAAGCTGTTGTATAGCACATAAAACATAAAAACTTATTTGTAGGGAGTCCATAAGAACTAAAGCTCATTAAAGGCCTTTTAAAGGCTTATTCTAACTCTTTTAGTTACCATTTTACCAAGTTAATGCCACAAACTGAACACTCTTTAAATTAACCAAGTCTAGTAAAGGCACTCATACAACAATTAATCCATTTATACTTTTAAAACACAGTTTGCCACATTTTTGGCAACCAATAAAGTAGCCCAAAGCACCTGAAAGCTCTTCGCAGCTTAATCTGCCTTTAAAGACCAACTTAAAACAGCACAAACTAAAATATTGTTTTATAATTCTAATTTATTAAATGAAAAAATCCCATCCAACCCCTTTGTTAATTCCAAAAGCTGCATAGTTAACAGCTTAAAAGCTCAAATCACAAAGCTTATAGCAGCTTAAAAGCTTTATTAAGAAAACAATTAAAGCAAATGATGTGAATATTAAAAGCTTAACCTCAAGTCCAGCCCGAGGAGCGCACTAAACGCTGCAGAGTGTGTGTGTGCGTGTGTGTGGCATGCTTGAGTTTCCAATGTGTGTGCGTGTGTGTGCATGTGTGTGCATGTGTGTGCATAAACACGCTTGTACGTTTTAATATTTAGTGTTAATATGTTGACGGATTTCTGGCCATAAACACTTTTTGTGTGGAACGGTCCGAAGTCTCCGACGTTGTCGTCGTCGTCGTCGCCCGCCTCTTTTGCCATAGACTCGAGACTCGAGACGAGACTCGACTCTCAGCCAGAGAGTCGTCAACGTCGTCAACATCGCTGTCGTTTCGTCTGCATTACAGCAACTTGGCTATAATTTTCTTTAATGATGAAAGTTTGGCTGACTCGACACACACACAAACACACACACTCACACACTGGGAGATTCGCTAGTGCCTGCACAGAGTCCCAGTGAGTTCATTAACATAACAAACATTGTGGAGTTAAGAGTTGGAGTTGGAGCTGGAGCTGGAAGTGGACTTGAAGCTGCAGTTGGGGCTGTGTCATGGAGAGGTGGAGTCTACGCATTATAACAATAGTACGAAACCTATTAACAGCAACGATTTTTATTTTTACTGTTGTACGACGTCTAAAAAACAGCGAATACGAATACGAATACGAATACCAAAGCGAATATGAATACGAATGCGAATGCGAATGTGAGTGCAACTGAGATTCGCTGCGCATCGCTGCATTTCATATTTAGCAAACGGCACGCACATGAAATGACATAAATTATGTGGCAATCAATTATCGAACTGATGATCACGAACATATAGTATATACCTATAGCTATATATACGTAGCTGCAGCAACCGTTCGCCATTGCCGCTATGAAGTTAAGGGCTAAAATTGTTGACCAAGTCCAAGTCGCAGTTGAACTAAGCTGAGCTGAGGCCAAAGGGGCGTTTAGATCCCTAGACCTATTTGCAATCGATCAGCGTTAAGTTAAAGCTATGAGCCATTTACTTTTGGCATCTTCTCAACAACAACTCTCACCAGCACAGCAACAGCAGACAGTTTCACAGTTTTGTCTGTCTGTCCCACTGTCCTACCCCACTGTCCCCCTGACTGCATTGCTTCATTCACTGTCATAGCTACAGCAAGGTGTTGCTGTTGTTGCTGTTGTTTTTACCTCTGCCTCTGCCTCAGCTTGTATTACATTGTAACTGTGACTCTGGCGTGCAAGTGTTGCTCTTTAGCTGACTGCATTTTTAAGCATAAAAACATTAAAAAAAGAGGCAAATACTTACATACATCATCCTATACATAGCACAATATGATTTGCCATATGACAAAAAGTGCAGCAAGAGAGCCACAGTGGTGCAAAGGCCAGCGAAAAGGGCACGAAGTTTAAAGGCTTAAAAAAATCAACTTTTCTGGAAGAAAAACATTTTGTTAGCATATATTTTAATTATTTATAATTTGTACTAATTAAGCAGAATAAAATAAAATAATATTTGATAGTTTATATTTTATATATCTAAAAAGTTAATACTCTTTTTGAAGTTAAGACCTTTGAATACAAATTTCAAAAGCTGCTGATGATATTATTTAATTTTTTGTTAGTTAAAATTAAGAATTAATAAAATGAAGCAGTAAATTATAAATAATTAAATATTTTTTTGCATATTAAATTGAGAGACTTATACACAATTTCTAGGTTAAGTTAAGATAGACTTTTTAAAGACGTTATAAACAATTTTCAAGTTTTTAGTTCCAATTAAATACGCAAATTGTTTTTTATTTTTTTTTATGTTTTTTTTATTTATTTATTTATACCATAACAACTATAAACAGTCGACACAAAAATTAAAATAATTTTATCAGAATATTAATGGAATTATATTTGTATCTGATTGTTTGTTTATTGGCAGTTTTTATTTCAAAAGATTAGAGCAGGGTCAGAACATCATATCACAGTTACCGGAAGAAGAGAAGGAATTAAGATCAGTCTTATACTAATGTCATCCTGTCAGCAGATTCCTAACACTCGATAATAGACACTTATCATAAGGAATACTACTCGATATTTTACATTACTTGCTTGACGATCTATCGACAGTCACCTAACATTACATACATTATCCATATTCACATGTTTAAAACACCTTACAATAAGTTGAGTTAAATATAAATAAGAACTACATAAGTTTTAATATTTAATTGTTTTATAACAAACTTAAGTATGTACCGTTTCCTTACTTAATAGCTGCTCTTGTCCCACTGTGCAAATAATTTAGTGCTTGGCTTATTCATAATTTGCCAGCTTCGTCGCTAGACTGGGCCCTACTGCGATGCGCTGTCTCTTTCCGCTGTGTCTCTCTGGCTCTCACTCTACCTCTCCCCCTCTCTGTCTGTCTCTGCTGCTTCCTCTGCTTCACTCTCTAGCTCCATCTCTGTCCGTTGAGTGGCCGTATCAACGAGCTCGATGTAAAAAGTAATACCTATTTCGTTTGCTGCCTATTATTTATTGCCGTTGAGAAGACGACGTTTATTATAATTCGAATGTTCAACCTTTTGTTTTTTATTTGGCCCCGCCAGTGTCGACCAACCGAGCAAGCAACCGGCGGACGGGCGGCCATTTTGTTGCAACATTTTAATGCACGGTCGTAAATTTAATACGCCCCGTTGGCCATAAACATTCATACGAGTGTCCATATCAATGAATCTAAAGAGATAGACGATTCGTTGGCTGCTTCGCTTCTCGCTCTCTTCCCTCTCCCTTCCTCTCCCTCCCTCCTCCTCTTTACATTCTCGGCTTTGTTGCTGTTTGCAATTAATTATTTGGCACATTAATTAAGTGACTGGCGACGACACAAAAAGGTCAAAGGCCGCTAATAAGCGTTAGACAAGTTAATTTGACTAAACTTGGAATTTTAAATTCTCCATAACGTAAACACACACACACACACACACACACACACACATGCCCGTCTTACAGGTATTTTTACCTGTATTCTGTTTTCTGGCCAAATGCGCTGTTAGAATTCTGATTTCGGGGCATTCAGGCTAATCGATGTCTTCACGCCAAAAAATAAAACAAATGAGATACAGATACAGATACAGATGTGTATATAAATATAGCTATATTCAGTCTGTGTTACGAGTTAATGAATTTTGATTTTATAAAAATAAACAATTCAATGCTGTTAATACCCTAACGTGGGGTACGACCGCTTTTTGCAGGCAGTGTAGCGTATTTAAGGCTAATAAATAAATTTTGTTAACTAGTGGGCAGCGCTACAGTCGAGTGAGCGACTGCAAAAGACTCTGTAATCATTTCCTACAGAAATAAGCCATTTTTTACCCATTTGTCCTATGGAACCTATGGGATTTACTTGTCCGATTGGTGAGGAGTCAATACTGAGGAAAGTTTAAATCAGAATATACTGTTAAGCAACAGTACATTTATCTTACATATCACCGATTCGGTCTATAGGATATAGTTGTCCGATCTGGACCACATATGTTGAGGACTTTTACGGAGATAAGTTTCAATTATGATAAACTGTTCTTTATATAATATGTATAATAGATCGATAAGTTGCGATAGCTTAAGCTGCACTACAGTTTTCATACATATTATCATTATTTTACCGATTAAGTCTGTGGTACCTGTAGGGTGTAGTTGTTCGATCCAGACCAAACATGGTGAGCTCAGGTACCATACACATAATGGTGATCTGCCTAACAAATAGACGGACTTTCATTCCAAATTTGCTATCGCTAGCTCTTATAGGCTCTGAGATCTAGGTGTTCTAACGGGCAGACAAGCAAAGGGACTGACGGACAGACGGACAGCGCTATGTCGACTTGGCTGCTGATGCTGATCAAGAATTTAGATACTTTATAGAGTTGAAAAAGCCTTCTTCTGCCTGTTATGCACATTTCGATGCTGGCAAACCGAATAGACCCCTGTACTCTTTTTAAGTAAGGGGTTTAAAGGTTTAAAACTTAGTCTTTAGTTACACCTTTGTTAAAATATTTAATAATCATTTAATATTTAAATATTTTGTGTTTAATTAACTTAATTTCTTTATAGTGCATTGCTTTTTCGGTGATAATTTTTTTTTCATTTCTCTTTCTTCGCTTTCTTTTTGATATGAAAAATAAATGAACCACAGAAATACATTTATTTTTCCTATCAAAAAGCAAGTTCTGATAAATGGAAAATTTAACGCGTTTCTATATCACACTATAGTATGTTTTTTATTTTTATTTGTTTATTACGTGTTTTTTGTTTTTGATAAATTCGAATTTTGGAAACATTGTGCGATATGTAGCGATTTATAAAAGTCACCCAAATTAAATGTGTAGCATCGAATGGACAGCAGCAACTGTGGAATTGTTTTTGATGTCATGCTATATGGGATTTGATTTCAGAACACACAGAGATACACACACACACAGGCACACCACTGCACACTTTTTGATATGACAATTTAGTTTTTGTTGTGTTTGGGGAAGTGGAAAGTGAAGCTGGAAGCAAATCAGAGCGTGGGCGCAGAGTGTGGTAAATGAGGGCTAAAAGGCACAACACTTCCTGTCTTTGCCGTGTATCTCAAAGATACAATATTAAGAATTTGTAGCCAAGAGTGTGAGTATTTGCAAAACGCTCAGTGGGCGCGCCATTTGGACGCCTGAAATGTCAGCTACGCATCAGATTAATTAATCAACGTGTCGCCGTCGTCAATCTTTTCAAATTTCTTCATATATATCTCTATATATACATATATCTCTATATCTGTTTTTTTTAGTTTGGTTTTAAATTTGAATTCAGCTCGAATCTGGCTGCTGCTAATTTATTTATTTATTTATTTTCGTATTGTTTGTGCATTAGTTGTTGTTGTCTTTGGCAATGGACATCAACAGCTGGACATGTTTGGTCTTGTCGCTGTCCCCGGGCCCCCTCTTCCCCCTCCCTTATTCAATTTAATATAATTTCTTTATCGAAATAGTTGGTTGACTTTCTCGGCATCTCACATGACATTCGGTGTGGGCAAAACGCGTCACTCTGTATGCTATGCACGTCTGTGATTTAAGGCATTCCTCGGCAACATGTCGTATACGTAACGCCAATCGAAGCCCTACAAACGGCAGCCAGCGTAGACCCTGTAATGTGCTGCTGTCTTGGGTATTATTATTATTTATATTACACATTATACACACACCGATTTCTATTACCAATGTCTCTGCCTCCAATTGCCGTCCATATAAACAGACAATAAATAAAGCAGCGAACGCGAGCATACACGTATAAAAGCATAAAACAAAATCAGCAACTAAAAGAGCGAGGGAAAGAATAGAATTCGGGGCATAGAGAACTTTAAAATACCCTGCAAAGTATATAGAATTATTATAATGTATACTGGTGTAAAAATCATTAAATGATTTGAAAAAATTTTAAAAGATATGGTGCTTGGAAAAAATAGATTTCAAGGCATAGAGAACTTTTTGATACCCTGCAAAGTATTCAGATTTATTTAAATACATATATACTACTGGTGTATAAATTATTAAATTATTTAAAAATTAAAATTAAAAGGTGATTTAAATTTTGAATTATTATTTATTGTTCGAATAAAACTTGTATATATTATCCAGAGCAATAGGTAGCACGAGTGGTTCGTTGAAAAGTTGAATAAAGAGTGAGAATCATAAAGTAAAGTATCGAGTACATAATTCAACTTTGTACTAGTACTACCAGATTATATGTTAGCTTATTTAATATTTGTTATTATATTATAAGCCCTTTTGAAGAACTTAGTCGATCATTTCAATTTATTTACCAACTTTTAAGAATTGAAATGATTTATTCGCTAATAAAAGATTAAGTTTGCTTAAGTATAATTTAAATACAAACTTTAATATATAAACTAAAGTTTATTCGTTTAATTTGGAAAACTTTATATTAAATCATTAAACTACTTTGTGTTTAATATTCACAATAAAGTAATAACATTAAATTTAGGTACTTTAATTTAAAATTATCTTTTTGTTTAAGTTCTTCAAACCAATTTTATTAGGGGTTTTAAATAGTATTATTCTTGAAAATTAATGAAAAATTAAGCCAGCTTAAGTGTTGAACAGTAATTCAATTATGTTTATATTTTAATTTTTTTAATTTTATATACATTTATTTATTTATTATTTATTTTTTTAAATTGCTTTTAGCTTTCAAACTACACGAAATTTAAGTGCCTGAAAGGTAACTTAAATATGTTGATATATTTTTATTTTTTATAATTTATTATTTATTTAAAATTACTTTTAGCTCCCAAACCACAGACAAATCCAATTGAGCTTTTAATTTCTACTTAAGATTCCTTTATATATCAAGCCAAACGCCTTCTTAAACTCAATATACCCTCTTCAAGGCTCTAGAGCACAACATATTAACAACAACAATAGCAATACTAACAATGGAGACCAATTCAATGTCATTATTGATGTCATTCGTATTGTATTTGTATTTTTATGGTTTTATAATCACCACCATTCCATACATTGTAGTGCTAAGAGTTTGTGAGTGTGTCTACAGGTGTGTGTGTATGTGCGTGTGTGTGTGTGCAGATACTAAGCATTTAAATATGTGAACATAATGAAATTATGGCATTATTCAGTGCATACAAAATGTACTTAAATAAATAGCTTATAAAAATGCTGATAAAAATACCACTGTGCAAGCAAAAAGACACTCAAATACAAAAGATTATAAATAAATATGCAAAAAAAATATGCTAATGGCTAAAGTTGGTAATAAATTGTTATGTTTAAATCATTATGAAGACAGATAAAATACTTAGAACTCAACTGAAGACAAGAATTGCACAAAGGTGTGTCTCGGAAGTATTCAGACAATGAGTCTTTCTTAAATTAAAAATTTTAATATATTTATAATAACAATTTATTTAAAAAATGTATGAAAATCCAATCAGCGATTCAAATATATCAAATTTATTATTTATTTTGCAGGACTTTGAATAATACTCTGGAAATAAATGAGAAAAATAATGAATGCCACCCGTAATCGAAAAATGTGAATGAAACACAAGATGAAAAGAAGAAGGAGAAGGAGAGGGGAAAGAGAGTGAAAGAGAGGGAGGCAGTAGGAGCATGAGAAACTTGAAGCGAAGCTCATTCGTAATTTATTGCAGTTTCTTTCAGATAGCGCTTCAATCAAAATTTTTATGTCAGAGATTAACGATTAAGGTCATTAGCAGTTAAGATCGAGATCAGTCATACAGTTGATGTGTCGTACCGTCGGCGGGACGCACAGACAGGCAGAGAGACACCAACGCAGACATACATGTGTGTACACAGAGAAAAAAAAAACTATTAAATAATGAATACAAATTTTGAAAATAAACTTGTTTGAAATAAACTGTTAATAATGAGATCCAAATGTTAAGCGTTGTTTTCGGCGCATGGCACCTAGGATCACCAATTGCGGATGACCAATGGAGGTTCATAGCGACAGCGATAATGCATTGGCATTTAAAATTTTGGACTGCCACGCCCCTTTTTCCCACAATACATAAAAATAACTCTCAACTTTAGTTCATATAGTACAGCATTGTTATTGTATAATTCGAGAGGCGGCTAACTATAACTATCAAACTATTCCTGAAAGGTGCATTAAAATCGGACTATAAACAAGAAAACTAGAAGCGTTACAATATTGATAATTGAAAGCAATATTACTACTGAGTGCAAGCGAGACAGAAACATACAAGCTTGATCTAACGTTTTCTCTGCTTGTGTGGCGGCAGCGCTGCCCGCAGTCGCTGGCAGCGCCGAATACACACATACATACAAGTATGAACACATATAATGTCAAACGTATGTGTATTCGCATACAGACAAACAGATGTATGTGTGCTTATGCTTAGATTGTTAATGTTTCAATGTGTTTAAATGCAAGTACTAGATATTGTAATATCTGGATACCAATTTTAATAATTTAATCGGTATTAAAATGCAGAGAGTATTATAGGGTCAGGCGTGCTCGACTGTACTTTTGCTTCTTTAAATTAAGAAAAAATAGTTATAACTAAATCCCTGGCTGAAATTAAGTTAAAATTTTATTAAGTAAATCTCTGGTTTAAGTGATGTTAAAACTTTAGTAATACTACTATAAATTAAATACCAAAAATTTTTAAGGTCTTTACTCGACTTTTTCTTGCAGTGCATTGGGATATTTCCACCGTATGGCAGACAAAAAGGCAATACACTTAAAATGAAATGAAATTTAAAATAGATTCCCTTACTTCTAGTTTGTTTTAGTTTTCAGAGAATAACTCGACTTTTTCTTTCGGTGTATTTGAATATTTCCACCGTATGGCAGACAAAAAGGCAATACACTTCATGCTTTTATCGCTTTTGGCATTTAAATACTACCGAAGTTGGTAGGGACAGTGGGACGAGCGGGGCAACGGGGGCAAAAGCAGTTACTGGACTCGGTTTTTATTGTTTCCAGACTGAATCTGGACAGGACACGTCGCGACGTCACGACAGACTCGATACGTTCATATTAAGGGCAAAGTTATAAAACATTAGCGCATATTAATCATTTTTCTGAAGTTTTATACGAAAATCCCTTTATTTATTTGTTTCCTGCGCTTTTCGTTGATTTCAAATAAAAGCCAGATGAGTGTAGAGTGTTTATATATTCATATTCATACACGTATTCATATTCATATTCGTTTACTGCATTCAGTGAAATTCAATTAAATTTCTGCTGTAATATTCCCAGAATGGAACTGTTCATTACATGGCAAGAAAAGGGGGGGAAAAGAGTGGGAAATGGAACTGGAATCGGAGTCAAATTCGTAGCCAGATGCGTCGTCGTCAGTCAGTCTCTGGAGCCGTGCGACGATTCTCCGCTACACTTTGGGCCTGGAGAGTGAGAGAGAAACTGTCAAAATATTGACAGGCGCATCCGTTATGCTTTTTGCCCAAATTGATATTCTATTTTTGGCAGCGACTTTGCTCGACTTCATTAAAAATATTTCCAAAAACAGAACAAACTAACAAAAAAATAGAAAACGAAAATTAATAAGTGTGTAATAGTCGAGTTAGGTAGGCTAAAAAATACCCTAGTTACTTTAGAGAAAAGTAAGTTAGGGTTAAATTATTTGGCGGAAATTTAAAAAAAGTATTGAGCATCAAAAAAAAAATGAAAAAAGTAAGTAAGAAATCTACAAGTAGAAGAGGATGTGGTTAATGATCAGTACTAACTTCTATTACCGAAAAAAAATTGTATCTTTAAGATAAATTCACTGCAAACTGGGCATAGCTAGACTTAAAGCTACAAATGTAACTATAGTTAATTAAAGAAGAAATAGACTTGGTTAATGATCAGAACTAACTCTTATTACCAAAAAAAAAAATGGTATCTTTTAGATAAATTTATTTCAAACTTTGCATAGCTAGACTTAAAGCTACAAATTAAACTTTTCATCCAACTTTAAGATTTTTTTAGGTTTCAAAACTTAATACAAATATTTTTAAATATTTATTAACTATAGTTAATAGGTTCGTTCAAACATTTAGCCTTTTTTGGCTGCAAAAACTTAATATAAATATTTTTTTTAAATTTTTTAACTATAGTTAATGAATTCAGTCAAACTTTTAACCTTTTTTTTAGTTACCAAAAATTTAATTTAAATATTTATTAACTCTAGTTAATGATTTCCATTAAACTTTTAGACTTTTTTGGCTACAAAAACTTAATATAAATATTTTTTAAAATTTATTAACTATAGTTAATGAATTCAGTCAAAGTTTTAGTCCTTTTTTAGTTACCAAAAATTTAGTTTAAATATTTTTAAATATATATTAGCTATAGTTGATAAGTTCATTCAGACTTTTAGCCTTTTTTGGCTAACAAAAATTTATTTAAAATATTTCTACATATTTATTAACTCTAGTTAATGATTTCCATCAAACTTTTAGCCTTTTTAAGTTACCAAAAATTTAATTTAAATATTTTTTAATATTTATTAACTATAGTAAATGAGTTCATTCAAACTTTTAGCCTTTTTTGGCTAAAAAAAACTTTATATAAATATTTTTTAATATTTATTAACTATAGTTAATGAAGTCAGTCAAGCTTTTAGCCTTTTTTTAGCTACCAAAAATTGAATTTAAATAATTTTAAATATTTATTAGCTATAGTTGATAAGTTCATTCAAACTTTTAGCCTTTTTTGCCTCCCAAAAATTTAACATAAATATTTCTATATATTTTTATTAACTCTAGTTAATGATCTACACTATGGAACATACTAACTTTAAAGCTGACTAACTGCATAGTTAGTTCAAGCTCAAATTGTTTTTGTGAATGAATTTGTCGATTGCTTCTAACTGTTTTTCTACTACCAATTTTGGTTATACACACAGATTGAAAAGCCAAAATTATTAATGAAACAAAAGCTGAAACTTTTAAGTTTTTTTGGGGCCCTAAGCGAATTTTGGGTGAGTGTGTGAAACGATTTGATGTGAAATGATTATCCGCTGGCCATTTTCGATTCCATTTTGGTTAAATGTGAATGTGAATACAAATAGAGTGGAATCTTTGGCTAAATACCATCAATTATCTGGTGATGCTTTCGAGCTTGGAGAGTTCATTCATACGACGACGCTGCTGTTGATCTGGTCAATCAATTTGGCTTTAACTATGCATATGAGTTACGTGGCCCAGGGCCCTATTTGATTGCTCTCTGCTTGTTCTCGATGCTCTGAGACACTAGTTTCTCGACCAAAATCGTTTTCTCACACGTTTGTGATCTCAGTCACTGTCTCTGTCTCTCTCTCTCTCCGTCCTTCTCTGTCTCCGTCCGTTCCGATTGACAAATTGCATTTTCTGAATTAATGATACCTTAAATGGTGTTTTATTAATTGACCCAACAATACACACATATAGATACCCATGTTGCCCGTGGATGGCCTAAAACTCAACGCGTTGAAATTGTAAATGGCTTGAAAATGACATGTAATTATATTCGCATTTTTTATAGCCGTTTGGGTACAGGGGTTGAGATACATTTTGAGTGATCTACATAAGGCAACAGGTATTTAAATATGCGCTTTAATTAATTATTAATTTGTGCTCGAATTTCTAGTTTAATTAATTGTCTATTAAAACGATTAGGTACTAAATGAAGCTACAGACTGAGCTGTGAGGCAGCTAAGCGTAAGTACCTCAGATATGCTGTATCTTTTATAAAGAATTTTTAGGGGAATTCCAGTTTAAAGTTTTTTGAGCACAAATTCTCCCACTTAGTCAGCAGATCGAAAAGTTTGTGTTTTTCCTAGTAACGCCGCAGAGTTAAGTATAATTTCCGATTTGGAAATCTCATCACATAATACTCATCCACTAATGAGAGCTCTAAAAGCCGCAGCCCTTTGCCAACGGATGTGTGTGTGTGTTTGTGTGTGGACAAAAAACATCAAATAAAAGCTACAAGCGAGTGTGTAGCTTTGTATCTACATATAGCTAGCTGTATCTGAATCAACATGTCTGAGTATCGTTTATTTCTTTATTTATTTTCAAATTGTTTCGGATAGGTACATATTTCATTTTCGGCTAAAACACAAAATGCAGGAAATGGACGTGTTGACAAATAAACGATGTTCGTACACAGACTGGGCTGTGTGTGTGTTTAGTGTATCTATGAATTAAACACAAAAAAATAAAACAGCAAAGCACAACAAATTTCACCTGTGCTTTATTTTTTTCGTGTTTCTGTTTTTTTGTCGATTTGTTTTTTAGCATTTGAAATGCGAACGAAACGTACTTTGAAAATCAAATAGCTTTGGCCCCAAATGAAAGTTAACAAACGGCAACAACAAACGGTAATTGTTATACTTGCCAAGGCGCAAGTATCTATGTAAATTTGTCTGTCTCACTGCGTGTGTGTGTGTGTGAGTGTGTGAGTGGTGCGCACTTATGCCGTGTATACATTTTGTGTGTGTTCACACGCACAGCGGATCCGCTTGTATTGTGGTGTGCGTGCGAAAATGCCGTTCTATTTATTGAATATTGATAAATGCGTTCCGCTTGAAGACGTTGGTAAGAGCGCCCCGCCCCCAAGCGCCCCCAGCGCCCACCCACACCCCACTATGCTCGCCACCCCCTTTGGGCCAACTCATTTGCGCCACGAATTTGACGTCGTCTCATTAGTCACATTTAAAATTGTATTTAATTACTTTCTCACTTCATCATCAGTCAAGTCTGTGGGTCTCTGCCAACGCCCGTCCCTGTGCCCGTTCCCCTTCCATCGTTCCCCGTCTCAGTCGCCTCGTCATTGGCGCTTCAGGGGTGGCATACAGACACCCACAACCACCCACTGCTGTGGCTTAGCTTAGGCGTTAAGGGTTGGGGGTAGGCGCTGCGCTGCTCTTTGATGCGCGCCTGCGCTCCCGACACACACACACACACACACAATCACTCAGTCACACAAATTGAACTCTGCGTGCCGCTGCTGCGACGCGACGTCGCTGCTTTCATCAATTTCAAATTAGTGAAAATCGAAGAGCAACTGAAATTATTTTGCGGGGGCTGCTGCTGCTGCGAACGGTGTAACTGTAACGGTAACGGTAAACGGCATTCATTTATTCACTCTATCTTATCTAGTATATTTAGTATACAGGCCATTCATTCTACCTAAAGTTTTTGGGCCATTACAAGTGTAATTTATCTATAGCAAATCATTAATCAAGTTTCTGCATGGTCTCTTTTTTTCCGTACTGCAAGTGGAAAGTGGAAGTGTGTAATTTGTGGAATAGAGGGCAGGTGGGGGGGTAAGTCTGTTTTTTCCCTGCGTGCTGCATATCAAACGCCATTTACATAGCTGGCAAAAGTCCAGCCACAAAATGTTAACGCCCCAAAAACTACAACTCTCCAATATGAAAAGGGCGTAGTTGAAATTAAATCGCGTATAAAAAAGCGCCGCATTTATGATTGAAATATACACAAACAATATTCGTATGTATGTAAATACAACAACAAGAACAACAACAACAAAACACTGGGCTACACAAAAAAGCGTCTGCGTTTCGTTATGCGAAACGAGCCAACTAGAAACTGAGCAAAGAGCACTTGAATCAAGCACCATAAACATGCTCCGCAGTGTAGTCGCGTACCAACAACACTCTCAGTAACCTAGCGAGTGCGAGCGGCAAGTGCCAGCATGTATGTGTGTGAGTGTATTTGTGGCTAACGAATGAGCGGCGAGCGCATTGTATATATACACGACTTTCGTATTGCATAGATTACGATTACAAATTTAATTGAATGCCACCTGAGCGCAACTGAAACGACAATCTGATTGGCCAGTCGGGTAGACCAGCTGGCGAGAGAGCGCATCACAATTGAAAACGGAATGGAAATGGCACAGACACATTCACACACACACATATATACTCAGTCGCGCCACTGCTTGTGTTTCGTTTTCCAGTCGTTTCGTATGAAGAGCGCCCGCAAGAGAGAGAGACAGAGAGCGAAACATTTGTACGCGCGCCTTTGGCTTTGACGAGTCGTTTTTGATGTGCTGAGAGAATCATTTTTATTCCCAATTGGAGTTCCGTATGCGTCGGGCGATTGCGGACAGTGCGCGATATCAAACGTGAAATAAATGAACAAATTGTTAATTAATAAGCAACAGGAGCCGATCTCAATACCGATCAGGCACCATCAGGTAACAGTAACAACAGCAAGAGCAACAACAGTGCACCGCTTGCATAAATGTAATCTAAATCGGTTCTGTGTGTCTGTGTGTGGTGTGCGCGCTGAAAAAAGGAGTTAGTTATAAGAAGAACGAAAGCACTGCATAAAACAACAACAAAAAGAGAAATAAGAAGTAAAGAGAACTCATAAATTAAATTAGTGTTAATCCAAATTGCATCAAACACAAGTGCAAGTTAAACAAACAAAAAATAAAGCGAGACCACCAAAAATAGCGCGAAATTGTGATAAAACAAACGGTGCTTAAGCGCAAATTCCCTTTTGCAAAGCTGCTGCAGCAACAACAACAGCTAGAGAAAGAGCAGAAGCAGCAAACGTGAGGTGACAACTCTCTTATTCAATAACGGTTGTTCAATAACACAAACGCAGGAGCAAAAAGAAAAAGTAAAAGCAAAACACAGAAGAATTAAGCGAAACGGAACGTAACGAAAAGCAAAAGAAAGAAATCAGAAACAACAACAAAGTGTGCTGTGAAAACTACATAGAAAGTTAAAGATAAAGAAAATTAAATTAAAAACTCGCGCTAAAATAATTTCGCTATAAATCGAAACAATCTGCAAACTGCAATTCAGTGCCATTTGTACAGTTTTATTTGTATAAATTCAAGTTTCACTCACACAGTTTAAATAGAAATTTCGCACTAATGCAACTTCGAGTGCATCCGACTATGGATTGTAGCGGCCGTTCAAATAACACTATTGAACGTGATTCCGATTTGGGTGACGATTTGGTAAGCAAAATAATCAAGTGTTGTCAGTAGAAACGTGTTGGAAAATCTTTGTGATTGTACAAGTCTTTAAAACATAAGAGGGGGAAAGGGAAAATTAAACTGTAATCAGGTATTTGTTATTACTGCTGACTTAAAACAAACTTTAACTTGTTTAAAACGTTGTTTTAATTGAGTTTTGTTATTTATGAGTTAGGTGTTAATGCTTCATTATGCGTTATAAGTGTTGTAATCACAACTAAACTGTTGCCAATAATTATTGTGATTAAATATTTGCAGTCGTTTTGCCGACGGCAAAAGCTCCCATCGCCCTCGCCCTCTCCCACTAGCTGTTGGGGCTCTCCGCCTCTACCGCTCTCCCACTCGCTCTTGTTATGCTGCTGCTATGTTGTGACTAAAAGCTTTTGTATTGATGCAATTCTTGGTGTTGTTGTTGTTTTTTTCTTCTCTCCCGTCTGTGTCTCTGTTTGCAGATGATTCGAAAACGTAATTATAATGTTAAATTGTTGATTCAAAATTAAGCAGAGGCAAGTTATATTGGTTATTGAGTTTTAGCCGTTGATGTGTTTTTTTCATTCATTTTTTGTTTGCCGTAGAGCCGTTAAAAGGTGACATGCTAAATGGTCATACAACGCATTTATTATACACACACACACACACACATGGGTGTAGTGCATACAAACAGCTCATAAATACAAATAGATTCATCTGTTTTTCTGTGAGCTATGTATGTGTGTCTGTGTGTGTCTGTGGAGCCTCTTGGATGCCATTTAGCCAGCTCTACTGTACACTGTAGACTGTTTAGGCCTTCTGTGGGATCTCGTTCACCTTTCATCAATTGAAAGATCTCTTTCAATTCAACTCTTTGATGGCGTTCATATGTAAATAAAATGTTCAAATATTTGCATTATTTGTTAGTACCTTAAATGAATATTAAATGGGTTTTATTACCTCTCTACCAATTCTCAGTGTGTGTACATAGGTACAGATACAGCTACAGCTACAGCTACGGGTACAGCTACAGGTATCTGCGAGTGTGTCTTCTTCAATAAAACTCTTGTTAGGGCTTTTGTTTTTCTTTCATTTTTATTTCATTGTTGATAGACAGCGTTGATCAACAATGAGCCAGACTTTATACACACACACAGTCACACACACACTCAGTTTATTTACATAATTTTTAATAGCTTCGCTTTTGGACATCTCCTCAGAATTGCCCCTTTTGATAGCCTTGTGCAAACATTTAGAGCCAGTCATCGTTTTTGGTCATCCACCTACTTGCTCTTTACCCATTCCTGCTTCTCCTACACCCCATCCCCTACTTCTCCTACTTCTTTTCTATTAAATTCTTTGCATGAAATTGAAAAATTCCGTCTCTGCTCGCGGGTGTACGAGGGTGTATCGCTTACCAAGTGGACACATAGTTCATGTGGGTGATTTTAATTAAGTTGACTGGTTTTAAAACAATCCGATTTATGTACCAATTTTATGCTGGTCTCATTCGCGCATCCGATTTTTAATATCAATTGTTTTCGGATCAAATCCTAGACTCGACTTGGAGTCGGAGACGGCGTTGCAGTCCGAGTACCCGAGTCCGCAAACGAGCCTCAGATTTTTGGACCAAAAGTCACGATTAAACCATAATGTGGGCTGTCAAAAAGTCATAAATTTTCAAATGAAGCAAACTCGCAGTTGGAATTGAAAGTGGAATTGGAAATGGAATCGGGAATCGCAGTTGAAGTTAAAGTTTAAGTCGTGCCTCATTACATTATGCTATTTCTCGCTTTCTCTCTCTCTCTCCCTTTCTCACTCTTTCTCCCTCTTCTGTCTTGTGGTCATTTGCTGCACTGCTTTAATTACTTGGGTTAAACGCACAGTTTAAAATGAATTGAACGTTTGCTTGATTTTTAAATCGTTTTTAAATTAAATCAAGCAATATTGAACAAGCCAACTTCAACTTCAATTTCAATTTCAATTCCGATTCCATTTGAACTCCAAAAGTGCTTGGATTCTACTTTTTTGTTGGGGTGTCTGTCCGGCATGTCGCACGTGTTGAACATCAGCGCCATCTGCAGTTCCCACATTAAATCACTGACTGTGGGAGCTGTTTGCTGCTCTTCTCTTTCACTGTGTGCGTGTCTGTGTCTGCGTCTGTACGTGTGTGTGAGCGAGAGAGTGAGTTTTGAATCTCAGTGACGTTAACTGCCGTTTTGGTTTACAGATTCCAAACAGTTTAGCACTTTTGTTTTGTCTGTGTATTTGAGCATGAGGCAATGGAAAATTAGCTGATTTGGTCGCCCTACACCAAGCCCTACCCCACCCCCTCGCTCTAGCCATACCGAACTCAATACCCCAATAACTTGGGGGCATGTCTGTGCTCTGTGATTCCTAATGCAGTCGGAACAACGGCACCTGTTATAATTTGTTTGGCTTCTTGTTCGCTGACAGCCAACGATTTGTATTAAATTCTTTGCTGCGCTCTCGGGGGCAAGTGTCTGTTGTTGTTGTTGTTGTTGCATAACGATAACCCACACGAGTGTGTCAGGGCGGTAAAAATATTTGATTAAGTATCAGCAGCAGCGGCAGAGAGCAGAGAGCAGCGCAGCGTAGTCCCCTTTGGGGCAGTTTTGATGGCGCTGAGCTTTCAACCGCATTGACAACAGAAATTTGTTGCTTTTAGTGTCTTCTTCCTTCTCTCATTCTTAAGAGAGTGAGGAGTCGTTGGAGGTGGGGAGAGATGGTCGCCATTTTAGTTACACACTCTTGGGATGACGTCATCGCTGTGCAAAATTTTTCAATTAAAATTTAATTATTAAATTGAAACAAATGTCAAAGCAATAAGAATATAACGGCAATAAAAAGCAATGGCGACAAGTGCCAAAAAGCACACAAAACCATAACCAAAAGCAAAAAGAAACAAAAAATAAAAAGCAATAAAAATTATGATTATTACAGTTTTGTTTAAATTGAATTTATGAATTATTTTTCAACCATAGCTAATAAAATTGTTAATTAGAATTTTCCAGCAGCTGCAATTGGGAATGAGTTGCGATAAAGAGCAGTAAACAGTGCATGCACACACACGTACACACATACACACGAACACAAGCACAACACACGTAATGAAATGTATATAAAAGCTTATTATCAAAGCACTAATAACAAGTTAACGTCTCGTCGTCGTCGCGCAAAAAGGGCGTGGCCTTTTTTTTCTGCATTGCTAAAAGAAATGAGAGAAGCAAAGTACAGCGAGGGACGACGACACGAAAGCTCTCTGGCTGCGTGTACGTGTGTGTGTGCGTGTATGCGAGCGCAACGATATTAAATGAATGAATAAGCGAATGAGAAAAGAAATTAGCTGAGTTGAGCTGTTGGGCAAAAGCTCGTTTATCGACGATGCGATCCGCAAGGCAGTCAATAAGTAAGCATGTGTGTGCACTCCACATGTATGCATTTGTAACTGTGTGTGCGTGCAGTCGTATTGAGCTGTTTGCTTGTCGGCTTGTCCTCGTCGTTGACTCGCTGGCTTGTAATAAAAACAATGCATTTTTTAATTACAATTGCCGCCTGCTATCGAAACTAGACGCAGGCCACAAGAAAACCAGCAACAACAAGCCATAAGACCTACAACTTAACAGCAACAGTCTTTGGCCCTTATCCATGTTTGCTTTTTTTTTAGTTTTGTTAACCGGTTTCATTTGTTTTTTTCTGGCTGTTTTTTGTAATTTTATTGTTTACGCGAAATTTTCGTCTGCCTTTACAAACACACACACAGTCACACACCTATCATGGGCGTGCGTGCAGCGCCCATATAAATAGTGGGTAGTTGCCAGTTGGGGAGGAGGGAAAGGAGCACAAAGTTCTGTGGAGTGGGTTGAGCAGGGGCAGGGGGAGAGTTGTTTCTCCCTCTCTCTCACACTCGTTGGCTGAATGGGTCGTCCAGCCAGCGGGCAACCGGCACAGCGAATGCGCCATTATGTTTGTTGCCCGTTTCGGTTTCAGTTTCTGTTTTGTTGTTTCCATTTTTATATTTTATTCGCTTTATTTTTTCCGCTTCGTCGCGTTGCGAGCGAATGAAATACGCGACGCACACACACACACACACTCACACACGTTTACATTCACTCTTGCACTCGCACTCATGTTACACATGCATGTGTTTGTGTATGTACTCGAAAGTATCTCACAGATACGTTTTGCATTTTAATTTTATTTTCATGCTCTCCGCCTGCAGCGGCGTTTCCGTATCGACCACGTTGCACATGTTTTAGTCCTGCCCTTAATATGTAATGTGTTTTTTTTCTCTCTCATTCTTTTTTTTTTTAATTTTATTTTTTAGTCGTTGGATCTTTGCTGTTGCAGCGCGTTGAAATAATTCGCCACGGGGTAGATGCGTAAATGAGCAATTTTTATTTATGTCTGTGCGCATTTTATTCAGATGTGAGGAAAGCCGCCATTTCAGCGCGAACTCTTAACAAATGCACATAGATACATTAAAAGCAAATGTATTCACATAAAAATGCAAACACATCGTTTGTAGGCGTACTTTTCGTTACAAACACAAATTAATTAACTAAAGTGTTTTTCAAATTAAATATGTAAAGCAAGATTTATGCTAAAAGAGCTAAGAATTACTTACAAAAAATATAAATAGGCTGTTTGAAGTCTTTATAGTTACTTTGGTTCTGGAATTTATTTTGTAGCTATCGTATAACTTGTTTAATTTCGTTTAGTACAATTTTCTAGGAATTTTCAACAATTTCTGCTAGCAAAGTACAATAGATAATTCTACATAAATTGTAGATTGAAAACACGACGTTAATAAACTTAAGACGCCAGCACGCCCAAGTAGCACTTGAATCATAAGAACATTAGGACGAGTTGTCCTAGATGTTTACAGTTCAGCCTAAAAAAACACGCACACCGAGAGACAGAGAGAGAAAGGAGGGAGGGAGAGAGAGTAGGGTGTGTGGTAGCCTGCTATATAATCTTAATCCTTCACACAATAAACGTTTGTCTGCCTGCTTGTTATGACCAAGGATTGCTGACTACCCCCTCCCCCTGCCCCTGCTAGTTAGCTGATCCTGTTTGCCATGCTGCGCCCTTCACAGCTTGCCGCTCGGCCGTTTCTGTTTCAGCTACTCGACAATCCCACAAACGGCAGCGCTTTGTCACATTGTGGATTTCCAGTGGCCGCAAGCAGCGTATCCTTTTGTTTTAAATTAGCACGGCATGTTGCACATGCGGCACGGCTCTGTCCAGCAGTCCGGCCGTCCAAACCGCTCTACAGCCAGCCTGCTCGCTAGCTGCTACTGCCCTCCAACTGTATGCCGTCGGCAAAAGATACAAATTCGTTTAGCCCTGAGCACTTCCGCCAATTTGTCAATACGACAATGCAACAATTGTTGCTTCGTATCGACTACACGAATAACAACAAATTAAGCAAATTGCATTTGTGGTCAAATGCAATGATAATAAATTAAGATAAATTATTTGTCAACCGTTGAGTTTGAGTTTTGTATCGAAAATAATGTAAACTAATTAGTGATAAAAACTGTCAGCGGAGCAAATAAATTGAATGCGAATGCAATTTGCAGTTAGATAGTTACCGCAGTGGCCCCTCCCCCTTCCCCCACTCCACGCCCACTCATGTCGGAGCGTCTTTGTGCCCCGCATCGTGTCATACATGATGTCGTTGTCATTGTGCACCTTTTGCGGTGCATCGCAAGCTATTAAAGTAAATTGCAATCAACGGAGGGAACACCACTACTCACTCCCCACTCCACCCCCACCCACACCACTGTGCCGTACAGTCAGGCCTGTCTAACAGTCTACCTGTGTAGCTGTGTAGCTGTATCTCTAAGCATTTTGTGGGGGCATTTGTGGGGACTACTGCGGCAGGTCTAATTGCGATTTAATGTCTTTTCGGCTTTCTTATGAAATGGCTTGGGTAAAAGTTAAAAACCGATAACACACACACCCCCACACACACACACACCCGTCTCTTTATCAATCCAAATTAATGGAAGTGGCTTGTAGAAGTACAACTAAATAGGTATTATCTATAACTGCGTATTTCCATGCCCGACATACTTTTGTTCTCCTCTGTCCATCATTAGCAGTGTTCACTGTGTTTTTCCCTCAAAACTAGTACAACTTATCGGCTGACATTTGATTTATGCGACAGGCGCACATAAATGCATATACACATAGATATTATGCTTTAGACCTTCGATTTAACTGACTTGAGATATGCGAAAAATAGCTAAAAAATGGCTAAAATACTAATGGAGGCATAAAAGTCAGTCAACAGAAAGAAACAATAATAATATATGCATTTTAAAATAGTCTTGATAATGCGCACTAATTAAATTAGCTTAGTTCAATTTATCGATTCGTTATCGATAGGTTTTGTGCAAGACGTAACAGGCAAAAACAAGATTAAAGCGGCACAAATTCGTTGTGCATTAATTAGACATTTTATAGGTGCAACATGGCGTATACGTTGCGCGTTGCGAGTTACAAGTTCCACGCCAGCCCAGACACAATAATTGTTTGGGCCTGGTCAACAGCAACAGCTACAACAACAAGAACGTTAATAGGAATTGCAACCGCAACTAAAATGTTGCCAGCGAAGCGTCCATCGGCCTCAAAGTGCGCATATTTCGCATGGATTCGATAACTTACATTAATTTAATGTACACACACACCCAGCACACACTCACACACACACACACTGCTCTGTGTGTGTGGCAACCACAGAGCAACCAACCAAGTTAAGAAGGCGGCCAAGACAAGCGTCCAATGCGAGCAGCGATCAATGCACCAATATTTGCAGCCTTATAAGCCACAAAAAGGCTCACAGAAGATGGGGCTGAAAAGAGAGAGGTAGAGCAAAGAAAGAGAGAGAGAGAGGGGGAAGATGTAGGCAGTGAGCGAGCGGGAGGCTGTGAGACAGAGCGAGAGCGCACTCGAAGACGTTACCATTTCATTATGCGCGTCCGCGTTCGGCCCAAGTTGGCTATCAGTGTTGCCGCATATCACACGAGTTAACCAAATGGTGTTAGCTGCAATTTTGCCAGACTCGCGATGCACTGAAAGAAATGTTTAAAGGCGGGAGTTTTGAGATAAGACTATGGAATAACTACTACAAAGAAAGTCTTCACAACAATTTAGTTGAAAAGAAACTGTTAGTTAGCCTTTAGGCACTAGGTATTAGAGACTTTTGGCACTAGACACTTGAGACTTTAGGCACTAGAAACTAGAGACTAGAGACTTCAGGCACTAGACACTAGAGACTTTGGGCACTACAATGTAGTGCTAAAGACTTTCTAGAAGTTTCACAGGTGATAAAATCGCTTAGTCGGAATAAAACAACTTTTTGAAAAGGTTATGAACTAAAAAATCGTTAATTTGGGAAGGTTTGACAGTAAGCTCAGCTTTATAGCTTTATTAAGTATAATTAGTTATTTTTTATACAAATTAAGACAGTTTTAATACAAAAGTGAATAAAACTGTCATTAAAACTATGTACTCATCTACTACTACTACTACTTTTACTACTACTATTTTAATTACTATGACTTCTACTACTACTACTTCTACTTGTACTACTACTACTTCTACTACTACTACTACTACTTCTACTTGTACTACTACTACTTCTACAGCTACTACTACTACTTCTACTACTACTTCTACTTCTACTACTACTACTTCTACTTTTACTACTACTATTTTAATTACAATGACTTCTACTACTAATACTTCTACTTTTACTACTGCTATTTTAATTACTATGAATTCTACTACTACTACTTCTACTTGTACTACTACTACTTCTACTACTACTACTTCTACTACTACTACTTCTACTACTACTACTTCTACTTCTACTACTACCTCTTTTTCTAAGTTATGTCAGCAAATCAAATTAATTTAGATTTTTCATACTTCTTTCAGCTTTAAGCGGTAAAAAGTGGGCCGAAAATAAGGGAACTTAACTTGTTTAACAAAGAAATGATCTATTTTAAGCACATTTTTAAAAACTATCATTATTTTATGCACAACAGAATGAGTGCAGCTTTTGTTGCAGTGTATTCGTTGTATTTTCGTTTGCATTCTGCGCCAACTTCAAAGAATTCTCAGAACTGCACTGCACTCTCTTTTTTTATGGATAGACCAAAGAGTCAAAGAGTCTTTCCCCACGTAGTGCCCCCCACTGCCCCTACCACTCCCCTCTCCCTACCCCAGCATTGTCTCTTCTCGCTGCATTGTATGCTTTGGTTTTGGTTGCATTTATGATTACAGCAACGCGACAACAACGACACTAAACTTAAGTCGAAGACGACGACGACGACGATAAATGTTGTATACACATATGGATTCATTGATAATGATAATGATAATGATAGAGATGATGATGATGCTAATGCTGATGATGATTAGCATGATAATGATGATGAACTAGCCTGTATTAACCTGGGCATGGTTTTGGCCATTGCTGCATTTGGCTTACTTTGTGCAACAGCAGCTTACTTTGTGTACACAGCGAGTGTGTTGTGTGTGTGTGGTGTGTGTGTGCTGCTGTCGGTTGGCTGCCGCTTGGCTGCCGCTTGGCTGTGTTTAAATTGAAAATTCCCGATTTGCACACAGTCACAGATGCGCTTAATTTGCACCTCTCCAAATGCATAAAAAGCAAAGACCGGACCCAACACTACCCAGTAAAGGTACGCAGGACAGAGGAGGGGTGTGTATGGGGAGAGGGGCGGTGGGGTCAGCTCCTCGGCCAAGCGTAGCGTACTTTATTTTCTTCTTCTTCTTGCTTCATTCTTTTTGTGCTCTTTGCTAGCTAAAGTCACGGCTGGCAATAGTACGCTTGAAACGGTTTGTGGCCACGGATACGCCTTGGATGTGAGACTTTGGTATCGACCCTCGGATGGCCTACACTACGACAGTACGACAGTACGTGGCGTTGATGGCCTTTAATGGCCTGGACCAAAGTTGTGCTGCTTTGGTTCTGCCACAAAATGTGGCACTACCTTTGGCACTTCCCCTCCACTTCCCCCCTTTCCCCCATTTTGCTCTCTCTGCCTCTGTCTCTGCTTGATTGCCATTACCAAGTTTGCCATTGTTAATTTATTAAGTGGTTACCTTTGTTGTCGCCTCGCTGGCAATACAATTGAAATTGCTTCAAGCCCTTCTTCATCCTCTTCTTCTTTATGGACTGTGTGTTGTGTGTTATGTGTTAATGCTGTGTCCTTTTTGGCACGGGCTACAGTCTGTTGTCAGTACAATGACCAGTCGCTAAACGCTGCCCACGCAGCAGCTGAAAAGCTACGAAAGGGGTGTTAGTAACAAACCCATAGACTGAGCAAGACCCTGTACTCGTTTCCGTATTTTTGGTCCGTGGGTGCTATTGGGTTATAAACACGCGGTAATAAATAATACAATAAATATTAATATGTCGATAACAAACCCACAGACTCAGCAAGACCCTGTATTGGTTTTAGTGGAAATATTTTCAGAAATTTATAAATTTCCTCTTGACTCTTGGGTACTATGGAGTTATAATCACTCGATTCTGATATATTAAATAATAAATAAATAATAAACGATGCCTTTAATATTAATACGTCAATAACAAGCCAATGGACTTAGCAAGACCCTGTATTTATTTTAGTGGAAATATTTTGAGAAATCTACAAATAACCTCTTGATCTTTGGGTACTGTTGGGTTATAATCACCCTATTCTGGTATAATAAATAAATTCATACCAAACCATGTTCCTAAATCGAGTACAGTGAAAGCACTATTCGCGGACAGCTGCCTCAGGCGGACAGCTCTCTTAGCCGGACGAATTTTATAGTTTTTCAGCATGATTTGCATACAAAATGCGTTCGCTTAGGCGGACACCTGACTTGGGCGGTAAAAAATACTGGAACCGTGACTGTACGGCCAAGGAAGCTTTCACTGTATCGAGTTCTTAATATATAAAATGTTATTTCAAAGATATATTTACATTTTAGAGCCCAGGACACAGATTTTCTGCGGAAATAAAATACTTAAAATTAAATTGTTTTTATTTAAATCTGCATTACCGATAAAATTTGTAATTCTTAGCAAGCAAAAGATAAAAATGAGAGTTCAAGTCGTTAATTTAAATAATTTATTTGTAATTTTATGTGTAGCACAATTTTTTTTATTAACTAACTCAATAAGCCCCGTTAACTGCAAACTACAGGGTCTCGTAAAGCGCCTTGCCGCCGCTGTGCAATGACAAAGTGTTAAACATTTGGCCAGCAACACAGCGGGTGTCTCTTGGGGATGCGCCGCCAAAGTTTCCAGAGATTCATTGATGGCCATCGACGCCGCTTGTTGTGGCCTAAGCGCCGCCATCAATTGAACTGATTTTGTATTTTGATATCTCGCACACACTCTATAATTCCACCCCCCTGTGTGTCTCCCCTATTAATTGCAGTCCCACGGCGATCGAACGGATGACGAGATGAGGGACTGTGATTCAGTGGACGGGGAGCATCATCAGCTGAGCGCCAAGGCCGCAATCGCAGCTCGTCTTAGCCACACAGTCGCCGGCGGAGCTGGCCTCAATTTTGCCAGTCCAGAGCAGCAAACAGATCTGCCACTCAGGTGTGTAAAGTGTCAGCTAAAGGATCATCAGGAGTCCTTAATGTAAACTGTTTCTTTTTAGCCATCACCATCAGTTGCCGCCGAATCATCCGCTCAATGCTCTGGGCAGCTTCATGGGCATCAGTGGACTACACAGCATTCCAAATCTACAGCACAGCGATGTGCTCGAGAAGCTCAAGATGCAAGTGCGCGACATGAAAGTTGGACTCATGGTGAGTAGGGGAGAAGTGGGGAAAATTGGAGGAGAAGTGGAGGGTAAGGAAGAAGGAGGAGGTTTAGGAAGGAGGTTTAAAAAGGAGTAGGTTTAGGAAGGAGGTTTAAAAAGGAGTAGGTTTAGGAAGGAGGTTTAGGATGGAGGAGGTTTAGGAAGAAGTAGGCTTAGGAAGGAGGAGACTGAAAGATACAATTTAATCAAATTTTATATACATTAAAATACAAGATAAATGTATCTTTAAACCTTATTTTATTTAAGAAATAAAAGTCCTTAGAACTAAGATTTACTTTTAAAGGAAACGCATTTAGGTTAGGTTAAGCCGGGCGCCCTTCAACAGAGCAGTACATAGGCCATTTGATGGCCCTTAGTAGTCCGTGCGTGGAGGATCTGTTACTTGTAGGAAAGCGCATTTAAATTAGTTCTAAAAATGGTTTTCTTTGATAAAGTTATATAAACAGTTCAAGATAGTTATTACATAATAAGTAAGAAAGGCTACAGTCGAGCGAGCCTACTGTAAAAGACCTCGTACTCCTTCTAGTGTAAATTTTTTAAAACATAAGCGCAATTTTCAACCAATTTGTCCTATGAGAGCTATAGGCTGTAGTCGACCGATCCGTATCAAACTATGTGAGCATAGTTATAATGGTACTAGGCACATAATGTATAAATTTGGTTACGATAGCTCAAATAACACTACATGTCTTCATACAAATTGTATTTACTTAGAGTACGCGGTCCTAAAAAATTATTAAACTAGTTTAATATATACTAAATCTTCAATTTTTCTTAAAAGTACTATTTAATTTGACCAACTTATTCAAAAGTTAGAGCAGCACAAAGATAGAAAGCTACTTTTATTTATTTATTGCCCTATTCCTGTGCCCTTAGCTGTCAGTGTTTGTTAGTAGGGTATTTGCCTAGTCGTGCACACTTGCCTACTTGATTTTCAATATTTTCCCAATTACAATTAAATTTGATATTTATATCAAACTGAGATTGCTTTCATTGTGATTTGGAATTTGAATCGTGCTCGTTTGATACAAATTTATTCGAGAGAAAATAAAAATCGATAGAAAGAAATAATTTTGAGAGTTGACGATGAATTTTACTCGTGCTCAATGGAACCTTTTGATTTTGCCTGCTTTGCAGGAACAGGACTATGCAGCAGCAGCACACGCGGCTGCCTTTGGAGCCAACATGTTGCCCACAACGATCAGTTCCGCCTTTCCACTGCCCCACAACTCGGTGGCAGCGGCAGCAGCGGCGGCGGCAGCGGCCTCCTTTGGCCCTGTGCCAACGGCGAGCAATGGCGGCGCTTACAATGGTGCCACCAGTGGAGGCAACAATGTTGTGGCAACGGGAGCAGCTGTGGCGGGTAATAACAGTGCTGCCGGAGGAGCAGGTGGTGGAGGGGCAGGAGCTGGCGGAGGAGGAGGAGGAGGTGGCTTAAATGCAGCTGGCACAGGCAACAATTCAGTGAGTGGCAACAACAGCAGCAGCAACAACAACAACAATGGTCATCCCTTCTCATTTGCATCGCCAACAGCGCCAAGCGCCAAAGAAGGTGAGTTTCATTTAAAAGCCTGGCTAAAACGGCAACAAATGGCCAAGGGGACAACTTCCCCCCCAGTTTGCAAACTGTTGAATATTGAACTCAGCGCATCATTTTACAGCTAATTCCGCATCAAATTCATCGACGTCCAGCGAGGCATCCAATTCATCGCAGCAGAATAATGGCTGGAGCTTTGAAGAGCAGTACAAACAAGTCAGACAGGTTAGTAGTACTTGAGTTGGCCAATTTAAATAGAAACTAAACTAAAGTGAGCCAGTACAAGCCCTGGTCAGTCCAGCACAGCCCAGCCCTGGCTAGCCAGGGGGTCGACACAACTATCAATTAACGGCTAATAGCCAACAACAACTTGAACCAGTTGCCGGTTTCAAGATGCGACTCGAGTGTGTTAAGAGGGGGATGCGCCAAGTTTTGATCTCGTTTTGACGCTTCAGTCGCCTGAAGCTGTTTCACATGCAATAAAAACAAGTTCCGGTTTTCTGCTGCAATTGAGCAATTAATGCCTAAGCATCTCCTTAGCATCTTGTCTAATCATCTAAGATTTTGTCTGGTTTTTTGGTGAGAAAACGGCCAGTTTTTGAGGTCTAAAGTTTTACGCATGAGTGCAAAGACAGCGTGAAAGAAGTGCACAATTTGGTTAATTAAAAGACAAGAGTTTTTGCCAAAAACACCAAAAAGATACAGTTGTGTCGTGTGAACCGCAACAGCTTTTGTTGTAGTCCATAAAACTAAACTTCGATTAACACTCAAGGGGGAAGAGAGAGAGAGAGAGAGGGAGACGGCGATTGTGGCAATTCATCAAATAGCCCGCATTCTCTATGCACTATAAAAACTTTGACCCTCACAATGCAAAGAGTTATAGTTACAGATACATAGATACACTTGCCAGCTTGTGCTTGTAGCTGTATCTTCACGCTTAACACCTTCGCTTACAACGAATTGAAACCGGCTTAAACCTCCCTCTCCCTCTCTTTCTCCTACTGCCTTGTCTAATCCCTTTAGGCAAATTTCGTTTGCTGCTGAAAAGTATCTTTGTATCTCGTCACATGGCGCACACACAAAATGGCGGCTTTCATTAATTGTGAAAATTTGTTGTGCTGCTCCAAACGTTAATTATGTTAATTGAGTGAAAAGCCATTTTGAATTTGGTCGTGGTCTCTGGTGGCGATGCCAAAAGAAAAGTCGCGTTCTCTGGAGCAAAAATGAAGCAAGAGGAGGGAATGGGGTGGGGTGGGGGGTAGGGTAGGGAATGGGAAGTACAACTGCCGCCCCAATATGCTCGTCAGACAGCCATCAAACCATACATCCATCCATCCATCCATCTATCCATCCATCCATCTATCCAACTATCTATCTAGCTGTATCTGAACGCAGACGGAATATTATTTTGGTATTTTTTCCTCATTTCTATATGATTTAGTTTAGTTTAATATGTGTGTGTGTGTATGGCTGTGTGCACGTATGCTCTCATTAATCAATGTCAATTATCTGTACATACTGAATAATTATGTTTAATTATAGACCCCAAAGCATTTTCCAATATTATTTTATTTTATCGTATTTCTCAACAAAGTGTGAATGTAGCTACACACAGTTACAGTTACTTTTAAGAACCCATGTGTGTGTGTGTGTGTGTGTGTGTGTATTTCCTCGTGTTCAAATTTAAATTCGACTTCTCAATTGCAATTTCCTTGCATTACGAAACTTTGGCGCATGTTGGCCATTATTTAGTGTTAATAACTATAAATATTATAGCCGATTCGAACAGTGGGGCTATGAAATTTGTTATATTATCGCTAGTAAACGTTCTAAAATAATTAACACGTATACAAATAAAAGTATATCCAGTGAGCCAAGTAGCAAAAATACACTTAAAAATTAGTTTATTTGGAGCTCATTCATTGAAATTGTTTTATCTTTAAATCCCTCAAAGATATGGCACTAAAACTAACAACTCAATTTTAGTAACTCGCACTGTCCTATAAAGCTGAAATATATGTAGTTCACTAAAATATACAACTAAATTAAGTTTAAGTATTTAAAACAAACTTTTTTAGGTAACGCTACTTGAATTATTTATAGGAACTTGTAGCTCAACAGTAACTGAACATTTTTCAGTTAAAGTTGCCACTAATATTATGTTTAATATATAAGATACTTTAAACTAACGTTTAGTTATTTCTATTGGTGTATAACTTGTATCTTTCTATTGTCAATCAATGGCAAATCTAATCATAATCTTGGAATTTCCCATTTTCCAGTTAGTTCAAGTTGCATCTAATATTATATTTAATATAATAGAGACTTCAAACTATTGGTTACTTATTTCTATCGATGTATCTTTCCATAACTTTCTTGTATCTTTCCATAACTTCCGAGTGGTTATGTTATTGTCAATCAATGGCAAATCTAATCAAAATCTTGGAATTTTCCATTTTTCAGTTAGTTAAAGTTGCCACTAATATTATGTTTAATATATTAGATACTAGATACAATTCCTTAGTTTTTTCTATCGCTGTATAACTTGTATCTTGCCGAATCTAATCATTATCTTGGAATTTCCCATATTGTTTTTTGCAAATGTTTGTGCAACTATTTAACGTATTTGCACTTCAATCTCAAAACCACAAAAGATACTTTAAATCTTTATCTTTCTCCACAACCACATTATGATAATTTCTGTATAAAAAACAAAATTAAAAAACTTTTTTTTTCGATTTCGCAATCAGCATCAATATTATTATTATTATTATAATTATCATTATAATTTTTATTTATTTTCGAGTCGTTTTGCTGGCATGTTTTTAATCAGCAGGCACTGTACTTCAGAAGTTCTTAAATCAACAGAGGCTATAAAAAAAAAAACAGGCGAAACCTCAACGAATTTCAGTTAATTAAAATGAGTGAGAGAGACAAAAAATAACAAGCAACAAAATTGAGAAGAAGAAAAGAAAAAAAGCAAAATCTGGTCAACAGATTTTCAATAACGAGTGTGAAATTCTTAAATAAATATGTGCACAAGATACAAACACACGCAGATACACACACACACACACAGACAGGCTCAAACACTTAGGTGTAGATGTTCAGATGTAAATGAAACTGGACAAATGATGAGATACAGAAAATGCAACGGGATCCCTGGTCATATTTAATTTTTAGTAGCATTCGAAACCTTGCACTTTCAATGCCATGTGCAATGCGCTGATAGTTATAAATTACACACACACAGGCACACACACAGAGCTACACACATTAACACACACTTTGAGCTGGCTAAACGCATTTGAGAATTCCCAGAATCAAGGATTCAAATTTCAGGCATATTTTAGGTACAAAGCAAGTCCGAAATGCGACTAGCGACAAATAAGTAAGATTATTTTTATAACCGTACCCGAGTGCGTGTGTGCGTGTGAGTGTGTGTGCCATGTGTCCTTAACAACAACAACAAGACGGTTATAAAAACGATTATGATTGGTCTACAACTGCTGTGCAGCAAACAGTGTGCGAAAGAGAGGGAAGCTTTAGAAAGAGCGCGCAAGTTTTATAGTTTTATTGCAGGGATTTGTCGATTGCACTGAGATACTTACGGTGGCTGCCTCTGCCGCTGCTGTGATGCAAGGCAGGCTTGCCACAAGGGTTGCCGCGAAAACAAAACTTCATTTTTATTAGGTACAACATTATTATTAATACAAAAAAGATACACAACGCAGGCAGCTACATCGATTACCATGTGTAGTTGTGTGTATCTGTGTGCGTGTGTGCGTTTGTATCTGTGTGCGTTTGTCTGTTTGTCGTTTTGATTTGAACACTGCGTCGATTGCTGCACTCACTCGCCTGCGTTTCAATATTTTTAGTTGATAAACGACCTTTGATGGCGTTGCATCGTCGCGTTGATCGATCGATGTGACTGCGGATTGCATTGAATAATTCAAAAATTTCTTAAATAAATTACCAAAACCCACCGACAAACCAGCAAAAGGAATAAAAACACAAAAATATACAAACTGTGCTTTGGAGTGTCGCGTAAACAAGTGTTTAAATCAAGTGAAACAAGTGCGTGTGCGTGCGTGTGTGTGAGTGCAGCAACATGCTCATCTCGGAGGATCAAATACAGGAGGTAGATGAGCATAAATTATTAATTAAACAAAAATTTTAAACAAATAAATGCTACAGTTCAGAAAGCATTAAACTTTCAGTTGAATATCAATTAATTTTAGTGGTGCGCATACTGCCAGCAGACACTGTGTTGATACCAATATATATAAACAATATACTATAACTCTTGTGGGCGTCTTGCATCATAAAAAACAGTCAGAGTCTGTCGAAGTTGCAGTTGAATTTGGATTCGGAGATGGAGTTGTAGTTGGAGTCAGAATCGGAGTTGGAGTCGTCGAATCAACCTCCTTCTCTGGCTGCAACTGAGACTCAGTTTGGAGTCTCAGCTGCCTGGCAACTTGTTGAACTCGACTCGACTTGGCGCGACTCTCTCTCGCTTGACTCCATCGTTCTTCAGTCGCGTTTTAAATCATTTATGCGAGTTTGAGGGGGGGTTAAAGGTGGGCAGGGGGGGGTGTGTGGAGAGCCAGGCAGTTCATCATTCGCATTGACTTAGAATGTACACCCAAAGACTAAAAACATGGCCAAAACAGAAAACGTATCTCAAAACTTGTATCTGTATCTGTACCTTTGCCTTGTTCCTTTACCTTTACCTTTAGCTGCGCTTCGGTTTGCTTGCAGTAGGCGGAAAGTATGATGAATTCCAAATTTGATGAGTTCACTCAGATGTTGTCATTAATTTTATACATACACGTGTGTGTGTGTGTGTGTTTGTCGGAGGATGTAGACGAACTTCGACTAGGCTTCTATAATGATTTTGTGCCAGCAAAAAACTGTATTTAATGCAAAAAACAACTCCTCGGGCAAAAGGTCAAAGTGTGTGCGCCCGAGGAGCCAACAAACATTAAAAATATTCAAAAAGAAATAAAAAAGATAAACGAATAGAAAACTGAAGGAAAATGTAAAATAATCATTAATATCTAAGAGCTATAACTGGGCATTGCAGCTAAGAAACTCTTACTACGAATTAATTGAACAGAACTGTATAAAGACCTAAGTTAGTCAAGGCTTAGCAGACTGTACTAAAAGAAAGTATCTTTTAGAAAGGGCAACTACCTTCAGCACTCAATTCCTTTCTCCTCTACACAATTTCATTCTCATCTTTATCAACTAATTATGCAATCCCAAAATTTGCCCCTTTTTTCATTCATTGTCCACTGAGGGTGATTCACACGTTTGCACATTTCAACCCCCAAGAGTCAATGGGCATTGAATGAGCGTGTAAGAGAGACCGAAGCAGAGAGTGAGAGAGAGAGAAAGAGAGCGTGAACACGCGCCCCTAATGACAACAGGGATGAGGCAAAAGGTGAGACAGAGGTAGGGGTAGGGGCAGTGACAGGCACAGGGCGGGCAACGGGGGCTGTGACAGCGTCGACGCATGTCAAAACGATGTTTATTGTCTGTTATACAACACTGCAAACAATAGAGTGTGAGTGTGTTGCCTGTGGCATGTGGCATGCGGCAACCATTTTGCGCAAATTCATTGGCCCAAAGTCAAGTACTGCTTAGCGTTCAAGTTGCAGCACAATTCTAACACTGAGCGAAACAGGGGGTTACTGAAATGTGTGCAAATAATTTATTATTGATTTATTAAACTTAAATGAATAGTAAATTAAATTATTAAAATTGTTAAGAAATGAAATAAATTAATTAATATAAAAATATGATTTTAGCACCCAATTCGTACCAATTTAAGCATTTCGATAGCTAAAATATATGTTTAAAAACAAAGTTAATAGACCCCTCTACTGTTTTTTAGAGTACGGGGTCTAAATATACTTAAATCAATTAAAACAAGAAAAAACGGTTATCTTCGGCTCGACGAAGATTAATACCCTTGCAGTCATTCATATTGCGATAATTTGGTTTTTATCACCAATTATTTCTATGGTAGCTATATGATTTAGTAGTCCGATTTGGATGAAATTTTGTCAACAGAAACGATTAGAAATGCATATGGCGTGAATTTGGTTGAAATCGTTCAATAGACACCAAAAAGTTCGTAATAAGCATTTCGACAGATTGTTTCCATGGGAGCTATATGATATAGTGGTCCGATCTGTTCGATTTATACAAATGATCTGCGTGCAGAGATTATACATCTGTGCCAAGTTTCATTAAGATAGCTTTAAAACTGAGACTGTTGATGCTGATCAAGTGTATACATACTTTATGTGGTCAGAAACGCCTCCTTGAATGCGTTACAAAAACAATATACCCTCAGCTAGGGTATAAAAATATTTGGAACAATCCTACTTCTGAGATTGTTCGTATATTGGCTATAACACGAACTTTAGTGTACTGAAGTAATGGAATATTAATTATTATTTAAAATACAAAACATCAAAACTAAGCTTACAATAATTATTATTCCAAATGCAAATAAAAATTCAAATTTGGCTTAGACTTAAACAAATTTCTGCCCAAGCGAGTTGAACTTTAGATTGAGCTGTATATAGCAACACTTTTTTTATATTTTAATTATAGTATTATATTATAATATTATAACTTTATTAACTTTTATATTTTTAATGCCTTTTAACTAATACTGAATTTATTTATCATTTGCAGCTGTATGAAATCAATGATGATCCGAAGCGCAAGGAGTTTCTCGATGATTTGTTTTCATTTATGCAAAAGCGCGGTAAGTACAGGGGAGTCGGGGAGGGGGATTGAAGGGGGATTGGTCTGAGATTGTACTTGAACAACACTTTGTTCTTTTGTGGGGGGGGTAAGGGGAGAAAGGCGACACATTTGCATACGATGGTGACTCAGCTAACCGAGTTGAAGATTGTTTGCTTTTCGGACAGACACAAATTATGTTAATTGAATAAATTTCCCGGCACTTTTGACGTTTGATTTTGTCGCGGTCGTCGCTGACGACGAGTCTTTGCCACACTGTGCGTATGAGTGTGCGTGTGCACAGTATGTGAGTGCATTAAAATATGCAGAAATCTTAGGGAATGACAGTGAAATCATTATGATGCCGCACTTTTGTGTCTGTTTTGTCACTCCAAATTACTGTCATACACACACACACACGCACACACACGTGTGTGTCTCAAGAACACTTCGAGGCAAACGTCAAGCAGTAGGGACAAAAGGGGCGGTGAGTGGGGGGCGGGGGAAGGGGGTTTAACGGGGCCACATTCATTTGGCTCCTCGCTCACATATAAATTGGTACTTAAATGAGCAAATGTTGCCTATTTTTAAATGCCAGCGATTTTTTGTCATTAATTATAAGCATTAACAATTGCCGTTGTACGTGGCATGTGGCATGCAACTGCCGAGCTTTTTGGCCTCACTTCCTGCCGCATAAAAGGTCCTCGAGATGTGCCACAGAGCCCCCGGGGCAGAGCCAGTTGAAGTCAAGTATTTGCCAGTTGCAAAGTGCATTTAATTTGTTGATATTTGCATTTGCGACATGCATTGCAAAAATCTTGTGCAAAGAAAAAGTCACAGCTAAATTACAAGCCAGAGTGTGTGTGCGAGTGTGCTGTGTGTGTGGCAGGTTGTTTAAGCCAGAGCGCGACTTGCAACACGCGGCCAAAAGCAATTTCTTACGCATAAGCGTATTTATTTTATCTAATTTCACACATTTGAGATAAAAGAGGCAGACACAAGTGACAGTTAACAGTGATGAACTAGCTGATACCCATTAAAAAGCAATGGAAAAGGCAAGACACTACTTTAAAATACCTAGCCAAACAGTCTAGCCAAAAATATGCATTATAATAACTTACTATTTATAGTAAGCTGAATTTTTTAAGAAATTTTTAAAATATCAAGTTCAAATTCAAGATACATTTTAAAAATAGATAAAGTATCTTGGAAACTAGATGGTAATTTGAGAAGTTGAGTCAGTGATCAACGGTTGATCTGAAAGACTGTCAGTTGCTGCGATACAGGCTGTCATTTGTCTAAGTGTGCCAGTTGGTGATACCCTTTATTACAGTTAAGGTTACAGGGTATTGAAATGCTGGGAAATACATTGTTTAGATGGCGATGGCGATGGTGTCTCGTCTTCAATGCTTGACAACTTAATGGATTTTAATCTGTCACATGAACTCAACTTTTTGACATATGAGTGTGTGTGTGTGTGACTGTCACTAGGACTGCCACTGGGAGTGGCATCCGATATACAGACACAACTACACACACTTGTGTAGCTGTATCTAAACTTTTTATTTATATCTGCCGTGATATTGTACAATTGTACAACTAACTGTGTGTATATAACGGAAATTATGCTCAACATCTACCGAATACCAAATACTATATAAAAACTAATGCGCAGTCCCCGTAGTAAACTATCCTTGTCCCTCTCTCCCCCTCTGTATGACCGTGTGTTTGTGCAACGAAGAGCGGCGCAATTCTTAATTAAAAGACGTCAATCACTTATCAACCGGTCGCGCTATTTTCGTAGATATTTTCTCAGCGCACATCTAGCACTGACAGACCCTTGCCAGATCCGTCTAAACGGGGGGAACAGCCAAAATAAATACAAATTCAACTAAATCAGTTGTCAGTCGCTAGTTGCGTTATGATTTCTGAGACTCGATCAAATTTCTACAGTTTCCATTAATGACATTTTGAAAAAACAATGCAAACAAAAATATAAATTCAAGTCGATTTTGTATGTGCGTGCCAGAAGTTAACCCATCCATTCGATCAAAAGTATCCTGCCACAGCAGAGACCCAGCGGCTATAGCGAGCAGATACTTAATGATCAACGATCGAGGTCCAAGGGGACTGCAAGTTAATCATTAAATTGCCATTGATTATGCTTTATTTTTTCTTCCCCAGCTTGTTGCTGTTTGATGATCCAAATGATCAACAGAACGCATCGATCGCCCCTCTCTCAGTCTCTCGTTGTCGTTGCATAAAATAAATTGTTCGATTAACTCAGTTTATTCCTTCATTTCTTTGTGTTTCTTGGCCTCCTTCACTCGTCTTGCATTTTGTTTATATGCATAAAAAACAAAAACGTATTTTCATTCAATCAACACGTCCATCAACGACTTTGATTGATTCCTTTCGGAGGCTCATAAAAAAGTCGAGAGGCCTCGGGCACAAAACTAGCTACATATAGATTTCTGTATATATGTATATCGCACTCGACTTGTTATGGCATTAAATGATATTGAACGAATTCTTATTTGTATTGCTCGCAAACGGAGGCAGAGTATAAAATCGAATTACTCACGTACCCGAGCAATAGTAATTATGCAAGTTGATTTCATTTTTATATGCGCCAATGCACCCTACACTGTAGGGGTACTTTGGTTTTGTAGCGCAAGTTGAGACGGCTGAATGGTAGGTGGAAGCTGTGGATAGGAAGGGCAGCGAAGCAGGCTACGATCCTCTTTTGGCTCTCTGAAATTAACCTACAGTGAACTTTGAGATTTGGGTATTATAAAGGATCATTTTCAAAGTTTAGTATCGAATCTTTTTGGTTGGAATTCTGCTGTATTCAGTCAGTAAGAAGATAGAAAGATAAACTTATAGTAACTTATATAGCATTTCTATTACCATATTTATAACTTGCAGTAACTTAAGAAGCCTTTCTATTACCATACTTATAACTTATACATAGTTACTTAAGAAGCCTTTCTATTACCATATTTATAGGGTTTGTGCAAATTAGCAGCTTCGTATGCTTTACCGTTTGGGTACTGCTGTGGTCAGTCAGCTTTTGCTAAGAAATAAATAAAGCTTAAGACCCAAATATTTCATCTTATTATCATAAGATGTGTTATAACACAGGCCTCGTAGGTTTTTGCCATTTAGGCGGCACTAGTTAGTTAGTAATCCGAGCTTTAGGTTAGGTTAGGTTAAGACGGACGTCATCGAGGGACTGTACAGCGGCAGTATACGGCCCTTAGTAGTTCGGGCGTGGAGGTTATTTAGGCTAGAAGTCCAGGAGAATTAGGGAGCGTTTCGCGAATCCGAGATATATTTTCATTTCTCACCACTTGATCTCCCCTATGATTATTCCCCAACCGTAGGGTATTCCCACTTCGTTAAGCTTGGCGCACAACTCGTGGCATCCCAAGAAAATGGGTTTTGAGGCGAGCAAATAGCAAATAGACACTGCGCAGAGGGCGTGGCAGGTGAAAATCGAATAATACTCGAAACGATTGCAATGGGATATATAAAACTCTGATGCCAAACACGATGATGATGATGATTAGCTGCCATAAACAACTATCGACATATGTACAAACATGTGTATAATCAGTTTTTTTCCGTTTTTGTTGGATTTATTTCTGTTTTTATCGGTGCAGAGGTCTGCACTTGGAGTTATTGTTGTAGGCAACTAGTGTTAATTGCCCCACGGCCAAAAAAAATTGAAGGAATGAAGCAAAAGATACTTTGGGTATGTGTGGGTGCGGGGGTGATGCTGCTCAAAAAGATACACTCGCACTCACACTCGCACAATACGATAAATCTATTTTATGGCAACTTTTAATCGTGTTTTGCTTGCTGGATGCATTTAACAAGCGCATTGGAAAACATTTACATGCCACAAGTGGATGTTTTATTTTTTATGGCCAGAAAAAAAAACCGGATTTGCTGCACTGCTAAAATTTCTATAACTTTTATCTCCTTTTCTTACAGGCACGCCCATCAATCGGCTGCCCATAATGGCTAAATCGGTGCTGGATCTATATGAGCTATACAATTTGGTAATAGCACGCGGCGGTCTGGTCGATGTAATCAACAAGAAACTGTGGCAGGAGATCATCAAGGGACTGCATCTGCCATCGAGCATCACCAGTGCCGCATTCACGCTGCGCACCCAGTAAGTACAGCTACAGAGTCTTTCAGTCTTAGGTACCCAGTGTCAAGTCGTAGTCGAATCCATTCCACACCCAAGCGAGAACTATGCGCTGATCAAACACGAATGGGAAATGGACAAATGTGCAAACAGAATGAACAATCAAACATCGGCAAACCGATCAGCGATCAATGATCAGCATATGCCCCGCTTCTCCCCTTTTCCTCTCCTCTCTTTCTCCTTCATCTTCTCCTTCTCTGTGTTTATTCTCGTCTCGTATTTACACGTTAATTCAAGTTAAACGACAGGACTTGTTGTAGGAACTGTTCGCTGTGTGTGTTTTCCTTGCACTCGATGCACTCGTGTTTGCAGCGTTTATTAATAATTTTATGCATCTTTCAGATACATGAAGTATCTTTACCCATACGAGTGCGAAAAGAAGAATCTCAGCACACCGGCCGAACTGCAGGCGGCCATCGATGGCAATCGCCGTGAAGGACGTCGCTCCAGCTATGGCCAATACGAGGCCATGCACAATCAGATGCCGCTGGTAAGCAGCTCCGCCCCTACCCCGCCCCAGCCACCTCTTACCGTAACCCTTCTGCCTTTACAGACGCCCATTTCACGGCCTACATTGCCGGGTGGCATGCAACAAATGTCGCCATTGGCGCTGGTCACACATGCCGCGGCTGCCAACAATCAGCAGGCACAGGCAGCAGCAGCGGCGGCGGCAGCGCATCGGCGTTTGATGGGTGGACCGGCTTTTGGCCAAATGCCCAATCTGATGACGCAGGAGATTGAGAATCGCATGATGGAGTATCTGCAGCTAATACAGGCCAAGAAGGAGCAGAATGCTGGCCCAGTGCTAGCTGCCGCACATCCACATCAGCAGCAGCAACAACAACAGCAGCAACAGTCGCTGCATCACCACCAGCAGCAGCAACAGCAGCAGCAACAACAACAGCAGCTGCAACAGCAGCAGCGTCAACGCTCGCAGAGTCCCGAGCTGAGCACGCGCGATGCGTTGAGTGCACAGGTGGCGCTGTGGCACATGTACCACAACAGCAGTCCCACTGGCTCGGCCCACACCTCACCCCAGCAACGGTAGGTAGCACTACTTAGCATCCACACTGTTAGCGAGTGCGCGAACCGCAAGCTTTTCGTTATAGCTGAGACAAGAACCATACTAATTTTTCGCTTATCTACTTCTCGCACCATTCAGCGAAGCTTTGAACCTCTCGGACTCGCCACCAAATCTGAACTTGAGTCACATTAAGCGCGAACGTGAACGGGATCCAACACCTGAGCCAGCGGATCATGAGGACGCACCGCATCAACCGCCGCCAGCTAAACGTGTTGGCAGCGGTCTGATGCCACCAGGTTTTCCCGCTAACTTCTACTTGAATCCACACAATATGGCCGCTGTAGCAGCCATTACCCAGCACCACCATCACCATCAACAGCAACAGCAGCAGCAACAGGACGCAGCGTCCGAGGGTGAACCCGAGGATGATTATGGAAATGCGGAGCACAATACCACAGGCAACTCGTCGTCCATGAACGATGACAATGAGCCACAGCAGCTGAATGGACATCATCACCACCATCACCATCATCATCATCATAATCAGAATCATCTGGACAAATCAGATGATTCGGCTATTGAGAACTCACCCAGCACTTCCACAACGGCCTCTGCATCTGGTGGCAATCGTCACAGCTCGCCAGTGTCCACCAAGAAGAAGAATGGCAGCAGTAAAGCTCAATCGAGTTCCAAGGAGGCAGCAGTAGCACACGACCATACCAACGGTGCTGGTGGTGGCGGTGGTGTCAAGCTAAATCCCCTCGAGACACTCAGTCTGCTCTCGGGCATGCAGTTTCAAGTGGCACGCAATGGTAAGCAATCCAATTAGATGCAGCACAGCAAGCTTTCAATTCCAATCTAAACACTTAATCCCTTTCCCACTCCCTCTCCCTCGACCCGCTTTAGGCACCAGCGAGAATGGAGAACAGCAGTTGATTGTCAACCTGGAGCTAAATGGCATTAAGTACTCCGGTGTCCTGGTGGCCAATGCAGTTGCACTCGCCAACGCTGCCGCCGCTGCTGCCGAGTCAAGGGACGAGGCCAACGATGCAGCAAATACCGAGGCCGATGACGATGCCGACGAGGACAACGACAACGATGGCGATGTTAGAGCCGAGGACTGCGCGTCGGAGGAGGTCAAGCATGATAAAAGCATGGAAGTGAATAGTCAGAGCGAGACAGCTGATGAGGAGGCGGAGCAGACCATGGAGGACAACATTGTGAATGGTGTGGGCGGCAATGGGGTGGCGACTGTGGGCGTTAACCAGCTTAAAGATGCTGTGGTCAGTTCGTAAAGATCGAGGGAAAAGTATATTAAAAGGAATACCAAAGTCATATTTTTCAGAAAAATAAAAAAAGCAAACAATGAAGAACTCAACAGACATGTAAACGCAGAATAGTTCTATGTACATACGCATACAGTCACACACAAACACACACACACAGAGAGACATTTGTAGCGAGTGTGTGAAGAGTGAAGTGAGTTTAGGCGAGTAGAAAAGCATAAACCTGGCTAAGACTAAAGTGCAACTCGGCATAAAAGATACACCCACACACACACACACACAGATATGTATGTTTAACTATAGTACACACACACACACACACATATATATTGTTTAGTATGTTCAATTTCCACACTTTGCATAAAAGACAAGCTAACGAGCATTGTATTTATTAATAGGCCTTAGTTCATAAGCAGCTGCAACAATTTTGAGCTGAGTAATTCACATTTGATTAGTGTTTTTTTTAGGGTACCTAAGGTCATGCCACGCCCCATACACACATACACATACGCATACGCCCCCTCTTGGGACTGTAATCAGATTTTATTTTTTATTTTATTTGCGTTTTTTAATTGTGTTTTTTTCGGCTGCAAAGCTTGTGTACATATCAATAATTGCTATGTAGTAGTTAAAGTATCTTTATTCACATTAACATGTATCTTTATGTAATTTTTAAGCAAACATTCACACACAGACACACACACACACACGCATAATGACCACACACACACACAGCATAGGATATAGACATAAATACAATTATATGCATTAAAACATAAAGCATAAAGCACATACATAAACATAAACATAAACAAATAATTAATTATACAAAAATACGATTAAATATCAATGTCATAAAAATGTTTACGCATTAGCCACGCCCCATCTCCCTGCCCATCCACCTTCCCGCCACTCATACGCCCCTTGTTCCCCTACTTCCCGTTCCTGCCCCCTTCAAACGTAGCTACAAATATTGTTAGCATAAGCGTTCAATTTATTGAATAATAAATCTATTTAATTTTAGCTCAATTCGCAAAAAACACTCATACTCCTCTTGGCCACTTGTGTCACTTACAGTCCGCGGTGCTATAAAAATGTATGATTGCCGCTAATTAGCGGAGCTCCATGGGAGGATTAAGCCGCAGCCAAGTGTAGGAAGTTGGCAGTCAATAGTGGCGCCACTAAGTGGCCCAAAGCATATAAAATATGCATAAAAGCAACAGTTTTGGTAGAGTCGAAGCAGTGCTACTCTAACCGCATTAGTGCTGGCATTTTAGCTAGAACTAGCGGTATTTCAGGCAGAGTTAGAAGCTATAAAGCTTGTTTAAAAAATGTATCTACAACTTATAGCTCATGACACAGCTATAAATAGCTGAAAAGGTAAACCAACTTGTGCTTTATAGAAATTTCCAGGATTTTCTCCAACGTATTGTAGGCAAAAAGGTTTTGGGCAACAGCTTTTGTTGGCCAATAGCAGACCTTAACTTTTCCTTAGCTACCAATTTGCTCAACCTTTTTTCCTAGAGATCCCTATGGTATGCCAAGAAGTTAATAAAACTCTGTCAAAAAGGGATAAATAAATTTTTAAAATATATAAATTATAGTTACTAGTATTTGAATATAAAAATTTCCCAAGAAGTACCTTAAATAGCCACCCTCCTCTAGCCTCTGCTGAGCTCAACAAATGTTTATAATACCTGAACTCACCGAGAGTGTAGTCAAAACATTGCTTACCACTCAGTGGGGGCAGCATTTGTTGCACAAGATTACACGTAAACATAATGCACATTGTTTGCCAAGCAAAAATATTTGGCTCGCCCTTTTTGCCTCTTTTTGTAGGCCTCGAAAAGCCATAAACACCCAGAAGTGGCCGTAGATTAAAATCCGCCCGCAAAAAGTCAGCAGTCTTCGCCGTCTCCGGAGACTTTGGTCTTTAACTTCCTTGATGCCCCACAACCACAAAACTGCACACCAAACAAAGTGATGAAAAACAAATGTTGTTGAGAAACAATGGATGCGTGAAATTGTCGACTCGGGGGGGTTGGGGCGCAAAGTGTGGGTAGAAGGAGCAGGTGAGATGAAATCAAGTGCTAACTACATTAAGGCAAAACTTCAGGGTTTGCTGGAGGCGCCAAGCTCCACTCAGACCTCCCCCCTGCATCCCACATAATGAGTAGCGCCTTTTGTTATTGCCCGGCCAAGAAGCTGGGCTGCAGAGTGATGAGAGGTTTGAGCTGTTTTATGCGGTGTGGGGCAAATGGCAAAGTGGTAAGTGGTAAGTGCGTTCAGGACCCCAGTAATAAACAACTCAAGTTGTGCTTTGAGTGCGCAACTTTTTTAGTCAGCACCCAGCACATTCATAATTCTACGACAGCCTGAAGACGACCCCAAACTAGGCTCTTAAATTGGGGCAAGCCACACAGAAATATAATTCCTTTCTCGAAGCATATTTGTAAACATAAATATCGATTTTTCTTATCAATGGAAATTGTCTCTTATTAAAATGTTTTATATGAAAATTAACAGGTGTATCTTAGAAAATTAGTTTTAACAAACTAGATTGACTGCAAGATACAATTATTACAATTTATATACACAAGGGATCTGTCTGGGAGGTTCCGTGGATGACACCTTTTAAGCCATCTTTTTCTTGTTTTTTTGACAAGTTGTTTCACTAGGACGTTGGGCTGATCTGCTACTTCTACTGCTACTCCATTAAAATAGTCATCTACTTTTTGAATGACGTCCCGTGTGCTGTAAAGTCAAAATTCTGAAGAACTTGCCAACGAAATAACAATGAAAAACAATTGAAATGCTAAAGAAAACATAACGCAAATTAGCCAAGCAGCAAAGGAGGCAAAAGGAGCAGGGGGGGAAAACGACAGGAAAGTCGTGCTGATGCCTGGGAAAATATTGATGGTCAAATTAAAGGCCAATAATACAGCAATAAAGTCGCGAGTTGGACCGAGAACTCACACACACACAAGCAGACTTACACAAACACACACACACACACGCAGGCACTCGCACGGAGCTATAAGCGCCTTTGGAGGTACTGCTAAGAAGTATTTATAAATTTTATATAATGTGCCGCAGATACAAAGCCAGGGGAGAGAGAGGGAGAGAGAGAGTAAGAGAGAGCTTGGTGTGTATGTGCTGAGGCTTGATGCGATGCCTACATCAAGTACAATAGCTGTTTGCCCTTTTCAGCCCGCTATTATTTACCAATACCAACTAAGCTTTAAAACGCCTCAGTGTGTGTGGGTGTGCGTGCGTGTGTGTGTGTTAGCTCTACGCATAAAGGGAAGCAGCCAGTCAGGTTACCAATATAAACATGTGTACAAGCAGCCAAGTACACCGCACACACACCCAAAGTGTTTAATACAACAATTGTGTGGCTTTTTAGCACAGCGAGCACTGTGGGGAATTGAAACGATTTAAAGGTAAATAAGCTATGAATAAAATTATTAAAATTAATCATATTTGCACGCCAACACCACAGAAACTGCTCCTACACGTATGTTTTATTAATTAAAATTATGAAAATTTTATAAATAAATTAATAAAAAATTAAATATAAGTTATTCATTCCAAAAAGTGCTACAAATGCACCACTGTGCCGAGCGAGCAGCGCGTAATTATGTTGCCAGTGAGTGTGTATAGGTGTGTCTGTGCTTGTGTGTGTGAGTGTGTTCGTAGCACTCGTATTTGTCGGACTTCCGTTCGCGCGTCGCAAGCAACAGTTGTCAACGGCAGCCAATGGCAAATGTTGCCAGGGCTTGTGTTGCGACACTGAAGTCTCGGCAACATTTCTAACCACAGGCCATAAAAGTTTTTAAATTTAAGTGTTTATTTCGTTCTTATTGAATCCCGAGTGTAGTTTTATATTTAAATGTTTGTTTCTTTGTCTCTTAGTCACAAGTCAATTTATTCAATCGCTAAACATTACGCAACTCTTCTTGCGGATCTTATTTTAAAGCTTCTGCTTCACTCCAACCTAAACTCTTCTCTTCTTCTGCCTCCTTGTTCTTCTGATGAAGCACTCTCTCTCTCTCCCTCTCTTATACTTATACTTCTACTTATATGCTTACAGCTGATTGAGTATGACCATCTGATGGTCAGCCTACTACACTATTTTTACCCAAGGCCTTAGTTATTTATATAAGCATCAATTTAAATACATACATATGTATGTATGTACATGTAAATATAGCAATAAATTAATCAATTTTTAAACTCAACATAACAAGTGATATTATATAATTTTAAAAATTATAAAATTCTTTTAATTAGAAAAGAAACCATAAATTTAATAGCAGTTTCATTAATTAAAGATTCAAACCATTTATAAACCTACTTGAAATCTGATCGCTTCAATCACTGTCATGTCTCTTAACAAATCCGAGCAGCTAGCTGATAACGGCAACTTGTTGCTGCTTTTTGTGTGCAACATTTTGTATGCAACATTTGGTGCGGCGCTTGCGCCTCGAAAAAAACGTAGCACACTTTTGGCGGCTGCATGAAAGGCAGCTGTCCAAAATAACATAAATACTTCTAGCTCTGCATATATATGTGTGTGTGTGTGTGTGTGTGCTTCTATATTTTCTCGCTTTTAACTTGCACTTTTACTCAGCGCTAACGCTGCCTCGACGTTGCTGCTGCGCTGCTGCCGCGACTGCTACCTGTCGGCGGTAAACCAACCCTTAGAGGCCGAAGCTTGGAAGCTTTTTGTGTCTCAACATTGGGAAGCTCGCAGGCATGCAACAAGCCAAATGTTTGCTTGTTGTTGTTTGTGTGTATCTTTATCTGTATCTGTAGTATCTGTGTGTATGTGTGGCTATATTCGTAGCTCTATTCGTGGCGACAGTCGTCAATACCAACATTTGCTCAGCTACAGCTTCAGCTTCAGCTGCTCAACATAAACGCTCGGTTGGCGCTGCTGCTGCTACCACTGCCGCTGACGTCGACGCTGACAGCGACGCGTCGCTGGCATTGCCGATACTTCACTTTCGTAGGATGTTTGCACACTTGAGAGTTTTAGTTCAGTTTGGACAGAATTGATAGATACACGGAGCACAGTGCGCGCAGCAAACGACGCGTACGCCGTAGATACAACATATAGATACAGATACAGAAACGCAGCACTTTGTTGTATACAACACAACACAAAAAAAAAAAAAAAAACACACACACGCAACACCCAAAGCAAAAATAAAATATAAATAATAATAATACAAATAGAATTATATATTTACGACTATTACTGCGAAATATTTGAATCAGCCAGTTGACATATCGTGACTATCTTTAGCTGCGGAATCAGCAACAGAATCAGTATCAAAATCAGTATCAGTATCAACAGCAGTAGCAGCAGAGGTAGAAGCAGCAGCAGCAGCAGCAGCAGTTCATATCATTTCCAATTGGAAAACATTTGGTGGCTGCCGCTCGCTTCTGTTGGTTGTTGTGCTTTGTGTGCTAATTTCTATCGGTTTTATCGCTAAATTCATTTTTTTGTGATTTATTCAACGTTGAGTTCTTCGCCGCGCTACAAGCACAATAAAACTCCGCTCTGCTCTGTTCTGCCCTGCAACTGTTTTGGTTTCTGCGGTTGTAGTGGTATCCGCGTGTGTTGTGCATTCGTGTGTGTGTGTGTTCGTGCGTGTGCTTGTGCATCATTTAATTAGCTACGAAATTGCATTTACAAAAATTCTGTGGAAATTGAGCGAATCCCGCAAACAGCAGGTAACAATTATTTATATATGTATACAATATTTTAGTGCACGGCATGCCATAAATTCCAATACAATACCAAACACACACACACACACAGGCCTTGTGCTGTGATTTGCTTGCATGCAGCCGCCGACTAACTAACCAACTAACTAACACCGACTGACTAATTAATTGATATTAAAGCTGCTGACCATCGTCAGACGCTTCATCCACTGGTCCATCTAGCTGATAAAGCACTCGTGCCCAAAAGCGAAAGCAAACTCAAATACAATTACAGTTAGCAAAGAACAAAAGCTCGTTATGCGAATACCAAACGCTGTTAAGCTGCACCACAGCAAAGCAGGAGGTGAAGGAGAAGGAGAGGGAGAGGGAAAACAGAGAAGGCGACAGGAATAGCGACAGTGACGGTGACAGCGACGCCAACGGCGACGGCAATAACGGAGCCAAACTCAAAGCACAATTTTTCCTCTTCCTTCTTTCAATTTCAATTTCATTTGCCGGCAACGTCGACGAAGCTGTGCGTGTGTGTTTGTGTGCGTGCGTGCGTATGCGTGTGTTTTTGTGGTGTGTAATGAAATGGGAATTAGGCAAGCGAGAACGATCGTTGCAAGTCACGTGCCAGAATTCATTTAACCGATTCAACTCACGTCACGTGTTGCTGCTACTTCGCTTGGAAGTTCGTGTTTTTGGTTGTGTCGTTCGTGTTTCTCACGCACGATCGTTTGGCTCACGCGCTCAGCGCCAACAGTAGCTCACCTTGTTGCTCCCACTCTCCCACTCTCACGCGCTCGCTCTCTCTCGCTATTACACTCGCTCTCACTCGCTCTTTCTTAGTTGCTTATTGCGTACGCTCTCGCCGACACTCTTCGTGTCTTGCTTAAAATTGCTTTGATTTCTTTCGCTTCAACAGTAGTGAGTTGTTCTCTCGCGCTCAGTTCAGTGCCGTTCCGTTTGTTCGTCTGTCTTATTGTAGTTCTTGCTCTTGTTGCTGTTGTTGTTGTTGCTGTTTCTGCTGCTGCTGCTGCTGCCGCTATTGCTGTTGGCAGTGGCGATTGGCGTTGCCAAGTTCAGATACAGATACTGATATACTCATACTCACAGTGGAACAACTCGTACTCGTACTCGTTCTCATACTCATTCTCATACTCGTACTCACACTCGTACTTCTCGTGTTGTGCGTTCGCCTCGCACATTTGTATCCCGCAGATTGTTTCAGCTATATAATTTTTTTTCTTTTCTTTCATTATTTTGTCGTATTGTTTTGTATTATTCGTATCGTATCGTATCGCGCACCGCGCCGCGCTTTAGCAGCTCAGAGCGAGCGAAATCAGTTTGACGTTTTGCTTTGACAGGCAATCGTCGTCGTCGTCGTTGTTGTCGCGTCGCGTCGGTCCGTGTGGATGTGGATCGAGATCTCCAAGTCGCAGTCACAACTCGCCGGTAGTCGCTGTCGCTGTCGTCGTCGCAGAGCAAGAACTTTTTACACAGCAGCAGCAGCAGAAGTAGAAAAACAACAACACAAACAGAAACAGAAATAATAATAATAATAAAACACATAAGAAAACTAAACGCAGTTGTAACCAAGCTAAATACGAGTAGGTGTGCGGGTGTGTGTGTGAGTGTGTGTTGGTGTGCGCTTGTAAATTAGGCAATCATAATGTGAGCCAATTGTATCTCGCAGATACACTGTCAGTCTGTGTTATCGCTGGGCGCATTTGTGACGTCACATCGCAATTGTTTGATTGCACTTCAGTAGCTGCCGCTGCCGCTGCCGTCGTTGCTCTCATTGTTGTTGCTTGGAGAGCGACGGTGGCGACGGCATCGCCAGCGGCATCTCCAGCGGCTTCAGCTGCTGCTCTTATTATTCTTAATGCGTTTAATTTAGTTATGCAGTTTCACACACACACACACACACTTTTAATATCTTGTGCGTCAACAACAACAAGTAGAAGGCAGCGCTGCGTTGCGTTGCGCTGTGCTGCTGGCGCCGCTGCCACTGGCGCTGCCTCAGTCGCTGCCGCTGCCTCTGCCGCCGTGCTATGAACGTGACCTCCGTGTATTAAAATAAATTCTAATTTGTGAAGAAAGAGCAGCAACAACAACAACAACAGCAGCAGCAGCAACGCTCACACACAAAATGTTTTGTTATTGTTGTGACGATATTCCGCGAAGAAGTATTCGAGTATCTGTATCTATGCATACAGACAGTCATACATAAATCTGTATCTGTATCTGAATCTGCGTGTGTGTTTGTGCGTTCGTTCGCTTGTGTGCGCGCGAGTGTGTGTGTGCCCATTGTTCATGTGTATTTGTTTAATTTATATCTAGAGTCTGATATAAATATTAAAATAAAAAATAAAATACCAGCCACAAACCAGCAACAACAACAACAACTTTAACGACTACTTTTTGGTACGTCAACAGATAATGTATTGTACATACTTTAGTTTTGCTTTTGTTTTTGTGTCTTGTCTTTTGTTGCCCATGTATCTTAATACTATGTTGTGACATTTACACAAAATACTTGCGAGCCACAATTTGCTGTGAATAAGCAAGAATTTTTGTATCTATGCGCTACACACAGAGATACATAATTGCCTTGAGTTTGTCGCCGAAAATGAAACGATACGAAACGAGCCGAAATTGAAATTGAAATAAACATTAAAAATTAAAAGCGAAATTCATTAGTTGTTTGCAAAATTTTCATGCGTTGCGCGTCGCAAACGTTTGCAACTAAGATACTTATGACTACAGATACTATATATGAAAGTAGCTGAGACGGTGACTTCGACTGCGACTGCGTCTCGACAGCACATAAAAAACAGGCGCTTAAAAAAAGTTATCGAACAGTTTGTGGACGGGTCTCGTGCTCAGTCATATGCATATTTGCAAAACCCATAGACACCCCATAGCCCCATAGCCCGATAGCCCCATAGCCATACCCGGGTCCATAGCCGATCCATAGCTATAGTCATTGCCATATAGCCATACTTGTAGTCGTCATAAACAATGCATAAATATCGCCTCGTACTTATAAACAAGCCGCAATAAACTTTTGCAATTTGCGTTTTAATTCATTTCGTTTTATACAAAATATTTATACATATATATATTTTTACTTACGAAAATTAACTCGCAGACAGATATCAGATACACACACACACACACACACACACACTTGAGTAGGCTGTGTAGTGACCCATTTCGGCGATTATCTAATAACTGAAATTTTTAGTATTGTTTTGTTATTTTCCCTCACTTGGCACTATCTATGCGATACGTTGTCTCCACAATCAGCTAGGGAGGGGCAGGGCCCACTCCCCTCGTCCACTTCTAACTATTTCTTAATTAATTCTCAATTTTAACTGTTTATTAAAATTGAAATTGCCCGTTTGCTGTTAGCTGTTCATTTGTTTACAACAAAATAAAACTGAGCCGTGCACTCGCATACTGATTTCGATAGACACAAAACTAAACGATTTTACAATCGAATATGTAGAGTTATTCGAATGGCAAACTGGCTGACTTTTGTAACTACAGTTATGCAAGTGTCTGTGTCCGGTACTTTGTGCATGCTAAGCAGCCCAAAACTACTCAAAATCCAACTCGAAAGATACTTAGATACATGGCTGTAGCTAGTTAGTTGGCATTAGTACGTTTTGTATCTGTGTGTAGCTGTGCATCTGTGTGGCTTCACTGCAGGGCATTCATAAATCCCGATTTATGGTACTCATTGTAGTCGTATTCGTATTGTCAGTTGCTCTCAATGGACGACACTTTTTGCCTTTATCTTTCAGTTTAGATCGCCAATTTGAAATGCAAATTCTCAAGTGGCAGCAGCAAGAGAAACTGAAGCAGAATCAGAACAAAAACTATACGAGCTCTTTCAAACAACATTTACGACCATACAAAGTCTAACAAAATACATTTCAAACACACACAAATACACGCACACTCAGATACATTCCCAAATATTCCCCAGTTAGATACAAATATCAGTATTTTTGGTCTTCTCCTTGTAAGCAATTAGTTGTTGTTATTTTTTGGTGACGCACAGAACCAAGAATGAAATTTTCAGTGACCGCCGAAGGTCGAACACTCTAACCTCAAACAGAACCACACACACAGCCCACACACACACACACACACCCCACCACACACAGCATCTTTCTTAAACTGACTGATTGCTTGCCATTTTCCTTTCCGGTAAATTTAACCTACATAAATTAATTAGCTGCGAATGTGAATAGCCAAATTAATTATCTTTTCTGTATTTTACAATGCGTATAGCAGAAAATTTCAAAATTTCATGGTACTAAAAATATGTGTACACACAAATATTTTCTAAACCCATTTCACACACCATATACCTAGTATCTTTGTATCTACTTGTTGTGAATTCTTCTTGTTGTCCGTGTGAACAATAAAATCTCAACTAGTAAATATTCAAATCTTTCATAATTTACTTTTTAAAACCAAATGTTCGAGCTTTCCTGCCAGAATTATAGCGGTTTTTCTGCTTGATTTATTTGAAAAACCCCGAAATATTTTATTATTTTAGAAGGGGCATAGCTTAGTATCTCTAGGTTTCTTTGAATATCTTATGTTATTCAAAAGTATTTCCATCTGTTTAAATTCCATAACGAAAGCAGCTAGTTAAAATATTTAAATTTCTTTATATTTTATTTAAATATAAAAATTAATGGCTTTTAATTCAACAAGTAAGAAAGGCTGCAGTCGAACGAGTCAACTGTAGAAGACCCCGTACTCCCTCTAGTGCGAATTTTGCTTGATTTTCGACCGACTTGTCCTATGGAAGCTATAGGCTATGGTTGTCCGATCCGGATTTAACTTGGTGTGGATAGTTATAATGGTAACATACGTATACTATGTAAGTTTGTTTGCGGTAGCTTAACTTACACTACCTGTCTTCATACAAATGTCCTACTGTTCGACCGATTTGTGGTATGGGAGCTATAGGCTACAATAAAAATAGCTTTTATAATTTGCGGGGGTTGTAGGTTGCGAAATTTGCAACAAACTTAACTTGCCTGACATATAGACGGACCTTCATTCCAAATTTAATGGCTCTAAATCTTGTAGTTTAAAAGAACCAGGTGTTCAAACGGACGGACACAAAGACCGACGAACGGACATCGCTATATCGACTCGGCTGTTGATGCTGATCAAGAATATATATACAGTGTCGGCAGAGCTTTCTTTTGCCTGTTACGAACATTTCGCTGTGTACAAACTTAATAGACCCCACTACTCTTCTTTAGAGTACGGGGTCTATCATTTTAGAAGGGTTATATCTTAGAATCCCTAGGTTTCCTTGAAAATTTTAAATTATTCAAAAGCATTTAAATCTGTTTAACTTCCAAAGCAGCTACAATTATATTAAAATATTTAAATTTCTTAATCTTTAGTTGAAATATTCAAATGAATGGCTTTTTATATCAAAGAGTTAGACAGAAATTTCAAAATTAATCAACCACAAAGAGAGCTCTTAATAACTATAACAAATTGCAATCGAATACTGTTCCTTTCTTTATCTAGATTCTAGACTTAAGTTCTGTTGAATCAACTTGTTTAATTGGAATCAGACATAATATTATTAAAGCTCAATTGCAATACTCAAACAAATACACGTACTCGTCTCAATCTCTGAGGTAAACAATCGATTGTTTGGATTAATTACTTGACTTAGTTGTTTAATTTATATCAAATACTTTGAGGAAAACTTTTCTTTTCATTGACTGATGTTTGAAAATCAATTTATAATTGAATTCGCTATCAATCTCTTGGTTTATTTATGGCCTTTCATTTGATTTTAATAATTAATTCGCTACAAAATAAATGAAACTTCTTGATGGCTCTAAAAACGGTCTCCAAAGCCGGAACAATTCCAAGCCGATTTTTATTGTTAATCCGATTTATTTTGATTATCAAAACGCAAAGAGAGCGGAGAGTATCATAATGATAAAAATCTAATTAAACTCTCATTTATAAGCAGGCAATGTTTTAATCGCGATTTATGGCCCTACTTCAGAGCCATAAATAATTAAATTAAAAATGTTAAATTTCAATTAATTAATCTGAACGATGAACTCCAACCTGAGGCACTTTAATCGCCCTGTATTCAGATCAAATGTATACACACATGCACATTGGGTGTGCCTGTGTGTGTGACGTGTTTTGCACTCAGTGTTTAAATAGTTGTTGTTAAAGTATATTGTCAATAGTGTCATTAAAAGTAGTGTGTACTTTAAATAACTGATACTTATGGCTGCCATACTTATGGGAAAACTGAAATTATCTATTTCAGGCAGAGCATATAAATGGCACAATTAACAAGTGACAGAAGCGAGGAGTGTAGCCGACTAGCAGATGCTCTGTTAGGTTCCCCTTTTGCCCCTTTCTCCCATCGAGTGTACAATTAATACCTTGTTTTTTACGACTCTTTCTATTTGGCTTGGCGCAACGCAGCTACGCTTAGCTGCTTAATTACAGGGTGTGTCGTCTTACTTATATGTACCGAACTTAATTATACCCTTTCTGATCACTCGTTGCCGGCTATAAACATTGCTACATTGTGCAGGCACTGATATAATTCAATCTCCTGCCCATGCACGTATTGTATCTTATAGATACTTATAGTTTGTTGTATAGAAAACGCAGCAGCGACGTCGCCGACGCAGCTGCAAAACATCAGTTGGCAAAAACTATTAGCTACAAAATTGTTTTTGGCTGCGTTGCGTTGTGCGTTTTTGCTTTTAGCTGGTTTTCTTTGTTAGCCGCTTTGCCGCTTTGCGCCGTGCCCCACGCCCCACACTCCGCCGCCGCCTGTTCTCTTAGCCACTCTGCTGCCAAGTTGCCACAAATATGGATATGGATATGGCCCCCTGTCGACTGTACATGGCGATGCCTGGCTGCCGCACTCCATACACGTTGTAGCTACATCTAGTATATACCATATAGTATCTAGTATATACCGACTTTAATTTATATACACACACTCACACATACACCTGGCGTATTATACAAATACCTAGTACGAGTATCACCTGCATACTAATAACGTGCAAGGCATTCCATATGCTGCCTTGCCTCCACCTTGGCAGTCACAGCATCGTGACTGTTCCCCTGCCCACTCACAGTCACAGTGACTGTGAACAGGAGCCTTCTGCTGCTGCTGCTGCTACTGCTGCATGCCACCGCCTGTGGCACTAATAGAATTTGATGCCGCCGAAGCTGATGTGATTAGTATTTAGCAGTAGTTGCATAACTTGTGGCATTGGAGGCGTGAGTGGGCGTGGCAAGTGTCCTTGCGCTGCCACTCGAAGGCTGTACACATAATTCTCCTCTTTTTGCAATGAGAAATAGCAAAATTCATTAATTTTCTTTTAATAGTTATGGTTGTGCTAAAAATATGCTTGTTTATGGCAAACAACAAACAAACTGTGGAAAATTGAAAAGCTCAAGAGACAAAAGAGGGAGGGAGGCGGGGCAGAGGGTGGATGGTAGTGTAGTAGCAGATATATTCAAGTATATCCATTTAGACTATATACAAGAATGTTTATTTATATTCTACTCGATCTCACTCTCGTTGTCTTCTCCATCTCACCCCCTACCTCCCTCCACACCCTCTCCCAATTGATTGTCTATTGTCTCGCTGCGAGTCTGTGCTGCTGCCGTTGACGCTGCCTGTCTAGTTTGTGTCTTGTTGTGACGCCTTTGTTTTTGGCCAACAATACACAAACAGGCAGTCAGCTTGCTGGTGAAAGCGACGTCAACAAGTGGCTCCCAGTGGCACATACATATCCTCCACAGACAGACAGACGGACGGACGGACGTAGAGAGACAGAGCGTCGCTTTATCCCTTTTTGCTAGTCAATCAAAGTCCTACATTGCCGGCGTTCAATCAAGTGCAGGATATGGAGCAGCAGCAGCTCGCTCTTCCGCTGCTCTGCGCCAGACAGACAGTGCTTGAGTCAGTTCGCCACTGAGACACTGAACTCCAACAAAAGGAAAAATAAAAGTAACATTTTGAAATAGGTCGACATTTTGGGGCCTCGTGCTAATCTAAAGTGTGTTTTTGTTCCTCTTTATTATTTTTTTTTTTTTTGTTCCCCATATCAGTTGATTTGCTTCTTTCGCTTTCGTTCAAGTTTTTATCTAAATATTTAAAATTGGTTTCGCACCGCTGATGAGGCATATGGAATTTCTATTTGTGTCGCCGATAATAAAGCAACGTCAAGGCGACGTCACACTCACAAAGCCATTAAACAAAACACAAGAAAAATAGCAAAATATATAGAAAAAAAACCATAAACACACAGCAAACAACAAACAAACTTCTCAGACCCCAAAGAAAAACTCAACCGACTCGTGTCCAGTCAAATCCCACACAGTGGAACAACTCAATTGTTCGATTTGCATACGGCTATGGTGGGAGATACGTAAAGGAATAGGGTACGGTTACGGCAAAAGGGTCAAATTTTTGTAGGAAAACTATTTCCAAAGACCCGAGAGCCAAGAATTTAAGCTGCTACCAAAAACATTCAAATGAAGTTTAGAAAAATAAACAAAATAATCAAATTGGTAAAGTTTTAAATTGAAAGCAGAGAAATTACAGAGTTTGGAGATTAAACAAGTAAGAAGGGCTAAAGTCAACCGAGCCGACTGTAAAAGACCGCGTACTCCCTCTACCACGAAATTTGCTTAATTTTCGACCGACTTGGCCTATGGGAGCTGTAGGCTATAGTTGTCCGATGAGGGTCAAACTTGGTGAGGTTAGTTATATTGGTACCATACATATAATATGTAAGTTTGGCTGCGGTAGCCCTACTAACACTACATGTCATCATACAAATATCTTAATTTTCGACCGATTTGTGCTATGGTAGCTATAGGTTACAATAAAAATAGTTTTTTACAATTGGGGTCGGTAGGGGGGTAAAATTTTAAATATACTTAACCTATCATTACACATTTGGTAGCTGTAGCTCTTGTAGTTTAAAGGAACCAGGTGTTCATACGGACGGACGGACAGACAGACAGACGGACATCGCTATATCGACTTGGCTGTTATTGCTGCTCAAGAATATATATACTTTATGGGGTCGGCAAAGCTTTCTTCTACCTGTTGCGCACATTTCGCTTTGGACAAACTTAATAGACCCCTCTACTCTTTTTTAGAGATCGAGGTCTAAATAAATTAGGAATTTCTTTAACGTAAATTGTAATCTTTGTGACTCTTATGCTACTTTAAATCCTTTAGAAATTTAGTTGTTCAACACTGGTTAAACCTTCGAAATGTCTTCCTCTTTTTGCATAACCTAAACCGACTCTTGTGTAGGTTACTCACGTAGTCAGTGGGGCGATGACAATGCCAATATACTCTTTTACCTTGGCTTCAATAATCATTGCCAATATATATATATAAATTGGACTTTTATGAATTTATGGCAGTTGACAACATTTGGCAATTTTTTAATTGTCTTTTATGCGGTTCTCAATGAAACTTGAACTGGAACTGAAACTGAAACTGATTTACTATATATACCTATAGCTATCCCGTATCAATTATAGCCGTAATAACCATAAAATGTAAAACTGTCGATCGATTTAAAAGCCTTTTGGTCATAAAAGATACTACTGATCAATAACCAACTTCAGTATAGAGTCATAAATAAAATGTACGTCTAAATTGTTACCTTGTAATAATTTTTAAAATATGCACATTTATGCAGGTACTTAAATTTTAAGTTCTTTAGCCTCTTACGCCCCCCTCGAGTGACTTTCTCGATCAATTGAAACACTTTCAATTATTATGCTGAATTGAAAGCCAAAATTAGAAACTGAAAGTGTTTGATTGTGTTACATGAATGCCTAATAACGTGTGTGAACGATAACGACAAGTAATTCAAAATAACTTATCTATTCAGCTCAGTTTTTTATGGCTCTTCGAAGGCAGATAAAAGGCAATTGAAAAACAAGCAGCCAAAAAAGGCTATTTCTGGCTACAACTCCAGTGCCCTTTCGCAGCTATTTCTAATATTAATTTAATGCGCAACAATTTACAAATAATTTCATTTTTTATCAGCAGCCAATTTGATATAAAAGTATTCGTAAACAATTTAAAACATTTTGTTTAAACCAATATATGTGCATAAAAGTGTACCGAGAAACGAGATTAACTGGAACCAACGCGATAAACATCACTTTGACTGCAAATATATATACATTTTTAAATATGTATATATATATATATATTTAGTCGAGTTTTTAAGAGAATTTTATAAGCGTAAATGTTTTTTATAAGCTGACAATCTTTGATGAATTCATTTGGACAATTTACTATGATTTATGATGCTAGTTAAAGTTTAAGTCAATTGATTGCTAGTTGTTAGCCTAGCAGTGAACTGGTTTTTAGGGTCTAAACTCCAACAGTGCCAGCTGATTGACCCGCTTCAGTGCAGACGACAGCAAAACAAAGGAGGTCAACAATTTACGTACAATAACTTCAAGTATCTAAAAATTAACACATTTTGCATAATTTTTGGCTTAAATTAATAATTAAACTTTCTATCTGCTCCACGTAACTTTAGATAGACGAGATGTAAGCGGGGAACTTGTGGAAACAGTCAGTCAGTCAATCAATAGATTGCCGCTCGACGCGCACAACCAAAAAATGTTCCAATTATGTTACCCACAACAACCACAGAGCCACAACAGCAGCAACAGGAACAACAACAGCAACAACTACGGCCAAATAGCAATGCCACAAGCCACAGCTTAAACAGCAGCAGTAGCAGCAGAGGTGGAAGCAGCAGCATCATAGAACTTCAGTCGGCAGCTCGATTGAAACTCAAGAACCAAACCAAACAGAGACCAAAACCAAAACCAAACCGATACCGAAACCGACAGCAAATTAGCATAGAATCGCCAGTAGCAGCAGTTGGAGCAGTTGAACACAATGGGCTGCTCTCCAAGCACATTGCCCAACTCCTCATCAACTACAGCGGGACCTGGGGGTGCTGGTGCTGGTGCTGGCAATGCCCCCTTGCCATTGGATGCCAATGAGAAGGATGGTAGTTTGCTGTTCTGCATTAAGTTGCGGCGAAGTCGCATGCGACGCTGCAGCTGTGGCGCCGTTACGCTGCAGAATCCGAACGGCGATGGCAGCACTGGCAGCGCCAACTGCGGCGATAACATCATGTGCAACCAGGTGCTGCTAAATCCTCAGCAGACCAAAAACGAGTCCGACTACGAGAAGGTGAGTGTGTGCACAGAGTCCATGGGTCCACAAGTCCATGAGTCCATCATTCAACTACTTCTCCCTCAACAGCATTGAACTTTGACTCGCTCTACTCCCTCCTTTGTCTCTTTCTAATCTCCTTTCTCTTTTCTTCGACTGCAGCTAAGCACTGGCAAAAAGGATTCCATTGTGACCGTGGCAGCTCTGGGCAACTTTACCCACAGCGTTGTGCGTCGTGCCACTGGAACGGGAAGTAAGTAGCTCACAAATAACAAAGCATTTCATAATTCTATAAAAAATAATCCATGTTTGAATTGCAAGGACAATTCATGAGTGTTTCCTCTGCAAATGAGATTTTAAAGTGTGGTTTACAGACTGCCTTTAAAATAGTACTAATAATATATTAAATTTGAGTCATAATTCAAATTGGGCTTGACGTAGTCACTTTCTTTCCTTTGAAAGTGAAAAGACATGTGACCCAGTTGAGTTTCAACCGCAAGGAATTAATTAAATTGTGGTTTCCAAGAAATTATTTCATTAGAAGTTCTAAACTTCCAAGCACAAAATTATAAGGGAGTAGTCTAATCAAATATAAACAATGTTCAAAATTAAAAACGTAAAAAAAACTTGGTGAATCTGCACAATTTCTTAGGAAATTATCCAAAATATAAAAATACATTAAATATTTAAGCAATTAAGGTTTATTTTTATAACTAAATTAACTAATGTACGAGTAACATGACGGTGAAACCACAATTGAAAGTGACAAACATTGTACGCAGTGATTAATGAATCACATCTACAAAAGTCACTTGTACGGCATAAGGGCATCACTGCTTCGGTGTTGCTAAACGCCGAGCTTGCTTACAGCTAAGGGCGGCGGCTGTACGGGTGGAAGTAATACGATCTGTGACAAGTCAGCTGGCGCTAGCGCTGGGTTTCAGCTTCCCAAGTGCAGCTGTTTTCTGTCGACTCCAATTAACGGCTTGCCCAGAGCTTCGGCCTAAGCTTCACATATCAATGCTATGGGAGAGGCAGACGGTAGCAAGCGACGAAACAGCTGCACTCCACCAACACACAGAGAGCGAGAGAGAGCTTGTGTAACGAAGTGCGTGGGGTCGAGAGTAAGAGAGCGGGAGAGCGCGTGAGAGTGCGCTTTGCTTTGACTAAAACTTTAATGCGCTCAGCAGCAAGCAACGATCATGTGAGAGAGCAGCATTAATCGGCGCCTCTCCCATTCTCTCTCACTCTCTGTGCACACAGTGTGCCAGCCAGACCGCACTACCCTGCCCCACTCTGCCCCCCTCGCTCTAAGTGGCCGTCCATAAGGCAGGCAGAAGCAAGACATTTTCAAAGCTCGCACTCGCACTCGCAACAGCTGCTCGCCATTTATGGAGTCAGTTGCTTTGAATTGGTTCGTCGCGTCGGTCGTTAAACGCTTTCATAACGGGACGTTTGTGTGGTGCGTCTTGGTGCTCCGCGTCTGTCAGCTGCCGTGCACAAACAATAATAATAGTAATAAAAAAAAATAAATACGATAATACACAATGCACACTCTGTAATCGACATACAAACAAATATAAACACATACCTTAATACACACACATGTGCATACATATGTATATACATGTATGTACATTTTTGACTGTCGACAAGCCGCGCGCGCGTTATGCAAATCCAAAACGCAGAAGGTGAAGGCGTTCAAATTTAAATTTACATTCAGTTTTAGATTCGAATTGAGCTAAACAGCCTCAGGCTTAGTAATAAAATGCAGGGGGCGCGTTTCGCGGGCGTGTCGCTATCGCCAACTGGTCGCCAACAGCAGCAGCAGCAACAACTGCTTTAGGCGGTTGTTCTACTCGCCGTAGCACTGGCCTAATGCGACGCCACAAATTTGGCAAGAGCAGCCGTGCAAGTGACTGCAACGTGTATTAGCCAGGGCCAACCAGTTGAGAACCAAAATCGAACGCAATTACAGCTTATGACACCAGCAATAACAACACAACTGCAACATCAACGCACATAAAAAAAGTATCTCAAAGATCGCTGCAATTGGTGGACGTGTGTGTGGAAAAATACAGATCAACGCCGCATAGCGAGATAAAAAATAAAAAAATATATACTACGACAGCAAAACATCAAATAAAAAAAGTAGCAACAATTTATACACAATATCGAAAAAGTGTTAAAATTCAAAATAAACTTCACAACTAAGTGTGCCAATCACAGCAGCAACAACAACAACAACAACAACAGCAACAACGACAACAACTATAAAAGTGCTGCTAGCTAGAAGCAAGTATAGAATGAGATTCGACTAGCGATCCACAGGTGTATCTATCTACACATATAAACTGTGTGCATGTGTGTGTGCGAGTGTCTGTAGATACTGTATCTGTTGCTGTTTTACGGCTGGCAGTGCGTTTTCATTCTTGAATTTTTTTGTTAGTTAAGTTTGCTATTTGTAAATTGCATTTGCCAAATGTGTGCAAAACTGCCTCATTAACATGTTTGAGCATGTCAAACAAACAGCCAGATCAGCTTACAGCTAACAGCTAACAACCAACAACGAACAACCAACAACGATCGGCTAACGACCCATCATTGGGGCCTTTGGCATAATGCAAACAACAACTAATGAGAACAATCAGCAGAGCAATACTATTTATATATATATATATATATATATATATATATATATATATATATATATATATATATATATATATGTATGTATATAAAGCCCAGTAGTATATAAATATATTTAGTTTCAGTCATTCGTAGTCGGTTTATTAATCGTAACTTACCGATAAAAAAGATTCACATGACAATCTGGTTTGTGCTACACGCGACTGCGACGATCTTTTCGATTCTACGTTCACACGCAGACAAACTGTGTTTGTATGTGAGCGTGTGTGTGTGCGATGATGAGCGTTGCCAGAGCGTGCGAAATTCGAACAGTGATCGGCAGAGACACAGCAGACGACGACGGCGACGTTGACTGCAGCGTCGCGTCTTCGTCGTCGTAGAGAGCAGTCAACGTGCGCTCTAAACAATAACAATCGCATTGGGCACCCACGCAACGGCGCCAAAACATCAATCAAAGCAAAATACACAAAAGCAACAGCAAAGCAAACTAACAAGAGAAATGAAAACAACACACAAAGCAAACTCAAAACACACACAGAAAGCAGGGAAGAGCTGTTAACCAGGGAGTCGAAAGGGAAATACCCTTTGATGAACTATTCATTTAATTACAAGTAAAGTGGTGAAGTTTAAACAGAAAGATTTAAAATAAATCGTTCAGTGAATCAGTTTAGTTTATTAAAAACAGACTTGCTTTAATTTAATTATAAATAAAGTGCTCGAGTTTAAACAGATTATATTAGGCAGAAAAGCTTAAAAGAAATCGTCAGTAAATATGTGCTATATAAAAACCAGTCTTGCTTTAAGTTAACTTATTGAATCTAAAACTTTTAATTTAATTACAAGTAAAATGCTTGTGCTTTAAATAACTTATATTAGAAAGAAAGGATTAAAAAATTAAGGATAATTAACTATTAGACCCCTTAATTTTCAATTTAATTACAAGTAAAGTGGCTGAGTTTAAACAATTTATGTTAGGCAGAAAGGCTTTCAATAAATATTTCAGTAAATAAAACCAGACTTGCATAAAATAATTCAATTGAATCCATAATTTGTAACTTAATTACAAGTAAAATGTTTGAGATTTAAATTAAATTAGCCAGAATGATCTGCATAAGAAAATTACTTGAGTATAATATTTTATTTCAAGCAAAAAATCATTTAAGTGCCCTAAGTTTAATTAATTTAACTTAAAAGTAAAGAAAGTTCCTCCAAATCGAATTCTGCTACACATACTGCCCTCAAAACTATTAATACATATTTTAGTCAGTGATTTATTTAAAGCACAAAATCAGCTTACAAATCTCGTTTAATAATAACAACAAATGACTGAGCAAACTGCCGCTGTGAATCAAGATACCCTTTGTTCACTGTGTTTACATTTATTAAAATGCAGCGATGGCAGCGGTGGCAAAATGAATCTGTCGATTAATTATGTGCGCCTAATCCCCGCCTGCCAGCGAGTGCCACCGCCAGGTGTCAAGTGCCACCAGTGTGTGCTGCAGTTTATCAGTGTTTCACATTAATTACACTTTGAATGTGAGCAGCTTGGAAAACAGAATTCAAAAATAGCAAAAAACGTAGAATCGAAAACGAAATTGAAACTGAAATGGAAATCAATTGAATTTTGATTGGACCCTTTGAAGTAGTTGACATAAATCGGTTCTTAGGCCCACAAGTTGTCGCATTAAAATTCAATTTTGTGGTTTTATAGGCTCTGCATACTACTCCAAATCGTTTCGTATTGCTCCGTAGTGCACAACCCCAATTCCCCCAAAAGCCACGTGAAGCCAGGTATTCACAAGTATTGCGAATCGCAGAGATTAGATTAAAAAAAAGTATATATAACAAAAAAAAAGGTGAGCAGTCGTAGCAAACTGTCCGCTAATGTCAATATGGCGACACTGGACTTGGCTATATGTCCATGCCCACAATCAACTATCAACGGTGATGATCGTGGTTAGATAAGTGCTGCTTCGGGGGCAAGTTTCGCCGTTTCGGACCTAACAAGAACAACGTGCCCAAAAGCAGGCCAACAATGAACGCTCTCTTTCGCTCTCTCCCTCTCTCTCTCTCAGTCGCTCTCGATGTGCCCCTACGGAGGTATTACCTTTATGGCTAGATGTAGATTGTGCAGGCCTTTTCTATTTTTTCTACTTCATTATTTCTATTTATTTATATGTATATGTCTGTGTGTGTGTGTGTGTTTGTGAAAACGCATTATGCGCCTCTGTATCCGTATCTCTTCATGTGAGTACGGGGCCTAAACATCTGAATACTAAAAGCAAACTCGCCTGATATTATCTTATCAAAAATTAATTGGTTGTCATGACAACCAGCAAGGCGCAAAAGACACACTCCCAGCCACTGACCGGCCTACTCCATTCGATCTATACTCTTCCCCTATATTGGTACTATATATATATAAATCCCCGTCTGAGATTATAGAAATCACACAAAAGTAATCCACGCATATTCGCGTTGCTGGCTGATAATTAATTTGATTTTAGCACTCAATCAATGTGTCGTATCAACCGGAAATTGTCAGTGCACACACATATTATTTGTGTTCAGTTTTCAGTTATTTTCAGTCCTTAATCAGAAATACTTTTAGCCAATTTGTAATATCCGCTCCGGATGTTAAAGCCTTAAAACGTCACGTATTAGAAATAATTCGACATAAAAATGTCAAATAATTCGCAAACTAGCACATGATTTTACTTGATTTTTAATCCACAAATATTCCCTGGATGGTACACAGTTATAAGGAATTTCATTAGCTTGTTTTTTCCGCATTTTTTTCGCATTTTTTTCCCTCCCGGTTTCAAGGTTAACCTTATGCCCCAATAAAAATGCTTTACAACATTTTCAGTTTACAAGTTACAAAGTTCAATTCGGCAAAGCTATTGAATTTCTTGGGAAATCGCTGCGGGTCAGTACTCAGAATTCAGTGAAAATCATTTTACAATACCTTCATAATTGGCTACCTTTCATCCCGTCCAGTCAGAGCAGTTGCCATCTAGTACTTTGGAAACAATCTTTATTTAATAAGTTTTATGCGCCCATCAACTGGCGCTACACTGGTCACCGCAAGTATGTTGACCACAGTGATTGCTATTAAGATTTTTACAACTTATTTATTTGTTTGCTTGATTGAGAAGTAAAATGCTCGACATGCTGGAGTGTAGCGCATTTTGCGGTCGCTTTTGGTTTTTAGAATCCGTGCGAGAATTATCATCTGGCAAACAGTTTTTCATAACGGATTTGTGCGGACGTTTCGCCGTGTTCTGGTCTAGTCTGTGCTAGCCAAGTTAACGATTCAGTGCTACACTCGGTGCGACGCTCATAATATTTTTTTGACTTTAAATACAATTTGTATAAAAATTCAAGTTTTTGCTCTCATTTCGTTGCGTTGTTTGTGGGCAGCAAACAAGTGTAGTCGTTATTTGGCAGTAACTGTAGCTGTGACGCGGCAACTGTAACTGTAACTTTAACCATAACCGTGCTCCTGTTTGTCGAGCAGTTAAATTTTAATATTGCCTGCAGTGTTTACATAGAGTCGTCTCCGTCTCCGTCGTCGCCTCCGTCTCCAACTCGGTCGTCGTTTTGGCCATGTTGCATACTCGTAAATAAGCCAAGTGCTAATCGATCAAAATCAAGCACACCTTCGAATCCAGCTGCCTTTCCCATTTCACCCCGCAATTCACAACTTGTGTACACACTAATGAGCCAATAACTGTGTGTGCCAGTGTGTGTGGGTGTGTGTATCCGTGTGTAACATGAGCCTTAATGTTAGCAAGTGTTGTAAGTATTTGCAGCCTGGCGCCACTTTAAGTTTGCTTCGTTTTAACTTTAAGTTCAAAGTGGTTTCAAGTGAGTCTGTGTGTGTGTGTGCCTGTGTGTGTGTATGCTTCAAATAGTTGGAGCAGCAACTGAAAATTAAATAAAGCCTCAAATGCAAAGCCCTGGCTAAAAGCAAAGCCAACAACCCAAAACCAAACCAAACCCTGTTGCTTGCTGTCGACGTCAGCGGTCTGCTGCTGCTGCTGCTGCTGCGGCTTTTATCTAAACAATTTATCGATTTTCGTTTAGATTACAACGCGTACCGCTAGCCAAGTGAAACTGAGGCGGACGCTAACAACGATAAGATACACACTGGCCCAGCCAGCCAGCCAACCAACCAGCTAGCTAGCCAGCCTGTATTTTATTTGAATATACGCAAATATTTTCATCATAAAAAATCGCACTCTATATACAACAATATGAGTATGATATGAGTGCGACTACGAGTACGCGTAGAAGTTCCGCATGTTTATGTTTCAGGGCTATTTTTGTTCATAAATACTCATAAGATAGATACGAATAGAACTCATAGATACACGCACACTTGGTTAGTTATGCATGTGGAGCAGGTTATCATTACGCACTAATTGTCTGAAATCAATGCCAACGCAGATAAACAGACGGGCCAACAACAACATAAATGACAAATTAACATGCTGCCACGAAAATAATCAAAAGCGATAATTATGTTGAATATTTGTAGTTCATTTGCAAAGTCAGCAAAAATATAACCCACAAAAAAAAAAACAAAACCAAAACAAAGTGAAGCTACAAAAAAAAAACAAGAGACAAACAACAAGAACAACAACTAATTCGGAGCTACTACAACTACTTAAATTAAGTAGACGTACAATGATTATATCAAGTCAGCCAGCAAATTTGTCTGGCACAGCGTCAGCGGCCCACATGAGTGAGGAAAGCGTCGAAAGTGATTGCAATTGTGTGGGCGCAGGGACAGCAGCGGGAACGGGAACGGGAACGGGTGCGACAAGTCTAATGATGGGCAGAGCGACCAGACAAATGCAAACGCCAGCCCTGGAGGCAGAATCAACAGCAGCAACAACAACGGGAACAACAACTATAACAAGCAGAGCTTCATTAACGCGTCCGGCCTCCGAGTCCGAGCTGCTTGTGGGTAAGCCGATTGTCTGCTTGAAGATGTGCGTGGGCGCAGTAGAGCAAAAAGGGTCGACTGTGGGGCGGAGAGGGTGGAGGGGGGGGGCCTAAACGTGCGTGTGCCTGTTATAAAGTGTTTTTGAAATGCCAACGTTTATAATTAAATAAAACGTGCGACTAACGAAATGAATGGTTGGCTCGTGTCAGTGCCTGTGTGGCTTAGTGTGCGTGCTACCCCAAAGTATGCAACACATTTCAGCCAGCACACACAAAAACGTAGCATACTCTTCAGCGCAACAATTTGCTGCACAACTTTATCAAACCGCTCACTCTCTAACTCTCTGTCTCTTTCTTGCTTGCAGGCACTGGCACTTCAGGCACCAGCTCATCTGGCGGCGGTCGTCCTGGTCACCGCAAATCCTCGCTGGCTTTGGCACTCACACCCGAGGATGAATCAATGGATGTCTATACGGTAAGTGCTCCAAGACATTTCTGTTTTTTTTTGGCCAAATCGAATTTGCTTCTCTGATGCTGATGATGTACTTTTTGGGCGTCATTAGTTTTTGTTGGTAGCTGGCCCTGGGCCATGGCTTATGGTTTGTTTTTTTTCTGGATTTTGGGGTGGGCACTTAGTTGACAACGCACATGTGTGTTACGTATTTGATAAGATATCTTATCGCTTATCAGAGAGCCAACTGCTCGTTATATGATGGCAGAACTCTCGCAGAACTACAAATTTTCTTTTGTTTTTTTCCCCTAGCTGCGCTTCTTTAAATACTGTAATGATGTGTGTTACTCGCTCTCTCTTCCCCTGTGCGTGTGTGTGTAGAGAGCACCACATTCAAGTGCCTGTATGTGTGTGTGTATTTTTTATTTGCCATTGAGCTTGTACATAAACAATGCGACGCCAGAGAAATCAAATCAATTAACATTGAAGGTGGGAAATCAAAAAGTAAAGAAATAGATTAACTCGTAGCTGTCGTCGAGCCAATTGACTTGGTCCGATCCGGTCCGTCAGTCGCGTTTCGACCGCACAAACCTGTGAAATACTATTTTATACGTTTTCGTTACGATTTGATTTCTAGATATAACAATAACTCACTAATCGATCGGACGTCTGAACGTCTGAACGACCCAAATAATCCGTCTAAAACTGGATCTACGAATTCATTGTGAAAATTCAACGGAATCTTTTGTTGATTTGTAAAATGTGTCGCATTTCGGATTACGCAAAACGATAACAGTTTTTTGTTGGTGTCTTTGCTGCTGCTGGATTAGAAGGACATTATAGATTATAGATTGTGGTTTGAGCTGTATCAGTTGCAGGTCAAGTGTATTGTTATTGTTTGTGTTGCATAGTGTCAAGTCAAGTGGTCGCTTGAGTGAGTCAAAGTGAGTGTAATTGTATAATTAGCAGAATGCGCAATTGTTTGCCAAAAATTGCGAGTGTTTTTCGCACTAAATCGTCGTCGTCGTCGGCGGTTGTACATTCAAATGAGTCGGACGCGGATTCCGATACGGATCGCTATATCAAATCCAAGGCAAAACCAGCAACAACAACAGCAAAGCCAAAGGCAACAAAAGAAATTGATCAATTGCTTGATAATGCCAACAAAAAGCCACAGCAGCAGCAGCAGCAGCGACAAGCAGCCACAGCGACGACAACAACATCTTGTGCTCGTGATGACGTCGATAAGAACCGGCTGATAAGAAGAGCTAACCACAGAGCCAATTCAAATGGCTTAGATACGGAGCAGATTCAGATTCAGATTGAAAGCAACGTCGGTCGAGGTGAGAACAGCAGCAGAAATCCAACAGCGACAACGACAAATGGCAGCTTCCGTCCAGAGCTGGACATGAAGTTGGCTGCGGAAATGAAGGTAGCTGTGGCAACACTGCCATTACCCAGTCGACTGAGCAACTCGAGCAAAACACCCGAACAAATGGAACTGGAGTACGAGGCAAATGTGGCTGCCGAGCGTGGCGATATAATGACACCATTGCCACGTGACCCAAGGCCACAGGGCATGACCTTCGGTGGTGTTGGCACTACTGCGGCTGGTGCTGGAAATAACGGTGTCGGACGCAATATGCAGCCGGAAATAGTCGAGGCCATACGCAATCTGGACACACAGGCATTGCGATTGAACAATCTCACGCTGGAAGACAGATGCAAACTCACGCAACGACACGAGCAAATACCGGATGAGGACACTGATTACGTGGTGCTGCGTCCCAAGGTCTTTCAGTTCGACCGCCAGTGTCACAGCCTCTACGAGCGACGTTTGCACAAGGGTCCAAAGCTCCATCTATGGGTGGGCAGCGGCAAAAAGCCATCAACTAACCAACTTACAGACGACGATGAGCTTAAAACATTTCAGGTATTATTGACAAGTATGCCGGTAATTAGGACAACTTTGACAGGCTCCATAAACAATAGACACAGTGACAAATTCAACATTATATAGAAAAAACTGATAACTCAGCAGTGACAACACTGAGACTTCAAGTTTAACTAGCAAATTATTATCAAAGTCATTCCGATTTGAGTCTCGTTTACTTTGCAATTGTTGGCAGAACTTAAACTGAAATTGATTGATTTTCTGTCAAGAGTTTGTGATAATTGTCATTACAAGTAATTTCTTGTTTTCAGTGGCAAAAGAAATCTTCTAGAAGCGCGTATCTTTAAACCGCTGCTGCTGCGCAGATAAGCAAAATTTAAGACATTAATAAATAATTTGAATCTGCAGACTTTTGGCCCAAAAAAGCACTCACTTTCACTGCCTGAAGTTGAGCCAGAAATACTCAAGTAAATTTTGATTTATGCTCCGTAAGTTACCCAGCTCCCATCGATTTTAGAATCAGCGATTATCATTTGTAATTGGAAAAGACGGTTATAAATAGTTTTTTGAATTTGGTTACTGGCTGCTTTTGATGTCAGCTTGTTTTTCCATTACCGAATTGACGTGTATTATCCAGTGAACAGTGTCGGTGTGTGTGTGTGTGTGTGAGAGGTGTGCGTGAGTGTGCATAAAATCCCCGATTTTCACATATCGCATTTATTCATACGAGCATAATAAATCTGTAGGCCAAGTCACCAATATGGCAAATGGCACCCCAGCAATTTTCGTCGAGGCGCAAGCAATTTTATTTTAATTTATCATCATTTGAGCGACACACACACACACACACACATACAGATAAAAGCATGTACGCACACACTCGCAAACTGACACGACACACACACACACACGTACACACACTGAAGCCGAGTTAAGCCCTCTTATTTTGATGGCAAAGTCAGCGCTGTAGATTTTTATTAAATTTTACACGTTATTTCACCTGCTCACACACACACACATGGCCAGGTCCATGCCCATGCTCTTGTTTACCTGTTCAGCTGCTTACCTGCTCTCCTGTTTTTCACTTGTATTGCAGCGAAATCTCATGGACTTGAAATATCCAACCGTGCTACCACCGAATCCTCAACTTAAGGTAAGCTGACACGTGCCACCGCCAAACAGGCACCGCCAACATCACCGCCACCACCGCCACAACATACACATTTTACACGACAGCTTTTGCTCGACTCCAATTTGACTAATGTCGTGTTTCCCCAAATGTCAATTCATCCTGCAGGCGCTTTTAGTTTTTCACAAATCGGATAGCATCAGCGAAGTGGTCACCTTGGCCTGTCAGCGCCATCAGCTGGACGTAACGCTGGTCAAGTCCAAGGAGGAGGCACTGGACACCCTGCAAAAGTCATATGCCACTGGACTGTGCTACCACCTAATTATAATTGATGCGCGCTCCACAAAAGGTCTCGATGCTGAGCACATTGCAAGGTGAGTTTGAGCGCCAACACGTTGCGTATACGTGATGTGGAGGAAATTAAAGCGGTGCCCAGAGATTTGTACAGACTGTCTGGTACCCAGTGGCAGTGCTCTTACTGTAAACTTGTTTTCACCAGTCTTATATACCCGCTGCACAGGGTATAGTCAGCGTAACTTTTTACTTAACTTGTTTCTATCTTTTCTTCTTCTCCTGTTCCTCCTTTGGGTCACAGAGCAATACGTCACACACATGGACATCATTTAACGACAATAATTGTGGTCTGCAAAAAGAGGTAAGTTTATTGCATTAAACTTGGCCAACAGCGTACTCTCTTAACAAGTATATTCTTTGCCTCCTTGCCGCCCCTTCACCTCCCGTTAGTTTCTTTGAGAAGGACGACGCGCTAATTGCTCTATTGGACGCTGGCGTTAATAGAGTAAGTTTTCACTTTAATTGCCCCACCTTAATCAGCCAACATTGAGACAATTTTCCATTTTCTTCATTTTCTCCCTCTTCTGCTGGGTCTTCTTTTTATTGGCAGTGCATTGCCGAGACAACGAACTTGGCCATGTGCAGCGTGGAACTGAAGCAGATACTGCACTCAATCATAAGACCCCATAATGTCATGTCCACTCAACAGGTAAATGCAAGACGCAATCAACTTAATGCGCTGGTCACCAGGTAACCAGTTGACCTGTTGGCCTGGCTTCAACAGCTCCGCGGGGCAGTTGGCCTGGACGCATTAATTCAATTAAAGTGGCGCCAATGTAGCTGCTCTCTTTTTAATCAAATTGCAAATGTAAACCACAAGACTTCTCTCTTTCCACCCCACTCTTCCTGCAGGCCCTCTACACGGCCCTGCATCGGCTGAAGGAGGTAGTGCTCATCACGGACGACGTGCTGCGCATACAGTACGCGAATCGGGCCACAGAGCGGCTACTCAACATGCGGCTGGTGAGTGGGTGACTTGTTCAAGTTGGGACTGTCCTGCACTGGACCGAGTTGGACTAAACTGCCTTGGGTGCAATTGAAGGCATTAATGAGATTTCCATTTTGCTCTGTCCAACAAACAGGATGAAATAATTAGCAAACCATTAGCCGACATTTTCGTATCGGACCTGTCCACCATCAGTGAGCAGGGCAAGAGCATACGGGAGTTTGATGGCATACTAACGGTGCGCCGCAAAAATCAGGAGGGCATTCCCATGCACGTACGTGTCGTGCCGGTGGCCTGCATTGGCAGGTAAGTGTGCACCTGTGTGGAACACTGAAATTCCATCTATTTCACGACCTCTTCCTCTTCCTCTTGGACAGTGCACCCACACATTTGATTTTCAACTTTGATATACCCGGTGGCGGTATGGACTTCATTGCAACGCTGCCGCAGCCAAAGGAGGCACCACGTGGCTCACTGTATTCGGTGCGACGCTGCAGTTTCGATGTCCGTTCCATTGCCTCCGATGGACTGCGACGCACCAGTCTGGCAAAATTGACGTCGCTACCTCTGGAGGCGCCCATTACCAAAGTATGACTCCTCTGCCCCCTTAGTGTGTGTATGTGTGTACACTGTACACTCAATTTGGTTTTGACGAAAACTGTTGACAGACATACCATCCATCCATATACGCCCCCTTCCCTTTTCTCAATCCACACCCCCTTCCCATCTGCCTACTGCTTGTGCTGTTTCCATGCCAATACTAAATTTTCGTACGTTTCTGTGCTGTGTACGTGCGTGTGTGTGTTTGTGTGTGTGTGTTTGTCCTGCATCAGTAGAAATTAGAAAGCAAAAACAACAACGCTCCAAAACTTCAAAGCACACAAACAAACACGTAGAGAAGAGAGCGCGGGAGAGAGCGCGGGAGAGATGCACAGGCACACGCACACGCACACGCACTTGCACTCACACAGGCAACTCAAATTTAAAGTGCACTGGAGTTGAACTGAACTAGTTTAAAAGCTCGTAGAACGAACTGTCGATCAGTCAATTAATCGATAAGTGAGTTCCTTCGAACGACTTGAACAACTCCAGTGGAGTGCAGAGTTGCAATTAATCAATCAGTAAATAATTCGTATCTAATGGCACACTTTTGGATAATATTTGCATATTATTTAACGCTTACTAATCCAACTACTCAGTCAACTTAATTGATTAACAGTCCACGACAACAAAAACAAAACCAACAACAGTAACATTAACAATAACAACAAATACTACAACAGTTCTAAATTGCACAACTAAAACCATTGTTTTGACATTTATTCTCTTTTAAATCTCTTATTTGTTATGTTCTCTTTTTTACTTTTATGTTTTGTGTGTACGTGAACAATGAACCAACTCATGCTAAACACAATAATAATGATTATGGTTTTATGATAATAATGATGATAATAATAATTGTACATATGAACTGGTTCCCTTCGTTCGCACGTTTGCTCGCTCGTTCCTTCGTTTTGCTCGCTGCGCGTCGCTTGTAACAAAAACAAAAAAAATACCAAAAAAATATCAAAACAAATCAAATCCTAAAAAAAAACATAAAATGAATAAACAAACAATCAACAAAACTCTGCTCAAAACCAACACACAAAATGCGCACTCGCACATTAGATAATCAATTTACTATCACAAGTACAGGAGAATTGTTCAGCCGACGAGGCACGCCTCATCGACAAGGTCTTGGAGTTCCTCAAACGCGAGGGGCTCTACAGTCCCCAAATGAAGGAGATTCGCACCGATGATCCCATTGCAACCGATCTAATTGGCGCCCTATTAACGGTAGGTCTTTACTGTATACACAGAATTGGTATACCCTTTCTTAACACATACTTTTACAGGGTCCCAGTGTGTACTCGTCGCGTCGCAGCTCGAATGACTCCATCATCCGCACGGGCAACTCCACGCGCACAGCTATTGTGCCCGCCAAGATGAAGGTAGATTCCTTCGCATTCAATCCCATCGAATATATGATTATTTAAAGTTTTTTCAGGCGAATCCCATTATCATGGAACTGCTTGAAGAATCTCTGAGTTGGGACTTTGATATTTTCAAATTGGAAGAGATCACCGATTACCATCCACTGCTATACTTGGGCATGGAAATGTTCCGACGCTTCGATGTCTTTGCCACACTGAATATCGATGAGAACGTATGCAAGGCCTGGCTGGCCGTTATCGAGGCACATTATCATAAGAGCAACACATATCACAACAGCACACACGCCGCAGATGTCATGCAGGTGCGTAGTGCCATTCCACATGCCATATGTTTATCTCTTCCTGTGTGACAAAAAACATTTTATTCATTTACAGGCCACGGGTGCTTTCATCACACAGCTGGCCAACAGGGACATGGTTATGGATCGCATGGATGAGGCGACGGCTTTGATTGCAGCAGCGGCTCATGATGTCGATCATCCTGGTCGCTCGTCCGCCTTTCTGTCCAACTCGAACAATCCGCTGGCCATATTATATAACGATCTAACGGTGCTGGAATCCCATCACGCTGCCATCACTTTCAAGCTAACGCTGGGTAAGTGCGGTTTACCCCATGCCACTGCCTAGCATCCCTGACTATAACACTCTTTATGCTTCCACAGGTGATGACAAGATTAACATATTTAAGAACCTCGATAAGGAGACCTACAAGTCGGCACGCAGCACTATAATCGACATGATATTGGCCACTGAGATGACGCGTCACTTCGAGCATTTGGCCAAGTTCGTTAGTGTCTTTGGCAGCGAGGAGCCGCGAGAGGTGAATTCCTAGGCCTTTAGTACGATGGAATTTTAAACGTTTTTCTGTTTACAGTTGTCGGAGGAGGAGTCCTCGATACTCATGCGTCGCATGCTGATCAAGGTGGCCGATGTGAGTAACCCCGCCAGACCGATGCAGTACTGCATTGAATGGGCACGTCGCATTGCCGAAGAGTACTTTATGCAGACGGACGAGGAAAAGCAACGGCATTTGCCGATTGTGATGCCCATGTTCGATCGTGCCACCTGCAGCATACCAAAGAGCCAGATTGGTTTCATCGAATTCATCATACAGGACATGATGCATGCCTGGGACAGTAAGCAAAACCGAAAGATACCCTGTACAAGTACTTCATGTATTAATTACTCACTCCCTTTGCAGGTTTCATTGACATGCCACAGCTGATCACCTGCATGCAGATCAACTACTCACAGTGGAAGAAATACGATGAACAGGGCGTAAATACTTTGGCCGATATCATGGCCAAGCAGCCTCCTGTTGGCAATAAGCCGTCCAATTCCAAATAGCATACGGCTTTCCGGAGAATATTCTCGGGTTTTCTGAAGCCGCTGCCGGCCCAGGCGCCTGCCACATCCACAATTGGCGAGAACGAAATGGAGGACGTGCTCTAGTACTGGCACAGACGGCCTAGAAGCTGCCACTTGCGTCGCACTCTCTCGGCATAGATCATGTTTCTTGTCCTTAATGTCGTTTGTTGCATACATATCTCGACTAAATAACGCTTCCACAACAGCCCCGAGTGTGGGTGTGCAAGTGTGGAAAGCTCTAGACACACACACACACACACACACACACACTGGGGCACATAGAAAACTGTCGCAAATGTTTGAAGAGCAAAAAACAAAAAAAAAACTAAAACAAAAAAAAATTGTTGGGCTGGACTCAAAATTTAGTATTTAAGTAACATCACAAAAATTTGTATGTATATGTTAATGAGTGTGTACGAGAGTGACTGAGTGTGCATGTGTGTGTGTGTGTGTGTGTGTGTGTGTATGTTATTTGGTAAATAAATACAAATAGAAATACAAGAACTAGCAAACATAGTCGACTATTGCTCCAAGGGGCGTAGAGGCGCGCGCTCATGAGTACCTAAAATGGTATGAAAGCATAATCAAACCACACACACCTCTGAGTGTGTGTGTGAATGTGTGTCTAAACCCCAATTCCCACCCAACTATAACTATCACACACGAAGACAATCTCTGTAGAATGGCAAGCAAATAACTTCACATCATCTAAATGTCCAAATAATTTAAATTAAGATAAATATCAAAGCCATAACTGGAAGGCTGCATGTGTGTGTGTGTTTGAGAGTGTGTATGTGTGTGTATCTGTGTTATTGCATGATTCACCGAGGGATAAGATAAATGTGCAGAGTGCAAAACGAACTATTGCTAGACTTAGACAACTATATATACATACATATATGTTTATATATAGATGTGTATCTATCTATCAATCTGATTAGCAAAAAAGCAACAACAATTCGAATCCACAAACGTAACGTGTGAAATTCTATGGGGCCCGTTACTATTACCTTCTATCTATATAATAAATACTATCTAACTAATATACCTAACTACTATAATTAATGTTGATGTTGATGTTGATGAATCAATGCTAAAATGCACAACATTTTACAGTTAAGTGAATCCTTTTTGAAATCTTTTTTATCTAATTGACTGAACAAATTACATATTATATATAAAACAAGAAAATTAATACGAATCGATAATACGTTCTTGTTGAAACAAAGCAAATGATAAGAAATCAAATATTATAAATAAAATGAGAATGGCAAAATAATAAGTGTAGTAAAGAAACTATATACAATTTATATACAACTTTTACGAAGCATAAGCATATTCAAAGAATATATTTATATATTATTATTATTATATATATGTGTGTATGTATATGTGCATGCGTCTGTGTGTGTGTGTGTGTGTGAGGGCAATACACAATACGAAACAAACATTCACACTGTTATTTGTATCTGTTATGAACATTTTTGATACAGTTTATAGACACGAACCAAAAATTTGAAATTATCGGAAGTTACTACAAAGTTTTCTAGACCCAAATTGTAGGCCAAAACTACACACAGATATACCGAGTGCATATATGCATACATTAATTGTTGTTAATATATGTGTGTGTGTTAAATAAGTATTTACAAAAAAAAACAAAAAGAAAAACTAAAAACAAATTCAAAGCGATAAAGAAACAATTATTTTTAAATACGAGCTCTTTAAACAAATGCATCTAAATTTCTATTACTAAATACATACTTACATACTACAAGTAGATCGATCCAGTTTGTTCCGCAACAAAATTGGAATCTTTATACAAAACTACATACATACTTATACTTACGTATATTTGTTACTACATCTGTTTGCTCCTTGCAGGTTAAGGATTATAAATGTTAAGATTTAGTCAAATTTATTGTAAAAACAAAACTAAAAAACCGCGAATAAAACTGCGCAAATACATAATACAAAAAAAACAAATGTTTGTTTATTAGTTGTCTGTGATAGAAAATTAGTTCAATGCATTACAAGGAAAACACAAGCAAAAGAGAGCAAATGGAACGGTTAATGCACTTTAACAAAAAGCAGACCTACCTTACATTTCAAATTGCTCAACACTTCGCTGTAAGCTTAAAGTTCAAAGAGAATTTTACAAGTGTAAGTGCGTGGGGAGAGCAACGACATGTTTACATTGGGATTAGCCTCACCACTACAACAACAATAACAAAAGAGCATGAGCTTCGGCAAGGAATGAAGATAAGAAGCGAAGTGTGAAAAATTGTTTGTGTAATTTGCATTGCCCACTCTCCGAACGAAGCACATACACTACGACTGCTCTTCCTACAGAGGGAAAGAGGGAAAGAGCGTAATTACTAAATAGAAAAAAAAGCTAAAACAGCATGAAATGAAATGATGTCAAAGAGCATTGGACAACTTTAGTCTATGTTTTTCAACGAAAGTGAAATTTACATATCGCGCACTCGGTCAAGGTTAAAAAATCGTATAGTGTGTGCAAACCTTTTAATACTCTATAAATTAAGGAAATATACTTAAATTGTTAATAAGAAACTACTTCCTTATGTGTGGACTGCCATTCATCGAGTAATTGTTATTTTTACTTTCGTTTGGCATTCAAATAACCTGTTTAACTCTTTCCACAGTCTGGCTGTGATTCTTTTGGGCCAAATTGCTGCCCAAAAACGTAAGCATAATTTCACCTTCGATCGAAAAAGAAAACAAAATCCAAGGTAAACAAACGAACCAACTGTTGTCAACATGGTGAGAAAAACTTTCTTTTGGCCCAAAGAGAGCACACACACGCATACATCCAGTGACAAAGGCAAAACATTAAAGAAAGTCTTACCTCACAGCCCAATCGTTTATTGCATTTCGAAAACACAAATCGAAGACGACAAAAAACGAGTCTATTCCAGTTTTTTATAAGGCTCATTATATAATGCAGTCTCGGGAGATGAACTAACATAAAGGCATTAACTTAATACGATGAATAATCAATCTTTATCAGCTCTGTTTGAGAGACTTTAATTACAAATATTCTCTAAACTCGTTTTAACTAATGAGGAAAAGCTCCTAAATGTTTTTTTAAGACTTTGCTTTCATCAAAGTATCACATTTTACAAGTGTCAAGTAATGTAGCAGTCACGATCACAGTCCCTGTCACTTGCGCATCACTGACTGCGCACGCAGCGTGTGAAATTCTGCCGTTGACGTCTCGCGTTGCGCGCAGCTGCGCTCATTGAGCTTTTAGCCGCGTACCCGATCGGTTGAGCTCAGCGAGTGCTTTGTGTGTGTAATTCGAGACTTCGTAAGAGTAGACGATAGACGTAACAATGCCAGAGTCAAGTTTCCTTGCACGGAGCGTGCCTTTCGAGCAGATTGACAAGCTGGCTATCAGCGGTGGTTACTCCTCGATCTATGCTAGCCGTAAGCCTGGCGTGCCCGTAGTGGGTCAATGGGATAGCCGCTTTTGTCGCCTGGCCGACACCTTTCAGCCGGTGCTGGATCGTGTATACGAGTTTGAGGTGCGCGAAGACGATGTGTGGATTGTAACGCTGCCCAAATGTGGCACCACCTGGATGCAAGAGTTAACCTGGCTGGTACTGAATCAATGTGACTTTGAAACGGCCAAAGCGGTGGATTTGACGATACGTTCACCTTTCTTGGAGTGAGTTTAGAAGAGTTTTCATTTTGTTATAAAGTGATAAGACTTAATCTCTTTTGTAGATTCAATGGGGTTGTGCAGAATGTGCCCCACGACACCATTGAGGCAGCCAATGCTCTGAGCTCACCGCGGCTGATCAAATCACATCTGCCCGCCTGGTTGCTGCCCCGCCAGCTGTGGACCAAAAAACCGAAGATTATTTATGTGTATCGTAATCCCAAGGATGCAGCCATCTCCTATTTCCATCACTGGCGTGGCATGGTTGGTTATCAGGGCACAAAGGCGGACTTTATGCACTCTTTCATCGATGGCTATGTCAACTTTACACCTTGCTGGCCACACGTCCTCGACTTTTGGCAGTTGCGACACGAGGATCATATCTATTTCACTAGCTATGAGCGCATGAAAAACGAGCTGGATGACGTCATCAGGGATGTGGCACACTTCCTGCAATGTCCTGTCAGTAAGGAGCAGGTGGAGCTGATGAAGCAACATCTGTCCTTTGAGAGCATGCGTGACAATCCGGCCTGTAATCATGCCAAGGAATTCGAGAGCATGAAAGCTGCCGCCGGACGTGAAGTGGAGGAATTCAGGTGAGACCTTAAATCTTTTGCAGCGCTTTGAATGAAATTGTTAGTGTTAAAAAGTGATGCTTCTCATAGGTTTGTGCGACGCGGTGTTGTGGGCAGCCACAAGGATGAGATGACCGCTGATGTGATACGGGAGTTCGATCTTTGGTCCGACACTAATCTGCGGGAGTACAAATTACATATGGATGACTTTGCAGCTTACAGTAAATTTTCCTACAACGAGCAAGTGAGCAAATCGTCAAGAAATTGCTGTAAGAATGTTGATTAATCATTTTAATAGATTGTAAGTTCAGTGATATTCACATATATACACATTAATTATATAAATATATAGTACTCAATAGATAAGTGATTTTGTTTACAATGATTGTATTTTACAAAAAATAACTGCATAAATAAATTACAAAACAAGATTAAAAATCATTTAATCAATTACCAGAGAAATAACGTAGTTTTTAATCAAGTTTGAAAGCCATTTCGGTTTGTATGTATTACTCGAATCTAGTCAGAATTTAGCAATCCGCCCGTTTTTAGACCACGTGCTTAGAATGAGTTCAAAGGTCTATTGGCTTTGTCAGAAGTGAAATGTGCGTAACATGCAAAAGGAGGCATGGCCGACCGCATAAAGTACAGATATTCTTGATCAGCATCAACAGATCTGAAAAGCTCTCAAACGGCATAAATTTGAGCAAATGTACCAGGCCAACAGAAACAGTCAGCAGGTTGCAATACATGAAGTAAACAAACAAAAAGGTTTGTTTATACACGTGCACTACCTCGCTCTTCCACCCACTGTCTGTTTACGATCTCTTGGGTGTTTGTTCGTTGCCGCCAGAAGAGCGCACGAACGGTTTGTGTGTTTGTTCGCTGTCAGCCAGCTTACGCACACTCCCACTCTCTGCGCTAGTTGCGCTCAGAGATCTCTGCCGCTGTGTGTGTGATTGTACGCGGGCGCCAGCAGAGCGCACGAACGGTTTCTGTTTTTGTTCGCTTTATGGCGCGAACAAGGAGCACTCTCTGTTTACTGTTTGTGCTCCCGCACTCTACTCTCTGTAATTGAATTTAAATTACAGTCTGTCGCTTGCTGCTGATTCTGTTTGCCTGGTGAATAAGCTAGAAAAATCTTGGATTTTGGCCATTCGCGGATTTTTTTTTTGCGTGACCGCGGCGATCTGCGGCGCCAAAAATCGTTAATAATTCTTGCTGAAATACCAGGCCAACAGAAATAACAGCAGGTCGCAATGAAAAATTATTTAACATTAACAATAACATTGCCTTAACATTTACATTGACTTAACAGTAACTTAACATAACATTGACTTAACAGTAACTTAACAGCGAATTAACATTAAATTAACATTGACTTAACATTAACTTAACAGCGAATTAACATTAAATTAACATTGACTTAACATTAACTTAACAGTGACTTAACATTAACTTAACAGTGACTTAACATTCACTTAACAGTGACTTAACATTAACTTAACATTGACTTAACATTAACTTAACAGTGACTTAACATTAACTTAACAGTGACTTAACATTGACTTAACAGTGACTTAACATTGACTTAACAGTGACTTAACATTAACTTAACAGTGAATTAACATTAATATCGCTTCCTGCTGATTCTGTTCGCCTGGTGAATCAGCTAGAAAAATCCTCACTTTAAGCTGATCGGTGATGCGCATATTTTAACAGAAATACCGGAATTAACAGCTGCTCGCTACACACAAAATTATTTGGATTTTAAATTCTGTTGTTTCTTACTGTGGATTTCTTTTCGCTTGAGAATTCAACTGGGAATTTGAATATTCCAGCTGTAATACCAAGCGAACAGAACTTTCAGTAGATCTCAAATCCAAAATTCCAACTAAACAAACTGGTATCACAGAAAGACCTATGGCTTAGAATAGCCAACACATAATGAATTAAGTTAATTTGTTATAGAGTCAAATTTATTTTCATTACACTACAACTTTCTAATTATCAGGTACGTGGTACCATTATAACTATTCTTACCAAGTTTGATCCGGATTGGACAACTATTGCCTATATCTCCCATAGGACAATTCGGTAACAAATTAAAAATTTATATGAAGACATGTAATGTTATTTCAGCTATCGCAACCAAACTCATACATTATGTGTATAATAACTATATAACTATCCTCATATGGCTCTCATAGGACAAATTGGTTGAAAATTTTTCTTACATATGGAAAAATGCACACTAGAAGGAGTACGGTTCTTTGACAGTCGGCTCGCTCGACTGTAGCCTTTCTTGTTTTCTAATGTTATCCAGCTAATTTAGCGTGTTTAATTAACCTAATTGTCTGTTATCAACAGACAAATCATGCGAAAAGGCTATAAAAACTGCTAAAAACAATTTCACTTAAAATCTTTTGCTATTTTCGTGATTAGCCATTTGCCGGGCTACATTTTATATGAGTAACTAAGTTTATTATAAGTTTATCATTAGTTATTACCTCATTAAGTGGTTTTAAAATTTTCTATTTATATTTTATTGGACCAAAAATATCACGGCTGGTTATCAGTTCGTCGACTTTGCAATCTCTGTGAATATTTTGGCAGTTGGTTAGTTGTTTTTAGAAATGGAATTCGAGAAGATCACACCAAAAAGCTATCCAGAAAATCTAATAAAGAAAGACTGGAGTAAGCGGCAATTATACGAATTAAAAGCGACGAAATCCATTCAAAATGAAATACACGATATGGATGTGCTGGAAGACGATGTTTGGATTGTGACCAATCCAAAATGTGGAACCACTTGGATGCAAGAACTTGTTTGGCTGCTGATCAACAATTGCGATTTTGAGGGAGCACTGGCCAAGGATTTAGAACTCCGCTCACCCTTTCTGGAGTAAGCTAATCACAGTATTGCACTTTTTAGATGACTTAATAACCCATTTATTTAGATATAATGCCAATGAAAACCAAGGTGAGGAAAGTTCCTTTAAACGTGTGCTAGGACTGCCATCCCCACGTGTCATCAAAACTCACCTGCCGTTGCCTTTGCTACCAGCCAAATTGTGGCAGAAGAAGGCCAAGGTGGTTTACGTCTTTCGGAATCCCAAAGATGCCTGGGTTTCAGCCTATTATCATTTAGTATCCGTTGGGGTTTACTATGGCAAGACGATGGAACAGTTTATCGACGATATGCATCAAATGGATTTTGCCAAAATGGAAGTTACCCACGCTAGTGAGTTTTATCAATTACGAAATGAGCCCTGGGTATTCTACACTAGCTACGAGCAGATGAAGAGCAATCTACGTGGAGTTATTGAAGATCTGTGCAGATTTCTGAACAAATCAGTCACGGAACAACAAATGGAACAACTTCTCAAACATTTGTCCTTCGAGGAAATGAAGAGTAAGTGAGGAAGTTTAAGATCAATTGGGTTTTTTAATCTCTCTCTCTTTCTTTCTCTCTCTCTACTCTTAGAAAATCCGACAACAAATCATGCTTGGGAGTTTGCGCGCGCCGAACACCCAAATAAAGGCAAAGAAGTCCACAAGTAAGTTCATTTTTAGACCAAGTATTTAGAAAGAGCAACAACAGCCAAGACGATTTAGCAATGGATCCCAGAGTCTGTCTACGCGTCCGCCATATCAAGTGTTTAATTTTTCAAACTTCCCATACCGGCAACGCAAGTTGTATAAAAGTAACTTAGAATGTACCAGAGCTGTCGTTACTACAATTATGGATTAGATAACTATATCGTATATATTGTTCTTATTAGTTTACTTATGATTTTGACTTAATGTACTTATTAAATTAATTAAATTCTTAGTTTTCTGCGCAAGGGACAAGTAAATGGATATAAAGCAGAACTTACCGCTGAGCAGATCAAGAAAATCGATCTCCTGATATCGCAAAGTCTGCACGAAAATCTGGTGACACTGGATGAGCTCTTGCTCCTGGATAAGCCATAGTCAGTCCTACTTGTGATTGATTTATAAATTGTTTATTCCAAAAGGAGGATTTTGAATAAATATTAAAGGGTTTGAGCTACTAACTAATTCTCATATAAATATAAAAAATTTGGTTTCTTAAATGTTTTGGGGTAGAAAGGCGATTTAAGCCGTTGTGGTTTCCACCTTTTTGGCATTGTCCTCCTTGGAGGAGGGACCAGTCTGTGTGATTTGCACCAGACGCTCGGTTTGGGGCGGAGGCAGTTTCTTCATGGGTGCGGTGATGGTCAGCAGACCATCTGAAGACAGAGATGAGGTAACGGAATCTGGGTTGACGTCACCTAAAAGAAAGAGTAACAGATTCATAAGCAAAGAGCGTGGAATGAATTGGATAAAGTGACTCCTACTTGGCAGCTGGTAACGTCTGGAGAACTGGCGGGAGACGAAGCCGTGCTCATCCTGTTTCTCCTCGTGCTTGCCCTCAACAATGACAAATCTGTCGGCAACTTTGACCGTAATCTCATTGGGCGAGAACTGCTGGACATCCAGAATAACCTCAAACTTCTCGCTGTCAATATTCAGTGTGGAGCCGGATTCCTGCTTCTGCAGACTGTTGGCCGATCGCTGCCATGGACGGAGGTAGCCAGATCGCAGTACTGTAGGGCGGGAGTTCCACACAGAGGACATGAGATCGTCCCGCTTCAGGCCCTGGCCAAAGTGTTGGTCCAAGAGGCGCGAGGTGCGCATTGGAAAATCAAGCTCATCCCACCAGTCACGGAACATTAGGGGCACTACTGACATCTGCCAAGAAACGAAACTAATGGCAATTAATGCACATCACATCAGTTAATTAAATTATTCATTTCACTTGATCATCATATTCACTGTGAATCACTTGAGGGACTCGTACCTTTTCAGCTGTTTATTCACCACACACAATTGTAATCCTTGAGAGCTCACGTCTTTCTCGATTCGCGTCGGAAGCGTTTTTGTGCAGCTTTCTGAAAATTTGGCCAATTTTATACCGAAAATCTCAGTGTTTACATCTTCTATGAGCTAAAAATATGAAATTGTATTTACCATCTATTTTTAGGCTAGCGTCATACATTTGTGTCGGATCCCACAAACTTTTAGATATAATTTTATAGACATTCAGGCATTTGGCCTAACACACCCTGTAATTTGAAAATACTTTTGAATTATAATAAAAATTAAATATTTTAAAAACAGAAGCGTCTTTAAAATTTCCTACTAAACAACCCACATATTCAAACATTTTATAAAGGGTATAAACCGATCGCACAATTAATTGTTTTGGTCAAATTTGGGAAGACTCCGACGCTCACAATGACGCCGATGCATGGAAATTTCTATAAATTCTAAATGATCTATAGACCATTTAGAACATGGTGTACATTTAATGTATTTTCTCTGCTCTTTTTTGCACGCAAATTTAAACTAAAATATCCATAAACATACTTGCTTGCGTTAATACGCTCTAAAATTCGCAAATTAAATGTGCCAAATTTATTTGATTTTCTTTAGACCAGATACATTTTCAATTTCCAAAAATGTTTGCAGTTATTTTGCTCCGATTTATTATGGTGGCAAGAAAGTTGTGTTTTTTTGGAAAATGCCAGAACAGTACAAATTGTTTTCATATTTGTTTTTTGTTTTTGTTTTCGTTTTCTTTTTGGTACAAACACCTCTGGTTTATATTTATGTGTGGCCTTATGTTCGTTTTCAACCTGTTGAAATTCTTGATGCCACTTATTAAAATACTTTGCCAACTAAATGAGTTTCCAAACTATTTTTAGCATCCGCCTGCTGAGTCACGACACGCCCCTTTGGATCAGACAATCTCCGTGACGTACAGAAATATGCGACAGATGTGGTTTTTAATAAAAACAAACATCAAATACGCATAAATAAAAATTTACGTATAAAAGTAATTTGATTTTGAAATATATAAATTATTTTATGCGAAAGACTTAAATTTTTTGCAAATTCTCGAAAGTTTCCATGCTAACCCATAGAAATTTTTATATAAAGAGAGTTTTATATAAATGGCTTAAATAACAAGTAAGAAAGGCCGAGCCGACTGTAAAAAGACCAGTACTCATTATAGTGCCTATTTTCATTACAAATAATAAATAAAATTTAGCGATTTGTCCTAGATGATACATATTTTTATTTTTTATATATTTACACATAATATGTGGAAATTGTATTTAGTTTTACATAAAATGAACGTACTCAACATTTTCCACTTTATTTTTATGCGCGTACAATCAATTGCTTTAAATGTAATCTGCTTTCTGTAGTATAACAGAGTTAAACCTCTGCATAGAAATGGAGCACCCTGTTTACGCTTATTACAATTGCACTCCCGAATCGAAAATACACACTCACACAAGCATACAAATGACGCCAAAGGGATACTGTATATGTATGTGGGAGTGTGTTTGTGCTTGTGTTTGTGTCGGCAGCCGACGCCCAACAGTAGGCCAAAGCCAAAAACGAGCAACTCGCCGCGGCGGAACTTGCAGTCGTGTCGACTTCGTTACTGCGCGACTCTGACCCTTTCTTCGTCTCTTTCTCTCTCTCTCTATCAATCGTTGCTTCCTTTTCGGTTGCTGTGTGTGAGTGTGTGTGTGTGTGTGTGTGTGTGTCGTTGTGCGTATGCGTGTTCGGCAGAACGTCATGTGATATGCGAAAAGGCAGCGAAATCATAACAAAAACAGCAATTACGAAACGCAACGCAATGCAAAAGGTGCCGAAAATGAAAAGTTTATTGTTTTGTGTATTTATATTTGTTGCTGCACGCTTTTAGGCGCTGCCCGTGACGTGTGACCTGCTTGGAGTCGGAGTTGGAGTCGGCGTCAGAGTCAGAGATGGAGTCGGATGGTGGCTGCTTGTGTTTATCTCAATCCTGGCGTTGATAACGCCGCCGACACACGCCAATGTCGAGGGACATCTGACCAAACGGTATTCCGACCAGAGTGTTCACGGTTACATGACCGAGGTAAGCTAATATCTAACGGACACTGTGGATGAATGCATTTTAAATCTTGAACACATCTTTCAGCGCACCTGCTGGTGGAACGAGGTCTGCAAGGAGGAATTCCAGAATCTGTTCCGCTGCAAGTGTCCACAGTTCTCCTACTGCCGGTAAGTAAGATGTACTTCCTCATCAATTTAAATCATGTTATCAATTGCTGTGCTTAAAGCTCGCCAGGAAGATATTATAACGCCTACTGCTCCATGACGGACACCGGATATATTTGGACTCAACTGGCGCTGGGCACCGTCGAGCGCTGAGCTCGTGACGTCAAACATATCGCATTAACAACAAAAACAACAACACCAACAGCATTAGGGAGCAGCGACATTAACACTGACTGCTAATAGTACACTACCATTACCCACAGTGGCCTCCAATCAAAAATTCTATGCTACCAAAATGCTGATTGGCTCTAATCACAATTGAAACAGTTAACCGAGACTCCTCCATGGGGACTACAAATTATATATCTACTATATACATTTGTAGTCTCGATGGAGAAGTCTCTTCTAAACATAGTTAATAACTTATACATATAAATACATAGATATTTCTTGGATTCATTGTTTGTCGATTTGCATGCACAATAAAAATCGAACACTATAAGCAAACCTTTGGCACTCAGTGTAGGAAAATGGAAAATCGATAAACAGCTTTTCAATCAGCAGACTTATCACAGTGTCGCCGAGCATAAATCATTTTAGCCGACATGTTAATCGCAGCTGTTTTGCGTGACTTTGTCCCACTGTGCGGAAAAAGGCGCATGCGTTGGCAGTGAAAGCGAAAACCGAACACTGAAAAGCGTAGGTGCTGTGCGTGTGTTGGCCCAGAGCCATTTCAGTTATTGCCAGCTCAACATATAGACAACTCCAACAGATGTTAAGTCTGCCAACACAGAGTACCCGTTAAGAAAAACAGTCAAAATAAAGTAAAACAAAGCCGAGAAAATCATAATCAAACAGCTTTTAAACGTGGTCAATAGCATGCGAATGGTTTCTTTTGTTGCGCTACTTGCGCTGGGCACCGTCTGCACACTGTGCACCACTGTGGCCACCAACCACCTGCCAGATGCAGCCCTGAACATCAACGAGCGTTTCTTTGACGAGGTCAGGGAGCTCATCAAGCGACGCATTGAGGTAAGTCCTCAGTAAAATAGGGTCTTACCTTGCATCCAACTTTACTCCGTTTGCAGGCCAAACAGTTGCCGTTGGCGGGTGATGAAGTTGCTCTACAGAATCAACGCAGCTATGATAATGTACCCATTCCGGCGGCTAGTGTGCCTGTTCCAGTGCTCGTCGAGAATTGGCCAACGGATCAGCATAGTTTTGGCCAAGTAACAGCCGTTTCTGTGGATCCCGAGGGAAATCCTGTTATTTTCCATCGTGCCGACCGCTACTGGGATGTTAAGTAGGTCAACAGCTGTCCAGCTGTGCAGTAACAAGTGTTTGTTGTTCAACACGGTTTCTTACACTTGTCACTCCCCCCTTCAATTTTGCAGCACCTTCAATGAGAGCAACATTTACTATCTCATAGAGTATGGGCCTATCAAGGAGAAGACCATTTATGTGCTCGATCCTAAGACGGGCGCCATCAAGTCCGGCTGGGGCTCAGACATGTTCTACATGCCACATGGCATGACCATCGATACACACGGTAACTACTGGATAACCGATGTGGCGATGCATCAGGCCTTTAAGGTACAGTCGAAGTTCTATTGGACACGTTTAAAACACTAACTTATAATTTTGTTACACTTTATTTAGTTCCGACCGTTTGAGAGCAAGCCGCTGCTGGTGATTGGCAAACGCTTCCGACCCGGAGCCTCCGTCAAACAGCTGTGCAAGCCCACGTCGATTGCGGTGGCCACAACAGGAGAAGTGAGTGACTGCATTATAGTTTATTGTAGGCACTTAACTTATTCTTCACCATTTTTCTTCAACAGTTCTTCATTGCCGATGGCTACTGTAACAGCCGCATTCTCAAGTTTAATGCCGCTGGCAAACTGCTGCGGAGCATTCCACAACCACCAGGTACACAAGTTTTTATATTAATTGACGTCTCTTAACACTTTCCACTTTTTGCAGAATTCCTTTCACTGCAGGTGCCACATGCCATCACTTTGTTGGAACACTTGGATCTGCTCTGCATTGCCGATCGTGAGAACATGCGCGTCGTTTGTCCCAAGTAAGTATGAAAGAGAGCAAACGATGCTCACAGCTAAGCAGTAACCATAGAGTAAACGAATAAGAAACACACACACGCATAAATGAACACATATTTGTGTAAGCTCAACGAAGATAAGTGACCAACAGAACGTTTCAAACGGTTAAGCTCTTAAACTCTCGCACAAACGCGCACACACACCGACCGCTATAAATAAAGCTAAGAAACAAAATGTGAAAAAGTGTTGCTGTAAATTGCACAGCTCTCAGCTGGTAGAATGCACGCACACACACACGCACATACATGCAAGTTTTACCCTTTTACAGAGAGAGCAATTACAAAACAAGTGAGCACAGGCAAGACAATTAACATGGGCTATTTGGCTGTTAAAGGCCCTGTACTTAGTCAGTGTCTGATCATATACTTGTCGCTCTCTCTGTTTCTAAAAACTTAACAGACCCTTTAACATACATAAGTAAAGATTAAGTAAATGTTCCTTAAATAATATTTTATTTAATAACATACTATGTAATTGCTTAACAGAGCCGGCTTGAAGTCATCCCATGGCGAGGGACAACCCGCTGCCACCATCCAGGAGCCGGATCTGGGCCGCGTCTTCGGCGTTAGTGGCTATGGAGACATTGTGTTTGCCGTGAATGGACCCACTTCTATGCTGCCGGTGCGTGGTTTTACCATTGATCCACGCTCAGAGACAATTATCGGGCACTGGGGAGAGTTCAAGAACCCGCATTCGATAGCAGTGAGTGTTAACGGATCCGCACTATACGTAACGGAAACAGGCACCAATCACCAGACGAATCGGGTATGGAAATACGTTCTGGCTTGAGGTATTCGAGATGGTCAAGTACGGGAACGAAGAACGCGCAAATCCAAAACCATAACTCCAATGGCACAAAGAGTCCACGACAGGCATATCCCCACAAAACGTAGTGAATATATTCGATAACTCCGATATAGAGGAACCGTTAAGCACAGTTAACAATAGAAACAGTTAAAAGACAAAGAGAATACAAACACAGATGAGAATTTCTATGATTAAAATCAATAGTAATAATTATTAATGTACAATTTAAGTATGTAAATTGCTTAACAAACAAATACCACAACAAACATAACCTCAAAATTTATGTTTTGCGCACTGTAATGAGCGACAAATGGAATTACAAAGCAGCTTAAAACTAATAATATAACCAAATCAAATTAACTAGGCACACTTCGGAGTATTAACAAATGCGCATCCAATTAAGACATAACCTATACATATACAAATATATATATACCATATACTAACTACTTAACACAATGTATTATATTGTAACCTGCACAAATACATACACAGCTATATATGCGTGTATGTCTATATATATTATTATATAATAACCCATGTAAATTATGTAATAAACTGTTGTTGTTGTTGTGCACCAAAAAAAAAGGCGATTTCGGAATGTTTCACTGTTGGCGAAATTAAGGCGAATTGAAAACGCCAAATGACTGTAGCTGAGACTAGCGCAAAATAGTTGAATTGAACTCTCTCCCGTTCCAAATCCTCGAGACAAGATTTATAACATATATATAAAATATAACGTAAACATAAAATATATAAAAATAGTGAGAAATGTATAACGATTTCAGCTGGAGCTCAGCTCGAGGTGGACTGGAGCCAACGTCTGGCGAATTCCAGCGCTTTGTTTAGTACCTCCAGCCACTCGAGCAGCTCCGCTTGCGTATCCGCCGCAAAGTAGGCCTCCGTGTTGGAGCACTGCAGCAGAAAGCTGCGAGCACGAGCACACAGCTCGCGTGGTGCCACATCCAGCTGAGGCTGGGCACACGACTCCAGGGCCAGCTGCAGCAAAGGCGGCTCATCGCTGAGATTGTGCTCGTGCTGCCACACGGCGAGGCAGAGACCATTGAGAGTACACCAACGTCGATTCCAGTTGTGCTTATATTTCGGCTCCGGATGCTGCACATTGAGATATCCAGCGTGTTGGGATTTAGGCAAGCGCAGCTCCACACGACCACTGAGACCGATTTGAGGCATTAAATTGGAGGATTTGGTGTGTGGCGTCAGCGGCATCTGCCAGGTGCGGGAGGTGCGCAAGCAGATGCTGTCGGATCTGCTAGTTCCGCCGGATACCACCTCAAAGGGAACCAGATCACTGGCCTTGAGGGTAAAAGAGGCGTGAAGACGAAAGCGGGACACGATCTGCTCGTGCTGGGACGAGTTACTGGAACCAGAGCCCAGACTGCCACTGCCGCGTTTCTAAATGGGTGAAAAGCAAGTGTAGTCAGTAAGGATTGCCAATGGAAGGCGTTACTACTTACCAGCAGCGTTTTGGCTGGCTCCAGAGACAGTGTGGATACCTTTCGCAGGCGCAGCATAAAGATTTGACAGCGTATCTCCAGTGTGTCCGCCTCTCCATCACTGTAGAACTCGAGGCCACAGTCCCTAAATACAGCAGCTCCATTCTGGCACTCGATGGACTGAGTGGACCGAATGCGTCCTTCACTCTCCACGGTGCAGATGTAGTAGTAGTTAAAAAACACGTCCTGGTTGACGTCTGCCTTCACGGGCAAATGTAGTGCATCGATAAGTATGCTCTGCGAATCCCGTCTGGCAGTGGTTGCAGCAGTGTTAGCTACCGACTGCTTGCGTAACGAGGTGAAGAGAAGCAGACGCTCCGCTTCCACCATTTCCGAAGAGATTTCCAGTTCGGGCATTTGGCGACAAATGCTAACAGCCTGTGACAACTGCTCCTTGGTGGTCAGTGAATCGTTGAGAAGCGAGTCCAGGTTGAAGCTAGCATAGTAAGTGCTGCTATCCATATCTCCTTCCGTTTGATTCGACTGATCCCGTGGTGATATGCTTAGACTGTGCGTCAAGCGCTGCTTCTCGGCCAACAGAAAGTCCTTGCCCTTGCGATACGAACGGCGCACTGCATCCTTGAGCAGGCGATACCGTGCCAAGGTGCTCATGGATAGCAGATTGCTCTCGTTGGGCAACGTTTGCCCCAGCTCACCAAGACTGCTGTGCACAGTTCTCACCTCGCTGGGATTACCCGGCTGCTGTGGTGTTGTGGGACAACTAACGCTGGCATTCCGGATACGATCCGTTACGGTAGGATCATCGACTATCTCTATGTTGAGTAAACGCGTGGGCTGAAAGAATCGGCGCAAATCAACTGATTACATATCTTAGCTATCAAGGATCAAGTTGAAAGTCGAAGCACAGAATAAGCGGAAAGTGTTTTTATAGCTAAATTTTAGATGTTCTTATATTTGTAGTGCTGTCTTGAAGCCAATTACCGGGTACAGAGTGTCTATATATACATGTAAGCGTGTGTGTGTGTTGTGTGTATATGAGTGTGAACATTCAACCGTCTTAATTTCTAATAGGAATCAACAAAAAATTCTACCTTAGTCGTAAATCGCTGGTTGTGCTTCTTTGGCGTACTCTGGTTATCAGAGGACGGGGGCGGTGGCTCCAACTGAGCCGATCCATAGCGACTGCCATTGACACTGGTGTTCTCTATGACATACCCATCGTACACTTCATTGGGCATGTCATAGGAGACGGTATCCTCATCCCGAGCTGTTGTGTGGTTCACCCTAAGACAGGTCTGTAAATAACTGATTAGTGATTGATTTGGGCTTACAAGGAATTAAAACTCACATTCTCCACCTTCTCCAGTCGCACGTTGTCATCGTGATCCAGCACCATTTCGCTGCGACATAAGTTCTCCAAAAACACCTCACTGCGCTGCAGTGAAAGCTCCGACTTGGACAGATTACGATTCTTCTTGGGCGGCGAGTGTTGTTCATTAATATTGTTCAAGGATTGATGCATCGGCAGCGTTGGCTGCTCCGAGATGCGATTATTCGATTGTAGAGTGGACACCGCGTAGGAAGTATCGCTGGCTGGCTCATCGGGTAGTGGCATAAACTGAAAGAAACTGCCGTTCATCATGGACTCCTGCAGAAATTGGCCCAAAGCTCTTGGCTGAGCCTGCGTCACCTCCTTGGTCTCTACTGGCTTTGGCGGTGTTTTATTGGCCTTTTGAACTTTGGCATAGAGAGCATTGAAATCTGTAACTGGCGATTCGGAATATGGCGATGCTGATGGCTGGGAAATGGTCTCCCCCAGAGTCACTGAACCCGATTTGGTGGGAGTAGGAGCAGGTGTAGTTGCTGGTGTAGTTGCAGGTGTAACCACGGAAGTCGGTGCTGTTGCCAGCTGTGCTTCGGTTCTGACGTCATGGTGCGGACTGCCGCTAAAGTGCAAACAATCCTCTTCGATTTCCGAGTAAATTGGTTCTCTCTGAAGACCCTGTAGCTGCTGTATGGCTGCTATCGAGCGCTTTGTTCGAGTACTGAGTCCATCGACGCAATCAAAGCCTCCATGGAGATGTTGCCGTTGCTCCGAGGGCGCAAATCGCGCACATTCCTAAAATATTCAGGATTAAAATTAGTCACAACCAGAAAAAGCAAACAAAAGTCATTCCAACTGCCATTTTAAAATAAATTTAACTTTTGATTAATAAAATTTTATTTAAAAATAACTAAATGCACTCGTTTTGATATTAGCACACAAAATTTAAATATTCGCGCCCAAAGAACCAGTTCACCAGCGCGCACTTCACGGTTCGCTCGATAACTTTTACATCGATAACAATTACTATCGCTAAGCGCGAAGCCCTCCGCGAATAACAACACAAAGCAAATGCAACAAGAACACAAAAATAGTCGCCAAAAGGTGGAGTGTAAAATACGTAGCTAAAGACAGCTGATCCCGCGTTTTACCCGAATGAGATGTTCAGATCCCTCCTTCGCTCTCTGATCAGCAATTTGAAAATCTATCGACGACTTTCGACGGCCAGCAAAATGGAACCACGTTACGACTACAATCGCCAATGGACGCGCCCCTTGAAATTCGCTACGAAACCACTATCCACCTTCAAGTTGGTGTCGTACAACATATTAGCCCAGGATCTGCTCATGCAGCACCTGTATCTGTACATGAACCAGCCCCAGGAGCAGCTCACTTGGCGACATCGGGTTGTGAAACTACAGCGTGAGATCTGCAAACTAGATCCAGACATACTCTGTCTTCAGGAGATGCAGTTCGATCATCTGTCTGCACTGGTGCAGCGACTCACATCTTGCAGCGGCAAGCGACTTGAATACGTCTACAAGAAGAAGACAGGCAACCGGACGGACGGTTGTGCCATTGTCTACGACGCCAACAAGTTTAAACTTGTAAAACAGCAAGGAGTGGAGCTGTACGATGCGAATGTGCCGCTATTGGATCGAGAGAATGTGGCACTGTTGGCCAAATTTCGACTGAAGAATTGCAGCAGGGAAGTGCAGGAGGTCATTGTGGCCACCACCCACCTGTTATTTAATCCCCGCCGTAGCGATGTGCGTTGTGCGCAAGTGAAGAAACTGCTCAAGGAACTGCAAGACTTGGCCAACAACTCAATGACACTGGAATCAGTCCAAGGGCAAAGAGGGAAGACGACGACACCTGTCATACTGACGGGCGACTTTAACTCTGAGATCAACACAATGCCCATGGCAATAATCACAGAACATGGAAGTGAACCTACATCGTTAAATTTTAAGATACTTAATCCTGGTGACTACACTGCCTCCACCTTCCAAGACCAATGGATCACCGTGGACTACATTATGCAGTCGGATTCTGTTTATAGCAAACACAAGCTGGGCGTGATGAGCGTTTATTTGCTGCCCAGCATCCATAGTTGTTGCAACGCTGGCTACATACCCAACCACTACCTTGGCTCTGACCACTACGCACTGGGTGCAGTCTTTGCGCTCTTTCCGAACAAATAAATGTTGTTATCCCAATTGTAAATAGTTTTTTAACTCACCTGAAAGGTGCGTGAGGCGTGTGCATCGCTGGCTTCCAATTTGGCACGTATGCTGCTCAGCAGATAGCCCATTTTGGTAATGGTGACATCCTGGTCGAGATCCTTGTGATATGAGCGATATGTGGTGAGTGCAGGGGCGTGCTCGCCCTGGAAGTTCAGCTTACGTGGACGCTGACCACGTGGCATCTTCTTGGGCGGCGTTGGTGGCTTCACTTTCCGCTCGAAATCAAAATACGGCTGCTCCGAGCTCTCCTTGTACTGCTGCTGATGCTGCCTGGTGGACGTGGTTGTTGCCGAAGGCGTGGACTGCACGGGTGAATGATAACTGCCCGGCGGTGACTGTGACTGCAGATCCAAGTGCAACTGGGAGGAGGACGTCTGGACACCCACTGTGCACAGCCGAGGAGTGGGCATCTGTCTATCGCTTGGCGCCTCTGGCTGATTGGACTTCTTGGGCGACACAAATCGGAGTATTTTTTTCTTAGAGTTGTTGAGAAAATTCTTGGACTTGTTGCGAAATCCGGAGCGCTTCTTTTTGCCATTCCAGGGCGATAGATTCCTCAGCTGCTCGCCCCAGATGAACATTTGGCTGCTCTGTTTGCTGTTGGGCAAGCGAGGATACTTAATGGGCGTGTGCTTTTGATCCATATTCACGGCCAGATTATCGCTAACCCCATCGACCGTGTCCAACGAGATCTTGGGCACGACTGGCACCTGCCAGCCAATGGAGGGCACCTGTGGCGCCGGCTCTGGCGCATGAGTCTTGAATTGTGCTAGCTTCGTGGACTCATCGTAGTTGAGCATATCATTTATTTTGGGCTCCGTCCAGCCCAACATGATCTCCTTCATGGGCTTGTCGGAGACGCTGCTCTTCTTTCTAGCCATGTGTATGTTCTTGGCATAGTGGACACCACGCTTGGACTCCACGACACGCTCAATGTCACTCAGCGAGGGACAAGTTGGCAGCTGGACACCTCGCCGGGGTTTCTCCACCTCAGCTGTAAAGGGGAGGAGTATTATACAGAGGATTTTAACACAGTACGCCCTCGATATAGAGAACTGGTAATGGTTCTTATGCTTTATTGAACAGTTTGATTGGATTATACAAATCAAAGCGAATTAAACTAACTACCCACTAAAGGTTATACTAGAATTGGTTACAATACTTCCATTACCAGTTAGCACTACATCCCAGGTCTACTGAACGCAGTTAACTTACCTAGTGGATAGGATTTACGTTTGTCCTTTGACTTATTCGCTGGTTTGCTGAAATTTGACGTCGGCAGCTGTACGCCGTGCTTGCGCAGAAAGTCGTCGAGGACACGCTCCGCATCGCGCACTGAGGGTGTCGTTGAGGTCAACGATGATAACGAGGTTTTACCATCGAGACTCTGGGTGCTGCGACGCGGCGGCTTCGGCGGAGGTTGCTCCACATCGCGTGGCTTGAAGTTAACCTGTCCACCGTTCGAGAGACGCTTCTGCAGCAGACGACCACCACCGCTGGAACTTCGACGGGATTTGCGGCGTGAGGAGGGCAAACTGTCGCCTGCAAGGCTGGTGGCCTCCATCTGTAAGGCATCACACTCCTCCAGCGGCGTCTCGTGCTCACTTATGTTGGACAGTGGAGGCGCCGTGGGCCTGTATTCGATACGTTCAGTCTTTTGCATCTTTGGCACAGCCGTTTTAATGGGTTCCCCAGCAGCTAATGTAGTGCAGGGCAGTTTCTGTTTGTTTACGCGCACCTCGGAGATGACGCAGTTGTCCCGCAACTCCTGTATGATATGTATTAGTGGCGCATCATCGCCCACAGCGCGTAAGCTGCTCACAGCTGTCAGGGGATTGCCGGCAAGGGTGGTGTGGCTAGAGATGGCAGTCTGTTTTTGGTTTTGTTCGGCTACTTGGCAACTCTGTCGACGTAGCTGGCCCTGTTTCTGTTGCTGGCTGTGGCTCTTGCCCAGTTGGGTGCTCAGATTGTTGTGCGCCGATTGAGCAAGGCCGACCTGTATGAAAGCAGCATGTGGAAATTTAAGTTATTTTAATTACACATTTAGCTTGAGGGAATTCAAGTTTGCGCACCTTATTACTTTCGGAGCGCCTGCTGCGTTTGTGCTGCCGCACGTGCCAGTCACGTGGCGGCGCTGTTGAGGCACAGTCGCCGCTGTCGCTGGTAAAGCAGTAGCAGAATCCATTCTTGCATGGCTTCCCCTTGCGCTCCTGCGCCTTGTTGCAGCGATTTTGGTTGATTAGATGTTCATCAGCAGCAACGGCTGTGACTGGTGCTGTCTGCTCCTCGCCAGCTGTGGCCATTTCGCGGTCGCGACTGTGTGTTGAGACGCGTCTGATGCGTCGCGCCCGAAACTCGTTTATGCATTCCTGCAAACTGAACGAACTTGTTGAGCCCGATTCCGCAGAATCTTCGTCGTCTTCCTCTTCTTCTTCCTCCTCCTCCTCTTCATCGCCATCTTCGGTAGATGCGGCATCGGCAGCAGCCACTCGAAACTTGGGGTACTTTGAACCTGCAAAAGTCTGTTGATTCCGTTTGTTTACAAAATGGTGCATTGCAGTCGACATAATTTTCATTTAACTCACAGTGGCCATTATCATATTATTTTGCTAAATAATTCACTGATAAGGCAATGCAATCTGCAGTGCACGTTCCACTAACACGCTCCACTAACACGTTGCACGTTTTCTAATTCTCTCTTTTCCAATCAAAAGAAAAGCGACGCGACGCTGCTGCATTTGAATTCACGCTCTCCCTTTTGTGCCGCTTCTTCGCCGTTATCAACTACCAGTTGTACAGGGCTGTTACACACAGACGCACAGTGTCACACAGATTATAAAAACTGGTTCTATTTTATTAATTTATACATTATATTAATGAAGAAAAAATAATTTTATTTATATTTGATTAACTTGCACTTGAAATTAATGCAAGAGTACGTGCAACTAAATAAATATAATTATTTGTGTTTTTGTTTCGTTCGGCTTGCTTCAACAGTGCTTCCATCGCTTCGTTCAGTTAAAACAACCCTGTCTAAGCGCAGCAAACGAAACAGCTGACAGCTGTGGTGTGTGCGGCGTGCGGTTACGTCGGCCTTTGGTTACGAAAAATTGAATATTGTGTATTAAATATCAATTGCGTTTGCGTCTCAGTTGACAAATATAATGTCAAACAGTCATTTGTTTCTCAAGTCGGGATTCCCGCGCGCACCCCTGCAAAATGGGCTCGGTCGTTACGTTTGCCAGCTGCAGCGCATCACATTGAAGTTCTGTAAGAACAACGGCTCCAGCAAAGGAATGCGGTAAATGAAAATAAACACAACTATTTATTTACAAGCACTACAACGATGTGTTTATGTTTAGGGAATTCATTGAAAACCATCTGGTGGACTTTGCCAAAGAGAATCCCGGAATTGTTGTTTATGTGAAACCGAGACGCCATCGAACGCCTGTTTTGGTTGGCGAATACCGTGAGTACCCACAGTTTGGGACATGCAAATATAAACAGTTGCTAATCCTTATAAAATGTTTAATGCATTTTAGTAAATGGTGATCGCGAGTGGCTTAGCTGCCGAAATAGCACTCAGGATGAGATATCCAAATGGATTGATCTTCTCAAGACACAAAACGGCAGCTCCAGTTCCTTACGCTTACGTAAAATGTGGCACACCGATGTACCTTCGATTCAAGGTCCCTGGACGCCGTTCCTGCTGCGGTCCCCTGATGCCCACAACCAGACGTATCCCAGCAAAGAGACTTCCACGCCCTTGGACGTGCCACAAACGGCCACCGAGAAGCTCATTGAGCTGTTCGAACAGCAAAAGCTGGAGGCGAGTGAAGGAGGAGCAGATGTGCTGGAGCAGAAACGTGCCGAGTAGAGTTGTTGTAGCATTGAATAAATAAGTTGAGAGCTTTAGTTGAGTTTTGTAATTTTAATTGTTGCTTTTATTTGTGAAAGTCAACATAAATTTGTTTTCTAAACAAATAAATACAAGTGTTTTAAAAAACTTAAATATACTATATTTATAGACTTGAATCCCACAAATTTGTAATATCGAAAATCGAAAATATGTGCGACAAAATCGTTTGTTTCTGGATTGAACACTTTTATTGTCCCATTGATAATGTTGATGTCATGTTGCACATTTGAAGCTATTTGTGATATGTTCTGGGTACATTTAAATATCAGTTAGTTAACAATAGAGTGGAATATCATAAATAATGCTTAAGGTTATTGACCCCCATGGCTCTGGCTATGAGGCTGGAATACATAACATACGAAAACTGGTTTCTCTAGACGACTTTTGAACTTAGCATAATCAACTGTGACGAATGTGTATTAACTAAAAAGGGTTAACAACTCAATACGCGTGTGAGGGAATTGTAGGAAAAACTCTTGTGGAGATCAGCACAAACAGGGAATTAAGTAATTAAGTACATGCATATATACGATATAAAAGCGTATATATATAGTATATCTTCTATATAGTTTGCATTGTGTCAAGCGAGTATATAATTGAGTTTGGAGAGCGAGTTTCGGAGTATCAAAACAGACAAAAGTATCAAACATTCAATTGATTTGTGCAAATGCACATACAAATATTTTGACAGACTTTTCATTTGTAGACACTTAAATACGAATTACGATATACGAGTACGGGTACGAGTACATTTACAATTACAATCAAGTTCAACGACGTACACGATGATAAAAAAAGCATTTTGCCTTCTTTTTTTAACATTTTACAATTGTGTGTGAGTTTTTCTCTTCTATTTTGTGTTTTGTGAATTCCTTTGGCGAAATGCATTACTTTTTCATACTTAAGGCTAAACGACGAGAATGTTAACAACATTTTCCTAAAATAAATTATCAATTTGGACGTTTTTACCGACTACTACTTAATAATGTTAATAGTGATATCACCAATTCAATTAAAATAATCATTTTTGTCTAATTTAAAGAGTGTCTTTTACACCGCACTTTGTGTTACGCTTCCCTGTTCCTAGTGTTTGGTTGATAGCCGTGGACTCTGTAGGCAACGCATTTATTGCTCTAAACTAGTTGTTGGTTTTTGGTTTTATAATAGCCCCTCTCTTTTGCCAAAGCTTTAACAATCCGCACTCCTGCTCAAATATCGCCCGTTTCCATGGCTTTGTTGATGTCAGCCACGATTTTGCCCATCACCTCGCGGTACGGTGAATCCGGCTTAAATGCCGTTTCCAGCAGAGAGGCGTCACCAAAGAAGTCAAACACCTCGTCGATGCGACCCAGTGACTTGTCCGTTAAATGTGACTTCACTATGGACTTGAGGGCCACTCGCGAATCCTCTATGGATTTCTGCAGATATGCCAGATCGAAGGTGAAGTCCACCTCATAAAATGATATCACCGACAGTTGTGTGTTCTGAAAGTACCTCAAAATGTTAACGAATTGTCTATATAATATATTGTTAAGTCTCACCTGAAACTTGCTCTTGAAGATCTCGGCGTTTTTTAGCTCCTCGGCACCAAACTGATTGTTTCGATGTAGCACTCCGATTTTAATGACAATTTTGATAATGTTTTTGATGAGCTTCTCCGCTCGGGGTTTGTTGCCCGTGTGCATCTTGCAGAGCTTGTAGAGATTATCCAGCAGCGAAGCCGTTGTGCCATCAATAAAGGTTTTCGCAATGTTTTTCGTTGCCATGCGTGAGAGTATTTTCTTTTGAGCGCGTAACCCGATATCGTGGGACTTGAACACATTGTCCGCCATGACTGCTACAGGGTATATGCAAGTGGTATATTAGTTAATTTGCTTACATGAATTGTGTGTAAATGTAAAAAGTGAAATCATAACCAAACGAACAGAACCAAAATGAAACTGAACTCGTTTTACCTTCCAGGTTCCAGTAATCAACACTCCAGAGCAAAAGGCTCTGTCTTAAGCCTGCCACCGACATTATTTCTTCTATCTGAATGGTGGCATCAAGATAACATCCAGTAATAAGTGGTAAGCATGGGAGTTGATAAAAGAGTTACAAATACTCAAACCAATATAAGAACACTGTGTGTCTTCTGATAAAAAAACAAAGACTGGGAAAGTGACGGAGGCGGGGGGCGAGGCGGAGACCTACGCAGTGGGTTCTTCAAATATTTAAAGATAGCGCAAAAGTGAGTAATGGTTGCTTTTGCAGCGGGTTCAACCACACAAATGACACCATGAATTTTTGATATAGGCCCGTTCTAACGTTTCAACGGCTGCAGCACATACGTGCCTTGGCCATAAACAGAGTTGTGGCCTAAAAAGGCGCCACGCTGTCCGTTAGACCAATTCAATTAAGTAAGCACATACTCCACATACATACATGTATGTGTGTGTCTATACTATACACTCTTAGGCAAATACATGTTCTAGCCGTGCCATGACATAGCCATCACGGAATGGCTTAAGGTCACGCGACAAACAATGATATGGCTAAAACGGGCAGCGTCGGAGTGACAATGGGCAGTCCTCAAGGACAAATGGAGGAGCATTTGGGCTGACAACTGACCGGATGCGGTGCACAAAGGGAATGCGGAAGCGATGAAACAACGGCACTTGAATTCTTATACGGACGAATGACTGTGGTCCAACATTATCGTTATTTCCATACACTTTCATACATATATACATGTTTATAGTATGTGCAAATATGTGACTGCTGTCGCTATGTGTGTGTAGTTATTGTTATTACACATTGTTGTGGTGTTGTTGGCGATAGTGGGTGATTTGTGATGTTTGTGGTAGATACAGGGGGAAGCGACGTCAATAATGGCTTTTGTTGTATTATTGATCGCAACATACGCACTCATTCACTCACACACACAACCACACTCTGCTTTGGCGCTCAATTAAATGCCAGCTAACTCACCTGTGACTCTACGTTGTAGTTTTTGTTGTTGTCCTAGACCCTCTTTGAGTATCCTTGAGAATTCGTTTGTTTAGTGTGTTTGTCGGGTTGGAGTGCGTGTGCAGCAAGCAATTATATTTTTCCAATACTCTGCTTTGAATGCTTAACTAAATTGTAAAATAAGTGCAGCGGATCATCGACGAAGGACTTAAAACAACGACGAAAACAAAAACACGAAACTGTGCTGCAGCAACAAATAAACGACGCAAAATGAAACTGAGTGATGGCAAATTGTCGATAGGTTGGAATTTTAAATGATATCGCTTAAATGTATCGCCCACCGATTAAATATCGTAAGTTGTGCAGTAGACATCGATAGTTCAAATCGATGTATTTCCCAGTATTATGACGGCCACCATTATTTTTGTTCGGGGCCACCGAATGGGGATTAAAAACAAAGACGACAAAATATTAAATTAGTTTTGATTTTCTTCTGCTAGTCTTTTAGAGAGTATTTTAAGCAATTGGCCAAACAGTTCATGGTAGCAAGCATAATTCAATTTTATTTCACACACACACGTATACACAATAAGTTCTTCAAAAGCTTAAGACTACAACGGAGCACCAAGCACATTTTCTATTTATCTGAGTTTTCCTTTGGATTATACGGTAGCATTAGATATTCCGAGAATGATTTAATGCTCTCTGGTCCACGGACTTCTTTTTCGAGCAAGGGTAGTTTGGTAACATGGAAGTCCTCGTATAAATCCGCAATCTGATCCAAATATTTCTCCTGTATCTTGAAACGTGAGGCGCACATACTGCACGAGTTGTGTGATTTTTCCAAAAACAATAACTGATTCACAATAATGTTGTGCACATCAATGCCGCACTTGGTCAGCTCCTGTACGAGTCGTTCTGTTTCGTATAGCGAAAAGAACTCGGCAATACACACACAAACAAAGGTAGTTTGATCCTAGAAATATATAAAAACGGATTAGTTTATAGTCCATGCAAGGGCACAGCGGAACTTACCGGATTCTTGAACTGCTCATTGACCTGCGTGATGACCCGCAGCATGTCATCCAGTTTTTGTGAGAGCGTGTCCGCGTTCACATCTGCCATGCCCAGCATGGAGACGAATTGAGTTAAAAGCGGAGCCAATTTCATCTTTAGGCGCAAGAGCTTTCCCAATCCTTTCTCAACAACCTGCGGGAATGCAATCAAGCGGAGCGTATGACCTGTTGGCGCCGTGTCAAATACAACCACCGAGAAGTTCATTCCTTTCACCAGCTTCATCACCTCTGCATAGCTCATGGCCTCATCAATTCCAGGCAAGGCGTTAATCATCTCCTGCATGACTCCCTTACTGACACGCAATGCTTCGTTCTCCCCATCGAAGTACTCGTCGGGCAGTTCGCTGAGACCTGCATTTGGATCTATTTCCATGGCGTACAAATTATCAAAGCCATTAACCTAAGCAGCGTAAAGGGTTAAACGACGTTTAGTATAAGCAATTATATATATTATATATACTGACCTTTGTTGGCACCTTGGTGAACTTTTGATCGAAGGCATCTGATATGTTATGCGCCGGATCTGTAGATATTATGAGTACCGACTCTCGAACCTTTGACAATTGCACCGCAAGACTGGAGCTGAAATTGGTAATTCGATTGTTTTGCTGTTGTTGTATTGCTACTCTTGTTGTTGTTGTTGCAGTGCGTCGTATGACCCATCTCTGTCTTACCTGCAGGTTGTTTTGCCCACGCCGCCTTTGCCACCGACAAAAATCCATTTTAGGGATTCCTGCTCAACAAGGTTTTGCAAGCTAGGCTCCAGCGGCGGTAAATTGTCGACCATATTGTGAAATTCCTTAAGAGACACGTAATTTTGTGTAAAATTGTTTTATTAAATTTCTGATGTTGTCTGGTGATGGCATGAAAAACCGAGTATATCGGTCCCGCGATAAAAGTTGTTCAGCAGCTATCGAAACGGTAAAAATATAAATTATAACAAAATGGTCGATGATTACTTTATTTGCAGTTGTTTAATATGTGATAATATAATATGTACAAATCATAGCAATTTATTTTAAATATAAACTTTCAAATTGGAATAATGTAGTTCTGTTAAGTTGGCAGTCTGTTAAAAGAGGAGTAATGCTGCTCAATTTTTGTTTCTATAATTCAGTGTTCACAAACGCCACAAATTGGCGTTTTTAGTACTGGGCCTCTGTGGAGCATTGATTTGCGTGTTTGTTCTGGGCTTTTGACTGACTGTTAAAATGTGTTTGTTTTGTAATTAACTGAACTAATTTGGACTTTTGAACAAGAAATATTTCATAAATAATTAATGTAAGCTCCAGAAAAACAAACATACAAGAAATTTATATTGAAGCAAAGGAAAAGTGTAAAATAAAAGGCGTGTGTACTACCAATACTAGAAAATAGAAGCAAAGCAAGAGATTAAGCGTGTCCTGTATGTACATATGTGTGCGTGTGCGCCTTTAAGATTTTGGCCGATGTGTCCATTATTTTGTTGATAAAATTACCGTAAAACAGCTTTCGTGTGTGATAATTCAAAATCGTAACCAAATGTGTTTCATGTGAATAAATTGATAATGCCGAAATGGTTCCGAAAACGATAACGGTACTTTAATGTTCTTCCGCACATTCTCTCACACACACACATACCCGTACATACACACTGCCAACATCAAATCTTCGCAAAGTGAGTCGCCGACATCGCAGCCGCACCTACATACATATGTATATCCAAGTGAATTGTGGGTGTAGGTGTACATAGATAAAGTAATTTAGAAAAGAATAAGTGGCGTTTCAAGTGCTATTTTATTCAAATAAATAATTAAAAATACAATTGTTTTAACAATCACGTTGAGCAAGGCAAATACCAATACACGAAGCACCAACATATGTACGTATATATATACATACACATACCCGTACATACACGAACAACAAAAACAGCATAGAACGCTAAAGCGTGAGAGGGAGAACGAGAGAAAGAGAAAGGACGGTGCCAAAAAGGAACGACAAAAGGAAGAAGAAGCACCAGCAGCTTCACACAGCATCGGCGCGTTGCGTTGCGGGAAGATTGAAAATAAACGTGTAGTAGAGAATTTTTGAAGCACACTCTAACAGCCAAAACCGCCCACTGCCGCCATTCTCTCTACAGCGAGTGCCCTCTCGCCGCCAACGCCGCTCACACACACACAAGTATCCACACCTACACCTACATACAAACAAACACTCACAAATATACAAACAGACTCGTATGCGCGAAAAGTGTAAGCCGTGCACAGTTGGTGTTGTTGCTGTTGGTGTTCCTGTTAGCCGCCGCCAAAGGACGATAGACGCGACGGCGACGACGACGACAACGACGATAACAACGACAACGCCAACGACCACAATAAGAACAAGTACGGCGAGAAGGATAAGAAGGACGTGTTGTTGAAGCCAACGCAAATGGCAGACCCTCTAAGCGGGCCCTGCTTTTGAGACATGTCGTAATGGCCAGAGAGGTAAGTGTGATGAGATTTCTTGCAAAGTAAGCTAAAAGCGCGGGCGTGCCGGCCTACATACTAATGCATAGCTTGGAGAATTAAAATATGAGATACGAGATATATGTATGAACGTTGTGTGACCCCAACTCCAACAACTCTGGATTGCTCAACTCATCATTGATTTTAAGTTGAATCCCAATTCAAATCCCGACCCGTCTTTATTCGACACTCATTTGTTTTCAATTTAATCGCTAAGCTCCCATGGCTTGACATCTAAGTCCCGTTAATCATTTAGCTGCATTAGTGTGCGTGCGTTAGTGTTGTCTCCTCTCCATGTTTTATGCAGTTTCTCCGTTTCGTTTTATACTTTGCTTTGCGGGTGAGTGAATAGCTTTGACCCAAATAACTGTGGTAATACACCCTACAAAATATGCACATGTAGCTTTTGTGGATGTCGTCCGTTTTTAATATTTACTTTTTACTTTTTTGTTTCGTTTTGTAACGTGTATATTATTTATTTCATATCTTTTGGCTAAGTATCTAAATTAACAGTAACGTGTCACAGCCGCAAATGTTTGTGCATATATATGTAAATACATAGATATGTAAACAAATTGTTATAGAGGTAAGGGAATGCATCCTGCAGCAAGTTTCACTTAACGACACTCCCATGTCACACGACAGAATCATGCTTGTGGGCGGCTTAACAGTGCTCGCACATTGACCCACATGTTAACTACAGCGCTGTTACAGTCGCTTAATCCGCTCTCTGCCATTCCAATAATTATGTTATATTTCGTACGCTTTCATCTTGATCTGTTTTAAATATTACATTTAATAATTATTATAATTGGCATAGAGCTCACAGTTCAATTTAATTTATAAAAACTGCAAGCAGTGATTTGAAGTTACTTTCAAATGTAACTGTTAACATTTTCTTTGAGCTGGCAACGCCGTGCTGAGAGCGAGAGAGAACTTATGTTTGTTATCTTGTTGAGTCCCTAACCAACACCAACAGTTGGTGTAAATGCAATTGAATAAGTGCAGCAGCATTATAAGATAATAAACAAAACAGAATGCGGAATGGTAATTTAGGTACAATTTATAATGAGGATTAGAGAAATAAGAAATATTAGATATGTTATGTTCTTAAATGCTTATTAGCAAAACTACAAATAGCTATGGGACACTTTGAACTAATATTTATTAATTTCTGAACTAATATTGATATATAATAGATTTAGCAATATTCATTATATAATTCATCTGTTGCTGGGAGGCACTTTGATCTAAACAATCACGATATCGTAGCTTAAGCAGCATTCATGTTGCTGTTAACAGTGAGATCAAATTTTAACATTTAGGTGGACTTTTGAAATCTGTCTAAAAGTATAAAAGTTAAAAGTTACTTTTGAGCGTGACAGAATGTGGAGCAATTTTTCAACTTCTAATGTGTGCTTTGTAAATACAGTTTGGCAAACATAAATGATTAATTGAAGGAATTGATTTAATGCAAATGTTTACGTATAGTGCAGCAGCTCTGATTAAATGAACTGCTGCATAAGTGAGCACACCAAGTGAAAATGAAAGCAAGTTGTAAATGGGTGACACTTTTGAGCCTCTCATTCTTTTATTCGGTAAACGTCTCTGTGTACACATGTATGTGTGTGTGTGTTTGTGTATGCTTGTGCCTAATTGACAGAGCTTCTGGTGTTTATGTAGCGTATAAAGAACGGGTGGGGACTCGGAGTCGGAGGCTGTGGAGCCTCTAATACTTGTGGAGCGTTCGTTAGCAGTTAGCTTTAGCGCGCCCTGATTATATCACAGTGAAAATGTAGGCCAAAGCACAGATGTTACTACCAAAAACGCACGAGCGACCAAGATAGAGTCGCGGAGAGAGATAGAGAGAGAGAAGGACTTTTAACGAATGAGAGTTGCAATGTGCAAGTGCAGTGAACATTACACAGAGCAGTGCTCACATGTTAACATTAAATGAATTACTACAAAAATGCTCATTTGCTGAGAGAGCGAGCTTTACTAGTGTGCGTGCTCTCACGGCTCTTGCTCTCTTGAATTTGCGCACAACTTTCGCTCTCATTGCGTTGTGCTCTCCATTCACTTTGGCTTTCACTGCATTTGCAGTGTGACAGCAGCTGCAGTAGCAGAAAACAGTAACATCAACACGGCGAGAGGCGGACAGAGGCAATGAGAAAGAACACACATACACGGACATGTGGATATGTACACGTGTATATATGAGCACAAGACGCGCTGTTGACATGCCAGGAGCAGACAGGCAGGCTCAGAGTGTGCCAGTGTGCCAGGCAGCCAGCCACAGCCAGCAAGGATGCTACTTTCATTTACGAGCGCTTTTCACACAAGCTACGTGATTCCGCTGGCAAATTGTTGAAATATTAAATTTTAACTGGGTGTGACAACTGGCACAGCGCAGCAGCATTTATCACAGCAAACGAAACGAGAACTTTTTCTACAAATTAAATATCAATTAAAATCGGAAAGCTCGGTTAAATGTGCACACATAAAAATAAAAATACAAAATAATCAAAGAAAGCAACGAAAGGGAAACTCAAATCAAACGAACGCAAATTCAGTGGCTGCTTTTGCTCAGAACTCCAGTTGCAGCAGTTTTAGCCCCTCCATTCCCCTACTACCACTACCACTACAACGACAACTACCAACACCACCACCACTAGCACCACCAATGAAAACTCGGCGGTTTCAGGCACACGCAAGTGGCGCAAGGCGCGTAGTAGTAAAGTGAAAGTGCGAAGGTCAACTCTTGAAACTCTGGCGCCTGCCCAGCCCAGCTCAGCCCAGCCCCTCAGTAGCTGTAGCTGGCTGTGGCCTAATCCCAAAAACCTGTCAGTTTGCCAAATGACCTCAAGCCAATAATAAACGTAAACGTAAACGTAATAAAACTCCTCAAATTTCCTATTGAAAAATACTTAATAATGAAGATAATAAATTAATAAACGTGTTCTTTGCTCTTGTATTATTTTTTTTGTATAAGAAAATATACATTTGTATGTGTATGAAGTGTGCAGCAATTTGTTAACATATTTTTTATAAAAGACAGACTCAAGCGACGAATTTTCCATTGGCATTTAAACACAAAGAACTACAATAAAACACGTTTAACTTAGACATAAGCTTGGATCATTTATAAGGTTTTATAACAAACACGACTAACAAATGAGAAATCATAATTTTAACAGTAGTGCGAGTTCGAATTCGAGTGCGTGTATTTGATATAATCGTTTTTAAAGCCAGAAACCAAAAAAGGACTCGAAATGTGTACATTTTGTATGTTAAAATGTTTTAAATATAAGAATTAATTGTGCAGTCTTGTTATTGTTGTTGTTGCTGTACTTGCTGTTGTTGTTGTCGTCGTGTAGTGTTGAGTTGTGTTGTGTAGTGTAGTGTAAAGTGAAAATTAATCGCATTAAAGTGGCTGGCAAAGGTGAAACAAGCACTTGCAACGCCACCACCATGTGGTCCAATGCTCTGTGCACTCTGGGCGTGACAAAGCCGCTCTGCAATTGCCTCAGCATCAGACAAGTGGCGGCAGCAGCAGCAGCGGCCGCTGCTGCGGCAGCTAATCAAGGTACTGGAGCTGCCATAACCACAGGACCCACGGCCGCAAGCAATGCAGTATCTGGGGTAATAACCAAAGCTAACAAATCGCAAATCGCTTTGAATAAAGTTCATTAATTGCTGATTGGATTTACTGTAAACCATTTATTTGCATAAGCTCCCCAAAAAAAAATAATAAAAAGAATAATTACACACACCCCTTTTTCTGCTGCTGCATCGAACATCAGCAGCTGATGGCCATATGGCAGCAGCAGACTTGACCTATCCCAATGCGCGCTTGCAGCACACACACCAATACACAAGCCTCTCTCTCTCTCTCTCTGCCTCAGTGAGCACTTGTGTGTGTGTGTGTGTGCGTTATACTGATTACACTTTGTACATAACTGCAATTACAATCCAAACTGAAACTCAAATTCCAACTTCAATTTAACAAAAGAAACTTTTTCGTGAAATATGTCGAAAATTCATTTTGTGCAATGTTTCATTATACATTTATAGTGCATGTGTATGTGTGTGTGCGTGTGTATGTACATGTGCGAGAGTTTACTTTTTTTATTCGTTTTCGTTTCTTTTTTGTTATTCAGCTCGTGTGCTGCACTCGTTACTGGGTCACTGGAGCGTCACACTCATGTCCTTGCAATACATTAAACATGTCTTCTTCGCGTTGTTCTTCTTTTTGTTGCTGCTTCTCTGCTGCTGCTGCTGTTGTTGGGCTTTCAATGAGTGAAAGCTCTGTTAGCTAACAGTGCGCTGTTATTGAATAACATCTGCGGTCACTGTTAAAATACAAAACCAAAAATACGTTTCTTAAATGCATTGCGAATTGTTTTTCGTTTGCCTTTTGCTACTTTATGACTGTATGGGTGAGTGCCTCTCTCGCTCTTTGTGTGGCTGTGTGTGTGAGTTGTACTAGTCAGCGACTTATTTGTGTCCAAAAACGCTATCAGTTGCAGCTGCCTGAAGCTGGCAGCGGCCTTGACATTTGCGCCCTTTTAGCGCAAATTAGTAGTGTCAAAGTGTAGGACGCAGCCCGGGACTGCCACACCCACTTGTCACACACACAGGCACACCCACATACAGGTGTCACACACACACATCCTTAACAAATCTCACAAAATCTCTTGCTAATGACAGCCAGCCCAGGCTAATTAAGCCTGTGATCAGGACTCTAATCTAATCTCTCCACTTTTTCTGATTTCCTAAAACTAACTACTCTTTGTACTTTCTTGCAGGAGTCTCGCGGCAAGCGACCACTGAAAATTTGGGATAGTTGGCGAAATGTGCGTAAAGGCGTCGTAGTTGGTACATTTGAGGAGCTATTGGTGCGGGGCAAGGACAAATTGGGGGTTCCTGCTTCAGAACCTGTTCGCGTTGTTCTGGAGTGTGATGGAACCCAAATCGAGGATGGCGAATACTTTCGCACCCTGGCCAACAATACGGTCCTCCTGCTGTTGAGGCAGGGCGAACGATGGTATCCAACCGGAGTGGATGTTATAAAGGCTGGTAAGTAGACTGTAGCATTAATCCCTCTTGTATGCATGTGTAATTCCCATAATTTGGTTTGCAGCAATATCAGCTATACCGAAAATCGTCTGTGAGACGATCCATGCACTGGAACTGCACGATGAGACACCATCGTGGAAGATTATGGATAACAAAGGGCGTGTCACGGTCGTATTGCACTGGGATCAGCGCCAGGGTGGCGGAGGTGGAGGCGGTGGTGGAGGTAGTGGAAGCGGTGGCGGTATCGGCAGTGGCATGTGCATGGGCGCCGGTTTGGGTAGCAACAATGGATTGCTCTCCTCTGATAAGTACTCACCCTCAAAGAAGGGCCTCTCTGCGCAAAGTTCGTTGGATAACAAATCGGTGTCTTCGCAATCCTCACAGCCCCGTTACGCCAGCCCGCAAATAACGGTCATCAGCGACGAAGGACCGGCCAGCATTTACCATCCCGGTGGTGTAGTGCTGCCTCCAGGCGTTGTGATACCCGGCACAGGCAATCGTCGGCTCTCTAAGCAAGGCGGCTCCTTTGACAGTGCCGTCGGAGCGGTGCATGTGCATACGCCCGAGTGTGCCCATCACGCACACACACCCAGCAGGGCAGGAAGTCCCAGCACCACAGAGTGTGACTTCCATTGTTGTGCGTTGCACGAGGAGGGACGCAAGATAGCCGTGCACAAGAGTGTGGCCACTTCGCCCATTCAGGACGGCAGCAGCAGTCCCCAGCCGCAGCATCAACATCAGCACCAGCATCAGCAGCTGCAGGCGCATCAAGCGCATCAGGCGACGCTGGGGATGTCGTCATCGGTTATGGATCCTATGCTGGGTGGCAGCGGCAGTGGCAGCGGTAGCATGCAACGTCGTTCGTCGGGTGCCAAGGGACATGTGCGCTTTCTGGACATTGCACCGGAGCGGGATAGCTCCGAGAGCGAGACAGAGAACACGGTGATGGAGGATGACAAGACGACGACGGAGAAGTTTTTGCTGCTCATCGACCAGCTGTCTGTCGATCAGAAGCGTCATCTTAGCATCAAGGACATCGGTATCATACTGGAGCGTCTCAACTCAAAGATACTTGATGTGGAGCGTCTGGATCGTGAGTCGGAGTCCGATGATTGCTACAACTGGACGATAAAGGCGACAATACGCGGCGATGCGCTGCGCGAACTGGGCGTCATCTACAATGGCAACTATTATGCCATTTCCGAGCATCCTGGCTACAAGGAGGAGCTCGAGGAGAACGGCGAAGAGGTCGAGGAGGAGGACGAGGAGGATAGAATTTAAAGTGAAAACAAAAACAAAAGCAAAACAAAAATCATACACAGCTAACAGCTAACATTTAAACGAAGATGAAAGTATCAATAATTAGCGCATTTTAGAAACCAAAACCAAAAAAAACAAGAAAAGAAAACCCAAAAAACCAAAAACTAAAATCGAAATCGAATCCGAATAGAATGCAGTGAGAAGTGTGTGGCAAGAGCTGATCCGCTGATCTTGGAGGCAACTGATTCCAGACAGAGATCCAGCATTATTCACATACCCACACACAGGTAAGCATAAACATACACACATATATATATATAAATAAAATAAAATGAAATTAATATGAAATTATAAATAAACAAAGGAAAAGAAAGGCAAACAGCACATTGTACAATAGTGAAGTAAGCATTAAAGTGAATGAAAATGAAATGAAATTACAAATACTAAAAGAAAACAAATTAAGAATTAAAAACAAATATAATATGGATTCCAGAACGAAAGTTACAAGTTGAAGGAAAGTGAAAGCATTGTTGTAAACGAAAGTATTGTAGCATTTAGCATTTGTCATTGTCGGATACCGACAGTGTGAGAGCGATAAGCGATAAACGATAAGCGTTCCGAACCGAATCGAATCGAACCGAAAGCACACATACAAAATACTACCAAAATACTTGTATTTATGTTGTTATGTTATGATTGTTGTTAATTTGTGTGCCAAAACAAGCAAAATATGATGAAGTAACACAGCCTAGTGCATGCCTTATTTAGTTGTAACCCCCCCAAGGAATCTCCTTTAAAACTAATACATATTTAAGTGCACACATTTCTGTACAAAACTTCTCCCCGGGTGTAACTAAACACGCATTTATCAAATGTTCAGTTATGTACATACCACACATACATATATGTATTCGATGTAAAAGGCAGGCCTTTAACTGAACATATTGAATTGTTTCGTGCTTATGCAACACTGGCCAAAATAACTGTAGTGCCAATACGACCATGACAATTATTATTATAATTGATGAGTATTGAGTACTTTTGTGTAGTTCCTCAGTTTGATTCCTCAATCAGCACATTGGTATTATTCCATTTACTTGCAGTTGCTTCTCGTGGCTTCCAAGCACACTCAAACACACACGTGCATACATATGTTTTAAGTACTGTTATTGTTATTCCAGTCTCCCCGAAAACCACCTCGAAATCAGCATTTCAAAACTGCCGTTATTTGTAGTGTTGTAAAACGTTCAACAAAATCGCGCACAAATCAGCCAAAACTTCTTGGCTTTTATCATTAATGAACAAAAAGCTGCAAATGATGAAACCAATGTAATAATGATCGTCTGGCTTCAATGATAACGATAATGATGATAACGTAATTTACTATAGTTATACTTACTTACATTGTAGAAAACAAACCAAAAACAACTAAAAAATGTAAACACATTTTATAGCAATGATAAAACACATTGTGTTCTCCTCGTTCCCCCCAGCAACCCCAAGAACCCCTTATCCCTCGACCCCTGTCCCTATCAGAGTAGCGAGGATTCCATTATGTAATTAGTAATTATATATATGTACGTCTTAAAGCCAAATTACATAAAACTTATGCATACAAATGAAACACTGCCAACAAATTCGTAATCGTAACAAATTTGCATTTGTTATGTTATAAATTATTAAACAATAATTAAAAGGAAACTTGTGTTGCTCATGATTAAACCTGTGACCCCTTAACCCTAATCCCTTTAACCTTTTAACCTTGTTTTCAATCAGTCGAGTCGAGTATAAAGTGTGGAGCGCAAGAGCAGTTAAAGAAATCCAGAGATAACAAAAACGAATACATATACATATATATAAACAATTACATACTTCAGACCCTAAAGAATGTTATTGTATAAATAATATTGATACAAAAAGTGCAAGAGAAAAGAGAAACGTAATTGTGAAAATCGATTTTGTGTTGTGTTGTGGCTGTGCCCAGTTCAGATAAGCATTAATCTGGGCCCCATTCCAAATCCCCTATTCAATCCGATATCGCTGTCGCTATCTCCGTTATGGACATTTCCGTTATCAACTTAACTGCATGTCATGTGGTTTATCAGCTACTTCGAACTGAACTCTTCTCGTCCGTCCGATTGCGTCGTCGGCAGGTGACCCAAATTCCGATCCCCCTAGTTCTCGGCACAATGTGGAAATAGATCGATTTCTGCTCTAGTTGAACAAGATTTTTAAAACCGTAACACAAATTACCGATAACAATAATAATGATAAATTCCAAGAAAAGAGAAGCAAACCAAATAAAAATAAATGTATAAAAGTCAAATCAAATTAAAAATTGATTATGAATGGATAATAAAAAAAGTCACAGAAACAGAAACCTTAAAAAGAGCATAAAAAAAAACCAGAAACAAAATAATAATAACTAAAGAAAACAACACACAATTAGTAAAACAAAAAAACAAATAAGAGAAAGAAGCAGAAAACGAATTCATTAGCGTTGTTTTAATTTATTAGTAAGTCAAGAACAAAAAAATATAAAAAACGTGCAACAAGAATGATATATGATATAAGACAGAGGAGTATAGATCAGAGAGCAGAGAGAGAGAGAGAGGGAAAACGGGAGTCATGAGAGACGCGGAAGAAGTCGAGTGCTAGAGAAACAGGCACTATTCTATATATATTTACAGAAATATATATATATATAGATAAGTATATATATGAACAAGTAAATAATACCTATACATACTCAAAAGCATTGCATTAAATTATAATAAGAGAACATAACATGAATATGAAAACCAAAAAGAAAACTCAAATTTCCATACTGATAACTGATTATGATACTGATACTAATAACAGATAACTGATACTGATACTGACTTCTTCAACTGACTTCCATAATCATAATCATTGTTAACACTTAAACTTTAGAGAATTGCGCTAAAAGAACACAACAAATTTTGTAGTCGTTAAATTTTGTTATTGATCTGTTGAAATGTTATCTGTATACCCCTGCCCTAACCCCAACCCAGTTAGATATAGGTTCGATAGTTAGTTATGTTCCTTTAGCCTTTATTTGGCCCCGATCCAACTTTATATCACACACAAACACACACACACTCTGTATAAATGCAATCAGTTAGATTTATAAGGAAACGAGAAAGTCGCTAGACAGAAAAAGCTAAATCAGTTGCATTAGTTAAAACTGGCTAAAGGAAATTTTGGATCAGGATCAGAAGTAGGAGATGTGAGAAGGGAGAGAAGTGAGGTGCGAATCCAGTTGATATCTCCAATGTCTTCGGTGGCCATGGCACACAAAAGCAAGATTATAAGTTACATTGTTTTAATATTACAAATTACGAATAAATTGATCAATTAACATATTATACAAGAAACCAAAAAAATATAAATTAAAAACCAAAAACAAACATTTAAATTTAAATAAAAAATACAAAAAAAAAAAACAAAATAAATAAATTAAAAAGAAAACACATGCAAATGTTAAGAAAACCAAAAAATAATGAATTGTTTTTATTAATTTTGTTAAAAATGCGAATAAAACATAATAATAAATAACAAATATACATATACACATACGAAATGAAGTACAGAAAACATAAAAAATAAATAAGAAACCAAAACAAAAACAATTCAATTAAAAGGTAAAAATTAATGAAGGAAAACAAAGTTTAATAAAGGACAAAAGCTCAAGTTGTGAGAACAAACAACAAGATTTGTTCAAAAAAAGAAAAGTAAATGTAAAACATATAAACATAATAAACACACACACACAGACACATACAAAGAGTAAAAGGAGCTATAATTATAATAATAATTTAATACAACAAATAAACATAAAATAATTAATTAACAAGGCAAAGAGTAAAAAGTAAAAGTAAAAAGAATTACACAAAAAGTAATGCATGAATAAAACATTTAAAACATGCTAAATATAACATAACAAACACACACACACAACTAAACAAATTAACAAAACAAAAAAGAATTAAACATAAACAAGATTCATGAACAAAAAAACAAAAAAAAAAAGAATTGGACTAAAGTAAACAAACATTCACCATGGGTAAAAATAAAAACAAAAACAAAAACAATAAAATTCGATTACAACAAGAAACATGAAAGAACAAAAGTAAAACAAAAAGGTTATTTATGAAGCGATTTAAACAATAAAATGAAAAATAAATACAAAAAAAATAAATTTAAACAAACTTGTATAATTAATTATTGCAGCAACGGAAGTGAAATGATCCGAACTAAGTTGAAAAGGGGATTCACATTTGAGATCTGATCAAGTTAATTACTGCAGCGACTGTTTATGTCTAACAACAAAAACAACATCGACAACAAAATAATTGTTTATACATTTATAGGTATATATTTTATTATTGAACTGTCAGACAGAACATAAGTCTCAATTTCAAGGCACACAAAACTACAGGGTATGCGTCAGCACGTGAGTTGTCTCAAAACTATAGACATTTAGTGGGTATTATAGCGTTGTATATGGATTGTGCGCGTGACTTGAAGCCAACTCCAAGTGAACTGCGATACTTTCATGATATAAGCACCACAGCGCGCACAGTGTGACAAAATAAATCGTTGCCCAGTCACACAAGCGGCAATTACAAAGTGACGAAAGCCTCAATTTTATCATTTAAGTGTCGCCACACACAGCTACAACAGATGTGAACAGACATAGTACATGCACATAGTATATATATATAATGTATAGTATGTGGTATCTTTATACTTTTTGTAGCAAGCACATTATTCATCATATTCGCACACAATCGTATCTAACGCGAACAAGTTATTCATCATCTCTGGTCTGGTATTGACGGGCGAGAGGCCCGCGATTACTAGACTACAATCAAGAGGGGTGGGCAGAGGAAAGGAAGTACAGTGGGGCAAGCAGGGTGAGGAATGGGCGTTTGTTAAGTTAATTGAATTAAGTAAGTCAGTTATCAGACGCGTGACTAACAACTAATTGTGTGCTTCGATTAGCAAACGTATTGCACATTTAACCTTACAATTGCCAATTTGTTTGTTTGTTTTGTTTTGTTTTCTTTGCTGTTTTTTTTTTGTTTCAGTTTCTGTTTCTGTTTTCTGTTCTCTTTTGTGTACACACATATGGTTTTAGCATAATAATATTGATTGTCTTAACTTAAATACGTGATCTGTATATAATATGTTTATAAATTGTCTGTATACATGTGTGTGTTTGTATATATATACATGTATATATGTGCGTGCATGTATATATTGTCTTTATTCGTTGTGGACTTACATAGTTTAACAAGTGCGTCTAAATACATTAAGTTAGTTGGCTTGATTAGCATTAGGCTAGAATTAAAAACGAAATCACTAATAAAAATAAAACAATGGAGGGTGAATGATTCACTTGTCATATTCAAATGAACTCTATAAGATTGCAATGGCAATGGCGATGGAGATGGCGATGTTTGTGTGATGTCGTTAAGGACCATTACACAACGAGGACGTCGAAGGATTGCACTGTCCACGTTGAACTGGGCGCCAGTTAAGGAAATTCACATTCATTTGGACACTCACACCACAGCTGCATCACAAGTAGCTACCTTTTGTGTGTCGATCCGATCAGATCTGCTTTTCCGCTTTCCCACTTTTCCAATTGATTACTCAGTTCTCAGCACAGTGTCTGCAGTTTTGTGGTGCTACGTGTGAAGGGTTTGAGCAGCTTGGAGCTGAACTTAGTGAACTTTTTCTTCTTCTCCGAATAAGTGGACAGATTGGACATGCTAGCGTTGAGCGAACTGTCGTGATCAGGCATGTTGATTGCATTAAAGGATTGTGCGTGCTTTAACTGCTTCCCCTTGCGTAAGTTGTGCAGCATGCCGCGCTTCTTGATCTTCTGCTCGGGCAGCGGAGCAATCGGTGCACACTCTGTCTTGTACTTTGCCTTGGTCTCCGCTACAGACCAATCTGGCTGATCCGTCAGTTCCTTGCCGTTGAGCGTTATGCGGGGAGTTTCCGGCAGAGTTACGCTCTCTGGAGTCGTGGAGCTGCAGCGGAAGAAACAAACTGTTAAGCTGATCTGTTTTAAATAGATTTTCGTATCAAATACTTACACACAGGTTGATGGGCTGGAGGTGTATATGAAGGAGGCATCCACGTCGTACAGTGATCTGGCCAGCTTGTCCCAGAAGTTGAAGAGAGTGGAGGGATTTGTGTAGTTCAGATGCGTGTAGATGGCCAGAGTCGGTGGTATCGACATTTTACAGAACAGTATCGGTATAATCTTTCTCAGGTTGTTCTCTGCAGGAACCAACAGGTTTAAAATTTCTGTAGAACCAGCCTAGGGTATAACTATAACTCACCTATTTGTAACTTCTGCGTAAAGTTGACCAAATATGTGAGCTCGCGACTGTTGAGGAATTCCTGGGTCATGACGACTATTAAGTGATTGCAACGCGTTTTCATAAACTCCGAGAGCTCGACATGTTCGAATGGCACACCCAACAACAAATCCCGATGCCTCAAGAACAGCTGAAACCAATGGATTACACTAAGGATACCTAAACAGTGATCTAGTTTAAAGTTACCTTCAGATTGTAGGGTGGACCCTCGAGTTTTGTCATTATATCCGTGGCATGCTCGATGTCCGCCTCTGCGTAGAGCACACAGGCGTTATACTTTGGCAGCGGTTGTCCACTTTTCAGGCACTCCTGGTCGTCGTTGCTAAGTATGTTCAGAGATTGTCCCATGGTGATGTTGTTGTTCTTTTCCAGGCACTGCACACTCGGCGGGGGACTGCTTCTGGCTAGTGCTAGTTGATCCCGCTGTTGTTGCTTCACATTGTAGCGATCTGTATCCTTGGCTGCGATTTAAAGAGTCACACTTAAGGATCAGCTAACCCACAAAGGGTGTGTGTGTGTGTGTATAACCTACTCAGATTCTCCTGTATATCGTCGCGAACATCCCAGCGATCAATGACCCCCAAATACTTCTCCAGATACCCCACTTCCGCTGTCTGTGGCTTGTACTGTATCCAACTGCTGAGCACCACATCCATTGGCATGGAAACATTGTCATCAACGAAATTGCGCAATCCTGCCAGGGTGGCAATACCCCGCCAGTCCCGCTCGTAGCCCTCCTCGGAGTGCAGAACCTTCTTTCGATTGAGCATGCATGCTAGTTGTCTCTTCGTCTCGGCGCTTAGCTCCGTTAGAGGTGTCCGGTTGAACCCGGAGGTGGCGACGGTGTTAGTGGGATCGGGCATTGGTGTCACCATTTTCGGATAACGATTATGATAACGATCCGGCCGACTGACGTCAGTGGTCGTATGGAAATGGGTATGTGAATGCGAATTTAAATGTGGATGTGAGTGTTGATGGCATACAAATTGAGGGAGCATTCGCATTCGCACTTGGCGCTTGGTTATTGCAATAATTTGTTAGCCTTTTTCACTTGATATTTATCAGCGCGCACACTGGTTATCAGTTAAACAATAAAAGAGTTGCGCGTGAGTCTGTCGTTAAATTTGTTCTGTTTCGTTGCTTAATTTACTTTTTTTATTTTAGGTGTTTGCCTGTTGATATTGTTTCTTTTTTGTTGCTTTTTTTTGTTGGTCGTTACTGCTTTGTTTTAGATCTGAGCGCGATTGAGAATCGAATTGTTGCGACGAAGCGCATGCGGTTGCGGGTGGCTGCTCCGTTAACGGGGAGCAGATTGAGACACAGCCACAGCAAGCGAGTCAAAAAGTTAGCAAGTGAGAGAGAGAGAGAGGACAGACAGACGGATGAAATGGCCGTGCGCGAAATGTGCTGAACTGACCTCGAGCGCCTCGCGCCGCGTCACCGAGCACAACGTATGCGTCTCGTCTCGTCTCGTCTCGACGCGTCTCTTCTCTGCTTTGCTGTGCTGTTAGTGCGATGTTGATGTTGTTTATCTGCTGCTTTAGCTTTTTGATTGTTTCTGACTGCCTTCCGACGACCCCTTTAACCCCCGCGCCGATTATTGTTTGTGCGCAGAAGAATTTGTTTAAATATTTTTATTTTATATACACCGATCACACTGACACACACATAAATACGTTGACGTTGACATAAACGAGGAGGTGGGGGAGGGGTGAACACGTCGCGTCGCGGGTGGAGAAGTACGGTCGCCTAAACACAAAAATAAATTTTTATTGAGCAGTGCGCGACTTGCTTATTGTTTTGTCGCTGGTTTGCTTCTGTTTCTGGTTCGAATTGTGTTGTTGCTGCAGCTGCAGTTGCTGCGTTGTCGTTTCACTTTTGTTTATTTAGATGGTTTATATTTTACTTTACTGCTGCTATTGTTTTAGTCCCGCGCTGCAGTTTATTTACTGCCGTTAATTGCTAGTTAATTGTGTTCGTTTTCCCATTTTCTGCGCAACAGTAGAGTTGTTGGAGCAACATTCTTCTATCGATATATCGATATGTTTACATTTAAGTTATATTTTCGGCGACGGTATTATCGATATTTTTGTGCGCAACTGTTGCTCTGTAGACCACACACTTAAAAAAATCAGTGTCTCAACCGGATTTAAAAAGAGTCTTCAAGTTTTGGGTTTTTCCACTGTGGCAGACTGTTTAATCTCTCTCTACGTGTGTGTCCGCTATGATCTACAGTGCGTTCAAATAGCAGATACTACAACTGATAATTAAGCAAGAAGAATTAACAGTAGCTGGCAATACATACAATTAACTAGCTCGTATCTGTACTGTACTGTATATAAGTTCTGCCGCTCACCTCATTTTCTAGTGTTTGTATGTGTGGTCTGTTGTGTGCAGAGCTTGCAATGAGCGTATAAGTTTCTCAATAAGACCAATGGGTAGCAGCTACTGGGTAGCTGTTTAACCGCCAACTAAATAAAGTCCTTATTTCGTCGGGCTTATTTTCCTTTTCCCTTTAACCTCTAAATAGCGGGAAGATAAATACCAGTGGCCATAATAATACTGGGAAAAGCTCAAATGTTTTACAAACAACAGTATGGCAACGCCAAGGTTGGCGCTAAATTTAAATTCGACGAACGCTTCAATCGCACGCTCCTTGGCTTGGCCAATTGTAACGTAGGAACTGAAACAGCAAGCTCTACATTTGTTAGCAAAAGAAAACAACATACACATGCTGGATTTCCATTTAAAAATTCAGTTTATTTTGATTGGTTTTCATTTTTGTTCAAGTTTGTTTATTTTCTTGTTTCGCATTTCAATACCTTTCAGTTACAAATACTGATATACTACACAGATGACACAATTGATTTTTATATTGTTTTTGTTGTTGTTTATTTTGTGTTTATTAAATTTTGTTTGACTTTTTTGTTGGTTTAATTCAACATTTTTGTTTGATGAATAAAACGCTTAATGCGTCCAAATGTTTGATTTGATTTTCATTATTATTTTTGATTTCGATTTCGATTTTGAGCAACAATTAACAGTTAAGTTTGATTTCTTGCACACATTTAGTTTAAGTTTTTTCTTTTAATTTGGTTTCGTACATATGTATATATATATATATTTGTTTTTCTTTTATAATGTATGCATTTTTATACTGCAAGTTGAAAACTTTGATTTACTTAAGCTTCATTCATTATTGTTTACTATTAATTTTATTATTATTTGTATTGTTTCTATATACAATTTGCCGCAATTCGTGTGTACTTTGTAAATAATTGCTTAAACTGGAGATTGGGCAGCCAGAGTCTAAAAAGTTGCTTGGAAATTGAAAAACAACAATTTTGAGTCTGCGGATTCGGTTTCGTATCGTTTTGAATTCAATAATTTTAATTAATGCTTACAATTAAATTGTTTGTTTGTTTATCGAACCTCTGTCTCTGTTACGGATTGTATAATAATTCAGCTTAGATTTTATACACTTACTTTAGTTTAGTTTTTGTTTGCTTCTCTTTAGCACCTTCTATCTATTCTTCTACTTCCTTTTCTGCCCTTTCTTGGCATCATTTAATTTCGCATTCATTTGCTATAATTATTCTCAATTATCTCTTATGTTAAATGCAATTACAAAGTACTTCAATTTGTTGAAATTTCATTTCAATTTAATGCCTTGAGCCTGAAGCCTTCAATGTACTCGTACTTTGTTAGTTAGTATATGACCGTGTGTGTGTGAGTGTGGGTGTGGGTGTAAGCAGGTGTGTGTTGTAGGTGTGTGTTTGTTTATTTCTTTCTGTGGCCTTTGTTTATTCAGAAGGATTAGCTCGTGTCCTGTCGAAGCTTGAATTCATTTCATTTGCCCAAAAATAAAAAATTTTACAGCTGTGGACTGCACTACTCAGTACTGTTTACATGTGTGTGTGGGAGTGTGTGTGTGTGTTAAGTGTGTTATGCATAATCTCCACTTGATGTACACGTATCGCATTTAACTCTATTTACCTTTTAGACACTATTTATTTTGTTTTTCTCGATTTTCAAAAATGTTTTAGTTTAAAGCTTTCCATTTACTTTTGTTTTTCGTTTAATTATTTTTAGTTTTTGCCTCCTTCCTCTATGAACTTTGTATTCCAAAAATGAGTGTTTAATAATTGTTTCTAGCAGTTAACGTTATTGACATCGATTTAGGCTGTTTTATGTTTTTATTTTTAAGTTTTATTTATAACTAATTTAATGCCAGCTGCATTCGCAAAGATTTTTATATTATTACATTAATTTTTATTTAGTTTTTTAGTATTTGTTTTAAATTATTTCTGTTTATAATTCTCACTTTCGATTAGGCACAATCTTACACAAAATTCGGGCTGTTTTGCTTAGTTAGAGCAGTTAACCAGTTAACCAGTTTAGCGTTAAACACATTTACTATTTCATCCAATTACCCACTTGTTTTAGTACATACTTAGACAGCGTGTGTAACCAAAAGCTGGACATGAACATAAACTTAAGGACAAGTTAATAACAATAATGAAGACTGCGTTTTGTGCCTGAATTTATAGCTGTTTTAGATGCGGCTTTTGCGGCTGAAACCGATAGAAATATTGCTTTAAGCTAATTTCTTGAAATAGCAACAGATTAAGCACATACACACATGCACCCACACACACACACACACACTCCCACACACTTGAGTAAATCAAAGAGTTTCTCCTCTGCGCACACAAATACAAATTCCAATTGAACACCTAACAAAAATACATACATATATATATATTTGGTATATGCACTAAGTTTAGTTAACACTAGTCTATATAGATCGTATGTTTCGATTCGTCGCAATTCACACGCTGTAATCGTAACTTAATCGTAGCTAAATATAAGTATAAATTAATTAAATTTAATTCGACAACAAGCTCGTTTTGCACTTAAGTAACTGCTAATGCTTTGTATTAAACTCTAGTTTATTAGCTATATGCTCATCTCTATACAACACTCTCCCTGTCTTGCTCTATCTTCCATCCCTTTCTATAACTTGGCACAATACCGAAACATGAAAAACAAAGTGAGAATAAATCTATTGAACGCGTCTCAATTATTATTAATTTTCAATTTTATTGCTGCTTTATGTAGTCATTACTCAATTACGTTTATTATTATCGGATCTTAAAATTGTTTATAGTTTTTAGTTAATAGTTTTCGCATCAAGTTTACTGTTTTTCCTAGTTACCATTTACTTACAGTTACAAAAACTTTGCTCCTTTTAACGCTTTTACTTACGAATACTTTCAGTTAACAACTTTGTTTCAGATATACATAACTATTGACCAACTATTTTATTTTCTTTTTTTCTTTTTTGTTTTTGTTTTCCTTTTGCCCAAACGCGCCACATACCCGTTATGCTGCAGTGGGGGAGGGGGGGAAGGAAAATTATGTGAAAACTCGGGGGAAAATTAAGTGAAACCAGTGAACAAACTGACCGAAAGTGACGAAACCTTTTTACCAATTCTTGTTGGAGTGGGGTTTAGGGACTGGGGTGCATGAGTACTCCTTTGAATACTGTACAAAAATGTTGACAAGCAGCGCGTTTGGACCTCGACATACCCTACATACAGGACTTGGTTACAGATCTGAGATCTTAACATTGTTAACTGCATTTGTTGGCATGCGAGACAATAAATACATTTACATTACTTGTATTAAACCAACTTTTTACGATATAAATAACATTTGTGCCCTCAACTGGGCCTAAACTGGATCACTTTTGATTTGTTAATTGTTTCTGTTTGTGTGTGTCGAGTGTGTCGTGTGTGTGTGTTTGTGTGTGTTCAAAATTACAACATGACTAACAATCTGCTAAACACACTCCTCCACTTCGCTGATTACAAACAAATTGGTATATAAGTACATATATATATATATTAATTATTATTATTATTTATTTTGTTGCTAGCTTTACTTAAGTATTTAGTTTACGCGTTAATCTCTGGGGACAACTCCCCTAGCCCTGTGCCCCTTGCCCCCTGCCACGCCTAGCACGCCCCTCACGGCTCTCGGGCACTTCAGAGTGCCTGGGTTTTTATTTATTCTGTTTTTGTTTTTGTAGTTAACAAAGTGTTTTTATATTTTCTGTTTTTGGTTTTTGTGCGCATAACTGCTGTGAGGGACTATGTTGGTGGGCGGCAGAGTGGCAGCGGGGTGTGGCTGGTGAGCTGTACATAGGGATATCAGCAGTTCTCCGGGCGAAGGCAAAAAAAGACCGAGCACAGAGCAGGCCATTCGATGAGCCGTAACAAGGACAATTGCTGCCTTGTCTTCCTCTTTGTCTTTGTGTCCTTTTGCTGTGCTGCTGTTTCCTTGGGTATCCTCTTCCTCACTTCCTCTCATTCGCTAGTGCTGCTGTGCCTGGTTCAGTAGCTGCTGCTGTCGCTGCAGATTCAGTTCCGTTAGATTCTTCATCATCAGCGTTCTCTCCAGATTCTCCCGAATTCCGCGCTCGTTCTCCTGTCGTACTGCACAGCAGAGTTAAGAGTAGAAGAAAGGAGTTTATTAGTAAATTATATTAAAATATTTTAAATATATTATTTAGCTTAATAAATACTAGCGCTTATGGAACAAGTTCTTCTATTAATTTCTTTATTAATTTTATTAATTATTTTTCACTGTTTCACGTTTATCCTTCTCTTGATGCTCTGCGTTTAAACTGCAGTTGAAGTAAATGCCTGTTGATGAATTCTTGAATAAAACTTTCATCAATCCAGACTATTTACTTTAAGCACAGTTCAACATTAAATCGCGTTGCGTTTACCCGTTTCCGGTTTACCCGTTTCGATAACGCGTGAGTTTTTATCATTTTACTGCCGATTTCCTGCCGAACACGCCCACTACGCCCACGTTCAAACTCGGTTTGATCGTCAAGCATTGTTGGTTAGGGGGCTGGGTTGGGAAAAGGGGGCGTGGCAGTGTTTGCTCGACGCTTTTGTGCATTTTACAGCAGTTTTAATTAACGGCAAACAAATTGACACGCGACACACAGCAAAAGAGCGGAGTGGGGGGACAGGTTTAACGGCGGAAGGGGGGGCGTGGCAACAGTCATATTGGAGCTGTGTAAAGTGTCAAAATTTGTTTGCCAATCAATCACACGTGCACACAGTGCCACAGTCGCATATTTGTTGGGTTCACTGTCTGCTCTGAGGTCTGATTGTGTTCTCTCTCTTTTTTTTTTTGCTTTGCTTTTTTGTGTTTCGGTTTCGTTTACTGTTTGCTGTTATACATTTCTTTACGACTTCGCTTGTTGTCTGTTTTTATTTGCACTCTTTGGTGGGGTAGTGGAGGGGGAAAGGGAGAGAGAGAGAGGGCAGCGGGCCACCTGACAAAGATTTAACACAATATTGCAATGGCAACGCTTTGTGTGCTGTAAGTGCAATGAATCGCATGCAACCCTGGTCTGCATACACACTGCACTGCATGCAGCACTGGTCTGGGCTGCCCTACCACTGCCCTGCCCTTATATGCATATTCCTAGTATGCTGCACAAAAATACCAGCTGTAAAAATTTAATTAAAAATACTTGCCCTAAATTGCAGCTCTCACACACACACACAGACACACTCAGCTGGTAGCTTACACACACACACACAAAAAGGCAAGAATTCAAGTAATTTACGAACATTTTCATTTAATTGCAAAATTAGTTACTCTTTTATTGAGCCAAAAAAGTGTGTGCAGCAACTGTCTGCGCTCGACGCTGTAAATACCCTGTAAGTAGTTGGCTAAGTGATATAAATAAGTTTTGCTTAAACTATAAAACGTAAAATAAATTTAAATTAATTAATACAAATGTTAATATAAATTTTATTACTTCCCCCTGTTCACCTAGCAAACAATATCCCCTTAACTCAAGCTACACGCGGTATTTAAAACAACATATTAAAAGAGCTTTAAAATGTTCGCTGCTGCTTGAAATGCAGTAAAACTGAAGCAGGAGGAGGAGGTGGAGCAGAGCTGAGCTGGACTGGAGCACGTGGTCTGTGGTCGTAATCATTGTCCTGTTTCTGTCCACGTTTGTGCAAGGGCTTTGAGGCGTAGGCGCAACGTGTTAATGACAAAAGAGAGAGAGAGTGAGAGAGAGGTGGGACAGAGGAGCGTAAAGAGAGTGGGGTGGAGGAGTACTGGGAACAGGTGACGATGAGGCTGCCTGCCATTATTCACGTGGCAAGTGCTGTGCTGAATAGCAGCCACTGAGTACGAAGTACAATGAGTTTGCGCTCCTACCCCCCACTCTCCCCCACCCTCTTGCTGCTGCTGGCCACGTGTGTGTGTTGGGCTATTTGAGACCAATTAACATAGAACTTTCCCACTGGTAAACAAGTTAAATTGTTAACAGCCATTAAGGGCGCTCATAAATGCCGCCGTGTAACTTTCAGCCTCGTGCAGCCGCTGTCGCTATCGCTGTCTCTGTCCCACTTGGTTGTGTGTGTTTGAGTTAGTGTATTAGAGTGTGTGGTGTGCTAGAGTGTGTGTGTATGCCCAGGTGTATGCGCTTGTGTGGGTGCAAGTGCTTGGCGCGTGTGTTTGTGTTGCTTCTTTGTGTCTTTTATGTTGTTTAATTATAAATGTGGCGTTGAAAGCAACAGCCGACAGCCCCGCCCCCTCTCTGCAACTCCTACACTTTAGACTGATGTGTGCGTGTGTGTGAGAGCTGCCATGACGGATGAAGACCGACGACCATGTAACTATATAACTAATTAGTTTCCTGCCTTATAGTGGGCGGTTTTTGGGACACTTTACCTAACTGTTACACTCGCTGACAGTTACTGTAAATGTTAATTTTAACATTATTGTTAATGTTATCCTTACTGTCACTGTTATGGTCTTTGCCCATTTAAATTGAAATTATTAATGCTGTTTCGAGGTTCTGCCCTATTCACTTAAGTATTCCATTTGCGTAGAACAAAGTTAATGAATTATGAAGAGTTATTAAATATTGACTAAATAAAATTGAAATATAGTACATACAGTGCGAAAGCTTAAATCACAGTCAATTAGCAATTAACTGGGTTGAGGGAAAACTCAAAGTAATTTTTTAACAAGTAAGAAAGGCTACAATCGAGCGAGCCGACTGTTAAAGACCCCGCTACATATAGGCTATAGTCGTCCGAAATCTGACTTTTGTCAGACTTTCAAAACAACTAATTCGCGCGTATTAAATTTAAAATATTGTTAAGTAATAAATGTGACTCTATAAGTGTGCTTAGTTTAAATTTTGGATTTAAGATCTACTGAAAGTTCTGTTCGCTCGGTATTACAGCTGGAATATTCAAATTCCCAGTTGAATTCTCAAGCGAAAAGAAATCCACAGTAAGAAACAACAGAATTTAAAATCCAAATAATTTTGTGTGTAGCGAGCAGCTGTTAATTCCGGTATTTCTGTTAAAATATGTGCATCACCGATCAGCTAAAAGTGAGGATTTTTCTAGATGATTCACCAGGCGAACAGAATCAGCAGGAAGCGATATTAATGTTAATTCACTTAATTTTAAGTCACTGTTAAGTTAATGTTAAGTCACTGTTAAGTTAATGTTAAGACACTGTTAAGTTAATGTTAAGACACTGTTAAGTTACTGTTAAGTTAATGTTAAGTCACTGTTAAGTTAATGTTAAGTCACTGTTAAGTTAATGTTAATTCACTGTTAAGTTAATGTTAAGTCAATGTTAATTCGCTGTTAAGTTACTGTTAAGTCAATGTTATGTTGAGTCACTGTTAAGTCAATGTTAATGTTAAGTCACTGTTAAGTCAATGTTAATGCAAAATAATTTTTGCATAGCGACCTGCTGTTATTTCTGTTGGCCTGGTATTTCAGCAAGAATTATTAACGATTTTTGGCACTGCAGATCGCCGCGGTCATGCAAAAAAAAATCCGCGAATGGCCAAAATCCAAGATTTTCCTAGCTTATTCACCAGGCAAGCAGAATCAGCAGCAAGCGACAGACTGTAATTTAAATTCAATTACAGAGAGTAGAGTGCGGGAGCACAAACAGTAAACAGAGAGTGCTCCTTGTTCGCGCCATAAAGCAAACAAAACAGAAACCGTTCGTGCGCTCTGCTGGCGCCCGCGTACAATAACACACACAGCGGCAAAGATCTCTGAGCGCAACTAGCGCAGAGAGTGGGAGCCTGCCTAAGCTGTTAATGTTATTGACAGCGAACAATCACACAAACCGTTCGTGCCCTCTGTTAGCGTCACGAACAATCACACAAACCGTTCGAGCCCTCTGTTAGCGTCGCGAACAATCACACAAACAGCGGTTAATGTTAAATAATTTTGCATTGCGCCATAAATGACAGCGAACAAACCGTTCGAGCGATCTAACGGGGGCAGCGAACAAACACCCAAACAGCGAAGAGATCGTAAACAGAGAGTGGGTGGAAGAGCGAGGCTTTGCACGTGTATAAACAAACCTTTTCGCTTATTTACTTTATGTATTGCAACCTGCTGACTATTTCTGTTGGCCTGGTATTTCAGCTCAGATTTAAAAGATCTATATGTTCATACGGACGGACGAACAGACGGACAGACAGAAGGACGGACCGACAGACAGAAGGACAGACAGGCTGTTGGTGCTGATCATATAGTATATATTAATATATATACATGGTGGGGTCGGCAACGCCTCCTTTTTGCGAACAAGCACGCAATGAGCGAAGAGATGGTAAATAGAGAGAGTAAGGCGGAGAGCCTTGCGTAGGGACCAATTGAGGTAGTTATTTGTTTACTTCATGTATTGCAGCCTGCTGACTGTTTCTGTTGGCCTGGAACTTTTGCTCAAATTTATGCCGTTTGAGAGCTTTGCAGATCGCAGCGTATAAAAAAAAAGCGCGAATTACATCAGCGGAGGGGCAAAAAAGAAGATTTTACTAGCTGATGTACCAGACGAACCAAATCAGCAACAAACGACAGAATTAAGTTCAAAAGGAATCCACGACAGTAGTGTGGGTGAGATCACTGCTGTCTGTGTGAACTGCCGGCGACAGAGATCTCTGAGCGCAGTTAGAGTAGAGTGTGAGAGTAGAGTGCGGGAGCACAAACGGTAAATATTATAATGGTTTCGTTAAAAAAAACCTTGGAAGAAAAAAGTTTTCTACTTCAGTGTAAAGTAGTGGGCATGGGTTTAGTTTTTGTCGGGTACCCGTGGGGTGTTCGGGTTGCAATATGTTGCTCTCCGGCCCATGGGCTGGGTCGGGTTTGGCTGCAAAATTTCGGCCCATGCCCACCTCCAGTGTAAAGTCAAAGAGTCAAAACAATGCAACTTTGATATTGAATATTTTGTGACTCAGATGCCAGATTTTCGATTGGCATGCCTTGTTGGACACGGGAGGACCAGGACTATCGATTGGCATCAAAAAATCGCAATCTTAAAATTTGACGATTTTTGACAAAAATGCAAAGGGGTAACACTGTCAAAATGGGGTCGAAATTAAAATTTTGGCATGGAATAGACGCTACTAGTTGCCGAGAGTCTAAAAAGGCAACGCGTTTAAAAATATCACATCATTTGGCTGAGTAATGATCATTCAAAGTTTAAAATATGAATTTATTGGGATTTCAGGTTACATTACTTCTGCCTGTTACGCACATTTTGCTTCTGACACACTTAATAGACCTCTCTACTCTCTTTTAGAGTACGGGGTCAAAATAGTAATGTTTTTAAACAATTCCCAAGGTAGCCTAAAATTAAATTTATTCGTCACTATTTAAGACAAAATAAACTGGATTTCTGGGAACTGTTTTTGTTTTGTTTAAATTTAAATGCGTTTCGTTCTTTGGAAATCTGTTGTTTATAATTTCCAGCTGAAATTTCCGTTGTTTTCTTTTGTTTAAATTGATTCATTAACAATAAATTGAACCTTTTGGTGTTTACTGACTCTGATGTAATGACTGACACTTAATTGAATTGAAAAAAAATTCTTCATTTTGTTTGCTTTATGTTTCATTGAACAATTTGTTATTAAAATGTTAATTTCGTTTGGGATTTACACGCCAGTAAGCAGCTAAAAATGATTGAAAACTTATTTATTAATTATATTTAAAATACCATCAGCCGAGAAGTAAATAAATAACGTATATCTATATATATGTACAGCTGGCAAAGTATACAGCTGAGCAGTTTGTGGGTCATCTATTTTTTGACAGCCTTATCAGAAGCCTATCATGCTTAGGCTGTCAATTTGCGGCGATTTGTGGGCATGGTTGGACTGGGGTGGGTGGTAGGTTCGGGGTGGAGTGTGTGGGCGTGGTGGAGTGCGGCTGCCTGTTGCCTTTTGCGGCCGCGTGGGCATTTGCCACGCCTAGTGGCGTTCACAGGACTCTGGCAAGGACGTGAAGCCAACTGAGCGGACAATGTCACCAGCACAAGCCACGTTGGTAACAGCATAAACAATTGTTGTATTTGTTGTTGTTGTTGTTTAGCCAGATCCTTCTTTCTTGCTTTTGCTGCACTCACTCACGCGCACATGAAAAAGTAACCTAGTTTCATGTCGTAAACGTAAAACGTGTGTGTGTGCGAGTGTGTTTGCGTGTGTGTAAATAAGCGTGCATGTCTGTGGGTGCACACATAAAAAGGATGCTACAGCCGTGGCATACCCCTAATGATGCACACACGTACGCACACACACGGCAAAAACACTCACACGCAGACAAACAAACACAACTATTAAGTGAAAGTATAAAAAGTGAGCATGATAACTAAAGGTTCTTGCAGACGCAGCTCAGCGTCGGTCACTCAGTCAGCCAGAGAGACAGAGACAGAGAGAGGGAGAGTGTGAGGGAGAGAGAGCCAGTCAGTCTGTCAGTTAGTCAAAGCGCCAGTCGGCAGAGAGTCCATTGTCATTGTCTGTGCTTAGCAAAATAACAACAAAACACACACAGACACACACACACACACACACACACACACACACACTGTGACATACACACAGCCACACACATACTTACAGTGCTGATTAGTTTGGCTTGGCTGTGGGCTTTTGTTGCTGCTGCTGTTGCAGTCACAGTAACAGTCATTAAAGTCGAGGTAAGTATCATTTTTTATGGCCAACGCATGTGTATGTCCATGTCAGTGTGTCTGTGTCTGTTTGTGTGTTGTGGCTGGTGTTTGCAAGTCAGTTAGTCAGACAGTCGCTTAGTCATTTAGTCAGTTATGTAATGCTCGAGATTTGCTGAGCTTTTGCCAGCTCAATTTTCGAAAGTCAGCATCTGGCAGGCAGCTCATTGGGGAGCCAGTAACACAGACACAAGCACACACACACACACATATTTGTATGGCTTTATGGTTATATGGGGCATATGGCCAACTGGTTCTCTGTCTTTCTGTCTCTAACAATGGACCACTGGACCAGTGGACCACTGGACTAAGCCGAGTTGACCTTATTCTTCGATGCGAATGCAAGTAATAACAAAATCTAAAGAAAACTAAATGGAAAGCAATTGCAAACAGTTTCATTTCTTGCAGAAATCTGCCATAATTTAAATAAACAGCAAATGTAATCAAATTTAACAGTCAACACATTTGATCAAGTCTATTAAGCAATCAGCAGTAAAAACAATTTGCTTTTTTTACAATTTTATCAATAAATGTACAACCAATTTACCACGAGCTTTAATTTAATCAAAATAATTTATGTAAGCTCATGTGGTTAAACAAAATCAAATATTTGATGGTTGAGAGGTGGTTAAAAACACGTGTGTTTTTGGCCAAAAAGTTTGCCTCATTTTTAAATCATGACATGAATTTCGAAAAGTTGCAATTTATTGTTGACTTCAAATGGCACACAAAACACACACAGAATATTTTGTGTTGAAAAAAGGAAAAAAATCGTTAAAAATGTATAATATTTTGTAAAGTGAATATTTGCTGGAATTGGCAAAGAGTTGTGCACAAATATTTTATGATCATCATCAACAACATTTATTTTCACTCACTCAATGACAATTCCAAATTTATTTGCCAAACATAAAACGTAAATCTTTTTTGGTGGAAAGCGTTGCCTACTTTCAGGCGCGCGTCTTAATGTAGTTTAACAGCTGGTATGAGTAAGTTAAACAGCCGCTGTTAAGTTAACAGCAATCACTTTACACTAAACACAATGCACTCGACACTTACGCGAATGTTAACTAACAGAGAGCTGTTTAAAATTAAAAGGGCTTTAAAGCTGTGCCATTTTTATGTAAACTTACAGGCGGGTTTAAGTGTGTTTTTTGTTTCAATTGCATTGAATGTTAACTGTTGCCAATTTTTGTGGGCGCTGCAGCTGCTCCTCAATTAGCCCGGCTAAAGCTGGCTCGCTTTGTGGCGCTGCAGGGAGTCTTTGTAGCGTCTTCCAATTACATACACGTACGCACAGTGGGACGCAGAAGGAGTAGAAGGAAGAGCGGGAGAAGTGACGACAGTGAAGCAACCGAATTGCAGTTAAGCGAAGTGGAAACGGAAACGAAAGCGGAAAGTGTAACAGAAACGGAATTGCAGCCAAAATGTTGAACGACGAATACGAATTGGGATTCCCCGAAATATGTTCAGCAAGGTGATAAAGGCAACGCTCGTTGGTTGTTGGAGTTCATGAGGGTCGCATGCCCGTGTAGTGGACCGGCGTGTCCCTGCTGAACGAGTGCGCCTTCTTCCCGGACTGACTCTGGCCGGAGGTGAGCGTGACAATGACCACGAACACGCTGGCGCACACAAGGCACAGCAGCACCGTGGCAAGCACAATGCACATGATGCGCTTCCGCTTGCGATCCGCTTCCTCATCCTCATCGGTCTCATCGCTCAACGACTTCTTCTTCAGCTTGTGCGAACCCCCGCTAATCGAGGCCTTCCGTCCGGCGGCCAGTTTATGATGGAACGGCCGCAGCACCTGAGCGGCAAAGGCCGCATCGCTCAGCTCCTGTTCGTAGGTGAGCGACGACTTGCGCTCGAAGGAGGGACGCTTCTCCTCGATGAACGCCGCAGCCGCTGACGAGATTGGACGTGGACTGCGCTTGATCTCGTCCACATTGACAACAGCGGCACCCGCGCTGGGCACCGCCGTCGACAGCGGACGACTGTTCCGTCGGTGGGGTGAGGTAAGCTCAAAGTCTTCGCCGTCCGCTGCTCCGCCACTGTCTGTGATGAAACTCTTGGACTTCTTGGTGGCGCTCAGCGTCTCCCGATAGTTGCGCAGTCTTACGCTTGCGCTGTGCAGCGCCTTCGCCTGCTTCACGCTGGCACTGGCATTAGTGCCCTGAAAGGCAGCCGCTGCCGCCAGCACACCTGGCCGATGTACGGCCAGCTCCTCCAGATTGCTGGGCGACAGATACAGCGAGCGTCCGTGCTGGGCGCCACGCTTGAAGTGATACGCAGCACTGGCCGCCGCCGCTGCACTGTGCAGCTGCAGTGTGTGGGAGGCCGCGCTCGTGGAGGGTCGTCCGTCTAGCTCCAGGCTGTGGGTGCTCTGCTGGCGTGAGTGGGGATGCGGGTGCTGCTCACGCTTCTGCTTGATGCTGTTTGAGGCGGAGGCGGCGGGCGGATGTGTGGCGCTGTGTCCGGCGGCCAGTGCGAGCGCAGGCGCCGTGTCCTCGAAGGAGCCGGAACTCTTGCGCATGCGTCGCACGGCCACAGCGGCTGCCGCCAGTTCGGCCACGCCCAGTTCCTCCATTTTGGTGTGACTGTTGCTGCGTGAACGCGACTCCACGAACAGTTCGTTCTCCAGCGACAGATTGGACTGGGGAAAGAGTCCACGACTATCGATGGGCTCCATCAGATCATCGTTCAGCGACGGATGCCGTATCTGCGACTCAACCACTGAGTCCGGCTTGCTGCTGGGCCTTCGCCCGGGATCATTGAACGAGCGATGTGAGCGGCAGCCCCGACGACTGGGCGAGGGGGAACGGGAGATCTCCTTGCCGGTGCCGGCTGGCGGACCGGGCATCAGAAAGTTGGCACGTACGGAGCTGGTACGGCGACTGGAACTGGCAGAGCCGGCAGCCACCGCTAGCTGTATCTGCTCCATGGCGGCGGGATCCTGTTGGGCGTGGAAGGAATGCGTTTTCTTCATCTGAAAATTGGTAGACGGATGTACGTCAATAGTGTCTGATCGTCGGAACAGATTCTTTTTCAGCGGATGCGATTGCGATTGCGATAGTGGTTGCGCTTGCGGGTGGTGCGTGGCACGTGGCAGCATATCATCGACATCGATGAACTGTATCGGTGATGTGCTGCCGCTGCCAATTCCACCGCCAACGCCGAGCGGTGAGCGTCCCAGGCCCATGCCGAGGCCCAGGCCCACGCCCAGACCGCCCACATTGTCGCCCAGGCTGCTGCTGCTGACCAGATAAATATCCGGTTGATGTGATTGCTGTTGCTGCCGGTGGTGCTGCTGCTGTTGTTGCTGTTGGTGGTGCTGCTGTTGCTGTTGCTGCTGACCCAAGATCGGGCTGACCGCGTGCGAGGTGGGTGAGCTGGTGGAGCTCGAGTGCGGGTGCTGGCGGTGCGAATGCGGATGCGCATGCGGATGTGGCAACTGGTGGTGCCGTGCAGCAGCTGCCTGTGCGGCCAGTTGCTGAAAAGTGTGCATATGCAGCTGGTGTTGTTGTTGTTGTTGTAGGTGGTGTTGTTGTTGTTGTTGGTGGTGCTGTTGTTGTTGTTGGTGGTGCTGCTGGCGTGCGGATAGTGCTGGAGACACGGAACCGCTCCCGCCACCAGACCCATGCGTATGTTGGGGTAAATTGTGTAGTGCTGGGAGTGCTAGGGTCTGCGGCGGTGCAGACGAGCGCACGGGCAGCGGCGACGCCGAGCGGTGGATCAGCGGCTGCTCATGCACAATAAAGCCATCGTCGAGATCTAAATCTAAATCGGTCGCTATCGGTGCATAGTTATCAATGGCCATGGAAAGGGAACGATGGATGGGCTTCAGCTTGGGTGGTTTCTTTTTGGTGGCGGGATTGTCAAAGGAGGATGTGCCCGAGGTATGCTCCTCGTCCGCATCCCCAGCGGTCATATACGGATCGTAGCTGTGCACCGAGACCACATGCTGGTGACGGGACTGCTGCTGCTGCTGCTGTTGCTGCTGCTGCTGGTGGTGGTGCTGCTGTTGCTGCTGGGATTGGTGGTGGTGCGACTGCGACTGATGCTGCTGACCACCGCTGGTGCCGCGCTCCATGCGGTAGTAATACTGCCGTGGGTATCTATGGTAGTAATGTGCAATTGTGGTGCTGGTATGTGGGTGGTGTGGCGAGCAGGAGTGGGTTAATCACACAGACACTGACCTGGTCGTTCGCGGGTGGCAACTGTAACGGTAGCGGTAACGGTAACGGTTACGTTAACGGTTACGTTAGCCGTTGCGGGTACAGACTCGGTATCGGTATCGTTATCGGATTCGGTATCGTTATCGTTATCGGACTCGGTGGTTCTTGAGCTAGTTCTTGTTGACTCGTTACTTGACGGCGGTGTTGGTTGCTAGTGGTGGTAGTTGTGATGGTGGAAATGGTGCTGTTGTTGTTCTTGTTGTTGTTTTGTGCTTTGTGCTCGACACCCAATAGGGCTAGTGAGAGTGAGAGAGAAAGACACAGAGAAAGAGAGAGAGAGAGAGAGAAAGAAAGAGCAAGAAAGAGAGAGAGAAAAAGTGTGCTGTGAGGGACTAAGGGACAATGAAGACTTTGGACACTTGGACGCTGGACGCACACACACACACGCACACACACAGGTGTCTACACACACAGACAGGCACACAGACACAGATACAGACAAAGACACACGCTAAACACCAAGACGGTAAATGTGCAGGACATTCAGCATTTAAGAAGACAACTAAGAGATGTTAATCGTGTGTTCTTGTTGTTGTTGTTGTTGTTCTTCCATTCACTGTAGCTGTTGTTCACTGTAGCTTGTTGTTGTGATTACTGTTGTTGTTGTTGTATTTGTTGTGATTCTTTTCACATTTTCTGATTGTTTGTTAATGTGGTGCAACTAAATTCCGTTTTGTTTTTATTGTCACATTGTGTTTGAGATGATTGTTGTTGTTGTTGTATTTGTTGATGTATAAAAATGTAACTACAGTATTTTGTTGTTGTAGTTATTGTTGTTGTTGTTGTTTGCTACACTCATTAAAATGGGCAAATACAAAAGCACAACTAGAAGTAGACAAGAGAAATACAATAAAAAAAAGTATTAGCAAGCTGGACGGGGTGCTGCGGGTGGTGCAGGTGCTTCAGGTAGTGCAGGTGAGCAGGTGGTGCAGGTGGTGGCATCTGTTGTACTTAAAGTTATATATATGTATCAGAAATCAATAGCCAAAATCAAAGTGAATTGCAAATGTACGAAATGAAAAGAGAAATAGCAAAAAATAGATGGAAAAAACACATTGAAAATTCAAACAAAGCGAGAATTCATAAAAAGCTGAAATAGAAGTCCAAAATTCCTGCATCAATTGAGTCAAGACGGCAAACTGCATACACTTGTAGCTACAACAAATAATTTATCTCTGAGATACATTTCAAAATTTGTATTTTTGTTAGCCCAACTAGCTGCGCTTTAAACTTGGCTAGAAATTTGAGTTTAATTTCCATAACGACTTGATTCCCCGTTGAGCACTTGGTCACGTCGCACAATTGATAAGTTAATCGAATTGCATTTATTTGAATGCTCAAATCGTCACGCTGTTTGCCCGGGGAATTTGCTGTTGCCACTCCCATTTTGGCCATTCGCCCATTACGGGCTACTAACTCTTTGGCAACACAATTCATCATTTTGCGAATACCTTTGCTGAGCCGGGGAATTGTAACGTTTTGCATAATTTAAAGCGACAGGCCACAGTCGAAGTCCACAGGCAATTGCCTGTTTTTCCACTTTTCCGCATTTCCACACTTTCCCCCACGACCCCACTCCCTCGCGCCCCTTTTCCCCCACTCGCCACGCCCCTTTTGGCCGCTGTTTACACAGCTAGTCCTTTGCTACTGTCACTCACTGTGTTAATTTTTCAAAGCTCATTGATGGATGAGTGCGCCAGTTGACATTTATGTGCCTAGGCCACACTTACACACACACACACACTTGTACACAAAGGAGTGGGGGGCAGGGCCCGCCAGGGAAGCTCTTCAAAAATTAACGCTCTGCGACTTGAAAGTTCTGCGTGCCCGCCCCAAAACGAGTTAAACATATTAAAATTTGCTTATGCAAAAGGTAAAGAATGAAAACCCGGCTTCCCACACACACACACACACACACACACACACACACACACAGGGAGAGTTTATGTGTGTGTGCGTGGGGCAAAAGGCTCTGAAGACATTTAACAGCACGTACTTTAAATATGTTTAAAAGAGCTTAAGTGAAATGAAATGTGGCGCTGCTACATATATACAGATACATTTATATATATGCTATATATATACACAATCTCACACTTGTACACATGTGGCATACAATAGGGAATCGCATGTGTATATGACAGCGTCTGCAGCTGGCAACAGCAGCGATAGAGACCGTGTGGGAGAGAGCAGGAGATAAGAACAATGAGAGAGACACAGATCCTTGTGAGATATTATCAATGCCGTGGCTACCATGTTCTTTGTCTTTCGAAGCCATCAAATGAAGGTCTTTATGTTTCAGTTACTGTTGCTGCTTCTGTTTCAGATTCAGATTCAGGCACGACGCACTTGTCAAATTTCACAGCATATCAAATCTGATGCGAATTAGCTGTAATTCCCAGCATGTATACGCACCGTATGACTGGGCTAAGCAGCGCACGAAACTGATTTGTTTCTGATATGCTTGAGCCATCAGATACACGTTGGTTTTGGCCTAGTTACGAGTGTGTCTACGCATACATATTTTAAACTGTGTTTAAATTTGACTAAAGTAAGTCAAAGAGAATAAAATATTGCCTTAATATTGGTAGCTATTGATTTAGCTTACAAAAGCAGTCGAAAATGGTACAATTTATTAATTAAATATTATTTAAAAAATCTTTTTTAGTTAACATATTTTATAAAAAAATGTTTCTGCCATTAAAGCTTTGATTTCTCATTTATCCCTTACCCAAATCAAAGCTCTGCTCATTTAATTCAGACTTTAAAACTCCTACACAGACGAGACGAGTTCATCAACATTTTTTGCTGTCTTCAGCAAAGATTTTGGCTGAGCATGTCATTAAATATAATGTATTATATTTAAGTGCAGAATGTGCTGACAATCTATTTGTTCTAGTACTTAAGGCATCTGCTAGTGCCACATGCCACATGCCGCATGCCGCAGCTGCTTGAGTTGCTGAGTTGCGTAGCAGACGCCTTAATTGGCATAAACAATGGTTAATTAACATAAAACTAACATCTCGAACCAATTTAAACAGTCATACGTGCGTAATTAATTAATGCTCTGTCCTCCCCTCCTCCCTCCACTCCTCCACTCCATTCCTCTGTTGACTTTTGGGGGGATGAAACTGTAACTGATTCGCACACACACACACTGTCAGCGTCTGCATGCTATGATGATTTCTGGCCCGACTGTTAACTGTTTAATGTTGAACTCTTGACGGGTTTCTGGCGTGCGAAGTGTAATCAATTAATTGCGTTTAACGGCGAACCCAAAAGCACCACAACGCACCACTTCACCCCACTTTGTCCCACTCCCAACCCAAACGTGCCAAACCGCACCACAACCGCCATTATGGTAAATGAAGGTTGCGGCAGTCGTCGTCATTTAATATTATTAAATCCAACGCCGAGTTCTCGCCCATGCCAACGAAATGTGCTCCTCGGCGTAAAGGATGTGCTCGGCAATAAAATTTGCTTTGCACACTCGCTGTAATCCGATTAAATGCCAAGAATGATGATAGGAAATGCATCAAAAGTTCCTCACAACTTCTAGACGATTACGAATTTGTCAAACTCAATTTGTTGTGCAATTTTTAATGAGTGCCACACACACACACCCGCTCTCTAAGACGCTGCGCCTGCAGTTATGCAATATTATTTTAATAACACATTCCTGCTTGCAGCTTTTGATGGAGGCATGTCAGCAGCAAAGTCCTAGCTGGAACTTCAACTGAGATTCAAGTCAGCATCGGCGGCATTGCTGAGTTTCCATTTAATTTGAATTGTTTTGTGGATGGCAAGCATTTTTGTACGCTTGACTGCACCACACACAGAGCAGTGCAGTTGGCCCTGGGCCACGCCCACTCTCTAAGCTTATTAAGTGCGCTTAGCTCTTTAATAAACACTCAAAAGAAACTTTCGAGTGCAGTTCACATCGTTTTCTGTTACATGTGGTTGGTTGGGCCCAAGCAAGGACAAATCTAAGCATAGCAAATACAAACTGTGAAATGGAGACTAGAGGGAGGGAGTGAGAGGGCAACACTATAACGCCTTTGGGTGGTAAATTCAATTAAATAACTGGGCAAAACTTTTACAACAGCATTCAACGTCTTGAAATGTTTCGGCTACAGTTTGACAACAATTTATATACCCACCCACACACACTTACACCCACACACATTGAGATTTTGTTGTGCTCCGTTCGCGCTGTCATTTTCCGTAAAGTTTTTCAACATTTTTGTAGCATTTGTAAAACCTTCGCTTTTCCAGCGAAAGTAGAGTGCACAGAAAACTGACCACGCCCACGTACAGCAGCCTCATTCCCCCCTCATCGCCTTGAGCCCTCGCTGCACTTTTGATGGATTGTCGAGCTGGCCAAGTTAGTGTAGTGGCAGAACTTGAAACTACCCAGCGAGTAAATCTCAAAACTTTTTGGCAAGCAAAATGAGCGCAAGCATTCTTAGTCAGTTTGCTAAATGAATTTACAGGACCACAAGCTGCTTAGCCGGACTTTAGTGAGGCAGAAGTGGAGACGGAGGCACAGCATCAGAATTGGTAGTGGCAGCAGAAAGTTGGCAAGACTGGGGCATAAGACCTGAGACCCCGGGGCAGAACTTGGACCTAAACCGAAGCTCATTTTATTTCACTTATCGCCTGGTCACTGGTCACACAACAACAACAACCAGAGCAGGAGCAAGGCATAAACTTTCATTTGAGCAGATACATATTGTGCAAATAGCCAAGAAAGACGAACAACAATTTGGTACAGAGCGGGAGAGGGAGAGCAGCTAGAGGCTAGCAGTCTGTCTCTGTCTACAGTTGTCTCTTTGCTCCCCTCTCTCCCCTCCCTCTTCCCTTCTATTCTTATTTACGACTATGTGTGTGTGTTTGTATAATTGTTTGTCTTTTTGTCTTCGACTTTGTCCTCATCTCCGTCCTCCTCTCCGACCTCCTCTTCGTCCCCGTCTTCTTGCTGTTTGCACATTTCCGCCAACTTTTGCAAGATGTTTATGTAGCATGTCCCGAAATCCGAATGGATTATGCCAAATTGTTGTTTAATACCGCTTTCAATTAGACTTAATATCAATTTGAGCATATAAATAAGCACTGGCACTCTAGGCTTCATATGCTGCTTGTCCACAGGGATTGCTGTCATTATGCGCAATGTGGTCTAGACGGAGTAGTTACCCTGTGATTAGTTCAAAGGAAAACTGTTAATTGGTTGTAGAATATTTTACTGAGGGCTAATTAAATTTAAGTTCAACATTTTGTATTGAATAGCACGAGTTGAAAACTAGACTTGAATCGGTTTAATTTTAGTAACTGTTTAGTTTATTTTTAGTTGCTATTTCACAGCCAGAAACTCAACTACTCAAAGCTGCCTTCAGTTTGCTTAGTAAAAGATTTCTGCTTAATTTATATGCTAGTTAAACTAGTGTCTTTCCAGTGCAAACATTTTCCCCACTTCTAGTTAAACATTTCGTCTGCCCACTTAACTGTTTTGTTATTGCTTTAAGCTAGTTTCACCCCCTATAACATCTGTGGCCAAATCTGAAATGGTCTTTATCTCAATGAAAATTTGATTTTGATAGCCTTGTGTACACATACTCCATTTATCTAATGTAGTATATAAATTTTATACACCACAACGACACAATGGGATATTTTAGAGTACGTGCGTCTCTCGCAGCGAAAAGAAGCTTTGGGGAAACATTAATAAGGGGAAGCCCCACCAGAAATATTGGGAGTGTGGTGTGTGAATAACAATGCGAATGCTTCATTAAATGACGTAGCACAACAAGCAGCGGGAAGACAGCTAGCACAAAGGCCAGCAGCCAAGTCATTGGCAATATACTCGTGCATATATATTGAAAGTTAGCTTGGAGTTTGTTTGGCTGTGTGTCACAGCTGTGTGTGTGTGTGGGTGGGTGTGGTCGCAAAGTGCCAAACTTGCCACATATTGTATCTGCTGTCTATTTTGCTTTTTTGCCGTCAGAGTTCTATGCCAACTCATGCTCCTCTGACCCCCCTTTCTCCATCCTCTTAGATTGATCAAGATTTGTTGGCCTCGGTGCGTGTGTGTTTATGTTTATGTTTACAATGAAACCTGACAGTCTCAATTAATTGATTTATGTGTTGCAGAATTCGGCAGTGCTGCGACTCCCCGCTACGCCCACGCCACGCCCCCTTGGCTGCTGCTGATTAAATGCCAACTGCAGTGAGCGCAGCAAGAAAATTGCAATCAGCACGTAGCAGCGCTGTGGTGTGTAGTGTGTGTGTGTGCTCTGTGTGTGTATGTGTGTTTGCTGTGTGTCTGTGTGTATGTGTGTGCTATATTGCGATTACCTGCCACGCCCGGTTGCCTGGCATTAATCAATGCACAATTTTTCATAATAAGTCAGCAGCAGCTGCGGCTGGCAAAAAATAAACCAAAAACAATTCAAAATTCCCACCGCAATCAGTTGTGTATGCGGTGTGTGTGTGTCTATGTGTGTGTGTGTCCTTGGCAGGACAAGAGCACATGACTTGGGCAATTATTATTGGGAACCATTGATTCATTTGATGTCGTATAATTTGACAACATAAATAAATTAGGGCCAAAAACCGTTGGAAGGTTAAAGGGCAACTAAAACAATAACGTTGGCGCAAGGTAAAACAGTTAGCGGATATTGGCAAGGCAACAGGAAACACAGCACAAAATACGAGTACATGACAGAGCGAAGAACAACAACAACAACAAAAGGTGAACAAAAACACAGGGCACAGAGAGAAAACGAAAAAATGTCAGCGCCCAAGACAAAAGGGAAACAACGACAACAAGAAGGACTCGGGTCCCAGCGGAAACGGAAATCTCAGGTGTTTGCTTTGCGTTTGCCATCAAGCAACATCAACAAGAACATGAACAACATTATCATTATAACGATGATCAAGTTCAGCGCACAGTGTACAAGCGCTGGCTACAGTTAAAGCCAAAGTCTTGGCTAATTAATCTTGTTTCTGCTTAAGCACTCAAACTCAAACTGAAACTAGAACTGCCACTCGAACTGCCTCTAATCACATTCATAATCTGCTTTACACTTCAGCAAGTTTAATTCCTGAAGCGGTGAAAGTAAAGAAAGTTGTGTTTCAGATCAGATAAGCGTAGTTAAATAAAGTTGGGAAAGTATTTCACATACGAAATATTTGTTAAAAAATCAGTTTAAGCCCTAGTTATATATAAATTGGAAACCATGTGATGAAACTGTCTTCAGAAATCTGCGAGGGTATCACAATTTTGGCTTTGTTGTTTTCTCCTTAATTTCATTTTGGTCACAACAATTTAGTGTCTTTACCACAACGCACACTAGTAGATAGTGTGTGTATGTGTGTGTGCGTGTGTGCCAACAGTGGCTTTAAGTAAGCGCGCTCTAAACGTTGATGTGGACTTTGACGGCAGTGGGATATGTTGGAGCTGGCGTTGGAGCTGGTGATGGTGATGGTGACGTTGACGTGAATGACGTGATGAATGTTCCAGCATTTTGACGAATGCGTCCTGTACCGGGCACATGCCACATGGCACACAGCACATGACGCAGGCAAAGAGGCAGAAACGCTGAACGAGAGGGAGAGGGAGTAAGTAAGATAAAGAGAGCAGAGAAGAGCAGAGGGAGACAGATAGAGTCAGAGGTACACGTAGCACTGAACATGCAAAACAATTTCAAGTGTCGTCATTGCCATTCGAGCGTTCTATCATACGCGTTCATGTTCATTTGTTGCCACGTCCAAAACGCCCTACAACCACCACGCACCACCACACCACGCCCACTGCCGACCCGCAGCTCGCGGAGATACCTTCGCCAACAGGATATATGACAACGATGCGGAACTCCGACCAACGTCCGCTTGCAGTTTGTCAACGACAGCAATGAATGCTTTGCCCACTGCATAAAAATGAAGCTGACAAAAAAAAAACGAACGAACGATTCACATAGATAAAATAATACGTTGCGTATACGTAATGTGCGTACACTGCAGTCCAATCGAAAGCAGCAATTGAATTAAAGTTCAATAAATCTAAACTAAACTTGTGCTGCTAATTGTAAGCCAAAAGAATCAAATTGGTCTAAATAACTTAATTTCATAGCTGAATTCGTTTCGTTCAAGTCCACTAACTATTTCGCTCAGTGTACGCTGTTATACCCATGTTTTCGTCACTCGCGCGTATCATACAACATTGTTAGCTCATAATATTTCGGTTCCTTTCAATTGATAAGCCGCTTATGATTTGTGCGCATTGCGAATTCGGTAAAACATAGTCAAAGCAGATTACAGACTGTGGAAATATGAAAGCTTTGTGTATATATAGTTAAATCTCTAAATATGATTGAAATTATTCAATTAATGTACAAGTCTTCCCAGCGAACAATTCTCTAATTAAGCCGTAACCAACGTGAATTAAATAATACTCGATTTTCACCTTTTGCTCAGAGATTATGAAAAATTTATCTTGTGCTCGGCAAGGAAAACACTTTAAACTAATTGAATTTTCATAATCAAATGGCAAACATCATTAGATATGCAAATGTTTATGTTGCCACAGTTAAAGCAACAGAAAATCTCGATGCTGAAAACTGTTAAATGCTTTTCCAATCGATTTTCCAGCTGCATTTTCCTCGTGCTCAGTAGAGAACAAGACAGTAGAGGAGAGTTTAGGGCATGAGTGGACAGGATTTGTGCAGCAGAGAGGTTCCAAATCGACCGTCAAGTGAGCGTCAATCAAGCAAAACCATCAATATTATCTGTCATATGCTGCAAATTAGCTCAAGGGATAAGGTTTTGGGGGGAGGTAAGTGGAGCAAACATGTCCTGCATTCTCAATGGTTGCTTCTTCGCTAAAATTGGCAACAGTTAAACGACAAATAAATTAGAATTGGTAATACAATTTGGACAAACATGGTGTCGAGAATTGAGATACAGACTGGCAGGCAGGCAAGCAGGCAGAGGCAAGGATGAAGCGGAAGGATGAATGATGATGGTCAAGAGTAATCCGAGCGGCAAGTTGGAAATGTAATTTGAGCGCAAATTACATTTGAGTTGAAAATTAGCACAGTTGTCAATCTGTGTGGCTGCTAGTTAGACAATGTGTGTAGAGTGTGTGTGATGTGTGTGTTTTCGGCTGCATATTAATGTGCAACGGAGGAGCTGTCTGACCACACTGACAATGAGGTTATTGCCTCGACAGTTGTCTCATCAGTGCCACAAATGCTGACAACAGTTTTTAAATTCATAAATTCGAGAGCACAAGAGAGTAAGAGACAAAGAGAGTGAGTTAGAAAGAGACAGACTGCATCTCTGTTGTCTGTTTACATTCAATTTATTGGACAAGGATGCAAACGTCCTCTTCCTGTGCGGACAATCCAATTTTTGTTATTATGTTGACCAGTAAAATGTGGTAAACATTATGCTACCGACAATTTGGTCGCGTACAGACCTCACCTGTTGCCCGTCGCCTGTTCCCTGCTCCTCTTCGCGTGCACATTGAAACGCCAATGGAGCGTTGAGCGTGCAAATTTATGCAATTTTAATATTGCATTTTCAATTTGATGCTTAAATAGTTGCATAATTGATAAGCGAATACACCAAAGTAAAATGCAAAATGATTTATATTAAAATGCGAGAAATTAATAACGAAAAAACAAGCGGAAAGTGAATCTTCTCCAGGATATCAATGCAATCAGAGGAATAATGAATGCTTTCGCTTTGTGTATACATGAAATGTAGCTGCTATCACAAGAGGCAGGCCGTGCACTTTTATGCCTGTTTGAGTGCCTTCTTTGGCCTTGGCCACACACACAGCACACAGAGCGTATGATTAATTAGCGCATACGCCTCGTAAATTACGGCGATTGGCTTAACTACTATGCATGTCTGTTGAAATGATTCCACAAGCCACAGCAGACAGCCTGCAAAGCACATTTTCATTTATAAACATGGGATAAATTCCAACAGAGTTTTCATTTAATTGAGACACGCTTTGAAATGTTTGTTATCAGTTGAGTGATGGGATCGAAAAGTCAATTTTATCCATACTCTGCATACCTTTTTGTAGCTTAAATCAATTTATTTTGAACGATTTTTGTTTTAAATCAAAACATCACTTCAAAAAGACATAATGTCGAATTTACTTTCATATTTTTCAACGCTTCGAGGCAAAAAGTGATAAATTCAATAAGAATTGTAAAGGTAAACATAAATAGAGTTTGCTTTAAAATGATTTTCAACAATTTTTACACACACTGAAAAACTTTTACTTTACAGTTTAGGGATTATGTTGTTGTTGTTGGTGTAGTGACATGTGCTTAGTGCCAGCTTAGGCCAAAAGTCAGCCAAAGTTATGTGCATGTATTTTCTGGGAAACTTTCATTAACTAAACAAGGTATTAGTTATGCTCTTTATGTAATTACGTATACGTAGCGTAGTTTATGTCCAGTAAGATTGACTGCCTGTCACGCCAGCTGGTCTCGGTTTTAATCATATTTCCCACTTGTGCCAACTCTACGTGTTGTACTACATATATTTTTAAAAATGCACATTGCCAAATGGCATGCATATAAAATGCTGAAAATGTTGAAAGTAAAGTAAAGAAAAATACCCGTACTCATACACGACAAAACTCACAGGTTGGTGGTTCAGTGTGCAGAGTTCAGGGTTCATGTCGCGTATTACTTGTAATGAATAAATAAACAGAGTAACACGCGGCTACTCGCAGTTCACGGCATTGCTCGCATTCCGCCATAGTGCTCATATTCAAGCTAGCACGCGAAGGTTGCGCGAATAGTTGACATTTTTCATTTGCATCAATATCAATTCAGTTGGCATTTTTTCAGCCACCAACTGATAGCAGCAGCTACAAAGCGGTCAGAGGTGGGAGGTCGCGGGGCTACGAGTGTAAGTTATGGTTATGGTTATTGTTATCGTATCTGGTGGTAAAAGTAAATTAAAGACTCGCTGCTCTTACTCTCTCACATATTGACATATTGACACTTTACAGCTACCAGAATTTCTCATTTCTCTCGTGCATGTGACAGCAGCAGGAGGCAAAAGTCTCTGTATCGCTCACTTGACTTATTTATTGCATTGTTGTTGTTGTTGTTGCACTCAAATTGACTTCTGCTGTTAATACTTAATCTATACTCGTTCTGCTGCATTACTCTAATATAGTTGTGTATATATACAGCCTGGCTAGTGCATTACTCTAATCAACAAAGTAGCAATCCATTCGCTCTCTTACATAAAAGGCAATCTTTCAAATGGATATTCATTTCATTTTTGCTGCCTTCAGATTTCAGTTTTCCGCTTTCTTTCTTTGTTTATTCACTTGGCCTGCTGCTGCTCCTGCTGTGCCAGGTGAGCGGCCCAAAAAGGGCCAAACTGGAGAAGGAGCTAAAGTTATTTGCTCTTTGCCTAAGGCTCAAACAATATCAAGCGGGAATTTTATCGGCGCTTTATTGAATTAATCAATCAATTTGTGAATAAATGACTGCCAAGGCAAATCAAACAAAAAATTAATTCAATCGCCAAGGCAGTGAACGGTTTCTTGGCTTTGCTTGCAAACTATTGAATGATGCTCTGCTTACTTTGCTCACTTTGCCAGTCAATCAATCGCCTTTTTTTGATTTATAACATCTTCTTTGGGGGCATAATACAACAGAACACAATAGAGGAAAAAACGTTGGCTCATTAAGCGCTTGGCAATTTAACAATTTGTAAATAATTAATTTTCAATTATGCAACTGCAACAACAGCAAAAAATAACTGCAAAAACAGCAGTAAAATCCATTAACACACATATGAGAATGGACAAGAACGCAGCTGTTGAAATTCTCCCGCTCTCTTTGACACACTGTTTCTATCCCACTCTAGCACCTTTTTTTTTGTATACTCCTGCTCTCTTTGACACACTGTTGCTATCCCACTCGCTCACCTATTTTTTGTACTTATTATTTATGTCAGTGTTGCGCATAGTTTCTACTCAAATAGCACTGTTAGCTGAAAACTGCAAACAATGTAAAATATTTTAATATTATATTAAAGAGTCGGGAATTTTGTGAAATAATTTCTGTCAGCAAAAGAGTGATTTATATTGGCTCTGAAATATTTCTTCTTCTTTTATATATAGCCTTTGTTCGGTCCAGCTATAAATTAGCCAAATTGGCAACACTGTTCTGCATGTGTGCATTTGCTGATGTTATTGTTTATGTTGCCATAATTATACGCAGCAAGTGCTGCAGGCCAATGGGTCCCGTCCAGCACAAACAGTAAATGCCCCAGCCCCAGTCACAATTCCATTCCCATTCCCAAACCCAATTTAAATGCTAGTCCCAATCCTAACCTCCAAAAAGGGTCGCCCCGGTAGCTGACCCGTCGGCCTGTTGTTGTTCTTGTTTTTTTCTACAACTCGATCGACAGAACGCATTTTGGGTCATGTGAGTTTGGCTGCTGCAGCAAAGATTGTCAAAACACTGGACACAAATACGCATACACCGTAGACCAACTCACATATGTACACACAACTCTCATATCGCACGCCCGCTCTCCCTCTCTCTCTCTCTAGAGTTCTCTCGCATATCACAAAAGCTATTCGTGTGGCACAAAGTAAAGCGTAAAATTGTTTTTCGTTTCGCTTTTTTCTCTTGTTTTTGTTGTTTTTTTTTTGCCTTTCTTTTGCATTCTGTATGTCCTGTTTGGTTTCGGTTTGTTTATTCAGTCTCTCCGGCTCGGTTTTCTTTTTGTTTGTATTTATTTTGGTGGAGGCGAACGCAGCCCTCACTCACATTTAGCTAAAATGAAATTGTGAAATGCAAAATTAAAGCATAACACACAGTGTTCGACATTCCGTAACAGTATCTGTATCTGTATTTATATCTCTCAGTATCTCTGTTTCTGTAATGTATCTGACACAACATGTTCAATGACAGTTGCTAAAAGTAAACCTCACATTTCCAGCTGAGCTTTGCTTTTGGTTTTAACACCAATTTCAAATATTTCAGTCTAGAGTGAAATAGATTTGAGTTCGGATATAATAAAACTATGAATGTTTTTGTTACACATTTCTGATGGTTTGACATGCATGCAAATATAAAATAATCTGTTGTTTGTTTAAGCTCAGCTTTGAATTTGTTTTACATTAAGTTAAAAATGGTAATTGATTTTGATGTTGGCTTCAATCTGCTCCACTACTAATTGGCTTTTCTAAGCCAACAGACATTTTGAGTTATTTGCGTGGTGGCTTAAATCGTTCGGGTGTACTCCTAGTTGGCTAACTAACAATATAAATCAAAAATTCTGTTGGCTTTGAAGCCTCAAATCCACAAGAGCATCGACAATTCCCGGAAAAGCCGTCAGCGCCATGTGGGCGTGCCACTTGAGCTATAGCTGGAGAAGTGGCCCGGAATCTTGCAGCTTGACGAGGCCGATAACCTTTATGGCTGTTTACATTAAAAGCTTTTTAATTTGTATTCTAATTTCAATATTTGCCTGGGCAAATATACCTATACTACGTATATATAACAATAAAATATATTTTTGTATCCAAGAAAAAGGGATAGCAAAAGATGAGAGTTGTATTTTTGTGGCAGGGGGAGCGCAGAGAGTCTACAAAGTACAGTCAGACCGACATCAAGAGTCTGTGCACACGAAAAAAAAAGAGAATGACTGGCGCATAAATATGCAAATGGCATTAGGCCATGTAGCGTGACTTTCGGCACGTTTAGCCCAAGCGAAAGCAAAGTAAAAGGCACCAAATTTCAACGAAAGGGGTTTCTGAAGCTTAAACACCTATACACATATATACGCTGGGTTAAGTGTGCTATGGAATCAGCACGTAATGCTGCTAAAATCGCATTAAAAAAAGAAAAAGAGAAATGTGTACACGCTCCGCTGTTGCATGCGGCGTATGCGTAATTTGCAGTGAGTAGGTTGACTCAGCTGGAGCTGCATGTTTGCTGTACGACTATTTCATGCGGTTGTATGTTAAATACCGCTAAAGTGGCTGAATTCCACTAGCACGACATACACTGAAAAAAAATTGTAAAACTTCCTAATTAATAATTAAAACGACTCGTATTTAAATATTAGTTTTTTTTCACTGTAGTGCTGCATTCCGATAGGCTGCTCGACAGACCACAGGCATGAACCTATGACGCATTTGCTTTGAGTGAATGGTCACCGACAATTGACAGTTTTTGCACTGATATCTGTTTCAAAGGGGTCAAAACAAGAGCTTAGATGACCTGTCAATGGCATCCGCATATCCAACATCTTGGCTGACCCATCACAAATTGAGTATGGGCGTGTGTGTGTGTGTGTGTGCGTGTGGATGTGTGTTATCAACAGAACGATTCGGTCTACGGAAATGTTGAGCTTGATGTGATGACGTTGCTCTGATGACCACAAATTGATATCGGCCCGAATGTCAGCTTTATCGAGCAGACAAAAGTTCCTATTTATGCTGCTATTTGAGGCACTATTTCTGTTTGCTGCTTTGCTGCTGGCCGAGATGGTTATTGTTAGTATCAGTCCCTGGACTGCAGATCAATTGACAACCCTCAGCTGACAGATGTCAGCGAATGCTCAAATGTGATGGCAACTCTGGAGTATTGTTAGCTGCTAGCGGAAATGTGCAAACCAACGGAAGGTTATGACTCTTGACTTGTCGAGCTGACTGAAGGACTCACCGACTGACTGAGGGACTCACTGACTGACTGACTGACAATGTTCATATAGTCACATTCATATTTCAGCTGTAGTAGAACCAACCAGCTGAAAACAATTGATAGCGGGACGTGCTACACTTCTGGCTTAAATCCTCTTTGATTTATGCATATTAAAATTGTCTTATTGCCCTTTTTTAGCCCCTCCCACCTCCCACACACAGTTTTGAGTTGGCATTCTACTTTGCTGTGTTTTACTGCTACGCCCTGTTGGCCAAAAGTTGTACAGAAGTTTTTCGCTTTGTTGCTTTGACTCGTACGAAATCGTAGTGTACGTGTAGCTAACGGGACGTCCAATTACAATGAATGGGCGTGGCAGTGTGCCAGTTCAAACATGAGCTACCGCCTCTGCAGTTCGTCTTCTTTTCTGTTTTTTTTTTTTAAACAGAGGAAGTAAAGTGAAGACGAAACTTTCTTTTTGAAGAACCTAAAAAAAAATGGGGAAAAAAGAACTGTAAGAGTGTGTTTGTACTCGTACATATTTGCCCAGAACTCTTATTGAGTTAAACAGTTGTGAAGAAATTTTGTCCGACAATCTAAAGTGGAAATGTGAGCAGTGAGCAGTGAGCAGTGAGTTGACGGCGACTTTCAGACTTTCCGACTTTCCAACACGACTTTTCGACTCAAAGTCATTGTGTTGACTTAAATTGCTTGGCGTTTCAAAATACAGCACGCACAAATAGACAATTGCAAGTCTCATCTGAAGCTGCTTTGTCAATGTCAATAAAAACAACAAGAAAAGCGAAACAAAATACAAAACTAACTAAAGTGTTTTATTGTTTTGTATTTGCCCTTGGACAGTTAATTAAAAGCAACTTATGCTTATGTGGAATAGTTTGCAATCAACCATCAGACCTCTGACCGCTGTCCAACAATAGTTTTTGCTCAAGCTAACAACTTTCCACGTCCTTGTCCACGTTCCTTGCTCATGTCAACTTCAAACTGACGACTGTCACAAAGTAGCGTGCAGAACGCGTGTATTTTGCAAGACAAAGGAATAATTACACCCACACACACACATACATCCAAACACCTACACATGTATTCGCATTGCGTTTTGTGTGCCCAACTTAGCAGCTATTAAGCCCAATGCCTTGCAAATTGGGCGACAGTTGCCTTGAGTAGCGCACAAAAGTAGGCAACACTTTTTGTTCACTTTTTTTGGCAGCTGAAGATGGCACACAACGAAAAACGGTAGATTACCTGGCTGCCTGACTGCTTGATGATGATGAAACGGATGATGAGCTGGTCGAAAATGCAGTCGACAAGATGGCAACAAAGAGCGCTCAAGAAGTGGGCCATGGGCAACAGTTTTGATTTGCATAAACAAAGGTTCAAGTGTAGCGAAAGTGGCCTCCCAAGTGGGCACGATAGGCCAACTGATTGAAGATGATGTTCAGCCTCCATCCGCATTCCGTGTTCCCTTTGCACTCCCCCCACCCCCACACCAACCTTCCTGCCTTCAAGCACTCATTTCCATTCCCATCTCCCAGCTCTTTTTCACTTTGGCTGATGGAGAACAGCTGCCAGCTTCCAGCTGCATCAAGGCCGACTATCCACCTGAGCAATGGCAACAGTAGAACACAAAAAACTGGCGATTTGTAAGGGGGTGGTGGTGGAAAAGAGGAGAGAGTAGGGGTATGGGGCAAATGTTGCACACTCGATTTCCTGCGCGCATGTCGCGCAAATGTTTGTCGACAACAACGACAACGACAACTAAGAAAAGTTGAATTGTTTTTCAGCTGCGGCGCAGAGCGGCTTGCAGTTGTTGTTCCAGCTTTTCGCATTGTTGTTGTTTAGCATACTTTCGAGACAGATACAAACAAAAACAAAGAGGAGGAGGAGAGTGAGTAACGAGAAACCCCACGAAATTTCCTTTTGCTGCATTTATTATGCTTTATATGCTAGCCCAGTAGTAATCGTAGCCTTTTGCTTTTGTTTTGTGCAGATAAAAATCAGCTGACGTCATGATTATACGCTATGGCCACAAACATGCCTGGCTATATTTAGTACACCCACCAACACACACACACACACATACACATATATTTATATATACTTAAACAATGGCGGCCGTAAATAATAAGAAATGTGTTGGCTAAAATAAAAGGGGAATGGAAACCAAATCATTGCTTCGGGTTGCGCTTCGGTCAAGGAAATGAAACGAGTCCTGCTGACTGCTGACTGCCTGCCTCCATTCCGGGGTACTCTGGGCACTCTGGAGGACATTGTGCCAGTTTTGTGCGCTCTGGCAGACGTCAGTTTAATCACATTGCGCCATAAAGCAGTTTGACTTTTTTTTCTTTTCTCTGGCCCAACTTATTGTAAAAGTCGCTGTTCACTTTTTTGCGTTTTTCAATGTTTTTCCGTTGTCGAACACACACACAAGCAGACAGTCAAGCACACCCACATGACATGCATAAGTATTGACAGTTGACAACAAAAAAAAAATAAATAAAAAAAACTGGCAACATTTGCATTTGGTAGCCCACTTGACAATTCGCACTTGAAAATCTTCATGGAGAACGGGGCCAAAACATTTTTGCCAGATTTTATGATCTCTGCAAATATACGCGAGTGTGTGTGTGTGTGTGTGTGTTGGGGCTAAAAGCTTTCAAGCACACACACTCATTGAGAGCGCAACTAAAGGCTGAAAGGGGCTTGGAAATGTGCTCCCTTATGTTAATTAAGCTTCCACTTGCCAGCATCAACTATTAAAAAGAAAACGCTGAGTGTTGCACTTAAAACAAGCCATAGGCTCAGTGAGTGGGTGGAGATAGAAGAGAGAGAGTGAGAGAGAGAGCGAGAGCGAGAGGGAGACTGCAAAGCCTATAATACATCAGCAGCTGCATCGCGTATACGACACGTCGGCCCCTTTGCATTTGACAACAGCCTCATTTAGCCGACTTGTTGTCATACATAATCAGTTTTATTAAATCTGCGAGATTAGCGCATTATGATAGGATTAATGCACGTTTTGGACTTGTGGGCGTGGTCTCTGCTAAGGACAGCAAGTCTGTTAACCAACATCAAGGCCGCGTTTGAGTCTATTGTCAACGCAATTTTCATTCACTGCCACGCAATGCGGTGCGGTGTACTGCGGTGTGGTGCGGTGTGGTTTGCTGCCTAGATATATAGCGCATAAAAGATCAAAGGCCTTGAATAAAGCATCAAATAACGAATCTTTGCATAGCAGCAATCGAGGCATGATAATGAAAACTGTTTCGCGTTGTCCCGCTCCCAATTTGGCAAGTAAACAACGACCTTTTTTTCGTGTCTGTGTGTGTGTGTGCCTGTGTGTGTGTGCCGGCATCATCATCATCATCAGAGAGCAACTCAAACCGCGTGCCAGTGTCAGGCATTTGACATGCGATTAAACCTAATTTGTCGTTCATGCCGGTCGCAGGTCCGAAATATTGCCAGTATGAACAAAATGTACGGCCTGAGAATTAAGCAGCTTTATAAATTACAAATCAAAAGGAGTTTTAAACAGGCTATCCTCAGCTGAGGGATTCAATTCGGTCACCTTTAAAACCAGATTTGATAGGAAACAGTTTGAGTCTAGCTATGTTTACTATGTCTAGAAATAATACTTTATAAGGTAACTTCTAAGTTATCTTCTGATTTTATTTGACTTCTCCAGCTCTTCCAAAAACCCACAATTTGCTTTGGCCAGCCAAAGTCCATAGGCAAATCAGGTTTATTAGAAATTCTTGATAACTTTGCCAATTACAAAACCATCACAATCTTAATTTTAAATGAAAAGCAATCTCAATGATTGAACTAAACTTCGGACAGGTTTAGGTAATTAGCAAGGTTTTTGTGTGAGGTTAAAGTAAATCAATAAGCCAGGAATGTGCCAATCCACTGGCCAATTATGCCACACACACACCATTACACACACACACACCACCCACAGATTTATTATTAATAAGTGGCCAAATGTCGATTAGACCAATTAGTAGGCTCAGTACTCTACACACAAGTAAATGTGAGTGTATAACTGTATTGACAGCTGTGCCAGTTTCAATTAATTAAAGTAAATGCAGGTGTGGCAGTGTGTAAGTGTCCGTGTGTGTTGATTAATAATGTGGTCTATGGTAAGCCGCTAATTAAAAACAGTTTTCAAAGCAAACATTGTCTAAATCCATTGATGTTAAAAGCTAATAAACAAGCTTAACAATTGTTACAGAGAATTTAACACACACACACACACACTCTAATACAATTGTGTGTTGACACAGTTATTGAAAAAAATGGCGTTTAGTAATGGTATGCGAGGCATGCATGCAATTCAGGCGACAACTTCGATATCGGCATGCTTAGGCATACGGTTTGACAGCAGGAGGTAGGGGTAGGAAAGACGCGGAACAAAGGGACGGACACTTGCTGACAGCCGTGCAAAAGTGGCAGTACCCACAGTAGAACCCACACCCATGTCGAACATGCCAGCAGCAGTCGCAACGGAAAAAGGAAACATTCGTAGAGATTTCCTTGAACACAACATGGCATTAAGGAGACACCAACAACAACAACGACAACGACAAGAAGAAGAAATGGCAAACGTTAAGGAATTCAATTAGGCAGATGAGAGGTCGGTTGAACGATGAGTAGATAAAAGTGTTGCCAAGCCAGGCAAAAGTCAAAGCAGACACATCTCTGACACTTCATGCAATATATGAGGGCAATACACACACACACACTCATTGGCTGTGACTTAGCTGCCTCAGTTGCCTAAGCTGACTTGCAACTTGCCCCCGCTACGCTGCCTTTCCCCTTCACCATCCTCCTGCTTGTGCTACATGCTGATGTTGCTGATCCTTTGGCGATGATGGCATTGCCAAGTTTGCTCTTGATGGCTTAATGGCAAATTCTCAATATATCTTTGCACTTTGCACCCACACGCACTAGAAGCCACTTTGATTGGCATTACCAGAAAACTTGAATGTGGCCAGCAAAACTAAAAACCACAAACGAGAAGGAGACGGAGAGACAGTGTAAGAGCGAGACGGAGACAGACTGAAACCGAGGCGAAGACAACGACACTATAGAATGTCGAAGTTAGACAAACTTGTAAAAGCATTCATCATTCATGCTCTGAATTGCAAGCAATTTTCCCTCTCTCTGCAGCGCAATTTACATACATTTATATAGAGCTAGATATATATATATATATATGTATGTATATTTGTTTTGCCGCAGATTATTCAGTTGCGCTCGTTGCACTCATAGTTTATCCATTGCCAACGCGACGCTGAAATCAACTGAACCGTTTTAATTGCTGCATAAATATTTGTCTAAAATTTGCTCATTGTGCGCTGCTTTTCCCAGCTTTTCCTACAGTACAGTAGTCACTGCCTTTGTGGGCAGCGTTGGGAGTTAGTCAATTATAATATATTTATCTATAATTAGTAAACAGTCGACGTTGACGTCGTCCCCATAAAATCACTCATTATATCTCTATCACTCTCCGTCTCTCTCTAACTATTTCTATTGCACTCTCTCCACTTGAGTCGCTTTCAACTTGTAGTTTATTTCTCTCAGTTTCCTTTCACCTTTCACAATTTCGTCTGCTTTTGTGGCAGTTTCGATTTGATTCAAGAGTTTACACTTTTATGGCCACAATCTTGTGCAATTGCAGAGTCGTTGAAGCTCACAGTCATGCAGCTTTCAATGCAATCTATCTTAAGCTGTCTCTTTTACTCCCCCCTGACAGCTCCCTCCCACTCCCCCACCCACTCACTCTCCTGCTATCCTGTTTGTTCATTAAATCAGCCGCCGCAAAGATGTGGCTGCATCAATGTACATAATAACTACGTTCTCAGTTTTGGTTCACGATTACTTAGCACAGGCAAAAATTAATTTCAACGCTGTTTGCATACACACACACCCATACACACCCCCACGTGTGTGTGTGCTGACTTTTCGTTACAATCTGTGTACATGAGTTGGCTTAAAAGCCAAGCTACCAACAAGCCTTGTTAGCAACTTCCACAACAACAGCAACATGACAAACAACTACATCGTTGCTGTTGTAATTCCGTAACTAGTTTCCAAAAAATTGTACCAATTTTTCGCAACTAGAAGTTTTCCTACGTAATGTTAGGTTAGCAATTTTTATTTACCCAGAATTTTCGTCTACCAATAAAGTTTTTTAATGCTGCTGTTTTGAAATTTGGAATTTAATATGCAAATTTATTGATTTTTTTGCAGAACTTTTAATAAACATTTATCCTCTGCCTAAATATGAAACTGATGTATGATTCAATTATTGCAGCTACTATTAATTTATAGTTAATTTGTGTTATACGATATCATCGCTTTAATGAACTTCTTTTTATACCCTTGTTTTTGTCACGAAGTTTGTAACGCATTGAAGTAGGCGTTTCCGACACTATATAGTATATATATTCTTGATCAGCATCAACAGCCGAGCCGATATAGCCATGTCCGTCTGTTCGTCTGTTTCTTTGCGAACTAGTCTCTCAGTTTTAAAGCTATCTTAATGAAACTTGATACAGATGTGTATTCTCTCTGCACGCAGATTATTTGTAAAAATCGGACAGATCGGACGACTATATCATATAGTCCCCATAGGAACAATCGTTGGAAATGCATGCAAATGTATGAACATATTCGGTGTCTATTGACGGATTTCAACCAAATTCACGCGATATGCATTTCTAATCGTTCCCCGACTGTTGACCAAATTTCAATCGAATCGGACTACTATATCATATAGCTCCATAATATTTTAATCTTTGACGAGCCGAAGATAACCGTTTTTTCTTGTTGTATAAATTGTTAGCTATCTTTTAGTTAATTAGTTTTATTTTTCTGCTAGTTTAGCAATTAACTAATTAATAATAAGTTTTTATATATAAAATATATATATATATATATATATACATATATATATATTATAAATAAACAAATGGCTAAAAAGGCCATTTAAATGTTTGAACTAAAATGTATCTTTCAGTTACTTGAGCTTAATAAATGAAGCTGTAGCTCATCAGCACTAATGGATGCGCGATTTGTGCGTTGTTGCGCGAGTTTAAGTTGTTGTAAATATTTAGACGTCATTGTTGTTGTTGCTGTTGTTGTTGTTTCGCGTCTGTTTGCACTGCTCTTGCACAGCGCGCGAATAAGTCGAAATTTACACTGGCGTCGATTTAGTGCAGGGTTGAGTGCTTAGTAATGCTGAAATTTGCACTTTCCAGACACAAATAGATTGGCAAGAGGAGTGCAAGGGGGTTGGGCAGGGGAGGTAGAGGGAGACGGAGTAGTGTTTCCCTTGAGAGGAGTTGAGACTCACGCTGCTGGCGTTGCCTGCTGAGCATCATTTTCTACTCTCCTCTCTCCCTACTCAACTCCACTCCCTCCCCGCTTTACTTGCGCGACACGAGCAGCATAAGTAAACAAGTTTAGTTAGTATAATCAACGCTGTTGCCGCTGCAAAAAGTGTTGCATGCATATCCGCTTACATGACACAAGCAGCACACACAAACACACGCACACACCATACAACATACGGTTATGAGCTGCTGTGTGTATGAGTATGTTTTTATTAGCCAACTTTTGTTGCTTTTTTGTTGTTGGCTGCATTTAGCGGCTGTCTGAGCAGGTGAAACTACATGCACTGTAAAAAACTTTTATGAAAACTTAACTTTAAGCTGAGCAGATGAAACTGCTTGAAACACGGAATGGGTTTATTTTGGGCAGTGTAGCTGTTGATGTAACGTCTCGCAGTGTCCATAAAACCGTATTACCTCTGATTTACGCCAACACACACACACACACACACACACTTAGAGTGGACTGAGAGCAAGTATACCCCATAGACTGAGTGTGTGTGTGTGTTGTGGCGCCTTTGTGCCTCGCTCATTGAATGTTTTTATATTAATTTTTTATTGAATGATGTTGTTATACTTTCCACTACAGTTTTTGCTCCTTCACGCTATCAACGCTGTCAGTTACACGGCAACTTTATACGAGTAGCGACAAGAGTTTGTGGTGTAAAATGGCTAACAAATTGCATGTACTTACAACCAATGAGCAACAGCGAGTGAAACATTTTTTGGTAGTTGGCGAGACAACCACAGACGGACAGCCAGACAGACGGACGCACGGAATGGACACGTGTGTGTAAATACCTTATAGCTGATGCGGCAACAAGCATATAAAAAGCAGAGACGACAAAGGATATAGCAGCAACAACAACAAAAAGGACACAAACAAACAAAAATAACAAAAAACGGAGCGCTGTGAAATAAACAAAGCCACAAAACGAGATGGTCTTAGCCAGGATCAGGCGGCTCTAATGCAGCACACCTGATACGGCTTCAGTTACTTTAGTCTTGCCCTCAGAAATTATCGAGCATACACCTGTGCAAGGAAACCTCTTTTACCCCTTCCCTGCTTTACTTCAGCCCTCCTTTACTACACCCCTCAGCGCCCCCTTTGCTGTGTAAATATTTTGCATAAAATATCAATTTTTATATGTAAACACCGGATATGAGCATTTGGCATAAGCACGTTCGTCAGTCAGTCCAACTTGAAACTTAATGAAATTGAAATCCTTGTGCCAACTTCGTCTACCGAATGCCACGCCCTGCGACGATTCAGTCTTCAAAAATTTCACTCGGCAAATAAAAACGAAAAGTTTATAAATTGTTTAATAAGTTTTTGGTCTTCGCACACACACACACACGCACAACACAACGCACAACAAACGGATGACATTCATCTTTCGGTTTTTGTTTTCCTCTGTTCTCTGTTTTCGAGCTGCTCTGTGATTAATGTGGTTTCTGCGGTGCTTTGCGTTGGTTTCTGCGGTGTTTTAACTGTTGTGCCCCAGCTTCTTTTTTGGGGCCTCGCAGCGATTTGGCTGTTCATGAGCGACGGCTACAAATTTATATAAATCTCTTGGCGCCTTTAGTCGTGGACTTATCTATGGACCTTAAACAGAGTCCATGCAAATTAGGGCTTCAAAGTTACATAAAATGAAGAGCAGAACAAGCAAGTTAAGCACAGTAGAGCTCCACCGACAGTAAGATACTTTCCTTCCCTACAACTACTAGGCTTAGATTTGTGTGCTACCTGTCAGTCACTTATCATACCCCTAGCACTGGGTATTCAACAAAGAAAAGTCGAGGAAACCGTGGAAAGACCCACAAAATGGGTTCACAAAACGTTACAAAATAATTGAAGGCATTTGAAATGACATTAAGCCGAAAAAAGGTTCAAGATAACGCAAAAATTCTTCAATTTTGGTTAAAAGCATTAGTCCTGCTCCCACCAGCTGAGACCCATCCAAACGCATCCTTTTTTTAAGGGACCAAAGCATTGATTTACTTGTTGATTTGGTCCTGTCTGGACACTCGATTGAATTACGTGAGCATAAAACGATTCCGTAATGAACTTTGACAACAGCTGTGAAAATTAATGTGGCCTGGGACATTTTGGGTCCCAAGTCATTTGCCGAGTCCGAGTCCGCGTCCGAGTCCAACAGGACACGCTTAATTGCCAACTAATAGGTTTTCCATGTTTGCGGTAATTTGTCGCCAACTGTTCAAGTGTTGCCATTTAAAATTCAACTACAAAGAAAAGGCCCGGAAAACGAGGCTGGAAAAACATGGCTTATCGCTGGCAGTTGCAACTGTTAACTGTTGACTGCCCAACTGTGTCACAGCGCCGACAGGCAGTGTTCACTGTACTTTTGAAGCCCCAACTGAATTTGCATTGCATTTTTTAAATGAAAATTAAAATAAAGTTCCACAAGAAGTCATAAAAATATATATACGCCATATATATTTGGCTTGAAGCAGTGTTTATTTTCGAGCGTGTATTTATTTGTGCTTGCCCGACCCTTCAACATTAAAAATCGGGGCATATTATTGTGCGAAATACGAAATTCCAATCAAAACATAACACCACACTCATATACATATCAACACACACTCGCACACACTCACACACACTCTCGGAGGCGTTTGTTGTAAGCATATCACGTTTCCCTGTTAACGCCAGCAATAAATATTTCAGTCGCAATTTCCTGGGCGTTCACACATCCACTTAGTCCGCTTAGGCAACCCTTGACTCTGTTTTGGCCAACTCAGGCGTTTCCTGGCCTTTACTGGCTATATAAACCAAGACATCATTGCTTGTAATTTTGCACTCCAAAAGACAATAGTCGAGAGAGAGTGGGAGAGGCAGCAGCATCTGCTGCTTTAAATTGGGACACCACCAACAGCGACTTCCTTTGATCCAAGTATCTGCTGCGATTCAAGCAAAATCTTGGTATCATTAATCAGAATGCTTTGTCCTGCTCCAAAAACTGACCAGCAACTGCACTTTGTCAGCTCAAGGGCGGCAAGGGCCACACCCAATGGGTAGCCACTCCCGGCAAGTTGGCCGTAATGCATCGGAAAAGCGGAATTTTACAACCTTGTTAGACCCCGAGTCAAGCGCATAATAAATTTTTTGAATGCATGTCACTGGCAGTGAGAGGAATTGCCGAGCTTTTATAGCATATATATTCTTGGACAGCATAACTATCAGAGGAATGTAAATCAGCAGCTTCGTATGAGCAAGCGGATCCCAGAGATGATAAGAGATAAGCTTCAAATTGGCTACGTAGATGCCTTAAATTTAGCTACCAGAAGTAGGTGTCTGACTCCCACGTTGCTTTTGCCTACAAAACGCTTGCCAAAAGTTCGAAAATGTATTTTTAAACGTATACTATAGAAATTTAATAGGTTTTAGAGCAGTTGTAATGTAATACGATTGTGTAAATTCCAACAAGATCATCCCATTGACATAAAAGTTTTGCTATCGGCAAAAGTGCGCTTAGCTATCCCATAGCAGACAGCTACGAGAAGCTCATACTACTCTCACAGCGCATACTTTTGTCAAAAGAGCTTGAGTGATATTCTGCAAGTTGGCTGCTTCACAACACTTGAGCACAGTTTGAGCCCCTGTGGAGCTCTGCAGCTGCAGCCAAAATCATATTTGTAAGCAATCACTTAAGTATATCTCTTACTTATCTCTGCTCTGCTCACTTAGTTGTGGCAACAAGAAGAAAAGTGCTCAATTGTCACACCCCGCTGATTTACCGTTTTCGGGAGCACAGCTGACGACACTCCAAGCACTCAAGTGACCCCACAAATGATTGCCTCCAACTTTCGCCCCATGACAAATTGCGACCTGCAACCTCAGTGTGTGTGTGTGTGTGAGTGTGTGTGTTTAACTGTTAACAGTTTGCTGCTTTTGGTTTGATTTCACTTTATGATAGTTTAAAACAAATGAATTTGCACTTCCTTTGTTTATAGTCGGAACTTTGACAATTACATAGCATACTTCTGTGGGCCATCTTTGCATAGCATACTTTTGTGGGCATTGCTGTACTAAACTCTTTTTATGACAGTTGCCAGCAAAGTTTTCGTTTTCCGTTTGCTCTAAACATTTTGCAATTTTCTTAGCAATTTATATTACAGTCTAAACCCTTTGCTGAACTGAATATAGTTACAAATAGTTTTCCACAGCTCCATTATTAATGTGGTATAATGTTTCTTTGGTGTCCCCTGCCTTACGACACTAATTATTCATGCTGCTTCGATTTGTCTTGGCTAAATTGAATTGCAGGCAGGTCTTTCCAGGTTATACCTAAATTAATTGATGTGCAGTCTCAGTTTACTGATAAATTTGATATGCATAATTACTTTGCTTAAACCTTTATGCCTAAGCAGCTCACAAATTAAGCTAGAATTTCACATAAGCAAGTGCTTTTATATAGCCAATAAAAGAATTAATACCCGAAAGGAGCAGACTGGACTTCCTATTGGCCGTAAGCTACTAGCCTGTCTAATTATAGGCCATGTTTCTATTAGGTTAAGTCAAATTATGCACTAATTTGTCGAAATTGCATACGTTTCAGGCCGCTGTCTCGTTCATTCTGCTTAAACATAAATATAGAAATAAACAGCAAGCAAAAGGGGGAGAGCAGGATGTAGTGGGTGGGAAAAAGTGGCCACATCCGCTAGCGAGAAATTGAAATTCATGAGGTATTCCATAAAATAGGCAAACGTGCTCATGCATGTGCTCCTCCTCTGAAGCAGCACCGAGGAATTTGTAAACTGAAAGTATGCAGCAGGAACAACAGTAACAACAGTAACAACAGGAAGGCAAAGTAACAAGCTAAGCAATGTGCAATGCCGTCTGGGCTTTAGCCATTAGCCTCCAGCTATAGCTATATAGCTACAGCTTCAGTTTCATCTCCAACTACACTTGGCTTATGCTAAGGATGAGAGACAGTTACATCCACTCGCATAGCCAGGTGAGGACCTCTGCTTTCGGCTATGGAATGCGGCTGGAATGTGGTTGCCAGTTTGTGGAATTTTACGTGTTGCGGAATTTCAGTAACCAACTGCCGAGATTTAAGCCAAGAGTAACACAACAAACAACAACCAACGAGCCAACGAGCGAACGACAATGTCAAACCAACTCAGACTCCAACTCCCACATTTCTGCGTTTGCTATCTCTCTGTGTGGGTGAATGAATTCTGAGCTGGAATTTTATTATTAAATTGTAGAAAATTTGCACATGCATTGTAGTATTTGGTTGGCTGCTTTTTCACTTGGGCGACAGGCCGTCATCATCTATGCCAGTATGGATTATATAACAAATTACAAACAGCTTTTGTTGGCATCATTTGTTTATTTGCTTTCTGTTTTTTTTTTCTGTTTTTGCGCCAAACGCCAGTTGATTTACGACCACTTCCCTTGCTGCAGTTCCACCAGGTACAAAAATAAATAGCTGCTGATTAATATTGGTGACCACGCCCCATTACACACCTGGAGCGCAAATATTGAACATTTACAGTCAGCATAAAAATACAAAAATACAGAAAACACACACACACAGATACACAAACAGACATTGTGCGTTCTTTTGCCCATTTGCTGTTGGCCAAAGATAAAAGTGTACGCAAGTTGAAAATAGTAGCATCCCAAACAACTGTTAGTGTTGTCAGTTTGGCTTGTTTATAGCTAGAGTTGGCTGGCAAAGTTATAGCAGTGTGAAGTGAAGTGAATTTTAAGCTTGATTATGATATAAAATATTTTTAATTAATATTAGAATCGAAATAAATTTAAGATTTAAAAAAGTAGCAGCTAGAGTTCTATACTAAATAAGTTGTAAACATTTTTCACCTAATTTATAAATATTTAATAAACATTTCTCAGTATTTCCTCATATAAACTTGTTGAAAAGTTATTTTGTTCTAGCTTTTTCGAGCAGCCAACTAATTTTTGCCATGAATTTCGGGCAACACTGCCACCTATATTCGAAGGGTGTGTGTGTGTGTGTGTATCTGGGTGTGTATTAAAATGATGAACAAAATGAAAAACCGCGCAGCAAGAGCAACAGGAAAAGCAGCACAGATTTTTTTGTTGCGGTTCGTTGAGCACATAATAATTCCATCAACAGCAGCAGCAACAGCAGCAGCAACGGCAACAGCAATAACAACAACAACAAAGCTACAAAACTTGCTCGCTAAACGCTTAGCACAGCAGCAGAGATAACAGCGACGTTGGCAGCGACGCCAACGGCATTTTGCTATATTTACAGCTGCACTCGGTTTGTGTGGCTGTATGTGTGTGTGTGTGTGGTCTGTTGTTGGTCAATGCAACAAGGGAAAGGCAGGAAGCACAACTGGATGACAGGGCGTATGAATAATGGTAGTGTGGCAAGTGGACAGTGTAAAATGGAAAGTGACTGCTGAACAGCGAGCGCATAAAAAAATGGCAAAAGGAGCAGGAGCAGAAGGAGGAGCAGAATGGCAATGAAACGTTGCCACGCCTCGTTGATTTTCGCGACCATTATGTTGCGATTTTTGCATATTAACAAGCCGGAGTTGCAGTCAGCTACTTGAAATTTAAATGAATATGTATTTCATTTACATTTACGCATCACCTGCGTCCCATAAAAGCATGCTATGTTTTTTGTACAACGGTCACATGTTTACACACACACACAGAGAGACGTACACACACACACACATGTGCCTATCACTTACAGCATTACTTATTTGCTAAGCTCAAAGTACCTCGAACTTTGTGGGCGTTGATGGGCGTGCCCAAAACTTTTCTAATTAAAATTGTATGGCCCGTAGAGTTAATGGGCGTGTCGCGACCATAGGGCGTCGGTGTAGCGGGACGCAGCTTGTTACATTTTTCGACTAGGGCGGGCGACTTTGAATAGAAATTACATTAATTAATTTTTAAATAATTTCTATGCATAAATTAACTTGTGCTTCGAACTAAGCAAACACAAAAACGTGATCGTGCGCATAAAACAAAGTAGCCGCAGGCACACACACCACCCACACACACACACACGCATCCACCTAATAGATAGAGTTAAGCTGTATTAGTGGTAAATGTTAACTTGGTTAATTAAATGCCTTTCAATTGGTGCTTAACTAACCGGCACAACTACTTAGCTGCAAATTGGCAGCATCGAGTTCAATTGAAGGGAATGCCTTTGTGATGGACGTTCCAAAGAGTCGATGAAAGCGCTCCCTACCTACCTCCCTCCCTCCCTCTCTGTGAAATAACTTTAGCATAATTGCCGTCACTGTTGGCTGTTGGCCAAATTGCGTTGTTTTTCCCATGCTTGTGTTCATTTAATTGCCGTCAGTTTCTGATTTATGCTGTGACATTTAAGTTCGACTAGCAAAGGAAATTCACAGTATTCTTTATTATCGTCTTTTTCTTGGCCCTTCCGTTTAAATGTGCTGTAAATGCAAATTTTCGTTCAATGAGTTTCCAGCTGACCCAATTGAACCTTAAACTGCAGTTTCTTTGCTTGCAGTAGTGCAATCTTCCAATTGGTTGCCCCAAACAGCCAAGATGATATATGCAAATGAGCACATACGCATTACTATGCCACAGATACACTTAAACACACACACACACACACAAATTTGCATATGTTTGCAATTTGTACAACACTGAAATACGATACTTTTGAGCACTTAACAGTGGAAAATACAAGGAAAAAACATTTTTACAAGAGTTAAAATTAAAACTCAATGCGATTATGCAGAAATTAATTTATGTTTTTACGCTAAAATGTTACTTTTTAATCAAATTTCAATGAAAACTCTTTCAGTTTCACAAGTGCAAATCAATTAATTGAGTTTAATTTAATATGGAAGTGTAGAAAAAGTGTATGCTCAATTTCATGTTATTTTAAACCTTTCATTTTATGCATAATACCTTGTTATACACATTGAATTATTAAACAAACATATTGCCATTAAATTATTTTTTAGTCATATCTAATTGCTTTTCCGACCACGCCCAGCAGCCCCGCCATTATGTCGAGTAATCTATGCATAATTAAATATCATTTTATTGGTTATTGCGCGACATAATGCACAAATACAGTTCATTATTAAACAATTCGGTATTTGGAATGTTCGAAATGCTCGAAATATTTGTATTGCGTTTCCGCTGAATACCCTGTAGTCAGCGGAGTAACAGAAAGGGCTTAGTAGATTTAGGTAAATCGGAAACAGTTCCTAGAAACAAGAAAAAACGGTTATCTGCGGCTCGCCGAAGATTATATACCCATGCAGTCATGAATATTTCGTTAATTTGGTTTCAATCACCAATTATTTCTATTATAGCTATTTGATATAGAAGTGCGATTCGATTGAAATTTGGTCAACAGTCGGAGAACAATTAGAAATGCATATAGCGTGAATTTGGTTGAAATCGGTCAATAGACACCAAAAATGTTCATACATTTGCATGCATTTCGACAGATTGGTCCTATGGGTGCTATATGATATAGTGGTCCGATCCGTCCGATTTAAACAAATGATCTGCGTGCAGAGAGAATACACATCTGTACCAAGTTTCATTAAGATAGCTTTAAAATTGAGAGACTGGTTCGCATAGAAACAGACAGACAGACGGACATGGCTATATCGGCTCGACTGTTGATGCTGATCAAGAATATATATACTTTGTGTGGTCGGAAACGCCTCCTTCAATGCGTTACAAACTTCGTGACAAAAAAAGAAAATTTCACACGCCACACCTAAAAGCGTTTTCAATTTGTCATTCAATTTCCCAAACAGAGGGCACCCTTTATGCCAGTACAGGGTAGCCCAACTTCGAGCATACGATTCATCCCTAATGTCTGATTACTTGTTGGAGTTTTCAAGTTGTATAAATGCTTGTAAATCAATTTTCCGCTTAGCTTATAGCCATTGTTTGTCCGTGTACACAATGTAATTTGTATTTGTACGAGCAGCGCATTATCACACAAGTCTCTCTCAATGGGATATTTACATGTATTTCAATACTTGTGGATTTATATATTTATATAAATATTTGTTATTTGCATAATTGACACAAAGTGTACATTCGAGTGCACACAGACGATAGTATAATTGAAAGCAAATAAGATATGTTCAATTTGTTTGGCTTTTGACTCAATTTGCAGGAATTATTTCGCACGCCTTGGGCGATTGATTGTAATTGCCAGCAAGAAAATTGAAAAATATACAGCAAATAAAAAAACAATTGAAAACAAATACACAAAGAATTTGAGGTGATTGCAGATTTTTACTTACTTCTAGCTTCAGGTTTGGTTACAGTGAGTAGAAATTGTAATTGTAAATTGAATTTGAATTTGGGACTGATAACGAATTAAGTACAAATTGCATTGTGTGTTGGAATGAGAGTCATTGTTAAATTGCTTAGAAATTGTGTGTCTCAAAATGACATTGGCCTAAAAAAGCTTTTACTTGCAAAAAAAAAATAAAGAAACACAGTGAAAGTAAAGGAAAAAAATAACAGAAAAAAAGGAAATGAGAAGAAAATTTGCAAATGAAAAAGAAAATGTTGAAAAATGACTTTGAATAGGAATTTTCGTGCTGTGTGTATGTGAGCTTATAGCTAAGTGTGTGTGTGTGTGTGCGTGCGCTGGTGTGTGTGTGTGCGTTGTGTGTTGTGTGAGTGAGTGGTTGAATGACAATGAGAATGAAATGCTATTTATATTGTTCAATTTTTAAGTGAAAAAATACAAAGTGACGCATGACTTTCTTGCTGTTTTTTTGGTTTTCATGTTTTTGTTTTTTTTGGTATGTGCAAATTTCTTGTATATAGAAATATAAAATAATATATTTGAAAGAATTTTCTTGTTGTACATTACAATTTTTGGTTCCATTTTTGATTTGTGCGCCTTCGTTGATTTCATTAGGATGTCCTTGCTTGTCCTGCTCCAAGTTGACTTTCAATTGTAATTCGTTTATATTTCGGTTTGTATTTTCAGTAAGCTGTCCTTTTAATTGTCTCCGCTTGCTGATTTAATTACTTTCGTTTTCATTTTTCAATTCTCAATTACAATTACGATTACAATTGAGATTGCGATTGAGATTTTGATATGCTGCCCATTTCTGGTTTGGCCTCTGATGCGATCGAACTGTTTGTTTGTAGGTTGGTTGGTAGGTTGGTTGGTAGGTTGGTTGGTAGGTTGATGGGCTTGTTTCGCTGTGTACTTTTAATTAAATTCTGGCCGCAGTTTGTTTATCTAACGGCGATTTTCGGCACTTCATTTCACTATTTGTTGTTTTCATTTTTGTGTTGTTCTGTTTTTCAGTGTTTTCTGATTCAGTTCAGACGAAACCGTTTAATTGATTTTCTTATTATTTTCTTCATCGCTTTCTCTTTCACTCTCTGTCTCTGCAGCGTTTTGGGTTTTTTGTTTGTTGCTTTGTTACTTTTATTGTTAGTTGATTTATTAGTTTTAATTGTAATTAAGTTACAAAAATTGTTTTCGTTTTTTGGTGTTTTTTTCTCAATTGGATTGATTTTTGATATTATGTACTAATAAAATGCATGTAAGTCAGTCCGTCGTTTCACAAATTGTTTGCCGTTGAGCTGTAACTGTACAATAAAAGCCATAACTGTTAAAAGCACTTCCCATAATAGCACCCACACACACACACACAAGCACACACAGGCACACTCGCATACATTCGCAGATTCACAGAGTTAATCTGAACAGAATTAGAAACAAATTCGCATTTAAATTGTTGCAATTTGCTGAAATGCTGCAATAACAAATTCGCACACACATGCACCCAACACACACACACACACACACACACACACACACACACACAAGCCACACTCTTTTGCTGGCGCCATTTGTACAGCTTAATGCTTGTTTCCGGCAGAAGCGAAGGCGACTTTACTGCTACCAAGCTGCATTTTGGGACCCACAAAAGTGCAGTCCCTGGCCACGCCTACAGAGTTCAGCACAGCAATTGCTCTGTCCATTAAGCACGCTTCAATAAACGACTCACACACACACGCTCATCCACCCACACATACTGATAAACGCACTGCACTTGATGCTCGGCCATTTATTTTGGATGATTTTTTTGTTGGTTTGTTGGTTTTTGATTTTTCTTTTGCGACTAGTTGGGAAATGTTGCAATGTTGCGCTTCGATTTCGTTGCGATACGTGGCGAATGCTCCAAGTCCAAGGCGTGCACAGCGCTCGGCGCTCAGAGGAAAAGACAACTTGATCACAGCATGGAAAATGTTCAACTGACCGAACGAAGCGTGAGCCTGACACGCTTAGCCGTTAACGTTAACGTTCGCATTGGCTTTATCAGTTCGTGGCGTTCGTGGCGCTCGTCTCGCTTCGTGTGTGCTTCGTGTCGCCAGCAGACGAGAAGGAGACGCCTTTGACTTCGTGCTCACTCGTTTGAGTGCTCGTTCAGCCTCGTTTTTCACTCGATGTTTGGTTGAGCTGGAAGCAACATGTTGGACAGCATCCAAACCATCTCAAGGCTGCTTTGAGTTGCACTCCGAATGCCAGAGCGTCACGTGTTGCGCTGAGTGAAAGCTCTGTGTTGCTCTTTCACTCACTCTTTAGCGCACTGTATGGATTCGCACTCGACTCAAGTGTGGCGTGGCACTTGCATTTTGTTTTGAATGTGCTACGGCTCAATGACTATGCTAATGTGGCAAGGCGCGCGCACAGGGCGTATACGCAACGGCCGTTGAGCTTCATTTGCCTTGCCCTCGTCCGCGTTCACGTCCTCGTCCTTGTGCTGTGCTGTGTGAAGCTCATGCTCGTTCTCATGCCCCATCATCGCATTGTCCCTGTGACGCGCTCTTACAACGGAAATTATGTATGTTGATGATTCCCAGTTTGGATATGGATATGGATATATATATATATACAATATTTTGATGTGGATATGGATGCATTCATCTTTCAGCTGAAATTTCTTTTAGCTTTGGCTGCCTTAACTCATCGTCAGCATTTGGTAATTGAAGATAGGCGTTTGTACTCCTGACTTTTACGACTGTGCGCTCGTCTGCTCACTTCTCTGTCTGTCTGACTGTCTCTCTGTCTGTCTATCTCCTATGTCTGTCTTTTAGAACACTCCAAAGAGACTGATAGCGATATCAGAAAACTTTTTGGATATACTCGCAGGTGCATTCACACATGAGCGCCCCGCAGCCTGCTTCGGAAATTAGAGTAATGCACACCGGCGCAAGGGCTGAGCAGGCAAGACAGCAACAGGGTGGGGTAACAGAAGGGGAGAAGGGAGATTAGGGCATAAAGGGGCGTGGTGGGGGGCATTAGGCAGACAGACAAACAGTCGTGAGCTGTCATAATGCAATTATAAAATGCTGGCAGGCAAAACTCTTTGGTAATAAGCACTCACAATTTGTTAAATAAAGTAAGTCACACAAGAAGTTACTGTTTCTAGTCTTCCAGGCCACCTGAACTAACCTTGCCTCACCTGCAACTGCAGTGCACTTCCCTACTACACCTCGTTGCCCCGCCACATTGTTGCACAGTCAAGTGGAGGCGGAACAATGGACCTGCAGGCAATGTACTATGACTATTTATGAATTTGATGCTCATAATTCGTTCACTTTGTGCACTTTATTAATAAAGTTTTCCAGTTTTCCACTTTTCTTCACAGTCCGAGTTGTCCGAGTTGTCAGAATTGTCTGCTACACGAAGCTCTGCTTGTCCTGCTCTACAACAACACGACTTCCTGTAAATTTATATGTATCTGTGGCATCCATATGCCGATTTCCCTTTAAAAGAGTAAATAAACTTTTGTATACTTTTAAGCTACGGTTCATGAAATAAAACTTTACATTTCTGTCGAAAATAACAACAACAAAAAAATACAAAACTTTTTCTCCTTCGTTTTGTTTAATAAATATGCAAAACTTTGGCGCAAACTCTGCTTAAACATATGAATAAATTAATCCTCAAGAACTGATTATTTTACAGCAAAACGAATAGAAGTTGGTGTATTAAAATTGTTGTCAAAAACTGAGAAACTTTGAGGAAAGTGTTGTAAGTTTTTTGCTATAATGTGTAAACAAAATTCACAAAAATTAAAAGAAAATTAATTTTATGAACCGGATTATATTTCAAATACTTTCTACCAAGACTTTTTTTCTGTGTATGCGTTTTTATTTGCTCAACTAAGAATTTCAACTACAGATTTCAATAATTATTCGCAGAACTTGTTCAATTTTTGGTTCAATTTAAATTTCGTTAGTTTTGACCTTGTCCATCTTGACCCTGTCCATTTTGACCCTGTCCATCTTGACCAGGAGGACCTGGTGGACCACGGCCGGAACCCGAACCGTTATTATGACCCGCTTGCTGCTTGAAACCGGAGTTTAAGACCGAACGAAAGCCCAAATTCCTGCCAGGCGATTGGGGCAACTGTGGCATCTGCGGCATCTGGGGCATGTCTATAGCCTACTTGCCACATAGGAATTACAAGTTATAATTGCAGTCTCATAATTTTGCTAATGAATCATACCAAGACCAGCGCCAGCACCATGAAGATTGCTCCAAAGAATACAAAGTGCTTCATTGTAAAAATTGTTACTAACTTTGCACAGAGCAGCGAGTGGACTTTATATAGTCTGTTGGGTACCCCAAAAGGCAGTGGAAATTATAGTGCCAGTAGTTCATTTCGATCATGGTGGTATCTACAAATTGGCTGTGAACAAAGCGCTCAATTGCGTAATTACGTTTTGTTTTTAGCCAACTTGATGCACTCTGATAGTGCAGTTTTAATTTCAATATTGCATGTCATTTGCGATAAGCACTTTAATTGTAGGTTCCAACTTAGTGGCGGGGTGCAAAACCATTTAAATATTTATTACAATTATTTTGAAATTGCATAAATTATTGCAATTCTATAATCGATTAATGCACGCGAGTGCACCACTTAAAGTTCCATTTTTTATGCCATAATTTAAAACTCTTAAATGCGATTTTACTTTAGTAAAAGAAATGTTTTTGTCAGTTTTTTTCATGTAAATAAATTTAGCATAATTTATGCGAGCGCTGCTCGTAAACTTCTAGCTTCTTGTAAATGTAGAAAAAGTAAGCCAGACACACTCGCACACACACTCGCACACAAAACACTCAATTTATGAGTCATAAATTGTGTGAATACAAATATTAGTTTGAAATTGTATGGCATTTTGGCTAGGAAATTGACTTTTTTAAAGCAGAACTGTGTGCCATTTACGGTCACTTGATTTAAGCTAACTTCAAGTACTACCTGCCTGTCTCTCCCCCAGCCCACTCTCCCTCTCTGCTATTGTATTCCCCGCGGCCAACAGTCTTGCCACAGCAAAATGTCACCTCCGCCAGAAGGTAAAGCAATTTCGCTTAGTAGCATTGGCTTTCTGGCAAAATGTCTTCGGTTTGAGATTAAATTTTTTTCGCCAGCAGTTTCACCAAACAAACAATTTCTAGTTGAGCACAAAAGTTGGCAACAAAAGGTTACGCGACACGCCCCCAAAGCCCCCCACACACTCTATTCAGTTTACAGTAACCAGTAACCAGACATTGACTGAACCCCCTGAACTCATATCATTGTGTGTCTTCGTATGTAAACATAAAGGTGTACAATACAGGCATGAACATGCAAAGTCTTGCATAAACAAGTGCGGGTATGTGTGGTGTCTCCTTCTAAGGCAATAAATATTTCTCTCGCTGCGAAATATGAATATTGAATATGCCTACAGTGAAGCGCTTACATAATCAACCGCAGGAAAACCCAAACGGTAAACGGCAACTGGCGAGTTACTGAAAAGCCGTTGAGCGGAAAGCTACAACAAAAAAAACTACTTCTAAGTAATTTAAAATTTCAACAAGAGTGTGCTACACTGTAAAAAACTTGAGTGGACTATTAAAGAGTTCTTTTAAAGCTAAATACTTTTGAGAAGAGCGAAAATAAATAATTATAAAACAAATAACAGCAGCATAAATGTTTTGAAACTTCCCAGTAGGAGAATTTGCACGAGAAATGCACATTTTTCGTGCGAATAACTCACACAGAAGTAGTCCCAACTACAGACTGCCTAACTTCGTTTTCCCGTGCGCATGACCATCACAGTCACTAGGAAATTGATCTAAACCAACAGATCGTTCCGTCGTGCAGTAGCACTTTTGTGTGAGAACGCCGCTACCCCGTTCAAGAGACTTTTCACACAAGGAATTTTATTCTAGGCGTCAAAAAGTTCTGAGCAGCAAAACTAACAGCGCAATCTTTAAAAAATGATAACAAAAGTGTGAATTGCTCGCTGACCAGAGCAGCGGGAAATTCTCACTTGTAAAACGTAAAGTTCTTACTGAGAATTTTCTATTGAACGAGGAATGTAGTACCCAACTCTTTACTAATTCTGTAGTTCAGCTGTACACAGTTTTGGTACTACTGAAATAATTTCCAATAGAGTTGTCTTGTTACACTTGATTGATTTATTTTCTTGAGTTGTTTTACTAATATATAAATTCCAAAAGTTAGTGAGCTCTTCTCGCAGTGTAAGCGTAAGACTGGCATTGTCTGCCTTGCAGCCAGCATGCACACACATACACAGACAGACACACATACTTAGATATGTACATATTACTATGCCTAGAAGAGCATGAGATCGGATGGAATGAGAGCACTAATGAAGTTTCGGTTCGTCCTTTTACAGCTGGCTGCCCCATTGTTTGACTTTGCCTTCTCGGTGTGCTTACAAGTCGGGCTCATAATGTTTACACAGCCGGCGAGAGGGCGCTCTCTGCCCTCTCTCCCCTCCCTCTCTCTCTAGCTGTGCTGGTGTGGGCGTGGTAGTGCCGCTGTGTGTGTATGTTTGTGTCCTTTTGTGTATGTGCTGTGCGGGCACACCATTTGCCTGCCCTCGTGGCAGTCTATTTATTTATGTTTATAATAGGATTTTTATCAAAACTTTTCTTCGCTTCTGTTTTTTGTTTTTTACCGATTTTGTAATGAGTGCGCCAAAAGACACAGAAACCACTGAGCAGTCACTGCTGGCGTTTGTCTTTGACACGCCCATCACCAACACCAGGACAATAGGGAAGCCCGCAGAACGTGCGACCAACAACTTTTTGTCGCTGCTCATTCACACCGACAACTTTTAATACTAATTTGCAGCCATTTTCATTCACTCATTATACATAATAATGTCGATGTTGGTGTTGATGTCCTGACCAATCTCCACTCTATTATTCCCTCTACTCCCCCTCTCCTGCTCCACTCATTTCCCTTTTGGAAAACCAAAACTAAATGATTGCCAAATATTTGCACAAGTTTTTTAAGAGCATTCATCTCATTATGGTTTCACACTGACGAACACTCAACTGCTCCTCGACTCGTCTTTGTCAGTGGCAGCCAAAAAAACGTTTTCTGGTTTTGGTTTTTGGGTTTTTCCCCGGGGCGGAAAAGCTCTCGCTCCTGCGACTCTCGGACTCATTAGCCGACCCACTCTCCCTCCAGTTGTTGGATGAATTTAAATAAATCTCCATCCAGCTACACGGTCTATTTTAGATTTCTGTTATTTGATTCGCCATTTGAAAACAGAGTTCCCTTTACGAAATCTCTGCTTAAATATGCCTAATTTAATTTGCCTTCTCCTGGCACTTCAGGCACTTAGGAAACGCTTCGTACTCCGCTGACTCCTACTCCTACTCCTTCTCGTTTTCGTTGTAATTAAAACAGTGGTCGAGTATTAAACCAATGTCAGTCATTTGGATGTTATAAGCTTCAAAGTCAAGGACCTCAAAAAACACAGTGAGGCAGAGCCCTCAGAGACTGAGAGGGGAAAGGTCTTTGTGCTTACATTTAAAAGACGGAAGTTGGCATAATTTATAAATACTTCAATCATAAAGTGTACATAGACTGAACTTGGCTTAGATAATGGCCAAAGAGTGTGATAAACGGCATGGAAATAAACAAAACTTTAGTTGATACACAAATGTTAGAAAATTTTGGAGTTTTTTCAAAAGTTTGGGGACATTTATAATATGAAAACATAAATTAAATTTAAGCTAAATAGTCACGACTCTAGAGCTTAGATTTGCGCATAACTAATGGGAAACTTTTCCAACAAATTATTTAAATTATATTATATGCATTCTAGTGAGGCTCATTAAAGTTAAACACGTCTCCAAGTGCAGCATACTAAGTGCATCTGCGTGACAGTTTGTTTGATTAAGTTGAGAATGCAGGTGCATTAGTTGCTCGGACTAGACCCCAATTAAGCTCTGCTAAAATGATTATTTGATTGCATGATGAGCTCAACCGCATTTTGCAAATGTAAATAAGGACAAAACACACACACACACACATACACACACACAAACCAGGGGCAGAAATCGTGTTGTAGATGAAGATGGAAATGATGGCGAATTGAGTGGCAGTGGTAGAAGTAATGACAAGTTTTCAAAGCATCATTAATCATTGAAAGTTGTGTAGGACTTAATCCTCGACAGCCTTAGAACTAATCCAGCAGCTGGGATACCGAAAACAACAAAAAATTCAGTCGAGCTGTCGATATTTGTTTTTCGGGTTGCTCAAATTAAGAAACCAACAAAGTTGCGCTCAAACAGGAAATGACAGTATAGACGAGTTTAAGCGACAGTAATTTACCCTGTGACGGTAAGTTTTCCTTTGATAACAGTCTAAAATCTGACTGCCATGGGCCTACGATGGACTTGTTAGCTGACTGCTATGGGCCTACCATGGACTTGTCAGCTGACTGCTATGAGCCTACGATGAACTTGTCAGCTGACTGCTTTGAGCCTACGATGGACTTCTTAGCTGACTGCTTCCATGGACTTGTCAGCCGACTGCTTTAGACCTACGATGGACTCGCTAGTTGAGTGCCGTGCCTTACAAATTTCGCTGCCTGCTGAATCAAGTAGTCTAAAGCACATTCTGACGCTTACCAACACTGAAATCCTTTCGTTCAATAGAACACTATTGATTTTGATTTAGATGACAGACTTATTACACTCCTGGTGCTGGGTATAAAAACTTGTCGCTTACTAAGGAGACATTAATATTTATTTTTTGGCTCAGTACTGGAGTGTGTGTGCGTGTGTGTGTGTGTGTGTTGGGGACAAAATTATGTTACTCATATTTGTTTGGAATGCTTTTGGGCGTGTGTGGCTGTGTGTGTTTGTTTGTTTCTCAGCTGCTTTGTTGTTGGTGATGCCAACCACAGCTATGGGACAGAATACAGACATACGTGCCGCCACTGCTGCTTCTAGATAGAACATTCCCTTTGTCTTTGTCTCCGGGTTTTGAGCTTTATCTTCAGCTCCAACTCCTGCTCTAGCTCCAGTGCTGTGGAACCGCTTCAAGAGCGTCCAAGTCATGCAGATTGCGCTGTTGTGTTTTTAGTGTTTTTTTGTGTTTTTTGTTGTGTGTTTTGTTGGCTTTCCTTCTTTTTTTTTTGAGCTGGCTGCTCGCTTACTCGAAAATACTGTAAATATTTTTAATTCTTTGCCAGCGCCAGAGGGGCAATGGCAATGGCAAATGCGTTTGCAGCCAGGAGAACAGAGGGCACTCTCTCGCCGCTTGCCGCTTGTCGTCTTTTTGGCCGTATTCAGCCGGCATTTCAGCTTTTAAGCTAAAGCTATGAAAATAATTTGGTCCTGAAATACTTGCGGCTTTTGCTGGGCAATCGGAATGCCTTTTGTGGTCCAAAACAACAACAAGTACTTGACAACAACAATAACAATATGATTGCTTGATGAAAACAACGGCAAGAACAACAACAACAACAACAACAGAGGAGCAGCAGCCGTGTTGATTAAGCACACGGGCACATTGTTGTCACCAGTGTTGGTTGTTCGCCTGTCTCCTTGTCTTGTTGTCTTCTTGAGCAACGACAACGACAAAGTGCTGCAGCTGCAACGGCAGCAGCAGAGACAGCAGCAGCAAGTGGATAATAACTAGCGGAACTATTCGCATTTGTTTTATGCACCAAGTAATGAAACAACAACAAAAGCAGCCAATGCGGTGATGCAGCGTTGCGGTGCATGGCGCGGCAGTGCGATACAATGGCAGCCAACCAAAATGACAACGCACTCAGCCGCGGGCCACGCAAAATATGGCGGACGGAAATTGTGTGCACAGTGAAAAGTTTTTTCTTCCCCCCACCCCCCCAGCAGCCCCTGGAAACTGCCTTGAATGTCCAGGGCGTAAAGTCAAGAGCGTCAAACGACGGACGTCGACGTCATCAGCTTCGTGCATTTTTGCAGCTGGGTTCTTTGAATTTTTGAGCAGTGCACACACACCCCCAACCCCACCTCCCACCCCCCACATACACACACACTCTCACACACACTTTTAGTTGCTGCAAGGCAGTGGCAAGTCTTTGTGCAGCAGTCGCTTTGTCATTTGCCGCAGATTCAACTTAAGAAATGCATAACTGCATTTCACAATTTTCCCACAGTGCACACAATGCACCACCAGCATCAGCAGCAACGGCATCACCAGTAGAGGCAGCCACAGCTGCAAGTCGTCCGCGTTCGCCATTCGCCCAAAAGAGCGCTCGTGCGTGCATCTGTGTGTGTAGGTGTGTGTGTTTTGGGGGGCGTTGGCACACCCCTAAGGCCAACACACAAATTAGTTTTAACCAGGCATTGTCACGCTGTGGTGCACCCCATTGTGGCGTTCTGTGGTTGCCGATTAAGCGAGGCTGCGGCTGCTGCTTCTTGGGTGTGGCACAGGAGAAGCGGGAGTCTAAGTTAGGGCTAAGAAAGAGGGCAATGCCACGCCTGGAAACTACGCTATCGCTGCACTGCATATTTACCTATTTTGTAATGAAATTGGTAGCAAAACGTAGTGCAAACGAAGCAACTACATTTTTATAATCAGCGTCTAATTAATTTTAGCACGTGCTACTAATTTAGTTGCCACACAGCATGCAAAATCTTAAACTTAAAATCGTTTGCTTTTAAAGCAGCCAAAAATCAAAAAATATCGAACTGCATATAAATCTATGCCAAACATACACACACACATCCAAACAAACACACACATGCAGCTATTGCATGCAGACAACGAACGTTACTGTAGCATTGTGTACTGTGGTGTACGTGTGGGTGTATGTGTGTGTGTGTTTGTGCTTGAAATGCAACATGTGATACGCTGTCCTAGTTCCGCGGCTATTACTGTGCTGTTATGCAACACAATGGCACACATAAGCGTAAAAACATATAAACGTGGGCACAACACAAGCATCGAGTCTCTCAACTCACTCAGAGCGAAAGCTCGCTCGCAAAAGCTTCACTCAAACGGCGCGAATGAACTCGAGTTGAAACAACAGCCCCAAAAGCTCTAGACTTGCTGCGTTAACATTGTGGAACGCAAGCTTAGCTCTAACAGAAAGCTCAGCAGACACAAAGCTTTCACAAGCAGCACGCCAAAGTTGTGCATTAAAAGCTTTTACGGGCAATTGGTTCTAGTTTGAGGGTTGGTTAAAGCATATAACTGTTTTAAAACTGTAAACACAACGAAACTTTCAATAGTTTTGAATAACAAGTAGCAGTTAAAGAATATATTTACTTATATATTCCTGTTCTGCTTGGAACTACCGTTGACACAACTTGGTTATCGTTTTGTTTACTTACATTTCGTTTCGTATTCTAGAATCGGAAATGTAGCAAAATAAAATACAATATACAGAGCATTAGATATATCATAGTTAAACCGATTTGGTTACAGATTACTAAAGCTGTGGGGGTATATAAATTTCGTATATCTATAATGTATATATACAATGACGAAGCACAAAAGAAGGATAATATCGCGTTTGTAATTAGATATTATTATTTTTTATAATTAAATGCCTAAGAACTTGTTCCATTTGACTTGCTTTACTTAAGATCTAGTTATTATAGACATGGCCAAAAGCATTTTTGGGTATACGTAATTAGTTCAATGGAGTTTTGCTCACTTACCCATATCATCAATAATGGGTGCCATACGTAGGGTCACTCCAATTAGCATGAGGCACATGAGTAAAAGGAGACAGGCAGTTGCAATGATTGTCCAGCGTGCTCGCTGCGAGAGATCATGCGGATCGATCACCTGAAAGGCCAATAAAACTAATCAGTTAATCAATCAAACTAATAACTCAGAATAGGTAAATTACCTTAACAACTTCTGTGTCCAAATCCTGTACAAGTATCTTGGGTTTTTTATGTCGGTGACGTTTTTTGTGGCGATGCCTGAGGAATAGAAAATGAAGTATAAATTAAACTTTGATTTAGAAACTCATACTATACAAAGATTAGCTATTTGAAAATATTTGTAACCTTTTCCAAGTGTAACATCTTGTGCTGATGACGCTACAAAATTGTGAAATGGTCAGGAAACAATCCGAATTCGACTCTCTGTTAAACAAAGAGCAGAAGTGGCAAACGGCAACGAAATAACAGATTTATTCCAGAAGAACGGTTGTATCAATATCAAGTTTAATCAATTACTCTTCGGTTGAAGGCCAACACGTACTCAGCAGAAGAGAGAGAAAGAGCGAGTGAGAGACAGGAGGAAGAGCTGTAAGGTAGTGCTCTGGGTTGTCATGCATCTGCTCAGGTATTTGCCATATGCCGCATTTGAAGCTGGAAGCGCAACAACAGCAGCTTAAACATATTTGCTCTATTTCCGTTTGGGTTTTGCAAAACTTCCGCATTACAAAGCTGCCACAATTTCCCCCCGCACGCTGCTCGTTTCGCAGCGGAAGTGCCTCCTGGTGGAAAAAGCAACAGCACTTTCAGTTAGTCAGCCCAGCAGCATGGCAGCGTAGGGTTAGTCAGCGGGGTAGGAAGTGGGTGTATTCAGTCGGTTGCTGATTTTGCAGTTTGCGACTTTACGGTTCGTCCAGGTGCCGACAGTGAGCACTGTAACTTTACCCACACTCTGCCGTCACACAAAAGCTTGTCAATCAATTTGTTGTCTGCTTTTTCGGTTTTGGCCAGTGACAGTGACAGGAGAAACTCGCATTAGACGATATTCAACAATCGCTTTGCAGCTGGACATTTATTAGTGCAGCTCAAGGACAACGACGCTTTTGTTGTCCAACTGGGCTACTGAACCAGTCCAGAGCAGACCAGTCCATCAATGACCTTAATGCCCAATCATTTATAAATTCTCTAATCATTTCTTAGCTTCGGCTAATGGACGGACCGGACCAGAGCGGACCGTACCGTACAGTGGCGTCAAAGTAAGATTATTTAATGCCAAATCATTTATTATGCAGTGGAACAGTGTGTCATAGCTGTTTTCCACCATTTGATGTATTTAGCTCATCACTTATGCATTGATATAATTGAATCTAAACAGAGTACGATTAAGTACGATTATTTATGCATTATTTAAAAATCTAATAAACTGGGAAAGTAGGTTGGATTTTAAAGTTGTTGAAGAAATAGAATTGTATCCCAAGCTAATCCCCATAGTTGATATATTTTATATGAAAATCCAAACCTTAATGATCTTTTAAGGGATTATCTTATACCTGCCAATGTTTTAAGTTGATTTAAGACCTGTTTTTCCCCGTGTAACTAATTGGCAGAGCCCACTGTACACCGTGGGACGTTCAGCTTGATGAACCTATCAAGATACGCTTGGAAACTTACCGATGCTTTCTGCGATGTCGCTGATGACCGCCGCCAGGCACCATGTGTTCAAGGTCGTCGATTTTATCAGCGTCAATGTCCATGTCCATGTCCAAATGCAGGTCGCAGGGCGAGTCCTCGGCATAGGGGCATTGTCTGCGGGTAATAAATGACATTAGTTGACAGTCGACGCCTTTATGGCATTAATTTCCCCGTTGGGTGATTGGGGGGCCACTTACATGGGTTGGGCATCGGGTGCCAGGCCAAGAACATGCACACAGTGCTGCAGTCCATTGGGCGTGGGATAAACCAGCGCAGGATCTGAGCAGCGATGATGGCGCTCTACGAAAGTAATTCAATTAGTAAATTTATCACGTTAATTTGGGCATATTTACTCACTGTACTTCCGCTTGCGTCGTCGATACTCATCATCACTGCCGGTGCTGGGAATCGCCATCGATCCGGGCATTGGCAGCGTAGGTTTAAAGCTCTGAATTTGTTTCTCCTTCGTTTGTCGCATGCCCACCGACTTGGCGCCAGTGCAGCAGCCAGTGGGCGCCACACTGGAACCCGTCGAGGTGGAGGTCATGCGGTGCAGTTTCTCCGCCAGCTGAGCGGGCAAGGCCTGCGCCGGCACCTGTCCCAGTTCCTCCTCCTCCTCCATAGGAATTATTGTCGCTTCAGGCGCTGGAGGCGCACCACGCACAGCCAGCAGCCCTGTACTTCGGGACTTGGCACGCTCTGGATCCCGAGCCGCCGCAGTGGTAGGCGTATTAGCGTAGCTAGGCAGTGCGTGCAGCGACTGAGAATCGCTTTGGGCCAACACAGTGCTCACCGTCACATTGGCGCTGTCCTCGGAGGTGTTTTGCCTGGAGAAGTAGCGGGCATAGGCGGCTGCTCCATCGAAATCGCTGCCTGCACCCGAGTAGCTCTCGGTGCAGGATATTTGCTTAGGCAGCAGACGCTTGCGTTGTTGTGGCGCCATAGCCGCAAGTGGCTCCGACTGTGTGGGGTGTGGGGCAGAGACATGTGGTTGAGTCTGTGGCACCGCCAGTGATTCGATTTCCAGCGACACATGTGGCTGCGGCCTGGCCAGACTGGAGGGAACATTCATGTGGAGACGCTGTAAAGAAAAAGGGAACTTTGAGTGAACAGAGTCAGAGGTTTAAGTACTAGAAAGACTTTCTAGTGCTCCTAGGGTACTACAGGGTATACCAAGTTGGGTTGGTTACTTACCGCCTGCTGCGGCATGGGCAGCGGTACCGTACGCACCACACTCCTGGGAAAAATGGGACTACACTGTGCGCTGATGGACTTGGCCTCCAGGATGCGTAGTCTTTTGGCCAGACGAGCACGTTCGCGCGTGTCCGCATCACCATGGGCCAGAGCCATGATCTCGGCGCCACCAAAGCTGACCGTGCAGCGGGAGCTGGAGTAGGAAAGGCTCTCAAGGCTGCCGCGTAGCGAAGCCGTTAGACTATCGTCCGCCATGGTAGAACTGTGCTGACCACGCGAACCACCCACCACGGTGGCGGTGGCTGTAGCGGTGGCGGTGGCCAGCGAGGTATTGTCGCAACAGGAGGCGGCGGGAGTGTGTGGCTCCGGAGCGCCGTTGGTCGTTGTGCTCGTGGAATGTCTCGTCGTCGTCGTGGTCTGCGGCTGGCGCATATCTTCGTCGGAGCTGCTGTGTTCTCGTTGAGCCTGAACCAGAGCCGGCGTATGGGTCTGCGCCTGCACCAACAGACTGTGACTGTGTCGAGCATGCGTTGTCTGGCGACCCGAAGAGTTACTCAGCGTGCTGGCCACGCTATCCTCCAGCGCTGGCTCCACACAAGTCGCGTCCTGGCGTTGGGCAGGCAATGAACCGGAGGCCACCTCAATGTCATCACAATGTCTCGGGGCAGTCTTGGCTTTACTCACAGTTGGCAGTGCCTCTACTCTCTCCTCCGCCTCCTCCTCGTCCTCGTCGGCAGATTCCTCTTTGCTGCAGCGACGTGGACCAAAGAGTTTTCGTGGCAACAGAATGCGTCCAATGGATTTACGCTTCTTGCGCTTGGCCCGCTTGTGCTCCTCGTAGTCCCGCTTGAGGGCCTGCATCTTGTGCTCCACAAGACTGCTGAAGACAGCCTCGTAGGTGAGGGCACGCTGCAGATCCAGCAGTACATCGTTGGTGGAGACGGCCTTGTCCAGTTTGGTCAGCAGCTGTATGGAATCGCCATGGGATTCCAAATCATCCCGGCTGCCACTGCCTGCACCGCTTGCCCCACTGCCACCGCCGCTGCCCTCGCCACTGTTGCTATCCTCTGCATCCGCCATGTTGGTTGCGTGTGCCAGTTGGAGTTGTGTGCTCAATGTGTTGATTGCTTTTGCTGCTGTTGCCGTTGCCGTTGCTGTTGCGGTTATTGTTAGCGACTATTTGCATTATCCTCGGGCTGCCGTCTGTGTCGAGTGGAACGCTCAGTGCTGTGGCTGCTGCTGCTGCTGCTACTCCTGGCCCTGTTGCATTGATCACTGTATTTCCCTACGCTTCCAGCACTTGGCGCTTGTCATGTACTAAATGTCACGCCTCTTGCTCTCGGCCACATTGACACGCTGCTCTTGCGTTGCATATTGTTTCACTTGTCGCTCGTTTCGCAACGTTTTCGATTTCAAATTCAGTTGGTCGTTTTTTCCTATCCCTTTACACTCTTCCTTTTTCTTTTTTTTTCTTTCCTTTTTTTATTTTTTTGATTTTTCCTCAATTGGCATTCAATGATTCTCTATTGTGTTGTGAACGACTTGAAGTGGCTTGAAAGCGGCGCTTATGGCCAAATGGCGCACACCTGCAAAAAAAGACAATAAAACATTAGACTTGTAAAAAGCGGTTCAATAGCCCGCAAAACAGACAAGGACACCACCACCCACGGTGTCTCGCCCATCCACTCCCCCACTATCTGCCTCGCTCTCTCCACTTGCGCTTGAATTTCCAGGTGGCTACAAGCAGCGTCAACAGTTTGCCAATAGTTTTGCACATTTCTCTGATTCAAATTCAATGATACGCTTTCCTCTCCGCATTATTCATGAGTGCAGCTTCCTACTTGTTGCACACACACACCCCTACTCGCACACACACACCCCTACTCACACACACATACAGCTCGCTACAATTTTATTACAGGTGTAAAGCGAAAGCTTGTCGTCAGTGTTGCCAACTCTTACATGGATTTCAGTTCGCAGTTTCTTTTGTCGTAATTCTTTGCTAAAGTTCATGTTAAACGCAAAACTTTTAGCAATTTTAATTTAAAATTATATTATTTTTTTACAGTGTATGTGCTGTGTACTATCTGTTGTGCAGCTTATTCAGTAATAAGTTTAAATAAAAATTGATTTTAAATTATTAATTTATATAAATTATTTTGAGGAAACTTTAGCCTTTTCTAAACATGAAAGTTTTTGTGTGACTGCATCACATGGGAACCAAAAATTCTGCTTGGTTGCACAGAAGCACTGTGCCACGCTGGCAACATGGCAGTGGGACACTGTGCTCTGTGCCATTGGGCGTGGGCCAACGACTGCGACTGCGACAGGTTTCCCCCACGGCCGTTTGTTGCGCTTTCTGTCGTCGCTGCTGTTTCTGTTTCTGCTGCTGCTGTAGCTACTGCTTTTCCAGCAAATAAAAATATACAATGGAAATGGATATTGTTTTCATTTCCGCAGTCGCAGTCGCATTCGTATTCGCTTTTGCAATCTCAATCGCAGTTACAGTCACAGTCAGTCGTGTCGTAGTTGCTTTTCTATTCATGTGCATGTTGATGGCGACACAAATACACGCACACAAATCTATACACACGGATGGTGTGAGAGGGACATGTGTATTAGTGACTGCTGCTTGCATGTTTAACGGCCTGCCACGAGCAGAGAAAAGCAGAGCAAAGCAGAGCAGATGCAAATGGCGGACAATAAGGGTCACAACAATGGCGCCGTCAACTGCAATACCAAAGAACAGCATCGGCAACAATAACAACATAAATTACAGTTGCGCCAGCAAATAATAATACAAAACAAAAAACTAAAAAAAAAGAAAAATGATTAAATGCAAAACAAGCTAAAGGCGGCAACGACCCTGAGAAAGTTGCTAGTTTCGTTGTTGTTGTTGTTGTATTTTGTTGAAGCCTTCGCGTGGATTTAAACGCCTTGTGGCAGGCGCTAATTAAACGATACGGCCGCACATTGGCCGGGTAATAGAAAAAGTTGAAGCCGTTGTATGAATAAATTTCCCACTAGGCAAAGTTAACCGCATCGCCATTACCGTTACCGTTACCCGCACTCGTACTTGCTGAGACTAGTACTCAGTACTCTGTTATACTCGTACACATAACCACCTGACGATGGGCCATGCTGCTGCCTAAGCATCTTATCTGCCCGCCTCTCTGCAGCAGAACACAATATCAAACAAACCACGCGTGCAAACAAGCTGGGCATAACGGTCTATCGTGGTGGCGGTGGAGGAAGCGATAGAAAAGGACAGCTGGCGAGAGGGAGAGACACGGCACGCATAAATCCAAACAAAACCACATGCCTTAACTCAGCAATGCCAACAGCAGGGACGCCGCTGCTGTTGCTGCTGCTGTTACTGCTGGCGTCGCAGCCAAGCCAAAAATAAATCATTCGAGGACATAAAGAGAAAGCAAGCAAAAATTATAACTGTTGCTGCCGCTGCTGGCCGCAAATGTAAATAACAGGTTAACAGCTGCAGCCACAGCAGCAGAAGAAATAGCAGCAGCGGCTACGCCAGCGTTCGCCGTCGCAGCGGCAACAACAGTGGCAGCAGCAGAGCTCGCTCAACAGATGAGTAAAAGTAAATGAGCGAGAGTAAATCCTGTTGACAGCCCGTCGCTCTCCGGCTGCCTCTCACAAGCTGTTAAAGCTCTGTTAACGGCCGCCAGGCGACTGTTGCTTCTGTTTGAGCATGTGTTGGTGCAAGTGCGAGTAAGCTATGTGTATACATATATGTACTATGCTTTTGCGCGAATGTGTGTAAGTGTTTGTGTATGTTTGTGTGTCAGGGTGTTTTTGTCAACATAACTTTTTGGTCGAAGCACTTGGCAGTTATTCCATTAAATTAATGTGATTGTATTTGCGATCCCTTAACTTTCTGTTTCAGATGTCAATAGCGGGCATTAACAATTCTTAATTAGTGCCCTACCTGTGGGGTCACACAGTGCCTGGTTTAGACTTGTTTTTGCCACCATTCATTTTGGGTTATTTGTTAATAATTCTGACGCGCAATCAGAACTTGAATTTCAAATACAAATGGGTGTGAGAATTATGGAGAAAGGGAATTTCAGCGGAAAGTACGATTTAGAGACAGCACAGTCCGCGACTGCTTAAATTTAATCAACTTGGCCGATGGCCGAAGCCCTCTCTGAGTTGGGTATTCAATTATTGACGCCTCCTTTTTGCCGCGGCGGCCTTCGCCGAGTTCGGTGGGCGTGGGGAATCAAATGCAGCGTATACACAAAGAGCGAATGCCAAATAAAACATGCACATGGCTTAAAACACATGACACCCAAACGAGAGAAGCTCAGCGGCGGGCCAAACAAAAAAGGTAGCTAATGAATGTAGACTAGCAGATACTCTGCAGTGTTGAACTTGAAAGCATTGGCTTTTACAAATTTGTAACCCCTTATAAAGAATATATTTTAAAGTTGGAAACTTTTATACGGAATGCAACGATATGCCTTATAAACTTTAAACCTATACCCATATCCATACCTATACCTACACCTATACCTATACCTATACCTATACCTATACCTATACCTATACCTATACCTATACCTATACCTATACCTACACCTATACCTATACCTATACCTATACCTATACCTATACCTATACCTATACCTATACCTATACCTATACCTATACCTATACCTATACCTATACCTATACCTATACCTACATTTACCTATACTTCAAAAAAGTTATATCTAACAAAGAGCTTTTTATTAATGTTTTAAAACTATATCTTAGCTTTACCAAAAATTATCTTTGACTCTGAAAGATATACTCTTTATATAAATATACTTAAAATGCTTTTAAACTCAATCAGCATACCCCTTATATACTGCCTTTTCCATGCTGGGTATACCAAATAAAAACAACAAAAAAATGAAACAGTTTTTGCTCTGGGTCGACCTTTGAAATTAGAGTTCTGAGATGCGCACGTAAAGTTTGTGTGTGTCTTTGTCTCAGTGTGTGTGTGTGTGTGTGTGTGCTTGTATATGTGTGTGTATGAGCATGTACAACAGCAAATTCAAAATGAGTCCTTGGCCGCAACGAGCTGCAGCATCAGAGATGTCCTGCCTCCATGCCTCCCTTCCGCCCCTGCACCTAGCAGTCCACAGTTTCAGTCTCAGCCCCCAAAGAGCGTGTCAGATAATTAGTGAAAACTGTCTGTGAAGAAAAGTCTGTCGCTTGGTCCGTGTCCGATGCTCCATGTTCACGTCCACGGCAATGTCAGCGTCTCCTGTTCCACGTCCCCCTGCACCAGCAGTCCTCTCTCTGCCCCTCACTCTTTACCTCTATTGCCCCTGCGTCGCTGCGTTTCTTCTACTGACAGCCTTCGTCCAGATGAGCCATATGAAATGCAGCCTGACAGTTTTCTGACACACACACATACACATAAAAGCCTAAAACACACATATGCAGATGAGTGTGTGTCTGTGTGTGTGGTTGTAACAGTTACAGCTCAGCTGACAGCCGTAGACACCATTTCGGTTTCTGTTTTTGCTTTTGCTGCTGCCTCAGTTATTGCTCTATTTGTTGTTGTTGTTGTTCTTCTTCTTTTCACTGTTCTTCTTCTTCTTGTTGCTGCTTTTCAAGTTCAAATTTTCCTCTCACAAAGAATGGAATTTATTTAAACGCTAAAAATATAGGTGTATTGATCGCAGGCTAACTCAATGAACTCATTTCAGGCATTCATAAATCATAAAAAATTAGAAAATTTTTACAGAAAAAAATAAGTAAATTTATGTGAAAATAAATATTGCTGTCAAAAAAAATTTAGTTGTCTAGCAAAGCTACGAAGCTCTTAATGACAGTGAGCCAGTCACTTGCTCCAATTGGTAAGAAGAGACGGATTTTATTCCAACACTTAGATAGTTTATAGGTCATAATTTATAAAATAACCAAAAAATTATATGACAGATAAAATTTAAATGTAAAACGTTGAACAACTGACAAACGAAAGCAATGAAAGTAGTTTGAATTTATTATTCACTTATTAAAAATTGATTTCTTTACAAATAAAATATTTTATTATGCTATTTAAAGCAATTTAAATAAAAAATACTACGTTTATGCTACGAAAAAAATGCAATAAAATGCCAGCAAATTGAATAGATTAAAGTTTTATTCGAATGGAATACTCGTATAATGCAATGTGGTCGAATCAAGTGTGACGCGTTCTGTATATTTCATCAGTTTCGTGCATATTTTTAGACCTTTGCAGTCACACATCGGCGATTCGAACCCATCAATTAATCAGCCAATCAACATTAGCGGCTTTCCGTCCCCCCTTTTCCCTCTGGCCGCAGCTCTCCCTTTTATAGTTCCTGTCGCTAAAGGCAGAAAATCATTGGTATTTTGGCCTACGACTTTGATATACTACATAAACACACGATTGTTTATAAATGCATTGTTTTGTTTCGTGTTTTTGGTTTTTAGATTTTGAATTTCTGGCATTTACTTGCCGTTTTGTTGTGCTGCTTTTGTCATTTTTATGAATGGAACGGATTTCATTGCCACTGTCGGCAAAACAATCAAAATACAAAAAGGAAAAAAAAATCATTTAATTTTTCCGGTTAATTTGCCTGTTTTCCTCAGACAGATAGACTGACTGTTTGTCGTTGTCGTCGTTTTTCACCAACACACACAATGCGCAGTACATAAATATTGTGTATACGCTGCGTTGGCCGTGCTACAAAACTCCATCGCTTTCGTTCCATTAATTTATCCAATAAATCATGAACGCTTGCGTTATACGAATGAAGTGCTTATTTATTTTGTTCTTTAAAGTTTTCATTTGTTATGGTGTTGCTGCTGTTTTCGTTATTACTATTGTTGTTCTTGTAGTTGTTGTTGTTGTTCGGTAATGGCAAAACATTTGTTCATGTTCCCAACCAACATTCGAATGACAATCGATTTGTGCCACCCAGAACGTAAATACAAATCAAATATGCATTACAATTGGCCTGTTGGCCAGCTCAGCACAGTACAGCAGAGAGTACAGCACTGCCCGGGCCTTGACCAGACCCTTCTTGACCTCCCCTTCTGCTGCCCCCGCCCCCCGTCCGTTGCTGCCTTTTTATTTTCAGGAAAACTTCTGTTGCTGTTTTTTTCTGTGCAACATTTTCAGGCAACACTTGTAATTTTAATGGCGCATTCGCTTCCAGATCACTTGCAAGGCAGCTGTTGCCTTGCTAAAGTTTGCTAACTAAAACACACACACACACTATCACACACCAGTAAACACACCAATACGCACACACATAGACGTACTCGCTGCTAGATCTCGATGCTTCGACCCACATGCAATTCAAGCGGCGGAAGTCTTGCCTCTCGTGGCATTTAGTGTGATTTGATACGCGTACTCAGTTAAGAACCCGGAAAAGGAAACTCCCACGACTCTACGAAAAGTGCTACAAGTATCTGCTTGGAAAAGTGCTAAAGTACTTAATGTGAAAGTTAAAAGAAGTCATTAATTACCAGAGATATCTTAATTGCAGTTATCAGCTCACAGCTGAAACAGTTGCCAGTCGAAGTTTGCGATAAAAATTAATTGCAATTATTATTTGCTTATTAACAGACAAAAACCAAAAACCGATAATAAAATAAATCATGCTTGTGTGTATCGTATGTATACAATTTTAAGGTCAAACCTCTATGGAAAGTCGAGCAAATAACAATGTCTCTGGTGCATACATTTTATGGCCAGCTTTTAATTTTAGAATTTTAATTAATGCCATTTTAATTTTATGAAACGGAAATACATTTAAATTGTTGTCAATTAAAATTATAATAGATTTTAAAATGTTTTAAGTTTCAGGTAAATTATCATAGGAAAGTTTAAACAGAGTTGAATAAGCAGATCCTTGAGCTAAAGTAAGTAGTAGCAGGATTAGAGCATGGAATCCTTGGAACTCTGACTGAGTTGTAAGCAAGCTATTTACATAGCTATAAAAAGCAAAGCGCTGATGATAGTCAAGCTTAGTGCAATTACAGTTAAGGCACTTAACGACTATTGATGTATAATCATGAGTATTTAATGCCCACGAAATCGCAGACGATTTTAGTGCAATTTAATTGCAAGTGTTTAGCTAAATCGCTGGTCTGGGAAGCCAACACATGCGTTAACCTATTAATTAGAGAAATTCAGAGACGACGTACACACTCACACACACACACACACACACACACGGATACACGCATCCACTCACACGGATAGAGAGACAGACTCACGCACAGACACAAAGTGAATGGCAAATTTATAGCTTTTTATCGCTGCAACAAGTTTATCTCGTGTTCCTGCTAACTGGCGCTCATTACGACCAACACTCGCTGTTCTTGTTGTTGGCATTTTGGCCATGTTGGCGCTGCTGCTGACTGTGCGAATTGTGTGCAAACAACATGGCGTATGAGTAATCAAAATAGCTAGATACGAATTTTTGTGCCTTACTCGCACATTTTTCAAATTGCATTAAAAGATAATGTGGCTATAAACATGGCCAAATTCCCACCAGCCACCAGCCATACATATATGGCTAACACAGCTATTGACACTAATTGAGCGTGGAGTGGGCGTGGTCGTATCGATGGGCAATTGGGCAAGACCAAGACATTGCTCGTTAATCTTAATTACAATTGTCAACATTGTAAAATTGTACTGCTCAGGCAGCCAACTAATGCGTTGACGGTATTCCCAGTTTGGTAAAATGCAATTTCTGCATTTCATTTTATTGCCAAAATGGCCATTTATAAGGCTCAAAGTGGAACAACAACACATATGGCTCAAAAATGCGCTCATGCATTTATCATGATGTGTGAAGCCTGCAGAAATAATACAAATATACATATATGTGTAGTCTAGCAGAAGGCGACGGCAAAGACGCCGCAGCATTGGGAAAACGGCTTATCCTTGAGATATAAACTGACATTTAAGCAACTCAGGCAGGCGTATGCTTAGCACACACACACTCGCACACACTAACACACACTGGCTCACAGAGACACACTCGCACACGCTAAAGTAAACACAGCTGGCAGGCTTTGCCCTTGTGCCGCTGCGCCACGCCCACTGCTGCCCACCGACGCTTGCATTCAATGCAATTGACTTGCAAAAAAGTGTTGCATACAACGCGGCGTTTGCTGCTGTTGCTGCTGCTGGTGCTGCTTCCTTTCATCAGTTTGCCTCCACAAGTGCAACTATTTAGATTGCAGCAAAAACCTATTTGCATTTCATTTCGTGAATAACGTGCCACAGATTAGCAGCTAGCCAGCAAAGCAGCTGAAATAAAACTTGCTGCAATTAAATGAAATTGCATTTTGTGTAAACATGAAAATGTTATGACCACTTTTGTAGGTGTTGTGCCTTTTTATTGAAATTAAATTGTTCGTGTTAAATTTCACTGCAGTAAATTGCTTGCCATCACTGCGTACATGTATCTCTTTGGGTGTGTAAGTGTGTGTGCATATGCATATGTATTGGTATTTGCATGTAACTGTGTTTGTGTTCTATCCTCTGGCACGTCCATGTCGCACGTTAGTCAATGTCATGTTGCCTGCCAACACACACACACATACGCACGCCATAACGGCAACATTTTGTGGCTTTTGTATGTGGCTCCTGTGCAGCGCTGGCACTTTAGCATATTTATGGCTATATTTACATGATTTTTGAAAGCTTTGATTGTTAAGTACTTTTATAAAGGGTGTCAAAAGTAGTAAATTGATTTATATGACATATACCTAGAGTAGCTATTATTGTTAAAAGCAATAAAATAATAATAAAATTTAAATGTGCTTTAAAATAGAAGACAGAAATATATTCTACATTTTAAATTGGTATCACATTTTGTGTATATTACGTTATAATACTTTAATATTTTAAAAACTTTTTAAAGTTTTAGCTACTTTTGCCATTTAGCTATTTTTAGCCCGCGCTGTTCTGTCAGCACTGTGCGGCTGTGCGCGTCTGTGTGAGTGCTGGAGTGTGTGTGTGTGCTGCAGATATGAAGTATTTGTTCATTGCGCTGTTGGCATTTGCTTTTTTGACATTTTTTTTTTGTGTTTTTACTCTCTCTCAATCTCCATTCCACTCCCAACGCTTTCGCGACTCTTTCGCTCGCTCTCTTCCTCTCTCCCTCTTCCTCCCTCTCTTGCTTTATGCCTTTCTTGCTCTGTCCTGCTCTTCGCCATGCAAACGGGGTACTTACAACTTTGTCATGAAGTTTTGCGGTTCACGCAGAGCAAATTTATATGCCTTTGTAATTACTCTCCTGGGCTTCGTGCTCAGCAGGACTGTAACAAATTAGTGCAGCACTATTGCTCAAAGGTCATCAAAATGTAAGTAAATAGTAAGTATTTAAGACCTTCTTAAAACCGGATAATGTTCTATTTTTTCACCACAGTTTTTTACTATTATTAACGAAGTTTGGTCAAGAAAAGAGTGCTGCTTGAAAAGAACTGATTTTTATACAAGAGAGTTTGGTAATAAAACCCCAGAAATTCTCAGCAACTCAATCCCAATATTAAACTTGTGTCACTTCATAAAAAAGGCTTTAACTGGGGCTCTAAATATTTATATATTTATGTGCGTTTGAAGCTGCACAATAAAACGCGTTGAGAGTTTTTTATGTTGTCATATATTCGCAGCTTTTCTTTGCCAAGTGCTGGCATTTAATTAATACTATTCACCTGTTCCACCTGTTTTTCAGTTTGTCGCGTTCTCTGCTTCCTGTTTGTCTGTTGCTCCTGCTGTTTTGCTTTTTCTTTGACTCACTGTTGACTTAGCTTAATTGCAATTACTTTGTTTGGACTCACAATCATATCTTTAATTTTTCAGCGTAAATTTAATTATCGTTAAGCTGCTTTCGTTTTTAGGAGCTTAAATCGCAATGGAAATGACTTTTTTCCGACACATGTTTTATTTGTAATTGTGGTTGCACTTTTAATGGGTTGATTTACATAGTTAGTCAATTGATTGTTAACAAATTCCAAATGCAAATGAAAATTAAAATGAAAATGAGCAAATGAAAATTGCAGCAGCTGCCCGACGGAAATTCAACAAAATACTTAAGTACCTTCGTCTGCTTTTCTGCCAAATTGTCATGCTAATTGCATTTTCTGGCACGCCCCTTAAGGCGTTGCGTAGTAATTCTGACAAAATGCGAGCAATTGAGAGAAAACTCAAGGAGTGCAATTGAAAGAAGGACGATAGGAATTACGGAATCCTGACAGCTCACAGCTGGCAACTTCTCAAGTTTTGAGCTGGCGTAGATTACCAAGAACTTGGCCAAGATGCTTCTCTTCTTTCAATTTGAGCCAATTCGCAAGTTAACAACACTCGCATTTACGTAATTTAAGTTGACTGCTTCGTTTTAGGCAATTAAACCGAGGGAACAGTTTACAATTACAATTTATAACTGCGACTATGACTTGCATTCAAAATTGAGACAATTTATTAACAATCTCATCAATTACGCGCAATAAATAAAACCAATGCCACATGAAATTTGTATCTCTGGGTGCCAAAAAGAGTGAAGAGGAAAGCAAAACAGTCTAACCAGAAAAAAGGCAAGTCAGGGCTGAGCTGACAGGGTTGGAAAAAGGGGAACTGGTTAAGCGATGGACGTGAAACATCCGCAACATGACCGAAAAATGGGAAATTGCCATTTAATACTAACCTCCTCAGGCATTCCACTTTTCATGTCACTTTCGTGTATGTGCCTGATAATTTCAACAAGAACAGAGTGTGCAGTAGAGCACACCAGGCAGTCAGGTACCCTATATGGTACTCAATTTCCTCGTCTAACTGCCTAAGATATCTCTGCTTCGAGTTGCATCTACTTGAAGCTACTTCAATAAACCTTACATACCCTCTGCACTGAGCATCAAAACCAAATTCAAAGTCAGCAACGAATATTTCTTGCTGATGTTCAAGTTTTTCGTGACTTGCAGGCTGTCAAAATTGTGTCCCAGCCTTGAGTTTTGAGCATCGACGAATGTATCTATGCTATAAATATAACGGGACGCATATCGATGATTAAGGAGTTGTCATATGCTACCCACAACAATGGCAAGAGGACAACAATAGAAGTCCTTTGTATCTGTAACCATATACGTGTCCTTGTGCGTATTGTGTGTGCGAAGAGAAAGCAAGTGTCAGATACTACACTGAGCCAAAAAAGTCCGCGCATTTTTTCATTGTACATATCTACAGCCAAACTGTTAAAATGTTTAGCTTATTTTAATCCAGAAAGAATCACAATTGTTTTGATGTAAACATGGTCTATAATTAGGATTTTCTGCCCGACTAAATTCTTGATGCTTTTCCAAATGATTTTGTTGTTGTCTTTGTCGTGTGTGTATAGTCACCAGAATTCGCCAAATGCCAATGCCACGCAGATTTGTATTATTTATGCTACTAACACAATATGCTGCCATATATACCAAACACATACGCACAATAAATACATATTTATGTTGGTACTGCTACCTGCCCTTATATGTGCTTTAATATGTGAGTATATATACTATATGCATGTGTATGAGTGTGTGTGAGTGTGTGGCACATGGTGTGTTCCCAGCAAAGAAAAGCTTCAGCCAAAATACACATTGGACCCGCGCACACAATAAACAATTTTTGGTTGTTTCGGTTTCAGTTTCGGTTCTCGCTTTCGTTACTTTGGATTCGGTTTTGAAGGCCTCTGAGTGCTACGGATTTATGCCAAAAACTTTAAAATACATTTCCATTGGCAAAAGCTGAGCCCAGTCAGTCAGGCAGCAAGGAAATGTGAAGAAAAAAGGGATTGCCAAATTCATTTGGAAGTTTATAAGGCAGAAAATGAGACGTCAGACATGTCACATACAATTATCTATATACACATATGTGCATCTCTCTTTATCTCACTCTGTCTCTGTCTCTTACCCTCTCTCTCTATCTCCATCTTTCTGTCTGCTAACAAAAACGAAACCATTGAGCCATTTTGAGCATGAATAAGTTTCAAGTTTTTTGTTACTCATACGCCATCAATAGCAGACAATACGAACTCGTACATGTATATAAGAATATGGCCTAAGCTGTGGCTAATACATCAGCTTGCAGTGTGCGTGTGAGCAGCCTGTGGCTGAGATTTACCAACAAGCACACACACGAACACAGGCATCTCACCAAATCCATAAGTATATATGTAGCTATACTGAAGTTTGCGTATCATCTGTAGTTAAGACACAAGATTTCTAACGATAACTAACTTTTAATTGAAAAAATCCACTTCATTTGTTCTATGGTCTTGACACTTTCGAAAATCCTAAAGCTTTTCTTAATCCGCAAAGTTAGGACTTCTGAAACTTGGAAAGTTATGTCTACTTGACTTCATTACGGTTAGAAATTGATAGCAAAATTAAGTTAAATAATTATAGCATAGAAACGTTCGACAAGTAAAGTGAGTAAAAGTTTAACTTTATAATCTTCAAAGTCAGCACAGGATTCTTTCACGTATGTAATCAAATCCCTGGGGAATTTCCAAGGCAAAGAAAGAACATTTGATCGAACAGCGATAAATACCTCGATTGCTCACCTTAAAGGCCAAAAGAATTCTGTTGTTGTTTGTATTATTTTGCTAACATGTGTGTGAATTGTTTATTTATTCTCGCAGCGATACCTTAGTCAGAGCCCCAAAAAGTGTGGCATTTTGCTGACAATTAATTGTGCATTAATTTTAATTAAGTCAATATTTCTTCATTTTTTCCCCTGGCCTCTTCCTCTACGCCTTTTATTTTTTTTTTGTTTTTGGGCCCAAGCAAAGTTCTGGCCAAAATTGGATGTGAAAAATGCTACAAGCTAATTACAAAAGGGTCCAAAATGTGCGTCGAGCTACGTTTTGTGCTTAGGTCAGCAAACAATCTTACCAACACATCGTGTGGCATCAATGGGGCAAATATTTCAATTAGCAAACTGATACATAGGGCCAGTCATATGCTGTATATAAACGCATATACTATATCATGTACTAAATAATGGACGTTTGTTGGCAAGTGGGTAAATTGCGGTTGCCAAGAACTTGGAAATGTGACAGAAATCGAGTTATCAGCACACCGAAAAGCAAAACTATTGGCAGCACTTAGGAACGATTTTTTATATGTATGTATGTGTATGTGTGAAAGTAGGCTTGTGTGTGTCAGAGGCAGTATGCAAGTTGCCAATACTCAGACACTAAGCAACAACGGCAATTTACACTCATAATTTATCTGTACTGTATGGAGAATCTACACAAATTTTGACATACTTCAAGGCGCCACAGACTTACACACACACACACACACACACACACACACACACACACACACACACACACACACACAGTGAAACAAACATACATACACCCACTCACACACACACAGTGAAGAGAACACACATACAGACGCACAAATTGAAATTCTGGCAGCGGCCACAGCTTCAACTTGTTGACGACGACGGAAACAGCCGCAAGTAGTGGGCGTCAAATGCTGGAAGGACGCGAAACCAACAGAAGAAAGAAAAAAAAAATAAGACGAATGTAAAAAAAAAGAGAAAAATCACAAGACGCTGCTGGATTCAACAATTTGTTGAATCTACATACATACAAATAACAACACATACAAACATACATTTATATGTATATTACATGCATATACAAGTAATTGTATATATGTATATGGGTACGTGTGTGTGTGTGTCGAACTTTTTTCGTTTTATGTAAAAACGAAACACTCACAAACTCACACAATTACTTGGACGTTAAGTGCTGGGCAAACCGTTTGCGGCATGCCCTCAGTATGTATGTGTGTGTGTCCCTGTAAGAGAGTACGTGTGTGTGTGAGTTCAGTACAAGAATTCGGAGAGAATGAAACGGCAGCCGGAACGACAAGCTTCAAAGCGAAGAAGCGTGGAAGGGACACAGAGAGAAGAACACTGAGAATCCAATGATGAAACGTTAAAGAGCAAATAAATGGCTCGAAACAAACAAAAACGGAAAAAGATGAAGCAAAACACACAGACAACCAAGTTTACCGTTAGGCAGCGACAGCGACAGCAACAAATATCAAGCGCAGTAGTAGCAGCGGCAGCGGCCACCCAGCAAAAAGTGCGTAAAAATCTGCCAAACTTCAGTTATGAGTATATGTATATATATGCGTACCTGTGTGTGTGAGAATCTGTCTGTGTGTTCGTGTGTGCGTGAATGTGTGTCTGTGTTCCATCGAGCATAAAACTAAACACACCGTTAACGTTACCGTTACCGTCAACCAACTCTGAGCATTGCCTTATTTTATTATTATAAAATTTGTTTTAAAACAAATTTCGTATATTGCTTTAGATCCGGAATTTTAAAACACTTCAACATCCGCACTGTTGTTTAATTTAACGTTAAAATACTTTGTTTTACTTGCACTTTTGTTTATACACATTTATTTATATTTTTGTATATTTTTTTTCCTCTAGGAATTTTCTTGTTGTTTTTCTTTTGTAGGCTGTTGAATTTTTTATGAAGTCGCAACGCACACACTCACAAGTAACTCACACTCATTCAATGGCCCGTGAGGCGACCACGCGCAGTTTTCGACTGTCCTCTGTCGGTATGCGTGCATATGTGCGTATCGGTGTGTCGACACAGTGTATCGGTGTATCGGTGTGTGCGTGTGAAAGGGAACGCATTGCCGACGATGCAAACAGATCCAAATCTCGTCCAACACTGTTGGGGATGGCGTCTGGGCGCTAGAGCTGACTACAACAGAGCAGTGAGCGGCAGCTGCCTGTCAACTGTTATCCGCGTACTGTTAACGCTTAACATGATATGGCCACTCACCGCACTCGATACGGGCAATAGGTCAGTGTTAACAGCGACTGTTAAAGGGTCGAGAGCAGTATGTTAATTATTAACAGCAGGAACGAATTTGTTTTTTATTTGTCGTTGTTTTTCCTTTGGCAGCTTGGCTGGCCTTAGTCTGTTATTTATACGATGCTGTTGCATGTTTAAGCTCAAGCATCTGTTTTCTATCAAAAAATTTGTTGTGAGCGTTTTACGACTAGCTGCGTGTGCACGTAAGTGTGTACGCATATGAACACGTTGGATTTGAAAGCATTTTATGGCACTGCTTCCGTTAGTCTAACGGAAAAATGTTCACACACACACACACAGGCATAAACAGACCGAGTAATATGCAAAATGCTTTTGTCTGTTTGCCGTTTTGTGCTTTTTGTTGCTATTGTAATCTCGTAGCGATGATGGTCGCCACTCGTGCATGTGCCAACCTTAATGCGGCCATTTTTTATGCGTTTACTTAATGAAAGCAGAAAAAAAGGGAATACTATATGGAAATAGCCAGCATCAGTTTTTGCAGAGCAGCAGCTGTACGACAGTTGGGTGTGCACATTTCTCTCTGTGTAAAACCAAGTTAGTAAGTGGAAAAAAATTAGCCAAGTCAGCAACAGACACAGCAGTCAGCAGCCAGCAGCAGCCCAAATGAAATGTTCTAACAGTAAAGCCTGGGAGACGCAAACGTGCGCAATTTCTGAGTTGTTTTTGTTGTTGTCGTAATTGTAACACGCCGCGGCGTGCGTAAAACGCACACATGCACATAAACACACACACACACCTACACAAATACTCCACTTTGCTAATGGAGCTGTGTGCTTACATTGATGTTGTTGGCACAGCCACAAAGGGAATACACATGTTCATGTATCAACATACTAACATATAAACATAAATACACACACTCACATACACATACGATACATCCACTTATTGTGAGCTGTTGCTGTTAAACACGCGCCATTTTTTCATCAGCTTCTCTTAGAACACCTTAGACAAAAGCCTTCACATCTATGAACACATTCACTAGAACTAAAATCAAATTGGTTTTAATTCGATCGCACCTCTACTTAACATTCATAGTATATTCCGTACTAATTGTCTGGAGAGAGTGAGATAGAGCTTAGAACGAGACGTCAGCAAAGCTCAGCCCGTAACCTGCGAACGAGTCGAGTACTCGGCGTCAACTGTTTGCATCCCACGCAGAATGCGACAAACGAACGAAGCGGCAGCTACAGAGAAGAGAGCCTTGAATGTTAATTAACAGTGCGGTAACAGCGAGCCAAAGTTGGCCAATAGGTCAGTTACACTGCAGATGCAATGCTTTGCCGCAGCGCACAAAACTCAATGTTAAAAATTAATTTTCATTAACAGACACTGAGAACAATTTCAATGACTTGCTTAAATTAAACAGCAAGGTTATTTAAGCTGTGTTAATTAACTAAATGTTATTAAACGTATATTATTTTGTTTAATTAGATACTTAGGGTGACCTTTAAATTGTATTATGAATGATTTTTTCAGTGTTTTAAATATGTTAAAACAAATCATTATTGGAAGCAATTTCATTTGGGGTTTTAACAACAGCAAATAATTCTCTCATGCACATATCTGCATACGCACAAATTGTAAATGGGAGGCAACCTTTGTCTGTGTCAGCATAATAAATTAAGAATATTTATGGTGCAGTGCAGGCCCATTTAAATGCAGCACAATGGTCACGTAGACAGATTTAAATCAAATTATCATTAATTACGAGACGGGTTGACAGGAAACAAGACCACAACTTACCTGTGTTACTAAATCAAATCCATAGAATAAGCAGAGTTTAAATTTCCAAGTTTGTTAAATACAACATGTATTTGAGTTGTAAAAGAATTAATATAGGAAAGAGGCAGACACATTTATACAGCAATATAGTATTACAGCTATTCGTAAAACTAAGGCACTTAACGGCGATCGGTTTTGCCCGTGCCACGTTTGCCGGAATACAAATGTTTAGGCATCTTAGTGCCAATGAATCGATCTGCCTCGCCCTTGAGACCCATACGGGTGACCTTCTTGGCAATGTCTCGTTTGGCCATAATCTGCGCCTTCTTTCTGATCGCAACGTCCTTGATGCCCAGAGAGTCCCGAGCTGGAGCACGTTTCAATGGTTTGCCCGTCTTCTTGACAATCGCTGAGGATTCCTTGTCCAGCAATGGGGCTCTGGGTGTTGTTTTGCTGCCTACAGCAACAGTGCCTCTACGAAGATCGACCACAGATTTGGTAAAGTTGGCATTCGAATTGCCAGACATGTCCACGCCCAGACCCTCCATCGTTTCCACAAGTTTGTTGACCGAACGATCGCGGACTTTGGGTTGTTTGTTGCGCGGAATGATGGGCTTGTTCTTTCTGGCGGTGAGACGCTTTTCATCACGCAGTTCGAAGCGTTTGCCGCGAATCTGTTTGGCCATTTCACGAATCTCCTTGAGAGTCTCATCCATGGACATGTCAGGCACTGTGTAAACGCCACCGGATTCACGTAGACCCTCCTCGCGTTCCAGTTCCTCCAGTTTCTCAAATATGTCGGCATCGATATAGTCCGCAATATTGCGTCCCTCCAAGAACTCTGGTATCACATCGTAGCGCTCACCCTCGGGTATTTCTTCGTAGTTCTTCTTCAGATCAAGTATGTAGTCATCGCCCATCTCCTCCTCGATCTCCTTCTCCAACTTGCGCTTACGGTCAGCCTTGGCCGCATTCTGTTCTAGACGAGCCAATGCTTGGGCTGGAATACAAGGAGCTCTGACCTTCTCGTCACGTGGAGCTGGCATTGCAACATGCAGACGATTAAGAATGTTGTCCACCTTCTTGGTGCGCATCTTTTGGTCCACACGGTATGAAAGTAGTCGCTCGCATGCCTCGGTTTTCACCTCAATAACCCCAGTTTCTTGGACTGTAGACATGAACATAACCGGCACCTGCTTGTCCTCCTGAAGCTTAGTGATTATCGCTCGTCGCTCTGGAGCCATATCCTCCAACGTTAATATGTCAATTTTGTTGATAGCCAGTATCAGTGGCTTATTGGTGAACAGCGGCTTAATGCTCTCAAACAATTGTACCTGTTCCTCTAAAGAGTGACCGCATTGCTCTGAGATATCCATGAAGTAAAGCACACAAGCACGTAAATGTGCCAGAGCGGTAATGGCCTGCATTTCAATGACATTGCGCTCCTCTAGTGGATGGTCCAGAATTCCAGGTGTGTCAATCACCTGCCAGCGCAGATATTTGTAGTCTGTGTGTCCCACATAAAGTGATTTTGTGGTAAATGCATAAGGCTGCACCTCGACATCAGCTCGAGTGATTTTGTTGATAAACGACGATTTGCCCACATTGGGGAATCCACAGATGATAATGGTGCGTGAATAGGGATCGATTGTTGGCAGACGCGACAAATGCTGGCGAACCTGCTCCAGGTATGTCAAGTTGGAGGCTTGGCGCTTCATGATTGTGGCCATGCGACCCAATGCTGCCTTTTTCAGCTGCTTACAACGATACAGGGAATCTCCGTACTTCAACAGACGCACATAGTCCTTGGCAACACTATAAAGAATCAAGTTTTTTTATATTATTTATATTTAATCTGGTTTCAGTTAGCTACTTACTTGTCTACCAAATGCCTGGCTGTGTTCAGTTGACCAAGAGCAAGCTTGTAATGGTCCTTGTCGTAAAGGACGTTCATTAAATCTGCATAAAATGGATGCACATCATCCAGTTTCGGAAAGTCCTGTATAATCTGGGAAAGACGATCGTGGAAGTTCTGTTGCGTGTACTTCACTTTGCGTGTGTAGAACGCACGAATTCGGGAGATTTTGTATCCCTTGTGTACGACCGTTGGAGTCTTTCGCTGTGTCTTCGACAGCATGATGTCGATGAAGTCCTAAGGAACAACAACAATGGAGATAAAGTTAACATTATTTATGTATTGCGCATTTTGTAAACAGAACCACGAGGTTATGTCGCATGCAAGAGGTGCTCCGATGGACATATATAAAATAACTGTATATCTTTTGCATACCTTTGCTGGCGGAACCACCATAATCTTCTTGAAGTTGTACAAACTCATTTTTGTATTTATTTAAAATAAATGGGAAAATAAATGGGAATCAGCAGTAAAAACACCACGCGGTGCCTGCAAACGATTCCAAAAGAGACAGATGCTCGTGTCGGTTGCGTGAGAACAAGTTGTTATCGATACTATCGACTGCATTTCAAGTAGTTCGTTTAAACTTGTTATTATTAAAATCTGATGCACTCTAGAAGACAGGTGGCTGTAAATAGTGATTACTTTCTCAACTACATAAAAAAAGATTAATTTTAACATAAACTATTTTTTAACTGAATAAGCTGACTGCTGAAAAATATAATAAAAATATAATTTTATATTGTTAACAATATAAACATTGATTGCGTTTAAAGACAAAAAAAATTTCCAATGTTTCATCGATACATCGATGTTTTTGTTTGAGAAACATCGAAACATCGATGTCACCAAAAATCGATGTTTCTCCAGCACAGTGTTCGAACAGTGTTCGATATATCGATTTCAGTCATCCCTAATTTTACACGCCATTTTACCCCTGAGAAAATCTTAAAACTCTAGTTGAAAATTGAAGCGTCAGTCGACTTGCTCCTGAAAAGTAAAATAAATACTTTACTTTTAACTTAATAAATATATTGAACGTGATAAATAGTCATGGATCGTGAGTGTGCATTGATAAAGTTTTGTACTAAGAATGGCAAGTAAACTACCATAAATTTTAGGTGGCGGTTATGGCGGTGGCGGTGGCGGCGGTGGTGCCGGAGGGCAGTACAATAATTTTGCTGTACCTCCGCCAAACTACCAGCAGATGCCAAATAAACCAGGCAACTACAATGAGCCCCCTCCAAACTACAGCAAACCAGGCGGTGGTAAGTTCTTAAAAATTTTAATACGTAAAAAATGCGATTAAAAATGTCAATAAAAAAATACGCTTTAAGGTTATGATTCCGGCCATCGTGGTGGTGGCGGCGGCGGCGGTGGCGGCGGATCATGGAATGACAGAGGCAACTCATATGGGTATGTTATTATCTTTATGCTATTATACAAAATTTATACAACTACAATGCAGTGTTTAAGAAGAGACGAGTAATAAACTCAGACAGTGTGTGTCGCCAATTTAGAATGCAAAATAAATGTATCATAACAATGCGAAACTAAAAACAAAATGACAAGATATCACGGCATTATATCCATGCATTTAAAATTACTAGAAAAAAATCACAAAAGTGTACAATATTGCAAAAGCGATAATTTACTGAAATTACGACGAATTCAATTTGAGAGTAAAAATACAAATAAACAAGAAGTAAGAGTATTTACGATAATGTAAAAAACATTTAATATTTGTATGTCTCGTAATTGTTATGTCAAAAACTCAAATGTGTCCTTGCGTTCCACTCGATTCGAAAAATTACAAAATGCCATTGAAATTACCGCAAAGGATTCACCGAAAGTTTATCTTAAATTAATATAAACAATCGAGTTCATATAATGATTTTTGACTTTCGAGGTGTGTTAAACTACAATTAAAAACTATTATTAAGCACAATGGTTATAAACCGACTAGACACATCCCCTGAAACAAGATTAAGAGCTATAACAGCTTCAAGTTCCATGTGTTTATAATTATCTATTAGTTGGGTAGACCCTGAAAATTAAATTGCCTTATGATATATAAAACTGTTAAGTGAGAAGAAAGCAGTCTAACGATACTAAGAAAAGCATTTAATATTTAAATTGTAATAAAACTAACAAACTAAGCAAATAATCATTAAAAAGAATTGATAAATTATAACAGTTGGACTGTGTGTACAAATGATAAACGCAACTGACAAAAGAATAACAATCGTATCTGTTATATGAGAAATCATCGATCATATTAACTACTATAGAATTGGATTAATTATAAAAATAACAATGATTCACTGAAGAATAATAAATAATGAAGCAAACAGTCAATAATAAAAAAAACAAAGAATCGTAAAATTTATATAACAAAAATCACGAAAATACAAATTAATAAAATTTTAATTGCTTAAGTAACTAAGTTAGATTACAAAAATAATAACTAAAACATTAGACAAATTGCCATATACTAAGTATGTAATCTGCAGTGTTAACAAATTTAACTTTCTTTTAGTTTTCTTGTGTAATTTTGTGTACTTGTTGGTGTATATAAATATACTAAGTATTTAAGTAGTATAAGGTTCAAGCATTTTAGTCATAAGAAATTTATTGTGGACTTTATGGTGACTCTCAAAAAAACGATAAGTTGCTTTGCTAAAGCTGATATAGTATCGTGTGTGTTCTACAATCTCATGTACTCTGATCTGTCGAAAGAAAAGGGAATCTAGCCATGACTATCTTGCACTAAATCCTGCAAGTCTTGTACAAATCTACCAAATAGATATCAACATATAGTGTAACATAGGTAGGTTCTTGACCAAAATCACTTTGATGGATGGATGGCATCGACGAAAAATGAATGTTGTGATTATGCGGACAAACGGAGTCAAGATATATACATAAAGAGATACATATATAGAGTGTATGCTGGTAAAGTTGTAGTGCTTAAATACTAAATCCAACAAATATAACTTTATAGAACTTGTATATGTACGTCTATGCATATAGTATTGCTTAACTGTAGGATGATTATAATATAGTATGATATAATAAAAATAATTGAAAGGAGGAGAAGAGGGCGTATAACTTCCCCTCACCATAAAAATGCATTAAATCCAAAAAACATGAAAATCAAAAACATTAAATAAGCTATTCAATATCCTGTTTTAGAAATGGAGGCGCCGGCAAGGACAACTACAACAAAGGTAAAATAATGCAAAACAATTTGCGAACATATATCGAGTAATGTATAACATTAATTTACTACAAATCAACTACAAATTCAGCAAAATCAAAATACAATTAGCTAGAAAAAAAGTAACAAAAAATCTATACATATATTTATTTGTATAGTAGGGTTCAAAGCCAACACAAAAGGAAAGATAAAGAAATTAAATATGCTTCGAGTTATTGGTTGGTTAAACTTTCTAAAATCCTGGTATAAATTTAATAAGCTGTGTACTTATGTAAAGGGTTTCCAATTTCAAGTGTAGAGTGTTATATTCAAAGTGTTCTACGTTAATGTGTTATTCTGGTATACAAAAGATCTCTTTTCCTCTCCAAAAAGTAGAGTTAATATTGGTTTGGTTTGGTTTTGGCACGCGACGATCTCTTCAACATTAATATAGGCATATATATATTGATCTTGATCAACGATTTATGTTTAATTTCTGTTTTTTGTGTGTGTATGCGTGTGTCTGTGTTTTTATACTATATAAATATAGCAATCTGATCAAGCTAGTGTTGCCAGAGTTCATGAGAGTGTTTACAAATCGTAGATGCGCATATAGCTGTTATGTGTATCCCAATCAAAATCGGTTTAAGGAGGTCTCTTTGAAATTTTGGGTTTCAAACTTAAAGTAATACTACTTAAGATCCCTAGAGATAACAACACATAAAAGAAAGCAACATATATTTACCATAATATACTATATAGAGTTTAAGAGAGTCTTCAATGCGCTCTGGTTTCTTTGTCTCCCACCAATTTTAATCGTCATCTTCGTCGTCGTTCTTCTTGATTGTTCAGGGTTTCAACCTTTTTTTTTAGTTTGTTTTTATCCAATTAAATTTAATTAATATAGTTGATTTATGCTGTATTTCTAATATATTTGTTCCTGTCCTTGTAGGATACGGTGGCAGTAGCGGCGGTGGCGGCGGCGGTGGTGGCGGTGGCAACGATATGATCACTCAGGAAGATACTATCTTTGTATCTGGCATGGATCCATCAACCACAGAGGAAGATATTGAGACTCACTTTGGTGCCATTGGCATTATTAAGGTAAGTCGAGTTATGGAAGTTGGTAAACTAAGATCTGTCCGAAATTGTGACTTTTATGATTATAAACTGTTACATATTTATCTTAATCTTTGCAGAAAGACAAGCGCACTATGAAACCAAAGATTTGGTTGTACAAGAACAAGGAAACCGGCACCTCTAAGGGCGAGGCTACCGTTACCTACGATGACGTCAATGCTGCACAATCAGCCATTCAGTGGTTCGATGGCAACGACTTCAATGGCAGCGTGATCAAAGTTTCGCTGGCTCAGCGTCAGAATAACTGGAACAAGGGCGGCGGCGGTGGACGCTTTGATCGCGGTGGAGGTGGCGGCGGTGGTGGTGGTGACTACGATCGCGGCAGTGGAGGCGGCGGCGGTGGTGGTGGCCGTGGAGGCGGCCGATTCGGCAGTGGCGGCGGCGGTGGTGGTCCCGGTGGCGGAGGTGGCAATGTTCAGCCTCGTGATGGAGACTGGAAGTGCTCCAGCTGCAATAACACAAACTTCGCTTGGCGCAATGAGTGCAATCGGTAAGGAAATCAGTACTACCAGATTATATTAACAAATAGATTACAGATAGTTAACTTTCATATTAGTTCTGTTATTATATCTATATATATTCCTAATAAGTTGATATTGGAAAATGAAACTTTTGCTTAGTCAATGAGTCTCCTATATGAAAAGAGATTTATTTGTTTGAATAAGTTTGAATTTTTCGTTTGATTTATTTATTTAAGATTTCTCTCAAACCAATTTTTGAGGTGTCAGCAGAAATTATTAATTTTGTATTGTTTTACAAATTTTTGAACTTATAAACAAAGATCGAATTTCTATATCAAAAGCTTGTTCAGCAATAATCGGTCGAACATCAGCTTATATTAAATATTGCTGCTTATGAAAGAGAACCAAAGCAATTCCAAAGATTAATTATTATCTTAGCGACAAATAATCTGACTGGTCTAGACTAAAACTCATAGAAATTTAAATATAAACAAATTAGAAAGTTTCCTATATTCATATTTGATGAAACAAAATCTACAGTTGGCTAGTTCAGATGTCTTAGTTTGGATCAGTTCAGACAGGACACTGCTTGAATTAGAAAATCGTGTTTAAATACTTTAAAATAATCAATACATTTAATTCTTGTACAGCTGCAAGACTCCGAAGGGCGATGATGACGGCAATTCGGGCGGTGGTGGTGGAGGCGGTGGCTTCGGCGGCGGCGGCGGTGGTGGCTACGGAGGCGGTGGCATGGGTGACCGTGGCAATGATCGCGGCTCCGGCGGTTACCAAAATCGTGATCGCGGAAACGGAGGTGGCGGCGGCGGTGGTGGTGGTGGTGGTGGTGGTGGATACAATCGCTATAACAATGACAATGGCGGCGGTCGCGGAGGAGGAGGTCGCGGTGGCGGCGGTGGACGCAGGGATGGCGGCGGTGCCATGCGCAACGATGGCGGTATGCGCTCAAGGCCCTATTAAAGGCTTTATGAAAATATTTTTCTGTAACTACTTTAAAATAATTAATATAGCAAAGTACTCTCTAAAAAGGGTACTTTTATAGTCATTTATAATCATTATTATACTATACAATCACTCGTTCTGACTTAGTATATATAAAATATATTTAATCTAATTTAACAAACAATAAAAATCATTATTGTAATAAAATTCAGTTGCGGTTCAAAAATAATTGCATCAATTAAAATCTAAACTCATAATTGATTAAAAAAAAAAAACAAACAATAATTAATCTAATGTAAATGACAGCGAGTATTTTTAGTTATTTACTATGTCCTTCCAGAACGAAGCAAGAAATATAAAAGAAAAGAAAATATGTATTTTGTTTTTAATTCATGCTGGTGCGATTATTCTAGCCACCACTGTAATGCCAATGGACACCAGAGAAATAATGCAAAAATCGCATAAAAATGGAAATGAAATTTAAATAAACAATTGTATTAGACTGGTTGAAGGGCTATACATTCTGTTAAAACCAAGTCTTCCCATAAACAAAACGAATTTGTTGATTTTTTATTTATTTTCTATATATCATATAACCACAGTGGAACTGGCAGATCTTCCTCTGATTTGCCCAAATGATGCAAGGGATGCGCAAATCTTTTGCCGTCCGCAGTCAGGAAATTAACATTCTCTAAAAACACAATTATGTTTTAGATAAATGTTATAAGTAGATATATTTCATAAGGTTACGCTTCTCATCCAACAACTGATCCTCAATGATTGCCTTATAGTCCTTAATCGCATCAAGATCATCGGGTTTGTGGAACAGAATTAGGAACGGCAGCCCCTCTTCCGTCAGTTCCTCGGCACTTTCAAATGTTATCTCCCGCACAAGCGGTACACATTTCTCCTGTATTCAAACTTTAAGTTCATCGAAATTGGTTAAGCTGCCGGTGTAGGTCACATCATTCTCATGGGATAACGCTACGTCCGGTCTAATTACAATTATGGGTGTGCCTGTGGAAAATAAGAAAAAAATTTTATTTTTTAAATGTTTTTAAAGGTGTTTTGCGTTTCCTAACCTGGGGGATGCATTGCCTGTGAAGCCTCACCGAAGCCCACATGAAAATGGCCATCTTCCTTAAGATTTGTCGCCACCTTACGGAATATATCGTATTCCGGTTGATCCCGTCTATCAAAGTATCCCATAATGCTGCGTTTCTTAGAGTCCAAATTCTCCAGATCCTTCAGCGATTTGAACTCCTTAATGGGATCCTCGAGTTGCTTCTTAACAAACTCCAAGAATGCATCCGCCGATCGTTGACCACGATATTCCCGCTTACTGAGTTGTCCATTACGAACGATCTTTAGCGTGGGATATTTACTGATGTGGAAACGGGATGCAATCGCTGTTTCCCGATCGCAATCTACTTTTCCCAGCACCACTTTACCAGCTTCGGGAAACTCCGCTTTAATCTACAAGACATTTATTTCAAATAAGCAAATAAAAAAAGAGTTCAAATAAATGTTTAATTTAATCGAGTTATCTTTTCGATAAGTTCTGACCTGTTCGATTCCAAAAGAGACAGATGCCCGTGTCGGTTGCGTGAGAACAAGTTGTTATCGATACTATCGACTGCATTTCAAGTAGTTCGTTTACACTTGTTATTATTAAAATCTGATGCACTCTAGAAGACAGGTGGCTGTAAATAGTGATTACTTTCTCAACTACAAAAAAAAGTTTAATTACAAATTAAATTATTGCATATCTGTATGTAAACAATAAACTATTTTTTACCTGAATAAGCTGACTGCTGAAGTAATTTAACTGATACAACCACTGAACTGGAACATGCAACACTTTTTCAGGGCTGCTTTAAGTTATCGACTCAAATAACAACTCGGCAGCGAAAGTTATCGAATGCAACGCATTACAAACATAACTATACCAACAAGTTTTAACACAAGTATTGTTATTAATTATTGTGATTAATTAAACATTATTAAAGCACTCGCAACATAGCAAACGTTGCAGCACGTTTTGGCAAAAGAGTTTTTATTGCGATATGCAAATAAAACTAAAGCTAGGTATTAACGCCGCCTCGCGATACACGAGTTGTAAAGATTATTACGGATTGTTGTTTATTTTAGAATATTACTTGAAATCTGTTGACGATACGTGAAATAGCAACAAAATGCTAGACAAGGACAGCGGCAAACCATTCAAATGTAAAGATTGTGACTATTCGTCCAATCGCTCCTTCGATTTACGACGTCACGAGCAGCGTCACACAAAGATGAGGCAATTAGGGGAAGGCGACGTATTCAATTGCAGCGAATGTTTTTTTACTACTAAGTGGAAACGGAATATTTCACGTCACATGAAGATTCATACGAAAACAGCTGTTGAGGAACCTGTTGAAGATCCAGTCGAGGAACCAGCAGAAGAAGAAAATTTTGAGGAGTTCATTGTGGAGCTGATTGGCGATTCTGAAACTACCGCAAATGAAGATCCACAAGTTCCCGCCCCACAATCAACTGACTCGGAGAAGCTCGGCATAACTCGTATGAAATTCTTTGTGTGTGGGCAGTGTCAATACACAACAAATCGAACATTTGATATGCGACGTCACGAACTCATACACTTGAAGGAAAAGATTATTGATGGAACTGGATACAAGTGCTTGAAATGCTCATTTGTAACAAAATGGAAGCGAAATATGAATCGGCATGTCAAGAAACATCTTGAGTTCAGTAGCAAAGTGTACGTAGAACAATCGTCTGACAAGTCACCTGGTGACACTTGTGTGCAGCAATCTAATTCAGATGATGCTAGATCGGAATATGAATCGGATCCAGTGGATAACATTCACTCCGATAACTCTCAGTCGCAGGCATCGCTACCATTTACTCAACCTTTGGAGGATCAACCTGATATTCAAATAATCCCAACTCCGAAGAAGAAAGCCGATGGGACAAGACGCTTCAAGTGTGATCAGTGCAATTATGAGTCCAAGCGTGCCTTCGATTTACGACGTCACGAGCAAAGGCACAAAAAGGTGAAAATTGTGGACGGGAAAGCAATTAAATGCCCCGAATGCTCGTTTGTTACAAAATGGAAACGGAACATGAGACGCCACATGCAACAGCATAAACCAAGATCAGTTTCACTGGAAGAGAGCATTTTGGATGAGCAACTAGAGGAATTGGTTGGTGAAGATAACTGCAATGAGGAAACTGAGTTTCTTTCAATTGAGCCACTTGAGTCGGAAAGTGTAGTTTTGGAATACAACTGCGAGACGATACCAATAAACGAGGAGGAGTTTTGTGAAGAAATTGATTCGGAACTAGAATTTAAAATGTTGGAATCTGATGAGGATTCTGAAGTGCTACCATCCTACTGGGACGCTATCTAACAGACCAGAGAACGTGTGTAAAATGCACAATCCAGGCGATTTCTGGACAAGATGCACACAACAATTGTACTCTGTTAAAACTTATTAACTCCTTGTTCAGTTGGGAAATGTCGGGTTTAAGTTTAGTAAAACTGGTTACAAATTTTTATTTTTATTAGTTTAAGTATTTTAATGCGATCTTTGATTATTGATAAGTTCTAAAATAAATGAGTGCAGATATATATACAAATAACTATACAAATATTATATATATAAAATTTTACATTAAATAAACACAACTAGTTGAGCGTGCAGTAAAAATTTTATATTTAATAATTGTTGCCTTTTATTTCTGATTCATTTAAAGACTAGATTCCCTCTATATAAAGGGGTTTAATAATCGTTAAGTGTTCTGGAATGATCCCAAGAAGTATCGATTTCCCAACGCATTCGATGTATCGCAAACACATCGGCATGCAACTCTTAATCGTCAAGGCACTAATCGATAGATGACTGTTGAATCATCACTAGTTTCGATGTTTTTTTTACGACGACAACCTTACGGAATTGTTGCCTAAATTTGTTTTAAATTTATACAAATTTGCTCGTCCAAGCACAATATAATAAATTAAAGCAAGCAACCAAACAAATTCATTAAAATGGCCGACGACTGGGGTAAGTGCACGTGTGTGCGTCATCAATAATCGCGTGGGTGCTGCGCATGTGGCGCTTAGTGCCCTCTTAACACCCCAAACTACCCCTTCCCCTTGCATTCGTCAAGAAAGGAGACAGTCAGACGCGGTGGTCGCGTATGGCAACGTGCACCAACCTTGATAATTGTATATTTTTAGCAATGCGAGTTTGTCGTATATTAACCAAACTTGCTTTCCAACCATTTTACAGAATCCGCCGCCGACAGTGAAATAGTCTTCCGCCCGAACATAGCTAACAATATAAGCAAGTGGGAGGGCGAGGATGTTGACGATGATGTAAAGGTAAGCAACGTCAACTCTCTGGAACAAACTTCATTTGCATATTGATTGAAAGAGCATCAAGATTTCTAATGTTGCAGTGCCACTTTGGCCAACTGGCAATCGAAACTAGTTTTGTGCGTGCTTTTGTTGAACAGTTTTCACTTTCATATTGCTGTACACGTGGTCACTTTATGATTGCACTCTTTGTTCGCTGTCACTCATGCAAACTCTTTGTCTATTTCGGCCATTTAGGAAAGCTGGGAGGATGAGGAGGAGAAAAAGGACGAGGAGAAACCCACGCAAACAAAGGTGCCAGTCAAAACTAAACCAAACAAGGCACTGAAAGCCAAATTAGAAGAACAAGAGGTAAGTGTAAATTTCAACATAAAATAATTTCACTAGTCAACAAATTCACGAAATTAATGAAATTACTATAATTTAGCGGCTACGCGATGCAGAGGAAACTGAACGGTTGGCCAATTTAACAGCTGAAGAAAAGTTGGCTGAGAAACTACGTCTCCAAAAAATACAGGAGGAATCGGATCTTAAGAGCGCCCTGGATACATTCGGCGTAACGAGTATAGGCGGGGGCCTCGACGCCTTCAATCCCGAGAGTAAAGAGGAATTCAAGGAGTTTGGAGCTACGCTTAGCTGGAAGGTCGCACAGTACCGGGAATCCCCACATTTTCCACAATTCGTCGAGGATCTTGTGCGAAGCTTATGTGCGAACTGTAAGTGAAAGCTGAAGCTGATTAAAAGCATATAATTTAAGTTTAATCACGCTATTCTATCTTAAGTGAGTGCTGCTGACATCAAAAAGGTCAAGATAAATGTTGAGACCTTGCACTCGGAAAAACTCAAAATGGAGAAGGCGAATACCAAGAAGGTGGCAGCCAAGGGCAAGGGCAAAGTTTCGTTGCGCACAGAGAACGATGTAAGTGAATGGAATTGACTAGTTGTGACATTTATTCTATATTTAAAATAACATTTTACAGGATATTGATGGCTACCAAAAGTATGGGAATGATTTTACTGATGACTACGATGATTTCATGTGAATAGGATCAATAGTTACAAACAGACACACACATATATATCTGATTATTGAATATACATATATAGTTGCTTGTTGAAGTGAAAGATAGATTTCTTCTTGTTAAAGAAATTGCGCAGGAATTTGAATCCTTTTTGTTGATTTTTGAAGCTGATTATAGCGCCATATTAATATAAATATGTGTACATATTGCATATGTATGCATTTATATTTGTATGACAGCACACACCATTACATTATGTAAAATATATATCTATATATATATAATAGAATAACTAAAGTCAAGTCAAGCAAGCAATCAAGAAACCTCAACAAACATATTTCAGAATACAAATTGCAAACAAAATTACTAGGTACATGGACGGCTTCTTGTAAATTCTCTTTTGTATAATACTATAAAGCGATATTAAAATGTGAAACAAGCTCAATGGATGTTGTTATTTATTATAAATTTTCTAAAACATTTGTTTTATTATATAGAAATATATAATATACAAATACTAAGATTGAATTTCGATAATCGCTGATAATAATGCACCTATCGATAAATTTGCGCGTATTCGTTGCCAATGCAACTCTGCGGTTTTAGGCGCAACTCTGGCAAATAGCGCACGTGCGATTCCAAACAAAAACATGACTGATAATTTGAATAAGTATTTTGAAGGTATTTATAGCTGTAAATACAGTTTTTTTGCAGTTGAATTTATAAATTTGACATTGCAGAAGCCATCGCCACCGACCTGCCCAGCTCAGAGGATGAGGATGACATTGAAGATGAAGACACCTGTGGTGCACACGAATTGGCTGCCCAATTTAGTTTTCAGTATCCACAAGACGAGTCGTCGCTTTCGCTGAAGCGTGACTATGTCTTGGGTCTGTGTGCCGACAGTGGATTCACACGCATTGCAGCTGGCCTGTCCAATACCACCGTTAAGATTTACGACCTCAGTGCCAGTGGCTCCCTAGCGGCGGTTCATGCGGAGCGAGTTCCTTCTGTGTCCAGTTCGGAAAACGATGTCACAATCTGTGGAGTGAGATTTTTGGATGACGGCTCGGACACCCTGTTGGTGGGCACCACAAATGGTTTGGTGCGTCTTATTGATTTGCGCGCCACAGGTGTACAAGCCACATTTGAGTACAAAAGTGATCCCGAAGCTGAGCAAACGTTGCCGCCAGTGCCCAAGTCGATAACTTGCTTTGACCGCAATTCCAATAGTCGCATAATATGCTGCGGCACCGAGCAGTATATGGGTAACGTGTATATGCTCTTCTTTGATGTTCGTGAGCGCAAGCAGCTAGGCGTTTATCATGAGAGTCATGAGGATGATGTGACCTCCATTCGTTTTCATGGCCGCAATCCAGACCTCTTGTGCTCGGGAGGAACAGATGGACTTATCAATGTGTTTGATATCAAAGAGACTGACGAAGATGAAGCATTACTAAATACTATTAATACAGAGAGCAGTGTACATCGCCTCAATTGGCACCGGAATGTTAACGAGCAGGACATTATCTCGTGCATTACACATACCAACGATTTCAAGAGCTACGAGTGCGAAGAAGGCGATGAGGTCATTTCATTTGACCGATCTGCGATTACGGCAGGCATTCGACGAAAAAATGCCGGTAATTTTAATTTAATCAACGCTCACAATCTGGAGGATGATGGCGTTTTCTTGCTGGCCGGCACCAATCGAAACCGAGGGTAAGGTCTGCTTTAAATTAGATGTAATGTGTTTAAAAATTTGTATTTTCCAACAGAGAGGTGCTACGATCAGTTTGTGCTCCAGCTAAGGAAATATTAAAGCCTCTCACCAACTTTGTGGGTAACAAGCAAATTGTGCGCGATAGTTTATACGATGCCAAACGGAATCTGTTGGTAACAGGCGGCGAGAGCGGCATCATTACCGTCTGGACGCCTGGAACCAGCAACAACAGCAAAAGTTCGAAGCTAAAGACTAAATCAAAGGCAGCAAAGTCTCATAAGAAAAATCCATACTGACAACACTATTATAAAATATTGACTTTTATACATTAATTTTAATTACCAATAAAAATACAAAGAATTTAAGTTTAAATCGTTTGCATGTCTCTATATTCAAATTAGCGCGCCGTTGTGCGCAACGTTGCCAGAAGTATTGCTGAATGCAGCGATGTTGCCACCTGCAACATTACTAGTTTGTTGCTCACTGACAAATGCTCATTGCTACCAATGTGATCTAAAAACGCAAGAGACGTAAAACGTAAGCACAACAACGTAACCGCCGGAGTAAAGCAATTTTGGGGTGGTTTCTTCCACCACAAAAAATCTATGTATATTTTTAGCATCTTAAAAAAATCGATGCATAAACTACTTGAGCTTATACAATAAAAAATGGCCCCCATGCTCAATGACAACAAGCTGTGAGGCTTTTATGCCCACTAAACACGCTTTGTAATGGAAATTCACTCTGCAGCCAGAACAACAGTAAATGATGAGTTCATTTACAGGGCAAACAGCTGAAGACACAGCAAGCTCTGCTGAGTAAAAAATTAACACATTCTTAGGGCACAGTCTTAGACTAATGATTTCAGTCTGTCTCTCTCGCTCTCCGTTGCTTTCTCCTTCGCTGCTTGTTATCATGAGCTGCTTTTTGCCCTGTATATAGGCCAATTAGTGCTGCAGAAGGCAACTCAAATGCCTGCCCACAAATCGTCTAATCCAGTGCCACTGACAGCGGCCGTAACGGAATGGACCACGTCTAAATGTTGGCAAATACAACACCTACGATACAAATAAAATTGCTACAGAAGTCCCACCCATCCCAAAAAAAATGGGCATAACCGTAACGACTTAATTTTCACAAATTTACGCCAAGTCCGAGAGTCCCAAAACTGCAGATACTACTGAAAAAGTTGCCGCCACTGTTGCAGTTGGTCCTGCGGCGCACAGGACGCGCTGGGACGCGCTGGGACTCACTCAACAAACTCAGCCACTTACCGTGGCTAATTGCTCATGAATAAATTGCAGTGTAAAGAATTCCAACGAAGACGAAGAGCGGAGAGAGCAGACTATCGAAGACTGAACCGAGTCAGAGTCCCTGTATCGCTACGAGCAACCAAAATATTATGGTGTTCCCCGCTGTTTGCCGAATTTGCTGCGGTAAGACGATGCTGTTTTGGGTCAAGAATATATATACAGCTGTATATATACTGTGTCCATGGGACATCTTTCTGCCTTTGGCGGCGATCTGCTTGTCGTCGGTTTGTTATACCCTGGCTTGACATGTTTGTTAGCAGGACACTTGACCCTGAAATGGTGTTCCACTTTGATGTGATTCGTCAATGCGGTGAACTACCGACTACCGGCTACCGAAGACGGGCCCAAGTTTGTTGAGGAACCCCGTCTCGGTTTCTACTCTCTGTTTTGCGGATTCCCAGCTGAGTTTGTTGGCGAATCTTCGGCTTGTTGTGCTGTGCTGTGCTGGACTCTGCTGGGTCTGCCCCCTGTTGGCTTGCACACCGCAATACCGCAATACCCTGTATTTATAGTAAACGTAGCCGATCGATTGACATGTTTATGCGTTGCCAATGCCGTCAAGGACGAGTGGTGGTTTACCGAGCTGAAAAAGGCATTTGAAAGGTGCTTAAAGTAAGTCGGAGTTAGCTAAACTTAGGCTAAATTAAGTTGAATTTACCTAAGGGAGTACCTAAATTTTAAATTAAATTTCTTTATTTAAATTAACATTTTACAGAATATTGTATGGGAATGATTTTGCTGATGACTACGGTGATTTCATGTGAACAGGATCAATAGTTACACACAGACACACACATATATATCTGATTATTGAATATACATATATAGTTGCTTGTTGAAGTGAAAGATAGATTTCTTCATGTTAAAGAAATTGCGCAGGAATTTGAATCCTTTGTGTTGATTTTTGAAGCTGATTATAGCGCCATATTAATATAAATATGTGTACATATAATATGTTTATATACATATATGTATATAATAAAATAACTAAAGTCAAGGCAGTACCTAAGTCTTTAAATTAAATTTCTTTGACTACTTAAACCCACTCTAATTAGGTATATTATCAGGTACGATAAACCGATCTTCATTGAGCACTTCCCCTCGACCCTCTGCACTTTTTGTGGCCCTAAAAAAAGAATGAAGGCAAAAAGAAACCGCTAATCACAGGTATCACCCACAATATGCGACAATGGCTCACCTAATTATTTGGCTCAATTGTAGCACGGGCTCGTGGTTTTTTGTTTGCCGTGCGCAGCTCGACAAAAAGCGAGCCAATTTTTAAACGATATTCGTATTCTCTTTTTATGAGTTGTTCACTGTACAGTGAACTGTCCACCGTCCACTGTACGCTGCTCTACAAACAGCCTAATTACGGCAGTTAGTCCTTGCTTGGTCCTGTTCCCATTTTTATTACGCGCTCGCATTTCCACTAAAAATTGTGCCATTTTTTTGTGTTCCGAGTGCAGTAAAAGGACGCGGAGAAAAAGGACGCGCAGGACACGTTTGTTTGCTTTTAGGTAGACGCGCCTTTTTATTGGTGCAGCTTCATTGGAAACGGTGTGCTGAAAGCGACCACAGTGCTGCAGGGATCTACTCCAGGGCATGTCCTTATATATGTATAACTGCCAAATAAACTCAATTAAAAACTAAACTCAACTCATAAGGAGCTACAAATGGATGCAGGCACTCCACTCCATCTCCCAAATACTTCCCATCTAAACTTGCACTAAATCAGTGCGTTTATTAGCCACAATTTAAAAAATATTTGTGCTTATAAAAATACAACTAAAACCCAATAAAAAAGAAGAAAATGGAAAAATGGAAAATTGTGCGGGTCGTTTTCGTTCTGGTCCCATTGTTTGTGGCAAGTAGAAAATTGTTTTTCGAAAATTTATGGCTCACGTCGTTTGTTGGTCCCGTTTTGCATTGTTTGTGGGCAAAGAAATTGTCTCAAAAATTATTGGTATATGCAGATTTTTATGGGCAACACCGCCAGGACACTACTGGCCAGTCTTCGGGGAAAAGTGTCCTGTCGCGATGTTCCGAGAGCAGCGAGCACCAGGAGTATTAGGAAAGTAGATCAAACTTTTTTGTTCCCATTGTGGCATTTTTTCGCTGCGCTAGTTTTTTTCCCCGAACGTGGACAAAACACCGAGTACACCGAGTGCTCTAATTTTTTAATTCTTCACGGGTTTTTATGGCCGCCGGAAAAACAGTGGAAAACACCATTTAGCAGTTCCTACACAAGGTTACCACTGAGCTCTGAGTTCTACTTACCTGTTAATTGTGCCCCTAATTCAGTCCATTTGCCCTAGACGTTTTAACACTCTGAGTTCTTTCTTCGTATATCTTCATAGTTTTATGCATATTTTTATTTTCATTTTTATTAGGGCGTGTCCCTGTACTCTGCCTAAAATAAATATCTCGGAACTGTTCAACAGTTTTGGAAAGATACAGATATTGAGATACATTAGTCGTTCTCTTTTTTATAAATAATTTTTAACTACTATATTTGTGCAGTTTCTGTAAAAATTTATATTATTTATTATAATTGCTACATATATTAAAGCGGTCTAAAAGCTATTGATTACTCACTTAGATATATATTAGATATATATTAAATTTAATAAAAAATTAAAAAATCGAGGTTTATTTTACAACCTAAACAGCACTTAAACCGCACTGTTTAGTTTAAAACATGATATTGAAGCTGGAACTCACATTTGAAATGTTTTTTTTATTAAGTATTTATTTTTTTAATTTTTCTTGATTTACTTATAAACAGTATCTAGTACGTCTCGTTTGAAATTATTTGATGAGCATCTTTTTTTAAGCTTCTCTATTCTATTTCTTCTCTATTTATATTTATTTATTTTATTTGTTTTATTTATTTTATTTATTTTATTTAATTTATTTATTTTATTTATTTTATTTATTAATATTTTGTAGCTGGTTTTTATAATCAACTTGTGCTTTGAAATAACATTCTGAGACTTTCGAATTGTTTCTATAGAATTAAATTTCATGTCTGTGATGCTTACAGAAATTTTTAAGTTCGGCTGAATGAAACTTTAAATAAATTTATAAATTTAATAAAAAAAATAGAATTTAACTTATTTGTTTAATATCTAAATATCAATGTTTTCATGCTTAACCTAAACTTCTTTATTTGTCATTTCTTTAGAGTCATTGGAATATGTGTTTAAAAGTGCATATAAAATCATACATTGTTTAGTTTAAAACATGAAATTGGAGTTAGAATTCACATATGAAATGGTTTTTATTAAGTATTTAGTTTTTTTATTTTTCTTGATTTACTTATAAACAAAATCTACTTCTCGTTTGAAATGATTTTCATTAATTTTTAATTTTAATATTTTTTTTTATAATTATTTTAACACCGTGAATCTTCTTAAAAAACTGGTACTTAGCTTAGTTTTCAATAACATTTTTAAAATATTTTTTATTTAATATTTGTCAATAATAATATTTTTTTACTGAATATCTGATATAAACAGCTCTTTCCTTGCTTTATTTTTTATAACGAGCTCATTACACTCCGTGTAATAATTACCTTTAAATATAGGAAGACAAAGGGGACTCAAAAAATCCATTTAGCAGTTTATGTTTTGCATATAATTGACATGTAACTATGTTTTATTGTTTTTGCCAAAACTTGAATTGAGTTTGCACAGATGAATCTGAAAGTATGTTGTTTTATGTGTGTGTGTGTGGGTGTGTGTACTTCCCATAATCAGCATAATCAGCGAGATCGGCGCTTTGTGAGTTCAAAATGCCAATAAAAGAGCAAAAGGGCAAACAACGAGCATAAAGAGAGTCTTCCCATTTCCAAGTATTGAGGTTTGAGTTTGGTTTTGGGTTTAGGTTTGAGCCAAGACATGATGAGGCCGAAAGTGTTCAGCGCGAATGACAAATGACAATGGTCGGTGATCGAGGAACGGGGATGGGCAATGGGTGATCGGGTAGGGTCAGGTAGTGCTGAAAGGCTCGACACTTTCGCTCGGCATGGAGTGAAAGGTTGAAGCTGAAACTGTTAGCCATAAAGGGTATTTACTGTGCGCTGCCGCAGTGTCGCATTTATTTGCTCAGTCGGACAGTGGGACAGACAGTGGACAGTGGACGGAGGACAACGGACTGCGAACCGAGGACCGCGGAATGCAACAAAAGCTATACAATAGGCAAGGTTGTGGGTAGGGTTCGGTGGGCAAGGCTTGGGCTGAGACAGCGACTTGGCCAGGTCAGTAGAGGTACCAGAACCAGGCACTAGGTAGAGAAAACTCTCGGCGAGTTAATGCAAATTGCCGCGCAATATAACCCAATAATTTTAACTAACTCACGGAATGTAGGGCAAGCAGGAACTGGCTGGAGTTACTTAGTAATGCATAACAATAGTCGCAGTTAGCTCAGGTTGTGTTCGAAATGAAAATTGAAACTGAAATTTATCGTTGAAGGTTTTTATTTCCAAGGGTTTGTGTTCCTTTCTCTGTCACCGTACCCGGCATTGACTGGCAAGGGACTGGACTGGACTGGACTGTGCGTTAATCCGTTTGCCATCAGCGACATTATTAGTCAATTTTCATGTTTAAAATTCTCAACTATTTCAGCAAACAATTTTCACTTTCGTCTGCGGCGTTCCGACGAGTTAGATTTTATTGCAGCATCTTGAACAATCAACTTGCATCCACAGCTACGCAGTATTATATAGAGTTGTATTCCCTGGTAGATCTTGGACACATGCTGTGCTTTGTCATTGCTCTAGTTTTGCTCGGCTAGCTGGTGATTTAGGCCGAATTGCGGAATGGCATTGTCTTTGACTCTCTAACCGGGTTACCCTCCTCTGACTTCGCGTTTAACTTTCAACTTTCAACTCATTGCTCGACTCCTTCGGGGTTTCCGCCGTCCACAGTTTGTTTATTTGTTTTTATGGATTAGACGCAGAGCCAGGAGGCTTGATTTTTGGCGAACGGCTTTAGTCACTGATCCCAGCGCATTTTCATTAGAAAGTCACATAACATAATTAACGGATTCCAAAATTGGGTTATTTTTTTTTCTTTAATCCTAAGCCGCAGCTTTGCCTAATCCTAGCAGCCAACGCAGGTATCGAACGGGAATTAATGGCTTACGCAAAGCAAGTAGGTACTTCGACGCCCACTGTCACGCCCACACCAACTCTCCCCCTCTACGTGCTGGCCAACTGCTCTCTGGGTACAGTTGCGCCTTTTGGCAACATGATTATATCATCATAATAAATGTTTGCCGCAACTAAACTAAAACTTTTCAAATTAAGTTTCAACAACTGCGCCCCCAAAAGTGTTTCATTGTGTATGCACGAGTGTGTGTGTGTGTGTGTAAGAGAGGGTCTGTGTATTTGTTGGGTAGCTCCCTGTGGGCGTTGTCCAAGCTTTTGCTTTATTTGCCCAGATAAACTTCATTTACTGTTAAAGCTACGACTCTGCCTCTCCCCAACTTACGCTGCCTCTAACACTCCCTCTCCCTCTCCCACTCTCTCTCTCTCCCTGCCTCGCTCAGCGCAAGTGTGAGGCCGTTAAACGTGCGGCATAATATTAAGACTTCATAAAAGAGCAAATAATTTGGCTGGCTGCGAAGCCGACGTCGACGTCGACGTCTCATATCGATCGAGCCAACCACCAAGCGTTGTGTGGTGGGGGTAGGGTCACATTGCGCTCTCTTCATCTCGCCTCGCTCCGTGCATTATGCCATATCATGCTTTTGCCTGATGAAGCCGATAAAATCCCATTATTATGGGGGCCACTCACGTCTCGCTCGCACCCGTGGCGCTGCCCGTTTGCGGACAAACGAAACAAAAGATTCGCTCATACGCTATGAATATATGAGAGAGCAGCACTCTCTCTCCCGCTGCTGCTGCCGCTGCGAAAGCTACTGCTGCTGCTCCATGATAACTTGATTATGGGTAGCAGCAGCAGCAGCAGCGCAGCCAAGAGCCAACTCTCTGCAGTTGGACCACCGACAGGCTTCGCATTATCACGATTTGCTTGCGCTTTTTCCATTCTCTCATCCTCGCTGCCTTTTTTTTATGCACCATTGTTCCGGCATCGTAATTGCCTTCATCGTCGCATAATTGTCAGTCAGCAGCAGCAGCAGCCGTGGCAGCAGCAGAGGCAGCGACAGCGGCAGCAGCACCACAACATTAGCACCATCGTTCATTGCAGGCAGGCAGGCAGTGCGAAGCAACGGCATGAGTAACAGCTAAGCGTAGGTAAGCACTATTGCCGTCTCGCTTGCGCACACAGCACGACACAGCCATTGGCTGTGTGGCTGCCTGCGTCGGCCATTGCTCGCTGGCTTGGTATAAAAGAGAGTCGGGGTGGCAGAGAGCGACACACTTGAGCTGTAACCATCGCAGAGTCAACATCGTTTAGTCGTTTAGTCACGTTTCGCACTGTCGAGCATCGAGAATTGATAACTGAGTAATAACTTAACACGGAGCAATATGCACGGATACCGCACGTACAACATGGAGAGCCATCATCACGATAGCAACAACGTTGACCAGAAGCCGCTGGTCGTCGACTTGATTTCCACACAATACGGCAAACCTCAGACGCCGCCGCCTTCCCCAAATGGTAAGTAGCTAACTTCCAAAAGATTTAAAATCTTCCAGCTCTTTTTCGTGACACAAAACTAACTGTTTCTTTATCTTCTCGAATTTACAGAGTGCCTGTCTAGTCCCGACAACTCACTGAATGGCAGCCGAAACTCCGAGATTCCCGCTGATCCGTCGGTTCGTCGCTATCGAACCGCATTTACACGTGATCAGTTGGCGCGTCTCGAGAAGGAGTTCTACAAGGAGAACTACGTGTCCCGTCCCCGCCGCTGCGAGCTGGCCGCTCAGCTTAATCTGCCTGAGTCCACCATCAAGGTGTGGTTCCAGAATCGCCGCATGAAGGACAAGCGTCAGCGCATTGCCGTTGCCTGGCCCTACGCTGCCGTCTACTCGGATCCCGCTTTCGCCGCCTCCATTCTGCAGGCCGCTGCCAATAGCGTGGGCATGCCCTATCCACCCTACACACCCGCTGCCGCTGCTGCCGCCGCTGCCGTTGCCAATCCCATGCTGGCCACCGGCATGCCCACAATGCCGGTGCCCGGTCATGCCAATCCCTATGGCCAGTACCGCTACGCGCCCTATCACATACCTGCACGCCCCGCACCACCAGCACCACACATGCATCACTCGCACGCCCACAGCCACGCCCACGGTCATCCCCACTCCGCTGCCATGCAAGCCGCTGCTGCCATGAGCGTCGCCGCTCCCATGGGCTATCCCGCTGCCATGTTGGGCGCTGCTGCCGCCGCCGGCATGCCACCCAGCTACGTGGGACAGCTGCAGGTGCCCAAGACACAGACGCCGCCATTGGATCTGCAGTCCTCCTCCTCGCCGCACTCCTCCACGCTCTCGCTGAGTCCCGTGGGCTCCGATCACACGAAGGTCTTCGATCGCAGTCTGAGTCCGCTGCGCAGCACTGGTCCCGTGCTGCCAGCGCCAGGCCAAAGCAGCAGCAACATTAGCACCACCAGCAGCCCACTGCCCGCTCCAGGTCTGCTCATGGCCAGCGGCAAGCGTCCAGCTTCGTGCATGTCTCCAGCGCCCGCGACCACAGTCATCGCAGAGCCAAAGCCGAAGCTATTCAAGCCTTACAAGACTGAGGCGTAGGTGCCACGCCCATGCCACGCCCATCTCTCATGGATTGTACAAATTAGCATAAATTACGCCCCCGCCCCCCACAACCACACCCCCTTTTCTCTCAGTGTGTAGAATCGCATTCAGTCATGATTTATTTATCAGTTGTACAAATTATGTAAACTAGTTAATTTTAATTAATTGTACTTAATTATACTTAATTTTAGTTAATTTTAAGCAAACCAATCAAAATAAAATTATGAATATTTGCAAAGAAATTCGTTTCGTGCTCTTCTTGGCCTAAACTGCTACCTGAGTGACAGCTGTTACCTGTTTACCTGCCCTGTAATCCTTGACCCGTTTCATGGGCCATGTGGAGAAACCGTTGGCAGCTGTGCGGCCTAGAGAAACTGTGACACGCTTACACGACCTTCGAACGGTTTGGTGCTGTGATCCTGCCCTGCTCTGGGCCACCCACAGTGGATCAACGGGTGGGGGCGTGGCACAAGCCAAGAACTCGCATCGCTCTGTGCCAAATTGGCAATTACAGCCGTTTAAGAGGAGTCCATTCAGGAGTCTCCCGCAGACTGCACGCTGCACGCTGCAGTGTCCTTGGCTGCATGTCCTTGCTGGCCGTGTCCTGCGTGCACTGGCCTCCCTGCCACGCGTCAGCGCTGTCAATGCGTATCATTGTCCTTCAGCATTCTCTAATTAATTGCTGTCTTTTTAGCCCAGACTCCCCGTGTGTCTCCGTGTGTGTGTTTGTTGTGCACAACAATTGTCATAATTGAGAAATCATATGCGCAAGGATAACAAACAACTGCTCCTGCCCAGATCTGTATTTAATTGTTAGGACCAAAACATGTGTTTCGAATTGCTCAATTGCCCAAAAGGGGACCAGGCTCAAAGGGTGTTAACACTTGTCAAAGCCAAAGTCGATTTCCAAGGCTGCTCAACCCTTGCAAGCATGTGTGTGTGCGTGTGTGTGTGTGTGAGTGTGTGTGTGTGAGCTATCAAAACATGTTTTGACATGGGCGACAGCGCATAAAAAATGGTCTGCTATCTCTTTGACTTTTTTGCACCCCTTTTGCGGGTCCTGGGGGAGGCTGGAGGGCGCAGGGAAGGACGCGAGGGAGCGTATATGAATCTCAGCCAAGTGGCAACATTTTATGATTTGATAATACGGCAGATAGCGCAGAAACAGTGACTCGACCCTGGGGAACTGAGCAAGTAAATTAAAAAAGGCCTCTAGAATTTCAAGGAGGGTGGAGTGGGTTAGAGTGGTGAAGGGGTGAGGGGGTTGACGGGCGTAACGGAGGTTAAGAGCGAGCGCCAGGGGGAAGCTACCGTAACTTGATTAATTCGTGTTTAAGGGGTGTGAATTGGCGCAGGTTGATAATTAATCATGTGGGGATTAACTTGTTTCAATTGCACAAATTATTAGCAGGTTTATTGAAAAATTATGCATTGTAAAAAAAGGCTGAAACGGCGGATTAGGCGTGGGATTACTGAGCGGAGTAGAGAGGCATATGGTGAGGAGGTGGAGCGGAATTGTCATCAGCTGTGTCTCCAGAGGGCTAGTAAGCTCATCAAAAAAGGAATATAAAATAGAGTTCTCAGCAAAAGGAGAAAACAGCTTGATTTGAGGGGAAAATTACAACCCTATTATTAATTTAAGACACAAATGTACTTATTTCTTCAAGTGCATACATTTTTATATCCAATTAATTCACAACTAGATTATTTTTATTTTATTTTTACAAATAATAATATTGACTACTGTAACTAGATTTTTTTTTGTCAATTAAATCAAATTATTACCACAAAAAATGCATTGAAAGCTAATTTATTTTTATTAGTATTTAAAAAATACTATAAATATTACTAATACTATTATTATTCAATAATTTTCTAAATGCTACAAAATTATTTTTAATAAACATTAGACAATACTTAAATGTAATTTTTATTTTATGTAAATTATATTGAGTACTATTGAATAATAATATAATGAATTAAGCAAATTAAAAAAAATATTTAAAAAATAAATGAACTAATTTTGTAATAGTTTAAGCATCACACTAACAACCTGCGTTTAAATTTTTTTGATATACCCAATAGTTTAGATTATATAGGCCAATAAACTTTTTTTAAGGTGCTGGTTGAAATAAGCTCTGAACCACTGTATATAATGAATACTATAGAATAATTGATACATCTCTCTCTCTCTCTCTCTCTCTCTCTCTCTCTCTCTCTCTCTCTTCCCCATATTAAAATCTTACTCCGTTACTCCAACTCCGTTAAATCTCTGATCTCCAGGGGCAGTATGTTTGGAATCTTTTCCATTCATAGTTTTGGCATACATATTTATTTATTGATCTGGTTGGGGTTTTCCCAATGTTGGATCACTTTTCTTTATTTTATATTCCCAGGTTAACTATTAACTATTATTTAATTGATCAGTTTAATTGTCTAATTTTTTTTAATATTTTCAGTTAAATAAATTTTTATAATTTACTCTATTTTATAGTCATTAATATTAACTTTACTTGTACTTATTTTTTGGTCAATACTCGCGACTGGTCTTAGTCTAAATATTTAATTCTAGTAGCATATTTTAGTCACTTTTGTCTGCTACTTCGTAGAGTTTTTTAATGCTCTTCTTTTGCTTTAAGAACATGTAATATTTTGAACAGTGTACAACAAGAGAGCGGTGATTTTAGGTGCAGTCATAAAAGAGTTAACAGATTTCGAAAATAAATGCGGTATTATTATCAATTAGGTGGCTATATCTAATTCGTATCCAACTGAGTTTTATTGGGCCAATCAATGGCATTTGGCAGAGTGCGATGAATGGTTGGCACTCTTCATGAGAACTTCTCCCACAACACACACTAAGCACACACACACACACACGCACACAACGCACAACAAAGCAATGCATAATTCAATAGCTCAAGGCCCGCACCGGTCTCAGGCCCAAATCCAAACCCAAACCCAACCCAACCCAACCCAAACTCAAAACACACATTTATAGAGTTCCCTGCCCTGCCCCTGCCCCTGCCACACCCCTCCCACTCCCTTAGCCCACTTGGGCCAACCGATGTACAAACAAAATTAAGTTTTATTGGTGCGCAGTCTCCACGAATGATGCGTGAGAGATGAGATGATGAGTGGAAATTGAGCGCAGCTGTGACCCCTCTGTCCCCTCTGCCACCACCACGCCCCCGACCCCCCTCTGCCTGCCCCTTGCCCAGGATTTGGGCATCTTTTTTCAGTCTCTTCCCTCTCTCTCTGATTTCTTTTAATAGTGAATTAGCACCTCGCATTGTCGGCCCGTGTTTGACTTGGCTTTATGGTCCATCTTGGCCGACTATTTTGGTCGGATAACTGAGAACTGCTGTTGCCACTTTCCAGACGTCGGCGTTCGCACAAAAGCCAGCTTTTGTGTCTTAGACGGCATCAACCGCAATTTAGACATCCACAGTCCACTGTCCTCCGTCCTCCGTCCTCCGTCCACCGTCCACTGTCCACCGTGCACAATCCACCGCTTTTGCCCCTCTTTATGATGTACGAAATTCACACTAAGTGTCAATGAATATAAAGTGATCATGGCATAGTCACAGTCATAGACAAGGCTTGCCAACGGAGGCGCTGCTGGGGGCGTGGCGGGGCGGAGGTGGAGTAGTATTGTGGTTGGAAGTGTGAGAGGATCGGCAGAGATCAGAGCAACTGCGTGTTATACAACTGATTTTATTCCCATGCCTGTCCCTCTCTCTCTCTATATATATCTTTCTCCCTTTCTCATTTTTTCAATAACTTCCAGTTGAAGAGCTAAATACTCTGAACACTGCACTACGTGGTTTTTATTGAGTAGAGTCTAGGGCTAGAAATAGTGCTATGAAAAAAACTCTTTAAAATATAAACATTTATTATAATTAAGTAAACTATTTTAAGTTTTATATATTTGTTTTTATTATAAAATTTATTTAAAATAAATCGGGTTTAAACAGATTTAATTTCTTGATTTTAGCTTTTGTTTAAAATCAGGTTTAAATGGGTTAATTTTATAATCGAAATACTTGATTAGTTCTCTCAGATATAAATCACTTTAAATTGTATCTGTTACAAGTTTTTCAATAGTAAGTAAGAGCTAAATTATGGCTAGAATCAGTGATAAATAATATTTGAATAATCTATAATTGTATTACAAAGTCAAGTCTATTTAAACGAGTTGTCAGCTCAATCAAATAAATCGTTCAACAAAGTAAATACTAATAAAATAATACTAAATTTATATTAATATACATATGTAATATATCCTAACCAAAATTTTGAGGTTTTTAAACTAATCCGTCCTTCGAGCTATTTTTTGTCTGTTTGTTTAAAAATTATAAAAATTAATAGCATAACTATAGTTTATAAAAAGCTTCTAATAAAGCAGGCTATTAAATTGTGATTTTAATAAATTTAAGGAAAAACGATTGGAAAATATTCTATTACATTAAAATCTTTATAAATTTTTATCTCTGTCCCTGCACAGTAAATAAGAGCAAGGTTAATAAGAATAGTTTAATTTAAGTTGTATACAACAGTAAAATTAAGTAAATATAAGATATAAAAATGAAAAAAAATGTTACTAAACTATTTTATGAGGATTAAATTATTTACCAACCTATTAACCTACTACCAACCTTTTGAGCTTGAGGATAAAAAGCAGAAACCGAATGAAACAAATTATTAAAATTTTGTTTTGCTGTGCTTCTTTTGTAGGACAGTGTGTGTTAGTGTTAGATACTTTATGCAGATGCCAATTGCTCATTTGCTTTTCGTTTTGTTTTGTTTTGTGTTTTTTGGGAGACTTTTGCAAGTCGTTTTCAGACGTTTTTGTCGTTTCCGACGGTTTCTACACGGCTCTAGGTGGACCCATCGCCATGAATAAACATCTTTGTAAAATGATGATGCCGTCGCACAAATAATTTCACACATTTGAGGCATACACAGCGGCCAGTCAGTCAGTCAGTCAGTCAGTCATTCATTCAGTCAGTTAATTAGTGAGGTGGAGGAAGAAGAGGAGAAACTCGTTTGTCGTTTGTCATTTGGGCTGTGAAACACGCATAAAACATGTCGATAGTCATTGTTATAACTTATAATAAGTTGAAGCTGGAGGAGGGAGAAGGGGAGGGGTAGGAGGAGGGGTAGAGGAAGGCGTATGGGTCACATCGGTCTATACATAATTTGGCTGGCATTTGGCCAATTTGCACGCTGTCCATTAACGGGACATGCGCCGTTTATCGGACTGACAATTCTGTTGGTCTCATCATTTTCATGGATATTAACAACTGATAATCGCAACAATCGAAACGGAGCCAACGGGTCAGTGGGAGGGGTGGCCAGGGGGTGGCATGATGTCAGCCAATGCTTGGACAGCAGTTTGCAGTTTTCCACATTTTCACATTGCGATTTCCATATGCGATTCGCTGCGGTCTTGGAAAATCGCATGCAATTCAAATTGGCAGTCGGAGGCAACGCATTAAGGATGCGTGATAAGCTCCGGGATAATTTGGAATTGGTAGTGGAATCACAACAAAATCCAACGGAAAATGGCCATCAAATTTGACCAGCAGTGAAAACAAAGCGAAATAAAAATCAATTGTTGTTGATGTAAAATGCGGCTATCCAAAGTTGTTGGGTTGAACGGGGAGTGGGAGTGGCACGGGGAGGAGGAGTAGGATGGGAAGTGGAAGGAGTGGTGGTAGGGGGAGCAGCAGCAGGAGCGCTAACCGTCGAGGGTTGTGCTTGGCCAGCTATAAATCTGTAGCCAAGATAATGAAACTAGAATGATTGCTGCAATCACTGGTGTGGCAAGTAGCGAGCTATTGTTTCAGCTACACTGCACAAAAAGGGGAGGACTTTCTTGTTCATCCTTTGGTATTAAATTTATTTTGATTACAATTTTATGTTCATTTCATTTAGGTACGTATACGTTTAATACATCACGGCATTTTGTTCAGTTTTTATACTTTTTCAGACATTCAAAGTTTTTTAAAGAAAGTCAATTTTTTAATGGCATAACATCTTTGAAAACTTAATTCTTTCCGCTTCTAAAACTATTTCAATTTTAAATTTTAAGGTTTTTACAACATTTTTGTTTTTTCCATGCAGACCCTTTTACAGATTTTCAATATCTTTGCAACTACAGTTAATGATCTACTAGCGGACAGTTCCCTCAGGCGGACAGCTTCCTCAGGCAGACAGCTTTCTCAGGCAGACAGCTCCCACAGGCGGACAGCTTCCTCAGGCGGACAGCTCCCTCAGGCGGACAGCTTCCTCAGGCGGACAGCTCCTCAGGCGGACAGCTCCCTCAGGCGGACAGCTCCCTCAGGCGGACAGCTCCATCAGGCGGACAGTTCCCTCAGGCGGACATTCCCCCCTCAGGCGGACAGCTCCCTCAGGCGTACAGTTCCCTCAGGCGTACAGCTCCCTCAGGCGTACAGCTCCCTCAGACGGACAGCTCCCTCAGGCGGACATCTCCCTCAGGCAGACAGATCCCTCAGGCGGACATCTCCCTCAGGCGGACAGCTCCCTCAGGCGGACCTTAGCCGAACGAATTCTATAGTTCTTTAGCAAGATTTTCATACAAAATCCGTTCTCTCAAAAATGCTGAAACGGTGGCTGTTCGGCCAAGGGAGCTTCACTGTATTAAACTCCCATTTTTAATTAAGTTATTTTAATTTTTATACTCTCTGCAAGAGTATATTGGGTTTGTGCAAAGTATGTAACAGGCAGAAGGAGGCGTGGCAGACCCCATAAAGTATATATATTCTTGATCAGCGTCACAAGCCGAGTCGATATAGCCATGTCCGTCTGTCCGTCTGTCCGTCTGTCTGTCTGTCTGTCTGTCTGTCTGTCTGTCTGTCCGTCTGTCCGTATGAACAAACAGATTTCAGAGATGGTAAGAGCTACAAGTTCGAGCTTGGTGTCAATCGATCACATATTTAGTCAGTCAATACAAGAATCTTTTTTTTTCGATGCCACGCCCCATTCGCCCACAATGAGCAAAAAACTAGACACACCTCGGAAAAAATCGGTGTTTCCGGAGAATATTTCAGTAACTATGGCACCTAGGATCACCAATTTTGGTATGGAGCGTTCCTATCGACAGATTAAATGCATTGCCATTTAAAATTTTGGACTGCCACGCCCCTTTTTCCCACAATACATAAACAACTTTCGTTCCGTTTTTAGGCATTGGTTCATATAGTACAGCATTGTAATTGCATAATTCGAGTGGAGGCTAACTATTTCAAACTATTCCTGAAAGGTGCATTAAAATCGGTCTATAAACAAGAAAACTAGAAGCGTTACAATATTGATAATTGAACGCAATATCACTAATGAGTGCGAGCTAGACAGAAACGTTTTCGCTGTCTGTGTGGCGGCAGCGCAGCCCGCAGTCGCTGGCGGCGCCAAATACACACATACATATGTAAGAACACATATAATGTCAAACGTATGTGTATTCGCATACAAACAAACAGATGTATGTGTGATTATGCTTAGATTGTTTTTGTTTCAACGTGTTTTAATGCAAGTAATAGATATTGTAATATCTTGATACCGATTTTAATAATTTAACCGGGAAAAAAATGCAGAGAGTATTATACGGTTGGGCGTGCTCGACTGTACTTTTCTTTCTTGTTTTAAAACACTTTATGTACTTCAATTTACGCCACTAAAACTTTGAAGCTTCGTAACTTTGCAAAAAACAAAAAAGGATTTACGAAGGAATGACAATTTGTCTATGTTTTAAAACCTAAAGCTCTCTCATACCCCTTTAACCCCTTTGACCCCTTTAAAGTTTTCCATAAACATGGTTCAGTTCTGTTAGTTAAAACTCGTAACTTTCCTGGTAGCCTAATCCAGCCCAGTCTTTTACCCAACTCAAGCTAGCTGAACCCAATTAGTCTTCACAAAAAATATACTTTACAGTCGTTTCTTGCAGTGTATGTGGCAGAAAGATGGATTCCGAGTCGAAACCGTTGCCCAAACCGTACTGGGGCTGTGGCTCCTCATACTCAATGCGCATGACGGCATCGCGTAGATAGATAGATACACTGCACATGGCTGAGCATACATAATGTACAAGGGACAGCACAGGACAGCACACGGGATGCCAGATACCAGTTACCAGCTACAAGAGACAGGACACAGCCCTTGGACCTGGTCCTGTCAGCGATCCTGCGCATTTGAACGGTGTCAATTTTATTGCGGTTTGACTTTGCTGCCCCGAAAGTCAGTCAGATGAAGTTGTATATATACTTTGACTTATACTATATACAGTTCACCTTTATCTTTCATTCGCGTTGCTTTTTTTTTTGATGATTTACAGCGCTCGTTTTTTTCGCGTTATTTTTTTAGGGGCGTTAATGGCCATCGTAAAGCCGCAGTAGGCCTGATTTTGACTTTAGGAGGCAACTTTCGCGCACTGATTCTAAAAAATGAAATCAGTTTTTATGAATTTCACGGCACGGCGACGTTTTCCTACATCGTCCTCATTGTTTGTCCGGCATTTTTTTGCTGCTTTCCTTTAGGTTTTCAGTTTTTTTGAACCTCTGGTAATTTTTCCTGCGTTTTTTTGCTGCTTTGCTTACCTAGTTTGTAGTCGAGTCCGGCTTTTATGGGCGCACAACAAACAAATGGCAGCGATTATATTCGGTTTCGGTTTCGGTACTGTTTTTTAGGCCATAAAAAAACTGCATTGGAATTCTAGTTCTAGTTTCAGATTTTTAGGTTTTCAGATTTTTAGATTTTTAGGTTTCGCAGTGCAGATTTTTTTTTTTTACATTTCGCAGAATTTCGGAAGCGGAACACCAGATCCTTCACTGACCTTGCCGTTTTACGGAATCACTTTTCAGTGTCACAACAAAAAATTGACTCGCTGCGGTGCGCGAAATATTTTTTAAGAACTGACTTCACGAAATGAAACATGAATTTCAATTGTGATCTGAGCTCATCATAAAAAAAGATCAACATCGTCGACTGCAAATGATTTTTTTATTATTACTGGCCTAAAAAAGTGAAGCAACCAAAACAAAACAAAGGTAAACAAATACAGTCCAAAAGTCACAAGGAATCAACAACTGAAGGACTACAAAATATGCCTCAGTTACAAGGTTAAGGAACCCAATAATAAGGATTTGAAAAAGTCTTTAAAAATAAATTTAAGTAGTGATTGAGCTGGGTAAAGTGTTCTTTACAATGAATTTAATATTATTATTTGCTGCTGAGATGTATTTAAATTAATAATAATTTATTGTAACCTTAAAGTTGTTGTACAATAAATACAAATAATAATATATAAATAATAATATAATAACGATTAGAAAAAGTCTTTAAATATATATTAAAGTAGTGATTTAGCTGGGTTAAGTTTATTTAAACTTATAATACTTTGTGTAAGCCTTACAATTTTAATAAATAAATATATTAACTATAATAACGATTTGATAAAGTCTTAAAAAATATATTTAAGTAGTGTTTTATATGTGTAAAGTATTCCTTAAAATGAATTTAATATTTTAATTGGCTACTGATGTATTTCTATTAGCAATAATTTGTTTAAGCTACAAAGTTTGTTGTACAATAAATACAAACAATAATAAATAAATTAATTAATTATAATAACCATTTGAAAAACTCTTTAAAAATATATTTAAGTAGTGATTTAGCTGGGTAAAGTGTTCTTTAAAATGTACTTAACATTTTTATTTTCTACTTATATATTTAAATATATTTAAATTAGCAATCTTTTGTTTAAGCCACAACGTTTTTTATACAATAAGTTTAAATAATGTCAAAGTAATATTGCTTACAAATATAAATATAAAAAATGCATTTTACTTTCCTACTGAATTTAATAAAATTTTAGAAAGTATTCAAAAATATATTAAATAAATATATTTTGCATTTTTTCTGAAATTATGAATATTTTATTTTTTTTGTTATATTTTAATTTCGTTAAATATCCTTTGCAGGACATCAGCTTATTTTAATGTAAGATAGTTGCAAGTGTTCTTGTAAATTGAATAAATACATTAAATACATTTTAATTTGTTTTATAATATATTTAATATTATAAATATTACTGTATATTTTTTTTGTGTTTAAAAATAAATATATAAATAATTTAGGAGATTTTTAATCTAATTTCTTAACCATTCGGACTTTAGTTCATTACATTAAATTCACGTTGAACCTCATCTACTTTACCAACTAAACGGTATTCACTAGCCCAACCGAAAAGAGTTAAATTTGAGGTATCCTGGAAAACCGCAGGATGCAAATCTCGTAACTGGACATCAAAAATCGTGAGCCGACGCGAATTCCGGTTAAGAATCACACGATTAGATGCAGTTTTTTTGAACAGCACCGACAAAGATACATTTACACGCATGCAGATACAGTTGAAATGACGCTTACAGTTGCATCCACATGCAAATTACGCAGATTAATTGATGTAGCGGTCACGCCCATTAGGAAGACCAGTGGCCGCCCTAAACGGCTGTTTTGCCTGTTACGTTACAGCGCTGACCTTCGACCTTTTATGCGCTCTCCCTCTCGCACTCCCTCGGCTGGGCCACATTTTTTTCACAGGCCATTTGCTGGCCGTAAAGATGCGGCCGTCCTTTTTAGCGTGTTAAAAATCGCGACATCTTAGCCAGAATTTCTAGCCGGATTAAGCATTTTACGATGCACAGATTCTCGATGTGAGCACTGTGCAAATGTGCCAATAAAACGCTAAGCGCTTTCCGCTAATCTCTATCCGCCTACACGTATCTGTATCTACAACAGTTCTCTAGCTGTATCTTAAGATTTTTTTAAAGCACTTCCCCCACAAGTAGGAAGACTCAAATGCTGTCAGCTGCCATTTGACAGGGCCATGAAGTTGTGTAACGGAACTGGCAGCCCAAAGTATCTCATGGATGCGCGTTGGGAAGTGCTTGACAATGCAATCAATTAGCATACAATTAAAAAATGCTTAAACAAGGAAATCAACAAGCTACAGATACAGATATATTTAAATATCTAAGTATCTGCATCTTTAGCTGCAGCTACAGATACATGTGAGTTCTAAGTGGGCCCGCAGATCAAAGCAAACGACGACAGCATAATTGCTGCTCACTTCACAGTTTTCTGATGACTTAGACACTTAGTGCTCCATATATTATAACTGTATCTTGTATCTTGTATCTTGCATTGTATCTTTTATGTCTTGCGGCTTGTTGTTGGTGGCTGCGACTGCGACTCCGACTGCGGTGGTGGCCCTTTGGCTCTGTGGCGCCACAAGCTTCAGTGCTGTCCTTCAGCATCCACTTGAGCACAGCCAGACTACGGAAGTGCAGAGTCCGGCATTTCCTGTGCCTGTTTGATCCTGTTCTGTCCTGCTCTCCTTGCTCTGTCCCTTTCTTTCCTCTTTGCCGTCCTTGACTCCTCGTCAGTCACTGTAACTGATCCCGTTCCAAGTCCAACTTTAATCCACAAATATTTTCAACTCTTTGACTCTCTAATCGCTGCCTCTAATCACTTCCGCGAAATGCATAATTGTGCCATTGCTTTGATACGCTGCTGACCTGTCCGAAACGTACTCCTTGCTGGCCATTTTGTGTAGTTTCCAGTTCCCAGTGCCCAGTTCCACATACCGCAGCCAAGTGCCAAATCCAGTGCCAAACAAAGGACACAGAATGAACGACAAGTAGCGGCGAATTATCAATCCTATCATGCTTTTATGACCGCCCAACTCTTCTCAGTTCGCGTGAACTGCAAATTTGCAAGTCTACATACCTATATATACCTATGGTCACCCCTTTGGAAGGCGGCGCAACCCAGCGCTGATAATCCTTCTAAATGTTTGCATTAATTTCCAGGCGTAAACGGATTAGGGCGTCTTGTCTGGGCGTTACCCGCAGCCAGAAACCGCTGCAGACACAGTGACCTGCACCGGCAGTGGTAGTGTCGGAGGCACGGAGGCATTAGCCACGCCCCTAGCCTCATATACATGTTTAATCCTTTCGCATTTGCGCTGACTTCTGCACTAAATCTGCGCCTAATCCGAGCAGAGCAGGCCAAAGCGAGTACGGAGTACGGCGAACGGCGAACGGGTTGCGCCTGCTACTAACGGGATTAACTACGATTACCCCGATTACCCCAGATGATCCGCAGAAGTCAACTCCCAAGTCCAAATCCGTAGCAACTTTTAGCCGCATCCAATCTTAGCCCTAAACTCTGAACTCTGAACTCTTTACTCTAAACTCTGTTTATATTTGTTTGTTTTCGTTTGTTTTGAGAATTTCTGGCAATTAAGTTGGCGATTTGCTGCGCTTATTTCAATCCTTTTGCTGACCCGGGGGCGTGTGCAGCAAATCCCGCCCATACCTGTCCGCGCCTAGCTCAAGGTCGTCGGCAGTTTTTTAGCCAGCAAAATTGGCTAGATTATGGCGAGAATTATGCAGTGATTGCGTGCAATGATGTGCCTATGTCCACTTAGCTGCCGTGCTGCGAATCGCATTTACAATTCACGCTAAATCCTTTCAGCACCCCTTTTGTTAGCCAAAAAACCTCTAACTGAGAACCTTGAGGGAGAACCTACTCGCTGGTAGCTTGCGTAAAATTTCATAACCCTATGCAATGCCGATGACGGAATCGGGGAATTGTCGTGATTCGAGGTTCGTGGAACTCGCAGCATTATCCTTTTGCTTACCTCTTGCCAATCCGTTGGCTAAAAAACAGCGCTGACTTCTGCGTAACCCAGGTAACAGTTAAACCCTAAAAAAGTGGAAAATAAAATAGAAAAAAATGTAAAAAAATGTAAAAAAACTAAACAAACGATTTTTTGTGCATGTTTCGCAATAAACACGTAACTGTGCGCTTATATAACGGGTTTCGCGTTTACGGCTCTTCAATTACCGTAGATGAAAGGCTAACGCTTGTCTTGGCCATGGCCCAATGCCAACGAAAAGTGTTTTTGGGCACAGTTTAAACAGTTGAATGTTTTTTTTTTTTTCAACTTCTGCTTGTTTTGAGACGTTAATTACTTTATCCGTCAATTGCTGGCAATTATAAACAGCGCAGATGTGGCGCATCCTGCGGGTGTGTCTAGCTGGAAGGGGGTGCGGGGAGATCTGTGTGTGGGTGTGGGTGTGTGTGATAAATGCGCGTGATTTGGAATGAATGTGCATCGATTAAAACCGCAAAGCAATCAATTTGCGCCTTTAACTCGAGTCTCTGCCAAATTGGCTCGAACACAACCAATTAATGTCAGAGCAGCAACGTTTAGCCCGACACCAGCAACAGCAGGAGCAGGAGCAGGAGCAGCCTTAACAGCAATTAGAACGAGGCCAACCCCATGAGCAAAACAATTACCTCAAACCAGGCACAGGCAGCAGTGGGGGTGGTGTAGGGAAGGGACAGGGATGGAGGGGGTAGGCAGCACAAAGGGAAGGGGATATATGAGCATTCCACACGATAAACTTGCAATAAAGTCAAACTGAGGCGTCTAATTGCTGTTAACTCCGTCAGTCAGCGACGGTAAATTGACTGTTCGCCACCCGCTGCCACCTTTTGATTAAACGCACCTCCAGTCCACTTCCACCCCCAACCCCCGTCACTTCCCATCACACCTGAAAGGAAAGCAAAATAGCAATGGCAGCAGCAGCAGCAGCGTGGCAGCATCATCGTTGTTTGCATCATATACCGCAATGAATAAGTGCCTATAATTGTGACTTTTAGAGCATATTGTCGACGGCCATTTTTATGCAGACAACCACCAAACTCTCTCAAACAGCAACAAAACAATGATGAAAGCTATTTACGTGCCGAACTTTTAACAGAGAGAGCTCTCGCTCTCTTGCCCTCTCTCTCTCTCGCTCCCTCTCTTTGTCTCTCTCCAACTGGCGCAGACTCACACTCAGCGTAACTAAGACAGCCAATGGCTGCCCTCTGATTGGCTGATTGAGTTTGGAGCCATTGCTCGCTCCATTTTGAAAGCCGACACGCCCTCATGCGGTCGCTGGCGCTGCTACTGCCGCTGTTGACGCTGGCGTCGCTACCGCTGCTAAGAGCTAATAAAGTAAAATGAAATAAAACGCTGCCATAATTGGCGTCGTTAATGCTAAAACCATGAATACTAAAAAGTTTTCATATACTGCAGCTGAGCTGCGGCTCTAATAACAGTAAATTGCATTGAGGGTCGGTGAGGTTAATAGCTAAAGTCAATGTTCAACCAACTAAATTAATTTACTTTATATAATGAAGTTCTTTGCTCTTGGTTTTCATATTAAGTGTATACAAACAATTTATTGTATATTACATTTTAAAGCCACAACTTATTATATGTTGAAGTAAATAAAATACATAAAGAAAATACGTTGCGTGTTCAACGTTAGCGTTACGTTATAAACAGAAACGTAAGATATTTTTAGAACACTCAATCGTTTCATACAATTCAGCTTTCACGAGTCAGCCAACCAGCGTTGCCACTAATTGTACTCGTACGGTCACTTTAAAGTATTACCGGACTTCTTTATTACGCTTACAGTGTGACCACGCTAACATAAAAGGTTTTTACCTTTTAATTTGAATGATACGCATGGCTGCCAATAATATTGATCGACAAACTCTAAATTAAAATAGAAAATTGTTAGTTAATAAAGCCAGTAATATATACCGAATAGAAAAAATTATATTCATATTTACTTAAGGGCCACTGCGCCTTGGGAATTCAAGCAAATTTAAGTATCGACAAAATAGTACATTGTCCACGAATGTACATATATTTCTGTGATTGATGATTTAAATTTTAGGAGGCATTTATAAACAGTTATTAATTTTTGTAATCTATTATTTTAAAAAATCTCTCTCAAATTAGACGCAAGAGTATAGTATCGATAATTATAATAGTATCGATTTAAATCCACCTATCGATACAGACTATTAGTCAGCCTTCTATGAATCGATATATCGCTTAGATACATCGATGCTTCGACTACGGAATCGATTTTAGTTTCAGCTCTAGCGTTTCGATACAACTTAGGGGATAGCGGATAGTAGCACACTGTTTTTTTCTGAAAAAGAAAAAAATATTTTTTAACTGCAGAAATAAGCGGCAATACAGGAAAATTATTCGATTTGCGGTTAAATTTCAACATAACTTGCCCAGATTGCGTTCAAGCAAAATCAGGCAACAGTAGGACAGACAATCGTGCGGAAGAAACGAAGGAAGCGGAATACAGTGCGCTAAAAAAAAAGTGAAATCAAGTGCTAAAAAGTCAATTTTCTATAATCAAAAGGTGTATTGAAAATCAAATAGTGCAATTACTTTATGTGACGAATTGTTAAAAATCGAGAATGGGAACGAAAGTGCAACAAAACGACGACGCTGCAGCCGCCAACGCCGTCGCAGCGCCAGCGGCAGAAGCGGCCGCCACCCACAGCAACGCCAACGCCACAACAACAGCACCAACAACAGCAACTGAAGCAGAGACAGCAGAAAGAGCAACAACACCAACGCAAAAAATGGAGCCACAGTTGAATACGCTGCCCACACATGCCACAACCATAGTTACATCCACGTCCATTGCTCCAGCACCGACGCCAGCGCCCCAAGTGCTAATCATTCCTGCCGCCCAGGCATCCACAATGGCCACAAATGCCGCCAAAAAGATACGTCGCGCCTTCTCTATGCCACGCAATCCGTTTCGTTGGTCGCGTAAATTCAAGACCGTTGCCTCATCAGCCGGCACTGCGTCTGGCAACGATGTCAACGGCGCCGATGGCAGCGGCAGCACCACGGCCATATCGTCCTGTGTGAGTGGTGGCCGAGGACGAAGTGGCAGCATTGTATCGCTCAACAGCTACAAAGCGGCGTCTGACGCACCCATGTGCAGAGACAAGGACACAATTGGCCAGAATAGGGCGGCTACAATCGCAGTTACCACCACTACGAACAGCAACAACAGCAACAAACGTGCGACCGGCCAAAATGCACGTGTGATGCGTCGTTCGTCCTTCAGGAAATTTCTCAATCGAATCGCGCAGCATTTGAGCGCAACGGTGAATGTTGGTGTAAGTGCTAAAGACTATGTACAAATAATAATTAATTTAGGTATTTAAGTGCTCCAATATTTTTGCTAACATTTGACTATTTATTGTCTATAAGAGTGAGTACACATTTCACTTTCTTTGTTCTGCGTTTAGCAGCAGCAGCATCTCAGCCCGTGCTCCCTCTGATAAGGAGCGTGAGTATGCGAGTATATGCGAGAGTGCATATGAGAGCATGAGTGTGTGTGTGTGTATGAGTGAGTGAATATATTTATAAAAACAACGTTTGGTGTCGGCGTTATCGTTGCCTTTGTTTTGCTCTGCATTGCCGTCTTTGCGTCTTTGTCTCTCGCTTGCACTTTGGTGCCATCTTTTGTGCAATACATTCAAAGTTTCAATAGTTTTGACACACATGCATACATAATGTGCTGTACAGTGTACATATATACATAACAACATACACATATGTGTCCTGCGTTGCGTGACAAATTTTGTTGTCGTTGTTGTTGCTGTTGCCACCCACTGGGCGGAGTACGATGGCCAAATCGGCATTTGCCACGTTTCCATGTTCGGCGGCAGCTTTTGTTCTTGTAATTCTTGTTGTTGTTGTGCTGACTCATACATAAATGCGTGTTGATAACAGACGAAGCTACGTATCAACCGTTTACAAATGAGTCTTATTCGGTGTTGCTTTCTTTCACAATACGCGTTTAAAAATCAGACAGACAGACAGAAGAAGGGAGAGACACAGTAGGAGACAGAGAGAGAGAGTGAGAGTATTGTAACTATGCCATGCGGAATGGAATACTTGAAGACTATAAAAATGCACATATTTACTTGTAGGTCAAATATGTGACGAAATATTTGCAATAGTTTCTGGAAAAGTAAAGAAAGCATTGTACCTCGCCTATTTGCATTACGAATTCAAAAATAGAATTCAAGTATTTCTTTAATTTACATTTGCGTGTGTAGAAGTTTCCATTGGCTTTGAAAAACAACAAGTTCTGTTCATTAATTGCATTGTTTACTTTAACCCCAGTTTGACCTCCTTTTGTTATTTTTATTATTTTAGATGATTAATTGCTCTTAGGAAAAGAGTACGTGGAGTGCAACTTAAAACAATGGCACAAAGTACTTATTTTAAATATTTTTTACAGAATTACTAACCGAATAACTCATGGAAATGAATGTTATTTTTAACAATTGCTGCCTCATTATTACTTTCATTATTTTGTGAGTGTGGGGTGGGGTAGTGGAGAGAGGGAGGGAGAGGGAGTCTATGTATTTTGATGTAGGTGGTATGGCGTGCTTTTGTTTTGTGACCAACAATTGTTCAAACAATTTGTGTAAATGTTGGCAACATTTGTTGGCCTGTTCGCGCTATAATAACAATAAACAAATAAACAAAACAGCAGCAGCAGCAGCAATGACAACCTCAACTGAAACAACAGCGAAAATAACATATCAAGCCATGGCACAGTAGAAAACAACAACAACAACAACAACAATCATAATAACAACAACGAAGGAAGCAACAAAGCAAGAGCGACAAAAGTTTCAGGTCGTGCGCTGTTGGAGCGAAGAAGCAGAGACAGAGACTAAAAGTGCAGCTGGAGGAGACAATGGAGTCAGTCCTGATTCTCTCCTGATTCTCTCCCTCTCCCTATACCACTCTTTGTCTCTCTTTCAATCTGTCTGTGTTCGTGCGGCGACTCCTCGCGGCAGTTTGACAAATGTGTGCCACGCTTTGTGGCACGAAGGCAGTCTACAAAGAATGCGCAACTTGGAGGCAAGTGCAGGCCGCAAATGACAGCAACAGACAGTTTAACAGCTTAAGCTCACATGGAGGAGTCACCCCCAATTCCACTCACAGTCACTCTCCCTGTCGCTGCCCCATGTTGCATGCCCCTTCCCTTGCTGTCTGCTCCCACACTGTTGTTGATCTAATAGACATTGCCTGCATTGCTACAGAAATTGTGTTTTCATATTGAATTTGATATTACGACTGCTTGTTAGTGTATTAAATGTGTGCGTTGATTAATTATAGAGGGCAAGACCTTAGCCGCCGTTGACCTTTTACGCGCTTCGAATTCCTAACGATAGCACGGAACACTGTAAATACTCAAATACCGTTTTCAAAAACAACAACACGATCCAAACTGAATTAAAATTGAAATTGAATTGAAACGAAACGAGACGAGACGAGGCGACTTCCATGAAAACGTCGGCACATAATGTATATTTGTTATTGTTGTTGTACAGTTAGTTGATTATTACACTAACTATTTTTTGTTCTTCTTTTTGGTTTCATACTAACTGCCAGCTGACAGCTTTAGGCCTCTTGTCATTGGCCAAGTTTTGGCTTTGCCACCTTTCACCAGCTTCCAACTTGCCAGCTGTGTGTTGCCTGTTGGCTCTGTTGCAATTGTTCATTGTTGTGGCTGATGTTGCTTTGATTATTATTGTTGTTGTTGCTGCTTTTATTGTTGTTATGATTACCTCAGACTCCAGCTGTGGGCCAGCAGTTGATTTATGATTCACGCTTCAAACATCTCGCATTGATTTTATTCAAATTCGACGACGCAGCAAGTGCTATGCGATAACAACAGCAACAACAACAACAAGGACAACAATAGCTAGAACGTCAAACACAATTCAATTTGGCTTATTAAAATGCCAATTGGTGCATTGAGCGTGGGCCGCTCTGGTTGTAGTCGATTTTGTTGTCGTCTATTGTATAAAATTGCAAGCCAAAAAATAAATTAAAATTATGAAGGCGCTTATGGGAGCCAAGCAATGCCGCAAACTAGACGTTTCTAACAGGTGGAGAGAGGAGGGGCAAGGGGAAGAGGGTTTGGCAGCGCAGTGTAAAGCCAAAAAGTGACACTCAATGATGAAACGTGCGCCGAGCAGTTCACAAGCGGCAATAACAACACGTGATTTGCTAAACACTGAATGGCAAATTGTGAAACACACACACACACACACACACACAAAGGAATGGAGGTGACTTTCGGAGGGCGGGGGTTGGTTTGGAGAACGTCTCATTTGCAAACTATTTCCGTAAGCTTTGACCACCCACTGTACTTAAAATAGTAGTATACCAGTGAGCAGTAGTATAAGTGTGAGCAGTAGTATAAGCGTGAGTAGTAGCGGTAGCAATTGTACTTGTTGATGGCCGAGATTAGTACGTAACCGCGTGTGCCTGGCCTGTGCTTGTGTGTGTGTGTGCGCTTTGCTTGCTGATTTTCTATGATTGAGTATGCGTGTCTGTGTGTGTGTGTGTGTGTGTGTGTGTGTGTGTATTTCACGTATTTGTATTTCCGCTAGGCAAAAGCTCACACGTAACATTTGCCATTGTTGTTGTTGTTATTGCAGTTGTACAACACACTGTGCGAATTATTATAGTGTTTGTTGTTGGCTTGCCGCCGCTTGCACACGTTTTGTGCTCTTCCTCTTCCTCCTGCCGCTCTCTCGCTCCCCCTCTCCCTTTCTCTCTCGCACTCTCTTGCGTGCTCTTTTGAATTCGCTTTCAAGGTAAAATCAATTGAGATCAAACTAATTGAAAATGTTTTTAGAATGGTTTTTTGTTGTTGCCGTTCGTCTTCTCTCTTTCTCTTTTCGTTTTTTTTTTGGGTTTGGGTACTTTGTGAGTGTGTGTATTTTTGTAGCAACATATTTTCATAAACAAATGTGCGGTGCGCGCGTGTATAAATAGTTGCAGCAGCAACAACAACAACAGTTTGTTAAACTATGCGCTAAACTAGTTGTATCTTAATCAAAAAGAACTAACATACCAGATACGAGTTTTTCGAGCGATTCGGAAGAAATAAGTTCATTCACTTGCCGTAATCAGTGCTGAGATTTACGGCAATTGTCAGTGCCCGTGTTGCCGAGAGAGCAAACTAATAAAACTTGTCTAGTTTTATATAGAGGTATTATCAGTTTAACGACTTGTAGTTATAATCTGATTTAAATATTTAAAAAAAAATACGTTAATCGTCTATTTTTGGACTGAATCAATTACGAACTACTTGAATTTTGAATGATTACGTGTCATAATCTTTTTGATTTATTAGCCAAACTTGTGAATATTACACAGAAATGGTACAGCAATGGGGTTAATGGAATATTGCCAAATAATATAATACTTTCCGTGCATTTGTAATGAAAGTGAACTCTCGCTAAATTTGTTTTATTTTTTAAAGGTCACAAGCAAACCGAAACTTCGCCCTGAGTCTCGAAAAAAAAATATTTAAATACAAAAAAATATTTAAATCGTTAAGTAGAAAGCTTTATCGTTGTTGCTGGGGCACATCGGTTAATGTACGAACTCAGATACGTGTATAATATGAATATGCATACACATATATGTACGGGCATAATTAAAATGCGATTACTTTATGAGATTCGAGAGCAACTTCAAAACTTAGACTAAAGAAATGTTTGCGTCACTATAAGTTAATTATACACATAAATTGTAACTTATAACACCCATTATTTACACGCACACACAGTACTGCTATACAGTACAGATATTTTTAGAGCTACCAGTAAAACTGTCATCAAAATGTACACGTAACAAAAAGAGAGTCGAGTGTGTGTGTGGGTGTATGTGTGTGTGTTATTTGTGATAAGCAAATAGAAATTATAATACTGCAGATTTGGCGAATCACACTTGAGTTCTAGTTCTAATTATGGGAATTGGACCGTTTGTGCTTGTTGAATAAGCCTGGTTAACTGACTGCACTTTGCATGAACACTTGTAGATGGCTAACGAATACACACTTGCCTCTCTATTTACACACGTTTAGGGGGTAAATATCGCGCCACTGATAAGCGAGCAATTCACACAGTCAAGGTGCTGATTAGAGAACGTAGACACGCAACCTTGAATGTGGGCGTGGTTGTCTGATGTATCTGTTAGCCACGTTCAAGTGCGTTTTACATAACAAACAGACTAAAAACAGTAAAAACTAAATTCTTTTCAACAAATTGATCGCCATGGAAAGCCCTGTAAGTGACAAACTCCCTGACAGCTTTATAAGACCCTCTTAATGGGTAAGTCAAGCAGTTTGGAATCTGCTGTCGGCAATCTATATAGCGAGATCTATTGACTGGACAATGCATTCATCAAATGTCTTGAAAGTGTCAAATGAATTTGCTCTATGGCTTGTTTTGGCCTATTCAATTGGAATGAGCCGGAGTTCATTCATCATGTTACGAATGCGAGTACTTGAACAAGATACGAGTAGCTTCAATATTGAGTAATGAGTACATGGAGTATCGATTGATTGCAACGACTTTAAGTACTTCTAGAAGATTAAACCGGTTCAGTTAATTTAATGAAGGTCTAGTCAAACATTGTTTTGCTTTAATCACACAGAAAGTAATCAAATCTTTTCCCCAGGCGTAACACTAAAATGAGTTTTTAATCAAATTTAATGACGCGTTTCTCATGTCACGTGATCACTTTCCACCTTGTCACTTTGATTTGTCGCATTTATAAACAATAACTACAATGTGCAGTGACTGTGCGATAAAAAGCCACACAAATCGACTCAAAATTCCTAGTCAGCATTTGTTAAGACTATTTTAACTATATATCATACACCTATATATTAAAGCTTACTTCATGCGGCAATCTTAACAAGTGTATACTATAATATATGTATGTTAATACATGTATGTATAAATTCCAATTCAAAGTTGAAGAACCGGTAGAACACATGCTAGTCACACTTTTCAACTCAATAAGCTCTCGTGATTCGATTTCGTGCTCTTTTGTGGGCCAAGCCCAGTTTTCAGCTCGTAGACAGTGTTGGCATTTTAGCTAAGTTACAGCTGGAGTTAGCAGTTATCTATATAAGTAAATCTAAAGTATTTAAAATGCTTTTAGCTGAAATTGTGACTGTTTCCTCATCATAAAATTGAATGCTGCCACTACTAGGGTGTAAAGATTCTGAAGATTCTTCTTTAATGAACTTCTACATTAGACTGTTTTGTCTATAATTTAAAAGTGATACAAAATTTAAGTTTTTAGCAAATTTCCATTAGTAATCTAGCTGTTTTGGTGCCTGTATTTCAGTCAACACTGCCTGTTGACGAGTTTGTTATTTCATTCATGCTAGCTTTTAAGTCGGTTCCAAATAACTACGACAATTATCTTCAATTATTTACAATTATTTAATAAAAACGTAAGCGTAGCAGCAACAACAACAAGCGATGCATGCAAGTGCCACTTGCAGTTACGTAAATAACAACAACAATAAAACCAACAACAACAAGTACGACAACAAACAACAACACACTGTTGTAGAACAGATAAGTAATCGAAGCAGCTTTTGTTCGTTTTATCAAGACATTTTTGCAGTAGCGCATAAACAATTTGGCCAGTGGAATTTTTACAAACAAACTGACAGAAGGACGGACTGGCAGATGGACAGACGGGCAGACAGAGCTGAGAAATATCGACACCGTCAAGCCGAAATTTGAGTGAACAAACAGAGAAGCAGACAAACAAATCGGATGATTCGATACTTGCAAACAAAATAAATGTTATTCCCAAATGCGAGAACACGATCGGCTTCATATATATACACATATAAGTATCGTTTATATAAAGATACTCTCGATATCGTTTATGGGGAGTCGCAACTTGAAACTGAGTTCTTTTTTCTCCGTTTTTTGTTAACACAAATAAACAAAAACAAATGCAGTAAGCAATCAACAAAAACAAAGATAAATGCGCTTAAATTTATAAATAATAATGATGATAAAATTTGCTACAGTAAATTGAGACAAGTGGCGACAATAAAACGAAGTCGCCGTTGGTGACGGTGTCTCTAATTCCCTGTCTCCGACTGTATCTAATGGAGACAGTGACGACAATGCTGACTTCTAAGACTACGCTGCTCAATTCAAAGCTGAAAAATAAATATTTAGATGCATATTGATCACAAAATACCCTGTAGCTGTTTTAAATGCGAAAGTAGCACAATCTAGGGAAATTCAGCTACCGATAATTATTACATCAAACAGAAAAATGTGTCTCAATTTGTATTCATTGGAAATTGATTGAGATACAAATCGTCTTAAGATTTATCTCAGGCATCTAACAAACAGTTATCACTACTAACTAACCAAACTAGCTTTAAATAGTATACAGTTGTAGTAGGTTGAAAATGTGTATAAATAACTTATGTGTCTGAATGAATCGTTTTATATTAATGAAATTTGAAAGCTATTGTGTTAATTATAACTTAACTGATCTCATCGGCAAATTGCTACTCTTGATGCGATGAATTGCAAAAGATATAATGTGTGCATCATATATGTGTATACTAAATATATGCCAAGCAATGATTACGGATAAGAAGAAGAAAGATTTGCCGTAGCCGGTTCCGTGGTTTCGTGACCGGCTAACGCGTCGTATGGGCAACGTTTGAGAATCGAGAATAAGAACGTCGCCGTCTCCAGCTGTGTGAGAAATGCTTTACATTTCAGACTGCGATTAGGTCACTAGCCAGCGCACATCAGCAGACAAATACGAGTACATATATGTCTATATAATGTACAGGCATATATATCGTATACACACATATATACTACATAACTGAACATGCGTTTAAAGCAAATTCCACTCAATTTACTTATTGAGGCTCGTTGCCGGACAGTTGTGCGTTTCAAATGTTTTTGATTCGAATTATAACAACAACAAAAAGCGCAAAATTTAACAGACATCTGTCTGTCTGTGTTGTGGTTGTTGTTGTATTTATTTTTGTTGGTTTCCTAAGCTGGGTCTTAATCTCGGCTTACATCATTAGGATTTAATTGGGGGCCTTTGTTTAATGAACTAAGCTGATTAAAAATAAAAGAAATCGAGCAAGAAGCGAATGGAAAAACCTCTTTGGCTTTATGATTTATCATATTTCACGTTGAGTTAATGCGTAGTAATTAAATTGCGAATAAGACGGTAATAGTTATCTTAATAAAGGTATGCAATAGTTAAATTTATCACAAATTAAAGATAAGTTGTAAGTATGATAATGGGATGATAACATAATTAATATAATGGTATAATAAGTTGGGCTGACTAAAGGAACCTTGAGTCAATGTAATCAATTGCCTTGGCAATCTCAGCGACTGTCTTCCATTCCGTGAGAGTATTCACTGTGTGAGGGGGCGTGGGTGTGGAGAACAGGCAGAGCGGAAAGGAGCAGCTGGAGGTCTGTTTATGAATACTCAATGCCATTTGTCGAGTGCAGTCCAATGGCAATGCAATGTCAATTGTGATATGCCCGTCTGCGTTGCTCTAAAACAAAATAACAATTGCAAATAACTTGTTGCTGACACATTCCTATTGACTGATGTGAAATGTGAAATTTGTTAAACAAACGGGGAGTAATGTGAGGGATTGGGATTGGGTTAATAATTGTGACAACAATTCGCAACTATTGTGTGCATAGTTCAGAGTGTGATTGAGAATTCTATTTACCATTTTTGTGTATCAAATGCAGTTGACAACAAACTGCAACTGACGTTTGTGGTTAGCCTGAAATTTATGCCAATTCATTGCACAATCAAATATTTGTCTTGCTCTTAACCTAAAGTCCTTTCTTTTTCTCCTACTATTACTCCAACTAACTATCCATTAAAACTAAATGGAATACAGTCGCCAGAGAACAACACTGCGCAACGAACAACTTTCATTGAAATTGTGCCATTCTACACCGGATGCTGGCGTCGAAAAGAGGTACGAGTACACACAAGTCGTAATACCCTTTACTTCTTACCAACTGCCTCTTGGAAATGTCATGATCAATTCAAGACAAAGACCCAAGTCCAAGTGCAAAACTCCCACACAAATGGCTGCCTTTTGGGCCAATTGTGCTTATGTGTGTGTTTGGTTTTTTTTTGTTATGTCTAGTTTTATTGGCACCACTTTTTTTTCGTTATTTTTTGGTTGCTCATTTATTTGTGTTTCTTTTCTTTGGCCCAGAGACCGCGTGGGTTTTTGGTCTTAAACCGGCTTTGGTTTCGCTAAGCGCTTCTTTTCAGCTCTTGTTTTTTGCCTTTGGTTTTAGTTTTACTACCCAAATCGATGACGTTATAAATTATAAGTAGATCCCTTACTCAACCTACGCTTTCCCCCCCATATTATCCACTTACTGCTGAATTATAGTACACTCTGTTTGCTTAAATCATTTGATTTTGGCAGCGTTTACCAAATTAAAACACAGTCAGACATGCACTTAGCATTGACCCCACGGCTTTCGACTGAGTATTATAACCTTTGACCATTTGGTTTTGTGTTGCCATGGTTTATTGTTGCTTCATTTCATAATTTTGAACAAATGCGTTTAATCCGCCAGCTGCCAAAGTGGGGCAAACATTTCTCGTGTGAATGCAAACTGTACAAATAACGTAAGTCCAAGTGACCCCTAAAACTCAAAGAGCCGTGGCGCTGCCTCTTTGCCTCTGCTACACTGCAACAAATATGTAGTGTTATATATTTTAATTAATTTAAAATATTTATTTCTGGCTATATATTAATTAATTCTGTTTTTTGACACACATTTTACCATTTATTATTTGCTTTCTTTAGACTCTTGACTTAACTTATTTTTTAGCAACCTCTTGTATTAACTTAGTGATTATTGCAATGCCAAAGAATAGAAATTGAACACTTATTTGGCTAAAGCTTTCTTTTCAGTTATCGTTAGCAAACATTAGCTAAATTAGCTTTATCTTTGTTGTGTAGAAATCACGCTCTATTGAGCTCCTTATATAAGCCTCAAATAGTTTGTGTTAGTATAGCAAATTTCTTGTTCTTGTTCTTTATTAACTACTAACTGATTTGCTTTTTGTGTTTGCTTGTTTGTCTGTTTGCCTTGATATTAGCACACATTGTATGAGTGCTGCAGATACATAAATTAGTATTATCGCCTATAATTCGAATGTTAAACATTTGCATAAGGAGTGCAAAGATTACGCTCAGCAAGCATTCTGGCCAGTTGATAAGGAGAACACAGAACAGAATATATATCTTTATATATATCGTATCGTACATACTTATATATATTGCGAAACTGGCCAACAACTGTGTTGCTTTCATTTGATTGTTATTATTGTTGCTTGTGCTGCTTGTTTTCTAAATAATTCTTCATTTATCGCAAATTGGCGCAACGCTAAACAATTTTTAATTGGCAACAAAATTGAAACCCAATCTCTCCTCCATTTCCCCATTCCTTTTTCCTCCCCAATGTGAACCGCAGGAAACAAGTTTTGCCATCACAGAATTCGCCGTCCCCAGTGAGTAATCTTCTAATTTGCTTTTATCCCTCTTGCAGGCGAACAAACATGGTCAGACGGGCATGGGGAATGCCAATGGAATGGAGCGTGTGCCTCCTATTGGGGGCTATCAGTGGCCAGCGGATCAGACACCTGGCGTTATGGGACTCAAGAATCATGGCAACACCTGCTTCATGAATGCCGTGCTCCAGTGTCTCAGCCACACGGACATTCTTGCCGAATACTTTGTGCTCGATCAGTACAAGGTAAGTTTACATCAAATCAATCAAATATAAACAAATTTTTAATGAACTCTTTTCCAGGCTGATCTCAAGCGACGTAATAAAATCAATTCACGCAAATTCGGCACCAAAGGTGAACTCACCGAGCAGTTGGCCAATGTCCTCAAGGCTTTGTGGACCTGTCGCAATGAGAGCGATCACAGCACCAGCTTCAAGGCGGTTGTTGATCGCTATGGCACTCAATTTCGCAGCTCCACGCAGCACGATGCTCAGGAATTCCTCTTTTGGCTATTGGACAAGGTGCACGAGGATCTGAACACGGCAAGCAAGCGACGCTACAAGAGCATTAAGGTGAGCCTTACCTGAATCTAGCTACAAACAAGCTGAAAGGCCAACTCTGCCAGCAAGCCAGTTTTTAGACCCCGTATTTGGAAAAAACTAGAGGGGTCTACTAAATTTGTCAGAAGCGAAATGTGCGTATCAGGCATCAACAGCCGAGTTGATATAGCGATGTCCTTCTGTCCGTCCGTATGAATACCTGGATCTTTTAAACTACAAGCGCTAGAGCCACCAAATTTGTAATGAAAGTCCGTCTATATGCAAGTTTGCGAGCTTTTATCAAATTGACCAAATAAAAACTATCTTAAGCAGACTCCCACTCTCTGCGCTAATTGCGCTCAGAGATCTCTGCGGCGTCAGTTCACACAGACAGCAGTGATCTCACTCACACTACTGTCGTGGATTCCTTTTGAACTTAATTCTGTCGTATGTAGCTAATTTTGTTCGTCTGGTACATCAACTAGTAAAATCTTCTTTTTTGCCCCTCCGCTGATGTAATTCGCACGTTTTTTGTATACGCTGCGAACTGCAAAGCTCTCAAAGGGCATAAATTTGAGCAAAAGTACCAGGCGAATAGAAACAGTCAGCAGGCTGCAATACATGAAGTAAACAAACAAAAAGGTTTGTTTATACACGTGCACAGCTTGGTTTCCCGCCAACTATCTCAATCGGTCTCTACGCAAGCCTCTCCGCCTTACTTTCTCTATTTACCATCTCTTCGCTCATTGCGTGTTTGTTCGCAAAAAGGAGTCTGTATGTCTGTCCTTCTATCTGTCCGTCCGTCTGTCCTTTTATCTGTCCGTCCGTCTGTTTGTCGGTCCGTCTGTCCGTCCGTTTGTCTGTCTGGCCGTCCGTCTAACCGTCCGTCCGTATGAACACCTGGGTCTTTTAAATCTGAGCTGAAATACCAGGCCAACAGAAATAGTCAGCAGGTTCCAATACATAAAGTAAATAAGCGAAAAGGTTTGTTTATACACGTGCACAGCTTGGATTCCCGCCAATCCCATGTGGACTGCCTCCCACTGCCACCCACTCTCTGTTTACGATCTCTTCGCTGTTTGTTCTTCTGTCCGTCTGTCTGTCCTGTCTATCTGTCCGTCCGTCTGTCTGTCCGTCCGTCTGTCTGTCCGTCCGTCTGTCTGTCCGTCCGTCCGTATGAACACCTGTGTCTTTTAAATCTGAGCTGAAATACCAGGCCAACAGAAATAGTCAGCAGGTTGCAATACATGAAGTAAACAAACAGAAAGGTTTGTTTATACACGTGCACAGCTTGGATTCCCGCCAAACCAAAATGGTTTGTTTATACACGTGCAAAGCCTCGCTCTATACCCACCCACTCTCTGTTTACGATCTCTTCGCTGTTTGGGTGTTTGTTCGCTGCCCCCGTTAGAGCGCTCGAACGGTTTCTGTCTTTGTTGGCTGCCATTTATGGCGCAAACAAGGAGCACTCTCTGTTTACTGTTTGTGCTCCCGCACTCTACTCTCTGTAATTGAATTTAAATTACAGTCTGTCGCTTGCTGCTGATTCTGTTTGCCTGGTGAATAAGCTAGAAAAATCTTCGATTTTGGCCATTCGCGGATTTTTTTTGCGTGACCGCGGCGATCTGCAGCGCCAAAAATCGTTAATAATTCTTGCTGAAATACCAGGCCAACAGAAATATCAGCAGGTCGCTATGCAAAAATTATTTAGCATTAACATTGACTTAACAGTGACTTAACATTAACATTGACTTAACAGTGAATTAACAGTAACTTAACATTAACATTGTCTTAACAGTACCTTAACATTAAAATTGACTTAACAGTACCTTAAAATTAACATTGACTTAACAGTACCTTAACATTAACATTGTCTTAACAGTACCTTAACATTAACATTGACTTAACAGTACCTTAACATTAACATTGTCTTAACAGTACCTTAACATTAACATTGACTTAACAGTACCTTAACATTAACATTGACTTAACAGTAACTTAACATTAACATTGACTTAACATTGCCATATAATTAACATGCACAAAATTATTTTGTTTAAACTTGACTCTTGTAAATTCTGTAGTATCTTACTGTGGATTTCTTTTCGCTTGAGAATTCAACTGGGAATTTGAATATTCCAGCTGTAATACCAAGCGAACAGAACTTTCAGTAGATTTCAAATCCAAAATTCAAACTAAATATAAAGAGCTATGGCTCTTTGGTGTACGGGGTCTTTAACAGTCGGGACGCTCGACTGTAGCCTTACTTGTTTAAATATGTAGTTGAACTATATTTCAGCTTAAATATCAGATCAAGTCAAGAAAAACTGCTCCATTTCAAGAATTAACAGCGGAAACAGTATAAATCAAAAGTGTTTGTGGTTTTTTCAAGATCAAAGCTAATTTATGACCGCATGAATTAAAGAGGCTTATTCCGAATCGATTCCAAATAAAGGGACGGCTTTAAAAACCCCATAAAGTGTTTGTTTATTGCTTTAATGAGTACGTTGATCCTGAGTTCAGATTACTATGAAATTGTTGACTTGATATTTGAATTGGATTTCATAAGCTGAAATTAAAAGTGTCGGATCAAATGGCAGTTAGCGGACATTTGATTTAAAACTAATAGAAACGACTAAAATCAAGAAAGGCGGCTGTAAAATACCCTGTATTTATATCAAAGAGTGTTTCTACTCGAATAGTTAAAAGCATTAAGCAAACCTTGAAGAATGTTTGTATAAAGAAGTAAATAAAAATAGTTAACACTTTACCCAAAATATCAATTACTAATCACACTTTTACTTTATCCACACACAGAACTCCTATGGACGCTCGGATGAGATTATTGCCGCTGAGACGCTAGCGAATCACATACGCTGCAACAATAGCTTCGTTCAGGCCGTGTTCCAGGCCCAATTCCGCTCTTCGTTGACCTGTCCACGGTGCCAGAAGCAGTCGAATACCTTCGATCCGTTCCATTGTATTTCTGTGCAGCTGCCACAGCTCACCCAGCTGACCATCTTTGTAACTGTGGTGTACATGAAGCAGCAGCCACGTCAGGTGAAGATGGGATTGCGTGTGCCAGCTGGATCGCCAATTGTGGCGCTGCGAGAGAAGCTGCAGGAAACTGGCATTCCAGCATCTCGCATGGTGCTTGTTGATTTGAATGCTGAGGGATTTACGCGTGTTTTCTACGACACTCAGCCCGTAGAGACGCTGAGCAGTGTGGAGAACATTTTCTGCATTGAAGTGCCCGAAGTGACGCCAACGCCAAAGGCCTCCATCGATGCAGCGCCAGCAGATGCATCTGAGAAGCCAACAACTGCGACTGCTACTACAGCGACTGCAACGGCAGCGGCACATTCCACGGATCTGCTCTTGCTGGTGGCCAATGTGCAGAGGACGCCGGCAGGTGAAGGAGAAGCAACTTCAGTCTGCACTAGATTTGGAGCACCGTTTAGCATGAAAGCGCCACGTGATTGCAGCTATCAGGATCTGCAGAAGCGCATGTTGCGTGAGATGTCTGCGCTGTTAAAGCCAGAGGTGTTCTCATATGCCACGCCGTTGACGGACATGTTTAAGATTCGTTTGCAGGATCCATCAGCTGATCCGGATACGTATCTGGAGCAAGTAGAGCATCCTTTGCTCACGGAAATGATTGACATGGCCCTCTCCGTGCTATCCTCCGAAGCTGGGCCAACACACATTAAGCTGCTGCTGGAATGGACTGCACCAGAGACGCACTTTGTCAACGTCCAATCGGACGCCGATGTTGTCGTAGAGCACGAGAGTGTGGCACGTCTGAGTGCCAGCAAACCCAACGATACCGCCGCATTAACCCTGGAACAATGTCTGGAACATTACACTAAGGCAGAGACGCTCAGTGCAGAGGATGCTTGGCGCTGTCCGCATTGTCAGCAGTATTTACCAGTGGTCAAGACACTTGGTCTCTGGTCCCTGCCAGACATTTTGGTGGTGCACTTTAAACGATTCCGTCAGCATCAGTCCAAGGGACCACAGGCAGCCAAATTGACCACAATGGTTAAGTTTCCACTAAACGCATTTGATATGTCACCGCATTTGGCACGTGGTGTCCGCGAGAGCAACAACTCCTTGGGTCATGCCATGGAGCAGCATTCAACAAAGAAGTCGCGTTCCAATGACTCACGCTCCTCCACTCTCAATTCACGGGCTGAGCCCAAAGATACACGTTATGATCTGTATGCCGTGTGCTATCATCAGGGAGATACACTGGAGACAGGCCACTATACAGCTGCCTGCAAAAACCCCTACGATCGCCAGTGGTACAAGTTTGACGATCAGCGCGTGAGTAAAGTGCCCGAGGACGATATCGAGCAGGATATCATCAACAACGAAGCCTACATGCTTTTCTACCAGCGTCGCACTGCCGACGCTTCCGCCGAGTGCTCCGGATCCAGTTCCAATTCGGGTGATCATTGGGTTTCACGAATTGCACCGCCAGCAGCATCAACGCCAGCCACCACTAGCAAGGACAACGTGGCGACGACCACAGAGACGCCTGAACCGATTGCCCCAGTTGTCGAGAAGGCAGTCTCCAAGCCTGTGGCAATTCCCACACCAAAACTGGCCTGTGAAGATATAGATGAGATTGGTAAGTCTCGCTGTTGTTATTAAGTTCTCTGTCCTTATGCTAATCCTGTATCTTTTATAGTTGCTGCTCCACCTGATACTGAAGCCACTCCTGCTGACCTGCCGCCCAAGGAGGTGCTTAATATTGAGGAATTGGCGTTTGCCGACGCGGATACGGAATCAGAGCCTGTAGTTGTGACAGAACCGATAGTTGTTAATCACACTGAGCCGGTCAAACCGATGGAAAGAACTCCAACGCCACCGCCGCCAGTTGTTAAGGCTGAACAGGTTGTAGAAGATGCTGACAACTCGCAAATCTTTACCATGGACGAGGATTGCGCTGAAAAGCAGGAGAATGTGGTTGCCAACGAACCCATTGTTCCCTTGGCTGTCACAGAGCCTGTTAAGGAGTTTAATCCACCAGCTGAGCCCAAAACTAATGGTCACGCTGCAGCCAGTTCAAGCACATCCTCGGCTGCCAGTTCGGCTTCATCAGTTAGTTCACTTTCATCGCGCTCCTCTCCACGCTCATTGAGCACCTCTGTGACGGCAGCGTCCACACTGCAAAACAAGTTCAATGGGCACTTGAATGCAGCCTCGGCTGCGGCTGCTCTGCTCAATGGCAATGCTGTGTCCCGGCACGCGTTTCAGAGCCATTGTAACCACAATTGGCATGGCTCTCGCAGCAGTGTCTCCGCTGTGGAGAGCGTAACGCACCAGCAACAACAGCAGGCAGCAGCTGCTAGCCTAAATCTGAGACACTCGTTTTCCACCAGCTCCAACTACAAGTTGCGTGAGTGCAGCGAGACATTGTCTTCGCTCCTGCGCAACTCAGCCAATACATGCAGCAAGGACACGCTGCTATTCATCGATCAGCAGAATCATCACCACACATCCGGTCTAATTGAGGATGACGATGATACCTACATGGGACGCTCCCTTTGGGTAAGTAATAAATTTTTTAAACAGGAGCACTTAATTTATTTTCTTATTGTTAATTTAGATTTCACCTGTGACGCCTCACAAGCTAATTACCGTGTCGCCCAAGAATTAGTGGCGATATCAGTTACGATAATAGAAATGGATTCATGCGGGACATAGAAACACCCGGAAACATACAAACGCACTATAGCTATAAGCCTAAAGTTTACTTTATATATGTATACTTTTAAGTATATAACAAACGATCAATGCAGTTGCATATTATTATAAGTAAAATGATGTTATACAACACATATATATAAACACGTATATATACATACATTTAGTTGGTCTAAGCTAGTTGCAATATGGCATTAAGTTCAACAGTTGAGTAGCTTTTTAAATTCGAACTAAGTTAATTTATTGATAACAAAACAAAAAAAAAAACAAGAGGGAAATCTGAATATTTGTGACATTGTGAATGAGAATTCTTTTAAACAATTGACATTGCATTATTTATATAATTATTTATTTAGTGAAATATGAAAGTACAATATGATTTGAGTTTGATTTCTTTTCATGCAACCATAAACAAATGCAATATTTTTAGTTCTATAATTTTTGTTTTTTGGATTTATTGAGGAAAGTGCATGGCATAAAAGTACACTTTAGTTTTGTATACGAAACCAAGTTTCAAACTACGTATATATACATACTCTGTTATGTATGAATAAATATTAATATAAGCATATATATATTTATATATGTATCCATTTCAATTACTACGTATAATTATGTTTATGATGAGAGTATTTGTATTTTAATATTTGCAACATATTTACAACTATGTGTGACCCAGCCTATGATTTAGAGCTAAATCAAAAGCAGGTTGGGTCACTGACATGTTGTATTTGTATGTTTGTGTAGAAAAGCATTAAACCAAACCATTATATTGATAACAAATGTTTAAAGACTTTAAAACATTGTTTTTGCATAATGTACACTTTATTATATATACATCATATATACACATGATTAAACTATTGTATGTTAAGAACAAGTTTATTAATTGATAATGTGTGTAATGTACATTGTATTCATGAATAAACGTGAAATTGTTGGATATAAATTGTGATTTTTAAACAACTGATGAATGCCGAAGTAAAATCCACCAGTAAGATGCAACAGTCTCAGATTTAGTTAAAAAGAATTAAATTTGCTGGCTGTAGAGATTCTGGAACTTGTGTCTCGGCTAACAAATTAACTGCGCACGAAAGTATGCTTTGGAATTTCAATGAACACACGATTTGTGGTGTGAGGCTAAAAGTATGCTACACTATTTTAATTTCTTTAAACTTTACCGGCTCTCTCTCTCGCTCCGACTCATGCTAAATTCTGAAGAAGCAAAGCTTTCTTTCTACTTTCTTTGCCATGGCCATGGCCAATCGACGCGTCTCTCTTTAAAGCACAAGAGTGGCCGCAACCGAGGTTCATTGTCTGCTTGCTGCACGGCCAGAGACTTAGTTCAGTTACTGCACTTGCCGCGTCGAGTTCTGTTAAACGCATCAAAAATAAATTAAGCAGGAAATTGTACTTGAAGTGCTTGTTCGCCGAGGAACTTAATCAAGCAATAAACTTGGCCATTACAAGCGTGTGTGTGGTGGCAACATGGATTATCGTTTACTTGTGGTATGTTTTAATTTACGCTGAAGAAGCAAGTTTGTTACCTAAGTCATTTGTTTCGCACTAGCTACAGGCATTTACTGTTAGCATAAATTCTGGAGCAACAGCATTCTATATATGTTGTATTTATTATATAGACATGCTAATGAATTAAAGTGACAGGCCAATCGGGTTCAGCTACAAGACATGCCACACACACTTACACCCAGTGAATGTGTGTGATTTTTGCTTGGCTTGGAGCAACTTTCCCGTTACCCATAACGTATTTAGAACAATTTCACAGAACACACACTCACACATACACGCACACACCAACTAGAACTAGCGACAAATTCTGGCCCCGTTGTCCAGCGGTTCTTTGAGTTTGTTCGGCTTTAAATATAGTCATTAACATTCTTTGGGACTGGGACTGGGACTGCAGTTAGGCCGAGGTTAAAGCGGTCACCCAAAAGCGGCAGTTGAGAACGGTTGGAAAGCAATTGCGAATACCGTTTAAACGCTTTAACTATAATGGAATAAAATAGATCCCACAAACAAGTTTCAGACACCGAATCATTAGAATAAACAGAAAGGGAAACAACCGAAATTCAAACACTGAGACGGAGACCGAAACCGAGACGTAGTTTGACCTAATTTCACCGCATTTCGGTATTCAAATTGCGCCGTGAATCATGTCACGAAAACGAAAAAAGAGCCGAAGATGCCAAACTCTTGGCACCCGCATCCGAATCGAATCGAAAAACGCTGAGCCATGTCTTAAACTGGAACCGCGTCTAAGAAATTCCAAAGTGTGGCCGATGTTTGCCCTAATTACCATTGGAGGGAAAAAGAAACAGAGACAAAAACAAAGCAAAGCAAAACAAAACAAGGCAAAGACAAGACTTCTCATGACCGATCCGCCCACTTGCCACTTGACCTGATTGGCGACTTGGAAGCTGTGAGACAATTCTGAAACTTTTGATTTCGTTTAGAGACTCGAGAGAATTTCAGGGAAAGTTTTCTGTTTGTTTTTTTTGTTTCGGTCTTTTGGTTTTGGTTTTGGCTCTGGGTTTGTTGTTGTCATCATTATTTACACTTGAAGTGCCCAACAATGAGATTAAGATGCAAAAGTAACGCTTTGCCAGCAGTTAAAGTTCCATTTCTTTGCCATCGTCTGTTGCCGTTTTTCTACCCGCTGTTGCTGTTGTTGTGGGGCTGGTTGTTTATTTTGATGCCTCCAACGGCGCCGCAGGTCGGACAACTTTCGCGCTTTCGCCACGGAACGCGAACTGAGAGCGTCTCTTTGTGCCCATTGGGATGAGAGTGCCGAATTTAGATACACACAATGCTGGTCATTCATTCATGCGGGTTGGCAATTAATTTGATTTATTTCCACTGTCGCGTTCTTTATGCACATTAGAAATGAAGGCAATAAAAATATAAGCAGAAAAAACTCTCAACTAATTATTGCTAAACTTGTTTCTTTTTACCTTTTTAGAAAATACTCAGCTTTCTGCTGCTTGCCGAGTTTTCGGCGACACAGCAACAACAGCAGCAGCTGCAGCAACCACAGCAGTCGGCAGCACAGTCCCAGACAGATTACGGCGAGGAGCCGCCAGAGGGTTACTATGCCTTTGTGGAGTCCCCTAATGCGGTGCCGCCCCGTGTACGCCCACCACCCTACACCTTTGTCAACGCCGACTGCAAGGACGTGGCCGCTGGCAAGAAGTCGGCGGTCTCCGTGCACAACATTTGCGGTGATCTGAACAAGGGGCAAATACCCAAGAATCCCCTAGGACAGAATGTGCTTGGCGAGCCCTATCCATTGTAAGTTCACTCCATCTGCTGATTACAGGCTTCCTTTTATTTGGATTTCCTTTTCAGCGAACTTATACGCAATCAGACACTGAAGTTCCTGTCCAAGACGCTGCCCGTGCTGAAGGCGGACGACACGCTGCCCAAGGTCACGCAGATCATTCGGGATGAGCCGGTGGAGCAGCTGGAGAACAACAACATCGATCGTCATTATGCCTCGCGTGTCACACGCAGTTTGCCCGATGGCGTGCAGTCCAATGAGTACAGCTACTTCGATCCCGCACTGGATGAGGAGGAGCAGCACCAGCAGCAGCGTCAGGAGCAGCGCCGTGCCGCCGAGGAACGCAAGCCACGCAAGTTCTGCGATGGCGGTGGAGTGTGAGTAACCAGAGATTTCATTTAATCGTTTCCATACTCAGATATTTTCTTAATCCACTGCAGTTTCTGCACCCTGTACCGTGCCATACAGGGTGACACCAGTCCCGCGGTGTCCGCTGGTCCCACAGCAGAGCGACGTGAGGAAGTTGGTCCCATACGCTACGAGGGACCACCGACTCCATGCCCCGCCAAGGTGGAGTATGCCACACCAGTGTTTGCCAAGAATTATCAGGGCGCCTGGCGCTACGTGGTGCAGATACCCTACGAGGGCTACTTTACCCAGACCGTGGAGGTGACACGCTGCATTCAGGCACGCTGTCACTACCTCGATGGTGGCTGCTTGTCCTCGCCCCGTTGGGTCAGTCTGCTAGTGGCCGAGATCTTCTATCCCAATGCCGAGGACACTGTGCCCAGTAGTAGCACCACAACGCCAGCGCCTTCAGTGCAGGATTTCCAGGCCTACCAGCAGTATTTACAGAAGCGTGCGGGTGTGGCCACCGCTTCCGATGGCACCTCCTCTAGCCTTGGCTCCACTGGTGGTCAGACTGCTGCCGCCGACGCGCATTGCGATGGTCACGACGAGCTCGGCTGCTTCCAGGTGCGACTCTACTACGACTGGTTCTTGATACCCGGCTCCTGCAAATGCTGGCGTCCGGACTACTTTGCCAAATATGTGCGCCGAAAGTCCGTGGCCGATTTGTAGTTTCCTTATAATTCTACTACAACTAGTTACACATAACTCATAGCATATTAGAGAGCAAGGCACAATTGGAGCATGAAATGCTCATTCTAGCGATCCATTAAGATATATATATAGACTACCTTATATATGATAGGGGACTGCGCAGAGTCGGCATTTCTGCAGATACAAATACAAATACATAACTATATAAAATGAAGTACATACAGATACCATTATATTTATAATTAAGCAATTAGCGAAACTTGACTGAATCCAAGTGCATTGAATTTCTACTAATAAATATTTCAGCGATAATTGAACCACTGTGGCTTACTATACTTCTGCAGATACACAAGCAGAGCAAGGCACGCGTTGGGCTCTGTGTGTGTGTGATTGAGTTTGTGTGCTGTAAGCCAAAAACCTGTCCCGCAACAGGCAGTTAACCAGTTGGGAGCATGCGTGAGACACTCGAGTCTGCAGTCATCTTAACCAGTTCGTTGGGTTTGTATGTTGTGTCGTGATTGTGTGTGTTGTGCCGCTCTTTAAGCCATCTCGCGTTGCATTGCCCACAATATAAACACAGTTTTGCACAAAGCCTTGACGAACGGCCTCAAAAGGCTGTCAGAGCATCATCTTTGCCAACGGATTCCAGTTCGATCTGAAGACTCGCATACAACAAATCGTTTGTTTATAAATAATTCCCGAACACTTGCACCCACTTCGAGTTCGTTGTCTAAATCTTTCGTTTCGCAAGCTTGAGAAATTTTTGTTATTTGGAAAATATTTATGCTAATTAAATATTTAAATTATGCATTGAGCGCAAATTGTTTAAGTGTGTGGGCGAAATCTGTGACACATTTTATTAAGCACACACTTTCCACTTTTGTGCATTAATCACAGCCAGCGTTTTGAAGATGCTGGCCAATGGGAAGAGCAGCAAGAGCGGCAGCCTCAGTTCACTGGACGCGTTGCCCAAACAGTTTGTGCTGTCCATGAAGAAGCTATTTGATATATTGGATGACAAGCACAGTGGCTATGTGCGTTTCACAGACATTGAGAAGGGCTGGCAGGACGATGGCTCCAAGGGTCTGCCCCAGGGAGTGCTGGACTCACTGCGTCGTGTGACGCCACCCAGTGGCCTCTTGTCCTTCGAGCGCTTCTGTGCGGGACTTAAGCTCTGCCTGCTGCGCAATCAGCAGCAGTTACAGACGCAGTCTTTGGCGCCCTCTGTGGACAAGCTGAGCAAGCCAGCGCGTCCTCCGTCAGCAATGCAGGTCTTGGGTCTGGGCAGCATGGACACTAGTGCGCCCACGGCCAAGGTGCGTCCACGTTCGCAGCTGACACTAAGCACACCGTCATCACTAAGTCCCGAACTGGTTCACGATGATGAATATGGAACACCAGCGCCGCCACCGAAGCCACCCCGGCAGGCAGCAGCTGCCCCACCGCTGGCCAAGGCGGACATTCGCAGTGCGCTGCAGAACTGGCAGCTGAGTCTCATGCACAGCGAGCGGGCTGCGGAGATCTGTGTTAAGCAGAAATGTCTGAAGACTGCACGCGAGCAATTCGAGCATCGAGGATCAGCTGACGGTGGCTCCTCCTCCACATCAGCTACAGATTATGCGCTGGGCAGCTTAACTCTGGCGCTGCCTCCCAAAAAGTCCAGCACCAAACGGCGGGAAGCACGCAGGCACACACTACAGCATGGCATAGACTACAATATGCTGAAGCGACTGAAGCACTTGGAGGAGCAGCGAGAACTGCTACTCTTTGGCCTCGATGGTGTGGAGAAGGCGCGGGACTTCTACATGGAACAGGTGCTCAATGTGCAGGAGCAGATAAAGTATTTCGGTCGTTTAGGCACTCAATTCGTAAGTTTCACCCACTTTGCCAAAGCTGTGTTCCTCCTCACTCTTATTTCTTTGCAGGATCAGTGGTCGGAACTGCAGCAGGAACGACTGAACTATCAACGAGGTCGTGTGCTTGAAGCGAATCGCAGTTTGGCCATTTTGACAGACACCTGGGAGCACGGTGGCTATCCATTGCACATTAATCTGGCCTTGCCTCGAAAGCCGCTTCAGCACTTCAACTACAAGGATTACACGTCCAATGAGGCAGATCTGCTGGCCTGTGAGAAGCAGGCGCTCATGTCGGAACTCTATGAGCAGCAGCAGCAACAGCGGCATTCCCAGTTTCACAATCTGCGCGCATCATGCACACGGAATCTGTCGGACTTTGTGCTCAGCCAGCCATCACCAGTGAGCCAATCATCCGCTGGTCTGGGCGATGCGGACGTAGTCTACTGAAGGGGATTATCAATATATGTATTATTATTATTTTGTAAATATTTTATTAAATGGCTCAACACTGCTATGCTAGGTACGACTCTCTACTTTGGATTCGGGAAGCGTTTCAAGTATTTGTTCAACTGTTTGTAGTTGAGATCGTTGCCAGGTTGCACGATGCCCTGGTTAACGGTCTTTTTCGCCTCGAATTTGCGGTCCATGTAGAATTTGTAACAGTTCTGGAACTTGCTGATCTCCTTGTGGCAATATTTCTCCACGAATTCGTTGTCCTTCAGGCAGGCGAACAGCACGCCCATCTCTTGCAGGCATGCCACATCCGAGCCGGAATCCGCCTTGCCGCTCACCGAGTTCTTCAGACGCAGCGGCAGAATTTCCTGGAAAGGCACTTCCTTCTCGTTCTGTGGCGCACGACCGCGTGCGGCATACATTGCTCCTCCGGGTACACGCATCTGCAAATATTTAATACCAATATTTGTTAAATTTCTTTCAATAATCGCAAAATATAAAATTTTTACTTTATTTTTTGTCCGCCTGCCGCAGCAATCAGCTGTTGAGTGTTACGTCAAAAGTAATTCGTTCGTTTGCCAACACTGAAGAAACGAAAAACTGGCGTTGCTTCACACTGTAGCACGTCAACCTCTGATCAACTATAAAAATTTACACAAATAAAAATAATACATATGGTAGAAGTAAATTATAATAAAAATCATGGAAGCCGTTGATGACTACCACCATGCGCAGCATTTTGCCGAGTTTGCCATCGACGACGAAGCGGACAAAGTTCAGTTGGCGGCCGAAGAGGCAGCAACCATGAACAACGCCACAAAATACTCAACAACTGGTGCTGGTGCTGGTATGTGGGAACGTCAGCATTTTCGGTTTCATCCGTACCACGGCTCTAATATACACTTGGACGACGATGGAACGGTCGCATTTCGGCGCACCAGCTTTGCAGATGCTCTCACCTTCTCCGAACGACCGCTGGTAAGTCGTGCTCTGCATCACCTTTTACAATCTGCCAACAGATAGTGTGTATGTGTGTGCGTGTGTGAGTGAGTGCTCTAGTCACAAATAACATTAATTGATTGCTTTTATTCGAGGCTGCCGGTGATATATTCCTTGTGGAGATTGAAAAGATTGAATGCGGCTGGTCGGGACACATGCGACTTGGTCTCACGGAGCTAACACCTAATATAATTGGCAGCGAGGGATTGCCACATTTCGCACTACCCGATCTGGCAAATCTGGGCAACAGCTGGATATATCCGATTTCGAAATTCGAGATGAATCAGCGTCAGGAACAATCCGGAGAGAATGTCGAACTGCTACTGAACGAACTGCCACAGCGTGAGTAAAACAGAACGATGGATTGAAATAAGCGTATATATAGTGTCTACTGTACCTGCAGGTAATCTCTTGGGTGATGCGACGCATGTGCGCACACCGCGTGGCTTACTACCAAAGAGACTGCTGCGTCCAGCTATGGACAATGGCAACTCTGATATTTTGCTCACCGACAAAGGCTCCCGCATAGGCATCATGTACGTGCCCACGGAAAGCGATGCGTCCAAAGCTGAACTGCACTTTATCATAAATGGCGTGGCTAAAGGACCGGTCTCAAGAGATATACCACTAAACAGAGCGCCTCTGTATGTTGTTATCGATGTTTACGGCACAACCAAACAAATACGCATCATACAGTTGGAAGGCAGTAAGTATTATAGCACACATAAAAAAAACTCCGTCCATTTTATCAACTGTTCTTCTAGTTCTATCCTTACAAAGTGCTTGCCGAAATGTCATACTGGAGCACATCGCACCAGGTTCCATTGCAGGGCTGCCACTGCCTCAGAGCATTAAAAGATTCCTGCAGCGAAGAGATTGAGGAACAGAGATAAGACCACTTATACACACACTCTATGTAATAGAGTGCTGTGCATGAACGTACGACGTGATAGCCTCTTTATCCATATATTTTATAACCATAGAAGGCATCTCTGAGTGCTGAGTGCTTGTTGCTCTTCACTCCCAACAAGCGCCACTGGCGATCTCTTTGTGATCCTCAATACTTGCCCGCCTGTCAACACTATGACGGCGTGCGAGTACACGTATTGGAGTATTTGCCTGAATTGGCGGCGCACAAGTGGAATCCACTTGCTGTACTTCTCCGTGAAGTTAAGAGTAGTTGCAATCGAATTTGTATTTTTTTTCGTTTGTGTAGATATATTTTTTTTAAATTTTGGTTCCGTGATACCAGTTCTATGTTTATATTTTATATTGTGTATATGCAGAAAGTGTTTACAAACATCACACGTATTTAACCTACTGTTTGTCGAGCTATCGAACAATTTCCTCGCCCAATAACTCAATGCTTCGGCTCAAATGTGTGTACATATAAGTATGTACCAATCGCTTTTACTGCATTGCGGTTTAGGCGTACCTTAAAAAGTAATATATATATATATAATCGCGATTAAAAATTGATAAATGCCGAAGCTATATGAAACGCTCCGCAGAAATCTCCAAACCAAGCACCGCTCTGCCTTTTAGCCGTTTCGGTCTATCCAAGGCGATTTCCTTTTCCCTTATGTACCTTTAAGAATATTGTTGCTAAATGTAAGTTAAGCTAAACTAATTGTAATATTCTAGCATGTAAGTCTATTTAGTAATACGACATAGAATATTAAGGGATAAAGTATATGTGCATTGTATGTAATAAAGACATAATTTAATAAGACACAAAATATGTAAATCTATATATTTAATAAAATAAAATAAAAACTATTAAGCGGTTGCGTTTATGTTATTCTAATTTTTATTCAAGCACCGCTCTGAAAGATCGTATATAGTATTTAAGATGTAATAAACCAGAGCCACCTACTTGGAGCGATTCTCAGCGAGTTTATTCTTGAACAACGCCTTCAACTCGTCTGCACCTTCCCCATTGATTTCCTGGTAGTAGGGCAGCTCTGCCAGCTTCTTCAGCCAGGCGTGCACCTTGGGGAACTTGAACTCATCGATGGGAGCCGCGTCGTTAACGGATGTGACGGTGGCCACACAGCAGAAATCACCAATGGTCAGCTCATTGCCGCACAAATAGGTCTGATCAGCAAGGAATCCCTCCAGAATTTCGTAGCACTTCTGAATGTAGGCGATCTTATCGATAGAACAGTCCGTGGAGCCATTGTACAGAACTGGCTCGTAGAGGAAACGAAGACGGGCAAACAGATGACCTGAATCCAAGTGCAGACGAGCATCCACATTGGCGCGCTTGGCCAAATCCTTGGGATACAGGGACTCGTGTCCCTCTCCATATTTGCCAACCAAATAAGCGCAAATTGCATGGGAATCGGTGATGTTCACATCTCCATCGATCAATGTGGGAATGGTGTGTTGTGGATTCATTTTAATAAATTCCGCCGTCAAGTGTTCACCTTTCAGTAGGTTAATTGGCCTGCAGCATCCAAAAAGAAATAAAAATTGTGTTAATTTGCTTAATGCATATTGTATGAGAACTATTCCAAATGGAACTTACCGCAGTTCAAGTTCAAGACCAATCGTCTTGGCCGTCAGTAGAACAGCCCGCGAGGGAGGACTCAAGGTGGCGTAGTATAAGATTGGCTTCGTCATGGTTAAGACTATGGAGACAGAAGATGAATTAGAGGCAATGAAGTGAAATTTAAAATAAAATTATCTGTCTGAGAGATTACATGAGCCTTAGCTACACATATACCTGTCTTAATTAAACACTAATAGCTGATAACACAGCGCTAAACGATAAGACGCTATCAACAAAAGTATGTATATAACACCTGACCGAATCAAAATACTGGTATGATCCCTGCCGGGCATACTATCTCTAGTGTTGTTCGGTAAACGCCAATGTACTCAGATTACATACACACACATACAACTACAATATACAAACAGATAAATATGTATGAGGGAAAGCAACAGAGCGCAGCACAAATAATATAAACTTAATTAGTAAGGGGATAGATAGACTCGCACCACTCACTCGCACTCAAATCCACACATACACAGACACACACTCACACTGTCACAAGGAGTGAGCTAATAGGAAAAATACTAGCAGATCGTGCCTGTTATTTAGTAAATAACAATAACTTTGCCGGCAAACTGTTGTTGTTTGCGGTTATAGGTAGACGCGTTATAGTTTAAAAGTGTGTGGCTCAGAGGGAATGCCTCAAAGTGAATTTCACATTTAGTTTTGCATTTGCGCATCTAATATATAATATGTACTTACACAGTATATAAAAAATAAGTCGACTGGGACACACAAACTTCTATGACCGCTCACTTTGAACGCGAGAACGTGACTGAAAACGGAACAGAACGAATTAATGCGAGCTGCTCTCAGAACGATTACAGTGAGCGCGAGAGAGTGACAAACTGAGAGCTTATAAAAAGCTTTGATCAATGTTTGGCTTACATTGTACCGAAAAAACAATCTCTATGGATGAGTCTGTAACAGTTATGTAAATTATACAAATTATTTTTTTTTTTATTTTTTGTTTTCTGATAACGTATTATTTGATTTTTAACATTGCAGACCCATACATGTATTTAAACAGCAATATATTGCACTATATACAAAGCCGTTCATTGTACCCACTTTATTAAATTTGTACCCAAACGAGAATCGTGCTTAGATATCCAGACACTTTTAAGCAATTTACTATGGTATTGGTGAGAAGCGAATAACAGAGGAATCGAGAACAGTGACAGTTTATTATTTCTCATTGTTTATTCATAGACTTTTGGTACATGTGTAAACGTAATAACAATATTAGATTAACGTTTACTTTTACGAGAGTATGTGATTAGATTATATATAGTACATAACTATTAAATATGAAATAATGAATATAATACCAGCATTTTGGATTTGCTTTCGCCTTAGACAAACAATACATCCGCAGAGTACGCATTATGGAATTAATGAACAGTTAATCACTTTGGAGCAAGAAATAAAATAAAAATAAGTTTCAAAACAATAAATTTGCATTTTGGAAATGACTTAAGTGAGTATAGCTTTATATTATAGCAAAATATCGGATGAAACGGACACGTTGCCATAATTAGAGATTGTTCATATGCATCATCACATTGTTCTTTTAATATTTGTGTTCAATATTTGTTTCTTTTTTAAAAGTTACTAATAATTGCATTGGTTAATTATCGAGCATGCTCCGCTTCAGGGCTTCCTCCATATCGGCATCGAAAGTCTCCGGTTTCGAATAATCTAAGGCAAACTTATCCGTCTTATTGCCAAGCGATTCCTTGCTCACTTTGCTGGCACTTCCATTTTGTTTACTTTTATTAGCGTTGCTGTCGTCGAATGCCTGAGCAAAGTCGCTGGAAAAGTTGTGAGCATCGAAGGCGTCAAATTTAGCAAAGTTATTATCCAAAGTTGCAGGTTTGTTCTTGCTGAAGCTGTCGTCAAAGTTGTCGTTAAAGGCGTCAAAGAGTTTTGACTCCGATGCTGGAGCTCCGGTTGTAGTACTGCTGCTCACAGCAAAGGCATCGAAGGCCGAAGACTGTAGGTTGGCATTGTTTTGTTGCTTGGCCAGAGTTTTAGTTGCAGTTTGCATTGAGTTCAAGTTGTCGTTGAAATTGTCATTAAATGCATTAAAGAAGGAATCATTCAGGTTATTCGCATTCGCGCTTGCATTTGCATTGTTGTTCGTTGTCACTGTAGTTATTGAATCTTTCGATCCCGCAGTTAAAGTTAGCTCGCTGGCACTACCCATTGCCGTTTTTTCCAAAGCAAAGTCATCAAAGTCTGTGAATGCATCCAGGGCCAATTGCGATTGCTTTGGATTCGATGCAGTCGAGTGGTGAGATGGCGCCGGACTGGCATTCAATGTGAAGGCTTCAAACTGCTGCAACAACTCGTGGTTCAGTGGAGTCGCTGTCTTTGATTTGTTGTTGTTGCTAACAGGCTTCGATGGGATCTCATCTGTAAATTTTAAAGGCATTATTATATGTTTGTTTAGTTGGATAAATAAAAGATATACACACCCTCAGAACTAAAGTCCTCTGCAAAGTTCTTTTTGCTACTTCCACCTGTAGTCGCGTCATCGTTGTCATCTGCAAATGGATCTTTTATATTAAAGGGATCCTCATAGCGATAGTCCTTGAACGGATCATCCTTGAAGTCTGTTGGACCCTGTATAGCTGCAGCAACAGCAGTTGACTCTGGTTTGACAACTCCGCAGTCGCCAAAGGCGTCAAAGAAATTTGTGGTCGGTCCCAGTCCCACTTCCTGTCCCTGGGTCTGCAGCGGTGTATTGGAACGCGACAAATGTTGGTTATTTGCGGTGACTGCTGTGGTTGCTGATGTCAGTGTCGATGTTGGTAGTGTCGCTGAAGTCAGTAGCAATGGTGTAGATTGTGGGTGCAGTGACTGTATGGACGCGGCCGTGGCTGTGGGTGTTGGTATGGGTGTACTAGTGCTAGCCGTGCTACTCGAGCTTAGATTCTTAGCCTGAGGATCGTCAAACAGCGAGAAGCTACCGATCAGCGATGAGTTTACTGCTGATGTGGGTGTGATCGTGTTTTGGTTTCTTATTGGAATGTTTTGTAGCTGTGTAAATCGTAAAAAATGAGCAAAAAGTGTTTGTGTGTGTAAAAGGAATAAAAATAAAGGTTAAATAAATTAATCGAAAAGGAACTGAATAATTAAATTATAAAATAAACCAAATCAACAGGCATTTGAAACAAACACCAATAACAAAAGAAATTAAGAAATATAAAAGATAATCTCAAATCGGGGATTATTTCGAATCGACTGTGGAGGAAAGTCCGACGTAAAGCAAACATGATATAGCCGTATGCGACAAAAATGTTTCTTTATTATCGTTATGGTTATATTTTGTTTATAACTCACTTGTTATATGCATTGTTATTATTATTATTGTTAATATTAATATTAATGATGTCGAACATAGATATTTTCTTGTTTAATTAATGCAAAAACTTTTGTTCATCAAATATGTGTCGTTACATTAGTAAGGTCTATATGTATGAATGTATGTATGTAGGTATGTAAGTTTGTATATTATAAACACTAAAATCAATGTAAGGGAAGCTTTTGGTTTCGTCATCTGAACAGTTTTGTGGTATGATACGATTTGAATTTCATTTAAATATTCCATAACATTTAAATAAATAATTCGAGATAAGTTTCTGTTGGGAACTAGAATACCAATCGATTGATTATCGATGAACAATTATCAAGTATCTATGTTAAACAAACGTTATTTAGTTAATTTTCGAAATTGTTGCTCCTACTCTAGTCGATGGCATCGTGTCTATATAATGTATTAACAGTTTGAGTCATTTACCGCCGGTTGGATCTAAGAAAGCATTACGAGTATTGCTTCAATGTAACTTCCAGATCTGGAAAATGATTCAATAAACAGTAAAGCATTTTATGGAAGTTACAGTTCATTTTAATTCAAAACTATTTACGATTTTGGATAGTAAATATGATCATATTTTTGTATATGTAGAGATGTATCAGCTTTGGTATATAATTGATATAAACATTAGTATTAGTATGCAGAAACAACAACAATTTGCATTTATGTAAATTCCTTATTTGAGTTAAATATTTCATTCTATCATCATCGTCATCATCATCATCATCATGATTATTTTTATCTCCTTGCAAAGCATTCCAAACTAAACGGTTCGGCGTGCATTAAATTGGTTTAGAAATACATAATATAATAATATTTATGATTTGGTCGATGCTGGTGCTCGAAATGAAATATCAATAATTTAATAATGCTCGTAATTATAATAAGTTAAATACAATATTGCACAACATTTTTGAAAACTTGATTTTGCTTTTCAGTTTTTGTTTTTGATATTTTGTTTTCTTTTTTTTTACTGTGGGTTTTTTGCTTTTTAATTTTTGACTACATTAAACACGATATAACGTTTTTGTCTGGGGGAATTCGCGACATTTCAATTGATTTAAATTTAGTACATTTATCTAATTAGGCATGAAACTGCGAGTAGTGTGTGCTAACGGCCTATGTATGCATTCCAATTCTGAATCATCATTGATACATGGATATATATAGTATATATGCAATTGGATTTTTTGTACGCTTCAAAACTTGTTCATTTTCATGATAGGCTCAACTTTTGACTGATTACGTGTCTTTAGCTTTATCTGTTTTTATGTGTGTGTGTGTTAGTACCATTTTAATATTATATTATGTATGTATACACACATATATATAACTTTATATATATGTATATATAAATATGCATTTTAGAAATATGATTATTATTAAGATGTTCACTGAAAATAGAGAATCGCAAAGAGATGAAAGCAAATAGTTAGTTTATGGCAAATGGGATTAACTAAGTACCTTTATTTGTATATAGTAATTACATTATTGGCCAAACTCAATATGCAATTCAAATGAAAAGAGTAAATCAAAAGTTCTACTTGGAAATTGTATATGTGCAGGGAATTTGTTTATTTGTTTAGTATTAAAACACAAGAATTCAACAAACTACATAACTTAATGAAGGTTAGTGATAGTAATTAATAACGTTACTAATATCAAATTAATAATAATAATCATTAGGAAGTATTATTTTAAATTAATAATGGCAAGTTAATTGCAAACAAAACTGTACAGCCGGTGATTGTTGATTTAAGGTACAAAGGAATTGGTAATTGTTATTACGGTGCGGTGTGCATGCATTACCACCGATCCCAACGTACATTAAACTTGCTACCAACCTTATTGTCAAAGTCATCAAAATCAGCAAATCCTCCGCCGCCGGCAGCGCTGGAACCGAAGCCGCTGGATGGCTGTAAGTAATTTAATATTTTAGCTAATCAAGTTGTTAGTAATTGAATTTAGAATAGCTTGCCTGTGATGCACGTGGTGGAGCTGGTCTTGGGGGTGGCACCTTCGATTTTTTTGGTGGCAATGCTGGACTAGGTGACTCTGGTCTGGGCGGTGGTCCGGACCTGTTTGTATTGGGGCTGAGCACCTGACCCTGGCCCGTTGGTGCATGGAGGGCCGCAAATGGATCGCTACCAAAGTCATCCTTGCCAGGCTGCAAGAAATTTTTATATTAACTAAATGACACATATTGGACTAGCCAGATTTTACCTCCGGCGTAATAGCACTAGGTTTGTTGGCTGAGAATGAATCAGCACCAAATGGATCGCGTTGCGTTTGCCCGAAGCCACTTGCACTGCTCTGACCGAAGGCATCGAAACCGCTATCAAAGCCAGAACTCATATTGAAGCTATCATCAAATCCCGTGCTAATGGCAGGTGTGGGTTTGTTGGCCTGTCCGCTGAACGGGTCATTGCCAAAGCCATTGGTTGCCTTATTGGCTGCACCGCTGTTGTTCTCCTCGAATGGATCGTCTTTAGGTATTTCAACCTCTTTTTGCAACGTCTTGCGGGCATCATCAAAGTCCGGCTCGATTTTTAGCTGATATTCCGAGACCAGCTCAGCATTTTGATTCTCCATTGCGGCGCGACAAATGAGAAGGGCATCAGTCATCTGGCGTTGTGTCTCCATCAACTGTGTGACCATGGATCGCACCTTTGATATACAGCATCGTAATAATTAGATATAAAAAATAAAGAAAATACTCGATTCATGCTTACCGAACTGATCTGTAACTGCGTGTTCTGCAGATGCTTAGTGAGCTTAGATAGCTCGCGATTGTTCTCATCGTATTCCTTTTGCAATGATGTCTCTTCGTCCTTGAGCTTCTGGAGCTCAGAGCGCTTAGCATTCAGTTCGCCCTCCTGCTCATTGATGGTCTCCTCCTGCTTCTGACATTGATCTCGTATCTTATTAACCTTAAAGAAGAATTTGAGAACATGGTTAGGTTAGCAAACGTGCAACAAATTTTATAAATTTGCGACAATTAAATAAACAAGCTAAACAATTAACACTTACAAAAACATATAACACGAAAACATACAAACACAAAAGTAGAAAACATGAATGGTAAGAAAAAAATAAAACAAACCTGAGTGTTGGTGTAGGTTATATCATGACTTACATTGGCCAGCAAGGCCATATTTTGGGTTACCTTATTATATGGTAATATAGTTTTAAAGTGCATTCACCAGTTTAGTATGAGGAATTTTTTTGTTTTGCATACCAATTTGTGTTAACAATGGGGGAACATAATAAAGAAAGGGAAATCATATTAAAATTAAAACAATTATAGTCAAAAGAGTCAATAAACCATAACAGTTAAACCCAAAATGCACGTAATTAGAGAAATAGATAAACCGATTCTATATAAGAATAAAAATTTAAACCCAAGCATTAACCGATGCATGCAAAAGATAACTACTTGAGTCTGCAGATCATCCAGACGTTTCTGTGCCTCTCCACGCTGATTCTCTAACTGCTTCAAAGTTGCCGTCAATGTGTCCAATTCGCTCTGTAATTCAATCCAAAATATATTTAAAATATACTCTTAAATAATTATTTTTAATGTGATACTAACCTGAAGACTGCGTACTTCACCATTCTTAATACGCACATCCGCTTCCTTTTGTGCTATTTCTGTTTCCAGGGCACGTCGTTCGCGAGCTAGCTCTTCGATTTCCTTCGATATCATTTCCAATTCGGGATTCGAGTATGTTGGTTTCGGCTCCTGCGGCTGCACATCGACTCCGGAGACTATTGCTCTCATCGACGGTGGCACCATATTAGCTGTGAGTACTTGTGGTGGATCAACGCCTCGTTGCTTACGTTCCACGAGCCACATGGCCAATGCAAACTGTTCAACAGTCAGTTTACCGGATTGATTGGTGTCGCAAAGAGCCCTTTTAAATGGTCAAACAAACATTATGATTAGGTACATGATAACTATTAAATAACTGATTTTTGTACATACCAAATATCTGCCAGACTGCGCTGTGGTATACCCGACTTAATGAATATGTCCTTCACTTCGAGTCCAGAAACGAGGCCATCCTTGTCCAAATCGGACTGTCGGAATATTTCTTCGAATCTTAATAATTCAGTGGCAGTGACCACCCAATCGGCGTTAGCCGTCACCGAAGGCGGCGCTCCAATGGGTATCAGTGGATCTGTTTGTATCAGCGGCTGTGAACTGGCAGCTCCCACCGGTGGAATGCGCGTCATTGGCGGAACAGCGACAGGCAATGGTGGTATAGCTGCCGGTGGGGCAATATCTTTGGGAAAATTGGCAACGAAGCCACCGTCACCGAAACCTTCGCCACTTGGTGCTCTAGGCATGGCTGCGCCAACTCCAGCTGCTCCTACTACTGGTGGCGGTGGCATAGCTGGCTTAGGTGCCTTACGCAGCTCTGGCGGCAGTACATTGGGCACTGTGCGCTTCTGAAGCGTCTGATAAACAAGATGCATGGCCACAATAAACTCGTGCTTGTCCAAATTTCCATCCTTATCCTGATCGGCCAAATCCCAAATAGTGCCCAGTATGTTCATCGGCAACTTGGAGTCCATTAGGACGCCCTTCACTTTGTTCCCTGGCAGCATGCCGTTATGTGGATTCAGTGATTCAAACAGTTGCTCGTACTTGAGACGATCGATCACACTAATAGTCCAATCTCCATTGGAGACTCCGGCACTGGCAACTGGCACCGTTTGTATGCGAGAGGGCATAGCTTTTGGAATTTCGCCCTGATAAAATGCGTAGCACAGATATAGCATGTAAGTTTATCGCTGTTGTATAATCACACGCATTTTGTGAAACTTACCACTTTAGGTGGATTCACTGTGTCCATGTAAATGTTGTTCATATTGGCCACCTGACCCGCCTGCGACAGTGAGACCAGTTTGAGGGCTACAAAGAATCCGGGCTTGTCGAGAAATCCCTTGCCATTCGGATCAGAAAGATCCCAAATACGGCTTAGCACTACATCGCTGAGACCAGACTTTTGTAAGAACTTTGCCGCCGTCATGGCCTCGATGGCACCAGTTCCCTTTGGGTCAATCTACGAATTTGGCACAAACGCGTAAAAATCAATAGAGGGTTGAAATTGACCGCCACACAAAAATTCCTGTGTATTCTGCGGCCTTAAATGCCATACACGTTACCTGTTTATAGTATGCCTCATAGACAAGATTGTGCTTCCCGCACACTCTGGCAAAATCCAAATTCATGATGCCTCTCTTTGGTTTTCTTTATTTTCGAATGAAGAAAAACCTCTCGGCCTAAGACTTTTCGTAAGCGTAAGCTCTGTTATCACTATCACAAAATCGATTTTTTCTCTCTTATTGGTGTTAGGGTGAGGCGAGGGCGGAACTCGCTTGTAGTGCGTGTATGGATAACTTATCGTTGTACGGTTGCCACCCACTTAGTTCACAAAATTCGCGAGTTGCACGTACAACTTTATTGTTATAGTATTGCAGTCGAGCACATTACGGCTGAAAGTTAATTACACTCTTGAAATTTAATTTGCTTTTGCCTTTTTCAGCATCGGCCTCTATCAAGTGTTGAGCAATATTTCAATTACTCTCTACGTAGAATTTATCAACACTGACCCAGGGCAGGGTCACTGCATTTTCTCAATAACCGATAACTACATTTTATCGATTATCAAATCGTTACAGCGAATTGATAAATTTTAAAATATTTTTTAAATAATAAAAACAACAGACGCCGTCCATAAATTGAGAAAATGTTATATATTTTTGTGCATAGATAATATGCTAATTAACCTTAGCTTTTAGCATTATAACTTAAAGAAGGCGAATGCGACAAGTTGAAGCTCCGCATTGACAATACAGAACCTTTCCAGGCACCACACCGACCTCATAGTTGTAGTTCCAAGTTAGCTCGGTGCCAGAGCGTATGTGGTTGGCCGAGAAGAAAGCGACCCAAGGGAAGCGGAGATCATGTGTGTCCACGAATACGTTTTGTACGAACAAGTTTGGGGCACACGAGTGCTGCAAGTTAAATGAGCGTGATTAAATACAGTTAATTGTTAGGCGTTTCTTTCGCACTTACATTAAAGTATCGACCCAAATTGCCTGTTGTTTTTGCATCCATTATATAGGGAGCTTCATCCTTGCCAAAGAGCCGTCTCACTGAGTTTTCACGCACTGTTTCATCCAGATCCGCGTTGGGATTAAAGTTAATCACAGCACGCTCTTGGGAATCCAATTCGTTGGCCTGATTTGCCTGACTGCGCGACGCACGCAACTTGTCCTTTGTGCGAGATTGATAATACTTATTGGGCTTAAACTCATCATCATCCTCCGGATCGGGTGCATAGGTCTCTTCTTCCTCGTCGTTTGGCGAATGTTCGACGTCAGATTCGTAGCCTTCTTTGAGCTGCTCGGCCACCTCAATGTAATCCAAGTCGGCAAAATATTCATCACCAGCATCTATGCCGCCCTCGTTGGCCATAGTTTCAGTGAGCAAGTGACCAGCATAGATACATATGAAGGCACCCTTGGGTATATCATTAACACAACGTAATCCCCATCCTCTATTCGAAGTCTTAAAAACTTGGAGCTTCATTTCCAGCGAATGCTGCACAACACGATTCAAGCAGTTCTTTTTGCACTTGCAGCGGGAATTGCATTCATAGATGCCGGTGGGAACATGCTCGTGCAGACGCTTGTACTGATACCCGATCTCCTCGATCGGCTTGTTTGGATTACAATAACGGACACCCGCAACTGTTAGCTGCCAGCAGGAACACTTGGATTTGTCCTGGAAATCAAACTCTAGTTCACAAGGAGTACGTAATAAAAAGACATTACATTACTTACCGAACAATCATCTTCACAATCACAGCCCACCAGGAACTCCTCGTCGAGATTTAAGTGCACACCTTCCGTGGGTATACGCTGCTTAGCGTAGGTGCACGGCGGTGGCAAGGTGTTGTCATAGTAGTTAACCAATGGTATAGCCAATTTCTCTTGTCCCTTGGAAATATCCGCGTCCTTAACAATCGCAGATTCGATATGATATTCGGCAAGGCAACGTAAATCGGGTGTAAAGTCAAAGTTTTCCACATTCAGTATGTTTTCTGTGGCACGTAAGTAGGCGTGCACCTCGCCAAGATTACGCAAACTCTTGCCACAGGGTCCACGATAGACCACATTGCGTTTGGTCTTCTGCTTGAAAACCAATCGTTCCCAGCCCGAGAGCAATGGTTTGGCCAACGGACTATAGCTATCAAGACGATGGATAATCTTAAATAAGCATGCTGGGTTGCAAACATGTGGCGTGTATATCTTTGGCGGCACATTGCGCTTGGCGGTGAAGTAGACAACATGACCCTTGGGTCGATTTTCATCGTCCACATAGATAGTTGAGTTGTTCAAATGGCGCACGGTGTTCCGAGCTGCTGCTGCAGAATTGGCAGCTGCCGCCGTAGCTGAAGACGTGGGTAAATTGTTGACATTTTGTGGTGCAGAGCTGCTCTTGCGTGCGATGGCCCGCATCTGCTGGTTAACCTGCCTGTTGCTCGTCTCCATTTCCTTGGTGTACCGTATAAATGGTTCAGTACGCTAAAAGAAGATTCGAATCATTAGCTTAAACTTAAATGGGCTATTTCAAAGAGGAAAGAGTCTTACTCGTGGCAATCGATGCTGTTGCATGGCATTGGCGCTGTTGAGCGCATTTTGTGTTTCCTTGAAAACTGGACCTAGCCGAAGGGAACCACGATAAATCCACTCTGTGTGATTTTTGTCATCATCGAACTGCATCTGGACCAGACTGCAGTCGATGTCAATAACGCGTGCATACAGCCAAGTACCATTTGATTCGGTGTTCATGTTTTGTCCACGTGTGCACTGCACCATGGGTCGATCAACCGAGTACTTCTCCACATACTTTTGAATGAAGTCTCGCGAACCGGGATGCACATCCTCCCACACTCGCTCTGAAGCCATGCAAACCAATCGCACGTCATTGTGCTGCACATACTGTGTGTAACCATCATCGTAGAAGATCAAATATCTGAATCTGTTGGCCTGCTTCAAGGGCTCGGCTATAATTCCTGGATAGAAGGCGCTGGGCACCACAGCTCGCTCCTTGCCGCGTGACAAATTGCTTCCATTGAAATAAGCAATAACCCGAGTGCCTATCCAAAATAGAATATTTTACAAAATATATTTTTTAATATAGTTAAAACATACCAATAGTTAGACGCACAGGCGGTGGTTCAAAGTAGGCTAAGTGCTTGGCAGTAACAGTCTTGACCATTTGGTAAGGCGTGTTAAGATATTTGATTTTGTAGCTCTTCACCAAGGTGCCGCCCATAATTGTGCTTTCTGAGAACTCAATTACTTTTACTGATACCCAGCTGGCAATGGCTTTGTTCTTAACAGCATAGTAAGTCTCGTTCAGCTGGATCGAAGGTCGTTCTATTTCACCAGCTGGTGGCACTTGCTGAAATCAGAAATGGTTACTATTTTGAGGATACTTAAATTTGTAACTGTTGTTACCACATAATCACTCATGTTTTGATACAGATCCAGTGGCGGCATGTGTTTGTGCACCACTTGGCAATGATTGTACAGCGCAAAGTGCATTTTGTCAGCCATATTCTGCAGTTTGTTGAGTTCTTCGTTGGCCTTATCGAGTTCAAGTCCCATTCGATCTGTCTTTGTTTGTAAGATGGTTTTGGACCAAGCCAACTGATCATCGATTTTAACCTTGTTCAAAACTGTTTTGATGGCATCCTGCAACTCGTTCTCAATGAGACTCAAATCGTTTTGCGAAAATTCTGCCATATCTGCAGGTAACACCAGATAACTTGTATTAATGTTCTATGCAACAACAGATTTCCATATTCAGTACTTACCTGGTTTCTCATCATTTTCTTCTTCATCGCTGCTGTCCAGAGCAACAAAATCAGCATCATCTTGCTGAAAGTCGCGCAGCAACAATGGCTGCTTTGCGACCAGGTAACCAGCATAATCCTAAGGATTTTAAAGATATTAGACATGAGCAATTTTACTCCAAAAAGGGATGTACTTACCTCGTAGACATCCATTGCGGTGTCATAGCAATCAATGCAGATGTACTGCCGCTTATGTGTCTTCCTGGGCACCTTGTAGTAGTTGAGCGCAGCCAAACTAGCGCGAACGAATTGTTTATGCATCTTTTTGCAGTTGCAGTTCAGGCAATCTTTCTTATAGTAAATTTCACTATCCTCGGCTAGATCTATAGATTCCTTCATTTCGACGTCTTTCGTTTCTGTAGCTTCATCAGTCATCAGATCTTCATTCTTGACAACATCATCTTCGTTGGATGGTATATCTATATCCATATGCTCAGCATTGTCTGGTGATGTCTGTGGCAAAGATGCTTTATTTTCATCACCTATGTCCGCCTTGGGTGCTGGAGAAACAGGTGCACAGTCCACACCTTCGCTCGGCACTTCGGTGCTTTCTTGTTTTTGGACAGAATTTAGCTCTGGCTCTTCATCTTTGCTAATTAGCACCGCTTTTGATTGTGAATTCGGTTCTGTTGCGGGATTTATAGTTTCATCCAAAGAATCTTTATTCACTGAATCCTCTGCGACGTCTTTGTCGGGACTACTAATGAGTTCCACACTGCTGTCGCTATCGAGATCGCCTTCTTTGTCCTTGGTAACTACAGCTTCCACTTCTAGGTTGCTAGAAGTTGGCATAGCTGCAGGACTTTCAATCATTTCGATGCTGCTATCCAAGTCAACTTCGATTGGTTTAGACGACTCAACGTTGCCTTTGGATGATTCTGTACTCTCGTTCAAAGTTTGACCCTGACTTTCATTGGAGCTCTTGTCTTTGTCAACATCATCGACGTCGTCGGTTACCGGACTACTGATGAGTTCAATACTGCTGTCTAAATCCGTTTCAATTGGCTTAGTTGAATCTAGTTTCTCTATCGAAGATCCTGTGTCGTCCTTTGAACTTGTCAGTGAAGTTAAGTCGCTCGTCGCATTTTTGTCTTTGTCATTATCAACTGCAGTAATTGCGTTGGAATTATTATTTTCTGACTCTTTACTTGGAGTCGGTTCCCTTTCACTCGCAGATGCTTGTGCAGCAGTCGAGGGTCTTTCTTCTTCATCCAAGGACATTTGATCACTGCCTTTTGTCTCCGATGTCGTTTTTTCATCCTGCTCTGTGCTGCCGGTGTCGCAAGCGGCCGCAATATCAGATTGATTGGGCGATAATTCATCTAAAGTATCAGTGGGCGCTGCATCTACGTGTTCTGATGTATCCATTGTGGCAGATTCCGAAGCCATTGTGTTTTTTATTTAATTCTTAACTTTAAATTAATAAACAACAAACAACATCCAGCAATTTAAACAGTTCTGCATAAAAGAACAAGATAAATTTGCTTGTCAAGTGCTGCAAATCGCTAGTGCAATGTTTACGTCTTTTCCAACACTTATTTGACAGGACAAAGTAGGGATGGACTAAGAATTTTAGTTATCGATTGGTCGCATTTATGTATCCATTCCATTAAATAATAATCAATTTAAACGGTAACCCCAATTTGGAATTTACGTTAAGAAGTTCAAACAACAAACTGTTCAGATGTTCATGCAATTTTTATTTGACTGAGTTCTTTGTTACTATTTAAGACTTAACAACTGGATGGTAACCATCCTTGTCGGCGGTGTAGGTAACATGAACTTCCTTTCCTTCGGGAGATATGTAGCTGTAGGATCCCGAAACGACTAAGTGTTCGTGATCTTCCTGCTTTCCTACTTGCTGAGCTTCAATGCCGTTCGAAGTTTTCCATTCGTAGTTGAAACCATCGGGATTCACTTCAACTTTCTCATCAGTAGTAACAGCTCCCCTCTCATCATTGGCATAGGCGACGGCCAAAAGGCAGGCAATTACAATCTGGAAAACACAGCATAAATTAATCTCTAGAGTTTTTGGACAAGTCTGTCAAAATTTGCACTCACCACGAACTTCATTTTGAGATGAGTGCTTAGGTGTTATCAGAGTATAAAACTGAACTGACGAAATCTGCAATTACGCTATGCTTTTATAGTCATTAGCCCAAAAGTCGGATGACATTTCTGAACTGGACAGACAACTAATGAACTTCGTCAAACTTGATCTGAAAGGTTTGGTTTGCATTTGTGCAAATAAAAAAAAGAAGAGTACATTTCGGCCATTTAAACGCTTGTCATGCATACATTTGTATTTTTATATCAATTATTTAAATATGTTGATCATTAGATTATCAGATTATTAAGCTTTTGTGGCTTCAACGGTATTCCTTAAAATTTCATATGGAACAAGATTTACCAGTAAGCATATAATAAACCGTTTATGACTCAGTAAACTGATACTACGAAAGGTAAATATTATAATTAAACCAACTAATGCGTGTACTATTCAACAGATACGGTGATGGAAGATAACTTTAAACTAAAAATAAACTTTTTGTGCCAAGTTTAAATGCAATTTATTAACACACAATTAGATAATTTTACCAAATATGACTTCATTAGCATAAATAAACATACCGGTTTATTAAACTTTCCTCTTTATTGGAATGCAAGTAACTCACAAAACCAAATATATTCACAAAATATTTAGAATTGAAAATATTTAATATTCACATTATTGTCAATTCTCAGACTAATTAAAAATAAAGTATATTATTTCAAATATTAATAAGAAACTGAAATTCGGCGCTTAATTTAATAAACTCATTGTCCAATACTAAAATAGCAAGAAGGGCACTTAAATTTGCCATTCACAACGAAGGAGTTGTCACACGTGCAATTGTTTGTCATAGTTTTGATTGTATTTATATTTGAAAAACCATGCCCGGGAATGAGAGCGATTCAGACTCTGGGAGTGACTACGAAGTGGAGCTACACGTGAAGCCAAAAAGAGTACGTCGGGCAGTTAATGACGACTCTGCCGATCTTCTGGGTAACTTTGATGACGAGAAACGCAAAGAGATATTTGAGGGAACATATGTGGACAAAGACGCCGCACTCAATTCCAGCGGTTCTGAAAGCACTGATGAAGATGGAGCTGAAAACCCAGATGAAAACTCCGATGAGGATGACAAGCAGGACAAGGAGGCTGCAGGGGATGGCAGTGAAGTCTCAGAAGAGGAAGAATCAAATGCCGACGGCCACATCACAAGTGACCAGTTGAATAGTCTGCTGCGTGGGGCATCAAAGTTGAACAGACACGTTCTCTACGTTACGAATCTAAACTTTGAGACGACTAAGGATGATTTAGAGTCACACTTTGCGGTCGCTGGAGCTGTGAAATCAATTCGCATACCCAAAAAGCGTCGCGGTGGATTTGCATTTGTCGAAATGGCAGATCTAAAGAGTTTCCAACAAGGCTTCCAGTTGCACAACACAGAACTGCAAGGTAGAAAGATTAAAGTGCAGATATCCGAGGCGGGAAAAAAGAAATCGGCCAACAAAAAGAACATTATAAAACAGAAGAATCGGAAGCTGGCCGAGATGCGGAACGAACAGAAGACGTTTACAAAGAGCGGCAAATTCTACGACAAAGACTTGAAGAAAGAAAAGGCTAAAGATCTGCTGGCTCGTAAACGTTGGCGTAAGAATCCAGCACCAAGAAAATAACACGCAGACTAAGTAAAACTCTTAATTTGTATTTAAATATAACTTATGTATTCAAAATACCAACAATTATGAACAAATTCTATCACTGCTGCCATCGCACGATGTAAAAATTGCGCTTGCCCACACGCAGTAGGGACACTCCATTGCGGAGGATGTGGATGCCGGTTGTAATGACTTCCGCAATGTTCTGTACACGCTTCTGGTTGACATAGAAGCCACCGGCATTTATAATGCGCACGGCATCACCTAAAGTTCATTAAGTACGTTAAATGAGTGTATTTAAATGTTGTTTATTTTGGCCAAACTTACTTTCTGTGGGAAAACACTTGGCCTTCATTGCCAGCTGTAGAATGGACATACCAGGCTCGGTTAGAATCTCGACCATGGTGGCTCCTTGGAAAGTTTGCTTAATTTCAGCAAGGTTTAACTCTGCTAAACCATCAACGTTTCCTTTGTAGAGTGCATTGGTAACACGCTCCGCTTGCTTTAATCCATGTTCTGTGTGCAATTAAATTTAGAATATAATTCAAGTTACTATATTAGAAATGCTTACCTCCATGAACAAGTAATGTCACATCTTCTGCCAATAGCGTCTGTGCCTTGCGTTTCTCTGGCTCCTTGGCATGCTGCTGCATAAGCTGCTCCACTTCAGGCAAGGGAATAAACGTGAATAGTTTGAGCAGCTTCTCCACTTCAGAGTCTGGCATGCGCATGAAGAACTGATACAATGCAAAGGGAGAAGTCTTGTTTTCATCCAGCCAAACTGCATTTCCAGCTGATTTGCCAAACTTATCGCCTTCCTCGTTGGTTACTATGGGTAGTGTCATGCCAAAGACATCCTTATTGCGTTCCACGCGACTTATTAATTCGTGACCAGTCATCAAGTTGCCCATCTGATCAGAGCCGCCCATTTGAAAGCAACAGTTGTGTTTGCGAAGTAAATGCAACCAATCGTAAGCCTGGAAGATCTGGTATGTAAACTCCGTGAAGCTCATTCCGTCCTCTGACTCCAAGCGAGACTGGACCGAAGAACGTGAGAGCATTGAGCCCATTCGGAAGTGTCGTCCCATGTTAGCCACAAAGTCGATGAGGCTTAGATTGGCATACCAATCAGCGTTGTTAACGATTCTAAACATAGGTTATTTAAATTTACAAATATGGGTTCCTTGAAAAGAACTCACGTGAGTGGAGCGAGCTTAGAGCTATATTTCGTGGTGTCCCAGAGGCAGTCTTCATGGTTTTTAAACACCTTTCGTAGTTGCTGCTCAATGGCCTTCAGGTTTGTCTCAATAACAGACTCGCCCAACTGATTGCGTTCCGTTTTACGTCCACTCGGGTCACCAATCAATCCCGTTGCTCCGCCCACCAACGCTATTGGTTTATGTCCAGCGCGCTGGCAATGCAGCAGTCCCATTATCACTAGCAGATTTCCAACATGCAAACTGTCTGCCGTAGGATCAAAGCCAGCATAGATGCTTTGAGGTGAACTTTTAAACAGCTCCTTCATTTTTGGACTGAAAAGCGATAGCTTTTAATACATAAGGAACAATATCTTGTCTTTATTAACTTACGCTGCAGTGTCTGGAAAAATGCTTTGAAAGAATCCCCGGTCCGACAACTCCAATAGATTTTTATGTGTGAAACTCCGTTTGGAGTAGCTGCAGCTGCTCTGTAGCGGGCGTAGCATACGACATTTTAACGCAAACATTACGCAAATTAAACCATAAATCGAAATTTGTGGTTGCAGCAGTACAAGGAACTTTGAAGTGAGGTTATACCGAATGTTTTGCTATTCGCGGCTTCAGCTGACTTCGGTCAGCTGTTGCTTGCATGCTTTAAAATACAAGGTTCCCTCTTTACTTCTACGTCACAGATGATTAAAAATATAAATTCAACGCTGAAAACGTGATACTTTTGTCGTAAACAATTTTTATCCACTTTTAAGTTCTTATATACATTTTGGATACTCTCTTAATTACTTAAAATGATTCTCATTAACAATGGAAATTAGGGTGACCATAAAGTACATAAAAGCTGTTCTCTCTTATAAAGACAACCTAGTTTTTATTGTTCATCTGGTATTGTTATTTGTTTTTCAACACAAAGAAGCATTCTGTACCTGTAGCTAAATCGGCCTTTGGCCTTTAATGGCAAACTTACTAGAACGAATTTAAACTTAACAATGCTGTTAAAGATTCGGCATTCGCTGCTGGAAGTGACTAATCCCTCGGCCAAGCAGTCTGTGAAGCAATCTGCGATAATAATAAACAACGAGATCATAATTAGTTCTGGCAGCATTTTGCAGCCACACTTGCGTCTCGATGGCGATGGTGATAAAATCATACAGAACTTGCAGCAGTGCAAGCTGGTGGATGCACAGGACGACACTAGCAATGAGGGAAAACTATTGCGTAAATTAAATTACCTGGTGACTTTTGACCGACAGCGTCGTCCAATAACGGATCGAAGTGCACAAAATTCTGACCAAACATCCCACATATTGACCCGCTACACGGCACAGCCGCTATACATATTTTGTTCAGCAGAAGTGTCTCGTAATCTACACAAGATACTGATGAATGCTGACACGGATAGCCAAAATGTATTGCGCTCCAGTTTCTTGGTTTTGAGCATGCGAGCGCTGAAGGAGCGTGAATCGTTCAAGCGTTTTCTGCAGCACATTGCCAGCTATTTGCGCTACTTACAGCCAATCTACACACTGGACGATGTGCTGGTCATGTGCTCACCCTTTGGCTTGGAGAACTTTTACAAAACCATTAGCATTGGCAAGGTGTCTAATGTGATGGGTAACTCTCTAATTGGTCTATCGAACGCCCTGCCGTTGGGTTGTGAGGGCTCTGCGGTGTTTAACAACAAACTGTAAGTGAACAAGTCATTTTTAAATTTAATGAACTGTGAGTATGTTCTTATATTTCAGTCGCTTGGTTGGCGTCATCATCTGTACATCATTCCAGAGGGATCAAGAGAATGTCAATCTAACATTGGCTGCCAACTTTGGCTATTTATTGCGTGATTTCATGGAGCAACTAGGAACGCCTATCACAATGTTCAATGTGACACGAGAGCCGTCTAATTTTTCCTGTATGTTAAAAGACTACTTTTTTAACCATTTGTATTAAATTATTGCGATTTCCGTTGAAAGGGGAGCGCACAATTGCAGTGATTGAGTCGGCTGGACAGCAAGGAACCGGCACCTTCATCAAAGTACAGAACAAACGCTTTATTCTAACTTGTGCTCATGTCGTTGGACAGGTAAATAATTTTTTTATTAACTTGGTTTAATATAACTATTTTTCAATTATACTAGGAGCTCAATGCTAAAGTACTTTGTCGTGGTATTGATCGTGAATTCCACTCAGACGTTATTTGGTCCAATCCGGATACGAGTCGTCCCTTTGATTTGGCCTTGCTGACCGCCCCAGACGATGTGCCTGAACGCTACTGCGTGCGTTTATCGCGGAATCGCGCTACACTGGGACAGACCGTGTACAACGCTGGCTTTCCATACTATGTAAACTTCAACTTTAAGTATGACTTTAATCCGTCCATATTTCAAGGTCGCATCATTAAGTGCGATCACGGTGCTATCATGTCCGATGGCAGCGTACAGGCTGGCCAAAGTGGAGGTCCAATGTTTGATCAAAACGGCGCCATCCTTGGTGTTTGTGTGTCCAATATAAAGCACGAAGATGTGGTGTATCCCAATATAAACACAGCTATTCCAACTTTTGATATACGTCAAACACTTCAAGAATTTGCAAGAACTAGTGGTACGTAGCAGGAAAGTCCTTGTAGTCTAGTTTATTTAACAATCCATCCCATCCACTACCTTTTAGATGTAAACGTACTGAGTAATCTTGTGGCGAGTCAAGATGTCCGACGAGTCTGGGCACTGGAAATGCCTCCCATACAAAGCAAACTTTAACTGAGATATACATATAGAATTCCAAACATATTTATAATTATGTATACTCTTGTCAATAGACATAATTTCCTAGTTTTAACTTAATACATAAACTATAAATTTTTGTTAATAAAAGAAAAAAAAATAAAAGAATAGATCAACTTATATTATTACGATTAATTTTTGTCCAGACAGTCATTAACATGACTTTGTAGGACAGTAAGTGCGCCGAACGACTTCGAGCAGATGGGACACCGTAAAACGGCGTCAGCGGTTTTAGCAGCAGCTCCTGTTGGATCCAAAACCTGGTAATATGATGCAAGTGCAAAAAAAAAAATTGTGGGAATGTTTAAATAGACATATAGATTACTACATACTCTAATAGGTCTCTGCTCATCCCGTAGATTGCTCTTTACTTGGCCTGATGTCGACGGTGTGGGGCTGGACTTTGGGCTCTTGTGTGAATCAGCCAATGACTCGATAAGTTCTTGATTTCGTCGTTGTAATGCACGCAAGTCAAGCAGATACTGCTCCTTTTCGCCTGCATTCTTTTCTCGATCAGCACGTTCCATTTCGAAATCTCTCCTGTAAATTTCAATTTGTGTCTTCAAACCGGTGATTTCGTCATCTTGTTGTAGATTCTTTGCTGTCAGTTTGCTAACATCGGCACGGAGTCCATTGATGAGCTCTTCTGCACTTGTTAAGTTTACTTTTAAGCAGTCAATTTCATCAATATATGTTTTTTTCTAAAATAGAAATTGATTGTTAGGATGAATGTAATCATTTTGCATTCTAAAAACCAACCATATCTTTAATTTCAAGGTTTTCGGCCAACAATGTTGACATTTGCCGTTGAAGATCCTTTACTTGGAGCTCGTCTGCGTCCCGTTTAGTATTTTCCGCTTCGGGTTGATTGACATCAGGTACAAATTCAAAGGACGGCTGAAATTGTACTTGGATTATTATAATGCAATACATACAAAACTGTGTTTCTTATCACTTGTTTGCACCCACGATTTAGAAATTTTTACTATCTTAGTTTACTTACTACTTGATGTTGTTGCAGTTTATCAATTTCAACACGCATATTGTATATTAGCGAAGATTTCTCCGACACACTCTGTCTAAGTTCGTCTTGTTCCTTTTGGCGAATATCTTCAACAAGACGCATTTGTTCCAAATTTGATTCAACCTCTAATTTCAGCTGTCGATTTTCGTCAGTTAACTTATCAATCTGCATTTGACAGTCCAACAATTTGTCCGTATACTGCTTTTCGCGTATAGCTGCTTCGCTTCGCCATTGCTGAGTCATTTTGTAATACTCCTGCATGGTGTGATTGACTTTATCCAATGTTTCTGCAGTCAACAAAGTAAATAATATAGTCTTTAACAAGTACACAATTACAACGCAAATACATACGTTTTAAAGCCATGTATTCGGTCATCATGGTTTGGAGTTTCACCACATCCTCGGCACAAGCTTGCATAGAACATAGGCTGGGAAACTGTGAGTAGACGCTGTTCTGTTGAAAATAAATTGAATAAAAACTTGAATCCTTTACAACGCAACTTATAATTGATTAAATGCATACCTTAAGCACGTCGGCATTAACATCTCCCATGATAAAGCTAGCGGCCAGTGAATTTGGTTGCGAGGGCAACGTTGCAGGTAAATTGTTCTCATTTGATTTTGTCACGTCCGAAGTATTGCTTTCCTGGGTCATACTGATTGGGGCAGCAACACTCTCAGTAGAAATGGGTTTTTCATCAACATCATCTCCATCTTTCTCCAGGGCATCGTAGAGCAGTGAGCTACCATGAGAGCAGAGCGAAGACAAGGGCGAACTTCCCAAAATTACGAATGATTCCTCTTCTGCCATCGTGTAAGAGACACGCTCGTTCTGACACTAAAGGTAAGCAAAGCGATATGCTAACACAACAATAGTGAGTGCAGCTCTGTGGGGAAATCCCCAATATTTAGACTTATTTCAGCGATCTTGAAAAAATGCCTATGTGAGGAATAATCGATAAATGACCGCACACAAGTAGTGCCGAACAGCGAGTGTTTCAAAACGTATTTACGCTGTACCTACATACATTTACATATAGAAATATATGTATGTCTTTTATCTTTGATTTTTATTTCGTGATTCATTGCCAAATGTGTTTTCCTGGCATCCCCGTTTGCTGCGTCATTTACCATTTAATCTAAATACGCATGAATTGTATGTACAAACCTTATCGGTAGCTTTGTATGCACCGGACCTTGATAGCGTTATATTCCTATGCTTTGCTGTTCAGCTTTGCGAATGATAGTTTAATAGATATTTTTATTTTTGTGCATTTTGTGACCCATATTTTAGGTGTGCCCAGGCCATATTTATACAACAGCTGTTTTTGTGCAGTATGACCAGCTTTTAAGCAGAAGCGGGAACGTGTGTGCGTCGTTTTACAGCACTGACAACAATTTCAACCGTTGGCTTTTAAATTTGTATGTTCTTTATTAACTGTTCGGTACTTAATTTATTAAGCTAATAAAAAATATATTAAAATACGAATTTCAGTAAATATAAATTTTAAGTTAATGCTTGTTTTAAGTACAAAGTAATGTGCAACCGGATTTGTTAGTTATCAAAAACATTACATGATAATTGTATTAATTCTCAAATGGGCGTCTAATTGCTTTCATTTTAGAATTGACGTATTTTGAGATGATATATTTGATTGTGAACCGGATTTACATTTTATGGAATGTTTCCATTGTTCAATTAAAAGTACAGCAGTATTTTTTTTGGGTTAATGAGGCGTTTGCGTGAGGATTTGGGCACAAGGAACTTGATTCTGATGACTTGTATTCGAAAATGACTATAAATGTTATCGTCATTTTCATTTGTTTAAATTTACAAATGTACGGAGAAAGTTCCATTAAGAAGACTGAAGCGACTGAGAGGCTTGCTTCATTTAAAATTATAATAGGGTTATTAAATTCTACCAATTTGGTGATTCATTAACTGCTTATATTTGACAAGAAGAAAAGTCTGTTACCCAGTAAATTAACAGATGACACATAATTGGCAAACGATCTCTAACCCAAGGCTACAAATTTGGTAAGTATACATACGTCATCCGTCTGTGGGAGTAGTCCATGAGAGGAGCTCTCACTGCGTGCAAATAATATACGCACAGAAACTGGTTTCCAAAATCTAACAACAGTTTCAATCAAATAAAAAAATAATCAAAACAATTATTTTGCAAATAAAAATATATAGTTTATTTTGTAAGAATCTCTATTTGATCTTAAAGCTAATGCACACGAATAAATAAAATTATAGAAAAAAACTTAAACTTTGTTATTCATATAAATTGTACAAATACGAAATTCAATTAAAGCTCAAGTGCATCACATCCATTTACACAGTTAAACAAAATTCCACATGCACTCAACGACCAATAAAATTATCAATATCACATTCAAATCTCTTTCAGCCACCGGACACACTCAATCCAAATACACTAGGGCTAATTCTAAAAACTAGTAAAAATCAATTAGGAGGCAATGTAGCTGATGCCTTACGCCTGCCCCTTGCCGTAAAAGTAGCCCGAACTGACGAAGAGGTGGGACTGGGACTGGTGTTGTGTCTGGCGGAACTGTCGTCGCAGTTGCTGAGACTGAGACTGCACCTGAGGATGAGGTGGTTGCAGCTCTCTCTGCAGAGCAATGGCCGCAAAGTGTTGCTGCTTCAGTGCACTAATGGTGGCTATCTTGCGATGTCTGTTGGGACGTGGCAAGTTGCCACTGTTGGACAGACGGTACGTTTCCAGATCGTCGTCACGCGGCAATGGTCGGTTTTTGTCCTCCTCCACGGGTGTGCCATCGGGGCGCAGCCGTATCACCAGTGGTCCACTCAGGTATGTTTGTGGTGGCTCCGCAACCAAGGCAGAGGCAACGGGCAACTCACTTGACTGCTGATGAACTGTTGAGGATGGACTCGACTCGCTGCCATAACCATACGCCATATCCATGTCCATAGCATATTTGTGCTTGTGCTCGCTGCTGCTGCTGCTACTGCCACTGTTGCTACCACTGTCGAATAGTGGATTCTGCTGTGGTGGCTGCTGGTGGGTGAGTATGATGAGCGAGGAGGCTGGAGGCGTGGGCAATGGTTGTGGCTTGCGTGTCGTTATCAGCGTTGCACTGGGATGATCCCGCATTATCGATGACCAGACTGCGGAAAAAGAAGCAATAAACGCATTAAAATCACGTACACGTTAAACATACAAGACACATAACACGGGTCTCTTTGTGTGTGTGTGCCAAAGTGCGGAATTTTATGCCGAATTCAATTAATCAACTGCACTTGCAGCTGTTTTGTTATCGTATACGGAAGTTGGCAGTGAATTCCCACGCTCTATCCCACTGATCACACCAGTCTCAAACGGGCTGGTCTCAAATTGGGTCTGTTCTCATAAATATGCAATACTCACTTAGCTCATTGGCATCACGTTGATACGGATCAAGTGCCTCCAGTTGCGCATCGGAGAATGTTTGCAATTTCTCATAGCCATAACCAACCAAATTGTGCTTGCACTGGTTCACTGGGAGTCCACCGCCCACTGTTGACTTGCAGTGCACGCTAACCAGTTGTGCGAACGTCGAGTATAGGTAAGACATCTGTGGTAGTGTGCAAGGAGGGAGAGAAGAGAGACGAAATTAGAGATAAGACTTGAGTAACAGCAAAAGAGCAACAACAACAACAAGAGTGCGTTTTAGTGATGCGCTCAAATGAAATGCATTTCAAAAGACTGTGGAGTTGAGCAATAGCAGAGAATGAGTGCATGTGTGTGTGTGTGTGCTAGTGTTAGTGTGAGAGTGAGTGTTTGTGTGTGGAGCAAGGGTTGGGCTTTGGGCTCGCAGTTGTGCTCTAGTTTACGGTTCAGCAGTCAAAGCAGCGCAGCTCAGCGCATGCCCATTTCGCTTTATCTGCTTTATCGCATGTACACACACACACGCATACAACCTACATGCATTGCACACATACATACATCACTATTCTTTGTGCGCATCGAAGCGTTGAATAGACTTTTAATTGCAGAATATTCTACAGTGGGACGAATAGATGACACATGCTCAACTTTGGAATTTCGCAGTTGGTGACGTAAATCTCAGTTAGCCGAAAACCCATCTACCATCTTCTACTCTTGGCCATGCTAATGAGCAGACAGTCGACTGTTAATTAATTGCAAAAAATAACAAAGTCCGGCATTTCTCACCTATTTTGCGAATTATATTTGGAACAAAAAGAAAGTAAGGCGAAAGAATATTGCAAACAAATGTACAGAATTTGTGTCAGACATGAGTGTATGTGTGAGTGAGTGTTAACTGTAGCCAGTTCTGTTGGGTAGCTTGCACCTTGAGCTGGTTCCAGTAAAATCAAGAGATTCATTTGCATTGGCTTGGAATTGGACTGAGACTTGGGTTTTTGGTTTTGGATTCGAATTCGGAATTGGATTTGCATTGCTTCTTGGCTTCGTCTCGGAGTTTTACAATTTAACGCTGTTTGCATAATGATATGCCTGTAGTATGCACAAAGCACTGGCTCAAATTACAAATTACCGTTAAGCCCACAACAGCAACGGCTACAACAACAACAACTACAGCAACAGAAGCATCTACAACAACAATAACAATGGCAACAACCTGTAGCGAATATGTATGTTTATTGACCACAAAACGTGTGCAAACTGTAAAATGCAATTTGAGACAAATATGTTTTTTTCTTTAGACATACCTTCGTAGAGGTAAGTATATGGATTTGTTGTTTGTTGGGCTTTGTGTGCAACACGAAAATATGTATTACTCAATTTACGAAGTAAGCAAATAAACAAATGGACGTGTATGTTTTTGTTGAGCCGAGTACAAAAAACAAATGCGTCAGCAGATCGTGTGATATATGCTAATCCCTTATCCGATTTATTTAAAAATATTTTAGAGCCTGTTTATTATTGTTCATATTTCATGTGGGTGAATTAAATTTGTGAAATATGGCATTCAATTAAAAGTGTTCTGGGTAAAGACTATCTCTGGTTGAATACCCTTAACTACAGATAAAAATTTAATTACAAGTCGTAAGAAATTGACGTAAAACTGGAACGTCTTTAAAAATAATTGTTTCAGACATTCGACCCACTAAGTAGCAGACAGTTCGGAAATAGTAGTAAAAATCTAATAATAGTAGTAGATATATAAAAAGTAGTAGCATAAATTATAGAAATAGTAGTAGCATATATAAAAAGTAGTAGCATAAATTATAGAAATAGTAGAAGGTATATAAAAAGTAGTAGCATAAATTATAGAAATAGTAGTAGATATTTTAGGAACTGTTTTTTTTTATTAGGACCGGGAAACAGGGTGTATTGTAGTCGGGGAAGACTTTTGTTCCAGCCCCTGACACAATTTAAAAGTTAAACAGAATCTGTAAATGAATCTGAGCCACAGCAAAAACAAATGAAAATAAAAATTAAAAAAAAATGAAAACGCATTGAAATAAAAACGAAGGCGGGTGTTGTCAAAGTCAACACACATTTACATAATGAAATATATAATATATAAATACTTGTTGAACTCAGATCTCAGCCTTTAAGTGGTCTGCGAATACCTGAGCTCATGTTTTGCGTACAGGTAATAATTTATAAGCATCTCGGCAAAACGATTAATAAAACTCGCACATCAGTTAAAATTAATTATGAACAATTTCATGTAATGGAATTTATTAATGCAAATCCGTAATTAGAAAAAAACATCGTTATGCATATGGGAAAGCTGAGAAAATTTGAAAAATATGGAATCCATCAGGTGTAGAACCAGTTTTTTAAAAGCGTACTTGACCTATCATTTAACCTCTATGAGTTAAAATTATGCACATTTTTAGGGTAAAAATAGAACCGAGTATTTGTTTTAGTATTCGCTTTCATGATTCTACTGTTTTTAAGCGAATAAAATAATTTGAATTAAAGCTGACTAAGCTTAGAATTTAAAATTGGCAGCTGTTTGTTTTAAGAGTTTATAGCTTATCTGTTTATCTGGGGAATTCCATATGCTTTTCAAAAGGAATTTTTATTTTTTGTGGGGAATACAACGATATAATTAACAGCGATTCTAATTCGCACTTAAAACCAAATCTGAATACCATAAATATTTGGAATTTGGTGTCTCCCCGGAACTGAACTGCTAACCAAATGTTTGTCTGTTTTTATTAAATGTTATTTTTATTATTATTATTATTATTATTAGGTTGTGTTGTGTTTCGTCTGGTTCAATAACCTGTCGATATACGCAGCTTACATTATGAAACAATAGCCAACAAAAAAAGCAAAAATAAGAAAAACAAAAACAAGTAAAAGGGTAAAAATTTCAACAAAAAACTAATAAACAACCGGTGGAGAAACGCTTGGCGTCCAGCCAAAAAAAAAAAAAAATAAATTGGAGACCAAAGACAGACGTGGATTCGGATGGAGACCACATCAAGCTGAGATCGCCATTACCTTTGGAAATGTTGATCCCGTTCGCGTTCATTATGATGATGACGATGATGCATTTTTGCTTATGTGAATACTGTATCTGTAGCCGTATAAAAAACGTGTGTTTTTTACGTAAAAAGGTAATGCGAACATAATTTATTTATTGAAGTTCGGGTCAAACCGGCTAAACGCGTTTGCACCTAAACATTAAGGGCAAAAACTACAACACACACACTAAAAAAATAAATAAAATAAAAAAACATTTAACTTTGTTGGTTTTTGCAATCAAAAATCGAAAGCGCTAGAGATGAGTTGAAATGTGATGAAGCGAACGGGAAAACAGTTAACAGCATTTAATTAAAAAAAAAGAAAGAGAAAAGTAATTAAGGGCGCTCTGATCTCAGCTGTGAAACTATGGAATACCCTGTATGCAGAGTATCTATTGAAAACTCAATGATTATTAATATCTATTTAAAACTTACATAAGTTTTAGATTTCTCTGGAGAAGAATTTCAACCCGGAGCTCAACAGTGATAACACTTTTATTTTTAACTATTTATGGTTAGCAGATGGGAGCGCATAAAACTTAAATTCTAATTAGCAATTTCTAATGAATACTTTTTTTTTGCGCTCTATCGCCTTTTGTTTACTTAGTTTTTGGCGAATTGGGTATTAGAATTTCGCAATTAATTAGCTTTTGGAAATTATTATCTCATTTGTCTATTGATAAATGCGGGTACCGGATACTCTCGAAAAATAGATACACCTACAAAGTACTTTGTACATAACGAATTCATTTGAACGGATTGTTCTCGCTATACAAAAGCGACTTTGCTTCCATTGTGCGCTAAGGGGCTTAGAATATAGTACATAACAAAAACAAGTGGGGGAAAAATAACAACAAAGTTGGTTAAAATTATTTAAGGCGCAGTTCGCGTGCGAGAGGCTTAAATAGATGCGTTGCCAATATGCTTTATGGGATGTAGTTATGACTTGGCAAATTGCGGGAATCACTATAACATAACTAATTGCATTAAGCTGTCATTAATAATTCACATTCGCATTTTTTGTTTTTTAACTACAACATAAATATGTATTCATAATTGCCATGGAGTTCATTAACTGTTTATGAGCGTGTAACACAACGCTCCCCCATCTCTGCCCACTCCCTCCTCTTCACTGCTTCGCATCTCCAGCAGCTAATGGTATTCCAGATAAACAACCTGTGTCCGATCCACGTCCGATCTACGTCCGATCCCCAAAACTAAAAACTTTTGACGCAGGCGCCGTCGTTGTCACGCTTTGTTGCGCAAAAAAGTGAAAAGCTTTTTTTCTCAGTTTATTTTTGTTTAACTTTTTAGAGCCAGCACTTACTTTTAAGTTAAAGAGGTCTATTAAATTCGTTGGGCATTGGGTATATTCATTTCTTGTCAACATTAAAAGTGGAGTTAAAAATTTTTAATACTGATCTTTCTTTTACCTATCTTGTTTTAGATAAGTTTCCAAAACATCTTTGTGAATAATCCAACCCTACTTAAGTTTAAAATATAAACAATACAGGGTCTTTTGTAGTCGGTTTTTCTTAAGTGTAGTCTCTAATACTCACTGTAATCCCCTTCCCCTTTTTCGTGGCAATTGCAAATGTAAATGAAAATAGTTGTTGGTGTTTTTATACTCTCTGCAAGAGTATATTGGGTTTGTGCAAAAGTATGTAACAGGCAGAAGGAGGCGTGGCAGACCCCATAAAGTATATATATTCTTGATCAGCATCACAAGCCGAGTCGATATAGCCATGTCCGTCTGTCCGTCTGTCCGTCTGTCCGTCTGTCCGTCTGTCTGTCCGTCTGTCCGTATGAACAAACAGATTTCAGAGATGGTAAGAGCTACAAGTTCGAGCTTGGTGTCAATCGATCACATATTTAGTCAGTCAATACAAGAATCTTTTTTTTTTTCGATGCCACGCCCCATTCGCCCACAATGAGCAAAAAACTAGACACACCTCGGAAAAAAACGGTGTTTTCGGCGAATATCTGAGTAACCATGGCACCTAGGATCACCAATTCTGGTGTTGAGGTTCCTAGCGGCAGCGCAAATGCATTGGCATTTAAAATTTTGGACTGCCACGCCCCTTTCTCCCACAATACATAAAAATAACTCCTTCCGCCTACAGGCATTTGTTCATATAGTGCAGCATTGTAATTGTATAATTCGAATGGAGGCTAACTATATAAAACTATCCTAAAAAGTCGCATTGAAATCGGACTATAAACAAGAAAACTATAAGCGTTACAACATTGATAATTGAACGCAATATCACTAATGAGTGCAAGCGAGACAGAAACGTTTTCTCTGCTTGTGTGGCGACAGCGCGGCCGGCAGTCGCTGGCCGTATACACACATGCATATGTATATGTATAAACACATATAATGTCAAACGTATGTGTATTCGCATACAAACAGATGTTTGATTTTGCTTAGATTGTTTTTGTTTCAACGTGTTTTAATGCAAGTACAATACATTGTAATATCTTGATACCGATTTTAATAATTTAACCGGGAAAAAAATGCAGAGAGTATTATACGGTTGGGCGTGCTCGACTGTACTTTTCTTTCTTGTTTTTTAATGTTTTGTATTTTGTTTATCATAAACGAAATTTAATGTTTTGTCTTGTTTTTGTTGTTCCGCTCCGATGACTTAACTGCAAACTCAGTTGGATTTAGTGTTCGTCTTGGTAATTGCTTTTCATTATGCCAGTGAATGTTTGCTGTCTTTTTTGGCATAAATGAAATGAATGTTTAGTCAAATACTTGATGGAAATTGTTGGCAGAAAAGGGAAAGAAGACAAGTAAAAGGCAGTGAAAAGCTATCATATCCTGAATTCTGAAGAAAGCATACAACAGAGCAATCACTTGTTCAGAGATACACTCAATTTCATTATAAAGATTTGAGAACACTGGCATTGAGCACTGGGAAAGGAAGTTTCTCCCTCGTTCCAGTAACCGAAACAGCTATAATCATCATGAATTCTCACTCTCTAAACAGACTTGAAATAACTTTTTAGTATCTGTGTATACTCGAGATATACTCGTTTGATGTTTGTATAAATGTGTGTTAGCTAATTCTCAGCTTGCTTTTAGTTTCAATAGAGTAAAACACACAAACACTTGCTGCCTTTCTAAATTTCCGTTTCTTAGAGTCTTCCACAAAAGTCTCGAGTCTTTTGAAACCGGCAATACTTCAGGTATGTATGTCTAAATGTATCTATCTATACGTATGTTTTGTATATAATGCAAAAAGCTTGAACAAGCGAGCAAGGTAAACAAAAATCTAAGCGTTTCACTAACTGACATCTGATGATATATATACACAAATATTGGCAGCTATATAGACCGGCTGAGCCGGTTGATGATCGTGATTGTCATTATGTCGATTGTCTGCAGGAATGAAACCACATGAACGATGACAAGCAGAAGCTAAACAATTGATAACATGATAACACAGCGACATGGCCAATGTCAAGTTCAGTTATGCTGCATATGATGTTCATATTTATGTCAAGGATTACCAAATATATTCTTCTTCTGCCACTTTTTGTCTTCTACAACTTATGATATGCTGATAAGCGCAGCATATTTGATATTCAATTTGAATTTTCTGAATTTGTATACAAATTCGAACTGTAGTGAAGTAGTGTCTGCTTCAAAATTCAGCAGATTTTAATTTTATTTTACTACATTTTGATTTCCTTTTGTTTCTAAGTATTTTATTGTATTGTGATTCAGCCAACTATGTTTGCGGAGCCACTGCGACTGCGATACAGTTATGCAAATTAGTCTCAAATACCGCTTACTGATGCTCACTTTAACGTCTGCTGTCCATGCATATTCAGTATTGAGTATTCAAATTATTCAACATGCTCGATGTTTTTTGGTGTGGAAACGAACGACATAACATTAAAATATCTGCTAAAAAGCTCCAAAGCGCCGTTAATATTTGTACATAATAATAACGTGTGTGAGCGCCACTGTGTGCTCGTTGTGTGTTGGTTTTGTTAAGCACTGCTATTTATGATGCTCATTGAAAAAGTTATCATAACATCGAAATATTGAAATCTCATAAAAAATATTGAATATTATGTTTTGTAAATGTGCGAAAAACTGTGCTAGATTTGCCGAATTGTCAATGCCAAGGACACGTGGACCACAACTCACTCCATTGTCATTGTTATAACTGGAGCGAACACGGAGCGTATGCGTAATGTGCGATTATATATTATCATTATGATTTGATATTTATGATTTTGGATGCTAATTAGAAGGTTGCATTCGATTGATAGTCTTTAATGAAGTGAACGAACACTTACCTTTTCGTTCCGCGACAAAAACTCCCAAATTGGTATTGCCGAGGCTGAGCCCATTTGAATGGTCACAGCGCTAAGCAGAAAGCAGGCGAAGATTACTCTTGCATCGTTCGTCATTTTGTTGCTTCTGTTATTTTTATTATGTGAGGTGTCAGAGGTGGCGTGATGATCTTTGATCTGCTCTCCTGGGCCAAATGTGTACCGTTATTGTCGTTGCTTTGGGCGCGTCGTAAGACTTTCTTTTTTGGCTCAGTTAATGACGTTGGTCTTGTCCGTTTTATGTTAAAAACCAAATGCGAAACTTTCTTTTGTCCAATGCATTAACTTTGGCTTATGCTCTTTGCTGTGCACTTAATTTAATTTAAGTGTACAACGCGCTTGACTAATTTCGTTTTATTTGTTTCTATGTTGCTGTTTGTTTGATTATTTATTTGTTTGTTTGCTGGTGCCTCGGCTTAAAACGCAAAAAGCTCACGTTTCACGTATCACACCCACTCTTGAAATTCCTCTCGCACACACACACACGCATACAAACACAGATTGACCACTTGCCGGCTTCGCTTGAGACTACGACTCGTCTTCAAATGAAGCAACAGTCAGCAGCGCAAACGTATTTAAGCTTTGAGCGTAGTCGCAAAAGAGCTGCGCACGTGACACGACTAGGCACGAATTTTCTCTCAGCCAAGCGAAGCCATTGTAATTGTATGAAGTACCACTGCCAAATATATTGTCACGCGTGCAACTCTAGGCAACTTGGAGAGCAGTGCTTACAAGAGAGCAAGCAGGTGCGCTCTCTCGCACTCGCTCTCTGCCAATATCAGGCTCTCTGATTGAGAGCTCTACGCACACTGCAAACTTGTTCTACACACTTGCAGTTAAAATAGAAATTGAAAAATACAAATAAATAAATACATATAAATAATTGCAAAATTTCAAAGTCAAGTTTACTGTCGTCGTTAGGTCTCCTCCAGTCTCTCTGACCAAAAGCAGTTGAGCTTCAGAATGTGATTAATGTGTGTGCGTATATGTGTGTGTGTGTGCGATGCACAAATTTATGTATGTATGTATTAATTGTATATAAATTACAGCAATTTGTAATTCAACAGCTTCTACGGTTTGTTGTGAAAACAAAAACGATATACTAGTATTTATTATTTAACAACCGAATGGTAATTAATGCGTGCCTTTGACAGCGGCGTCAAGCTGAGCTCTTTTGTTTGGGATTTAATTTTCGCAAAATTTATGTGATTGAAAATTAAAGAATGACAATCAAAACAATTTCAAATCATTGCAAATTTGTGTCGCCAAATGCTATTCGGATATGAAGATTACAGTAACCGGTTATAACCGATTTCGATTGCTAATTATAATTATTCAAGGATGAAATTCCCTAATTACATATACAATATCTTATTGAATGCGTAAATTAAGACGTTTCTTAATTAACAAACTCGTTGCGTTCTCGTTTGATAATGATATTTATGTACTTGTGTTACATACGAGAATTCAACTTGATTAAACTAAATACTTTTTGAAAAATCCAACTGGAGGCCCGTTAGTACAGTCACCACAGTGAGACATTGGGTTATTGACACAGTACTTTCCACCGAAATGAAGACAAATATAAACCGATTTATCCAAAAGCTGGAGGAAACCGTTAAATATAACGTTAATGCGATACCGTATGTCAGGCAGCTGCCTGATTCTTTCCGGATCTGAACAAGGGAGTTGTGGTTTGAAATAATTTAAGAGCTTCATATATAATTATTGGCTTTAATTCAACCATTGCGCACACAAATAAGATAAATGCATATGTATAAGTGTAATATATACTCCCCTTTCCCATCTATAAACGATTGTAGTGCATGTAGTTGCGATCAAAATTACTGGATCCTCCATACAAATCCCTATCGTCCTTGCTGTACAACATATAGTCAGAGCCCTGACCATCCCCAGGTGCAAAGATCGGTATGTAGCTATTAAAATTGAGATCTTGCTTCAGCCGCTGATCCGCATTGCGTCCCAGATGGATAACCTTTGCGTACAGTTCAGTGTCTAGCTGCAGGGCGCGATCAAAGTCCTTCCAGTGCACAAACTTGACATGTTCCGTGGGTATAGCATTCCGATCCAGTAGCTCCAGCAAAGTATTTGCATTAACCGGCTGTACGACGTTCAGTTCCTGCTCCGCGCTACCCTCGTTCGATGGTAATCGTCGCTTGTTTAACAGCGGCTGATCCAAGTCCATATCAGTTTTCCACATCCAAGCCAGCAGTTGACTAACAGACGACTAAAAAGTTAAGGATTTAGCTTTGAATTTGTAAGGGTTACTTGGCTCATTGACTTACTTGAGCATCACTGCGTCCCATACGAGGAATGGTCTTCATGTTCTTCAAGACAGCTCCATCGGTACGCTTGCCGAGGCGTGGTACGTTTTTGGTGATCTTTAGGAAAAAGCCAGGACTCTCATCAGCATTAACTGGGCTAAGGAGCTCGACCAAAAGTAGCACTGCGAACAACAATAGAGTGAATATTCTCATGCTGCTGGCTACAGTTGAACTGTATTTGGTGTACGGTTAATCAAAGTCTTTTATGCAGAAAGTTAACCCTCATGAAAGGGCACCCACTGTATGTCAGATTAGATGCGGGCGGCAGCTGCTCTAGGAATTTGCATTATCGATCAATTGATCCAGATACATAATTAAGTATAACATTTCTAAGATTACAAAACAGTTGTGGGCAAGTGTATTTAAATAAAGAAAATAAATAATGTTAAAATTAAGGAATGTTAATTGTGTCTGTTATCAGATCAGCGAACTCTGCGACCATTGAGCGACTTCGGTGGGCAGTGCCTGATAACGCTGTACAGCCTGCGTTATCTGTCCATATGTGAGAGCCATTTTATGCATTTCGAATTCCTTTTGAACTTTGCCAAGTCCACTGTTAGATAACGGCATGATGAGCTCCACAACCCGCAAATGCTCGAAGGCTTTGAGGACTATGGCGCGCTCAACTCCCTGCATTGTGGTTGAGACCTTGGCAAACTTGCTGAAGCGTCCAAATATTATTTCAAAATTGAATGGATCTCTATCGTAGATAGTCGAGTGATGCTTGATGGCAATGATCAGGCACAACTCGAGCACCGAGAGACCACAGAGTAGATCGACTTTATCATCGCATTCATACTGATTAGCCAATGAGATGACCTGCTCAGCTGTTAAGTGTGGAGCCTCGGGTTTAAGTTGTGCGACCAAACGAAAGATGAACATCTTGAGAAACGCCTGGCTCACATCGAAATCATAGAGTGATTGAAGGGTTTTCTGCATTGCTGGATTTTTGATTAGCTTTGAAACCTCTTTGTTCCAGTTATCAACAAATCTCTGGTCGATTGAGTACTCAATACCATCAAAATGATTTCTATGAAATGTAAATGCTTCTGACTTGAGCAATTCCAGACTATCAATGCGATCTGCTCCAGTCTTAAGCTCTTTACTGCTGGGTAACCTCAACAGTTGCTCAAAGAGTGCGGTGTACTCATTGAATTTGTGAGCACTGGGGAACAGGAACACTTGCCTATTAATATTCATATAAATTTTATTAATTTTCTTTAAGGCACATACACTTTTAGTACACACTTACCTGTGTGAAAATCTTGACTTTACACGTTTTTCTAGCAGCTCAATGACGTCCAGGCGGCAAGTGACGCCGAGCACACAAATAGGCGCCTGTGCCGACTGTGAGACATCGAAGAGATTGTACAGCAAGGTTTGATTGTGATGTGTGCAAAATAGATCGAATTCCTCCAGCACGAATACAACACTCTTGGATTTCTTGTTGCCCGCTTTGAGGCACTGCAGCAGGAATGCCAGATTCTCAGCAAACGAACCGAATACCTTACCATCTGCAGCATTCTCCAAGCGCATTTGCACTGTAATGGATTTCAAGGCGATGCGATCGTCTGTATGGAGATTTCCATCGAGGTGCACAATTAGCGTGTTCTCCACAAACGATTTGTTTTCCAGTAAATCCGTGATCACTGCATTAATGAGCTGCAAAGTGTTAAAATGATATTAATTGTATTTTGAGACTGTTATGCCAGAACTCACTGTTGTTTTCCCTGCCCCGCGCGGTCCGATCAATAGCAATGAATTCGATTCGCCCATTTCCGCTGTGCGCTGCAGCAATTGTCGCACATTGGAACGTTCGGATTCATAGCCACGAAGTGATGTGTAGTCGCGCTGCAGTCGTTCCTTGAGAAAACGTCGAGCTTTAATAAAATCCTGTGTTGCCTCGGGCATTGTTTCCACTTTTATTTTCACTGGGTTTGTTTCTGTTTGCAGCTTGTTTTGATCAAAATTTGCCGCTAAAATATCAGCTGCACTAGAGGTGTAACAGCGCCGATAAACTTTTTATTTGTTCACAAAACAATCGATTTGGCTGTTAACACTGCAGAACTGTTGTGTTAAGTATTTTTGTGCTCCTCATGCGCCATGCTCCACACTTAACGAAAGCTTAACGAAAGTACTTTGCTAAGAAGCTACGACCGTTTTGTGAGCTCAACTGTTGCGTCATATGTTAGCGCTTAGCCGAGTCAACCACCAAAAGTACTCCTCTTCAATAATTTGACTCCACACGAATTACCAATTTTAAGCACTTTATTAGGGCCGCTGCTATTAGCTTAATTGTGCACGTATTTAAAAAATCGTTCAGGATAACTATAATCTTATCAAATAAATAATTATAGGCTTCAATGGAGCGTTTAAAAGAGAATAAACATATGTATAATAAGTCCATTTCGATTGAACTGTGTTAAAACACACTAGAAGTTTTTCAAAAACCGGCGAAATGATTTTGTGGCGATTTTTAATATTTGTTGTCTTACTGAGCACCGAAAACGTAAGTCATTAAACAAAAAGATATAAGTAAATAAGGTCCATTCTATTTTCAGGTAAATTCACATTTTGAGTTCAACAATGTTAAATGCCTAGCTCGGGATCCAACTTTTTTGGAGTTTCCGTATTGCCTTCTTAGGTCCGTTAATCGAACATACAAATACTTTTCCTTAAAAGCTCGGTTTTTCAATTTTCCGGTTCAAAATGCGTGGGTAAAAACCTATCAAATAATCTTATATTTTAGTTATTACAAATTTGAATTCTCAGGTAAATATAAAATTGGTAAAGAGGGAAAATAGGATTGTTTTTGACCGATTCAATATAACAATCGATGTGTGCAGATTTCTGAAATATCGAAATAATCCCGTGGCTAACATGTTGTATGAAACATTTGAGGAATATTCCAATATGAATCACACCTGTCCCTATGACGTGAGTATTTTTTCATTATTGGTTTTAATCATTAAAATTTCTACTCTTCACTCTACTCTCCTTCAGCATGATGTGATGATTGAAAAACTGCCAATTGATCATATTAACTCAGTTGTTCAGGGTGTAATTCCAGATGGACGTTATATGCTCAATACCAGCTGGTCTGTGAGTAAAATTAAACGTTTTGAAGTTATTGTCTATTTCACAAAGTCTTAAAAATAAAAGAAATAGTTTCAAATGTTGTAGCAAAAAACTGCCTTTGAAGTATTTGTCCAAAATTTTCAGTATATTAAATTTTGTGCTGACTTGAAAACAACTAGACACAATGCCAAAGGAAGTTATTACCACAGATCAGTTGAAATACTACCGCTTGGTCTCCAACAACGATCAGGGGTCGAAGGATCGCTGGATTAAATGCTATAGCTGGTATCCGGGCAGACAGCATATTGAGTACGGACGTGTTGCTCAGATCTACTGCGATAGTCGTCACCGATACGGCGATGAAATATTCCAAAAATACGCAAATCGCAAACGACTGAACAGTAAACACAGTAAAACAGTTACTCATGCGGATGTGGAGAAGCTGGAGGAGAAGGCACAACTCGATATGGCGAGCAATGTAAATTTGCTTGCCAAGGTACCGCCCACCACTAACGGGGAATACGGACGTTTCAAGCCTACCAGAATGCACTACTGCTAAATGTTCCAAAATATTTTAGTTTTTCACTCGCTTTAATATACTTTCTGCAGCTAAAAGTCGGTATCTAGTTACTGCCCAACGATAGATGGCGCTAACAGCGGTCTGAGTGTGGCCATTTAAATGGTGCGTGTGCGTGTGTGTGTGTGTGTTGCGTTTACACCTGCAGCTGCACCCACAAGTGCTGTCAGCTTAGATCAGGTCAGCAAATTTGGCAATGGCGGTCACTCAAGTGGTTTATCTAATGTTAACGCCTGACACACTTAGGGTCCAGCTGCTGCCAATCTTTTGGCCACGTTGTAGACGCTATTCAGCTGCACTGAGGGCTGCACAGGTGTTGTGCTCTCCTCTGCCTTTAATGAATGAATCGACTTGACATCCAGTTACACTTCTGTCGAGCTTGGCCTGGAGCTCTACTAGCCAGTTGCCAATTGGTAGTTGGTAGTTTGTAGTAGTTGCCGGTTTTCAGTTTTCACTCAAGCCATGCAATTAAGAGATCATCGTTGTCGCTTCTCTCAGCTTCTTAGCCATCGGTTCGCTGACAATGCAACTTTGAGCCGGCACTTCATTTATGGCTCAGAATCATCATCGTTGCGATTTGATTTGCATGACCATGCGCATAATTAACAAGGTGAAAATGTCAGCTAGTAGCAACCGGTTCCAATGGCGCTGATTAAATCTTAACTTACATATACCGAGTGCTTACTGTAACGCGACTGTTGGGGCTTTTTTCTCCATGTGTGTATCTTTTTTTTTGTTGTCCTTCAGTCACGTCTAGTTGAAAAGTTCGCACAGGTAATTAACTGCGACCGAGTTGCTTGCACTTTTTACTTAACGTTGCCAATGACTCGACGCTTGTAAATGAAAACAGTTTTTATGCCTCAAGGAAGTTGGCCAAGAACTAGACATATTTAAAGCCAACATTGTTGCTGTTGACTGATTGATTTAGTAATTAGAGCAGAATGGTTTGAGGAGCTTAAAAGGGGTGAAGTATTAAAATATTAGACAAAACAGAGTTACTATCTTTAGTGATGGAAACTGTTGAGCAACTGAAAATTGATTTTGGGATAAAGTTAACTGAAGCTTGAACTCATTTTTATCCCATCTATCTAATCCTAAGACCCTTAAACACTTAAATTATTTTGGCTATACTAAAAGTGATTACTTAAATTCCTCTGTCAAATTGTTTTGGCCCATTCCATACTAGGTTCAATGGAATTCTCGTAGTCTCTTATGCATGTGTATTCAAAAACAGCTGCTGCGGCTAAAAACGTTTCCAAAACCAAGTCAAGTGTGAGTATTACCTGATTGTTAATGGGTGCCATAGGTCATGCCGGCAATTACCACACATCTATTACCATATGCAAATTATTGGTCCAAACTTTCATTCCATGGCACTTGGCCCTAAGTGCCTCCTACAGGTGTGCGAATTACAAGAGGCCAAAACGCTTTAGTTTTCAAAACTATTTGCGCGGCTTAAAGTTCTAGGCAAGTGCATAAAAATTTAATTGTCGTAATACAGTTTTCCATATTACATACAAGGTTGGTGGTAGCAAGTGGGTGGTGCGTAGTGTTGGCAATAAGCTGTGGTCTTAAATAGGTCTTATGAGAAAAATGTAGACTGTTAAGTCAATGTTAATGTTAAGTCAATGTTAAGTTAATGTTAAGTTGCTGTTAAGTCAATGTTAAGTTGCTGTTAAGTCAATGTTAAGTTACTGTTAAGTCAATGCTAAGTTACTGTTAAGTCAATGTTAATGTTAAGTTACTGTTAAGTCACTGTTAATGTTAAATATTTTTTGCACTGCAACCTGCTGATCTTTCTGTTTGCCTGGTATTCCAGCAAGAATTATTAACGATTTTTGGCGCCGCAGATTGTCGCGGTCACGCAAAACAAACCGCGAATGGCCAAAATCGAAGATTTTTCTAGCTTATTTACCAGGCGATCAGAATCAGCAGCAAGCGACAGACTGTAATTTAAATTCAATTGCAGAGAGTAGAGTGCAGGAGCACAAACAGTAAACAGAGAGGGCTCCTTGTTAGCGCCAAAGATGGCAGCCAACAAACACAGAAACCGTTCGAGCGCTCTAACGGGGGCAGCGAACAAACACCCAAACAGCGAAGAGATCGTAAACAGATAGTGGGTGGAAGAAGGAGGTAGTGCACGTGTATAACAAGCCTTTTTGGTTTGGCGGGAAAACATGAGTCATGAGTAAGTCAAAGTTTTCTACGCTAAGCCAAACTAAATTAATTATATTTTATTTTATTTTATTTAAGAATTTTAAATAGTTATTCTATCATGCTAAGACTACCCCACTGGCTTCAGCACTTTCTAATCGAACTATAAACTAGCTAAAAGGACAACACTGCTGGTGGGTGCGAATCAATTGCGAATCATTAGCCACGTGGTTAGATTCACAGCCCGAAAGCCAAAGACGTGGGCTCTGCTGCAGACCAACTGAAGCAGGAGCAGGTGGAGGCGAAGGCGGCAGCGTGGGCGGGGCGTTGCGGGGATTTTGCTGGAATCACAGTGGTTGGCAGGGGGATTGGAGACTCGCGGGGAAGATGTGCAAACGCGTGTGAAAAATCAGCGGCGGCGTTCCACAAAATCGCAACGCGCACAATTAAACGGTAGCAATAATTGCTATCGAGTGAAATATAATAATAACTATAGGGTATATATACCCTGTGCACATGTTGTTGTTGTTGTTTGGCTAAATCTTGATTTGGCTTGAGAGCTTTCAATGTGCCTGGTTTTTTTTTCTTCGTTTTTTTTTGTTGAATTTTTTGCTTTCTGCGTTTTATTGTTTGCACAATTTTCCCATCGATGCGAACTTTTTTGTTGACTCACGGCCGTGGCCAAGAAACGGCTCAAAGAAGCAGCAGCCCAAGAATATGAGCATGAAAAGTGTATGGACAAAAACAAAACACATAAAGTAATGACACACAATAATGATAAAAATAATAATAATAAAAATAAATAAATACGTTTATGGGCAGAGTAAAAAGTTGAGCAGCAATTGTGGGTGTCGCTCGAAACGAGTTCGAACTGTAAAAACAATGGCCAGCAGTGCAAAATAAACACACACTTAAACACACACACACACACACACACACTTGTACACTTGACGCCTCGGTTAGGGGCATGGTCACAGCAACCCCTTTTCGCAAAAAGGTAAACAACATTTTGCGGATTTCACGCCAGGATCAGACAGAGCATTGCTGATCCTATTAGCAGCAGCACAATGGCAAAATTGGCAATGGCAATGGCCATGGCTATAAGGCTTGACTGACTGGCGCCATGTCTGCCTGCAATTACATGAAGTCGGATTAGGGACAACAGCCAACAACAGCAACAGCGAAAAAAGTAAGAAAACAAAGAGCAAAAGGGACTTAATCCAGTTTTGCTTAACTTGGCTCAAACAGGTAGAGGCAGCAAGTGTAGAAGCGGTTTCTGGCTGCCTGGCGGAAAAGCCAAATAAAACTATAATAAAAAAAACTTGGTATTAATTTATAAACACTCTAAAATCAAATGCGAAGAAGCGCTGCCAAAATGTGACTTCAAAGCCCAAAAACGCCTTTGGCAGCCAGAACAAGTCTTGACTTGTTGTTGTTGACCAAGAGCCAGTTTTAACGTTTTATGTTCTACCGCCTGCCAAAAAAAACAGCCAAAACAGCCAAAAGGCCAATTTGCCAATTTCTGGGACTTGGACTTGGTTTGATTTGCCGCCAAGAAACAGAGAGAAACGCCTTTGGCTGCACAGCAAAGGCCTAAACGCTATTCTTAACTAGGCCTAGACACACACCAAAAAGCAAATGGTTAGAGCGGGACAGCGTCACGTGTGTTAGCCTGGCCAAATTACACTTGCGCCCATAATTCAATCAACGGATTATCAATCAGCCCGAGCTACTTGTCTTGGCCAATGCGTCAGCGTTTGATTTTGGCCCAAGTCAATCAGGCATCAAGCAACATCAAGCGGCTGTGAAACACGTTTGAAAGTCATTAACTTAAATGATTCACTTTCTGGCCCATAAATTTCGCCACTAACTGATGCTGCTCCTACTGCTCTTAACTGAATCTGCAAGCTCGCCATTGTCGTCATAAATTTCATACAACAAACGTTAAAAAATTGCTAAATAATCGCCTTAAATGAGTCTATAAAAGCAAACACCGAGTTGGTAGCAGCCAGCGTATTGGCCAACAAAATGAAGTAGCTCAAAATATTCGAAAAAAAGGCCAAAACGTAAAGAAATACAAAATAATAATAATATTGTTGAAGTGAATTTTCATTACCAACGGAAGTCGTAAATCAATTTTTTTTCCTCTACACTTTTTCTCTCACCCCCTCCGCACATCCCCTGGCCCCCTCTGCCACTCCCTCCACTTTTAAAAATAAAACAAAAGACATGCAACATTTTAGTTTTTTTTTCGGGGGCCTAGAAATCTTATGAGATCGTAGCTAGTGGCTGCTGTGGTCTGTGACTGTCTGGAAGCGCATCCGCCCGACGCTCAACGCTCGACGCCCGTCACTGACCAATTCCATGACCAAGTCGGTTCCCAATTCCAATTTCAGCTAAGACGACAGCTATAATGATAGGGGCCACTTTTGCCGCCACGCAAACACGCTATATTAGATTTTTGTTAGATTTACACGGCGAGAAAAGAAGGCGATCAAATAGGTTGAATAGGAACTTAGGTAAAGAATAAATAGAGTTCTTAAGTAAATTTTGTTAATTTTATATTACTACAAGAATTATTCAAAGCTTAGCGAGATATTATTATACTCTCTGTTTTTTGTTAGATTTACACAGCGAGAAAAGAAGGCGATCAAAAAGGTTGAACAGAAAGTTGAATAAAGAATAAATAGAGTTCTTACTAAAAGAAATAATCTAAGTTTTTAATCGCTTACAAAATTCAAAATAACACTGAAGTATTGGTGATATTTATACCCTCGCAGAGCGTCTGTTGTTTTTGTCACGCATTGAAGGAGGGGTTACCGACACCATAAAGTGTATATATTCTTGATCAGTATCAACAGCCGAGTCGATATAGCCATGCCCGTCTGTAAGTCTGTTTCTATGCTAACTAGTGTCTCAGTTTTAAAGCTATCTTGATGAAACTTGTTACAGATGTACTATATCATATAGCTCCCATAGGAACAATCGGTCGAAATGCTTACTATAAACATTTTCGGTGTCTATTGATCGATTTCAACCAAATTCACGCCATATGCATTTCTAATCGTTCTCCATATGTTAACCAAATTTCATACAAATCGGATTTCTAAATCTTGTAGCTGCAAAAAAAAAAGGAAAAATTAGTGATTGAAACCAAATCAATCCAATATTCATGACGCAAGGGTATTAAATCTTCGGCGAGCCGAAGATAACTGTTTTTTCTTGTTTTTGTTAGATTCACAGTAGGTCAAGAAATGTTGAAGAAAATACTGACTATTGAGTTGGATCTTTGGCGGGACTTTAAAGGTTAGACTAGGTTAAGCAACGCCCACTCAGGGGCAGTTCATAGGCCCATTTCGGGACGATACTATGACGAGCTTTGCAAAGGCTAGCTGTTCCCCTAGTGCTCTTTAGGACTTAAAAAAAATTTTAAGTTTGGATAGATTTAAAGCAAATAAAGTAGAGTTAAAATTGTAGACTTTTAATAGAAACTACTTAAGGTAGAAAAAATATTTCAAAAGTCACATAAGGTTAAATTTTAAATGGTAAAGATTAATTTAAAATTAAGTAACTATTACATATAGTAAGAATTACCGCTCGAAATTCCAGTCTTGTCTTAACAATTTTTCAGTCCAATAGACTACAACACACCCCTTCGCTTCTCGCAGTGTACGCATCTCCTCTATTCGCAGACATATTCGTTTCCGTTTCAAAGACGCCAACATGGCGACACATTTGGCTTGCGTGCTTTGAGAACTTGGCCAATACTCGTATTTGTGTATCTATTTTTATTTTCCGTTTTCTGTTTTTGGCTTAAAATTTCAATATTTTCTGGTTTTTGCCTATGACATAAGTTAGAAGCGGAGACAAAGCGATGGAGACAGACACACAAAAGCGGCTCATTATAATGCCAATGGGATTATCTATGGACAGCACTCACACACATGTACCCACACACCAACACACACACACACACATAGCTACACTCATAATACTGTGAACTGTGAAATCCTTTTAGGCGGAAATTATGAAACGCAGCGGGATAAGGACAATGGGCACAAGTGTTGCGGCAGATTGAGCAACAAAAGGGCCATAATTGTTAGTGCCACACAATGCGACACTCTTCTTTACAAGCTATGGGCGTGTGGGCGTGGCACAGCGGCTAGCTGATGCAACAATGCCCCGAAAACCGCTTACCTTCGTGTCCTTCTACTGTTACCAACTAATGAGCAGCAAAAACAAACCATAAAATAAATTTGAGAAAAGAGAAACATGTAGAAAGGTGCCACAATTGATTTCATGCCACATGGCGGCAACTTTGCTTTGAGCCCACCTACAAAGAGCCTTGTTGACACTTGTTGCGGCCGTGGCAAGATTTATGCCCCAGCCAAATATTTGGGAAATTAAATCATTGCCGCGGACAGTTTTATAGTCCCAGGCGTGACGACATAGAACCGGTCGGCGGTAGTAGAGGGAGCGTGGAGGGGGTAGGAGTAGGGGCACTATATAGCTGCTGGATCTAAACGGGAATCGGGCTATGGCCTCCGTGTGGGAGTCAAACAATGCCCGCTGAGCAATTGGTTACAAAAAAATGTCAATTATGCGCAATTTGCTTAAGCAATTGACAATTTGTTGTTGTTGTTGCTGTGGTTGTTGTTGTTGTTGTTGTTGTTGCTGTTATTGTTGCACGCATACTTGCGCAAATAAATTGACAAATAGGATTTGCGTTTTGTCTATTTTCATTTCCATTTCCATTTATTTATTTTTTTACTGGCCATTTTTTTTTTTCGTTTTGAATTAATAAATTGCCGCCAATTTGCCGCCAGCCTTGCCAAGCGTGGAAACCTTGTTGGCAGCCGTCTCGTGGACCAAACGCCGAGCTTTAAGTAATCCCCCAAACAAGTACTTCTAGCTATGTACATATATTGAAAGCTGTTTGATCTCTACATACCACAGAGGATAGTATAAGTTGTATTTGGATAGTGTCTCTGTTAGTTAAGGTACTTTAGGAAGGGTAAATTGTCATCTTTTCCCAGACAAAATCATTTGTTTTAAATATTCAATTTATTGTAATTCATTTAAGTTTAGATTAAGAATTCTCTGAAAATATTCTAAGCGACCGCAGATAAAATAAATAATCAATTAACTTTTCTTAATACAAATTATATTTAAAAAAATTTTATTTTAATAATTTTTAATTTTATTTTATTTTAAGATAAATAATCAATTAACATTTCTTAATATAAATTATATTTAAATAAATTTTATTTTCGTTGAAGGTCTTTTCTTGAAAAATTATAAAATATTGTGGTATAGTTTTATTGATTTAAATTTCATAGATATGAAATAAAAAATATTATAACAAAACACAATAAATAAAATAAACATGTATGGTCCTTTTTAAGCCAACTTATATTATTTTTAAATAAATTTTATTTTCGTTGAGAATATTTTGGTACAGTTTAATTGATTTCAAAATTATAATATAATAATTATAATATAAAATATATTTTAAGAAAAAATAAAAAAAAAAGTATGCCTCTTTTTATACAAACTTAAATTATATTTAAGGACTTTTCATGAAAAATGATAATATAAAATATTAAAAAAATATAATATATAAAAATTTAAAATATAATATAAAAAAAAATATAAAATAAAATAAAAATGTTTGACCCTTTTTAAACCCATTTTTAAGCTTATTTGGTAACTCAAATGGCTTAGAACTTGGAAAATAAAAATAAAAATATTAAAATATTAAATATTATATAAATTTATGCACTTGTAAGCCTAAAAGTGGGCTTAGCATAGTTGGTAACTTAAAAATAGGCCTGTAATTTCATTAAGTCATAAAATAAAAATAGAATTTAAAATATTAAATACTATATAAATTTATGCACTTTTAAGCCCACATTTAAGCTTAGGTTACCAACTTAAATGGCTTAAAACTAGGTCTCTAACCACAAAATTTCATATGGCCAGCGCAACAAATGTTATGAAATAGATTAAAGAAACAATCACGAGTTGAGCCATGTTTTTTATCAAAAATCACACACAAATAATTACCAGTGACCTCGACAAAACTTAAAAATAAAAACGGAAAAAAAAACAATAACTGAAAATAGTGAACAATCGAACAATCGGCTGTCTTATCGCTGACATGCAATCGAAACGGAAGTTCCAGTTCAATTTTATTGGTGAAATTATTTACGGAAACTTGTAAAGAGCATCGAGCATGCAGATCTGCTGTGTTGTTCAAATAAATGGTCCATTGGAGCGCGCAAAGCGGGAATGACGATCTTAAAAATATACAAAAAAAATAAAAAACTTCCAATCATTGGTTGGTTACCCCTTTACGCCACTTCCCCTTGCCCTCCATTTGTGGCCAGTCATAGCGCCAAAGAGTCCACAACGAGTTCGACAATTGAATTAGAAGTCTGTGCAGGACTCATGAATGAACAAATGATTATGCACACACACTTGTGCACTCACATACACACTTACACCTTCTCTTACCAATGATGAACATGTTGTGCAGTTGAAGTTGAACCCATTTTCTCACCTGTTAAAGTTGTAAAGACGCAACCAAAATCGTTTATCGTTGTCGAGATCCGTTCCTCAAGAGCTCCGACTGCAGCTCCGATACCAATCCAACTCCGACTCCGTCTCCGACTTGGACTTGGTCGCGGTCTTGGTCCCAGCCGCCTTCGATTGACTTCGATTGCATTGGCATTGCCGCCGCGTCATACGATTTAATTGCTTCGATTGTGTCAGCAGTTTTATTTTCTTGTCTTCATCAGCAACAGCAGCAGCAGCAGTAACCACCGCAAGAGCAACAACAGCAGCAGCTCCTCAACCTCAGCCTCAGTATCAGCCTCAACCTGGCAACATTTGTTGCGGAAGGGGGCGTTTTGTGCCCAATCCCAGCCAGAGTCCGACTTGCTCATAGGCGCTCAATAATTTGATGATCATAATCAATAGCTGACTGACATTTGCCGCTGCTGCTGCTCAGCTTTTCCTTTTTATTTTTTGTATACCCGGCAGTGGAGGTATAGCAGGTTTGTTGGAGGCATGTAACAAACGTTTGTAGGCTGAAAAGGCAAGTCTGTATGGCGTTGGTAACAGCTAGGAACCTACAGTTTGCCTCTTCGGACTCCATAAGCTTTATGCTGAACTGTCTTCTACTAATTTTGCTACAGGGTATCTTAGAATGTGCTAGCCTCGCTCTACTTTCCTGTCGTACTTTTATTATTGTTATTTTTGCTCGGCTGGCTCTTTGATTTGCTGTTGTTATTGTTGTTATCGAGGGTTGGGAATTGAGAATTGAGGATTGAGGGCACAAAAGGCTTTGTTCAAATTCGGCATCTCGAATAATGTGTGTGTTGGTGTGTTTGTTGTGTCTAACAAAAGGCCAACTCGAAACTTGTTGAAAGCCGTTTTATCCTTTTGATGAGGCGCTCAGTTGCGCTGAAGTCGCTGCAGATCCGGCTGTGGCCATGACTTGGTCCAAAGTCAAGTGTGTCGGCCCATTTACAAAAGTGAATGCCTCTAAAGGCCAAGAGAGAGGGAGGTGGAGGTGTAGGGTGTGGGCATGCCGCAGGATAACCAATAGAACCCCATGTCGTGGGAGTCTGCTGAGCCTAATGAAGTCATTAGAATTCCAAGTTAGCGAAAGAGTAAAGAGTATTACATTTAAATTCGAAATGAATCTGTTTTTCAGTTTGTTTCAGTTTAATGCTTGAATCGCATGCGTAGGTTTTCTATAACGATTAAAACCCTCATATGTCAACTTGGCCCATTCATCATCATCCCGTCGAGACAGAGACGGAGACAGAGACCCAAACCCAAAGCCCTAGACACTGAAACAGAGACACAGGCAGAGATGGAAACTAAGAATTTGACTGAGAATGGAACTGAGACGTCGCCAGACACTTGTCCCGTTCGCGTTCGCAGACACGAATTGCTGATGAGCTGAAATCTCATCAAGAAGTGTCTACATCAAGCAGCAACATGTTTAAATGTACACATGTTTATTATATGCTAATACACTGTTCAAAAACAAGTGTTAGAGTAACGAGTGTAGTATTTTTTAGTAGGAAATGGAAGCCAAAAAGCTAAATTTTCTTATTACTTAAATAGCCTATAAAAGACAATACAAAAGGTTAAGATAAACGTACTTAAGTATGCTTAAAATGTTTAAATTATGCTAAAATGATTAAATAAGCATCTTAAGTAAGTAAGTAAGTAAGTAATTAAGTAAGTAAGTAAGTAAGTTAGTAAGTAAGTAAGTAAGTAAGTAGGTAAGTAAGTAAGTAAGTATGTATGTATGTAAGTAAGTAATGAGTATCTTACCTTAAAAATATACTCTAAAATTACACTCTATAGAATAATTAACAGAAAGATATGATAAGAGTATATAAGCTTATTTCCAATTTAGTCGTCCGATTAAAGGAACTGTGTTAGTTTTAAGTATTAATATAGAAATATATATTTTTGGTTAATGTATATATTTACCAATATTAATGTATATAACCTACCAATTTCTAGCTTTAATCTAAATCTATCTGTCTTAGCTTTTAATAGAGTAATATCTACAACAATTCCACGAACACACTTTTAAGCACTTTTGTTTCTCTCAGTGTAAGTATCTGTGTCTTTGCCTCTCTATGTGTCTCTGTCTCTTCAACTCTTCATCTGTTTAGATTTTGGGACTTACAGCACCTACTTGAAGCCTGGAGAGACACTAGCTGGCTGGCGTGCTTGATGACTTAATTTTCATTTCAGTCTGTTGACTCCTCTCCAAAACCATAGACCCGGGCTTCTCTATCAGCAGCAGTAACAGCAGCCGTGGCCTTTTCAGCTGGTACAGGTGTCTCAGTTGGAGCTGTAGCTGTAGCTGCAGTTGGATTTGGAGTTGGAGTTGGAGCTGTAACTGGAGTCAAACACTTGAGAGTCAGCGCAGTGACACACGCAAGTGTTTGGCTTGTCTCAGAGTCGCTGTTGGCTCCATCTTCAGCCACATCTCTCTCCCTGCTCTCCAGTTTCCCCCCTCTCATCAGCACCTCCAACTCCAACTGCTCGACCTCTGTCTTATACCCTCGTCACATGCTGATTTCTCAGTGTGTGTATGTAGAGATGATGCAGCAGTTTCTGTGGTAGCCCAAGACACACTTGTTGGCACTAGGTAAGTTGTACTCCAAACTATTTGCTCTAATCATTATGGTAGCGCCTTTTGCCTGCTCCAACTCCAATCTTGAGCTCCAACAGCAAACAGCAACTGCAGATGATAAATCTATATTTTATTAGCATTTCCAAAATGAGTTGCATCTGTTGCTGTTGTTGTGTATGTTGTTGTTGTGTGTGTTGTTGGTGTTGCACGTGTTGCGCTAAATGACTTGTTTCGATTTGTTTACTGCTGCTCTCTGGCTGCTGTTGTGACTTGGCCTAATCCAATTAAAACTACATTTTTCATAGATCTCTGGCCAAAAGTTCGGTCGCCATTGCCATTTGCTACGCTACGCCACAAAAAAAATATAACCGACAAATTCGAGTGAAATCATTAATAAAAATAAAGTTTTTTTATTTCTTTATTTTTTATTTTTGCCTGGCTTGGAGATTTATAGAACCGTAAGGAAAGACCTCGAGCGACTCGTGCTGCTTTGGTGTCTCTGCGTGTCTCTACGTTTCTCTCTGTGTCTCTGTCCATTTCCTTTCCATGTCCAAATGGGTGTCGTATATAAATCGCGTGCTGCACTGGAGGTCTTCAAAAACGCTTACGAGTTGATGCCCAGCGGCCAGTTCAGCATCCACATCCACATCATCAAGAGCAACAGCAACAGCAGCAGCAGTTGTAGCTGTCTGCTACGTCTTTTGGCCAGATCTCATTCATTTTGGGCCGTGGCACTGGGTGTTAACCATGGAAGCAGCCCAAGTCATGCCAAGACCAAGTCCAAGTCCAAAACGAAGACGAAGGCGAAGTCCACAACTGAAGCCTTGCCTGCGGTCATGTTGTACGAACAAATACGCCAGAGCGCTACCACTTCGCTACACTAAAAAAAAAAAAAGTTAATACAGAAAATAATAAAAATATTAATAAATTTAAATAATTTGTTTAAAATGAAGTTAATATAATTTACGATCTACTGCATGTATAAAAGATTTAAAACAGAAAATATACAGACAGACATTGTTATACCGACTCGGCTGCTGATGCTGATCAAGAATATATATACTTTATGGGGTGGGCCAGGCCTCCTTCTGCCTGTTACTTACATTTTGCTTTTGACAAATTTAATAGATCCCTCTACTCTTTTTTAGCGTTCGGGGTCTAAAAAGTCTAAAAGCTTTTAACGAAAATTTATTTTACAGATTGAAGTACATACATATGTTTGTAAGTATCCTTCTTTTGTAGTTTGCATAAAAATCATATCATATTTCTTACTAGTATTTAAAGAAAATTTATAATAACACCAATAATATCCAAGCATTAGAAAGGACTCTTAACTTATTGATAGGATATTTTTACTTCATAACTGCAGTAGATTCTAGGGATATACATATGTTCAAACTTCAGTACCTAATTCAGCCTTTAAGAGTGATTGCTGTAGATAAAAACACTTAGTTAAAATATTTTAGCCTTAGAAAATATTCAGCCTTTATTAACTTCGGCAATTTTAGAATCCCTAAATTTATTTGCAGTGTACCCGCACATTCTCTGCTCAACCCTGCTTAAGTTTTTGCTAATGATCACAGAAGGACATAGAGACAGAGCAAAGGAGGAGAGAAAGACAGAGGAAGAGTGAGAGATTGAGTAAAAGTGAGACAGAGAAAGGGAGAGGCAGAGGGAGAGTGAGTTTCGTGCCTATGCTAATTTCTCATTAACTTTTGTCCTGTTGTCGATGTGGTAAAACAATAAAAACGTTGCACCTAAGACTCGAATAGCAAACGCAATCTTTTTAATGGAAACAAGATTGATTTCCTGAAATCCACACAATATTACCAACTTATTTCTGCGCCAAAATTCAAAGCTACAGAGAAACCTTGAAACGCAGTCACGCAACGAGCGGTTGCCTCCAAAAAGGGGAATCACTTCGGACTCTCGACTGCTCGCCTCAAATCGTGTCCGATCGTGATAATGATGCTGACTGTCTTAGCATCGATGAGATGCGCCAAATACGCTGCAGTTGAGCATGATGATTTGGCAATGAATTTGGTATAAAGGAAGCTAATAACGTAAGTGTGACTTTAAAAGGGGAAAAAGGAATTCAATTATTAATATAGTATAGGGTATGCGGAAGGTTTTCACCCTACAGTTTACAGTCTCTCCTGGTCAAGAAATTGTTTCCTACCAAAAGACATTCAATTATTTATTTATAATATAAAAGAAAATGTAATTTTTATAATTAATTATATAATTATAGGGTATGCAGAAGGTTTCCATTATACAGTTTACAGTCCCTACTAGTCAAGAAAATGCTTCTTCCCATATACCTGTTCGAAATTTTTAGATGTTATTAAATGATTTTATCACTAGTTGCTGCGATTTGTGCTGTTACAGTGTATATACTAGTCGGCTAAACAGAACTGTATCCTTCTCCTTCTTTTTTTCGTTCTTTTTTTTGGGGTGGCAGCTATCATATGCCGGTCGCTCTGTGTTATCCCCGCCAGCGAAATGCAAAAACAAATTGTTTGTGGGTCAGGCAGCAAAAGAGGCGTGGGCAAGAGGAACAGAGGGGGCTGAGGAACAGCAGAGGAGCGTAGAGGAAGAAGGGAGTCGAACGAGGTTTTGTCGGACCCTAACAAGCGAACGGAGCAGGACGAACGCGGTCGAGGGCGTTGCAATGTTACTGCTGCGAAAGATGTGTCTGAAAACGGCTGAAACGGTTGAAACGGCTAAAAGCTAAAAGCGATGCGAAATTCAAGGAAAACGAGCAGGAGGAGCTGCAGCTTGTACACTAGCCGGAGGCGGGATGGCAACGTCTGGTCGTCTGCAATACTGTGGCTACTCGTACAGTGAAGCTAGGCAGCACGGAAGCCTAATGGCCGCTGCCAATGTGATTTGTGATTTGTGCTCTCTTGTGTTTTGGCCACTTTTTGCCGCTTTTTGAGGCACTAGCCTATTTCCATGGAAAATGTTTTGAGGTTGGCGAAAGGCAGCCTCTAAGCAGGGCGTAGGAGGGGCAGCGGGCAGAAGGGGGGGAGCTTAGCATGGCAATGACAAAGCACTGCAAATGGAGCACATACCAGTGCAGTCAGTCGCCAGTCCCCAATCGCCGTAGCAGCAGCATGCTAATTTATGAAGTAGCAACTTGCAGCGACATGGATGCGGTAATTATAGCTTGGCAACTTGTTGCCAAACCCGCATGGAACAGCGCACCAAAGTGCATGAATGAAAAGAAAGCCAGAGTTGGAGTTGGAGTCGGAGTCAGAGCTACATCCCGAGTCCCAGTTTCAGAGCCAAGCTAAAACTTAAAGCCATCAAGGTGGCCATGTTGCACAGAAGCTGTTCTACTGCTGCTGCTCTGCTCTGGCTGCAACATCAGGTGAACGCGCCCACTCGGCAAATGAAAAAGGTTCTTGCCCCGTGGCGCTTTTGTTGTTGTTTTGCACGAACTGACTGCAACATTTTCACAGCAACATGCGGCAGCAACATAGTTTACACACCTACCGATACCGATGTATGCCCGGTTGTGTGCCCCGCCAGCAACATGCACTTAACTGGTAGCCGTAGTGCACTTTATAATACACAACATGGTCATGTCGGCTGCTCGAGACCGTGGAGCACTCGTCGCTGTTTGATAGATGCTGCCACTGGCTGCGGGCACATTGCTGCGCCTGGGCGTTGCCGTCGTACGGCGAGGAGCAACAGCAGAAGCGACAGCAAAGAGTAACCAGAACAACAGCAAACCAGCACCGTTAGATGACTTGTGAGCTTAGGCTTCATTTGCATGCCACACATACATATAAACTGGCAGAGAATTGAGGTAATGCGACTGCATATTACCATTAACCCACTTGGCAGCAATATGTGTAGCGACCTGGCGCTAGCAATGACCTTGCCACAGTTGAATCCTCGGAAAATCAAGTAGGCAATGCCAGCGATGTCGTCTCATTAACAAATTGTCCGCACAGCGTGTGCCCGTGTAGTGTCCAGGTAACTGATTATAATTAGCGCCTCCGTTGCAAAGCCCTTTTCTTGTTGCTCTACTCTTTGGGTTAATGCAAATTGTAAATCGAGTGCATGGCGAATTTGTTAGGGGATTAAAGTGTTGTGCCTGTTGTCCGAGTTGTCGAGGCAATCGAAACTGGAGCGCAGAAGGAAGTGTGAAGAAGTGGACAGGTTACACGCAGCGAAAGCAGAACAGAATTCTCGAAAAAAGAGACAGGCGGACAGGGTAGACGGCAGGACAGAGCAGAAATTAAAAGCGCAGCCGCCTCTCATCATCATCAACCCACACAAACACACACACGCACACTCACACACACACACATTAGCAGACATTAAAGATGCCGACGACGTCGACTGTGGCGCCGCTACGAAAGACAATATAAATCATATCATTCATGCAGCAGGAAAGGGTCCCCAATGCCACAAAGGAGCGATAGGTAGACCGAGAGAGAGTTGGAGTGAGAGAGGAGTAAGAGAGAGGGCGAGCAGGAGCGGCGTAAGCGCCGAGAGCTGCTCATCCTGGCAGGCCGACTGCTTAGCAATTAATATTTCGATTTTATTTGTATACATTTTGATAGAGACACCTTTGACTCTACACCTAATTCAAAATCCACATAAGCTACGTTTTTTTCATATTAGTCAAATTTGTTTAAATCAAACTAACAGTAAAAAGCAATATAAATACCGTTTTTGGAATAGTTTCCATGATTTCGTGGTTATTGCTGCTGCTATTGCTACTGAACTATGGCAAGGCCAATTCTGGCAATGGAAACGCGACGGCGAGTGCGTACGGGAATGGAGACGGAGTTGGCAATGGAGTTGGAAATGGCAACGGTAACGGGGACAGTGACGTACCCTGTGCCATTCATGATTTCTCCCTGGGAATATTTCATGCAGCCCTGGAGCAGAATTCAATGCAGAGTTTGACGGCACAGCGATTGCAGCTTCATTGGTGGTTCGTTTTGCTGGAGAGTGTCTGTTTCTGGTTGCCGGCCAGGCTGCTAATTGTATAAGTTCGCATCGTTTGTCCTTTCAGTCGGGGTCGAGGGACATTCACTAAATTATCAGTCAACTCCTGTGAAAGAAAATTTAACGGCGAGCAACTCAAAAGAATTTCCAAATTTCACACACACTGAGCATAAATCACGCATTTGCTGTTGTCTCTCTCCCTCACCCTAACACAAGCTACTCACCCACACCACAACACCCCCACACACACCTAAACACCTACACACACTCACACATTTACCCTTTCGGTTGACACACGATAATTTGTTCGAATCATTTTCCATCGCACACTGAAAATTGTTTGCACCAATGCTACGTGTCGGTGTAAATCTAATTAAATTGTTGAAATGTTTTCAGCAACTCTTTTTTTATTTGTCTACTTGTGCAGCAGTGCGTCCCTGTCGCCATCCCTGCCCCTGCCCCCGACCCTCTCACTGCCCGCACTGCTCTCCCTCAAATAGGCGCCACAAATGGCTGCAAAAACGCTGACAAATGTTTCCGTCAAAACACAAATTTCACCTCGTTTTTGTTAGCTAAGGTGTTTTGATAATAGAGCATATGGAACCAGGCACAGTGGGACAAAGTTAACGACTTTTTAAAAGTAAATTTGTAATGCTATATTACATTTAATTTTGTTGAATGTAATTTAGACAAGTAAGAAAGAGTATAGTCGAGCGAGCGGACTGTAAATGTCCCTGTACTCAGTCTAGTACGAATTTTCCTTAAAACAAAGTGATTTTTGACCTATGGGTGCTAAGGCTATAGTTATTCAATTCGGATTGAACTTGGTGGGAATAGTTAAAATGGTACCATAATGTAGTAAGATAGTTATAATGGTACCATAAACATAATTTAATCACGATAGCCCTAACAGTTTCCAAGTTATGGTTTGCGGAGGCGGTAGGTGTCGTGGCACCAATTTGAAATAAACATGATCTGCTCGCGAAGGACACAGATTTGCATTCCAACTTTGTGGCTCTAGCTCTAATAGTATCCGAAATCCATGTGTTCATACAGACGGACGGACAGAGGGACATCTTTGTATCTACTCAGCTGTTGATGCTGATCAAGAATATATATACTTCATGAGGTCGACTACGCCTCCTTCTGCCTGTTAGGCACTTTTCGCTTCTGAAAAACAAAACAGACTCCTCTACTCTTTTTTAGAATATGGGGTCTTAAAATAAGCTGTACTGAAATTAATATAATTTGTTTTAAATTCATAAATTGAGCCTCATTATTATTGATTTCATTTAGTAAATTCTGTTTTAATAGATTAAAGAATAGCTAGTCCTTATTTAGTGTATTTTATTACTTTATTATCTTAATTATAAAACTTAATTTACAAATAGCACTTCATTTATTTGAAATGAACTGATTTCTCATATTAAAAACACATTAATAATTAAGTTTATCTGTTAAGATGCAATCTACTTATAATGCTATAAATTATTGATAAATTCTTCAGTTTACACAGCTTCGTCCCAATGTGCGAGTACAATACCGTGAGTCAGTTTTGTTATGTTTTAGTCAAAAACTTTAGCCAACTGCGATTCAATGCTTAATTAAACTCTAGATCGCCAGCAAGGAATGCTCAAAAAAGCTGACAAGAAAAAAATAAAACCAAGTACAATATAATTTAAAACGAATTAAAAGCGCAGCCGTTTGAAACCTCCCGTTCAGTTCGGGGGCAGTGGGTGGAGGTGGAGAGGGGGAGGGGAAGGTGCTGGGACAGGTACAAGTCAAACTGACAGTGACGCGCCCAATCGAAAATAGCAACAAGTTAATTTGAGCCAAACTCCCCCGCTAAAAAAAACTTCATGTATTTCTGTTGTCGTTTTTTTTGAAAAGTCATTAGAAAAAATGTTAGGCAACCAATTTGAATATTTGATGGGACACACACACACACATGCACAATGCTGTTGTGCGTTGTACGCTGGTTAATTTAAGGTGATAATTGCGTTTTAATGTGACACAACTAAATTTCGTGGTTGAGTTTTGTTGTGTGTGCCGGAAGTTTTCCTATTTTCCTATTTTCCACTGCGCATGTGCAGCCAAGAAGCGCACACAAGCACTTGTTACGTGGATGGACAGGCAACAACAACAACAACTACTACAACTTTTGTACGAGCACTCGAAAAAAGTGTCAACAATTATTTTCAAATTTGAAAACATTTCATTTCGGCTGTTGGTTGATGGGTTTTTTGGGTGACGCGGCTTAAAAGGTTTCCCAGGTGTGAAATTGTTTTACACTGAGGATGTCGCGGAGGTTGAGGTTGAGCTTGGTGATTTCTTTTTTCCCCAGCAGGGAAAACTTCAAGTGCGGGTGTCAAGCTGACATCCTGTATGCGCACCTACCAAGTTCGTTGCCTAAGTCTTTCGTTTTGCCGCAAGTCACAAAACTATGAAGACATCAAGAAATCAACAACGGATATGTTTAACACGTTTTGCCAGTTTGTCACAGTAGCTCAATTGAAATTCCGTTGACTGGTTTTTTTGGCAATGTTTTATTTATTTTTGTTATTGTCGTTTTTCGACTAATTGGCGCCGCAGGAATTCGCGAATGGTGTGAGCTTCGAGTTGTCCGGCATGATCAACACTCTGGTAGCACCAACACTCACACTACTGCCAATTGCTAACTGCCAACTTATTGAATTGTGTCTATAGCTCTGTGCCTGTGTCATAACAAACACACACACCTACCCGTACCCCTTCCCCTACCCCTGCCAAAGCCAAGTCGTTTTTCAATGAATACATCAACAATGAGTCGCTGCCGTCGTCGTTTGTAGACGTCGCCGTTGGGGCTCTAAATTTATTGGCAGTGACGGCGATGGCGGCCAATTAACACAGGACGCCACCAGCGTTGCTTTGCTCTCAAGCTTTTTGCTCTTGAAAGCAGCCGCCAGCCAAAGGCAGAGCCGCAGTCGCAGACCTCAGGACTCTGCTGCACAGTGTGCAATGAAGTCGTAAAGTCTGATTTATTTCGAATTGAATGTCAATACACAGAGCCAAAAGCAAGTAAGGCCTGGGAGAGGGAGCGAGCTAGAGAGACAGAGGGGAGTAGCCACACTAATGCCCGACCACGGGCGGTCTCTGTTTCTGACCCAATTTGGCGCCTGCTGCGGCGCTTTCATCAGACTCCTCGTACATCATAAACAAATTCATAAAAGTCGTCGTCTCTATGACTGAAGCTACATTCATAAAATTTATGGCGTTGAAAGGCGCATCGAATGTGCATTTTGGGGCCGCTTCAAACTTGTTGGTCTTCCTGCCTCACCACGTTTCTCTGTGCCAGTTGTTGTTGTTGGTGAGGTCAGCGTGCAGTTCGTGCTACTAGAGTGGCCTTGTCTTGCCCCGCAGACGGGACAGACTCATTAAAATGTAATTTGAGCGCGTTGTTTCGCATTTCATTTGGTCAAGTGAAGCAAGTGAACCAAGTTAACTGAACTGAGCAGCAGACACAAGAGTAGCAGCAGCGACGTCAGTTTCCATTTCATTGAGCGAACAACCTCCAAAAGGAACTCTGCACTGACCCGTTACCATCTCGCTCTAGCTGCTGTAATTTTTGGGCCTCAATTTGATTGATTTATAAGTGCTTGCCATCTCGCTCAGTGGTGCGCACCCTTCGTCCCTGTCTCTATACACTGCAATACATACAAACATCGTCCCTTCTCTCCTCATTTGTGGCACATTATTATTTAAATGATAAATTGTATTGCCCGGGAACTTTGGCTTTGCTTCTCTGCTGTTTTTGGGGCCGCTCATTTCATTTGGTTTTATTGCCCGCCTTTGTAGGTGTTTCCGTGTTGCCTTTTCCTTTGCCCTTTCCCGTGGCCTCTTCTCAACCACGTGAAGAACCCTTGACGTTTTGCGCTTTCTTTGCCTTCTTTGCCTTCTTTGCCTTCACGTGGGCGTTTTGCTGTTCATTTCAAATGTTCCGTTGATTTTTGTGTACACAGTTCGTTCGGGGTCTAGACCTGCTGTATATACGTATGTTTGCAGCTAAGAAAATTAATCGTCTCATTTGTCCAAATGCAATGCCGTCGCGGCTCTTGGCTTTAATATGGGAATTAATGTTATTTGATAATAAAATCGATTAGGCTTCCGTATTTGAATGTTTCGTTTGCTCTACGCTGATTTACTACTTTAGTTACTGGGGCGTCTCTACAAATAAGACATCAGAGGGAAGAGTTTTCTAGGCGAAAAACCTTTTTATTTAGTAAAGTAGAAGACAAACTGAACTCACACCTAAATTGACGTTTAAAGGCCTTCATTTTGGCATTAACTTTGTCATTACAAAACTAATGTTTCAGTACTTTATACAAGTAGCTTTCAAACTGAATTATTAACTTAATGAAATGGTTTTAATATTTATATTATTGCCGACTGTTAAGGCTTTGCATAAGTTAAGCAAACATGTGTCAGCTTGTCTGTTAATGTTAACGGCCAATGGGTGGAATTGACTTGCAAACGCGTTCAAATGATATATTTGCAATGCACGTGTCTCACGTCTAACAACGGTTTGATTTCGATTCATATGCAATTATTGACAGCTTAAGTATATAGCGATATATACACACACTCTCTCACACACACACCCACAGAGCCGCAGACACTTGGTTCTTAGTGGGAAAGTCAGCAGTAGCTCCAGCCAATCATAATTTGCATTTAATAAATATTTTATTAACTAATTGCAACAATTACGTGCATTTTACTTGGTGCCTTCAAATTAGTGCCGCGATACCGTTTCCAGGGATTACAATTTTAATCGGATCAGTGCGGTGCCCAATAGCTATAGCTAAAGCTAATGCAGTTATTGATCGATTCACGTTTCTTGTCTAACAATAAGTCTTGTCGCGGCTCGTTAATTGCTCCAGCGGCTTATGAATATGCAGCAGCTCTATTAAAGAGCAAAAACTGAACAACAAACGAAAAAAAACCCCGCCAAGCCAAAGCGGAAATCCTCCTCGAGTGCACAGGTGACAACTATAGTTGTGGGCAGCGTGCGAGCGGCGAGCGGACGGGCGGACAGTGGATAGCCACTTGAGAGCAGCTCGTGCTCCGCTGCCAAAAGGTTCTTGCTGTCTTGTGTTGCTTTCATAGAGTGACGGCCAGCTGCGCGTCTTGTGAATGAAAATTTGTATGCCAACAGCGCGACAAGGCGACAGCGACGCGTCGCCATTTTGAATTTGTTGCTCACCAGTAGGCGGCGTCTAGCTGCCAGAGCGCAAGCAGCTGAGAGAGCGAGAGAGCGCAGGCGCTCTGCGTAGCCAGCGCAAGTAAAGAAGTGGTGAGTGTGAGAGTGGGAGCATGTGTGAGTGTGCATGGGTATGTGTGCATGCAGGGGGCGTGATAGCACTGCTTGCATGTATTTGTGTGTGCGTGTGTCAGTCTTTGAGAGTGTGTGCGTTCGTAGCTGCTGTGTTTTTTTTGTACCTGTGCAGTTGAGCGACGTCAAGTTGCTGGCTAGTTTGACTGGTTTCATTGCTTTTGTTCTTCTTGTTGTTGTTTCTGTTGCTGTTGTTGTTGCTGCCTGTCAAGTTGCCCGGTTTGGGCAAGTAGATGGCGCTAGTTGTCTTAAAGTAGCTTTAATATTAAAGCAATGCCCAAAGACTTTTAACTATAAAATGGATTTTGTTTAAAGAAATGAAGTACATTTTATTTAATTACTCAATTTCTTATTTAGTCCGCTTGTAAATATGTGTATGTTATGTCGTTGGAGCAGCAATTTTGTTTATAAAAATAAACAAATCATTAGTGTACTACAGTTTGATTGCTCCAAACGCAACTGTTGATTGCGTGCCACACACTGGACTGAAAGTGTACGTCAAAATTACAGGTTCAGACATCAATTTAATAATTGAGACCTTTGCCTGTTTTAATCAACATTATTTAAAATGTCAAAATATTTGCACTTTCAATGGCAGCGCGCGTCGTGAAAGAATCGAGCTCAAAAACAAAAAACAGAATAAAAAAACACAGAAAACAAAAACAACAAAAATAATAAAAATTTGCATACAAATAAATGTGGATAATGTTGTAAATCCCCCAAAGAGGGCACAAATCGAGCGACGCTGCTGCTGGCCACGCCTCAAGTGGGTGGCTTTTGGGGGGTGCCAGAGAGCGCCACAGAACTAGACGACGTTTGACACACAAACAAAAAAAAAAGCAACAAAAATGATGGAACAAAACATAACGCATACACTGTTGGGGCGCCCCCGTCTGCGTCGTGTCGTGTCTCCATTGATAAAATTTATGGTATTGGTGCGGTTTCAACACCAACCGCTGCCGCGACAGCTCACACAGGCACGCATACACACACAGGCTGGCGGCAGCGCAGCGACGTCAAACCGGTTCCATGCCATGCCATTGGTGGTGGGCAGACAGCGAGAATCGGCAACACCGGGTGTCTCGCTTGCACTCGACGCTCGCAAAGGGCAGCGGTTTCGGTCGCACGCGACAGCGACAACGCTGCAAAGCGACAGAGCTGGCTGAATGTTGACTGCGAACGACTGTCGACCGACCGGGCGGGCAGAGCGCAATCGCGACGCTGAGTTCGTACCTAGTCGTATACGCACTTTGTTCGTGGTTGGTCGTTTGTTGCTGTCGGTCGTCGCAGCGCCGTTCGCCGGGTTCGTTTCGAGTCTCGATTCCGTTTTTCGATACCGATTCTCTGATTCTCTTGGATTCTGATTTCGCGCTCGTTCGCTCACAAATCACTCGCGTTGCCGTCGCGCAAATTGCATAGATTGTTGTTTGTGGATTGTTTAGTGTCTTCTTGTCTTGGAGTGTGTGCATTTTCTGAATGCCAATTAAATGCAGCACAACAAAAAGCATTCAATATACAAATACAAATTGTTACAAGTGCTCTCATCAAGCTAATCATCATCATCAATAATAGTAATAATAATATTATTATTAAAGGGTGACCCAATTGCGAGTGCAACAGTTTCGTGTACACATCAACAACAACAACAACACACACACACATAGCCAAGAAAAAAGGTGTTTTCAAAGTGTTCGCTACAAATGCAGCCAAGGATTTACGCGCCCTTCTTTAAGATATAATAACTACTGCTATCAAACAGTTAATACTCGATAAACTTGTTTAATGTGCATCTAAAACTCAAGTACACTCAACACACACACTTGTACAACACAACAAACACACACAACAAACACACATTGGCACACATAAGCTCTAGCAAATTCATCTACTGAGGACAGCTCAAGTTGTTGTCATTCAGATTAATTTCCTGCGCGCGCGTTCCCAAGAAAAGCCGTCAAAATTCTTGATAAAGTGGCCTCAATAGGCGCCAACACGCTCAATTTTACGGACCTTGGGAGCCCCTACGAGGGGCCTCCCAGCACACCACAATCGGGCATGGATGCGCCGGACGCTCCACATACGCCCAAATATATGGACGGTGGCAGTACCGCCGCCGTCAGCGCCAGCATCACGCCCGGCGTCAATATACCCGGCAAATCAGCCTTTGTGGAGCTGCAGCAACATGCCGCCGCCGGGTAAGTGTCCACTCTACAGACCACATGCAATCCAGTGTTCTCTAGACAACAATTTTTGTCTACGTTGCATTCAAAATTGCATTCATTGTTTGTCTATCAGCCGAGTAAAATCAACTAACAAAAATGTCAAAAGTACTGCCATGAAGGACACACACTGACAAAGCTGAGTGACTGACTGACTGATTGTCTGACTGACTGACTAACAGCCTGCCCTCGAGCCTAGTTTAACCTTAGCTGTGATGCAGTTTGTCGATTCGATACTCGTTATCAGCCCACGTCATCGGGTGCAACACACCCAAAATTGACTTCAGGGCGTTCCTAGATCATTATTCGCTTTATCGCCTTTAATTTGGTTCAGTTGTTTTCACTTTTATCCATTTGCCAATTTGTTTAAGAATTCGCTTTCAGAAATAGTAAAACTTGTTTAGAAGTCGTAAAAAGTTTGAATTGATTAATTTATAATTTTATGATTTAATTGCATGTCTATGCATATTGGTTACGCTGAACTTTTAACCTTTTCCAGCTAATCGACGGCTTTCAGTGATTTTAGTTATAGCAGCGCTATGCGTTTTAGTGACTTGCAGTTCAATTTTAATAGTTATTGCTTAAAGATATGTTTTCTGGCTTTGTAGTTATACTTTCAATAATTACTGACTGCAGCAAAAGGGAATTTAGTTTGTAGTTAGCTAATCAAAGTACAAGTTTGTGGTCATAAGTATGAACTTAAAGCTTAGTTAATACTACAGAATAGTTTATTTACTTGGTTTTAAACGTTCTTTTCTTTGCCATAACTTTAAAAGTTGTAGTCTTTTATTACTTTTAGTCATAAGTATCTTCCAAAAATTCAGTGTTTCCATTGTTTTATTTTTCTTTAATTTTCGATGCTATATTTAGGTAGTTAATAGCTGTTCCTATACTATATATTTACTATATATTTTACCTCTTGTTTTATATAGATAACCTTTATTTTAAAAATTTGTCTGCTGGCTATTTTGTGTAGTGATAAAGACTACATATTTTCCCCATGTCATACATTATATCGCACGATCGCATCTCTTATTTGCCTACCGATGTACATCTACCAAAAGTTGTCCAGTTTTTTGTGTGTTGAATAAAGAAGTTGCTTCATCGTATGGCTTAACTTTTCCGTGCACTGTTTATGCAGGCGTACGGGCAGCTTGGGCTCCCTATGCCGCTGAAAAGCCTCCGGGAATGAACGGAAGCCAAAAATAAATTCAATTAAGTGCAGTTTAGTATGCCGTCTTTATTGGGAGACTTAAATGTTTTAGACGGGCTTTTGTAGTGCGCTCTTCCTCTAGCTACTCTGTAAATAATATTTGGAGTGTGTGTGTGTGTGTGTGACTCTCCCAACGCACGATTCGATTTTTCATTATACATATTTCATTGCATTTTCTGCGTTTTGCGTTTTTCGTTTGCGGTTTGCCTTTTTGTCATTTCTGTAGTGGTGCGTGTGTAGTTTGAAAGTGGTTCGTTGCCTGCTTCGGTGGTTCAGTGGTTCGATAGTTTTTGGTGGTTTGGTGTCACGGTGGCTGCCATATTGCGGACTTGTATTGCGGTTTCTCTTGGACAGTTGCGTTCCGTGTGTTGTTTCCGTTTCCGTGTTGCCGCAGTGTATTGAATATTTCATGGCTTATTATTGGGCAATCGGGTTAGAAACGTTCGTATAACATATAGCATTAAAGGTGCCCTGCACTATAAAGTCCCGAGGGCTGACATCCCTGGGAAAGTGTTCAACTGTTTTAGCTGTTCGCTGCGCCCGCAACTTTTGGCCATGGCTAAAAAAGTGTTAACAAAATATTTACCAGTAACTCATGCCACCGTTTAGACTCTCGACTTTTCACTCTCCTGTACGGTATTTTATTGATTTTTAGTCTCTGTATTATTATATCTTTTTTCTATATTAACCACAGAAAGTTCATTTTACTTATTGTAAATGAAGTCATGGCAAAACTTTGTTTTAGCCGCGTTTCCATTTGTTGTGAGAAAAAAGTTTCGTTTCGACGCTTTGTGCATTAAACATGAAATTCTGTTCTGTTCGGTTCGGGTCGGTTCTGTTCTCTGCCGTTAAAGTGGGTTCTATTCTAGTTTTTCGACCGCGTTACTAAAAAGTGTATGGAAAACACGCGAGCTTTTCTTCCTACTGCTGTTTTCTTTTTTAGTTTAGTTTTCTCTCCCGTTCTTTCGATTTAGTTTTTCGTTTATTTGTTGTGCTTTAACCTGGCGTGTCAAAGGGCTGACAATGAATACGATATGAGACCTATTAGGAATCTTGTTTTCTGTTTTCAGCAGAGTGTTTTTTATCTGACAAAATGTTCTAATTTTGTGTTTTTTTGATTACTCATTTTAGATACGGCGGCATTCGCAGCACCTATCAGCATTTTGGTCCACAAGGCGGTCAGGATTCGGGCTTCCCGAGTCCTCGCAGCGCCCTTGGTTATCCATTCCCGCCCATGCATCAGAATACCTACTCTGGCTATCATTTAGGCAGCTATGCGCCGCCCTGTGCGAGTCCCCCCAAGGATGGTAAGTAAAGATACATAAATTTTAAATAAACTTGTAAACCCTCGTACTTCCCCTATGTTGGAGATAATTTAATCTTCAATGTTGTCCGGCTGCGCACATCATTTAAAGTTCACTCTGTCGTTTGACTTCTCTTCAATCTGAGCTGAAGATCTCTCAAGATCGTGTTGCCATAGCCTTTGGCCTCAAGCTCAAGCTCAAGCTCTTTGGATTCGCACATTTTGGCGACACTTGAACTCGAGTGGGCAACGCTTCCAAGTGCTTTTGTTGTCGCTTCTTTTGTTTGCCAACACTTGACTTTGACATTCCCAGAAACAAGCAGTAACTCAATTTTATTATGTCTATATGTCTATATATAATGAAATAGATTTAAAAAGTTGTTCTAGCAAAACGATTAGTTCTAAAATTAAATCGGAAGCAGTTATGAAAGTAAAAGGATAAATAAATATCAGTAGAACTAATTAAAATATATTTCTAACTTCAAAACTGTTATGAACTAAGGTTCCGTACTTAGCACCTCATCTTTTGTCTACTATATATAAAACTATATATAAACTATATAAGCCCCCTCTCTCCTACACATCACTAGGATTCTTCTTCATTTGTAATGTAAAACTTATGTTGTGTTTAAGCACTTGTAACACCTGATTTCATAGCCCATTAACGACAACTTTATGTCAAACATAATTTTTATAGAGTAATAAACTGTTTTTAGACCCTGTACTCTAAAAAAGAGTAGAGCGGTCTATTAGGTTTGTCAGGCAGAAGGAAAAAAACAGAAAATTTGTATGAAGACAAGTAGTTTTAGTTGAGCTATGGCAACCAAAGTCATACATTATGTATATAGTACCGTTATAACTATTCTCACCAAATTTGATAACTCTCATAGCTCAAATCGGTTAAAAATTGCTCATATTTATGGATCGAAAGAGTACAGGGTCTTTTGCGGTCGGCTCGCTCGACTGTAGCCTTTCTTACATGTTTATTTAAATGCATGCGGTGCGTTAAAAGTTGTATCTGATAGATTTGGTATATTTCAAGATATGAATAGATGTATATATATTTTATTTGAGTTATTTTTCGAGTGCTTGGCATAATTGCGCGCTTAACTGTGACATTTTGTTAACTATCGCATTTTGTTCAACAATTTTGTAGCTGTTTTTGTTGTTGTTGTTGTTGTGTTTTATGCTCTTTTGTTGTTGCTTTTTATGCGTTCTGGTTGAGCAGTTTTGTCTGTAAGTGAAAAGCAATTCATTTCGCTAGCTTTTGTTGCCGCCAAAATGTGTAGAGTTGAGCCAGGTATATATACGTATCTATATATAGCTATATATACTAGCTATTTCTGTGTATTACGTGTTGTTTGAAGCTTGACATTTCGTTACGCATACGCTGCGTTGTCCGTGCTTGCACTTAACCTTGAATGCCGTTGGGCACTAAACTACTTAACAGGGCTTAAGCAGCTGATCAGCTGGCCGGTAAAGTAATTGGCCGAAATGTCTGAAAACATGTTTTGTTTATGTGTCTAATAATAAATGGCACACTAGCTCACTCTCCCCATCCCCCTCTCTCTCGTTTTCTCTCGCTTACTCTCCTGCTCTCCCCTGCGCGCTGTCTCTTTCGCTCTGCTTACACTGTTGTTTGTAATTATAATTGCCGTAATTACGTTTTCGTTTGGCGTAATTAATTACACCATTCTTTGGTGTAGTTGGCCGACTGAATGCGTTTACAGCGCTCGATCTCCCCTCTTGGCCGTCTCATGCAAAAGAGAGCCACATATGCAGCAGTCCAATAGCTGCGACTCACTCACCAACACACACACACACACACACACACACACACTAGGGATCTGGTGTCAGGCTGACTAATGGCCCATGTGGCTCGCCGGCTGTGTTGGGTGGTCACCAATATGCTGCCATCTCGCTCGCACGCGGCCATTTTGTCATTAAGCCACAGCACGTGCTGCGGCGCCAATAATTTTGACACACACACACACTCACTCACACACATGCATACACAGGTAACGGTAACGACTGTGACTGTGCCATATAAGGCACTTAATAATAGTTGCTGGATTCGCGTTATTTTTTGAACAATTAGCGACATCGCCGTGGCAGTTGCAGTTGCAGTTGTCCACCCCCTTCCCCCTCCCCAAGCCCCTCTATGCGCTGCTCGTTGAACTTGTGCACAACAAACAGTTGATCGAGTGCTTTGAACTTTTGCTTTTGTTTATAGTTTGTAATTGTTCATTCAACTTAATTATCGCACATTTTACAAGTTACTTAACGATTTTTGTTGGCCAAAAATGTTTTATGGCTCAAATATGCTCCAATTGTTGTTGTTGTCGTTGTTATTGCTGTTGTTGTTTACTATCCATAAACGTCACGTCTGTTATGCATTCCACATCATCTCATAAATATGCATAAGTCAAAGTCTCGGTCCTTTTTGCATTGCCATAATTTTGTTGCCTAATTATAAATTCATCGTGGCAAAGTTTGTGCCTTTTACAGGCACAAGTTGCAGCTAAATAAAACTCCTTTTTCTGGCATTCTTTACTTCATTTATTTATTTCCTTTTCTTTTTTGCAGACTTTTCAATCTCAGACAAATGCGAAGACTCCGGCCTACGCGTCAATGGCAAGGGCAAGAAAATGCGAAAACCACGCACCATTTACAGTTCACTGCAACTGCAGCAACTGAATCGCCGTTTCCAACGCACCCAATATCTGGCACTGCCCGAGCGTGCCGAGCTGGCAGCGAGTTTGGGCCTAACGCAAACGCAGGTGAGTTAACGTGGCTGAAATGAGAATTATTTGAGTTTAGAAATTGTAAAGTTAGTACAAAATATTACGCTTCAAAATCGGGGTACACTTTAAGTATAAAAGTACACTGACCACTCTACTCATATTAGAGTTGCCATTATAACAAACAAACCGCTAATGCATTAATTACTGTAGTTGCTTGACAACCCTGTCTGCCACCATCTCAGCTTGTTTTCGCAGCCTTTTTAACACTTTGTTATGCGGTTATTAAAACTCCTTTTTTCAGCTGCAAAAAGCTGTCAGCTGTCAGCTGAAAAAGCTCTTTAACAAAGCTTTTCTTAATGTAACTGTTGTTGTGGTATTCCCTGCTGCAATTCCCTGGCCAGAGTCCTTGCCCCTTTGGCAAACACGGGGCCAGCAAGTAAATGCATTTCAAATTGAATTGTTGACATGCCTCTAATGTTGACTGACAAACGAGCCAAGCCAAGCCAAGCTAGCCGAGCTGAGCTGAGCCAAGCCTCCCACGCCTGTGACCCTCACTCGCACAATAGATACAAGCACATAGATACAAATACACACACACACAGTTTAGTTGTTGTTGTTTTTGTTGTCGTTATTCACTCATTTTGCACGTGTGTCAATGTCAACTTTTATATGACGACGTACAGCTACAACTACAGATACATCTACAAGTACGTGTATCTTTTTAAATGCACGCGCTACTGCCCACGGCATAGAGTGAAAGATACGAGGAAAAATACAAAAATAATTGTAATGAAAAGCAGAAAAAAAAAATACAGAAAACAACAGCAACAACAGTAACGCCTGCCATTGTGGCTGCCTGCTTGGAGACACCCACCCAGTTTGGGTTTGAGTTCCAGTTCCAGTTCGAGTTCCACTCGCAGCTCCAGTCCCAGTCACCGTCACAGTCCCAGACCAAGTCTCCGTCTCAGTCCCAGTCCCAGTCCCGATTTCGAACCGAGAGCGAACGTCAAACTGTCTGAATAGCGAGCACATTGTTTTTGCCACAATAGTTTTCCACATGAAAAGCAAACGGCAATAAAAACAACAACAACAACGAGAGGAAAAACAATAAAAAAAGCAACTGCAAAAAAAACAACATAAAAAACTGTTGCAAAAAAAAAGTAAAAAGCGTATGAAAAAATAGTGAAAAAAGTAGATGTGAATGAGTCTCGTTTTTGAGAAATTTATTGATAGTGGGCGTGGGCTTCCTAATTGAATTAGTGTGCCACAAAAGTTCACGCACACACACACAGGGCAGACAGCGAGCACTGAGAACTGAGGCAGCTCAAAAGAAACTTGTAAAACAAGTTGAAGACGACTGTGTGTGTGTGCGTGCGTGTGTGTGTGTTGCGTGGGTGTTGCACAGCCGCAAGTTGTTTATCAAGATAGTTATTTGAATACGGCTGCTTGCTGCCATGCCACAGACACGCCGGAGTCTAGAGCTTGGGCTCTGACGGAAGGGCGGGCGTGCCACACGGCGGCTGTGTAATAAATTTGTGGCTAGGCCAAAAGCCGTTTACTTAGTCACCCTATAAACGCTGATTTACATGGGTCCAGGCACAAGCCCTAGCAAAAAACTCATAAACTCGAAACAGCCACAACAAAAACTACAACAACTTGAAGTACAACTACAAATTCAGCTTTAAAGCTGGCAGCTGTCAATCGATGTCAGCAGTGCAGTTTGAACTTAGCCAAAAAAAATAAAGTAAGAGAAACGTAGAGAAAAAACTAAACAAACAGCCACGCCCCTTTGTGAAGTGCAGTTGGCCAGGATAGCGACACAATCAATTTGGTTGTATCTCTCTCTGCCCTTCCCTCTCCCTCCCCCTCCCTCTCCCCGTCTAACTGGCGCTGTTGACCCCTGCGGCAGTTGCCACTAAAAAGGGGTTAAACAAAATTAATTTATGACTGCGCCAAGGGTGTTGCCCAACTGATCAAGTGGACTTACTTACAGTTAGTACTACCCGTCCAAGTGTCTAGAAAAACTTTCGCTTTCGGTGTTAATTAAAACCGCCCTCGCAGTTTACATCGGCAGCCACAACGGAAGTTTTTTATTGATTTGCCAGCTATAGTTTTAGTTTAGTCCTAACTAAAGTTTTTTTGGTCTTAGCCACGCCAATGTTTGAGCCGTGCAAACAAACCATTGTGCTTTAGCCATAAGATTTATGCGTTACACAAACAACAACTGCAACTGGCCGGGCTTAATGGCCTTCAGCGGCACAGGAGGCACTTGGCCAAGTCGATAGCTTTTCCCCCTACCCCTACCCTCTTTTTTTGGGGCGTGTTGGACAATTTGTTGGTCTTAAAGTTTTGCATGTTGAATGAACTCGACTACGAGTACTCACAATCTCAGTTGTCTGGTTTGGCTGCTATCTAGCGACACGTTCTAACACCTGCCAATGAAATGTGCAATAGAAATAGATACAGCTATAAAGCTACTATATACGATACTACACTTTGCTCAACGGCATAAAAAACTATTTCATACTCGCTTGTTGTTGCTTTATAGCCGCTGGTTTTCAGTTTTTTTAGTGCTGCCTGCAAAATATAATTATGGTAATTTCATTATTATTATTTTTTGCCTCTTCTGCTACATGAATAAAAAAAGCTAAAACCCGTTTGAGTTGTCGGTCGTCAGCTGCTTGCTGCTTTCCGCACCGCACCTTCCTGCCTACCTACCTACCTACCGTTTCTGCATGTTTTTCAGCTGCATTTCAGTTGCATCTCTCACTCGGTTTGAAGTACGCGCTCTTGTAGTTTGATTTTGAAAGTGCATCCGGCGACTGCTGGGCGCCAGCTAAAGATCGAAAAATATGTATACATATATATTTATAGTAAATATTAATACATACACCTGTATATAATTATGTTTGTGACCAGTTCGCTTTCGCTTTGATTCGGTTTCAATTAGAGCCAAATTGTTGCTACTGTTTCAGTTGCTGTGTTGTTTTTTTTGTTTACACCGCTGCCGCTTAATTGAATAATTACATAGAACGTTGGAAGCCGATCGTCAATGTTTCAATAACACCACAAAAACCCAAAATCGACGAAAAAATAACAAACTCATGACCAAAACTCAAACTCAAAGTCTGACAGCGCGAGACAAACGCAAACACTCGCATAAAAAAATGTATAAAATAAAATACGACTGGAAATTAAACAAAAAAAAAAAGACTGTTGTCCGTGCGAACCGTTCAACGAGCTGATCTTTGCTTTTCTTTCGCATTTTGAGAACCTTTTAAACTGCGTGTTTATGAGCTCATATCGGCACATTTTGATCTGGTTGTTGGGGTCTCTCCTCAAACACCACAAAGGCCACAAGAGGGCGCAACAACTGATGAACAAAATATTGTAGGAGGCCACGCTGTTGGCTCGAAAACAAAGGATTTGGCAGCAACATCAAGTCTTTATGCTTAGCAGATGAACTGCCAAAACGGCGCTTGTTGAAGCTCCCAGCCAAAGGCTCTGAGCAAAATGTTGGTTCAAACAATGTGTGGCTTTGATTTAGGGAGATTCTACGAAAAATTTGGTATAATCGGAATCAGTCAAATAAACGTAGAGGAAGTTGCACCCAAAAGAAAAGATTTTTCTATTGTCCCTGTAGGTTGAATTCTGTAGGTTTAACTGGATTAGTTTTATTAGCTGAGCTTTAAAGTAAATAACTTAGTAAATAAAGGATCGATAGCTCTTCAATATAATTTAAATTGGTCTATCTTATGAGCAAAAAATTTAATTTGTTATTATATATTATATTAACTGAGAATTAAAGTAAATAATGTATTAAATTTGAAATCGATGGGTTTTTAATATACTTATTATTATTATATTAAGTTTAAGGTTTTTCTTCTTGTTTAATATACAGTGGAATCCGGTTATAACGACACTCAAGGGACCGATAATTTTACGTCGTTATACCCGGTAGACGCTTTAACCGAAACGAGCAAAGAAAATAAAGCTTGTATGTGGACCAAACAAGACATCAAATGACCGGACGGACGCTTTAAGCGGAGTCGTTATAACCGGATTCCACTGTATATGCGTCATATATTTAAATATTAGTATATAATTGCTCCTTTATATTTTCAATATATAAGATCAGCTGGACAATTAGTTTATTTATTCCTTTACCCATTTAAATATATTTTAAATAGTTCATTGTACGCTTTTTCTTGAATACTTCTCCCTGCTCTTATCACTTCCACTGCTAACATTTTGCAACTGACTTGCAGTTGCTCTGGCATGTCTGCAAAAATCAACAACGCCTGCTTTATGTGTGTCCCACAGAGTGTTTGTGTGTGTGTGTCTGACTGTGTGTATGTGGGTGAGTGTGCGTGTGTAAACGCAGACGCATCGCCCACGGTGCACACCTTCACAGCAGCAGCATCAGCAACAGCAGCCTTTGTTGCTGCGGCTGCTGGCAGCGATAAGTCTGCTCCACCCCTAGCCCCAAAAGATCAGTGCTCCGCAAACAACCAGCAAAGGTCATGGACTCTACAAAAACAACAAAAAACAACAAAAATGGCAAAAAACTAAAAAGGCTGCTTAAAATTTCATTGGAATTCCAAGTGGCGGCCAAATGAAACGAAGCCAAAAGAAACGAAACTTTTATAGACAATTTGATGAATATGAAATACTTGTAATAAAAAATTAAAATTAATTTCCACATCAACAGCAATGCGTTTAATGCGAGCAAATAGTTTTATTGTATAAAAGTGTGCAAAAAAAATGTGAAAAAAAAGAGAAAAAAACTAGCACAACTTGATTTAAATAATACAAGTGTCTAGTTAGTATCAGCGACTAACGCGCAGCGACAGCGACACACAGAGAGAAAAAAAAAATGAAATTGAAAAACTTGCTGACCGCATTTAAATGCCCGGGCAGCAGCGAACGTGACGGCAACAGCAGCAGCAGCGGCAGCAACAACATGGACAACAACAATGACAACACATCGTATATCAGTGATTGTCTGATTTACGCGCGCAATGTCAATTAAATTATGGCACATAATACAATGTAACACAACAACAGCAACAACAACAACAACAAGAACCACATGCTCGTCTTAATCACACGCACATTGCAACAACAACAGCAACTACTTGTGAGTGACCCACCAGCAGCAGCAGCAGCAACAACTACAACAGCAACTGTTGCTGTCGTCAACGTCGTCGCCTCCCTATGTCGAAATTTTGCACCGTGCGCTCGCGTAACAGGAACTTTGAATTAAGTTTGATCAGTGCTCATGATGCTGGTACTAGTACTTACAACAACAGCAACAAAAACACAGCCAGCAGCGACAACAAACAAGTTGCCATTAACAATGATGCATTGCCCGAACCGGAGCCAGTGCCAAAGCAGCCAGACACAAGACAAGATCAACGGGTAGAGGGAAGGGGGTAGGGGAAGCGGGAACGGTCGAACGGGAGCACAAAATTTCTCACTCTCTTCGCTATGAGTAGCATCGTCTTTCTCATCGAGTGACAAGTGTTCCTATTTGCATTTTGAGCGCAACTAAGCCACACTCATCAAAAGTATCTTAATATCTTCCACACATGTGTGTATCTTTGAAATGTAAATGTCACTTACGTGCTGTTTGCACAATCTTGATAGTAGTTGACATAATTTTGCACGTGCAGCAGCTAAAACTATTACAGCTCCGATCGTACAGCAGATTGATCCCAACTGACCTACAAAAGCGGCACAAGATGGAGGCGGCTTTTATATAGAAAGCGAAAGCTTTTAGTATATAGACTTAAAATTCTTAAGCGGAGCTTATTTAAACTGAAATTTACTTTATGAATTTTCAATCAATCCCCGTCTCTTGGCATTAGCATGTCTTGTGTCGCAACAGGTTATCAAATCTGACAGAAACATCAACTCATCAGGTTGTATCTACAGTCCACTATCTTAATAGAAATAGAAAGCAAGTTTGAGCCACTTGGACAGTCTTTGGAACATAACCAGCCACATCCTGTAGACAGCATCCACTTCCTATGGGCATCCCGTTGCGGGTATTCCGGGCAAAGAGATTACACGCTTGTCGCCGGTGATGAAAGCAAGTTTTGCGATTCATTCACAAAAAAAAATAAAATAAAAATGAAAAAAGACCAGCAAAAAACTGGTCAGCTGCACAACTGGACATTGGTTCAGCTGGACAGCTGAGTATTTTATAAAAATCATACGCAACTCGCAGGAAATTACGAAAACTTGAGTAAAAACTTCAGTCAATACAATAAATAAAACTTTAAGATTAGAAAGAGAGGCAGTTACTCAAAATAGACAGAGCTGGCGCTAGTGGCTTGGCAGACGACAGCGTGTCTAGCTGGCAGCTGATCTCGACCTGGGCATGGCTCAACTATTGACTAATGTTACGTGTGCGGTCGTTTTTGGGGGTTGGCGGGTTAATTACGCGCTCATTTGTTGACACACATACAACAAACAAAACACACACACACACACACAGACGCACAACCACTTTTGGCTGCAAACTCAAGGATGCGTGCCAGTCTTGAGACGCAACGCCTGCCGCTGAGTTGAGCTCAAGATTTCAGTTACGCGATAATAACAATAATTATTATTTTATTATGAAAACAACAAAAAAAAATCAACTTTATTACGACGACAAGGCATTGACGTTGGCAAGAGCCAAAAGCAAGAGTTTAGGCCGCAACCATTCCAGGCCAAAACAAGCAAGAAAGGCAGTCAAGGCAACGCGACTTAGTGTTACCCTGTAAGCAGATTTGTAGCTTAACACTACCACTTTTAGGTACTAGCCCTTGGGCTGCTGATATACCCGACTCCATACATCACCCCCGAAAAGCACGTTTATCGAAGGCAGACTGTAGACTCAACCACGACGCAACTTTCAGACTGTTTTTTATGATGTATTTTTAATCGATGCGCTGAGATTTGCGCGCCTTTTGCTGCCCTCTGGCTGTGGGTGGGTGCCTTATGCGATGGATGAGGAATGAGCAAAGGCTGCGGCTAAGGGAGCAGCATGTGGATGTGGAAGTGACTACGGATGAGTCAGCGCGGGCTCATGTTATAATTGGCTCTCAAATTTGCAAATGCGTATTGAGTCCAGAGTTGGCAACTTGAAGCTGCAGTGCAGCCACCCCTTTCGGACAGGTTCTTTTGCCTTTCCTCTTAGCTGGCCTTGTAAATGCGATGCCAATTAAGTTGCTGTACTCTGACACCAATTATAGTTTTTTTTCTTCTTACTGGCCTTTTGGGGGGTTGAGAGATGTGTCGCCAGTTTGGCTGCTTTTCTTCTACAACAACAACAACAGTGGGTAAACAGACAACTTTTAACGCTTGGTTAATTTTATACATTTTTCCAGTCTTTTGTTGTTTTGTTTTTGTATTTTTCCGTGCTGTTTTTCCATTATCATGATCGCTGTTTTGTGATATCCGCTTGCGCTGTGTGAAAATGCATAGAAAAAACTAAAAAAAAAAAAAAGTACGACAAAAAACTTAAAAATAAAGCGACAAATAATAGTTAGCTGACCATGATTTCATTTGGCTTGACTACAAAACAAAACACAACAAAAAATAGAAGAAAATAATATTTAAATTACAACAAAACAAAACAAAATGAAAAACAGAAAAACCCCAAAGAATGCGCTTATATAAATTGTGCAATTACCCGCCACACTTTTTTCCCTAGCTATAAATTTTTTTCTATTTCGGTTATCTGCCCGTTGGGATCTTATGAAGTGAAATGAGATCGTCACCATCGTGTAATTACGATATGCTGACCACAAATATGATTTTTTTGTGCTTGCCCCCCGTCTCGCCCCTGAACAAGTGTTTAGTTTAGAATGTATTTCTGCTTTTTGCCCTTTTCACTTAATTTGTTTACCACTTTTCCCCGGTCACCTGTTACCTGCTTGCCTCTTTGACATTCCAGGCATTTACTTCTAAACCTCAAACCGTTCCAATTTAGTGGAGCCGTGTGCGACGGCCTGGAAAATGTTTCAAGTGCATTTTTATGAGCGCTCTTTAATTTTGTGGCCAAACGCTTCGGGCCCGGTCAAGAATATTGTGCGAGGTAGCCATATAAATAGCGGTAATTAAAGTTGTGGTTAAATAATTGACTAAATGCACAAAACTGCAAGTGAAATGGGGAGTTTCATCTGTCCAAGTAATTATATAGGTATTTAGGGAGAGTACATAGAAGTTTTATATCCTGGCTGACACTCGCTGATCAGCGTGGGGACGAAGTGGTAATGGGTATGACCCGGAAATTCCTATAAATATTCACTATTAATATTCAATTAAAGGGGAACTTTTTGTAGCAAGCTTACTAAAGCTTACTTTTCAACACATATTAATTACAGGGTATACTGCTACTAGCAAGCCCTTTTAATATACTAAAGTTCGAGTAAAGTTCAGAGTACCCCCTAAGTTCATTTGGTAGCAAATTCCCCTCGAATTCGGATTTGCATTAGCTCATTGTTACACTTCCAGCTGGCTTTCCAACTGGGCTTCCCAGTTGTAAATTCTCACAAAAGTCGTTACTTTCCAATAAAAATAATAAATAAATCTTGGACACGTGATGAATCGAATGCAATTTGTAATCGATTCATTTATTTATTTCAACAGAATCGCATTAATATTAAACAGACAGTCGTCAGTGCCAGTTGTTACAGAGTAGCAAAAAACAGTTGTTTCGCATCTTAAAATCTGGCCAAAATGTTTGTTAGATTGTCAGTTAGTGGACCCCGCTCCCTTCCCCTCTCTGCGCTTTTGTATTGCCAAAACACAGAGTGACATAACCACAAGATGGAAACGTAGTCGAAACTTTTTGCTATTTTACTGTCACCTGCTGCAGGCAGCGAAGCCGAAACAAAATTAAATATGACTAATATTTTGCAGTGACTGTAGCACACTCAAAAAAACAACAATAAAACGTTTTAAGTAGACACAGAAAGTACAACAACGTTGACTAAGTTAAACTTTAATGCGCGTCGCGGTCTCGAGTTTTGTTCCACACACAAAAAAACTAAACAAAAAACCGTCTATATAAATTTATTTATATATATGAGTATGAGTATGAGTGTGTTGTTGTTGTTGTTGTGCGCGTTCCGCCCCGTCACGCCCTCCTACGGCAGCGACGTCAACTTGGAACTTGGCACTGCACTAGCTGCTGTCGTACCGCTGCTGTTGTTGTTGTAGTCAACAGCCCCTTCTAGCCGCCTCTCTGAGAGCAACATGTTGTTGCTGCTGTTCTATCTGCTTAGAATCTCACCTTGACAATTGCTGATCAAATGCTGCCGCCAATTTATTGTTGAAAAATTTTGCGTCAGCTGCTGCCGCTGCTGTTTTTCATCATAATTTTTGTTGCTGTTGCTGCTGCTGCTGGTTGATGGATTACAAAAGCACAACTGCAAAACTGACTCAGTTTAAGTTGCTGGCACACAACGGCAGCAGCAACAAATTAGAATTACAAAATTTCAAGGCCTTGCAGGTGAATCAAAGCGAATGAGAATTCGAATTCGAAATCGCATTCGCATTCGCAATCGCAATCCTATTCGTTTTTCGCATTCACAATTCGCATTGCATGCCACTCGCACTCACAATTGTTGCTGTACAAATACAATTTTCAATAGTTCACAGCGCTGATCGGACAGTGACTGGAACGAACATGGGAACAGTTTCCGGATTTGACAACATTGTTGTTGTTGTTGCACAACGTATTGGGTTAGAGTAGCGAAAAGCTTTAAGAATGGCTCACTATTGCCCCGGATGCACGTCATCCGCCCCAGACTTTGTCTATCGTTCTTGTTGTTGCTGTTTAATTGCTTCTGCGTATGCTACAGAAATGGCTAAAAGGCACATTTCTTTGAGCCAATAAAGCACTAATTGAGTTAGTATAAAGCTCGTTTTGTCGCACGATCCGTCTCACTTTGGCAATTGGCATGCGACTAACTTGTCGCGATTTCGCGCGAACACAGAACGCAGCCCAATATGCTAACTGCCAACAGATTGCGGTAGATTGTTTGCTGGGCCGTTAGCTTAAAACCGCTAACAACTTTATCAGCTAATACATATATTTAGTGGCATTAATCTCAGTGCCTTGCAATTGGCAATCAATCGAAACTTGTTGAAAGCCTGTGTATCTTTCTCCTGTCACATTTTATGGCTCACTTCAAGTACGTGACTGAAAGCCAGCAACAGTTGCTGCTGTTGCTGTTGCTCCAGCAGCAACAACAGCTGGTGAAATGCTTATGCGTGGCAACGATTAAGCAATCACCGTACCAGCAGCCAAAGTGCCTATATAGAAATTAGATCAATATCTTTATTTATTTATAAATTGTTTTACGTGGCTGCCTCCAAGGAGTGCGCTCATTTCTCATTAACCGCAACGCCAGTGTATGGGCAAACATCAGCAACTTGTTAATTGTGGACTGTGTTAGAGACGCTTATATAAACAGGCAGCAGACTCATAAACAGACTCCAACTTGGACTTTGTCTGACGCTGCCTTTGCCGTTGCCGTTGCATTCCCCTCGGCCTTGCCTAATTGCATATTTATTGTTTATTAAGCAGCGCTTCCCGCGGGGCAACAACAGCAACAGCACAACCACAGCAACAACACTGCACCGCAACCGCTCATAACTTGCAACAAGCGCGTCTTGCTCTGTGCAGCGTCTCATTCACTTTTACGCATTGACTATATATGCATAAATTAATGAAGCGCGCGCCATTCATTGCAACTGCTGTCTAGCTCATTGATAAAGATCAATGGCATAGCTGACAACGTCGCAGTCAGCTGCCCCCGAGGGAGCGCACCGTAGTCGGAGATGCTCTCGCTCTCTCTCTCAATCTCTCTCGCTTAGCTGCCTGACAGTCGCAGACGTGGTCTAAGCCCAACATGGTCAACTTGTTGCATATTTTGCATAGCAATGCTACTGGGATTCACTGGGAGTCACTGAGCATCACTGCGCTTCGAAGCACCGAAAGCCACGTGCTGGCTATGAAACAAGTTCAAACATGTTCGGGTCAAATGGGCTAACTGCAAGCTGGTAAGCTAGTTCTGCCCTCTGGCCACGTGTTTCAACTTTGACTGGAGCTGCAGCTGGTTGCTGCCTCAGCTGATAATGATGATGCTGGTCACGGACAGCAACAACAACAGCAGCAGGGGCAGCCACCGCATCGATTTGCTTTCAATTTGTTGGCGGTGTTAAGTTGGCTTCATTTGCTGGCCTCATGTTACCCGTTGCTGGATTCAAGGCGTTGTTGCGTTGCTGGCCTGGCCTTGAAGCCTTTGAGCGTTTTTTTTTTTAGCTTTTTTTATCTTGGCTGTTGCTTTCTACTTTTGTCTTATGCTCATATATTTTTTTCTTGGATTTTCTTGTATTTTTTTCGGCGCTTTTGGCGTGCACATTGGGAAGGCGTTGCCCAAAACAGCCCGCAACGATTTTATTTGGAAATCACTTTTGTTGCACCTACCAAAAAAAAAAAAAAAACTTAAAGATTCCGATCCAGGGCCAGTGCCAGCTAGTACCAGGGCTGATGCTGTTTGTTCAGCTCACGCAGCTTGCTGATGTATATTAGTTTAGTATACAGCTTTGAGGCTGTTAACAAGCGACTCAAAAACGAAAGACTTAGGCAACGAACTTGAAAACCTTTCGCCTTGACTGTAGAACGTTTGCATGTGAGCCATAATGAGCTGATGCCGAGCTGTACAGCATGTTGTGTGTGTGTGTGTGTGTCTACAGCGTGCGTGACACTTGACTCTAGGGCATGGCACAGCCCAACAGACAGACAGACGGAAGGAGGGAAGGGGAGACAGCTGGCAGACGTAGAGACAAACGCTTTTCAAAAGAAAACTTTTTGCCACGACATGGCATTGTGTTCATTATTATGATTATTTTGTTGTTTTTGGTTTTTGCGTTTTTTTTTTTTTCGTATTTTTCGTTTTTGAAATTTTTGTATTACGTTTTAAAGTCATTGCCTGCCCTGAGGCACAAAACTCGCAGTTGTTGCTGTTGTTGCTGACTGCATTCAAAATTATAAACAAATTTTTGCTGTAAAACAATCGCATGCAATGTACAAATTTTCCAACAATGAAAAGGCACAACCAACAGCAACAGCAGCGGCAAGAGAAATAATAACAATAATAATAATGGAAATGCTACGGCCGGCAAGTTGCGTAATCCGTCAACCATGGCAGTCAAAAGAGCAACGCAGCGAGAAAAAAGCAAAAAAACAGAAAAAACACAAACAATCTCAGCGTCGCGTCGGTTGTGCCAAGACTCAAGTCTCTAGCTCTTTCGGGTGGGTGGGGCCCTATATCATGTTGTTGTTGTGGTGGTTTCTCTTGCTGCACACACACACACGCAACTGTTGTGTCTGCCCACCCCAGCCACAGGCTGCTGCATGCAAAACAACAGCAACAACAACAGCAACGAGTAAGAGCAACATTAAGTAGCTGTCGCTGGAATCACAACACAATCGCAAATTTGCAATCTGTTTTCTTAAACATTAAATAATAATAATAAATGCGTTTTTTTTTTGTTGTATTGTTTTTATTTTTGTGCTTTGGCTTTTACTTTTCGGCTGACCGCAGCGATAAGCATCTTTAAACGCCGAACATGAACAGTCGAAAAGCTGCCGCGTTTTATGAATGATCGCCATCGAGTGACCGCTCGATGTTACCTTAAAAATACCCCGTCTTCCGCTTACCCCCCGCACTACCTGTCCTCCCCATGCTGACTGACTGGCCAAAAGCACTTGTTGCGCCAGCTTCAGGTTCAGCTACAAGTTGTTGTTACTGCTGCCCGTCGCCGGCTGTTGACGAACAACTTTAGCGACAAGATCATAAATCAAAATTTTATTTTATTTCGCGCAGCAGCACAGACTTTGACTCTCTCTGTCTCTCTCTCTATCTCTCTTTAGCGCGCATTTAAATTTTTATGATTTTAGTTTTTTTAATGTTGGTTTTTTTTTTCTTTTGCGCATAAATTAAAAATCGCCGCGAAGCTTACGGTGCGCTTGGGATTGCAGCGCGATTAAAATAGATTGCCACTTGCCGGCGTCGCCTGGCGACCGGACAAAGCTCCACGGACGATGACGTCGCTGCCTAACCACGTAGCAAACGTATACAGTGACTAGCTGGCCAACTGGGCAACTGTCTTACTGACTGCCTGACTAAACTGACTACCTGTCTTGAGCTGGTAACTGGCAACTGGCAACTGGCGACCTGGCGCGTGCTTGTTGGAAGGAAAGTTTATGGCCATTAGCTGTCATAAAACTGAAAAGGAAAACAAATACAACTTAAATTGTTTGAAGCAACAGCAGCAGCACAAAGAGATCAGCAATTTTACCCAATACTTACCAAAATGAAAGTGAACACTGTGCGTATGCGCGATGTGTTTGTAAGGAAATTATCAATGGCAGCGCGCTCTTGCCACTGTTTTGTAGCTTCCCAAAGTGCCCATTAATCTGGCTAAGCAAAATGCTTACAAAATGTAACAGCAGGCAGTCTGGCAGCTGGGAAAAATGTATTTGGAGTGCCGCTAAAGGCCAGAAAGGAAGCCGGCAAAGTAGAAAAAGAGCAAAATGGTTTAATGTTGTCCGCTTTTGCTTGCAAATTGAAATTCGCGCACCAAAAATGTGCAGAAATATGTTAAAATCTTGTTGCATGGAATTTATGAATGAAAAGCCAAAACCAACCGAGCTAAAAGAGCCAACAAAATCAACAGAGCCAACTTATTGTTGGCAACATAACAAGCAGCAGGCAGCAAAGCAGAGAACAATGAGGGGAAAACAGCAGAGATTGTTTTAGTTGTTGCTGTTGCTGTTAGTGTTGCTGTTGCTGCTGTATTGCCATAAATTTGTGAACAACTAACAAATGCAATAACAACTTGGAGGAGCGGGCAGAATATAAAACCTAAACACATAAACACATTTTGCAGACAACGTTTGCAGCTCGTTTGAATGGCCAAAATGGAAAATGCACAACAACAGCAAACTGCTTTTGTTTTCCCTGTTGTGGTTGTTGTGGTTGTTGTGTGTCTTCTTGGGGCGTTGTTGTTGTCATTAAGCGAACGCATCCGTGCTGTCTTGTCTATTTACTTAGAGCCGACTGCAGTTTGAGCCGCGACTAATAAAGTGGTAACTTCACGTATGGGCTGCATTATTTATGGCCAAAAGCAGCTTCAGGTCGAGGTGCTGTTCTGGGTTCAGAGCCTGCCAAAGGGGCGTCAAACCTTTAATGATTTATCTTAGAAGAAAAGAAAAAGTGACTTGAGTTTTGAAGAAATACTGAAAATGTTTGTCCTAAGTCTCCCACACCAACAAACAAACACACATAAACACACACACAAATCCCACTCCAAATTAGACAATCAGCAACGTCTGGACATGAACATACGTATTTACTTGGTTAATAAAATCATTTTCGTTATCTTTTCCCACGTTTTAAATGCTCAACTGTCAAATGAATTAAATGCCCAGCCAAGGCAAGCACATTTGAATTATAAACGCACTTTGGCAACACTCAAGAAACCAGTTTCAATTGCGTTAACACACACGCGCACACATCCATCCAGTTTCTTACTCCACTACAGTACACTTGACTCCAGTCCACACCTGATCAACAGTTGGAGCTATTAGAAAGCCTGGACAACAGTTGGAGTCGCATCTGTTTTGTGGCTGCCTCATCAATTGTGGCTGCCTGCAAAACGCATAAATTATACGCCAAGTGGCATATTTTGCGGATGTGATCAAGCCAGCAGTGAGTAGAGCTAGCCAGCTTTTAAAGTGGGTTAAAAGGATAATGCCAAAGACAAAGCAGCAGCAACTGTAATACCTGTAAACAGACAGATCTCTTGGCTGCTGGCTCAAGTGACACAGTGACATGCTAATTTCTTGTTTTTTTACTTCTTTTCTCTCAAATATTTTTACTTTTGCCATATTTGTCCATATGAAAGTGGTACAAATTGATGCGAGCTGCAGATGTAGACGAAACCGGAGTGCCATTGCCGTGACATAAGGCTGATTGACATTTGACAGACTGGCAGACAGTCTGTCTGTCCAGCTGTCTGTTCGGCTGTCCGTCTGTTCAGCCACACTTTTACTCTCGTGCGTGGTTTTACTTTTCGCTTTGCATAAATATTTTGTATATTTATAGCAACTTGTGTGGGGGGGACAAAACTTTAGCTAGACTTTTGTTTTAAAGTGTTCTGCGTGAAATATTCGCAGGTTTTATGGTCACACATTTCTCTGTCTCAACTGCAGGGAACTTGAATTTTAACTCTTTTGGCTGCACTTGGTATGCTCTATGCTCTTATGTAAGTTTTTCGTTTGAGCAAAAAAAATAAACCTGTCAAAGCACGTTTAAAATGCAAATCCGACAATTGAAAGGCTGCTGACCATTAGCTTCGACAACTGAATTTTGACACAATTTAATTGAAAAACTCATAAAGCAAGCCATACAAATAAATGTAATTTATTACACTTCATTTAATGCATTATAAATATTGTTTTATGGCTGTATTTTAATATAAAATAATTTATAAAAAGGTTTGGTCCATACTTTGACTTGACTTACTATAACTAAGCTTGTCATTTATGTGACAGACATTAAATTTAAAATGGTTAATTTATTTAGTTGATTTTAAGAGCCTAAGTAAATGCCGAATGGCTTTTGTTTTGCAGCTCGACAATATTTTACCATTGAGCGCATATTTTGCGCTTGGTTTCTCTTGCGTAACTGACAACGCAACTAAAACTCTGAAACATAAAATAAATCCGAGTAAAGAACAACAACAAAAGTGCTGATATTAAATACAAAAACTAAAATTATTTTGATTTTAATGGTTTCTTGGCGAGTGGCTTGGATCAAGGCGAGAATTAACTAATGTATCTTGCAGATAAACGATGCTTGAAAAGTAGCACAATTCAAGCGGGGCGCCCCTGCTCCCATTTCAATGTCGTGTGCCGCTTGATTGCACATTGAATCGTATCCAAAATGAAAATGAAAATAAATCTTTTAGTTTTTTTGGCTACCGTCCGTCGTCGTCAATGTCAACGATCTGACGACACGCCGGCAATACGTCTATCCGGTATTTGGGCGATCCAGCAAATTCAGCGATCCGGTGATTCGGCTATCTGGCAATCTCAGCGATTAGCAAAACACGTTTGTCCGTCCACCGGCACTGTCCACAGTCAATACCGGTAGTTATCGCTTAATTGAATCAATTTCCAGAGCACAGTGCTCGGAATGCACATAAAAATCAGGCACAGGCCAAAGCCAATCTCAAGCACTGTCAAATTGTTTATGTCGCCCATAAAACGAAGCCAGTGAAATTTGTTAGAGAAACATAAAAAATGTGTAGCCAAAAGACAAAACGAAAAAAAAGTAGAGGAAAAAAGAGCTGAGCTGAGCTGAGCGCATGCTACAAAAATCCAACCAACCGCGAAGAACGACCTTGAGCAAGTCGGTTATAGGTAGCTATATGAATATACTATATACTAAAACACAAATATATATGTTTACAAGTATATGTACGTAAGATTGCAAACTGTAGATACAGTTAAAAGAGCGCATAAATAGCATTAGATACGCGTTGCTGTTGTATCTCTATTTATACACACAAAGATTGAGCTACAGAGTATCTAAGGCTGCCGTTGGCTGCTGCTTTCAAAAGTGAAGTGCGCACAGCTCAGCGCACAATTAGTTCTACGGAGAACAACAACAGCGATGACTGAATGAAAATTGAAAGTATCTGTGAGATACACTTTTGGCTCATTTGCTGTCGCTTCAAGTGTTTTGGCTTGCAAATTCAGCACAATGACGAAATCCCCAGCACCGAAATTACACTGCACTAAGCACACTCACACACAGTGGCACACTCATAGATACACTCATACAGCCAGCGGGTATAGAGAGAGATATTTTGCAAGTGTCACACGCTGCCAAAATGTGTTTCTGTTTTTTGCATGCGATGCGATGCCAAGCCAAGTGTTGGATTCATTTAGATGCCAGCTGCTTTTCATGAGCGTTCACTTTTAATTTCATATGAAAAGCTGTTTGAAAAGCCGTCGCAAATAAAAAGAAAAACAACTAACAACACACACTCACACACACACACACTACAACTATCGTTAGTCAATAACAAAGTAAGATCATTTTGCTATCGATTCTCATTGAATGTTAATAGCTTTTGATAACGCCGCTGTGGCCAAAGAAGCACGTCTATTGCTTAATTAAAACCAGGTTACTTTGGTTTATAGCCAGACAGCTTAATTTCCCCCGCCAACAACAAACCTGAGACTCATGCTGAGTTGTAAATAGAAACTAATTGCGCCATAATTAATACATACACGCAAATTAGCTTAGATTTGTTGACTAAACCGTCCTTTTGTTTGCCATTTGCAGGTGAAAATCTGGTTCCAGAACCGTCGCTCCAAGTACAAAAAAATGATGAAAGCAGCTCAGGGTCCGGGCACCAACAGCGGCATGCCACTGGGCGGCGGTGGACCCAATCCTGGTCAGCATAGTCCTAATCAAATGCACAGCGGTAAGTTTCACTCCACTGCTGATGAATAGCATTAATTGTGAGATACATTTCTAATAAATATAAATACATATTTTTATTTCTCTGCAGGCGGTAATAACGGCGGTGGCTCAAATAGCGGTTCACCCTCACATTATCTACCTCCCGGACATAGTCCAACGCCATCAAGTACGCCTGTGTCTGAGTTATCACCCGGTAAGCCAAACTTTTTTATAATTGAATACTTTATGCTTTACAACAGTTATCAAACTGTGAATTGCCTTAATTATTCTATAACTTTATTTGTTTCCTTCTTGTCTTTGCAGAATTTCCACCCACGGGTCTTAGTCCGCCAACGCAAGCGCCATGGGATCAGAAACCGCATTGGATTGATCATAAGCCACCACCGCAAATGACACCACAGCCACCTCATCCAGCGGCGCCGCATCCGCAGTCACATCATCACAATCCGCCCCCTCAAATGGGCGGTTATGTGCCACAGTATTGGTATCAGCCCGAGACGAATCCTTCATTACTAACGTAAGTTCGAAGCCTTGAATATAAGCTACTTTAGCATTACAGCTCGTAATCGTTGTCTGACCTTTGCTTTGTTTCTTCTTTTGTACCCCCTTTTTTTGCAGTGTATGGCCGGCGGTTTAACAGCACCCAAATGCACTGCCCCCGCCGTCCGCTGCTTGGGCGCAGTCCCTGCAATCCCAATCCTATGCTGGCGAACTGAATCTGCACGAGCATCAGCAAGAGCAGCTCCATCAACACCAACAACAACATCATCATCATCATCATCGTCAGCTACAGCAGCATCATCATCTGCATAATGGTGCAGTGTTTGTGGGCGATGGTGAGCGGGAGGCGGGAGGAGCGTGTGGCGCGGGTGGAGCGGGGCAGTGAAAGTGAGACAGAATATATATCTTAGCCAATAATTACCACGTTGATTGATGATTGATTGATCAATTGTTGAAATGATTGATGACATAAATACATTGTAAAATATTAAATAATACGATTGCAGTTATTAAGGCCGTAAAACATTTTTGTATATTTAACAAACAACATGTAATTAAATTTAAACAAAATGTGAATGAGTCGATTTAAAGTTAGTTTAAAGTAATGACATTAATCTAAATCATAATTAACAATATCAACTTAACAGTGAACACACACACAACACACACAAACACACACACTTACATTCCTCAATATTAAACGTGTCCTTTACTTTGTTTATTATTTGTGTAAACTATAGCAAATACGAGCAACAATAAAAACTATAAAAAATAAATAAAAGCAGTTAAAAAGTTAAACAACAAATAACCAGGACAAACCACAAACAATGAAATCAGCTGTTGATCTTAAGCCTTTTAAACAAATACAAACGAGTATTTAATTATTTTTTTGTTTAGATTAATTAACGCTACTTTGCTGTACAGCAGATGAAACAAACCTTAAACGAAAAAAATCAGTTAAAGTCAGATCTCAAATGGAACCACATTTTTTTGCATATTAATTTTGTACACTCGGAAAAACAAACTAAAACAGGATTATAATTTTCTACACGTCATGTGCAATATAATTTAAACTATCAAATTAAATTATCAAAATAATTCAAGGTTATTTCAAGCAAAAGGAAAACAGTTCAAAGATGGGAAAAGCAAAGAAAAGCAAAGAAAAGCAAAGCAAAGAGCAAGAAAAACAAATCAAAATAAATTGTGTGAAAAAGGCGTTTAAAATTTGTATTGTAAATTTGTGTAAAAATCAACAATTTATTTCATAAGCTAAAATAATTTTTAAAGCAACAAAAAACAAAAAAAAAATCAATAAAAAGTTACAAATAATTAAATTGCATAAAATGTAAAGTAAATATAAATTTAAAACTATATATAAATATAATAAATAAAGAAACAAAACAGTACGTATAAAGCAGCTAAATATGCAAAATATATTGATGTAGTGCTTGCTGTAGTTGTAATTATAATTAATTAAGCGGTAATTAGTGCGTGTGGTTAACTGTAGTTTAATTTATGAACAAACAGACACAAAATCAAACAAATACACATTCAATTCAATTCCGATTTATTTTAGTTTCCAAGTGCGTGTAATTTTATTTTTGCATTGTAAACTATTAAATGGCAAACAACAAATTTAAATCATATATATATGCAAGAATTATGTGCTAGCATTTAATTAATTAAATAGTTTTAATCTAGAAAATGGCAACTACTTTCTAAATAAACCAACAACAAAAGCAAAAACACAAATAGAAAGAAGGATAAACCCAATCTCAAATACTTATATAGTTATACACATTTGACAAAAAGGAGCTAAAGCGAGAGGGAGAGAGACAGAGAATCCAGGCGAACAACCCCATTTAAGTTGTAGTAATTGTCGTAATTTTAAATCAAATCAAACAAAACAATAAACAAAAAATTCAAAAAAAAAAAAAATCAAATAAAAACATTGAAAACAAACGTAAAAATCAATGAAGCAAAATAAAGAAGAAAATTTAAATACACATTAAATATACTTATGTACTCCACTCCCCCATCCAATACAGACCGGTTCAGCACCAATTGACTACAGCGGGCATTGGCTGCACTTTGTGCTGTGAAGGAAGTGATGGGATGGGGCCAGGATTTGGGCAGGACACGCGTCGCACATTAATGCATTTCGCACATTAACATTACACGCTACACTTGAAAAAGTTAAGTGGCATTTGTGTGACGTTCTCTGCTGCGCAGTGTACTGTGCCGAGCCGACGGAAGGAAGCATAAATTCTGTTCCATTAATCATAAAGAATGCAACAGGATGTGCTTGAGGCTTTCAGGACTTTAGGCTTTTACAGCCACGCTGAATGGTTCCATTATGTGCTCAAAGACACAATTTTCAACAGCAATTTGCACCGAGAGACAGGAGCAGCATCATCCGCATTCAAGTGGCATGGAATGAGAACGCATCCTGCCAGCTTTCAGCCTAGATTTCTCTGCATAGACTTTAAACGTAATTAATTAGCAGCAGATTTAAGGCCGCACAACGTAAGTAGCTTAAGGTCACAGGCGATTTGGAGTGTAAAAATAAAAATGTCAATCTAAAGCTATGGGATTTTTTGATTTTCGAGTCCTCAGCGCCTGTCACAACACTGAAATGCTCCTCCATTCAGAGACAGCACCACAACACTTCAGTCGAGTTCAGTCGAGACAGGCTTCAACTGTCTTGTGTTTTTTGCTCATTAAATCAACACCTTGGCCTTTGTGGAGTACAATGGCAAAGGCTGGACAGATTTGTTGGGCAAAATCAAAGAATTTGGCTCAGCCTGACCAAACAAGGCCGCTAAGACTCTCCACCGAATCCCAGGCTCAGTCCCAAAACGACAGACCGACAGACAGACAGTAAATGTCGTAAGGGGATTTGTGCATTTGCAACCTTTTTGCGATTTCAATTTAAAATTTCAGCAAATATGCAGCAAAGCGAGTCAGCCAAAGAAATGTGCAGGAATGTGCAAATTCCAGTCACAAGAGCAACTAAGCGTACAGTGAGTACTTGATTTTGTACTTATTCTATTGAAAGCTTATATTTTTAATTGATGCGATTTTTGGCCTGGAACAATGGCACATATCTCTGCCAGTTGGTATGTGACTAGAGCAGGGCGTTGTCAATGAAATGACAGCAGATACAGATACAAATGCAGCTAAAGGTATAGCTATAGATACAGATTGTTGGAGTTGACTGCTCAAATTACTTGCTGTACTTAGCGTGTTTACATAAATTAGCCTCAAGTGACGTTCACAGCCTTGCAGTTGCAGTTGCAGTTGGAGTTTTAGTTGCTGTTGCTACCACAGGACGTTGCAAAACTTTGTACACAAGAATTTCCTTGTAAAAATGACGCATACCAAACTTAGACACAACGGGGACGACGAATCGTTTGTGGATGTCTCTTCGTTCCAAAACTCCACGAGTTTGTGCCCAAGACCAAGAGCAAGACCAAGCCCAGCATAGGTCCTACTTTAGCCCCATACCAAATTGGTATTGGTGTGCCAGGCTGGGCAAAATACTCGTACAATAAATAACGCAGCAAATAAAAGAAAAACTAAAATAAAAAAGAAAAAAAAAGTTGAAATAAAATAAATAAAAATAAAAACAAGAGAGCTGCAGTTGAAGTTATTTCTGAAATTCATCCGTCAAAGTCGCTGTTGTTGGTTGTCGCTGTTGTTGCTGTGGTAGCCGTTGAGTCGACTCAGACTTTGGGTCTTTGGGGCTGTGTTGCTCGGCGTAAAACTTAAAAAGCGTTCCTTTCATGGCTTTGCCATTGTTTTGCCGGCTACTGGTCATGCCGATGGAACTGGAAGCTGCCGCTCCTGCTGCTGCTGCTGTTCCTCGGCCGCTGCTGCATTCCTGGGCACCGTCCGCATGGAATGATGAACGATGTGTCGCTGATGACCTGATCAAAGTGGAGCATCTGCACGCATATCGATTGCACTGCCTGACTAGTGGGGGAGAAAGGCAGACGCTTGCTGGTAGAAGCAGCAGCAGCAGCAGCTACAACAACAGCAGCCACAGCCACCGCATGTTTAAGGACATGACATTTTTTGTCGTACCGTTTGGTAAAATAACTTTGTTAAGATTTTTGCAAAGTTTGCAAAGTCGCTTTGGGGCATTTTCGGGGCCGTCAAAGACAGGATCCTCAAACAGTCACATCTTTTGTGAAAGGGACAAATTTGACGTGGCAGGGGCAGTCAAGAGTTTTGTTTTGCTTCCTACCAAATGTGCTGCATCTCAATGAGACCCGATAAATCTTCAACTTGCCACTGAAAACAGGCAGAGCAGTCAGCAGTCAACAGTCAACAGTTAAACCGACAACGACAACGACAACAACATCGACAAACGACAAACGACAGTCAGTTGTCAGTCGTTGTTGTTGTTGGTTGTTTGTTGTTTGTTTTTGCTTTTGGCCTGGCCAGTAGTCAGTGACCGATTTTATGACAAATGTATTTTATGAACTGTCAAAATAGGTGTTGAAAATGAATTAATTTGCTCCCGACTGACTGACTGTTGGACTGACAAAAACAAAATGCATTTAGCGGCAAACTTCAGACCCGTCGTAAGCGTGACATTTGTAACGACGCATTGCTGTTGTAAGACTCAGATCATTTAGGGTAGAGTCGTCGAGGGTAACGAGAAAGAGGAGAGCGAAGGGGAGGAGTGGAGACAGAGGCTGAGCCTGAGTTCGCACAGTTCAGCTGCGCCTGCGCCGAAATCTGAAACTACCAATTATATATACCCATAAATACTATATACGTATTTGAGTCGACTTCCTACGCAATCACCTCAGTTCCAGTCGCACAGAACGCGTACGCTCCTCATCCCCCTCCCATCGTATCAAATCTGCTAATTTAATCAACATCAGCACATTGCAGGGGGGCGTGGCAGGCAGCGCAGGCACGTGACAAACAACCGTTTGAAGTTGCTCTAAAAAAGCAGAGAACTGCAGCTGCCAAACCAGACACGAGGAGAGAACTCCTTTCAAAGGTTTTTCAGAAAAAAGTTAAAAAACTTTCAAGCCGTCAGAGTTAAATAATTAACATAGGGAAATCACATAAGATCACTTAAAAATTAGCATATATTACCAGACTAAATAAAGCACAAGTTTTTAATTTAATATTTATAGGTTTTTACCGATTAACCCGCTTTTCTACGTTCTACAATTTGTCGCAATCTTGAACAAGTTAATAAATTGTTAGACAAACTTTTATAAACTTTTTGAATGCACTTCCTGCTCTCGATTGAATAGGCAAAAATGCTGAGAGCTTTATGAGTCAATAACTGGCATTATTGATCAGTTATAGTGTACGATATGTGTGAATACATCTTTGGGGGAAACAAGTGCAATTGATGGATTGTTGCATTTCAACTTGGTTAATGTTTTATTTATTGTATTTATACAGAAAATGAAATCCATTATCCAACTGACATTAGAGATTTCAAAACCAAATGCATACGAGAATATTGCTGCTGTTTTTCATAAATATATAAATAAATTTTTTTTGTTTAAAGAGCAAGAAATCGAGTGATGCCAAGTGCATTCAATAGGGGGATTGCTGCTCTGACCGCTTTCCCAAGCGATGATCGGGCGTGAAACGCGTTTTATGTGAAATGTGTGCCTCATGTTTAATGCGAAAGTTGGCAAACGGATCAAACTCGGACCTGGACTCGGTCCCAGCACATGTGTCGTACGCGACACCTAACACAGAGGCAGTGGCTGCTGTTGTTGTTGGCCTTATACAATGCCCATGGCCACAACACTCTGGGGACAGTGCAGCATACGCAATAAACACATTAACGTGTTATTTAGTTGTCAACACGAACGGGCAAACAGACTCAGCTCTTTGATTTGGACCGCAGCACAGCAACCCAAACCCATACCCAGCAGACTGAAAGAGGAGGCAGCTACGACTGCACCGCTGTTTAGTTAGTCCCATAAATATCTGTGTCTATATGTTAAAACGCTAAATTAACTAAATCCAAAGAGTCTGCGCTTTAAATGGCAGACAGTCGACCAGCATTTGGGATTCAATGGGGCAGCTGGAGGTGTGTGGGTGTGTGGGTGACTTAGACAAAGGAACGCCAACAACAACAAGACTGAGCATGAGGGTTGACAGCCAAAACAATACACGAGCCCAAGTTGAGAAGCTGAATCTCAATCTGTATCTGAATCTGAAGCTGAAGCTGCTACACAATGTGGCGCGGTCAAGTGAAGCAAGTTCCCGTTTATCGTTCCCAGGCAAAGCTCAGAGCAAAAATGGCGCGTCATTCGACTGGACGGATGCTTGGATACTTGGATGGATGGATGGATGAGCGTGGAGACTGCCAGTTTAAAACAGTGCCCAGCATTTGAGAGATATGTCATAAATTGATTGAGCCAAGTGCTGGTGCTTCTGCTACACCCGCAATACACACACGCACACCCATACACACACACACACACACGCACTCACTGTGAATTGTCGTACACAAAACTGATTTATGATTATTTCGCAGACAATTAAGACAAATAAACGCAACAAGCCAAATTCAATTAAATCCATTAAAAACTAAGGCGCTGGCAAATTCTGACCAAGCAATGGGGTTGTCTCTCCAGCTTCAACTGCCTCTGCTGCTCCAGCTCCGAGTCCGAGACCGGCTCCCACACTCTATGACAAAAGATACGCCGACATTTGCTCAGGAGAAGCGGCCACTGTCTGGTTTCAGTTCGCGTATCTTTATCTAACTGTATGTGTGTGTGTGTTGACATTCGAGGCGATTGAAATGCTGCTGAGAACAGCAGCAGTCATATAAAAAACTTGACCTCTAGAGGTCAATTAAATTGACTCGATTTGCGGACGGCCCTCGAGCGGCGCTGAAACAATTCGATTAGAGGGCCAGCCAACAACGACATTTAACTTGTGAGTAGCTGACTTTATTCACATTGAGTCGGGAAAGTGTTTGGGCTAATCAAGATGTGGCTCATGCAAACAACTTGAACTTAAGGTCGTGCACAATGGCCCAACGTTGACAAATCAGCTTTGCCACACGGCGTGGGGTTGGAGCCATGCCCCCTTACGCCTCCCTTGGCACATATCAACCCTAAACCAAAACAGACAATAATTTATTTATGAGCAGCAGTTTGAGCCTGCAGTGGGAAAGATTCCCAACGATATTTGGACAGTCTACAGTCGAACTGTTAATTTAAGTTCAGTTAAGTACAAAATGTATGATGCAGTTAGTCCTTTTTTTAACTAAGTAAGCTTAAGTAGATTAAGTACTTTTAAATTCTGCCTAATTTAGTTAACGCTCTTTAACTAATTCTCTGATTTACAGGCATTACATGTTTGTCATTACTTTTTGTTAAACTGTTTGCACTTCTTTGTTGACCACAATGACTATCGATGACAATATGCACAAAGCCGATTTCACACACACAATTACCGCAAAAGTTTGTGCAAATTGTAATGAGCACACACACTCACACACACACTCTCACACACACACTCACACTCTCACACACATAGACAACTCTGCATATGAATGAGAGTGAACATTAATGGCGAACCGGAAGCAACGTTTGCCATGTTTGTGGCCAAAAACTTTATGCCATACGCAAATCATAATACCAAAAAAAAGGTGGAAAGCCAGAAGAAGAAGAAAGCTATGATAATGACAGTTATAATGCATTGAACTACGTGATATCATTAAAAATGGCAACACAGCAGCTAGCAGAGAGTGTGTATCAGGGAGTATGGGAGTGTGTGTGTGTGTAAGTGTGTTTGGTAATCATAATCGCACTCGGCTTAACTGTCAATCATATTGAAGTGAGCAACTCTGCCACATGCTGTGCAAAACATTAAGTACTTGCGTTAATACAAAGTGCATCATGTGGCGTGTATTCTTTTTGGTAGAATTTGCACAAACAGAATTTGAGGCATTAAAAATTTCGGGATTAGAATGCAGCAGTAAACACACCAGAGCTGTGTACAGTAAGCACCCGGTATGCCGACTATTGTTTTGGGAAAATGTGCGTTTTGCGGATTATCATTGTCGCACTTCCAGGTTGTTAATAGATCAATTTTCAATCAATATGTGGAGTAGCCTGGCAGACACCGTGTGAGTTTTTCAAATGCAACAAAGAGCTGGTGAATGGCAAGGGGCGGGGACAGGGATAGGGACAGTGGCACAGCGGGAGCAGCCTGTTTTGCAGGCGTGCAACAGCCTAATGCACTTCAGGCAAAGGTCGAGACAACGAGCGCAAAGCTGCCTCCCATGGCGTGACAGAGGTAGAGAGAGAGAGAGAGAGAGAGAGAGAGAGGGAGGCAGAGTGCTTGTATGCAGTCTCCGCTCTAATTGCAGCTACGTAGCGGGAGCGAACCTCAAGAAATCGATTAAGAAACCCACTGGGCGCTACAACACCAGCAGCTCCATTGATGATGCTGTCTTCGTTTCTGCTGCTGTTGTTGTTGTTGTTGCTGTTGCTGTGATCGCATCTGGGCATTTCGCTGCGATTTGTTGCCGCTGCTGCTGCTGCTGTGTCTTTATTTCGCTTTTTCTGTGTTTTTTATTATTACTACTATCTATTGATGGCGATCGGTGACCGGCAGGCAACCTGTTGCTCTGCCTTATTGTTGTTGTTGCTGCCGCTGATCGTATTTTGTAATTTAATGCTCGGCTTCTGGTTAATTGCCACTTTCATTGTTCAGCGGACATTTGACGGACGTTTGGCCATTTGGCCAGCCCGATACCAATTCGTTGTCGTATTCGTTGTCGTATTCGAACTTGTATTCATTGATTCCCAGCGCTGTGTGTGTTGATAGATCTCTGAATAGACAGATAGATACATTCATTGTGCGCATTGCCATGCACGCAGCGAAAGATTAACCCATGGTTGCCCTGCTTAGCTTGTGCTTTTGTTTTCATTCGCTTTGGTTTACTTTTGATTAATTTCAGTTTGAACTTTGCCGTCCGATCAACCGCTGTGCTTGGTGGCTTTTCTACAAATGTTTTTGGACCACGTACTCTAAGAGTAGAGGGGTCTATTAAGTTTGTCAGAAGCAAAATGTGCGTTACAGGCAGAAGGAGCCGTGGCCGACCCCATAAAGTATATACATATATTCTTGATCAGCATCAACAGTCGAGTCGATATACCGATGTTATTCTGTCTGTCTGTCCGTCCGTCCGAATTTAATTTAAATTCAATTACAGAGAGTAGAGTTAGCATACGCCTGGTGAATCAGCTAGAAAAATCTTCACTTTTAGTTAATCACTGATGTTTTTACAGAAATCCAAAATTCAAACTGACCAAATTGATAACAGAGAAAAAGCTATGGCTTTGGTCCGGATTGGACGACAATAGCCTATAGCTCTCACAGGACACATTGGTTAAAAATTGCTCATAAGTATGGAAAATTTCACACTAGAAAGAGTACAGGGTCTTTGACAGTCGGTTCGCTGGACTGTAGCGTTTCTGACTTGTTTTCATTTGAATGCACCACACACCGTCGGCAGTGGGTCTAGATCCATTGACTCTATTCGTTACGCATGTCCACAAATGGCAACAAACACAACCACACACACACACACACACACACACACTCCATTAGAAACCCTTTTATAAAGCTTCTTCATGCTTGAGAGTGGCTTAGATTAATACTTTTGCTGAGAAATGTTGAAATGATCAAACCGATTGGCGACATCAGTTTTAATCGAATTTAGTACGCACCCAACTTCCTAGAATCATTAACACGAATTCGAATTTCCATAAAAAAAATATAATAAGAAAGCCAATTAAGTATAGATGGTGTTCTGATGTTCAGCTTTTAAATTAGACTTATAAGAAAATAAAGCGATTGAAGTTCAGTGGATAAGTTAGTCCAAAATTGATTGACGTACAAAGTACTCAAAGATGTTTCATAACTGAATATACAGTTATTTATAATGTAGAACAATAACCCGTTAGCATTGTTGTAAATCCTTAAACGGATGTCACAAGCACCCACAGATCGCGATTGAAATGTACACGCAGTCTCAGTGTACAGAGTACAATGAATGGCAGGCGGCAAAATTACCTTAGAAAATAAAGAGGGATGTAGAGAGGAGTGGGGAGTGAGAGACTAGAGGTTTTAGGGTTAAGGGTAGGAGCGTTGGTGGCTGAGCTACCCCGTGTAGTGCCACGTAGCGACAATGTGGCAAAGTTGCAGTTGCCGGTTCAGCTCGAGTTTGGATGCGGATTCAGATTCCGATTCGGGTTCAGAATACAGTGCATTGTTTCAAGCATTTCCGGGACCGAAAAAAAACAGAGAATGCGAATCGTCGTGCATGTGGCAAACACAATTCAAATTGGATTCTCAAGACGTCAAGCAGCAGAAGGACAGGAATTGTGCACCACAGCACCAGAGCACCACAGCATACTGCTGCGGAACTTGGCACTCGCTGGTTGCTAGGCTGCCTGGGTTGCCACAGTGCCTGCTACGAGTACTCGCACTCGCACTCGCACTCGTACTCGTACTCGTACTTCAGCGTCCGTTCAAATGCTGAATTCTGAATTCCGCTCACCTTTCGCTCGGCTGCATTGTGTAATCCAAAACGCGCCGGAAATCAGCTCAACAAAAAAAAAAAAAAAAAAACACAACTCAAAAAAAGAAAAATGAATGAAAAAATAAAAAACATAAAGTAAAGAAGAAAGAAAGCAGCAACAAAAAATTGTATTTGGTATACGCCCATGCGAGCGCTTTCAAAATAACAATTGCTTAAAAAACGACGACGACGACACGATTGAGATTCAGATTCAGATTCGAAGGTGCCTCGTACTTGTGCATGTGTATGTAGAGCAACTGAATCTGCAAGATACAACGCAATGCGACGGCTGTGAAATTCTAGACGAGCCCACTTGGACCCTTTTGTTCCTTGCACTGTCGCACAACCCCTGATCCTTGAGTATCGTCCTTAAGCTGAAGACTCTTTCAATTTATTATTGTATGAATTTCAAATTTTCAAGTGCCTGGTCACAATTATTATAGCATTTAGAGGTACTTAGCTAACCAGAGAGCAAAGAGAGAGAGAGAGAGACTAGAGATATGTCAATTAAATATTTTGAACAGTTAATTACGAGTGCGCACTGTACAATTATAGGAGCATACAGTGTCGACTGTCAAAACACAACAGAGTAATTTTAAAAATCAACTTTTAGCACCTTCTTCACAGTCTGCTCAATTTGTTTTGACTTTGCCTTTGACTTTGGCGCATTTCACTTTCAAGGTCGCCAGACATTTTAACATGGTCTATAATCTTTCTTTTTTTTTTGTAGTATACACACACACACTCATGTGTGTCCCGTTTGCCCATTTGGCAAACATTAAATTATCATGTTGCTGCTTTGGCTTTTCGACATTCATTTTGGGCCAATTTGCAATTATGTTGTGCTTGTGCTTGTGCTTGTGGTTGCTTGTGTATATTATTATTATTATTATTATTTTCAACAGACACCACAGCAACAACAGCAACAACAACCACAGTATTGCTTATAAATTTAGTATATAATCGTACCCTCAGATGCCAATACCGATGCGAACGTCGCAACGTTCCACACAACAAAGTGATTGACTTCTGATTGACTTGCTGAAATGTGCCGATCAGGTTGTGCTCATGTCCAGACGAAGACCTCGCCTCAGACTCCAAGTCAAAGAAATCCTCTGACCAAGTTTTGGATTACCACATGCCACATTTTGTAATTGAAGTTAGCCATTAAAGCGAACCAGACCAAAATCCAAAACAACAAATGCCCATTTTAGTTCTAATACGGCAATGATTAATTAATAGCTTTTGTATTAACTGAGTCATTAAAAATATATTTTTTAACATTATTAATTTAATTTTAGTTGTGGATATGGTAGTGTTAAGTCTAAAAACTTTTTTATTATATTAGACAGATAGACAGACAACTTTAGCATATAAAGACATTAAAATAATTATTTGAGTTACTTAAATTAAATTAAACGCATTGTAGTAAGCTTAAAATTAAATTGAATTTATTTTGAGTTAATTTTTATTTAATGTAAAAATATATAATGTTTATATGTTAATTTATAGCCCTAGTTTCAGTCATATCTAGAACTTTAAGCTCTTATCCTTAAATCCAAATTTAAGTTTATCTTTCTGAGTAAAAAAGAAACTTATTTGTTTCTAAGTATGTTATTATTATACCAGTAAATTTAAGAATAACATAAGTTCGTCTTGGTAAATAAATGTAAGGTTCGAAGATATAATGATTTTTTTGGATTGATTTAATTAAACTCTTAAATTCCTTTGGACAAGTAAAGACGTTATTTATTGTTAGAAAACACATACATTTCTTGATGTTGAACTGCTATTATTAAACTGAATAAACGATATAGTTTTATATATCCTTTTACAAGTATACATATACTATAAATAAATCTAACCACGTTTTATAGATTGCTACTAAAGTTAGACCCTTTTCTATGGATGGAAGCCCGTACAATTTTTACGCATTTGTGGATACATTAACGCAGTACCCAAAATGGTGAACATCCGTTGTCCTTTTGGGCCTTAAGTTTCTTAAATATAGACAGCATTTTGGCTGTTGACTGTCTGTTTGGGATTGGGTCCAGGTTGGCGATTGACGCCTAAACGCCCCAAATTGAAATCAAGTCACGTATTTGATTAAACATGGCGACTGCCATGTTAGACGCTGAAAATTCGCAACAAGCTTCACTCGTGGCTAACGAGGCGACAGGCTCAGAGACAGTGGCAGTGCAGTGGCAGAGGTTGCCTCCGTCCCAATCCCAATTCCAGTGCTAGTTCCAGTGCCAGTGCCAGTTCCAATCCCAGTGGCAGGTTCAATGCTGCTGATAGCCATCACTCCGCTCACCTTCACATCCGCTTTAGTTGTTGCTGCTGTTGAAGTTGCTGCTGCTGTTGCTGCTGATGCGGCCATCAATGGCCTAATTGCACTTATTATACTTAGTTGCAACCGTAACCGTAGCCTTAACGCTGGCAAGCTGAACGGCCGCCCGTTTAGAGCTAAGAAGTCATTATGAAATTTCTCATCACACTTGCAACGCGCGACGACAACGAAAATTTCAACATTCATTGAGCAGCAACAGAAAACAGCAGCAACAACAGCAGCAACAACAGCAGCTGCTTCATAAATCATTGCCGGCTGCCACGAAATTGAATTAGAAAATTAATTGAAAATTTCATAGCAAGTCATTTAAAAGTGTTTGAAATTTTGTTGCAACTGAAAATGGAAAACTTGCGCCCATGGGAAACTTACGAATGGGCGGCAGGCGTAGAAAACTTGGACGCCATTTTTAATGATGCTACGCCCCAGAGTTTATTTCTACTTTTCTACTCTGCTTCTTTTTTTTTCTGCGTAGGCTTTTGCAGCATGCTGCACAAATGCCTTTTTTGCATGCCTCACACACACACACACACACACACACAATCGCTCACAGACACTGAGAGAAACACCCGCTGCATAGTTGGTGTTACCGCAAAAACCAAAAGACTTTGCCAAGTTTTGTTGTCGGGCGGTTTCTTGCTAGCCAGCAGTGCAGACATTTTAGCGCTTTTAGAGCTAAATAAAGTATGGTTTATGGCTTTAAATTTTAGTAGGAAAACTTGTAAGTTTTATTTAGTTTTTAATTTAGCAATAATTTAATACAAATTTAGCAGACAAAAAAGTATTTTCATTTTATTATTTTTGAATTTTTGTTAACAAATTTTGCTATGCCCATTTATTTCTTAACCTTATTTCAGTCATTTATTTGTAAGCCTTCTAGCCGTTGTAGCCTATGTCATACTACCAACGCGACTTGCCAGTTCCTTAGCTTGCCCAAGTGCAGTAAATGTACGTACTTCTTTTTTACGTTTTTCCCCTCTACTTTTTTAACTTTTTCTGCTTCTTTGGCGCTGTTTTTGTTGTTGTTTTAAAAGTGAGTCGAGTAGCAAAAATAAGTTGTATGCGGTTTTGCCAGCTCTCGCTCCCCAGCGCTGCGTTGTGAGCATTTTGGGCTTTTGGCTTGGGTGGTTCGCTCTCAAGCACGCAAGCAACAAAAACAACAGCAACAACAACAGCAACTTCTGCAACAACAACGTCATGCCATATAAGCCACAAGCGACTGCGTTGCCATTCGCGTCGGCCATAATGCGTGGTTGTTGTTGTTGCTGCTGCTGCTGCTGCTGCTGCTCTTATATGCCAGCTTATGTATGTACAGTCATGTGTGTATGTATGCGCCTCTGTCTTTATGCACGCGTACCGCACGTACACGCAACTTTCAGCAACATGGCGTCTCTGCACACAAGCACACAAACGTGTGTGTGTGACTTTGGAATTGAGGAAAAAATGAAAAAGAAATGAAAGAGAAGCGCTTTCATTGGAATTCCGTTGTAAATTTGTATTTCTTCTTCTGTTTTGCGGTTAAGCGTTTTGTAGGCACTCGACGGCGTTTTTAATGAGTCTCACTGTTTGCATATCTAATGGAGCGAACAGTTAAGCGCAGATTGCGTATACGCCGGGTTAGCGCTGAGTTGGAATACGTAACTTAGAGAAGAACTAAACTTATTATTATTATTATTCTACTTATTTCAATACCTAGTGTACAGTTTAAAAATTAACTGAACTTTGTAACTAAAAGCGCAATTAGTACAAATATCTACACATAATTTAAGTATATAGTTTTTAAAAGTCCTGCTTTTACTTGCAATTATTGACGTGTTAGCTATAGCAATTTTTAAAAGTATATATATCTGCGATGACACAGAGCTCCGCCTTCGCTTGCAGCGTTTGCATTGATTGGAGAGACAACATTGTTGAGCTGCAAGTTTGCGCTGTTGACGCCGTTGACGCCAAAATGTAGAGTATTGATGGCGCAGTGGCACTCAGTTGGAATGTCATGTTAGATGGCAACAAACACGCCGCTCCATGGCAAAAAGCTGTCCAACTAATTGTATATTTGCATAGGCAGAAGGCGAGATTCGAAGGGGAAGCGGGGTAGGAAGTTAGAGCGAGAGAGCAAGCAAGTTGGTTGAAAAACTATGGGTAAGTAGAACACGGGACTAAAAACTAAAGGTAAAACAACACCAGCAACTGGCTAAAAGCAAGAACCAGCGACGAACAGGCGCCTTGTGGCCAGATTACGACTGCATATGGGATTGGAATGAAAAGCGGGAATGGGAATGCGAATGCCAATGGGTTTGGGATTGCAATTGCGATTGCGATTGGGGTGTGGCTGACATGGAGGCCATGTCGAAGCGGGCACACCAATTTGCATGTGACTGCAGCAACAAGAGCAAGCAAGCTGCTGCAACGAGTGCAACGCACGACAGCAACAGCAACATCAGCAACAGCAACAGTACTAATAACAACAGCAATCATACGGTATGCCACCTATCTGGTTGCTTGGCATAGCTCTTACTCAGCAAACAGACTGAAAGACAAAAAAAAAACAAAAAGGAAAAACGTAAAAAACAATGCAAAACAAGCAACAAGCAATACCAATCGAATTTATCCAAGCAGCCACACATATATCCATCAATCCAGTCTTACATGCGGCCATCTATCAATGCATCAAGCAAAGCATTCACCAATCCATTCATTTCCATAGAAATGTGCGAAGATTATATGTTTCGTCAAACGCGAAATTGCGCACGAATATGCCAAGCGACGAATACCCGGCTCCCCAAACGGCTCCCCTCTCTCTACGCCCAACAGACAGCTCCCCCCATTTGCCAGAGTTTGCACTGTATTTTTATTTTTGTATTTGGCTTGACTGTAGCTGAAGCTGAAGCGGTTTCCATACCACAACATATGTGTGCACTGGTAGTGGTGAGTACATGACTGAGTGTCGTTTAGTTGTCGTCGTGAGTGTTGTGGCAAAAACTGCAGCAAAAAGCCAGCAGCCAACTAAAACGGGGCGTATGAGTATTGCCAACTTACCTGTGCTTTTTACACTCTCTTTCCCCCTCTCTTTTTTGTGGTGTGGCCAGCCACAAAAGGGCTCGCAGCTGCCATACCATAGTTGGGCGTTTTTCTGCTCTTTTCCTATACACGAATATATATATTTTTGCATGCATATACAGACATATGTAGGCCTGTTCTCAGCGTCGCACAGTTGAGTTGTGAAAGCTTCTGGATTCACAAGAGGTTTTGTCAACTCTAGATTTGTATAATAAGATAAGTTTGTAGAATTAAGATTAAAAATGTCTTTAACAATACAATTTACAATCAATTCAGTTCTCTGAGTTAAAGCTCTCATTAGTTAATTAAATAAAACTACAGTATTCATTACCAATTGACCAACACCCTGCAGTCATCAGTTTTTGTTAAGGAAAAGGCAATTATTCAAGTCCTTAAATATTTCATGTCAATACTTTTTAATTGTAGTTACTGCACTGTGCAGAAATTCTCATATTACGAGAGGTATGCAATTGTGATGTTATATATATAATTTGGTTGTGTGGGTGGGTGTGAGAATGTGTGTGGTGCTGTGTCGTGTGCAAGACCAGGTGGGACTTGTACTTTGCATACCTGTGGAAAAGGTTTGCTCCCCTTTCAAGCTAAGCGTGGCAGCCATTGTTGCAAACGGCAGAGTCTCAAACGATTACTTGCCATCCCTCGGCACCTCCCTGGTATCACTCTACACACACATGCCTCTCCTCTCGGAGCTGATTGTTCCCTCTTGGATGTTACGACCTTTCTCGGCACTTTGTTTTACAAACGCTTCCATTTTTTACTGCTGCATTTCTCGGCACTTCTTTTAGTTGATTTCGTGGTGTGATGAGTGCCGACCAACCCACTTTGCGACTGTTTACTTTCCTAGGGTAGCTTAGTTACGGGTTCAGTAGTTGCCGCTTTTTATTCTACCTTTTTATTTCTACCTCTTTTGATGTAACAATAACAATTATTTCTTAACAGCACTAAATGTCAGGCTCTCTGAATGTTCATTATAAAATTCCTGCAGCAATTTAGACGTCGAACGAAATATTCCATTCGAATATATTCACTAAATACAAAATGCTGAAATGAATAACGAATAGGATTTTATGGACATTACGTGTCTGTTAGACATTTCCGCATGGCGCATGCAAAAAATCTATAAAATGTATGTGAAACGCGCCCAAACTCACTATGCCAAACTGTGTGCGAATACTTTGGTGCTGCAGTGTAAGTTGGGTGTTTCACGTTTCATGACGTACGCCATTACGAATACGAATATAAAACCGGGTATATAAATGCACTACAAATGTACATAGGAAGAAAAAAAGAAACTTCTTATCTCGCACAAGAAAAAGAAGTGCAAAGCCACACTCCAAAAAGGAGTGGGTAGAGAAGGGGGAGGAGAGAGGGGTCAGAGAGACACAGCGTGGATTGGGCTCAGTGGCAACGTCATCGCCATCGCCATCGTCATGGCCGCCGTCATTCGCGTCCACGTCCAATGCGCGCCGCGTTCTGATTCGTTTCGCTTTTTGCATGACTTGAGATCATAAAAAAATATGAATTTTTTTTGCTGTTTATTTTTTGTTTTCTTTTTTTCTTGCGTTGCCTTTTTGGCCGTGCCTTGAGTCTAAAGCAAAAGTGTAGAAACCATGCTAACCGAGTTTACTTCATTTTTTTATGCTGCCTTTTTTGTGTGTTGGTCATAATATTTAACATGCGGACTTGGACCTCTTTACATAATGCCTGCCAAGCCCCTCTCAACGGTCCCTTCGCATATAAAGCGCGCGCGCAGAAGTTGATTTCATTTGTATGCTCTACTAAGGGGTATTATCAAATTTTGCATTGATGGTGCTAAGAAGTGTTAAATGATTTCAATAGTGAAAATAATTTAAGTGATTTAAACAGCGGTTAAGGAAGCTATGTGTCTTAAAACTAACTCTTTTCAGGAACTGCCTTCAAGTAAATTCTGTAGCCAAGTAAACTTTACTTCAGTACTTCTAGTCCTTTTAGCAGTGTATACCGTAGTCGAGGACTCTATTTCGGTAACTTTTCATTAGCCTGCCTTTGCTTCTTAGTCACTATATACCCCGGTCGCCATATTGGCCCGCAGCCTGGACATTCTCATACACATCTACATCCACATCGACATCCACCATCTTTGCTTGGTCTTCGCAGCGCTTCGTTGTTGTTTTGCCCTCGCTGGCAGTCAGATTAATGGGTGCGATAAGGCGCTGGCTGACTGGTAGGTGTAGCCCTGGCTCAAACCTGGTCGCAGTATCAGCACCAAACCTGGACTCGGCTGCAAGGCAAAGGCTTCAACTCAAATATGGTAGCTTTTATGGTAAGAAAACAAAACATAAAGTTAGGCTCTGTTTTTTGTTTGGGCCTGGTATGCTGTTGGGACACAAAGCCAAAGGGCGCAGCACTGCAAACTATGGCTTTTTTTATCAGCACCTGTAAATCTGCAGCAAAGTAACGCCCTTTTGGAGCACAATATGAAAAAGAAATCGCAGATGAGTTTCCAAAGATTAAGCAAAGATTAAAATAAGGCTAAAAACAGGCTTGTAAAACTCGATATGTAGAAATATTTACCTGCAAATAAATTAAAAATTATGCAGAAAATTCTTTATGCAAAAAATATTTTTATCTATTGATTTTCATATCTTAATTGAATCTAAAAATATTATTGAATACATATAGTCTCATTTTAGCCGGGTCTCCAAAGCCACAGACACCATTTGCATGGCATTAAGTGTTATTAATATTAATACTGATTTAATTATAAACAAATGAGCAGCTAGAGCATGTGATTAGGTTCACTTGCGGTTCATCATCCGCTGGTGAGTAGATCGAATCCGTTATGGATACCGCTCAGAAATGCCAATTCAACCTAAATGGACTCATTGAGCGTTATTACTCTATGTTGATTTACAGTAGCAGTATAATAATGCAAATAAATGGCTCATTATACAAATGATTCGATGACCGGAGAGTAATTAATTGCAGCAGAGAGAAAGAGCCGTTGACAATCGGTTGGAAAGCGACAAGACAACAGATCGTTGACCAACATGAGCACGTGTTAAGTGGCATTTTAACTGCATTTAATGCGTCTCAAATTAGATGCAATCACAGTGGAAACACGACGGGATATGAAAGCTTAAAAGGGAATAGAGAGGGGGAGAGAATTGAGAGAGGGAATGATGCTGACCCGTGCCATGTCGGTGGGCTGGCTTCCTTCCGCTTTAAGCCACTCGCCGATCACAACAGGAACAGGGCCTAATCAATGCAAATCAAGTCCAAATCAAATGCAAAATTAACGCGCGCCAACAAAAGTCAACAATCGGAAGTGGCCACTCATCGAAGTACACGAAAGAGTATTACGATCTTGACCACGCCCTTGTTGTGCCCATTGCCTGTAATCGAAGAAGCGGGACAGTTTCAAAGACAATCACTCAGGTATCTTGTATTACCCATCAACTATATCCGGTTCTGCACTAAGGGCTTCCTACTGCGAGCACTTGTATGCCCTGTAGCAAGTGGTCAAGAGGTTTAGTTCAGTCTATTGTCGTACCTATTTTAGAATACGTTTTTAATGAGTGTCTTTTAGTCGCATACCTTTATCAGTGCAGTCTCAGTAAGTAATTAATATTTAAAACACACGGTGTTGCTTTAATATCCGGCTTCCCACTCAATATTTCCCAACTACGCTGATCAAGCTGTGCACCTGATTCAATCTGATAAAGATATCAGTTAAAAGCGGGAAAACTGTGCACATTTTTTATTAATTGCAGATTGGCATGAGGATGTGTTGAAACTGAGGGCTTGTATGGTATTTATGCAGCAGCTTTTACTTATAAATTTTTACAGAACTTTTTACAGAAAGTTTATAACGTATTGAATAAGGCATGGTCGAGCCTTTAAAGTATACACATTCTTGATCAGCATCGACAGTCCAGTCGGATAAGCCATGGCAGTGTCTTCGTCTGTCCTTCTGATTCACTGCGAACTAGTCTCTTAGTTGAAACTCTCTCAGATGGAACTTGGTACAGTTGTGAATTCTCTCTGTATGTAGGTCATTTGTAAAATAAAACGGATGACTGTGTCATATAGTTTCCTTAGGAACAATCGAATATACTGGTATTATTTAGTATGAAAATATTTAGTGTGTACTGAGGGATTTTAATCAAATTCACGCAATTCATCAGCCACGCAATCATTCCCTATCTTCAGACCAATTATCATTCAAATCTGACCACCAGATGATATAGTTGTCATAGGAGCAATCGGTTGATATACCTGGTTTGAAAAACTATTGGTTTATTTAGTAACTTAAACCAAATAATGACTTCAAGGAAATCTCCTGTAAAAAAAAACAGTTTTTTCCTGTTATTATTAAAAACTAAATAGGATAAATTATTACTAGGTTTATAGGTTAGTCTTTGAAAATGACTTGATCATAAATAAATTATAACACACATAATAAAATATTTGTATTAATACCATCTATTTTACTCAGGCTCAGTAAACTATGTGCGCTTTCCATATACATATATGAAAATATTCTCTAATTTACTAATTGATATCGCATACTTATCAAAGACTTCCTAGTGCTCAGCACAATTCACACATCGGCATGCATAGAGGGGCCTCCACAGTAAAAGTTGAGTGTTAATTGAGGTGTAAGGAAAACTTTGATCAATTACGAAAACTTTTGCCATTGTTGTTGTCAGACAGGCAGAAATACAAATTAGTTGATTGATAGAAGAATAAAAATAGCTACCTGACACTAATCAGGTAACGAAAATTATTATTATTAAGCCAGCCAATTAGAATTTGTTGCCGGCACAACTCATACATCGAATGCCAATTGAAATTTTGCTTCGAGTTCTATGGAAATTGAAATGCAATTAAGAAACATCATGAATTGATCAACTGAAGGAATGAGATAAGGAGTAGAGGGACAGTGAGAGGGGTGTGTGATGGCTTATTAGTTTATTACATCAACAACAAATCTTAACAAACGCTAATTAAGACCCATATAATCGAACGTGCTAACAACCAACAACGAACAGTGGACAATGGACAGTGGACAGTGGTCAAGAGAAGCTAATAATAAGCCATATTGTGTACAAAGCACGCCAGCACCAGGCGAGGGGGCATAGCAGAGGAGGCGAAGGCTTGTCGGCCATTTGCAGCCACGGAGGGCGGCGCAATAAAGTTGTCGAGGCCAAAGGACATTCGGACAACTCAACAGCTTCGGCGACGAAAACGAAAACGAACATGAAAACGTGTCCCGAACTATGCAAATGTTGTGCCACAGTGGTGCCTCTCCACTGTGGTAGGAGACATTTCAGACCCTGTACTGAAAGCTGTGTAAGCAGCACGAGTCGTCGGCAAATACTTTGATATATAGTCTAAAGGCTAGAAGAGCTAGAGATACTACAATTGATTCATTCAGTTTATAGGCTGTTCAATTCAGTTTAATATCGACAGTGGTAAATCTAGTCTTAGAACCAGTATTCTTGGTAAATCGCAGTCAATAATTAATACTTTAATATATAAATAATTGTAATTAATCTTTAATCTACGACATGGTTTTACTACAGGGCCTTTAACAGTCGACTTGCATTGCTGTAACTTTCGCTACTACTTTTCTTCAGCTTTTGGTTGGATTTTGTTATAAATTGGGGTTGCAATTGGGGGAGCTGGAGTAGGAGTGGGGTTCTTGGCTCTGGTTTTGGTGTACGGCAGCCGCTTGCCACCCACGGGCTGTGGTATTTGAACGACACGCCCAAATTGTACAAGTTGCATGGCAAACTGTTCAAACAGAATGGAAAATAAAATGAGGGCGTTTGGTGGACAGCCAGCTACCCTGCTTGGCTGAGAAACCAACCACCGTAGGCGTTGGGCTGAGGAATGGGGTGAGGGGGTAGGGGAAGAAAGCGGTGGCGCGAAGCGTGAAAATGTAACCACAATGTGGCAGCGACTCCGGGTCACAAATGGCAGACAGGAACAGGAACAGGCGTTTGCTTATGCAGTCAGGCTAACGTAGGGGTGTATGTGTGTGGGTGTGTGCTGGTGTGTGTGGGTGTCTATGCATAATACATAACCTCACAGCCACTATGGAAAAGAAGCACATAGTGGAAAGGACATTTTTATAACACACGCACAGACATGCACAGAGGCACACACGAACACACACACGGAGACACGCACACACATGCATACAAAAGGGCGTCCATTGAATCTTTTGCCTTTCTTTGGCCCAAACGGAAGTGAATGGCACATTATGTTGCCGCTGCTGCTTGACATGGTCATATAGCTGCTCCGGCTGCTGTTGTTGTTGTTGCTGTTAAGCTGTCGTCATCAACGTTGTTGTTGGCATCCGGGCCGGGGTCGAAAGGGTCTCCTCGTGTAGTACGAACTGAAGTGGCTGACAATGTTGCGGCCTAAGCCATGATAATTGGGTGGGCTGACAACCAACTACACACATATCTATATAAACTCCGAGGTATGTGTGTGTGTGTTCTATTATATACTTGTACGCATTGAAGCGACACATACACATAATGTCAACTGAATATAGTTGTAAAAGTTTTAAGTCACAGCAAAAGAATTAATTCCGTATCCTTTGCGAGTGCGTTTCAAATAATTTACTTGATTTTGATTCAGAATTCAGTCGGTGGCTTAGTCTGCAACATTTGTCAATTGATATTCATTACAATTGTATTGAATGTGTGCTAAAAACCATAAAAAGAGTAAAAAGCAAGGACTACAGAGAGTGTGACAGAAATTAGGACTGGCAGAGAGGCAGACGCAACGCAGCAAAGGCAGCAGCATCAGAGTCATCATCAAAATCCCATTAACAACGTATTCAAATGCGTTGAAGTGTAAAACAAGCCGCATTCAATGCTCCCACACAGTGTCCACATGCCGCATGCCACATGAAAGAGAGATAGAGTTAAAGAGAAACAGAGACAGATAGTATGAGAGACAGAGAGAGAGGCAGGAAGAGTACTAGGTTGAGCTCGGGGTCTCATTCAGTAACATTACGCATCCGTTTGTGCGCGGACACAGCCACAACCCACACACCCTGCATTTTCCCCCACTCCCCCCACTTCTCTACCCTTTACCCCTACTCCCTACACTCACAGCAATTTGCATGCACTCGAGAGCCTTTAAAATGAATGCCAATGCCTAGCCTACTTATAGACCAATCGAATCGTCATCCTTTTGGCTACTCCACAACTTCCAAACTCCACTCCATTCACTACTTACCCTACCTGCTCCAACTGTGTTCAATCAAATCATCAGCTCATCGATTCCTGGTTCCCATTTCTGGCCATTTAGTTGCTGCTCCACATTGGACACCATTTGTGTTGTCCTAATTGGCATTTTGTTGCTATCCTTTTTTGCAAAATTAGTGCCAATGGTTGTTCAATTCCTCAACGCCTCAATGCACTCCGTTCCAACCATAGGCTCTCTAATTTGTGAAGTGCGTAGCCATCCATTCAACCCATTTAGGAGAATTCTTTACCACCAACTGAATAAAATTTCATGTTATTGCTAACAAATTCAATAAAATTTAATTGTTTCCAAAAGACTTTATAATTTGTGGCCCATTAAAATTATCAGCAATTATTCCAATCAAGATTACATATCATTTGACTGTCTACATTTTTAGTGTGCTCATTTTGCTGGGCATAAATAAAACACTTGCTGTTTAGCTAAGTGATTGCGCTCAACTATTTAATAATATATTATTATCGGCAATTGATATTTTTGTAAATTTGACACCCAAACATTCAGAACATCCCTTTATCCTGCTCCAAGTAAACAATATTTGGATGAAAGCAGCTTTAAATCTATGAATAAGTGAATGAATGAGTGAGTGACTGAATGAATGAATGACTTAACGATGCTGTTGCTGTTGCTGTTGCTGATGATGATGGGGACGAGGCAACGACCCTTAAATGCCTTTAAAGCGAATTAGCAGACCACACGCGCTAGTTGCCAGGGCCCTGCCCCTTCCGCCTCCCCACCCCAAGGCACTTTTCCTACGCACAGACTCGAATCAGCGAGCATTTGATTGCAGGCAAGAGCAAGAAAAGCAGCAGGAGCAGCAACATATGCTCAAGTCCTTGAGGAGTAGAGACAGGGAGAGAGAGCGAAAGAGAATGCTAACGATGCTGCACTCTTCTGTCTGTAGGCCAACTCAAGTTGGTGGTTGTACGCCCCGTCGTCTTTCCATATGCGTGCGATTTGGATTTGGATTTGATTTGATTTGATTGCGGCGTCAACTTAATTAAGCGACCGACTACCAACAATGGGCAACAAATTGAAACATTTGAAACGCGCACATTTTGGCCTCCAGACGGACAGTGTAGACACTGCACAGACCCATTGTGAGTTACTGAATGGAGCGCTGTAATTTTTGCTGTCGCCAAAGTCATTGAAACGTGTAATCTGCAGCACGTGCGTCGAGTCAAAGGTTGTAGCTTCGAATGTTTTTTTTAACAGTTTTTTGGCCAGCGGAAACTTTAAAGGAATTCTGGAATATTTGGCATTGTTAAGACGCGCAATTAGTTTGCGTTGGCGTTGTCTTTCCCTCTCTCTCCCACTCTCCCTCTCTCCTTCTCTGCCTGTCTGTCGCTATGCCTCTCTCTCAGAGGTGGCGTGTAATTAGTGTCAGTTGCGAAGTCACATTTGGTTACTGCTGCTGTGGATGTAAAATTAGGCAACGCCTTCTGGCCAATGTCGGCGTCTGTTGAAACAGCCCAAAAAGATGGACGCACGAGATGCCAATGCGGCAAGGATACTACAAACTGCACCCTGCTCATTCATGCATCCCCTGAGATAATTATAATAATTACCTGCGTGAGTGCAGGTTTCCATAGACAAAAAAAAAAGAAACACGGAAAAAAATAGGAAATAAAACCAAAGAGACCCATTTCTATGTCATTGTCTGGCAATGTGCTCATCCCAGCCGCTGTCTGCGTGCACTTTGCGTTTCGCATCGCCAGATCCGGGCTCAGACCCAGGCCTAGACCCGAACCCAAAAACCGACAGAGACCTACAAAAAAGTGTGTGTTAGAGTTGGTTCGAGTGTGTGTGGGTGTGCGTGTATATAATTATCCGACGTTAATAATATTCAAATAGCCTCTAAATATATCTAAAACGGAACTCGGTCAGCTCATTCAGACCCAGATGCAATTGTGCGATAGGCATTCAACCGCACACACTCAAACACACACCCACACACACCAACTTAGTCTAATAGCTGATTGTGTTATCAGAGATGAACCCGATACTGAAGCAAACCAAAGCAAAGCCTTAGGCCAGATTGTTGCAAAAACTAACTAAATGAAGCGAAAGGTTAATAAACCCAGACCAACATGTGACCCAAGTGGAAGGCCAGTTCAGTCAGCCAGGCCAAATAACTGGCAGTCGCAGCTGAAGCCGAGAACCGCTAACAAAGCGCAGAGCAGCAGAGCAGAGAGTAGCGAGGAGCGAGGAGCGTAGCAGAGGCACGAGAAATTCTTATCATACCGCGCAGTAGAGAAACGCCGGCAGCAGCGGCAGTGGCTGCGTTGCGTCTCAGCCTTTGATGTGCTGCCGCCAAAGCAGAGAGGGAAAGGTAGGGAAAGGGAAGGGTAAGAGAAGGAGAGAATGCTAGTTGTTGTGGATGTCAACGCTGCCGGGATGACAACAAGTCGAGGCAACTCTGCTGCTGGCCGAAATTATTTTTTGATGCAACTGAAAGTTTGCATTCCACTTGTTGTTAACAAAACGCCGAGACGGCCACAAAGGAAATTCTCACAATTCCCCATTTTCAGAAGCTCAGCAACATTTGATTGGGATTTGAAGCAGAAGCAGTAGCCGGAGCAGTAACAGCAGCTGACTGCGAGAATGATGCGATTGACTGAATGACAATGACATGACTTGCCTTCGTTTGGCTTTGCCTTGAAGTCTTCTCGAAACTGCAGCTACATCTGCCGCTTTGAATGAATGCTGGCTAAATAGCTTTGGACAGGCGTGAGTACATGCGCAGCAGCAAGCAACAAACAGCGACAATAACTTGAATCAGATGAGAGAACAAGCACAGTGAACGCTCCATTGCAGCTACAGGAATTGTGACACCGTCGTTGGCCATTGACGGCACTGCGTTGCCAAAACTGAATTCGTGTGCGTGAGCTACTACCAGAACAGTTGAGGATCAGGTCTTTGAGCTGGGAGTTAGGAGTTGGGAGCTGGGAGCCGACTTTAGGCATGTCTGCACGTTTACCTAGCGCGGAAATGCTGAGCGGTGTTGACTACGAAGGCGGCTCAATGACTTTGTACTTGTCGCCGCTTTTGTTGTTTGGCCTAGCATTTGAAAAATGTCACATACTCCGACCACTCTCAGCTCCAGCGGCCAAAACAACTGACCGACAGAGCAACTCCAGCAGCCGCAGCAGCAGCAACAACTGGAGTCGCAGTAACTGCAACAGTAACTGCATCGCATGCCAGCGGCAAACTTGTGCCGCTAATGACTTTGTTTTTGCTAAACGCCTCAAGCCCGACTAAGTCTAAGTCCAAGTAACTTCTTTGCCTTAAATTGCTTGCTCAGGGCGACGCTGCTAACAAATTGTTCACACGCCAAAAATCACGGTTAAGTGAAGTGCTCGCTGTAATTGTTGGCAATTGCCTTTTACCTGTTGTCAGTGGAACTGGCCAGTTGCCAGTGTCTTCAGCCAATTAAATCGCATAATTAATTTATTAGCTGACCGTAAACAATTGTCGCGTTTTGTTCTCAAATTGCCAGTCATTTAAATTACGCTCATAATAAAGAATATTAAAAATGCAAAATAGTTTAACACACAAAACAACAGCGAAAAGAAATAAAATGGTTGCGTTTGAACTGCTTGACACTGCTTGCAGTCGTATGAACTGCTTTAGTGGCCTGCTTGTCAGGATACGTTGAAAGCAGTGCCAAACGCGTTTAGGGTGACCAGACATATGCGTTTCAGTAGTTTGCTGCTGCTGCAAAAATGTTAGCGAAATAAATTGATTGAAGAATTAACTAATTTAAGTAAAATTTAATAAAATTATTATTAACAAAAAAATAAAGAGAAATATTTAAATTTTGATTTTAAGTAAAAATAATTAATTTGAATAAATATGCTTTATACAGAAAAATGGTTTGTACATATATAAAAACTGGCTTAGTTACTTTAATAACAAAATCATATAGCTGACAGCGAAAATGTTCTTAAACCAACATTATAAAATCAATTGTGGGTTTAAGCAACTTCCAGGAATCAGACAACAGGCTAACTGATATTTTCTAGATTCCAGGAATTCAAACAAGAAAAGGCTATATCCTTATAAGCTCAATGCGTACTTGACTATGCAAATTGGCATAATTTCAAAAGGAAATATTTGAGGAACGTTGGAAATTGTGAGGGCGCTACGTGAAACCAATAAGAAATATGGATAGATACAAACAATAGGCGCATTTGTTTGAATAATTCAAAGTAAATTGAATTCGAATGCGAATCAAGGGTCACGCATGACTCACACTCGCACCCAAACTCAGACTCAGGTCTTGAAATCCAGTTATGACTGCTACTGTGACTGCGACTTATGTCACGGCTTGTAAAGTGCACTAAATAATTCACAAGGACGGCAAATAGTTGGCTTGTAGATATTGAGGACACTTGTGTGGTAATTGCCAACGGTTGTAAGTAAGGTAGTATTAAACTACTTGAGTATTGACAGTCGACTCGATATGGATATATGGTAGATGTATGCATATGCATAAAGCAAATCGAATCAAGCCAATTTACTAAATCGCTGTCAGCTAAATTTGTTGACATTCTAATGAGTCGGCCCAAAAAGCCAAGACCACGACCGCATTAGCTTGGCCAGCAGAGATCTGTTGTGGTGAGGGAGGGAAGGTTTTTTTTCTTGCGATGAATGTTGTGACAGTTGTACCGTAATAATTGGTGCAATTTAATGGCTTTTGGGTCGGGACAACGGTGCGTATGCAAACTAAACCATGAAATGATTGCACAAATCGACACAAGAGTTGAAGCAGTAAACGATCCTGAAGAGATCAGCAGACCTGACAGACGCTGCTAACCGCAGTCCACTTTTCTTGCCACGGAACAAATACAAATCTTATTGGCCACTTAAGTGTAATCAGTTAGCCAGGCCAGAGTAGGAGACGGTGCCAGAGACGGAAGCTGGCCAGAATCGTGGCACACTCCAAAGCGCAGATATTGCAGCTCATTACGATAGTCATCAGCATTATCATTATATCGTATTCGATCGCAGGCACACAGACAACCAAAGAGAGCCATCAATTTGATAGCCAGCTAAATTTGTAACACCCGCAATGGTCAGGCCTTAGATCAAATTACAACAACAACAACTACAAACGACACTTAAATTTGACTGGCTCTTGGCCTGAAACTCATCTTCAATTGCCACTTTGCCGCTCTGCTGAATTTTCACTTTCGTCTCAATTGGCATCAATTTTTTTTGGCTCTCTGCGTATTTTTGGGTTTATTGCCACTCATTTTGTGTAGTTTATATCTTTTTGCCTCTTCGGCTTGGACAGATACAAAAGTTTTGCTTTTCCGTGAGCAGAATTGGTGTGAGTTTAACTGGTAATTTCCATAACAAATTGTTGCCTAATTGAGTCATTAGCCGGTGGTTTGAGTTTTAGCTACGCCTACACGAGGCACAACAACAAGAAGAGTAGGAATTGCTCCCGTTACTCTCACACATATCGAGTATATATAAGCATAACGATCGTCAGGCAAATCAACACCTCATCCCGTCATCAATTGACTGGGGATGTGGATGAGGATGAGAATGATTTCTCACATCAATTTCTCACGCACTAAGTGAGCCACTTAGCGCACATCAAAAATCAATAATCGATTAAATAATTAGAAAATTGTGAAAATTACTGTAATTTTGAAATCAATTCGTTGCACACACACACACACACTCACACATACACACCTGTGGACTAGTGTATCTCCGACACACTGATGCGGATGTGAATTCATCTTTCCATCAGTGTCAAACATCAAGTCCAGGCATAAATAATCACATTATAATCAAAATATATATATTCAAGCAATGCCCCCGAAACAAAGCTGGACATGGGCTAGTGTTCCTCTACGTTCCATGGATTCAATTTAAATGGAAAACACTTTCCTAAAAGTCGCTCCAATTAATATTCGCGGCGTGCCGCGATCTGCGGGACTTGATAAAGTGCGGCTCATATATTTTGTCATAAATTTCAAACGCGCTCGACAGCTGCTCTCCTCATCAATCAGAACGTCAGCGTCACCAGCATTGGACCAAGGCACCAGATTGCAGATCGAGGACCCACAAACCCATAACCAGACCAGGCCAGGCCCAGTCCAGACTTGGCCAAGACACAAAACCCAACCCAGTCCCATAGACCAGTTGTTGCGTTGGAGCGTGCGGACTTTGGCAAACACTCGATTAAAATCAACTTCAATTTGTAATAAATCAAAAGTCCTATCAAAATTTGTTGGGGGCTGTGCGCGAAAAAAAAAAGGAAGACTGATCTGCTCCGATGAAGAAATTTGCACAGACCCTAGGTGGAGAACTCCTCCTCCTCCTTTGCGCTAAACTATATGCTTATGATGTATGGTTATTGATTCGATGGAAATGTGCCCTGCAAAGCAGAGAGGGTCAATTGAAGGCACACGGCTTTAACCAGACCGGATCAGAGGCCCGAAGTGGACTAATAAAATATGTACGCGAAAAATCAAACTTTACTTACAACTATTTAGTATTATGGTAAGCATATCGTATAGCATTTCGTTGATTTGTCTGAGATAAGCTAGGTCTAAGCTTGGGCTTATGCTGAAAGAGAGACAATAATTAATAATAATAATTAATAATAAATTAGTTTTGAACTAGGAAATTGACAAAAATGAAATTATTTAAAATGAACACAATTTGAAATACAGAATAAATAAATGTTTGAAACCATTAACATTACTCTTGCCAATCTGACTAAGTGTTAAACTTTCCCAATTCCTGAACATTTCTGAAAAAGTGAAAAAACTTACTATGCTGAATATACATTTGAGTAAAGATCAAAAAACTAGATCAAACCACAATCAAAATGGTATTGCTATTGAAAATAGGATAAAATTTGATAAAGACCTGAAACTGATAAAGATAATTAAATAAATAATGAAAAACATTAACAGAAATGTTAAATACAGAAGTTTGACAGTACACAACATAAAAATAGATACTTTTAAAAATCGGTAAAAAATTCATATAGTATGAATCTAATATTAAAGGTCACTACTGCTTTTTCTGTAGATAACCAATATAGACATTTTACACCCAATAAACGAATGCACAATAACTAGATTAATATTGTAGTTTTCTATCTATTTATTTACAATTTATTAGGTTTCTACTTAGAGAATACTCTACTTTAACTTAAATTAGTAAAAGTTTAATTAAAATAAAGTCACAATGTCTTGTTTGATGAGCAGCCAAGCTGATTGATATGTTACAGACTTAATAATTGGCTTTAAAATTCAACACTAAGTTAATAAAAATAATAGTCATAGCATAAGTAATTTAAAACAATTCATTAAACGTTATTACCTAATTCATTAGCCACTTGAACTCAACTTGAATTTTCAACTGAATTCAATTTTCGAATATGTGAAATTTCCAGTGAGTTTAAGCGAATCAACTGTATGAAATTGTTATTGCAATGATTATAGTTTTGAGTGAATAATAATAATAAGACTGCCCCGATTGATTTGAGTAGTGTTTTTTATATATTTTTTCCCCCGATGGAGTCATTGCCAGCGGCTTGACAGATCGTTCGCATTAACTGCATAGTACGGGCTTAGTGTATAAAACAGTGGAAAAACAAACCTTAAAGCTGCCGTGATGTTCGAGTCCATCAAACAGACACTCAATAAAAATGTCAGTAGTTGGCTTTTGTATTGTTTTGTTTATATATTCATACACAATAAATGTACATATGTTTGAGTATATATGGTATATAAGTGTATGTGTAGTTTTTTCTCGCCCGAGTGTTGGCGTTGATTTGCGGACAGACTTGGGGTCGTGTTGGTTGCTGGTTGCTGTTGTTGCATGAGTCATGAGCTGACTCTGACTTTGGCTTGTCGAGATGTCGTGAGTTATTTTACATTTGCCAAAGGTGCTCTGGGCCCCCAAACATGCATGTGTTGTAGTCGTACTCGTACTAGTAGTTGCAGTTATCGTTGGGTTATCTTGGCACGAAACAACCAACTATGTTGTTGCTGTAGCCGTTGCTGCTGTCGATGCCAATTGCGCTGTGAAATGTGCTTACAAAATGCCGCGCGTCAATATGCAAAATACATGCCACCACAGCAATAGCAACGGCAACGGCAACAACCGCATTGGCACCACCAGAGCTACAGCGGCACACAGAAATGGCGACGGCAACGTCAAACGGAGGAGCAATTGGAATGTGACCGCGGGGCTTTGAGGGTTGCCAACAAGTCAACCAACCAAGACAATGAATTCTTAGCCGTTTCTTGCCAGCGACTAACTGAAAGTGAAAAAAAAATAGAGAAATAAAATCAAACTTAAATGAAGAGAAAAAACTTCAAACTGGCCACGATTCCGTGTGATTTTCCCCGTTTTTGCCGACAGCGTTGGCCAACGCCACATTCAAATCGCTATTTTTGCTATGGATTTCTTGAGTTTTCTTGGCTCTTTTTGGGCTGGCAAATTAACGTTTTTTCTTGAGTTTTCCGACACCCGTGGATCATGATTTGCCGCTTTAGCGCAAATCACCAAATATCGGCAACACAAATCAAACTGTATAATTAAGCAATGCGGCACTGCCGACCATATCGATGTCCATGTCGGAGTCGTAGTCGTAGTCGTAGTCCAGGTCTGCGTTGATCGTGATGTGATTTACTTCGTGCCAGGGCTTAAATGGAGCCTGGAGTTGCCAACGTTGTTTTTTTTTTTCTTCTCTTTGCCATTTGTGCTGTTCTGGCACTGTGCACGCAGCAACTAGCACGGCCATGTCTCTTGTCCTTTGCCCCTTGTTGCGAGTACCTTTTGGCTGCAGACTGCACGAAATTAAAGTGTCTGATCGGATGCTCGGAGTGGCCCAAACCGCAAAAGACGTCCATCAAGTTGGCGAAGGGCAGCAAAAGCCAATAAAATTGTCATGCATTGACAAATAACATGGCCAGGCTTAGAAATAGACAGCCAAAGAATCCAAGAGTCCATGTGTTGGTGCCAGCAACAGCAACAACTGAAACCAAGTCAAGGGAAAATGGCGTTTAAAGCAGCCAAAAGGCAAAAGAGGCAAAAAGGCTGCATTAAAACGTTTTTTTTTTGCTGTTTCCACTTCTTCTTTGGCTTCACTGCTTCACTGCCTACGTCAGTCCATCTGTCCGTCCGTCCGTTCGTTTGTGCCTCGACTGCAATGCGGCTCCCACGCCTTCAAAATACAATATGTTAACAAACACGATGCCAAGTGGCTGACAGCTTGGCCAGCGGGAGCGGGTAAAAGGCAATTGAGGGACGCGGAATTGGCAACAGCAACGACAACAACAACAACAACAGCAACGATGCAACAGACGCTCAAGATTTCTTGTGAAAAATATAAAAAAATATATAAAAAACGAACAAAAGGAAAAGAAACGAAACGAAACGAAGAATGAACGTGGCTGCAATGCAGCCATGATGCCAAGATGCCAAGTCCAAGACAGTCCAAAAACCAGAGATGGCGATGGCTAAAGCGAAGACGAAGACTTCAAGGGCCTCCAGCCAACCAAAGCTGTGGTGGTGGTGGAGTTGGAGGCGGGGGCGGCAGAGGAGTTGGAGGCAAAGGCGACCAGCAAAACGTGCGCAGATTTCCAGCAGACGATAAAGCACAGAGCAGGCAACACCACCAACAACAACAACAACAACAACTGCAACCAAAAGCAAAACTAAGATGAAAAATAAGCAGCCGAATGGGTACTGGGCCTGGTCCATGGCTCTGGCAGCCATTTTGGCCTCAACTCGTTGCAGCTGCACAAAAAAAAAACTAAAGAAGAAAAATAAATATAAAAGAAGTTAACTTCAAAAAAGTCTCGGCCTGAAACTGGCAGCAACAACAGCAACAGCAACAAATGGCTTGCATGCAAAGCGACAGCAGCTAAAGCCAATTTGAAATTTTCAAGAACACACAGTGCATATGTGTGTGTGTGTGTGTGTGAAGTATCTGTCAGATACATTGCCTGCATCTGCATGTACGAATAAGAAACTTAAACCTTCTTGCCATTGACTGTTGGCATCGATCAATGTTGGCTTAAAGTTTGTAGTTGTTGTTGTTACCATTTTTCAGTTTGTCTTTTGACTTTTGCCTCGACTGACATTGAAAGACACCTTTCGACTCTACAGCTGAACTTTGACTGTAAAATTGACTCGATCGACGCCAGAAGTTGGCTAGGAAGACAGCTTCAGATGTAGCTTCAGAATATTCCATACAAGTTGGCTAAAATATAAATTTATATACAATTTAGCATGTTAAAAGTATTTAAATATTCATGATTTTATTTATAACTCCTTAGGCATATCTTTAAGGTCCCCAGATCTGTTTCTATTCCGCCCAACGACTCCATCAGACGGCAGACATCACAGATCAGAGATCAAGACCAGAAATGTTAGTCAAATGGAAGACGATTTACTAATGATAATGTCCTCGCGTTGTTTACAGTTGCAGCTGCCTTGGGTTGATGCGACGCTGGAGTTGATGTTGCCAGTGGCACGCCCACAAAAGCGCTGGGCGCCCATAACTGCAGAGATATTAGGTGGCCTACAACTATTACTTAATAGACATCTGGCACGTATCCTGCGTCCATGTCTGGAGGGCAAGTCGCCCCAGCTAGGCTCGGCACTCCTTTTGGCCAAATGCGAGTGGAGTAAAGCGTAAAGCCAAAGACGAAATGCGTGTAATTAGCCACACAGCGTTTCAAATTGCAAACTGCAATGCTGCCACAAAGTTGCCACAAAGATTGCATTAGGCTTTTGTGGCCAAGACTGTGTTTCGTGTAATTTCCGCTGGATTTTTTAGTGCAGCCTTAGTCTTGGCTCTAACCGTCTAATGATCACTCTCTGGTCACTCGACTAGGCCACATGTATATCGGTGGGTATGTGTGTGTGTGTGTTAGTGTGTGTGTGTGGTTACAGTGAAAACTAGTTGCCGCCACTGACCGATACATCAATTAAATTTGCATTTTAATTTGACGTTTCGTTTTGTTTTCATACAAACTCGGCGCACTTTTAGTGTTGTTTTTTGCTGTGATTTATATGGGAGCGGCGCTTAAAAAAAAATAGGAAAAACTAGTTGAAATTGTAAAATATACTAAGCAAAAAAATTATAAATAAAAGCTGTTGATCTTGTTAAGGTTAGCTGCAGCTTGTTTTGAGTCAATGGAGCAGGCTCCAATGCCAGGCGCCTGTCAGCATTTCCGCTGCGAGTGGCGTGGCGCCACCGAAAAGAAACTGCACCACCGAATCAGTAGCACCACTAGCACCACAAAGCGGTGTTATACTCACTCACGGGCAGACGCACATGCAATTTGAGCTATGGCCATGCAGCAAAGTGTTGCATGTTTAAGGTGAGTTAACTCCGGTGTTTCCCCCACAACAAACTGTGCACCCCACAGCCCCCCCTACACGCCCCTACACACCACTCACCCCAAAAAAAAACCGCACATAAAAAAATATAGCCAAACGAAACGTGCGCGCAAAGACGTTTACATAACAGTTGGCAGTTGGCAGTTAGTACAGTAGTACATCATGGCAGTCAACCGCAGACAGCTTTAACACCCACACACACCACACCCCACCCCACTACCCCTCTGCCCGCTCCCCTAATAAAAACTTGGCAGCTCCATCTCTGTCAAAATGCAAGGCGCGAATTGTAAATTTGCAAATGCCGGAAACGCAAATTTTCCAAACTTGTTACCCACCGCAGTCGCAGAACAACAACAATAGAAATAACAAACTTTTTTGGCCACAAAAAGTTAAATTTGAAATTTGGCCCAAAGCACACTGCGTTGGCGTTGGCTATGACGTTGGATTTGGATTTTCCCTGTCGGAATAGAACTTTTGCATTACAATTGGCTGCAATTTCAGAGTCCGTGATGGTTGCCAGACACGCAATGGCCGGACTACTGCTATGCCAACGACTCCGGCTTGGCCAATTGGCCCTCGAAAGTGCTTTGTCTGCCACAACACACAAAATTTGGCTAAAAAAGAAACCCAAAATAACCGACGGATGCATAAATTTTGCCAAGACGCGCAATAATTAAAATGGTAACAGATTTTGTATCTAAGCTGAGCATTGCCGTCTATATATGCCCATATCTGTTTGCTATATATCTCTTGGCAGATTTTATTTTATTTTTTAGCTTTAGCTGACCTATCATTAGCGCGCTTGCAAATGATGCACTACATCCGCCAGAAGTTCAACAATAATTCTTAACCCCTGAACACACACGAAACCAATCATTAAGCATACGCATGATGGGCCCAAGACGGAGTCAAGAGTCCAGACTGAAGGCTGAGTCCAGTGTACAGTGAGCAGTACACAGCTGTGGCAGTTTCCAGTCTGTGGGCAGACGCATATATCACACACTGTCTCCATGTCCGACATTGAGGGAGGCAACGAGCTGGAGTGGGGCACGTGTTTTCCACAAATTCCAACACGTATCAATCTGAAAATGGTGAAAAATGCGCCTGAGATCTTGGTCTGCCCAGTTTTGGTTCGCTCTGCCATCCTTTATTTATTGGCCCATTTGGCCTGTCAGTCTTACAGCCTCCCCTCTACCCCCTCGTACCCCCTCTCACTCCCCTTTTGACCTCAGCTCTCGCCCTTTTGCATACACGTATTTATATTTATGGTGCCATATTGCAGCGTTCCCGATCGTAGTTAAGCATCCAGCATCTGATCACCCTCACCGTGCTCCCTCTTGGCCATAAATCAGTTTTGGTAGCGCCTGCGGCTCGGCACATATATGCGTGGTGCATATTCATGAGTTTGATTGAAGTTATAAATCAGCCAAAAAGGAGAAAAAACCAAAAGTGATCCTGCGAATCAATATAGCATTTAATGCCATTTATCATTCTGGTTTGAAGCATTAGATTCATTTGATCAATGCGCTCAATAATTGCTGAGAAACAAGTTGAAGCCAGTTGGAAATACTGACTTAAGTTTAGGCAGATAAGAGCTGTCTTGATACTCTGGAGGAAACAGGAGATATGCAGAAGTTATCTTTACTTTTTAAGCCTATTTTGGACACCAAGAAATCTACTGACATTCTTCTCGTTGGGCTTACAAAATGGTTGTAACCAATTGTGTATTTAATGGGACAGAGGGTCTTAGGTATTAATCTGACTGCAGAGATCACAATCCAAATAGTCGAAGTTTTCCATAATTGTTAGCACATTATAGTATAAATATATATTTTAAAATTTAAGCAGATATGAACTGTCATAACACTCTGGAAGAAAAAGAAAAAATGCAGAAGTTATCTTAACTTTTGAAGGAAATTTTTTCTTGGGCTTACAAGATGGTTTTAACTAATTGATTACTTATTTGGTCATAAGGTTTATAGATATAAATCGGACTGTAAATTCAGCAGAGTTCACAATCCACATAGTCTAAGTTTATCAGAGTTGCTACATATAATTTAAGCTATATTTTTTAGCTATCTAAACTAGCTTTATTTCCACCAAACACCGCTTACCTGTAGCAATAGTATGGGGGCACCTGCTCAAAGCCAACGGAGGTAGCACTTTCTATGGCCAAGTCTTGCGTTTGACTTGCATCACATCCGCAACGGTTGTGCCACAAAAAAACTTAATTAATATGACACATATCGAGAGCTGTTTTGACCACCAAACCAATCGTTCGGTTGTTTCTTTTTTATTTTTCTTTTACATTTTGGAGTTTTATTTTACTCATTTTCAGATAAAGAAATGCGCTAATGAACCAAATGCGAAATGCTTATGAATGTATTAAGTTTTGTGTGGCTAAAGTTTTGGCAAAGAGCGCCGAAAAGTCGCCAAAGATTAATTAATCATGCAACATTCTTAGGGCTATGACTGCGTCTTCAACTTCAACTTCAGGTCGTCTCGGTCGTGTGATTGGAGTTCCGCTTTTTGTTCCTAGCAGCATTTTTGGGGCCTTTGTGTTAACCCTTTTTTTATTTGCCGGGTTAACTGAACGCAAAACGCAAAAAAACGCAGTTAGTTGAGCGCAAAAACAAAAGCAGAATAGTTATAGCTACGAGTGATATTAACATATCATTATTATAGCCATTAGCACTTTTAATTGATGAGTTTTCTGCTGCCGTCTAACTTTTCGCCTTCCTCCGCTTCCCCCCTCCATGCGCCCCTCAATCCCCTCGAGCAGAACTTGAGCGTTTCCAATCATTTGTCAATGGCTGTAGAAACAGCATAAAACCGACTGAAGAAACCGACGGAGTCAACCGTTGAAGATGGCCGCGGGTGTACTCGTATAGGAATACGCATATTCATCTCGTGCAGGGGTCACAAAATCATCCGATTCTAGCCAACTGAATTGGTATCACAACTATCACATTTTGTCTTGACTTCAACTTTTTATCACTTTATTAGTTCGAACAAAATTCATATAATTTTTTTAGTTTTCAACTCCAGTTTATGGATTTATTAAATTCAACTTTATTACTCTACCGTTTGGGCACAACAGTTGTCCAATTAAGCAAGCTGCCAACTTGAGACACGGCGTGAAAAAGTCTAGCTAAAAATGTATTTCATTTAAGTATTTTTAACTTATTTAATACATATTACAATTTACTATAAAATGTGCATTATTATTTAATTTAATTCATTTTTTATATAGTTTTAACTGCCCTATTTGCTACACCTTTTCTCTCTGTGTACTGGCTGCCTTTTTGGCTAATTGTTGTTGTATAAAAATAAAAGTTTAAACGAATCGTAAACATTTTAAAACATTTTAAACATTTAAACAACTCAATCACATGTAATATATTTTAATTGATGAGGTGTTTCAATAACAGGTGTGAATCCTTAATAGAGTTGGCAGTTAAACAGCTAAAATGAGCTATGAAATGGTCTAGGATTCTAGCATTAAATAAAATATATATATTTTTTTGAAATATTTTGAAATTCCCGAGCGTCTGCAGTCGTCACCAGTGTGGTCTCCCGCCATATTCTGACAAGCTTAGCCTAATTAATAGTGTATTTCTAACTGGACTCCCTGTCGTTGGGGTCAAGCGACAAGAAGAAGCACAACCAGAGACCAGAACGTCTCTGTCTCAAATTCATTGATGAATTTTGACAGGTTTTCTAAATTTTGGGTTAATGATTTAGCTGTCTGTTTGCATCTTATGAATACATCTGTGTATTTGTTTGTACAAGCGTTGAGATCTTAACGTTCTTCGAGCACATTCATTAGTGACTGACGGTGAAAATTCAATTATGTTCGCTGTTTTTGGAGAAAATCCGAAAGTATTTTATGAAACCGCTTTCCTTGCATGTTTCATTGTGATAAGATTCTTGGAGGCTCGTAGTCGTAGTCGTAGTCGTAGTCGTGGTTTGTGGCATGACGCATATAAGGAATGTGCTCCTTTTGCCGCTGAATTCCTTTGAAACTATATCCAAAAGCAGGCAATTAAACACGCACACTCACGTCTAATACCGTTAGACTGGCCTAGGTGTGTTCTCGAGGACCACAGCCCAGGGCGCATGTCCCTTTCGAGAGCCGCCCTCCAAAACCCTCTCTAACCCGAGTAGCCGCTTCATGAGCCCAAACGAAGCCAGGCCTGGCGCATGTTGGACACAAGTCTTGGGTCGTGGTCGAAGTCGTCGGTACTATGGTGGGGCACGCCTCCAGACGCCAATTATGTTTGAGCCAGCCAAGGATGCGCCGCGAGCACAGGATATGCTACAAGCCGAGACGCCCTGTAGTTGCCGCCGGCAATTAGCACAGAGTCAAAATATAACCAAGAAATAACAAAATCAGAAAGAGTTTTCTTAAATCGAGACTATATCAAATACAAGCCGCAGGTGAGAGGTAGGAGCAGCGGCAGCTCAAGCTGACAACTACCCAGCGGCCTTAACGGAAATGGAAATGATGCGAGTTTGTTGAGCAGGGGAGTAGCGAAGAGGGGCAGAGGGGCAGAGGGGGTTCCAAGCAGCATAGTGGAGCAATTAAGCAGCGCCCCGATGAACGTGGGGCATTAAATTGTGAGCTGAAAGTGGCAGATACATCAAAAGTGAACGCAATCCATCATCTGGCGAATCACGGCGTGATGAGTGCCGCCAACAGTTGAGCAGAGACTCCAGAGCGGCCAGTGGAGCTCCTACTCCAACTCCAGCCCCAGCTCCAGCTACAGTTTTGGGTTCATTTCAGCGCTTTTACTCGATCGGCATCCTTTCAATATTTTTTCTTTCTTTTCCCTTCTTGGCTCTTTATGATGATGACTGCGAAGTTTTGTCTTTTGGCGCGTTCGCCGCACGAGCTAAATGTTTGGCTAATTTGTGTCTAAGCCGCAGCACTGAATACCGTTAGATAGGCTACAATCGTATACATTTGTAGCTGTGTGTGTATGGTCAAGGTCACAATTAATTGCTGTCGATGTCGATGGCAACTTCCTCTATAACTGGCCGCAGTTTCTAATGCCGCGTGATCTACTTTTGGCCGACCGACTCAGTGGCAATTAAAACAATTACCTTTACCTGTCTCCAGTTGTATCTGTAGCTTTAGTTGTATCTGTAGCTGTTGCTGTTGCTGTAGATGTTTCCCTTTGCTGTTGAGGGCTTTTCACTGGAACTGCTCGAGTCGCAGCCACATCACGCCCATTAGCGACAATCAATCTCGGACACGCTGCAAGAACCACAGCAACAGCAACAGGAACAGCAACAAATCCAGTGATAAAGTTTTTTACGCTTGTTTTGGTTTCATATGTTGCCGCTTTATGCTGTTTGGCTTTTTATTTACGAATGCGACTGCCAGATAACCCATAATTATAAAATTATTATTGAGCGCCAAGTTAGACGTAAAGCGCGGCTATAAAAATGCCAAAACACAAAACACAAAATAAAACTTAAATTCAGTCGCCGATTGCCGTCGGAAAACCAAACTCATTTTATTTCTTTCGACTTGTTGTCTGCACAGGAAGTGTGTCTTGAGTCAGAAATCAAAGTGCTGCAGGCGCAGGAAGTTGCATAAAAATGTTTCGAAATAAGTTTATATAAAAATTAAGTTTAAATGTATAAGCAGGTAATACTTCCATACTTCCATTAGGAGAAAAGTCAGCGTCAGTGTTGTGGCAAGTTGCCGGTTTTGTTGGCTGCCCCTCTGCCACTGCGCTGCATGCAACCGTGAAAAGGTGAAAACAGCCGAATTTATGCAAAATGCCCCCAAGCCAAAGCAAACAAACTGTCCAAAAGCCACAGCAGAAAACTAAGCCCAAAACAAATTCGGGGCGTTCTAGGAAGCAAAAGATACGCAGCTACAGGATGCAGCTTGTTAAGTTTCTTTCCTCTTTTTTTGCGTTTTGAATATTTATGAAATGCCACAAGGGTCCTGTGGCACAGTCCTTGCTGCACATTGCACATTGTGTATGCCGTTATGAGTTATTATACTTTAGTTGGAATACATTTGCTCATTATTTATTTAGCTAGAGGCGCCTAGAACGGCAACAAGTTGAGTTATTAAAACGACTCCTTCCATCTCATAACAACGAAAAACTGACAACAGTAACACTGCTAAAACACTAATTTAAATATTTTTAAAACTGAATTTAAAAATAAAGAAATTTAGTATATAGTAATATTATAAAGACCATCAAAAGCTTCGGAAATGCCTGAATTTCGTGTTGCATCCTGTCGCAGTGATGGGCCAGCGCAGCAAGGACAACCTGTAATTTTCAAATCTGGCGAAACAAATGCAAAGCTGAAATGTATCTTATGGATGGCGTACACAGAAAAAAATGGGGACTCAAGGGACATACGAGTCCTTAAAAGTAACAGTAGTTAGTTAAGTATGGAATGCTGGATTAAGGTACTGATGTTTGTACAAAAGTTTCTATCAAAGTAAAAACTTGTATTTTAATAAAATTCATTTAAAAATTAATGTCTTAATTTAAGCAATAAATACTGAATACTTAGCGTAAAAGAAAGCAAAAATTTAAGAATTTTGGATATTTATTTACGTTATGGTTTTTTCCCTGTGTATGGACACAGAAATGGCGAGCACGATAATGTTGACGCCGACTGCGCTGCTGTCTCGACTGACGATACTTTCAATGCGATCAGGAGTACAGCAGCAGCAGCAGAGTAAGTGAGACAGGGAGAGAGTGAGAGAGAGAGAGAGATGTTCATTGGAACGCATGTTCTTTGAAAATTGCCCATAATTATGCGAACGAACTTCAAACTGATTGTTTCTACCGGCAGGCGGCGGCCATGGCTGTCCAAAAACCGCTGTTTGTCTGTTGCATGCAACACAGGCGAGTTGTCCGCAGCAACTGGCATCCATAGCAACTGGCAGCGCTACAGCCACAAAACCCGGCATCGGCTTTAAGATCGACATTGGTCTGGGCTGGTCTGGTCTTGGCTGGTCGGTTCGGTCGGGACGACTCTGCGGAATCGCCCGTTTGCCCGTTTGCTGCAGTGAAAGAGAATGACTGTAATTACGCATCACTTTTTCTTAATTTTCATGCTGTGCATCTTCCTCGTCTGTAGCTCTTGCTCTGCCTGTTCCTCATATCGAGGGGGCTCTGTGCCCACCATTTTGGCTTGCTCTTGGGAAGCTATGGAGGATTTTGGACACTGAACTTGACCCACAAGACGAGTGCTTTGCTCATATTGTCGTTGTTGTTGTTGGGGCTGTGGCTGTTGACGCTGCGGCGGTCTCTCTGGTGAGAAATAAATACGTCCCAGAGTTTTAGAAAATTGCTCGTTGCGTGCATGTTTTCGAAAAGCGCTTCGAAAATATTTTGCGTGTCTTCTGTTTTACTTGTTTTCGTTTTTGGTTTGTTTCTTAATTTCTTGACTTCTTACTTCCTTCAATGAGAAATCTAATTTAAAAGATACAAAATTTTAAATTATGGGGTTTTCTTTATTGCCAAAAATGTTTTTGTGTTTATTTTTTTTTTCGTTGCTTATTTTGTGTGGATGATTGGGGCTACGTAATGTGAAAAGGTTCGAGAAGGGCGCATGAATTACAGATGCCAGAGTCGCGATACTCCGACATATGACGGAAGTGCTGAATGTCAAAGTTTTTGACTCAAAAACAAAATTGGAGTACAAACAACGAAATAATAAATATTTACAAGAATTTAAGTGTATCTGCATTTTCAAACCAATTGTGTTATTAGTAGCGCTAATTACATACTAAATAAATTATAGTAAATATGCAACTAAAGTATTTAATAACTTTTATTTAAATTCGATTCGTGCTCAAACTGTGCTAGGCGTATAATACTTTCCCTTGGGGATCATATTTTGGCGGGTTTTTATTCCTTTTCATGGGTGACCGTGACGTTAGTGGGAATAAAAGTCAGGGTGACCGTCATTGCTGGTCTTTTACGATAAGCCCGTCTATCGATATATCGATATTTTGCAACACCAATGGTCACACTTTTTAACATATGGTTTTGTTTTTGTTTCAATATTCGCAACCAAATTGTTCTTTATTAATGAATTCAAATCTTGGCGATAATGGAAACAGACGCAAATATTGCGGACTTGACAACAGTCTCTTTTGCCGACTTCGAGACTAAAAACAGAGAGGAGAATGCCAGTTACAATATGGGTATGACGATCGATCTATCACTGGGCCACAAGGAAGAGAACATGTTTGCCACGGACCAAACTCCAACGCCCACGCGCCTTATAAAAAACTGTGATGAAGTGGGACTCTTTGAGGACTTGCAGCATGTGAACCCCTTTGACATTGGCTTTCAACGGGCAGCAGAACAAAATGCAGTCGGTGGTCATGCCATTCCCATGACGCCGACACGCTCGGAAGTGCCCACCACAGAAGGAGACTCGCTGCACACGCCACAGGTGTATCCACTGGATTCGGCAACAGTGTCTGCGGCACCACCACCAGTTAGCAACAGCAGCAGCCCCCTGGATGTGGCTGTGCCAAACGTAGAGGACCTGCTAAAAACTCCCACACTCACACCAGTACCGAGCACTGTTGCAGTGCCCACCACCACAGAGAGTGGTCCACCACCACTGCAACTAATACAGCCACAAGTCATCACTTGGGTGCTACCCGCCCAAACTTACGCGCTAACCACTGTACCTGCCAGCAATGCCAAGCAATCCAAAAGTGCTCCGTCCACACAAAAAGTGCGACCGTTGCTACTGCCTAAACCCAGCAAATCAGTCAATTCTAAAGCTGCTGCCAGTGTCACAACACCAACCCCAACAACGTCTGTCCATGAGCCCAGCAGTGCCAGCCTGACACCCACATCCCAGCTGCCCATCAAAGAGCGGCTAAAGGCAATACTCAACAACAGTTACAACAAAAAACAACGCAGTTTTGAGGCACCTGCTCCCAAAGTCATGTCAGCTGTTAATCGTAATGAGGATACGATGATCAGACGTCGTGCTGCCGCCTCCCGTTATCGGCACAAGATGCGAATGGAACACAAAGACATTAAGGAGCACAATGAACTGCTACAAAAGGAAATTCTAGTGCTGCGCAAGAGAATTGCAACACTAGAGCGAGAGTTGCAGCTGAAAAACAACAATAATATTGCTGGAGGCAAATTAAAAAATAAAAGTATTTATAAGCGTCCTTAACATTTATTCTTTCTCTTGCAGTTGTGACCAATCAAATTCAAATGCCTCCTTCCAGCATACACCTGGTCATTAATGTACCCAAGATGATAGTGCCTTCGTCTGAATCAAGTCAAAGCCTGGATAAACAGTGATTAGTTAGAGCGCACACACTGGCCTACCTGCTCATTTAAAACATAGTAAGTGTTTTTAAATATGTTTTACCTATATTAAGCGTAGGATTTATGAAATAAAATGAAGTTAAGCTTGAACTTCAATTTATTTTAAACTACAATGGATTTGCTAAAAAAAAATGATGTGCTCATTTATTTATTTTTATTGCGCTTAGAATAAATTCACACTATTATATAAATTTCTAATCTTTCAAGAGAGCTGCTGGCTTTCCTAATAATTTATAACTAAGTTGTAAGTTATTTATAATGTAAATAAATTGCATATAATAAAAAAAATAATAATAAAAATTTATAACTAAGTTGTAAGTTATTTATAATGTAAATAAATTGCATATATTTAAAAAATAATATTTCATCTAGACATAAATAACATAATAGAATATAATTAATATGAATATTAATCTATGGATGCTAATAAGTCTACATTGTACTCAATTTTGTATACTACAATAAGACCATATCTAGACTCTATTATATATATTGTATAATTATTGATTTATAATGCACATAATAGAAATAATTGTCAAATAGTTTCACCCGTTTACGGGTTGTCAGTCGGTACTTAAAATATCCGAGAATTCTTGTTGAATTTCTAGAATTGACCGCTCGATTTCACTTATATGAGATTTCACTGGAGCAGATGGTGCCCGTGCTCTTGGTTTATCCAAATGCTCTAAGGTCATCTAAAAAATACAATTTGTGAATTAAAGATTACGCTGTTGAAGCCACTATTCAGATTTCACTTGCCTCACGTAGTTGATGTTGAAGCTTATCGCGCTCCCGACACATTTTTTGAATGTTGTCATAGTATTTTTGAGACAGAGGAGCTCCCGCAGTATCGGAGTAGTATTGCTGAGCCAGCAGCTCCATATTCTGATTGCGTATTTCGTCCTCGGCGAAAATCATCTCTTGGTTGTGCCGACGACGCTCACGTTCAATGTTGTGCATTAGAAGATCAATATCCTTTTCCATTTCGAGCACTTTGCGCCGCTGCTCCGATTCCTGCAGCTTGGTCATAACTTCGCTCTTGCGCTGTCGCACCTCCAGTTGATAGGTGAGCAGCATTTTTCGGTGACATGCGATGCGCTCCTCTTCACGCTGAATAGTTTCTTGATAGAGCTTTTCCATTTCCTTCAGTCGGCGAGTGTGCTCCTCTTGCTTTAGACCATTTTCCAAGCGGTCTATTATCTGCAACTCCTCCCGCTCCAAATGACGTATGCGCGCATCAATCTCCTGATGCTGTTTTAGCAGTACCATTGTCTGCTGCTCCTGCTCTGCAATCCAATCGCTGGGGTACTTTAGAAACTTTGGATATACGCCTTTAGGTATAGGCTTAAAAGGGGGCAAGAAGCGCTGGGGATGAAGCTGCGGTGGGCATTTCTTCATTACCTTGCGCGCCCGAGCCAACAACTTGGCTATGTCAATGGGATTCTGGTCATGAAAGAAGCGTAGAACAGCATCCTTGTCCGGTAGACGTAAAATCACCTCTCGATGCAACACATTGTAGGCAACAATGACAAATACTATAAAGTCTATAGGTTCCGTAATGATGTTGTCCCAGAGAATCAGCCACTGCTGCTCTTCCAACACCTCGGCGAAGGCATTAATTAACAGCGACCATGCATAGTCCTTGGGCTTTACTTCTAGAGCCTGATAGAACTTGGACAGCTGCGGATCATTACTTTGCAATATATTTTCGCACATGGCGAGATAGTTCTCAGGTGGCAAGGGGTAAAATTCGAAGCACAGCTGCAGGTGATTGAGTAGCAGTGTTGCCATCAGCTCGAAGACAACCAATCCATTCTTAAGTAGATGCTTCACAAAGGGAAACACCAGATGTGGCATAAACTCCGCATAGCCAAATACCTTGCACCAGTGTGCCAGGCAACTCCACACCTTGATGACGCCACGACGCTGCGCATCGCTCTTGATCTTTAAGCCACGGGCCATCTGCTTCACTATGGCTGGTTCTCCAAGTTTCAACAGAGCCTGGAACTGAACGCCGTTACAGGGCAGCTCCAGCAGCGAACTCCATATTATAAATCTAAATTTTTCCGGATAACAGCCAAACTCCTGCAGCATAGCCTCCAAGCGATCGCGCTTAAGCAATTGACGTAGTTCCTGATTAACAGGACCACTTATATGGCCGGGCAGTCTCGGTTTTTTGAGAACTGCACGCAGCTGGGAGACGCAATGAGTCTTCAACTGCAACGCATTGTAGAGTCGGCAAGTGGACCACACATTTACTTCGCCACACTTAGACAAAACACTCAGCAGCTTGCCATCGCGGCTTACATTCAGACTAACGGCATTGGAGCGTTGCACGAACAGTTTCTGGTCCGTGTTTTCCAGATCTAGCATAACAACCTGGCCACGTGTTGTGATACCAAACACTATACGCTCTTTAGGCTGTGGAAGCAACGCAATTTCTTTTAATATAAAATCCTTTAGGCGAAATAACTTGTCCAAATCAAAGGAAGCTGCGCTGAGCAACATCAAGTAGCCATCTAGGGTGGTAAGGCACACCTTATTGCCGTTTGGAGAGAAACTACAGCTGAGTAGTTTGCCATCGGCAAAATTTTCATCCTCACAATCAAATGTTAGATCATCCTCCGGACTGATATCGTCTTCGTCATCTCCACGTAGTACAATCTCTGGTATCGATTGATCACTACGCAGCAGTCGCAGCTTACGATCGCGTGATTTTATGGGTTGCATGATATGCAGAGGTTCCCGTGAGTTGGATGACCAAATACTGATCGAATCATTTGTGAAACAGGTATAGAAATGATCCGAGTTGGGTATAAATCCAGCCAGTTTAAGTGTATGCTGCGACTGATCAAATTCCAGACGATATGACACCTGTAAATTCTTTAAATTGAGCAATGCAGCCTCGGGACCGAAGCGAGTGATTGCATTGATGACAGTAGTGCTCTGCAGGCGATTGCCCCAAGATATTTGATCAACAGCCGCATTCCCCAACTCGTTGCGTCTGCTCAGCAGTGACTTTTCCACATTTATTACACAAACTTCGCCGCTTTCGTTGCCCACAATATACTCGTTAGGGTGAAAGGGCGAGGCGTGCAACAGCGTAGCCTGAGGCAAGCGAATTGTAAGACGCCAGTAGCGCTTGCTGACAAAGTCAAAGACAAAAATGTTGCCGCTGTCAGGGCAGTAGAAAACACAATTAGTATTCTGTGCATTTGCGAGGATTATTTTTCTTACCGTCTATCTATGACCACCAGTTTGTTGCCCATCTCATTAAAACAACAGGCGGCAATCCGAACGCGCAGCTGACGATCCACATTTTTGATTGTATGATGCAAGGTCAGAATGTTACTGGAAGATACATTTTTCTTTATTTTGAAACAAATCACTTGCGATTTCTTACCCCGCCTCGTTTTGCTGCAGCTTGAATGGATATTTGTGCATTGGTTTATCTGCGTTGGGAGTTTGAGTGGGCACACTGAGTGGAAGTGTTTGGTAGGATTCGTCTTCGGCGTCTTCGATATCGCTGTCGGCGAACAATTCCATATCAGTCATTAAACCCCAAGCGTCATCGTTTTCAAACGCTATGTCCTCATACTCTTCCTCCTCTTCATCGTCCTCTTCATTATAATTTGAAGAAGCTAGCGGAAAGCCTTCGCTCGAATATTTTTCCATTTCATTCAACTTTCAAACAAAAAATAATTGACAGCTGTTGGTTCACAAGCGAGCTAGTACAGCTATACCGATAGTTATCGATATCGATTTTATATCGTAAAAGAAAGGTTCGCTACTCGCATCTGTAGTTGAAAAAATATGTGCACTTCGACAAAATATACACTAATATTGCACTTTTATTTAAATATTTTATTTATTTAAGTAATATGGAGTTTTATTATATGCGTTGCAATACCACAATTTTTATTTATTGGGTTATCGCTGTATTAGCTAATAAGCTAATATGTTTTTAATAATTGTAAGTTCAATATTTTAATTATTTTGAGATTGACTGTATTTTGCGATGGAGCGTGATCTATAATTATTCTGCTCCATCAATAAGTTATCGTCGGGTGCTTAAAACATAACTGCTTCCCACTTGGGGTACATTTGCAGATCCCACCACTTAAAACATGCCTCCATATCCCGCATCGTCATCACGCATAGCAGCATAGCCTAATATGGTCGAATAGTTAATAACATTGGCTATCAGTGTTAGCGTGCATGCTGTCCAAGTGATCTGTAAGAAAATTAAGTAGGGCGTTATAAAAGCACTTGTTTAACTATTGTGTAACTTACAACAGCAGAGTGCGCCAGAACTATGGGAAGAGCAAAAGCACTCAACACCATACCAGCCGTAAGGAAGAGTGCAAATTCCGTCTTCGAGTTTGTCTCGCCTGCTGGGATGGAACGGCTGGCTATCAAAACTGGCAATACTGATAACACGTAGAAGAGTAGTACGAAGAACGGATAGAATATCTTAGGAGTGGGAACGGCACAGGCCAATATCAGGAATGTCATTCCCAGGCATGTAAGTAATGCACTTATAACCAGACTGCAAATAAGAAGAGTTATTAAACAAATGTGTATGCTAAATCTATCGGGTGTTAACTCACGCTGCAAGTGTTGTCAGGGTTTGTTGTTGTTGGTAGCAACCAGACGCAAGTTCGATTTGGCAACCACAAGTTCATGAAATCAATAAGAGTCGATGCATTGGTTTTACTTATAGAATCTGTTACGCATAACATACCTTTCATAGCTGCCATTTTATTTGTTTATGATTTTTCTTTGTCGTTCGGCTAAAACAATGAATCACGAATAGTGATTGTGTATCGATAAGAAGCAGTATTTTTATAACACTTCCTAATTTAGGACATTTTTGAAATATTGATTTTAAATCGTTTTGTTTGTGTGTTTCGATTTTACTCGTACTTTTAAATTGCTTAATTGATAATTTAGTTTATTAATGCTGTTATTGACAGTTGACACAATTTGACACGCATAATAGGGTTTTACCGCTACATTACGTTAACGTTATCGTTTGTGTAGGCAAATTTAAAAAAGTAATTTTTGTTAGTATATTCTTGTAAATACTAAAGCATCGAGTAAATTTACAAAATATATCGAAACATTTGTAAACAACGAACAGCTGACAAAGTTCAAATAAGTTTGAAACGTTGATTTGAGTATTCAACAGTGAAGCGAAGTGTCTACCCTTTATCTCCTTGATTTGTGGCAGGAAAATATTGGAGGACTCCGTATTTTTACGTACATATATCTATAATCAGATCAACATTGATTATTTGTCAGACCATTGCCTTGGAACTTCTGAGCAGCCCAGCATCTGTCTCAGGGATCTTGCTGATACCCCGCCATTTTGAGGAGCCTCAGCACAAGTATTTGAAACCCATTTGAAAAACTACCATATAAAATTCTCCATTTAATTATGGTATATCAGAAACACTTATCGGAATCGATAACATTGTTATCGGAATTCATCTCCCTCTTTGCACAGTTGCGCGGGTATTTTAAATTAAATATTAATAATTTTAATAACTCAATTGAATGAACAGAGCCAGTTAATACTGAAATGTCTGAAGACTTTATTTCTTAGAAATACAAAAATAATAGCTAACAATAATTCATGAATCTGGTAAAATGGATTGTTTTATGCTACAGAACAAAAAGTGTGCAACAGTAAAATGTTCCTGTGAATCAAAAGCTTTTGAGTTGAAAATTCATTGATAAAAATAAAGTGTCCTATCCCAAAATGAAAATGGCACAGCGCGTGCCCGTCAAAAGCTGTTGGAGTGGGTGATTTCGGTGTGTGTGCGTGTGTCCGTGCAAGTGACTACGTAGCAGCCACCTGCTAGCTGGCCAGAGGAGTTGACTCTGGCATCGGCCTTTTCATGAATGCATGAATGTTTATTCAAAGAATCCCTGCAAACACATACACACAAACACACGCATATCACTTGCTTGCGGACGTGTCGAGCTTTTTGTTCAAATTATGACGCATGCGCTGCCGTTGTCGTTGTCGTTGCCTTTGCTGCGCTTTGTTGTTGGCTGCCCCAAAAGCTGCCCGCAACATTTAACAGTGCGGGGGCGAGCATAACATTTGCGTCACAGCTACCATTGCTGTGTGTATTGCTGTTGCTTTTGGTATTGCTTTTGGTTCTGCTGGTGCCAGGCTCATTCAGTATAACGATATACGTCGACGACCAAACAACGCGAATAGAAAGAAGCGCGTCAACGCTTTTCTCCCATAACGCTCAACGGGGGCAACCAAACAAGTTCATTACATCTGGCTGCAATCTGAAAGAAAAGTGCAACATTTGACATTTGTGGTAACCGGTGCAAGTGCAGTGACAGCTAAGAAAATCATTTATTGCGCGTTGACTGTGAAAATTGCAATTGTCCAACGGAAATTGTGAAAAATATTGCACGCCTACGCGAAAGATTCGAGGAACCTATAAAAATCACCAGCTGCCCGATTTCCTGTGTGTGCGTGTGTGTGTGCGAGTGTCAGTGTTTGTGTGTGTGTCAAAAATCAATAGTCTGCCTTCGTTGCGAGAAGGGAAACAGTGGAGCATGTACTGGCCAAATTAACCGGCCATATGGCAACTGCTGTGCTGTATTAACCAAATTGTTAACAACAATTGTGCCAAGGTGCCAAAGTGCGACACTCTTTAGCGCTTCAAAGACGTGAAATCAACAACCCCAACAATTAGTAGAAAAGAAAAACAATTAAAACTTATTGAAGACTTTAAGTAAGGTGGACGACAATATGGCTAAGAGAATGGATATAACCTGCGCACTGATTGCAGTTCTCATGTGCAGTATATTGGGTCACTGCGAAATGTCCATTTACCCAGGTAAATATGCCTAAAAATAGCACAACCGAGCAACTTAACTACCACAAACACACCCCTTAGGCCCTTACCCCTAACACCATAAAACCCAACCCCAAACGCCTAACCCCGCTAACAACAAGCCCCTACCGCTTCTGTGTGCGAGTGTGTGTGCATGTAATTTGAACTTTTGCGTCGTGAATGGCGCAGGAAAGCGAAGCTGGCACTTGCCACTTCGTTTTGTGTATACTACTGTATACTAGATGTGCATGTACACACATACACACACAAATATGTATGTATGTGAGCACACATCGAGTATCAAATATTCACGAATCAAACGAAAAACACCCACGCGCACTCACACTGCCTAACTGCCTTACACCTACATGTAAAATGCAGTAGCTCCATGTATCTGTGGGTGTACTTCCTTTAGCTGTGTGCGTGTGTGTGTGTGTGTGCCACCCACAGGGTGCTACCTTAGTTCGAGTTTTGAACTGCTTGCTGCAGTTGAGGCTTAGAATATATATTTTATAGCCTACTTTTCAGGGCACAGCAGTAGCAGCCGCGAACGAAAAGTAATAAAGCTTTTTTAACCGCGTCACCAGCCACGTCTAACACTTGTATGTGTGTGTGTGCGTGCGTGTGAACGCGTGTAGTAATTGGTCTATTTTTAAACATTGGCAATTAAATTGACTTTTGTTTGTCTATTCCGGCGGCGCTTTTCTTTTTTTGGGCTGGCTTACAAGCACTTTCTCAACTCGTTGCCTTTTTTCACCTTTTGTTTTCTATTTTGGGCGCTTTTATTTTTGAACGGCAACTTGCACGCAACCACGCTACGACGGACTTCATTAGCATAATGAGAGTCCAGCACATGCCACAGTCCAACTTGCCTCCTTTTCCCTCCGCCACTTCGGCCCTTCCACCCTTGTCACACCCACACATTTTAAGCTAATTAATCAATTGCATTTCACTTGCAGGACTCCGACGACGTCCCATCCAGCCGGCTGCTTTGGAGACCCAGCAGTACGAGCAGCTCATGGAGGAGCACGCACGCCGCCGCCTACAGCAGCAGTTCGAGCAGCAGCTGGAGCTGATTAAGCTGAAGATGATGCGCCAGCGGAAACTGCTCGAGGAAGAGCGCTATCGCCAGCGGCAGCAGGAGGTGCAGCTGGCCGAGTCCGAGGACGAGTACGAGAACAATAACGGCAACAACAACAACTACAACATGCAACAATACGATCAGTACGACAACGTTGAGGGCGATGCCGCCTACGGCAATCCTTTGGAGTCCATGGCCGAGGTGCGTCTTCAGCCGCCTCCGCGCTTGCCGCTGCCCAGCTTTAATGGCCTCGAGAGCGCCTACAACTACAACAGTGATTCTCGCCAGCGCATACCATTCGCCGTGGGCCCGGATGATGCACGTTTCTTTGAGAATGCCAACGATCCTTCAGGTGAACTGGACTCCCGGGCATTGGATGACTACGAGGAGTATGCACCGGCTCCCGAAGGTGCGCCCGAAGTCGTGACGGCCAGGAGTAAGGTGGTTACAGCAGTGCCAGCACCCAAACCCGTGGAGCAGCCAAAGCTACTGGATGCTTCCACCGCCACCTTCCATCGCATCAAGCCTCAATCCGCCGCCGCAGCAGCTGTAGCAGGTGTTAGTTTGCCCCAGTCCAAGGAGAGCAGCCACGAGATCAGTGCGCTGATTGATAAGCTGCAGAAGCAGAGCAAATCCCCTCAACTGGCCAATCTGCCGAGTGGCAACAACGAAGCGGCTGATCAGATTGTCATGCGGCAACACATGGGCATCAACAGCGAACTGGGCGTGTACATTGTGGCTCTCATCGCAGGCGTCAGTGCGGCGGTTACAGTGGGACTTTTAGCGCTGGGCGTTTCCTGGTAAGTTTAAAAACCTAACCAATCAAATCCTTCCTAACTAGTCAAATCCTTCCGTGTGGAATTTTGTTTATAATCTGTTTGTTTTTTTAATCTTTCACAGGTTCCACAACCGCAGCAAAGCTGCCGCTGATGTGGACTACCCGGCGTACGGCATTACAGGGCCCAACAAGGACGTCTCACCGTCATGTGACCGCAAACTGGCGCAGAGCGCCCAAATGTATCATTATCAGCACCAGAAGCAGCAGATCATCGCCATGGAGAACTGTCAGGCCACCGACGGCAGCTGCGGACTGTCCGACGTCGAGAGCGACGACGACAACGAAGAAGGAGACTACACTGTCTACGAGTGCCCCGGCTTGGCACCCACCGGCGAAATGGAGGTCAAGAACCCGCTCTTTCTGGACGAAACGCCGGCCACACCGGCCACAGGAGTCACTGCAGCAAACACCGCTAATACCACAACTAGCAACGCCACCAGCACCACCACCACCAACAACAACATCACGCAGGCAACACCACAACAACCAGCCACCCAGAAGAAGGGAACCGTCAAGTCGAGCATGAACATGAATCTCCTTAATGCAGCGGCTACAGCAGCAGCGGCTGCAGCGGCCAACGCCACAGCCACCGGCACAGCCACCACTAATGGAGCTGAGGAGAAGCCAAAGCGCAAGGGCAAAAAGTAAAGTGTGTGAAGGAAATAGAAGGAGGAGCGCTACACTCTTCACTCCTTGGTTATTGGCATGCCATGTGCTGAGGCAATTGGTAAAGTTTGACTGATCCATTTTGTCAGCCAACAAAAGACACGACACACACACACTTCACACTGAGACACACACCAACACTCTCTCACACATAACATGTATAGAATATAGTGTATGTATTCCTAAAAGAAAGTCCAGGGAATTTAATTCCAGGGCTGCAGGCTCTCGAGTTTGATGATGATGATGATGGCACAACTCTCTTATCTTCCCCTAACTGTAAGCTCTATCATATTATGATGTATCGTAATCGTAATCGTATCATAATCGTATTTGCTATGATCTAAGACCTGTCCCTCCACTCCCCTCCACGACCTTTCCAGATGGTTGAAGCCACAGACAGATACCCTGTGGTGCCTGCCAAGCGCAGAAACATACTACCACTACCACCCCACCCCTGATACCCTATCATCTCCCAGATATGTAATATGCTACTGATTCTATTTATATACATATATACAATCCAAATTGTGTACTTATTTATTGTATTGTAATTTAACATTTAACATTTTATTGTATTGTATTAACAACAAAAAACATATGTATATCAAAAAACAATTTTTGGTGTCTGCAACACGAATCAATTTATAACAAATATTTTAAAGTCTGCATAACGGCATAACAAGAAGAATAACAAGTACTATATACCGACTATATTGTATAATGTGTATATTGCATATGTAACATACATGGAAAGTATTTGTGTAACTATTGTAACATATACACAATCAGCCTAAATTAATTAATAATTATGTAATCTTCTAGTATTCCCATTTATTTTCTAATTTATTGTACTACGCTTTGTGATCTTAAATTATCTGTGTCAATTTAGAAATACAATTCTGGTAAACCAACATATACACATACTCCTGTGTATGTATGTCCTTATCATATTGGAACAAACCTATAGAAAAAGGAATGAGAATTATTTACAAGTAAAACTTAACAATAATTTCCTGCACATTCATGTAAAGTAAATGAAAAACGACTGATAACACACAAAAACAAAAACACACGTCTATTGTACAAAAGAAAAAGAAAAACCAAAAACTTAAAACTAAAACAAATTGAATGAAACGAACGATAATGAAATTTATTAATTAATAATTAGTGGAAAATTATCGAAATGAAATAGTAGATGTTCCAAATCCCCCAAAATACAAAACTAGCGAAGCATTCGATTGTATTTAAATTGCTGTAAATAAACATAAACATAAAACAAAAACGACAAATATTAACAACGTAAACAATTGCGGCCGTAACAATTACAATACACTGAGAAAAAATTAACAACAAGAAGAACAAAGAAATAAACTCACGAGTTTTAAAAAGAAAACGCAACTTATACTAAACATAAACAATAATAAGTGTAATAATTACTTCAAAAGAAAATCTATGGAAAAGGAATGGAAATTTGACAACTGCTAAGCATGTTGTACAATATATTGATCTATTTTATATTGTTTTCAACAAATAACCATTGGAAATGTACTTTGCTCCAATTAAAAATGCAAACAAAATGTTTTCTAAATTGGCTTATCGACTAGAGCGTTGAGCGGAATGTTGAGTTTGAAATATATATATATAGAGATATATATTTTATGATGTTTCCTGAGAGACCGATCTAGACAGAATAATAAATATGTATCTTGAACGAAATCCAAAAATACATACTTATATTGTGAATAATGAAAACAATTTAATTTATTTATGTATTGTATGATAACCATGATAACACAAATTATACAATATGCATACAAAATAAATTAAACTAACCCAAATAGAGTTCCGCTTTTATTTATTTCATATTTAATTACGTTGATAGTAGTTTAAATTATTTTCCAAGCCGTTATTGCTGTTTGAAAATTGTTTGGCGGGAGTTTGTCAAGCGTTGCCACATATTCAAATAAGTCATATGTTTTGCACAGTGCTGCCAGTGTGCTGAACTTGCTAGAATCTTTGTCATGTTCTCCAACACTACCTTCAAGTATTTTTTTCTTGAAACTGCACGGGTCACACTGCAAGCAGAAGCCAATCAGTAATTGCGACAATAATAATTCGATGTGCGTACGCCGCGCGCGTTTTTATTTCATATTAATTAATTAACAAAAAAAACAATTTTAAGTCTTGCGGGCATTAAAACGTGCGGAGAAGTCGGTGTGGCTGTTGCTGTTAAATTGCTGCCGCTTCGCATAAGTCTTCGTGTTTTTTTCTGTCGTTTCGAGTGAAAGTATTTAGCTTAAGAATTAGATACAGCATCAGTGCCAGTGTAATATGCTTTGGATCATTAATACAGAAGCTGTTGCTGCCGTTGCTGTTGTTATATAGGTAAGTTTTTGGGGCGTGAACGTGAGACACTATAAATAAATGTCTCGTTGCAATTCTATTCTTGTCTGGCACTGGCACTGGCCAGAACAGACCAAACGGACGCATTTCTATCAAGTGCAATTCCATTTTTTCCTTCTTTTCTTCATACTTATTCATTTGGGCGTACTTGCCGATTACGAAACTGGGTGGGCGAAGACTGTTGTGGTGGCACTGTGTCTGTGGTAGGGGGCTTCTGTTGCCACTCACTTTGCATGCGATGTGCTAAGTATTAACGATGTTGCCGACGGCATACACAAAATTGCGTGTGACAACCATCATCAATAGGGGGGTTTGGGGACTCCGTGTGGGGTGTACATTTATATACATGTATTCATTGTTATCGATTTGTTAGGGGTGTGTTGCTGTGCTGCTATTCTGGTTATATTGCCGGTAAATGAGTAAAAGTGATTCATTGCAGAAACAAATCAATAAAAAAAATTAAACATTTAGCGTCGTTTCCTTAGCGATAAACCCAGGCGCTAGATCATATGATAACCAAATGTTATCAGACACCCGCAAGAATGTGAAGATATACTTGGTTATGTATGCGAGACACACACGAAGACACTCGCATACAGACCCACACACACACATGTGTGTAACTGAACGCCCCTTGGTAAGAAATTTGAGTTTCACTTTGTTGAAATATTTTCCAGCTGTTGTTTTGGTTAGTTGTTAAACAGGATGCGCTCAGTTTGTCGGCCTGTCATTCAGCCAGGGAGAACCAGTGAGGGTTGGCGAGTCAGCCAGGGATAGACCAGATGTTTTTTGCCTGCGCTGAACTGGCTTGGGTATGAAATGGGAATTGGGTAAATGCAATGTTGAATTCAAGGCTTTGTGCGTTTTATTTCCTCTTGGCTCTTTTAGCACTAACTGCTAAGTGTTTGTGTGAGTGAGTGTGTGTGTGCAGGCACTTGAAAACTATGCGTACTTACAATTCATGTTATTGGGTACGATTCTAGGTACGCTAACCGCGCTGTGACCCACTTTGCCGCACACGGATCGGAGAGAAAGAGAACAAATACAAGCACACAGACATACATACATTCATCCACTCATACATATGAGAATCAGCAGAAAGAAAACTCAGATCCACGCTCACAATTACCACACTACACGGCTTGGCCTTCCTTAGCTCACGTTGTTGTTGTTGTCGTTTTGTTTAACTAGCCAGCGGCTTTGTTTTTATATTTTTTTTGCAGCTTGTGTAGTTTCTCTTGTTACCCAGCGGCAGTGATTACAAGTGCACACACACACATGCATACATATAGTGATAATGAAACTTAGACACACACACACTGACACATAAAACTTAATTTCCTCAGTGTGCGTGTGTGTGCGAGTTTGTGTGCGTTTCACTTGCATTTGCATTGAAATTGCATGCAATTAATTATTATTGATAGTATAAAGACTCGAATTGCTACTATCAATTAAATTCTCAATGAAAGCAGAACGTATTTGCATTTCTTCGACAAACACAGACACAAACACTTGTGCGGGCAAGTACAGTAGTCATTCCGCGTACTAATCTTTTATAGAATCAACTATAAAGTCCGACAGTGTAAAGTGCATATAGAATTTCCATTATTTATGAGAAACAATTTCAGTGAGTGAGAAAATTGTTGCCAAGGTGGTCAGATTTTCATGAAAACTTTTGCAGTATTTCAAAATTAATCCACAGTAAATATAAATTTATAAATGTGCGTTTAATTACAACATGAAACGCCCTTGGGCTCCAACGAATTCACTGTGTCTGGGGACCACTGTATGCACTTTTCACAATCGCATTGCCAACGGTCGAAGGTTAATCTATGTATGTATGTATGTACAGACACACACGCTTATAACGAACCTAGCCATTTCCATAATACAAACAAATCTCAGTCGGTTATTGAACTTGACGCCACCGAAAACAACAACGACAAAGACGATGACATCGCTGTCAACGCTGGCGACACCAACTGACCTTGCCCGCTATATATGCTATATATACAAACATTTTACACTCTGTGAAAAGATTTCGATTTCGTAAATTCTGTAGAATTCATAAAAGAAGAGAATGTAATGGAAGAAAGCTGTGGAGAGATCACAGCGAGGGTCACTCGGGCACTTGGTGTCAGTCTGGCGGCAAATTCCAATCCCCCAAAGGAATGTTGCTGGAGTGGGTATGTCTATATCTACAACTACATCTACATCTATATAGGAAAACATATAGTATGTGTAGGAAGGCACGTTGCAGGCTGATAAACAAGCGGTAGTCCCATTTTGATTTCCGCGAACTTTTGCAGCTGCTTTTGTTTGTTTTTACGAAAATTTATGTAAAAACAATAAACATATTTATTGGTTTTAAATACGCGTACATATAGGTAGGTGTATGGGTATGTGTTTGTCTCTGTGTAGGAGGTGGGAGGTGGGTGAAGGGCGGCGGCAGGCGATCGTCACGTGGTGGGTGGGTGGTGGCCGTAAACAAAAGCGGTCAGAGACGCCTCCACAAATTCATGTCCCTGACCACAATCGCACTGCCCAAAACCCAAAGCCCAATTTGTTGTTATACAAATTAAACTACTTGTATATTAAATCTATTAAGTTGTCTGTGTATGTGTGTGTGTGATTGTGTGTAGATAAGTTCAGGTGTTATGGCGATCAAAGCTAAACAAAGCATTCTGCAAAAAGGCGCAGAAAGCGTAAAAGGCATAAACAATAAATACTTATTTACATTTAGCCCAGTTTATAAGACTTGAACGTGGGAACCGTGTAAATGTAAATAAAACAGCAACAATATTTAATTCCCCAATAAATCAGACGGACAAACAATACACACACTCGCACACACAGCTGTTCTCACACTCACATGATGTCAGTTAATTTTCTTTAATTGCATTTGATATCTTCATAAATTGCTCAACGTCTCGAACCGCAATACAAAAACAATGCAAAATATATATGTATGTAAACATATTGGCAGCTATTTGAAAATGCAAACAGACATACATACATACCTTCTATATAGATATAGATACTTGAAGAAGCGGGACATATGTAGGTTTGAATGGGGAATGGGAATAGTTCAAATAGTCAATAAAAATCCATTTGCTCAAAACTTGAGGCAGTCTGGAAAATAATTCATACGCTTTTGTCTTGCCAGAAATTTATATTCTTTTATCTCTTTGCATATAGACGAGATTTTTCTGGTTCCTCATACAATATATACACATTATATAATTATACGTATAAATCCGACTGCGCTGTAGTTGAGCATCTTTAGCATTAAGGAATTATCTTATAGCACAAAGAAAGCAGATTAGTCATTAGCCGATTTTTACAGGCTCTTATCAGAGACGTTTCCGTTCCCAAATGGCCGATAACTGACAAATGTGGATTTTATATGCAGTGTGCCATGTACTGAACAAAACGATAGACGTATTTATAGATAACTCCTAATTTGTGTTCCAATTTGCTGATTTCATCAAAGAATATCTATTTTTAAAACCTTAAAGGTACTTTTTATCAGTGGTTATTAATAATGTCTGAGCTTTTATGATGTATCGGCTTGAAGTCGGTATGAGTAATTTCCTTTAATTGTTTGGGGTTTTCCAAAGAAAGTTGATAAAGAAATAATTATGCAAATACCAATTCTTTATTATTAAATATGTTTAGCTTACAACTAACAATTCAGCCACTAGAAGTGTTTAAGGAAGGTTTTTCCTTAAGATTTGATTCATATATTATTGATTTCCCGATTCTTTATCGAATGCTTTAACTTCTCCGCCGATTAAATGAAGCAAATCCAATCCAAAGGGTATGACGATGCGAGCGTAGTTGCATTTGATCAACGTTTGCCTTTGAATTATTATGACTTAATTGAAATTAATTAGACGGGGTCGCATCAGATAGTCTTTGAGAAATGTCTGGCATGTGTACTCTATAGCTGTCTATATACACGTTATATGTGTTTGTATCTGTAGTATATAAATGGACTGCTATTTGTAGTGCACATGTGTGTGCTTATTAACGCTTGCTCAACTAGATCTGTGCACTATAAATGTACAAGGTTATAACTTATAAGTATATCGGATGCTAAACATGTTCAATATGCTTGCCATAATCAATTAGATTTTTCCACAATCTCCATCTCTTTCTCACTCAGTCGCTCTCAGTCTCTAGCTTTCTCTGAACATGCTATAGATTCTTTGGGTTCATTGACCGTTTTGGTGACTCGTTTTTCCTGAAAAACTTTCCGCTTTCCGCTGGCTCGTATGCATGTCATTAGCATTAGTGCTGGTGTGTGTGGTGCATTGTCACCTCCCTCCCTCCAAAAAAAACGAAAAAAGCCAATCGACGGCTACTCACTGTTGTTACCATAAAAGACCAGATCCAGGTCTCTTCTTGCAGGTCCGGTCTGTTCCCCTCGTGACTCAACATTCAACAGTGTTCATAGTATTTGAAATTGAGCAGCGAAGCGTGCCACACGCTGCAGTTGCTGAAGTTTTGATGCTTGTAACTCGCTACTCGTATTGTTGTTCTGCATTGTGGCTTTTGTTGCAGCCGTGCACCATAAAAAACACACACACAAAATGGTTATTCAGTAAACATTAAGACTGAATGCAGTGTGGAACGCTGAACAAAACCTAAAAAAAAGTTTACAAAGTACAACAACACAGCAAACAATAATAAATATAATACAATTGTGTACATTGCAGATTATTATTGGTCAAGTGGTTATTGAACAACGGACGACTGCCATGATGCGCTATTCGGAAATATCGCGAGACCTCTCGACAGACAATCTGCGCTACTCGGAGGTAAGTTTGCTAATCACTCAAACCTGAAGTCTTAACACATGTTGATTTTAACGCTTTTCAGCTGAGCAGAAAACGTGCAACAAGTGACTATGTGAGCTACACAGGACAGACATATGTCTCAACTCAATCACCTAAAACTCACTCGCACTATCAACAGCAGCAACAGCAGCAGCAATCACCACAGCAGCCACGTCAATCGAAGCAACGAAGTCCAAATGGAAATGCACATACGATGGCTTGTTTACGACAGGATAAGAATAAAAAGGAGCTGCAGACGGAGCAGGCGATGACGCAACAGCCGTCGAGCATGACGTTGAACATAAAGAGTGCACGACGCAAGAACTCAATTGGTTGTCTCACCAGCTTCTCCTCGTCGCCAGACTCCCCGGGCTGTTACTATAGCATTGCGTAAGTGCAGTCGGTATAAATGCATTATAATTTCCTTTTTATTAAATTGTTATCTCATTTGCAGTAGCAACACAGCACCAGCGAATAAATCGCAGAGTTTGCCAGCGCAGGGTTCCATCAAGCAGCTGGATGCCGTCATCTTGAGTGCATTGCGTGTTCCCGCTGATCTGTTAGCCAATCAAATAACCCTCCTAGACTTTCCAGTCTTTGCGCTCATCCAACCGGATGAGTTGAGCAGCTGTGCTTGGACCAAGAAGGATAAGCATGTGGTTACGCCCAACATTGTGGCGTTTACCAAGCGCTTTAATCACACCAGCTTCTGGACAGTGCAGGAAATCTTAAACGGGGAGCAGCCCAAGCAGCGTGCGGAGATAATGACACATTTCATAAAGGTAACTAAGCTTAAAATATAATATGTATCCAGATTTCTAATAAATGTTTCAACTTTTCTTTTAGGTGGCTAAGAAATTGCACGAACTGAACAATCTGCACTCGCTGTTTGCCATCATATCTGCAATGCAAAGCGCCAGCATTTATCGTTTGAAAAAGACCTGGGCCTGTTTGTCCAAGAAGGATCGACAGTCCTTTGAGCGACTCAGCGACATTTTCAGCGATCAGAATAATTGGGCCAACCTGCGCTCGTATTTGGAGAGTTTGCGTCTCCCTTGCATACCGTACCTGGGTCTATTTCTGACGGATTTGATCTACATTGATTTGGCGCATCCACACAAGGGTGGACTGGAGCCGGAACAGCGACGTAACAAGATGAACAACATATTGCGCGTCATCTCGAACTATCAGCAATCGAATTATCAGCAGATACAACCGCATGAGTCTACGCAAAAGTATCTCACCTCGATACGCTACATCGAGGAGCTGCAAAACATATTCGAGGAGGATCAGTACAAGTAATTAAACCATTTATTTAACAGTTTAAACAAATGTTTAACTATTTGTTTATATTTTGTACAGACGTTCGTTGAGTCTGGAGCCCGCCTCACCTTCGGGTCCCAGCTCGTCGTCGTGCAGCTCGAAGGAGTCGTTCAATGTGGAATCAGTGACGCCAGCATTGGGCTGCCTGAATCTCTCACCGGCCAAGACCATCGGTTCCATGCGCATGGCAAGTGGCACCAAATTTGTGCCCGGTCATCGCAAATGTCGCAGCCTGGGCACCAAGTAAGTTTGTATGCTCACTCACGATTCTTGCTGTGATTACGCGCCATAACCAGAAAATTATCACACTCTTGTGTCTCGTCCCAAATCTTTCAATTTCGTTTTAACCACTACTCGACACAATATCTCACTGCGCAATTGGATTGAACATTGGGGTCCTACTCAAACGTTAACATTACAATTTTGACTATTACTATTGCTGTTATTATGATTATTGTTATTGTTAAACATGCTCCTACTCTGTCAATCACTTTTGCTTTTACGCTTTCATTCTGTTCTGTTCTATGCATTTGTATCTGTATCTTTATCTATGTATCTGTAATTTGCAACTGCAAACGTTGCACAGATTTCGCAGCAGCAGCCTGCCACGCAATTTTGCACAAAGGTGCCAGTGCTGCATTGTGATGATTGCGCCGGGAATTGGCACAATCTCTAACAAGCGCTGCAGATGCCGCCGGTGAGTGCCACAATCCAAATGTAGCAACAGTAGCTAACAAAACGCTTGCGTTATCAATTTTGTATTCGTTATCAGTTTATCATTTCATTAATGCATCAGTTTATGCACGGACAAAACGCTTCACTGTAAACGAGACCCAAAAAAAAACAACAACAACAAACATCAGTTTACAAACACACACACCCACCAACATCTTTGGCTGCTGCTTTGTTTCATTTTTGGGTGTAAATTAATTGTACGAAATAGCTGAATGATTTTCGTTTCGTTTGGCTTCATCTACCCACAACAAACATTCACATATACACACAACACACACACACTTAGACTCGCTCTCTTGGCTGCCTTACAATTTGATTTGTTTATCCCATTTGATCGCTTGCCTGCATGACGCCCCCTTTCCGTATATTATTATTATTGTCTGTTCGCATTTAACCTTTTGTATTAGCTAAAATCTTCTCCGTCTTTGCATTCACAGTATCTTTGGCAAAATTGCGAACAATTATGACGGACATCCGCATCATTTGCACCTGGAGCATGACCAGAGTCAACAGCCCCGTCATCATCTGCTAGACGATTCGGTGCTGGAACACAGCGATGCCCTTTCGAATGCCGACTTGACCTCCCTGGAGAGCGCCGAGGGCATTTTGTGTGATTTCGCTGGCAGTGATTGCGATTTAATGTCCCCGGAAGCAGCAGCCGCGATGCAGGGCTGTGTTCGCCGTAAGACCGTGCAGAAAGAGGGACGCAAACCGGCTGTTGCCTCCTGGCAGCGTTACTGGCTACAGATCTGGGCCAATTCGCTGGTCTACTTTCCGCCCAAGTCGTTTAAGGGCAGCGAGCGAGGCGACTTCAAGCGTGAGCCGTGCAAGGTGTGTCCCCTGGAGGGCTGGTACGCCCATGTCAGCGATAATACCAAGCATAAGAATGCATTTGAGCTTTACCACCGCACTTTGGGCACCGTCTACAAGTTCCGCACCGACAGTCCACAGATGACGCATCTCTGGACGAATGCCATTTGCAAGTTGGCAACGACGCGTGTGCCAAAGCCACTTCCAGCCAATCTGATGTCCTTTGAGTGAGTCAGACACTCGCAATAAAATGGACTGGGAACACGGCGGAGGACTTGCCGATGTTTCTATGACTTCCTCGAATCTAATGTACTCATCAATTAGTTTTAATTAGCTGTCCACGTATTCTTATTATTCACGAAGCAAACCACGCGAAACATTCCCGCAGCTCCCTCTGCTTGTTAAAACAAAAAACACACTATTGAAACTACAACGACCACAAAATGAACGAACAAAATGTAATTTGCAAATGAAAAGGATTTCAAATGGTATTTCAAAAGACTGACAGACCTAGCAGAGAATTAGAAGAAGCTAAAGATATCGATAAAGTTGGATCAAAACACACAATTCAAACACACTCAATTATAGACAGAATGATCAAATCTGATATTGGATTAGTCACAGCTAATCAATCTCTAGTTTAAGAGCTGTGATTACTAATCCAGCACTATGTATGTTTTGTGCATGGCAATTTTGTTTATTGTGCTGTAATTGTGTCTCCTAATGTCGAGCAATGTTTATTGTATTTGTATCACGTAATGTACGAGTAATTTAGCAATTAAACTCAGAAATCAATTACTACGACATTTAATTTTTGTATGTTCATATGCGCTGATTGTGCCATATTAATTTTAAATTAATTAATTAGTTTTACAACGATCTATTGATAAAGTGTAACTGTAACTGATGCTAACTGCAACTAAATTTGAATCGCCTTCTACCGAATCTAATGCAAAACTAATTCGAGTGTTAATTCCTTAAATACTTTGTAACAAAGAATCAAAACTATCGCGTACTCGAACAGGAAATCATAGGCTTTAAATTACAAATTGTTTAAATCAAATGCTATTGTTGCACTCTAGGCTTAAATTTAATTAATTTGTAAGTTTATAATAGTTTTATACTATGTTGCATGTTAAATAGACAATACAGCTTGAAATTCTACGAAACGAAAGTTATGTTAACTACTGGGAATTGAGGCCCATGAATTAAATATTATACTCGTACTCTAATTATACATTTAAACTCAACTTTACTTTACTTAAACTTTAAGCTTTCTCACCCACACACACACACACACACACTTTTGTTTCTTTTGCATGTTTTACTGTAAGCATAAAGAAATGCAACAACAATAGCAAAAGCGGCAAATAAAAGTCCATTAAATTAACGAAAACTACAAAAAAAAAGACAAAAAGTCGCAGTTTATTACGTGTATTATATAACGCTGAGTTCGCTACGTTATTTATAACAATTTTCACGCGTTGATCGTGCGAAGTGCGCGAATTTGCAATTCATTTGCTAGGCGTGTGCCACACGTTGTGCATTCCAATCAGTGGCGCCACAGCGTTGAGAGCTATTTAACATTAGGAGAAATGACTAAAGTGCTGTCAGTCGATTGCGAAACATGAAAGGCTCCACAAGTGACAGGATGATGACAGTGCGGAGTGCCGAATGTAGGAACTGTGTGCTAAAGTTGCTGCTGCTGCTACTACTCTGCCTGGCCATTGGGTCTAGTGTGGGTGGCAAGACCACAACCATGTAAGTGGGAACTGCTGGCAGTTGTATAAGCTGGGACTGGTACAAACGACTTTCACTCACTCACTAAATCACCCACCAAACTAACAAGCAGCGTGCGACATACGGACACTGTGGATCCACAGCTGGATGGCTTCTGGACAAACAAGACCACATGGAATGCGCGCTGGGTCAAGTACTGGCGGACTAAGCAAATCTACGAGCCGGTGTGGAAGAAAGTGTGGACTCCTACGATACACACGGAGTGGGTGCCACTGCCAAATGCACCTGAACCCGATGGCTGGAACAAGCAGGATCGAAAGAAGCAGGAGCAGTATGATGAAGATAGATAGACTGAACCAAAAACGTATTATAACTATTTATGTTTATATTTATTTATTTATTTATTTGATTATTTGTAAATTAAACGCTGTTTAAGTCTAGAGATAATTTAAGTGACGCTTAACGCCAATGCAACGAATGGTCTTACAAGCTAGCGACTGGTTTGCAACTATTTACAATGGATTTTGGAACCGGGTGGGTGGCATATATAACTACTAAGCAGTGGCCTAACAGGTCTCCTAGGCACCTGGAAACTTGAAGGACTGCGTTGTGGCAGCGACTGGTGATTTGGCCGCTTCTAGTGTCTTGGCCTGGAAGTCTGAGCTTGCCACTGGCTTTAGTTGTGTTGGTTTTGGTGCTGAGGCATTGCTGTCGTCACGTTTCCAAACCACTTTGTTGTCTGCCTTGTCCTTGCGATCCCAATCCCAGCCAGCGGAGTGATGCTCGTGGTGTTCGTGATGATGGTCGGGTGTGGGGAACCATTCAGAGATCACCACAGGCTTCCAGATCTTTTTCCAGCCAGGCACCCAGATCTCCTTCCAGCCGGGCACCCAGATCTGCTTCCAGGCTTCCTTCCATTCCAGTTTGTCGGTCCAGATTTGTTTCTTGCCTGGTTTCCAGTACTGTTTCCACGCTTCCTTCCATTCCAGTTTCTTTTCGGGCACCCAGATTTGTTTCTTGGCTGGCTTCCAAATCTTCTTCCAGTGCGACTTCCAGACAACCTTCTTCTTCCACAAATCGTGGCTGGTATACTCCCAGCCTTCGTGATCCTTGCCCAAGAACTTTTCACCGGGAATGCCAACCTAATGGAGTAACATGATGTTTAGAGGATTCTTTGTAGGAATACGGAACATTATACCTTGACTAGTTCTGGTGTCCAGTACTGCTTCCAATCGGGAACCTGAATATCCTTCCAGGCAGGCACTAAGATCTCCTTCCAGTGAGGCACCTAAATGGTATGTTTAAAAATTAATTACCACATAAAATCATTAATCAATCATAATCAAACTCACCCAAACTTGCTTCCAGGCTGGCACCTGAATCTCCTTCCAGCCGGGAACCTTCACCCAGTGTGGCTTATAGATCTGTAGGGAATGTGAATGAAGATTGAGTCTAGGAAAGATTGAAACATTTCAAAGAACTCACCTTCTTCCATGATGGATTCCATATTTGCTTCTTGGCTGGATTCCAAATCTTCTTCCAGCCCTCCTTCCACGTTACCTTCTTCTTCCAATAGCCAGGATCGTGGTGCTCATGGTGCTCGTGATGTTCATGGATATGCTCGTGGATTTCAGTGCCACCAATGCCTAGGCCAAGGCCCAGGCCAAAGCCATGACCAATGCGCTTTTCAGCCACAGGTGTATCACTTACTTGGGACTCGGCTGTTTGCTGATCTCCTACAGCCTTGGCATGACTGCCTCCGATGGCCACAGAGAGCGCGCCGAGCAAACCCAACTGAAGTCAAGCAAATGCGTTAAGTGTTAGTCAACAGCAGCGGAAAACAAAAGACTTAGGCAACGAACGTGCGCCCGTTAAGGGATCAACATTTGAATTCGCAACGATTATGATAATTAATACAATATTCTTCATATGAAACGTTTAAGCCACAACCGGTTTTAACTGGGTCACTGCGTCGTCATCTTGCCCCATTCTGTCTGCCGAGTGTACACACACACACACACACACCTGACTATTATTTGCAATGGGAGACGAGTCATTGACTGTCGTCGACTCCCAGACAAAAGTAAGAGTGTTACATCACTTTCAGTGGGGGGATTCGTATATAAATATGGCAGATCAACATGATAATGCCTGACCTAGCTGCAGGTCAAAGCCATTTTGGGATGCATAAACAATGTTGTTGTCTTTCTATATGGTCTTTTGGGCCGGGTCTCTCTCTTGATATGGTCAAAGGTGTCTTGCCATTATGCAAATTATACACTTTTGGGTACGCATGATTAGGCGTTGGTGTTTTTTTCAACAGCACTGTTGCAAGGCTCTGGGTTTATTTTGCTTTTAGGTATGCCTAAGCGAGGTCATAGTATTTTGCGTCAATTTGCTGTCATCTTTGGCTGGGGAATTTCATCAACAGATTTTAATATCTCAAATTAATTCCCATCAATTTGCGCTCAAATGTCAACTAGACCCGATTATGAAATGAAAATTAGCGCCGGCAAAAAAATTATCTCATCGCTCGCACTCAATGTGCTAATTGCGCGCCGGCGCAAACGAAGACAGCGCAGTCGCCATCTCCGTCACCGCCATCGCCACAGTCGCCGATGCAGCTGTAGTTGCTGAGTCGCTGCTTCCGCAGCTGGTGGGCAGTGAAAGTGGCAAGTGGTGCTGATGTCTACCCCGTCGATAAGCTTGGCCCGACTGGTTTGCCAGCCATTGGATCATCGGTCGTGAGGGAAAAGAGCTCGACTCGCGTCGTCTCAAATGCATTTCATGGGCAAGCGCTAATGAAACCATCTCGCCATCATATTTGTGCGTTTTTAATTGTTGACAGTGCGCCGCAAAGCGATTGAAAGGCAATCAACAACAAAATAACGAATATGTTGATAAAAGTCGTGCTATTGACAAGCCTGGAAAGCGTGCGAGTTGAGAAAAGTATCTAGAAAATTCATTTGACATTCGCAAAACAGCTTTAAAAGCATTTAAATTATTTTCCTGAAGATAACCCCTTAAAATATATAAATTTAGCAAAGGGTTGAATGTTTAAAACATGATTTTCTTTTAGTTAAATTCCTAAATACTCGTAATTAACTACTAATAAATTATTTTTAAAAATTTAAATTTTTTACTTAAACTTTTTTAAATAAATTCGCATACGTTTGCTTGGCGAATTGGATTAATAATTTATATAAATTTAATTTATCTGAAAGCACATCTCTTTGTGAATATATAACCTTTTAAATTGCTGAGAAATTTATAAATTTCCTTAGAATGTAATAAATTAAAATAAAATACATAATAGTTTAAATTAAGCTGACATTTTAACTGTATCTATAAAACCGACAGTCATGTAATATTTAACCCCTTAAATTTGCCAAAAAAAAATGTGTAAAAAGTCTTAATTCACTTCGCACCTTTTTGGCTAAAAACCAAAAGAAATTTCTGAAGCATTTCGAATGTTTGTAATCGAGTACCAAAACGAATATAAATACGAGTGTGAATATGAATATGAGAGCTCTTGCTGTTGGCAGTTTCGCAAACAAATTGTACGCATCTGTTTGAAAATTGCAGTAAACTGTTGAAATTGTATTCCATTAGTTCCACTTGGCTGCCAAAAAGACTAAAACTCCAACACAAATGACTTTTCACTACATTTTGCACTCGCTGACACTTTGGGTTGAAGTGTTTATTGTTATTGTAATTAGTAATTACCACAAAATGCCGCTGGATCCTCATGGCTCCCGTTGAACGTTTGGCTGAGGGTTTGCTGCCCTAGACCAAAAACTATAACACTAATTCACTGGTGCACTACAAACTATTTGTCAGCTATGGGCCACCGCTCGATGGGTGGACAACGCGCGCTCAACTCTTTGGGCCACTTTCGTGGATCAGACTGTCGCACTAGAGATTGGTTAGCCAGGTTAAATAGAGACGGGACTCCCAGCTGCAGACACAGCCGGCGCCAAGACACGAAAATGGAAACGAAAGCGAAATGAGAGCGCCTAAACCCGAAATGAAAACGAGAGCGACTCGAAGTCGAAGCTCTAAAGCCGAAGACCTTGAATTTTGATAACGGTTTTGTGTGTAAACAATGACACACGGAGCTTTTGCTCCGAAAGCTTAGCTCGCTTAGCTTGGGCCGGTTTTCGCTCTTCTCTTTTGTGCCTCGCATTCGCATCTGTTTGGCGCGACGTGACTGAGAAAGCAGACAGGAGGGGGAGTGAGAGAGCGAGAGAGAGACCGCTGCAGGTGCTGCTCCAAATGTTGTAATCACAGTCGCGCTTATGGCAATAAATGTTATAAATCTTAATAAAGTAAACAATACCAAAATAAGACAAAAACAACATTGGCGCAATGCAAATTAATAGCACGAAATGGGGAAAACAACAACAACAACAACTGCTGAAATTGTATGGAAAGCACAAACAAAAAGTGTTGGATTTGTCTTTGTTGGATTGCTGGATTGTTGAACTGTTGGATTGTTGGGTGTTGGAACTCTTGGGCTGACGCTTTTGATTATTTGTGACTGCGTTTTGGGAATTCTTGTTCAATAACGACCACACGAAGGTCGTCACGTTCGTGAGACGTTTGATGAGCACACACACACACTGAGTGGCACTGGGAGCCATACGCACAGTGGTTTGGAAACTGTCATATCAATTAGCTGTAATTAATGTAATTTGTAAGCCATACTTGGAGCTATAAATCGGTTAAGGGCAGTTGCCTGTGTTGCGTGCCAAATGGAATCTAACAAATTTCCCACTGACCGGTGTCCAGTGTCGAGTGTCCACTCCACAGTCCATGCATTTTTGCATGTGCAACAATGTGGCAACACTTGGCTGGCAAGCACCAAATGACGTTAAATAGCCACAATTTAATTTTTCTGGCTCTGAATTTATTTCCTGCATCTGCTGCTATAGTTTTCCATTGGTTTTTATATTGCACATATTTGAGAAATCTGCAAACATGCGGAATTCCATACGAGTTGCGCTCTTTAAATGGTTCGCTTCATTTTCAAAGCCAAATTAATTGCATGTTGATTTAGTTTTGAACAATTAATTCGCCTGGTTTCTTATGAATGAGCAGAGCAGAGAGTTTTGGCCAACAACATGGCCAAGTTCCAACTTTCGCATGCGTGCGGGGAAGTTGGCCATGTTGTTCCGTTACAATCAATATCTGTCTTTATGGCTGTGTGTGTGCGTATACGAGTATGTCTGTGCTTAGTGGGCAGCTCATGGTCAAAACAAATGGCCATAAAATTATGTAATAAGCCCGTTTAATTGCCTGCTAAAATTTGATAGCTTTTTCAATTATTGTTTTATATTTTACTTAAATTTATAACAGATTTCCTGTGGTAGCAGTTTGCATAAATTAAATAATAAATAGCACAGATTTGAGTAAGATTCGTTAACTTAGTCATAATCTATAGTTATGATATAGGTGGTCGAAACATGGACCGTTAATGCGTTAATAGGAGTTGGCCAATAAGGAAGTGTCAACGGACCAGATTCGCACCAAATGAAAACTAAACTTATATTAATATTCATCAATGCATGATAAATAAAATAAAACTATAGCAGTCCCCTGGAGCGAAAATGGTTTCAGGAAGTGCAGCTGGGAACTGGAATTGGAGCTGGAATGGGAACTGGAACTGGATCTGGACCTGTAGCTGGATCTGTAGCTGGACCTGTAGCTGGACCTGGTGGATGGTGCAAATGGAAATGCGTAACGCGTTGGCCAAAGCAGACCCCGAAAGGCCCGTCTTGGCCACGTTAGCCCAGGGCCAGGCCAATAGCTTCCTTGTGGACTGTCTGGCCATATTCATGACTTCCTTTTCTGGCGCTGTCTGGACATGAAGTGACGTGTAGTGTAGTAAAGTGTTATGGCAGGTCGACGCATAACGATAAAGTTAACGTTAACGCTAACGATAAGACGGTCAGCAGCCGTTGAACGACTTTTACTTTTTTCGACTCTGACTTTGTCTTGTGGCCAAATCCCAAATCCAGATCGTGTGATGGCGATTTGTTTACAGATTGTGGTTGTTTCTTTTTCATATTTGTCTTGGCCATATCGTGGCAGTAATCAGTCAATGTGTTAAGTGTTTAAGGGTGTGTGAGTGACGGTGTGCTGTGTGCTTGATCGTGTGTAATTACATGTGTGTGTGCAATTGGTTCCGGCATGAAAATTGGAGCAGCTTTTGGCCTGTGCTTCCTGGCAAACACTCCTGATTTGAATGGCCAAAGATTGCAATCACTGCACTGCGGTGCGTGGGCGTGTGCCAAGCGCATAGTTTATTACAATTGAGTAAGGTGGAATTCAGTGGACAGCGGCAAAAGTGTTTAACATATGTGAATGCCAATGAAGTTAGTCAAGTCTCCGGCTGTCTCTGGTACTGTCTCTTGGGCTGTGTTTGTACCTGTGGGTTTACCTGTGCCTCTAACTCAACCTGCGCCTTTTACTTCCGATTGACATTCGGCTTCCTGCTTAGACCACCAAAATAAGCAAATGCTCCATTTGGGCCGTCTCTTGAGTGGCTGCCCGAACCACTTTACAGACAGTTGACAACTCCAAACTTCGCACGCACCAAAGGCAATCGGGAGCTTGTCTCAGTTGTAGTTACTCCAACTGTTGTTGGCCTTTTATGGCTGCTTGTTTTGGCCATTTTAATTGCTCGCTTGTCGCGCCCACTTCACCAGCTTGAACTTCCCTGAAAGTGCAACTTCAATGCAGTTGCAGTTGCAGCAACATCAAGACTCAAGGTCAAACAGAATGCAATTTCAGTTTGACCCCATTCGATGGAGGCAACAAAAGACTTAAGACACGAACCCGCCATTCATACGAGTCAGCTTTGAATTGTCATAGAAATTTCCAGTCACGTTGCGTTTATACAAAAGACAACTGCATGAATTATGTCTTTATGGCTTTATTATGGGCCTCTTGCAACGACCAACAAACGCTATTTGCATAAAACTCGGAGGGCTCACACCTCATTTGACAAGAAAATAAATTTAACGAGTAGCCAAATGAGACGCACGGGCGCCAATTTTAAACGGAAATGCAATAGATACTTATGAGCACAGGTGTGGGTCTGTGTGTGTGTGTGTGTGAGTGTGCGTGTCTGTGGCTTGACAAAACTGGTTCTTTTGGCGTTCGTTGACCGTTTGGCAACATCTAACTGCTTCATAGGTGCATTGCGCAATCGTTTATGGCCATGACGTTGTGCAGTTTCTATTGCCAGAGCAACTAGGAAATCTCGGACTGTTTATACTTCTTCCCAGTCATGCGGGTTCTTCAAAGCACAGTACCACTCAGCAAGGCACTCGGCAGCTCAAGTCATGCAAATTTTATATGGAGCTCAGTTTTTAGCTATTTGCTCATTGAACTCATTGAGCGTAGCCAATCCCAAAACACACACGTTACACTTACACCCACACACATAAGCATACACGTTAACTGGTGCTAATCACATGTAAGTATCTTTATATTTCAGTTGAAAAAGCCAAGCGCAATCGCATTTAGTTGGTCAGTCAGTCAGGCAATCGCAATCACGATCGCCAAATAGTGTGGCACATGCAAAATAACAAATAACTGATTGCATAATTCCATTGCACCGACTTCAGACCCACACTGAAGAGCTATACGGACAATAAATATTTGTTTCCTTTCATTTTAATTTCGGAGTTTAACGAACCACGAAATGCGAATTGCAAATGCGCAAATTATAAGAAATTTCGTGTCATATAGCGGCAAATTCAATGCCAACAGTTGCACTTAAGTTCGTTGTTCAAGTCTTTTGTGTTGTCTTGTATAAATGCCATTAATGCTGGCTAGTTTTATAGCATTGACCACCCGAAGTGTAATCGGTTTTACCGTATCAAACAGCTTTAGTTTGCTTTAAAAAGACGCTGCATACTTTTAGGCTGTTCGTGTAAATTAAACCAAGTCAGCTAGCTGCGCTTAATTACGCACAGCTGGCGCTAGCTGTGTTTCCTATTGTAAACCAGAGATGGCGCTTTATAACACTTTCCCTCATGAATATTTGCTAATATAAGCCTAGCTTTACTTAATATGTGTACTAATTAAACTAAAAAAAACTTATGTTTATTCAGAACAAAGAATTGATATTTATAGCAAACATTGAGCGTTATGTGTTCTTTACGTTTAAATAAATATTATCATTAAACACACTCCACTGCAGGTGACGTATTGCCTTTGGAATGAGAACAAGAATGTTAATCAGTAACTATTTCTGAGTTAAGTACACACTTAGTTAGCCACGCTGGCTTAAATATGTCAACAATTGGCGGCCTGTGACTTTGCATAACTTGATTGCGACATTAATTTGTCAAACGCTGTGAAAGACAGAAATGTGCAGCATTAAATGTAAGTCCATACCGCGCTGGCCAGGCCATTTATATATCATTAACGATGCTGTGAAAACACCTCGTAAAATGTAAAATTCGCAAAACAATTGCGATTGCTAACATCTAACATCTAGCGTCTAACAATTGCACATTGTCTCCCCCAATGCCCAAGTGCTGCTGCATAACATAACAGGCAAAAATTACAACATGCAAATATTGAAGAGGGTAAGCGGGTAAGAAACAAAAAGAAGAAACAAAAAACAAATCAGTCAAACGTTTAAGCTACAAACTGCCTGCTGGCCACTGGAGTGCGGTGGTTAGGGGAGCTGCGGTGGGTTGAGTAGGGCGGGTAAGGGGAAGAGAGGGAGGCATGACAAAGCTGGCGTCACATATTGGCCATTTAGCGTATCAGCTGCTTCGGCTGAGAGACGTCCAACTGCTAACTGCTAACTGGTTAATAATAATGCAGCTCGAGGAAGTCGTAAACTGCAATTGCGTTGAAGCGCTGTAATAAATTCAGTCGCTCCATACACTCCTCTCAACCTACCCCACCCGTTGACCGCCCACTCCCATGCAGAGCAGAGCGAGAAATAGAGAAATAGCAAATAATAAAAAGACAGTCACACAACAAATGTGACAAAAAGACAAAAGCAACAACAACAACAACAACAATTGATTGACAACAAATTGAATTTGCATATAATGAATGAAAATAGCAAACGAGACAGCAGCTGCCCCAATTAGTAAGCTGAATAGCTCGTAGCTGTGGAGCACCACGAAATTGGCTAAAACTGGTCAGTTTCGATTCTGCACACAGAGTTGTTTTGTCGCGTGACTAAACGAGTTTGTGTCTGGAGTCTTTCGTCTTGCGTCTTGAGTATTTTCTTCGTTAGCAGCGTCCATTGATTGAAGTGTCTATTAATAGCCAACTGCAGTTTCAGCCATAAGTACGAGTTGATAACGCAATCTGTGCACGAGCCTGGCTCTTAATTATTTCTGCTTCACTGTAGTTGCCACACTTTGTCTATGTCATGGTTTAAATGTTGTTACTGTAGCTGCTGTTGATGCTGCTTCGGCTGCATACGATTGCTATTATTACCACATTGGCTTTTTGCGCTGTCGCTGCTTCTTGTGGTGCAACTGGGTGACGACCTTGCTGCTGCTGCCTTAATGACAAATGTGCCACAACAGGCTGCCGCTTGGCTGCTCCAGTTCTCCACACACAAACACACACTATCAAATAATGACCCACATGCACTGGCACAGCAATTGGGCGCGTCTGGGCGTCAACACCCGGCACAGATCAAGGCAGTGGCAGCGTCGTCAACTTCATCTGCAGCTGATGCGTGGCAACAACCTCAGCAGTGTTGCCATTTCACGCTTGGCAACCAACAACAGCAAGAGTAAACACTCTGCCACCTCACGTGCCTCTTGCCTCTTTTTCTTCCATTTTTTATTACATTTTTCGTCTTTTTTTCCGCGCTTGTTGATTTTGAGCTTGCGGCTTGTCTTCTTGTCTTGAACCTGAGCAGTTGCTGTTGTTGCTGTTGTTATTGTACAAAATATAATATATTAATAAATATTTCAGGCGTGTTTTTGTGTGTGTGTAAACAAAAGATTTATTACAATAACCATTTCTCGCTCTTTATTATAACACATTTTATTTATTTCTCTCTTTTTCTTTTTCTTTTTCTTTCTGTTTTTTTTTTTGTTTTTAGCTTTTTATTCAACAGATTTATTTTTATTACTTCTTTTCAATTTAAGTTTCGAGCCGTTCGTTTGTTTTGTTTTTGTCTCTGTTGTTTGCTGTTTGTTGCTTGTGCAATGTGAGTGTTGTTGTTGTTGTTGTTGCTGCTGTGGCTGCTGCAACAATTAAAACAACAACAACTACAGTGGACCGCGTCTTGCTTCACTTGTGCGTGGAGTTGCTGCTGTTGTTGCTGCGTTGTGGGGCTTTTGTTTTGTTTACCATAAATGTTGTTGTTACTATTAAAATTTGAATTTCGCTTGACAGTTGTGTGCATTACATAAAATCAGTTGCTCAGCGCAATTCGCCACTTACTTTGATCGGTTGCCCATCAGCAGTATTATTACGCATACGTCGCGTGCTGCGCGCTGCGTACTGCGTACTGCGTTGGCGATGCTACCGTGAGATTAGCTGGCTTATCTGGACACTGACTCATTACCATCCGAACAGCGGGTACTTGAATTAAACGCAAACCAGGCAAATACTCAAAACGAATCAAAAAACCACAACAAACAATCGAGTTGATTACATTCCGTGGTAACGACAGCATCAATTAAAAATAAGTAAGAAAGGCTATAGTCCAGCGAACCGACTGTCAAAGACCCTGTACTCTTTCTAGTGTGAGATTTTCCATACCTATGAGCAATTTTCAACCAATTTGTCCTTTGAGAGCTATAAGCTATAGTCGTCCGATCCGGACTTTGGTGAGGATAGTTATAATGGTATCATACACATTTTGTAAGTTGTGGTGTAATGAAAATAAATTTGACTCTATAATCAATTTAAAATTTTTTCTGATCTCAGTTCGTTTAGTTAGAATTTTGATTTAAGATCTACTGAAAGTTCTGTTCGCTTGGAATTACAGCTGTTGTATTCAAATTCACAGTTGAATTCACAGGCGAAAAGAAATGCACAGTAAGATACAACAGATCACCGCGTTGTTTTTCTTACAAAGAAATCTTCGATTTTGGCCTATCACGGTTTTTTTCTGCTTGACCGCTGTGATCTGCAGGGCCCAAAATCGTTAGTAATTCATGCTGAAATATCAGGCCAACAGAAATAGACAGCAGGTTGCAATACATGAAGTAAATAAACGGAAAGGTTTGTTTATACACGTGGACACGTGCACTGCCTCGCTCTTCCGCTCACTCTCTGTTTACAATCTCTTCTCTGTCCGTCCGTCCGTCTGCCCGTCTGTCTGTCCTTCTGTCTGTAAGTCCGTCCGTCTGTCCGTCCGTCCGTATGACCACCTGGATCTTTTAAATCTGAGCTGAAATACCAGGCCAACAGAAATAGACAGCAGGTTGCAACACATGAAGTAAATAAACGAAAACGTTTGTTTATACACGTCCTCCCTCTTCCACCCACCCTTTGTTTACAATCTCTTCGCTGTTTGTCTGTCTGTCCTTCAGTCTGTCCTTCTGTCTGTCCGTCTGTCTGTCCGTCCGTCTGTCCATCTGTCCGCCCATAAGTCTGTCCGTCCGTCCGTCCGTCTGGCCGTATGACCACCTGGATCTTTTAAATATGAGCTGAAATACCAGGCCAACAGAAATAGATAGCAGGCTGCAATATCGAAGTAAATAAACGAAAAGGTTTGTTTATACACATGCACAGCCTCCCTCTTCCACCCACTCTCTGTTTACGATCTCTTCCCTGTTTGGGTGTTTGTTCGCTGCCCCCGTTAGAGCGCTCGAACGGTTTCTGTGTTTGTCCGTCCGTCATCTATGGCGCCAACAAGGAGCACTCTCTGTTTACTGTTTACGTATGCTCCCGCTCTCTACTCTCTGCATCAACAGTGCATTAACAGTGCATCAACAGTGCATCAACAGTGCATTAACAGTGCATTAACAGTACATTAACAGTGTATTAACAGTGCATTAACAGTGCATCAACAGTGCATTAACAGTGCATTAACAGTGCATTAACAGTGAATTAACAGTACAATAACAGTGAATTAACAGTGCATTTACAGTGCATTAACAGTGAATTAACAGTGCATTAACAGTGCATTAACAGTGCATTAACAGTGCATTAACAGTACATTAACAGTGCATTAACAGTGAGTTAACAGTGCATTTACAGTGCAATAACAGTGAGTTAACAGTGCATTTACAGTGCATTAACAGTGAATTAACAGTGAATTTACAGTGCATGCTAAGTGAATGTTAATGTTAATTCACTGTTAAATCCGCGAATCGCCAAAATCGAAGATTTCGCTGTGTGAAACACCAGGCGATCAGAATCAGCAGCAAGCGACAGACTGTAATTTAAATTCAATTATAGAGAATAGAGTGCGGGAGCATAAACTGTAAACAGAGAGTGTTCCTTGTTTGCGCCATAAATGACAGCGAACAAGTACACAAACCGTTTGTGCGATCTGTTGGCGTCAAACAAATAGCGGCAGAGATCTCTGAGCGCAACTAGCGCAGAGAGTGGGAGTCTGCTTAAGCTATTGTGGGAGGCGGTAGTGGCGTGGCTACTTTATTGGGTCGGTCATTTTTTTTTGACAAACTTAAAAGACCCCTCTACTCTTTTTTAGAGTACTGGGTCTAACAAAGACATTAGCGTTTTTTGTTGTAACTGAGACAAAACAAAAGAAAAGAAAAGCCCAAATTTAACATATTACATTTTAGTATAATGCAACCAACTACGGACAATGCAACTAGCTGGTTTTTGGAGTTTTTCAAGCTGTTGCGCATTGCAGAATTGAGTTATGGAAATTGATTTGAACGCTGTGACTTTGGCTTGATCTTGATAAGGTTCGATATGACGACCTTCAAGACATGTTTGTCATTGAATTTGGAATATTTTATATACAGTACTTAGGATTCATTAACAGGACTGACAATAGGAGTCGCCAGTTTACTTAAGCCGTTTAAAGAAACCAGAAATGTTTTTATTTTGCCAACTGCATTGATAAATAATTTGATTGTTCCTAATTAGTCGCAAGGCTAAGAGCATTAAATTAATTGAAAATTATTTGCCAAACAAAAAGCCTTCGATTTGATATTACCCAATTCTCCACGCCCACTCATAAATCAGCCACTAAAATTGTGAATTTGGCAAAATCAACTCGCGACGGCTCTTAACGGTTTGCTTGAACTCGAACTTTTGGTCTGGCTGCATTTCAACTGGTACAGTTACCTAATCGCCACAATCGGGTGTTTCTGGTCTCTAGTCTTTGGTCTGTGTCCAGTTTTGGTATTGCCTGCAACTGGCACAAGTTGCTTCCTCGGCTGCTGTTGCCACTGGCTGCTAACTAGGCTTAAATGTTGTTTGACTTTTGGTTTTGTGGCACACAGACACAGAAAACAAACCAAAGCGACGCGAAGAGAAGCGAGCGAGTTAATTAAAGCAGCACATGTTGCAACATGCGGCGACCGAGTGACTTGGACTTGTGTTGCATGCAACCCCAAGCACCAAATCTACAAAACTACAAAGCTCCAAACCCTATGTTGCAGCTGCACTCCGTCAACTTCAAGTTGAACAGGAAACTGAACGTTATTGCCATTGTTGCTGCTTATCTGGCCAAGATGCTTCCTTGAGATTTATTTTGGCATTAACATCAGCTTCGGCATCAGCATCGGATGCGAAGTTGCCGCTGTTGCAAGCTGCAATCGGAACTACAGTAGCGGCAAGTTCATATGGCTTTGGCTTTGGCTCTACGCTCTTGGCGCTTGGCACTTGGTTGTTGACTGTTGGTTGTTGGTAGTGACTATTGGCTATTGGCCTCCCTCTAAAGATGATGCCGCCGTCTTCGATTGCAACAATCGTGCAGCAAAAACTGGCTCGATTGTTTAGTATTTTTTTGCCTTTTTTTTTTTGTGGCAAGCAGTTGTGGCTTATCTAACTGCAACTTCCGCATGTCATGACTCATGCGGACCTGCAACTTTATGAGTTGCATCTTCAGCCAAATGGCCATCTCATGCCAAATTGGGATGGGAAATGTGAATGGGATTGGCAATGAAGTTACAGTTGAAGTTGTTACTGTAGCTGAAGCTCTTGCGCAATCTCTGCGATGCGGCGGCCAATGAAAGTAAGAGGAGTACTTGATCACCTCATACCAGCATCATTATCATCATCATTATCACATTGGGTGGCATCCCAAATACGATTTTGGAGTACTCTAGTATTACACATGTGCGTACTTATAATTAAAATTAAATGTTGATGCCTTTTTTATGTTGTTTTTAATAATTTTTGTTTTTTATTTTTTTTTTATTTCTTTTTACTTGTTTTGTTGGAAATTTTGTACAATTGTTTATGATTATGTTTATGGTCTTCGTTAAGGTACATACATACATATATTTACAAAACCTTTAATGCACAATTTTCACTTGTTTTTTCTTTGTTTTTGTATTTTTGAGCTTCATTCTTCATTGAAGTTGAATTTCAATGGCAAATCCAAAAAGGCCAATTAATAAATTGTTTGTTTTTTTTCCATGAAATATGAAATGTTCATAACTTAAAGACAAACGCGCTCATGACTAATTTGTACACTTAAGATACAGATAAAGTAACAGTTAGATACATAAAGATAGAGGAAATAGGTTAGAAAAGAAACGAAAGGAAAGGAAACTTGTATACAAAATGCATTCGGTGTGTGGATGTGACTGTAGATGAGTTTTGGCCAAAAAAAATCGGACTTAACAATAAACAATTGGATAACGGTCTTTTTTGTGGGTACCTGGACTTGGGATGGGTTTGAATCTGGGTCCAAGGGCAGTTTTATCAGATAATATCAGTGCTGTCGCATAGTTTGCGAAATGTTCGCCCTCCTTTGGGGGTTTGGGGCTGGGTCTGGGGCTGGTTTTGGAATTCGTTGTGGGTCAAATCTTTAATCCCAACCATGTCCGTGTCCATGGCTAATTGGCACCCAGACCTTTTCCCATACTGGTTTCCAGACCTTCTTCCATTCCTGGACCTTGACCTCCTTCCAGACGGGCACCTGCACCGACTGCCATTCGTCCTTCCACGCCTGCTTCTTCTCGGTGGCCCAGACTTGTTTCTTCTCGGTGCGCCAGATCTGTACCTTCTCCTCTACCCACGTTTCGCGCTTCTCCTTGATCCAGATTTGTTTCTTTGATGGCTTCCACACCTGAACCCATTCGTCTTTCCATTCCAATTTCTTGTCCTGCTTCCATTCCTGTACCTTTTCGGTCTTCCACTCTTGGACCTTCTCGGTCTTCCATTCCTGCTTCTTCTCGGTCTTCCATTCCTGTTTCTTTTCGGTGCGCCAGACCTTCTTCCACACTGGCTTCCAGATGAGCTTCTTGCGCCACAGATCGTGGCTGGTATACTCCCAGCCCTCGTGATCCTTGCCCAAGAACTTTTCACCGGGAATGCCCATTTTCACCTGTTAAAGAGAGGTGGGATTGCAAAGGGATTCCAAGGTTTAAAGATTGTCTTTCTTACCCATTGGGGCTCGAACATTTGCTTCCAGTCTGCAACCTGTACTTCCTTCCACACGGGCACCTGGATCTCCTTCCAGAACGGCACTTGGATTTCCTTCCAGACTGGTACCTTAATCTCCTTCCACACGGCCACCTTTGTGGGCACCCAAATAGGTTTCGTCACCTTCTTCCAGTCGGGCACCTTGATGTCCTTCCAGGCGGGCACCTCACGTTCCTCAATCTTGGGCTTCTTAACGATCTTCCAGTCGGGAACTTGCTCCTCCTTCCAGACTGGTACCTATCGTTTGCCACACAGTTTTTACTCGAGTCCCCGATTCGTTCCAGAGCTAACTGATCTTACCTGAACCTCCTTCCAAATGGGTACCGAAACCTTTTTCCATTTCGTTTCCCAGGCTTCTTTTTTAATAGTCTTCCAGACCTGCACCCAATCCTCCTTCCAGGTGAGCTTCTTCTTCCACACACCCTCCGGGGGGTGTGCGTAGGCTGTGCTTAGGATTAGCGCGCAGCTGGCGCCGAGTAGCTGTGGACACCATCAGAGAATCGATTAAAATAACTATCCATAAATTTATTTTAATGTATTTTTAGATCACTTTCACAATATTTTTTAGTCACAGTTCATTTTTGTTTTTGTAGGATATATAAATTTTTTATAGCACCATTGACCGTTAGACGTTAAATCTTAAACGACATGTCTGCTCATGCGCAACACTAACCAACAAACTGAGGGATCTCATGTTTGGAATCCCTGTACCACCAACAGCGCGTCAAAACAAAAGAGCTGAAATGTGCCTCCGCTGAGGTCTTCTATGAACACTATTCGCATTTCCCTACATGCACATCTATTTATATTTTGAATGAGACGCGCCAAAAAGAAACGCAGCGACGACGACATCGACGTCGGCGTCAGCGTCGGCGGCAGTAGCGGCAGCAGTTAAGCAGCGGCAGCAATAATTTTGCCCAAACAGTAAAAACCGAACCGCGATCGCAGTAGCTTTAAGCTAAGCCTATGTGTGTGTGTGTATGTGTGTGGGGACACGCTCGAGCCACCGCCGACGCTGACGCCGACGCCGACGACACTGCTGCTGCTGCTACAAAGCTCTCAGGCTCAGTCGCAGCCTCAGCTTTTGCTTTTGTCTCGGCTGAAAGCGTTTGCTTTGTCGCCCAATGTGCAAAATGCACGCAACAGTTGGCCGCGCAGCCGACGTCGCTGCCGGCGTCATTGAAAGCGAAAAGCAGACGAAAGAGAGTGAGAGTAAAGTGTGGAGTATGGAGTGTGGAGTGTGGAGAGTGGAGAGCATTGTTGAGCGGTAAATGTTGGTTGCTGTGACGAACTCAGCTGACGGATGCTCTCAGCTCGGTTAGACGATGACTGCTCGGATTTTCCCAAGGTAAGGCAGCGCAGCTGGCGTCGCAGCAGCGCCAGTGGCAGCATCATCAGCGCAATCTTCAAACACCAAAGTTTTTTTTTTGGTTTTTATTTTGGCCTTTTCGGTCTTGGAACTGAAGTGTGCGTTGGCGCTTAGGGGCTGATCTCAAGCGAGACTGGCCGAGAGCTAGAATGTGTCGACGAGTACAGCGATTGACAGACATGACGGACATTAAGACACTAAGACAGTTCAACTGATTGATAATTATGTTGTTAGTAATGATGTACAAGCAGCTAATTGGGCCGCAGGCTACTGTATAAGGTCAGTGGTCAGTGGTCAGTTGTGGGCGTTGTGGCGTTGAGCCGTTGGGTGCTCCAATAAATGGTTAAGTGTTGCTACGTGCGTGCATTTCATATGACATGTTTAACTTGGCTAACTGAACTTGAGTGACAAACAATTAGCACAATTTGTTTTGTGCTTTGTTGGGCTTGCAGTTGGCCAAAAAGAGGCATTAGAAAACAATACAACGACCTTCACAACGGGACGCAGCATGAAGACGTAAACTGATGATGAAGGCAATAGCCAATAACAGCACTTGGCCAATAACATATAGCAGAGCTAGCTGATACCGCTGACTGTTGGTGGCGCGACGCTTCAGTGGCTCTGGGGGCCACCGGGCAGTCGGTGCGGTCTAAACACTAAATGGCATTTAACAATATTTTAGCATGGTAATAAGGTGTGCGTTTTATGACGAACCCTCAAACTGAAACTACACAAATGGCCATTATATAGTTTAATAAATGCACAATTAACACTCTTGGCCAAGTGGTTGTGGTGCTGGCTCTAATACGTGCCAATCTGCAGCTGAAACTGCACCTATTGGCTTAGTCGTATCGTAAATGAAATTAACTGTGTCCACAATTGCACCAGGCGCACCACTGTGCACAGTGTGGTTACATCACAAGCAAAGCAGCCCAAAGTGAGAGCGGAGAGTGGAGAGAACGAGCGGAGTAGCAGACACAGGAGTTGCATGAAATTGCGGTTGCGGCCTTCAATGCAGAAATGCAAAGCAACAAAAACAGGCAACAGAGACAGACAACAACGACAACATCAATTCACAAAACGAAACTTGAAATTAGGTAAAGAAAAAAGTTAAGAGACACACAGGAAAATGAAAATGAAACACAAAAAATTGTAATGAAGAATGTGCAGCGTCAGGCACAATAAAAGCAATACCAAAAGCAATACCAAAAGCGACAAAGCTGGCTCAGTCTTTAGGCCTGGCTTAGAGCAGGCATTGTGGGTCCACTTGACTTGGTTTTGTTTCGCATTTCAGCTTTTGAGTCCCCCACAAATGAAATGCGAAATGGAAATGAAAACGAAATTGAAATTGAAATTCCTGCAACGCGCATGAAGTTTGACAGCAACAACGACAACAATAACGAGTCGTGGTTCCAGTTTAAGCTTTACATATTTACTGATATTTCAGTTATTACAGTTACAGTTTTGGGTTTCAGTGTGTGAGTGTTTTTGTTTTGGGCCAAAAGATGTTGCTGCAGGCGCCGTAAACACCTTTCGCCGTGGCCGAACGAGGCTGGCATCCCTGTCGATTGCATAATTTACTGCATCTCTTCATTGATCTCGACGTTTATTTGGGTTATGCATGGCCACAGTTTGGCTGCACATGTAGCAAAACACGTTTTTTTAATGACAACGTGCAGTTGGCAGTTTGTAGCTTGCACTCTGCATCGTGCAGCCTGAGAAACCTAAGGAGACAGCTGAAGGATCACGCCGTGTTCATGGACAACAAGCCAAGACATTAAATGGTAATGAATGACTTTGTCTCTTAAAAAAGTCGTTGCTTTATTATTACACATTTACAATTTTTTGTAGCTTTACTCAATAAGAGCTCGCATCCATTGCGTATACTTAATCACGTTGCAACTGATTTGTTGAAATGTTTAAGTTTATTACCATAAATTCTGGTTTTTAGTGTTAACATTTCTAAAAACAGTTTGCTTTAAAATTAATTACCTTTGAGTTACCATCAAATAAATGTAAGCTGATTTCCAATCAAAATTAATCGCTGTTGCCTGTTTTAATGACCAGCACAATTTTTGTGTTTTTAGATTAATGAATTAATAAAAGTTTTAATACCAAAAACTAGTCGATCAAGCGATTAAAATGTGTTGAAAGAAGCTGTTCTTTATACCTTATATTTTACTATATTTTTCTATTTGATTAATATTTATTTAATAGCAAATTTACTGCTCGTTTTATTAAGTTTAATATTTAATAATGACTTTGGTTTACATTTATAAATAAACTTGCTATAAATAAACGCATGGCATTTACTATAAATAAATCACTTTTTAAATGCAACAGTTTAAATTATAAACTAATTAATGCGCGTACTTATGTTGTTATTACACCTGCTCAGGTCTAATGAATTTGATCCGCTCAGGAATGTTATAAACATAATAAAAGCAATGAAACAATAATATTACTCCAACAACGAAATCAAAAATCAAAACAATAATAAAATTAACAATAGCCACAAGACAGTAGCCTACGCTGTACACACGTCTTGGCCTTCAGTCGCAGAGTGGGAGAGGGAGAGTGGGAGAGGAGAAGAGGTAGGGAAAGAGAGAAGAGCGCTAGATACCTTATTGGACACTAATTCCAATGCTCTTGTAAAGCTCAGCTGTAATCAGTCTTGTTCGCGCGCTCTATTGCGCTCTCCCACACCAGCTCCCCTCTCCCCTTCTTCCACTCTCCCCCTCTCTCACTCACTCATCCCGCTTCGTCATTGTCGATGGGTAAGCACATTTGACATATGGAAACTGTAATTGCTCAGTGCTTTGACTGACTTTGGCTTGCGGCATAATTTGTTGCTCTGATTCGTTACGTGGCTTTGTCTCCATTCCAATCTCCTGGAGTCCGCATCGGAGTCGTAGTCGGAGTTGGTGTTGCAGGTGCGCAGATGCTGCGGCTCAAGTGTTGACGGTAATGTTATTGTTACCACTCTTGTGCAGTTGACCCACATTGAGCGTAAATGAAATTACAGCCGATTGCAGCGCGCACCCAAAATTGATTTTGTTGCCGCTCTCGTCTCTGGTCTCCCGTCTCCACTCAACCGTCCCCCATCGCCTCTCATCTCCTGTCCAGTTACATCATCATCCTCATTGTTCCAGATGAAGTACAGCCAATTAGTCGACTCGTTTTGTCAGCGCAATTGTAATTAAATGCAGCATTAATTGCGCAGACACTGGAAGAGCCTAACGCCACAGGTGGCCAAAAGCAGAGCTGGTCAATACCCTGCGTCTGGGGTATTTCCATATGATTTATACATTTTGGTCTAACGCAAATGCGGAATGCTAATTCAACTGTTGTAGGAATTTTGTGTTGAAATCATATTTAAAATTTTATTCTTCAACCAATATTTGTTGTGTGTTGGCCAAGGCTGCAAAATAGTATTAAAATACCAACTAAATACAGAACAAGTGAGTATTATACACTATAGACTAGTTATAATTACTTGGGAAAACAGGCTGAGTATATTAAATAGTATTCCGTTTATAAATTGGATGAGATTTAATAAATGGTTGCTTTTTTTCTGGTAAGAGGCATGGATAAATGGTCAAAAAATACAAAAAAAAAAAAAATACTATTCAATATGAATAACTATAGAAATGCCCGTCGAAATAAAAACAAATAAAAATTTTACTTTAGGACAATCGTTTAAGTTTCTAAAAGTATCAAAGCTTTAAAATGTTTGGAAAACTGTAAAATTAAAATTAATTACAACAACGATTATAAATTTAAAGGAAATCAAACTATAGTCAAGGTGTTTATCTTGAATATTAATACAGAATATAATTAATTATTCAGGATAATTAAGTAATCATATATAATCAAAAGTCAAACTGTTTGTGATGAGGTACTTCATAGAATCTTAATAACAGCGAATATAAATAAATATTGAAGGAACTCATTGTTTAGCCACAGGGTATACAAAAGTCACTTAGACTTTCCTTTCTTCTCCGCTGTGCTTTGGTAAATGAAATCGAAATCGAAATCCAAAAAGATCTTCAGAAAGGTGCGTTGCGAACGCTTGTTTTTCTGCGAAGGTCGACCGGACAACAACGAGTGGTTAAACAGCATGTTGTACGGATCAGCAGACATGTGTATGAACATATATATACACTATACACTTTACACTGTACACCGGTACAGGTAAGCACAAGTGCAGGTAGATTCAAGCCATTAACGGTTATTTATGCCATCAACAGCGGCAGAGGCAGCGGCAGAGGCAGCAACAAGAAGCGACTTCAAAATGTTGCAATCATTTTGATTATACGAGCAACAAACTTATCTGTGGCAATAAAAGTAAATGGCTAAGAGAAGATGGCTAAGCTTATGGCCAAAACTTATTACTGGCAATCAACGAGGCGTTGTCCTTTAGATACACACCAAAAGCAGTATGAACAGTAAATATGTATAACTATTGCAATTGGTAGTTAAACCGGCTAAGTTTAGTCGCTGCACCACAGGCGGGATGGCTTGGTGGCTCAGTGGTGCGGTGGTCTGGTGGTCTGCTGGTCTGATAGTCTGGTGGCTCGTTGTCTCGGTTATGCAACTGGATAAAGTAAACGAAGCCAAGCCAAGTGAAGTCAAGTCAACTCAACTCAAGCATTTATTCGCACAGCACTGCCAGAGGTCTCACATTCCAATTTGCGTAGCGTTGCCAGCGTCTGTGACTCCTGGTCATTTGGTCATCTAGTCATCTAACCAACTACTCATCTGGTCATAAAACCAACTGCAGCTGCAGTGGCAAAGTTTCCTCATACGTATATAAGCCGCTAGGCGATGAAGACACCTGAAACCAGACTGCGGCTATAACTTTTTATAGCCACTCTGACAAATATTGTTAATTGAAACTGCTTTGCAATTGCCCATTCGTTAGTTGGACTTTGGCCCACAGTATTTGATTTTGCTATTTGGTAGTCGGCTATCTACGCCCACAAAGTCCAACTTGGCCATATTGGGAAGGCAGGCTCTTGGCCCAAGCGGAAGTATTGATGCCATCTTCCTGTAACCAGAGACATTTTTAGCTATTGCGCAATCGTCGTGGTCGTCGTCGCCGTTGTTGTCGCTGCCCGCAACTAACACACATCGATGTGTGGCAGACGACAGGTGATGCCAGCTGAAGATGCAGCCGTGTTACGTCATACTCTCTAAGACTTTCACAGGCAGCGCGTGGCACTCTCTTTTAAGCAAGAGGCAAAATACTTTGGTACACTAAGAAAAGTGAAAAATTCTAGGCTTAGTTGGCCAAGTCTTCTGTTAACTTAATTAGTTTATCTATAGTTAATTTAAAGTACTATTTTTGCTATCTAATTTTGGGTGTGCACTTTTCTTCTCCTTTGCTTGACTGCTGGGCTATTTGCCGCAGTGTAGTGTGTCTAATTGATAGCCCGATTGAGTGCCTAGCACTTAGCTGCTGCTGTTGGCAGCAACTGCATAACCAACAGTAGCAACAACAAACACATCAATGGCTTGAAATGCAAATGAAGCTACAGATATTTTATGTGCGTGCGAATCTTTCACATCAACAGCAGAGGCAGCGTCATGGGGCAGTGCCAACAGCAGCAGCAACAGTTGTTAACGCAGCAGCAACAACAAACCAACTCAGCACGGTTTGCTCATTAACACGTATGTTAATTCATTCATTTGTTATTGTTTTTTGTTGTGGTTTTTGTTTTTGCTGTCTAATGTCATTTATTCACGTGTAGTTAGCAGATTTTGTGTCTATTGCAACTGCAACTGCATTTTGTCGTGTGCATTTCTTGTTTCATTGTACACATTTAAAGCGCTTCAGTGTTTCACTCTTGTTCCGCGCGAGCACAGTGGAGCAGAGTGAGCCACAGTGGAGCTTGCCAACTGATGCCTATCGCGTGTAAGGTCTTTGCCTGCCGACCGCAAACCTAAATTTTCCCCTCTAGTTTTCCACGCCAATTAACTAACATTCCCATCAGATCTTTTATATAATGGCCTGCGATCTGGCGTTAACTTTCATGACCAGGCGAATTACATTTTAAGTGGTTCGAGACATTTTTATGTGGCTCTGAAAAACTGACTCTTGGTTTCAGTGTGAAGCATAAAGCAAAGAATTTGGCACTGGCTTTGAAAATTAGATAAAAATGCTAATCCAAGAGTTATTTGTGGTTTCTGGTCTAAACCACTGTACCAAGCTTGCCGTTGGCGGTTTTGTTGTAAGCCATTTCTTATGCCACTTTTTAGAAAAGAAAATACAAAAAAATGTGTGTTTTGTGTGCTTTGTTTACTCAAATATTTTTGTCGACTTTAGTCATTTGACGGGCGGTGACAATAATAATGCCAACAAGGAAGTTGGAAGCGCATCTTCCACGCGCGTCCAATTATGACAAATGGCAACAGCACTCGCCCTCCGCTGACTGTTAGTCATGTTGCATGTCACAAGCACGAGGAACTGAGCACCAGCCTTTAAATTATTGCCTACAAACACCTGCAACTGTCTGTGGTTTTCCTCCAACTTCGACAAGCGAATTTGACAACGGCTGCGACTTCGACTTTGGATTCGACTACGACTTCGACATTGTCATTGTCGACAACGCAACAAAGTAACTGGAACAGAAATGGTAATACTTGCGTAGATCGCAACAATTGTGGCTGGAACTGTGGAACGGTGGACAGTGAGTGCGAAATATGTTTATAGTTTGTGGGTCTACGCTTTTACAATGCACTGTTGCAATTCTCTGCTTAATATCGCGCATACGCCCCAATAGCCAACACGTTTGTGGCTGCCGCTGCAATCTAACAAACAATAGCAATGGGTTTTTGGGTGACATAATTTGGGACAAAACGAGCGTAATTTGGCAAAGGCCAACAATGCAGAGCATCGATTTAAGTACGCCATATTATTGGCACTTTACTAGTAACACTCGGTGCTGCATTCGATGTGTGTATTTTGTTAAATGGCAAACACAGCACGAGTCTCACGTTTACGTGATCTGCGTTATATCGTTGGACACGCCCACGCGTTGTTTTCTGCCACTCACTGACTCCTCAAGACTCAAGAGATAGCACCGTCATGTTAAAAATTGAATTACATTTGGGTCAACATCAGTTTAATAACCACGATTGAAACATACATCAAAAAATTCAACAACAAAAAATCAGACCAAAGAGCAATCTAATAAAATCATCTTTTCGTATTGTGTAGCAAATATTTTTCGATAATTATGAAATAGGCACTATTAACGACGCATCATCCAAAGAGCGAGCGACCTTTTAACTTTCAATTGCTAACGCTAAGCGATTTTACCTTAAGCTTTACCTCAGCGAAGGTGTCGATTAATTAGTCGGAGTCGATGCTTTGATGCCGCTGCCCCCTCTCTCCTTCCTGCGACGGCATTGAACTTCAAACGCATCAGAAAACCCAAACATTAAATGGCTAATGCCTAACATTTGACTCGCAACAGTTTCGATGGTTAGAGCGATGATTGAACGTGTTGATCTGCAAGTAATGCGGGAGTTATGACAGCAGAATGGTCCGGAGAATGGGTACTCACGACTGTAGAGTCTGTAGTGTATCATTAAAAATGGTACACGCAGCATATTTGTTGGGGGGTCAAGATATGTGCACGTTCATTGTTTATGAGCATGTTACCTGTTACCACCTGTGCGTTGCATAAGCCAGAGTTCCACTTCCACCTTCAAGCAGTGTCCAAACTTTGGCTTATAGCACGCAAACGAAACTCACACACACACACACAAACACACTCACACGCATCGCACTCTTGACTTTGTATTTTCTTTTACATTTTCTAATAATTTAAATTTATTTATGCGTGTGAACCAAAGCAACTACCGCATTGGGCGACACTCGTAAATCATCAAGTCTCCAGAAGAAAAGTGAAATTGCCGTAAATTCCCAAAAGGTGCAGATGGTGTGGCATATGCTTATTTTGCAGCAACTACAATGATTCAACAAAACGCAGAAAACGCTTTGTTGGACAATGAAAATGGCAAATAGTTGGCTCTTGAAAAATGTGCACTGTAATTAAAAGTGACAGCAATAAAAATTTAAATTTGTTTCAAACGCGCGCCAAACTTAACAAGGGCGGCGTTCAAGACGCTTTACAGCACTGTTAAAACGTAACCAGCTGTTGTCTCGCTTGCACGTCTGCTAAACAAACAAGCTGGCTACAAGGTTATACGCTGTGCGGCAAAGCGGGATAGCTATACTGCCAAGCTTGCAGTTTGAGAGTCACTGAGAGCTGCTGATCGTCGGTTACTTTTTAAATTTAAAACTATTTCGGTTACTTATTAGAAATAACAAAACTGTTATTTAACTGCACTGTGGTCACCCAAAGACAATTTAATATTTTTTTAATTTAATTACATATTTATCTCTTTATTTATTTCTATTTACACTCACACACATTTGAACTTAAGAAATCGATAGATCGTTAAATACTAAAACTCATTTGAATTGACTTTTAATGGAAGTGTAATTGGGTAGTTACAACTAAGGTGCAAATAATTTAAATAATTATGATTATTACAATTAATGATTAGTGATCGTTTACTATTCTCATACTTGTGTTGCTTAATAGCTAAGTCTTTATTCTGTGGGATGCACGAAAACGCGTCTCAGCTGCAGTCGCAGCCCTCATCTCCGTGGATTTGTGGGCGGGACTGCAGTGGAAAAGTGTTTTGGACGTCTACTAAACTAGCCTACTCGAAGATTTCGTATTTACAGGGCTTCAGAGGGGGGTAGGGCAGGAGGCTGGGGCAGTAGAAAGTGGAGTGGCCGTCTCACTTCATGTAGTAACTGCTCGGCGCACGGCCCGAGGTGTAGGTGCTCATGGGAATACCCTGTGGACCGGGTATATGATTGTTGCCCGACGAGTGTGTCACCGACTGATTCTGTGAGCCATACAGGTGATCCACGCTGGTGTTCCCAATGCCATTCCCGGAGGGCTCGTAGTCCACATCATAGTAGATGCCCGACTGGTTCTAAAAAACAGTTCAAGTTACGACTGAGACTCTAGTGATTGGTAGTGAAGGAAACTCACTGCAATGCTGCCATTACTGCGACTCTTGGGGCGTGGCACCTGAAAGTTACGACCCAGCAGATCGGCGCGATCCTCCTCCTCACTGGAGCTGGAGTTCTCCAGAGTTCGCATGCCATTCGTACGCGAACCCAGGCCCAGTCTTCTAAGTAAGAACCAAGTTAACAAAAGGCCTCTAAACTGAATGTCAGATAGTGTTCATACCTGGGTAATGGCACTGGCGGCGCCAGGCTGGCGCTGGGATGCATCTGCATGGTGCTCTGCAGCGACATGCCTCCAATTGTGCCCATTCCAATGGCACCAAGGTTCGGATAAGCAAACATGGCCGAGGACGGACGAGTGGGTCCAATGGGTTCCGCCTGCAAAACAATCAGATTTCAAACATGATTAACTGCCTCCGCTTTCAGTAGAGTTTAGTACTCACTCCATAGTGATTTGTCTGCGCCATAACATCGGCTATTTGGGCCCAGCGCATGCGGTCCTCCAGTGTCACTTGATAGCCAGCTTGAGGCAAGCCCGCTGACTTCAGTGGTGCCGTATTCATATAGCCAAACACTGGTGATCCCATGGCATTCTTCTGCTCCCTCTGCCAGCGACGTGACCACATGATCAGGCACACCAAAGTCAGCACAATGATGATCACAGCGGCCACCGAAGCGCCAATGGCCACGCCCAGCACCTCGCCATCGATCTCACACTGGGCGCCATAGTGACTCGAGTCGCAGGCACAGCTTTGGGTGCCCTCCTCGTTGTAGCTGCAGATGCCATGATTATTACAGTACGCATCCGCACAGCTCTGGCATTCGCGTCCCGCACGCTGAGGCTGATCCGCCCAAGGATCACGCAGTCCCGCCTCACAGACGCACTGGAAGCTGCCCCAGCTGTTGCTGCACATGGCACTCGCGTGGCAATCGTTCAGTTCCGGCGATTGGCATTCATCCAGATCGTGTAGTGCCGAGACAGCGCCCTCAGGTGAACTCACATAGAGCACGGAGTTGCCGATGTTGTTGTTGCGACGATGGAGCACGCCCAGCAGATGTTTCTGCACATCGCTGCGCAGATTGGGACGCAGTGTTTCCACACTCTCATCCAGCTGCAGATAGAGGTTCAGGTCAGCTCAGCTTAAAACCGGCGGCTTGTTGAGACTCACCTTCAGCGTCAGGTTGACATAGACTCCGCTACCGCCCAGATTGGGATCTCCTCGATATATGTTGTTGACCTTGGCCTCCATGAACTCGTCCGAGTAGGGTGTCATCGACATGGCAGAGTCCAGCTAAAGAGTAAGAAGGAGTTAGTTCCGAGCTGATCTCTTTGATCGTTCTGGTTGCTTACCGCTCGAACCGATTCGTAGCTCAGTTGTCCATAAGGTTCGCTGCTGCGATCCATCAGCTTGGTGTCCCAAACAATGCGGTGCTCATAGATGCGATCCACTCGCATGCCCAGATGGAACGAGATCACACGACGACACGGCTCGCGGTGCTTGCGACGCGAGTAGCCTAGAAGAAAATCAAGATTAGTTAAGGTAAGCGGTCTGTAGATTTCCCCACGAAGTCTTGCCCCTCTCTCCTACTCACCTGGTCGACAGTGACAGCTGGACACACCGTTGTCCGTCTTGCAGCGCTCGTGCTGCGCCTGATCACAGGTGGAGTCATCGCCTACGATGCAGGTGTCAATTCTCACTGGTGGTTGAGTGGGTCGTTGGCGATAGTGTGGTCGTGTGGGTCCTGCGTTGGTGGTGGAGGCTATCGCTGGCTTACCCGGAGCTGCCCCGTGTCCTACTGCCGCTACCTGTACCGCTCCTTGACCCGCTCCCTGTCCCTGGTTGGTACCCGATTTAGGCTGCAGTTCCACAATCTCCGTTTCCGGCACCACATAACCACCACTGCTCTGTGTGACTGCTTGATTGGGTTTGGTTGACGATCCAGCACTACCACCTGTTGTCACCTGTCCCGGCAACTGGGGCAGGCGTGTCGCCGGCGTTGTAGCACCCGCAGGAGGATCTGTGGGATCACCAAATAGATTGATGTAAGTGCGTTTGCCATCGATTGAGACGAAGCCTTCGTCACCTGATGCCGACACTATGATGTCCGCTCCCCCGCCTGCACCGCCTCCAGCTCCATATGAGCCATATGGCTTGATATTGATCGTCTGCTGGGAACCGCTTCCCTTGGGTCCAGGTCCCTGTATAGCGGACAACGTGACGTCAAAGATCTCACCGTAACCGGGAGGCAGCTGCTGTCTTGTGGGTTGAATGCCCAGCTGTGGTGCCACCGGCCTGGGTGCAGGTCGTGGCCGACCGCCAGGCTTGAACTCGGGGTCGTCCAGCACGATGCCGGGACGGGGATGGTAGGAAGCGGGCGGAGCAGTTGGATTGAGCGAGGGCGTGGACGTGGATGGCTTTTCGGTGGTGGTTGTAGAGGTTGTGGTGGTAGTTGAGGTGCTGGTAGTGGTGGAGGTGGTGCTAGTACTGGTAGTGGTGGTTATGGTAATCATGGGTACATTGGACGTGGGTCGTATGACATTTACAACGGGCAGCTCGCTCAGCGGTAAGGTGTGGATGCTACTCGAACTGGTGACAGCCGTTGAAGTGGTGGAATCCAGTACGGGTGTGCGGTTAGCGGTCATGAAGATAACCTCCTCGGTAGATGGGTCCAAGTCGTGGCTGGCGCTCTCCCCGTTATCCATGGACATGGGCACATAGCTCGAAGGCAGACCCATGACGGTGTTCACCACCGAACTGGTCTCAATGATGGTGGTGAAGCCATCGTGCTCCCCTTGTGGTTTCTTTTTCTCAGCGCTGGGTTTCGGCTTGTGCTTCTTCTTCGGCGCCTCTTCCTTGGCTGGGGCAGTGGGCGTTGCCTCTGCTGGTGCTTGGGACTCATCCTCTATCTCGGCACCGTTGTCGGTGCCCGTGTCCGAGTCCGCATCCTGATCCTGGTCAGAGACCTCAATGTACTGCGCATTGCCGTCCTCGTTGGAGAACTCCGAGTCGTAGGTGGTGTCTGTTGGCTGCACTCCTTCCAGCACATCATCAGCTACCTCTGGTTCCGGCTGCTGTTCCGGTTGCTTGGCCTGCTCCGGCTGTGCTGGCTCCGGTTCCGGTGGACGCGAGGGCAGCTGCTGTGGTGCTGGCTGCGGGTGATACTGTGGCAAGGGGCGTCGACTGCCGTTCACACTCGTCGTAATGGGTGGGCGTGGCTTGTTGCGATACCAAGGCGGCCGATTGCTAACGAATCCTGGACGCACGGGCACAATTTGCTCTGGAATGGGCACACCTGTGATAAAGGGCCGCTCGGGACGATCAAAGGGATACGGTGGCGGGCGCATGGAGGTGCCAGGCTTTTGTGCCTCATAGTCCAATGGCATGGGCTGCACCTCGGAGATTCTCGGCGGTCCTCGATTGTTGATGCGGCTCGCCGAGGGACGACGAACGCCTTGGGTGTTGGCATGAACGTTAACGTTGCCATTGAGCAGCTTCACAATGCCCGTAATGATGTCCTGGATGTCCGGATTACCGTTCTGACGGGGACTATGCGGCGCCTGCGTCGCACTGGCCCCCAGCGTCGAGGTGGCAGTACTGCTCCGACTCGGGCTGATTGGGGACCCCGACGTAGGCAGTCGCAGGTCCCCTTTCACTAAAAAAGGCTGCTCAGTGCTGGAGCCTGTGCCACTGCCAGTGCTGCTCCCATTCTCGGTCAAAGTCTTGCCCGCTCTGATGCGCTGGGTGCGTTCCGGCTGCTGCAGCTCCTCCAGGTTGTCATAGGTGCCCGTGGGCTTGATATTGTAGTGGAAGTAACGCCCAGCGGAGACGTCCTTATCGCCATTGCCAAGATAGTTCACATCGTTGGGTCCTGGGTGATGCTGCTCGTGTAGTATGGGCGAAGCAGAGCGTTCCACACGTGCACGAGTCTCGTTCTCCACCTGTGCCTGGGAGGATTTCCTCTCGGGGAGCGTTTTTGTGTTGGTCATGGTGCTCTCGATGCTCAGACCCAGCGCGGAGTCTTGGCTGCTGGACTTTGGCGAGATCTGTGAGATGCCATCGTGTTGGCCAACTGCAAGTAGAAGGAGAAGGAGAAGAAGAAGAGTTGAGATAGAAGCTGGTGAAAATGTCAGAAATTGAAATGCTTCAATTTCGCTAATTATTGTTCCGCTGAGAAGCGAGTGAAAAGAATCAGATGCGTTCCACGGTTTCACTTTCCACTTTTGCCCCAACTACCAACTGCCTCACCAGTTCTGCCTGCTCCACCTGTTGTGGCGCTGCCCTGCGCTTTGTCTTTGTCACTGTGCAACGTCTGATTGTGGACTCGCAAGCATATAAAATGCACATTTGCATTTCTTAGAAATCCAAAATCAAGCGAGCTAGATCTCAGTTACAGTCTTGTCTCTTAGACTTCAGTCTTTCAATCTTTCAATGTTTCAGTTTTCAGTCCCAGCTGGCAGGCATCATTTATTTTCGATGTCAAGTTTGTGTCTTCAGTCTTTTGTATTCTTTTCACTCTCGCACATAACTCACACGTGTGTGCGTGTGTGTGTGTATGTGTGTGTATTTGTTTTTGTTTGTGCCTGGCGACATCTAAAATTACTAGTTGGCTTTTGAAGCCAAGGCAAACCTCTTGCATCTGCGTATCTGTCACAATTGCAAAGTCTTCGTCTTCGTCTTCGTCTTATTACTTATTACATTTCCCCAGCCAACGAGCAGCCACGCCCACTTTGCCCAACCCGTCCCACCGCCCACTTTGTAGGCCGTTGGAGCCGAAAGACGAGAATTTCACAAATTGCTACGTGAAGCGTTGAAAAGATGCCAACATTCGCCAACTCTTTGCACTCGCATGCAAGAGCTGAGCTACTTATCAGATACACACGCCAGATACCAGATACACCGACTTTCAGATACATGCGGGATGTGCTTGTTTGCGCAGCTCAATCAATGGAAATTACAAGTAGAAATACTGCTACTAAAAACATGATCAATGCACAAATTAGATAACTAACTGAAAAGTTAGTGGTTTGAGATCCATTTTTAACTACTAACTGATTTTAAGATGAGTTCTACTACTACTTAAGTCTAATTTTAATACTCATCAACAGTCTACCAAACAAAGAAAGCTTTTATAATTAATTTAATGCAATTATAACTATAATTAAGTAGAAATTTGAAGTTTAAACTGAACTTAACTCGCTGGAATTTCAATTTCAATTAAGAGAAACTGTTGATACCTGTGCGTAAGGTAAGTTAAAACAAGTGCACTTGCTTTCTACACACAGTGCAGACATTACACGCTTCACACACGATTTTCAGCCATTATCTGAAGTGCTTTCTTCTTCAAAAAACAAAAAAAGAAATATATACAAGAATGCGCTACATGAAATCGACACCTGCTGATCTTCCTCAACTTTGACCCACTCAATCGCTGATTGAAGTGTGAGTTGGAGTTGAAGTTTGGAAATCCCCCCCGCTAAGCAATCAATATAATGTACTTCTTCTCCTATATTTCTCAGCACACAGTGCACTTCAAAGCGGTTTCCGAGTCTGATAAATTCAGTCTTTACTTTCTTTCTTTAGTTCCATGTGATTTATGTCTGCGATCGTTGACTTGCCTGCAGCGCTTTAGACCGACTTTGAACTGGAATTGCGGCTGTGACTGTGACTGTAACTCACCTGGAGCTGCACAGGTGTCAAGAGCAGGTAGGCAGACAATGCAAATGTTTAAACGTTTAGCTGACATATTAGCGCGATGCTTGTGGTATTTGTGGATTGCTAGTGCTGAGTGGGTCTTGAGAAGTGGGCGCTTGTAAGCCAACCAGTTTAATATGATTTTAGGTTTATGATGCGCCCGCTCATAATTCACACGACACGAGCAAACACGTTTAGTTATTGAGCTTAACCCAATTGCGTTGCGGTTTTCTTTGTTGTTTTGGCTTTTAAGCATTTCTGATTAAAATTTGGCACACATTTTACTTTCACCTTCACGCGATAAAAAGACAAGCAAACGCGGTGCAAAAAGTGGAGCAAATCCAGTTCAGTGATTGATAGCTAAAAATATAATGATTTGTTATACATTTCACTTTCTATATAAACAACATTTGGTTTGACATAATTAGCGCTTCCTTTTGAAGATCGCACAGAAAGGCCCATAAATATTGTTTTTGATTTGAGCATTTTCACTTTCCTTGCAGTTGCCACTTGTTTTTCAACATATTTCTGGTTTTTTGTTATTATTGATAGAAAAATTGAATTTGTTGCAAGGTAAAAGTGTCTGCCACAAGCTGAAACTATTGCCGGCGGCACTTAAATTACCGAGCGCAGAGACAACAACAATGAACAACAGACTGCAACATGGACATGGAGTGGTAAGTGTAACACAATTTTTAAATTGAATCTGTGGCATGCAACACTTTCACGGACAACGAAAGTAAAACTTTAATTTGCCGCCTGCGCGGAGGCAACTCCCAAACGTCTTTTTGACCAGATAACCGTGGAGTTCAATGCACCAAATCAAAGACATGACTCCGGGCTCTCTACAACGACGACGACGACGACAACGTTGACAACTTCGACGACAAGAGAGTCATTAGTTCCAGCGCTTGCCTACACTAATTTAAACGCTACTTGAGCCCATGTCGTGTACCTGACAGCAGGCCCACGACTCCACAGCCCTCGATCTCAGACGGATTTGCAATCTACCGAGCCTCGATTGGAACTGCTGGCTAACCACTCGTAACCCACACACACACACTCACACTACCACACACAAATTGGCAATTTCAGCGCCTCCAAATTGCCGGCAGTCGCTCGACAAGCAATAACTTTCTATTTCTAAGTCGTTGCACTGCTCAGCACAGTCTGTCACAAAATAAATGTTTCACAAGCATAAACATACTTAATGTACATAGTGTAGGCCACAAAAAAAGAGCTAAACATAAATAAAGCTAGCGACAATAATTACATTATCCACGCTTATGAAATGCGACAAAATTTGATTTCAATGTTTAAGACACGTACGCAAGCATTACGCATACGCAGTGTGTGTGCCATGCGCCGAGCTGTCAACCGACTTAATTTGGCTGCCAGTAAGTGCAGCGTAATGTCTGCGATTATGTAACAGACCCAAAATAGGTGCAAAGTTAGATTGTGTTAAGACTACGCTAATGTGCGGTAATTTCACTACTTTAATTATAAATATTATACAACAAGCAGCAAAAAATTTGTTAAATAATAATCGGAAAATAATAATAAAAATACTTTAAAATAACACAATTCAAGTATTTCTTTATAACAGAAGTTTACTGACAAATATGAGCCATTTAAGTACCATAAAATGATCAGAAAGGTAGGCAAATTTTAATGTTTAGCCAAAAAAGCTTTGAAATAAATAAACAGCTTATGTTCATCATAATCGAAAAGAGAATTTGTAGCATCAACAATTTGATTTTATTTGCCAAACTAATATCTGTTAGTTTATTGCCAGCAAGGCCATAAAAACGAACTTTGCCTGGCCAAATCAATGCGGCTTAAGAGGCTTTTCTCTGCCTCTTTCCCCTTTCTATCTAGATTTCTATTTAAGATATGCCCCAAGGCACAAAACGTGGACTCACGTCCAGTTCTGCAGTAAAACTCAGCTATTCAGCTTACAAACACACACACACAGTTGCCCCTTTTTGAAGTCAAAGAACTGAAGGCAACGCCTCGGATATTACAAGTTATCTTGGCACGTCTTTCATTTGAGAAAATAGCGCTAGACCCGTGTCTTTATAGACTGTGTGTTGGGGCGTGTCTGGCAGCTGCCTTCAAAACTGTAGCATTAAAAAATTTTGATTTAATGCTAATTGATTCTGGCAACGCTTGGCTAGCTCTGGTGGGCGTCTTTTATGGCCAAAGAAAGTTTTGTGTCATAAATATTTGTTATTCCATTCGTCGCCAAGTCATGCCAACACCCAAAGATACTATTCATTAGCAAGGCAAACAAAAATTTACCTATTCACTTTGGCTGCACTTGAGCAATCAAAGTTGAGTTTTTTCTCACTTTCTGGTGGAAGCATCCAAAGTGCCGCCTGTTGTCGCCTTGTCAGTTGGTTTAGGTAAAAACTCAGATCAAAGTGATGACGATGATGCGGACAGAGTTTGCTGCTGTTTATGTTGTTGTGAAGAATTTCATTTCAAACAATTTGATGCTGCATATTTGAAGACCATGACCATGAGGTGTGTCTGTGTCATATGAAATTGTTTTTCTTTCCTCTTTTTTGACGCGCGTGTCATGCAATTAGATATGTTAATTTTTCAAGCAATAAATGCAATTTTACAGCGCCAACAGCGACTGCGAATGCAACTGCAGCCATTGTGTCAGCAGAAGCGAATGACCTTAATCAAGGTCTGAGTTTAAGTCTGTATCTGTATCTGAGAATGAGTCTCCGTCTTGGGCTGAGTCCCAGTCTCTACCACTGCTGGACTGCAGCTCTGCTATTTTTTACCATCTCTTTCTTGTGTCTAAGCCGAAAAATTTATTAGCCGCGTCTTGGCCAGGCTTGGCTTGGCACGAATCGTGGCCAGTGGCGGACATCCAGTGGCCACATCCGCGAAAGGGGACTAGGCCTTGCCTAGTGCCTAAATAATAGACACACTTAACAGCCTAATTGTCTGATATTTATAATTAAAGCCCTGGCAACTATAACAGATTCCAGCGGAAAACAAAGCAGCCACTAATAAGCAGCAAATGCCAGGCAGATACAGCCAAATGCCTTTAAGTGGCTGGCAAAGAAAACACAACAACAACAGCAACTTCATGTCTTGTAAATTGAACTAGCTGCAATTTAGTGTAGATCGCTTATCTCGGGGCTTCTTAGCCTGGCTGGCAAATACTCAGAACAAGCTACAAGGGAAGCAGACTGCAAATAGTTGAAATATTTGCTTTTCAAACAAAACACAAAACACGCAAAGTGCATAGTTGTGTTTTGCCTGCAAAGGGTTGAAAGTTCACTCACCTCAAGTTGCAGCAAAGTAAACAACGATTTATTGTTAGTATCTGTTGGCCAACTGCGCTCTATATACCGACCACTAATTGAACAATTAAAGCCGATTAAATGCTAGCAAAATGGAGCAAATAAATTGCACAGAATGAGCACAAAAGCAGCAATCGAATGCTGCCCCTTTGCGAGGCAAGCAAATCCGCAAGTGGCCGCAAATCTTTGATTGCTCTTGTCACTGGCCAAGAAACTTGCTCTTGGCCAAGTTCAATGCTGAAAGAACGTTCAATTTATTGATTGAAAATCGTCAGCGTCTGACTCGCTCACACTCGAACCGAAACTGTGCCAAGAAAACGGAACAAGTTGCGACCAATATGGACAAACGGGTGACTCTCAATGGCGAGTGACAAGTTCAAAAGCGATCAGTGTGTGTGTGTGTGTGCGTGTGTTGCGAGCCAAAAGTTAAGACCAGAGGAAAAAAGCGTTCACGTTTACAAATGTCCCACAGAACCGGCTTATATATTAGCCAGAAAGGCAGTCAGTCACTCAGTCATACAGCTTTTTATTAGGCTATCTCTAACTAGCTACAAGTGTGTGTATGTGTGTGTTGGTGTGTGTTACAGTGTGTGTCTGTGGATAACTGCACGTCTTTAACGGCATTCTATTTCAAGTTTTACACATTTTATGTGTCGACTTCGAAGCTGAAGTTGAACTTGCCACTTCGCAGACAGACAATTGGGCTAATTGTGCTTCAAGCTCACGAATTTCATGGATTTTGGGCCAACAGGTGACGCGCCCACACCTTAAATTATGATTCTTTATCGTACAAATAGAAAGATACTATCGGCGTATGTCAAGAACTCAAGTCTTTTGTTTACTTGCTTTTTCGAGTTCGTTGCCTAAGTCTTTTGTTTGTTACTGAAGGGGAATGGCTTCAATGCCCGTGTAGGCCAAAAAGAAAGCCTTTGGCGCTAACCAATTTGAGCACTTTGTAGCCATATATGTAAATTACGGCCACATTGGAATTGGCATGTTCAAAAATAAAAATTATTAATAAAAAAAGATAACAACAGAATTCCAATTCAACCGGTTTCTGAGCGAAAAACGTTTTCATTGATTACCATTCAATTGTAACACAGCCACACACACACACACCGAAACACACACACACAGAGACATTCTGTCTACCTGAAAGTTGCAGCTTCATCAGCCACAGACCAAAAGGTGAACGTTACTTTCTGTCTGATCTTTTCAGTCTTTTGACGGTTTTCGTTGCCTTTGTGCAAATTTGCGTACGCCGCCAGAGTCCTCTAAAGTCTGTAGACGTGTTGAGGTTTGGGCCAAGAACGAACTTGACCAAACCGAAATCAAGATAAATTGTGGGTTCGAGCTGCTGGGTGTGTTTGAGCGTGTGTGTGTGTTTGTGTATTTATAATTGTGTGAATGTGTTGCCAACTTTCGTTGTGCTGAATTTCATTGTACAATTTTGGCTCCAACTCTGACGCTGCCGCTGACTCTGCCTCGGTGTCTGTGTCTGTGGCATGGGAAAGGGAAAGTACGAGTATGTGCATGCAGTTATTGATACGACTTCGGCTACAGCATCAGAGAGCTCTAATTGAATGAAAAGGGTGGAGAAACGTTTTACTTAATTGGATACGAGAGAAATGTACACATGTACCGAGACGTACCCGCTTAAACGTGATCAGATCTTGGCCATGAAACTGCAATTTGGCTAACGAAACTAACGTTGACTTGTTATAAAGTGCGAACAATTAGCAGCGCTTGATTGACCCTAAATTAAATAATTAAATAGAAGACTTTATAATGCATTAATAATGCATGTTAATTTAATTAAATTTAATTTTTGTGATTAATTGTGTGCTGCGGTCATTAATCTTTGAGAGCGCCTTAATGCACCTGTTCAGAGGCTGCGGTACATGTTAAAATTTTATAATTAATTGCATCAGCATGCCAGAAATCAAGTGGCCCACCAGGAATGCAACAACAACCACAGGAACCACAGCAAGAAATGAAACCTGTCGCTTGACCCAATAAAAAGTAAAGCGATAAGTTTTTGAAGCGTTACGGCGCTTGAATCGCGGCATCTTCAGTTCCTGGCCAAGTAACAAACTGTTGCTCTTACACAGACGCTGTCTCACTCCCTCCCTCTCGCTCTCCTCTGCTTTCTTTCACTCGAGACTGCCAAGTGGGCCATGTAACCGAAATGTGCCAAAAAGCAGCGTAGAAAGAAAATAAAAAAAATAAATAAAAAATTTGTGGAATAAGCAAAGCTAATCTGAAAATTTAAGCAGCTTGAGCAGAGACTCCAAAAAAAAGAAACTAAGGGAAAATGTTGAAAAACCTGAGGAAAAATATGTGTAAATGCAACAGGTTATTTTGTTGTCAATGCGACTCGTGACTTTATTTTGACCCATCCATCGATCGTATCAAATCGCAGCAAATGATGAATTGCACTCGGTTAACTGTATGTTTGGGTTTCTTATAGATTTTCGATGCAAACAGAGAGAGAGATAGAGAGAGAGAGAGACACACTGAAAACTATATTCAAACTCATCACGCTTTCTAATGGCGTTACCTTGATGATGATGTTGTTGTTGGTGGTGCTGTCGATGCCTCGCTTCGTCGAGCGACACTTTTCCAATGCACACCAAACGAATTTAAGAATTGAAATTCATTTGAAAGCCCAACTCACGGCACCGTTATTACCGTTGTTACCTGCTTTAAGAATCTCAATTGGCCGTTTTGGAATTTTTTCTTTTTTTTTTGTTTTTTTAATTAAGCCGCTGTTGAAAATAATTTTCACTTCACCTAATTTTTGCAATCCATGAAGAATGCAGCTTCGTTGCCTATGTAAATTTCTTCCAGTCTTTTATGTTAATTAGACTTATTAGGTGCATGAAAGGTTTGCTTTAAATGGCCCAGTAAACAGCTAAGCAGCCAGCCAGTTGGCTTTAATTGATTCAGCGGTATTTGTTGAGAACCACAGCACTTCACTGCACTGCTGTGCTTGCTCATGTGCGGTGCAGTTTAACGGCTCAAGACAGCGGTTGACTGTTGATTTATAATTGAATTACTCGCACACTTATGTGCATAATAATCTATTGTGTTCTTTAAGAACTTGACTTTAAAGCGTTGCAGAACTCAGTGGTTTAAATTCTGTGGTTTTTTGCTTTTATTTTTCAAGCCAACTATTATCAAACTGAACAACAATAATAATTTAGCCATAATTAACTGCAGTTTACGCACGTCACGCACTCAACATTGGCAATCAGTCATCAAACTAAAGACGTGTAATGGGTAAGGCCCATGACCAGGCCCAAACCCATGAATCCGGTATGAATAATCGCGGATTATGCAATGAATAAAACGAATGCAAAAGACAAATACAAGAATGTGCAGAGCTGACGTCGAAACTATGACACATCTCAGAGTTGAGCCAAGTTATTGACCCAATTACGAAGATGGCTCAAAGAGTTAAGCCCAGATATAACCTTGGGCGAAATGATTCACTTGGATTACAACGCTAGTGCCTAATTTACCCCCATATGACATAAAGTAAATTAAATTTTGTGTGTCACGAGTAGACACCTGTCAACTGAAGTCTAAGAAATTTCAGATCAGAGTTCTCTGCTATTTGGGTCAACCCCGTATATTTGAGCCAAATGCGGAGGCAGTAAAAAATTAGCATATCTTTGGTATGCCAAAAGCAGCGGAGATTGTGAGGAGACTGTGGGGAGACTGTGATGAGACAAGTGTCTGAGCTTCTGCGGGTGTTTTGGTGATGATTGTCAGCCAGCAAGACAGACGGACTGACAGTCAGACAAACTGCGTGCTGTTGGCTTTGTTTGGCATACTTGAAGTCAAATAAACACACACTACACACACTCACACACACTCCACCGAGTACAAGTACTCAGTGTTAACATGAATATAAGCATCCAGCTATCTACTTTATGTATCTATTCTTTCCAAGTAACGCCCAATAAATTATGTACGAAAAAGTTAGCTTTCTAAAGAGAAAGAAGCTAAAAAACAGAAATAGGCAGCACGCGGCACTTGCGTGTGTAGATTTACAAAGAAATTCTTTAATTCTAATGGTTGTAAAACTGAAAAGTATTTTAAATTATAAATTCCAAGATTAATTCAGCGAAGGGTATCCCAGCTGCTAATATTCTCCACTTTTAGTTACCAACTTTGGCATTTTTTACTGTGAAAGCTGCTGTTGTACAATGTCAACAATTAAAATTCGCCTTGTGTCTGTGCCTGTGTGAAATTCTTGTCTATTTTCCTTCTTCCACCAACTTCACTTACCCGCAATGTGAACATGGAGGAGCAGCAGCAATGAAATTGACAGCAGCGTCGCTGACAAGTGCCAAATGTGTCGTTGGTAACTTGGCATTTTTGTGTTAGAGTTGTTGTAGTTTTTGCAGTTAGAATTGGCAGAGTTGCCACCTCTACTGGGTAGCTGATTTCGTGTTAAATTTTGTGGCTTTCGTCGCATTTTTGCATAAATTGCTTTTGTCTGTGGCAGTTAACAAAGCCTCACTGTATTCTATGCTTCAGTTAAGATTTGTTGATTTGCTATTTATGTTATTTATTGATTTGAGTTTGGCTATTGATTATACGATCCTCCAATGTCCAAAATTGTTTTGCTGCTCCGAACTTTGTCGTGGCATTTTTGCCTATTCATTTGCAGAACTAACTGTCAAGATTTACATATTTCAAGTGGCTGTAAAGAAGAGAAGAAATAGAGAAATGGGTTGTTAATGTTGATCAAGAGAAATAAGTTTAGTTGTTCGAGTTCGCAGCTTAAGTCTTTTGTTTGACACTCTCCCAGTTCGAGGGATGACAGCTTTTGCGTGAGAACGCACAGTTTCGACGGTTTAACGGGGATCACTGGCCATTTAAGTGGCCAAAAGTCAAAGGCAGCATTACGTAAGCCAAAACTATGTGTTTATAAAGTAAGCAAACTTAATAAGTTTCGAGCTGGCTTTCTATGTCACCTTTATGTAAGTCATGTCAAAGATAACACCTGACACCTGCAGCACTCAAACCGCAATGTGATTGAAATGCTAATTTTGATTGATGTAAAAAGAGAAAAAAAACAAAAATGAAAAACTCAAATAGTTTTTGGCTGCTGCAGCGAAAGTTAAAGCACAAAGTGTTTGAGAGAGGTGTCAAAAGGAAAAGTGAAATTCGAACAAAATGCCACAACCGATAAATCAACTCAAAGTGTGTATAAGCCAAGTTAACAAACTGCTGTCAGCTCTTTTGATCAGAATGGTAATAGTAACATTGTATTACCCAATAGCTCTAACAATAACAACAACAGGGCAGACGACGACAAAAGCGCCCAGCAATTGTCGATTAGCGGCTAATCAGAAGCCAAGCAAACGATCGACCAAAACAATTGCGAGTTCAGCCTTAGCAGAAAGTGAAAGCACTCACAAGAGTACGAAGAGAGAGGGAGAGAGAGAGAGAGAGGGAGAGAGAGAGAAGTGGAGTAAAGGTTGCTGAGTCGAAACCAAAGACTCGAAACTTGAAACACGATTACGATTACATACACACAAAAGCGAAAGATACAAGATACAAACTCCGACTCAAGCCCAAGCCCCAAATGAGACTCGAACATGTGCAGGCCAAGTTAAGTCATGGAAAAACACTTTTGGCAGGGCTGCTGTTATTGTTTACACACTGAGTGCAGGAAGTTTTTCCATATGCCGAACCTTGAAAATTTGACTGCTCCAAGTGAAATAGAAAGTTTTTAATACCAACAAAAACAACAGCACAACACTTTTCATCGTGGGCGTCTGTTGTTGTTATTGTTTTTCTTTCACTCCTCCTGTTGTTGTTTTTGTTGCTGTCATTAAACGACTCCATTTTGTTTCCAATGAGTGATTGCTAAGCAAATGTTGTTGTTTCTGCCCACGCAGCCACAAAAGCCGCCTGTCAACATGGCCAACAACTTTGGGGCTTTGTTTACATTCTGGCAACAACGTCTTTAACGGAAGTGTTGCATTGGCTCATAATTAGTTGAGCTCTCGTCCAAGTTAAATGACTCATATGATTTTTGGCTGCCTGTGGATTTCGTTGCATTGCGTAACCAAAACGTGGCTAAATGCGGGCCAACTTACTGGAGCTTTGTGCCTGATATATTGGCCAAAATGCGCAGTTGAAAGCTATAAAGGAAAGCAAGAAACGATAACTGGAATTGCATAAGTCTGCCGGCAACAGCTTTATGTTTCCTTTATTGTGTCACGCAAGCAGAGGGAAGACACCTGGGCCGTGGGGGCACCCAAATAAACCATTCTGAACAAAAGACTTAAGCCACGAACTTTCATTAGTAATCAATGTCAGTGCTTACCTAAAATTCAAACAGTGTCAGTCATTAATCCAAGTGAGCTTAGAGTATTGATTTTATACTGGATTTCAGTTGTTTTTAGCTTGTATGGTTCCTGCTGTCAATCACACGTTATATTCAATTACATTTTTGCACAGATTTCACCCGAAAAAAAAAGTTCAACCAAACTGCAAAAAAAGCGGCAAGAAATTGAAATTTCTATAAGCATAATGATCGGACGAAAGACTACGACTCCAGCATAGACTCAAACTCGGACAGTGGGAAGCCGTTTGACAGCCAGCGGCAGAGGGAGTCCGCCATACTACGACAGAGACGGATGTATTAAATGCGGTTTTGTGGCTTCAAGGAATGCAGCTAAACTTTAAATTATCGAAAACCAAAATCTACAGATACCCGATAGCCAACGACCAACACGACCGACAAGGGGGAGAGCAGCTGCCACCAGTGTTGTACAATTTACAAAAGGCCAAGCAGAGGAAAAAAATTGGCACAAATGCGCAACGTCGTCAAAATGGAACAACTAACAGTAAATTGTGAAGCTGGCGCTGTCGCTGATGTTGCTGCAATTTAGCGTCCGATCCAATTGGAATAGCAAACATGTGTAGGCCGTCTCTGTGTGTGTGTTTTTGTGTGACCGGCATTACCTGGTCAACTGGCAAATGGGTTGGGAGACAGGTTGTTCCACTGTGTCCCCGCGGAGACACAACAAAAAAATTTGGTTACGGAATGAAATCTTTAGCTATGGACCTCTGCCTGCTGGCAGATTAATGGCCAAGTTTATTACACCGTCTTGGCTCGCATCCGGCACAGGCGCACAAAGTTGCAGTCGGAGCTGGAGACGTAGTCGGACTTGGTTAAACCGGATCGGGTGGCCAATTAGTGACGTCTGCCCTTGTGCAGTTATGTTATTAAATTTAATCAACGTTTTGTTTGTTTTGCTTTGGCTGCAGCAACGTTTATTTTAATTATTAGTGAAAATTTGTGTGCACGAATACAAATTAAAAATGCTTGCAACAAATTTCACAGTGCGAAAACCACGTAATTTGCAACAATAGCAAAACACAACATCAACAACAACAGCGAAGAAGAAGACGGCGATAAAGACAAAAGACAGAGTCGAAAACGAAGACTAAGTTTAATACAGTGGCAAAAGGTAGCGCAAAAAAGAAAGTTTTGTTTTTTGTCTTGTTGTTATTGCTGTTGTTATTATTGCTCTTGCTGTATTTTTGCTTTTCTACACAGCTGAACACACACACAGGCATAACCAGACACACACACACACATAGATAACGCGCACAAATATCATTCAGTCGTATTCCGTTTACATTTCGCCTTTTGTGGCTGCTTCTCTCAATTTTTTCTTTTTTTTTAATTTATATGGCAAAAGCAACGTCGACGGCCGCTTTGAGCTCGTTTTAGTTATTCACTTTTCATAGATTAACACACACACTTACACAAACACGCACACGCACACGTTTACGCACTCACGAGTGAGCTGACCGGCTTTGCATGTGTATTAGTATTTCGGTTGCTGCTGCAGCGGCTTCTTTTATTCCGTCTCTTATTCTGCCAACTACCGCAAACAGGTGTTCCACGCACGAGAGCCAAACGAAAACTAAAAGCCGAACGCTTCGGGATGGTAAATCAAGTTGAGCTTACAACGCAGCTGTGGTGAACTTGAGCCAAGCTGTCGTGTGGTGAGTTTGCCTTTGACGCCGACTTCGCTTCAAACTTCGGGCAACAACAATTGAAAGTGGCAAGTTATCGAATAGTAGTAACTGCATTGAAGCCAGCGAACTTGCAAGTTGCAACTGTTATTAGGCAAATCACAGAATAAGGAGTCCATTTAAATTGTAGTCCCACTGGCTACATTAGCCACTAATAGCAGCCGATACAGTTGCCCACTGGCCACTAACAAGACGATCGTTTAAATTGCACTTCTCTACGCCCATCTGCCTCATAGATGGCACTAAAATACAAGTACCAGACGCAGTCCAACTCCAACTCCAAGTCCAATCAGCAGCGGCGAGAGCCAACAATTACCTAGTAAATTGCAAACGCACGAGATCAAGATTAGGCAAAGACAAAGGCCGCAAAAGCAATTGAAAATGAAAACTACAAGTTGATAAGCTCAAAGCGACAACGAAGCGCAGATTCCCTACAATAAGCGATTAAAGATAAGAGACAGTGTCTAATAAGAGTTAACAAAATAAAAACTATTTAACGCACATACTTTTAACAGCGCTGTCACTTAGAATTTAGTTAATGTTAGCAACGCCAAACATCGTGACAAAGTCGTCAGGCGAATGCAAATTCCGCAAACATGTTTTTAAGCCCAGTCTGCGGATTTCCATTTCTATGGGCGCTTCACCCTGGGCGCGCATCTCCTTTGCGGCTTACCACGAGTATTCAATTGCATACCGCTTACCCCGCTCCACTTCTTCCCCATCCACAACCGATCACGACGCGTTGGCGGTATTCCTTTTTCATGTCACCCCATTTGGCAAAGCGCAAGAAGCTGTCGAAATCGAAGTGCAGCCCATGACTGAAAACCATCGGCCATGACCAGTGAAATTTCTGTTGTTTATTTATCTTCTCACTTATTCCACTTTTATTTATTATCTTAGTTTTTTACTTGCTTTTTTTACACTTTTCATTTATCATTGTCTGGCACCTGTTAATGGAAAACGGCCAGAATTGAGCACGTTGGCGGCTTTAATAGTTCTAAGCACTTGGGTATTAATGTCAAAACTATATAAGCTGAATCTGTGACTGATTGCGGTACTTCCTCAACCATTGAGTACACACTTGACCAAATGCATTTTGCGGTCAATGCTTTGCCGTAAAGTTTAAACCTTTAAGTCACATTACTTTCTTCTCTGTATTTTCATAATTTATTTAATATTGAATACAAATATAATGGGAAAAACAATAAATGAATTGTGGCTTTTATAGATAAGATTAGTAATAGATTACTGATTAATAATTAATTAGTTCTTATGTTGGTTGTTACTAACAGATTGCTGGAAAACAGTTTAATTGTTTAATTAACTGTACATACTTAATATTTTGGCAGCTCGGAGTAGCGCGGTGGTGTTGACCATAGCACACTGGAGTTGCGCTTCAAATGGCTGGGATCTATGTCGGGGAAGATGAGCTTCAGATCCGGCGTGGTGGGCGCCACCGAGAAGAAGCTATCGATGATATCAGTGGGACAATGGCTCTGCATAACGATCGCAGTGCCGCGTACTTGAGCTAAAGACATAACAAACAATTAATTAGTTGGTATTTCTGGGAGATTGTCAGGTAAACTTACAGCGACTCCAGTTGGGCACAGGTGGACGCTTGTGGGACACCTTGCTCTCGTCGTCAGTGGAATCATCCTCGTGCAACATTTCGAAAGTATATTTGGACTTGGGTGGCGGCGGCATCATATGTTTGGACTTGGCTGAGTTTTGTTGCTGGATCTTCAGTTGTTGCAACAGTTCACGTTCCTTCTCCACTGCCTTGGCCTTTTTAAGTCGTTCCGCCTCCTCCTGTTGATACAATTTACGTTGCAGCTCCTCAATTTCCTGTTTCTTGCGATCCTCCTTTTCCTTCTTAAGACGCTTTTCCTCCCGCTCCTTAGCCACTCTGGCCATGCGTTCCGCACGTTCACGCTCTCTTGCCTCGCGTTGCTGTGCAGCTTGCAGATGCTTCTGTTCACGCTGCTTCTTCTTCTCCTCAGCCAGCTGATGGAGTCCCTTGCGGAAATCATCGCCGCTGTTCTCCCTAGATAACGTTTTGCTGGATGTGGAGTTCGTAGACTTCAGGTTTGTGCCAGTATTTGATTTCGTTAACACTGTTGCCTTGCTGGCGCTCATCGGCGCTTTTTTAGCCACCGCCGAATTCACCGCAACAGCACTGCTGCTCTGCGTTGGAGTAAGGAATCGTCCCAATGCCGGTGCGGGAAGCTTACCAATTACGGGAGTTGTGCTTGAACCAGTTGTGCCCTGCTGGGAAGATGAATAGTTGGTTTATTTTGATCAAATTAAGTCCACGAGTAGACTTACCACCTCCCTAACACGCTTTGGACGCCCATTGGTTTGTGCGATTGCCGCATTTTCGAATGCTTCCACTCGCATCTTAACTGGACTTTGAGCCAGCGGACTAAATTTAAAGAAGACTGAGATTAGCAGATTGCTCAGGGAATTTGCCGATTTGACTTACTTGAACAGCTCGTGAGTTCGCGCTGGAAGCTTGCCCTTGAGGACTTTGGGAGCTTTTGGAGGTTGCAGTGGTTTGCCTGTCTTTGTAATTGCCACGTCCACAATCGATTCATCCTCAGTTATTAGACTATTCTCTTGCCCTGCCTTGGGCAAGCTGCCTTGACGTGCTGTCTCCATGGATTCCTCCTTGTCATCGTCACCGCCGTGGCCCGCTTCCACTTGGAACGTTGCATTGCCTGCTTCCACCTGGTACGTGGCATTGCCTGCTTCATGCATTACCATGGTAGCATTGCCTGTGGGTATATTGAACGTAGTCTCTCCAGGAACCGCGTTCTGTGCAGTGGTAGTTTTGGGCACTGCAGATGTGGGCATACCTTCGACGGCATCCTCGTAAATTGAGCGCTGTGGTGGCGCCAGTGATTCCTGGGAGTTGCGTGTGGTATTGCTTCCGTGACGTGTTCGTGAGGAAATCGGTAGATTCTTATCCAGATCGCTAAACCGTTCCACTTTAATGGGCTTGTGCCCCTCCTTCTTTTTGCGACCCTTCTTCGCAGCTGCTGCAGTCGTGTTACTGACCGAAGTTGTGTTGTTAGCCGCTGTCGTGGAGAGCACGGCAGTTTCATCGGTGAGTGTTGTTTTTGTCGCCTCCAAGGTCGCTGTGGTAGCTGTGGAATCGGTGCTCTGCCTTTCACGTTTGACCATGACACGTAGACTGCTAGTCTTGAGTGGAATTGACTGTTCCGCGGATACTGTGCTTTCCTGAGCAACTTCTTCGACGTTAACAGTGTTGGTCTTGTTTAGCGTGTGAGCCTGTGAGGCACGCTGCTCACTTTCCAATTTAACTTTGACCAACTCTTCTTGGCTTGGTCGCCTCAATTTGGAGTTAAGCGATGGCTCCTTAAGATTCTTTTCCGAACGCAATTTCGCAGCACGCTGAGGCCGTCCGGAAGTTATGCTGGTTTCAGCTGGAACTGGAGCTGGCGGTGGCGGCATCAATGCTCCTGTGGTATTCACTTCATTCTCCTCCTCTTCCAATGCCGCTTCCAGCAGTTGTGAATTGCTTATGCGCGCGCTCTGCCGCTGTGAAGCGTCGCCGTTAGGGGCTGTAGCATCTGGGAAGCCATTAAAACGAGTTTAGCATTCTTTGTTTGCCAGTAACCGAAAATTTCACAACTTACCATCGTCATCTTCAGCCAAGGATGTGAGCCGCTTTGGGCGCTTCTTTGTTTGCTGTGGTGTTATTGAGCTGCTTACTTGCTTGGGCTCGATAATTTCGGCAACTTTGGCCACTGTTTCGGCCGGTGTAGTGCCATAAAAAATTTGATCCAATTCCTCGAAGTGTTTCTGCGGAAGGAATGCAAATGAGAATGTTAAAAGAGACAAAAATGGCGGAGGGATATCAGTAACAATCTCGTATACATACCTTGCGTAGCAACTCCAATTCTTCCTCAAATTTAGATGCATTTCGAATTATGTCGAGCAAATCTTCCATTTTCACAATGTACACAAAATAAGATATAATTGCTTTACCGTTTATTTCAAATGGCGGCAAAGTGAAGCGCGTCTCCAACTAAACACAAGCGCAAGAGAAAATTAAAAACATCGACCTGCCACCACAATATATCGATAGACTAATGGTGGCAACCCTATGAAGCGAATGTGGTGTTGACCAACACTTCGTACAGCTGTTTTCCCGCGCAAATATGTTTTTAGGTATACTTTTCTCAGCAATTAGATGCGTTCTGGTTAGTAAATTAACGCCTATTCACCAAATAAACTTATTTCATGTAAATATTCGACATACTCCTCCTGATTGCTTTGCTTATGTTAAACGTGCTCGTTGCAGCTGCTGTTGTCTGAGTGTTGAAAAACACATAACATATGCTCGATCGATTAGTATATCTTTACAAATTGGCTTTTGTAACGCTACGTCATTAACTAATTAACAACACGCATTTTTTATAGAGCATTTAAAATTAGTTTTTGCAAATGAATTCCAATTTTGTAGCTTACGATGTTTTTCTATCGAGTAAATCGAATGTTTTTCTCAGTATTGTTAGCTTGCTGAGGGCATGCTGGGCCCAACCGGTGCTGCAAAATACTCAAATACATTGTTAAAATTCGCCAGAAATTCGCAAGCCAGCGAAAATTTAGGAATAACAAGGTAAACAAGCCAACTGCGCGCGTTGCGTTAACAATAATAAGATGTATATATGAGCAACTGCACGCCGCACGCAGACACTTGTCACCAGTAACCAATACCAACGCGTATACCACACACACACAGCAATGGGACTCGACTTTGATGTCGTGGAGTACTGCAAAGGTGTGAAAACAAAACAGTCCCAACCGCCGTTCGCCTGTCCGGTTCGTGTTTGTGACCGCAGCTACAAAACACTCGTCGGCCTACAGGGCCATCTCACCAACTACGACCACGACAACCCGCAGCCGTTGACGCCAGTTCTGAAGCCGAACAGAAAAAAGGCGCGCTCATCTCGCGCTCTCCATTCAACGCCCAAAGACAACGGCAGTGGCGGCGGTGGCAACTCCGAGGGCGAGAATGGTTCAGCGGCAGGTAGAAGCACTGTTAACCCAGAGTCCCTGGTATCGTATAACGAGCAGGAAGAGACAGTTACGTTCAATCTCGATGGCAAAAGTGTGCGATTGGGCATCGACGATCCACTGCCAATGGTCGACGACGATGAATTTGCCCAGTTGGTGGAACGTGGGTGTATTTTGAATGCGGATGCGCCACCGCTGGAGGAGAAGGCATCGTGGGCTCATGTACAGGTGCCTGTAGCGAATGTGCGCGAAATCGATGACTACCATGTGCCTGATGCGCCGCCCAGGCCCTTGGCCTACTATCGCTTTATTGAGAAGTCTGCCGAGGAGCTGGATGGCGAAATCGAATACGATGTAGATGAGGAGGATTCCGCCTGGCTGGATCACATGAACGAGCAGCGTGCCAAGCAGAGTCTTAATCCCATTAGCATTGATACCATGGAGCTGCTAATGGATCGCCTCGAAAAGGAATCTCATTTCCAGGCAGCTGCCAATGGCACGCCTACGGGCGTCGAGGTCGATGACGATGCCGTGTGCTGCATTTGTCTCGACGGCGAATGTCAGAACACCAACGTGATACTCTTCTGCGACATGTGTAACCTGGCTGTGCATCAGGACTGCTACGGTGTACCCTATATTCCAGAAGGCCAGTGGCTCTGCCGTCGTTGCCTGCAGTCGCCCAGCAAGGCAGTCAACTGTGTGCTCTGTCCAAATGCCGGTGGCGCCTTTAAGCAAACGGATCATGGACAATGGGCGCATGTCGTCTGCGCCTTGTGGATACCAGAGGTGCGCTTTGCCAACACCGTGTTCCTTGAGCCAATCGGTAAGTGCTCCAACACTTGGCTTAGCTTTCACTACTCACAATATATCACTTAATTATCTTGTAGATTCTATTGAGACCATACCGCCGGCCCGCTGGCGGTTGACGTGTTACGTGTGCAAGGAGAAGGGATTGGGAGCATGCATTCAGTGCCATCGGAACAGCTGTTATGCCGCCTTCCATGTGACCTGCGCCCAGCAGGCGGGACTTTATATGACCATGGATACGGTTAAGGATGGCCATAACGATAGCTCAGTGCATGTGCAGAAATTTGCCTACTGCCACGCCCATACGCCGGCCGATGCGAAGCTGAAGACAAACGTTCCCGACTTTGAAGACACGCGCATGAAGATGCGGGAAGCACGCAAAGCATTGGCCAAAAAGCGCTCCACAGCGCCTGTTGTTCTGATACCCACAATACCTCCGGATCGTGTCCAGGAAATAGCGAGCATGGTGCACATGCAGAAGAAGAAAGAGTTTCTCGATCGCATTATTGCCTATTGGACGCTCAAAAGACACTATCGCAACGGAGTTCCACTACTGCGTCGACTGCAGAGTCAGGGCAACAATCATGGAGTGATTCAACGCAATGGCATTGAGGGATCCCCGGACACGAAGGAGCTGTATCGTCAGCTCAAGTATTGGCAGTGTCTGCGACAGGATTTGGAGCGAGCGCGATTGCTATGCGAGTTGGTGCGGAAGCGAGAGAAGCTTAAGGTGGCATTTGTAAAAATCTCGGAGGAAGTGGTGATGCTTCAGCTTAATCCGCTTGAGTCGGCGCTGGGTAAGCTGCTGGATGCGCTGGAGACGCGCGACACCATGGAGATCTTTCGCGAGCCAGTGGACACCAGCGAGGTACCGGATTACATGGATATTGTAAAGCATCCCATGGACTTGGGCACTATGAGGTCTAAGCTTAAGGATTGCCGATATACATCGCTGGAGCAGCTGGAGGCGGACTTTGATCTGATGATTCAGAACTGTTTGGCGTACAATAACAAGGATACGGTGTTTTATCGTGCCGGTATACGAATGCGTGACCAGGCGGCGCCATTGTTTGTGCAACTGCGCAAAGAACTGCAGCGGGATGGCCTGCTGGAGCGCAATCAGCGCTCCCATGTGGATCATGTGGAGAGTGAGGTGGAGCAGGAGTTGCGACAGCTGCTGGCGGCTCCGCCCAGCGAGGATGTTGTACAAAAGCTGCTCATACTGGCGGACAAGTCGCAGGTGCTCAAGAATCCCAGCTATCGCACCAAGAAGATCAAACAAATCCGTATGGAAATCACCCGAATGCGCAAGGGTCTCCAAAAGACACGCTTTGCATCGGTAAGTAATCTAATCCCTCAAACTCGAAGACATAGTATTAATTGGCATTTATGGCATTGCAGCGACACGCGACGCATGCGCACTCACAGAGTGACGATGATGACGAGGAGACGGGCCTAATGCCGTCCAAGAAGCGAACGCGAAAGCGCCTCAATAGCAGCGCGATGGACTTGGAGGAGTCACAGGAGATGCGGTCACAGCAAAACGATGACGATGACGACGACGAGGATGACTCTGATGATGATTCAATGGCTGAAGATGGTGCCAGCAAAGATACTGGCCACATGACCCAAACACCACCCTGCAGTCCCGTCAAGAGTCTAAACAACAGCAGCTCACCCGTGGGCATCAACCGAAGGTGCGTATACTGATCACATTTATTGATTCGTCATAAACTATTCCCATATCTTCTTGTAGAACGGCTATATTGCTGACGCGGAAGGCACAGGCGGCACTTAAGCGACCCTCGGAGCCACTGACAACGCCTGTCAAGGAGGAGCACCACAATTCCCAGTCATCTAGCACACAGTCAACGAGCGCTAGCTCGAGTTCCACAGCGACAGCTGCCACAGCTGCGTCAAGCACGTTGAATGCCTCGCTTGCAACAGCCACGCCCACGGCAGGCAGCAACTTTGCGTTGACGCACAACAGCACACCAGGAGCTGCTGGAGTATCCACTGCCGCCAGTCTAACGCCTACGTCCATAGCCATGAACAACAAGCTGAACTTGAGCCTGGGCTCCAGTCTCGCGCTGGCCAAGTCACCCAAGAGACCAGCTCGTTATCGCCGTTTGCCTTCGATGTCACCAAAGAAGTCACCGAACCCGGCGGCCGCCACAAGCATTGCTGCTGCTGCGGTGGTGCCAACGGAACCGCTGCCATTCGAACGCATACCAGACAGCTTTCGGGTCTACAGAGCAAACAATCAGCGAGATGTCAGCGATAGTGATGATGCGCCATCGCAGTCGAGCAGTCCCTGCAGCAGTTGCTCTGACTTTAGCATGTCTGGCAGCTGCTCAGACTTTGACAGCGACGAGGCGAGCGATGGCGATGCCCACAGCGAGGATGGGGATTCGGATAGTGTGAAGGGGAATGCCATGAATGATGATTCGCAGGAAGATTGCACTACGGATGCAATGGATCTGCAGCATGCGACGCTCAACAATGCCCAAGGGAATGGCAACATGGCCATCAGCAGCAGTGAAAGCAGCACCGACAGCGAGGACGAAAACAGTGCCGATATGCTAGACGCCAAGCAGCGTGTGACACGCAGCACGCCCACACCATTGATGGGGCGCGGTGGTGCCATGGCCGCAGCTCGTGGTCGTGGCAAGCGGCGTAGTAATCTCAGTGAATCCACCACCAGCTCGACAGCAACGCCGCCTCCGTTAGGCCACAAGGCGAGTAAACTGCGCTCTGCCACGCCCAACGCATCACCGCTGGTGAACAACATAAAAGCGCGACGAAGCACAACAACCAGCCATAGTAATGTGAATAGCAACACCGCAAACACCAACGCCACCACCGCCTCGAACAACAACAAGACCAAACTACACCACGAACTGGAGGAGACGGGAAGATTGGGCGGCGAATTGTTCATGCGGCACAACAGCAGCTCACAGAAGGCATCGTTAGAGCCACTGCAGCTGGTGTGGGCGAAATGCCGCGGTTACCCTTGGTATCCGGCACTCATCTTGGATCCCAAGACGCCCAAGGGTTTCGTCTACAATGGAGTGCCACTGCCAGCGCCACCAACCGATGTGCTCGCTCTGCGCAAGAACTGCACCGATGATGTGGTTTTCCTCGTGCTCTTCTTCGATGTGAAACGAACGTGGCAATGGTTGCCAGCTAATAAACTAGACATACTGGGCATTGACAAGAAGCTGGACCAGCAAAAGCTCGTGGAGTCGCGCAAACCCGCCGAACGGAAGGCCGTCAAAAAGGCCTATCAGGATGCATTGCATTACCAGAGTCAGGTATCCGATCTAGAGGGTCAGGGACCTGATCCCATCATGTGAAAGCTGTTTGCCCAATTGCATTTAACTATCAACGGTTGAGTGCATACCCCTAACCAACCCCCGCCGCCCCTCTGCGCGCCTTGTAATTATGTTAATTAGAATGAGTATTCGTTGTGTACGAATGAGTATATCTATTCACTCTCGAAATAGTCCAGCCATAAAGCATAGTCGGGAGCTGGAAGCTGCAAGCTAGGAGCTATTAGTGAGAAGGCCCTCCATTAGAGTATTTCGTTTAAATAAGTAATAAACTTTATAATTTTTTAATCTTCCAATTTTCGTTTACAGTTTGCAGTTTTTCTATAATTTCCTTAGTTCAAAATCCTTGATTGTAAAGTAACATCTTGTACACGCCCCTTTGCCCCTTCGCCCCCTAAAATCCCATTGCACAACAGAAAGAAGATGAACAACAAATGGAATTTAAAACCTCAAGACGTTTTGCGAAATAAAATCAAATCAATGTTTAAGTTAAATAGTTTTAAGCATAAACAAAATCAAGAAATTAGAAAATAATTAAGCAGATCTATAAAAATGAAAAGTGTAAAAAACAAACAAAACAATTACAAATAGCATTAAATTGTGAGTGTGTAAGAGTGTGACTGTTTGTAAGCATGTGTGTGTATTTGTGTATTAAGTGTGTTCCGTTTTTAATTTCCGTATGAACAAATATGCAAAAGTTTGATTATTATTACGATGTATTACGACGACGATGATGATTATTATTATAATTACGGTGTGTAATTAATGCAAATTATTAGAAATTAAGTGAAAAGCATAGAGAATTAAGTATTGTAGTAGTTGCCCATAACAAGATTGAATATTGTTTAAATTCAACGGTAATGTAAAGTGCAGAAAATAAATGTTTTAAACAAAAACTGGAGTTTTAGAGTGACTGACAGTTTGGTATGTACTGACAATTGTGTTGGAACTGGTGAACAGTTTTGCGGACATTGCACCGACAGCGTCACATTAACTCGATTTAAGCCAATTAAATTGGACAGCAAACGTGTTAAACGAATAAAAATACAGAGAGCGAGAGAAACAATACGAGATGCCAGATGACAGATTGGACAACTGGCGAGATTGTCGCAAATGCGCAAATATACAAAATAATCCAAAATGTTCTTTAATAAATTAAACGAATACAATGAGAGACGCGTCATGATTTGCGTGTGTTTAGTCTGACAAAGTCAACGCATATGCGTAATTGAAATACATTTGTAAATGACGGCTTAAAAGCTGATCTTAACAATTGATTGGGCCAACAGGTGAGAGAGAGAGAGAGTGCGAAAGAGAGGGCGCTCTCCTGATAGAACGCCCGAAATCCCAGCTCGATTTGGCCTTAATTACAAATGCAAATTAATTTGCGACTGTCTGCGATTGAAGTTTACTAATGTCGATGTTAAGTAGTTGTTGTTAATCGTCGCTGTCGTTGTTAGTGCTCACTTGACAGCTTCGTGTAGGTCACTGTGCGTTGGCGCTCTAATTGATGTATTTATTTAATAATTGCTCGAGCGGGGCAACATGAAACGGAACTGCGTCTTGGTCAGGCCAACAGCAAGTAAACAGTGCTGGCCAAGTGAGTGCGTGTTTGTGTGTGTTTGCAATTGGAGCACGCTTCAGCGGGAACTTCCCAAGTTGAAAGAGAAACGAGTTCGCTGACAATTTCAAATTTTGTTTTTTTCATTTTGTGGTCAAATGACGTAAATACGACTACTACCAAAAAATGGCCAAAATAACAACAAAAGGTTTAAAAAAAGAATATTTTGTGCATGAAAATAAATGGCCTTGGTTCGTGCTTTGTTTTTATATGCTTATTTTTAACAACAAATTCCAAAAATGATTAAGAACGACTTCGAATTGTTAATACAATATTTGAGGCATGAGTGTGCCAATTCCCTAACCTTTTCCTTCCCCTCGTTTATTAGCAAATTTACCCAATTTTTGACTTTAAGTAAAATCCTAAATAAGCTGCTTAAAATCGCCTCTTTTTTGTTGTTTTACTGGTGGAAAAACATTTTTGCTGACGCTGCTTTTTTAACCATTCACAAATATTCATTGAAGTTCAGCTGTTGTTGTTGTTATTTTATTTTTTATTAAATTGAGTCGCGCTTTAAATGCTTAAATTAATTTGCACGCAGCTGCAGCGCAGTAAGTTCCGTACTATGACGTCGAACGGGCTTTCAATTTAAACCAAATTGGGTTTTTTTTGGGTACTAGACAACGCATACGCACGTGATGCCAGCAACGTGGTTAAAACACATCAGCAGCAGCTACAGAAAAAAAAGCCAAAACGAAGCTGAGAAAAATAATTTTTGTGGAATTTTGAAATGTGCAGTTCAAGTCCGTTTATTGGTCATTAACTCTTGCCTTGTCGCCGAATTCGGCAGAAATGATTTACATAAATTGGTAGTCGCTGGGCAGTGTGTGTGAGAGGTGTGTGTGAGAGCAACAGGAAAATCAGCAGTTTCGTATGTGGCTCAACAGCAGACATCTTAATGAATCCGCTGGCTGCGCTAATTAAAGGTAATTAACGCTTCTGGCGAGCAATTTGCGTATACGCCGCGTACGCCGCGTATCAACTAAAGTGTCAGCTAAACGCTGTTCTCAACACCCGATTAGATAAGGAGCAACGTGCATATCGCTACGTATCCCACAACTGCTGCTCTAATTAAACGGACGTGCCTCCAATTTCAATTCCAATTCAATTCCATTTCTCCAATTTCTCTTTGTTTTATTTTTAATGGAGCGCGTGGACAACAGAAAAATTAAAATAAATTGCGCGTCTGACGCAAAAGAGCCGAAAATTTTCAGTTCTTCATGATCCCAAGATCCAGACGAGCATGTGACGTCGTCAGCTGCTGGCGTGACTGTGGTCAGTTCAAGAAAGCTACAAATAAACTGTATACTAGATAATAGCACACACGGTGGGCACTTGGCAACAAGATTTCTAAATCGATAGCAATTCAGCTGATTTGTTATGAAATTTGTGAACAGCCTGAGAAAGTGGCTTAAATGAATTGTAAGCGATTTCTGTTGATAACATTGAAAGGTGAAATAATTGACTTTTCAATGACAGTGTCAGGTGGGAGAAATCTTCAAAAAGTAAAGATTGATTACATTTCGAAGTCACAGGATTAAGTAACTAACTACAGAGTAATCAGTGGAATTTCCCTCTATATAACTTCCTAAACATTTAATGTTCAATGCATAACTGTTCTAATACCTAAGCTTAATATTTGGCAACTGAATTTACACTTTTGGCTATTACAAACTTAGCACTTGACTGACTGTTTACTGTCTCATGTAATTGCAATGCAAATTGACGCAAGCACTCCTTTAATTCTTAGTTAAAATTGTTGTTTATAATAATTTAAATAAATAATTATTAAATGTGCGTGTAAATTTATTAAGCAGCTGCTGTCAGAAATAAATTCCCAATTGATTTTCACATTCTTTATGCCCGACAATACATATAATTTAATTTGCATGTTTTTATTGGCAACTCTTATTCAAAATTTCCCTCGCCGTCGCCGACAGCTGCCTTATAAAGTATTATATATATTTGTATATAGTATATTTACTGCAAAAGTCTGTGAATTGCCCATATAACGGCGCCGGCTGAAATTAACTTGAATTTATTATTAAATGCCGCAAAAGTTCAAACCGGTTGAGAGCCCTGAGACTGCATAAGTTTTGCTGGCAATTTGCCTCCCAACTGACAACTTCCAACTCCCAGCCCAAAAGCGAGCTCGAGATGATCGGCATCTGCTGGCGACGGTCAGCGTCACGCAGGCGCGTCCCAACGGCGACTGTACAACAGTGTCGTCTAAAAATAAACCGCTGCACATATATGGGTCTCTACTTTGGGGTCGGGGCACTGGGATTGCAGGGATATTTTGACAAATGTCAGTCGCACTTAAATAATTATCGGAGAACTGGAAGGAGAATGCAGCAGTGGGAGTAGGTTCATGGAGAGGAGCGTGTGAAGGAGCAAGAGCAGGAACTAAAGTTAAAGTCTGCCCTTCGCAGCGATTAATTTATGGATGAGGCTATAAATTGACAGGGCAGTTACTAAAAATACCTACATGCCAGAATTGACCTTCGAGCAGCTGGCAGTGAATGGAACTGGCTGCATAACGGAAGAACAAACAGGATAAAGAAGACAGCTACGAGAGCAGCCAATTAACTGCTACTCAGAGGAGGTTAAAAGCCACAACACGCTGTTAACCGATAGCCGACCGTCTGCTCAGACGACATGCAATACCTGAGACATCGAAGAACTCCGATCTGGACCTAGGGTAAGCAGATATTTATTGTTGCGTCCAGAGAACGGGTCGTTTCAAGGACAACTACAGACTTGCGGTTCTTTTTCTCCCAACGACGACTATAAAAACCCTTGAGTGGTTTTTAGAAGGGCAACAGTCTTCCTCGAGAGCGACACGTCGAAGTTGTGGCGAAGTTTTGGTTGTTATCGCACACCAAAAGTCCTACAAGTCGCACAAATCCTCCGATCAACATGCGTTTGCTGATCCTCGGTCTTTTGGCATGGAGTGCTCATGCACACTCTATTAGCTACCGGAACAATCTGCTCTCCTATGCGCCGGCACGCGGTGAGTTTCCGGTTCACAGCGATTTAGCCCGTGGCTATCTGAGCTACGTGGACAACACGGGAGCGGAACGTCTGCTGGGCTTCAACTATCCGGAACCACTGTACGGCATACGCAGCAGTCAAATTGAGAGTAAACTGGAGGCCCATCAGCTGCACTTGACCCAGTTCCGTGCCTGGTGCGAGCAGCGTTACAATGCCCTCAAGATCGAACTGGAGCGTCTGCGTGCCGAGGGCAAAAAGCCGTCACCCAGTATACTGGCACAAATTGAACCCCTCGAAAAACTGATCAAGACAAATCCCTACGAGGTGGCTGGTCTGAGTCCGGAAGTGCAACGAGCGCACGACGAGCATCTGCGCATCTGGAACGAGAGTCGTCTTCAGGTATTGCAGGCTGAGTTGGCCCAAGGCGGACTACCTCAGTCGGTAAATCAGCGAATCTCCGACGAGGCCGTTCAACTGATGACTAGTCCCATTCAGCTACAGTCACCGCCACTGCCGCAGTCACCGCCACTTTCACAGCCATCGCGACTACCCCAGTCACCGCAACTGCCTCAGCTACAGTCACCTCCTCAACCACAGCTACAGTCACCGCCTCAACCCGCGATGCTAAAGTTGCACAACCACAAGAAACCCCCGCTATACGAGTCTTTGGAGGCACCCCAGCCTGTGCAGGAAACGGAGGAAGTGAGGCGAGCCCGGGAGGAGCATTTAAGGCGCTACAACGAGGCGTTGCAGGCACAGCTCAAGACGCCAGCTGCAATTCTCGAAGTCAGCATTCAACCCCAGCAGTCACCGCAGCCCGTGGAGGAAACTCCAGAGGTGAAACTCGCACGGGAGCAGCATCTGAAGCAGTACAATGATGAGGTTCTGCGTCAAACCGCTGAGGCACCACAACAACCAATCGCATCACTTGCACCACTGCCCACAGCTGCGCCGAACACCAAGAACCTACCGTCCGCTCCTCTACCCATGGCCATCAAGCAAACTCAGCCTCAACCCACGCTGCCTGAGGTGACCATCAAGAGCTCTATTCCCATTCCGATACCAGTTCCAGTTCCACAGAAACAAAACATTCACGAGCAGAAGATTCAGTTACTCAATCAGTCCAAAATCAAAGCAGAGGATGATGTCGCCGACATTGCAGACAGAATCAAGCTCGAAGAACGCGAACGGGAGCGTGAACTGCTGCGTGAAAAGGAACTACGTCGCGAGGAACAGAAGCAGGCGGAACTCGAACGGGAACGCGAACAACTTCGCATCTTGGAGGAGCAAAAACTGATCGAAGCCGAGCGTATCTACCTACAACAACAGGAACAACAACGCATCGAAAGTGAACGTCAGCAGGAGACCAAGCGTATACAAGCTATCTTCACCCCCACTGAGGGTACTCCTGCTCTGCCGACCAGCAACTACAAGCTGATTGCACCCACACCAGTGCAGCCCCAAACTCCAACTCAAAGTCAGTCACAACCTCAAGCGATTTCACAGCAGCAACAGGTGCAGAATTCCTTCTTCCTGCGCATCCAGGCTGGTCAACCAACTGAAACCGCTCCCGAAGGCATGGTACAGAATCCCTTCCTCATTCGCTATCTGCAGCAGCCGCCACTACAGTCCAAGCCCTTAGTGCAGCCTCAGCAGGAACTGAAGGCAGTGCAGGCACTGCAGCCCCAGCAGCTACTGTTTCCACAGCAGATACTGCTGCCACAGCCCGCACCATTGCCCCAAATGAAAGTCACGCCCATCATTGCCCCCACCTCCATTCCCAATCCCGCTTTGATTCCCATGGGCCTCACCGAACTGGAGATTGCCAACCGCGAGCACTTCAGAGCACATGAGATAGCGCTGGAGCAACTGCGCCTGGCCAATCTAAGGAATCCTGAAGCGGTTCCAACTGCCTGTCAGCACTAAAACTACACCAAGATGCGGAAATCAGACACACACACGCACACTCGCACACACCGATACTCCAAACGATTAGTATTTGCACAATTCAAATAAGATTCGATTCAAATTCATATGCATTCATTACTGGACATACTCGTAGGCTTAAACACACTCGTATTCGCATTCGTATTCGTATTCGTTCCCGTACTCATACTCGCACTCATTCACGTTCACGTTCACACTCATACTCGTACACCTGTAGCGATTAAGCGATTCATGAATATAAGTTTTAAATGCATTCAGTTGAGATACAACGCAAAAAACGCCAAGTAAATTATCATTGTAGTCGTTTCATTTGTATCTTTTTTTTTTACGTGATCGATTTCTCTTATCACCTTTTAGTTGATTTTTGTCGCTGTTCGCCATGGAGACAAAGGAAGTTGCCCCGAAATGAACAGTTATATTCGTAACAGAATTGTTCTCTTATGCAAATGGAATGGACTGTCGCCAATTTGGCGGCTTCTCCTCACGCTTCCTCGCTAAAATGAAATGAAATCCATTTGAAATGCGCATATTGACTTAAGTAGAGCAACCAGCAGATGAATCTGTTATTCAATTGATGGCAAAACTAAAGAATCCGCTATGTGGATCCACTTGCCACAGTTGTGGAGGTGGACGCTGTTGTGGATGTGGCTGTGGATGTGGCTGTGGATGTGGCTGTGGACGTGGCAACGAACACAAATAACACAAATGTATAATGAGAACTATGCAAAATGTGTGTGTGCAAATTTACAGCCACGACACCTACAAATTCTACCAATTAGCATATGGAGCCAATGCTTAACTGACCTAGCTCAACAACGACAAATGCTACGGTACACGCGTTACATATATACATATAGATAGACTGATGTATACACATTTATACAAAAAGCACCGTTAGCTACGAATAGTACTTCGATTTGATGAAATCTGTTACGATTACGTGGCGTATGAGTAATCAGCTGGTAGCGCGTGCTTGTTGCCCGTTTATGACTAATTGTTAAACACAAGACGCGCTATTTTTGCTTGAGGTGCCCCAGATATGACCATATATGGCAAAGGTTTACAAAATCAACTGGATGCACTAGCAGTTCCGCTGATAAGACAAAAACATCTTTATCATCACAATAAACGGAGGAAGCTCCCATTTCCTGTCGTCTGTCTCATCACACTGGAGAGCAAAGTTCTAAGTGACTAATGATTCATGATTGTTTAAACATCTGATACCATTGAAAGCGACATTAACCTACTGTTAGTAAGTGCTTTCAATTGTTTTACTCACAGCTGTTTGAATCGGGCTAATCAAATGCCAATTTTGATACCTCATGTTGCTGATAGTCGCCGAAAATCGAATTGGCTGATGAAAGAGTGTTGGCCAAATCCAAAACATGTCTGCTGTCTGCTGTCTACTGTCTGCATTAATACGGGTTATAACTGATTACAAAGTGCGCAGTTCAATGCTAAACTAAACTATCATACAAATCAGACACTGACTAAAATCGTGATTGTCTTTTATGGTGTGATTGGCATAGTTGAAACGGATATAGTCCAAGTGATAAGCAAAGTAACTCTGTAGTTATTGAAATCATTAACATTGAAATGTATACCCTTTAAATTATTATACTGTATTACTGACTAATTAGTTTCGCTCCAGCAAACAAAATTTGCTTAATTTGAATATATTTCCATTGTTTGACTGCTAATTAGTTTATAATGTAGCTGTATGCTATCAGAGTTTTATACCCTGGAAATGTCCTGGTAGTAGGAGAAATACACGTTAGTGAAAAACTGTGTCTTCTTGTCGAATATCCAAGTCAGCATCAACACATAGTCTCCAGTTGGCACCGGTAAGGTCAGATTTTGAGGATCGTAGTAAAAGTCTTTAACAATCTGCATGCCCTACAAAAGAACTTTAAGTCTTAAGATATTAAATAAAATAATTTATTACTTACTACATAGGGACACGAATGATTTATGTTAGAAAACTCCTGAACAATATGCCAAAAAAGCTTAAAAACTGGATGCTGCCGCCTTTCTATGAAAGCACAGCCATTAATTGTATAGTCAAAGATCGAGGGTCTATAGCCAAAGACTTTGGTCTTTAGTTCCAGCTTCACATCGATGACATTGGCTGGTTCCAATAGATTAACTTTGATATTAAGTGTGGTTTTATTTCGACTTATCGCACGAAGACGACACTCGTTGATGATGGCCCAAGATTTATTGACCGACTCGCAGACTGCATTTGTCATCTTGCAAAATGGTGTCATCTGCAACACATTTAAATAATTTATAATTTAAGTAAATACATTTAGATATAATAACTGCTTACGTTGCAATTATTTATCAAGAGCAACTTTATAATAAACACACAAACTATAAGCGTCAATTTCGATTTCATGGCTTCCACTTAACTTGGCTAACTGACAGCTAATAATTTTGAAATTATTAGCGTACTGCAACTTACGCGCATCAAGCCATTAAAATAAAATTAGAGCTTAACTGCGGATTATTGTTTAATATCAACACTTGATTATCTCTAGATATAGCTCATTATTAACATATTAGTGTCTAATTAGGAGTGTTATCTTATAAAAAGGGCTCTTTAAATAGGGCTATAAATAGGTATTCTAGTTCGAAATTAACTTACTTATTCACTAATTCATTTTTAATAGCTTGGAAGATAAGGCAAAATTTGTAAATACTAACTTCAAATCGTTATTAAATTTACTCACAATCACAATCACTCAAAGTATTTCACAAGCTTAATTAATATTGAATTTAAGATTATTTTTAACTTGGCCATAAAATAAGTTAAGGCGACGTTCAGGTAGTTCCCCTTTAGTGAAATGCAAACAACGGCTCTTTTGGCTCGACCTCCAAACACTCCCCGCTCTCCACTCTCCACTCTCCTCTTTTGACTCTTTCCCGCCCTCTCGTGCTCTGCACTTGACAGTTTGTTTTTCTTAGGAACTGCGTCGTCTGATAACAAATTCTTTATATACACTCGCATAAATACTGATACAAATTTTTCCGCGATTTCTATTGTTGTTGTCTCCATTTTTATTGTTATTTGCTTTTGTTTGTCTATTTATGCAGAAGTCTCGGCTATTTATAAATTTGCGACAAGCTATTTTTAAACCTGTCCAGCTATTTTCGTACCGTCCGAGCAGTTACTGCATTAATTTGGCTTAGTTTTGGGCCATAAAGAGCACACATCGTGTCCGATTTGTTTGCCATCAGGTGCCGAGTTGCCAACTCCCCTCTAACGACTTACGGCGGAGATAAGGTTCGTATCGTTATAAAGAAAGTGGGTCTCCGAGCTTCTTGGCGCCTTGAAACCGTTTTATGCCTGCTTGAACTTGAGCATGAGACATCGAACGACAAGTAAAGCAAATAAAACTGATTAACTGATTAGATATCGCGGCAATAGTCAGCATGGATTGTCTGGCTTTCCCTTTAAATGCATTTGTCGTAATTTTAACAGGTTCAAATTGGCCAATCAAAGGAATTCACGGGAAATTTGTTATTCTTATTTATAGCGCAATGGGATTGTAAAAATAGACCACCCTTGTGGTCTTGTGGTCTGGACAGCGATTCCCGGAAAGCAATTGTTATCAGTTCGATTGGGAGTTACCTAATTGTAATATTATTGAGACTTTAACAAAAACACAACTCTTGAAGAACGTCCCGACTAAGTAATCAGTGACTATATCAACGGGTATTTCACCATCAATTATTATTTGGTTATTCTAGCAAGTTTGCCCTAAAATATAACAAATGGTTCGATTTGCTGTCATGTCTGGCGTTTGTCCGAAACGTGATAGTCACATGTAAGTTATCACGTTTCTGATAACGCTTAATATGGCCACTAATTGTGATGCAGGCCGTTGGCTGATAAACAAATAAATTCATGATTATATGCTAAGTAATTCGACTCTTTCGAGGGCTCAAAGGTTGTGCTAAAATCGGTTAACTACGCTGATCAGGTAGTAAATAATATATATTATTTTTAGTCAATCTAAGGTTTATACCAAACATGTTTACATTTTTGTACTATATCTAAATTTGTTTATTAAACTTAATACGAAGTTGATTTTAACTGGAGGAAAGTAACATAAACAAGTTTTATTTATTATGTTAATAAGTCCGTACCCTGCAATGCATCAATCTTAATGTTGTTTTGATTTTTTAAGCCCCTAGGAATTAACCATTTTAGATCACGCCAATAGCACGTGGTATGCTCAGGTTTTGACGTCATTAAACTGCTGTCGTCACTAGTTTGCCAAAATATATATGAGTTTATCGTGGAAATTGTTTAAAATCTACTACATATCAAATTTTGGCAGGCGTGTGATTCCCTAGTGTATGGTCTTATGGGAAATGGTTCCTCGGAAATAAGTAGGTGAAATCTCAATTTGTTTATTATTTTTCGTGTGGGAATTATTGTTGTTTAGTGCATGGAAATACCAAATACCAAAACGCCCCCACAGCAAACAGTGAATAAGTTGGCGATAAGTACTTTGAGTATTCGCGGGATTCTGGTAATTAAATGCGTATGAATATAACTTCATTAAACAAGCACTTAAATTTATGTAATCATTAAGAAGCCATTCGGAATGCCGCTGTAAATTTTTATTAATATCCGCGTGGAACCTGCAAAAAACCAAAAAAACACTGGATGAGCCGAGATTAACGAAATGATCGAGTGAAAAACAAGAAACTTTGAATTACGTGAGAAAGTTTTATTACGTTGACGTACTTCGGGGTTGATGGGTTTGTTTTTGTTTTTGTGGGTGGTGGTGGCACAACCCGCATAACGGTAACTGGCAACGGCAACACGCTGCGTATGCGCAACCATTTGCGTAAGCAAACAGGCAAAAAAACAACAACATGTACAGGAATCTTAAGCATTCTACATCGTACTCCCCGTGATCAATAAAAATTCAGTTCTAACTGTGCTTTTACAGTACCGTGCACTGCCGTACCGTGTCGTACAGAATAAAACGTGCTTAAACATGTCGCGTTCAGGTGCTGTCGTCCCACTTTGAGTGTCGGACCTTGAGAGCGCGCACTTCCCATGTACCCCGGCCTATCCCCCAGCGACCCAGTCGCCGCTTATCAGCAAAGTTTCTTTCGTCGTCTGCTGGCACGCGCGACAAGAGAGCGAGATAGTGAAAGAGAAAGAGAGGGAGATAACGATGCTATCGGATATCAGCTGGCTCTCTCTACGGGCAGAGTTCTTGTGAAATTCAACGCAGTCATGTTAACTGGCGCCACACTAGTACAAAGCAGTACAAAGAGTATTTCGACCCTCTACACCTATCTGCAAATCTAACTGTCCAGCAGACAAATGAAATAATAGAGCACGAGCCAGACTAGCAAATCGAGTGCTATTTATATTCAGACTCAAATATTTCACAACTGTAAATGTGGTGTTAATTTCTGATCAAAAGGTTTAGCTTTTTTTTTTTTTTTTTTAAACCAATAGGGGAAAATGGCAGCAACTTTATGTGTCCTGCAGGTGCAATTGCGTTTCAGATTTGGGTAAACAGACAGCGAACTAATATTTGTATTTAGTTTTATCATTTGCAGCTTTACTATTATTATTTCTATCTATATGCTTTACACCTGCTGCGCACTTTATGGCCAACTGTGAAATCGCCCCGGGCAATGTGTACTGACTTTGTTTGGGCTATATCATTTAATTGTAGGTCGTTCATTTGTCTGTTTCCCAGCTACAGCACTAAAATCCTAATTGTCTATAAACATCATAAAATTGTGCATTCTTTTTCGGAATTTTCCACAGAATTTTCGGAATATCATTGGTCTATTTTGAAAGAGCCAAACTCAATTTACATTGAGCTACGGAATTTCATAAAAGTCTTTAAAATTTCCATGTTACTTGAACTTATTGAGCAAATAAATCTTATCAGCTCTTTGTATACGTTTCTCGCTATTCATGATTATACTCTATTTTCCTTTTGTTAGACGTGGTGCCAACAAATATTAGCTAACAAAAATGAGATTTAAGTGCTGTAAAGATTACTGTGATTCTGAGTAAAGTAAATTCACTTTCAGGTTTAGTTTGTTGTTTGTTTGCTGGGATTTCCCTAGTTAAAGTTCGTTTTGGCCCTTATTTTGCTTTGAAACTGGTTTCTCAGCTTTACAGCTTACAGTTTTTCATTCATAACAAATAATAACAGTCTCGTGTTTTTTTTGTTTTTCAATGTTGTTTTTATTTTAGTCTCGTGTTTACTGCGCAGCACTGATTGACGCTAATCAATTGATTTAGTTGTGGAAAGATACAGTGATTTAGCTAAATAATAACTTATAGTAGCAGTCGCAAAAATAAAACAAAATGCGTGCTATCAAAATTATATGATAAATGATGGAAATTTTGGTAGTTATCGATGTCGTGTTCAAGGCAACAGAAAGTGGGAAATATACATAAAAAATAATACGAGAGTGGTTCGAGCAGTTTAATCAGCGCTTGTCTTTAAAGAGAATTTAATTAATGATTATGTTTAATTACGCTGTTTCGAGTAATTCCGCAAGTGGCCTTAAAACCATTTAAAGTTTTGGGAAAAACCTTTTATGGTTCTGCGGATACTTAGTAAACCACACTCGCATTAACCCTGTTATCATCTACGCCGGATTTGTAGTCACTGGCCTGGGAAGCGGGCAAAATATTGCACACAAAACGATTCCATAGAAATCCCCAGGCAGATAATACAAAGGCATAATCCGTGTTTTATTTTTTTTTTTGAGCATTCAGCACACTGATAACGCTTTTTATGTGTCGCATTTATGAGGAAAAATGGCACGAATACGCAAATAAAATAATAACAATTCGCGTTTACAAGCAAGAAACAAAAAACAAGTTTGCTAAATGAAATTATTAAAATTCAAAACAAATAACTGTTAAATTCGCGTCAAATCTGTGCTGGAAAACTAGTTCCAAGTTTATTGATTCAGTTGACATATAGTACGAGTGTGTGTGTGTACTCTCTGTAGAGTGCGAATCTCAGTGTCAATTTCAGTCTCTGTCTGTTGTGTGCACGCCTCGTAATTAGCACGCTTTCATGGCAATCACATGTACAGCAGAATTTGGTATCGGTTTTAGCGGGCGATATCGGTTGTGGGTACTGCAACGTCAAATCGGTTAATCGTTGAATCGCTGAACGGTTAAACGGTCACGAATCAAACGAGTTTAACGGTGGGGAGAAGAGTCACATATTTGCGATTGACGTTAAGCTTGAATTTAGAATATGCTAATTTTGGGGATAGCACCAAATTCGCAGCATTATTATTGATATGAATCATTACCTTCAACGACATCACCATTGTCGTTGAAGTTTGCACTCTCGTTCGTCGTCTATCGGGGTCGTCTGCCTTGAACGCGGTAGCAGTCAAAAGGGGCACTTCAGTCTCAGCCTCCAACCTCCAAGTCTCAATCGCCATCTCTAACGGAGTTCGATAGTTTAATTCACAGATTCGCATCGCAAGTCACGCCAAACACTTCCCGCTGTTGAGCAAATACAATTGAGCAAATGTGAACTACCCGTAAATCTCTCTCATCCAATTTGCATAGTTATGGAAATAGATATATATCATACGCCTTTACAGCGAACAACTGAGGGTTATTGTCATTAAGAGTCTGGGGTCTGGGTAAAAGGTATTCCCCTTGCAAACAAAACTAAGTCAATTCCAACTGTTCATTCAGTAAACAAATGTCTCATTACTCAATACACTGCATGACTTGGCCAAAACACGAGGCAGCTGAATAGCATTCGGTCTAAAAGTTTGTTCTTTGGAATTAACGTTCAATTCGTTGACTGTATAGGTGTAAAGTCCGGGGAATTCGCATCGGTTAAGTCAGTCACTTCAATCATTCAGACCTACAAGTATTGAGTATCGAGTATCGAACATTGAGTATTGGGTTTAATTAACGCTATTTACAGTACGTACATATTATACAAATTATACGGTCTGTGAACTAAGTAAATTTAATCACAGCTTATTAGTTAATTGAATGTTCAAAGATTAGGAGCAAACTCTAAAATTCTAAGGAAACTAGGATTTAGATAATGAATTGGAAGTGTTACGAAAACGTGCAACGTTGCACGTCTAATTCCGATTATATAAACCTAGGCCAATTAAAAATGATAAAAGAGGTCAAATGTGATCTCTCTCTCGTTTTCCCCTTGATTTGGTTGATAAATCAGATTTATTTGTTATGGAGGAGCGGTCAATTAACTGGCAAGCTAAGAGGTCAATGTATACTCCAAATACTTCCGTTTTCTACGAGGTAATGCACCTTTTGCACTGTTTCCAAGCCCATCCATCATGCGATCTACTTTGTTACCTGCTAAAATTTTCCAAATCATTCGGCACGATGTTTGCTGTCTGGACATTGATTAACATTAAAATCTCGCCGATGAAACGTGCTTATTTACTGTGGTCATTTAATTTCCTTGCCAGACTTGTTACTGTTTATGGCACAGCTGCTTATTCCGGTCGAATCGGGTTTTCGAGCACTTATTATAGATAAGAACGTGCCAACATTGTCGATTCATTGGGGGAATACCGCTGATAGTGTTCCATAGTTCCATATGTGAATCGCATTACTTATGCAATATCTCTACTTAAAAGATTTACTATACTTGACGTCAGTTATTATAATAAGTTTATCACCCAACTAACATATAATGCTACAAAGAAGATTTCAATAAATTCTCTAATTTTATTATGTTTATAATTTTTTAAGAATTCCCCGTTCATTGGAAATTTCGGCATCACTTTCAAAGAGTCTCAGGAAATTCCCAGATACCAAAGCAATGATTCTTCTTTATTTCTCTCCATTTTTCCCCGTTCTTATCGCTGTCATTGTGACAGATAATTACACCATGGATTCGTCATTCCAAAAAGTTCAATATTCGCTGTAAAAGCAGAAGCTGAAAATTTCTAAATGATAAAAAAGTAAAGTTTGGTTTTTAAGTAAATTTTTTTGTATTTTTTCAAAAATTCTTTTCTTTAATTTTATGTCTTAAAATTAAATAACATTTTTTTGTTGTATTCTTTTTTTATGTTTTTGTGGTTGCCGGTTTATAGGAAAAGCTAACATAACAAAACTTTAATTTTTAAATACAAATTACAATTTCTTTTTTTTTCTATTTTTTTTTTTAAGTGTGAACAAAGTAATAGTAAATTTCAATTATTTAATAATTTGTTTTACGCTTAAGGCGAATTGGTTGAAAAAAAAAATGATAACCAGCAGCTGGTCACGCGCTGCTGTGTGTGTGTGTTTGTGTGTGTGGATCTGTGTGCTCTGGTTGTGAAATTATTGCCAGATTAAAGAGAGGCAGAGAGCGCCGGTCCGCCCGAGTGTGTGTGCGATAGTGTGTGTGTGTGTGAGCTTGCACTTCCGCAGCAGCCGCGTTGTGTTGTTGTCGTGGCTGCTGCAATTGCATTCTCGGTTGTTGCTGCTGTTGCTCCAACGAAGGTCGTTGGCTGCCTCTCTCTCTCACGCTCTCATTCTGGATCTCTCTGGCATCTTTCACTTTTCTCCAATCTAGCATTAGCTTATGATAATTGGCCATCGTCTCAGCTTTACTCCCTCTTCAGCTGTTCCTCCTCTATACACTTATACATATTTTTTTATGCATATAATAGTATATATATATGTAATGTAATTGGAATATGTCCCAACGTCGGTTTCCTGAGAACTCTCCAAACGTTTGGGTACATTAACCTTGTCTTAACTGGTTGCTGTTCTTGGTTGTTGATTTGTAATCAATTAAATCCATGTTTTGCCCCACTGTGTAAAGGGCTGTTCAATGAAAAAGTTCTTCATCTCACAGTCTACACCGTAGGCAACTGGACAATTGGATGTTGTGGTGCATCCCAGTGGGCCTCGCAGTAGTCGACCAATTGGTTCTCCGCCTTGTTCAGATGCTCCTCGTTCTGGTCACCCGCCCAGGTCTTTTGCACCAGGCAGCATGATTCGATGCTCTCCTGACCCAAAATCCGGCTCAGCTTGGTGGCATCGTCCACCTTGATTACATAGATGTCGTTCTCATAGCAAAACGCCTCCAGTAGCACCTCGTGCATATGTGTGGCTGAATCTCCGGCCTTGGGTTGGGCCATCAGGCAGAAGAGTGATCCCTCCGGTGACTTGGAGAGCACATTGATGGCTGCTGATAATCCAACAATCACTCGAGATTCTGATTGGGCTCTGAGTAGAGCCGATTTGACAGTGCGACCGATGGGCATGTCGCAGTCGGCCATTTCCAGGCTTTGGTTGTGTTTGTAGTGATGCATGTTGACTGATTCCTCAACGACCATTTTGGATAAGTTGTTAATTTCTGGGCTAGTCACTTGAGCTTGAGCTTGAGCTATTTTTACAGCTTCTGTTTGCACTTTTGGTTTTTGTGGCAAAGTTTTTGCGTGTATTTTTGGCACTTTTGTTGTAGTCTTTGTTGTTGTTTGCACTGCTTTGTTGCTTTGTTGTTTTGTTGCTTTTTGTTTAGCGTCTATGCGTTTATTATATTCCTTGGCAATTTGCGCTCTATTAACTTTTGATTATGAAATTCTTTTCACGTTCACGTTCAAATCCGTTTAACCGTCTCGCTCTGTGCTTGTTTCAATTTTGATTTGCAATTTCACAATGAATGCTCCACGTTGACGAGCGAGCGCTTTTATAGCTGCCCTCTCCGCCGCCAATGAATTTCATCAGAAGAGCACAAAAAGCACACGGCGCTCACGCTCGTGCTCCAACTGTTGCTGCCGCTTTGGCTCGTGCTCTCGAGCTCTCTCTCTCGGCAAGCAAAAGCTTCTTCTTTAGGGGGCCTGCTCACGCATACACCAGCAACAGTTGGCTAAGGCCAGCCGGCGTAAATCCCAATCCACTGTTTCCCTCTCTGTCTCACACGCTCTCTCTTTTAATCAGTGCATGTGTATGTGTGTGTCTGTGTTTGATTTCCAAGTAATTTCGTGCCTGACGCCTCCGCTCTCATTTCAGTCATGAAGCTTCAGCAAAATTTGATATTTTGTTGCATTCAGCACATTTTTGGAATTTTTATTTTATTTTTGGAGATTTGCAAAAATTTACCCGATTTGACTAATTAGCAATTATAAATCACATAAATCAGCTTACAACTTTTGATAATTAATTGAATTGATTTGTTATCAGTATAGTATTCTATATACTTCATTGATTCTACACTGATTCAAGAAATTTTCAATGAAAACCATTAATGTTCATGTTTCCTTTTGAATTAATTTTGTCATAGGTTTTCGCACAAATTTTGTGCACTGCTCTTATCTCAGCTGCCAGAACCGTGTCAATTTATAGCCGTGTTTTTAATGGCCTTTTTGAAAAAAAACTGCTTTTCGCCTATTTTCCCTGATCGCTTTTCAAGCGAACTTGACGAATTTCGGCGTAACGTGTTGACGACCACGATGTTGGTCATGCAATTGGCTGCGCGCCAAATGGTCAACAGGTCGTGCATGTGAAACCAAGACAAATGATTCAAGACACAGTTTATGTACGTATGAACAAATATAAATTTGTTGGGTCAATAAATGATCACTCATGACAATGGCTGACGTCAAAGTGGACAATCGGAGTGTTGCGTATACGTTATGTTGTATGTCTGCCTGTCTTATTGATGTTTAATTAATGAGCGCGCGCGACAAACACTGGGACTCGTATACAAGTTTGTTTTTGTACTTCGCGTGAATTTTAGTGAATGAAAGCGCTGTCAACGTGGGGGAGAGTTTATGAAATCTGGAATAATGCCAAAAAAAGAACACTCATTATTAGCCGAAAGTCTTTGGAAGTGCTTCTGCTTAACTGCTTCTCAAATCTCAATTTGCGGAACTTTGTTTTAGTCAACCTTGACAAGATTCGTTCAATTGATGCTACTATTTGACAAAGTGATGAAATGATGTTGTGGAGAAACCAGATACGCCATTGCTGGAGTTCAACTACCGCGCAAAAAAAAAACTGTGGCGTTAATGCATTTTTTAATGAATTATTTTTGTTGATGGCATTGTTTTTTTGATTCGCAAGCATAATTTTTTTGTTGACAAAGGGTGCACAGTTTTTTTCATTTATTTTAACATATGTAGAATAACAAGTTTTAAAAATAGCAACCTGCACTACATCACGTACATAAAACCAATGGATGTACTTGTTATTAAAGTATATAAATATTTTATATAGTACGTAGTTGAATATACTGTTGCACTTTTGGATTGAGGTTGAAGTACTCTTTGTGGGAATGGACACTCAGACAGAAGTTTCTCATCTGCCACCCTCCAATTTGAACTTTTATCAAATCCAATCCCACACTCAATTTTCAAGTTCATTGAACTTCTTGGAAAAAAGGGGGAAAAAAAGGGAAATGAAAATTCGTCTATGTAAAAGTTGGTCAACAGCAATAACAACAACGAATTCATTGAACTCGTTGTGAAAAAAAGAGTTTAGTTGGCAGTTTCAAAGCGAGGGGTTAACCACCCTTTGGAGGCCAACATCTCTCCCCCAACACTAATAGGAGGGCCAACAAGAAGCACTGACCTATCTGAAAGCCAAATTTATAAATATTGTTGACTTGCTGTACGAAAACAAAAACACGGCTTGCAAAATTCTGCTTACCTTAACTATAAACATAATTGGGTATAAACAAAACCTGCAACTCTCAACGTATTCCTACTACAAGCTCTACGTGTATCTAGTATCTGGTTACTCATATCAGGCCATACAATTTACGCGCCAATTTAATCACGTATTGGCCAATGACCGTACGGGACCCATTTGTTTACTACTTCGGGTATGAGTAAGTAGTGCATACTACTACTAAGGGCTTTCCATCTAAAATTACAATTGGCTTATGCCAATTCTGAGTGGCTCTGAGTGTGCTGCATGCCCCATTCGCATGATGAGTGCTTGGAATTTGGGTCGAAAGAGCTTCAATTGTTGTGGCTTATTGCCACCTACCTGTATGATGCATCCGCAAGTGGTCAGTGCGTGGCTGGGAAATGTTGCACTTGGGAAAATTGCAACTTGGTCGGATTTACGGGTACATGTGCTGAGTCATGCTCGATATCCAAAAAAGACAGAAAATATGGCCAGCATGAGTCAAAATCACAAAACTGCTTGTCACTAAGCCGGCAGACACTGCATGGCGACCAAACAGGTTTTAGAATTCCCCGAATCACACACACAAACACACATACGCACCACCGCTCTCTGAGCCACTCGTATGGATTCAGGTATTGAACATTGAGTATTAACATGAAATAAATTCCAATGCGAAAGTCGGTCCAAAGTTCGTTTTGTATGACGAGCAATCGCGTTTGGACTCACGTGCACAGGTTGAAGACCAGTTTAGAGCTGAAATGCGTTAAGAGCGTTGCATGGCTGCAATTATGTGAATGCAAGACATGAGTGCAGCTACAACTGGGGAATTTTTTTTCGGTTTTTGGTGTTGGGGGTACTCCCAGCTAAAGTAGATCGTTTGAAAGGCTTGGGAAATACCCCAATGACTCTCTGAAGTGAGTTCTACGCACAGAGTTGTGATTTCTCTGCATGAGTGAACACGATAATAATTTATCATATTCAAATGTACTTTCTGCATTTCAAATAATCTTTTTAATATATATTTAGTTTTTTTTTTAATAGCATCTTTGTACATTCCCTCACAGTTGGAGGTTTTTAATTTTGCGGGACTTCATTAATATTTGGGAAGTACTAAGAAAAAAAAATAAACGTAATTTAAATCAGAAATACGAACCGCCTTTATCGGCATTTGAAAATCGCACAAGTTGGCAGCGCTGTGCGCTCTCGAAAGCTCTTAAAAAGCTTTAATACTAGAGAGCTTCGCTTTGGCGTTTGCTTGCGGCCACCGGCATTTGAAAAAGCTTTTGCCTCTCGCTTCTTCTTACATGTAAGCAAACGCTTCTAACAGCTGAGCGTGTATTGGAAAGCGGAACTCTCCAGTGTTGTATAATGAACTGGTTTATTTTTTGCACGCATGGAAATAGTTGAATAAAACAAGCAATTATACTAGAAATGATTGAGCAATTTAACGCATTCTTGATATTTGAAAGTAAACTTTTAGCGCGACACAGGGTGACACCGAGCAGCACAGTTGACTTTGCCAAAACATTAAAGAAAAAAGCTCAGTGATGTAATTAGAAAAACAGCGGTAAAGATGGCGAAATGGAACCTAAAAATAAATTAAAAAGTGTACATATATACAAAGAAACAGAAGGTGAAGAAACAAAGAAACGAAGCAGAAACGAAGTTATAGTGTTTACCTTTTTAAGCGGTGAAGAAAGAAGCTGAGAACTTTGGAAATAATTGCTCGAAATATGGGAAACGCCAGAAGTGAGATAAAAACACCGACAGAAACCGGATCGAGCATTCAGTTTGTCGCTGACTGACGGAAGTGACGGATCACGGAGTAGCAAACGAGCGCACCACGATCGCGTGAATTCCGTGTATTAATTTGAATTAGAGCGCGGCGAAGTAACCAAAATCAACGCTTTGTGAATCAACATTTTCCAACGGGGAAATTTCTGGCGAATTGAGAAATCAATAGCAAACAATGGAGTACCTTCAACATGCCTATGAGAAAATATTTGGAGCCGACACCGCGTCAGAAGGCACGCAAGGTGTTTTCCACACGTGAGTTTCCAGAGATAGCGTGGGCGTTAAAATTCCCCACTCTAAATGCTATTTATACACTGTGCGAATTTTCCCACTTATCAATGGAAAACTTTTTTTTAACTGCAGGCCCCGAAAAGTGGTTTGCTTCGGAAATGTGCTACTAGATCGTATAGTGAAGCTGGATAATCCAGAGATACTCGAACACTACAAGCTGGAACTGGGTTCCAAGGGGGAAATTGATCTGGATACACTCACCACAATCGTCTTAGAGACAGCCCATGAGTAGGTGTCATTGTTCAGAGCTTGCTAATTGTCTTTTAACGCATTTCTCTGCCTCTCTCTCCCTATCAGCTCCAGTTGTCTGTCGAAACCTGGAGGTTCTGCTCTCAACACTGTGCGCATACTCAAGCAACTGGGCACCGAACCACAATTCTTCGGCGCTATTGGCAACGACAAGCACGGCGAGCACCTGCGCTCCATTCTCACAGAACAGCGCATCGAAGCTCGACTGCAGACCATTGAGGATGTACACACGGGACAGTGTGTGTGTCTCATACACCAAGACAATCCTACGTTGTACGCCAACATCGGTGCCTCGGCAAAGTTCTCCGTTGAGCAGCTCTCCGAGCTGGCCAAACCCGGACCTCAGACTTTCCTGCGTCCAGTCGAACGCAAGCAAATCCTTTATGTCGAGGGTTTCTTTGTGCCAGAGCGAAGAGCAGTACTCGAATATATTTTAGACAACCTGCTACGGGAACGTCGTTACTTGGCCGTGAATCTCAGTGCCCCCTATATTGTGCGAGAGAATGCAGACATGATGCTCAAGTTAGTGAGTCGCGCCATGATTGTGTTTGGAAATCGTCAGGAATTTGAGGAATTGGCTGCCATCAGTGGGTGTAAGGATGTAAATGAGCTTGGAGGTCAGTTACTGGAGTCTGGAAATCACAAAGTCATGCTTATAACCGATGGTGGCAAAGGCGTACAGTTGATCACCAACTGTGAGCAGGAACGGTTGCCAACTGGTCCATCAAGATTTGAGGATTTCCGTGTACCGCGTGTAGAGAAAGTGGTGGATGCAACGGGTGCAGGAGACTCCTTTGTTGCTGGATTTCTGCATGGTTGGCTCGAGAAACGCTCGGTGGGTGAGTGTGTGCGTCTGGCAACCAGTGTGGCTGCCAAAGTCGTCACGCAGATTGGCTGTAATCTGCCCTAGTTGCCCACCGATCTACAAAATTCACCATTTGCACCTTTGGTATGCAGGCCAGACCAAAATCCCATTATGAGGGTTTGACTAATCTCAGTGACGCCAGTGACTATTTAGAATTTAAGCTTGCGATTGTTTTAAATTTAAACACACTCACACACACAACACACACACATGCGTACATACACTCATGTACGCCCTTAGTTCCTTACAAAGCAAACGCACAAAGTGAGCAATCGGATCAGTAATAAATCGGTTACAAATCAATTCCAAGTATTCAAGGATATATATTTATGAACAATATTTTGAAAGAATTGCGGTGAGTACTTGTATTTATAAAATTAAATATATACGATGAAGAAATTTAAAATCTTTTTGCAATCTTTAACTAGGGAAAGTAATGCTTTTGTGTGCTGACTTTTAATCTAAAACGGATTAAGATAAACTGAATTACGTTTAGCTTCAGTTTTGATTAAATTACCAACAGCGCATGTGGGAACTAAAAATATTATAGATATGTCTTATCTGAAGCAGGTCATATAAAACTTTAAATTTAAACTTTAAATGTCTAAATTTATTTCTTTATGAAGAAATCAAGTGATTTAAATATTCAAATTTCATCAATTATATATTGAAATAAATATATTTTAATTATAATGCTTACTTTCGCCGACTACAATTAAAATTGTACGTTAATTACTAGAGAATGACGCGCTTAAACTATTTGTGAATCTTAATGATTACATTATTCGATTAATCTTAATAGTCAGCTTAAAAGTCCATCAAATCTATCAAACAACGATCTTATACCTTGTTAATTCTAGTTAAATTAATACGATTTTAAGTGGGCGTATGTAAAGTTTTCTTATATCTAGTTATGAGCAAACAATCTCATATCATTTTGTACCGTATTAATCATACAACAAGTCATACAAATAAGTGAGAGTGGGATATGACGACATAGTTTGATACATACATGTACATTATGTACTATTACTTAGCTCTGAGTGTGGCATGTCTAGATATCATCAAAGTAAATTTTCTTTGTTGTTTGTCGTTTTGTTCTGTTCGGGGGTTGCTAGGAATTCGAAAGGGAATTTGGATTGGAATAGGAATTGGACTCGCACTTGGCTTGGTGCGTCACACGTGTTTGCAAATCGTTAACAAAACTAAGCCGTATTAGCCATGCCTGTTGACTTTGCTAGTGCTACAGGGCTACAGGGCAACTGCCTGCAGGGTGGTTAAAGTCACCAGCTGATGCAAAAATGTTCATGTAGACTTTCTTGTACTTAACAATATACAAATACAAAGCAAATACAAAATACCAAATTAGAAGCTTACCAAAGCAATTTCATTTTTCAAGGCAAATGCTTCGAGTAAGCCAAGTGAGCTGCTTAATTGGCAAAAGCTGCTTACGTTAGAAAGACGCCCACAAGTTTGTAATGTAGCAACCGAATGGGCTAAAGTCAATATGGACACGCCCACACAATATCGTTGGAGGCCCCAATAATGGGCAGTTGACTCGTTTAAATCACGTCTCTGGGTTGGCTTGGCCACTGGAATCTGCTGTTAATTACTTGATATTAATTTTGTAGAAGTTGAGCTTGAAGCTAGAGCAGCAGGATGTGTCCTGTGCACGTAATTAATGTCATCCTGTGGTTTATAGGGTTAACAGGCACTCAACATTTAAAGGGTGTGTAGTGTGTGGTGTGTGGTGTGTGTTGTGTGTGCTTTGATGTGTGTTGGTGTGTGTGTTTGCCTGACTTGACTGAATGTGATAATTAAATGTCGTCAATTTGCAAAGGGCTTAGCTTTTAATTTATAATAAATTTTGCCAATGGAAATTGCTGGCGTTGTTGTTGTTGCCATGCAACAAAATTGCATTATTGCCATGCAACCCAAAAACGAAAAAAAAGGGTTGCCCTTTGATTTATGCAGCAGCTGGAACTGACATTGCATGGCAAGTAAGAGCCCAAGGTTGGGTCAGATGTCTGCTCTGGTCTGGGCCTTGATGTTTGCACAAAATATTGCGCATACGCCACAGATGCCAGTAAGGACTGGCTAGCATTTGCTGCTTGAGCTTTTGGCTTTGTCCTCTGCCTTTTTGCGGCATAACGCGCGGTTAAGTGGCCATAATGTGTGCCTTTATGGGCTTGGTCCTGCCGCCCTTGTGTTCGGGCCCTGGCCAACTGTTGTTGTGTACAGGTTTTATTTTAATTCCCCGCCGTATTTGCTGAGCTGGCATTGTTGCTGAATTATGTTATGCTAGGCGCTTGTTGATTTTTATATTGTTTTCTTTACTTTCTCCCTCTCTCACTCTCACTCTCCCTGCCTGCTTCTGTCTGTCCCTTTTGGCCGTATTCGCTTTTAATGCATGATAAGCGGCGTGGTCAAAATATTTGGCGTTGGCATGTTTGCTCAGTTGTTTACGGATAATCCGGTTTTATTGTTTAATAAGTCATGTCTGTGGAACGCTGAGCCTGGCTAGCATGACTGTTGACCACGTTAGCAGCTCGTTAACTTACTGACAGGATACTCGCTTGTTACAGAGCAAAATCGATGAATATTTGCAGCTTTAAGTAGGATTTTGGTAGATGAGAATTATAAATATATTTAATTAAATTTAGCATGTGGTTAAGTATATGAAATTTCCCAAATTAGTCTAGCAATTGACCAATTGTAAATCTTAATTGAAAATACATTGATAGCTGCCAGTTGAAGTTCATACAATGGGAATTCGACTCTTACCAAACAATCCATTGTCATGAAGCAATTTGGCAAATTATAGGCTATGCAATTGGCTATTACCAAAGGGACACTTCGAGTCTGTCGTTGGCGTCAATTGGCGAAATAAAAGACGTTTGCCAAGCACTTTGCAGGTACAGTTTCAAGTGGAATCCGCACACTCAAGTCAGCCACACTTTGGCAAAGTTAAGCATCTGACAGTGGATTGGATTGAAATGGCTGAAAGCGAAGACATTGCTCTAGTTGCAATCAATGTGCGCATTTGGAGATACTTTGCCATACTGTACCCCACCGCTGAGCAAAGTTGGCGGAAGTACGCGTTCGTGTTGCCCGTTTGTCTGATGAACGTGTTGCAATTGCTCTATTTGCTGGAAATGTGGGGCGATCTGCCCGTCTTCATACTTAATCTGTTCTTTATCTCTGCTATCTTCAATGCTCTAATGCGCACCTGGCTGGCTATTTTAAAGCGTAAGGAGTTTGAGGGATTCCTGGCCAGCCTCACACACTTGTATCGCCAAATTGAGGCATCGACTGATGTGAAAATTCAATGCATTCTGCAGAAAGCAGTCAGGGAAGCACGTCACATTGCTATCTTCAATTTGACAGCCTCCACGCTGGATATAACAGGTGCACTGGTTTTTACGCTATTTCGCAAGGAACGCGGTAAGTAAAAACTCCTTCAATGCAACCCATTTCTGTAGGAATTTTCTGCTTTTTTTGGTTTTGCAGTGCATCCCTTTGGTGTCTCCTTGCCGCCGCTGAATATGCTGAGTACTCCAACCTATGAGATTGTCTATGTTCTACAAATACCCACTCCTGTTGTCCTCTCCATGATGTATATGCCGTTTGTTAGTCTCTTTGCGGCTTTCGCGCTCTTTGGCAAGGCAATGCTACAGATTTTAGCCTATAAATTGTCATGCATTGAAGACATTCATGATGAAGAGCAACGCTATCAGATGCTGACTGCCTGCATACGTTATCACACAAGTATTATGCGGTAAGGGAAAGGTATTTTCTTTACTTAACACTATATATCTCTACGATTCTGTTGCTTTTAGCTATGTAAAGAGCTTGAACACGCTGGTCACTAATATTTTAGGAGCAGAAGCTCTCATTTTTGGCTCCATTGTTTGTCTGCTGCTGTTTGGACTGAATATTGCAAGTATTATTACTCGTACTATACAGTATTTAATGTAAGTTACCTAAAGGTCGATTCGTACACTCAACGGATTCCTATGATCATGTATATTGGCACTATGCTGTATGTGCTCTTTACCTATTATAATCGGGCCAACGACATGGTTATTGAGGTGCGTGCTTGGTCGACACGTTTTGACGTACTTCATTTTAATTGGAAACTCTTTCACAGAGCGCTCTTGTATCACAAGCTGTTTACAATGTGCCCTGGTATGAGTGTGGAGTGCGTTTTCGCAAAACTCTGTTGATCTTTTTGATGCAAACGCAGAGGCCTTTAGAGGTGAGTGTGTCCCTTTTGGGATTGGCATGCATTTCATTTTGGTAGATTCTAATCTTGCCTTTTATATGTGCGCTCCATTACATCTCTCTCCTCTCTCATTTCGGTTTGTTTCGTTTCGTTACGTTTCGTTTCGTTTTCATTTTGCTTTCAGATAAGAGTTGGCAACGTTTACCCCATGACTTTAGCCATGTTTCAGAGTCTGTTGAATGCATCCTATTCGTTCTTTACCATGTTGCGTGGCGTGACCGACAAATGAGCTGGAAGGCCAAAAACTTTTTGGCCATACACTGAAGTTGGGGCCAACTGGCAATCTGAGTAATGCATAAAGTTGTTGTACTTGTTTTATCCGGCATTTGCATATGCTTCTCGTTTGCATAGTTATTTTGAAAGGATTTAATCTGGCTGTTTGTAGTCTCAGCCATAGCGTGCGCATGTAGAAATTCTATTTCTAGTTGTAGTTTTAGTGGTAGGCAAATTGTGTGTTTTGTTTGCTTTAAATCTGTTATAAGCTTAGAAATGCTTTACTCCGTCGTTGCATAGTGATTGGAACTGTTAATCTCTGGGGGCGACGCTCAACTGAATTTTAATCGAAATTTTAACTCAGCCTGAAAGTAGGCAACAATAATGGAGAAGCAATATTTATCGGATTTAAGTATTGAATTGTCTTAGGGAGCTCAAGCTAAGATATTTATCGCAATTTTTATGCTTAATAAAGTTAATAACTCGTAGAAGTTGAAATGAATACCATAACTACTGATGGTTTCTTACTGTTTTTATCAGATTTGGGTGTGTAGTGCATAGTGCATAGAATTATCTTAAAATTAAAGCATACCGAATTTGATTTAATTCTGTTATCAATTCTAAAAGTATTTAAACAAATTCAGTGAGTTTTAGTTTTAAGATTAAATAGTGCCTAGCATAGACATATAGCAGCTAGAATGTCAACGCTGGCTCTGTGCTGTAAAGTGTTGCATACTTTTGCGCGGCGTTTGAATTTAATCCTTGATCCATGCGCTTTTTAATTAGAGTCCGTGAAATTGTTTTGCTTTAACATGTTGTCTGGCGCAATTTAATTAACATTAGTCATGTCCTTTATTATGCAAATAAACAGCTTTCGCAGTGGCAGCGCCGTCGGCAGCAGTAGCAACAATAACAACTTAATTTAAAATTCATTATAACTGACACCAACTAGTTAAACAATTGCCAGGCAGCAGCAAAATTGCCCAACAACAAAGGACAATAACTAAAACAAGGAGAACAACAAAAGAAACAACAACTGAGCGCGCTTGAATATTGAAATGAGCGTCGGTCGCACTTGAAATACGCAAATAAACTTCAAAGGCAATACGCTAAAGGACTGCACGCTGTGTCCTGTGTCTGTCTTCTCTGCGCCTCTGGTCTTCTGGTGCTCCTGGCCCTCTTGGCCTCCTGGCGAGCGCATAAATAACGGCAGCAAGCCACGGCTGAAGGCGGCAAAATCGAGTCGCTGAAGGCATTTGGCTGGGACTCGAGTGGCGTATACTTAATTTTATTATGAGGTGTCAAGTGGGCCGTCGACTTTGCAGCGTTGGACGCCTTTTGGTCTTTTGTTTGTGTAATTTATGTTGCTGCCATTTGGTGGCAGCAGGTGAGCACGCCTTTCTTCCCGAATGAGGCGTGTCCCCGTACGCCAATGGGCGTATCGCTTTCCAACCTGTGGTTGCTCCAGCAAAATGTAAACTTCCTTTAGGCATTTGCTTTATACCCAGCACACCGACTGCATTTCGTAGTTTTGTGCCTTGATTTTTATGGAGAACGAATATGCAAATGGCACAGGAAGTGTAACTGCGGAACAAACACCCACAGACAGTTGTCCTGGCTGAGAGCTCGTTGTCCATGTGTGCTGCATAAAATTAACAAGTTTTGTCGTCTGTTTCACCCGCAAAAAAGGAAGCGTTACGTAAAAAAAGTTTCATTAGAGCCATGGCCATGACCATGGCCATAAGCATGTTATTTACCAACAGCTGGCATTGCCAACAATTTCTCTACTCCCTCTCTTTCTAACCCCCTCACTCTTTCTTTCTGCCTCTACTCAACTGTGTGCTTTGTTGTGGCGCCGCGTCAAAGGTGGCGCTGTTTTATAATTGAATTCATATGCATCAATGGAGGCAGCAGCGGCAACAAACACCGAAGCCGCAACATTAAGCTTTGGGGTTGGACTGAGAAATGGCATCCCTTAGTCCCAAAAAAGGGGAAACATTCTCACACTTATTACATTTGGCATTTCATTTAAATGGATTTTCAATTGCGGTTTCAACATTTTGCATAAATTGCTGTAATGAGTTTATTTCGTACCCTACGCCATGCAAAAGTGGCTTCATTTGGTTCAGTTCTCGCTCAGTCCTTGCTCAGTCCTTGCTGAGTCCTTGCTCAATCCTCATCTATCTCATTTGCCATTGTCAACTGGCTGTCAACTGTGGCAGTTATATTGACAGTTTGCTTTGGCAATAAAATTTAATTGTGGTATTTTGTTTTCAGTACAATTTAGACATTTGATGGCATTACAAATGACATTATATTTTTCAAAAATTAAGTTTGCTCATTAAGCATTATCATATACAAAAAGCACTAAATATATTTTGAGTGCCTTTAAAACTAGCTGATCTGGGCATGGGTAAATCGATAAATCATTTTATTAGGGGGAACTTCGTTTTGTTCGAAAATAATTTTCATTTAACTCAATTGTTCCATGATGTTTCTTATCTAATTCAGTAAAATCTTTTTTTAATTATATTGTTGTATAGCCAAGTATACTGCTTTGATATTCGGTTCAGTCAAAATTTGTCATCATGCGCTCAACACTCGTTGTTCTTGGAGCCATTGTGATTTGTATAACATATTTGCCCAGCCACAATGTAAGTTAATTGCTACTAAACTAAAATAAAGCTCACTGTTAGTCTACTTTCAGAACGGCGTCGAATTCAAGTTCTCAAATGCAATTTGTGAGTCATATAATAAATCGTGGGTTACCTTCTCCCAATGTCGTATATATGCTGTTAGTCGCAGTAGGAATACATTGAATATAAATGTTACTTTCCTTCATCCTACTAACAGTATGTATCTCAAAATGCAAGTTCTGAAGAAAGCTAGTGGGTACAAGCCATGGATCTTGAAGGCATCAATTGATGCATGCAAATTTCTCAAGACACCTAATAATCCATTGGCAAAAATTGTTTACGGCCTCTTTAGAGAATTCACGAATGCAAATCACACATGCCCTTATATGGTAAGTAAGGGCATTGAATAATTAATTACACTTAAATATTAAAATTTTTATTTTCAGGGCGTTCAACTAATTCAGGGATTTTATCTGAGACCTGAGCTCCTTCGACTTCCTTTTCCAACTGGCGAATATCTACTTACAATGTTATGGTCATTTGACAAAAGGCCGCTATTCTCAACAAATGTATATTTTGTCTTTAAAGAAGATTATTAGCTACAGTTTCTGTATTACTTTTCTTAAGTGCACGTATTTTTTAATATTTTAGTATGCCCGGGGAATCAATCACCCGTGTGATATGAGTCCAGGCAAGCCACTTTTGCTTAGCAATTACCAAACAATATCAATTGGTCTATTTAAAAGATAAATTTGCATTCAAAGTTTTTAAACGCTACAATTATTGTGTTCAAAAAGTATATAAATAATGGTTTCTGACAACTTAAACAATATCGATTCGTCATTTAAAAACTGGGAGTGTTGCAATGGAATTCAACCGCTCTGCTCAAGGACTGTTACTAGGAGTAATCGTGATTCAACTAACTTCAAACGTAGGTATTAACAAGAAATTAAAAATCTTCGGCTCGCCGAGATTGATCAACAAAAAATGTATAAACTCTATATATAAAGCCTACCGATATGTTCGATTTTAAAATATTAACTGTGTACAGAGAAAATAGACTTCTGTACCAAGTTATATCAAGACAGCTTTGAAACTGAAAGACAGACCCACAGACAGACGGACAGAAGACATGGCGATATCGACTCAGCTCTTGATGCTGATCGTGAATTCATATACATGAACTATATACATATGACCATAACTCCTGCAAAGCCGTACAAACTTCGTGACAAAAACCATATACCCTCTGCAAGGACATAAATGCAACTAATTTCAATTTCAGGATGCCCTTGTCCTTAAATTTACGAATGCCGTCTGCGAAAGTTCCAACAAATCGTGGGTTGTCATAAATGAATGCCGTTTAAAAGCTGTTAACCGCAATAAGACAATTTACAACTTTAACGCAACTCTTATACACCCAGTTAATCGAGTATCTTTGGGATTACAATTTTTGAAGAAAGCCAATGGATACAAACCCTGGGTTATTAAGACAGTCACGATCGATTGCTGCAAGTTCTTAAATACGCGTTACCAGCCATTTCTTGCTATTTTGTATAAACACATTGGAAAATTTACCAATTTAAACCACAGCTGTCCCTATGTGGTAAGTACTTAATCGATTGCTTTTTTAACTGAAATTTAAATTAATCATTGTTTCCCTTTATATGTAATGAAGGGAAACATATTACTTATGGAATTCTATATACCCCCCGAATCAGTGCGACTTCCATATCCAACTGGCGATTATTTAATAAAAATGGATTGGATTTTTGATAATAAGAAACAGTTTTTTACGAATGTATATTTTCAATTTATAGAAAACCTAATCGATATGTGAGACATCGTCAGCTTTTAAGCAATTACTATTCGTGGACAATCAAAAATCCGCAAACAACAAAATTCTATATATTTGAGTGTACTATGTGTGCGAATGAATTTATTAATTTTTATTGGGCTGGGCAAAAATGAGTGTCTAATATTGTTTGAGCTGAAAATGTATGCAATTGTCAATAGTCAGATAAAAGTTTATAAAGTTACTAAATGATTTTGACTAATTATACACCACATGGTATCTTTGATAAATTTATACTCTCTGCAAGTATATATTGGGTTTGTATAAAGTACTTAACAGGCTGAAGGAGGCGTGGCAGACCACATAAAGTACCACCAAACGCATGCTAACTCTACTCTCTGTAATTGAATTTAAATTACAGTCTGTCGCGTGTTGCTGATTTTGTTCGTCTGGTACATCAGCTAGTAATATCTTATTTGTTGCCCCTCCGCAGATGTAATTCGCAAGTTTTTTTTGTAGCTCTCAAAGCTCTCAAACGGCATAAATTTGAGCAAAAGTACCAGGCGAACAGAAACAGTCAGCAGGTTGCAATACATGAAGTAAACAAACATAAAGGTTTGTTTATACACGTGGACAGATGGATTTCCCGCCAACTACCTCAAATGGTCTCTACGCAAGCCTCTCCGCCTTCCTCTCTCTATTTACCATCTCTACGCTCATTGCGTGTTTGTTCGCAACATGGAGGCCTGGCCGACCCCACTAAGTACATATATATATTTATATATATATGATCAGCACCAACAGCCGAGTCGATATAGCGATGTCCTTCTGTCCGTCCGTTCGTCTGTCCTTCCGTCCGCCCTTCTATCTGTCTCTCTGTCCGTTTGTCTGCCCGTCTGACTGGCCGTCAGTCCGTCCGTATGAACACCTGGATCTTCTAAATCTGAGCTGAAATGCCAGGCCAACAGAAATAGTCTGCAGGTTGCAATACATAAAGTAAATAAGCGGAAAGGTTTGTTTATACACGTGCACAGCCGTCCTCTTCCACCCACTCTCTGTTTACGATCTCTACGCTGTTTGTCCTTCTGTCAATCTGTCTGTCCGTCCGTCAGTCCGTCTGTCTGTCTGTCTGTCTGTCCGTCTGTCCGTCCGTCTGTCTATCCGTCTGTCTGTCCTTCGGTCCGTCCGTCTGTCCGTCCGAATGACCACCTGGATCTTTTAAATCTGAGCTGAAATACCAGGCCAACAGAAATAGTCAGCAGGTTGCAATACATAAAGTACATACACGAAAAGGTTTGTTTATACACGTGCACAGCCTCCCTCTTCCACCCACTCTCTGTTTACGATCTCTTCGCTGTTTGGGTGTTTGTTCGCTGCCCCCGTTAGACGCTTGAACGGTTTCTGTGTCTCATCTTTGGCGCCAACAAGGAGCACTCTCTGTTTACTGTTTACGTATGCTCCCGCTCTCTACTCTCTGCATCAACAGTACATTAACAGTGCATCAACAGTGCCTTAACAGTGAATTAACAGTGCATTAACAGTGTATTAACAGTGCATTAACAGTGAATTAGCAGTGCATTAACAGTGCATTTACAGTACATTAACAGTGCTTTAACAGTACATTAACAGTTCTTTAACAGTGATTTAACAGTGCATTAACAGTGAGTTAACAGTGCATTTTCAGTGCATTTACAGTGCACCAACAGTGCATGCTAAGTGAATGTTAATGTTAATGCACTGTTAATGCACTGTTAAAGCACTGTTAACGCACTGTTAATGCACTGTTAATGCAATGTTAATTCACTGTTAATGTAATGTTAATGCACTGTTAAACCACTGTTGATGCACTGTTAATGCACTGTAAATGCACTGTTGATGCAGAGAGTAGAGAGCGGGAGCATACGTAAACAGTAAACAGAGAGTGCTCCTTGTTGGCGCCAAAGATGACGGACAAACACAGAAACCGTTCGAGCGCTCCAACGGGGGCAGCGAATAAGCTGTCACGTGTATAAACAAACCTTTTTGTTTGTTTACTTCATGTAATGCAACCTATCGACTGTTTCTGTTAGCCTGGTATTTCACCAAGAATTATTAACGATTGTGGGCCCTGAAGATCGCAGCGGTCAAGCAGAGAAAAATCCGTGAAAGGCCAAAATAGAAGATTTTTTGGTGTGAAACCCCAGGAGAACAGAATCAGGAGCAAGCGACAGACTGTAATTTAAATTCAATTACAGAGAGTAGAGTGCGGGTGCATCTGTAAATAGTAATCGGATAGTGCTCCTTGTTTATTCGGAATTTTATAAGTATAAATAATAAATTATTAAATTGTTTTAAAAGTTTAAAAGTGTATTAAAAACAGAACTATCTTTGCAACTTCTATATCTATTACTGTGGTGTGAGTAATTATTAACATTTGTTCAGGCTCAGAAAATAATTCATTCATGCGAAATGAATTAAAAACAAATTTAGCTTACCGGTTTTTAATAAAAATGGGTAGTCAGTATAAAAAATGAGTCGATTGGCGAATGTAGAACTCTTTCTTGTTTTATAAATGGTATTTGTGGAACAATTAAAAAATTGCTATTGAACTACGGTGTGGATGTTTACTCAGACAATTTTAAAGATAAATATAATCAGAACTTTCTTGAAACTTAACTCGTTGCAATGGAAATAAACCGTTCAGTTCTTGGACTGCTGCTTGCAATATTTGTGGTTCAACTAACCTTAAATGTGAGTAATGAAAAGTTATCGATTCAAAACATATTTAAAGTATTTTTTTTTTTATGACAGGACGCCGCTGTCTTCAAATTAACGAATGCGGTGTGTGAAAGTTTGAATAAATCGTGGGTTGCCATTAATGAATGTCGTTTAAAAGCTATTAATCGCAATAAGACGACTTTCAATTTTAATGCAACTTTCTATTACCCGGCTTATCGTATAACTCAAGTGGTAAACCTATTTAAAAAAGCCAATGGTTACAAACCATGGGTTGTAAAAGGTTTCCACATCGACGTTTGCAGATTTTTGAAAAAGCCATATCACCCATATGGTATTCTTATGAACAATCTAATATTGCAATATTCCAACTTAAATCACTCATGTCCCTTTGTGGTAAGTATACCCTTATCGGTTATTATTTAATTTGTAGTATAAACAATTCTTTACAAAACAGGGTGAACAACTAGTTCAGGGATTTCATGTGTTACCTGAATCTATGGGACTTCCATATCCATCAGGGGACTATTTAATGACGATGGATTGGATTTTTAATAAAAATAAACAGTTTGTTACAAATATGTACTATCGAATTACAGAAAGTTTAATCGATATGTGAAATATCATTTAGTCTAGGAGCATTGCGTGTGTATTTTCAAAATATTCCTTTTGCTCTATAGTTAAATTTTATATACAACTTTAAATATATTTGTGCTGTCCATAAATGAAGTTCTCAAATTTTTTGGAATGCAAAACGTTTATTTATTAAACGCTTGAATTGTCAGATGAACATTTTGGTATTTTATGATACTCATTCATTCGTGCAGTATTTAAAGTGATCTAAACAATTTATTTGATGGGTATTCATGTAATTTAAACGATTAATTTGAACATTATTGGCAAAATTGTTTCAATAATTGTGTTTCAAACATGGAAATATACGTATTCGGTTTTTACTACTTAAGTTATATTATTATTTAGAAACAGAGCTTGCCGCAATGAAAATCACCTGCTCCATTCTAGGATTGTTGATGGGATCATTCCTCTTTAATTTAAGCTTAAATGTAAGTTCTACACGACTATAGACGAACAGAGTTTTAAATGGAATTTTTTGTTAACTACAGGATGCAATTCTCTTCAAATTTACGAATTTAGCTTGCGAAAGTTCCAATAAGTCGTGGGTCGTTATTAATGAATGCCGTTTAAAAGCTGTTAACCGCAATAAGACGATTTTAAATTTTAATGGAACTATATTACACCCGGTTAATCAAATATCTGTATTAATACAAATTTTGAAGAAAGCCAATGGATACAAACCATGGGTTATTAAGTCAGTCATCGTCGACTGCTGTAAATTCCTTAAAACTCCTTATCATCCATTTGCTATTCTTTTGTACAAACATTTTTCAAAATTCTCCAACTTGAACCACACCTGCCCCTACGTGGTAAGTAGAAACTTATCAAATGTTTTGTCTTCAAATTTTGACTTAAAACTTTTCTAACAAAAAGGGTGACTTATTACTTAGGGGATTTTATATTCGACCAGAATCGGTGCGGATTCCATATCCCACTGGGGATTATTTAATTAAGCTGGATTGGATTTTTGATAAAAAGAAACAGTTTTTTACGAACTTATATTATCAATTTATAGAAAACTTAATCGATATGTGAGACATCGTTAACAGTAACGAAATATTAAAGTGAAAATAATTTTAAAAATAATTGTGTTAAATTACGTGAAAACATTCAGAGTATCCTGTAATTTAATGTCATGTAAAACTTAAAATATATATGTTTGGTAAAAAATAATGTCTAATTTTGTGTACCATTCATTAACTTTTACCAATTGGACGCTTGAGTAATCATATGAACAATAATGAAGTCATTGTTATTTTGGCTGAATTTATAATTACTTCTCTGTTATGGAATTTGAAATTAGGAGCATTTTAATGGTTATTTTAAAAGTGAACTGGTACAAGTGAGATTAGTAAGCTGTATGCATAATTAACACATTTTTAAATAACAATAGTTTTAGTACAGTTTTGACAGTAATGTGTGCCATTAGTAAAGCCAAACAGACGATTGTCATTGTTTTGGGACTATTGAGAAATCTCTCACAGGCAGAGCATTCATTTTCCAATTATTTATTGATAAGTGTGTGCTGCCATGAAGCAGACCATGTCCACTTTTCCCCTTAGCCATATTCCCGTTTAGTCAAGTTAATGGCAATAAATCTGCTGCTCTTGGTAAGGACTCAGCTGCGTTGGAACAACAAGAGCAATGTCTGAGCTAGAGACTGAGAGAGATAGCGAGTGAGAGGTGTAGAAAGAGACAGATAGAAAGAGGGAGACAGTCTCTATTTATAGTGGTCGTCGTCTGGCTGCCTTACAACCTGCAGCAATGTCTGTCTGGCTGTTGTTGCCTGCAAAATATTTGCATTGTCACTTTTGATTTATTATTGTCATTGCCATGTGTAAATTGCCAGAGCAAAGGTGCAAACAAGCATCAGGCAGAGCTCCAGCTAGCATAGTACATATATGCACATCTATCTATGCATCTCTTAGTAAGGCTGTGTGTGTGGGTGTGTGTGTGTGTGTTTGTTGTGTGTGCTTGCTGCGTTGACAAGGACACATTATGTTGACCAAATGAATGGTAATTGCGGCACTGAAACAAGTAATTGAAGTGCAACTCAGTGAGCTACTCAAATAGATTCGTTGCTTTGCGGTTTGTCCTCTGCTCCGAGTACTCAGAAGTGGAGTTTTAAGTTGATTTAGTTGGCAACACTTCGATTTGAGTGTGTGCGTGTGGTTGTTCGTGTGTATTGCACTTAATGCTCGCTACTCTTTTTGTTGTCGTACGAAAAAGGTCATTAGAGTTGCTAATTACAAGCACAAATTGGAGTCTGAGGCAGAGAGAGAGAAAAGGACAAAGTACTCCAGCTCGAGGCAGCTGCTTCTGCTCCTGCCAGTGCCAATTACTTCCGCCTCTATGCAATTTCCGGTTGCGAAGATTGGAGCGATGCCTAAGCAGCTTTTCAGCAAAAAAATGTCAAACAGCGACAACTTTATATGGCCACAAGACGAGGAAATGGCAATATGCCATACAATAATGAGAATGCGAACGAGATTGCGTCTAAAAAGGCAGAGCACAAAAATAAGCAGATAATTACACGGCAGCCAGACCCGGAACTCACGATGTCCGTGTGTCTCCATAGACTGTGCCACAAAGTACAAAATTACAAAATAAAAAGCCACAAGCGGAAAATTAACAGAGCAACAGCGAGGACAACATTTGTCCAAGATATTAACGTCTGTTTCGCATGTGCCACAAGGAGTGGCAATGTTCTTAAAGTTGCAGACAGTTAAAGACATTGAATTCGATTTGGTTTGAATTGTGCCCTGGGGCAAAAAGCGACAAGAACTTTATCAAGATGCCTATCGCCTCAAATGCAAAATTCCTGTTTACCAAAATTCCAACAAGCAAACCGATGATTTCAGAGTTTGAGTTAAATTTTGTACATTTTTGACTGTCTGCGTGCTGTAAGCGAAATCCAAACAGACAACTCCCCAGCTCTATCTGTGTCTGTCTCTGTCTCTTTCCTTGGGAATTTTCATTGTAAGCCCGCCAGCTACATTTAAATGTGCCGTACAACACCTGATACCACCTGAAACCAACTGAACCCACCGCCACGTGGCTGCTTCGGAGTCTGGCACTGATTTTATGCTTTATAACTTTCGATATGCGAATGGCAAACAACGTTTAGCGCTTTGCCAAGTGTTGCTCAGCCACCCGAGGGTCTAAATCCTGCACGGCACGACACGGCGTATACGCAATATTTACGATTGTGTGCGCTTTTCCCATATAGATTTGAGTTCCATTTTTTTTGCGTTTTACTGCCGCGAGGGTTGCAAGTACCCTTCTTTTCACAGTTTACTCATCAAATATTTATGCCATATTTTTAGCTGTTGCGACAATGAGTCAAATCTGATGGAATCCAATGTCTGAGCCCCCTTTCGACTGCGATAATAAAGTTTAAGGCTGATAAACGATTTTGCAATCAAATTATGCGCATATTGAGAGGAGGAAACAACTGCGTGTGTATAAGTACGGACTCGTGTGTGTGTGTGTGTAAAAGTTGTAAAATTTATTATGGACGTGGCTTAAAGTGAGTGTAAAACGTAGGCTTTGATTTGTGTGAAGTGAAGCACGGGTGTGCGACAAATTGAGTAAATGTAACCGAAACTAGTTTAACTTGCCACAATGTTGCAAGTTGCAAGTTGCCAGTTGTCAATGGTATTATCTATTTGTGATATCTTGTGGCTACATTTCAACATTAATTCCCTTTGACAGTGACAAATTTATGCATTTATCTAAAGCCAAAGACAAATTGAATTTTGTGCTTTAGGTTTAAGGTGCTGCAGCTACCTAAATAGCTTCAAAGCTGTTGTCCTGACAATCCCTTACACATGATATTGTTATTTTTGTCGTAATTAAAAACCCATGAAAGCGACGACCAAACAACTGGCCACAATCGCATGAGCAGACAGACTGGCACACACACTCACCGTGTGTGTGTGTGTGTGTCTGTGTGCTAAAATAAACATGAGAGTATTGATGATGGGAGCAGCTCTTCCGACGGCAAAAACTTTCATATCAATTTTAAGCCAAAGTAATGAAAAAGTAACAGCGAGAAGCAGTTCGGAGTTGGAGTTCGGTAAAAAAGGAAATAAAACCAAAAGAAACGAATGCTATAGACAAAGCATATTTACACAAGCAGCACTGAAGCACACGCAGTACTGGACTGACTCTGATGATGATGACGTTCTTGATGATAATGATGAGCATGTCGATGTCGATGTCGATGATATTGTTGGCAACATACAAAGCAACGCTTATGACAGGCAGCAGCCCAAAAAGAAATAGCAATGCCAGGACTCCCACTTCTAAGGATGCTGTTTACATTTGAACGGCAGCCAACGGGACTCTAAGTGTGGGCGCGTCTGTGGCAACGAAATTAAAAACCAATAAAAAGCTGCACACGAAATTAAAAATTATGTTTTCCTTTTTACATTTTATGATATTACGACTATTGCTGCACAACAATGTAGCAGCAGAAACAGCTATAAAAAAATGTTGGTAAAAACGCATTCGAAAAAAAGAAAGTTGAGAAAATATAAAGCATAAAATGGCCGGCTTTAAAGCAGTTCAAAAATATGCTTAAAACTTTGTGTTTTTACGTTTTTGTAAACTTTTACAATTAACCAAAACAATAAAAGTTGCGAGCGCCTAAAAGGCAGCTCCACCTTTCGAAATTTGAATGCCTTAAACTTTTCGTTAAGCTGCAGACAGTAAAAAAAGTATAGCATACATTTCAGCAGCTCAACAAACCGCCTTCTGTAGTTGATGAATTTTTATGTATATTCATAGTTTCTCATATACTTTACTTTCTCCACTTTCCCGTTTCATTTTCGGCAATTAAACGACCATTCAGCCAAGTCATTCACTTAATTTACTACCTATGTTACTCGACTCCCTTCTCCACCATACCGAACATCCGTACCATAAAGCTCTCTAGCTCTGGCTATGAATAATTTAAGCAAATCGCTGGCTGTTTGTCTGTACGTGTCGCTGTGCCGGATTAGGCGGCATTTGCATATTTTAATTATTTAGATTGTTGTGTTGAGCTACTTGCTCCTAGTCCACTGTGCCTCAGTTTCTATGTCGAACCGGATGTTAGGCGGAAGTGCCCACGACGACGACATTGTCGAACGACAGACAAAAACAGGCAAAACTTAATTAAAATCAACTGTTTTTCTACCTGGCATTAAAGGTATGCTTTTAACTGAAATTCAAACTGGTAGTTCAATGCATATGAATATAAAATGGATTTAATTAATTATTTGCTTCCAAATCAATTGAACCTAAAGTCAATGGACCTAAGAAGTAAGCCTTTATTGTTGTCAAAGGCTTTTTAGTATATTTTGTGGCCTCCATCCACTGCAGTCTCCTTTTGGCCAAGTTAAAGTCAAATACGAAGAGCAAACATTTATAAGCATTTGTGGCTGGCTTTGCCAATAAACACATTACAGTTGCCAGAGCCAATCATAAATTCATAATGAAATATGAGGGCGACTGTCCAGAGATAGTCTTGGCCATAACCAAGGCGAAGCCAGTCAGCCAGCAATAGCCACAACTACAACAAACAGTGTTGCCAGACTTTTGGAGACCAAAATGATAAAAGTGTAGCTTACAAAACAAATATATTAAAAATAGCTATAAAAAAGCTACAGCAGCTGCACTAATAACAATGCACAGGGGAGTAAAATAGAGGAAGATTCAGTTGCAGGTCTGGTTTTTGGCAAGCGTGGAAAAGTGTAGCAGTAAACCAGGCGCTTGAGACTCTCCGGCTGTGGTATTACTTTTATGATTATTTGTGTCGTTTATTGTATGAGTATATACGCGTGTGTGTGTGTTTGTAAGTTTTAGTGTGTGTGACAGTGACTTTAACAACTAACACATATGGAGAACGCACAGAGTCTAGTCCATGTCCGGTCAGCGGGCTGCTTTAATTAGATTTGCACATTAGACGACAACACAGAGGCTAATGACATCTCGGTTCAGTATGCGATGCACGCAATGGACTTGCTCTGTTTATGGTCGTCTTTGGACTTACTAAACGCACACTATGAGGCGATAAACACCAGACCGTAACAGCGTAAGCGAAGAGCGAAACAAGGAGAAAGGGAGTGAGAGAGGGAGAGGGAGCAGAGCTCCATCAATAAGGCTTAATTTAATTTGAGCCTCGCTCATTTTTGCGCTATCTTTAAGCCAGAAAACAGCACACGTCCACACGTGTCCTGCACATGATTATTATTATTAGCTACAATGATGAATTCTGCTTTATGTATGTGTGTGTGTGTGTATGTGTGGGCTGTCGGACGGGCCTGGCAAATATTAATAATTGTTGCCTTTTTTCCTTTTTTTTTTTGGAGCCCGTCGACGTCTGCGGAACACGCTAAAAATTAATTAAACGTTCTTGCCTGGTGGGTGTGGCATTGAGGGGAGGTGTAAATATTTCTGCTCGGCCATTTCGTGGTTATTTATGCGCTTGATGCTCTGGCCGCTTTTACAGCACCGCTTTTACCCACTCTAGCTTTTGAAAGCACTCCCCTTGCCCACATAATGGCATACGCTCGACACTTGATTCATGTCCATGTTGTTGCTACAGCCTGTCGTTGTTATTGTCGTTGTTTCTGTATAAACAGCACGCACTCATATTGGCAATTTATATTTGTATTAATTAATGGGCCAGTAAACAATTGCTGAAAGCAGCGCCATTAGCACGCATCGAGGGTTTGGGCCATAACGTGTACCGGAATCCTGACTCCTGGACATCAAATACTGTATACACGGTACTATACATGCATGATTGTGTGTGTGTGTGTGTGTGTGTGTGCAGATAATAGGGATTACGATACGAGCATTCCAGGCTGTCCAAAGAAGGGTTCGCTCTTGTTTTTTGGTGAATTAATAACATGTTCTGTTTGTGGCATTCTGCAAAATTGACTTTAGTCATTTCATAATTTTTGCAGCAGACATCATAAATCTGCAGTTATTTCACAAATATTTGCATATAAATTTTGATTACTAACGCTGAGGGCAGTGGAAAGTTTGGTAGTGGGAAGCAGTAACTTGATTATAGCACAAGGGTATATTAGACAGATGAAAAATTAATACAAATTAACTCAGTTTCGGTTTTCTAGCAATATTTGTAAATCCTTTATTGGAAAATATAAGAGCCTATTTAAATTTGTTAATTCATAATTACTGGTAAACTACTACAGGTTTTTATCTAATATAAAAATCAGTTTAAAGCTTTCATATTCCAATAATCTAAAATATTGCAATTTCACCTATGCTCAATTAAGTGCGAGTTCATTAAGGGAAAGCGTTTTTGGCTTAGTCAAGCGATAAGTTGTATATATTTTAAGTATACAGGGCACTTATAAAGCTCATTCGGAAATAGTCGCCATGCTGCTCAGGTCGCTTGTTTTTCAAGTCCTCACTTTTTGGATAGTCCACAAAGTGAACTACAATGTAAGTACAAAGGTCAACACATAGTTTAATCAAATTGTAATTTCTGTATCGTTTACAGGACGCTGTTCTTTTCAAATTGTCGAATGCAGTTTGCGAAAGCTACAACCAATCCTTTGTTGTCATTAACAAATGCCGTTTGAAGGCTGTCAGTCGGAATAGGACGACTTTTAATTTTAATTGTACCTTGCTTCATCCAGCAGCCAATATTAGAGTGGAAATGCGGGTTTTAAAAAAAGCAAGTGGATATAAGCCTTGGGTCATAAATGCTGATATTGACGTCTGTCGGTTTCTAAAAAAGGCTTATAATCCAATCGCAATCACGACGTTCAACTTATTTAAGGAGTTTAGTAATTTCAACTCAACCTGCCCCTTAATCGTATGTATCCCATAAATCACAATGGTATATCCACTGTATGCTAACACTTTTTAAGGGCGATCAAATCGTCGATGGATTTTATTTACGCCCAAATCTATTGCGACTTCCTTTTCCGACTGGTGAGTATTTAGTTTCAGGGACTTGGATGCTTAATCAACGCCCACAAGTGATAACAAATATATCCGCTATATATGTAGAGGATTAATAGAAGTAATGTCGGAACACACGTAAATGTAAATGTATGTAAATTTTAATATTACAACGGTTATAAAGTAAATTTTTACTGTTGAGCTGAGCTCAACTGTTAACAATAAATAATTATTATACGTTCTCTATGCATACAGTTTTGGAACTTGTTTTGATCTCGACAAATATATATCATTCATTCTACCGGATCAAGCTACAAGTGTATTAAAATAGCAACACGTCAGTGATGTAATCGTATAATCGATTTTATTTTTGTGTATTTGAAATTCGGAACAGCCCAAAAGGTTCGAAACTCTATTAAATTTATGTATGATTGAAGATTGAACTGAGTTTATTTATGATGCTGTGCACTTTGCGTATTTGCCTGGCGCTCATAATAAACCGTTCGCAGTAAAATGCATTGCAAATAAACTTGAACGTAATTTCGGAGTGAAAACTCAAAAGCGTATTGAAAACGCGTGTAACAATCGGCAACGAAATGAGCAGAGCAGCAGCCAGGAGCCGGGAGCCAGGAGCCAGGAGCCTGAAGCCAATGTCCTGCAGCAGCTGAACAATAAATGTCGCCATGTTCCAGTTGGAGGAGAATGAGTATGTGGACTTGGATGCGGATGAGGCCTGTGTGTGACATTCTTTGGGACACTGAAGGACCTTTTGCTGGCATTGTATGTGTGTTTGTGTGTTTGTTTGCCCAGCGCCCTGCTCCGCTTTGGGGCATTGTAATAACTGCAGCTGCACGTTCACAATTTGTACGTAGTGTTGTGTGTGGTTCGGTTTGGTTTTGGCTTGGTTCAGTTCGGGCTTGATAAAAATGAGCGCCGGAAATGCGAATATAAATTTTGCCATATCTGATGTACAACTGTTTGTGTGTGTGTGTGTGCGTGTGGCAGGATAAACGTAATGGCTGCATTGCATTGCCAGGAAGTGGGGCAGACAGCAGACAGCAGACCAATCATCAGAAGTATGCAGCGGGCGAAGCGACTAAGAGGACATAGAACACAGGACACAGGAGGAAACGGAAATGACATGCAATAAAACACAAAGGCGCACGCATGGGGCAACATTGGGGCTGGGATTGGGATTGGGATTCGGAATGGGTTTGGTATAGGCACTGCGCTGTCTCCTGTCCATTGTGGATTATAACACAAAATGGCATCTAACAACAAAAATCTATCTGGCAAATGCATCGCCAGAAACTTTTACAGAAATTACAATTGCAAAAGTTGCGTACTTAGTGTAGAGAGAAGAGAACTTGCGTTAAGCTGAGTTCAGTTACCCGCAGTAGATGCTCTTTCCCAACAGTCCTCACCTCTCAATCCCACCCCTCACTCCCCTTCCCCTTCCCCTGTTTCAAGGGGCACTGTCCTTTGTGTGCGTTGACGCCAAGTCATTTGGCTTATCAATGCCAGACGCAGACAATTTTGGTCTTATCGCTTGGTCGCATCGCTCCCTTCATGCCATTTAATGCAGGTGGCCAACAGCTCAGCTCAGCTCAATCGATGCTCATTCCAAGCTGATTTAATGCCAACCCATTTGAGGCTGTGTCAGCTTGTATTATTAAACGCCCATTAGCCGTACCCTGGCGACAAAACAGAGCCCAGTTTGCCAGTTAGTATGAGCAGCGAGAATTTGCTATTGGCCTGGTCAGCTCATTGACATGTATGCAAACATTGCACTAATGATGGTCAACCAAGTGGCCACTAACAACCGTTTCTAACGAACATGGCTCCTGCTGCTTTGCAGTCTTCGCTTCCCTCTGTGTCATTCTCCATCCCTGTCTCGCAAACTGCACGAGTTTTGTCTTGCTTTATTGGCTAATTACGCCCTGCAGCAGGTTGTTGCATGCATGTGATTGCTCGTTTCAGTCTACAGTCTCCCAGTTGCACTCTCTGCCCCTCTGCCCCTCTGCCTGCCATAATTTGCCACAAAATGCTGCTGTTTTATTTTCGATTTTAATTTCCATGTCGCTGCCGCCTGTGGTAGTTTCGCATATATACCTATACAGATACATATGGTCGACATGCGCCTAATTTATATTCATTATCTGATGCATAATTATAGATAACGTTGCATATCAGTTGTTGTAGTCTCCACCGCGAAATTCCACTAGCCTCTCGCTTGTTGCCAACTAAACTCTTCCGTCCAGCTTCATGTCAGTCACTGCCTTCGCTTGTTGCAACTTCGTGTTTATCCTTGAGCTTATGCGTCACCCAAGCGGATGCTGATTCACTGTTTAAATATTTGACTAACGCAATTGGTAGCAAGCACAGGTAAGCGCCCCACTCTAGCCAACTTCTTAATCTTGTTTGAGCTTATCGCAATGTTACCCCCAAGTTGCTGTTGTTGCCACAAATATCAGCAAAGGTTATGTAAAATCTGGGGGGAAAGGCTACACAAATATTTGAATTTTCAAGAAATATTCTAAAAAGAATTTTAAGCATTTTAAAGCACAGATTTTTCTTTGAACTCTTCGTCTATATAATTTATTGTATATTTAGAACTTAGTTACAAAAAGTGTTTACGGACTTATGCTAGAATTATTGTTAGGTTTCTTTAGCCAAATCATATCGCATCGGTTTTCCTAGTTAATTAAATTTATTGTTGTAAATAGTTGATACTTAAACTAAGTAAATGATTACAGATAGTTGTCGAATCCAGTTAAGATTCGTTATAAAAATATAATTAGATTATTTGTATTATTCTTATGTATTTAATTAGGGATGTGTTTGTTTTTTTGGAACAGTATTGAGACCCACTTGGTAGGGGGATTCCATATTGTAAATCGTTCAGTTCTTATAACTAGACGCCTTAATCTCAAGTTGAACTTTATTGCTTTGTCGAATGCGGGATATGAGTTCGTTATCTCTATCTGTATCTCTATCTATATCGCTATTTGTATCTGTATCTTTATCTGTAGCTAAAATTGTATCTGCATTAATAATTAATGACCACCTGGTGGCTGCTTCGTTAGCGTCTGCTGCTGATTCCCGCTTCGCTCGCGGCGCATCTCATTTATTAACGACTCGAGTGTGGCGCAATCAGCGCTAATTAAAATCGCCTCCAGCGTACATCACGAGATTATGCAGTTCTTGTCCTTGTCGCCAGCTAGCTCCGAGGGCTTTCGCTTCCGATCGTAGGCGAGGGCATCGTTGGGCACGTAGCTCACCCTCACACCGCCGTAGTGTCGCCTCTGTGGCAGCTGGTACATCATCATGTAGTCTTCGGAGCTGGACGAACTGGAGGAGCAGGTAGAGCACACGTCCGACTCCTCGGTCTCATCGCGTTCCCGCTCGCGTTCCCTCTCTCGCTCCCTATCTCTGTCCCTGTCCCGCTCCCTGTCCCTTTCGCGTTCTCGCTCTCGCTGATGTCGCGACGACTTGTGAGCATTTGTTTCGCTTTCGTGCTCGGCCTGGAGCTGCGATGTGGGTCCCTGGTAGGAGGAGGACAGGGGCTGAGCTGGTGCATAGGTGTCCGCTCTGGTGGTAGAGTGGGAGCGATGACCGCTGCCACTGCGATGGTGGCTCGAGGACTTGCGGCGACGTCGTCTGCGCGATCCATGGCCATGCCCATGTCCATGCCGACTTCCGTCCCTGTCTTTGTCCCGCTCCCTCTCCCGCTCTCGCTCTCCACCGCTGCCGCTAGTGCCCGCTCCATTGCCGGAGTAGCTGCGGGACCGGGGCAAAGTGTCGGGAATGCCTTCAAAGCGCACGCCTTTCTTCTTGCCTGGCTCACCACTCATGGGCGAGGAGGAGGAGCCACCGCTGAGTATGGATACGGGATGCGTGGGCGCTTGCGTGGCCGACTGCGTGGACAGTGGAGTATTCAGCGAACGGTCGCCGGCAGAGTGCGTCGGAGAGCCCATTAGTTCCGGGGGCAGCGCAGTGGATGCAACACTCAGATTGGGCGTGGGCAGCTCAGGAATTTCGCCCGCGGCTGGCGGTGGGGGCGGCGGATGCATGATGTCGGCGTACTCATGGTGAGCAGCATGGAACTGCTGGGCGGAGGCGTGCAGCGGAGGTGCTGGCAGCGGTTGGCCAAAGTGTGTCAGGTGCTGGGGAACACCCGCCAGACCCAGCTCTGGCATACTGGAGGTGATGGAGTTCTCCATCTTCGAGACCTGCTGCAGTTGCCGCTGCAGCTGATAGCTGTGAGTGGCGCCTAACGGAGGCTTGGCGGGCCAAGCGGCATCCAGATTGGTGGCCATCTCGTTGAAGTTATAGACACCATCGCGCTGCAGTTCCATGGGCTTAGGCATCAGGTGTGGCTGAAAGTCCCCGGGCGAATTCAACGGTGACATGTTCTGCGAGCTGGAGAAGTCCGTGAAATCACCGCCAGTGGCGTGGAGACGTCCCTGCTCGAGATCCTTGACCACACCTGCATCAGAGTCGGAGGTGGCATAGCCCGGTTTGCTGTGGGACATCAGGTGTCCTCCGGCGGCTTCGTTGACCACGCCCATGCCCACAGGCACTCCAACGCCCACCCCAACACCTACTCCAGCTGCCAGTTGCTGGCTCTGCAGCTGATACATGGCCTGATTGAAGCTGGCCTGGTGCTGCTGTTGCTGCTGCGGCGACATGGGCGGTGAGCTGGAGGCGTGGCTGCTGGGAATGCGCGTTTGCTGCGGACGCACACGTTGCGTTGGCGGCGTGGGCGTGGTGTACATGCCGGTGCCCGAGCTGTCCGACGGCGTTGGTGGCTCTCCCTTGCTGCAGGCAATTGAGCAGTAGATGGCGCCACGGCGCGGTAGAAAGGCGCGTCCCAGCAGCGAACAGCGACAGGTGTTGCACGAGAAGCACTCATCGGTGGCATGCCAGTGCTGGCCATCGTGGCTCATCTGTCCCTGGTCCACGCCAATGGCCTCGCCGCAATAATCGCAGTACTCGGCAAACATCGCGTCGAAGCAGAGCAGGCAATAGGGTTTCCCCTCCCGCATGATGTACCGCTGTCCACCCAGCTGCTTGTCGCACTCATGGCAGGCAAAGTGATTCATGTGCCAGGCACGTCCCTCCGCCTCAGTGCACTCATCGGCCAGAATAATCTATTGAAATGAAAGTCACACTTAGTTGCCTTACGGATTGGACTGCTCCCAAACTTACCTCATCGCAGGCGGAGCAACGCGGCTTGAGAGTCTCGGCATGATGTCGTCCACAATACATGCGTCCATCTCGATGAAAGTAGATGAGATCCACTAGCAGCTCACGGCAGATGCAGCAGGTAAAGCAGCCTGGGTGCCAGCTGGCATTTGGGCCCAAGCGTGTGGCAAATACGGCAATGTCCCCGGTGGAAATCAGTTCATCGCACTGCAAAGAAGCGCAAGAGTTTACTACCAATGGCTAATGGGGGGTGGGAAGGGAGCAGGGGGAGTACTTACGCCATCGCAGGGACGGGCACTCATCAGTTGTCGGACATTGCCGCGTCCGAGTGCATCACGTTTGCGTTGTGTGGAAAAGAGTCGCAGCTCCTTGCGCTCCTCATCCGTCAGCGAGTGACAGTAACGAACCTGCAGCGAAAGAAGGTAACCGAAAGCACCGTTTTGTTATTTTTTGTTTGTGGACCCTGTACTTAAAAGAAACTAGTGGGGCTTATAAGGCTAGTAGGGCAGTAATGGGCGTGCGTTGATAGGCAAACCTTTGTTATGTATAAATAGTCAAATTATATCCCGTCCTTCATGAATACAAACCCAACATAACTCAATAGGAATTATCCGATTTAACATAAGAAAACCCTGTACAAACTAATCTTAGAAATCTTCATATACAGGGTCTTTTATGTTCGCCTCGCTTGTCTATCTCCTTTTCTTTTTTATTTGTCTGTGGCAGAAAGGCAGTGAGACAGGCAAATCATATGTGTGCTGAATGAGCAGATGGATGGATGGCAGCCACTTGAAGCACGCCCCGTGGGCAGTAGCACCAGCAAAGGTAACTTAAAGTGATCTTTCCCAGAAGTCAACTCAACCAGAAGATTGTTTGTCTGCAACAACAGCTAGAGCTTTAGTGCGTTGCCAGCTCAAGTGGTCAGTGGGCAGGGCTGACAACCGCAGACAGAGACCGGTAGCCGGCAGTCGGCAGTCGGTAGTCGGTAGTCGGCGGACAGTGGACACTGGAAAACGCTTCGAGTCCATATCCAACTGCTACTCCATCTCCAGTTCTATCTCCATCTCCTGCTATAGTTGCTGCTGCGGTCAGCGCCTCGTTTGTGTTGTATGCAAATTTTTCGGCTGCCTTTTTTTTGCCGCCTGCCTGCTTCAAACTCTTCTCTCTGCTGCATAATTTGATTTGAGTTGCCGGCTTGGAATTTGGGCATTTGCCACACATTCCCTCCACACACACAAACATACACACCGAGCCTTCCAGACTGGTGTGCTGCTAACTGGTCGTTAACTTGGCAGCTTCCAGTTAGTGGCAGTGGTTAAAATGCTAAAAACAGTAACTGATACGACTTTTCGAATTTGTGGCCTGGGAATTCGCTGTGAACTTGTACAGGGTCAGTTAGTTTGCACTTGTTTCCTTGATTAATTAAAAAGGTATCGCAAATGTGTGTGGGAAATTTGCTGGCAGTGACTGTGATATGCCGTTGCTGTAATTTGAGTAGTCGTCAGTTGGAGGTAGGTGGGGCAGCACTGCGGCCATTCAATCACGATAAAACGCGCACACATTTAAATAAATACTGCGAATTTGACAGCACAGAGACACGCGCTCTGTCTCGCTCTTATACCAGGTATACACACACACACACACACACACACACTTACTCACTCACACTCACCTCGTTATCATGCGGCGGCAGTTGATGCAGCAATTGTCGGACACGATACTGCTCGCCAGGGCTGTTGACGTATGGCACTTTGTCGTCGGGTATTTGGGAGAAATACAAGCGTACCTGCAAAGCAACCAAAACAGAATAAAGAATATATAAAACTGAGCAGAAGAATGAAAGCTGGAATGCAATGGAGGAAGTAGGTAAAAAGAAAAGCTAAAACAGGAATTAGAGGTCACACACTGTGCGATAAACTACGGCTTTAAAGGGTTAAGTCTCCCAGTTAGGTCCTTGACTGTAGCCATGACATCGGCACGTTGATCAGTGGGCATCAGCATCAGCGAGTGACTGCGCACAGCAGGCAACTGACTAAAAGTTTTTGATTTTATTACGTTGATTTTCCATTTGGCCAGGTTGAAAGGTGGCCAATGTGGCCATCCGCTCACGGCTCTCGGTGAACTTCTAAGCACAATTCTTTATTGGCCACGTTTCTTGCAAGTGCTGGGCGATCTTAGCAGCCCGAATCTCATACCAATTGCAGTGTCAGTCTGTGGCAGCTAACTGGAAATGGCCAACTGTCCAACTGCCCAAGTGTCCAGCTGGCTAGCTGGCAACTGACTGACTGACACATGGCTTATGCTACGTCAACGTAAATGGCTGTAAATAAATTTTCAATTCTGTTTGTAACGTTTGCCAAAAATACAATATGGCAATGCCAATGGAAATGGCTAAAAAAACGTCTCTGCCTGCGAGACATGTGATAGGCGGCGTTGTCAGTGTATGTTGAGCGGGATTAACGCGGCCGAAAGAAGGGTTTGGTTGGGGCGGGGCTGAAGCAGCGTCGGCTGATGTTAAAGTGCCTCAAAGGCTGCCAAAAAAATTGTAGTAGCGCGCTTTTAGGCGCTCAGCGGACTGAAAGATTGTGCAAGATTTATTTGCCAATGGCGCATATTTTACGCAAATAATTTATGTGACCGAAAATAATTGAAAAAAAAATCAGCCCAAATGGTAGCAGTTCTTTTTTTGCCGACCATAAAAGTCACATTGACAAATGGCTAACAAAAAACGGCCGCAGCTGCAGTTGGCTAGAACTGCGACTTGAGTTTCATTAGCGCCAGCTAATGCAACTGATAGACCTTCAGTTGGTTCCAAGCAGATGCAACTGGGCCCAGAACGAAGCTGAATACTTGCGATTTGAGTTGACTTGATTTATGGCCCTGTATTGCATATTTATTTACAGCCATGGCCAGTCTCTGTTCCAGCTCTGTGGTAACGCACCATAAGTCAAGTGGCGTCTTATCGCTGTCCACAAATCAAGCATCAAACACAATCAGAGATCACTAGATCGCAGGCCCTCTAGACAGCCAGACTCACCTGATCGAGCCGCAGACCGGGCGGCACCCAGGTGTACTCCTCGAGTGCACAGCCGCTGTCGTCGTCCGAGTGCGATTGTCGCTGCATATCCATGTGTGGACCGGCGAGGAAGGGGGCATGTGAACCTGCCGGGTGATGGAGCAGCGATGGTGGCGAGGGTGTCGATAGCGCCGGTGACAGCTGATGGTGTCCATGATGCGGCGGTTGCTTCAGCGATGAGTTCGAGTACTTGGAGTTGGAGGAGCAGCCCGAGGCAGCGGGCGAATACTGTGTGGATCCTGTACTTGGACCACTTGGCAGCTGCTGATGGTGTGGCGGTAAGTATTGCTGATGTCGTTGCAGGGGCAGCGGTGACGTGGGCAACATGCAGCCCGCATTCTGTGCGCCATACAATGCGCTCGCCGAGGAGCTGCTGGGCAGACCCAAGTTGCCCAGCGGTGGCGGCAGTGGGAGTGGCAATGTGCCCACACCCCCCGCACCATGGCCCTGACCCTGAACCTGTCCCTGACTGGGCGAGAAGTGGCGGGGCAGCGTAGGAATCTTCTGTAGATACGATATCTGCGTCAATGGTGTTCGACTGATGGGTCTGCAAGAGATCAAAGCAGAGGCAATAGATTAGTGCTAAGTTATTGGCAAAATTTCTGTGGCGTGGCCAATTTAAACTTAATTAAAATATTTTCTATGGCACATGATGGGTTAAAGGTGCTTGGGAAACTGTTTAAACAGTTTAAAGCATCACAAATTTGCCGGAGTTCGCTGCTCACACGGCCAAATCATATTTTTAATGTAATATAAAACCACAACAAATTGTGTGTGTATCTTTTTGGTTTTCCTTTGTAATTCTCTGGGTTGGATTTATGCGGTTTTGCACTTCCTATTCGAGTTATTTCCTCTTTTATATTGTGTTTTCTGTTGTCAGAGTTTCGTTTGAACAAGCTGTCAATTTTAGTTAATTTTTTATGCGTCTTTTTTGCGATGCTAAAAAAAGGATTATGCTGTTTTTTAACCTACTCGTGTATTTTTTTTGGTTTTGTTTGCTGCAGCGAAACGTCAAAATGAAAATACAAATACGCTTCACAGCACTTACACAAACAAATCGACAGTTCTATCGCTGTTGTTGTTGTTGTTTGTCTGATGTATTCGTTGTCTGCTCGCCGGGCCCTTGGGCTGTTGCTGTTTGTCAGTTTGTCATTTTGTTGTAGTCTGACATTGTTATCCTAGCAAACGCCCCAAATACGCTACAAACTTGTCAAGTCGACTGTTTGACGGATGTAGGTGTGAGTGTGGGCTTAGGTATGGCTTTGCACATGTATTGCTAAGCTTTAAAAGCTCATGTGACTGTGTAAAAGCTCTCTTTCTCTTTACTCTCATTAAGTAGATACGTCTGAAGAAATTTAATTAGTGTTTTATAAGTCTTTATCTTATTGGTACTTGTTATTTATAATGAAAACTTTCCCAAAAAGTCATATTTTTATTTGCTTATTGCCTCTTCTATGCACAGTACTCTCAGTGTAGGGTATACGCGACTCTTGCGGTGGCAGCCACCGATGTGGCATGCACCATTTCATGCCAGTTGTTTTGTTCGATGTTGTTGTCGCTATCAAAGGATAACTGTGTATTGTCTGCGCATATGTAACTGTAGATTTGCTATAGACTGGGTGTGGGCGTAACCTCCGCTGACGTTTATTCATTTGCGACTGTGCGACTACATTTGTGAGTGACTGTGCGTATGTGTCCGTGTGTAACTGTGTGTGTGTGTGTGTGAGTTCGTTCATGCGGGCGTTTTATCAAAACAATGTGGCCGCCCTTTTGTTGTTTTTCGGGCCAAGTGAATTCTTTTTGTACATTTCCCCCCTAGCCGCACCCTTTGCCCGTCTCCCAACCAAAGGGAAGTCTTTGTATCCATATCCGTATCCGCTTTAGCGATTGCAATTCCATTTCTAGTCCGCTGACTCTGTAGCTGCTGATGTGTCAATATTGTGTGAGAGTCGGTTGTTCTGCGGTTTGCCAGCAATTAATTGCACAGATTTTGGCTTTTAACTGCCAGCCCGGCTAAAATCTATGTATATTTTCCCGTTGTTTCATGCAGCCTCGACATTTACATTTTTAAAGCACCTAAAAGTCGGGGCCAAGAATGCGTGGCATCGCATTGCAGGCGTGGGATTGCCAAAGGGGACAAAACACTGCACGTGCAGTTAGTTTTTAGGCACTATTCCAGTTTCAGTTCCAGTTCCAGTCCCAGTTTGCTGTCACAGCTGGAGACAGATCCCAGGCAACGATGGGGACCAAAAGTGTTGGCTGCTGTCAAATCAGCCGCATTCAAACTCAAATTACAAGCCAAACAAATGGCTGGCGGCACTCGGCCACAGCAATTGGAATTGGGAATGGGAATGGGATTGGGACTGGGACTCGTTTTGGGTTTTGGGATTGGGTATGCCAGCGGCGGAATGGTGGCTCTATTCAGCATTATTCGCAAATGAATAGCGAACCAAATGGCGGCAGAAAACTGTGTCTAAACACAAATCAGTTGCATTGGAAAATGAGAGGATTGCTGCAGTTGGTACCGCGCATTGAGGCCTTTTGAATTTATTGTGTGGTCAGCTGTAGCCGCTGTGCGGGCCTGGCTAAAACCAGCCAGCAGACTGTCGACTGCAGTCTGCTGCCTGTAACCGACCAGCTTGGCGACCTGCATTTCTTTTCATTCGCGCGGCCGTTTTGCAATTTACAAAATTTATTGTTGACTGCAGCGAATTGCGTGAAATTGGCAACAATTGTGGCAAGTTTAAATTTGGTTTGCGCGTGTGTTTCGCTGCTTTTTTGCTGTTGTACTAGCTCAGGTTTATTAAGCCATTAAAATTGGAAATGGAAAGTGCTAGACTCCAAGGCAGACTGATAGAAATATTTTAAGCTCTAGTGCACGCACAATTCGCAACAATGTTGCTGCAACATGCTGCCACGAATCCCCTCGAGAAACATTCTCTGAGCTGAAAAAAAGAGAAGCAAATACAACACAATAAATGCGGGCATTGCCTGCGGGCAGCTGTTGCCAATGTTTGCTTTTGCATTAAGCCAAGCGAAGCAGAAGTCGAAGTCGAAGTTAAAGGCATAGTAGAAGGAAAATGAAGGGTTCAGTTTCAGGCCGAGGCTCACTTTGGCAGTCGTTGAACCAAAGAAATAAAAAAAAAATGAAAAATATAAAACTGGTTTACCCACTTGGCCGTTGATTTCTCTAGGCCCAATGCTTTCGGGCCCTAAAAACTAGTTCAAAGCGCTGCCATTGATAACCGCAACATTGCAATCCATTGCAGCTGCCCCTACAGGCACGAGCGTGTCAAGTGTTGCAACTATTATTTAGCACTAGAGCTGGCAAAAAAGCATCGATACAGGGAGGTATCGAAATTGTTACTCTTCTGGCAAAGGTACTGTCTTCTAGCTTGGCACCTGTAGGTAGCTACTTTCTGGCTTGAGATCACTTTCCAGCCAAACTTTATATATTAGGGTTGCTTATCTGCTCACTGGCATCTAAATGAATGATCATTATATACAGCACGACGAATGCGTTGACAAATTGCAAAGACAATGCCGCGGCGATGGACGTCTCAATGGCTGCTCACAGACAGACAGACAGACAGGCGGAGAGACATTGAGACAATTGTTGCTGTCAGTCAGTCATTTGGTTTGGCTTTGTGGTTTTCTGACTCATTTGTTAGCTAGGCCACCAAAATTTGGGTTAATGTCGAGCATCAAGCTCAGCGAAAGTTTCCACTTTGGCTACACACATTTTCCATAGCTCCATATCTCTGACCCTGCAGTGCCAACTGCTAATGGCCAACAACAGACACTACCAAGTATTCAACGACAGCCACAGCTACAGACCGACAGGTGGTCCCTTAAATGCCACTATGTCCTGGAATTTGACCGGTGAGACTTGTTTAGTAAGTTTTACGATGTTTCGCAGGCTTCATTTCATTTCATACTCCTTTTGTTGGTTTTTATTGTTTAACAGTCGAGGCGTTAGTTTAGCTGGACTGTTAGATACCCTGCTTAAGTTTGGATAACACATGGGGTAATTTGTTAGTATTCACTGACATATTTGCCGAACTATTTAAACTAAAAGTTGAGTCTAACTATAAAAAGTTAAATTTCCAGGGTATGTTGCACAACTGCTGTAATTGCAAGTGGCAGAGCTTCATTAAGAACACAACCAACAACGAAGCTCACAACTACAACATAGTGCGATTGTCATAAACGATTTTTGAATTGACAATAAAAAATTGCCGTAAACTTTATGGCGAACATGGAGAACACACGTACAGCTTGCCACCTGCCACTTGCCCCGGGGCCTCTTCCATCTCTTCTCAGTACTCAGTACTCTGTTCTCAGTCTCTAGCTCCCAGCTGGTGTGCATTGTGTCTGGCGGCAAACGATAGTCGTATTCCAGCTCTGTCTGCCTTGTCAACATGACATTTGGCGTGTTGACATTTTTATTGACTTTGGCATCAACTCGTACTACGTTCCCTGGCAAACATTCCAAAGCTCTTGTTGTTGTTATTCTTGTTTGTTTGTTGCTGCTAAAAGTTGATTAAGAATGTCTGCTGTGGATAGGACTGAGCTGGAGTTTGGGCTTTGGATTGGGTTTGGAAAACTGCCTGACTGACTGACTGATGCTGGAGTTGCGTGTGGTCAGACATTGCATTTATTGCGCATACGCCAAGTGCCACTAATTGCAAACAAGCTGCGAAATGAACATGAACACAAATAGAAATCAATTAAATGGCTAACTGTAAATGAAAGCCTGTTAATTTGTATGTTCAATTTAGAAAGTCGCGCATAAGCAAAATAATTGCATAATTTGTTCGGATCACTGGCAATTTTCACACCAAAAGCCACAGCAAAGCCCATGTACCAGACGAACTTGTTGCTGCCAGACCAAGGGAGAAGTGTGGACAGGGAAGAGCAAGTCTAAGCAAGAGAACAAATTGTTTGCTTATCTTTTGGTAACAAAGCTGACCAATTAATGTAGTTCCCGGGCAACGTCAACATTTGTGAGGCGGCAAAAATGTTGCTGCAACATTTTGCCGTGTTGCATTGCAGTTTTTTTTTTGCTTTTGTTTTGCTCTGCTAACGGCAACGAAAATTGTTTTCTGAGCGTGCAAATTTTCACAGCTGCTGCAACAGCAACAACTATGCCAGTAATTTTCCAACTGACTGTGCTTGGGTGAGTGAGTGTGTATGTTGGTTGGGCGGCAAACATCGAAGTAAAAGATGCCCCAACACTTCAACTTTAGCTTCGAACCACAGCAGCAACAACAACAACAGCAAGTTGAAAGCGGAATCTCTTCAGTGCTCTGAGTGTTAGCTGGAAACAAAAGCAGGTTTCAGAACACAGCCGGAAAATGCATGGAAATGTTGTTGTTAGGCTTTTTAGTTTGTCTTCACTCAATTCGTCTTGGCCTGGCTCGTTCAGCGTTTGCATTGGCAGTGAAATTGCATCATCAATGCAAATTTAGCGCGATAAATGTTGGTAACAGACCGAAGCTGACATAACAGGCAACAATGTAGGCTTCGGTAATTGATTCAAACGATTAAACCATTTTTTTTAGTGTTCTTTTCTTCATTTTTACTTTGTGCTCAACAAGTTCTAATTAATTTGTTACTCGCTGTAAATTCATCAAAATTCAAACGCATTTGTCTTGGATCGCCCACTGATTGACTGTGCTCCATCCAACGATCCCTCTCTTTCTAGCCGTGTGTGTGGCGGCCAAGACCAAGTCCAAGTCCACATTGAGGCTGGCCAACTTCAACTACCAACAACCAACTACCAAACAGCATTCGCATTCAATCGGTCGTTGTCTTTGGTCTATGAACTTGTTTTCTCATCTCCTCTCGTAGTTTTAATTGAAGCTGTGTCTTTGCTTATTTTTTTATGCTTTTTGTCTTCATCTTCATCTTCCTCTCCATTTTCATCTTTGTCTCTTCCTTTACTTTGTGTGCTTCGTGCTTCGTGCCTTGTGTCTGGCTATTATAAATTATGCGGCTGCTTCGATTTTTATACATTAATGTTTCCTCAGTGCGTGGTGATTATGCTCAATTTTGTTTTTGACCATAATTATTTCGACGCTTGGCCCATCCGTGTATCCGTTAACTTAAATAGTTTTTTCTTTCTTCATTTTTTTGGCTCATCTCTTTGGGTTTCGTTACGTTGTTGCTGTTTGTACAACAAATTGGCATTGATTGATATTTATTCCTGTTGTGGCACTCGACAGTAAAAAGAGTAGATAAAAAGCAAAGACACAAGTACATAATCGTTCGGGAAATGTTCAAGTTTCCATGCTGTGAGTACGAGTACTCACTCTCGCACTCATACTCGTATTTGCAGACCTTGAATTTGACTCAAAACTATCGAATCGTGTGAATGTTTGAAGGTCAAAAAGATTGAACATTTCTCGAGGCTAAATGTGGGAAAACGTAACAAACTCTTCAATACATCAACTGTTTATTAACTCTAACTTAATTTCAACATTGAAGGCAAGATAAATCATTTGATTAGGCAAGCCATTGGCAGCACTTGGCCACATTTGGCCTATGGAATCCACTTGAATTATTAATGACACTGGCAGACGTTAAACATGTCCACCCCACCGGCAACTACAGAGCTTGCCACATGGCTGAGGATGATTTATGTGCAACGCTTCTTAACAAAACTGTTCACAAATTAACCGTAATATGATTTACAAAAAGCCGCTTTGCTGCCGCTGCTGCCGATGCTCCTATTTTCCCAGAGTGCAAGTTGCAGGCTTTGATTTATGGCCAACTGCAATCGGAATCTAATTTCTTGGCCATTAACAAAACCAAACCAAGCCAAGGCACAGCCAAAGCAGAGCAGTAGGAGAATCTGCTGCCTACGCAGCATGCAACGCGTTGTTGCATCTCTGAAACCGAACTCCAACTGTGCGGTGCATGGTAGTTGTTGTTGTTACTGTTCTGGTTGCAGCAACACGACAACGACAACAACCTCTAAAATTAAGCCAAAACTTTTGCCAAATGTTGACAAACTAAAACGGTAACTTCCACTTGAACTTGATGACTGCAGATAACTGTAGCTTTGTGGCAACTTGTTGACAACTTGCAACCGAACTAAACATGGCAAATAATTAGCTGCTAATTGCTTTAATGTGTGCATTGCTCGAGACTAATGATAAACGGAAGAGACTCCTCTGCCCAAAGGATTCAATTGACCATGATTTGCACTTTAAGGGGCATTAAATGCTAACGGGTCTTTGCTTTATGCGATTTGTGGCTATTACGAGTGGCAACTCGATAAGGTCGACATGATATCAGCTGCATATAAACAATGATAGAGCACAACGTGTACCCAAAAATGCTTATCATGTTTAGAAAATCGACGACTTGCCGCACTTGCAACTAAACCAGAAATCGCCACCAACTGGCAACTAACGAGGCAGGAATGCAAGAAGTGTGAATGCAACTGGAAAGGGGGACTCCAAAAGGGGGTGGGGCAGGCAGCCACCAAGTAAGTGACTCGTCGACTGGCATGCAGGCAATTTAAATGCAAAGCCAACTAAAGGCATCCCAAAGGCAGCAAAGTGAAGCTGTCAATGAAAATTACGCGCGGTTTTCCTTTTCCACTTTTTTTACATCCTTCTCAGCTATAAATTAACTGGCTGTGTGTGCGTTAAATGTATAATTAATTAGCGAGAAATGCATTAAGTGATTAGTTTGTCGCCAGCAGAAATTCCGGAATGTGGCCATGTTGGCCCAAAACAATGGCCAAGATATCAGCAAATTGTAACAGATCATACTGCCATTCAACTGTCAACTTTTATTTTGGCAACAAAAGGCAAAGCGAAAATACGCACTTTGTTATCTCGCTCTCCATCTCACTCATACATGCATTCTCCCTCTCTCTCACTCTGAGTGCCTATGGCCAATTGGTTTGACGTGGGCGCAGACAAGTTGATGCCAAACAAAATGTATCATGAGTTGGCACAAAAAAAAGGGGGAATTCTATACGGATTTCGGATTCAGATTTCTAAAACTGATTTCAATTTCTTTTAAGCCGCACATATCACAATATATTGTATCTGCAGCAATCGGACATGGCTCTCTGACACTTTGACAGCTGCTTAAGCGCTTGAAAAATGCTTCAACGTGCAAAGGGCCAACTTACTTATGGCCATTATCGCGGGCTCCAAATCGCGCTTAACGAAAATACACAATTAATATGCGACGCATTGTTGTGAAGCCACACATTGCTCTATAATTAGCAGCCAGACAGAGAGCACGAGAGAGAGAGAGAGAGAGGGGAGACCGAGACATTTCGAAAAAAATGACTTTAATGGCCTGTCTTATTTTCACATTACTACGAAAGAGCGACAAAAACAAAATCATATTTTATCGTTTTGCATAAATAAATCACGAGGCGGCTTCACTTGTTGTACCAAGTCTGCACCGCTCTCTGTCTATCCTTCTCTCCCTGCCCCTGTCCCTGTCTCTGACTGGCGCCGTCTGTGGCACAAACATAGTGCTGGCAACAAATGGCAAATGGAAAATGGCACTTGGCAACTGGGCAAGTTGGCCAATTGTCTGGCAAGCCATACAAGTTGCATGCACAGTCACAAGATTTGTTGCGTTTTGTTATTGTAATTAAGTTGCATCTGCAGTGGATGCAACAGCATCAACCTTAGCGGAGGCAGCAGCAGCAGCCAAGCCAACATTGCCAAGTCACAGAAAATGCCACAGTAACGCCCAAAAGTCATTTGTCAGACGCTTTTGGCTCAAGCACAAATGTGCCAGTGGAACTCTTGTCTCTGTGCTCTTCTCACTTGTCTCTTGTTTCCTATCTCTTGTCTCTTGACTCTGATATTGTAGCACAGACACTTTCGGCCGAGTGCCCTTAATGGCTTTGTTAATTAAAAACAAAATCAATATGAATGTAAAGAGGCGTTTGCAGTGACAAATAACTCACTTGACATTGCAAATTTATGCCGATCTACGAGTGATAAGAGCCAGCAACTAAATGGAGCTGTAATCAAGCATGTAATTTATTCATAAGACTTGTAAGACACTAAAGCATTTTATAGTCTAGAAATGAGTTTAGGAGTTTTCTATGTTTACAGTATTTTCCTGTAGAATTCTTTATGGCTTTCTATGTTAGGCCTTTAAGTTTGATAGCCAGACTGGCAAAGAATGCACAAATTACTTCCATTAGCCGAGCTAAAGTTTACCCAACACTGCTCATTAAAAGCCAACATAATTCTTTCTAAAACACTAAATACTTGGCTTTGAGTTAATCATGTTTTGAGCCCAGTCTGACGGCCAGAGACATAAGTTTTGTCATTTAAAAAAAAGGTAGCTAGCCTGTCGTTAAATGCTTGGCTAAAATAGTTAGTTTGGCTTAAGCCGACGACGAAGATGAAGTAAAGCCAAAGATTTATGCAACTGTCGATGGTAGTTAAGATTGAATTGAATGCTTAGACACGAGTTAAGCCCAACAACAACAGCAATTTCATTGCATTGCACGAATAGAATGTGGATGTGATTGCCGTAGTTTAAGTTAAAAAAAAACCTGAAGCTATTAAAACCGAACAAGATGATGGCGATGAAGACTTTAAGATCAAGTTGCAGTTGCAGTTCGAGTGTGCAGCTTAAATGACTGCCTGGCAATTTATTAATAACTTCATTAACGGGCGTGTTGCTGCCGTTGCTGTGGCAGTGGCAGCAATTAAAATGCCCCGTATATCAGTGGGTGCATTAAAACGAGTTAGTCGTAAATGCCACTGCCAAATCTGATCAATTAACTCGGTGAACCAACTGAAGTAACTACTTTGGGTTTGGGTACCCGCGAGCTAATTTGCCTGTTCGCGTGTGGCAAAATGGCAGCAGCTACTGAAATTCTACAAGAGATTCTAAATGCTCTTGGCTGTTGGCCGTTGCCTGTCAGGCCACATCAAAACGGCGTCTGTTATTATTATAAATTATGCTTTGTATGCGTTTTGTGCAAAATTCCTTTCCCTCTGCATTGATTTGGCACTGTCTTCTGTGCCTTATAATTTGTATATTTTCCTTAGTTCATGTGGCTCACACGAGAGCAATAGCTAATTGAGTTGTGTTTTTGCTGCTGTTGTGAATTCTGTTTGATTAGACTTTGGTTTTGCCCATTCCAGCATATATTAACTTTGGCTCAAGTTCGTTGTCTAAGTCTTTTGTCTTTTGTCTTTGCTTGCATTGTAAATCATAGAATGAAGACGATAGAAAAGTCTGCTCAGCATATGTATGCAATATTTTTGCGCTCGACTGCAGCCAAAAAGGAAATGTCATGACACTGAAAACAATTGCAATTCGCTGCAGTCCCCATGAAATGCTGAATGAAATACTTGACCAGGCCCTCTATCTGGCCACTTTGGGCCAGGATAGTCCTGGGCAGCGCCCATATTTCATAAGCTGCGTGCTGCACAAACACAATAACTTAGGGCAACGATATTTGCATGGCATTATGCACAATCATGACATGAGCCGTAGCAACAACAACAACAGAAACTGCAGCTCATGTTTATGTAAAGCGAGCCGCGCCAGACAAAGGCACTGGTAAATCACACTTCGGCAGTTGTTGCTATTGTTGTTGTTGTCGCTGACAAAAAGAAGAAAAAACAACGCGGCGTATGCGTAACTTGAGCATGAGACGGCATTGTCGCTGCTACTGCCGCTGCTGTGAGTGATGCTCATGTGCAGAAACCGGCCAGAAAGTCAGCCAGGCAAGCAAAACAGTCAAATGACTGGAGACTTCAGACTTGAGACTGGAAACAGCAGACAGGAGACAGGAGACAAGAGCCAACAGAGTTAACAGTCAAGCATCTCGCAGTGGTTTCAATTTCAGTCAGCCTATAGAGAACAAGTTGTTGCCGCTGTTGTTGTTGCTGTTGTGCGTTGCTGTTGTTGCGTGCAGTTTGCGGTTCCGCAGCGAAGCAGAACACGCAATGTGTGTTCATTGACTTCTGGCTGCCAACTTGCGCAACAAGTTGTTGCTGTCTCTGCTGCTGCTGCTGCTGCCGGGTAATCAATCATTATTTGCACAGGGCAACTGCGCACCAACTTTAACCGCTTGAAAAGTTATGCATTTAAATTGTCAGCGCACGTAGCTAAAGCGAAATTGCATCTGACAAATGATCAGCCAAAGTTACTCACTCATTTGACTCCTGCTGTGAGGATGCGGCTGCTCCAATCACTGCTATATCTGTTTCTACTGCTACTCCTGCTTCACCATTGCCGACAACCACTTCCGGTTGCCGTGCAGTGCAGTCGCTGCTGTCCAGTTCATTGAAAGTGAAACTGATATCATGAGGATCCTTAAACGGCTTCATGCTGCGCGGTAAGCTACGCTGGCGCAGGCTCATATTCAGAAACCTTAGATCGCTGGCGGTAATCGGTTGCAGGGGCATCGAAGGCGGTGCGGCTGTGCGTGCGGGTGGCGGTGGCGCTGTGCGTTGCTGCTTCTGCTTTGGTGGCAATGCCGGTTTGGGTTCCTCCAAAACTTCTTCCTCCGACTGCTCTATGATTTCGAGCACCTGAGCCGTACACGTTGATGCCATTTCCAAGGGCGCACCGCCCTCCAGTTGCATCGAGTAGTACTTGGATATATGCTCTGTGGCGTCTGCTGTGCTATAGTTCTTGCCTCTGATCAGATCGCCCAAATGATCGGCATCGATGCCAAAGAGAAAGGGATCATCGAGCACAGTAACTCTGGCATTGCGTTGTGTTGGTTCGTCCTGCGACTGTGCTTGTTGTTGCTGTAGTTCCTTTGACTCCTTTGACTCCTTCGACTCCTTGTGCTTGCCTTCGCCCTTGACATGAGCACGCAGCGAGCGCAGCAACTTTTTGCTGCGTCTTGGCGTCGTTGCCGAAGTTTCGCATTTGGCGGGAAACAGCGGACGATTCGCCGTTGTTGTTGTTGTTGTTGTGGCAAGTCGCTTTTTGTTGCTGGCTGGGCTGCTATCGCCCAGATCGATGCCATCGTCCGCATCTTCGTTGGCATCTAATTGCGCGGAGATAAAATCACAATCGCCAGTGCCAGTGCCAGTGCCAAAGCCAAAGCCAACCATATCGTAGTCATCGGCTGTTGCCATCAATTGGCAGTTGCTGGTGCTGTTATTGTTGTTGTTGCTGCTGGCATTGTCATTTTCATGATTAGCCCCGTTGCTGCCGCTGGTCGCCAATCGCTGGGCAGCCGCCTTGCTATAGAGCTGTCGATAATATTTCTGCTGGTCGCCATACAAAAAGCAGACGCGCCACCATTGTTTGCATGCCAGCAAATTGGCGGTACGTGGCACCACCGCCGGCTCCAAGTTGCCCGTTGTTGTAGTGGTGCCCGTTGTTGTTGTTGTTGCTGTTGCAGTGGCTGTAGCTACTGCAGCCTTAGTTGCTGCTGACAGGCTGGTCATGTTGCCAGCGCTACTTATTATTATTGTTCTTGAGTTGTAATTATTTTCAGTGGTGCAGCGGTTCAGTGGCTCTGCTTACAACCTCTGCTTGTTAGCATTCTTTTATTTTTTTTTGTTTCGTTTTGGTTAATAAATTTTCATGTTTTTAGTGTTTTTTTCTTTTAGTTGTCACTGCACGGAAATTAATGTGTTTTAATTTTTATTGCTTTCTTTTTCGTTGGAAAATTTATTGTCCACATTGTCAAGCGATACACAAATACCATACTATTTGTCATGGGCATAATTTATTAAAAGCTTTTCCACTTTCACACACAGCTGAAAAGGAAAATGAATGCAGCATTGATCGATCGATCGATCGAAGTATGTGTTGTATTCATAATGGACTGGCTCATTTGGTATGCAAGAGACTTGGCCAAGAACAAAGACGTGCCAACAGAGAATCTAACACTTTCCAGTTTGCAGCGATAGCATCACCTGCGCCATGTCAGATAAATGGAAAACAACAACACGAATCTCGAGTTCTGACTACTCCAAGTTCTAGTTGCAGTTGCAGTTGCACACGGAAGCAATCGATCGATGTAGCCAGCAGTTGTGGCTAATCAAATTTGCAGACATTGCCTCCGTTTACACATTGAAATGTGCTGCAGAGTGGCGGCTGCCTAATAATGATGGCATCGCATCGCATCGCATCGCATCGCATCGCTTCGCTTCGCAAATAGCAAAGTGTACACGTTTACCACTAGGAGCTGCTGGCATAGGGGGCGATTAGTCACGCCTCTAATAAAGATAGCAACCACGTAGACTTGCTCAGCTGCAGATAACTCTTTGCTAAGTGCAGCCTATGCAGTCAGTCTTCCATGCAATGGCGATTGCCGTACGTTGATGCCCTTGTCAGATAATAATAACTTCATCTTCATCTTCATCATCATCAACATCAGCAGCATCAACAGCATCAGCAGCATCAACAGCAGCAGCATCCCATAAGTTGCATTGGCGGCCACTTTGAGTGCTGGCCAAAGACTTGGCAGCAATTGCAGCTTAGCAACTGTCAGCCATCGCTGTGAATGAGTGTGCGTGTGTGTGTTAGCGTGTGCATTAAGCCGCTTTACGCTTAGTGCTCTTAGTCTCTTTTTTGAGCCATCAGTAAAGAAGGCGTTGTCCAGGCGACTAATGGATCCAGCTCATATTATTGGCATTAGCAGCGAGTTATGAATGCAGCACCGCCACAAGAACAACAACAACAACTGCAGCTCATAGTGTGTGTGTAAGTGTGTGTATGAGTTGTGCTTGCATTAGACATGAAATAAGTTTGACAGCAACACAACAACTCAAAGCAAAACAAAGTAATCAACTACTGTTTGGCATCTGCTTGTGACTTAACTGCACCGAAATGAACTCTGTTAACCGAGTTAACCAACAAACGCATACACACACACACACATAGTGACTGCATACGTGCACATAATTGAATTACAAACAAAAGCAGAGAAGAACAAATGCAATCATAACTGGACGACGCCTACATAAACAAACCAGAAACCTGGCATTTGGCTTCCGGTAAAAAGATAGAAAATGAAGATGATTTCCAGCCAAACAACTGCACTTACCACAGCAAAAACAAAAACAACAACAATAATAATAACAGGAAAAACAGAAACAACAGCAGAGAACTCAAGAACCAAAAGAAACCGCAGCACGCGATGTGAATGTGGGCAGTAAGTTTTGCAGTTGGAAAACGATGCACCACCAACAGCAGCGGGTGTGATTAGCCCACTGTGTGTGTGTGTGTGTGTAAACCAGTTCAAGCAGGCAGCTACAACCCCTGCCAATCGTTTGCCAGTGATTCCCAAAGAAATGCCGCACTTGGGCCACTCAAGACTCTCACATCTTTCACATGTGCCACTAAAGCTTACAGTCAGCTCCAGTCGCAACTTTGTTCAATTGCATGCGATTAAAACGCGATCACACAATAATCATAAAGCAAAAAAAAAGTAGGAAAAATTTATGCCTCACCTGCCAACGAGGCAGTGAGGCGCGTCAAGAACTTATTATGATCTGTTAAGTTAATTATAAGTCATGCATCAGTTGCTTTTGGCACTTGATATACAAAATTAAATAATAAACAGCAGTTTTCTAAATAAAATAAATTTGTGTGGGTAATTTAATAACATGAAAATAGTTTTAATAAACAATTTATTATGCTGTCTATAAGACCTATTTAAAAATAATAGAAATTCAATTTAGTTTTCTTCTTCCTTAAGAAAACTGATATTTAATTGAATAACAATGAAAAATTGAACAGCAAAGAAAAGCGCTTTTCATGAACTATTTTCTATTATTTCCCTTACTGAAGTATTATTGTGTCTAATGAAAGAAAGGCGTATTAAAAAATCATTTCCAGTTGAGTGAAAATCGCAGTCGGCGGCAAAAATAATAATTAAATAAAATAATATTGGGCATCATAGTAGTATATCCGGCAAGAAAGTTGGCCACAATGTGTTTTAACCCAGACCCAGCCAGACCCAGTCAGACCCAACTAAATAGAGTCGAGTGCTTTGTGATCTTCGCAGCGTGCAAACAAAAAACGGAGAAAAACAAAAAGACTTGAGTTTTTGCCGCACCAAGACTTCCGGCGAATGTGGATGCCGATCAAGTTGATGGGAAGCTGAGAGTGTCTGTCTCAGTCAGGGAAGGGGCAGAGAGACATAGAGACTGCAAGCACCGTTAGTATTTATTGATACTATATGGACGTGGACATGGACGGACATGTGTAAGCGACGCGATCGGTGTCGCGATAGTCAGCGCATAATTTATCAATAAAATACGATAGTTTATGTTAAGTGAGTTGACCCATTGGCCGCTAACAGCAAACTAATTGATTGGAATCGATGCTGTTGCTGCTGCCAACGTGTCGCATGAGCGATGCAGCAATTTTGAATTTAAATTTGCACTAAAACTCCAGTTGATGTAGTTTTGACAGTCGGCTACAGAGGTGGAGACTGCTATTGGCTACAACTAATAGTTCCCAAATTGGTAGTAGTTGTTACCAAGTTTCTGTTGTCTGCGCTGCCGGCACTGCCATTAATCGCCAGCTGCAATTGCTGACTTGTTTTATTGTGCCTTTTATTATGCTGTACTTTTATTTTTCTATTTTATTATTACTACAATTGTTGCCTGTGATTTGTGCACTGCAAATGAAACATTTGTCGGGTTACAAATAATTTTTTTTTTTTCTTTTTTTCAATGCTGGCGGCAGTTTTCAACCTGCGTGGAAAAATGCGTGGAAAATGCAGACAGGCAATTAATTTGATTGTTATTTATGCATATTTCTGTAACTGCAGCGCTTAATTTGTAGCAATGCAGGTTAAAAAGTCAATTGCTTTGTCTTGGTTTACTTTTAGCCACGTTTATAATGACGCCAAATTGAGATGGACCATTAGCTAGTTAACTGAGTTGCGAGTGGACCGGAAATCTCAGTAGCTTTTCAAAATGACTTCCAGTTGAGGTCAGTTAGCTATAATTTTGATAAGCCGGAAGCCGACATATCTAACTGAATCTTTCCATCTCATACTTTTAAACTAGGACATTTAACAGCCCACGCCTCTTCACGACTTTGAACTAATAACGCCCTTTGTTGTTGTTTGGCTCAAACGCCCACACGAAACATGGCCGACAGCCAACGCAAACAAACAGAAGCCACATGATGAAAATGAACTAACAAACATAAAAATACTAACCGCAAAGTCAAATTCTAAGTAGAATTTAATGTGAAGTGGAGACCCAGAAAGCCGCACAAATTGTGTTATCAGAAATCTACCAATTTCAAAAGCCAACTAACACACAATGCCAGAACGCTCCAGGTTTAGTTATCGGCTTAGGCCCAAAGAAATGACTCGAAAGCCGCAGACATGACAACTCATTTAGCCTCGACCCCTTCAGAGGCTGCAGAGAACTGTAAAATTTCATAATTGTATACACTGAAGACGTCTGCAGCATGGATCAAAGTCAAAACTCGGGGAATCTCAAATGGAACGGAATGGACTGGCAGACTGGGAGAAGGGGAGACAGAGCTGACATATATTCGATATTAGCATACGAATGCCGTGAGTACAAAGAGAAATATGTATTTAATAACAGGCGCTACAATGTATGATTTTCCAGTTATAACTTAACTGCACTAATCCACAGCCACATAGATTCTTGCACAGCAGAGATAGTGTGAGTTGGAGGTGAAGTTGGAGCTGAAGATGACAACCGCGCCCGCTAATGGATTAACTTGTTTGTATACTTTATGTGGCATCTGCCTGAACTGCTTGAACTATAATTTAAGTGTGCCCAGCTCTCTTAGTGACTGTCTGTCTGCTGGGGAAATTCTAATAACACAGTTTAGTCTTGGGCACCGGCTTAGTCTTAATCTTAGGCCCAAAAACCCAAAAAACAAAAGCTTTTAGCCAACCAAAACGAGTTTTCTAACTTAAGCGCTCTAATGAGCCATTGTCTAGCTTGTCTAGCCTGTGTTGCTGTGGCTTTTGCCTCATATTTCATTGGCCTGATAATAATCTAACGCCTCTGCTAATGGCCAGAGTCACCAAGTTGGTCATTAAGTTGTAGCAACGTGCAAAACGCTTTGTGTCTGGCAAATTGATTGGCTTTTAAATGAATAGTTTTGTGACATTCGATAGGGAATTTAATTGCACAAGGAAATGCAAATGCAAATGGAAAACTAAAGGAAAGTCACACCTTTAATCCAGTGTGGGTGTTGAGCCAACTCCATTCCAATCCCACTCCAATTGCAGTCGTTGTTTTGATCGTTGCATGTGCTTTAATTAAAAGACAGACAGGTCTTATCTGTAAATGTCTTGGCGCATCCGTGTTGAATGTCAACCGCAATCAGAGTGCACAACATGAACAAGATCACGTCTGCTCCATTTACACATTTGTGCAGATTTGTGTAGATCTATTTGCGTTTTGCTGAAAAATCGGCACAAGCCGCCCAAAGCGATGACTGTGAACTGGTTGTTATCTATTTGAAAGATGATTTGCCAACTAACACAAGCTGACAGCTTGACAGATACAATTGCACTCGACTCATCAATGATCGCGACGACGATGATGATGATGCTGATACATGCCTAGTCAGTCTGGTCAATTGAGGCAACGGCAATAGCAAACAGCAAACAGCAAGCAACAACGGCAACTTCTTCTGGCTGACTGCACTATCATTTATCATCGAAGCTAGAAATTTGCGCCCATTCTCAGCAACTCAACTCGGAGTGGGGCATCATTAGCGGCTATAAGATATAACTTCCTCATTTAAATAGTCGTAATGTTGCCTAATTAATTTATGAGCACATTTTTTTAGCCTTTGTGTTTTTTGATTTATGGCTAAGCAAAGTTGTTTTTATGAGATTCGCTACCAAAAAAATAACACAACTTTAACAACAGCAACAACGCAAAAAACAACACAATATTTGGCTAATTGCGTGTGTCTTGTCTGCGCTGGCCACGCCAAAAAAGCTCAGCTCAGCTCAATTAGCGCCAGAAAGAAAAACAGGCATATATGATGGCAATAACAATTTTGATATGCAAATGATTAATGCGTTATAGCATTTAAAAGTTACCAAGAATTCCCGGCGAGCATATTATTCGGCAAGAGAATGCGGTGCGTGAAACAAAAGACTTAGGCAACAAACTTGATGACGATGCTGTGCGATCGTCGCGTTGCTGTTTAACGGTTATTGACCCACTCGATACACAGCATAACACACAACAGAACACACACTAGCACACAGCTCGAAATACACTCGTTTGTTATGCTAAAACTATAGATAACTGTAAAGATACCACACACTTTACACCCAAACAATTGAGTAAATCTTTTGAAATCTCTTAGATCTGTTAAATACCAAAGATTTTTAACGCTTTGGCTTTGGCAATTGCGTGAAACTAACAAATTAACACAACTGACTAGACTGCAATTGGGGTTAAGCAAGCGCCAAGTGAGGGTGCTGGAGCGGAGAAAGTCGATCGTTGGCCGTAATTGGCTGCCAAGCGACCAGTTTTAAGCCAAGCCATTGATCGAGCGCCATAAACAACAGTTTTTCTGTTGCCGCCGGCTGCAGCGGCAGTAGCTGCATAATTATCGCCAAAGCGAAAACATTTGCCGCAAAGAATTTCTAAATTAAGCGCAGACCATAACCGAAATGTGAAACAACAAAAAAATGTATTTGCTGAAGTGGGTACAGTTGTTGTTGTTGTTGTTGTTGGAGCTGCTGCTGCGTAATCAATGTGCGGCCGCATAAAATATGGCCGCAAATTGCAGGCCAGCTGCCTTGGCACTTTCCTCTATTGGCGTCGCCTCACTAAATGGACACAATTAACCTGTATCTAGGCGCTGGTTAAAGCAGCAGCCCTCCCCATCACCCTCCCCACCTGGGTTGTTACGGGTTCCGCTTGTCAATCAAATAGACACCAAGTGGCTGCTACTGTTGCCACTGTTGCCACTGTTGTTGCTGTTGTTGTGGCTGCTTTTAATTAAAAAGTTTGCAGCATGTAGAAAATGGTAGCATCCACAGTTGCCAGTTTTAATTAAGGCGTTTCGGCTTGGATGACTGCCTAACACACACACACACACACTCTACCACACACACACAAAAGGGGCGGGCGGACGTGCCACTTGCCGCAACACAGTTGCTTAATAGGCAACGTCTGCTGCTATTGCATTTTGCATAAGCTTTGTCTCGATTTCTGGTTAAGACCTGAGCTGATTCAATTCACACTCTCACTGTAAATCTGCGCCATTTAAGCCAATAAAACTATTGCCAATTGCCAATGGCCAAAAGCACATTAATTGGCTTGTCAAGCAATTAGAAATCACAGATAATTTACTCAGCGCCCACATGAAAATATCCGAGTTGATTTTACGATTTTACAATTTGACTCCAGTTGTACCGATGTCTGCACCAGGTCTGGGTCTTGCTCTTGCTTTTGGTTTGGTTTGGTGGCTGTTGGTCTGGTGGCCAGTCCATGTCAATAAGGTGTTCCAAGTCTTTACATGTCTCGCTGCAGCCCACACACAAAGAGCACTGAGTACACACATGTCAATTGGCAATAGCTGCTGGGCTAACAAGCCATTGTTGACACATTGCAGCCATGTTATCCATGTCATTGCATTCGGCAGCTGTACATGACTCTGTTCAAATCGAGTTGCCAGTGGGAGTTTTATTTCTACATGTAATTGGATCAAGATGCAGAGAAAGCAGCCGTAATAATCAAATTTTTGTTGCTTGCAAACTTCACATATTCATATATGGACACCAATTGAATAGTTTTAGTTTGCGTAGTTGTCTTTGGCTGGTTTATCACTTTATGGAGCTATCTTATAGCCTGTCCAGCTCATAAGTTGTTAGGTTATGACTTCATTTGCAGCTGGTGAAAGTGCGCAAGGTGATTTTAATTTTAACGCATCAAAATAAATCAAATAAAGTGCGTATAATGTGCAAGCTTTATGAATGCCATTAATTTGATGCTGTTGCTTTTTTTGCTTTTTACTGTCTTTTGTGTGATTAGCTTAAACGTCAAGTTCGTTGCCTAAGTTATTCGTTTGCCCAGCGGAAACAAACCAACAAATACACACACACTCAGGGAAGGAGGGTAAAAAACCCGAAAGATACACAAGATTTCATAATGATCACTTGATTCTCGGCCGTTGATAAAAACGAAGAAAAAAATCGTTAAGCCAGCCGGACCGACGCCTGTGTTTAGCATTCCAAATCAGTTTCGAGTTTCATTTGCTTTTAATGTAATTTTTTTATGTGAATTTGTGGTGTTGTTGTTGTTGTTGTGTATCACACTTGTTGACAATGTAGACAGTGTACGGACGACGCACCTTTAACACTTTGCTGCCATTGGGCAGCGGCTTATATTTGCCGCATAACTATATTTATGAATCGAATTGGCCTCGAGAACTGGATCAGGCTTTTATTTGACTTTGGTAGGGCTTCAACAGCACACCTTTTATCATATCCTTTTCTTTTCACAACACTGCACTGCAAAATTTATATCCCGATCATATTTTATGAGGTTCGATTGGAAGTAAGTTGAGCGTGATTTGTGTACTTCCAAGTTGCAGAAGTTATGCTACTTCTGATGAACTTTGGCACCCCACTTCATAGACCAACGGTAAACGACAGATCTGGCGCACGACAACATAAAGCGTGATCGACCCCGAGACCCGATCTACCGAAAATGACGATTCACCGTTGAAAAAGCGCGCTCGCAACAGGTGCAACCGTTCGCGTTCGCTGTCGCTCTCAAACTGCGCGCACGCTCAGACAGTGCAGACTGCTATGTTAATACTCAGAATGGCATGGCTGCTAAACTTTTCGTTGCATATTTTTCGGCTGCACTTGTTTATGCTAAGCTTAGCATAACACTGTTAACAAACTGTAAGCGGTCTTTGGAGACATTTACAGTTGTGTTGCAGACTTTACGCCTGAATTTAAAATTTTTCTGTTAAGCTGCTGAACATTTACATGAATCTATAGAGGCACAGCAATTGCTGTTGATAGCAGAAACATTTTATAAACTGCCTAAAGTAGTGCGTACATTTTTAATAACAGTTGAATATTAAAATATAATATATCTAGAGGTCTTGCCTACACATTAATGTAACATTAATTACAAATATAAAATCAACAATAAACACCTGAGCTGCTAGAGCTCTCTTTGCCATATGGTGGCTCTAAATAAATCTATCCTTAATGGAATGCAGTTAAGCGTAACAGTGAGTCAGATTTCAAAATGTAAAAAGTGCAAGGTTACTAATTTCCCCAGGTGCCACTCTATAGTCTTCCCTGACTGTTAGTGGTCATTAAGACAGAAACGAGACATTAACACGTTGTTGGGTCTGTGGGTTAATTTGTATTCAAACATTGTAATCGCGAGCGGATGTGTTTCAGTTTTTTCCGAACATCTGCATTTTCTTATGATTTATGAAACATTTGTTAAATGGATGCAGCGTGTGAATCGCAGGCCCAAGGGGACTTTCAAGACTTACTCAAAGTACTCAATGGCTATTATGGGAATGCAATTGGTAGCTTACCTGCAAAAGAAAAGAAAAATAAATTAGTATTAGTTATGAGAATTAATAGTAAGACTATGATTAGTTTATTCGATAGGGTTGCTTTAATGTTATCAGAAAATCAATTTGGCTAATTGCAGACATAATGGCCTCGTTTGTCGACACATTTCAACAGACACCAGCAATGGGAGGAGCTGAAATGCACTGACAACGTTTTGACACGCAAACGTTCCATTGGTGGGAGCGTTTATTAGCCAAATAAAATAACCCCCAAAGTGTCATCAAATCAATGCAAAGTAGCAGAAATCGAAGCGAGAATCGCAGCCCAAACTAATAGACACAATGAGAACCCAATGGGAAGCCAAACTTTCTGGGAAACATTTGCTACAGCCATTAAAGTGCTTTGGCCGAAACGGCAACTGAAACTGAAAATGGAACTGTGTTCTGTGTGTTTTGGGGTCTTTGGGGTCTAAGGGGTCTTTGGAAGCCACTAAACGAGAATGGGCAATTCTGTTGCTCATAAAACGTCGTAATAATGGGAAAAGTTTGCAACCAGGCACGAAACAAGGACACAGGTGTGTCCTTAGGCATGAAATAGTTTTTCTTTCCCTTACCCTTACCCGGCTAATAGATTTTTTGTATCCGCCCTACGAAATCAATAGATGTTCCCCAAGGAGTGGGCTGTATCTCATCAATAAGAACGAATTAATGCGCATATTACATATTAAACTTGTTAAAATATAATTAATGTATTATATAATTATTAATATCACTACAATAGTTTATGGATAAAATGTTCAATGACAACTCTTGAATTTTATTACGCGCTGCCTAAAAGTATGCTACAATTTGATTTGATTTCCAGTTACTTGCTGGAAACGCGTTAAAAAGACTTTCATATTTTAAAACAACTTTTCCCAGAGTACAAATTGCAATTTTGTTGGACACTGGTCCCTGTACCTCTTATATAAGCACAAGAGCGAAAAAAAGGAATAATCTCTGTCATTCCCAACTCATACCAGCTCTGTGCTCTCTATAATGGATACTATATTCTCTGCTATGTCACACAAGTGCGTATATGTCTGTATGTAGAGCGAGTCTCTGTAATACTTTTTAGCTCTAAGCTTTTTCAGCAATTCCTTTTGCAGTTCTTCCGATTTTGACAGTCGCATCTCTAACTTTTTATTGTCGGTAGTAGAATCTTCATTACTACCTGCAGGTGTAGACTGTGAGAGGTAAGTGACGAGTTCCGATCTTAAGCAGGTTTGCTCAATGCTGTTCATCAGATCTTCCCACTCCTCAAGGCCATTGGCAATACAACCACGCACGTAAACGAGCCTGGATCGTTCCTGCTCCTGGTAATGATCAAAGCTGCTGAAGTCCATATTGCCACTAAATTTCATTGAATCCAGAATTTTGATCAATTTCTTAAAATTTTGCTCTCGAGATTTAGTAAGTGGTAGATCTATAATAATTTTTTTAATGGCATCAACACTCAAATCCCAGACCGGATCACGTGGATTCTTATTTTGAACGTAGAGGGCTCGTAGATTTTCGATATCCTCAAACCGTTCACAATGATAACCCACGTTCACAGCATTAAATAATTCGCGTTCATCGAGGTTCCGTTTATAAGGACACAATACCGGTGGCGTTTCAATAATAGGTGCTAACCTAGCTTGGCGTGTGCTCAACTTTTTAATGATCTGGTCATTGGACTTTTCAACTAAATGCTGGAGATGATAGTTCAACTTATTGGTATAAATCGGTGATGGCACACACTTGCCATTCAATTGAACGACAAGAGTGCCCCGACCCCCGCAAAAGACATTCGGAAAGATTTTTAACTCCCAGCGTTCTTTACATCGGGTAACCATACATGGCCGATAGAGGGCCTTTGGTTTGCAAACGTCACCAGGAAAGAGCATTATAAGTTTGTGATCAAAGAGAAAGCTTTTCCCGCACTCATTCCATGCTTGTGGTGGCTTGAGGGTGTCATAGTTTCTTCCCCAATTACAGATAATCACCTTTTTGCCAATATTTTCCAACCGAAGCACTTCCTGAACGTCACATTGAAAGGGTTCGCATTGAAAATATAAATTCAAGTCGCCAATGGCCGGATTACGCTTCTGATCAAATGAATATATCTTGTCATTGATCTTAATTCCAACATATAAGTCCTCTGGCTGCATCTGCGGAGAGTTACCCAAGCATGTTACCTGGCTTTCAATCATGGTGATCTCCGTACTGCTACTAAGGGTAACTATATCCTCCATATTCATTAAGTTGATGTCGTCGTGGTGCACGATCTTGGCACTGTTATTGACTACAACTTCAAGTCTATTAATATTCGGACAGAACTCCAAGACTCGCTTGATATCATCAGTATTCTCCATGATATGTTTTTCCAGCACTTTTGAATTTTGCCACTTGGTCTTCTGTCTCGATGGGGGTCCTTTGAATACTCGAAGTGGAGCAAGTATCTCCTTCTTGGTCGTCATCGGGAGTCCCGAGATATCCGTTTCCTTTTTGCCAGTTCGCTCAGCCTCTGGAAGTGTCTCCTGAAGTTCCGGTAAACACCGTCCAGTATGTTTATTCTTCCGCTCGGGTAGCACATCGGGTTGCTTCTGACTGAGGGTGATGGGATTCATACGGCTTGCAAAGTCCATCATTCGTTGGATTGAACCCTTATCCCGCTGCTCCAGTGACACTGGCAGGTTGCAGAGCATTTCGTTGGGACTTTTACCTGTTTTACGAAAGATTTTCTTCTGTAGCTTTACACGATCCCTCAACGTGTCCTGCCATCGCTTCAAGCGCTCGTCCATTTCCTCCGAGTCCTCGAAAGAATCATTAAGCGATGGCTGTGAGCTGGAGATATTGGCAACTCCAACATTTGCATCGAATATGCCGTTGACAATGTTCTCGATTATTATTTTACCATCGTGCAATGAAACTTCCTTCAAGTCGCCTGTCTCGTTGTACAGGGAACCTGTGCTCTTGGAGCTGATGGTAAATGTGTTCTCCTTGGACTCATCACAGGCCACGGATTCCAGAATCGACACCAAGCGATATTTGTTGTCCATTATAAGTTGTTTTAGTTTTATTTAATTGTGTTTTATATTTGTGTATTTTTTTATGTTTTTAGTGTGTACCTTACATTGAGTTTCTTTTGTCAGTGTGTTTAAATTCCTATTTAGGCACACTCTGTGCTCTCGATTACCGACACAATATCTTCAATAACATTACATAATAGGTTGTATGTGTAAACATATAAGGAGTCCAGGAAATACTTTGGATATTTAAGCTTCCCTTTGGAGTCTTGCAGTTTTAAAGTTCTATTTTCTTTTTTCAATACATTTGCCTCCCATAAGTCAATATTATTTGCAATAATTCCTCTCACAAAAATAAGTCTTGTCCTTTTACGTTCAATTAGCTTAGTTGGACTATCGCTAATGACTAAAGAAGTCGTTCTGCCACGCAATTTATTGAGTAGAATCACTAGTCTAGCAAACAGCTCTATTCTCTGCACTTTATCCTGCTTTGTACAGACCAAATCGATAAGCATGCTGACACTATAGTCCCAGTGCATAGGCCCTGTTTCTGGCTTAACGAGTTCAAAGAAATTCAGCATCTCTGCCATGTCACCATAGCCCTTACAGTGGAAACCAACATTGCGACGATTAAATGCCTCGTAATCTTCAAGCTCGCGAGTGAAAGGACATTCAGCAGGATACACATTTAGGTGGTGAGTTATCTCAATCGCTGACAACTTACGACACTTCCTGGTGGGCATCTCCACCTGGCATTCCAATTGTTCCAAGTACTCCTGAGGTGGCTTACATTTGCCGTGCATATTTAGAGTCAAAGCCATCGGGCAACGAAAGAAGATTCTGGGCTTTGTGGTCAGCAACCAACGTTGCTTTGTAATCCCCACTTTTGTGGGTCGGAATAAGACTAATACTTCCCTAACTTCTCCTGCTCGTAGCTGAAAGGTGCTAGTATCAAAGACAAATACTTCCTCCTGCGTATTAAAGAGTGTGTTATTGTAGGCAAAAAAGTCGGATCGTTCCCAATCAAATGTAAGCAGCCTTTGACCATCGTTCTCAATTCGCATTATAGTACGAAGGCTTCGCTCGTAAGGATTGCAGACAAACATTCGCTCCAGAATAGGTGAATACTCTGGTCTGTATCGGCAGTATGATGTGCCGTTTATAAGTACCGATAATCTCATTGTCATAGTTCCCCTAGTCTTAGTGATACTCGCTCTCTTCAAATCCTGGGTATTTCTCTGATCAGCAGTAATGCTGGAAATCGAGTGCAGAGAGTGACGCCCAAATGAAGTACCAGTCCAACGATTCCAACCTATTACTTCAAGTTTATTTAAATGTGGTTTGCTCTCCAGTAAACTTTGAACAGCTTCGTTTTCGCCCAGTAACCCCAAACGGTCAAAGTATTTCTTAAGTTTCTTAATTCGAGTTTCCTTAGCCTCGACTTCATCGTAGTCCACGCTAAAGAGAATGCTATTCGGACTTTTCCCCGTAGCCTGGCTCAATCTTTGCTGCAGAGAGCGACGCTGAAATAACATGTCCTTCCAGTATTGCAGTCGCCTATCCACAGATCTGCTTGGAGAAGACAAATCCCCTTCGGAATTAACCTCAGAATCAGATTGCTTGTGACGCACTTGATACACCTCTAAGATTTCATCCACAATTTTGTTGGCAATGTTGTTCATAGCTGTGGTTTCATTAATACTGTCACCGTCATTGAAAACCCCCCGCTCTCTGTCCATAGCTTTAATCTTTAGCTAATTAAAATTTGTGTTTGTTTGTGGTCAAATGTCAAATAAGGAATGTGACAGGAAATAAACAGCAAGTGATGAAAAATTCATCTGTATTTGTGTGACAGCTTTCACAGACAACTAATTTGAAAATATCAACCTATCAACCTATCAGTTGGGCACATCCTCAGTACTCTCAATCACTGAAACAATATTCTCCGCAATATTACAGAGATGTGAGTAGGTTTGCATGTAGAGTGCATCGCGAAAGAACTTGGAGTGATGAAGACTTTTCAATACTTCCGAAGTGACTTTATCACTTAAATTGTTCTCCTCTTCTTCGATATTGTTGAGCCCTGCGAGAATTGTGGTTTTCAGTGGTATATCAAGCTCTTCATCCTCTTCCTCCTCCTCTTCTTCGCCCATCTGCTTGACAAAGTATTGCTGCAGTTCGGACTTGTAGAATGACTCCTCAATGGTGCACATCAGATCCTCCCACTCCTCAATGCCATTACAAATAGCTCCACGTACATAAATCAATCTTGTGCGTTGCTTCTGCTCCTCCATTTGACACGTGGCCAGATTCGGTGCAGCTCCCAGTAGCGGCTGCAGTACAACCATGAAATCAGCAAACATTTTCTGGCGTGTGCCCAAGTTCTGAATGCGAATGATGAACATCTTAATCGTTTCCAGACGTAGATCCCATTGTGGTTCCCTGGGCTTCTTCAGCTGCTTGTGCATACCCTTGAACACCTCCAGATCATCGAATCGTTTGCAGTTGTAGCCCGGATTCAGTGAATTGAAGACTTCCCTTTCATCCAAAGTGCGCTCGTAGGCACAACAGGTCAAAGGTGGCTCAAGAAGTGGCACCAGGGAAGCCTGCTTATTCACGAGCTTACTCAATTCCAGTGCATTCGACTTGAAGACGACTATACTCTGCAGCTCCTGCAGCTTGTCCATGTATTCCTTTGGAGCAATGCAGTTTCCATGGAAGCGCAACTGCAGTGACTGCTTGTTGCCGCAGAAGATTACGGGTTCGGTGTGGAGATGCCACAGTTCCAAGGCCATACCGACCTTCCGGGGCTGATACATCACAATCAGATTGTAGCTCTCGCCGTGGGTCAAACGGAAGCTGTCTAAGTTGAAGAGGAACTCGCTGTCCTTGGCCAGCAGCAGTGTAGCCCTGTTGTAGTAGTAAATACCCTGCACCCAGTTGAAGGATATTGTCTGCTTGCCAATATTGGTTACTTGGAGGATGTGCTTGATGCGCTTCTGAAATGGTTCGCATTTGAACTTTGTTAAGATCTCGAAGCATTCATTAAGTGGCTTATCACACGGTATATAAGCCTTGCCATTGATCTTCAGACCAATTTCTGGCAAATCTGGTGGTGTTTCCGGCTCACCTGAAACCAGATCGTCCAAGTAATCAAGATCTTGCTCCTCTGATCCAATGGGATTGCTAGTGCTAATATCAACTATTTTTTCCTCCTCTATGAAAGCAGAGTATGGTTTCTGGTTTAGTTTCTCCACATTTGTGCCCGTTACCTGTAACTTATCGAGATCCGGAAAGAACTCAACCACATCACATATGTCATCGAAACGCTTTACAATGCGTTCCTCCAAAACTCGTGATTTTATCCAAGCATTCGGCAAGTCCTTTGGATCTGCCACTTCGCCCATCAGCTCCTGCTGTACCACTTGCGGAATACCAACAATTTCGACATTTTTATAGCCATCCCGCTCAGCTTTTGGCCAAGTTTCTTCTACACGATCCAGAGTTTCACACGTTTTGGGGTCCACAACATCTTTTAAAGAGCTGACTGGCTTTTTGGCTATCGTTTCATGTAAGACACGATCTGCATAATCCAGAATGCGCAGTACGGTCTCCTTATTTCTGTTGTCAAATGTGGAGCGACGATTGAACAGCATTTCATCCGGATTCTTGCCCGTTTGGCTCTGAATTCGTTCCTGCAACTTTTTGCGCTTTTCCAGCACTTCCCGCCAATACTTTAGCCGTTTATCCACATTTGGTGCAGACTCCTGCGTTGAGATCTCCTCACTCTTGCATACCGATGATGTGTCAACACAGAATCCACGACGCTCGGCAAAGATAACATCCAGTATCTCGTCCACAATGCGTCCGCTATAATGTGAAATACTGGGACCCGCCTTTAGGTTTCCCTCGACCACGTCCGTGGACGAGGGATCAATTGTGACCAGATTGGTCAGAGTTAAGGGCGCCCATGTAATAGGCTTGGATGACTCTGTTTTGGTCTGTAAGTGCTCACACGGCCGTACCGTACTGCAGGGCAACATTTGAGTATTATTCGATTTCGGAAGAGATTGAAAATAGTTGCAAAGTAATCTCAACTTGTAGTGTTTATTTATTTAGTTAATGATTTTGACAAAAGCAGTATAAATCTTTACAAAAGATTCAAGGTTTACAAACTGAGTTCAAAGACAATTGAATCTCAGACTCAAAGATGCACAGTACTCTCAATGGCACTCACAATATTCTCGGCAGCATCACAGAGTAACGTGTACGTCTGAATATAGAGTGCATCCTTAAAGTACTTGCAGGATTTAACCCTTTTCGAGACATACCAATCAACGATGGCATCTTCCTTTGGTACCAACTGACCGGCACCAATAACATTGTTAATAAAACGCTGCAGTTCCGACTTGTAGAACTGCTGGGACAAAGTTTCAGCCAGTACTTCCCACTCCTCGATGGCAGAGCAGATAACGCCCTTAACATAAACGAGGCAAGTGCGCTCCTTTTCGATACTGGACTCGATTTTGGAGAAGTTTTCATTCGAGTTGCAACGCATGGGTTCGATGATGTCCATCAGCAGCTTCTGCAGCGCTTCACGTTGACTTGCCTCATGCTGATAGATGCATTGACGCACTGTGGCAATGCTGTAGTCCCACGGCGGCTGACGTGGTTTCTTCACCAGAATATAGAGCTGCTTTAGAGTTTCTAGGTCTGTGTAACGAGAGCACTGGAATCCCGAGTTCTGGGCACTGAACAGCTCACGTTCGTCCATGGGACGCTCATAGGGACAGTCTAAGTGTGGAGTATCCATCATGGGAGCCAGTTCAGCGTGAAATTTGGCCAGACGTCCTGTCACCTGACGATTTCTCTTATCAACCACATCCCGCAGATCCTTGTCGATGCGCTGTTTATAGACAGTTGGTGATGTGCAATTTCCCTGGAATTTAATATTGATCCGTCGCACTCCACAAAATGCGGAACGCTGCAAGTTGAGTGTCCACAGTTGCTTCTTTATTCCCACAGCCGTGGGAGCATAGAGCACATCGATACGACGCTGGTGACCCGGCAGTAAGGTAAAGGTCTGTGTATCGAAGATGAACTCACCGTTCATGGCATGGTGCTGATTCAACTCCCGATTGTACAGGGTGTTTTGTTGCCATCTAACTAAGATAAACTTATTCCCTATATTCTCCAGATGAACTATGGTTTTTCGCATGCACTGGAATGGATCGCACTGAAAGCACATGTGCATATCGCTGCTAAGAAGTCCCTGGCCATCACCAAAACCATAGATCTCTCCATTGATTCTAATAAGATTCTTCTCTGGCGGCTTCTCAATAGGCACAGGCGGTACATTCAGCTTCTGCGACTCTTTGGTTTCAGCTATCACTGGCACCTCTTCGCTCGTCTCGGACACCGTCATGAGCTTTTCCTCACCCACCTGCAGGCTGTCCATTACTGGCACTGACCTTGCAAGGAAACCAGGAGCAATCTGTAGTCGCCTCATGTCTGGACAATGTTCGAGTACACGCATTATATCCTCCTCGTGCTTCACCAGTCGTTTCCCTAGCACCTTGGAACGCAGAAACTGACTTTCGGGCGGATCAATAACACCGGCAAGTTCCTTTTGAGTCACACGTGGCAAGCCTACAAATTCCAATTCCTGTAGCACTGGATCCGTTGCCTGCAGTTCTCTGATTTCCCGACAAGTCTCCACATCAAGACGCATCTTAAGCACACTCTGTACATGATCCGGAGGATAACCCTCACTACGCTTGGCACAGTCCAAGACACGGAGTAGCATTTGCTTGGACTGTTCATCGATGGTGACACGACGATTGAAGAGCACATCCTCAGCACGTTTACCAGTACGCAGCTGAATGCGTTCCTCCAGAGCTTTACGTTGTCTCAGCACTTTATTCCAGCACTTGAGACGAGGATCCATTTCTTCATCATCATCTCGTTTGGGCTTCTTCTGTACGGGCACAGCACAGTCGCTCTCACTTATCTTGGTCATACAGGTGCCATCCTTTTCCTTGATCACATCAAAGATTTCATTGACCAACTCGTTAGCGAAATACATGGGCGAATGGTTGACGCCTCTTGGATAGTAGTTGACCTGTGAGGCATTCACGTGTATATCCTCGACATTGGTACTCATATTGAAAGTTCTTCTTTTGCTATGGATATTCTGGATTTTTACAAATAAATGTATCTAAAATGGGGTAGCAGTAAATGTCATCAATCTTTTTGTGAGTTGTTCGAGTGCTTACGTGTTTTACGTAACTAAATTATGTGAGTCTATGTACCTTTGTGTATGTGTGTCTGTGTATGTGTGTCCTAACTTTAGCTATAATAAAGTTCAATTTATGAGTCCGAAATTGACGCGAGCTGTGCTAATTTGCTAACAATCCACAATACCAAATTAAAGCCTACTCAGCTCGTGTGACAAGTCATCGTAATTTTCATCAGCATTTTTCCTTGTATTTCCATTCCCAATCCCATTTACATATACATATTTCCATTTTCATTTCCATTTCCATATCCCTGCGGTGGAGTCTCAACGACATTGACGTGCCGCCTTCACACAATTCAAATTTTCCATAGTTGTTTGCTCTCGTTGTTGTTGTTGTTGTTGCTGTTGTTGCTGTTGTTGTTGCCTTTTGTGACTGGCACATCAACAGCAAAGTGAAAGGAGTCAAAGCTGTCAACGTGGCAGACAAACGAGCGAAAGAAGGCCAAAAATAACTTGATTTATTGTCAATGTATGTGCAAAATATTAACAATAACAAAAACAACTACAACGACTGCAACAATTTGATATTCATGATAGTTGTTGGCATCATTAGTAGTTTGAACTGCAACAAATACAAAGAAAAAACAAAGAAAAAGCCAACAATCGAAACGGAAATAAAGACTGAAAACAAAGCCATATCAATTACCCAGGCAACCGGACTACTACGACTACAAAAAATAAAAAAATACATACATAGAACAAAAGCAAAAACAAATACAATAAAATGTATAAGAAAAGAGTAGAAAATAAAGTAATTTTGTATCCTGGACGAGTTGTAAAGCCAACTAACCGCAGGAAAGGAAGCACGGCCCGCTGCAGCAATGGGTTCAAAGGGGGTTAAAGGCAAAGGAAAAGGGGGTAAGTGGTGAGTGGTAGGGGGGAAACGGAGCACTGCTGTTGGTCTGCGGAAATATAAAGCTACTGCCTTTGTTGGCAATTTCAATACTCATCATTATTATAAAGCACAGAGCACCGAGCGCTGACTTCTGAGTTTTGGCTTGGCTTGGCATGGAGCATGTGTTTCATTTACGTGCCTGGGCGCAATGCAATCAACATATTGTAATTCTGAAATGCATATTGAGAACGTGCAAAAAGATACTCTGCACAATGCAATCGGAAACTTTGTTTGGCTGCACTTAACGGGCCGCCGGACAGAAACAAAACGCGAATGGGGATATATTCGGGAGATCGGTACTGGGACTGGGACCGGGAGCGGGACTGGCATCTCTTATGCCGCTGCACTTGATGCATCGGTTGAGGCGACTTGTGGCAACTGTGGCAGCTGAGGCAAAATCTGGCAGCGTTTCCATTTTGATTTCCATTTCGCATGCACTCAAGTAACGCATTTATTATTTACACAGCCTGGCAACAGGCAAACGGCAAACGGGCAATGTGCAACGTGCTGCCTGCAACTTGCAACCGGCAACAGGCGGCTGAAGCAGAGACTGAGCCTGAGACTGAGGCAACTCAATTCAATTCCGCAAACTCATGCTGCAGTTGTCAACGTTGCAGACGAAGACACTTGTGAACAAGTAGTGCCCCTGCCTCCCCCCAACCCCCTGCTGAACACCCATGTCATGTTGCACATGTTGCATACCACTTGATGCTGCTGACAGGCAGCTAGCAACAGCAGCGGCAGCATCTCTCAGACGGCAACTGTTGGCGCTTGTTGAGTGAAGACAGACGAGCAGACTGACACTCAGTCAAATATACAATAAATACCCTGTAATTTTGGGCATTTGCATTATACAATTTGGGCTGTGATTGATAACGAAAAGTAGAGTGTTTTAAAAGGTTTTAGTTTGTAAGTGGAAGTGGAAGTAACTTAATTAAAGTATGCATTTTAAATAAGTAAAAATATCTAATTTATACTCCATATGAAGATTGGATAAGAATCGATTTAATTTATTTTATACTTTTTGTAATATACAAGATCATCTGCTCCAACGAACTAAACCACTCTACTCAATCTACAGGGTATCTTTGGCATCGGTTTACAGCAAAAGTCAAGTTTACTATCTTGTTATACCATAATAAATAGAGATTTATTTATTTTTGCTTAGCTGCCGTTGGAATTTTTTTATTTTGTTGCTTTTTTTATTGTTTATGCAAATGCTGCATTAGATGACGCCCATAATAATCAAAATTTTATTGAATGAATTGCCAGCTGTAAATTTGCTGCATATTCAGAATTAGTTAGACAACGTCGAGGCCAAATCCATTGAGGCAATGCAGGCATGTGGGCTGGACAAGTGGACAGATGGACAGTTGGACTGCTGGACGAATGAACTGCTGAAAGGCAACTGGTTGGCTATTGGCTGCTCTCATGTGTGGCCATAAAAGTGCGTTACAAATAACTGGACATTTATTGAACGGTACCGTTAGTGGGGCCTAATGACCGGCAGATCGAGTTCGCATCAAGTTGATAATATTGCGACTTAGTTGCTGTGCAATTTGTGCACCAATGTGGAATGCGCTGTCAAATGGTTGCCACTCAATTAAAGTCCATTGAGCGAAAGGCGCGCTGTCAATTGAACCAAGTGCCACATGTGGCAGTTGCAGATTCATATTTACCTCACTTCAGCTGACTTGATGATCGCCTTGGGAGGTGCATCCCAATAGTTTGGGGCCGGTGGCACCCATTGTCGCAGCACCTGATAGTTGCCCTCGAGCAGCTCCATGCCCTCGATGACCTCCACGTCGGAATCGCCATCATTGTTTCCTGCTGCAATGTTGCTGTTACTGTTGTTGTTGTTGTTATTGCCACTACTGCTATCAGCATGCAGATTATCAATGGATTCGCTCATTGTCTTTGATATTTATTTAATATTTTTATTTTGGCGCCGCTTTCACTGCCAGCTCAGAGTGACTGCAAGGTAAACAAAGATGCGCACATCCATTTGCGCTGAGTCACCGACACCAACACAACACACATACACTTATACACTTCTACACAGATACAACACAGACACAAAGAGCCACACAAGAATAAGAAGAAGCAGCAGCAGCAGCAGCTGCCACCAAAACAATAACAACAAAATTAAATCTTGGCGATTTCTTCGACTTTGCCGGGTTTTTTCCCCACTTGTTTTGATTGATTTTTTTGTACACTTTATGAGGAATTTCACTGGGTTTTTGCTTAGTAATATTATTATTTGGGAATTGTTGTATTATCAGCATTTAAATTCATTTAGAACAGCGCCTCGTTTGGCTGTCAGCGGCGCGCGGCGCTCACGTTGCACTCACGAATTGTTTCTTTCTAATCGGCGAAAATGCTCGTTGCGTTTGTTTTGGCACGGAAAATTGACAAGCACGGCGAAAACACATCGCACAAAGCAGCACACTCATACACACACACACACCAAAACACTCATACACACACAGTCTTGTATTGAGAGGGGTTAATATCTGGCATTCGCTTTTGCATCCCTTGTGGAACTCGGCATTCTGAAGTCGCCCCATTGTGCTGCGTCCTTGGTCCTTGCTCGATTCTGTTCTCTGTTTCAGTTTCAGTTTTGTGTCTCGGTTTTCTTTCGCCTTGCTCGACAGCTTTTTTTTTTTTTTTTTTTTTTGGTGTGTGAAAAATAAGGGTTTGTAATTTAATGTTTTTATGTCTGATTTCGTTTTCGTGTGCACTTCAGGCAGGGAACGAACGGTCGCACAGGGGCGGACAGGGCGGTAAGGGAGGTGTTCTACTCAATACACGCATATTGTTGAAATTATGTAGCCGAAGACTTGAGCCAAAAATGAGGGAAAGTCCAGAGGTGGGTGTTCACCTTTTAAGCTCTTGAACGGAGTTCGAATGGAATTGTGCACAGTGCATTAAATGGCAGATAAAATAATGTGAATCTTAAATACAAAACGTGCCTTAATCGAAGGTAATTCAAGGGAAGATCATGTTAAGTTAAATTTACTGTTTAAATTCATATTGTTTATAGAGATTTTATTAAGTTTATAGTTTCTGACATTTCTATTTATAGTAAATAAATATATTGTTTTTTTAACTCAATAAATTGCTGCCTAATTCATATTTGAGTTCACTCTGATTCCTTCCCTAGAAATTTCTTCCTTGTGCCATCAACAAATCACATTTGTACCACTGTGCAGACAAAGGTCTGACGGCACGATCCCCGTGAACTCACACATACCCACACCGACGCACACGTACAAGGAGCACAACCTTTTATGGCCACTCACTCACACTCACACAGTCGCCAGCAAACGAACCCCAAAAACACAGACCATTCACAACAAAGGACGGAAGGAAGTGAACGCTCGAACGTATGCTCATATTTTGCTACAAATATTTTCAATCTGATAGTGAGGCAGACAGCAAATGAGAGAGAGAAAGAGAGACACTTTGCTCTCTCAGCTAACGAGTTTCTCTCTCTCTCTTTCTCTTCGTTTCGCTCTCTGTCTGCGATGCTCTCTTTATTGCCAGGATTTCTTTTTTAATTCACTCACTCAATTTGAATGTTGTTCTCGTTCGGTAGAATTCACCCCTAAGCGTCTTCACGGTAATTTGAACACGTGCCGAGCAGCTGAGCGCAGTCCTCCACCCTCCTTCTTCCTCCTACCCCCTCAATGCACACCTCAGATAGCTGGTGTGTCTCTCTCTTTCCGGGTGGTAGCTGCTGGTCAACACGGCACACCACCCCCCGGGCCCGGGGGTGGTTCCAGAACAGACCACACGTTGCTACGATCGTAAATTTTTATGATATCATATGCTGCTTATGCTTTGAGGCATGCAGACAACAACTAGCTCAATGTTTTGAGCTTTTCAGCAATTAGCGTGCAAGTTGGAACTTGAAAGTTAGTCGTGTCCTAGACTCAACTGTACTGTTCACCCTCGGGCGCCGCTAAGTATGCAATGCACTCGTGAAAACAATCAACTTGGCAACACTTACGAGGCCATGGGGAATAGAAAAATGGCCTGGAATGAAAGTGAAATTTGTTTGTGTGACGTCAGAGGTCTGTCTGCTTCGGGTTACGGACTACGGGTTACGGTATTTAATGTGCAAATAGCTCATACTCCAACTCCCCCCACCGTCCCCTCTCCGGCCTGACCATTCCACGTGTTATTGCTGCTGTTGCCAGCAACAAATTGCGTCGTTTGCCAAATCAACCCTGCAGACAGATCCAACAACACGCATTCCAAACCCATAAAGCCAGCTCTAACAACAACAAATATGCACAGCGAGTACAAACACAGGTTTGACTAGGATGCGAAGGGCAGGGAGCGGGGAACAGCCATGCGACAATCAACAACACTTCAATAGCCGCACACAATTTCCGTTATCCTGTGGATACATTACATTCAGTTGAATTTTAATTAAAATGCAGCCAGCAACATGCAGGCAACTCTGGCAACATGTTGCTGGCAACATTCGACATTTTGGTTATTTAATTTATTCATTGCATTATGAACATAGTTAGCGACTCAAAAGGCTGAAAAGAGCTCAGCGGTGGGTTAGCATGGGGTGGGTGGGAAAAGGGGGGACTGTCAACCCTCAAGAGATGCCACAGATACACACAACACATATATTTTCGACACACTCCTCGCTTATGGCATAAAAATAATTATATAAACTTGATGCCCTTGTCGTCTGGCAATTCTTTGATTGTTAAACAGCATTTCCACCCTCAACAGTGTCCCCTGTATAGCAAACACCCACGTTCAACGCCAAACCGCACAGTTTTGAAAACAAGCAAACCAGAGAGCGGTATAAACATTTCGCCCACCGGCTAAAACTCACCTCGCCAAACTCTGGACTCCATTTGGGTCGGTTTTAACATGATTTGTTGGATTTGCCAAGATTTCCTAATTCTATTCGTTAGCCCTGCATTCCCGGAGGGTTGACTCAGTTGACTGAGTGAATGAGTATCCCGTTGTTGTTAGGATTGTCGCCTTTAGCTGATTTGTAATTTGTTGGTTTTGTGGCAATGCAGTTTAAAGTGTTCTGCTCAAAATTGCACAACATTTTGGATTGAAATTAGAATTTTTTTTTCTTTCTCATGCTTAATTCGTTAACATTTCCGCCTATTTTTAGTTCTTTTAATTGCCAACTACCAAACGCTTTGAGTATTTCCGTTAGACATTGAGCTCATGTTCCCAATTTCTCACCATTATCAAGAATTTCGTGATTTTTATCGAGAGACAAGCGACGATGTGTGTAATTTTCTACTTTAATGAGTTGTCGTTGCTTCGTTATTGGCAGTACCAGTGGAAGTACGTCTTGGCCAAGTTAGTTGTTGGCTGGTATCTTACCAAGTTGACATGCCAGTCGGCATTTTCATTAGCAACTGTCTAATATTGCTTAGCACTTCATTATGGGCTGCTATTAGTTGTCTTGCATGACTTTGATATGCCTTTGTTGTGTCGTCGCCCAGTCCCCAGTCACCAGTTTGATGTGGGAAAGTCTCTACTCTACAGCAGTTAGGGGCCACACAGAAGCAACTGCCATAAAAAACCGCTGAGTACTTACTACTAGTACTAGTTTTTTGTTTTTATACTCTCTGCAAGAGTATATTGGGTTTGTGCAAAGTATGTAACAGCCAGAAGGAGGCGTGGCAGACCCCATAAAGTATATATATTCTTGATCAGCATTACAAGCCGAGTCGATATAGCCATGTCCGTCTGTCCGTCTGTCCGTCTGTCTGTCCGTCTGTCTGTCTGTCTGTCTGTCTGTCTGTCTGTCCGTATGAACAAACAGATTTCAGAGATGGTAAGAGCTACAAGTTCGAGCTTGGTGTCAATCGATCACATATTTAGTCAGTCAATACAAGAATCTTTTTTTTTTTCGATGCCACGCCCCATTCGCCCACAATGAGCAAAAAACTAGACACACCTCGAAAAAAAAACGGTGTTTTCGGCGAATATCTCAGTAACCATGGCACCTAGGATCACCAATTCTGGTGTGGAGGTTCCTAGCGGCAGCGCAAATGCATTGGCATTTAAAATTTTGGACTGCCACGCCCCCTTTTCCCACAATACCTAAAAATACCTCCTTACGCCTACAGGCATTTGTTCATATAGTACAGCATTGTAATTGTATAATTCGAGTGGAGGCTAACTATATCAAACTATCCTAAAAAGTCGCATTGAAATCGGACTATAAACAAGAAAACTATAAGCGTTACAACATTGATAATTGAACGCAATATCACTAATGAGTGCAAGCGAGACAGAAACGTTTTCGCTGCTTGTGTGGCGACAGCGCGGCCGGCAGTCGCTGGCCGAATACACACATGCATATGTACATGTATAAACACATATAATGTCAAACGTGTGTGTATTCGCACACAAACAAACAGATGTATGTGTGATTTTGCTTAGATTGTTTTTGTTTCAACGTGTTTTAATGCAAGTACAATACATTGTAATATATTGATACCGATTTAAATAATTTAACCGGGAAAAAAAAGCAGAGAGTATTATACGGTTGGGCGTGCTCAACTGTACTTTTCCTTCTTGTTTGGGCTGAGATCACTTAATGGCGTACTATTTCAAGTCTAAGACGACGTTTTGTGGGTCGTTACACTCTTCGTGGCTGAAACGGTTTTTGTGCCAAATAAAGACAACAAAAAACCAACAAAAATTAAAGAAACCATATGCAAATGCTCAGAGTCATAGCTGCTCTTGGTTGTTTGGCAACTTCCTTTCCAGCATTTGTGTTGTTTATTCAAAGACTTTCCACGCATCGTTAGACAGAACAGCCACATGTTGATGTAACAAAATCCAGGGCCAATCCGACCACATCAAAGGCAAAGTTCACAGTTCCCAGCTAGATGCTGATGAAAGCCCCCTCTACGTCCCTTTCTCCCCCTTTCCACAAACGTCTCTAAATACAGCATTTATTACGCCTTTTAGTAGACATTCATTTGATCGAATCGCTTAGAATTCCAGTTAAATGTTTGCTTTGCTGCTGCAGGCTGAAAGGCGAAAGTCAAAGAATTTTTTGGCCACAAAAATAGTCTTGGCCAACATGGCTGGCGGCCAAGAAGCAGCAACTCAAACAAATGCTACACATTTAATGCTTATTTGTATTTATGTTTGTTTGTTTATTATTAAAATCAGCTTGTTTGTCTAGCTCTATCCCTTTCTAACTCTCTCCTGCTTTCTCTGTGTGTGTGGGTGTGGTTTTGGTTGAGCAGCTCATAAATATGCAAGTCATTAATAGAAATATGATGTACCCAAGGCTGACAGAACCTGCAGCACATCAACGTCAAAGTCATAGTAACAACCCCAATGTACACACACACACACACACCACAGAGTGGGTGAGTGGGTGTTGTAGCTGGAGAAATGAACTGACAGTCTAAGCGCTCCACTGGGACTCAAACTGGTACTGGAATTGGGGTTATAAAATGCTGTAACTGCCACTAGATGTGGCAACTGTGAAACTCTCTCTCTCTTCATGCCACATAAATTGAGTAAAAATTACGCTTCATTTGATTTAACACAATCGGTTTGTTATTTCCCTCCTTGTTGTCAAGGCATTTGAAATTGTGGCATCCTAACTTTTAACGCTCGAGGTCTAACTCTGATTTTTTGGGGCTGACAATTGGATTAGGACAACATGATGATGTCCAGCTGAACATTCCACCATAAGGCGGATGTTAGTAAATTTCCGGATTGCCCGTGGCTACCAAACATGAGAAATCAGCTGAGTATTTCCGTTAGTACTCAAATCGATTAAATTTCACAAGTTAAATAAAGTGAGCAGTTTTACTGACTAAGCACATAAACGAATGATGAATCTTGAATCACACTCATAATATTATTCTTGGCCAGCTATTATAATTGGCTTGAATGGCGAACTAGGAAAAGCGTGAAATCATTTGGACCAAATCTTTATCTGCTGCACTTTCCGTTGCACTGGCCCCAAAATGCAATAATAAACACATTGTCTTTTCTGGTGGTGCGTGCTGGTGGTGTTGGTGGTGTTGGTGGTGTTGGTGGTGTTGGTGGTGTTGGTGCTGTTGGTGGTGCTGCACATTTTATTGCCTTCTTTTGCAGTTAGCTGCATTGGCAGCCAAGCAAAAGGCTAATATTTCCGCTATTGGCGGCGATTTCTTTCACTTTGCCTCGGGCCACTGCAACTTGCACATGTTTTGACTCACTTTGCTTTATTTTCGCCTCTTTCTAGACCCTGTACTGCAAATTTAAGCGGTTATACAAGTGTGTGGGGCTGAAAAAAAGTCTCCTTAGTGGTTTCCTAGGTATTACAAGTACTGGGTCTTTGCCAGTCGACTCCTGTGTCTAAATTTTTCACAGCTACTCTTTTTTTGGTTTATTGACAAGCAGCGAATGTTACATGGAACAGGCACAGCTCCTGAGACTGGAGAGTAGAGAGTAGAGAGACCTGCCAGCGGCTGCAATTGCAACATCCGCACATGTGGCATGAATCGGGAATGGGAATGGGATTGGGAATGGGTTGGACTCGCTGTGTAGATCTCGGAATCTCTGGATCTCAGTGTTTGGGTCTGCTTTTTCCTGTTTCGTTTGCACCGTCGGCAGCATTGTTATTGTTTATTGATGCACTACTTTGCGCTATTTTCGTGTGGCCAAGCAACATGCCTCATGCCTCATTCCTCATGTAGCAGATGGCGTTGCTTTCTGCAGCAGCTAGTGGGCGTTCGAGATGAGAGCCAGAGCAAGAAACAGCGAGTTTGCGTTTGGCTAAAAATACATAAATTGTTTCAAACTCTGCGGATCTGCAGATGTGCCACAATTCTTCATGTAAGACTAGGGAAAGAGGTGTGTGCTAGGTGTGCGTGTGAGTGTGTGCTACGCCCAAGTGCAAATGTAATGAGCCAAGTGGGCGGAGAGGGTCATGCAAATTGGTTGGCAAAGTGGAATTCAATTAGTTACCAGTTCTGTGGCAACTGTAAATGCAACTGCAACTTGACAACTTTCGCCCATAAAGCGGGCAGTTTCATTTGGCTGGGAAATTTGACAATGGCAAATCACATAAACACAACGGCATAATTAGGCTCGAGTAGTTGTCAGCTGGCAACGTGCAACTTGCAACTGCAACTGCAACAGCAGCGGCGGCAAAAGGTAACTCCTGTCGCAACTGTCGCAGTTTTATTGAATTGTCAAGCTTTGTGGAATATACGAGTATATGGCCAAGAGATCGACTTGCTCTTGGCTGCCTTTGCTGCCAATTACTGCTGCTCACAGTCAGACATTGTTGTTACTGCTGTTGTCGTTTGGCAAATGCATTTTGCCTTTTCTTTTTTTGTGGCTACAATTACGTATACGACCCGGTTGCCAGTAGAATTGCGCGCTTGGCTTTTACTTCGGCTTTTCCATTGCTTTTATGTCGCATGTAATTAGTCACGATGTTGGCAGACATACTGCAGTCGGCAGTCGGCAGTCCAGCTGATGTCCTACTCTGTCTCCGAGCTGGGATGGCGTCTTGTTGGGTGCCTTGCGCTCGATTCTCGACTTGTGACTTTGGCCAACGATGCCGCCTGCTGCCATTGTTTGGCTTTGTTGTTTGCCGTTAAGGCCAACCGAAAAGGTACTGTAAAAACAAACTCAGTCTTCGACTCCATCTCTGTCTCTATCCCTTCTCTTTCACTCTTGCGCTCTGTACTCGCCATCGCGGAAGTGTGAATTGCAGCAAACGCGTCGCTTCAAGCCGCTTACTTTGCAATTTATGGTCTGCTATGGCAGCAGGTAAACTGCAGCATAATTAGCCCAATTAGTTGGCAAGCTGATCATAAATTACTCGAATTTCAGCCAATGGCAATCAAAAAGTGCAGCTCTGCAGCTGATCGCTGATCGACTCTTACTCAAAAGCATCATTTAGCATATTCATTAGAAGTTTAACGCCGTCGAGAGCAACACAACTAATTTATAGTCACATGCAGCGACTCAATAATAGAGTATTAATCAAAGCACTGTTAATTTTAAATTGGATACAAATACAAACCGGTTACTGTCGGTTGTGCCTGTTGTGCTGTGCTGTGTTGCCTGCTGTATACTCATTACCGGGCATCGAGTGAAAAATGAAACAAAATTTCAGAGTTTCAAAAGTTTTGTAAGCACTTGAAAACTCGAATTGCTGCGTAATGTTGCCAACAACAACATGAAGAAGAAGAAGAACAAGAGTAATAATAATAACAGCCATAATGCTCGTACATACATGAAAATACAAATATAACAACAAGAGTTTTATTGGGGAGTGTGGGGAAAGAGGAGAGCAACGAAACAGTTTGTTGGGCTTTGCTGCTTTTTTAGCCCGGTCGGGTCGGATGTGCTTGGCTCAAACACTTGAGAGACCCTCGCATATCGCGCACTTGAATCTGTTACGCAAATGTGCGTAATGCGCATGAATATGGATGGATACATGGAAGCCAAGTATGAATACACTCGGCACTCAGTGTTCAGTGCTCAGTTATGGTTAAATTTGTGCCCACATGCAAAAGTCAAGCAACAACAGCAATCGTAGTAGAAGTAGTAACAGTAAAGCGTTCCGCTAGCCAGGCCTTCAGCTATTTTTTGAAGGCGCGTGGGCCTTGGCAACAAAATACTGGCTAGGAACTTGAGCTACTGCCTACCAAAAAAAGGTCTTTCGCATTCAAGTGGTCTTTGTGAAGTGGCCGAAACCAAAGTTACAAACTGTTGCCCATAAACTTAAGCAATTTGTAATGCTTAAGCCAAGTTTGTTTCATGTTAACTTCCATGTCAACTCTCTTTTAAAATCCTCCACTTTAGACATTTCCACAAATTTCCCAGTGGAATTTCTTTACTCTTTTACGATCATTTTCAATGTTGCAAGTTCAATTTCAAAGCTCTGCAATCAATATAAGACCCCATGGCGATTGCTCCTCTCTCTATCTCTCGAATTGCCTGGCAGTTCATTGGTCTGACAAGAGAACAACTTTTCCAACTGGCATTAATTGAACGCTGTCGGCGACCCCAAGTAACAAAGTGCGTTCTTTTACTTCATCCGGCTCCCTACTTCCCCTGACTCTTAAGAATTGAGTTTAACTCGCATTCAAGTGCGAAGCTTTCACAACAACATGTCGCTGATTTGATTCAAGTCCAAGCGATTCGCATTGAATCAAATCAAATCGGAGGGCATTAACTCAAACTGCAGCCACTTCATTACTACACTGCACAAAAAGAAAATATATTGAGTAAAACCAAGTTATATATTTAAGCCATCAAAAATTAATAAAGAAGTATTTAAATATATCTAGTTAGGAGACAACCAATCCATCTTTTTAAACAGTCAGCTTAAAGTCAAAAATTATAAAAATAATATAACAAAAATAATTAATTTAACGCACTATGCTCATTTTTAATTTAATCCTACCAAGCTTTTACCAGTGCATATTGCCTTAAATTTCGCTGCAGTTTTCAGTTGTAGTTTGATTGACGCAGCGACACAAAGCTGCGCAGCTTGATTGTCCGCATGCGCAGTCAATCAGGCGCCAAAGCCTCAACAATTAATCCTTTAAGCAAGTGACCAGAGTTGAGTACATAAACTCAATTTAGCGCACACGCTGTCACACAATTCGCAATCAGGCAAACATCTAGATACGGCCATGGCTGCAGCTAAAACTACACACACAGATACAGATACAGCTACAGATACAAGCTACAATGTACAAGACACCAAATGGCAATCCTAGGCCAACTAAGCTGCGACATTGCGCGACGTGTTGGGTAATTTGGAGAATTTATGACAAGCATTATGGCAACACTGGTTTCACTAGAGCACACCACATGCTCTACGAGTATCTGTATCTGTAACTATGTGTGTATCTGTAGCTATGGCTATGTACAGCCGGGCTGTGTAAGTAATTCTGAGCGAGCCGCCCAAACCAGTTTCATTATTGTACACATTTTGATATTTATGCAACGCGTTTAGCTTTCTGATTACTCACGCTCAACTGGCCACAAAAAATAAAGAGGAAAAAAGGAAAAAAGAAAAACAAGAACTCGCCGTTTGCTGCTGCTGCTGCTGTTGGTCGTGAATTTTCCAGCTTCAACTGCATATAATAAGTCAGCAAGCTGCGTTTCAAGTGGTAACCGGCGATTCCCAATGCGATTCGGTGACGTCGGCGCATTTTGAAGATTTCAAAAAAATTAGAAATGCCAATTATACAAATAGTCAGAAGTTGTTGCTAAATTGTCAAAACTGTTGTGGTTTTTGTTGTTGGTTGGCTGCTGCTGTTACTTGCTGCAAGTCGCTGCTTGATTGGCCAGTTTGACGGGCCGCCAAAGGTGCGGCTGAAACTTAACCGCAATCTCAGCATTGAGGCTCAGTTTCAAGTCTCAGCCTTAATACAGTTATGGCCAAATCCCTGTAGCTTTTAAATTGCTTTTGCTCACTGCCAGTTGCCAGTTTGTGTTGGCTGTTGCCTGTTGCCCATTGCCCGTTGCCCGTTGTCTGCTGCCAGCTGCCTTTACTGTTTGTCTAAATGTCAAATGCAATTGCAGTCCGCTTGGATGCACATTGGCATTGCCTGGCTTGCTCTTGGGCGTTGCGACCAGCTCCAGCTTTAATTGCGCAAATCTTCAGATCTGTGGCAAAATGTTAAAGTGCAACACAAACAGCCAGAAACACAACTACAACAGCTTTAGTTTCTTTTTAGGGTGTGTGCAGCATGCAACGGCTGTAAATGAGAACGAGTTCAAGCCGCATGGCCGCCTGCCCGCATTTGCGTATACAAGACGTTGCGTATACGTCACGTTGTCTGCTCGCTGGCTTTAATGCATTTCCCAGGCCTAATTCAATTAAGTTGTAGGAAAATTGGCCCCAGCTACGTGTCGCCCATTCTTTTGAGCTGCTTTTCCGTGCTCCGATTTGCTTTGCAATTTAAATAAATCATCATCGCTTGCCGCAAGGCCAGACGGGGCATAAAGTTCTATGTCGATGCATTTTGAGTATGTGCCGCGTGTCTAAGACCTGGTACCTTCGTGTCTGTGTCTAAGTCTGCCAATTTAATATTTACCTTGGCCCCTTCTAGGCCTGCACTTTCCAATGTTCGTGTGCCTGCTCCAGTTTCGACTCTTTCGCTCTGCGTTCTCCTTTTTCACCATTTCTACTTTTTTTTCATTTTTTGGTTGGTGTGCCTAGGTTGGGGTATTACCGTGTGATAATACCGCAATTCATCATTATTATACTAGTACTTGTACTCGTATTATGGCCAAGTCTTTGTTGTGTTCTTGGGCCATGTTTGCACGACAGAATCGCTGCGACTCTAATGAAGGGGTTCCGCATTTTGATATATTGACATGAAATCGTTGGCGGCACACACACACGCACACACACACAGACAACACCCTACACTAGAAAACAAAACATGGAAATAAAGCAAAATGTTAACAGCATTTCTTCCGGCTAATCATGACTGGAGTTCCAAGTATTCATACATACTACATATGTATGTATGTGCATATAAATGCTTGTACTTTCTGGCATGTTGCGTGCCTGGTGGGCGTGGCTCGGAGCTCAGCATAGCCACCGCCTCAATTAGGCGTTAACTGATTGGAATTCTAACGGCCATTCCACATGATTGCAGCAAATCTTTGTGCTCATTAGACGACGGGTTTAACAAACTTGGCTGCCAGCTTGTTTATTTAAATCTAAATATAAGCATTTACCACAGCCCCAACAACAATCGGAGTCACAGTCCAGCCAAATAACAGCAATTGCCCATGCTGCAGGCTTCACTGTACCGCCATCGAACTCGTTGAAACAAATGCAAAAGAGGCTGGGCCACAATCATTAGGCTTAGGCCGGCCAAATGGCCATGGAATGCTGGCGATAAGGAAACGCTAGCGTAACCAAAATACAGCCTCAAATTTAGATCAATAAAAAAATACGCAGCTAGGAAAAGACCACCAGAAAAAGATAGAGAAATAACAAGAAATCGAACCGAATGTCTGGTATACCTAATTACATTTTAAATGCTTTTTATTAGAAAACAATAAAGAAAAGCTGAGAAGTTTATGTGCTTTAAATTGGAATAGTCTGAGATAGAAAAACAAGTTTGAATTTGGTGGAAGCACATTAAGTGATTAGAACAACTATTAATTTAAATTGGTATTTTAGCATACTGTTTTTGTGTGCATAATTATAGCGTTTACTACCATGAAGTTTTAACTTAATAGCATATTTAATATGCCTTTTGTTAGGGCATTAATTCCACTTTGATGCTGGCCAGGGACCAACCCAAAAAGCGCACAGAACAATGCCAAAAGCGAGGTTGACCTCAGTGCGGACAGGCATTTGCCCCACTGTGTGGGTGTACCAGAGTGTTGGAGTGTGTGTCAGTGTGTGTTTGTGTGTGATTGTGTGCTAAGCTTAACCCATTATGGCGCCTAACGTACGAAACGTTGCACACGAAACATAAGCAGAGACCGAAGACCAGAGACTCGAGAGTTTGAGACAGCACTGCAGTAGACAGAGTAGGAGATAAGCAGAGAGAGAAGAGAGTGGGATGCAGTGCTAGGGACAAGGACTGGCTGCTGCATCGGATGCTCATCAAAATGATTGCATCACGAAGAACAAATTTAAACGGCGATTACCGCCCATTCGTCTCCTGTCCCTTTGCCCAACCTTTCTCTCCCTCTTCCCCTCTCTCGCTTTAGCTCTCTACACGGCTGCTGTCAGCTCGATGCTGTGCACTTTTGGGGCTGGCAATTTCTATAAGTGCAGCTAAAGTGACTACAAATATGAATGCACTGTTCAAAAAAGAGTATTTGAATTATTTAAGGCACAATATATTAATTGTAAATTATGGAATTTAAAGAATCTGTTTTTAATTATTTTAATAGGCAATTTCATTAGCAAGCAATTTATTGCACACAAACAGTTTCAAGTCTTCTTGGTTTTTTTAGCAGTGTGTATGAGTCGTCGTTGTACCCGGAGACGTACACGGAGCCTGGGCCGGATTTATGGGCTTTCACAAAATGCCGCTGTGATTAAGTTGCATGAAAATTATAGTTTCGCTAGAACTTTTATGTCGCTTTAATTGATGCGTCTCCGGATGCGGTCCAGTCGGACGGATGGGGACAGTCCAGCTTGGCCCAAGCAGGCAGTTATGAGGTCTCAGGCCAGACTTGACAGATGAGCTCACAGCATGCAGCTTGCAGCTTGCAACTTGCAGCATGCAGCATGCAACTTGTAGCCATCTTTCAACAAGCTCGTTAAGATGGCAAAGCAACAACAACGGCGGTAGCAATAGTGTTCACTGTACATACTGCATACCTTCCCTTATTTATACACATATGTACATATCTCCATGGATTTATGCTTCTATATGTTGTACTCTTGCAGCTGCTGTTGTACTTGTTGCTGTTGTTGTTGTTGTTTTTGCTCCGCAATTGTCGCAACTTGTCCGCCTTCGCCAGCGAAAAACTCGACGAGGCAAATTGGCAATTGCACATTTGAGGGACAAGTGTAAATATTGTGATTGTAAGTAAATTTTCTGATTTATTGCCGTAATTATATGCACATATGTAAGCACATGTATGCAACTATACAGAAACACACACAAATGTGTACACTTATTTGTCTTTGTGTACGTATTCATATGCAAAATCAAATCGTGCGGCAAACGTGTAATTTAATGCGATTTTGCTGTAAGAGACGCCGACACTGACTCTGTGAGGAAGCGTAGGCAAAGAGGGGAGTCGGAGATACACCGAGAAAGCCAGGGGAGTAAAAGACAGTGAGGGGTGGGGTGTGTTGGTGGAGTTACAAATGACAAAGTTGCCTGTGCATTGCTTTTCGCGCCTTTTATTGCCGGCCAGTTTGCCAGTTTGCCTGTTTGCGAGTTTTGTTGTCAGTCTCTCAGCCTCTCAGTGTATGCAAGTGTCAGTTTAATGCTCGACTGACTTAACACGCAAATTAATTAAATGCGACTGCCACAACAACAACAACAACAACAACTCTGACTGTGACTGCGACTGTGTTGCCAACAAATTGCTTTGCGGTGGCTCACTCTGCAACACCAACAACAACAACAACTACAAATTGTTGCATACACTGTGTGGCAACATGCTGCAATTCAGTCTCATAACAATCCCATGTGAATTGTGTGTGCCTTGAACTCGCAGTTGGCATAAACATGGCTGATCTTGACCCTGAAACTGACCCTAGCTCTGACCTAGACTGACCCTGACCCTGACCCAGACCTTGAGCATTAACATATAGACAATTAGGCTACTGATTTTACACGCATTCTTAATTCTTTATGCAGTTTACAGGAACTGGTTCAAGAAAAATAGAATGCGTTACTGCAAAAATATTTTAATTTGAATTTCAAATTGCTCGTAATTTTCTGCCATATTTGGAGTTAAGTGAATCTATTCTAAAAGGCATTGGTACTGCGCCTTAGTCCATTTAGGGTCTAAGTAATAACACTTTTCTTTAAAGTAAGAATAATTTCATAATTTAGATTAAATTGTTTCAACCTCGAAGTCGAATGTTTTGAGTTTTATAAAATAGATTAACAGAAAATATAAAAATTAGAAACCAAATTGGATGAAAATAACAATTATTTATGGCAAAATTCACCTCAAGCTCTAATAGTCTGTATTAAATTGGTTCATTCTTAAAGTATAATATTTTGAGTCACAAATATAGGTTTATATAAAATAGAAAATTTAAATGTATAAGAGAATTCCCTTTATAAATTTCCAACGACATTTTATAATCCTTAGTAAAATTCAAATTTATCTTTAATAATATTTTCCTACAAATATTTCCTTGCAGTGTATACAAATATATATTTAACTTTTTCGTGTACTAAAGACAACTGTTTAAATTCTGACAGCAATGAGAAAAAAAGCAATTACAAATGTCGCTTGTTTTCATGTCAGCTTCTTAAATTGATATCGCTTTTTATACAGCTTTTTTTCAGCAACGCTCTTCCACCATCAGGTGTTCCCGTAATTAACTCAGGTGGAGCAAGCTCTTTGAAATTAATTGATTGCATTTTATGCTCGTTCAACTTCAACGCCAACTCCAACTCCAACTCGCAACAATTGCCCCATTTTCAGCAGGCGGCAGTGGCTGAGGCAGCGGCATGTGCCTGACAAGGGGCGTGGCAGCGTCAGCGGCTCTAATTGGAGTAAATTATGTTTACACATTCGGCCGTGCAATTAGGTCAACACACTTGTGTGTCAGCCAGTGTATGTGTGTGTATTTACTTGTGATATGATATGAACTGCATTTTGTGGCTTGATTTTACATAATTAAGAATAATGTGGTCCAAGGGTCGTGTGTGCGGTCTCTAACCGACTTTTATCTCACATTTAGATTCTTTTGGAATATTTAATTAGTTCTCGCGCCACAATTTATGTCCAAGTGTTACGAAATAGGAAACGTTGATGGGGCCATGTTGAAAAGTCTTTAAGTAACATTTATCAAAGGTTAAAGGTAGCATAGAAATGCCAGGAGAACCATTTGACGTCATGGGTTAGTCAGACAATCATTAATTACAGGAAATCTAAGAATTATGAGTTTCTATCTTTCCCTACGACTGTTGAGCTCTCAGTATCTGTGACTCTTAGCATGCTATAAATAAAATAACAAGCATTCAGCTGGTTTTTTCTAATATGATAACATTCTACGACTGACTCACGGGATTCGACTGACTGGCAATCGCAATTGAGATTGGACGTGTATATATTGCCAACCCACGCGATTTTCACAACTGCAGAAGACAACGCCCTGTTTAAGGCCTCTGGAAAATCAAGTGACAATGTCTGCCGGGTTGACTGTAAAGTAGTATCTTGGCAGCCTTTGTGCATTTATATATTTTCTATATATAATTAAAATTTACATAGTACATGCCGGGATTTTCCAAGTTCTTAATGTCTCAATGCTGCCGCCGGCAAACTGAGAGCCAACAAACTCAGTAAAGCTGAGCTCAAAGTAGACATCGATTTTTTGTGCTCAAAAGGCAAACAAGTCCAACAGACTGGTTTTTTACACACAACTCTCGTCAACGCACCCACTGTGCAAGGGGGCAGAGCTTGAAGCATTTTCTCCCAGACCGGTTATCTTGACGAGCTCATCGTTTGCTTCACGTTCTCAACTCTCAGCTCTCCATTCTCAGTACTCAGTTCTCAGCTCGACTTTGGATTGTTCGAAACTTTTTGCACTGTTCAGTTTTGTATTAAAGCTGCGATCGAGCTGAGCTGTCTTCCAAACGCACGGAGTCCCAACAGAAAAAGTGTAGGAAAAAAACAAAACACAAACAAGTTCCCAGGGTATTTCGAGTTGTCAGTCCGCAGTCCGCGTTCTCAGTACCCAGTTCTCTATTCTCAGTTCTCAGCTCTCCACTTTCAGTGCTGAGCAGAAAGTAATTGGCAGCCATGTCGTGCAAATATTGTAAGTATCAAACAAAGCCCACTGAACTTTTGAAACTCCAGCTAATTCTGTTCTATCGAATCCCACTTTCTTAGCATTTCTACTCCTCTTAGGCAGTCTCTTACTCCTAAGCGCAACCGTCGCATCTTCCGGCACTTATACCAGATTCAGCAGCGTAGTGTTCTCCAATCGTGCCTTGGTGCCAAATGATCCAAGCACAGGGCAAACCAGTTCCGGAGCCGGTCCACCGAATCAGTCAACTCAAGCCGCTGCTCCCAATAGAGACTTGCAGCGGCCACAGGCGAATGAGGTACCGACAGTGCAACAAACCTGGAATGGTCAACGGCCCACGGTGCGTGTAGCAAATCCCGTAGCTGATCCTGCTCCTGCTCGCGCTCCAGCAACCGCTCGTGCTACCGCCCCCGCTTCTGGTCCACCTGCTGCTCCTTCCCTGCCTGGACAGGATCTCAATAGCCATATTGTGCCTCCAGGTGCCGCACCCGTGGGCCCCCCTCGTCCCCCAGCCCAACTGAACTACCGCGAACGCTTCAGCTCGGTGCTCTTCCAGCCCATCGTACGCGGTAACCAACGCAAGAATGTTGTCTATTCACCCTCCTCGCTCCATGCCACATTGGGTTTGCTTTATGCCGTCTCCAGTGGCCAGACTGCCGGAGAACTGCTTAGAGCGGGTCAATTTGTCGAGGATAGATTGGCGGTAGCCAGAGACTTTCAGCAGGTGAATCAGCGAAGCCGCGAAACTGACAACGCTCTCCTGCTCGTGGCCAACAAGTTGTTCTACAACAACGAGTTGTCCGATCTGAATCCCGACTACAGACGCTTTGCTAAGGAGTTCTATGGCTCCGAAATTGAACCTGTTAGCATGAAGAGACCGGCGAATACTGCAGCCAAGATCAATGCCTGGGCAGCTGATGCCACTAGGAACATCATTCGTGATCTCGTCAGTCCCTCGGACATTGATGTACAGACAGAAGCACTGCTGGTCAATGCGATCTACTTCAAGGCCCGCTGGGCCACAGAGTTCTCTGCCATGGATACCACGCCCGAGAAGTTCAGAGTGGGCAACAATGCAGCTCTGACAGTCAATATGATGTACAACGATGACATTTTTGACTATGCCGATCTGCCGGAGCTAGATGCCACTGCCTTAGAGCTTCCCTACGCAGGCACCAAGGCGACTATGCTGTTGATTCTACCCAACCAGGTGGATGGTCTCGCACAGCTGGAACGCCAGCTCGCACATCCCAACAATGATCTTAACATAATTGCCTCCCGTCTGCGTCGCGATATGGTCACAGTTCGTCTACCCAAGTTCCGCATTGAGTTCGAGCAGGATATGGTGCGCCCACTGCAGCAACTAGGAGTGAATCGCATGTTCACCAGTGATTCCGAGGTGGATGCCATGCTCATGCGTCCCGTGAGGGTCTCCAAGATACTGCAGAAGGCCTTCATTGATGTCAACGAGGCTGGCTCCGAAGCAGCCGCCGCTTCATGTAAGTAACTGATCCCGCCAACCTCCAACCGCCCCAAAAACCTCTTGAATTTCTTTCTGCAGATGCCAAGTTTGTGCCTTTGTCGCTGCCAGTGAAGTCACGCGAATTCACTGCCGACCATCCGTTCATCTTCGCCATACGCACTCCGGATACGGTTCTCTTTATTGGCCATGTAGTGGTACCCACACAGGTGGCTGGTACCCACTGAGATACCGTTCATGTATATAGCTCTTAAGTTTTATGCATTTTGATACTCTATACTACGTATACCACTCGTAATCACAAGCGTAATCATCACTACTTCATTATAATCCATCTTAAATTTCTGAACAATCACATAAATAGAATAAAATACGAAAAAACTAAAGAAATGAAACTGGTACTTATTCTTGCTTGATAACCTTTGGGGCTGCTGCTGACGATGATTCTGTACAGCTTCTGTACCTTTTCCACATGCAGCTGTTTACTGCCTGAGGAGAATGGTTCAACCGAGGCGAGCTGGCAAACCCGTTCTGCGTGGAGGGGGACCCCCGCTGGTGTTTGTCATTGTTGTTGTTTGCCCCCCTAATGGGTTCTGGGAGCTACGTATGCAAATTTCTCAATCACATTGGCACAAAAAAATACACAAACTTCCTCATTGAATCAACAACAGTCCAAACACACTTATAATATTCAGGTTCAAGTTGGGAAGTCCAGCATCAGCGAGAGTAGTACAAATTGGAATGAGTAATATTAAAAAATCCCATTGAAAATCCAAGCAGTTTAACTAATGTTATTGATTATTGTTTTATTGCGTCATAACTGGCTACTCAGAATCACAAAAGAGACAACAAAGAGAGAGGGAGTGAGAGAGAGAGAGAGAGAGAGACAAAGAGAGCGTGAACGAGAGAGCACACGATCTTGATCCCGTAATCTGCAGTACGAACTTATTTGTTTATTTCAAATTTCCACTGATAAGAAAAAAACCAGTTTCGCATCAAATTTAAAACAAAACATTCCAATACTCACTGTATATAATTTAACAGTAAGAACCGGCATTGCCCGTGTGCAGTAAAATAAAATTAAGTTGAGTGTGCGAAACTAATGAAAAATTTAATGATACAGAGAATTAAATTCAATTACGAGTTGAAATATAATAAAGAACTTTTTCAAATTTAATTACTGAATAATTAGTTAGCTAAAAATATATCAACAGGTTTGTTATGACACTAAACAACTAGCATTTAGTTAGGAATACATAGCCAATTAGGTCACTTACTAAACTCTGATTAAACTGTTTCATTCAGCTGCCTATCATCTCAGTCAGTTTGCTCTCATATCATCTCATAGCCAAGAAATTCAATTAAAAGTAATGTCGAGAGCTTTTTGTTTAGTCTTAACCAGCTCAATGCCATGAGCTTTGAGTGTTTTGATAGTGGTGTGTGTGTGCGGTGTGTGTGGAATGTGAGTCGCAGTTTAGTTGTGTGCCAGCCACAAAGCCAACAACACAGCAAAAACTAACTATAATTGAAAGCTTGGAATAACCCAACTTAGAATGACCACCAACAACTGGAGACGACTTCTAACTGCCGTGTCGTGGCTAACAGTGCTCGTACTCGCATTCAGTTCCTCGTTGAGCGGCAATCTAGACGCTCTGAGCCTCTCCAGTGAACGCTTTGGACTGCGCCTGGCCACGAGCTTGGGACAAGCGCAACCAGGGAACAATGTTGCTGTCTCTCCACTGTTGGTGCAATCAGCACTGGCTCTACTCAGTGCTGGACTCGCACCCGATTCGGCTGTGGCACAGCAATTGCGGGTGGCACTGGACTTGCAATACTTGGGCACATCAGAGCAGATGTTGCAACACTTTGAGCAAGCGATTGCACAACTTAAACAAACTGCGGCTACTTCAACTGATTGCAATATGAAACTGCTCAGTGAATTTTATACGAAGAAACGCTACACTTTCAACTACCGCGATGAGTTTGAGGCACATGCAGCAGCGCTGGGCATCGGAGTGAATCGACTGAACTTCGATTCTATGGCTAGTGTGGCACATGATATCAACGCTCAGTTCATCACGCACAGCAATTTCAGTGTGGGCGAACTGGTGAGCAGCAGAATGTTGGATGCCACAACAGGCAGCGACACGCCCTTCCTGCATGTCTCATCCCTGACATTCCAGGCGCCTTGGGCGCAGCGCTTCGATCCACAGCAGACACAGCGCATCAACTTCTTTAGCAATATGTATGTGCATAAACTGGTGGACGCCATGTTCTTGCAACACAGCTTCCGGTATGCGGAGGTGCCATCGCTGGACGCTTGCCTCATTGAGTTGCCATTTGCCACAGCGGATCACACTCTGCTCATCGTTTTTCCCAATCGAGTGGATGGACTCTTTGAGCTGGAAACTCAGCTGCAGAACCACAACCTGCAGCAATTGAGACAACAATTAACTGAACGCAAAATGGCCTTAACCCTGCCCAAGTTCCGTTTGAAGGCCCAATCCGAGCTCCGCAACATTCTGCAGCAGGTGAGTGACTGCCAAACCTTTTATGTCAGTGTATTTCATCTATAATCATTCAGCTGGGTCTGGGCAAACTGTTCACATCGGAACTGCGGCTGCAAAATGTGTTTAGCTCTTTTCTGGCCAGCTCAGCACCACATTTGACGGCCGTGCCACATGCGGCATCTTTGGAGGTACAAGAAAAGGGCGGTGAAGTAGATCGCACATTTGGTAAGTAACTGTAACTCTCTTTGATCAGCTGTTACAATGTTTTCCATTTACATTTGCAGGGGCAGCCTTCACCGACCTATTCAGGAGCACCCTCTCCGTGGTGATCAATCATCCCTTCTTCTACGCTCTCAGCAATGGAAAGACACTGCTACTGGCTGGCCATGTAGTCGACGTCTAAGGTTATCAGCCTTATCAGCGAGTCAGTAAACAATGTGCCATAGGTGATAAATGACGTGTAAACAAATCAAACGAAAACGAACCAAACTCTGCTCTCAGTGTAGCGGATTCTCTAAATTGGAAAAAATGGAAATCCAAGTCCAAGTCGAGCATCAACATTTGCTCAGTTTCAGTTTAGATTCAGACGCTCGACGACGCCAATCAAATAGTGTACAGCGCAAATTATCAATAAAGAAAAAACGGTCTACATAGACAACATATATATTCATATACATATATATATCAATTTAGATGATCATGTCGTTCCGCGGACTGCAATGTTTATTACGTAAGCCTCAATTATTGCCTACAACTTGACGATCTCTGCGATCTTTATGAGTTCGACAACGAGTTATAAAACGGAGAGTGACAAAATTTATTGCTCGATTTCGGTAAAATCACAATAATAAAAAAATCTTGTCTCTTTTTGCCCGTCAAACTCAAGGTTCAATGTATTGTGTTGTCATAAAAAGAATCCAACACATAATAAAATTGGGTTTTTATATGTCAAAATATTGTAGAATGTTTGCGTAATTAATGCGCATATTTGTGGGAAGATATACATTTTTTCAATCTGTATTTTTTGGGTGAAAAACTTTATTGCAGTTTCCCTGACGATGGTCTGTTGTCACGCAAGTTTTGATGCAGCTGCCGACCGAAATTTGCTGGCAGCCGATCTCTACAATGCCGTGGGTGCAGATCGTCTGAATGAGAACATTGTGATCTCACCGGCAGCCATACAGAGCTCCATGGCATTGGCCTTCTATGGGGCCAAGGGACAGACAGCGATCGAGTTGAAGGAGGGCATGCGATTGGGCATCGGTGATGCCGATCAAGTGGCCCAACGATTTAGCACCTACCAGAAGTCATTGACACGCGACAACTATGTGCGATTGGCCAACAAGATTTACATTAACGAGAATCTTGAATTCAAGGGCGCCTTCCGAGATGTCGCTCAGCGTCAATTCGACTCGAACATTGACAAACTGGATTTCCATCCACCGTACAAGAAGCGCACAGCCGATGGCATCAATCGTGACATTGCCTCCAAGACAAATGATCTGATCAAGGATATCCTAAAGCCTGAACTACTCAACGATCGCACCGAAGGTGTCATAGTCAATGGAGTAGCCTTTGAGGGCCAGTTCCAAAAGGCTTTCTCGTTGGACAAGACAAAGCGTCGCTCTTTCCGCACCGGCAATGGTCAATCCATACAGATGGAGAGCATGTCCAGTGTGCACAACCTGAACTATGCCGAGGTGCGCAGTCTGGATGCCAAGGTCATTGAGTTGCCCTATCAGAATCCAGACTTCTCCATGCTGGTGCTGCTGCCCAATCGCAAGGATGGACTCCGTGCCCTGCAACAGAGTCTGGTTGGCAAGAATCTGCTCAGCGAACTCGGCGAGATGTCTCAGCATAAAGTGGACGTGGAACTGCCCAAGTTCAGTGTGACCTTCGGCCTTGGCCTAGAGCAGCCCTTTAAGCAGGTAAGACCTAAAGTTTCCTTTTACCCACTGCCCACAGCCCTCTAACTCCTATTTCCTTGAATAGCTCGGCATCACGACCATGTTTTCGCGTGCTGGCGATTTTGGCAACATGTACCGCATGTTTGTTAGCCACTTCATCAATACTGTCGAGCACAAGGCCCACGTAAAAATCTCAGAGGCGGGCGTAGAACCTCCCATCGAATCGGGTGGTAAGTAAACTTAATCCTAATCAATTTCAAGAAACTAATAGTACGAATTTTCCTTTGTGTTTCAGTGATCAAGAGTCTGTTCTCGCGCTCCAAGAGTTTCGAGGCAGATCATCCGTTTGTCTTTGCCATTAGATACAAAGACTCCATTGTCTTTATGGGTCACATAGCCAACTATGCCTATGTGTGAATTATGGACGCGTATGCCTCTCACTCCTAAAGACCCCACCAAGTCTATTTGAGGTGTCAATTAATCACTCGAGTTGTTTGTTTTTTAATGAATGCAAATTTGTTCAACACTCAAATAAAAATACAAATTTGACAACCTTTTACGCAACTTCAAATCAATATTGATTAAGATTTATTAAAACAAGTGAGTGGAAGGGGAAATGTCAATTAAATGTGGTGATAAAATTTTATTTTAATTATTTGCAGAGACAAAACAAATCATAGAATGGTTTATAGAGTATTTAGAGCCTTTCTAAAACTTATTCAGATTGTTTCAGACTATTGACTGAAAAGTGCAATTTAAATCAAACATTTTCTTATTCGAAAAGTAAATGACTTTACATAAATGTTAAATAAAAATTTAACTTATGTTTAAAGCTTAAAAGTTCATTGTCAAACTTAATTGGCAATTAAGGGGGAATATTAATGTAAATGGGCAAATATTAAAATAACATAAAATATTAAATTCTTTATATCCACAATGGCGACTGTACGAAATATTCTTCTACGAAGGTCGGAGCAAAAGGTCTCAATCAGCGGTTATTCAAGTACCTCTGCTAGTAATTTGAGCACCAAAAAGCCAACATAATTGTGTTGAAGAATGTTACAATTTGTCAATGATAATCTAATATTTAAAAAAAAATGTTAATATATTTCCAAAATAAACGGATTTAAAAAAAAATGTTGGTCCCAATTTTTACTGCTGTTCAACACAAAACAAATTATAGTTTGCAAGAAATATTTTAAAATTTTAGAGGTTCAAATAGAAAGTGCTTTCATTAGCAAGATGTTTACAGAATTTTAGAAAGATCGGTCATTAACTTATGGAACTATCTGCCCGCCAGTTTGTAAAATGTAGTTTTGAGAAAAATGAGATAACCTCTACCTCTCTACCTTTCGAATGCAAAAAGCTCTGTAATATGAGAAATACTAAAAAATAATGTTCGAAAACTTTGATGACATATTCTTAAAGGTCTATTTTAACATATTATAATTTTTTCAACATTTTATAGGTGTCTCCCCACTTAAAGTTAATGCGTTAGACTTAGCAATGAAATTGTTTAAAAAATGTAATCCTTATAATCTCTAATCGTTTAATAACATTTTATTGTGAAAATCAAGTTCTGAGATTAAATTTTGGACTCACCTTTCGAGCTCAACGGGCATTTGATTTGTGTTATCCATTTTTGTTTGTCGCTTTCGAGAATCCTTGTGTCCTATCTAAGCGGTTTATCGGATGATTTTGAGTTTTGTTTTCGCTTGACTTACATTTATCTTTCACTCTGCACAAATGCACACATAAATTAACATTAACCGATTTTGGCTTATAGATTTTTTTGTTGCCTTTTTTTTGTGTATTTTATTTTTCTTATTAATTTGACTGCCACAGACTGTGGCAAATTGGCAGATTGGACTGTGCGCAGGCGCAGTCTTTTGGCATTTGCTTTAAGCCATTTGTTTCTTATACTTTTGGCTTTATATTTATTATGCTTAAATAATTTATATACTTTTTGTCGCTGGTTTTCTAATCGCGCACATAAATCAACTTAAAAACCACTAACAACAAATGGCAACAATTTTGAGCCAATGCGTTTATGGTTTTACTCTTAAAATTTTATTTGATATATTTTGTTTTATATTTTGCTTTTATTTTCAACTTTTGTGCTTTCAATATTTGTGTGCTTATGAGCAGTTGAGAAAAAAATGGTTTATTACCCGGGAAACTGGTTCGCTTTGAGCCGAATTACATATGGTTTTTAGCCGTTAAGCTTAATTGTATATAAAAGTAATGCGATGATTGGTGAATTTAAATTTTTTTTTGGATTTTGATTGGGTGCCGGTGGGGGAAGTGGAAACACGATCAATTAACTTGGGCGTTTGTTGGCAACATTTGGATGGACTTCAATTAAAAGCTAACATTACCGCACCGTGGGGCAATCGTGCAGACATTTAAGACCATTTAAAATAATTGATGCACATTTTCTGCGTTTACGGCTGCTACAATTTTTCACAGCACACACACAGCCACACACTCACACACATAGACGCACACGAACGCACACACAAGCTGGTCACTTTTTTTGTTGCAATTTAATTCCAGGCTAGCTGCCGTTTTTTTAGGTAGCCAAGCACCAAAAACAAACAGCTACCGATTCTTTTGGCTAGATAAAAGAACACACGCGTGGGCGGTAGTGAGGGACTGGCATGAGAAGTGCGGGAACAGGGACGGGGTGGCCTGCACTGGGATCAACACTGTTGGGTCAGATCACGCTGCAGTTTTTTTCGCGCACGCACATGCACGTTCAGAAAATTGCGACAACCACGCGATAAACTCTTTAGCCGCCAAATTCGTCTGTCTCGTTTGACACCAATACACAGACTGAGCGATCCTCGGTCGCATGCGAATGCACGAACACATCGCTCGCTCACTCACACGTTCGCTCGTTCGTTCAGTCTCGTTTAGTTGCTCAATAGTATTGTTGCGCGCTGGCTCCAAACGGCGACCGCGACGTCGACGCCAACTTCAATAACAACAATGCCAAATGCAACTCCAACAACACACATACACTAACAGCAGACGAGTGCTCTTACGCTCTCATGCTCTCAAGCGCACGCTTGTTTGGAAAGAGCAGAAATACTGGTTAAATACTGTTGCTGCTCTGAGAGCGAAAATACTGGGCACGCTTGCTTGGGTGTCTTTGGCTGGTCTGCATGTAATTGTCGTTGTAATTGTAATTCTTGCAGTGCGCCCTCGCTTCGCTTGTGGTCACTCAAGCACCATCTCTCCCCCGCCTCTCTTCGTCTCTCAAGTGTCCCTTTGTTAGATTCGTTTGTATTGCTTGACAAGTTTTTCTTTGTTTCATGTTCGCTTTGTGACTGGAATTTAAAGTGGGTTCCCTCTCGCTCGCTCTCTTTCTCTCTCCACTGGGTCCCCCCTGTTCCAATCGAAGTGCAGCAACAGGCAGAGAAGAAGAAGCAGAAGAAGCTGAAAATGCAGCAGGTGCAGGCGCAGGCGCTTTTAAAACAAATACCACAAATGCTTCAAGGGACGGACCATTATCTGATGGATGTGATCTAAAGTAACCCGAAACTCGAAACCCGTTTACACCCCAGCTGACCAATCTAGCTAATCCTAATGGCTTCGACTACTTTGTGATTCAATTGAAATCAGCTCAAATGACAACTTGGGATACTAGAAGGTTTCCCCACTCCGAGTACCTTTAACTCTCTCTATATATGTATATCTTAACTTTATAATGTTCAGACTCGATATCACTTAAAACTTGTGAAAGATTCAGTAAATAATTATGAAATGCATTAACTTCGTTTGTTTGGATTTTTAATTGACTTTTATTTCTTACTTACTTTATTTGCCTTTTGTTTTTCGAATTTTTGGGTCGCACGTAGTCCCATCGAGGCATAATTTAGCCCAAAATTTCTTTTGTTTACGTTTTCGATTTTATTTTTAGCCAGAGTCTACAAACTTCGACTTCAAGAAGTTTCCAGTTGCTTGGATAATTCGATTACAGGGGAAACCGTTTCACCAACTGGATATAATCAATGTAATACCCATTATTTATGCAGATCTAAGGCTGAATAGCAGTCAAAGTGTTTTAGTGTTTGCAAGATGAAGTTAGTGCTGTTGCTCGTCGCTCATCTGGGTATTATTACACCTGTAGAAATCTATTTCCCGCAACCTTAGTCTTTACGTACTTCTCCTAGCTCTCTCGGAGGCTAAGGTCACTAAATGCGTTGCCACTTTGCCGTTTAAAGAAGTTTGTGCCTTTCAAAACTGCTACTTGAATATTGCCCAGAAGGACTTGCAATACTTAAACTGTGATCGCGAGCAGAGGGGAAAGCCACGTAAGTCTATTTGGGAGATGTTGAAATCAAAAGTTAATCCTGAATCCTAACAGCCTTGAAATTCGTTGCCGAGGGAAAATGCGATACATTTCACACCCCCAAATGCAAAACATTTGATTACAAGTGAAACTAGCATAATATATGAATTTTATTAGTTTTCTGATATTATGTTTATATAATGGAAGATGCTTAATAAATGAATGTCTGCTGAAAAGTGCAGTTAATCTAAAACTTGACAATGTGTCCTGTAAAGTAAACCGCGTGCTGATCGCGAATGATGAATACAAATGGATGATCGGCCACAAAGGTCTTGGGATCCAAAGGCAGCGACATCGGAACGCCAGCAGCATCTGTGGAGCGGTAAAGGATTAGAAAACTTAGAAAGTCCTTGACACTGTAAGGAGTCGACTTACAGCTGATTCCTGCAGACTCGCAGCCAATTTCATTGACATCGATGAAGGTTTTGTGCTGCAGTTTCGTGATGCGGGTGCCAATGGGGGACTCATCGAAGAGATTGCTGAAATCAGCCGCAGAGGAGAACATGGCATTGATGCCCAGCTGCAAAGCAGATCGTTAGGATTATGCCTTAGTTTAAAATCGTAAATTTCAGCTTACTTTGTTCAGAGTGGGCTTCAGATCCGTGTCGAACTCGAACTTGAACTTGGGCAAATAGACGGCGACACTTTGCCATTGCCAGCGCTCCTCGAGCAGCTTAAAGTCCACGCCCTTGAGCTGCTGCTCCAGCTGTTGGAGACCCGTGCGCTGGTTGGGCAGAATGAACCACATGGTCATGTTGATGTTCTCGAAGAAGAGTTCAATAGCCTTGGCATCCAGTTCCGGATAATCGGCGTAGTAGTACCAATTGTCGGCGAACATGGTCGGAACTTGAACCGACTTGGTCTCACTGAGCCAGAAGTCGCGATCCTTGGTGTCCTCATCGTTGAAGGGACGAGCCCAGCGTGCCTTGAAGTAGATGGCATTGATGAGGGCCACGTTTGTGTCGGGCTCTAGTCTGTCCACAACATGTTCAATCTTGTCCTGTGTCTTCTGTTTCACCCAACTGTTGATCTGCTCGACTGCCTGTGATTCCTGCTCGAAATTAAGAGCCTCGACCTCGGAGTCAAAGTACTTTTCGGCCACTTCACGGAAATGTGGCGCCACCTTAAGATTCTCTCGGGTATAGACCTTGTTGGCGATCTCCAGCACCGTCTTGGACTTGATATATGAGTGCAACAGTCGATGGTAGCTCTCGGCCAGACCATCTTTGCTCTCTTGGGCCGAGGCATGCAACGTCTTCTGCAGCTCCGTTGCCGTCTTACCCTCGGCACCATAATAGGCCAGACCCAAAGCCAGCTGTATAGATACCGGGGAGATGATCACATTCTCCTGCTGCCGTTCGGTGGCCAAGGTCTGAAAGAGTTCAGTGGCAAATAAATTGCGCTCCTTGATGGTATTGGCCACACAAAGCAGTGGCAATAGCAGCTGCAATACAACTGGCAAGCGAAATGATCATAAAACAGAAAACATAAAAACATTAGTCAAAAGACACGAAAGGGGATTCCACTTACAGTTTAGCCAGTTGTGGTAGTTCATTGCGCCTGCGTTGACACCTCGAGACTAAAAGTGAAAAGGCTGTAGAACCTGTCATTTATAGCTGCGCCAGGAATCGGAATCACGACGCGGCAGCGCATGCGCTTTGCATTTCAAGTAGAACAACAGCAACAACAATACGAACACCAAAGAGAAGGTAAAAGAAAAGCAAAAGAAAAGAAAGGCTGGGCAGCAGCAGGAATCGTGCATTGCTTCTGGGCGGTTCTCGTTCTGGAAGTGACAAATACTGGGAACACACACTCGCTCTCTCGTGAGAGTGAAGAGCAAAGTGCTGCGCAGCGTCGCACTTGAGCTGTCCGTTGTGTGCCTTTTCCACTTGTCTCCCTGTATTTGTGTTTGAGCTTGAGTGCTTAGCTGTTGCTCAAAGGGCTCCCAACGAATGCACTCATCCATCAAATAGAAGCCCTGTACACTGTGCACTGTGCACAGTGTGAGCCACAGATCCCAATACGAATTCGAGTGCGTACAACTCTAATTTCGTGTTTTATGCGTTGATTTTAATGGCAGACTATTTTCGTATTTGTTTAGATAATGCATCCATAAACAACACAAAAATGATCAGAGCAGCAAAACAAACAGGCAGTTTCGTAAATTGTTTATCGACTGAGCCCCAACTCCACACACGCACACACACACTCACACATACACACACACTTGCTCAGCGTTCCAATTAAATGCAACACGCACACATAAATTTCTGAGTAACTGAAAACGCAGCAGGGCCAACAAGCTTTTGGCCTTATCCAATTTTTTATCATTCAAAAGCAGAGGGGGCTGGATAAAGAGGGGTGGGGGTAAGAGGGAGGAGGGGCGGTGCGTGGCGTGGTAGAAGAAACACCGTGCGGTATCAAAGTACCGAAATTTGTTATTTATGCACAGTTTGTGTGAAATGCTAATAAATTTTAATGGAATTTTAAAAACATGCTTTATAGCCTTGTCCGCGTCCTGTACATAAATATAAATCTTGACCAGGCTGGCCTGCAACTTGGCCAACTTGCTTAACTTGGCTAACTGCGTCTGGCTTTTGTTTCTCGCTCATTTTTTTATGATGGCATAAATTGTCTTGGCTACTGTGTGAAAGATTTTTTATTAATTGTGGGTGAACTTTATAAACACTTTCAGACTTTCTATCAGTTGATAAACCAGCTTGCAACCTGGCCCATGCCTTATATAACTGGCTGCTAAATTGTGTGTGTGTGTGTGCGTGTGTGTGTGTGTCCTGGCAACGACCGGAGCTGCCAAAGCACTGACCGTTCTGATTGAATGATTTCACTGATCGAGACAAAACATGTTAAAGATCGTGATCGTTGTGGCTTTGGCTAAGACTAAGGCTGTGTCTGTGGCTCAGAGGCAGCCTGTTGTCTCTATAGATATACACAACACGGCAGCCAGTAAAAAGGCAACCACAAAAAAAAAGGAATGCCGATAAAAAGAGTTTTGCGACTGGACACAAGGCACAAGTTGATGCAGCAGGTCGACACGAGGCAAGACACCGGAGACATGCAACAAGGGGAGGGATAGGGAATAGGGAGTGGAGAAGAGTGGGGGTAGGGTAGGGGCAGGGGTAGAGGGCTAGGGACAGTGGCTAATACTGTGGCTTTTGGCTTTGGCTTGGCTGCATGCAACGGCAGCAAAATGCTGCTGATAAAAATAAACTTGCCACAAAACTTCTTCTTTTGAGCCGTGCGGAAAAGCACAAGAATGATGAGCCAGCTACAACAACAACAGCAACAACAACACGAATTATGTGATCGTTCCAGCATCTCTTTGGCTCTCATGTCTGTGGCTGAGAGTGTGGGCTTGCCTGCGTTCAAGTAACCCGAAACCAGTTGATGATAGAGCAAAAAACAAAGAAACTTAGTAATGTATAAAAAGCAGCAGAAACAAAGGCCTCCAAGTTAACCAAAAAGTAGCCAAAAAAATATAAAACAATGCCACTTTCCCCTCTCTCTCTAGGCCTCTCTCTTCAACACCCTAAAAACTAAATTTTCATTTAACTACACAGCAAAATTTAAACAAATATTGCAAAGCTTCTACTTCAGTTTCTGTAAAAAATTTTTTAAAAATCACTTACGCAGAAAGTTGGCCTAAACAATTAAATACTCGGCTGTGCAGAAAGTTGGCTTAAACAACGAGCTTACCTTACCATAAAGTAGGTTGGGAAGAAAGAGCCAAAAACTTCCGTTGGCTTGTAACTTTACTGTAATTTTATATATTTTATTTGCTTTTTAAAATGTTAACTATTAAGCAATTTACTTAAATTATGTACAATTTTAATATTATATAATTTTTTTATAATTTCAAATTGTTTACAAATTTAGTTACACTTCATGCAACTCTTGTTAACTTGTTGTTATCTTGCATCTAATTGACTCCTGGCTATAACTTTTACTGGTATTATGTTCATGGCAGAAACAACTGTAAATTAGCAGTCACAACTTTCTTAAAGGCTGTCTGTGTGTGTGTGTGTGTGTGAGTGTGTTTAATTAACCAATTGCTTTAGCGATGGCAGCAATCTAAACGACAGTTTGGCCAGCACTTTGCAGTGAAAACAAGCCAAACTTTCATTCAATTTCAACATCAATATCCATATCGACGCCAGTCAATACAACAGCAACAACAACAACAACAAATCAAGCAAATGGCGTTTTATGCAAAACCAAAACTTACCACGCTTCACGAGGCGGCAACAAACACGACCAAGACCAAGAGACACTCAGCCACTTGACCAGCGGAGAGCACAGCCTCCAAAGCCTCCAAGTTGCTGTTGACAAGCGCAACAGCAACAACTGAACAACAACAACACGGATGACACAAACGACACGTCAATCTCAAACGCTGCCCACATGCAGCAGGCAGTAACATGGAACAGGATTTTCCAATTCGAGCCGTTGCCGCGACAAATTAAGCTGGAAAAATGCAAGTACAACTGCAACAGAAGAAGAGGAGAAGAGGAGCAACACTCACATTATGCGTATTTAGAACTCGTTGTAGTTCTCGTTAATTAGCACTAAAATAAGTGAGACTGCAGTGTCTTCTAGGGTCTAGTTGGGATCTCGATCTACGATCTGTAATCAGCGCTCTTCGATTTGCGATCCTTTCAGTTTCTACGAAATCGGCATCAACATCTTTGGAGTCAAATAAGGCGACAATGCTGACGCAACATGTTGTTAATGTCCGTTAAGGCAGTTGACAGACGCCCAATCAATTGATAGGTTCGCTGTTCTGCATCACAAGTGGGCAACGATCACATGTGCCACATGGGGCAGACCAAACAAAACTAACAAAAAAGAACTCAAATAAACTGACAGCTTACAATATCAATCGAAAGAATTCATAACGCTGCAGTTGAACCTTCAAACGATTTGATTTGTCCAGCGATCGATTGATTTGTGTCGCACTGTCTACAGTGAAAACTGTCCGTCATAAAATGTCAATTAGCCGATCGAAATCAGCGTAAGCGCTATTATTTCAATTTATGGCCAGAAAACAAAAAGCTCAAAGTCAAGCCAAAAAAAATGTACAATGGCAATGACAAGATCAAGATGCTGCTGCGCCTACTTTGTGTGGTACTTTATGTAACGATCAGGCTTTCAAACATTTTGCCTTTTTCCGCTTTGCATTGCAAATGTTGCAACAATAGGAACAATAACAACAACAAGAAGAAGAAAACCACAAGCGATCTTTCTCTTTCCCCAAAGCTGTGCAGCAAATGATGCTGTCTTTCTTCCCCTCACTCCTCTCCCCCGTTCAGCTGTCGCTCGAGGTAGGTGCTGCTCCTTGGAATTCATTCTTTTTTCCCTGCGTATGCTAATTTTCATGTCAAAACATCGATCAGAGGCTGCAGGAATCAGCCAAAGTTAAAGTGAGTCACAGTGCGAGTGAGAAAGCCAGCTAACTGCTCCTCACACAGCTGCTCCACTGATTTGTGTTGGCTTCCTGAAAGTATGCCACAAATTTATTTTAGGAAACGCTTAAAAGTAGGCAGTAATTCCATTGAAAGTCTTTTGACGTTTTCCAGCACTAGTACGACAACACTAGTAAAAAAGTTAAAAATGGCTTTAAAATAGCTAAATTGACAACACATGTGCTCTCCTTCATCTGCGTTCCCGAAAGTAGGCACCACTTTTTGGCTTCCGCCAACTGGACAGGCAATTTGGAATGCCGCTCAACTAGCGCCTAAATTGAACTGTCACTTTTAGTTTTTTTGGCTTCGCCCCGCTCGACAGCAAAATTTATTGACGTATTGGCTGTGCTTTCACACGGATTTCGCAGCGATTTTAGAACGATTTTAGGCTGGCGTGTGAACACCAACAGCAGGCTGTCGCCAGGCAGACAGTGCTCCCATTCTTGTCTCCAGCGTTAATATGCAAATAGAATGAAACAAAAGCCGCCTTACTGTGCACACATGTGCGTTTTAAAAGCGGATTTCCAAAATTGCCGCGTTCTTTTTTATACTCTCTGCAAGAGTATATTGGGTTTGTGCAAAAGTATGTAACAGGCAGAAGGAGGCGTGGCAGACCCCATAAAGTATATATATTATTGATCAGCATCACAAGCCGAGTCGATATAGCCATGTCTGTCTGTCCGTCTGTCCGTCTGTCCGTCTGTCCGTCTGTCTGTCCGTCTGTCCGTATGAACAAACAGATTTCAGAGATGGTAAGAGCTACAAGTTCGAGCTTGGTGTCAATCGATCACATATTTAGTCAGTCAATACAAGAATCTTTTTTTTTTTCGATGCCACGCCCCATTCGCCCACAATGAGCAAAAAACTAGACACACCTTGGAAAAAAACGGTGTTTTCGGCGAATATCTCAGTAACCATGGCACCTAGGATCACCAATTTTGGTGTGGAGGTTCCTAGCGGCAGCGCAAATGCATTGGCATTTAACATTTTGGACTGCCACGCCCCTTTTTCCCACAATACATAAAAATAACTCCTCCCGCCTACAGGCATTTGTTCATATAGTGCAGCATTGTAATTGTATAATTCGAATGGAGACTAACTATATAAAACTATCCTAAAAAGTCGCATTGAAATCGGACTATAAACAAGAAAACTATAAGCGTTACAACATTGATAATTGAACGCAATATCACTAATGAGTGCAAGCGAGACAGAAACGTTTTCGCTGCTTGTGTGGCGACAGCGCGGCCGGCAGTCGCTGGCCGAATACACACATGCACATGTATATGTATAAACACATATAATGTCAAACGTATGAGTATTCGCATACAAACAGCTGTTTGATTTTGCTTAGATTGTTTTTGTTTCAACGTATTTTAATGCAAGTACAATACATTGTAATATCTTGATACCGATTTTAATAGTTTAACCGGGAAAAAAATGCAGAGAGTATTATACGGTTGGGCGTGCTCGACTGTACTTTTCTTTCTTGTTTTTACGAGCAAAGTTTGCGGTGCTGTGGGAGGACACGGCTGGGGGCGTGTCACCAGAATTTATTGTGCGACACGCCTGCGAAAATAGTTTTAGAGAGTGCGTTTTATGACGCTGACTTTAGTGTTGTTGGTTTGCCAACCGAAATGTGTTAATGTGTGAGATTCGCATGGCGACTTTTTCCGAGTGCGCGTCACGCGGAAATTTAAGCTAAAACAAGAAAGAAAAGTACAGTCGAGCGCGCCCGACCGTATAATACTCTCTGCATTTTAATCCCGATATTATTATTAAAATCGGTATCAAGATATTACAATATCTAGTACTTGCATTAAAACACATTGAAAAGAGTATAACAAAAACAATCTAAACATTATCACACATACATCTGTTTGTATGTATGCGAATACACATACGTTTAAAAATATATGATGCATATATGTATGTATGTGTGTATTCGGCGTGGCCAGCGACTGCGGCCAGAGCTGTCGCCACACAAGCAGCGAAAACGTTTCTGTCTCGCTTGCACTCATTAGTGATATTGCGTTCAATTATCAATATTGTAACGCTTCTAGTTTTCTTGTTTGTAGTCCGATTTTAATGCACCTTTCAGGAATAGTTTTATATAGTTAGCCTCTACTCGAATTATACAATTACAATGCTGTACTACATGAACAAATGCGTAAAAAATTCAGAATTATTTGTATGAATTGTGGGAAAAAGGGGCGTGGCAGTCCAAAATTTCAAATGCCAATGCATTTGCGCTGTCGCTAGGAACCTCCATACCAGAATTGGTGATCCTAGGTGCCATGGTTACTGAGATATTCGCCGAAAACACCGATTTTTTCCGAGGTGTGTCTAGTTTTTTGCTCATTGTGGGCGAAAGGGGCGTGGCATCGAAAAAAAAAAGATTCTTGTATTGACTGACTAAATATGTGATCGATTGACACCAAGCTCGAACTTGTAGCTCTTACCATCTCTGAAATCTGTTTGTTCATACGGACAGACGGACAGACAGACGGACAGACGGACAGACGGACAGACGGACATGGCTATATCGACTCGGCTTGTGATGCTGATCAAGAATATATATACTTTATGGGGTCTGCCACGCCTCCTTCTGCCTGTTACATACTTTTGCACAAACCCAATATACTCTTGCAGAGAGTATAACGAGCACCTAAAAGTATGCAGTGGTATGTGCCGTTGGCTTAGCTGCCTTTAGCTTAAGGGGAGGCGTGGTCCACTCACTCACTCACGCAAAGTTAACAATTGCAAAGTGTAAAATGTGTTAAGCCAACTGAAATGGGGAAAAAACGAAAGCTGAACTCACTTTGCCCTCTCCCCGTGAAGCTTAGCAACTTTTGTTGCTGTCCTGCGACTTAGTTTTGCTTTGATGGATGTAAAGCCCCATTGTGATGTGTGTGTGTGTGAGTATGTGCGTGTGTGTGATTGTGTTCGAGGGTATTCTTGCTGGATTTATTTGTGGCAACACAAAGATTTTTTAATGGCATCTTTTGTAGCTATTTTTTATACCACTCCAAAAAAAATAAAGAAAGAAAAGCAAAGGAAAAGAAGGAGAACTCAAAGCCATTTCATAAGTGCTCATATGTGTGTGCTTGTGTGAGTGTGTGTGGGTGTGTTTGTGGGGGTTTGATATGGGTGCAAAAGTCCCTGGCGAGGGTAGAGATCTGGAGAACTCTTTTAAGCACAAATAAACTTGCCACATTGTTGCCCTTACATTCTGCAGCCACCCCGCTGGCAACTTTACTATCGCAGAGGCTTCAGGGAAGAAGAGGGATGCGAGGTGTGTGTGCACTCAAGCAAGGTGTTTGCCTGTTAAATTATATAACAATGCAATGAACTGTAAAATACGCAGCTAAGTGCTGCTGCTTAGTCTCAAATGGAGACTCAGTCAAAGCTGGCACTGGAAAATGCCATAAATGGACACACAACTCACACACACAACTGGGTTCAAGGGGCCTGTCACAACGCCATTATATAGCTTAATTATGTTCCAGGTAAAAACCGCTGCAAAACTGCTAAGACGTCGAGCTGAAACACAAAGAGTCTGTGGCAAAGAGTAGTGGCAAAAACTGCAACCCCAAATTGGTTGGGGGAAATTTTCTTCATGAAAAAGTACCACATTATTTTCAAGTGCAAGTCTGTTAAATAAAACGAAAAATCAACAATTATTGAACTAGTGAATTTTGTGCCAATTAGGGTAAGATTGTTTTCGGTGAATTGCTGAAGTGGGATTAAAACTAATTTTGGTTAGGAATATCCTACAGATTGGCAGCTTATCATATGCTACGACGTTTGCATTTAATTGACGCACGCATAAATGCCGCCTAATTGCTACTTGGCCCTATCGCAATAGGATATATATAGCGCTATATACGTTTTTTTCTACCGCCGAAATCCATTACCTTTTCCATCCGCCACTGCATAACTGGTTGTCAGATAAAAATCATCATTTGGACAAGGGGAACAGCGGAAGGAATCTAATTTCGCTTCATCTCATCTTCCTATCACCTGTTTTGGTGTGAGCAGCAAGCGAAGGCGGAAAGAGAGAAACGATGGTTTAGTTGCAAACCAATCGTTAAACCTACTTGTCGCGTATTCTTGGGTCTCGGGAGCAAATGTCAGTGATCAATGGAAAATATGTTTATTTATGGTTTTTTTTTTTGTTTTATATCAAAAAAAGGTAGTGGCTAAAAGACGAGCCAATGGAAGCGCTTTCATCGATGGATCAAAATTAATCATTTAAACAGAAAAACTGTAAGTTTTGCCAATTAAATATAAAGAATGGGCTTAATAAACAAAAAAAAGGAATTAAACATCTAATTGTTGTGCATTCGCATGCACATATTCGGTTTCTCTTAATTAAGAGAAATTATTCTCTCTTTTCCTTTGGCCCTTCTAGCGTACGCACACGTGCAGTGCTAAATTTTGCATTGCGAAGCTAGGCGAAAGAGAACGATGATAAACATCTTATTCTGACTCTTTAGCCTAAACGCTTTGACGCTTTCCTATATACACACACACATGCGTACATATTAACCGTTGCCATGCGTTATCTATGCGCTGAACATTAACTTGGATTTTTTTTTGTCGTTTATTGTTTTGGTTTGTTTGCAACAGCTGTAAAGCAGTACACTGCGAGAAATAACTTAGCGATTCTTTTTCTTTCTCTCGCAGTAGTATAATGAATCGTCTTCTAAGTAATGTAACTTTATAATTTTATGATTATATATAAATATTTACAGTCTGACGGGTTCTGTTAGTTCCTTCAGAACAAAAACTTGGCGTTAATTACTTGCTATTCTCTAAACTAATTTTAGCCAGTTTCTTAAAGTGTACGACTGAACTATTTAAGCAAACAAAATTAATTAAGTTGAATTTATTAAAGCTGATATACATATATCTCACCAATTGATTAATGTATGGCAATTATAATATTACTATTCTAAATCATTTATTCAACGCTAATGATATCATTTCCAGCTAATGTCAAGGTCGACCAATCCCTTAAACAAACAGAAAAGCTTCCAAATAAAAGTCTTTCCAAAAAGAACACGCGCCACAAAATTGTGTTAAATAATGAAAAACTAAATTTCACATTTAGATAAAAGAAAATGTGAAAATTATGCAGTGCCTGCGCCTAATTTACAAAACAAACACACACAGTTCACATGTTGGTTTTAAATGTAGGCTAAATATGAATTACCGAGAAAATAGTGCGTAGTTAATTAAATCATAATGAGCATCTAACATGCAGGCAAAAAATCAATTAAAGCATAGCATACTTTTGGGCTGCGTGTGGAAATGCGTGTGAGGAAAGTCATGAAAAGAGCTCAAATTCAGTAACTTTGTGGTAAACGCTTTAATGTGTGATAGCAAACGAAGCAAGCAGAGAGGGAGAAAAAGAGACACAAGGAGATAGAGAGAAAGAGAGAGAGGGCGAAAAAAGCGGTCGCAATTTAAATTCAAATCGAAATGAAATGACTTCACTTAGATCTACTTATGTGGAAGATACTTATGAGGGGGATGCTTGCGCTGGGGGTTGTCGTCTGCCCAGTTCTCGTCCCCTTAGAGCACCCTGTACCCCAAATGGTCTCCCCTTAATTTAAAGATTACTTTTCCCCGCCTCTTTCCCATTTGCCAAACAGTTTTCTGTTTGCGTTCAATTGTTTTTATCAGTTTACATTTAAAAACAAAACAGCACAACATAAAAAAAACAGAATACGACAAAAACGAGAAACAAATAAAAGTCATGATGCTTTTTTCCCCAATGCTCGCAGAGATTTAGCTGTGATTTAGCCAGCAATCGTTGGAAAACACATAAACTTTTTGCCTCTTTGCTTTCATTTTATTGGCATTGCTTTCAGAGAACTCCCGAAAACTCTGCAGAGGGAGAGCTAGAGGGAGAGGGAGGAGTTGTTGGCTTTGTTTGTATTTACTTCGATTTGTTTCCGCAACGGATTGAAAATGAGCTTAGATTGAGGCAAGTGCAAAGCCTTCAATATAATTGAAACTTTGCTCATTAAAAGTGCCCAATGGAAACGAATTGAAAAACCTTAAAGGGTAGAGCTTAAAATGTGGTTTTGATAGGGGCATATTTTCAAACTGAAATCGATTTGCTACTTTTTTAAAGTATGTTTTCCTTTAACTATTTGTTATTTTTGCATGCCAGCGACAGAGTAGACAGAAAAGGTTGCCATTACTCATCTGTAGCGCTGAAGAGGGTCTGCTATGTTTGTCTATGGTTTTGGCAACTAAGACGTTTGCATTACACGCATCTGTCTGCAGTCATGAAATATAATGAATGATTTCAGCAGACGAGCAGAGGAGCAGCTTGTCAAAAACACATGCGTCTGTCTGAGGTGCACATGACTCGGCGAATACGTTGAATACCCGTACTCAAACTCGTACTCGTACTCGAACTCCTATTCGTATAACTGTCAATGTGGCGTTTCAAGCAGTCAGCGCCCTCAAGAGAAGACATTGATAATGATTGTTGTGCAGCAGAAAGAAGAAAACTTCCCTTCGAGAACTTTAGCTGTAACTGTAGCAGTTACACGGCACGCTTGATGGATGAGACAATTTGTCATTTGATGCAGACGCGACACGGCAAAAGCTCGACACTCTGCTACTGACAATGGCACACGCCCAACTAGTTCCGGGGGCGAAAGGCAAAAAAGTTTCCCTCTCAGCGGAGTCCCATGTGTGGATGGTCGCATTGATTGGATGTCCCAGATGTGGCGGCAAGTAAAGTAATAATAATGCAAAAAGTAGCAACGACAACAATATAAAAAGTAAAACTTCAAGTGCGGAAAATGCAAATAGCTGCAAGGAGTTTTCTTTGGGCAGCATGAAAAGCGGCATTAATAACTGTCCAAAATAGCTGCAGGTCAAAGACGCACTCACGGCTAGGCCACAAAGGCGATTATATCGCAAAAAGGGAGCACTGAATAATTATAAAATTTAAGAGCAGACACAAACACACACACACACACACACACCCTCTTGGGTGTATACACACGCACAACATTCATGAAATGTATAAAAATGTAATGGCATTTAAGTGGCCGTTGGCGTCGTGTTTTTTTCTCTTTTTTTTACTTTTTTATTTGCTGCTGTGAATAGCAAGGCGCAATTAATATTATGGCATGCCACCAAAAGTTGATGTGCCAACTCAGACCGCTTTCCAGAGGGAGGGGCAGAAAGAGGGAGTGTTGCCTGCCCGACGGCAGCAGGAAGCACTTAGCGTCGCAACATGCGAAATGAAAAATTGTGTTGCCTGCTGTTTTGGGGGGCAAACAGGGACAAAACAGGGGAAAGCACAGGCATTGAACTTGCCACGGCTCAAAATAAAATGGAGAATAAATAAAAAATAATAAAAATGGTAAAAACTCATAAGTGCGCGGCATAATTCATGACCTGCTGCCCTGTCCAATTACCGTGTCCACAAAATTGCTGCTCAGCTTTTGTTATCAGATGACGCGTTTATCAGCGCGACTGCAACTGCCACAAATATCGTCTGCATATGGCGGGGTGTATATTTATATGAACAGTATATAGAGGGAGCATAGCCTTCTAATTGAGCTAATTCAAGTCCCGAGAACTTCAAGCTTATGCAAATAAATATGGCAAACGTACGTGACCAAGTGCGTAATATGCAAAAAGTTGAGCTACAGCAGCCAAGTCGTCATTACGCTCTGCGAATTTCAAATGAATGTCAGCCAAAGGACACGGAGTCCTTGTGAGACAAGGCGAAAAACAGCGACGACAAGGCAAATGGTAGTCGTGTAGGCGACAGCAGCTGAATTCCTAAGCAGACACAGCTCGCTCTCACTCACTCTCACTCGCTTTCTGTCTCTCTCGCTCTCTCTTAACATACAAATACTTGTACGTATGCACACTTGTCTGGCAAAAAGTAAAAGTTTTCATTTAATTTCACAATTTATTTTAATTTGACTCTGCTCAAAATAATATAGCATACAATTAGGCGAATTATTCACAACGCCGAAGCGTGTGGCATCAGCATAAGGATCAGGCAGTCCAGCGTTGACGCTTGACGACAATTCCCCAGTTGTACAAAGTACAGTCAAGGAAAAAAGTCAACATACAGCAAAAATTTTTCCATATTTCGGTTTTTGGGAATGAAGCGAAAAAAGTAGATATGCCATTATTTGTAGTCACCATCACTTCCGAAAATATTGTATTGACTCTCATCAGTAAATAAAACGCGTTTCCAAAGGCTCGCATCCTTATTTAAGTGGGCTTAGCGAATTCTAAGCGCAACAGGCGGTTTTTTTCGGAAATTAAAGGTTTCTTTCGAGGAACTCGGCTCTTGAATCCATCCTTGTGCAAAAAATTGCCAATTGTTTTGGGATGTACCATGACTCCTGAACATTTTCCGATATGTTCCGCCAATTTTGGTGCACTTATTCTAGGATTTTTTTTAACTTCCTTGAGGATGCTTCTCTCGTCACGATCCGATAGCTTCTTTGGCCTTCCAGTTCTCTTCTTATTTGCAATTGAATCGTTCTTCTTGTTGTTGCGAATTAAGTCTGAACGACTTAATTTAACGATATACGCGATTTCACCGTATGATTTTTTATCCTTTCGAAGGATAATAGTTAATTTGCGAACAGAAAACTGAATTTCCTTTCCTTTTTCCATTTTTGTTGTTATACAATCAGTACCAGAAATACTTTCTGTGTACCCAATACTTTAACCTTATACACATCGAAGCTAGGCGTCAAAATAGTCGACGATTTCCCTATATAACATTATATTTCTTGGAATTTCTTGTAAAATTCCCACGCTGTATGTAGACTTTTTTCCATGAACTTTTTATGATTTTTCTTTATAACTTTGGTATGCTTAATTTTTTAATAATTTTTTTTTCTGAAATATTTATACCTGTGAGTGTGTTATATAATGGCAAAACAAATTTTTGTAATTTCATGGCAGAAAACCGAAATATCGCAATTTTCTTGCTGTATGTTGACTTTTTTCCTTGACTGTATATATAGTTAGTTAGTTTGTCCCGCAACACAGTGCGTATGATTGATGCGGATGGTGTCTGTGTGAGTGTGCTCGTGCAAACAGACGACACAAATGTAATTTGTGCGTCTCTTCTGGGAACTAACTTCCATTGCCACCGACTTTGACGGATGAACTTTGCATAGTTGTGGCACCGACTTAAAGCCAACGTCGGCTACTTAAAGCCAAGTCGAATCGACTCGAGGCAATTCTGCTGAGATAGCCAAGTCAGCGCATCGATCTTCATTTCGGTTTTTGCCTGAAATTCAATCAAGTTTTTCCATTTGCTCGCAAATTGAAAACATATGTTCCGCACACACACACACACACACACACATACACACGCTGCGACAAGTTAAAACAAACGTTGCCATAAAACAAACATACTTCATGCACAGAAAACAGAAAACAGTAAAAGGAACAGGAACAGGAACTGAAACTGGCAAACACGGAAAGAAAAGCTACTTAAAAATGTTGCACACGTACAGCCAATTGTGAGTTGGGCCAAAAGAAAGCAGCCCCAAGACTTTCCCATACAGAGTCAGGGAGGGAGAGAGGAAGAGTGAGTAAGAGGGAGCGAGAGAGTCAACAACTTTGCCGACAACGTAGCGAAATTCCCCAGAGCCTGCGAGTCCGAAAGGCAGACAGAAAGGCAGTAGCAACTTCATCTGGCCTTGGCTGTGGCATCATCCTGATCATCATCATCATCATCAACATCATGATGGGCCTCATCAGCAGACCCGGCAGCAGCAACATGTCTAAGGCGTTTGCTGTCCCTCCAATCATTCACACACACTCACTTTGCCAAGGACTACTAAATTTCACGCAATCACGACTACACACACACACACACACACACAGCTGCCAAGTTGTTGTTGGTGTTTTTATGTCGTCGACAGCCTAATAAAATATTTAGTTGCTGCTCATTGACAAGTTTGCAGACACTGACAAGGTTCTCCGGTTTGGTTCTCTGGTGGCTTTGTGGTCTCTTTATGCCCGTGTCTGACATTTGTGGCAGGTGTCGCTCACTCGCCTCGCTCAGCCTTCTAATCATTTACATGGTGCCTGGATTTTGCATTTACGATCCCATCAATTCTATTAAACGCACATCAAATCCTCGCATATAATGAAAAATGCAAAACCAATATTTAAAATGCCATCAAATCAAACAAAGTGCAGCGAGTGTGGGTCAAATGATATGCCACGCCCTCAGTGGCAAACTAACACAAATATTCTAAGTGGAGAAGAGCAGAGGAGTAGGAGCGAAGAGGGTCTCGCATAAACAACGTTTAATATCTCATCAAGTGTTGCGCTTTACGACTACTTAAAAACACATAAAAAATGCCAAACAAAATCAACGATGAAAGCCATAAATTCTTGTGAATAGAAATGAAAAGCCACTGAACGCTGTTTCGGGCCAGGAAAAACGAAAGCAACTGTAAAAGCGAAAAGCGAAAAGGAAAAAGGCACAAGGAAAAAGGCACAAGGAAAAAGGAACAAGGAAAACCAGCAACAACCGCATCCCACACAGCGAACAGATTTAATGATGCAGCATGATTTGCGCATAAAAAAGAAATCGCACAGACAGGACGAAAAGGATCAGGAGCAGGACAAGGAAGAGCACAAGGACGAGGACGCAGACCAGCACGAAAAGCTGAACTCTGTATCAGACTGAGACTGAGACTGACAGCAACTGGTAACGGGTAACGGGTAATGGGTAACGGGTAACTGGGCGCTGTCTTGCTTTGATAAACTGCACTCACTCACTCATACAGTTAACGTGAACACACACACACACACACACACACATAATGTCGTTTAAGCTACACATAAAATGTTAAAGGCGTTTATATAAAAACGAGCAGCAGCAACAAAAACAAGTCCTCGCCAAATGAAAGTTATGTGCAAACGGGTGAATAAACTCCACGTTCACATTCAACTACACTGAGAGAAACATATTGCACTATTATGCAAAATATATATATTTTTAAACAAATAGATAGTGGAATTTTGATTACAATACAACAATTTGGTGTACTTTATAAAACTCAACCAAAGATATAATTTAAATATAAATTAAAATTTAGCAGACAAAAACATAGTACAATTAAATTTTTATATGGGGCCCCGATAAGGCACGCTAAGCACCTGACGTCACCCTTATGAAGACATGGCTTAAATGCGTTTTTAGATATACGAAGTTGATGTCCTAGAAAATTGGCAAGATAAAGAACTATGACTGAGAGCCTTCAGGCGACATTTGTATATAGCCATCCACGATTCGTTATAATGTCTGCACCCTAGAGATGCAAATAAAATTAGCCCACTTTTGACAGTTGCCTTGTAGTTCACTTTATGGATGGTCCAAATACTTAAGACTTTATATATAAAGGCATTTGACGTATAATAATTTGAAAAACCTTGCCAAAAATGTACCTTTTACATACATTTTATATAATAAGTTAAATCAGGTGTGATCACAACAGTTAAAGTCCAACATGGGGTTTCCGCATGACAATATAAAATAATAATGCATTAAAGATCTGCAGATAAACAAAATAGTTATAAGTTGAAGTATATCGAAGCCAATTTCGGGCATTTATATATAAATAGTTCGGTAATTTTTGGAAAATTTATTAAACTAGTATTTCTTACTTTTCTTTACATGATCTACATATTTTATTAACTATATTCAACAGACTTTTTAGACCCCATACTCTAAAAAAGAGAGGTTTGACAGAAGCCAAATGTGGCTAACAGGCAGAAGGAAGCATTCCCGACCCCATAAAGTATATATATTCTTGATCAGCATCAACAGCCGATTTGATATAACCATGTCAGTCTGTCTTTCTGTTGGCCTGTCTGTTTCCATGAGAACTAGTCTTTCGGATGACTATATCACATAGCTGCCATAGAAGCAATCGGTTGGAAATACTTTTGTGTTTAACATAGGAAAAGTTATTTATTCCCTTTTTTGGTAAATCTTTTTGTATATTAAGAATACAACAAATTATATTATAAAGCCATGGAATAAACGTAGGCCTTTTTAAATAGCTCAAAACTGACTCCAATATCATAAGCAGGATGGAGAACGCTACCGCTAAAGTTAAGTGTCGATACATTTCCACTGACAGCTACTGATGTTAAAAATAATTTTAATTTTGGGGTATAATTTTCCACTCGACTTCCTGAACTTATTAAAATAATTGAACGATAAAAGTAAATCTTGTGTTTGTGTCGTAAATTATACTTTATTTTCTAGCTGTCCAAAGTTCGGCTTGATTTTGCAATTTAATATTATTATATTATGCACAGTATATCTGTTAATTTTAGAGATCCTCTGTAAATGTAAAATATATATTTGTAAAAAATTGAGGTCTTTTGTCAAATAACCAAGTTAGTGCCAGTAAATATTCCCCAGTCGGCATTGCATGCGGCAGTTTGTTCGATCGCAGGTAGAATCCATCGACTATTTGAGTTCCCTAAAAAATATTGTAAATTGTTGATTCAGTACACAAAAGATTATATGCGAAAACTGAAGATTTGTTCTTTTTAAATACATGAGTACTCACGACATATGGGCAGGAGTGGTTAAAGTTACTAAACTCTTTGAATAACTTGAACACCAATATTGCTACTGGATTATACGCCTTCTTAACAAATCGGCAGATATCGAGATCAACCTTATAAAGCCATGGCTTATACCCGTTGGCCTTTTTCAATAGCTCACCATGAAGTACAATATCAAATGCAGGATGGAGAACGGTCCCGTTAAAGTACAGTGTCGTTACATTTCGACTGACAGCCTTCAGGCGGCATTTGTGGATAACCATCCAAGATTCGTTATAACTCTTACAGACCGCGTTTGATAATTTGAAAGTGATTGCATCCTGTTGATTATAAAATGTTTAGCTTACAATGAAATTGAGAACTTACATTTATATTTACATTGTAAGTAACTTGGATTACCCAAATTGAAGAAACAATAAAAACTGTTAAACTGAGTCGCATTGTGGCAATTCACGAATGATCTCTTTTGATAACCTGAGTACTATAAATAATTTCTATTTTGGGGTATAATTTTCCGCTCAGCTACCTAACTTGTTAAAATAATTGATCGATAAAAGCAAATCTTGTGTTTGTGTCGTAAATTATACTTTATTTTCTAGCTGTCCAAAGTTCCGCTTGATTTTTTTATTTAATATATCAAGGTTATTATATTATGCACAGTATATTTGTTCATTTTAAAGATCCTCTGTAAATGTAAAATATACATTTGTAAAAAATTGTGGTCTTTTGTCTAATAACCAAGTTAGTGCCAGTAAATATTCCCCAGTGGGCATTGCATGCGGCAGTATGTTCCATCGCGGGTAGAATCCATCGACTATTTGAGTTCCCTACAACAAATTGTAAATTGTTGATTCAATAGATGAAATAGATGAAGATTTGCTCTTTTCAAATACATGAGTACTCACGACATATGGGCAAGAGTGGTTAAAGTTGGTAAACTCTTTAAATAACTTGAATATCAATATTACTATTGGATTATAAGCCTTTTTAAGATATCGGCAGATATCAACTTCAAACTTATAAAGCCATGGCTTATACCCATTAGCCTTTTTAAATAGCTCACCACGGAGTCCAATAGCATATGCCGGATGAAGTATGGTACCGTTAAAGTTGAATGTCGTTACATTTCGACTAACAGCCTTCAGACGGCATTTGTGGATAACCATCCATGATTCGTTATAACTTTTGCAGACCGCGTTTGAAATTTTAAAAAGGATTGCATCCTGTTGATTATAAAATGTTTAGCTTATAATGCAGTTAAGAACTTACATTTATATTTACATTGTAAGTAAGTTGGATAATCCAAATTGTAAAAACAATAAAAACTGTTAAACTGAGTCGCATTGTGGCAATTTACGAATGATCTCTTCTGATAACTTTAGTAGTACAAATCATTTTTATTTTGCTATATAATATGTTAACGATTTTCTGTTATTATTAAAATAACTGATCGATAAATGTTTCGAATGTGTCGAACATAATTTTTTAATTACTTTACTTTTATAGTTGTATTTCAGGTAGTGTTCTGCTTGACTTAGCAAACCATTTTTTTTTTTTTGAAGAAATGTTTTTTTATAAAATTGTTTATTGCTTGGAATCGAATACATAAATGGCATCACATCATGCGGACAAGAATAAATTCATTTTTGAAACGATTATTAGACCCCGTACTCTAAAAAAGAGTAGAGGGGTCTATTAGGTTTGTCAGAAGCGAAATGTACGTAACAGGCAGAAGGAGGCGTGGCACACCCCATAAAGTATATGTATATATTCTAGATCAGCATCGAAAGACGAAACGATATAGCCATGTCCGTCTGTCCGTCTTTCCGTATGAACATCTGGATCTTTTAAACTACAAAAGCTAGAGCCACCAAATTTCGAATGAAAGTCCGTTATTATGTCAGCAGATCAAGTTTATTACAAATTGTTGCCACGCCCCTTGCCGCCCCCGCAATGTGCAAAAAACCAGACAAACCTCGAACAAATTTATGTTTTAGGTTAATATCTCAGTAACTATGGCACTAAGGAACACCTAAATGCAGGTTCCTACAGACAGCCTTAATGCAAAGCCATTCAAAATTTTGAGCTGCCATGCCCCTTTTTCTTATATGAGCTAAAAAACTTTTAAACTTCAACGCCGGGCTTAAGGCATTTAGTCAAATAGTACAGTGTTTGTAATTAATTATTCGTTTAGAGGAATATCATATCAAACTATCCTGAACGCGGCATTAAAATCCGTCTATTAACAAGAAAGTTATAACGTTACAAAGTTTATAAAATTTAGCTGCAATTTCGCTACCTGTGTGACGTCAGCCCTGCTCGCAGACGCTGCCGTGCCGACCAGTGCTAGGCACGCAAACATATATATGCGCATACACATAATTTCAAACGAGTGTGTACTTGTATGTATAACATGTAAATGCTAATAATCGGAATGATATTGAAAGAGGCGCGTGGTACAACTGGTAGAGCGCAAAGTGAAATCTTTGTCCGAGGGTAGTAGGTTCGAATGCTGACAATGGGAATTGCTAATTTCATTTTTTTTTTAAATATCAATTCAAAATTTACATATAAATTTTAATTTTTAAATTTAGTTATAAAATTTTTATTCAAATTAAATACAAATGCGCATTACTATGGGAGTACGGCGTCTTTTACAGTCGGTTCGACCGAATGTAGTCTATCTTACTTGTTTGTTTACAAAATTGTGACTAATTATCCAATAAACAAGTCATTGTTAGTAAATATTTACCTGAGGGCATAGCATATGGTAAACGATACAATCTAAGGAAAACTCTATTTATTATTTGTGGGCCCTGAGAAACAATTAAGTAATTTTTTCAGTTGTGATTTAATAAATGTAATGAAGTTTAAAACGATTTATAGGAAAAGAGGACTGGTTGTGTTTAAATTGCTGAACTCTTTAAATAGTTTGAACACAGTGATGACAAATGGATTATAAGCCTTTTTATGAAACCGACAGACATCAAGATCAGATTTAACAAGAAAGAATGGTATGGTCGCCACACGACTTTTGGATACAAGTTACTCAGTTTCAAAATGTTAACAATGGGGTATATTAACAATAATAGTGCAATCGTTTCGTTTATAACAATTTCATATGTTTAGAACATATTTACGGGCGGTTGTTCCTATGGCAGCTATACGATATAGTCCGATATAGATTAAACTTGGTCAGTTTGTATATATTATTGGAAAATGTGTGCTATTTGAGTTAGATTAATATTGCTTAGTCAATGCAAAAGTTTCTCATATACATTTATATTTGGTGCTAATTTTTCACCGATCTTCACAATTGGAAGTTAGTTGTACGATTTGGATCAAACTTGGTAAGTACATTTACTTCGTGGGCATGTACAAGTCCGTGCCAATTTTGTTTAGATGGCAATGATAGATTCTATACTAACATTTACCTTTTGGTGAAACTATAATGTCCTCAATGGGCGTGTCAAAAACAAAAACACCGCTTGTTTATTATACCATTTATTTGATAACACTTTCACCTTCCGCACAGACGGACATGGCTCTATTGGCTTGGCTTTTGATGCTGATTAAGAATATATACACTTTATGGGGTCTGTCACGCCTCTTTCTATCTGTTACATACATTGTTGATTATAAAATGTTTAGCTTATAATGCAGTTAAGAACTTACATTTATATTTACATTGTAAGTAAGATGGATTATCCAAATTGTAGAAACAATAAAATCTGTTAAACTGAGTCGCATTGTGATTTTTCCCGAATGATCTCTTTTAGTAAATTGACTACTACAAATATTTTGTATTTAGGATATAATTTTCCGCTATATTACCTGAATTTATTAAAATAATTGATCCATAAAAGCAATTCATCAGTTTGGGTCGCAAAAAATATACTTTATTTTCTAGCTGTCCAAAGTTCGGCTTGATTTTGCAATTTAATATATCAAGGTTATTATATTATGCATAGTATATTTGTTCATTTTAAAGATCCTCTGTAAATGTAAAATATGCATTTGTAAAAAATTGTGGTCTTTTGTCAAATAACCAAGTTAGTGTCAGTAAATATTCCCCAGTCGGCATTCCATTCGGCAGTATGTTCCATCGCGGGTAGAATCCATCGACTATTTGAGTTCCCTACAACAAATTGTAAATTTTTGATTCAGTACACAACCATTTATATGCGAAAACATGAGTACTCACGACATATGGGCAAGAGTGATTAAAGTTGGTAAACTCTTTGATTAACTTGAACACTATAATTGCGATTGGATTATACGCCTTCTTAACAAATCGGCAGATATCGAGATCAAACTTATAAAGCCATGGCTTATACCCATTAGCCTTTTTAAATAGCTCACCACGGAGTCCAATATCATATGCCGGATGGAGTACGGTACCGTTAAAGTTGAATGTCGATACATTTCGACTGACAGCCTTTATGCGGCATTTGTGGATAACCATCCACGATTCGTTATAACTTTTGCAGACCGCGTTTGTTAATTTAAATTGGACTGCATCCTGTTGATTATAAAATGTTTAGCTTATAATGCAGTTAAGAACTTACGTTTATATTTACATTGTAAGTAAGTTGGATTACCAAAATTGAAGAAACAATAAAAACTGTTAAACTGAGTCGCATTGTGGCAATTCACGAATGATCTCTTTTGATAACCTGAGTACTAAAAATAATTTCTATTTTGGGGTATAATTTTCCGCTCAGCTACCTAACTTATTAAAATAATTGATCGATAAAAGCAAATCTTGTGTTTGTGTCGTAAATTATACTTTATTTTCTAGCTGTCCAAAATTCCGCTTGATTTTTATACTTTCTGCAAGAGTATATTGGGTTTGTGCAAAAGTATGTAACAGGCAGAAGGAGGCGTGGCAGACCCCATAAAGTATATATATTCTTGATCAGCATCACAAGCCGAGTCGATATAGCCATGTACGTTCGAGCTTGGTGTCAATCGATCACATATTTTGTCAGTCAACACAAGAATCTTTTTTTTTCGATGCCACGCCCCATTCGCCCACAATGAGCAAAAAACTAGACACACCTCGGATAAAATCGGTGTTTTCGGCTAATATCTCAGTAACCATGGCACTTAGGACCACCAATTCTGGTATTGAGGTTCCTAGCGACAGCGTAAATGCATTGGCATTTAAAATGTTGGACTGCCACGCCCATTTTTTCCACAATACATAAAAATAACTCCCAACTTTCATTCCCCCTACAGGCATTTGTTCATATAGTACAGCATTGTAATCGTATAATTCGAGTGGAGGCTAAGTGTTTCAAACTTTTCCTGAAAGGGTCATTAAAATCGGACTATAAACAAGAAAACTAGAAGCGTTACAATATTGATAATTGAACGCAATATCACTAATGAGTGCAAGCGAGACAGAAACGTTTTCGCTGCCTGTGTGTCGGCAGCGCTGCCTGCAGTCGCTGGCCGCGCCGAACACACACATACATACATCCATGAACACATATAAGGGCAAACGTATGTGTATTCGCATACAATCAAACAGATGTATGTGTGATTATGCTTAGATTGTTTTTGTTTCAATGTGTTTTAATTAAAGTACAACACATAGCAAAATCTCTAGACCGATTTTAATAATATTATCTTGAAAAAAATGCAGAGAGTAATTTTACGGTCGTCTCCACTGTACTTCCTTTCATGTTACAATTTATTTTCAATCATAAACTTAACAAATTTCAACAAAACCTGCAATGTCAAGCGGAAAGCTAATAAAAAACATAAACAAGAGAGGCATTTGTCGATAAATTATTGTGATAAGCCCCAGTCAGTCGAGCATCAAATTACATATAAATCAATTTTATATATAAAGTAATCAAGGTATTATAAATTACCATTCAGTAATTACCACCATGCGAGGCAGTATAACTACATTGATAGTTTTCGGTATTTGCATATTTAAACTAACTTATAATGTGAATATAGAATTGAATACTCGGTTGCATCATCAGCTAATTCCCCTGTTTTCTACAGGATGCAGTCCTATTTAAATTATCAAACGCGGTCTGCAAAAGTTATAACGAATCGTGGATGGTTATCCATAACTGTCGCCTGAAGGCTGTCAGTCGCAATGTAACGACATTCAACTTTAACGGTACCATACTTCATCCGGCATATGCTATTGGACTCCGTGGTGAGCTATTTAAAAAGGCTAATGGGTATAAGCCATGGCTTTATAAGTTTGATCTCGATATCTGCCGATTTGTTAAGAAGGCGTATAATCCAATCGCAATTATAGTGTTCAAGTTAATCAAAGAGTTTACCAACTTTAATCACTCTTGCCCATATGTCGTGAGTACTCATGTTTTCGCATATAAATGGTTGTGTACTGAATCAAAAATTTACAATTTGTTGTAGGGAACTCAAATAGTCGATGGATTCTACCCGCGATGGAACATACTGCCGCATGCAATGCCGACTGGGGAATATTTACTGGGACTAACTTGGTTATTTGACAAAAGACCACAATTTTTTACAAATGTATATTTTACATTTACAGAGGATCTCTAAAATTAACAGATATACTGTGCATAATATAATAACCTTGATATGTTAAATGAAAAAATCAAGCGGAACTTTGGACAGCTAGAAAATAAAGTATATTTTTTGCGACCCAAACTGATGAATTGCTTTTATGGATCAATTATTTTAATAAATTCAGGTAATCGAGCGGAAAATTATATCCTAAAATACAAAATATTTGTAGTAGTCAATTTATTAAAAGAGATCATTTGGGAAAAACCACAATGAGACTCAGTTTAACAGTTTTTATTGTTTCTACAATTTGGATAATCCAACTTACTTACAATGTAAATATAAATGTAAGTTCTTAACTGCATTATAAGCTAAACATTTTATAATCAACAGGAGGCAATCCTTTTTAAAATGTCAAACGCGGTCTGCCAAAGTTATAACGAATCGTGGATGGTTATCCACAAATGCCGCCTGAAGGCTGTTAGTCGAAATGTATCGACATTCAACTTCAACGGTACCATACTTCATCCGGCATATGTTATTGCACTCCGTGGTGAGCTATTTAAAAAGGCTAACGGGTATAAGCCATGGCTTTATAAGTTTGAAATTGATGTCTGCCGATTTCTTAAAAAGGCGTATAATCCAGTAGCAATATTGGTGGTCAAGTTATTTAAAGAGTTTACCAACTTTAATCACTCTTGCCCATATGTCGTGAGTACTCGTGTATTTAAAAAGAACAAATCTTCAGTTTTCGCATATAATCTTTTGTGTACTGAATCAACAATTTACAATATTTTTTAGGGAACTCAAATAGTCGATGGATTCTACCTGCGATCGAACAAACTGCCGCATGCAATGCCGACTGGGGAATATTTACTGGCACTAACTTGGTTATTTGACAAAAGACCACAATTTTTTACAAATGTATATTTTACATTTACAGAGGATCTTTAAAATGAACAAATATACTGTGCATAATATAATAACCTTGATATATTAAATAAAACAAGAAAGAAAAGAACAGTAGAGCACGCCCAACCGTATAATACTCTCTGCATTTTTTTCCCGGTTAAATTATTAAAATCGGTATCAAGATATTACAATATCTAGTACTTGCATTAAAAAACATTGAAACAATAACAATCTAAGCATAATCGCACATACATCTGTTTATTTGTGTGCGAATACACATACGCATTATATGTGTTCATACATGTATGTATGTGTGTATTCGGCGCGGCCAGCGACTGCGGGCAGTGCTGCCGACACACAGGCAGCGAAAACGTTTCTGTCTCGCTTGCACTCATTAGTGATATTGCGTTCAATTATCAATATTGTAACGCTTCTAGTTTTCTTGTTTATAGTCCGATTTTAATGACCCTTACAGGAAAAGTTTGACACACTTAGCCTCCACTCGAATTATACAATTACAATGCTGTACTATGGGAACGAAAGTTGAGATTTATTTTTATGTATTGTGGAAAAAATGGGCGTGGCAGTCCAACATTTTAAATGCCAATGCATTTACGCTGTCGCTAGGAACGCTCCATACCTAAATTGGTGATCCTAGGTGCCATAGTAACTATGGCATAGTTACTGAAATACTCGCCGAAAACACCGATTTTTTCCGAGGTGTGTCTAGTTTTTTGCCCATTGTGGGCGAATGGGGCGTGGCATCGAAAACAAAAAAGGTTCTTGTATTGACTGACTAAATATGTGATCGATTGACACCAAGCTCGAACTTGTAGCTCTTACCATCTCTGAAATCTGTTTGTTCATACGGACAGACAGACAGACAGACAGACGGACATGGCTATATCGACTCGGCTTGTGATGCTGATCAAGAATATATATTCTTTATAGTGTTTGCCACGCCTCCTTCTGCCTGTTACATACTTTTGCACAAACCCAATATACTCTTGCAGAAAGTATAAAAATTGTATATTCAGAATAAAACAAATGAAATTCAGCCAAAGTTTGTTGTTTGGAAAATATATTGAATTTAGTTTATTAGTTTATCAAGTCCTCAGTTAAAGTAAAATATAAATTTGTAGAAAATTTTGATTTTTTGTCGAACAACCAAGTAATAGCCATTAAGTAATCGCCGGTTGGCAAGGGGAGCTGCAAATGACTCAATCGTAGGTAGAATCCGTCAACAAATTGTGGGCCTTTTTAAAAAATTAAAATTTTTGAATGCTCAATCATAATTTCTAAAACTAAAATTAAAATTAAGTTCAACCTTATAAAGCCATGGCTTATACCCGTTGGCCTTTTTAAATAATTCACCACGAAGTACAATATCAAAGCAGGATGGAGAACGGTCCCGTTAAAATTCAGTGTCGTTACATTTCGACTGACAGCCTTCAGGCGGCATTTGTGGATAACCATCCACGATTCGTTATAACTCTTACAGACCGCGTTTGATAATGTGAATAAAATGGCATCCTGTAGAAGGTACGGAAATTAACTGTTTATATCGAAAGGAACTTACTACTGTATAAATTAGAATTCAGTTTATGGATTATCCAAATTGTAAAGACTTCAAAAGTAATTAATCTGAGCCGCATGATGGCAATTCGCGAATGTTTATCCGAATAAATGACTATAGGTAATACTTATTTTGCAAACAACTTATCGCTTGAGTAAGCAAAATACTTTTTTCATTATATTTTGTACATCATAAATTTAAGAAACAGCATAACGCGAAACAAATGTTTATTGTTAAAATATTATATAATTGTTCAATCACTCAGAAATAGTTTATACAAATGTGCTTATCAAAGTTTTGTCAACAAAGCTATCCAGTCGAGCGGTAAAATAACCGTTAAAATCTTCCAAGCCAGCTATATTAGCCGACTAAATATTTAATTACTCACCTTTTTGCTACAATGCCCGAGGCTAATTTTCTGTTTAACTGTTTGGGTTCTATTGGGTTTACCGTATTGTTATTGCCTATTCAGAGCCAGACTGGAATTCAAGCTGATTTACAAATGCTTAAACCACAAACGCCGAGCGGACGGTAAAACAGTTCTATTTGTTCATATCTAGCTTTTTGCTGCTAGAAGTTTATGTCATAATTTTCAAGTCAATATGAAAACAATAATTAATTATTCTCTGAGATTACATCAGCGTGAAAATGGAAAAGCAGGTTGAAACATCACTAGTAATATTTAAAGTTCAATTAAAACAATAAAATTTCAGTTAAGTTTATATTACTGTCCATAAATTGTTGTTAAATTGATTATACTTTATAAAATATATTTTAAACAAAATGAATTAAATAGTATTATATTTAATATCCAATAAGGTTATTGACCCTTTGGCTGTGTTAACTTAGCCTGATGAAATCCTAACCTATCCTACTTTTGTTTAATGAAATTGATTTGGCATTGCATCAGCCATGTTCTTATCACTGTGTATCGCTAACTGTATTATTGAGTGGTAAAAATAATTTTCTATTCTTATCACATTGGACTCGAGTACCACTTGAAATGCAAAATTTGAATACAATGTACGCAAAAATGATATAAAAATGATATATTCGGATTTAATAATTTACTTGAAATTGTTTAACTTTATTTATAAATTTTTAATTTAAGCAAACTTGAATAATACTGCTCTAAAACAATTATAGCATTATCTTTTTACTAAGAAAATTGGAGGGTGACAGCTTAGTTTACGTCCGAAAAGCATTACTTGTTACACATCTATACAAATATACAAATATTATTCTAAAAGTCATTTATTTAAATTTCCTAATAGGGGAAAGTACAGTTCTATCATGAAATGAATTCAAGTTTATCTTTTCATAAACTGCTCTTCAATTTCAACAGTTATATGAGAGATCAATTATGAGAGAACTAATCTCTCTACGCTACGCCATCTGCTAATAAAATCTACAGCACTTAGCAAGTGAATATAGACGGTGAGATAAATAGTTAAAGCGTAAGCTACTGACTCATACAAGGTAGCGACTTAACGAAAATCAATTAACATTTCACCATAAAACTAAAAAGACTCCATATCAATGTTATATAAATATATAATTTGATAGCGCATTGAAACTTTTGAATGCCCTAAAATGGCAATAGAAATCAAGTATCTCCGAAAGTATATAACAGAAAGTCCAGTAGTGTACTTAACACGCTATAAAGCCGTGAAACATATTCATAGATGAGTCATTTTTTCATTCATGAGAATAATTCCAGTAATTCTATTCCATAAACTCAAGTTAAATACTCTTTAAAAATACACAATTAAAAATCATTAGGGATGAACAAATTTGTGTTTATTTGTAGTGAAAAAACCCATGAAAAGGGTATTGTCAAGTCAGTCAATTCAAAGAATTACGCTTGAGAGCAAGTGAGTTGAACCGATTATCGAAATGAATACAACCAAAGCAAGAGCGTAACAACAAAATGTGATTCTCAACTGGTTTTTATAATAACTTGTTATTGTTTTTTGTTATTTTTTCAAGTGCATACATTATCGCCACAATGTTTATCAATAGACTGAGAGATAAGTTTGCTTGTCGCAGTGTAAGTCACATGTAGTTCTCCAGAGAGTCCCCATATAAAAGCCAGTCAACTCAGTATAGAATTAGTAGTGATCGCTGTGCTTTACTTGGTAGAACACTGTTAATGAATACGCAATTTTTTCAAGGTTAAATTTCAATTGGAATTTCACAAAAAATGGATGCTCTTTACATATTGGCCATAGTGGGCCTGCTTCTGCTGTGGTTCTACAAGTGGGCAAGTGCTCGTCATAATGAGTTTGTCGTCCGGGGATTGCCGTTTGAGAAACCCATTATACTTGTGGGAAATCATCTGGATGTTGTGCTGGGCAGAGCCTCGATTCAGAAGAAAATGGCCGAGTTCTATGCTCGCACACGGCAACAGTGAGTGCACTCAGTATTATCTCAAGTATTTCATATTAACTTATTCGATCGCAATTGTTATCTTAGTAAACTTGTGGGTCTGTTTAATTTCAATACACCAATGATTCAACTGAACGATCCAGAAATCATAAAGAAAATTACCGTCAAGGACTTTGAGTATTTCCCCAATCATGCGCCCTTCTTTACGAGCAAAGAGCGTCTAATCAATGACATGCTGAGTTTGATGAAGGATCAACGCTGGAAGCATATGAGAAACACTCTCACTCCAGTCTTTACCGCTGCCAAAATGCGCACCATGTTTGGACTGATGAACGAGAGCTTTGCCGAGTGCATGGAGCATCTAAAGAATCAGGGAACAGGTACTAAATCCGGTGAAGGCTTTGAACTAGAAATGAAAGAAGTTTGCAATCGCCTGTCGAATGATTTGATTGCCACAACCGCTTTTGGACTCAAGGTTAGCTCCTACAAAAATCCGGATAACGAATTCTTTAATATTGGTAAATCCGTGGCCTTTTTCCGAGGCAAGGCTATATACAAGTTCCTGCTTTCATCCACAATGCCAAAAGTTTTCACGGTGAGACTGCAAGTTAAATTCAAATCAATTCACTAACTTTTGTTAAATTTCTCTTAAAGTTGCTTCGCTTCAGTATTTTTGACAAGGATAAGACGGATTACTTCATTCGTCTCGTTGTTGATGCTATGAAGCAACGCCGGGCGAACAATATTGTAAGACCCGACATGATTCAGCTGCTCATGGAGGCCAAAAATGAGTCCACGCAGAACTGGACAGACGATGAGCTCGTTGCACAGTGTTTCATCTTCTTCTTTGCGGCATTCGAGAACAACGCGAGTCTCATCTGTACGACAACCTACGAGTTACTGCTGAATCCCGATGTACAGGAGCGTCTCTATGAGGAGTGCAAGGAGACCCAGGAGACTCTCAAGGGCGAACCGCTCAACTACGACATCGTTATGAAAATGAAGTACATGGATATGGTGATTTCAGAAGCCTTGCGGAAATGGGCACTGGCTGCAGTCACCGATCGTGTGTGCGCCAAGGACTACACTTTGCGCGATGACGACGGTAAAGTTGTGTTTGAGTTTAAGCAAGGTGATCGCATCAATATTCCCATCGGTGGTCTGCATTGGGACGATCGGTTCTTCCCTGAGCCCGAGAAATTCGATCCCGAGCGCTTCAGCGACGACAACAAAAACAATCTGGTGCCCTACACTTATCTACCCTTCGGTGCCGGACCTCGAAACTGTATTGGTAAGTTCCGACTTCTGTTTTGATCATAAATCATTGAAATTAAATATCATATGTTCAATGCAGGCAATCGCTACGCTCTGATGCAGGCTAAGGCTATGATCTACAATCTATTGCTTAAATATAGACTTGAGAGATCGCCCAAGACAAGCAAAAATCTGATGGATGAGTCGCTTGGCTTCCAGCTGACTCCTAAGAACGGTTACTGGATGCACTTGGTGCCCAGATAAAGCACTCAAAACTACTGACAAACACTAAAAAATACGCTAATGATAGAACAAACAACTTGTATTTGATGTTACGTTAAAATACACATATATATTTATATATTTTATTTTTGATTATGTTTCCATATACACTGACTTTAATTTTAATGATTAAATTAGATAATAGTCGAAATGATATAACATAAATTACTCGTAATATATTTAAATCATCATATGTATGCGTTCCATTACTGTGTATAATAGGCTTAAGCGAAAACTTTCCAACTTCTTGTCGTTTTTTGTCGAGCAATATATTTTCGGTGAACTTTTATTACAAAACTTTCAAAAATTCTTGACACATTCCTTTATATAACTCTTTCACTTTCACGCTTGGCGAAAGCTCAAAATTACATAAATGCGGAAAACAAAAGAATCTTTTGCTTTAACTTGTCAACAAAAAAGAAACTGCAAAAAAACCAAATGGTTATTTTATGTATATATATATTTGTGTATAGATTTGTATATATGTATATTGTATCTATGTAATATGTAACTGGGCGACAGTTTGGAAGTTTCTTCATTATATGTATATGTAAAGTTATTGCACATTTGCGATGCGAAGACTTTCGCTCTCTTTTTCGTTGGTTTCTTAATGATTTCTTGGACATTTACAAATTCTTTTGTTGGCAGTTTTCGTTTCTTAATTTGTTTGTTTGTTAATTTTTTAGACCCCGTACACTAAAAAAGAGTAGATGGGTCTATTAAGTTTGTCAGAAAAAAAATATGCGTAACAGGCAGAAGGACGCGTGGCCGACCCCATAAAGTAGTCACGCCCCCTAACGCCTCCACAAATTGCTTAAGCAGACTTCCACTCTCTGCGCTAATTGCACTCAGAGAAATCTGCCCCTATTTGTGTGACGCCAACAGATCGCACGAACGGTTTGTGTGCTTGTTCGCTGTCATCTGTGGCGCTAACAAGTAACACTGCCTGTTTAGTGTTTACATACGCTCCCGCACTGTACTCTCTGTAATTGCATTTAAATTACAGTCTGTCGCTTGCTGCTGATTATGATCGCTTGGTGTTTCACACAATAAAATCTTCGATTTTGGCATTTCGCGGATTTTCTTTTGATTGACCGCTGCGATCTGCAGTGCCCAAAATCGTTAGTAATTCTTGGTGAAATACCAGGACAACAGAAGTATCAGCAGGTCGCAATGAAAAATTATTTAACATTAACATTACCAATAACATTGACTTAACATTAACAGTGCGTCAACAGTGTATTAACAGTGAATTAACAGTGTATTAACAGTGAATTAACAGTGCATTAACAGTGAATTAACAGTGAATTAACAGTGCATTAACAGTGAATTAACAGTGAATTAACAGTGCATTAACAGTGAACTAACAGTGCATTTACAGCGCATTAACTGTGCATGCTAAGTCAATGTTAATTTTAATGCACTGTTAATGCAATGTTAATGTACTGTTAATGAAATGTTAATGCACTGTTAATGCACTGTAAATGCACTGTTAATGCACTGTAAATGCTCTGTTAATGCACTGTTAATGCACTGTTAATGCACTGTTGATGCACTGTTAATGCACTGTTAATGCACTGTTAATGCACTGTTAATGCACTGTTAATGCACTGTTAATGTACTGTTGATGCATTGTTAATGCAGAGAGTAGAGAGCGGGAGCATACGTAAACAGTAAACACAGAGTGCTCCTTGTTGGCGCCATAGATGACAGGCGGACAGACACACAAACCGTTCGTGCGTTCTACCGGCGGCAGCGAACAAACACGCAAACAGCGAAGAGATCGTAAACAGAGAGTGGGTGGAAGAGGGAGGCAGAGCACGTGTATAAACAAACCTTTTTGTTTGTTTACTTCATGTATTGCCCCCTATCGACTGTTTCTGTTAGCCTGGTATTTCAGCTAAGATTTAAAAGTTCCAGGTGTTCAAGCGACAGACTGTCTGGACTGCCTGGTGAACCAGCTAGAAAAAACCAACACATAATAAACTAAGTAAATTTGTTATAGAGTCAAATTTATTTTCATTACACTACATCTTACAAAACGTGTGTGATACCGTTATAACCATCCTCACCAAAGTCCGGATCGGACGACTATAGCCTATAGCTCCCATAGGACAAATTGGTTGAAAATTGCTCATATGTATGGAAATTTCACAATAGAAGGAGTACGGGGTCTTTGACAGTCGACTCGACTCGCTCGACTGTAGAATTTCTTACTTGTTTATTTATAGATTGTTTGATTTATTGTTCGTTGATTGCGTTTCTTGTTTCGCTGGCTTAAAAGTGGCAGATTCTCAGCTTTAAAACTACAATACTTAATTATAGTGTATATAATATTCATAATTTATAGTTTAGATTGTTTAATATGTAAATGCATTATAGCTACAAGTTTAGCTTTGTACAGAGTTCAGTTAACAGCTGATATTTTCTGCTCTTAATCTCATATGTGAAAATACTTGGGACTTACGACTTTAAAGAGATGTGAGTTTAGAATTCAAAAAACAGTTGATATAGAAATGTACAGTAAACTCACGCTAAGATTACTCCTAATGTCTTGCACTATATTACATTCTTCGATATGTTTATTTACACAGTTGGATCGATACTTTTGATACACTCTTAGACCGTGTAGAGACGTTGTCCATTGCCAGCACGGGATTTGCCGAGTCCAAAGAAATTCCAGACGCGCCTTAAGCAACCGGGTTTCTTGTCGGGCAACAGGCTGAGACTCTGTTCCTCCAGGATGGTGTCCAGGATGTAGTAACTGCTGAGATTCAGCGGCGGCGGTGGCAGCATGGGAGGTGGTCATGATATGGTGCAGTTCTTGCTCTCGTGCATAATCGCTGGCATGCCAGTGGGTGCTCCCAAACCGCTGCCAGGTGCTGAGCCCAACATGGTGGGATCCATGGCCTGTGCCTGCTTCTTCTTGCGCTCATAGGCAAGTGCATCGTTGGGCACATAGGCGACTCGGACACCGCCATAGTGCTTGCGAGCGGGCAGCCTATAAACGTAGTCATCCATGTCACTGGAGGAGCTCGAGGAGCATGTGGAGCAGATGCTGGCCACATCACAATTGTCCAGATTGTTAAGTAGATTCAGTGCTCCACTGCCAGCCTGCGTTTGGGCGTTATGCAACCGGAGATTCGTCTGATTAATCTGCATCTCGGAGGAGCTACGCGATTGATTGCGACGCCTGCGACGGCGACGAGCATTCGAGTTGTCCGTGTAGCTCTTGGAGCGCGACATCGTGTCCTGCACGCTGTGGAAACGCACCTCCTTCAATGGGGGTCGATTGTCCAGTTGCTCCTGCTCGTGATCCAGCTCATCGTTGCAATTGCGGTTGCTGCGCTGCTTGGCAGCAAAGAGCTGCTCGTAGCCATCGTGGGGTAGCTCCTGTTCCCGCACAGACTCATTGTCCAGTTCCAGTTCGTTTGCCAGCTCCTGGGTACTCTGCGTCATGTCAGAGTTGCTGGGGGAGTTCAGATTGATCTTGTCTATGCTCTGATAGCTATGCGAATCCTCAGCCTTGGAGAGTAGCATATCGGGCATGGAAGAGGTGAGCTGTGTGTCTCCAAAGATGGACTTGTCCCCAGCGCAGATGTTGTCCAGACTGATGCCCAGCTCGGTTAGATCTATGGGCGGCGGATGTGCAGGTCTGGGCATCCCAGGCACACCACCGCCTAGCAGCAAATCAGCCACGCCTGCTGCCTCCATGCGTTTTCGCTCCTGCCGCTCCAGCAAGTCTCCCGCACTGCCCGCACTCTTCCCCGGCTGCCCCGCATAGGCATGTCCATGACTGGCATTGCTTCTGCCCCCCGCGCTACGCCCTGTTGACTCAGCAGTGCGTCTTGGCGATCTTGCAATTTGGCTGGAGGTGGAAGCGCGATGTGTTGGCCTCAACTGAGGCCCCGAACTGGTGTCCGACGGCGTTGGCGGCTCCCCCTTGCTGCAGGCAATGGAGCAGTAGATTGTACCACGCCGTGGCAAGAAGGGACGACCCAGCAGGGAGCAGCGACAGGTGCAGCAGGAGAAGCACTGATCCGTGGCATGCCAGTGCTGACCATCGTGACTCATCTGACCCTGATCGACGCCAATGACCTCGCCGCAGTAATCGCAGTACTCGGCGAACATGGTGTCGAAGCAGCCCAGACAATAGGGTTTCCCCTCCCTCATGATGTACCGCTGTCCGCCCAGCTGATGCTCGCACTCCTGGCAGGCAAAATGCTTCATGTGCCAGGTGCGACCTTCGGCTTCCGTGCACTCATCCGAGAAGATGATCTGTGGAGTGCAGAAGAGAGAAATTTAAGCGGAGAGCGAGAAAATTTTTACTCTAGTTTTGTATAGTCTTGTAACTTGTATAGTCCCTAGGATGTAATTGAACGAATGTCGTCTCCCTTAGCCCCACTTTAAAAAACCTTTAGAACCCTGTTAATATTTTGAGTGAGGGTTCCTTTAGTATCTAGCAGACTAAACAGTAAGTCCCTTAGTTATGCGATTTATTTAAGCTTCCAGATTCGTACTCACCTCATCGCAGGCGGAGCAGCGCGGCTTTTGGGTCTCGGCATGATGGCGGCCACAGTAGAGATTGCCATCGCGCTGAAAGTATATCAAGTCGACGAGCAGCTCCTTGCACACGCTGCACACAAAGCAGCCGGGATGCCAGCACAACTGGGCGCCCAGGCGTTGGGCGAAGACCACAATGTCGCCACCGGATAGCTGCTCCTCGCACTGGTGTAAAGAAGAGACAAAAAGAAAGAAGGTAAAGCGTATAAATAACAGAAATATGCTAAAGTTGTACTGACGTCACACGATAAAAATCTGCAGCGTCTGCTTTGCTCTGGCCAAAAATATTTAAGCGGCTATAAATGCTAAATAACGGTAATAAAACGCTTAAGCCCCCCAAGCGAGGACATGGCACAACCAGCACGAGAACACAGTCTCCCTCATTCCCTATCTCCCTCTTCTCCTCTTTCTCTCTTCCTTGCCCTGTCACTCGCTTGTTGCGGTTTTGCTTTTTCACAACGGATATAATGCAAAAATAGCTGACGGCCATCTACAAGTGCTCCCCAGAGAGAACGAGAGACTTTAAACTGTTTGGGGGAAAACTGAAAACAGCCTCGAGGAAAAACACAAATGGAAAATGGAAACTGCTACCACCAAGCTTTGTGTTTGTGAGAAGGAAAAGCAACGGAAGCGCAGCTTTTAATGACTCAACCTCAACTCGTTAAAGCCAAAAGGCATTCGCATAATGAACTCATTTACGTATGGCAAAGAACCTAATAGGGTCAACCCGGCTGATGACTTGCCTCAGTAGCCCATAGTCCACAACCCACAAGACTCCGAAAGAATTTCCCTATTGCGTTTCCAGGTATAAAGAACTTTTGGCGTTTGACTTCGTTTTATGAGCGTGGCAAGGCAATTAGCGCAATTGCCTTGATTTATGAATGCTTTTGGGCCACCGAAAAAAGTTCAACACATGCGACGTCTCTAATTGCCAACATTTTGTGGCAACACACACCCTTCCCCTTAACCTTTCCCCTTAACCTTCCACTCCCCTCCTCCGTAGTCTTTACAAAGCCTCTGCCAATTTGCGCCATTTTAGCTTCAACTTCCGTTTCCGTTCGTCTTCATTTGGCACACGCAAATTACCCAAGCAGCGCCACAAAAGCCACAAGACGTTGCAAGGACGCGTTGCCAGCGTTGTCAGCATTGCCAGCGTTGCCAGAGTTCTGCAGCTTCTTAACTTTCCAGGCTATTAAACCTCAGTCTGATGCCGGAGTAACTCCAATGTCCCCCGCAATCAACATTTACGTTTTGCAAGCCATTAAACATTGACAGCAAGTGCCCATCCCGCCCTGTGGTCCCGCTACAGGGTTGATAATTTCCATAGCAACTCGCTGGCAAAGTAGCTTTTAGCTTGCCCTGCACTGCATGCGTCGTTAATTGTTGCCAAAAACTCTAGAATTTATCGCCACAGCCAGAAAGTACTGCACAGGAACCGAGCACTTTAATTAGGCCCAGAACCCAAGTGCTCAAGTGCTCAAGTGCTCAAGTCGCTAATGATGTATTTGAGTTTCCTGCTCTTCCTCTTCCTGATGCGGTTGCGGATTTTCTACTTTTCTTAAGCTTTTTATAGACTTTCCTCTCTTTTTGGTCAGCACTTTGCTGTGGTTTTCCGCACTCGGAAACTTTGGTTTAAGCAGTTTCTGTGGTGACGACAGAAAGTTTTCCAACTTTGTGTATGTCCACTTAAAAGGACATTTTTCACAGCTAAATCACAACAATCGCTGCTCATTTATCTTATCAATCCAATTAATCCCAGTACCAGTCGCAGTCGCAGTGGCAGTGCAAGTCCCAGTTGATGACCTCGAACACGATTTGATCTGAACCCAGCGAGCACTGCAGACAATTATGCCATTGACAAATTGACGAGGCGACATTGCCACGTTAGGGGGCGCCACCTGTCTGACGTTGTCCCTATTCCTGTCCCTGAATCCCGACTCCGGAGTCCTTGCTAACCCATTTCGTGTTCGCTCTAATTCAACTTTGGCGTTTTGCCCGACAAACTTGCCTGCAGGCAAGCAAGACAATTTCCTGCCCAGCCGCCTACCTTCCGCCTCGCCCCAAAAAGCCGTGTTATGCTGTGTTCACTGCACAGTGGCTCAAATTATTAATGACGCTCGTTATCGTGCCCTTTTCAGTACATAAACTTTTCGCTTAACGGGCACAGACACAGTCAACGGCAGAGACAAAGATTATGGAAGGTAGCAGTCATTTTCCACCTTTTTTCCACCAACTCTGCAAGTTTCGACTTGTTTTTTTGGCAAAAAGTATATTTCATCCAGCTGAGGACTGCTTTAGTTATAATTATTTTGTATTTCATCGTTGGCAGGACGACCTCTAGTGTCACATCCTTGTCAAGTTTTTGCTGTCACATCCGCTTCAATTCGGCTCTGACTTCATTGTTGTTCGTGTGGAAAATCGGACTTGGCCAAATCATTGCCAGTTGGCTCAGACACAGTCCCTTTCCCCGTCCCTTTCGCCCTTTTGACGCACGTTTTCTGGCCATGCTGCGAGTCATTTACGCTTGAGTGAATTTGAGTGCTTTCTGGCAGCATCATTCAGGATCATTGAGCGTTTTCATAAATTTCCTTTAAGTATAATTTCCCCCCGTTCCAGCCCCTGCTATACCCTGGAAAACCTTTGCTTTGTTCGCATTCTAACGTCCGTTTAGCAAGTCGGTTATGGTCTGTGAATTTTAAGCAGCAATTCAAGTGAGTTGCTCTGGTTCATCAATCGCTTCTACCATGAAATCCGGTTTGGCTTATCATCGATTTCATTAGCAATGCATTAAGTGAACTGAACTTTAACCCGAGTACACTTATAGTACTCAAATAGGCATATCCCAATTTAATTATGTGAAATATTCGACAGGAAAATCAAACAAAATTCAAATCATTCAACAATTCGACTTGAGATTAACTTGCTGCAAATCATTTATCTCACAAAAACCTGTCTAAGGCAATTTTAAGCTGATTTTTCATTGGCTTTTGCTTGGCAAAATGTTTAATGAGTTTTATCGCATTGATTGGCTACCGAAAGACTGAACACCTGTTGCTCATTAATTTGTTGATTAATCACAGAAAACATTTGTTACCCAATCTGTACTATTCAATTTACCATGTGTGTAGTTTTAAAGCTATGGTGTTTTTCAGTCAACTATTTGGACTTTCTTTAGTAGCTTTTAGCTCTTAGCTTTGGGCCAAGTTAGCTCCCACTTCGAATCATTGATCAAACACACGAGCTCTTTGACATCAAACATGTGCAGCTAAACTTATTGCAAACTTCGCACGCTGCCTGCGTCTGTATAATGAACTCTAACCTGTCCTGGCCAAAAGTTCTGGCCATAAAAGTCGATGTCGGTAAGCAAGTTTCCTGCCAATTTGGACTGTCCGCAAACAAACCAAACGAAATCACTGAAAAACTTGGGCACAACTTTAATGTGGCAAGCGCTGAGAAGACGAGTTGCAACACCCACGCACGTAGCGGCAGAAGATGCGGCAAATGGACGTTGCATGTCCGTCTCTGTGTACGTGTTGCTGTACGTGGCAGACGCAAAAAGCAAAAACGCAAAAACGCAGACACGCAGCCACGTGGCAGCATGCGGCATAAAGTTTTTAATAAGTTTTACGAGTGGCGAATGTGAGCACAATAAAATCAAGCTGCACAAACTATCTGTGGCAGCCATGGATGTGGCAACTACCGAACACTTCTAAAGCTAAACCTAAACCCAAAGTTGAAGCTGAAGTTTCTAGTTGGTTAGCCAGACTTGCGCCCAGCGAGACTGTTGGCTAATAACAATGCAAATTTCTGTGTGGACAAACGCAGGGGCAAGTGGCAAAAAGGGTAGCAACTCTCACTGGCAGAGCAACTGGAATGGAATGGAATGGAATGGAACTGAAGCTACTATTTTATGGTAGTAGCATTGTGCTTTAGTGCCATTTCACTGCGTTGCACATTCCCTTTCTCTGTTTTTCGGTCTCGCAGACAAAAACAGAAACTTGCAACAGTTGAAGACGACGGACGGAGTTGGTGACGGAACTGGAGTTGGACTCGGTGTCGGTGTCGGAGTTGGAGTCGCAGCCTTTGTGTGTGTTGCAAGCAAGTAAAGTTCGCAAGTTGCTGCAATTGTTTTTTTGCAACAACGTTTTTCATTTTCTTGCAGCACTTTGCCGTTTGCTAAAAGTGTACTTAATGAAATCTTTTTGTCATCTTTTATTTGAAATGCTGCCAGTCGCTCGCTGTCTCTGTCTGCCACGCTCACTTCATCTCTCTCGCTCGCTTATTGTTTCTGTCAGGCGCCATTGTAAATTTTTTCCTTCTTCTAGCTACATATATACGTATTTATAGGGATTTCAGCAGCTAAACCTTGGACCTGCCAAACTTTGCGCCAAACTTTGCGTTGCCTTTGCGAAAATATGAAATCGAAACCCGCCATCTTGAGGGGGTGCAAAGGGAACCAGCGATAAGGGGTCGGGAAGGGGCGTGGGCGTGGCTACTGCCTTTTGTTGCTCATAATAAAATGCAAATTTTGTGCTCACAATTAAGATGGAATGCACAGAGTGTGAGTGTTTGGGTACTTACCCCCTTGCAGGGCCTTTCATCGGACAGCAGTCGCACCGCCCCGCGTCCCAGAGCTTCGCGCTTCCTTTGGGCCGAGAAGATGCGCAACTCCTTGCGCTCCTCGTCGCTCAGCGAGTGGCAGTAGCGCACCTGCAAACGAGTCAAGAGAAGGAGCAAGTTTCTTGTATTGTAAATTTTAATTAAAATCTCTTTTACAGCAAGCTCAAAAAAGGCAGCGGCAACTTTTTTAATCTCGCCCAGAGTCAGGAGGGGGGAGTGGAGGCGTGGAGTGAATTGTTCTTTGATTTTTATACAAATTTATTTTTATTTTTCCATCTCCATTTCCTTTTGTTGTACTCGCTGAGTTTTTTACAACTTGGCAAACATTAACTGCAGTTTTATGCTGGAATTCTGCTCCCTTTTGGCTTGCTGCTGTTGGCCCTCTTGGCTCTTTTGGCTAATACTCACTTCGTTATCTTGCGGCGGCAGCTGGTGCAGCAATTGTTTCACGCGATACTTCTCCCCGGGACTGTTGACATACGGTACTTTGTCGTCCGGCAATTGACTGAAGTACAAGCGAACCTGAAGAGAGAGACAGAGAGGGGGAGTGAGTGAGAGTGATAAAGAGATAGTGAACTGTCTGAAATGCTACACTTATTGGTCATAAGCTGCCACTTAAAGTTGGCCAAATGACTTGAGTGCGAGTTCATTTATTGACACATTTCGTGACATCGTGTCAAATCATTATGATGAAACTCCAAACGAATTAATCAAAGTGACAAAACGCTTTCACTAACTTGGCAAAAACAAGCATGACGCCCACAGCTGGACCACGCCACGACCAAAGTGATGTGAAACGTGTGAAAAACTATAAATTGTCGCAAAAGTCATGGTGCAGACAGAATGCTGTTTTTCAGCCTGCCAAATGCAACGTGCAGTTTGGGGCATGCAACAAGAGGCACACAAAAAAGCTGGACTAAAACTGCCGACCATTTGTGTATTTTTTCCCAGAGTTTTTTCAAACCATTGACTTGGTCATTATGTAAACGTCTTTTCGTTTTTCATTTTCTTTTGCCGTTTGCTGTTTGCCTTTTGGGGCACCTCCCCGACCAGACCAGGTCTAATTGCAGCCAAATGCGGCAGCGATTTAATTACAAAACGCTTTCGCTTTTCAATTGATTGCCTATCGATTTGGAGCGATAATTTTCCAAATGTCCAAACCAAAAGCCGCTTCAAATTGTCGCTGCATTTCCTTAAACGTGCAGCTGGATCAGGCATTGAACTGAATTCGCCGCGTAACGAAAGCAACAACTCCAACAAGACCATGAACCACAGCAGGTGGCCGAAATGGAAATGAAAATTAAAACGAACAAGAAAAATCGGTTGTCTTCGGCTTGACGAAGATTAAATACCCTTGCAGTCATGAATATTTCGTTAATTTGGTTTCAATCACCAATTATTTCTATGGTAGCTATATGATATAGAAGTCCGATTCGAATGAAATTTGGTCAACAGATGGGACATTCGTAAATTTCGTTGAAATCGGTCCATAGACACTGAAAATTTTGATACTAAGCACTTCCACCGATTGTTCCTATGGGAGCCATATGATATAGTAGTCCGATTTGGATGAAATTCAACAGTCAACAGTACGAGAACAATTAGAAATGCATATGGCGTAAATTTGGTTGAAATCGGTCAATAGACAACGAAAATATTCATACATTTGCATGCATTTCGAACTATTGTTCCTATGGGAGCTATATGATATAGTGATCCGAACTGTCCGATTTTTACAAATGATCTGCGTGCAGAGAGAATACACATCTGTACCAAGTTTCATTAAGATTTAAAACTGAGAGACTAGTTCGCATAGAAACAGACGGACAGACGGACGGACATGGCAATCTCGACTCGGCTGTTGATGCTGATCAAGAATATATATGCTTTATGTGGTCGGAAACGCCTCCTTCAATGCGTTACAAACTTTATGACAAAAACAATATACCCTCTGCAAGGGTATAATGAAAAAGAAAACGAAAACGAAATGAAAATGAAAATGACTACAGAAAACCTAAAACACATGAACATGAAAATCGATAACCGAAATGAAATTGCTCCCCGTTGGCAACTTTTGATTTCACCTAATTAGTAGTGACAAATTGCAGTGTGTGTCACCCCTGGGCACGCCCCTTAAACCTACCTGATCCGGCCGCAGACCCGGTGGCACCCAAGTGTACTCCTCGAGCGCACAGCCGCTGTCATCGTCCGACTGCGAGTTGCGCTGAAAGTCCAATTGCTGATGGTGGCTGTGATGGTAGACACTAGCGGTGGCCGCTGCTGTCTTGTAGCTGGCGGTGCGCAGCGGTGACGCCACCACCGAGTTCAGTGGCAAATGATTGGGTGGCTGGCAATGCCGTCGCTGCAGTGGCGACACAAAGTGCGACGGTGTCCCGCTGCTGCTGGCTGTTGATGGTGCATCCAAATTGTTGCATGTGGCTGTCGAAACTGTCGCCTGACTGCCACCACTTGCCGACGGTTGCAGTTGCTGCTGTGGCAACGTCTGCTCACCGCGATGTGCCGCAAAGGGCGCACCACCGCCGGCTTCCAGCTGCAGCAGCTCACTCTCCGTTTGTGTGTAGTAACTGCTGCTGGGCTGCTGCATCTTGCGGTGTGTGGTTGCGTTGCTGCTGCTGGTGTGGCTGGTGTGGCCGGTGCGGGGAGCTGGTGTGGGCTTATACTTGTTGGTTGGCTGACTGCAAGCAGAAGGAAAGAAGACACAATTTAGTTAGTAGAATAATTTTATGTTTAGTAAAATATACTTCTTCAAGTGTTTGTGCAATTGGTAGAAATATTTGTATATGTTTGCGTCATAAAAAGATTCAAAAATTCATATATTTTTATGAAAAAAAAATATCAAACAATTTATCTACTCTTACAGCTTAATTTTTCTGTTTTTATACCCTTGCAGAGGGTATATTGTTTTTGTCACGAAATTTGTAACGCATTGAAGGAGGCTTTTCCGACCATATAAAGTATATATATTCTTGATCAGCATCAACAGCCGAGTCGATATAGCCATGTCCGTCTGTCCGTCTGTTTCTATGCGAACTAGTCTCTCAGTTTTAAAGCTATCTTAATGAAACTTGGTACAGATGTGTATTCTCTCTGCACGCAGATCATTTGTAAAAATCGGACAGATCGGACTACTATATCATATAGCTCCCATAGGAACAATCGGTCGAAATGCATGAAATGAAATGAAATGAAATGTATGAACATTTTCGGTGTCTATTGACCGATTTCAACCAAATTCACGCTATATGCATTTATTATCGTTCTTCGACTGTTGACCAAATTTCATCCAAATCGGACCACTATATCATATAGCTCCCATAGGAACAATCGGTTGAAAATGCTTAGTATGAACATTTTCGGTGTCTATTGACCGATTTCAACGAAATTCACACAGAATGTATTTCTCATTGTCCCCCATCTGTTGACCAAATTTCAAATCGGACTACTTTATCATATAACTAGCATAGAAATAATTGGTTAAAAAAACCAAATTAATGCAATATTCATGACTGCAAGGGTATTTAATCTTCGGCGAGCCGAAGATAACCGTTTTTTCTTGTTATTAATATTTTAAGTCCGTGGATTACTATTATATTGTGAGTTATTAAACATATATGTCTAATAATAAATTTCTTTCATGGAATTACTTTCTTCGTCTCTTCTTTCTTCCCGGTTTTGTTTTCTTAATTAACTTTCTAATCAATGTACTATAACTTTGAATTTTCTGCTTTCTAGATATGTTATTTGATACTTTGTCTGTTCAACCAAAGTGTTAGCTGCAACAAATTGATATCTTGGCACATTAATTTGTACCACAACCCCTACCCCTACCCGTACCCCTACACCTAGCTGCTCAAATGTAATGCCGCAACATCAACTAATTCGCGTACTCGGGCGTATACGTATTCATATGAGTGTGATTAATGCTGACACAACTCGAGCTGTATTTGCAATTAGCCAGCTTGGATACAAAACTCATTCGCATTTTGGTCATTTCTATTGCATTCTGTGGGCAATTGTAAACGAGTCGTTGCAGTTGCGGTAGTTACTGTAGATTCTGCAGTTACTGTTGTTGCTGCTGCAGCTGCTGCGCATGCGTGTTGCTGTCCAATTTATGAAGTTTCCAAATTGCCAGCACATGTTCGCTGCGGCCATCAGCAAGAGGCCATCATAAACACACACACACACATACATATAAATATTAAAATATATATACATATATTTATGTGTGTGTTTATGTTCATGTTGGGGCATGCACAGACAAGCGTCATAAAGTTAAAGCCCGAGTGACCAATGGAATCTTCTGTTTTGCGCCTTTCTGCTTTCTGTGTACTTTCACTCGGCAACAATCAGCGATTATGCAGCCAAGCAGCAGAAGAAGAAGCAACAGTAACAACAACCAACAGTAACAACAATTTAGAAATTCCAACGGCAGCTTTAAGCCCCGTCTGCATATGGCACCCAGACTTTGGCCATGTTTCAGTTTTAATTTGCTTGCTAGCCGCTGGCCACAATTTTGTTTCAGTTTATTAGTTTTTTCGTTCGTTTTGTAATTAAAGTCGGTTGTGTGCGTTTAAATGCCAAGTGCTTTATGCGTTTTGTTGGCTCAAATTAAAGATGAGCCAACTGACCAACTGCTTTTACATTTATTTACCAACGTAGTCCATTTCGATTAGTATCAAGTTGCACAACATTTGGAGCATGAATGGAAAAGCAAACCGACTACAGACCAGTTTCCCAGCGTTGGCCTAATCAACGTGAGAAGCTGGTCAGCAATTTGCCAACGCGTTAAGCGATTTATTAGCATAACTTGTAAATTTATGCAAATTAACAAACAATAAACAATAAAAAATAAAAAGTATGCAAATGCAGCTTCTTCACACAAGTTTTGTTAGCGTATTTAGCAAGGCCTACACGATTTGGGCCCTTTCGCTCAGCCAAAGTGAATGTCTGCTGCAAGTGGTAAGTGGCAAGTGGCAAGAAGCAACTGGTAAGTGGCAAGTACTACGCGTGGCAGCAGTAAACACATGCTGCAGGTGAGTGATGGACATTGCCAGCATCATTACCACGCTAATGTAGTTCAAAAGAGCTGGCCAAGACAACGATGGGCAGTGTTCGTAGCGTACGTGGGGAGCTAGTGAAAGTTAAACCAAATGCAAATTCATTTCTTCTGTCGGATAGTGCCAAAAGTGAGAGAGGGAGAGGTAGAGTGAGAGGGAGAGTCGCACAATCTGCGTGCGATCAATCAAATGGGCCTGAAACGTGCTGTTACATGCTTTCTAAACCGAATCCACTGCGATTGTCTTCGATCTGTTGTTTGTTGGCCCAAACAAAGTCAAGGCATAATCTGTCACAAATGAATTGTTGCGACTCTTGATTGACTTTGATAGCAAAAAAAAAAAAACGGCCAACGGTGGCCAACTGGCCAAGTGCCAGTACCCAATTCAAATCTAGCAAATCCGACCGAGACCGATTGCCAAATACGTCGCAGCTTTCAGCTCTTTTGGGCCAGGCTAAGACAGACGTCTGACTGGCTGGTTTTCTCTTTTAGCCATAAACACAAACCTGTTGACGCTTGACGCTTGAGTTTTGCTATGCGGCATGCAATTTGAGTCGTCAATATGCTTGCCCCAAAATGTATCTGCCCCAGCCTCTGCTGCTGCTGACATGCATCTGGCCAACTTTGGTCACAGCTCTGACACATGCATAAATTTGGGTTAAGAAGCTTTTGAGTTTATTTGGCCTGATGTTTGTCATTTCCCTGATGCTTTCATGTCACAATTGCACAACGATCTCGTCTAATCGCACTTCTCCGCGTAATTAAAAATTTGCCTGACACTTGCTGGCAACTGGAATTCGAATTGAGCATGGAAATGGTAATGGCAATTGTGATGCTTATGCGAATATAATGATGAGACAAGTTTTTTAGCTACTGTGCACAGCTTAAGTCAGTTTCGAACGAGCACATGCTGTCAATTTTTACGTGTTGGCATTATTTGGAGGATTGGGAGCTTTAATCCGTAAAAATCCAGTTAGGATCGCTAAAACTTGGTGTGCCTTGGTTATTCCTTGTGAAACTATCCGAATTCAAAGTGGTTCCAATTTTCTACTGCTTATTTATTACTATCCGTTCTTATCCGAAATAATTTGAGCTTATTTAAAAAGCTTTTCAGCCGCTAGAAAATTATCCACAGCTATCCACATTCCCATATTTCTAGTATCTGTTGCTAAACAGCGAGTTCTAGCTGTTTTATGCTTTAACTATACTGAATTATTATTATCCGTACTTATCCGAAACTATTTGAGTTTATTTAGAAATGTTTTAAACGGTTAAAAAATTATCCGCAGTTATCCATATTCTTATATTTCTAGTATCTGTTGTTAAGCAGCGAGTTCTAGCAGCTTGAAGCTTCAACTATACTGAACTATTATTATCCGTTCTTATCCGAAACTAGTTGAGTTTATTTAAAAATGTTATTCAACCGCTAAAAAATTATCCGCAGTTATCCACATTTCCATATTTCTAGTATCTGTTGGTAACCAGCGAGATCTAGCAGTTTTAAACTTCAACTATACTGAAATATTATTATCCGTTCTTATCCGAAACTATTATTTATTTATATATTTCCTATATTTCTAGTATCTTTTGCTAAGCAGCGAATTCTAGCAGCTTTAAGCTTCAACTATACTGAATTATTACTATCCGGTCTTATCCGAAACTATTTGAGTTTTCTGAAAAATGTTTTTAAGCAGCTAAAAAACTATCCGCAGTTATCCATTTTCTCAAATTTCAGGTATCTGTTGCTAAACATGGAATTCTAGCAATTTGAAGCTTCAACAATGCTCAATTATTTCTATCCGTGTTATCCGTAACACTTAAGGCTACTTTACTGCACTCAAAATAGACTCATCTGTTTAATTTGACCATTTGAAGTTTCATGCAACTCAATATACAGCTCATTAGGCTACATTTCAGCAATTGTGGCACGTTCGATTCAAATGCCAATGCCGTGCCATATAGCTAATAATATCTCTCAATTATCCATGGCAGCACAGATAAAAGGAGCAACAGAGATGGCGAAAAGAAGAGAGATAGAGATAGAGAAGTGGATGATTGTCAGGGCAAAGCGAGGTTGCTTTATTTCCTATGGATATTACCGCGATTTCATTAAGTTTTAGACACGCAGTTTCCCTGGAACTGGAAAGCACAGTAGGAGCTGGAGCAGGTACACGTAACTGGTTCAAAATCATTTAGGCACACACACACACACACACACACACACACATAGACTCACAGTGAGTGTAGATAGACTACAACCAGTTTCCCAGAAAGAAGTGCACTACGTCACGCAGACGGCAACGGCAACGGCAATTGAACTACGTGGAAATTAAAACGAAACATGCAATTCTTAGTAATTGAAAAATGCATAAGGGAGGGAGACAGAGCATGCGGTGGAAAGAGATGGCGATGGTAGTGCAACTGAAACCGAATCAATCCGCATTAAATTACTTTCACAATTGGTCAAAAGATAAACGCCAGCTACCAATTTAAGCGAGTCCCAAACCCAATCCCAGTCCCAATTCGGATCCCTGTACCAATTCCAATCCCGATCACAACATTATCTCTATGGTGTAGCACACGATCTTTGTATAGCTGGCATTTAAGAAGATTTCGTGGAGCACGCCTCGTCAGTGTGGGCTGCTCCAGAATCGCTTCAGCGCTGTTAAATTAAAATGTTGTGCTCGTGGGCGTGGCAATGTACCTCCACTCCCCTCACCAGACCCCATTGATTGCTGGACGTGGCCTAAACGCCTTTCCCAAGTCCATTACGAAATCGCTGGCCTACGTCTAAGCCGTAATCTTGAGCTAACCTTAGCCTCTGTCGGGTGCCCTGACCTTGTTGCGTGTTTTTCACTCGCTCACTTCTTTCTCTCTCGCTCGCTCGTTCATTGTCTTTCGCCGAATTGCCACTAAGGAGGGCGTGGCAGTGTTGACTGTCAAAAACCCAACAAGACACACACAACGGACCCAGTTGCAGTTAAAAAAGCGAGCGTATAATATTTAAAATGTTTTTATATTGTTGTTTTTTATGTGACTCGGGGCAACTGCAGCGTTTGACTGAGTTTACGTCACACGAACAATGAACAAGCGACAAGAGCGATAAGCGAGGTACATGCAACCACGTCAGAGGTGCCCCTGCCCTCCCCCCCTCCCTTTCCCCTCTTTCCCCACTCACTCTCGCAACACGTGTTGATGTCGCTCAAACTTTATGCATTTTTTATGAACATGCACACATTTTTTGTGTGTTGTTTGTTGTGTTGTTTGTGTGTTGTTTGTTGCCAGTCTGCGCGTCTTTGACTCTATCGTTTTGAGTGCTTCATGGGCCAGGCCAACCTGTAGCTGCCATCCGAGCCCGTTGCACAAGTTTTGTGTGCCGTGTGCTGTGTGCAACAGCAACGCCTCTTTAAGTACCGCGAGTGATTTAGTGCAATTGTGCCGTTAGACAAGCAGTTGCAGGCAGCCCCATTTGCTGATAAGCTGCAGTTGCGCAGTTGCAACATGTTGAAGCTGCACCAGAGCAGGAGTAGCATCTACTGCGGCATAGTCAACAACATTGGCTAAAATGCATAATTAATCTGACTGCAAAGAGAGCCAAGTTGCAGCTTGAGTGTCTTGCGGTTGCATGCAGCATGTGGCATTAGCCTTAAAACTTAACTCAAATCGAGTCATTTCTTTTCGTTTGGTTTCGTTTGAGTTTGTTGAGCTGATATTCCTGATTCGCATTCGCCTTCCGTCATTAACAGCTTTTGCCAATAATTTTATGCAGACTGGAACGAGTATAGAATAGCCCTGGCCCCCTTGCCCCACTGTGCAGCGCTGTCAGCGACTGTGGACACGTTTCAGCGATTTCCATGTTGCATGTGGTAAGCTCTAATTTATGCAAAATGTTCTTGTTGTAGCTCGTTGTTTGCTGCTTTGCTGCTGTAATTCAATCCAGTTTCGTTCATCAAATTCGAATAACAAATTTTGGTTTCAAGTTCATGTCGATGGCCAAAATTTTGTTTTGTTCATTTGGCCATAAAATAAAACAATATAAACTGGATTTTAATGAATAGTTTGAGCTTAGGAGAATGCTGCAGAGATTGTTGTTTTATTTTTTCTAAAGCTGTGAAATAGTTATCCAATTAGCTGGCACCTTGATTAAAAAACCAACGTTAGTGGGGCTTTTAAGGCTTATTAAGCTAATGGAGCTGGAACGCTCCCATTCTCAGTACACACACACACACACTACTAAACACACCCAGACAATTGAAAAGTCAGTTTGGAATGTAATTGCCGTAGATTGGGTGCTGATGATATGCGAACTGGCGTGGATTTCTGGGCAGCGAAAGAAGCTAAAAACTCCCACAGTTCTTAGACATGAATTAGATATTTTTCTTGAAATTGATGTACGTTCTCAGTTATGATGATGACGATGATGATAAATGTAATTGCGTTGGCTTCTCATCAAATTAAGGCACATCAAAAAGATTACATTTTAAGCAATAACAAATAATGAAACGCCGTAAGTTGATTAAATTTGGAGAGAAAAACACTGAGAAGAAGAGAGACAGAGACAGAGACACGGAAGATAATTGACACAGTAAGTAAGAAATTTCGTAGAAAAAGATGAAAAGAAATCGGAGATGTCGTTTAAGTAGAAGTACCCTAAAATAAGAGTACGAAATGCTATTAAGTTTATTGTCTGGTCTTGGTCTTGGTCTGAGTCTCATATGAAAAACGTTGGCAGCAAATCAACGGAGCGTGTAACATCATAGCTGATGGATGTGTCTGGAACTTGGAGGTGCCACCTGTTGAAACGTGGGAAACTTGACCCCGTCAAAGTGCAACAATTACCAAAAAAAGAAACAAACAGAGCTTGCCGCGAATGCAACCCTGAAAGTAGTAAAGGAAGCAACAGCAACAACCCTATTGTTGCCACTTGGTAACAGAGGCACCAAATCCAGCTGACCATGAAGCAATGCAATATGGGAAGCAGCCAAGTGTGACCGCATGGGATGCGCTTCGTGTGTTGCCACTTGCAAGTGCAACAAGAACGAGAGCAGGCAATAGAACGGCCAGCGGAAGTGTGGCATATAATTAATGATGGCATATGCATCATGTGGCATCAATACAGCACTTTGAGTGAAAGATACTTTCAATACTTTCTCACAGTTGTTTGTGTGCACTGAAGCATAAAAGGATTAACTGTGCACAACACACACACCCAAACAGCAACACTTTGATACACCGCCTGCAACGCTGCGACTTCCTTGTTAACTGTAATGTTGGCTCACATGTGTGGCTGCAACATTTCAATTAGCCAAAAGATGCAAAAGAGCGGGAGGTGCACAGACAGGGAGACACGGAGAGAGGGAGGGGTTAAGAGACTCAGTCTAATCGCTGCCTGTCAAAACAAAGTTCTCAGAGGCCAGCGACAAACAGATACTTAGAGAAAAATGTCTGTCTACACTGCAAAAAATCAAGGCAAATAAATTCTTTAATAAAAAATCTTAGCAGAAAATTGTTTTCAACTGTAAAAAATAAGACACATTTCAATAAAATCAAGAAAAAACGGCTCGCCGAAGATTAAATACCCTTGCAGTCATGAATATTGCGTTAATTTGGTTTCAATCACCAATTATTTCTATGGTAGCTATATGATATAGAAGTCCGATTCGAATGAAATTTGGTCAACAGATGGGACACGAAATCGATTCTCCGTGAATTTTGTTGAAATCGGTCAATAGACACCGAAAATTTTCATACATTTCATGCATTTCGACCGATTGTTCCTATGGAAGCTATATGATATAGTGGTCCGATCTGTCCGATTTTTACAAATGATCTGCGTGCAGAGAGAATACACATCTGTACCAAGTTTCTTCAAGATAGCTTTAAAACTAAGAGACTAGTTCGAATAGAAACAGACGGGCAGACGGACATGGCTATATCGACTCGGCTGTTGATGCTGATCAAGAATATATAACCTTTATGGGGTCGGAAACGCTCCCTTCTGCCAGTTACGCACATTTCGCTTCTGACAAGCCTAATAGACCCCTCTACTTTTTTTAGAGTACGGGGTCTAAAAACGTAACTTCAGTTATTGGTAATTCCTTTTTTAGCAAAAACTACACATTTCTCACAGTGTATTTCGACTGTTTCTGTAAAAATGCGCAATTAAGTCATCATATGCGTTGCCTGCATTTCTGTCTCGCTGCACAAGTGCAACGAGTGGCATTAGCAACCAGGAAGCCAGCCAGCCAGTGGAATCAGTGAGCCATTTGGCCATTTGGACCAAGAAGTCTTGGCCAACTTTTACTATTTGACCAACTCACACTCGCGGCTGGGCAGCTGTTTGGCTAATGAAGCTCGAAGCGCAAAACTCGAGCAGTTAGTGAACAGGATCAATCTTGTTAGCAGTGAGAAATAACCGTTAGTAGTGCGCCCAGTTCATGGCCATAATTCGCAGTTAGTTTTGAGCAATTTATCAAATGCAACTCTGTTTTGGGCTCATTAACGTGCCACATGCCGCGTGGGCGTCGCTTAAAGACGACGTCGTTGACCCGCCCCGTTCTGGCCGCTCTGCCTTTTGGCCAAGTAACAACTTGGCCAGTTGAGTTACACATGTTTTTGCAGCTTAATTGTGACGCGAATGCGGACTTGAATAACAAAATGCAACAAACTCTCGGCTGCATTAGGTTGCACTTTTCTTGTAAACAGGGCCTAGAAGAGGGGCAAAGGTAGGGGGAGAGGCGGACGACACTTGGCCGAAACAGCAGCTCAACAATGTCCGCAAAAGTGGCAGAAACATTTCAAGAAAATCACGATTTTCAACTCGAGATCTTTCTGGCTACCGTCTGAAATACGCGCAGAGGGGCAACTCACGTGGGGGAGGGGCAGAGGGGAGGTAGGGAGGCGGTGCGGCTTCTTTTGCGGTTCCAGTTCGATTCGACACTTTCACAAATCGCATAAAACTGCTGAATTATCGTTTTTTTTTTTAGATGGCATTTGTTCCACTTCCAATCCAGAATTTGCATGAAGTTTCTTAGCGAAAGCGTTTAGAAATTGGAGTTAAAACTCTGTTTGGATTTATCTATTTAAAGATTTATCGAATTCCACTTTTAATGCAATGACAAATCAATTTGTGACTGCAATTACTCGCGGTTAATTGTCGTAATTGTCGTAGTTGCCTTCGGGCCAACACTTTGGCTACTTTTTGGCCAAAAAAAAAAAGGCAGAAATTGTGCTGGTAATGCGGGGGCCACTTGTGTGTGGGTTGGCAAAGCAAAGAGCTTTATTTATTTGTGTTTAAACGCTTCTTTTTGATTTGGCCAAGTGCTGCTTTTGTGTTACAAAATGATGGCCATTAAATTAATTAATTTTCGCTTAATGCTTTACCTCAATTTTCAATTAAACGTTGATTACAAAAGTGGTTTTGTTAAGAACTGGTTTTTGCCTTCTTGCTGTTTGTTGTTGTATCTTCTATTTGGTTGTATTTGCCGCCGCTTAATCGGCGTTTATCTTACAGATACACGTAGCAAACAAGCCACGACCTCTGACTGACTTATGGCCACTAAATTGCGTCCATAACATATGTAGGTATGTATTGGAGTTGGCCTAAGAAGACTCTGTGGCTTTGGCATCATAATCACCATAATCAAAGAACAGGAAACATAATAAGCTCACAGCAACGCCCTTCAATTTTCATTCCTTTTGCTGGTTAACAGAGCTGCCACCCCCCTGCCCCCTCCACTCCCCTATACCACGCCCCTTGCCCTCTTCCTTACGCTAATTTCATTTGCGGTTTTTTGATTTTATTTTACAAACACATTTTGAATTTTGTTTTATTTTCCCTCCATTTTTTTTTGCCAATTATTGTTTTTGCCGCTTCAGTGCCTTCAGCTTTTTGGCCTCTAGTTCGCTGGTTGGCAGCATTTTTGATTGATTTAGCTGGCTTTTGGGAAATTCAATTTAAAGCTCACACATACACACAACTACACACACAAATCAATCAACTTGTTGTCGCTGTTTTGTAGTTTGTTTGTTTCTGTCTCCATTCACTTGTAAATTTCTGTCATTCTTTGGTTTGTTTTTGGCTAATGTATTTTATTGGTTCTAGCCTAAAGTGGCGAGCGTTATGCAATAAATTGTTGGCCACAACGCTTACGGGCATTACATCAACCTCAACACCTGGCCAATAACAGAACGGTACAGCCATTAAGTTATCATCATAATCATCAGACTTGCTGGCCCAATGTGTGATTCAGAGTTTATAGAATTTATGCTTTAATTGTTGGAGCGTGTCTAGTCCTGAGCACGTAGCATTTTACGACTGTCCATAAAACCAGAGGCAATTTCTGAAATATGCGTAATTGAAATTTTGGCAAGGGGCGGGCCGGGGTAGAAAGCGGACACACTCAAAAGCCGCCAATCACAGTTGATAAATGGGTAACTGTTTGTGAATCCCCGCCCCGCATTGTAAATAAAAAATTACTCATACGCCCATTTGGAGAGCCAAAATAAAAATTAATTACAAAACTGAAAAACTATTTGCGTTACGCTTCTTTCGGGGCGGTCATTTGATACGTCTGCGAATCAACTGCCATTCCAGTTCCCCCTCCTCCTGCTGGCCTTTGCCATTTCAATTAAAATGCCATATATCATGGGCCAGGAGACTCGAATGCGAAGAGACTTTTGCGCGCACTTCGAATGCAATTAAAATCAAATGCTTGGCTCCATTTTTAAATCAAAGCAAATCGTAAAACGATAAGCCGCCAAGCGACGAGGAGACCAGGAGACCTTGCCTTGGTAAGACCACCCGGCTAAAAGCCCAGCCATTCGAGCCACTCGCATTTCCATTAACTTGCTTTTAAGTCCAAGAGCAAGTCCAAGTCTCGAGCCCATTCCCATACCCATTTCCAGTCACAATCGCGTCTGTTGAGCTTATTTATATAGTACTTATATTTTATTGTACACATTTCGCTACCATAATACGGAATTCCAATGCAAAGTGCTGCTGCGCTTAATTACACTTTAAGTAGCCGCAGTCAATATTGGCTTTGGTTTATTTGCCTCCCAATGGAAATTCAATAGGACTAGTCTACTCAGTGCCCACCGTCCAGCGTCCACCGTCCAGTGCTAATGACTCGACTGAACTCAGTTCTAAAGATACTTTTGGTATTAACCGATTCCATTCGCAGGCAGCTCGAGTTTCGTAGCACGTTTTGATTTTATCAGCTGGCAAATTTATGCAACACTTTGGCCCTTTCAATCAGCATTTTTTATGGCCATTCAAAGGAAATCTAATTAAGCCACCGACAGGTTTATGCATATCACCTGTTTACCTGTTCACCTGTGCCTAACAAAAGATTTTGCAGCTACTGTGAGCACACAATTATGCGATAAATGAAAATCAGTTCAAGTTGTGCAGCAGCTAAAAGATACAAAGATACAAGCCGTGCTGGTCAAGATACATTGGGGCAGTTTGCATCTTATCGAAACGTTGCCGAAACGTTGCACGTCCAGTCATGTGGCAATGCCAGAGAGATCTTAATTTATCAAGAGGCTTAACGAGGGGCAACCCTAAATATGGGGTTATTAAAAAGACATATGGAATTTATGAGACTGCAGCGAACTGAATGCAAATACAAAATGACAAAGGAAGATGCGAACAGCCAGAGAATGGAATATAAACAAGAGTTGGGACAGGGACTGAGACTGGGACTGGTACTGAAGCTGGGACTGCGACTGGAGTTGGAGTAGGTGCCCCGTCTGCTCCTTGGGCATCGAAAGTTTTGCCAACTTATTTAAGTCTGGGCCACTTTTGAACTGCTGTTGCCACTTAGTTGCATGCAATTCATTTGCCTGTTAACAAAACTTGACAACAGAATTTTTAGACTGCAGTGAGCAGAGGACGAAGGTCTGAGATGAGGAGTAGGCAGCCTGTGGATGCATCTCTGTGTATGCCACGTGCTGAACAGTTTGATAAATAACTCTGGGTGTCAGCTTTGCAAATAGCCGCGCATTAATAACGCCTTTTTAGTACCAACACAGTCGAACCAGGGCCAAAGGGAAATATGAAACCCAAGATCCGATCTATATGCATATGACAGGTCTTTGAAGTTCAGATGTTAAGTCGATCTTTATGTTCCTCACACTGAAGAGTATCTTAATTTAAGATCTCATAGTCTCTAAGTATCAAGAATTTTGGTATGAAGATTAAAAATTGTAGTGAAATTAATATAGATTCAAGTGGATTAATTTGAAAAGCTTCCTACTAAACTTGACTGACTTACTGATCCTACCGAAAGCTATATAAACTCCCATTACTAAAATCAATCTTTGTATCTAAACTCCTCTCGTTTTCCACAATTTAAACTAACGTTTAACTACACACAATTAATTATTAATGTGTGTATTTCTGGCCCAAAGATTTGAGCGGCAATTGTTAACGTTTTTACGAGCATTAAGAAGCCAAACACATACACACATTACGCATCACATATAAAGCTATTTAAGTGCCATTAAACTAGCCCATAAAATGTTCTATACACAATCGTAAACTTTGTTCATGTCATCGAGTTGGAAAGGCCATTAATTCCGATCTGAGATATTCCCACAGGTTGTTGGGGAGACTCCATCACAAATTGAATTCGAAATTGGGCCTCAAATTTGGAATTGGATTGGGATTCTGATACGGAGTTGTTGGAATGTAAAGCGCGTCAAACGCATTCGAAATTAGAGTTTGTGTTTGCCGCTCCAATTAAGCCAATTCCCCATTATGGCTTATCGAAAGGTTGGAGACTGGTCCCAAAGTTATGGCTATATAGATAGGGGACTCGAAAGTTGAACTTACGTTTTGGCAGCTCTGCAGTGTTGTTGCTGCTGTGTTAGCGGCACCTTTGAATGGCCATCAAACTTGGCCAATTGTTCTTCAATATCGCTTAATTGCATATCATCGGCTATAGCCGCATTCATGTAACCACCACTTGCTCCGGATTCAAACTCCGTGCTCCGTTGCAGCAGCTGCTCCGTGTCCGTGTTGTGCAGCCAAACTGCGCTTCGATTCCGGCAAACATTCAAATTACGCAATTCGTTCAGTGGCAACAGTTGTGGGGGTACAGTGGGCACATTTCGCGTATTTTGCAGTTGCTGCTGCTGCATGCGTTGCAGCTGGGCGGGGGTTAGGCTGCCCGTGAGCATTGCCACCTCTACATCGTCATCGGTCTCGCCGTTGCACGAAATGCCCGAGGAATGAAAGTGCTCCTCTTGGCCAGCGTGGAGTTTGCCCGTGGAGCTGTGACTGAGCGTGAGACTGGACAGATCGCTGCTGATCAAACTCGATTGCTGCGAGTGCAGAGCCATGGCCAAGCTGGGAGCAGGCTGCTCTAGGGAAGTCTGCGCAGGCAGCTCCAGAGCAATGTCATAGGGAGCTAGCGTTAACTGCTTTGGCTTCGTCTTGGCCTTAACGGCCGCCTTGACTACAGGAGCTTTGGACGCACTGCAGCTGGAAATGGGCAGCGTGCGATTCTTGGAGCAGCTGGCCTTAATTTTCCTGGGCGTCAGTTTGGTCACCGTCGACTGACGAGACTGGTGGCCACTACGCTGCGGCTGCTTGGCAGGGACTGTCATAGGAGCAGCAACCGGGGACGGCTCCGTCGGTTTGCGTTCACCGGAGGCAGAGCGTCGGCGGCTGCGTCGTATGCTGGGCATGTTACGGGGAAATAGTTTGCCTGCATCTGGGTGGGAACTTTTGGAGGCACTGTCGCAGCTGAGCGTATTGCTTGGACTGCCAGTGCTGCTCCCATCGCTGCTGCTACTAGTGCTGGTATCAGTTATGGCCAAAACGGAGGCGCATTCACTGTGCATAATGACTTCCCGATAGTTTTTTGTGGCATCGCTTTGGGTGTGTGGCAAGCAGATCTTCCACCAGCGTTTCTTGGCCAGCAACTTGGACATATTGGTAACTGAATCAGAGTTGTTGCTGCCAATTAGCACATGGCCCACACCCCTTTCTTGGGCAATAACTGAGCACACACGCGTCAATCACAAATCGCCAATCAATTGACACATTAACGAGACACTACACACATATATATGGTATGCACAGCAATTACTGTCAGCTGCAATTAACGGCCAATCCGTTTGTTCTAATTACGTGCGTAAAATCAATGAGAAATCACTTTAACTATGGGCAAAACCGCACGAGAATCGCGCGCGATTTTCATATATGCCGCGCGCTAATAAAACAAACCGTTCGCTTTGAAGTTCCGTCTACAACTGAAAACGTACGGCGCGCGTAGAAAGTTGTCTGACCAAAGCGACAGCAGCATAAGCTGTGTGGTGAGCAGAGCTCATATGCGAGAGTGGGAGAGACAATAATTGTTACTATTGTTGTTATGCTGAGAGCTGAGCAAGTATCAGCAGTAGAAATCGCGCCAGACAGGTTGGTGCAGGTCAAACTCAACACAGCTGTTGATTACCGGCTTGAATTCACCTCGCGGCGCCACACACCACTGCTCTCAGTCACTCAAGTGCGCTCTCTCTCTCTCGATCACTGGCTTGCTCTCGATTACTGCAGTGCGCGCAGTCAAGTGCTGTGGAGAGAAGAACAGGTGCCGGCTGCCGGCTAAATGCTGCCGACTGCGACGTCGATAACGAGTGCATTTGAGCGGGGGTTAAGCTATTGAGCAGATCAGTTCACTCATACAACTGTTTGAGTGCATTTCTGGTTTGGGAGCCGCATTCTGTGTGCTTATTAACAAGTTATTGGTTTGAGCCGTGACTGTTGCTACTGGTTGCCTGATTGGCCGCAGGCTATTTGACACATTTCAAGCACTATAGTGAACTGACCCATTTCATCAGCCCCAACCAGCGACAGCTGCAGGAGTGAAGCGGAACTAAGATATTAAAGACAGCAGCTGAGACAGAGACTTAAGCAAAACACTCAAAAGAAGACAACGCTCGAGTTTAAATGCGAGTTTGAGCCTAATGCCACTGGGCGTTTTGTTGGCACATTAGCAACGTCATAGTCGATCATTATCACGAAACTGTTCAGCCGGAAGGGTCGCTAGGAAACGAATTTGAGGCGAAACACGTAATGAAGGAGAAAGAAAATCGAAGAGTTTTTATGCTAAGTTTTCACTCGTGGCAATCCGTAATACGTAACAGTGAAACTTACTACAAATCTTTTCCGACTTTCTAATTTTGACACATTTTTTACAGAGAAATTTCAATTAGTTTCTAAACCAAAAGAAAATCGATTTTGTCACTCAGTTACACATATTTTAAAGTGGCTTAAAACTTACTTTTAAAACTTGCCAAGTGGAGATTCCATTTTACTTTCCAGCTCTGTAAACGATTCACGAATTGTTGGCCAAACTGTAATGAGAACAAAATGTCAAAAAACAAATAAATTAAAATGCGTTGCTCAAAGTTAAATATTTACTTTTATAAGAGAGGGAGGAGACGGGGGTGTATATCAAATTAGCCAGAAGTGCAACTAATTTTGGAGGCAACATAAACAAAGCGAGTGCGAAAGTATTTTAATTACCAGAATTGCAGTGTCAAAAACAAGCGACAACAACCACGCCCACATCCCTTAGACAAGCCCACGTCCCAATCCCCATAGAAAACCAACGAAAAGTGCGTCAAAACTTTATTTGACAGTTCCAACTGAACAATTCATGAAGTGAAATGAAAGCGCAGAACGAAACAATTTTGATTAAAACTGCGACGAGCAGTTACCAAATGGCAGTTGGATGTTGGCAGTTGGAAATGTCAGCCAAATGTAGTTGGCAGTTGGCTAAAGCAGGAACGAAAGGGAGGCCAACAGAGTTACGTGCAGAATCTCTGACAATTGCCATTTGTGCTAAGTACAGAATGGGCGGGGCAACAGGTAAAAGTCAACGTCACAAACAAAAAGAAACCATGAAAAACTACGTAGCTAAAAACATTCATAGGACACGGGAAAAACAACAGCAACAAAAACGGGAACGACAAGCGACAAGCGACAGCGACAGCAACAACAACGAATGCTCCCTGCGATGCTGCTGCAAAGGTCGTAAAAGTTGAGATTTTAACGTGCGCTCTACACGTGTACTCACCATTCGGAGAGAGTGAGAGTACAAGTGTCAGCGCTAGTGTATGTGTGTGCAAGTGAGAGTGAGAGTTGGTGGTCGCAGGAGTCAGAGCAGCGCACTTTAGCGCAGCTGACGCCGTTGAAGGCAGCGCTGCCAACGCTATCACTGCCAAGATGGCGTCATAAAGCACTAAAAAGTATTAAAACAATTTACACTTTGTAAAAGCAGCAGCAACATAACAACTACACAACTGTTGTGTGGCTTGTTGCCTGCACGTGTCCAAGCCTAGATGGAAAGAGATGAAGCTAGTGAAAGCACAGTGGGATAACTGTATGTCCTCTGACTCTCTCTTGCTCTCTAGCGCTCTCTGGCACTTGATGTGTTATTAACTTTTTCATCTGCACAACATGGCGTCTTCTGTTCTCCTGCCCCTCGCACAGTGCCTGTAACTGTCATAATCATAACGGTTCTCGGTATCGAGCCTTGGCGTTGACAATCGCGTTACCGTAATTCTTTTTGCTAAATTCAAATAGCATTTGGCGCTTATTTGCATAAACAACGTGAAAGTCGTAAAGTGAAAAATTGCATAAAATATAATAAGAATGGGGAATTGAAGTGCGAAGAGGAGGCGGAAGGAAGAATGAAGCACCAGAAAATGCTGCAATTGTTGAGTAGCGAAAGTACGCACAGTGGCATAAATCTCATTTATTTAGAAAATAAATTTAAAGATACTAGATTATAAATCATAAACAAGTGGAATATTAAATTTTAAAGCATTTAAGAAAAATATTACTTCATACATAACTTCCAACCTTTTAGCTAAGTTTATACAAAAATACAGTGTTGCTTAAGCTGATACCACAGTGCAGCGCGTACACAATGAGGCTACCGTTACATCCGCTCAGCCGGAGTGTCGTTCCGTTCCATATGAAAGGCGCTTAGAATGCGTAGAGCGGCACTGTTGTAGCCAAGCCCTATAGCAATACCCGGCATACTCCACGTTACTGGTAGCTGCTCTTAAGACAATAAGCACCGAGAGTAAATTCTGGAGTTGTGGCAAAAAACAGCGGGAGCCGAAACAATCGCATCCAAACGAAAGCTCTTGTCTCCATAACCGTCTCCGACTCCATCACCAACTCCAGCTCCACCTCCATGTACAGCTCTGAGCTTCCTGCGTAGGCGGCAGCAGTGTTGCCCTAATGATGACGTCGCTGCTTGAAAACTGTTTGTTGCTCGGGGAAATGTGGCAAAAGTCTCAAGTGCTGCCTGCTGTTACGAGAAGCAGTTGAAGTCCCGCAATATTTATGAAAAATATTCGTTCTTTATACGAAATGTGATGACAAAACAACCAGGCGCAATCATTGCGTTGATTTGCAAAATGGCGCTGATGACAGTCGTTGAGTAAAAGTTGTAGAAACGTTGGGGGAATCAGAGGAAGATGCTGCCAACTGCGTGGGTCTACTGATTTTTAATTAAAAAAGCAACAAGAAGCAGCAACAGAGTGCAAAAAAAATGGAAAGAAAACACAAACACAGAAAAAAAGGAGAACAAAACTGAACAAAACTCAAAGTGCGCGTCACAAGGTTTCCTTTTGTTAATCGACTTGATTGTAAATATTTTCTTGCTACCAAACGTCCCCCGCCCCACTTTCTACTCCCCACTCCAGCAGCTTTGTCTACTCCCCTTGCGACGTGTTTGCTTGTCATGGTGCGGCGGCTGTTGCTGCCTCTGCTGCTGCTGCTGCGCTTCTAACGGCACATTCACCCAGCGCCAGTGACACTGCCACAAACAGGCAAAATTCCCCCTCCAGTCAGTTGCCTGTTCCAATTCCTTGCCGCACCTGTCCCTTCCCAGCAGCGTCCCCTCTCGAGTATGTCGCAACATTTGCCTTTGTTATTTATGGCAGCATTGTTCGTTCTCCTCATATTGTTGCTGCTGCTGTTGTTGTTGTTGTTGCTGCTGCTGTTATTGGTGTTGGTCCCTGCTGATGCGTTGCGCGTTTTTTCACGCGCCAAACGCTGCCTGGGGTTGGGGCTCGAAGGGCGGATCTCGTCACTATCACAAGAGGGCGGTTACAGGTTTGTTTTTATAATTTTGACTTTGACACAGCAACAATCCAAAATCTACAACTGTCAGAGGCAGACGAGCAAACTTTTGTCAACAACTAACACACAATATTAAAATATTTCAATGATTACCGTTAGCTGTAACTAAACATTTATATTAACTTTAATTTCCCCAAATCCATATTATTATAAATATAATATAAGTGGAATATTGCCTCTTAATAATTGCATAATTTTCCACAAAATGTGTATCTCAAAGCTCTCAATTAGAAATCTGATGCCAAGCCAATAAACTGCGATTCAAAAACATTTAATAATGCCCAGAAAATCGAGACTGGCTTTTAAAAAATACAGTTTATTTTTAACAGATTAATCTACCATTTATTTTGTGATTAGCTTTATTCGTAGGTTGCTCCTATACAAAACTCTTGATAAATGTTCAGTTAATTGTACATTTCGGAAGCAGACTGATCAATTGCTCACAAAATGAGACTCATGGAAGTTTTTCTGATCTTTCTTCAACTGTTTGCTATAAGTTCGTGTTCAATTATTATAGGAACTGGACTTGAATGCCAAGCCAGAGATAGATCATTCTGTAGAATTGAAAAGTGTGAAATGAAAGCAGTTCGTCGGGGCGTCAAGGAAGTTAGCATTACGGCCAAAATGTTTCAATTACCAATATATGGCAATGTGACTGTAAGTGTGATTAAAAAATTAACTGTTAACTGTTGATTTAGTTGGTATTATTTTAGATTGTAGTGGATATTTTACGTCGCGGCTCTAAGACGCAGTCGTTATACAAAGCAACCTTTGATGGATGCAGGTTCTTCAAAAGCAAACGTCGCAATCCAATTGCCACTGCTATCTACAATTTCCTTGGCTTGGGCATATATAGCAATATTAACCACACGTGCCCATACAATGTAAGTAACAGAAAAGTATCTGTTGTTCAGTACTAACCCAGCCTCTTAGCACGACTTAATTGTAGATCGTTTAGTAATCGATAAGAACTGGAACTTGGGTTTACCCATCGGAAACGGAGAATATGCCGTGAAAACCTTTTGGATAGTCTCAAAAATCCTACGTGTTTCTGTTATTTCATTTATCCAGGTTACAGATTAAAGTTCACACTTTACATGACAACAATTTGAATATTATTTTGGAAAAAAAATTTAATTTTTTTTTACTTTCCAATAAAATTTTAAAAAATGTTTCTTGTTGTGTTGTAGTGAATGTAATGGGTTGGTGAGTAAAAGTAGTTAAAATGCTGGTTCGATTTCTGAATCAGGTACGTAGGAATGAGTTTTCTTTTTATAGTTAAGATCTCGAGACGATGAAATGGTAAGTATCGGTTTGTCAAGCAATTATCGACAGCCTGTTGCACCAGGCATTTTCGAACCCCCACTCAGTATTTCAATAGTTATCCATCAATTACTGACTTATAATTCTAATCAGGTTCAGAATTCTAGTTTATATATAAAACGACGTAAGTAGATAATTTCCTAATTTTATATACTTCATTAAATTTCATATAATATGTAACTTAAGAGCATCAATTAGAAACATGTTCCAAATAAAAATAGTTTATATCTACAAACATTTACTAATGACTCTTATCTCGAGCCTTGCTATTATACAGTATAATTAAACGTGCAATTATTTTTCAATTATATGTATAATATTTTTAAATACTTGCAACATCATTTTACCAAAAAGCCGTGTCGAAAAAAAAGTGCCAGCAGTTAATGGCAAATTTCAAGAGCAGTCAGGTCAATTTAACCGAAATGAAAGTAAATATTTCAATAGACATTTTTCTGATGGTTCTTCAGCTTATTGGCGCAAGTTCCCGTACAGTTTTTAAAGGAACAGGACTTGAATGCCAAGCCAATGATAGAGCATACTGTAGGATTGAAAAGTGTGCAATGAAAGCAGTTCGTCGGGGCGTTAAGGAGGTTAACATTTCGGTAAAAGTCTTTCAATTACCAATATATGAAAATGCGACAGTAAGTGTTTATGAAATAATTATTGTTGGCTCTTAATTTACCTACAGTTCTTTTAGATTGATGGTGCGATCTTCCGTCGTGGCTTTATGTCGCAGCCATTGTACAGTGCATCCGTAGATGCATGCAAGTTTTTCGAAAACAAACGACGCAATCCAATTGCCAATGCTTTGTACAATTTCCTTGGCTTAAGCACACATAGTAATATTAACCACTCGTGCCCATACAATGTAAGTAAAAGAAAAGTATCTGTTGTTCAGTACTAACCTAGCCTCTTAGCACGACTTAATTGTAGACCGTTTAGTACTCGATAAGGACTGGAACTTGGGCTTACCCATCGGACACGGAGACTATGTCGTGAGAACGCATTGGAGATTATCCAAAATTCTGCGTGCTACTATTACCGCGTATATCCAAGTCACAGATTGAAAGTAATCTTGATTTTTATATTTTATTTAATATTACACTTCTAAATGTACTACTTGTAAACTGGTTGTAATCAAAATTTAAAAGTCAGCAATATAATCTCTCGTAATACACTTAAAATTGTATGGTATTTTTAACAGCTTTCATTTAATGCATAGAATAGTGTAAATGAAATTGAGTAACGGGTGATTTTAAGTTGGAAACTTAAGCGTTTTATAATAAAGGTGATTAGCCCACCAAAATATTTTTTTAATTCGTTTTAAATTTGGCTCTAACAGTTATTTTTAGTATGGCATAAATGACTAAACCGAAAAGTTCGGACTTATTTTTCAATGCAATGAAACTATATATGATCATAACAGTTGTCGCGGGACTACTATTGTTACATACGTTCGCTTGGTGTGCGCTGATCAGGATTACCGGACTAAAGTGTCATGCAGTGGATCCAACATATTGTAGATTCGAAAATTGTGTCATGAAACCAGTGCGTCGCGGAGTAAAAGAAGTTAACATGGTGGTTAAATTACTGCAACTGCCAGTCAACAATGTGTCGGTGGGTAAAAATGAATTAATTTTTTTAAATACCAATTTACTTATAGTCTCTACTATCAGCTGCGTGTTGAAATCTTGAGACGGGGATATGCCACTCAATCGTTGTATTATTTTGAGATTGATTGTTGTCGTTTTATGCTAAGTAAACGACGTAATCCTATAGCAGCTGTGATCTATGATTTCCTGCGCTTGGGAACTCACAGCAATATTAACCACTCCTGTCCCTACGATGTGAGTTCTTAAAAATTGTTATATGCACAATAAACCAAAGGGGCTTTCAACTCTCTTTCAGCATGATTTAATCATACGTCAACTGCGTTTTGATCAGGATTTGAACCTGCCACTACCCCTAGGAAGAGGGGAGTATGTGATGAAAATGTTTTGGAAAGTTCGCAATGCTCTACGCGGCACTACATTTTTAACTATGCAAGTTACAGATTAGGGATAAAATGTATCTTCAATTTTCAGCAAATAAAAGCACCGAGTTGAAGCATTTAGTGAACTCATGGCTTTTATTTTGAACTCATTTATAAATCAACTTAATTTGTTTTTATAAAAATGTTTATACCAGTTTTAATTACGTCCACCCTTTGATGTTTATTCAACCATTTAATTTTGAAATCCATTTTGGTAACCTATAAATACTTTTAATTCAGTTTGATTCAAATCGTAGAAGGGAACGTTTGATTATTTGAGAAAAATGAAACAGTATGTCAATGTATTGCTGATTCTAGTGTTGTGCAGTACCTTCACTGGGTGTACCGTTATAAGAATAAGTGGACTTAGGTGCCGTGTAGTGGACCCCGCATTCTGTAGATTTGATACCTGCGCTTTAAGACCAGTGAGTCGCGGAGTGAAGGAAATTAACATGGTGGTCAGAGTGTTCCAGTTACCAGTTACCAATGTTACGGTATGGGCTAACCAAGTGTCCAAGTGGACACAAATAAAAAGTGAAATGAAACTTATGGCTCATATACTTTGGCAGGTACAAGTTGACATATATCGGCGAGACTTGAGCACTCAACCGCTATACAAGTTTGAAATCAATGGATGCAAATTCTGGGAAGGTAAACGACGTAATCCTTTTGCCAATGCGATCTACAATTTTCTGCGATTGGAGAAATATTCTAATTTAAATCATTCCTGTCCCTATGAAGTGAGTTTTCAACACTTTGTTTGTCATTAAATAGTAAGTTAATCTCAATACTTTTAGACCGATTTGATTATAGACCATCTGAAGTTTGATAATGAAATGCAGCTACATCTACCCATTGGACATGGAGAATACGTACTGAAAGTACAATGGAAGGTGTTCAATGTGCTGCGATGCATAACTGAATTATACATGCAATTTGTTGATTAAACCCACCACTCAACGTCCAGCATTTTTCAAAAATAATTACTTTATTTAAATACGAACAATAATTTATAACTAATCAAAGTAAAACAATTATTTATTGATATGTTTAATTAAACATCAAGTGATGTGTAACAAAGATTATGGCTGTGATTCAGATTTTGATGAATACAAATTTGTATTTCTTTTATTTCGACGGGAGCCACAGGTGAAAACTAAAGGTAAAAGGCAATGCACGCATAATGTGGCAGGTGCCACAAGCTCTTCTGTACACAATTTAATGTTGTGTTGCACATTCCAGTGGGAACTTGATCAACAAACAGTTAAACAGGCAACACCCTCAACTGGTCAATGTTTCACATGAAGACAAACAAACGAAATGAATGCAGTTAAGTACAAAGACAAACAGTTCAGCAGGCCAAGGATTACACCCACTCCAGTACCCGCTTTTTATGGGTATGATGAAGAATTATGAATATTGGATGCGCCCAAAAGAGCTGACATGTGTGTGAATGTGTCTAGTCTAATAAATGTCTGCCTGCCTCTGTAAATAATTAAATTCTTAATTATCTCAGACCACAGTGAGTACAAAAGAAAGGCACACTATATGGGAGTGGGGAAGAGGGAGAGAGGTACCGTCATAAAGTCTTATAACACTTTGCCTGAAGTCACTTGATTAGCCGCATTAAACTTCATTTGCACTTTTCGCTTTACCTGCACGTCGGCCCCAAAAATCTCCACTGACATTGTCATTTAATTAATTTTAATAATTTATAAGTTGCAAAAACTCACACACTCACACACACACACACACACATGGCAAAGTTGTTAGACTTTTGCTTGCACTTTAAAACAACTGAAAGTTGAAATAATTTCATGTTTTGTCTGTGGTTTCGACGGTGTCAGAGCGTTAATGAGCAAATTAGTATTCATTATTAGGTGTCGCTTCAGGGCGATAAGCGAGCGGAGCCTTGTGGTAGCATTTGCATAATGCCAGCTTATCGACGGTGGGCGTGGCGTTAGCCAAGTTCAACTTGTTCCCAAGCAGAGTGAGTAAATTAAAATAAATGGGCTTGCAACATTGTTATATTAATGCTCGCACTTGTAGTAGATAAGTGTTAATGACATAGTTATCACAAACTTGCGTGTCACAATTGTCGAGGGGCATGGAAACCCTTCCCAGAGGTGCCAAAAATTCTACTGAACACCTAGTCGAATCATATCCGCATCATACCCGACCCGAAAATTAAGCATTCATATCGTATTTCATGCTCCCTGACTCATTACCCAGTCTTTTCCCGCCCTGCCAATTAGCTGGCATTGAACCTTGGACAATGTTTCTTTTTGTCTGGCAAACGGTCCACTTGATTGGCACTTGGTTAACTGAAGAAGCTAGAAAGTCCACTTGGACTGGAAGTTCATTATGTTGCGCTTACCTCGATGTTATACGCTCTGTTCTTGGCGGGTTGTTGACTCCTAATCCAATTAGAAATTTACTGCCAGCACGTACGAGAAGTCGCCGAGTCGCCGCGTCGCAGAGTCTTGGACTTGGCTCGTTAAGCAATTTGCAATTTACTTTACGACCCCAAACAAAACTTTCGGGGCAGTTGTGCGGACTGGGGCCAAACAGTGAAACAGTGCAAATTCAATTTGTTAACATTTCAATTTTCACCTTCGTTATTCAATTATGCATAAATGCAGACACACGCGACTCACACTCTTCTTTACACACACACACGCACACTAACACGCGCGCGTTTTGACAAGTGACGACAGTGTCGTCATTAGAAAATTACCACGCGTAATGATATGCGATGCTTGACTTCAACCCCTTTTCGAAATCGCTGAACTTGAAAAAATCAGCACAAAGGACAAACTCAGACTCAAACTCAAAATATTCATCGAAGCGGAAATTGTCGCGTCCTGTTGCAAAGTGCAAACAATTTTGATTGAAGGCTCGACCAAAAAAACGCACGCAACACACACACACTGAAACTGAGAAAGCGTAAGAAGCGATAGCGTTTGCCGTTTACGTTAATAAGAACGCTCTAAGATCGAAATGCCGCTCGCACGTTGTGTTGTGCCGCGTTTGCAAACCGCAACTGATTCGCTAGAGTCAGCAAGCATGTGGCAAGGACACGCTGTCTGGCAGTGCCAACTTCACAGGAGACGCCAAGTCTGCCATCGAACAAAGTGTGTGTGTGTGGGTGTGCGTTTTACAGTGTAACTCACAGTGTGGGTGCTTCCAACTTACATTGTTTTGGTTTGCCTACAACCGGCGTCGAACAAATTTGTGTTGCATACGCACAGGCGCAGTGAGTAAATTTCTCTTCGCTGGCGCTGCGAACGAAAGTTTAAGAGAGAGTTGCGAATTTCTCTTTGCTTTTTATTTTGCTTGGCTATGGCTGTGCTTATGCATTGCTTTGTAATGATAACTAATTTTTCAAAATATTTTAAATTTATAGGGGAAAATATAAATTTGCTTTGACAACAACCACAGCAGCAATTAATGGCTTTAATTAGTAAGGTACAAATTGGGATAACAATTCTAAAAACAAGTAAAAAACTAACAGAAATAATTGGATAGTGAGTCGTATAATTTACTAGACTACTAATAAAGCTTGTTGGTTAGTTTATTAATCAGCAAAATCCACAATTGACAGCTGTCAATGTTTTTTTTTTTGTGGTTGCTAATTTTAAAGTATAAAATTACTTAACACAATTTACTACAACCAACAAAACGCTATCACTAACAGACCAACATAACAAATAATTAAATTATATATCTGTTTAACTAAGAAAAGTTTCAATTTCTTAGCGGAATTAATTAATAACGCAATGGAAAGCAATCCATCAAGCTGTAAGCTCAGAACACATCACTTGCGCCAATAAAAGTTAATGAATGTAAATGCATGAAAATTAAAATCAATCAGTTTTAGTGTTAGTTAAACCCCGACAATAATGCAGCCACTTAAGCTATCAGCCAGGACGGCAGCGAAAGGAGCAAAAAACAACACCAACAACAACAACAACTAGAAGAGCAATGAGAAGAAGAACTACCAGTATTAAGTACAAGCCATGGCCAGCCAAGTTGAAGGACAACATTTATGCCACCCTTGAGATTTGGCATTTACGAGAGGCGACTCCTTCGTCCTTGTGGCTACCCCCAAACCCAGAAATTGGCGATGACGATGACGATGATGTTGATGATGATGGTGGTGGGCAAGTGGCTGGCAATGGCAATGGCAATGGGAGTGGAGTGGAGACCTTGTGGCCAGCGCAGTTTCGCGGTGACTTGGCTAAGAGCTTGAGTTCGGTCGTGTGCTCGACAACTTTGCTTAAAGTTATTTGCAATTCTTATAAATGTGCATGCGCTACGCACCGTTGCCCAATTTGGAATGAGAACGAGCAACGAGGGTAAGGATGGGAAGGAGAAATGGGGGATGCGGATGTGGTTAAGATGCTGAATGGGGGAGTGGAGAAAAAGGCAGTCCAATGAATAAAATGTGAGCATACTTAGTGACATTGGCTGATGATGTGGCCGTTGACGTCAAGTCAAGAAGGTGAAACCTAGCACGGCACCCTCAGGGCACTTTAAGGTGCATTTTTATTCTCCCCTGACTCCCTGTCTCCCTCACACATTTCACTTTCTTTTCCACCTCCCCTTCACGCCATATTTTCTATTTTGGGCAATTGTTGAGTTGGTTACTTGGCCGGGGTGGCTGTCTTCAGGAGGGTTGGTTGTAGCCAAATCGAAAATCTGAATCAGAATCTGAAATTGAAATTACTTTCAGCATTTGGCGACTTTTATTGTCAGCTAAAAATGTCAATAACGCACTTTTACAACTCCAAATGCTGCATTCCCGCTGTGGACTCCAAATACTCAAATTAATGTGTGAAAAACGCACAGCAAAATGGAGGAAGTCCTGGGAGGGGAGCTTGGGTGGGAGCTGTCATAAAAGCTGTCTACTATTAAATAGTAATAAAGATTGCCAGTTGCCAGAACAACAACAGCAGTCAACACTTTGTTCGCATGTGTCAGTCGCAATTTTACGAGCGAAATACTTTTGGCAAAAGTTTCTACGTCAAACAAGCGGAAATGGCATTTTTACTGGCCATCTAAACATTTCTAGCTATACTAGCTCCAAATGCCGCACAGATTGTGTCCAGCTCCAGCTGTGTGAATGGGTGGGAAAGCTCTTTCCACCGCTGGGAAAATTGAAAACTATGGCAAGTGCCAGAGTGCCGAAAAAGGGAAAACTTCTGTATAACGTTTAGAGGGATGGAAATGGAAGTGAACAGCATTTTCTGCTGCAATGGCACAAAAATTGATTTGTTGTCGATTTCAGTTGGACACTGTCCTCCCTCTGTCTCCCTTGTCCCCCTGTCTCCCCTCTTGCCACCAATTTGTGGGACAAGCATTCAATGTTACAGCTTCGTTTTCAATCTAATTTATGAGACTGCAAGTGCAAGTAAACATGTGCGACAAACGACCTTATGAAGCCAAAGTTTTTTCGGCACTGCTGTTAAATAAAAATACATTTTGGTTTATTGGAATTTGAGCGTTGGAGCTGTGATGCTTCAGTTTCACCATCAGCTCCACCATCAGCTTCAGGATGTTGCCCTGTCAGCAACAGAAGCTCAGACCATTTGTCTTTGAGTGTTGAAAACGAGTTGAGTGTCGAGTTGTTGTTGAGTGTGTGTGTGTTGAGTGCTCAGGGGGTAAATCGTACAGATTGAGATTGCAGATCGTCAGTGATCGATTGGACAGGCCAAGACCTATCTGCAATATATTTCCAGCTGAGACACACAAATCACAAATTGCAGCTGTGCCAAATGCAGACATTTAGTTATTTCAATTGAATACTACTGCACTTTTTTGCCTACTCATTAAAGTTCCAAAGCGAAAGTTATGCCAGATTTGTCGACTCTTGTGGCATGTGAGTTTCTGCAAACGCAAAGAAAAACTTGGTAACAACTGGTTAACCCCGTGAGTTATTCACATTCATTCCGTAGTCATTCTCAGCTCATGACATTGCCCTTCTAACTCATTTACCATTTACCAATTTTCCTGAGCATTTTCTTTGGCTTTTCCATGTCTGCGTCCACCTACTTAATTATTTGAAGCATTCGCACAATTTTCACAAACATGTTCTTCTTATTCACTTAATTCACTTTTTGCTGTCAGTGCTCAGTGCTCTGCTCTTGGCCAGTTGAGAACAGGTTGTACACCCAATACACACACACACACACATGGAGTGCTGCACATTCCTTAGTTGGAAGCTTCACATTTATGCCAAAGTTAAGTGAACTTGAAGCCTTTTTGCCAGTGTCTTAGCTTCAGCTTCTGGCTTGGACTGTGACGCTGCCCTTATCTACCCACCCCCCTCCTGCCGCCCCCCTCAACGCCCTACCGCATAAATTGTGAGTTTTTTAATTGCAGTCTAAATGGACTTCAATGAATGCAGCAGCAGCAGCAGAAACTTGCAACTGGCAACCTGCAACTGGCGGCAGTTTATCTTTTGATTGTTACTGCTGCTTCTGTTGCCTTCGAAGCACTCGAAGTTGTCTCGAAAAGCGAAACAAAGTCACAAACGGAGAACGGAGAACAGAGAGCTAAGAGCTGAGAACTGAGAAGAGAACTAGGAGAATTGAGCAGCGAGCACGATGACGCCTTTTTCAGTCAAAGATTTTAATTACTGCAAAAATGTTTTCAACATTTACAAAAGTGCACTCAACGCGACACTCGAAGAATCAAAGGCTCAAGTTGAACAGAAATTAAGAGTTGCCGTTGTTGCTGCTGCTGGGGCTTCCTCATCGATGTGGCTTAATACAACGATTGATATGGCACATTAAAATCGCCGGCAACTGGCATTGGTAAGGCCACAAAGATTGATGATGCCGCACGGCAGTCGCTGCGCTTATCGGTTGCACAGCAGAAGCAGCAGGAGCACAGCCACCACTTGGAGCAGCAGCTGACCAAAGTGCACGTAGTTTGTCTGCAGCATGCCATGACCACTGGCAATGGCAATGGCAATGAAAATGGCAAAAAGCAGTGCCACATGCCGCGCACGGCCACAATTCGTAAATTTATTAAACGTCAACACGGCACTGAGCCAAATAAACTTGTCTCACGACAATTGTTGAATCCCCAGCCACAAGTTGAAGTTCAGGTTCAGTTTCATCTGCGGCTTCGGCTTCAGCACGCAGCAAACGGTTAAAATTAATAAAGCATTTTTGTCTTGGCTTTCGCCTGCTTACAATGTTCTAGACAGGCAAAGAAAGAGAGAGAGAGAGAGAGAGAGTAAGAGAGAGGGGTAGATAGGTGGAGAGAGGCTCCGCATAGACAGGCAGACGCAGCAGATGCAGCCAATCTATGACTCGTCTTACCATATCTGTTGACCACTTTTTCCCCGACTGCAAGCGCTAAAAACAACGTCAACTTGGCTCGAAAGTTGCCGTTGTCGTTGCCCACTGCTGCATCCCCTACAGCCCCTCCCGCCCCCCTCTAGCCAATTGCATTTGCAGTCATGTGGGTTTTCTAACAGTGTTATTTATCTGCGAGTGCAATTACCGTTGTATGGACTCGATTAGGGTCTGCTGGCATACTCATAACTTGGCAATAAGCAGCGGGCTCCAACATTTGCACAAGTATTATGTAGCCGAGTATCTATGTATCTTTGTATCTGATTAATTGAAAATACATAATACAGTTGTTGCCTTGTCACTTTATTTCCTGCACTTCAGAAGGTTTCCAGTTTCAAGTTTCATTGTAGCTTATGGATCAATATGGGACTGGCTGAAGGCTTGAAAAGAAGGCTATAAGAAAGAGCCTACTAAGCTCAAGAAAGTATCTTTTAGCTTAAAAAAAAGTCAAAACTGTTCGTTTTTCTAGCTTATTGCTTTTAATAATGTAATAAAATCCTTTACAACATTTTTTATTATTTATTGTGAAAGCAAATTCACAACACTTTTATTTTTTTATTATTATTTAAGACATCTTAAACATGGCTATCTGTAGATTAGCCGCGATCATGTTAAAATAAAACACGCATCGGAATGTAAATCTTGAGCAATGATTAGAAATTTAATAAAGAAACTACAACGACTGCAAGATAGTAAGGGGCAGGTATGATCAAGAAGTATAGCACAGGCAGGAGGAGAGCGGACTTAGTGGAGCAGGAGTGGAAGAAGCTACATAAATGAAAACAGATCTTAACTTGTTGCCTGACTTTGTAATTGCCTCGAAGAGAGAGAGAGAGAGAGAGAACTGCTCCCCGTCTTGTTTATGCAGCTCGTTTTGTTAGTTGTTGTAATTAAAGTACGAAATTGGACGGTTGCAACAAGATACACACACACACACACACACACACACACACAATGTGCACGCGATTAAAATGGAAAATTTCTGCAGAAAGAAGCGCAGACAAAGAACAGACTCCAAGGGAGTCCACCTTGATGATCATGGTGATCAACTGCAACAACAACAGCAACTTTTCGTAATTAGACTAAGAAGCAATTTACAATTTTCAACTTTAATCTTGTTAGTTTAATGCAACGCAGTGGAGTCAAGCCCAGCTGAAAGTGTGAGTCTCAGTTCAGCTGGGATTGCGTGATTCAGTCGGGAGGATGTGGGTGTGGCCGGTCCAAACACGGCCAGCAGCCACGCCCCAACCAAGCGCAGCCAGCGATGAGGTCAGTCTGCGGCAACGAAATGAGCTGTGGGGTATGCAAGACCTGCACATACTCAGTAAATTTTTACACACGAAGCAATAAAAACATTCGATGAAGAGGGAAGTTTTCTCTTGATTTTTATTGTACTGCTACCAAATTCAACACCCTTTTTGTTGCTCTGAGGTTTACAGGGTATTAAAATTGAGCTGTTGGCATTGGTCTGTCTGACTCCTGTGACTTATGTGGCAAATTACAGCGCCTTGGCTTCCAAGAAATTGAAAAAAAAAGCGCCAAATTATCTGCAATGTGTTTTATTGCCCCGGCAACAGCAACTAAAGCAACAACAACAACTAAAACAACAATAATTACAACAACAACTCTTTCGGTTTGATGCGCACTGTGGCACGTCATGGATGCCTAATTGAATTTCACATGAGTCTCTGGCAGTCTCTGGGTCCTTGGACTAATCCTCGCCAGCTTCATGGGCTGCGTGTGTAAGTGATAGCTTTGTTTTGGCTTAAATATGGCTGTTATGGCAGTGGGGGAGTTGGAGTGAGGAGTGAAAGTGGGTGTGCCCACTGAAGACGTCTACACAGACGGCCAACAATTAATTTCACACAGACACTTGAACTTTTTGGCTGCACAAATCCCAGAGACTTGCACTGAGTTTTGCCTCTGCTCCTCCACTTTCTCCCGCAAAACTTTTCTCTAGAGCAGGGCAGAGTTACGGAGAAAGGGAGCGAGTAATTCTCCCAATGAGTGCGGCATAGTTTTGTGTGTTTTGTGGCTTGTGCCAGCTTTAGACCAAACAATTTTCAGGCTTCCCAACTTGGCTGTTTATTGTTTATGGCATCATTGTGCTCCATTGTTGCTGCTCCTCCCGCCACTCCCCACCCCTGTACTGCTGCTGTTGCCTAACTTAAATCCTTTTAGTGTTTTGTTTATGAACTTGCATATAAATTCCAAAATTTTCGACTACAGCAGAAGTTGTTGTGCTCAATTTTTGTATTGCAGATAATCCCCATATTGCCGCAGTACACACGTATGTGTGTGTGGGTGTGTGTGTGGCATAAGTGAGTTAAGATCGCTTTAATAAAGTTTACGGCAAATGAGCCACAAACTGCCTTCAAGCTTTAAACAACAACAAGAAAAAACGGTTATCTTTGGCTCGCCGAAGATTAAATACCCTTGCAGTCATGAATGCGGTTATTGGGTTTCAATCACCAAATATTTCTGTGTTAGCTATATGATATAGAAGTCCGATTCGAATGAAATTTGGTCAACAGATAGGACACGATTAGAAATTGATTCTCTGTGAATTTCGTTGAAATCGGTCAATAGACACTGAAAATTTGCATAGTAATCATTCAACCGATTGTTCCTATGGGAGCTATATGATATAGTAGTCCGATTTAGATGAAATTTGGTCAACAGTCGGAGAACTATTAGAAATGCATAAAGCGTGAATTTGGTTGAAATCGGTCAATAGACACCGAAAACGTTCATACATTTGCATATATTTCGACCGATTGTTCCTATGGGAGCTATATGATATAGTGGTCCGATATGTCCGATTTTTACAAATTATCTGCGTACAGAGAAAATACACATCTGTATCAAGTTTCAATAAGATAGCTTTAAAACTGAGAGACTAGTTCGCATAGAAACAGACGGGCAGACGGACTTGGCTATATCGACTCGGCTGTTGATGATGATCAAGAATATATATACTTTTCAATGCGTTACAAACTTTGTGACAAAAACAATAAAAAAAATGTTTAAAGGCAGCAGTGTTGCACAGCGCATGACACTTTAAAGATTCCAGTGCTCTAAACTCATTTCTCAAGAAAAGTCCCCTCTTGATCACATTCCCAGTGATTAAAACTTACTGTCTGAAATCGGCTAATGTCAAAGGAGACAACAGCAAAAGTTCACAGCATTTCAACACCGTCCAACGACTGCAACAGGTGTCTTAAAACTATGGGAGACTTCATTCAAGACAGGATTACTGTCAGCATTCAAAATGGAACTAGAATTCTAGGGCTTCTTGAAGGCATGCAAAGCACTCTGAGCCCTCGGACTTTAGACCTTTGGAATGGCATCTGCTGCTCTTACGGCTTATGTTTCTTTTGGTCAGCATTAGCATAATCTTGGAATGCATTTGGCCTTTAAAGAGGACATCAATCCGTGTCGCATCATCGATGAGTTCGCTGCGTTCCAAAGGACGGCAACTTGGACAATTCTAAATGCAATCTCTGGTTGGTAATTTGATGGCTTCTACGCGTATGAAGCTGACAAGACCGAGTTGTTGGCCATTGTCGCTCGTTACTTTCATTAGGCACTCGGCACTTGACAATGATGTATCCGCAGAGTATGTGAAAAATTGAGGATCCCTGCCAGAGGAAACGAGTGGAGAGGAGGGGAAAGCAGACAAGACGGTCAGCTGAAACCAGTTGGCGTTGTGAGAAACAAAAGGCTTGCAACTTAAATTGGGCCTTTTGTTGTTGTTGTTGTTGTTGTTGTTGCTGTTTGTTTGCTTAAATGTTGCATTGTATGTTTGGGCTGGGGTCTGTCAGCCATTGACTGCATTTAGCGTTCATTTGATGAACAATTCAGAGCCGTGCACTTGTTCTTCTTCTTGTTGCTGTTGCTGTTGCTGTTGCTGTTGTTGCTGGCCAAGGCGTGGGCAAACAAACGGTAGCTGCCATGGAGGCAGCCACAAGTCGCCAGCTTCATCTTCTGCATCAACTTCAACTTCAACTCAAATGTATCTGTCGTTGTCGTTACCACTCCCCTTTCCAAATGCTCTTTAGCATTCTTTGCCGCAATAGTACCTTTTATACTCTTATACTGGCAAACAACTATCACTTTTTCAGGGACTTGGCACAGATTGGCAATTTTAAAGCTATGAGCTGTTTTTTTTGTTTCCAATGGAGTCTTAGTCCTTTGTTTTATTATAAATAAATGGGGTCATTTTAGAACTGTCTTTAATACTCTTTTTTTATTATTATATTAAATATTACTCATTAAAGTCAACACTTTTTTTTTTTAAAAATAATTTTAATTTTACACTTTACTTTCACCTCTGTCATCATGATAAACGTAGTAATAAGTCTCCTAATTATTGACTAAAAAAAATAAATAAAATAAATAATTATAAGAAATGCCTGCATTGCTACTTGACTTTAATAAATTTTCGATATAATTATATTTTATACATCAAAATCTATAAATGCTTAGTTAGTTTCCCAAGAGTATTTGAAATTCGTTGTTCTAAAGCTTTATTGCTTACTTTTTTGTTGCTGTCGACTGTGGCATGTTATGCGGTTGTGATTTGAATTCAATCAAAACGAGACAGAAGTACACACACACACACACACACACTCCCATACACACTCATATGATGAGACAAAAAGCATTGCCGCCAAATTGGCCGCTGGCTTTTTATGTTTCCTGTGACGATTCTTTGTTTATTAAACTAGCAATTTCTACTTTTATTTCACAATTTAAATGCCCCGCTACACACACACACACACACACACACACCGCACACACACTCGATACACTCCTACGGGCAACTTAGAGATAGTCATGTCAGAAATGAATACATGAACTTTGTTGACCGCCGCAGCAGAGATTTATGTGCGCATGCGCAGTATGCAGTTTGCGGTTTGCAGTTTGCAGTTTGCGGTTTGCAGAATTCAGTATTCCGCTCTCCGTGATCTGCCCGAGCTGCGCAGTCTACGTCTCTGTCTCAATTGACGTTAATTTATGGCATCGGTGTGGACTCGTTGCGCTTAACAAGCCCAAAATGCAACAGGCAACCGAATCTGCCAAGGAGCCACAAACAACAAAAACAAAGACACAAAACGCAACAACTTATGAACTGCTTATGAGTATTTATTTTTATAGAAATAATCAGAAAGGCAGTCAAATTTATGGCACAGAGAACGACAGAACGCCAGCAATGACCGAAGACCCCAAAAGGCGCTGCCACGCGGCGACTGTTGCACAATTGGCAGTTCGCAATTCACAACTCTGCTCAATCTGCCAATTTGCCTCTGGCCGAAATGTTTGGCTAAAGAGCAGGGAAGGATTTGGGCTTATCAGCAGTCGCTTAATGCGCTGACATGTTTAATTTTCGGGCGTGTTCGATAAGAAATTGCTGCTGCTGTCAAAGCACAAGTTCGTTATGCAAACGAGGGCAGCTCGAGTAGTTCTAGTAGTTTATTAGCTTACAGTTTATTTATAGTTTGCTGTACTATAACTTTACAAACACCCCTCGCACCTGATTGAAAAACTAAAACCGATCTCTGCTAACGAGCCACAGAACTCAACTTAAGTCAACTTAATGGCAGACAAATGCTGATTACTGCATTCACTTTAGCCGCAGGCATCGAACCGAATTTATCAGTTTTGCTGCTATCATTTCAGCTGCCTCTGAAAACGACTTAAAACGGTTCGCTAATTGAAATCGAAAGGAGTTTTAAGTGTTTTACGATACGGTTGGCAAATGCCGCCGTCTTTTGCATGCCTTCTGTGGCAAGTGACTCTGAATGCCCCACACTGTTGCACAACAGCCAAGAAAAGCAAACAAACGTCGTTTAAGTGTCAATTTGTTGTGTATGTGGCCAACAAGCAGCGTCAAATGTAACAACTTTAAGCCAATTTCATTTATTGCCTGGCCTACTAATCCGACATTAAAACAGTTAAACCATTTTGGTTAACTAACGTTAACTCAAACATAAACTTTTTGATTGGTTCAAATAAGTGAATTTACGTAGCGACTTTTGCGCGTTTTTCGCGCGTTTTGTTAGCGACTTTTTCGGTATTTGTTTACGCATCCTGCAGATGCGATTTGTTGCTGTTGCCGCTTATCTCAGATGCTGGCAGCAACCAGCGACAACAACAACACCAACAACAGCATCAACAGCGACAAAAACTGTCGATTTTTTCAATCTGGACAGTAAAATTACATGCAAATCCAATTAAGTTGTTAACTCTTCGTTCGATGCCGCGACTTTTTTGTATTTTCTTTTATTTTTCCTCCTCCTTTTTTTTGTTGCAATTTATTTTAATTTTTTGTTTCAGTATTGTATTGTTGTCTTTGCGCTGTGTGTTATTTAAGCTCTTTAGGGTCAGTGTGGTGCACTCCTTGCGTTTTTAATGAGCAAGTGCCCGGTTCATGGTTTTGGGGATTGGAATTGGTATTGGGTTCCCTCGTGGCTGCCAAAGTGTTGGCGTTTCGGGCTATTGCTTTTGACCAGCTGTGATTAAATCACAAAATCCTTGTCATTGTTGTTGTTGTTGCTGTTGTTGCTGTTATTGCCCTGTTGTTGCTGTGGCCAATTACTCGTTTATTTGCCATGCAGCCAAAAGCCAAAAGATTTTTGCTTTAATTTAGTTTGGTTTTAACTCGCATTTTATGTTTGGCTTTATCGCATATCTAAATGCAGCTTATAATTGGCAATTTAAAGCGAGCCACAAAAGCGTTTATTTAAATCAATTGACCAAACGAAACTGTAAGCCACAAATCCATGATTAAATGGCCTAATTACACCACATAAACGTGGCAACTAAATTAGTTTTTTATTGTAACACGGAAATTAAGAGTGTACTTTAACCAAATGAAAAATAATTGGTAACATTTGTTATTAATTGCATTAAATCTGTAAATTTATTAATCAAATGTTGTGTGTTAATTGCCGTAAAAGACTGATATAAATCTTTTTTAAGGTCTTTTCTATAATTGCACTTTTTTAGGTCAACAAGTTTTGTGTTCTAATTGATTTACAGCTTTCATTGAAAGCATTTTATACTCCTCTGCATCTTTTGTGAGCTTGTTCTTTAAGTACTTTAATTAAACTACTTAAACAACACAGAAAGCCAATTAAAGCAATTAAATGGTTTTCTCAAAGAGCTCAAGTAGTAGTGCATAATTTAAGCTCGTGTCATTGCATCACACAAGTTATGCATGTTGGCCATTTTCGCTGAATATTTATGCTCAGCAGTGGTGTAATTGCCTTTGCAGTTGTAGGCCACGCCCACACCATTAACCATCCTGCCTCCCATGCAATCATACGTGATCATACTATTTGCACATAGACACTCACCTGTGATTTTGGCCTGTGTGGCTAGTAATCCAGTGTAGCAGCTACTATATAATTGAATTCAACAAAACTAATGATCCATAAGCAAGTCGTTGTCGGCAATTAGAAGGCCCTCGTACACACACATACACGCACACACACATAGGTTGTTTTGGAATGCATTGCAATTGCGTTAAATGCACAAATTTATGAGAATTTAAACAGTGATTTTCACGCTTTAATTACCCAGGCAACCGGCAAACTGGAAAGCGACTAATAATAGTTCCTACTACTAAGAGCACAGTTGTGGTCGCTGCATAGAGCGATGCGTCGACAACGCAAGCGCAGCAGTTGGCAGAGCTGCTAGCTGAACTGCGACTGGAACGGGAACTGGGAGAGAGACTTGTCTTCCTGGCCGCGGGCAGCGTTGCGTTTTGCGCTACCTTTCCAAAAACATAACAAAACGGAGAGAAAAAAAAAGTAGCCGCCAAACGGAACGCGAAACTGCAACCGTGTAACTGCTGCGATGGCGTTCACAAATTTTATTTGGCCTCGCGGCGTTTTTGGCTTTAATTTATTGCAGTTTTGTCGGCTTTGCGCTGCCAGAGTTTTTAATATGCGCGTTGTTAAGTAGTTGGTGTCGGTAGTCGCGTTACAGATCTTGCAGATCTCTCTCTCTCTCAATCGCTCCCTCTCCCACTCTCTTTCTTCAATGCACTATTTTGTTGTTTCTTTTGCACTGCACTACATGCGTGTATTAGTTCTGTTCGCGTTGAGTTTTGTTTTCGCACTCTCTCTTTAACCCTCCCTCTCCCACTCTCTTTCTTCAATGCACTGTTTTTTGCTGTTTCTTTTGCACTGCACTACATCCGTGTTTTAGTTCTGTTCGCGTTGAGTTTTGTTTTCGCACTGAAAATATTGCGCGGTCTTCGACTCTGTCGGCGTTGCTTACGCCGTCGCCGCCTCTGTCGCCGTCGCAGTCGACCGCGCTGCTTACGCCACTGCGAACATCGCTGCTGAGAGCAACGAGTTTGAAGTCTGGAGACTGGGAATGGTTGGGGAATCGGTGCATTTGGGAATGCTCCTCAAGTTCTTTTACTCGCCGTGCAAGTTTTTTGCTGCACTGCCATCAGGTTGAGACCGAACTGGGGAATGCGAGAATCAGGCAATAGAACTGGGCGAAAGGGAGCAACCAGTGTTGCCAAATGACAATATATAAGCATGGTTGTTGAAAGCAACGAATAGATATTCAGTTGTCAAAGTATTATGCATGATGTTTTGACTACACTACGATAATTATAAAACTGGAACTTCAGGCTGGTAATGCGTCTGTCGGCTTAGCCAGTGCTTGGCCATTCTTTATAGCCTGATCCACTTTGTGGCTATCGGATGAACGCTAGGCACCCTGACGCATCATAATTCATAAGCAATTTGAGTGAAGATAGAGACACTAATGGCTAGCTGAACTCTGCACAACTCCACTCAATTCAGTTCTGATCTGTTCTGTTCGGAGTTTAGCTGCAGTCCTGGACCAGTTTTAACCCAAAGCTAAAATGCTGCTCATTAAAATTACAAACTTTAATGCTCTATAATTTAATTGATTTCCGAGCACCTTTCTTGAGTTGAGAACGATCAAAGACTTTGAGGCGATTATAGATTTTGTCCTCCACGCAATGGCGTTTATGCTATTAGATAAATGATAGTGTTAATCATCAACTGGCAGGGAAGCCTGTTTTGTGGCCGACAGGAGCGAGCCATAAAAATGTGGCCACAGATCATCATTGTCGATGTTTTTTATGATGTAAGTAATTAAGCCATAATCGTAAAATACCGTTCTTTTCTCATTTAAATTAACATACTAAATGCCTTAGGCCGAGACACAAAGTGCAGTTGGATCTTCAGTTGGGGGCTAGCTAAGGAGAGCAGCCAAAGCTGTCGCTGCTAACGGATCTGCTAACCAGACGCCTTTGGCCATCCGTCTACGTCCTCGTCACTTGATCATGGCGACAACGAGAACAACAACAACAACAACTACAACTACCACTAGAAAGAGACATGGACAACGACATCCAGTTCGATAATGATGTAGAGCACATACGTGTTGTTTGTGGAGCCTGTGTTACTGTCGTTTAAACTGTGAGTTTGAGAAATGCAACGCCATTGAATGACCAAAGTCTGCATAAATATCCAGCCAACAAGTTGTCGACAATACCCGAACGTGTTGTCTTTTTTCCAACAGGTGCAACCCACGCCCAACTCAGTCCAAGTCTCATTCTCAGTTTCAACTGCATTTGTTTATTACGATGATTAGCATAAATGTTCTGGCCATGCCCATAACATTTAATAAACATCAACATACAGATGCTTCTCTCCATTTGCTGGGCATCAATTTAAATTGCTTTCTAATTTTCTTTACAAACCTGCTATAGTCAGTCTCTACTGTACAATGTTTGGCCATTTATGGTCTGCTGCTCATTAGTTTTCCGTACCCTTTGAGCACCTGCCGCGGCTTCTAGTCTCCCCAAACTACAAGTAATTTTAATGGCCTATGTATGTTAACTCCTATTGGCTATTGGCTCTGGCCATGCCTTAGACTCGCGGTCTAGACGGTTGGCAACGGTTCTTACAACTTTGGTGGCATGTCTAGCAATTTGCAGGTGCATCGGCAGCTAAACAACGCGTAATTACAAATTGCAAATAGCTTCCCATTTGGTCTTAATGATCTTCCGAGTTTTACCAAATTTTTTTAAAGCTTAACTGTATCTCAAAATTAATAAACCATCTATGCTAACAGTTTTTCCCATACAGTTGTTCGTTTGACAACATTATTACTAAGAGTTTGAATGAGAATGGCAATTTTGACAACGATACGAATCCTTAAAGCTTTTGATAGCTACAAGCTATAGTTGTCCGATCCGAATCAAACTTAGTGAAGAAAGCCAGATTGGTATCATACACATAATATGTTATTTGGTCACGATAACTCTGATAGTTTCGAAGTTATAGTGTTATGAAAATAGTTATTTACAATAAGCGTGGGCGGTAGTGGAGCAAAAAAATGATCTGATAAACCTGATATATAGACGGACTGTCATTCCAAATATGGTGGTTCTAGCTCTTGTTAGGTTAGAAGATCCAGGTGTTCATACGGACGGACTTACAGACGGATATAGCTGTTGATGTTGGTCAAGTATATATGTATATACTTTATGGGGTCGGAAATGCTTCCTTCTGCCTGGTATCCACATATGGCTTCTGACAAACCTAATCGACCCCTCTACTCCTTTTTCGAGTTAGAGGTCTAAAAGGGCAAAGCTGATCAAATATACTGTGCATAATATAATAACCTTGATATATTAAATTGCAAAATTAAGCGGGACGTTGGACAACTAGAAAATAGAGTCTAATTCACAACACAACCACAAGATTTGCTTTTATCGAACAATTATTTTAATAAGTTCAGGTAAATAAATTCAGTTAATCGAGCGGAAAATTATATCTGAAAATAAAACGTATTTGTAGTACTCAAGTTATCAAAAGAGATCATTCGTGAATTGCAACAATGCGACTCAGTTTAACAGTTTTTATCGTTTCTACAATTTGGATAATCCATCTTACTTACAATGTAAATATAAATGTAAGTTCCTAACTGCATTATAAGCTAAACATTTTATAATCAACAGGATGCAGTCCTATTTAAATTAACAAACGCGGTCTGCAAAAGTTATAACGAATCGTGGATGGTTATCCACAAATGCCGCATAAAGGCTGTCAGTCGAAATGTATCGACATTCAACTTTAACGGTACCGTACTCCATCCGGCATATGTTATTGCACTCCGTGGTGAGCTATTTAAGAAGGCTAATGGGTATAAGCCATGGCTTTATAAGTTTGAAATTGATGTCTGCCGATTTCTTAAAAAGGCTTATAATCCAATAGCAATATTGGTGGTCAAGTTATTTAAAGAGTTTACCAACTTTAACCACTCTTGCCCATATGTCGTGAGTACTCATTTATTTGAAAAGATCAAATCTTCATCTATTTCATCTATTGAATAAATAATTTACAATTTATTGTAGGGAACTCAAATAGTTGATGGATTCTACCCACGCTGGAACATACTGCCGCATGCAATGCCGACTGGGGAATATTTACTGGCACTAACTTGGTTATTTGACAAAAGACCACAATTTTTTACAAATGTATATTTTACATTTACAGAGGATCTCTAAAATAAACAAATATACTGTGCATAATATAACAAGAAAGAAAAGTACAGTCGAGCACGCCTGACCGTATAATACTCTCTGCATTTTAATCCCGATTAAATTATTAAAATCGGTATCGAAATATTACAATGAGCAGTACTTCCATCAAAACACCGTGAAACAAAAACAATCTAAGCAAAATCAAACTGTTTGTATGCGAATACAAATACGTTTGACATTATATGTATGTATGTGTGTATTCGGCGCGGCCAGCGTCTGCGGTCTGCGCTGACGCCACACAAGCAGAGAAATCGTTTGATCACGCTTGTATGTTTCTGTCTCGCTTGCACTCATACCTTGATAAGGCGTTCAATTATCAATATTATAACTCTTCTAGTTTTCTTGTTTGTAGTCCGAATTCAATTTTTATAATAGTTTGATATAGTTAGTCTCCACTCGAATTATACAATTACAATGATGTACTATATAAACAAATGACTTAAAACAGAACGAAAGTTGAGAATTTTTGTTTTGTATTTTGGGAAAAAAGGGGCGTGGCAGTCCAAAATTTTAAATGGCAATGCATTTACACTGTCGCTAAGAACTTCCATACCAGAATTGGTGATCCTAGGTACCATTGTTACTGAGATATTCGCCGAAAACAACGATTTTTTCCGAGGTGTGTCTAGTTTTTTGCTCATTGTGGGCGAATGGGGCGTGCCATCGAAAAAAAAAAGATTCTTGTATTGACTGACTAAATATGTGATCGATTGACACCAAGCTCGAACTTGTAGCTCTTACCATCTCTGAAATCTGTTTGTTCATACGGACAGACAGACAGACAGACAGACGGACAGACAGACGGACAGACGGACATGGCTATATCGACTCGGCTTGTGATGCTGATCAAGAATATATATACTTTATGGGGTCTGCCACGCCTCCTTCTGCCTGTTACATACTTTGCACAAACCCAATATACTCTTGCAGAGAGTATAACAAGAAAGAACAGTACAGTCGAGCACGCCCGACCGTATAATACTCTCTGCATTTTAATCCCGATATTATTATTAAAATCGGTATCAAGATATTACAATATCTAGTACTTGCATTAAAACACATTGAAAAGAGTATAACAAAAACAATCTAAACATTATCACACATACATCTGTTTGTATGTATACGAATACAAATACGTTTACAAATATATGATGCATATATGTATGTATGTGTGTATTCGGCGTGGCCAGCGACTGCGGCCAGAGCTGTCGCCACACAAGCAGCGAAAACGTTTCTGTCTCGCTTGCACTCATTAGTGATATTGCGTTCAATCATCAATATTGTAACGCTTCTAGTTTTCTTGTTTGTAGTCCGATTTTAATGCTCCTTTCAGGAATAGTTTGATATATGTAGTTAGCCTCCACTCGAATTATACAATTACAATGCTGTACTACATGAACAAATGCGTAAAAAATTCAGAATTATTTGTATGTATTGTGCGAAAAAGGGGCGTGGCAGTCCAAAATTTCAAATGCCAATGCATTTGCGCTGTCGCTAGGAACCTCCATACCAGAATTGGTGATCCTATGTGCCATGGTTACTGAGATATTCGCCGAAAACACCGATTTTTTCCGAGGTGTGTCTAGTTTATTGCTCATTGTGGGCGAATGGGGCGTGGCATCGAAAAAAAAAAAAGATTCTTGTATTGACTGACTAAATATGTGATCGATTGACACCAAGCTCGAACTTGTAGCTCTTACCATCTCTGAAATCTGTTTGTTCATACGGACAGACAGACGGACATGGCTATATCGACTCGGCTTGTGATGCTGATCAAGAATATATATACTTTATGGGGTCTGCCACGCCTCCTTCTGCCTGTTACATACTTTTGCACAAACCCAATATACTCTTGCAGAGAGTATAAAAACCCTGATATATTAAATGAAAAAATCAAGCGGAACTTTGGACAGCTAAAACATAAATTCTAATTTCCGACACAAACACAAGAATTGCTTTTATGAATCAATTATTTTAATAAGACCAGGTAAGCGAGCGGAAAATTATACCTGAAAATAAAACGTATTTGTAGTACTCAAGTTATCAAAAGAGATCATTCGTGAATAGCCACCATGCGACTTAGTTTAATAGTTTTTATTGTTTCTACAATATGGATAATCCATCTAACTTATAATGTAAATATAAATGTAAGTTCTGAATTTCATTATATGCAGTCCTATTTAAATTAACAAACGCAGTCTGCAAAAGTTATAACGAATCGTGGATGGTTATCCACAAATGCCGCATAAAGGCTGTTAGTCGAAATGTATCGACATTTAACTTTAACGGTACCTTTCTCTATCCGGTATATGATTTAAGAGTCCGTTTCGAGGTACTTAAAAAGGCGAACGGATATAAGCCATGGCTTTATAAGGGTGAAATAGATGGCTGTCGATTTGTTAAAAAGGCGTATAATCCAGTAGCAATATTGGTGGTCAAGTTATTTAAAGAGTTTACCAACTTTAATCACTCTTGCCCATATGTCGTGAGTACTCATGTTTTCGCATATAAATGGTTGTGTACTGAATCAAAAATTTACAATTTGTTGTAGGGAACTCAAATAGTCGATGGATTCTACCTGCGATCGAACAAACTGCCGCATGCAATGCCGACTGGGGAATATTTACTGGGACTAACTTGGTTATTTGACAAAAGACCACAATTTTTTACAAATGTATATTTTACATTTACAGAGGATCTCTAAAATTAACAGATATACTGTGCATAATATAATAACCTTGATATATTAAATGAAACAAGAGAAAACGGTTATCTTCGGCTCGCCGAAGATTAAATACCCTTGCAGTCATGAATATTGCATTAATTTGGTTTTTTTAACAAATTATTTCTATGCTAGTTATATGATATAGTAGTCCGATTTGAAATTTGGTCAACAGATACACAGAAATACATTCTGTGTGAATTTCGTTGCAATCGGTCAATAAACACCAAAAATGTTCATACTAAGCATTTTCAACCGATTGTTCCTATGGGAGCTTTATGATATAGTGGTCCGATTTGGATGAAATTTGGTCAACAGTCGAAGAACGGTTATAAATGCATATAGCGTGAATTTGGTTGAAATCGGTCAATAGACACCGAAAATGTTCATACATTTCATTTCATTTCATGCATTTCGACCGATTGTTCCTATGGGAGCTATATGATATAGTAGGCCGATCTGTCCGATTTTTACAAATGATCTGCGTGCAGAGAGAATACACATCTGTTCCAAGTTTCATTAAGATAGCTTTAAAACTGAGAGACTAGTTCGCATAGAAACAGACGGACAGACGGACATGGCTATATCGACTCGCCTGTTGATGCTGATCAAGAATATATATACTTTATATGGTCGGAAACGCCTCCTTCAATGCGTTACAAACTTCGTAACAAAAACAATATACCCTCTGCAAATTCACACAGAATGTATTTCTCATTGTCCCCCATCTGTTGACCAAATTTCATCCAAATCGGACCACTATATCATATAGCTCCCATAGGAACAATCGGTTCAAATGCTTAGTATGAACATTTTCGGTGTCTATTGACCGATTTCAACGAAATTCACACAGAATGTATATCTCATTGTCCCCCATCTGTTGACCAAATTTCAAATCGGACTGGTTAAAAAAACCAAATTAATGCAATATTCATGACTGCAAGGGTATTTAATCTTCGGCGAGCCGAAGATAACCGTTTTTTCTTGTTTTAATAAATTCAGGTAATCGAGCGGAAAATTATATCCTAAAATACAAAATATTTGTAGTAGTCAATTTATTAAAAGAGATCATTTGGGAAAAATCAAAATGCGACTCAGTTTAACAGTTTTTATTGTTTCTACAATTTGGATAATCCATCTTACTTACAATGTAAATATAAATGTAAGTTCTTAACTGCATTATAAGCTAAAAATTGTGTAATCAACAGGATGCAGTCCTATTTAAATTAACAAACGCAGTCTGCAAAAGTTATAACGAATCGTGGATGGTTATCCACAAATGCCGCCTGAAGGCTGTTAGTCGAAATGTATCGACATTCAACTTTAACGGTACCATACTTCATCCGGCATATGATTTAAGAGTCCGTTTCGAGGTACTTAAAAAGGCGAACGGATATAAGCCATGGCTTTATAAGGGTGAAATTGATGTCTGTCGATTTCTTAAAAAGGCGTATAATCCAATTGCAATATTGGTGGTCAAGTTATTTAAAGAGTTTACCAACTTTAACCACACTTGCCCATATGTCGTGAGTACTCATGTTTTCACATATAATCATTTGTGTACTCAATCAACAATTTACAATTTGCTGTAGGGAACTCAAATAGTCGATGGATTCTACCTGCGATCGAACAAACTGCCGCATGCAATGCCGACTGGGGAATATTTACTGGCACTAACTTGGTTATTTGACAAAAGACCACAATTTTTTACAAATGTATATTTTACATTTACTGAGGATCTCTTATATTAACAGATATACTGTGCATAATATAATAATATTAAATTGCAAAATCAAGCCGAACTTTGGACAGCTAGAAAATAAAGTATAATTTACGACACAAACACAAGATTTTCTTTTATCGATCAATTATTTTAATAAGTTTAGGAAGTCGAGCGGAAAATTATACCCCAAAATAATATTTATTTTTCACATCAGTAGCTGTCAGTCGAAATGTATCGACACTTAACGTTGACGGTAGCGTTCTCCATCCTGCTTATGATTTTGGAGTCCGTTTTGAGCTATTTAAAAAAGGCTAACGGGTATAAGCCATGGCTTTATAAGGCTGAGCTCGATATCTGCCGATTTGTTAAGAAAGCGTATAATCCAGTAGCAATATTGGTGTTCAAGTTATTCAAAGAATTTAGTAACTTTAATCACACCTGTCCATATATGGTAACTAACGATTGCGATTGCAGGATTAAAGGCAGGCTATATATTTTATTTATAGAACTTATGATTCAGCATTAAACATTTTAATTTCTTGATAGGGCCCACAAATTGTCTTGTTCGTATTAAGTATTTCCAACCGATTGCATCTATGACAGGTAAATGATAAAGTCATCCGATCAGGATAGCTTTACAACTTAGAGGCTAGTTCTTCGTAACAATAACATAATACCTTCTGAAAGGGTATAATTAGAGTAAAAATCATGGAATTAAAATAAATGTGTTCAAGGCGTAGCAATTTTAGACTGAAGCTTATGAGTGTCGATTTCTAAAATATATATTTTTATAATTCATTTCCAATCGTAAACTTTACAAATTTCAACAAACCTGCAATGTCAAGCGGAAAGCTAATAAAAAACATAAGCAAGAGTTGCATTTGTCGATAAATTATTGTGATAAGCACCAGTCAGTCGAGCGTCAAATTATATATAAATAAATTTTATATATACAGTAAACAAAGTATTAAAAATTACCATTCAGTAATTACCACCATGCGAGGCAGTTTAACTACATTTATAGTTTTTGGTATTTGCATATTCAAACTAACTTATAATGTGAATATAAAATTGAATACTTGGTTGCATCATCAGCTAATTCCCCTATTTTCTACAGGATGCAGTCCTATTTAAATTATCAAACGCGGTCTGCAAAAGTTACAACGAATCGTGGATGGTTATCCATAACTGTCGCCTGAAGGCTGTCAGTCGCAATGTAACGACACTTAACTTTAACGGTACCGTTCTCCATCCGGCATATGATATTAGAGTCCGTGGTGAGCTGTTTAAAAAGGCTAATGGATATAAGCCATGGCTTTATAAGGTTGAAATTGACGGTTGCCGATTTATCAAAAAATCCTACAATCCAATCGCAATCATGGTATTCAAGTTATTTAAGGAGTTTACCAACTTTAATCACTCTTGCCCATATGTCGTAAGTATTCATTTTTAATTCACTGTATAAAGTAAGTTAAAGTTACTATAATATTTAAAATATTGTTCGTGATTTCTATTAATAAATTACAATTTGTTTAAGGGCCCCCAAATCGTCGATGGATTCTACCTGCGATGGAACCTACTACCCCATGTAATACCAACTGGGGAATATTTATTGGCGCTGTCGTGGTTATTTGACAAAAGACCTCAATTTTTTACAAATGTATATTTTACATTTACCGAGGATCTCTAAAATGAACAGATATTCTGTGCACAATATAAAAACCTTGATATATTAAATGAAACAAGTAAGAAAGGCTACAGTCGATCGAGCCGACTGTAAAAGACCCCGTACTCCCATTATAATGCGCATTTGTATTTAATTTGAATTAAAATATAATAACGAAATTTAAAAATTAAAATTTATTTGTATATTTTGAATTGATATTTAAAAAAAAAATTAAATTAGCAATTCTCATTGCCAGCATTCGAACCCACGACCCTCAGGCAACGATTTCACATTTCGCCGTAATTCTACCATTCGCACCACGCGCTATTTTCAAGCATGTTCCGCTTATTCGTATTTACATGTTATGCATACAAGTACACACTCGTTTGAAATTATGTGTATTCACATATGTATAACATGTAAATGCGAATAAGCGGAACGTGCTTGAAAGTAGCGCGTGGTGCGAATGGTAGAGTTACGGCGCGATGTGAAATCGTTGCCTGAGGGTCGTGGGTTCGAATGGTGGCAATGAGAATTGCTAATTTAATGTTTTTTTAAATATCAATTTATAATATACATATAAATTTTAATTTTTAAATTTCGTTATAAAATTTTAATTCAAATTAAATACAAATGCGCATTATTATGGGAGTACGGGGTCTTTTACAGTCGGCTCGATCGACTGTAGCCTTTCCTACTTGTTTTAATAAGTCCAGATAATCGAGCGGACATTTAAAATGTATATTAGTTATGTGTGTGATTACTAATACACGCTCGTTAATAAACTAGTAAGAGAGGCTATTGTCACGCGAGCCGACTGTAGAAGACCCAGTAGTATTTTGTGACCGATTTGTCCTATGAGAGCTAAAGGATATAGTTGTCCGATCCGGACCAAGGTAGGAGAACGGTACGACTTCGGACTTTCATTGCAAATTTGGTGGATGGTCTCTGAGATCCAGGTTTTCACATGAATGGACGGACGAACCATTGTATGGACAAACGGAAATTGCTATATCGACTCGGCTGTTGATGTTGATCAAGAATAAATACTTTATGGGGCCGGCAGGTTTGTTAATAAGCGAGTAAACAGAACTTACACTGAAGAAAATTGCAGCACAACTAAAATTAACTCATTGTTTTAAATCCAAAATGTACCAGTAAAAGTATAGTTTCACTTACGATTAACTCTAATTTAACCTCAAGGAAATGGATTATCTGGTACTTAAGTTTCATTTGTGTTTTTCAACTTAAATTTCGGAATATGATGGTTCTGGTTGTGGTTCTGGTTCTGGGAGTCTTAAATGTAGCAGAGCAACGCATTCGTCACGATTTTTTTGTGGCATGGGAAACAAGGTGGAAGTTGCAAGCATTCTCATTTCTTTTATCGCACATTAAATTTACAAAAATAGTTTTAACACCTTTTAAGCTTACAAGCATGTGTTGCTCTTGCTGCTCTGCTCTTCTTGCTTCAGAGGCCTCGTTGATTTATCCTTTACCCTGGCGTACATGATCTTTGCTGGTAGACATGAGCTGACCATGGCCAACAAAAACAACAGCAACAACAACAAAGTCGACGACGACGACGACGACATGATTCGTACATAATCCAGCCATTATTTCAGACTCCGACTCTGACTCTGACTCTGTGCTGGCCTTTGGTTCGTTGCTTTTGGCCAGGTCTCTGGACGCGGCTGTCGACTTATCGCAAAAATTGCGTCAAGATGTTTTAATGCAACGCGTTCGTGGCGGTGGTTTGCGGCTATAAAAAATGAAAGCAACTTTTGAGGTGAGAGCGAAAGAGAGATTAAGGGAGAAAGAGAGAGAGAGTGAGATGGGGAGAGAGCGAGAGCAAACATTCTTTTTAATTTAAAACATTATCGTAAATTCTCTGGCAATTATGCGCGATGTTTAAACGTTCCATCCACTCAAATATCCGCATCGCATTCACATTTCCCATTTCGCATTGTCCGCAGTCACAACACATGTCCAACTCACACTAAGTTGCAGTTGCCACTTGCCACTTGCAACTTGCAACTAATGCTAATGAATTGTTTGTTGCCACATTCCCACTCTACATCGACTTTTGTCTGTCTCTCCCTCTCCCCCTCCTTGTCCTTTTCCAACTGTCGTGCTACAAGCAGATTAGCGTGAATACTCTCAACTTACCACCTGAAGGCCAGGTCCGAAGTTCTTAAGGCCATTTTGACTAACTAGACGGACCATATCTTATCTAGGCTGGGCTCTGTCGACACGTCGTTTGGCCAAAAGATATCACCATTTCAGGCCATGTGCGTGCATTGTTGTTATAAGTCAAGCTCGTGTTTAAGCCCTTGGCACAAATCGACAGATGCTTTAACTATAATTTCAAACCAGACTCGATAAACGACTGTAAACTTATGCGATTATCTGTAGCTGGGAATGGGCACTGACAAGTTTTCGCTTTCAAATTGAAAGGCTGTAATCAAATGAGGTATTGAGACAGCTGAGAATTTGATTTTACAGATATTTCAACTACTTAAATGAAGACGTATTTACTTGCTGAAACAAAAGTCGTATTACCAAAATTATTTACCCCTTAAAGCCATAAAGCAATTAAGCCCCATACGCTGGCGTTAACATAAGTTTGTCTGAATGGATTCCATAGATTTTCAAGTCTCTACAGTTTGCCAATTCAATATGTAAATGCCGTAATGTCTGCATATTTTACGAACTGCAAAGTAGACAAGTTTTGTTTTAAAACTGTCAACGTAAAGGTTCGCAACGCCTACAAAGCGAATTCTGCTTTCAATAGGGTAAAAAAACCGAAAAAAAGGGATAGAATAAAAAAGTAGGGAAAACAGCAGATTCTGCGTAGGAAAAATCCGTAATAAAATAAATTGTTTCAATGCACGGCAAGTAATCCGCTTTAGCGTCTCTCATTCCTTGTGGTTTAAGATTTATGCACTGCAAAGTCGATTTCCATGGCATTTTCTTTCGGTTTCCTTGGTGGCGAAAGTGAAAGGGGTGCGCGGCACGGTCTAGCCATAAATTAGCTGTGCGGAATGTCCTTCGGCTGCTTTTGTACTCTTTTTGCTGTTATCCTGGCAGTGGCACTTAAACACAGTTAATCCCCGCATTGCTGGCTAAACAAAGTTTGGCAATTTCAACATCTTCTTTGCGTCTTCAGCTCCTTCTCCGTTTCCTCTTGCATCTTACATTTTTTCAGCTTACTGTTGAACAGTTTTCAATTAAAGTGTTGAAAATTTAAAGCCGTCGTGGCAGCCAAAACAAAACACATGACAAATTAGCTTCCTAATGAGCTGAGACATAAATCTTGACATGCTTTTGCCACGCACTCGAGCAAACAGCAACCCAGCCCACCTCCACAACCCGCTTTCGAATCCACAACAATGAACAGGAGACTTCCTTTGCCCCCCTCTATTTAACCCCGCCCATGTAACGTCTTGTACACGTGTTAAGGCAAACATGAAAGGCACCCGAGAAGGCATTAAGGCTTCATTACAAGGACTTTTGCGCTTCCTCTTATTACCGCTCCTGTGTGTTGTCTGTAAGCCGAGCCATTATTAAAATGAACTGTTAATACAACGACAGCCAAACGCTTGATTTAACAGCACACCAACCCGAGCTGGCTACCAATTTCAATTGAATTTTAAATTAAGAAATCACAGCATCAAATCCAAGACAGACAAGCTGTGGTAACTATCAACAAAGCCACAGGCACAGAGCAGAATTAAAAATAGAAATAAATCCTCTGACATATGAATTATTTAGCCATATCTGTGATGCTTTAAAACTCCCCTTTTTACTAGTTGAAAGCTTTACCCACATCATAACAATGAATAGCATTTAAAAAAAGGTACAAAAAGCCAAACAAAAAGCCATATCAAGTGAAACTTGTAAATATTTAAAAGGCCTCTCATATTTTGTTTGCCGTATCATAAATCCCACGAGCAGCTGTTATAAATAATAAAAGCATATATATTTAAATGCCCATAAATTTGCGATACGGATTTAGGTCATTAAACTGTACTAAAAACGAAATGAATCCAAAAGGCGGAGAAAAAACAGAATAAAATAAAATCAGTGCCTGCTTCTAGGCGCACGTGAAGTTCCTCTCGAATGGAACATAATGCTCGTAATACTCCAAGTTGACTGTAAAGAGCCCATTCGAATGCCCATTGCAGTGCGTATTATTAGCATAATAAAAGTATACACACACACACGCACACTCGCTCACACACAACCCAGTTGGGGACGGCAGTGATGTGGGCTAAGCCAGGGAGCGGATTTTGGATTGCAGATTGCCGGACAGCATTGGACAATATAATTTTATGGGCACACTTTTATTGTAGCAAAGTGTCTTGAGCTTTGCTATCCACAGCAACAACATTATGATCATTATAAGCGTCATCATCATACCCGGAGTAGGCGTTGAAAGCCTTGGCCGCATAACATTTAAATGTTATGGCTTGTGGCTCACACGAGCTGCCATAAATGTTATAACAAATTCTCGTATATACTTGTACTTGCATCTATATTTTTTGTTCTAGCCGTACGAGTATAAACACTGGTATCATGTGCATATGGTGTTGACTTTCAAATGCCGCCGCAGTTTTATTAAATGCTGTAAAGGAGAGCGGGTTGCGAGGCGTAACCGCAAATTGCAAATGCTCACCTGGGCTCACCTGTGTTCAGCTGGGCCGCAGCAGGTGCTTGACTCGGCAATGGGGAAACCTTTGTCTGCGCATGTTTTAATTAAATATTCCATTTGCCTAACCCGAAACCAAAACCGAAACACACAGTTAGTTGTGGGTGTATGTAGTGCATAAATTTTGCAGTGACAGTGGTCAAAAAATGACACGGACTCTGTCCAAAGTACGGAGCACCTGACCTGTCTCTTGCCTGCGTACAGCTGCATGTTTGCATTAAGGATTATGTGTGACTGCTCACGGCAGTCCAATTCGAATCAGAGCCAGGGGGTGTGGCAGTTACAGGGCTGCCCATTGCCACGCAACTCATTAACACATGCTCTGGTGGCACAGTGGTTTGCGGTGCCTGTGCCAGCTGTGAGTTTGCGGTCAGACAACTTTAAATTTAAAGCACTTGACAATGTTTTGTGAATTGAATTGAATTTCAATTAGCTGTAAAAATAACAATTTTTGCACGTTCGCATTTAAATTGAACACAAACCAATAATGAACCACAAAACATTTTACAACTGAATAAATAATATGCACATTAATTTCGTGTATTTATTTTAAGCCCTTAATTGCGTATACGCCACGTTAGTCAGCTGCTAAAAGTGTTCAACTAATTGAAGAGGTCAACACACACAAATTACATTAATTTTCATTTATTTGCATGAAATTTTTGGGAGAAATAATGCAAATTTCAATCGACTATTTGCATTAAAAGTAATCTACAACATTAACTTAATTAATGCATATTTGCAATTAATTTAAATGTACTTGACGGGGAAATTTCGTGGGTATTTTGTAGTAATTTCCTTGCCACGTTTCAGACTGAGGCCAATAATTAATGATATAGAAATCCTATTTCATTACAAATCATTAAAATTCAATGGGGACAGCCATAAATTTGTAAGCACATTTAATTTGAAAACTGCGCTACTCGTAATTCACTTTACGCAACAATTTTTTAATGAAAATGTCAAAAGAAAACGAAAAGAAAAAATCGAAAAACGAAAAACTTTTCTACTGGCAACAATGGCAGCAATGCAAATGCGAGTTGGAGATGATAATGGCGACTGGTGGCAGCCAACGGAAGCGGAAGTAATGCCAAATAAGAAGACGGCACACGGCAAGTGGCAGGAGGGGGAGTGGCATGAGGTAACAACAACAAGCAAAGAAACGAACAAGGCGCCAACACATAATAATGCCATCATCAATGCCAAACAAGCAACGGAAAACGGCAACCCAATACAAAATATCGACAATGAAGAAATTCCAGGAGGTAGAGTGAGGAGGAGGAGGAGGGGCGACAACAAATGATGGAAGATGCTTTAAATTAACAAGCAAATGCAAATAAGCCGGCGCGCCAGGCAAAAGGGAAATAAATTAGATAAAGGCAAAAGGCAACAACGCAGAACAACGCACAGGACAACGCCGCGAGCCGCAGCACGCGCAGGATTATAACAACAGGACAGTAGCAGCAGCAACAACCATAATAGGCATCAAGAGCACCCAAAAAAAAGAAAGGAAAAGGACAACGCAGCAGAGCCTGCGGCCAAATGGAAATACATATTCTCGTATTTCTTTTGTATTGGATCTGCAAGATTTTGCTGGTTCGTTAAATATACCAAAGACATTTGCCCAGGATATTGAGAAGGCTGCTAAGGAGGCAGCTGCAGAAGGAGGCGGAGGAGGAGTCGGGTCCAAATGTCAATAAGTTAAGTGGGCATGGTCACGTTAAACTGCCACTGCCTTGTGTGTGTGTGTGACTGGCATGCTAAAGCGACCAACGAGCTGTGTGGCAACGGCATTAAACTTTGACTTATAAATATGATTAAAACATATTTTCACAGCCCAGCACAGACTACCCCAGATGAAAAGCCGATGAGACCAAAGCCAGTTGATAAATGTGCAAAGTTTGCTGGCTTAAAGCTCAGCAGGCAGTTCTGATGCCAGAGATGCCGATATTAATCCAATTTAGTAGCTACCATAAAAAGTAGCAGCAACTACCGCTCTCCATCTCTTTCGCACTCTCCTTTATGCTTCCTCTTCATCTGTAACTATTTGCATGATAAAAATCTTTCATCAAGTCAAGCGCCAAAACAATCTCAGTCGCACTTTTTGTTCGAGTTTCTCCTCGATCTCTGCATAATTCGACGATTGCAGCAAGTAGCGACGGCTCTGGCCTTTGTGTGGTAAACACCTAAAGTAGTAAACTGGGATTTAAGCACACACACACACACACCCACACACACACACACGCACACACGTTGAGCACTCACCTACGTGTCTATAAAAATTTTACGTCGCTCGCAAGGACAAAAACTTTTGCTTGGGTCTGAAGCCAAAGGCAACAACCAATGATTGAGGATTGGTGAGGGAAAAACGTTATACAGGATATGCCTTTTATTGCTGTGTGAGAATGGGAAATTGTGATGCCTGAATACATACATAAATTCTGGGTTATACTCGAGTAAAACCCAATAGGGACATTACCATTACGTTCTACCTACTACTACGAATCTATAGAATATGTAAAATACTTTTCAAAAAGATTAAAATTTTTGCAATTTTAATACGTAGCTGGGCACCAGGAAGGTGCTGCCAGGACACACACGCACACACACACACACACACTCACACACTCAAGTTTACGTGGGTTGCCAGCAGAACTTCTCGCACAGACAAAGTCGCAAGGCAAACAACAAATTTTCAAAGTTCCCTTCAAGTTTCACATCTTCCATGCAAAATATGGAACATCTCTCAATGTTTTTTCGGTCCATGTTTGCTCTGTAATTGTTTTTCGAAAAGTTTTTCATAAGCAGCTGCATGTTTATAGCAAAACTCTCGCAGTTACTCGGAAGACTCCTTTGGCTACTTTTGAGCAACTTAAAAACCTTTTTATTTAAATTCAAATCAAATAGCCATGTCGTTAAAGGAGTTCTTAAAAAATAAACGAAAAAAACTAGCCAAATAGTTAAAAAGTTTAGTTTTAAAAAAGTTTTCAAACTATTAATCATTTAAGCAAACTTTTTTCTTACAGTAAATAAAATTCTGCTTTCTTTCGGCAGCATTTTAGTCTTTTCACATAAAAATAGTATGAAGATATATACAAATATTAGTAAGCTTGTAGCTTTCGATTTCCTTTATAATTTTGGAGCACGCGCTGTCCTAAATCACTCTTACCCTAGTAAACTCATTGGTCACGCCAGTCCAGTTGGACCCACTAATAACTCAGTACGTACTCTGTTGTCCTGCGTTTTAAAGCCGCTTAGGTTCATGAATCCGCTTCCGGTGAAGCGTCCGCTTATTAAGCAACCCGCGCGCACCTGAAGACTTCCGTTGCCGAGCGACGGCAATGGTTGCCCAGCACCGTTGCTGGCCAAAAAGAAGACGTTAGGATACAGCACAAAGAAATGGATACCCAGGCCAGGACTTGGCAAGGACTTGGCATTTAAGATAAATGATCGCCTGCCAACAATGCACAAAGAAGAGTCACAAAAAGTTTGGTCACGTTTGTGCTATTTGGCGGCTGAGGCATATGCTCCCATTTGGGGGGTGTGGCATACCCCAGAAGTTATGTGTACTGGGGGTGGGTCAATGTCTAGCTTGCATTTACCTTGCCCGCAAATTTTAATATGGAGCTGGAGTTTAAAATTCAAGACACATGCAGCAGCTTAAACGTTTTAGAAATCTATTTTTCAAATGCCAAAGCCAGCACAAAAGAGGGAGCGACAGAAAGGGGATGGGGAGGAGGAAGAGGCATAGAGAGGTGTGGGCAGTCACATGTGTGCGTGCAAATTGGCAACGTTGCGCACATTTAATTGAAACGTCTGCCGAGCAGTACAGCAACAGCAACAAGAGCGGGACAGAGCGCAGGTGAAAGTGTTGCGACTTGAAGAACAAACAATTTTAGCCAATTTTATTGGACGCTCAAAGGAAAAAGTACACCAAATAAATGCCAATCGTAACAAGGAGTGTGTAGAGCACATACAATTCCATACGAATCCCAGACATGGACTGATGTCTGTCCAGTGCCTGCTGTGCCACCTTCAACTTGGTGCAGTGCTCGTAGAGTATAAGAGTCTGCCTTATGATGGTGTACTCCACCCACTGTATGTGCTCCAGCTGCGAGTACAGCTCATCAAAGTCCAGCGAGTGCAGCAGATCATAGATATCCGCCAAGACATTGCGTGGTATGAGCGTCTCCATGCCACTAATCACACCTGCATTCAGTTGCGGCAACTGCAGCTGCAGCTCCTCGTTGATCAGTGCTTTGTAGGCCGACAGCGTGTCCAGTTTGGTGTTCATACGCTGCAGACGCTGAAGGACACGTCGCAATGAGTGCTCCTGATCCAACGGCAGTGCTCCGGTCATGAAGTCCAGTGCATTGAGCGCCTTGTCGTAGTTGCCACGACAGATGCACTTGACAAGGCCGTCGGCCAGTCGTCGCTGCTGCGGAGTCAGTGTCTGCTTCTGTACTGTGGACATTACCTAAGTGTAATCCGTTTGTGATCATGGCGGAATTGTTATTTCCTTTCACTTTACTCACCATTTTTATCGCGTTTTGAGTTTTTGGGTTTCTTTCTGAGTATTTTTTCAATTACCTACTGTGTTGAATTTAGTGTGTGTAACTGTGTCTGCTTTAAAGTTAACTTTGATGGCTCCTCCAGCTGGCAAACGGAATGGGGCACATAAATCGAGCCACATATGTTGGCATTACAAGTGGCTTCTACGTCTGTGCGCCCAATTCAAATGGAAATCAAAGTGGGCGTTCATGAGTTAAACACTCAAATACAGTGGGAGCTACACTTGCAACTCGATGTGGCACTGTGACAAAGTCGCTGCCACTTGCGCGCACTTGTGGTTTACGACCTGGCTGCTTGCTCCTTTCTACCCCTTCAGCCCCTCTGCGCCCCATTCGCCTCAAGTGGTTTCGTTGACGGCGCTCTATAAAATGGCGGCAAGCATTTCCGCTGCTCAAAAATTTATTATTCTCATCTAGATGAGTTCATTATTTCTGCAGCGGCTGCCAATGTTGAATGTCGAATGCGAAAACAATTTAATTTTATTGTTTTCCACATAAATTGTTCTTTTTTCTTCTTTTCTTTTTATGTTCTTTTACCATTCGACAGAATTATGCATTGTTTTTCGTTTTCCGTAACATTTTCCATCTGAAATCTGAGACACAATCGGTTCGAGCTGGTGGGTGGTACAGTGGTGCTGTGGTTGCACTGCTGTTGTTCCTGCTGCTGGCCATATAATTGAGTCACGTTTGCTTGGGGATTATATGCGCTTGTGTAAAATATTCAGATTTATGCCGCGATGTCGATTCATATGTGAATATATGGTATATATAAACAAATTGCTGTTCTGAGTAGATATTGTTATTTATGATAAGCATGTAGACGCTTACACATTAGCCAAGTCTGGCAGAGCATCACAGTGTGTTACAGTACGCATGATAAGTTTGAAAAGGAATGGCAGATTTATATAGAATTGACTTATGTAGCACATAGCCTATGGAAGTCCTATGTGTTAATTCAAACAAGTTAGCAGTCTAATACCAATCCTAAGCTACTTAATTGTCAAGCAAGTTAAAGTCGTATTGTATTGGCATGCATTTCTTAATATAAATTAATTCTTAAGAATTTCTTAACATAAATTAATTCTCATGAATTTCCATTATACTCCTTTGATAGTTTGTATATAACTTTAGTTAGTGGTCCACTAAAAAATTCTTCAAAGCACACACACTGTGTTTTGTGCTACATCTTAAGTCCTCTTCTTTCATATTAAAAGCACTACCTTAAACCTATTTATATTCCATATTTATATTGTAGTTTCTTCCTTAATCTATTGATTATGCATATAAAGCTAAAACGCTTTCCAGATATCACAGTAGCCGTTAAGACCACAAATAAACCAATTTAGTAGGTTGTTATTAAGACTTTGCTCTCGTTTCGGCTACGTGTTCATAATGCCAATAACCTGGTGAGCCCCATGCCCAGTACTCGCCCCTGCCACCGTCTCAATCGTCAATAAACAGAAACTAATACATGACAGACCGAGCAGAGGGCTGAAAGAGAGTAGGAATCAAAATTCGTGTTGGCATGCAAGTTCAATGTATATTTTCAGTTTTGTGCCAAACGAAATTTAATTTATCTGTATCAGTTTCAGCTTGCTGATAGTCAGATGACAGGAGCAGGCCGAGAGCAGTCAATGGCACAGCTGGAGAAACACATGTTCCGACAAATTCATCTGCCATGTCACAATGCGCAACGGCATGCAGAAATGTTCAAAGGGGGAGAGTAGAGAGCAGGGGGAGGGCACCCCACCCGGACATGGATATGTATGAAGTTGGGGGCGTGGAGGGTTGGGCAGTCAGCCCGAGAGTAGTTGGTATAGGCTGCACACGCTGCACGTGACAAGACTCAACGAAAAGTGAAACTTTCTGTGCAAATATTTTTACAGCAAACAATATTTTGGCAGCAGCTCAAACTTAAAGCTTTCCGCCCCCACAACCGAACCCCGTGCCTTCTTCTCTGCCCTCATAATCCGTAAGTGTCATTAATCAAATGGTGCCCAATAATTTCGTCGGCGCGTCAGCGTCTGCCAACCCTTTCTGGCCCACATCCTTTAGCCGTTATCCTTTATCCTTGCCACAGTTTGAGCTTGTTTAGCAGCCATTTTTGAAATATGAACTTTTTGCGCTGACGAATGCCGGCAGTCATTAATAAATTAGGGGTTAAAACGCCATAAAAGCAGCAGGCTGGGGGGAAATGGGGGAAAAGGAGACGCGTAGGAAGCGCTGGGGAAAAGTTGTTTATTTAATTGAAAGTGAAACGAGCGAAAACAGATTTGTTTAACTCAATTAAATAGAGAACGAGGTTTCATTTTACGATCCTGACAGTTGCTGTCAACAATTCAAGTTTTAGTTTCATTTAATCACCAACAATTTCATTTAGTTCGAGTTTTAATAATGGAATATAAAAATTTAGACACATGGTACCAGTGCAGGTGCCACGCCCCCGGCATAACCGTTGAGGAGGAAAGTGAGCAAAGTGATGTGAGTCAAGCGACAGCGCTGGCAGCTGAAGAACCCGATCTGGACTTGGCCAATGCTCAACTAGAGGCCATAAAGAGGCGACTTATTGAGTTGCGTGGTAAACTGATTAAAACACCTGAAGTGGAAACTTTGCATACCATCGAGAACTCAGTTCCACTGACACCCAATCAGCTGAAGTTGCAGCAACTGCAATCCTGCAACAGCACACTCAAGCGCCAACTTGAGAAGACGATGCAGCGTTTGCAGCAGACACGCAAGGAGATGAAAACATTGGACGAACAGCGTTGCCAAGTGACCTCGCGTCTCTCCGAGATGGCCAAAAAGCTGAACGAGTTCAGTAGATGCCAGGAGAAAGCCAAACATTACTTTGGCTTGTGCATCGAACGCAATGAGCAGATCAAGGCTTGCAAACTGAGTCAGCAGGACTTTTCCTCACAGATGACCCGCGTGATAGTCCACACTGAGTCGAGAATGAATCATCTGGTGCCGATGCGTTGCCACAAACAGTTGCACTATGATTTATCCATGGAACTTGTTCTCATGCGCATCTGTCTCCATACGCTGTTCAGCAATGTGATGAATGACACGAATCAGTGTGCTCGTCGTCTGCTCCAGTGAGTATTCCGCTCGACTCCTCGAACTCTACTCCATTTCAATTCTAAATTTCAGACAAAACTGGCGCTGCAATGAAGCGCTTCCCTCTGTGGACAGTTTAAAGTTGCGCGATTAAAACACTTGGCTCATGAATATTTTCCCTTTTTTTATTATTTCATTTCATTTTATTTGGTTTCAGTTGTTTGTTTGCTGTTGGCCAACTTGGCCTCTTCTAATTGCTTCTGAAATGTCGCTCAATTAAGATTATTGGCGCTCGGCGGCTTTTATGGCACTTTTGTGGCACATTCCCTTACGCGGCGCAGTCGTAATAATTACAAAATTTTCAACTCTGCTCCAAATTGCCTCAGATTAATGACGTGCGCTTTTATTTGAACGCATTAAAGTAACAAATAACCGAGCATAGCATTTTTTTTCCAGCCCTGACTGCTGTCCACAAATTCTAATCCGACAGTCGAGGCCATACAAATGTACACATTCCCACCAGGATAAGACGCTACAACTAAATACGAAATGCCATCTGATAAAAACAAAGCAGATTTGTCTCTGCCGCACAAACACACGGTAATACCCAGCCTGATACACGCCCCCAAAAAAAAATGGGGGGTGTCTAAAAAGAAAAGTCCTTGACACAGGCAGGGAGCTGCTAGCGGCTATGATACCACATCCTTAGGTTTTGGAGCCTTTGTCGAAATGCGTAAAAACTCAATTGGCAGACAGACAAACTATGGATTGAGATCTAGCTATGTGTCTCTCCTTCTCCCTCTTCCCTTTGCTGTTCCATTTCCCCGGGCTAGGGAAACATGGGTTAAATGCGCCACAGTCCTCGTGGCTAAGTGAGATAGCGCTAAAACGGCAAAAACGAATTTATTGGAGTCATGTGCTGATAAGCGCTCGCTTCAATGCCATGCCAAATTACAATGTTACATGAGTATCATGGCTGGCAGCTGCACAACGAACTGCCAATGCTCTGCAGTGAAGGAGACTAATTAAAATTACCTGTCGGTGACACTGACTTTTATTTTAGACCAGTTAAAGTTATTTTACAATTTTTATAACATTTCTTTTAAACTAAGCCTTTCCTGACTAAAATTCGTGTATGTTTTCTAGGAAAGAGTATATGGACACATAGAGATACCAATTGCCAACTACAGGCAGCAAACACATCAGACAGCAGAACATGGTTGTAACACAGGAAACGCATTAGATACTTTTTTGGTCTGGTTAGCCCGCTCATTTTCGCCCAGGTTCTGGCTGTGGCAGTTGCGCTGGGCCTGGACCAGGACCTGAACCTGGTCAGCTGGACAACTTCTGTGGCAGACATTCGATGTGCGATAAAAATCTGCGTAAAATGATGCGGCAATTTGATGAGCAACTAACTTCGGGCAATTAGTTTGGCAACATTTCGCATGGAAGTTCTAGTTGGAGTTGGACTTGGAGTTGGAGGTGGAGTTGAAGTTGTCGTGCGTGTTTTTTCACCCAACTAAACTGTTGCTCCCCCCTGCGTGGGTTGTGCGGAGAATTGGGAATTGGAACTGAAACTGAAACTGAAACTGGAATTAGAAGTAGTATTGATAACAAACGGGGGGACTGTTTCATAGCATTTAGCGTTAATGTGTTTAGCAACTGTTTGAAGTTTTGCTGATTTATATGACTGGATGCTGACAAGAATACTCTTAGATAGTCACGCCCCTTTTAGTGTATTTGCCATTTAACTAAAGTCTTTAACAGCACAAACTAAATCCTTTTCTTTCAGAGACGTATTAAACATTGGTTTCGTGCCTTGGGGCTGTTTCTGTTTAGCAACAATCTCAAAGATACATTCAAGTGCACTGTACTTGTGTGTGCCGGCCGCAAAAGTACAAATAATTTCCATTTGGCCATAGCAGAGACTGCAGATTCAACATTTGCATTTTTCTTCAGCTTCAGCTTCAGTTTCCGTCTCAAACTCAGCCGAATCCAGCAGAGCAGGCAAATATGCCTGCAAGGCGGCAAGCTGAGTACAGTGAGTTTTGGTAGTGCGAGTATATTTGTACAGCCGAGAGATATGTCTACTTATAGATACTTTTGTTGACTGGGCAAACGCAAAGGAACGAAACGATGCGGCACAAGTTGTAGATAAATATGGCATAGATTACATAACTAGTTCGGCCGAACAATAAAACTTTTGCCTTGCCGCGACGACAACACAAGTATCTATTTTTCTTTTCCACTTTACTTACACACACACACGCATACACATGCACTACACACTCGTGTGTGTGGTATCTGTAGTGCAAACATACTGTTATTTATGAACTTCAAAGTTTTTGTGCTACATTTAGAATGCACAGTTGCCATGGCGCCGTGGCTTAGTTGGTTAAAGCGCCTGTCTAGTAAACAGGAGATCGTGAGTTCGAATCTCGCCGGGGCCTACAGTGAACTCTTACTACAAGTGGTATGGTAGTGGAGTTTAGTTGTGTACACTTTTTTAACAGTATTTTCCAATTACAAAATGGCTATTTTGCACACCGTCTGCTGCCATTTCCGCCCCATTTATTATTGTTTCCTTTTCCGCTCGCATTTCCATTTAAATTTCCTATTGTTGTTCCTGTTTAAACTGTTGTGTTGTCCCCGTTGCACGCCAACTGACGCACTTGCCATTAACATGTTTCAATTGCCGCAATAATTGTTTCAATAATCGTTAGAATCAGCAATATTATGCCGTGCCATGTACTTTCTGCATAACTGTAAAAGTACTGCACAAGCTGCGCATTTGGAAAAAAGCTTCCACAGCAAAAGCTTTAAATATTTCTATGCTTCTTTTTATAGACAGGTAAATCGACAATTGCTGCGAGAGCTGATAAGGGCAACTAAATTAAATATAAGTGCCAGTGCTTACGAGTAATACTAATGCGATTATTAACTACCAAATACCCTGTAAAAATATTAAATAAATTCTTTACCTGACTGTAAATCTATCCTTCGTTTATAATATCAGTATCTATTTTTCGTTTATAAGCTAAATATAGACTTGCTTATAAATAGAATATCAATTTGGAGCAGGACATAGTCTCAACATACCCGTAAAATATCACAAACAAATTGTTTTCCATGATATATCACTATCTCCATGTCTTAAAATACAATATTTTAATTAAAATAATGTAGTTTTCATGCACTAGTCTATAGATAGCAGTACACGAAAACGTAGCATTTTCTTAAATTGGCTTTTTTCCGCTGAGCAGACACAGCGGCGCCGTGGCTTAGTTGGTTAAAGCGCCTGTCTAGTAAACAGGAGATCGTGAGTTCGAATCTCGCCGGGGCCTTTGAATTGATAAGATTGAAAATCAATTCAACAGTAAATCAATTTTTTGTTTTAATATTATTTTATAATATTTTCTAGTCACTAAAACTATGGAGCAGGCCTTAACTGAGTAGGAATAACATAAAACATTTACAATTTGGTTTGTGCAGTGGCTAACAAAAGCTAACACGGAGCTTTAGAAGCTTTCAAGCTTTCACAACTTTCACTTTTCATTAATCCTGGTAGACCAGATACAAGACGACAATCATAAAATACGTGGGTCGTTCGTAAACAAGCTGGGTAAAGTTATCACGCTTCTCATCCATCAGATGGACCATTCGCTGATAGATGCCCTGATTCTGCTTCTCCACCAACGACAGCAGACAAACAATGCGATGCCTGCGAATTAAGATTAAATATTGAGGTCATTGTGGAATTGTTTTCACTGGTAATTCAAATAAGTGCAATTTGCACCACTCACCGCCTGTGGTTTAACTTCTTGACCCGATCCCGTATCTCTGCAGCCAAACTCTCCACCAGCTGCAGAGCTCGCCACGAATCGTAGCTGCGGCTAAAGCGATCCCACAGCAGACGCTCCTCGATGCAATCTTCGATGATTTTCTGCGCACGTTCCATATTGAAATTGGTGTGAAAGAATTTCCAATCATTTTTCGGCTTCTCCTTGCGCTCGCCACCCTCTCCGACAGCACCATCGCCCTCGCCGCCGTTCTGCAATGCCCGCCGTCGACTAAGCATCGACTCGGAGAGCAAAGCATTCATCCGATTTGTGGTGCGTACGGACGCGGTGATGCTGCAAATGGAAACGGCAACAAAAACAGAAACTAATCAGTCGGCATAAATTGATACACGTGGCACATACCGCGTCTTCATCGAGGTCCAACTGGACGCCGCCAAAGTTCCCGACATTTTTCCCCAATATGTATATTAAGTATACGTTGGAAAAAATTCGCGGGCAGCCGGCAAAAGGAAAACAAATTCCATGCACTGCTATCGGCACACTGACAGGACATCGGTACTGACATGCTGACATGCTGACACGAGGAGCCTTAGTCTGAACCTACCACACATGCACCCACACACACACCTATACACAAGCAAACAGTTTTCGTCGGCGACTTTGTTGGTTTTTCGAAATACACTCTCTTGAGGTACATTTTGGCCTTCCGGTTTGCGTGTCGCTTATCATAAACTCAAAGGCAGCGCTCCAATTGCAGCAACGGCGACAGCGACAGCGACAGCAACAGCGACGGAGACGTGGGTGTCATCGCCATCAGTTGGGAGTCTCAGGCCTGGCAGTCATAGTGTCGGCACATGAACGCGCCCTCGTCTAGGCCAAATTACTTGGCCAACTAGCAACACGCGAAGATTTTCGAGTTTATGACTTTTGATCGGTTACTTTGCGACACCTGCGACGCTCCGTGCAACGAAATCGCGGCCATTGTGCGGTTGACAGCCAAAGTTCAAGTAGTTTGATTGCATTTACGACACTTGACAAACTCTTTATTTTCATTCATAGCATTTTACCTGCTTACACCCACTGACACTGACTAGTTGCCAATTGCAGCGTATTCAGAGTTCGTGTTGTTAGCCATCAAAATGCACACACACACTCTCACACTCGCTGTTATTTACTTAGCTATACTTTTGAGCTTATTAAATTGATATACCCGTCGAGTCACGTGTCGAGTCGGGCCCCACCAAATAGTTTCCAATATTTCCCATATGAGTATTCTAATTGTGTTGAGGTAGTGCATGAAATGCATGCTTATATCAAACTGCCGTCTACAGCGCGTGTCAGTCAGTTAGAAACGGCTTTGAAACACCAAAGTTGGTTGAGTTATGAACTAGAACAAGTCTAAGCTACTTTCAATGAATTTTAAACTTGTGTATTCTATATAAATTTCAGCTCAGTTGTGAATAATTGAAATTAAATAAAATTAAATCAGAATTTTACCCCATTTAAAGTGTTTCTAATTCATAAATTTTCACAAAGTAGAATTAATAAAAGTAGTAGTTAAGTAGTTTTCTTAATAAATTTACCTCAATGCTTTCTCAGCGGTGTTGACTACTCATATTTTTCTTCACTTTTCTTATTCGTAATCGATAAGATAAGCAAGAAAAACAACAGTAAATACTCCCGATTTGTTACCATCTCAGTTGGGTCTCAATTTCGAAAACAATAGGAAGCTTTGTAACGGAATAGGCTATAAAATTAAATGGCTGACAAAAATTATAAACAAATATATGTATGACGAATTCTTAAGAATTTTCTCTTTTCATTCCATCACCAATCGGGCCATTAAAAATAAAATTAAGAGTAGCTGTTGGTAGTAGCAAAATTAGCACAATTGGCTGGTCTATCACAGAGCTATTTTAGTCCAATCAAAAACCGATTGTTAAGTCCCAGATTGTTTTTAGAATAATTTTTTATTTTAAGCTTAAATTCGTTACTCACATATTTGATAAAGACATGTACAGTAAGTAGTCTACACAGTGACGTAAGTTTTTAATATTTTTAGCCGTTTATGTTTAAATTAAAGTCAAGTGTTGTAACTTTAGTGACTGAGTCAACTACAAGCGGCCACAACAGCTTTAGTGGCAAACTGAAGGCGAATTAACCGAGCTCCGTCTTTTATTGCTCGAGTCATCAAATAGATGGAACTATAACCGAGCTGAGATAGTAGAATTAACCGTGTCATATATCACAAAGATACAAAAATTATTCACCTTGTGCGCCCGACAATAAACGGTTGGAACTTTAACTGAAATTGTTGCCATTGGCAGTTACCTGGTTACTAATTGCCAGGCACAAACTTTACGACACGTGAATATGTGCCAAAATTAAGTAGCAAAGCCACAGTGAGTCCTCCCCAGCCCCCGGCACTGCCACAACAAATTAAGCAATTTGTTGGCGGCGACACCCACAACTGGCAACACTTTTGTGGCAAGCAGCGACTGTTGCTATTGATGCGTTGGGGCAGGCTATTAGCACCACGGGTGCACGAAGGGTAAACAACCGAACAAAACGTAAACAAAAATGGGAAAAGGAAAAACTAAAGGAAAACAATGGGAAACAGGCACTACATGCCACAACTATTTGCATTAACTTACGCTTGCATGCGACTCATGAGGCGCCTCGAATTATGCTACGCTTTTTAGCCGGAATTGTAACCCGTTTGCTGTGAGCTGTTAGCCCTTAACTGTTAGCCGTTTGCCGTTTGCCGTTAGCCGCTCAGTATTTTTGGCAAAACTGCACGTACGCTCGTCTCAAATGAAACTGCCGTTGGCTGCTCCAAACATAAAAGCGCAAAACTATCGCTAAACAATTGCCCCCAAAACTATGAAGAGGAAGCAGCGCGCTCTAACGGAATCCGCTGACAAGGTGTACGCTGCAAAGGTGATTGTTTCACGATACACCACGCCCCCTAAAAAATGGAAGTAAACCCCATCTAAATGGTATCCTCCAAGCTTTGGTTACCGTGGCATGTCTAAAGACAACTCTGAATTTTGTTTTTATTTTTTGTTAGGAAGCCCCTCACTCACACAGGCACATGTCTAAGGTTTATGTGTATTCTAAATTGTATTTATTTTCAGTAATTTTCTTTATATTTGACACACATATACGGCAGCCCAAAACACAGACACACACACCACACACACACACACACTCTGGAAAAGCGTTTATTCAGTGAGGCAATTAAAAACTTAGGTTACAAACTGTCGACACGATTGCATGCAACCGATTTACTCTGACAGCTCTTCTATATATTAGTGAGTGTAGCGGCGTGAGTGAGAGCGACAGACAGCTAGAAAGAGATGGAGTGAGAGAGAGAGAGCGCGCGTGAGATCGCGTGTCAACATCACGTTGAACATGTCCACTTAAGAATTGCATTTAAAAATCCACAGAAATCGGAACTGTACACGTGAGAACCGTTTAGCTTTGTTAGCCAAATTGTTTGGGCCAAGTGGCATATTGACACAACGTTATGAGTGCTTCAATATATATCAAGATAAATACAATTAAAGTGTTGCAAAACAAAGTTGTTAAGTGCCACAAATCAAGCTATGAATTTGGTAAGCAAATTTATTTTATTAGACTACCCAATTTAATGACGACATTAAGTTATCAATTGTTATGCATTAAAAGATTAATTTCTATTTCTTCCAACTGTAATCTCAGTCATGCTTTTATCTAATCCTATAAATAAAGCCAAAGTTTTAAACCCATTTCTTTTAAACTAGAAAGGTAATCGATTGTAACTTATTTAAAAATTGTATATTTACTAATTGTGTTTTACATAAATAACATTTTTGTCATTCTATTATTTGAATTGTCTGTATGTTTTTTGATATTTCCGGGAAATGCTTAGTATCTGGAACGACGTTGCTCGTTGTTGAAGGTAATACCCAAAATCGTGGCGAAAACGAAGGCAGCACCCTGTAAAAAAGTCAAGTGTTGACATCATACAAAAGCTCTCACCAAATATTTGTTTTAGATAAGTTAACTTACCTCGATGGCCACCAAAATCCAACCAAAGACCTTAATAAACTTAAAGGCTTCGGTATAAGCATCGATCAATTTGCGCAGGCAGCCGTCGGGGTAAACCGTATGACTCGTAGTGCTGGTACCGTTGTTGGGAGCATAACAACTTTGTGGTGTTGTCATGTTGTCCTTGGTATAGTCGTTGGGTCCATTAATACCACAGCATTTAAACTGAAGAAAGAGAATTAATTAATTAGCTTTAAAGCTAAGAATAAAAGAATTATGGGACTTACAGTCTTCTGGATAGTACCCATGGCATCGGTTCCATTCTTCTGCTTGGCCCAGGCGTCATTCAACTGATCCCTGGCAATTGTATCCTCATTGACGTGATGCACGTAGACAAAGCAGAGCACGCAGGTTAGCACAAGTATGACCAGCAAAATAATGGAATACTATGGACAACAAATGAATGGGTTAATACAGCTACTACTTGTATATAGACAATTTGTTACTCACCATCCATGTCAGGCATGAGTTCTCCTTGATGGCACCACAGCAGCCAAAGAAGGATATCAAAAATATGATGGAGCCAATCACAATGAAGAATATAAGTATGGGCCGTGTCTCTTCGGCGACATCGTCAAGTTCAATGGAATTAACCACAATCACGGCAATGCCGAGCAACTAAAATTTAAAAGCGTTACGAAATATAGTCGTTCATATTACTGACTCATATTCAGGTGTATACATATATGTACTTATGAGTGTATATAGAAAGATAACCCGAGTGCTTAAACAAAGTATGGAAAATATCTAACGTGCCGCACCCAAGCTCAGCTATCTGTACGGTGTACAGTGCACACACACAAACACACACACAGTGAACTCTCATACATCATGCACGGTTGACTGCCGATTATAAGTACTGAACCACCGAACCACCAAAACTGCACTCAACTCCACTGAACTTTGACGCTGACTAACTGCGACTCAGGGAAGTATCTTTCGGATGTGGTTGTTGCTGTTGTTGCTGTTCTTACTCACCGCACAGAGCGCGTTGAACAGGAATACAAGATATTTGATCGTTGCCGTTGCACAACCCATTTTACTTCCACTCTCTTTTCTTTGCTTTGCTTTTCTATTTACTCTTTGTTCTACTTGGCTAATCTGCTTTTAGCCAACTGTCCAACTGTCCGAAACTAGAGACTATGTTCAAAACTTTGATGTTAACTCGTCGACGACTTTTTTTATACTAAATACTTGACTAAAAAACAACTCGCTTTCCCGTTCCGATCGCCGGTTTGTTTGCGATAATAATTGTATGGGGAGTTTTTTAGTTTTTTTCATTTTCTGTGACAATGTGGCGGTGAGAAAATAACAATAATAACAATAATACGCGCTCAATGCACTGAGAAAAATACTCGAGTGACATGTTGATGCTATCAAAATTCTTATCGCACTGATAGCAAAGTTAACCTGGTTGCTTTCAAATGACTGTTGTCAATTAATAATAGTAGTGGTAGTCACTATATTAATTTCCTGGCAGGTTTATTAACTTTAAGACCCTGTACGTCGTCTCCAAGTGCTGTTAATCTACAACTTATGACTGTATCGAATTTAAATATAAATACATAATTGCATTCAATAAGTGGCCTGCACTTTGATGCAATCAAAGTTAATGGATTTCAACAAGTATGACTCACAATTCTGCTGGTACAGGTCCCGGCCAGCTGTAAATGTGGGCGTACATTGGACCTATTTATTTATAGAGTATTAGGGTAGTCTTGCACTCAATATGGCCCACTGTTTGACCCTGAGCCGATAATGAAGTGAATGTAGTGTAAGGTAATTTACTGATAACAGCCAACGACTAATACCACACACTTATCAGTGCTAGTATCAGTTGACACTGCTCAACTAACTAAGACATAATTCAGACTCAAAGAAGCTTTGGGCTGTGAGTTTTCCTCTGATCGATTTGTTACCTAATTGAGTGCACTCGGAGTGCAGCTGGTAATCGTTCGCATTGATTTCAGCACTGAGATGGGTGTGATAAGCTGCTCGCTTTTCACTCGTGACGCTCCCGCACAGCTGTTCGCATTGGGAAACCTTATCAGCTAGGTGAGGCTTCTCCCTGTTATCTGAATACCTCTTAAGCTTCAATGGGCAAAACACACACACACACACACACCCATACACGCTTGGCTAATGTTTGATTTGGATTTTTTTTATATTTTTCTTGCCGCTCAGTTGCTTTTTAACACTGCGCATAGACGAGACAGCAGAAAAGAAGAGAATCGAATATTCAAAATGAGCTGCGGCACGAAAACTCTGAAGATCATTTCGTTTATTTTGGATTTTCTATGTTGTGTGAGTTCAAGTTGCGAGTTTACATTAAGTTTTATCAATAAATTGTACAAATTGTTTAACTGATTTGCAATTTTGTACAGGTTTTTGGTGCTTTATCTATAGCGGCATGTTCCTACGCACTGATAGTGTTCAAGAAGAGTGAGGCCATACGTATACCCTGTATATTGGGCATTGTGCTGGGAGTGCTGATATTTGGTAGCACGATTCTTGGCTGCATTGCGGCGTTACGAGAGAACATACGTCTCAGCTGGATTGTAAGTGAAACACTTTATATGATACAAATTTAAACGCTTGATTTTTCAACCGTTTTAATTTCTTTGCAACACCTAAAAGTATGCTGCGGTTTTGTTGGCCTTGATATTTGGACAAATAACCGTTATATTCGCACAACCAATCAACTTTAATCTGCTCGCAAACGAAACAATCAGCAATGCCTGGCAGCATGAACTTTATCACAAGGGCAGTATGTCCTACTATGAAATCAAGGTAAATATTGATTAATTTCGAGACTGCATTGCCTAATATCAATTTGCTACCCATTTTAGTACAACTGCTGTGGCAAGTCGGGACCGATTAACTATGTGGACAGCGGATTGAAAATTCCTGCAAGTTGTTATTTGAATCAGAATGCAACAATTCCACAAGATTTGTTTACCAAAGGCTGCGACGAGAAACTAGCAGCTGCTTATGTCATGGGCACAAGCTACGAACGCATCAGCGACTGGACCGTTGTGGGCATAGAGGTTTGTTAAGATAAATATAAAAAAGTTACTTACTTAACTTATTTACTCTTTTACAGTTACTCACAGTTATGGTTGCAGGTCTCTTTGCAATCACATTACAAAATGCAGAACGTAGACGTCTTTATCGTTAGTTCAATGTATTAAGCTAAATAATAAACAGTATTGTGAATTTTACATAAAAAATATATAATTAATAAAATAAAAATGTTTGTGTACAATTTCAAATCAAAAGTTGTCTGTTTGAACTGAAGAACATGTTGAAGCGCACCAAGCGGAAATTGCGAGTACTACGCGTATAGCGGAATGACACTGGCTACTTTTTTTGCTTTTGAATCATATACATATAGACAAAATTAGCAATGTAAATAAATAATAAATGACAATGTAAATAAAATAAAAGAAATAAAATTTGGACCAGATTTAATTCATTGCATACGGTAATTTTATTTTATTTAATTGCTTACGACCTTAACTTCTTCTACAGTGTGCTGCAAGGTTGCCACCTCTGCAAATGACTTATCGCCTCGCCGCCACAATACTCTTCCGTTTATCGATAACAAGCTGTTCCGTGTTTACAAATTCCAACATGAAGACAACATCTGGCATAACTAGTTTTTTGCATAAATAGCAATATTTCGAACAACCGAAATGCATTCATAAATCATTTTGCACAGTTGTCAAACAGAACGTTTATACGCTGCGAAAGACAACGACTGCCACAGTGTTTACACAGTCAGCGTTCAAAGCCGAGTTCGACGGACGGGAGCACAACAAACAAGAGATAAATTTCTCTGCCATCGCCTTTAGTTGGCAGCGAAGAGAGCTGGCGAGCTTAAACTATTGAGAGGTTCGAAGTTGTGGCTCAGAGTTGTTGCCGGTCATTAACACAGCGTTGCTGAAGGCAAAAACAACGCTTAGCGACGAAGGCGGACACAAACAAAAGAAATCGGTGGAAGCGGCAACGGCAGCGGGAGACGCACACACACAAGCACTGGGTGTCCAAAATAATAATTCGTCAAAATGGGCCTTCGATTCCAGCAGCTGAAGAAGCTCTGGTTGTTATACCTGTTTTTGTTGTTTTTTGCATTCTTCATGTTTGCAATTAGCATAAACTTATATGTGTCAAGTATTCAAAGCTCTGACGCAGAGCCGCGGTAAGTAAACCACAACAACAGCCAAAACAGTTAACTATATTGTGTGTGCTATCCAAACAAATACCGATGGTGAAGGAAATTAATGTGGAATTCGCCATGAAGATGCAACCAACCTGCAACTTGGCTTATGCCAAAAATAAAACAAAAACTACAACAACCGTTGCGTTGCAATGTCATTGCATAATTTTCATCAAGGCAAAAGTCTGTTGTTAAATTGTCGAGACTCCGCCATGGTGTTGCAAGTGGCGTTGGCGGCTTTTGTCGCTGCCGGCGATGATGTTACACTCGAGTAACTTGACTGGACGGACGGGTCTGAAGTCTTGGGTCTGAGGTCTGAGTCTGGGGGTCTATGGTCCGTCAATCTATCTAGCCTTGCTTTCGATTTTTATAGCTACTTTGCATTTTTTTTAATTTTTTTTTCATTCCATTTTTACAATTTTTATTTCTTATTTCTAGTATTTGGCTTGATGCTGCGGATGCGTCTCAGCCTCATTGTTGAATATACACACACAACAAATTATTGCCATTGTCATCTATTGTTTGTTTTTATTTATCTGTTGATATACATATATTTGTTTTTTTCTTTCTGTTTTTCTTGCTTTTTTTGGATCACTTGGTCTTCGATGTTTGGCCATTGGTTGTGCAAAGTCATCCGAAACCACCGCCCAAACGGCGCTCGCTCTGGCCGTATAAAAACATTGTGGCCCACTACATTGGCAAGGGAGACATCTTCGGCAACATGACTGCAGGTTATTAAACCACTTAACAAATGACACAATACAGCATTCAATGACTGAATCATTTGCAGACGATTACAACATTAACCAGTTCGAGCCTAAACAGGGCGAGGGCGCCGATGGCAAAGCCGTAATTATTCCACCACGCGATCGATTCCGTATGCAGCGATTCTTCAAGCTTAATAGCTTTAACATACTGGCCAGTGACCGGATTCCCTTAAATCGAACTCTCAAGGACTACAGAACGTCAGAGTAAGTCATTCACCTGCATACATTAGTAATCATTATACACAAATACATTAAATTTATACACCTTTCGTCAGATGTCGCGACAAAAGATATGTGAAAGATCTACCCACGACTTCAGTCATTATAGTATTCCACAACGAAGCCTGGTCTGTACTCTTGCGCACCATTACAAGCGTTATAAACCGTTCACCTCGCTCGGTGCTCAAGGAGATCATACTGGTAGACGATGCCAGTGATCGCTGTAAGTATTGACTGTTTTTATCTGAACTCGTTTCCTCATTGACTCGTTTGGTTCACAGCCTTTTTGAAGAAACAACTCGAGGCCTACATAAAGGTGCTGTCGGTGCCCACGCGTCTGTATCGCATGAAAGAGCGAAGTGGATTGGTTCCTGCTCGACTCATGGGCGCCGAGCATGCGCGGGGCGATGTCTTGACATTTCTGGACGCCCATTGTGAATGTTCTCGCGGTTGGTTGGAGCCGCTGCTGGCACGCATTCAGGAGTCACGAAAGGTGGTCATCTGCCCTGTAATAGACATCATATCGGATGATAACTTTAGCTACACAAAGACTTTTGAGAATCACTGGGGTGCCTTCAACTGGCAGCTGAGCTTCCGGTGGTTCTCCTCGGATCGCAAGCGTCAAGCAAGTGTTAAACCCAAGGATAGCACTGCACCCACAGCCACGCCTGGCATGGCTGGCGGTCTGTTTGCCATCGATCGCAAGTACTTCTACGAAATGGGCGCCTATGACAGTAATATGCGTGTCTGGGGCGGCGAGAATGTGGAGATGTCTTTTCGGATTTGGCAGTGCGGTGGTCGCATTGAGATCAGTCCCTGTTCGCACGTGGGACACATATTCCGAAGCAGTACGCCATACACTTTCCCGGGCGGCATGAGCGAAGTACTCACTACAAATCTAGCCCGGGCAGCCACAGTCTGGATGGATGATTGGCAATATTTCGTAATGCTTTATACGGCTGGACTTTCGCTAAGTGCACGCGATAAAGTCAACGTTACGGAACGTTTGGCGCTACGTGAGAAGCTGCAATGCAAACCGTTTTCATGGTATCTAGAGAACATTTGGCCGGAGCACTTCTTCCCTGCACCAGATCGATTCTTTGGCAAGATTATTTGGCTGGATGGTGAGACAGAGTGTACCCAGGCCTACAGCAGGTACATGAGAAGTCTGCCAGGCCGTGCTCTGTCCCGTGAATGGAAGCGCGCCTTCGAGGAAATTGAGAACAATGCTGAGGAATTTATGTCGTTGATCGACCTGGAGCGTGATAAGTGCCTGCGTCCGCTTAAAAACGATGCACCACGCTCCACACTGCAGCCCGTAACGGTGGGCGATTGTACCTCGCATACGCAGAGCATGGACTTGTTTGTCATAACGCCCAAGGGACAAATAATGACAAATGAGAATGTGTGTCTTACCCATCGGCAGTCGAAGCAAAGCACATATAAACTAATTCGTAACGGAAATGTCACAACTTCTAACATAATGCTTATGCCGTGTGCCCTGGAGTCGAGTCAATTCTGGACCTACGACATGGATGTGAGTATTAAATTTAACAACACGTTGTCCAATGTCTAAGTTCTTAAGATTCTCCTTTACAGACACAACAAATTTCACATAGAGAATCGAAACTCTGTCTCACACTGAAGTCAGCCACAAATGTGCGTACCCAAAAGACCGAGAAAGTGGTGCTTACAACAGATTGTAACTTCAAGGATATAACACAGAAATGGGGCCTCATACCATTGCCATGGCGCATGTAATGCTTACCATAAAACCCTGCCAGCGATCTAACGCAATGTGATATTTATAGAAATTGTTTAATGCCCCCATGATTCCCAACCCTCCCCCTATATATTTTTACACTGTACACAATGTAAATCGCACATTTCCCTAACCAAACCCACACGACCCACACAAACACACGACACACACCGAACTACGCCCACATGAATTGTTTGTGAAACATTATTGAATGCATTTTGGAGCTTTTCTCCGTTTGCATTGCGACTTGATGGAACTTAATGCAATTCTATGTCATATTTATTAAGCAAATATTTAGACAATTTTAAGCAATCAACTAAAAAGTACTAAATACTTTTACACTTTTTATAAAGAAATCAAACTTTAATCCAATTAATAAATAACGTTAAAAGTGAAAGTGCAAGTGCAACGCTTCTATCTGAATGACACACTCTATTATCTCAGTCTCTGCTGCTTTACATTATAGCCTTATCGGCTGAGCAGGTCAGCTTTAAATGCACTGCCTTTCCAGCAGATTGCAGCATTCACAAAATGATCGTCTACTACAACACAATCAAGTACACCGGACTGCTGTCCAATTTTCTCTATATGGTAACTATATATTTAAAACTTGTAAGACTTCTTCACTAATAAATTTCTCACCCTGCAGCTGCTGGCGATAGGCGTCATGTCTGGTGCGGGATTGAGCCTGCAGATTGTGGAACCTAATACGCCGGAGCACACCTATTTTGTGGAGAGTCTTGTGTTGGGCGCCACGATCTGCATGATTGTCATATTCGGCTGCTACGGTATGGTTTGCGATCTACTCAGCGTTAACATTATAGTGAGTGCATTTAAAGTTCATCAGCTTTGCTGTTGTTAATACAAGTGACTCTTACTTCAGTTTACCTGCTTCATACTGATCGTTATGGCCGTGGAGTACCTACAGGTGCATAACTACCAGCCCCTCAGCCGCTACAATGGAGCCATTCAGCAGCTGGAATTGTCACAGGCCTGGCAACATTTTGACAGGCAACCGGAGCTGATGGAACAGTATGAGAAGGAACACAGTTGTTGCGGTTACACCAATGCCGAGGACTATACAAATTTACATTTACCGATACCGACAAGCTGTTATCAGTCTTCTCTGCAAATAAATGGCAGCATAAGTGACAAGCTGATTTCTCGAGGCTGCCAGGCGACTTTGAACAAAAGTCGAAGCGGCATTCAGCATCGCGATAAGCTGTTCATGTGGTGCATCGTTGGCCTTGAGGTAGGCAATTGACACCTTAACCGCAACCACAGCTGGTTGCAATTCACTGATCTTGAATAACAAAGGAAACGCCTTTTTCGTTGTAGATCTGTATACTGTTCCAAACCATTATATTAAGCATGCTGCTCTACAAGCTGCGACAGCGAGAGAGAAGGGCGCGGCAACAGGTGCCGCCAGGTGTACGCAGAGAGCCGCGTGCTAACCACGTCCACTCACGTGCTCAGTTGTTGGACAACGCGTGAAGATCTATTCATCCATATGTGTTCACTTTATTGTATGTCAAATGCAGGGTGCGAATGTAAGCTAAGCTTTAGTAGTTATAACGTCGTACTTTTGTGGTCAGCTGGCAGCTTAGCGTTATGGCCAAAATGATGGCCACTATCTGTAAATAAAACAGAATTTAAGTGAGCGGTTGGCTAAAGATGAAAAATCAACTACTTACCTCATAGCTAATAAGTCCAATGTGTGCCCACTTCTCCAATCGGTAAATGTTGAGGTGAGCGCGCTTAACAACATTCATGCAGCCTTCGGCATAGGGATACAAGGCGTGAACGCCCTCCTCGGTGTGGAAACAGCTCACAGGCACTCTCATATTCAGGCTAGTGTAGTCCGAAAAGCCGTCGTCGCCACAGCACTCGTACTACAAACATAAGTCTTAGTTTAGAAATTATATTTATTAATTCATTTGTTTACTCTTACCCTTCGCTGCAGCTGGTACATAGCACCGGGATGTTCCAGCTCCTTCATCCAAACGCCCAAGACGAACAATTCTGTGTCATTCAAGTGTCTGGTCTCATTGTACCTGGAAAGTTTCCAGCCATGAGCAAAAGTCAACGCTACCAGAAAGACCAAATGCTATGCAATCATAAGTCAATATATTCAGTTAAAGACTGCCAATCATTTCTTACCACAACCAGAATTTTAATGGAGCCCATAAAGGCGCCAAAGCAGCCAATAATCGCGGCCAACACAAGTGTACCCGCCATAACCAATTGGGCCAGTTTCTCGATGTCCAAGAGTCTCGCAGAGCCCTCTTCTATTTTATAGAGCAATTCATAGGCGCCGGCTAAACCGGCAAGGATGCCGACGATCTGATAAAAAAAAGAAAATCAAATGGATTAGTTTTTTGTTAATTATCTGCGTCACCATACATATTCTACTTTATAGTATATGTGGGTGGAAAAATAATAACAAATGCTAGAATATAAATAAAATTTTAAAGTGTCCACAAAAAAAATCAAAGGCAAATAACAACAACTACAATATGTTAAATTACTTTGGGCTTTATTTTTAAATGACAGCCGCATATAGATATAAATACACACACTCATACATATGTATATACATGTGTTAACTTGGCTATGCAAAATGTTAGCCACAAGACGCAGCAATAATTAAAAATAAGTAAAGTGACACGTTGTCTGCCAGAATGGAATCACAAGATTTGTTTGCTGCCAAATTGGCCGTATACAAAATTACATTTAACAATTAAATGAGATCACAAAATATTGAAAATTAAATGAATTGCTTGAGAGAACAGTATCGAAATGCACACACACATACACGTAAGCACAAATGTTTAATTTAATGAGCTGCATTCAAACATTACACATACGCCGTGTGAGTCAACTGAACATTAATTTTAAGCACACTCGACGAACACAAATTTAAAGTAATAAGACAACAACATGTCAGCGCTATAATTATGTACGGAAAACTAGGCAAACACATACACTTTGTGGTGAATGTAAAAGTAAATTTTGATTTTTGGAAATACTTACCAAAGTAAAAGTATTGAAAACCACCGCCGACCATTGCAGACAAACCTGCAGTGTGGGCATTTTGCTAAGTTTAGTTTGAATAGTCTACTAAAATTATGACAATATATATAATCTATATTTTAATGTTTTGTTTTAGCCGTATACACTTTTGTTTTTCTATATTTTAATTTCCTTTATTTCCTTTTATTTTATTATTTTTGTTTCATGTCTCGGTCTCTAGCGACGCGCGCTGCTCGTGCCTCAGCCTCAAACTGTTAATGCTTTTCTGGCTGCTTTGCCGTTTGTGCCGCTAAGAGAACTCAACTCGTTCAACTTAAAGAAAAACTGCGAAATGTTTACAAATCCGTTGAGTGGACGGGAGGTGGATCGTTACTCAAGAGACATTCCCCTTCACTGCCACCGCTTTCCACCCCGCTCCACTTCCTCAGCATTCAACAGGCGGTAGCAAACATTCGACATCAGAAGGGGGCACCAAAACTTTCTCACATGTATTTTTATATGCGTCTTTATAGGCAGCTATATATTTATCTACTTATCTGCTTATACGATACATTCGATTTATATATGTAAGTAATTTGTTTGGAAAACGTTGCCAAAGTAGACATTTGGTATGGGAAAAGTGGCTCTGAGTACTTTATTTATTATTTGTTTACACCAATTCTGTGCGTAAGAATTATTTAATATTTTTTTACAATATTTCAGATGCTCAATTAACCAGCGATTTCAATTTCAACAAAGTTGGATCATTAGGTGACAATTTAGCAATGTTTGAGAATAGCTGAACAGACGAGAATAGAGTGAAAAACTGCAAATAATAGTGAATAAAAATAGTTTTGAATTATTTTGACAGCATTAGTCAAGGTTACGACGCATAACTTGCCTCCATAATAAACATCAGCGACTTGATGATAAGTTCTTTGGTGATATAGTCTGTGACATGCGACTCAATAGCATTAGTACAACCTTCTGTAAATAATTGAACTGGTGCGCGCATTAGACCCTTATAACAACTCAGCGGGTATACGTTGCCAATGGCCGCGTAATCCTGCGGTCCTTCTTTTCCACAGCAAGAGTACTGCAATGGGATTACACAAATGATAAATAAGTTTATCTTAACAATTAACTGAGTCAACCTCTTGCTCCCAATACAAGATGTTCGTATCAATGTCAACCCGAGTCTGCCAGACGTTTAGAAAATGAATGCGTGCTCCCGTCACGTAATCCGCAACCAAAGCCAAAATAAGTAACAGGAGCAACGCGGCGATCAGTAATATGACACATTCGATAAACTGGAAGATAAATTTTATTTTTCAATAAATAATAACGTCGAATAATAGACACATTTTACATACCCCCAAAAGTAGTTTTAAAGTGATATTAGAAGCGGTCGAGTAGCCCAGAAGTGAGCTCAGCATCATAACAGAACCCACAACTATGTTTAACACAATTCCAATATGCTCCAAGGAACCCGGCGAATATACTTTCAGCTCATGGGCAGAAATCCAAATTAACACAATGGCCAACAACTAAAATCAGTTAAGAGGAGATGTCAAACGAATATTATCACAAATATTACGCATACGCACCGAACGCAAAACACTCAGCACAATCAGTGCACTTTTTACTCGGGACATACTACAGATAGCCATGTTCTTGGGTCAAGTCGTAACCTTGTTGTGCGGTACAGGAATTCCGAAAATGAAATAATAGTAACATTCGCACAATTTACGACTCTGTCGTAAAACTGCGAGTAAACTGCACATTTTATTTTATTGACCTTCGAGGTGGCAGTCGCTTTCATAAGAAGTGCTTACAGAAGTCATCATTCCCGTGGATATATATCTATTATATGTTAGATATTTCATTTAATAAATTTTTCTTAAGAAATGTTCTTTACTTGGCGACTAAAATTAACATATATTTTTGAATATAGACAGGGTATTTCATAGTTGAGCAATCAATATGGTACAACTACGAGTTGTATCTGTTTTGGCGAGCAAACATTTGCGAATGTGATGTCATGATATTGGTATATGCAATTAACTGTACTAAAACCGTATCAATTAAAGGATCGTAAATATATAGGAAACTAAATAAAAAACAATAAAAGCGTAAGCGTAGAAATTATAGTAAATTTCGTCACTAGCTACGCCCAGTAATATTATTCAATTGTATTAAAAACACTCAATCTTGAAGAAAAATACAAAATTTATTAAAAAAGTTCTTTGGCTTATTTTATAAAAATTAAAAAAATTAATTATTTATTAAAAAAGTTTTTTTCTTATTATATAAAAATTTTAAAAGCTATTTAACAGTTCAGCCAACGCTCTGAGGTTCTCCAAAACAGGGTCGTGGGGATACAATTTAGTGAAGTGTGAAAAAAGCTGAGCCGTCGCGAATAGAGCGCAAATCTGTAGGTGATAATGAAATTAGAATAACATATTTATCTTTAAACCGATTGATTATTAAGAAACTTGCCTCTAAGACTAACAGCATCCAATTGATGACTCTCGTGTTTTGACGATTGTTAATGGCGTGCAATTCTACCGCCTCCATGCAACCTCCGCTAAAGAGTTCGTTTTGAGATTGCTCGGGATTTTTATAACAACTTTTCGGATAAGCGACACCCTTATTGACATAACTATCGGGACCATCATCGCCACAGCAAGAGTACTGTCGAGGTAAATAATTAGTAACAAATAAATGCAATACATGTAACTTTTATTTACCTTCTGCTGTAGGTAGGCAATTTTATCGACGTTGTCTTCGGGGTATTGAAATTGGAAACGTACATTATCTAATACTGAATCCAAATTATTCTTAATTATTCTTAAACTATTGGAAATACCAACGCTATATGGATAATCAAAAGAAACTGAAAATTTTGCTTAATTAATTACAGCATTAATTATTGAAACTATTTGACTTACGACCAAAATGGATGCGAACGAGGCACGTCTACCTGCAAAAAATCCTATAACAGAAGTCACCAATACAAACAGACCTGGAAATATGTCTATAAAAATTGTAAAAGCGTTCAAAGGTTCTGGCGAATAGTCGTTCATTACGGATATGGTTAACAGAAGTAAGACAATTCCCGTTATCTAAAAACAATGCCAACGCTTACGTAAGATTAACATAAGAATTATTACGAATACGCACCATACGCAATACATTCATTAACATAACTACAGTTTTCGCCACGGATAGACTACAACACGCCATGTTTTGTCTTTTCTGCAAATACTACCGATAAATTTAGTTTTTAAAAAATCCGCACAATTTTAGCTTATAGCTCAGCCCGATGAATTGCAGGACTACGCCAGTTTATTCTGAATTAGGTCACTTTCACGAATATTATAAATTGACGCTCCCAAGTTGGCTAGTGAACCATGCAAATCATAAAAATTATATATATATATACATATAAATGTGTGTAATTAACATGTAAGAAAGGCTAGAGTCGAACGAACCGACTGTTAAAGACCGCGTACTCCTTTATACGAAGTGCGCATATTACCATAAAAAAAACTGTAGGATATAGTTGTCCGATCCGGATCAAACTAAGTGAGTATAGTTGCAATAGGTGCTTAAGTAGTTTTCAAGTTATGGTTATACATTTTTTTTTAAATCAATTAAATAAAATATTTTAAAATTAAAATACAACCAGGATATCTTACAGCTAAGATGCGGTCACAGACACGCGCTGAACGTGTTGGGCAGTCAAAAAATTTGTGCGTGATATGATGTCATGACGTCCAGAAAGCTTTTTTCGTCTTGCTAATAAGCTTTGCTCCTCAAGGGGCTTCCTCACAAGTTTAATTCATTAAAGAATGCTACAAAAACGATTTAAACAACTAAAGAAATAGCGAAACGTCAATTCAATATCTTTATTTAATCAATTATTCAAAAACAATATTCCCACAAAGTATATCAATTAAATAAGAAAAGAAAGTTACATATAAGATGTCAGCACTCGAACTTTATGCTTTGTTGAATTGAAACGAAGAGTCAATGTCAAGAATCTAGAGCAACGCCTTTTAGTTATTTTTTAATGCGATATCGAAAATTTTGGTAAATGATAAGTTACCAATTTTGTATGCGTGGCAATAGAAATGTTTTATTTTTGATTTAATTTAGTGTTGTATTCGAATTCGCAACGAATAACAATTTCTTTGCAAAAACGTAAAATGCGCGCTGAACATTTAAATGCTGAAAATAAACTGATTAGGTTTCTGTGTTTACGTTCACTTCAAAGCTCAAATGAACGGCTCAAGTGAACTTATTCAGCTGAACAGAGTATTGGAACGACTGCCGATCTACTCTTAAACAGCTGATTTATTTAAAACTAGCTTATGCAGGCTCCCACGCTCTGCGCTAATTTCGCTCAGAGATCTCTGCCGCTGTTTGTGTGATTGTTCAGCAGACCGGACGAACGGTTTGTGTGTTTGTCAGCTGTCAGTCAAGCTAAAAAAAGGCTAAACTAGCCACACTACTGCTCTCTCGCTACTGATAAGCGTTGTCGGCTCACGCATATAACTTTCATACGCCGCACGAACGTATGCTACCGATAAGCGTTTCGGCCCGCGAACTTATTTTCATACGCTGCCCGAAATTATGCAATAAAATGTTTGAGGCACAAGTATAGAAAATTGAAATCCCAATAAATTCATATTTTCAACTTTGAATGATAATTTCTCAGCCAAATGAACTGATATTTTGAAACGCGTTGTCTTTTTAGACTCTCTTCTCTGATTCAATATCAAAGCACATAATTTTCATACGCAGCCCGAAATTATGCTATAAAATGTTGTAGGACTCCCGCACTCTAGTCTCTGTAATTGAAATTAAATTATGATCGGCATAAACAACCGAGTCCATATAGCGATGTCCGTCTGTCCGTCCTTCTGTCTGTCCGTCCGTCTGTCCGTCCGAATGACCACCTGGATCTTTTAAATCTGAGCTGAAATACCAGGCCAACAGAAATAGTCAGCAGGTTGCAATACATAAAGTAAATAAGCGAAATGGTTTGTTTATACACGTGCACAGCTTGGATTCCCGCCAAACCAAAAAGGTTTGTTTGTACACGTGCAAAGCCTCGCTCTTCCACCCACTCTCTGTTTACGATCTCTTCGCTGTTTGTCCATCTGTTTGTCTGTCCGTCTGTCTGTCTGTCTGTCCGTCTGTCTGTCCGTCTGTCTGTCCGTCTGTCTGTCCGTCTATCTGTCCGTCTATCTGTCCGTCCGTCTGTCCGTCCGTCCGAATGACCACCTGGATCTTTTAAATCTGAACTGAAATACCAGGCCAACAGAAATAGTCAGCAGGTTGCAATACATAAAGTAAATAAGCGAAATGGTTTGTTTATACACGTGCACAGCTTGGATTCCCGCCAAACCAAAAAGGTTTGTTTGTACACGTGCAAAGCCTCGCTCTTCCACCCACTCTCTGTTTACGTTCTCTTCGCTGTTTGTCCATCTGTTTGTCTGTCCGTCTATTTGACTGTCTGTCCGTCCGTCTGTCTGTCTGTCCGTCTGTCTATCAGTCTGTCTGTCCGTCCGTCTGTCCGTCTGTCTGTCCGTCCGTCCGTCCGAATGACCACCTGGATCTTTTAAATCTGAGCTGAAATACCAGGCCAACAGAAATAGTCAGCAGGTTGCAATACATAAAGTAAATAAGCGAAATGGTTTGTTTATACACGTGCACAGCTTGGATTCCCGCCAAACCAAAAAGGTTTGTTTGTACACGTGCAAAGCCTCGCTCTTCCACCCACTCTCTGTTTACGATCTCTTCGCTGTTTGTCCATCTGTTTGTCTGTCCGTCTGTCTGTCTGTCTGTCCGTCTGTCTGTCCGTCTGTCTGTCCGTCTGTCTGTCCGTCTATCTGTCCGTCCGTCTGTCCGTCCGTCCGAATGACCACCTGGATCTTTTAAATCTGAACTGAAATACCAGGCCAACAGAAATAGTCAGCAGGTTGCAATACATAAAGTAAATAAGCGAAATGGTTTGTTTATACACGTGCTCAGCTTGGATTCCCGCCAAACCAAAAAGGTTTGTTTGTACACGTGCAAAGCCTCGCTCTTCCACCCACTCTCTGTTTACGATCTCTTCGCTGTTTGTCCATCTGTTTGTCTGTCCGTCTGTCTGTCTGTCCGTCCGTCGGTCTGTCCGTCTGTCTGTCCGTCTATATGTCCGTCCGTCTGTCCGTCCGTCCGAATGACCACCTGGATCTTTTAAATCTGAGCTGAAATACCAGGCCAACAGAAATAGTCAGCAGGTTGCAATACATAAAGTAAATAAGCGAAATGGTTTGTTTATACACGTGCTCAGCTTGGATTCCCGCCAAACCAAAAAGGTTTGTTTGTACACGTGCGAAGTCTCGCTCTTCCACCCACTCTCTGTTTACGATCTCTTCGCTCTGTTTGTCCGTCTGTCTGTCCTTCAGTCTGTCTGTCCGTCTGTTACTTAACAGTAACTTAACATTGACTTAACATTAACTTAACATTAACTTAACATTGACTTAACAGTAACTTAACATTTACTTAACATTGACTTAACATTAACTTAACATTAACTTAACATTGACTTAACAGTAACTTAACATTTACTTAACATTAACTTAACATTTACTTAACATTAACTTAACATTAACTTAACATTTACTTAACATTAACTTAACTTTAACTTAACATTTACTTAACATTAACTTAACATTAACTTAACATTGACTTAACAGTAACTTAACATTTACTTAACATTAACTTAACATTAACTTAACATATACATAACATTAACTTAACAGTAACTTAACAGTAACTTAACATTTACTTAGCATTAACTTAACATTTACTTAACATTAACTTAACATTTACTTAACATTAACTTAACATTAACTTATCATATACTTAACATTTACTTAACATTTACTTAACATTTACATTAAATTAATGTCGCTTCCTGCTGATTCTGCTCGCCTGGTGAATCAGCTAGAAAAATCATCACTTTTAGCTGATCACTGATGTTTTCCGCTAATCCAGGGGACTCACGAGTTGCACATATTTTAATAGAAATACCAGCAAACAGAATTAACAGCTGCTTGCTATACACTAAATAATTTTGCTTAAACTGGGCTGTTGTATCTTACTGTGAATTTCTTTTCGCCTGAGAATTACACTGGGAATTTGCATATTCCAGCTGTAATACCAAGCGAACAGAACTTTCAGTAGATCTCAAATCCAAAATTCAAACTGAACAAACTGATAACAGAGAAAAAGCTATGGCTTTGGTCCGGATCGGTCGACTATAGCCTATAGCTCTCATAGGACAAATTGGATGAAAATTGCTCATGTGTATGGAAAATTTCACACTAGAAAGAGTACAGGGTTTTTGACAGTCGGTTGGCTGGACTGTAGCCTTTCTTACGTGTTTTCATTTGAATGCACCACACACCGTCGGCAGTGGGTCTAGATTCATTGACTATATTCGTTACGCATGTCCACAAAGGGCATCAACACAACCCCACACACACACATACACTATTAGAAACCCTTCCGAGGTGTGTCTACTTTTTTGCTCATTGTGGGCGAATGGGGCGTGGCATCGAAAAAAAAAGATTCTTGTGTTGACAGACTAAATATGTGATCGATTGACACCAAGCTCGAACTTGTAGCTTTTACCATCTCTGAAATCTGTTTGTTGATACGGAGAGACAGACGGACATGGCTATATTGACTCGGCTAGTGATGCTGATCAAGAATATATATACTTTATGCGCCTGCTTCTGCCTGTTACATACCTTGCACAAACCCAATATACTCTTGCAGAGAGTATAAAAGAAACCCAACTTGAAGAAAGTCAAGCCTAGTTATTGGAGTTGCAAGATAGTCAAGATATTTATTTGTTTACAAAAATTATGTAATTAAATTACAGCAGTCAGCAATTTTTTTCAGATTAACCAAGAACGGGTGATTGGGATGCAATGTAGCAAGGTGTCCATATAAAATGAATGCCGGGAATATAGCGAAAAACTGTGAATGATAATGGGAGAGGTAGACAATAATAATTGATTTGTAGATATGTTAATTGAGCAGACTTACGTTTATGACAAGCTGCATCCAACTGATAACCCTTATGAAGGTGAAATTGTTTAAGGCGTGCGATTTCACAGCCTCTAGGCAACCATCCTGAAACAATTGGGATGCTGAACGTTCCTGATTTCTATAACAACTAATCGGATAGTCGAGACCCCATTTAACAAATTCCTGGAGTCCATCTCGACCACAGCACGAGTACTGCAGAGATAATAAATTAGTAACAAATTGATTAATTACACTTTTGAAGCTAACCTTTTGCTGCAGGTAAGCCATTTTTCCAAGGTTTTCAAGGGTTTCTTGTGGGTTAGCCGATGGCGATTTAACATTATTTAATATATCCTCCAAAGTCTGCGGAAGATAGGTGTCGAGAAGAGAAATGATCGGCCAACCTATTAGCATAGCGTGACAAAATATGAGCTGAAAATTAAATCGATTCTTAGTTAATTACAGCATTTAAGTATGAAACCATCTGACTTACGGAGAAAAGGAATGGAAAGGAGCAGCGTTTAACTGCAACAAAGCCCAGAATGGAGACCGCCACTAATATCAGACCTGGTAATAATTCCATAAAAATTGAGGAATTGCTCAAAGGATCCGGGGAATATGCGTGCAATTCGGATATGGATACGCCAATTGACACAATGCCCATTATCTGAAAACGTTGCAAACTTTTATAAAAGAATATTATACTATTTATTACACATACGCACCATAATCACTACATTAAATATAGTAACTACATTTTTTATCACTGGTAATTTAGACATTTTCTTGCCTGAGGTAAATGGTTTTAAAAATTACAGTTTTTCAACACAGCTTCACCCGCTTTTGTAGCTCCAAGTTTCTGAAAGATCATTAAAATCAATCATTGTAAAATGTTCATCATTTTCTTAATTTACTTTTATATGTAGATCTAGTAAAAATTAAATATTCGATTTTAGTATAAACACTGTATCTTACTGTTAAACGCCGGGGACAAGATCACAGCAACTTGCTGAATCTGTTTGGCAGAAGAAATTTTTGCGAGGTATGACGTCATGGTATAAAAGCTTTTGCGCATTTCTTTTATACTTTTTTTCGCAATGGAATCGAACTCAAACTCTGTTGAAATTCGCAACAAAAACATTTTAAATATCTTGACCAGAAAAATAATAAAGGAAATATGCTTCATTAAGAAAAAAGTCCGCGCTGAGTAAATCAAATTTATATCAATTTAAAAACTTAGAAAGTTAAAAACCCACAAGATGTGAGAAATTTAATTGGGGGAAGACTACTATGAAATCAAATTATGTTTCGTTAAGTTTATCTGATTTAAATTTTAATCTATGTGATGTGTGTATTTGTATGCATATGCAGCTTGGTGATATTCGAGGCGTTGACTCTGGGAAATGAAATAAGATGTCGCCAATATTTGTAAATAATAAGTTACCAATTTGATTTGTGATACAATTTAGATGATTAAATTTCGTACAAGATTCTTTTCCACAACCAAAAACCAATTTTTATTAGACGAACGCAAAAAGGGTCTGTTTAGCGTAAATGCGTAATATAAACAAACTGTTTAGAGTTGTGTGTATTCCATCGCTACAAGTTCAAATGAACGGCCCAATTGCGTGAACCAAACCAATTGTTCAGCTGAACTGCGAACAGTGATCTAATGCTCATCGTTCATCCCAACTAGAAGATGAACGAAGCATAAATATTAGTGTTGCCAGACAGTCAAGATAACGATAAAGAAAGTGCTTTTAAATGTTTTGTATATTTGTTTGTTTACAACAGTTTTGCACAGTTTATTTAAGTAAAATGCCAACACTTAGGGATACTACAATTAAATGTTAAAATTTGTTTATTGATTGCGCTCCATGACAATCAATTGACTAATGGGGAAACCTGTTAGAAACGCTCTCTCCGCAGTTTGTTTCGCACTGTGATGCCCAAATGAGTGGCCGAGATGAGAGAGCACAGCTGAGAACGTTGTAGAAAGAGAGTAAAGGGAGAGCCGATTTAATATATATCAAGAATCTATTTGTAGACTCAATAAGCTAGCCATAAATTATGAGAGAAACATCAAGGTCGTTGCGCATAACTTACCTCCACCACAAACAGCAGCCACTTAATGATCAGTCCGTTAATGACATTGTCAGTGGCATGTGTCTCCACGGCGTCCAAGCAGCCGCCGCTAAAGAGCTGACTGTAAACACGCTCTTGATTCCCATAGCAGCTGAGCGGATATGCGCCTCCTTGGAGTATGTAATCTTGTGGTCCGTTCTTTCCACAGCAAGAGTACTACAATTGGCAGCGGTTAAGAAAATTGAATACAAGACTACCAAGTGTACCAAGTGTACCTTCTGTTCCAAGTAGGCAATGCGTTCAATGCTGTGTCGCTGATCCGCCCAAAGTGCCAAGAAATCCGTGCGTGCTCGTTTCACATAGTCCGTAGTGTGGGCAGCGGCAATGATATAGATTTGCAGGCTGATCAGTATTAGCATGCAAGTGACAAACTGCAAAACAAGTCGAAATAAATCAAAGAGTTTTTACTCATAAAGACCATGTTACTTACGCTCCAAATAAGTCCCAAGGAGACGCGTCCGGCGGCAAAGCAGCCCAAGAAAGAGCTCAACACCACAAATGAACCCACAAATATCTGAACCACAATAGCAATGTGCTCGAAGGTGCCTGGCGTGGAGCTGTTCAGCTCGTACACGGATAACGCAATTAACGTGACGCCAATTAACTGTAAACGCACTTAATCAAAATAATATAAGTACAGATATTACGCATACGCACCGATAGCAGCACATTCAGTATAATCAGCAGAGTTTTCAGAAAGGATATGCGACAGGCCATGTTAAAGGACTAGCTATGTTTTAAGGCAAAAATCAATCGATAGTGCGTCCAATTAAAGTTCCTTGGCTCCGACTTACTTTGCTGCGCAGTTAGGGAACCCACGAAATACGAAAATAAAATAATGGAACACGCTCGCACAATTTCAGCCCTTTGGGCGTACACGTTGAATTGCGACTGAACGACGCGGTTTTATTTTGAAATTATGGCGCTTCAAATAGGGCCAAACAGTCAGCAAGCTGTTTTGAATTGTTGGCTTCTGATTAGGAATCCACGTTCTACCCTGTAGCAGCAGCAATCTTGTAACAAGGCCATAATCACGTAACAGTTTAATCCGTTCGAATCTATTTGACTTTATTATATTAAGTGTATAAACAGCTTAATATAATTAAAAATTATATACAGATTTTAGCTTCGTAAGTGTGTGCAGGGTATCTGGGCGTAGAGCAGCCCAGACTAGGTCACACATACTTGTTGTGTCTGTTTTGGCAGTCATAACATTTGTGGGTGGAATGATGTCACGATGTGAGAAAAGCTTTCTCGCATTTCCGTTATGCTCAGCCCCCAAAAGAAGCTTTTACGCCAAGTTCATTCATTCTAGGAAGCAACAACACTCTACCTAATCAGTGATAAGGCACAGGATATGAGAACGTAGCAAACGAAATAGCTTCGAAAATGCTGTCAATTCGTAAGGGGAAAGTGTGGGAAAGTGTTGAACTAAAGTCATTATTCATTTGAGCAAAATGTTTGCAAGTCTTGCAATATTTTCGCTTTTCTTTGCGGTAACTTCTGGAGGTGGACAGTTCTCGGTGCTGGTGAGTCCCAGCTCGCTTGAGTTCTCGGGATCGGACCCTCTGGAGAGCTCTTATGTGGGAGATGTATTTCTTGCCGCGCTGGGGAATGCCGTTCTTGGCTCAATCTCCTGGCCCAGCATGGCTATTCTGGATCCATTCAGCTTAGCTCGGACTACGCTAATCATCGTACAAGTACAGGGTATACTAGAAATACCTACACCCCCTGGCGCTATCAGCTATGGCTTAATTGCTTCCGATGTCGAGGACTCGCTGAATTATCTGGTTGCTCAATTGCCAAACGAAACCGTTTACAACATTGACTTTAATAAACACAAAGAGGGTTTGGCCGAGTTCCAAAACACTTTCGGCACCATCGATGTGCCCATTGTGCAGCCCCTGCAGCACCTCGATCCAAAGCAATACTGGAGCCACGAACATTTTCTCGAGGCTTTGGGCCTTATCAATTATGCTTCTCAGCACTTGGATCACGTACTTAAGCCATCGCATACTTTGATCTTCCGACTCAATGTAAATCGCATTGTCAAAGTCGCCCGATTTGAGCCAATAAGTGAGGCCAAGAAACTTATAGAAGCCACTGTTCAGAATCTGTTTAATGTAGTCTCCCAGCGTGAATCCGTGCTTTTGGTGCTAATCGTGAACAAGTACGAGTCTCCTGTGGTGTCCAAAACAAACAACGACGCAATGGGCGCTTTGAATCCCTTCAAAAGAATGGAATCAGATCTGCAGTATCCCATTGTGGCCAATATAATGGCTTGGTTCGGCTTGGCCTTTGCTGTCTCTATTGCTATTATCTCGTATACTATGGTCACCATGGATCCCGGCAAGAATTCAATCGTCTTTCGTGTTATTACTCACACGGAAGGTACAAAAAAAAGTAATTGATTTATAAGGGAGACCTGTCTATTACATAAAAAAGCAAGCAAAAAATGCATTACACCCTCGCTACTGGGTCCAAAAATCCGTTGGAAAGATGACTAAATGTCAATAAATGAGTTCATCAGCCAACAAAATATGCGACTTTACGTGCCTAGCATACGAATCGAGCAACCCTCTCGCCTGTTTGAATCACATGCCAAAGCACAACATTTAAATGACAAACAGTAATTTACTGTGTGTGTGTGTGTGTGTTTTATGAGTGTAAAATATGTGTGTGTGTTTTAGGCAGATGAGCAACAAGTTGTCTAGTCGTCTGGCAGTTTTGTTATTCTTTTGTTCTCTTTGGCCATGATTACGTGACGTCGCTCTATTTATACTTCGAATAATTCCAATGGTCAGCAGTAAACAGGAGTTCTACCTGCACCACGTGTGGTATACGTAATATGCAGTTCCATTTTTAAGACACACACATTAAAAGTTTTTATTGGCTTTATAGTAAGAGCTACTCGTAGATAAAATTAACTAGCTTAAGATTCAGCATTTGACGTAAATTATTCGCAGAATAGTATATATTTTTTTGGTATTAAAAATATTTAAATACTTTGAATCTAGTACTCGATCCAATGTTTGTACTTGAGGCGTTGCCAGCGTCAGTTGGCTGCCAATTAAAATTGCAAACGCCTCTGCTTGTTACGGAAACTTATGCCCAGGAAAACGGCTGCGGCAAAGCAAATCAGCTGCAAAGAATCCCACACAATTAAAATAGTTAATTGGAATTGTATCGATCGACTTACCTCGAAGGCCACCAGCACCCAGGATGAAATCAAAAATCGACGCTTGTCGCTGTCGTATTGGTCCTGCACCATTTCAATGCATCCCTTGACGAACAAATGATCCGTAGTCTGTTGTAGATCGGTATAGCAGCTGGGCGGAATATCCTGACTTAGATGCACATAGTCTTGGGCACTTGCTTTGCCACAACATCCGTATGTCTGCTGCAATCCATCCATGTTATTGGCCTGCCAGGCAACTTCGACATTCTTCTGAGCACTCGGAACTTCCGCCGGATGTATAAAAAGAACGGTGGTAGCGATTTGCAGCACGGCCAGCAGAAGCAGAAATACAGCAAACTACAGAAGATATATTAAGTTGGTTAACTGATTGGGAAAGGAAATCGGGTTAATGACCTACCGTTATAGTCAGACAGAAGGACTCTTTTATTGCCGCATAAATGCCCACGCAGCACATTAACAGTATGATTGCAGAGACCACATAGCTGGAGATGGCGAATGTTTGGTCTTCGGTCTCCGCATTGAAGGCTATCCAGACGATGGCGCCCAAGGCCAATAACTAAAAATTTGTAACGGAAATGCAACTCATTTGAATGACAAACCACAAAACACACATAGGCACATAATAAACAATCAACGATAACAAGGTCTAACACAACGAGAGATGAATGCAATTTAAACAAGTATCTATATAGTATATAGTATATGAGTATCTAATTTATTGATGATACGGTTTATGGCGCGTATCTAGAGCCGAGTTTACTGAGTTTCTTCAATTGCTTTAGGTTTACTTGTATAGCTTCTACACTTATAGGGGTGGCATTTAATACACCCCCTTTGTATGCTCGATATAGGTCAAACTATGTCGTATGACATCATCGAGTAGCCAGAAACTGGTACAATTCCTTTTTGCTTCCTGTTTCAGTTAGGGGGACAGTCAAAACAAAACAGAGCAAAAGTATACAAGAAACAGCAAGTGTAAACATGTTTGCCATGGCAACCGGAGGGATGGCTGTACTGTTTTTAGGGGTACCTGTGAGGGGAGGTGGTTTCTGGGGCAAGACCTGTCGACGACGTGGCCATAGTGTGTGAAACTGACAAATGACAGAATATTAAAAATACAACATGGCCAGATCCAAGTGGCTACAACAAAACCAACAAAAACATATAGAAAACAGCATTGGGGCCATGTGCATGAGAATATTTTTGAATATTTATATATGTGTACACCATATATCTAGGCTCTGTATAGCAATATTATATGGAAAGCGAAAACACTCTATATTGCTGTTATACTTGTTTCAAAAATGATTTCAGTTCGTCATTTTGAATTGGCTTTCATTGTGTGACAGCTTATGACATCATGCCTGCAAGTGGGCTTATTTCCTTTCCAACAAAGCCAATTTTTCAATACTACAAATAACATTTTGTCGATTTGCATTTGGATATAAAATAATTTATACTTAATTAGCTGGTTTGCCTTATATGAAACTTACCGCCAAAATGGCATTCAGCAGAACTGCGATGATTTTAACAACGGTTGTACCGCAACCCATTTTCAAAACTCACTTCAGAGATCTGAAAAGAAATCAAAATCTAGTTACAACTCATATTCAAAATCGTTTAGTATTAATCATTTCGGTGGTGCAGGAAGTGCACTCAGTTCACTTTTAATTGCAGTAAATTAACTTATATTTAAGTTCTCTGTCCATAATTAGCATCAGAGCCCTACAAGGCACACACAAATGAGTATCACAGCACAAAGTTTCTTAACCTTTTGACTTGCAAGCAGTGGAAAAAAACACGCTTGTTTATTGTTATTTAAACAATATAAATGTCCGCAGTGTTGATGCCCCTTCAAATTTGAATATTTTCTCTCAGTTGAATCCGTCTCGGAGACTGAAACTTGCACGTTCTGCGTTTTCTTGCAAACTGAATCCAAACAAACAAAACACAGAAAAAAACGATTGTTGTTTTGTTCATTGAATGCGAGTGAGGGACACTCTCTCTCACGCTCACACACACACGCGCACGCATGCTCAGAAGTCACCCCACAAGCACACACACACACGCAGAAACTGCTAGCAACAGAGACGAGCACTAACCATAGAACATGGTTAGTGGCACGAGAGTGCAGCTAAGTAAGTGAGAGAGAGAGAGAGAGAGAGTGAGTTAACGCGCTCGCGCATATTTAACGCTCGAATCAATGACGTCACGCTCAATACGCGCGCCATCAACGTACCTCGCATTGTTAGGTGTAACAAATATTCCATTTCCATCTCTCGGCTTGTAAACGTGATTAAAGCAGGTTGATTAGGTGATAAGTTGTGAATTAAGTTTTACAGCACGTTATTAGCTTTGTTTAGATGGCAGGATTTCTTAAAATTGTGTTGTTGATTAGGATAATTTTAATTACTACTGATTGGTTGCCAAAACTTGCCGGTAAAAATTTCTACAAATTTAAATAAGTCTTTTGAATTAACATTTTATTTTATTTAAGTACACATAAAATCCATTAAATATCAAAATATTTACAACACTTAAACTTTATACAAAGTCTTTACTTTGAGCTTGATTAATAACATAAAGATATGCATATTTAATGGGAATTAACTTTATGACAACTGTTTGATTTCCGAAGAATTAAAGCTCAAATGACGCTACTCACATGCATCGATAAAAACTTTACAAGAGCAGCTGTGTCTCTTCATCCACTCACTCTCTCTCACATCATCTTGCTCTCTTGCTCCGCATTTGGGCTTTGGAATGGAGTAACCTCAGACATTGTTGTTGTGTCGTTAATGTTGTGGATTAAGCTCTGGCGCATTGCACGATGCTGTGCAGCTGTTCGATATGACGGCAGAAAGCTCATTAAGTGTGTCGTCATTAGAGCTTAATTGTGTGTTCAGCAGTGCTTAAATTTCTACTCCCACGTTTCGATTAGTTCGCCTAATTGATTTCGAGAGCCTTCGAATTTCTTAAAGTCTAATTCACTGTGGAGCAAAAAGCATTTGCAGCATACAAAAATGACGAAATCACACATGATGTTAATATTCGAGTTGTATATTTTTTAAGGCACTGGTTTTGCTTGGCAAGAAACACACACAATTAGAAATGTGAGCAGCCTAAATATGGTATATGTAGGTACATTGGTGACACTTAAAGATGAGGTACGAATACAAAACTGACTATAATTAAGACCTAATTTTGTTACGAGACACTAATAATTGTAGCGGCGTCTGCGGTTCGAGTAATGTATTGCGAGTATGAAGGCTAGCACCAGAATAACCAACTGCAAATAGACAAAAATCAGTTAAATCGGTTCATTAAACTGAATAATAGCAACTACTCACATCGAATCCCAGCAGACCCCATTCGCTGTAACGCCACATAGTAGCCTCATCAGCAAAGGCCTTCTCCACACTGCTGAGGCAGCCCTGGTTGTAGAGGTTCAATGGATTCAAGCAGTTGTTATCTCTGCAACAGCTGGAGGGCACAGTATCATTCCTGTGGCCAATATCAACGTAGTCCTGAGGTCCACTACGTCCACAGCAAGAGTACTACAATAGTTAACCAAGAATTAGCCACTATGCTATATAGAAAATTCCGTTCAGACTTACCGCCTTCTGTATCAGATCCATGCTACCGGGTTTGGTCAACTCCTGTTGCCAATGGTCCTCCACCATTTGCATCGAATACTTTTTGAATGTATCGCGTTGATTGAAAAATATGAAGGCGGCGATCAGTACAAGCAGCACCAGCAGCAGCGTCACATACTATTCATAAGAAGTAGCGATTAGTTGTGAATAATAACATAGATAATTCGAGCACTTACCGTCCACAACATGCGAGATGATTCACGTATGGCGCCGCAGCAGCCAAACATCGATATCAGCAGAATAACGCCTCCCAGAATCATTATACCAATTGCATACTTCTCGGGCATGGCACCCAAACCGAGGCCGCCAAATACTATAACCAGTATGCCAAGTATCTGAAAAATATTAATTTAAGTAAATAAATCCCTTTCAGTGCATAATAACTTGATCAGCAGATGCTATATATGTTCGTTATCTAATAAGATAACCTTACATAACAAAACTATCTGCAAAAATCTTGTATAAATTTTAAATCCTATTTTTTAAAAAGTGAACAAAAAATCATGTAAAATTCAGTAAAATATCAACTATAAGTAAGTAACATTGTTGTCTGCCAGATGTTGTCCATTACGGCTATCTTTTATTTCATCAACAAATTGAGAGCCGTTTGGCAATACGCCCCTTTGAATGGTGATGATTTCATTTGGTTATAAATGTAGTCTTAGTTTTTGAGGTAGAAAATGTTATGAATAATATATTTCTGATGTCATCTGGAAGTCTAGAACTTTGTTAACCGGTCTCTTAACGTAGACTCAGAGCCAATTAAGTTAAGAGTTTCCATTGTGAAATATGAAATATGAGAACATCGAATTCGTAAGGTCGATTGTCACCGAATACAAGAAAAGACATGGAAAACCTTTAGTTGCTTTCATCGCCAGGTGTTGACATTGTCATTGGTGTCTTGTGTGCATGTTTTCTAATCCGGTTTCTAAATTTTTTCCACGGATTTTTTTCTTTATATATTTTGTTAATTATTATACTAAATCTTAAGGCATGACGTCGCCTTAGCCGTTGTCGTCGTCGTCGTTGTCGTTCGCTGTTTGTTAACAAAGAAGCTTTTCACGCGACTCAAGGAATGCAAAAAGCCACAGACAATAGACACAGATACTCACACACACACACACACACACACACGCATACACCGCTAGATTGTATGTTTAAAATCGTGTAAATAAGCGTGTGTGTGTGTGAGTGCGAGTGTGTTTGACTAGCAGTAATAGTCGTGAACTAAGCACGCATATGTACAAGTTTACTCATAACATACAAGATGATATCATCTGCCGCCAGGTAGAGCTAAAAAGTGCTTCTCTACGCAGCATAGTATAATTTAAAAATTGAAAACAAAAAAAATTAATGCAATTTCGCAGTCGATTCGCCATATGGTATATTTCAGTATTACAAAATATTCAAAACTTACCGCCCATAATGCATTGAAGAGGAACAATGAGTATTTAATGGTGCCCGTTGCGCAGCCCATTTTTCAACAGATCGGAAAACTGTTTTTTAAATTTATTGTAAATAATTGTAATGGTTGGCACTTGACACGTGCAAAGCAGCTTGTACAGGCTGGTGGAAAAACAAATCTGTCCAAAGCACTTGGGGATCTCACGAGTCGTTTGTCAAAATTTGAAATCGAGCGGAGAACTCAACGAGTGCGAAGTACGGAGAGCAACAGCTAGAGCGGACACGGTCACGAACAAACTGAAACTGAAACTAAAACAGAAACAGAAACTCAGACAGACACAAACTGAGGCCAAATCCGAAGCTGTCGGCGAGCGGCAGCAGCAGCAGCAGAGGCAGCGCCAACGGCAACAGCGTTTGCATACAAGCACAAGCACAGCACTAGAGCAAGAGCACACAAGCGACCACAGTACCACACTACCACACCACCACCACAACAAAGCAAACAACAAATAAAAAAGCCAGTAAACAAACATGAAAACGCAAAGGCAGAAAAAAAGCCAAAATCAAAAGCCAATGTATGTATACGAAAGACCCAACGATGTCGGAAGCCAAGCAAACAAACAAATAAACAGCCGGGCGGTCTACTCCAGCCGTAGAGCTAAAAAACCAAACGAGCGAGCGAGTACGAAACGACGGACGGAATGATTAAGCGCACTCCAAAGTGGTGCACTTTTGGGGAACTGGGTCTAGAGGTTGCGTCTGGTTCTATAAACGATACTGGCGCTGCCTCTCAAAACCGCCAGATGTTGTTACAGCGAGAGAAAGGGGGAGAGCCACTCGCAATATTCGATCATTTCTCCCGCTCTCGGAACTAATGCACAAATGATTATCGAACACAAATTGCGTCATGATTGAGTAGCTCGGGGCTTGTCGTATGACGCCAGCTCAATACATAGTTTATAATTGATAGCGCTACAACTAGACTTGATTAAATGATTTATTTGTACATGTAAGAACGTGACAAAAGATTCGAGTATTTGGAAAAATAATAATAATAATTATGGAAATAAAAATTCAGTTCGTTTCAATAGTGATAAGAATACGTCAAACGTTCCCTTCGAAAGCGTCGCGCCAAATAGAACGAACAGAAGCACAACAGAGCCTGAAATGATATCATATTTAGACTGGTTTGTAATGCCAAAAAGTAATTATATGTAATTGACATACCGTGATACCAAATGAGCCCCATTTGCTCATGTTCGCATAGTTGAAGTATCTTAGAAACTCATCGGCAGCTGCAGATACACAGCCCGTTGCATGGAAGGGAATCTTGTCGTTATCTTCGGGATAACAACTGAACGGTAGTGTGTTACGTCCAATGCTTACGTAATCATCGGGTCCATTACGGCCACAGCACTCATACTATTGCAAAGTAATTAGAACTTTAAAAACTCTTTACTCTCTTTGTGTTCTTCTTACCGTTCGCTGTATTTTGTCCATGGCACCCGGGTGGATCACCTCCATATTCCACTTGGCATTGACATCTTCGACCGCAAACTTCTCAATGTAATCCTCATCAAAGTTCTTGCCCAGAAGTCCCAGCAATTGCACAACGAGCAATGCCAACAATATGAATCCATACTATGTGTATATATACATAGGTATATGTGGTTAAGCACCAGTAGCTTCTATATACAAATTGTTTATCAAGTTCACTCACCGTTGTGGTCAAACAGACACTCTCCTGACAAACGCCACAGCAGCCGATAATGGATGCGACAAACACAATCCCGCCAATCACATACAGATAGGTAATGTACACCGTAGGTGCTTGTTCCAGACTCTTTGTGGCTATGCCTATAATCAGCAGGCCGAAGACCTGCAATCCAATAAAAATTACAATTAAGTATGCAGTTTGTTTTTCAAGTAAATGAGTCAGAAAGAAATATAATTTAACATATTGTAATGTTAATTCTCCTATGCATTAGTCTCAGCTGATCTACGAACGACATTATTGAAATACACAAAAACAGATTAACAGAATGAAAAGATTTTTTAAAATTAATTTTTTATTATTTAGTCCGAGACGGTTATTTAAAAGTTTGCTACCGATTCAGTATTCAAATAAAAACCCGCCATTAAAAAAGTCTTGAACTTGGACATTAATACATTGTTTATCATTGTATAATCACTTTAACTTGAACATAAAAATTTATACAGTTTAGATAAAAGCTTCTCATACACATAAAAATTCAATAAATTTGGCTATTCGCTAGATAAATCTGTAAATTGTCCAGCCAAAAACCGGCTATATAATTAAGTATATAGATAATCTTTTCTCTTTTAGCATTCGGACACAAAGCGACAGCACATATACGTGTATCCATACATATTATATGTATATAAATAATAAAATGTGACCGTTTAAAAATTTTAAATTTTTTTATAGAAAGGTTTTAACCACTGGGTATAAGACTTACCGCAAAGACAGTGTTTAGGATGTTGAGGAAGCACTTGAAGCAACCGGAAGTACACCCCATTTTAACACACGAATGAAATGGCGTTAAGTGAGACAATTGGCGTATATAACACAACCGATCTGATCGGCGTCGTTCCTCCGAATGATGTGAGCCAAAAAGACGAGAGACAACAAAAGCATCAATCGCGCAAAATCTTCGGAATCTTTTTGCCAGTGCTGTGAAGCAGCTGGAATTTAAATCATTGGCCGTATTTAAACAAATGTCGGCGTAACGTGTTCGTAATCATTTTTATTTCTTATTTAAAAATCATAATTATGCTACTAATTTGACTATTTGTTGTATGGCATTGCCAAGGATCAATGAGCTAATTTAAACAACTAAATTTGGACTAAGCAACTAGTGGAAATGACTTAGTTATCATTAATGGGAGTCTCGTCGTCCTTTGTCTTAATCAACTTGCGTGCCTTGCCCATGAAGAAGCCGGAGAAGAGGCCCAAGATCTAAAATAAATATAAGTCATTAAAAGTGTTCATTAAATGCCTATTAAGTCCTACCTCCAGGCAGAATATGGCAATGCAAGTGTAGTAATTAATGTCCGCTTGAAGCAGCAAAAGACGTGGTGCCTTTGTGGCACAACCTTCCTCGTTGATATTCGAGGGTTTGGTGCAATCAGCTGAGTAGCAGCAGCTGCCTGGCAATGCGCCCTGCTCCGGTCCTGTGCCCAGATAATCCTGTGGTCCCTGCAGGCCACAGCAGCGGAAGAGACTGTGTATGGGCTGCATGGTATCGTCCTGTACGGACTTCTCATCGTATAACTGCTTTAGACGATCCTCGAACTGTCGCAACAACTGGCTCTTCATCGAGGCATAGGTAAAGAAGTAGGTGGCCAACAGCGTCATTACCAATGTGGTGCTAATCAGGTACTGTCGAATAGAGATTCCAGGATTAAGTCGATAAAGTTATTTGAGCAAAATGAAATACTTACATAAATGGAATACTTGTAGGACTCCTTCAGCGACACATAGACGCCCAAAAAGGCGGCGGCAAACACTGAAGCGCCACAAAGAGCTGCTGCATAGCCGCCATAGACGGAGGAGGCCGAGCCCCAGGTGACTACGCCACACGAAAAGAAGAGTATGTTCAAAGCCTGGATAATAGGAGAATAAAATAGTAGGTGAGATGGTGGGAAAACTATGCAGGAGGAAGGGGTAAGCTCTTACAGTTTAGACAGTCTGCCTAGCATAAACAAGAAACAATAATAACAGCACGGTTTAGTAAAGCTTAACCGACAGTATTACACCCTGTGATAAATATATAACCTATATAATATACTCCTTCTACGAACTCAGCATACCCACAGCACAGAGCTAAACACACTCAATTCTCAGATATGCAAAGTTTTTCACATATTACGTATACAGCATGTAGGCCAACCGAAGGCGAAAGTAAACAAAATTATTTAAATAACAATTGATTGCCATTTCCCAAATGCAGACAGCTGTTTTCAGCTCAACGGAAAATTGTTTTAAACAAGCCAATTTGTCTGCACACTCAGAATATCGATTATTTCTCAGCATTTTATGCTGCAAGTCGTTCTGGGCGGAAATATTTGTAGGCTTTTGGCTACAAGCTGTCTGGTCCGGTCGATGGCCAGGTCAACATATGTCCTTTGTTATCCAAAACTTGGTCAATGACATTGATTCAACTTACCGAGATTAGAATGCAGGTTGTGAGCAATGCATATTTCCAGGGTGTGATGGCGAATGTCTTCTCCATGTTGCAGTAAATGGAACTAAATGGATGCGTTTCTTATTAACGAAATCACGAATAATTGCAAGGAAATTCCACACTTACGACTAAATTCAACTGGCTGTAATTGTTTTGCTAACCGGATGGCAATTATGACACTGACAGTGAACCTCACGTTTATGCCACGGGGAGTGGCATTGTATTATTTTCCTATGCGGCACAAACAAAACCAAGTACGGTTGTGGCAGCGTCACTTATGGCCCGAATGTTGTCAGTCGACTGAAAGCAGACTCGGTTCGAGTTTCAGTCGCGGTTGGCAAAGCTGATGTCGGCGCAGACGCTTTAAACGCAGTTATACAGGGTGTCTCATACGAAATAATGCGTAGCAGGTAATTGAATAATTATAAACATATTATATGTACATATATATTTTACTGAACAAATTATGCCATCGTTGTCATTGATGTGCCAATTATTTGTTACTCGCTGAGCGACACTACTATGGATAAGGTGATATTTCTATGGATTTTTTTACTAAACTGCTGGCCAAATATTGTCCATGTAAGTAAATTGTAATATTAAAATAAAATAGTTTACATTAAGTATTCGTCCATTTAGGCCGCTTCTTTTCAGTTCACAAACATTAGCTGTGAGAGCACAGACCCAAGTCTGATTAAAGTAGAACAATGCTACATAGGACACGTGAATCAGCTCACAAACTTCATGAACATACGTTACGCCCTGTTGAGGCCAATTGCTGATGATATAGGCGTGAGTATTCAACAGCTTCACAAACATTTCCAACAATTTTACTCCAAATTTACAGCTACACCTGCAACTACTGATAAGAAGTAATGGCTGGAAGCCCTTTCTATACGCTTTGGATGTAGATGTTTGCCGATTTATGAAATCGAAGTATAATGCAGTTGCCAGGTTGATAGTTGGCTTGGGAGATGGTCACACGAATGCAAATCACAAGTGTCCCTATGTAAGTAGTTTTTGTATGTCTTAAACTTTATTATTTACAATTTCTTTATTTCAGAATGAAAAACTTGTTTATATAGACCGAATTATGAACACGGATATATCTAAGAAAATTCGTGGACTGCCCTTGGGCAGTGGAAACTATGCGTTTTCCATGAAATTGTCCTGGAAAAATGAAACACGCATCGCTGTGCTGGTGTACTTTAAAATATTGAATTAATTTTGTTTAATGTTTATTAATCCATCTAAGTGCAATTAAATATTAGTGTATGTTAATTTAAATAATACTTAAGTCTTAGTGTTACATTTGTTTACATCCAGACAGCATTGTTGCGTCGGTCGTGGTTCTTTAGCCCAGTTAACAGCAGCCAGGCGAAAGCAGCACCAACACCCTGTAATGAAAGTAGGCTTAGCGTACGCTTCAGACAGGAAATTAACTGAACTCACCTCGCCTATAATGAGCAGCCAACAGACAATCTTAAAGACCAACAGTCTGTCATCCAAGTATTCCACAAATTGCGATTTGCAGCCCACTGTGTGTATACTCGATTTATCAACGCATTTTAAGTCAATACAGCAAGTCTTTGGTATGGCATGATGTATAACCGAGTAGTCCTCTGAATTGTTGACTCCACAGCATTTCAGCCAAGTCTCGTAGTAGGCCAAGGCACCTGTTTCATTCCGTTCCGCGTCCCAGAGTTTCTCGAAGCCCTCGTTGATGCTACCAGAGATGCCGTCCTTGGTGCCGTGCGAAACCATGCTCAGGAAAAGTAACTGGGTGAGTATCAGCAGCACCATAGCTATAATGTACTGTAAGGCACAGACTTTAGTATAGGTACTGGGTATAAAACAGTGTGTAACATACAATTAACAGTCGTCTGGCTGACTCCTGAGCAGCAGCCAAGCAGCCAAAGATGGCTATTATCAGTACGACTACGCCCAGTCCGATAAACAGTCCGCCAGCCACATTCTCGCCAATGCTTATCGTTGTGACATATGCTCTAAAAAGAGATGTATATAAATATATATCTGCTTTGTGTATTAGTTAAACTTACAGAAAGAAAATGCCAAAACCAATCAGCGCCAGACCGAGCACCTGCAATAAATTAGCCGAATTGTGCACTTTAGATACATTTTAGCAAAAGATACTCTTACTCACGGTGTAGATAAAGTTGAAAAGCAGTAGCAGATGCTTCACTGTAGTATCCGACAGACCCATTGTTGTTGCTGTGTCAATGCAAAAACCAAAACTAAGATCGAAACTCAAACTGAAGCTGAGTTTGAGCTGAGGTAGAGGCGCAGTTGTCTCTCGTTATGACAGACACAGTGACTATTTAAATCAGCGAAAATGAGCTGAATGCATTAAATAGGTATTACGTATATGGCAATAGCCAGTTTTGGATTGTAGTTGTATCTGTCGAGTGAAAAATACAAAATAAAAACAAAATTCTCTGCTCGCTGACCGCTGCCTTTCAGTGGCGTGAATCAACTGAAATGCCGTCTGTATTTATTTTTTTGTGTTTTTCAAAATGCGCGCACTGCTATAATATTCTATCCTCTAAACACACACACACACACTCGCACACACACTCTGAGTTTTTCTTTGCATCTCATCGATCTATGTATAACAGCAAATGGTTTGAGAAAATCGAGAGCGTTGAACCGCCCACATCGCTGCTCTTATTGGGAAAAGGCAAAGTCGCTGCTCATCTCAGTATCTATGTGATTTGGTCTTGTATCTCTGCGAGTGTGTGTGTGTATTTTGTTTTTCTATTTTATCTCTTGGCATTCTCGTTTCGGCTTGTTATTGTTATTATACCAAAAAAAAATCCTACTCAATTTTTGTTTTTACAAGTTTATATATATATTTTCGCTGTGTTTAATATATACGAGTATATCTAGAAATTAGTCAATAGCAACAGGTTTATACTACAGTTTTTGTTGGTGTTTCATTGCGTGGGATTCAGTTTACAACGCCGCAACATTTTTTATTGAATACGATGTCATTGATATTTTCTGATCAATGAATGCAAAGTTACATAGTAAAATGTATGTTTAGCTATTTAAATTTACAATCACAATTGGACAAAAAGCTAACTAAGAATACATGCGTAATAGAATACAATAATACAGGACATAGTGTCAACAATTAATATTAATTCACTCGTTTAATTATAGAATCGCACGCGATCGCGATGATTTCGTATACTATCCACCAAGTAACAGGTAGCCACAGAGCCAACAAACTGCAAAACAGGAGGGAAAATGGGTTAACACGGTTACGGCTTAAATAGTGGACTGCAAACACACCTCGACTAAAATTAATATCCAGCTGAGTGTATGAAAATTGGCGGTTTTCTGGCTAACATATTGCTTGAACTTGTTCTCACAGCCATCCATGAAGAGATTAAAGTGAATCGTGCAGTCACGATGCAGGCAACAGCTCGCAGGATACTCCCGATCCAGCATGATGTAGTCTGAGGCACTACTGCGGCCACAACAGTGCAGCTGCAAAGTAATGCACCACATGTTATATAAAAACTTTTAATTGAAATCCTTTTAGGAACTCACCCACTCCTCGTAGATGCTGAGCGTGCTATTGCTGCCATATGGATTATCCCAGAGATCGTCGAATCCCTGTCTTAGACTTTCAGGCAAGGCATCTCTGCTCGCTGCGTAGCTAATGCTAAACATAATGAATTGTATGACCAGCAAAAGCAACAGGAGCACTGCATACTGCAAGTTCAAACTGATTAGTCATTTGGTAGTTAAAAAGGACTTAAGTGAAACCTACACTTATGAGCAGTTTCTTGCACTGTTTTGCCACTGCCACACTGCCGAAGATGCTGGCCAGTATGATGACAACACCTAGTAGAATGCAGAGTATGCCAGCCAGTTGCTCGCCATGATCCAAATCAATTGGCTGCTCCTCAAGCGTGCCCAGCAGCCAGGTGCCATACCAGATGAGCAGACAGCCGTTAAGCTAACAAAAGTATTTAGGAAATTGGGATTTGTGTATTTATTTTGAAATTCTTGCTTCAATGTCACGAGATACTTTTTGTTCCATTTCTTTTTTTGGCTTCTTCCAACTTACAGCAAAGATAACGTTGATGACACACAGTGTGTATCGCAGCAGACGTGTGGTACAGTACATATTCGCTATGATTACACTACGCACAACATGACACAACGCGATGGCACTTGTAATTTATTGTTTGAACGAAGCTAATTTTGTTTAGAGGAAAACCAAAAGATTCTTTTCGTTTAGGTGCACGGCAAAACACCTTGAGCATCCGGCAATGGTCGCACGGCAAATACTCGCAAGCGACTCATAATCTGATTTTGTTTGTCGTCGCATCTTGTTGCGACGCGTCGCTGTCAGTTGAACGATTAACCCACAGTTCTTTCGACCAATGCAATATTAAGCAAATGCCCGAGAGAGTCGTCGTCGCCGTCGTCGTCGTCTGCTCATAGAATAAATACATAAAGTCAATATCAAAGAAAACTCGGCACAAAGAATCAAAAATTAGCGTATGGCGCCCACGCGCAGCGCACACACACGCACACATGTGGCGACAGATACATAGATACTAGAGATAGAAATACAGATACAGATACAGAAACGGAAACTGCGGGCTGCCAAGCTGAGAGGCAACTCAGTACTATAATTTGGTCAACAGCGTTATGATGTCAACAAACAAAACTGAATCATAGAACCAAATTTTCTTTTAGCTATTTAGCATTGAAATTACCCCTCAATGCAGCGGGTGGTCAGCGATTCTAGACTATAAACTTGAGACTCTAGTTACATACATTTCAATCCCAACCAAAAAATTATTATGTCCATGATTTATTAGGAATTTATTGTAATTTATTTTAATAAGTACAAATCTACATAGCTGATCAATTGCTTCAAATATTATATGGGCCATAAGAGACACATGAGTTTACTTATGGCAGGCACTGTGTCGAGTTTTTGATTTATAAGTGAATTATTGTAATAAGTACAAAACTACTTCGTTGAATATTACGAATAAGCTTTACCATGCGTTACTTATGGCAGGCACTGTCGAAAATCTTATCAAAAATAAATACATGCATATAAATATTTAACGTAAATAGACATCGAAATCGGCGTGAACACTGCTTTATTTTGGCACCTGTGGTTCAGCTCTTACTCCTCTTTCCTCTCTTGCTTTGCTGACTCAGTAACGGAATCGATATTGTGTGTTTCAATAGTTTTTTTATCAGTTTATCAGCAATCAGTAATCAGTTTATTGATGAATGAACTTGAGGTAGACTAGCAAAATTGTCGCAATTTTTATTTTTTGTTCTGGAAATTCGATTTGTTATGTATTTGCACAGTTTAGAGAATTCTTTGGCCTTTTTTCGTTTGAGTATATGTGTGTTTGAGTGTGTGCGTTATATGAAGAGTGCTAGAACACAATGTTGAACTTATTTTGGAAAGTATTTCGAGCGTCTCCAGCGATTCACAATGCTATTGGCCAGCACATAGGCGAGCAGAGCGCAAATTAGCTGCAAAGTAAAAAGAATTAATATTTATTTAGTAAACTAAAGTAAAGTAAGACATACCTCTACGCCCACTAACACCAAGACGAGTATATTGAACGTAGTCCAGCGTTCGGCTATGTAGTCCAGGAACTTTTGGCGACAACCTTCCAGATTAAGTTTATCCGTTTTGCTGTTATAGCAACTCTTGGGTGGCAGCAGATAGTCCTTGTAACTCGCATTGCCACAACAATCGAGCTGAGGTAGGAAGCAGTAAAAACAATAAGGAAATAAGGACACTAATACAATTTATTACTTACCCATTGTTCTATGCTCGATATTTGGCTGGCATTGCCGGGTCTAACCGGCACGGGCTGATCATGCCACAGCTGATCGAATGTTTTGTCCACATTAATGAGCAAGGATGTTTGGAATATCCAAAAGTAACCTACTGTCAGCACTTGTAGTATGACTAGCATAATCACAACCACAGCAAACTACAAAAAGTAATACAAATATGATCAAGTGGAGTGTTGTAGTTGCTTAGTTCCAAACTCACCGATTTGTTTATGCTGCTGCTCTCCCTTAGCGCCCCCACAGTGCCATATAGTGCAGCGGAGAGTATAATGATGCCAAAGGCTATGATGACGATGGCGGCAACTTCAAAGTGTTCAAATGTAAATATTACGTGCAGTCCAATGCCAATGACTCCCAGACCCAAGAGCTGTAAAGATTAAAAGTACAATAAAAAAAACTATGAATTAAATAACAAATAAATGAAATTCTACTCATAATAAAAACTAAAATATAAGTAAATGAATAATGCTCATAAAATTATGAAACACACTGCGTATGGGTAATGTTAAATTTAAGACTTTTCGTCTAAACACATACATTGTAGTGGCTTTCAATCGCTGCAAGCAACAAGTTGGCCTTCGCACAAATTTGACTCTAAATATTTGCGGCTGACATCACTCATACGCAGCGTTGTCGCGTGTATTTCATAAGACGCGTTTGCACTTAGCTTTTCCCTTTCACTAACAACTCTTGCTGGTGCACAATTAGCTTGAATTAGTTGCATGCACCGTTAGCTGCACTTGTAATTAAATGTATAATTCAAACAATGATTCACTCGTTTGCTCATCAAGAGAGAGCAAGTTTTCGCATGTAAACAATTTTGAATTTGGCACACTTGGCAAGTAAACTTGAGTTTTCGAATAGTACTGAGTAAGTGAATAACTTAAAATGCTTTATGAAATGCGCAATAAATATTTTTACACAAACATTGTTTGCTTCTAGATGTTTACAAATCCGCAACCTGTTGAATAAATCTTACAATTGATGGGAGGTGGAGAGAAGGGTGACTTGACCGCAGACAAGTCGAGACTTATTGGCACTTTAAACCGCGACGAACTTCCGCCAAATCGATGTCACGTTAAGTAGCCGCCCCCTTGGCTTTCAGATTTTCCTAGGCAATGAGGTAATTATGACTGATTTGTGTGATTTGTCATGTTTCTGTTGCTGTTTTCAATAATTTTTGGGTTTGTCTAGCGCAAACGCATTTGGCATTTAGTGTAATGTATGTCCATAACTGGTTTGAATGTCTCTAAAATTTATCTTCACCCAGCAACGCCTTTTAAGGCTCTCCAGTGTAATTGAATTAAGGTCGCCGATTAATAAATTAGCTAATGTCTGAGTCTGAGTCGGTCTCTGTGTATTCAATATCTTTGCATTACAAGTATGCAAATTACAAACAAATTTATAAATTGTTGACAGTTGTCGCTGTGCATCCAAATGAAGCCCACGTTTAAGTATGGACAAGTAAGTAAAAGTATTAGCATTTCATAGAGCTAAGCGCTGGCCATAAAACCGCTAAAACATTAATTGAGTTATCTGTAGCGACTGAAAGTCCAATTTGAATGTTACTTTATGTTGACGTATGATTAGCACTCCAAACAAACACATAAATTAATTGCTGATTAAGTGTTTACAGCACTCGAGGGGACTTTAAAGTTTATTTGGCATCTGGTATTATGCGCTGGGGATACAACGCCATTAAAAATGTAATTTATTACACATGACACCCAATTGTAATTCAGAGTTTTTGTGAAACCGAGCATAGCCCATAGAATCAAAGCGACAATGACAATGAAACTAAGCACACTGTGCACAGTGTACTCGAACTTAGACAGCACTTAACATTAGATAACTTGTGGTGTCACATGTGTTAGCTTAGTAATTATCATTACGATAAGAGTTATTAAGTTCAACAGCAAACACAGTCAATAAAAAACAGATATCAAATGAAACTATTTGCTCTAATTTGTCCAGCAGACAAACAATTAAATACAATTATAAACTAGACAAGGTTAGTTCAGTAGCAAATATATATTTGCCTACACTACACTGATAAGCCAAGCAGACAACTGATTAGGTATTGAGACCATATTGAGATCACCGGAATTGGACGCGCAGAGGAGTTCGCACAGCATGTGGTAAGTGAAACTAGAATTACTACACGAATGTCATTGAAGCATTTGCTGAGATTTATGTGGGTTTACACTAAGCACAAAACCCAGACTTGACAACATAAATACGTGTTGTCTGGTGTTTGGTGTTTGGGAAAACTACAAAGAAATAAAACTGAAAAAAAAAAGGTTATGCCCTACCTCAAATGCAGGGGAGACCCATAGGCACAACTGGCATTTAATTAAAAACACGCGGCCGCACCAAATGAAGTAATTTTCGAGCTAAAAACAACAGACAGTCGGACAGTTGGACAGACAGACAGACAGCACAGACTCATCCGTAAATCAAAGTTTACTCGCATGGAACCAATGCGGAAAATTGCGCATACGCCACGTTATGTGCGCGCATTTCTTTTCGGCATTTCCTTTGGCATTTTTCAGTTCTCCTACATACGATTTCCTCTAAGGTTATTGCCGACAAATATTTATATTTTCGGAATTTTGTAACGCCAGCGCGTCTGAAAATGACATCAACAGATTTTAGTTGATGTATATAAAAAGCTGAAAACAAAATAAAAATACACAAAAATGTTTTCAAAAATTGTTGGCGCAAAAGTGAAATAAAGTAAAAATTCTATGTTTATATGGCTAAAAGCTATGACCGCCTTTTGCTCATGGCCAAGTTTTATATATTTTTTTTTTCATTTTTGTTTTGTGGCGTGGGTGACCGAGTTTTTATAATTTTTATTTTTACCGCTGAGCAAATAAGTTGCTTTTGTTTTTATATTTATTTTAAAACAAATATATACTGCAAACAATAAATTAAGTGAGTTGGTTTAATAAGGGAAGATGGCTAAAAGGAATACGTACTAAAAATTATATGGACAACAAATTATTCGTATTGAAATTGTTGCCAATTCACAAAAATTTAACTTGAGCATTTGTTTAAAATTTAATGCCCGAATTTGATGAGCTGCACCCAAACCGATTAGCCAATTAACATAAGAATAACGTATAGTGTGTTTTTTATGCTTTAAATAGTTAAAGCAGCAACAAAAAACCTTCAAATGTAATTGAATACATTCAGCATTTCAATTTCAATCAAACTGAAAGTCGAACTGGATGTGTAAGTAGAAACTGTTTAAATTTATCCATCAATTAATTACACAACAATAAATATTTATACGAACTGTTGGGGAGAAGTCAAGGTTTATTTTATGTACTCTTATCATATAAACAATTGCCGAAAAGTTTATGCACAGCTGATAAACTAACGAATTACAGTGTGAATGAAATTTTGAACAAGTAATTAGAAATTTGAAATGCCCGTCAATTAGTTGGCTCAAGACCTTCTACTAGTTAAACTTTAATCGAGACTTTCAAGCTAACAATGGAGAGTAAAGTCCGTGTCTAATGAAACTAGTCACATCGGTGTAATAATAGCTTTTAATGCTATTATAATTATAAGTTTTAATAGCAAACGATGAAGTCATTTACATATAAAACTTCCGGCAACAAACTGAAACTTTTGGCTTCTCGGGTTACCGTCCACAGAATTCATAATCATAATCACATTATCTTGGCGGACTCACCACATATATAATATCCCATATCAGTGCAAAAACTTTCAACAGTTTTGTGGAACACGCCATTTTAGCCGTTTATTTGCCGTGCCAAAATGCACTCTTTGTTGTTCTATTTTTAAGTATCTTTTCCAATTCGAAACTTTGAAGAACTGTGTGTGTTTTCTGATTTTTGCTTCTTTCTTGTTTGCTTTTCACTGCTGCACTTAGTTGGCCCAAACACTTGGCAACGCGCACGGCCAAAAAACACTTGTTACTAATTCAAAATACTTGATTTAACGGTCGCTCTGGAAACCAAACCCGACATGTTCGCGCACGAATGTTAACTGATTTGTTGATAGCGAAAACTTAGGCAAAAACTAAGCACAAGTTGTTTTCGTTTTGTTGTGCTTGTTGTATTTGAAAATGAAACGGCCGTTGGAACATGTGGCAATGAAACAGAAACTCACGCGCGTGCCGTCGTCTATCGGTCGTTGTCATGGGCGTCGCTCGCAGGGGATCGCAACGTTTCGATTCCAGAGTTTCGCTTGGTAAATAAAAATATGTGTCTGAGTAAAAAAACAAAAAAACGAGCAAAACGATGCCAATTTTTGTGCTGAGCTATTTTTAAATGTTTTACATACTTTTTAGCGCACGCGGAGAACTTTGAAAAGAGAGGGAGTGAGAGGGAGAGATAGTGCAAATGCACTCGATGATTAACATGAGACTAAGTAAATCTATTAGTTCATCTCAACATGCTAGAGAGTTGTATTTAGATAAACTGTAAGAAAAGTGTTTGTTATTTTCAATGCATTTCCTGTGAGCTTTGCACTGCATGATTCAGTAGAGATGCAAATTAATATCTTGATTAATTTGAGAAAATTGTCTAATGAAGCCCATAATTAAATGCAACAAGTATGAAAATCTACAGTAGACCGAGTCCCCGTACTCCTTCTATTGTGGAATTTTCCATACATATGAGCAATTTTCAACCAATTTGTCCTATGAGAGCTACAGTCGTCCGACCCGGACTTTGGTGAGTATAGTTATAATGAAAATAAATTTGACTCTATAATAAATTTACTTAATTCATTATGTGTTGGTTATTCTAAGCCAGAGCTGTTTCTCTGATGTCAGTCTGTTTAGTTAGAATTTGGATTTGAGAAAGCTGAAAGACATTAAGCGACATTAATTTAATTTTAATGTTAAGTTTATGTTAAGTCAATGTTAAGTTTATGTTAAGTTTATGTTAAGTTTATGTTAAGTCAATGTTAAGTCAATGTTAAGTAACTGTTAAGAAACTGTTAAGTTAATGTTAAGTCGATGTTAAGTCAATGTTAAGTCAATGTTAAGTAGCTGTTAAGAAACTGTTAAGTTAATGTTAAGTCGATGTTAAGTAAATGTTAAGTCAATGTAATGTTAAGCCAATGTTAAACATACAGACAGACGGACAGACAGACGGACAGACAGACGGACAGACAGATGGACGGACAGACAGACAGAAGGACAAACAGCGAAGAGATCGTAAACAGAGAGTGGGTGGAAGAGCGAGGCTTTGCACGTGTATAAAAAAACCTTTTTGGTTTGGCGGGAATCCAAGCTGTGCACGTGTATAAACAAACCTTTTTGCTTATTTACTTTATGTATTGCAGCCTGCTGACTATTTCTGTTGGCCTGGTATTTTAGCTTAGATTTAAAAGATCCAGGTGGTCATTAGGACGGACAGACGGACGGATAGACAGACAGACGGACAGACGGACAGACAGACGGACGGACGGACAGACAGACAGACGGTAGGCGGTAGGGACCGTGGCTACTTTATGGGGTCGGCCACGACTCTTTCTGGGTGTTACGCACATGTTTTTTCTGACAAACTTAATAGACCCCTCTTTTTTAGAGTACGGAACTGAACTATAATCATAAGCAATATATACTCTTTTTCTTAAATTTGGAATAAAACCAAAAAGTCTTTCAAATGCTTGCTTTTACTTTCCAGTAAGAAAAACAATTTAATTGGTAATTCATCAACATTTGTGTTTATTTTTTTAATAATAATATTCAAAATAAATTAGTTCACAGTGCTTAAACTAAGTTTACATATATGAAATGCACATCTGGCAAACCATTATGCTTACAACATTGTATATTGTATATTGTATATAAAATATACATTAAAAGCCGTTCGAAATTTATAATTTTTATATGGGTTGAGAATAATTAACATTGAGGTATTTTTTGTCCGCCTTGAATTTAATTTCTTTCTTTAAGTTCCTTCCCTTTTAACTTTTGTTCAAATTCGTCAAATAAAAAATGGTATAATAATCCAAACTTCATGTATAGACATTTTTTTTCGAAACAGTTGAAATACAACGAGTGCAATCCTTGAGCCTTTTCCTTAGTAGCGAGAGCGTCGGTGATCATTGCGAATACTGTTGCACAATCCGCAGGACAAAAAGCTGAGCAGAAGCTATGGAAAGACAAAGAAGCATAGTTAACAAACTTTCGATTAACTGCTTGTATCTGGGTAGAACCTACCTCAATAGCTACTAGCACCCAGCCGAGAATATTGAAAATGCTCAGAAGATTTGCCCAGTAATTGTCGAATTCTAGGCGACATCCTCTGTGGATCAAATCGTTTGCATTGCCCGTTTTGTGATTACGGAAACAGGACTCTGGTGGCAGGCGTTCGTTAACAATATAATCCTGGGGACTTCCACGACCGCAACATTCGAACTGAAAGTAGTATATGATTAAAAGTATTCATGGGCAATAAATTGCGTCCTTAACTTACCCAGTTCTCATACATGGACATGGCACCGGGACTGACCAGCTCCTGTTCCCAGGTATCCTCCAATGTGTTGGCCAGATTCGATGCAACGGAGCTTTGATTTGTGGTAAGGAAATACAAAACAGTTACCTGAGCAATAATGATCAGATACAAGAACGACACAAACTGTTGGACAATGAAATGAAATATTAAATCATTAATGGAATTCCAAGCTGATGTCATCAATGAATACTTACGGCCACAGTGCAGCAGACGTGCTCACGCCAGGCAGCCAAATAGCCCCAGAGAAAGATGAGAATCGCAGCTACACCAATGGCTATATAAGCATAGGCAACTGCTGATCCAAATGAATTGACATCGTAGGTAAATAGAATGTAGGCTCCAAAGCCAATCAGCACTAAAGCCAGCAACTGTAAGCAAAGACATTGTGGACAATAAAATATACGCTTTATGTTTTTGACCTTACTCAAACTGAAATGAGTTCATACTTTATTTTTGTGTATCTTCCCTAAAGGGGGACAGAGAAGCCCTATAGGCGACTCCCAGTCTAGTCAAAATGGCGTCAGGGAATACGTCACCCACAGCAGAAAGCTGGCGCCAAAACTGGGCAGCAGTTATCAGCAGCAAATAGGCCAATTTGGGAACAGCTTTTGACCGAGTTAACTTCCAGTTTTGAGCTTTACAACTACTGAGTTGTTATGGGAACAGGTTTATGTAGTTTCCAACGGGAATAGGAGTACAATCAAAGCTCATCAATAGAACAAACATCGTCATAACCCCTAACCCCAACCGGATTTACTACATAGTTATCTATCTTGACTCATGCTCTTTGTTTCATGAAAGAACAACAATCAAATAGTTATTTCCGAATTCGCTGGAAAAGGAATTTAATTGAAATTCAGTATACAAATTTATAGCACAGTATTTGGAATATTTTATTTAATAACCGACAAACCGACAAACTACCACAATGAGAACGATATACGTTGCTCAGTTATGATGCCATCGAAGTGTTGAAAGATTTGAAACTGATGCGAGCTATTTGGCATGTTCCCTGCTAAAATACTAATAATCAAAACATGTGTTTATTCTCAGCGTTAGCTTATAATAAAAAGTAAACATCTTCATAGGACATGCCAAGCATTATGATTTATTAAACTCTAGAAGATCTTGAAAAGAATTCATTAAGTTACCATTCATGCGAGACATGCTGACTGTTATTTATGCCATAAATTTAACGAGTAATAGAAATTTTAAAAGATTATTGAGATTAAGTGAGCAGTTTACAGGCTAATTTCATTCAACAATGCTGTCTGGTAAATTGGTCGAGTAAATAAAGCAAATGGAATTGAAGACGACATTGGTGTGATAAGATTTAATAATTTACTTACCGTACAGAGTATATGAAGGACATAGGCCAGGGCCTTTAAGCTCGAAGTGGACGCCATTCTGATGCACTAAACTGAAGTCTTACTCGTGATTGCTTGCTATAAAATTCTTTAAATTTTTGGTTTTCTCTTAAAGCAAATCCAAGAAAAAACTTGTTGATACGGTAGATCACTCTCCCTCTCAATCGCTCTTTTTGTCGCTCAATATGTTTATTTTGAGTTGCGCTCTCTCATATTAAGCTTCACGAAGATATGAGATCATGGAGTAACCTTTTCAAGATTCGTATGTTTTTGAAAATAATTAATTAATTCAGATATTCACAATAGCACGACATATGACAGCACTGTTTATATCTACGAACTTTGTCTAGCACCCACAGACTCACTCACTCTCACATACATATACAAATATGTACTGCATAGGTGCGTCTATCTTCGCAAGATTTCTATACACAACTATGTATGTATGTACGAGTTCTACGCGACGACTATGCGCCTCTCTACGTTAACGCGTCCAACAGTATACTGAACTGCTTAAGCATTTTGTTTGAGCGCGCTACCAGTTGGACAGCCGGTAAGAGAGCTTTTTGAAAGCTCTCCGCTAGCATTCAGTTTCATTCCGCTGTGACGTCACAAACCTATGCAGTTACTCATATGTTAAGTCAAACGAATTGAGCATCAGTTTTTACCTTCACTTGACTTAAACATGCTTCACATTATAGAAAAAGCTTTAATGCAAGTAAGCTCCAAAAAGCTCCACGCATAAAACAAACAGACTGTGCACAAAAATAAGAACACTTTAAATTTATTTTAGGCAAATGAGAATTAGATTAACAAAGATAAAGAATTATATGACGTTGAACAAATTATGGTAAGTTCTTCAAGCAAAACCCCAAATAATTTATCGCAATTCCTGCAAAGGGCAAAATTGTACAAAATATATGCAATATATTTAGATAATGGATAGTACCCAAGGTAAGCAAAGTCACCACCCGAGCAACCACAGAAATGATAGTCCAGAAAAAAATAATCGCTTGTACTAGGCATGAAATTAACAAGGCAGCAGATGCCGACAAGGAAATGATTATATTTTTGGTCTGTAAGAAAGTACAATTAAATAACGTCAAACAGGAAATGAAATTATTGTTTAACACTCACCTGATACTTGTAATAGTGGATAATAATGCCTACCGAGCACAGTACGTAGAATGATAATTGAATAGTTATAAAAGTCGCATCCAGGCATACGGTAACGTGATATGAGTATCCTGCAGTAACAAAATTTTTGTATTTTCATACTAAGTAAATTAATTTACAAATCTGTACCAATTGCTTTCCAAGCTAATGATATGTGGTAAATATAAGTCACTGTCGCTATGAAAATTAAAAAGCTAAAGCTTAAAAATGTCAAAGCCAAATAATGAAATACTTTTCGAGCCGATATCATTATTCAGCCTTCTTCGATAAAGTTAGAACTAAACTAAATGAATCCAAAAACGATAACTAATAAAAAGTCGACTGTCCATTTCAGAATTAATAGTTATGTAAGAGAATAATTCATTTAACCGTTAATGATTCAATAAACGCAATTAGTATTAAGGATTGGTGGACTATGCTTGAGTTTCTGCTGTGTTTTCAGTGACTGTTTCTGCAGGAGTACGTCGTACTTTAAATAGATGTTTAGCCACAAATGCGAACGACACTATAAGTAAAACTAGAAAATGTTTGTATTAAAAAGTATGAACAATAAATTAATTCAAATTTAAACTTACCAACGCCCAGGAAATTAGTCACAATATTATTAGAACTATAGAAAGGATTGTAGCAGATGAAGAGCAGACAACTGCAACAGGTCAAAACTGCCTGGAAGAGCAGCCACCACTCCAAGTAGAAAATGTTCTGTACAAGTATCGGAAGCTATAGAAATACACACTTATAATCGACTTCTTTACTCCCTACTCACACGAAAATCGGCCAATATGATTAGAGGAGCAGCCACGAAAGAGGGCACATACAGTGTATACACAGCATATGCAGCGTAACAATCCTCGGGATAATCCCCACCATCAGGCGGTTCATCGGTGTCACAATCATCGTAGCACCTCAGCAAAAACGTAACGATCACAAATAGCACCAAAAAGTTATAGATTAGGGATGACGAAAGCGCTATCACGCCTACCGATTTCCATATCGAACACATGGCTTCTATATTCCCCAAAGTGTACTCAACAAAAGTCAGAACACATGGCTTCTATATTCCCCAAAGTGTACTCAGCAAATGTCAGAAAAAGCAGAAAGCTTTTTTTACTGCCCTAACTGTGGACCATTAGGTGATTACGAGTACATAAGGTTCATAAATGAGTTAATTAGCTAGGGCATAAATTAGCTTTCAGGATCAATGAAACCTGGGGAGGGGTTTTTGGGCAATTTTGTTACCTCATTGAGTGCACAATGAACATGGCTTATGCTTAAAAGTGTAAATTTGTTTTGTTTGAAAGTGAACTTAAAGGTCCAAAGACTGCTAAAATTTTAAATAAATAGTAAGTTCATGAACTAAGTGATTGTATGTTTTTGGTTTTTATTGTTTATGTATATAAATACTTTTTAAATGCTTTATTCATACAAGTTATTGTTTGCAATTCGAGTTTTTTTGTCGTTTTCAATTTAACAATATTCAAGAGATTCCAATTTACAAATACTTAAATGATGAACAGCTTTTAATGTATATGAAACTTTATATATCTTCGTGTATATAATAATATGTATATATATAGGCATTTGGACACTTGTTTATCATTTAAAAAACTGGTAAAATTTTAAATATAACTTCATTTGCTCATATCAGGTTGTAACTTTGATTTTCACAGTGTCCCTGTCTCTGTTTATTTGTATTTTTATTCGTTTTAGCTTTGTACAACGACTTTGGATTCGTTTTTATTATCGCGTGAATTAAATTTTAGAGCAATTAGATACGAAAGCGATGATTAAACAACAAAAAAGCAGCTTATTCTAAGTATTTATCGTTTCGTATTTTTTTCTTTGTTTCAAATTAACATAAATATTCAAATTTCGAACCGAAATGGTTTCACAATATTTTTTCATATTTTTCTGTGCGTTCGACGACAATACAAATTACAAAATTAATGCGAATGTGTGTGTAAATGTTGGTGTGCGTATGTTGCATATGGGCTTCTATAACTTATGACACTGGTTTAGTAGCCATTGCGGCGCTTGTAGTTGCGAACATTGTTGGCCAAACAGCAGGCGAATATGAAGCCAACCAGCTAAAAAAAAAAAAGTAAATAGAAAAATTAGTTAACTTATTAACTTGTTGGGAGATTTCCAACTCACCTCAACAACAATCAGACCAATGCCAGCATACTTGGTTGTGTCCGAGCTGCCGGATATAAAGTCAATCATTTTGCCGTGGCAACCACCATAGATGTTGAGTGGGTTCATGCAGCTGCCTTCGCAACAGCTGGGGGGCAGTTGGCTTCCGATAAGGAAGTAATCCTGAGCGCCAGAATTACCACAGCAATGCAGCTAAAGTCACCAATACAAGCAAGATATTAGTATTTTCCAAAAACCCTTCAATTTTATTCATACCGAAGTCTGGATGGCATCGAAGACACCACCTTCACGAGCGTCACTGGATTGCCAAGCCTTGTCAATGAAGTCGCCCATGGCATTGTTAATCTTTTCCTTGTTGGTGAATAACAGCACAACGACCGTCATTTGCAGAATGAGTAGAACCAGCAGACAAACGGCATAGCTCATAGTCATGCACACGGATTCGCGAATGGCACCACAGCATCCCAGGAATGAGATGAACACCACAATCGAACCGAGAGAAATCAGAATAATGGGCAGCAGTGCCTGGGGCGGGAAACCGACCTGTCCATTGACCTCAATGGTGCCAACGCTCTTCAGGATCAGTGCGCCAAAGACAATACCCAGTATGCCGATAATCTGTAAATTACAAAAGCAAATCATTAATATATTTATATATAGTACATGTTTAATCTGAGTTTCATTTATTAGCTCAGCTCAAATCGTTTCATCTCAATGAGTCATATATTTAAACATAGCTTTTAATAAAATTATTTCTTACTACATTTATAAAAAGTTAAATTCCAATTTAAACTTTTTATCTCAAAAATTATTTGCGTTTAGCACACATTTAAAAACTTATCAGCGTTATATAACTGGAAGGTTATTTCCGGCTATTTAATCGCTCACTTTGTGCTAAGTTCTCCCAGTTCTGAAAGAATTGCTACCATTGTTTCCATAACAACCCAAAAGAACAACTGACTCAATTGCACCCGAGGTTTCTGGGTCGATAATAAGTGCATTCAACATGTACAGTCAGAGTTACAGTGGCAGCCACAGTCCCAGTTGCAGTCACAGCAGTGAGTAGAGGTTAATTTTGTTTAATTAAAGGAGAGCATGCTTATTTAGATGGCAAAGATAAATAATAACAAGCGTTAATTACAGCTCAGCCCTCATGGTCTGACCTCAGGGATATTAAAAAGAACAGAAGTCGTGGCAAATGACTATTAAGACACCACATATCAACACAACGCTTACGTAATGCAACTCACATTTGTTAATTTCAATTAGTTTAGTTTAGTTTAGTTGTACTTAGTTTTGTTTCACTTGAAATACTTTAGCACGCATGTTTGCTCTAGAGACAGCAGCATCAAGCATACGCACAGTGGTTACAATTTAATGTAACGAGTTACGACTAAATTAGTCATAATCCACGGTTTGATAACCTTAGAATCTTTGGCGTTGAAATCGCTTAAAGTTCAAGGTGCCAAGTCATTTACGTCGAATTAATGCAAATTGTGAAATCTTTTTTTATTGTTATCTTTGTTGTTGTCGTTCGTCTTGTCGAACAAAGCAGAAAACAGAAAGCAGAAAAAAAATGCATTTTGCTCTCAGCAGTTGAAATCTGTGTGTGTGTATAAAATGCCGCAATAACAACAATTGTTCGCCAATCAATTGAATTACTTGATTTAATTATGCACACACATGCATGAAGATCAGATCATCAAGTTCATGTGTCTGTTTCTGCATCTGTATCTGTTTCCTTCTACGTATCTGTATCTGTGCGCTCTGTGTGGGCTGCTTGATTTCAATAATTAAGCAAAAACTTTTTTGGTGGGCGGTCTGAAATTAAATATTGTATTGAATTGAGACAAAACGAGAGCTAAGAACACTTTATTGTTCAAATCTCTAGCATAATTGACCCCAATAATCCGACAGACAAAAGCATTTGTCTATTCAGTCTGTTAATTGCTCTACTTTCCCAAAAACGAAAACAGAAAACATTTTCTAATAAAAAAAATCACGTGCAAACAGCTGAAATGATTAAGGCCTGTCACTGTTTTTAGTTGAGATAATATCTACATTATTTTCGCTCATAAGTAAGCTGGCACTCTACAATTACGTCATAGCTATGGCGTCTGAAAGTATCTCCTGCCCAGCAAAATGCAAATACTGACAACAAACACACAGAATCTCTGGAGAACAACCCTCAAGTGCAATAATGAAATACGCACAATATGGAAAAGAAAGGCAGAGAAACCAGCCACAGCAACAGCTAGTCACAACCACACCCAAAAAATGAACCGCAACACGAACACGACATAGCGACGCCAAATTGTGGTTTCATTGTTTGTATACAGATATTTTTATACGTATATATCGTGTATCTCGCAGTTATCGCAGCAACAAGAGAACAACAAGTGCCGACAAGTGTGAGATACGACGCTTCAAAGCTGAAGCAACAGGACGTATGCGTGCTACGAGCGAGTAAAAACAAAATACACGACATTTTGATTGAATGCGTTTAAAAATGAAATAATTATACAGTACAATACTGTGTCAAGGTACGCTTGGGCAGTAATTTCAAATATATCACATTATCTGGAGTGATCTATAACCCAGTGATCTAATTGTGCTTACTAACAATATTTAGTTTTTTTAAGCAATTCAAGCCAACTTTATGGCATGCAAGCTTCTAGAATGTGCAGTTGATGCAAATTTGTGTAAATAACTTCTATAATTTCACAACAGTGTTTGCTTAGTTGTTTATTTAGCAACTGGACAATTATGGAGCTCAACAAACAGCTGCGAGAAGTCTGAAAACTGCAAATAAACACACACACATACACACACGCACTGCTCCCAAGGTGAATTACTGAAGTTGTTTCGATTCGCTGAAATCCGATCTTAAATTCTGAATCGCAGCTTTAATCCAATTTCTACAAAGCTGGAAATACAAAACTTGACAGCAAACAAACAAATAATCTGAGCTCATCATCTAAATCAAGATTAAATTTTAAAAAACTTAAAGAACAGCACATTTTTTATATACTACACTTCTGGGAATCCAATGAATTAAATTAGTTTTTTCCGGAGTGAGATAAATGTTCATAGCTGGGCATAACTATTAGTATTTTCACATTTGAAAGGTAAAAATCAATAAAGCAGTGTCAGTTATTAACAATTAATTACAAATATTTACGCATTCAAGGCGGGTGAACATTAAAAGTTAGAAAAAAATCACATTCGGTACAAAACAATTAAACGTGTTGGAAATACTAAATAAATATCTGGACACAGTCAATGAATCTGGGTAAAACACACATGACTCTACGTCTGTAAATACGCCTTCATTTCAGTAATGTATTTAGGGGGATACATATATATATATACACTTATATATGATTGTACCTGTAACTGTGTAACCTGTAGTTTCCCTTTTGTATTTAACCAACCAAATTGAACAATGTTTTCTGCTGCTTTCTCAAGCGTTACGATATAATTTCAAAAACCTTTTGGGTACTTTAATTTAATAATTAACTGCGTAACACTTTACAGATCAGATAAAGAAATTCTGTATAAAATCATCATTTCAAAAGTTGTAGAATCAGTCTGAATATAAAGTCAGAAGTTTACTTTTACTTCAGATCAGCTGTGTGTATCCGAATCTGTATCTGTCACTGCAAGAGTATCTCGACTTCGACACAATAATAAAAGTGGATTTTCCAGTTTGTTTTTTTACTTTTATGTCTGGTCGGGGCGGCTTTTTGCTGTTGCCTGTTAATTTGCTTGCCTTAACTGTCAAGTATGCTATATACACACAGAAACACACACGCACACGAAGTCTTGAAGCGTCTGATTCAGATACATATATATTTTTACCTGAGCCGCAACTGCACGTGTACAATTTTAACTATGCAAATAACTTGTACTTATTCTACAAGTTGTTATAGCCAACTCAACAAGTTTGCTGATTTTTGTGTGTGTTTTGAATATTTCGTATTTATTTTGAAGCTTGTTTGCTTTAGTTATCAATGTGTTTGCTTCGCCTTCTGATTCACTTGGCGTCATTTTACCAGACTGAATTTTATACATTGCTTATATACTTTTATATATATGGTTCAGTAAGGTTTTCCAAGCTGACAATATGTTTTGAGGTGCGCTATTTATTATTTGTTCCGTGCATAAATATTTAACTTATTTAATATTTCAAATGCGACTCGCAGCTATTTGGTCTGAGGTCTCGAGTAGGTCGTCAGCAAGGTTTTTTTTTTATCGTTGACTCATAGATACATGTACATCAATTGATCAGAACGAACACGTCAATTGAGTTTGTACGTGCATCTGTATCTGTCAAGTTATCTAAACTACTTAGTAGGTGCAAATTCTCGGTAACTGATTCACTTACTCCAATGACATCATTCAAATCTCATCTTGAGTTCTTATGCTATTTATCCACAACAAAACGCTTAGTCAATAAATCTCAAGATAGAGATAGAGTATCTATGGTAGCTGGAATAACAGCTCGTAAACACTGAAATTGATTAAGCCGACGCAGCCCCAACCATTGTTATGTATATACATACATATATATGTAGTCTTAATGTGCTCAGCGGCAGCTCTGAGCCGACTCGTCAGCTACTGCTACAGATACAACTACAGCTACAGATATCTATGTGTGTATGATAGGTACGAATACAAATACCAAGAGCGGCATGATTGTAAGAGTGCGCGTCGTCTCTCTGTTGGCGTTTGGAAGCTGAATACATATAAACTATATGTGTATATAGATATATACGTATATATAATATAAAACGATGATGTCATAGCCGCCAAACGCAGAGACGCTGCGATGGCGAAGTTGGGTTTTGTTGAGCAACTGAGTGAAACTGATCCGTATGTTATTCTTACTCCCAATACTTTGAATTCAATAGAAAAACAAACTTACTAAAAACTGCAGATTGGCACGTTCGAATTGAATTAAACTTTGTTAGGAATTTTTACTCACCGACACAATCGTATTGAATATGAAGAGTATGTATTTAACCATAGACGTTCCACAATCCATTTTGCTTTAGTTTTCGCTTCCTGCAATGCAATGCAAAAGTAAATAATATAATTTAAATTTTAATTTCGCTGTTATGCAATCGAATAAGTTCGAATTACGTAAAATACATCAATTAGTTTGCCATCAATATACCGATAAGTCGATTGTTATATAAAGTTCGTAGTCGTTGCATATGTTCAACTTGAATCATAATTTCTTTTGTTTATTTTTATACAGATTTGGTTAATTAATTTTATGCAGCTCGGTCGTAAAACTAAAGTTTATTTGGTGGAAAGTTGAGTTACAAGTTTAAATTTTTGTGGTTTCCTCTTTGTTTTACAAATTGCCTATCAAATTAAGTTGAAATCTTTCGCTTTATGAGATGTTGTGATTCCCCTTTAATGTTGTTTGTTAGTCGTTTATTCTTTGTTTATTAATTTTATACTGTATTTCCTTATTAGTCACGCATTTTATTATTCTGAACGCGCTTTTCGACCTTTGTTAGATCTCTGAAAAAAAATGAGAATTATAAAATGCCGCATATAATTTTAACACCCAAATTTTTTTATACTTTGCGTGAACTTGTGATTTGCTACTTAAGTTTTTTATGCGTTAAATTCACGCTAATTAAATAATTTAATCTTCGGCTATAAATCCATTTACAAGTGTAGGAAATTCGGTACACTTTACGCCGTAAACATTGCAACACTCGCTTTTCATCTGGGTCGTCACAGCAACCGTGGAAACAACAACAAATCTATCAATGAAGGCAAACAGCAAGAACTGTGTGTTGGTATGCGTGTACGTGAGTTTGCGTGAGCCTACGTGTGTGTGTGTGTGCATTGTCTCTTTTTATTGATAGGGAAAAAGAAAAGTTCACTGCACTCATCTTCACAGGCAAACAACAACACGTAGTCATTTCAGTTTTCCTTTTTTTTAATTTTCTTTCCGTTTTTCTTTATACACACGGCAACCGAAGCTGACATTTTGAAGTGCGTCGTTGCTTTTGCATCTTTGTTTTTGTTGTGCTTTTGCACTTTATGTATTCAACCACTTTGACACAGGCATCGTGTTTTTTTTTTCAGACAGCTGCGGCAGCTGCAGCATCTCAGGTAGTCGCAAATTTAGAGCAATGCTTTGTGCATTTTAGAGTGAATGTGCGGTGCACACATATCACTTTCAATTATTGTGTCAGCTACTCATTGTCACTTAATACTTTAAATTACCTTTTCTGATATTTCACAATATTAACGCGCGACACGTCTGACTCAATGAACAACGAATTCAAAATTGTGAAGCAACGCGCAGAAAAAGCAAAGACAGCCGGATACCGGTGTGACCGGACTTCGTAACACAAATAATGACATGAGTTAGGCGTTTATGTTATGCTCAAATGGTTCGGTAAAGATTCAGAATTCTGTTATGCTGACTTGGCTCTGTTATCGTTAGGTTGCCAACAATGCTGCCATTTTAGCATGATAATGCCTCCCTAAGGAGATTCTGCCACCGGAAATGCTCTCATTCCTTTTCGGCGCTCTTTGTGTGTGTGAACGCTTTTATTCCGCAAAGCACGCTAACAGCGGTCTCTCCGACTGATCGCCGTAGACTGTTAAATCTTTATTTCCGGCAGATATTTAAACCTAACGGACATTTCAAGATACAAATAACACTCGGGTATATTTATTATTTATTTTATTCGCAAATCGTTTAACAATATTTTCTTATTTGCAAAACTATATAACATTTTCAAAATTTCGATTTTCTGTAATTTGTAACAATTTAATTTTTGTTGTAAGTGTCGTGCATATTTATATGTTAAAAGATGAACGTGAAAATAAAAAACATATGACGAGATACAATTCAAATTTATTCTTATGAATAAGTTAATAATTTTGACGTCTCAGGTTGTTGCGAGTTTGATTTGCCAGGCAGCAAGAAAAGATGAAGGCGACCAGCTGAAATCAAAATATTGTTGTAATTAGTTAGTTTAACTTAAAACTTGAATAGGCTTACCTCGACTGCAAGTACTCCCAGACCAGCGTACTTGATAATATTGGCATTTGTATCCCACAGTGAATCCACGGCCGATCTGCAACCGCGCGTAGTCAGCACAGATGTTAAACTACAGTAACCGTTAGACGGGGAATCACAGCAGGAGGCGGGTATACTGCCTATATTATAGTCAGCGAATCCGTGCAAACCGCAGCATTTCAACTGGAATAAATAATACAACAGTTTAAAAACTGATTGTTTTGGTAATTATTATATAAAACTTACCGATTTCTGCAATGTGTCTATTAGCAGAGCATCTGTATTCCTTTGGTCCCATATCTTTTGCACAACTTTGTCCAAAGATTCTCTGATTTGCACGTGATTTATCCAAATGTAAATAATCAGAGCGATTTGGCACAAGAACAAACCGAGCATAATGATAGCATACTAAATAGGAATGAATTTATTTTATAATTATATGTTTTCAGTTTTAAGCTAAGGAAAATTTACCGATGTAAGGCTACAAGAATTCTCGCGAATCGCTCCGCAGCAGCCCAGGAACGCGACGAGGAAGATGACACATCCCAGGATCAGTATAATAATAGCCACACTATTTGCAGTGAAGGTTTCGTCGATGCTCGAAAAGTTCTTGATCTCCGAGACCATAAGGGATCCAAATACAATCAGTAAAATTCCGCATATCTGAAAAAAAAAAATTAAATGAGTCATATTATATTTTCTATCGCTTTGCATACAGAATTCCTTGTCATTCATTTTAACGACTCGAAAACCGCATAACACGAATGAAAGTAAATTTATTGAAAGCATGCGATAAACAACAGAACCACAAACAGGCAGTGATTAACCATCTACATGAATAAAATTCAGAGAATGAAAAAAAATTATGTGACTGGTCCAATTATCGTTGCAACTAGAGGCATTACTCATAGCGCTATCAGTCAATCAGTCGGTCTGGAAGTATTTCAAAACATCTAGTTCCAGCTGACTTCGTTAGCACTAATTACGATGAACAATTGCATGTAATGGAAATGCGAGAATCACGACATTCCCGGACCTTCAATGATGGGCTTTTTCTGTCATCGCTCGATAAGATAAAAAGGCGAAACACTTTCGAAATGTTGGTATAACTGCACACAAGCGAATTGAGTGCCACAACTCGATATATAAACCTTTTCATAAATATATATGTGACCCTGTACATGTACATACACAGTGTTTGAGTTAAAGATCTCGAGTATATTCAGTTTTTCGCTATAGATAAGATAAGCGGCTTATACAAATTTGCGCTTTAGCAAACAAACTACAGAAAATGTAGTAAATTTTTAATTCTTACCACAAACAATATATTAAATATAAAGAGCACATATTTCACAAAAACTCCTCCGCAATCCATTTTGTTTTCACTCTTTATTAGCTACGTTTATAAAGAATTTTGAGGTTAATTTAACAAATATAACTGAACAGTCGAAGCTTCGGAAAGTAACTGAATATGTTCGAATTCCTCTTCGGCTCAATGCGAATCGGTGAGCTTTTAGTTATCGCAAATTGCAGTTAACTTTTTCGAACTCGCACTCGAACTCGAGTAACTCAAAGTCTTTCATCTGTGTTGCATACTTTTGGGCTTTGCAATAAATAACACGCGTTAAGTACAAAATTTTAAAAACTGCATTTGTTAAAACCACAAACCAAAGGGTGTTCCTTGTGGAAGTCAATTAAGTTCTGACATTATTGTGAAAAAAAATGCGAAAATTACGATTTTTAAGTTTCCAAATTAACATTTAAATGCGCAACCAGAATAAAACTCCTTGTGGAAAACGGTTTAGTCTGAAAAAGTTTCCATTCTTCAAAGTCTTTGCATACTTTTAGGATCATCATTCCGATGCTTTATATTACTTTTAAGTGACAATTTTGTTGTGTTTTATTATTTATTAATAATATAATTCAACAACTCAATAACCAATTAATGTAAGTATTTTTCAGAGGGTACACATCTAAACCTGTCCAGAATTCGATCTCCTCATGCTGTGGGTCAAACCAGCCGCGATTACGAAAACTATAAGCTCATAGAGGCAAATTCCCAGACCTGCCCAGCGGATAATGTCGGTATTGTTGATCCAGAATTGTTCAAACTTTTGATTGCAACCTTCACGGCTCTGATAAATGGAAGCCGGACAGGCCTGGTTACGGTTTGTGTAGCCGCAACAGGTGCCGGGTACAGTTTGACCTCTGGTGAAATAGTCCGTATAGTCGATGTTACCGCAGCAGTCGAAGGTCAATTCCAGGGCACCCATTGGGTAATCATTTTGAGCGGTGTTCTCATCCCAAACATCTGTCACTATATCTTGCATGTCCTGCAGGAAGGACGTACGATTCACAGCGACCCAACAGGTGAGAATCAATTGCAGCACAAAGAGCAAAAACATCAAGGTGGCGTACTAAAATGTTTATATAAAAATATATAAAATAATTAATTGCAATAACTATTTAGTTGGTATGTCTGAAGACTTACCGTTCCCGTCAGACAGGCACTCTGGCGCCAAGTGCCGCAGCAGCCGAAGAAGGAGACGATGAAGATGAGCACACCCAGTACGGTAATACAAATGGGTATCGCATTCGTGTCCATAAGATTTGAAATGCCATCAAACTGATTGATGTGCGAGAGCATGATCGCGCCCAGCACAATAAGCAGGATGCCAACGATCTAGAAAGAAACATAACGATCAATAACTAAGTGAAGAGGCTGCAGTCGGGATGCTCGACTGTAAGTTTCCCAATTTTCAAAAGGGGTTTAAAACTAGCTTTAACTGATTAATATTTAATGCTATCAATGTAACAAAACAACGATAAATTTTGTTTTTTGAATGTACAACTACAGTATCTGTTGAATTTTATCAATACCCATTTATCATATCATATCAATTTTGAATTACATGCATGTACTTTCCAAAATGAGTCATTTGTGGAAATACAAGTCTCTTTTTTGTGTGATAACCTGCGATAACAGTAATGACAAAATACTTTTTTATTTATATACTTGTATAATAATAATCCCTTGAGCTTCGGCGCATGTGTTGTTAATATATTAATTACTCTATTTGCAAATATGTTAACTGCGAAGTAAGAAAATTTCGCATTTTTAAGGCAATTCTACGTTTCTATATAAATATATGTATTTATAAAATTCTGTAATTTTATTTTGATACAACTGATTTAATTTTGAAGTGTTTTAAGCATTTTTATGCTAAATCCATGGCGATTTTTCTTACCAAAAATACTATATTTATGATATATAGCAGAATGTTCAGTAATCCAGCTAGGCAATTCATTGTGAAGCAGTTTTAGATACAATTCAAACAAGATACTTTTTTTAAAACTTTGTTTTTTAAATAATATTTAATTTGGAGACAATGTAAACTTGAAATTTATGGTTTTTATCGCGCTTTGAAGACGCGTCGTCGTTTACTGTAGTTCGATTAAACGGGGCGAGTAGTGCTACCGTTCTTAAATGAGCCCGAGACCTCAAATAGTATCTAGATATTGGGATTAGCGTATCTTATCGTAGCGGTCATTTGCGTTGATAACAGACACGAGAACATTGTGTTAGGTCTCTCTGATACTCGCAAATAATAAATGCTTGGGGAAATGAGTGGGCGGTATTGATAGATAGTTCGTCGTCGGTGTAGATTCATTGGCATGGCCTGAATCATCGAATCGCACCCAGAATGGTCTGCAATCAGGCACCGAAAATAATAACAAAAGACTGAAATCGATAATGAATTCTGGGAAAGTTTTTTTTTGCTTCAAATTGTACTGAAAATTATCGCCCTAGAACTACCTGAGATATTGGCCAAGAGCCACTAATTTGGCCACAACTAAAAATAAAAAATAGAAAAATAATAAATACTATTCCGATAAGATAGCGGGACTGAAATGTGATAGATCATACATATAAGTGACAGCACTCTATAAAGTTTCTTGGTAAGTATTAAATCTATTTGTTTATTGATTATTTATGGCTTTTAGTCAACTTTTTTTTTATTTTTTTGGACTGTTTGGTGATCTATGAAAAACGTGCATGAAAATCGGATTTTGGCATTCGGCTTAATGGTTCTTCCTCATGGCGCTGGCCAAGCAGCAGGCAATCACAAAGATGCCAAACTCGAAGAGTGCAATGATCAGGGAGCTCCAGCGAATGAGATCCGTGTTGGCGGCCCAGAAGTCGTAGAACTCCTGACGGCATGGAGGACGGTACTTGTAGATATTCTCTTCGCAGACACGGTTGCGATCGGCGTAGCCACAGCAGGAAGAAGGAACGCCATTAGTGTAATCCGCATATGAGTCCCTGCCGCAGCACTTGAACTGCAATGCACGAAAAGGAATCAAATTAGTAACGGAATCTGTACGTTGGAGTCTTTGACTACTTACAGATAGCTGCAGGGCATCCATGGGGTATCCCTTGGAGGAGTCATTCTCCTTCCATGCAGTCTCCACCAGATCATTCATCTTGTTCAACAGATTGTCATTCTCCACAAAGATCCAGATGGACAGAGCCAATTGCAGAGCGAAGAGGATGAACATGCAAACAGCGTACTAGAATCGAAAGTTGTTGTTACTAACAATCGAATTAATCGGCTATCGATAACTTACGATTGTGGTGCAGCAGGCGTTCTCGCGAATGGTACCGCAGCATCCGAAGAAGGCGACGATGAAGACAACGCAACCAAGGACAATTATCGTAATGGGAATCGTCTGGGCATTGACCGAGTCACTGAACGATCCAAAGGTTCCAATGCTGGACACCATAATGGAGCCCACAACAATCATCAGTATTCCACCGGCCTGTAAGTGGGTTCAAGTGCCATTTAGTTAGGTAATCCTGTGAGTAGTCGACGTGGACTCGCTACTACTTACAACAAAGACCAGATTGAGGAAGTACAGCAAGTACTTGAACATCGCGGAGAGGCAATTCATTTTGATTGATTCGTTATTTTTCTTGTTTCGCGTTTAATTCGAAGTCCGTTCGTTTCGACAGCCCGTGGCTAAGTAAATTGTTTTAGCCCAGATCTGGGCTATTATTAATGAAAATTGTCGCTCCCAAAGTGGGAATGGAATATTGCTTAACTTATCTCCATACTTATCTCCTAACTTATCTCCAACTAACAACAACAAATCGTGGGGAATGGATCCAGTTACGAGTACTACTAGCTTATCAATGGACCTTATCGGATTGTACTCGGATAGATTGTACCGCTAACGGTTCGGTGTGGTTTATATGCCCCATTCCGTCATGCGTTCCAAGTGCGTTGGAATACTCGCATTTTTGTATGACAGATAGAATCTCTGACTCACTGAGAACCTTGTCCTCCCATGGGGGGGCATACAATTTGACTAAAAAACCAACTGATTCATCCGAGTTATCGGATGTGATTAGCTGATGAACGCCATGCATTTCCTGGTCAACAAGTCTGCGGTCAGTTATCAGCCTCTTGGACGTATTATCTTCTGCGGCACGGGCGAAAACCTCAATTACCATTAAGTTCAGGTTTCTGCATGAGTCAAAATCAGATAATTGAGTACAAAGTAAATAAAAATAAAAAGTTTTGTTTGTTGGAAATCACAAAAAGCGTCGTATGGGGAAGTACCTACACCATATCGGGCTTGACTTATTAATAGCCATACAAATTATGCCCATTGGCGAAATTAACTGTCAAGCGTTTATTAAGTTAGTTAGTAGCAGTCACTAGGACTGCGATTAAACGTATAACAGTTTTAGTATTTATGAATTCCAAAATAATCTCAATATGCGATCCGATAGTAGTTTTTGTCCCCTCTTCCTACCAATAAAACTTTTACCTATAAAGGGCATGCAAATAGATAAGAAACCGAAGATTTCTGCCCAACAGATAGTGCTCAGAATAATAATAAATTATCAGTTTATTTCTAGCTAAGTGATGATTTCGTCCTCTTTAATTAAAAACTCAAGTGGTCCGAACTCACAATTTATAATTAATTTATGTATTTATTGCATTTTATATAAATTAAAAAATCGTTTATTTGTACAGTAAATAATAGCACAATTATATGGAAAATAGTGCGGATTAAGCTGTATAAAATTCAACAGACAAATTAATGTGCGTAAAAAAAGAATGAAAAGTAGAATCGAAAAATGGCCAACTGAATTGTAAATTCCATGTATTAATTATGTGTATAATTTGTAAAAGATTCGTACTTTCGGTTTCAATTAAAATTAGCAAGGCCACAATGTCATCCCATGGCTGATCCCTAGCGGATCAGCTCACTAATAGTCCGCACGACGACGGTAGTTTCGAATGCTGTTGGCCAAACAACAAGCGAACACGAAGCCCACAAACTAAAAGAGGGAAAAGAATTAGTAAAGGATAAATCTGTGATCGATTTGCTAGACTCACTTCAATGGCGGCAATGACCAGACCGGTATACTTGATGATGTCACTGTTCTTGTCCCAGTAGTCGACAAAGGTCTGCTTGCAGCCACGACGATAGACGGTCTCCTGGCGACAGTTGTTGGTATCCCTGCAGCAGGAGGGTGGGAAGTAACCCTGGTAGGAGTAGTCTGAGAAGCTGCTGCGTCCACAGCACTCCATCTGCAACAGAAAGTAGACATTAGTGGGAGCTAAACTAAAACTGCTTTCACTTAGCTACTTACACTGATCTGTATGGCATCCATATAATCGGCACGTCGGGTACGGCGATCCCAGGCCTTCTCGACCACATCGCCCATGATGACCAGATATTTGTCCTTCTGCAGCCAAATATAAATGACAAATGCCAGCTGACCAATCATCAGCACAAACAGCAAAATGGAGTACTACAAAACACATAGATAAACTCACATTAAATGTTACTATAGTTAGATGATTGGCTTAAGTCATTACCGTCATGGACATGCAGTAGGATTCGCGAATGGCGCCACAGCAGCCAAACCAGGAGATCAGCAATATGACTGTGCCCAAGACAATCATCGTCACTGGCACCTGCTGGTTGCGCAGAGCCTCGGAGAAGTCATCGATGCTGTGGATGTTGCTGAAGAGCAGACCGCCAAACACAATCAGCAAAATGCCGCATATCTGTAGGAGACACAAAAGAGCTTTTAGCCAAGACACACAGCAACAGCTGAGCTTTTGCGGAGCTTTCGTTCAAAACAACCTTAACGAATTAATTAAATTTATTTACCTATGGTCGGACTCAAAAAGGAAACAAAATAATTTAAATGTACTAAATTTAAAATATAAAAATTACTTTTTAAGTTCAAACAATTGTTCTGCGGGCTAATCAGTCTTTGCTAATCGACTGAGCTAATCCAGAGTTCCTTTCAGATTCCATATAGTCCCCATAGCGCCTCTAATCTGCAATCATAATTTCTTACTATCTGGACTGTAGTTCGGCGAAATGGCAATTAGGGACAGTTCAAAGAGCTTATCAATCGGTCTATCTAATCAGAAATATCGGCAATCCAATTAGGCAATTTAGATTAAGTGATAACCATAACAAATACATATGCTACAGTAAAACTATCTGCATTGATTTGCTGAATAACGTCAGCAAATAATAAATTGCCAATTTGAATAATAACAAGACTAGCAGAGTAATTGTCTAAACTATTGATTAAACAAACTGTGAGACTGTAAAACGCTCCACATGATTATCAACACATTAACCCACTTTTGAACAGCAATTAACGAGAGCTTGACACGAATATTGACCTATAAATAATTCGTCTAATTTATGCACAAATTGAATTAAGATCGGATGAAATAATGAATGGAATAACTACAGCGACAAGTAATCGGATGCGTGCTAACCCGTAGTTCATCCCAAACGAGTTCAAGTTTGTTGTCAACGTCGTGACGCCGCCCATTTTCCATTTCCACATCATAATTTCCACACTCAAGTCTTAGCGAAAGCGTGTACATATGCAATAATATTCAGACCAAAAATATTTGGACTGCCTGGCAGATGGACAGACGACTGACTGTATGCCAAGTTCACATTTAATTAAGGCAGCTATTTTTGGCGTTGACGCGTCAGAGACGCCCCCACTCTCGCCCTCGTCACACCCAGCCCCCTTTTGTCGTCTAGATAATTGCGCAATTTTCCATTTTACATTGCACAATTTTTGGCTCCGTTTACGTGACAAGAAAACAAATTATTAGAAATCGTTGTACTGCTAGTCACTTCCAAAGTTTCCCAGAGAGCGTTCAAATATATAATATTTTAAATTAAAAACTGGTTATCGGGTACAGTTCTCAGTTGTTATGGAAGTTCAGCAATTGCAAAACAAATGCCATTGTTTATATTATGGGATTTGTTAGAAAACCAGTTTTGTGGCTAATAGTATTACTAGTTAACCTCGTGCTCTTGGTCTTGTAGAAGTTCGAGAATCAAAATAAACAACAATAATGCCAAACTGTTTGTGGCAAAAGTTATATATAAACATGACTACGTCATAGCCCGAAAATGAATAACAAGTTTTACATGGTGATGAGCTCAAACTGTTGATTACAAATTCCACATTTTTCAGGTAAACCGGTTTTCCGTGGGCCTGCCTTCACTTTCTTAAGAGTCTAACAAAACACCTTCTACAGTGAAACCTGACAAAAACACACTGCTTTTTGGGCTTTTGTTGAAATTGCTGTACTTTAAATTTCAGCTGCAGGAAACCCGTTAATGCATAGCCAATTAATTTAAATTTATAAAGCAACTGCTTTCGATTTTCTCAGGCTTTACTGTAAGGAAACCAGTTCTAAGCTTGTCGCGTAATTTATTATCATACAGATACAAAATTTGAGTTTACCCCAGCAATTGAAAATTCACATATATCAAAAAACAAGTCCATATGTTTATAGAATGCGATGTTATTACTCACCGAACACAGCAAGTTGAATATAAATAGTATATATTTGACCATAGATATTCCGCAACTCATTTTGATCGAGATTCAGATTCTTTGAGATTCGAACGGCAACGGTTTTCTGTTATTCGAAGAGATCGCACACAAATGGAACAAAAAATATCAAGTATACGTTATAAATATATTTTATTTTGATACATCTATGTGGGCATATATTGTGCATATGTGTGTATAAACTGAAATGCACTCACACATACGCGTCTAGATTAACTCATGCATACACACACACGCACATGTGTCGTACAAAAAGACAAAAGCATTAATTGTTTCTTTATAAAAATTATGGCATTATTCGTTCATGTTGTTTTTAAACGTTCCTGTGAAAATGAATTGTTTAACACGTACGTTTTTAAATTGCTTGGGATTACTTTTCGATCGTTGTGTAGCACAAACACGGCGACTTATAACTAAATTAACAAATATCTACGTTCAACGTTTCCTCTGCACCGAGCTTAAACACTAAAGATGAGGAGACCTCTGTGTGTGTCTGTCTGTGTATTTGTGTCTTTGTCGATGTGTGCGTTTAAATCAGCGCACTAACTCGGGCAGCAGCTTCTGCTTTGGTAGCAGCGATGCCTTCAGCTGGTTAAAACGTTGCCAGATGAACGGATAACGCGCTATCCAGGATAACCAGGCTTCTTTGCTCGCCGTGCTGCTCTCCACCTGACGCAGATGCTTGTAATATTTGTTGTTCCTCTTCAGAGTAGCTGCCACGTCCTGAGCGTATCTGGCAAAGCTTAGTTTTAGCAGTGTTTCCGATACATCCAACAGTCTGTTGCCCTTGGGCGGATGCACCAGGCAGAGCTGGCAAACTACAAAGTCTTGGGTCTTGCTTTTGTTGAGTGGTATAAAGGTTGCCTCCCGTCCAACCAGGCACTGCTGTAACCAGGAATAGCCGTTTGCATTGACCCGTACGCCTGGTAGCTTGACGGGAAGCAATTTATCGCGGCTTGTGAAGATCGGTATCAATGGACGGTGTTTGATTAGAAGCAGTGTGTCCTGATCGCGCTGGTGTACGCCGCGAATCGTTCCGGTGTGCATGATACGCTCGTTGATGATCCGTTCGGGTATGTGCGAGGGCTGCTTGAACTGGCGTACCAAATAAGCTGGCTTGCGCTTCATGTATGCAACCAGCAGCATCAGTGTCGAGGTGCCATAGATGGCGACCTCACTGCCCACGGTGTCTCGCTCCAAGTAATTACATAATCCATTGTATTTCTCCAAAAGTAGGCTTTTCGTGGCCTCCATTTCGCTATTGATATTTAATTAAGTACACTGTTCACTGTCGCCTATGCAGGGGAAGGGTGGAACGTTGAGTATTTATGCAATTCTTTTATGACATCATTTTACTTTTATAAACGGCAGCGGCGGCAACGCAACGTCCTTCACTAGCCTCCCGTCTTTTGGTTATAACCGATCTATACTTATTCAATACATATACACACAAATGTATATGTTTGCGACGCTTTTGGTAATTTTGTTGTCATTCGTAAGTTTTCTTTATGTTTTGCTCAGAGAATAAACGAAGCAACCAACAAGCTAATGTCAAATGAACAAAATTTGACATTCACGCATGCCGGCGACGCCTAAGTGCAAGTGAGACGGCTTATGAACGCTTGACGATCTAGCAATATTTTCCAACACTAACAACAACTATCGTCTTACAACACTTAAGGATCATTCAAACGTATGCACACACATATACACCCACAAATGTAATTCAAAAACTCACACACACCTTAACGATATATTTTCCGTTTTTTTCGTGTTGTTTAGCGCGCGCAACGTTATGAACTGTTGTCGGTGTCGTTTAAGACTGAGATCAGCCGCCACAACAACCGCCTGTTGCTTCATGCCGTCGCTCGGTCGGTCACACAGACTCATACTTTTACGCTCACCAACATAACGGGGGCACGTTGGCGTTTTTGGCACTCGGGTCCCATTGGTATTTAATTGTATTCGTTATTGGCTCTTCGTATTTGTTCTGCTCACGGCTTCCCCGTCCCCCAACATATTTAAATGACGATGACATCGTTTATGTGCACAAGAATTGCAATACCAGCAATTTTTTTTTTCTGCTTCAACTTTTGTTGGGTAGCGTTTCTTAGCAACACTTTGTTTATTTACCTATGTAAATTGGCTGCGTATTTTTGTTTTGCGGCTGTACGTGATTTCGATTTCTTCTTGTTGTTTGTGTGTGAATGCATTTTGTGCTACGCGCCAAGCGACAAAACGAGTTTTGGCTTTGGGGCTTTAGGGAAACAAATTTGAATATGGCTTGAATATCAAATAACTCATCCCTTACATAAAAGTATTAATTACATTGTTACTACCCACAATTAAAAAGTCGGGTTTAAATTCAAGCTTTTAATTACATTAACTTGATATTTAGAATTCTAGTCATTTGCTGCTTTTCCTTGACATCAAAACAATAACAACAATGGCGGCGGTTACAGCAACAACAAAAATAAAAACAATACCTTAAAACAGGTTTAGACGCAGTTGTAAATTGCGTAATTCAAACATATAAACGTGGTTTGAAAAATAGTCAGTTATTTAGACACTCTTATGTAGTTATGTAGGTATGACTGTATGTTTGTAGGAATGAATGAATGAATTCTGAACTTTTATTTCATCAGTGAAGCAAGGGGCGTCTCAGTCACCAAATCTAATTAACAAGAGCGTTCGGTACAATTAACCTCGGGTGTATTTAAATGTACACTTCCACAGACGTTCACAGCCAAAGTAGAATACACATACATATGTACGTGTGTATGATTGTTTACACCGTGACTCATTTGTTTATTTCATTTAGCGAGAACGGAACTCAAAACATCAAGAACACATTCGAAAAAGAAAAGAATTCGTTTGCCTAATCTAATGATCGCAGCTTAAAGTCTAAATGAAAATGACCGTCAAGGGTGCATACAATTTCCCAGATATTAAGTTGAGATTTCCCATCTGCGCTTATTTCAAACGCAAGTAATTTCGCTACTTTTAATAGAATAATTGCTTATGTACATTCAAGTATTTGCTTATGCAAATGTAAGTAACTCATCTACATACTTATAAAAAATATTTCCACACATTAAACACAGCTGCGCAAATACGTTCAATCATTTATTTGGTTTTAACCCAGCATTATCAGGAGAGATCCGCACCTCAACGTATTTTTAAATTGAACCTTTGATTATCATGCTCCGTATGTTCACGTGTTCTACATATTTGTATATAGTCCATATACAAAATGAATTTACATACATATGTATGTACATATGTACATATAGTATTGCCTTTGTTTTTACAAATACATACAATGTGTTTTCATTACTGGCCATTAATACTTGGCAATTGTTTTCGTTTCGATACGCTTTGCAAAATTAATAAAGAAAAAAAAACTTGCTTGAATAATTTGCTTGGTTCAAGTAATTCCTTGACTAACTGTATGCATATTGTAGGTGGAACGAGTTGCAGTTACGCATACATACACAGCCTGTACACGTACACAAGAATTACAGTTATCAATAATACAGACAAATATGCATATGTATGTGTACTCAACCGGTTCCTTTTATGACACTTCGTTGACACCACATATGCACGTTGCTTGAAATTTCGTGAGCAAAGCACAAACTTAAGCTGCACTAATACAAGTGCAAGCACTGCCCCACATTCCATGCACATGCTCAACACACACACTTAAACGTAAAAAGAAATTTGTTGACTGGAACAAGCACTGAAATGGGAAGGGAGCTGGAAGGATAAAATGTAATTCCATGATTAATTGGAAAATAGGGACGCCATAGTTGTGTGTGCTTTATTGTGTACTACTACAGAGCAGCTTAGTCAAAAATCAAAATCATATCTGCATTAAAATCGTTAAATTACGTGTGAGCTTAGCAGTTACTTATTATTATTATCTAATCGGAATTAATACAAGCGTCTCGAGTACTGCATCTGCTGCCCATGAGGTGGCTGCCCAGGTCCAGAGCCCGAGCCAGAGCCCGGTTGTCCGGGCAGCATGGACAATTGTTGCCTGGCCAATTGCTGATCATATGCAGAGGCGCCACGTCCTGGTGCATAGCCCTGGGTAATGCTTCCAGTTGCTTTCGGATTCTACAATATAATATGAGTTAAAATTTAATTCTGATCTTTCATAGACTGTAGAGCAATTCTAACCTGTGCTGCACTGGTGCTTATCTGTAGTACATTGGGATGCAGTGATAGATCACCTAGATGTGGCTTGTAAATGACACCCTCGGATAATAAATGCGGTGGCGGTGGCACGTGGCCCTGTGGTGGACCATCGTGCTTAACCTCAATATGATATCGATCCGGCAACTTCTCCATGGTCACTTGCGGCTTGGACGTTTGCACTGAAAGACTACCGGCGCCAGCTTGAACCTGCACCAGATCTGCCTGTGAAATGGGCGGTTGATCCAGATTAATGTGCAGCACTTGCATGGGCTGTCCCTTAGGAGCTGGTGACTGCGATCCGGGTGCCTTGCTAACCGTGGCACTCGGTCCAGTTGGTAACTCTACATGGTAGGCCGGTCGAAGGGGCAGACTATAGTTGTATATGGACTGCAGGCGTGCGTCTGCCTGATGCTGTGTGGTCGGCGGCGCCGCGGTGGTCTGATAGAACAGAGTTCCGGTGCTCGGGTACTGTGACGTCGGTTCTGTAAACCAAAACAAAAAAGAAGAGAAAACGTAGAAAGATAGATAGTAATGAGTTCATTCCATTCCCAGCCAGAATACTGTGCACATAGTAACTACTTAAGTATAACGATTAATGTTCTTACTGTTCCATGACATTTTAGCATAGTCCGCGGCACGACGGAAGTCATCGTGTTCTGCGAATCAATCGTAAACAAATAACGAAATGAAAATATAAATTATGTGGTGTCTGTGCATGTTAGAAATAATTAGTGCGCGCTATTCAAATGAGTGATAATGTCTCATTATATCATAGACAAATACAAATACAGGTTAGTAAACTGAAGATGTTAATCAATCAGATAAAAAATAAAACAAACAAACAAGCGAAAAGAGCTTGAGGTACTCTGCTCTCCTGGCTTACTCTGTTGCTGTTGTTGCTGCTGGGCATAGCTGGCGGGACTCTTGTAGTACGCCTGGTGCGGTTGACTGGGTGGCGAAGGGCTGCGTCCACGTTTCACAGACGTTGATTGACTGCCAGGTGGCGGCTGCTGATAAAATACATGAAATTGTTGTGTTATTTTTGATAAGTTGTGCTTAAAAGTGCCCTACCTTTTGAAGCATGGGCAGTTGGTGGTGCTGCAGTAGCACTGGCGGCAACAAGACTTGGGCTGTTGCCACGCTGGCCGCTCCCTGCATGATCTGTTTTTGCTGCAGCGCGAACATTTCATACTCCTTGGCCTGTTTTTTGCGCGTCTCGTCGTCATTTAGCACCTTCTTTAGCTGCACCACTAGTTGATGCTTTTTCTGATGCAAATCCACCAGCTGCTCATCCAGCCTAGTTATCTGTCCACGTGTGTCCTGCAGTGACAAATCGTTCTCACGCTCACGTGCTTCCCGCTCTCGTCGCAGTCGCAACTCTTCGCACTGCCGCTCGTACTCTGAAATATTTAATTTATAGAAATATATATTGTTTATTATTGCTATTGTACATTTGCAATTGCACCTACCCTCTTGTCTTCGTTGTCGGTCTGCTAATATGAAGCCCTTGAGTGACCCTCGTAGTTTTTCTGCTCTTTCGGCCGCAGCCGCTTGCACAGCCGCATTATTATTGTTCACCGCAGACGCTGGCGGCATCTTTGAGTTATGCTTACTTATTTTGCCAATTTTATAAGCTTTTAGTGACAGTTTTGCAACGTTTAAATTTAATTTAATAAACTTAAATATGGCTAAAATGGCTTAGCAATCTTATATATTGAGACCGTATTACTTGATGTCCAAATTGCGTTGTATTTCTGGGCCTCGTGTGCACACTTTAGTTATTTACTGGCTTGCGGATCATAGGCTATTTGAAGATGAGTGCAATTGTCAATCAACGTTGAGGTAGTGTAAATTGTATGCACTTTGTATTTGTTTAAGTGTAGTCTTTAACTAAATAATAAACAATTTGTTGTGTGCAGTGAATGTGTTTTGACAACTCTGCTAAAGCTATTGTATGGTCATCTCTTTTGCACCTCTGCGGAAAACAGCTGGTTGCATTTGAGTATTTTTTATTTTAAAATACAGCCACACTTTTCAGTAAGCCGGATAGCTATCGATAAGTTCTTAGTCGATAGTACCATCGAAGGCATCAAAACTCAGTTGCAGTCGAGTTTTCTTTGGGTATTGTTGGTTCGCGGTAATAAAATCGGTAGAAAATATTAAAATACAAAGCAAAAAGCGCTTAATAATCTATATATAAATATAAATAAATAAAGCGAAACCGAAGAGACGGCTGGTATATGGTGTGCGAAAACGCGGGTGCTTTGAGCATAACTAGTTGAAGCAGATAAATGTTGTGAAATGTGTTTACTATTTTGATTAACCCACATAACGTTGTTTAAACAGCGAGTGCATTACGAATTGAAGATTATTTTGTGCCTCCCAATAAGTATTGTATAGCGTCGGTCAAAGGAATAAACAGCAAAACACACAGAAGGCGGCTGAACTTGGAAGAAGAAGCAAAAGAGCGCAGGCAGCAACCAATAACAACAACATGGCGAGTGAGTAATAAATAGTAAAGAGAATAAAATCAAATTATTCCTAATTTTTATTCATGCGTGTTCGCTCACGCATCGCAACAACTAAAGCACAAGAAAACTGTTTGCAAGCAGATCTAAAAACGTTTTAGCTGCACGTTTATGTTATGCCTTGTATAAACAAATGCAACTCATGCGTGTTATTGTGTGCGTGCTTATATGTATGTATACGAGTTTGTGTGTGTGCAATCAAATGTGGCAACTAAAGTACGAGTACATTTTATGTGCGCCTTAATATTTTACGAACTGCACTGAATGTACAACAGATACCTGCACTCCCCCTCCCTTATCTAACACAACACAACACCAGCAACCAGGTGCATGAAGTGTTTGTCTGTCTCGCTGCCGGCTACAAAACTTTTGAAAAGTAGCAGGCGGGTTGGAGTCTTTGCAGACGTTGTTGTTGCTGTTGCAGTTGCTGTGGCTTTTGATGAAGTCGCTGGCGTCGTTGCCTCTGCTGTGGGAGTCATGTGTGAAAAATCAATATTTACGCGCTTTAACTTTTGTTGTTGTTGTTGTGGGTTTGGTTGTTTTGGTCTGCACTTGCCAAAGAGTTAACATTGCAGATGGGCACACTTTGTCTTTGCTTGTCATAATATGGTCACACTCTAAGCGATCGCCATTTGCATGTTTCACACTTCCAATCAGAAATGTGTGCTTCTTATACGATTTGGGATCCATTAACTGACAACCACCTTTCAGCAACCACGCAGCCAGAGGACCGCAGAAACCACCCACCGAACTGACGACGACTCCCCATTAATAAATGAATGTGCCCCTGTGCGGCACATGAGGTGCCAGGTTTACCGGCATTACTAACTTCCAACCCCCTTTGGGCACAAACAACAAAACAGAAGCGACAACAAGAACAACATCAACGTCAACAAACACAAGTTGTACGTGCCAGCGCACACTTTGAGACAGACGCAACCACCGCCCCCGCAGCATACCCGCGGTGACCCAAGAAGCGCAGCTGTGCCCCAAACTCACTTTAGATTTTAATTGGTCCTTTGTGTCTCGCGTCCTCCGACACTTGAGCGTCAGCCACCCTACCCCTCTTCGTCACCACCAACCACCTTTGTCGCCACCCCTGCATTGGTGTACTGATAAGGCATATCGCTTGCAGAAACACCCTGCGCTCAAATTGTATATTTTTCTGGATGCCCTTTTTTCCGTTTCTTTATTGTTATTATTATTATTTTCGGGCTTTTCATTCGTTTCACGCAGCTTTGGCCAGATTAGCCTACAGTTGTAGTTTTACTGCTCATACCCACCTTCCCCGCTCTCACAGTCTTTATCCCCATTTGCTCACCCTAAAAGGGATTCCCTTTCTCTCTGGACGCTTTCCCGCTGGCGATGTTCCGACTTGTGATTTTTCTCTTTTCCTTTTTGGTTTTACTTACATATTTCTCGTAACTGCTAATAAGATTTTGGTCTGCTCTTAATGGCCTTGACTATGTGCCATTGGGAGGGTGAGACAGGCGGGCTGGGAGTGATGTTTTAATTGAGTTCGGTCCCTATTCAAATTGGCATAGAAATTAATTTCAATTAACTCAAGTTTTGAGTTACAGACAAGGACACTTTTTGGCAGTGTTTCCTTTCCAACTGAAGAAGGACAAAAGTTTTGAAGCATACTTTTGGGGATTTGAGTGCTTGTCAGCCGTCAGTTTGTTTAGGGGAACTTTGCAATCATCCGTTTTCTAGGAAATTGCCACGACTAATGTAGGTCAAATTTAGCTGGAATTACGCGATATAAAAACAACTCATTATTTTCAAGAATTTGGAGCACACTTGGAGCTTTATCATCTTATTAATTGTAGAAACAAAAGTTTTATTACATTTTTCGAAATGAAGTGTGAAAAGTTGTCAAACTTTGTGTAAAATTTAAACAAATTGTGTTAAACTGTTTTAATTTTGATGCAGAACTCTTTGTGTGTGTGTGCGTAATTGTGTGTGATTAAATTCTGTGCTAACTGGCCCAAATTATATGTTAAAGTTGGCTTCAAGTACACGTTCATATGTATAAATCCACATTTTTGCTTACGCAAGCTGCCGAAGGAGCTTGTCCCAACAAGGACAACACTGACAACATGCTGCAGGCCGAAACGAAGAGATCCCCAATCTTCAGCAACCTAAAAAGCATTGTTAATGAACTCAGCCTGGGAAACCATGACCTGGCCATTGGTTTGATCAACAAATTATTGGCCAGCAATGCGAACAGCAGCAGCAATCACAATGAGGTCATGGGATTACTCGAGCTGAAGAATATTATTGTGAGACTGCGTTTAAGAAGCGAATCACCAGATCAGTTGATTGGACCAACAAACAAATCGAATGCATTGCCACACAGCTTTAGCGTCGAGATGTTGGATGTGGTCCAAAAGGTGCTGCGTTGTCGCAGTCACTACGAAGTGTTGCGCATCTCACACCATGCCACATACTCAGAGGTGAAGCGAGCGTACAAGCGACTTGCCTTGAGACTGCATCCGGACAAGAATCGTGCTCCCGGTGCTGAGGAGGCATTCCGGCGGATTAATGAGGCAGCGGATACCCTGACTGATAACCAGAAACGCATCGATTACAATATGCTAACTGCCATTGGTGATTGTTTTGGCTCAAAGAACAGTCTGTATGAAAATCTCAGCACAAAGGAGATGGAGCAACAGGAGCAGGAGGATTTGGATCTGGAATGGGAGCAGCAAAAGCAACGTCGACGGTCATATCAACCAGCTAATCAGCGAGTGCCGCAATCAAACACACTCTACCAGACCGAACAGTTGGTCATTGGCCTCGTTGCCTCGTTGGTGTTCATAATCATAACGTTGCACTATATGGCCACAGCGCCAAACTTTAGTTTCACGCCCACCAGGTGAGTGCCAGAAAATGCCACACCCAAAACAGGCACAACAAAAGCACACAACACACAATCATCTCCCATTCCAACGCCTTGCAGCACCCACAGTGTGCGGCTGGTGAGCAGCATCAATCAAGTGCCCTACTTTGTGTCCCAGGAGTTTGCTGATAGCCACACGGCGTTGCAGCTGCAGCAAATGGAGCAGGAGATCGAGGAAATGTACGTCACCGATCTCAAATACAACTGCAAGCAGGAGCGCAAACTGCGTAAGTTTTGTGGCAGTAACACTATTTTATATATAAACATATTCTGCTTCTGATTGATCTGCTGCAGGCGACAAGTTGCTGCAACGTGCTCGCAATGGCAACAATCGCAGTTTACGCGATCACGCCCTGAGAATGCCAACGCCCGCCTGTCACGCCCTCGTCAAACTGGATGAGGCCAAGTACAAGCCACTGCTTCTGGACAACATCTCGGAACCTCAATCACCGTGAATCCAAATGGAGACTCACCACAAAATTTGACCTTATCACGCGTAGTTAATCAAAACCAAAATAAAACTTTATTTATATATGACTTTCTATGAACAATGTAAAATATTCAAATAAATTTATGTGATCTCACTGATTATAGCTTTAAAACTTAATTTGTTTAGTTTTGCTTGAACATTTTTAGCTGTTTTGGCGGGAAACAACGGTGTGAACTGTGTGAGTTGGCTGTAAACTTTTATTAGGTTATTTGCAATAACGTTTCCAAATTTTGTTGGCTACAAATATTCAAATTTCTTTAGAGATTCGGTACAGTGAAATTGTTGTTTACAGGGAAGTGGAAGGGAATGCCAAACTTCAATTTGTAATTTAACAATGGGGAATGCCTTAAGGCCGTTTATAGCATTTAACCCAGTTTTGTGTTGCCAACAGCGCAAATTGCACATGAATTCAATATGCAACAACGGCAACAGCAACAGCAACATAAACTAACAAAAAACGAATAAAAACGAAAAAGAAAATGTGGCCCAAAAGCAATTGCCCCACAAATTCTGGCAGAGGGCGGGAGAGAAAGAGGGGGTGGAGTGGCGGGACATGCCCCTTGGTGAAAAGCTAACGAACTTGCCACAGCGCAAACGGTGGCATGGAGGCATAAGCTGAATACCAACGAGTACCAGTTACAATAAAAAGAGGAAAGAAAGAAATCCAAACCAAATTCCAGACGAGGCAAACGAGGCATTCGGAAGCGCATAAAAGGAGTCACGTGGCAGGACGCATGTGGCGAGAGGCATGGGGCATGCAACATGGGGAACAGACGGAAGCCAAGCGCAACGAAATGAAATGGAATGGGGTAGACAGACGGAAGTGGCACTGCACCTGCCACGTCTGTCACTCGCACTCACTCACCTGTCCATTTTCAATTGCATTCAGGTTTTCGAGTCTGCGACAAAATGCAACAATTTCTGCATGAATTCCACGCAGGAATAACATTTCAATGTGTTGCATGAAAACCACTGACATTTCACAGTCTTTTTCTATGCCAAATGCTGCACCAATTGAAGGCTTTTCTTTCAGCTTCTTACTCCACCTGCTCTTCTCCATTTTGGATCAACTTTTATTCATTATTTATGCTCCACAAAGTTGACTCTGTTGCCGCCCACTCCACAAAGTTTTTGTTGTTATTGTTGGCAGTTTCCATTTTCCACTTTTCAACTTGGCTCCGCTTGAAGTCCGGCGTCCTGAGTGTGCGTTGGATCCTTGTCCTTCGCCTGAGCTTAGTTTGCATCTGGGAAAGCTTATCAAAAGGGCATTTCGTGGGTTTTGGAAGCCATGTGTTCTGTTCTTCTCTCCCTGTTAATGCCCCAAAGAGCTAAGGACTTAAGTCGGTTGCATGTGTGTCCTGTTACAGCAGTAATACCTCCAAAAACTACACATTAAACCAGCTGGAAATACGACTTAATAAATACTTAAATAGTCAGCTATTAATGTCCTTCATGGTGCTCGTTCGTTGGGAAACATGGTTTAAAAATAAAGTCGACTCCCAAAATAGTTGGGTAGTTTTATTTTGATTTAATGAATCAAAGTTTAAGCAGATATCTTAAAAATAGTAAGAGTTAATCAATAAGTAAATTTACTGAAAATTATATGCAAAATAAATTTAAAGTTGTGGGAACTAAGTAAAGAGTGTTAAGTATTCCTTTAGCTTTATTTACTATAAGAGAAGAAAGCGTATTTTGTATTCATTTAGATTTATTTAACCTAGTTAAGAGAGAGTATTTTGATCACTTTTAGTTTTATTTACCCTTTCATGCAAAGAGACTATTTTTATGTTCTGTATGCTTAGCTTGACTTTCTTTAGAAGACAAGACCTTCTCTTGGATTGGGTAGAACAAATCTTTTTTTTTTTCATAAAATTAAAATAGATATGTGTAGAATATGTGTGCAAAAGGACTTTCCGATCGGACAATTCTTTCTGAAGTAACAGCGACTTGAACCCACCTGCCTTGCACGCGCTTGAAGGCGGTAAAAAAAACTGTTTTCCAACTGAACTACCTGGGTAGTGTTCGATCTATTTATCCGATTTATTTTATTCAAAGACTAAATGAAAGTGAATATTTATTTCTAATTCCTCTAACTAAATCCACGAGGTCGAAAAAAACAAGCATTGAGAGAAAGCATACCATCCATGAGAAGGTAAACCCGTACTCTATTCTCATATAGAGTATGTTGAATTCGTTCAGCTTTATTCATACCTTATGCCAAAAAAGTATTTTGTATTCATTGAGAGTGTTAGGAACTCTTTAGGTTTATTAACTCTAAGAGAGGAGAGAGCATTTTACATTCGTTTAGCTTTATTTGCCTTAGTTTTGCCGTTATTTTTATGGGATTCTCTTTTAGCATTTTACACTTTGCCAGCTGCAAGAATTTATGCAAATTGAGTGTCCGGCTGTTGCCAAAAGGCCGAGAATTCCCACCGCTCATCCGTCTCCCCTCCGCTCCTCTCCTCTCTCCTATTTTCCCAAAGAAAGCACAAAATGAGCATTTAATGTGGCACGCTTTAAGCATTTGCACATAATTTTTAGGAGTAAATTGCGATGACTGACAATTCGCAAATAAATGGGATTAGTTGGTATGGATTGGGTTGGATTGAGTGCTGCGGGTTCCACGCACCATGGTTGGACTTCAAAATAGCCGGAATTGTTAGCAATAAATTTGCAAGGCTAACAATGGACAGGATATGCCACAGAGTTACCAGCAGTGTGGGTTTAAAGCTAAAATAATAGCTATTTTATTTTTATCAACTCACTTCAATAGAATTTTTTTTGTAGTTTCTTTTAGCCTTTTTTGTTGTGGGCCATGAAATGTTGGCAACACTGGTTCCGCCCCGTGCCTTGCGTGCCTTGGCGCCGCCCCATTTAATTGTGTCGTTTTTGGCATAACCCAGATAATGGCCAAAAATAGACAAAAGCCATTACAACGAGTATTTACTGTACTTCTATTTATGCGTATTTGAATGCTTTGGTTGTTTTAATGAACCTTATTGGGTTTCCCTTCTTTTCTGGTTCCTTTCAGCCGAAATCGACGAGCTCATCGAGCAGCTGAAAACCACGACGGTCAGTCCGAGCAATACGACGACGCTTCTTTGCGAGATTTCGGCCACAAAGGATCCCAAATTGTTTGACAAACACGAGCTGGCCGAATGCTTCCTGCGCCTCACACAGTCCGAGGACACGAATGTGCGCAAAGAGGCGGCCAAATGTATTGCCGAGATCACCAAATCGGAGGTGCAACGCAAGAAGTTCACCAAACGTGAGATCATTGCCGCCTTCCTCGAGTGCCTGCGTCATGTGCCCACAGATGATGGCAGCATGGAGCTGCCCATACAGATTTGCCGTGCACTCGGCAACATTTGCTACCTGAACGACGAGGCGCGTGATCTCATCCTGGAGCTGAAGGGCGACGCTGTGCTCCTGCAGCTGCTGGACATTGCCAAAATCGAGGATGCCACCAATGCGCCCCAGTTCATCAAAGTCCGAGGTGGTCTGCTCTCCAATTATCTGCTGGGAGGCGAGGGGTTGGCCAAGCGTGCCATGGAGCTGGGCATCATGCAGAAGTTACAGGGTATTATCGACACCGGTGCCAGCAACGTGGAACAGCATGAGGATCTGTTGCTCAACACGTTGCCGCTGCTGAGCATACTCACTGAGAATGTGGCCGATCTGAACTTCGACTCCCAGTTGAATATACAGTTGTCAAGGATTTTGGCTGCCTCAACGAATCCGGATCTGGCCGAGATGTGCCTTGAACTGTTGCACTATCAGGCCGAGAGTGATGAGGTCAAATTACTGCTAGCCAAGGATGGTCTCTGCGAAACCATATACAATCTGCTGGAGAAGTACAAGACGCTGGCCAGCACCAGCGAAGCGCGTGCTCTTATGAAATTGGCCTGTGAACTCATCGTGCTTATCCTCACCGGCGGTAAGTGGCGAGATCAACAAGTTATTCTTCCCTAACTAAACTAATTTGATTACAGATGAGTCCATGCATTATTTGTACACGACATCGCTGCTGAAGAACATGGTTGATTGGCTGGACTCGACGGATATTGATCTACTGACCACGGGCGTGCTGGCCTTGGGTAACTTTGCACGCACCGACAGCCATTGCATTTACTTTGTGGAGCAGCAGACCATGAACAAGCTGCTCCAGGTGCTGGCCAAGAATAATGGCGTTAAGGATGATGTGCGTCTGCAGCATGCGTTGCTGAGTGCATTGCGTAATCTTGTCATACCCAAGCCGAACAAGAATGCGGTCATTCAGGCGGGTCTGGTGCAAACCATATTGCCAATGCTGGAAATCCACCAGCCACCGGTTGTCTTCAAGCTCTTGGGCACACTTCGCATGACCGTAGATGGTCAGGGTAAGTTGACTGTTAACTTTTAGTTGTATTCAGCATTAACTTGTTGTGTCTTTGTAGAGAAACTTGCGCTGGAGCTGCTTAAGAATAAAACGCTTATTGAACAGTTGGTGCACTGGAGCAAGTCGTCAGATTATGCTGGTGTCACTGGTGAATCGCTTCGTCTGATGGCCTGGCTCATTAAGCATGCGTATCTCAATAAGATTGCCTATGCACTGCCCCGCAAAGGTGACGCACCTGCCGACCAAATAGCGGACAAAATTCCACTTACCCAGGACTATGATCGCAGCAGTCTCACCGAATTCCTGGCCAATGAGGGCACCGTTGAGGCCATGGTCAGCATGCTGACTGCCCAGCATTTGGTCATGCAAAATGAAGCCTTAATTGCTCTATGCATACTCTCAGTTGTCTACTTGTCAAAGTCTGGGGACGCTGAGCAGGCGCAACGCCTCCAGGAGCAACTTATTCAGTGCAATGTGGGCGCAAAAGTTGCTGAATTGATAACAAAATCATCGGACAGCATGACCAAGGAGATTGTAGAGAATCTACAGAACTGTATTAATCTGCTAAAGACATCGGAAAAGTTGGTGGCACATCTGGAGCAGCACAACATCAACGAGCTACTGAAATCGATACCCATCCTAACGGAATACTGCACCCTGTAAGGGGAAAGGACAAAGGCGATGACATGTGGATGATACATTGGAGTAGAGTCGGGTATTGATCACTCGTTTTGATCCCACGCTGTTCAGGCACCAAGCTTGAAGTTTAGGCCACAAGTCACCAACACCATCTACAAAGACCCTGTAGTTTCCACCTTAGAGCAACGATTCAGAATTAGACTTGATTGTAGCAGATACCACACAATCACACACACCCCAAACACACACACACCACTAAAGTGAACAGATATGATGAAACGGAATGTATTTTTTAGACGCAAGCGTATTTTTATTGCATTTACGATAAACATATAATTAATTAAATATACATGCATAACATATATAATATATATATATTTATGACGATATATATATTTAATTTAGCATATAAAACTTTTCTGTTACATGATATTTAAGAGCACAATAACAACAAATCGTGGTGATATCGCTAATTATATGAAATAAATGTATTTTACGTATTGTACTTATAATTTCTAAATACATTGAAACAAAAAATATTCGTTGGCAGACACCAAAAACATAAAAATTCTAAACCATTTTTTAACGCACAAATGCATGTAATTTGAATATAAATTAAGCATTTTAATTGTTGCACATTATTCTAATAAATATTATTGTACAACTCACCGAAGTTCTCACACAGTTGAAAGCCAATTTTTAACATTTTATGCTAACAATAAGCAAACAAACCATAAATTTAACAAACAAAACAGCAACTCAATAACAATCAGCGAAAAAAATAGTTGAAACTCGAATAAAATATTGCAAATTTTTTAAAATGTAGTCTTAGAATATAATTGAAATTTTTAACAATTATTTATTATTGTACTCAATTTTGTGAAGAGCAACAGCAACAACAACATTAACATTTCTTAAATCTAGCACTTAAGGCAAATTTAAGCACAATTTAAGAAAATATTTATATAACGCGTTGAAACACACAAATATTTATAAATTCTAAACACAATAATGTACATTTAAATAGTTCAAATACAATTTGAAATGCATGAGAAAATAAATGAGAGAGAAAACCAAATTAAAGCTTTGAAGTTTTTTTTTTAAATCTGAAAACAAAGAATGGGAATAGAGGCGACTTAAAAACTAATATGAAAAAAACATTTTTTAAAGTGTTCTTCCCTTCGTGGTGAATTTACCTAAATATGACCTATTAACTAAATCTGTTCCCAGACGGGTTTCTTATTTTCATAGTACAGGAAAGTTATTTAAGTCATATTTATTTTTATCCCCGAGAAAACTAGTTAAGTCGGTACGATGTTATTACCGCAATTATGCATAAGGTATATTTTTTGTGACTAGTAGTGGGAACAGATTTAACACTCCTCGAGAACAGAACAAGTTCACCAGACTGACTTAAGGTGAATTTATTTAAGGAGCTACCAAAAGAAGACCCCCTACGTGATTTATTCAACTTGCTTAACTCAGGTATGTTAAAACTTGTTTGTAAGAAATATTTTTTACCAACAAATTTAGCTTTATACTTCGTAAGATTTATAATTTAAAACTATGCTGTTTTAGCAATTAAAGTATTTTTCGTCTCGCCAAAAACGGTCACACTGACCTTAAATAAAAAGTCAGACGCTAACGCTACGGCGAGTTTGTGTAAATTTTATTATTTGAACATGCTAAGAAAGTGTTTATATTCAAGTGTCTTTAGAGTTTCGTGTAAACGTTCTTAAAAACCGCATATTTTGCGCTGGAAAAATTATCACAACAATTGTAATGCGAAAAACCCGCTCGCAAACTCAGGCGGAAAATGCCGCTTCTACCACACAGCAACAATCAACATCTTCAGCGCCAACAGCAGTAAACACATTTGATGCGACTAAATTTAAGGTTAGTCTCTCAAACTATGTTTGTTTTAGCTATGGAATATTAAAAAAAAAAACAATAACTATTAACAAAAAAAAAAAACAATTGATAAGTAAAAACAATGTGACCGCAGACAAGCCTCGTTTTGGGCGCCACCTATTGTAGCATAAACGAACATTAAGAGATAGACATACCAATTTTTTACAACACTGTCATCCGCCATATTTCCTCCGACAAAACAAATTTACTGCGATTAAAAAGTTAAATGCGGGGAAATTAAAGTAGCATTGCAGTTGAATATCATCTCATGATATTTTTAGTTGTTAAACATAGTATTACTGATAGAAAGCGGCTGAATGACTTGTTTAAAGTAAGCTTCCTTCGAACGCTATTTTCGCCAGTGCCGTTCAAGGTAATGTAGAATTTGGGACGTGCAATTTTGTGTTCACTGTGTTGTCGGCGTATCTCAACATATCTCTGTCGGTGATTTTTGCGAAAAGCGTATATCTTCTGCCGGTTTTAATTTAGTGTTTTATGTTTTGTATCGACCTGTAGCACAATATTTTCACTGTTGTACATGCACATGTATAAATGTTTTATGTACAACTTGGTGTATGTTCACATACATACATACAAACACATGTAATGCATACACAATTGTCATTGTCTGCTGCATGTATGAAACTTTACAAGTGTGTGTGTGTGCGTGTTTATGTATTTGTAAAAGTGCGGCGTCGTGCTCTATGAAACAGTTATTTTATCAGACTCCTCTGCATCCGTTGTCTGAGTTTCTAAAACATGTAAATATGTCTTTTTTTTAGGAATGTGAGCAGATGGTGCAGATGCTACGCGTCGTAGAGCTGCAAAAAATCTTATCGTTTCTGAACATTTCCTTCGCTGGACGAAAAACCGATCTGCAAAGTCGCATCTTATCGTTCCTGCGCACAAACCTGGAGCTGCTCGCGCCGAAGGTACAAGAAGTTTACGCCCAATCCGTACAAGAACAAAGCACCACCCTGCAGTACATAGATCCAACCAGGATGTACTCGCACATGCAGCTGCCAAGCGTGCAGCAAAATAATGCGAGTCTCGTTGGCGGCGCACCCACCCAGGGTGTGCCACCAGGTGGAGGGGGTGGCAACCCAGTGCAAATGCCTCCTGTAGGCGCAGGCGGTGCACCGGGCAACCTGATGCCTTTCCTTCATACGCACAGCATTAACAGCCAGATGCCAATACATCCCGATGTACGCCTGAAAAAGCTAGCCTTCTATGATGTGCTAGGTACACTGATAAAGCCATCGACGCTGGTGCCCCGTAATACCCAGCGTGTTCAAGAGGTGCCTTTTTACTTTACACTAACGCCACAGCAGGCTACAGAGATCGCCACAAATCGCGATATTCGTAACAGTTCAAAGATTGAGCATGCAATTCAAGTGCAATTGCGTTTCTGTCTCGTAGAGACTTCTTGCGACCAGGAGGATTGTTTTCCGCCCAATGTTAACGTCAAAGTCAACAACAAATTATGTCAGTTACCTGTAAGTATAAATAAGTTGTATTCTATAATTCAGTAATATGTTATATTCTTCGTACTCTTTTCCAGAATATCATTCCTACAAATCGCCCAAATGTGGAGCCAAAACGTCCGCCACGTCCGGTGAACGTTACCTCAAACGTCAAGCTTTCGCCAACAGTGACAAACACAATTACTGTGCAATGGTGCCCAGATTACACTCGAAGCTACTGCATAGCTGTATATTTGGTTAAAAAACTCACATCAGCTCAGCTATTGCATCGAATGAAGACAAAAGGCGTTAAGCCTGCGGATTATACCCGTGCTCTGAGTGAGTCTTTCAAATCATTACTTATTTTTTGGTTATTTCTTATGATTTTTATCGCTTGCAGTTAAGGAAAAGCTTACAGAGGATGCGGATTGTGAAATAGCAACGACCATGTTAAAGGTGTCGCTTAATTGTCCACTTGGCAAGATGAAAATGTCGTTGCCATGTCGCGCTTCAACCTGCTCGCATCTTCAGTGCTTCGATGCCAGTCTCTACCTGCAAATGAACGAGCGCAAGCCTACCTGGAATTGTCCAGTCTGCGACAGACCTGCCATTTATGACAATTTGGTTATCGATGGGTGTGTATTACTCTTCATCACAATCAATTTAGTATTGTAACTCTTTTTGTTTTTCGTACTCTCTTTAGTTACTTCCAAGAGGTATTAGGCTCATCCCTGCTGAAAAGCGATGATACTGAGATTCAGCTGCATCAAGATGGCTCGTGGAGCACACCGGGGTTACGCAGTGAGACACAAATTCTGGACACGCCTTCAAAACCAACCAAGGTTGAGGTCATTTCAGACGATGTTGGTAAGTATTTGTAAATAATCACATCCGTAGAACGAAAGATAATTAATTGTTTATTAAATTTATATAGAACTGATCGATGACACAAAGCCGATGAAGTCTGATCTATCGCCAGCGCCGGAGGATCAACCCACATCAACGTCCAACAGTGAAACAGTGAGTTTTTAGTAAAATAATACTTTAATTATATGGAATTTAATAATCAAATTGTGCTCCTTTTATTTAATGCAGGTTGATCTTACCTTGAGTGATTCTGATGATGACATGCCGCTGGCCAAACGGCGTCCACCGGCCAAGCAAGCACCTGCCACATCCACATCAAATGGTACTGGTGGCGCTCAGCGTGCCTATCCCACATCGCAACAGCCGCAAAAAACTGGTACGTTGGATCCATTTTTGTAGATTGATGCAAATCAAACAAATAAAAAACAGGCAACAGTTTAATATTTATAAATCGCTAAATAGGTTTATATAACACATAATACACATACATATACACAGACATAAGACAATATTCATATATTTCCATATAAATACGCATACATCTCATGTGTCAGATACATCTTTTTCACTGCCACTCTCCAAAAATAGTTTCATAATCTCGAATGATTTTGTGTGGCATATTTTCCCGCTTAGTTTTCTTTTTTTTTGTCTTTTGACTGCTTTTCTCACGGGTTTCATTAAGTTATGTTGGCATGATTGAGTTTTAATGGATTGGATTGGTTGAGGTTGTATTGTGTGTGAATCTGATATCGTTTTGTTTTGGAAAAACATCGCAGCACTCTTTAAATGTAATTACAATACAAATATGTATCTTTCTACAAACATGTCTCTTATAGCTATTTTCAAATCCTCAAATCGCCCAGATCAACTTTATACACGCATTGATTCTTTGCGGGCACGGTAGGTTGTCTGACTGTGGGTTATCGGTTATAGAATCCGAACTCTATTATCCTTGTGCATTTATAGGTATAATTCTAACAATAAAGAGGTTAACAAAAATCGACGCTGACATCCTTGTACTTTTATGCTATGATGGGCTGTTGATTGATTGGTGCAAATGGTTTTCCAATATAGTTATATTTTATATAAATTTATGTTTTAATTTGTCTCTTTAAATGTATTATTTATTTATTGTCAAGCACCTTTTACACAATGTTATAATCAATAAAATTTTAGCTAATTCTTGATCAGAAGTTGCCACAAAAAATCTTCAGTTAGTCTCCCAATTAACAATGCAATAATAAAAGATGAAAACGATTTAAACATTCTCAGTTCTTACTTTCTCTCCTTTCTCTCTCTATATCTCTATGTCTCAATCTTTCAATATATATATTTAAATATATGTATATTCTGTTCTCTTCTCTTCCCTGTGTGCTTCTCCGACCAACTACGACAAACGCGACAAACCAAAAGATTCCCCCGAGCAGCAATCACAGCGACCATCGCTATCACCTGAAACGCTAGAGCAACAACAACAGCAACAACAACAACTGCTGCTCGGAGATCAGCCGTCAGCAGCAGTTCATGCCAGTCTATTGGAGTCTCTGGCTGCTGCGGTAGCGGATCAGAAGCATTTTCAACTATTGGATCTGGCTGCAGTGGCGGCTGCTGCTGCTGCCACAGCGTCTGCTTCAGCTCAGAATCCAAATGGGGCTCCATAGAGTCTCTCTCTGACACACAAACACACTCATACACACACACACAGACACTCGCTCTTTTTTCTTTCGCTCTCAAAAAGAAACTAACGATTGTAACAATTGTAATAGACTTTACTCACAAGCACGCACTCACACACAAACACACTTATACAACACACGCTTTATGATTTACAGTTCTTTTGCTTTCAATTACTTTTTAGTTGCTTTCTTTTTTTTTCTCATCTCATTTCATTCTCTTCGTAGGCGTTTATGTTTACCGCATTTATTACTCAAACTCAGAGGCTATTTAACTCACTTTCATTGCATGTTCATGTATCTAATTTTAATAAACTGCTAAAGGCGACATCAATTTGGTTGTTTTTATAAATATTTGTGTGCGTGTGTGTTGCAGGAGGCGCAGTTAAGTAGCAGTTGCAGTTGCTGTTGCTGTTGAAGTTGCACAAACACAAGTGGTCTACTCCTGCTTGCAACATGTTGCTGCCCGATTGTTACTGTTCCTAATTTCAATACTTTTAATTATATATTTTTTGTAGTTAAAGGCCTCTTTACTTACAATTCTCTTGCTTACTTTCGGTAGACTTTTTATTTTGTTGTATTTGTCTTTATTTGTCTACACACATACCCAACACAACACCCAAACACATACACACAATTCTTAGCCAGATTTAATTTAATTTAGCCACACAATAGTACTATACAACAACACGAATAATTTATTTGTTTGTTTATGACGCCGAAAACTATTTGTAATAGAGCATACTTTTATTAGACTATTAAATATAAAACTCACACCACACAAAACAAATAGATTAGTTTATATTTAAATATAAATCAAATGTTAACAATTAAGCTTAAAATAATTCCTATTCATATTGAAGCAAACAAGAACAGAATTGATGATCAATTTTAAGCTATCTATATTCGGGAATAATTTAGAAAGTAAGATATCATTTATTTTTGAAATGCAAAATTCATTTGCATTGAAAACAGCATTAATTTCTTTCAGTTTAACTTTTACGTATGTGTATCTTTCTGAAAAGAAATGAAAAAACTAATGAAAACTAAAATATAAACCAAAATATGCAACTGGAAATTGATAACATCTACAAATTTCACTCATTAACAATAAAGAATAAAGCTGAAAATGATCATATATAATAAATCGCTTCACCTTTGTAATTATTTATTTAGGCACAATGCTGGATTACATTTATAAGATGAGTGAATCATAGGACCATATCCATTAATCTCCACAATGCACATATGTACAAACACATTATTGTCTCTGCGAATGACCAAATCAATCAAATCCACTATAATCCATTGTAGATATACTATATAGACCCTTAATAAAAAGAATGACACACGCTGCCGATTTTAATTTGATATGAAACCATAAAAATATAGCATGAGGAGAATATATAAATAGGTAATTTTTAAGATATAATCTGCAAATTAAAAGTAAAAATTGAAAAAAACAAACAAATATCGTCTTTTATTTGCTGTGAAACATTCTACTGGAGCCGAATCTGTTAATTTGTTATTTTATGTAAATGTTATTTAAGTTTTAGTTTAGTTTGTCTATTTTACACTGGTATTATTTGAGTGTATTTTTTCATTTTAATTAATTTCTTTATTGCAGATGAATCAGAAGAACCCGTGGATAAAAAAGAAGCTTCTGTTATTGAACTTTCAGACTCGCCTTAAAACATTTACACAATCAGCAATCGAGACAAGCTCCAAAGATCTTAAGAATATTAGTTTAAAGTTATACACTTGACAGTTCATTTTCTCTTATATATAGTAACTAAAAAATCCCATGTACACTTTAAAACAAAATTGCAAATAAAAGATTACATTTATTACCTTAATCACTGCCGAAATTTAAATTTCGATTGTTTTTTCGTTACAAAGTGTTAGCAAACAGCTGTTTGACAGATGGTGCCAGACACTTGAATGTTAATTTGCAATCAGTTGGCAGCCCTGCAATCAGAGTGACCAAAATATTCAATAACGTATTTCGAATTTCATTAAGCTTATCCGCGTTTTGGTCGTCTGATCTTTTGTCAAGTTAAAGATTCTTAATATGTCCGAGAAGCCAATTTTATATTACGCACTCTTTAGTCCTCCCGCAAGGGCTTGTATTATAGTAGCCAAGCTAATTGGTCTTGATTTGGAACTTAAGTGAGTCGCGCTTTATTTCTAACAACTGCATATAGAAGATTTTCTTACCTCTTACAGAGCTGTTGACTTTGCCAAAAAGGAACATTTAAGACCAGAATTCTTAAAGGTACATAAATGTACATAAATTTCCTGATCGCATTACGTAATTATTTCTCTATAGATAAATCCACAGCACCAGGTACCCGCGTTCGTCGACACAGACGATGAGGTATATGTGGACAGGTGTGTATAATATATTTGAAACTCGTTTTGGGCAAAGCTTTTAATAAAAGTACTTTAAAAGTCATGCGATTATTTGCTTCATGGTGTCCAAGTATGCTAAAAACGATCAGCTGTATTCGAAAGACCTGAAACGCCGAGCACACATCGATCATCGCATGCACTTCGAGAGCGGCGTGCTCTTCCAGGTGGTCAAGGATATTGTGGCCCGCAATATTTACGGCGGTGAGGGAGAATTCAATAGTCAATCCTTGGAACTGTGTCACAAAGCATACGCCTCATTGGAGCAGTTTTTGGAGAAAGGTAGCTTCGTTGTCGGCAATGAGCTAAGCGTGGCCGATGTTTCAATACACACGACACTGATCACATTGGATTTGCTGGTGCCTGTGGATCAGGAGCGGTATCCACAAATCATCGCCTGGCTGGAACGCATGAAGCAACTACTTCCAGACTACGAAGAGATTAATCTTAAAGGTGCTCGGGCTTTGGAGCAGCGTACACTCAGCTGCATGGAACAGCACAGGGCGAACGCCTCAAATTGTAATATACTTTGATTTTTATTTGTTTTGTTCATATTTTAATATATATATGTTTGTATATATCTATTTATATATAAATTTTAATTAATTGGTTTATAAGCTAATTGGATTAAATTCTGGCTAAGCTAAATTCTCTTGTGTCTTTTGATTTGGAAGTCAAATGTTTATTTTTGCGATTAAAACTCTCGAACTATGTTTAACTAGAATACGGCGAATATAGGTATATTTATGTATGTTTGTATGTAGATAATAGTAATATTTAAGGTTTTCTGTCTGATATCGTATGCTATCGCAGGTGACTTACCTGCTTCTATGCCTAGCTATATATACAACACAATCATAAACCTAATCACACTTATTTTGGTATACTGTCTCTTCACTATTGGATCTCCCCAATTGTTTACTATTTATTTTTATTTTATTTACTAATTTTAATCGAAGGTCGTCCAGTTGTTCATGCCCTTGCCTACACATGTGCCCGCAGTTAGAGCCGGTGTTGAGGTGTTGCTTGGCGGAGGCGTCTCTGGGGTCACATGCAATGAGAACTGATCCAGTCCGTACTTGCGCAACAGCTCAAAGTCCTCATCCGGCTTGACCCCCATGCTACTCCGCTGGATTTGTGGCGGCAACGGTGCTACACGGCTCGTGACGGCAGCCACAGTGGCCATGTGCTTGGGAGCAAAGTATGGATACAGAGGATTGTTGACACTATTGTTGGCTTGCATGACCACACTGCTGTTAACTCCGGCTGGCAGCGTGCTGGACCTCGACTTGTTGCTGCTGAAGGGTTTGCCCAATGGCGGCAGTGGCCGTGCATTCTGATTCAATGGATCGAAATCCTCCAGATCGAAGCTAGTGTTGTTGCTATCGTCCAGCGATATCAGATCATTCATGCTGTCCTCCGGTTGAGGTGGTGCACTGCTGTTACTGCGCGGCGACTGCATAAACAAAAAGATACAGAAAGAATAAGTTAGATTATGAGCAGGGATTACAGAGGTTTGGATGCATTTGTTAGACTACGAAATGGCAGGCAAGTCGAAGCGGATTAGTTGACTACAGGGACTATGATAGATATAAGAGGAGCAAGAAGTGTTAGTAAAGTATGTTGAGGGACCGCAACCGGGGCGTTCTTAGATTACTAGACGCGCAGCACTTGTACCTCTCTTTTGGCCCGGGGCGTTGGTATTGGCGCCGTCTCTGAGCCCATCGGCGAGGAAATATTCAGTTGGGAAAATCTTGAAGCAGCCGTCACAAACGAAGCCCCCGAAGAGCAGGACGAAGACGATGCCGATGATGACGACGACGTTGTTGATCCTGATGAGGTGTTTGAGCTTCGCAGTGAATCATTCGGCTCATCCTGCCAGCAATTGCGTTCCAAGCGATTGATGCCAGCACTTACAGCTGCTGCAGTGGCTGCCACCACAGCATTAGCGCTGCACTGACGTCTAGGCGGTATTGGCGGTGACTGCATATCCGGTGGATTATCAAAGCTCGAGTCAGTTGTGGCCAAGTTACGAGACTTGGTCGGCGTTGAAGTATGACGTGGTGGCTTGGACTCCACGTGCGTGGCAGCCGGTGCATATGGATGATTATAGTAGGAAGCGGGCTGCGTAGGCGGCGGAGGACGTGCTGGTGGTACTCCGTTGGCTGTGATGCGCGAGCGTGTGCTGTGGTGTTCGGCATTTGGTTTTAACTGCATGGCGGTGGCGATGATTTGGTATTGGTGGTGTTTTGGCAGTGCAAGTTTCGAGAAGATGAGCAAACAATCAAGTTGTACACAGACAAGAGACATAGATACGAAACAAACACGAGACACAACAACACACACACACATACACAGAAAACACATGGAAAAGGCAATGAAAAGAATGAACGAAACATCAATTTTTTGGTTTTTTCATCACTTAAAACGAGAAACAATGATATAATTATGTATGCAAATATATAGTAAGTGGTATGCATATAGACAGAAAGCGATAAGCTATATAAACATATAGATACACATGTACATATATATATGGTATGTGTGTGCGTTTATGCATGTATGTAACAAATGCCACAAGAAGCAAGCGACGTGATCTTAAAGCTTCAGCCGACTCTCGTATGCACGCACCATGCTACTTACGCTGCGATCAACGGCGGGCATCTTAAAGAGCGGATGATTCTGCAGCTCCTGCGACAGATTCATCTCCGATGAGCAGATCGAGCTTGCCGAGCTAACAGCTGGAGACGCACCCACATGATGATCATAATTAGAACGCACTTGCGGACCCAGCCCATAACCATTTGCCGGTATATGACTACTCGAGCTAGACATGGCCAGCGGCACAGGACCGCGTCGTGGCTGCGACGGATGCAACTGCAACGATGTCTGTTCCCTTGAGGCGCCATTCACAATGATCTCAGCCTCAAGACGCTTACTGCAAACCGGTGAACTAGGCGCCGATCGATGCGTCGGTTTGCGTCCTTGCAGGGAACCGTTACTGCCGTCTGGACGATCAGAGTGCTGAGGCGAGCTATAGTGGAACTGTTGGCTAGGATGCTGGCTACCGTTATCCCTCCACTTTTTAAGGGCCGTTTTCATACCACGTGAGCCCTCCTTGACCTTTTCGGGGAAAGTACAAAAAATATTCATTAGTTCAAGTTACAGATATCGAAATGAATGTGAACACTTACAGAAAATATAATGGAATTTTGAATTGAATATATAAAGCTACCACTCACCGATTTGACAGCAGACTTAACGGCTGGATTAGTCTGCAAAAGTTAGGCGCATGTTTGGATAATACAGTAATACAGTAGTGGATAGAATCGTTGGATTCAAAGTCAAAACGAGCGAGCAGAAAGCACAGAAGAAGCACACAACGTGAGTCCCAAGTAGCAAAACATATATAAAAGAGACACGATTCGACGCGGTTGTCAAACATACATTAATGAGATATGATAGCGGTAATAAAACAAAAAACATTACTTTTATGTATCTACTACTTAATTGTTAATATACCAGATGGCAATGCTGATAAAAAGTGTAGGTTAATGTGCAATGAGGCTTAAAAATGTTTATAATGACTACTACTTTGAAGGTTGAATAATGATATCAAGATTTGTAGGATTGATTAGTACAGTTCAGGGTCGAGATAATGATGAGTTTTGCATGTGTTGGTGTGGGTTAGAAATGTAAATCCCCCATTAAAAACATTTTGTATTCTTATTAATGTCTAAGACTTTAAACGCTCCTACTACAATTGTTTAATTTTGGCAGTTTTTAAATTTGTACTTCCTTTTTAAAGGTATACTAATATTCGAAATAGAGTATTTTTTAGCAAAAGTAAATTACCAAAATAATTTAGAGAACAACTTTAAAACAAGTAGAGTCTTCGCATTAATAATTAAATTAGTTTTTGCTAAGCTTAAAATATTAAAAAATTCATAAGTTAAGCTTAGCAACTTGACTGGGGAGCGAGTTCAGTATTAGACAATGTTTAACTCCAAAATTAAGCCAAATAAATTACTTAAAAGTATATAAAGTAAACGAAAAGTTTAAACTAAAAAAAAATAAAAATAATTACAAATGTTTAGTTTTGTAGTGAACAACAAAGAAAAAAGTGCAATTGTTGGTTAACAAAATAGAGATAGAGTGTTGAAAGTAAATCAATAAAACTAACATTTTGTTGTGGAAAGGTGTTTGAGTTTGTGTGTGTGGAAATTCTACTCGAATTTATCTTTTTTTTTTATTTTGGTGATGGACGATGGCAATCGGTTTAAAAATAGTTCTTGGCAAACACTTGCGAAACACTGCGCTTTCCCAAATAATACTGCGAAATAAATCAAATTAAATTATAGATAATTAAATCGGAAGCGTAATAATTCTTAAAATTAGAACACAACATTTATCAGGAAGCTGTAGTGGGACGCAGTGGGACAGCGCAGGGGAACTCTCTTCCATGTATTATGCTCTCCAAACCAAAATATACATATGTATGTGTGTTGATATTACACCATAAGTTGCAGTATGACCCAATAGAATGTAGCACAGTAAAAAGTGGAGTTTTGGAGTGGAATGTTTTGGAATTGCTCTATGAGTTAAGGTTAAGGCAACAGATATACCAGCTAAGGCCACATAGCTAAGGCTACAAATATATATATTTTCTTTAGGCCATACCTTGTCCTTCATTTGCTTGAGGAATACATAGTTGCGTCCACGTTTCTTCATCTTTTCCGCATAACGCACAGTCTCCAGCTCAAACTCATCGGAGAAGCCCAATCCGCTGTTCAGCATCTTAAGACGATCGTCAACGAATTGTGCAAAGATTTGTAGCTCCATCATTTTGGATAGAAAGGGACGCAAGTGTGCGGGCCGAGATTCAATGAATTTGTCGTGATTGAACGTCTTACAGGTGTCGTGGAACTCCACCGCATCCCGATAGCCGCCAATCAGCTGCACCAATGCATTTAAAAATATCTTTGAGATACGATCCCCGATGTGATCCTGAGTGTGATTCAGATATTTCTTCAATTGTGACACAATCTCTGGTGGCAGAGAGCGCACATCATCAAAGGGGCTTTCAAATAGCTTTGTATCACAGTTTAAGATCACAACTTCTCCCAGTTCATCGGCGGAAACCTGCAACCGAAAGTGACACATTAGTTTTGTATGAATAACACAGGTTTCAGTTTTAACATTACAGTTTCGAGTACAGGCTTTGGCACACCAATTAAATATGGCATGGGTGCGCCTAGGTAATCCTTAAATTCCCAGGGTAATACCGGTATGAATATATGTTGCCAGACCATGGGATAGAGGAATGCATTGGCTGCTTGTATGCAACTGGAGAGCCTATCCAGATGGCTAGATGTGAATATTATTCGACGTTCGGCAAGCATTGCCGCAAATACACAAATCATCTCCTTGGGATCCACGAAATTGTAATACAGATTGAGGTTATGCTGAAAGAGATTCAAAAGATAACATAACTCATTATTTGACTGACTTCAAGACTTACATTTTCTGGTATGCTAGGTAATTGGAACTGCAGCGGGCGCTCGAATGTAAAGTGCTGAAAATTGTAAACGGAAAGTTAGAAAAATCTAAATAAATTTTATAGTTCAACACTTACGCTCTGGCCGCTGCTATAGAACACCGTTAGACTGCCCCCTGAATCCGGCACGCCTCGATTGTAAGCCTCCGAAAGAAATGTACGGAATCCATTGCGATCGGTTCGCCTCAGCTCCGAGAGCACAATCAACAGCTTGAGGAAGGTATCGTGCCAGGGCAGATAGGTTATCAGCACCATAGCCGTATCCGTTTTGGGATCGTGGCGACAGAAACCGAAACGCCATTTTGAATCGCCGGTGGTATGAACAAAGGAATAGGATTGCACTGAGCCACTACTGAAAGCATAAAAAGACACACACAGATTCGGTAAATTAATAATCTTGGAAAATGTCTACTAATTGAATAACACGATAAGGTTCATCAAATATTCTTTTCTTCTTCAATTGAATTCAAGTGAATTTTGAGCAAATGTTCAATTTTAAACTATGTTCTTATGGAGGCGTATTATTTCAATTGAATCATCTACAATTTAAATACCATAAACTCAAAAACCGCAATAATTTATATTTCCTATTTATTTCCCGTTTTTAGGTATTATGTATTTTTCAGATTTCTAAAATAAACGATTACTTATGTACATATACATACACATACATATTTGATATTTGTGTTCAGGATTAGGAACATACATATGGACGTGTACATGTACAGTTAAAGATTTTTAAAAAAGCATCCGGTCAGCAACGGCACGAATCTTATGACCTTGACACGCTCTATACTCTACCCAAGAAATGCTTCATGGCATCTACACACATACATAGGTTTCATATAAGTACAATTTATATAAGTCTACCAATATTATGGAGATATTTCAAACTTGGAAATAAATGACTAATGCTGTCCATTGAGGCGGAAAGCTAAGGTGCCGATCTCTTTCTTACAGACCCTCTTAATCCACATTCAGCGATTGAATAACCTAATATAATTAAAACTAAATTTATTAACGCAAATAAAAGTATGTATGAAGTAAAGATATACTTGATTGAATATAAATGCAGTTATAGGGGAGGTTTCAATGAGCTATTGATGAATGTTTAGCTTTCGAGACGCGTTGTTATTGTGTGGAAATCTCCTATTAGCAATTTAAATACGCACAATTTGCAACGAAAATACGAAATGAAACAACAAAACGAAGAAGGAAAAGATGTTTACTCCCACTGTGATCGTTTTCAATGTGACACGATGGGAAGCGTCGAGTAGTTTGGCCTCCGTTTTGAGCTTATTCGCATTTCGCGGGCCCATTTCTTTTTGTTGTCTTAGGCAGGCAACGGGGATTACGTAAAGTCGTTAGATGCGCGCATTTATTTAATAAAATATGCAAAGCAGGCAAGCGACAAAAATCGCAGCGCGCGCTATTTATGCGGGCGAATGGCAAACTTAACAAGGAAGTTTGACTGTGCGGCAAAGGGGGTGGGTAGGGCAGGGCTGGGTAGTGTCATTCCAGCTTAACATGTCGGTGCATTGACTTTGCCGATAACAGTTAATTACAACCATGATAGTATTTAAGAGCGAGGGTGAGAGAATTCAACTTATGATGAATTAAGTAGATTGACAATAAGAGTGCGAGTGGGATAGAGAGTGAGTGCAGCTGGAGGCTGCCTTTGTTGTGCTCAATTGCATTCAGTTAGTCAAGTAATTTTAGTGACAAAAAATACTTGATTATTATTTATAAATATAATTAAAATCAAATTATTTACACAACTTTTCTCTTGCCTAACTGTTTTTCGCTTTAATGATGAGCCCAGAGAGTTGTGCAATTATTAATAATTTTACTTTGAACTAGCACAACAAAATGTGAACAAATAGTCGCCATTTATAAGCTTTCAAAAATTGTGTTTATCAGTGTTTGCCAAGCGATAATGATGATGATATTGGCAAGGGGTAAAAGGGGGCAGATTTGGGAATGGGTGCGAGGGAAACTAAAGTCAACTTGTGGCAAAGTCTTGAGCAGCTGCACAGATAAACCAGAAATGTTTTCGGCGTGACTAACAGGCCACACCACAAAAGACAATTCAATTTAACTCAGTGTGTGCGTGTGTGTGTGTGAGTGTAACCGATACAGTAAGTAACCAGAGTAGGGAAATATTTACTATAAAACAAGAAAACAACAAGCGTAAAGTGCGAAAATGAATTGCGAATGAAATAATTCACAATGCCCATACACATAGACTCGCGCACATGTAAACAAACATAAAACTATACAACAGGTTATACAATTCATGGACAACTTGAAGTGGTCGCCGCTGCTGCTGCTGTTGGTATGATTCATCACCAGACTGAGCGGCAACGTCAGCGTCAGCGTTGGTCTGGTCGGGTCGACCGTTCACCCAGTCAGACAGTAAATATCAAACTGAACATCAAACGGTTGTTAGATCTACTTGTTATTGTGGTTTGTATATATGACTAACGTAGAATAACCGGAAACAAGTACACACTCATACATACTCATACAATGCGTAAATGTTTTTTTATGGAAATATTCGTGTAAGTAAATGGCATTTTACGAACCTTCCGAGATCGCAGGGAAACGCAAACGATGGAATGCCGGTGAGCACCTCCTTATCGCGAAATCCCTCTGGGAAACTTTCGATTATAACACCAGCGGGCGTTGCAGCACCTCCTCCATTTCGACTTATGGTGCCCCGATCGATGCCGCGTGTAGGTTTAACCTCGCACCAAAACTCAAAGAGTTTCTTCACGTCGTTTCTGCCAATAACGGAGAATGTAATAATAACAACTATTATATTGGTATATAAGATTAAAACAAACGGATTTTAATTTCACTATAGTTGAGCTCGCTCTGCTCAGCCGAGCGTTACGCCCACTGCATTATTTTTTTATTCCCAGCAGCAGATGGAAATCTCGTCAGCAGACAAATATATACTCACTTGATACGTGAACCCATTTTGATGTTTTTGTTGCTGCAGCTTTCTTTCTAGCACATCTTTCAATCAATTTCTGTGTGTAGATTTGTTTTTATGCTATTTTTGTATGTTATACTTTTAATTTGATTTGTTTTGTCACTGGCAGCAGTCCGCATAAACATACACAGGCGGCTCTGCACTGGCACTCTTCCCTTCTCTTGCTCTTTCTCTTTGTCGATTCACGATTTGGATTCGCGACGTCATTGAATCATTTCTTTCATTGTTTTTCATTTGCTTATTGCGTATGATTTTTTTTTTCAACTGCTTAAAGGCCACTATATATTATATTCTGGGCATCTTATTGGCCCCAATTATTAATGATACACTTAGCACATTTATTTATATGCAAAATACTCGAACAAAAACAATTTCAACGACAAAACACCAACGCAACGACGCAAACGAACCGACCCCGACAGCAGTTGCACTTGTACTCGATGCCTACTCGATAACCGACTAGAAAGGGTCAGCTGTGCCACAGCGCTTATCGGTACTTCGCTATCGAAACGGCTGTACAATAACATAAGAACAGGGACGTTCAACGGTTGACATTTATGTTGCCAAAATAGTGTAACTAGAACAAACGAAATATATTTAAAAATTGCCATGTAAAATAAAAAATACAAACAAACATTTAATGATATTCCTAAATAAATTAAATATTGTTACTCAATTGGCACTGTCAACTTTCACAATTTGAAAAGAGTCCCACTATTATCTCGGCCGCTAACATTTAAAGTCCCACTATTTTGAGAGCCATTTATATTTTGGATTGGGAAGGAGAACAAAACCAAACAAGACATGAAGTGCATCTAGTATAAAATAACTTATACAATTTTTTCATAGTTTTTTGTGTTGTTTCAGTTAATAAAAAATGTGAATGCAAAAAGTAATACAGAATTCTGTTAATTTACATTACCGTAAATGTAAAACTCTGTTGTTGTTTCGAGTTGTGCCAGACCGACGCCAGCTGACACGTTTTGGTTGCGCTCATATTGTTTTTGTTTACAACACAGTTTTTTTACATTTCAAATATAACTTTGCTTAGTGTGCACTCAAATGAAAATGTGCAAAAAATGTCTATAATCGTTGCTGTTATTATTATGTAATTACATTTCCTTTAAACGTCAAAGACTAACAACTACTACAGAAAGTTCCTTTTCGAAGACATTAAGTGGCTGGCGACAACAACAACTTAAGGCTGTGTTTGTTTACAACTTGTAAAGGCAAGCTATCAAATGCACATATACATATTTACTGTTCTAAAATGCGTGCGTAATAATTGGTAACATAATTACGCCACCCACGGTCCAATGTAACATTTACTAAAATAGCACAAAGGTTCATCACTTCCTATCCCCTTGACCCCAGGCAATCGATTTTGTTGTTGCACGTGACGATGCCAAGACCATAAACTCAATAATGTGTAAGTGCACATGTACTATGACGCTGTATGTAGTACGTACGCAAATGTGAGTATAGGTGAGTGTGTAAGTGCTCGCAATAAATACAACGGCCATTTTGACTATGAAACGCAAACTACCTTACCTGCCTAGAAAAGCCAGAAGTGAAAACCACGGCTCATTGCTGTTTTGTGAGCCGTTGGATAAACAACATCAAAATTACTTGTTTTGAATAGTGTCACAAAATTACAAAATTATCTAAATTTATAATTTATTTTCTTTCAAATTTTCCGTTATTTTTTTAATTTCTCTTCAAGGTAAGCACACAAAACTCATTTCATGGAACGTTATTATGCAAGATATCAATAAAAGTGTGCAAAGAGTTACCTTTGGTGGTAAACGATAAAAACGTACTTATTCACACACACTCACGTACCTGGCTAGTGGCTAGTGGCTAGTGATAAGCGTTAGTTAAAATATTTTCACCCCTCCTTGCTGCATAGTCGCGATTATGTTGAACGCCTTTGTCCAGATGCCGCCAAAAGTGGCGTGCAAAATTCAAAAACTGAACAGTCTTGAATTGAGAAACTTTGCCCGATGCGCGTTAATGATTACTCATGATGACAACAGAATTGTGAGTGCAGCTTTAGCTCAACAGCTACAACGATACCAACAACAAAGACCACTACACCTACAACAACAACCACAACGACGAGATGTACTTTTGAAACAGGAACTACTGTGAGTGCCGTGTGATAAGCCCCTTGAACATATGTACCTAATTTGTGTGATATCTCCGTAATCATCTGCTATTGTCTTTACGCCGATAACAAACAATGCTCGCGCTCGAGTGCCGTTCTGGACAGCATTCCTTCAGCTGTTATGCCCCACCCCTTGAACTCCCCCTCTACCTCTGTCTCAGCCTTTACTTCTCCTCAATCAAAACTCATGCCCCGACACATACACAGACATGTTTAAGTATTTGTTATACTATGTGCCAAATGCGATAAGATATGCCCCACGATTATAGTATAGTGTACTCGTACTTGTATAAACCTGACCAGATTGAACAACCCACACACATACACATACTTATTCACACACAGAGACAGTTCCATTCCCATTCAGCAATTCGAGTGTGTGAGCTTCGGGTTATAAATTGTAATTTGCACGTCTTTTTTCATTTTTCATTTGCAGTCGCCCTCGGGATCAAAGTATCAAATTTTCGGTTCGAGGAATACATACGGAGTCCATGTCGGTCACCATGTTCTACTCCATGTATGCTTACCTCTCCCACATACCGCGCCTGCATGCGCTCGGTATTGCCATGTTTGCCTATGTCGTTTATTACCTCATTCAGGTGGTAAAGGTGAGTCTCCCTAACCATTATTACGTCATTCATTGTGTCTGTGTCATTATCAGAACATCTAAATTATTTACAGCGTCCGATTATCGCTTGTGCCGATGGGCCATTCAAGCAATACCTGATTAGGAAGATGCCAACGCTGGAGAACAAGTATTGGCCAACTTTCTGGTGTGTGGAAAGCCGTGCCCAGACTGTTCTTGCGAGCCTGCTGCGCTCCAAGAGTCTGCCGCGCGTCAACTACCGCAGGTAACCTCCATTAACCCTCCCAAGCACTTCAAATCAAAACACAATTTGTCTTGCTCTGAATACAAATAAGCTTGAAAGTGCTGTGACCTTTAACCTGGCTTAAAACGTTCCAAAACGTTCAATTTTCTAGTTTGTCCAATCTACAATATTCTTGCAGGGAAATTCTTTCGCTTAAGGATGGCGGAGAGGTAGCTCTAGACTGGATGGAAGAGGGCTGTGATGAAAATTCGCCCTGTGTGCTGATTCTGCCAGGATTAACTGGTGAATCACAGGCGGAGTACATTAAATGCTTGGTTCTTGCCGCCCAGCAGGCTGGCATGCGTGCGGTGGTGTTTAATAATCGTGGTCTCGGCGGCATCGAACTGAAGACACCGCGACTCTATTGCGCTGCTAACTGTGAGGATCTGTGTGAGGTTGTGAAGCACGTGCGGCACACGTTGCCCGCTCACTGCAAACTAGGCGCTACTGGTATATCCATGGGTGGCCTAATACTCGGTAGGTGGCTAATTAGAATCATTTTTAATCTGATCTAAGACTTACTTTTATTTTCTAGGTAACTATTTGGCGCGCAAGAGTGACGAGGCGCGTATTAATCTTTCGGCTGCCAAGATTATATCGGTCCCTTGGGACGTGCACAAGGGCAGCGACAGCATTGAGAAACCCGTCATCAACAACTTGCTAGGACGTCATCTTGCCGGCAGCCTGTGTCGCACATTGCGCAACCATTTGGATATCTACAGGGACATCTATCAGGATTCTGACATTGATATACAGCGCATACTTCGTGTAAGCAATAACTTGTGTTCCTTCTGCAGCAGTTTACTTAACCCATTCCCATCTCCATATTTTTGTAGTGCAAGACAATCAAGGAATTCGACGAGCTGTTTACGGCGAAACAATTTGGATATGCCCATGTCAACGACTACTACACGGATGCCACACTGCACAACAAGTTGGATCACATTTCTGTGCCGTTGCTATGCTTGAGTGCAGCCGATGATCCCTTCCAGCCACTGGATGCCATACCCATTAAGGCAGCTAATCAATGTACTCACGTGGCAATAATTATAACTGCTCGAGGTGGACATATCGGTTTCCTTGAGGGCTGGTGGCCATCAACCAAGGATCAGTACATGTGTCGCCTTTTTACTGAGTATTTTACTAAGGCTCTGATTGACGAGGACGGTGAATTCGAGACGGCTTCGAACAAGATGCACGAACGGTTTTTGGCCAAAAAAACTATTGAGCTGGGCTCCACTGTCGATGTGCCTCCAGCGGTTTTATTATTGGACAAGCCGGTCGATCAGCTGGAACACCATAAGTTGAAGCTAATGTAGATGTGATGAACTAAAACAATTAACTAGACATCTACATATATACTATGTGTACTAGCATAATGTCTGCGTGTGTAATCCCAGTGCTTGTTAGCTGGAGTTAGCTGGAGACTTGTGATATGAAACAGTTGAACAAAATCCAAAGGTTTATATTATACTAGATTTAAAATAATTAGAACTTTTTTCGATATTTCGACGGCCTTAGAAACTAAAACCAAAATTATTGCTAGAGTAAAACAAAAAATATTAGTCACATATCAAATTTGAGCAGTGAACCAAAAGCTTTATAATTAATAAATAAAAATTTAATATTTTAGTAGATAAAATACGTAATCGCAATGAAAATCAAAAACTATGACACAGAACAATAATCTTACTCAAACTATATTTTTTTAAAATTCAATATATATATATATTTAATTAATAAAAAAACTACAACGCTTAACAAAAACGAAATACACATAGTACTTAGTTTTAAACAAAGTATTGGCATTCCACTTTTTTTTTATAGATTAGAAATTGTAAATTAGCGAGCGAGAGTTGAAAAACCATTTACAGCTAAACACGTAGTATGTATAGTAAATATAATAATAATAAAAACAAGATTTGGGTTAAATCACGCCTAAATGGGCTTGTAGAGCAGCGTTGTGACATATTTCTTCCGATAGCGATGAGTGGCACTGAGCACCATGACGCCGTCTTTGATAGACAACGCATACAAGTGGTTCAGCATGACATGATTGGGTTCAGGCAACAATGTGGGTTCACACTGCGAAACAAAGGAAAGCGAAGTTCAGCTAAATATGTGCACGAGGTAAATACGTGACGTGAGCTTGCTTACCGAGAGCGGAGTGTCTTTGTTGAGTATGACCTGAAGGAGATGAGGTGGCAGCACTGGTGGTCCGGATACCTTTTCCCAGGGCTTCACCTGTGGCACCTCCTGGGAGTACTCCTTCTCGGCATAGTTGGGCACATTCTCGCTGTCTTTGGCCAGAGCTTGGAATACCTCGAAGTCAGAGGCACGCACTGATACCAAGTTGTTCTTCTCGCCCTCATCGTTCTCAACGCTTTTCTGTAAAGTGGGACAATTATTAATATATACATTCAATTATTAATATGTAAACAATTAGAACAGTTTTTGGGGCGTTTGTTTCGGTGCTGCCAACTCAACCAAAACATCCAACTGAGATCTCTCAGTCGGTTTTGTTTACAATCCAGCCGCGATTACACAACGCAGCAGTGAAAAATAATCTACTGCGTCATCAATTGTAAATAATGCTCGCTTATCGATTTTCCACTTGAGATGAACTAAATGGGGCAAACTTACCAATTTTGGATCGTGCTTCCATTCACCATCCACACAGAATTTATACTGATGGTCGCCCTCGGCCAGATCAATGATGGTCACAAAGTTGCCATGACTACGCACCATTGGTATCGGTTTCCATTTGGAGAACGTACCCGAAATGGTTACATTCTTGCCACCGTAATCCCACCGTAATACCGTTGGCAACGCTGTTTTCTTTGGTTCAGCATCGGCATCTGATCCTATTGCCTTCGCCAGCTCATCTTCGTTGCTCTCATCCATTGTGTTCTCTCTATCAGCTGTTGCTGCTGCTGCGGCTGTTGTTGTTGAATCGTTATCAAGTACTGATGTGCGCTTAGCTGCTCCCGCTGCCGCTCTCGTATAATATGGGTCGTCGTCTTCTTGCGACGAACCCTCGGTTAAGACTGCCGTATGTTTTTTATCGAATGAGAAAGCTTGGCCACCGCCGCCGCCGCCGCTTGCTCCAATGCCGCCCAAAGCTGCTGCGCCCGCGCTACCGCCCCCGCTGCCACCTCCCGGACCAACACTTGCCACCGAATCGCGAAAATGTGCGGGAGAGCTTGGCGTCGAGAGGTCGGTCGACTTGTGACGCTCACGATGCATATGCACAGTCGAGCTGCCCGCGTTTCCCATATTGCACTTCTCTTTGTTTCGCTCTCTTCCTCACTCGCTCACTCTCTATGTTTTTGGTATTTTTTTTTTGGAGGTTACTTAAAGCATTTAAATTTGCTGGACGATTATTGTTTTGGCACTTTGTTTTTCCTTGACTTTCGTTATTGTTTTAATGGCTGTTTCGTTTCCGCGTTTATATAAAAAAAAAACGTCTGTTCAGTACTAGATTTCGTTGTAGAATATATTTGGCTTTTAACTTGTAAATTTTTATTATTTAATAGTTTGTTTTCGTCGTAAAATGGCTAATTATAATTACAACTACAGATATATGTGTGCATATGTATGTAATATATGTCCGCATGTATATATGTTCGTAACTGTATATTCGCAGTTCCAATTGGACTACTGATTCATTCGGTGAGAACGATGCAGAGTTGCATTAGATATCCAAATCGACCAGGGCTGTAAAACAACCAAATAAAGCAATAATATATATTAATTATTCTTGTAATTAATCAAAATTATCTTGGACTGAATTATAATCGAATTAATATCCCTTTATGTTTTGTATAAAACTAAATTTTTTACCAAATAATTTTTAAAATTAGGTTCATTTAACTTAAGAGCCAGTTCCGCTGAGTTAATGTTTGTGATTTGTGTGCAGCCCTGCGCAGATATGCAAGGTTTATATGTGAAAAAATTAGAGGGCAGCTCATAGCACATTAATTAAGCAATAAAAACTACATAATAATGGCCGAATTGGTGAAAGACTGGCTGACGGATTATCAACGGGCTCGCCGTCAGTCAGCGGACACCGAGGCTTTTGCTGTGGAACATGAAACGGATCCTGAAATTGCGGAGGCTATATTTACGATATTTAACGAACGGCAACGCAACGAGGAACTGGTCCATGATATTTGTCAACAGCTACTAGCCTTCTATCGAGCACCTGAGGTTGCTCTACACAAATTCCCATTGCAGTTCTTACCTGTGTTAATATATACGTATCTTCATGCGGTGGCAGCCGGTGACAAGAAGGCGTCCAGAGGTGTGGAAACTCTTCTCATATGCATTTACAACGGCGAAGTGTCCATCGATGATGGTGGCCAAAAGGTCGTGGCTTTCCGCATGCCCATTCTGGCACAGGCTTCCGTTTACCATGAGGTCAAGAATCTGCCAATGACCGATTTGCGGCGCTGGGAGGAGAACTGCAATCGTGAGGTAAAGTGGGGACCACATCTGCGCATTGAATCGATAAACGCCCAAAACCGGATGCGTATCATGACAGCGCTGCTCTTCTGCTACAATCAGCAGGTGAGCCTCACCCAAAAATCATCGTTGCTGCATCTGTGCCGTGTGACGTCACAGCTGGTCAATCAGGGATTTACCACAAAATCTGGCCATGGACATCGTATGAGCTACGGGTAAGTAAACACATAACACGGAAACGCCAATAGCTAAATCTCACCTTGAGACGTTACGCCTTCGCCATGGTGCGAGCCAAGTGTCTTTTGCCAATTACGTGAGTCACAAGTCTACAAAGCAAAAACAACACATATTTCTAATAATGCAAATTACCTAGCGAGTCTAACGTCAAGAAGTGAGATTCGGTTTTGCGATAAGAATGTGAAATACTTATGCATATTTGAAATTTATCAGATCGGATCCTGCGACAGGTGCAACATTTCCCAAGCCTTCTGCACCGCGGATACCGCTCTCTGCAACTTTTCTCATCGAACTGGTGCATGCTATCTACTACGCCATGTTCAATGGCTATGGAACGGTTGCAATACAGACATTGGAGGACATACACAATCGTGCCAGCTACGAAATGTATACGGAATTGATTCTGGTAACGAACGCTGTAAGAAATTCACTGCATGCGAATCCATCTGGTCAACCCAACGATGGACCTATGGGCTTAAGCGTAGCGTTAACTCCCGCTACGAATACGGTGACGACATCAGTGTCGAAATCTATGATCACAAACGCATCATTCCGCACGAAAAAGCTGCCCGATGACATACCTATACAAGTACAGGATCTCACAATGCCACAGGCGCCGCAGCAGCAGTTGGCCAGCGTTTCAGAGGAAACAGAGCCAACTGTCAAGGAATCGCCGTCGACCAAAGAGAGCAGCGGCACACGAACATCCATTATAAGGCCAAGCATGGAAGGTATTAAGGCACAGGCGCATAAAGCGCTGATTGCCGGCTTTAAAAAATCCAAGGATAAAGAGAAGGAGAAGGATAAGGAACCGCCAAAGCCACCGCAGCGTAAATTCGATAAGCACACACAGCGCAACTCCTTACTCCAGCTGCAGTCGCAAACAACCGATGATTATGAGAAGAGTCCGCTGACGGTGAGCAAGTCAAAGACCTACGATGCCGTTGCGGATCCGCAACCCACCGACATGTTGCCGATGCAAACGCTCTCGCTGATCAATGAAAATGGTAGCAACAGTTTCAGCATTGATAGCGACGTTGTAACTGATGGGGTTGCCGTCCTGGCTGGCCAGGGCACTGTACCACCAACGGGCACAATAGCCTCGATGAACAGCAACACAACGTCGATCACAAGCAGCGATTTGCTGACCAAAAGCTTTGACTCCAGCGTCGAGATGGCCCCAATGGGTCATAGCAATAGCAATGGTGGCAAACTGGCCGATCATGGCCTGGAATAGTGCGTAGAAACCATTCCCCCCGAGTTCAATGACAAAACAAATTAGCCAAAAATACACAAATATTGAATTCTGTATATCATTACTACTACATATATATTCGCACGTTAACAGGTGTCTTGTGGTTGGTCGGGGAGTTTTTGGACTGCAAATAATACTTAAAAATGTTTGAATTTGTTAAAGTTTATTGTCACTCTTAGTTGTTTCTATGTGTACGTATGTATTATTGTATTGTATTCTAATTGTTGGTAAAATGTACATTACTAATTATGTAATTATCGTTTAGCTGTAAGCATTCAAGGTCGTATTTAAACACACAAAAACACACACACCACAAACCCTCACACATGAATATACATAAAAACAACAATATTATAGCCAAGTAACCAATATTTTACTAATTCCAAATGCTAAACAAAAGCATTTCTTGATGAATTTAATTGTGCAGTTATCTGTTTGAGTAAACATTGTTGAAATTCAAATTCCACAGATCCTGCAAATATGAAGATCCCAGATCTTAGTGATCAGACAGTTTAAAATAAAGTAATTGCAAAACATATACATTCATATATACAAATATGTAAGTCTAACATATACATACAAATATTTATTGAACGTTGACTTACAACCGATGTTAATATTGATTTAAACTAATGAAATATATATACACATATATATGCATTCATGAAAGTGATGTGGCAATCGAGAGTTTTCGTTTTCTGAACTTGCCCTGCAGAAAGATTCTAGGCACATCGATTCCCTCTTTGACATTAAGCGTCCGTCGATGCACATAGTTGTTGGTAATCACCTCGAAGCCGTTGCTGGTGAACAGATCTGACAGCTCTTGCTCGGAGAAGTAGTAGCTACGAGTGCCATCCTGACGCATGTAAAGATTCTCGGCGATTTTGTGGCCCGGTTTGAATCGCAGCTGTGCCATATCATAAAGGCCATAGTCTCTGAAGAGCACCAAGCCACCGGGTATAAGTAGCTTCCCCAGATTGCGTATGACATCACCAAATTTATCTGGGTGTATGGCTGACAGCACAAAGATCATGGTGCACACATCTAAGCTTTCGGCGGGAATATGTTCATGCACCTGTTGCGTCGTGATATCACACTGGAAAGCCGTAATGTGCTTCGTGTCGTAGAGCTGATTGGCGCGCACAAAATCAACTGCACGTGGGGAAAAGTCACAAGCGTAAAAGTAGAATCCAGTGTCTGGACTGCTATCTTCGCTTGCCTCCTTGATCTGCTCCTCTAGCAGTGGAAACACTAGATTGCCAACACCGCAGCCCACTTCCAACATCGTACGTCTTTTCTCTTTGCTCCTGCCTGCTTGCTCAGCCAGCAATTCCTGAAACTCGCGTGTCGTCCAATGGCGATCTTTGAAGAACCTCGTTTCGTTTCGTTTGTAAAATAAATCCCAATGTCGCTGTGCATCAATCTCCAGTTTGTTTGCCTTAAACTCGGGCACCAATCGCTTATTTTGCTCCTCTAGTTGTACTCTCTCGGAAGCAGAAAGCTCTTTTGTTTGTGTGGTTATTAAATCGGGTTCCATTTAATTTACTTTTTAATTAACTATCCTCTTTATTCCAAAAGTTCGGCACAAAACACTGCGTTGAGTACCGCAACAACAAGCAATTTGTTCCATGCTTTACAACTACGTCACAAGCACACGACGAACGGGAAATATTCCATATGAACATCTGTTTTACAACCTTGTGAATCAAATTCATGAGGAAAATAATCGGCCAGTCGATAAATTTATGATGCGAACGTGTGATTTTAAATTTCAAATGGTCGAAAAAATTTGAAATTGCTGTTTACCGGAAATATAGGTTTTTGGAAGTTTTTTTTTGTTTATTATAAAAAATAAAAACAGTAAGAATTTTGTGTATATTACAGGTAAACAATTAATTTATTTATTGTGCTAAGTATTTCAGATCATTATAAACCAAAAAACTTGAATTATACATACAGTGTATTAAGAAGATAACAAGTAACAAAAGTGAAATTACTAAATGTAACATCGACCCAGAGAACGGTCGATTTCTTTGGTCTTTGGTGGTAGTTGCTAAAGGGGACAGGTAAAAGGCTACCTTTCCCTATCTGCCCATTATGGTGGGCTCGTCGGCCATGGCAACTTCGTCATTGGGTGCTTTGGCGCCCTTCTTCTTGCCCGAATACCAGAGGAACATTACACCGCACAGAATATTAACTACGAACGTAAACCAGGCCAAATAAACGCCATAGCCATATCTGAAGAATCGAACAGGAACAAATAAGTGGTATGTAAGTACATAGAGAAATTCTTTACTTACGTTAACTCTGCACCATCCGGATATGCATAGAACAAATGATCCTTCGTATAGTCAACCGAGGCAAACAACACCTGAAGCACGACCAGAGCTGTGGCTGCTGCCACCAAGTGGATGCCACCAGCTAGACGCTTGAACATATAGCGTGGATTCATGAACGTGTAGAAGGAGAAGACAGCTCCTAAGCTCATGACAAATAACGTGATGCAGGCAAATGATGCCTGCGTTCTTATATAATCTGAAATCGAGTACCACATCACTACAAATTAAAATCCGTTACATTTGAACTCCACCCAAGAAATACTCACCCATTAATTCCTCATCGAAGCCGGGCTCGTTACGCAAAGTGTTGGCGTTGAGGAACATGTCGATGTACTTGCAACGCGCTGTGGAAAACAGAGAATGAAACGATGAATAAGAATATTAATTAAGATGGATAGGAAGAGGGCAACACACTGCACAGCGATGGCGCTGTCTCGGTCCAATATGTGTATATTGGCAAACGACCAACTTTGTTTTTTATGGTGAGTATACCCTCCAACTGTCCCCTTTTTAATATTGTATTGACAGTTTTACTCACGGTAAGGTATATAGCTGTAGAAGGTGGTTTGTCCGCCCTTCTTTGGCGGCAGCGGCGGCACCAGAATCAAAATGACGCGATCCTCGTTGAGAACAAAGGCGGGAATACCAATATCACGTATATAGGTGCCTAGCAAACGGACCACTAGCGGGTAATCCGTCCAGTTGCTGAATATGGACTGCTGTGCTATTTCTGGAATTACATAGTAGGACCAGGTGTTGTTGTATTTAACTCGCTGTAGTGCCGATCCAAAGGTTTCATGTTCTCTGATCCAGTTGACATCAAGCGGATTAACGGCTATGGGTTTGGTGGCCGTGGCATTTAGCTCTCGCTGACCGGACTCCGTTGACATTACGAGCTTGTGGAAGGCACTGCGCAATAACTGGAAGTCTTCATCTTCGCCACGGGCCCAATGGGCAAACATGCGGCGACGTGCTGTCTCCGAAAATGTTTGGGTCTCCTCAATTTTCTCCTGGGCAAAGTCTCTGATAAAATCCATATGGGAGAGATTACGTTTGGCATCGTTGATTAAAGATTGCGAGGTATAGGACATGGAGCTAAAGTTTCGCACCACCTGAGCATTGCTTAGCGCATTCGGAACGATCGTGTTGCGACAGTGACGCCACAAACCCGAATGTGACGACATAAAGAATCTACGGGACTCCGGTATAAAGATGCCTGCAATAAAAGTAAAATCAGTAAGGAGAGGATAGTCTGGAGCTGTTAGCACAAACACACCTGGACCGCCCGAAATAATAATCCAGTGATCTGTTGAAATGGCCCAAATCCAAAATATCAGCGAGAGGACCTTCAACAAGCTACAGCCGAGTAGCATGCGACGCTGGAACATGTAGGCCTCCATGAGCGGCCGTCTAGCCTCATCCCGGCCAATTGTGGAGGTGGAAACGGTGGAAACGTCACGCTTCATTTTGTCCGCTTACTTTCTACGGGCTCAGCAGTTGAATTGCCTGTGACTGTTCTCGGTCTCCGGACGATGCCAATGGGAAATCCACACGCACATGGGACAGGACACGTTCCTATTTAATGCAAATGAAAAATGGAAATTAAATTAAAGTTATACGCGACTCACTATTTCGTTCTAATGGCTAAATAAATGAAGTCACATTGCGTATACGCATTGTTGTACAAGGCAGTGCAATATATGTATGTGGTTGAGAGTTTGTATGTGTGTATGTGTGTTGACGTTTGGGTGTGTGTTTCTCTCACAGCGTCATAATTATAATTCAGGTGTTTATTTTTGCGGAATTTACGCGATTTTCATTGCTTTTCTTTGCCATTCTTTTCTGGCGGATTCGCGCTGCGGATTTATTTTTGGTTTGGCAGGCTCAAATACTACAAATACTATTTAAAACATCATATTTTATACACATTTCGTCTGACACTGTCCATTAATTATGCTGCTTTGGAGAATTTATTTATTTACATGTTGACTTTGGCATCGTCGCTTTGGCAACAAAACCGTTTTGAAAATCGTCATGTGGTCGTCTAACATTTTGTTCTTTTGCGCTTTGACAGAAATTAAGCAAATTAGTGAAGACATTCACAAAAACCAAGAAATTACTAAATAAAAAACAACAAAATTTTAAATATTGGAAGAAAATAATGTGAATTCTTTGAAATAATGTTCCATTTATTCTATTTATTATTTTCTTAATTTTTATTTTGCACATATTTTGCGAGAAATTAGGTGCGCTCGCGTGGGTGGAGCTATGCGATGAGTGTTGAGGGAGGGGAAAGGGAGGGAGTGCTGTCGTGTGCGTGTGAAAGCGCTATACAAAAGTCAAGGCACGTTTGCGAGCACAGCCAGGTTTTTCCTTCTTATACACACTTCTCAACAAGATAATAAAATGTATTAAATATACATGTATGTTGAAAATAAAAATTTAAATGCTGCGCATTATTAAGCCAAAAGATGTCATTTAAAACATGGGGAAAACCCCAGCACAATTTGCACCAATTATTGCCATAAGCCAAAAGTTATAATCCAATTTGTATGTTGTTTTAATGTCTCAATTAAAAGTGTACATATTTATTTCATATTTCGCTTTGTTTTGTTGCATGTTCCTTTACTATTGCTGCATGCAACACATGTTGGCGCGATCTTTACGCTTCCGCAAAATGTATTTTTAAACAAAATGCAGTTGCTTGGAGTTGCATTTGCGTCATTCGAATGAAGTGCGTCATTTGCCACATTTAAGTAGGCACCAAGAAATCTCTTCTTTTGTTTGCTTACTTACTTTGTATACATTTTTTTATGTGTTGAAGCCGTCCAGCGACAGACTTATTCCTACTTAAACTTGATTCCATGGAACACCATTCATAAATAAATATAAATTAGTTTGCAGTCTGCACAAAATGCAACTTTCCGCTATCCTTTTTGCATTTCGAGCATGGTGCAATTATATGCAAGGTAACATATTCACACGACAGGAGTGTGCGGAACGTGAGTGTCAAATTCATCTACACACTTTCTTACACTAAAAGCCACAACCTTCATAATAATCAAACCTCTTTTGTAGCTTGACTGTTCCTGTGTTTAGCAAACGCTCAGCGCGTTGATCGCGCAGCGCCACCTGTTGACTTTTTAAACTGCTTTTAAACTTTTGGCGCCCTTATGTTTAAAAATTCAAATTAATAACTGCCAATACTTGGCAGAACTTGACAGTTCCACTTACAATATTATTTATTATTTTTGTTTTTAGATTTGGCAGGGGGAAGGTGCGGTGGCTGGATCCCTCTTCAAAACACTTCGCACTTGGCGCATTTGTTTTAAACAAATTTGTCTTAAAATTCTTTTGTATTTTTAGACAAAATGTACAGTTATCAGACAATGTATGTACACGAACACACATAACACAGAGGCATTCTCATTCTGAGCGTATATAGCCTAGGTAATGTTTGTGCATATATCTTTTGACCTGGCAAAGTGACTGACTGCCTGACAAAGTCGCCGAACAGCTAATTTTTCACATCTTATTGTCTTTTCGCTATTATTTATTTTGATTTTCTTTAGGGGAGCACATATATTGACACTTTTGACGTGGGAATTTTTTAAAAATATTCACATACACATATTTCTATGCTAGTTTGAGCCGTATTTCGGGAAAACACATCTTCACCAAAACTTAATGTAAATATTTCTTTGTTGATTGTCGCTATTATAAAACTGAATTGTTTCATTTCATTAAAATACATTACAGTTTATATTGTGTATAAATCACATTAACTGCCAGCATAGCATTAAATTTTATGTATAAAAAAGATAAATGCATATCATTAACTGTCCACGGGTGCAATAATTTTAAAATTATGTAAGTGCACAGTGGCTATAAACTGAAGAGTACGATAGAATAATAAGTGCAGCAGTGTTTACCATTAAAGCTCCCGATCTTGCAGCAAATTTATAGTTTACGATCGATGGTGTGATGGATGTTGATTTGTTTACGGGCGTTCAGATGTAGAAACGCGCGACGCGGTGTAAAATAGCTACTTTTGAAACTAAAAATCAATGCGATAACAACAAATGAATAAATATACTATAAAGATATATACGTATATATGTTAAATACAAGAGCTAAACGAAACCGTTTAAAAATATATAAGAGCGTGAGACGACGACCGCACGTATACGGATTTTCCACAATACAAATCACAACACACAAGACACGAACGTGGAGAGATCTGGCGATCGTACGACGGCCGTTGACTGTTGCTACTGCTGCTGCTGCTGGCTAATGCAGAGCACAAGCACAGACTGACTGACTACGGCGGCAGAAACAGAAACAGCAACGACAGGCCGAATGAAGCGAGTAGCAAGTAGCGGCGCAGTGGTTGCCCTGGTCGCGTTGGCGTCGATGGTGGGAGCGCGATAAAAACAAAAGGCATCAGACTCAGACATGAGGCCAAGGAGCCTCTATTGTTGCTTGGCCGGCGATGATTTGCGATTGCGAGCGTAAATATAAGGCCCCGCAGCAACATAAACATAATTGCGGCGTTCTACATGCACGAATTTATTTTTTGGGGGAGGGCGTTTTGGGCTAAAGAGAGCAGCTAGGGGATGGCACATTATGGCACATGGCACATGGTGTGGCATGCGTATATAAATAAATATATGTACATAGATATAACTACGAGGACGGCGTCGCGACAGCAACCAGTGCATGCCACCTGCAGATGCTAAAGGCTTTGGTAATGGTAATGGTTACGGTGCCAAGCCCCAAAAGCAAATCTTAATCATGAAATCTGTCGTGTGTGAATCTCTGCGTCATTGTTTTTTAATTGCGCCATAAAAAACTCTGGTCAGTGTGTTCTGTTGTAGAGTAGAGTAGCCATGTGTGTGTGTGTGCGTGTGTTCCACTGTGTGTGCTTAAATTTAGAAATTGATGAATTTAGGCATCTCTCTTTTCTTATACTTTTTTGTTTTAATGATACAGAGCCATGGGCAGCTATTTATATACATACTCTATTATTCGTACTCGTACATACTATTTATGCCAGCAGTCCGCAGCCAGCAGCTAGCAGCCAGCGCACATCGTCTCTCATCCACATGCCTCCCGCCTGCTGCCTCCCTCTCGACTTCCTCAACACTCAGAGCGTTCAGCGTTTTGGGCCAAAATGCTATTAAACGTTGACAACGAGTTTATGAATGCTGTTAGATCTTTTTTGGCATACCATTAGCGCATCATTCAAGCCAACGGGATGACGTCGACTGGGGACTACAGCTAACCACTTGTTGGTGCTTATTTTGGCAAATGGACTGCGATGTGTTTCTGTCTGTCTATTACTGTCTGTCTGTGATTCGCAGTGCGCCCATATCCAGATTTAATTCGCTTAGTATATCATTGGGGGCAGCCCCTTGCATTGTCAGACCGGCAATAATCTGTTGCGCCTCTGGGCATTTGATGCACGCATTTCGAATGGCCAGAATACTCCACTCCTTCATCACTGTAAAGACAAAAGTATAAACGTTAATTAACAAATCAACAAGTTATTCGTTACATTCTTACAAGGATTACGTGCATCCATCACAGTGCACTCGAGGAGTGTGGGCAATAATTGGGTATCTATGGCATAGCCTTTGTTTGGCGTATTCTCGTACAACAAATTGGCAGTGCAGCGAACCAACAGCGTTTTTAGCTCAAAGGAAACCTTTGATTCATAATCAGCATCGATATTAGAGGTTAACGCCACCTCCTCGAGCTTTGTCATTGGTTTATCCAAGCTACCGGCGCCGTTGGGCTCTTTGCCAGCAGCGACTACGCATCGCAGCAGACTGCTCACATTGATAAATAGAGACTGATCGTTGGCATAGATAGCGGCATACTTTTCAGAGCCACTGGCACTCGCTATAATACGCAGCAAGGTGTGCACTTCACGTGGATGCAGTTCGTGGCGCAGTTTAATGGTTTCACGCAATATGCAATCTGATTTCATCCGAAATTCCTTGGCAATGTATTGCAGCAGCATAGTATGAACTAAGCCATTGGGGCTGTTCTCTCGTAGGTAGTTGATTAGATAGTCTAGGAATGCAATTCGTTCCTCGACCGTCGCCAGTCGCTGATAGCACTGCACACACTTCCGTCCATCTGTGACTACGTAGTGTTCCAGCAAAAAGTGAAGGTATTCATAGTTATATGTCGACTTGGTCTCGATTATGGCCTGCCAAAGTCGTACACAAGTCTGAAAAATCACTTGATCACCAAGCACATGTGCGCCAAGTCCTAAATACATGTTGTACATTATCATTAATAGTATATTATTAGTGCTGCCCAGAGGTGTCGTAAAGGCCTGTTCCGAAATCTGTGCGCCATGTGTTTGCCAAGTCACTTCCTGTGAGATTTTATTGTTTACCACGCTGTTTGCAAGCACCTGAAGCGTCACATTGTGTAGCAACGGTTGCTGTGTTCTCATTAGTGGATTAAATACGACATTTTGTACAAACTTGGCAAACTCGGCGTTCTTGGCCAATGTCGCTTGACTTTGGGCACTTTGAGTGAGCAATAAGCGCACGCGTTTTAACAGCGTTATGATCTCTGCCTCATTGTCGGCGACATTTATACTGGCTATTTGTTGTAGAATATCGGTGGTTTCTTGATGCTACAATAAATTACATTAGTAAAGGTAATTAAAAACAATAATAATTCTATACCGGCTCCACATGTTCCATTTTGTTTTGATTTATCGTTTAGCTATCGATTTTTTGTATCAAAGCTTTGAGTTTAATGGTAGTGGTATTCCTCTAAATTCACAGCTGTTTTCTTTTTAATACTGCACCGGGAAAAACACATGTTTATGATAACGCGAAATTATTAATATTTAAGGAATCATAGTAGTGTTTGGCAAGCATCCGAGTGAATACATAATTTCTAAAACTGACTTTGCAAACATTAAGGGTGAACGCTTTTTTAAAGTTTAGTGGGAACATCGAATTTACTCAATTAGGTTTTATGCATTACTCAACACCAAAGACTGCGCGGTAAATACAAACACAAATTTTGCAAATAGCTTTTGTTGATTATTGCGTTTCTAAATTAAAATTATATTTGTTTTTAATGATGTCTACCACTAATTGTATATTTTTAACAAAACTCATAGTATAAAAACAGTAAAATAACAAATGAAGCAGCCAACTTATACGCTATAAGCTGCTTTAAGGTTCCTAAAGTACTCCAAATCGGTTTGGCTAATGGAAGGCACAAATTTGTTAAAAGAGGTTGTAAAGTCCTCCGATTCCACGACAATGCTTTCAGCATTCAACTCCTTGGCGGAGAGTCCCTCTTCCAAATGATTGTTTATGGTTCTCCTAACAGCAGAGAGCCATGCATTTGAACATATAGAATATAAATCCGCTCCACTCATTTCGTTTTTCAGTTGCTCTGCAATCTGCATAAGGTCAACGTCATTAGCCAGAATAAAGCGCTGTGTTTGGGCACGCAAAACTGATGCCTTGTCGTCTGCCGTTGCGCAGGGTCCCACATAAAAGAGTTTATCAAAGCGGCCGGGTCGTAGAAGCGCTGGGTCAATAAGATCAGGCCGGTTTGTAGCAGCGAGTATAAAAATGGGCTTTGTAGAGTCACCGTTGCTCATGCCATCCATTTCAGCGAGCAGTTGCGACACCACACGGTCCATAACACCGCCAGAGTCACCAGCAACGCCTCGATTGGGTGCCAAGGAGTCCAGCTCATCCAAGAAGAGCACACAGGGCGCAGCCGAGCGAGCTCTCGTAAATACCTCACGTACATTCTGTTCACTCTGACCAACATACATATTCAGCAGCTCGGGGCCCTGGACAGACAGGAAGCTTAGATTGCATTCGGTAGCCACAGCCTTGGCAACCAGCGTCTTTCCTGTTCCTGGCGGGCCGTAAAGCAAAATACCCGAGCGCCGTAGGTTCTTGCCCATCAAATGCACATGCTTCAATGGCAACCCAATGCTGCTTTGGATTTCATCCTTAAGCTTGTACAATCCTCCGATGTCAGACCAGTACACCTTGGGCACCTTAGGAGCCCCAAGACTGTCTGCGAACGAGCTCTGCATATCGTTAAGGTTCTTGGCAAAGTGTTCTAGCGTTAGATGGGATTCTCCATACTTCTGTCGTCTCTTAAGTCTCACAGCGTTGTCGTAGAGCAGCTGGAGATCACCCAATAGAAATCCCTGTGACTTGGCTGCAACTTCTTGCAAAACTTTCTGCGTTTCTTGCCATTTAGGTGACAGTTTGCGCATATATTGGTGTTGCATTTGAAGAGGGAAAAGTGGAATCTGCTCAAGCGCTTTCTGGTTGTAAATGACATCGTTGAAAGACTCCCGCAAGTGCATCCACTTGAGTAGCTCAAAGCGCTCCTCCTTGTTGGGCACTTCAATACTTATTATCTCCAGGAAAAGACCTTGTATCATTGGCTTTAGATGCTTGTCACTCGTCAAAGCCACAACCACAACTGGAAATTTACGATCACGGGCGAAAAGCTCTTGAATCTGCACATGGAAGGCCGAAAGCAAACGCAGATCCTCATTGCCTTCATTATCTATGCCAAAGATCTGCAAAAAGGTAAATTGTTTAAATTATAAATGCTTTAAAATCATTTCTCTCAATTTAAATACCTCAAAGTTGTGAAAACAAATCAACAACGGTTCGCTAACCAAATTCTTAGCAAACACTGCCTTCAGTTTCATCTCCGTGTGTGACGGAACCTGTGATACGATTTCCGCACAGTCCGCTCCGTAAATGTGCATGCCCAGTTCTTGGGCTACGGCATTGACCAGCTTTGTTTTTCCAGCTCCACGATCACCTTGCAGTAGGAAGACTGGAAAGATGTGCTTCGATGACAAGCATGCGGATTTCTTTGGCAAAAATGCATCCACTGATGAACGCAGCATCTGATAGGGCTTCCTCAAGCCACTTGGATAGTTTACCGCTATGGCACAATTGTCCATAATTTGACGTGGTAGAAAGCTGTGGGCTTGTGGCACCTGAATCAGGTTACTAAAATTCTTGGCCACAATTGCCTGCAGCTCAAAGTCGCTACCTTTGACCTCGAGGTGTATACAACGGAAATACACCTCGCGTAGATAAGCGAATATTAGGTAATAGTGAGCATAAGTAGCATTTCCCACCAACTGAGCATTCACCTCAATGCGATAAGTCTGACCACGATGCAAGATACGCGGAGTATTGAAGTAGTTGCTCAAGATTAGCTCAGACAACTCTGCGGGCAGTTCATGTGGATTGTTGAGCAGATAAACATGAGCCTTTGTGGCAATGCTTGGTATGGTTTGATCATCGTTAAAGCCATCCAGTTGGACCCAGCAGTTATTTCGCTTGTTGCCCAGACGGTCCATTAAATTTCCATAAAAGTTTTCCTACAATTAAAAACAATGAAATATTTGTTTAAATCGTGCAGTTTCCACTTACCTGTATATAGAGACAATTGCTTTGACATTGATTCACAGGCAGTATTTGTGCCACTACGGTGTATGGTGTATCCTGCAGGATTTGCTTGATCATCACATCCGATGAACTCCATGATTTGTCGGCTTCTCTGCCATCAGACCCGCTGTTGGGCTTTCCACTGCGCCGCAGAATCAAATTGACGAAATTCACATCCTCGGATTCGGCATAAGTGTCGTAGACATCCTGGCTGGCAAATATGACATGCTCGGACTTGATCAGCTCATTCCTTATCAGCAAATCATACAGACGATTAGGTATGGGCGTCAACAGAAACTTGCCCCTGTAGTTTTTGGCGTAACGCCAATAAACGGCATATATCAAATATCCGGGGTAAAAATACCAGGGCCACTTCGGCACAAGCAACTGCACAGCAGCGTTGTAGCCCTCGACGAGCTCCTGGATTCGTCCAGTGTAACTGTATCTGGGTTCCAAATCGACCGTGGAATCATTATCAATTGATTTGGCTGTCTTGGCGGCAGGCTTTTTCTGTGAAGGTCAAAGTATATATTTATATCTAAAGTACAAAATATCTCATACATACATAAGCATGAATATTTCTGCTTCTATAAACCTACCACAACAAAATCATCAACACTCATGGTACGAAGACATAAAATACAAAGGTTACTTGTGGATGAGGCAAAGTCTAAGTGCGGGGAATTGGAGCGCAGGTAAATACAGACACAGGTTTAATCTGAAACAAGCTGTTATACAAACTACTAAAGGTTATTTTATGCCACTACTTTTATAATTTCGAATTTCAAATACTATTTTGTTACGTACCTTTTTAACAATTACTCTTTTCTTCATAATTATTGCGCTGATAGCCGATGGTAAATTACTTACACTGTCAATTAGATATTTAAAGTTCTTGTAAGAAGATATTAGAGTCATTTACTTACGGAAGTCAATTTATTTTTATTGAATATATTTTGATTCCAAAAATATTGCTGCAGATATAAATATTTCCCGTGAAAATATATCGGTTTAATGACCAGTGTTGAGTAATGTGCGTGGTCACAAAAAAATACCACTTTAATCGATAAGAATAAAATCGTCACTGTAAATAAAATGAAAATGATCGATATCAATAGTACACAACAAACATAAACTTTGTGAAATATATGTAAGATTTTTCTTTTATAATGAGTGTAGAAATAAACAATATTAATGGAGGCAATGGTAATGAGAATCCCGCACAAACACAAGACAAGCGTGAGCTACTCTGTCTGCTCAAACTTCTACGGAAATATCAACTCAAGGGAACGGAGGAGCTTCTCTGCCAGGAGGCAAATGTGAATAGTTCTGATCTAGCTAATATATTTGAAAGTGATGTTAAGTCTGTGCTAAATGCTGCGTTAACATTGTCTGACGACGGACATGAAGTAAAGTCTTCACAGGCGCAAGCCTCTACATCAGTCGAAGCGAAGGCCGAAGTGAATGCGGCCGAGGCGTTAGCAAAATTCATCGGCGACGACTCATTCGATGCACAGCAGTATGAGCTTGCTTACGAAGAGTTGCGCACATTTGTGGAGGAATCTTTGGATATATACAAACACGAACTATCCATGGTTCTGTATCCGATATTAGTGCAGATCTATTTCAAAATACTTGCAAGTGGGCAAGTGGAGAAAGCGCGTGGATTCATTGAGAAATATAAATCAGATCTGGATGGCTACTACATTGAGGGATTGTTCAACCTGTTGCTTATATCAAAGCCCGAGGAGCTGCTGGAAAATGATCTTGTGACGGCAATGGAAACGGATAAATTTGTTATCCGCATGTCAAGAGATGCACATTCATTATTTAAGCGTCACATTCAGGATCGCAGGCAGGAAGTTGTCGCAGACATCGTGGCCAAGTATCTGCACTTTGATACCTACGAGGGCATGGCACGCAACAAGTTGCAGTGCGTTGCAACGGCTGGCTCACACATTGGCGATGCAAAGCGACAAGACAACAAGATCCGCGTCTACTACGGTCTGCTTAAGGAGGTCGACTTCCAGACACTCACCACGCCAGCGCCGGCACCGGAGGAAGAGGATGATGATCCGGATGCACCCGACCGACCTAAGAAAAAGAAGCCGAAAAAAGATCCGTTGCTTTCAAAGAAATCTAAATCGGATCCCAATGCTCCTGCCATAGATCGTATTCCACTGCCTGAGCTCAAGGATGCGGATAAGTTGCTTAAGCTCAAGGCGCTACGTGAGGCCAGCAAGCGTCTACCCCTGAACAAAGATCAGCTTCCCTCAGCCGTGTTCTACACAGTGCTCAATTCAAGTCAAGGAGTAACGTGTGCCGAAATATCCGATGATTCCACTATGTTGGCCTGCGGATTCGGGGACTCGACGGTGCGAATTTGGTCATTGACACCAGCGAAACTGCGTACACTTAAGGAAGCCGATGCGCTGCGTGAGCTGGACAAAGAGTCGGCTGATATCAATGCGAGAATGCTAGACGAGAGGAGTGGCGAAATGACACGAACCTTTATGGGTCACACAGGCCCAGTCTATCGGTGCGCCTTTGCCCCTGAGATGAACTTGCTGCTCTCGTGCTCCGAGGACAGCACAATACGTCTCTGGTCGTTGCTGACGTGGTCGTGTGTGGTCACCTATCGTGGTCACGTCTATCCTGTGTGGGACGTACGCTTCGCACCGCACGGATATTACTTTGTCTCGTGCTCCTATGACAAAACTGCGCGCTTGTGGTCGACAGATTCAAATCAGGCACTCCGCGTCTTTGTCGGCCACCTTTCTGACGTGGATTGTGTGCAATTTCATCCCAATTCCAATTATGTGGCCACTGGGTCCAGCGATCGCACTGTCCGCCTTTGGGATGCGCTCACAGGTCAATCTGTGCGCCTCATGACCGGCCACAAAGGCACAGTAAGCTCCTTGGCCTTCTCTGCCTGCGGTCGTTACCTCGCCTCCGGTGCTGTCGACCATAACATCATCATATGGGACTTGTCGAGTGGTTCACTGGTTACCACACTGCTGCGACATACCAGCACCGTGTCCACAATTACATTCAGTCGAGACGGCACATTGCTGGCCGCCGCTGGTCTGGACAACAATCTGACGCTGTGGGACTTTCATAGATTGACAGAGGATTATCTGAGCAATCATATAACGGTGTCCCATCATCAGGACGAGAATGACGAGGATGTCTATCTATTGCGCACATTTCCCAGCAAGAACTCACCATTCGTAGCGCTCCATTTTACTCGTCGTAATCTCCTAATGTGCGTGGGTCTCTTCAAGAGTTAGACCTGAATCTAGACAAGACAAATCCCAAGTAAAGATGGGATTCTTGATTTTAACGTCGAGTAAGGAGATTTTTGAGTTGAAATGATCCTCCATAGTTAAGTGTAAATGTCGAGCAAGTTAATCTAGATTTAAGCTTGTAATAAAATCCGTAGTCTTGCTAATAAAAAAGTCTTTTGAATTAAAATCCCAAAGGATATATTTATATATATATATATTCTTATTTAATATACATAGTTTTACTAAAAAGGTATTTGTTTATTTTACTCGTCATCTGCAATGCCAAAGGTGCGACGCACTGCCTCGAAGTTCTTGATGTTGAACACGGAGCATCGTGGAGGCTTCTCGCCGCCAAAGGCCAGCGTGTATGGATCATCTGGGCACTGGCGCATACACTGAAGACGTCCCATGTTGAAGTCGTGCTCGTAAACATGCTTTGCCTCGGTGGTATTGAAGTTCCAGATCTTGAGGGCACCTTCGGTGGACGTGGAGGTCAGCAGATTCGGCATAAGCTTGTTGAAGCACACGCCAGAGATTTCTTCGTTGTGTGCCTTGATGGACCACAGAAGTTCGTTGGGTTTACGTCTGTCCGCGTAATGCAAGCTGCCGTCATTGGAGCCAATGATAAAGTAATTGGTCTCAGTTGGATGCCACAGTACTTTCTCCACCTCTCCACTTGTCTGCCACTTGATAAACGACGAATTGACGCTCTCGGCATCGCGGCAGTCAAACAAACGCACCAATCCATCGGCACAGCCGGTAAGAATGCTTTGTGCGTCTTCGGGATGGAATTCTATGGATTGAACCTTCTCCTCAAAGGCGGTAATTGTCGTATGAGGCTGTCCTTCGTCCATGTCCCAAAGTATGAGTGTCTGATCCACAGAACCACTAGCTAAAATATGCTCAAACTGAGCATTCCATGATAAATCGAGCACAGCATCGGTGTGTCCGTACTGCTCCTTTTGCTTCTTGCGATTGCCCTTGGAGCCCAGTTTGAACGTTGGCTCGATAGAGTCCTGTATGTCCAGATCCCAGATTGTGATGATGGGGTCCATGCAGCCAATGGCGCACATGTTGCCTGGTTTGTCGCTGCCCGCATCATGGTTCATCCACTCGATACACAGCGGAAAGCTTGGGAGAAGAAAGTCGTGGTGTGTGTATAGAGCCTCCTCCTCCTGGTTAAATACCCAGACCTCCATGCTAGCCGCATCGTCCTGTACATGTCCAACAAGTACAAGGTTATCACTTGGCTTGATCACTTCGTCCTCAGCCTCGGAGTCTTCGTCCTCGTCGGGCACCTGTTGATCTGCGTCCACAACATTGGCCAGATTTGTCACTGTTGAGTTTTCTTCGTTTTCGTAATTGTTGAAATTGAATTCGTCTTGAGGATTATGGTTTTCATTTCCAGCTGTAACAGCTGCATCGTCGTCTACATCCATGTTGTCTCCGTCTCCATCACCTTCCCCGTCTTCGTCGTCATCATCTTCTTCATCATCCTCATGGAGCATGTTCTGGGTCTCGCCAATAATACGTGCAAGTTCTTCTTGTGTTAGCACAACTTTGTCTGGACGCTCTTTGGTGACTCCTCGTGGAACAAAACATAGCGCTGGAACAAAGTCAATGCTTGGCTCTGGCGGCACTCCCTCTTCCACATCTGCCATTATTGTTATAAACTACTTTAAACTTTAACACAAACTAATGAAATTTCGCAGTAAACACGTGCAGCAGAGTTCGTGCATTCAAAAATGTGACTAAATTACGAACAGTCATGGTTACCCGATTTACTCCAGCGCACAGTGTGACCATACTCTGTAAAATACCAGTTTCTAGTAATAACATTGCAGAAAACTGTTAATGTTTGAACAACCAAAAAATATTTATTTATGTCATACTATTTAAGCCATTCTTAAGCATAATTTATTATGTGCCCCGATAAGTAGTGTAACCATATGGACTAAGTAACAGAGGAATATGATAGTGTTGATTTTCGTTACAGTTCACTATGATATCTATAGCAGGATACAGAGTTGGAGAATTCTTCGCAGCATAAAAAGCACCCACATGGAAGGTTATTTTATAAATTCCTTTGGGAAACTCCATTTCGTCCAACAACTGACAGCGGCCGTCTGAATTTGTCCGCGATGGTCTAATCGCCTGCCATTCTTGTAATGGGTCCAGGCGATAAACCGTCACTTTAATATCCGCAGCAGCCTTTCCAGTTGATGTTTCCAGCACATGAGTCGAAAGCTTACGTGGATTCATGGCGCTAAAAGACGGACTAATTAGAGACGATTTGTGTCTGCGATCTTTATATTAAATTATCTTAAAGAAGAGATAAATTGTTTGTGTACTATATAGCCCTATTTGCAGATAGATATGATGGCTGGAGCCATACAGACTATGGTCTGATAAGACTAAAGAAAGGAAAAGCCATGTGTTGATAAATCAAAATAAGTTTTATGCACTAAGAACGGTTTTAACACTATGCAACAAGTTGAAGTGAAATGGTATAATAGTGTTTTCAGTATCATATCATAAAACGTTATTAAGTAAATCACAAACATTTCTTAAAAACTCAATCCGTTTTCATTTCTAAAAGAGATAATTTTGAATTGTGCAACCCGTTAACATTTTCCAATAAGACGTTTATCGATAGGTAACAAAAGAATCTGTAAATTAACAGCGGAAGGTAACAACAGTTTTCTGTTAAATCACTCACAGCAGCATTGCTGACAGATTTTCTTGTTATTGTAAAATTTGTTGTTGAAGCGGTCGGTCTGGTCGGTTGTGCTGTCTCAAAATATATTCAACGCGATTTTGAAAATGATTTTCAAAGAATAAACACGGCTCGAAAAGTTGAAGTGTTGTGGATTTTGTTGTGAATTACAATTATATTGCTAATGCATAAATTTAAATAAGAGAATGATGCGAAGCCGCGTACATACACCTGCGTTGTAAACCAATAAATTTCTGTGCATACCGGTAACTACAATATATTAAAATCGTTAAAATATATTTAAAGTATATCGTGCCAACTGGACAACGGGTCAAATGTCAATCGGTATAAGAATAATACAAGTTTTATTGTAAAAGAAAATGCCCACGTTTCTTGTTGTTGCACCCAGAAAGCAACAGTTGTTTGTGTAAATAAATGTCAGTGTTGAAAAAGAATGGAAAAGAGTCAATGCAAATGATATCCGCGTTTTGTTAAAAGCTGGGTAAACAATACTACGCTGGAGAATAGAACACACATTGGTGTTGTAGTATTGGAAAGTACAAACTTTTCTGTTTGTAATGATTGTATGTAAACTTGAATGTTTGTTCATATGTATGTATGTGCACCTTACAAACACACAGGCACACACACACACACACATGTGTATAGGGGAGCGAGTCTGAGCAGAAGCATCGAAGTTACCAACTTCAATCCCCAACAAATCTTAAACCAGTTTCAAGACACATATTCTTGTTGTCTGTCTGCGTGTGCATGTTTTATTTCGCATTATTTTCGTTTTGGGTTTGGAGGTTTTGCTGCCTCTGCAGCTTTAGCTGAGTGAGTCTGTTTGTGTGATCATACAAATGTATATGTGTGCTTGTAAATCTATATTAGTTTGTATGTATAGCGGATACCCTTTGGCTGTTTCTCTTTTCCTCAGTTTAAACTAATCGCGTGATGATTATTTTTTTCGGTTTTTGTTTTTAATATCACTGTGGTTGTATCCAATGTAATCCAATGGATCACCCATTAAGTACTGCATGTCTTGGCAGTTTTTTCTAACCATCTTACTACTCCTACGCAAACATAAGCTTAAGACAACAATAACAAGCTCAGTTTAAAACCAGATCTACAACAACAACAAAAATTACTGAAGCTACAACGATAGAAACTTGGACTAATTTAACGTACATTTGTTTGGTTATTACATTGGCATTTAAGTCGTTTTAAAGGTAGGTCGAAATTTTTACATTCACTCTAGTTAATTAAAAATAAATATTTACACAAGAAAAATTACATTACTTTAAAGAAAAGTGAATTCAATAATACTTTACTTGAAATATTTCATTTTGTTATTTCAAAGCCTGAATAAATATATTTTGATAGTCTTAAATGACTGCGAGGTGATTGCCAAACAACCGAAAATTTTTGCAAAATTTTGTTAATTAATCTGTGATAAAAACGTAATCAGAAAATGCTAACGGTTCGGCGGTTTATATGATTTAATTGATTGATACGTATCAATCGGTATAAAGAAAAACTTTTTAGCCCCAAAGTGAAACAGTCAACACATTAACTGTTTACACATCAAATTTGGAAATTTCAATATGCTGTAATGCCGCTACAAAATTGACACAAAAATGAATCTTCATAACGATAGTTTCCATTTTGTAGAGTTAATTTCCAATGTGTGGATATATTTGCATAACTGAAACAAAAAAAAAAGCAAAAATACCAGAGAAGCTGTCGGTTTCTTTTAACCCGATCATTAATGCCCAATGGCAAATTAGAAACTAGCCTTCTCGCACTGACAGCACAGCGTTTAAAAGTTTAGCAAAAACATCATTGACGAGAGCCGAGAGCATTTCCAACTGAGATAAGACTGTAAGTGAAGTAAGCTAAGTTCAAGCTCCGAAGAGTGGAAGTCGAGGGGAAAACAGGAAATGAGTTCACTTTTTCTTGCATCTTTTGTCCGATTGGACATTGTAGTGAATGCTTTATGAAGACTTTAGTATACCCTTTGAATTATTAGGGGTAATCTTTCAGTATTTCGAGATAAAATCTGCTATGAGCTGGGACTGTTTAACCCAATATTTGTATGTATTATAGAAACTTAAGTGAAAATTCATACTTATTCAAAAAATACAATTTCCTCGATGATTTCAGAGGTTAGGAAATATACGCTTGAGTCGAATTTATAGGAACCAAAATTAAAATCAATGTTTGATTTTTATTCTAGTAGAATAATCTCTTCCGTAATTATCTAAAGAATATTTTTTTTTTTTATAAACTCTCATCCGGTTCAATTTGTCCTGCTTAGTTTATGGTTGGGGTTTTCAAGGCTTCTTTATCTCTGGAGCCCTTTTTGTTTATGCAGAGAACCCGCATGATAGTAAACCACACGGAAAAACCATGTATAGATAGTTAATAGCACTTAGGTTGCATTATGCCAGTCAGACATGCCCTGTGAGCAATACTTGATCACACACAGTGTCCTCGGGCACTCCCTGTTACCAGTTCCCTTATCCCTTATCGCTTATCCCATTTCCCTTTTCCCGGTTCACAGTTCTCAAATTACATGTCGTCATTGTTTGAAGTTGCATTAAGTTCTCATCTTGCAACATTTCAGACTTTAATGCAGGAAATTGCAATATGCGTTAAGAATAAAAAACATTTAGTCCGATTTTAATTTCATTTAAACAGCCACTATTTAAGCAACTTAGGAATGTACTGTAATAAGTGTACATAATTCGTATATGAAAATTCTTTGGCTTTGGCTGTGGCTGTTTAAACTACAAACCTAAATATAAATACCTATTTATGTGTTGAAGTGTATGCGGGGTGTGTAAGACTGTGTGTGCTTGTGTGTAGTTGTTGTTGCTGTGGCAGGTAGCGTGACTAAGACATTCGCCATGCTGAAGTGAGTTTTCAAATTTGAAACAAATTTCAGTTTTCAGTTTTTCTTTCAAAGATGTGCTTCCATTGCTCGCTGGTTCACTTTATATGCGCTTTACTGCCAAATTACTGCTGCCAACAAGTCAACCAAGTCCAAAAAGCAGACGTGATTATTTCTTTTGTTTATATCTTTTATTTTTTTGCACACACCAACACACACACACACATGGATTTGTGTGGCGCAAAATTCAAACAGTGCAAATAATTGGAAAGGCATCCCAAGTAAATAGTGTGTGGAGATGCTGCTGTGTGGTGCTGAGTGGTGCGGTGGTAATGCGGTGCTAGTCCACATCACAGTCTCGCACTAAATCCCAATTGTAACGCAAAAGTCGTTAATCACATTAGCGAGAGAGAAATAATAAAAATGCTTAGACAGGTAATCATACGAAGTATTAGCTGTGTTTATGTACTAGTTAGAGCTGCTAAAATATTAATAGTGGAATCCAGTAATCGCTGCTACAGAGAAAATACAAAGTGCACTAAAATAAACTTACAAATCTGATTTTAACTTGATTTCTTTAGTAAGCTGGGAATATATACCTGAAATATTCCTAAATATTTGTAAAAAACTAAAGAATTACTCAGTGAATGAGTAAATCTGTAATTTTCCCTCGTTTGCTTCGGAACTCCTGATTTTTTTCTGTGCAGCTATCGGTCTACTAAAAAATTCACAGTCAACATAATTATTCATAGTAGAATTTCTTTTCGTTATGATAAAAGTGCTTATGAATAGATTTACACACTCACACACAGCCACACTTTGATCGAGCTGCATTCACACGCAATCGAATTCAATTGCCACATTGACACACATATAAATAAATTGTTAATACCTCGTTGATACCAATTGCAAGTTGGCTCCGTACAGCACTCGCATCATGACGATGACGATGATAATGTTAGTGTTAATGATAATGATGATGACGAACTATAAAAGACCTTCACGGTAGAAAACAAAAACTGAGCCACAAGACAGAAGACCGACAACAGAAGACTGAAGACTGGAGACTGAAGACAGACGCAGCTGATGACGCGACGACAATGGCAATAAAAGCACTTTGCACACACATAGGGAGGGACAAGTGTTATTTGGGTTGTCGAGGGCAGATTTGAGGGATTCTATTTGGCTGTGTTGTGCATATTAAATAACAAACAAAAGAGTAGAAAACAAGTCACAAGAACTTGGTTGTAATTGAATTTGCAACTGGTTTTTTTCTGTGCATATCTGCAGCATTGAATACCAAATTCGATAGAATATACTTTTCGAGCATTATGTATGCACTTAAAGTGTTGTGTCCGCCCCACTTCTCCCCTCATTGAACAATCGGCAATTTAGTAATCAACACATTGTAGAATTGTTGTTAATTTGACCTAAATATTTGTTAAGTTTGTAAAGTTTGTCTTTCATCTTTTGGGCCATAGTGCTACACATCGTTGGCTTTTCGCCAAGTAATGCCGTTAATTGGGTCAAGCTTCTTGTAGATTGCTCTATGAAGCATTAGCCTGATAATCTTTGCACCACTTGAGCGACAAAAGCCAAGAGACCAGGCCCAAACCCAGTCCCAAAACCCAGTCCCAATCCAAGACCTCAGATTCAGTGCGACTCCGTGTACTCACCAAGCCCATGTCCGGCTCTTTGTCTAGACTCATTTTCATTGCGGATAATTTCACCTTTCATGGCCAGCAAAAGACGGTAAAACGATTTGGCGCTAATGTTGCCCATATTTACCATGTTTTCTGCTCGTCTTTATGGCTTTCTTTTAACATTTTTGTTATTTGCGTTATTAGCGTTACTATTTTTTGTTGTTTTTTGTATTTTATTCTGTTTTTTGGCACAAGGCAATTATGCGCATTTTTGCCAGCTGGCAGCATTTAATGTAGTACTCTCCCTCCACTATATCTGAATAGAATATAATGTACCCCCTTTCGGTTAATCAATGTTCTTTCTAGTAGTCGTGGAAAGTAATATATAGCGGATGGAATACAATGGAACACCGCACCCAAATCGTGGGATTGATTACAGGCCGAGGGAATTCAGCTCGACATTTTAATTTAATTGCGACCACTGATTAATCCGTGTTCACAATTAGCTGATTGATTAGCCGACCTCACTACTGTTTTAGCAAATGAATAACATTTGCAAATCTACTCGTTTTCATACTCGTATCAGAATTTCTATTCGAATTCCCATTCGAATTTAATTCGCCATTTCAAGCCCGTAAATTACTCAAGCGTTCAACTATTTGTGCAATTTTTGCGCTATTTCGAATTATATTTGTTTAATGTTCCAATGCTGGAAAGGTGCTCTGTATATTTATATACCCTGCACCCTTCGACTTACTGTATTGGGGTGCTTTCACTTGTAGTGACTAACAACTTGAACTATTTATTTTAAATACATATATTAGTATGAATAACTAAAGTATTCATCAACTATAGTCTTTTATATCTATGTCCTATATGTACGTTTTTATAACTACCACAAATTTATTCAAAAAACCAGTTTATAAGCACAAAACAGGGTATTTGAAGTACCTGTCCTTGGTCTACGCTAAAATTCCGCTGACGCATCTAAAAAACGTTTAGCAATGTCGTAAGATTTGTTGTCACACGACAACAATGCAAGTTTTCAAATATGTTTAGATATTACATGACAATGAAAATATATAACTGCAAACAGTATTCGCAACAATTCCAGCAAATATGAACTCAATTCTTTTACCCGAAACGGATTGATTTATTTACCTATCTAATTCAAACAATCCAAAGAAATACTATAGCAATAAATGAGGGAATTCTAAGTGATTGGAATATAAATTAACGTAGCAATTAAAACGTACGAGTAACAATAACAAAAAGAAATCGGAGAGTAACAGAATAAAAAAAATAAGTTGAGTACAAAATGTGGAATTGGTACTCAGATCTTTCTTTGGCTGTATTGTAATTGCCGAAACTGCGACGTTCTTTTTATCGAAGTCAAACAATTTCTATTTATGACGATCCCGGCGACCCCCACTGTAGAATTCCCTGTACGGTTGAGTGGCGAGTGGTGGTTGAGTGCTGCAAGAAGCGAGGGAAAGCAAAGGCAACAAAACCAACAAGCGTCGATCCGATTGTATTCGGCTGTTCGCTCTTATTTATACTTATGAAAATCAGAAGAGAAAGACAAGCAAACATAAATATACATATATGTATATGTGTACACACACATAGCATAAGAAAATGTTAATTTTATGCCTCTGGCAGCGAACGCACGTAGAAGTCGCTTGTCGTAAACGACTTTCGATTCAATGAACCACTTGTAAAGTACTAACTGCTCCAATTTTCACAACTGCCTTTTATACAAAAATAATGATGTGTAATGTTGTAAGCACTAACAACGAATTGCTACTATTTTATATAGGAATACATAAATAAAGAGTTATAGGCTGAGTTTAGTGCAGTGCTGTTAGTTTACATTACTTGTGATCGCTTAACAGTATTAAGCTTACAACTGAGCTGCTATTAGTTCTAACGCTGTTAGCTAACATAGCCTGTGTATTACTGTGTCCTGTTAATTTACATAGTTAATGTTAACGCTTGCAAATACACCTCAGGCGTTTTATTTGGCTAAAATAATTTGCATGATTACAAAAACTTTAGCACCAGCTAAGATTTACGCATGTATTAAGTAACCCGCACTAAAGTAACTTAAAATGCTTTGTGTGAGTTTGTTTAATGGCAAATTGTTAAGTTGTAGTTGCTGTTGTGGGTCTGTATGTAGTTTTAGCCCAAAGGGGGACACATTAGTTGCCTCTTTTATGATTGTGTTTGCTCGTTGTGGTCTCGTGGTTTTCTGTTTTCAGTTTTACTTTTCCGAGCACACACATACTCCAAGTATGTAAATAACTCTAGCTACATCCACTTGCGGGTTTTGGCATTGGAGTTTCGTATTACAAGCCATCTGTGGTGCTTTCAAATGGGGGCCAGTTCAAATATACACATTTATCTTCTAAGGATATACACTTTATATATATTTATATATATCCTGTTACGTATTTGATTAATCGATTTGCTTGAACAGCTGTTGAGCCCACAATTGTCTTAGAGAAAACGAAATCATCTCAATTTAGTTTTCGTTTTCTGAAACAAACTTGACAAATAAATAACAACAACAGTTGTGTCACATAAAATTAATAACAAGAAACAGATAAAAGCCGCCAATAAAGAAATACACAAAAAAAAAGCAGAGTCAAACTTGTTTAGAACTCAAAACAAGCTTTTGTGGCTTCCAATTATTTATTCATGAATAAATTTATACGCATTGTTTTCTTCTGCTTAAAACAAACTTTTACTTTTCATCATTGTTCAGTATTGTTGCTATTTATCTACGAACATAAAGAAATCGTTCGTATTGCAATTAATCTTTCAGCAGAGCCGACCAACCAATTAGATAACCATATATGTATCCCCCCTACCCTGTAAAGACCTGTAAAAGACCTAGCGAAACCTCAGACCTCCAGTCTTCACTCTCGATTCACAATCGAGTGTGGGCAGCAAAGTGAAAGTTGTGAACACAGTTCTATTCCATCGGTAAAAGATTGTAATTTGCATATCTTAAAAAAAGTTAATGCATTTCGTTGCACTCAACTTGAGTTGTGTAGAAATCGGCTTAAAGTATGTTAGACCAGATTAAATAGATGTGATGACTACCAAAAGTGGTAAAGGACTAGGTCAGGGCATGACCTTACACGAGCAGTTATTGGCATTTCCTTTAAGCCATTTGTATGTAAATCAGTTAGCGACACGCATGCCAAATAATAGCTCTGGTTTCTTTCAATAGGGGCTCACGATATGCTATATAAGAATTTAGTATATGAATATGCAAATGAGAATGGTAGCGGTTCTTTAAACACCATCAAACCTCATAGGCTTGGCTCCTTTGCAAAACTTGATAGGAGACTTCCTGTTTCAGCCTTACGTAATGCTTTAGACATGTCCTACACTTCGGAATCTAATAAGTAAATTCCATAAAATTAAACTTGGAAATATTATTTAAATTTTGACTCATATACTTTTCTGTTTCTTCCAGAACCATCAAATACTATAATGTAAGGACACGAGAACACATCGACAAGGAAATCCAACAAAACTTGGGAGTATAAACACTTGAAATCAGGTAATTAAAAAATTACAAATAGTCATTTTAATACTTAAACTAATTTATAACTATAAAAGTTTATTGCTTTCAAAGCTTTGTGTAAGAGCAAAGAAACAGATTAAAGTCAGCCAAAGTATACAAAGCAAACAGATGCAGTATTGTTCCTTAAGTAATGCACTTCAAAAGATAGAAACTATACTGTGGATATATAGTTCTTCAATAAGTCTACAATTTATGCTTCTCAACTGTTTGTTTTTGAAATTCGTTGATAATGAGTTCTTGGCATAAAAACATGTTTACATCAATTATGTGTAGGGTTTGTTTTCCCTGCAAGCTGATTACCAAAATCTTCTGTCTTATCGACTAATATATACATATACAGTGTGCACACGTTAAAGGAAACAGCAGCGGAACACACCCTCAAAGTAATTGCCTTATTTGGAAATTTTTGAGGGGTCAACTCAGTCAGAGTTCTTGCTTTGTTGGTTGACTAGGTCAGTATGTGTATGTCTTAACTTTCGGTTGGTCGACGACTGCGCACTGATAAGCGAAAGGAGTTTTGGCTTGAGAGAGTGAGAGTGTTAAAGCCTTGGCAACAACATGAGTAAAGACTTTACATATTTAATCAGCCAATAACATAATTAACACTGTTGTAAATATTGTTCAATATTTAAACAAATGAATTTGACTTTTGGTTAAGGTTGTGGATTTTCGAGGTGACTCGGTGTTGTTCGGCAACATGTCGCGTGTAAACATGTTGCTAACAGATACTCTTACTTGCTCTCTTTCTCGCTCTGTCTCTTTTCAACTGCGCTGATGCTGCAGTCGCAGTAGCTCCCGCTGTTGCTCTCCCGCCCACGCTCTCTGGTGAGAGCGGCTTTTGGTTGCGCTCCTTGACCTTGGACACACATAAAATGTTGCTTCAGCTTTTTTGCGCTTCGCTTGTGTCATCCCAAGTGTATTCGTATGTTTTGAGTTTCGCAACATATCTGAATGTGTGTGTGTGTGTGCTTGATGCTGAAGCTGTGAATATGGACTCCAATTTCAGAACGAAGAGACAAAAAAAAAAACGCATTTTAGTCGCGTTCATTTCGTTGGCAGCCACAAGTTGTAGCCTCGCGGCGGTTTTGCTGTGCTTTTGACAGTGATGTGACCAAAGTGTAAAGCAGTAATTAAAAATCTAAAGCATTTAATTGTACTATAGGTACATATTTGTGTATATATGCACCACATATTAATGAAATGCCGTACACGCGACAACGATCCCCCGCAAAGCTGAACGCCGTCTGGGAATACTCGACTGCCGATGCTGCTGCTCCTCGTAGTGTTCCTGCGGCTGCGGGGTATGTATGTTCCATATGTAGCATCTCAGCTACCAAAGTGACGCAGTCATTTGAAAATAAACAACAAAATCATCAGCATCAGCAAGAGCTACAACATTATTTTATGGGACCGAGAATCTCTGAATCAGCAAAAGCAAAAACTAAAGCAGAGGCAACGACAGTGACAGCGACGGGGGCAGAGGCTGAGACATTGGCAGAGCAGCAACCTCTGCGTCATATGCGACACTTTAACGGAATTTGCCCTTATTTTGCCAACCTTTTGCATTTGTTATTTATTTATTGATTTTTGTCATTGTTTCATCAAATGGGTTTATTAATAAGCAAGCGAACCCAACCCAACCTAACCCAAATTCCCTGAAGTATTTTGTGGGGAAGGCAAATCCAATAAATTTAAGATTGCCCTAAGTCAGCCAATTATATATGTACACAAAGCTGGCCACACAAATGGGTTCATTTGCATGGAATAATTTAAGCAACAGTACTGACTATATGCTACACACAAAAATTATTATATCCAATTTAGCTATAATATATTTACCATATTTGCATCTGATGAGATATAAAGTTCTGCTAAAGTTCAAGCTAAAGTGATCTCATTTCCGAACAATCATTCTATAAATTCAAAACATTTGTTCACAATTCATACACAAAATCCTCTTTAATTGCTTCCTCTGTGCTTTTATCTGCAACACAATTCAAATTCTTAAAATATTAAATGAAATCTTAAATAATATATGTAAAATTAGCTTTATTGCACTTGTTAATTAAGCAGAAAATTGCAAGCTGCTTAAGCACCTTGATACAAAATTGCCATACCGATTTAGTAGTTTTTAATATTGGCAAAAAAAATAAATGCGGTTAGGAAACAGGCGTCAAAGTTGTATGTCATTAAATTTAATGGCGAAAAATAAATAAAAAACTGACACTACTAAGTAACAGTTTTGAGGTCTCTCGGACTGAATCATTGTGTAAACTAAACGTGCAATGAGCATGCACTTTTCATTCAGCTCGCTTTTCGCTTTTCCATCCACTACTTTCCGGTCAGGGGCACTTTCCTTTTCAATTTGAGCATTTTCTGCGCATTATGCCATTTTGCAATGACGTTACTTCTGCCGTCTTTCGCTTGTGCTGTCATTGAGTTTAAGTATTTTTTTTTTATAATTTTTATTTTTCATTATGCTCTTCTAACAATTGTGTTGGCAACAAGTGTTTTTGTGTCTCTGCCTTGAGAACACTCGCTGCGTTTTATGGCCAAGGCGAGAAAAACACAGTTAGAGCATCCGAGGCTGGTTTCCTTTTGGGTCCAAAAGTCCATTGTTTAACTGAGACTGAGTTAAGGTTACTTTGTTTCATAATTATGATGGCAAATTTGAGTAATGAGCAGGTGCAATTACCGTGTGTAAGCAACAGATACAGATACTTACTAAATAATGCTCTCGTAGTTAAACATTGAAGTCGGTATGCAAATCTTACTTACATACATATAATTAAAGTTTTGTTGTTGCGTTTCACGGCGTCTTAACTTTTCAATGTTTAGTCTGAGCGTATAAGTACAATGTATCTATACACACTTGCACACACTGGAGTACCCTCTGCATCTGTTAAATGCAAATGAAAGCCAAAGTTAATTTGTAAGATTTTCACGTTGCGATATGTGAGGCGAGTACGACTACATGAGAGTGCAACAGTGCGACTTTTGCGGTTACATACATGTGTGTTCGCAGTACTCGTAATATCCAATGATCATTAGTCGTGCTAATGCTGTTGCTGATAATTGTAGCTCCTCCCACCCCTTTCCCCTTTTAGAAAACAATGCGTTTACGCTTGACGCACAAGAGTATGCAATGCTTTCTACATTTCTTTTTGTTTACTTTGAGTGCGAGCTCCACAGCAACATTTGCTTTCCCTCTCTTTGGCGGTCTCCTTCCCTAAGTCGCTGATAGCGTGAAACGGTGTGTAATAAGCTGTTGCATACTTTGTGGCGGCGCTGTAAATTACACTGCGTAGTGTTTAATTAAAGCAAATTAACAGCAGCAAAGGAAAGTAAAGTTGGGCTCACTCAACCGTTATATACCCAATGTAAGCAAGTGCTTTTAAATTATGTGTGGGGTTACTTTTATTGTTTTTTTAACGTTATTAAAAGTTGAAATATTATTAATTTGCTTTTAATAATAATCAATTTTAATTTTCTTCTTTTCAGCATGTCTTCCGGTTTGATGTCGTGTGTTAGGGAGAATTCCCCACCTTTGGAGCTGGATCTGTGTGCATCGGGTCCACTGTCATTGCCCTTGGCAGGCAATAGCAGATCCCATGGCTATCAGGGACCAATAACATCCACACCTATTGCTAGTCCACTAGCCATAGAAGATGGCAGCAGCTCAGCGAATGTTGGTGAGTCACTTATTTGTCTATTCGATCATGTAGACACATCTTACATATATGATCAAAGGTGCTTATGTAAAATACTATATATTACCATGTACACAGGTCTGTGTGTGCAAAAACAGTCCACGACTTTCCCGAACGGCAACACACAATTGGTACAATGGGCGGCAATTGTTTATACCCTTTAAATGCAGGGTAGCTGCCTGCTGAGGATTGCCTTGCCTATGATGATTATTGCTCCCATGAGAGGGCATTACATTAGTTAGTCTATATGTTTACGAGCTTGTTTACACTACACATGTACGCTTGTGTGTGTAGGTGTGTGCATAATTAGCTGGGACTGTGAAATTCGTTTTGTTGCAACCGCATTCGTCAGTCTGTCGTCTGTCTGTCACATAAATCTGCAGAAAAAGGCACACAATCACAAGTACATCATTCATATGTACATAATTACGTGCATACTTACCTACAAATACACATAGTTAAATAAAAATACATACATGTACATATGTGTATGTATATAGTTCATGAATGTGACCTTTTAATTACATTTGTTGGTTTTAGTGAAAATAAATTCAATTTCTCTATTCAATTGCGTATTATACACAAGAGTAAATACGAAATGTTTTCCTAAAATCTTTGCTTCAAAACTTATTTTAAGACTTTTATTGATTTAACACCATTCTGAATTATCAGTTAGTTCTATACTAATCACACCAAATTGGATTGGTCGTAATATTTATTCAACAATAACAACACCAAATAGAGCTACTGTATAATGTTTGTAAATAACTTTCTACTATAAAACTTCTAGGTATTGCGCATTCTATGGGAAGGCAGCCATTTGAAACTGTTCCCTTTGTTGTAGCCTTCGCATAGAAGCAACAACAAAACAAAACAATAATTAACATACGACTACAAGCAAACAGCGCACTGTTAAGCTCTAACAGAACGCTGTTATGTTGCCATGTAATGGTATGCATTGTGATACGACCACACATTTATACAGTATGTAAGGCAAAAAAGCAAGAGCTAATCAGTTAGCCGCTAATAAGCCAAACATTTGCCGATCCGATCCGAGGGTCGTTCGGGTTTTTTACGCTTCGCTTTGATACAATTCGATTTGAAATTGTATTTGGTGTTTTGTCTGTTATTTCGATTTCCACTTGGTCGCTTCGTCGCTGTCTGTATTCGCATTCGTATTCGTATATTCGTATTTGTAATCGTGTATTCACTTATTCATTCTGTGCTCTCTGCTCCACCTGTGCAGGTGAACAATTCGTAGTACCTGACGCGTGTCGTACTAATTTCTGTGCTCATAACTTACTAAATTTCAAATGAAACAAACTTCAATACAACAACAATTGTAATCAATTAGTAAATCAGCAAATTTGTAATATTATTTTGTAATTTTAACTAAACTACTATAACTAATACAGTGAGTCAAACTCAAGCAACGCGCCAGAAAGCAAAAAAGAATTCACAAAAATTGTTAACCATTAAGTGAAGTGCATAATTGTGTTGATATTGATTTAAGCGATATCAACATCAAGTGAAACATACAATCTAATTTATTAAATTTGCTCAACTTCAAACTGTTCGCATGTTTACAACACTCACTGTAAACAATAGACCGAGCAAAGAAAAAACAACATCTGCAGCTATTTTCGGCTAAATTTTATTTGAACAGGTAATACTCAGTGTTCTATTCTTCAATCGATTTTCATTTATTTATTCAACAACAAAATGCTTAACATATTTCGCGGTATTTCGGTCTACTGAAACTTTGATAGAAAGCAATAAACAAATGAACGCGAATGCGATTAGTTTTGAAATTTGAAATATAGCTTGTTTGTGTATGTGGAGTGTGTTTTATGGTTTAAACATAAATTTCATTTAGTATTAAGCCAGACAGTCACGACTTTAGCCTCGTTTGACAATGGTTTTAGCCCGAGTGCCAGTCAAGTACTTATTTGGGTCAGATATTATCGAGCAATTATACTGCTCAATGGGCGACAAATTTACTGGTACAATTAAAATAATGCGGGTCTGAAGGGAAAGAGAGTAAGAGAGAGGAAGCGAGAGGGAGATGGAGAGCGCAGTTCTAACTATTTGTTAGAAAAATGTCAAAGGTTTATTAATCGATTTTTGTTAAAACCAAAAAGCTTAAGTTAAACAAGGGCGCGTGATTTTCAATAGAAGGCACAATACACAAGGCTAGGGCTATATTTATTACAGTTTATTTATTTAAACAGACTTCGTTCAGCTCGTGCCAAGTCGTGACACGACACACGCTCAACGCGACACAAAGAATCCGAGTTTGTTATATCATTCCCCGGAAACGGGAATCAGTTGAAATTAAAGATGAAGTGAGAGAGGAAGAGCCGAACGCAAAGTCCAATGGGAGTCGCTAGACATCGGTCAGACATAGAAAACTCTAATTGAATTGCATTTGAAGATATATTGTGCAATCAGTTTTTGTATTTCTTTGAAAGCCTTTGGGTTGCTCTCCGTTTTGTGGTTGCTGATAAGCTTCATGTCATCGTCACGTTGTCGCTTGATTGAAGTCAAGTTTCCGGAGATTATGGCCCTGCTAGCGTGCTCTCTTATCGTCGCCCCGATAGTGTGTGTTGTGCTCTCAAAGATCGGGTATTATAAAACAAATTGAACCTGTTGAGTCGCATTATAAATATAGATTGTTTGTGTAATGATCGGCCATAGAATTCGCCCAAGAGCTGATTAGACAAACTGAAAAGAAATAAAGAAAAATAAGAAAACCGCTTGAAGGCCAATAGAGCTTGCAACAGTAATGCTGCATGTTGCACGGTGTAGTTTTGGCCAAGTTTAGTTTTTTTCTTAGCGGCAACAGCCAACGCAATGCGAATTGCGCAATTTTTAGTTGTTTTTTTTTAAGTTTATTTTGTTCTGTCTATTTATATTCTACGTAAGTGAATTAAGCACTTGTAAAGCGGATAAAGCTGCCCACACGCCAATGCCAACTGGGAATGGATGTTGTTGAGGGCGTGGCAGGCAAGTCTTGGAAGGGGGCAGGGCGCAATGTGGCTCACTTGACCTTCCTTCCAACCAAGTCAAGCCAACGAGCCACGGCAAAATGCAAACGCAAAAGCAAAGGCCCAAAGCATGGTTAACTGAACAAAAGAGTAAACAAACACAAAAAGTAGCTAAAACAACACACACACACACACATAAAGTTATATACCCAGTACATATGTCAAGTATCCGCTCACACAACAACAATAACAAGAGTCTCCAATTACTGCAACTCGCTGTTGGCTTAAACACCAAAAACAACAAAAAAAGTGGCAGTCGATTTGGATTTTGTTGTGTCTGAGCTATTACCAATTGCCGTTGCCAAGTTGCCAGTTGCCAATTTGCATTTGTGCGCGCAACATTTTCAATTGATTAATTAATAAATGCGCCTACTTTGTTGCAAAGGCCAAACGCAAACAAAACGCAGACAAGTCGTCGAATTCGACAGCTTCGATTTCCAGTTTTGACGCCTGTTTGCTTTTAGCCACATCCATATATCATTTAGAATTTGTGTCAACGCCAATGCCCTACTAACAAAATTGTTAACAAGCTGCAGCTTGGCGAAACCAACAGTGAATGCTCCCTAAAGTAGACAAACGATAGGTATTGTACAAAACTTTTGATCGTTTATTAACTACAATTTACTCTAAATCAGGAATGCATTTCAGCAATAGATTTGTTCACCTCTGTGATCTGTTTTTCCAGATTAACTAGAGTAAAACTTAACTACTTTTAGCTCCCACTCTACCCATTTTATAGACCGACATTACAGTTTTGATTACATCACTTAAATTGCCTCATGCTGCCAAATAAGTTGAGGAGACTTACAATGTTTTGATAAATTACTGAAATCACATAAAAGACAATGAACATAAAATATAAAAAAAATAAAAAGAGATGTTAAATGACTGTGCCAAAGTCTCGAAAAAAGAGAATTAAAATAATATGGACGTAGTATTACCTAACGACATCGTCTCTCTCATAAACACGATGATATATTAAGTAGCTAGAAGGAAATGTTTGTCATTTAAACAATGACTCAGCATGAATCATTTTGGATAATGGTATCTGATCAGAAATATTTCGAAAACGAAAGTCAATGGAGTAATGGCTATTTTAAAGAACGTCTATAACATCTGCGATAACTTTTACAAGTGTTGTACGATAACAACTTCTGTAGCCTTGAGAAATAAATTCAGAATTAAATACCAATTCAAATGAACTTTAACATATATACTATATATATGCAGTATACCCAACGACTTGCTCGCGTGCCGGCTGATATGCATAAGTCTTATGGACTGGCCCTAAAACGTGACTGGCATACTGTCGATTTTGGCTATAAACGCTTTGGCAGCTAACGGTAGCACAGGTCGTGGTATGGCCTATTGATTAGAAGCTTTTTTTAAGGGAGCCAAGTCTCATTTCGACTGCTTCGACTATTCATTGACTTCCGCTGACAAGCAGTTATTCAGGTGTTAGGAGAAAGTCCTCTGCTATGTTATTTGGATGTTATGTTAATTTGCTGTTAAGCTGTGAATATTCTATGTTAATCTATCTTTTAATTATCGTTTAGTTCATCTGGGACCTGAGTGACACAAGCGCATTTAGAATTGAGTCACGTTTAAGGCTCTGACATCATGTATCCCCCTCTCACCCTTTGCCTCTCTGTCTATATGAAAGCCAGAGGGTATTAGAACATGTAACTGGTTATAAATACTATCATTTTGTACGAACACATCTGCTGTGCTAAATCTCTCTGTCGAATTGTGCAAGTTTCGAATTGAGTCTTAGCTGATTTCCGAATATAATCGTTAATTGGCCAATGTAAACACTGTGCAAAGGCGTTAAAAGCATTTCCCATTTGCCATAGCACATTACTTACCCGTTTTTTTAACGTGTTTTTTATCAGCAATAAAAATAAACATTATGAGGTTATTGGCGACAGAGCACTAAAAAGGAAAAGAACGAAAAAAGAATTGTCAAACAAAGAGTGGAATTGAAATTGATTATAATTTACAATGCGATTAAAAAAAAACAAATGAATGCGAATAACCAAAGCGTAGTTAACGTATCTGATGCATAAAGAAGTCTGTCTGATTTACTCAAGTCGAGTACAACTAATATAAAATGCTCTTTCCATGGAAATTTATACTTACATTCGTTTGTTGATAGATTAGATACGACCTTGCCCAAGGGTTGCGTCTCTCTCTGTCTCGCTCTCTGTCTTACCCTGTCTACTATTCACTCTTTCTCTCTCTCTCTCTTTGTGCTTCTATCTGAATTTCATTTAATGGTTTTGGTTTTCGGTTTGGGTGTTCCCAAAAGCACATTGACTGCGGTTTATGCCTATTTATGGGCATGTTGTTTGATCGCTTTGCCAATTGAATTGTTTTTGCTTTGCTTTCTTATCAATCATTCCAATGATTTGTGACACCAATTTGTGTGTTGCTCAACTCTTGAAACAATTCCAAACGATGAAATGAATTTGATTCGCAATTGATGAGACTTCACACGGTTTGTCCATTTAATTGTTCAAGTTGTGCAAATCTAAAAGCAGATAAATTTAAACAGCTTTGATTATTCAATACACAACAAAATTAAATTGTTTAGTATTTTAAATACTGATAATATTGGGCGATCTACTAAAGCGTACTAATAAAGCCATAAGATTCCCATTATACCATTTTTAAACTAGTTTTAATACCAATGTATCCGTCAATTATTTCACCTCCAGGTTATTTTGAACTCTAAACGATTTCGATCTAAAGCAAGCTACACTATTTACGTGACTTTTCAAATGTCTTTACATCAGAATGTTTTAATTTTTAACTTTTTATCCAAATTGAATTGTTTTCTTTGTTTTTTCCGCTGTCCCTGTAGAGCAACAATATCAACATCAACAACAGCAGCAGCAGCAGCAAAAGCGCCGTCGCTTTCATCCGTTACGTAATCTACGACGGATCTTTCGTCGACGGACAATCAATAGTGCAGATAGTAGCGTAGCTGCTACTGGAGATTCTTCGGGGCCGGGTTCTTGCAACACTTTGCCACCGCCGGCGAGTAGTTCCAGCGAGAAGAATTTGCGGAGCATAACGCTCTCCGGATCCTCTTCCGCAGGAGAGAAAGCATCAGCGTCGGTTTCGTCCCCGGCATCGCCTTTGACCCACCAGCAGCTGCACGAAAGCTACCAGACGCAGTCTCTGCCCAAGTCCAAGTCTTACGGAGCCCATCGCGATGAGCTGCTAAGCGTTCTCCTGGGCAAGAAAAGATCAAGTAAACAACCGACCCAAAGCTCCACTTCCACCGACCAGTCACTCCCAGTCTCGAGTCAGTCCAATTCCGACGCCATGTACCAGACACAGCGACTACAGATGGGCGTGGCCGTCTTTCCCGACACCATGAGCATGAGCCGCAGCAGTTACTTTGCGGAGAAGCGCCACCATCAGCGGCAGCTGAGAAGCGTTGGCGATTCCTCACAGGATCTGAACACCGAAGACAGCGGCGCCGTCGGAGGAGCTGCCGATATGTCCGACAGCCAACGAAGTCTCAGCGAGGCCAGGCTACTTGACGTCGATGTGGATGGGTAAGTGTTTTACAAACTATTTGCACCTCTCCCTCTCTCTCTAACTCTTTTTTGCTTTTCTTCTCGCTCTTTTTGTTTCAGCAGCGATTACACACGCGAAACCCTTTCGCAATCCCACGACAGCGTCTTCTCTGAGTCAGCGACAGCGAGCAGTCTATCCATTGTGCTGAAGGTGAGTTATTGACTAGTGGCTACCCTGTACACTGTCTTTCGTACTTGAATTTTTACAAGAATTTAACAAAGAGGAACTGCGTACTCTCGCATAGCCTCATACTCATTTTAAAAGAGCAGCAAAGCTTATGTGTGTAATTGTATATTACTCCTAGTTTAACTGTTTTGTGCATATGTATATTGCTCCCAGCTGCAATGTTTGTATGTGTGTGTAGCCCCCAGCAAAGAGCAATGTAAATTACACAAACAATGTTTTATATTTCGTTTCATATCTTTATTCTCTGCGCTGGAGATCAGCAACAACAGTTATGTAGCTTATTCCAATAAGAATTTGTTATATGTATATGCGAGCTGCTTTATAATGCTTTAAGCTTCTGTGTTTGTGTTAATGTGTACTGCCAGCCCAGACAGAGTTTTTTATTTCCCTTTACTTTCTTCATTTTCAAACTTTTTTTAACGTATACTAAAATAGTAATATATTTGCAGGGTATTTAATTTGCAATTTGCATATACTTAGATTTCGTTTCGTGTTCGCTGACAGTTAACGCAATAGACTTGATAATATTTGTAAAAACTTATTATTAACTCATGGCCAAAAGAAAACTCTTTACTTGTGAATTATTTTGGGTTCGTTTATATCGATCCGAATTCCATAATCCTTGCCCACAATTAGCCATGACTCATGCGGCTCTGTTGGGTTTCCCTTTCTTGTTTGCAGCACGAATCACCCTAAAAAATAACAGTTAACAGCTTTGGATGGGGGCCTAGAAGGGTCACTCAGTGATATATGTATATGCTTCAGCTTATTACCCCCACCCACTGTCCACAACATTCCTGTAGTAGCTGTTATGGTTCGTACTCTGTTGTGTTGCAATCATTTAAATTGATTTTAATCAAATTCACTTTACTTGCATGCTTGTGTCGGTTTGTTGACTTTGGAATGGGATTGCGATTGGGAATTGGGTATATGGTATATTAATGGGGATGCGTATGGGGATAATATTTGGAATTGGGGATGGTCTTTGACTCAACTGTTCCATTGTCATGGTTGCATGACTCATTCGTGAGTGTTTTATTTTGCAATACTATATTCCATATCCATTTATTAGTATCCAGACATGTTTCGACTTCTACAACTGAATCGAATTTTAAACTTTTAATTTATCTAATAAATTGTTTGTAGATGGTTGAGCACATTTACGAATGCGGTGCAGTTTTTCGGTTGTCTCTTGTCAAGTCACCATAATCTGCAAACTCTCAGTATACCATATTATCTAATAAAGATCTGAACTGCGCTGGTGTCGTTGTCCGTGCTAGTTTTGACTGCATAATCGGCAAAGTCGTGTTTGTTTTGCCGAGAAACAAGAAAGAAGCAGCAAATGTAGAAGACACCGCACGCGTCGAGGCAACACAACACTGTAGCACTGTACTACTGTATCACCGCACCACCGCATGTGGAAACGAAAGCCAAATGCTATGCAATACCTCAGCCCCTCTTAGTAGTTGCGCCTCTCCTGCTGTGTTGGACTTGGCTAAGACACTGCGGACTGTTACTTCGGGCAACTTGGCCAACTGCAGCGCGTGGCCAACAGCAATGTGTGGCTTCTTCCTCGTCTCCCTCTCTCTCTTTCTCTTTCTCACTCTCTATCTATCTGTCTCCTTCTAGCTGTCTGCTTCTAATGCTTCTTCAGTATTGCTGGCCAAACAAGTTACTGACTCTCGGTTGCTTACTTCTTGTTATTCCACTTTTTTCCACTTGACTGTCGGTTGCAGCTATACCTACCGGGCCGCCCCCTCCGCACTCGCACCTGCCCCTCTGTCCATTCCCCTTGGTCGCAGTCCAGATGGCGGCTTATTTGCCAACCTGGTTAGCAAATAAATCGCATTTTCTTTCTGTTTCTATGCTATTGAACTCCTACAGAGTTTTCCGCTAAATCAGTTTGCTTTCAGTCACTTGGATGTCGACATCGCTGCTGCGATCCTCCGACTCAATCACGGGATCAATGCCAGAAACTTAATAAAAAACAATACAGTGTTTTGTGTGTGTTGTGTCAACTGTGTGTGCATCAAAGATAAATACAATATAAAGTATAATTACTGATATTTTGTGGCTCTGCTTGAATATAATCAATTACCATGATTTTCATAATCAATAGCTGATATTCGATCTTTAATTAGATGACATTCATAAAGAAAATATAGTAAATTTTTATACTAGTCCCGAACCGGTTTTGTGGGGAAAGAAAGATTGGATTTGTGTGAAGATTGTAAATAATAGAAAAAGAAAAAATCTAGTTGACGTCCATAATGGGGCAAATGAGCGACAACGCAAGCATTCAATTTTCACTCTGAAGATTGCAGACTGTAGACTGTGTCCACTGAAGACTGGAGACTGGACAACTGATGAGTTGAATTGCATTTAAGGGGAGTGAGGCAGGGGGGAGAGCAACATGCAATGCCATTTCTCACGCTTTTTACTTTAATTACTTGCATGTCTTGGCCTAAACCTGTTGACTTACTGACAGTCTTCCTGTCCTAATGGCCGACAGCAGGACGCGATCGTTGGAATCGTGCAAATGCAAATACTTGTAGTCAAATCAAACATTTCAAATCGACCCACATACACACACATACATATGTCTATGCAAATATGGACACAAAATGAGTTTTAATGGATTGCTCAGACTTCCTGCTTTGTTTCAAACTGCTCTCGTATTGCATAAACGGGTGTCTGATTTTGACTGCCATTTTTTTTTGGGTTTCCGCGAATGTCGTCCTAAGACATTTAGCCAGCAAAATTCAAGTTTCATTTGGAAATTCTGTAGAATTTCAAGAAAATTAAGAAATGAAATATTGACACTTCTAAAAATAGCTCAATGAATCAGATTCTAGGAATTTGCATTTAAATTTAAAATGTTTTTCAATACTTTGTCCGATTTTTAGCCATTTAGCTGGTTAACACATTTGTGTCACAATTGTTTGTATTAATTAAATTGTTTGTTAAAATAGTTATACTTAGCTTAAAGCATTGCTTTAGTCTAGTTTCCATTAAAGTCGCAATTTTCCACTTTGAAAACCGTTTGTTGTAATCAAACGGGGGTGGGTAACTGCTGCTGTCTGCCGCATGCCACAAGCCGCTAGTTGCACGCTAGGCCAGTGGCCAGTAGTCAGTAGCCAGGCCAGGCCAGACCAGATCAGGCAACAGCAGTTGGCCCAGTCAGCAAGTGTGCCAATAAATCAGCGAATGTGACGACTCGTCGTGTTTCGCTTGGCTGAGAGGTGGATTAGGCTAAGCAGACAGGTAGGCACTTCCTTAACATCTGTTAGGGTTTACTTTACTTACTTGCCTGTTACCTGCTAGGCGTTACAAAATCACAGCAGCTGTGCTTAGATGTCCAGGGTATTGTAAAGTTCATTAAACCCCGCGTTAGCCTACAATTGCATTTCTGTACTTAAAATTATGTCTGAGGTCTTTAACCTGCCGCAGTATGGCACTTAATCCAAGCGAGCTACAGCTACCAAAAATAGACGCCAAGTGCTAAAGAAATAGGCGTATTTACGGCACTCGCCAACCCCCAATTCCCGCGTCTCCTCCCACTCCTGACGCGCATCGTTATGCTCCACAAGCGCCGCTGATTAATGAATCGGGAAGAGTCTTGGAATGCACAAGGAAGCAAGAGCATTTCAAGACGCTAGTTTTTGTTTACCATTCGAATGTAGAGACTCGTGTGTCGGTTCGATCACTTCGGAGTTACCCTTGAAACACTAACGAAACCATACGAAACGATGACAATAAACAGATTCCCAGATTTACAGTGCCTGCCTTGCACCCAATTATATTAGACTAGGTAAAAAAGAGAAAAGAAGAGCCGGAGATACCATTTCACATCTGTCGAGGGTGCATCTACATCTTCCGTCAGTCCCTCTGTCCGCACCTCTCTCTGTCTCTGTCCCTTCGCTGCCAGCCTGCCTGCTTGCTTAGCCCAGCGATGTCGGCACAATTTCTTCAGTTGCACGCTGCACTTGGAGCTGCTCACAACGTCGCTTGCCGTACGCCGTACAGCGCAAAGAAAGTGAAATCTAACGAATCGCGTGTCTGTTTCGCACTTCATTAAAAACAATAACAATAGCCCTTATTAGTTATAATTAATACAAAGTATATTGTGGGGATTCCAATCGAAATGGTAGCCGGAAGTGCGGGTACTCGTAGTATTCAGGCTCCGCCATTTCAGCTCTCGTTTGCGGTAAGAAATCTATCAGAAATTAGGACTACTTAGAAATCCACGTGTTTGTAGTCAAGTAGAGTCCACAAAATTCAGAGATTACTTTACACAGTTGATCTAGGTTCATTTGAGGCCTCGGCCTTCAGTCGAGGCAGCCTTCAAAATGCTTGACTTTAAACAGAATCCGTTTAAGATGCGCCTAACCGGGTCCGGCTCATGCTCCGGCTCGGGTTCAGGTGGAGAAAGTCGCCTCAGTCGTAGTTGCCTGCGTGCTCGCTTGGTATTCCGCTGGAAGAGCTGGGTAAACCAACGACCTAAGCCTAACATACTCCTAGCTCAATCAAAAACAGGATTAACCTTGTACTAATCGTAAAATTCCTCTTTTTCTTTACAGGCGGAGCTAACCGACGTGCTGCGAAAGCGGCGTAATCGCCCCGATGCCTCGGATGAGGATCTGGGTCTGCCTCGCAGTCCAGCGTCGCCACAACGACATGGAGCAGCTGGACAGAGTCGCAAGACGGGTGGTTACCAATCTCGAGGCGGTCACGAGGTGTCCTCTCTTAGTCTCCAGAGCGCCAACAGCACAGATGGTGACGCCGAGGACAGCCAAAGTCACAGCCATAGACAAGTAGTGTGCAAATCCTTTAGTTCGGACATATTACGATCTCATCCAGAGGATGAAGTGGATGCAGTGGGCCTGGACCGACAGAGGCTCTCACATGCGGCTGCCAAACACAAGATGGCCCTTAGGCCGGCCAAAAAGAAGGGTCCAAGTCGTCAGCACAGGAGGACACTGGAGGTAAGTACCAGGATTAAACCCACGGAAATCCCTGCTAATCTACTTAATCCGCAGTCGTCCATACCCGAGGCCAATGAGGAGCTTGCCAAGATTAGCCAGACACAGATGCAAATACCCAGCATGAAAGCTGTTAAGGGTAAGTCGGATTTGTTTTAGGGATTCCGGGTAGAATCAATACTAATATTTTTCTCTCCCTGTGTAGAAGCTGATCTGAAGAGCAAGACGCGCTCTCTTCCACCGGGCAGCAGCTTGACTGGAACCACAACCACCTCGAATGCCACCAAGACAATCGAACAGAAGAAAACGACAGTGACCACCATCAAGAGCAAGGAGAACTCCGTTTCACCTGCAGCCACAACCACGACCAAATCCATGACCAACTCCACGACAACATCCATGACCGCATCGTCAACTACTTCCTCTTCCCATGTGTTTGGACTACGCTCTCTTACGTTTAAGGCAGCTAATTCGTTGTTCGATGGGCGTGGCGAGTCTTCCACCGATGGCGATGACGTGCCCATTGCTCCTACAGCAGATGCCAATGATCAAGGCTTCCTGCGGCGTTTGATGCAGCGCAATTCGAAGCGAAGCATTGCTAGAGCCAATGATGGCCTAGAGGATATGGATAGCAGTCACAATGTGGCCAAGAAGCTGCAGATCTCCACGTCCTGTTTGGAGGCCACATCCCGGGAACCGCTGGCCGTGGCCAACAAATCGAAGAGCGCCACTTCCCACGAGCAGCACATTGTCGAGACGCGACAAATTATCAAGCGGGAGATTCAGAACGAAGGCAAACATGGACTGAATGCCATGGTCAGCAACTATGGAGTGCATCCACAGCCACCGACACCTCTTAAACCCAAGTCTGGGCCAGCAGCTCGGCAGCGGTACTTGCCCCAGGAATTGGGTGCTACGTCCAGTGTGCCACCGAATGACAGTGACGTCACCAGTCTACTGTCCAAGAGCTCACGTGGCAACGACACCTTTCAGTCTACGGCCTTGGTGCGGGAACAGGAACAGCCGAAGACGGAGACGTCCTCGAGCCACTTTGAGCGAAAACCTCGTATTGTGGGTCTCAGTGCGTTCCAGCAGAAGTTGTCGCGTTCCAGTGACTCGATGGGACAGCATTCGAGCTCCTCGAACTCCTTGGAGACCAGCACCGATGAACCTTCTGCTCTGTACTACGAAGAGAAGCACCGCAAAACGGTGGAAAAGTCCAAGAGTTTCCGCAACTATCAGGAGGAGCGCGATGTGGTCAACGAATCGATAGCCATGCACAACAATATGCCCAGTTTGCCGGACTTGTCGATCAGCTTCCGTGTGCCTTCTACCTACTACAAACAGCAGCAATCTCCGCTCTCCTCGCACTCATCCATGTCGCCCATGTCTCCCATTTCGCCCAGTGCCAAGTGCGTCTCTTTGGGATTCGAAATCAACGACAACAAGCTGCTGCAGGCACGTGCCGAGTCCGCCGGAAAGCTGACAACCCCAACAAAACTGTCGCCTCAACGCAGCACCACGCTACTGGTGGCCAATCCAAGTCCTTGTCTCACCAGCTCCCAGCTGCAACTCTCCCAGATCGAGCAGAATATTGACTTGATTGTCAAGTCGCCGCTGGTGAGTGTCCTACGCAAATCGGGAGCGGTCACGGAGCAGCTATGTCTGGAGACGACACCACCACAGGTAGCTGCTCCTCAGCGTCCCAAGGTCCTGGAGCTGAAGCAGACCACTACTATAGCGATTAAGGATGCTGCGAAGAGTCCCAAAAAGGCGAACAGTCCTCCCACAACTCCCAGCAAGGGGCAACAAGTGGAGGTGACACCTGTGACGGCCTTGGCTTTGGAGCAGCCGGAGTTCATGAAGATTCAGCTGAATCGTGTGGATCAGGCAAAGATTCACAACAAAACGAATCACTTGGTACTGGCCAAGAATGTGAAACCTGTTGTGGCTCCTGCGGAGCGCAGTCAGAGCAGTGATGATCTGAGCCTGAGGCGTCTCAGTGGAGAAAGTACAGGCAGTATTCAGATTGTCGAACGCAGTCCAGCAAAGCCAGTGAGTGGCACAAGTCCGTCACAAGCGCCGCAATCTCACAGTATTAACCAAACCACTGAGATCCTCTCCAAGCAACAGCGTGCAGTCAGCGCTAATAGTTTGCGTTCCAGCTACGTGAGCACCACCAGCAGCAGCGGCGGCAGCAGCGAGGTGCTATCTTTGACTTCGCCCACAACACCAAAGAGTGCCAAAGATTCGAAGCCGGAACCGGCAGTCGTCAATGGCAATCGCTTCTCGCTGGAGGAACGCAAGCGATTGTTCCTCAATGAGGACAAATCGCAGGCGGATCGCAAAATTGCCGAAATGCGTTCCGAGCGCAAGAAGTCCATCAATGAGGAGCTGCAGCGAAAGACTGAGCACACACCGGCAGCAGGCAGCACTGTGCCAAGCACTCCGAGCACACCAGTAACACCACCGACACCTAGCAATGATGTGGTGCTTCGCAAGAAGTCATTTGCGAGCGTTAATAGCGGGAATGCCAGTGGGAACACCAATACCAACAGCACCAGCAGCAGCTGTGGAAATAGCAGTGGGAATAGCAGTAACAATGGGAACAGTGTGGTCAACATAAATGGCAACACTTCGTCCCTTCGTGAGGATGCCACGCCCGAGCTAATGAAGGTCTTTGCACGTCGCTCCCTCAAAGTGAAGGATGACGACGTGGTTGCCATGGCCCAAGTGGCAGTTGCCGCCCACAAGAAAATGAGCAATGGCAGCCAAAGTGTGGACAGCGACAAGGAGAATCATTCCAACAGTGAGGAAAAGCTGGATAAATTAATGCCCAAATACGAAACGCAGACAAGCATGGAGACATCCAGGATTACTCAGAGCCACACCAACACCCACGCCCAATCTCAAACCCACTCCCATTCCCATACACAAACACAATCCCAAACACAGTCCAATGCCAACAATCGCTGCTCCGTCGCAGACTTCCGTAATCTCAACAATAACCAGAAACTGTCCAACCTACCGCCCATCAAGGTCAGCAATGTGCGAAATGCCACCGCCAGCAATAACAACAACAACAACATTAACAGCAACAGGATTAGCAACAACAGCAGTAACATTATTAAGCCCGCCAATGAACGTTACTCGTTGCAGCTGAAACAGACAACAACATCAACAGCAGCACCCACTGTAACGCCTGCAGCAACAGCAGCTGTAACAGCGCCAGGAACAGAGACCACTGTTATCGCGCCCTCAAAGTCAATTGAGCGATCAGCAACAGTGGGCGAGTTCAAGGGCATTCATCAGCGTCGAGCCGAATGGGAGCAGCGAGTGAAAGAGGCACTCAAGTAGAGTCTGTTAACGAAAGAGAGCGCAAAGCTGTTAAGTTAGCAGAACGGCAACTCTTAACTAACCGCGCTGTTAAAGCAAAAGAGGCGCTTGGGTAGAAAACTGTTGACCAACAGCTCTGCTAGAGTGGACACTGTTAACTGACAGCTCTGAGTTAAAGTAAAATAGGGAAAGCTGTTAAATAACAGCTCTGCTTTAAATATCTTTTGGCTTGCTGCAGTTTGTTTACTAACTGCTTTTGTTTAGTAATGCTCTTTAGTGTAATTACAACCGGTCTGAAATAGTCCCTAACTGATCCCTGACTCTTTGACACACTCATACTTGGCCAAATTGGTGAATCTAATGAACACTTAACGAATGCGCCAAGCCCATCCAAAGAAACGTGTTTAGGGTTCGCTTAATCTTCGATCGATCTTCAAAATGAATAGTTTATGGTTTATCGTATTATCATAGTTCAAGTTTAAATTGTTTGTGCAAGTCAAAAAAGAAAAACAATCAAATTAATAAAAAAAGATGGATAATACTAAACGAAAGCAAAAGAGCAACAAAAAACATGATATACATTTTTGAGGACTGTGAGTAAAATTTATAAAATCTTTATATATGATATTCGAAACGATTTGATCTAATTCGCTGTAAAGTTGATATTCTTACTAATCTTAAACTTAGGCATACTTAAGCTAGATAAACGCGAGCTTTCAAAACCAGGAACAGTTTACACACACACTCACACACATACACACACATACTACTGACGAGTTATAATTATATCTAATACTTATATACATACATTATATATCTGTAATAGCATTTAATCTATTATTTTCATAGTCGCATAAATATATACATTTGTATGTGTTTATGTACCATATATATTATTAATAATATTGACAATTGTTGCTGTTGGAAACGCTAAACTGTTCAAGTTTGTCCAAAATAACAAATGTATTTACGAATTGTTCATCAATAAGTGAGATTTACATGCAAATTGATTCGTTGTGGCAATATTCCAACCATTTACAAATAAAATCACATTTAAAAGTAATAAACATTTAAGCAAAATGTGTTTTAATTATTTTGGGGCCTAAGGAAAGAAGTGGAAGTCTGTTCGTTGAGAAAATAAATCAACAATCTACAAATAAGCCAGTTTGAAAAAGTAATTAAGCTTCAAAAGAGAACTCAAAATTGAGTTAATGGGTTTTTTCTCTGCCTTCCCCTCTCTACCACTTTACTCACCTTTTTTCCACCTGCTCATAAACCTGTAATTGGCTTATATTTATTCACACTTGTAAACAGCTTTACAACAATTATTTGAGCATTTAAATTTGCTGGTTTTATTTGATTTGTCAAAAGTGTTATTGCCTCTTAAAATAGGTTTTCCATTCATTCTGGCAGACGACTCAATTTGAGTATGAATTTATTTTGGTTGCGGGTGAAAAACAATTTATTCAGCGAAAAGTTTAAATATTAATTCATTAGTGTCAAAGCGATCCAAGATAAACGACAAGACATTTGTACAAACAACAATTTGTTGTGGCCTCTCAACTTATTTATTCAAGAGAAATTTACGCATCAGATTTTCAGTATAATTTGAATAATTTGAGAAGAACCGAGACTTGGCTTCCAAAAATTATAACTATACTTAATTACAGACAGACGTTCTTATTTTTTGTTTGAGAGACTTAATTCAGCTGGCACATCTGTGTAGCAAGCCAAGTTATTAAGGCGAACGAGAGAGAGAGAGAGAGACAAAAAACGTCAACAGCATCGACAACGTGGTCAAAATGGTGACCTCATGGATGCCGGTGTCGTCACCGCTCTTCTCTTCTCGCTCTCTACGATCAGCACGACATACATGCTGGGAGCATGTTTGGGTGCTTTTGGGGATCTGCCTGCCTTAGTTTCAGTTGAAATCAAGAACGAGGCGGATGGAAGCGATCCGTAGTAAATTTGAACGCGACGCGACGTGAAAAAAAGTCGGGCAAATACTTGTGTGCTATATTCAAAAACAAATACAAATATTTTTTCGTACTTTTGTATGGAATTAATTTTGGTGAATTAAACTAAGCGAACTTACAAAAAGTGTTGGAACGGAAATTCGTGTTCGTATTCTGAGAAAAGTGATTTATAAAGTGGCGCAGCAAAGCATCCGAGATGCAGGCTCAGTCCCCCACGCCCAGCACTCCGCCGCCCTCGAGGCGTTCGAATCGACCACCCCGCATAAATATCTATAACATTCATGGCGGATCCACGACGGGAGGGACCTCGTTGCCGCCGAGTGCACAGCCGCAGCGTCCTTATACCGCACAGACCAATCACTCGGGGATTGGACCGTCAGGCCCTTACTGGCCACCAATAGCGAATCCCTTCGATGCGGGCAACTTTATGGCCAAAGGCTATGAGGGCTTCCTGGATTTCACCAAGTCCGGCATGAGTTTCGGCGAGAAGTTCACTTACGGTCTCTACAATAAGTTTAGCAAATGGTCAAAGCGTTGGTTCACCCACGCCTTTCTCCTGCTTGTCCTGGCTGCCTACAGTGTCCTTGGAGCCGTGATGTTTAAGGCAATTGAACGTAAGCGTGACGAAGAAGTAAACCCATCAATATCTATATATCTGTAATTTTCCGGAGAAGGAGCCTCTCGCGACCTTATAAATAAACTTATGGATGATTTGTTTGCTTTCTAAGCTCTTCGGCAATTGTTTTGTTTTTTTAGCTACAGTAATACCAATCTAGCGGAAAAGCTAAAGTATACAAATCCGATATATATCTGCAGTTGTATCTGTTTCTGGATTCAGGTCGGGTTTTGATGTCTTCTGACAATATACAAATTATCAAATCATGGCACAGGTGAACGCATAGATTCAGACAATCAAATGACTCACAGCTATATTTCCCCCTAGGCCACGCGATTACCATATATCTCAGGTATAAACAATTAGCACTCATGATTAATTTTAATCGCTAGAAAAGTAGCGACTAACAGTTCGCGCCTTTGTGTTCATTTCCTGTGCAGTCATTGTCCTTAAAACAAATATACAAATGATTCTCGGTTAAAGTAAATATGTTTCTTAAGTGCAGTAGTCTTGGGTTTGGGTTTTAGCTACTGTATTTAATTTAGAGAGGTATTAGAACGGAGCTAATCTTGATTCTTCTCAAACTTTAATACTTCTACAACAAGAAATTCCCTCATTTTATTACAAACCTCAAACGAATGAAATGGAACCCTAGAATATTTCTGCTATAAAATTAAATTGGCAATATATGTTATTAATATTATTATAAAACAATCAAATTAATTTTAAATTCCTTTTTATTACTGCTAGAGAGAGAAGTTGCCAGCAAAATGAGAGACTGGCAACTGGATCAGCGAATGTTCTTCAACAAAATACGGGATCTAACAAGAAATCCGCATCTGAATGAGGTTAGTGCTACACAAAAGTTAAAGAAAAACCCCAAAATTTATAGAAAATTTTTCTATTCTGACGCAGTCCGAGGTGCAATTTCATGGGCAGGTTAATATAATTATGAATGCCCATAAGGACGCTGTGGAATCCCTGATACACGTTGGCATATTGAATGATGAGCTTATGAAAAGTGAGAATCCTTGGTCCTTCTGGAATGCCATGGTCTACAGCTGTACCATTTACACGACTATAGGTGAGTTACAATTATCCAATTATACTATATCGGCTATAGGAGATGAGCGTATAGTTATTGTAAATACTCAAAAGCCTATTTATATTTTTAAGAACTTGTCAACATTTTGTTCATAAAGTCAAAATAAGAATGTGACACAAAAAATGGAAATAGTTTCCGTTGTTTTTCCTTACGGCAGCAAAGTGTCCAAGTGTGTGTATGTGTGCGTGTGTGTGTTCGTGTTATTTATAAAGAATAGCAACAAACATTTGCATGCGAGGTAAAAGAAATATATATTAAATACAGATATATACTATATACACTTTATATATATTCGCAGACAATAATCAGAACTCGTGAACTCTTTGGAAAAATTGTCAGCGTTCCGAATATGATTTGAGAAATTTTTAGAGAGAAATTTTCAAATTTATTCTTAGACCAAATAATTGTATTCACTTAATTGTTGGAATTTTTATTTTATTTTCGTCTCTAATTAATGAGTTTGTCGAGAGATTTTATGGCCTGCAAATATCGTGAATAATGAATGATGCTCGGATTCGGGTTCGTAAGTACGCAAATGTTTATGTCCTCGTTTGGCAAATCGGTTACTAGCAATAATCATAAACTTGTCAGGAAATCAATTCAAAACTTATTGAATTGAATCCCAACAAACAAAAATAAACAAACGCTTTCAAAATTATTGCGAATTCAGAATCCGATCCGTCATCAAGTGAATACGCATATTGCGCATACGCCCCGAGTGCTCAGCAGGCGTATTTATCGTGAATGTTCTAAATAAATACAAATACAAATACATATATATCAATTTTATTTTGAATACATTCAATGTTTTCATACAATTTTGGTTTGCATATTAATTTGCCATGAATACACCCATTTGCAATTTTAATGCCTTGGATGCCAAAATGTAACTGACGTCACGGATTTTGATTTGCCAGCATCGGAAAGTTGAATTTTCAATAACTGAACTCAACTAGTTGGCAGCTCGTTTTATTACTCTTTAATATTGAGTGTGATTTATTTAATTTTCAAATTTGTTTATAGCCAGTAAACACAAGGTCATTCGACAAATTGGATAGCCGAAAAGCCCAAAGGAAACAGCAATTACTGTTCAAGACTTGTAGTCATTTTAAATATGTGACGTCCAAGATTTTGCAGATTTCACATAAACCAAAATGAACATGTTTTTAATTAGTATACAAATGGTTTTAGTAGATACATATTCACCTGTTCGTGTCGCGTAGCCATTAATCATCCTTATCAGCATAATCTCCATTCATTTTGTTGAAAATTGGAAAAGTTAATCTTTTTAATCTCTGCTGTTAAGTTCTTTGAAAAAGGCGCCAGTTTGTTGACTTAAGAGTTTTCATATTTTTCAATAGTCATCTATTTTTATTGTAGTTTAATTGACAGTTAATTATTTATCTAAAACATTTGAAAGTAACCGAAATTAAGTACGTATAACTTTGTAGTGCTGTGAAACACTTTATAGCGCTATTCAAACTTGGCGCCAATAAATGTGTGGAGCTTAAAGCTCTACGACAGTGGCGTCGCGAAAAGTGTGCAGTGTCATAAAAAAAACTACTGAAAGTAGTGGATTAAAAATATATTGAGCGTTAAGCAATGTTTTCTTATTTGCAATAAACATTTAACAGCACAATTTAAAATGCAGACAAATTTTTTTTTAAGCCATAAAAGTGAACTTATTTAATTGGGCTACATATGTATAAGAATGAAAATAGAAATGCTGTTTGAAATTGCGAGAGAGACATAAGGCAAGCGTGAGAGGAGAAAGAGGAAGAGAGAGAGAGAGCTAAATCAGCTGATGAGTTTATAAGTATAATTTCAAATTTGTATACAAGAATTTTGAATATTTTCGTGTGGAGCAGTTCGAAACCAGACGACGCCGTGAAAACGCGGCGTTCCGTGCTCTAGAAAAGATCGGAATATCTACATATAAACTGAAATATATATGCATATATTAAGATATATATACTAAGTATTAGTCAGCGCATATAGAAATGTATGGATACTAATATATTTCTGTGCAAAAAGGGAGAATTCCTAATTCGAACTCGAATGAACTGTGCATAAAGGTGTTAAGGTTTAAGGGATCGCTGAATTGGCTATAAAAAGAAATTTCAGACGAAAGTGATATAATTACACTTTGAAATACTTTTCCATTTGGTCAGTTGCAAAATATGAACAATTTGACGAGATAAAAATAGCAAAATGTGTTAAAGCGAGTGAAACAGAAAGAGAGGAGAAGAGAGCAGACATTAATCGTCATTGGAATTGAAACAATTTATTTGAATATGGATAGTTCCGATACTGCCGGAGCTGGAACTGGAGCCGGAACTAGGCAGCTACGACACCGTCGTCGCGCTGGTCGAAGCCAACGGGAGCAAACTCCAGACGCGGGCAGACCACTGCAGGAACGCAATCGGGATCGGGAACGGGACCGGAACAAAGATTATGACGATGAACTGGCGCAGGCACAGCATGTGAGCATGCAGATTCGTGCGCCCAGCGCCATGTCAGCACATGAGAGTAAAATACTCCGAAGGCGAGATAAAAACTTTGCTGGTACGGCTGCCCGGAGTCAATCGCAGCCACGCGAAGCCGAGAAACTTAGTTCACCTGATGCCTACCAGCTGATCAAACATCGTAGTTTGTCCTCGCCACGCCACAAGGAACAGGAGTCCAGCGAGAGTGAACTTACGGCCAGCTCCCACTCCTACACGGCCCAGATGCAGCGGAGCAGCGATGGCAATACTCGCCTGGAACAGAATATGCAGAGATTCGAGGACGAACGTCGACGCTTTGAGGCGGAAAAGCGGCTCTTCGAGCGGGAGAAGCGGGAGCACAAGCTTCGACATCGCCAGCAGCTGGATCATGAGGAGCGGAAAAGATTACTACAGAATTACCGCAAGATCAGCGATGGCTTTCAGTTGCCTCAGGACGAGGATGAACGTCGTCGACTGCTACAGAGTCTGCGGCTCCAACGAAGCGAGGTGCCTGCGGTTCGTTTACGGAATCGCAGCAGCGGCTACGATGAGTCCTCCACTCAGTTCAGCTCCTCTGATGCGGATACCGCCGAGGAGCAAATCTCCCGTTTCAAACAGACAACGCGCAAGCCAGCAGCTCCATCTCCCAGTTATGTAGCTGCTCCTATTCGGGGTGCTCCTCCGCCTCCACCAACAAAGCAGACGGCACCTAAGCCTCCCGAGCGTCATTCTGTCAGCCGGAACAGCTCCCTCTCCCCCGTGCGTCCCCAGAGACGTTCCAAGACACCAGAGCCGCGAGCAACCGAGGATTTGAATCGCAAACTAGAGTACGTTGAGGTGGGAGAAACTCCAGCGGCACAGCCCTCCAAGCAGAAGCTCAGCGAGGAAGAACAACGAGCACAACTCCGCCGAGCTTACGTCGAGGCAGCGGAAAAGGCTGCAGCAGCGGAGGCAGCGCTGGCCAAGAGTCTAGGGGCGGATCGGGTGAGACGGAGCAATAGCCTCAGAGTGCCTGAAACAGAACAAGCGCCCAAGGTGGAAACCAAACGGAGTTCCAGCCTGGAACGACCTTTGAGGTCAAAGCGCACTCCCAGTCTGGAACGGCCCAAGAAGGAGGAGCCGGTTCCCATACCACAGCCAGAGCCGGAAGATCACTCCCAACTTATCACAGGACCTGCTGAATTGGAGGGGGAACTTATTAAAGATGTGGGTCAGGTAGAGAAACCCTCGATGCTGAGGCGTGTGGGGGACCTTTTCGGAAGAAAGCAGCTCCCAGAGAAGTCTACCACCGAGCCGGAATCCAAAGAGGTCGTGTCTAAGGCATTCCTCCAAGCGCTTCGTCTGGAAGCTCGTCACGAATGGCGACGTCTTAAACTAGATTACCCCGACCAGATGCGAGAGATGAGACAGACGAGGAACAAATGCATTGGTCACCTCATATTGTTAACCCTATTGCTGGGATTCGGAGGACTCGTGTTTCGCTACACCGAGGGAGCATCGGAGGATATCTACAAGTGCGAGGTGCGCAAGGTGAAGCGGGACTTCATCGATAATCTGTGGACAGTCAGTCATAACATGAGGTACACAACAGCTAATGCCTGATTTGTATTGTGAAATGTAATTGAACAGTTTCATCCGTTGCTAGAGAGGACGACTGGAAGTCCTTGGCTCGCCAGAAGCTACGGAAATTTGAGGATGAGCTCAATGCGTTGGCCGAGTTGGGTCTCCGTCGGTATCCGGGTCAAAAATCGTTTAATTTTGTGAATTGTTTCATATATTGCTGGACTGTCATAACAACTATAGGTAACTCCCTCCGAAAGTATGACCGTACTTCTGCCACTAGTCTAGAGTTTAAGACATCTCTTACCGAATAGCCTAAATAATCCTAAGTCCACGAAGTATTCTCTTACTTGTCTTATTAATCAGTTTATTGTATTATCCTCTAGGTTACGGTCACATATCTCCAAAGACAACAACTGGGCGTATCTTGACTATTATCTACGCCATTATTGGCATCCCGATGTTCCTCATTGTCCTGGCTGATCTGGGAAAACTTTTCACGAGGAGCGTTAAATTCCTGTGGGCGTATGTCAGGCGTCTCTACTACACTGGCACCTGTCGCCGGATACGGAGACAGCAGCAGTTCCGTGACGCCATGACAGGCATCAATACTGTCTACGACATGGCAATACGAAGACCGAGCATGTTCTTTGGTGCGAGCGCGGAGGACGACGAGGAATCACATCCGGAAGGAGATGCTGAGGCTGCCAAGTCCCTGGGCACATCCCATCCGGAGACACCGACCTCTCCTTACCCGGAGACCTTCGAGGTGGACGATGAATTTAATCTGCCGATCTCCGTGGCTTCCTTGTTGTTGGTCACCTACATTATAATGGGTAGCGCCTTCTACGCATATATCTTGGAGCCCTCTTGGTCACTTGTTAACTCCTTCTATTTTGTGTTCATCTCCATGTCAACCATTGGCTTTGGCGACATGGTGCCCAGCAATCCGTTCTACGTGATGCTGAGTATGATCTATCTGATCTTTGGTCTAGCCCTCACATCCATGTTCATCAATGTGGTCCAAATCAAGCTCAGTGATCACTTTAAAAGCGCAAGTGCCAAGATCGGTGCGACCATCGGCATGGCTAGTGAGTTCGGAGATGAGATGGGATCCCAGATAAAGACACCATCGGAGATGGCTTCGGTCCACGGCTCCCGCTTGGATCGAATTGAGGAAGACGGTCACGAGACGTCACTTAACGGTGGAACAGCGGGTCCACCTTTGCCTCCGCCTCCACTGACTTCAATCCTTCGGACGACACGCCCACTATCGCCCACCTCTACCCAGGTGGAAAGTCCTCCGCCGCTACAACCCAGGAGACAAACGGATCCACAGCCCACACCGACAAGTGAGAGCAGCAGGAAGAAGAAGTACAGATTCTTCTAAAGCTACAAGATCAGGAAGACTTGAGGTGGCATTTGGCTCATTAAAGGCAAAGCTGTAGGATGACTAGAGTCCTTTGAACCTAAGAATCATCTATATATTTAAGCAAATTAATAAATGACAATAATAATTAAAATCGAATAAGAGCCAACATTATTTATTTTTTACTTTATTATTTATTTGTTTGTCTCATCATTTAGTGTAAACCTATATATACGTACTTATTATAATAATTAAATTATTATGAGTTTTCACAATTGATGTTTTTATTTATAGCACAGAATATAGAATTTAAAATATTGGTAAAAATTTTCAAATAGGTGTTCAAGAGCATAACACAGATGACCTTGATTTTACCTTATTCCGATATAAAACAAAACCAGGCTAACAGAAACAGTCGATAGGTTGCAATACATGAAGTAAACAAACTAAAAGGTTTGTTTATACACGTGCACTGTCTCGATCTTCTACCCACTCCATGTTTACGATCTCTTCGCAGTTTGTGTGTTTGTCCGTCCGTCTGTCAGTCTGTCCGTCTGTCCGCCCGTCCGTCCGTCTGTCTGTACGTCTATCTGTCTGTCTATGCGTCCATCCGTTTGAACCCCCGAACCTTTTAAATCTGAGCTGAAATACCAGGCCAACAGAAATAGTCAGCAGGTTGCAATACATAAAGAAAATAACCAAAAAGGTTTGTTTATACACGTGCTCTGCCTAGCTCTTCCACCCACTCCATGTTTACGATCTATTCGCTGTTTGGGTGTTTGTTCGTTGCCGGCGTTAGAGCGCTCGAACGGCTTAAGTGTTTGTTCGGTGTCATCTATGGCGCCAACAAGGAGCACTCTCTGTTTACTGTTTACGTATGCTCCCGCTCTCTACTCCCTGCATCAACAGTGCATCAGCAGTGCATTAACAGTGCATCAACAGTGCATCAACAGTGCATTAACAGTGCATTAACAGTGCATTAACAGTGCATCAAGAGTGCATTAACAGTGCATTAACAGTGCATCAACAGTGCATTTACAGTGCATTAACAGAGCATTAACAGTGCATTTACAGTGCATTAACAGTGCGTTAACAGTGCATTAACAGTGCATTTACAGTGTATTAGCAGTAAATTAACAGTTTATTTACAGTACATTCTATAAGCATGCACTGTTAATGCACTGTTAGTGCACTGTTAGTGCACTGTTAGTGCCCTGTTGATGCACTGTTAACGCACTGTTAATGCACTGTTAACGCACTGTTAATGCACTGTAAATGCACTGTTAATGCTCTGTTAATGCACTGTAAATGCACTGTTGATGCACTGTTAATGCACTGTTAATGCACTGTTAATGCACTGTTAATGCACTGTTAATGCACTGTTGATGCACTGTTGATGCACTGTTAATGCACTGCTGATGCACTGTTGATGCACTGTTGATGCACTGTTGATGCAGGGAGTAGAGAGCGGGAGCATACGTAAACAGTAAACAGAGAGTGCTCCTTGTTGGCGCTATAGATGACACCGAACAAACACTCAAACCGTTCGAGCGCTCTAACGGCGGCAACGAACAAACACCCAAACATCGAATAGATCGTAAACAGAGAGTGGGTGGAAGAGCTAGGCAGAGCACGTGTATAAACAAACCTTTTTGGTTATTTACTTTATGTATTGCAACCTGCTGACTATTTCTGTTGGCCTGGTATTTCAGCTCAGATTTAAAAGGTCCAGGTGTTCATACGGACGGACCGACAGACAGACAGATAGGCGGACAGACAGACGGACGGACAGACAAACGCACAGACTGACAGACGGACGGACAAACACACAAACCGTTCGTTCGCTCTAACGGCGGCAACGAACAAACACCCAAACAGCGAAGAGATCGTAAACAGAGAGTGGGTGGAAAAGCGAGGCAGAGCACGTGTATAAACAAACCTTTTTGGTTATTTACTTTATGTATTGCAACCTGCTGACTATTTCTGTTGGCCTGGTATTTCAGCTCAGATTTAAAAGGTCCAGGAGTTCATACGGACGAACGGACTGACTGACAGACGGGCAGAAAGAAGGACGAACAGACGGACGGACGGACATACAGTGGGACAGAAGGACATCGCTATATGGACTCGGTTGTTGATGCCGATCATAATTAAAATTTAATTACAGAGACTAGAGTGCGGGAGCCCTACAAAAATGTATAGAATGATTTCGGGCAGCGTATGAAAATTATATGCTTTGATATTGAATATTTTGGGACTCAGACGTCAGATTTTCGATTGGTATGACTTTTTTGTACTCGGGAGGACCAGGACTATCGATTGGTATCAAAAAATCGCATTTTTAAATTTTGACGATTTTCGACAAAAATGCAAAGGGGTAACACTGCAAAATTGATCAAAATGGGGTCTAGTTTAAAAATTTGAATTTTGACACGGAATCGATGCTACTAGTTGTCGAGAGTCTAAAAAGGCAACGCGTTTCAAAATATCACTTCATTTGGCTGAGATATGATCATTCAAAGTTAAAAATATGAATTTATTGGGATTTCAATTTTCTATACTTGTGCCTCAAACATTTTATAGCATAATTTCGGGCAGCGTATGAAAATAAGTTCGTGTGCTGAAACGCTTATTAGTAGCATACTATCGGGCGGCGTATGAAAGTGATATGCGTGAGCCGACAACGCTATGTTCATACAGCTACAGGGTATCTAACCAACAGTAAGTATTTCAATTATGCTATGCATCTCAATTCTAATAAGCAGCTTTAACTGATATCGAGCCGCGTTTACATGCATGCTATATGCACACATTTGTATGCAAATAAATATACATTTGCTTATATTTACATGTATGTACATTTGTCTATTTCACAGTTAGCCCAAATGTCGCTAGAAAGCACTGCACATCTGTCGTGCAAAGTTGAATGTGCGGGCCGAAGGCGGAGTCGCAGTTAATGCGATGTCAGTAGTATGCGTAAGTGTGTGCGTGTATGCGTGTATGTTAATGCGTTAAATTCGTATAGAAGTTGAAAATGAAACAACTGCGAGAAAAGGAGAGCGCTGGCTAAGAGAGGCACGCGAACGTTCTCTCACTATCGCTCGCACTCCCTTCAGTGCACGTAAGGACCGAAGTCGCAAAGTCCTGTTGTTCGGTTTCGTTTATATGTAGTTGTTTCATTGCCATTACGTTCCATTTGGCTGGCACAGTTGTCGTGGCCTGCAACCGCTTGTCGCGTACGTCAGTTGTTGTTTTGAAACGTTTACGTGTAGGTCGGTCTGCCGTCGAAGCGTTTGATCCGTCGCGTTGCCAAAGAAAAAGACGCGCCAAAATCGTGATGAATGTGCATTGAGTACATAAGCACACACATTCACATTTCTAAAGCATGACTGATGAAATAGTGCAAATATAGTAAACTATTCGAATACTAAGAAATTTGACAAAACTCTTTAAAAAAGAGGTATTTTTAAGTTGTATGAGTATTTGTCGCTGCCACAAGAGCAAACGAAAACTCGTTGAATTCGCGACCACAACAAACCAAACATAATTGGATCGCATGCCGGGTACTGCGACATGCTATTGCATATGTACATATATGTGTGTACACACTCTATACATAAGAGTATAAGTGTGTTCTATTGTCGCGTGTGGAAGAGTTTCAATTGCAACAACTAAAACTACAAAAATATATGTAAAAATAGAAATATAAATAAAACAAACAACAACAATAACAGCAAGGGTGCCATACACGACCAGGTGTGCTTCTGCTACTGCTTCTTCTGCTTCATATGTGTGGGCCTGTGTATGAGCGTATGTGTGTGTGATTTTTCTTGTTGTTTTAGTCCTTCCACATTTTGAGCTGGTTTTTGCGGCGTTCATTCTGCCAGATGCATTCATTTTTAGTTTCGGTTTTTGTTTTGCTGCATTCATTTGCTTTCAAATAAAATTCCTTTATAACAAACATAGCAGAGCAGCTGTCAGCATCATTCACAGACACACACGCATACGCACGCCTTTACATGTGTACACATATGTATGTTTGTTTGTATTTAGTTACATGCACACGCCACATGCATAAGAACATTGCACATTTGAATTTGTGTCTGCGTCTTGCGAGTCATTGAAAACTGTTAAATGCCTCTCGTTTTGCCTCGTTCTCAGATTTGCATAGTTGAGCGATAAAAAGCAGAGTTTCTCTGTTGTTTTCAACTTGGCATAACAACCGACAACGTTCTTTACAACAACAACAACGACGACAACGAAAACATCAAATTGCGAAAATGTCTGCAATTAGCAGCCGCAATCAGAAAATGGAACAACAGGTAGGTGTCAATTTACACATCAAAGTTTCCCTTCTCTATGAAAGCTGGAAACACAATTAAAATAATATATATATTTTTTTAAAAACTGGCATTTTTGAGGAGGAATCACCCTCTAAAAAGGGTAGCGATATTGAACTGTTATCTCCACTCTAGCTCCCACCTGGTGTTGTGTTCCCCAGACAACGCCAATCAAATAAATCGAATTCTTACCTCCAAAACTACTGTTTCCAGAACATTATTGTATCCGTTCCTTTCAATGCCTATATTGCATGTTGAAATTTGGGCCATTTGTAATTGCCTTTGATTAAATCAGTCATCGATCTATCAGTTATTACTTTAGCGTGGGGATTTCTTAAGTTCCCCCAAGTCCATAAATAATTTTGTTTATAAGGACAATAACTGGCACATAAATATTTTTTTAATGGAGTTTGAACAGTCTGAGAAAGAAGTTTTGGATACCTTTTTAGAATTTGGGAAAACAATCGACTCTTAGTATTCTAATTGTTGTTTATGACATGAGTACCCTAATTAAACACAATTAGACAGTGTCAACTGTAAATGAAAACAAAAATAGTTACACTAACTAACTAAAATGTAATGAACTAAAATTATATGACATGACAACAACAAAAAAATCAACAAAATGTTTGGGGGTGCATGCAATTTGCAGTTAACATAAATCAGCAACAATGTTTATGTCAGCTTCGTAATATAATTCATGGTTAAAAATACACAAAGGATTAATAAAAGCTACACTGAGACCTGAAATAAAATTTGAGGACTCTATACAAAAAAAAAAGGAGAAACCTTTGGCAGTTGTTGTTTTGCCCGGCGTAACTAGGGGCAACTATCGTAAATTATATTATATAAACATACTCACACACACATACACACACACGAGCACACACAGACAGAAGTATTGACAAAAATGAACAAATATTTTGATTGTTGGCTTTTGTGGTCGCTGCCGGAATGCTTTCAAGGGAAACTTGCAGAACAAAGCAGATGGAATTAACAATATCGATTTCATGTGTTGAGTTAATCCAAAGAGTCAAGCAATACTAAGTCACCAAATAATTGAGCACGTTCCCAGAGCTCATTACACACTTACAGAGCTACACAACAAAAGAAAGTCGGTGACTCCCAAGTAGAATTATTCCTGAACTATATCACAAGTAGTGTAATTCTGAGCACACCATGGAATACTTAATTTAAGTTCTAATATTAAGAACTTGTGATTTTTTTCAGTGTACTTACTCTCATATGGTCTTGACTTGTCATATTAAGAGCACAATCTCTGTGGTTGCTTAAGTGACCAAACATTTTCATTTGGCGCCTGCTGTCAAAAGTCAAAACACTCTTGGCACCACCTTTCTCTTTCCCTATCTCTTTCTCTCCTCTCCCTATCTCGCTCAGCTGCTCTTTATCACATATCAATGCCATAGGCTACATACCTAAGTATTCAACACGTTTGCCAAATGTCAGGAGCGTAGTTCGTGCGGAAAAGGGTAAACTTCGCAAAAAATCCTTTACTCTTTTTTATAAAATTTATATTCCATATAAAGTTCTTCTTTATTAACAAGAAAAAAATTAATTTAGGAGAATTTAATAAGCTAGGGGCCCAAATTTTCCGGCTGCACCCCTGAAGCAATTGTGAAACGTGGCCAAAACCCCAAACGGAAATGACGCATAGCCTATAATTTTTGTTCTTGTTGTATTTTCTTTTATTTCGCAATTTCGTTCTCCTCAACAGGGTTGAAATTTGTAGGGTGTTATTGCGACGGGGTTCTTGACCTATTCTTGTTGAAATGTCCCGCCAGCTTTCACATACCGAATCGAATCTATTTCTCATTAAATTCGAAAAGAGGGAAATGTGGACTGAGAGGGAAAACCTTTAGCGAACTGTAGCTTTTCTCACAATCATGTGGAAAATCTCAAAAGGCAAACCACAAAATTGAAAACTTTGCTTCATTGCACTAAACAGTAAGAACATCAAAAACAGGCAAAGCTAACTTTTTGTGGATTTTACGTTTGTCCTTCTAGGCCAGAACAAATCTAGTTGGCCATCAAGCTTATACAGTGACTGCAATTTGTGGCTAAAAGCCATGAAACTACATGTGTGTGGGTGGCTGTGTATGTTAGTGTCTACTTAACCACAAAGCATGTGTTGAGATAAACATAAGCTGTGGTTTGCATACCCTGTAATCAAGAAGCTTCAACTTAGTAAGTGCAAACTCATGGCTTTAAGTCCTGGGTATTTACGCGTCTATCACAGTGCAATGTGTCTCCTTTTTTATCGCCCTCTCAAGTGTAAATAGCACAAAGAAGCAGAGATAGACGTGCAGAAAAAAATCTGGTAATGCGAAAACATTTGTAATTTTGCAATTTATGCAATGCGAACGCGAACGCGTCTTGCTGCGAGGCTTCATTTCCATTGCAGATTTCGCAAATCGCAATTTGCCACTGCGAGGCAAGTACTTCAAGGTAGCTTTCACTATGATTTTCCCAGACATAATCAAATTTTCCGAAGGCAGAGAAGGCAATTAAATTGCGTTTTTAGTCGCACAAAAAATATGCTAAAATAAACGTTATCCTGTGAACAGAAGATTTTTTGAAAAGCTGCATTAAATTTGTATACTAAAATGTCTATTTAAATAAATTCCACACGCAATTCTGTTTGTAAATTAAAGCGACGGAATGTATAACATTTAGTAAAGTTTAAAACTTTAAAAGCTGCAAATTAAATGCCAAAACCACAATGACAAACTGCAGTTCTGATTTATTGACTTTTTCTCCTTTTTGCACGCGGTTTTTCCAGCAACAAAGTGGGTGGAAAACGCAGACACTGACTGGAAAATGCCATTGATTGATCACAGCTTATGGTGCATTAATCAACCAATTGTTTTACTTAAATTGTTATTAAACTAGATACAAATTTTAAAGTGTCAGTTGCTTTATGCATCAATGCAAGCAATTTAAATATTATTTCTTGTTTGTGTATTCAGTGACATTAATTTATTAGTATTAAACATTAAGCATATTTGCAATGCATTCGTTTGTAGGTTTATTGCATTTTAATTGCAAAGTAATTAATACTACAGAAGCAGCAGTATGGTCGATTAGGGGGAATTGTATAAAATATTGTGAATAATTTAATCGCTCAACTCTATACTAAATATATACCACATATTAAATTGTTGGTTTACAAGAATATCATTACAACAGTGTTACTTAACAGAATTGAACTATGTTAACCGTTGTCTCCAAACAACTCTCTGTTAACACATCAAATTTTAAACATGTTATGTTAGCAAAACAGCAGACACTTTTCTGTAATGTTAAATAACATACGAAGCTCCTTGATTAACAGCTTAATGGCTTATAACGCTTCTAATTCCACTAGTGCAGGGTATTAAGCTCTAATGAATGCATTAAATCATAAAATATTCATAGAATTCTTTTCACACTTAAATTCAATTAAAAATTTCATATTTCAATTGAGGTACTGGGCATTTCAACTAGAAATGTGCAATTAATGAGGAATATAAAAATTTTGCCGCTTTGCCTGCAAAACTAGTTAATTGGCCGCCAATATATTTTCAAACTAAATAGAGCCAGGTTTTATCTGCAGTACCAAATACGGCAAAACTAAGTGTGAAAATAAATTGGCCGCAATAATTAGAGTGGGCATCGTTAATTCTCCACTTTAGTGCAATATGCTTCACCACCAATTAGGTCGGAGATTAAAGCCGTTTTTGCTAAATAAAAAACCCAGAACGAAACAAGGCAACTGCTGGTAAGGTTACCCGCAATTAGCTGGCAGAATGGCAACAATCAGACTCTGCCACAAATTAGAAGTACACAGTGCGGTGTCTGCGAGGGGGAGGTAGGAAGAAAATGAGACAGAGGGAGAGGGAGTGTGATAAAGTGGGATTCAGTCAAAGGTCGAGGGTGGAGAAACCACAAAAATTAGCACGCGACAGAGTCAAAGTTCCCCTGTTTTGCTTGAGTTCCAGCGAAAAACTTCTGAATCGGGTCATTTCACGCGAATTAATTGTTGCATACTACGGTACTGAAAATATGGCGTATATATTTTTAACAAGTTTATTCAGACGCAAATCAACAACCGGAAGAAATCAAAATAACAGAAATAAATTACATTCTTCTTCAACTTTTTAAGTACGCGCCTCGAAATAGCTGACCATTAAATTTAATACGGACGTAAACTGCCAATTATGAGACGCATTCATTTCAAAAGGCACTTAAAAACCAGAACTTTGAGTAAATGCAGCGGAAAAGACCATAAAATCAGAGACTGGACAACAAGTCAGGACAGGAAAGTACTTCTGGAAAGCCGGATAAAGCAATAAGTTGAAATGGGAAAGGATTGCAAGGGCTGCAACCAGGAGAGCTCTAAAAACTGCATAGGTTTATGGAATATTCTTTTTTTTATTAAAGTTATAAAAAAGAAAGTAATCAATAAATTCTTCATTAGAATTCCCTTTGTGCAGGTGTAAAAACCTATTTTTTATTCAATAAATATTTTGTTGTACTAATTAATCTATTTTTGCTGAATTCCCCCTACTCTCAAGTGTTGACATCATTATGTATTCGCTTCGAGCAACAACTTAAATGAGAGCTCGGGGAATACTTTGCTTTCAGTTTGAGTCTCTGTCATAAGCGCCAAAGAGTCGACAGCCATAAAGTGTTTATTGTCGTGCTTTTCACATTATTTTGTAGGTCAAACGCAGTTGGAAAAGCTCAAATGTTTCCACTTTTGCTACGAGTATTTAATATAAGCTTTTTTTCCTTGAATGTAAATGTGTGAATTTCCACTAAAAAACCACTCATAAAGTATTCCATCTTGCCACTTATTGATTGATGATGCTACAAAGTATTCAATTTATAATGAGAATGTCAGAGATTACCAGGCGACAAATTCGTTACAAAATCTGTCATCGACAGTCTTCCTTGCAATCTACAGCAAAGTGCTCAACAAGTGACCAACTATGTAGTACTTTTAAAATTCGCCTTTTAGGCACGCTAAAATGACTGTCAAAACAGCGAGAAAAAAGAAAATGTGACATGAAAAGAGACTGGGGAAAAGCGACAGAATGACAGCCACTAGTTTTCCACGGCCAGGATTTTGTGCTGGCACTTTTGCGCTTATCCCTGTGCCACTTTCATACCTGACAGGACGAAGGCTCGCTTAAAACCCAGTTCGCCGTAGTCGCGAGAAGTGATTTTGTAATAATACAAAGTGAGATAAGGAGCAGGAAGAGGCAAAGTGTAATGGAATAAACGAAGCCGTTACCATTGCCGTGCCACATGACGTATGAGTGATATTAAATAAGCCGTGTTATTAACGCCAGCCAGAGTTCAGACTCTGAACTTTTGCTTCATTTAAAATGCTGCTTGAAATATTAAATTAGAACAAGTTCAGACTGAATGGATAAGCAATCGACTGTTGAATGGATTGAACATGAATACAAATATAATCAATAGAGCGAGTAGCTTTATGGTCAGTTGCCTACTCCCTGTGTACACCTTATTTAGGAGCACCCTCCCAAACGAGGGAAACCATTGTCCTCTACACGCACACAACATGTCGTTAGCCATGTCGCACATGGAGGAAACCAGGTTTGTCGTTGCCCGTCAAACTGGAAATAAATCGAAGAATCATTGATCCATAGTTCATACTCGCATTTGGACGTTGTTTATGGGGAAGTCGGTGTAGGTGGGGTTTGTGGTGTGTGAGTACTGTCGCTGCTATAGGCGTTTCCGATGCCAATACTATAAAATAATGACCAATGTCCTCGCCGTCCACGTCGTCCTCGATATCGTTCTTGTCAATGTGCGAGTCCACTTTCTTCTATTCGTCATTGTCAGTGGCATTCATTCATTCATTTCATCAGCTGCGTAGGGAGTTTTTTTGTTGCCTACAACCTGTGCTGTTCCTTTTACCTGCATCAGAGTTGAAATTTTAGCTATTTTATAGCTACATTTAGATAAGAACTTACCATGATACTGCTATTTTGGATCATGGAATTGTGGCCACACTGTCGGGCTTGGTTCGCTGCCCTCTTCCCTGCTGGCTTCTTGTCAGTTTTAATGCCAATGACATCGTCCTGCATTTCAATCCATTCCCCACTCCTTTAGTCAGCTGTCAATGTTTTGTACTTCTTTTATCGATTGTGCGTCGCACTTGTTCTACTTACGAGTTATAAAAAAATTACTATGGAAACACGTGTATGTTGAAAGCAGGCAGCGGCAAACGCGGCGTATGCTTGATTAAAATACAATTACAATTATATATGTTGTAACTTTAACGGATTACTGTATTTAGTGTGTTGGTTTATCGTACAGACGAATATCGTAAAAACGAATTAAAAAAATGTTTAAATAGACATTCATGGTCGTAAATATTGTATCGCAATTAATAACCTGTGCAAGCACTGTCCCCTTCTCATTCTCCTCTTTCTCCTTTAACGGTTGGTTCTGACTGCAGAGTCATAAATTATAACCGAGGTTCGCTTAATGACTCTGATTGAATATCGCTGATATTTGTGTAATTGGCTCAGGGGGGAAATGATTCGACGAGAAATATGAACATTAAACCATCAAATTACAGTCAGAAATCATGCTAGTATTTAATTTAGGACTCTGTTAAAGAATTCAACTGAATGTTAAATAAATAAATATATCTTAATTATAAACGCTGTACTACATTAGTAATTAGAACACGTCGTCTAAAAAACTCTTGACATTTTATTTGCTGCTGAAACAAACTACGACATGACATTGAGCTTGTTAAAACTTTTTTGCAGCCACTTGTAAAGTTTTAAGGTAATTTGAACAGACTGAAAGCTATACTCGAGCACAGTATAAATAAAATAAATAGGGGTTGTAGAATGGAAACTTAAAACTGATGTTTAGTATTAGATTCCACTACTCTAAACTAATTAAAAGTGATCAACTCTAGTTGAGTTATATAAAACTATTACTGAACGTTGGCCATCGATTAAACAGGTTATCGTTAGAATGACTCGTTCTTTAATGCAATTTGCATTTTAATCAAATTGTTATGTTTGCTTTTAACACACACTCGCACACACACGTACAGCTACGTATTCTCAGAGGTCCCTTAAGTGTTGAAATCAAACAAAAAACTGGGTACCTATTTGCTCAAGGGCACAAATGTCGATTGGAAACAATTCAAAATGTGATATTGGCGTGCCATTCACACACATACGCTTTTCCTCCCTTTGTCCCCTCCCCAAGGGGCGCATATTCGCGTTAACTCGCTGCCTGCTAAAACTGCAAATGAAATTGCGCTTTGAATGCAATTTAAATGCTGTTTTTCCATGAGCCAAATTGAAAAGTTCGCCATCAACAAATGCCATGACAACGCTGTGGAAATTCTTCTATTTTGTTATTGTACCTTTGCTTAAACGCCTTCAAATGGGAGACAGGGGCGTGGCAAGAGTGCAGCAGTCTGATGTGCTTGCAACAGACATTAAGCAGTTTTTATTGATAAAACTTTTTCCTCAAACGGCTGTCGTAGAGTCAAGGCGAACACGTCCGAACTTGCTGCTGTAAAAAAGCCCCTCCCTCTCTCAGAGGGTGCTAAGGAAAATATTTATTATGTGCTCCACTCAGCACATAGAGGGGTAACTATTTATTCAACCCAGACACCTGTGTCTATGCTAGAACTTGATGAAGGTCGACGATTGCCATGCCTGAATTTCACGAAGCATTAGCCATGTTAATGGGCAAGAACTGTGCCCCATGTAAATACAAATCAAAGAAGATTACTTATGCACGAAGGCCAAAGCAATATTGAATATGATTTTTATTATGTTTACCGGCCAGGTTTAGCAGACAGCGTATTTGAATCAATCAATAGATAACATCAAGTATGTATAAAGAACTAGAAAAAGACCTTAGAAAATACTCGTAAGCTGAAATTGATTTAAATTCAAAGCTTACAAGTTTAGGTACATAAAAGTAATCAAAGTAACTTCCTGACTTTAAAGGCAAAGCGAAATGTGGCCATAAAGTCTTTACGAGCAAAAAACTAATTAAGGACTTGATTTGGCATCCTCATAGCACATTTGTCGTTTCCTTAACTGACTGTCATTAGGTCTGCTCCTGCTTCTTCTTCTTGTTGCTCGCAGCCAATCGACATAATTAAAGAAATTGTTGTCTACCGTGAGTTGTCTACAGTTGTCACTTGCTGCCACTCGAGAGTGGGCAACACCTGCGCCAAAGCCGCCTTAAAGACTCAGGCTACAGGACATGGGCAAGCGTGGGATTAAAATGTTTGAGGTTGGGTAAAAAATTTGATGGCTTTTAAGCGAAACACTTGAAGTACTTCTGACTGGAGGCGGGAACGTGCTCAGTCGTGGCCAGTTGCTGTCTAGAAATGCCTTTTCGGGTCTGAAAGTCAAGTCACGCGCTCATTCCTACTTTCTGTGGCAGTGACAGGCGAAAAGCGACAAGAGAATTAGAGAAAAGGGAGAGTAAAGTGTGACAAGTGAAACAACACTTCATTAGTTTTTATTTAGCCAAGTTAGCATTTAGAGAATTTAACTTGTTGCCATTTCTCTGTCATAATTAGCTTAATTAAATGGACAATCAAATGAATGCGTCAGCAATCAAAGTCCATATCCTCCTTGCCATTTCCATGCTATGCCCATCTACCGATTCCCATTCCCCTTCCCATTTCCACTCGAATCCACGGTAAACTCAACAAAAGCGAACTACATTCGCACATAATTGCATGTAAATTATGGAAAACTCTCCTGGGGCCGGTTTGTCGGTTCCGGGTCTGTCATTCCACTTTGATAGCCGGAGGTCTGATGAAATGCAATTGTGTGTGCCTCATGAGACTCCAGTCGTCCAATCCAGCTTCCAATCGTCCTTCGTTCCTCATATCCTGTCTCGCTTTTAACTCTCCAGATTCGTAAATATTAAATCAGTTAATTTTCCCGATGACAGGCAGTATTTTAAGTTATAACTTTAACCACAGGCCAACTTATGAATTCCCCCTTGTCCAATCCATTTCGATGTTTATTATTGTTAGAGAGTCATTTGAATTGTTCTCTATCGTAAACTGTCGATTCATGGATTTTACTACTCCTATTCAAAGCTCTTTGTTCAAGAGAAAAAAAGCTGGAACTGTAAGTAGCTTCGAGCACGCCGAAAGCGGATTAGATGAACAGTGTTCAACAATGTTGAAATGTCATGTTTTTACCACTAACGCTTTGATCAAAGTCATTTCCCGTAGAACAAAACCCGTGAGTGCAACTGCGCTGCTTTAAAGTGCTCGGAAGTCTGCAATAAGTATCTGCTAAGTAGCAATAAATAGCTAAGAAATTCTTTTAAAATAAAGTATGTGTATGTGCAAAAACGAGTTGACTATGGAATGTATTACACATCTAGATACTCATTGAGGTAGAGAACTAACTTAACTAGTAGTTTGTGAAGCCCTAGAAGATCCAAAGGCTTGCACAATTCCGTTATAGTTTAAGAGGTATCCACGTAAACTTATCATACCCTGTGTGAAGTATTTTCAGTGGGTAGAGGGTATATAAATCTGTGAGTACCTCGATAGAATATGGAATGCCTGTCGAAATATGAAATGTATACGAGAATTTCTGAGCCAGCGCCTGATATTGTACGCACCCACTCCCACATGCACAAACACACACACTCACATGTGCAGTGTATATACATATATAAACCACAGATCCGTGGCTTGGTGTCTTGTGGCATTTTATGTGCAATCTCGTGGCGCTTTAAAAGCTTTTAAACCAGCATCGGAAAGAAAAACTCTGCAATTGCATTTCGCCAACTGATACTGTAAGTAAGACTGCTCACTTTGAGCTGTCAAAAGACTTGGCACAAAGGATGAAAGAAAATTGGAAAAGTGTGGAAAGTTATAAGGATTAGTCTGCGAATAGAATTTTTGGAAATTTAGGTCACCTTTTTAAAGTCTTATCTTCTGTTCTACAACATTGCAGTTCTCATTGAAAAGTGTTGGACCATTAATTAAAATACTTACTCGTATTTTGCAATTTCTGCAAAGACCGCAAAACTTTTATTATGTGCAAGTTTTGCCTCGTTTCTTTCCTAGCACCTCCAAAACTTTAGCCATGGTGCGAGCGGAGGGGAGAGTGGAAACGAGGGGAAAACAAGAAAGTGGAATCGGTCATGCAGCGCTAACAATGCACCGAAACTTGCGATAATACTTAGCTATTTTCCTTGGCTAGTTGCGAATAATAAGTCAAACTTAAAGTTGGGGAAAATAATAATTAAAACTAATTAATAGCCTTGTGAAAGCAAAGGAACAAATGAATTTAATGGTATTAATTATAATGCGTTCTCATCATTATTCAGCGGTGGTAGTCAGTGTTGCCTATTTGGCTTATTTAAAGCTAGACTGGAGTAGACAAAGTAGCTTAACTTATTATCCTTGTGTTTTCAAGAAATAAAATTCTTTGCAAAGAAACTTTGTTTTTTAAATAAATATTTGTTTCCCTTGCAAGAATCTTTAATCTTCATTTCACGTATTTTCGCTTTGGGTATTAGTATTACAAAATTAGCATATTTAGCTGTGAAACTTTTTAATTTAAGCCATGGCAACACTGGTGGCAATCTGCTCGTGTCTTTTCTCAATTTTCCATTTTGCTGGCAGCTTCTGTTTATTCAGCGCAAATATATATAAGTCAAACGAGCTCTGGTCAGATATATATAGCCAGTATATACATGGGGGGCTATCAAAGGCTATGGGATATGTGTGTCGCGAGTGCAGATTCTGTTGTTGTTTGACTTTGCCTTTATTGAACTGTCAAGGTGCCAGGGCAGCAACGGAAGGCGGGGGAGAGGAGTACAAAGAAGATGGGGGAGTGAATTCCACTTCAAGAGGGAACTGGGATGTGAGAGGCACAGGGAATATGCTGATGAAATGGTTAAACCCAATTTGACCTTTTGTAGCCAACATGTTGCCATGTTTTGACTCCGTTCTTTTTATATTTGTTGGGTGCTAACGAGTAAAATTCTTGCACTCATTGTTATCCAGAATGCGTGTATATCTCTGTGTGTTGGGGTGTGTGTGTGTGTCTGTTTGTGACACTGTCAACATAACAAAGGCTGCCATTTAGCCCCGGGTTCTGTTACTTTGCGTTTTGCCTTTCTTTGTGCGGCATGGCTTTCTCACTTGTCCAGTGTTGTCGTTTTAGCGGTTTTAAAGCAATATAATAAGAAATGCTGTTACCATTTAATCTAGGCATATTTAAAAATCGCTTTACGGACAGAGTAATTTAGACATTAAATTTGTAATTTTAATAATTAGAGACTCTATGTGTATTCCAAGAAAAAGTAAAAGGTGAGAGAGGAAGAAAAAGAGAAAGAGAGATTACTGGCTAGCAACATATTCGTTGGGTGCCATTTTGTTGCCGGTTTTGGCATCACTGAACTTTTCACATACCACACGTTACATTCTGTTGCATACTTTCAGGCACTCGCCGCAGCCTCACTCACACTTACGCTCTTCTCGTCTCCCATTCTCCATGACAGCCACTGTCAGTCTCAGTCGCACCTTCAGTTGTAGCCACAAAAATTTGCATACAAAGCGCAAAAGGCAATTGAGCCATTAAGGCCACTACAAAACGTGGCTAATTTCTTCTCAAGGGTTTCAAATGTTGTTATATTAGACGATGGCATTCTCAAGAGCCTCAACCGTTAAGTGGCATTCTTTTCAGTTATTTCCTAAGCTTCAATGTCGAGCATCTGTGTGTCCTGCCCACAAACTACGACGAACTTTCACCCAACTTTCCCCTTAATGCTCAGAAAAAAAGAAAGTAAAGAAAAACTGGGTCTTTTGCTCCCTTCTTCAATTTGTAAGGCAGTAAAAACCTGACAAACAAATACGTGTGTTTACAACATTTTTTACATATATCCTTATAAGTATGTTGTTCTCTTTTTTTATTACATGGAAATGTCGTCATCAGCTCGAAACATTGAACTTAAGGCTTTAAGCCGGATATTAAAAGCATTTTTTGGCTTAATCCTGTGTTTATTTTCACGACTGGTCCAATTAAGTCTTAGTATATTTTATGATCTCTGATTCTGAATATTTGATAAATCAGTTGGCACATATATAAGCCATAATCCCGTATGAAACGCCAAATACAATTGTGAATTTTAAATTGAATGTGAACTTTTCTATGAATTTCATAGTACGAATTTTATATTTGTGAATTCAATCAACCAGAATTTGTGGCTTTCCGAGTTTAAACGGACTCTGAAACTCTGCAGGAATTGAGCTTTTATTTAGCTTTTGACCAAATTATATACAGAATATTTATGGTTAAACCTTAAATTCAATTTGTGCGAACAAAGCACAAAAAATAAAAAAAAAAAAAGAACTCCAATAATCCGCCTTTAAGCTTATGAAAAGATTTGTGACGCACATTCCAATGGACATGTTGTTGTTTCACAGACAGGACATGACATGATAAACATGGAGGCCATGTGGCAAAGGTGGACAAAGGCAATGGCTTAATGAACCGACGACTAAATGGATGCCAAATAAAAAAGGGCCAACACACGCACTCACACACACTTAGATGGCTTAAAGGCATTGGCAAAGTCAAAGGCGCAGCTAAAAGCTTCTAATAGTTTCATCTATTCCTTTATCTACTTTTTTTTGTCTAAGCTTAATCGTTGCCTCATGAGTGTCAATGAGTCTTTTTCCAATTCATTGGGCTTCGATTATATCAGATAAGGATGTATCTTGTAGCTTGTCTGTGGTCTGCTCATCGGCGCATTCATTATTCAATAGTTTTGGCGAAAGTTTGTCTGAACGCACACACGTTAGCCAGATTCAATTTAAATTGCAAATATAACAAACTCACACATTTAACTTTATCCGTATTCTTATCCTTATCCTTGTTCCTCACCTTGTCCGGACTCTTCTTCTCCAGCTCGTCCCCATTGTGGTATTATTTTCTCTTTGTTTCTGCTGTTTCGCTTCACTTGTTGAGCACACTTCATGCTGCGTATCATCTTTAATCCTTGGCAATCCTTAATTGCAAGAAAAGCTGCTTCGCAGCCCAACTCCTGGCTCTCCGTTGCTTGAAAATGCTGTCAAGTCACTCTCTAAATACTCTAATCAACAGAATGAAGTCCAGAAGCCTAAAGTAAGCCGTGTTATCCTTAGTAAGTGTATTAAAGCTACAACGAATAATTCAGCTTTGTTTGTTGTTGTTAGTGCTGCTGATTTTATCAATTTCGTCGTGCCACACGGCGTATGAGTAATCATTTTATTACACGACCCAAGTTAGAGCTTTGAAGACCATATGTGTGTGCGTGTACGTGTGTGTGGATGTGTGCGTATGTGAGTGAACACGTGCTTTTTATAGCACACTGTAACGCGCTTTAATTTTACGCAAATTGGTCGCTCTAAATGAAAATAAACGCGTTGAAGCCAAAACTCTCGAAAAGCTGCCAGAAACATTGCGCTGCATTTTTGATGTACGTCCATTAATTTTGGTTATTTTTGGTGAAAATTTATGTGTGACATTGAATTTAATAACCCTGTATCAAATATGCACTGCTCTGCGGTGCCAATTTTTCAAATCTTACTTTCTTTGTGTGCCAACAATTGCGGCCAACAATATTTGAAATGAACTTAAACTAATATTGCAGCTTAATTGGAGATTAAAATCTGCTAAATTAAATGTAATCTTTACTTGAGCTTGTAAATATTATTGAGATCTTTTAACTGATTAAAATGTTAAAGACTTACTTTTTAAATAATATATATACTCCAATTTTCTCTATAATTCTTTGAACTGACTTAATTTATTCTCTTTGCTAATCAAAATTAGCTTTGTTCCCTGGGCACATGAGTTTTCTTAATCAAGGAAGATTTCAATGCTCACTTTTAACTCGTTCTTCTTACTACTTTCTCTTGAGCTTTCTCTTTCTGTGATTTACGTGCGCGCACTAACAAATTAGTTTCCACTCATACACTGCAAAAAAAAGTGGACAGACAAGCGCAAATACTATGTGAGCTCGTAATTATGTAATTGCAGATAAATTACACGACCGCTGACAAAGTTTTTGGGCATTTGCATAAAACGAAAGAGCAATAGAATTTGTGTACGGTGGGAGGTCTGCGATAGTGCTGTCCACTTGGCTTTTTAAAAGCTAGTTTTCTAACTAGACAACGAATTGAAAATATATCAGTTATGTAGCATATAAAGCCGACTACTGCTGGCTATTTCTAGCTGTTTTTCGACCCCATAACTGCGCTGACCCTAACTGCATAGTTAAGCAACCGAATAATTGAGACCACATAGTGAATTGGCTCGGTTCATTCTTGTTAGAGTGACCAACTGATAGATTGACTAACTGACTGACTTTCGCCCCATTGACACGAAGCGTCGCAACTCGCAACTCGCGACGCTTTTTGCGCAGCCCATCAAATCAAATTCATTAAATTTGCTCGATGCGGCAACTGATGACGTCGGCTACATAAAGTATCTGTATCTGCGGCTACTGCTGAGTATCTGAGAGATGCACGTGCGAAACGGTTCAGTCGCCAGTGATTTTATTACAGCTTTTATCGCCTCGCGGAGAAGTCGTAAATTGTGATTAGTGATTGCTCAGTGATAAGTGATAAGAGATAAGAGCAAAAAGCCAAATCGGTTTAGGAGCTTAGCAGAGCGTATCGAATCCAGTGGCAGTCGCGACGCGTTCGTCGCCGAGTTCAGAAGCCATGTCTCTGTTCATGGAAAAGACCCTCGCGGCACTGGCCATCGCCTGGCTGAGCACACTCTGTCTGCTCCCGGCGGCCACCCATTGTGACAGTGATTCCTACTACGAAAAATATTATGCCGCTCGCCGCTTTGTGGCCATCAAACGCAACTCTCCGCTCCAGTTCAACTTTACGCTCACCCTCCGCCAGGACGATCCAGGACTCTCAGCCGATGAGCGTCCGGCGCTGGTGGGAAACCTCGCTGTCCTGGGCAGTTGGCAAGCGGATCGCGCGATCCTGCTGAATCGTACAGATGTGCATAATGTCTGGCGGGGATCTGTGTTGCTGCCACACAACAGCAGTGTGGAGTATCGCTACATCGTGGCAGCCGTGGCACGCTCCGGCAAAGTCCAGATCCGCCGCTGGGAGTCGCATGTCCATTCGCGTGGCTTCAACACAACCAAGTTTGCTGGGAATCGCACCGATGTGCTTGGCATTATTGATGGTCAACTGCAGCTGACTCGCGGCTGGTTGCAATCCTCTGGCTCCATTGTGCACTTCAAGGTGTTCCGCGGTGCACTGCGTCTGGAGGAGCAGTCTTTGCCGGAGGCAGGGAATCTGCGACTGCGTCTGCAGCCTGTGAATCCTAGCTCACTTTCACCCATCCTGAGCTCAGCCACTGCAAAGGTCGAGTACGTGCGCATGGAGTACAGCGACAGCCAGCTGAAGGCACAGCCGGAGTACGGAGTGCCTTTCAAGCAGGACAAGGATTTGCTCATGTTCCATGTGTCTCTCGATCAACTCGAGAACGTGGCCTACCAGCTGGAAGTCTATGGGGAACAAGAGGACACGGTGCGCTTGCTGGGCTTTGCTCATCTCCAGCCAACTAAGCTAACGGGCAGCGAGGGCAATGTTAACCTGCAGCTAATATCCCCAGTCTGGCAGCGAGTGGTGGGAGAACTACACCTGCAGTATCTCGTAGTGCGCCCCATGGTCAATGGGAGCTCGGACCTGCGCACCAGCTTCGTCAACTACTGGCGTTCCAACTGGACAAAGCTGGAGATTGGGCACCGTGGTCTTGGCAAGAGTCTGACCATGTCCTCAAGCACTGCAGCTCCGCTTATCGAAAACACTGTGGTCACCATGCAAGCAGCGGCACAACTGGGAGCCGATCTCGTGGAGTTCGATGTGCATTTAACCAGAGATCTTGTGCCGATCATTCATCACGATTACTCCATCCGGGTGTGCATTGACTCTAAGACACCGAAAAATCGCAGCGATCTAACCGAGGTGCTGATCAAGGACATCACTTACGAGCAGCTGAAACAGCTGAAGACCTACCAGGTCGTTAGCAACAAGATCATCGAGTATCCCGCCCACAACAACGTGGAGATCGCAGAGCAGCGTCTTTTCCCCAGCCTACAGGACTTCTTCGAGCAGGTGAATCTCACGGTGGGATTCGACATTGAGATCAAGTGGCCACAGCAGCGCTTCGATGGCAGCTACGAGAGCGAGCAGACGATCGACAAGAATCTCTTCGTGGATCGCATTTTGGAGGTAGTGCAGAAATACGGCTGTGGACGGCTCAACATCATCAAGAGTTTCGATGCAGATCTCTGCACGCTGCTGCGCTACAAGCAGAACATGTACCCGGTGCTCTTCCTCACCAGCAGCAAGGTGAACGCCTTCGCCGATCCTCGCACCAGCACAGTAGAGCAAAGCATCAATTTTGCCCAGGCTTTCGATCTGGCGGGCATTGTGCCCAACGCAGTGTTCATCAAGGCAGATCCTTCACTGGTGCAGCGGGCCAAGTCACAAGTACCGTTGATCCTGCTTTGGGGAGGTGATCTCAAAGATCGCGAGTCACTCAATTGGTTCCATCAGCTGGGACCACACGGTCTGGTCTACGATCGCATGGATCTCTGGCTGCCCCCAAACAAGACCAGTGCCTTTGATGCTGAAGAGGACCTTCCCGAATTCTTCCAGCTGCAGTGCTCTCCTGCTACTAAACGTGTCCACAACGCAACTGTCGAAAGTATTCTGAGCAATGTGAACTTCCTGTAGACCCTGTAGCTTCATGCCACGCAATAAATGCACATTTATCTAGATTCCAGAAATTTATTTCAATATCCTGTTGCCGCTTCAGCGGTAAAAGGATTTCCACATAATTGCATTTTCCCGCTATGCAGCAGAAATGGCAGGAAAATGGAAAATAAATGATGAAAAGCTCGGCTGTGCTTTGTATTAAACACTTTTCATTTCCAATGAAAGCAGTAGGCGAAAAGTAGGAGAAAACTCTTCTCTCTTACCATGTGACTAGAGTTGCCAGTAGTAATCAGGGCTACATATACTAAATATCCTACATAGCATTTCTTTATAAACAGCGCAGTTTATTTGACGTTTCTGCTGAACTTGAAATTTAAATGTTTAATCAAATCATTGCCATAAACTGCGACCCACACACAGTACACACCCTGAACTTGCACCTACACCCATGCCGAGCACCAATCCCAGTACCAGTGCCAGTCCCATTCGCTGTCATGTCGTGTCATGTCATGACAGGTTGTTGAACATAAACTGCAATTCGCTGGCAAGTGGTCAATCCAATGTAAATATACTTATATTGTCAGCGAAGGCGTCGCAGTTTCCCAGCGGTTATTTTGGTGATGCAACTGCAACACTCAACCTCATCCCAGGGTGCCCTCATCCACTATTCCCCTAAATCCCCTTAAATTTGATTATTGTTCTTTACAAGAGGGTATATTACTGGCAATTCTACTTTTGAGCTTAATTTCTAGCTGGCTAAATGAGAAAATTGTGTGGATAATTATAATTAACTTTAAAAATAGATGTGGAATATATTAAATATAATTGCGACTACTTGGAAAGCAATCAAATGCTAATTAGATGCAACTTTTTAAAATCAGGTTATTGCTCGATTTTGTATAATTTTATATAGTAATTAGAAACATTTGTATGCATTACTTAAGAATGCTAACTACTTATACGCTGATTTTATTATAGTTAAAAGTTCATGTAATTATTAAATCAAAGCATTGCATAACTACAATATGTAACCTCTTCAGTTAACTTCCACAAGTTAATGGGAATATATGACGCTTGAGTTCCGCTTTATCATTCTATATATTCTGTTTTATATTCACCCCATAACTTTTAAGAAATACAATTATGAATTTGTTTTTCTGCATGTAGTATAGCCATAAAGATTACAAAATTGTTTTGGTCTAATCGCACAAAGAATGCCCGCAAAAGAGGCTATAAATCATTCACCTACAAATAATCCTCAACCAGCGTTAATAAATTAATAATACAAACAATTTATTTTATGTATGTTTAATTGTTACTAGCAGACAAATTGGTTCACTTTTTCCGTAATCCATTTGAAGCCTATTGGATATTGAATATTTATAATTAAACCTATTCCACTCTGTCACCTTTCTTTACAGCGCCAGCTGATGGACGCTTATATCCGGCAGAAACGCGCCTCACCTGGAATGGTCCAGGCGAGCGATCTTCAGATCAATCGACCAATGTCCGGAATGCGCAGCAATTCCCGCGAGTTACACGCCTATGATGGACCCATGCAGTTCATGGGTTCGACACAGAACCCGGATCAGATACTGACTAGTAACAGCAGCAGTATAAACTTATCGAGCTCAATCAACTCAAGTCGCAATAACTCAAACAACTTGCGCAGCCTTAGCACGATCAACCAGGAAGGTAAGTCAAATAAAGATCCATAATCGAACTATCTTCAAAAAGAACCACTTCAATGCAGATGTGATCGAGGAGATCTCGTCGCATGAAATGGAGGATGAGGAGAGCAGCCCTGTGACTGTTGTGGAGCAGCCGCTGCCACCGCTTAGTGCCAACTCAACACAGTCTCAGCGAATGCGCAACCGACAGCAATCTATCAGCGATACCCTGGACGAAGAGGACTATGCCAATCGTAACATATCCGGCGTGGCTCCAGTGCGTCCAGTTGGCATTGCCTCGTCCTACAAAGAAGACTCTGCCTTGGATGGCAGCACTGGAGCAGGCAACGGCAGCAGCAGTCTCGGGGGAAATGGGGAATCCGAGGGCGATGTTATTGGCAACATCGATCAGTTTGTTATGCAACCGGCGCCACAAGGTGTCCTCTACAAGTGCCGCATCACCAGGGATCGCAAAGGGATGGATCGAGGTCTGTTTCCCATTTACTATCTGCACCTGGAGCGTGACTATGGCAAAAAGATCTTTCTGTTGGGTGGTAAGTTGATGCTCCCTTCTGTAAAATGAGATGATCCTTTCATGCATTCACAGGACGCAAGCGAAAGAAGAGCAAAACGTCCAATTACATTGTCAGCTGCGATCCCACCGATCTATCCCGGAATGCGGATGGCTTCTGTGGCAAACTGCGCTCCAATGTGTTCGGTACATCGTTCACGGTGTTCGACAATGGCAACAAAGAATGCTCGGAAAGTCCGCGACTCGACCTGGCAGTAATCATCTATGTAAGTATCCATGGTCAAACAGTCAGTCATTTAGTTATATAACTTTTTTCCACCAGGACACAAATATTCTGGGCTTTAAAGGGCCAAGGAACATGACTGTGATTCTGCCAGGCATGACTGAGGACGATCAGCGTGTCAAAATCAGCTCAGCGGATCCAAAACAACAAGGAATACTCGATTTGTGGAAGATGAAGGTAACTTTCAACCAGTTGATGTTAATTTCTATGCACTAAACACATTTTTTATATAGAATATGGACAACATTGTCGAGCTGCACAACAAGACACCAGTTTGGAATGATGAAACCCAATCCTATGTGCTCAACTTTCATGGACGCGTCACACAGGCATCAGTGAAAAACTTTCAACTGGTGCACGACTCGGATCCGGAATATATTGTCATGCAGTTTGGCCGCACCTCCGAGGATGTGTTCACCATGGACTATCGCTATCCCCTCTGCGCCATGCAGGCATTCGCCATAGCTCTAAGTAGTTTCGATGGCAAGATCGCCTGCGAGTGAAAGCCTTTGCTCGACGAATCCTTGTTCCATGGATTATCTGCAGCACTTGCAATTGCCTTATTTATACGACCTGCAACAATGACACTCATAAGAATCCCAAGTTTCCACTGCAAGCCGTACAAAACTGTCATTTAGTACACTTTCTACACACATTATACACTTATAATTCCCAAATGGTTGAAATGTAGTCCTTTCCAAATGGCTTGCTTCTTACGAAAGCATTTAACTTTCATTCCACGTTGTAACTGTGGAATCCAATAATCATATAGTATATCTATCAATTTAAAAGTCAAATTATAAATGATACTCTCGATACTCTCTCAAAATATAACTCAAATCGAATATCAAGTATTTGTACTATATTTAAAGACCTGTATTTAGTTGACAGTTATAGTCATACTATAATCCAAAAATCTAGTCACACGGCATATAGTAGATATAAAATTGTAAACAAATATATGTCTATATATACTTGTAGTATATTTATGTAATATTGTATATTGATGGCAAACTTCATAGAACCATTTTCTGTATCTTTAAAATGTGCTCACCGATTTTATAAACTGCTTTTTCGAATCCCATAAACAAATCAAAAGTTTTTCAAACACTAATCAAATCAAACCAAATCAAATTTTATAATTTGAATACAGCTGGAAGCAAATCGAATATTATAGGTACTTATATATATTTATATCAATATTGATGTGTATCATAAACGATTACTATTAGTACATAAAAGAGAGCATTACTATTTGTGCCGAGCTCTTGTTATGATTAAGTAAAATTCTTACTTAGCAAATAATTATTTTTCAAAATATATATTTATGTATGTATAACTTATTAAGATGAAATCAATAAAAGAACAAATGAATAAAATTTATACAGACCTTTATGTTTATTTCCTGTCCTGAAACAAGTACTTTTAGACTCCAATCCATTGCCAAAAGCTCACTAAAATCACATGCACTCCACAGTATAAAGTAAGTAAAATTTACTTTATTAAATGACATTAAGTACAATTTCTTTTTGTATACAATAAATGCAAGTTATCGGCGTACGTCTTTTGCTTAAAATAAGAACAATTTGATTTTATGTACAAAACAAGGTCAGGTTGAGATTACGTACTTTTGTTAACAACTGCCGCAGTCGCTTATTTTATATGAGTATTTGTAAAATGAAGTGTCGATAATCAAATGATGTGAGCTAGAAAAATAATCATTTGAGATTTACAAAATTAAGACAATTGTTGCTATGAACGCGTTCGCGCTTTGTGCATTCCACGATCTTCCGGAAGCTTGTACTCGAGAGGATCGTAACCCTCGTAGGCTAACTGCCGCTCTGGCGATGTATCAGGTAACTTGTTGATTTTCTTTAAACGAGCATAGACAATTTGTAGGTGGCGTCCAATGTAGTCCTCACCTGGCGCGAGTCGCTGGGCAAACTGCAGACAGGCAGCGGCCTTGGCCAACCATTTGCGCTCCACAAACACCACACAGAGATTGTGAAGACCCTGAGTGTTGTGCGGTTCGTTCTTCAATATGCTGCGATAACACTTCTCAGCTGCATCCAAGTCTTTCATGTGATTTATGTAGATGTCGCCCAGCAGTATAAGACCCTTCACATGAGATGGATGGTGGCGAATTAATTGATTTAGAAATGGCACCGCATCCAGTGGTCTTTTCGTGTCTGCCAGCAGCAGAGCAAGGTTGAAGAGCGCACTCCGGAAATCGGATTTAAGGTGTATAGCACGTTTAAAAAATTGTTCGGCTTCGTCGAAGCTGGACTCATCCATGGCCAACATACCCAGATTAAAGTACACCTTCTCGTTGTTGGCATCTCGGGCTAGAACCTGGAAAAGGCGAGCACGCGACAACTGACGTGCCTCCTCCCCGCCCAGCTCCTGCAGAAGTATGGCTGAATTGAGAAGTGCCTGTTCGTGTTCCGGATATAGTTCAATGGCCTTGTTAAAGTACACGTGCGCCTGTTGGCTCTTCCCCTGCTCCAGGAAAACGACGCCCAAATTGTAATAAATATCAGCGTTCTCGCTGTCATAAAGCAATGCCTGCTCATACACCTCCTGCGCCTGAGCCGTGCGATTCAACTTCATGAGTATGTCCCCGCGATTGATGTAGGCCTGAAAGAAAAGAGTCATATATATAATCTACGAAATAGTGTTGTGTTGTTTAGACTCACCTGAACATAGTCACTGCGCATGCTAATGGCTTGACGGTAGAGATGGTCAGCTTCTTCCAGCCGCGTTTGGTTCTTGGCTATCAGATTAGCCAGATTAATGAAAACATTCAAATGATTAGGTGCAATGCGTGCGTGATAGCTAACACCGGGTTTGGCTTGAGGAAACAGCGCCTTGGCACGGACATATGCCTGCTCCGCTTCCGCGTAGCGCTTAAGGTTGTTGTAGGTGCGTCCAACGTTGATGTGGGCACCAATGTCATCCTCCTGAATGCTCACCGCTTGCTGAAAGTACAATAATGCTTCCTCATACTGTCCCTCGTTCTCCAGGGCGTGTCCCACATTGTTGAAGAGCTTCGCATTGCGTTGGTTCACATGTACTCCTGACATGAACAGTGAGTACTCACTACGCCAGTCCCAGTTGCGCTGCTGTGTCTTTAGCGTATGCGACAGCAACAGAGCAACGAGTGCGACCTGTGCCATGCGTCGCCATTGCTTTCCCCATCGAGATTGCAACTGCACATAGCCATAGGCAACAAGCAGACAGTAGCCCATCGATGGCATATAAAGAATGCGTTCGGCAACCACAAATCCCACGGGAAAGAATAGATTTGATGCGGGCAAAAAGGGCAGCACCAGCCAGCCGAGGCACATCAGTAGGATGCGTGACTGCGCCAGATTGCGCGTAAAGCAAGCTTTTGCCGTCAACACAGCCAGCGCAAGGAAGGTGAACAAGGTAGCCACATTGCGGGCGTCCGAGAATCCCTCCAGCAATGGCACAGTACCTGCAATAGACGGTCACACATGAATACTTATGAGCAATTACTTTTAAAACGTACTTACCCATTGTCCAGTCACAACAAAGCAGAGATGGACACAGTAACAGCCAAGAGTTAAGGTAGATAAGGTAACCATAGGTGAGCTGACGCACAGGTGTCGCTGCAGCTGAAGCAGGATTATCGAAACGTGTGAAAATTGGCAGCTGGGATCCCATCACATAGACACGTCCTACCAGCAGAGCTACTGTGATGCTGACCAAGAATCCCAAGCGTTTCCAGAGCACAGACGACCAGCGTCGTGTACTGCCGTTGCTCAGTGACTTAATTGTCGACTGTTCCTCAAACAGACGCAGTACAAAGTGACACAAATGAAGCGGACGCAACTGCTGCACCACGAACAGCTCATACACCGCACAGATACCAGCGACCGTGATGCCCTGCTCCTTGCACAGCATTGAGGCCAGTAGGCAACCGCCAAAGCATAGGAACAGCGACAACCAGTTCGTGCGACGAGACGAGAGCGTAGAGTGCGAGGACTGTGAGGAGAGCGAGGAGCTCGTTGCATGCGCGTAGCTGAGGAACGCGCCCAGGTAGCATATCGAAGAGAGCAATTCAGCCCGACCAACGACGCCAGTAACGGCCTCTGTATGCACCGGGTGTGTGGCGAATAGGAGCGAGGCAACAAAAGCGCATGTGTTGAGCGAGGCAGGCGTCGTCCCATCGTTACTGCTTGCAGCACACTGGCGCAGCAGAAGGCGGCACACACGACGCCACAGCAGGCAGACGGCAATGTGCAGCAGCAGGTTGACGAAATGATAACCGAATGGCTCCAAAGCATGCAGCAAGTAGTTGAAGCGGAATGTGAGCACTGTCAACGGTCTGTAGGACTTGTGCGACTGCTCCTTGCGCATCGGTGTGCCCCAGAAATCGTTGAGGAACACATTACGAAGCGGCGTACTCGGGCGCAAATCCTTGTTGTCCCTTATGGCGCTAATGTCATCAAACACCAAGCCACATTGTGTGCTGTTGTAATAACATACCACGCAGGCAACACAAATGCACAGAAACTCTACCAAGTTGCGCTGTGAGCTGCTGTTACTGCAGTTGTTATTGCTGCTGCTACTCCTGCTGCTCCTTTCTCTCTCACGGTGGCATGTGGCTGCCTGTGTTGATATTGCTGTTGCATGTTGTTGATGTAACTGCTGCTGCTGCTGTTGGTTTGGGTTCGTTGACATCGTTGACTTTTCTTCTTCCCAAAACGTTCCCGTTACTTTCAGCTCTTTCCAGTCCGTGCAGAACCTCAATTCATGTATCCATAATTACTTCACTAACCGATTGGAATGTTTGCGAATGTTTCATTGAATGTTTTATGCATGTAATTTTACAGAAAAACTTTGGGGAGATTCTACATTATCTGCAAATACAGTAAAATTGGTAAATTAATGAACATTACTTAAGTTGTTTTACAATGTTTAAATAATTATTCAAATTTCAAAGAAATAACAAAGCATAAATTATTAGAAGAACTTCAATTTGATGCAACAACTTTTAGTTCAAAGTAACCACTTTATGTGGGGCTTTCATTAAACGATTAAGAGGATTAAAAACTTTCTTTCATTCTTACCATTGCCCTCAATTATTGTACATTCAACACGCCCTTTCCTAGTTTATTTGCAACTATGTAATTTTTGCAGAATTTTCTTTTGCTTTGTCAAGGACCGGAAAAAATCAATTAATGCGCAACAAAGTAACTTCGTCCCGGTTACTGTCCTCAATACCGACTGCATACGCCAAAATCCCGAAGTTAACAAAGTTGTAAGCGTCGCTGCCGCCGTTGTTAACGGCAACGACAACGTCAACACCAGCGTCGGAGTCGGCGTCAGCGTTAACGTCACTAGCAGCAGCAGAGACAGGAACCGGCAATTGCACAGAGAGCAAAGTTGCAAAAAGCAAACTGAGTTAGGAGTTTGAAGTCCTGCGGAGAAGTGAGTGTTTTTGTTTGTGTTGTAAATATTATGAAATTACAGGGCGAGAGGCCAGTGCCATAAGGACTATAAACAGAAGTGGCGCATCGGTATGCGGATATGAATGCAACATTTTCTCACTTGCGCCAAGCGACAGAGCAGAGAGACACCAACAATGTTGCACTCAATGTCATCGATTTTGTGGCGGCAGTCAAAACAAAACTCCACCAAAAGTAAATGTTCAGACTGCGAAGAAAAGAGATAGCAGGCCGCACAGAGAGAGAATGGGTGACTCAAAGAGAGTGAGAGCGTGTCACTGAGAGCAACATTGTTGCACGACCGACTTTCTGTGAAAGACCCGAAGGACGAAACACGTGCCGGCTAAGCTTGTTGATTTCCCGCCATTTGATACGCATGCGCCTGCAAATCCTTGCACTTTCATTTCGTGCCACCAACAGCCACAGCCGTCCACAAATGGGCGCTCACAGAGGCTCTCGTTCCAAGTGTTTTTGTAAAATTACTTTGACCGAGATCCTTTCTGTGCTGCTGTAGCAACTATGGTACTGTAAAACCACCCTCACTTGTGACGCGCGTGTATTCGCATCTACAGTGCCAATTATATATCGCAATTACATTGGCGTCCATGCGTCGTGTACAACACAGCTTCCAACAACAACAATAACACCACCGAAAGCAAGGCTATTAATGTACATAACATATGAACGTTCACACATACACAATTACGGTAACACAAACTGATTTACTTTGTTGCAAATTATTGCAATTAATACAATGTTGCCGCTGACAGTGAAATAAAAATATGCATTTGCTTAAGCCCATTTCAACTATGTTCGTCACTTATATCATTTAATTCGCTAGTATTAAACGTACTTACATTTAAATAAACTAAAGTTACATTTTTACACAAAATTCAACTCGGCTTTGGCCCAACTTGAGTGCAATCTGCCATTCTCATTGCCACGCATGCATATACGGTAATCGATAGATGAAAGTTACTATCGCCAAAGAGTAAAAAGCTATCGATACCGGCCATAACAGAGCAACCCTAAACATAGCAACGTTGTGAGCAAAAGCGTTTTTGCCGAAAAAAATATATTGTTTCTTGTAAACTGTAATAAACAGTTATCAAAGTTACTAGGAAAGCAACAATACAATGTCGTCCACAGAGGACTTTTATTTGCGCTACTATGTTGGCCACAAAGGCAAGTTTGGACATGAGTTCCTGGAGTTTGAATTCCGGCCTGATGGAAAACTGCGCTATGCTAACAATTCCAACTACAAAAACGACACCATGATTCGTAAAGAGGCATTCGTGCACCAGTCTGTCATGGAGGAGCTAAAGCGAATCATCATTGATTCGGAAATAATGCAGGAGGACGATTTGCCATGGCCGCCACCAGATCGCGTTGGTCGACAGGTAAATAGCCCGACTTGCTTACCGCGAATTCCACCAATAACTCTCGTTTATTCTACAGGAACTGGAAATTGTCATAGGAGACGAGCACATCTCGTTTACTACCTCGAAAACGGGATCTTTGGTGGACGTGAACCGTTCAAAAGATCCAGAGGGCCTTCGCTGTTTCTATTATTTGGTACAGGATCTGAAGTGTCTGGTCTTCTCCCTTATCGGTCTGCATTTCAAGATCAAACCCATATAAATCCGGATATCTCACTGTTCCACAACTGTATTGAACTCATTTTCTATCTTAAATACAAATATATTAGCTGACTCATTAAATTTTGTAATGACCATACTTCAAAAACAAAAACTTTTGTTTCATTACTTTATCCTCATCTGAGTCTAGGAATTATCCCGTTCAACGTTAAGTCACATAATGGTTGTAAACGTTATCATTTATTGAACAACATATTAAGGTACAGATAAAAAATATTTAAGTCCTTTACATTTGTACATTTTTAAACTATATAATTGGTATAAATGTATAGATAAATCTTATATGGAAATGTAAATATATATTTATGTATATATATTAAAAAATAATATTTTACAATCAGATTCATTTGTTGTGTATATAATAAGGCTTACAAATATCGAATATTATTTCGATCTATGTATGTAAGGTGTCTCTAAAAAACCGATTTACATGATAAAAATGTAAATCTTGCCGAATTGTTAAGAGATTTGTAATTGAATGTGTTGCATACTAAATTGTTGCTTACTAAATTCAGTCTTTGGGGTTACTTAGCAGTTCTAACTAAGACTACGGCACTGCACTTGGTAAATGCACATTAAAACTAGGGTAACTAAAGAAAGCTCTTGTAGAGCCGGATGCGTAGATCTCAGAGTCATAACTGTGGCTGCTGCTGGTGTAGGGCCAGAGTCGCTGCAATATTTGTGCTGGGTCTCTCAAGGTAATTTCCAGGCATCGGTCCCAGCCCTGGCATCTCCAGTTGCTGTTGCTGTTGCAGCTGCAGCTGCTGCTGATGTTGTTGTTGCTGTTGGTGTTGCTGCTGTTGTTGTGACGGTGCCTTGGCCAAACTGGGCGACGCTTGTAGAGGCGTGTTTGAGCCAAGACTGCCTCCAGGACTTGGCCCGCCTTCTTTGAGTGGACAACCGATAGTGAGGCGAACATGTAAACCTGATTCTTTTATGAGATTGACCACATCTCCGTGCGACATGCCCGCAATGTCAATGCGATTAACAGCAATGATGCGATCTCCCACCTTAAGCTCACCACAGCGATCGGCGGGACTGCCAGGGATTAGTTTACCTAAAGAGTAACCAATGTAAGTAAGTTGTGTCTTCAGTGCCTGGTGGATACTTACCAATTGTGGAGCCATAGTAATGATTAGACGACGAGATAATGACAAACCCAAAGCCCTCGTTTTCATGGCGACTCACAATTACATCGTATGGATAGCGTCGCAATTGGGGCATGGGAGCTTGTTGCAAAAACGACGTGCGTCGACGACGGAGTATCATTGTCACCTGACCACGAACAGCGGACTCGCCAACCAGCGAGACGACCTTGTGGTGTGAAGAATTCAGCTGCAATAACAAAATAATAGAAAGATTATTTGAGGATATATACAATTTTGAGGTAAATGATCAACCTACCACATTGATGCCATCGATGCTAAGAATCTCGTCACCTGTTGCAATGCGATGATCATTATCAGCTGCACCACCAGGCACAATGTGGCCAACGGTCACCTGAGAGCCCTCCTCGGTTCCGCCAACAATGCGAAAGCCAAATCCCATCGCCTGTCGCTCAAGCGTCACCTCGGTCAGCTCACACTGATCCGCATCCTCGGATACATCCAGCAATGCACCATTTCGCCAGCTGGGCGAATGTTGCAATTGCAATTGTTGCGGCGGATCTAGATTAGCAAATCCCACCCGTCTTCTATCGCTGAGCAGTTCATTGACACGACGTTGCATCCGTTCGTTCTGAATATGTGCCGCCTGCATGGGAGAGTACTGTCCACTAGCTGCAGAGACTGCTGGCTGCTGAACATAGTAGCCCAACTGGGATGGCTGTTGAGGACGCTGATAGCGCTGGGCCTGGCAATCATAGCAATAGCACGACTCGTGATGAGCCAGTGGCAAAGGCAATGGTTGCATGCTCGGAGGTAGGCCATATATAGGATTGTAGTTTCCTCCACCATCGACGTCGACATCCACATCGACACCATCTCCAACTCCAACGCCAGTCTGTAACGTGGCCTCTGCTAGGCGTTCACTTAGTCGACTGACCATCTTAGGATATGGATCCATAAATGGAATGTCATCCAGCTCCTGCAGACTGTTGTTTGACTTGCCCTGAGCCTGCAGGTGTAGTGATTTATTCTCTCCCACGGTGTCCACATTCGTCTGTTGCAGCTCATTGCTGGGCGTGAGGACCCGGACACGTCGTGTGTCCACCAGCGGCGTCTTGGGTCGCATGGGCAGCACCTCCTTGGGCTGAGTGCTGTATAAATCGGCAGTTGGCGTCTTGCTGCGGAATAAACCACCTCCTCCAACAGTGCCGCCCACAAAGTTCTTTCTCAGCTTGGCCACATTACCCAATCCCAATCCCAGTTGACTTCCCTGACTTGGAGTCGTTTGTTCGGGCGGTGTGCGTTGAATCTTGAGAGCAGTAGGCGTGGTTTGGCTGCACTCTTTCAGTAGTTCTACTACATAAAAATGTGGTTTATTGCGCACGTTGATTCCATTGATCTCGAGCAGCACATCGCCTTCAAGAAGCTGAGTGCAACAGTTGCGATCTAAAATCTTCTTTACGATTTGGCCACAAGCCGAGTCAGCAATGGTGAAACCAAATCCCATTGAACCCTTCATGATGGAGAATGTGTAGATCTCTGGTTTCTTCATCAATATGAATCCACTTCCCGTCGACTTGCTAACGCCTTCACCCGACAGATCTAAGAAATTGTAGTTGCCATCCATGTTGAGGTCCACATTCAGACGACGTTGCTTCTCAGACTCACAAGGAAGTCCATCTACAGCCATGGTGGTCACCACCTCGGTATTGGGATCGTTGGGATCAAAGGGCAGCGGATAACCACGACATACTTCCAAAGCAGCCGTCTCGCCGGGCATTATGGACTGAAAGATGTTGACCATGTCGTGATGTGTGTAGCCCAGGACGCAAGTATCGTTCACATAAACTAATACATCCCCAGTCTGCAATTGTCCATCTAGCCAAGCTGGTCCATTGGGCACCACCGTCTTGATCTGGAGGAACTCCTCCACATCACTGCCAGAGCTGCCATCGCTGCCCACAATGGTGAATCCAAGTCCACGTGTCGACTTCAACAGCGTCGTATTGATGCGTTGTCCCTGTAATTCCGCCGGATTGCGTGTGAACTTATACGGCAGTTTTGTGGGCGTGCCAATGGCAACTGAAGCTATTGGCAATGGTGTCTGCATGCCACTTGTATCCTGTGCAGCTGTGGGGGTCTTGGAACGCTGTTGTTGCAGCTGCTGCTGTTGCTGCTGTAGTTGCTGCTGCTGTTGCTGCTGTAGTTGCTGCTGCTGTTGCTGCTGCTGTAGCTGCAACTGTTCCTGTTGCTGCTGCTGTTGGCGTTGCTCGGCCGCACGACGTTTTGCCTCGAGCACGGGATTCTCGTACTGCGTGCGACGGTTCACATGATCGATAAAGTACATGCCATACATGGAATCTTCAATCTTTTCCCAACCATAGGGCAACTCATCCTCACAGCAATCCTCCAGTGATTTCTTCTGGTATTTGGATAAACGCGGATCCAGCCAATGCGAGGTGCCCGTATTGTGACTAAGGATTCAAAGTAAGTATGATTAGTTTATGAATTTTATAGATTGTCGATTCTTTCTTACTCTATGAAGTACAGTTCACCACGTTCCGTGTAGGCAGTTTCCCACTTTGGAGGCAGTGGACCCAATCCATCGCCGGGATCTTCATGATTTTGTGTCTGATTGACGTCTGCAGTACCACATTCGCTGCCAATGCTGCTGCTGCCTCCTCCTTCGCCATTGTAATACGTATTTTGCAGCAGATTCTCTATAAAAATAAAGCAAACTTTTAGTTCAACTTTTCACACTAAAGGCCAGTCAGAATGGACCAATCAATCGATGAAACTGTCAACAATAGAGCTACCCTCTAAACCGGATAGGTTTGGTCCATAATTAAACTTTGGTTGAATGATTGTCGCCCTTGTGCAACCGTCAACAAAGTGCTGTGCAACCAGCCGAAAACACTTACTAACTTGGCCAGCAAAATCCCCCTATTTAGGGTCAATGTGGAGTGAACCGTTAACAGTCCTCCGGTTAACCAATCACACAGAGAATGACTTAATTGCGCTTCTGACCTAATTCTAATGATGCAACACTGTATTGATTAAAGAAAACAAGTCAAGAAACGGCGACAATCTAAACAGAAAAAACCAGGCCAGTAAGCTCTATATGAAAAGTCATTAAACTCTGAACAACTTCAATCTGTGACTTAATTTGATGCAAAAATATACCTCGATGCTCATCAGAACTAGACACAAAGCTTTTGGTAGTCACTGTGATCGAGGTGAGGCTAGAAAACGGTCCAGTCATTCAGTCGTTAGCGTTAGCCCATATATGGTAACATTATTCATCTGCATAAGGTTGGAGAGAGAGAGAGAGAGGAGGGGAACGGAGGTAGATGGCGATTAGGAGAGCAAAGCATTCGAAGTAACTTATGGAAATCGAAAAAAAAGTAAATTTTGAAACGAATGCAAAACATTTGCATAGAGAAGTATAAATATTTATACGTGCCGTTTGCCAGCTGAAAGAAGGGCAAATACACCGGTATAGTTTGAGCAGGAAACGGGTGTGGAGTGGTGCTGTGGGAAGGAGAGGACAGTAGGTCTTATCAATGCTGGGCAAGCAAACGGTAAAGCATTTTATTCAGTTGGACACAGGAAGATATGAAAACCGGGCGCATTTACTGCAGAAACTCTAAACGGCGAGGGGGCAACTCTGGCACACAAGCTTCTAACTCTGTATGCGTGTGTATATGTGTGTCTAGAGGCTGCATAATCCAGAAAGTGTGAACGAACGAGTCCAACTACGGAAGTTGTTGGAGCTGGTCCCTGGAAAATGTGCGCAAAGGGGTGTTATGGTTTGGTGCAGATGTTAGTAACAATTAAAAGCCAAATAATTAAACTCTCTGATACGAAAAGTTATTAAACAGAGTCAACTCGAAACTATGTTCTACTCATTATTTCTGTGGACTTTTACACAGAGTATTTTGCAATAATGCCGACTCGTTTACAGCACGTTTACTTGTTTTTGCTGTGAATCTGTGGCACAGTTTGCTTTAATAGTTGCCCCTCCGTCTCTCGCGACACGCCCTCCCATCATCTGGCGATGTCTTGTGTAAATATTTGTAAAGCGAGCGAGAGAACCAAAAGGTATTGGATCATCAGATGTGCCACACAAAAATACAGTTCTTTTTTTAGTGGCTAAGGGCTCCATGAAAGCAATTTAGGTAAAAGTTCATGTATTTGAAGAAAGAAACCCATCGTGAAGGAACCCATTTAAATCGTGTCGTGACACGAATTCGCAGCGAACAATTCAATAGGTTTGTGTTCTCAAACAACACAGTGATGGTGCAAATATTATGCACAGTTTGCTCGTCCAGTGTAAACATTCTTTGTTTACAGTGCTGGCACAAAAATTGATTACAGCGTTGCTTAATCAGATAACTCAACAGTTATGGCAAATATGTAAGTTACACTAAATGATTTTAAGCGTAAACAGACAAATTATCAGAGATATAGTAAATTTCTTTGTTTGGCTCAAAACTATAAGTTCAGCACTAAAATAGACTATTTGTTTAACAGTCAGTGTGCGTTTATAGTTAATGATACGTGTTTGCGCGTTTCTATTAGTCTTAAATTTTGTTTGTTTTGAACGATAGTTTGGTTTGCATAAGTTATCTGTTGTTCTGATTTATGTAAACAAGCAAAAAGTAAGCAATCAAGGGAAATATCTTCGTATCTACGCAAAATACTTCTTCTCTAACAGTTAAGATAAGCAAACAAAATGAAGTTCAACTGTAACAACAGCTAAAAAAGAACAAATAAAGATTGGTTAAGGAAGAAATTAAGTTAGACTATTTAGTTGCTCGATTCCAATCTAAAACACATTAAAAGTTATATTGTACTTCGATGATTTTAGGCGTTTACGAGCCAAAAGATCTTCTGTTTAGAGATTAAGAACGATTTCTGTTGAAAGTCAATGAACTGTACACAAATAACATGTTGCAGCCATGAATTTCCATAGTTGCCACAATTTTTTTTCGGGCTGCATGACTCCAAACTACAACATTTATGGGGCGGACACAAGATCGTTGTTTATATTTAGCTTTGGACCTTCAGAATGCATTGTTGCAGCCAACAAAAGTATCTGTAATCGGTATCAGTTTCTGTATGTTTATCTTTGTAACTCCATTCGCATTTCTCTCTGCTTGTCAATCTCCTGATCTGCAATTAAGCACAATTTTTGCTTTATTATCGCTGGCAATCAAGGAACTCCACTTCAGACAAAACCATTTATTATGAGAGTAGTAGGAAGATTTCTTGATTAGCACAAACACAACCAACAGAGAAATACGAATGTGAATCGTTAAAACCAAGAGTGAGTGAAGATGACTCATACGCCAAGACAGTTGTGGGAAATCCATTATAATTTACAAATGGAGTCTCAATGACAAAGCGTATATATGTATGTACATTTTGTTTATATACCTTTGAATACCAATGAATGTGAGTGAACTGTGTCGTGTGGCAAATTGATGTTGCACTTCAACTTCAACTTAGTTTAGTCTGGAATAGGGTCTGGAATTATCTTTCTGCTTCTAGTCGAAGAAATTGAAAAGAGTTTTCATCAAATAAGTATAGACTACACCACCCACTTTCCTCTCCCCAAGCCACACCCACGTCCCTTGTCCCACTTTAGGTTCCACAACACTTCACCGCTTCAAGGCAGTGTCTTTGTTCCCAGGTAAAACATACATACAAAATTGTGTAGACTTGTTGGCCAGGCCAATGGCAGAATGGAGACTGGAGAGCTGGAGACTGTAGGCTCTGGACTGATTCATCATGGGTTAAAGTTGCTAGCACTTGGTTTTTTATTCTTACATGTATTCACTGTACTTTGTCTTAATGATTGCATCTAATTGGCTTTGCTGCTTCGTTAACTTGGCTTACAGTGCACGCCACAAGAGGCACAGTCTCGACTCCCCTTTTGCATGTCACAGTGTTTGGCGTAATCAAGAAATTAATAATCGCATCATATGACGACGACAGCGACGACGACGACGCCGGCAATGGCAACGGCAGAGGCAACGGCTACAGCGACGGTTCTGCTAATTGAGTCTGACGTGACGCGTGAATGATAAGCTGTTTTCTGCTGCAAGGTGTTTCCTCGTGGGTGACCGTCAAGTTCATTGCCACCACTGTTTCCAAACAGTGGTGTCTATTTCGTTAATGCCACCCCATTCAAACACACAGTTCAACCAATAAATTCATACATTTTACGCGCTAATAATTAAAAGTTAACCTAAAATTTAGCTTTAAAGCTGTTAGCACGATCATAACAATGGTATGAACAGATAATATTGAGACACCACAAGATATAGCGATTGAGTCACCACCACACCACTTGCCCAACTTCCGTTAGACATTAAAGTTGGCCCAAAAATAAAAGTTAATACGTTTTAAAACGGCCCATTTAGGCCTTGTCGTGTTTTAACCAAGTTAATCAAGAGCGTTTACACGTTTTGCCCACTCTAGTGCACTGAATACGTTTTGAAAACTATAAATATCAATTTTATTAATCCACCACGCCCACTCGCCTCCACTTGAATGACATGTGGGTCGATTTGGCTTTGGCTTTGGCGTGAACTCGTTTTGTTTAACGTGGTTTGGCTTTGGGTTTCATGAATGAATGAAATTTGACTTGCCTAATGTCAGTGTGGTTAACCCACTATTACTACTATAAATTACTACGTCGCTGTAAACGCCTTTAAAGCCATGTTTAAGCGATGACAAGCGTTCAAATAGCTGGCGATGAAACAGACTAAAGTTTAGTTTGGCTGACTTGTTAATTTTAAAGCTAACTTTAAAAAAATTCCTGAAGAAAGGGAGAGTGCGAAGGGAGGGGATCTTTGAGTTGACAAAGAAGGTGAAACCAAGCATAATATTGAAAGCCAACTGCTCAGCTATCTTAGAGGCGGTAAGAAGACTTACAAGGAGAAGTGAGAAATGGGTTTGTCTTACAATTGACCCCTTGTTTTAAACTTGTTCTTTTCTTGTCGTCTTTTTGTTTTGCGCTTTTGTGTGTTGTTTCACTTTTATTTATTTCCAGTTGAGCATGAGGTGTAAACAATTGGCACGTGTCGAGTGCAACAACAGCGAAGAAGAAAAAGAAAATAAAACCAAAGCACACAAAAGCAAAAGCTGTAAGACAACAAGCCAAATCAATTGAACTTTTACGTTCACACTTATTGCTCAGCCGCCCCGTTGTGTGACGGAGGGTGTAGCCATTTAGTTGAACTTATTACGCCCTGCAGTGCATGAATTTCCTTGCACTTGCTTGTGGTATGTTGAAATCTAAAACCATAACTGAAGTTCATGTAGGCGGAAATGAATAACTTGAGACGAACAATTTATTGTTTGATTATGTTTGGACTGTAATGATTAACGGAATAACAGAGTGTCAGCTCAGTTAAACTTTTGTTTTTAATTAATGGTCACAACAGTGTTTTCAGCTTTCTATATCTCCGTTTGATGTATTAGTGCTCCTCCGTGCTTCTTCCATTTATTTATAATCGTCTACTGAATCTGAATCTAACGCACAGATGTTTTCTTAGCTATTTTTTATGCTTTTCGATTTGTATCTGTTCTTTGAAGTACTATTTATATGTAGCCGATTCTCAAACTGTCTATCTTTATCTGCAAACAATTTTTCAAACTATCTGGATTGTTTTTCGTTATTATTATTAATCTGCTTTAAAGTATCTTGTTCTTCCTTATTTCCTTGATCTGCTTGTAGTTGAATACACAATTTATTTTCCCATCTTCTATTTCTCCTATCAATTTACTAGTCTCTTTTATTCCATATCGATCTTTCTCCATCTCCAACCTAGTCATAATACCCATCTAATATTTAATGTATTACCCATAATAATTCATTTGTTTTAGTTAATTGAAATTCTCACCTTTGCTGCCTTTTAAGATACTGCTGGGATGTCCAACACTTCGCCCGTTGGTAGAGTTGCCATTAACTCCGTTATTTCCAGTGTTGCCACTGCCATTGCCAAACTGATTGTGGCCTGAAACTTGACTATTGAGAGATGAGGTGCCGCCTAGAGACGCGACATCTTCACGTGAGGCATGCAACATTGCGGACTGTGGCTTCTTGATGGCGGGCGGTGGCAGCCCAAGAGGCGGTGCTGGCAGTGCTGCCTTATGAATGCCATAAGCTCCAGTTCCAATGTGACCAATACCAACTCCATTATTGCCACTTGCAGTTAGATCAGCGGCGTTGACATCGTTGCAATTGAATTTTGCCATGTGGCTGTGTGCGTTGCTGCGATTACTTCCGTTGGCAAGGTTAGAATTTAGACTTGAGTTTCCGTTAAATGTTGCAAAACTGGTCGAGGCAATTGGCACAGCTGTTGCTGGCGATGCTGTTGCCGTTGATGCTGTTGTTGCTTCCACAACAGGATGTGTGTGTGGATGTTGGTGGGAAGCATTTAGCACAACTGACGACGGCGCCAACTGTTGCTGCTGTGGCTGTTGTTGCTGCTGCTGCTTCTGTTGATAATAATGGCTGTTGAACTGTTGTTGTTGCTGCTGCTGCTGATGTTGCAACATTAGATAATCACTCGTTGCTGCCGGCGCCGCTGTTAATGCTGTTGCCGTTGCCTTTGCACCGCTTTTAACCGCTGCAACCGGAGGCAACACCGCACCGCCCGTTGCCGTCGCTGTTATTATTGGCATATTCTTCACGATGTTTGTCGAGGTTAAAGTTGATTAATTTTAAACCTTTTGCAGCTTAATCCTCACATCTGTTGGCCATTGTACACTTTGAATACTTTGTGCTTTTAGCTTTTAAACTTTTATTAATTATTAACTCGTGTTCTCGCTGTCTCGTCCGCACTTCACTTTAACGTCGCATATTTCTTATTTCATTCTATTGTGCAATGGAAAAATGCTTAAACTGCAATTAAACAAAGCCGGATGCAAAAAGATAAAATTATTAACTAGTCAAAATTGCTGAAATCAAGAGAGCTCGACTTTGAGATGCCCAAAACACACACATACAGAAACACAAACACACTCAACTAACTGCAGATGGCACCACAGACCACCTCAATAGTGTTAATAAAAGTGAAACCAATCAATTGAATGCAAAAAGCCATAATAAGCACGGGAAAGGTTAAGGCGTATATCTTCACTCTATTCAACCCAATTCTTAATCTTTTTAAAATAAATTATTTATTAGAAATTATAATGAATGCCCAAAAGACAATAATAAAACTTGATTTTCTTTTAGATTTTGGTTTTTCCTGTTCCAAAACGTTTGACTCATGCAAACCATTATGAATTTGGATGCGGGAATGCATAAATAATACAAAATGAAGAAAATTAAGTGTGCGAAAAAGAGGCAAGAAGCACGAATAACATTAAATTCCTCAAGCGAAAAATTTACTCCAATAAAAAACAAAAATATTAAAAAAAAATTGAGAGGCACACAATCATCCAGCACAGGGAACAAGCGGCTACAATCACCAGCAAAGAATGCCAGCAAACAGAACAACAAAGGCGAGAAACAAGTTTTCAGACCATGCCACCAGATCGACCAGTCAGACATGATGCCACAAGCAGCAGCAACAACAACAACAGCAGCAGCAGCGAGCTAAAGGTAACCCCCATATAAACACAACACACACACATACACCTTTATGCTGGTGTGAGTATGCATGGGTATTTGTGGCAACTACACTGCACTTGCCACGAGACGCTGCCGCTGTTGCAGTTGCAGTTGCAGGATAGTTAACAGCGACAACAATGCACTGGGAAAACGAGTCGCTAACGCCGCGGGTCTAGGGAAAACCACTGGAGGCAGCAAGGCAACGAGAGGGGGAAAATTCCCAAAGTTACCTACGGTCAAGACTCGGCACGATCTCTTTTTATATATTTTTTTTTTTTTTTTTTGTTTTTTTCGGACGCACGTTGCACGTTGCTGAGCACCTGTCACATATAAAAAATAAACTGAAACGCGAAAAAGCGAAAAGTGCACGTAGCGACAACGTTTGTGGTGCAAACTTTCAATTGTTGCAAGTTGCTGTTAGGCGGCAACAACAACAATAACCGCTAAAAAAAACAAAAGACCATAATTTCACTTCATAAGAGAAATTTATCATTAACGCTTTATAATTATAACCGTCGTTTACTACGTTTGCTTTTTTATGTTGACAACATTGCGGTTGCTGCTGTTGCTGTTGCTGTTGCTGAGTTTCTGTTGTTGTTGGATGATGCGCCAAGGTGCCGCTTTATTTATATGGGAATTAGCGTTGGCCGTCAATCAAGTCGGAGTCGTCGGCATTATGATTATGATTAAGTGGCCAGCTAACTAAAAACTTTAAACTAAGCATATTAAGCAGACGTGTACGTATTTAAATTTCCCTCGGCCAATCTTCAAATTGGCATTGTAAATGCCTAAAACAAACAACATACACACACAGACACACACTCACACATATGTACTTATAAAAACACCAATACTCGAAGGCATGTAATTTTGAAATTTTCAATCAATCAAAGCAAAAAGTAATCCACTTTCTAAGATATGCACATGTTTGGCATGTGTGTGGAACTAATTCGTAAGTGTACGTGAAAATGTGAGTGAAAAGCGTCGGAAAGTAAACAATTTGCAATTTTTGTTGTTTTCTTGCTAAAGACAACATGAAAACACTTTCATTCTTCGCACCTCTTTATTGTTTGCCTCAATTTATGGGGATCGATCACCAATCTCAGCGATCACAGCCGATCACAACAATTGCAGGAGTCACTTTCCATTTCAGAGCGAGAAAACCACAACCACAAACACAAACGCGTTTCCAAATTGAGCGGCGCTTACACACACATACAATCAAAATACACACACTGACGATTATGTTGTATATGTTTGAACTTGTTATTGCTTTTCTACCTCCTCGACAGTTTACTGAGCAACGCGTTACACCTGCGCCGAAGATAATGCTATGAGTAGACTGTCTGCGAGCTCCTGGCTGTATTAAAATTCACACAAGCTATCAATATTAATGTTAAACAACATCAATACGTTAGTGCTTTATTTTTTTATATTAAAGTTACACCATAATTTATTTTTTCCCGCTGCAGAGTATAATCACGCGCGGCGCAACCGATTCAAGCGAAATCTCAACAACAACTAAACAACCTTATGCACGATACTATCGATACTCTCGGCGCGTACCTGTTGCTTCGCACAAGACACCAACACGCAAAACATAAAACAAAGCGTATATTTTTAAGCGCACCGATAAAACGCGGTTCACAATGAAAAAAAAAATGTTAAAAAATAACTCAAAAACGTCTAGATAGATAATTTGGCGAACGAAAAATTAAAACAACCACAGCGCAATCGGCATCAACAACGTAGCACTCACGCACGATGAAAATGCATTTTATTATTATATCGATACCAACAGTGCATTTCAATTTATCGATGTTCATTCGCCCCGAAGTAAAATTTTAGTTCGAAATACAGTATTTTTATACTGCTTGTAAAAAAGTTCCAACATAGCAAGCGTTACTGGTTCAAAAAAATTTATTTCAATGCTTAACATACCACAAACTTTTATTTCCTATCTTAAATATTCCTAAGAATATAAATGTTGCTGTTATATTGAAACTATTTTAAAACATTTTAAAAAATTTATTGTAAAAAATTTTAAATGAAAAATTTTCAGTTCTTGTAATATCAATAAAATATTAAAAAATTAAAAAAAAAGTTAAAAAGTAAATTCAATAAAAATGGAAATCGGCAGTAAGTTGGAATGAATAAGAAATTACAAACACTGACTAATCGACAATTAATGACAGTTGCACTAACCAGTGAGCTTGAGATGCGAATCTCAGAAGCGTTTTGTATATTCGATCATCATGGCGATAAATACATTGATACTCGTAATATAGGCAATGTTCTGCGGTTTTTAGGCTGTGTTCCGACAAATAAAGAAATCGATGATATCATTGCAGCTACAGAGTCCTATGAGAATCCTGGAGAAACTCACCTGCCAAAATTTATGGCCCACGTTTCTCAGTTGCTTATGCAACGAAAGTACGACTTCTATCCCACAAAGAAAAAATAATAACACGCCTTTATTTACAGAATGGAACCAGCAAGTCCAAGAAAACTATTGCAAGCATTTGAAATATTGGATCCAGAAAACAAACGCTTCATAGCGAAAGACTATTTTGCAAAATTAATGAGGGAAGAGGGAGAAAAATTTAGCGAAGAGGAATTAAACGCAATATGGCCCATTGCTGTCGATCCAATTGCCGGAAACATACCCTATATATTCTACATCAATAAATTAAAGGTAAGTTATAAGTATTTTAAAAATCTTTCTTAGTGTTAAAACGGTTTTCAAACTTTGCCTTATAGCATATTACCACAATTTACGATGTTGCTGAAGCAGTAAAGGATGAGATTGCAGCTAATGAGAAAGATAGGAAAAAGTGAAACAAACCAATGAATTGGAGTGTAAGATTTATAAAAAAAAATTAACTATTTGTTCAATGAAATTTAAAGTTACACATTCAAATATATTTATAAAAAAAAATTCAATTTTTTCGATTGTTGAAAATAGGGCTGCCAACTATCGATATAAAGCAGTTGGTAGCTCTAAATTTTATAATTTGAATGTTTCGAAGGCTTTGAAAATAAAATGGTTGAATAAATTATATTTAACTAAAACCAAACGATAGCACCAACTTAGGAATATAATTGCATAGAATTTTGTCAACAATTTAAAAAAGTGACGGTTTGATTTTAACAAGTTAATGTTAACGCCGCTGTTATGTTAACTAACATCTGGGCTGTCATTCTCTTCCTGTTTTATCGATTTTTTTCATATGTCAACCAGTCAGCGATAGCCACGTCAGCTTTTTAGAACACACCATACAAGAAAGTCCACGACATCTTGAAAATCAGACGATTGCTGCGCACCAGAGTATTACAAGGTGATTGAGAAAATTTCGTGAGATTAGGTTGAAAAAACCTGAGCAAACACAGTGTAAAGGCAATGAAGAAAATTAAAGCCACAAAGCAAATGGTTAACGAAGCGGAAGCAGCGAAAATCGAGACATCAGTCCAAATGGTTTAACCAATACAAAATCAGATAAAGTTCAGAGCTCGTGCACACACAACTCAAAACGGTTACTCGCGAGTTCCATTTAAAATGAAATATTAATTTTTGCTAAAGTTTTATCACCAATTACTTAAACCTACACATACATAAATAAGAATTAATGGCACCAGTAAACGGAGTGTTGTCAAAGTGTGTGTCGCTTGGAACTAATATTAATTTAAACATGTTGCCCAAGCTGAGACCTGCGCCCATGACAGCTGCGCTGCTTAAGGGCAACGCATCACCATCCAGTTCTGGCTATGCATCCTCATCCAACAGCATGGCGGATGAGGAGTCGCACACAACGGCCTTGAATGTGGCTGCGCCCATAAAGGCCAAGAAGCGACGTCTGGATCATCTATCTTGGGAGGAGAAAGTGCAGAGAAAGTAAGTTTTCTTTGAATTTACACGAATAGCACTTGTACTGACAGAACCATTTTTAATTGCTTTAGGAAACTAAAGAATCGTGTTGCGGCACAAACCAGTCGTGACAGGAAGAAGGCACGTATGGAGGAAATGGAATATGAAATCAAGGAACTAACTGATAAATCGGAAATACTTCAGAACAAATGCGAGAGCTTGCAGAGCATCAACGAGTCTCTGTTAGCCAAAAATCATAAGCTGGACACAGAAGTGGAGTTATTGCGTCAGGAACTTGCCGAAATGAAGGAGCTAACGAAGAACTACAGCCAAAATCACAGCAGCAACAGCGGAAGCATCAATGCTAACGCTGACGGCTGTGCGTCCACACTCACTGGATCTGCAGCATCCAATGCTGACCCTCTGCCGCAGGGTACTCAAGTGGACACACAGTCGTCAGCGCTTGCATTGGCGCCGAAAATGTTGCAACAGCAGCTGAAACAGAGCAACACAACAGCCTCGCTCTGGAGAGTTGTGGCGCTTTGCCTTCTATACAAGACATGTTGCTCGTCGACGATGAAGAGTTCGACCCGCGACGACTTGAAGAGCTGGCCGAGAGCTTGCTCGCAGATATCACCGCAGACCTGGAAACGGGTGGTGGCACATGCGAACAAGTTGCTCCCAAAGATGCAGGCGAGCCAGAGCGATTGCCTGGACCAATGGTGGGGTCCACAGCAGAGCGCATGGAATCCGGCGGAAATAGAGCTGATGGCCTAAACGATGCCAATACAAAGCCTATTCAATTGCACACTACACCTGAAATCAAAATCAACAATGACATCAGCCTGAGTATGCAGGTGTCACAGATAAATGGAAACCTACAAAAAAAGACAGCAGCAGCAACAGCAGCTCCAACATCGATAAAGAAAACGACATCGACGACAACAACAGCAACTACAATTTCAGCAGCTACATTTTTGCAAAGCACAACACCCGATACAGTGTATGGCACCTATGATGCCAAGACCAATTCCATAACGATAGTAATGGATGGCGATGCTGTGCCGGTTAATGAGGCCGTTGAGGTGATTTACGGCGAGGGCGTTAGCGCTGGAGACGACACTACTGATGTGATCATGAAGTGTCCGCCGCCAGCGACATCGCCCTCCCAGGTTTATCTCAATGTGATCAACGCGACCGAAGATTCTGATGATGAAACAATTAGTCATCTCAATTTTGAACCCATTGAGAAGTTCCTCTTTCCGCGCGTCAAAGCGATTTCACCACTGGCCAAATCACCTGCTCAAAGCATGCATTCAGCCACTTCGGATCATGGCTATGAGTCGGTGATTGGATCACCTACATCCACGACGTTGGCCAGTTTGGACACGGATGCGACAATGCTCAACGAAGATGACGAATTCCCCTGGGAAAGTAACTTCGATGAGCTGTTCCCCAGTTTAATTTGAGTTCGATGCGGACTCGAATTTTGAGAGAGGCTTCGAAAAACGTTAATTTTTCAAATTGAAAATTATATTGGATCCAACAATATCTCTTAACATTCTAATATTGTTAGCTCTTAAGTTTATTTGGCCGGCCGCCTTCATATTAAGTTTGTAAGCCCTAAGTTTAAGTTGTAGCTGTTCGAAATATTGGAGTGGGAAAGTGTTGTCCCAAAACTGTACAGAATTTGTGTCATCGATGACGACTTTATTATGATATTGAACCTTGAGAGTAAGCGCTAAACTAATTTGTAAGTTTCTATTTATATGTAACACCCGTCATTCACATAGGCTAATCTAATTTGTAATTGTAATATTTCAATGTGCTCAAAATGAATAATCCCAAAAAAAAACAAACATTTTTACGTATATTTAAAATATATACAATTCGCAACCAAATCTACGACATTTCACTTTTGGGGGGAAACATTTTTAAGTTCAAGCGACTTTTGTACGCTGATTTTCTTAATTAGCTAGAACGCCATTAACATATACAGGCAAATTTATTGTTTACGCAGATAATGGCAAATATTAATTAGTAATCAATCAAAGTAATGAGTAATCAAAACTTAGTTTGAACAATTAGGGTAAAACCTTTTGGAATTTAATCAAACTAATGATTAAGCGTTGGTCTAGAAATACAATAGTTTTTTTCCAGGACTCTTGCAAGTGTTCGACTACATATCGGTTGTGATACTTTTTGCTGGTTTAATCCCTAACACAGGACATTTATCTCTGTGTCGACTTTCGTTTGGAATGAATCGCTATAACAGTTCCTTTATCGCTTCTTGCTTCTTGACCCTAAATCGTCTTTTAGTGCGAGCTTTTTTCTATGACACTTGGAAATTGCGAAGGAAATATATGGAATTCTCTTGACTGTAATTGTTTCAAAAGTAACGTTCAGTTTATTCTTAAAACGCTATTCTTATGGAGTAAAGCAGCGGGTTGGAGTTCTTTTGTATGATGTCTAAGGAGACACCCAATACCCAACTACAAGTAAAGATAATTTAAACTAATTAGAAGCCGTCCATTTCGGCCTTTCGCTTGCGCTTCTTGAGCTTCTGTTTAAGGTCGGGCGCCTTGCCTCGGACCACAGCCGTCTTAAGACGCTTGGCCGTCTTTTTGCGCTCCTGAGCTCCCGCCTTGCGCTTGGCCGCCCTCACCGGATCATGGATCTTCTCCTGAGCCACCGCCTTGCGACGTTCCGCACGTCGCACCATTAGTTTAGTTTGCACAGCGTTACGGACCTTGTCGTAGGTCTCGGATCCAATACACTTGCGCAGGCGACTACCCACACGCAGGGCAAGCTGGCGCAGTTCAACGTCAATGTTTTGGTCCTCCTCGGACATTTCGCGCACAAGTGCCTGGAGCAGCGTGGGTGCCAAACGGGTGACAGCGTCAACGCTCAATATCGCGGTCAGACCTTCGATGAGGTTAAACAGGGCTGTGCGCTGAAAAAGTTAACAATGGTCAGGACATGGCTGCAATATGGGTGAATATCGTCTACTTACTATTCTGGTGTCATGAGGCGCCTTAGTTACTTCCTTCGTGATCATATTGCGTATGTTGCCTACCAGCCAGTTGAGGTGCATTTTGCCAGCTGGCGATAGTTCGCATTGGTCTGCGTCCGGTTCCTGTTTAATGCTGAAGGGCACATTTCTGATCATGTGCGCCACGTAGAGCAGTATCTTCATTATTTCGTCAATCATCTCCTGCGCCGTCTCACCGGGTATCACCTGAGCACAGAGATCCAGAACCAAGCTCTTGAGATCCTGTGCCGGATGTGCGTATATAAACTGCAATGCCTTCGTTTCCCTCTCCTCCTCCCGCTTGACGCCCACCAACTGCTGACCCACATAATCGTAGTCGTACTCGGCCAGGATCTGCGTCAAAAGTTTGGCTGCATTGCATCTCACCCAGTTATGGTCATGATTTAAAAGCCGTTGACAGGCATACGCTAATTCATCGACCGTTTCTGCTAGCTCCTGGTCAGCGAGTAGCTCCTTGCCGCAGTGCTCAAAGATCTTAAGCAGGCAATACTGCAGTTGTATCACCTGATGATCAACGCTGCGTTGCTGCTGCTCCAGCTTGGTCTCTGCGTCCTGATCCGCCAGCAGAAGTTCCTCATCTGGTACCTGCAACTTAAATATGTTACAAATATTCATTTAATTCGATGATTTTAATCTCTTACCTTCCGACGACGCTTGCGCGGCACACTGGCCTCCGACAAGGGCAACACATCACGTCCAGGAGCGCGTACAAACTTTCCGCCAGTCTCAACGTCGCCAAGTGTGAGGACAGCCACCAGAGTGGGCAGAACTATCGGGATGCGATCCAAGAAACCGGCGCGCTCCGCTTGCACAAACCTTGAAAGCATTGCAGCCGCCATTTCACGAACTCCTGGTCTTTGGCTGGACTGGGGTGAAGTAAAGAAGAGCATGGTTACATCCAGCAGAGGCTGCCGCTGCAGTTTACTTAGTCGTCCAAGCAAAGCTTCTACTGCGCCCGCTACAGACCGACGACAGGCGGTGTCCTCATCGTTGACCAGACGCGTGCCCAGCGAGAGGTAAAGGAACTCTGAGTGCTTGGCCAGCAGCTGGAGTGGAAACTTGTTGATGATCGAATGCATAAAATGAATAGCTGACTGACGGCCAGCAGGTTGCGAGTAGGCCAGTTGGACGGACATGAACTTGAGTAGCTGATCGATGCGCTTCTGTAGAGGATACTCCATGATGTAGGTGGTTAGGATGCTCCTCGACTCGTCCCGCACGTGGTCCGAAGGGGAAATAATAGAGAGATCGGCCAGACGCTTCATCAAATCGTGCAGCGAACGTGTGTCCACCTTGCGTCCGACCAAAGCCTTTAGCACACTGAAGCACATGGTCTGACTGCTGCACTCGCCTTCCTGAAGCTCCTGCTCGATGTGGAGCAGTAGTTGCTCGACCTGCTCCTCATTAAGGTTATATTCCTGGCACTTGCGAAGCAGGGCAACCACAGCCTTAAAACTGGCACGAACCAGCTGGGCGTTCTCCTCCTGCCGTGTAGCACCGAACGAGGAGAAGCTCTTCAGAATTTCGAACATGCGCTTAACTACTGGTACTAGTTGCTCTGTATTGAGCTCGGCCAGCTCGTAATCGCCTGTCCACATGGCCGTGTAGCACTTAAGGGCATAGCTCGTGGTCCTGGCATGGTTACTCTTCAGGGCATCTCGCAGCAGGGGCAGCAGCGGATGCAGGAAAGGCTGATAGTCCAGGTCCGTTAGCTTTTTGCGCTTGAGCACAAAGTGCAGCAGCTCCAATCCAAACTCAATAAGGATGTGAGCATTTGCCTGGGCATTGGACTTGACCTGTTTGTTGCCAGTTGCTACACTGCGTCTTCCCGGAGCCGGCTGCACGAGAAGGCAGTCGGGACGTGCTCGACGCATTAGCGCCTGTTGCTTGTCACTCAACTGGCGCTTCTGTGTTCCGGGTAGTAGATCTGAAATGCTCTCCGACATGGTGCCATAGATGAAGATTAGCAAACTTTCTCGCGCGATGTGCGTGTTCTCCACTAATCCAGTGACAATCTTGGCGAAACACTCCTGAATCTTCTGGGTCACCCGGCGGGAATGGGTGCGCGACAAGTGCTCCTTAAAGGGCAGTAGGAGATCCAGCAAACAGTTGTCCCTTATGTGCTTGGCTGCAATGTTGAGGGTCAAGTAGCTCTTGGCACTGGGCTTCGCCTCGGGAGTGTGGGCCACAATCTTGTCCACCTCCTTTTCAGCATTCACATCTCCGAAGATATCATTGAGCGCAACCTCCAGTAGATTCTGCAAACAGTTTTCTATGTGCGCCGGCTGCAGTTGATTTCGCAATGCTTCCAAGACGCCATGCAGTGTCACCGACAGAACGTGCACCTGGAAGCCACGTGTCAGCAGGGACTGCAGCTGCTCCAGTAGAAGACCTAGCCAGCTGCCACCCAGTGTGAGCATAATCTTTTTCAGAATGTCCCGCGTAAGCATACGCACGGACTTCAGCGGCGATCGTAAGAAGGTACACACCTTCATGAAGATACCTGCAACAAGATTAAGTTAAGTTCAGTGTTTATGTGGACAGAACATAACCCAAGTGTACTCACCTGGCAGACTATTATCCAAGAGCTCCTGGGGCAGCTTTTGCAGCAACTTGACCATGGCTAGAGCAATAGGAACACGCTGTATCTCCTCCTCCTCCCGCTCGTAGCTCAGTCGTCGCCGGTTCACCTTGTGCTTTGTGTCGTAGTTCGTCTTCTCAGTGATGGACCGGTTTAGGGTGGGCAGGAGCACACTAGTAATGGTAGCCATCACACGCTTGGCGGCATTGGGAGCCAGTATTTGCTGTTGGTTTTTGGCGGGTAGATGCTCCTGCAAGACGTCCTCCACTTTCTCTTTGTCCTCCTCGAAATCAATGTCACCGCCATCGCTAGGCTCTTCTTCCTTGGGAGGATTCTCTTCGGACTGCTCCTCATTCTTTTTCGTGGGAAGAGTTTCGTTTGTTTGTTCCGCTAGCTGCTGCTTGAGCTGGGCCAGTGCAGTGACATCGGCATGCGCATTGGTTAGATCATAGTGGAAGGCGTCCAGAACACGCACCACCAAGCGAACACATTGTTTCTGCTGAGCGTTGGCATGACGCAATCGCTGCAAGTAATGACGCAGCACGGTGTGGTACTGCTGCCAGGGCAGGAACTCACACATCACCCCCACCGCTTCGATAGCTGTATCCACGAGAGTGTGCTTGCCCGAGTGCTTCTCGCTAAGGAGATATCGTGTAGCTAGGGGCATCAGGAACTGTGTTAGAGTGCGGGCACAGGGAGGAGACGACCGCCAACTAGCACCTCCTGCAATGTTGACAAGTCGTTGGAGGCCACGCCCATGTCGCTGAGCCTGTAAGTGCAGCATGTTCTCAAAGAAGTCAATCTCCAGATCACTGCGCTCCGTAAGTGGCGCCAGATCTCGTAGCACATCATGTGCCTGGGGACACTGTCGCGCCAGTTCACCTAGCAATCCAATGGCTTCATTGCGTGCATGCTCGAAGCGCTCCTCGCGTAGCGATCGCTGCAAGAGTGGCAATAGGCACTCGTCCAACCAGAAATTGAGTAGCTCCCGGCTGGGACAGAGCTGCAGCTGGTGGGTCAGATGAGGAAACAGTAGCTTCAGCAGCTCGCCGATGTTCACACGCATGCCCAGATCAGATACGTGACGTAGCATATAGAAGCAGTTGTGGGTTACCAGCAGTCCCAGTTCCAGATCAATGACAGCCTTTGGGCCATCAGTTGGCTCCTGGAGCAGCTGCTTGAGCTCAGTGAGTGCCTGTAGGCGTTTGTCATAGTCGGGCTGCTCCAGCCAGCGCTTGTCCCAGGCATTCATTAGAAGTACAACTCGCGCCCACTCGCGCATTTTTCCAGCGACGCTTTGGAGCTCTGGCTGCTGCTTTGCCTCCTTATGGAGTCGTTTGGCCATGTCGGCGAGCATCTCGCAAAGTAGTTTGCGTGCCGGTAGAGCCTGCACCTGCTCAAACAGAGGCGACAGTTGGCGCACATACGTATGGGGAGCGGGTACACGCTGGCTGAGATTCGACAGAGTTGTGATCAACTGCAGCACGGCCTCGGCACTCGCAGTGCCCGCCTGCTTGGTGAAGATGGGCAGCAGCAGATGCAACAGGGTCTCGCAGGTGTCGGGGTCCTTCACATGAACCGTCAGAAGACTCAGAATGTTGAGCTCTCGCTTGTCCAGCATCTGTTTGCCGGACTTCTTCTGACGCCAGCTGGCCTGCATAAGTTGGAGGATGTCGGGTATGTGTGGCTGGAGTATTGACAGGGCCTGAGCTCCATGCTCCTCCGTATTAGCGCACTCCAGCAGCTGCTCCACCAGCTGCAATAAGGCACGTCGCACCACCGGCTTGGCCTTGTCGTTCAGCAACAACGCCATTAGATGATGCATAATGTTTGGCGAATTGGATGATGGACACTTCAGAAACCAAGCTTGGAAACGTGGTTCGGTGCCCCACAGAAGAAGCAGCTTAAGCAGCGGCGTCGGTGTGTGGATTGAATCCTGGGACAGGCGAGCAAGACCTGGCCAAACGAACACCTCGCAAATGGCTTGCAGTTGTTCGGTCTGCCACAGATCCGACATGCCCAATAGCTGGTCAAAGTAGTTGACAAGGGTCTGCAGTGCTCCATGGCGCACATTCCTGTAGGCACTTACTAGCTTTCCAGCATCAACTTTGCAATCAATTACTTGCTGAGACACGGCACCCGCTAGGAGCAGCAGTTTCAGCACATAGACTTGAAAGTCGACACTCAAGCGACCTGCAAATTCCTTACGCACCAATTCCAGCAGGTTGACAATCCTCTGCAGCTGCCGTGCGGCAATAACAGCTGTTGGCGCAAACTGTGTCTTTACATGGTTCACCAGTTGGTCGATGGGTTGATTTGTGTACTCGTCAAAACGGCTGAATGCCATGGCCAGGAAGATTTGGATCTCCTGCTCGTCCAGCTGACCCAGAAAGCGAAGTATGAGTGTCTTGCGCTGCTGTGCACTCAGCTGACGCTGAGCCCCTCTGGTCAGATGTCCATAGAGCACACGCAGAATGAAAGGCATTAAGTCGGAGCGTTCTTGAGGAGCCAATTTGGTCAGGTCAAAGTCAGTCAGTGACGCCTTAAACTTTGCATCATCGACTAGAGCCAGCATTTGCTGCTTGTGCTGAACCAGAGCAGTCGGTTTCTTGTACGTGGCGAGACAGTCCAGTGCCAGCTGCTGTAGCTGGCTATTGGGACCAGCTAGCAGCTCGAGGTAGAACTCGTGCATCTCTGCTTCCCGATGAATTGCCTTCGGATTGGGTTGGGACACAAAACAGGACAGCTTCAGTTGCAGCGTTTGAAGAATGAACTTGGCATGCAGATTTTGAGTCTTTCTCTTGCTTCTTCCCTTGGCAGGCGTCGTCTGTGGAGTACTCTCTTCTGCATTCTCCACTTGCTCCTCATCCTCTAGTTCTATATCGTTAGCTACACCGCCTGCAAAATGTAATGGTTACTACTGATCTTATTAAGGTATTGGTTCCAGATACTTGCCTGTTGATTCAACCAGATTCCAAGTGTGCTCTGAGCGCTCCAGCTGTGCCCGATACTCAGACTCTACGAACTGCAGGAACATACGCACTATATCCGCATTCTTCAGTTCGGCTAGGTTACCCAGCTTTGGAATGCACTGCCAGAGGAGCTGGCGGTAATTTAGTGCCTGTTGGAGCGTAATCTGTTGCTGGGACTCATCCAGTGGGAGCAGTGTGCTGAGAGCAGCTGAATTATAGAGACGTTGTGGAGGTTGCCCCAAGGTAGTAACCTCCTTCTTGTAATCAATGTATTCGATTGTCTGCAACAACTTCTCCTTAAAGAGACTCCAGAATTCATCGGTGGTCATCACCTTGACATACTCAGCCAGGAGCTGCTGTACCGGTTCCCATACGAACTTGAAGTTATTGTAGAGCAGTCCAAGCAATAGACTGACCACATGCTCCTTGAAGTGGGGCAATTGAGCATACTGTTTGAACTGTGCTGATCCCGGCTCCAACTGCTGTAACTGCAACAGCAACTCACGATAATTGTGCACTGTGGGCTTAATGGAGCAAGCGGCAGAAAAGTATCCATAGGGATTATGCTTGCCGCGAAGATTACCTAACAGCTCCAGGCAATGGGCAGCTATGCGACGGGTCTGCGTTGCAGGCTGACTCAACTGCTTTGATACCGACTGTAAAATGGCATCCCAAATGTTTTCCTCAAGGCCACCTTTTTTTGTATGCAGCAGGATGAGTTGCAGGCTGGCCAATGCTCGGAGATCGTTGCCCACCGCGGGCAGCAGGGTATTTTGCAGTTGTGTGCTGAGCTCCTTGGACAACTTGAAGTTGAGAAGGTTGTGGGTCTGCAGCAGGAACAGCAGCTGGGCACAATCGGGTGGTGTGGTTTCTAGCTGATCCTTTATAGCACTCTGCATGCTACTTTCCAGTGATTGCTTGCTGAAGCCACGCAGATGGGGCAACAGGAGGAGCAACAACACATGCGACTCCTCGTTGACATCGATGTGCTGCAGTTGTTTCTCCACGTTCTCCATGGTTTTCGACTGTTTCAGCTGCATAGGATATGCCAGCCATTCGGCAAGACTGCTTGCATCCACAGACAATGGTCGTTTGTGCTGTATAATTCGAGCTAGAAGCTCTAGCGCTCTCGTGTCCAGATGCTCTTCGTAATGAGCCACAACATGTGGCAGCACCAGCAGTTCGAACTGTTTGTAGTCCAGCATTTGGATAACAAAATCCTCATAAACGTTTCTGGAGACTTTGTTAACTTTAAGCTGCTGCTGCAGCAGACGACTGGCATCAAGTTGACTTAATTGGGTCTGCCGTACCTGTAATAAATTGCTCACCAGTGTACTAAGCTGTTGTAATGGCTCAGCTGCCGTGGCTATGTTTCGATCGATCAACTTCAACACGGTGGGCACCAGAAGCGATAACTCCGCGATGTATCGCCCATCCTTGTGGGTGACAAGTGGCAGCATGAGTTCAAGTAGTTGCACCGATGCGGTCGCACTAAGATCAGGTTTCGAAATGGCTCCACAAAGTTGTTGCCAGAGTACAACGCTTTGTTCGGTGTTTATAAAGTTTAATAAGAGGCCAAACGTGTATTGTACAATATCCGCCAGAAGTGCTGTTTGGGCTTCAGTGTGACTGGCATCGGCGTTGACGAGCACGTGCAGAACATGACCCAGAAGATCAGCAGCACATATATGCAGGTGACCATTGACGCCACGCAATATTTCATAAAGCAATCGTCCGCAGCCATGAACACTCTCTACCTGTTCGCGGAGCACAGTTTTCAGCACGTAGGTGAGGAAACGCGGAAAATCGCGAACATCTCGTGCTATGTATGCAAAGCATTCCACGGCAAAGTTAGTCACATGGTCAGCGTAGTGCTGCTCGTCCAGAAGTGGAAGGATTGCGTTGAAGACAACGCCAATATTCCGTTTTAAATAGGATTTAAGGGTTTTGAACAAATGTGCGAGACAGATGAGCGTCCACTCCAGTTGCTCTGCATCCTGGGTATTTAGAAGACATATCAGACGATCCAACACACGCTGGAAGTAGGCATAAAACTCCTCTCGCAAATCACGTGCCAGCACATAGAGCAGCTCCAGCAAAGGCTGCTGCGACAGAGTTGTGGCGGTGGACAAGCGCTCCAGGAGCATGTCAATAACGAAATCTTTCTGGTGCAACAGTTGTGGAAGAGTCACAATGTTGCGGCACCGCTTGCTGAAGTAATTGTACTCCTCGGTCAAATTGAGCACGTTCCATTTTTGCAACGTCTGCTGGAAGAACGTTTCATTCTCCACTTCCTCAAGCTGCTCATATTTGTGGCCTACATGGTACAGAGCCAGATGACGCAAGTCAATCTCATTGACGCGATCGGTAAACGATTTAAACTTTGGGAACACAAAAATACACTATAATATCAGGAATTCTTTTGGGTGCACCTTGAATTTCTTACCCGAAAAGTATTTGTTTCTTTTGACTTTTCTGTTATCGCAGCCATAATGTAGTACGCACTTTAGATTCCTTGTTCAATAAGTTTAAATTAGAAAAAGTATTTAAATTTACTTTTTGCTTTTAATATGCCGCTGCAACACGTGCGCATTGTTTACAAAAATGAGGCAAACGAAACGTTGTTCAGCCTAACAGCTGATATCGCCAGACGAAAATTATCGATAGGTATCTGTACATTACCCACTATTATCCGACCACCACTTTTGTTTTCCCAATAATTTCATGGCCACCCAAATTTTTGGTGCGGAATTGTTTACTATTTTAACCCAGCCACAAAACAAACCAATTTTCGAAATTTAATGTAATGTGGATAATGCATATAATAAAAGCGATTAACAATATTAACTAAGTTTTTATTAATATACAAACAACAAGGTAATGCTAACGTTTTAAATATACAAAGAAAATTTAGCCTAGTTTTATAGAAGCAAGAAGTTCCTGCAACCGACTATCTAGCATCGTAGATGCGGCTGCTCTTAATATTCACATTAAAAAGTCGAGACCAGTTTGTGATTATTTCGGAGTCACGATCTATGATGCTGTCGCAAAAACTAAGATCCAGTAATTGAAGCTTTGTACAATGCACCAAAATATCGTAAACACGTTCGTGTGAGATGTTCAGAATGCCCATTAGATCCAATTGCTCTAGATTCTTGCCATACGTTGCGATATGTATGAGATCACGCTCTGTAATGCCCCTCACAGCCGACAGAAAGAGTTTCTTCAGCTTGGGACAGTTTACAAGCAGTTGCTGCAGACTGTCACCCAAGGACACCTCCCGAAGGCACCAACCCAGGTCCAGTTCCTCGAGCTGTTGGCAGCGTGCTAAAGATTGCAGACCGCGGGTGGACAAGAAATGTGCCTTCCACAGATCCAATGACACCAGCTGCGTGTTGTAAGTGGCCAGGTGCGTGGCCACGTTATCCATGTTAACGGAGACACCACAAAAGGCCAGGTTCAGATGCCGTAACTTGCGGTTCCCCTCCAGCATGCTCAGCAACAGCTCCGATTCGAATGCAGTTTGAAAGAGATCAAGTCGCTCCAGATTTTTAAGATTGGCCAGACAGGAAAAGTTTTGCAGCGGGGGATCGATGGCACAGTTGCGTAGACTCAACTCTGTCAGATTATCACAGACTATGCCCACTGTCTCTATGCAGCTGGCGTTTAGAAACTTACATGAGTTTAGCCGCAAGTGAGTGAGATTGTCGCCTCTTTGGGTCAGAAACTTCTTGAACTCGGTGGGTGAGACTTCCCCAAATCCGCCACAGCACGAGAAGTCCAGTTTTCTCAGCATTGTGGCACGTCGCGCCAGTGTGCGCAACAATTTCGAGTTCGTCAAGTGCCAATACGGCTTCAGACTGAGTTCACCATAGAGTAGTGGATGCGTGGAAATGTCATAGAAGAGACGAGATGTTTGGCCCATGCGGAAGAGCGACTTCAGATCCAGATAACTGAGTATTTTCAAAAGGATTTCAAAGGGAAGATCTGTTAGACAAATGCTGCTTCCCAGAACCTCTGTGGGCCCAATGTTGCTCTCTATTAGAAACTGGCTAAGATCGTTGTTAATGAACTCATGCAGTTTGATGGCATAGTTTTCCCGGCAGTTTGGCTGGAACTTCAGGGTGCGCAGTTTACATAAAATTGGTCCATTACTGTTTTCTTCCCTGGAGGTATCTAGTCCTCGTCCCACTGACACTGGCGCTATCAGCTGCTGCATACAAGTCATGGAGACGGATCGACCACACAACATAATAGCATCGATCTCAGTGTAGTAATTCAGCTGACTGTGGTTGAATTCAATGCGCAAGGTTTTGGTTATGATATTGGTCTTCTTTAGAGGCGGGGCAAAGCGTCGAGAATCTCGTGGATAGTTCCCAGGAGGCTGATCTAGATCACAGCTTTCTGCTTCCCACAGGCAGGTCCAATGCTTGGTGATGCTATAAGCCCAAATCCGCACCACTCCGCCCGGGTTGAATGTTTCGAAGATGGCTACCTCGGTAGGTATGACAAACTTTTCAAAGCACACAACAATATAATCATGAGTGGGTAGAGCTGGCAGATTCTGCGCCTGAATCTCACACACAGATGATGGCGCACTTTGCCACCAGTTGCCATAGGTTCGCATTGTGAACGTCTCCGGATAGTCGCCATAAGAGGGATACTTTGTGGGTCTACCAATCACATTGTTAGCAGTATAGGATATGCTATAGTCGATCCCATATTGCGAACTAAAGTCAAGCACTTCCAACACGTACTGTCCTAGATAGTATCCCTGCTCAGCCTGCGATTGGGTCTGCGAGTGCAGCTCATGGTGTGGCTCCGATAGCATTGTTCTAAAGTCGACAAGTGCATCCGTCTCCGTGTCACTGGAGTTGCCATCTTCGGCGCCATCATAGGCCAGGAGAGACATATTATACTTTGGGGCTCAGAGTTTCATTTGTTAGAAAGATCTGGCTTATCTGAGGTGGATCCTGTTGTACGTCAATTACGAGGCGTAGCTGACGAAGGTGTTGTCAAGTCGACTATCCAAGCCACAAATTGTCCTGGCAGTTAAAAGCGAGCGTATACCCAAATTGGCTTTAACGTGTTTTTAGTCTCAATGTTAGCACCAAGTTATGCAAATTTGCATACGACGCTAATCCAATTAGAGGCAATTACGAATTGCTCTGGAGGTCGGGTGGTATGGTTTGGGGGTCTGGTCACCATATAGTGCTCGTGCTGGCTTCGGCGTAAACCCGAAACACGTAGGTTGGTGATTCCTTTATACACTGGAATTTGGCGAAAATCTGATTATTATTGTTTTGTCGTTACTTCTATTTACTAGAGCTGGAACTAAAATCGATTTCACAATTGATGCAACGATGTATTATCGTAGTCGCGATATATCGACTAAAATTTAAAAATTCGATTAAATTCGAAGAAGTGGTAGGAAAAAAATGTACAAATGTACCAAGCTCAGTAAACAAACAAAATACAACACACAATCTTAAACAAATTCCTCTTTAAACTGGAAATAATTATACAAATGTCCCAGGGTAATCGTGTTCAATTATATGATGTTACAATAACAAATATAAACATGACTGTTATATTATTGGGAAAATAAAAAGCGTTATAATAGTGGGATTTTTAAATTCGGAATCCATAATTTACGTGCTCCATCGACATATAAATATACAGTTATTTTAAATAAATTTATTTTTGTAATCAAGGGTATTACTAAATTGAACTTAAAAAATCATTTTAATGTTGAAAATATCCTCATGCAGATTCCTGTGCTTGGCTGTAATTGTAGACAGTACCCCGCTCCACAAATCTGTGCTCGCTTTTGGATATAGGCGGCGAAAGATCAGCGTTGGAGGAGTCATCGCTGTGCCCATAACCACCACCACCAGGTGTTTTCATTGCAAACGTGTCCTTTAAAGAAAGAAAGGGAAAGGAATGTTTATTTATGTTTTAAAATATTTCTATATTAAACTTACTCCTGCGTCCACATCTATGCAGATCTTGCCAGCCAGTGCAATTACTCGTCCATCACGCTTTAAGACTAGATTACGACCAGATTTGCCCGGTTCACCACCAGCCAATCCATAAGGCTGCAGAGTGCGTCTTTCAGTGAGAACTGATAACGTCACTGGTTTACGGAATAACAAATCGCGCTCTACGCCCTCACCACCAATGAACCGGCCACGTCCGCCGGAGCCATCGGTGCGCAGACAGAAACGTTTTAGAATCATGGGATATCGAAGCTCTAAAATCTCCGGATCGGTTATGCGGGTATTAGTCATGTGGGTGTGAACACCTCCTGCACCATGCCAATCAGGTCCAGCCCCTGATCCGCCAGCAACAGTTTCGTAGTAGCCCCATTGATCGTCGCCAATTGTGATGTTGTTCATGCAGCCCTGGGAGGCGGCACAAACACGGAATGCCTTTAACACGGTGTCCACAATACGCTGTGATGTCTGCACATTACCGCCAACCACAGCTGCACCCTCCGAGGGATCCAATATGGAATTCTTGGGTATCACCACCTGAATGGGCGCCAGACAGCCCTGGTTAAGCGGCACGTCGTGGCCTACCATACAACGGAGGCAGTAGATAAGCGCCGAAAGAGTAATAGCACGTGGAGCATTGCAATTTCCCCAAACTTCTTGACCGGATCCGGTAAAGTCACACAAAGCCGATCCACTCTCAGGGTCAATAGTGACCCGTAATGTGATAGGAGAACCATCGTCCATAAACTCTTGGGCAGTGAGCACTGTGGATCCTGTGCGCTTAAATGTATCCCGACCGATCTGACGCAACATATCGCGTACGGCCAACTCGGCGTTCTTCTGAATGTGCGTCATGTAGGCCTGAACGACGTTCAGGCCATAGCTATCAATGAGCTCGGACACTAAATGTATGCCCTTGTGGTTGGCAGCGATCTGTGCCTTTAGATCCGAAAGATTGTCACTAAGATTGCGAGTGCCCACTGCACCCTTAGCGTCCGTAGGTGTTGTCAGACGTTCCACGATCTGCTTCTCCTGAAACTGTCCATTCTCTACGATAAGGAAGGACTTGAAGGCAGCGCCCTCCTGGGCCAGCGTTGTAGAGTGAGGAGGCATCGAACCGGGAGTGATCCCGCCAATATCCGCATGGTGACCACGGGACGCTACAAAGAAAACCGGTTTTGGTTGACCTCTGGAAGTAAATATTTTGAAGAGAATGTAAGAAATTCCATGTACTAAGAAGAATCAGTAATTTACTCATAGAAAACTGGCGTAATCACTGTCAGATCCGGCAAGTGTGAGCCACCAGCTTGTGGATGATTGGCCAGAAGGACATCCCCATTCTTAAGCGTCTCTCCACGAACCCTCAGCTGGTACTGGACCGTCTCCTGCATGGCGCCCAAATGCACGGGAATGTGTGGAGCATTGCTAACTAGTCCTCCGTCCGGGCCGAAGAGAGCGCAGGAGAAGTCCAGGCGCTCCTTGATGTTGGTTGATATGGATGTTCGCTGAAGTACTCTGAAAGCAAGCAAGGCAATTAAATCCCATTCACGATACACGTCTCAAGACAGTGGGATGCTTACCTGCCCATCTGCTCCGCAATGCTCATAAAGCGATGACTAAAGATGCTCAGATGAACTGGATCCAGTTCTTCGTTGATGCCATGCTTGCCACCTGTTGCTACATCTATAATTAAGTCTCCAAAGTTGGTGACACTTGCCGTGCAATTCGGCTCCACAATGATTGTGGACAAGTGATCGATGAGCACCGCTGGTCCAATTATTCTGTGCCCGGCCAATAGTTCCGCTGTCAGGTAGATGGGCACCTCAAATGCCCCCTCATCGAAGTGTACGGTGGTATTACCTTCGGATTTGGGCGTGGACTCTGGAGCAGCCTTCAACTCCGCCTCAGGTGGTGTCTGGTTCTTACCCAGACCTCGGATGCGAATGTCATCTACAATAATACGTCGATTTTGCAGCACAAAGCCAAACTCGGTACGATAACGTTCCAAAAAGGTTTTATGGAAGTCTCCATATGCGGTCAGCAGGGATGCTGAATATTCGTTAACCAGTTCTATCCCTGGACGTGCTGCTGGCGCGCACATAAGGGCCCCATCGGTACCCTCGTATCGCAGATGAAGGAACGGCTGTAGTTCAATACGTTTGAATCCCTGTTCGGTTAGCTTGTTGTGACACTTCTTAGACAATGCATCTAGACGTTCCTTCAGCACTTGACCATTGGTTTCATTGAACTCGATACCACTGGGCTCCTGCACCTCATTGACCACATCAGCCAGAGCCATTCCATAAGCCGAGAGTATTCCCGCATACTTATGCACGACCACCTGCAAGAATCTGGTTAGATTAGTCTACTAAAGTGATTAAATAAAATTATTCACCTTTCTTATACCCAAGTTTCGGGCAATCGAGCAGGCATGTTGACCTCCTGCGCCACCAAAACAAGAAAGCACATGGTTAGCAGTGTCTAAGCCCCGAGATTGCGTAAGGGCGCGTATTGGACGACACATGGTCTCGTTGGCCACTCGAATGAAGCCCAGGGCAACTTGCTCAATACTCAATACTCGAGGATCACCGGTGGACTGAAGATGCGCATTGATGTCTGATTGCAACTTATTGAACATTAACCTGGCTACGTCATAGTCCAGAGGCTCCTTCTCAGTAGGGCCAAATATCTTTGGAAAGTATTGTGGTAGAATGCGACCAAGCATAAGATTCGCATCAGTAACGGTTAGAGGACCACCCTTCTTGTAACATGCTGGTCCTGGATGGGAGCCAGCCGACTCAGGACCCACAACAAAAATTCCAGATCGGAAGAACAACCGTGATCCGCCACCAGCGGCGACTGTGTTTATGTCCAACTGTGGCGCCTGAATAGTCACGCCCGCCGTGGTGCTCTCAATCACGTGCTCATAATTGCCAGCATAGCGTGACACATCTGTCGATGTACCGCCCATGTCAAAGCCAATGAGTGGCAGATCCGTTTCACGAGAGCCCGTCAATGCGTAACCTACTACACCGCCCGCTGGTCCTGACAGTATGGCACGAGCTCCTCGGAAATTTTCCATGTTAGTGAGTCCGCCATCGGATTGCATGAAGAGCACATCCACTCCAGACAATTGATTGTCAAAGCCGGATTTAAAACTGCAATGGCAACGGATATATGTTAAAAGAAGCACTAAAGTCACACATCAATAAAGGAGTAATTAATATTTTATAACACAAAAATTAAATAACACATGAAATCATAACTAATTTATTGCCCGCGACTGTAACGTGAGAATGCAGTGTTGTTGCTGCAACGAATACACTCTCACACACAGTGAGCCAGCACTAATAGATGCATATGTATGTGGGAGATAGATAGCAAGACAGAGAGAGAAAGAAAGAGAGACAGAGTATTAATTTGGTTTCGTCTGGCTCTTTTTTATCTTTATTATTGTCGCGTTATTCTAATACTTAATTGTGTTAGAATTTCAAGAAAATAAATAAACATACTTACTAAATAATTTACTGGCAAGATTGGGAAGTTGAAACACGGATAAGCTAATGGGCACACACACACTCGCACAGATTACACACTCACCTGGCCAGGTAGCGATCCACATGGGGTGTCAAATAGGCCTCCGCACAGGCAGTGTAACCTCGGGCTACAACACGGCACATGGGCATGGCCTGATGGGAAAGTGTGACATGGCTGAATCCCAGCTCCTTGGCAATGGCCCCGATGCGGAGCTCGTGCTCTGGACAAGCATAGCTGTGGGCCAGTACCACCGAAACAGAATTGATGCCTTGTTCGTGGGCAGCGGCCAACGATGAGCGAACGGACGACTCGTTTACCGGCTGCACTTCGAGGTATTTGCTACCGGCCACGCCCTGCAACACCTTCCACTTGTGGTCTATTATTATTGAAATTGTAGTGGGATATTACAACTACACGTTTTATGGTAGACTTACCTAGTTGACAGCGATCTGCCTGCTCTGGCACAATACGGCAGTCCACCTCGACGACAGTCTGGTAGAGATTAGCTGGCTTTTTAATGTTGAGATCAAAGATCTTTGGACGAGCCTGATTGCCAATGTAGAGCAGATCACGGAATCCTGTGTTAACCACCAGTACAACAGGATCTCCTTTACGCTCGAGTAGTGCATTTGTGGCCACCGTTGTGCCCATGCGCACCCATCCAATCTTCGAGGTATCTACCAAGCCAGAGGGTGCCAAATCTTCTCCAGTTTCCTAGAATACCAAAGTAATAAAAACTTGAAGTTCAACCCTAAAAGTTACTAAAAACTTACGTCTTTAAGAATACGTCTAATGCCTTCACGAGGAGCATCGCTGTAGCGCTCAGGATCCTCGGAGAGTAATTTTCTTGTGATTACCCGTCCATTGGGACAGATGCAAAGCACGTCGGTGAAGGTGCCGCCTCGATCAATAGCAAAGCAATATTTGCCCTTACGCTCAGCAGAACTTTCAACAGACACCATTTTTCAACAAACGATCTTCGCAGACTGAATGTACGCCACCTGTCGTGAGCATATTTATACCTTCACAGGGAGCAGATTGTATGTGTATTAGTATCGTCGTTCGCTCTGACAGAACTTTGCTCATTTCATGCTAGCCTTTTTAGAAACACTCCACGCATTTTAAATACACTTTCCGTCACTTTTAATTGTAGTGTAAATAATGGCTAAAAGTACAGATTTATTTTCACAACAATGTCCAAAATTAATACATATACCATATTTATTTTTAATCTAAAATGAACATAACAAAGAGCACAAAATGAAAGAGAGCTTTTTATTATATGCTTGTATTGGATCATTTAAAACACATTTACAATTGGAGCTCAGAGGCCGGTCTTTGCTTGTGTTGGTGAGTTCCAAGAGAGTTGGGTGTGCTGAGAGTGGGAAATGATTTGCTTGTATTGGTAAACTCACACGTTCATATAGACGTGTCATGTGCTGTTATGGGCCACTTCTCTTTATTGCTTTTACGCAAAATCGAACTCTTAAGTATGAAAACACTTGCGATACTGAATTAAAATTTATTGTTTCAAGTAATTTTGCATTAGGGTATTTTTTAATTTAATTTAAAACACACGAAACTTCAACATTAACTTTAGACACCCTGTACAGATTTACAGCCGTTTCTTATCCCCTCTACCTACTTTGTGTTCATATCAGCAACAACAAGTTTTGTTGACAAATGATGCCAGTGGAAAATTTCCAAAGATTTCATTTATTTAGTTTCAGGTTAAAGCTGTTTGAACAACGAAAACGGTACAGTCCATTGAATTCCGTAAGAAAAATACACTTGTTGAATTTCAATCATGATTTTTTAAAACAACATCCATTTTACTTCATCCACTTGCGTTGGCTGTCGATCAGAATCTGACCACCTTTACACTCATTCGACCGAGTTAACCCAATGGCGGAATTTATGTGTTAGTAATTTGAGTGGAACTCACTAATACACTTAAATTGCAAAATGCTCTCTTTTCTCACATACGAAAAACTTTTCACATATACATGATGGCTTCTATAGTAAAAGAAGAGAGCGAAGAGCGTAAGTTTTGAGTTTGTTAGTAGTTGAGTGTAGGTATACCTATAACTAACACAGACAAACATTTCGGTACTCTCTTCTGTTTTGCGAACTCTCTGTTTACATTTTAGTATTTTAAAATTAATTCTATAAATGTAAGTCTGTAGATCTAAAGATCACCTCAATATAGTCAAGTTCATGAAATTAAATATTTGTAGTTTTTCAATTACATATGGTATAAGGTTAAAAACGGCTGATGTAACAGCTGTTTCTTATCTAAGAAAATTTTAAATACATACGTTTCTGGCGAATGAGAGTGTTGTACCTTTGGGTTGTATTGGAATGCACCAACACTTACAAACCTTGTACCGGTCTCTGCACTCAGTTGCTCAACAAGATTTATTGTTTAATTGGATAAAACTATTATTTAAAGTTGTCCTATAAACAGACAACAGTAATAATTTTTAACACCAGGATTACTTAATTTTACTGCTACAAAAACACCTCTTATATATGTATTTTTATATTTACTGTGAACAAAATGTAAACAGAGAGATCATAATCTCAGTGCGAAGAGAGCACAAAAATGTTCGATTGTGTAAGTAACGTTCACTCAGTTACCAACACACTCAAAAGTTTACGCTGCCACATGTACACATATGTGAATAATTTCTCGTTTGTGTGAAAAGAGAGCAGATTTTTCTGTGCATGTGTTGGTGAGTTCCACACAAACTACCAATACTTGTGCATAAACTCAGCCATTGACTGAAATTCAGTTCACTTGACGGAATGAGAGTTTAGAGTCTGCTCGTCAGTCAACGGAAGAGGATGGAACAACAAGGAATAAATTTTAAAACATTGGATTGTCTTTTCAAATATGGTTTTGTCTGTGGAATCGTTTAAACAGTGTTCTAAAGCTTTGCTCGGCCTGAACAGCTTTAAACTACTGCGCAAAAAAAACAGTGGAATTTTCCATTGAAACTGTTTGTCAGTCAGTAACGTGCCTTGTCGATAAGGCAAGCTGCTAGCGGAGACGAGAGCCCGCCACGTGTAACGGCAGCTAAACAGGGTGTCTAACATTTGAGTTGACCCTGACAGATCCACATATCTGCTTTCCAAAATGACAATTACTGAGAGACGCAAGTGCACTAGAATGCATAAATACCTGCATTTGTATATATGTACATACATATGTATGTACATTTAAATGCAGTTCAAAAGGCAATCACTGAAACCCTCGCACCATATTCCAAGCGAGAGTAACTGTCCACGAACTTATACATACGTACCCACTTATTTATTTACTATGTTTGTTTTTGTATGTGTAGTATATGCTCTTGATAAGCAGCGACCTCGCCAGATCGCTCGCTCTCTCTCTCTCTCTCTCTCTCTCTCTCCGTCTCTTTATATTTCCCCTATCCCTAATCTTTTGCTTGCTACTTTGGCTCCGCGCGTATATAAAGAGTGCCGGTTTCGCATTTAGCTTCAGTGCAAAAAACCGCTTTAAGCAGTTCAAGAGCTTGCAAATTTCTAAAAGTGTAAAGTAATCAAAATGCGTCTAGGCCAAACTGTTCCTAACTTCAAAGCGGAGACCACAAAGGGTCCAATTAGCTTCCACGAATGGCAAGGCAACGAGTAAGTATTACAAACTGTTAATATTATTTGAACATGAATTATTTACCTGCACTGATTTGCATAGAATTGAGGTTAGGTTACACATACATACATATCATATGTGTGTATGTAGGCATATCGAACTGTAAACCGCAAACACTAGTTTAAGGCCTTTATTGCAATTATCTAATGTAATCCCTGAAACTGAATTGAAAATTGTAGGTGGGTTGTGCTCTTTTCTCACCCCGCCGATTTTACTCCGGTGTGCACCACGGAACTGGGTCGTATTGCCGTACATCAGCCAGAGTTTGCAAAACGTAATACCAAGTGCCTGGCGCACTCGGTGGATGCACTGAACTCGCATGTGGATTGGGTGAATGACATTAAATCCTACTGCCTTGACATTCCCGGTGACTTTCCATATCCGATTATTGCCGATCCCACACGCGACTTGGCCGTGTCCTTGGGCATGTTGGATGAGGAACAGAAGAAGGATCCCGAGGTTGGCAAAACAATTCGTGCTCTGTTTATAATCAGTCCCGATCACAAGGTGCGCCTCTCTATGTTCTACCCAATGTCAACCGGTCGCAACGTCGAGTGAGTAATAATTTATTTGTTAGATCATTTTTTCAATATAATAACGACTCTCTTTGGGACTTTAGTGAAATCTTGCGCACCATTGATTCGCTGCAGTTAACCGATCGTCTCAAAGTGGTAGCCACACCTGCCAACTGGACTGTAAGTACTTGTTAATTTTCATCATTTGTTTTGAATTATTCTAATCAATTTACAACTTGAACTTAGCCTGGCACCAAGGTAATGATTCTACCCTCGGTTACCGATGAGGAAGCGAACAAGCTATTCCCAAAAGGCTTTGATAAAGTATCCATGCCATCGGGCGTCAATTATGTACGCACCACGGAGAACTATTAAACCATTTAATATAAATATTTATTAATAAACTAGATATTTAAAACCTATCAAGAGATTCACAGATTATATTTTAAATAAAAATAAATATTTTTATTGAACTTCACATGGTAATTGGTTAACAAATTTAAAAAAAAAGATATGTGGTAATTCATGAATTTCAGTTGTTTTCGAACGAAAAATAATCAATTCAACTGTTTAACAAACATAAGATGCATAGTTGTACTAACGGTTGACGGCAGTGAAAAGATTGGACAGTTTACAGCTCAGATCCGAGGCAAAGGGAAATGTCTTGAAATGCTGTGGATTTTTTGATTGTACAGTTAACAATTGCTCCGAAAGTTTGCTTAGTTTCTTGAATAAACTGGATCTGCGAAGTTCAGCCCTGTTCTTGGCGTTGAAAGCAAATAGTTTCCAGACGCACAGCACCACCAGATCGTGCTCTTCAAATGAGTTCAAACTAGAATCGCCTGCACCAGAAAAGCCACACACTGGCTGCGATACGATGTCGCTTAGTAAATTTACAAATTCAGTCATGGCCACCAGTTGGGCCCGATTGCAGTTGGCAAAGGACATGTTTCTCAGTATACGAAGACTGGATCTCCGTATCTTACCTAACGGTGGTGAGTTACGGACTGTATTTAGGAGAGCTTGCATGTGACACATTTTATAGCCGAGCTCATATCTGGAGAAGATCTCCCAGAATGTCAGCCAAGAGAGCAATACTTCTGGCTTCACTTTCTTCACAGTGCTACTGGTGGCCGGAAGAATCGTGTCAAACATGTCCAACACACGCATCTTGCCAAGACTAACGCGTCCCTCGGTGCATGAGCAGCAGTTGATCATGACACGAAGTGCTGACAGAAGAGGTGTCTCTAGTTGGAGTGGGTTATTGGTGTTGTTCTTAACACCCTCTTTTTTAGTTGTTTCGTAGTCAGCCACACGAACCATCAGCTGGAGTAGCGAATGGGACTGACCCGAGAGCACCTGAGATGACTGTTTACACATTTCAAAGGAGTGCTCTGTGAGAAATGTGGACAGCAACACGGTCGTTTGCTTGAGCACTACCGAATGAGATAGCCAGGGCCACACACGAATAATCACATAAATAACTCGTGAGGCAATCACTGGATCCGTGACCACCGATTGGGGTGAGATGTGCCAGTGCATCAGCATGTGGAATAGAATTAGTAAATTGCGGAGAATGTCATGTGATTTGTGGGCCCCCACACGACGGACATATACAGTAGCATTTCCCACATTGTCATCATCAAGGAACGTCTCCAGCAGCTCGATAACGTAATCCAGTAAATGGAATTCCTGTGCGCTCTTAGCAACTAACGGCGATAGCTTCAGTATACTACCAAGCACCTCACAGATCTGTATATGACCCCGAGTAGGCGACTGTAAATAACAATAGTCCTTAGCCGGATAGAGCTGCAGGAACAACTGATACAGTGATTGAAACAGAAGTACGGCGCCGTTCAAATTGTCCGATGGATTCTCAGTGTTCTTAAAGCACCTTGTTCGTCGGTTAGTGTTCTGCTTGGCCACGGAATTTAAGTTTGAGCACGTCGTCAGCTGTTTGTTCAAAGCATTCGTGTTGTTCTCCTTGTCATCGCGATACGCATTGCTCTCCGTGTCGTGCTCCTTTTCCTTAACAATAGTACTAACAATGACCAGGTTTTTATCCACATCAGACTCCAAGACATTGAACAGATTGAGTTTCTTTTTGCCCAGCTGTACTTTACTCAACAGTATGGTGAGCAAGGCCAAAGTATAACGCTGAATATCATGCTGCAGATAGGTCGTATTTAGGCCATGTAGCACCAAGTTCAATAACAGCTCGGGTGCTACATGGAACTGATCGCATAGGAACTCATAGGCATTCTGATCCTTACAGAAGACCATTAAAAGCTTTAGTAATTGAATCACTTGGTGATCTGATATCACATCCTGCTCAAACACTTCTCCAATCAAGCCGACAAATCTGATAATCAATGTTGCGTCCCGACAGATGGTCCGCTGCAGAAACTCAAAGTTATGTTTGTAGCAGAGCGCATACAACCTACAGATTTGTCCGGCGCATAGCTCCAGTAGACTCTTGTTTTCCTGCGGTCCGCCGGGTGACGGCAGTTTCATGACATTGCTGAGGTTGTTGGTGAAGGCGTGCTCGCAGAGTGTTGCACACCAGCTTGGTTGCATTATGACCTGGTTAATACATATGCTCACATAGCAGCCAATGATCTCACACGAGTTGCGTGTACCCATGTGCTCCTTATCCGACATGGGGCTGGGATGCAGCTGGAGGACACTTAGAGCATTGCATGCTTCTTTTAAAAACGAATGAGTCTTAAAAAGCTCACAACAGGCAGCCGCTCCAAGATGTGGCATTTGCAGCTCAAAAGCCCGAGCAGCCATCTCACGAACTAGCATTTGCTCGTAGCCATCCATCATGGTGCTGAGGCAACTGGCTGCCAAGCCACCTGGAATGAAATTAATAAACTCGGCCAGTAAGCAAACAATGTCGTCTTTGCTGTTCCGGATCCAGTTGGCTAACGATACCCAGGCTAGGGTGCGGACTTCTCCATCACTGTGGCTGCACAAACCAAGCAGATAGCGTAACACTTTTGTAAATGTTCCGCTCTTGCCACCAATTGCATAGGGATCCTGGGTTTGTGCCTGCAACTGGCAAATGACTAGAAGGCAGTCGCGTTGCCACTGGGCTCCAGTCTGGGTTGATGTGCGCAGATTGCTCGACAGCTGCACAAAGTGTTGATAATAGATCTACAAGCAGGGGGTTACAATAATGCTATAATATAAGACCTAATCTCAACTCACCTGCAGTTTATCATCGTCCAGCTGAAGTAGACCCTCGCTGAGCTTGCTAAGGACTCTTAGCAGACAGCGAACATGCTGCAGATTACGTTTCTCGAAGTGGGTGCGAGCCAGAGAACTGAGCTCCATGAACAGTTTTCCAAGCCAGACAAAATCTCCTTGATAGTTATAGTCGTTAAGTAGCAGGACAATGCATTCTGTGACCAATTGTAACAGATTCAAGGGGCTCTCTACATCCCGCAGTATGATATAGAAGCTATGATGAGGATCCGTTTCCAGAGCTGTAAAAATTCCCGTTGGTATCCGATTCACACCATGACGCAGGCAATTGATGCACAATTCTAGCAGGGCCATGTATAATTGAAGATCTGCCACGTTACCGGGTTTGGTCTTCAGAAATTTGTGTATAATCTTCCACAAGTTGTTTGCCGTGCCAGTTGGAATATCATTGCCCAGCAGTACCAGGAATAGTTGAATGCTGGCCACGTGGGTAAGCAACATCTCATGGTTACTGCAATTACCAGTCTCCATCAGATGATTCTGCAACTGATCATGTAGGAGTGAGGATTGTACCACCGCCAGGTCAGTGTAGTTTAGCTTCATGGACTCCACAATGTCCAATGCCTGTAGTGACGAAAGTTTCAATTCCTGCACCGAACCACAAACCTTAAGTGCAACATGGAGACGCCAATGCTGGGCAGCCATGCTTATATTGCCCGCAAAGAATTTGGAAACCAAATGGTCCTGCAGAGCAACGCCCTCAGTGGCAAATGTTGGCGGTGTGCTGTGATCTGCCTCACAGCTAAACGGTAGCAACAAGGAAGACAGATCGGCATTCGTCAGTATCTTTCCCTCAGACGGAGTTATGTGCTCGTGGAAGAGCAGCATGAATAGACAAGCGCTCAGCTCAGCGCGCATTCGCATTTCGAGCGGATGAAGATAAAGATTGCGTAAAAGACAATGCAGAATATCGATATCATCTTTGACCTCCTCACGATATTGTCCGCTACGAAAGAGCACCTTAAGCATAACTCCGACAGCTGGCGGCAGTAATTCCCCCCCAAATCCGGGACTTAGTGTTTTGTCATGCAACAATGGATCGTGTACAGACTTTCGTAGGAGCATTTTAAAACCTCCCATATGGGTAAAAGCTTCCACGGCCTTCCAGTTGTGGAGTAAGACATTCAGTTGGGTAAATGAAGATTTCCGTATGGCCGCCTTTAAGTCCGGCGTCTTTAGCAGCCGAACTAGGGCCTCCAGATTGGACATAAAAGGTAAATTCATTCGATCATTAAACAACTTGGAGTAATCCAAATGAGGCCGTATAACGCAGAGATCCGGACTCATCACAGCCAGTTTCACCTGATCAGGAACTGGTCTGTACTTGCGCTGTGTATCGTACCTTACAAGACAATACACCAAACGAGCTTGGGCTTCCTTGCGCACCTTCGCGTCCGCATGAAACAAGTAGCACGCATTGACCCGCATCACCTGCACTGGCTCCATATAATTGGCATCCGGCTTGATCAGTTCCAAGAGCGATCGCTGTAGTGTCGGATATCGGATGGCACGGCAAACAACCAGAGGCAAAACTGGAACTACTACTTTAAATAGCTCCTTAAAATCCTTATCTTCGATCATTGCAGATAGGCCCATCAAAACAGTCAGGTAATCAATGCACCACTGCTGCAGCTCCAACTGAGCCGCTTGAGGCTGACGTGGAGTCCAGCCGAGGACGAGTAGTTTGCGCAACAAATGCGTACTCATTGGCAGACCCAGAATTTTCTGCCTGGCCAGCTCTATGTTATTGCACCCGGCCATGTAGATGGAGTTGTCAGCAATGCAATGAAAATGTTCAACGACTGGCTGCCTCAGTAGACGCAAGGCACAGCCTCGAAGTCGATCATCGGGCAATTCAAAGAGGGTGATCAGCAGCGACTCCGCCTCCTGGCGTATCTCGGGCTGGGACAAATAAAACGGGGTGCATTTGACAATTGCTTGACAGAGCTGTTTCATTAACTTCTCGCTGCCCAGTTGGATAAGCACTAGGCACACTTGACGGTGACCTTGTAAGAGTTTCTTGGGCGGAAGTGGTGTTTTAGATGTCAACTGATTTACTGCTACTGTATAGGCATGCTCCAGACGCTCCATCTGATGTTTCAATGGTGGCTTTCCATTCAATAATAAATTATCGAGATTGTTCAGGTCGCGCATTAACACTGGAAAACAGCTTAAGTATGCAGTATCGGTCAGAGCCAACTGTAGCAGGGAGTGTGCCGACTTCTTGTCCATTTTCGGATCATATTCTAGATTTAGCGATATGGCTTCCGTTAGCAGTCCTATATAGACAAAAGTTGTCAGTCTCGTGATCATAAGATCTTTGGTCAGCTCAGGTAATCCGGCGGCAGAGGCACCATCAAAGCGACCACAATAATTGATCATATTGTTGACCGTTAAACCCAAATCATCCAGAATTGTACAAGGTACCGGGGCACGCAGTTGACAGAACGTTTTGTTCAGCTCCACAGTGAGTTGTAATAGATGCCAGTTGTGACGACAGAGCTCCAATTTTGGCGGTCCGTTCATATGCAATGTGGAATTAAAGAGCAACGTCAAGCAGCTAGAAATGCACAGCTGTTGTTGGTCTGATTCTGGAAATTCAATCTTAGCCGCATAATAGACGGACTTGTTGCGTATATTCAGTTTGCGCTGAATCATCTTCAAGATTATCAGCAGCGATCGGTTAATATGGAAGAGCACTTTATCCGAAACTTGTCGCTGTCTGTGCAGTAAGTTTAGGAATATGTGCGGTGGCTGTAGCAAATAGTCGACAGGGTAGTCACCAATTTTAATCTGTAGATGGATTAAATTGTCCAATAGCTCCATATCGTTGTCAACTGTAAGTGAATCCACAATGGTCTTCATTGTGGCCATATCATCTACACTGGCCCGAATCCATGCCGGCTCATAGTCACCGGGACTGAGCCTGAACTTGTCGATTGAGAAGTCATTGTTGCTGTCGAAAGATGCACCTGTATTAAATGGACCAGGTATACATTAAGAGATTATAAATTAGATGTATTCCAATATTGATAATTACATGACGTTAGGTTGCTATCGACGGAATTCGTATCATTGTACAAAGAAGACACTAGACTGTGCAGTTCATCGAGTAATTCCACGACACGTGTCGACTGCAGATGTTCAAGTATTTTACGTATCTTGTCAAGCTCCGTTATCAAGCGTTGACAGGGAATCTTACATACAATGGCATCCACATAATCCGAACGCAATAGCTCAAGCATCAATGACAACACACGATCTGCGGCTGCTGGCGGCGTAAAGCCAAACCAGCGTATCAGTTGTTTTAGGAGCCGCACCGGCTTTAAATTCATCGGTTCGCCATGTTGTAGACAACGTATAAATCGTGTTTCAACTTGTTCTAATGCGCGCATTCGAATTTCGGGTGTCTCATTGGTTAATTTAGCAAGTTGCTGCTCTCCAAGCGATATCGTTAGCCTCGATGTTGTTGACATTATGATTGTTCATCTGTAAATATTGTAAATATACAATTTGCACCACGTTATGCTACTTGCAAACTTACCCATTATGCCTTCTGTCAAAAATAAAGTAAGTAATTGTATTACTTTGTTAATGTAGTTTCAAAAGCGTCGCCTGCTTTCGCGCGTTCAAAGAAGCCAGCAATTTTTTTCACGCCGTTGTCTAAACAGAACAATGTTAATGGAAGCGTACCTTTTGAGTTTAACAGTTCTGTAATTTAGCATTTTTCGTTAAAGTTAAGGCGTATGTACATTTACATTACGAAGCTCTGTCAACGGCTCTATAGCTGCAGCAAGTACTTAATTTTCTTTGTCGGTTGACGACCATTTTTTTGTGAGAGCAGCGCTGCTGTAGAACTGTTGAACATTGCATGTGTCAAAAGCCTCGCATACATTTGTTCAAAGCTGTTGGGATAAATTGAACTCCAACTCCTTTGGTATAAAGCGCCATCTGTTGTTATCCAAACATTGAAAACAGAAGCCTATTGAATGCAAAAGAAGAGCATCAGAAAAACGCCACCTATGGTAAAAAAGCCTGAAAGATAATAATTTGTGTGGTAATTCGATGCTTGAGATAAAATTTTGTTGTAGTCAAAAAGTGACATCTTCCAAGAAGTCATTTATATTGTGGTAAATTAATAAATAAATGGCTCAAAGTTGTGCATTCCAATCGATTTTTATTTTAAATGAATTTAATAATAAGGACAATAGACTTGATCGGGCCAACCGCAAGTAAAGGTCGTAGTATCGAAGTATAATCCATCTCCACACTTCATGTCGTAGCGAATACCGCCAGAACATTGATAGAACTGATTACAGTCGCTGCTGTGCAGGTAGAATCCATCCACGGAGCAACCCTCGTTGGAACCTCCTCCGCCACCAGGTGTTGGAGCAGGTGTGGGTGCTGCCGTCGGTGCTTGTGTAGGTGGGGAAGTGACACTGCCTCCACCGCCACCTCCGCCTCCCACATTTCCACCCATTGCCCTGTTCATTGTCTTGAGGAGGGGATAGCTCTCACCGCAGCGACCAAGGAAATCATCAGTCTCAATTGACCAGGTCATGGCACCTCCCAGATTGCGGGAGCTAACCAGCTGCATCTTAAGCTCAATACTCTGGACATTGTCGTAACCAACCCATTGATCACCTTGGAAGGCATACGGGGATTTGGTGGCGTCGTCGAACACAGTCTGCCAGTTGTTAGCGCAGATTTCGTGGTAGCCAAGGAATCCTTTCTGACGAGTGAAGGGACCTGCCTCGCCTTCTCCTCTGCAGGACGCACCTGGATTATGCTGGGAGCTGTCGGACATCTGGTAACTATGGCCGTAGAACCCGATGCCAAGAATCAGTTTCTCAGCGGGTGCACCTAATCAGTAATTAAGGTATTGGTTTCAACTTTCAACGGATATCTTGAGAAATTAACACTGACCTTGACGTAGCCAGTAGTCGATAGATTGCTCTACCTCGGGTAGAGGTGCATTAAAACCCAAGTAGCCATCGAATGCCATGTGGAAGTCATAGGTCATCACATTAATGAAGGACAAGTGCTGGGAAATGGCGGGAATGTCATAGGAAAGGGCCGCGGAAGCTTCAGACGCACCAACAGCAATGCCCAATTCCAGGTTGTGTGGAGCAAATCTTCAAAAATCAAATCAGTTTTAAAAATATTTATCTAAAAGTCATGAAAGTTCTTCACTTACGCTTCCTTAATCTCACGCAGAAGCGTGACAAAGTTCTGCTTATCCTGGGGGCCACCACCACGTTGTCCCGGGTATTCCCAATCCAAGTCCAGACCATCGAAGCCGAATCGCTGTATGAGCGCCAAGGTGGAGGATATGAAGGTGGAACGCTTGCCTGGATCAGCAGCCATTGCCGAGTACTTCTCCGAGCCCTCGTTCCAGCCACCCACAACAGCCAAGACCTTCAGCTTGGGATTACTCTGCTTCAGAGCAATAGTTTTCCTAATGAAACCTATTTTGTGAGAATTATATATAAAGTAATTGAACCCGGAGCACGACAGTAACCAGTAGTTTACCCAATCCTTCATCCATGTCGAGCCATTCGTCAAGAGATATTACTTCTCCCGAGTCGCGGATGCCAAAGAATGTATAGCTAATGTGCGTGCACAAGCTGGGATCAATGTTAGAGGGTTCAAATTTGCCATCTCCGGGGCGGTAGTTGGCCCATGTGCCCCAGTAACAGTTAAGAATTTCTGCAAAGAATCGTTGGTTAGCTCGACTCCTTTGGGAGTCCTTGAATCTCTCTACTCACTGTCACTGGAGACCGCGGAAACCAGTGCGAATAAGAAGTACGCCAAAAACTTCATGTTTTGTAGTATAGCCAACGTCGAAGTCGGCTGTGGCTTTTATAGGTCAGCAAATACGGTTAACTTGCTTATCAGCCGATTTCCGATAATGCACACAAAATGGAAATCAATTACTTAATATATGGCAACTGTTGGAACTCAGATTGTAATATCTCAGCACACTTTATAAAACTCAATAATACGCATAAATTTTTAAATTTTTTATTTTGAGCACTGGTTTGAGTGCATCTTGATACTATTTACTACTTAAATATTCATTCAGGAGTTATAATTCATTGAAATTCGGTTTCTGCATGAGTCTAATCTATAAATGTATTATTGATGGGGCCGATTACTATCGACCCCCAAGGAAACGGCTTATTGAATCGTCCATAAATACCGCTGTGTGTAATTTCATTTGGTTTAAATCGTTAACAATCTTTACCAATCAATCCCTGACTCATAATCCCCATAAAAATACCAAATGACACCCTAGTTGGGAAAGTTGTTAGGCGCAATTTCTTAGATAAACGATTCTTACATTATTTCCTTGCTCATGCCGTCATTGTCTGGAATATACTCAGGTATACACTGTAATTAAAGAGTTGTCATACTAACTAGCTTTGAATATCATGTAGCTTTCTGTTGAGAACATTTGAGCAGGATAACTTTTGCGCACGCCAAACAGCTTCTTACTGTATCCATTCTATTGTGCATATCAAGCAGCTTTGTGTTAGTTGATCAACTAGATAACTTTTGTGCATAGCAAGCAACTTTTGACTTATATCCATTTGAGCAAGATAACTTTTGCGCATATCAAGCAGCTTTGTGTTAGTTGATCAACTAGATAGCTCTTGTGCATAGCAAGCAACTTTTGACTTGTATCCCTTTCATTGTGCATGTTAAGTACCCTTCTGTTGAGTGCACTTTGTACTTGGTGACAGAGAATACAGCTTTTCGTGTAAAATCAGAAAAAATAGAAAATTTGTATAGAGATAAGTAGTTTTTGTTGAGCTATGGCAGAAAAACTAATAGATTATATGTATATTACCATTATAACTATCCTCACCAAATTTGATCCGGATCGGTCGAATGTAGCCCTTCTGACTTGTTTAAAACCGCTTTCATTTCAAAACGTATAGACATATAATCAAGATCGAACTTTAAATAGAGTATTTTGCAATCAATTCCGTATATAAAATGTGTGCATTTTTAGAACGAAATTGATTTTTCATTTGAGGCGTCAGTTCCGATAAGGTTTAATTTTATGTTTATGACCAAGAATATGATTTAGACCAATTAGCACATATAACAGAATTATATATCAATATTGATGTTTATAACTTAATAACGAACCAATTGTCATTGTCTGATAACTATTTTGTGGCAGCAAACCTATAAAAACTAATAGATTTAAGCGTAGGAGGTACAGGCCGATTCTCACACATTATAAAAGCAATTCAAGCTAATTGATATAAAATAGATATATGTTTTATAATTCAACCATAAGGCTAGTATAATAGTGTGACATCGATTGTTGTAGACTCCGCATTCAATATCAATAATCATTATTTACACACGGGCTAATCACCCTAGGGTCCCGGTGGAAAAGGGATATGGGCTTGATTACTTATTAGTTTTGTTGCTCTGGAACGCCCCAAATATAGAATATAGAAAAACTTGGTTGCTATTCTCGTGTTTTATTCAATTCGCAATTTACCAACGCAGTTTTCGGTTGATCGTCTTGAGGAGAGGGTAACTCTCACCACATTGACCACGATAGTCGTCGGTTTCCAGAGACCAAACCATAGCGCCACCCAGGTTCTTGGAAAGGGCGAAATCCATCTTCCACTGCACACTGAGAACATTGTCGAAACTAACCCATTGGTCACCGGAGAAGGCATAGGGAGCGGCATTGTTGTTGTCGAAGATGGTGTGCCAGTTGTTCAGGCAAATCTCGTTGTATCCCAGATAGCCACCGTCACCAGTGTAGGCACCAGCACTGCCGACACCACGGCATGGTGCACCTGGCCAGTTCTCGGAGGGATTGGACAGCTGGAAGCTGCGGCCATAGGTGCCAATACCAAGCACTAGCTTATGGGCTGGAGCACCTGTAAATCGGAGTAAAGTCAATCCAGAACATCTTGGAGACTCGATAAATGGACTTACCTTGGTTGATCCAGTAGTTAATGGAGTTCTCGATGGCCCATTGGGGGGCATTGAAACCAGTTCGGCCATCGGAGGCCATGGCAAAGTCGTAGGTCATCACATTGATGAAGTTCACCTGTTGTGCAATATTGTAGATTTCATAGGAATCACTGGCAATGGACTCGCCAGCACCAACAGCAATACCCAGCTCATAGCCATAGGGGGCAAAACTAGAAACACGGGGTATAGTCACATTAAAGCTGTCTTTCCACTTTCAACTCAATACTTACGCTTCCCTGAGCTCACGCAGCAAAGTCACAAAATTGGAGCGATCTTCCCAGCGCCCACCGCGTTGGTTGGGATACTCCCAGTCCAGATCCAACCCATCGAAGCCATTGTCGCGCAGCAGACTCAAAGCGGAGTTGATGAAGTTGCGACGCTTGTTCCAGTCCGCGGCCATGTTCGAGTACTTCACTGATCCCTCGTTCCAGCCACCCACTACAAGGAGTACCTTGAGATTGGGATTCTGGTGTTTCAAGGCAACAGCTTGCCTGATGAAGCCCAGGTCATAGTCCAGCCAGGTGTCCAGCGAGTGAATGTCGCCGTTGTCATTGATGCCAAAGAAAGAGTAGCTCAAGTGTGTGCACAGGTTGGGGTCGATGTTGGATACGTCGAACTTTCCATTGCCGCTGCGGTAATTGGCCCACGTTCCCCAGTAACAGTTGACAATGCCTTGTTATTTAACATTGTTTGTTTAGTGTTTTGTTTTTTTTTTGTATTTTTTTAAACAAATAATTCTGTAACAATTTTTATTTGCTATACTTACGTTCGCCTGCAACTATTTGGCCAAGAGCGAGCACCGCGAGTATCGCTAACAGTTTCCCCATTCTAACAATTCTACAATTTGCAATTGCTTATTGCCTTTTGGTCTTTGCTCGAGTTTGCTACGCCTTTTATACTATTTCTTTTATCGCCCGCGCTGCTCTGGACTGACATATTTATAAGAGCTCTTCAAAAGGTTTTCTAAATTAAAACCTAACCGTCTCAATTAAGATTAGTCCAAGCACCTGTTCGATACCCTGTACTGTCACGCAGCTGCCAACGCTACATAACAAACAGCTTTGTATTGACTACTTTTCTTACGTTGCATAGCAAGCAGCTATTTTCCCGATACAGTACTTGAAGCTCGTGGGTTTTAAGCTTTACTTTGCGGTTAATAGTTTTCATATAAAACAGCTTCGTGTCATTTCTATAGGATTAAATATCAAGTTTGTTTTTTATTTCTGCCAGGTCCTTTGGGATATCATATAGCTTCGATGGTTCGAAAAACAACCAAACGGTTCTTATAATTTTATTTAAACTCAAACTTTGTATGTCACTGATTAAAGAATAAATTCTAAGTACAACTTTCATTTAAATAAAATCTACGGTAATTTCTAGCCAATCAATTGTGTATTTAGTTAATATTTGTGCCACACAAGATATGAAAATTATTTTATAATTTAAACACAAAATTGATTTTGTATTCTTGATAGGCCCGACTATAAACATGTCTGTCCATCTATTTATTTCTAAGATTACTAACAGGAATTTCATTTAATACAAACTCATTTCCCTTTCCTATCGGAATCACCTACTATAAATCTTATTTTATTTGTAGCCAAGAGGCTCTTATGTTGACTCAAGTAAATATAACTCAAGTGTCTTGTAATTCTTTAATCACTTGAGCTGCGGGGGACTGATATTAAAAATTATAGGCGCATATAAATTACTTAGAGAACCTATTGTTTGAAAATTAATCTCAAAAATGCTTGATTTTAGATAGCGTTTATTCAAGTGCGAATCCTGAACATTTATATATAATATATAAAGTTTCCCGTTTTCGATATTCCTTTAATGAAATATAAGAAAAAACCACACCCAAAAAAATGCAAGGATCGTTTAAAAATTAATGAAGCACAGTAAATGCTTATATTTAAAATTTAATTACAACACTTTTGATTAATTTTGCAAATTACAAAACGTATAAAATAAAAGAGTTAAAACTGCATTCATTACTGAGATTCAATAAGAAGTAAACAGAATGTAATTAGGTGAATAAACAAAATAACATAAATAAGAAAATGCTTTTGTAGCTGTGGAAATATCAGATGTTCCATATTCGAGTAATCCAGTGCGCAAGTCTCATCTAAGATGCATCTAAGATGCAGAGTTTAACTAGGTTAAATACTCATTTATTTTGGGCTGATAGGTTAGTTGCCTCGGTCCGACCTTAATAGGACACATAGATCTCGAACTCCTTGTAGGCCAGCTCCTCACCACCATATGGTATGTAGCAGCAGCCATGGGAGGGTTGCACCTTTCCGACAGTGACGGTACCATCGTGGGTGGCACGACCGATGAACAGGGGTTCCCCCTCGGACGTCTCGCCGGCGGGAACGGCGTTGGGTGAAATGTTGCCAGCCTCCACGGGCACCCACTGGCCACCACCGGCGCAGAGGACCTCATACTCGCTGTGACCGTGTTCACCGCCTCCCCAGGCGATGTAGGTAACGCCATGGGATGGATGCAGCTTGCCGGGAATGAGGTCGCCCTCGTGGCGGGCACGTGCAATGTAGAGCTGTTCGTTGCTATCGAAGCCGCCCTGAAGAGCATTCGGGGGTACCTCGCCATTGGCAGCGGGTACCCAGCATCCAGGTCCACTGCCAGTTGGGGCAGCAAAGCCCATCACTGGTGCAGATGGTGCGGCTTCTGTAGGATAATATTAGTTAAGTATACGTTTGAAACCAAGAATAAAAATTTTAACTGTACCGTCAATCAACCAGGTACCGCTAGCACCCCATCCCGTGCAGATGCCCACAAAGTTGATCGGGAACAAGGAGCCGGCATCGTATGATAAGAAAGCAGCGGCGTCGCCCTCATGACCAACGGCGATAACGTTATCATACCAACGAATCCAGAAGCCACGGAACTCGTCGGCACTCAAAATTCCCGGAGTTGGCACCTCAGCCACATCCGGTTGCTGGCCATCCTTGCGAATCACAGACTTTGAATTCTCCCAGCCGCCGATGAAAATCTCAAAAATAGGCAGTCCCTGCTGTGGTCCAGGTGAGAGAGCAATGTGAGCGTCCTTTGGTGAGCGTACCTTGAAGGTGAACACTCCTCCGCTAGCCGGCTGGAATTGGTATTCCAATTTATTGGGTGTATTGATTTCTAAAATTAAGATATTAAATATAAACTTTATAAGCAAAAATATCAAGTATTTCGAGTTAAATACTAATATAAGTATTCTTGATTAAACAAGATGTCTTTCTTTCTTAGTGTACATAGAAAATGTTTAATTCAAACTTATTAATTTAGTAGCTATTTAAGCAGTCATTTAAGCAAAGCAAAAATATTATATTACAGATATGAATTTAGTTCTGCTTAAGAGTAATCTACTTAGCAATGGGACTACGAAGAGTACGGATGCGAGAGATCTAGATAAACAGATGTTTAATGGGGTATATTGTTGTTTTCGGGCTTGTTATGCGACAAAATGACGCATTTCTATGTCATTCAGCATGATGTCATTTTCGGTCATACCCATGGCATTCTCGAGAGTCTAGAGTTTAGTGTCTATTCGTCGAGCTGAGCTTGAAAATATCACATTGTATTACATATACAAACAGACCTGTTTATGAGACTGGCAAAATTGATAATACTTAGCGAGTTTTTTGTTTACAGGGGCGCGAGAATATTTTTTGTATCTCTTAGATACTTGGAGAGACTAAAAGCTGTTTTTGTTTTCGAACTTTTTATATTTTTTATTTGTTGTTTTTTATAAATACTATATGTATGTATATAAGGTTGATTTGTATATGTTTGTGAATTGAAAAATCGAAAAGTGTTTGCCTAAGTTTCACAGCCACATCACATCAGAGCAGCATTTGTAGCGAATGACATCATTTTGATGCAGTTTGAGGTCGACCTAGAGTCAAGTACGACCATTTGCCTCATATTGATTATTGTCAAAGTTCAAAGGGGAGATAAGAAGGTATTTGCCGTTTCTTTTCATTTCGTTTTTTGGCATTTCTAGTGACTCACCGGCAAAGAAGTATATTTCTATATATGTATTTATATATGTTATGTATGGCTATAAATAATAATGGCTTGTTAATTGAATTCGAATGACCAAATGGTGAAAGTGACTGAGTTCTGATATAAAATTCTGCTTCAGTTTATTGGCAATGTAATAAAACTCCGGGATCTGTTTAAAGTACCCATTGGCACAACTGTACCTACCTCACCTGACTTATTAATTAGGTAACAACACGAATAGAAAGTCTGGAGATGTCTCACGTATTTATTGAATAGTTATGGCAGATATAGATAAATAAACTATGCAAATTGCAGCCGGCTTCGTTAAAACGGCGAGTAGTTGTACTAGACCAGAACGTATATACATAGATGTATAAACATATATGTGTATAGAATTCAATTAAGACATTATTTCATTATTCCGTTATTCATTGAAGACACCCGCACATATATATATCTGCACACTGACACAAACACATCCATATATGTATGCATATAGAAAAGACTCACCAATTGGCATGTTTTCTGACTTTATTGCCCTCGACGTTGCTCGCGGACTGAGATTCTGATTCAAACTGACACAGTGAACAATTTGGAACTGTGAAGTAAGCACCTGCTTAGCCTTAGCCGCATAGAGAACGAAATCGAAAAACAAAGAGAGCGTGAAAAGCTGAGAGCGTTGACGTGAAAGCTTTGAGCTTTAAGCTTGCTACTAATGTGTTTGCATGAGAGTGTCTTGGATCGGCAACGGTTGGGAGGGGGAGATCGTTGTCTAATGGGAGCGGGTCAGACTGTACCTACAATGGCAGACGAGTTAACAGTTAAAACATCGAGAAAGACGGTTTGATTTAAACCAAGGAAACAGTTCGTGCGCTAAGTTGTTGGGTTTGAGACAACACAAATATTTCAAAAATCTGTACAAGAAATAGATACTGTCGGGCTCTCCCGAATTTTCGACCGATTTGTTAGAGATAAATAGAACAATAATAAACAAATAATGTGTGAATTAGATCAAGTCAACTCAAAAGTTTCCAAGTTGTGGAGTTATTGAAAATGCTGCGCTGAAAATATTGTATGTGCTTGATGCATATTAGGTCGCTCTGTCTCCTATAGTCTTTGAGATCTTAACTTTCACACGGACGGACAGACTCGTCCTTGCAAATGCAATGTTGCCTAACAGGGTATTAAAACAAAGGTACATCCTGTGACTATCCTTAAAATAACTTTAGCTAAATTCAAATTTTATTTTTGTTTCTTGTTGGATTAATCCATTAAACGGATTTTTTTTTCAAGTTAAAACATAAGAGATTGTAGGCAATTATGAATCTTACAGACTCTTGAAAGCAAGGGTATAAAAAGCTTCCTACCTATGGCGCTGTAAACAAATTCAAAAAAAGTTCAGTCTGCAACGTTGTTTCGTTTTATAATCGTGACTTTATAATAAGCTTTTTATTTCTCATTTTAAATTCCGTCATCTACCGGTTATATTATATTAGTCATAAGCTTCGTCTGTGGACCCTATGACACCAAATCGTTGCCTTGAATGTATGTTAGCTTTACTTTGATGATAACGTCATGAATTTGTGGCGCAACTTCTGACTGAATTCAATCCGTAGCAATATTATATGTTATTTATATGGTTTGAGCTCATAAATTTATTGGTCGATTATCTTTAATATTCGACAACATTAAATTTGCTGTAATTTTGATTTAATTGAGTTTGTGATTTATTTAAAGTTTTATTATTATTCAATATAAAGCATTTTTTAAAACTATGGGCTATATTATATATTTTGACAATAATTTATGCAATTGTCAGAAATAAGGAACTTTTTCTAAACGACATTGTATTGTATTGAGGAAATGAAGCCTTCAAAGCATTATTCTTTTTAGATTTTATATAATAACTTAATAATACTGAAATGGATATGCGAAAAGAAAAAATATCTTATGGGATGTCTCTATTTTTTAATGTATTGTGTTAAGCAATTTTAAAGTATACTTTTAGGCTGCACTAATAATAAAACTAGATATGATTTTGGTGACGGTCAAGCATTTGCTTCTTTTTACATTATTTTTAATAAATTGTTTATTATTGACAACAGCAGTACGGTAAAGTGAATTTTAGTAAGCAGAAAAGGAGAAGGAAAAGGAAAAAAATGAGTTAAAATAGAAAGTCTTAGTGGACAGCCATTGAAAGGAACATGGACTCCAAAATTTTGTTTTATATCCTGCGCAACTTGGATGCTTGGAAGTTTTGTAACAAATGCATATAATATATAATTACTCATGTTAGACAACATCCAAGAAGCGCATGAATTGTGTTTATCCCCGTTGCTGACAACAACTTGAATATGTAAACATCACGTATACGTATGCATATTTATAAATAAATAAAAAAAATGTGCTTTTCTATATGACAAGCCCCTTAACTTTAGCTGCACTCATATTTAATAGAGCATTGACAAGAATCCGCTCTACATGTTCAAGTTAGCCAATTAAGCGGAGTCCCATCTGTAAACAAGTTAATTAACTTTTATTACACTTTTCATTGTTTTTATTAAGGTGTTTACTGTACTTAACAGTTATTGCATCTGCTCAATTTTGCACATTTTTTATTTCCTATACTATAATTGCTCAAGTATGCAAAACATTTAAATTTTAAATACTTATTTTATTCTACGGAATGCCTTGAACTAGTTTCTTGCTTTCAAAATTGAATATTTTTATTTGTCGTACGTGTCACTTGGGTAAGTACAGTAGTCGGAACATCTATTGTTCTAACTAAATATAATTTACACGATTCAATTAGGGTTTCCGCCATATATTCGCAGTTTCCAGCAAATCGGGATGAACACACTCAATTTACGTTAATTCAGTTCTTTGCCCTGACATAAGTCCAACTGCTCTGGTGGAAGAGTATTCAGTTCTCTTCTGCGCAATTTATATAATTGTGAAAGAAGTTCACGCTAGTGATGAAATCAGAATATAAAATAAATTTAACTATTTTAATAAAATAATGGCAGGAATAATATAATAGTTCATCATCTCCGTCAAACTATTTTTAACGTGATATGAATTTAAACAAATTATAATCGTCACTAGATGTTAACTCCCAAGGGGTTTTATATAAATTTCAGTATGCTTAAGTCACGCGTCAATTGATATTAACGCTTAAGTTGAAGAAGTACGTACAAGTGGCTTAAATTGAAGTCACTTTTAAATTTCAGATTTTTTGCGCTTTATTCTTCGCGTTATGGTTGCTTGACGAGCCCCTTATTTCGTCACGCCCCTATTATATCAGCTGTTAAGCTGCTGTCATATCAATATTCGTCGGCACCTAATATATTTACTTATGCTTCATGTTTTTAACGTATTAAAACTATGCGTAATTGTTTGGATTATGATAAAGAATTTTTATCATAGATATGACCACATCTCACAAGATTATTTCGTAAATAAAGGTCGGACTTGAAGGTCATTGGCTTTTTACTTCAGTATTTAAACGGAATGGAATAAAACGTGTATTATTTGTACGAACAAAGCTCGCAATTTTCACTTGTTGTTAAAAAAGCACGAGTTTTGGAACCGGTTCGCTTGGTAGAGCCACCGCTCTCTGGCAGCAACAGTTGGCAAGGGCACCTTGAAATTGAGCCAACCCAAATGTGTTTACCACTAGCGAATATTTTATATACATACTTACCGATTTCTGTTAGGCATTTTTTGTATGTGTGTGTAAACAAATTGTCGAATGGCTAAACATTTTGTTTGGAAAAGGCATTCGGTATTTGTCGTCAACACGCCAAAGTTAAAACGCTGCTGCAAATTGCATCAGCACAACTCACACAAGCAGCTGGGAGCGCGGAAAGAGCGGTACAAGGGCTGACGGGAGTGCATCAAGATGTCTGCTGACTGCCGGCTATGTGTGAAGTTGGTCGCGTGTGACGCATCATGTAGCTACTCTTTTGCACATTGCTCTCTCTCTCGATTCGTATGTCCACTTGAATACGACACAGGGTATACATCGTTTATAAAAAAAATATGTCCATACATATCTGTGCTGTGAGTAGTTATTATAGCTCTGACTGCTGCACAGCAATTATTAAATAAATCGGACGTATAATACATGCAGAGCTTTTATAATGACGCTACTAACCACACACACATACACTCAAGTATTAAAATAAAATTGTTGTGCAAGGTAAGGTATATGGCAGTCGAACCGCTTTAAGCTCAAAAAGTTCTTGCGTGCTGTTTATCACAACAACAGCACAATGTCAACACTCGTTTTTCTCTCTGCTTCCTGCGCTCTCTCACTCTTTCGCGCTCTCCGACTCGATAACAGCTGGCCTTACGTCAACCCATGCAAGCTAGATATCCACACATACATACATACGTCAAAGCAAGAGAGCGGCAAAAACTATTTATTTACACGGGGAACTGTTGGTGATCGACGTTACAGTCTGTTTTGCAGCGTTTCGCCCGCAGGTCGCACGCGCTCCACGTTCTTAAAAGTGACTGCAAAATTTAACAAATTTTGGTTTAGTGATAAAAACAAAGAAGGCGTGTTCAGTGATAAAAGGTTATTAGAAAGCCAAAACGTTTCAAATATTATTTGAATTGCTGCCAGCACAGCAATACGCAGACGCATAAAACCACCAGACAGACCACTCACTCCGTTTGATAAATAAACAAATAATAACGCCGCGTGGCGCCAAGTGGAGTTCAGCAGATTGCAAACAGAGTACGAGAACCAAAGATTTGCAATACAAAATGAATGCCAACGCGTAAGTTTGAAAGTTTCGTAACTAATAATAATATTTCACGATTTATGAGGTTTCGCTGCAGTTGCACACAAAGTGCAAATTACATAATTTTGATTTAGAAAAAAAAAACAGAAAAAATGGCAGACTAACTGTCTGTTAAGTTAGGAGGTGCTTTCACTTTTGCAACCCCTAAAAAGCTGTACGTATTTAAACACAGACAGTAGAGAGAAATACGTCTGTACAAATGCGTATGTAAGCTTCATACATACAAACATAAAAGTATTTTCGCATTTGTGTTATAAATACCTTCTGTTTTTTTTTGCTTTTTATTTTAGTTTTGTCTACTTTACGTAGTTTTTCATTAAGTCCCTCTCTCTCTCTCTCTCTCTACGTCGGTCTCTCACTAATTCGCTGCAAAACAGACGATTAGCTATAAGTAGTATACCCAGCATACCATATTTACCATGTGCAGATCACGTTTGGTCCATATCGTAAACAATTGGTAAACTCAACAGTTCATTAGGCAAAATTTTTACTAGTGCAACGCTCAGCTAACACGCCCTGGCGTCTGTTGGCAGCAACCTGTTTGGTTTGTTCTCATCCACACTTGTTGGAAAATCAAATATTTCACAGGGTATCGGTTCGCTTAGCATAGGTTATTACCATTTTTATTGTTTATCACTAGTCTTCTTTACTCTTTAAGCTTAACACATTGATTGCGATTAAAGGAAGTTTGATAGTAGAATGAAAAAACATAGTAATAGAGCTAATTCCTAATGTATTCCCGCGTTCGTGCTAAAATATCAGAACTACATTGAAACAAAAAAATCCGGTATAACTGAGTGGAATAATAAATTTTTGAGCAGTTTAACACGTGTTGCAGTACTCAGACCATTATATATGTAGTGTGTTAATGACGACCTTGTATTTGTGCTATTGAGTTTGTTTAGTGTTGCAGTTGCATTGGACAGTTTAACCTTTGTATCACTAATATAACAATAATATTACTACAAGGTACTTGAGATTTTGCTTTTCTACCAAATAAAAGTGCACATTGGGAATCTGTAGGGCTTAAATAAAAATAATATGAACTCTAAACAACTAAGTAAACCATAGAAGTATGATTTTGGTGACTTCATTTGGGAACTCCTATGATTCACAACAATCACGTTTAAAAAAATTGTTAATAAGCACAAAAGTTATAAAAGATTGTACCCATTATCAGTTGTTATCGTGGAGATTCCTGCATTGTACAAAGTGCATTGGTCTTATCTTTCTTGTTTAAAAGCTATTTCGTTTATGCACATTTTTGCTAGACATTCAAGCCAATGAACCTTTTAGCCAAAAGTCATTGCCAACAATTAACTCGGCCAAAGAAATGCACAATTTTAGAGCATTTAAAATTTTTGTTAAGTAATACTAATGACCAGATGTGCACTTCTATTTTTCGACAACTTGGCCAACATTCGTTGACTGTTGATTTATTTTGTCTGTATTTAGTTGGTTATTTTTGGAAAGAAAAAAACAACGCAAAATTAGCTGAGATTTGCTGAGCGCACAAGGTGACATTTTCTGAGCATTCTTTGTCTCACTTAGAAATACGATGTGTTTAATAACAAACAGTGGAATTAATGATTAACAGTCAGCTGATTGCATCGACCATAAAATATCACAACATTTCATTAAAAAACTTGTTTTTTTTTACATTCAGTGCTGCTTCCGTTTTTATTAAGTTATTTATTTACATCGCTAATTAAAAATATATTGGAATACATACAAGGTAAATTTTAAAGACATCTAAAGGCAATATAATATATATAATTAGTTTCTGGATTGGAGAAAAGAGGATGTAACTTATATCATAGAAAATGTCCATATGATAATAATATAATTTATAAAAACTTTATTGTTTCCAGATTTTGGCATATTTAGTGTTATTCAAAATTTAAAACATTAAACTTTTTGTCATATGTAGCCTTAATATTAGGACCTCGAATTCACAAAAATCTCAGATCTCAGAGACTGTAAAGGTTCCTCTATAGTGTACGCAGATCAAGCTTTGTTCACCCCCTACCGCCCATGCAAATTGCAAAAAACAACGTTTATTTATATGGTACCTTCTCGCCAAGTTTGGTCTTACAACTGCATATGCACAACTTACATATGCTATATGTATTTCCCATAGGGCAAATCGGTCGAAAATAGGATATTTGTATGAGCGTATTGTATTATAAAGTTTGGTTCATAGCGGACAACTTTATTCCATAGTAGCTTCTATAAAAACCGAACATTTTTTAATTATATGGAAAAATGCGAACTAGAATGATTACATTTGGCGGGCTTTCTAGTTTTATATTGCAACTATTTTTAGCTTGATATCTTCTTCTGGAACTTCCGGTTAATTAGAATTTCCTGTATTTGCGTAAAAATCCCTTCAATTTCCCACTGCTTGCGTTCAGTGCCGTAAAATAGTATTGCATACTTTTATGCAGTACTTGAAAATGTGTTTACCGCGTTGGAAATAAAAAGCTGACTGATATGTAACGTCTCACACATTGTAATCAACATTTTATTAATATACCGTAAATCATCATTAAGCTGTGTAAAAAAGGGTGGATAATGGTTTTGTTATTTATTTTATTATTATTAGCGTTGCAATCTGTGAAGCGATTAAAAAAAAAAGCTTTAAGCTAAATGCGCTCAGATAAAATATTAAAATCAAAACGTTTTCCATGATTTTTCTGTTCCATAAAAAAATTATAGTTACTTTGATTTATTTTACATCCAATAGTTATGACGTGTAATTAAGTCGTCTGGAATTTTTTACGAGACAATGCCGTGCAATAATACATATAAATCTTTACTGAGGGTCTACAATATTTGCAAATTGACCAAACACTTTATAGATTGGTATATAAATAAATGAATACGTGGAAATAGATAAGTTATGCCCGGGAATTCGCGATGTACTCCGTACTGATACTTAGCAGGTGCACTTCGAAATAATTACTCTACTGCATTTTCATTGGCTGAAGCTTTGGCGGTGTGTCCGATGCGTATACGTAATATGAATGCAACCGGTTCTGTGCATATGATTAGTTTATCAATTAATTCATGCATATTTTTAGTCTACCGTAGCTTACCAGGTCTAACCCAGAATTTATATATAGTAGTTTAATATTCATAGACAAGACACATTATCTCGTTGCCTTATCACTTAACATTTCTCTTATCAGCAGTAGTCGACTTTTAGTATTCAATATTTACAAAGCTAAACACTTTCAGTCTAATCCCTAAGCCACTCAGAGCTTTTTAAATGCGATTTGTTAAGTCTCTGCTTCAATTGAAGCAGCTTCGTCGCGAATTCTTTCCTTTGATAAGCCGAAATTTGAACTTTTCAGTTCAGAGCGAAGAAAAATGGAGACGAACAACCTTCATATCCAGGTTAGTGCCACATATTGGGGCTATTAAGCTATCTAATCGCTAGCAATAGAGATAATAAGTTACTATGCTAATTCTTGCTGATAAATCTGTCAATAAAATATCAACTGACCTTGAGAAGAATTGAAAGTATGAAAAATCTATTGCTGAACTCTCTGTAGAAGAAACTTAACTATCTCTAATCTAATGCAGTATAAAGATAAAGCTGTGTCATATATCATATACAAATCATTCATATATATTTAATTTATCTCCCTCTTCAAGACATTTCCCTTTGAAATAATCTCGAGTAAAACTTTCCTAAAAACAATGGTCTTAAGAAATTATTTAGCAATGACTTAAAATCAGAACATTATTTATTGGCCTCTATAATACTAAAGTATTTCAAGTTATCAACAATGAATAATTCAGTTTATATGTACATATGTATTCTCAATCTATACCAGCCCGTAAATACTGCTGGTATATAAGTGAAGCAGTAATTTAATAGATTGTTGAGCAAAACAAAGCAATATTCCTAGTAGTAGCAACAATGCGTACTTAAAAATCAAAATTGGTTAATTTTAATTATTCTTTCTATATAGCAAGAGACAGTTGTCAGGACTTCGAAACCTTACAAGATTTATATAAATTTAATCTTTTACATTATAAAAAGCTTCACAAGCACTGTTTTGATTATTCTAGCTCTTATAGTCTTATAGTCTCTGTTTTGTGCTCAACAGTCTTTCACGAAAGTATTATGCCAGCACTCTATAAGTAACAGGTATTTTAACCAGAAGGCCGAGCGGGTCAGGGGTTCACAGCAAAGAGATACAAAGAGTGAAGAAAGATTGTAAACTTCATTGAAATGTAGTTACTTCATGCACGATCTTAGACAGTTCGTCAAGTGGCATCGAGACTGCAACACCGCTACAAATCGTCGCGAATTTAATGTTGAAGATTAGTGATAAGAAACTAGAGACAAGATTACGGATCTAGAAATTGCTGCCAAAAGTGATAATCAGAAAAACGGTTAACTAATATACGACAGTTTTTGCGATTAAAGTTCTTTCATTTATAAATTGAACCCGATGTGAATGAAATGACAAACTCAATAAAGAAAGACCATAATAATTGATTACAATTTAAAGCAATAAAATAAAACTCAATTTAAACCACAAATCTATTAAAAAAACAAAACAGAATTCTGCACAGAATTATTAAAAATAATAAAGATAATATTTCATAATTGTTTCATAATTATAATTAACTTCAACCGCAGACAAACAAAGCACACCGCAGCAATTAAATCACGAATTTTTCCGACTAATTTTACAGCTATTTTTTTTTTTTGTAAAAATTCGCAAAACAATTTCAATGTCTTGTGAGCACCTTACGAATACAGGGTGTCTCAATTGCGCGTTTTTTTACGAACAATATAAACAAAAATCTGCTGTTCAGCGAATTCTCGTTTCAAGAACTGACAAAAATGAGTATAGTCTTTCCACAAAAGTTTGAACTGTTAGATACCCATCCAAAATTATTAAAAATTTATGTAAATTTTGCAAAAATAATATTTTGTTTTGAATATTAAATAAACTAAGATCAAGATACCGGTGATTAATGTGCATACATATATTTATTTGTCCAATATTCCAGACAATCCATGTCTTAACATGGATTTGATTTATTTTTTACCAGATTTTAAAGTTTTTGAGCTCAAAGAAATATAAATAATTTACAAACTATCGAAATGCAGGGTATGCGGGTACGAGTATTACCAGCATGTATTACATGATAACACGTTTATGTCTGTCGTGAACGAACACGTTTAAACTGATCGCTCTGATTTAGTTAGGGGTTTATTGATCTTACAAAAATAAAATTATATAAAATAAGCAACAAGAAATAAGCATTGGCAACACCGTTAATAAATTCGTTTAAGTCAGGGCCAGTCAAGAGAACAGTTAACAAATGCGTGTTCACGTACTACTTCCATAGAAATCCAGTTTACGATAATGATATTGTTCATGATAATGATTTGAGCTTATCAGTTGTTCATATTTTGTCGCCCTGAACTTGTGACTTGGTCGTAAATGAAAATTGCCAATGTAAAATCCGTTTGAAGTGGCTTGAAGTTTATTTGCAATGCTTTTCAAAATCAATAGATTGAAAAAAAGGCACTAGATAATATAAGACTTGAATAACAGGGACCTGGGGATTGCCAGAAGTGCTGTATACTCTTTCGATCAAGTCATTGATTAGGGATTACGTTATTGACCAAGTCAGTCTCATGGACTTCTATCAATAACAAGGTCAGGATTAAGTCTTATCACAAACAACAGTTAAATTGACCTTATACTCTGAAGATAGCGATGTTTATTTATGACAACTTTGAAAACGATTTCAAAAATTTAAAAACAAATTTTGTATCTTTTCTTGTATAAATTTTACTCAAAACTGATGAAAAACAAAACTATTTTTCCCTAAAAAATATTCTTGGTTATCAATGAAATGGGAAATTGTCATTGAAATTGTTACCCGTATAAATTTTGCAACCGTTATGAAAATTTGTATACAAGTTTTTGCAGTTATATCTATGCTAATTAAGTCAATCGACCATTAAAACACTATTCACATTATTATAAACGTTGTCCTTGAATCTTAATCTTGAGCACGACCGTTTCGCATTATTTGCATAGGTTGCAGTTAATTAAAACGCGATTGTTGAGCCATATTTCGGAACGGGTTTTATTTTTTGTCAGATTTCAACGAACATTTTGTTAGTTCATTGAGAGTTTCGATTTTGGTTGATACTCTAAAGATCAAGTTAAGCGTTAACAGACGTCACTTCGTTATTTTTGTAAAATCAAATAAAGCAAACGATGACGTATATTCAATTAATTATGGACAACATGAAAATTGGTCAGTCAAGTGAGACTGAAAGTTTATGCCAATTTCCAACTTCAAATAAATAAAATAACTTTCATAAAAAGGGTATACAAGTATAGCTTCCATATAGTAGAATATAGTTTCATCAATCATTAAAATCATTAGTTTGTGTATGATTAATTATTATATGTTGAAGATGGTTAGCTCAGCACCTTAGTTTTCAACATAAATATCCGCGTGAAAAATGAAAGCTAAAATAAAACTGTTTCTATTAAATACATAAGTAATCATAACTAAGTTTACCCCTTATGTTCCCTTTAAAGGACCTTGATAATGTATAGCTAAAAATATTCATACTTAAGTCTTGACATTGTCATACTGGTATCAGTTGAATGGCTTTTCTGAATTTCGTTTGAATTATCCAGAATCGGAACCGGAATTAATTGTGTGTTATTATACAATTTAATTTTTGTTTTTCTTTTTTCTGTTAATTTTTTTTGTTTGCTTTATTTAAGCGGAATCAAAAATATTATTGAAGTACGTTAGCCATACGTAAGTACATAGTAGTTCTGATATAGGTATGTTGGAAATGCCTATCACGTACCAACTGGCATCTATTTGTCATCACAACAACACTTTAATTATTGAAAAGTCCATTACACTCGTTTAAATATTTGTTCAGCAAGTGATACAGTCATAATATTCGGACGACCTTAGTTTTTTGGTGTTTTTTTTTAAGTTAACAATGACTACAACAAATTGTACGAGTGACGATTCAAGCCCTTCCCGAAACACACCCATTTGACGTAGGATCATAGTGTTTTTCAATTTTAAACTATGTCAGAATTCCCGAATTATTTTTTTTATTAAGAGCAGGAAAAACAAATAAATAATGCCAAAATCTTTTGTTTTTTTCGGTTAACATGATAAGTAGGTACTAATATATATAGTACTTTAAAAATCAGATCAAATCAACAATTTTAGACAATAATTTTTAAAAAGATATTGTTTTCTGTGTACATATGCTAACACCAATTAAACCACAATTTTTTTATTGCTAGTGCTGTTAAAAATTATATATAATTTGTTTTGAATACCAACAACAATGGTAGTAATTATTTAAATAATAATAATGATTTCGATATAAACTACCAAGCTAAATGTTAATTAGTAAATGCTGCTGGCATTTCTAAAGTGAGAATTCAAGCTCAATTATCGGGTTTCCTGAGTATAATACCTATGTATTACTTAGTACACAATTTTGAAAGTGTTAAAAGTCAAAGCGGTAATTGTGCATTAAATATCAGATCATAATGCCACCATGATTTCACGATTTTCTAACGACAACTTGAGCTGAGATTGTGACGATTGTTTCGGAATCAGACTCGGGAGTGGAATGCAGTTAACTATTATGAATCGGTCATACTGTCGTCACAAATGGAATAGAATTACGGGGAATAGTACAGATACAATGATCAAGTATCTCCCACAGGTGCAATTAAATTGCACAACTGTTCCGTTTTATTTTTTTTATATTTCTTTGGGGCCAATTTGCGAGTCAACAAAGTGGCTTTGTTTTGAGAATCTACGAAATGTTATAACAATAGATACTACAAACCGAAACTTGTGCTCGGTTATATCATCGTATCGCTTAACTCTGAAAATAGTTCGAGTATATATGTATGTATGGATGTGTACTGAGTACACTCAAGTGACCATTAACTAACTAAATGCGATAAATCAGTAAAGTGCCACATGCGACATGCCTCATGCCTCATAATGAATTTCCCGGTCAATGATCAGGTCCAGCTTCTCAGATTTTAATATAAACGTCGCAATTTGACTGACAATATTGTGCAGATCTTTTATTCCCTCGACTAATCCCTATTCAGTTCAAATAAATTGTACATATAGTACTTCCAATTGGAAAAAGTGCGACGCAGTTAGGTTAAATTATTTCTGTTATATTTACGGTAAAGTTAGATTTTTGTGGATTGTGTGGTTTTCAAGCAGAATCTATAAATAACTAGATGCATATAATACTGCGGATATTCCCACTCGAGATACAAGCAAATACACGATCAAAGTTTATTTTGTTTACACAGAACTCATGGAATCTAAGGGTTTTCCAACTTAGTAAATCAGACTGACACTATTTCTAAATAGAACACTTGCATTCTATCTACACAAGTAATTTACATATTAAGTATTTTGGTTATATACCAAAATCGTTGGGTTTAATTAAGAATGATAGCATGTTCTACATACCTGTATATTTTCGAAACTTTGACTTTGACTCTGGTCTCTGTATATGTACATAAATTGTAGAGTGAAGGCCTTTATGAGGGACGAGTTTTCAGTTATTGGTATGATACATATGCGGGATTTAAAAAAAAAAATGAAATCACAAGTAAAATATTCTTGTTTCTACAATAAATTGCAATCCTTGGTTGCATCTGTGGATTGTATATACATATTTACATGGGGGTATATGGGTTTATCAGTTGGTGAAACGCCCATAATTAGTTCTCGGTTGTTTGTATGCAAATGTGATTGTTTTTTCCCTTAAGTATTTAAATATGCATTTGGATTAAGTCATTGCACAAAATAACCCAATTGATTGTTCTTTATGGATGGAGTAGGCCTATATAGTCCGATATGAAAATCACTGTTATATGCATACAATTTTAAGCCCATATAGCCATAGCCATAAAATCATTGCTTTATAAATTTGATCGTGTTTATCACAGTTTACATGGAATAACAGACAAAATCCAAAATAAAAGCTTTTAAGTTTTAATAGCCACTACAACAAACTGAACAGACAGATTAATTGCCTGGTGAATGAATTGCTTTAATACACGTGTATAACAGAATATTTTGACAAAATACTCTCGTCTATAACAAGAACAACGTTAGCTAACGGGTAAATTAAAACACCGTATATTCGTATACTTAGACTTCGTTGTCGGCTCAGCCACAATTGCTGCTCAGTTGATTTAAAAATAGAACAAACACACGATCCACGCCCACTTCGTACATTTTCAAGTTCGTGTTCGTGCTCGTGCTCGTGCTCGTGAGAGTGTATGTTGTCGACGTCTCGCTGTCGTGTGCCGATCACTTGATCTTGTTCGGCAATAATATTAATTGCTCTGCCACTGGCTGTTCTGCCCATGGCGCAGTCTCTGCCACAGTCGCAGCCGCAGTCGCCGTCGGCGTAGCCATTGGTTGTTGTTGCCGTTCGACCATTTATTTTATAAATGAAATCGGGCGAAACAGTTAGAAGTATTCTTGCACTGACAGGGCGCAGGTCGTGTCTGTGTCGATTGGCGCATGTGCAAAGTGCAAAGTGATAGAAATGAACTCTAATTATCCTGCTCTGAAATCGACATAATTTACTTAAAATTAGAAGAACGCAAACTTAAACAAAGTGCGGTCGTTGTCGCGAAGCCACAGTTTCCTATTTCGTGCTTAAAACTCAAAACAAAACCAGAAAAAAGAAAAACACATAAAATATAAAGTATTTTTAAAAGCAGTCAAAGGCCACTCAGTGTGATAAATTTGTTACTTAATTTTAAAACACAAATACTTGTGTAAACTAGAGTCGCATACTCCCAGGTGATCAAAAGAACGGCAAATAATATAAGCGAGCAAAAAACTCAGTTCCTTAGTCTGTCAGAGTTATAATGCTAAAACCATTCGATCTGGTAATACTCTGCTGCTGCCTCGCAGCGCTGCCCCTATTGCGGGCGAGGACTTTACTAGAATTCACCACGGATAGTCCCAATGCAATTGCCAAGAATGTCGAGACCTACGACTTCTCCTCGTGGTGAGTTTTTCATTTCCAACAGGCTACAAATCGCCTGTGTGTGGGGTTTGTGTACTTACTATATGCGATGTTTTTAATGACTGAGTTTAACTAATATGTGTTTATATATACGTCTCTTAAACTTAGTATGCATTTGTCAACTGGTTTACTTTCCTCAACAATCCAACAATCCGTCGAACCGGTCTTAAATTTATTAAACGAAATTTATTAATTCTTTAACACAAAAATTTAAAAATATACTATATAAAGCACTTTAGTCTCAATTATCAGATGGTATAAAATACAATATAAGTATTTGTGCGAAAAAAGGCGTAATTTGCAAGCTTTGTGACAAACGTGATCAATAAACAAATAAACGTGACGTTAGTTATCAATAGGGTTCAGATCGTGAGCTGTCTATATTATTAGTTTTAGTTTGTATTTATTGTGGCAGATCCAATCGGACAGGTGTTTTTGCTCGAGTCGGAGAATATAGTGGTTTGAACTAAAAGTTTTATGTGCACTAATTAATGATGTCAGCTTGAAGTGCAATAAAGATCTTTGTGCCTCTCTCCCTCTCCGAATCTCTCTCTGTATATACACAGTTTTAAAAAACAATTCAAAGCTTTTTGCAATTTTGTAGTAAAGATTATTTACTTTATGCATTATAAATTATAAACTGTGACATATTTATTCCCTGCATCTATTTATAATGTTGTTAGACTAGGTAAGTCTACTAAGGGATACATATATAAATATTTAATACTCTTCACTGAAATTTTATAAATTAATAACTCAAATTCACCCGAGGAATTGTTGGATTGAAGCCATTTTAACAGTAGAAAGTCAAGTTCATATCTTTTATAAAAATTAGAAGAAACTTGTTTAACACCTGTTTAAACAAAATACGTCATGGCAATTGATCAAACTCTAATTACAAATTCGACTCACTAGCTGGTAAAAAATAATTTAAATGGTCTATAAAATAAACGTTTTCTAAGACATTCTAGCAAATAAAAAATTTAAGGTTCACGACAATTTGAAGAAAAAATTTTCAATTGTTCAATAGTATAATTAAATAAATTAAGTTTAAAGGATTTTATAAATTATATTTTGTAATACAGATATGAAAATTTGGCACTTTGATGATCTAGTAATTGATTTTTAAAAATTTTTCCGACTTTTTACACTTTTTGATCACAGTCAAATCTACTGCTATGGACCTCTACTGGACACCATTCAAATGGCGAAGTTGTACCCCGACTCGAAGACCTTTGTGGACATGAAACTTTTAGAGTCGCCCGAGAAGACTATGGAGGACTTTGAAGCATTTATGGCAGCCCATAATAATAATCCCAGCCGAGATGAAATTCGCGTATTTGTAGATGTGCGTTAGAAATTCAAGTCCCTAGGCGAAAAAAGATATAACTAAATTTAAACTATTTACAGGCTCACTTTGGAGATAAGGGCACCGAGTTGGAGGTATGGACACCAACAGATTGGGTTGAGCATCCCGGTTATTTGGATGTCATCTACGATCCGGATCTTAAGCAATGGGGCTCTGATCTGAATAACATCTGGAAAGAATTGGGACGTAAAATGAAAGACGATGTGCACAAGAATCCCAACCTCTACTCCATCATTCCTGTACCCAATCCAGTAATCATTCCCGGTGGTCGTTTCATCGAGTTCTATTACTGGGACTCCTACTGGATCATCCGTGGTCTGCTCCACAGCCAAATGGTGGACACGGCACGTGGCATGATCGAGAATTTCCTGTCCATTGTGCAGCGCATTGGATTTATACCAAACGGTGGACGAGTCTACTACTGGGGACGTTCCCAGCCGCCACTATTGACGGGTATGGTGAAGAGCTATGTGGATTTCACAAAGGACGATCTGTTTGCCATCAATGCCTTGGAGGTGCTGGAGCATGAGTTTGAGTACTTTATGAACAATCACACTGTGCAGGCCAAGGGTTACAATCTGGCCGCATACCGAGACTCCTCGAGCGGCCCTCGCCCCGAGTCCTACAGTGAGGACGTGGAGACATCCCAGAGTTTTGCCACCAAGGAGGCCAAGGAGGATCACTACAGTGAACTCAAGTCTGCAGCCGAGTCGGGCATGGACTTCAGCTCTCGCTGGTACGTCAATAAGGAAGGCACAAATGTGGGTAACCTGACTGACGCCAAGACACGATCCATTGTGCCTGTCGATCTGAATGCTATTCTGTACTGGAATGCTAAGATCATCGCTGAATTCCACTCCAAGGCCGGCAATGTCGAAAAGATGACGGAGTACGAGACCAAGGCTCAAAAGATACTGGAGGTAAAACGGAGAAGTAGTTTCAAATATTCCTAATTCTCATGCATTTCCTCCACTTTACAGGCTATCGAAGCTGTGCTCTGGAACGAGGAGGTGGGCTGCTGGCTGGACTATGATTTGATCAACGAGAAGCCAAGGAACTACTATGTGTCCAGCAATCTATCACCATTGTGGACAAAGGCCTACAATATTGCCGACTCCGAGAAGATTTCGGAAAAGGTTCTGAACTACATTAAAGAGAATAAACTGGACTCCTTCCCGGGCGGCTTGCCGAATACTCTGTACCACACGGGTGAGCAGTGGGACTTCCCCAACGTGTGGGCACCACTGCAGTACATTGTGGTCGAGGGTCTGGACAACCTGGGCACTCCGGCGGCCAAGAACCTTTCTACGGCTTGGGGTCATCGTTGGGTCAAGTCCAATTTTGCGGCTTATCGCGAGACTCGCGCCATGTTTGAAAAGGTTTAAAAGTTTCCCACTTAATCTCGAATTGATTAATTTAATCGGTAAATTTTTACAGTATGACGCAGAGAAGTTTGGCGGACATGGCGGCGGTGGAGAGTACGGCGTGCAGAAGGGCTTTGGCTGGAGCAATGGCGTCATCATCGAATGGCTTGCGAAATATGGACGCCACATCTCTTTGAGCAACACGGGCGCCGCAGGTGATGAGAAGAAATAGAAGCCATCGACGCTATCATTGATTTTGCATACTGAATCTGAACATCAGACTTTTCTCGGCTTGGCCTGATTTCCCAGAAATCCTCTCAGACACACATACATACACCTAGTTTTAATTCGAAGCTCTATGAGATGCTCAAAATACACCCCTAGATAAAATATAGATTTAAGAACTGTTCAGAGTACCAATCTCATTGACGTCATCAAATCAAGTCCAATCACTCTCCTCACTCACTCTGTCTCTCTCTTGCTCTCTCTCTGAATGTATTTAACCTTTGTCTTTGATTTAAAACTTAAACTGTCAACTTCTCGAGTCCAAGAATCAGCATTCAATATCAACAAGCACCAGGATTTGATGTTCCGGAACCAGTTCGAAACTCAGCCGTAATTGCACACATACACAAACCACCCACACACACACACACATACACATACACACACCTACTTGTCTCTAAATATTTCGCTTTACATATGTTTCGGCTTTGCCTTCGTCTCGCCTTCGTCTCGTTTCTCGCCACGCATCTGTGTCTGTTCTATAAAGTTTCTATGAGTGTCACATCTAAAATTGCCGCCTAAAACTTTACGTAAGTGTTCTAATAATCATATTTCCTATATGTTATAATTTTTTAACAATTTTTTCATAAACTTTGAATTTTAAACTTTCAATTATTAGTTTTAACCATCCAAATCATTTAAAATCAAATCTTGAACTTTTGCCAAAATATAAAACTAATTACTTCTTAATTTTCCAATCCCGCAGCTCGAAGCAGTCGACTTATCACAGTTCTGGGAGCGACAGTGGTGGCGTTAGTCGGACTTATGGCTGGAAGATTTGTTTGGTGAGGTAAGTTGATAATTTTTTCACTGAAGAGTGTAGCCATTTTAGCCGATTTATAGCTGTTTGTATACATACACAAATTTAATTGCATGGTAGCACTTAACTCTTGAAATCTAGTAGTTTTTCTTTGATTCAGCTAAAGTTTCATCATTTTAACTAATTTTTAGCTACTCTTTGTTGTAGCTACTTAATATGTTTGATTAAATATTAGCTGAGTTTGCAAATCGTTTTATTCAAAATTAACGTATTATCCTCGAGGTACATTAAACAGTTTCTCGAATAAATACAAATAACTGTTTTAAATTGCTGGCATCACTGTATCATAAAAAAGTCGCAACTAATTATAATGATTATTTGAAATATATTAATCTTCTATTTTTTCATTTCAGAAACGAATTACGTGCCAATTTGTTATGGAAAATGTGATTCCCCCAATGGTGTGTGCATGTGCATGTGTTTGTGTCAGTCTATCAGTCTGACTGTGTATGAGTGTGTGCGTAGTTTGTTTATAGTTCCAATTACATGAAAAACATTTTAAGGTTTTTGTTTTTGAATGCGCGAAGATTGCAGTATTAGTTATTAATTTACAGTTGACTTATTGTTTAGTTGAAGTGTAATTATTGTAATTAATATATTAGATAAATTGTATAATATCCTCGCAACCCCCGATGAAGACACAAAACCTATTTGAATAACAACAATTTGATGTATTTTTGATGTTGTTAATTGTTAACAAAAATTGCCAAATTGTTTGCTCCGATTTAGAAATAAACAATATATGTATATTTTTTGAATGAACAAGTGTTTGTAATGTTTTCTTCGTGTTTTTTGTTTATCGAACTTATTTAAAAAAAATATATTTACAATAATTTTTTACCTTCAGGCGAAGTTGGTTCAAATAAGCGAATCTTGAGTGAGGGTGAATCCATGGAAACATCGAGTGTACAACACTTTTTATTCAAATTTTTTTTTATATATATTTATATAGTATCTATAAGTATATTTGCTTTGCTTGCGCTAAATTCAATAATGGAAACTTATCTAACAATCTACACAGAAAAAATTAGATAACACGACACATAAAAAATGGGATAAAACTAGAGGTCTGAGTTACACCGTTACATCATTACATCTTTACATTAATTGCAATAATCTTAAAACAAATTTTTTGCGCCTGGATATGACTCGGATCAGTGTGACAAGGTTGAACATATACACCAAATAAAATGATTAATTATAGTACACAACAGTACACAGTACATATACGAAAGAGCAAAATAAATAAAGCAGCACCGCTTTAAGACCCTACGGACTGTGGTACCCGACTAGTTGGATTGCGGCGGTGGTTCGTGACTAAAGTAGGGAGCGGTGTTTGGCGTGAGCAGAGTGTGACAGATATCACAGACCCGGGCAATACGTTTCCTGGGTCCCGATGGCACCGTTTTCGTCAGACACTTGTCACAGTAGATGTGTCCGCAGTGGCGGCAATGGATTTTCCGCACCATAACCGTGAAATATGCATTGCACGTGGGACAATTGTTAACATCGTCGTCGTCCTGCCAACGCACATCCGTATCGGCATGTCGCAGCTCCTCCAAGGACATCTGTGTCAAATATTAATAATTAAGCAGCAAATAAAGTAAACGTAAAATTTAAGCTTACTTGTAACGTTTGGGACAATTTCACGAAATCCTTTTGCACCGTTTCCATTGTGGACAATTCTTCCTGAAGTGTCTTGATTTTTGACTTGTAGTCTGAATTGGTTTTTCCTAGTTTTTCCTGCAAGTGCCAAAGGTTTAAAAGTTTAATCAATGAATTTTTAAATTCCTGGAAACTGCTAAAACTATCTCAGGTAAACGCAATTAGTTAGTAAGTATTATAGTAAACAGTAGCTTTATCCATAAGATTTATGGTCAATTTACTTACATTGGCATCCTGAAGTTCGATGATTTCAACACGGCACTCCGAAAGCTGCTTATTTAATTCAGCTTCCTTGCGCTCCAAAGCGGTCTTTGATGATTCATGCGATTGCACTGCAACCAGGTGTTCTGTAACTCGATCTCTGTAATCCAAAACAAATAGATTAAGGTTTAGACTTGGCTAAAGGATGCCTCTACTTACTGAAGCGACTTAATATCTAATTGCACTTTGCGTTTATAGGTACGCCTCTCGTTGTTGCTTTCCTCAAGCTGGGCTCGGAGTATTTGGATCTCATCCAGTGACGTTACGCACTTTTGTTTCTCATATTCGCTACTAACCCGAGCCTGGATAAGTTCGCTCTGCTGCCGCAGCATGAGTTCCTGCAGCTCCACGACAGTATTTGGGAGATTTATGTATTGATTCTCAATTTCCTCCGATGTTGCCAGATAGCGACCGGATAGAAAATCGTTATCAGCCTGAAGGGTTTCTAGTTGCTGGTTGACCCGCTCGCGATCGTCTGTGACACGTTGCAGTTGCCGCATGACCTCTTCCTTTGTCTCCAGGAACTTTTGTTGCATATTCAGAAGCTGATGCTCATTGCTTTTGAACTGCTCCCGAAGACTTTGCACTTCGCTCTTGTGTGCCTCTCGTTTCGCTTGCCACTGATTCTCAAGATCATTGCGCAGGGCTGCTTCCTTGCTTAATTGCTCGCGGGACTCCATCAGCTGCTTTTGCATGGCATCCAACTGTTTCTGCTGCTGTTTTACTTGTGCTTTAAGCTCCTCCGATTGTTTTTCCATTGTGTCACAAGAACTGCAGGTAGTCACCAACAAGTCAGTGGATGTAGACTTATTCAAGCCATCGCAGTCATCGTTAATTATGGATGTGGCCTCCTCTTTGAGCTGTGTCATTGTGGGCTTGGCCTGCAGCTGTTCGTCAGCTTCGCGAAGCTTTTCCTTCAGCACCTTCATTTCTTCCTGAAGTTGCTCAACTATTGAATGCATCATTTCATCCTCTGCTGGCTGTTGTGGAAGCACATAAATATCGTTTCACATAGCATTACCTATTGTGTACTCACATATTGTTTGACATTATTTTTTGTTGTGCCTCGCGTGCTGCCCTCTGGAGTGTCCTGCTGAAAGCTGCTGTTCAGTGAATCGCTGCCCAACTTTCGCACGGATCCTAGGGTCTTTTTCACCTGGTTGAGGACATGCGGCGCCAAGCCGCCAGATGGCTCAGCCGGTTGCTGCATCTGATGAAGCTGCTGCTGTTGATGTCGCAGCTGCTCCACTTTGATACGTTCCAATTCTGCTTTATACGTAGCCGACTCCTCGATGGTATCCTGGACCAGCGCTTGCAGGGAAGATATTTCCTCCTGGGCTCTTATATCCTTCAACTGCATTTCGTTCTCGGACTTAAGGTCAGCCACCATTATATGGGTCTTTAGCTCATCTAACTCCTCCTGCAACTGCTTCCGCTCTGCCTCCTTTTGCATATAGAGGTCCTTCATTTTTGCCCGCTGCGTGTTAAACTCGTTCTGCATTTTTCGCATATCGAGTTGGAGCAGCTCCAATTTATGCTGGTATGTCGCGTCATCATCGCCTGAAATAGTTTTACCAATCATGAAGTTTCAAGAAGAATTTTGATCTCTCAATTACCGTTCGCGACGTCATTCTTGGCATCCGACGTGCTCTCGTTCTCTTCCATTTTACAATAATTTGGGTAAGGCAAATGGAAAAACAACAATTATGTTTAGTTTACAGCAGGGCTGCACAACGTTACACTTAGTGGTGAACACTCATCGCGATAAATATTGCAGTTCGATGGATTTAATTTAATTTATTTTTTAACTATCACTAACGTTAATTAAAGAGACAATTTACTTAATTTAAAAACCGTTTCAAAGTTAAGACACAATTATCCATGAAATGCATCGTCACGAAAACAGTAACAATGCAGACATATCGATAGCGAAAATCGATATAATTGAAAGCGTGTATCGAATGGTTTGCTGTCTGTTGCGCATCGCTAATGCACATGTGTTTTGGTAGACAAACTTCTCGCAAGTCCAGTAATATCAGATTTAAACAACAAATTGAAGTATAAGGAGTGTAAAAATGGTAAAATATTGTAACTTAAACAAATAATACGAAACTATATAGTATATTTAAATTGTAGGTGAAAGGAAAGAAACCATATATTGACCGCAAAAAAGCCGTCACTTTTCACTTGGTCCATCGCAGTCAGCACGATCCGTTGGTTACCGATGAAACTGCGCCGCAGCGAGTGCTCTTGGAAGCAGGGGCTCGACAGTCGCAGAACAAAACACAAAATGAAACACCCAGCGACCCAGCGAAACGGCAAGAGGAACTTAAGAAGTTTGGAATTCACTTTGATGACGACTACGACTATATGCAGCATTTGAAGAAACGTGAAAACGACGTCGTCTGGGAGTACATGGAGAACCCAAACCAGGCCAACAAGCCGGGGACGGAAGAAGCAAAGAACAAAAACCATCTTTCATTGCCCAGTTCTGTGTTTGCCAGTGAGTTTGAAGAGCCAGAGGGCATGCTAAACAAAGCAGCTCCACAGCCCGGTCCACGCCCAGATTGGGATCCAGATGTAGTGGCCGCTCTCGATAGCGATTTTGAAGACAATGAGGACTTGGAGGATGATTTTGTAATGCAAGCCATGGGCGATGGTGAAGACGATGAAGAGGAGGATGGCGATTGGGACGATGAGGATGAGGAAAATGAAATGGACTACGATTCAGATGATTTAAATGATGAAGAAGGCGACGACGAGCTTATGGATCGTCTGGCACCTCTAATGCGGGAGCGTCGCTTTGACAATGAAGATACCAGGTCAAGGTTTACTGAATATTCCATGACATCGAGTGTTATTCGGCGTAACGAACAGCTTTCATTGCTTGATGATCGTTTTGAGCGTTTTTATGCAAGCTACGACGATCCAGAGGTTGGAGATCTTTCCCTAGAGGACATTGAAGGCACCTGGCACCAAAAGCATCCGGTTGTTATGCAATGTTTTAAGGAATTTAAAAAGAAAACCGAAGATCTTAGCTATGATAAAGAATGGGATCGTGAGCGCATCAAAAAATACGATAATGTTGTTGATGGTGAGCAGGATCCCACAGAGGAGCTTGTCACTGTCGAGGTGGAGGATGCGAAGGAGAAGAAGTGGGACTGCGAGTCCATACTATCCACTTACTCAAATATTTACAATCATCCTAAACTGATCGACGAACCACGCTCCAGTCGTCGATCCCAGACAATACAAATCGACCCCAAAACTGGTCTTCCCACAAATGTGCTGCGGGGCGGCACTGATGGCCAGCTGACGGCAAAGGCATTAGCCAACCTGGCAGATGATTCACCAAGTTCAACTGGTCCCAAATCACTGTGTGCCAAATCAGTGCTCTCCACACTCAGTGTTCTATCTATACGGCCCAAAGACGAAACTCCAGAAGAGAAACGGGAGCGGAAACGTTTGCTCAAGGATTACCGCAGTGAGCGGAGAATCGAAAAGAAGGCCAACTCGGAGGCTTTCAAAGAGGAGAAGAAGCGGCTGACAAATGTTAAGATTAACCAGCGTACCAATCAACAGGGATCGACAATTGTTTAAACCATTTCCTGTGGAAGATCTAGCTGTAATTCGATTCTAAATGAAAGTACTAGTTTTAAATAATGTTTGGTTACATGCACTAAATGTTGATATGCATCAAATACAAGCAGATATTGTAAAGAATTGATGTGATGATTTTGGATTATAACAAACAGAAAGTTGTTATTAATAAAACTGAAATATTACTATATAATTAAGGGATGTTCGCCAAGTACTCTTAGATACTTAAAGGTAACTCAACCCAAACTAAAAATATGCGTGCATAGACAATTCTGCGAGCCACGCGACAATTAACATCATTACCTTTGGTACAACCCAAGCCCTTTGAGACCAACTGCACCCGGAAACCAAATGTAGTTGTTGGCCGATTTGCTTAACAGTGTAACTATATATACATATGTCACTTGTTGCCCAGTGAAATAAAGTTTAGTGAATGGTAATGGTACAAATGTTATTTATAAAACAGAATGAGGTATATATTCTTTACACTTGTATGTACGGTTTGCATAAACAGCTATTTAGTTTTTGTTTCAAATGCGTACATTCGTATTTATTTAACACGATGATCAGTTAGTAAGTGAGGATAAAGAGTAAGTATTTAGCTCGGCTCCCAAAATAGTTACGACTTTATAACACAACGTTAATTATACACTATGTATTAAAATGTATATGCATAGTAAGTATACTAGGCAAATTTGTAGCCCTAAAAACAGTACGTACAGTGGGCCTTCCCAAGAGACATGGGAAAGGCAGGCACGATTTCCAGCTATATAGTAACTAAATTGCTTAAATATGCAAGGTGGGTGTCAGTGCTGGAAAGTCCCCACATTATACATATTTACATCAACATTTGTTTAGTATAATAGTCACCTTCATGTGCAATAGTTTTCGTCATTTTTAGTTTTGGCTAGAAGTGGGTGAAATTTTCGAAAAGGAAATACCCATGTCCATACTATTAGTCTTAACTACTTATTTAACTCGTAATATAATTTGAATGATTAATGCATTTTTTATTCGATTGTAGCATGCAAATAAATTTTGCTTAAAGAATCCTTTTTCTATTATGCCCTAATTAATAGCTCTGATTTGTTTCATTATTGTAAATGATTAAAAATCCACAATCCACATGGCCATATTTCCATGGCACCTAACGGAACCTAACACCAATTTGGAACCAAGCTCCAGCTCGCACGCTCTCCCAGCACGATACTCGGCAACTCCTTGTAAATGGAAACCGTCACAGTTGTCGTCCCCACGCCCTCTTACTCTCACCCACCGCTCTTTATTTCGCCTACGACTCTCTCTCTCTCTCTCTCTCTCTCTTCCATACTCTCTCTCTCCCACTTTCTGTCTTCGCTCTGTCTTCAGCTGCGTGTATGGCGCCGCCTCTGCCACCATTGAGCTGGCGGGCAGCGCCGGCGTCACCGTTTACCGTTAGCCGTTTACCGTTGACTGCTGGCAGCGCATTTTGTGCTGTTCTGTTTTGTTCTGTTCGGTGCTGTTAAAGTGGCAAGAAAGCAGCAAAGAAATTCGCGCATTTTCAGTTGTGTTCAGTTCCTGAACGAAGCCGAAGGGATTCAAACGCGCGTCGGCCAACAAACGCGGTAATTTCCCCCAAGAATGTTATTGTTATTATTGTTGACCAGTTAAAAGTTAATAACGCAAATAAATGTTTGTGACAAATTTAAAAAGTCAATTACGTTTGTTCGCAACGCAGTAAAACAAATACACATTTATTAATTAAATGCATTAAAAAGCAACTTGCAAATTGCGGTCTTAGTGTTTGTGCCAAAAGCCAAAAACAGTTACTCATCGAAAACCCATTCCCGTAATTATGCCAAAACCCATTCCAACACCCAATCCCACACCGATACCCTGAAAAAGGTCGTTCGAACTTCGAACTCGTGAAAGCTCGTGTGCAGCCGTTACAAAATACCAATGCTTTATGACTGCAATAAATACTTAATGATAGTAAAGGAAATTTCAAATGAACGAACGGAAAAAAACGAATTTCTTTTGTTATAATTTAAAATAAATTTATAATAATTAAACGGTCTAAATTAAAAGCGTGTGAATGCATTTCAAGTTGGCCGCTACAAACATAACTAATATAAATGGATTTCCAGATTTAATTGGTGAACTACACATACATGAGCATGAAAAATAAAAATTTAAAACATTTTTTAAATCGTCTAACACGAATCACGAGATGCAAAGATAATAAAATATTTAAACTATTAAAAACTGTAATCATAACAGCAATAAAAAACGTTGATTTTGCCACAAATATGTTTGCCTAGGAAGAAGCAAAGAAAGAAAGAGAGAGCGTGAAATGCAGAGATCTAAAATCTAGAGAACTACAGATCTACATACTAAAGTATGTGCCTCTTCTAGTTGGGTATAGCCGGATATGCTTCATCTTGCGGTCCACTCATTGAAGTGGAATTTTTAATTTGAATAGCGAGAAATGCCACTTCCATTCCTATTTCCATTGCCAGTGCCAGTGCCAATGTCAATGTCGGTAGACTGACTATATCTTTTATATCTACATGTATGTGCAGGTTACATAAATTATAGCTACTTATAACTGATATTTTTAGGTGACTTTCGACTGTTTCAATCTTAATTGTTGCTAATTGGATTGCCAGCAAAAGCAAATTCTTCTAGACGAAAATTTTTTTATATCACCGCTCGATGTTTTCTTGTGTATATGTACCTTTGATTATTGGGATCCAAGCAAAGGATCTGCCAGCTTACTCGAGACTAAAGTAAATATTAAAAAAAATTAATAAAATAAAAGCCAAGTGTAATAATTTAAAAAAAAAAAAATCACATTTGGGGAATCCCAAGTTAATAAAAATAAATTAACCCGTCGAAGTCAAAAAAGATTCCTTTGGATTTATGTGCAATCGACAAAGAATTTAACAATTAGTTCACTTTGCGTATGCCACAAATTCTATTGATAACGGTACCGATAACGATAACGATAACACTTAAAGCGTGCGCGCATTTAAGTGAAATAGGCACGCGATTCAATTGTCTTTATTCGTCCATTGACTGTTGGCGCGAAGTGTGCCGCAATTACAGCTACAGTTACAGTTATGCCGTACATGCTCGTCCGTCCAGCTGTCCGGTCGTTTGTATGACAGTGTGTGTGTATGTACAGAATCGTTTCAGTGACTACTATATCATCTTACGGGCAAGCCTCCCACACAGATGTCCCGATAATCGCACAATCTATGAACATATGTGCATATCCGACAGCAGATAATCATGAGATAAATGTTGTACACATTCTCACTGTGTATTTGCATTTGTCTCAGTGTGTGTGTGTGTGTTTTTGGTTGAACTCGCAAACGACGAGTGGACATCGTATTCTTTATTCGATATTTGTACGCGAACTGAGCTGGTATCAAGTCGAGCTGAATCCAAAGTACCGCTACCAAAAAGCATAAAAATCTTAAAGAAACCCGAGTAATCATAATAAATTAGCGAAATCCTAACTAAACACAGTAAAAAAGTTATGCTACAAAAATTTTAATCGCTGTCTTGTGTTTGTGTTCGAATGTTAAGAAAAACCCCAATTAAATTTAAATTCAATTTTTTTTTAAACGCAATCAGCTTTGGAATAATTGAATAAATTTACCACTGTCGCTATACAAAATATCTCGTATTGCAGATATTTTAAAGCAAATAATGAAATTCCCACGTCGATGTAAAGTGAGATGATTTGAGGTTTGGTTTCATTTTCTGTTTCGTCGTCAACATCATGCTGGGAAAAAACAACACAAAGGCATTCATATCGCTTGGATTAACATTCATATTGATGTGGTAAGTTCCTATTACGATTGACCCACACCTCCATGCCCCTAACCGCCCGAAGGAGTAATAGTCCTCGTAGTGCATATGGTAGTTTGACATGACTTAATTGACCTGTTTGATTGTTGCACACGAATCGAGCGAAATTCTGTTAAATATTTATTTCAAAATCCGTTTCACATGATATAATTGCTATGAAAATCTATAGTTCCACCTTATTCGAAATAGTATCGACTTAAATATTGACCCAGGTCGCGTAACCTAAATGAAATTTCACAACAGAAGGATGGTTATTGCGAAATAACTGATATGAAGTAGGTTCTTGTACAACAAAAATCGGTTAATTTATTTTCTAAATTTCATTCAGAATCCTTACTCGCCTTAGTAAAATCTTTTTAAAGTGGCGATTTCTTTTACGTTTTAAAAAACTAGATTGCAATACTTTGGTAAAGTCCCACAAAAAAAGGTATATTTACCCAATACATATGCACTTTTGGGGAACTCTGACGTTTTTCATTTTCTGATTTCGTTGTCAGTTTGCGGAAACGGAAATCCGTTTCAGCAAATAACGAAGCAAGTTGATTGATTTACGTATCAAGAAAGACACTCTTCTCGGAATGGGAAATGAACAGCTAGTATACCGGATGGAAATTGGAAAGTGTTCTTGTTTTGTCCCAGTGTCATTCAACGTATTCGTTCTCTAATGCAAATCATTAAAAAACGTCACTGTTTCCAAATTGTAAATGCGCCATTTTGTTCGAGTTTATGTGGAGGAAATTCCCAAATAACCTTTACATGATACAAGTCAAATCCGAATTATTGGCAAGCCATTTGACAAAAAACCCCGACAAGGTCGAATCGAGAGGCACCAGCACGAATATTAGCCAAACTTTAAGGCATTGTGCACTGTGCATTGTCCTAGGTAGTGCTCTGTCAGCTGAAAACGTGAATTTAGCATGTATGAAATGTACATACATATACTTATAGCTAGACAGACCCAGACACGAAGTTTGTTAATTTCCAGCTCAGACTTAAATTGACAAAGTTTTTTTTCTACAATAACAAGCAATAGTTGCATGTGCCCCTGATGACTAAACTGGGCCTAAACCAACAGCTATCGACCAACTACCTCAAGTCCGCACTGCACATATGAGATGTGTTTGCTAATACTTTATAGTATAACCGATTGGCTTTTATTATTGTTGTTATTTTTTTGTTTTTTCGACTTCGACTTCTACTTCTACTTTTTTATTTTTTGCCATTTTCAGGATTAGTGAGGCCACGGACACCCACATGAACTACAACTACACAACGAAGCCTCGAGTGGTTCTTCCGCCTAATTATGTCAAGGGTAAGTCTGCAATATTTTTGTACTTGGCCGAGTCTTTTGAGCTGCATTTCTGCATTTCAGTATTTCTATTAAATATTCGCATTGTTTTTTGTTTTCTTTGATTCTTTGTGTTGTTTGTTGTTCTTTACTTTCTTTGGTATCTCAATCAGGTTTTATTAGCGTTTTTTGCCCCCATTATAGCACGGTTGTAAGTTAATTGTATGGACTTTTTAGGATTTGGTTTATTGCCATTGTTGGAGTTGGAACGTTGCGTGCGGCGTTTATCGTGACGCAGCCAATTTCAGGGTCTTTCACCATACATACACCCCACAAATATATATATATATATACAGAGACACTGAGAGAGAGAGAGAGAGTTCTGCTTTTGGCTTTCGCTGGAATATATTCGCTTAATTTCTGTAATTACTACTTATGTACACACGTAGAAATGCCTCCGTAGTGTATAGTATATTCGTATAGTTGTAACTGTCCTCGACAAGCGTGAGAAATTGTGCGATCGATGAAAGCGACAGTTGACAGATGAGATTTTATTTATTCATTTCACCATATTATTGTTCATATTCTAAGTTGTTATAATTCATATAATTGTTATTTTTGGTATTTTTAAAAGTCATTAATGTTGTTGACATAAGGGGAAATTTAATATGAGCGGTGACGAAAGTAATCATTTGCACCCAAAAACTAGGTAAGGCTACGTTCCAGAAGGTTGACTGTGAAAGACCCTGCAGATAAACAATTTTAAAATATTAATTAAGTAAATTATTTTCAAGCTTTTTAACAAAATCAACGGAGCTTATATAAAATGTGTTAAGAACTTAATTTGTTATCCTTGTTATTTTTTTAGACCCTGTACTCTAAAAAAGAGCAGTGTTTGTCAGAAGTGAAGTGTGCGTAACAGGCAGAAGAAAGCTTTTCCGACCCCATAAAGTATATGTATATATTCTTATTCTCTGCCGCTGAAATTATTTAACATTAACAGCTTACGCAGACTACCACTCTCTGCGCTAATTGCGCTCAGGATCTCTGCCGCTGTTTGTGTGATTGTTCGCGACGCTAATAGAAGTCGCGAACGGTTTGTGTGATTGTTCGCGACGCTAACAGAGGGCTCGAACGGTTTGTTTGATTATTCGCTGTCAATAACATTAACAGCTTAAGTAGACTCCCACTCTCTGCGCTTATTGCGCTCAGAGATCTCTGCCGCTGTTTGTGTGGTTATTCGCGGGCGCCAGAAGACGGCCGCGAACACACATCCAAACATGTAAGAAACTATGTTAGTTGCGCTCAGAGAAGGATCTGTTGCTAGCAGTGCGGTAGCATTCAACGCTGTTAGCGCTATGTTAACTCTGTTGATGTCGCTTGCTGCTGCTTTATGTTCGCCTGGTATATCAGCTAGTAAAATTTTTGATTTTGGCCTGTCGCTTTAGTCTTTTGCTGTTTTTTTTATTTGCTTGCACTGCGATGAGCAGAGTTCGCAAATAGCGCAAAATCCTGCTGAAATACCAGGCGAACAGAAATAGTCAGCAATGCATACAGTAAACAAACAAAAAGTTTGCTTATACACAGCTCGGTTTCCCGCCAAACCAAAAAGGTTTGTTTGTACACGTGCACAGCCTCTCTCTTCCACCCACTCTCTGTTTACGATCTCTTCGCTGTTTGTCCGTCTGTCTGTCCGTCTGTCTGTTTGTCCGTCCATCTGTCTGTCTGCCCGTCCGTCCGAATGACCACCTGGATCTTTTAAATCTGAGCTGAATTACCAGGCCAACAGAAATAGTCAGCAGGTTGCAATACATAAAGCAAACACGCGAAAAGGTTTGTTTATACACGTGCTCAGTTTGGATTCCCGCCAAACCAAAAAGGTTTGTTTATACACGTGCACAGCCTCCCTCTTCCACCCACTCTCTGTTTACGATCGCTTCCATGTTTGCTCTTCTGTCTGTCTGTCCGTCCGTCCGTCCTCGCTCTTCCACCCACTCTCTATTTACAATCTATTCGCTGTTTGTCCTTCTGTCTGTCCGTCTGTATGTCCGTCCGTCTGTCTGTATGTCCGTCTGTCCGTCTGTCTGTCTGTCCGTCCGTCCATTTGTCCGTCTGTCCGTCCGTCTGTCAGTCCGAATGACCACCTGGATCTCTTAAATCTGAGCTGAATTACCAGGCCAACAGAAATAGTCAGCAGGTTGCAATACATGATGTAAATAAGCAAAATGGTTTGTTTATACACGTGCACACCTTGGACTCCCGCCAAACCAAAAAGGTTTGTTTATACACGTGCACAGCCTCCCTCTTCCACCCACTCTCGGTTTACGATCTCTTCGCCGTTTGTCGTTCTGTCTGTCTGTCGTTCGTCTGTCTGTCCGTCCGTCTGTCTGTCACATTACATTGACTTAACATTACATTGACTTAACATTAATTTAACAGTAACTTAACAGTGACTTAACAGTAATTTAACAGTAACTTAACAGTAACTTAACAGTAACTTAACAGCAATTTAACAGTAACTTAACAGTAAATCAACATAAACTTAACAGTAATTTAGCATTAACTTAACATTAATTTAGCATTAAATTAATGTCGCTTCCTGCTGATTCTGTTCGCCTGGTGAATCAGCTAGAAAAATCTTCACTTTTAGCTGATCACTGATGTTTTTCGATAATCTATGGAGCTCAAAAGCTGCACATACTTTAACAGAAATACCAGAATTAACAAACAGAATTAACAGCTGCTCGCTACACACAAAATTATTTGGACTGTAAATTCTGTTGTTTCTTACTGTGGATTTCTTTTCGCCTGAGAATTCAACTGGGAATTTGAATATTCCAGCTGTAATACCAAGCGAACAGAAATAGATCAATAGATCTCAAATCCAAATTCTAAGTAAACAAACTGACGTCAGAGAAAGAGCTTTGGCTTAGAATAAACAACATAATGAATTAAGTAAATTTGTTATCACAGGACAAATTGGTTGAAAATTGCTTATTTTTGTATTGGTAAACTTAAACCGACTAATTTGATAATTGGTTAATTCCAGATTTAAAATTCTTTTGATTTTAAATGGAAATAATAGAAAAGTTCTCACTTAATAAATAACCAAATTATGTCTAGTACACAGGCTAGACTGGAGTTTCCTACTCTACAAATTGTAGGTAAAATGATAGGTGATTAGGGGAAATTAACACCTTAATTTTCATCGATTTTCAGCGTTGTGTAATACTCTTTAAGGACCTACAGGCTGCCCATGAACTAAAGGTATGGCTGAACCCCAAAATCGTTTTACCTTTCCCAATCTAAGCCCACCCAGTCTGAAGGTGTATTACGTAGGTGTTTGTTGAGCACATCAATTTGCGCACGAAATTTCTTTTTATTTATTATTCAAATTCTTATTTAAGTAAGCTCGGTAAAAGCCGCAGACACTACTTTAATAAACTATGAAAAATAACCAGAATAATTTCATTTCAACGTCAGAGGTGGAGGTGACAATGTCAAAGTTTCTATTTGTGTGAAGAATTTAAAAAATAATATCCAAAAATAAAACATTTTTGTTCTCCACCAAATTAAGAATTGTTAAATACAAAATGAGATAATTGTATATTTTTTTTGGTTTACAGAAATGCGACCGCCCTCTAAGAAGGGCTCCCCAGTGATAGTAGACTTTAGCATATTTGTTGTAGATATTAACTCAATTAACGTAGAGGATATGGACTTTAGGTAAGTGATACAGAACCCATTAACCCATTTTAATACCTATAGAGAATTGTGATAATGTAGCCAGTCATTCAGTCGTTATATATTACTTTACAGAGTTGATATGTTTATACATCAACGTTGGATGGAATCTCGACTCGAAATATCAGACGACATATTCGAAGAGGGTGACGACTATGTTACCCTGCTTCCAGAGTTTTTCGACAACCTCTGGCAGCCGGATCCGTATTTTCTTAACTCAAAAATAGCCGGTAAGTTTAAGTAGTTTAAATTAAACTGAGATACGAAACAAATGTGATGTCCCCATTAGTTATAACTGATAAAGTGAGTGGAGAGTATTGGGAAATTTGAGGTGCATTGTTTACACTTTTAGATAGGTAGAATTCACAAATACAATTTAATGTCTGTTTTGCACTTTTATCACCGAATTCTACGCATTTTATTTGTGTATAATAATATGGTGTTTTTTTTTTACTTTTGATTTTCATTTGTTTTTAATATTTCCAATTACAACAACAACAAATCAATTATACAATGCTAACTTCTACTAGGATTTGGAAGTCCATATATTGCCTCAACTTCTCTGCTACGCTATAAGGATGAAAGAGAATCTAAAAACTTTCGTCTTAACAAAACTTTAAGTATACCTAACTCCCAAAACCTAGACTGTGTTATTGTGTTCAAAAATCAAATCAAATTAAATCAATTCTAAAAGAGTTCACAAACTGTTTCATACACTTTCGGAGATTGATAGGATACATCGTACACTACCGAAGATATTTCGGCAAGCCGAACATTGAATACCCTTGCAGACCAAAATGTTCCCATGGCTTTAATTTTATTTAAATACCATATGTACGAACTGAAAATATATACCTGCAAGGTTATGCTAACAATTTCATATGCATTTGTATTTCAAAAAATATTGTATATTAGTTACTTAAATTTGAAACTCATTTCTGCACAAAAAATAATATTAAACATTATTTTTTGCTGTAAACTCGTTTAATTTTTGATCATGTTACCCATAACACAGAACACAATTTCCAACTGATCGAGATTCATTATTTTGCTGCAATTCACGGCTTGATTTAAGCTTAACATTGATTGTCTAAAAATACTCAAAATGCGCTTTATTCAAAAAACTTGGTAAATAGGTGCAAAGCCATTAAATTTTTTGATTATAGGCTTTTATCATTGTATATTTTATTTTATCATTTTTTGCTCGAAAATCAAATTATTTTTAAGCAGACTTAGTAAAGCAAATTAATTTTATAATTATTTTAACCTTGAATGCAATTTAAACTTCACCCACTCAGTCTAAAAATCTTTACCAACTCCTATTTGTGGACTGATTTGAGACCTCCTGTTTCTCCTACCTAGTTGTTGGTACTAAAACAGAATGATTGCAGGTGCGATTTGGCCATTAATCGCACGCTGACCAAATGGATTTGGTCGATTTCAAAGTCATGGCCAACTAAAGCTATTTGTAGGTGTTTTCGCTCTGCAGTAGTCCAATACTTTGTTATACAAACCACCTACAGTCCATAAAACCCATGAAGTCCATGTCGTCCATTGAGTCCGTTTTAGTATTGTTGAAAATTTCAGTTGCATGTGATGCGATAAGATCTGGGCTTTTTTTCATGGTTTATGTTATGGTAGTGGGTTCTACCAATGTCAACACCCACGAATATCGATTTTTAAGTCTACCCAAAAAAAGGGTACAAAAATTAAATATTTAAGTTTCTGAAAATTCAGACACATAAAATTAAAAATTAAGTACGTAAAGGCTAGATCGGAATATATATAGAATGTCGTAAATTACATCTGATTAGGATAAATTGAATACAAATTCTAAAACAATAATGAAACTTCACAATTTTAGATATAATTTAAAATATCTAGATTTATGTAATGTAGTTCAGTTCAGTTTTAATGATATTAAATTATGATAAATTATGATATGAATTAATTATAATAGCCAGAAGTTGAGATTTTGTCATAGTACATAGTACTATTTAGTGTATAGTGTTGTTAATCTCTAGCGTCTCTAGTTTCAAGTGGTAAATAGAACTATATTGCCGTTATATAAATTGAATAACTCTGATTTATTCAAATCACTTGATTAAGTTGAACAATTTTAAATATTTTTACTAAAATATATTAATAAAGTAATAAATTAGGATCAGATTGTTGAGAAATGAGATTGCAATTCATTTATAATCGTAACACATTCGATTCGAGACATACGCTTTTAGTAGTCAATACATACACACATAAAAAACACACACCTACTTCAGCAGAAAGAAGAAGAAACAACTAAGAAAGAAGAAGAAGAAGAAGGCACCTGCAAACATTGAAGGCACATCGCACTTTCGTACATCTCAGTAGACGCAAGCAAATAAACATCAGCAAAGATCAGATTGGATCGGATCAGTTCAGATCAAATCAGATCAGATCAATGAGTGCCTACCAATGCCATAGTTCTAATCGAAACAACTTTGTTCCGCAACTCTGCAACGTCTTTTCGATGTCTCTTCTCTCGTTGTAGAAATAGCAACGCTGACGCACAAGTTCACATCGGTAACCCTCTATAAGAACAAGACGGTACGATATGCGGCCCGAATGCATGCGATCATTGCCTGCCAGATGGAGTTCCAGCTGTATCCCATGGATATCCAAGTGTGTCCCATATACATTGAGAGTTGTAAGTAGCAGTTTAGCTCTCGTAATATTCTAGTTTCTGATGGATCGTTAAATCAATATTCTCTAAATGTATTTGATTGAAGTTTCGTCCAATAACCAGAAGGTAAAGTTACGCTGGTCGGACCCGGGTGTTACGCTCAATCCAGAATTAAAACTGCTGCAGTATAATCTTGGCCAGCCATTGGAGCTGGAGGAGAGTGATGGCTATATGCCCGAGAAGGTGGGAAATTTCTCGCGTCTCACGGTCTACTTTCGATTCGAGCGACAAATTGGTCATCATCTGATCCAGACATTTGCCCCATCATCGCTGGTGGTGATGCTCTCATGGTTCAGCTTCTGGTTGGGACTGGACGCCATACCGGGACGCGTAACGCTACTAGTCACCTGCATGCTCACACTGGTGACCATGTTCACGGGTCTGCGGGCGGACATTCCACCCGTTGCGTATGTAAAGGCAAATACCTCGATCCTAAGAATACATTTTATATATACAAGCTATATATAAAATTTCAATGAGATTAGCCAATTTAATCGGTTGTCATTTATCACCAGGCGCTTGACCTATGGATGGCCGGATGTATGGTTTCGGTGTTCGCAGCCTTGGCCGAATTTGTGGTCGTCAAAGTTTTGGATGTGCAGTACCAGTACCAGGTAAACCGAATACCAAAGGTACTGCCCATGGTAAGCGCAAGTCTGTGTACCACTTTAATAAATAAAAAACGTTTTCTTTATCATTGCAAATCCGATACCTTCTCCGTCCCTCCCCTGTCCTCCACTCATTTTACCTGTACACCTTCTCAATTCATGCCTTCACCTGGTCTGTTGGTGTGCAGCGCATAAGCAATATGGAGAAAGGTCAATGTGCAACTGTGGCAAGCTGGGAGGGCGGAGCCGTTAGGTCACGAAAGGCCACACAAACTCCAACAACGCCGGGCCAGGTGAGTTAGTAGGGTTGTCGCTAGCTAGAGTTGCCTTGGCCCACTTTGAACTGCCGCCAAAAATGCAGCTATTGATGTGTATGCGCCAAGGATTATTAAATCCATCCCTATTACAGACATCCCTGCAGGGCAACGGAGGACCACCAAAGCCTGCACGTCGTCAGAGCCTTCTCTCCGTCGCCTGGACGGACACGGACACGGGCGTGGAGAAGATCATGTGGCGGGAAATTGACAAAGTCTCGAGAGCCGTCTTTCCCATACTGTTCTTTGTCTTTGTGCTTTTGTATTGGCCCATATTGCTGATGAAGTCCTCCTAGGATTTGGGGAGTTCCAGAAATCATATTTCTGGACTCCGTTAAAAAAAAAGATATACGCAACTCGATTCCGACGACAAGACAGCTCAAAGGACAAAAAGGATACATGGACACAAGGACTCAAGGATATTGGAACACTCACACACTGCAATACCTTAAATTCTTCAATTAATCTACTTATCTGTTGCTATGAGTACTACTTTATCATACAATATATCTAAGGACTGTCTGGTTACAAACAGTTTCCTGCGCTAAAGCTTTATCATGCTAATCCTACGATTCGCTGTAGACCCTCAAAATTTGATCATTGCTCATTGATAGAATAACCAATAGGATATCATAGCACCCTCATGAATGATATTGAGTACCTCAGAAATCGAATCTTATGATGGCAATACATCAGTTGACACAGCCACAACTTGGGCAACGTCAACTCTGTCAACTGGTGTAGATGTCCTCTTATAATTGTATAAATTCACTCCCTCACTTTATAGTTTGGTAGATATGTGACATATAAGAGCTCAAGCTCGACTTTATTTCTCACAGTGTAAGAAATTAACTATCGAGGGAAGTTCAAGTAGTACGTAAAAATGCAAGACAACCACAATAATTAAATACACTTAAAAATAATTACAATTAACTGAAATTTTAAACAATTCACAAAAGCTTTGATATTCGAAATAATACAAATAATTCATTTAGATGTATAGAAATATATTTTTTATTTATACATAAATTAAACAGTGTACACAGTGGGAGAAACTCTTTAGTTACTGCTTGCAAAAAAAGAATTTTTTTAAACTATTTTTTAAATATATATTTAAGCTTAAGCAAATCAGCCAGAAAATTAATTGGTGCTTTAAAGAGATAATAAAAAAATTTACAAAACCTTTAAGGATCAAAAGACATAAGTACATTTATATTATGGATTAAATGTAAATAAGTAGTGACAATGTTATTTAGGAACTTTTACACACAATCGAGACAAATAACACTTTAGAGCTGTGGCTTTATATTATACAAAAAAAAAAAACCAAACCTATATTTATAACTACATATATTTACCTGTAGTTCAAATTTGGCACACTCTCGAGAGACCGAGCTAGAAATACGAACGTATATTAAATATACTAATTGATAAGTAAAGCGAATAATATATTTTGTATAACAAGCGAATGTGTAAATATTAAATATCATTCAGATTTAAGATTATTATTATTTACAAACGATATCTGTGTACATACATTTCCATCGGTTAAGTTTTTATTAATCCTTATTTCACACGGCTTTCAGAACTATCAAAAATGTTATGCTCTTATTACGTGATTTCGAAAGCTTCTAAACTCAATGAGAAAATAAAACCTTTCACAATTATGCATGTAAAGTAAATATAAACTCAAAATTGTTTGATTTAAAGGACAAGTGTTTGCGGAAAACGGGTTTACACTGATTGAAACCAATAATAAATACAGTTCAAATTAATTACGTTTAATCATAATCACTTAGTTTATTAACAACATTTTCTATTTATTTTAAAACTATGATGCGTCGCTTTCCTCGTCATCGTTCTCCGTGTTTTCCTCACTATCATCATTAAACTCACGTTCCATAGATTTGTCATCCTGACTGCGAATCAATAACATTTCATCATCGCTGTCCTCATTGTCAGATGTGCTATTAGCTCCGTTAACTTCCTTCAAAGCTTGTTGTTTCTCCGCTCTATCCAGCAGCACACGAATCGTGTATTTGTTGTAGTCGCAGCTGTAGGAAAATCAGTCAATTAAGGATCAGTGGGTACAGGATTAAGGGAGACTAACATTTTGTTCAGAAGCTCATATTTGCGTGATATGCTCTCGTGTAGTCCCAGCAGAGCCGTCTGCTGAAAGACTCCGTCATGATAGCCATGCTTGGTAAGCAGGCAACAGCACCACTGCAGATAGAATTCAATGTGGGGCGAGGACTGCAACAGACGGGAGAGGTGTTGCAGCAAACGCTGGGCGAAATCAGGCGACAGATCCCCACAAAGTAGCTCGACTGTAAATAGAATCAAGACATTCGTTTAAATAACAATGCAGGCGACACGTGCCTCAAAGGGGTTATTAACCATAGGACCTGGCTAACCAAGCACGTGAAGAAGCGAAGACGAATGCAGAAACAACCTTGAAACTGTTTATTAACACAGCAGGAAATTTGCACATTCGATCCAAAATGTTGGTTAGGTAATAAGCGAGCTGCCTTGAAGGTTTACCCCAATACTCCTCTAGCTTCTTACCCGTCTTCCTTCTCCCCTATTACACATTTACCCCCTTACAACAACTTAACTCTCAACTATTTTTAGACAAGCGTGAAACCAGAGCTATTGATTGCAAGGGGACGAACGAAGGTTGTTATACTCCAACTCCATTATAAGTTTGAGCCACCTTTGCTCTCCAGCCATATTTCTATAATTTAGGGGCACTTACTATCCCTATAGGGCACACGCTCTATCACTAAGGTCACCAAATTGGGCTCGTTAAGTTTCAGGGCCATCACCAGGGCCTTTGTGTACTCCAGCTTCTTCAGGGCCTCATGTGTCGCCTTGGGCGTCACTTCCAACGACAAATCAAATGGATCAAAAACAACACCTGCAAAACAAGTACAATTAGTTTGGTTTTTATAAAAAACCTCGAGTTTAAACCTTTGTCGAGAGCATAGATGCATAGTCCTTCAGTGCCGGCGGCAGCAAATGCCTGTCCAGTGGGTGAGAAGCGTACGGAAAAGACTCTAACTTCGGGCTGGAAGCTACGTGAGGACATGTCGCCCTTTTGTACGCCGGGCAAACGTAGTGCCACATTGCCACCCTCGAGCTCCTCGCGCTTCTCCACCAACGCTAAGTTGCCAAACTGACTCAGATGTTTACGGCTAATGAACTCCTGTAAAAATATTCGGGGTTTTCCATGATAAATCTATTAGAAATTAACTTGTGTCCACTTACATTGAGGCCATCCAGGCTGTAGTTCTGTGTGATTTGGAACTTCTTTAGCAGAATTGCCTCACGCACATGGTAGATGCAAATGTTTGCGGATTTTCCCGCAGCTAGTAGACATTCCCCATCCGCTGAGTACTCTATGGTTGAGAAATAGCTAAAAGAATAGGTTAAGACAAGCTACTGATGATAAGGACGTTACTTACTTCGACTCTGTGTTCTTTTTGGCAGTAACAACATCAGTTTCCAAGCGTCCACCTCCCAGATCACTGCGCCCTTCGATTGTGTTCACTTGTGTGGCGCTTTTAACATCGAAGATGGTAATGGTACCAGCCAGCGTAGAAACGGCGACCTTGAATCACACATTAAGAATTAATGAACACAGATAAGTTAGTAATATGCATCACCTCTTCTCCGTTCGGACTAAATGTAACACACGTGACATCGGACAGAGCATCGATGGTTTCGTGTTCACTGTTGCTTTCGAGACAGTTCCAAATCTTAACCGTTTTGTCCCAGGACCCCGAAATGAGCGTTGACGACGTGGAGACAGGCGAGAATGCCACGGAGGTTACAGGACCCTCGTGACCGCTGATAACCTCCAGCAGTTTACCCGTCTTGATGGACCACAGGAATATTTCAAAGATATCTTGACCTCCGGCCACAACCAGTTCCCCGGAATTATCCACCGCCACGCAAGCGAACTGTGCCGGAGTTGGCGACGTAAACGTTCGAAAATTACGATACCTAAAGACACAGATACGTTGGATAAATTATAAATTCCATGGAAAGTTAAAATCAAATGAGATTTACCTGATGATATCAAAGGCACGTACTGTACCATCCAGTGAGCTGCTAACTAGGAACTTTTTGTTGCTGCTAAATTGGACAGCGGTGACTCCACTCGTGTGCTCACTGAACGTGACAAAGCAGAAACTACTTTGAGTATTCCACAGCTTCACCTTGGAATCTTCGCCGCCCGTGGCAATATACTGACCATCTGGAGAGTAGGCAATGCAAGTCATTTCACTGCTGTGACCCTGCTGCTTCATTATGTACTGTTCGCTCTGCCACTCCCATACGAGCAGTTGGCCAATTTCACGGGAGGCCAAAGCCACCCAGTCGCCAGTGCAGTTGAAGATAGCCGCAGATATGGGATACTCTGAGATGCTCAACGAGTGAATCATATTCACATCGGGCAGCTCGTACAGATAGAAGGCACCGGTGCTGAAGGCCACAACCAAAACCTTGGTCTTACGATTGTAGTTGGCCGCTGTAAGAACTGCATCTCGCTTTTCCTTGCGTGGCTCGTTGGCCAAGTAGTGCCGCCCCAGCTTCTTGTAGAAGAACGGATGCAATTTTTTCAAGTTCTCGTCTTTAACTTCGTTCTGGTCCTCGGTCACAGGATCCTCCACTGTCGGCTTTTCCACCGTATTTTCGACATCATCCTCGGACTCATCACCATCAGCTCCATTGCTGGCGGAAAGAGTTTTCCGTTTGCGTTGAGGCGGCACAGCCTCAGTGCCATCAGCTTCTAGCAGGTCAGAGGGTTCCATGCTGCACTCCCATAAGCACAGTTGTCCATTTCGGCTCACCGTATTTATATGCAGACTATTCGACTCGAAGAAACAAGCGACAATGGCATCTGTGTGTCCACTAAGGTTGTAGGTGCGGAAGTTTTTCGAGTATTTCATCGATATTATTTTAGTAGAACTGTCGCGGCAACCGATGGCAAGCAGCTTTGAGTCTGAGGACCAATCTAGCCAGGTAATATCGTCATAACCGCCAATAAAACTGCGTCGCAGCACAAATGGATTGTATTCTCCAGTTATCTCTCCCGGAGCACTAAATACAAGTACAAGATTCTCTCGTGCAACTGCAAAGTAGCTGCCGTCTGGACTGAAGCAGACACACTGCACACCGGTTTGGAATTTATGCTGATGTATCACCGTACAGGAGACCATGCTTATCAGCTGTGCCTTACCCTTTTCATTGATGGCGATCATCAAGCTGCCGTCCGGGGAAAGGGCGATGTTTGTGTAGTTGTAACGAGACTCTAGGGACAACGTGCGCGACTTGTTGCTAAGAAGAGCATAATATTTTAAGTGTGTACTTTTCACAAACTAGCATGCTACATACTTCTTGAGATCATACAACGTTATCCGGTTGCCCACAGGACTGATGACTGAATTTCCATCGGGAGTGAAAATCAAGTTTCCATTGCGGTAAATTGTGCCCAACAAATTCGAAAACTACACAGGAAATAAATAGTTCATATATACGTTCTCATTTCCGTTATAATTACTTACTTTGTAACCAAACTTCATAGTGCAGTTTTCTCGGATAAGTTAACGTATTTTAAAACGATGTGAATGCGGCAATAATAAACAAAACCAATGCACGTGCTAGCAAAACAAAAATGCACTAAATTAGGCGCCAACACGCTAAAAATGCATTTTCAAATATAAATACCAAATTAAATACCGTCTTGTATTTACTTTTTTTGTTTAAATTTCTCAATTAGAAATAAATGTCAGTCTATTAAAAATAAGTAATAAGTAATTGCAAGTCAATTATCTATAGTCTGAAATTTATCAATAATAAATAGGACATCTATAACTACTGTTTTGGTATTACGCCAAAAGGCGCTGCCAACTTTCGTGTATCCTCTGCCTGTGAATGTCATTTGAAGAAGAAGAGACGCACATTGAAAACAAAGTAAAAATAAAAACATTAAGTACTTGAAATCGACCATGGAAAAGCCAAAAACTGCTGCAGAGAAGCTTGCTGAGCGCAAGGCACGTCTACACGATCTCCACAAGCAAAGACAGGAGGCACGCACACAAAACCATCAGGAAGTCGTGGCTGAAGATGCACGCAAGAAATTGCCCAGCAATTGGGAGGCACGAAAACGGCAAGCAGAATGGTTAATGGCTGATGACAAGGCACGCGCGGAGGCCGAATCAGCTGGCAAAGACTACGAGCGCATGAAGCTGCTGGATGTGTCTGCCGTGGATGCTGAACGCATCGAGAAGAAAAAAAAACGCAAAGATAATCCAGACCTGGGTTTTTCCACCTACGAAGCGCAGACTGCCCGACAGTACAATAGACTTGTTAAAAGCATGCCCGCACGCGATATGGCCAAGTATGAGAAACAAAAGGCTGAGCTAGGCGAGGCATTCTACGGTGGCCCAAACACAACACTTCATTTGCGTACTAAGGACACTCCTGCTGCGATTAACAACATGGTAAAGGATCTGGACCAGCAAATTGAACGCAGAAAGAAGTATTCCAGGAGACGTATCTACAATGACGACGCCGATGTGGATTTCATAAACGAGCGCAACTCGAAGTTCAACAAGAAACTGGATCGGTTCTACGGCGAGCATACGGCGGAGATAAAGCAAAATCTCGAACGAGGAACGGCCATTTAAACAATGTATTGATTATTTTATTTACATTATATAAAAAAAAATATTAGATTTAAGCATAAATATTTGTTTTTTATTTATTTAAAAGGTAGGCAAACACTTAAAATGCGTCGCAGCGTTTGGCGCCACCTGTTGTCTCTTTGCAATAAACATAGATACTGAACGATATTTTTGGCTCCTCTCGATTGTAAATTTTAATATCGATTTATTTCCCACTATCGTCACGACTCACGAGTACTACTTCACCGACTGTAAACAATAAGTTTGTTTAAATGAATTTTATACGCTGAGACCCCACTCCTTTTCTCAGATAAAAGCAGAATAATTTACAACAATGCAAAAGTTCAGCGGACGTGAAAAGTATCTCATTACTAACACATTGAACTGTTTGCCGGTGTTACTTCAGGGACGCGCTGTCCTCATAGATCTACAAAATGAGACATCTGTGGCGGGCATAATAAGCATTGCTGATGGACACATGACCTGCGAGCTGACACAGGCGGTGTTCATAGATAGAAATGGAGGACAACATGCCTTCGATAACTTCATGGTACGCAATCGCATGATCCGTTTGATACACCTTCCAGCTGATCTCGATCTGAAAACTGAGCTTGAACAGCAGCAGAACCAGCGCAAACGACGGGGAAGACCCAACAAAGATGGAAAGCGCACGTTTAAGCAAAAGAGAGCAGAAGATCGGCACAAGGAAACTTTGGCGAACATCGAAAAGCATAGAAAGGATAAAGAAGCGAACTGATTACCTATACAATCACTTATAACTCAAATAATATAAATAAACACCTTAGTTTAGTGTAATGAATATCCATCACTTTATTATTTCCATACCACGATATTTGTTTAATGTTTAAGATACAAAGGTAGAAATTACTTGGATTCCTTCTCTTGCTTGTATTTGTAGTGCAGTTCCATGCAATCTGTTTCGGAAATTTTGATCCAACCATTCGGGGTCATGTGATAAACACGAACTATACCGCCGGAGTAGGCATCTCTGAATGTAGCGTGGTAGATAGCACGACGACCCAATTCCTGAGCTTCCTGATCCTTCAAGTCCCAGTGGTAGCCAGAGTCAAGAACACCGAAAGCATAAATTGAACCACTGCCAACAGAAAACACATTACCCGGAGTACGCGAGCCTTCTGAATCAACGTAGTACAGTCCAGGGCCCCGCTTATCGTAGCCAGCTAACATCATGCCCATGCTTAAGCCCATTCCCTTGTATTCGTGAGCAATATTTGCCATGATCTTGCTGGCAGCAGCCACCGAGATGCGTTCCTTGTTGCGCAGCTCATGCAGGCGGCATTCCTTGGCCAGAACACGATCCCAGTAGACACAGTCAGCGGCACCGCCGGCCAGTGTGCCAAGCAGGAATTGATTGATTTCGACAATTTTCTTCATTGTCTGCGATCCAATGTACTGGCCTCCGGTGGCACGCGAGTCTACAGCTAGGATGACGCCGCCTTGGTACTTAAAGCCCAAAGTGGTAGTACCGTGATCAAAGTTAATTTTGATGCCGGTCTTATCGCCATTTGCTTGAATTTTGTTCAAATTATCAAGTGGCTGCAGGTGCATAGTAAAATATCAATAAATAAAATTACTTTTGAGACTTTAATAAGAAACGATTTTAGACTTACGTTTTCGAATGGAGGCGCTGCCAATGTGTACGGGTTTGCAATGTTGCTTGTGAATGCGTTTATTTCCTCTTCGACTTCGTTTGAAGTCCACGCAGAGGGCTTCATGTAAGGAGCATTCGAAATTTTACAAATCTCTGCTAATGCCATTTTGCAAGTTTTCTTAAAAAATGCCGATGTTGAATTGTTCAGTCGAAATAAGTTTACGGATGACAAACACAAATTGTCTAGCGATGTGACTACTGCTATCGATAGCACATATCGTAACTTTCCGATACGCTTTCGATAAGTCTCTTAGGTGACAACTCTGCACAGAAAACCTGTTGCCAATTTTACAATTCGCCTCAATTTTCTCTTCTATTTTCCTTAAGGCCTGGCTTAAAGCCAAATTAACTCTGGGCGTACACGAAATGTAAGCAATAAAAATATAAATAAATAGATCAAAAATTTGGGAATATAAATTATTAAGGTGTTGTTTGATAAAATTGGTATAAATTATTGAAGTGCCAAAAGTAACGGATCAAAACTAATCAGTGTCTTGAGTTGTAATTTGTGAAAACGTCGCAATCGCTCGTCTGCCATTGGTAATTTACAGTGAGTTATTCTGCGCTCAACTAACTTTTATGTTTGCCAATATAAAAACAGATGTTATAAAAAATTGAAGTTTTGTTTATGGATCTTACATTTTTAATAAGATGTATGGCTTATCTGCAAAGTATGGCTTACATACCAATACATCAAATTAATTTTCTCTGCTCACACACATACAGAAGCACATAAATTGCCAACTATTCGTGGGGCATCTGTAAGTCCATATATTCATATATGCGTGTGTGTAACTAAAAACGAGTACTTGTGTGTGTAATGTGAACTATTATTTTTTACGATCGTTGTTATTTGCATATTTTACGTGATATCAATTTAATACACATATCATTTACGCGCAGAAAATGCAGAATGGATCGCAATATAAAGCAGGAAGCCTTGCCGAACGCCATTTCCGGGGTGAGTATAACAATCGAAACGTTTTTAATGAAAACTAAAATGTAAATCTTTAATTTCCAGCATGAATCCAGGAACTGGACGGCATTGCATGATGCGGTTGCCGCTGGCGATGATCGACGTGTACAAATATTACTGTCCAGCAATGCTGATCGTTTGGCTAAGGAGTCCAGCCAGGGCAATACCCCATTGCATGAGGCAGCAAGTAGAGGGTTTAGTCGCTGCGTAAAATTGATCTGCACGCCAGCTGCCGCAAAGGCTCAGCATAAGGATAAGGAGAAAAGCAGGCTCAAGGCAAGAGTGGCCAATACAATTGAAGCCCTACACAATGCCACACTGAGCATCATCAACAATGAGGGTCTCTCCCCGCTTCACTTGGCAGCACAAAATGGACACAATCAGAGCTCGAGAGAATTGCTTATGGCTGGTGCGGATCCAGATGTACAAAACAAGGTGAGTGGATTATGTTTTAATGTTAGCTTGGCTAATCATTTCTTTCTTTTAGTATGGAGATACTGCATTACATACGGCATGTCGTTATGGCCATGCGGGAGTCACTCGCATCCTTCTGTCGGCCCTTTGTGATCCCAATAAGACAAATCTTAATGGAGACACTGCCCTGCACATCACCTGCGCTATGGGACGACGAAAGCTCACACGGATTCTGCTGGAAGCCGATGCCCGTTTAAGTGTAAAGAATGCACAGGGAGAGACCCCTCAAAGCATTGCGGTTAGAAAAAATTATCGGGAAATTAACGAGATCCTGAACACGCCGAAACGCATACGTAATCGTCGGGAGAAACCAAAGGAAAACGACAAGTCGGTGCCGGCGCAGGAGAAATCTGGGGATTGTGTTGATAAAGCGATCAACTGGTCTCCTTATGGTTGCCATTACTTTCCCGATCCGCGTTCATTTCCATCGCCCAAGCTGGAGACACTGCCCAAAGAGCCACTAAAGCAAGGTGAACAATACTTCCTAGACCTGGCCGGTCACATACACAAGGGTCCTGTGAGCGTGGGAAACACTTGCTATTGTGGACCCTTCTTCCGGCACATTGAGAACAAATTGAATTGTAACCGTAAGAGCTTGAAGAAATATGTGCACAAGACCAAGGAGCGTCTGGGTCACAAGGTGCAGGCACTAGCAATCAAGACAAATGATCAAATCGAGCAGCTGACCCGTACGATGATCGAGGATCGGATACGTTGCGAGAGTAAGAGGCAGTATCTAAACGAGTATCTGCGGCGTGGGGAACCAATGCGTTCCACATACGATAATCAGACCAAGTGTCAGAGGATTCATCGAACGTTGTCGCGATGTCGAAGCTTAGATCTGCTGGACAGCAATCGTGATGACCAGAAAATGCCTAACTCTAAGAGCGTTGAGATTTTGGAGCAGGCAAATCAAGCTGTTGTTACGGCCGTTTATCACTCCCATGCCAACGATGTGGCCGAAGAAAGCGACACCAATGAGGATTCCCAATCCAACTCGAGTAGGGAAGAGCCACCAGGAAACTGCACCGAAGACATTGCTCAAACTATGCAGGTGTCTAGAATCACATCGGAGGATTTGAAGAAATCTAAACTGAATGAACTTAAGTTGGATTTTCTAAAAGTCTCTGAGAGACTGGGTGATTTATTGGAGAAAACTTCACTAATAATGGAGAGAGACAATGAACAGGAGAACAAACTGCAGCTCTGCTCGCTTTCCCCCGAGCAAAGTGATCCATCAACATATAGTCCTGGGAATCAATGCAATCTACTAGAGAATAAGGAGAGCGCCAATAGTCCCAACTACGATGAGTACACGCATGTCCAGAGACGTTATCCGAACTCAAGCGAAACATCGAATCCGTCCCAGAACTCCAATAGCTGGGAATTTGAAATGTCGCCTCCAGAGACTCAGAAGTATTATCATTGTCTGACTCGAGGCGACAATATGCTGAATACCGTGATAAAAGCCCTACGGAAAGACGTCTCCTTTGCGGATCTCAATAAGGACGAAGCCGCACGGAATGAAAACGCCGACAGAATCTGTGGCGATAAATTACTCTACAAGGCTCAAGCTCATGATGCACCATCTCCGTCTCCATCTTGCAGCACCGATGTGACCTTTCATGGCCAGCAATCCGTAGTTAATCTCTTGAAGCGGCAGGCCCTTTGCTTGGACGAAAGTTTCACAGAAAATCCCACCTTATTTTATACAAATCCCATTGCTGTTGATCCTGGAGACTTGGCACGTCACGCCGAACGAATGCAGATGAGAAGGCAATGCCCAAATGATGCTCCACCGAAGATCGAAATCAGAAATAGCGAAATTAAATACCTAAAGAAACCCATTTCTGGTCAAGTTAAAGACATGGTAGCCCAGTTGCAGGGCAGAATTGATTCCACACTACAATCTCCACAAAGTAGTCCCCAAATCTCTGGCCAGCAACATCCAAATGCTTTGAGTCCTCGCATGAATAATAACATTGCGTGGAATGGACACACTGCTTCTGCTCTACACAATCCTTCGTCACTGTATACGACGGTTCATGCCAGGAACCTGCATCCACTTGGAGTAGCTGAACGCCAGGTACCCAAAGATGCCTATTTCCATGACATTCCCAATCGCTCACGGAATCAGCAGAGAAACCAGCCAATTTACTCTGGAGATTTGGTTAATGCTCGTCCTCTCCAAGGCTATGCAGGTCAGCAGCTGCTACAGGGTTCAAGTGCTCCGTTAACGTTGCACCTACATCAACCCCATGATCCCATGGAAGAATATGTCAACCATTCCATCAGTAATCACCCGCAACAGCTTTTGCATGCAAATGTTCCGCTCCAAAGTGGTCATCCCCTGAGACCGCATCACAACATTTATCGTGGTCAGATGCATCCTGATGTCCTGAATAATGGTGTAGACACTGATGTGGACGAAATCGCCGCTGTGGGATTGTACAATAATGTATCGAGCCTTGTGTAAATTGATGATTAAGATCTTGGAAGCCACAAAGATTTGTAAATAGTTCTCAAAATGTATTTATCATTAATAATTTAAACAATTTAATGTTGTTGCAAGATACTAGATATTTTCCAAATAACTAACAGGACGTTTTAGGCGGATTGCAGCAAATATTGAGAAATCATTTTGGCCAATTCGCAAATTTCGGCGGCAACAGTTTGGCACCAATTTGAATATCTGGAAAGATTCATGTGTACTTAGATTTGTAGGTAGTTTTGTATATCTTAAACTAAATATATATATAATATATAACTTCGTATAGAATAATTACTGAATTAAAATATATATATATATTTTTTCATTAAAAAATTTGTTTAAATATAATAGTATTTAATGTAATATGTGTAAATATCAGAATGTCAAGTACATATTTATTTGATAACAGATCGTTTTGGTGTTTTTTGATAGACATGCGGCTTTCGACACTGTTAAACTATGAATTAAAACATGCAAATTATCGACAAACAAAACATAAACTGGTTACAAAATCAATGAGGGGAACATTTTGATATTCTTATATTTAATATGCTTGCAATGCTTGCTTGTTAATACATTACTTTTTTGTTTTTCTTTTGTTAGCAATTTCCTATCAAATAACTCTCGATGTGTTCACTATTTAATTTTAAATTTCAATTGTTTTAGATATTTTCTTTTCTTTACGATTCTGCTGAAAGTGTCGAGCTCTAGAGCTCCCTATTCTTACACTTATCGGCACTTAATAGTTATCTTAGTTCTGAATAGTCAAATTACAATAGCCAATAATTTAGTCGATTTTAATTGTAGCCTATTATTATAAACCTATTAACATTATTTTGCATTCTATTGAGGGAGATTTTCATATTTAATTTATCTTTTCTCTTGGCTTTTATGAAATGAGTGGCGATGTCGATGACGAATCTGTTTTCGATCCGACTTTTATCTATTTAACTTAACAATATTGTTGTTGGTCTTCAGACAGCAGGGATGAGTTGCGCTCGCTTGGGACTTTGAAAATATCTTAGATCAGGTAATGTCTCAAAGGGGACTGTTGTCCGAGTCTTCGCGCTCTTGGATTGTGGTTATACTCTGCTGCAAGGCATTCGGTGTTAGCCACTCTCTAGAAAATAGATTAACTTTTGGTACGAGGTATATGTTAATTTTGATTGAATGCACTTACTTTGGTAAGCATCTCTGTAAAAATGGCACACAGGAGCTAAAATGCGCGAGTCGATTCACCCAACTGGGAATTTCTTGGCCGCAAAGTATCTGTTTAATTGAAATAAGATACAATTAAAAAAACGTACATATATATACTCTAGTTCAGCCTTACCTGTGTTAAAGATCCCGAGAAGTGATTGCAGTTGTTGTTCATAAGATGATAGCGATCTCCACGAAATTGATTGCCCAATTCCTCGACAATGCGACGCACTTCCTCATATGTAAAGTCGGTACAACCAATCTGTATGCTCTGTCGAAATTGAAACTGATCCCCCAGCTCGTCGTGATCGCGTGGAGTTATTTCAAAGACGCCCGTAAACGGGAACGGATGGCCACCGTACGCGAATTCGGTGCCAAATGCTTCAACGCCGGAATGGAATACGCCAAGACCAATTGATGTTGTGTACTCGTTAATCCAATACTGTCAATCAAATCAGATCAGATGATATGAAACGAAATCAATTAGCATGAATTAGGCAAATCAAATAAAACTTCTTTACCAATTCGTTTAACTCACCATGTCGTAGACGTTGAGTATAACTGGTTCCCGTGTCCCCATATTGGACGGCAAGAGCTCCTCGTTGCCATCTTTTGGGACGCTTAGGCAGCTTGGAAACGACAGGTTGCACGGCAGCCCGTTGGAGAACATTGATTAAATGCGTTGTTTGGGTTTTATGTGGTCTGTAACAGGTAATAAATGTTTTATTAGTTGTACAGTTAAAATCATTTTAGCTTTAATTCTCTTTTGTTTTTAAATCTGACTTGAACTTCAAGTGTTCACAAAGAGTTAAACTCACACATGCAAACACTTGAACGGCCGCTACATATGCACAAATGTGTTTATGCACTTGTGTACTTGCATATGTGTGTACATCTTACATGTGTATGTATAGAATCACCATTCTTCATATACATACATACATATGTGTTACAAATGTGTCATACCAAACAACTTACACGAATGTCTTTTCGCTAATATCCCATGCTCCAGTAAAACTTAACAATTTTAATTCGTTTAATATTTACAGTCTCGCATTTATAGCTGTATTTACTTCGGCGTATGCGTTTAGTTTATGTACACAAAATTTTTTTGTTTATGGATTGATTTGTAGAGTTGTGTCGGCCCAGTTCAGCGTAAATTATTGAGCCAGTTTATCGAACCACAAGAATCGGTTCCGCGATTCAACAATCGAACCCAATGTTATTCACATATTAAATGATTTTTAATTATTTTCACTAAATTAATTTAAAACAGATTTTTAAAAAGCATTCAGAAATTTAAAATGATTATGCTAGCACGACTTGTGCTGTTAACGTTTCACGTTTTTATATTTTAAAATACTCATAATAGTGGTATTCCTGAAATTAAAATTTTTCGATGTAAAGAAATCTGAGAAGTTAACATACATTGTTAGCTGTTTTATTTAAAATAAGTTTTAATATTATTCTAATTAGTTTCGCAATAATCATTAAATTATGAAAAATTAGAATAATTTTATATTCTGTTGTAGACAATTAGGAATTAACAAGAAAGTGGTTGATGATTTTGATTGAAAAATTAAATGCTGTTTTCAAATCCTTTAATAAAAAAATTTCTCCGAGTTTTGGAGACCATAATTTTAGACAACCTACCTCGAAATAATTTATTCATATCAGAATTTTTGAAAGAAGAAAACGAGAAACTTTAAGGTCTGATCAGAAAACGATTAGTTCCAATTCCGCATTGTTGGACGCCGAATGGACGTCTCCATTTATTTTACTCATATCAAATACGGTTTACTTGAATTTTTTAAACTATATTTCAAAGAATATTTATTTTATTATAATTTTACAAAGTAAAACAGTAGATTTCGCCACAGTACTGTGTAGAATATGATCAGCTGTTTTTGGTAAAAGTATGTTTGAATCTGCATCTGTTTACGTATGTAAGCTTAAATGTTTATTAACCTGTAAGTTGTTCTATATTGCGCATGTCTGTGATTGTAATTTACAAACAACACGTGCTTTCAAAAAGCTTCTCCATCGTCCAATTGCCGGCTCTCTCAGTTGTTTAGTTTGTGTTCAGCCGATTTGGCGTCATAGTCTCTCCCTCTCTCTCTCACGTTCTCTCTCACGTTCTCTCTCGCTCTGTCATAGGCAATCTTAAAAGTGTCAGTGCCACCCGTGCGCTCATACAATCTGCTACAGTGCCAAAAGCAACCTCCGTTGTGCTCTCAGTCCTTGCTGAGCGACGCGGAAGGACGGTTAAGGTTGAGTCATCTCAAAGGCAACCAGAGAATGTGCAACTTCCATAAAAGCAGCCCAGGGAAGGCAGCAAAAAATAGTATAGAGATAATAAAAATGTGAATTTTGTGTGGTGCATCCTTAAAGCATACTTAATACAGCTACAATAAAATTATAAGCAAATTAAAGTGACAAAATTGGGCACATTAATTACTGCGCATCATTGTGAAAATGTGCTAGTGTAATCAAGGTCTTACACACAGAAATCCCTGTCCATACAAAATTAAATTGTATATTTTATTAAGTGCTATCAAAATGTGCAAATAAAAATGGAAAGCTCACCGTCCAGTTCCATAGAAAAACAAATTGATCACTTTTTGGAGCACTTTAAACGCAGTGCTTCCAAGGCCATCGATGCCGAGTGGGGCAGCGGGTCGGACATCAACAACGGTCCTTCCGGCAGCCCTCAACGACAGCCGTCCCTGCAACGTTTGCTGCAACGGACCAAAAGTCGATCTAGCTGCCTTGACGTGTCGGAGCTATCAGGTAATCCAAAATCAAGGCCTTTTTTTTGTGCTGGGCACTCCTGCATTTTGTTTATCGCTATTCGCCTAACTATAAACTCGAATATTGATTTTCCATACTCCTTTGGTGTCATGGTTAAACTCATTAGTTGTGACATTCATGCAACTAACATGATGTGTTTGAATTTGGTGTGAAGTTAAGAATTAATGTGTAAAACGTGAAAATTATTTGTTCAATACCTGGACTATTGAACAAAGCTTTAAATAATACTACTGGTGTACCTTTGGCTATTACATTAAAGCAATGAAGTTGTTTATAACTGTTAAAAACTATTAAATTAGACACGAATTAATGTTATAATTTTAAATCAATTAAGAATACAGGATAATGTCTAACAAGTAAATTAAATTATACCTAATTGCTGGCGTCTAGTTAGTTAGTTAAATAAGTAAGTTTTTTGTATGAATGGTTCATAATAATTATATGGTTTTCTTTAAATACATATTTACATAGATTTTGAAAAAAAGCTAAACCCTTTAACAAAATACTCAAAACTTATACGTCAGTAGAATATTTGTAATGCATATGACAGTTTTCAATTAGCTGCACTTCATTGGCCGCTCTTGTGAAATGCATATGTACTTCGCATATGTATGTGTGTGCTTAAAGTGTTGCCCCCAATGCAATTGACGTTGCAGTGGCAAGTGGGCTTCAATTCTATTTAGGGTAGACGTTGCTTATTGCTAATCACCGGTAACGACAATAGTCGTTTGCTGCCGCTTTTTGCCCACGTTGTAACGTTGAATGTGGCCTTGGTTTTAATTATATGGACTGCACACCTAAGAAATGTATAACGTTAATTATCCGGCAGTAAAGATGTTTTTTTTGTCTGTTAAATTTTGTCGATCACTTGTTAAATTTAGCCCAATGTAAGTTTCTTCAGCAAACATCCAACAACTTTCAAATTATCTTTTGTCAGTTGGGTTCTGTAGTTGCTCTGTTAAAGCAGTTCCGCATTGGAACTACATTTCGATATTGAACTATTGCTCACTGTTAACGAGAGCAGCGCGAATGTTCATGTTATCTCACTGTTATGTTATTTATATTAGTCTTCTTCTTATTCGCTTTGTGTGTTATTCCCGGTGCGCAGTGAATGTATATTTAGTGATTTAAATACTAATGCTATTTAAGTACATATATAAATATATATTAAATCAAAAAACAGATATTATTTAACTACCCAAATCAATAAATAAACCAAAGAATTGTGATCCCAGTGGCCTCAGCTGTGTTTGTTTGATATTGTGAATAACTGTGATCGCTCTGCCTGTGAGTTGCGGGTTTTTCGTGCAAACAAACGATTTAAAATAATATGATCGTCAGCTGTTGATCGTTGCATTAAATTAATTTCCGCCCATTATATTGGAATAAATAAAACGGAATGATTTGATTATGTGTAAGTGGAACATACATATGTGTGTTTGTATGTATATATGAATAGATTTATGTTTATGCGGGCGTTGTAACTTCTTCGCGTCGTCATTGCCAAACGGGATGCTAATTATCAGTACTTTAACAGCTGTTGAATAAGGGAGAGCAATGTTTGGCACATACGAAATTCGGCGCAGCAGATCAGATGCTGCATTTTATGTTAATATTCGGATAACCTGTAAATTGCGTTTTGTGCCAAACGGCAGATGTTATATTTGTGAATGTTACAATTAAAATTTATGGTGATCCGATGTATCACTTTATCAGCAGACTCTTCCGTCGAGAATGGCCATTTCGCTGTTGACAATCGAGCAAATCGCCTTCGAGCATATGTACATGTTCATGCCTAAGTATATATACACATTAAGTGTCAGCGCAGCTCTGCGGGGTGTGCAATTACTTATGAGACAAACTATAAATACAGAGGCACATATGGACACTGACGTGTGTACATCCATATTATAGATTCTATAAATGTATATTGCACGTACATAAATACGTACTTATACATATGTATATATTTGCGAGCATTTGTAGTTGTTGTTTGTGTTTTTCGTTACCGGCAATATTTAAGCACCCAGGTGATTTACGGCGGTCGCAGTTATTATTGTGTGGAACAATTAGGAGTAAATAAATATACAAATATATAAAATTATTTTCAATACATGTAGTGCGCTGATAATATCATATGATATCAATGGTGAGCACACAATGACAAATAGCGAATATAATGACTAAAGCGGACAGACAAATTTTACCGCAATTACTCGGAAATCACGTACTCAGTGCTTAAAAAATGTGACTGTCTTTGAATCACCCTCTAGGCATGAATACAGGAATTTTAATTAGGAATAATTTAAAATTAATACTAGCTTTAATAAGGTTATCGTTATCATACTTAACAGTTGCTAAAAGGGGTTCTACAGAGAACACAAAAATGGTTTTTGGTATTAAAGACTTGATCACAGGGTATGGGCTAGTCGTTATACTGTAGAATACAAAATATATTTTTTTATTTAGAAACGATTTTTGATTGTTTTGAATTTTAACGCATTCAATTGAGAAAATAATTTCTTTTACAACTTACAATTTTTCTTTCTTCAATTTAAAGATCGGATGGTTAGTCAAATCTCATAATTTAATTTTCTTTGTTGGGCTTACAATATATACAAGGCCTAACTCTGTAAAAGATAAAAGTAAACACAAATATTCAACTCCAAAGTGCAAATAATCACTTATATAAATAAAATATAAAAAGCTCTCATTTGATGGGCTAAGAATAGACCTTTAAAAATTTGCAAATGTAGAGAGCATTTAATTGCACGAGCCCTCGTTAAAAATGCGGCAGCCCTCGGTGACAAAAGCAAAAGTTCACTAAACTCATTTGCTGAATACTTTTAAAATGAACATCTATACACCTCCCCTTGTTACTAGCTCTTGCTGGTTGTACACCTGTTATTACCTAAGCTTCCGATCTATTAGTAAAATTGCTTTTTCAAGACTTCCAAATAGCTAGTTACTAAATATAGTTGTTCATTTAATTTTACCAAAACTTTCTTTTAACATTTACACCAAAAGCATCTGTTAAAATAGTTTACACTTTTCCATTTATAGAAAGTTCACCCAATCTAAGTGAGCTGTGATATATGTTCAAAATTGTATCGCGATATGCTATTGAAGAGCTCGTTGGCGCCATCTAGAGTGTGTTTTATGTGTGATAAAACGTGTGAGAGTATATCCGACTTAAGTACAATCCATCATTCTAACTTACAATGTGTTTGCGCACACTAACAATTTGTCGGTGGAAATGTCATTGAGAATAGTTTTGATGTACGAGTACGAGAGTTATGACATCAACTTCGTTTTGAGTCGCTGCAACGGGACGGAATCAAGACAGCGGAACCAAAATTTCAGTATCTCAGTTGGTAGTGGCGAGAATCTTTTTCAGTTAACTATCTGTATATCTTTTGTGTGTGATCATTGAGTGAACAGCTGCTAACTTGCTGCTCCAATTGGGACTGCAGTTGCCGCCAAAGAAAGCTAAAGAAACGAAACGTTTGGTCTTTTCTTTTATTTTCTTCTCTCTTTTCTTTTTCTGCACTGGTCTTAAATTAAATTGAATTCTAACGATCTAGCAATCGCGTCGATGCCAATTTTTCTCTACACTCTCGCTATCGTACTCTCTCTTTATCTCTCTCACACTGTCTCTCTGTGTGTGCTTGTCGAAGCAGCTGATGATGATGACGATGCCAGCGAACGGTTGGGACTCACTGCACAGAGTTTCGTCGAGTACGCCGCTTTTCAGTTACGCGATTCTATTTTCTTGTTGTCGTTGTCGGTGCGGATTATACATAGAGCTAAATAGTGTTATTACTCATTGCCGTAATGAGGATCTCGAATGTTTTGGTCATTAATAGAACTCTTTATCATCAGGTGTTTGTCGCCTAGAGCAGTGCAAACAAAAGATCTGAAAATAATGAACTACATTGCATCAAGCAACATACTGAAATACTTTTATAAGCTTTCATAAATTGATAAAGGATAAATTGTGTTCATAGTTATAAATTAAACACGTAACAAATCCTATTTATAAGTTCATATTAGTAATCATATATGAGCATATGCTTCCATATGGCGGAAAGTCGAACAAAACGTAACCACATTTGATATATGTGTTTATTCAGATCCGTAATCACAGTTTTGATACCACAAACCGTATGCAAACACTTACATAAATAGCTACAACCGTATCTCGTAGCCGTAGCCGTACCAGGTACTATGGGAAACCAGCAGAGTCAGCCCGATGGTATGTCTATAGTCGACAGATATAAAGTAAAGTAATAATTACAATATATTTCTGATAAGAGTTCATAATGCTAAGCTAACAATAGATAAAAACACAATTGGAGCTATAGCAAATTGCAGGCACTGACCTATTGCATATAACCTGTGATTCACAACCTTTTGTTCTATGAATTCAGTTGATATTTATCACTGTATTTATCAAAGTGCAGCGCAATTGATCGGTGCAATTATTGTTTTATACGAAAGTGGGAATATCAAAGTTATAAGCAATATAATAGAAAACATTTTCTTGTGTAGTACTCAAATTTAAAAGTCGACGACCGTTGCCCTTTTTAACATTACAATTTTTTGAGCAACCCTCGTTGAAAAGCTTCTTAAAGAAGATACAATATAGCAAAAAAAAATTGATACACGTGATAAGTTTGTAGTTACGACCACGTTATTTATCTTCTGCACCAAAAGCGTTCTTCAATTCTAGGTAATATTTGCGGCTTCATTCATGTAAAATATTGCTTAGATGGCAGATTTGACTTGAACGAAACCTTGAGAGTTAATTTTTAACTACTGAAAAACTCTTTAGCTTTACTATGAAATGAGAAGATGGGCACTGAAGAGAATCAGTGTTGCCAATTAAGTTTTTTTCCGGCTAAATTTCTGTCATTTTGTTTAACAACTTTACTGGGATAGAAATAAAACATATCCAATGCGGAAACTGATTATTTACTTTCGAAAAAATCCACATTTTCGCATAGTGTATCACTTTTTGTTGAAGTTTTATGTAAAAAGATGCAATTGAAAGAAATTGAAGTTATTTTTCGATATACCAAGTGATAACAAGTTCTGTAGCAAAATGGCATATTCACAAATGTTGACAAAGTTTCAAATTAGTTAATTTAATGTAATTCTCTTTAATTTTTGTTGTTTTATTCGGTTTATATGGCGAACAGTTGACACCACTGTTGAAAATACACCTTGCTCAATGGTTAGTGGAAGAGATAAATAGAAGTGAATGCATAGCGATGCAGAGAAAGAGAGCGAGCAGGAAAGAGGAAGCATGAAGAGCCTCATCTAGTTGAAATGGGTCAAAGCTAAAAACAAAACGCAACATCCATAACCACTTCGCAGATATGTGCATTCATAGACACACACACACATACACGCATTTGTAAATGAACACGACTACGAATGCGTTGTGTTTACAAAGAGTACTCATGGCTGGACCAGATATTGCTTAAGATCTGTAGGTGTGTGCGTTTCTTTGAGTGGCTGTGTGTTTTCGTGTGTGTGAATGCAACAAACATTCACAGCACATTCGATATAATTTTGGAAATCTTTCACTGCACTTCAGATTATGAGATTTGATTAGCTGCTAATGATTTGTTTGGTTTTCCAATTTGTTTTTCCGATAACAGACAACGATGTGGAAACTGCACTGGCCGAATCACAGGCCATTGTGATGAGCGCATCTCAGACACAATCTCAACAATCACAGCAACGACAACAGCAGCTGATCAACCATCATATGATCGACTCTCAGATCTCGGTGAGCAGTGGAGCTTCCATACAGACGGCGATCTTTCAGTCGCTAACTAATTCACCAGCGCATGCAAACCGGAGTACGGGATTACTGCAGCATACGACGTCCACGATCAGCAGCAATTCGGTCACATCGGTGAACTCCCAAGGTGTTGCCTATGCCGCCGAAGCGTTGAGCTCGCAACGAGCTGCGGAGCAGATCAACTCACTGATGGAGCACATAAGTCCGGCTCAAGCGGCCGCTGCGATGAGTGGCGAGGGAGTGCTCAATATAGCGGATGTTGCGGATCTCTTGCATCCGCAGCACGCCATCATCACCGGTGGCCGTTCTCAGGAGGGTTGTCCACTAATCATATTTCCGGATAACAATAACTTCAACACCATCGAGGAAGCCGATTATCAGAAGCTCATTTTGTACCTTAGTTCGGTGCCATCGTAAGTAAAGAGTTATATTTGCTATAACTTTGTTAAAATCATCTGTTTTTTTAGCCTCCAAGATGCCGATCTCGGATTCCATTTGATTATCGATCGTCGCAAAGACAGATGGACATCGGTGAAGACGGCATTACAGCGGATTTCGGTACGTGATTGGTTCAATTGTACCCACTGTATGGTTTTATACGAATCTTTTAATTGCAGATATACTTTCCCGGGATTATACATGTGGTCTATGTGCTACGTCCTTCGGGTCTCTTTCAGAAAGCCATCTCAGAGGTGAGCTCAAAGTTTTCCTCCAAGGATGAATATCGCTTCCGTCTTGTCGTCTGCTCGGCTCTCTCCGATCTGCATGAATTTGTGGACCCGACTCAGTTGACCCCAGATATGGGTGGCTCACTTATATATTCACATCACGAGTGGATTCAACAGCGAATTGTATGCATTCAAAGCTGTTATTATGTCAAAATGTTCATTCTAATATAATCCATTGTCCATACAGTCGCTTGAGAAGTTTTCCAGTTTGACGCATCAAGTATCCGCAGAATTGGATGTGTTTATTCAGGCAATACATGACACGGAGTTTCCCAACTCCGTCGAGGCGACCAGGAAGCTATTAGAAGATCAGGGCGCGGATTACGCGAGATTAAAGGTGAGTTTTATTTATTACCAGTCATATTATATTTTAAAATTATTTTCTATTGATTTCAGGACGAGATTCTTGCTGCTGCGCGACATGGTGAGACGCTATTGAACAAGATCAAATCAAACGATGAGCTTAAGGAGTTTTCTGAGCGCACCGGGAATGTCAGCGCCATTGAGAGGTACATACATAACACAACATTACACGCACTACACTCTACAACATAAGTTTGGTGTTTTTTGAATTGCCCTGTTACCGTATACTGCAGTATTTGGTTCGATCTTTTTAAATCTCTCTGTCTCTTAACGCGTTTTCTATTAACTTAACTAACTCCTCTGTTGATTAACTCTTGAAATCTATTCGAATTTCGTTTCGTTTCTTATAGCTCTGCACTGGTTATTATGTAATGTAATAATTATTAATAATAATTATCTATTAACGTTTTATACTTACATTGAAAATATTTTGAAAACATTCATCATTTCTCTATATTCGAGCTAGTGCTCTTTCATGTTCGTCATAATTACATTTGTTACATCATTTTGTTGTTAATGTAGATTTGATTTTGGAAAAACTTACATGATTTACATGACTCAACATACATTTTCTCTTTGAGTTTGACATTCGTTTCTGCTAGAAATTTTCACTTGAAATTGATTCACTAAAAGTAAATTCATTTTCAGTTATCACTACAAAGTATTTAGAATTTTAACAGCTTTCTTTCATTAATTTTCAATTTCAATTAAAATCAAATATGTCAGCATTGAATTTAAATGATAATTTCTGAATTGTACTCGTATTGTCTATATAGCCCAGCAAGCGTTTTTAACCAATCCCTTTTTTAACAAATAAATCTAAACTTAGTGTTTCGAGTGAGTTAAAATAGATCCTTGATTCCTTCTTTATTTTAAAGTTACATGATGTATCAGTGAGCATAATATCGAAGAGTTTATAGATATTAACTAAAAGTTCAATTATTTAATCAATTTAAAGAACACTATGTTTCTTGAAAACTGTTTTGGCATATATTAAGTCAAAGTTTGAAACTTTTGTATCGTGTAAAACTGTTTTAAAATGCAATTTAAAGTAACATATTGTTTTACTTGTACAACTAATAATTGTTTAAAATTAACTCTGGACAAAAATAATTTAATGGCATGTCAAAAAGATAATTGTTCTCGCTTTGTTGTTATAGATATAGCTTCATTTTAGATATTGCATGTATATAAATTCACACATACACATTATGTTTATAAGTCGGTCACTCGATTCTAGTTTATAGTTTTTTTCATGGATCAAAATGATTTAAATTTTATCAATTTGCGTCTTTGAAATTCTCACAATCACTCGCAATTAAGCACAACGCACATTGAACAGTCACAGTCACACAAATAGATACAGTATATATATGAGATGATAACAGTAATAAAAGCTCATTGCTATGTCACTCATCTCACTCATTACGCTGTTTGTCGTCTCTTGTCTCTCTCTCACTCTCTTTGTCTTTGTCTTCCCTTCGCGTTCTCTCCTTTGTCATACACATTCGCGGTGTTCCCAAAATATTTTCAAATCGAAACGAAAACCAATTTCCAAAATGAATCAATTTAAATGTTGTGTTGATGTGCAGATCCAGTGCAGGGCAGCAAATACATCGCCAACAAATTATTTATCACCAACAATATAAGATTAAGCAACCACAACATTATGATGATTGTCGCGATTACCGTAGACTACTCGTCCAGCTGGAGGAGACGGAGCGACGCTTCGACGAATTCTGGCGGACTCATCGAAATCGCCTGGAACAGTGCCTTCGACTGCGCATGTTCGAACAGGACTTTCGAGAGCTGCAGGTAAGCCCATTTCTGAAATTGACTGTATGTAATATATATACTAATAGAATCTACCCCCTTTCTTGTAGAACGTCTTCGATGGGCACATAAAAACCGTTGCGGACATGACAGAGATCGGTGAGAGCGTCGACCGTGTAGCCACACTCATCCAGGACACGCAACAGTTTCGCGACCTCATCAAACTGGATGTGGAACATGCTGAAGAGGTCATACAAACGGGACAGCAGTTGGTGGGCTCTCGCGGGGTTTACCCCTGGGAGATTGTACAGCCCAAGTGCGATGAACTGCAGCGTGTCTGTGACGTTATCGGTTTGCGCCTGACGAAACGCCTGGAGATTCTGGCGAAGAACAGCGAACTTATGGAGAGAGTAGAAAAGGTAAGCACTTGCAATTGATCTTAAGGCAATCTTATCTAACATTTTCACCCTTTTTGCTATTCAACTAGGCTAATCAATGGTGTGCAAATGGCGTGGAGCTTTTGGCATCTCAGCGAATCGAAAAGTGCTCAGTTTCATCCGATTTAGCTGAGCAGAGTCTGCACGAAATTCAGGCGTTTATTGCATCTGCCTCCGATTTCAAATTATCTAGTCCAAGTGAATTCAAGAAGATCTTCCTGGAGAGCACCACACCAGAAACTAAAGCCCTAGTCTCACAGGTGAGTGTATATTGGTGAATTGATTATGCAATACAAATTCTATAAAAAGATTGTGGAATTGAGTTTAAAATACGTTTTATATACTCATATACGCCATATAAATAATTGAAAATGATTTTAGAAAGAACTTGAGCAACAGTACAGTTTAAAAATAGTTGGTTGTTTTAGAATCTAATATATCAATTGGATTAGTAACCGCTGTTAGAATTAAGTTGAATAATCCGTTCACTTACTATATTAGATCTTTTTATTGGTAATCTGTTTCAGATTTTAATCTTATGAAACAAATGAATACTTTTAAAAATTGATAAGCTGCAGCTTCGTAAAATACCAATCAAAAAACATAAATGTTGTAAAAAGTAAAACGTTCCATATAATCTAATAGCACTAGATTTCACTGTAATTATTTGAAGTTAGATGGACTGGCTTCTTGGCCAAGCCACACAACGTTTATTGACCCGTAAAGCGAATGATGCTTTTACCTGTTCTTCTTAATTTGCAACAGTTGTCGATTGACCAGATTGAAGACTGAAGACTCTAGAAATGGAGCTTGGAATTGTTGTGCAATTGTGATATAACTCAAAGACTGGTTCTTTCAAGACTGTCTTTAACTAGTCGCCACTGCAGTTTAGCCATGTACTAGTACAGTTAGATAACAGCGTTGGCAACGAAAGTGGGGCATTCTGTAATTTAAGAGCAAGTCAATGTACATTTAATACATTTAAATGCTTTCAATCAACTGGTTTATGTCGCCTCTGTGGGATAAGCTGCTTATTAAAAAAATTACATTAAGCTGTACAAGATTTAATTAATTGCTTAAGACATTTACAGACTAGAGTTCTATATGTATGAAAGGATAAAGTCCAAGTTAAGTAATTTGAGTATTTAAACTTAATATAGAAATTGTACTTTGGCAATATTTGTTTCAACTTCTTGTTTTGAAATTTGATCAGTTCGTAACAACTTATTCAAACTGCATCAAACGAAACATGTTCGACGTACAAGTTCGAGTTCGAATATAAGTTGCAAGCAATAACTTCTATGCTTGACCGCCAAATAAATGTGTGATAAGAAAAATAGGTAGTTAAAATTCATTCATAAAAAAAGATCTTTGTGTTGATTTAATCGAAACATGTTCGTTCGTCAAGTGTAAAGAGTCCAAATTAAATTATGTTCAAGTATTCACTAAAAAAAAAACATAATTGGGGTCAAATTTAAGATTTCATTGAATAATAACTTAGCAAAAGCTACAAAACAGCCAGGCAGCGCTGGATAATGACCCATTTTCGTAGCCGCATTGCAATTCCAGTTCTTTTGGGTATTTATTCATTCCAAGCCATAAGTAAAAAGTTGTCTGTGTCGAAATGGGTCAAGACAGACCCGTTTAGTTGTTTAGACCCCAAAATTGCCGCGCAAATGTTCTTTCAGCATTTACATTTTTCTGGATTTCTTCCATATGTGTGTGTGTGTATCTCTGCGTGATGATGATTCTGACACAATTTAGTCTTGATCAGACCGCTTTCATTCCAGTCTTTGGCTGTTTGACCAGTTTTTGAACTGGATATCCTTGCGATTCCACCAGCCAAATGGTAATTAAAAAATTCTTTGTTAGTTTGATAACCATCGCCTTGTGTATCTATTGCCTAACCCATGTTGCATCACGTTATCATTTAAGCTAGCCTACTTTCCCTTGCTCTGGGGCCGCGAATAAACTCGATTTTCTAAGTTATTACAAAACTTAACTTATATTGAATAATAGGCATTCTCTGATGCCTTCTTGGCGGGTGTAGATAGGAAATCCCCACACAGGAAGACTCACAGGCATATGAATACCTCAATTAATGGTGCTGCTCCTCAACCTCGAGTTTAAGCGTTGTCAATTGCCATCAAAAGCGGGAAAATCCATTCAAGCTCTGCAGACAAGAGCATGCCTGCAAATTCAAGTATGCACATGTAGGCATTAAGTCACTGTCTCCAGTCTGGGCACAGTGTAGGCGATGTCTCCTGCAAAGGTCAACGGAAGTTCAAGTGAGCTAACTGGTCGTGCATCTTGACAAGCGCCTATTTGGTTATGATGCCATAGACTCTGCCAGGGTTGCCAGCACTTCAGTTCATAAAAATTGAAATTGCATGCAAATACAGAATTGATTGAGCTTTAAAGATTTGAATAGATTTGTCTTGATTCTGTTCATTTCATTCAGAGAAAATATAGACCAAAGGAAAGTATATTTTTTTTTAGCGACATTTTAATATTTTATAAATTATTTAGGTAAAGTTTTGTTGAAAAAATATAAAATTTTATTATTTTAACCTACTAATATCAAGTTCAATAGAGAAAAAAGTTGTCACAAATATCGGAACATTTTTAATAATGTAAATAAATTTCAAGTATTGACAATTTGAGTAGCACTAAATCGGTATACGATAAATGTAGTATTAGCTTTATTCGTAAAATTCATGCTCATTCTTCGGTCTTTTTTAAATTTCGCCATTGTTCCTGTTAAAATGTTGTTGAGCGTCTCAATTGAATTTAAAGGAACTTGACAACCCTGACGGCAACAATTTATAGCCACAGTGTCCAGACAAATCAAATTTAAATACACAAACATATTACAAAATACTTGCGAATCTGTGTTGTGTGATTAGCTCATCGTCGGATCGTGAACTGCGTTTTATTATGCCTGCATTTGAAAGACTGCACGTGTTGCATGGAGTTTTGTAGAAACCCACATAACTGGTCAGTGGCTGGATGGCTGCCTGGATGGCTCCTGCCTGCTGCTGGTGCCACGCTGAAGATGCACCCGCTTCATTGTTAACAATAAGCACGATGCGATAGCGACCTAGGCGAAAGCAAAAGTGAAAGTGGCAATTGTTGTATTGCCGCAGTCGTCAATTACGTAAAATGTCAAATGTCACGACATTGCCAAATACTAAATGCCAACCGATGTCCTCTAGGCGCAGATCGATTATTTTTTTATATTAAATTAAAATAAGCTTAGCATTTGTAATTGAGTTTGTCGAATCACTTAAAGTTTGTATAGTTATATGCTGTTGCAAAGCATGGACAATGCGCGTCCTAACAGGCGATTTATGTCCCTTAACATTCAACTTTTGTAAGGCTTTCGTAGGGATCGATTAATAAATTTAACTCTTGATCCTTAAGCCACTTACATAAATATACAGGGTATTTTGAAATGCAAATATCACGATCAGTTTTAGAAGAAAAAACTCCTTAGCTTGTTGGATGTAAGTTAAAAATTTAGAAGACTATCTGTAGACGCTGTGGTGGCTTAGATCCTAAATATGTTTTCGTTCAATTATTAACGTAATTATTTTTTGTCTTTTTTAAATCGTTTTTGCTTTTGGGAAACAAATAATTTTTACTGCACAACATACATACATCCCAAACAGAAGCGCTGTTGGCGGTCAAACCAATAGACATTTCCACATTTCTAATTTTTTAATTTGTGAGAAGACCCTTTGTGGGCGGTCTTAAATGGAACTAGAGACCTTTTATTATTTTGTATCATTCCCAAAACCTCATATGTATTCAGAGTTAATTCCATCACGAATTAAAAACAAAACTATAAAAAAACTTAATCAAATAATAGAGGGCAATTGACAAGTCAGCCACGCCTGCATGATTCGTTGAGAAGTTGATGCACTTTCGTTGTAGCACAAATTCCATTGTTATTTCTGTACTGTTGTTGGTGTTGTTGTAAGCGTTGTGTGCCACCTGCAGCAAAGTAGCTTCACTTTTGTTTTCTACTCTGTTTTTGTACGACTCTGGTGGCTTTTTCACTCACAACAAATCAAGGTGAAACCGCGTGCGAATACCACTAAATTCTCCTACATAATTATATATGTATGTATATGGCTATTTTGCATTTACACTTGTGATTGCCTCCATTATATTTGCTGCAAATGCGGTGCAAATAAAGGAGAAACTTATTGATAATATTTGTTGCCGATAATCAACTTTTTTTTTAGAAGAACAAATTAGTTACAGAAAGGAACAAACTTTTGTTTGCGACTAAGGAACTGCCTAGTTTCTTGAAATCATAAAATGAATGAACAATGCTCAAGAACAAAGTTCGATTGCTATGTGAATCACTTAATTTTAAAACAAAACCTAATAATAAAAGCAATAATAGCATTTGCCATTTAGCCACAAATAGTGTGTAATCTTATGTTTTGCAGTGCGTTTAGTTGTGCTCTTGTTATATTGCAGACTTAGGAAACAGTTCCCTAGATTCGCAGCTTGACACTTTCTCTGTACAATAAAAGAAGCTGAGAACACATTGGCCTCGTTTCTAGTCTTTCAAGCACAACAAAAGTGCACAAAATAAAGAGTAGACTGATTCATTGACAATTTGTAGTAAATCCGCTTGTTATATTGAGTAAGTGACAATGAAGGGCTTAAAATGCCGCCAAGTTTGTTCAATACAATGCTCTGAGTTTCATTCATTGATCGAACGACTTTCCATGATCTGCTACCAAGAACATACACTCATACACCGCTGTCCAGCCGAATAAAAACATGTTTATTTAAACTAATATTGCCTTTTGTTATTGCAGGTTTTACAGCGTATTGACGATGTGTCGCTGATGTGCGACAAACGAATTGCAAGTCTCAAGAAACTGGCCCTGAAACCACCGCGTCCTGTGCAACAGGTGACTCCCGAGCCCGCTGTGCCCCTGCAGCCACCGGGCGGAGCGCCCAACCTATTGCGCCGTAAACAGATTAAGGTAAGTGGCTAAAATTATATGGAACTCTGACAGCGGCTTGTTAGCCACAAAGTGTTGAATATGCAATGCGTTTTTCATTTGCATTTGTATTTTGAATTTCTCAAAGCGCATGAAAAGCGTAAGATTCCTAATTAAACAATGACAATGCTGCAGTACTCCGACTCCAACTCCGAGCTGACTCTGACACTGGTATGGCTGACAAATTTCTTTTTTGTTGTATTTAGATTTGTTGTACAAATTTCAAGTTCATTGTGCGAAATTCACACGTTGCTTGTATTTCTTTATACTCTTTTTTTGATCTGCCCAAAAGATTCCGACCCGCTGCGACTGCGACTGCGGCTAAGGCCAATTGTATTTGGCCAAAACCATAAAGCAGCGCACAATAGCCGAGGGCAAAACAAAGCCAAACCAAGACGCTTTACTTTGCCATGATAAGACAAATACTGCAGCAACAAGTTTCACTTTTGGCGACTGCGTAAATCATAGATTACGGCTCTGGCAAAGACATTGCGACCCATTGCTCCGGGCTAGTGTAGCTGCAGGGGAAGTACGGGGTCTGACGCCTGCCCCATTAAAATTCGTATGGAGTCTGAAAATGCTTGACCATCAGCTAGCCAAAATTTCATAATTACCTTCTCCGAATCCCACAATTGTGCAGTCGACAAGACAGACAGTTCATAATTGAGTTGAACCCTCGGTGCCATTTACCATTTAGGTTTATTTAATGACAGACAAGCTAAAAAGCATTTACGTGCAACCATTAACAGAGTGTTTCCATTTACACGACTGGCCTAGTATTATCTATCTATTAATAGACCCAAAAATGTTTACAGATATCATTTAAATGATGAGATACACGCAGATTGATTGGAACAGATATGGAGAAAGATAGTGAACCAGTTGGCAAATAATTGTAACTGCAGCTTGTGTCTATCTATCTATGTGTTACAATGGCTTGCACACAGTTAGCCACGGTTAGACTCTTGTTAAAGCCAACTTGGCAAAGGGGAAAAACGCAGTTCGCTAAAGGTTGAAGTGGCAAATTAGCATTTCCGTTGGCCGCAGGAAAAACGCTTTTCAATTTCAATTCCGCATTGCAAATGAAGCAATTTTCATTCTAAATTACTGTTAACTATTCAGTTTACCGTTGAGCAATAATTTTCCATAATTTTCTAGTGCTCAGTTCCACTTGTCTCGCGCCTTGGAAAATGTCTGTAAGACTTAATTACTTTTCTAACAAAATATTTATAGATTGAATGGGCTGTATACCAAATTTAATGACATAATTGTCTTGAAAGAACACATATGTTTTAAACTATGCCTCCGAAAATAGAATGCTTACACTTAACTAGGAAATAGTTTTGGACACACTTGATCAGTTGTGGCTTAAAAGTTCTTGACTTGCTTTAAACCCAAAGAAAAGATACAAATGCATTCGATGCAACCATTAAGTTGACTGTCATTTGAAATACATTTGTAGCGCTGATGTTTTTTTGTTTTGTGTGTTTGCTGAGTGACTTGGAGAATTAAGGCTAACACTTTGGGTGTGCATAAGAAAAGATACTTTCTAATACGGCTGGCATCGAAACGAGTTCATTTACTGCAATCTGTCTGCAAAGTCATTCCAATTTTCAGCATCGCTCTTGTTGTTTTTTTTGCCCAACTTATCATAATTTCGCACAGTTTTTGTTTGCTATTTTGTTGTGGCTTTTTGTTTGCCGGCAAACGTTGATCTTCTGCTGCCTCTAGGCTGATGTTGGATGCAGTTCTTCAGCTGACACTCCGCATGATTGATGTCTGCTGTCAGTTCATTGTGTGTGAGTGCCACAGTGAAACACAAATATAGTTCTTGCCACGTAGCCACTTTGGAGGTGCAAAAGTACTTGCACAATCTGACGTACTTGGCATGCCTAATGTCGTGGTTTCAAGAGAGTTGCAGCGATTTCTCCAGCACAGGTGGCCACAGGTAGCACAGGTAGGCCAGGTCGCCTATCGTTGAGCAATTAATCGAAAGTCTTCACGCGTTCCATTGTTAATTGTTTTATTTACTATAAGTTATTGAATTGAATCGAATATTGCCCAAAAAAGGGGAGACTGATGGGAGACAAGTCTGGCAGATGCACATGTCTCAAAGTCTCTTTCTCTGTGTGCTTGGGATTGTGTTGCATTCACAGCTTTTCCATAATTAAATAATTAATCGGCATTTGATTAGGCTTGCTAATGCTAATGCTGAGCTATGCGCTCTTTCACTTTCACATTTATACAACGAGTACACGGCGTACCACACGACGTATGCGCGATATTAAAACAAAATTATGATACAAGTACGCGACGCCAATTGAATGTGTCGCCATCAACAAATAAACACATAAACATACTATAAACAATTTCCATTGTTGTTGCTGTCGCTTCACGCAACTGGGGTTAAGTAAGTGCATTACGTACTTGTGGCACGTACAACTGTATCTGAGAGATACCAAATATGGTTTGTAAAAGTTACTTTTATTTCAAATTTCAGTTACAATTCAATCAAACACTCATGCTTCTTGCCACTTGAAGGTATTTCACTAAAAAGAAATAATTAAATTTGTTTAAAATTGAAATTTGTTTAAAATAGGATTTTACGCACAATTTCGCAGTAATCCTCGCACTCGATTTTGCTGTAGAATCGATTCTTGTTCCCCCCGCAGCCCGAGTAGATGAAAGACTGGCACTTCTTCAGCCTGGCTGCATAGTACCACTTGCGACTGTGCGCACTACAGGATCCAACATCTACGGGTGCACTGCAAACGGCTGCAAGCAACGGGAATTCTTAAAGAACTATAGAAATTATTGTACACTTAATCCTACCAATGCGATGCATCAAGTCCTCTACGGTCCAAGCAGAGCTAAAGGATAGATTCATCAGCAGTAGTAGGCACAGGCAGCAGAATTTTCCTAGATTGATCTTCATGGTTTTACAAAGAGTTTTCAATTGAAGCTTTTAAGGAAAACAGTTGCAATTTATAGCAAAATCTGTCTAAGCTACTCATCAGCAATATAAAAAGTTTTCTATATAAAAAATAGACTGTGCTGGACTGCAAAACACCTTGTACTAACAACGCCAAACATGCACTTGGGTAACAGCTGTTTACAGTTAAACAGTTGCAATAACTTGACAATGATTAGATATAGACTAGAATCGAATTGTAAATACATAAGCACTCAATGCACAAAGTGTGTGTTTAATTCCATTCATTTATTCACCAAATATTCACGAGTGTCTGGAGTACTGAGTTTGAGTGCGGTGTGAGTGCATTTCACTTTCACTGCGAGCTGAGGCAATTTGAACCCGAAATCCGAACGCAAATCCAAATCTCTGAGAGTTATTCGACAAATTTCTAAAACCACAAAGACTGCAACATGTTTTGCATGTCAATCAAGATGATGTCAAAAAAAAAAAAACACACACACAAAAAAGAAGTGCCGAAAGCCAAGTTAGCTAGCCATCTAACCAATTGGTCAACAATGGCTGTAGTGTCGATGGATCGTGTACGCCCAAGATTTTCACTTCAATCAAGTCGTGACATGACCATGACTTGGCTTTAGGCCTGGCCATAACGGTGTAGGCACTCGAAAAGAATCTGTCAGCTTCCCCATGTATCTGCAATTGGCTAATTGCCAACACGTACGCAGATTGCGAGATACTTTTGAGCATTGCCTTGAGAACTTTCTCGGCGCTTCCGGATGCGTTTGCTTTTGGCCAACTGGAGCTACCAGTCTTCAGTTATTTTCGCTTGTCGGCCCTTTGATGCTGCTGGAGAAAAGCCCATTAAAAGTGTATCTCAGAGATTGCTTACTTAGATCCTGTACTCAAAAAGTGCAGCGGTCTATGAGGTTTGTCGGAAAATATTCTTTAAGTTAAGATCGAACAAGTTTATCTGAGTCTATTGGACGTATTTCCAATTGGACGGATTGGAAATAAGTCAGTGGTTAGTAATCAAAGTAATTGTGGTCATACATACAAAATACTACAGGTTAAGCATGACTATATTTGTTGATCAATTGTAACTATTATATTGTATACTATATAAGGTGCCCCGAAATGGGTTGCACTAGAAACAGTACGAGGTCTTTCAAAGTCGGCACGCTCGTCTCAAACCTTTTCTACTTATTTTTTGTTGTTGTTGTGAAGCTTTGTAAAAAGTATCTTTTACTCGTGTCGGTAGTGAAACCCGTTAATACGTCTAGCGTAAGATATTGCGCAAAAAGTAAGTGCGTTGATGAGCTAAGAATCCACTAACTGGATTGAGTTGGTTTAAATCTCAACGCTATGGGCCAACTTGAACTTGGCTGTCAGCAGTTCGGCCAGAAAGGCCATTAGGGCCACAGTTATGCCCAAAACCCAAACGACCAGAATGCCAGCAAAGTTTGTCATGCCCAGCGTGACCGGCTCAATGCTGATGTCATCCTGACCCTGATCCACACCTGGCATCGTGCTTTCGACCTGCTGCTGTAGCTTCATGTTGAGATTGTCGGCGACCACACGGTACTCCCAGTATTTGTCGAAACCCGAGGAGTGCCAGCGATACACGAGATCGTTGAAGCGTTCCAGCAGTGGCCAGAGACGTGGCACAAAGGCGACCGTGTACTGAAAATATAGATCTTCCTGCATAATCACCATCTGGTCGATGGCCTGCTCTGTAAGATAATCCCCGATGGCAAAGTGACCTGAAGAGGAATAATAGTATAAAATAAGACGAGAGGAAAATAGTGGAAGGACATACCAAAGGGTAAGCGCTCCACTGTGAATCCCATGACGCCATTTTGGGCCAAGTGAAGCAACTGCTCATCGCTGTAGATATGAAAGTTACTTAAAAGTTCCTCAACCAGTGGCTAAAGTAGAGAAGAAGAATTTGGAGTATGTTCAGGGATTGGCTGCGTTAACTCACATCGTTGGTTTCTCGTATGGCAGATACCCACGCCTCCGAGTTAGCAGCCCACTGCAAACGATGAGTGCGCATCCTGGCCAGCGTGTCGGCTGCCTCACCCAGGCTGGGAATAGTCAAGATGCTGGCCAGACCACCTCCATAGATACTCGTGATTATGATGTCGTTGAGAAAGCAGGCGAAGAGCAGAACACGGACGGTGACGGATTTGACATTGCTGTTCCCTGACTGCGAGATGAACAGCTTGAAGGTGGTAACCACACCAAATGCCCAGCTCCTCCACCAGCTCAGCTCCTTTCTGCTCTTTCGTTCGTATAGCTTCTGCTCATTGTGGTGTGCAAACACCAGTCCCACAATCTCAATGCTCAGGCAGAGAAGCACTGCGGCCCACAGTGAAAACTGAAAGGGTTGAAGGGGCAGGTACCAGCTGGCCAGGCGATGGGGAGCGGGCACCAGGCATGTGATGCCCGATCTTACCAGATACATGGACATGTCCAGATAGGTATAGTCGTCATACCAAGAGTACATTGCACCTATGCAAATGTCCACCTTTCTCTGAACGATCATGCCCAAGGCACCGTCCCCTGACATGTTGGGATACATGGTGCCCCAATCATAAGCATCAGCTGGGGAGGAAGAAAGAGAAGGAAGAAATCCAGCAACTCCTTCTGGGATTCCTTAATTTTTATACTCACAGGTGTCGATCTGCACGGTGCAATTGAACTGGGCACAGAAATTCAGCACAATTCTCGTCTCGGTGCCATCGAAGTAGACTTGATCCGACTGGGTGCCGACGCCTACATCTCGCACGTTGCTCGGGCTATCCTTGCTCTGCTAAAAAATGAGCTAAGCATTCCAGGGTCACTCTTTTGAGACGTTTACTCATACTTACCTGTACCAGTTTGATAACCGTGTATGGCCTATAGTCGAAGCCAGCAATGATCAGTTCGCGTCCCTGTAGATCGTGCAGTTTATCGGGAAATAAAGATGTTTTAACCTCAAATTCGCCAACGCTGGCATCGAAGCGATCGAGAAACAACAACTGGGTAGGATTCTCCGCTCTGGGTCCTACATACTTGTTAGTTCTCAGGTCAAAGAGTGATTTATTCTCCCGACTTTGTACCACAAACAGAATATTCGGTTGATCTAAGCGGTAAAAGTTGAAGGCTCAGTGTTTTACTAACGTTATGAATCAGGAAGATTCTCAAACCTTCAAAAAAGTAGTGCCTATAGCAAGAATCTTCCAATTCTTCCTCCACATGGGCGAAGACAAATCTGTTGTGCAAGCTACGCCAAATGGAGTACATCGAGGCCCTCGAAAACGCTTCCACAAAACGGGGAATGTCTAAGCCAAAAACTAGGAAACTCTATTAAAATAAAAAGAGAATAATCTGTTGTGAATTCTAAGGAAAGTTATTAATTCCTTACCTCGCAATGTGATGTCTCTATGGATATGGTCAGCTTCAGCTGCAGTTCGTCATAGGTCAACTCATTAAGCCTCATCTGCTGCTCCTTAGCCTCCACATCGACCACGTCGCCCTTGAAACTTTCAAGCAGTGTCCTCATCTCGATGATGACAAAACTGGAGTAATTACTGGCTTCTGTTTGAGGCTGCCAGTCAAAGTCCTTGTGCCACAAGATGCAAATTGTACTCGCTGCCAAATATCTTTCAACTAAAAAAAGTCTTAGTTAGTAATAATCTCTAAAGGATTTCGATTTTATCCTACTTATGATATTCAGAATAAGCGACCAACTGTTGTCGCTAAGCAACATCTTTCGAGGATTTCAACCTTCAGTGTCCTTTGTTGTAGCACAACTGAAAGCGGATTCTTATTGGGAATTTATTTTCTATTTATTGGGCTTTTATTGGCCATTCATTGAGTATTTATTTCTAATCTGTTTGTGATTCGCAAATTAAGCAATTGGTCAAAACTGTTGAGTAATCACTGTAAACAGTGACAACAATTTCTCTTGTCTTCAAAAAAAAGTTTAGTGCTCATTAAAAGTGAAACGAAATGTTTAATTTTAGTAAACTTCTTCCCTCGACCTTCCCGACCTTCTATTACCCCATCTTTAAAACTGCGCAATTATCGAAATTACTAAAAAATTGAGTAAGAAGGTAAACAATTAATTTTTGGGTGGATTGTTAAACAAACAAATTCAAATATCCTTTAAGTGGAAACCTAAGTGCTGCTAGACTTCAAAATACCCGGTAGTCTCATCAGTAAATCCATAAACAGTTTTATAAATATTTAATATGTGTAATAAATCAGCTTTTAATAACATTTCTCTCTCAAAAAATAAAAAAACACGAATTGCTCGAGAAAGTGTTTTTACTTTTATTTTTCCAATTACCAAATAGCTATTAGTGAGATTACAGGGCTTCTGAGTTTTGGATGTTAACACGAAATTGAATGAAAGCGGAAATAAATAAAAACAAAACAACAAAAAAGAAATCAAGACAAAGACAAAATATGAAGATGATGAGACCTTAAAAACTACAGCTGAAAACCTATCGACAGCACTGTCGATTAAATTCGAATTTCTATAAAATTTATATCACTTCTTGCTGCACTTTAGTTTTGGAGAAACAAATGAAACTCAATTTATTTAGTTTTTTTCCCTAATCGATATTTATGAACTATAGTTTTAACCAGCTTTTCAGTGTAAGCTCTACGGACAGCCGAAAACCGAAAAAAAAAGAAATTTTAATTGATTTTAAATGAGAAATTAAATGCGTTAATAGGGAGGGTAAAATAAAACACCAAAGTAAATTTATAAAGGGGCCAGAAACGAATGTAAGTTTCAGTTTGTAATGGGCATTATTGTCTGCACTTTCTACTATCATTTTAAGCGTTATTTTATCCCGTCAGGAAATCTAAAATCGTATCAAAGGTTTCGCCTATTTCATAATTTCTGTAATAGAAATTTGGTAAACAGCAAGACGGTGTTGATACCCTGTAAACATTCACTATTGCCTCAAGATATAACAGCTTTTCCCCGTTTCCCGAAGCTGTAATTAGTTATTAAGCTTCTACCTGAAATGGAATTACAGCATTATAACACTTAATACAATAATACCCGAGAGTTTGTCATGTTCAACGAAATTTCGACTCTAAACTTGTTTTTCTTTAGTTTTTTCTTTTTTATTTCTACGATTTCAGCTTTTATTGTGCAAAAGATCTATTGTGTGTAGCAGTTTTGGGAAAAATAATACTCAATTCAATTCGTTGGCCAACTTTATAGCCAAACAAAAATTGACACCAATAAAATATTTTAATCTTCGTCATAAATGCGTTGTCAAGTGGCCAAATAGAAGCTACCTAATTCCTCAAGTTTACAGCACTGTTTTTACGATCGACTGGCTTTGTACTTAGTAATTAAGTAAAGAGTTTTGCTCATTGAACATACTAATGAAATAAACAATAGAATGATGGCCGAATTTACCGCCAAATTTGGTAATACGATGGCCAACAATGGGCGAAATGAACTTGATCAAGGCAACAACATAAAACAACTCTTCCGAAGATACTTTTTGCATCTCGTGATTCGTCTGCTTGTTTATCGAATGTATATCGAGTGTGTTGTGTCGTCATCTATTACACTCGGTTGTGGGCCGTAGCTCCGATGTATCTCAAAGATTAATTTCAAGTTAAATGCTGTAAACGCCGCATTAGCTTTGTCACTGAGTTGGCCAGAAAGAAAGAAATTCATAAATTACATTTCTGTTTAATGGCATTACATTTCCTTCAGATACGCGTAGACGCGTACCCATAAGATACTTATTTGTTATGAGATTGTTTTCTCCGCATTACTTTTTGTTATTTTCTTTTCATTTCATTTACTTTTGTTTTGTTTAATTGAATGAATGAATGAATGAAAACTCAAAGTTTCTTGCTGCACCGATTTTAGTTGCGTTTCACTTTCGATTGAACCCACCGATTTGGCCATGGTCTACCTCATGTTGGCCCCCTTTTGGGCGTCAGTCTTACCAATGTCTCTATACACATATTTGGAGCTCCTACTCAAGCGTAATCCTTTTGCGGACAACTAGCTTCCGTTTCACGTAATTGCGAAATCCACTAGACATTCGTGTGTGTATGTGTGTGTGTTAGCCAACTATTGTGTGTATTATTGCATGTTTTTGGCCATAAACGTATAAGCACGAACCTACAAATTAAGCTGTTCATTGGCTGCCACTCGCAAATCGCACAACTATCAGCGACTATCATGTTTATTAGAAACGAGTCTGTCTTGTTTCTGCTCATCCATATTCGTAGGTTTATGTCCATAACAACATATATCCCTATACCCTGTAAACCTGAGTTTACTTGGCTGAGCTTCGCTTGTTCCTGTTTTGGTGTGCAGCAGCAAAGAAAATATTAAAACTTTGAAGTATTGAAAGGGGTATAAACTTAGCAGTTAACTACATCAGTCGTTGTAGTTAGTTGTCTCTTTGCTATGTTAAAAAACCCCAATACACAAGATAATTCTTTAAAGCTAATAAAGTTTTTTAAGAACTATTTTCTTTGTATTTTTAAATAGTTTTTCCTTTTGTATGTTTATATTTTTATCGCAAAGAAAATGCCTAATGGCTATTAAGTTTAAATTTAGCAACTGAAGAAACTAAACGTCATTACTCACAAAGTTTATGAATACGTTACACTGACCCGGCCAAATTAACTTGTTCTAAATAAAGCAACGCAGTGCTCTAAGATTAACTTACTTTAAGATAAATCACATGAAATGTACAAATTGTAAATGTAATCTTGCTGCTTCAAAGTAAAGAAGCAAATCTTCAGCGTTCCAGTTTGAGATCGATCGAGGTTCGACTAAGACCACACGCAACATGTTGCAAACGAACTTCGTTCGAACTTTGAGTAGCTGACGTAGCTGCCAACGAGTTGTGCGACAGTTGATGCCGATCTCTCGAACTACGCGCAACGTGGTCACGCATGCGAGTCGTCAGCGAAATACAAAACAAATTCGAATATAATAAAATACGTTACGAGGCGAATTGATGAACGCGAGATACAAAAAGACGTCGCGATGTTTTGTTTAATATTGAAAAGGTGCATAAAGTGATTGGGTGTGATTATTGGCAATAATAGCGAAAGAAAGAGAGGTGTGATAAAAGCTGACCTCGCAACTGGACCATCTGCATTTGCATCAGAATAGAGTCGAGCAGACAAGGGCGGTGCGAAGCGTACAGGCGGGGAAAACAGTGATAGTGACAGTGACTGTGACTTGTGAATTGTGAAATGTGCAGCAAATGTTGTTGCAATAATCGTTTGCTATTATTATTATTTATTTGTGGTTTCCCTTGAGACACTTATGTGTGCTTTGACCGCTTTGGATCCCATCAACGGGAGTTAAACACTCCGATAAATACTTTCGAATATGCCCATTGGCAAAATACCACCGCCCCAGGGCCAAGTCCAGAGCCAGTCACTGGCAATGGCTTTGGCGATGAGCCGCAAAGCGTCCACGTGTGAAGCACCCAGCATGGATAGCACCATTGATTCGAGGATGTCGTGCAGTGAGCTGTTGCCAATGGAGCTGCTCAAAGTGGACTATGTGCATCAGTGCAAGCAGGCCATGATGCGCAAGACGAATGAACCGCTACCCAGTCCTCAACTCAATAATCCCGCCCGCTTCATGGGCTATCGGAGGCAGGTTAATCAAATGCCCCGCCCAAATCGGTTGATGGTTAACGCACTGTCGCCCAACAGCGCCCGCAAGCCACTCCCCCCGCCTCCGCCCACGGTGGAGTCGTGGCTATTGCTGGGAAAGCAACAGCAACAGAAGCAACAACATTTGATTCAGTCCAATGACTCGGATTGCTGCTGCTCACAGTCGGCCTGCTCGTGCTCTGACTCCAATTCGGATATCACCGAAGCTAGCACCGTTACACCGGATTGTGAGAAGTCACAGAGCTGGAACTATAGGGACACAAGACGTGATATAGCACGCGCAGGAGCTGCAGCGGGCATCAAGTCTCGAGCAGATCGCATTGCGCGCATCGAAAGGAGATCCGGTCAGCAGCCAGTCCAATCCCAGCCCCAGCAGCCGTCCCAGTTTTCATCCCACCACCAAATGCAGGCCAAGAAAGAGCCCTCGGATGGACAGTGTGTTGCCTGCGTGCTCCAGCCTGAGCCACTGAGGAGCCCAGTTTTCCCGACGCAACGAACGCAGCCAAAGTCTCGCATACCCAAACCCATGGTCGTGCGTAACGATGCTGCACCGTACAGTGAGACAAATGTGCATCTGCAGCGTAGAGTAAAGCAGCTGTTCCAGCAGGAAGTGGTTCACAGCCACAATGCGGCACCCAGATGGATGTTTCAGAAAGCTGGCTCCCGTGGAGCACCTGTATCAAGTGGACCACCAGCAGCAGTTGGAACAGGGAACATGCCCTCACAGGAGCAACTATCTCCGCGGCTACCTTCCAAGAGCAAGCTGGAGCGCGTGCACATACGCAAGAAGCGTCAGCCGCTGCAAATTGTCAACCAGCTGAGCGGAGAGGGAGCAACTGCATCCGTACCGGACAAGAGCTACAAAACGCAGCCACGTAGTGTGACGACAAGTGCCGTACTCAGTCAGGCTGAGCGCCTCAAGAGATTCTCGCTTGAGAGCTGCTCCGACTCTGGTGTGTCTTCCTCGAACGACACCAAGGAGCAGCAGTCGAAGCAAACTAACATACGGCGAGAGGAGAAGTGTGTCGACTGTGTCCAGGCACTGGAGGCACCAATGACCTCCGCTAAGCAGAAGCACTACGAACGGTCTGCAGGCACTGTTCAGACAAGGACACTGGCCGATCCTAATGATCTGCAGAACTTTGCTAAGAAGAACGTGACCAAGGCGAGCACCAATGAGCTGCTTACGGCCGCATCTGCATCCGCATCCGCTGCTGGAGTACAGCCAAAGCAGTGCAACATCGAGAAGGAACGACATTTGAACCACTTGAATCAACAGGTGACTTCGACCACAACCATTAACATTGACGACAGTTGGGTGCAGGAGTCATGCAGGGACCCCAACGATGACTACATGGAGACGGACTCTCTAATGCTACCATCTGCGCCAGTGCACAGAAACAGCGTAAAGATCTTTGTAAGCAGCCCGGACAGTGACTTGGACAGCGGAAAGCGGATAGGAGGAAAAGGTCTAAGCCGATCCCAAAAACTGGCAATATCATCGAGAGATTCCATGTCATCCTCTGGCTGCGGTGGTTCCAGTCGGGACAACAGCTCTCTCTGCGAATCGGAGCAAGATTGCTGCTCCTGCACGGGACCACAGAGCCATCGAGCATCCAGTCCCAGCTGTGCCTCCTACGACTGCTGCAATGCCATCGGCGGCGTCTACTGGAACAACGCTTGCTATCAGATTGAAGCGGATGTGGAGAACAACGGATGTTGCTGCAGCCTGTCCAGCTGTGACGAGGATGATTGCTCCTACTACGAAGGCGATTTCGTGGTTGAATTGGATCACACGCCGCTACGAACCAACGGCAATTTAACACGAAAGGTAGGATCCAAGCGTGCACTCGAGACCCAGTAATTAAACGCCCTAATTATACGCCTCTAATTAGACGGAAGTGCACATCTGCGTATCTTGAGCTCTATTTCCGCTCTCCACGCTTCCATTTTAACAATCTGCACTCTCATTGTCTATAATCCGATCCTATCTGACTGGGAATTATGCGCTTTCCTTTGTTTCTGTAGCTCTTTTATCAGTTCCTTGTAAAGAACTATTTGCATTTACCGTTGGGTAACTAATTAGCATCTAAACACTCGCACTAACATGCTAAGTTGTTATTTAATAGCAGCTTCTAAATTTGCACAGCTTAAGACTTGGGATAACCATCAATATTAAGAATAGATAATCATATGTGATCGGCAACGCTTGATGGCTCACATCCGGGTTGATTAAAGTTTCCCAACACAATATGGTATATTTAAAATGAGCTTGGGATGCGCCCACTCAAGTATTTCCCGACATACTCCAATGACACGGAATACTCAAGCTCAGCCCAAATGAAGCAAATAATTGGAGCTCAGCTCGTCTTTGCAACGGATGAACTGCTCTAATAATTATTAATCATGCATACATACATACATAAGTGTATAGTTAGTGTGTCTGTGTGATTTCAGCCAATATGCAATTGTTATATAACTAAAAGTCACACATCCGAGGCACCCAAAGAGTCGTATATGCTGATCAAAGGTGAAGGTAGCGTGGAATATAAGTATATGTATATTCGCCAGGAAGTTTCGTTTCATTAATAAATACAAGAGGTAAAAAAAAGAGAAATAGCGAATGAAAAAAAAAACACCAGTTTATGTTTGATTTGGGCCGTTGTGGTTTTCTTTTCGCGGTTTCGTAACAAATTATGTAGATACTTTGGATTTTTTCATACGAGCCACAGCCGCCGACGACGAAACAATTCGTCAAATACTTTGCTGTTATTTTAGTACGATAGTTTGTTGTTTTTCATTTGCTTTTTTGGCACTCACCTGCGGCTTCATTAACACTAGGCCAAAACATGATCCGTTGTTTTGTTGCCACTTCAAAATCACATAATTGTCAGCCGACCACTTCAAATACAAGTCTACTTTTCTCGTAAAACTGCAAACTTTATTTTGTTTGTCGATCTGGTAGCACTGGCTGGTAACTTTTTACTTGGAGTACGTAGTACGTACCTACTTTGAAGACCCTTATCAACAGCAAATTTTGCGTAACAGACGAGAAATTACACATGACTTGACACAAAGTAAATATAGGTATTCTCTTGTTCATCGTTAGCAAAAGAGTCAATAAGGTAGTGTATACCGATTTTTGTAATTTGAACAAAAATGCATTTTCCAACTGCGGTAAATATTTCACTTCTAGTTTCCTTCAAAGAACAAAGCTTTGGAAAATCCTTTCTTTTCTTAAGACTTCGTCATGAAAATCTAAGATATTTTTTCAATAGATTCAAATTGCTGATTTGAGTGTAAAACACTGTGAGCGCTCTGATTGAAGTGCAAAAATAAAATTTTACAAATCATACAAATGATTTGACAAATAAGCGAAGTAGATTTTTATGATACTGCAGTATAAAATAATCAGCGGAAAATTTTTCAGTACACTGACTGACACTGAGCAAAGTATTGAGTTAAATATTAATACAATTTTCTTTGAAAAAGATTTGCTTTGACGAAAAATAAAACTGGTAACCATGACTAATATTTCATTTCAAATCACTATGAACTCATAAATCAGATTCCTGAGCTTAAACATTATGTATTACTACAGAAATAATTCGGAGCAGTGTTTATTCGCTTAATAAAATTCGACCCAAAGTCAACAAAATGACTTATTTAATGTTTATTATCACAACAGTTTATTTAAATAACTTGGAACTATTAACAAAAAAATGTTTTTAATATAACATTGGTGTAATATATAAAATATTTTCACGATTATATAACCATGATTTGACATATACATACATACAAATAAAGAAATAACTAAATTCTTGCTAGAAAATCTATTATTCATTGGAAGAAATTTATGAAAAATTAACAGTTTATTTTATAAATGATTCTATTAAATTAAAATAATAAAAAACTGAAAAAAAAAAGAATAAAATTATGAAATTTGTAAAGCAGGAAATATGTGAATGTAAATTCTTACGCAAATCGCCTTAGAAATGATACTTAAGCTTTTGTGTCTCGCATTTACCGCTAACACCTTTCACTTTCCCTGTTGTATTACCAATGCTGCTGCCAACTATGGTATAAAACGTATCAAGTCTTGAATTCTGTCAAGAATCGAATTTGAAGAGAGATCTAAGCTGCTCCTCATTTCAATCAGTTGTCATAAAGTGGAATCATTAAGATTTGAAGTCGTAGAGCTTTTCAAATGCCCAACTTTATGATCTAACGGTACATGTTTGATCTGGATTTCTCTGTGTACTGTGCGTGTGTGTGTGTTTATTGGCCCCGATTGAAAGCAGACCAAAACGACAACAACACAAATTTTCCAGAGCTGAAAACTTGAGTTTTTCGACCTTGATGTGTTTTTTGGGAAAACTTGTCGCCGTGCATAATTAGTACTGGCAGAAAAGTAAATTATTGTCAGCAAGGTAATGGCATAATTTTAAGAGTTTCGGTATCTCAGTGATGTGATTGTTGTTGGCCAAGTTAATTAATTGTCTTTGTTGACAATCGCACTCTCACTTTTGGTTCAATCTAATTAAAAATATGTTGGAAATTGGCGGAGTAACTGAAGCGTATGCCTATACTACAGTAAATATACTATACATACTTTCTATATACATGTGGGTATCTATAACGATCCTCGGAACCAAATTGACAGGGGTTAGTGTTAGCCAAGTTGGCCCAGTTTTGGCTTCATGGCCTTCTGCCCCAGAAAGCAAAATGAAATTGAAATGAAAACAACAACGAAAAAAGTGAAGAATTGAGACAATTAGACCTTGTATATTTTACTCGTAATACTCGTACTTAGTGCCAAAGAATAGAGTTAATTCTGGCAAAAGCAGGTGAGGGAAGTAATGCAATTAAAACCTCAAACAGACTGTGAGCAGTTAACTTGGCCAGTTGAGTTGTTGGCTTGTGGCTTGCGGCTTGTTAACGGCTTAGAAAGCGCAAAGTCTCGACTTGTTTACCAATTATCTCACATAAGCATTGTTTTAGTCAGTAATTAGATACTCCCACTTCTCAAGAACTTATCACTATTGGGTAATGGTCAGTGGAGAATCGAGCAGTGTTGTCTATTGGTATTCAAAAAGAACTGTATTGGGGAGTAACAACTGTGAAAGACTCGGTACTTACACCTAAGCTATACTTAACATGTTGATTTGAAAATCAAAATTATATCTAAATCTTATACTAGATATATATTTTGTATAATTTGAACAGATATTAAAAAATAATTTACATATATTGTACATTCGATCAGGCCTACTTCTTACTGAAACGCATATTTTTTGTCTGACAAACCTAATAAACTCCTCTGCATTTCTTGCTTACGGGGTCTAAAAACGCTTAGCTCTTTTTTAAGTAGTTTGAAGCCAAAAAAGCGTGGAAGCATGGAAAGTTTAACGAATTGACCGACAAGATGAGTGGAGTGAGAGAGAGGGTAAGAGGAAAGCAGAAAGCAGAAAGCGGGGAAGTGGGCAGCGGAAAGCAGGGACAGAAGGCAAATGGTCAAAACTAAGACACAGCGAAGCGAAAGTGGTAACAGTGGCTGCCACCAATGGTTGTTCAGTGGTTCACTGCTTTTTTATTGACTATTAAAAAACTGAAGAAAGAGAAGAAAAATGTAAAGAACCGTTTGTTTACATTTAAATAAACTTTGTCTAGTTAGAAAAGTCGCCAAGTCGCTGCTGAGCTGTCGAAACCTTAAGATTTGTCAAAAAAAACAAGAAACAAGAGAAAAAAACTTGTCCCTTGCGATCTGTGCCAACCGTTTGTTTCTTTCGACTGATTCTGTTAAGACCTTCTTTCTGGGCTGGGAATTTGTAAGTCGTGTGTTGTGTGAATTGGAAACATAAGTATAGCAAAAAGTATTTGACTAAATATCGTAGTATATCTGCTTTATAGTTATTAATTGCCATTGATGGTTCTTCTTCTATATTACAGACTGGCATACATGAGTTACGACCCAGATCTATGGACGGTGTCATTGACTCGGGCTCTCTGAATGGCGACACCGGCTCGAGTCCCGACAATGGAGAACACGCAATGCAGAATCAACAGGTTAGTCAGGTCAACTAACTAATACAACATTATATAACTATTAGATAGCACTCGATGCTGTAAATAATTATCCACTAGTTATTTCCGAGGCTAACACACATATCTACATTCAAACCCACATGACATACTTCAGAACTACTCTATAGAGCTCATGACTATCATATACCGCGCACTCTAAATTTATAATACCCATTTAAAGACAGCTTAACTCTTGTCAGAATGCGCATGGAATTGTTTCTTTAATTTATTTTTAGTTTATGTATAAATCGTGATGAAATTTTCAGCTTTTACTTAATTCCCTTAAACGATTTTCGGTTTCTGCTTCAGTTTCAACACTTTCTAATGGCTATTCCTAATTTATTGAACTTTAACGATGTAAACTTCCGATTTCTACTGTAATGAACAGTCAATTTTTTGCTTTACAGAAAATTTATTGAAAAAACTAAAAAGAAATGCAATTGCTTAAACTGTTTGCTAAGACTTTGAGCACTGTTAAATATTTTAGAAAATTTAACATTTTAAATAACTGCATAATCAAATTTATAATGTTTAAATTTAGGCTTGTCTCTATACAAATTCTCAATGCAATTCAAGCGTAATCTTAAATTACAGTCACAAGTTTCGAAACGAGGAGCTTTGTTAAAGAACTTTATTCTAAACGACCTAAAGTTATAATTGTAATAATTTAATGGAATTCTTTTATAATTGTTTTTAGTTCTTTGGTTTTTATATTATTTTTATAACAGGAGATCTGAATAAAATAGAATTTAAACTTGTTCTTCAAAAAATTATGTGAAAATTTGCCTATTCTCCATGAATATTTTTTACACATAATCTTATTTTGCTAACAAAATCTCGATATAAGAATCATTTCACTTGGTAATTGCAATAAATTAATTCTTAATTATTCTATAATTTCTAAAGGATGCGGAGGCGCGCAGACTCAAGCGCGGTCACGTGCTATCTGAATTGCTGGAAACGGAGCGAATCTACGTGAATGAAATGAGTTCAATTCTAAAGGTGAGTGATATGCAAATACTTATTGGATATAAGTGGGGATAAGTAGATCGAGTGTGTACTAGTATGTGAGCTACACAACGGTATAAAGCTGCCCACATTCATGGAAGCATGAAGCCTGCAAATATAGTCCAAATCCAACTCAGAGTCTTAGGCTTAGTCTAAGTCTTAGTCTGTAAAAAGCTGCCCAATGGTCAGCGAACTGAAACCAATGGAGTGTTTTTTATATGACTAGTTCTATGATGGTTATAACGATCATGATAATGATGGCGATGATGATGAGCGCTTGAATGCCCATGCTTGTAATTAGTGCATTAAACTCATTAGGCCCACAGTTAACAGTGGCAAACAGTAGACTGCAGACAACAGACATCGAACCAAAGAAGCTACTACCAATAATAATTTGTTACCAATTCTCGAGGTGGCCAACAGCCCCCAGCGCTGATTTAGCCGCAATCATTTAGCGATCGTCTCTTGTGCGCTTCGGTACAATTTCTTCGAAATTCTAGCCAAAAGGTTCGAATTCTTTTGGAGTCGAATCGATCCGGTTGGACAGCATAAATATGCGCTACGGTGGCTACGATCTTCACAAAGCTTCCAAGCCCAAGAACGCGGCAGGGCAAAGCTCATTCCGGCTGCGAGTTGTGCAGAATACGGCTAGCAATATTGTCGGACGCTTTAATCTGAAGTTTGGCGACTCCTTGATAAGGAGATTCAACACGGAGGAGCCGCGTGAATCCCCGCTATCCTTCCAGGGCTCCCTCTTCGACTCCTCGCAGGCATCTGGCGGCGGTGTCAGCTACCGTCCAGCGGACTTTCGTCCCCGCTTCGAGAATCTTGGCTCGGATCTTGGTGGCAATTATATCTTTGGCACAAATCTGTGTAACTTTGCCACACATAATATCCTGAACGGAAAGTCGACGATTAAGGTCATTAATACGCTGCAGGAGTGCCAGGAACGGGTAGCTTTTGCGAGCGATCGGGAGGAGTCACTGGACTTGGATCTGGGACAAATGAACAGCTCGAGCACAGTGGGGAATAGTCTGCAGCGCTTGAAGGACCAAAGGCGCACTATATTCAAGGAGCTGATTGAGTTGTCCAGCTGTGACGAGTCCTTGGAGTACCGATTAGTCCAGGACTATCTGGAGTCGAACAGCTACTCAGAAATTGAGAACGACACTGAGTTCAAGGACTATTTGCAACGCAAGAACTACATGGATATCCTGGCTTACCTGGAGGACAACGAGCCCAAGAGCTTGATGTCCGTGTCCTCCTCAGTGGCTCGGGCTCAAAGCTCACTGGGATCGCTGAGCACAGCCAAGTCGCTGTCCACGCCCAAGTCACTGAAGGCACCCAAGCTCATAACCGGCTTGGACAGTCAGATGTGTAGCTCCTGTCGCTCCAAATGGCCAAACAATCTAAATATTCCGCCACAATTGGGCAGTAGAAAAGGAAGGTTGCAACAAACGGAAAGGGAATCGAAAATAGAGCCAGTAAAGGAGAGGGGAAAACATGGTGGACAAGAAGAACAGCCCCTGCCTGATTTTGGCGGCTCTTATCGGGATATACTCAGCTTCTGTCATCAGTTCTTCGAGGAGAGCTTTAAGGGTGTGTCGGGCGATTCAAGTTATATGCCCAAAATCAAAAATACCAAGTTTAAGTTGGCCAAATATGAGCGAGTCCTTAAAGACTTTGTCCTTAGCCAAGGCTTCGTTAGCGTAGAGGAGTATGTGGAGCAGAAGTTTGGTCAATTCATAAGCAGCAAGCTAAACGCTTTCCACGATCAAGAGCAATTTCATGTAACAATCATTGAACTGAAGTTTTATATCCATTGGAAACTCTATTGACGTATCTTCTCCGACTTTTTTAGGGCTATTACGATCAGATGCAATCGGATGAACTTATGCATCTGGTACCGGCCAGTCTACAGGGCAAGGAGGAAATACTTTTCGGTAATCTTCACGAGCTCTACACATTTCACAACGAGGTCTTCCTCAAGGATCTGGAGAACTGCATATCCACAACCGAATTGGTGGCACTATGTTTTGTACAAAGGGTAAGCGCAGTTAATCCCAGTGATAAGCCTAAGGAAATAATAATGTTATTTATTTATTTACAGCGTGATACCTTCTATCGACTGTACTCGTTCTATTGTCAGAACATTCCCAGATCGGACAGACTGCGAGAGACGCTTGTGGACACACATCTCTTCCTGCAGGAGTGCCAAAAGCGATTGGGTCATAAGCTGCCGCTGGCCGCGTATCTGCTGAAGCCCGTGCAGAGGATAACCAAGTATCAGTTGCTGCTAAAGGATCTGCTGCGATTCAGCGACAGCGGTAACTGCACCAAGGAGCTCCAGAAGGCCATCGACTGTATGCTCATTGTCTTGAAATGTGTCAATGATTCCATGCACCAGGTGGCCATTACAGGATTCCCAGTAAGTGCCTGCATAAATATACATTGAGAGCTTTGAATTGTAACCCTTGTATGCAACTATTTCCACAGCCCGATCTGGCACAGCAGGGAGAGCTGTTGCTTCAGGACTCGTTCCAGGTGTGGACGGAATCAAAGAAGGATATCCGACTACGCATCAAGCCACAGCAGCGTCACATCTTTCTATACCAGAAATCGCTGCTTTTCTGCAAGCAAACCTCTAAAACGGGTCACAACAAGAGCACCTACCAGTTCAAGCACCATGTCAAGGTATGATTCATTTCCCTTACTCCGAATTACTCAAGGGAATAACTCTCTCTAATTAATAGATGTCGCAAATCGGTTTAACCGAGTCGGTTCGAGGTGACGCCAAACGCTTTGAGGTCTGGCTACAGGGTCGTCAAGAGGTACATACCATGCAAGCTGCGACGCTGGAAATGAAGAACAAATGGGTTGCCGAGATCAAGCGAGTGCTGCTCAATCAGCTCGAAGAGTTGAAGGGCGAGAAGATTAAACAGTATGGCATGAATCATCGTGGCCTCAAACAGACAACATCCTGGGACACTCCCAACATTATACTTAGCTCAGCCAGTCGCACAATCAGCTGTGATGCCTCCTCCGAGTCCTCCAACCGCAACTCCAACTGTAGCACCGAAGATAACAGTTCCTCAACCGTAGCTGGTGGCAACTCTGGTAGTGGCAGCGGGGACAGGGACAGGGAGCATCAAGAAGCATGCGGCTGGAGCTCAGACTACTCGAATAGTGAGGACGAGCTGTCTCTGAATGAGGATAACAGCACGCCGGTAATGAATCCTTTAAAGCTTTAACCTGCATCGGTTTCTGGTAGATTTCTAAGCTTTTAATTTTAATCCATTAATAATATTTATGAATTTATATTAGATAAATTTGAGTTAATCTTATTTATTTACTTTCATGAACAAACATATCAAATACATTTCTTACGTTATGCACTGTACTGTGTCCTACCTGTACCATCGGCAGAGTTTCCTGAATGTCCTTGCACAGTGGACCTCATACAATGCCGAAGGTTCATCGTCCACGTCTTTTGCGCGCAGCAACAAATCAAACTCCAAATTTTATGTCCCCGTTGACTAGTGTAAACGGAAGTGTCACTAGGTACGACACCTATACACACATACTTACATATATACATACTAGTCAAGTATGCACGATCTTAATGTTAAAGAGGCTGCTCGTCATCGCGCTCTCTGTTACTTATGCAGTGCATTAACATTGCCTTAACATTCTCCACAGTGTCGCTAAAAAGTATTTGCTAGTCAGAGACAGACACGCATGTATTCACAGCTCCTGCATTTATTTAGGAGACACCCTTTAAGTTTAGTGGACTGAATGAGTTACTGCTCGTATTAACGTATTATGATATAATTCTAGCCAATTGTTTGTCTGAACTAACAAGCAGCTTTAAGCGTTCTGTATTAAACCACTGATCTATACAATTATTAGTTTTCTAGATATGTTAACAACTGCTTGAAAGCTTAAACAACTAACTTACATACATATGTACATATTTATTATTTGGTCTAACAATTAACACAAATTTATTTGCTTTTTTTAACAAATGCTGCAATAATTATAATGATTAAACTAGGTAGCGTGTGCCCGCGTGTTGTGTGTGTACGAGTGTGAAAGACGGATGACTTTTCAATTTAAACTAGTCATGTTGTTCGAGAAATGAATGAGAGTAGAAGTACCGTTTTATAGTTAAATAAGCTCTTCGCCTTGAGTCACGTGTGTATAGATCTTAGAAAAAGTTCTGGTGGGCGTTTTAAACGGTGAGAACATATAAAGAGACAGTTTAGTTCGGTTTCAATTGGTAAAAGAAGGCGTTTCCGAATCCATAAAGTGTATGTTGTTCAGCATCAACAGCCGAGTCGATATAGCGATGTCCGTCTGTCTGTCCGTCCGTCCGTATAAACACCTGGATATTTTAAACTACAAGAGCTTGGGCCACCAAATTTGGAATGAAAGTTCGTCTAGTCCACTTCATCCTCACATCACTCTAACTTGAAAACGCCTTAAGCTACTGCAACCATACTCACATATATGATTGGATTGGACAATTATATCCTGTAGCTACAATAGGACACGTATTAGATGAGCTATCGTTACCTTTGCAATTTTGGTAACGATGTGTATGTGATGATTGTTACAATCCTTAACATGTTTGATTAGATAGCACAACGCACACTAGAACGACTACGTGATCTATTAGAGACTTATTAGACTATTGCCCTTTTTACTTCTTTGACTTCCTCTCACATACATACACACATGATGGCCACACGAATATGCTTGCACCGTATTAAAGTTAAACATAATTTTTGACCAATTACTAACTCTTTCTACTAACAATTACTGGTCACACAATAAACCTTTTGTATAAATTTCAATTCAGGGCAGTAAATTCATTGCCCTGGCTGATTACACGGCTATGGGACACTCGGAAGTTTCGATGCGGGAAGGCGAAGCTATCGAGCTACTGAAAGTGGGCTGTGCTGGCTGGTGGTATGTGCGTGTTTTAGGTAATTAATATTATTAACATTAAAGGTTTTGTGATTAAAATAGTATGAATTGTAAGTAAATGATTGAATTCAAACATTTTTTCTATTCAAATATTCGCAGATTCCAATTCAGAAGGCTGGACACCAGGAGCATATCTGGAATCGATCAATAGAAAATCGTCTCGATCATCGAGCTGCAATCAGGAGCGAATAAATACAAAATAAATCTATGGAATCTATGCAAAATACCCACTGAGATCGCATCTCATCGTCTCATCATCCAATTTACATCGCTTGAACGACTTTCAAATACTCTACAGCACGCTTTCAAAACTTAATCTATTGATAAAATAGACCACAGCATTTGAGCTTTTATCCTATTACTCGTATCTCCTCAGGGGTACAGTAGTACCCCAGTAACCTCTTCTCTCATTCGCCTCAACCCCGCAGCCATTAAGCCTTGTAAAACTGTAAATTAGAAACAAACAAAAAAGCATTGAAGTATTTCTTGTTAATAAATTATTATAAAATATGTAGTAAAGAACTTATTTAAGAATTCCTAAAATTATGTAGATTTTAGTATCTAGTCCATAGAACTACGTATGTGTATGCATCCCAGTATGTACGTCTAATACATACTCTAGTATTTCGAGGACTGTTACAATTGTTGAGGATTGTTAAGAACAACTTGTCGAATATTTCTTCACTTCGTATTAATATCAAATGATCAAATTGTTTTCGATAATTATATATTCTAGAAGTATATTTATGTATGACTAAATTTATTGAAATCCACATAGTTGTACATTACATATATAATACATTTAAGTACATAAAATATGAATCTTAATATTTAATAAATCTCCCAAATTACATAACAATTATTATTATACTTTCTGCAAGAGTATATTGGGTTTGTTTAAATGTATTCTAACACACATAAAGTAAATGACGCACTGAGCAAGCTTCGCCTTGATCTCTTCTTGTATGTGTGGTTGTTCGCTTACGCCAGAAAACGGCCGCGAACATACATCCAAACATGTAAGTAAATATCATATGTTAGTTGCGCTCAGAGAAGGATCTGTTATTAACAGCGCTGTAGCAACCAACGATGTTAGTGCTATGTTAATTCTCTTGATGTTGCTTGCTGCTGATTTTGTTCGCCTGGTATATCAGCTAGTAAAATCTTTGATTTTGGCCTGGCGCTTGGGTCTTTTGCTGTTTTTTTTTTTGGTAGCGCCGCGATCTGCAGAGCTCGCAAACAGCTAAAAATCTTGCTGAGGTGCCAGGCCAACAGAATCGGCAGCAAGTAATATTTACACAATTAACAGAGCCTCAACAGCGGGAGATGGTAACAGTACAGAAAAACAAAAGCTATGTTAACTTCTCGCTCTGTCTCTGTAAATGCCCTTTTCGGTTGCTCTGCTTTTTGTGTGGGTGTTAACCGCCGAGTTATCTTGAATTTCCGCTTAAAAAAAGAATTGATAAAATAAAACTAAAACGGCCACACTGTTAACAGCTTGAGTTTGGTTTTAAACTATAAAATTTATTTATAGCAGGTATTTAAAACAGTATATTAACTTCAAAACAAAACCCGGTTTACTCCTTGCGACATCTTCCCGATGTGATCCAAAATCTGATTTAAGGATACGTTATTTTAATTTATTGAAGAGATTACCCATTCGAAATGGATTTATTGGAAATTTCAGTTTATTTTACATTTATTTAGTTTTGTTTTTCCATCCCAAATAGGCTACAAAGCTAACGCATAGAGTTGTTCGTTTCTTTGACATTGAATACAGAATATACATTCGTGAAGACGATAAAGATACATATTGATGGTTGAGGTGTTGTTTTTTTAACTTGTGGCAAAAAGTTTGGATATAGGTTGTTGACTTTTTCTTGCTTCATATTTAGTTAACGAGTACGACCAATAAAATAATAAAAGTAATTGAACTAACAAAGGAATGTGATTATTATGAACAAACAATTGTATTACGTACATACATACATGAACTTTTTACTTAATAATTATCATATTTAATTCAATATAAACATTAGCAACAAAAACTTTGGGGATATTATACAGTAAATAAACAAATTTCTTCAACTTTAAATAAAACATTTCAATACTAAGTGTGGTTTTGTATTTGCCATCGTCCTTGAATGCTGTTGTTACTATTTTTTTAGTTTGTTTTTCTCGAATTTGCATTCATCTTCAGATAGGCAACTCAAAGATTGAAGTTGAAGCACAGGTTTTAGTTGGCAGTCACTCTGCTGTTCATGTAGAATTGTTGTGCTGAGAGCAAAAGTGTCAATACGTAGATACACGCCGCAATCCAGCAGTTGTAGGCATTCTGTAAGCAATTATAATAAAATAATTATAAATTATATATGAATTCTGATGTTCAATATGCATACAAAAGCCAATACACCCCAAAACACACAAAGATTCTCTCTAATCAATTAGTTCAGATAAACGCCCTGATGTGTATGCGTTTGCATTGACACTCGTGCAAGCATTTGGTGTGTTTGTATGTATGTGTACAGGCCTTCGCCTTAGCCAACGCAGATAGGAGTGGTGGAAAACATATATATGTATATATACATATATTTTCCTATTTGTTTGGGAGACCGCTTATGTACTTGGATAAGCTTATGTAGTTTTCTTTGTATGCATATAATACCATTTTTTGCTTTAAGAACGAACCTGGTTGTATGCATTATTTGCAGCTGTATAAAATGCATCTAAAGTTTTGTACTCCTCCTCCAGTGGCAAATCCTCAATCAGGGCTACACTGTGTATGTAGAAGAACAGCCCCATGAGCACCTAGAGACAAACAATATTTGCATAAAGTTCACTTTTAACGATTATGCCAATCAGTTGTGTGAGTCTTGTGACTATGTTTTCAATGACTCCACCAAACAAATCGACTTTTGCAAATACACTCACCAACTGCACAATACCCCAAACAGAGATGATCAATCCGCAGAGGGAGCACTTAGGACCACAAATTTTCATTTTGCTAGCTTTGTTCTACGCTGCTGCTCGACGAGGATAAAAATTTCTTCCAATTACACTGGATTTATCGTCAACAGACTTTTTTTCGCAGAAGCTAGCAAATGTCAGGTGAAAATCATGTGACAGTTCGTGGTGAGTTTAGTGTGACCAAGTGCTGTTGTTTCAATCTGCTATCCATACAACGATACTAAAAATACCAAAAAAATACTGAAATGTTAATAAAAATCTTCTTGCTTATAAATAATTCACAGAATTTATTATTGAATTTTATTAGAAATTGACCATAATTTTTTAATTTCATATTCCAAACTTTACATCAGATCCACAATATAATACAAATAAAATTTTACGTCATTCAAATCGAAGCGTGTATGCATTACGTCGTTACAACCACACACCAACACGTACATACGTGTGCAGATACGCATGCAATACATTTGCACAATCCACAATAATAAAGGAAATTAGTGCGTTCAGACTGCAAGCAAAATAAATAAATCTGCTCGCTTTTAAGTATTAAGCATGCCAATATCATCTGTTTACCATGAAAAACAAATGAGGCAATTATGTGCCTTACACGCGTTAAACAACTTATTTCAAGGCGATCAATCCTACACTAAGGCTGAGCTGGATGACATTTGCAATAATCTGAGTCCAAACGTCTGGATTAATCCACATCGCTCAGTGCTGGGTCTTGGGAACTATGATATCAATGTTATAATGACTGCGTTGCAGAAACGAAACTGCGAGGCTGTTTGGTTTGACAAACGAAAGTAAGTATCTACAGAGGCCCTTAACAATAAACTTCCACTCACGCATCGTTTACTACGCAGAGATCCGTCGATCATAAGTTTGGATTCCATTGTTGGCTTCATACTCAACATTCCCTCGGACTATAAATTTGGCATGATTACATTGCCACTGCGTAGGCGACATTGGATAGCAGTCCGTCGGATTGGGGACTATTACTATAACCTAGATTCAAAGCTGCGTCAACCGGAATCGCTGGGCAATGAAGCTGATATGCTTCAGTTTTTACGGGAACAGCTTTCCCAGGAAGATCATCGAGAACTTTTTATTGTGTTGGAGCGCAGCACAAATGAAGAAGGAACACAGCGTTGGCTAAAACAATCTGCCGATTGACCAGAGTAATATGCAATTTATAGGCCATGTTATGCACAATCCATCATATCAATCATTTTGCTCTAGTGTACATATGTGTATATTGCATTTATCGAAAGTTCACTGTGTGAACATTGATGGAATAAGATTTATGCATTCATATCGGATGATATAGCACGACAATGTTTAATTTTGGCACACAGGAACATGACATCTTAGCCAATAAAAAAGTGGCCAACCAATATGATAAGGGGCTTAAGGATTATCGTTTCGTCCAGTTACCGGATCGAAGTCTCCTTATTTAAATATAATTGAAAATTTTTATTGTCTGTATAAACACAATTTATTACATTTAATACATGCGTTGTACAAAAATATTGTTTAGTAAAATGTCAAAGCTTGTGTATAAAATGGAATGGTTCGAGAATGTTATTAAATATATTCGAGGCAAATTCGGACTTACAACTATGGACAGATTCAGAAAATACGTAAAAGGACGGATATGTTAATTATGTGTATATATTTATACACTCGTTGTGCGCTTTTAAATGTCCGTTTGGATGCTACCATGTGCGGGTGCAGTCGGCAGACGGTGTCCTGGCTGTGGCCGACGAGGACGGCTGGGCTCCGGAGCAAAGTAGGACTGCGCTTGTGGCGGAGCTGATGCTGCTGCTGCCGATGTAGATGACACTACTGCTGCAGCCTGGCTCTGATAATAGTCGTCGCCATATTCGCTCACTTCACGGTTGCTAATTTCATTGAGTCTCTTGTAACGCTCCCGGCGTGCTTCGACCATGTAGAGTATGCCAGCTGGTAACAACATTACAGATCCAACTACGGCGAGGGCAAAGGACCAGCCCATATCATTCGTCTGCCAGCCGGGCATCCAATCACGTGAGTCACCCTTGGCTCCAAAGGTTACCACTGCGATAAAACCGAAAATGGAGGCTATTACCTGGCAGGTACCAATGGTAAGTAGCAGCACCACATAACGATCGTCATCACGAGATGTTCGCAGAATGCCCAACGTAAGGGGCAAGGCAATCAGGCACATAACAAAACACAGTGTGGCAAACAGTTGAACTGCTATGTAGAATCCAGGGAGTAGAAAGTCGTGGATTATGTAGTATTCCTCTTCGAAGACCCACATGCAGCCAGTGAAGCGAGTGTCGTAGAACCGATGGATGTCCTGAAAGTTGTTGAAGCACACTTCCCAAAGCCCCAAATTGGTGAAGCGTGGATTTTCCAGACGGCCATCGGTGACAAGCCAATAGGGCGTAGCAAACGCGATGATGAATAGCAAAAACGAGAAGATTGATATGCCAAGAGCGACTTGTGTGTTTCGATTAGACACACCCATGGCTACACTTTTAAAGAGTTTTATTTAATTCTAAGTTACACAAACGAAAACGGAAAACAAAACATGAGACAAACAAATTAACAAACTAATACACAAGTGTTGTGTCAGAAAACACTAACACGCCCTGCCAGTGTGACCAAGCTGCATCTTAAAATCCACCAGACTTTGGCGTTGCCATACATTTCGGGCAAAACTGTACACAGGCGACAACTCTGCACTTGTCAATCTCTTGTTTTGTGGCACAAAACTTGTTTGCGAAAGCAAACGAAGAAAAATGCGTGTTTCGGGTATATAAAACTGTTCGAATTGTCGAAAAAGATTTAAAAAAATTGTATTTTGTGTTTGTGTACTTGACGTTTTGGTGTGAGCTGGTATTTTTAGCCGCCGCACCGTATTGCTACTACGCTGACGCCGAAACTGAATCTGACGCTGACGGCAACAATATGGCTTCCGATATCGCGGTGGTAAACATTGGGAATTTCGAAAAGATTCAGAACTTTTTAAATGACACCGCTTACAAGGAGATACTCGAGAACAGTGAGAACTTTAATACGCGGCTTTGCATCGAGCGGCGGCTTCGAATGCCGTTCCTTGACCCCCAGACTGGTGTTGCACAGACACATTGCGCGCTCTTTATGAAACGAAAGCAACGTATGCCCGGCTTCCGACATGGCCAAATTTACACTTACCCCTCTGCACGCTGGCGCAAACCGAAGCGACAGTATTTACTAAATCCGCATCATAGCTATCGCGCCTACCAATACCGGGAGCACCATCTTCCACACCAGCACCAACACCATCATGTACCAGCTTCTGTCTCTGGAACGGTTAATGCACGTGATCATCATCAAGCGGAAAGTGCAGGTAAGCTACAAATTTATTTATAATCAAATGAGATTATTAGTATATGCACAAGAATTTATATATATAATATGTATTTGCAAAAGACGTTGTAAAATCAATAAAACTTACAATTGCTGCTGCTTTGTTCAGCTTCTTCCTCATCACTTCCACCACCGCTGCACAGTGGTCAGAAACTAGCTCGCTGCCACAAATGTGTGTATCTTAATAATGTTGCTGAGCGTAATCCAATTGTATTGAAATATTTCAAGCATAACTGCATGTCATATTACATTTTGTTAAATTTATGAATATAAAAATATAGTTTATCTATGCTTCGATGCAAATTGATTGAATGCACCACTGTAAAATAAACACAACAATAAAAAGTCTGCTAAACATGTGTGGCATTATGAGGCTGCATTTATACGCTGGAGTTAAATCTATGTGTGTGTGTGAGTGTGCGTGAGTGTATTTGTGTGTAACCACCCTATAGGAACAGAACGGCACACAATATTGAGGGCTGATTTATGTGTGTTGTGTGCCTTGGAAAGCAATAATCTTGTACTTGAATAAATATATTTCTCTACTAATAAATAATATTGGTTTCGATTTGTAGCCATTGTAGCCACGGATGGCAATTCGATGGGTGCTTCGGGTGACAATGATAGCAAGGACTCGCATGCGAATGCCGAAAAAGATTGGTTCCATGAGGATATGGACTCGTCCCATTACCATCATGCCGACGACTATGAAGATGACTTTGACTCTGACAACGACTTCGATGAGTCCTACAGCAGCAGAGGAAAACGTAAACGCGGTTCACGCCCACGGCGTTCCAATGCCAATGCGGATGGTACTCCAAAACGTGGTCGTAAAGGAGGTGGTAAGCATTAAATATGCACTTTGCATTCAGCTGAAAACTAATCGTTGATTTAATTGTCACAATGTCCATGCAGGCAGTCGTCGACGCAATGCAACAGATGGAGAGACAGGTGATCGTAGGCGGCGCGGCGCTGGAAATAATGCAAATACATCTGCTGCAGCTGCAGCGGCGGCAGCAGCTGTTGCACACGCTGCCAGTACTGCGGCGGCAGCAGCAGCTACAGGACTCTATGCAACTCACTCTAACTCAGCATCACCGATACCAATTATCGATGAAACCTCACAGTCAGCTCTGGTAATGACGGCACCGCTACCCACAACATATGAGAAAAATCCGTTAAACGATGCCGGTGCCTCAAACGATTCAATTCCATTGGCCACAATGGCCAGCATGGGCATGTCAACCACATCATCGGCTGCAACTCCAGCTGTATTCACGTCTGTTAATGCCTCTCCAACCACTCCGTTGGCCAGTCCCAAGAAGAACAAGCTACGCGCCGAACGTGAAGTGGCACTGCCATCACCGTATTGTGATTTCTGTCTGGGGGATCAGCGTGAGAACAAGAAAACCAACATGCCCGAAGAGCTAGTGTCTTGCTCCGACTGCGGCCGATCTGGTCATCCATCCTGTCTGCAGTTTACGCCCAACATGATAATATCTGTGAAACGCTATCGTTGGCAGTGCATCGAATGTAAATACTGTTCTATTTGTGGCACTTCCGACAACGATGATCAGCTTCTGTTCTGCGACGACTGTGATCGCGGATACCATATGTATTGTCTATCACCTCCACTGGTAACTCCACCGGAGGGATCATGGAGTTGTAAACTCTGTATGGAGGAATTTCACAAGCACAAGTAATATTTGAAAAACAAAATTAAAGATAAAAAATGACATGAGAATTGAAAAGAAGTGAAATCATGGGAACGTTGCTATAGATGTAAATGTCATCTATTTTGCTTCAATTACAAACTAATCTATCAACTCCCAACTCATTAAGCCGCGGCAGCTCTTGAAATTAATTATAATTTAATGTTCATCTTAAGTATTCCTTAGTACGTTTATAATTTTATGTACCTACTTAATTTAATCTTATATTTGTAACAACCCAAACGCTTATATGGACCGCCCCAAGTATTGTAAGTATTTCCAGCCTTCCGCGCAACGTTATTGTCACGAGGTCCTTAAGCAAATCTAATCCTTGTATTTTATTTTTTTTTTTACAACATTTTGTGTAAAGCTTACGATCCATTCATTCTATGAAAATACATGATTAACATAACGCCAATAAATACTTCAACACTTTTGTATCCATGATTTGTATTTCACTTTATTTTCAAATCGAGTAAGATGAAGGAATGTACTTTGCAGAATGCACTCTGTGTTAATTATGTATGGAATTCATCTGCAAGTGTCAATTGTCTTAGAACATTGCGCGTTTAAATAGAAATTGTAACAATAGTGTGCTAATTTCTAATTATTCAGTTTCTTGCACTCGAAAAGCTTTCGACATTTGAGTTTAGTCGGTCGAGATGCCTCATAGCGTTTGGTTTAGTTTGTTGCTTAGTCTTTGTCTCGTATCAACTGCAGAGTTGAAGGAGAACCGTTCGAGATTCCGCCGTTTTCTACTCTTTCCGCGTCAGTCTCCGACAAGACATCAGGTAAAATAAATGTACTTGAATTATTAATCAGCAGCTGAGTGTATCTTACAGTTCATTGCCGGCATTGGCATACCGGCTGATTTGTCATATGAGTCGCTAACCGTCGGACATGTGCTCAAAGCGGAGTTTTTTCTGCCGTACAATGCCAGTGTGTTCCGACAAAACCCATATCTGCCAGAATACCTGCCTTCGAGAATATCTCTAAACGGCCAAACGATTCGAAACTTGGCTAGAAATCCCTCCGAGCTGCGTTGGCAAATTTACGCTTACATTGAGCACATGTTGAATGGGTAAGTGTAAGTGAATTACCAGTAATCATCTAATTTTAATTTTGCCATTGTAGTTATGGCTACCATGGACACGAGTGCATGCTCCAAGCGATTTGCGAAGCCAATTCAATACAGTTTTCCAAGGATTTTAGCGTATTTCACGAGTTACTGCACTTGGTGTTGAGGTAAAGTATTTTGAATATATAATTTAAATATTTATAAACTCATCGATATATAACACATATCTATTAGTCCCTCTACAACTCTTAATAAGAACTCTGCAGAAGCTTACGACTTCATGTTAGCCGAAAAGGCGAACAGGAATAATTGTGAAATCTACGATTGTAACTTTAAACTGCTGGATTGGTTTTCCACTATAATGCATTTAAACATTTAAAAAAAATTGTTAAAAAAAAAAAAAAAATTAGTAGTTTTTAGTATAGTTGAAGTAAATTTTCGTAGTTTATAGTACGAATGAATAAACACTGAACACTTTTGTCAAAGTATGTTAGGATTACTGTGGATTAATATTTTTTCATAAATGGTAATAAAAAAAAATTACGCGCTTGAATTATTTGCGCTTAGTAATCTTAATAAAAACTTCAGATTTCGTTCTCAACAGTATTCCAGCCAAGAATCTAAACTCTTTTGGATTACTCACCGGCAATATTTCAAAGTTTCTTAAAATATGAACCAATAGGGTTTTTACTTCCAGCATGGCAAACTTTTGACCAATACAGTTTCGACGGCCTGCGCTAAAGGGTATAAACGCAAATGGATGTCTGTTATCCGAGTTTTCGGGAAGAAAGCGTTCAGGTATAAATTCGTTGGGTTTATCAAAGTATCGTGGATTCCGATGAATATCGAAAATATGCACAATAATTTGTGTGCCTTTGGGCATTATCAAATTGTTGGCCAGTTTTGTATCCTCATGAACCTCTCGCATCATGCCCGGCACCGAAGGACACAGTCTCTGAGTTTCCTTAACACAACATTCCAAGTATTTCAGCTGGGCAAGTCTGCGGTTATCCAAGGCCAACAGATCGTCTGAAAAACATATAAGAACGGAGCGAAAAAATAAAAGCAAAGCCCACTATTGACAGCCTTTTTTTAACAAATCTAAGTTGAGTTGGTGTCTCACCATTGTTGGGTATGTGTTCCATAATCTCCTCCAGACATCGCTGCTGCTTCTGGGGATGATTGGCCAAATAAGCGAGAGTGAATATGATATTCATAGAAGTTGTGTCAAATCCCTCGAACATAAATGTGTCCACCTCCTCGCAAATGCCATTGTGATCGATGAGACCCTCCTTCTCCGCCAACAACATCGTGTCCAGCATCGCGTAACGTTGCTTAGTGTTTAGTTCCCTGCATTGAGAATCAGGATTATAATTATGTAGCGTTTTGCGCAGAAATTAAAACTTACTTGGATTCCATGGTATTTGAGTCTATAAAATCGTTTTCATTAAAGTTTAGTCTTCGTTTTTCAATGATCTTGCTTGAGAACGAATGCAGTTTGTTGAGAGTGGGTATATCCTTGCGGCCATCCCCATAGCGATTGTACAGGGTATCACTGGACATGAGAGGATTGATGACCCGCTTTATGAAACTGTGCTCTGCCGTTGTAATATTATTCCTGTATTCATCACTATCTGCGCAATCATCCAGTTTCACACCAAGAGCAGTTTCTAAATGGAGAATTTTTTTAATTTAACAATGGGTGGTAAATATATAAAGTACTTCAATTACCGCATATGCTGTTGAGTGTGAATCGGGGTATAACTTCGTTTAAATTGATCTCACAGGAACCAACTGTTTTATCTGCGACTTTATGAAGATGATCAATGACTTTGACGCTTTCTTGACTGCAAAAAAAAAAAAAAAACAGTTAGAAATGATTCAGATTCAATCCAATGCTAACAAATTAATTACTTACTTAAATACCTCGACGAACTGTTCCAAAATTTTAAAATGAAAAGCCGGAGTCAGTAACTTACGTCTACCATGCCAATGTTGACCTGATAAAGGAATTTATTAATTACTTTACTTTATTAAATATTATGTATATTATATGTATGTAAGTATAGTATATATTACACGTAGATTTTATTTTTTTTTAAATCTTTTTTACTGCTATTAATAACATAAAACCGATTTTCATAACATAATAATATAATCAGGAATAAAATGCCGATACTGTTGTCTAGTCAAAAGAGAGACTAGAGAGAGAATAGTATGTTTGTATTCGTGAATTGGCTTGGCAGTCTGTCTGTCGGCTTTAGGCATGAAATCTGGGTCAATCATATCTATAGATCATCTACTGAAGTACTGCAAAGTTTGGCATGATATAGTTAATCAGAAGTTACGTTTTCGTCATAAATTTTATTTGCTGTCCCAATGATTAGTCATTCTTTATGACCATTTACTAGACTTAGTTATACAAAACAAAAATGTAACCCTAAATATAGATTAAATTGCAAGCGATAAGTTTAAATAGACTTTATGGGTTTATAATGTGTGCTATACAATTAAAGTTGGACGTTATATAGTTGTTTTAATTACCTGTGCTGGTTAGCAAACCCGATTTCAGAAATGGCTGTAGGAACCGGTACATGTCACCCTTGGTAATTAGATTATTATCATTAACCACCAGTTCGGCATCATCCGCATCAATAATATTGTAAATGGGAAATCCAAACACATATTGGATATAGCTTCGCTTGAGTTCCGCAGCGTAGTCCCGGGAATAATAAAACAATTGTTCTATGCAAGGAGATACGCTTAATAGGTAAACATTTTTATACATAACTTTCTTCTTACCAGATGTCATTCCAAAGGTATCGAAAGTATTGCCAAACATTGTAGTGCCCCTTCCCCTGGCCACTGTCTTCTCCAGAGGTCCACCATCGACGGTTTTAAAGCGACGGCAGAATGACAATAGCTCATAGTCTTTTCTAAGGCTATACACATAAATTGCCAACAGTGCAAAAAATATTAAAATAAAGAATAGCATTGAGAAGCCGAAACTCAATTAGATTCACTTGTTTTATTTATTTATATTATTTTTTCACCACACTAAATTTGCGCAGAGCACGTCAGGTTCAGTCGACCGTTTGCTTTCGACTAAAATATGTAGATTACGGTTCTCAGAGACCCGCTATGCAATAATCAGTGTATAGTATATTGTTTATAATAATAATCCCATTCACTAACACAGACACCCAATATGTCTACATATATAAGTTTTCTAAACAAAGCTGGACACTTGATTAAGACCAACTTCGGTTACGCATACCTCAATCATTTCTAACTTGTGTAAGCATTTATAACTGTTTGTTACCTTAACACTGATAAGGCTTATAAATGTATAAACCGAATCGGACTACAAAAAAATTGCAAAAAATAAGCAGTGCAGAGTGCGAATAAGCTTGCACTGCTTGACGGAGATGAAAAGTCCTGTGCAAAGCAGTGTAAAACTTTCTAATACTAATATATTTTCTATAGTTTGAATGGGTTGTCAGATTTATTATTATCATAATTTGAGTTTCTTACCAAAAATAGATGTTTTAATTTTTGTAAAAACAAAAAATATTCAAAAGTTTTCTTATTTTGTTGCACTTATCTTCTCTTTTTAGTTTTTAAACCCCAAAATGCTCAAGCAATTCAAAAATTTTAAGACTGCACCGCGTCCGCTTTTAAGAGTTCTACACATTTGGTCGCTACTACAAAATTCCAAGTCAATTCAAAGCAAGAAGATTGGAAACAAAACCTATTCCAAGTCCCACGCTGAGCCCCTTTTAAATGTGCCATACGTAATAGAACACAAGAGCTATAAATTCGAGGAAGGAAAGATTTATCAGGGATTCCAGTGCGAGCGTATCGAATCCATTCCCGACTTTGGACTTACGTCCTGCACCTTTCGACATGTACGAGCAGGCACTGAGTTCTGGTATCTCGATCGCAATGATATCCACAATGTATTTTCCATAAATTTTCGCACTACCCCTTTTAATTCCTCGGGGCTTCCTCATATTTTGGAGCATCTTACTTTATGCGGATCAAAAAACTACCCCGTTCGAGATCCCTTCTTCAAAATGCTCAATCGATCAGTTGCAACCTTTATGAATGCCATAACTGGACCAGATTACACAATGTATCCATTTTCATCGATGAACGAGGTGGATTTCAGAAATCTGCAAAAGATATACTTAGATGCTGTATTCAGGTATTTAGTTAAGTATTTCAATCTAGCACTATCACTAATTTAAATTACAGTCCCAACCTATTGACCTTGGACTTTCTGCAAGAAGGCTGGCGTCTTGAATACAACGATGTGCACAATCGGGAATCTCACCTTGCCATCAAAGGTGTCGTCTATACAGAAATGATCGGTGCCTTTTCAGACATTGATATGTTATTCAAGCAAAAAATGCTTAATCATATTCTACCGAGCAATACGTATGGCAACATAGCAGGTGGGAATCCCCTCGACATTCCCAAAGTAACTCACAAGGATTTGATCGAGTTCCATCGCAAGTATTACCACCCCAGCAATGCCCGCATATTCTGCTATGGATGCTTTGACCTTGAGAAAACTCTGGCCTTCATTGACAAGGAATACCTATCCCACCACGTGTTTATTGACAATTCATATAGTAGAGTACCTCCGCAGAAACGTTGGACGGAGCCATGTAGTGTCCATATAACGGGCAGACGCGACAGTATGGTGGACAGTTTCGAGAAGCAGAGCAAAATCGCTATTGGGTTGCTGATGTGCGATATAACCGATATACAGCAATGCTTTGAACTGAGCGTGCTCTCCGAGCTGATGATTCGAGGTCCCAACTCGGCATTTAATAAGACTTTGATTCAGGGCAACTTTTCGGGAGGCTACTGTAAAGGAACTGGATTTTTACCCGATTGCAAGGATACGTATTTCGTTGTTGGTTTACGGGAAGTAAGGATTAAAGATTTCGACAGATTTAATGAGCTTTTTGATGAGGCGGTCCGACGAGCAATTGTGGAAGGATTTGAACCATTGCATATTGAAAGCGTTCTCTGCAATTTGGAGTTGTCTTTAAAACATGAAAGCGAGTATTTTGGTAAGCGATTGCTGTATAAATCTGTAGTACAATGGAATCATGGAGGTGACGTTGTCTCTGGTCTACAAGTCTCGAAACTGATGTCTACACTGCGACAAAAATTAAAGGAGAACCCGAAACATTTTCAGTACATAGTGGAAAAATACTTTGCTAATAACCCCCACAAGCTAACACTTACGATGTCTCCAGACGAACATTATGACGTAAAATTTAAGTTAGCTGAAGCGCAGTTACTCGTAGAGAAATTGAATGAAATCAGTGATAAGGAATTTGATCAGATATATGAAAATGGTATCATATTGGAGGAGACTCGAAAGGCAAATCAAAACTTAAAAGTTTTGCCGTGTTTATCCATAGATGATGTGAGGAATCCCGTTAAGCGACCGCTCTTGGAAGAGAAAACTCTTGAAAATGTTCCAATACATCTTTGCAAAGTTCCATCAAACGGAATAACTTATCTTAAGTGTATATTTAATATCACAGGGCTAAGTCACGATGATGCTTTGCTCGTACCGTTATTCTGTTATGTGTTCAAGAAAATGGGTACCTCCAAGCACGATTTTCTTCAATTCAACAAACTTGTGCGTTCAAAAATGGCATCAATTACTTGTAATGTTAAGTTGGTTGAGAACGTGTTGGATGGAAAGTCCTATCGCGTAGGATTTTTAATGTCAACCCATGCGCTTGACAAAAATGTTCCCGATATGTTTCAAATATGTGAAGAACTTTTGCTCAATTTTAAGCTTGAAGACACGGAGCGCCTTAAAATTCTTATTGAGAAATACATTTCAAAATGTTTAAATGACATAGGAAATTCGGGACACTTGTTTGCCATGATATTGTCCTCCGGATTGGTAACCAATGCTGCACAGTTAAGATCCCAATTATCAGGAATAGAACATATCGATTTTATGAAAAAGTATGTACAAAAAACATGCATTGAGGAGATTCAAGACAGGTTGGCAAAACTTGGATCAAAGATCTTTGGTAAGAACAACTTGCGTGTTGCTATAAATAGCTCTAATGCCTATCAATCTACTGCCATGGAACACTGTGGTAGATTCCTCAAGAACTTGCCAAACTTGAAAAAGACAGTCGACAGCACTGAATTACATTTACTGGAACCCTCGTCCCGACACTTTGTTTTAAACAAGCCGTTAAGCTACTGCGCCAAATCTTTCTCTGGAGTGCCGTACACACATGAGGATCATCCTGTGTTGCGGATTTTGGCCAAGTTTGTGGCTGCCAAGTATTTGTTGCCTGTCGTTCGGGAACAGAACGGAGCTTATGGAGCTGGTGCCAGGATTGGGTTCGACGGCGTTTTCAGTTTCCATAGTTATCGGGATCCACACGCTGCAAAAACAATCGAAGCGTTTGACAAGACTTACGAATGGCTTCAAGCCGAAAGCGCAAAGCTTGATCAGCAGGCCCTTTTCGAGGCTAAACTGGGCGCACTTCAGCTCGTAGACTGGCCGAATGGACCTGGAGACATTAACATGGATAATTTTGTACTGGGTGCCTCCTATGATATATATTCAAGATATCGCAATCGTGTTCTGAGTGTAACAATAGACGAAGTGAGAGCTGTGATTGAAAAGTACTTGAAAAACGATTCCAAACACTTCGGCAAATGTATTTTAGGACCCGAGATCGAAAGAAAAAAAGAAGAAATCAAAAACAGAGTTCAAATCTAATCTAATCTAATTGTACCCAATTTTTTTTTAAAGTTATTAAATCTGTTATATTCCCAGCATGATACTCAACTTATCAAAGTATATAGCATTTGTTAATTTATAATAATAATTGGTTAGATGGCTAGTGAATGCGATATTGTAATTTGGAGATACCTGTCTCGCTAATCACTAAATTAAATCCAAGCGGTTTCACTCAAAACTCTCCCTAACGCCAAATGCAACAGGAAAGATCTGACCTCAAATTAATAACCGAAAACGGCACGCAAGGCAAATCAACTCCATGAAATGTCTACCAGACCAACGAACGCGACTGAAAGTCCCTTCGGGGGCCAATGAAAAATTCGTGATAGACTAATACTTCATTACTTTTCCTTATACTAACTATGTTTACTAAACACCAATATATACATTATTGTTGCTGATCTCGAGTCATTGGCAAAGTATAAATAGAGGGGTAAATTATAAAAGGTTTCTTAATAATTGCTTATGCTTTATGCTGAGAGCTTGTATACAAATAAACTCGTGGTATGCACCAACAGTGAGTTCTACGGGCGCCTATGGTAAAGAGTGTGAGTTGTGTTTGAATACTGGTGAAGTTGAAAGCCGCAGAGCATCTCGTGCATTGTGCAGAATTAGAAATTAAAAAATTTCACTGGTTATAAATCGAAACTATTATCTAAATCAAAGTATCAATTGCTATTTTAATTAAATTCAATAAACATTTTGAAAATTAATTTTAATAACTTAGTACTCAACCGCACAGTTACTTTTTTAGTTCTAATTTATTAAAATGCTAAAACACATTAAAAATTTCAGAATCGCTCAGCGCTCAGCGTTTATAAGACTGCTGCATATCCAGTCTTCATTCAAAATTCAAAATTTCAAGTCAATTCACACCAAGAAAGTTGCAGATTTAAAAAATGAACTCATTGATACTCTGCCATATGTCATAGCTCCTCAGAATTATAGGTACAAAGAAGGAAGGACTTATCAGGGATTCCAGTGCGAGCGTGTCGAATCTATTCCAGACTTTGGGCTAACGTCGTGTACTTTAAGACATCTTGGAACAGGCACTATGTTCTGGCATCTCGATTGTAACGATAGCCATAATGTATTTGCCATTAATTTACGAACTACGCCATTCGACTCCACGGGTATTGCTCATGTTTTAGAGCATCTTATTTTATGCGGATCGAAAAAATTTCCGGTTCGGAATCTATACTTTAAAATGTTTTCTCGATCAGTTTCACCGTTTATGAATGCGATGACTGGACTAGACTTTACGTCGTTTCCATTTTCGTCGATGAACGAGGTGGATTTCAGAAACCTACAAAAGATTTACATGGATGCTGTATTCAGGTATTTAGTGTTTAATAACTTGTCATTACACTTTCTGGTAATTGGCCCTTATACTCGACAATAAACCAGTGTATTTTTTGTTTTATAGGCCCAGACTGCTCTATCTGGATTTTTTGCAAGAAGGATGGCGTCTTGAATACAGCGATGTGCACAATAAAAAAACTGATCTTACAATTCAAGGCGTTGTCTACAATGAAATGAAAGGAGCGTTCTCAGACAATTCCCAATTGTTTAATCGTAAAATGAGAAATACCCTTCTTTCCAGTCACACGTACGCTACCACTTCTGCTGGAAACCCACAGGATATTCCGAAGTTAACACATAAGGATGTGGTCGAGTTCCATCGCAAGTATTATCATCCTAGCAATGCACGCATGTTCTGCTATGGATCCTTTGATCTGGAGAAAACTTTGGCCTTTGTCGATCAAGAATACTTATCGCACTACGATCGAATTGACAATTCATATAGTATGGTACCTCCGGAAAAGCGCTGGTCGCAGCCATGCAGTGCCCATATAAGGAGTAGACCTGACTGCATGGGAGCCAGTTTCGGGAGGCAGAACCAAATAGGAATTGGGCTGCTGATGTGCGATGTAATAGATATACAGGAAAACTTTGAACTAAGTGTGCTTTCCGATCTGATGATTAAAGGTCCCAACTCGGCTTTTAATAAGACTTTGATTCAGGGCAACTTCTCAGGAGGCTACTGTAAAGGATTAGGATATTTACCCAATTGCAAAGATACGTGTTTCGTAGTTGGTTTACGTGAGCTAAAAGCTGAAGATTTTAGTAAGTTCACTGAGCTTTATGATCTGGCGGTTTACAGAGCTAGCAAGGATGGTTTTGAACCAGACCATATTGAAAGCGTTCTATGCAATCAAGAAATTTCCTTTAAAAATGAAATCTTTAATTTTGGGAAGCGACTTAAATACGTATCGTCAGTAATATTAAATCATGGGGGTGATGTTGTTTCCGGTCTGCGAGTGACGGAATTAATTTCAAATTTGCGACGCAAATTAAAGGAGAACCCAAAATATTTACAGGAAAAAGTTGAAAAATACTTTACAAATAACCCACACAAGTTAACACTCACAATGTCTCCAGACGAAAATTATGATGTAAACCTCAAGTTATCTGAAGCGAAGTTACTCGTAGAGAAATTAAATGAAATCAGTGATGAGGAATTTAATGAAATATATGAGAATGGCATTAAATTGATGGAGACTCAAAGCACACCCGAAAACCTTGATGTTTTGCCATGTTTGTCCATTGGTGATGTTAAGGATCCTGTAAAGCGCCCTATTTTGGAGGAGACAACTATTCAAAATGTTCCCACACAACTGTATAAGGTTTCCTCGAACGGAATAACTTACTTTAAATGCATGTTCAATATCACAGGACTAAGTCACGATGATGCTATGCTGGTACCGCTTTTATGCCAGGTGATCAGCAAAATGGGTACTTCTAAGTACGATTTTCATCAGTTCGATAAACTGATTGGTTCAAAAATGGGACCAATAACATGTAATTTAAAGTTGGTTGAGGACGTGTTTGATGGAAAGTCCTATCGCTTAGAATTAATTATGTCGACGTATGCTCTTGATAGGAATGTTCCCGATATGTTTCAAATATGTCAAGAGCTAATACTTGAATTTAAGCTGGAAGATACGGAGCGCCTCAAGATGTATATTATAAATTATATTGCAAAGTTTTCAATAACAGTCGGGCGATCGGGACACTTGCATGCCATGCTTATTTCCTCTGCGTTGATCACCAATGCTGGCAAATTAAGGTCCCAGCTAGAGGGAGTCGAGCATATAGACTTTATGAAAAACTACTTTAAACAAAATAACATTGAGGATATTCGAGACAGATTGGTAAGCCTTGGATCAAAGATCTTTGGTAAAAACAATGTTCGGATTGCCATAAACAGCTCTGATGACCATCAATCTACTGCCCTGGAACACTGTGGTAGATTCCTCAAGAACTTTCCAACCCTCGAAAAGACAGTCGACAGCACTGAATTACATTTACTGGAGCCCTCGTTTCAACACTACTTTATGAATGTGCGCTTTAGCTATTGCGCCAAATCGGTTTTTGCAGTGCCTTACGCACATGAGGACCATCCCGTATTGCGGATATTGGCCAATTTCGTGGCTTCTAAGTATCTGTTACCTGTAGTGCGCCAGCAAAATGGAGCTTATGATACCGGGTCCAGCATAGGGTTCGATGGAATCTTCAGCTTCTTTAGTTATCGGGATCCACATGCAACGAAAACAATCGAAGTGTTTGACAAGACTTACGAATGGCTTCAAGATGAAAGCGAAAAGTTGGATCAACAAGCTCTTCTCGAGGCTAAATTAACCTCTTTACAGGCTTTAGACCGTCCTCTAGCACCTGGAGATATTGGCCGGGATAATTTTATAATGAGAGTGTCCTACGATATGTATTCAAGATATCGCGATCGTCTTCTGAATGTCACAGTAGATGAATTCAGAAATGTAGTTGAAAAGTATTTGAAAAATGATCCCAAACACTTTGGGAAATGTATTTTAGGACCCAAGATCGATAGAATGATGGAAGAAACCAATAACAGAGTTCAAATTTAATCTTAGTGTACGCCAATTTTTTTAAAGTTATTAAATGTAGCATATTCACAGCGTTATACGTCAAATCTATATGGTATTTGTTAATGTATTCAAGGAGTAAGAGTGCTAGTGCATAATGGGATATTTTATTTTGGAGTTAACTGTTTCGCCGTACCTCTTCCCTGCTGCCAAACTTTCCCAATATCCCAATGGCAAGTCCATCGGACTGAACTCTTTCAAAAGCTGGAACAAATTACCCTATTCTGGTGGCAAATGTTACATGGCCATTTTGTGAATTTATTGTCTTCAAATTTGTGAGGCAGCCTGAGTAGTCTGATTGCGGAATAAAGTCTAAAAATTATGCTTGAAGCTAGACCCCGTACTCTAAAAAAAAAACAGAAGGTTCGATTAATACTGTTCAGTTAAAAATACTGAACTACAATTTTACTGTATTCAAAAACTACTGTACATGTAAGTGGGTGATAAATCAATGAGAACTCTACAGCTTTTACATGTACCAACGGACAATGGCTATGGTAAAGAGTGTGAGTTGTGTTTTGAATAATGTAGAAGTTGTAAGCCATGAGTGTATATATACATATATATATATTGTATATACATATTATTTACAGTTAAGCAGTCGAACATATTTAAGTCAAAGTATCAATTGCTGTTTTTATTAAACGTAAATACGCATTTTGAAAATCAATTTAGAGTTGTGAAAGTTGTTCCAAATTGCGGAGTTTATTTTAAAACTATTATTTAAAATTATTAAAATGCTCAAAAACATTAAAAATTTCAAGAATGCTCAGCGCTCAGCATTTATTAGAATTCTGCATGTCAATTCTCCATTCAAAATTCAAACTTTCAAGTCAATTCACACTAAGAAGGTTGCACATTCCAAAAATGAACTCATTGAAACTCTTCCATATGTCATAGCCCCTCGGAATTATAGGTACAAAGAAGGAAGGACTTATCAAGGATTCCAGTGCGAGCATGTCGAATCTATTCCAGACTTTGGGCTAACGTCGTGTAGTTTCAGACATCTTGGGACAGGAACTGAGTTTTGGTATCTCGATCGTAACGACATCCATAATGCATTTTCGATTAATTTACGAACTACACCATTCGACTCTACGGGTATTGCTCATGTTTTGGAGCATCTTACTTTATGCGGATCAAAAAAATATCCTATTCGGAATCTGTACTTTAAAATGTTCTATCGTTCAGTTTCAACGTTTATGAATGCGATGACTGGACTAGACTTTACGATGTTTCCATTTTCATCGACAAATGAAGTAGATTTTCGTAACTTACAGAAGTTTTACTTGGATGCTGTTTTCAGGTATTTAGTGTATAATAACTGGTAATTTCAATGACTTATTTGTATTATAGGCCCAACCTTTTCTATCTGGATTTTTTGCAAGAAGGATGGCGTCTTGAATACAGCGATGTGCATAAAAAAAAGTCTGATCTTACTATTCAAGGCGTTGTCTACAATGAAATGAAAGGATCGTTCTCAGACAATAACTTAATGTTTAATCGTAAAATGCGAAATACTCTTTTCCCGAGTCACACTTACGCCAACATTGCTGCTGGAAACCCCCAGTATATTCCTAAGTTAACACATAAGGATTTGGTGGAGTTCCATCGCAAATATTATCATCCTAGCAATGCACGCATGTTCTGCTACGGATCCTTTGATCTGGAGAAAACTTTGGCCTTTGTCGATCAAGAATACTTATCGCACTACGATCGAATTGACAATTCATATAGTATGGTACCTCCGGAGAAGCGCTGGTCGCAGCCATGCAGTGCCCATACTACGTGTAGACCTGACAGCATGGGAGCCAGTTTCGAGAGGCAGAACCAAATAGGAATTGGGCTGCTTATGTGCGATATAACCGATACACAGGAAAGCTTTGAACTAAGTGTACTTTCGAATCTGATGATTAAAGGTCCCAACTCGGCTTTCAATAAGACTTTGATTCAGGGCAACTTTTCTGGAGGCTACTGTAAAAAAAAAGGATATTTACCCGATTGTAAGGATACTTATTTTGTAGTTGGTTTACGGGAGCTAAAGGCTGAAGATTTTAGTAAGTTCACTGAGCTTTACGATCTGGCGGTCCACAGAGCTGGCAAGGATGGTTTTGAACCAGACCATATTGAAAGTGTTCTATGCAAGCTAGAACTTTCCTTTAAAAATGAAGTTTTCAATTTTGGTAAGCATCTGATTTTTATGTCAACAATACTGTGGAACCATGGGGGTGATGTTGTTTCTGGTCTGCGAGTGTCGGAATTAATTTCAAACTTGCGACGCAAATTAAAGGAGAACCCGAAATACTTACAGGAAAAAGTAGAAAAATACTTTACAAATAACCCACACAAGTTAACACTTACAATGTCTCCAGACGAAAATTATATGGCAAACCTCAACTTATCTGAAGCGAAGTTACTCGTAGAGAAATTAAATCAAATCAGTGATGAGGAATTTAATGAAATATATGAGAATGGCATTAAATTGGAGGAGACTCAAAGAGCACCCGAAAACCTTGATGTTTTACCATGTTTGTCCATTGATGATGTTAAGGATCCTTTAACACGACCGATCTTGGAGGAGACAACTCTTCAAAATGTTCCCACACAACTGTATAAGGTTTCCTCAAATGGAATAACCTACTTTAAATGCATGTTCAATATCACAGGACTAAATCACGATGATGCTATGCTCGCACCTTTACTCTGCAAAGTGATAAGCGAAATAGGTACCTCTAAGTACGATTTTTTCCAATTCGATAAACTGATTGGTTCAAAAATGGGACCAATAACATGTAATTTAAAGTTGGTTGAGGACGTGTTTGATGGAAAGTCCTATCGCTTAGGATTAATTATGTCGACGTATGCTCTTGATAAGAATGTTCCGGATATGTTTCAAATATGTCAAGAGCTAATGCTTGAATTTAAGCTGGAAGATACAGACCGCCTTAAGATGCTTATTGATAACTATATTTCAAAGTTTTCAATAACAGTCGCGGGAAATGGACACTTGCATGCCATGCTTATTTCCTCTGCGTTGATCACGAATGCTGGCAAATTAAGATCCGAATTAGAGGGAGTCGAGCATTTAGACTTTATGAAAAACTATTTTAAACATAATAGCATTGAGGAGATTCGAGACAGATTGGTAAGCCTTGGATCAAAGATCTTTGGTAAAAACAATGTTCGGATTGCCATAAACAGCTCTGATGACCATCAATCTACTGCCCTGGAACACTGTAATAGATTCCTTAATACCTTGCCAACCATCGAAAATACAGTCGACAAAACTGAATTGTATTTGATGAAGCCCTCGTCTCAACACTACTTTTTTAATATGCGCCTAAGCTACTGCGCCAAGTCGTTTTTTGCAGTGCCTTACGCACATGAGGACCATCCCGTATTGCGAATATTGGCCAATTTCGTGGCTTCTAAGTATCTGTTACCTGTAGTGCGTCAGCAGAATGGAGCTTATGATACCGCAGCCAATATAGGATTCGACGGAATCTTTAGCTTCTTTAGTTATCGGGATCCACAAGCTACGAAAACAATGGAAGTGTTTAACAAGACTTACGAATGGCTTCAAGATGAAAACGAAAAGTTGGATCAACAAGCTCTTCTCGAGGCTAAATTAACCTCTTTACAGGTTTTAGACTATCCGCTTGCACCTGGAGACATTGGTAGGGATAATTTTGTTATGAGATTGTCCTATGATATGTATTTAAGATATCGCGCTCGTCTTCTGAGTGTCACAGTAGACGAAGTTAGAAATGTAATTGAAAAGTACTTTAAAAACGAAGCAAATCACTTTGGAAAATGTATTCTTGGACCAGAAATTAAAGCACTACAAGAGAAAGAAAGATCTCCTGTAAAAATCTAATGAATATTGTGAAAAAGGATCTATTATAAAATTTTGTATTTAAAAATGTGTTTTTTTTGGTATTGTCCCCACTATATGACCACCAATGAACTGCTTTACAATAGAAAATTTTAAATAATAACAAATCACAGGGGCGTAGTAACCGTCGTATCTCCTGTATAAGTTATACGTGTCCCCCGGTCTACTGGGGTCCCAGCGTGCAATAATCAAAATCTACTTAATTCTATTTAGACCCCGTGCTATAAAAAAGAGTAGAGAGGTCTTCTAAGTTTGTCAGAAGCGAAACATGCGTAACAGACTGAAGTAGGCGTGACAGACTCCATAAAGTATATATATATTCTTGATTAGCATTAACAGCCGAGTCGATATATCAGTGTCCGTCTGTCCGTTCGTCTGTCCGTATGAACTGGATTTTCTAAGCTACAAGCTAGAGCAACAAAATTTATTTTAAATGTTTGCCACGAGCGGAGAAATCGTGACCAAACTAACACAGTACGAGTATTATAACTATCTTTGGGATAACATATAAGCGAAAGCATCTAACAATGTTTTTCGCTTGGTGGTACTTAAAAGTGGAACTGAAAAGTATCTAACCTTGGTGTTCACCTCCACCTCATAAAATTAATAACTGAAAAAGTAATGCGTCTCTGTACAATGGCTCGGTCGGCTATGGTAAAGAGTGTGAGTATGTTTTATCGTTAAGCAATCGAACATATTTAAATCATAGTATCAATTGTTATATTTATTGAATTTAAATAAACATTCTAAAAATCAATTTAGAATTTTAAACATGTTATTGGGTTGTTACTAAATTGGGTAGTTTATTTTAAAGTTCTAAATTATTAAAATGTTCAAAAGCATTAAAAACATCAAGAACGCTCAGGTCTCAGCGTTTGTTAGAATTCTGCATAGCCAGTCTCCATTCAATATTCAAAATTACAAGTCAATTCACACTAAGAAGGTTGCACATTCCAAAAATGAACTCATTGAAACTCTTCCATATGTCATAGCCCCTCAGAATTATAGGTACAAAGAAGGAAGGACTTATCAAGGATTCCAGTGCGAGCGTGTCGAATATATTTCGGACTTTGGGCTAACTTCGTGTAGTTTCAGACATCTTGGGACAGGAACTGAGTTCTGGTATCTTGATTCTAACGATATCCATAATGTATTTTCCATTAATTTACGAACTACACCATTCGACTCTACGGGTATTGCTCATGTTTTGGAGCATCTTACTTTATGCGGATCGAGAAAATACCCGGTTCGAAATCTATACTTTAAAATGTTTTCCCGATCAGTTTCACCATTTATGAATGCGATGACTGGACATGACTTTACGTCATTTCATTTTTCAACGATGAACGAGGTGGACTTCAGAAACCTACAAAAGATTTACTTGGATGCTGTATTCAGGTATTTAGTGTATAATAACTTGTAATTTCAATGACTTATTTGTATTATAGGCCCAACCTATTCTATCTGGACTTTTTGCAAGAAGGATGGCGTCTTGAATACAGCGATGTGCACAATAAAGAATCTGATCTTACAATTAAAGGCGTTGTCTACAATGAAATAAAAGGAGCGTTCTCAGACATTTCAAAATTTTTTCATCGAAAAATGCGAAGTACTCTTCTTCCCAGTCATACGTACGCCAACATTTCTGCTGGTAGCCCACAGGATATTCCGAAGTTAACACATAAGGATGTGGTGGAGTTCCATCGCAAGTATTATCATCCTAGCAATGCACGCATGTTCTGCTATGGATCCTTTGATCTGGAGAAAACTTTGGCCTTTGTCGATCAAGAATACTTATCGCACTACGATCGAATTGACAATTCATATAGTATGGTACCTCCGGAAAAGCGCTGGTCGCAGCCATGCAGTGCCCATATTAAGTGTAGACCTGACAGCATGGGAGCCAGTTTCGAGAGGCAAAACCAAATAGGAATTGGGCTGCTGATGTGCGATGTAATCGACATACAGGAAAACTTTGAATGTGATATGCTTTCCGATCTCATGATTCAAGGTCCCAACTCGGCTTTTAATAAGACTTTGATTCAGGGCAACTTCTCAGGAGGCTACTGTTATGGAATAGGATATTTACCCAATTGCAGGACTACGTGTTTCATAGTAGGTCTACGGGAACTAAAAGCTAAAGATTTTAGTAAGTTTAATGAGCTTTATGATCTGGCGGTTTACAGAGCTAGCAAGGATGGTTTTGAACCAGACCATATTGAAAGCGTTCTATGCAATCTAGAACTTTCCTTTAAAAATGAAATCTTTAATTTTGGGAAGCGACTTAAATACGTATCGTCAGTAATATTGAATCATGGGGGTGATGTTGTTTCCGGTCTCCGAGTGACGGAATTAATTTCAAATTTGCGAAGCAAATTAAAGGAGAACCCAAAATATTTTCAGGAAAAAGTAGAAAAATACTTTACAAATAACCCACACAAGTTCACACTTACTATGTCTCCAGACGAAAATTATAATGCAAGCCTCAAATTATCTGAAGCTGAGTTACTCGTAGAGAAATTAAATGAAATCAGTGATGAGGAATTTAATGAAATATATGAGAATGGCATTAAATTGGAGGAGACTCAAAGGGCACCCGAAAACCTTGAGGTTTTGCCATGTTTGTCCATTAATGATGTTAAGGATCCTTTAAAGCGACCGATCTTGGAGGAGACAACTCTTCAAAATGTTCCCACACAATTGTGTAAGGTTTCCCCGAATGGAATAACCTACTTTAAATGCATGTTCAATATCACAGGACTAAATCACGATGATGCTATGCTCGCACCTTTACTCTGCAAAGTGATAAGCGAAATAGGTACCTCTAAGTACGATTTTCTCCAATTCGATAAACTGATTGGATCAAAAATGCGACCAATAACTTGTAATTTAAAGTTGGTTGAGGACGTGTTTGATGGAAAGTCCTATCGCTTAGGATTAATTATGTCGACGCATGCTCTTGATAGGAATATTCCTGATATGTTTCATATATGTCAAGAGCTAATGCTTGAGTTTAAGCTGGAAGATACGGAGCGCCTTAAAATGCTTATTGATAACTTTATTTCACAGCAGTTAATAACAATCGAAGAATCTGGACACTTGCATACCATGCATATTTCCTCTGCTTCGATTACGAATGCTGGCAAATTAAGGTCCCAGTTAGAGGGAGTCGAGCATTTAGACTTTATGAAAAACTACTTTAAACAAAATAGCATTGAGGATATTCGGGACAAATTAGTAAGCCTTGGATCAAAGATCTTTGGTAAGAACAATGCGCGGGTTGCCATAAACAGCTCGGATGCCTTTCAATCTGCCTTGGAACACTGTAATAGGTTCCTTTCTACCTTGCCAACCATTGAAAATACAGTCGACAAAACTGAATTGTATTTGATGAAGCCCTCGTTTCAACACTACTTTATGAATATGCGCCTGAGCTACTGCGCCAAATCGTTTTTTGCAGTGCCTTATGCACATGAGGACCATCCCGTATTGCGGATTTTGGCCAACTTCGTGGCTTCGAAGTATCTGTTACCTGTAGTGCGTCAGCAAAATGGTGCTTATGATACCGCGGCCAATATAGGGCTCGACGGAATCTTTAGCTTCTTTAGTTATCGGGATCCACAAGCTACGAAAACAATGGAAGTGTTTGATAAGACTTACGAATGGCTTCAAGATGAAAGCGAAAAGTTGGATCAACAAGCTCTTCTCGAGGCTAAATTAACCTCTTTACAGGCATTAGACCGTCCTCTTGCACCTGGAAACATTGGTAGTGATAGTTTTGTAATGAGAGTGTCCTACGATTTGTATTCAAGATATCGCGATCGTCTTTTGAGTGTCACAGTAGACGAAGTCAGAAATGCAGTTGAAAAGTACTTGAAAAATGATCCCAAACACTACGGGAAATGTATTTTAGGACCTGAGATCGATAAAATGACGGAAGAAACCGATAACAGAGTTCAAATCTAATCTAATTGTACCATCTTTTTTTTATTAAATCTAGTATATTTATCGTTATACTAAACATGTTAAGCTATTTAGCTTTATTTACATATTTATGGAGTGCATAATGTGATATTGTACTTTGGAGTTCCCTGTCTGGTGATACCTCCTCTCACTCCTATGTTGTGTTCCCAATAAGCATGCAAGTCTATCGGATTAAACTCTTTCAATAGTTAAAACATACTTTCATACTTTTTCAACTTATGCAACAGTTCAAATTAATTAATATTTCAGAGAATGCAAAGAAGAATTAAAATCATATACAGATCAGCAAGATCTCGAGCGCTTTGCAAAGAATTAAAATTAATTTATATAAAACTGTTTGTCCTCACTGACTACAGACTAAACTGATGGTCCTAGAGAGAAGAAATTTTTTCCAAAATAGGAAGGGTGGCGTCTTTCGTTAGTATCAGACTACTTAATCATACACCTGTAATTACATGTGAATAATATGAACTTAGTGCTAAAAAGTTTCCGTTTCTAAAGATATCTTAAACAAATGAATTTACTGCATGACGACCAATGTTTGAGTATAAACTGCTTTAAGCATAGGACAATTTTAGATAGTTAAGTCGTACGTAGTCGTTGTCGTATCTCCCGTATAAATTGTACGGGGCGGCCAATTTTTTTTAATTTTTCAAATGACAAATGTATAAAAATAGCACAATAACGGTTATAAAAATTAATTAATAACTTCTATGGGTAATGCACGCCGATCAGACCTCACTATTGTACATTAACGCAGAAACCTTAGAAAAACTAATGCTAACATTTTTTTTTGTCATCTGTGAGAAATTTTAGCTTTTCATAAAGGCAACAAATTTTTATACAGGGCGCCATTTTCTATTGTCAGCATTTGGACAACAAAAAATACAGCATACATATGTATGTGTGTACAACGATGTCACCATGTAAAACAAAAATGTGTGAAAATTTCTTACCAATATAAAACGTAAGCATTTCAGCATAATCAGTTCACAATTGAAGAACTTCACAAATACATATTTTGGGGTTTTCTGTTAATATCGATTGCTTATTTTAATGCGATTTCACTTATCTAAAAATTTTCACAGGCAATTTATTTCGCGCAACTTTTTCGGTGTTGAACCCGTTACATTAAGTATTTTACAGCACTGCGCTGAACTGCACTGCACTCGAAATATCGATATATTCAAGTGCGATATTATTATCGGAACATCGAAACATCGCTACACGCTCGTGTAGTTCACATCCAAGTAAAATTCATAAAACGATTAGACCTTAATAACTGGTACGTGCTAAAGTGTATTTATTATTAGATGACTGCCAATTGAATCCAATTTAATCGAAAAACTCAGTACATGGAATTTCAATCAGTTTCTTTCTGAAAAATAAACTAAATTTATAGAGACATACATTCATACATACATAGGTGCAAAAATACATGTGTGTATGAATGCCGGCTGATGTAACTAAGAAGTTTTGGTTCTTGTTCACATTGGTATCTGTTAAAAATAAGTTTTGACCAATGCTTTTATCTGGATATCATTTGCAACTTGCATTGTGTACTTATCATTTATAGACTCACACTCACAGATATGCTTACGCGCCTACAATGGTTAAAGGCGGTGCCGCGCCCCGTAAGTGTGCTGAACAGCCATTTCACCAGACGAAATTTGAAGTCGAACAACATCGATGAGGCTCCAGGCGTGGCCCAACCAAAGTCCAAAGGGATTGAGGAAATGCCTCATATTATGACAGATCGTAAATACAAATATAGCGAGGGCAACATATATAACGGCTTCAAATGCGAACGAATCGAGTATATTCCCGACTTTGAGCTAATGTCGTGTAGCTTCCGACACATGGGAACGGGTACAGAGCTCTGGTATCTTGATCGGAAGGATACCAACAATGTGTTTTCAGTAAATTTCCGCACGACACCTTTTGATTCAACGGGTCTGCCTCACATATTGGAGCATCTCTCCTTGTGTGGCTCAAAAAACTATCCAGTTCGAGATCCTTTCTTTAAAATGCTTAATCGATCAGTTGCAACGTTTATGAATGCTATGACTGGACCAGATTACACGCTATATCCATTTTCCACCATGAACGAGGTGGACTTTAGAAATCTACAAAAGATTTACTTGGATGCCGTATTTAGGTAATAATTGTGCATTTAAAAAAAAAAATGAAAACATGCTCATAAGTAATATTTACAGGCCAAATTTGGCGTATTTGGACTTTCTGCAAGAGGGCTGGCGTCTTGAGCATAAGGAAGTACAGAATCGGGATTCGGAAATCACAATAAAAGGCGTCGTCTACAACGAAATGAAAGGAATATTTTCAGAAAACTCACAAATTTTCAACAAACACCTCCTGAATAATATGCTGCCGAACCACACTTACGGTTACGTCTCTGGAGGCAACCCCCTCGAGATACCCAAGTTGACCCACACGGATTTGGTAGAGTTCCATAGCAAGTACTACCATCCCAGCAATGCCCGCATATTCTGCTATGGAACCTTCGACCTAGAGAAAACTCTGGCCTTTGTCGATAAGGAATACCTAGCGCAGCACGAGTGTATCGACAATTCGTATAGTAGGATTCCTCCACAAGAGCGTTGGTCGCAGCCCCGAAATGTGCACGTTCCTGGTAGACTTGACTGCATGGGAGCCGCCTTCGAGAGACAAAACCAAATAGCTATTGGACTGCTGATGTGCGATATTAACAATATACAGGAGAGCTTTGAACTGAACGTGCTCTCTGAGGTGATGATTCGAGGTCCCAACTCTGCGTTCTACAAAAGTTTGATTGAGCCAAATTTCTCTGGTGGATATAACCAGAGTACGGGTTTCTCCGCAGACTGCAAAGACACGTATTTCGTAGTTGGATTGCAGGATCTCAAGGTGGAGGACTTTAAAAAGTTCAACGAGCTCTTTGAGGAGACCGTGCAGAAAACAATTACGGAAGGTTTTGAGTCGCAGCACATTAAAAGTATTCTACATAATATGGAGCTATCACTGAAACACCAGAGTCCCCATTTTGGCAATTCATTACTGTTCAACTCGACGGCTTTGTGGAATCACGATGGTGATGTTGTCGCCAATCTACGTGTATCCGAAATGATTGCAACGCTGAGATGTCGACTGAAGGAGAATAAAAACTATCTGCAGGATAAAGTAAAGCAATATTTTGCAAACAACACACATAGGCTAACACTCACTATGTCGCCGGACGAGTCGTACGAGGAGAATTTTAAGCAGGCCGAGGCTGAAATGATAAAACAAAAAGTCTCCGAGCTTGACAATAAGCAATTGGATAAAATCTACGATAATGGCATAAAACTGGAGGAATCCCAAAAGGCTGTCCCTAATTCTGAAATATTGCCATGCCTGTCGCTGGCCGATGTCAAGGAGCCACCAAAGTTGCCCAGGGTATCAATAAAGTCCATTCTAAATGTGCCCACGCAACTATGCAAGGTGCCAACAAATGAAATCACATACCTTAAATGTTTGTTCAACATTACTGGTCTAAAGCGAGAGGAGATTATGTTGGTACCTCTATTCTGCAATGTGATCAACGATATGGGCACCACCAATCATGATTTTCGTGAATTCGATAAACTAGTGCTGTCCAAGACAGCGGGAATTGATTTTAAACTGAACTTTGTGGAGAATGTGAAAGATGCCAAGACTTATCGCATGGGATTGATGATGACCACACATGCTCTGGATAAGAATGTTACGGACATGTTTCGTTTAAGTGAAGAATTGCTGCTTAACTTCAAGTTGGCGGACACGAGTCGCCTCAAGATGTTAATTGAGAACTACATTTCCAACATTTCCGTGGGAATTGCTAGCGCTGGACACTTGTATGCCATGCTTAGTTCCTCGGGACTAGTGACCGATGCTGCCCAATTGAAATCCTTGCTATCGGGTGTGGATCACATTGACTTTATGAAGAAGTTTGTCCAAGAGAAAAGCACTGAAAATATACGAGACATATTAAAGGATATTGGCACAAAGGTGTTCAACAGGAGCAATATGCGTGCTGCCATCAACACCTCGGATGCCTATCAATCTACGGCGTTGGAGAAGTATTCAAAGTTCTTGGAGAAGCTGCCTGTTCTGGAAGAGATGAAGAATGATATCGAAATAAGAATGCTTGAGCCTAGTCAAAAACATCACCTTATGAATATTCCCGTTAACTATTGTGCAAAGGCCTTCTTTGCCGTGCCATACTTGCATGGAGATCATCCCGTGTTGCGAGTGCTAGCCAGGCTCATATCTTCGAAATATCTGTTGCCCGTGGTGCGTGAGCAGAATGGTGCCTATGGTGCTGGCGCCAAAATAGGCTCCGATGGAATCTTTAGCTTCTTTAGCTACAGGGATCCACATTCAACGAAGACACTCGAAGTCTTCGACAAGACATACGAGTGGTTACAGGCCGAGAGCAAGAAATTGGATCAGCAAACATTATTCGAGGCTAAGCTCGGTGTGCTGCAGCAACTGGACTCGCCCATAGCACCCGGAAACATTGGCATCGACTATTTCCTCTATGAGGTATCCCAAGAGATGTTCTTTAAATACAGATCCCATGTCCTCTCCGTAACAATCGATGAACTGCGCAACGTTATTGACAAATACTTTAAGGAGGAACCAAAGCACTTTGGCAAAACCATTTTAGGACCTGCCAATGATAAACCGGGAAAGGACATTGAATAGGAATCAGACTAATTTGAAATGGAATGTCATATCCTAAGTGTAGCATTTTATAGTAAAATTAAGATTGTAAATATTTATTGCATACTCTCTTCTCTATATCCCTCACATTCAATATTTGTTTCCTTATTTTCTTTTCTTTTATTCGTTGTAATCGCTTACAATTGTTTATGTTTTCATATCGCAAACGTTGATAACTTGTTATTAAAGGATGTTTAAAGTATGTTGGTTTTTCAAAAACAAAACTTTGTATGAAAAATGTTTGATAAAGTAAGCATAAGTTGCAGGATTGATTGGATCAAGGCTGTATTTATAAGACCAATGAACTTTGACAATACTACTTGCATTTCTTTTTCCTTTGCAGCCATGTCCCTGCCCAAGCCTTTTGTTAGTGACGAAGCTTACTTCAAAGCATCTGTGAACTTTCTACATTCCCACGCTTGGGTCTTCCGTGAAGCCAACACATCCTGCATCAAAGCTCTGGATTGTATGCCTACAGATTTTAAGGATTATTTTCTAGGGTTATCCAATGAGCGGCTGAACGCATTCCCTTTTGTTCACGAACCCTTGGAGGCTTGTCCTGAGCAGTTGCATTGCTTCCGGCAACAGATTGCCTCCTTGACGCCCCTGCATTCTGCAGCTACTTCTCAAAATGGTGCCGCTCAAGCTTCGATGAAGTGCAGCAAACAAAATCGGAAAATAAACATGAAAAAACTGCATGAAATAGAGCAATTGGCACAGAGAATTCATCAAGATTGCTCAGAGATGCATATCCGGCTAATCATCGACTTGGGATCTGGTTTGGGTTACCTCAGCGAGGCTTTGTTTCAATTACAGGATAACTACTTAATACTGGGTCTGGAAGCTGACCAGAAAAGAGTGGAGACCGCGAGAGAACGTTGTAAAAGCTTCTTGCCTCAAAGTTCTCTTTCTTCAGTTAACTACCAGAAGGAGTTTATACAAGCGGACGACAAATGCCATGCCCGCATTGCACACCACACCGCCGAATTGGCCCAAAGCCATGGACTAGCAACGGATTCTAGTACGGCTTTAATTGGCCTACACGCCTGTGCGGACCTGAGCATCAGTGCTATGAGATTGTTTCTGAAAATGCCACAAGTGCGGTCGCTTCACATAATGCCCTGCTGTTACCACAAACTCTCTTTAAGCCAAGATGCCAACGGCAGCGACACTAGCCACTTTGTTAACTTCCCCCTCAGCAAGGAACTTAAAAAGGCTATGTCTGATCCTTCAGTGGCTGAAATCGATTGCTTCAATCGTCCCTTTATGCGCCTGGCTTGCCAGCAGACGAATTCACGTTGGAGCTGCACTGAACTTGGGCATGTCCAACATGGACGACAGATGTACACGCGTGCTCTGGCGAATGCCTTGTGCGAAGTCGATGAGTTGGTCAAGATTCGATGCAAATCGGCTGTAGCTGCTGCCACTGATAGCGAAACCTTTGACGATTTGCAGCAAGGCTATCAGCTGTACGACCGTCAAACGGGGAGTCCTCTCAGATGGAGGACGGTACATGAGAGACGCTACAACCAGATAACTGAAAGGTATGGCGATGGTCGTGGCTGGTGTCTGGCCGAGGCACTGTGCTGCCTACAAACAAGCATGCAGGTAATTCCAGATTGTTTGCCCAAAACATTTAACATCCCTCCACATCCTCTACAGAAACTCTGCGAGAACTTGCTACTCTACGACCGACTGTGCTACCTTAGGGAAGCGGCTGCAGAACAACAAGTGCAACTAGAAGTGCGCTACGAAAAGCTATTTGATGAGCACGTATCGCCGCGTTGTCATGTCCTGATTGCCAAAAAGTTGTGATGCGGGTGGAGGCGCTGTCATCCCACTCGGCTTCCTTTGGAAATAGCAGCAGGCAGCACCTTAATACAATTAACAGGCACTTCGCCGCTAACTGAAAATGCTGTTTAAATTATTATAGCCAAGATGCTGTCGCATCTACACCGCTATCTGTTGCCATCAATTAAAATCAATGCCAGCTAAGGGGGGAAACTTTTTAAAACGCACACTCAATTTTTTTTCCTATTTTCCATTCTCTTTGCTCTTAAAGAAAGCATTCTTCGTTTAAGTGCTGTTTGGCTTTTTTGCTCATTACAGCAGTTGCGGGCCTTGTTCGTTACATAATTACATTTCTTGCTGTACAGTGTTCTACACACACAAACACGCGCACTTACGTATGGAGGTGTGCGTGCAAACACACTCACTGCGGCCGGTTTACATACGGTTGGCTCTCTGCAGTTGAATAAAATGCATTAGCAAGAAATTAATTGTTTGCTACCGTTGATGAATGCGTTTATGCATTTATGTAAGTATATACATAAGTATTCTTGATGAATTTATGCAAGTTACATAACATATGATAAGGCAATAACAAGAATATATAGTACACCATTAAGAAGTTTTCAGATATTCCATGAAAATCTCAAGACGGCTTGTCTAACTAGTGATAAACGGTTACCAATTACTTCTAAATTTCTCTATAACCCATATTTTTGTTATTAAACTATTTCACTAGTTCAATTTACTAAAATTGGTACGAAAGTTACTGCGTTTTCGCCTTTGTCACTAGCACGTACTGTCAATGAATAGTTTGAACATACATAGATAAATATTCTTCCATTTTTTAAATATAAATAAAACAATATTAAAGATATTTTAAGTTGAATAAAACATTTGTGAACAATAAAAAAAATATGTGCCTTTTGTTAACTGTTGAATCAAAAAGATTTCTTACTATATGAATTAAATAGGGACATGATTCTAATATCGACATTGTATGCAACCTTTACCTGTAGAGTGAGTAAAAACACAGTGCCCACTGTAAACAAATTCCTGCACCAATAGTGAATTTAGACAACTGCATTTTCGATATAGATGTATGTATATTTACAATTTATTGTTGGGTATTAAAACTTTACCAGCCCCGTTAAAAATCTTAATACCATTTGCTTATTGAAACAAAAGAATAAGCGAAAGGATAACGATAACAATTAGTATGTATGTATTGTTTGGTTTGTATTAACTGCCAGAGGATCAGGTGCCACAACAGGATGGTCAATCAATCGCCGGTTTCTGTCGTCGTCGCCTTAACGCCAAGAATGACCCACAGCCTACTTGGTGTTGACATCCTCCGAGGCTATGCTGTTCGAATCCAATGACATTCCATCGTTGCGGTTCATAATATTGTTGAGCTCGTCTCTGAATCACAGGAAAATGTAAAAAAAAAAGTGGGAAATTCAATATATATTTGTATGCAGAAATCAAGGCATCTCTTTGGCACGCCAAAGGCGGAAAAAATACCCTGTAATTCTAGCAGTGCTCACTATTACAGCTGAATGACTCAGTAATTCAACTCGACTTGTAAGCTGATAGAAAAGTTAATTAACCAAAATTGTATTTACTATTGTATCCATTTAAATGTATCTTTCAGACAAGGTTATAATATCCTTACTAGGGTATGCACCGACTCGTTGTAGGAGAAATAAGATAGAAACACTTACGCGTTGACGTTGCTGCAGCGATAAAAGTCTCGAATGCCTGTGTACACACAGGTCATGGTGTGTACTCTTGTCCTGCTGCTGCTGATGCTGCTGGCCTTCTCAGCGTCCATGCCCGACTCTGCAGACCGTTCCGTATCGCGCAACGAGGCTTTGCTTAGACCCAAACTCAGGGAGCTTTGCTCATAGGGCGAAAGATACTCGTCGCTTCGCTTGCCATATCGAGAGCCCAGGAAGAAGCGATCGTTCCGGGGTACAATGATTAGACGGCGTGTCTTTGAAGTGCCAACCGCTTGATTGGGAGCACCGCCGGCAGCACTATTTCCGCTCGAGCGACCGTATCGACTGCCCACAAAGAAAGCCGGTCGCTTGACCATGCTGGAGAACTCTGAAAGCCCAAAAAAAGATAATCGGCGTATGCAGTAGCATGTTATAATGGAAACATTAAACGAAGGTGATTTACCATTGTCCTTGGGCACATCATTGTCGCCGTATGCGGTATCCGTTGGTGCTGTGAGTACAGTCTGCGTCAGAAATGCACACACGGTGAGCAATAAAATGCCTACATAAGATTTGCGTGACTGCGTTCCAAGTGTCTTCGACTGCGACATTCTGTCAGTCTGCAATAAAACGAAACCAAAGCAAAGGCTTCAATAAGTGGGCACTTAAAGATGAGGCAGTGTTCAGATAATCCTTCTCAAAATATCTACAAATGTACAGCATTTTATGGACATATTTTCAAAGTTGAATAACCGCTTGAAGGAGTGTATACTAACTGGGTTTTATTTCGCCAATTTACAGAAGTATGTATCTCCAATAACGTTCTACAAAACTGACATCGAATGCTTGGAAAGGAGTTGGACTGATTTTATTGTCTTAGGAGGATAATATGTATATTGATGAACAAATTTGAATTTTGATGTAACTCTTGTGTTTTCTTTGCTAGACCGGGCACTTATTGAATGATGTGTTATCGTATCAACTTGTGGATTTACATTGACATTTTTAGACCCCGTACTCTAAAAAAGTGTAGAGGAGTCTATAAGTATGTCAGAAGCATTATGTGCGTAACAGGTGTAAAGAGGCCTTTCCGACCTACTTTTATTAAAAAGGAAAGTAAATTTTAACAGCTGAACTATTTAGTCAGATAATAAATAAAACTCACAAAAAAGTTTAATTAAACAGCCTCAATTTTTGCATATTTGCTTTTCTTTTTTAGACCCCGTACTCTAAAAAAGAGTAGAGGGGTCTATTATTTTAAATAAGTAACCACGCAAGTGGACTACGTATTTTAGGGGTAATTTAGCAACGATTTGGTATTAAAGTTGAGAAGTGTAGAACTTAACTTTTTAAAAGCTAACTGTGCTATAAATTTTAACTTGTTAATTCTGTTCCTTTGGTGAAACAAGTAAGAACTAAAGTCTCTGTTACACTTGTTAATAATTTTAACTTTTGACCTGTCTTGTTGTCATTGTCATCAGCTGTCCACCTATCCGCCTGTCTGTTAGTCTCCCTTTTGGTCAGCCATAAGCCGCAGCTTCGGGTTGTCTTATTCAATTTGTATTCATTATTACGAATATAAAGTAAAATTTGAGTCTGTCCCGCGCTTGCGGACGTGCATTAATGGTAATTACAATTGGTTCAGCTCTTCGACGAAGCTGCACAATTTGTATAACTTGTGGTTGTTGTTGTTGGTGGTTCTGTTAACTTGTTGTTGTTGCTGATGGCTTTTCCCAGGAGCTATACCTTTTGGACACGTAAATTGCGCGGCTGTCGCGCTGTAATTAAATTTCATATTATTTTCTTTTTTATTTTGTTATAACATTAATAATGTGGCACAAAGGCGACACGCATTGTGGGCGTGGCTGACATAATGTGTGTGCAAATATGTTTGTGTTTGTTATTGTGGTCGTGTCCTTTTTAACAAGGCGCTTGTGTGGCAGCTATAATGCAGTTGCAATTGCCAAATCAAATTAGTACACGATTACATGCAAATACTGAGCTTTATTAATAACTCGTCGGAGGGGCTAAGTAGGTGGCAGGGGGGGAAGGGTCTTAGGAGACGAGAAACGGGGCGATGGCACCTTTCATTTCCTGTTGTACTTAATGAAAACGAGCCACTTTTGGGCTGTGGTTGTGAAATCAGTTGCCACAAATTGGTGGAACCACCCAATGCCAGCTACGTGAGTGATTATCGGTGCTGTTGGAGCCACCGAAGTGGAGTATAAATAGACAAGCATTTTGGGTGAAGAGCTCAGTGGAAGTTCACATCTGAGACAGGCAAACAGAATGCACAACAAATCTACTTGCAACATGATGAAGTCACTACTCCCGTTGCTGCTACTGGCAACGCTTGCCACAACGGGTTGCTCAGCGGCGGGGGACAAGGCGTTGCCAAAGCGCAGTCTAGGAGACTCCAGCTTACCCTGGGCATCGACTAGCAATGGACAGCTGGGTGCAAGCGGAATCTGGAGTGCTGCTGCTGGCGCTGCTGCCTCTGCTGGTCTTGGTGGCTGGTCAAGTGGCGGCTGGAGCGGCGGGCACGGTCCGCTAAAGACTGTACCATCTCCGCATGAAGTAGCCAATGCCATCTCGGCAGCAAAACAGGCATCGGCTAATGTTCTCATTGCCCAGCAACAGATGCAGGCGGCCAAGGAGCATGTGCTGAACCAACAGCGCATCGCCATGGAGAAGGAGACCCATGCGGCCATTCTCACCCAGAAATCGGAGGCAGCAGCGGCCATACAGCGTTCCGAAGCCGCTTCGGCTGCCTCCGCCGTGGTGCTGGCCCAGCAGCGATTGGCCGCCTCCAAGGCAGCCGTGGCCTATCAGCAGCGCATAGCTGCAGCTCGCGAGGCTGAGGCGGCCTCGGCTTTGCAGCGTTCGGCTCATGCGGCTGCTGCCGAGATTCAGAAGTCGGAGTACGAGGCCTCCAAATTTGGCCAGTTTACGCGCAATGGAAATGCGGGAGCGGCTCACCATCTGACCATCATTAAGGACACGGCTCTATCGCCCATTACGGCTGGCACCAATCATGTGAGCAACCTGGAGACCCTCGGTTTGGGCCCCTGGCTGAGTGGCAACAGTGTAGGCAAAGCTGCCGCCGCCTCTGGCTGGTTGTGATCTGTTGCTGTTACCTTGTTACCGTGTTACCCTGTATACCCTGTAATCCCTAATGTACCCTACAAACAGTACAAATAAAGTAAGCGCATTGAAATCAACGTTCGTTTTTGCCGAGACACTTCGTGTATGCCACGAACTGTGTTCGATTTTGGCTCAATTCAAAGTTGACAGAAATGTAGATCAGTGTTGTCGTTTTAGCTTTTATTCCGCTAGATCTCACTTTTTTCTAAATTTTTAATAGAATTTATGTTTCAATTAATTTATTGTCAGAAGTTACTGAAATAGGCTAAGGTTTTAACTTTTTGTTCCCTTCTCTGTATTTTCATTTTTAGGCAAAAGGGGTTAGGGCTTACCCTGTGTAGTTTTTACAGTATATACATAGATATTACTGATCAGTAGTATCTGCTTTAGAAAACCTACAAATTCAGTAATTAGTCTGGTCTCCCGACATTACCCTTTCCTACTGTTTTCATTATAAAGAGAAAGACTAACATGTCACAATTAATTCATATTTTTTGGAGATGAAGCACAGCATTTATTTTACTTAGTACGAGTATTAATTGAAGGATTAACTTTGTGTCTTAACATAATAATGTGGCATAATGTGACAGAGAAGCATTTGACACGTTTGTTTATCATTTTTCTCCCTTGACTTGACTTTAAACAAATTAATTACAGACTGACTGTGTACGATTTGCCTGACTTCCTGGTGTTCCCTGCATTCGCCACGTGCTTCCCCTTTTAGGGGGGATACTTTTTATTCCTTGTCGTCTTGGGTCTCACAAGGGCGTAGTCAGTCCACATCACAAACAAACAAACAACAAAAAAAACATTCTCTGACCTCAACCTGACACTTTGCGGTTTGTTTGTGTCACCGCCGTCGCGTCGTCTGCTTCACAGAAATTTGCTCACTTTTGGGACAAGTTTTGCCACGCATAACCCCAGGTGTTGTCCTATATATTTAGTGGGGCAACTTTTGGCTCTAATTTGTAGCTGGCCAAAAGGTGTGCGACGGTATGCGGTTTCAAAGGGACATTCTCTTGGCTTGTTTGGCCAATGTGGCTGCAACTGTTGCATTAGCACTTTTCCCCTGTCATTCAATTTACTACATTTCGTACCTTTTTGGTAATACATTAAATGCAAATATGCATTAAAACAGCTAATGAGACATAATTAGATCCACGTCAGCGTCTGGGATTCCGCTTTAAAGTGGATTTTAGCGTCACTGTCGGTTATGGTCCAGTTTCTTCTGGGAGTTGTTATAAATATGAAAATACTCTAACTAATTTCTGCATTATAAGAGTGGATTTTAGCGTCATTGTGTGTTATAGTCCAGTTTCTTCAGGGATTTGATATAAATATGAAAATACTCTAACTAATTTCTGCATTATAAATAGTTTTCCACCTGAGACTATTCTTGACATATTTATTCTTGCGAGTAATTGGTTTTATATCAGCTGTTTAAAATTGAGGATTAATTTTAGGCAATTTGATAGAAAAATAGATGACAATTCTTAGCTAAGATTGAGAAAGAAATAATTAATTCCAGCAATAAATTAATAAAATTATGTGATCATTTCAATTGGGTTTTGAAAATATTTCCAACAAGAAGTCAAAATTGGGTATAATTTTATTTTTATACACGTCATTTAAAACGTCTGCACTTCACGGACAAAAATCGTATTAAAATCAAGCCCTAAAGTTTCAGAATGTTTTTCTTAAATTATTAGATAAACGGTTCTATAACAATTACTTCAATTGTTAAAGAAAAAATATATCTGAACTATTTAATTTATACTTTTTTTCCCATTTATATTTTATTTCTTTTATAAAATTATCCGTTCTTAGGAGAAGAATTTCTTTGGTTCAACATATCAAACGACAGCTGAATATAATCTAACTTTTAAATAGTTTCACTGACTATTCCAAAAATCTTTTTTACATCTGAAACATACCCATTATTACTCCATTTCACAGGGTATATTTTGCTTTAGCTGGCTGGCAAATAAATCAAATGTTGCAGCTAATTGTCAATACCCTTTCCCCACCGACAAGCAGACTGTGTGCTCATGGTCTGTGTCTGCTCCATCATGTGGCATGACGTTCAGCCGTCAAGTCTGTCGGGACGCTAGCTGCTTTTGGCCAAAATGGGCGGGAAACAAAGGCCAGGTGCTTTATGTATTTCCACCCATTTCAGCGCGATAAGAAGCTGTGCGCGTGTGTGTTTGTGTGTGTGTTTGTATTGGTATGTATATTAATGCTGGGCTACATTGAGTTTCAACAAAGACAAACAAATAAATTTTAATAGACGTCGCCAGGTGACAAACGCCGCATTAGCTCGCCCTAAATTGCAATTAGGGAATATTTGGTAATTTGGTAATTGCCGCGCGGGCGTATTCCAGCAGCAGCAGCAGAAGCAGCTAAAAGAAAGTGTCATTTGTCCGCTGGCTTGTGGCCAAAATCCCAGAGACTTAGCCGGGATATCTGAAATCTTTGGACCCATCCATGACAGCGTCCACCTGATTACAACTGGAAATTCCAGTTAAATGATAACCAACTGACTGATAACAACAGCACAAAAAAAAACTGATGACCGGACTAAGTGAAGCCAACTGGATAATAATGGGCCTGAATTGGTTGGCAATCACAATTGGAATGTTCCGCCCACACGACTAACACGCCCTCAGCCCCCATCCATCAGTTGTTATCAATTTCAGAGCGCGTCATCAGCGAGATAGTTGATAACTCGTAACGCTTCTGGTCTGGTTAAGTCATGGCTACTGCCATTTAATTGCAGGCCATCATAAATTTACTCTCATAAAGATTTTCGGTTCGTTTTCGGTGGTTTCATTTTTTTTTTTCGTTTTTGGGCCAATATTTTGATGCAGCACAATGTGAATGTTTTTTAAATCACAATTTATGGTTTTCGGCATGTTCGGCATTTATCGTAAATACTGTTATTACGTTACGATTCGATTCGAATTGCGAACTTACCCTTAATGCTCGTATCATGTGCAGAATAAGGGCAAGTTTTCATTTGATTGCCGGAGCCACAAAACGTTAAACAGGTAAGTGTAAAGGGCCCAAACACGAACACGTACGAAATTTGATTTGAATTTCGTTACATTTTTTGTTGCCTGATTTGTGCGTCAGCAAGAAAGCAGATGGCCCAATCATCGCCTTGTCATTCCCCCTCGAAACCCCTTTCTCAACCACTTTCTCTCAAACTCTCTCCCTTTCACACCTTTTCCATCCTGTTTTTTCCTTCTGTGAGTAGCACTGACTTAATTAGAAGACGTTGGCTGATTTTGGCGGCTTTTGTATAAAAAAAATCTACTTTAACAAAAAGATGATAGAATTTTAAAAGACCAACGGTGAAACACGTTAACGTATATTGTTAGCCTTATCTGGCATCTTTTCACTTGCCACTTCTCCACTCTCATTAATTGTGTTTATAAATATTTACTTTTTATTATTTGCCTCAAAGTTCAATTAAGGCTTCAAGTGCACAGTCCCTGCTGTCCACTGAAAATGACGCGCAACACATTTAGCCTTAAATCTTTGACGGCTTTTAACTTTACAACTTGTGGCTCTAACTTGAGGTTTGGCTTCAGTTTAAAATGTTCCCTCATTAAATCTATTTAATCAGGCATGTTTGTCGTGGTCAAAAGTAAAATACGAGTTACAGTTAGCGCAATAATTACACATACACGCTGTTACCTAAATTACTTTGAATAAAACTGAATAAACTATTTAGGTCATATAGTCTTTAACGAACTGAAGAGTTTTTAAACATTAAATTGTACAAATTAGATTTTTGCTTATTTAATTTACTTCTGTAATTTAAATATTTTTAAAATCAACCAATAAATTATTCAATTTCTTGATTCCGTTGAAAAAAACTGTATGTAAAATATAACATTTTTAATTTTTAAGAATTTCAAACTGTTTAATTTATTGTTTTGCTTCAATTTCAATTCTTTTTACTGCTAATAACGACCAATTTAATTTAACATTTATTATGTTTAGCTGTTAAAATTCGTATTAAAAGGATGACATTTGATTCATCGAATTTCTTGATATCAACAACTAAGTTTAAATAAATTATTCCATAATAAATTCAGTTCATCAGTGATAAAAGTAGAACATTTACAGGCTTTAATAAATTACTACATGGGCTGAAAAGTCTTTGGCCTGACACAGAGTTGGCGTCACAAACATAAAATTTGTATGTTTGCCATAGAGTACCATTCTTAACTAGAATACTGTCAAAGTTTGGTGACATTCCATCAAGCCGTTCTTTAGTTATTGATCATGAAGTGACGCAACCTCTGCTATTTTTGTTTACTATGAAAAAAAGTGAATTTCGTGTTTTGATTAAAAATTTTTTTTTGTGGGAAAAAACACCGTTGAAGGGAAGCAATGGCTTGAGAAACATTACGGAGGATCTGCCCCGGCATATTCGACTATAAAATATTGGTTTGCTGAATTTCGACGTGACCGTACGAGCACCAATGATGCACCTCGTTCCGGAAGGTCAAATGAGGCAGTAACTCCAGAAAATTCGCAAAAATTCATGATATTGTGTTGGGTGACCGAAATGTTAAGTTGCATCAGTTAGCTAACACCATTGGCATCTCAAAAGAACGTATGGGTCATGACATACACGAGTATTTGCATATGCGAAAGTTATGCGCGCGATGCGTGCCGCGTTTTCTCACAATCGATCAAAAAGAGAATCGAATCCAACTTTCGAAGCTAAATCTGCCCTATTCCAGCACGATAAGAAAGAGTTTTTATGCCGATTTGTGACCATGGATGATACATGGATTCACCATTACACACCTGAATCCAATCGACAGTCTGCTGAGTGGTTGCTGCCAGGTGAAAGTTGTCTGAAGCGCCCGAAGACGCATCAATCAGCCGATAAGATGTTGGCCAGTATTTTTTGGGACGCACATGGAATTATATTCACTGACTACCTAGAACATGGTAAAACAATAAATAAACCATATTACTGTGCATTATTGGACCGATTGGATGCCGAGGTTAAGGTCAAACGCCCTCACATGAAGAAAAAAAAAATGCCATTTCACCAAGACAACGATCCGGCACATTCAGTTCGCGATAAGTCCGAAAAATTTAAACAATTGCAATACGAAATCGTCCCTCACCCACCGTACTCGCCAGATTTGGCCCCCAGCTATTATTACCGCTTTCCCTGACTTAAATTGTGGCTTGCTGGTAAGAGATTTTCACAAATGAAGAGGTCAAAAAGGTAAAAAACGCCTATTTTGAAGGACTTGACAAATCGCTTTATCAGAGCGGTATAGAGATGTTGGAAGACCGTTACAATAAATGCATTACTCTAGATGGAGATCATGTCGAAGAATAAAGGCAAATTTTCATTCAAAATTTCCTTTTTTCATTGCCAGGCCAAAGACTTTTCAGCCCATGTAGTATGTCTGACATATCAGTAAATATTTTAATGCATTTTGGCCAACTTAAAAGGACAATTGACAAGTTAGTGGGTGACTTAGGTAATTCTAGCTGAGCGTTGATGTAAATGTCGCATAAATTGACAAGCGAAGGACGAGCCGACAAAAAATGGGAACAAACACAAAAAGAAAGTCATCCCACACATGCCGAACTATATAAAAATATGGATATGGGATTATGTAAATATGAAAAGCACTGTACATCTGTATGTTTAAGCTTGATGGGATTTTTTAAAGGTGCGTGAATTTTCCAAACATTTGTGGTTATTTGTATATTTGCAAACAGAATTTCGCTGGGAAAACAATGCATTTTCAGTGGCGACCATTGTGTATCAGTAACAAATGAAATGTCAATATCATTGTGAATCCTAATCAAACACAACATTGTTTCTGCTTTCGGACAAGTAAGTAGAAGAGTGGGAAGAATGGACAACCACCGGCTTTGTGTCTCCCAAAGGGAGAATGCAGTATTTGCATGGATAAGCTGACACCTTGGCAAGGAGTTGACGCTGGAGGGAAACTGACTTCTTAGCGGCATCGTTTCCCATTTGCCGCAAAATTGTAACAAAAAACTATTATGTTGATAAAGTGGAAGTAGCACTCGTTGGCAACGGCACAGGGCCAAGAAGTTGTTGGCCCCCGAGGCTGATTGCCAGGCAGGTTGGCAATTCATAAATATTGATTGAAAGTAACTGTGTAGTACGACCTGATGCCAAGTTTTCTGCATATTTTCTTTGAAAACACAAGATGTGGGCCATAATTATTTGTGCATAATTTGTATTTGCAACACTCAGCACTTAGGCACTCATCAGGTAAGAGTTGCCAATACAATTCGTCTCTTATTAGGCCAAATACGAAGGCCAAAGGCATTCTCAGCAAAAAGTTTGCCAAAGTATTAGATAGCCATTTATTTAATTAGTAATTTCTTCACTTCAACTTGAAAGCAAAACTCATTCTATGCTTATGACGGTAAGTAAATTGTTCTAACAAGTTCAAGTCCTATACTGAATAATATATAAATATACTGAATAACGGTAGTGCTTGCAAAAGTTCCGATTGAATTTTGAATGGACAATTATACTTAGTAACTTATGCATTAACTCGAAAACATTCTTAATTACTAGGCATTGTTATTTATTAATTACATTACTTGGAAAGGATACAGTTATTTTGAAAAATTATGCAGACTTTTTTTAGTAAATCCGATGCCGAACTAGAAACTTTATAATCAAAATAATAATTAAAGTGCAGCAACATTAAAATATTGCTTGAAAGGTTTGAAAAATGTTTGACCGACGGACATTGTTTTATACCATTAATTCTACCGCTGGTCAAGTAGAAATAGAACATTTATTTGGCGAGGAAAATAAAAAATCAATGGAAAATAAATAAATAAATTAAAATAAATTTTAATTGTGTTCCAGTTTATAATAGTATTAAAATGACTAGTTTATTTTTAAAACTTTATTTTGTGTCTTTATAATGAAACCTTAAGATTGTTATGTAATATTGAATTGTCAATATTTGATATTTAAATCAACTGTCACACAACTCAACAGTTATAGAACTTTTTCCAAAATTGTTTAGGAAAAGCTAGTTCGGTTATGATTCGTACTCAAGAGATATTTACCTTAAAAGGACGTTTTATAAAAAAAAACAATTTTAGTTAACTTTATCTGTAGCTAGAAATGTGAATTATTAATTTCAAAGACTACAAACTAATTTTGTTGTTATATTTTAGAGTACCCACATAATTTATGAAAAGAATTAAAACAAACTAATATAATAGACAATAATAAAATCTTTAAAAGATTTTTTTAAACCTGAGACTTCAAATAATTTCATTTAAAACATTTAATTTTAAGTGAAGTATAACTTAAAATAAAATGGTAAATTTTCTAAATTTTAAAATTGTGTTTTTGGCCAAACTTATTTTTGACATTATTCAAATCTAATAGTTTTGTTTTATTTTAATAGATCCAATGTTGATCAGTGTGCATTTTAAACTAAAACTCACATACGATTATTTGAAGATTTCCGAACTGCACCGCACTATCGCGCTGTCTCCTGCTGCCGCTGCTGCCACAGGTAGCTCTTTTGATATTGACACGAACGTTCGCACACAACTCAACCGAAGTGAATGAGCCCAAGTCCTTTAGCCGCCTTGGCTTTTATACCTAACGGCCAAGGGAACGGGTGACGTCGCGACGACGCGACAGCACCGCAACGCAACGCAATGGAGGAGTACACATGCATTGGTATTGGAGTCTGTCTCATGTGGGTGTGAGATAACACTAACACGCACTGCCAGCGTATGAACTGCGCAGCACCCGCCTCTCTCTCTCTGATTTTGTCGCTGCTGCGGCCGTTGTGTGTCTTGGGGCTGGGCGGGGTGGTTCGGGCGTACAGGTGACTTTTGCTCTGTTGTTTTGTGTTGTATTTATGCTGCGGTTGCTTTTGTTGCCTTTATCCATAGAAGCTTATGCGAGCAACATGTTGCTTGACGCTGGCAAAATGCCCACTGACTTACGGAAAGATGCATTATTATTAATGCAGAGATCGCCAGAAAGACTTTAAGTGTTTACAATGTGAACGCACTTCCATTTAAATGTAAGATAGTCACACTGTCTTTCGCGGGCGTTGCCACTGTTCATAAATTAAAGTCCGAGTTCGATAAATTATTTTTGATCTTGACTGTCATTTTCAACTACAGGATTGGCGCGAAGATCGTTGTTTTTTTTTTAATTCAAAGGATTTAATGTTAAAAGTCATTGCAGGCAATTGCGAAATAGTAAACGCATAAAATTGTACAGGAAACTAATTGTAATCCATTAAAATTACCTGTTATCTAATCAATGGTCTAACCTGTTTCCCCAAAATTTTGGAAAATACTTAGTACGTATTAGTGAAAATATATATATAGATATCTATTTATGTAGTTGATATAAAACTTCAAGTGTCAATTAGATAATAACAACAAAAATCCATTGGAATGCTGTTCACAAAGTATACAGTCATGGCTTACTAATAAATAAACCGTATCAATGTCTTATGCCGTGACTAATTTGACATATGGGAGTGTAATTTACCATAAAGCAAAGATTCTTTTTAAGTATCACAAAGGAATCACATCCGATACTATTTACTTCCCACGGACATCAACAAAGATGGCAACAGTAATCAAAGTTATCGCAACAATTAAAAAGTTATTAAAAGCCACGCACAGCTCTTTATTATGTGTATGTATTTTCTATCTATCAGACGATGCTAAGAACGGCAAAGGCTTTTGTTAACTTGGTGTCTCAACCATAATGTGCTTATTTCTGTCACTGTCTCCCGTAACCTAGCTGCTAGCGTGAATTACAGTTTTATTGGTACAGTTTTAATGTTCTCCAATTAGTCGAGTCGGAAATCAGAAACTATCCTGAAACTTACTTACTTCCCACTAAGCCCTTGCAAAAAGTGTAGGCTTATTTAAATTAGTGAGCACTAACAATTTGAGTTTATTATTTAGAGTATACCGAATGTTTACAAAAATCAAGAAAACTCATTAAAATAGTTTGTTGGTTACACAATATTTTGAAGCGCAACGTTCGAAAAGCACCATCTATTGTGTGTTTGCGAAAAGTACGCCATCTACATTCTAATTTTACAATACCCATATTCAGAAATGCCAACGATGTGTATACCTGATATCGATATTACGAAATACAGCACGAAGTATTCAATGTATCGATAGCGAGTTTTCATAGTTTTGTTCACTCTGTCGGCAGAAGAATTTTTTTTGGTGGACGTTGAAATAATTGCAAAACAGATATTTTAACTAAACTAATATTTGCACGCAAATAAAGTTAGGTAATGTATAACTAATTAAGGGTTTAAGTGAAATAACCAAATAGGTTTCTTTGACACTTTCGTAAATTTGATTGAACAAAGCGGCGTGGTGGGATACACACGATATTAGAGACGCTACCAAAGCGGCAGATAGTGCAAAAAAAAAAAAAACGCAAATTAAATTAATGCGGACAAACGCTGCTAATAATTAAGATTTATAAGTGTTTGCATTGTGGAATTCAGCATAAAACTATTTCCTCTGCTATCATTTTAACAGAATAAACAAAACAAGCAACCTTTGACTCCGGCTTTATTTTAGCCGGTGGCGCGAAAAGTACACACTGCGCGCGTGCGTTGGCCAAGCATCGATTTTTCCTGCATAGTGCAAGTTGCAAGTAAGTGGCGGGCATACAGGCAGCTACTCCTCCTCTCACCTGAATCCACAGACGGGACATACACAGTACATTGTGGAACAATGGGTGCTTATCTCTCGCATCCAAAGACCGACAAGGCGTCCACAGATGAATACAACGATTTGCTCATTGTGGGTGCAAGCTCGATGCAAGGTTGGCGCAACAGTCAAGAGGTTAGTTTCGTCTCTTTACTATTTGTTTTACTTAACGAACAGTTTGTGTATAATGATTTCAATAGGACGCACACAACGCCATACTAAATTTTGATAGTAACACATCGTTCTTCGCTGTTTACGATGGCCACGGCGGAGCCGAAGTGGCACAATACTGTGCCGATAAACTGCCAGAGTTCCTTAAGACTCTTGCCGCATATAAAAGCGGTGAATTGGAGCAAGCGCTCAAAGATGCATTTTTGGGTTTCGACAAGACACTGCTGGAGCCTTCAGTGGTCAACACATTGAAGATACTCGCCGGCGAGCACAATATTGTCGATGATGAAGGCGAATGTTACGACGAGGAAGATGATGAAGAGGAACTTGCTGAACTGCACAAAGAAAAGGATTTGCCCTTGAACCAAGTTCTGGAGAAATACGAAGGTCTACCACAGACTCATGATTTGGCCCAGCTCAAATCTGATCCGGCTGCAGGTAAATTGATGTCGTCAAGCTTACGTGGCCGACGAGCTGCAGCTGTTGCAGCTGAAGCGGTTAACAAAGCTGTTATGGATCCAACAGCTAAGCCCGCTGGTTCCTCCACATCAGCTGCAGCTGCTGCAGCCGCAGCAGCAATCAGTGAGTCCGATGGCCCGGGCCCAAGCTGTTCAAAGAGTGGTAAGCTGGATCAGGAGGATGAGTCCACAGTGAGCAGCAGCAGCAGCTCCAGTGCTGGCAAAGGCAGCACTTCCACTAGCGTCAGTACTACTCCTTTGGATGCTGCTACAAGCAATAATGTGGCCGTGGCACCCACTGAGCAAAATGGTAATGTCACCTCGTCAGAGGCCAAAGCCGTTGTCAAGACTGACAATGAGACTGCCACAACAACGGAAGATGCTACCGTTTCAGGTTCCAGCGATATTGCTGATGCCAAGTCAAATGGCAGCATTGATAAGCCAGAAACTAGCAAAGTAGAACCCGCCGATATTTCATCAACCAGCAAAGAATCGGAAAAGGCTCTTAAAAAGGCTAGCACGGCACAAGACGATGATTCCACTGATGATGATGCTGACTACGACGAGAAAGCTGTGGTTAAAGTCCAAGACATTTCAACGGCCGACAGTTCCTCCGATGAGGACATGGAAGCAGATGCCGATGGTCTTGATGATGAGGATGATGACGACGATGATGAGGATGACGATGATGAAGACGAGGATGATGATGTAAGTGTGAATTGCAACCAGTTCACAAAAATAGACAATATTTTGACCATGTCTTATTTGCAGGATGAAAACGGTAGCGAAGAAGATGATGCCGATGAGGATCAACTAGCTAACGATCAGTTCTGCGCCAACATGATTGAGGAACCTGGCAAAGACAGTGGATGCACTGCTGTTGTCTGCCTGCTCCACGGTCGTGATTTGTACGTGGCTAACGCTGGAGATTCCCGTTGTGTTATCTCTCGCAATGGAAAGGCTATTGAAATGAGTCTGGATCACAAGCCCGAAGACGAAGAGGAGTCAAACCGGATTGTCAAGGCTGGTGGTCGTGTTACTCTCGATGGTCGTGTAAACGGAGGTTTAAATTTGTCCAGAGCTTTAGGTGATCACGCCTACAAAACGAATCTTGAGTTGTCAGCCGAAGCACAGATGATTTCCGCACTGCCAGATGTGAAGAAACTAATCATTACGCCAGAGGATGAGTTTATGGTTCTGGCCTGCGATGGTATTTGGAATTACATGTCCAGCGACGAAGTTGTCGACTTTGTGCGTCTACGCTTGAAAGATGATACCAAGAAACTATCCCAAGTCTGTGAGGAGGTAAGACAAATTAATGTGCAATACTTTGAGTGCCAACCAAACTGACGAAATTAAACCCCGATTTAGCTATTTGATAACTGCTTGGCGCCGGACACAAAGGGCGATGGGACTGGGTGCGACAACATGACCGCAGTGATTGTGAAATTCGAGCCGAAGCTTCAGGGACTCCCTGCCTCAATTGATCCAACAAAAACGGAGGATGCTCTCCTGGCAGCTGCTCAGCTAAAGAAATTGGAAGCCATGGAGTCTGCCGAACAGGTTTCTGCCAAACGTAGCGCTTCGCCCGATACGCCGACAGATGGAGCTGAAGATTTGGCTGAGAACACCAGTAAATCGAAGCGCGTGAAGATGGAGAATCATTCAGTGGATTCTGCGGACGACAAAGAGAAGAATTCCACCGATGTTATAAGCAAAGCACCAGCATCTGTTGATGTCGTATCATCCACGTAAATTCTATTATTAAATCAACAAAAAAAAAAGGAAAAGAAACATTACAATTCTAAAAACAAAAAGGTGGCAAGTGCTTCGATATTTATGAACATTTTTCTGATCATTATTTGAAAAGAAAACGAGAACTATGGAGCTCTTAGAGCTATGAAATAAAAACGAATAGAAATTTCCAAATTATTTGATGCCCAGCCAGTTAATATATATAACGAATAATAATTTTTGTACACATAATTTTTAATTAATTATTCATAAATACATATATTTTTTTTTAATTTCGTTCTTAAAATCAGTCAACAATTTCCTGATTTCTTACAACCGATTCAAATTGTCGTGAAAACTTTACTACACATATTAAAACACGTACAAAATCTACATTACTACAATTATGATTTAATATTTTATTCGATTGATGCACACGGAAAAATGTTTTCGTAAAATATTATTAATGTATAATGTGACGAGTAAATAAATAAAACCAAGTAAGAACGAGCATCTCTGTCTATGAAAAATGTCAACTGAAGAGAACTAAAAACACTTGAAATATTGAGAAAAAGGCTTGATTTTAATAAACAAATAACTATTTGTCAAATAAAATAACATTTATAATTTTACTGTTTTGAGTTATTTTAAATTGGAAACAGTAATTTTGCATTTAAATACTAAAGTGTTCAGCCTGCGAGATTCTATTTGCAAGCTAAGTGGCACATTTTTTAAATATATTTTTCAGTGTGACCATACACTTAGTAATTTGCTTAACCAAAATCTGGATAGGGATAATACCAAAATAGTATTAATTTGTGTTTTGTTCATATTAAGTACATTTATCAATGGCTGTTTTGATAGATATGTTGGTACGTGTGTGTGTATGCACTTGTGTACGTGATTTTAAGATTAAAAGACAGAGTGCATCGTCAAGAGTAAGAAAGACAGCTAAACATTGATTTGCAATTTCGTTTGAGAGATTAAAATATTCGTCAAAATTGATTCCTTAACGCTTTCGGCGGGCGTAAGCAACGCAAAAGAAGGCGTTTGCAAAGGCCCCAAACAAAAGGGCGTGGACGCAGTCAGTGCCAGTGTAGGAGGAAGTGTTGTCGGTGCTGTGGCTGCGGCTGGTGCTTCAAATACAACAACAGCGTCAACAACAATAACAGGAGCAGCCGCAACAACAGCAACCACATCGAGCAGCACTGAAATTAACGATTTACATCGTGCTTTTAATGGCAAACTGAATTTAACACCAGCCGCCAGCAATCAACTAGTGCTCCATGCCAAAGAGCCCGAAACAATGTCCGGTGATCAGAAAGTGCTACTAAAGGGACACGCCTCCCAGTACGTTAAGCTTAATGTGGGCGGTCGTTTGTATTATACGACAATTGGAACGCTTACAAAACACAATGACACAATGCTAAGTGCCATGTTCAGTGGCCGCATGGAGGTGTTGACTGACTCAGAAGGTTTGCACAAATGAATCATCTTTCAACTCACTATGTTATTAACCTTCTCCTTTGTAGGTTGGATTCTTATAGATCGCTGTGGCAATCATTTTGGTATCATTCTAAACTTTTTGCGGGATGGTAGTGTTCCGTTGCCGGAGACAAACAAAGAGATTGCGGAACTACTTGCCGAAGCTAAATACTACTGCATTACGGAGCTGGCGATGTCGTGTGAACGTGCTTTGTATACACACCAGGAACCCAAACCGATCTGTCGCATACCATTGATAACGTCACAGAAGGAGGAACAGCTGTTGATTAGTGCCTCCTCGAAACCGGCTGTGATATTGGTGGTACAGCGACAGAATAACAAATACTCATATACAAGCACGTCGGATGATAATCTGCTTAAGAATATCGAGTTATTTGATAAATTGTCGCTACGTTTCAATGAGCGCATACTTTTTATCAAGGATGTCATTGGACCAAGTGAGATTTGTTGCTGGTCCTTCTATGGGCATGGCAAGAAGGTAGCCGAGGTCTGCTGTACGTCCATAGTCTATGCTACGGATCGTAAACACACAAAGGTTGAGTTTCCCGAAGCACGCATCTACGAAGAGACTCTGCAGGTGCTGCTCTATGAAAATCGCAATGCACCGGACCAAGAGCTTCTTCAGGCAACATCTTCGGTGCGTGCCGGTGGTGTAAGTGGTACCAGCATGCATCAATACACCAGCGACGAGGAGGAGGAGCGCACAGGACTCGCACGGCTTCGATCGAACAAACGAAATAATCCCACTTGATTTATACCGAAATTGGAGCTGCCACAGATTTGATGGCAAAATTGCGGTACTTGCAACCTCTGTTGGTTTGCCTCCTGATCCTTGGCGGCGAGTACCGCAAAGCTGCCCGATTTTCTGTGAACCGCAAAGAGATTAATCGCTATTTAATCTTTTCACACATCTACCAATCTATATCTGTCTCTCAATAAACTAATATAACAGCTCTCAAGCTTCCCAAAAATGTAAACAAAGTATTAGGTCTCATATGTTAAATTACGTTAACATGTTTAAAAAAATATATGAAACTTGTTGAAAACAAATCTACAATTGTATAATAAAAATCTATGGCAATATATGGCCATAGCACATTTAATTGTCGAATCTTTTGTAGTACTTGAGGGTGGATTTGGTATCCATAGCAACGAGCCGGGCTAAAACATTAAAACTTTGCCAAATTTCTAAGAGTAACTTGTAAAATGGAGGAACTACAGAAAGCTGGCCTTTATATTGATGAAATTTATCGGCTACGAGTGCAGGATCCAAGGATTGCCAATCAGACAATCGAGCTGCGTCAGGAGTGTCTGGAGTACTCAAGAAATCTGCAAGAGCTCAAGAAATTTGGCGAGGACTTTTACAAGATATCAAACAATTTTGCTAAGGATGTCGAGAAGGAGAAACTTCGAGCGATTGGCACACAAAATCAGCTCAAGACCATGGCCAAACAGCGACACAGCGAGCAGCAGGTATACCAGAGCCAGATCCTCGAACAGACCGTGCAGCTGGAGCGTCTCAAGAGCGAGTATCAGTACTTACAACGCATCGAGTCCGAGCAGCAAGACATAATCAACAATTTCTTAATGAATCAATAAAATAACGTTTATATTAATTAAAATTGGTGTTAAGTTAATTAATTAGGCCACGGAAAGATTTTTTCGGTAGCAAGCCAAGCTGCAAAGCGGAATATTAGTTTTTGAGCAGCTGTAAACCTTCCTCTGGCCACAGCCGCTGACGCCGCACAGCTGAACTGGTGGTGGGCTGACTGCGGCTTGTGGTTGCAGAGGAAACTCCTGCCCCGGCGGCACCAGGATGTAGGCACCTTCCACGGTATTCATATATGTCAGTGATGGATGCGTGTTCTTTGTGTTGTTTTTATTGCGAGCTGCAGCACGTTGTTTTCCACTCTCTTGTTTCTTCAGCAGACGCTCCATGGTCTTCTGTTTGTCCTTTTCGCGACGCTCGTCGGCCTGCTGCTTGCGCTTCTGTGACTTTAATGCTGCCTTTTGAATGTCCTCGGCTGTTTGAGGCTTTTCCTTTTCTCTGTAGCCACTGGGTAGAGCTATGAGCTCCTCAACAAACCCAGCAAATGCTGGCTCCGCATCTTGGGTTCGTTCGTACATGGCTCTTTGGCGTGCTGTCATTAGTTTTGGATCCTTAATCTTTTTGAGCTCATCGTCGACATCCTCAAGCTTTCCAGTCTCGATGGCATTCAACCAGCGCTCCTCATCGCTTGAGGTGTCTGTGTTGCGCCGTTTTCTAGTCTTCTTGGCTGCATTGACGCTCGACGTTGGCGTCGGTGGCGCTAGCTTTGTGTTGGCTATAGGTTTGCTGATATTCTGAGCAGTTGGTGATGCTACTGCAGCCTTTACATTTATTGCAGACGTAACAACTTCAACCTCAACTGTTTCTGTTTGAAGATTTGGCGATGATGTCGACTCCGTAGGCGACGCAAATCTCGCGGGTTTCTGTCGTTTGCTGCGCTTAGAACGGCGATCTGAAATAACTTTAGGGTTAATAAAATGTTACTTATTGCTGTTAAACTATATTCCTTTTACCCTCAGATTTCCCCATCTTATTTAAAATTTTTTAAATTGATGTATTGCTTAATTTTCCCACAGCAAAATATTGAATTTCCATAAGTGCCTTTGGAAATAAACAAACATTTGGGAGACCACGGTCATGTTCGAGAACCAAACAAGGCAGGCCGTACTTAATTTGGTATTTTTGAGTAGAGCTGCTTTTGATCCGATAATAAATCTATCGTTAATCGCTATCGTCTTCGAAGTCGCATGGCCGGTAAATTTATTGTTATTATTATTAATTTCATGACTTGTCGGTGAATTTTTAAATTAAATGAGCGCACATTAGGAGACAAGCCTATAAGCGATAGGCTTACCAAAACCATCAAGCTCGCCGCCAACTGTTCCTGAAATGAAAGCCTGGATTTCAAATCGTTACCGAAAATATATTTTTTTGGGAACTTAGTAGGCGACGGATAATATTTTTAAATATAAAAATTCCTATAAAAGGAGGAAAGCATCGTCCATTTGCTCAGAGCAGTGCTTGGTACAACCGAAAACGGATCAAAGTCTTAAATATTTTTTTTTCGTGTTCAAAAATAAAAATCATGAAAATAAACAAAACTGTGAAAAATAAAAATAAAAAAGTGTTGGATCAATCTACAGCTATGAAACCAGTGAATAAACCTCTTCCCAAGGTTGGTAAAAAAGTGTCAGTGCAAGTGGAAACTGCTAAAATGAAGGCAGCTGCTGGCAAGCGCGAAAACTCTGTTGCCACCAAACCCAAATCGGAAAGAGTGTGTTTTGGGCTTAATCAGTCGAAAGATATGACCATAAATGGATCTACAAGCAAATCCAAGACCACCCAAGCTAATGGCCACAAAGACCAAAGCGTTCTGGAAAAAGCTGCTGCTAAGCGAAAGATGGAAACTGTCCAGTGGAACGGCACAAAGAAAAAAATTCGACTGGCTCTTGATGCCAAGACCAAGGGATCTATTGTCACCAAACCAAATTCCATGAAAGCTGTGTTCATGCATGGATCGACCATTAAATCCAAGCAGTTGAAGGCCGACGAAGACGATGGCCAAAGTTCCGAAAGTGATTCTTCAGAGGATTCCGAGGACCAGACGACAAGTGATTCAGGTAAAACGTTTTACTACCTCCAACTGATTAGACAATATTAACCCAGCTATTTTATACAGAAGACGATACCGTTCTGGAAAAAGCTGCTGCTAAGCGAAAGATGGAAACTGTCCAGGGGAACGGCACTGAGGAAAGAGTTCGTCTATCTCCTGATGCCAAGTCCAAGGAATCTATTGTCACCGAACCAAATCCAATGAAAGCTGTGGTCATGTATGGATCGACAATTAAATCCAAGCAATTGAAGGCTGACGAAGACAATGGCCAAAGTTCCGAAAGTAATTCTTCCGATGATTCCGAGGACCAGACGACAAGTGATTCAGGTAAAACGTTTTACTACCTCCAACTGATTAGACAATATTAACCCAGCTATTTTATACAGAAGACGATACCGTTCTGGAAAAAGCTGCTAAGCGAAAGATGGAAACTGTCCAGTGGAACGGCTCAGAGAAAAAAGTTCGACTGGCTCTTGATGCAAAGTCCAAGGAATCTATTGTCACCAAACCAATGAAAGCTGTGGTCATATATGGATCGGCCAATAAATCCAAGCAATTGAAGGCCAAGGAAGACAACGGCCAAAGTTCCGAAAGTAATTCTTCCGAGGATTCCGAGGACCAGACAAGTGATTCAGGTAAAACGTTTTACTACCTCCAACTGATTAGACAATATTAACCTAGCTATTTTATACAGAAGACGATACCGAAGCTAAACTCCTTCATAGCGCCATTTTGAAACGTTTGTTGGGAAAACCACAGGGCGTCACACAAAGCCAGTATTTGGAACAAACCGATTCTAGCACCGAGTCGGATTCGGTGGATGAGCAGCCTTGGCAAAAGGTCTTAGGGAAAGGAAATGGAGCTGTGATGAAAGTGAAAGTGTTTAATGGGAAACACCCGAAAGCTGCCGAGAAAGCTCCTGCAAAAGTTTCTACGAAAGCCTCTGAGAAAGTTCTCGAGAAATCTTGTGGAAAAACTCCTGTAAAAGTTCGAAAAGAACCAGAAGCACCCAAAGGACCCGATGCTGAGGAAGTTCGCGAGAAATCTTGTGGAAAAACTCCTGTAAACGTTCGAAAAGAAACAGAAGCACCCAAAGAACCCGATGCTGAGGAAGTTCGCGGGAAATCTTGTGGAAAAACTCCTGTAGAAGTTCGAAAAGAACCAGAAGCGCCCAAAGGACCCGATGCTAAGAAAGTTCTCGAGAAATCGGTTGTGCCGGAAATCGATCTGCTGGACATAAACGTTTTCGAGAACAGCATTAATAGCAATTCGTGTATTGCAGTGCTTAAGCAGGATACGGAACTATATGGCACTGTCATAGTCACGTTGCTATATGGAAGGATTACAATTAATGGCTATAAGGTTCCCAAGAATGAGCCACTAACTGTCTACTCACCCAAGGGATTTAATTGGGCTGTTATTACTGCAAAGCCTAGCAAGAAGCTGCCCAATGTGTTGTCCATCTATGAACAAGTGCGGCACATTTTTTCTCGCGTTCAAGTGGAGAACATTGTGGCGAAGTACACGACAAACGATGCAATACTGCTGCTAAAAAGAAACAGGGGAGCTAAGAAGATGATTAGCACCTTCGACAGCCATATGTCGGAGAAGGTCTTCCCGCTCATAAATGTCACCAATCGACCATACTATTCCAGTGAATACATGATTAATTGCCTTGTTCAGCGAGCGGACATGTCCAAGGGAATGCAGGTGCCCATACAATGGAGATCTCTTCCTGTGAAGGAGGAGAATCGTTTTCTTATTATTGGAGGCAAAGGCGTGGGCAAATCAACTTTACTCCGATACATGGTAAATCGGCATTTGGAGGTTTATCCACGTGTTCTGCTTATAGATTTGGATATTGGTCAGCCGGAGATATTTGTGCCACAGACTGTTTCATGTACCATCATCGATACTCCATTGCTGGGACCTGGAATGTTCCTGAACATGCAGCCGAATATCGCTTTTGTCGTGGGTAGCGTCAATGTTGTCATGTGCGCGGAACCGTACGCTCGTGCCGTAAGGAAATTGTTGGCTTGTTGCTGGGAGAGTCCAAGCCTTAGAAGCATTCCGTGGCTGGTCAACACAATGGGCTACAACAAGGGATTCGCCAAAGAACTGATGGCTCTTATAGTCGACTGTGTTGAGCCTACAGATGTGGCCCAAATCTTTAGCACTAAAGCCATTAATAACTTTGATGAGCCTCTCGACCGAGCAACACTTTCAAAGGAGCCGCCCATGATTTATGTGGCCGAAGAGTTTAAGCGAGGCTCCTTGGCGAACTACAAACTGCATCATCTTATGTGTGCAGTGCCCCAAGACAATCGTAACTACAAACGCTGGACCATGAGTGCGTTGGATGCCCGCTACTCCAATCTTCTGGCGCGTCTCAGTGCCACGCTGCAAGGCAACGCAAAGTACCTAACGGAGTGTAAACCCGTACAGGTTGATTTGAATGCACTGCAGATTGTTCATCTTACGTCCAAGGAGTATTCACGCGATGAGCTTATTGCTGGCATGGAGGCCAACGTAGTCTATCTATGCAAGCGTTCCTATCCTGATCAGGCCGTGGAATGTGTGGGCATTGGTAAGTTCTAGATTTGCCTATTTAATCCGCATCTAATCACTGTTTCCATGTAGGTGTTGTGCGCTGCATTGATTACAAGCGGAAGCAACTTTACCTGGTGCCGGCAATGCCCTTTGATCGACTCACCAACGTAAATTGCATTGTTATTGGCGGTGGTTCAAGTCTTCCTCAGGGATTTTTCAAGAATCTGTGTTCCTGTGTGGCAAACAAAGTGCCGTTTGTTTTTATTCTGGAAGACAGCAACTCCTCCAAACGTATAAATCAAATATACCACCGCGCTCCTGGGTTTCTTGGAAACCCGGATGCTAAAAAATGATTGATAATCAAATGTACAAATATTGTTAACTATATAATAAATCGGTTTTATTAATAAGCCTAATGGGAGATATCATGTCTCCCCTTAAGTATGCGTCGCATCAGAACTCGTCGTCCCTCAGGCGTAGACATCCGGGTCTCCCAGCCGTGCACATTGATTCGTTTTATTTCGCGGGGCTTGGGGAAGTGACACCGCACCTTGGGCTTCAGTACAGCACGATCGAAGGCATGCTTTTGACGCACAAATACACTTTGCGCTGTGTTAATCACGGACACACAAGTTCTGCAAATACATAAAAAGGCTATGTTTTATTTAAACAATTAAATATACATTAGTTATTACCTTTGCAATAATCCCTGCAGCATGTTAAGTAATTGTAAATAAAATGCAGTGTGACCATGCCAAATAATTCTTAATTCGCCATATTATTAGTGTTGTGAGACTACTGTTGTAAGTGGTATCGATGCTTTTTGATGTTTGAATCTGTTAGTATTTTAGAGTTTGGTGCTCGCGGTCACATCGCCATTCAAGTGCCGTCGTTTGCTCCAACAATAAAATCGCAGTGGAGCCGTATGTTTTGTATGTTGTTATACTAGAAAAAGTGAAAACCCAATTCCAAAGCCATGTAAAGACTTAAACGCGAATTAAATAATTTACATGCCGAAGTTTTAATTATAACGCTTACTTATATGGAGCTGTAAAGGTGCAAAAGTGCAAAGGTGCAAGTGAAAAACCTCCATACCATTCATACATATATATGTGCATGTGTGTGCGTGTGTGCACGTAAATGCAGCTGCCGTGTATGAGTAAATTCCCGTGTATATGTGTCGCGGTGTTGGTAACTGAATTTTGGCAGCAGAATTCTTCTCATCATCGCCAGGGCAGCAACAGAAGGCGAAATTGAAGTGCATTTTATACATGCAAACTTAAATAGAATCCCGAGCAGCGCGGCAGCAGTCAGAGGTAAGTGCTTTTATATGTGTGCGTGCATCTCTTGCATTTTATTTTTACTTCAACTGTGCCAAAATTAAAATTGCCCATTATGTGTGTGTTTGTGAATATTTACGCTTATTAGCTTAATAAGTAAAACCTAAAACAATACACGCATCATTCGCATAGGCATAAATAAAAAAAAGTAAAAATCGATTTTCCTGAACTTGCAATTTTCTACGCCTCACTGACTCCGTGGAGCAGCATTCACCAGGCTCTAGGCATCGCCAATGCTCGGTGAGCAGAATGGGGAGCCGGTGATGCCAACGCCAGCGGCGCTGTCGTCGTCGTCCATATGCGGCAAATGCGGAACGCGTCTGGCAGGCGCTGCGAATGCGGGGCAACATCATAAAGTATACATAAATTGAATTTCGAAACACGGAAGCGACGAGAGAGATGAGACTCCAACGAACGCCCCAACATGTTGACTCGTCACAGTGGTAGTTGTTGTTGTTCTTCTTATTGCGGTTGTTGTGATTGCTGGTGTTGATGATGCAAAGTATCTATGTGTGCTTGTGTGTGTGTGTGTAAGTGTGCTTAGTTGCCTCTGTGTGCGTAAGTGAGTTCTCTTGTCCATCATCAGAGCAACTTAATACCAAAAAAATAAATGAAAAAAGACTTGACCAGTTTTCATTTAACAGATTTTTGCCAGCAGCCGGCAGTAAGGGGAAGTAGGAGGTGGGGACTGTCACAGCGTGAACAGCCCTTTTTCGCCCCTCCCATCCCTGTCATTCTCTGCCTCACTCACTCAGTCTTCGTTTATCTCTGTACGTCTGTCTGTCTTACTATGATGTGTGTGTTTTGATGACGGCACTCAGCCAACGCTGACGACGACGCCAACTTCAGCTGTGGCATCGACAGCGACGCACCCGCACTGATTTCAGCTGTGTACGTGTGTTGGTGTTTGTTTGCACCAATACACGCACAACAGCATTAGCAATTCTGTTGTTGCTGTTGTTGTTTTCTTTTTTTTTTGGCAGCGGATGCTGCTGCCGCTGCTGCTGCGACTGCTGCTGCGTGCCCAACACGGGGGATGTCCCTTGTCATCCGCAATGGGTTCTCTCTCCCTCTCCTCCAATGTCTGGTCTGCCGTGTCCCTTATTTGCCTTCCTTCCGCTAAGCACCCTTATGTTCCACAGTGCGTGTGTAAGTGTAAGTGTGTGAGGCAACAAAAATTACTTTTACGACCATTTAGCATAGGTTGTGTTTTCCTATTCCTATTCTTTCTTTCTTATGCTCGCTCTTTCTTTGCTTCTTTCACTCATCGTTGAGTTTTATTTGATGCGTTTTTAATCAGACTGCGTCAATTTGCCGTTCGCTAATGACGAGGGCGTCGCTTGTCTTGGCGGCTGGACGCCTGGTTGGCTGGTTGCCCTGGTTTTCCCTAGTTGCCGTGGTTCAAAGTGATTCCTCTCAGAATTTACATGATCTTTTCAATTTAAGTCCACTTTCAGTTTCATCACCAGCTATGTTTACCTAAATTTAATTATAATTCTGTTTTTATTTGAAAGTTTTCCATTGTGACTCTTTTCACATGCAGCAATACTGAACACAGCAATTCTGCGTTTCTGTTGACTGACTTCCTCTCTGATGTTGTAGTCAAATGCCTTGATACCCTTTCTGTGGCTGATTCTAATTGAATTTAATGTCTTTTTAGCTGAAGACCGATCCAAGATAAAATACTAGAGCCTCCAAATGTGGTATAAATGTCTGTCTATATGTCAGGCAGATCACGTTTATTTCAAATTGAAATTGTGAAAAACAATTATCATATCATCATAACTTGGAAACTAAAAATGCACACGTAATTTAAATTCAAAAACTTGAATATTTACATATAAATATAATGTCCTTAAACTCTTTAAATTTCATTAAGTATTTTTTTAATCTATTTATTATTTAAAAAATTAAATAAATTATTAGAATAATTTATAATTAATTTTACTATTTTATGACAAACTAAAAACTCCATCTCTATCTTTCTTTGCCGTCTGGCTGTAAACTTTCCTATCTTTTTCTACATTTTGCCCCATTTTCTAAGATATATAAATGTTAGAGTATTCAAGCAACGTCATAGTTTTCTCTACTATTTTTCGTGGTTGTTTATTTTGTTTTTTGTTCCATGAACTGTTGGAGTACAGAAATACATGCGGAATCGATGCGTGTATCATGGCCGCAGCTGTTGCTGTTTTACCCGGCGCTGCCCGTGCTAACAACAGAAAACTACAGTTACAACAACAATGGCAACAAATGTCGCCTTCATCAACGCCTCCAAATGTTTGTTGCTGTCTTTAGTGCTTTTTGGGCTGTTTGTTTATTTTTGTAGTCTTATTTCGTATTTTTTGTTTTGGTAAAACACACACAATTTTTATAAAAAATTTACGACAGCAGTAATCGTGGAAAGAATTGTCATGCATTCATTATGCATGCAAGTGATCTGTTTGTCCACTGCCGATTGTCAACGTTGCAACTTGTAGCTTGCAACAGCACAGTGCTCTCTGGAAACTGCACCCTTTACAATCCGCACTCCACACTTCACTTGGCCAAAATGGCGTCACAGCACACACTTACACTCACACACACACACACTCAGACAAGAGACAACGAAGTCATAGTTGTCTCTGGCAGCCCCACGCAGAAAATATTTCAAATTTGACTTGGCAAATAAACATCGTAAATCGTATCGTGTCTTAAATCGTATATCGTGTATCGCATATCGTAATATATCGTAGGAGGGTGCATTGGCCCCGCTGATTCCTTTAGCTGCGCATGTTGCACAGTGTGTTGAAAGATGTGAGCGTTGTGATTATTTATTTATTAATCATCTTGAAGCACATTAATCAAACGAGTAGTAAAAGGCTTAAGTTAAAAGAGCTCGATCGTTTAAGACCCTGTAATTGAAGCAAACATTCCGCAAAACTTCGGGTGTGACAAAAGTATAAACAAATTTGATCTGTTTACGGTTTACAGGCACGCACTATGTTTGCCATCTCATCGCTGTCTTAATTTAGACCGACATGGCTATATAGACTCGTCTGTTTGATCAAAGAACATCACGCATGCTATTTTCTATTTCGTCTGAATTCGTGTACAATTTAATTTGCTGGGTCTCCGAAGGAAAAAATAATCAAATAAAATCGCCTGTTTTTAAAACTGTATTTTATTCGCTATAAAAATTTGGGGTCTGTGAAGATAAAAAATACCTTAATAGTTGTAACAAAGTTCATATTTTTCGTATATATAAAACACCCTTTTAAATCTTTGAAGTACAGGGTAGCCAAAGTCAAACTAAGAGCTAAAAAGTTGGATAAAAGTTCGTGTTCTTCCTGTTGTCGTTTCTTTTCTTTGTTGTTATTGATCACTTTCCAGCGACTATGTGTGTGTTTGTCTTAATTTGAAATCAAATTGGATTGTACGCAAAGTAGGCGTGGCAACCGCTCTGCAACTGAACCCAAAAATAACTAAAAATAATAATAACAATAACAACGTTGTCATAGTCCAATTACTGTCAATTAAACGCTATCAAATAATCCCCCAGAAATGGGTCTCTGGCTGAACAGATGTTTCTGCTGCTGCATCATCTGTCGATCTGCTGGTTGCGAGTTTTCCGTTTAAAAGTTTTTTCTTCTTTTGGGTGTTGCATGCCATGCTTGACCTCGGTGCGTGACTTGAAGTTGGTTACGTGCTACTTGGCCGCTTTTCGGGTTAACACCTTTTTTGGCCAACAACTCACATATGCAAATGCAACAGATCAGAGCTTGCCAAATATGAATTTTGTTGACTTGCAAACAGTTGCAAACTTGCTGCATTTTGTTGCACTTTGCGGCATTCCGGTTCATTGCCCAATTTTCTGTTGTCTTTTTGTTGAGTAATCGCCGGAAATTGGGTTATGCACATCATCAGCTAACTGTTTACATTTTCTCATATATGTATATATGTTTTTGAGCTTTTGTTGTTCTTATCTTTTATGCATATCACTTGACTGTTATCAAATCTACCTATCTCCCTCTGCTTGTCGTGGCCAGGTATAAATATGAATAACATAAAATTAGATAATTACTTAAAACCGTTTCAAATGTGACCGCTACTGTCTGACCTAAAAAAATGTGGACAATTCTTTATCTTTGTCTTTTCCAAGCAGTTGGATTTTTACTACAGTTTATATTAATGCCACCGATATGAAATGATTAAGTAATATATAAAGACTCCCTTTCCCCTTTAAAGCTTAATTAGATATTTTTTATGTCCAGTAAAAATTCCACGATAAAATTGCATTAGTTTATTATATAGCTAACTATTATAAAATTTAATAAAATTGTTTTCTCAAAAAGCAAATAAAATTCTTGTGCTTTTGTGACAGGTCAAATGAATCGATCATGATGTCAGTTTAACTGATCAGCTTTCATGCTGACCTCTTTTGATAAGAATCGAACTAATATATCATATGAACAACATTCGTTTTCGTGTTTCTTTTTGAAATTTATGCTTGATTCTCAGCTTACATATTTTGAAATCGTGTCAGCTTAGCGACTGCTCCTTAAATTTCAGCCAGTATCGTTTTAATGCTTCAAAATTCCAAAATAAAAATGCGCATTGGGCGGACGCAGTTTCTGTTTGAGTAAATGAGCATTAAAAAATGTTTGGGAAAATGAAAAAAGTGACACGCCTTTCTGAAAAACTTGGCTAAAATCAACGTCGAACTCAACTGAAATGAACTGGGTTCTATTTTTGGTAATTGTGGCCTGCTTTCGACGTGCTGGGACCCAGTACTTATGGACAGTCTAATGTATTTTCCGAGTTTTCCAGCTCTCTTCTAGTTCTCTTCGGGTTCCAGTTCAATGACGATGTAATACACAAATTACGCATAGATGGAAACAGTGGAAACCAGAATTGGATGACGATGACAAGATTGTGGGTCAAAAAATATACCACTAGAAATACGCACACACATATGCTCGCATGACACACACACGTGTGTTTATCAAAAAAAAAAAGAATAAATAAATTTATAAAAAAATTTCAATCAGGGAAACTGAGTAAACAAAATGCAAGCAACAAACAATCCATTAAATTTTCATTGAAAACGCGCCCATTGCGGGGCATCGAATTAATTAAAGCAGACCAAGACAGAGCCAGAGCGAGAGCGAGAGGGACAGCTACTGCAGTGCAGGAGAGGAACAGAGATAGACTAAGAGGTGGGGCGGGTGAGAGAAAGCTGTACAGCAAGATTGAAAGAAATTGTTTTTATTATTTCTTGGAAAACAGCGCACAACATGAAATACTTATATCAAGTAAAAAATTAACTTAACAGCCGATTCGACCATAAAAATACCCTGTACCAGTGGCAGAGGCAGTGCTGTGTTTGTTATTTAAGTAATAAAATTGAGAAGTAAAGCTAGTTAATTTTTAATGGAATGAAAGAAAGACAAGGGGGAATCGTGTCGTAGATACATTTGTAGTTAAAAGATGCTTGACTCATATATATATTTTATACTTAGGAATATTACCAGAAAGTAGTTTAGAGTTATTGAGATTTGGGTAGAAAAAAAAGTTGGAACAAGTATGGAAAAACAGAAATGAACAACGAAAATTAATAGAATGAATTTAAATAATACATGTAACTGTAAATACCTGAATACGACTTTCTTATCACGCCCATGCGATGCATACAGCCTGTGCCCACGCAGCCTAATGGGTATAAGAAGAACATAAGTCAAAATGCTGAGTAAGCCGAGGATAGAGCTACCAAAAGTTAACTTTAAATTAAAAGCGGTGGCAATAAGTAGACGCAGTTTCTACAGTTCGGACCGATAAGTGTGTTTGTGTGTGTGTGTTTGTGTTAATGCACACATACATTTTGATATATGTATGTATGTGCGGTCATAATGGAAATAAATTTGTTTATGCGTTGACTTTGTTGGCTTGTTAAAGAAAGAAGTTCTTTGTTGAAAGTTGCAGTTGAAAGTTGTCTTCAAGAAGCAAGAGTTTTGTGTCACGTAACGCACACATACACACATATAAACACATGTACCTTTATATACATGTATTTATGCACCAACATGTTTAGAGAAAGATCACCTTAGACGCCCACTTGCGAGTCGTCGCTTCAAATATAACGCTAATTGGCTGCACTTTGGCCCAGTCGGTGGCTAGTGGGGGAGGGGGTTGCGAAGATAATGAAATGCCCGCAGCAGGCATCGTGCAACAAGCAGCATGCAACATCCTCCGAGTGGCACTCAACTCTAAATGCATGGCTAATCACATTATAGATAACGATATGTCTTTGTGCGGCACTTGAATAGCGCCTGCGGTCTCAAAGAGCGTAGGCGAACAACAACAACATCGTCATCATCATCATCATCATTAGCTTTATGGATTGGCGCCTTTTGTTCTGTCCATATACATACAATATCTGTACATATATGCACAACTCTCGTACCTTTATTAGTTTGCTTTTGTTTGCTCAATTTATGAACTTAACTCTCGACTCCATTGAACTCTGGCTGCAGCTTCATTTCTGTATTGCGTGCCACACACACACACACCCTGCCATACGATACAATTGAAAAACTTGTTCTCTGTCCGCAATACCCTGTATAAATTCCATGAGAGTAGATTGAATTGGTAATTCCTATTTTTGAAATAAGCTGAAAACCATTATAAAATGGATTAATCAATGTTTTAATTAATTAATTACTTATAATTATGTTACTTACTATAAATACTTTATTAACTATATTTGAGGGTGGTTTTAAGAGTTAGTAAAATAAATTGTGTTTAAAAATTTAAGGTTTTCTACTTAATGAAGAATACTTTATAAATTTCACATAAAATAAAGGATAGTCCTCAGTCGGGCATACTCAATTAAATTCTTGTTTACTTGTTTTGCATTGTTTTTGATCTTGCATCTTTTGTGTACGTCTGTGTTTTGTCTCTGCCTGTTTTGCATTTGGCGCAATGCTAATTCATTTACACACACAAACAGTTACAACAACACCCACATCAACCGAAGGTATGTTTTCTGTGTGTGTGTGTGTGTGTGTGTGTGTGTGTGTTTGTGTGTGTGTGTGTGTGTGGCTCATTCTCATTCATGCCAAAACTGCTGCCAACTTGACTGATGGCCCCGGCATGCTTGGCTGCATTTTAAGTTCATCTATTTGTGGCATATTGCCTGTGCCCAGTTCCAAGTTCTTTTTTCTACCTCCAGAGTCTCTACCTTTTACCCATTCTCCACTCTCTAGTCTTCTCCCTTCTATTCTGCCTATCTCTGGCTCATTTGTAATGCCAGGCAGCGGGCGGAAAGTGCTGTTCAATTAATATTGTTGTACACTTTGAAAATAAACAAATTGCAGCCAAGTGCGAGTAGACACTTAAAAGGAAGAGGAAAGTCAGAAAGAGAGAGTGCGTGACTGTTAAAGAATTTAACATTACTTAGAGGCAAAATTCATATAACAGAAGCATGTACTGTTAATGTTAAAAGCGCTACTCGTACAATACATGTCGCTTATGTTGGTGGTTAACAGAATTTTATACGGTTAACATTGTAGCTGAAGCAATACGTACACATAAAAGCATAATTAGTCTGTTATACGATCATATATTGTTTATGTTAACTTACACACAGTATAATTCCTATTCCAGCTGTGCATTAATTTCATCTGAACTCTCTTTCTCCAATTTGTTGCATGTTGCATGCTGTTCACTGTAGTTATCATTAATTGTGTGGCCCCAGTTCGAACTTTGTTTGTGGCACATTTAATGCCTCAATTAAGACGTTTTTCCAACTTTTTTTTATTAGTTTTCCACGCATTCCAAGTCATTTTCCCGACTGAACCCATTTCAAATACGAAAAAATTGCTTACAGGGCGGCAGAAAGTAGAAGAATCTTGGGGAGGATGACACATGTCGGCAAGCTTGTGGCCTCATTCGAAACGTACTCCCAACTAGCGAGTGAGTGCTGACTGATTGTTTCCCGAAGCTCAAAGTCTGGGAATAGGAATGGGAATGGGAATGGGAATGTGATCGGGAATAGTATTTGCCTGGTCTATAAATAGACATAGTCATTGATAAGAGCTGTATGAATGGAATGCAGTCGTCTTTCCAGAGATTAGGCAAATCATTATCGTGGAAATTCTGCGCATGATTTATCAATGGATTTGCTTTTGGTCGACTTCATTATCTTATCGGAAGTATGATATATTCCAACTGATAAAACAAATATAATTCAACGCATTCATATACTGGAAATTCTTGCAGCGCTCTAAATAAGTCTTAACTGTTTTAGACGCGACTTTTTCCATTAAATGTTGTGATACGTTCTAGTTTTTTATGTGTAAATGTTTGCAATACTCAAAAGACATTTTTATCGCTATATACTTAATGAACTATAAAAGCTAAGATGTAGTTATTCAGTATCGCTAGATCTAAATATCTTTTTTCAGTCCAATATTCATATGTGTAAACTCGTGTTACTAGTTTCCATGCTGTTTTCAGAAAACTCAACTCTAACATCAAATTCAGCATCTGTTTACAATTTAATGTTTTCCATATATTTCAAATATTTCACAACTTTCCATTTTTCGATGCTTATGCCCCCAATGATCATCAGTGTCATTGATCAGGCGCTAATTTCAAGTCGAGGGGGAAAAACAACAAAACTAGAAAACAGTTGTTTATGTTAATTACGTATACGTAGAGCAGTTACTTATGCGCTTTGAATGAATGAGTATATGAATGGGTTACAAATTATGTTTGGTGCTGGGTCTTTGACCCAAATGGGTTTTAAGGCGGACATGTATCTCTGGAGTAATGATAATTAAGTGCTTAATTAACATGGGCATAACTTTCAGCTGTACTTAATCAACGAGGCGAGACCTTTATGCTTATATAACTGACACATGTATTCATAATTCTCATAAATTATTCGTTGTTCGCTTTTCTTTCAGATGACGTAAACGACACCTAAACACCAATAACAACTGCAGTAACAAGACGAGAAGATAACAGCAACGACAAATTTAGAAACGAGTCCAAAGAGCTCTCACTTTTTTTACCCTCCCGATTCCTCGACTCAGTGGAATTGTATATCAACCCAAACGAATTTGTAAACGACTAAGAAAAAGAAACTGAATCCGAAACTGAAACTGAAACCGAAATCGCATTCTATCTATATAGAGTGACGGTCTATACAGATATAGTATTGCTTGTAGCATAGCAGAAGAAGAAGAAGACGGAGGAGTATGAGGTCGACGGTCTTATCACTGGAGTGCAATCGATGCGCGACGTTGCCAATTTTATTTCTCGCTTTGCTCTTAGCGGCAAATGCGGAGCGGGATTTCAATGTGAATGACTCTCAGGTAAGCGGAACGAAGGGAGTTGAAGTATCAGTACCATCAGCAGTTGCAGCCACTGTGGCATGCAACAGTAGCAACTGCGGCCTGTCATTTGTCTGTTAATTTTGATTGATGATGCCTGACACATTTCACTTGAAACATGAATTGAGCTCGCCGACCACTGCCCCACGCCAGATGCCCCATGTGTTAATAATGCTCATTGTTAACTCTTGCCTTTTAGGTGCCCCTAATGGAGCCCAAAGATGCCCCCGCCTATATGCAGGATCCGTATGTTTCAGAGCTAATGCGTTGCCAGAACACAGAGTCAGAGATTGTGCTCTCGTTGCTGCTCCGAAAACATGATTGGAGCGATATGAGCCTGGCCAAGCGTACGCATGTACAGGCCAAGCTTTCCAAGTTCTTTGCCATACCCAAAGTAAGTCAAAACTAAATATTTTTGAAAACATTTATTTCATTTCATCTTGTCTTTAATAGGAATTCATCTCTCTGGATTCGGTGTCCAAGCGGGAGCTGGTCAACATGCATAAGATGTCTATGCGGAAAGGTGGAAAGGGACAGAAGCATGCCGAAGTCATGAATCGTCGTCTGGGACGCGCTAGTTTTATGGTAGGATGGAAAACCTTAAACTTGTTTAATAATTGTTGATCATACTTTTTCTATTTTGCAGATCGGCTGTGGTCAGGATTATTTTACTATGGGTGAACCGATAGCTAAGCAAATAGCCCATCAAATCAAGGATGGCACCATTGGTGCTCTGACGGAGGAGAACTTTGGACTGTGGTTTATTTGGCGCAAGGAATTGAAGACAAGGTAACGAAGAGGAATTGAATGAAATGAGGAAATGAATTTAATGCTTTAGGACTTAGGACTTTAGGACTTAGTCACAGTAGTTATTAGTATTAATTTTAATAGTTTTAAAAATGTGGAACAAATGAAAGGATTAGTAATTGATTTGATTCGATTTAAATAACAAATTGAGCAACAAAGACTTTGTTTAACCATCTGCTGTGTTCGTGCTTTTAAACAAAGAACTTTGTTCCCGTTTCTCATAGAGTAAAAGCACTAACCATACAACACATAGATGCGTCAAACGCAAGATTTTTTGAAAGCAAACACTAGCTTGCTAATGGACCCCCACGGCAAAAAGCCGAACGTCATAGCGCCCCAGAGAGCCGATCGCCTCTTAGCAAATTCGACGCTGACGAGAGTAAGTTTAGTCTGATTCAGTCATTATTTCGCTTGTGCTCTCGTTTCGTATTTATATGTTTGTCTCTTTCTAGCATGCCAGATACACATATTTGCGAAGTAATCGAGAGTAATTGTTCCCATGGCGCTAAAATTTGTTGAAAATTATTTTTATTGATAATAGCTATTATGAAAATATTGAAAATCTAGAACATAATCATTTTTATCTTGTTAAATAAGCAAATTTAAATGCACAATTCCCAAAGGGCAAGACCGCGATTCAAAATCATGTAAGTCCGCTCAGCGACCATGATTCTAATCTAACTCGCGCCAGCGTCGAATTTGCTGAGAGGCGATCGGCTCGCTAGGGCTCTATGACGCATTTGCTTTGAGTTTGAACTCACGCACTCCGCTCGCCAGTCAACCGCCTAGTCGCCTGCGCCAGAAGAATATTTGCTCGCGGCCGGCTTAAAACCATACATATGCCAAAAAATGATATATGGCACCCAAGCTCGATCGCTATTTTGTCGAAACCACAGATTTTTGCAGCGAGCTGCTTGCTTCGCAAAATGTGTGTATCTGGCATGCCAGAAAAAGACAAGCATATACATACGAAACGAGAGCAAAATCGACACAGCCGTGCTCATCGTTTCGTTTATTTTCGTCTGCTTTGAATTTGCTGAGACGCGATCGACTCTCCAGGGCGCTAGGCGTTCGGCTTTTTGCCGAAGTTCTGTGGGGGTCCATTAGCAAGCTAGCGTTTGCTTTCAAAAAATCTTGCGTTTGACGCATCTATGTGTTGTATGGTTAGTGGTAAAAGGGTATATTTGTGATCAGCATTAATAAGCGAGTCAATATAGTCATGTCTATCCGTCCGTCCGTATGAACAAAAGCATCTCAGAGACTAGAGCTAGAATGGCTCGAGAGGTCGCCAATATAAGATACACAGCCCAAGCAGTACAATCAAACTCGGTCAGAATACTTAATATAAACATACGGGCCTAGTTTCATAAAAATCTGATCACTGCTTATATCGTATAGCATAGAAAGAATTGGTCGAAAATATGATCTAATATGTATAGAAATTTTGTATGTTTACCAAGCTTATCCAACACCTAAAGGATTGTAACATATTGAAACTGAGTAACGGGTTTCCTGAAGTCGCAAAGCAACTAAAGCATTCCTTCTTGTTTTTAATATAATTTGTAATACTTTCTTCTATTTCTTCTACTTTTACAGATCGCAAAGGAAGCGTCGTCAGTCCGAGGGAAGTGGTACCCCTGATGATGACTATGATTACGAGGACGAAGAGGAAGAAGAGCCGGCAGCGTAAGTATTGATGAAGTATTTAAACAATTAGTTAAAAAACTACATCCATTTGTTTGCTTTGATTGCAGTGAGCCAGTTACTGAAGTGCCTACAACGCATGCCCATCGTCATCATCATGGAACGGTAAGTGTTGTGCCTTTAAAACTCCTTTTAGGTGTTTTTTTCCTATTTGGTTCTTACGTTATTGGTGTTTCTGATTAAATGAGGTTTTTTATCTATTGGTTGGTTAAACACGCTAAGAGTTAAACTATACTGAGAGACATTTACGACTAAGTAAAATAAATTATGATTTTATTATGTTTGTTAATGCACTTTGTTGATAACACGCAAGACACTGAAAGCAATACAATCCACAGATCACGATCCACACCAAATACTTACATCTACCATCTATTATATATTTATCTATGTATTCATGGTATATTTTGAAACATATTTATAGCTAAGACTGTGATTAAAAATGGGTTCTATAACATGTGTAAATGTAATTCATCATATGGTGTTCTCGTCTCTTTTCTTCTCTTTTGCCATTTACATTCTCTCTCTCCCTCTCTCTTTTTCTCTTACACACACTAACTATCGCTGTGCCCATTTACTACTGTTACTTACCAAAAATTAAATGTTAACTATACATAAAAACAAAAAACAACACAACAAACTGTATGTAAACAGTCTGGAGAACCAGTGGAAACTGCTGGCATCAGTTTCTCCTCCTCTTCCTCGTCGACTTCATCTGTATCGCCGATTAGCAAATTGGATGAGGAGATTGAGGAAAGTGTCTCCAAGTTGGAGTCCGTCATAAGCAAAACGATTGAGAACACTAAGAACATCAAGGAGCTTCCCGTGCTGAGTGTCGAGGAGGATGTTGATGATGTCGTTGAGGATGTGGACCTACAGCAGCTAGGCGGAGTACCCGCTGCTCCTGTTATTGTGGAGACGGAGAATGTTGAGAGACAAACCACGCCAGTTACTGGCAGTAGCAACTCCATGGTTACGGTAAACGCTGATCAAGATGCTAACAACAGCAACAACAACCAGATTGACACTGCGCCCGCCGCTGTTGATGAAACGAGCACCTTACAAACCACCACAAGCCACAACAATAACAACAACACACCCGCTACACCGGGCACACCCATAACTGCGTCCGCCCATCCCAAATTGTCTGAGCCCGCCTCTGTTTCCTCTTTCCTTCCACCCGCTAGTGAAATCGTTGTAGTCTCGACCACGCCCACCAGCAGCAGCAATATCCCATCATCCACATCCGCATCCATATCCGCATCCTCAACCGCATCCTCAAGCACAGCGAGTGCCATAGACACTGAAATGTTAAATACACTAACAACTACAACAACAACAACATCATTATTGCCATCAACTCCATCAGCAACAGATACAGCAACAACACCATCATCATCATCATCAGCAACAACTTCATCATCACTGTCAGCGTCATTACCAACAATTGCAACTATGCCAACAACAACATCAACAACAACAGCAACAAGAACAACTACAACAACAATAACAACACAATCACAAACTCCAAAGGTAATGTCGCTTTTGTGTGTGTGTGTGTGTGTGTGTGTGTGTGTGTGTGTGTGTGTGCGTGTATTTGTGTGAATCTCTCTTTATGTGTTCTCATTGTGCGACAATTGTAACTGTTTTATACGTAACTGTGTGTGTATGTGTGCGTTTGCCTGAGTGCGTGTGTGTGTGTGTGAGTATATCTCTTGTCCTGTATAGCCGTCTAGTACACCCCACTCCCCTTTATACAGTCAGCCAACATATGTATTGGTATATATACATATATGTACATGTTCTCTATTTACCTGTGTTTGTTCTATGTAAACATTGATGTTTAACCGTAAGATACGTTTTGTTGTACAAATTTACAAAGGACCTAACCGAAAAGTTGTTAACTAACCTCAATTATAATCCACAAATGATGTATAAATTATTCATTTAAAGTGTTAGATACGGTTTAGCGTTAAGATTAGCTGTTGATTTACACTCGTTGGGAAACATATTGTATAATAGATCCACTATTTAGTATTATCTTATAGAACATTTTAAGTTCATTGTTAAGTTATTGTTTCTTAGTGTATTATCACTTAGTATATCTTGTGTTTAGTTGGTGGAAACATATTAACTGGTTTTGGCTAATTGGTGATACTTACGAGCTTTCTTTACTGATACATTCCCGGCTTAAAGGTTGAAGGGATATATCGCATATCTTGAATTGAGTGGTTTTATATTCTCAGAGAACTTTCATGCAATGTTAGAGCAATATTAAATATACCGATTTATATATAAATTTCTTTGTCATGGTACTTTTAGGGTCTCTAAAATCCAAAACATCAAAAACTGTATTCTTTGATTGTTTTTTAAATACTTTTTGATTTGATTTCTTTATGGATCAGCAGTACTTTATTGACCTATAGCTTAAATAAAGTTACACAATAGTTTTTTTTTTTTTAATTTTTATTCAAGAATATATTTTATTTAGTAATATTAATAAATTAAACTGAAAGCAACACCTTTACACCATTTAAAATTAAAGTTATAGATTCAAAAAATTACTTTTCGAAGCACCATTTTATATAGATTTATCCGTTGAACCCAATATCTGTAGAGTAGTGTAATCTATAGGTTTTGTCATAACTTCCACTTCCTCTTGTAAAGGGTTTTCGTCTAGAGTTCTTATTAGTGCCGACCCCTTTATTGAGACCCTTTTAATTTATTGATGAATTGACAAATGAAAATTGTAAACCGCAGCCGATTGAAGTGGAACTCGAGCAGAGCACTTTGCTGTCCACGGATATGGCTGAATCTGAAATGGCAGCTACACTGCGTCCAACGCTGGCCGAGATCGATAGCGAGATAGTGATCGAGGCTGGGGCTGAGTCCACAACGACTTCGGGTTCGCACGCTCACAGCACGCTCTCAATTAGCCCAAAGGTGAAATAACGTACTACTTTGGCAAAAAAAAAAGAAATACTTTAGTATAAAAAAAAAGAAAAACCGTAGATTTAAATTAATAATTTAATATGCTGCACCTAAAACCGTTATCAAATCCAATTCCTTTACCCGCTCCGCCCCCGCGTCTCGAAGGACCAAATGCTGGCAATTAGTTAAGCCAATTAAGGGATTTCAGCAACGATTGCACATAATCCTTCCAAGTGAAGTGGAAAACGAATGCCAATTAGCGATGAATAGCGCATTCTCCCGCATGTCCTCCAACTGCATGTTGTTCTCTAGAACTAACACACGCTCAATTATCTATGTATCTTTGTATCTATGTATCTGTGTGGCACTCCTAATAACCTCTGCCTGCCTTTTTAGCAGTACACTATTCAAGCATGACACTAAATATATGACTTAATGATAACGCGACAACGCTTTAATTAATCAGTTTATATGTATTTTAATAATTACTCCGTAATTCTCAGGATGGCAACCCGGTTGATGCCCTGGAAGCAGCCAACAATGGCAGCAGCGTCCCCATCATGTCCAGCAACGAAGTGAGTCTGGATTTATTAGCAAAAATTAAACGTCCAATTAATTTGCTTTCAATTTATTTGCAGCTGGCCACACCAACTACACCCGCGACGCCGGTGACAGCGACTACGAAGCAAACGCCAATCGAGCCAAGCAGTACCACAACGGACATGTCCACGGATTATGTGGAACCGAGACAGGAAAACAGTGCGCCCAACATTAAAATGCGTCTGCAGAAGCTAGCGGTTACTTCAGGCAAGGCTTTCAGCTTTGTGGTGCCCATGGAAACCTTCTATGACACCGAAGATCAAACAAACCTGCGCCTGGAACTAACTGACAAGGATGGACACGAGTTGAAGTCCACATCCTGGCTACAGTTCAATGCGGACAAACGAGAACTCTATGGATTGTAAGTTTTAACTAATAATCTGTTAAATGTTTTATAACTAACGATTTGTTCTTTCCTCAGACCTCTGGATGATACTGTATCCCGTTGGGAATATCGTCTATCGGCCACGGATTCGGGCAATGCTAGCGTCACGGAGACGGTGGAGATTTCCGTACAGCAGCATCGTGCAGTGCGCACAATTAATCATGAGATCAACATTTCGGTTAGGATCAACGAGAAGTTCGGACACAGCATCGACTGGCAGCTGAAACTGATTAGAGCCGTTGCTCATACCCTGGAGGATGGCGGCAGTTCTGCAGTGGTTGTGCGCGAGATACGTCAGACAATGCAGGAGCCACAAAGTGCTACCTTTGTGTACTTCAATGAAACGCTGCCCACCAGCGATTGTCCCGAGTCGGAGCTGAAGGATGTGGTTAGACGATTGAATGCAGAACGTTTGAGTGACTTGGTGCAGCCCCTGTTGAGCATCAAGAGCATAACGGGTCAACTGATTGGCACCTGCCAAAAAACAGAGCTGACCAAGACAAAGCCAACGATGCACATGGCCAAGAACTTGCCCCCGATGCCTAGGAATCAAGTGGATCGGGTTAATGCTTCGGTGGGTCAATTGCTGGTCTTCAAGGTGCCCAGCGATACCTTCTACGATCAGAATGATAATGAGCTAACGCTATCGCTAAAGACGAAGGATCACAAGGAAATTAGTGCACGCAACTGGATGCAATTCGATTCAAAGAATCAGGAATTCTATGGTATACCCAAACCCGGAGACACTGGCATTGAGGAATATCTTCTCATAGCCGAGGATAGTGGTGGTCTCACGGCCAACGATGCGCTCGTCGTGGTCGTCACCCATGCACCCAAAAAGGAATACGCCATACAATTCAAGGCATATCTGGCTATACGTCATGAGAATTTTAATGCGGAGCTGCAGCGTAAATTTGCTGAACGGATTGCCAAACTGCATGGCGACGCGAATACCTCGCAGATCCTAGTGCGTACCATTCAACCGCACTATGATGTGGGTGGCACAATTGTAAATTTTTACAACACATCGCTGTATAAGATGAACAACCGCTGTCCCGATAAGGAGATGGATGCCATACAACGTGTTTACCTGAACATCGACCTGCTGCCTAGATCCAGCGTTAAAAAAGCCCTCGGACCAGAGCTTAATCTTACCAACTTTGCGGTTGTGCCCTCCGTTCTTTGTCAGTGTAAGTTCGAGTATTACTTTTGAGGATTAAGGGAGAAATTAAATCCCAAATTTATGTGTTATTTCAGATTCCGAGAACAGCGACATTAATCAGCATGATAATCTGTCGCCACGTCATAAGGAGCCAAGCCTAAAGCCAGCTTTCGCTGACGAGTATTTGACCACGTTTATACTGCCCGCCGTTATTATTGTAGTCATGATACTGTTAGCCTCGATTGTAGCCTGTTGCTTGCACAGACGTCGTCACAAGAGTGGTAAAATGGAGCTGGGTAAGTTGGAAAATCTTGTAGTATAGTTTAGTTTAATAGTTTATTACAATAGAGGGTTAATGTACGCTTTCAACCAATTTCAGGTGATGAGGAGGAACGTAAATCGTTCCGTACAAAGGGTATTCCCGTCATATTTCAGGACGAGTTTGAGGAAAAGCCCGAGATCGGCAACAAGAGTCCAGTTATACTGAAGGACGAGAAGCCACCGTTGTTACCGCCCAGCTACAACACATCCAATATGAATGGTGACAACGATGTGGATGAATATGTTCCACCGCCAGCTGTGGTGCTTGGTGGACGTGAGGTGCGAGGGAAATCACCTGCTACGCCCTCTTACCGTAAACCACCGCCATATGTATCGCCATAAATGTGTCGAAAGCAACAGTAACAACAACAACAATAACAGTCAGCAACAACAACAATAATCATTACTACAACTATTCAACATTATAGGAAACTAAGTGAATCGAGTTTTTCTATCTTAATCTAACTAACTTTGTGCACCAAAAGATATTGACTCTTAATTGTAACTTGAGATTGAATTTCAATTTCCATTAGAATTTGAATTTGAATTTCATTTGAGTTTCAAAACTGACATACCCGCCCCCAACATGAATATATATTAATGAAATGGTATTATCTTAATGGACGCAACTGTAAAACAATCAATTAACGATTTCAATATGCGACTGGGCAAACACTTAAGCTAAAACTTAACTAAAACACAACTATACACTATGCTGCATATTATTTATATAGGATGTACCTTAACTTATATAATGTACACACACACCCACACACATACATACACTTTTACTCACAAACACAACAAATCATTTATAGTGTAGCATTTAAAATGATATCTATGTTTAAATGCGGCCAGCCGCTGTTTGCAATGCCCTTTGCCAAGGAATAAATTGTATTTAGTATAAGTTAGTATTGAAATTATGTACTTTGGGCAGCAAATAGGACATTCAACTTGAGCCGAATCAAGTTGTTAGTGTTGTAGCCATTTATGGGCCAGTCGCCGTCCGTTTGCTATAATAATCAATTGCTGACCTGGCCGCTCTCGAAGGCAATGAACAAAATTAAACTTGTACCACTTTCTAGCCAATCATATTTTGGGCCAGATGTTGTTGGACATTATCAAGCATATGCAGTAGATAGTCTAGTATTATAATCATATCAACAAATTTTATTTATTGGCTATGCAGTTAGCTTCATCATAACACTTCTTTTGGGCAGGGGGCATTTGTCTTTTGCTTCGGTTTTGCGTTTGGCATTTAGATCTTAAGCAGAAAGATGAATGTGTTTTTTTTATCTAGTTTACACTTAAATATTTAATTTTAACGCTATACTCGATACAGCTGCCAATTTGTGAATTGTGAACACAATCACAGTTCTATTAACAAATACAAATCAAAATAATAGTACATGTATTCAGAAAATTCCTACAGTTGCCCCACAAAGTGCTTCCTCCATACCACCAAGATCATATCCATAAATCAAACCAAACAATCAAATATTCTCACCAACACACATACATACACACACACACACAAACACAACCACAAACTATTAAGTATATCAAATCTTTACTTAAAGTAGCCCTTAGTTTTTAATTGTTTTTACAAGGCCCCTCTATATATGATTAGAATATATACACGTATTTATATACTTAAACATTAAACTTGAAAACAAAATATGAACGAACGAACCATTTGAATTATTCGTACTAATACTGCATATTTACTGTGTAGAGAGTATGTCCATTGATTTTATATACACGGACGAGACCCGTAATCTATGTAAGTTAGAGCAATATTTTCTCTGAATTATGAATTATACTTAATGAAAAGGAAACAAAAATAAGAAAGCAAAATTATACGATACTGAAAATGTTAAGAAAGTGCGACCGCAATGCGGCGTAATGCCTATTAAATTAAGCATATTGCATATGTCTACTAATTTTGAGTAAATTGTAAAAGCTCATTAAGCATAAAAACCTATTATATACATTGTATTTTGTGACAAAAGAAAAACACAACCACAGCAACAATAACGGTATCAATTTATTTTGAATAAAAAATGCCAAAGATACATATTTCTACTTATTATTTAAAGCACGAGAAGATGGCTATGGTCAGTCGCAGCCAACTTAACAAGCTGCCGCGAAGGCAGCTGTCGCAGCCAACTTAACAAGCTACTTGCAAGTCTGCAAGGAATAACTTTAAATTTGATTGTTTGAACCTCGTTTAGTTTATGATGCGAAAAACAGTCTCCCATTTTCTGTTATTTTTTCCCCACAACTACACATACGCAGACACACACACACTCCGATTGACACGCCCCTATCCGTGTGCATACAATTGTATTAAATTGAATTACACACATAAATAGTTTTGAATTTAAGCAAATTGTAGTCTAGAGAACTGAATTAATAAATATAAATAAAATAAATAGTTGAACAAACAACAGAAATACAATAATTGTGCATAGAAATTGTAAACGCAGTGAACATGCGTGCGTGTGAGTGTGTATGTGTGCACAACTAACACATTTGTAAATTTGCAAGCCATTATTTGACTAAATAAAATGGTCATATAATTTCAATTGATACATATGGAAATAATAAAGTCAAAATAACTCGATGAAAGTATTGAATCAACAAAGTGAATGCAATTTGTGTCTAAAAATTTGAAATAACTGTGGAGATGGACGACACAACGCACATAAACAAACAAACAAGCATGCATATTATATAATGAATAACAACAAAAATTACTAATAAACATTTATATATATATATATTTTGATATAAATGCTGATGTGTTTTGAATTTTTAATTGATTAAATTGATGCCTTGGATCAATTTGGCTAATGAACGGATATTCAGTTTATTAAAATACCAACTAAATTATTGTGATATCAAATCAAAAGCTTTTCACATAATGAAGTAATATAAAATTTTGTTAGCTCTCTATCAAACATCCTCCCCCATTTGGGTCGCTCACTCACCTGCCTAATAAAGAACAAGTCTTTGCCCTCTCTCCCTCTTCCCTCCTTCCAATCTAAGAGTGTTCTTTGCTATTGATTCGGTTGTGCTGACAACCAATATGCGCTGCTTGTGCTGGATGCTTACGTATACCCCACACATAACACACACACACACGCACACACACACTTGCTTGGCTTCGCTGACGCCAACAGCAGCGTCAGAAGTAGCAACAATAACAACAACAACAGCAACAGCTTCCTTGTCTGTCACTCAATTCAGCGAAATGTGGGAGAGAGAAGGAATAGGTTTGCGGGCAGCTGGCACTTCAGGATGTTATTGTTGTTATTGTTGCTGTAGTTGTTTTTATTATTATTATTATGTAATGCAGTCATTTAATTGGTAACAAATTGTATTGTTTGGCTTTGCCGTTTGTACGCTTTTATGACTTTACCAGGAAACCCAACAGCAGTAACAAAACAACACAACACAAAACGAAACAACAACAAGAAAGAAAAGTACAGTCGAGCACGCCCAACCGTATAATACTCTCTGCATTTTTTTCCCGGTTAAATTATTAAAATCGGTATCAAGATATTACAATATCTATTACTTGCATTAAAACACGTTGAAACAAAAACAATCTAAGCATAATCACACATACATCTGTTTGTTTGTATGCGAATACACATACGTTTGACATTATATGTGTTCTTACATATGTATGTGTGTATTTGGCGCCGCCAGCGACTGCGGGCTGCGCTGCCGCCACACAGACAGCGAAAACGTTTCTGTCTAGCTCGCACTCATTAGTGATATTGCGTTCAATTATCAATATTGTAACGCTTCTAGTTTTCTTGTTTATAGACCGATTTTAATGCACCTTTCAGGAATAGTTTGAAATAGTTAGCCTCCACTCGAATTATGCAATTACAATGCTGTACTATATGAACCAATGCCTAAAAACGGAACGAAAGTTGTTTATGTATTGTGGGAAAAAGGGGCGTGGCAGTCCAAAATTTTAAATGGCAATGCATTTAATCTGTCGATAGGAACGCTCCATACCAAAATTGGTGATCCTAGGTGCCATAGTTACTGAAATATTCTCCGGAAACACCGATTTTTTTCCGAGGTGTGTCTAGTTTTTTGCTCATTGTGGGCGAATGGGGCGTGGCATCGAAAAAAAAAAAAGATTCTTGTATTGACTGACTAAATATGTGATCGATTGACACCAAGCTCGAACTTGTAGCTCTTACCATCTCTGAAATCTGTTTGTTCATACGGACAGACGGACAGACAGACAGACAGACAGACAGACAGACAGACAGACGGACAGACGGACAGACGGACATGGCTATATCGACTCGGCTTGTGACGCTGATCAAGAATATATATACTTTATGGGGTCTGCCACGCCTCCTTCTGCCTGTTACATACTTTGCACAAACCCAATATACTCTTGCAGAGAGTATAAAAACAAGAGCAATTTGACATATACCCTACGTACACACCAGTATACACCAGTACATAGATACATACATGCATACACATATGCTTTTTAGTATGTTCTTAGCTTTAATGCAGCAGCCAAAGGCCATTTCCTAGAGTCTACTTGGGATTCGGGCCAGAAGCAGAGACCAGCAAAAACTTTTCCAAATGGGAGTTGTTGTTATTGTTGTTGCTGCTGCAAAGTCCTTCACTTCGGATGCAATTAAAAAGTCGGCAACTATTTAGAGTCAACTCTATCAAAGGAGCAACAGGACATCCAAATTATTTAGCAAATTGTCTGGTTAAGTGCAAACAATTTGTACACATTTGTTGCATTAACTGAACTCCTGATACTTTGAGGGAAACAACTGGAAAAGCTAGAAAATGTAGAGTTTATAGCAGAATTAAAATACTTGACATTAAGCTCAGCAGATCACTTATCCATTTATAGTACATACTATATAACTATCAAAATGCAACAGTGGAAAAGAGAGGAAAAGAGTTTTCAGGAGTAACGTTCAGATTTTCGTTTGGGCATAGGTAAAATAATGAGAATAATAATACTTTACTGAAATTGAACGGTGGTCTCACCCATACAAATATCTAGCAAAAGTCAAAACAGTTTTCATCCTCACTAAAGACATTTAGTGTTAGAGAGAAGGCGATTAAGAGTTATATCTGCGTATGTGTATGAATAAATAGGTAATTTGATTACCTTCCCAAGTTTTTGTTATTCTATTGTATCACCTGCAATTGTTGCTGTTAGCGTGCTCTAAATTTCACAGTGAAGTTAAAATTAATCACCTTTTGAATAAATAAAATATTCAATTATGATTAGAATACCTGCACTTGAACTTATTGCTCTTCAAAGACCCCTACAATGCAGGAATCTGGGTAGCTGCTCTTCTAAGAAAGTTTCCTGAGAAGACATTGAAGTGAAAACTTCTCTATAAATGTAAAAATTTACTCGATTCATAAATTGCACTCTCAGATAATGTTGCTGTGGCAAATTGCAGATTATTTATAAATCCTTTGAGCTCTTAAGGATGCAAAAATATCTTGCTAATTGAGATGAGCGGATGCAATGCGTCGGCTTAGTGTTTCAGTTGAATTTTCTGGGCCAAGCAACAGCGCTGTATTACTGTATTATAAAAAGATCACATACATAATAACTGTGTAGTTTCAGTTGTTATAAAGCAGCAAGAGGCGTAAGGGTAGGGGCAGGAGGGAGGAGTGAGGTATGGGTTGGATGAAGCAAGCGCTTTCACAGGACTTGTTTGGCTTTTATCATAGCTCAACAGCTGCTGTCAGTGTCCTTTTACGTGTCTTGACGTTGCCATAACACTAATTACCGCTATGTTGGCCCCATTATGCCGTGCCTCACCCATCTTCCACCTCCCACCTTGCTCCATTGTAGCATTTGCGTTTTAAGTTACCAAACAACTCGTTGTTGTTGCTATCATAATTATGTTATAGTCTTACCAAACATCATTCCATCGAGTGACAACTTCAGATAAATACTTTGGACTCCAAGGACTCTCGGCTTTCCGAATGTCTCAGGACGCGTGAGACCCCAAAAAGCAAAGTATCATAATTTAGTCAGATACTAAACTGAAATCTCTACAACCACACACACCCACCCACACACACACACACACACATGCTATTGTGCCTTCACCTATTGCAAATAAGTTTTCAGCTTTTATGCTTTGTGAAAATATTTACAGCACAAAAAACCTGGCCAATTTCTGTTGCTAGCCATTGTTTTAGCCAACGGAGCAGCAGACATCAGGCAAGTGCCAATGGAAATGGTCAAAGTAATGGCATGGGGGCGTTGCCACGCCCATTTCAATTGTTTATACTGTCACAACAGCAGGAGCCACGTCTCCCATTTTTTTTTTCATTGTGCCGTAATCAATTTCCAGCATTCCCTGTTTCTATACGCATCTGGAATGCACTACTGCCAATTTCCATATGGCCAGGACAAAGTATCAAAGGATCTGGTTTCGTGTAGAGTAAACAATGATTTTTTGTTGACCTGTTTTTTTTTGCAACTGTTTTTTATTTAGTTTTTTCTTGCTTTAGTTGGCAGTTTTGAATGCATCCCTGGTCTATGGTCAAACGGTGAACACGCCCACTGCAATTGTTGTGTAGCTTGAAGGCCTTTCCAAATCTGGGCTAAGTAACCGAATTGTTGGTACTCTTTAAAGTATTTGAAATGTTATGGGCTTACAAACTTGTCAAAATTTTTATTCTTGTAACAAACAGATCAGTTGAAGGATCATTTAAAATATAACAACAGATTAACATGTGCAATAAAAGTAACATTAACAGAAACTGTAATATTTATGTCAACAGAGAAGACAGAATAGTTGTTAGAAAAGACCGGAAAGGAGAAACAGTTTATGTAAAGTTAAATATCGAGACTGTTATGGAGTAAAAAAGTAAAATAAAGTGGAAATTTACCTTAGAAGAAACTTCTAATTTATTTTTTAATTACCTCTAAATCACGAATACACATAAAACTAATGGTTTACTTTAGACTTCAGGTACAGTCCAAATGAAACTGTCATTTTAATTAAGTGCTTAATTAAAGTCGTTCCAGGAAACTTTATTTAATAATTGTCTAAGCTCTGACTGCATCAATGGCATTCAAAGGATGCGCAGAACTCCACAGGATTCCAGGGGATTTGGGGATTATCACGTTAGACTCATTAAAGTGTATCTCAATGGCAGATATCCCATAGATATGCAGATGATACACGAATACAGATTGGAAGTTTCATTTGGGGCACGTTCGTTGTGCTCTTTGCACTCTGCTCTGCACTGACAAAGGTAAACACTGAATGTGGGAGGTTGGACTGCGAAGGGAGGGGGAAAGGACCTCCGACCGAGGTGTGATTATGTGGGGGCAAATTGAGATTAATAACAAAAACCGAACCTGCAACGTGACAAATGCTCAGCTACAGTGGCAGGGAAAGAGAGAGAGAGAGAGAGAGGGGTAGAAAGGTAGAAAGAGACAGGGATACCAGCAGAGCGAGAGAGACACAAAAGTTGTAGCTGAATCGGTTTGGCGTTATTAGATTGAAATAAAATATTCGAATTGCTACGGTAAGGACTAAATGCAAAAGCCAATGATTTGTAAGCATGGACACGGACACTGAGCTGGACATGGAGCTGGACAAGGAGCTGAATCTGAACCTGTACAAGGACCGACAGCGGTAGCAGCAGGACATACATGTTTGTATTGGGATACATATGTATATTTAAGTTTCCATTCAATTGGGCAGAAGGCGAAATCGTTCAAATGCCAGCCAAATTGGGAAGGAGTCGGCACAAATCAATTATATGCCCGGAGAGGGAGTAAGTCCAAGAAGTAAGAGTTGAAGCAGGACACGAGAGCACACAGAGATGCAGAACAAAAAGCATAAGAAAAAGTAAACCCCAAAGCAGCAGCAAAAGCAACAGCAAAAAGGAAAAGCAAATGGAATCAGGAAAGGGAAAGGGAAAAATAGACAACATTGGCAACCTGCTGCGCGTTGAGCTAATGCCGCAGCTCAGACAAACAAAACTTCTCTTCACATCAACTTCCCCTGCTTCCCTCTCTGCGCTGCCTCCCTCAGCTTACTGCCACAGCTCTTTCACTTTCTTGCAACACGCTATGTGCCACAAAACGACGCACAATTTCGCTTTGTAGTCAATTGAAAGAAATGTTGCTTTTGGATACTCTAAAAGGGTATTCTAATTTTGTCACATCGTTTGTAACGCAATGCAGAATGGATGGTAAGTCCCTGAAATCATTATTTATCCAATCATGTAGTTAATTAATTTAATTTAAGTTAAGTTAAAAGACAAAAATAATAATAAAATTAAACATCTTGTTAACAGCTTAACTTTCAAAAATCTAACAATCAGCTAGTTGCAAAAATTTATGTTTTCTACAAAATAGCGATCGAGCTTGGGAGTCATAAGTTTTTTTTAACGATATGTATTGTTTTAAGCGGGTCGAGAGTAATTGTTTCCATGGCGCTAAAATTGGTTGAAAATTGTTTTTATTGATAATAGCTATTATGAAAATATTGAAAATCTAGATCATAATCATTTTAATCATCTTGTTAAATAAGCAACTTTAAATGCACAATTCCCAACGGGCAAGACCGCGATTCAAAATCATGTAAGTCCGCTCAGCGACCATGATCCTAATCTAACTCGCGCCAGCGTCGAATTTGCTGAGAGGCGATCGGCTCTCTGGGGCTCTATGACGCATTTGCTTTGAGTTTGAACTCACGCACTCCGCACGCCAGTCAAGCACCTAGTCGCCTGCGCCACGAGAACATTTGCTCGCGGCCGGCTTAAAACCATACATATGCCTAAAAATGATTTATGGCACCCAAGCTCGATCGCTATTTTGTCGAAACCACAGATTTTTGCAGCGAGCTGGTTGCTTCGCAAAATGTGTGTATCTGGCATGCCAGAAAGAGACAAACATATACATACGAAACGAGAGCAAAATCGACACAGCCGTTCTCATCGTTTCGTTTATTTTCGTCTGCTTTGAATTTGCTGAGACGCGATCGACTCTCCAGGGCGCTAGGCGTTCGGCTTTTTGCCGAAGTTCTGTGGGGGTCCATTAGCAAGCTAGCGTTTGCTTTCAAAAAATCTTGCGTTTGACGCATCTATGTGTTGTATGGTTAGTGCTTTAACTTTAATCGAATCAGATTTCTATATCATGTAGCTGCCATTGAAAGGATTCGTCATAAATCAAAGCTATCCCCAAATTCCATATAAACTAAGAATAGTAGAAGAAGAATAGTGGCTACAGGCCTGTAAGAGTATTTCGTCTATCGAACTTATTTTTTTTTGTAGTGACAACTGAATGGCAAAGGGGGAAGGAAGAGAAGAAGAGTGGGGAGGGGAGAAAGCATAGAGAGGATTAAGATTGGCTACAGACAGCAACACACTCTATTATTGAATGAATGAACAAGTGAAGAGCTGAAGGAAGAGAAGGCAAATTGGTTGATAGTGGAAGCGGTGGGCGTGGAGCGGTAGGAAGGGGAAAGGAGTGAGGGGTATTTGGGTGGGCTCTAGGTAAATTGCTTTTATTGCATACGCGCTTCGTGTCGCCATTTGAATTGCACTTAATTTCAATCAGTCGCCCGCTGTTAAAGCCACTTCAGCTAATTGTTTGGCTTTTGAGGCAAATGGCGAAGCGAGATGAGGAAGGGAAGGAAAAGACAGAGGAGTGGAGACCAACGGTGGCAACTCTGGCAGGATCAGGCTAATTTGCAAATGCTGCCTGCTATTTCTGCTGTCGTCGCTAGGAAACTTCAAGCGATCCCATTGAAGACTTCTTCAGTTGGCTTGATGCGACTTAACTTGGCTTTAAAATCAACTTAAGTGTTCTGCGACTTGACGTGACTCTAAGACCCTGCAGCAGCCACTCCCCGCCCACACACCTTCCCCCTGCCTTCCTCGGGCGCTGCCTTAAGTTGTTTCCAAAAAATTAATTGTAGTGGCGTTATGCGTGTTTTGCCAGAGCACTTTATAATTTCAGTGGGCGTGTATCATTAGCTGAAGCTAAGCCCAAAGCTAAAGTACCGCTCCAGCTCTGCCTCCTACCACACCCCCTCCCCCTTCCACTACGGCGCCTCCAATCCGCTGCAGCTAATGGAACTTGCTTGTTGCCTCTGCCGCGAAGTAAAGCTAAAAAAAGTTTTGACTACTTAAAGCTCCGGCGAGCTGAACTTACGGAGCTGGGGTGCAAAGAGGGGAGGGCTTATGATTAATACAGTGGGAGGGGCAGGGGAGAAAGGCGCGTGGCTTGGCAACGCATCAATAATGCGTTTTTTACTTGTTGAGCATTCCACAAAGATTAAGGAAATGTAAAACATGTCTAAGAGCAAGCAACTCGAGTAAAATGCCCTACTAACCAATATCCTGTACGGAAAAGTTATTCTGCATACACTAACGTGCTTGATAGAAATTAAGGAAAGTCTGGAACTTGAACAAATAAATTTATCAAATATTTGAAAGGAAAGTCTGGAACTCGAACAAATAAATTTATCAAATATTTGATTAAAATGTTCAGGTTTGTCATAAGTATATATATTCTTGATCAGCATCACCAGCCGATACTTTTTAGCAATGTCCTCTGTTTGTCAGCAGTTTGATTTTACCTGCATCTCGAAAAATATAAGAGCTGAGCTACAGATAATACAGATACTACAACAAGTCGTCAAGAATATTTCAAATTGATGCCATGCCTCTACGACCTCTCTATTTTTTCATAACCTTAACTTGAAAAGTACTAGAGCTATCGGGACCAAATTCACACATTATGTTCAATTCATATCTGACGACTATATCTTATAGATCACAAAGGTCAAATTGGTCGAAAATTGACTTGGTCTTGACTTGGTCTTCCATAGTGTTTATAGCTTATAGTTTTTAAAAATAGAAACCCTTTCGATAAATAAATTGCCGTAATCATAACATATTTGCTTCCGAAAAATATTTAAGCAAATTATTTTTGTGTACAGCAAATTTGTATTTTCAAATATTCCCTTTCTAGTCGAACGTTTAAGGTTGAGATTACACAACAGAAACTTGTTTAGTACTCATAGCCCTTAAGTTTTAAGAATTTGACATTTTGAAGACGATAGTGTAAAGGAACAGAATCAAGATATGAAAGAAAGTGTGAAGTAGAGTAATAAAAGATCAGGCATGTAATATAGCTATCTACAAATCTTCAGCACAGTTCGCTGCGGAGGATGCAGGATATACAAAGGGTTGCGTTTCGTCTCAAGCTGCTTGCTTGCCTTCGTTCCAGCGGCGACTCTTGGCTGCGATTTCAAAGGATAACGGCATTCCCATATGGCAAACGTGCCGCGTCTCATGACCTCATTTTCAAAATCGAAAAATCAGCGAGCGCAAAGCCCAGAGGACAGTCGATAAAACTTGGATTTATGCTATATAGACAGGCAGAGACAGATGGGGAGTGAGAGAGGTGGAGAGACAGCAGGAGAGAGAGAGACAGAGAGACGGATGAGCTTCATAAAGAGTTAGAGTGAGAGATTGGATCGCTGGTGTTGCTTCTGCTGCTGGGCTGCGAATCCAATTGAAGTGGCAACAATAACTAAATTAAAACTAAAGCCGCATGCCACTTGCTTCACTTGGCTGACACCCAGGGGGGTCAGGGGGTCAGGGATTGAGAAGGGAGGTCAAAGGGGTAAGGGGACATGCCTCCTGTCGTTGTACACGCGCTTTGAATACGTTTAAGCAAATGCCGCCCCTTCCACACGGTCCCGCCCCCAAAAGACTGTGCGACTAAATTAAAATGAAGCATTGCGGAATGATTTTTACCGCCTTCTCCATCCACTATATAAACACAGCAAACTGGAGAATAGAGCAAAGAGTGTGTAGTGTGGCGGGGTCTTTGCTGGAGAAGGGGTTGGGAGACGGGGCGCATCCACACGCACAGCTGGCTGCTAAGCAGACTGGCGCCAAAATTGTGGCTGACTTCACAGATTTTTCATGACGATGACAAGATGACGGCTTAGCTGTATGGTCCATAAGGATACAGCCATGACACTGACTACGTCTCCACTTCCCTTCTCCCTGCTTCACCTACAGCCCTGCCTCGACCTCCATCCACCTCTACCACTGCGTCTCGGTCTCCTTCATCAGCTTTGGCTTAGCTTTTGCTTTGGCTTTGGCACTGGCCATGCCCAGCAGCAAGTGCTGACTCCCAATGACTTTTAGTGACTTCATAGTTATACTCTCTCCATTTCTCTCACTCTATGTCTATTCCTAATTCTCTCTTTCTCCCTCTCTCCCACTCGCTGTTGGACTGGCTCTCTCGTTAATGCCGCCCAGTTGAGCGCCACAGGGCGAATTCTCACTGTGAGATGGAGCCACACTGTTAAGCATCGTCTACACTGAGAAATAAAAATACTTTTCATAAAATAAAAAATCAATCTTTAACTCAATTTTCCATATAAAGAAACAATATTCGACCGATTTGTCCTATGGGAGCTAGAGGTTATAGTTGTCGGATCCGGACCTAAATTGGTAAGGGTAGCGATAATCTTGGTTACGATAGCTCAACTAACACTAAACGTATTCACACAAATTTTCTATTTTAGACCGATTTGTCCTATGAGAGCTAAAGGATATAGTCTCCCGATCAGATAACAGATAACTATAACTATCCTCAATAAATTTTGTTCAAATCTAAAAACTATATCCCATTGCTCCCATTGAACAAATTGTTCAAAAATTACTTATTTTTAAAGAAAATAGTTACCCAAATGAGTACGGGGTCTTTTACAGTCGGCTCGCTCAACAGTAGCATTTCTTACTTGTTTTTCTCCGTGTACTTTATTACGATATCAAGGAAATAAATATTTGTTGTATTTTGTGGTGTATTTTTTGAACAGTGTACATGTGGTGTGCGTCTGTCTGAGTGTTTGTGTGCAAGTGTGTGTGTAGGTGACATGTCCATGTCACGAGAACAGCCCGCCCGCAACGAGGCGCCAGCTCATCAGCTACACTTTGGCTTGGGTGCACATAGAGAACCGCCTGCTAGCTGCTATCCCTGCCCCCTCTCTTCTGCCCTCTTTTCTACTGTGACTCCCCGCCAATGTCCCTCTGCTGAGTACTATGGCAACACGCCTGTTGTAGCTCTAGCTGATCCTTAGGGAGATACCATACTACGCTGAGCAAATGCTTGGCAAGTGTCATTCGGGGGTTGATTGCTCCTTGCTCCTTTGTTGCTTTGCTGTTTTGTTCCTTGCTGCTTTTCTCTGGCTTTTGTTGTTGTTTTAAGTTGTCGCTGTATTAAAAAATAGAAACACAACAACAGCAACAACAAAAACTCGCTCCATATGGCCGTCTTTCAACCCAGATCCAAAAGCCAAAGCCACGTCCACATCCACAAAGCCAAGAGTCAACACTCAGGGTGAAGGGGGTCGGCAGTGGGGGTGTCTAGAGAGCAGGATGGTGGAGGGAGCAGGAGGTGTGGGGTATTTTCGACAAACGCTTCGCTGTTGGGTGTCCTCTCTTGCTCGTTTTCATAATCGGGCGGTAATTGTACACCAATTTGACTTATGAATATAAATTAACTGTGAAACGTGCGACAGTAAAAAAACACACTCACACATACACGCACCCCAATACACACACACACCCGTACGCACACAAACTTATTTGTGGGGATGTGTGAGTCAGAGCTCAGCAGGAAGGATTGGAAGGGGACGTGGGAGGGAAAGGAAAAGGAACTAGAGTTTTATCAAGATCATTTCACAATACTGTTGACAATCGAGATTATTGTAGGTTCTTTGTGAATACTCGTTTGTTCACTCATTTGTATTCGTTTATTCACAATTAAGATGAAACAGTTTTAGATTATTTTCTTGTAGTTCTAAATGACAGCTTAGTGTATCAATAAAGCTGATTTCAGTAGGAATTGAATTTAATTACGAATTGATTTTAAATTATTTGTAAGGAATTGAATAAGATAATAGATAACTAGTTCAAAAAAGAATGAACACAAAAACAAATTAAGATAGTTGCTAAGAAAGATACAAGATAAGGTCAAAAGATTTTAGAATAATAATTAACTTAGTAGACGTTTAAATAAATATGCATAATTCTAAGAACTATTTCGAATTAATTGAGTATCTTTAAACAATTCTTAAAACAGTTAACACACACCATTAAAGTAAAATAAAACCACAAAAAAATGAACGAAAGCAAAATAAGGAAAGAAAAGTGGAAAATTGGGTGACAAAACCCGAGTCCACCATAAAAACAATCGAACGAATCTCAAAAGAAATTAAGGGATGAACAAAATAAAAAGTCAAAGTAACTGGAGATTGATAGAAAGTATCAAAAACATTGACAGACATGGAGACAGAGAGAAGAAATGAAGCATAAAACGAAATAAGAAAATCAAAATAAAGTGAAGTTTAAATTGAATGTGAATTTAAGCACTCTTTTTTTAGAGTTCAACTAGCTTTCTGTATATTTTTTGACTTAAAGCTGAAAATGTATATAAACTAAGTTTCAAAGAAAATTTTATTTTTCTTTAACTTAATTCATTTAAACAATTATTTTTTCTTTCTTGCTTTTTAGTTAAATTTCTACCGGTTTATTGTCTGCTGAAATCAAATGATTGGAATAAGCAATTATTCATAAGTTTATAGGAATATCTCTGGGTATCATTGTGCTCTAAATGGAACTCAATCATTGAGCTGATTTAATTCACAGCTTGCTTTATAATTAGATTTTGCGACAGCGGATCATATGTAAGTGACTAAAGAGAGCAAAAAGACTAGACACCAGAATGAATACTAGAGTGGATGTGGCAGTGAATACTTGTGTGTGTTTGTGTAATTGCTTTAAACTGTCCAGAATGGCTATTAAAAGCCAATGGACAACGTCATCATCGAGCCACATCCTGTGTTCGGGGTCCAAAAACCAACCAAGGGAGAGAGGAGAGAAAGATAGAAAGAGAGTGAGAGAGAAAAACCCAAAACGGATAACAGCAAGCAAAGGGTGGCCCGAGGGAGGACGGGGAGCAGTGTGGAGATGGCAAGCAGGACACTGTCGAAGGACATGCGAGAAAAACCAAGTGATTTGCATGTGTAATTCGATTTGCGGTCTCAGAACTTGACGAGCTTAACACTCGTCTCTCCAAGCAGGAATCAGGAACAGAGGACAGCATCAGCTGCAGGAGATCTTACTACATACATGAGTGTATGACTGTGTGTGTGTGGGTGTGCGTGTGTGTGACAGTTAGACAAATGCCGACGGCGGCGACGCACAAACTTCAAATAAATCAAGAAAGCCAATTTATATTTGGTATATGGCCCATTAAATGAAATCTTATGAAGTTCGGATGACAATTACATAAATAATTATACGAAAGGGTGCCGCGTCTAGCATATCAAAGTGTGTGTGCTTGTGTGTGTCGGTGTTATTGTGTGTAACCTAAGTATTGAGCTTAGGTCCCTTCCCTTTCTCCCGTTTGCTCTCAGAGGCGTCTCATGTGCTTGTATTATTTATGTGTGTCGCACACACACACACACACACACACCCACCCGTACATAGACATGTCACAAAAACCCAGGAAGGATATACAATTGCACTTAAAGCACACTCTCCATATGTTGCCACAAAGCGCCTTTGCTGACTGCCGCATCCGCATCCGCCACCGCTTCCTCCCCCGCACACCCATCCCCATTCCCTACCGCCTTCATCGCATCCGCATCCGGTTGTGCATGTGTAACTGTAACTCAATCCATGTAACCAGGGGAAGAGGGGCTGTTACGGTTACGCCCAGCTTTCCGCTGCTTGTATTAGTTGTTGGTTTTTCCTTTATTTTTCCAACGTTGCATGCAGCATTTCAAGTGCGTTTCATTTACAATTTCCTTGGGTTTTATGCGTCCGTTGCGACACAATGCCAGACATGGAAAGGTTGAAAGTTGCTTTGGCTTTTATGTCATTGTTATATGCTTATTGTTGTGTCTTGCGTTGATGTTGCAGTTGCAATTGCCGTTGCCGTTGCCGTTGCCATTGCTGTTGATGCTGCTGCCGTTAAAACTGTTTGCTGCAATCGAATCACGGCGGCCGTAAAAGATGCAAATGGCAGCCAAGATGCAAAGAAGCCAAGCAGCCAAGCAGGCAAACAGCTAAGAAGCCAAGAAGCCATGAAGCCATTTAGACGATCCCAAAAGCATTGCCAATATTATTGGTATACACGCGGCGTATACGCAATGTCTGCTTCCAGTATATAGAGTCTGCTATAGTCTGCTTAAAGTGTATACTATTTATTATACTCTTTATTATATGCTGCATATTGTTGCATATGAAAGCAGACGCTGGAAATTTATCAGCAGCTGTTGCCAGCTGGACGTGAAAATGTGTAAATGTGTGAATGTGAAAATGTGCTTAATGGCAGCAACCCAGCCAAACAACCAAACAGCCAAACAGCTAAAGAGCCAAACGGCTAAAGAGCCAAAGAGCCAACGAGCCATTTCAGCCAGCCAAAAGTAGGCCAAACACACAACAACAACACAGTCACAACAACTGAAATATACGCGCATACACACGACTCTCCCTTCTCCTCCTATCACTCATTCCACATCCCACCCTACTCCCCACCAATACAATTGTTTGTCCAACGAAGCGTCTGTCTGACTGCTCCTCATTCTGTCCCTTCGTCCGTCTGTCTGTCTGTCTCTGTGTTGTGGCAACTCCAGCCAAGCCGCGCAGAAATTTATCCAGCCAGCAGATGGGAGAGAGAGACAATTCAATTTTTCATGTGGAGCGACACTTCGCGTGCCACTTGCCACATATTCGCGACACATGTAATTTAAGAGTCTCGAATGCAGCTTAAAGCCAAAAAATCAAGCTCAACCTAAGAACATGAGAAGGACACAAAAATAGCTATTAAAAGCAGTTTTACATGTAGAAGAAAATATTTGAATTTTTTAAAAATATTTTTATTTACCCTGTATGCAAATATATATTTGAATTTTAGCTAAAAATATTCAAATAATTATTTTTTCTAATATATTAATTAAGTTAGCTATTAACTTTTGTTTAATTATACATTTTTTGTAAATATACATTTTTATTTATTTTTCAAATACGTTTGGATTTAAATTATACATTTATTTTTATTCAAAATACATTTTGGTTCAAAAATAATATTAATATAAAATAAATTAATGTTTTAATTTCAAATTTAAGTATGTTTTCGTATTTTTAGACCCCGTACTCTAAAAAAGAGTAGAGTATATATTCTTGATCAGCATCAACAGCCAAGTCAATGCTCGTCTGTCCGTCCGTATGAACACCTGAATCTTTTAAACTACAAGAGCTGGAGTCACCAAATTTGGAATGAAAGTACGTCTATATGTCAGGCAGGATAAGTGGCTAAACTAGCCACACTGCTGCTCTCCCGCTACTGATAAGCGTTGTCGGCTCACGCATAGAATTTTCATACGCCGCCCGAAAGTATGCTACGGATAAGCGGTTCGATCCACGCACATAATTTCATACGCTGCCGTAATCATGCTATAAAATGTTTGAAGCAAAAGTATTGAAAATTGAAATCCCAATAATTCATATTTTCAACTTTGAATGATTATTTCTCAGCCAAATCAAGTGATATTTTGAAACGCGTGGACTTTTTAGACTCTAGCCAACTAGTAGCATCGATTCCCTGCCAAAATTCAAATTTTTAAATTCGACCCCATTTTGACAAATTTTGCAGTGTTACCCCTTTGCATTTTTGTCAAAAATCGTAAAAATTTAAGATTGCGATTTTTTGATACCAATCGATAGTCCTGGTCCTCCCGAGTCCAAAAAAGTCATACCAACCGAAAATCTGACGTCTGAGTCCATAAATATTCAATATCAAAGCACATAATTTTCATACGCGGCCGGAAATTATGCTATATAATATTGTAGGGCTCCCGCACTCTAATCTCTGTAATTGAATTTAAATTATAATCGTCATCAACAACCGAGTCTATATAGCGATGCCCTTCAGTCCATTTGTCTGTCCGTCCGTCCGTCTGTCCGTCTGTCCGCCCGTCCGTCTGTCCGTCCGTCTTCCTGCCCGTCTGTCTGACCATATGAACACCTGGATCTTTTAAATCTGAGCTGAAATACCAGGCCAACATAGATGGTCAGCAGGTTGCAATACATAAACTAAACAAACAAAAAGGTTTGTTTATACACGTGCACAGATCAGTTTCCCGCCAAACCCACGTGCACTGCCTCCCTCTTCCACCCACTCTCTGTTTACGATCTCTTCTCTGTTTGTCCTTCTGCCGGTCTGTCTGTCTGTCCGTCTGTCAGTCCGCCTGTCAGTCCGTGTGTCCGTCCGTCTGTCTGTGCGTCCGTCGGTCTGTCCGTTTTTCTGCCCGTCTGTCTGTCCGTATGAACACCTGGATCTTTTAAATCTGGGCTGAAATACCAGGCCAACATAGATGGTCAGCAGGTTGCAATACATAAAGTAAACAAACAAAAAGGTTTGTTTATACACGTGCACAGATCGGTTTCCCGCCATACCCACGTGCGCTGCCTCCCTCTTCCACCCACTCTCTGTTTACGATCTCTTCTCTGTTGTCCTTCTGTCTGACTGTCCGTCTGTCTGTCAGTCTGTCTGTCTGTCCTTCTGTCTGTATGTCAGTCTGTCTGTCCATTCGTCTGTCCATCCGTCTGTCCGTCCGTATGAACACCTGGATCTTTTAAATCTGAGCTGAAATACCAGGCCAACATAGATGGTCAGCAGGTTGCAATACATAAAGTAAACAAACAAAAAGGTTTGTTTATACACGTGCACAGATCGGTTTCCCGCCATACCCACGTGCGCTGCCTCCCTCTTCCACCCACTCTCTGTTTACGATCTCTTCTCTGTTGTCCTTCTGTCTGACTGTCCGTCTGTCTGTCAGTCTGTCTGTCAGTCTGTCTGTCTGTCCTTCTGTCTGTATGTCAGTCTGTCTGTCCATTCGTCTGTCCATCCGTCTGTCCGTCCGTATGAACACCTGGATCTTTTAAATCTGAGCTGAAATACCAGGCCAACATAGATGGTCAGCAGGTTGCAATACATAAACTAAACAAACAAAAAGGTTTGTTTATACACGTGCACAGATCAGTTTCCCGCCAAACCCACGTGCGCTGCCTCCCTCTTCCACCCACTCTCTGTCTACGATCTCTTCTCTGTTGTCCTTCTGTCTGACTGTCCGTCTGTCTGTCTGTCTGTCAGTCTGTCTGTCTGTCCTTCTGTCTGTCTGTCCGTCTTTCTGCCCGTCTGTCTGTCCGTATGAACACCTGGATCTTTTAAATCTGGGCTGAAATACCAGGCCAACATAAATGGTCAGCAGGTTGCAATACATAAAGTAAACAAACAAAAAGGTTTGTTTATACACGTGCACAGATCAGTTTCCCTCTAAGACCACGTGCACTGCCTCCCTCTTCCACCCACTCTCTGTTTACGATCTCTTCTCTGTTTGTCCTTCTGCCGGTCTGTCTGTCTGTCCGTCTGACAGTCCGCCTGTCAGTCCGTATGTCCGTCCGTCTGTCTGTGCGTCCGTCTGTCTGTCCGTCTTTCAGCCCGTCTGTCTGTCCGTATGAACACCTGGATCTTTTAAATCTGGGCTGAAATACCAGGCCAACATAGATGGTCAGCAGGTTGCAATACATAAAGTAAACAAACAAAAAGGTTTGTTTATACACGTGCACAGATCAGTTTCCCGCTAAGACCACGTGCACTGCCTCCCTCTTCCACCCACTCTCTGTTTACGATCTCTTCTCTGTTTGTCCTTCTGACCGTCTGTCTGTCCGTCCGTCCGTCCGCCTGTCAGTCTGTCCGTCTGTCTGTCTGTCCGTCTGTCTATCCGTCCGTCTGTACGTCTGTCTGTCCGTCCGTCCGTCCGTATGAACACCTGGTTTTTTTAAATCTGAGCTGAAATACCAGGCCAACAGAAATAGTCAGCTGGTTGCAATACATAAAAAGGTTTGTTTATACACGTGCACAGCACAAGGAGCACTCTCTGTTTACTGTTTACGTATGCTCCCGCTCTCTACTCTCTGTAACATTAAGTTAACATTGACTTAACATTAACTTAACATTTACTTAACATTAACTTAACATTATCTTAACATTAACTTAACATTAACTTAACATTAACTTAACATTACCTTAACATTAATTTAACATTAATTTAACATTAATTTAACATTACATTAACATTAACTTAACATTAACTTAACATTAACTTAACATTAACTTAACATTAAATTAAAATTAACATTGACTTAACATTTATTTAACATTAAAATTGCATTAAAATTAAAATTGACGTAACATTAACATTGACTCAACAATAACATTGTTCGTTAGTGTTAGTTATTTTTGCTGAAATACCAGGCAAACAGAGAGATCAGAAGGTCGCACTGAAAAAATTATTTAACATTACCACTAACATTGAATTACATTAACATTGAATTAACATTAACATTGAATTTATATTTTTATTGAATATAAATGCGTTAATGTATTTATTGTCACTGCACACATACATAGCTAAATATCTTAAAATATTTGTATAGGAATTTTAAAGGCTGTCTATTTTAAATTATTGAATTAAGAAAGGTTTTAACAGCGTTACAGCTACTTTATAAAAGTTTCTCAGAAAATGTTTTAAGATTACTTCAGCTTGCAAAATTCTTAAGCTTTTTTTAACTTTCCCATCAAGTAAATAAAATCATAAGTAAGTTGTAAGTTTAAAAAAAATCAATTAAGAACTTTGCAAATTCCCGCTAATCGTTTCTCAATTAGCAAAGAATGAGAAAATTTCCATATGCGCTTAAAAGTATGCTATGGAATTTGTAACTTTTCTATTGGTTTTGCTTCCTGTTTTTGGACTTGTTTGGTTAGCTCGGTGTGCGTGTGTGTGTGAGACTGTGTGTTGTGGCATTAGGTGGCGATTAGATGTCAACTATTTGCCATTTAGCGTTGCACAATTGCCAAAAGTTAAGAGCCATATGTGTGTGTGTGTGTGTGTGTGTGTGCATAAAGTTCGACTGCAACTTTGCTGAAAAGGCAGCAAAGGCAGCAACAAGTTTGCCAAGACACACACCACAATCACGTACTCGTATATCAGGCACACACACACACACACTCTCACACAGCTGCTGGTATGTTTCAAAAGTTACGCAGACCCTTGTGCAGGCGCAAACAATTGACTTTTGAGCATCGTTCCTCGTCTGCCTCAACTTCAGCCCTCTCTGCTGCTGACTCTGCCTCTGCCTCTGCTGCTGCTGCTGCGACAACGACAGCGATGTCAATGTAGCCGGCGCCAGACCCTTGTTGTTGTGGTTGCTACAATTGCTGTTGTTTTTGTTGCTTTTGGCTGCCTTAGCCACAGCTAAGTAAAAGCAAAAACATATGAGACATACTTGTTACTTTTTTGCTTGTTTGCTTGTTTGCTTCCTATGCCAATAAATGCCAACGCATATGGACGCTGCTTCAGCCTCAGTCATAGTCTCCGTCGCAGTCTCAGTCTCAGCCTCAGTTTCAGTTTGCTTTAAATGCCTGCAGTTGTTGTTGTTGTTGTCGTGTGTTTCTTTAATGCCAAGCTCGGTAAAAATTAAGCATAATACTAAGTAGACGACGAGCGACGGCGACCAAAACTCCCAACAGCAAACGGTTTGCTAAAATAAAAAAATAAATAAAATAAAAAAAAGTAAAAAACACGAAACGGAATAAAGAAAAGGAAAAATGCGAAGAAGGAAAAAAAAAAGACCAAAGCGAAGCGCCGCCAGCTGTCCATATGGATGTTGTTGCTGCTGTTGCCGTTGCTGTTGCTGTTGCTGCTAATGTGTGTGGCGGGCACACACTCTCGTGCCTGCTCTTTCACACCTACAAGTGTGGGCGTTTATGCGCTCCAGCTCTCTCGCTTGCTCTCGCCGTCTCTCTGTTGCACGCACACACATTGTTGCCCACGGCCAGACGGGGCTGTTGCTGCTGCCGTGGCTGTTGCTGTTGCTGCTGCTGCTTGTTGCTTCACTTGTTGGCAGCCGGCCATTGCGCCGGCGCAGTTGTTCCTGCTGCTTGTAACACAATAACAACAGTTGAATGCAATCCACATCACGTATACGCACCGTATGCCATACTTTAAACCACAGTCGACTACACTGCTGACTACAGACTACAGGTGGGTGGTTGTAGCCGCATATTGCTCCCAGTTGCTGCTGCATTGCTTACTGCATTCAGTTTACACAAATAAACTAAGACACAAATGAAGAGAGCACTCGAGAGCCAACGAGCATATGTCAACTGGTTGCCGTTTGTGGATTCCATTCGGCAACTGAACGAAGTCTCGCAACAGGCGACACCGACGGCAGCAGCAGCAACAACAACAACAGCAGCAGCAACGACAACAGCAGCAGCAACAGCAACAACATTTTTCATCCCTTTTGCGAACTGTTGCTGCTACACCGCGCCCAAGTTACCATAGATACACCCTCTACCGCCCACTCCTGCCCCAAAATGCCCACGTTCGAGGGTTGACGACGACGCGACACGACGTCGACTGAAGCAGCAGCGGCAGCGACGTCGCTGTCGCCGTGTGCCAGCGCAGCATGCGTTGCTAGACTTGCTGCCCGATAAATTATCAGGCTTCATAACAGTCACAGTCTGACTGGCAACGATTGTGGTACTCTTGCCTGGAACACACACTTTTCCACTCATACACACACAGCCGAGAACACACACACTCACACACACCCTCACATACACTCTCACTGACTAAGTTCAGTAGAATTTGTTGATAACAAAACTGTTAGTGAAAGTTATGCCAAGTTAAGCAACAATTTAAAGCAAAAAGTTTGTCAACAAAATATGGAAATACACGCAGAATTCGAGCAGCAAGGAAAATGGGAAAACCCGTAGCATAAATAGCGGCGCGAAGCGAGAAAAACACACCATATGGCTGAGTAAGTAGATAATACACATATTATTAACTTTTGCTCTTATCGTATTAAATATTCAATATGCTGTATTAAGTATTAAATAATAAATGTGAGCGGGCTGATAAGAGTAGGTTAGGAGCAGGGGGAGTAGGCAGAGGCAGGGGGTGGGTCTAACATATGGCAGCTAATTTATGGCACTGTCACCACTAACTCACAACTGGGCTAAGAACGTGAGAGATCAAATGTTGGAACGTGTTTCTGGCAGGCAAACAAATCAAACTTGGCAAATTGAATTGCCAACAGACAGGCCAGGCCAACAGGTAGAGCTGACCAACAGACAGTACTGTCCGTATCCAGTGTCCAATTTGCCTGTGAGCCAATTTTGACGGCTTCTCAGCTTTGGCTTTTTGCATCTACATTTTTATTCCTTTTTTCTTTGCTGCTGCTGCTTTTGGCCCTTGGCTTTTGGCTTTTGGCCTTTGGGTCTGCGCTGCGTGATTGATCATTGTGATATATATCGCAGTCAGCTAACGGTGCTAACACCTAAACGTCAACTTTAATTAATGTCCCTCAGCCCAAAGGCGTTGTCTGTGGCTGTGTCTGTGTTTGTGTTTGTACGCTTGTCTTGGCCATAAAGCGGCTGACTGACATGGGTATTGGCCAAATTTAATTTCGTTTAAATTACAAAAAAAAAGAAGGAAAAGCAAGCCAGACTGACAGTGTCTGTTAACTTGGTCGTTTCTCGTTTACCGTTTACCACTGACGCTGACTAATAAGCAATAAAAGTGGAAATTGAAATTTAACACCTGTTGATAACACACGATGACAGCAGCAACAGCAAGAACAACATCAACGACCACTGCGACGACGGCAGCAACTATAAGCCAGCCTCATTAATTGCACTAAACAAACGCAGCCAGAGCGCCGTGTAAACGAGCAGGCAGCAGCAGCAGCAGTAGCAGCGCACCACCAGCAACTGTTGTTGCTGGAGCTGAACGGTTGCAGCAGCTGCCAACTGGCAACAGCAACAGGCAACGGGCAACGGGCAACAGGCAACTTCGATGGCGGGTGCTAAATTTATGGCCAAGCTCATATGCAGCCAGCACAAGGCCAGCGCCATTTTGTTCAGTGTGTCTGTGTGTGTGTGTGTTGGTGTGCCCGTGTGTGTGCAGCTCCAGACAGTTGCCTGCATATCAGGATTTTATGCGTTCGACACTGCGAGCAATAAAAGAAATTTGTTGGCCTGAACGCCATATAACTATATACATATATGTATATTGACTTGCATCTAAATCCAATAGAGCGACAGAGATAGCTGGTTTCTAATACCGAAGCGAGCGAAAGAGATACCGAGCAAAGTGAACTTTTTTATGGCCAGCAAATGCTGCTAATGGACATAAATTTAAGTTATCCAAGCAGCTAAATAAATGAAACTATCCACAAAAAATGGAAGCGAAAGTGTGATAAGAGCACAAATAAAAGCGATAAACTGTGGCAGCGAATACAAAGTGAGACAGAGAGAGAGAGAGACAGAGAGAGAGAGAGAGAGAGAGAAAACTGCTATTATTTATGACATTTAGAAAACTTTGTGGAAACTTCAAGCGATTAAAGATCACTTTCTATTACGAGGCACTGTTAAATCAACACACAAAAACGAAGTCGGAAGCGGAAGTGCGGTAAAGCGGAAGTAGAGAAGTACAAACTAACCTATAAAATTTGAAGCAAAACTTTTATTACATTTCTTAAATCTGCTTTAACGAAAGCTTTAATTTAAGACTGTTTGTTGAAAGGGAAATTCTTCATCTTCATCTGTAAAAATGATTCAGCCGAGCTTATGGACTGCAAGAGACCTCGTAGTTATTCTATTCGTACAATTGCGTACAATTGTTTGAGAGAAATATGTTAAAAATCCATAACTTGTATTCACCATATTTGAAAAAGTAAAACTAAAAGAATCACAAAATGAAAATATGGCAGAACTTCAATTTTAGGTGTGTTTGTTGTTGCTGCGTTAGCGTCGGTCTCTCTAATCGTCTGCCTCCTCTCGTTGCTTCACTGAAAGTTGGCTAGGTCGGCAGGACCTAGGCAGACTTGCCAAGAATCTGCCTTGGCAGCGTAGTCGTCAGCTGAATAGATCGTAGATCTCTCTCCCTCTCTCTCTCTCTCTCTCTCGCTCTCTCTCTATCTGCGTCGTCCTAAGCCCCGGTAGTCTGCTGGCTTGAAGCTACTTCTTTCTGAGTGTGTGAGCTTGCATATAACACATTGTGCTGCTCCTATTTGCCCTGTACAAGTTGTGCTATATTACAACGTACCTATCTATTTTGCCTCATTTCACTTAGTCGATAAGTAATCATATAAATTTAGTTTCAAATATATTAATTATTCTTTTATGTGTTTTAAACGTTAACTAACTTCAACCCCTAAGCTTTAAGTACAGTTGAAATGATCTGTGATCTCTACCATTTAATAAGCAACTCTGTTCCTTGTGCTTCGCTCACTTTTGGCTTTTAAGTTAATTAAATGAAAATGAAACTCATTAGTCTTTAAGTCAAAGAAATTAAAGAAGACGAAAAAAACACGCAGACTCTAAATAAGACAAAGTCAAAAGTTTCCTGCTGCTTTCGCTTACTTTTCGCTGTTTCTTCACCTTCATCTTCGTTCCTCCAAATCCCTCACCATTTCTTTCTCTTTTGTTAAGTTTGTCCAGTTTTTTGTGGGAATTTATCTAGCTTTAGAGATGGATTTACACCGCACTAACCGTTATTTAACACAAAATCAGCTTAGTTACGAGATTAACACACTCACACCTACACACACACCCATTCACACATAACTATGCATCACATGTACTGCAAGTTTCAAGTTACAAGTTGTAAGTAAATTCGTGGAGCTCTTTCTCATTCTCCTACTGTCTTTCCCTCCCTCCTTATGTTAAGTAAGTATAAGTAATGTTTATATATATGGGTATATAATGTCCATAAATATCATATTTTGCTAGTTACTTTTCAATCAATCGTTAAAATGCGTAAAGCTGTGAAAACATCAAAATTGTTTCAATTTTTGCTGCTCAAATAATAAAACATCGATGAGCGCTCCATGTGACCATTAAATGCCCTTAAGTGCCAATTAATGTTTGACTTATACACGCACAGACACACACGCATACTCGCACACCCACACACAAACACACACAAAAAGAGCGACTTTTGTGAGGGTTGACATTGATATTAATGCTGGACATGATGCAGAGATTTGCGGGACTGCGAAAGGGGCCGGGTGTAAGGTGTGGGCAGGGAATGGTTACAGCTGCGAGACGCACAAAATCTTATGACAAAAGCATAAAGTATTTTCAATAGATATATAGTAAATATATATATTATATACTTGTATAAGAGAAATACTTATCGTAACTTTTGTGGGACTTTTTAAACAGCAATTATATTCAGTTATTGGAGCGTATTAATGCGACTACGTTAAATACCCACACCCATAGCTACGCACACACACACACACACACACACTTAGAATGGGGGTGTGAGGGTATTGGTATTTATGCCACACCTGATCCGAATGATGCGCATTAAACAAAGCTGAGGTAAGCTCATTTGAGTTGGCATTTACGAGTCTGTGGCATGCGACATGTGGCATGCTGATATGCTGCATGTTTTGGCTATTCAGTTATGGCCATTGAGTAATCAGCTATATTATTGTGTGCAGCTTTTGGTTCCATTTAATTAGTTATTCGCCTTGGCTCGACTTTTGCAGCACACAATTTGCCCATTTGTCTGTCACTGCAGCTGCAAAACAATTTGTGCATAATTAATAAATGTTTCCCCTTAACAACTGAAAGCATTCACTGATTGAGCGCTATTCTGTGCAAATGACCCAGTCAAACATGACCCCAAAAAACAACAAGAAAACAAAAATAGAGAAGAGGATGACTTCAAAAAGTAACTGAACTCGCTGGAAAGCCAAAAGCGAAGAGCGACAAAAGTGTCTGGCAATTTTGCATTGCTGGCACTTTGAATGAATGCGTTTTAATTAACTTAATATGCAGCGCACAACACAACAACGCAAAAGGGTTGAATTCTTGCACAAAACATTGCGAAAGGGGTGAAGTGATACCCTGTAAAGTCATTCCGCAGTTAAAGCTACTTGAAGCCAAGGTTAGACAGGTGAAACGTGGCTAAAAGTCAAACTGCTTGGCTAGCTAAATTTATAATGCTACCATTTAATTAAAGCTAATAGATATTTTTGTGTTATTCATTTATTTTTCCTTTCATGGTCTTAATATTTATGGAATTATTAGTAAAAACTAAATTTAAAAGAGCTGTAAAAATTGGGTTTTTGATTTTTGTAGCATACTTTTCAGCGCTTAATGCCTTTGGTAACTTTTAAAGACTTTGCAGCTCAAATACACCTTAATTAGTTAGGTTTAGCTATAAAAATGTCTTTGCATGTCACGTGCTCAAGCTTAATACATACATTAATAAAATATTAAATGGCCTTAAGTTGTCACTAGCTTGCTGTGAAATATTTTTTGCGATTCTGCAGAGTAGTTAGCTATGCAAATGTTTCACTTTGTGTCTATAAGTCCTTAACTATGCAACAGGGTAAATGCTTTAAAAAATCTTTTATAAATTGGCTGAGCATTCGCCATTTAGAAAGGAGTAAAGTGCGGGGTCTGTACGAGCTGCTGATACTAAAAGGACAGAAAAAGAGAGAGGAAGTGATTAAGTGAGGAAGAGAGCTGCCACTAAAAGCATTCCCTAAAAATCTGTCCTACGAAATCAAGCCCAATGAACCTAAACTTCAAATGCCCAAAATCAAAAGTTTTCCTTCTGTTTTTTCTACATTTTAGCATACATATGTATATGTTTTGCATACTATGTTTACTCTGCAAAAAGAATCTTTTTTAATATTTTTTTGGGCCTTGTTATTGTTTACATTGGTAGCATAAATCAAGTTGAAATGAACTCATGTGTCACATTATCGAATGGATATATGCGCTGGCAGTCGCGAAATCATTTGAATATCATTAACAATGGCAACAGCAGCAGCAGCTATAGCAAGAACAGCTCTAAAAACAACAATAATGCTGCCAAAATTAGCTAAACAACAGAACGACAGAACAACGTAATACACATTTCCACAGGACTCTGAAATTGCGGTTGAATTTGTTAGTTTGGTTGAGAAATTGTTTGCTGTTTTTGATTTTTGATTTTTGATTGCATAAATTCAATTCCAATATTTGTGGCTTTTGTGGGAAAAAGTGCAATTGTTATTGGATTTGTTGTTGTTGTCGTGGTTGTTGGTTGTGTGTTCAATTTGTGCGCTTAATTAAACTTGGCAAATGATATTTCAATTAACGACAAACAGTCAGTCGAGAGTCTCTTCAGCTGCTGTGTTGTAGGTATTAATCTTTGTTCTTTTGATCTGTCTCGCACAACAAATAGTTGCAGAAGCAACTTTACGTACGTGGTCAAAATGGATTGTGGCTGCTGCAATTTCAAGTTGGCCAAGTTGGCCAAGTTGGCCAAGAGTTGAGGCAAACTTGGCCGCAGACAACGACGGAAACGGATATGAATGCGATGCGAGTGCGGATGGGAATGGAAATGAAACAACAGCAACAGCAACTGAGTATCTGTCTGCGTCTGTCAATGTTGGCACAAATTGTTTGTCACGCAGTGCAAATACTTCGTGATGTTGCTCTGCTATGCGGCATTATGCGCGATTTATTTTCGAACCAATAACCTCGGGGGCAGCAGCTACCACAAGGATACAGTAGCAGCCACAGCGAGAGAGACAAGAAGACATGGCAACAAAATGAGGCAAGAAAACTCAAGACAAGGCACAGCTATAGAATGAATCAAATACGCTACCAACAGCAAATGCCAACGGCAACAGGCAACAGCAACAGCAACAGGCAACAACAGCAACAACGGGCAATACAGAAATACACACGACATCAAATAAAATATATAAAAAATAAATAGATAGATATAAGAAAACAATTTGATATTGGCAAACAGGAAAAGCGACAGACAGGCGACCAAACAAACAGACAAATTTCTAATTAATCCCAAAGTCTCATGTGCACCCAAAAAAAGTATAAAAAAAACACCAGAAGTAGGAGAAATGGGAAAACACAGATATAAGCGAATAATTTGCACTTTTTACCTGCTAATTAGCTTGAAATGTTGCTCAACTTTTGCATCAAACCGGGATAGTGTGTTCAGCATCTGGATTATATAAGTTTTAATGCAGTTTTATGCTAGAGCTTACTGCTTACCACCTACCACTCCGCCGTACACTATGTCTACGCCGTAATTGAGTTTTATATACATTTTGCATTTTGCTTCACACACTCACACTCACAAACATACACACAGCTTGTTGGCAGAAAGTTGTTTGATTGGCTTTTGCCCAGCCACCAAATTGCAAAATAATTGCAACAACAACACGAGAGGGGAGTGAAGAGGGGCGGTGTTTAGGGGTAGGTAAGGTGCAGTTGCTGATTGCGAAACAACTTAATTTTATAGATAGTGACACTACGGACTGTTGTCAACTAGACTTGCCCCATAATAGACAGTTGTTGTTGCTGTTGTTGGCGATTTTGCTGCTGTTCATTACATTTTGCAACTGCAACAACAGCAGCAGCAACAACAATGATGACGGCAAGTTTGTATAATGTAATTAATTAATTATAGTGAAACAACGAAGCGGTCACATTCCAAAACACACACGCACACACAGCAAGAGTGAGAGCGACACAGAAAGTGGGGAGGGAGTCATGCAAACTAACGGCAGCAGCAACAAGCACAAGAAAAGGATGTTCCTGGTTTCAGTTGCGTCGCGTATTGTGAACATTTTATGAGCTTGAAATGCTGCCGAGGACTACAGCCCCTCCGCTCTACACCTAAGGGTGGCCAGGACAACGCTCTGCTCGTATACGTGTTTGCCCTGTAACTTAATTACAAATTACAGTGCAATTAATTTTGCGGCTTGGGCATTATTAGGCATATCAGGCGTAACAAAAAACCACCAACCAAGGATAAATAAATATCTAACCAGCCGCAAAACGTGGAGAAAGGACCGCTTCCTCGCCCTATGAACCACCTCGGGTAAGTTGATGAAAATTGAATAAAAAACTAAACCAGAAAATAGTGAAAAGCATAAAGAAAACTCGTATAGTCGTAAACTAAAGTGGCCACAAAGTGACCAGAGCCCTTGGCAGCAGGTGAAGCAGATGGAACAACTGGCGGACAATCAGCAGAAACCCAAACGATGTTATGTTCGATGTGAATTCCAAGTATTTATGGAATCTGATATGGCCACGTGTATGCTCTTAGCTATAACGTGTTCGATCAAATGTTATTGCTTGAGAATACACGTAGTTGAAAAGATTCGCTCAACAAGAGACGCCAGTAACAACTACAACTACAAGTGCAACAACTCAGTGAAAAACAACCACATCTCAATTATAATCAATAAAGTTTGAGACCATCAATTATTCACTTTTGATTGAACTGCAAAAGTCATCAATAAGCATTCAACTTTGAGCTTACAATTTGTTACTAAACTTAAGCATTAAGATTGATTACACAAACTCCAAGTGAAACCCGTAATCGTTTTCTTGTTTTAAAACAAATGTTAACTCTAATTATTTAAAGCACGTAAAATATCAAAGGAATAATTTCGTTACACTATTTGACACTTCAAAGAGACTTTATCAGACGTAAGAAGCATAGGTATTCCCAGTGGGGCATATTATGTAGTTTGTACATGAGCATGCGAGCCGAATAAATGGGGAAAAGTCATTGAATTTGTATAACAGAATTGACTTTAATGGAAAGTATCACATGGTTTTCTGTCAAAAACAAGCGCAAACGTGTAATCTTTACACATACAGATGTAAATGTGTTTGTGTGCGTGTGTGTGCCTGCGGCTTTGTGCCGAACAAAAGACCTAATTAAGATTCATTTGAACATATGTCCATAGCACACAGAAACACACACACGCCTGCTCATATGTATAATTAGCTGGCGCCGCCCGAAAGTATGCAACGTTTTGTTTGACTTGTGATTAACAGCCGCATTTAAAGGCCGGATGACAGAGACAGCGGATGCGGCCTAACGTAGTATGACAAGCCTTTTAATGACAACAACACACAGTGCGAGCGAGACCGAAGTGAGTAAAAGACTTTGCTTAAGGCGTTAGGAGGGAGTATGGGGAGAAGAAGAGGAAGTCAAAGTGTGGGTGTATGATTTGCATTAATGATATGCAAATGATTTGTTTATTTTTTTTTTTGCGTTGCGACAACATTCGCATCTTTTATTGAAAAGTTTCTCATGCCGAAACAAATGAGCACATAATAAGCAAATAAGATGATGAGTAGATGCTGCCACACACACAAAAAACACACGCACACACAGCAAACACACAAATATATATTGATAAGGTTTGTTGAATACGCAATGCTAAGATGTTAATCAAAGGTACACCTTGTCGAGTGTACTCGTCACCACTTCCACTTACTTTTTTTTACACAGAATTCTGCCCATCCTTCCTCCATCTCAGTTTGACGCCACACCACAGAACACGCACATCTGACGTCTGGAGTCGCACACGACGCGGTTGTTTATTATTGTAAGATGCTTTGGCTTGACTTGGCTTGGCTTTCCCTGTCTTGGCTTGGCTTGGCTCACATCAACGAACTGGAAGGAATGCGCATTGACAGCGCCAGTTGCTTCAGTTGCTCAAGTTTTGTGCTCTGTGTTCTGTATTTTATGGAGCTTTATAAACTCCAATCTCTGGCAAAGCTAAAGCTACGCCCTGACATGCCGTGCCAGACATTTGCATTGTTTTATTTACATACTTTGGCATAAAGTTTCGGCGGAAACTCCCAACACATATCGATGATAACGATGATGATTGCTGTGGGTAGAAGAGTGAGACATTGGCATGCATAAAATCTATCAGCTAAAGCTAAACATTGACTTTAGCATTTAAGACGGTCATAAGCGACAGCCAGTGGGTAAGAAAGAGAACAAGAGGGAGACGGAGAGGGAGAGCAAGATAGTGCCGTGCTTTACTTGCCTCTCTGGTGTTATCATTATTGTTATTATTATTACTTTGTATTCATTTTGCCAAAACCAAAATATGCAGATCAGGTTCCGTTTTTTTTTTGGTTTTGATGGCGCATAATTTGTTTATCTTTAATTTCAATTAAACTCACAGCAGCGTTATTCGATCTCTCGCTCCCACTCACACTTTGTTACCGATTTTCTCCGAATTCTGTGCACCAATATTTAAATATTCGATGTTTCCCTGAATTGGGTTTTAAACGGAAGAACAAATTCCAACACACAAAAAATAAACAAAAAAGTTGTATTATTTTAAATAAGTTCAAACGGCAGCATGTGTTTTATATTTTGTATATTTATTTTTTCAAGTATTTGAATACATTTAAGAAATATTTCATTTTCACATCAAGAGTTTGTGAAAATAGTTTAGATAACTTTTGTTAATTGCTTGATTGAAGAAAGTCTTAGCAATGTCACACACCCACACACACTCAGGCACATACAATTAATATAAAAGGAGAAATATAATACAAATCAGAATAAAGTTTTAATTAACTTGTGTGATTAACTATGTTTTCCCTTGGTCGAAAGCAAACAACAAATTTATTGCTTTGTCCAGAAGCCAACAAAGTAAATTATTAAATTACAAATTTTAACATTTCGCTGTTAAATATAACAAATACGCGGCTATTTGCATTGCTTTTATGCAAACAAGCAAATTATTTTATTGTTTTATTTGTTTACTTTTTTGAGGGATTAAAATCATTTGAAATGGATTTTTTCGTGGGGGAAAAGAAATTAATTTCGGATTGATATCTGGCGCGTCAAAGCAGAAAATTTCAATAACAATGAACTATTAAAAAAAAGTTTTTCGTTTTTGCCGCTGGCTTATCAAATGAACAGAGTTTCGAGTGAATACTTTAAAGCAAAAAACCGAATAGAAAACTTACTGTTTTTATTTAAATTTATAAAAATAGTTATACCTGCTTATTGTTTTCATACGTGATACGTGGCAAAATAATATAAGTTAACATAATAAAGAAAATAAACAAAATTGTAACTTTTGTCGCTTCGTTTTACGGCATTTAAAAATCACTTAGTAACACAGTTTAGCATGCAACCAAATATACAAATGTCGTCTAGTCATACACACTCACACTCACACACACACACACTAACACAAACTCACACGCACCCATACACACACTGAGACAGCTTGTATGATCTAGACATAAGTACACCAGACAAATTATCTAAAATTTACTAGCTGTTTTTATGCTTGTTTAACGTCTTTTATTTTCGGAGATAGCACATCCATATACCCCTCTCCGCAGTGCGTAACCCCCTTCGGGCTACAACTGACCCACAGTTGGAGTGTTGAGTGTAGTTCAAGGGATGGAAAGGGATGCAGATGTGGGTTTTGTCTTTCTTACTCAGTTGTTGCTGCTGCTGCTGTTGCTGCGGCTTCTGCTGCTCTTGTCACTTGGTTTGATGTATGTGGTGAAGTTTGCATTAGCTTCATCCCCTTCTCCACCGCCTCTCCCAATCGTTGCCCCATCCCTTGCTACTGCTTCATGTGGTTTCCAACGGCGTCGACATTGTCGTAATTTGCTGTTGACGTGAAGCTGTCGCCTTCTATAAAATCAACTGTTTGCCTGCCATCCATCATTGTGCCTCTGCTTTGGCTGGGCACGGACATTGCTCCAAGCTCAAACTTTGGCTCAGTGGTAGTCGCAGCGCCCGTGCCAGTCCTAGACCCAGTCCCAATTCTAGAGCCAGCGACAGACATCGTAATAGTCCCCTGCTCAGCTTCTGCGTCTGCTCTGGACTGTTTTGACGTGCAGGCAGCAGATGTTTCTCTGCTTGTAGCTGATGTTGTTGGCTGATTCTCCCTTTGCTGGTCAGTGAGAATTCTCTGGGCAAGCAGTGGACTGCTCAGGATTTCACCTGATGATTGCGTCGTCTCTGGTGCCTTCTGCGTGCTCTGAGCTGGCAAATTATTTGCTAATTGCTTTGCCAATGGCAGACAGAGTGCCTCTCTTGTTGTTGTTGGTGTTATTTTTTCTGTAGTAGTTTCAGCTGTTGTTGTTTCCGGCATATTTATAATATCCGCCGTAACGGAATTTGGATTTTTAAACATCTCAGCCACGTTTGCCTGCCTTTGCTGCGAACCTAGCTCATTCCCCTTCTCCAGTTCGCTGTCTTGAGTTGCTTCCGCTCCTGACTTATTCCTATTGCCTTTCCCTTTCTCATTCCCATCCTGTGCTGTTGCCATCTCCTGCTCCTGCTCGTGCTCCAGCTCAGTTGCTCCTGCATCATTGATGCTATTTGTTGTTGTTGTTGTTGGTGCTTGTCCATGATTTGATTCGACATCTAAAATATGCAAAGAATGGCAAAGTTAGCAATGAAATAAAGTGAAAATAAAACAGGAAATGACAGGCGCGTTACAATCTACAAAGCATTCGCTCGGTCTCAAATACTTTTTCGCAAAGCGAATTGAGAAATAATTTCATATTATTGTTAACATTCAAGCAAAGCATCAGAAGAAGAAAAAAAATATATATGCGTATAAATAAGGAGAATATATTTCTGCCTTTTGCCGGATGAGAGGGGAGACGGTGAAAGAGGAATGCTGCCCAGGGGCAGCGAGTATCTGTGGCATGGGTTGCACACATTTATATTTTATATCGTTAAAATTGACTGTTTTCATGTTCGAGTGCGTCGCCTCTTTGACATTTATTGCCACTGATTTTTTACACATGTAAGTCCTTACAGTCGAGCCTCGCATTCACGAACTTCAAGCAAAACTTTAAAGCTTACAAATTTAAACAGTGCGCTGTTATTCTACAGAAATGAAATCCATTGCATACTTTTACGCGAAAACTGTTAATATGTCTGTTTGAATGGAAATTTGAAACCTACATGGAAACTACTCGTAGTTCGTCATAGGCAAACCTGACTGTCGAATATTTGATTATTCGCATTTCTTTTGGGTTTACCCATTTTCTCTTTTGTTGACTGCGTTTTCGAGTGCAGCTTAAACGTATATTTAAATTTATCCTCCGCTCGATTACCCACGTGTGGCAACTGTGGAAAATGCGGCGCATCCCCATGACAACGACGCCACTAGAATTTGTAGCACTTTCTGGCCAAATATTGGTAAACGTGGCTTACGTTTTAAAGCCGCCAATTAAGCGCAATGAACCAAAACACAACAAAAACATAAAAATATTTGACAATATTTAGTTACCTGCAGTGGTTGTTGGGGTTGCTGTCGCTGTAGCAGAGGCTGCAGTACCTGCTGGCGCCGTAGCACCCACTACCCGTGCTCGTAGAGCAGGAGTATCGCCCATATTGACGCGGTGCAGCCGCACACGCATAACCTGACCCGATCCATGTCCCTGCCCCAAAAAGACACGTCGCACGGTCGCGAATTGCTGATGACGCTGCAGCCAGCGACCTACGAACGGCACACGCCCCAAATTGCCAGCGTCCGCAGTGGCATTGTTGCCCGGCTGTATCTGTGGCTCCGCTGCTGCACCCGCTTCCGTTGCTGCCGCCCCACCAGCTTCTGCTGCCGCACCACCTGCTTCTGCTGCTCTCTGCACCGCTGCCAGTCGCATTCTCTGTGCAGCCAAATGCCTGAAGACTTGCGTTACAATGACACGCGCACGTTGCACCGACGCTGGTTGCCCAGGTAAACCTGCAGCTGCCCCCACTCCAGCATCAGCTGCTGCTGCAGCTCCAGCCGCATCTCCTGGAGCTGCTGCAGCTGCCGCATTTGGCTGATTTCGCGTAATGAAGAAGACATGTCTTTGTGCCATAATGGCAGGCAGCTCATAACGATGAAAGAAGAATACCATTGAATGCTGTACGGCGAGAAAAGAGAAAAAAGAGAAGAACAAGAGAAGAAGGGTATAAGAGCAGTCACCTTGGTTGAGTTATACAATGGACACGTGATCTGCCTCAGTGCCGTCTACACGTGAGTCAACACACACACACATATACAGAGACAGACAGTGACAGTCGGAGAATAATGCGCTCGGTAATTTGTCATGCAGCTGACAGGCGGAAAGTGGCGTCAGTTGCGCAACAACATCAACGACAACAGCAACGAATGCCGACTACCAACAACCACAATGCATCCATAGTTACCTGTATGAACAAATAGGAGGAGAGCAGTGCCAAGGAGCGATATTGTCCACTGAAGCGGTAGTGATACGCATAGAACGCAAAATGATATAGGTAGAAGAATCTGTAAGTAAACAACAAAATATTATTAATAACAACAGCAAAAACAATAATCGGAGCATATAGAACAACGCGGGGAGTTGTCGTTGCTAAACCCTCGTCAAGAAATGCGTGTGCGTGTGTGTGTGTGTGTGCGTGTGTGTGTCTCTGGACATGATGGCCGTTCAATAGATTTCTATTAAACATTGTTAAAATAAAAAGCAACAAATTATTGTTTTCTATTTTTATTACACACTTTTTCTTCATTTTTTTTCTTAACCCTGCTCCCTTCCTACCGCACTTCAGCTGTCTGCTGTCTCCCTCCACTCCTCTGCCAACTAAGCTGTAAAGAAATGGGTCAGACAGCCAGACAACAGGACAGGACAGCGCGGTACGAGGTGGTTAGAGGAAATAGAGAGACAGCTATGACATAAGTAACGCCTTCGACTGACAACAGGCACAACAATTACACTTATGGCAATTGCTTAGTCAGTTGATAGCCCACAAAATACCCTCGAGTATTAGAAAAACCAAATACTTTCATTACACTAATAGCATCTTAAATTTTCAAATTTAAATGAAGTTGTTCAGGAGGATTTCAACAGGTGCGTCTCCTGCTTTTTATTAATCCTGTTGGTTTACAAAAATTATTTCCTTTTTGATAACCCCTTTGGCAAAAGCTTAAATATAAAATTTATAACTTGTGGTTCGATCATGGATTACAAAAAAAAGGCAGTTCTATTTTTTACTTTACTTCTATAGATGCAGCATTTTATTTAAGAGCCTTCTTACTTTGCTGCTGTTTACAGCAATAAGCACCAAACTGTTAGTTAACAGTATTAAAATAAACATTATAAATATGTAGCATGCTTTTCGGCTGAATAGTGTTAATGCTCTGTTAAATAAAGGGTAACTTTAACAGCTTTACTTGCAGCGCTTCCCATTTTAGCTTCAGTTCTTCAAAGCTAAGATATTCGAGAAAATAATAAGCGATTACTTCGCCAACCTCCAAATTAAATACTTTATTAAAGGCTACTCGCTTCAGTTTTCTTATTGGAAATTTAGAGCCAAAAATAAATAATTTCTACCATTCGTTTTAGGCACTAGAGAAAAGACTCAATTTCGCGACGGATACTGGGTATATAAATAACAACAATAAGTGCCAACAATGGCGAGGACACTCAAGAGGATTTAATAATATAAATAATTGCTGGCGCTGTTAGTTGAATTGTTGTGCGAGCCAAAGACAACAAATAATAAACACAATGAACGACACGAGGCGACTCCGATGGCAGCGCTGGCCTTATTGATAAGCAGCTGGAACTAGCTGGAAGCAGGGAGCAACCAGGGGCGGAAACAGCCAACAGCTGGACAATGGGCACAACCATAACCAGGAACAAGAAGAAGAGCCAGACACAGACAGAGACAGGAGAAGTGTCCAGCGGAATTCAACTTTAATTTATTTTTTCAATGCCTCTGGACGTTTGTTGTGTGGGCGTGGGGCTCAATGGATATGGGCAAGGCCATGATTGAGTTATGTTATTGAATTTAATTTGAGTTGATTGTGCACAAACACTCACTCACACCTACACACACAAACACACGCACAACAGCTCGAAAAGGAACATCACAATCGACAGCGACAAATGAAGACACACGACACTTATTTGGTTGGTAAGCCTTTCCAATGGTTACGCAGCCAGAAAAAGAAAAAGGGAGCAGCAGCAATTTCCTCTCTCCCTACTTTCCTCCCTCCTTCCCCTCCTCCCCCCGGGCAGTGGAATGAAGACAGTGAAAGCAAACGACACGTAGACAACACTTATCGCTTGTTCGTTTCCGTTTCATTCGCTTTCCTAATGTAGCGTAGCGTTGACAAGCGTCAAGCAGGCGGAACAAGCTCATCCCGCCGACCCACCCTCTGCTCCCGACTCGCCCGTTACTGCTGACACTCCATCACCTACTCCTTGGCTGTAGTTGTTGGAGTGTCGCAACGGATGTGCTCCAAGGAAGTGCTATTGGCATTCATATCCTTCAACCGAACGGAAATGAGGGCAAATGATGTTGCATCAACGCCAGCCACCAAGTGGGGCAGAAGAAAGCAGCAACAGGCAACAGGCTACAGGCCACAAGACATAGCAGACAGCAGTTGGCTCTGAAATACTGTCAACACAACTGTTGCTCGTGTGTGTGCGGTTGGGTGCTGCTATCGCCAACGTTGCATGGTTAAATAAGCAGTCCCAATGCAAACAACACGCAGACAGCTTTGCTTCAAGGTGCGTCCCTGCAGCTGAATGGCCCAAAAAGGGAAAGGGAAGCGGATTAAAAGCAGAGGTGTTGTGTGGCACGTTGATCCGATCAGCGTCACAGGTGTTTATTTGTTGCCAGACGAAGATGTGCGTTCCAGCTGTTGCAGGGGAAACGAATAATGGCTAAAGTGCCAAATGAGCTAGCAAACACTTGAGCCACACGAACACCTTACGACACCTTAAACTACTGCACCTACACAGCTATACGGGTACAGCATTAGCATATTGGATAAACCGATTGAACATGAATATAACGATTCTTGGATAAAGAGCTTGTTGCATTAATCCAAGCAATTTGGCCAAAGTGCAACGATAAATGCTAACACCTGTTGCAGCTTATTCCACAATTGAGACTTTCTTGAACTCGGTTTAAGAAGCTCATAGTTGAATCATGAAAATTAATTCACAATAATTGTAATAGTTCCTTGTTAATTGATATAAATAGAAGAGCTAGATCATATAAACCGAGTTGCATATTCGCTATGCGATCCAAATTACACATATAGTTTCCTACATACCTATTAAATTAGGTTCTTTGTGGTTCTGGGAATGAAACAGGAACACTAAAAATATGTTGCCTACTTTTAAGCTGAATAATAATTGCTCTGTTAGTAGTGGAGCATTCAAAAACTTTTCTCGATTGTTTCAACGAATTCATGGTACATAATAATAATGACAAAAAATTAATACTTTAAGTAAACTGAATGTAAGAAAATTAAACAAATTGTGTCGATGAGTCATAATCTGTTCAACATAATACAGAATTCTATGTAGGAAACATGTTGAAACATTTGCTAAATCCTATTTAATATAACTTTTTTCGCAGACCTGATAGACAGATGTTGCATTTTTTATTTAAATGGATAGAAATGTGAGAAGCACAAACAAAATATCAATTATCAGACAATAATGCAGTGAAAACAAACACAAATGCAGACAAAATAAAAAAATAGCTGTAAAACGTGACAAATGCCAACTATTTTCGTGAATCTCTGATTTACTTAATTGAAATATAACAAAAGTGAAGTATTATTGCAGACAACTCCAACAAAGAGAGCGAGTGTGTGTGTTGCTTTCATTGATAAATGCGTGTAAACGAGCCATTTTCATGCATAAATTTAAGCAGTTTTGTGTTGCATAGAAGGGCACGTTGCGCATACGCCACGTTAGCAAACAAGAAAACGAAATAAACAAACAACAAAAACAACGAGAAAAACAACAAAAGAATAAGCAAACAAACAGCCAAGCAGCTACTATATGTTATGCGTATAACAATGAAGCGATTTTGCCTCGTTATAAACACTCATCAGCTGCACCTTTGAACAACAAGGTTGTACACACACACACACACACACACACACACACAGATATATACTTAAAGGGGAAGGACACTTCAGGCATTGGCAAACGGGACTGGGAATGGGATTGGGTTCGAGGCGTTGGCTCGCGGACAAAAGTTATGGCAGCAAAACAAACTTGACGCAATTATACTTTGCGTAACATGATCTCAATCAACACGAAAAACAGCAAACAGCAAACGGCAAACAGGACAAAGGGGTGAAGGGGGAAGGCAGGAAGGGGTTTGCTACCAAAGTGGTTGGAAAAGGAAACGCGCGCTGCCGCCGTTGCCAATGGCTTGAACATTGACGTCGATGTCGGGACTAAACCGCCACCTTTGAGTGCCAACTAGGAACAAGTGCCGGCGACCCAAAGTACCCAAAGAGCCAACAATAACAAGCATACAAATCTATATATGTACAAATATATATATATATATACATAAAATATATGTATTTGTAAGTAGGTTCGCATAACAAGCGTGTAAACAACAGCCAAGCAAAAGGCGCAGCCAAAAGCGTGTGCTGGGAAAGGACACGGGAAAGGGAAAGCGTTCGAAGGTAAGCGGAAGGTGGTAGCGGGCAACAGGAAGTGGGGCAAGCGGAAGCTGGGGAGTTTGAAGTTGGCAGCTACTTGAAACGCACGACAGCGACTGTTACATTTTGCCCGTGGTAGCGAACCCGAACCCGAGCCTTAACCCGAACCTGAACTCGAACCCGAACCCCAACTTGAACCCGCAACCGAAAACTCAAACCTGCGTTTTTGGCCTGATAAAATTTGTTCTTTGAAGCCGCCAATGCCAATGCCAATGCCACGCAATTCCCCTTTGTCTGTCCGTCTATTTGTCCGCCGGGGACAAGGCGACGGCAACGACGACGACGACGGCGACGGCGACGGCGACGGCGAGTTCAACGGCGACAGCGACAAACAATCTGCGCAAGACTCTAGTGGCATACGTAGCCGGCAGTTATTTTGTTGAGCCAAGGTCTGCCTCCCGTTCCAGCTGCTGCTCCTGAATCCACTGCTACTGTTGCTGCTTACTGAGATTGCTATTGGTATTGGTTGCGGGCTTTAAGTTGGAGTTGGAGCTTGTAGCATGAACTGGCTTTTAGCAGCATCTTTCCGCAGCTCATTTAATACGTGTCGTCTGCCCCGTGCCGTGGCAACCAGATTTAAGCACAAAAGAAGCATTACGCGGCACAGGAAGCCGCAGGGCAAAAGCAACAACTCGAGGACTGGGACCAGGAGCAAGATGAGCACGGCAACGAGTACGAGGTCGAGCACAATGGCAGGCGGTGGGCGTGGACATGGTAAACTGGTTGAAAGGGGTGCCAAATTATGTGCTCTATACATTTTGGCGCCTGCTCGTTAAACGGCGATTAACAGAGTTATTTTAAACGTGCCACAAACGACTCGCTTTGATGCCGCTTTAAAAGTCGCTGACGGTAGTCAATTAGCCAAATACCAAAGTCAAAGTAACCGTACCCCCAACCCTACCTCCACCTACTCCCACTACCACTCCACTTTACAGCCATTGTTTCTTTTGGCCTTACTTATTAGCCAATGCATATTGGCAGTGCACTATTAACTCGATTTAAAGACACCCGATTTGAGCGCCTTTTGACCAGGTTTAAAAGAGATTTATTTGGCATTTGGCTGCACTAAGTTCGACTGGCCTTTAAGGCCAACTTGAACAGCAGCTAACCGCAAACAGCCAACGAAAACGGCAGCACAGACAGGATGTAACTTGTGGCAATGGGATTGCTTTGGAGCGGAAGAAAGGTGGTAAATGGGTGGAGAAAGGGGCGGGGGAATAAGTGAAGAGAATAAGCTACACAGTAAAAAATAAACCCGAAAATTCTGAATTTTATTTTAAGCTAAGCTTCGAATTCATATCTGTGCGCTTTTATCATAGGAAAGCCTGAAATTCTGGAGTTTATTTTGTTATATAAAATAATCTTAACTAAAGTTTACTTAGCACTTAAATTGAAGCATAAACAGCGATTCTTTATTTCATATAAAGTTTAATTTCATTTCATTCAAGTCTACTCTGTTTAAGAATATACTAAATTACCCAATTTCTGTCATTGTTAGGAACTGATTTTGTGCCTGGAATTCTGCTGTGTAGAATTCTAACCCATAACCAATAACCGCAGGAGCGTTGGGACCACAAGAAAAAGCAGGAAAGCAGAAAAACCCCTTCGATTGCTTTGGGCGGTCAATAACAGCAAAATTAAACTGTACCAAAGTACACAACCTATACACCCACACACACCCACATACACCCCCATGCACTATGGGTCAAATGCCCGATTTTTAGGAATTAATTAATATCTCAAGAACCAAACAAGATATTTTAATTTGGTTTTTTGTATTTGACCTTTGATATCAAGAAGCGATTCTTGGAAAAAAATGGGCGTGGCACCGCCCCTTCTTCATATTGTTAGCTACCATAACTTTTTTGTTTTTCATGCTATTAACACCAAATCTACGTATTAGATGAGTTTTCATGTTCTGAAGACCCTGTGAAAAAATGGTCAAAATCGGTTGACTATATCATATAGTATTCATAGAAGAGTTGCTCAAATCACCTTTTTTTGCAAAAAAACGCAATTTTTTAAGATTTTAGGCAAAATTGAAGTCAAAACAATATAAATTTGTCGTTTTCTTATACAATGTTGCTATAAAACTTAATATTTGGCCATTGCAAGCTTTGGAAATATTGGAAACGGCGTCTTGCTTGCTTTGCAAGCTCCCTTGTTGACGCCAAACTTCATAGAAAATTGCATTGCATACAACGAGGTTAGTTGCTAAAAACTTAACTTGTGCAAAAAGTGCACAAAAGTGCACATTGAGCTTTTAGGTCTGAATTCGTAATTGATTACTCTACAAAATGTATATAAATGCATTGCTACAAAATGCTACAAACATAAGTTATCTTCTCTCAAAGATGAATTTATAACACAAAATCTTTGTTTGAGGTTAGTTTTTAGTTTACTTAAAACTCCACATAGCACGCAGATTTTAGATAGAACAAAAACATTAACTCAAAGTTAAAACCTCATCCTTTGCTATCCATTAAACATTTTAACAAAATTTCCTTTATATTTGGGTCAAAACTTGCTTTAAATGTACGTATCGATTGCTTACAAACGTTAACATGCACGTGTTATGTATAACAGCTCTGTTAAGGAGGTGTTATCTTAACAGAATGCGCGCCTGTTAAAATTCTGGGTATGTAACATTTACATATGTGGTATTGCTAATGGATTGTGATCAAAATTATGTAAATTTAATCAACTTGAAAATAAGACTTTATTCCTAAAAATCAGGCGTTTGACCCATAGTGCCATGTATGTGTGTGGGTGTGTGTGTTTGCGTGCGTGTATGATGAGCTCTGCCAATATGTTTTGACTTTTCACAAAATTAATTTTTACTTGTAGCCAGACAGGGAAATGGGAAATGGAAAATGGGTTGAAAACGAAGGCAGCTCTAAATCTGCATATGGTTTTTGCCATTCTTTTCATTTCATCGCATCCCCCCATTTACCGTTCCTTCATCTATGCATTTTTCAGCCACATGACCAGGGAGTAACCGAAGAAAGCCCGGAATGCTCAGTTCCTAGGTAAACATTTGCCAAAACTTTCCTTTGACAACGACAACCATTTTTTTTTTCTTGTTGGCCACAAAACTCAGACTCCGTCTAAACATTTATGATTGACTCCAATTTGGCTACACAAAATGAATTTGATTTTCTTGGAATCAATAATAATCGAAAATACATTTAATGTTTATTAAGTTTTCTAAGCAAATAAGAAAATGTGTGCTGTAAAAAAACTGTTAGAGCTTAATATGAATGAGGATTTAAAGACTGATTTTTGTTGCCTTTTTCTAGATTTTTTTAAACAACAAATTGGCATCAAGTTGTGGCTAATTAAGAGAAGGATATGCTGAATAATTTACGAAAAGAAATGCTTGAAATCTCTGCTAAATTAAAAAAGATTTTTGACAAAATTGAAGTAAATAAATAAAAAGATACTAATTTACTTTACAACTGTTGAAATAATAAAAAATATACACAAAATTTAAATAAATATACAATACAAAAATGTATCTTATTATTCGTAGTTAAAAAAAATCCTCAAGTTCTTTTATAAAACTTTTATTCCTACTTAATACTAAAATTAGAAGCCACAACAGAGTTAATAAACAGAATAAACGCTATTTAAGAGAGCAATTAGGCAATATTATGCTAATTTAAAGTCAAGTACAAACAGTTCGGAAACACTTTTGGCAAGATGAGTAGCGTTTAGGACTAAAAAGTGGACAAAATCAGAGCATGCCGTCTAAGAGGGCACATGGAAGAAATGGTCAAAGGGGAGAGCAGAGAGTGCGGCCTTAAATTTGAAATGATTTGCGGCAATGAATGTTTAATGAATACAAATGGGACGCGTAGACAAGTGGACAAATGGCCCACAACAGCTGTATTGACCAAACCAAATTGATAGCCTTTTAATTCAGGCGAAAATTACGCAAAATCAACACCGAAAAAAACAGCTCAAAATAGGAGAAAGGGGGGGAAAGAGACCGTGGGGGAGGAGAGAGTGAAGCATAGTGATTGATAAATGCCGGCACATGAATTTCTAATGACACTCATAAACACAAAACTGACGAATAAAGGGAATACTCGAGTGTCTTTTTGAATTATTGATGGGGAAATGTCTTGAATGCTTTTGAAAATGTAAACTAGGAGGGAAGGCGAGGAGAGGTCTAAAGTGGGGGCCGAGAAGAGGCTGCTGAGGCTAAAGGCTCTAACTGTTACCAAAATAATTTCTGGCCAGGCAGCAGCTCAATTATGCAAAGTGCGCGCAATAAACCGCAAAGTAGCCGCCAGTTACCACCGCCCCTGACCACGCCCCTACCCCTAACAGACCCAGCAGCTTGTAGACTTTTCACTAGAAATATATTTATGCACAAAAAAAAGGGGCAACACAGCAGCAGTTGCTTTTTTCCTGCGGCCAGATTCAGTTTTGCCCATGTTGTTGTTGTTGCTGTTGCTGTGGCCGTGCGTGGTCATTAATGTTTATAGAGCAGAGTGTGTGAGTTTGTTTTTGTTGTTGTTGTTGTTGGTTTTTTTGACTTGTTTTTTGGTGCAGAGCATAGCTATTGCTATAGCTGAAGATATTACAAACAAGTTTATTTAAATGTTTGCTAATGGCGCGGCTCTACTGGGAATGGGTCAGGGTATCTGGCTTGGGTTACGCTTGTTGACTTAAGTGATGAAATTCTGTGTGCCAAAACACTGGACAAGGGGTAGGCGCAGGGGGTGGAAGCGGGGGAGTCCCCTTGCTTGGTGTTGGTCGATTTGTTTTGGCCCCGGGGGAGGCTTGCGCAAGCCAAGTTAATTTTCAAATAACAACCAAACAAAACGAAACGAAATGAAATGAAACGAAACGAAAGGAAAGGAAACGCAGCGTAGAACTGTAGGGGGCAAGCAAACAAAGGGAACGCTTGGGAAAAAAAAGAGTGTGAAGTGCAACAACAAAAAGAAATGGACTGTTGAAAGTTGGGGAAGACAGTAGAGGAAGGTGGGAGGGGGAGCCGCAACAGCAGCCGGACAACAGTCGAAGAACTGAAGTGAGCCAAAGGATTGCGACTTAATGTAATTGAATTTGTCATTCCTCTCACTCACTTAAACTCTTCCCCACACCATTCCTCTTCATTCTAGCTTAAACATCTGCAGTTAGTTAAATAGATTTGTTGTACACACCTGAGCCAATGACGCTTCGTTATGCTTGTGTGACAGCAGATGGCATCGAATTGATCCGCAACCCAAACAATCAATATAATATAGAACGCAGTTGTTGTATCATTAAAGAATTCCGACATAATCGCTTCCATGCCTGTTAAATAGATACAGAAAGAATTTACATTTAGTTTGAATTAATTAACATCAATCGCAGTTGGGGTATGCACACCTACTAGCGCCAATATTACCGTCAAAAGGGGCGCAATGGGAAAACGCGCAGATACATTGTACTCCAACATTTGCAGCAGATCCACTAAAACGAGATTCACGTTCATATAATTCAGTTATAAGCTTAAATTAACTTTGTAATTACCAATAAACACAAAGATCTGATGATGCGAGTAGCGCAACAGCATTGACACCGAAAACGTCTGAAATAAAACGTAATTATTAATAAAAATCAATCAGTTAAACGAGTTCTACGTACAAAGAGCAGCATCACTGCGAAGGCGGCTGGATAGCTGCTCCAGGCAGCCCACCACAGGGACACGAAGCGATAATGCTCGCCAGTGATAACATTTCGCAGATAACCCTTGTTCTCCTCCTGCTCGGCTATGGTTCGCACTGAAGCCATCAACAGATCATCGTATCTGGGTAAATACAATTCCGTGTTAGATTAGATCATCCTATAGAATGAAATGTCTTACCCCAGTAGACGTTTCAGCAAATAGCGCGTTAATCTATCCCCAAAGCAGGGATTTGTATTAGGATCCAGTTGCACGGTCATTACAGGGATATGTAGCCGCCTACGAGTCGCTGCGGACAACCGAAGGTAGCCGTATTCCAATGAATATTCCACAATGTACTGTTCATCTGTAAAGCGGAGTAGATGAAATCTCTCCTAAGTTCATATCCACAGACCTACCACAGACTTACCATCTTCATCATCGCTCTTTAAAGGTATCGCACTGGGATGCTCATAATTGTCCAGCAAATTGATGGCCTCAAAGTAATAATAGAGAGACTCATTGTTGTAGGAACGTGTAGGGCCTGGGGGTACGCCCAGTTTGCGTAGTATCGCTTCATACCGCTTGAATCTCCGGTGATTATCCAGCGTTTGGGGACCCACATCGTAGTGACTGTAAAATCAGTTTTGAATTAGTTAAAAGATAAACTTGAACTGAAGTAAATCACTCACTAAGTATGCTTGAGTTTCTTGACTATCTGCTGATCCTCCTTTATCCGCTGCCAGATAACACGCTTCTCCGCTAGGTTTGGTATGATTTCCACCCGTATGACACCGTCGCGTGGCCAGTTCTGCACCTGCTGGAGACAGGTGCAGGGATGCTTGATGAAAGCCGTGTGTACGTAGACCAAGGTAAAAAAGAATAGCAATGCCTTGGCGAGCAGCAGAAACTCAATGGCCAATTGCACCTGACTGCAATTAAGAAAAAGAGTTGCGTTATTTTAAAATCACAATGAAATGATTATACTCGGCGTGCCGAAGATTCGATACGCTTGCAGAGAGTTTGTTAGTTAATGGAACAGACAGATGCAGAAATCATTGGCATCCCGCTGCAAGTGTATCCAATTGAATACATACCGTGGCACCAGTTCTGCATAAGTCGCGGCTACGCGAAAGTAAATCGCATGGAAAAGGCGGTCTCTCATGTTCATCATGTTGTTCTACATATAGATAAGCATTACAATAGTGTGTGTGCATGTGTATGTTTCTGTTTTACTTACCTGGCCAGCAGCACCACCCCCTGCACCACCCGCCAGTATGCGATTGCGGCCGTTGATATTATTGATTGCATTGGCAACGGCGATTTCAGCCGCATTTTCAGCTATACCCTCTGCATCAGCCATGGTTTGCTCAGTTTCAACAGCTTGATCAGCGGCTCCAAGGTAGTATTTTAATCAAGTTTTCAACACAAAATACTTCCGTATCTCTGAACCGACTGTCGTCTTCCGCAACGTCAGCCCCCCGCACCAAAAAAAAATGTCTTATAATTTACTAGGCCGTCGACTGTTGTAGTTTCTCAATGGGTGCCTGTCTGTCTATGTAAGTGGGTAGGACACCTTCACCTATTGCTCATTAGTCTGCTTTTGTCTTGTTCTCTACAAAATAAACCGAAATAAATGAAAATAATCAAATTGCAACTGAAAAAGACAGGAGGTACTTACCATTATTGTGAGTTGTTTGTTGTTGCTGCTGCAAGACTGCCAACTAGTTGCGAATAAAAGACGAGTAACCATTAAGGTAACGAGTCGAACGCAATTAAATACCCACAACGTTTGTGACGTCACAAAGAGTGCTGCCAGCTTGTCCATTTATTTTCACATTTTACAGCACTGAAATTATGGCGCTAATTTACTCGTCATTCAAAAGATGAAACGAAACAAAGTGGAACGCAGCGCGCTAAGAATCATTTTTTTATTTTTATTTTCTGCAAACCAATGTACGAAATTAAATATCCCAATGCATCGTTTTCACATGTTATAAATAAGCTACATTAAATGTCGTTTAATTTAGTTTTACATTGATTGGTGGTTGTGATTTCTTTATTCATTTTACGTTTTCTTTTCTTGCCGTTTTCACTATAGTTTTCTCATATTTATATATATATTTTTATATTTATATTTACGCATAAGTATTTCGTATGTTTTTATATATAGCTATGTACGTAGATGTTATTATTAAGCTACAAAATCATACTCATAAGAAGAATACAAATTTTGCTTTCTTTTTTCTTGTTTATCGCTTTTACAATTGTGTTCAACAGGCTAAGTTTTCGTTCAATTGTTTATTATGTTTTATGTTGTTAGCATTTTAAAATTTCGCTATGGGATTGTTTAATTGCTTATGTGTTTGTGTGTTCTCTTTTCGTTTTTGTTTTGTTTCGTTTTTGCTAGTTCTTGTTCTTGTAGTTTATAAATTGTTAAAAATCGCTCACATGTTTCAATTCTGGTTCAGCGCGTGTTGTGTATGTGTGTGTTGGTGTGTAGGTGTGGTAGTGTTGCGTTGTCTTCGTCTTACGTATGTTTTTGTTTTTGTTGTCATCATTTCGTTTCTTTGGTGTGTTTGTTTATATAAAAGTTTACATAGGCAGGCGTGTGTGTGTGTGTTTCTCTGTGTGTGTGCTAACTTACCGACTAATACACGCTACACATTTATTAACTTACCATTTAATAAGTATTTTTTACTATTCTTTTGTTTTGCTTTTGTTTTTGTTGTTTGTTTGTTGTTTTTGTTCAATACAGTTAAAGAACTTCCAAGAAGTGTCAATAAGTACAGAATGTACAGTTATAGTTTCTTAAGGTACAGCAATGCGAAAAACGAAAGTATTGCCAATTTGCATGTGTATGTGTGAGTGTTTTAGTGTTTACCGTTAAGTCTGCGTCTGTGTGTTTGTTTAAGTGTGTGGTGTGTCTGTCTTACAAAAAGTCTGGCAGCTCTGCACATAGTAAAGCGTAACGGTCACTTAAATCAAGCGCTAAAAATGGACATAAAACATGTGCTCACTTTCATTTGTTTTCTCATTTTCTACATTTTCTCCAACGATCTTTCATCGCATAGTTATGTTTTTCTTCTCTCGTTTCTTTTTTTTTCTTGTTTGCTTTGTTTTTATAAATCTTTGCTAAAGTTATATATAAACTATTCCATTCTGAAGTATTGACAGTCGCAGGCTATGTGAAGCATGCCTTTTTTTTGGGTTTTTCATTTGTTCCTTCATCAAATATATATGTATATATACTATATATATTTTTTTTTACTTTTTCTTGTATATAATCAATATGTTCTTGTAGTATGGATTTCGTTTATGCACTAAATTTACTTATGTTTCATTTCATCTCACTTGGCGTTAAAAAAATTCCCTCCTTAAACGTTTTCGATCCTCAAACCGGTTACAAATCGATATTTAAAAGCGTCTTTGTACAAACACAAACGAAAAGGGAAAACAGACATTTGTAAACATTTATATAAATGATAACGTAACTATTTAAACTATCTGATATCAAAAGTCTTGAGGCGTAAGTGCAGCGTTTCATAGTAGACCGGTTTCCACGTTATGTGCCGTACCCAACGTGTTCGGATCAAAGTTAAGTTTATCTCCAGCCAAAGCGATCTCCGATATGCAGCCAATAATGCCGCTAAAATACCGCTGGTGCGTAAAGTATGCCACGTCGGGCATGCCACCTGTAAATAAACATGAACACGGTATAAGTATGGCATATGTGCAGAGCAGTGACTCAGAGGAGACCTCGTTCTCCACTTACCAACATAAAGCCCGGTATCGGTGTTCAGCTGACGCAGCTTTCCCGGCGCACGTAACGCCGAGGTTTTGCGTCCATCCACCTCCAGGTAGCCTTCCTGCGAGTTTCTGCAAAGAGGACGGAAAGTGTATTTGAAATTATACTGATAAATCACAAATTATAACAAAAGTCTTGTCCTAATTGTAGTTCCATTTTCCATTACCTTATGGCCCTCACGCGATGCCAGAGACCATCGCTGATCTTGGTGCCATTGAAGCGTATGTCCAACTCGCCAGCGCCCAGATCGTACCGGAAGTGCAAGAACCTGTTGAGAATTTGTACAGAGTGCTGTTAGAGGCTAATACTCTATAATTATTAGATGCAGCCTACCCCTTCTCAATGCCCAGCGACAAGTAGTCGTCGTGCTCCTCCGTTGTGCCTTGCCTGCCAGTCCATAGGATGATGCCGTTATCCGAGTGCGTCTTGATTCTCAAATTTAGATCAATGTTGTAGCTAATGACCCGGCTCATAGTCTCTGCATCGTTGTAGTGGAAATAGCTATCGGTGCCTGCAAAACAAGCGCCAAAGTTCTTGCGTACACTCTGCACCTGCGACTGATGTTCTGCAGACAAATCGAATTTCTTTAGCAGACTCCAGTCGGTGTGGGTTTGTGGTGTGCTCGGACCAGCAATTGCAGCGACAGTCAACTCTGGTATCTCGGGCATAGTTTCCGACTTGAGCACTGGCGTGAGCAGCTCGTCATCGCTGTAATCTTCGTTACCCACGGCACGATCCTGTTCCTGCTCCTGCTCCTGTTCCTGCCTGGGCGTGTGCGCATTTCCATGAGTATTGGACATGATGCGCTTCATGTCCTGGGCCAACTGCTTGCGTTGATAGTCCTCGGTGCCATCGGACGGATCAAAAAGCGACTCGTCAAATACAAATCCACTTTCATCTGCATCCGTATCCACATCCACATTCGATTCCGTTTCCACATTTGAACTAGGATTCACATCGGATGAACTCTGACTGCCACTGAATGCCTTGCCCATTTGACTCGTTGCCATGGCATCCACATACTCCTGCTGCTGCAAACTGGCCACCCAGTCGTTGTTGTCATCAAATGTGAGTATATCGCTATCCGGATTCGTCTGGAAACTCTCGTAGTGGGTGGGCAGACGGCTCAGCTTGTCGGCAAACGCATTTGGCTTCTCGTGGTGCTCATGCTTGCTGACATGCTGTTTGCCTACATATTTACTGTGGATCTTGAGCACTGTTTTTGGCCTGCTCCTAGGCTTCACTGTGCTTGTGGCACGTTGGGCGCCATTTTGCTTGCCTGCATTCTCATGCACATAGCGGAAAATGATATCATCATCGATTTCCTCATTGCTGCCTCCGCTTGTGGCTGCTCTGGTGCTGGTGGTGGTGCTGGTGGTTGTGCTGGGCGTAGTTGTGGGCATGGCAGTTGTGGTTGTTGTTGTCGTCGTCGTTGTTGTTGTTGTTTTGTGCTTGTGCAAATTCTTGTGCTTTGTGGCATGCTTCTTGTGCGTTGAAAGCTTCTTGGTTGATGACGATGATGATGAGGATGAGGATAAGGATGTCGAGTCAACTCCTTTGTATTGTTTGACGTCAAGTGGTTTGCCATTGTGCGCTTTGTGGAGCACGTGGGGCGTGTGGAGCGACAGCTCGGGCAGCAGCTCGGGTGGCACTTCAGCGGCCTTGTTGCAACGCTCGTTGTAGATGCTGCACCGGCACTCGTAGCTCTCCATTTGTGGCACGCACTCGGCGAGCGGACCACACGGACGTGCCACACAGGCGTGCGGGCAGTTGCCAATGTTGCTGCCTCCCAGCGCCTCGGCCACAATGCCCAGCGAGTGGCCATTGATGTCAATCTACGGTAGAAAAACAACAAAGGGTTAGCCGGAAGTAGATGCAGATGAAGGAGCACCCAAAGGTTGCTTGTGCTGGTCATGAACTTACGCGCTGTATGCAGCCCACAAAGAAGGACTTGTACTTAAGGTCCAGCGGCAGATGATCCACATGATTGACCCCGCCTACAAACAAGTTCTGGGCCAGCGACAGATGCCAGAAGCCATTCGAGGATATGGTCATGACCTCCTGATGCTGATCGATCTGCAAAATAGAAGAAGTCTTTATCTTCTACTTTCGAAAGATGGAAAAGTCGAGCACTCACCTTGAGCACGGCCAGGCGAGCTGTGCGGGATATCTTGATGGTGTGCCATTGTCCTAGGCTCAGCGAATACTCACTCCTATTGTTGGATAAACGAGACGTTAATCTTTAAGTCACAAGTCAGTTGGTTTGAGACTTACCGTACTACGGCTGGACCGCTGCCCAGATCAAAGGCAAACTCCACGAATCCATCGAGCAAGTAGAGTGCTATAAAGTCACCACGATGTTCCGGGCCAGAGTAGAGTATGAGACCATCCGATTGCTCCGGTTTGAGTATAACCTTCAGCTCCAGCCAGATGAGAGCACTGTTTCCAAGCGGCGCATAGCGCAGAAAAGATGAACCATTGAAGGAGGGCACCTGGAATATTACCGAATTTTAGTAGCCCAGTAAAAAAGGGTTTTGTTTAATGCTCACCTGAAGATCCATGCGAATCTCGCAGAGGTCACCCACAAAACCAATAGGGCACAGACAAACGGCGCCCTGATCTGAGGGCAGACACTTTCCTCCGTGTTGGCACGGATAACGCACACACTTGTCCGTAGAGCAATCCTCTGAATAGACCAATACAGTTTATAGAGTTTGGGAAGAGAAACTAAAGAATTCTCTACTTACGTATGTCGAAGCCATTGATGACATCTCCCAGCGGATGCTCCGAAAACTTGTAGTCATGTTCGTTGGCCACAAAGCGACGAATGCAACCGGCAAATCCTTCGGCCAAAGGCAGACGCTTGGCCAAACCAGTAATATTGCCAATGCCTCCAAGGAAGACCGGCTCCCGGAACGTAATCCTTGAGAACAAACCCTGCAAACATAATGAGTTTAAGCAGAGTTTTCAGAGCGACTTGAATTATATACTCACATTCGATCTGCCTTGGACTTTGGTGCCATGATTGAGCACCATCCAGGCATCCCAACGATGGCGATAGATAATCACCGAGTTCCATTCATTCAGCATTATGGTTTCCCTGGAACGTACACTGCCCACTCCGGAGCCGCAGTCGAACCAGAATTCCACAAATCCCTTGTTCAGCAGCAGAGCCATAAAATCACCAGTTAAATCATCACGTTCACCGCTCAACAATATGATGCCATCAAAGGATTCTGGACGGAATTCCAGCCGCAGCTGGACATGCTTATAAGCGCCATGCAATGCCGCAAATGCCAGCCATGAGCGTTTCGCAAATCGCGGCACATGTGCTCTAATATCTGTGCAGAGAAACAAACCATTAAACAACTGCAAATATGAGGACTACAGGACACCAGTGATGCTAATTACCTTCCAGGCAGCCATTGCCCGTCTTGCCAAAGGGACACCGGCATCGGGGAATGGTCGAAGTTGCCTCCAGGGCACAGATGCCCTCGGTGCCACAGTCCAATGTGCACAGTGGACTGTCGAGAAACGAAAATATGTATGTGATGAAATGTTAATTACAGTGGAATAGCAGATCATATGTAGGTGTAAATGGACCACTGTACATCCAGTGACGGCAACGCGGATTACTCAAATTTACTGCCTAACAATAGCTGGCTGCTATGAACTTAGTGCTGACCGACTAGTTGGCTGTAAATGTACATTATTGCCTGAATTTCCAAATCTGTAGAAGCTAGATCCACGAGTTTTATTCTCATTGACCATTTACATGTATGGATGTCCAATCAAGACTTTTTTATCTACGGGGTCTATTTTCAACATTCCTAGCAGTTACCATCTCAGAGAACAGATTCTTCATGACTACATCTGTAAAGCTGACTGCTCTTACACGCCTTATACATAATTCTTATTGGAAATCAGTAGTACATTTTTCCAAACAGACTTCACCACATATATCGATAAACGATAGCATGTTTAAGTAGACATGTATCGATACGCACCTGTTGACTGTTGTCGCTGTTGTTGTTGTTTTTATTTCTGATATGATATTGCTATTGGCAGCATTTTTATTGATATGCATTACGACTTTGTTGTTGTTGTTGTTGTTGTTGCTGTTGCTAGTCACTTGATATGTATGCGAATTGCTGTTGCTGTTACTGTTACTGTTAACCTTACTGTAACTGTTACTGTTACTGTTAGGTTTGCGCCTTAAGTTTAATTGATTATTATTGACATCGTCGTAAATGGACATGTCCGATTTGTAGCTATAATATTCATCCACATCGCCATCACCGTCTCTGTCCACGACTCCTTCCCCATCTCCATCCACCTCCCGATCATCGCCATAATCCAGCAGATTTTGCTGCACCTTTTTGTGGGTGCTTGCGGCTGCTGTTGTTGTGACCTTTGTGGTTCTTGCTGCTGTTGTAGTTGTTGTTGTGGGTCTTGGCGTGCTAGTGGTGGTGGTGTCTGCTGTGGACGCCACCTTAAAATCGCTTGCATCCAGTTCTTGATTCTCATTCTCCGAATTGAAGCTAATGCTTTCGGCTGATATGTAATAATCGTTTGAATTGACTTTTTGTTGCTGTTGCTGCTGCTGCTGCTGTTGTTGCTCTTCCAAATTGTCGTCGTTGTAATCGTAGGTATCGCTTTGGTTTTCCGCCTCCAGATCCCCTGCAGATTCGGAATCTGTATCGGATTCAGACGATGATTCCTGATTGGAATCATCGGGTAATTCAGCTGCTGTTGCCAAACCACCTGCAAAGCGGCTTTTGCCCATTTCCGACCTGTCGTTGGCCAACTTGGCGCTGAAGGAGGCGCCCTTCTGATACAGCACATCCTCATCCGATTTACCATGTGCATCGGCGCCACTATTCGTCGTATTTATGACTGCAAAAGGAGACAATTTTGCACATTAAATCGCGTAAATAACTTACTATTAATAATATACATGACAATGAAGTAAATAATCTTTATAGGGTATACAAATATTCTTTAATTGTCTTAATTCACTGCTAATGCACGCACCTTGACAGCTGTAACCATTTTTGTTCAGCTCGTAACCCTCGATGCAGTCGCACTCGTACATTCCATCGTGGATCTCGTAGCACAGCTGCTCGCAGGGACTCGTGTGGCCGCAGTGACCTGGCAAATGTTGTTTGGATGGACAATAAAAGCAATTTAAGTATGTTTGTGTCCATTTAAATTTCAACTCGAGTTCATAATTTTGTAGGGGGAGTCGGGTAGGGGTAGGGAGAGTCGTGTCGATTGGGTGGGTCGCCATGTGCGTGCTCCTGTCCGGTCATGGACATATGGGCTATTCTTAGTCTTTGGTCTGGGTGTGACCGACGTGTCCGCAATAAATTCTAATGAGCTTTACCAACTTAAAGCCAGAGTCATGTTGGTAATTTACTGCTAAGCATTGGCCACATTTCCAAAACCCAGCCAAAAGCAGACAGAGCACACACACACTACCGTACACACATACCAATACGCATTTTGGCCAAAATGCCTGTGTCCGTTTTGGACGTTTGTCTATTTGCGTTTTGGCATCGGGCCAAAACGAAGCACCAACTACAACTGTTGAGCCTCTCTCTACGCATATGCAGATGGTTTTTCTTTTTTTTTGCTTTTCATTTTCCGTGTTCAGTTTTCAGTTTTCCTTTTGGCGTTGGATTTGGCTTTCCAACTTGCTGCATGCATCTATTTTCAATAAATATTTCTGTCTTCTGGTCGCCACTTCAATGGAAAAGTAGACTCCTAAAAGCATTCTACGGCATTTAGCTCGGCACAAAAGATTTTCCCCAATTGCAAACCGAAAGCCCAATCAAAGGAAAACCAAAAACATTTCTCTGCTCTTTATAGTGTTTTCCTAGCGGTTTCTCTTTGGTATTTCAGTTTTCAGCAAACACTTGACATCATTAACTCCGCATCGTGTATATGAGAGTCATTAGTCTGGCGAGTGGCGAAGGAGTAACGAGTAGCGAGTAGTTGTTTTTGTGGGCTATTAACGAGTTAGTTGGCATTCATAACCCCCACAGCCAGTGGCGAGTAGGGAGTAACATGTTTTTGGTTTTAAAATATGCTTTACTTGACATCAATTACTCTAAAGTTGGTAAATGATAAATCATATTAGTACAGCGAGTAGCGAGAACGGAATGACGGATACTTGATTTATAAAATTGACTTTAAAGCTAATTTAAATCGATTAAGTTTAGCGAGTGACGAGCTATGTATGAAAACTATCTAATAGAGTGTCTTCTTTACTTCATAGATAGTTATCACACAACGAACTAACATAAATTAGCAAAACCCAACCAACTCAAGAAACGTGATACCAGATTACCTCTTCTAGTATAATCAATATTAAACCTTGATATAAGTAGCACTTAAGAAGTTGTATTGATTTCTTAGCATTAAATAAGAAAGTGACTACTGATTGAGGAATTAATAATCTATTCCCCGTTTTGAAAGTTGATTCTTACTGTAAGCTATTCACAAATAACTTCAAATTGGTCTGCCCTTCAGACAAGAGTAACGAACAGCGTGTAGCGAGTAACGAGTAGTGAATTAACGTAATGAGCTACCTGCAAAATGTACTTGTTATTTGCCGAACACTTACGTCATGTTACAGCCAACAACTACATCTACGTTTGTCTTTATTCTGCTAAATAGAACACGCAACTTAAAGAGCCATCAAGTAACACAGACACACACACACACACCCATACAAACATCAAGTGGAAACACAGGGAAGTTGAAACAAGCGACACGCGTTGGCACACGGCTTGGAGGTCGAGTGTTTTTTCTACAAGTGTTCTCGCCTTTAAATAAAAGAAAACTGTACGGTTGAGTCTGTTCTTGGCGCCACTATACATACTGCGTCAAGTGAGGATCCGACTGGAGGCCCATCGCTGGTTTCTTCGGTTGAAATTCTGTCCCAGTGACCGGGCCGCCGTGGGCGTAGGCTGGTGAGGGCTGTGAGGAGGGAGGCTGTTGCTGGTAAGCGCGCTCTTCTGGCTTTCCCTTTTGAGCCAACTTTCTCTCATTGTTGTTGTCTTTTTGCAATTTCCTCTGCCTGCGAGGTGACTAGCATTTTTCCTGCTGAGTAGTGTTAGAAAACGCCACTAACCTATTTCCTCGCGATCAGCTGATTGCTATCGAAAGCATCACTATAAGCTATCGATAGCATCCCTGGCTACTGATCGATATCATAGCAGGGAGACTTTGTCAGCTAGCAGAGCTGTTGGCGCCAAACGGTCAGATCAGTTCAAATTCAAATTTGAATTCAAATTTGAATAGTGATTCTGAAAAATTCAGTTCGACCGTCGAAAAAAATCTTGGTATCCCAGAATAAAATTGTAAACTCGGAGCACGGTATTGTAGAGCGAAAAAGTCAAGGATCCCGACTAACTTCCATCCCCGCCACACTAGTGGTGCTCATTTAAGGGGGCTCTGGAGACCGGGTCTGGGCGGTATAACCCACCAGGGATGAAGCCAAGGGGAAATCCTCGGCCACCGGGGGAATATACCGGAGCTCAGGTATCGGGAGCAACATTGGAAGACGATCAGGAAGGAAGTCGAACGGAGGAGGAGTTGTTATCAACATTCCATCTGCGACCGAGGATTGCGAGAACCCCACCAGGAGGCGGGCCGGCATCCGCACCTCCCACTGCTGCTGAACCAGCTTATCTGTTCCCTAGCACAGAGGAAGCAGACACTCCCAAGAGAAGCAGAGAGATCTGCAGTGCGCAGAATTCGCCAGCAGCGGCCACTAAGAAGAGGAAAGGCAACAGAAAAGGCCTTGCGGAATTGGCAAACGAACTTGGAGTCCTCATTGCGGACCTTATCCATGTCTTTAGGCCCAAAGCTGTGAGACATATAACGCAGGCGAATAGAAACGCATTTATGCGTATGAAGGAGCTTCAAGTGGAGATTAGCGAAAGGCTGGAGGAGTGTAACGGAGAGCCCAAAACACCCCCCGAGGACCCCGAGCCGCTGTTGATGAAAAAGAAACCAGCGAGCAAACGGGAGTCGGCTACCCAAACATCTCCTAGGAACACAGGAGTGCTCCAGAGTGACAAAGGAAAGCCCGGCCTACAGCAACACAAGAAACCACCCACTGCACCAGCGCAGTTAGCTCAAGCGGTACCAGAGGCCAAAATGGGCGTAAACAGCTGGCAGACGCAAACCAGGAAGAGGAAACCTCGAGCTGAGGCAATCATCATCCAGCCGGAAGATGGGAAAACATACAGCGAGATCCTCAGATTGGTTACCAGGAGAGAGGACAACAAGCTGCAGAGCGTCGGCGAACACGTAAAGCGAGTGAGGAAGACGCAAAGTAACGGCCTCGTCCTGGAACTGGATGGAAAATGTAAAAATACCATTCAGGAGATGAGAACTGCCCTTGGCGAAGTTTTGGGGCAGCAAGCAAGGGTGAGAGCAGTCTCGCATGAGGTGTCCTTGGAAATTAGAGACATCGACTGCCTAGCTACTGAGGAGGATATTTGCAAGGCGCTAGCCTCATTCATGGATGGTCCAGTTAATAAAGGTATGGTCAAAGTCCTACGGTCGGGCTATAGTGGTATGCAGCTAGCTGTCGTCAGCGTACCAAGCGTAACTGCCAGCAAAATTTTGAAGGACGGAAAGCTGAAAATTGGCTGGACGAGCTGCAGAGTCAGAGAGAGATCTCCACGGAAGAGGTGCTACAGGTGTCTCGAGTTTGGCCACATTGCCAGCTTGTGCAAAAACGCTGTAAACCGCTCGGGATGCTGCCTGAAATGCGGTCAGGAAGGGCACAGAGCGGCCGCGTGCTCCAACGAGGCTAGGTGCTTCATTTGCGCAGCTGCAAATAGGAACGAGGTCAAACACCATGCAGGCAGTAAAAGGTGCCCTTTAGCAAACGGTAAGATAGACGAGCCGACTCCCATATGCTAGAAATTTTACAATTGAACCTGAACCACTGCGCCGCCGCCCAGGACCTTCTACACCAGACAGTTCGCGAACTGTCGATAGGGGTCGCCCTCCTGAGCGAGCAATACAAGGCAATAGAAGGGCCAAGTTTCGTGTCCGACCTGGATGGAAAGGCTGCGATTTGGGTATGCGGTCTCCAACAGCCGCAACTTGAGCATCTCCGCGTCTCACGGGGATTTGTGCGAGCAAAGCTTGGAAACCTGTGGCTCTACAGCTGTTACCTGGCACCCAGTCTCCAGACACTTGAGTATCTTACCATCCTGGACGACCTAGCTGCGGATATTCGGGGAAAAACAGATGCCATCATTGCCGGGGATTTCAACGCTTGGGCCGTGGAGTGGGGCAGCGCCCATACAAACAGACGTGGGCAAGCAGTGCTGGAAGCTTTTGCATCCTTGGATGTTGCTCTGCTAAACTGTGGAGGGCAGCAAACTTTCAGCAGAGCTGGCGTAGGTTCAGTCATCGACCTAACGTTTGCTTCGGGCTCGCAATGGAGACAATGCGGATGGACAGTTAGCGACGTGTACACGGCTAGCGACCACAACGCTATTGTGGTTTCGGTAAATAGACGGGAGGCTGTCGGGCAGTCCTGGACCACGACTGGCAGAGCATACAGAGAGAAAACTCTAAACAGGAATGCTTTTGCTGAAGCCTTCTCTGCCCCCATGCACGGGGCAAACGCGGAGCACAGCGCAAAGCTCTTAATAGAAGCTATAATTGAAGCCTGCGACTCGAGCATGCTGCCGCGAAGAGGGTCAAGTAGACACCATGCGCCAGTCTACTGGTGGACAGAAGACATAGCGAACGCCAGACGAAGATGCATCAGTGCACGAAGAAGCCTGCACCGATCACGGGGACGCCATGACTACGAGTCTAGACGGGAGGCTTACGCCGAGAAGCGCAGAGAGCTCAAGAAGGCCATAAATCGGAGCAAAAGGGATCGCTTTCTGGAGCTGTGCGACGAAGCGGAACACGACATCTGGGGCAAGGCCTATAAGCTAGCTATGAAAAAGCTACAGTCTGTACTGCGCATACCACCAAAGCCCGAGGCAAAAATGCTGGAGATAGTGAAGACGCTATTTCCGGGGTCCCAAATCAACGACCACCAGGCTCCACAATACGCCGTGACATACCCGGAAGCCCCAGAGGTCACGGCCGAAGAGACCATCAGAGCAGCATGCGTCATTCGGGACTCCAAGGCACCTGGCCCAGATGGAATACCCATCAAGGCGCTAAAGTTGGCATTGACTCTGCGACCGGAGATATTCGCAGGCGTCTTCAATAGTTGCATAAAGCAAGGTGTCTTTCCCGACCCCTGGAAAGTCCAAAACCTGGTGCTCATCCCTAAACCAAACAAGCCACCAGGGATACCGTCCTCGTATAGGCCAATATGTCTGATAGACTCTGTTGGTAAAGTCTTGGAGAAGATCGTTTGCAACAGGCTGGGCGAAGCGATCAACCAAGCTGGCGACCTATCACCCAGGCAATTCGGGTTCAGGAAGGCTCGTTCGACAGTCGACGCGATCGCCGAGGTAACGAGATTGGCGGAAAGAGCTATTGAGGGGACCAGATGGCGTGGTGGCGGCAAGGAATACTGTCTTGTACTCACGTTGGACATCCAGAATGCATTCAACTCTGCGAACTGGGAATGCATCCTGAGGGCTCTGGATAACTTTCGCACCCCGGATTATCTGTTAGGAATAGTTAAGGACTACTTCCGAAACAGAATCCTGAAATACAGGACCGAGACTGGCGAGCGAGTCTACAGCGTGACTGGTGGAGTCCCACAAGGATCCGTACTTGGACCGCTACTGTGGAACGCCATGTACGATGGCCTTCTGAGGATCGAACTCCCGGGGCAGGCAACGTTGGTGGGCTTCGCGGACGATGTTGCCCTAGTGGTAACTGCCAAGCAGCTAAGCGATGCAGAGACCATGTGCAGCGCAGCAGTCGGAAGAATCAAGGACTGGCTGACATCCGTTGGACTCCAGCTGGCGGATCACAAAACGGAGGCTGTCCTCATCAGCAGCAGAAAGGTAGTGGAGACCGCCCACATCAACCTAGGCAGAACTACCATCGGGTCTAGCAGAGCCATACGGTACCTAGGTGTTTTACTGGATACCCGCCTGAGCTACAAGGAACACCTCGACAGCGTCAGCAAAAAAGCTGCAGCGATAGGACAAGCGCTAAACCGCATTATGATGAACCAGAGGGGACCTAAGCAAGGACGCCGGCTGCTACTCATGAACGTAGTTAGAGCCACAATTCTGTATGCAGCGCCGATTTGGTCACATGCTATGAAGACCAAGGCATACAGGAGGAGCATACAATCGACCTACAGACTGGGAGCGATACGAGTCTGTAGCGGGTTTAGGACAATATCCGAAGACGCAGCACTGGTCATAGCGGGCATGTTACCAATTGACCTGTTGGCATCTGAGAGAGCTAAAGTGTACTCGGAGAGACAACGGGTGGAGCCCGCTCAGCATCGCTTAGTGGCTAGAACAGCGAGAGAAGAGAGTTTTAGGGAATGGCAAAGGAGATGGGACAGTTCGACGAAAGGACGCTGGACGCACAGGCTGATACCGGACGTTGGAAAATGGTGCAGCCGGAAATTCGGTGGAGTCAGTTTCCACCTAACCCAACTGCTAAGCGGGCACGGCTGTTTCCGAAGCTACCTCCACAGATTCGGACACGAGAGCGACCCACTGTGTCCCTGGTGCTACCCTGACACAGAGGAGACCGCAGAACACATCGTTTTTAGCTGTCGCAGATTCTCGTTGCCTCGAGAGGAACTAAAGGCTGCGCTAGGAACTCCCCTGTCGGTCGAGAACTTCGGTACCAAAATACTCGAAACGGAGAGCAACTGGTCCGCAGCATGCCACTTTGCACAGAGGATTTGCACAGAGCTACGCCAACTGGAAAGGCAGAGGAGGCGAAATCTCGGCGGAGCGGCTTAAACACCAAGCCTATCCTGGACCCTTGCGAAGCAATACCTCACGGCAGTACCGCAAGGCCGTCAGGATACCCCCCCCCCCCCACCCCCTCTCTATTACTAATTTTAAGCGTCTTGTTGTACTAATTCTTATTGTTATGAAATAAAAAAAAAAAAAAAAAAATACAAACATCAAGTACTTGTCTGTGGCTCTGTGTGTGTGTGTTTGTGTGGGCGTGGAAGTGTGTGTGTGTGTGTTAGTTGATTAAGCAACTATGTGCTACCGATTAAAGTGCACTGGACACTCTGCACATTTGCATATTAACACACACACCCACACACACACTCATGTGTACATGATGCTCGGAGGTACTCCAATTGCCACACCTTCAATTTTCCTTCTATTTGAACGAGAGTTTGGGTTGAGAACTGAATTTTCAACTTGCGTATTCAAATTGAAATTGAAAAATCGCATATTGCATGCAATTGAAATCGAAGTGTCAGCAGCAGCAACAGCAGCAGCACAAATGCTGACAGATAGACAGAGACCAAAAGGGAGAGAGATAAGAGCTGGTAGTGTAAGAGAGCGAGAGGAAGAGAGAGAGAGAGCAAACGACTGTCCCATAATTTCCGCAGATGTCTGGAAAATTTGACAAAAACATTGCATAACAACGATAATTTACATACGCACACAAATGTATGTCTTGTTCTGTGTATCGATGTGCGCGTCGTGTGTGTTTTTGGAACGCATAATTAAGTTGCTCATTAATGTCAAAGCCAAAAACCAGACTGATAGACAGACAGACAGAGGGACGGTCAGAAGAGGCCCTTCATTTATTGATATGCTCGTGCTCAATTTGAACATTGCCCCAAAAATTGCACAATTAGACACTTAACTAGAGTTATAGAGAGAGATAGAAAGAGAGGGAGAGGTATAGTGACAAGGACAGAGAGATTTGAAGTGTGGGGCCAGCTTAAGGCTGTCAAAGAGAGGTGACACTGAGAAAAACAAATGTTCGTGCCTTTAGAGTAAAAAAAAAGTGTTTTTAGAAATCTGGTTTAACATTTAGAGTAAAATTTAAGATACTATGGACTTTATATAAAAATGAACGGAAACTAACATGTAATTTTCTTTTCTAATAACACTTAGACCAAGTTCCTTTTTATAGCACTTTTTTGCAGTGTGGTGGGCAGAGAATAGTGTAGTAGGGGACGTAAAGAGGTGAATACATACCTTGAAAGGCCGCCTCCTCTGGCTCGACAATGCTGCTGCTGCTGGCACTGGCGCCAACTGCCCAATGTTGATGATTCCCCAGCAATGACAGCAGCAGAAACAACTGAAACGACGGCCACCAACTGTGTGCGACTCCTCGCATCCTTTGATGTCCTAGCTGCTGATGTTGTTGTTGCTTTGATGTTGACATGTTGTAGTTGTGGTTGTTGGGAATGACTTTTGGGCTTCGGTTGGTGACGCTGATGATCTAGGCACTAATTGCACGTTATGAATATTAAGTATACGCACGATTCACACGATCGCTGGCGCTTTTAGACGACTTCGGCGAGCAGCCAGCGTTGAACATGGAGCGTACATGCGTCTCGGCGTTGCTACTGCGACTGTGCTTCACCTGCTGTTTCCTGTTGATATATCAAACACACACAAAAGCCAAGGTAAGCAATTAGTAAAAGCGGTAGAACGAGAGAGAGAGAGAGACAAAGAAAGGAAGAGAGAGAGAGAGAGAGAGAGATAGAGGGAGGCGAGAGGCTCGGGTTTTTTGGGAGGCTCAAGCATGGGCGCAGGCAAATCAAGTGGTCATTATAATATAACCACACAAATTGCTAAACACGCAACGCTCACGAACCCACACACAACATGATTCATGGCTTTTGCCTGATGGCTCTTGCCACTTGCCTCTTGTCCCGTCCCACGTGACCTGTGCCCCTTCGTCTTGCCCCCCGTCCCTAGCCTCTGTCAGTTGGCAGAAGTAAAATCAATAAACGCCGTCATGGCAACGGTACCACAACAAAAAGAAGACAGTGTGAACCCATCCTACCTCTAATTTGTTTCTATTTGGTTGACTGAGCCACTCCTAAGCATATATATACTACATTCGAGGTTGGATCGGTGTGTTTGCCAGTGTGTGTACATGTGTGTGGCCCTACCTTAAGTTGTTGCCTTTGGGCCAAGTGCTGTCGTGTGGTAAATGCATGTAATTAGAAATCAATACGACAATTCGGCAAAAGTGTCTTTAGACAGATATAAAGATACAACATCGAGAAGAAGAAAATTAACGAATAAGAGATCAAGATGGAGCAGAAAATACATTTTTTGTTTCAGTTTTTTTTCGTTTGCCCTTTCGTTTTTATCCAATTTCGAATTTTAGCCAATTTGCCCGGCCGATTGAAATTGAAATGTCAAATGTCTAAGTTCGGAAAAGAAACGCGTGCAAATACTGTTAAGCCGGGTCACAGACCCATATATACACAGACAAGCATGCATATATGTACAAATTTGTACACATACAAACAGAAGCACAAGCAGACGCACACAGAGCGACAAAACATACACTCATGTGTGGCACTTAACCCGTGCTCAAAAATATGTAGCATACTTACTGGGGCAAAAATTGCAGCCACAGCATGAAATCTTTCTTTATTGCCGTAGCTTGCTGTTGTTCTTGTTGTTGATATACCCTGCAATAAGTGACATAGTTGGGTATACAAACAACAACAACAGTCTATAATGTTCTATAATAGCTCGAAGTATTAAAAATGAATTAAGAAATCTCAGTTACATTCTTTTTGCTTAATATTTGCTAACACTGTTACTTTAACAGCTTCAAAACAGATGCTTTACAGTTGATAACGTTAACATATTTCCTAACAACTTTTTGTGGCATATTTCACCAAGGAAAGAAGCTGTTTTATTTAATTCCACACTTACACCCACTAAAATATTTGAAATATAACTTAAACAACTTCAAAAATTATATATATTTTATTAATAAATCACACATTGGTGTTGTGCATGTTTTCACTATGAGACAACGTTAACAGCTAATTAGTTTATACGACAGTTTAATGATTTGAAGCTTAAGTTTTAGCAAAACTTTGAATTTAATTAAAATCTGCGTTGATTCCCCGGGGCAACTGTCATACTTTGAGTAGCATGTCAGCTATAACTCTTTTTAGTCAAGGTGTTGGAGCACAAAACTATTTTGGCTCAATCAGTTTTAACTGCCACATAAACTTGCGAAAAATAATTGGCAAATAAAAACAGATTCCTTTGTTTATATCACCCATGCGCGTGTTAAGTGCGGGGTATTTCCCTGTAGAGCACTCTCAACTGTAACTTTCTCAATGTTTGTTGGCATTTTGCGTTTTTCTTTTTTTTTCTGCTTTTGTTTCTGTTTTTGTTTTTGTTTTTGCTTTATTTTTATATCAACTTTTGTATGCCTGCGCTTAAAATCGCGATGTCTGCCTCTGACTCTGGCTCGGGTTGTGGGACGAGTTGGCCTATATGTGTGTGGGTGAGTATGTGTGTGTGTGTAGTGGTGTGGCTGTTGTGCTTGTGCGTTGCCTGTGCGTGCAAAAGTTTTGCAAGTTGGACGTCGGTAGGCTAAAAAGCATTCGCCATTTGTAATGTCTCGAGTTTTTGGGTGTATTTCAAAAAACCCAACCAAATGTTGCCGTATTCATTTATATCGATTTTTCCACCTTGGCTATTTGCAGTGGAGCCTTAAGCACGCACACACACACACACACACTCTGACATACTACCATATACTACAAAACATACACATATGTATGTCTGTGCATAACATATACTTCTTTGTACATTTTTGCGCACTCTCAACAACATTATATTTTCGTTTTTCTTTCATTTCATTTCAGTTTATCTTGTTTTTTCTCCTTTTTTTGATGTTATTGCGTTTTTAATGGCATTTCTTTCCGGTACGACGCCTCCGAATAGCCAGCAAATGTTGAAGGCTGTCGCACGGACGACGACGACGTCGATGTCGAATGAATTTCAGTCAAATTGCATACGCTTTAACCCGGACTCAGAGTCGGAGTCAGAGTCAGAGCCAGAACCCGACCCCGGCACAAACCCCAACCGGGATTGCTGATGATGCAGCTGAAGTTGTACACTTCCATATCCGAATAATGTGAGGCATGTGCTGGGAGGCATCACATCAGCTTGAAAACTCATTATTCAGGTAAACGCAGCAAAAACGTGCGTTCATTTCCCGTAAACATTTTGGACTGTGAAAACTGTGATAAATGGCAAAAGAAATGTGGCAAAGTGGCAACTGGCTTTAATTCGGGCCAGAAACTAATTAGGGAAACACATTGGTATTGGCTGAATCAAAATTAATAGCACTCTGTCTGTCTGCCTGTATATCTATCTGCTTTGCTCTGCTTATGTCTGCCAAAAAGTTGAGCAACTTAATTACACAGCTAATGGAGCTAAATTAGTGCTGAGTGGCATTGATTTAATTACCCAAATAAGTTATACATATATATTTTTGACGTAATGAACAATAAACTTAAAACTTAAGTTCTAAATTTCACAGCTCAAAAGTATGCTATAGTGAATTAAGTGACGCTTTATCAAATCCTAATCGCTTGCACTTAAGATCTGTCCCTCAATTTATGACCCAGGCCTGATTAGCATTGTTTGAGAGTCCTTTGCTGTGAGGACGAAGTTTTCACTGAAACTTTATGAGTCATTTCCAAGCACAAAAATCGTAAATTCATAAAATTGTCCCTTTGTGAGGGAAACATGTCAAGTCACCTTGAATAACTACCAAAGAAATTAATCTCACCTGACAAAAGCTAGAAGCAAACAAATCAAACAAAAGCAAACAATTTAAGTTGCAATTTCTTTTATGATTTTAGTCGAATATTGTTTTCATAGCAAAGGTATTTAAATGCACACTTGACCCATGCTACTTGGACATTTAAAATGTTAACTTTTAGTGTTAACAGCTAGTTTATAGTGTTCGTCATTTGAATGTTTATTGCCATTTAACTGACAGTTACACTTTAAGCGTTTTAACATTTAAAATAATTTATAATTTTGAATTAATTGGTTGTTAAGGCTCATTCATAAAACCAGTAATAATTGAGAAAGACCAAGAAATTTATAGTTATGAGTTGCAGAATTCGGTTTAGGCGTATTTTGGGCAACATTGTTGTTTCACTTCCAAAACGTTTAGACCTCACCTCTTCGTAAAACAATGTTAGCTTTCCAATCTATTGCTTTCCAATTGGATTCCAATTACTGATCGCTCTGTTAAGCAATGCCTATGTTATTTCTCCAGCACTTCAAACTGCTACTACTTAAAAGCATGTCTAAATTCATAAATCGCCCTAAATAACTACTTGGTATATCTCCGTTGTATTAATCTCACAAAAGACAACACATTTCCCTCTGATTATGTTGAATAACACAGAGTAGACCTACATACATATTGTATATGTAGAATATTCAGGCTATTCTCTTTGGTATGACATAGTATATATTATTGATTCAAAACTATAGCAAGGCCAACAGCAGCGAACACGCATCAGGAATTATATTCTAGTAAAAAACGAGTGAATATTTTGCTTTTGGTGCTGCTTATTACTTTTTTTGTCTGATGTCACGCAAAACTTAATACAAAAAGCCAATATGAAAGTTAACAGTAAATACACACACACACACATACTACCCCACACTCACACAGATACAATCACATATAGAATACAAAACAAACAACAGGGAGCATCAAAGTCAATGAAGGAAAAAACAAGAAAAGTTGAAACAAACAAAACTACAAAGCAACAACAAGAAAAACAAAAACAACAGCAGCATAAATGTCCGCAAAAGAAAAATCGTTAAAGCAGCAATAAATTGTGTTTTTATAAGGTAAATAGAGCAAAGCCCGCTGAGAGCCAATTGGAGGCGCACCACAAAATACGAACAGACAGACAAACAGACAGACAGTAAAAGAAGCAGAAGAAAAAGAGCAGACTGGAAGGGGGACGGATAGGGACAGTTTGGGACGAGAAACTCACGCATGACAGACTGACCCAAGTAACAGGACGCACATACACATACATGTACACATACATACTCAGTCACACGCACACGCGTAAACATAAAAGTTTGGCGCGCGTTTTTGCTATTCTGCTTTTGGTGTCGAATGCTTTGATATACTTACATACACAAACACACATAAGTGCGTAAGTAAGTGAGTTGGTGGGTGTATCGCCTATCTTGCGCCTAATTTATGGCAAATTCACAGGTGCGCATATTACTTGCGCCCTGTCAAAGACGTCGCGCTGAGCTCTACAACAAAAGCAAACAGCAGCAAAAAGCAATTTCAAGCAAGGACTAAAACAAAAGCCCCCCAAACACACACACACACACACACACAATCACACATTTCAGAATATAATGCTTCATAGCAGCAGCAGCGGAACGTGACGTGCCTGTGTGTGTATGAGTGTGCACTGCAGCCGCAGCCTTTGTGCGTGCGTGGGCGAGTTTGTGTGTGTGTGAGTGTGGAGCAGCGTTATATCAAAGACATTTGACTGACTGCAAAAGGAATGGGGAAAAGAACGGCATCGTCAGCGCCAGTACCGAGCATTACCCAGGTATTCTGGAGTGCAGCAACCAAAAATGTCATTTTAATGTATTATTTTATGTAGGTTTATGTATGAATGTAGATTTGCCGTACTCATGTTTATATCCCCGCGCACTCCGATTGCCTACTAAAGGGGCACTTCAAAGTGCGCTCTCTGCTTGCCCAACATAAATTTCCATTATTTCATTTCGCCTCGTTTCTGCAACTACAACAACCACAACAACAACAACTGCTACTCACTTGTATTGCGTTTGCTTTCTTGCGAGTGTCCGCCTCGTTGACGACGGCGACGACGACGTCGTCTTCGTCTTCGTTGATTTTTGCTGCTTTATTTTCGGCGTTCAGCGATTTTCGTGGTATTTACATTAACTTACACACACAACTGCACACACATACTTCTACAAACACAAACACACACAATACACACACTCACACACACAATTTTTAAAAATGTCTTTCACATTGCACATTTGCCTCTCTTTAAGCTCAGTATTTTGCACTCCTTTTTTAGCTTTACGCTTCACACTTCATTTTCCGTTAAGAACGATTAACTGCATTTATTTTGTTTAGTTTTAAAAAACTATTTGCTTTAGCTTCTGCTGTCGTTGTTGTATGTGTGTGTATATGTGATATTTTGGTTGTATCCTGCGAAAGGATATGTCTGTAGCGGCGCCGCTCCGTTAGCTATTTGTTTGCAGCGTAACGTTTTTACACTCTAATTGACGGGAGACTACTGCGCGTATCGCAGCCATTGCTGTCTGATTGGAACGAAACGAAATTCTGCCAGCGCAAAGTGCCCAACTGTGGCAGTTGCCGGAGACAGAGACTGAGACGTAGCTGAATACAAAGAGAGCATGCAAGGCAACAGCAACTAGAGAGAGGGCTACTGTTGTTGTTGCTCTTACTATGCCAAAATCGCCATTGTAGTATTTAGTATCCGATGGCTGATTATCCAGCCATATCAAGAGGCGCCAAATATGAACTCAGATTGATAAGGGTTGTCGAGAGTCTGACTGAAGATGCAAAAAACAAATCATTAATATTATTTACTTATTACTTAAATATATATGCTATGGAGAATTAAAGAAAAGCCTTATCGAAATAAAGCTCCCATTTTCACTCAAGTACAAATTGTAATGAAATAATTTTTTAATAATTGGAAAAACTATTGAGTGTAGCCACTATCGTTGGCTTTGAGTTCTACTTTTTGGCACGCTGGCAATCCTAGTAGCAGGCTGACTTTCATACTCGCAACGTCCATATACAAGAGCCGACCAAAGTGAGCGAATCATAGTGCGAGGGGGATAGAAAACACATTCATTTTGGCGCATGCGAGAAACGCAATGGAATTGAACATGCAAACACACAGAGAAAGAGAGTCGTGAGTGAGCTGTCAGTAGCAGAGATGGCTGCGCTCTCTGTTAGACAACAGTTTGTTGTTGCTGTTGCCAGCAACTTAACATCACAATAAACACGTACAGAGGCACCCAGCACTTAAACGGACGACATACTCATATGTATGTATGTGTGTACAAATACACACCGCCAGATTTGCGTAAGCCCATAATGAACTCAACGACACGCATGAACAACAAAAAAACAAACAACAAACAGATGGACTGGGACATGCTGAGACATGTCGAGAAGTGAAGGGCAATGAGCAGTACATAAGTCAGCGGCGACAGCTGATCAGGTTGCAAGGGTTGTAATTGTTTTTGTTGCTCGTTTGTCCCGGGGCGCTGAAAGTGACAGAAGAAATGAAACGAAATAATATACAGGAGACAAGTCAAAGCCCCTGTCCCAGCTCCTGCTCCTGTGGGCCGTGTAACTGAGACTTGGCTTGACCATGTGCATAAGTTAGAGTTGTTGTCAGTGTGGGATTGTCTGTCCACTGTTGTTGGTTTTGTTGTTGCACTGACAGACAACTTTGCTAATGACCAGGGCTATTCATGGCCCTCAACAATGCTCCGTTAAGTCCTTTGCCTTTGAGCTTGCCAGAGCAAAGGCCATACTCTGACATGGATATCGTCGTGTGGGGGTGTATGTGTGTGTGCTTGTGTATTTGTTTCCTTTATGCACGGCTTAGTGGGTGCAGTTAAAAACCCAACAGGAACCCTCACACGTCGCGTTGCAGCAAATGAGGCATTAATATCCAAACCGAACCCTTTCTCCTTTCCCTCCTCCTCTCACCCAACTCAGGACGAGACTCTAACTCTAGCTCTAGCTCATGACTGGCTTCCATGTTTCCATGTTTTTCGAGTATGTCAGGGCAAATATTAGTATTCCACTTCAACGTTAGCATTTTGTAATGGAAAGTGTTGTTGTCCTACTCTCTCTCTCTCTCTCCCTGTCTATCTCTCTCAACCTATTGCATTCCTTGCCTTTCTGCTACTTGTTGTCGTTGTCGTCGCATCCATCAACAAGCCAACCAGGCGCAACTAATGTGTCACATTACAAATGGCGTCTCTGCTGCGGCAGCCAGCATTGACAAGCACCTGACAACCGCTAACCCCCAATCCTCCAACACACAAACACGCATTCACACACACACACACACACATGTTCAATAACAAAAGTATTAAGTATTATTACCACTCACTCCTCTCTCTCTATCACTCATCACACAGTCTTCAAGCAATAAAGCTGCACTTTATTCAGTTACAAAGCAGTTCACAAAGAAATAAATATGGAATGAGTGTGGTGAAATTATTAACAAGTCTTTCACCACCCTGTTAATAATCTCACCATTGGCAGAGGCGGGCAGCGGAGCAGCAGAGCAGCAGAAGCAACAGTTAGCAGTAAAATGTAAAGCGTAAACAACGGATTATATTTAATGCAGCAGCAGCAAAGCGTTTGTATAGAAAACCAGGGCCAAGTCGTTAATGTGCTCGTTATTGGGGTCATCGGGGAACCAACTGTCAACTTCCATCACATTTCGCCAGTTGAGAAACTCATTATAGCCAAAGAGACCACAAATTGTTGCTGCAATTAATCAGTTTTAAAACTGGGGATTATTTTTTTAAGCCAAGACTACTACCTTGTTCCAAATACAAGTCCCTGTATTTTCCCAAACCCAAAGCCAAACTGCGTATGGCATTTTGTTCATTGAGAATCTCGTTGCAATGACTCTTGACCAACTCGTCGTAGAGCTTAGGAGGACTCAGTTGGGGTGCACATTTGTGATGGGACAGCATAAAAAGCAGCAGTACTCTATATATACATATATAAAGCATTATAATTTTTTAAAGACACTGTTGCACTCGTTATTATAAAGTCTTACTGGTGTGTGCGCTGATAGCCATAGGCAAACTCCTCGTTAGTCAACACATTCAAGCAGTCCAAGCTGAGTTTGCACTTTCGGGGATTCAGATTAACTATATCATGCATGCAGAGATCCGACTGGGTGCTGTTCGGTTGTCCCCTGTTGACTAGATGCTCATAATTCAGGGTTAGCTGCTCGTACTCCCCATTTGCGTTCAAAGCGCCGAATCTATACAGAAAAAAATTTTAAGATTTCAAAATTAATATATAATTAATTATTGTTAAATGACTAAATTTAAAAGTTAAGCTAATTATTTGATTTCAAAACGAATTTTTAACTGAAATTGTTTGATCAAGATCGAATGAAACCGAATTGTATTTAAAAGAAGTGTTTCAGAACTACTTTCTCTTACTCAGTTTACAAATCTGAGGGCTACTCTATTTAAGCTACTTACTTTAGTCCAGGAGGCAGCAACAACACATTCCGTTGAAAGGCATTTTCCAGTACTATTTCAGTAGTGAGTGTTAGTCATGTTGATGAAAGAGGTTAAAAGAAGAATTTTCAGACTTACTCTGCTCCTCCAATTGACTCATGTTGTCCCGCTGGGAATCCCTGATCAGCTGATCCATGCTATGCAGCAGATGATAGTACAATTGTCTGTCATATCGAGTGGGTGCCTCATAACGCATCTTCTCTGTATGATTATAGCATGAAATTAATGTAATGCTCGTGATTAACACCGCACACATCCATCATGTGTGTGCACAGCTCATTAGGCTCACGTTTTATCAGGAATTGGGCCAACAACAATGCGAAATTTGCACTCGCAGTCAGTTTCCTGCCACAGCATAATTTATCTAGCAGAGCATAAATACGCTGAGGCAGCTGCTCCTGTGATGACGATGTGGACACGCCTCTGGACTGGGAATGCGTCTGAGCTTCGACCCGGGACTGGGAAGCGCCCCATATAACGCAGAGTGTTACAATTTTTAAGCAGAAACTCGCGTCCAAGAACATGTTGGGTGAAGAGCTTGGATGATTCTATGCCTGTTGGCCCGTTGGCCACATTGAAATCACATCGCTTTCAGTCTTTGATTTCACTTTTTTATGAAGATTAATTGGATGACATTTGTTCTCTGCTCTGTGCTCTGTGCTTTGCGTTGGCGAGTGGCCATTTGTAGGATGGTGGAAGGGGAGGGGCAGCGTATCGGGATATCGAAGGCGGTCGCACTGGTGCGCAATATTAAGTTTCGCATATTAATCACAATTTAAAATTGAATACATTACATTGATTAAGAAAGGGTTTGCAACACGCAAGCAATTCTGTCAAGATAATCAACAGCTGTTGTTAATTTATTTTGTGACGATATCTGAGCAGTTAATATGAATCATCATTTTCACATGTGTTTCTTCTTAAATCAATATTCACAAATTTCATCGGTCACTATAGGTTTGAATTCACGCGCCAAGAATAACCGTGCCTATCGACAAACGACTTATCGATATAATCCCTTTGAATGAATTTCCCATTAATTTTGGTATTAACAGTGATATTAGGTATTTTAGTAGCAATTTATTTATTACGGCAGCACACTTTACATTTTTGCAGTTAATTGCAAGTTTGTAACGTTGCTCACAAACAGCATCGTCTGAAATTTCAAATAAGCTAAACAATATACTGCATACGGATGCAAGATGTTACTTAGTGTGACTATGCATTAACAGCTCACCTATTTTAGCTTGGTATGCTGCTCAACAGCAGTGAACAAAAAATTTCTGCGTAAATTGAACGATTTCGTCGATGATTTTCATAAAACTAAAAGTGCAAGTCATAAAAAAGTGCATAAAAAGTGCAAACATAAAATGCATGTGTAATTAAAAACAAATTAAAGCAAACAAATATAAAGTGTGCATTAATAATTCAACTTCTCGGTGTTTTGCAAGCTGTTCTCTCGATCAACGTACTAGAACGGAAAATTTTACAGCTTTGTGTTTGTGTTAACACTGCGTTAACAGGCGAATGTTTTTTACATCAGACTGTCTTTTGTCTTTTCTTTGTGAAAAATTAGTAGTACTTTAGTTTAATTCGAAATAATAATTAAATACACTAATGTCGGACAACCAGGACAAAGAAGAAACATTGGCCAGTTTCCAGGTAAGTAAGGCAACAATAAATGCCCGCAAGACGCTGCAATCTTCTGTTATTATTTGTTGGCCCAAAACTGAGGTGCTGAGTGCGCACATTTTCAATGCGTGTGTTTTTGTGTGCCTCTGTGTGTGTGAGTGACTGAGTGAGTGCTTGTGTGTATGAGAGAGTGCACTGCGTATGTATATAAATGTGTGCGTGTGTGCGTTGCTTGCGTCTTGATTCTTTTACATTGTTTTCTAATGCAAAATTCAATTGAATTTCAATGTCACAGGTCATAACTGGAATCGAGGATGTTGGCGAGGCCTTTTCTCACCTGGAGGCAACCGATTGGGATCTTGTGGTAAGTGCGTCTTTGTCTCAAGGCACAAAATGCGTCGTCAAATCAATTGCGTTGTTTTCGTTATGTTTATTCGTTAAATGTTTGTTGTTGTTGTAGGAGGCAATCAGCCGTGTAATGCCACATGACGATGCACCGCTGGCCAATCCCATACATCCGCCAGAGTCGCAGTCAGAAGCGCCAGCACAAGATTCCGTGTCAGTAGCAACTGGACATCAAAATCCAAACACAAATGGCTTCAGACCATTCAACATCGACGAGATGCCAGGTCCCTCGCAAGCAGCACGAATGTTTCCAAGTAAGTAGCAAACAGGCAGAGTGAGTAAGATAAAAAGAGAATGAGAGAGAGTGTGATTCTCTCGTTGAGATGTGCAAAGCACTTGACTTGAAACATGTATCTACTATAGCGTCACAATTGCTAGCCCAGCTGACGTCGAGCATCAACCTGGATCCCTCGAGGCAGAACAACAACCAAAATATCTTATTATTTATCATACACTTCAACCAACAGCTCTATCAAATACGCATGCAATCGAATGCAACTATAGGTAAGTGCTTAAATCCACACATACTCCAGCCTACAGCCTTAAATTCTAAATTGTATTCATCCGTAGAGCAATTGAAACGCAGGATCTTTGATGTGACCAGTGTGCCACAGTGCCGTCAGGCCATTAGAGGTTGGCCACCGTCCACAGCCAGCGAAGCACAATTGGCCGAAACACAGCTCTGCAATCTGGGATTGGCTCCAGAGAATGAGCTCATACTCGTTGATCTAACCGACGATGGCTTCATGGATACCGAACAGTAAGAAAAAACACTATTCAAAAGCACTAAGGATAACTCATCTAATGACTTGTAATCCTTTGCAGAGATGAGAGCACTCAACGTTTGGATAAAATGTTCAAACTGCATATTGTCGAGCAGCCCGAGGGACGTAGAATCACACTGAATATGGTGGGCAGAACGACGTTCGAGGAACTGAAAACGAAAGTTTACTACGTTACCAATACACCAGTGCGGCATCAGGAATGGTCTGGCTGGCCAAGTGGTTGTGATAACGAAACCAATCTGGCGGTAAGCCTGCTATCTCTTTATTTCAAACATCTTATCAAACGCGTTTTTTTCTCTCACTGCAGCAATCAGGAATAGAGCAAAATCACGAATTTGTGATACGCAACATTGCAGATCGAGTCCAAAATAATTCAAATCCAATAACCAGCTCGTAAGTCTGTTCCTTTTCTAGTTTAATATCATTACTCACTTAAATCTTTTTCATGGGTTCCACTGTGTTGGTGCAGAGAAGTCGTTAATCTTGACAGCGAGAGCTCAGCGGACGAATTTGAAGATGCCACAGATTTCAACAATTCTGAATATATATTCTCAGATTCGCCACCTGTGCAGCCACTCAATAGGCACCTGAGTAAGTTATAGTTGAAATTAAATATTTGGACTTATTTTAAAATAATTTTAAACTCCATCGTGTAGTTCCAAACAATATAAACAATGAGGTCGGCGGCTCAGCACAATTTGTGGAAAGCTATAAGCAGCGCTTTGGTGAACCACATCCAGATTTCTTTGTTGGTAGCTTAGAAAACGCCTTGAGATTGGCCTGCCACAAGCCAGCCAAAGAGGTAGTTAAACAACGCGATACATTTGTAGGCTTTTATCTGTACTAAACTGTTTTAAATTTGTTATTTTAGCGTAAATTGTTGGCCATTTATTTGCATCATGGCGAGAGCATACTCACAAATGTATTCTGTGATCATCTCATGAAGGACGATGGCATCATACTAACATTCAGGGAAAACTTTGTGCTCTACGGCTGGGACATGACCTACGAGAGCAACAAGGATATGTAAGCAGCTCGAATCAATCCCAATATCCTCATTTGACTTTAGCATTGCGTTTTCTTTTGATAGGTTCCTGTCATCGCTGACGGCGTGCATCAACAGTAATGCCTCGTTGCAGGCCAGGAATATAAAACTTGACAAGCTACCCGCAATTATGCTAGTCGGCAAAAGCCGCATGATGGGTCGCCAATCATGCGAGGTCTTATCTGTGATTCATGGTAAGCGTCTGAAAAAGATTACTCTAGAACTACAGCTATTCAAGGCATTCCTTTTGTTTATTTTAGGCAACATTGGTTTGGCTGATTTGCAATCGCGTCTGTTTGACACAACGGTGATGTACGAGGAGCATCTGCAGGATGAGATACGTGAGGAGAATGAACGTGCTGCGCGCGATCAGGTTAAGGCCGAACAGGATATGGCATACGAGGAGACGCTGCAAGCAGACATGGCCAAGGAGGCAGCAAAGCGGCAAAAGGAAGCGGCTCAGGCAGCCGAACGTAAACGTATTGAATCCGAGAGAGCCGAAGAAGATGCTAGACGTGAATCCATTAGATTGGTGGTAAGAACAGAATAATAACGCAATCATTCAGTTTCACAATCATTGATTTTTGTTCCTCATCTTGTAGGCAAAGCAATCATTACCTCAGGAGCCAGCCGAGCATGAGGCAAACATTTCCAAAATCCGTGTACGCAAACCCACTGGAGATCACTTGGAGCGTCGCTTTTACATACATGATACATTGCAGGTGAGTCTTTAATCACCACCGATTAGAAACCGATTCACAGTTCAAGTTTTCTTTGGTTTCTTTGTAGGATCTGTTGAACTTTGTGGCCGCCAATGGGTTTCTTATCGACGAGTATAAAGTGTTTAGTGGTTGGCCACGTCGCGATCTAACCGCCATTGATGCTAGCCAAACGCTGGAGGGACTTAAGCTATATCCACAAGAAACGGTCATATTGGAGGAGAGATTCTGATTTTGATTTCCATGCTCGATCGATTTCGATGTTCGTTTTTGAGTTTATGCGTTTTAAGAGTTCGTTTCTTTTTCATTTGGTTTAAGTTCTGCATTATTAAGTGAGAAACAAATTAATTTTTCGATGGAGGACACAACATCAACAATATCCAGCAAACAAACAACAACAATTGGGCATAATGGAGAACAAACTGATTATTGATTTAGCTGTAGTTTAAGAGCAAAAAAACAATTTTTTACAATTACACAATCGAAGGAAATATTGATAATGATATGATATGTAAAAGGTTCGAAGCAGATTAAACATATATAAATATATACATATAGATTAGCACCGACTGCGATTTGTGTTGCCCTCCCTCTAACACACACACCCACACAGACTCACTGACCTCCACTCTCTTGCTCTCTCCCTCTCTTTGTCTATAAATGATACCGTTAGTTAAGCATTGAGATGAAACGCATTTAAGTTGGCTTTGTTTTACTTTATCAATAATAAATTATATAACATGTACTGAAAACTCATGCTCTAGGTTATACATTTTTTTGTTAAGCACTTTACACATAACAACTTAAAACGGGGGGGCTGGGTTAATCATAGGAGGATGGGAAGGGGAAATACAACAATTGAGTGGCAGCCTACGAGTATTGACTGTACAGGGCGACATAGAGATAATAAAAACGTTCTCTTATGCTAAGTATATAGATAAGTGCATCCTTGATTCTATCCGAAGACCTTTTCTATGGGCGCCAGCACCACGAGCAGTATAAGGACCACAGCGAATAGCGCCAGGACAACGGTATAGACGCCCAGCAGACCCTTCCTGAGGTTGCCGTACTATTGAAAAGAAAAGAGATACAGTTATTTTGTTACTATTTGTACGGCATCCACTTACCGGTGCATCCATTTTGCGTTCCATACTCATGCCATTCCGCATGGCATGCTGGTGATGATGAGTCATGTCACCCATTTGGAATGTATTCACACGCTGGCTCTGATGGCGATCCGAGGCGATGGAGGACACCTGCCAATGATTAATGCACAAAGAGATCTGGGAATTAATGGACGTAGCCACTGGTTCTTTGGGGCGATACATGCGATGAATGAATTAGTACCAAATGGATGAGCATTTAATGACAAATCCTACTGTACAGGCAGGCAAATGCGATTGGGATTGAGTCCTTTGTACACACGGGACATGATTGAGAAGGGTCCACATAACCAAAACACACGCACACACAGACTGAAGCACTTACAGAGAATATCAGATGTACGAGGACATGGAACACTACAAATCCAACCAGAATCCAGTCCATCCACTCGGGCAGTTCTGCCTTGGGCAGTTTCACCGAAAAGAAAATGGCCACAACTGCAACAAAAATGTAAAATTAAAATTTGGAGCACACGAGGATCAGCTGCTTAACTTACTGGCTAAGATGTGGGCCAGATTGCCGCCTAACCAATGACCCCAGTTGAAATACGGGCGCATCTTATCATTGGGACCCGGACGGAAGAGAGCTCCAATTGGTTGAATAAAACAGAGAATCACTGTGATCAAGCCAGTGATGGAATGGGCATGCCACACAGCTCGCTTCAGTTCCACCCAGATCAAGATATAGGCAGCGATTGTCAGTGACCATGTGGTGACCATAAGCATGCGATGCCAGGCAAACCATTGATCCTTGCCGCACGTTTGGCTGCCCACCCAAGTCTGCTTGAAGTAACGGGCGAAGATAATGCCCAACGATGTGGTTCCAATCCAGGCGGCAATCATGAAGGCGCCATGCAAACGCACCAGCAACAAACTTTTACCACCCAGTTCCTGAACGGAGGCCAAATTAATGGGATTGGCCGCGGGCAGGAAGCCAATGTCGTGGAAGCCTACGCTGTTCTCCTTCAATCCCGTGCCTGAGGCAACGAGCATGTGATATGCTCCGTTCTTCAGGTCAAAACTGCGTCCTTGAACCACCGTGAGTGGATCACGTTGCACCTTGCAGTAAATAACGCCATCCACAAACGAGGCATTCAATAGACGCGCCGAGTTCTGGGACTATGTGGTAATCGTCTTGGTTAGAAATTGTAGCAAGTAAAAGAAGTGGGACACTTACCACAACTGCTCGGTGGGCACCATAGTTGGGACTTCCCGATGTGTAAGAGGAGTACAGATTCACGCGCCCATTTTCTGGCACACACTCGGTGGTCAGATCCTCTCCCATTCTGGCGTCATCCGACAGTCCAAGTGCTACATAGGCGGCATTGGAGCCTGCAAGAGATAATAGGGATATGGATTAAATAAAATCTTTAGTTTTTAGGTAGGTAAGTAGGGTCTATGGGGTAGATTGTGGTCTCCAAAGTTCCCAAAAAGACTTCTTTAAGCCCCACGGATATTTCAGAGTTTTTCACATCTTCTACACTTTAAGAACTGTGACGTTCCAGATAACTCTCAGACTTGGGTAATCACCCTCTCAGTTTTAGAATAGTATGACTAATTTTCATGCCAATAATTTTTTTTCGAATTTAAAACATGACTCTTCTGAAACGCATTAAGTTTGCTTATATTCAACAACAATCATTTCTGTTTTATATTTTAAGACGTTTATAAACGTGTACAGCTTCAATAAAAATATACTAATTAAAAAATTAATATGCGAACAAATATGTAACGGAAATATGCAAATTAAGATTGCAGAAATATGGATACACAAGTACTCCAATAAGGTAAAACTTCTTAATTGTTAAAAATTTAATTCTTCTCCAATTATTAATCAAAATAAATCTCATTTATCATCATCGCGTATATGAGTTAAATAAAACGAAACTTATTGTTTTTTAAAGCTTAACAATTTACTGATAAATAAATTTTTTATACGCGCCAAGAGTTCTCCTTAGATTAATTTCCCTAAATTATAAATTAAGAATACACTTACCCTTGCCGGATCGCATTTCAAACTCGTAGATCTCCCCACGCACAGTTATGGCGGAGATAATCGTACACGATTTACTGGCCACACAGCCATTGGGGAAACCAAAGCAGTTCTTGGTCTGTCCGCATCCGTCGTAGAAGGTGTCCTCGACCACATTATTAACGACAGGTGCAACATAGTTCGGGGGTACGTATGGAGCGCGAGTGCTGCCATAGTTAAAGTTGGTGGGAGGATTAACTGTGGGCAGTGGAGCTGCCCCCGAGACATCTCGTCTGACAACCTGCACGGGATTGGATGGAAGTCCGACCCAGAATTGATCATAAGCCTGAGCGACGGTAGCACTGCATGGAAATAGACATACAAAGGAATGAATAATCCGTTGGAAACCGGATATACGAGTATTTATATAGATTTAACTTGAACTAACGAAAAATCATTAATATTTTTAGCTTAAGTGTTTCTGGTACTCACTTGAATACCACCTGGCCGAGGAAGTCCACAGGAGATTGCCAGTCCAGACTGACCTGTTGCTTAGGGCCGGCATTGCTGTGGGTGGCCGAATTGTTGACGGAGTTCTCGCAGTTCATCAACTTGATGGTGCCATCGCGAGAGGGACTAAACTGTCCGACAATTTGATAGGGAGGATTGCGATTGCGTGCTTGGATCATGAAGCCACCAAAGCTTAGCGGTGACGCGCCACCAGCACTGCTAATATCCACGCGCAATGTCTGTCCCTGGCCAACCACGGACGTGGATGTCTCAATGCCAAAGGGGGAGACACTGTTTTGGGGCAACACTGTGCCACCGGCATGGTACGGCAGCATTGTGTCGCACACCGTTTCCGGTGCACCTTGAGGCAAGCTCTGGACTGTGGTGATGGCAGCAATCAGAAGTGCGGCCAGCGCAACGAGCACCACCTTCGTCGGCAATGACATCTTTAAGCACCTGTCCGCAGTAAAAACAAAAAAGTAAAATTAGTTAACTCATTCCACTGTTCAAGGGGGACATCAAGCGTGTCCCTGTGCCCAGCTCTCCCCACAGCTGGGTTATGTCATTCCCAGACTGTTTAATTACCATGCCAAAGTATAATTGCATGGAGTACAACATGGAACACACGTCTAGATACCCATCTATTCATAATATCATCAATTGCTATCGTTTCGGATGCCAAGCGCAGTGATAACTGTTTCAGCATTGTCATTTTAGCTTATTTGTAGCTAGAGTTAAGTACATTGTGTAAATGTAGCCGTTTCTAGCTATATTTTCAAATCTTTTCCATGAATTTCTGGCAACACTGATAATTTTGTTTCTATGCAGATCTCTGTCCCCGATTTATATATACACTGATTTGTAATCATATCTATTGTAAGTACTAGCACATATTTGAGTATGTAGTTTTAAATAGTTATTAAGTATTACATTTAACATCGTTTAGCTTTTAGCAAAGTTTATCATTTCGCTGGCTTTTGTTTTATGCTTCGCTGCTTATTTATGTACACATGTGTATGTGTGCGTGTGTATGTAATATGGCGCAGTGTGGCAGCGATAAGCGACAAAGTAATTAGCTTACACCGCATTAAATTAACCAATTAATTATGAAGACAATTAATATTATTCATTTTATCAGCGCTTTTCATAATAAATTAAGTTGCGTCATTTCCGCTATTAACTCCTTTCACACATGACTCAGAACGTGAGTTTTTCCCAAAAACCTGATTCATTTTACTTAAAACTGTTCAGCGCAGTCAACTTAACTGGTTACAGGACTTGTTGAAGTTGCCAGAACAACGTAAGTTACTGGGCGTTGCCATATATCGAAAAACAGTTGCCTGCTTCAAATAAAATTCTGTTCGGAGTTTGCTATTTTCTAACGTGTAACAAACGTAGCTACATCACGGCAATTGAGTAAACAAAAACAGCATAAACCCAACGTAAGCATAAGTGGCAGATTGTGCGTAAATTGACAACATGATGTGAATAAGTCTGGTTTTACCCGTAGTGAATGGCTTTGACTGTTTCGAGTTTATATAGAGCTCCATGATCGCCGCAAATCACAGAGCATGAGCTAAGCATGCTAATTAAGCGCCTACTCATCGACATGATGACGTTGTTGTCGTCATTTCCAATGGAGTTCATGGGTGTGGGGGGAATGGTGGATTGGGGGGTGAATAACGATTTGTACAAAGATCTAAAGAATGCGATTTGAACTTGAAATTAAAAAAATCTCATATGCGCGTAACCTTGAAGGGTGCTGTATTTTTGTTGCGAGTCGTGTGTGCCTTGATTTAATGCCTTTGCGAGTAAAATGATTAAACAGGCTAAAAACAACTTTTCTTTAAAAGTTATTTTGTTTTGTTATTTTTTTTTTTTCATTTTGCTTTTCAAAATGCCAAGCACACACAAAATGTTAATTGAATTGCGCGAATTAAAGCGCAAATCCGACAGACTCATTGTTTAACGCCTTTTTGGACATTTTAACCCAAAATCAAACCATAGCGAATCGAATCTCAATCTGAACCTTATAATGGGCGTTCACACTGAACTTGATGGAAAACCTTGAAAGTAAACTTAGCTTTATCTAATAAATACATAGTATGATCGTAGTCAGTATCATAAATCGCATTCCTACAAACACATTCACTTTTTTTGTGCTTTGGAATGGCATTCGAATTTCGAATTGAGGATATTTAGTTTTAGTTTAGGCCATGAAGTGAAAACAACAATTTCACCCATTAAATTACTAACTATCGAATGCACAATTCTTGGCACTTGTATATAACTTTTTATTAATGTATGTGACACTGGGCATTGGCCCCAAAATAGAGTCCATGACGGAATTCAGCTTTTGTTTTCGAACGTGAGACCAAACTGATTAAATGTTTGCAACTTGCAAGCCAAAAAAAAAAAAGAAATACTGAATAAAACAATACAATAGCACATTATGTGGGTTTACACACTCCGACTCTAAATGTATAGGTACATACACACTACATAACGTCTATAACGTCTGGCAGTACGACAGGCCCATGCCCTTGTTAAAGCCAGTTTTTGACGTTGCCAATCACAATTTTCTACTTGTCTACAGAGCGAAGTGCACGACATATACACAAACATATATACATATTTGTGCATATATGTACATACATATATATATTTTTAAGATAATCGTACAATTGAGCGTTACGAGTTGGGTTGACAGTTAAGCTCTAATTGGTTTTATAAGCATTTGCAAAACGCATTTGCAAATATTTCTGGGTAATGTTGATCTTTATGGCAAGGTTCGTAAACCTCTAGATAGTTACAATCTCTCTTTCTCTTTTACACTCTCGATCTCTCTCCCCCTTCCTGAGTCACTAGCTTAAATTATACAAAATAGCAAAAAAACATATTTTAACACTCTCTTAATTGCAAAACGATAAGATTGTAGTTTTCGATACAACCTTTCAGACAAAGGAAATAAAAAAGTGCAACCCTTTTTTAACCAACCATTTCTAATATCTGTTATCATCTAACGAATAGCTCACCAAATGATTTTAAACCAATTTGGTTGTTAACATGTACCGAGGGGGTTATTGGGAATCAGGTGTTTGACCCATCGAGTAGGCGATATGGTGAAACCGTTGCCATGGATTTCTAGGCAAATGTTGGTCATTGACGCAATCTTTGGCCTGGACATCGCGTGCCACAACTAACAATTGGGTTCAACATTGTTCGCCCTCTTCCTTTGTATATACAACGAAGGGTCAGTCAATTTTTAGTACACGGAAAGAAACCTATGCAGGACTTAACGCGGAAATTTGATTATACGGTTAAGTTGCGATAATGACAAATTCTTTTTTCAAAGCCGAAAAAACGAAACTTTTTTTGGAATAAATTTCCACCAATCCCAAAACAAATAATGTAATCATTTAAATTAATTTTTAACTTCCTTCTTGTTAAGAATCAATAGTTACTAAAGTCTTAATTCCTTGATAACAATTCCTTAAACATTTTTTTTCTGTGTACATGTTAAATTTATAGTAAGTAACTAGTATTTCTGTATAGGTTAGATTAATTGAACGGCATAGACTTTCCTTTAATGTATGTTGTGGGGGAGACATTACATATCTGAGGTGACTTTGCGTTAATGGCAATCATTTTATTGTTCTAGAAAATCCCAAAATAAACACGACCGATTTTATGGCGACGTGAATAAGCTATAAAAGTAAATAATTTTATTTGAAGCTTTAGGTAACTGCCCTATACCCAAAATCTATTGACTATTTAAGTATATACTTGCAGAGCAATAAGGAATATAACTGAACAGGTCATACATCATTAGCTACTCTAGATGTCGCAACTATTATTTAAAGTGGTTTGATAAAAAAGACAAGTATTAATTAATGAAAGTGCATACCTTGTGAATGTGGGGTATGTAGTACAGTATTTTTTTGTATAGAGAAAAATTGTGAATATAATGTGAAACGTTAATGACTAAAGATATGACTATTTTTGGACTGAAAACTATAAGTACTTTCACTTTAATATATCCGAAAACGGTTGCAGCTTCAAAAAAGAAAAGGTTTTTGGTAGATTTTAATGGCGTTTTTAATGTGCCTATTCCTTGCCTATTTAATCTATCTTTAAAGTCCTTAACAATCTGGCAACGCTATCCACGATCCTGTGCAATATTAATTCTATCCAGTACACTGCTTAAAACGATTGAACTTTCACAGCAAGCAGTGCATGTTGTTCAATGTAGAACTGAACACAGGGTAGTAAACAATCGATCATAGCCAGTTAAAGCAAACTATTTATAAAATTAACTCTAATCTTAACAGGTGTACTAACTGGCCTTTAAAACTATTAATACATACATACATATGCCTACACGTGGCTGTAAACCAAAAACAAAAGTCGCCATTGGAATCTTTTAAAACAGCAATTAGATGACGTCACTGATTTATTGATAGTATTAAAACAAGTGTTAGAGCATATAATAAAATACCTAGAGAGCATTGGCATTAACATGTTTAATGTGTTAACTATGATTTGTCATACGCGCACACATACATAAACACACACACACGCGCGTGCACAACTTGTAACTTTGTAAATAGAAAGCGACTTTGATTTATCAGCAATTTAGGAATTGTGTGAAACAACTATGCAACAGCAAGTGAAGTGGGGTGGAGTGAGTGTAATGTGTGAGTGTGAGTGCAGATTGGTATGTGTGAGTACTGGAAGAGTGTGCCAATTGCTAACGGCAAGAGTCACGTTTGCGTCTCCTCTCCCCACTTTTACTTAAGATAAACACGTTTTCGTCTCTGCTTCTTACGCGTCCTCATACTACTGCTGACAGTAACTGTTGTTGCTAGATGTTTTTGCTACGTTTGTTTATTGCTTTGTGCTTTATGCATTGCACTTTGTGTTTATTGTTACGCCTTGTTTACATCATCGTCCGTCGCAGCAACTGCAGCCACAGACATTACAACAACAACATTGACTTCACAACCCACAATATCATCTGCGATTTGCACTGCGCATGCGCGACACTTGACATCACATAGTGGCTGACATCAGGCTTTATTTTTATATTGTCGTAGTCTCACATACAAACGTGAAAAAGTTGATCCATTAATTATTATTTGTCATTGTGTTAGAATGCACTATGTTAAGCTATTGCCATTGAAATTCTGTTAGGAGAGAGCAGCCGGCGTGAGAGCTTTGCCAAGTGTTTCAGCGGGAGTGATTGTCAGAGAGAGACAGAGAGCAAGACACAAACACTCACACACACATACCAGCACACAGCATCCATAGTGTGGCATAACTGGAAACCGGTTTCCAGTACACCTTACCATAGTTTAAGCACAATAACATGGGACATAATTGTACAAACATAAAAGCAACACACTCACATACATACATATGCCATAGCATATTAATATTTATTGTTGTTTGTTTCACACAAGCAATGTTAACTGCGTCTTTGGAATCTTTTTTTAATGAACGGAGCCGCAAACTTGTCTTCTAAACTTAAAACAAGTTATCGGTTTATAGCACAAATTCCGCCAATATTGTTATGGGTGCGGTTTTGAAGTTTTCAAGTGTAATTTCACTTTCAAATGTATTCAATACCATATTTGCATTTTGCATGCATAGATGCACTAACTCTTTGGCCAGTAAATATTTTGGTATGTAGAACACGCGAATTCCACATCATTATCAAGCCACATTCTTCTCATAGTTTTATTTTTGGCACAAATGCAGAACTTAAAACTCGTTTGTCAAAAAAACACATACACACACTAACCTAGAATTAATGTTGGAATTTTTAACAAAATAACCCGCTCGCTCTGCGTATATGGCTTTGGAAAATACTCCGTTTCTGTCGCGCTCAAGACAGCGCGCCTTGAATTCAAATATGCAACTGGCACTCTGAAATTCCAATTGGGCAGGCGCATGCTGTGTGTGACAGAGGTAAGTTACTGTCGTGGTGACTTGCAATAATATTACCTCTATCCTATCGATAGTTTAAAGCCCGCGATAATCGATAGACGATAACAAAAAACATCTGATGTGTTCTTTTTTTATTCAATAAATTTTTCCAATTAAAACTGCTCCGAAAAAGTCACAATTAAAATAAAAAATGTGCTATAAGCTGCTTGTAATTGCGCTACTTATTGGCCTAAGTAGCTGTGATGTCGTTATAGGCCAAGATGAGCTCGTAGATGAAATCTCTGGTTACTACACCATCGAGGGCAAAGTGTATGCGCCAGAAGTTGGGCCTGGAGTTGGCCAGGGACTGGCAGTCACATTGCCGACTGGAAACAAATGGCAAATGGATCTGTCGATAAGCATCAACAACGGAGAGTACAAAGGCTTCGTTCGCGAAGATGGACAATTTGTTATCAGTGGAGTACCTTCGGGAAGCTACGTCCTGGATATTTATCACCCAGACATATTCTATGAGCCTGTGCGTGTGGAAATCAACCCGAAAGGCAAGTTCCGAGCGCGTAAAGTCAACTACATCCAGCCAGCACAAGTCGTCCAGGTGCCATATCCACTAAGGATGAAGCCCCTTATGCGATTCAAATATTTCCAGACTCGCGAACAATGGAAGGTAATAATAAGGATTAAAGGATTCCAAACTCGATCAATAACAACCTTTTTTTTAAGATCACTGACTTCTTGTTCAGTCCCATGGTGCTTATGATGGCTTTGCCCTTGCTGCTTATGCTGGTGCTGCCAAAAATGATCAACGATCCCGAAACAAAGAAGGAAATCGAGAATATGCAGTTCTCAAAGGTAAGAGACTATTCAAGATTGTGTTGAGCATTCCAGTAAATTTTTATTTTAACTAGATGACCAACGATATGCCGGAGATTAGTGAAATGCTCACTTCATTTCTAGCGGGAAAACAGCCAGAATCGAAGGAAAAGAAGCCAGTTACGGCAAGCAAACAAGCAAAAAAACGTAACTAGGAAGTGTTCCTGCATTTTTCAGTGGAACTAGTAAAGTAATTAATAAAGCCCTGAGCTAATAGAGGAATCATTCTCAGTTTATAGTCAAATATTGAGTAACTACAAATAAACTTTCGTACCAAATCAACGTTAATTTATTTAAGAAATCCGACCGTTTTGGGTCGTTTTGGACCCACACGGGACTCCTCTGATTTAAGCATCTTTACAAGCAGTTTATTTAGCTGTTCGCCCATGGAAAGACCGAGTTGTATGCAGTTTAGCATGGTATCCCTGTGCATAGAGCCCCCGCCAGTCATATGGGTGCCGGAGAGATATGCTAAAATCAGTAAAGATTTAAGTCTTAACTTGCAGTCAAATATGGAATTATAATTTACCTGAATCATTACGCATGGAGACGGACACAACCATGCTGACTGCACTGCATACTTCTTCCTCAGCTGTGGGATCCACCAGACAGTAATCACCAATTTTGCATACAGTCACAAGCAAAGGCACCGCATCAATGCCAATTCGTGTGCAATCATAGGGGTTATCGGATATTATCAGATCAGTAACGCCGGCATCCAGTAATGTTGCAGTCACGCGCGGCAGTTTCGTGTTATAGAGAGCTGCCTTGGCTGCCAAGGAAACAGCATCGTGTAGGTTGCCGCCACACTCAAGGATCTAAACAATAGATTCTTTTGGTTTTATTTTAACTTTTAATATAAAGCTCAAACTTACCAGAATATCTATGTATAGCTTCCAACATTGCTGACCTGGAATGAGGCACAATGTGCGATAGTCAAAAGCTAACGGCGATTCGTAGGCGTTTTGTAGTGACAGTATTAGTTCTTGAGCTAAATCTGAACCACCGCGGCCCTCAAACTCTGGTGTGGCATTGGCCGAGCTATATAAATGAAAAATCGTCACATTATTGAGCAAATAATTGCCTTCTTCCCGCCTTACCAGTCCACAAAGAACTCGAGTTTGCCAAATTCTGGTGTTAAAGGATTTGGCACATCAATTTCTGTTTTGACGCCAACTAAAATGTCGGTATTTGCCAGGCGAAGACGAGCTGAGCCACTGGCATTGCTGACCAGACCAGTTTCCAGCTCCATTGGCCGGTAGTCGCGACGAGAGCGTCCATCACAACGAAAGTCTTCCTAAAATCACACACATTACATTATTCATGAATTTCAGCAAATGTTACACCTCTTACTTCTACGCCATGTAAAATAAACGTTTTCTCTGCTTCGCTTAGCGCAACGTATGCCATTTTTAACAAAAAACTCAAAAGCGGTTGTTTAAATACGAATCAAAACAAAGTTAACATGTGGATGTTTGGTATCGATAACATCTATCGATTTGCTTGCTTTAAAATACATGTCTGTCAGTTGCCTTTTACAACACAGTGCCGGTTTATCCGCTTCGCAACACTTGCCAAAAACAAGCCAGTCATTTCAGTCTGCATTTTGTTGCACGAATTACAAATTTAAAAAACAATCATTATCAGAATGGGTCCCGAGCTTGAATTCACCGACACTCCTGTCAGCACTGGCGTAAGTCCTAGCACACCATATTTAATGAATAGAACGCTAAAAAGAATTACTTACTGCAGACAACCATTATGGCCGTAGAGTTCGATGGCGGCGTTGTGATCGGTGCCGATTCTCGCACCAGCAGTGGGGCTTATGTAGCCAATCGTGTTACCGACAAACTGACCCAAATCTCGGATAAGATATACTGTTGCCGTAGTGGTTCCGCAGCTGACACTCAGGCCATTGCCGACATTGTGGCCTACTCGCTGAACTATCACCGAAATCAGACCAACAAGGAGCCTCTTGTCTGGGAAGCTGCCTCAGAGTTTCGCAACTTTTGCTACAATTACCGCGATTCCCTTTTAGCTGGTATCATTGTGGCTGGTTGGGACGAGGAGCGTGGTGGACAAGTATACAGTGTACCCTTGGGTGGTATGTTAACTCATGAGGCTTGCACCATTGGTGGCTCAGGATCCAGTTTTATCTACGGCTTCGTCAGGGAACATTACCGCGAAGGCATGCCCAAGGAGGAATGTGTTGAGTTTGTTAAGAAAGGTTTGTTGCATGCATACATAATTCATTTAATATGTCTACAATGATTTTAAACAACTATCTTAGCTGTGCAACACGCCATCTACCACGATGGCAGCTCCGGTGGCGTTGTACGCATTGGAATCATAACAAAGGATGGCATCGAGCGCCGTTTGTTCTATAATACAGAAACTGGCAAGTCAACAATTGAGGGCTCACAAAGCTTTGTAGTCTAGATGGGAATGAAAATGGAATGGATTCTAAATTCAGATCTTATGGAGAATATAATATTTTTGGTTTTTTAATGTATCTATTGTATTTTATTTGGCAATGGGTAGTTACAAAAGTCAAAATCTTACAAACTATATGATAATAAATAGTGGATGATAGCTTAAACCTACAAGCACTTGCGCCCTTGGTCACAACGCACAAATATCACATCCTTAAGTCTGACAAATTAATATTTTGATGATTATGCGCGAGAATTCATGGGAGTCTGCTCCGATGGCATGCAAGTAGTCTCCATGGATTTGGATGTAATTTGCTTCTGCCTATTGAAGCGGTAGTATATTTCTGGTGTCCATGCCAGTACGACTACAAGAAGCAGCGCGATCTGTGCATACAAACAGACGATGTATGAATCTGCGTAGTCGCGAATCCAGCCAAGCAGCTGACCAACTGTTATCACAATGATACCCTTGGAAATCATGCTAAGACCCAATCCTCCGGCTAGCTTATCGGCACGACAGTGTGCAGAGATAGTCAGATTGTTATTAATCACAGTCGCTGATTTCGTCATGCCCGTAAGCACAGACATGGCAATGACGACGGGTAAATTGGTTGTTTCAGCCAAGCCAATGCGGGCTATCAACATACCCGCTGTACCCATCAAGAAGACAATCCGATATGGTATGCGGAGTCGATCGGTAATACAGGGAAGCAGCAGGCGACAAATAATGTCCGCTCCAGCCACAACAGACATGCAGGTGGCGACCATTTGGCTATCGAGCTTAGCCGTGTGACGGAGGAAACTGGGAAAGACCATGGTGAAATTGATAGTGGCTGTATAAACCAATGCCATGCCAACGATAATGCTCCAGAATACAATATCCTTCAGCAGTTCCAAGTCCATAGCCTGGGACAAACGATGTCCCATTTTACTGCACACGGTCTCCGGTTTATCCTTTTGTTTATCGGCAGGAACACAGGCTTGGGCAGGTTGTATAGTTATAGCCTGCAATGCACTGGTTTGATTCTTATCTTCCTTATCAGCCAGCAGCTTCATGTGCTTGCGATTGTTGTGTTTCACGGGCGGAGTTAGTGGCTTCAAAAACATTGCGCCCAGCAACTAAAAACAATAAATTGGTTTATTTAGTTGAAGCTTTCTTAATAATGAGCATTTATACTAACCCCGCATAATGATAAGGCGGCCACGGCAAGGACTGCAATGCGGTAACCATGATTGTGCAGAAAGTAGCGCACCATGTGAGGAATAAACACCTGACCAATGCCAGCTCCGGCCAATGAGACGCCCACTGCACGTCCACGCTTGCTGCTGAAGTACGAGTTGATAGCCATGAAGGTTGAGGGCGATATCAAGCCCAGTCCGAATCCAACAAAGAAACTATAGCCAACGATTAAATGCCAGGTCTGCGTAGCCATCGAGCACAAGACCAAGCCAAAGCAAACAAACAGACACCCTGTGGCTGCAACATTGCGTGGCTTAAAGCTTTTGATGGCAGGGCCTATGAATAAGCCGGAGAAATTTAGGGCCAGACTGTTCAGATTTGTAATAAGTGCTGCCGTGAAAGTGTCCTCATTCATGCGCTGCAGTTCGCCCACAAATAGTTGACCAAACACTGACAATATGGACTGGTTGGTCATCTAATCAGGAGTCAATAGGAATTCCAAGTTAGTATGAAAATTATATTGCGTAGGTAATTTTAGATGGTTACTTACATTAATAACAGCCACGGCGGCAACGACGACCCAGCCCCAGCCACCATCTGGCACAATGCGATTTGTCTGGAGATCCATATTCGTATAATCTGGATTTTGTAATACTAATGATGAAGAGTTGTAGGTGTCGCGGCCACTTGGGAAATAGCAACTGAAAACAGTAAGAAAGATAGCACAAGTAAATAACGCAATTCAACAATTGGCTAATTATATTTAATGGGCTTATCAGCTTATCAAATATCATTATCACTCGGATTGAAATTTGACAGTCTGTAGCAAAGGATCCACAAACAATGCCCGACTTAAAGTAAACAAACAACAATACAATCTTAAATATTTCGTTGCTTTATGGCAGCACATAAATTTTTGCATGGAGCTTATTGCGTTTGGAAAGTCTCCTTCTGCCTCTTTCATAATTTTTCACAAACATTACGCACCCTCAGTACAGGGTATCACCAAAATACCTACACTATGTAAGGAAACAAAGAAAAGACACTTATACATCCAGGGATTTCTTAAGCGTCGACTTATGCTTTGTTTTCTTTGTTACCATTATATTTAACCTCATTGTGGTTGAACCGGAAAAACAAAAAAATTAAATTATACGTTAAAGTTAAAGTCGTTAAGAGGCACAACAACAACAACAATAGTAACAATGATAGACAACAATAAGTTTAAGAAGTCAACGTACATTTTAGTATTTGCTTAAGGGCACACAAAATGCGAATGCAATTGATGTTCATTTTTAGCGTTTCACCGTGCACATATATTTAGATTAATCGACACAATCCAAAAAGAAATTGATTTCAATTGTTTAATTTAGTTCAAAGTCGCAGTACACGGATCAAAACTGCCAACTCGTACCAAAAACTCAGAACGCCATCGTCTTGATTTGATAAGTTGGCAGGTTTGTTGTGTCGAATCAGCTGTTCGATTAATGCCCGCTATCGAAATTCTCGACTTTATTGAACACATTCGGCATTATTTTTAAGCGCAAAAGGCACAAAAAATGTGTTTTCTTTGCAGACAGTGTACGGATAATGCTGTTGGTAACATCCAATTTGATTCCGATGAGGCCACACTGCTTGATCTGAACGCAATCATTGAAAAACACTTTTGGCTACAGGTAAAAAACTTGACGCTTTACGCGAGTTCACGCATTTAAATATTCAATTTAATATCCAAACAGACCAAAGACGCCAGTGGGCACGTGTGTAGTGCATGCTGGGATCAATTGCTTGCGTTTCACAATTTTTATCAGAGTGTCGAGCAGGCCCACAATGAGCTGCTACAGAACCAAACCAAGTTGGTTGTGGTGCAAGAGAATCCAATTATTGCTGAGCAAGTGGATGCGATCAAGAATGTTGTCAAGCAGGAGAACTTTCTGGGCGAGAGCGTTGCGGCCACAGTGAAGCGTAGACGCGGACGACCGCGCAAACAATTGCCACCAGAGGATGCAACAGGTATTAACAGCAGCGAATTTAAAGCCGTGCTGGAACAGATCAATCTCAATGAGATTAAAATTGAGTTTCCGGAGGCGGATCTGAGCATTGCCGATGTGCTTGAGGATCAGGAAGAACAAAATATATCAGACTATCTGCAACAAAGCGCCTGTGACACCGAAGATGAGGAAATTGTTACCATCCCCATGACAAAAAGACCAAGAAAGACTAAAAAACGTCACTATGCTACGAAATCAAAGGTGATGGTCGCTAAAGTGAAAGGCGAAAGCGTTCACAATATGAAAAAATCACAGGAATTCAATAACTACATCAGAGATCACTACAAAGTCCAGTGTCCCATTTGCAATGAACCCTTGGATGGTTTCTCCGAGCTGCTGTTGCATGCACGCAAAGATCACAATCAGCGTGGCTATGCCGTTTGCTGCAATCGCAAGTTTTGGAAGCGGGGCGTACTCGTTGATCATTTGCGTCGTCATCAGGATCCGGATCTATTCAAGTGCCACATTTGCCAACGCGTCATGGGCCATCGTCGCAGCTTGGAGCTACATATGCGCATGCATGACATCAAGAAACGTGGACGACTTTATCAATGCGAGCAGTGCTCAAAGAAATTCTTCAGCTCCGTGGTCTGTGAGCGCCACAAATTGACACACATTCCTAAGGAGCAGTGGCTAGTGAGCTGCACCAATTGCACCAAAACGTAAGGCAATAACAGATATAGTTATGCGGAGTCAGGGAATAAGAAAATACTCATGTAATCATTTGGTCTTTAACATAATCTGTATAAGGTCTAGTCTATAGAAGAAACTATCCTTTCGTTATATTTAATGTTTTCCAATCCTCTCCTGCAATATATAGAAACCTAACTTGAAGCATATTTAACTAATGTCTTTCGTATTGCAGCTTCCCCAATGAATACCTCATGCAACAACATGTGAAGCTGGTGCATTTGCGAAAGTTCGATAAGATCTGCGATGTTTGCGGCAAGTCGGTGCGTGGCCGTGAGGCCTTGGTACGTCATATGGAGGAGCACACGGGAGCGCCACAGAAGGTTATCAAGTGTCATTTGTGTGAATCAACGTTGACCACTAAATATGGTCTGGCGCGGCACATTAAAATGATGCATACTGCGGAAAATCTTCAACCAATTCAATGCGAATATTGCCTTAAAATGTCACCAAGCCTACAGGCTCATCAGCATCACATCAAATACACCCACAATACGGCACGTTCACATCAGTGTCCAATGTGCGAGAAGGCTTTCAAGCGCCCAAATGAGTTGCGCGTAAGTTATTAACTGATTTGTGCTTTAAATAATGATTCACCGACAGAATTGATGTTTTCTATTTATATTGACAGGAGCACTTGACAACGCACACGGGTGAGGTATTGTATACCTGTCCACATTGTCCAAAGACCTTTAATTCGAATGCAAATATGCATGCACATCGCAAGAAAATGCATTTCAAAGAATGGCAGGAGTACCATCATAAGCATCATTCACGGCAACGCAATGCGGATACTATTATTTCTGTCAGTGTTCGCAAGACCACGGAACGAACTGCGGCGGCATTAAACCAGGAGACGATCGGTGGAAGCGTTATCGGTGGCGATGGCGAAGGAATTGGACTGGAGTGTTGATTAAGTGACCTTTTTTGATGTTATAACGATGACACAACATTGAAATCATTCTCAGATTTAAAAACAATTTGTTTGCTTTTTTAATTGAAAAACGCAGACTTTTAAAACCGGTTCAAGCCAGTTTCACAAAAGCATCCAGCACATTTTGAACTGGTATAAGAAGACAACAGAGCTTGGTCTTATCACCGCATTAAGGTCGAATCTGGTTACGTTATGTCGCTGGCATATACAGACATGCTGTATACACATACATACATATAGAACATGGTTCAGTATTCGGAGCAAATAAATTAATATGATTGTTATTATTATATTGATGAACGATTGCGCGAACTTCTGTTTCAACGATCAGAGCCTAGACAAGACAAATCTTCGTCCGTCGGACGAATAAACCGGTTTTGGTCAGTTTTAAAGTGGATTTCTGGCTTATCAGTTAGAATTATTATTATCAGTTCAAAGGTAACAGCATCAAAGTGTGTTTTTTAGTTGAAGCTGCTGTTTATTCTTATTTGCCTGGAATCAAATGCCAAACTGTGCCAATGATTTTGCTTTTTTTTAATTAAATTTAAAAAAATATGTTCGAATTTCTAGATTGTCTATGGAATATTTTTGGGATTTTTTTTACATTTTAGTCTGACAGATTGTCTACGCGTGAATCCCGTTGGGTGATTTGTGAAATACATTTAAAGTCACGTTGCAATTCAATACTTAAAGCGTGCATTATTATTTTTGCATTTAAATGCAGATTGTAATTAAATACGCGACTACCACTATTAGATACAAAAACAGCGTGAGCAAACCTTGTACGAATAATTGGAAATCAAAGAACACTCACCTTATGGACACACTTTGCACAACTTGAAGTTAAATTTGTTTACAACAATTTACACACGGCTTTTTTCTGTTAGTTTATTTTGAGGGTTTATTTAGTTCCCTCCGAGGTACCTTATCACTCGACGAGTAAATATTGTTTGGTCGTCTGGGCTCCGTGTTCTGGTATTTATTGACTTCGACTTAACATCACTGTTTAAATACATTTATATGTATATAAGTCAAGAATACGTAGACTTTCCAGAATGCTACGCGATCAGCGTTTAAAATTTGCACGTTTCACTTTTGGCGCCATGGAAATGTGGTGAATTTAAAAAAATTGACCTTATGAATCTCACCACGTTGTGTAGCATCTAGCTTTTAGTTGACTGTTAGCAGCTGTTGTTTTGTCTTTGCTGTTAATAACATAACAGAAAACTGTTAAATTTAGTTTTTGTTATTTTACTACGACGTGTCACACACACGAGCACGCACTCACACAGGAGCACACAGGTGTGTTAGGTTTTTTATTAATTGTTTGATTTAGCGTTCCTCAAAGGGATTACAATACATCACAATGGTCGACGATAGCACCAGGAAAACACTGAGCAACATTCCATTGCTTCAAATTCGAGCTGGTCCACGTGAGAAAGACGTTTGGGTGCAGCGCCTGAAGGAGGAGTACCAAGCGTTGATAAAGGTAACAAATTGATAGAAGAGATATGCAAAACAGCAGAAATAATATGGAAATTTGATTAACCAACAGTATGTGGAGAACAACAAGCAGTCGGGCAGCGATTGGTTCCGTCTGGAGTCTAACAAGGAAGGCACCAAATGGTTCGGAAAGTGTTGGTACATGCACAATCTGCTCAAATACGAATTCGATGTCGAATTCGATATTCCCGTTACGTACCCCACAACGGCACCGGAAATTGCACTGCCCGAATTGGACGGCAAGACGGCCAAAATGTATCGCGGCGGTAAAATCTGTTTAACAGATCACTTTAAACCTCTGTGGGCTCGTAATGTGCCGAAATTTGGAATTGCACATGCGATGGCTCTGGGACTGGCTCCTTGGCTAGCTGTGGAAGTTCCCGATCTCATCGAGAAGGGCATCATCACCTACAAGGACAACTGTTGAAACTACGCCTATTAGGACTCCCCTGAATATGAACAAAATTTCCCGTAGATAATTAGCCAAATTTTTTAATTTTCCCATTTAATTATAAAAAGCGCATTTTCTATGAAATTAACTGGTCTTCATAATTTACTTGAGCGTTGTCTTTAGTGATTCAATTGATAATTTTGTAAATAATGTAGTCGGTATTATGCTCAATTTGTCGAAAGATCCGAAATTTGTTAATAAAACTCTTGGCTAAGACGTGTCTTAAGGCTACAAGGCCGGGAAAACAGTTTTCTGAATAACTTTGAATCTTTATTTGACAATTAAAGGATTGATTTTGATCTTTAATAGAATATCCCCTATACAAATTTTAATTATTTCTTATTCAGAGAAACTGATTGATTTTTGATGTCAAGAAAGGATTTGAATATAAAAATGGAAATTACTAGAAATATTTCAAATTTTTTAATCTTTTGGGAAAAAGTGCAAAATTCCTTGATGATTTTAAAGAAATATTTTCTTAAAAGGAATTTTTTGAGTAAGGCAGAAACCTTTTTAAACAATTTACCTTGCTAATAATTACTCCAAGTCTTGTAGAACGATTCTTTTTGCTAAAATTTGTTCTTGAGAGCAAAGTAAATAATTTTAAAATGCATTTAATTAATAACAACCACTTCATCATTTTTTTTTTTATATATATTTCTTTCTTCTGAAATATATTTTTTAATGAAATTAAATTTATAACAAATACTTTTTAAATTTTTTGGTATATTTTTTGTTACTCAAATATGTTTTTGAATAGTTTTTAAATGAATTTCAATTAATACAAATGCTTCATAATTTTTGAACGTAATTAATTCTGAGTAAGAAAAAAGAGAAAAGAAAAATAAAGTTTTCATTAACTGAAATAAACAAAATGTGACAGCTTCTGTCTTAAATAAAACAAATGATTCAAAGGAATGAAAATATTCGAGAATAATATTATTTATAATGATATAATCATTAATCTTTGCGATTTTATTTAGTCAAAAAGTCAAAACTGGAAAAGATCATGTTTCATCGTGTCTCTTAGCGTTTTTTATACCTAAGTGTCTAAAGAGTAAGAATTTCATTTGGTTGCTTAAATTTGATCAGTGAGCTTGGATTAGAAGCCATTCAGTTCATGTGATTGTTGCGCTGTCGCCAATTGTCCGACCAGATTGAGCTTGGCGAGCTAAACAGATCATATTGGGTGCGCATTGGATTCACCGATCGATCCTCTACAGCGTCTTGTTGTGCGTTCTGTGTTCCATCGACGATATGATGATTGTGGTTGCCATTGCTTATGGTTGCAGGAGCTGGTGTTGTAGCTGATCCTGTTCCGCCTCCTCCAACTGCTGCACTTGTTGCTGCTGCTGCCAGTCCAGTTGCTGCACTTGTCAACTGACAGTTATTGAAACTGGCTTCCAGTCCCGGCGGTGGACGTATTACACCTACAGTGGGATTAATGCCATGCGTGGGCGATCCACGAATCCCCACATGATTAGTTTGATTTGGCCAGTTGGCATAACCAAGTGGCGTCCATGTGGTAGATGGTGTTGCGTGATTCATCGGCCAATTGCTGCCGCCATGTGGCTCCATGTTGGACATCAGAAGTAGCTTCTCTTGCTGCTGTTGCTGCTGCAGTAGAAGCTGCTGTTTCCGTTGCTGCTCCAGTAAAAGCTGCTGCTTCAGCATCTGCTCCTGTCGTTCCCACTGCTCCCGTTCGTATAGGTTCTGACAAAGATCTGCTGGAATAGCCACAAGTTAGAGATGCACTTAAACAGCTTAAGAAATCACTTACCATTTAACGCAGGCAAATCGTTCATATTCATGCCCATGGAGGACGGCTGTGAGATGTCAAAGAGTGAGTTCATCAATGCATTGCTGGTGACTGTTGCCTCGGGTGTCATCAGTGGCTCCCAGAGAGAGGTCACCGCTTGCGCTGGACAACTCTTGCGACTGCCAATGGGACCCAATTGGCTGTGGGCCAAATCACATCCAGCCGGATTCCAGTTTAGACCATTATCCACAGCCGGCAGAGGTTTCGTTTGGAGCACATCGCGAAAGGAGACACGACTGCTAGTCTCCCATGGCGAGGTGATCATGGCATCCGTATCACTTGTACCCAGCTGTGAGATGCTATCGATGCTCCCAGCACCACCATTGAAATTGAGCTGTTTGTTCCGTTGTTTGCGTTCCGTGGACTTTTTGCCGCTGGTCAAACCATTGGGGGAGGTAAGCTTCTGTTCCTTGCGTCGCTCCCGACCCGGCGTCTTCCCCAGCTTTTTGACACTACCATTCTGCTCCTTGAGCACACGTTCTTTGGGCGTCTCCACTAGCGTTTTTGTGGCTTTCGGGGATACATTCTGTGGTGGAACATTGTTTATGGCTTTGGCATTCGGACTGACTTTGGTCTTTTCCTGCAGCTCAGTGGGCGGCGAGTCTAGCTTTGGCTTGGGCGTGGCAATCACTGGCGTCGTGGATTTAAGTTTCTTTGGCACGCGCACAGGAGCAGCAACTGGAACAGGGGCAGGAACCGAAGTAGGAGAAGTTTGTGCTGATTTCTTGCTGGGCTTAGGCGAACTCGAGGGCTTAGGCGGCACAGTTGCTGCTGGAGTTGTTAGGTCCATGCCCCAGGACGTCCAAGACTTGGGTTTGCGTGATGTCACAACCTTATCGGCTCCAGCTGCAGCTCCAGCAGGGGCTGCCGTCGCTGTCGTTGTGCGTTTGCGGAGATCTTTGAGCTGACCATTCCGGAATTTCTGCTGCTGTTCCGCTTTGAGCGCCGCTGCTGTAACCGCTGCTGCCGTAGCATTGGCCATATCCTCTGCCACCTGCATCTTGACAATGTTCCGTAGGTTAAAAGTCGGCTGCAGTGGACTCTTGTAGCGGGCCGCATCGTATGCATTCTGTTGGGCCACAATTGCTCTCGCGTCGAAGATCGCTGCCAGAAGCACTAGACAAAAGGTGCCCAGTAACACAACAAGCGCGGCATTGCGCAGTGCCGACTCCCACGGTGGGCGTGGTAGACTTGCCGCACAGCGCTCAACACTCTCCGCGGGCAGCTGGGCCAAGAGCTGGTATCTGATGTCATAGCTGAGATTCGTAAGAAGCGTCAGCGTCCGTTGCACACGGGATGCTGTGAAGTCCGTACTGAAGCTGATCTCCACCCTGCGTGTCTCGTTCTCTCGCAGCTCGAATCCCGTGCAGTCGACCACCTTGAAGCCATAGCCCTCGCACGGCCGCTTGCCTATAAGGAATCCCTCGATCCGGATGGGCAAAATGCCGGCATTGCGGGCTGTAAAACTACGTGTCGCCACTATATGATGACTGGCTAAGACATCCTCCACGGGTGGTTTCAGTGTACCATCGCAGGTCTCAAAGTTTTCGCGATTCATCTCAAAAAGTAGCGGAGTACTGGAGCCGGGACGACGGTTGCCAAAGCGGAACTGGGATTGGACAGCGCGGGCTGTTAGCCAGACGGCTTCGTAGAGCGTTAGATTACTGCGCACATGGAGCAGGGTGCAGTACTTATCCGCCTGCTTGGCACTGAACTGCACGGGGATGGTGAGCGTGGCGAGTGGTGGAAAGAGCACAGGACCACCAAACGGAGCATCAGGTAGTGAGAAGACATCCTGATCGGTTAGATAACAACTGCTGCCGCTCCCATCGATTACTTCCAGGGGCAGCGATAGCTGTGTGCGGCGGGCAAAGGCCGGATCCGAAAGAAAGTAGTCCAGGAGCAATGGCTGCGTTGTGGGATTACTTAGAGTAATCCACTGGCGCTGCACTTGCCCCACCTCTATTGCGGGAGTGGGCGGCAGCGGTTGGAACTGCACCAGTTTGGGCCATTCGATGGCAATGCTAAAGTCCAGATCCAATGGTGGCAGCTCCTGGCTATGCAGCGTCAGGGACATGGAGAGCAGTTGACGCTTAAACTGCCGATAGAGTTCTGCACGTTGACGTACTTCGACCCCATCGTAGAGTAGATTATTGTTCGGCTGTCCCGATCCGGCGGCGCCTCCAGCTCCATTGTTGGCAATCGGAAAGATCGAGTGCTCGTTCAGAGAAGGGCGTATATAGCACGAGGATCGACACACCGCCGATGGCTCAAAGTAGATGCGACCCACTTTGGTTAATGTCAGTGGTGCGATGGCTGTACCCTTGGCATTGAAATCCTTGAATCGCAGCCCGGAACTTTGGAATACAATAGATTTGAGATGCACTGGATGCAAGAAACTGGAACGTATGCTCAACACCGCCGAGCATATTTTTCCCGGGAAGCAGGACTTGAACTGTAGCTGTTCGTGCTCAATGTCAAGCTGTCCCACCGCCGCCTTGAATTTAACCGTTGTCCGGATGAGCTCATAGGGTGTCCACAACTTGAACGTGCCAGAACTCTCCTCGGCTACATACGTTTTGATGGATAACATGAAGACGGCACTTTCGCCTTCCTCCAGCTGGCTACAGAAGTGAAAGCTTGTCTTATTGTCTGGCGGATCCTTGGGTTCCGTGGCATTAACGCCGGCCGGAATGCAACCTACTAGCATGGCAGTGAAGTAGACACCAATCGGCCGCTTAAAGTACCACTTGGTCAGCTTAATGGGCATGGGATTGTCGTTGCGAACAATGATGAAGCCATCGCGAGAATTCTCCCCAAATGGCACAGTGCCCAAATCAAGATCCAATCCATAGTCGCTATCCTGCGGCAATCGGAGTTGGAATTTCTGCGTGGAGACATGCAAACGTCCACTACACGCTATGATGGGCAGCTCAAATATTGTCACATTGCTCTCGATGAGCAGCATGGACTTGAATCTGGCTTGGTCATTGAGCAGTTGAAGCTGTAGCAACTCCACGGATTCGCCGGGCTGCAGCAGGAACTCCTGGTCCAGCGAAGACATCTCAAGCAGTGCGGCATCTATAGGCTCCGATAGGCTGAGATTGTAAATCATCAGCGGAAAGGCAAAATTGTTGCGTACCACTAGACTACGCCGCGTTTCCAGTGGTGTCTCATCTGCATTGTTTTCACGATCTGTGATGAAGAGCGTCACATTGCGATCGTAGGAGAGTCCACCTTTGAAGATGTCAGCCCGTATCATAACGGTAAATTGCTGCTGTTGCTCCTCACCCAAGACAAGAAGATCATTGATGCTGGCACTCTCTTCGAACATCTTCGGATCGAGAACAATGCTCGCATTGTATGGATCATAGCTAAGTCCTGGAATATCACGCAGATAGTTTCCAATTAGCTTTCGCTGTGCTGCATCCACGGATTGATTCTCCATGTTCAATTTGAAGCGCAATGCATCCTCGTGCTGATCTGTGGCCAAACGGCCGAAATCTGCCAGAGGATTACGCGCATAGGCACCATGTTTGGGCAGTATTTCAAATTCCACGGGTATGACTAGCACGTTCTCACTGAGATGCTCTAATGGCGATGATTCTGCTGAGTCTGCCGTTTGCTCCGCTATTTTGATACGTATATAGGCGCTGTGATTGCCCGCTGTGCGTCCATGGAACGAGATGCGTATGACGGGTTTTAGTGAATGCGGTGGGATTTCCCATAGCTTCTGTGGTCCCTCGGACATGCCACTGGGCAGCTCCAATTGAAACTCTCCCCCACTGCTGTAGACCTGCAAAGGCGTAAACACGTGGAGTTATAAGGAGCTTGAACACGTTATGTGAAATACGTACCTCTAGTATCTGCAGCGGTCGCTCGTGCGGATTATACATGTGAATTTCTGGCGTGAGTGTGGCATTCATGGGCGCTTTAATACCCACCAGTGGCTTTAGACGGTACGGGCACTCACTGCCCTCGCCACGCACCTCGATCTCAGCACGCCCGAAGGATGTGTGAATGAGAAGACCCGTTGATATGGCACCAAGTTGACGGGGTAAAAAAACCACACTAAATGTGGCATTCCCTTGGGGCGGCACCTCGTGTGTGCCAAAGAAACTGCCGTAGAACACTGAGCTTAGCCCGGCGACAGAATTTAAATGAACGGTGCGATTTGTGTGCTGATTAAACAGCGTCACAATCTGTGTTACTGTTTGCCCCACCGACCACTTGCCAAAGTCGATTGCCGGCGGCACAAAGTTTAAATGTCGCAACAGTTCGACCTGTTCGCGTGTGTGTGGCTCTGGCAATGCTTGTGACTCTTCCAGACTGATGAATCTCTCCTGTATGCCTGCGAGCACCTTTTCCCTGCTGCCCGCCATTTGCTGATTGCCCCTCGCACTGTTCGTAATCATCATCAGCATAAGCAGCACTGGCAGCAGCAGCATCAGCATCAGCCTTCCTTTTGTGTACATCCTTATTGTGGTGTAATTGCTGTGCTGCGCAATATGTATGGTATCTTTATTACGGCACTCAAGTCTCCTTTAGCCGCAATCTCTGTTCACATTAAGTACTAGTTTAATTATATTACTCAATATCGCTTATGCTATCGCTGATTCGATTCTGAGAGCATTAACTTTTGTCAGCTGTTCGATACGTGAGCAGCTGACTCGATTTGTACATTTAAACCGATATATTAAGCAATGTAAAGCGGGCACACTGGCTTCATAACAGCAGCATGCTAACGCAAAATGGAGCAATAGCATAATTGTTGAACCGATAAGTTTTGATATTGTATCGATAACTCGCGATATAAATGCATATAAAAAGGTCTCAGAGCGGAAGAAAGTTTGCGGTGTAAAGTTATTAACAAAAAAGTGAAACTGCTGTAATACATAACAGTTATAGTGAGTTATTTAAAGTGTGACACCATTGTGCTGAAATAAAATTTGTGTGTTTTGCTTGCAATGAATGCAATAGAAAATAAACATGAAAGGAACAGAACCACACACACACGCACACACTTGCAAAGCCATGCGAATTTCTGAATGTCCACAACGACGCATTTGGTGCCCAAAAAGAAAAAAATCGAAAAGAAAAGAATAGAAATTGCATCACTATTGATTTTACCCACTTTCCCTGACGCCTAGCCTAAAGTCATTGTAGCTACAAACTGTAAAAATCTAAAGACATTTTCTAATACACGTCAGAAATTCGCCGTGAACTTCGACAATTGCGCGCTCTCATGTAAATTTGGTACTTGGCAACCGCAACGATTTCGACTACGGGCAGTGAGCAGCGGGAGCTTTTAAACACAAGCTTTGAATTTGCAAAGTCATTCGATCCATTCCATTGTTAGGCGATTGATGAAAATGTGTGCAAATTAGAAGCAGCAACAGAAACACAAACGGCGCTCGATCAGTTGTTGTAAACAGGAAAAGTCAATATATGAATGTGTGCGTTGTGTGAGTTAATGTGCGTGTGTTAATGCGCGCGTATGTGTGTTCGTTCGGTGCCTTAAACGTCAGCGTCGCGTCGTTGCCGCTGTCAACGTCAATTTACCTGCATAATTTTACAAAACCCAAAAACAAAAATTCATTTTGGGTGAAAGTTGTGTTGTATTTACCTGCCCTTTTCACTAGATTACACAAGACACTAAACCGGTTCATCTTCATCCCATTGTCCGGTGATTTTGTCTGCTAAAGGTTGGACAACATTTTAACTAATACACTGTCCAACCTGACTTTATTTCAAACATAGCTGAACATTTAGTTTTTTAAATACAAGCACCCACAACTTTCAAAACCTGTTCAAAGTTCTTACTCCAAGCGCAAGCGGTAATAGTTGTCGATGTACCATTCATATTAGTAGTAGGAAAAATGGGAGTAGAAATAAGTGGTTACTAAGAACTGTTTATTTTGTTTTGCTTTCAAAAATGCTTCACTTATTTATAACAACAAGTACGATGTACCTACGATAACACTAAATACGATTCACATAGAAAAACGAACAAGCCCACGAAGCTTTGCCTTGATCATATTCGGAAAGTGAATCGGTTTTGGGTCGTGCTCTTGCTCATGCTTGGGTTCGTGTTCGTACTCGTGTTCGCGGCTAGTCTTCATTATTGGCTCGGCTTGCATATTAGATTTCAGTTTACTTCAGGCTAGACAGCGCGCAGGTTGCCACCTGGTTTCCTCCCGTTCCTAAGCATTACACACATACTAATACAAAAATATCTATGTATATATAGAAAGGGCGAGAGCCAAACAAACAAATACATAAAACGCACGCTCAGTCAATAACAACAACTACAAATCACATATTTAAGGCAGGTGTTGAAAAAAAAAAGAAACTGGGTGCACTTCCACACATACACAACCCAAACACACACTCAAAGCGACACACATATAAAACATACGCACACTCACACCTTGATTTGCTTTTCTATAATCAATTCAAAGTAAATAGAATCAAAGTTTTAAAGTACAGCTAATATAAGTGTCAAGCCAAAGTCAACTAAAGTGTTATTAATATACCCCAGTTTATATTTATAAGTTTGTTTATTGTCTAATTATAGCACCATTAATACAGCATGTCTGCGAAAGCGATCACCGAAGCCACTGGCAAGGATATATTGAATCGTCATCTGAACCTTCACGGCGCCGGCGCAGCCACCTGTCGTTTTGCCACAGTTAATGCCGAAACGGATTGGTCCAAGCTAAGCAGCGATCACCCCTGGTTGCTGACCACGGTAAGTACCAGACTAGACGCTAAAAATTCTACAACTGATAGTAGCCCCATTAGTGGGGAGTAGATAAGGCGTGCCGCCTCCCAGCAAACACAAATCTTGAAATTTAGTGATTTCTTATTTACTTTTTTATGTTTGCAAATTCTCCCATTGAACTTGACCCTGGCCTGATGGCCCAAGAAGCCGGTCTGAGGCCACGTTGAGGCATGATCTGCTGCTTCGTGACTAAGCGTCATCACCAATGCTTCGCATGATTTCCATCTAATCAGTGATAACACATGGCGCGAGTATTGGCGCCCTCTATTAGAGTTGGCCGAATAAAATAGCCAAAAACTGCTGGTTTGATGGGAAAACTGATTCCCAGCTGTATTGTAGCAATTCTCTACAGCGTTCTAGCTTTTTACTTGCAAAGTTTGTAGCTAAAAACATGCTAAATTGTCCACACTACTCCATTGTTGTGCCATATACAATATTAAAGTGAACTGAAAGGCAATCGTTCGACTGATTGATAGAAGAGTACCAACTGATACTGATTATTGTTTAGAAACAATCTCCAAACATACATATACTTACCTGATTCATAATCTTAAAAAAAAAAAACCTATTGAAGTGATTATTCCCTTACTACTTTTGTTACTATTTGGGAAGACACATATTTCACCTTCCGAGCGTCTAGACTGATTAGATTACTACTATATCATATTAGACCATATATTTGTCGATTTCCAAACCCTAAAATCAGTTATAAAATGGTTGAAGTGATTTTTTCCGTGTCCCAAATTCAGATTTATTTTTTTATTCCAAAAGCTAAGCTAAGCCATTTACTAGTATTTTAATTTTTAAATTATTTATTTCTCATATCTTTTAAGAATTAATATTTTGCAGTTTTCGTACATTCCCCAGATTACGCTTTAGTTCCCAAAACCAATTAAATTATTGGCGCGAAGAAATTAGTTTTGATAGCGCACATTTTTTTTTATCTAATAAACAAACAAATTGTATGTGTATATATGCGGGTGTGTGGGTGTACGTGTGTATTTTGAGTGTGGGTGTGTGTGTGCTTGATTGAGTGACAGCCGGCGGGTGGCGTGATTATTTGATAATTTGATTATTTACTCAGGATTATCCGCAAGTCGGCAAGCAAACAAAAAACGCAAACACAATTAGTGCAAATGCAGTTTTGTATATTCATAGATTGTAATGATTAAAAAGTGAGCAAATAAATTATAAATAATATTTAAAATAAGGCTTTGTACATATTGAAATGTTGTACTTCTATTCGTATATAGTTTTGTTATATAAACATGCCATTTTTTACTAAATTCCTGATGAGTTCATTGTACGTCTATTTTGTAGACTTTTGGGAGAAATTTCTAAGATCTTTGTGATCTGTTAATGTGCAATTATACTTTGAAGCGAATCGCCTGAGTCTAGATACAGACGTTGCCCTCAGATGTTTTCCTCATCTTTACTTTTTGTTGTATACGTAGTATGCATATTTGTTTTGTTGCTGTACAATTTACACTCGTACGATCTTCTAATAAGCAGTTGTTGTGCGCGCGAAATGAGAATTGTGTGTGTGTGTGTGTGTAGTGTCACTGTCAATGACGCAGTCATTCGACTGACCTTTTAGCGATTGTCATTCACACTCGTAAGCAACTCAATGGCTTTAACATACGAACCCATCACAGGGAGTATGCGTCTTTTGGAATTTGTGAATTTGTTTGTTGTCGAGTAATGGAAATCCATAGAAAAGTATTTTTATACATAGCTTCATGAATAACATCTGATCAGCAGCACCACTAACATATTTGTTATTTATTCTCAATAATTTTCTTATTATAATTCTTTTTGTTTTCAGCCGCTTGTGGTTAAGCCCGATCAACTGATCAAGAGGCGTGGAAAGCTCGGACTTATTGGGGTCAAGAAAACCTTCGATCAGGTGAAAGAATGGATTGGCGAGCGTCTGAACAAGGATCAAAAGATTGGCAATGCAGTGGGAAAGTTGCGTAACTTTATTATTGAGCCCTTCATACCCCACACAGAGGTAAGTCCTCAGATTTGTAGAGAAAATCTTAAATAACTCTTTAAATCATTCACACAGGCCGAGGAGATGTATGTGTGCATCTATTCGCATCGTTCGGCGGATACGATTCTGTTCTATCACCAGGGTGGTGTTGATATAGGTGATGTGGATGCCAAGGCTGTCAAGCTGGAGGTGCCCGTGGACAGTGTTCTTTCGTTGGCTGATGTGAAGACAACCCTATTGAAGGCCATTACAGATGCCGCCAAGAAGGAGCGCATTGCCAAGTTTATATACGCGTTGTACTCGACATTTGCCGACTTGTATTTCACGTATTTGGAGATTAATCCTTTAGTGGTGACGGCAGATCATCTGTATATATTGGACTTGGCAGCCAAGCTGGACTCGACTGCCGATTTCATTTGCCGTCCAAAGTGGGGTGAAATCGATTATCCACCACCATTTGGCCGTGATGCGTATCCGGAGGAGGCCTATATTGCCGATTTGGATGCCAAGAGCGGTGCGTCACTTAAGCTAACCATTTTGAATAGAAACGGACGCATTTGGACCATGGTTGCCGGAGGTGGAGCTAGTGTCATTTACTCGGATACAATTTGTGACCTGGGAGGTGCTTCCGAGCTGGCCAACTACGGTGAATATAGCGGTGCTCCATCCGAACAGCAGACGTATGAGTACGCTAAAACCATACTTAACCTGATGACCTCGTCACCCAAGCATCCCGATGGCAAAGTGCTGATTACCGGCGGTGGCATTGCCAATTTTACCAATGTCGCAGCGACCTTCCAAGGTCAGTTGTCCCTATCTTATCAGCGAGTCAAACTTATTCAATCAACTTTCTATTACCTCCTACGACATTGTTAGGTATCATTACCGCTTTGCGTGAATTCCAGCCCAAGCTGGTCGAACACAATGTCTCGATTTTTGTGCGTCGCGCTGGACCAAATTATCAGGAGGGCTTGCGCCGTATGCGTGATTTTGGTAGTACTCTGGGCATACCATTGCATGTTTTTGGGCCCGAGACTCACATGACCGCCATTTGTGGCATGGCGCTGGGCAAACGATCCATTCCACAGGTGGCCAGTGTTGAGTTTTCAACGGCCAATTTTCTGCTGCCCGGCGGACAGCAGGCACAGGCTAATCTCAAGGCGGCTTCCAGTGATGCTCTTGGCTCGGGTAAGTGATAAACCAAAAATACAAGTCATTTGCTAACATTACCCTTTATCCAATTCCTTCCTCCTATCAAACCCCTTCACCTAATCTAACACTCTTTTTTCTTATATGTTTATGTAGTTTAGTTTTCTTTTGTGTTTTTTGATTCTTGTTCTGGAACTGCATTTATATTTCTGTTTTCTCTGTATTTCTTTTGTATGTATTCTTGCATTGATCGCCCTCGTCCAACCAACAACAAAAACCATAAACAATTTATTTTGAACCGTTCGTTTGGCAAAAAAAAAAAAAACGCACTTCGTGAACCGAAACTTCCCCCAACAACAAAATCGTAAACCTACCACTACCAAATCAATCAAAATCAAACTCGAACTCAAAAACCAAATATCAAAAACCAATATAAATTCAAAATCACATCGTATTTCGCATATCCCCGCACCGCACCAATCCCGCGACTCCAACCAACGTTCGTCCTGGCAAATGTAATCGTATTTGAATGTTGTCTATGTGTATGTGTATGTGTATCTTATATCCTATATATATGATTATATATATGTATGTGAAATTCTATACTCTCTCGACTATTTGCTCGCTCTCGCTCATCATCATGATAATATCGCAATCGATTATGATAACGATAACCGTAACTCTGTAATGGCATCGACATCGACCCTTGCCACTCATTTGGGGAAAACCGAAACTAAACATAAAACAAAATAAAAAAATTTAAACAAAAAACAAGTAGCATTGCGCTCGACAACAGCACAATCGATTAAACTACCACCTATCTCGGCAGATGAGAGCGATGGAGTCGCCGGCGGCACCAATAATCATCAGCAGGGTGCAAGCAATGGTTCGAATTTGAACAGAAAATTCTTCTCGAATACAACCAAGGCTATCGTCTGGGGCATGCAGCAGCGTGCGGTGCAATCTATGCTAGACTTTGACTTCATCTGCAGGTGAGACTCGTTATCCTACTTAATGGTTCAGGGATTACATCTAGTAGAACGCCATTAAAAATTTGGTTTAACAAACAATTTTCCTGAGAAAATTAATAACGCGATTACGATGAATTCAGCTACAACACCTATTAGTACATATTTAAAGTATTTTTTAAGCCAATTAATTCTTTAATATATTATTTTCATTTATAGTAGATACATTTTAATTAAGTAAATAGTATAAAAAATATTATCCAATATGTAAGATCATTTGTTAACATAAATTTTTCTGTTCACTGCAGACGTGATGAACCATCCGTGGTAGCCATGGTGTATCCGTTTACGGGCGATCACAAGCAGAAGTACTACTGGGGACACAAGGAGATACTGATTCCGGTCTATAAGAAGATGTCCGATGCCATAAATAAGCACAAAGAGGTCGACGTCATGGTTAACTTTGCCTCGTTGCGTTCTGCTTATGACTCAACCTTGGAAGTACTGGAGTTCCCTCAGATACGTACGGTTGCCATCATTGCCGAGGGCATTCCGGAGAACATGACCCGCAAGCTGATTATCGAGGCCAACAAGAAGGGAGTGGCCATTATTGGACCCGCAACGGTGGGTGGCGTAAAACCAGGATGTTTTAAAATTGGCAACACCGGTGGAATGTTGGATAACATACTCCACTCGAAGCTTTATCGTCCAGGCAGTGTGGCCTATGTCTCCCGTTCGGGTGGTATGTCAAACGAGTTGAACAACATTATCTCGAAGGCTACGGATGGTGTTATCGAGGGCATTGCCATTGGTGGAGACAGATATCCAGGCTCAACCTTTATGGATCACATTCTTCGCTACCAAGCTGATCCAGAAACTAAGCTGATTGTCCTTCTAGGCGAGGTGGGTGGCACAGAAGAATACGATGTGTGCGTTGCTCTCAAGGATGGTCGTATCACAAAACCACTGGTTTCCTGGTGCATTGGTACCTGTGCCAGCATGTTCACATCGGAGGTGCAATTCGGTCACGCAGGCTCCTGTGCCAATTCCGATCGCGAAACGGCCACTGCAAAGAACAAAGCTCTGCGAGATGCAGGTGCATACGTGCCCGAATCTTTTGATACTCTTGGCGAGCTTATACATCATGTGTACAGCGAGCTGGTGAAGACCGGACGTATTGTACCCCGTGAGGAGGTGCCACCACCAACGGTTCCAATGGATTACTCTTGGGCACGTGAGCTGGGACTCATCCGTAAGCCAGCCTCATTTATGACCTCAATTTGTGATGAACGTGGCCAGGAACTCATGTATGCGGGTATGCCCATCAGTGAAGTCCTCAACAAGGATGTAGGCATCGGCGGCGTCATTTCGCTGCTTTGGTTCCAACGCTGTCTACCTTCGTATGTGTGCAAGTTCTTTGAAATGTGCCTCATGGTCACCGCTGATCATGGACCCGCTGTTTCTGGTGCCCACAATACTATTGTGTGTGCCCGTGCTGGCAAGGATCTGGTTTCCTCTGTTGTCAGTGGACTGCTGACCATTGTAAGTGTCTAAGTAATCATTGTTTCATCATTTTCCTAATGTGATATGATTTGTATTTTAGGGCGACCGTTTTGGAGGTGCTCTTGATGGATCCGCCAGGCAATTCTCCGAGGCCTATGACACCAACTTGCATCCGATGGAGTTTGTTAACAAAATGCGCAAAGAGGGTAAACTCATTTTGGGAATCGGACATCGTGTCAAGTCTATCAATAATCCCGATGTGCGTGTGAAGATCATCAAGGAATTCGTGATGGAAAACTTCCCTCAGTGTCCACTGTTGAAGTATGCATTAGAAGTGGAAAAGATCACCACGAACAAGAAACCAAATCTGATTTTGAATGTTGATGGTGTCATTGCCACCGCCTTTGTCGATATGCTGCGCAACAGCGGCTCCTTTACTAGGTAAGGGATGTTTAACGGATGAATCTGGTTTGGTTTCTAATACTCTTATATATTGCAGTGAGGAGGCACAGGAGTACATCAATGTGGGAGCTATTAATTCTTTGTTCGTGCTGGGTCGCAGCATAGGATTCATTGGTCATTACATGGATCAGAAGAGACTCAAGCAGGGACTGTATCGCCATCCATGGGACGACATCTCCTACGTTATACCCGAGCAATACAACTAAGAGCCGAGCTTTTTTCGTGTCCATTGATATTTATAAATTGTTGGATGTTGTTGTAGTTAAGCACCAGATGTTAACCTACTGCTTTCGTGGCGAGCATGGATATTTGGCCATGGGCATGGTTCCACAAATCGATAACACAAAACACACACAAACAAACAAAACACACTCCATTAGTTGTGTAGTTGAGTTTCTATTCTTTTTCTTTTATATATAACTTAATGATAATCATAGCTCAGCTTTTCTTTGTTTGTCCCCCTCCACATATATATATATATATATATCTATATCTCTCTCAATCTTTTATATCCTCTCTTCCCATTCTCAAATCTCTTAGTTAAATACATTAAAAATATGATAACAGTTTCATAACTAAGCCTGCATTTACATTCGTATAAACTATCAGTTACAACCATTTACTTTGACGCTCCCTTTAGGCTATAGCTGGGTTTTTGGAATCTACTAAAAAGAATTGAGTATAGGAAAATCTTCTTGAGCTCTTGTCATTATATTTTTCATACTTTTTTATAAAATATTTAATTTAGTCTGAATGCAAATTTTGTTTAGTCAACAACGAATAAATTGTTGCAAACTACATAATTTATTTGAATATTATTTCTGCAATTAATTTGGTTTTCTCAATATATTTGAAACATGCTCGCTCTGAAAAATAAGTGGAAATTTGCACTAATTAGATCTGCACCGGTTCCTGCACTTAAATGCACGATTATCTATATTTAATATAAAATATATGCACAGGGTCTGAGTGAACATTTCTAAAAATATTTCGGGTTAATTCGAGGTGACTCATTTGAAGGTTAAATTCCACACTTTCACTGTCAAAAAGTGTTTTTCTTTTATTTTGCTATACAAAAATTAAAATTTTGTTCACTTTGGCACATAAATTAAACCGCACAAAAATTTCACAAAGAAAACAAAACGAACTTTGAATTTTCATTGACTAGAGACAAAGTCTCGGCTTTAATCAGGAAGATAAACTAATTTTGTTACCGCCGTCACATGTGAGCATTGGTCTCCTAACAACCAAGCTATCTAAGCGTTTAAAATCTCATTTTAATAGTAGATGCTTACATAAACATATAAAGCAGCCTCATACGAACATGAAGTGAATGCAGCTTAAACCAGAGGATAATGACTATAACCTAGACCCGAGTTTGTACCCATTATAATATTTTATCTATTGCGACGCATTTTGCGATCCAATTTACGTTGCTTCTTTTCGTCCAGTTCGGGTTCCTCATTGGCGTTGCGCTGAGAGAGCCAAGGCTGAATAACTGAGCCCCAGAGCATCCAAACAGCGCGAATCGGGGCCAGCAGCAGTGCCAGCCAAAAGTAATTGGATATTAAAGCTAATAACAGTGTGCCAGAGGTCAGGATAATCAGATCCTTAACATTTCTAAAAAAAAAACGAAAGAAACGTGTAATAAATGCGTGGCAACCATTCATTTTGAGAGGATTATTTACTCCGCAATTCCGCCTTCCATGTTTAGGTCATTTCCAGAGTCAAGTAGAGCACCAGTCTCCGAGTATTTTGCACGCGACATGAATACCATAAATTGGTAAGCGGCGCCTAAGATAAGCAGCGATACGACCAGCATGAACTACCAATATTTGGTCTTTTAGTACATATACATTAGGCAAATCTGTAAGTTTTGCACTCACCACTGTGAGTTTTGTGATCTCAAAGACCAAAAAGCTCAAAAGGAGGGCAGGGGCAGCGCAGCCAATGGACATGTTCCTGTAAAATGCCAATGTTGTCTTGTTTTCCTCCACTATCTGTTTAGCGCCCTTTGTGGCCTGCTTGCCCTTTTGTGGTGTCTGCAATTCAAATCGATTTTCATTCAAAATTACCAAGTTAATATATTTCTAATACTTACAGCCATTTTTAATTAAATATTTTATGTAAATGTTGTTAAATGTTATCAAAAATTACGAGTATGAAAAGACGTGGCAGATACTTATCATTCGGTAAAACTATCGATAAACTGGTTTCGATAATTTAATATATGAAAGCATAAACAAAAGAGTGCCCAGTCTTGCAGAAAATTGTGAAATGGTGGCAACGATGAAGCGCATTGTACCACTTGCACATTGGACTTTATTTCAGTTGGACTTTATTTCAGTCAACAAACAGAAATGGATAAGTGGGTGCAATTGAATAATCAGGCAGCCGGAAGAGATAAAATTGCGAGGCTTATCCAATATGCCTCCCGTGCCATGTGGGATTCTCTGGATAGCGCCAATTGTCATCCTGCGTTGGTGGATAACTTCAAAACCATTGAGTATATACTGAGTACATTCCGGAAACGTAAGAATAATTTGTTATTTTTAAATCCAAAAATTTACAGTTTTGTGCACTTATTCTTACAGTGCTTCGCTTTGGCAAAGGCTTTGATGTGTTTTATGCCAGCCTGCGATCCATACATTACCCGGACTTGACCATTCGTGTCACACTGACCATGAGCAAGATTTCCCAGGCCTTATTCCTACTAGCCGATCACCTACTTTGGCTGTCACGTACTGGCCTCACCAATGTGAATGCCAAGAGATGGTCGAAAGTTGCCAACAAGTATTGGCTCTTTTCCATTGTTATGAACCTGTGTCGAGATTTTTACGAAATAGTGCGAGTGTTAGACCTCCACAAAGCTGGCTGCAAAGGAGGTATAACGCGTTGCAAGATCCCAACCAGCATTAATTCACCAGCGGATATTAAGCGTTTAGCTCTGCAATCTTACGTTTTGGCAATGGGACACAAAGATATATTTGTAGATACAGTGAAAAATATGTGCGACGTCTTTATACCTCTTACGGCTTTGGGTTATGCAAGTCTTACACCGAGGACTATAGGCATTCTTGGAGCGATATCATCCGTGGCTGGACTGTGGGCCCTGCTTGATTCAACAGCCAAGCTTACACCTTCCTAAGGGAAATTAACTGATTGTACCAATATCCACGTACTATGTATTGTGTTGTACTGTTTATTTAATATTATGTAATATGTGCTAACGTGTAAATTGACGATTTTATAAAACGCCTAATATATTTTTATTTAAAAATTTCAAATTCCTTTTGTTATGAGTCGAGGGTATTTCATGGATCTGGCACTCCTTGGCTGTTGCGTTCTTGGGGTTACGCGTTACCCAACACTGTCGACTGTTATCGACTGTTTTGATCGAAACAGCTGTTTTTGGCCGAATATTTCCAAATTTTGTTAACAAACTATATTGCCCACATTAATAACGCGTTATCTGCAATAACTAAAATCAATGCGTCATTGCTGGTGGTGCGTGTGTTTGGGCTGATTGCGCATAAAAGTAGTGCGTGTAGGTGTGCGCGTGTGTGCCGCGATATCCGCTAAAATGCACTACTCATATTCCTCGCTGGCTGCTCCTGGTGGCGTGGATCAGCACAATCGGTGTCTCGGCAATCGGGCCTGGTGTGTTAAGGTGTGTATCATGTTGCTTTCCAATAATGAATAAAAAGTGCTCATTTGATAAATGTAAATCTTTCAGGACATTTGCGGCATAGTATGCGTCATTATGACATGGCTGCTCATACTGTTTGCGGAGTTTGTGGTCTGCGGCCTGATACTGTTGCCGAGTTATAACAGCTATGCTGCATACAGTACCATTAATATGATTATTTTTCAAGCACTTGCATTCCTAGCATTTGTCTCACATCTGCGCACCATGCTCTCGGATCCGGTAAGTCTTAAGTAACAAAACTTAATTTAATTTATTTGAAAATATTTTACTTCGCTCATAGGGCGCCGTGCCGCGTGGTAATGCCACTAAGGAGATGATTGAACAAATGGGCTATCGGGAGGGTCAGATGTTCTACAAGTGTCCCAAATGCTGTAGCATTAAGCCAGATCGAGCACATCACTGCTCCGTTTGCCAGCGATGCATACGAAAAATGGATCATCACTGTCCCTGGGTTAATAATTGTGTTGGCGAAAACAATCAGAAATACTTTGTACTCTTCACGGTGCGTATTCACATGGTATAATTACTTTACTTATCTCTAATTGTATTCATTCACTTCATGCAGTTCTATATAGCGTCGATATCTGTGCACACGCTTTTCCTTGTGATGTCACAGTTTGCGGAGTGTGTAAAAAACGATTGGCGCACCTGTTCACCGTATTCACCACCAGCTACAATTTTTCTGCTTCTTTTCCTCACGTTCGAGGGTCTTATGTTTGGCATATTCACCATTATAATGCTATCCACACAACTGAATGCCATACTTAACGATCAAACGGTTTGGCCCTATAAAGTTTAATTGACCTGATTGTAATTATTTAAACTTTTTTTTTCATTTTCAGGGCATTGAGCAACTGAAGAAGGAGGAGGCGCGTTGGGCCAAAAAGTCGCGACTTAAGAGCATACAGTCTGTATTTGGACGCTTCTCATTGGCCTGGTTCTCGCCCTTTACGGAACCATCTTGTCGCAGCAAATTCAGTACACATTTCTACTCGGTCTGAGACGAACTCGACTTTCCCCAAGAATGTTGGCTTAAACGAACAATAACCTACCTGGCTCCACCCTCTCACGGTAACCTGTTGATGATTATTGCTGTGCAACAATCATAAATTTAGTGTCTGTATTTATGTGAGTGTGCGGTGCAGGTGTGAGTGTGTGTATAAGTATTTACTTAAGTTTAACATGAATGGACATGTGTTCTGCTACTTTATCCTGTTCAGGTGTAACATTACAATACTTACTAATACTTAACTAATCAACTTTAAGAGATTTTACTTTGTGAGACCGTCGTGCAAATATATATTTATTTTATAGAGAAAATAAAGTCAAGAAAAAAAAACGTTATCAAGCTTTTCAGTTGGAAACATGTTGCGGATATTCAAGGGAATGCAGCAGCAACAGCAGCAGTAGCATCATCAGCAGCTCTTCTTCTATTACCAGCAATAATAAAATTATAAAAGACCGGAGAGTTGAAGAGAGCAAGCTAAATACTCTCAGCCAGCAGCAGCTAGCCGAAAAAAACGAATTTCTCCGAAGCAAGAATCGGGCATGGACTATGCGGATGCTCAGTGCCTTGAGTGTAGACATCGTTTAGTCTGAGAAGAACGATCGGAGATCCAGGAGGTGTCTGCTGGACGTGGTGTGCGCGTGCGGTATTTAATTTTTTTGTTGTATATAGTTATTTATATATACATATATAGAAAAAAAGAAACGTTTTGTGTCAATTTGTGCGAGTGTGTGCGTGTCTGTGCATGTGTGTGCCTGTCGAAAGTAGCATATCGTGGCTGCATTTCACTTAATTCTATTAGAAATGTGCAAAAAGTCAATTGAAAATACATATCTATATGTAAAATATTTTTCTGTTATGTATTAATAATTGAAAAATTTTATTTTTCAGTTAAAAATAAAGAAAAATCGAATGGAAAAAATGTACTTCGCCGCCTGTGCTTTATGTTTGTGTTCTAAATATAAAAAACAAATCGCCGACGTTTAAAAAATATACCCAAAGAAATTGCACAAATCCCGTAAAATCCCCAAAAGTGAATAAGTTTAAAAATATATAATTTTTGAAAAAGAAAAAGTCCTGTTAACCAGACTAAGGCCCCCAGTGTGTGTGTTCGTGTTTACGCGTGTGTGTGTGTGTGTACATGTAAAAGTGGCCCTGTTTTGGGGCTAATTATATAGCTGGTCGTCTAGCTGTAGCTGCAGCATGGAAATTTCACCGGGAACAGCAGGTAAAGCACCACGAGCATCAAAGATTGCGCCGCCGGCAAAGAGCTAGAAGAGGGCGAAGGGAAATCGGTTTTCCATCACTTTTTTTTATGTTCTATTCTTTGCCGAACAGACAATAGACTGAAAGTGTGTGTGTATTTTTATGATCGCACGCTCTTCTCCCCTGTCCGACCCCTTCGCTGCCCCAGCCCCTTTCCCTTTCCGCCTCTGACTCTTCCTTTGCCTGGCGTTTTCGGTGCGGTTACGTAATGTGGAACAGTCTATGCGAATCTTTTCATAATTGTGGGCTAAATAAACCGATTTGAATATTTTACTTAGTATATTATACAAATATAATATAAACATAATTATTAGTTAATTAGGAGTGAACTCTGCATATTTCGTATCTTATTTTGATCTTTGCTAAATGTGCAAACATGCATATATACAAACATTAGCGAATAGTATTTTAGTATAGTTTCGGTGTATGAATAATATTTGGAACTATTTTTAGTGCAAATTTTCGGTAGACAGTTTTGTCGAGCTGCTTCCCGGTGAATTTTTAGCGCAGATAGAAACATTTTTTCTTTAGTGAATTCCACTGTGGAGTTGCTCAGGCTGAAAATAAAAATGTTCGCCCAATTTTAGAAAATATAAATTTAAATAATAATCGCAACTGTTTTAATTACTAGAGTAAAATAAAGTATTTTGAAATATTTTTAGTTTAATTAAAGAAAATAGTTGTCCCCTCGTATACCCATTGACTATATTTGTAGAGGGTATAGCAATGTAGTCTATAATTGATAGTGACAGTTATTCGGCTGCCAATTCCAAGTTTACCTATTCTAGCACCGTTATACCCTGTGCTGGGAATGGAATGGGCTTGTAATGAGTTTACTGCAGGCGTAAGAATGCTGCAGCAGTCAACAAAGTTATTGCCGACACTAAAGTATTTTAAAGATCTAGATGTTGCATATATTATGTTTATACTGCTTAAAACATACAGGGTATATTAAGATTATTTTAGACGTAAATTTTTTTCCCCATAAATGCTTGCCAGTTATTTTTGGCATATTTTATCGAACTTAATATATTCAACATAGTGAGACATAAAACGATCCTGTAATGTCAAAACCATTTTAACAGTTATACAGTGTAAGCGTTAAAAAGCACAAGCAGGCAGCTTTTAGTGGGTAGTAGGCGTAGAGCAGCTAGAAGAAGCACAGGGTATTTTAGGTTCGAGTGGGCTCGCCTTTACTTTACAAACTTTTGTTTTTAGTTCCGACAGTTTGGAATTTTAATTATGTATAAGTAAATAAGTAAGCTTAACATTAATTAATTAATTCATCTCAAACTTATTTATTGCAGAACCTCCTCCTGGTCGGGATACAGTGGGCAATCGAGTACCGCGTATAACGTTTAGTGATAACTCCAGTTCCCTTATACGCTGCACTCCTAACGAGCGTGCGACATTTTTTGTGAAAATCGATTGCGATGAGGACGATGAATCCGAATTGCTGCCCTTCAAATTCGAGTGGTAAGTCGTTCACAATATTAACATAATAATATTTAGTCTAGTGTGTTTGTGTGTGTTTTGTGCATGATTCACACACAGTTGCTGTGCATAATGCCAACAAATTTGCGCATTTAACAGATGATTTCTCCTTCACGCTTTTGCCCCAAACATCATATCAACTAAGATTTTAGTCTCTAAAAACTGAGAATTTTTGATCCCAATGCGTTTGCGCGTAGAGCGTGAAATTGCTGTCGTGTAGCGGAAGAAGCAGAAAAAGCGGAAAAGCATCCGCTCAGCGTGCTCTTTTGACCAAATATTTTGTTGGCCATCTTCGCAGGCAGCAAAAACCGGTGAGACAGTTCCACTCTGACGATCGTCGCATTAACATATATCCGTTGCCCAGCTAGGCATTTTTTTCGTATATACAAAAATTCTCAATCGATTTACGTGTATATGTGTATTATAAGTATGTGTGTGTGCTGTGCGTGTACGTTAAACGCTGCGTATACTTGATAAATGCGACTTGTGCAACGAAATCAATCAAAATTTTTAAGGAATTTCCCGAACATAATGTGGAAAACTAGTGCACGCACAACAAAAGACTCCAACAATGGGGGTGTGCAACTGTGTGTGTGTGCCGAGTGTGTGTCTATAGCTCGTCTAAATATAGCTGCCTGAACGAATACTATTTGTGTGTGAAAAATGTTGCAATAGAGTAAAGCTGTAAAGCTGCTGACAGCGTCGAAATGTTTCAATTTTTATGCCCAAAAAGTGTTTGAAATTAGTACAAAAATAGTATTTCTTGTACGTTTTTGTTGTGTTGTTTTCAAGTTAAATGGAAAATTACATAATCGGAACTAAGTTTGCAGCATCCGTGGCAAACGACGAGATCAACAAATTTGCAATAAATAAACGAAGAAACAAACACAACGTAACAATTTATCGCAGTCTACGCGATTCTTTCTAAATTCTTCAATGTTTCAATGTATCTCGGACAGAGAACAACCAAGTTATTAGCTTTCGAAAATGAAATGCGTGGCATTCGCGAGTCCCAAAAATAAAATGACCAAAAACAAAAAAAGAAAATAAATTTAAAGAAAATAAAAACACAAAAGAAAACAACAGAAAATAAATAAATGAAAAAGAAAAGCAATTTTCTCTGTGTGTGTGTGTGTGTTGGTGTACTACAAAACAGAAAACACAATTAATATAGTCGAGCTGCTTTGAAATTGCATTTATTTATAAACATTCTCGTTTGCGATTGAAATATTTTCGTCATTTTTCATTTTAGATTCATTTCCTTTTTTTTTTTGTGTTTTTCTTTTAATATGATTTTGTTTATTTGGTAATAAGCATATTAATGCCAAAATAAATAAACGACTTTGTTTGTATAATATTGTGTGCACGTGCTTAATATATTTATATCGACAAGATTATTATTATTATTTATTCATTTCCTATTCCAATTGCATAGCAACTGTGTGTGAGTGTTTTAGTGTGTGTGTGTAAATAAATTATAAACATTTAGTTATATTGTAATAAGAATGGGCAACGGATGCTCCAAATGTTGTAAGTGCAACGAACACAAACAAATTCATGGCACGCTCTCCTCGGCCTCTGCCTCCTCGGTCTACAGGAAGAGGTAAACAACTCCCAATCTCTACGCATACCCTACACTATATAGGAAATTTTTCTTAATTCTTTTGATTCTTAATTCGAATTTATGCTTATATTAAAAGTTTTGGCATAAAATCTAAAAGTTACCATAAATTTTGTGTCCTACTACTTAAAATCTACAACAAAATCTGATAAATAAAAAGTTTAAAACTTTCGTTTTTATAAGATAATTAATTTTAAAGTAAAATATTTTTTTTTTTTAACCTTAAAACAATATTAAAAAGTCCGAAAAAAAATGTCCAATTAAACGGTCTCAGGAATTTAAAAAATACATTTTTTGGTAGACTTTAAAATTATTATTCCTAAACTTTCTTCTTCATTCTTAAATTGAGAAGCTTTTTCAACTTTATCACGTTCTTGCGTTAAGATCATTCTTTATTAATCATCAGTGCACTGCTTGCCCATAACAATAACACATTACACGTTTCACAGGAGCCGTAACGACAAACCCATCGAGAATTCCGATCGCTTTCGGATCACAAACACGAGCAATGCCGTCCAGCTGGCCGTAGAGCATGTGCAGCGCGAGGATGCCGGACATTATACGTTGATAGCGCGTACGAAGAGTAACGATATCGTGCGTAAGCATATCGAGCTCATCGTTGAGGACAGATCTACAGGCGAGGATCCTCCAGTGTTCCTTAGACGCCTCGTCGATCTCTCCGTCAAAGTGGGCACCCGCACGCGACTGCTCACTGAAATCCGCAGCTCAACAGACCTTAAGGTATAAAATTCTAAAAGTGGAAAATTAGAATTTAAGTATTACTACATAATTCGAAGAAATAAGCAAGACACGTTCTGAAACTTTCGGTTTCCTATACGTTATTTTAGAATTGGATATAAGAATTATTAGTAATAATGGTACGGCTTTTACAAGATTTATATTGAATACCAATTATAATATAAAATCACTGGTACCACTTTAGAGTTCTAACTGCTAACTACCTCCTGAGAATGAATATTTAATTAAGAGATATATCTAGATTCCATAATCTAGTGTTTTGTTTTTAAACTATTAGTATTATCTTTCAAATTTTTGTTTTCCAATACCTATATTCCAATTTTATTCGTTATCATAAATAATAGATTTTTACAAAAAGGAGCTTACAAATGAATTTTAAATCAAGAATAGAATCCCTTACATAAATTAATAAAGAAAATGGCTGAAGAATTGTAGTACTCAATAATTAAGTACTGAGTTTTAGAGTTAAAATTATCTAAATATTACTATTTGTTAAAAAATAGATTAAATAAAATAATTAAACTTGCGAATAAACAAATCTACTTATGAAAAATATACATACATTGATTAACCCCAAATTGTAATATATTTATTACAAAATCTTTTAATTTAGCTAACCTGGTATCGCAACGATCGCAGGATATGCGAAAACGAGCGTATTACGGAAACGAATGAGGGCACATTTCACTACCTGGAAGTGAGTCCAGTAATTTTAGAGGATGGTGGCCAATGGATGTTGATGGCCGAGAACTTGGGTGGTCGCAATTCCTGCTTGGCCAATTTAAATGTTCTTGTTCCGAAGGCCTACAAGACACCCGAGTTCGTCGAGGATCTGCGAGCCGTACTAACAGAACAGGGAACCGTGTCCCTTGAATGTAAGGTTGTGGGCGTGCCGACGCCTCATCTGCGCTGGTTTAAGGACTCGAAGGAGATCAAGGCTGGTGACATCTTTGCACTGACCGCCAATGCAGATGATCCCACATCTTTGGGCACGTACACCTGCGAGGCCAAGAACTGCATGGGCGTTACGTATTCCAGTTCCAAGGTCCATGTCGTGGGTCGTGGCAGTCGCGAGGGATCGCTCAAACCAGCCGACAAGTGAGTACATATATAGAAAACTCTTTCCCAGACAGCAAATGCTTAAATTTTCTCTCTTTCTCTCTCCCTTTCTCTTTTTCTCACTCTCTCGCTCTCTCTACGCTCCCGCTCTCAGCGTTAGCAATAATGCGCCGCCGCCGATCTTCACGAATGAGCTGAAAGACATGAACGTTCGGATTGGCGATACAATCATTCTCGGCTGTCAAGGTGAGTTCTCAATGCGTTGGCGTTTCAATTTTGGCAAACTGCCAAAAGAAAACAAAAATGAAAAATAATAAAACAAAAAGATTTTTTTGTTTATTTTCTCTACACGTTTTCATATGGTTTAAAGCACTAATACATATGTATAAATATATACTTATAATTCGGTGTCTATATAGTAAATATGTGTTTGTATTTGCCACACAATTCGACCGGCTTTGCTTTGTTTTTAGACTCGTGTGCTCGTGCTCTAGAAACTTGAACTCAATGAAATTCGCTTGGAATGCTTTTGAGGGGGAATGCTTAAATTGTTGTTGAGGTGGGTCATCAACATTCCCGGCAAAAGAGACGCGATGAGTCGCCAAATGAGTCGAGCAAAACAAAACCAATGGTTGCTGCAGAGAGAACGGCTCTCCTACTCACAGCTCTCCCGTTCTCCCACTCACTGCCTATCTCCCGCTCTCTTTTAATACAAAATGGCGTAATAACATTTCGTTAACTTAATTTCATGACTTATGACGTATACGTAATTTTGTTTATAGCAGAATTTGTGTTTTTAATTAATTTTTGACGTGAATGTCAAGGCTTTTAAATAAATGAGAAATAATTACGTAGTAATCAAATATTTAATATTTAATATTTTAAATAATTTTTCGATTTTGTAGCGTATTTTAGGTCGTACCTATTTTAATTACATCTCTGTTCCTTGTATTTAAAATTAAGAATACAATTTTAAATAGTTTTTCATGATAATTAAAGCATCCTTAAAGGAGTTTACACTATTCCATTTAGTATAACTTAACAGTTTAATTAGTACTTAAGTGATATCATCACACATTTTTATAATAATAATAAAACTTCCTCATTCATTACAGTTGTCGTACCGCCTTGGCCCAAGAGCGTTACCTGGTACAACAAGGATGGCCGCGTGGACACTGGCGAGCGCTACAAATTAATCGAGGATGGATTGGGCGTCTATATGATTGAGGTCAAGCCCTCGGAATCGTGCGATGCCGGCGATTGGAAGTGCGTGGTCAGCAGCTTTGAGGGCTGCGTGGGCATCTCCTCATCTGTGGTCAACATGGACAGTGCGTTAATAAGACTCAACTATCATTTTCAATTACTAATAAAATAATTTAAATTTTAGTTCCCCGAAACTATCGCAAACCCAGATTTATGGAGAGTCTGCGTGCCGTACTGACAGAGGAGGGATTGGTTTCCTTTGAGTGCAAGGTAGTTGGTTTTCCAACTCCCGTGCTCAAGTGGTTCAAGGATGGTCATGAGCTGAAACCCGGTGATGTGTATCAGCTGACAGGGACCAATTCTCTGGGCACCTACTGTTGCATCGCTCGCAATTGTATGGGCGAGACGAGCAGTACAGCTGTTCTCACCGTGGAGGATATTCAGAACCAACTGACGGATGAGGAGCGTTTGGTTTTTACCCACCAGAATCAAGCTCCCAAATTTTTGACTGGCCTTAAAAGCACTGATGCCAAAATCAATGAACCCTTTCAGTTCAAGGTTGTAGTCAAGGCCACACCAGATCCAGTACTCAGCTGGTTCCGAGATGAGTTACCTATCGATTCGAATGAACGGTACAATCATTACCGTGGGGAGAACGATGACTGGCAGCTGGACATCAAGTCGATTGAGTTTGTCGATCAGGCTGAATGGAAATGTGTAGCCGTCAATGACTTTGGTACAAGCATTACCTCATGCTTCCTTAAGCTCCAAATCCCAAGGCACTACAAGAAACCCAGATTTCTGGAGTGCCTGCGAGCTGTGCTTACCGAGGAGGGAGCCGTCAATCTGGAATGTAAGGTCATTGGCGTACCCCAGCCAGCGCTGAAGTGGTACAAGGATGGCGTGGAACTAAAGCCGGGTGACATTCATAGGATAATATCTGGACAGGATGGCACTTGCTGCCTGGGCACATATACGTGTGAGGCAAGGAACTGCATGGGTGTGGTGGCCAGCTCGGCATCTCTACTAGGCTTTGAGGAGGCTCAACGAAGCCAGAAGGCAGAGCAAGTGCATGAGAACGAACTGCAGAGGAACTACTCCCTGTCCACCATACAGGAAGAGCGTACGTCCCAGATGTATGAGACTCCTATGGGCGATATAACCATCGACGACAAGGGCGATGTCTCCTTTTCTTTCGATGGCAAAGAGGTGTCTGTGTCGCTTTACGAGACACCTGATCTAACCGAAGAGGAAGCTCTCAAGATTGTTGAAATGTATGCGGATCAAATATCGGAGCACGTGACTGAGCATAATATTGTGGAGTTGCCGCCGCTGCGATTCGTCAAGGAGACATCCCAGTCCGGCAAGCTGCTTATGGAGGCTGTGGTCATTGACATATCACCCGAGTATTTCACCCACGATGAGGACTTACGAACCGAGGCCGATATGGATGATATATCCATCACAGAGATTACCGTGCATGGTTCCTCTGGTAGGGAGGGAGTCTTTGACAAGGAAACCGAACAATACGCCCAGCAGTCCTTTGAAAAAATGGAGGAGGAACTATCTCTGTCGGCGCCGATAAGGAAGCGTAAAAAGTCGCGTCCTACTGAGACAGAGGAATTCTTCAGCTTGTCAAAGGCTACCGCTTCGGGTAGCCAGCTAGATGGCGATGCAGAGGGAGATGTAGATGAAGAGACATCCGACTTGCAAACCTTTGCCAGTGCACAAATGTCCACATCGCAGAAAGTGGCTGTGGAAACATTGGAAGGAGAAGCTGCCGCTCCTCCAAAGCGTAAAAAGTCCAAGAAACCAACTGACAGCGAGTCCTCTAAGACCACAGACGATGAGGCCAGATTAATGGATATTTCTGGTGCCGTTGGCGATGGTCTCCTGATGACACCAACTTCGCATTTGAAAGCGGTGACCGATGAGGTGGAAATCAATAAGAATCTTATAGCTTTGGTACCTTTGGCCAAGCTTTTGAGAATTATTGAGAATCATTTGACCGTTGTGGAAACGGAGGTGATGGAACAGTCCACCATGATGATGACACCAGCGGCTGCAGATCAAAGTATTGCCATCATTAGAAATATCTTGGAACCAATCAAACAAATCGAGTCAAAACTAAGGGTCTACTCTGGAGAGACTCAAGTCGATGCCTTGGTGCAATCCATGCAGGATGATATACGTAAACTGCACCTGGGACTCCAGGTGATTGAGAAGTGTGTCGAAATCGATGGAACTGGTGCCACTCTCATCCAAAGGACCAGCGTTTGCATCATCGACAGTGTTGCGGAGAATATGAAACGGGCTCTGGAGGAGATGAAGATCGTCAGCGAGAAATTTGAGTCGGAAAGCCTTCGTTCACAGATCAAAATCACTGCTGACGATATACAGCAGGGGTTGGAGATTACTCAAGGCACGATCAGATCTCAGGCTCTGCTGCAGGAAGCGCAAGAGCTCGAGGCTGCTAAGCACTTTTCGGATACGGTCGAAAAGATGCAGGATGTGCCCGAAAGTGTTTCATTTGCCACTATATCGGAGGCGAATCTACCCAGCGAAGCGAGTGCATTGAAGGAGATTTGTGAACCAGTGGCAAAGATTCAGGAAGCTCTGGAACGCGTCGAGATGGAGCTGTCGTTGGAAGAGAGCGAGGAGCAAATCTACAAGAAGGTACACAAGAAGGTTCTGGACAGCATCGTAGAGCCCATCAAGCAACTGCAGACGACACTCCAATCCATTGAAGACAAGACAGAGTCTTTAGCTGGTTCCGAATCCATGGAACAAAAGATCAACATGGCCATTCTGGATATTGTAACTCCACCGCTCTTCGAGCTCAACAAGGGCTTGGAGTTGATCCTCAATGAGAAATCGGATACTGTAGAAGCTGGTATGTTTACTGTACAGACGGTGGAATCGATGGTGCCACCACTACAGGAGATTCAGAATGGTCTGGCTCAGTTGAGTCAGGATTTGGAGACGGGACATTCGGAGCGGGCAGAGGACGCTGCCTTGGATGTGGCCGATACACAAAAGTTATTGCAGTCAATTGCCCAGGCTGTTTTGCATTTCGAGACAAATATTGAGAGGATATCAGACCGTCTCACCGAGAACGTTAAGATCCGTTTACAGAATCTTAAAGATGAGCTTTCAGCTCTGATCGGCACCATTTTGGATAAGGACATTACACGACATCATGTGGAACTGCTTGAGAAGTTGAAGAGACCCATTGATGAGCTCAATTATTGTATACGCCAAACGGAGGTAAAGTCCACGTCTGGCTCACTGGCCGACTTGATTGAACCACTCACGATGCTTCAGGAAAGCAGTCACAAGGGACACGGAGTTCTGCTCGCGGTTCGGGAAAGGGAGCCTGATAAGAAAGCACTGCAATCGCTCGAAAACATACGTAATATCATACGGAATGTCATCATTGATATCGAGGAACATGAGTTTAAGATGCTGCAGCAGGAGATCCAGCAGGATGAGCAGCATGCATCGCAACAGGATAAATCGTTCAGTGCTTTGCGTAAGGTGCTTGAAACAAAAGTCTCCCTGGACGAGGCAATTGGAAATATTGAGTCGCTACAGTTGGCGTTAATTAGAATCAATGATAATCCCAAAGCTGTGGCTAAAACCCGATCCTCAGCAAATGAGGCTCAAGTCGCTTTACTAAGGATTCTCCAAATAGCCAAGGGATTGGCTACATTTAGTGAGTCGGAAACCACACTCAATTCCAATGAGGCAAACACAACTCGAATCCTGTTTGAGATGGGGAAAAGCTTTGCTGACCTGGCAAAGACCCTCGATAATCCAGATGCTGACAACAGTGAATACAACGATGTGCTGGGCAACTTCAATGACATACTTAGTCAACAGAAGGATGAACAACTTGATTGGAAATCTCTTGCCATTGCAAGTCCCCTCACCAGTTTCATTCAAGCCCTTGAAAATCTTCAGCCTCTGAAGGGTTCCAATGAGGATCTATCCACGCTCGATGATATTTCCGTGATGAAGTCCATTGCCGAATCGCTGCCAACGGAACCAGAGGTATTCGTAGAAGACGAAAAGAAATTGGATAGCAAGATAAAATCACCTAAACCAGCTGAGGTTCTACTCTCCGAGCTTAATCATGGCATTGCCTCCGTGCTGTCCCACTGTGAGGACTTGGACGTGACCTCTCTGATTGCTGATGCAGGCGAACCACTTCAGGCGGCAATCCTTAAAATGCAAGAGCTTCAGAATAGCATTGCTCTGGTACAAGAGACAAACCTGGTAGAGGCTGCACAATCCATTTCAGAGGCTACGGATCCCGGCACTTTTGCTGCAGCAATGTGTAGTCTGGAAAGTTGTGTGCTTGAAGTAGAAGAATGCCTCGCGCATAGTGGAGCCGAGAGCTTAACAGACATGGAACTTTCAAAGCTTCAGACATTGGCCACTCCATTGAGGGATCTTAGGCAATACTGCGAACAGATCGATATGCAGGCATTAGAACAGGTCATCGATATGTCCTCACAGGATATATCAGATTTGAAGACAAGTGGCCATAGGCAAGCTGTGGAGCCGGAAGCTGACAGGCAGGAGGCCATTACCGGAACAGAGCCCCAAGTGGAGCTATATGATGTAAAACAGGGCGTGGTGAGTGGCATAAAGCAATTGGAGGCTTGCCTGGAGGTCACCAAGAAGGACAACAACGAAGAGTTGCGACTCGTTGGCGAAATTATGCAACAACTGAACTCCGACCTAAAGAATATCCAAGATGCACTTACATCCGATAGCGAACAACAGGAAAGTGTATTAGCTCAAGCGAAAATCGCACAAACCATGTTCAAATTGAAGGAGTGTTTGGTTCACACCTACGAATCGGGATTAGTTGATTCCCTGGAAAATGTGGAAAGCGCTTTTGAGGACATTCTGCTTTCATTACCCATCTTGGAAACGCAATTGGCACAGCAGATGTTTGGAAAGATTGAAAGTACCTTCAAGAAATTCATACTTTACTGTCAGCAACCGGTTGCTCATCAACAAAAGCTAATGGGACCTCTAAATTCATCTTTTAATAAGCTTTTAGAAACTATCAAAGCTGTCGCTGATTCACCAAATGTTGATATTGACAAATCCTCCGCTATAATGATTAATCTTCAGACAAGTCTAATGGCTTCCTTCCGTGCGCTGAATGACGTCAGCGAACTTGTCGACAATGAGATACTCGGAGGTCTTCTAAAAACTCAGAGTAGTCTTGTTGCAGTATTTGATTTCATTGAGAATAATGAAAATTCTATTCGTATTATAGAATTACTACAGGAGATTGATGCAATATCTGCGGAACTAAAGAGTATTTGTCAGATTCAAATCGAACCTAGAGTTCCAATCGACATTAGCGTAATCATTGAAAATGTGTCTTCGGGTAAAGCATTCCTAACTCAAATAGAAGAGGGTCTGCAGAACGCCAATCCACTAAGTGCAATCTTTCTGGACGAGAACACTGAAGAATTAAGCCACCTAGAGGCAACACTCATACAAATCGAAAACGAAGTTCTTTGTCAGACCGAGCTTACACAAGTCACCCCCGAACAACTTGGCCTTATTGAGGCACTCCAACTCCAAATTAACAATTTACAGCAAAAGTTAACGAATTTGAAGTCAATCCTAGAGGCACAGCAGCAGGAGGAGGAGGAAAGGAGGATTGCAGAACAGAGACAGATTATAGAATCTTTTGAAGCAGAGCAGCTGCAAATGAAACACGAAGAGGAAAGAAGGATTGAAGAACAGAAGCAGTTGGCATTGGAATCCTTTGAAGCAGTACAGCAGCAGATGAAGGAGGAGGAAGAGAGGAGGATTGCAGAACAGAAACAAATCTCCCAAGTATCTCTTGAAGCTGAGCAGCAGCAGATGAAGGATGTGGAGAAAGAAACTGAGGTTGTACAACAGAAAAATATAGAAGAACAAGGACAGCAATCAATGGAGGTGGAACCTCAGCAGCAAGTTCTGGAAAAATCGGAGAAAGCTCACGAAGTAAAAACTGAAACAAAAGCGAAAAGAAAACTAGATCAAGAAGATCAAGAAGCAGTCGCTAAGAAAACTAAAGATGAGTTACTTGACAAGTCAGAGAAGTTAAAACTGGATGTAAACGAGAAATTCGTATTGTTATCTTCTACATTAAAATCCCATGACGGAAGCAATAAGGGAAATATTATTTTAAGTAATAGTCAAGATATTATTGACAATCTGGAGGATTCAGAAAAAGTTAAAAAGGGCATATTTATGCTAAGAGAGCATATTGTGCATACTTATGATGGAAAATCTCCAGAAGATCAACAAGATAAGGAAACAGTTGAAGCATTTATCGAATCACTACTTGACTTCTCTCCAGATGCTGCTGATAAAATTATTCAACATTATCTCAAGGAAATTAAAGCCAATATTATTTTGAGTAAAGCTTCAATTAGACTTATTGACGATAGTGAAATGTTTGCAAAGCCTTCGTTACTTTTACCAAAACTGGCTAATCTGGAAACTATTTCTGAGAATATCAAGTCAGATCATCATATTGAAAAGTCTTCTGAAAAAATGATCCATTTGCAACAAAATTTAATGGATATCTTCGTAATTTTAGATGATTTATTGGATGATCAGACATCAGAGTTAAAACCTATCATCGATGATATGAAAAGTCGTTTACTCGACGAATATGATTATATTGAGAAGAGACAGAAAAAACTTCTGACTGCTATAGTAGAGGAAAAAATTTACAATGTTACTAAAAAAATGTTACATGTGTGCAACAAAATAGAAAACTTACAAAAAGAAATAAGCAATAAAGCCATTGCTGAGAAAGCTTCCGATGAAAAGGTTGCCGAAGCTAAGAAACCTGATGTCAAAGAGTCTGAAGCTGAAGCCCAAAAGGCAAAGATTCTGGATCAAGAAACCATTGAAGAAAAGAAGGTGGAAACTGAGAAGAAGAAACAAGAAGAACAGGATTCTGGAAAGAAAACTCAAAAGGGAGGGTCATCTGAAGTGATTCCTGAGAAAGTTTCAGAAGAAAAGGTTGCCGAAACTAAGAAACCTGTTGTCAAAGAGTCTGAAGCTGAAGCTCAAAAGGCAAAGATTCTGGATCAAGAAATCATTGAGGAAAAGAAGGTGGAAACTGAGAAGAAGAAAGAAGAAGAACTGGATTCTGGAAAGAAAACTCAAAAGGGAGAGACATCTGAAGTGATTCTTGAGAAAGTTTCAGAAGAAAAGGTTGCCGAAACTGTGAAACCTGATGTCAAAGAGTCTGAAGCTGAAGCTCAAAAGGCAAAGATTCTGGATCAAGAAATCATTGAGGAAAAGAAGGTGGAAACTGAGAAGAAGAAACAAGAAGAACTGGATTCTGGAAAGAAAACTCAAAAGGGAGAGACATCTGAAGTGATTCCTGAGAAAGTTTCAGAAGAAAAGGTTGCCGAAACTATGAAACCTGATGTCAAAGAGTCTGAAGCTGAAGCCCAAAAGGCAAAGATTCTGGATCAAGAAACCATTGAGGAAAAGAAGGTGGAAACTGAGAAGAAGAAACAAGAAGAACTGGATTCTGGAAAGAAAACTCAAAAGGGAGAGACATCTGAAGTGATTCCTGAGAAAGTTTCAGAAGAAAAGGTTGCCGAAACTATGAAACCTGATGTCAAAGAGTCTGAAGCTGAAGCCCAAAAGGCAAAGATTCTGGATCAAGAAACCATTGAGGAAAAGAAGGTGGAAACTGAGAAGAAGAAACAAGAAGAACTGGATTCTGGAAAGAAAACTCAAAAGGGAGAGACATCTGAAGTGATTCCTGAGAAAGTTTCAGAAGAAAAGGTTGCCGAAACTATGAAACCTGATGTCAAAGAGTCTGAAGCTGAAGCTCAAAAGGCAAAGATTCTGGATCAAGAAACCATTGAAGAAAAGAAGGTGGAAACTGAGAAGCAGAAACAAGAAGAACTGGAGTCTGGAAAGAAATCTCAAAAGGGAGAGACATCTGAAGTGGTTCCTGAGAAAGTTTCAGAAGAAAAGGTTGCCGAAACTATGAAACCTGATGTCAAAGAGTCTGAAGCTGAAGCTCAAAAGGCAAAGATCCTGGATCAAGAAACCATTGAAGAAAAGAAGGTTGAAACTGAGAAGAAGAAACAAGAAGATGTGGACTCTGGAAAAAAATCTCAAAAGGGAGAGACATCTGAAATGGTTCCTGAGAAAATTCCAGAAGACTCTGAAGCTAAAGCTCTGGAATCCAAAGTAATGGAACAACAAACTTCTGAAGAAAAGAATTTGGATGCTCAAATGAAGACTCATGACGTTGAAAATATTGCACTGAAGGGTGACGAAACTGCGAAGAAGGAACAAGAAATAATGGTGGAAGCTAACGAAAAGAAATTGGATAAGAAAGAAGAAAAAAAGTTGTTAAAAGATAATTTAGACAAGCAACTGTCAGACTTGATTCAATTATCAAATGCCCAATCTTTAAATGAAGACTTACAAATTGTTGTTTCAGAGTGTAAGTCCATAATCGAGAACACTGCAGATTCGGATGCAGTCATTAAGTCAATATTTAAAATCAGGGAGCATATTGTGCACACTTATGATGGAAAATCTCCGGAAGATCAACAAAATAAGGAAACAGTTGAAGCATTTATCGAATCACTACTTGACTTCTCTCCAGATGCTGCTGATAAAATTATTCAACATTATCTCAAGGAAATTAAAGCCAATATTATTTTGAGTAAAGCTTCAATTAGACTTATTGACGATAGTGAAATGTTTGCAAAGCCTTCGTTACTTTTACCAAAACTGGCTAATCTGGAAACTATTTCTGAGAATATCAAGTCAGATCATCATATTGAAAAGTCTTCTGAAAAAATGATCCATTTGCAACAAAATTTAATGGATATCTTCGTAATTTTAGATGATTTATTGGATGATCAGACATCAGAGTTAAAACCTATCATCGATGATATGAAAAGTCGTTTACTCGACGAATATGATTATATTGAGAAGAGACAGAAAAAACTTCTGACTGCTATAGTAGAGGAAAAAATTTACAATGTTACTAAAAAAATGTTACATGTGTGCAACAAAATAGAAAACTTACAAAAAGAAATAAGCAATAAAGCCATTGGTGAGAAAGCTTCCGATGAAAAGGTTGTCGAAGCTAAGAAACCTGATGTCAAAGAGTCTGAAGCTGAAGCCCAAAAGGCAAAGATTCTGGATCAAGAAACCATTGAAGAAAAGAAGGTGGAAACTGAGAAGAAGAAACAAGAAGAGCTGGATACTGGAAAGAAATCTCAAAAGGGAGAGACATGTGAAGTGGTTCCTGAGAAAGTTTCAGAAGAAAAGGTTGCCGAAACGAAGAAACCTGATGTCAAAGAGTCTGAAGCTGAAGCCCAAAAGGCGAAGATTCTGGATCAAGAAACCACTGAGGAAAAGAAGGTGGAAACTGAGAAGCAGAAGCAAGAAGAACTGGATTCTGGAAAGAAATCTCAGAAGGGAGAGTCATCTGAAGTGGTTTCTGAGAAAGTTTCAGAAGAGAAGGTTGCCAAAACTATGAAACCTGAAGTCAAAGAGTCTGAAGCTGAAGCCCAGAAACCAAAGATTCTCGATCAAGAAATCATTGAGGAAAAGAAGGTGGAAACTGAGAAGAAGAAACAAGAAGAGCTGGATTCTGGAAAGAAATCTCAGAAGGGAGAGTCATCTGAAGTGGTTTCTGAGAAAGTTTCAGAAGAGAAGGTTGCCGAAACTAAGAAACCTGAAGTCAAAGAGTCTGAAGCTGAAGCCCAAAAGGCGAAGATTCTGGATCAAGAAACCATTGAGGAAAAGAAGGTGGAAACTGAGAAGCAGAAACAAGAAGAACTGGATTCTGGAAAGAAATCTCAAAAGGGAGAGACATCTGAAGTGGTTTCTGTGAAAGTTTCAGAAGAGAAGGTTGCCGAAACTAAGAAACCTGAAGTCAAAGAGTCTGAAGCTGAAGCCCAGAAACCAAAGATTCTCGATCATGAAACCATTGAGGAAAACAAGGTTAAAACTGAGAAGAAGAAACAAGAAGAGCTGGATTCTGGAAAGAAATCTCAGATAGGAAAGGCATCTGAAGTGGTTCCTGAGAAAGTTTCGGAAGAAAAGGTTGATGAAACGAAGAAACCAGATATCAAAGAGTCTGAAGCTGAAGCCCAAAAGGCAAAGATTCTCGATCAAGAAACCATTGAAGAAAAGAAGGTGAAAACTGAGAAGAAGAAACAAGAAGAACTGGATTCTGGAAAGAAATCTCAGAAGGGAGAGGCATCTGAAGTGGTTCCTGAGAAAGTTTCGGAAGAGAAGGTTGATGAAACGAAGAAACCAGATATCAAAGAGTCTGAAGCTGAAGCCCAAAAGGCAAAGATTCTCGATCAAGAAACCATTGAAGAAAAGAAGGAGGAAACTAAGAAGAAGAAACAAGAAGATCTGGATTCAGGAAAGAAATCTGTGAAGGGAGAGGCATCTGAAGTGGTTCCTGAGAAAGTTTCAGAAGAAAAGGTTGATGAAACGAAGAAACCTGATATCAAAGACTCTAAAGCTGAAGCCCAAAAGGCAAAGATTTTGGATCAAGACACCATTGAAGAAAAGAAGGTGAAAACTGAGAAGAAGAAACAAGAAGAACTGGATTCAGGAAAGAAATCTCAAAAGGGAGAGGCATCTGAAGTGGTTCCTGAGAAAGTTTCAGAAGACTCTGAAGCTAAAGCTCTAGAATCCAAATTTATGGAACAACAAACTACTGAAGAAATGAATTTGGATGCTCAAATGGAGACTCATGACGTTGAAAATATTGCACTGAAGGGTGACGAAACTGCGAAAAAGGAACAGGAAATAAAGGTGGAAGATAACGAAAAGAAACTGGTTAAGAAAACAGAAAAAAAGTTGTTAAAAGATAATTTAGACAAGCAACTGTCAGACTTGATTCAATTATCAAATGCCCAATCTTTAAATGAAGACTTACAAATTGTTGTTTCAGAGTGTAAGTCCATAATCGAGAACACTGCAGATTCGGATGCAGTCATTAAGTCAATATTTAAAATCAGGGAGCATATTGTGCACACTTATGATGGAAAATCTCCGGAAGATCAACAAAATAAGGAAACAGTTGAAGCATTTATCGAATCACTACTTGACTTCTCTCCAGATGATGCTGATAAAATTATTCAACATTATCTCAAGGAAATTAAAGCCAATATTATTTTGAGTAAAGCTTCAATTAGACTTATTGACGATAGTGAAATGTTTGCAAAGCCTTCGTTACTTTTACCAAAACTGGCTAATCTGGAAACTATTTCTGAGAATATCAAGTCAGATCATCATATTGAAAAGTCTTCTGAAAAAATGATCCATTTGCAACAAAATTTAATGGATATCTTCGTAATTTTAGATGATTTATTGGATGATCAGACATCAGAGTTAAAACCTATCATCGATGATATGAAAAGTCGTTTACTCGACGAATATGATTATATTGAGAAGAGACAGAAAAAACTTCTGACTGCTATAGTAGAGGAAAAAATTTACAATGTTACTAAAAAAATGTTACATGTGTGCAACAAAATAGAAAACTTACAAAAAGAAATAAGCAATAAAGCCATTGCTGAGAAAGCTTCCGATGAAAAGGTTGTCGAAGCTAAGAAACCTGATGTCAAAGAGTCTGAAGCTGAAGCCCAAAAGGCAAAGATTCTAGATCAAGAAACCATTGAAGAAAAGAAGTTGGAAACTGAGAAGAAGAAACAAGAAGAGCTGAATACTGGAAAGAAATCTCAAAAGGGAGAGGCATCTGAAGTGGTTCCTGAGAAAGTTTCAGAAGAAAAGGTTGCCGAAACGAAGAAACCTGATGTCAAAGAGTCTGAAGCTGAAGCCCAAAAGGCGAAGATTCTGGATCAAGAAACCATTGAGGAAAAGAAGGTGGAAACTGAGAAGCAAGAAGAACTGGATTCAGGAAAGAACTCTCAGAAGGGAGAGGCATCTGAAGTGGTTTCTGAGAAAGTATCAGAAGAGAAGGTTGCCGAAACGAAGAAACTTGAAGTCAAAGAGTCTGAAGCTGAAGCCCAGAAACCAAAGATTCTCGATCAGGACACCATTGAGGAAAAGAAGGTGAAAACTGGGAAGAAGAAACAAGAAGAACTGGATTCTGGAAAGAAATCTCAGAAGGGAGAGGCATCTGAAGTGGTTCCTGAGAAACTTTCGGAAGAAAAGGTTGCCGAAACGAAGAAACCTGATGTAAAAGAGTCTGAAGCTGAAGCCCAAAAGGCAAAGATTCTCGATCAAGAAACCATTGAGGAAAAGAAGGTGAAAACTGAGAAGAAGAAACAAGAAGAACTGGATTCTGGAAAGAAATCTCAAAAGGGAGAGACATCTGAAGTAGTTCCTGAGAAAGTTTCAGAAGAAAAGGTTGCCGAAACGAAGAAACCTGATGTAAAAGAGTCTGAAGCTGAAGCCCAAAAGGCAAAGATTCTCGATCAAGAAACCATTGAGGAAAAGAAGGTGAAAACTGAGAAGAAGAAACAAGAAGAACTGGATTCTGGAAAGAAATCTCAAAAGGGAGAGACATCTGAAGTAGTTCCTGAGAAAGTTTCAGAAGAAAAGGTTGCCGAAACGATGAAACCTGATGTCAAAGAGTCTGAAGCTGAAGCCCAAAAGGCAAAGATTCTGGAACACGAAACAGCTGAGGAAAATAAGGTGAAGACTGAGAAGAAGAAACAAGAAGAACTGCGTTCTGGTAAGAAATCGCAGAAGGGAGAGTCATCTGAAGTGGTTCCTGAGAAAGTTTCTGAAGAAAAGGTTGCCGAAACGAAGAAACCTGATGTAAAAGAGTCTGAAGCTGAAGCCCAAAAGGCAAAGATTCTCGATCAAGAAACCATTGAGGAAAAGAAGGTGAAAACTGAGAAGAAGAAACAAGAAGAACTGGATTCTGGAAAGAAATCTCAAAAGGGAGAGACATCTGAAGTAGTTCCTGAGAAAGTTTCAGAAGAAAAGGTTGCCGAAACGATGAAACCTGATGTCAAAGAGTCTGAAGCTGAAGCCCAAAAGGCAAAGATTCTGGAACAAGAAACAGTTGAGAAAAAGAAGGTGGAAAAACAGACGAAAAAACAGGAAGAACTGAGTTCAGGAAAGAAATCGCAGAAGGAAGAGTCATCTGAAGTGGTTCCTGAGAAAGTTTCTGAAGAAAAGTTTGCCGAAATGAAGAAACCTGATCTCAAAGAGACTGAAGCTGAAGCCCAAAAGGCAAAGATTCTCGATCAAGAAACCATTGAGGAAAAGAAGGTGAAAACTGAGAAGAAGAAACAAGAAGAACTGGATTCTGGAAAGAAATCTCAAAAAGGGAGAGACATCTGAAGTGGTTCCTGAGAAAGTTTCGGAAGAAAAGGTTGCCAAAACGAAGAAACCTGATGTCAAAGAGTCTGAAGCTGAAGCCCAAAAGGCAAATATTTTCGATCAAGAAACCATTGAGGAAAAGAAGGTGAAAACTGAGAAGAAGAAACAAGAAGAACTGGATTCTGGAAAGAAATCTCAGAAGGGAGAGGCATCTGAAGTGGTTCCTGAGAAAGTTTCAGAAGAAAAGGTTGATGAAACGAAGAAACCTGATGTCAAAGAGTCTGAAGCTCAAAAGGCAAAGATTCTGGAACAAGAAACTGTTGAGAAAAAGAAGTTGGATACAAAGAAGAAGAAACAAGAAGAACTGGATTCTGGAAAGAAATCTCAAAAGGGAGAGGCATCTGAAGTGGTTCCTGAGAAAGTTTCAGAAGAGAAGGTTGCCGAAACGAAGAAACCTGATGTCAAAGAGTCTGAAGCTGAAGCCCAAAAGGCAAATATTTTCGGTCAAGAAACCATTGAGGAAAAGAAGGTGAAAACTGAGAAGAAGAAACAAGAAGAACTGGATTCTGGAAAGAAATCTCAGAAGGGAGAGGCATCTGAAGTGGTTCCTGAGAAAGTTTCAGAAGAAAAGATTGATGAGACGAAGAAACCTGATGTCAAAGAGTCTGAAGCTGAAGCTCAAAAGGCAAAGATTCTGGAACAAGAAACTGTTGAGAAAAAGAAGTTGGATACAAAGAAGAAGAAACAAGAAGAACTGGATTCTGGAAAGAAATCTCAAAAAGTAGAGACATCTGAATTAATTCCTGCGAAAGTTTCAGAAGAAAAGGTTGCCGAAACGAAGAAACCTGATGTCAAAGAGTCTGAAGCTGAAGCCCAACAGGCAAAGATTCTGGAACAAGAAACAGCTGAGAAAAAGAAGGTGGAAAAACAGACGAAAAAACAGGAAGAACTGGGTTCAGGAAAGAAATCGCAGAAGGGAGAGTCATCTGAAGTGGTTCCTGAGAAAGTTTCTGAAGAAAAGTTTGCCGAAATGAAGAAACCTGATCTCAAAGAGACTGAAGCTGAAGCTCAAAAGGCAAAGATTCTGGAACAAGAAACTGTTGAGAAAAAGAAGTTGGATACAAAGAAGAAGAAACCGGAAGAACTGAATTCTGGAAAGAATTCTCAAAAGGGAGAGGCATCTGAAGTGGTTCCTGAGAAAGTATCAGAAGAAAAGGTTGCCGAAACGAAGAAACCTGATGTCAAAGAGTCTGAAGCTGAAGCTCAAAATGCAAAGATTCTGGAACAAGAAACTGTTGAGAAAAAGAAGTTGGATACAAAGAAGAAGAAACCGGAAGAACTGAATTCTGGAAAGAAATCTCAAAAGGGAGAGGCATCTGAAGTGGTTCCTGAGAAAGTATCAGAAGAAAAGGTTGCCGAAACGAAGAAACCCGATGTCAAAGATTCTGAAGCAGAAGTTCAAAAGGCAAAGATTCTAGATCAAGAAACCATTGAAGAGAAGAAGGTGAAAGCTGAGAAGAAGATACAAGAACTGGATTCTGGAAAGGGAGAGGCGGCTGAAGTGGTTCCTGAGAAAGTTTCAGAAGAAAAGGGTGCGGAATCAAAGAAACCTGATGTCAACGATTCTGAAGCTGAAGCTCAAAAGGCAAAGATTCTGGAACAAGAAACAGTTGAGAAAAAGAAGTTGGATACAAAGAAGAAGAAACAAGAAGAACTGGATTCTGAAAAGAAAGCTCAGAGGGGAGAGTCATCTGAAGTGGTTCCTGAGAAAGTTTCAGAGGAAAAGGTTGCCGAAACGAAGAAACCCGATGTCAAAGATTCTGAAGCTGAAACTCAAAAGGCAAAGATTCTGGAACAAGAAACGGTTGAGAAAAAGAAGGTGGAAGATAAGATGAAAAAACAAGGAGAACTGGATTCTGGAAAGAAATTGCAGAAGGGAGAATCATCTAAAGTGGTTCCTGAGAAATTTTCAGAAGAAAAGGTTGCGGAAACGAAGAAACCTGATGTCAAAGAGTCTGAAGCTGAAGCCCAAAAGGCAAAGCTACGGGATCAAGAAACTGTTGACAAAAAGAAGTTGGATACAAAGAAGAAGAAACCAGATGAACTGGATTCTGGAAAGAAATCTCAGAAGAGAGAGACATCTGAATTGGTTCCTGAGAAGGTTGCAGAAGAAAAGGATGCGGAAACTATGAAACCTAAAGTCCAACAGTCTGAAACTGAAGCTCAGAAAACTGATACTTTGGAGAAAAAATTCACTGAGGAAAATAAGGTGGAAACTCAGAAGAAGAAAAGGGAGGAATTGGATTCTGGAAAGAATTCTCAGAAGGGACAGACATTCGAAGGTCTTGCAGATGATGACATATCAAATGGAAGAGTCCAATCACAAATGTCATTTGAGAAACAAGAATTCGACGAAACTCGAGGCGAAACTATTCATAGAAGAAGGGACACTGAAAACCTTGATTCAGAGTCAGTAAGTCTGAATCTATCAAAAACTTACAAGTCGTTGGAGAGCGAATATAAGGAGAGAAAGGAAACCCGAAGTGCTAAACGTAAGCCGACAATAGACCTAATGCTGACCAATCGTAATTCGGCAACAGGAAGCGATCTGAAGTTAACGTGTGGAATATCTGGTCAAGATATGAACGTCAAATGGTTTAAACAAAATTTCCCAATATCAAACGATGTCAAGTACAAAATAACCTTGAACGATGGTCTGTCCTGCCTTGAAATTAAATCAACAGAAATGAATGATTCTGGCATTTATCGATGCATAGCGTCCAACCGAAATGGAGAGGTCGAAACAAGCTGTCTTGTGACTATATACGAAGCACCTTCAACCAAATTTGGCACGCCGCCAATATTTACACGCAACATTCGAGGTAAGTGCCTGTTCTACCTATGCATTCTCATCGATTTAGTTCCCAATGCAAATAATGCAAACTTAATTAACGCTAGATTGCAAAAGATTCAATTATTTGTCAATAGGCAACTTAGACAACCTTAGTAAGTATATAGGAAGTAAAGACGTACGTCAGTTAGTCTATTAAGTTTATTGGACCAATAATTTAGATTAATTAATTCATCCTTTTAATTGGTTAATCATAATTTCTATATACTTTATTAGCTACATTATTTATATATTTTATTAGACGCCTCTATTAATAGAAAGGTAATTTATATAATTGAATTTACTAAGTGCATTAATTAAAATTCTACGGCATTTAAATAGATTACTTGAAATGCATTTTTGGCAACAATCAAACTGCCAGATATATGTAGATATATAAGTGTATATCTTAAGAACGAATCGATTTGCGTGAACAATCGATTGACAATTAGGATTCATTCGAGAAGGAATGTATTTTCGAATCTTTTACCACTTGCTGTCAGTCGTGAATCTTCTTTTGAATCGAACGGACGTCTGACGTCCTAGAAACTCTTTCGATCGAACCGTTGCGGGATTTATATATTAAGATATATACAATCGACTCGAACGGATTATCATTATATTTTTTATCGGTTTTCTGTACATATTTTTCGCAACGAATATTTAATTTCCCTCCCCCGTTATCCTGTAATAAGACAAAAGACAAACCCTGATTGCGATGGGAGAGACGGACGGTGATATTGAACCGCGGGGTTCCGCGGAACCCGAGGCTGCACCAGCACAGGATACGTTGCAGGTGCCGACGCAAAAGAAGCGAAAGCTCAAGTCTCCCACTCCGGGTAGTTTACGCGGACGCAGTGCCACTCCCATTCATGGAAGGAGTCAGACTCCATTCAGCTTGTATATGACACGTCGCAGTGCCACACCCTCGACATGGCGCAGCATAACGCCGTTTCTTAAGCGGGAGGAGAAGGAGAAAACTCCCTTTGAATTGGGCAGGGACATCAAGATGCAGACTACGTGTAACATTGCCGTATTCGATCGCGCCTTGGTTATGGATATTTCGGAACCCGTAGATGTTCAAAAGCCTGTGCGTTACATAACATCCGATATGTCGGTAATTGATCGGGCTGCCGTAATGGATGTGTCGAACGTTGAGGTTATCTACGTGGTTGAAGAGTACGAGGAGTATGAGGAGGAGGAGGAGCTCATAGAGGAGGTGAAGCCGAAGAAGAAGGAAAAGAAGGCAAGGAAGCCTCGAGCCGGTCGCAAGTCTATTGACAAGGATCAAAGCCCCTCCGGCCTACTTTCGGAAGGTGACGACATGGGCGATGCAGCTGATGATCGAGAGGATAGCGTTGACTTTGATGAGGGTGACGAGCCCGTCAAGAAGGGCAAAAAGAAGGCGCCACCAAAGAAGAAAGAGAAAAAGGAGAAATCTCCCAGCCCAAAGTTGTCCTTGAAACTCGAAATAGGCGGTGGCCAAAAGGCCAGCAAAAAGATGTTTGAGCAACAGGCTGCTGCGCCTAAACCGCCGCCAAAGAAGAGTAAGATGGTACTCCAAATGGAGGAGCAGGCCAAGGCCGCAGCAAAGGCAGCCGAGGATGCGGCTAACCGTGCCAAGCCCAAGGGCGAGACCTTTGAAGAACGCCAAAAACGTTTGAAGGAAGAAAAGGAAGAGCAGGAACGACTTGAGGCTGAGCAGCGAGCCATTGAGGAAGCCGAAGCTGAGGCCGAAGCGGAAGCTGAAGCTGAGGAAGACGAAGAAGATCCATCCTTTGTCGATGACACTGATATGGGCACCGAAGCCGCCGATGGCGAATACAACGAAGACGAAGATCGTGAACGCGACGAGGAGGAAGAAAACGAAGCAGAGGATGAAGTTGTCGATCTGAAGGCAGCCAAACGTCGCGGCAGTGACTCATCCGATGAATACACCCGTCCCGATCCCCATGAGGAAGAACGATGGCAACGCATTGCTGCCATCGAGGGAGAGGAATTCATGCAGCAGATGCGTAAATATAGTATCGCCAAGCGTACCAGCGAGAAGGAGCGGGATGCTGATTGGCAACGCCGACGTGAACAAGCTCGCAATCCCAAGTTCATTAATTTCCTCTCCGATCGTACTGTCGAAGCTGGTCAAAGTGTTCGCTTGGCTTGCGCCGTTGATGGTCCAGAGCTCTCTGTTAAATGGTACAAGGATGGCAGACAGCTGGAACGCGATGCAACCCATCGTATCATCAACAATAACAATATTCTGGTCTTGGAAGTGGTCAACACAACCATATTGGATTCCGGCGAGTACTCTTGCCTTATATTGAACCAAAACGATGAGGTCACCTCATCCTGTATTGTTACCATTTACGAAGTTTTTAAGGACGAACCCAAACCTCCCTCTATTCAGTATATTAAAGGTATATGCCCACACACCATGACAGTTTCCGTCAATTTCCGTGTTTCCTTATTGCGTTTTCTGATCAATTCTAGAATACTATCATATGCGCGACGATGAGTTAACCATTGAGGGTCATGTTCATGGTGTACCACGTCCGGTTGTCACCTGGTGGCGTGGTGCCTTCCAGGTGAAGCCCAGCTACAAGTTCACCATGCTCGAGGAGGCGCACGGCGTGTGCAAGCTACTAATATATAAGCCCGGCAACAAGGATAGCGGCATTTACACCCTCAGAGCAAACAACTCTGTGGGTGAGGCGCAGATCAATCATACCGTCGAGGTGGCCAAGAATCGTCACTATCATGTGCCCGGCATATTCCATGCCCGAGACAAGATCCAGCTAGACAGCTTGAAGCAGGCCAGGCTGTCCATGGACGCAGCCCTCAAGTCCTTGGCCGAGTCTGATCTGAAGCGTGCTGAAATCGAAGCAGAACAACAACGTGTCCAGGCTGCCCGTGCCCCGCCAGAGCCGCTGGTGCCTGCCAAGCAGAAACTATCGTTTGCCACCCAATTGCGTGACCGCATGGCATTGGAGGGTACCACGGTGAAATTTGTGGCCACTGTTATTGGTCCCAGTCCGAACACCCGTTGGATGAAGGATGACAAATGGGTGACAATGAGCGATCATATCAAAAATCTTTCCGAGGAAGGTAAAGCGATTATTGAAATCATCGGAGTGACCTCGGCTGATTCTGGGGTCTATAAATGTGTGGCCAAAAATGATTTGAGCGAAATAGAAACCTCATGCTACTTCAAGGTGTATGCGGCACAAGCTGATGGCGATGAATCCGAACCCATCTTTGCCCTGCCCATGCGAGGTATTTTTAATGTATCTTCGTCTTCGTCTTCGTTTGTATTTGTGTTTGTGTCTCTTTTTGTTACAACGCCAACACGAGCCAAACACACACATACACTCACACTGCAACATACTCAAGCAAATCGATTGAGGTCAACAAGTTAACAAAAATAGAAACAAATTTAAACAAAACAGACAATTGATTGAAGGTGTCGTCTTGTTCTTCATAGATGTGTATCACTCGTCCCAAAATGATTTGATTATCGATACGAAGGTACGAGGCAATCCCCGTCCGGTTATCTCGTGGACGAAAGACCAAATACCCGTTGTACTTGACGATCGTGTCGTTCAGATCGAGCACTTGGATGGCATCTGCGAGCTGATCGTTAACAAGCCAACCGATAAAGACAACGGCGTCTACGTTTGCACCGCCCAGAATAAATTGGGCAGTCAGTCGACCACCCACACGGTTGTCGTTGACACTACTCACTCATCCCGTCGTTCGAGCATACTCTCTTCAGCCATGCAGGAGGATGCCGCTGCCGCCGAGGGCGGTGAGGTTCAAAAGAAGAAGACTAAAAAGCTACCCAAGAGTGAGGCCGAGGGCGGCGAGGGAGGTGAGGGTGGTTACGAGAGACGCAGTCGTCTGCCTGATCCATCGCCCAAGCAAATGCTCTATTTCACGGTTAATCTATCTAATCGATATGTGGCCGAGGGTTCCAAGGTCAAGCTACAAGCTGTCGTTGGTGGACCCGAACCAACTATTAAATGGCAAAAGGATGATCAGAATGTGCAGTATGGACCCCGTATAAGGAACATGAATCGTGACAGCTTGGCTGTGCTGGAATTCATCAACGCTCAGTCAGAGGATTCTGGCACGTACACGATAATTGCACAGAATGAATTTTGCAAGATCACGACATCGGCTCTCCTGCATGTATATCAACCGAAGGTCAACACTGATGTACAACCCGTGTTCATTCGCTCTCTGAAAGGTAATCGATCTTTGTGATCCTCAACTTGTTTACGAGTGCTATTGTTGCCTCGGCATTTGTCTAATCAGATCTATGAATAGATCAAAGCCATAGACATTTGATTGGGCAATGCCAATTTGTCTGTCGAGGATTATGCAATCCGATTGATCATGTCTAAATTGTTTGTTGACTAAATGTTTGTGTTAATGCGTAATTATATAAGAACTAATCGAAGACCTTCGAATTCGTCAACCTCTTAGAGACTTATCATCTAAACTCGAATGAACTGATTTTGGAGACTGCAGTGCGTGGTCAACCTACGCCTCAGGTGCAATGGTTTAAAGATAGCATTGAGATTCAGAGCGGAGGGCGCTTCCAGCTTATTGAGCATCAGGATGGCACGTGTGAGCTGATTATTGATCGGCCGGACAACAAGGATTCCGGCAAATATGTGGTCAAAGCAGAGAGTCGTGCTGGTAAAATGGAAATCTCTCATTACGTACTCTTTGAGGGCAAGGCATCCCACATTGCGGAGAATATCCATGGCGTGTTCCATGCGGACAAGAGCCTAATGCGGCCTAAAGAGGTTGAGAAGCCCGCTGTTAAACCGGCTCCAGTCGCTGACGGTGGCGAAGGGGGCGCTGAGGGCGAAGAAGCGAAGGGTAAGCGACGTGGCCGCAAAAAGGATGATCCCGAGGAGGAAGCCGCGTCATCGGCCACAGACTACGCTTCGGATACGGCTAGCATGTCGAGCAAGCGACGCGAAAAGAACGTTGCTATACACTTTAGTACCTCGATGAGGGATCGAGTTGTGGCCGAGGGCTCTAAGGTGAAAATCTCCTGCTTTTTGGAAGCAAAGGAACCGCAGGTCAAGTGGTTCAAGAATGAGGAGCCCATTCAAAATAGTCCCAAGATTCGCGGCCGCTATAGCGAAGGCCTTTGTCTGTTGGAGATCAACAGCGCCTCCGTCGAGGACAATGGCGTTTACAAGTGCTGGGGTAGAGACGAAAGCGGAGAGGCTTCCACCTCCTGCACGCTTGAAGTCTATGAGGACCCCGGCACTGGTGATGTTCCGCCAACATTTACACGCAATATCAAGGACACGTACCATGGCAAGATCAATGAACTGCAACTGGATGTGCATGTTCGTGGTCTGCCCACACCCAGTGTCACCTGGTTCAAGGATGGTGTTAAGATCGAGAACAGTGACAAGTATCAGCAGGTGGATCATGATGACGGAACCGTTGAGCTGTTTGTGAGTAATCCAAAGCAAGCCGATAGCGGCAAATACGTTTGCCAGGCTGAGAATCGTGAGGGTCAAACGGAAATCGTACACATGGTTACGGTGGAACCTCGTGTTCGTGTTAGACCCATGTCACCACCCCGGGAGGGTAGACCGCCAGCTAAGCCAACTGCTGAAGGCGAGGAACCTGCTGCCGAGGGTGAGGAACCAGCTGAAGGCGAAGAGGGCGCTCCTGAAAAGAGAGTCCGTAAGCCCAAAAAGCCTGACGATGAGGAGCAAGGAGGCTCCCGACGTGAGGTGCCACCACCACCCGATCTAAAGAAGCGTCTCTACTTCCGCAACTTCCTCTCGAATCGTACAGTCAAAAGCGGCAGTAATGTCAAGTGGATGGTCAACATCGATGGACCGGAACCAACAGCCAAATGGTTCCATGGTGATCAGCCTATTACTTTTGGCCCCAAGAGCAAAATGTCCATGCAAGATGGCATTGCATGGCTCAATTTGGTAGGCGTTACCGAAGAGGATGCTGGGGAATATACTCTAAGGGTTCGAGGTTCCGAGAATGAAATCGTTAGCACTTGCAATCTTTTCGTTTACAGCACGGGTAAAGTTGAGGTGATTACACCCACTTTCACAGTGGGCATCAAAGGTATGCGAATAGGCTAAGTAACTGTGACAGATTCATGCATTCAATGTGTCATCGGTGATGCTGTCCAGGTGATCGTTAAGTTAGGTATAAGCTCCACTTAGTATAGGGCTAATAGTCTTTTCACCCGTCTTCCCCCTACCAAATTTGTGTACCTTTGTCTTATGTGGTTTTGTGCCTTGTCTCTTTGTGTTCACATTCATTGCAGATGCATATCATTCCCTAAACAATCGCCTTACTCTCGAGTGCAAGGTCTCGGGCAGTCCCAAGCCTAACATCTCCTGGCAGAGGGATAACACTTTGTTGCCTCTGGAGAGTACCAAGTATGAGTACTCTGAACAGGCCGATGGCGTAAAGCAATTGATCATAACCGGTTTTAATAGCGATGACAGTGGACTCTACACCTGCTATGCGGAAAGTGAAAACGGTCAGATGAAAATTAGCAAATTTGTCCAGGCCTCTGACTATGTGAGGGAGCGCACGATGGACAAGAAACCTACAAATCAGCTGACTCAACCACTCAAGGAACAGGAAACTACCGAAACAGTCGCTACGACCAAGGCCAAGTCGAGGGAAGCCAAGCTGCGTCTTAACTTGGAGACAAGTCTCAAGACCATGACCATAAGTAGTGGAAATAAAGCCCAGCTGATTTGCTACGTCACGGGCTTCATCGAGGACGTTCATTGGTTGAGAGATGACGAACGGGTCACTAAAGATGCCCGTCACAAGATCTATAATATTAATGGTGCCATTAGTCTTGAGATATACGATGCTCGCTCTGACGACAGCGGAAACTACAAATGTGTTGTCCGGAATAGCAAACAGACTGTGGAGAGCTCAGGTCAACTCACGGTGCTGGACGAGAATAGCGGTCGGTTGCCACAAAGCTTTGTGGAAGGCATTAAGAGTAAGTTTAAAATTTTATCTATAATAGAGTATTTGCTAACTTAATCTTCAACTTACAGAATCCTATGATGCACAACGCAATGAGATAGTGCTCAGTTGTCAGGTTCACGGACGCCCGAATGTTAGTTGGATGCGTGATGATCACACCATCTGCAACAATCGCTACCGGGTAGTAGACGAACTGGGCGGAGAGCGCAAACTGATCATACGCAATCCCATACCCTCGGACTGTGGCATTTTTGCCTGCTTCGCGGAGCATGATGATCTTATTGATTCCATCAGCACCTGCATCAGAGCTGCTGACCTAAAGCGTCTTATTACTTACGATCAGGAGAATCTAACCTCATTCCACACTCAATCGCAGCCTCGTGAAGTCGTGGAGCAACCACATCGTAATTATGTCAATGGAAATACTGAAAGCCGAATCCTGCGTAGTGTCGTCCAGTCAAAGCCATTGTTCCATACATATCTACACGATCGCACCGTATCTGAAGGCGCTAATTTGCGACTAGTGTGCACTGTTTCCGGGGACGAGAACACCCACATCGAGTGGCTTAAGAATCACAAACCTTTGCCCAAGGATACACGATATCAGACGCTCTTCCTAAACGGCGAAGCGTCGCTTGAGATCTTTGCATCTGTCGCGGAGGACAGCGGCAATTACACATGTTCGGCCATTAATGACTTCGGAGAGAGTCTGTGTCACGCTCAGTTGCGGGTTTACAAGCATTTCAGGGAGACATCCATGCCCAGTACCTTTGCGCAGCCAATTCGAGGTATTTTTCAACCCAGGGCCATGCCAGAGCCAATCGCCTCGAGAAGCTGTTCTCTATTGCAACTACCTACCTATCATAACATTATCTGTGGCTGTTTTAACCGCTTTTATCTCTTATTAATCTCTAGAGGATCGTTTAATAATTTTAATCATATTTGCAGACACGTATTCTCTAAATGAGAATGAGTTGGTTCTGGATTGTCGCGTACGTGGGCAGCCACGTCCAGAGATTCAATGGATGAAGGGTAACGATATCATTTTCAACGATGCCAAATATCAACAGATTGATCAGACCGATGGTTACTCCAAGCTGATCATACGCAATCCCACGGAGAAGGACTCCGGTGTCTATGCCTGTGTGGCCACCAACGAGGGTGCCCAAAACAAGATGACTCACCAGGTGGACTTCGTGGGACGGGAACGTTTCACGCTGGAGAAGACCCATGGTTTCTTCCATCGTGATCCCAACAAGCCGCACTTCCTCACGCCTCTCGGCAATCAGACCGTCTGCAACGGTGGCACTGTTGCCATCTCCGCGGAGTTCATGCAGTCGAGCACACCAATCGAGGTCAAATGGTATCGTAATCGCAAGAATGTTGATGGTCCGAATGTGACAACCCTTAATGATCGTGGTGTTTACACACTGGCCATTATGAATGCTGGAGCCGAGCATGAGGGCACCTACACGTGCCTTGCCTCCAATGCCTTTGGACGCATTGAATCGCATGCCAATATTGATGTCGCTGTCGGTGCCGAGAAGAACGAACGTCCGCCTCTCTTCCTGTCCAGACCCGAAACGGAAATGAAGATCGCTGTGGGCGATCCCTTCTCGCTCTCCTTCCGCATTGCCGGTGATCCAAAACCAAAGCGTAAGACACTTCACCTCATTTGCTTAATAGTTAGTTTTATTCTAATTGAACTTCTTTCTCAGTGGTCTTCATGAAGGGCACCAAGGACATTACCCAATCGGACCGTGTGAGCAAAGAGGTATCCGATGACTATACCAGATTCACAGTGCAAAAGTCGCAGATCTCCGACTCCGGCACCTATTTCGTTGTCGCTCGCAATGACTTTGGAACGGACAGAATATTCGTTACCATAACGGTTCGTATTCCACAATGACATTTCATTTATTTAAGCATATATAGGAAAATCCAGGAGTTGTTTTGGATTGTCTTATTGCCCGCTAGACTGGACTACTTTTTATACTTTATTTTTTGTTGTGCTGTCGCTATCGCTGTTCCTTAATGTTTTTAATGCTTTTGCTTAACTAAACTACTGCTTATTTCTTTCTTTCTCTTTCTCTTTCTACGCTTTTTTATTTATTTTTAGATTAAAACACCTAAAAAGAAAGAATAAAGTTTTTTAATTATGTTTATATTGTTTGCGCCAAAATTTTAAACGCCTCTTAAACTTCAAACGCACCAATTATCAATTATATTATTTAAGTCTGCTTTCCCGACTCTATGTGTTCATTCAACAAGCATAATACAATAACATATATCGTTCTGACTACAAAAAATAAAAAAAAAAACTTATAGGTCAACCCTCGTGCTCGCTCTGAAACTCCAACGCAACCACGCTGGGGTCAGCCCCTGGACAATTACAGCGATACTTCGTATTTCAGAGGTGAGTAATCAACCTTTATGCTATATTTCTCAGTTGGATTCGTCCCGTAAATCTGTAATCTGATTGTTTAGTTCAAGTTAAATCATATCAATTAGTTCAGTTCTTTCATCTAGTCTGAAATGTTTCATAATTTGTTAAACTATTTTGATAGTTCCATATGCCGTTCACTGTTTTCCAAGTCCGTTTGTTCTCTGTTGTGTCCGTGTCAATTTCTGTCCGTTTTCAAAATATATTATATTGAAATTGGACTTGCCTATATTTTACAGATCGCGTCAACTCAACTTCTCAAAAGCAATTTCCTGTGAGATTAATGAATGGTCACAAAAAAAATCCAAAACTTAATCGAAACCAAATCAAAGCCAAAAATATGAAGAAATTATCCGTGTATTTAGATTTTATTAGTTGTATTTCTGAACGATTGACTTATTTTACAATTTATTTGTATTTTATTATGGTATACACGAGTATAAATAGCGTATTATATAGAGCACAGCAATCCAGCTTATACATTTACGTAGTCGAAAACAAGAAAATAAAATATATATATTTCTCCGGGGCGTATTGTTGTTTGATTTATCGCCAATCTCTATATTGCAGATCCACCAGGTTGCATTTCGACGGAACCTTTGGTGGTGGACTCTGGACCCACCCACATATCCTTGTCCTGGGGAAAACCCGTGAGCGCGAACTCCGCTCCTGTGATTGCCTACAAAGTGGAGGCATGGATTGTAGGTCACGAGGGCGGAGCTTATTGGCGTGAAATGGGCCTTACGCCCATTAACTCATTTGATGCCTTTAATCTGAAGCCTAATGTGGAGTATCATTTCCGAGTTACGCCTAAAAACCGTTATGGATGGGGTCCCACTGTGCAGACCAGTTCTCCGCTGCAGGTGGGCGGTGTAGAGTGTCTGCCGGAGTTCGTTAAGATCTTGCCGGGACAGGTGAAAGCCCTTTTGGGATCCTCCTTCACACTGCAGTGTAATATGCGTGGAGCACCACGTCCACAAATCACCTGGTACAAGGATGGCATACAGCTGAGCAGCAGTTCGGAGCGTGTTAAAATTAGACAGATTGGCTCCACCTGTGCCCTGACTATAGCCACAGTGAGTGAGCTTGACTCGGGACGGTACACATGCGAAGCGACCAACTCGAAGGGACGCGTCTCGACTTTCGCTCGGTTGCAGGTCGTCTCCGATCCCAGAGTGTACGAGGCAGACTCTCGGCTTAAGGAAATCGCCCATGGAAGGCATCCGGCTGAGCTAGGCGAATCCCTGCCGATCTTCACAATGCGACTAAGAGATCGGCGTGTGCAAGTCACCTATCCAGTGCGTCTTACCTGCCAGATTGTGGGCTATCCCACTCCGGAGGTCCTCTGGTACAAGGATGGCCAGCTCATCAATTGCGACCGACGACATCTGATCACAGCCGATGGCCAATTCTTTACCCTAGAAATAGCAGCTACAACGTTGGACGACAGCGGAGACTACACTTGTACGGCCAAGAACGAGCTGGGATCGGTATCCTGTCATAGTTGCCTAGTTGTGGACAAGGGCATAAGAGCCTACATTTCGCCTGATTTCTATGTGCCTCTCGATCCATTTTATGTGTTCCGCGAGGGGAGCGAGATCCGTCTATCCACAAAGGTGGAAGCCTATCCGGCCGTGGGTGTCACCTGGCATCGCAATGGCATGCGTCTTCGTCCCAGCCGCCGAATCTCCGCCACCCTTGACACCACTGGCTACGTTGAGCTGATCATTGCTGAGGCCACTCCCCATGATGCGGGCATCTACGTTTGCGTGGCCTCCAATGTAGTCGGCAAGGTGGAGACTATTTGCCGTGTAGCCATCGAGGAGAACGAAGCCTCTGCAACTCCACAACGAGCACTCGAAATACCCAGCATTAAGACTAGCGACATGCCGTGAGTGCCACTTACAACTCTACTCAAAAACGTATACTCATATTGTATGATAATGCAGGTACTCTAAGGAGCCACTCTTTGTGGTAAAACCACGCTCCAGCGAAGCCTATGAAGGCGACAATGTCATCATCTTTTGCGAAGTTGTTGGAGATCCAAAACCAGAAGTTGTGTGGCTGCGAGATTTTCTTAACGTAAGTATAGTTAAAGCTGATACCCGGTTTCTCCATAAGAAGTAACTTAATACTTTATTAGGCCCGACCGTGTCTTTTAGCTCAGTGTACAAAATTTGTATATTTGTTCCACCGGAGTCAATCAGTTCTGTCAGTTTAGCTATTTTGTAGTAATTACAGTCTAGTTACCAAAAATAGAGAAAGTGAAACAGCAGCAGAGCTTTCTCAGGGAGAAGTTAAAGTAGTGTCAGTGGATAATGTGACTTTAGCTCTGCAGATCCAAACAGAACGTGACAGTGACCGTGACGTCTGCAGCAAGCGCTAAAACTTGACCTTGACTTACATGTCCGTAGGCTTCAGTGAATGTTTTAGAATATTAATGAATTTATTATTTCTGTTCATCTATATCAATTCTAAATCTTTTCCGTCTTGCTAAAAATTCATTTGATTTTAACTTAAAAGTAATTTCATTATTAAAATCCATTTTTTACAGTTGTAACATAGTGTCTTACTTCTCATTTCTACATTTTACCTATCAATAATAGCGATTAAAATTTAAATACAGCGCAGGATAAAAAGAGTAGTTCATTATAACACATTACGTTTAGCATGCCTAAATTGTTGTCTTTCCCCTGCTTAGTCATTCAGTCGACTAGTGGCGTCAGCAACGACTGCAGCAGCAGCGGCGCTTGCGCAGCGTCTCGCTTACGTTTTGTTGCAGTTGCATTCGCGGCGCCAACGAATGTGGGTCGCAGTTATCGTAAAGCCAGAAATCAAGTGCATGTGCGCCAACACCAAACTTCAATAAAACTAAATCTTGGGTTCTGTGGGCCCTAATCGAAATCAGGAAATTAAACTGTTTACAATTTCCATATTTATTTCCGCACTATTTGCATATAAGTCTATTAAAGTTGACAAATAGTTGAACAGTCACATTTCTAGCATTCGTTACAGTTACTCGTGCGGATAAATTTAATAAAACAAATAGACCCAATTAAAAGCCTAATTGATTCGCTTGAACGAGCTAAAGTGTGCGACAGAAAAAAAACTTAAAATAATTAACTAAGTGAATTCAGCGTTTAAATCTTATGTATGAAAATGATTTTTATGTTATAATTTTTTAAAGTGAAATAATTAACATACTCTCTGCGAATGTAAATTTCAGTAGTTGCAGCTGCTTCTTACTCGAATTACCAGACAACTGCGTCACACGTAGCGCTCCATGTCGCTGGTTATACAATCCACCAGAGCATATATATACATACATACACACAATAGCTTAAACAGAGATTCTCACATTGACATGGACAGTTTGGATTCTTATAAAGCCGATCTGCTGTCAAACTATCAGCTAAATCAAGTTCAACCCATATCAAATAACAAGCTAACAATTACGAGTCTTGGTCAAAAGCCAAAAAGGCAACAAACATCGCGCAACAAGTAAACGAACAACAAAATTATTAGCCACAATCGTGCTGCTGAACGTATCAAGGAAGCAGGAGGTCAGGGTGGGCAGCCTATACAAGCACACAGACGGTCGGACGGACGGACTGACATAGAGACAAGTTCCACATACCAGTTTAGCTATTGCAAGTCATAAAATTAAATTTTGTGCTTATATGGACATAAGTTGTGCACAACAATAAGAACACTTACGCTTCATACATGATTCATTCATTCAGTTGTCTTAAACGATCCTTTAAGTTATAAAGCAAACACCAGTTTCAAAGAGTTTTATTTTGTTTTGCAGCCGGAGTATTACAAGGACGCACCACATTTTCGACGAATTGGCGAGGGACCGGAGTACCGCTTGGAGATACCCAGTGCCAAATTGGATTTTACCGGCACATATTCAGTTATAGCCAGCAATTGTCATGGCGAAGCCAAGGCTGTAATCTCACTACAAATATATGCAAAGGGTGAGTAGAATTGGCATAAACCTTTTAACCTGGTGATGAGGTAAATAAGTCTCACAGTGTCTGTGGGTAAATGCTCACGAGACGCGGATAAACGACGTCCTTCCAGAACTCATCGGCCATGCTTAGCAGACTAGCTACGAATTCCGGATCAGCCTGCACCCAAACGTAGTGCAGAGCACCATTCGTTTCGAATGTAGGACTGAGCACACAGTAGAGGGCCTTCTTGACATTGGCTAGAAACATTTGTATTTGGATTTGCGCCATATACTTGGGTGCAATGGATTCGCGTGCCTCGAGATATTTTTCGAAATCCTCCTCAGTCTTTGGTGATTTAATTTCCACAATGTGATCATCCGTTATTCCATCCGGTGCACCACACAAATAGGGATAGCTCTCATGAAGCAGTAGACCACATTCGAAATATTCCTTGTTTTCCAGTTTTTCAGTCTGCTTCAAGATGAAGCGCTTGTGTTGCTTCTGTTGCACCCGATCCTCTGTGTCCTCATCGCGACCCTTGCAGAAAAGCATGTTGACGATTTGTTCGTCTTCGTCTAGCGTCTTCCGAGTGGCAACCATGTGCATCATCGAGCAACGAATGCGCATGTACTGCGCTTCAATCCATAGCTTTGATTTGTACTGGGATTTGGTCACTTCGCTAAGGCTTTCAAAGAGTCCGCTCTGCGCCTGCAGTTCCATGTGCTGCAAAAAGCTGTGCACATCGAATATATTGTAGTCTACCACCTTAAGCATCACGTGGTGCACAAGTATAGCCTCAAATTCATCAGTAGTCTCAATGCACTGGCGATACAGCGCAGAGTCCCGTCCACAGATGGCCAGTTCTTCCAGCACAGACTGTAGAAAAGCGCGGTCTTCGCCATCAGGTGGATCTACTACATCAGAATCCTCATCGTTGGGTGGTTCATGATCAGTCAGCATATCTCGTATACGTATAGCTCTTTTCGGTTCTGGTTGGACAAGCGCTTCCAGTTCATTTCCCCAAAATTCCACAACTGCCGCAGGTCTTTTATCCGTAGTCTTGTTATGCAGCCACAGTACAAAGCCAACAATGTGTGGACAAGCAGCTGCAAAAATAATCTAAACAATTAAATGCTAAGCAATTATTATAACCTACTCACTTTCTCCGGGACACAGACTACACATGGATTCCCTAATGCTATGTGTGTCTTCCATAACCTTGATTGCTACATTGGCGTGTGTTTCCGTATTGGCAAAGTCGCCAGCGGAGAATACCAATGCTTTCAATTCACATATTTCTGCTTGTCGACGCAGGTGTACGTAGTCTATTAATAGATCATTATTATCCGTGGAGCTGTAAACAATTTAGTAAAGAATTAGTAGGTCGGCTTAAACAACGAGAATCACTTACATTTGTTTGTCGGCCGCTTCAGAAAAATAATTGAATACCATTCCGTGATTGACAGCGGGTATATTATGTATGTCTGCTTTGCGGAAACCTGGTTCCAAGTCCATAGGCACAATTATTAATCCCCGCATTTTTTTAAAGCTGATTTAGATCAAAAACAAATGTAAACGTTCCTCGGCATTTGTTATTTCTGAAAACAGTCTGCCATAATAAATTTGCTATAAATAGCTTATCCAGGGCTGCACATCATTTTCACAGCGATGCTTTGGCACACGCACACGTTCAGGCATCTCAACTGTTGAGTAGCTGACAATGACGCGCCAAGTATTAATTAAAATTTGTATTTCTGCAGATATTCTCAAAGAAAATCGCATGGACAAGGCACAAACCCGCCATGGGTGAGTTCTGGCAATTATTATATATCCATGTACATATATATATATATTTATTTCCTGTTTCTAGCAATATTGAAACCTTGCCGCGCTTCGTACGTAACTTGCGGAATCTTCGCTGCTGCGATGGAGACGCAATTTCGCTGGAATGTCATGTGGAATCGATGCCGGAACCATTTATAATATGGGAAAAGGACGGACGTGTTATACCCAGCGACAGGGACTTCTTGATGTCGTATGACGGCATGAAAGCCACCTTAAGTATACCCCGTGTTTACCCCGAAGATGAGGGCGAATACACGTGTGTGGCAAAGAACTCGGTCGGTCGGACACTTTCGTCAGCCTGCATTATTGTAGATGTGCCGGAGGAGAAAGAGAATATGCTGAGCCGTCAACTGGCACGCCCAAGTGCTCTGCTGTCCGCCCATTCAACTCCACGTTCCACTCCCCGCTCAACACCGAACCGTAGTTTCTCACCCATGAGACTTTCCTATCGCAACAGTAGCATTGATATGACCATGGGATCTGTGGATCGTCGACGCAGTGACGCCCGATGCATATCGGCGCCCAAATTCCTAGCCATTCCCTACAACCGTGTCGTCGAGGCAGGCGACAGTGTGCGATTCCAATGTGCCATTAGTGGGCATCCATCACCCTGGGCCACATGGGACAAGGATGGATTAATTGTGACGCCGACTCCACGTATTGCTGTCAAAGAAGTGGATGATCTGCGTTTTATTGAAATCGATGAGGTCGGTTTCGACGATGCCGGTCTGTATCGCATTACATTGGAGAATGACTTTGGCCGCATTGAAGCCACTGCTCGTTTGGATGTCATAAGCAGTTCCCGCTACTCAAAGTCCCCCTCTACGAGAAGTGTGCGTGCTTCCTCATCCCGCCGCAATGCCTATCTATATAGACGAATCATGGGACCATCTACAGGTAAACTAAATGAACCACTCTCTTGAAACCACGTTGCTAACAATTATTCTTTCAGCTATTGGCGGTCGCATGGCATTGGCAAGCGGATTCCGAGGATCATCCGTGCCTTCAGTGAGATTCTATCACAACAATGTGGAGTTGGAACCTTCAGATCGGGTGCACATAGTGCTAGAGTGTGATGAGGCCCTGCTCTTTGTGGACAATGTAACACTAGCCGATGAGGGCGACTATACCTGCATTATAAGTGGTGATCATGATCCTCTGATTAGCTCCATTAACGTAAAGTTCCATGAACCAAGTGCTGAGATTTTGCGTCGCCCTGCTACCATCTTGGAGTCGCTGCCGGAGCTGACGAAATCAGTTGAGGGCGAGGTGATCGACCTCTGCTGTACCATTGACAGCACCGATCCCTATAGCTACGTCTGGTTGCGCAATGGCGAAGTTCTACCTGATAGCGAGGAGTTCAAGTACGCGATGAAATCATATCTTGTATAATGATTACCTCAAACACTATATTAATATCTGTCTTGCAGCTATATCGATCACGGCAATGGATGCCTTTGTCTGCGCATTAACGACGCCTTCGACATTGACTCTGGCATCTACAGCTGTCAGATCTACACGTCGCAGTCCGATGACAGCGACGTCGACGTTGACTGCGACTACGACTGTCGCAGCAGCGGAGAGTTGTGCGTGCTGGAGCGAGATCTTTCGCAAACTGACGAAAGTCTGCAACTGCTAAAGACACCGTTGCCGGTGGTGTGTGCGTCAGGAGCAGAAGCGCTCTTCTATGTCCGTGTTTTCCCCTGCGAAGCGGTGGCCGAATGGTATCTCAATGGGAAACTCATTGAGGATGACTCACAAAATATGACGGTGCGTAATGATAGTGTTAACACACACACAAACACACTCTTTCAGCCATTTACTCAGTTCATCGCATATATACTTTTTAGCAGAATTTTTGATTAGTCTTGTTGTATTTTTGGGCTTAATGAAGATGTTTGGCCTCAATTGTAAACTTAAGGGGGCATGTGAGTCGGGTGTCCAGTTTTCTGGACACCACTTGACACTACCTTGCCGCTGGCGACAGTCATAACTAGCAGCAAATGACACAGTTAAGCGTAGTCGCATCTGTAATACCCTGCATATGTCCTGCTTTCTTAGAAACCACAAAATTTGATAAATTAATTGCATGAGTTCTTTTTTTCAATGACAAGTCCATTACATTTTTAAGACAGCTGTGCAGATTTTTCTTTTAAAATTTCTTTTGTATTTTAATGTATGTTGATATATTTGGTGGCCCCGTTTTACCAAGTGTTCTGTGTCCAGCTTGCCATTCAGTAACGAAAACTAATTTTTTAGCTAGATACTCTCCGCAAAACAAATTGAATATACCCACCGTAGTCTACAACGCACAGGGTGTAAAAACAAAAGCGCTTCGTTTACACCTTGTCACCGTCCAGAAGACAACAACAATCGCAATGCTCGTAAGAAATTTATAAACAGAGGCCCCAAAAAAAAGACAAAGCAAAAACAAAAACAACAACAAAAGCAACAAAGATTAAAATGCGATGGCATGCGTCGCGCATGCAAACGATGTTAGTGACGCGACTCAAAGCGCGCGTCTGTCATTGTGTACGTGTGTGTGTGGCTTTGTGTTTGTGCGTCTTCGTGTCTATGTGTCTTCATGCCTATGTGTCTGTGTCAAATCGATTCGGATGCGATGCTCGATCGGGCGGCGAGAGAGCAAAAGCGTCAGTGCGTCAATTTGTGAGTGAGAGGCAAACACTCGTTCAATGGCTTTCAAGCGGCACACACATCCAGTGCTGGGCAGTCAGGCAACAGATAACAATAGATCAATAGATAGCAAGCACTGAGAGATGTCACAGGTATGACAATTGTGTTAGTTAACGATCGGCTGACTACTTTAGATAAAATGTAACGAGCACTGATAAGCGTCGGTTTTCGCGCGCGAGGAATTCTATAGAGAGTGAGCGTGAAAGTTTCGATATCGAATTCGAATACGAAAAAAGACGACAGCGTTTCTAGATATCCATGTTCGGTGTTTTGTTCTCAATAATATTAATTGGTGCGGCGTCATTCTCAGTTCAACACTGGCCATTGCCGCCTCACGTACTACTATCGTGTCAGTCAGAGAAATCAATTGTTCAGTTAACTAACTATATACTACATGTGTACATATGTACACACATATAAATTCCAACTTGGTGTTTATTTCATTGTCATTGAGCCGCGTTAAAATTGTCTTATTTGCACATCAGTTTTGAAATACACACACATATATTGCTTCTGTCTTAACTCTCTCACACTTACTATATTTCTTTCTTTTTCTCTTTACAGTTGGAGTCGTATCCGGAGAACGGCATACGCCTGTTGCGCCTGCGAAACGTGCAGTTGGCCCAAAGTGGTGAGCTGCGTGTACAAGTTAAGCATCCAGCGGCCGAGAGACTTACACCAGCTGCTCGCAGCTATACCAGCTTACTGGTATTACCAATAGGCCAAAAGCCAAACGATCCATCGCTGGCTCTAAGCAGCTGTATATTGAAACGTCCGGAAGATTGCACAGCGCTCATTGGTGGACATGTACAGCTGAGCGTACACTTTGAGCCATATCCCAATACCAAAGTCACATGGTATAAGGCGGTACGTACAAGCCAGTTTCAATTTAGCCTTTTTTGGGTAGATCAGTCATTTTTCAATTTCTTCTGGAATTATGTTATTGTCTAAAATCTGTCCTTATTTCGGGTAAACCTAAAAAATTATGAAAAATTTGGCATTGTGACGGTTTGCCTACTGATACCTACATAGTTATGTGTACACACTTTTATCTATTTTTAATAGCAAATTTTTAAATTAATTTTCCTTTAATAGTCCGTGTTTTGAAGAACAGAGGAAAAGTCAATTTTAAAGCATTATAATCTTAGAAGTAGTAAAAAAAATGATTTTTTAACCCTTACTAAATATGTATCCCCTTTTCCCGTTCATTTTTGAACTGTTTGTTGGTTTTTTGTGGCTAGCGGTTGGCATCACTGTCCGAGGCACTTGGGCTTCGGGAGCGGTTTTAACTTAAGTGTATTAGCCTGGTTTATACAGCCTGGCCTGCTGCTTATGCAAATTGTTCCGGTTTTTCTGGCCGATTTCGCTTGCGTAATTGTTTTCATTGACATGTGACCTAATTAGGCATAATGCCGTCAACAGCTTGAAGATTAGCGCAATTGTTGTTATGCCCATGATCCATATCAGAATTATTATCTGCTCTCGCACATAAGCCGCCCCAGCTTCTTCTGCCACTTCGTTATATCTCATTGCTTTCTATGGGCATTGGGGCACGTTTAAAGATCGCTTGAGATCAATCTCGGGTCTCACAACACTTGTATTAAACATTTTTTTGTTTTAAGCTAGTGTCTCTGACTGTGTCACGATCAGTTTGCGGTATTGACGTATGGCTAAATACTGAATACTCAAACGTAATTGTTAACCGCAAAAAGCAAAAAAAAAAAAAAAGTAAGAAAATCTACAGTCGAGCGAGTCGACTGTCCAAGACCCCGTACTCCTTCTATTGTGAAATTTTCCATACATATGAGCAATTTTCAACCAACTTGTTCTATGAGAGCTATACGCCATAGTCGTCCGATCCGGACTTTGGTGAGTATAGTTAAAATGGTATCATACACGTTTTGTAAGTTGTAGTGTAATGAAAATAAATTTGACTCTATAACAAATTTAATTCATTATGTGTTGGTTATTCTAAGCCAGAGACTTTCTCTAATGTCAGTTTGTTTAGTTAGAATTTGGATTTGAGATCTACTGAAAGTTCTGTTCGCTTGGTATTACAGCTGTTATATGCAAATTCACAGTTGAATTCTCAGGCGAAAAGAAATGCACAGTAAGAAACAACAGAATTTACAATCCAAATAATTTTGCTGTTAATTCTGTTTGGTGGTATTTTTGTTAAAATATGTGCAGCTCGTCAGCTCCCTAAATTAACGAAAAACATCCGCGATCAGCTAAAAGTGAAGATTTTTCAAGCTCATTCATGCTAACTCTACTACTACTACTATTACTACTAATTGAATTTAATTCTTTAGTCTCTGAAATTCGCCTTTCGCGGATTTTTTTTTTGCTTGACCGCTGTGATCTGCAGTGCTCAAAACCGTTAGTAATTCTTGCTGAAATACCAGGCAAACAGAAATATCAGCAGGTCGCCGTCCGTCTTTTTGTCCGTCCGAATGAACACCTGGATCTTTTAAATCTGAGCTGAAATACTAGGCGAGCAGAAATAGTCAACAGGTTTCAGTAAATTAAGTAAATAAGCAAAATGGTTTGTTTATACACGTGCACAGCTTGGTTTCCCGTCAAACAAAAAGGTTTGTTTATACACGTGCATAGCCTCTCTCTTCCACCCACTCTCTGTTTACGATCTGTTCGCTGTTTGTCCTTCTGTCCGTCTGTCTGTCCATCCGTCTGTCTGTCCGTCCGTCTGTATGCCCGTCTATCTGTCTGTCTGTCCGTCCGTCCGTATGAACACCTAGATCCTTTAAATCTGATCTGAAATACCAGGCCAACAGAAATGGTCAGCAGAATTCAGTACATAAAGTAAATAAGCATAAAGTACACGTGCACAGCTTGATTCCCGCCAAACCAAAAAGGTTTGTTTATACACGTGCACAGCCTCCCTCTTCCACCCACTCTCTGTTTTCGATCTCTTTGCTGTTTGGGTGTTTGTTCGCTGCCGCCGTTAGAAAGGTCGAACGGTTTCTGTGTTTGTTCGCTGTCATCTATGGCGCCAACAAGGAGCACTCTCTGTTTACTGTTTACGTATGCTCCCGCTCTCTACTCTCTGCATTAACAGTGCATTAACAGTGCATTAACAGTACATTAACAGTGCATCAACAGTGCGTTAACAGTGCATCAACAGTGCATTAACAGTGCATTAACAGTGCGTTAACAGTGCATCAACAGTGCATTAACAGTGCATTAACAGTGCATTTACAGTGCATCAACATTGCATTAAAATTAACATTCACTTAGCATGCACTTAATGCAATGTAAATTCACTGTAAATGCACTGTTAATGCACTGTTAATGCACTGTTGATGCACTGTTGATGCACTGTTAACGCACTGTTGATGCACTGTTAATGCACTGTTGATGCACTGTTAATGCACTGTTAATGTACTGTTAATGCACTGTTAACGCACTGTTGATACACTGTTAATGCACTGTTGATGCACTGTTAATGTACTGTTAATGCACTGTTAATGCAATGTTGATGCACTGATAATGCACTGTTGATGCACTGTTAATGCCCTGTTGATGCACAGTTGATGCACTGTTAATGCAGAGAGTAGAGAGCGGGAGCATACGTAAACAGTAAACAGAGAGTGCTCCTTGCTGGCGCCATAGATGACAGCGAACAAACACAGAAACCGTTCGACCTTTCTAACGGCGGCAGCGAACAATCACCCAAACAGCGAAGAGATCGAAAACAGAGAGTGGGTGGAAGAGGGAGGCTGTGCACGTGTATAAACAAACCTTTTTGGTTTGGCGGGAACCAAGCTGTACACGTGTACTTTATGTACTCAAACCTGCTGCTCATTTCTGTTGGCCTGGTATTTCAGATCAGATTTAAAAGATCTAGGTGTTCATACGGACGGACAGACAGACAGACAGATAGACGGGCTGACAGACAGACGAACAGACAGACGGATGGACAGATAGACAGACGGACAGAAGGACAAACAGCGAAGAGATCGTAAACAGAGAGTGGGTGGAATAAAGAGGCTGTGCACGTGTATAAACAAACCTTTTTGTTTGTTTACTTCATGTATTGCAACCTGCTGACTATTTCTGTTGGCCTGGTATATTAGATCAGATTAGAGTGCGGGAGCGTATGTAAACAGTAAACAGAGAGTGTTACTTGTCAGCGCCACAGATGACAGCGAACAAGCAGAGAAACCGTTCGTGCGATCTGTTTGCGTCTCACAAATATCGGCAGAGATCTCTGCCAAGCACTACTAATAATCTACTCCCTTCTATGTAGTGCCATGCAATCGTTGAGGGCGCCAATGTGAGAATTCAAACAACTTCTGAGCAGTCGACGCTTTATATAACGTACATCTCGGCCGATGATAGCGGAAAATACACAGCAGAAATCATGAACGACTACAGCGTAGAGGCTGCAGCCGCTTCGGTCGCTGTCGAGGGGCCACCAGAGCCACCAAGTGGACAGCCGAGTGTGTCCCAGGGACCAGATCGTGTGGCAGTGGCCTGGTGTGGTCCGCCCTACGACGGCGGTTGTATGATCACAGGGTTTATGTAAGTTTATACATATATACCCGTATAATCATTCATTAAGCTAATATTGCCTATCTTTCTCCAGCATTGAGATGCAGAGCTGTGATAACGCTAAGGATAACTCCGATTGGCAGCAGGTTGCACGAGTGGTGGATACACTTGCCTATACGGTAAAGGATTTGTTGCCACACCTGCAATACCGGTTTCGTGTGCGCGCGGAGAACATACACGGACGTAGTGCACCCAGTCAGGTCAGCGAGCTAGTCCAGTTAACCAGTTCGGCAGCAGCATCGGCGGCGTCTACAGCTGCATCAGAACCAGACATTTTAAGCAGCGTCTGCGTGCAGTCCGGCGGAGACTTTAAGTCACGGTTTGAAATCATCGAGGAGTTGGGCAAAGGACGCTTTGGTGTGGTCTACAAGGTACAGGAACGCTCACAGCCCCAACAGCAGCTGGCCGCTAAGGTCATCAAATGCATTAAGTCACGGGATCGCCAAAAAGTGCTCGAGGAGATCTCTATAATGCGCTCTCTACAGCATCCCAAGTTGCTACAACTCGCTGCATCCTTTGAGAGCGCACGTGAAATCGTTATGGTCATGGAATAGTGAGTATATACATCAAAAGAACTGCTTGCTGTTGCACTGCATCATAACGACTCTCTATAAATTTACAGCATAACGGGCGGAGAACTCTTCGAGCGTGTGGTGGCCGATGACTTCACACTAACAGAGCTGGATTGCATCTTATTTCTGCGTCAGGTGTGCGAAGGTGTTGCCTATATGCACAGCCAGAGTGTGGTGCACTTGGATCTGAAGCCGGAGAACATTATGTGCCATACTCGTACAAGTCATCAGATCAAAATCATTGACTTTGGACTTGCCCAGCGTCTGGATACAAAGTCACCCACTCGAGTGCTCTTTGGTACGCCGGAATTCATACCGCCGGAGATCATAAGCTATGAACCCATTGACTTTAAGTCGGACATGTGGAGCGTGGGCGTCATTTGCTACGTGCTGTAAGTCGTTTCTCTCCTGATCACTCCCCTCTCGAGACTTTCTCTCCTTCTGTTCACTCTCCTCTCTCGCCTTTCTCTCCTCCATATCTTCTTTCTTTCTACTCTTCCTCATCCTTGTACTGTCGCCTCTCTCATGCCTCTTTTCGTCTAACTTCTCTCCTTTATCACACTATTTTCTCTCTCTTCTCCTCCCTGTCCTCGCTCTCGTTCCTTTCCTCTCGATGTCTCTCCCTCTTCCTGCTTCTAATCTGTAATTCTCGTTTTTCAACTCCAGATTGTCGGGCTTATCGCCTTTCATGGGCGATACGGACGTAGAGACTTTTTCGAATATAACACGTGCTGATTACGATTTCGATGATGAGGCGTTTGACTGCGTGTAAGTAACTGGAAATTACGGAATCTGCATAACGCGTATATTTAACCTATTTAATTGCTTACAGCTCCCAGGAGGCCAAGGACTTTATCTCGCAGCTGCTCGTGCATCGCAAAGAGACGCGTCTGACCGCACAGCAGTGTCTGGAGTCCAAGTGGCTGTGCCAGCGCCACGACGAGAATCTCAGCAACAACCGAATCTGTACTGACAAGCTCAAGAAGTTTATCATTCGCCGCAAGTGGCAGGTGAGTCGAAGAGTTCCATAGCTGCTCCAGCTTGTTGCTTAATCCTTGCTTTGCTTAATCCCGCTTTGCTGTGCTGCTTCGCTTCCCAACTGTTCATCTGCCGCCCACCTGCTTGCTGCCTAAACAGAAAACTGGCAATGCAATCCGAGCTTTGGGGCGCATGGCAACGTTGTCTGCCTCGCGTAGGAATTCAGCCATTGCTATGGGTGTGTTGAATAGTCCACGTCCATCGATCTCTGGCTTGGGCATGCTGAGTGCGACGACTGTAGTCCCCCCACAGATGGCCTCGCTGAATGAGGAGGAGGATGATTTCAGTGTAGAGATGCCAAAGTCGGTGGACAAGCGCAAGACAAGCGGTGTGCTCAAGCTGCGGGACAAGACGCAGTGCAGCGAACGGAGTGATTCCGGTTATAGTGAGTGCTCCAATGGCAGCCTGGGCAACACACAGGAGACGCTGCTGCTGACGCTAGCCAAGACCAAGCTGGAGCAGATTGCCAAGGCCAATGGCGAGCAGGAGAGCCCAACGCATGTGCCCAGTCTGGAGCTAACCGCCAAGGGTGAGCCCATAATGCTCTCCGACTTCACCAACACGATCAAGATGCGCAAGAAGTCGCTGGAGGACAGCTGCACGCGCGAGAAGGTCAAGACGCATGTAAAGCCGCCCAGTTGCGAACCCAAGCTAAAGGTGTCCCAGCTTAAGCATAGATTCCAGCAATCAACTAACAAGCCCGCCAATAAGATCACTAGCGTTGGCCCCAGCAGCAAATGTAAAGAGTTTGTGCCGCTAAAGCATTTCACCTGATTATGCTCCCAACTAACAAATTTGACTCTCTGCGTTGTCTTTTAGGTCGAAGCACAGTGGGCACTAAAGCGAATCCAACACAAACACAATCAGTGCCAAGCTCACCGTTGTCCCAACGCGCGGCAACGCCTACGCGGCTGAGCAGTCGAGTCCGCGAGACCACAGAGCGTCTGGCCCAGCAGCAGGGCAGGAGCAACGCCCAAGGAAATGGGAGTGGCAGTGGCCTTGCACTCCCTCACGAGTCGAGGGCACGACATCTTATCAATAGGTTCAACGAAACGAAAAATTTAACGTCCTAGTTTTTATCGTTCCATCAATCGTTGATTTCATTGTTTTTATTATGATTATTATTATTATTTAAATGTAAAATGTTTAAACAAAAGAAGCAGCCCATAAGGGGAAGGAAATATGTGCGAATCACACACACAGACACACACCTACACACACACTCGAATATATATATGCATGCATGTGTATATGTGAAATATCTATATATGTACTAGTTTATAGTTGGACACGAACTAATTATAATTATAATCAATATCCGAATCCAAATCCAAGCACATCTAAGATGCACTGCACCTAGGCTAGACGAAGGCTAAAATATTTAAATTATTTTATCGATTTATATACATAACTATTTACCGTACTAATTAAAGTTAATGTAACGAAGCCAGCGATTTCCAACTCTCTCTTCGTATTGCATCGCTACCAATTCCCTTGGCTTAAGCCCAGAGCTATGCCTCGCTTTGAGCCTGTCGTGGCTTTAGACGCACCCAGAGGCCACCGGAAGCACGCAGGGTAATCCGAAAGGTCGCCTCGAAGGTGGTCTTGCCGGGCACGGAAAGTAACTGATAGCTGCGAAGCAGCCGGGATACAATTGTTTTGATCTCGAGTATGGCAAAGCGATTGCCAATGCAGTAGCGTGGCCCAGCACTGAAGGGTATGAAGGCATATGGATGACGCTGCTCAACATTCTCAGGTGCAAAACGCTCTGGCTTGAACTTTTCCGGCTCAGGATAGATGTGGGCCAGGCGGTGGGTGGCATAGGGGCAGACGAAGATGTTGCTTCCAGCTGGCAAGGTGTGGGCACCCAGACGCACTTCTTCGCCCAGCTTACGGGCGATTAGCGGCACACTGGGATACAGACGCAGTGCCTCCTTGATGCACATCTCCAGGTAACGCATCTCTCGCAGATCACTCATGCTGGGCGCCCGATTGCTGCACTCGAAGATACGCTCCAACTCCTCGTGACACTGCTCCTGACAATCCGCGTTCTGGGCCAGCAAAAAAATGGTGAAGGCCACAGCGGCACCCACTGAATCCTGGCCAGCTAGCATAAATGTACAAGCCTCGTTGACAATGTCCTCCTCCGTGAAATCCACATTGCTCTCGGAGATCTCTATCATGTAGTCCAGGAGGCAATTGCGTTCCACGTTGTTGTTGCCGGCGCTTGACATAATCTCGCGTCGGCGTTTGATCATCTGGCGTGTAAAGTCATTGAGACGCTTCTTCTGGTTGAGCTCATCGTTGGCCAGCGATGTCAGCTGATAGATGCCATCGAAGAGCAGCCAGGGCTGTGTGAAACGGGCGGGCATCATCAGCTTACCCTTGCGAAAGGGTGAATCCTCCATTAAACCCAATCCCTTCTTTTTGATGGGCACACCCAGCACAGCCTCTGTAAACAAGAATTGGTATTAGTCAAGGATTAGCCAAGATGTTATCCAACTAACCATTGAGTATGTCAACGACACAGTTGTTCACATATTTAGCTATATTGATTTCAATGCCCAAAGCTGAGGCATCCAGGTTGTCGTTCAGCGACTGCGACGCATCCACAAATGTGCCAATGAATTTCTCTAGAAGATTGTGATGAAATGCCGGCTGTATGAGCTTGCGGTGTGTGCTCCATTTGACGCCACTGCTCGTGATCAGACCGTCACCCAGAAAGTTGTGCATCAGGCGGTAGAAAAAGACTTTGTTCGTGTGCTTCTTGGAAGAGAGTATCACCTGCAGATCCTCCGGCTGTAGCACCACAAAGAACGGAAACAGACAAACCCAAATGCGCACCAGGGAACCATACAGGTTGAAGGCATTCGCAGCGCGTTTTCTCATCACTGCAATGATTAGAATATATTCATTAGAAGTAGGAAAGCTAGAGAATAGCGGATACTTAATAAATAAATTGCAAAGATTGAAGTTTATAGATCTCAAAGATGGTAAGAGCTATAAGTTCGAATTTAGTCAGTATCGACTACTTATTTAATCAGTCAATAGAAGACAGACGGACGGACAGACGTATACGGCTACATCGACTTAATACTTACGATCCTTCTCATTGATTAGAAGACAGTTGCCGAGAAAGGGCAATGTGGGTGGTCCTGAGAGACGTAGTGACAGCAGAACCGATCTAAGATACGCCTGCAGATGTGAGTAGAATGTGTAGATGATCAGCGAGAGTAGCACCAGAATCAGCACACTGCACAACTCCGACTTGGTGGCACGCTCCAACTGAAAGTGAGAAAGAGATAGAAAGAAACAAAAATAAGTTAGTTGCAGTTAATTTGTTTGCCAATTGAGTAGTTAAATTACGAGTAAGTGCGTAAAATATTTGCCGAGCCCGCTGCCAATCGGCCCTTTGAATGACACTCGAGCTTAATAGCCAATAGTTGAGATACATAAGTATCTGTGTGCCACATACACAGACAAATTCATGCACACTCATGCCGAGCGCTGAGCAACTCGTGCCATGTCGTAAGTTTTTCGTAAACACTCTCATCAATCCATAAAGTCGAAATCATTGAAAGTGCCTGGCAAAATGGTGTGAATTACTTGGGACAACACGTCGCATGCGCGATTTCTGCAGTAATGTGTGTGTGTATTTAGGTTTTATACCCAAACCAAACTTGGCCCTACAATGATCTGATCAACAACTAAAATAAGTCAACAATCAACTGCAATGCAATGCAAGGACACAAGCTACGTACAAATACAATTTAATTAACCAAATACATTTGTATCTTGTGCCCTTTGTCGCCGAGACTAAAGCCGTTGACAAGAACCCATTCACCATTCACAAAACACAACAAAGAATCTTGATTAATGATGATCACCCAAAAAAAAGTAACGCATAAAATCAGCCAAAAATCATGGACACACGTTTTGTTTTTGGCCTTTTTTCCCAGACTCATCGGCATCGGGCTTTGTTCCGTTTATATTTTGTTAACCTGCCGGTAAACGCGTCAAACAATTTCGGAAATACGAGCACTACTCACTCACGTTGTCAAGTGTTTTGTGGCCCACAAACACAAATTCAGAAAAATCACCAACATTTTTAACGAGTTTCATAAAATAGCAGGAAAGCTATGAGAGCTTTAATTAGCTAAGAGTTACCTAAACTGAAATACTCTGTAAAACCAATATAAGTAACGATTTCAATAAAGAAGATTTTATTTATTATTAGGTAGTCAAAATTTTACTTCTTAAATTGACCTTATTAAGTACTAGGATTTGGATAGCTAACAAATAAAGTATATAGTATTTATTTGTAAATTTATGCAAGATATCACTCAATTCAGGAATTAAACAAATTTTCATTTATTTACAGAATGCATAGAATCAACTTAACTGAACTATCTGTGAGGTCGCAGGTTCGGGTCCTACAGAAATATGTGTTGTTAATTTACTTTTTTAAATTTTTATTGAATACAGACATATTTAAATGTTGTATGTATATACGTAAGTATGTAAGTATGCTGCTGCTTCTTCTTTTTCTATGTTTGTATGTAAGATCAGCATTACTGTGAGTACGAGGTCTTGTACAGTCAGCTCGCTTGACTGTAGCCTTTCTTACTTGTTTTAAATTAAAAATTTTAAATGACTTATTATTAAATCAATACCATTATTAAATTTTATACACCTTTTCTCAAGCGTAACTAAGTGCATAGCTTAGCGGATATACCCCATGTATCTACAGAAATGATCATACACCCACACAAATTGCACGAGTAACAATTCAGGGTCAATTTCACATAGTGCTGGCAAGTTACGAGTATTATCGCACAGTTCATTTTTAAAAAGTTCAGTAATGAAATTAAAGTCGCGTACTACATACAAATTAGATATTAGATATATCAAAAATAAATAAGCTAAATATATAAATACTAAGCGGTGGGTGCATAACTTTCAGAAAGCGAAAGTTGATGTGCCCTGCCACGCCCAACAGCAACACAAACAACTCAAATTAACAACAACAACTGTTAACTTTACGCAAGTGTGTGTATGTGTGTGTGTGAGTGTTGGGTTCATTATTTATTTCTCATTTGTTCAGCTGACAAATGCATTTCCTACATGGACAAACTAAAAGATGCAATACAGTTTCTGAATCTCGTTTGCGTTCTAGAATCTGAATTTATCTTTGAATAGAGGGACCAACGAACCTAAAGGCAGAAGAGAATTACTCCAAGACTTGACTTACAACTTGCTGGTTTACCATAAATAAAAAATTATAAACATGTAGGAGTGTAATCGACCCATTCCCACCAAAACATCTAGACTTCGTATCCCTCAGTTAAAGCATTAGCATCGGGGTTGTGGAAGAGACTGCGCTCCCCGTTGCCCCAGGGAAAGCGTTTGTTGCGTCGTCTCATGTACTCGTACTTGACAAAGGGTTGACGCAGCTCCTTATGGCCGTCGGTGGAGCTATAGACATTGACCATGCATAGGGCCACGATCGGGGTGGCCACAAGGAAGGTAATGCGCTTCCAAAACAGCGAGCCGGTGTTCTTGCCGCCAATTAGATTCAAACTGCTGCGACTGACCTGGTTCAGACTTGGGCGTAGATAGCGTTCCCAAATCTCCGACATTATTCACGTATATATGTAAATATCCTAAAATTTCTAGACTTATTATTTCTTATTTGTTTTGAATTTTCCAATAATTTTCAGTATGCGATACACAGATCGAAATTTATTTTCTGTAGTCGAGTTGTTACTGAATCCTGAAACAGTCGAATCGAAAGCGACTCGATTGGGTATCTACACACACACACATATTTACAAACACACACATAGGTATGGCATGTGCAATTAGGAAGTTTCAAGGAAAACAAAGCTTCAAACCAAGGTCTCGAGATGTTGAGTCCAACAACCTGGACAGGCCGAAAGAGCCGCTGAAGCGAGACTTCCGCTCTAGCTGTGGTACGGAAAAGTATCTATCCATTTATCTAAGCAAGTATCTATCTATCATAATCAGGTATCATAAGCATGTGTGGAAAGAGAATTCGCGGTTAACTGGCGTATTTAAACAACAATTCACACCTGCCCACTAATAAATGTACATGATTATTTCTCACTAATTCTATAAATTATCATCAGCGTCTTTCGGTACTCACAAACCCCGAAAAACTTAAGCCCAAAATCGAATTTTGAATCCAAGCCCAAAAGCCAGAGGCAAAGCCCAATAAGCGCAGCTCCGAGGTTTGTGCAATGGATTTCAGCCTACGTGCCTCAACCGAAAAGGTTAATAAAATATATAAACGGTACTACGATTTTAAGACTTTTCAATATCATGGCTCTGGAATCTCTTTCGCTCTTCAAACACAAACACTTTAATGTTGCATAATTTACAATGCAATGCTACCAAATTTTAATTCATTTTCAACTAAATAAACTTGTTTAAATCATTTAATTTTTATAATATAATTCTGAATACCCAACTACAATTTATTTTACTTAAAAACATTTTAGTTCCAATATTTAACTTATTTAATTTAAAATAAATTAATAATTAAACTTTTGCGAAACATCATAAATTTCTACACTTCAATTAATTAATTTAATTTTATATTTTAATTATATTTCTTTACCTTACTCAATTGATAATTCCATTTATTTTCTTAAATTCCTACAATTACTCACCACTTTTTCCACAATCATTTTGCGTTTTGTTTCTTATTTTAAATTCTTTCACTCCACTTGTTTTACTATAATTAAAACAAATTTTACGAAACTGTCTTTGAAATGTCCTTAGAGCAAACACTTGCAGTGCTAGCTAAAAAAAATCAACACTTTGAGCCCCAACCGATATGGCGCGTACTTTTAAAATGTTCAATTCACACACGACGAAAGCTGAATTTCAAATGGTGGATCTCCAGTCGGGTTGGGTCTATTTATAGGCAAAGTAACCAAAAACGTAAAATGCCTTAAGCGGGGCGTACGTGAGACGCTGGCTACCAAGAGATGAGCACCAGAGCATCTGCGTTAATGGGAATTGTCGAGGAGAACACATACACTGACATTTACATAGTGTGGAGGCGTTGAACGAGGTGCTAAGTAGGAAGAACTAGGAAAAGAGTGAATATTCAGCTAGAGGTTCGGCTAATTATGCACCTTTAATTCATGGAATATTATGAATCGTGTTGGGATTTACAGTTATGTAGGCTGGTCTAAGTGTCATACCGTGTTCCACCACTCGAGCCTTGAGTAAGTATACGTAGTTGCTAATGGAAGTCATTCACACTGCACTTTGCTTGCCAAATAATCAATTAATTAGGCATACGACAGCTTAGGAAAATATTTGTAGAGATTGCCCGACTGCAGCATTAGAATTACGCATTTCAAATTATAGACACCGACAGCGCATAGGGGAAGTATTATGCTATCTGCTATCTGCTATGTTGACTGAATACACCTGGTTTATTTGCACATTTAAATTGAGCATTATTCAAAAAACATGCTGCATACTTTTGGGCGCCTTGATTATTACATCTCTGTTGCATATTTTGGGGCTGCTCTTTAATTCCTTTTATTGTGTTAACAGAGTTGCCAGAATTTTTCTGGTCACAATAAATACTTTCAATTCAATATCAAACATTAAGACATAAATTTAAGGAATATTCTGCTCGTTTTCGTCATTTAATATGCTTTTTTATTTAAATAAGTAAAACAACTAACATTTATCGTTCGACGGCTGATGTCTAAGTTATTACCGATATTATTTATGGTAGGGAAGAAAACCACCACTATTAAAAATCAGTTAAAAGATCAGTTAATCTATTTTACCTTAAATTTTCAAAACAACTTTTAAATGAAAACATTTTTTAGTTACATTGTGAATAGGATAGTGAATTTTTATTGCAGTAAAGTGAACAACAATGAATATTATTTATTAAAAGCATTTTCGACAGTTGCTAAATGTGGCCTTAAAAATAATTCTTTTCAAAATTAAATCTTAAAACATTTAAAAAACACTCCTGATAATATGTATAATTAATCACATGAACGTTAGTTGGAACCTTAATGGACAATTGGTATAAAATCCACTATAATTCAATGGCTTTTGAGTATATTATACCAATCCAACAAATATATTTGAAACTATTAATTTTCTTTTACGTATTTATTCACACATTTATGACCATAACTCTCTGTTAAAAACAAGAAAACTGAACCTGAAAAGTACAAAGATTTTGATAACAAAATCAAACCCCGGATAGTAAAAAATTGTGACAGCCTCAATGTTTGACAGCCTCCAGAGTATAGCGCAGTAGATCGTAGAGTCCCAGCTTACAGGAGCCCCAATAGATCAAGCTTCCTATGATGAGCGTTTTGCAGAAACGGTCCAATACGTACATGCTGTAAAATTATGGAATTTATTAAACTTTTGTCGTATACTGTATACTAGCTATATAGCAGTACTTACAATCGAAGCTGGATACGCGATTTGGGCAGTGATGTGAGCGGCTCCTTCATGACGTACTGCCTTCCCCCCAAAATACTGATTTTCATGTACTCATAGTCGTCCACATCATCAGTATTGATTTTAAATCTTGGAATAGAGAGCATAAATTGAGTTATTTAATTCGGAATACGATTATGGTAAGTTAATTAGTGATATTTTCTTCGTGGACTGTTGGAAACCTGTTTTATCTAGACTCCAAGCAGATTAGTATACATAACAGCATTTGGCATACATTTTGCGATCTTCTTCCGATAGCTCTTGATAGATTTGCCGAAAATGGGTTGATTTAAAGTTCCAGTTGCGTGTGGTAAAAAACTGCAGTACCTCCAATCCTACGGAAATCTTTGTCTGCACTCGAACCATGCTGGTGGTGAAACGAAGTTAGTAACTTCATGAGTGCTTAAGTTGTGAAAATACTTACAAACGTCGTTGTCCAAAGATGGCCAGAAGAAGATCAATGAAATATGCGGGTAACCACATAAACATAATAGTACAGAAGGTGTGATAGATTTTACTGGAGGTCATGTTGCCATCTGGATACCACAGACCCACCTCGAAGGGGTACTCGAGGCCTAGTGCTCTGCCTACATCCATAATCCACTTCCAGGTGCGTTTCTGTTCATCCTCTATGGTAATATTGTAGACTGGTATGTGAAGTGGTCTAAAATACGAAAGAGTTTTAAAAACTTATTAATACTTTCCTGTGCTAAACTTACCTCTTTTCTACACAACTGTTCTGATAAGGCACCAGAATAAGTCCATTGATGGCTATGTCCACTGGAATGACCTCCGACTTGAGCTCACCATTGCAAATCATGGAACGTATGACACCTTTGCCAGCGCCAATGAGCACACCTGTAGGTCCATTCATATTATCCACCCATCCGGGCAGAGGTTCCGCCAAAGCGGGCGTCACTGAACAAGCAGAATACATGTTAGTAAAGCAACATTTATCCATTAGATATTAAATAAAATTGGTTAGTTAAAAGCCCAGCTAAAATAAAACAATTGGTGATCTTTTCAAAAAACCTAGAAGAATTATATATTTATTTAGGGGAACCCTTGGCTATGAATTACAGCTAATACAACTAACTGACTAAATAAATTCCTGTGACCACAAACAGTTTAAAAACTTCAAAATAACTTCATTTAAAGTATCGTCCACTTCAGCAGATAGTAGAAGAAGAAGCCCACAATGAGGGTCTTGCAAACGATGTCAACGACCCATTGGCTAAAAAGAAAGGGCAAAAGTAGCAGTTAGATATGATATCGGTAAGATTGATTTGAAGGTCAATTTGTTTATTTATTTACATGCGCATGTGCAGCTTTGCCTTGGGAATATCCTCATCCTTTTCCTTCAGAATAAACTTACGTGCACCGCGAGCACACTGTTCCATGTATTCCTCCTCGGTTTCCTTGACATCCATGTTCATATTGAAGCTGAAAATACAAAGGAAATTTAATGCATGAGTCAAGTCTTTGTTTGTGAATGGAAACAAACTGAATCATCTCTGGGAAAATATACTAGTTGTCCTTACGATAATCAGTTTGTCTCTTCGCAAAGCAATACAAATCATATCAACTCACATTTCTTTATCCTGTTCGCAGAGTTTTTTCCAAAGGGAAGCATAGTTTTCAGAGCGGAAGGTCCAAGCAGTTAGCGTAAAGAACTGAAGGACTTCGAGACCCGTGGAGATCTTCTCCTGAACTCGCAGCATGCTAAGTAAATTTCAAGTGAACACAGTTAGTAAATATTTACAGTGAGTTATTGAAATGATTGACTTACAATCGTTTCTGGCCCAGAATGAGCATGAGGAAGTCCAGGAGATAGGCTGGCAACCAATGGAACATAGCCACATTAAAGCTATGGTAGAACTTATTTGTGGTGACACAGGGATCGGGATACCAGAGACCCGCATTGAAGGGAATCTGTTTGTTAATCCGCTTGCTCATCTCGACCACTGTGCCCATGGTCATCTTTCGGTGATCAGCATTCGTAATGTTATAAACCGGGACGTCGGCGGGTCGCTTGGCTTGCTTATTGAATTCATAGGGTATGACGATGAGACCATTGATGGCATAGTCAACGGGTATGACCTCGGCCTTGTTCTCCTGATTTACCAGCACAGATCGAATGACACCCTTACCACAGCCAATCATCAATCCCGTAGGTCCATTCAGATTGTCTACCCAACCTCCTAGGGGTTCATAGGCAGCAGGAGACACTGTATAAGGGGTAGAGGTGAAGGGGATTAGAAGAAGGTATAGAATCGAACGATTTTATTGGATTTTACATACCGAAAAGCCCATAGGTGATATTCGTATCCTTTAAGTTTGTTGATGAACCGAAGCCAATTAAGTGTGAATATGTGAATGTTGGAAATGTAGTGAGTCTAGTGAGTATAGTGAGTGTAGTGAGTGTAGTGAGTGTTGTGAGTGTTGTGAGTAGTGAATGCGTGTGATTGTTTAATTATAAAAATATATTAAAATGCTATTTAGCCAATATTGGAGTTGTGAGTGCATGTGTATGTTTTAAATATATTCATTTTATTCATGTGTAAATTTTGTCAAATTTGTGGAAGTTAATTCTGAGGCTTCGAGTGTTTATAGTGTGAGTGTTGGTAGTGTATTCTCAAGTGAATTTTAGCCAATTTTGATAGACAACTGAGAGGATAACAATTTGGAATTGGATTTTTGTATTTTGGGTGTCTTGGAAAAGTGAATGCATATGAATACCAATAATATATTCATATAGTACATTCGTATAAATCGTAGGGATAAAGGTGACTCAAATTTTGTAGGTGTCTATAAGTAGTGAATACATATACAAAGTATTCATATGGTGTATTCATTTAAATTGTAAGGTATAGGTTGGTTTTAGAGTTTAGTGTGTTTTGAGTACTGTGTGCTGTAGACGTGGGTTTGAGTGAATAAAGTGATTGTGTTCACAGTATTCATGTATGTGTGCACAAAATTTGGTTCATTTTCGTAGTCCTTTGTGGGCACTTAAGCAGCATTTGACACTCGAGCACGAACACGAACACAGTAAAATTATTCGAACCGTTTATTAGATATTCAAAAGATATTCATGGAGAAGCAAGAGACTTAACAGTATAATTCATAGACGATTTGTACCCAACAAAGCGAACCTAAGCAATAATCATAAAGCGCGCAAATACATATATTGGCCATGGCCAATAGCTGTTAACCGTTATCTGTTAACTGATTTACACAGCCACTAGGCGTGTCAACAGGCCATAAATCCAGTACCCAACGAAACCAATGAAGATCGTCTTGCACGCACGATCCAACAGATACATCCTGCAAGTACGGTAGGTTGAGAAGGGGAGAAGGGAGAAGGGAGAAAAGAGTCAGAAATATTGAAGAATTGTGGAATCATTGATTCATTACAGCATAAGCTGGCGACGAGCACGCGGCAACGAGTCCGGGGATTCCTTCATCAGGTACTGACGACCGCCTTGGACACAGGACTCGATGTACATGGGAACGGTCTCCACTGGATCCATGTCCATGTTGAAGCTGGTCACGTCGGAGAGAGTCGTTAAGACGTTTAGCTCTTGCTTTATATACTACAGTGCACAGGCTGATAAAGCAAACGGCTCTAAGATCAAGAATTTGTTCTCAAAACTACGATTTTTGGCGTACAGCTCTAATGGAGAAAGGATTATGGTTTAAGACTAACTCATAGACTTTAAATCATTAAATAAATTCTATATCTTATTGGTAAAAGGATAACATTTATGTTACATATAGACCAATTCAATTATCCTTCAAATAAAATACCAATGCTTTGAATTGGATAAGAAGAAAATTTACAAAAGGAACAAAAGGAAAAAAATTTCCATTCCATATAGTCATCAAGTGATGACTATATCCATCAGATTGGAGCCTTTCTGAACTCATCACCAGCGAACAAAGTTTAGTTAAATTTAACACAGCATTAACCAATTGGGGTTACTAATTGAGGTTCTATAAAAACTTTTAGAGGTTTAAAAAAAGGGTTAAAGTTCATTCAACCTATTCTAGAATTTAGAGGCTTTTTCGTAAATTAAAGACCACAATTTCTTGATTTTAGAACGAGTTCCTTGTTTATCAGTGTACGTAAATTGAGGACGCTTACTTTTTCCTATCCGCATCGTTCATCATATCCCAGAGCGAGCCATAAGCGTCGGACTTGAAGAACCAGGCGCGCATTGTGAAGAACTGGAGCACCTCCAACCCGACTGAGATGCGGTTCTGTACACGTATCATGCTAGGGGTTGTGGTGGGGGGAGGGTTGAGGGTGAAGGTGGGATAGTAACAGTAGTCACTTCAATCGAACCGGATGTTTTTGAAAAACTTACAAACGCTTCTGGCCAAGTATGAAGAGCATGAAATCGATGACGTAAGCAGGCAGCCAATGGAAGAGCAATACATTGATGTTATGATGGAACTTATTGGTTGTAATGCATCCATCGGGATACCAGAGACCGGCCTCCATTGGATACTGATAGCCAATCTTTTTGCTCATCTCAATAACCTCGCCCCACTGCATCTTGCGGTGTTCGGCACACGTGATGTTATACACGGGCACATCCTCCGGCCGCTGCTGTGTCACAAACTGATATGGGATGACGCAGAGCCCATTGATGGCATAGTCCACCGGTATAACCTCCGATTTGTGGCGAGTATCGATCAGCATAGATCTAATCACACCTTTGCCCGCACCAACCATAAGACCGGTTGGTCCATTCAGATTATCGACCCAACCGGGCACGGGCTCATAGGCCGATGGTGAAACTGTGTGTGTACGTGAAAGTCAATCCTCTATTCCTCTCGAGGAACAGCAGCAGCAGCAGCCACAGCAGCAGCATCAGCAGCGGGGGTAAAGCGGGCAGAGGCGTGGGCGTAGGCGGAGGTGAAGACATGGGAGAAGTGTTTCTTTGTTTTGTTTTTTCTTTGGTTTGGTTTGGTTTGTGCGTAAGCTGGCCAAGAGCTGGACAAGAGGCAGAAGGATAATTGGCTTTAAGGCCTTTGTGCTATAGCAAAGGGAAGTGGCGTGTTTGCAACGTGTCTGTGGATACCCTCCATGTTTTTTACACAGAAAAAAAATCAGACTAATGTGTAAGACTAAAATTCTTGATTTTGATTTAGTAATTAGGAATTACTAAGCATTTTTAGTGGAAGAAATAAATCAGAAATATTTTATTTAAGTACAAGTTAATGGAAAATCCGGTTTAACACTACATCTGCTATCATTTGCATTTTTTTCTGTGTATTTCTATCTGTGTTTAACTTTAGTTTCAATTTCAATTTCATGCTCATTGAACTTGTTGGTCAATGACGACGACGACTTCTTGTAGTCACTGTACGTCCGTGTGTGTGTGTTTTGTGTGTGTACTTGGCATGTGCGAGCAAATCAAAAGCGGGTATTTGCATAAAGCGCAGTTCATTATAAATACAGGGTATTTGCAAGTACCATGCTTAAAGTTTTGATATCTCTCAAATACAGATAAAGATAAAAATTCGCAGAGATATAAAACACACAGCGAAAGAGGCAGATAGAAAGAGTGAGGGAAGGTCGTGAGCTGGGGAAAAAGCGCATTTGAAAACAAAAGTGTCAATTAGGCAGATGCCACACCCACAACAGTTTCAAGTTTGGCAACCGTCAACAATGCGGGCCCAAACAGCCAGCGACCAGTTACCAAACCCATTTTGCGGCTCGCTAAAAGGCTTGAACTCAACGAACTTTGCTTACATTTATTACATGCCGCCAAAGTCATCAATTCTTCAATAGTCAAATACACAGAGAAAAAAATCGAACGTAAATACATACAAAATGTTCTTGGTTCTAGCTTGATTAAGTAGAAAATTAAGTATATATTTCATAATCAAACTGTTATATAAGAATGCAAACTGAATATTAATTTTGTATGCTAATTTTCTATACGTTTTAAAAAAGCTTTTACTTCAGTTTATAGACTGTCCATGATGAACCTACTTCTTAAATTCTATACTTATAAACTCCTGATTTTTTCAGTGTACCTCTATGTAATGATTCTTCTTCTATTTCTTTCCATCTCCCTCTGACTCACACAACAGTCCTACACTGTCCAGCACACAATTCGTGGCTTTATACACCCGTATATTTGCACAACAATTACAAAATTGAGTTCAATTTGCAAATTCTACAAGTTTGCCAATCGTCTGCACAAAAGTATTGAGAACACGAAGTGGATTTGCTAACTAGTTTCAAGTTCATACAGGTCAACAAAATATTTATCTAGCTTCTGCAATTCTTTTGGTCTAACTAAAATTAAGCAAAGTCTTCATCTTGGCTTAAAGCTTTAGCATGATGAATTCTTCACACCGCCTTGGAACTGATTGAATTTGAAACTGTCGAATTTACTACAAGAGCTTAACTTAATTAGTTGCTAAGATTATTTTCAAATAATCTTGATTGAAGCACATTTCAATTATGCTACTTTTAGTAGTTTGATTTACAGCAGAAGTTTCTAAGCTGAGTTTTATATTTCTTGTTCTTCAGAAAGTCTTAAAAAATGTTATGAGTAATGACTTTGGAATTGTCTGTTGTTCACCTGTAAATATTCTGAGTAAACCTTATAGATATGTAACTTTTTGTAAAGGATATGAATTCACTTATATTGTTTTAGGTATACATAAGGCTGTGGACTATATTATTAGACTTTAAATAACAAATACAATCAACATTTTTTAAACTCCAAGAAGCTACAAGTTACTTAGCAAATTACTTGCTACTTCTTGTAATCATTAACTATTGTATCTTCAAAATGAAATGTCTTTTAAATTGGCATTTCAACATTGGACAGTTAGTAATTTTGTTAATTTTCTTTTCACTCCTAATTACACTTGATAAAAATGGCTATAAACTAAAGGTTAGGACAACCTTCTGTTGATAGGCAGAGACTATTTCCAGGTACTAAATTAAAAGTAATAAAACCTTTAATAGAAAACTGTTGAAATTTCATGACATTTCCACACAATACTTGCAAAATAATATAAAAGACATTTTGGCTTTCAAATAAATATGGCAAATTGATTTTTCATTTGGTAAGCTAAAACTGAGATAGGCTCTGTCTTTTGGTACACCTGTGTGGTAACCAACTTTGATGGTGAAAATTCTATTTACTCGTTAGCTGTTAAGGGTAGTTAAGTAACTAACTATTCCCCACCCCATTCCGTTTTTAGGCAACTATAAAAAAATCCATTGTAAAATTGCCCTAAGCAAAATAGTCAGAGATCTCGAGAGTTTGGAACTGCTGGAACTGCTGCTGGTTAAGCGAGGAAAAAAAGAGGCTAAAAGCAAAATTAATTGGCTAAGCGAAGAGGCGTGTGATTAGAGGCTGCTTAAGTTGACTGAATTGGCCAACTCTCGCAGTGACATTTATGGCCAACAGCCAAACAGCAAAACAGCATGAAAAAAGCGACACATAAATAATTGATAGACGATAGTATACATAAAAATCGAGTAAAAAGCTTAAGACATAATCGAGGAAGCAAGCAAACCAAGCAAAAGTGAGAGAGACACACAAATGATGTCTAGCCAGCGGAAAAAAAGCCCCACAGTAATGGCTTATAAGCAAATGGCTACAAAAACACACACATGTGGCCAAAAGAGTGCACTTACCAATGCTTGGACGGGCTATAATCACTGGCATCGTCTCGTAATGATCGCGTACCAGTATCTCCGCCAGACGCTTCGAGTAGGTATAGGTATTGGGATGGGGCTTTAATAGATCCGGCGTTATGGCATCCAAAGTTTTCACATCCATCCATTCGGCCAGACGCATGAGATCCTCGGGCTTGTGTGGAAACTCGTAGACCTTCTCGTACATCACTTCCTGATCGCAATTGCAAAACGCCGTCGACAGATGCACAAATGCATCCAGTTGCTTCATCTGCTTGGCCACGTTAAGAGCTCGCTGTGTGCCCAGCAGATTCATTTCGATGGCATCCTTGAGATTACCCTCCAGCTTAAGGGTGGCCGCCAAATGGAACACTATGTTTGTCTGCTCCGTCACGTGCTTGAGACTATCGCCGCTCAAGCCAAGCACTGTAAGAATGGGAAACAGTAAAAGAGTTAGTACACTGAGAAAAAAATCGAGCACTTTGTGCTTAAATTGAAATTTTTTATAAGTATTTTAAGCTAAATTCAAAAGGTTTAAAGTTAAGTAATACTATCTCAGTTTATTTTATTTTTAATTAAAATAATTTTACTTAAATGTTATTTATTTAAGTTATAATGTCGTTAATTAACTCATAAAGGTTTATTAACATTTGCTTACTTCAAATTTAAGCTTGAGGTTATTAGTTCCACAGACTAATATAAATTTTTTGAAATAATTATATTTTAAATTTGAGATAAAAATAAAAGTTTAGTATAAGGTATTTTAATGATGTCTACATATATTCAAAATATTTTTTTTGTACCCGCATTTATTATTTAAAATCATTCACAAATTTAGCCAAAATTTGTTTAATTTGCATAACTTTGCCTAATATATTAATAAGCTAAGTCCTCAATTTTATTACTTTGTTGTCTTAAATTTTTGTTTTATTTTTCTGGAACTGGAATATTTAATTCCATAATGACTTGTAATACGAGATACGAGATACTCATGTTTTTTAAGATTTATGGGGTTGAGAACGGAAAAATTGAAAAAATATCCAAAGAGAATGTTTTTTATTAAAATGCTATCAAAATTCAGCTGATTGTTTAAAAGACGATAACTCTTAGTTTCTATCTGAGTTTTTTACTTACAATCATAGGTGACATCGCCTTGATAGATGGTCACCTTCTTGAGCATATGAGGTCTCTCATCCCGGATGCGTTGGAAGATGGGCAGCTTGAACATCTCATCGAGACGCGTTTCTGGCGTCTTGCCGCGCTTGGGGCGGCAGATGATGATCACCTCCTTAAGGGAATGGCATGAGTAGAGCAGCTTCTCCAGCAAAACTTTGCCCATAAAACCAGAGGCGCCGGTAATGAACACGGTCTTGTCCTTGTAGAACTCTTGAACTGGTGATAAATCAATCATTTTGGCGCTGAAAGAGAGAAATAGAGAGGGAGTGTTAGTTGAGTTGCAACAATATTTGCGGCTTAGTGTTACACAGAGTCGGGTTGCCCACATTCCGTTCAAGCAACGGCAGGTGTCGAAAGCAATTGGCCAAAACTGGAGCTAATTCTGAGCCACAATGTGGGCAAGTACCAGTCTCAGTTCCAGTCTAAGTTGTTGAATTGAAACGGGTTTCAATTTTTACTTTTTGATTGCGGCGTCGATTTCGCATTTCTTTGCATTTGAGCTACAATTATGCAATGTCTGGACGGCTGGCTGATCAGTTTAATGGCAACACACAATGGTAACAACAGCAACCACAGTGACATCAATACAGGTAAAAGTCATTTTAGCGTCAGGAGTTGCGACCAGACCTAAACTGAGACCACAACTCAGACTTAGACTCGGACTTGGACTTAGACCTGGAGTCGCCGTCCAAGTCGGACCACCAAAACACTAGTCTAACATGTCTAAGCTTTATGTTTGCTTTTATGAAAGAGTGTTGCAAGTTGCAAGCGGCAGGCAGCAGGCAGCACGCAGCTTTGCAGCATGCAGCAACAAATTGCACAATGCAGATTGAAGTTGTAATTGTTGTTGTAAATGTTGTTGTAATTGTTGTAATGGTTGTTGTGATAGTTGTTGTTGTTTTTGAAGTTGGCGCTTGTTGTGCTTTGGTTTTTATATGCTTTTGGGTTGTGGCTGGCGTTACACTTGGCCAAATCATAAACTCGGCTTGAATTGTGGCATATATTGTGTATATATCTGTGTGTGAGTATGTTGTGTGTGTATTACTCTGCCTTGCTCTTTGGCCGCAAGTCACTGCGTGACATTTCTAAACGGCCTCAGCCCAAAAAGTTGCTCGGTTTCGCTTTCAGCGTTTATACCCTTTACTTTAAATTATGCAAATTAGGCAAGTACAGACTTGAGGTGAGTATTACACCCACCCCACCGCTTCCCCGCCCCACCAAAGCTTTACTAACTTTGAAGTTGAGTGTACAAATGTTTACCAGAATAAACTTTAGAAAGTAATTGTGTAAGTCTGAAATTCCCACTCAGAAAGCAATAGCAATGGGCATCTGGCAGTGCATCAAACACTTTAAGCTTTTGATAAATCGCACATTTCATGCAAGACTGAACAAGTTTTATCGGCATTTCGGCTTGTCCCCAAGTCTATTTACCATAACAACAAAAGACAAGGTACATCTGTTTAAAGATACTTATAATGACATATATATAGCCGTATCTGTATCTGTATCTATAGCTGTATCTACGAGTGTTTACACAGTCGAGCGATTAAGGAAAGTGTGCTGAGGAAGTGCGCGGTAATTGCGGCATGACGAGACAAAATTATATAAAAAAGATATATAAAACTACAGTCAGACTAAGTTATCTAGTTTGTGTGTCAACACGACGACCTTGAACTAGAAATTGTGTTAATCGCAATACCGTTGACTGATTTATGAACTTGGCTAATGGAGACTGACTGCAATTTAGCTATGTCAATCGAATGCACTTTTCACGCTTCACTCTGAATTCGTGCGCATTTAACGTCTTTTTGTAAAACTGATTGCTTCATTTCCATATTTATTGGGTATGAAAACAAAAAACAACATAGAAGTAGCTGTCCGACAAGAAGACGAAGAAGAAGAAGAAACAGAAGAGAGGAGAGAAAAGAGGGAAGAAAACTAGTGTGCAACTTGTGCAAGCCCAAAAGACAGCTCCAAATTCGTTAGAGGCCGAGTCAAGCCAAAAATCACATAGGCATAACACACTCACACACACAAGCACACACACATAGAGAATGCGAAAACAAGCTGTAATAGAAACAAAAACAACTGAAATTGAAGCCGAAAACTTCAAAACCTGAGTCTACAATTTGAATTGTAGAGGGCAAAACGAAAGACTTAGGCAACGAACTTGCGCACTCTGGCATGCAATATAATAAGCCATAACGCAGGTACTACATATAATTCTATACTGCTTTTAGCATGCACTCTTGTTTGGTATTAACCTTATTAGCAAACATTTGGGCCAACTTGAGTTTATGTTAAGTTAACATCTTTAAAGAATGGAAAACAGCAAAAATAAAAAACAAGAAAAATATGTAAACAAAAATACCTACTCTTGACCAACTTGTTAAAAAATTTATAGACAATGGTCAAGTTGGTCATAAAGGTATGTGGCTATAAAGCCGATGTGGCTATAGAACGTTAGTTTACCGAGGTTCAACTCCAGTTAAAGTCTCAGAACAAATATCAACAGACCGCCTTTGGCAATACCCAATATTATTCAATCAACTAAGCATAAGTGGCTTAAATACTGTCTGCGAAGTGGCTAAATAATAATTATATATGATCTATAGATATTGGTCACTAAGTGGTAATTGGTGTAGTTTTAAATGCTGTTAATTTTTTATAAACAAGTATCAATTGAGCAATCAGTTAATTTGATTTAAGTGGAAGTCGTTGCGTTGGAATTAATTCTAGTGTGGTTATGTAAGGCTATACACTCCGCAACATTTAATGAATTGGTATATTTGTCCGATGTTATCCAATATTTACAAGAAATGCAATGCTCCTTTCATGTTTGACTGTTACTTGTCATCAAATTTACTTAGTCCACTGCTTGATTATATTATCTTAGCTGACGTCGACTCGCCACACTTTTTAGTCCCAACGTATTAATAAAAACTATCAGTTGTGTATTAAAGTGTTTTATAAAACCGGTTTGATTAAATTTTTTTCCGATTTTCTTGATGTAACAATGTTTATCATAACGAATACAAATGATAGCTTGTGATTGCTTGTTTACATTTTGCAATAATTGTGTTGCTGTTCTTAACTATGTAGGTATAATGATCAATGGATATCGAGTCGGACTTCCGATTAGAACTCGAAAACGGTTCGAAGCTGTTGACCTTATTTCTGGTACTGCCAAAAGAGTTGAACGAAAATCATTAAAAATGTACAAATGATTGGTGTGCGTGTGTTTGTGTGTGTGTGTTTGGCATCCCTTTAGGGGGTTTTTTATTTGATCTTAAATTCGAAACAACCGACCACCGACAACCGAAAGCAGATTTTCGACAACCTCCAATAGCCGTATGTAAATAAGCTCAGAGCGATTGCCATTGACACAGAAGTGAAGAGAAACGAATACATTTGTGATCACTGTATTGAATTGGCCAAAATGAATTAAATAAAACAATAAATAATAAAAATACACACAAGTGCATGACGAACTGCCAAATACCCTAGCTCAGAGTGCAAAAATAGTAAAAATTAATTATCAAAATTCAAAACTATTACACTCGATATTCAAACAATAATTTATGTAAGCTAAACCGGAAGTAAGTTTCGTTTTTCTGTAAGTTTAAGCTTATTTACAATAAAATTATTCAAATAAAACCGAGACGAATGTAAAATGAGTATAAGCTCATTACGACCAAGGCGGACTACGTCCATGACTGGATGCCTTGACCCAAGGGTGACCCAAAAGTGCCCCGTGTTGAGAGGTTAAAGGGTTAAGCGTTGAATCTGCTGCCTCCACTTTTTTTATGTAATTAATAACAAATATAAAGATTTTAATTTGATGCTTCGCTGAGCAGCTAATGGTGTCCAAAGCGTTTTAAATTGTTTCGACATTTTAACCAAATCATTTTAATTTTTTTTTATTTTGTTTTTTATTTTTGCTAATTGCTCAGTGCAAGTAATTAAAGCGAAGAGTGGAGGTAATTAAACAATTGAATTAAATTGCACCAAATTGCAACTTTTGACATTCAAACTAAACTTTAAACATGGCCAACCCTAAAGGTGTTAGATAATTTTAGACTTTTAATTTATTTTATTATTTTTGGTGCGTGCAAGCGTTTTAATTACCTTTTGCAGAGCTTCTGGCTGTCGCTATAGGGGCTGTTGTTTTTGTTGTTGTTAATTAATTAAAAAACGTGAAATATTTCCAAAACCAAAACAAGTTACACAGACACGCGTCGACTAGTATATTTTTGAAATGCCACGAACACGAGATTTTAAATCGAAGTTGGAACTAAGACCTGGAAGCTTAAAGATTTTAGCTTGAAGCTTTTTAGCTGAAACAACTGGCTTATTGTGTTGTGCACACTGCGGCGGTCGAAAGAAGACTGAGCCGCGTTTGGCTGCAACCAGTCAATATGAATGAAATATGCCCAAGACGTTGGGCTGAGAGCTCCGCAACGAAAGTGAGTTTATTAGCTAGCTGGTTGAGCATGAAGTCGGGATGCAGTACTTGGGACTGAGAGCTGCTGCAATGAACTGTTAGTTATTAGTTATTACCAATTGGCTATTGGCTATCGGTTATTGGTTATTTGGCTGTTGCCTATTGGTCATTGGCACTTAAAATTTGCTTAGCAAATTCAGCGGAACTTTAACCAATTGAACGATGGACGCAACAAGAAAGGAAGTTTCGCTTATGACTTTAGCACTTAGCCTAATTGCTAATTTTGACACCGTTAAAATGGTTCAATAGCGTTCAACTGTAAACATATACAGTTGATGTCTTGTTTGTCTTAGCACTCATTAAATATGCATATTTATGGGTCACATACATATTAATAGTGGCTTAAATTATGGTTGTGTGCGGGCGAAACAAATTAAACAAAAACAATTTGTAAATATAATAAATCTGTTTGGTGATTTTTCGTGTGGCTTGCACAACGTTAGCCACATTTGCATTCATTTGCCACTTTTTTTTCTTCTGCTTCAACTTAATTATGCAATTATCAATATGTCATGCAAATTTAGCTGGCATTATTGCCAAATGTTGCGAATTTGGCCAATAACGTCGATAGATAACCTCAAACAGAAAGCTAACAAACAAAATTAATTATGCTAAAATCAAACATATCTTATGTTAATGTGATGTGAACAACCTATTGTTACATATTGTTTAAGCTGGCCGCCAATGTGTGCACTAACCGTCGATAACTTGTACGAATGCTATCGAATATGGTGCTGCCACCTTGTCTGAAGTTTGCCACTTGACAGCTTATATCGATTCCAAAATGATTTTTAAAAAATATTTGTTATATATTAGTTAATATTAAAAAAATTAGATTGTTTAAATAGAAATCAAAAGAGGAGTTATTCGGCAAAACAATGTATACGTAAACTTTATTAACTGCAACTATCGAATGGAAATTATGCACGTTATGTGCATTAAATGGCAGAGTATTGTAATAGCCATTAAATTAATAAATATAGAAGTTGCAATCAATAAAAATTGGTAAGTAAATGTGCAGATTATATGAGCGCAGAAGGTGAATTGCATATTTTGCATTCTTTGACCACGTGTGGCTCCATCATCGATAACCGCTATCGATAACGATTTGTGTTAATTATCCCACCTCACGCGAGTGCGATTGCGATTGGATTTCATTACAATTTGGAATTGGGAATTGCGAAAATAATTGCAAACATGGCCGAATTAGACGATTTCTTTGCGAAAAAGGACAAGAAGAAGTCAAAAACTAAGACTAAATTTGTAACGGCCGACGAACTCGTCAAGAACTTGGAAGAGTGCACGAAACGTGAGGTGGCGGCTAATATTGCTGTCAAACCAAAAAAACCTGATGTCTCGGCAGCAGTCGCGGCTGCGGCTGGCGGCGTGGCAGAAGGCGGTGAAAACGAGAGCAACATCAAAGTAACGGAGACCGTTATTGAGGTGAGGGTGAGAGCATACTGAAGGAATTAATACATTTCTTAATGTGCATATGTTTGGTATTAATTCAATTTATTTTTGTTGTTGGTGGGGGAACTCAGCCCGTGGAGGAGGAGTGGAAAGAGTTCGAGCAGGAGCAACGCAAGGACTACAGTGGTCTTAAGATTGGCCAGCTATCGATCAACGAGAAACAGCAACAACAACAACATCAGCACCATCATAATCAGCAGCAACAACAGTCGGACGACATTGACGATGATGAAGACGAGGATAGCGACGGTTATGGAAATCCCGATTCAAATGGCAAGCGCAGCGGACATGGTCCCTGGAAAAAGCTAATACCTGCCGAGGAGGTTACTCAGATACCCGTGCCGGTTGAAGCGGAGAAACCATCGGCAAACACACGCTACATAAGTCCCGCGTTACGTGTAAGTATATATCAATGAATATCGTATTTCGGAATGATCGTATGATGATATTTGTTACTTTTGGACTTTGTGACCATCCCCATTAATGCAATTGCAGCAAGCTGGCATTGGACTCAGCAGCGGAGGCAGCAGTGCTGGTGGTGGTGGCATGCGAGCACGTCGTACCGCTCCTGATATTACCAATACCGAGTTCTTCCCAACGCTGAACGCAGCGCGTCCGGAGGAACAACGCAAGAAGAAAAATGAACCCGCCTTTGAAGAAGTCCGACATGGCGGTCGCTATCAGCGCGTGCAGGAGACAACCGCTGCGCCTGTTGCGGCCAGCAATCGATTCCAGTCGCTCGATGATGAAGCGGACAGCTAGAACGGCCATGCCCAATTGTTGCTTGATCCTGTTGCCGCCTCCGACGCCGATGCTGATGCCGACGCCACAAACTAAACAACCGTTTTCACCTTATATTTAACTATTATGAAAGTTTCCACTGCTAAGCGAGAAAGAGAGAAAGAAAGATCCAGGCCAGATCCCGGCTAGAAGCACGACTGTCACCTGGTCGCAACAAATTCAATTAAGTTCTTGCATGATGTCAACATTTTTTCTAGGCTTTCCGATTCAATATTTTATTATTCCTCCTGCCCCCTAAAAACAAAAACACAAATATTGTTCATTTCGTTTGCATTTTGAATTATGGAATCAATGTAATAGAGAGTATGAATAATAGCCATGCGTTGAAATCTGTTTATATAAATGTTAACAATATTTTGCTTTATCACTGTCACCGCCCTCTTTGAGGCCATCGATCCCACCAATCGTCAGTTATCTAGGAAAAGATCATCCGCGTTGCTGTCGGCATAGCTGCAATTTCAACACTCATCAGTAAGATAAATCATTTTTAGCCGGAATCTTTGGATCCCTCACTGACTTTTCATTGTATGGCTGTTCCGGAGTATTGTGGTAGCTGGTCAGCAGTGGCTTGGACAACATCACCTCGGGAGCATTACGTATTAGGTATAACCAGCATTCCAGTGTCCTGAGTGATGCAACAAATGACTGATTTCTCTTATCAGAAACTGTCACGTTATCTTAACTTACTCATTCTGTTCCGTTAATATGGATTGTACCTCGCGATCGTAGTAATTTGGATACTCCTCGAGCACATCCAGATTGGCAAACATGGCATCGTCCACTTCATAGATCTCACCCTCTATGTGGTGGCCCACTCCCGGTTTGTTAAGCAGAAATGGAATATTATATCGAGTGCCGATCACCAAGGGAAACTTTATCACTGTTTTCCCCTTAGCCACAAAATTAGATTCACCATTCGTCTTTTTGGTTAGCCAATAGTGATTTGGCTCTCCTCGCTTCAGTGTGCCATAGACAAATACTCTTTTCAGTATCTGCGACATCTTTCTGATTCCACACAAAACTAAATGATAACAGAAATTGAGATTTTGGCATTGTGAATTTACGATGAAACTAAGCTCAACAGTTTGCCATTCGCCAGTTGTGATTATGTTAAATTAACAGAGTTGCTCCACACATAACAGTGCCGCCAGTTAATGAATTTAACTGAAGAACCGGTAAAAGACGGCTTTCATTTATTGTTATTTTATATTTTATACTCATTGTCGAGCTTTAAGTAATTAAATTATTACAACTAAAGACATCCATGTCTTTACTTGCGTGCACTCTCGTTTCAAAGCGCCACCTTTCGCCTGTGCTTGAATAACACCATCTGTAGCTCGTTTACAGTTCGCAAATATTTATGAATGTTATTTCTAATCCATAATGCTGTTTAGATAGGTGCGCTGATAAAGTACCAAAAGATTTAAAAAAAAAAAGTATTATATATATATTAGGTAACAAAAGTAATTTACGACTGTCCCAGTCAAAATTTCACTTTCAAAAAAAAATGTATGTAGCCTGCGGCGTTCAGCAAGATATTTAATATTTTACATAAACAAACTGTTACTCACTTGAATTGCTTTTATTCACTCAAAACTTATAAAATTACAAACTATGCTAACATATATGTTATGTGTATATCATTAACCGATATGTACACAATAAACCCTATATAAAGCGTGTACATATCGGAATTTAAGTCTGTCACACACACACATACACTTTATACATAATTAATTATGTATGTATATTTGTATATGTATGTATGTGCGTGTGTCTATACTTGCTACAAATGCAACTACCGGTAAAAGTAACGGGCCACGCCCTTTTGTCGTTGATTACACTTTAGTTTTGGGCCTCATAGCTGAGATCATCCTGGGCAGGATGCTTGTGGGTACGACGATGTCTCATTATATAAGGATGTGTGGTGTTGTTCTCATAGCTGGACAGGTACGGGAGAGAGAGGAGCTTCTCAGGGTACTTCTGCAGCAGATAGACCCAGCAGGGAACAGTGCTGAAAGATCAAAACCATACAAATATATTAATAAATTGAAATAAAATGATTACGTAAGAAATTCGATGACGTCAACGATCGAGAAAACTTACCCCTCACCCACGCCGATGTTCATGTCCTGCTTCTCGCGCGTATAAATGTCCTGGCAGTCCTCCAGATTATCCAGTGAGTTGAGCATACGATCGTCCACCTGTTGAGAGTCATTAAATACACCTGTTGCATATGCAGGGTATGCGTAGCTGTACATACCTCATAGATCTCGCCGGTTACATAATAGCCAACTCCGGGTTTGTTTAGCAGAAATGGAATGTTATACCGCGTGGCAATAACCAAAGGCAGCTTCTGTGTCGTCGTGGCCCGGCACCACAAATTGGCGTAGCCATTGCCGGTATTGGCCAAGATCGAGTTACTGGGCTGGCCGTATTTCAAGGCGCCATAGACAAACAGTTTGCTCAGAGCAGAAGAGGCTTTCTGCAATGTGAAAGATATGGAATTAATACACAGATGGACAATGATAAGAGGCATTCAATTGTTAAGTCTATAATTGCTAAATCTGATAAGCCACAAAACAGCAATATTTCCATTCACGCACACGCCCAGAAATGCCCCCAGCCAACGTCTCGATTGATAACGTCTACAACAACAAGAAGATGAACGGCAAACACGAGCCGACATCGCGCTACTGGCACCTCCCGTTCACCACCCGCCCTTCAGTCCACATGCTTTGTATTCACATTTATTTATAACATTTCGCTGCCAAAAAGCAAACGAACGAACGAAAAAAATTAAGAAACGATGTGGATGAATGCATCAACCGGTTTTCTGCATTGACACTTCGTTTTAGTCAAGTTAATTGTTTTTGTTAACACCTATACGCACACATACACATGTGGGTAAATAACAGTTCAACGTTTTTTGGTAATGACGCGCGTGAAACATTTAAATTGCGCAGCAGCTACGCCTACTTCAGAAATATATGTATCAAGAAAAGATTTCGATAAAAAGAAAAAACATGAATACATTCACACATAATGCATGCGCGCGTGTGCCTGTGTGTGTGAGTATTGGTTAATAGTAACTTAAATCATTCTATTCAATGAAATATTAATATAGCTAGTGACACGCTATGTCACTCTAAGCAAATTCAATGTCACTTTTGTTAGTACAGTAGTTTGTTGCAATTTATCAAGCAACTTGTCTGTCTAGCTGTTCTTACATAACACGAAGTACAGCCGCACACATACAAATATATGCAATACATACATATATTTATGCGTAAAATAATCACATTTTAAAGCATTAAACATAATTTTTCCCACGCTCTTTATTACAAATAGAGCTGCCAACTTGTCACAGGATAACAGCAGCTTACACATAAGTGTCCACATATACACATGCACACGCATGTATATGTATACAAGTGAGTGCTTGGCTCCCTGTATGTGTGTGAAAGAGAAATTTCTTGTATTTACCTTAACTTGTCCCATTTTCTCTTGTTAATGCACTTTGATGTCGTCAAACTTGCTTAAAATTGCAAATTACTTCAAGTTTTTTTGTTTAAGCTCAGCAAGGAAAGCACAAAGAAAATACGAACAAGGAGAGGCAGAGAATTCAAGTTCCAGCACAAAATCGTACCACACCAGTGGGAAGCAAAACTCCAACTGAACTCAGCCGTCGCTGCTGCTAACGGCAGAGGTCCATAAGCATGGAGAGCGAATGTTCTGCTGCTGCTTTTGCTTCCGTCGCTGCCGCTGTCGCCGGTGACGTCTACAATAACAACACTGAGCACCAGCCCCTGCCCCAACAAGAATAAATGAAAACACGCCACACACGCTTATTATTACCGCCGCCAACGCCGCATGCTCTTGCTTTATCTAATATTAGCAAGAAAATTGTTAAAAAATCGTATACCCTACACAAGCATCGACAGAAATTAGCGATCACTCAAACAAATACCCAAACATAACTGTATGTCTGTATTTACATAGAACAGAAAAGCTTATCAGACTTTTTTTTAAGTAAAACTGTCTCGATTTTAACTGGTTATCCGTGAAGCGACATAGGCGTTGCAAAGGGGTTCCTGACAAACCCCTTTTAAAATATCAAGAGCATTGATTTTAAAGCGCCGCCACTGGACTGCACGTACGCATTCAACATTTAGTTGGTAGAGAGCCGGAATAGGCGCGTTTAATTTCTCTAAGACCTCGTGCTAAGCTAAATACCGATTAATTAATTCATAGTTTGTATTAGGCGTAAGTTTGCAATCATGTTAAAATGTTCAAACGTAAACACAGTTTATAAACAATAACAAATTCAACATTTAATTGTTTTCTTCACATCGCCAAAACATAAAAGCATTCTCTTACTCTCTCTCACGGTCGGACGCTCTCTGACGCTGTTAATGCACTGTAAATTAAGCTGTTAGGCATTTCGGTTTTAAAATACTGTTGCCACACTTGGTACATTTGTACAATTGTTATGTTTAAAAAGGTACAATTTTAGGTGTAGATTGGTAGTAAGATTTAATGAACATAATTAAGTATTGTTTCTACATGTTACATTTTACATAAGCTAATTATCATGAATATTTGTATTATTTTTAGGCATTTTATTAATATCAAATAAATGCGAATAAATATTCTATCTTCGATTTTAAATCATTACTCTTATTTATAAAATAAATTAATATGTTTATTTTCTAACAGCCTTAGTGCCAATTTGCACAGGTACTCAAAAAGTTCGACTCGTGCCGCTCGTTGACTGATATTATTTCAGTGTCATTAAAATATTTTTACGAGCAGCTGTCTAAATAAATATGCATTTCCTCTAAACTACAAATTAGCTTACTATATAATTAATAAATAAAATTCGAACACTTGGGGATTACTACAGGCCGAGACTTATCTTTAATAATCCTTGATGCACTTCCCCTCCCGAGCGTAGTGAAAGTGCTTGTGGCGACAGGCGCACATGTTGGGGGCAAAGCAATAGGCTCTGGGACCGCAATCACTGTAAGATAAGGATTATGGAAGAGGGGAATTGGAAAGGCAGCTATATACTTACTGATCACAGATGGGTGAACACTGGGCGCCATGAAGCAGGGTGGAACGCATTTCGTAGCCCTGGGCACAAATGCAGCGTCCGTCGTATGAGCAGCTGCCGTGAGTACAGCGCCTGAGAAGAAAACGTTCAGAATGTCTAACAGATGTGACGTCACTACTCACCCGCCGCATAGATCCAGTAGGCGAGGTAAACGCCGACGGCAACGTCGCGCCACAGCATCGTAGTAGTAGTGTTTGCCCTTGCGGCAGATGCACAACTCTGGACCGGCACAATACCCCCCTGCCGCCTGGCAACCCGGTAAGCACTCGGCAGCACAGGCAACGCCATCTTTGCGGGTACTCTGATAGTAATTATCACACGGACAGGGGCCGTCCTCAAAGCAAACTCCACGCACACACACAATGTTGCAGCGGCGCACACATTGACGCGTATTCACTATTAGCATTTCGTACTCGGAACAGATGGGCGGCGGTTCATTTAGTTCCCAGTAACGGTAATCATGGTAATAGGAAAGAACAGGGATGAGCAGCAGCAAATCCAGCAGCAGCGAGAGCTGAAGCGACAGCGTCGTTGATAACATCTTCCACACAATTGACAGCTGACAAATGATTGTGGATTAAGTGAAGAGTACCCAACAAATAAGAGTGAAAGTGTAATTTTTTCTGTATGCGCAATTCATTTTGCCCGGTCACGATCATTGCCATAATTGACATAAGTACACATGGAATATGATGCAACTGCCGCCTATAGAAATACGTTGGGGGCAGCACAGCTAACTGATAAGACGAGTGGAGCAGCGGGAAGCGGTTTGATCAGTGGAATTACAAAACTTCATTTGCATTCAAGCAACTCAAACGAACAGACGCCAGACAGTTACTTACCAGCAGTGGTTAGAGCGAGATAGCGCGTCTGGGACTGGGGTAGGGGAGTTCATAGAGATCCAACTCCAACATGTGTGCATGCTTAAGCACAAAGAGAGCAAAACTGCAGAGAGCGAGCGGCAGCGAGTGTGACTGAGAGGGAAATATGCATATGCATGGGAGAACATTTGCTGCGCCAGTCTGGAATGTCTGGATTTTTAGACCTCGTAATAAAAAAAAGTTCATTGGTCTGCCAGGTTTGCGTATGTGGCTAAAAGGAGGTGTGTCCGACCCCATAAAGTATGTATATTTTCGGTCAGCATCAACAGCTGATTCCCTACACAAATCAATTTGTGACTTGTAGGGATTTATAATCTGATATTATAAATTAGTATAAACAACTGATGATCATGTTTAATATTTAATTTTTGTGCATATTAAAGCTATGGAATGATTACAGGGTCTCTTGCAGTCGGTTCACTCCACTGTAGCTTTAACTACTAGTTACAGTTCTCTTTCCCACTGCTCTGCCTCCCACCCCGATCGCAGCCACAGCTTACCCTCTGTCGGCTGTCGGCACACATGTTCATGGATATATATGTATGTGTGTTTGTATGTAGTTCTGGCCTGGGCAACCGCTCGGTCTGCGCTTTGGGTGCTTTTTCAATGCGCGCCATTCATTCAGCTCGCTTTTGAGTTGAGTTTTCAGTGTTTAGTGTTCAGTCTGCCGCCGTTCAACACGTTCACAACGCCTGCGCACCAGGAAGTGGCAACAAAAAATGTTGCAAAATTGAAAGCGTACGCGGCACATTTCCAACTCAAACCAAACCAAATCAAAGAAAAGAAAACATAAAAAAAGAAAACAAAACGGCAACCGGCTACAGTTCGAGCTTTAATTGCAATAACAACAAAAGCAACAACAATAAGTTCAACTATTTTCATTTGTGTTCTGGCGCTCGTGTGTGTCTGCGTGTGTGTGACTGTGTGTGTGAGTGGGGTGAATGAATAACAAAAAACAGACAACGGCGATTCGAAAGCATATAAAATAAACAATACCATTTCGGGCGCAGTCTGGTCAGCTGGAAGGAAGTGGCACTGCTGGTGGTAGTAATAGTTTTAGTAGTGGTGGTGGTGGGAGTGGGTGTGTGTCAGTGTGTGTCTGTCTCTCTATGCGAGAGTCTGTCTCTGTGTGTGTAGCTAACAGAGCACACACTGCTGCCAAATGATTAAAGTCCGCACCAGAAACAATTACGTATGCGGCAAGTGCTGACGCCTTCTGATAAACGGAATTCAGCTTGAAAAGTCTCATCATTAATTTCAAATTCGAATCCGAATCCCAATCAATAATCTTAAGCTTAAAATGTGCTACGTTATCATAACAAGTGTGAGTCTAGTCTGGTTTCTGTGCACCCTTGTGGCAGATATGCTAGTGGCTGTGGCGTTGGTCACGCCCAAATGGCTAATTGGGCCAAGTCTCAATGCCACACCCATTTCCAGTGGCAGTGTAGTCAGTCACGGACCCTATGAACGCTATCCCTCAGTGGGCATTTATACGCGTTGCAAGCAGATGCAGCAACGTGGTTATCACTGTGGACGCTTCGATCTGGATGGATTTGCCACTGATGGCAGCGTCTATCCGCTGGAATGGAAGCTGTCCATGTTCTTCATGTCCTTGGGCTTTGTGCTGCTCTCGCTGACGGTCGCTGCCACTCTGCTCACCTGTTGCCGCCAATCGGCGTTTGGAAAGAGCATACACAACATGACAGCCTGTGCCCAGGTGTTAGCAGGTGAGTCCGTACCTTATCAACCACGCGTCAGTCTAATGTCTCTGCTCTGGACAGGTATTGCCGTCATGCTGGCAGTGTTTCTACATCCCTTGGGATGGCGTGCAGAGCGCGTACAACGCTTGTGTGGCCCGGAAGCGGAACCCTTCTATCCAGCCGACTGCAGCATAGGTAAGGAGGATGAGATATGGATAAAATGGAAATATTAATATTGATCTTCTGTTTTCTTCAGGCATCTCCTTTTGTTGTGGCATGCTGAGCATATTGCTGACCTTTGCCGCTGCTGGGATCAGCCTGAAAGCCGAGTCCTCCAATCTGCGGACACGTGTGCGCAGGCGAGTCGAGTCTGGCAGCAAACTCGTCTGCATTCCATAACCAGCAAATACTTAATGATTCCGAAATGGGCATTTCAAACTTAATTTAATTTGGAATTTAACATAAATAAACAACTTTTATCATTTCTACAAGCAACACGTGGGAGGATTCCTTTCGACTTGGTCGGCATAGTCACTATGCACCATGGTTAACAGTAGATTTATTTACGTCTTCCTTTGCCCTTTCCACCTGGCGGTTTTCCCTCCACTTCCGGCTTTGCCTTGGGTATGTAAACGCCGTGATTTGTCTTCTTCAGATGCGCAAACAGTTTGTTCTTCGAGTCGAAGACTAGTTTACAGGTGACACAAGTGTGCTGTATGCCAAGCGTTTCCTCTTCATCTTGGTTCCTTGCTGTTGGCTTAGACTTTACTTCCGCTGGCTTGGACTTGGTTTCAATAGGTGGCTTTGGCTCCGCTTCGGGTTTGGCTTTACCATTTGTCTTGTTTCTGCTCTTAGTCTTTTTGGCTGATTTCTTGCCTTTGCTCCAGTCGTCGTCGTCATCTCCCTCCGAGTTGCTTTGCGCTCCATTTAACTCTACAGTCGGAGCAGTTGCCTCATCTTCATCGTCAGTTTCAACCAGTGCTCTTGGTGCTGACTTCCTTGCCTTTTTACTCTTCTTATTTCGCTTACTTGGCAGCTTGTCCATGCTGTCTTCGCTGGCCAGGTCATCTTGAGCACTCTGATCCGAATCGTGGTTTGCGTTAAGATTGAGATCGTCGAGACTTTTCTCAGTAGCATCGAGACTTTTGTTGTGCTCGGCGAACTCTTGCTCCTCGGCTTCCATTTGATGCCGTAAACGTTCCACGTTGTCACGGTGCTTCTTGCTCTCCTCGTGATTGGCGCGTGCTTTTGCGTTCTTAAAGGATTTGTTGCATGCTACACAATAGAGATCATCTACATACTCCAGCTCATTATCGACGTCTTGGTCAACGTCTTCGATATCGTCATCATTTTCTTCAACAACATCGTCGTCATCACTCTGCTCCATATCATCTTCATCTTCGTCCGTGTAGATGTCGGAATCACTGCCATATTGTTGCTCCAGCTGCCTGAGCTGCTCCTCGTATCCGTCGTTGACCACTTTATTAGCTCGCACAGCAGCTAATTGTTCCTGGCGCTTGCGCAGCTGCTCTTTCCGCTTCTCTTCCTGCTTTAGCCGATTGGCCTCAGCGCGCTCCTCAAGGACCCGTCTGTAAGCTTGAACACGTCGATCACGCTTGCGTACAAATGACACCAAGTTGCGTATCTGAAATAAAAAAGATTTGACTTTTTCAACTTCTTATTTTTCTTTTTTCTGGTTACCTCTTCGTTGCGATCTTTGCGTGCATTTTGCACAATCTTTTTCATTTCCTTTTCGACCTTGCGCAGTATGAAACGCTCCTTTATATCCCTAACGTCATAGGGACACAACCACTCATAGGTTTTCTTCGTGCTGTAAGATGACCAGTAGGCATAGAATGGAGCCACCACTTCTTCATAGCTGCTGTCTGCGTTGCCAAATTGTGGAGCAACCATTTCATCATCGCTATCCATGAATTCAATATCCTCGGAGGCAATGTTGATAAAAACATCACGATAGACGCTGTAGAATCCCTGGGCATCATTGCCATATCCTTTGTAGCAGGTGCCAGTAAAATATTGAAAGACGTCCAGGCAGTTTTCTGAATACTCGGAATTTTTGCCACGTAGAATTTGCTCACGGTGGTTGTCATACCAAGCGCGTTCCTGGGCATCCGAGAGCACTTCGTAGGCCTGCTGGATCAGCTGAAATCTTTCCTTCGCCTCCTCCAAACAGTCCGGATTTTTGTCTGGATGCCAGCGTAGTGCCAACTTTCTGTAGGCTGTCTTGATGTCACTCTCGGCTGAGTCACGGCTAAGGCCAAGCTCTTCATAGTAGCAGCGCATTTTGAATGTTGAGTGAATACGAAATGATTACATCAAAATACGTATTAACACCAGGAATCTGTGCCAAAAGGCCCGTAAACAAACACACTAACAGAAGTGTTAGAATATTTCACAACCCTCAGTTTATTCGTTGTCTAACACCAACAGCTGTTTTGAACAAACAGCATGTGGCATAGAGATGGGCAACGCTCCCTAACATTGGCATATCGATGGTAATAGTCGACCAACTGTGGTGGCATCACGATAATTTTCAACCAATGGAATTTCACTTTTGCAATAAAGCAAAATCATCGATGAATTTTGTTGACTTTGCGATAGTTTTTATCAATAACATAACAGTTTTGAATTATACTGCCTACTTTCAGGCGACAACTAAATTAATCCAATGTATTTCAATATCATAATTCAATGTCTGCTAAAAAAATTATCTTTCTGTACTTTTCTTCAATTATTCCAGCAAGCTTGATTGCAGGACTCAAAGTGTAAGGGTTTCGCGATTTGGTGGTGGCGCATTCCGTTAGTTGCTTTGCTCATTTCAGCGGCGACGGTCGCTCTCTTTTCAAACGCCGCGCACAAAACGACGTCGCAGCCGCACATTTTATTTGCTACCACCGAAAATAAAATAAGTCTAAGTCCGACACATGCACATACCAATACATAAGTTCAACAGACAGTGTAAAATGTGAAAAAATAAGTCCTTTTGGTTGCAGCCTAAAAGTAGGCAACTTTCTGCTTTTTAACTTATATGTTCAAACGCGAATATTCACATTAATTTGCATTTAAAAACAAGAAAACTTCAACTCTCAACTGACACAACATATTAAAATGTATGCAAATGTTGTGTATATAAATGCTATATAACGATAGACTAACGTGAAAAAGTTACAACTCGCTTAGGCAAAGACATAAAGAAATCAAATCAAATTAAATATTCACGGCAACAACAATTGAAAATAGCTTGACATAAAAATTTACAGTTACGTTGGATTTACAACTCCGTCTACGTTCAGTGCCACCAACCGAAAAGGGGAGGGTTGGAGCAAACACACAGACAGCCCAAAAGGCACACACACAAACACACACCCACACAACCATACACTGAAAACGTTGAGTAACTTTAGCGCACAGCGGGAGCAGAAGCAGGAACTGATGAGTCCTTAAAGCGGCAGTAGGCGTGCATCTCAGCACACAAACAACCCCCAAAAGCACACAAACAAACACACACATACACCCACACGGTCAAATAGTCGCGTATACGTATAAGACAGTGAAAAACGTCAACAAAAAATAAACAAACTCACACTCGCAAAGATTAAGCGCTGTCTGCTTGCACACACACACGCGCACCTACACGGACAGCAGCACGGTAGTTATCTATATGTGTGTGTGTGTGTGTGGATGTAACTGTCCTTTCATCTCGTTGCCGCACAATAAAAACAGGCGTAAAGGATATTATGAGACAGCAGACTTTTGCGAATAAGGTAATTTCGCATCAAATACCAACACACACATACACATTTTACCACTGAAAAAGGCGAATAAAATGTATACCCGAAAGTTTAATACCCTACAAATAAATTTTGGACAGTTACCATAGGAACTAAATGATATAGTCATTTGATCTTGACCAGATTTAGGGAATAATGCTTATTAAAATATAAAAATTAAATAAAAAGACAGTAAAACGATTTCAAAGCTTTGCAAATCTCTGAAGACAGTTTTCTTCCACCCCATCTTATGGTGTATTTAATTTTAATTGAATTTGATCGATACCGAATATATTTATATTATATATACCGACTATTTATTTAATATACATATTTGTATCTCCTAATTTGACTTTAAAGTTATATTCATTAATAAATTTTTTTAACTCTGAGGATTTTTTTACATTTTTCTTATATAGTTGTAGCTAATTGATCTCATTGTCAGGATAAGGATAAACAGTATAAGTAATGTTTGAGTTATAACATTTTCTGTTGCATACTTTTACGCAAGCCTGTAATACCCTTAGCGCAGTGTATCAGAAACTATAGCATGCATTTATGGGCGCTCGTTGAGCTTCGACATCTTTTGTGCTGTCATAAATGGATTTTCTTATCAAGGCAAAGTGGCCCCAGGAGTAAGCTTGAAACCCTCGCATTGCTGCTCCCTTTGCCGTTCCTGATACTGTGCCCGTTCTCAGTTACATTATGGGATTGCATTTGAAGCTATGCATAAACTTAAACTGAACCATTTTCATTTCCATTTGCAGAAACAATCCGTCCATTTATACATTTGAGAAACAGAGGGAGAGAGAAAGAGACAGGGATTGTGTGAGAGAAAGAGTCAACGGAAACCCAAACATGTTTGGCTTCAAGCTGCGCTCCTGGATGGAAACGCACATTGTGCGTCCCCGAAAGAAGCACAACAAGCACAAGCAGACGGAGAATGGTGGCAACAAGGCCGGGACCTTGCCACAGAGCAGTAATCTAAAGAAGACGACCACAAGCCCCGTGCTGACCAGCAGTGGCAGTGGCAGCCACAGTCACAGCATTGCCAGCCCGGTGCGACGACGCGAGGTGTCTCCCATTCAGTGCCATGTGAGTGTCTCAGATCTTTTCAAGAAATAGAAACACATTTTATATTTACCATCACTTTTTTAACAGACGCCCAGTCGTTATGGCTGGCAGTCGCCAGATCAGGACACCCACACCATCACCTCGCCCAAGTCGGATAACTTGCTGTATGCTCCACATCGCTATCAACGTCATCAGTCGCTGCCGCCTCTGCAGCAGCTGCAGCAGCAGCAACAACAGCTTAATGTGCCCAGCAAGGACAGTTGCAGTTCCAGTGCGGATAAGTCTCCAATGCGCGTTAACTGCTCCTCCTCGTCCATCTCTTCGCTGTCCTGGTCCACCGGCTCAAAGGAGCCTTCGATGCACTCCGGAGCCAAGCAGGCTAGCTACAAGGTGGAGCATGTGGAAGTAACCAATGAGTACCAGGTCCCCGTGGAGGATGAAGTGGACTACGAGGAGGTGGGCGCATTGTTGTTGCGTCCACAACCGCCAATACTGGATTATCAGCGTCCAAATTCCGAGAATTTGATAAGTCTACAGCTAGGCTATGCAGAGGAGGAGCAGAAGCTTCAATCTCACACCCAAACGCGACAGAGCAGCAGTCAGCATGTGCACTATGGCCGTCTGCTGCCCTCGAAGCTGGCCGCTGCTCAGCTGGACGACTCCGTGGAGAATCTAATAATTGTACCACCACCGCCACCGCCGTCGGTGATCAATCGCATGCGTACACCTCGTGGCATGCCACGTGGCAACTTTATGCCTGGACCGCGCCCACACAGCCTGTCCTCGCCGGAGAGCGCCTACTCTACGGGGTACTCCACCGATGGCACCTCGCCCTGCGCCGTCAGCGGCTCCAACGCTTCCAACTTCAACTCGAATGGGAATCTACCAGCACCGGAGTATTACATCAATATGCGCAGTGGCACCCACTACTTCCCTAGCAGATCTGTCAACTCGCTAGCTATCGAGGCTCAACGCTACAAGTTCGGACTGAATCGCATCGAGGAGATGTCTCCCATGGATCCGTTGCCCAAGAGCAATTTTGGCAACGCCCTCGAGCCCAATCCCAGTCCTTTGGCCCTGCAGCGTTCCTGTCAGGGTGCCAGCAAGCTATTTGAATGTGAGTAGAGTAGTTAAGTCACTTAGACCCATCCAACCAACCTCCCCCTCTTGTGTTAACCTACAGCTCCTTCGCCGAGGCAACGTTCGCGCATTAGGACCAACCCCTGGTACAACACGGTGGAGCACAGTGCACAGCTAATGGCTAATGGAGGCAGAACGGAGCTGGATGCTACCAGCACTACCTCCACCACTTCGTCAGGCATTAAGTCTAGCAATGAGCTGGAAGTGCAGCCAAAAGTCACCGCAATCCAAGCAGCTGTGACAACCCCCAAGAAGTTGTCGGTGGTAGGGCACGCAGGCGGTGCAGGCCTTGGGTCTGGCGCAGGGGCTGACTCCTCGGAGGGTTCGTCGTCGTCCTCGACTGAAGTGGAAAATCTGCATGCACCGCACACCATCAAGCGACGTCACTTGTCAGAGCAGCAGCAACAGCATGGTATGGAGATGGGTGTGGCAGTGGGCGTGGGGGTCGTGGATGCCTTTCTGGTTAGCGACGACGAGGCCACACTCAACGAGATGATTGGCAAGTTTGACGAGAGCTATGTCTACGAGAAGGAGACGGACATACTCAGGTAAGTACTTAGTCCTTGCACCACTCGAGTGGTTCAAGTGGCACTTGTTCCTTGCTTGCTTCAGCATTGCTCACTTTCCGGCACTTGCAGCAGCGACTCGGATCCCACGGACTGTGCATCGGAGCTGGACACTGGACAGGATGCGGGCGATGAGTGTGACACGGATGAGTTGCTGGACATTGACTTCATCGACACATCCTCTATGCAGGAGGTGGTGCTGGAGCGTCAGGATGCGCAGCGTAATCTGGGCAGCTGTCAGTATTATCCAAATGGCAGTCCTCTAATCCTAAGACGCTCATCGACACGTTCACGACGCCGCAACCAACCGGAGCAGCAGGATCAGCAGCGTCGTCGTAAACGCTTCCTCAAGACGCGCAAGAAGAGCTGCGAGAATCGGGAGAACCCTGAGAATTCACCGTTGCGAGAACCACGTGGCAGCCGCAGCGTCGGCGGCACACCCGTTTGCCTAAGGCGTCACCTACTTGGACCGAAGGAGAGGTGAGTTTAGTAGTGACTGGTAGTAATCAGAGAAACTTACTCTATGTTTTGACAGGATCTACAAGACGTCGCCTCTATCCAATCGCTCCAACTCGCTGATCTTTGGCAGCATGAATGAGCCACATTTTATGAGCATTGCGGAGAGTGAGAAGGCGCTGATGAAGGCCGATCTGGAGGCAGACATGAAGTACAGGCAGCTGATCATGGAGGCCGAATCGCTTCTGGAATCCTTAAAGAACAGCATGCAGAGGTGGGTTAACTAGATCCCCTTAGGAACCTCAATTTAATCAAGTCTTTTCGTAGCATTCCCCGTGACACACCCGTCGCCAGTCCGCGGCGCCTTAATCCCTTGGCAAACAAGCGCGTGGAAATGCTGAAGCACAGTGAGCTGGAGTCCAAGAAGCAAGCTCCTCCAGCTCCTCCGCCAGCACCACCGCTGGAGCACGAATTGGCCGCTGCCATCAACAAGCGCATCGAATTGCTCAAATTGGAGACTTCGGTAGGAGCTTCACCTCCAAACAGTCCCAAGGCTGGCCGATGTAGTCCGAGGAAAACGCATCTCACTAACTTCATGAATCAGAATGCACCACCAGAGTTGCCACCACGTAAGCCGCAATCACCGCAGTTGCAGCTAAACGGACGACGTCTACAGGGTAGTCCCAGGAGCAGTCGACGCCAGATCATTACCAATGGCAGCGACTCGGAGCTCGAGGATATGGCCAACCATAACTACTTGCCACCACAGCAGCAGCAGCAACAACAGCAACTCCACAACAACATGGATTATAACAATAGAAACGTTGCGGATAAACCGGATAACTTCTACTGTCCACACAGTGAGCCATTGAAGCGCAAGGTCTACAAGGGCAGCAGTTCCTTTGAGCGTATAAAGAAAACCTTCGACTTGGAGTTGGGTAAGGCAACTGGAAGTCCTTGAGAATCCTATCATATTTTATTTCAAACTTGTCACTAGCCTTTCCTCTTCTTACTAATCACATGCCTTTCAGTCCTTCTATCCTATTTGAACCTACATTTTTTAAGTCCCCTTTATGTCTGGGACCTTATGTCCCAACTTGCTTTATCCTACACGAATTCCTTTCCCATCTTTATACGTTCTAATCATTTCAATCTTTTACCTAATTAGATATGAGTGAACGTCCAAAATCAATGGGTCAATTCAAAAACCGTCAGCAATCGAAGCTTGTGGCATCGGTTTCGGCTAAGAGTTCCATGCAGGACGTAACTGTAGAGGGCGCCAGCAAGCAACAGCTTATTGTGAGCACTATTGTGGATCTGAAGCGTAGTTTGGAGCACCAAAGCTATCAGCTTAGTGGTTTAACCGAGGAATAGTTTAAGGTATAGATTTGAAAAGAGCGTTCTACTCTGACTGACAGCTAAATAATCCTAAATAACCTACGACATACAATATCTCATCAATTAGACAAATAAGCAAGACAGTTAAAAAGTCCAATATCCCTCAGACTAAACAGAAATTGAGTGCAATAACTATGTAGTAGGAGAAGGAGCCTAGAGATATAAGTGAAACAATTGATGGACTGGAGGACAGCAGGTTATACGGTTATACATAGATTAAAAGGGTATACATAACCTCAATTGATAAAGACAAGTAGTGAGTAAATTGTTTTTGATGCCATTTATTTAAACGTAGTAGTTAATTAATTTATGTTGTTTTTTTTTTATCAGCCAAAAGTTACTCTAGTTTAATAGTTTATTATTTAAACATAAAAAGTTTCTACTCAAATTCCCAATCGTAAAAATAGTGTTGAAAACACTGCAAACTATTTAGAAGCATTAAACTTCTTATATATTGATATATTACTATGGATATTAGGCCAAATATCATGTTCAATTAGACAAGATCATAACCATAGCTGATAATACTCCTTAGTTAAACACATATTATGGCATATTTTTATTTAGATGTGTTTTATCGAACTTATCGAACATATCGCACTCATCGTAAGTATTTATACCACGATTATCGAAAACCGATGACGCAGTTATCGTTTAGATTGGGCATATTCCTGATCCCTGATCATCGTAGTATGAACTAAACTTCAGCTCATTACTAGACTTGGTAGAATTTCACTTAATCTAAACATATTATATAATATCTACATCAATTATAACAATTATAAACGTAGCATTTTAAGTAAAGTAAATTCAATTATTATATCCCTCCATAAGAATGATCGTTTAGCCAAATTGTTTGTAGAATACAAATTGTTTAACTGTTTTTTCCACGATAATTCCAAATCGGATCTATCATTAACTTAAGTTTGAATTTGGATTTGTTATACGAGTATTGGCAAAAATTAATTCTGATTTTGAATTCGGTATAAAAGAGCCAAAATTGGGTTGTAATCAATTAATTAATTATGTAATTGTATTGTGTGCTCATTATTTATGCATATAGACGCTATAGAACCTACACATACATATATAGCATACATCAAATATACAGAACTCGTAATTTATGTCTAAGCGAATAATGTAACGTGATAATAAACTTAATGAAAACCAGTTGGACATGGGTGTAAACACAAAAAATAAATAAATAAATAAGTAAACCAAAAAGGTAACTGCATATGGAGTAAGTATCTCAGAACTTTATGTAGCTAATCCATTTTAATTTTTATTACATAGTTATCGTTCTCGTAGCGACTGATCCCTAGAGTTAACCTTTTGTAGTTGTACCCATTAAACCTTTAAATTTGTTTCTACTTACGTAGACGTTGTGCCCGGTTTTAATTAAATTACCTAATGAGTTTCAACCAGGCGCGACACTTGACTGACAATTTTGAATGAACCAAAGTGCAGCGTTTCCCTCTTGAAACATCAGAAATTTATGCGAGTCCCACAAAGCACTGAACTTTAGATTACCTACAAATGCGCATTACCCATTTACCTTGGGTCTTGAGCACTTCTACTGTTTAATGTATTCCCCTCCGATAGCGCCCTTTAGAAGGGGCTCCCATCTAAGCGACCTTAAGACAATCCATCGAGCTTTTTTGATACTATAAACAATTTACTAGGAGGGCTCAACTAACGCAATAAAGCAAACATATCTATCACCTAGTTACGTAAAGCTTAATTTGGAGTCGAACAACTTGATAAGACTGGTAAACCGTATTAACTATCTTTGGTGTAGATAAAACTGACAATATATCATCCTCAACATCTTGATCCAAGAATTGCATTCCATTTGTTTGAGGTAAAGTTTCAACCGGAACTCATCACTTGTCTATATACTACATATATGTATCCACCATAAAGTTCAATAAAGGACCAACTTGTGTTAAAGTGAATCAGCCGAACTCTTCCTGTTTTTAGCTTGAGTGATCGGCTCTTGTCTTCAGTGATTGACAGCCCAACGCCATTGTGGATGCTGTTGTTATTGTTGCTAGTGGAAATTCCATAGGTAAACGGCGCCGTCGCTGTCTCCGCCTCGTTCATTATTATGCTTGTCGGTAATAAGTATTCTCTTTGGGATAAAAATAACTAAAAAATATATATGTATAAATTCTAAAAATCACCAGAAAAGCAGCGCAAAGGAAAATTAGCAGACTGAACTTGTCGATAATTATGCAAATGTTGATCAAGGGGGGGTAGAATGGAGGGTGGTGGAGACAGCAGACAATGCCCGACTGGAATATCAATCGCAATGGAACGCACGCTTAAAACATAAAAACAACAAAAGAGCTTTAATTGGAGTGTGTTAACGGAGGCCCGACCTAAGTATGTGCGTGTGTGTCTGCTGCGGACAGAGGAGAATGGAGGATGCGAAACTGGTTCGAAAAAGTGCCTCTGGCTATGGGCAAGAGGGGGACGAATGCATCGCAAAAGCTCTGTCGAATTCCAAGCATAATCTGTTGCCAAACAAAAGAATTGCAATGGGGTGTATTAATCGATACGTAATGGAGTTCTAATACACTACAAATATGTAATCGGAGAAATTAAAAAATATATATTTCGATTAAAATAAATTAATAAGCTAAAAGTGCATAACTGTTTACAATAAATTACTAGCCTTACTTAAGCATAGTTACGACTGTTCCTAGTTACAGCGCATTGAGTCGTCGACTACTTTCAAATGCAGTGCTCCAACTCGTTTTTTTTCGCATGCTACGCAATCTCAGTCGCAGTCGCAGTCGCAGTCGCAATCGTCGGCGCAGCAGCAGCAGCAGCTTTCGTTTTCAAGCTCCAGTACATACATAATAAGTATGTATGCGCATGGCTCGAAAGCTTTTCAGTTTGTTGTCGACATATTGTCTCTCTGCTGTGCTTTTAATGTTGTTTTTGTTTTTTAACGTCTTATCTCGTTGTTGTTGTTGCTGTTGCTTTTTGACCATAAACTGATACTTTAGCTGTTGGCTAAAACGCACTCGCAGCAGCTACTGCCGCTGCTGCTTCGACCGCTGTTCGCGTCTCTGTCAGCTCTGCTATTTTTTATTTTATTTTTGTACCCATGAAGGTCATACCCAACGTTTGGCATTCAGATTCAAACCGAGCGGCTGCGCTTGCGCCGTGTGCTGTGCGCTTAGCAGGTGCGGCAGCGAGCAGAGCGGCGGCATGTACATAGTCAGCAGCTAGACAAGCGGGCTGGTTGGGGCGGGGGAGGGGAAACTAGGGGGTAAACTGCGTTGTTGTTTTGGCAGTTATGAAACTAGTCCAATGACTCGCAGTGTTGTTGCGCTCTGTGAGCTTTGACGCCTCTTCTTGTAAACATGTAAATGTATGTATGTATGCATGTACAGCTCTATGTATACATGCAGCTACACACACATACATGTGTATTCATTTCGTAGATCACTACAACAGTTTGTTGATGAATAAACAAAAACATTTCGGTGTCCGATGCAATGTTCAGCATTGGAGCGACCCCCAAGCTTTAAATGTGTGTGTTCGTGTGTGTGTATGCACACCTCTGTTGTGTGCACGTGTGGGTTTCTGCCCGTCAGCCGCCCAATCTACAGGCCCGTCGCCAAATGTCTCAGCAGTTCTCAAGATTTCGTCAGCCACTTCTGTCGAGGTAAAACCAAATGTAAATTGTACAATACGCATTTAAAATAATTAATTTACGCATTAAGTTTTTACTTTAGACTATTTTCGCAACGTTTGTCAAATGCTTCTAAATGAGGTTAAGTCAAAAGGTATCTGGAAATTTGCCATAAAACCAAATGAACGTACAAATCAGCTGCGTCATGCAATAATGGGCAAAATTTTGTCATCAGAATTTACATGTATTTAATACATTTTATGTGTGTGTATCTGTGTGCGTAGTATGTTGAAGTTGTTGAAATTACTGCGTAGCTGTTATTCTGGTTCTGAGACGCAAGCTATGTATGCACAATGGCCTACATATACATTTATGACCCGAATAGATCCTAGACAACTCTTAAGTATTTTTCCGCAGGGTTCAAAGTCCAACGATTGCCGCTACAACTCCAATTGGTGTTTGGGTTTTTTTCTCGCTCTCTCTCTCTTCCTCTTACTGGGGTTTTCTCACAATTCATGCTGAGTTGCTGTGGCTGACTAGTAGAACCGGCCTGCCCAAAAGATTTATCGATATCGATAGCACGAGTCCAGTCAGCTGTGTCGAGCGCTGAATCAGTTGTTGATGCCCTCCTGCTACCTACTGACGTCACAATTGCCACTTGTTGGCTCCAGCTTTATATCATATTTATGCTCATTGAAAAGGGTATAAGCTGTTGATGAAAAAGTTTGTAAAGGGCAGAAAGACTTCTTAAAATTCAAATTCAAATTGAGGTTAAAATAGGCAAAGTAGCAGCAAGAATTTTTAAAGTGCTCATAAGTTGGATAACATTCAAATTGGGGTTAAAATAGGCAAAGTAGCAGAAAGACTTTTAAAAGTGCTTATAACTTGTATAACATTCAAATTGGGGTTAAAATAGGCAAAGTAGATTGCACTTAATGAGGAGTTTAGTTTAAATTCGCAATGCAACACAAAGCTTAACTGTGTGCATGGTATTTTGCAGCCGATGTCACACGGCTTAAGAGTTCTTAATAGTGATTTTATGTTGACCACTGCGTACAGCTAATTACTTGGAGTGCCCAATTAGCGTTTATTTCGCATTGAGTTTGAAAGAGTGAACTTCAGAAATGCGTTCGATATTCCGGATTGAAGCACTCGACGCGTATGTAAAGATAAAGATACAAATACACACTCTACTCATAAATAAGGAAATCTGTAGATGTGGATACCCGCTTTGTTGTTATTGTTTTTTCTGTTTTTTTTTTTTAGCTGTTTTTGGTTACTGTCGCAGAATGTTCGTGAATGAATATATTGGCATCTCGCGTCTCCATCATGATTTAGCGATTTGTAAGAGCGTGTACACACATACTACAAATACTACAAGTGTATTAAAGCTTTGTAGTATCTATAGTAGTATGTGTATGTGTGTGTGTGTTGCTTGCTTTATGTGTGGAATTTCGAGTTTTCGGACTTTGTACTACTTGCTAGCCATGAACCAACGCTTGGCCGCCAACCCATCAGCGACAGAGACGGAGACAGAGAAACAGCCACAGCCACAGCCAAAGCTAGAGAAGCAACTCAAATCTCTTTGTCTCTCTTCCCCCTTCCGCGCTCCCTCTCTCCCTGTCGCTCTGCCTCGGTAATCATTGCTCACTGTTAGCTAGGCTCTAATTATTCAAATATTTATTAGGGGGCGTGCCCCATTTGCAAGCTCTAATGCGGAATTCTAATCTCGTTTATGGCTAGAATCAATATGGCAATAGTGCAGGTAGAATCCGTGTACTCACCATAACGATCTCAGCCATGATCAATGAATGGAAGTGATTATGATTATGATCATGAAATGTTTCCCGCTGATTGACAGCTGTGAATTTGGCTAACAGGAAGAATTCTACTCACTAAGGCATTGGATCAGTTGGATAAACGTCTAACGGAAATAATTAGTTAATAACTTTAGCTGATGAATATCTAAATATAACTTTTATCTTAAGCTTGATTGGTTTCTCGCTTTCTGTGTCTCTTTTTGACATACTTCCGCTATGTCAGCTAAGGGTTAAACTTGGGGTCAAACACAACGGAAGTATTTTTAATATGCATATAAGTATCATACGATTATTATAATTTATTTTATATAATTAATTAAAATATTTAAATTTATATACTCAGTAGTTATATGAGCTTAAAGGGTATACTAAATTATATTAAACTCATATTTTATTACTTATAGTTCATAGGCCCTTAGTTTGAATTAAGCTAGTAGGTCGGGTAACAGTATAGCGGGCTAACTTTTGGGACCTTATAGAGAATTTAAAGTACTTTTTTCAGGTCCTAGGTCCATAACATTTGGATCAAAGATTTCTCAGTCTGCCGTTTTAAATATCTGAATTTTTTATATACCCACATACCCACATAATTTCTATACGGTTTTATAATCAGTAATAAATCGTCAAGTATAGTATTTAGCTTAAGTATACATAAACTATTTATGGATAATGATGTGTGTATAATTTATTAGCTTAAAATTTTTATAAGGCATTTATAGTCTTAAGAAATCGATCATTTTTATACAGTTTAGCATTAGAAGAAAACCAATTTGTCCTAATTAGTAGATTATTTGGTAAGCTAATTTATGTAACACTATCGCAGGGTATCTCTTAGCTGACCAACTGATTAAAAGTGGATTTTGGTTATGTCTCCAGCTGTAATTTAAAATAATATGTGTTTTTGGGCATTATGTTATTTTGTCGCATTGTCAACAAGCTTAAACACTGAACCATTCACTGACTTAATCACATTTATATTCACATTCAGATTCACATTCACACGTGATAATATTCGTTTCCGAGTGCAGTCTTCAGCTGAAATTCTACAGCTGAAGAATTCGCAAACCTTGGTAAACCTTGGCTAACCTTGCACAACAATCGTGTGAGTCCCCCAAAGCTCATCACTTCACTCCTCTCCCTCCTCCCGCCTCTCATTCCCAAATCCGTTCTCTCTTTGTTTTCACTACAAATTGGGGGCATCATGATTACAAAGATTATTTAACTCGAGTTTCGGGAGCTTCCGAAATTTGCTGAGTCAGCGTGAACTTTCGTCTCTTTTCTGCCCGCTTAACAGGTTGAAGCTGAATTTCAAGATCTTTCTACACATACACTAGAATAAATCGGGGAATTCTGGATGGAACTAATGCCAAACGGTGACGATTCAAGATTTGGCAAATATTTGAACTATACAAATCAAGGTTAAGTAATTCATAACTTTCTCTTTTTCTATATATCTCTTTTTGTCATAAAATTAATAATTTCTTAATAAACATACGATAATTTCTACCTACAAAAAGCCAGCTTAAAACAGGAATAACATAGTGCAATAGATTTTTTTCAGTGCACATATGCTAATCGGCTTTGCATATAGAATTTTCGATTTCATTGTAAGTGTATGAGTGACGAAGGGTGTCATTAATCAACTTACGACTGTAACGCAATTCGGACTGGTTTTGCCAAAACCACAAGTTGGCCCAAAGGGGGTCAACAAACGGAAATGAAACCACCGAAGATGTCTATGAAATCCAAAAATAATTCTTTATGATGCTGCCGACGCTAAACAACAAAAATTAACTATAAATTTATTGTTTAACAATTTCCGGCTTGTTGCTAGAGGTCTAAAGAAGCTGGCCAACTAACGGTCTAAGACTGAAAACCGAAAACGAATACAAAACTGATCTTGTCTGATGTCTGATGCTGGCAAATTCGATTTCCGCCTATTGCTAGAATCGCAGTCGAAAAAATAAAAACAAGTTTCGACTCACACATGTGTAGATATATTTTAACTAATCGATATTAGATTAAGATATATATATGTGTTTGTGCTTATATTTGTGATAAACTGAACGAACGAAACTGTCGCAATTTGCAAATGGTTTTAGCATCGACCCCGACCCCGGCCCCGGCCCCTACCAGTCTAGTCTATAATGTTATGATTAATAAAAAAATCAGTTCTAGTTTGTTTTGCTGCTCACACGGAAGCCTTTCAATGAAATTGATTTTGTCTCAAAGGCGTTAATTGAAAATGGCCAGAACCAAATGGCACAGCGTCTACACTTCGTGCTGTCTCTTTCAGTCTGTTGGCCCAGAAGAGCACGTTAGCAGAAACCGTTAAAACTGATGAAACAGTTGAAACCACTCAAGTACAGTGTCTTTAAATCACGAAACAAGTTCATGGCTTAATTAAATTGTTTTATGGTTCTTAACACACACACACACACACACAGCTTACCGTTGACCATGTCCGACAATTGAAAACTCAAGTGTCAACACAATGGTCCGAGATAGCACTTAGTATACATACTAAATTCGTAACATCGCCTGATCGATAAGTGACTCTGATTAGCTGCTTGGCAATAGTGGGCGTGGTCTTTATTTAGAACTGCTTTTAATAAACGAAAGTGCTCTCAATGAAAACATTTCAGGTGTCACTTTGTTTACCTTTATTCACAGCTAATCCTTAATCTATAATACTAAATTAGTTAATTTTATTTGCGGTTTTTACCAGTTTCATAGTTTTTCGGAAATTTCTTATCATAGTTTCGCGCTTTGTTGACAAACACTCCTATGGCCCATTTTATCTATCAGTTAGATAATGCTGCTTCTTGGTATTTCCGTTACGGGAAGTGCGACAGTGATAACCCCCTAAAATGGAAATGTGGCCATAATTCAATATGATAAATTGGCATTACAACGTGTTCCGTCTTAACAAAAGCTTTTAATTAAGTTAGTTAATTATTGAGTTAATAAGATATAAGCACCACTTACCCTGTACTTTTTGAGCTAATACATCTTTGACAAACTGGTTTATCTTCTGAGGTAACTACTAACTGTGGTGTGCTACCGTACCATCCACCTGTAATTACAAGCTTAACAAAAGCATAAACACTTTTGTTAGTAGAAATTTATGAGCTATAACTGAACATTATCTACCTCCAATGCAGCCAGTTTAGTTAATAACTTAGGTTTATGTGAGTGTATACCCTATAGAGGAGCTTTACTGTGGATTAATAGACTTTTGTAGGAATATATACAAAATCAAAGCAGAAATAGGGATCCTTATAGGTTAGGTGGCAGCCGAATACTCCCTTTATTTAGTATATAAATTATAGTATGGGATTATATATAGTATAGTATTATACTCCCTATAGAGGTGTTGAATATCCAATTGCAACTTAAACAACCGGCAAATGGATGTCATTACTGGGACATTACTCTTTTTGAAATGAAAATTATGTAAGCTATGTGGTTATAAACTACGTAGTAGCTAAAAACAAGGTTTACTTCGACCAATACTGCGTATTTGCCAGTCGAGCACTCTCAATGTTTACCTAATCCACCGAGTCAGGTAATAACATACTCCAAATACAGCTAAAAATCACATGTAACTGTCTCGTAACAAAACACTTGTGAAAGTATAGGCATTGCTGGGTATGCACCAGGCGAGTAAGCTCCACTTGAAAGTTTTTTCGTTATAAAAGAACAGAAAGTCAAGTGCAAGTGACAATCTATCATAGCCAAAGTCCCGTCTTATTTATTACCATAATTTCTGATTTGTCGTGTACTTTAAACAGGCGGAACGAAAGTTCAATGAGTGCCGTAAAAAGCTTTAATTGACATCATAGTCAATGTTGACTGTAGCTGTAATCAAGAGAACAAATGTTTATTGATGGTCATTGCCACCGGTGGCAACTGTTTTTGTTTTGACCCACTTGGAATTTGCACCGAACATTCGATCGATCGATAATTATAATGGCTTTTTATCGCAAAAGATATTTATTAAACAAACACATATCGAATATATGCCAGGAGACGAAGAGAGAGAGAGAGGGAGAGAGTGAAAGAAATTTCTTTTTTTGTATTTTCTAAATAAAATTTATTTATGTATAAATAATTCTCATTTCACGTTAACAGTTTGTATTGAAAGTCTGTGCCGCTCTCTACACAACAACAACAGTGTGTGTTTGTGTATGTGTGTGTGTGTGGTGTGTGTATACATTTATGTACAATTGGTTGTTGTTGCTGTCGCTTCGAGTTTGGCTATTTACAATAATAATCAACGGAATTATATTTTTTTCTTGCTCGAAATTATATTTCTTGTACTTGAACATTTTGTTTAACATTTCGAATTATTTATTAATAATTTGTTTATACACTTAACTAAACAGCATTTAATTTTATGTTTATTATTATTATTATTGTTGGTGTTTTTGTATTAGGGAAACTATAAACTTATATTTAACACATACAATTAATCAAATGACAGAGCGAGAGGCAGAATAATCAAATTAGGATAACATTATTATAATTAATTTTGTATTGACTGTGACTTTCCACCCGTTGGGTCAGTGATTATAATTATTAATTTTATACTGAGTATATTTCTCTCACTTTCGGTTGGGGCCAGGCCACACCCACTTTTATCTCTTTAGCTGTGTGTGTGAGTGTTTATTAAAGGAATGCTCTGATATTTTCTTCGTTTCTGCTTTTGCTTCACACGCTGATTAACAAATACAAATACAAATACATTTACACATATACAAATTTCACAGTTTTTCCCATTTTTCATTTTCAGATTTCCATTTTCCACTTTTGCAATTTTCTATTTGTTTGTTTTGTACCCGTCAACCCAAAAAAATACAAATTACGTATAGAATATAGAACATTTTGTTATCGACTGGCTTAACTGCAATTATCTAGTTATCGTTATCGCTATCGTTATCGTTATCGCATTATCAGTATTACCTTTACAATCCCCAATCCTGATTACAAACCCGCCCGCGAAATTATCAAAATTACATATGTTTGTATGTGTGTATATTGATCAAACACATCCAATTTAGATATATATATATGTAAAGATATATATAGATAATAGTAGACATACAGCTTTATACGAGTTGAATCCGTTTCCCCCCTCCCCAATATATATATTTACATATATTTCGCACTAGACGGGTCCAATATCACTTTGGTATCTGGCGGTTAGATAATTAGCCGCCTCTGTCATTTGTTCCAGGCACTGGTACAGTCCATTCAAATGCCTCTTGCACCGTTTCGCCAAATCTGTGGCTTTATCCGATCCAGAGGTTTTTGACTTCTGACAGGCATCGATAATATCGCTGCCATCGCTGCTCTGGGCATTATCGCTCTTATTGCCATCAGACTCGAGCCCAGAATCAATCTCATTCGATGCATCCGAATCAGAATCACTCATATTGCTCACCGATGTGGTGGACATCATGGATGCGGTTGAGGTGCGTCTCACATGACCCTTGACTCCTCTGCTGCTGCTATTGCTGCTCTGTCTTTGCTGTTGCTGCTCCACTTCCAGCTCTGGCTGTTGTTGTTGCTGCTGCTGCTGCTGCTCCTGTGTGTCATTGGAGTCATCTTCCTGGGTGCCCGTCCAGAGCAGATCATTCTTCAGGGCATTGAGCATGTTGTACAGATTGAACAATTCGGAGGCATTGAGAAATTCATGAATATTCTTGGACTGTGCCGCATCGCGTTTTCCATGTGCACTGGAGCTCTGGGTCAGCTGATTGGCGGTTGTGTCCTTGCCCGTTGCAGGAATTATATCAGTGCTATCACCGATCTGTAGGGTGTGATGAAAGAAAGGGGGAGATGGAAAGAGCTGCGATTAGATGTGGGCTTTGGCATATGGATAATAAGTAGTTTATCATTGAAGATAATCGATATTACAAATTTTAAATATAAAATGGATAAATTAAAATCTTATAGACAAGACAGTCTAATTAATCGATTTTTCCAGCTCTAAAACTTAGCAAAAAGACTATTTAAAGGACTAAAACGCACCTGACGATCCATGAGCCTGCATGGCACCAGTATGGTATCATCCATAATGTTAACAGTTTTCACAAACTTCTCCATTACGTTGACTATGCTGTCTTTGGAGAATTGCTGCTCATCGTGACGCGCTATGCGACGCAGGCAGTTCCTGAAAAGATAAGCAGGAAAATCAAATTAAACTTTAGTTAAATTTAGTTTAAAACAAAAACCAGTCTTGAACTTAAACAATAGAGCATAATTCTGAAAGACCCTACCTCCAAAAAAACAAAGCGGGAAACGAGACGAGACGAGATGAGGTAAGAAAACGTGTCGTCGTTAAGTCTGCCATTTGTTCTTAACGTTATTTGAATATTTCCTACACCAACCTGGCCACAACGTGTTAGCCGCATAATATGATAAATACCCGATTGATTCCAAAACTATGCAAATAAGTCTGACGTCGTCGTCGTTGTCGCTCGCAAATTTAATTTGTATATAAATAGAGGCAAAAAACCTGTCAGCAGATTTCTATTTCTGAACAAGTGTCTTTCCCTGTATGTGTGTGTTTGTCCGTTTAACTGTCTTTTGTTTCTTTAGCGACTCAAGCCACGTGTCTTGAGAAAGTTACACAAGCCGCTCCATTAGCCATAAGTGCTCTTTAGGTTCCCAACAACAGGCACACCTCATACTCGCCCCTGCAGTGCTGTCAGAATAAATAGCTGGAAATAGCTAAACAAGCTTTTAAAGTCTAATTAAATAAAGAGCCAGCTTTAAAGCAATTGAAGAAAAGGTTTGAAATAACCTACTAAAATAAATCCTTAAAACATATCGATTTTAGCTAGTTTTTTTGTAGAACAAATCTAGTAAGCAGTACCAAAGTTTGGAATAAATAATAATAATCTGAAATATTTGATTGAGTCCCATAATTTTATGCTGAGCTTGATATAAACATTAACTCAGTTTTAGAATATGCGTACTTATCCCACTTTAGTTATTGCTCATGATTAATTCTATTTCTGATTTCATCAACAGTTTGTCATAATTTCCATATGAACCCAAGTTAATTATTAATTTTCAAAACCCTAGCTAAATTTAGCTAGTTTTATTAGCTTGGATAATTTGCCCGCACTAGCTACGCTCGCCCCATGGTTAACCCGATGTCGCCGTTCAGTCTCTCTCAGCTCATAGCTTATATCAGCAGACGTCGTCTGTAGCTGTGTCGTAAAGTCCAACGTCTGGAACTAAAGTAGCGTCTGTGATAGCTGATAACTGCAACCGTTTCTAGCCAGACGGGTCAGAGCGGGAGGCGAGGTGCATGGTAGGAGGTTGCTTTTGATATAGTTGTAGATTTCATAGTAAGGGGGTATGGGGGAGTTGTGTCTGGTGGCCTCGTGATAGGGATCGCACTACGGAATCGCCCTTGTTATGTGTTTAAGAACTTCGAGCATTGATCAATATGGACTGAAAGCACGACGCATTTGTCGTACAAGTGATAAACTACCCCAACCACTGTCTAGACATTAGGCTCTAGATTCTAGACCTCTGCTATTGATAGTTCTAACAAGTGGACACGCGAGCGCCGCATGTTCTGCCTCCCACCCTCCATCTCTCACTCGCTCTTTCTCTCTCGCTCTTTGGCATCTATTTCTCTCTATTGGCATGCCGCTGGTGAATGATATCGTTGGGGGACAAACGTGTTCATACATGTGTCAAGGTTTATTTCCACTGACCATGGGCATTCCTTACGCTACGCATATACCCTGTAATCGTTTAAGTCTGCCATGCACTCTGCTCCCTCGTGACTTAATTTAAGCTAATAAATGAATAAGCAAAATAATCTCTAGACGCGACGAAGCAATACCCTGTGATTGTCTGATAACAGTCATTGTCTTTAAATATTTGAATATGGGAATTACTTATTCATTTTGATTAAAATGTGAAAAGTTAATTTAAATTATCAGTTATTGAACTAAAATTATCACATTCAAGCTAAACAGGGTATAAATAGTTGAAGAAAGAAAATTCCAAAGAACAGCAATCTTATCTTTATCAGTAAGTTGCATTCCGTAGTATTCGTCATAGTTTTACAGGGTATAGCTTATATGAACAGGTATACTTAATAGACGTAATTGTATAAACGGAACAAATTTTATGATCAGTTCAAACAGACAAGAATATGCATATTTATAGAAAAGATACTCATACAGGGTATGTGTCAATCAAATTTGCATAGCAAAGTTGGGGAAATTAGGTGATGAAATAAATTTATAAAAGTAAGGTGTTCTAGGGGTAGAAGTATTTATAGAAACTTTAATTGTGTAAAATTACTCATTACAATGCTTTCTTAAATTCCATAAATTTACAGGGTATTTGCAAGACACGTTTGCAAAATGAAAGCACGCACTATTCTTATCAGTAATTAACTGTCGCCTATCTCGTTCTCACGCGATTCGCACAAATTCGTAATTGGCCCATTGAGTGAAGTGTTTTTAAATAGTAAAAATCAGATGTTTCCTCTTTTTATAGCAAATGTCGCAGTTGAGTCAATATAAAAATTTTGGCCACGCGCCAACTAGAGATGAGGAGATTGAGAAAATGGATGGAGAGGGGAGTGGAAGGGGAGGGAGGTGGAATTGAGGGCGATCAACGTTATTGACCTTTTGTGTGGTGGCAATTGCCCGTAGGAAATGGTAAATTGCACAACAAAGCTGCCGCAATTGGGCCGCAAGAATACTCAATATTGCCGGCATCGGAGGCAGAGGCAGCGACAGCGGCAGCAGTGACAATAGCAGAAACAGGTCAGAACACGCCATCGGAATCAGCCAATTGCAAAGCGGCACGAAGCGAGCTTCATGATTATCTCGTCGCGTATCTTTCAGGTGTCTATTCTCAGTTTGTCGCCATTGTCTAGTCTATTGTTTCGATTTGTCGTGAATCAATTAAGGCGCCAAAAGTGAAGCGCTAAGCTGCGGCACACCTGAAAACACCTGACCAATTGCCCATGCCTGCCCTCTAACCGGTGTTGTGTGTGAAATGGGCCAAGCCTGGCACGCGACACGGGTTCAGTTTGGTCATGCGCAGCAGCTGCGCGGCATACAACACAGAAATCGGCTGATTTTTACGTCTGCTGGGTGAAGAGTGGCTGGGGCGGCAGCGGTAGCAGCAGCAACGGTGCACTCACGATTTTTGCGTGGCAAGCAAGAGAGCGAGAGCGCTCTCTTAAGCAATTATGTTCTCTTCATATGTGGCGTGATGTTTTCGAAGCTGCAATATGAGCGAGCGAGGGAGGTTGAAAGCGTGCGAGCGAGAGGCAAGCATTACAAGCGGTTACTGTACGATTGTTAGATAAAGAGACGCTGGTCATGTTGCCATTGTTGTTGTCGTTTTTGTGTTTGTTAGCTAGCAATATTTGCAATGTTGGGCAACACTTTTTTTTCAACTTTAACACAAATTGACCAATATTTGTTAAATGTTTATATTTTTGTGTGTTTCTCTGCCCCAGCTTGACCGACCTCCACTGCTAAGCTAAGCATAATCGATAAACGAGCAAATCGATATCAACACTGCGACAAATTCAAATTCTATATAATTAATTGTGAATATTGTATGAAACGAGTATTACGGGGCCGCAGCAATTTCAAGGCAAAGACGCCACAACTTTTGTTGTAGTAATACAAAATTCCCAATGGCACACAAAACGTCACCAATATATTTATGTACATCGGTCTAAGTATGAGTATGTATGTAGGCATACATTATTATGTTTGTATGTGTTTGACTACGTCAATCAGTCAAGTTTAAGTGAATCACAGAATTTCTGATTATTTTTTGTCACTGGTGTTTTTTTTATGGTCTTAAGGGCGTGTGGCTCATAACTATTTGTTTTACTTTTCGCGTTGTGATAATGCCATGGGGCAGATGAGTAATAGCCACAACTATTATCGATATTTAACATGGAAGCGCCAACAGCGCTGATTAGAAACCGTACGATAAAAAAAGAGTGATCGTACGAGGAAAGTATATGGGATATGGTCATCGAGGAATGTACACATATGTATGTGCATGCACTTGATTTTATTAGTTTAGTTTAAACAAACACAAGCACACATGATCCCAGTTTAAATATATACATTCGTATGTATTTACATGCATATGCATGAGTACTCACACACTCGCGCACGCACATTTATATACATGCATACATACAGCTATAGTACGATTGTGTCATATTAGGCAGCAGTGTTGCCTTTGCTTTTTTTTTCTTTCATGTTTTGAATGGTCGTCCGCATCATACGATAAATTTTTTGTATCTTGCTTGTGTTGTTTTTTTTTTTTTCTTTGGTCGGTGCAAACGAAAGAGAAAATACAGTGTGGGCAAACATGGCCAGGGGTGCGGTGTTTCTGCTCTGCCACATAGTCACAAGAAAGAGAGAGAGAGAGAGAGCAAAAGAGAGCGAGCGTAATGGACGTGAGCGAAATTGTGTGTTTTGTTACTCCTCCCTCAACAGACCACCTCGTTCCTACATCAATTTAGCAAATGCTTTAAATTGAATTTAAACACAGTTTAACTAGAAACTCGCGCTTGCCCAGCCCAAAACTGGACTCACACTAATACAACACATTAAGATTAAGAGACAAAGTCAGAGACAAATGTAGACACAGACTCCGCATCATCATCATCATCCGATTTCGCGCGACTCTTACACTTACCGACTAGTGTCCAGTTTGGTGAGGTCTGAGTATCCGCTCATTGTGCTGTGTTTTAGTATTTGTTGTTTGGTTTATGTGGGTTGCGTCTGATACCAAAATGGTTTACAGACGTTTTAGGTTTATTGTTAAATGCTGACACCGCAATTTAATTGAAACAACAATTTTCTTTTACTTTTTATTACTTATACACGCGCACTTTCACTCGGTATCCGTGTCCGTGTTCGACAGTGCCTCTTTCTGCGTGTATATGTGTGTGTGTGTTTCTATTTCTCTTTACTGTACGAGAGTTTGTGTGAGTGTCCGGGCCTTCAGCTGATTTTGTTGAGTTTTGTATTCTTTGCGTGACGACAACGAAGCTGACTGCAGACAAGCCAAATGATTGTTGCTATTACGAAATCTGCAGATTTTTGTTTATTGGTAGTTAGTTAATCGCTCGATATTAGCTGCTTAGTGCTGCTGCCGACACGTTTGCTTTTAATTGAACTCGAATACGATTTGCGCTGATTTGAAAATGTAGCTGCCGTTTTATGCTAAAATAATCGCTCGTGCATACACGGTGTTTAGATATGACTCTGACTGATGAGGCTGCTGCTCAAATCTACTGGTGCTTTTATTTATAATAAAATTCTAAACAGTTTGCACACGCACCGCTGCTGCCACGACGAACGACCGCTACGAACGAGTTTCGATTTCAAAATGACCAGAACGGTGTGCGATGTGACCGCGTACTCTCAGCGAAAAAATAAACCGATACTGTTTCGATACTTTGAGTAAGAAACTCGATTTGGGTAGGCAATCGATGCTCGTCGTCGATATCATACTATCGGTCATAGTTTTGTTTATCGAATAACATGAAATAAATGTAAAGCGCGATAATTTGAAACTGTTTCCAATTGGCATACCTCGCTAATCAGGTGTTATTGTTGATGCACATATATTCGCCAACCTTTTTCACAACACAATGAAATTGCCATTGTAATCTTCCAATTGGAATAAATAACAATAGGAGAGTATTCCACGTTTGTACAAAATCATTTAGGCCAAACTAAAATGACGACTTTATTCTTTTGAAAACAATTACTAATCATTAATGCCTTGTCTAGCAAAGCGTCGACGACCTAATGACCCGCAGCCGCAGCCTTGGCAGCGATCTCATCCTCCTTGGCGTGCAAAGCGATGAGCTCCTGTTTCTTGGTAGCAATGCGCTCTTCACGACGCTTGCGGGCTTCACGCACCTTGGTACGTCTGGCCTCGGCCTGGTCAGCCAGCATCTTGCTGCGCTGCTTCTCGGCCTTCTTCTTGTGAATGTACTCCATGAGAACACGCTTGTTCTTGAACACATTACCCTTGCACTTCATGTACAGATCGTGGTACAGATGACGATCAATTTTCTTGCTGTCACGGTACTTCTTCAGCAACCGACGGAGCACACGCTGACGCTGCATCCACACCAGCTTGGTGGGCATACGGGCGTTCGCTGTACCCTTGCGCTTACCGAATCCACAGTGGCGACCCTTACGGCGAGCCTCGGTGTTCTTGCGCACACGGTAGCGGGAATGCACCACGACGGGCTTCTTGATGATCAGACCATCCTTGATCAGTTTGCGTATGTTTTGACCTGCAGTGAACAAGAAACCGGGAACATTAGCAAAACTTGCGAAATCAAAACGCATGAGCGTTTAATTCGATTCACAAAATACTTACGCGAGTTTGTGTTGGCGATTTCATTGATTTCATTGGGATCCAACCAAACCTTCTTCTTGCCGCAACGCAGTACAGAGGCTGCGAGCCTCTTTTGGAGCTTAAGAGAACTGCAAGAACAAATCCACAATTAATAAAACAGCGTGCCATGAGTTTACATCATGTGTGTATGCGTGCGCGCTGCTGGTGCGTGTGTGTGTGTACATTGTCAGGTTATTTCACAATTATTCCGCTTGAAATGAATTGCACTCATTTCGTGCTATATTCAGTACGTAACGCAACCCCTTATATGCACTTTATACACATTAAATCACAACAAATGCGCAGTAAACACAGAAATTCATAAAGTCACTATACCTCATGCTGTCGACCCTTGCTCGTCGTGGCTGGGAAAGAAAGAAAAATTTGACAGACGGAAATGACTGCCATTTTCGAGAACGCACCCTGACAAAAAGCTGGTCACTATAAAGGTATGACCATTTCTGTAAAATACAACACTGTGGCACTATCGTACATTGGTTGCAGCCGATAGTCAATTTCCCAATTTCATCGTAATAAATTCCCATTTATTTAGAGTCATTTTGCTTCCCGGCCCTTAATATTCGAATTATTTATTTGTTATACATCAGAATGTTATACATATATAATTAGTTTAACAAAAAATTTTAAAAAATAAATAAAAATCTGTCTTTATTATCTGTCTATATTATGCCATTTAAAGAGATGCAATGTGTGGTCTGTGAACGATTATTTAAGACATATATTTAAGAAATTTAATATATAACCTTTATTTTTAAAAAGAAGACAAGAAGAAACACTTAGATAAGAAACTAGTATTTTTGTCATCCTTTTAAACATTTTCGTTGACTCTTAAAAAATGTAAGTGGCGAACGTGCGTTCAATCTGTAGCATCGCGCCTTCGAAGTTCGAACTATTATGTAAGGGTGGCCGCAATATTATTGGGAAAACAAATTAGGGTGACCGTGGTTATTCGGTGTTTTTAAGTAGAATGCCTTTAATACGGTTTTTTTCGTTTACGAAGACAGTCACACTGAAAGTCTGCACAAATATGGCCGTCGCATGAAAATTATGTGAGAAAAGTTAAGCGCCGTGAATGCTATTTGTGAAAAAAACAAAACCAAGCAAACTTATACTAGCGTGCACGCAAAACGTATAAAAATGTAAGCAAATTAGTTAAGTGCCTGTAACTATCGTTTATATTAGCTTAACACACATTAATTGTCTGAATTCGGATCGCGTTCGGTTTCGATTATATGTCGCTGACAAAGCAAAAACGGAGAAAAATATGCATACATACATACGAATGTCTGTGCGCGCGTGCTTGTGTATGTGTGTAACATTTTGCTTTGCAAAAGCACAACAAAAATCAGTGAGATGCCGGTGCGTGTGTCGTCACTTTTCGAACATATTAATAAATTCGAAGATTCCGGCTGGTTTATTGTATTTAATTGGCCTTCATGGTCATACGTGTCGCGGCATGGGCTAAAAAAGTCTGCATTTCGTTATCGGCACGGTTACGATCACGCTCCGCTTCGGTCTTAAGGCAGCCGCGACGCGTACGTAAGGTCGCACATCGCTTACGTTTCCCAGCTGTTTGTCGCATCTCGCTCTTGCCAACTTACGTATGATATTGGCCCACAGTTTGTGTGGGTGGGTAACGGGTATCGGGTAACGTTATGTTACGCTACGTGAAGCTGCCGACGCGCGTTTGTTTACGTTGGGACTGTTTTTTTTAATTCTCATTGTTGATATTTGTTGTTGTTATTGTACGCCATTTCTAATGCCTCTCTTTCTCTCATGTTTTTATAATCAATTGTAATATATTTGCAGCTTTTTGTGTATGTGTTTTATGATATATATATAATGAGATAGTGTTGCGCGCGAGTTAATCGATTAGCAAAAAAAAAAAAAACGTGCGCGAAAGAGAGCGCGATACGAATCGCGTGATGGCGTCGCGCAGGCGCCCCGATTTGAATCCAAAACTGCACATGGACAGACAGCCAACAGCTGCACGCATAACAGGTACCTAATAGGTATATCGATAATTTACCGATGTTCGATACATATCGAATATCGATTCATGACGTCGGAACATCATTTAATCTACGACTGATCGTTTTACGCAAAGTACCGAGTGTTAGTTATAGTTATAATCATATTTTATTTTCCTTTTATATTAATCATTCACTTTAGTCCAGTTTAGCAATAATTAAATTTTTGTCTGTTTTTAATATTGCTTTGTTGGGGTGTCCAAAGTATGAAAACAAGAGAATTGGGGGTGTTTTTCGTAAAAGTTTAAGGGAAACTAGCAGTGGAATTTTCAAATATATTTTGTACTAGCCATTTTAGTGTTTTAACTGGGTGAGGCCGGTGCAGATTTTTTTCAAGCCAGGTTAATTTTGCTAACATACGAAAACATTCTCCTTTCACAGATCCATCTTTACCCGCTGGAAAGCGTCGCGAAATTGACAACGTTATGAAGAAGGCCCGTGCCAATACCACAAACGATTACTGGGACAAGAAACTGATCGAGGCCGAGGAGAAAGATCCGAATCGTTGGCGACACACTGGCTACAAGAAAATGTACATTCAAGGCGAGAGTAGTTCTGGAGAAAGCGAAAGGGAATCTGGTCAGGCCAGTTACTCCCGCTATCCGGGTATGCCGGCATCATCTGGACCTCCACCTCCGGCATCGTCGTCGTCTTCGCGTTACGGCCGGTCTCGATCACCGCACTCGCGAAGTCGGTCACGTTTGCGCAAATCGCCTCCGTTGTCCCCGCCTCCATCGCATGCTCGTCGTCGGTCACCGCCCCCGCAGTTTATGGATCGCAGACCGGTAATGTCGCCTCCACCACCACATCATAACGGACCGCCGGCAATGCGTGGACGGCCACGCTCGCCGCCAATGCCACCGCGTGGCATGCCCCGTTCGCCCAACAATCACCACAACAACAACAGCGAGATGTTACGGCGTGCCGGACCGGGCAACGGGCACGGCAGACCGCGATCGCCGCCGGAACCGGCGACGGGCTCAAGTTCATCTCAGATGCGTCGCAAGCCAACAAACGCGTCGCGATCGCCGCTTGGCCGCCGTCGTTCGCCCCCTCTGCCACCTCCATCGTCGTCGGGAATGGAGAAACGTGGCATGGGCCCTGCCCATATTCTACCGCGATCCAAGCGTCCACCGTCACCGCCGCCAAGGGTAAGCATTAAATTCTTTACATTAATAACATATAGAACGGAGAGGGAGAAATGGTTCATGGAGATGTAACTTAATAGAAAGTCAGTTTTATAGCTTAACCTAAATATCTTATAAGGTTTATGGAAAACCATATATAAAATTAGTTTATTTGTTATTATATACTGAGGCCGTTTATAAAATAATGAATAATTATTGGTAGGAAATGATTGATAAGAATGCACTAGACTCTTCCTTTTATACATAGAAAGCGTACGAGCAGCAGTCTTCGCAAGTGACAAAAGTAGCTACAGATCGTTATCTGTCAAACACTAATCATTGTTTTAGATCCCGAACTCTAAAAACGAGTAGAGGCGTCTATTTGGTTTGTCGGGAGGCGTGTCCGACCCCATAAAGTATATATATATTCTTGATCAGCATCGATAGCGATGCCCGTCTGTCTTTCTGTTTGCCTGTCCTTACGAAACCTAGATCTCAGAGACTATAAGAGCTAGAGCCACCAAATTCGGAATAAAAGTACGTATACTTGCCGTGCAGTTTTTAAACAGTAATTTTCAATTTTGGTCTGACACTTGGTAGAGATTCGTTGCAAATAGCCAGTACCTGCAAAAGTCAACAATGGTTCTTAATACAGCCATAAAAACCCTGGAGTCACTGACAATATCTGTCCTTAAACCTAACCACTCTTTCGAATCCCTTTTTAAAAGTCGTTATTAAATATAAGCCTAGTGTTCTTAACTGTCATTAAAATCATCTACATAAGCATATGTTTCTTGTACTGTTCATTCTTATCACTGGGATATTGAGCTCTAATTAAAGGGCCCCCTTCACACCTGACCCTATGACTTAAATGTGTTTTATCCGGCTCTGGTTCGATTTTAGCATTGATAATGCTTTGTGAGGGATTTGAACACAAATTCGAAGAAGGAGTGTCAACAAAATCGAATCAAGTTTCGGGGTTGCCCGCATTCAAACTATAGGTTTTTGGGTTTTTGTGGGGTACCCGTGGGTAACCGCTCGCGGGTTGGGTTCGGGTTTGCTAAGTTTTTTGTACACACAACTTATTTATGATTAACATTTGCAAATATTTTGTTTTCCATCAATTCTCAGCATTCAATGCGATCGCGATCAAACAGTTCAATGAGCAGCAGCTCAGATGATTCTTGTTCGCTGTGCTCGCCCAGTCATCGTCACAGATCTCGGTGAGTTTCCATGTTATGAGTGACAATTAAGTGTTTAAATGAAACGTTTGTGTGTTTTTTATAGTTCTCGTGGTCCGCGTTCGCCTCCGCCAAAGCCACGTGGTCATTATCGCGGCGCCGGGGCGCCGCCTCCGTTACCACCGACAGAGTCCCATGGCCGCTTACATGGTCGTCCGACAACTCCGCCGCCGGTGCGGGGTGGTGGCATTGATAAGTATCGTGAGGCTAAAATGCGTCATATAAACCACGAACGTGCCACATCATCGGATGTGCACATGAAAGTCGGTCGCGCGTCGCGTCATTCGCCCCCGCCAGAGGATCCGCGTCTCAAGCATCGCCCGCCAGAGCCACCAGAGCCGGCTGCACCTGCGCAAGCCGCAGCACCGCAGGCCAAGAAGAAAAAGAAGGAAAAGGAGGTAAAGTGTTTATTGATTAAATTGTTTGTTTCAATTGCTCAATTTTTCTCTTTGTGAATTTTAATTGTTAGCTGCGAACACGTGTCAAAATCGAAGGTGAAAAACGCAAGAAGCATACGAGTGCAACGGTTGCAACGAGTGGCAGTGGCAATAATGGCAACTCGTCGTCGGATTCGGATGATTCGGGCGGTTCAGATAGTGATGAGGCGACCCCAGCATTGCCATCATTTTCGGCAACAACGCGTCTCACGCTTTCGGAGCGTTTCGGCAAAATGGCTCAATGGAGCATTGATCGCAGCAATATGGAAAATATGCGCATCACTAAAGACTCTGCTGGTGGTGCACTCAAAGTTATGATCGAAGAGGGTCTGGAATCGCCCCCGCGTCGTTACTCGTACTCACCGGCGCCGGCGGGTCACTTTCCCGAGGAGTTGGCCACCACAGCACCGTCGGGTATGCTGTCGTGGGATGATGTGCGCGTTCGTTACGAATACTACAAGAGTCGCGGCTACTTAAGAGATTTGGATCTGAAGGTGAGTGTTGAGCTTCCACTCTAGATCTATTTCAATGGTAACTAATCTTCCCATTTCTCTTTCACTCACAGGACTACATCAAATGGGAGGAATGGTGGTATAAATATCAGGAGTGGTTAAAACAGGAACGCTATTACGAGTACTGGGATCGCAGTCAGCAGCTGCGAAGACGGCGCAAGAAACTGCCAGTTACTCAGCGTTTAAATTAATTTGATTGCACAATAATAATATCCTAAGCTCAACCGCTTTCCCATCTCCCTCATGTCCTCCTCTTTTCTGTTTTCCCCGCATTCATTCTTTTAGTTTTCCCCTTTATGTTTATTAATCATTTCAGACTCTCACTCTTTACCATTATTTTTCGTACATTTCGAATGTATGAGAACGCATTTTGTCAGCTTTTGTATTTAACATCTTACTTATATATTTTGTATATGTGCTTCTATCATCGAGAAATATCGATGTGCATCGGAACACAATATATTAATATATACATATTGTTATATATATATACTATATATATCAAAATTAAACACAGAACATTGTAATTTGTCGGTTATTTTGTCTGTGTATGTGCTTTTTTTTCCAGGCAGCAAGATACATTTGTAAACACATTAAATACCATAAACATATGAATAAATGAATACAAAAATACCAATTTGAAGATATTTTTAAATTTTAGATAAAAATGAGTTTGGCTACCCAAAAGAATTGGGTGCTGTTATTGGGAAGCCTGATCGAAGGACTGGGAATATTACAGTTTATGTTTTTGTACATTCTGTTGGAACAGATATTTGAAATGAATCTGTGCTATACTAAACAACTGTACTGTCAGTAATAAGGGGGAAATAAGTACAAAAAGTGGAAATTTATACACTTTTCACAGGGCGACACGTTATTATGGTTTGTACACAGACTAAGCTTTCAAAAGCTTTTGCAGAGCTTTGCAGTAACATTTGCGTTCAGTAACAGTTGAGGTTTGATTCAAGGTCATCATTTGCATAATTTAAATAAATAAATAAACGACTACACAGCTCTTTTGACTTGGGGGGTCTATGAGTGTAGTGGGAAATGTCGTTGATGTCAATGTCGTGACACGTCACAGAAAAATATGCGTACAACATTTGCCTGACGGCATATAAATTGAAAAATTCACATAAAAATATGTAATTATTTGGCATGCTTTCAATTTGCACAAACCAAAGACGTTGTGTACGCCGGTATGTGAGGGAAGTGGGTTGGAGGACTGGGGTGGAGTACGGTGTAATCGGCTAAAGGTGGGAAGTGGGGTTTATTTCCCAGGGACTGTCGGTAACATCTTGCGAGGCATGAGATTTCCGCTATATGAGTTCTCTGTTGTCGGGGATGAACAGGTAAACTGATAATTAGATTAAATGTTTGACGTTGATGGGGAATGTCGAAATGTCGCAATGCCGCATAAAGTGTTTGCTGTGGCATACAAAATGTATATAACTTCTTAATGAGAGTTATTGATTGTACACTAATGATATCACAAATTTGCAGTAGGCTTAAAGATCGTTGGTTTAGGTTAGAAACTTAACGGTATTATCCTGCAGTGTAGCCTTTGGCACCCTGTGTCTAACCTCAATCTGAATCTTTGTCATTTGAAAATCAGGGGTGTAGGCGGAGGGGGTTACGAGCTAGTAACAAAGTGCCCTTTCATGAACGACTTACTTGGCCTCAAATTTACCATCGATTTTAAAACCCTGTCATTTACTCCTCCTTCTGGTTGGCTGACTACGCCCATGTGTAGCACGGTTAGGGCGTTCCTATGTCTGACTAAATAACAACAACAAAAGTGTTAAGACGGCTTTAAGCCACACTGACTTCCCTTTCCAATTCTGCACACAAAAGAAGCTGAAAAAACTTGAGGAAAAGTCACGTCTAATTACACACATCTTACAGCAGCTTTTTGACCTGGTTCCCTGCACCTACCACCTACAGAGGGGGCGTGGCTTCGTTGGGGCGTAGGGATATTTTCGCCAAATTGGTTTTAAAAGCCACAATGAGGCGTTCATGAGAAGGGGCGTAAGAACGTGAGCAATTATTACGGTTAAGTAGCAAAGCGAGTGTCAGACCGAGTTATACACTCACCAACGCACACACACACACACACATATGTGTGGTGTACTAATAAGTGCTGCATAATCCGTATTAAATGCTGTTATACTATGCTAAAGATGACAGACAAGTGTCATGGCATGAAAACAAAGCGACAACTTGCACAGTGTCGCCCTCTGTTGGCGCAGAATTAAAGTACGGCCGGTGGCTGTACCATGTGAAAATATATCGAAAATTAAAATAATGAAAATCGTGTGCAGAAATCAAGTGAGGCGCAAAAAGTGCCGACGATAGACTCAAAGAAGAAAAGGAAGAGTGTGACGAATACAAGTACAGTCATCGCCCTGGGCCGATAGTCGTCATTATTAAGCTTCATTTGAGCCGACCAATCAGGCATGAAGAACGAGAGAGAGAGAGAGAGAGCGTGAGGTGAGATAGTGCCTGGGGAAGGGGAGCGGAGAGTGTGAGTTAACAATTCCTTTCAATTAACTGCACAACCGACAAAAAGGCGTGTAATAAAAAAGCAAGCAACCGGCGATATTCCCTTTCAATAAAAATCAGACGACTGCAGCCAGGGATACGAGCGATTCCTTGAGAAACTTCACTATATAATAATCTGGCTAAATTATTCACGCCTTCAATCATTCAGCATATTTCAATTTCGGACAACAGATTGAGTGCCAAATTGAACTAGTTGGCTACGGAACTGATCCGGTTCACCACGGGAATCCATTTGCAGCCCTGGTCGCTGCAATTGTAATGAAAACGTTGCATACGAACGGGCGCAGAAGCGAAACTACATAAATAAACGCAGCAAGATAACGGGAATGCGGCAATGCAACGGGTATTCCGGCAGTTTTGTGGGCAGCCGCGGGGTGTGGTGGTGATTCGTAGAGGGATCTGCGTAGCTGTGTGTGCTTGTGTGTGTGTTTTTTTTTTGGGTTTGGGGCTCTAAAATCAGCAGCGACTGTAACAAGTTTCGTGTTTCTCTTTACAGTTCTTTGCTTTTTGTGTTTCGTTACAGTCAATCAGTTTTGCATGAGCGATTTCTTTACTCGTTTGCGCCAACTGTACAATTTACTTATTGGAAGCTTCACTGTGGGTTCGTAGGTGGGAAGTGCGAGGGGTGGGGGTGGGTAGACAGGGGTATGTGTTTGGGTTGCGGGTCGCTGAGCTCGTTCGCTGCAGTTTTGGAAACGAAGTTAAAGCGAGTTGTTTCAGCTTCGATTGGGTTTGTATTTTTATTTTGATCTTGTTTGTGCAGCAGCTTCAGTGTCACTTGTTCTAATGGCTTTAACGTTAACTGACAAATAGTTGCTATTTACTCAAGTATACTAAATAACCTCAGAATGTCTAATCAACAACAAGTGACGAAAACTTACATTAAAATTCTAAAATGTGTTACTCAATTTAATTAATTTAAATTTAATGTAGTTAATATTTGTGCCAGAGAATTTAAGGCATCTTTTATACGATTTTTTACATTATAACTCAAAGAAAATCAACTCGTCTCTTTATTTAAGAATAGTCATGAATGAGTTCAGTTTATAAATAAAATTTTAAGCTTAATATACCGATCAAAAAGAGCATTCTGCTAAATATTCCTACTTTGACCTTACATAGAAATCAATATTCCAAATTTTACCTTACATAGGTTAAAGGGTATCCTTAAAGGAGCATGTCAAAATTTTAAGTAAACCTAATTTTCTTGGGCACATACGTTTTTGTGCCTAATTTGGATGTTTTAGGTCTAATAGTTTTTAAGATTATTTTATTCACACTGACGCACAGGTGAATAAATACACTTTAAAGGTTCGTTGATGTCTCACTCAACCTTCTAAATATTTCCAAGCATTTTTCTACAATTTTAAAGTAAGAGGAATATCTGGAGATATCAGTTAGACCACGTAATCGCATTCAGTATATTAAATTTCGGGTTTCTTTCGTTCCCTTTTCTTCTTTCATCGAAAATCTATTTTATTTCCCTGAACTTCGAAACAGAAATAGAATTTTTAAATTTGCTGACACAAGTTTATTGAATGAAATGTGATTGTTATCAATTCCAATTTCCTTTGAAGCTTTTCATTTAAAAAATCAATGAATTAAAGCTGTCAACAGAATGCCAAAAAACTCTTCAAATTTTCTTCGTTAAGTGAAACTATTATGCTGTGATTCAGATTCAGCTTAGATTCCAGGATTAGCCACAATTTGTGCCAATTTCCAGCTTCGACTTATCTCCTCACTCCATCGCTCGACGTCTTCGGCAAATAACCATTCTCTGTAATTAAAACCTCAAACAATCAAACGATCCGATTGCCCCGCACCCTAGTTTACCAACTTTTATCCCCTCCCACCTACCGGGCGTCCCCTAAAAAAGAAAGAAAAACTTTTGGCACACACGTAGAGATTTTCACACGCACTTTGTGCTAGAATTTTGTTACTGGATTCGGTTGTATCCATGGGACTGCTTGTCTTTGATTTTCATTCTACGGCAATCGACGTGATATTTGCTTAATTTTTGCCCAGAGCTTTCGATTCGTTTCGTTTCGTTTGGCTTGGATTGGTTTACACGAATAATTATTTGCCCATTTGGGATAAAGTTTTCCTACACTACAGGTAATTTTCGCATTGAGATTGGAGCTGCAACTGGAGCTGGGTGAGGAGTGGGAGCTGGCAGTGTGGTCGGGGCTGTACTCTGGGTAGACGAAAACAATTAGAATCGAAATCAAACGAAGCAAACCGGAAACAACAGACACAGTTACAGAGCGAGGGGACACACACACAGACAGACAGCACCGGATATCAGGTAGTTGTTTCAGTTTGGTTTATCACTCGGAATTTAAGTTACACTTTCCTACCATCCCAAAAGACCTTATACCAGGGAATTGATTTTCATCTCACTTGAATTTTAGCTATAATATTATTAAGCTTAAATCGTTTGATAGCCCAGCTGGTCTTTTTTGTTGGCTAATAGACACTAACCAGTTGTCAAGTGGCTAAAATGTGAATGCCCATCACCACACACAAGCTATCTCCATCTCTTTCATTTACATAAATATCTGTATCTCGTTTTTAGTGCACACTCAAAACGTTTTGTCTGCGTTTGTTGTGCTTTATTTATTTATTCTCATGTTTCGCTTTTGTTGTTGTCGAGGTCGGCCTATAAATAGATTTGATAAGCACACGTGTGATCGTTCTCTACAGCTGAAGCGTGTGTGTGTGCTGTTGGAAATTATTATGTACGCAAAGTCGTTGAAGTTTCCAACGGTCCTGTGGCGCAATGGATAACGCGTCTGACTACGGATCAGAAGATTCCAGGTTCGACTCCTGGCAGGATCGATTAAGTTTTTTGCTTTTTTTAAATTTTTATAACTATTTTAACTAATTTTATTAAATTAATTTTAATTTAAAATAAAATTTTAAATAATTTTAGGTTTTTTGAAGTTTTGGGAAATGATTTTCTTTCTTTGTATTTCCCTGTGTTTTAATAAAGCCATATAAAATTAAGTTAGCTGTATGTAAACTCGCTTATGTATATATGTATTTACCCACAATGTTCTTGCCTTCCATACACGTTTAAGTACTTACAATTTGGTTTTTATTTGTTACAGAATATTTTAATGATCATCTCCCGCCCACAGTTAGACAAGCGCTTTCTGTTTATTTTAAAATTGCTTTCATTTTATTTCCTCTTTTGGCTCACAATATTTTATGATGGCACACATAAAGCAAAAGCAAATCTCTCGGTATAAACCAACAGATATACATGTGTACACACACAAATGTTGCTTGAATACAATAATTTCATTATCGTATACTCCCCCATGCCCTCAAAGTACTCACGACTCCTTGGCAGAAACTGTCAACACGACGCTTTTCCATTTCCCTTACAGTTAACATTGCCCAGAGCCATGCCAGATAACGGTTTACTTTCTTAATCTTTGTACATAATTTCTGCAACCTCATGTTACGTAATGGGTGCCCCCCAAAATGTGTGTGGGGAATGTCGCAGTCAACGTGTGTTAATACTCTGTATGAATAGGGTACTTCAGTTTGGTAATGGTTCAAGTTACACTCAATGGAAATGTATGCAAAAGTAAGTTTTAAGCTGCCCTTTAGTTCTAACATAATTTGAAATAAATTCCATATGTTAATATTTAAATTTAGTTATAATTTGGACACATTTTTTTATTAGAAGACACATTTCAGCCTACTTTTGTACGACAGTCAGTAGAGTCCTTTGTCTGCTCTATAAAGGCAGAAGGATTTAGTAAAGACTCTGCTAATTTTCCATGCTTGTCTTTAAGTGTCTTTTGTATGTATTTTTTAAAATTGTTGTCTAGCCTGAGGAGTTTTCCTTGCTCCTCATACCCCACATACCCCACGTGTGTGCCTTTGCAGGTGTTCTTGCTGAAACGTCTTGACATTTCCTGTTGATAGTAAGTAGCTATGAGGCAGAATCATAATCCAGAACTGTGCCTTAAGCAGCTGTTGCACATTTTTAAAGAAAGTTTTTAAGAAACTTCGCCCACATCCTTGGGTTCAAGTCCACTTCACACTCCACTCAGCTCTGCACTCTCCGCTCTTCACTCTCCACTTCACTTTACTTAAGTCAACTCCATTCTAGTCTCTGTGCAGCTCAAGTCAAGTGTGGAGACGACGCCGACGCTGACGTCGCTCTTGACCGTAGTCAACGGATAAACCGCAAGTGATTGCGGCAGGAACAGAGTTCAGAACACCGAGCAGCGTCTACCGAGCACATCCCAAGCAACGCTTTCAATTACCAACTTAACGCTGATTACTTATTCCTCGGTGTTAAATCCTGACATGCGCTTCTCTCCTCCACTTCCCCAATCCAAATCGCCAGACCACAAGGCATATTAGTCAAAGCGAATTGCGGCTGGTCTCATAAGGAGTTTTGGTGTTGGCTTTGGACTCGCCTTCGTCTTAGCCTTCGTTTTCGTCTGTTATTCTGTCGCACACTTTCGCACACTTTTGCACACTGGCCTTTCAGCTCTCTCTCAGCTTGGCACTTAATCTCGCCTCTTTGGTATGCACGGACTGTATTCAAATGAATTCTGATTGAATTCATTGAAGCTCATCAGTGAGAAGCGATTTTTTTTGATCTAAGACAGACACACACACAGTCAGATTGTCGGAGTGTACGAGTCGGTAGTCAGTAGTCAGTCAGTCAGCTAGTCCGTTAGGCAGTCAGTTGGTCCTGCCTGGTCCTGGTTGGTCCTTGCTGAGCACATCCCTCCGACATTTATTTTCAGTAATGGAAAAAATGTGTTCTGCAATTTCGCTCATTTTTATACATAAATTGTGCCACGCACATTGATATATATGTATATATACATATATATATATATGTATGCTTGTATATATACGGGCATAATGCTAAAAAGTAAAGTAAATAAAGGATAATGCAGCAAGGATATAAATTACATAAAGCAGCTAGAGAATGACTAACTGTGGCAGCTCAACAGCCACTGGACGCGAACGTGGCCAGCATTGTGCTGGCTACTCAAACAAGGGGCAATACGCAGGGTGTAGGGGGTAGTAGGGGGTAGTAGGGGGTAGTAGGGGAAGGCAGCAAACGGCAAAACGGATGCCAAGCCGGCGCATTAGAAAATGGCGCACAGGAAACAGGAAGTATTTTTAACGATTGGTAAATTTTGACGGGCGCCTCATAACGCGCCATTCCCCCCTCTTTTCCCCACATTTTCCTCCTGCTGCCGTTAGCTTAAAATTTTTGCAATGCGTCGCACTCTTTTCCCTGAACACATCGTCTAATATTCCTTTGTTATTGATGGAAATGCAAATTGGATTTTGGGAAAATTCGCCTCCTTGTTTGCATTTATACTGCCCTTTCCACATTTTCACTCTGCTCTGGGAATTGCGTGAAAATTTATAGAAAATTATTAACGGCAGCCGAGCGTTGCATTTATCATTCCAAATTTGTGTTTACTTGGCAATTGTGGTCGACTTGTGCTCTCAGAGCGTCGCTAGTGTCCATATTTGAGTCCCACTTTAGAAGCAGAGCTTTGTGAATTATCTTAAGTACACATATTAAGCTTAAAATTTGAAGGGACTTTGTTTGAGAAGAAAAACCTAAAAAACCTAATAAATCGTCTTGTCAACGAGCTAGGGTTCATTGACATGTGTATGCTATAATTAAGTTTGTCGTTCCAAATTCTAGGCCTAGTGTTATCAAAGTGCATATGAATACAAAGGTTTTGTGGTGAAATCAAATTGTGTGCTGAAAATTGAGCAATTTCTGCAACCAGAAACTACAATTTTTATAAAGACTCAACTGGCAGTTAGTGTCAATCAAATTGAGCAATTGCATCCTATACAATTTTTTGGGATGGACTTAAAGCAAATAAAGAGACTCACAATTGTCAATAATTCTAATAGAAAATTTGTAATTATTTTTTAAGTTCTGGATAAGCCCATAGATATGGTTAACCTCGACCTTAATGTAATCAGAAGTTTTGTAGCCCATAAGATTATTTATTAAATTGCCTTTTTAGATAAAAATGAATACAAATTTTTAATCACAGTGGAATCCGGTTATAACGACTCCGCTTAAAGCGTCCGTCCGGTCATTGCGACGAAAATTCGATGACTTGTTTGGTCCCCATACAAGCTTTTTTTTCATTGCTCGTTTCGTCTACCGGGTATAACGACGTAAAATCGTCGGTCACTTGAGTGTCGTTATAACCGGATTTTTTTTACATTATTTTTATGAAAAGACTAGACTAAAACTGATAGACTTAATAGACCCCTCTACTGTTTCTCAGAGTAAGGGGTCTAAAAAGACTACTTTTCTTACAAACACAATTTTTATACTCTCTGCAAGAGTATATTGGGTTTGTGCAAAAGTATGTAACAGGCAGAAGGAGGCGTGGCAGACCCCATAAAGTATATATATTATTGATCAGCATCACAAGCCGAGTCGATATAGCCATGTCCGTCTGTCCGTCTGTCCGTCTGACCGTCTGTCCGTCTGTCCGTATGAACAAACAGATTTCAGAGATGGTAAGAGCTACAAGTTCGAGCTTGGTGTCAATCGATCACATATTTAGTCAGTCAATACAAGAATCTTTTTTTTTTTCGATGCCACGCCCCATTCGCCCACAATGAGCAAAAAACTAGACACACCTCGGAAAAAATCGGTGTTTTCGGCGAATATCTCAGTAACCATGGCACCTAGGATCACCAATTCTGGTATGGAGGTTCCTAGCGACAGCGCAAATGCATTGCCATTTGAAATTTTGGACTGCCACGCCCACTTTTTCCCACAATACATACAAATAATTCTTAATTTTTTACGCATTTGTTCATGTAGTACAGCATTGTAATTGTATAATTCGAGTGGAGGCTAACTATATCAAACTATTCCTGAAAGGTGCATTAAAATCGGACTACAAACAAGAAAACTAGAAGCGTTACAATATTGATAATTGAACGCAACATCACTAATGAGTGCAAGCGAGACAGAAACGTTTTCGCTGCTTGTGTGGCGACAGCTCTGGCCGCAGTCGCTGGCCACGCCGAATACACACATACAAACATATATGCATCATATATTTTTAAACGTATGTGTATTCGCATACATACAAACAGATGTATGTGTGATAATGTTTAGATTGTTTTTGTTTCAATGTGTTTTAATGCAAGTACTAGATATTGTAATATCTTGATACCGATTTTAATAATAATATCGGGATTAAACTGCAGAGAGTATTATACGGTCGGGCGTGCTCGACTGTACTGTTCTTTCTTGTTTTTTTAATATTTCTTCATATAGCTTTTATGTTTTTTTCAGAATGTTATAAAACAACTTTAAAGCATTGCTTGCCTCAGTGACAATTCCTAAGAATTTTGGTCTGCTTTTCTGTGTCCCTTTTTGGCTCAGCAAAGTTGGAACAAAGTTTGTACGATTCCGTTGCTTTGACTTCGAACTTAAGTTTCAGTTTAACTTTAATAATTTGAAATCATCAATGCAATTGTTGCCATTGTCCACGCCAATCCTTGAAGCGCCCTTTTCCCTTTTTCCTCTCTTTTCCACTCGAAAGAGTCTCGGGCAATGGTCGCTTGCAGTTTACTTCAAAGTAATTAACGACGATCCAAAACAGACGCCAATTTGCATAGCTTTGGCTTTAGCTTTAGCTAACGCTGCTCAATCCGAGTACACAAACACACACACCCACACACTCATACACATTTATAGATATATATGTATATGAAAGACTTGCAGCTCGGAAACAAAACCTCTTGAATTTTAATTAAACGTTTTTATGCAAGATTCCGGAACGCCTTGTGCTTCTCATTTTTCTTATTTTTGGTTCAGTTTTGGTTCGTCGTCATCGGCTTCCTTGTTGTTCTACTAGCTGTCGTACTGGTTCTAGTTCTTGTTGTTGTTGTTGTTGTCGAGTGCATTTGAATTTTTGCCTTTTGCGTTGTTGGTCTACTACGAGTATAAGCTATTGCATTCTCTACCAAATAACCGGGAATATTTTTCTGGCAGCTGCAACAAGCACAAGCAAATGAAGAAAATGAAGAACAGCAAAGGCAATAAGAATAAGAATGAGATGAAATGAAAATGAAAATGGTAGTCCCCATGATGTCGGGTTCGAGAAAGATAGGGGGGGGAGGAGGAAAGGGAGCACAGGGTCTTGGGATCCATTGACTGCACTCTGTAATTCAATTATCGACTCTTGGCAGTAAAAAGTGTTAATTATTAGTTTCCTTTCTGCAGCGTTGAAGATGTCGCTGCTGTCGCCTCGGATTCTCCTGGGGGAAAATACTTGCTAATGAAGACGTTGTTCTGAAGAAGCAGCTGCTGCTGCTGCTGGATGAACTGGTTGGCTAAAAAAGAAAAATATGCATTATAATTAAGCACTTTGGCATTGATGACTGTCACAGCCAGCCAGGCCAACCACTTGATCTAACGATGCAGCGGCAACTGACAATTGAGAGTTGGCTTCTTTGAAGTACAAGTTGATAATTGATATTAATTTTAAGCATATTTTTTTCTGAAGCTAAGCTAATTAGTTTCGATATTGGCTCAAAAGCAGTAAGTCTGTGAAAAAATGCATTAAAGAAGGTAAATAGTTAAAGCATACTTTCAGGAGCAAACGAATTTTAGAGCTCAGCGTGAAAGTATGCTACAGTATTTAAATCTTGAGCTGGAATTATTATTCTACATTGAGAATGAGCACTCTTCTAATAAACCCCAATCACGTCAACTAATTGTTATTCTGAACGCATTGACGCTTTTGGGGTCGAAAAAGATATCGGGAAAAAAGTCAAACATTTGGGCAACATCACACTTCATTAGCGCAGGTTATCGCTGAATTGTGCCCTTTCGCCCAACAAAGTATCAGTTGTGGCCTCGTGCTCGTACTCAAACTCAACCTCGAACTCGAACTCTTTTCACGTTTTTCGTGGCTATTTGAATTTCGAATGCACATGGCGCAGACATTTGAAAAACGGCAATGCGAATGAACAGCGCCAACTCCCAGGCACGAAAAAACTGCAAAGCTCCAAAACAGACAGACAGACATACAGACACACGGGCAGGCAGTCAGGCAGACTAAGAGGCAGGCAGAAATGTAGCATATGAGAAGCCTGTGGATAGAGGAGCTTGGCCGGTGTCAAAGGCAAAATACAAATTCGAAACGAAACGAAACGAAAAACAAGAAAAAGTAAAGTGAGTGGAGGGCAACCATAAATTATGCAGCACGCGGTAGCTGCAATCTGATGCCCTCAACGAAATGTCGGCTGCGTTCAATTTGTAGCACTGTGGCCCATGCCTTACTATCTTCCACTCACTCTCACTCTCAATCCCGCAACAGTTCGACTGTCTTCCATCCCTCTCTCTCGCATGTGTGGCAGCTGCGGCCGCAGGCCGAACTTGCCACGGAAGTTACAGTTCGCATGCAACTGCCAGCCGTGGCTTAGCTATGAAATCTGCACCACACGCGTGTGCCGACAATGCCAACGCCAATGCCAGACGGCACAATCATCAAGGGGAGAAATTGAAGCGGCGGACAGAGAAGTAGGTCCTTTCGCACAATAGGCGCAACTGCAGAAAACGTGGAAACATGCGTGTATGCCGGAGTAGTACACTGTGGAGATACCTCTTGATTGGCTAGCATTTTCAAAGCTAGTCAGCATTTGCCTCAAATCAAGCACACAGTTAAAGCCAAGTCAATTTTAATCAAAAAGTCAACTAAGTATAATTCGGAAGTAGATAACAATTCTTAAACTAACAAATTAAATTAATATTAGCTACAGAACTCTGCTAAGAGTTATTCAACATTGTTTTATATAAATAATAATGTCATTAAGAGTTACTATTATAGGTTTAAATACTACTTAATAAATCTGAGTAAGATTTTTCTGTAGAAAAAACAAGATTTATACATAATATATGTGAACAAATAACTTATAACAAAATATTTATAGCTCTTAACAAAGTCTACATTCATCAGTGTCAACGTAGTCAATTTTACAGGGCATCACGACCACAAATTTCATGTAGTTATGGAGTATCCATTTCTCGTTTTTGACGTTTTTTTTGTGGTCGACATTGTCAAGGCAACCGAGCTTTGCCAGAGTTCCGGAACTTATTGGCTAGTTTGTGGGGTAACTTAACAAAGGACGTCAAATTGTGCAGTGTGTGCAGCCTTTAACCATCAAATTGCAATTGAATCGGGATATTGTGTTGATAAATTTGCAATAAATTTTAATTAAAATATGAAAACACTGCTATTTATTCTGATTGTGTGCTCAAATTTGAGATTTATGACTGTTTAATTATTTGCATACATTTTCGTTTAAATAGTCGCCATAATTGTAATGTCGAAATTAACAATTGACAAGCGAACACGTCAAATTGAATGCTTTGAGGTTACTTTTATTACGCATACGTCGTGTACTCCGAGTTTTATTTAGAGCCTGAAGCGTTAAGAAAAAAAATTATATTTTAGCATTTTAGCGTTAATGTTTTTGAACGGCTACAAGCTCCACTTAAAAAGCAGCCAACCGTGTTGAAAAAATCAGCAATAAATTCATTCAATACATTTCTTTTTTATTCATTTTATTTAAGAGCATATTATGATCGATGGCAGTGGCTGTAGCACAGTGCAAACTAAAAATGTGTTAACATTTGAATTTATTGTTGGTAGCTTAGGATTATAATGGAACTTTTTTAATTGTGGAAATATATCAAGAATTCTTTAATACTTTTTATTTTAGCGTAATTGAACTGCAATTTTTATTACACTGATGGAAGTACTAAATTTTACTATTACTTAAGCAGTCTTGAAAATAATTTTATTAAAATGTTAGTTTATTAGTTAGTGTTGTTTTATATTAATAGTTTAATCATTGAGTTTTTGATTGCACATTTTTGTCAGACACTATTCGCGACGCATTATATGAAACCTTTTTTGCGGCTACGTAAAATATTCTTCATAATTTGGTGTGCCTTCGAAAGTGTAAATGTATCAATCATACGCCATGGCAGCCAAGTGAGCGCCTCGCTGCCAACACGTACAAAGTGCAGGTGTGTGCATGATATCGCATGAGAGTCTGGTGTGAGAGTGTGTGCGAGTTTGTACATAATAAACTGTTTTTATGCTTTAATTTACATCATGGCTGGCTTAACGCTGCTGTATATATTTAATAATTTTTTACGTACATTAAAAGTGAACACATTTTAACGCAGTTGGTGTATTATTGCTATTATTTGTTTTATTATATTTAAAACATGAACAGCGAGTAAACTAAAAGTATGTTGTGTACAAATTGAGTTTGTTGCGCTGTCGCTGCTTTTGGCATTGCCAATTTTGCTGCCAGTCATCGGATGCTGCCATTGACGACATGGTAAATTCGTTGCCATTGCCACGTCACTCACAAAATACTGCATGCAAAATGAAAGAAGCAAAAAAATAAAGGGAAGTTAAAAAAATCAAGTAGGATAGATGAATGGCGTGTACTCGACAGTTAAATACCCGTTATGCTGAGAAATTCATTAATGGAATCGAGTTTTATAAGTGTTTCTACAGAAATGCATTTATATATTTAACTGGCATTATGTAGTACCTGAGGTAGTACCTAAACTGATCTGTCATGTGCTTTACTACAATTATTATTATATTTATGGCAGCACTTGGCATATACCCATACTCTATACGCAACGGGTATTTATATGAAGAATTTAAGCATAAAGACAAGCCATACTCAGCTTTCAGGGTGTTGTCTGGCTGGCATAATTTAATAGAGTCGGTAATATCAATAAATTTTAAAAGCCTTTTAATGCGCATCGATAAAAATAACCACGAAGCATCTTTTTGCGACATAATTATGCTGAAGCGTTGACAGCATTGTTCCAATTGAGTTGCTCGAGTAATTCGGAGCCATCAACAAAGTATTGGCAAGGAGCAACGGATGCAGAGTTTTAAAAAAAAAAAAAGTATGTACAAAAATATTGAGGAATATGATTAATGTGCAGTAAAAACAATATTTTACATGCACTAATAGAAAACAAGTGAGTGGGATTAAATCAATATAAAGTTGTATATTACTAAATGTAGTCTGTGAGATAAAGCATTCTTCGATTGATAAAAGATCGAAAAGTTACAAGCTCTCTCAAAAAAATCCAGTTTAAATGCCATTTACTTATGACCTAATTAACATAATTGAGTGCACAACTCTACCAATCTAACAAGAAGTTGAAGTCCACTTTAAATTTGGTTAACTTTGAATATGCCAAAAGCAGTTAAACGCATTTCCCAATGCGATTTGCTGATGGGGGCCAAGGACTCTTCAATATTTGTAGCATACTTTTGCGCACTCATGCACACTAAACCAATGCCCCAAACTTGTAAGCGCCACTCGCACGCTATCAAATCAACTCAGCAACATGTTCAACTCTGGCTAAGCCCCCATGGAAATTTACTCACAGCAAAGGCAAAAACAACAACAAACAAAAAATAGTGAGTAAAAATGTACGCGAATAAAAAAAATTATAATAAGTAGCAGACCGGCGATGGCGAACGATAAAATGTGTTGAGCGCTGTCGTTCATATGCAATGGGAAACGAAAGAATGCAACAAACCGCAAACAGGCCCCGCCCACTGAGCACCACCAATCCCATTCACCAGCAGCTCCACCACAAGCAGCTGTAGAAGCACTTAAAGCCACCAAAGACAATGCCAGAGTATGGATCCCTTGTTGAAATGCAACCAACGAAAATGCATGGCATTAAGGGAATGCCAAGCGAGCTGGCCAACAAAACAGAACCAAATAAGTACGTTAAACTTTAAAATGATGTACGGTGAAATATCCTATATTTTTAAACAAAGCTTGAGGTGTAGAACTCGTCAGTATATAATCGAATAGATTTAATATATCTTTGGAAAAATGGTTAATTGATTTTATTGAAATATATTTGGTAGGTAAATGAAATATCCTTTAATTTTATACAAAGCTTGAGGTGTAGAATTAGCCTCTATTTAATAAAATAGATTTAATATATCTTTAGAAAAATGCTTAATTGATTTAATTGAAATAGTTTGGTAGGTAAATTGTTCGTTGACATGAACAAAGTGATGGTTAAAATGTAAGAAATATAAGCTAAAACTGTTGGCTTCCTGGTATATATTATTTTTATAGAATGTAGACCGATTTAAACAGATAAGAAATACAAATTGGTAAGGACTAGTAAGTTTAATATGTTTTCCAATATGTTAAAGACTTGATACTTAAACTAGTCACTAGTCAGCAATGCTAAAAGACTGCAACCTTTTAAAATTTCTTATACTCAACAAAATCTACTTTTTGTATAGCCAAATAAAGCCAAACAACTCAGACTTAGATTTTGATGATTTGGTAAGTAGAAAAGTTAACTCTGCCATTTCCATTGCAGTTGCCTTTTGTGGTAGTGGTAGTGCAGTTGTTGTTGCTGCTGTTGGCATTGCTGTTGGGCTGCTGTTGGTGTTGAGGCCATTGCAACTTTGGTTACGGTTTGTCGCTTTGCTGCACACCAAGCCAGCAAATGCCTTTGGCTTATGAAATATTTAAACATTTTGTGGCAACATATTTGCACTGGGCCTTCCACTCAGTGTTGCCTTAGACATTGCATGCTAGAGAGAGGGGTGAATAGAGGTAGAGGGGGTAATATTGGAGCTATTGCTAAAGTTCAAGTGACACTCCCAGCGTATGCTATTAATATTGTGCGACAGCTGTTGGACTGTTTAAATATTTATTCAATACGCAAAAAAGTATGGCGTCGAGTCGGCTTATCGGGAGCCAACGATGACGAGGGCAAACGTAGTCATTGTCATCGGTTTTTGTTTCGCCGTCGCCTTCGTTGCCTCTCGTCCTGGTTGGCTTTCCTTTTGGCTGATATGCTAATTCGGTTATGGTTACGGCTGCTGATGTTGCTGCCACTGCCGCTGCCGCTGCTTCTATTCTTTGCGGTTGTCCTTGTCGTTGGCTGAGAAAATTTCATTATGCCAATTACTTGCATCAAAGCTGCTGGGATAATTGACTTTGCTTAGCGGCAAAGGCAGCATTCGAGTCCTTTCCCTTTGCCCTCAATATTGTTGAATTTGAAGCGCTTGCATAAGACGCCTTTATGGCTTTGAGTTGACTCTCGCACATTGCACATTAGGTGCCCTATGTGTGTGTGTGTGTGTGCGTTGGCCCCATTTTGGAAGCATAAAATAATTAAACCTAATTGACAGTTTTTGGCACCACCTTTGTCCTTTGTTTCCTTTAATCTAATCAGCTCAACTTCGACATCCAGTGCCTGCTTAGCTTTTAGTTTAGTTGGTCATGGAGTTGGTTTCTTTTCAGGCAAAAGTAACTAGACCACTCAATTTAAAACAGTTAGTTAGTATCAAAGAGTGTGTAGAATTTAAGTTTTGAAATTTGAATACTACTCATGAAAACCAACAAAAGGATTAAATGTTTAGAATTAAAAAGGACAATTCTGCACCATTTGGAAAATATTTCTTCAGAAATATTATAAGCGTTACCTAACTGTGATTTTGATGACTCAAAAAGGGCCTTTTCGAAGCGCTCCCGTATCCTAACCGACTTCAAGCCATAGCATCTTCCGGGACCGGATTACTAAGGGCCATCATTGGCCTATGAGTTGCCCGCCAGAGGGCGTCCGGCTTAACCTAACCTAACCTATCTGTGATTTTCCTTTCAAAACTTTGTTTCCTAGTGTAGGAAGTAAGCATTGCTTTTTATAAACTCATTTCTTATTTAGCCTACCTGTATACAATCAGTTTCTGTTTCGATTATTTTACCTAAAAATTCTTTTTAACAAATTTCCGTCAGAGAATTACTTTCTCTTCAACCACCATGAGAATCTATCCGAATGCAGATGTTTGGTTCTATATTGACAAGCCTGGCTGCTGGGGCAGCTATCAAAAGTATGGGCCCTATCATAGTTGGAAGTTGCCCAGCAAAGAGTTTACGCCCAAATACATGTACTATTGGCGTGATACCGAAGGACATAAATTGCGTGATGTAAAACGCAAGGATCTGTATTTCGAAAACTGGCCAAAGTCTAGAATTCGTGCGCAAGCTTGTCTGGGCATGCTCTACGCAACTGGATATCGGTTCATTAAGCTCAGCATGGCTCCACCATCAGGCTTCAAATGTGCACCACTTCCGGTGAATCTGGCCACCGCTCAATACGTTAAATGTAAGTCAATTGAGTTTGTGTTGGAATTTCCTTAACCCCTTTGGCCTATTAATCTTTATAGCCCATCTGAAGAAATTGAAGAAGGAAGAGAAGCATGCACAGAAAAAGGCTAAGCAGGAGGAGAGTGAAAAGAAGAAGGCGGCCTTGGCTCATAAAAATAGGGGCGCTCCTCGACCAAGAAACTAGACATTACTCCACAACATTTGATAAATTGAATTAAATTCGTATTAGTTTGTTGACCACAAAAGTTATGTAGTTAATAGTTATGTAGTGTGTTGTGTTTGTTAGTTATTAGTATAGATCAGTTCAACTAAGCTGCTAGTCTTTATCTAGACGCATTACCATTATGCTAATTGTCAAGTATACGCAACGATGGACCGCTCCATAATAGAAATGGAAATAACGGCTATACAAATTTCAAATTTAAAAATAAAATAAATTTAAAACTACTACAGCTTTTTTGCCTGAGCGGACATTTAAAAGTCTTATTTTAGCGAACTTTAAAAATTGTTTATAACAAGTCTGAAAAGTGGAGACAAAAATTCAAGCATGGGCAAAGGGAGTCTGTAAAATCTGTATCACAAGACGGTTCCATTCTCTATTATCCATATGAATACCATAACAAGTCCACCCTGTCCGAATTCTTATTTCCTAACAATAAAAGTGAGAATTTCAGAATTTAAGGAGAAGTTCGACGTGTCCCCTGTGCGGCTGCTCCTTGAATTGTATTGAAACAATTTTAAAACACCACAGTGAATGCCATCAGAAAATTGTCTTAAAAAGTAATCCAGAATGCGCATCAAAAGATTATTATATAGAATGTAAGTTAGAGCTGTCAGTAAGCAAAGGTTTTTTAATATTCCTTAAATGTGCTATTTATTGGAATGTGAACGGAGCTCGGCTCACAATGCCTCACTATGTCAATTGCAGAAAGTTTTATATATCCATAAAATACAAAATTGAAATTAAATTCAAATTGTTTTATATTGTAGTGCAGACTGTTCTTTGTTATACTAAAAGACTTATAAACTTATATTTACTTATTGCTGAATCTCACTTCAGTATGCATGCAATTTTTAACTTATTCGTACTACCCTTTTAGACAATGAGTTCTTTTATTCGCAATTAATTGTAATCATGTAATGTATTTTTGATGAAAATAAGAAAGTAGTGAAAATGGTTGTTTAATAACAAACACAAACCATCTCTTGCTTGTCATTTTTAAATAATTTTCGTACATCAATTATAATCAAATTTATCAATTTTACAATTTTCGTTTCAATACATACAATAAAATGAAATGAAACTGCGTACGTAAAAGTCTAACTATTTGCATAGAATATTTTGTAGCCCATATTCAAGAAACTATGGTAAAACAAATGTGTTGAGATGAATGATATACTCGTATCCTTTGAATACATAACGCACAACTACCGCACAAAACCAACTTCAGTTCAGCTCATTAGACAACAATAATTTGGTTACACAAAAGTACACACATGAGCATACATTACATGTAAATGTCTGCACACACAGGCATATGGGCGTATACATTTATATGGGTAGATTTATCAGTGTTCATATGTATTTGCTGATTTTCATCGGCCGCATAATTAGCGTAGCCAAGCGCACTGATTAACTTGCATTCAACAATTTTCAATTGAATTTTGCAGTTCGTTGATTCGAGCCAACAAAAAAAAAATTAAAACATGTTGAAAAAAAGTAAAAAAAAATATATATAAAGACAACACGCAACTGCATTGCAATTGCAATCAGTATAGGAACTGATGTGGGTGCTCCGAAACGAGGAGAGAAATGAGGGATAGGTTAATAAAAATACAAAGCGGGATAAGAACGAAATGAAAAATGTGCAGTCGGATAAATGATGAATGTGAAATGTACCATTAATTAATTCGATTAAATGCTGCAATTCAGCCAATCAGCCAAAAAAAAGGTAGGGTTTTGGCAGAAATACCATACACAGAGGAGCAACAGGAGCACTGAAAGGCCAGGACAGCACAGGACACAGTTAAGAGTCAGTCAATCAATAAAGCACCCACAAATTACTGCAAAGAATTATGAAACCGAATGTTCGCAGTCAGAGTTAACCAGAAATTAATTTGAATTTTAATCATTTAATATGATTTGCTAAAAGTCTTTTTATTTATTTTGTTGTTTAATGGAATTGGTTTTATTCACATTGATGGTTGGCTTTTATTTACCCTCATTGTATTGTGAATTGCCTTATGAATTAATGTTTGTACTAAAACTGATTATTTGCGATTATGGGAGTTCCATATGACCGCACAGCTTATTTTAGTGAAAGTGATTGAGATTTGACTCAAATTTGACAGAAATTAAAAAAGATTTTATAAAAATTAAACGAATTTGTTTCTGTACACGCTAAACATACCGCTATGAATTTAATTTGATTCTTTAAACCCACGGAAATATTTATATTTTCAGACTACTTACTTAAAAAGAGTAGAGTTCATATATATTTTTGATTAGCCCCAAAAGATGAGTCGAGCACCTCCTGTGTCACTGCCCTGCTCTAGCCCGCAAACGACTTAAATGCTTGGTAGCACACACACTATTCTCGCTCAAAGAAGCCTCCAGAAGATCGCCAGGAGAGTTACTAGCCTTTGCTAAACTCTCCTGCATTTTATGGCTCCTTATGGCCTATGCAATGTCTCCATACAGGAGCGTTCGGCTTAATCTAACCTAACCTAAAAGCCAAGTAGATATAGCGATGTCCGTCTATACGATATTGTAGATCTCTGAGGCTATAAGAGCTGGAGCCACAAAAAAAGGTATTCAAGCTCGGAAATCATCACATTATCGCATGTCCCCAATGCTCCTACTTAATAATTGTTGACCTAAACTTAGAAACTACTAACATAATATCTCCTCTCATGGCACTAATCAATTGAAGTCAGTGTTATTTCTACCACATATACGAAATGAGTTAAAACTCACACGTTGAAGATGTTGTATAAATTGGTTAGCTGCCACGTAGTTACTATAGGATCCTACGGTTTAAAATAATAACTCAAGACTGCCTACAATTTTTAAGAAATCAGCTTTCTCCACTTTATTACATATATTGCTAACGTTTATTTTCTTTTTAACACTAGGCACAGTAGCATTTATTTTAATTTCATAAATTTTATTGTTCAACTGCTTGGGTTTAAAATGCTTTGTGTACTCACTATCATTCCTTCTGTTCAGTCCTGAACAAGGCACAACTCACAAAAATTTCTAGCACTACACAATTACACCAAGAAACATTTTAAACATGAAGGAAAAGAAAACTTGCTCCGATGATCGGCAAAATTTCGTTGCAACTCGCATGAGTTTGCCTTTGTTTATGGTTTCACGTGAGTCACAATTCCCAGCACTTCTTGAAACCTGTTTACCTAAGATGCTTTTTAGGTAATCGTTTACGAGAGGAAAATTTGGATGGCATTCAAAAGCAGTTCAAGTTAGCCGGCGGACACTATAACGTGCATTGTCAACAAGGTGTGTCTGTGAAACTGCAAGGTTAAATAGGTAATTTAATAACTTATGTTTGCAGAGAACCGTGGAGAGGAATTCAGCACTAGAACATACTCCCGCTACAAACATATTACGGGCTTTGAGAAGGTGCCATCCTACCCATATCCAGAGCAACGTCCCCTGAAATGCGATCGCTCACTGTCCACTTGGCGTAGTTATCATCAGGCTCCGAATCGCTATGGCGTCCTACCGGAACCTTACAAAAGTCGCATGGGTTCCAAGGGCTCAGTGTTTGCCAAGATGCATACCACCAAAAGTCGCGTTTTAACAAAGATACCGCCACCACAGTTTTACGAGGTACCATCGGAGGTTGACCGATTATTCAGAGCGGAGAATAAGCAAAAAGGCATTTTTCTATCAAGTAAGACAGCCAGCTTATTAGGCTAGCTTTCAAATATTAAAACTTTTAAAGGCCAACTCTTAAACCTATTGAGGGAAAAAGAATTTATTTTAAGCACTTCAAATTCTTTTTTAAAGAGGTCTAAAAAGAGTAGTTTTGATAATAATTTAAATTTAACTTTACTGCCTTTAGATGCTCGAGAGCATCGTCCCAGTTCGCGTGCCATGGTGTCAGATTTGTCGACCTGCTGGCACAATCCCAGAGACCCAGGTCCCACTGATACCTACACCAATATGTTTGAGATCAATGCCAGAATGACGCCTGTTGTGAAGACACCAGCTGACAATCCGCACCTGTTTCTGCCCTATTCGTGTGTGCCCACTAAACCCAACGATATGATAAGACGTAATTCTAGTTTCCAACCGGGTCCAGGACGTTATGATATACGATATCCAAATGTTTGTAGTTGTGAAAGAGGCAAGAAGTCCATGCCGGGTCTGACGGTGCAAATAGAGAAACAAAAACGCTTCAAGTTCCGACGTTTGCCCTACACGCGCATCAATTCCAAAAAATACTGTGAGCCAGACTGGCGACATGTCAAGGGTCATGGACACAGGCATGTCTTCCAAATGGGCAAGCATGATTTGCCCGCGCCACCGGCTAAGAAGACGGCAGTGAAGGGCAAAAAGGCCGAGAAGCAGTTGAAAATGTTTGCGGATGGCAAATATCTAAACATGTTAATCAATCCGAGACACTATCCTATATCCCTGCGGGACTTTCCAGTGGCTCCATATGTGCCGCGTATTGTCTACAATTGTGTGGCCAAGCGAATTGTGCGCAAACAGCTGCGGAACAATAAGAAAATTGCCTTCCTGAGTGGACAGGAGCGTTGGAAGGACGGCTCACGTCCTCTTCAGCTCACTGCACGCCAGCTGGAGGCCATTAAGGAACGACTGCCACTTGATCGTCGTCTCTGCGATCATCCATTGGTGCTGCGGGAGTCGAAGATCATGAGCCGACTTCATCATGTGCCACACCACATGAGGAACACGTATATGCCCAAGTTACGCAAGCGGCTCTTCAAATTCCTGCCCATACCTGGAGCTCGTGTACTTGTAACAGATAGCGATATTAGACCTGACTTGCATTTCGACCGGGAGAATCCCACGGGCATGTATAACCGTAAGCTAGATGAGACACTGTTCTATAGGGATTCCGTGATACTGGAGATGCAACAAATGGAGAAACAGGAGGACAAGGAAAAACCCGTCGATACATCGATGAGTGCTTCGGGCTCTGCGTTCTCCAGGCAAAGCAACGTGTCCATGATACGGCAATCGGCCAGTAGAGCATCGCTGAAGCGCAGTATTAGCAAAGCAGCTGTCATGGTTCTCAATCCCAGCGAGACACGAGCCAGGGAACTCAAATCCGAGGCAGCTGCTGAACAGGCAGCTGTGGCTGCTGCCGAGGTAGCTGCAGAGGTGGCTGCTTCTTGAGGCAACTTTCCCACAATTAAAAATTTTAAAATAAAAAAAATGTAGAATGGGAATAGAACTAGGAATGAAAGAAAGAAATATCACACACGAGCCACGTTTACATAGTTTATGATTTATGCGCCATGCTCCAGTAAATTCTGAAGCCACCAAACTGTGAGCAGCAGAAAGTAACTTTTGACCATAAAATAAATAACTTTTCAGTCTCTGCTTCCGTACGTTTCTGTGTATGTGTGTGTGTGTAGCAGTGTGTGTGTGTCCTAAAATGGCCAAAACCGGCAGCCAGCACGAAATAATTAAGTTTTCCAACGTTTTGCGGAATCTGTGCCGGGTCCGGACTGTGTCTCCTGCTCTTTCCGCCTGATGTGCCCGCTCCTGGTGCTGCCTCTGCTCCTGGTAGTTCTTCAACTTCTATCTACGTGTGGCTCGCTACATGTGGCCATTAAAATTACAAGCATATCTCATATCTTCTTGCTTAGATTGTAAAACATAATCTGTTATCAATTATTTTAGCTGCGTGCTTTTGCCAGCTCAGGCAGGGAGGGGAGTGGAGGCCCATAGGCGTGGCCAAGTCAGAAACTAGCAAAAAGCGCACACATTGCATTTGGCAAGGGCTGAAAGAAAACTTTCCACATATTTATGACTTAGTTAAAATTTTGGCATGTAAGCAATTTCATTTGATGCGCCTCAGTTTATGCTTCCATCTCATCAAAAATGTGAGTCCTAATCGATTTTACACTCGTTACCCAAGTGCGTGAGTCAGTCAGTGTGTGTGTGAGTGAGTGTATGAGTGAATGAATGAATCAGTTGTGCGAGTGCTGTACTTAATTAAGTTTTCCGATGTCCGTAAAAGTGTTGATAGACAGCTGCCAATTCAGCAAATAACTGAGAATTGAATTGAGTAAGTGGGAGCCAAACTGTAATCGATTTCTAAATGAGTTGAAACTTGAAAATAACTTTCACAGTCTTTGCCAAAGACTTGAAACACTTATAAAATTTTATTTATCTCTCAACAAAATTTTATGTAAATGAGTTGTCAAAATATTTATGCATCGATTTTGTTATTTGTATATTCGTTTAGTTTCGACTTTTAACTAAACTTACCGTGAATATTTCTTTATATTCTTTAGTCGAGCTCTGACACTTAAATATTTAAATTTGTATTAATTAGTTCAATTATTTGCTGCAAGTTATGGAAACTTTTTAGACCCCGTACTCTAAAAAAGAGTGGAGGGGTCTCTTAATTTAGTTAGAAGCGAAATGTGCGTAACAGGTAGAAGGAGGCTTTTCTGATCCCATAAAGTATATAAAATCTTGATCACCATCAACAGTCGATATAGAAATGTCCGCCTGTCGGTTTTTCTGTACGAAAGAACACCTGGATCGTCTAGACTACGAAAGATAGAGCAACCGAATTTGGAATAAAAATCTGTCAATGGTGTACGCAGGTCAAGTTTTTAAAAAGTTTTGCCACGGCACCTATCTCCCGCCACCTACCTCACTACCACCCTCCGTAAATAGTAAAAACTATTTTCATAACCGCACAACTTCGAGACTATCAGGTATCATACAGTTTGATACGGATTGGGCAACCATAGCCTATAGCCCCCATGGGAGAAACCCGTAAAAAACAGGACATTTATATGAAGACATGTAGTATAAGTTGAACGATCAACTAAACTAAGAATAATTTGCTGTATATTTTAAGTTGACCATATTGATTATATGGCATTCTATTAAGAATCAGTCTGGCATTTTTTCAACATGGTTGCTAACATTCTTTTTCAAAAATGCTTCTTCATTATTATTATATTATTATTATTTAACTTAACTTTCTTGAAAAAAAATAATAAGCTGCACATGCGTTTGTTTATTAATGTCATTATATTAATAAAACAGAAACTGTACATTCTGTAAATGCATTTCTTTCCCTTTCGCATGCAACTATTGTGCTCGCTTTTCAGTTACTGGAGTAAACAGAAGTGAAATGGAAACATCAGGAAGGATTCAAGGCTCCATTCAATGCATTTTGTTTACCAGATGCTGGCAGTTGGCAGCTGATTAACAATGACAGGAACTCCCCAACATGTCCTGGCTGCAACTTTTCGCAAAGAAAATTATTACGGTTAATGCTGTGCTCTATTGTGTGCTGTGTTTTTTGTTGTAGTTGTTGCAGTTGTTGTTGTTGCTGTTGTTGTTGTTGCTGTCGCTGTTGTTATTATTGTCGTTGGCGTTGCCATTGCCGAGTTGTCGTTGTCGTTGGCTGTGCAAATATTTTACACACCACAAACAAAAAACACAAAGCCAGTGCCAAAGCGCACAAGTAAAAGTAAATTATAAGCAAAAGGCAACAATGCGACGCAATGCTGAAGTGCAGCTGATTGTGCGCGAAAAGTTTTTTGCCCAAGATGAACGGGGCACGGAGGATCAGGTTGAATAGAATGGGAACCAGAACAAGAACCACAAACACAACGTGTTCGAGAACGAGAACGAGAATGAAAATGAGAATAAGCACGAGGACAACGAGGCAGTAACAAAAGCGGGAAAAGACACTGCACGGTTTTCGGTTAACATGAGTTATTATTGCAAAGTGGGCGGCTAACCGGCGTAAGACGTTGACTTCTTCCTCAGCTTTCTCTTCCCCTTCAGTTTCGTCTTCAAAGCTCCATCTACTCTAGGATGCAAATGTGAGCAAAGCTGATGTCTTTGTAAAACTATCAGACTTTCTGGAAGCTATGCCCACTATGTCATTACAATTAACACGGTCCTAAAGATTTTCTTTGGTTTCTAATCTTGTTCAATTGTCCAATTTTTTACTCATATTTTGTATAAAATATTCTACAACGTAAAATATATTTTTAGTATTTATATATATTTAATTTCTAAATTTTTATTAATTATTTAATAATGTTCATTCAATATTTCATTCTGTATTTTTGCAAGCTGTATTCTCTAAATGTTTTATAGGGTATCTAGTCATCGCCTCAAATAATATATTTTGCGTAGCATACTTTTGTGCGTCGACTGAACAAATGAGCCAAGCAGTTCGCCGCTGCATGCAACTTTGTCTATGAACCTTGGCTCAGCTTGAGTCACAGTCACAGTCGCAGTCACAGTCACAGTTACAGCAACGGTGTAGCCTTTGTCTGCTTTTCTTGTTGCTAAGATTTCTCTCTATTTAGGTCATGGGGTCATAGTGGGTGCAAATTACAGCAGCAGTGGCTGTGGATGCTGCAAGAGAAGCTGCAATCGCGCTGTGCGTGCGTCGTGAGCTGAGACTCGACATGTCGACTCTACATTTTCAAATAATTTCTGATTAAGCTTGGACCGTCAGGAAGTATGCGAGGCGGTGTGGGTCCACCCCGTTGGCGGTGATGCCAACTTGGCCGCCATGCTGTGTGACAAACGCAACGGGTGCACAGGCAACTCTGGCAGCATGCTGACATATTGCGGCGCATAATTTACCGTTGCTTATGCAATTCGCTTTTTATTTCGTAGTAAGGGGTATGATCGGTTTGTACAAAGTAGTCAATAGGTTGTGATTTGTATTATTGATCAGTATCTGCCGTAGAGACGGACCCTCTGTGTGATCGACTGACTGAAAACCGAGTGAACAATATTAAGACCTGTAGAAATATTAGTATTAAAACGAACTTCTAGTATAAGACAATTATAGAAGATTATAGATAAGATAAGTACATCAGCTTGCTGGTACAGGGCATATTATAGTCGAGCGGGCTTCTCTGCCCCAGCACATATTTTTTTCTTCGCCGAGTGCAACTAATTTTTGTTTGTTACCAGCAAAAGCCACAAAGATTTATGCTCGAGAAATTATGTTTTAAAAGTGAGCGTATTTCTTCCATGTTACATTTGCAGCTGCAGTTGTTGCTGTTTTTGTTGCCTTCTCCTTTGCGCTTAAGTTATTTAATATACTTTAATGTCAGCGAGCGTTTTCAGTTTCTCTCTTCTCTCATTCATACATACATGCATACATATATCTATATATAATGCATATTAGTATATGCGCATATAAAAGACGTGTATTATGAATGAGACGTGGGGGGAAAAGGGTGCAATGGCAACAAAAACAAAGCCAACAACAACAACAGCGAGAACAACAACAACGAGCAGCGAAATGTTCATAAAAATGTAAATGTGCAAAATGGAACGAGAAAGAGGAACAAGTGAGAAATCATAATAAAGCGCGTGTGAGGAAAGTGGAGAAGAGGAAGCGTAGCAGCTGAAGGTTGCCAAATGTTCATGTGTATATGTGTGTGTGTGTGTGTGTTTGTGACTGCATGTGTACGTGTGCGTGTGTGTAGTAGCAACTTTTTGCGCTGACATTTTAAGTGCATCTTGTGAATTATTTAAACAAAGAATAATTACACAAGGAATTAAAAACTTAATGCGACGAAGTGCATAAAAGTGCATGCCGTAAAATGCTAGACAATCTGCCCCAATGTCCACTACCGATTGAATTTTATATTAAATTATTATTAAAATTTAATTTTGCTTTCAATTTTGTAAATTGTAATTAATTTTCAAACTTTAGTGAGCTTTGTTAGCTAGTTTGTCAGTGTATCCATTTAGTCCCTTTAAGCATTTTTTACTAACGTTGAATGGATTAATTTATATTTATTTTGTTTTTGTCTACACCTTTTAGGTTTTAATCAACAAGTCACTTTCTGCACAAGCTACTTAGTGTCTATGCATGTGTGTGTGTGTGTGTGTGTACTTACTTTTATATAAATTCCACTCAAGTAAGCAAAAACAAAGACATAAACCAAACATGAGGCAATGCAAATGGCCTCAGTACAGCTCCATGTTGGCTCCTTCGGTTTGGACGCGGGGTGTGGGGGGAAAAGAGGTTGGCTGCTGCTGCTTGACGGCTTTTGCACACTTTCCGCTTTGTTATTATGCGTATTATGCAAACCACACCCCCTCAATTCCACCCTTTCCCTCGGTACTAGTCCTGCATGCCACTTACATTTTACTTTACGCGCTTTTGCCACGTATTTTTATAGCCATTTGGTTGGCAAAAGCAAAAAAAAATGGAGACAGCACTTCGTTGGCATAGAAAAAATGGCAAAACTCTAGTGCCGCTCTAGACGACCATAATGTACGCTGCAGACTCAATTAGAGCCACTGAAAACGCACACTGTATAACATTTGACGAAAGTGGAAATATGTTAAAGTGTGCGACAAATAATTTTTAATAATAACCATATGATAGAAAATATTTATTTATATTAAAAATAGAATAAAATATCATTAAAAATAATGCCATCTACTTTTTAATTGCAGCCTCTGGAATTTCCGGATAAGAAACTAAATTGGCAGCACCGAAAAAGCAGGAATCTTTGCCATTTTTTGTACCTTAAATAGTAGTGTACACACAATGGTGAGTACATATGCAGATAAGGAAAAAATCATAGAAGTATGGCTTAATCAGGCGTTTGCGACTAGTAGACACTCTTTATTTAAAGCTTTCCAGAGCTTTGCTCTGCTAAACATATGTTTCGAATAACACTTCAAACTGTCAAGTAATTTAGTCGAGATAAGTTTCCAATTCGTTTGGACATTTTCAATCATTTTATGAAGAAAACTAACACATGATTCTACTCTAGTTTCACGTTAAATAAGGGTATTTGAAATTTCATACGAATGCCAAGTGAAAGAAAGAGTGAAACAGATAGAAGAAGCTAGGAATGTGTGTGCCGAGCTTCTGTATGTGTGTGTGTGAGTGTGTGTGCATGTTGAAAAGCACTAAAAAGTATTATCTAAATGATAATTTGTTGCTGCCTGTCTGTTTGTTGAGTAATGTAATTTTATGTACAGCAGTGGGAGCTGCCATGCATAAACCATTGGAGACAAAGGCTTCAGCAGTCTACGCTCTTTCCCTTTCCCTAAGTCACACACTCACACACACATGCACACTGTAACGGCATGTGCTCGTATTTCTCTACAGTTTTGCGTGTATTATGTGCGTAAAGCATATTTCCGCTTCCGGTCACAAAGGCGGACAATTCGCCGACTGACGAAGTAAATGAAACAAAGCAAAATCACTTAGTCAGACATTTTGGGGAAAATGTCTCAAGTTACCATAAAACTATTTAGAACTAGTTGGTCTAAGACAATTCAATTGCATTCCATGCAATCCACTTCACAACGAAGTTTTTGCCAAACTGGCAACTGAAAAGCATTCAAGATTAGCCTCGGCTAGTTTACCTGCACAGATCCTCAAATCAATTGCACATTTTGCGCAACTTTGGACAAATGCAATGCAATTAAATGCGACAAAGTTCAAAATTGAATTGGAACAAAAATCGACGGACGTTCGACTTGGCCGGAACTCTATTGGCCGAAAATAAAACGCACGACAAAACGTTGGACAAGCCAAAAGGCAAAGCAGTCTAAAGGCACGACTATGACCAGATAAAACTGAACTGGACAAAAGTGGATGGGACGGGGGACGGTACGGGAATGAAATTCAATTCGGTTGCGCTCGATTGCGTTGCATTTCAATATAAATATTTATTTTATTTATACAGTAATACACAGATACACAGCTACACATACACAGATAGAGATGCAGACACACTCAGCTACACAAATGGACGGGGCGACAAGTTGCAGTTGACAGTAAAAGATGTTGTGGAACCCATTTGTTTTAGTCAATGGATGGCAACGGTACAAAGTCACTCCACAGTTCACTTGAGTTCAGTTTCGACTAGTTCGATTCGGTTCGGTTCGGTATGTGGCATTAGAATTCAATTTTCAAACTGATTTCGTATCTATGTATCTGTATCTGTATCTGTAGCTGTGTTATGTGTACTGTGTTCTGTCTGTGTTGTCTATTCTAGTTTGGTTGAATGCCATGCCATAACTTTGGCTTTGCTGAGAGCTTCTCAGACTCCTGACGTTGACTTTGGGTCTGAGCTGGTCTAGCTGTCAGTAAAACGAGAAAAAAGAGAGACAGAGAGCGGGGAGAGGGATGCGGCACCAGTTGTGCAAAGCAAATTGCGTGTGGCGTTTTTGGTATGTAAGTAGTTGGCCCAATCAGAGCTGAAATAACTGAAAATCGTTGACTAAATGAAATCAACAGACTGTGCACTTATTCAGCTAATAGAATTTAACAATCAAATAATACCAATAATTGTCTTTTAAATGGAATTCGATTAGTTACGATAAAGCGCTTCAAACGTAGACATCTTTTTAAAGAAAAAGAAATAAAACATAAGAGAAATGATTCACTTCAATTCAATTCAGATCATAAATGGGAGTAGAAATATATTTACAGGAATTCCACTCGAAATCAGATGAGTAATTTCTGAATTTAAATTAAAATTGTATAAAGTATTTTACTGATGTTTTTGAGTTTTTATAGAAAAATAGTAGCACTTTGTATAGCTTAATTTTAAAAATTAATTCTAGCTTTATGAACTCACTTTAGTGAGTTTTTAATACAATTTTGGCTTTGGTTGCTAATTAATTGTATATTTCTTTGGATGTAGAAGGAAAACTATAGCTGAGCTCTGCTTGGAGAAGGAGGGGGAGCTGCTTTGGAAGGACATGCAGCTGTCGCTAATTTGAAAGCTTTTTGCGAAAGACAAATGCAAATGTCAGCGTTGTGTGTGCCAGGGTTGCCAACTTTTTCATTTTGCACATTTTGGCTTGGCTTGCATTTGTCATTTTACGTTGTGGAAATGTCAAACTTATCGACGCTAAGACACGTGCCCCGATGAAGTACTTTGCTCTCCCTACCTCCCTCCTTTTCTCGTACTCTTTGTGGCTTGAAGGTGGGCAGGGTGCATGTTAACCACCCACACTACACGTTGCACTGTTGCCTGTTGTGTGGCACGCCAATGTTGCACGTTCGAATTAACTTTAATGAACTCAGTTTAGTTGCAAATGAGTTACAAAACTCGAAAACACATCGAGACGTGTTTAGTGCACAACGAGCTTCGTGCCACATGCGTGTTGCAAGTGCAATTGCGAGGCGGATTTAAAGAGTTCAACTTAGCCAAAGGTAATGACTCTAGTTTATATCTATTTGCTTTTAGTATTGAGTGTGGTCTGTAATTTTTCATACGCTAAAGGGCTGGGAAGAAAAGCTCAGTTAAATTTAATTTCAGATTCCACAATAAAGTATCTACAATTTTAAAATGTAAATTTCCACTGGGGAATTGCTTAAGAAATTTTAATAAAATTCTAATAAAATTCTAAACAAGTTTGCAAATCGTGTCAAAAGTCAAGTTTCATGTTTGTGACAGTTCGAAGATTGCGAAAAAATGTTCCTGTTGGCAAAAGGTTAAGGCGTTCGCTGAAAAACTTTCCAATGAAAGTTCACACGGCGTATACACAGAAAAAATGCCAAACTGTCTCTCCGAGTGTCTGCATGCCACGCCCCCTGCTCCACGAAGGGGGCCCAGAAGGGAGGTGTAAAAAAATGTGCTAATATTTGGCATAGACTTTCACTAGGCACAGTTGTTGTTGTTGTGGTTGTTGTTCCTGTTGTGGTTCTTGTTGGTTTGGGCCTTGGCAATTTTGTGTTTTTGTTATGCTGACAGTTATGCTTATTTATAGGCGTGTTATTTCGAAAGTATTTCAGGGACTGCTGACGGGGGTCGATGGCATTTTTAAGCCAAAGCAATTTATTGGCTTGCTGTGTGCCGATTAGCCAAATATTGAGATTATATTGAGGACGGATCGAAAGCCGTTTCAATTTGGGGCTTATTACGCACTGAGAAAGGCTTAGGAGCGTCTATCTAGATAATTGAGACTGTCAATTGCAGTTTCTCCCCGTTCCACACCACAGTTAGCGCCTCTGGTGGGAGGTTCATTGAACCGCTTTCAGTTGCCTGTGGTTTACAGCAAGCGGTAAGTGGCATGTGGCCTGCGGTATTCACGGGCGATCAGCCAAAATAAAGAATAACTGCGAAAACCAAACAAATTGAAATAACACCAGATAACTGAGCATCTCTGCCTCTACTCCATGCCTGGCCAAAAATGTTCGAGTTGCCAAAAAAGTGTGAAAACCACAGCAGTGGTAACATTGGCCAATTGTAACGGCTGTGCAGCCACTGAAAACACACTGAAAACATTCACAAAAAAATAAAACACAACTAACTAAATGACTGCCTGACTGACATACATAAATGACTCGACTTTACAGCTCATGCTACCTCTCTCCGTCTTTCTCGTGCTCTTTTTTCTCTCTCTGTTTCTGTTGCGGCTTTTGTGGCCGCACACATGCAAGCCAATTGATTTATTTAAACAATAAACAAATTGCACAAGAAGCAACTCCAATTATACGCACGTCAGCTCCGAAAAGAATGTTGCAATTTTGAACATTGAAACAAGCCACAAAATCATTATTAATTTATTTCATCAGCTATATTAGCAATAAAAATACTTGCTTCAATTTCAGAAGAATTCTTCAGTGTTAACAATCGTGCTCATTATATCTAAAAAATTCCTAATATATTTATATAATTGTAAGCTATATACTAATTAGATAATTGTGTTTACGACGTCTGTGCTTATGTATAGCTCAACTTTTGATCAGCAATAATACACCGTTTTCCAAGGGAGTATGGCTGTGTGGTCGCCTACAAGCTTTATACTTACATAGTGCTGATCCGTGAAAACAATTGTTGTTTAAAATATCTGTTGGGTTGCTTCTCCTTCACATAAGAGTTAAACAATACACCATTAATTAATTCGTAATATTAACAAAAAGGGTTTCAATGAAATTAATCTTTTGTAAGTCAGTCTTTATTACCATTTTCTTTACAGCTGACAATGTTCAATTACATAATATTTTTGCTTAATGAGGCGTACTTGTATTTAATATTTAAATCAACAAAGAAACACTAAATCTAGAGCGATACTGATAATAAAATACTCAAATAAAGTTTTGAGTATTTATTTATTTACTTAATATCTTTTGTTTGTCGACTTACAATTTGTAAATATATATATTTATTTACATGGATATTACGTGCTCTTTGAAGACCCTTTATTTAAAGAGAGCACATGGGTCTGCTAGGTTTGTTAAAAACTTAAGTGAACACTATAGTAAAGATATATTCTTAGTCAACATCAGTCTGTCTGTCCATATGTACTCAAGGATTTCAGTGAAAGTAACAGATCGAAAGATCAAATTGTGTATATTGATTTCCGACATCAGTTGCTACCACAATCTCCGCGTCGGGTGAACTCGTCTCTACCTAAAGACTTCAGACATCAGCTACCACAATTCCCAAGTCGGGTGAACTCGTCTCTACCTTGTTTTTCCGTTTCTTGGTGGCATAACCCGATTCTAGTCAGGTGAAGGTTATTGGGTCAACGTCAGACAACAGAAAGCTCCAAAAATGATTCAAAAACAAATAGTTTTTGATAAGACGTGAACTTGAAATAATTGGCAAACTGTTTTCGTTTTTTGACGAAGTTTGTTGACTCGCAGATAAGGCTACTGATAAGAAAAATACTCGCATATAAAAGCGTTCAGTTGTTCACTAGGTTGACACTATTACAACGCCTTGCACCACAACAAGATGTCTGTATTTATATTCGTGTGTACAAGTTTACTCTTGTCTGTTGCTGGCCAGGCCACACCTCAGTATGATAGACGCATTGTGGGCGGCCAAGAGACAGACATACGCAGTTTCCCATATCAAGTATCCGTACAGCTGAACGGTCAGCACATCTGCGGTGGTGCCATTATCGGAGATTACTTTATATTAACCGCAGCCCATTGCTTCGAGGAGCCCTTTGCAGTAGTCGATTTTAGTGTGCGTCTTGGTTCTGCGGAACACGCGGTTGGCGGTGAGTTGCTCAGCCTGAGCCAGATCATAAGGCATGGAGCCTATAATCCCCTGACACATGATAATGACCTGGCGTTGCTGGTGCTCAATGCACGGCTCAACTACACGGAGGAAATTCAAGCGGTGCCTCTGGCCAACTCACAGGATGCACTTAACTCCGATACTTTGCTGCACGTTAGTGGTTGGGGCTTTCAAAGCGAGGATGGGGAAGAGGGTGTTTCCCCAGTACTCCGCTATGTGGACGTGACTCATGTGGCGCCAAGTGTTTGCAGGCGCGCGTATACCAAGGTGCTGCCAATTACGAAGCGAATGCTTTGCGCCGCCGACGATGGTCATGATAGTTGTCAGGGTGACTCTGGTGGTCCATTGGTTGGCTTTCAGCCTGGGAGTAATCAGGGTAAGCTGTACGGCATTGTTTCTTGGGGCCTTGGCTGTGCCAAGCGCGAGTACCCAGGCGTTTATACAAATGTGGAGTCATTCGGAGACTGGATAAATGCCCAACTGGGCGCCTGGGGTTGGAATACATTGCTCGCTGGATGGAGTGGACTGCAGTGAATGTATGAGTCGTAGAACAAAAATCAATTCTGTTATGAATCTTTATCGTTTAATTTAAATAGATATTATATTTGTTATGCCACATTAAAACTGTAAATATGAATAAATTGTTTGTAAGTCATTTAAAAATATTTTTTAATTTCAATGGGAGTAAAATATATATAACATTTAATAACAAGTTTGAAAAGTATGTTTATTGTTCTAAAAAATGACTCAATACCCGCATATTTGCAGCGTTCGTGTTCTTCTTAACTCTCTGTTTTGGGAGTACAATCTATGTTTAATTTTTATAAATTTATTGAATGCCAGGGAAAGAAACAGGAGAGAAATATAACTCAAATTTCGCATTTCATTCAATTTTGTTTTTTATTATTTTATTTAATTTTGTTTTCAATTTGATCCTTTCGCATCCGATGCGGATGAAAATGGTTTAGTATTTCTATAATATATAAAATGTTTCTGTGTGCGTTTTAAAAAGAGTGTATTGGGTTTGTTAAAATTATGTAGCAGGCAGAAGGAGGCTTTTTCTAGGCGGCCACGCCTCCTTTTTGTAATGAACAAAAATATTATTCAAAATGTCGTTTTTTAAGGCATACATTTTTATCGTTAAGTATTGTATCAATCTAACCTTAAAGGTACAAAAAAATCCGCCTAGTCCTTGGCTTAATTTTTAACCTATTTTGGATAAAAGTTAGTACAGAAATATATTAATTAGTGCCTCCATATGGATGGCACGCTAAAAAATAATTTTTTATTATTTTGGTAATTTTTGTGGACTGTATTTTTAGGCTAAAACTTTAAATTTTCGAAAATGGATGAATTTAATTTATGTTGATCTTTTAAATGCTTTTACAACATGTTTATAGACTCTGTTTTAATTACAAAAATTAATCATTTTCGTTTAAACAATTAAGCCACTGAGGCTATTAGGTGAGGCATTATACAAAATCCAGAAGCTGTTCATAATTCACAATGCAGCACAATATATATGTGAGAGAGTAGAGCTCGAAACTAATTCAGATTCAATGAATATGTTAACATCTTGCTTGCCGCAGAGCTTTGCAAAGTCTGGCAAATAAATCGTTGCCTACAACCAGGCGCAAATATCAAAATGCAAGCTAAGCACACACACAGACACACACACACACGCACATACTCATGGTGTATGTAGTATTTCATTATGAGATAAAACAACCTGCACTACAACAACAGCATGTACAACTTATTAGTTTAGACAAAAATAAATTGCATAAATATTTAAAGCAGGCAGTATGGTTTAAACGTGGCTAGTTGTATACGGCCAGAAACTGGATGTGTGGTCAGCAAGTCGTTGTGTGTTGGCCATTTGGGGGTCAGGAGTCAGGGGTCAGGGGCCAGGGGCCAGTGAGCACTCTTCGTCACACAGATACAGAGCACATTTCACAGATTTTAATTTGTTTTGCCGCTAAGCAAACTGTGTAAGTGTCTGGCCTAGATGATAAGATTCAAACCCATACATTTGCACATATCTTGCAAATTGTTTCATTTTGCTTTGGCAATGAGCAAACATTTCAAACAGTATTTCATTTAATTGCATACGTATTTTCTGAAATTTCAATTTGCCTCTGCTGTCACATGAAGCCTGACGTCTGCTTTCAGTATGCTAATTGCAGTTTGGCAATTAATTAAACATACCATCTCAAAGCAGTCAGTTAATAATCACAACAACTGCTATAGCTGCAAATATTGCGACCACCCTTAGAGTAACAACGCCCCTAAAGGGGACCAATAAAAAAAACCCAATCCCATGAACTCAATAAGCCACAGTTTGCATTTCAACATCGATTAAAAATGCATGTTGAGTTTTTTATCCCCAAAGCTTGCTGCATTTTGTTGGCGGACAAGTTATTAAAACTAGTGAGACAAGTTTAAAGACCCCGTATTCTGCCTAGATCAACTATGTTCATACAACTATAGACTGATTTTGGCATAGAAAGATTTTGTCTATACTTGTTAAATTCTTTCAGTATAAAAAATTTAGAATAATGACATACACAAAGTGTGAGAGGTTGACTGAGAGTTTCAACTTTAGACACACTACATTATCTCATAGAAAATACAATTACTTTACAGATTATTCACAAAGTTTGATTTTATAAAAAACTCAATTTTTTATTCGTGCTACAAATTTAAAATAAATTTTAGCTGCCCGAGGTATAGACTGACTTTCATTCCCAATATCGTGGGCAAATTTCTATTATTCTTCTTATAAAATGTAGGTATTTCACCGCACTGTTATCAATCTAAAATACTCGATTTTACTCTTTTGGAGCATTTATTATGAATGCTCATCAGACAAATTCTATTTAAACAAATTCATATATGATGTGCAAGTGCCGTAGAGACAAATCAATACAGTGACACAAAATTGTTATTTACTTTGGAGTCCGCATCAATATAAATCAATACGCACAATAAATAATTCTAAAATTTGTATGAAACACGAAACTGTGGGATTATATATTATTTTGAAAATGAATATTATACCCAAAGTCTTCTTTTGCCACATCAAAACATAAAGGTGTAAATATAATATAAATACTTCTTCGTAGCATACTATTTATATCAAATTAATAAGCGAACTTTAATAAACAACTAAAACAACTTTAAGTTCAGGAGACTCAGGCAGCGACTTGTCTTTATCCGATTTGAAAAGTGCAGGAATAACGGTCAAGTGGGAATTCAAGTGTTGATATACCACTCGATGTTTTTAGTTGGCATTTCTTTTTGCTTTTCTCGCTATCATCGTTGCCTGGCAGCCACATTTTGTGAATGGCACTTCATTCCCCCCAAAAATATCTTTAAGATGCTTGATATTTGGGTTGCCCATTTGTTGCGGCGTATTTTCTACATTTCAGGGACTTTGAAGTGGATACTGTGTAATTTTGTTTCATCCTCTTATTGATTGATAATGAGAAAAGCGCAAAAAAAAATGTTGCGAGTATCACGAAATTCTGTGAAGTTTAAGGGATTTCTCAGAATACCAAAAAATTGTATTGATAAAAAAATATTGGAAGAAATGGCATAATTCCGATAAAATGTAACAGTCGGCATCGAGAAATATAAAAGGAAAATTTAATTAGAGACGGAATATTTAAATATTTTATTTCATTGGCATCATTTCAGTTTTAATTAATAACTTCAAATACATTTGTGGTTTTCTATAGTTTACTGTGAAGTGAATCAGCGCAACACACACAACTTGAACCTTGTCTCAAGATTTTTTTTAGTAACAATCAGCAGAAATCAAATTTAACAAACGGTTAATTGAGCGTAAATACAAAAGATGGCGATGCAGTCTCTTGTCACGCTTCCAATTGCTTCCCACTGACTTGGCTGAGCAGTAATAACAGTTATTTCTATTTATGCGACATACGCTACGTATACGCAATGAACCATTATTTACAATTGTACAATATTTAGCTTGGATACGTGAGCTTGTGTGTATGTGTGTTTACTTGTCGCTAAGTCAACATGCCGTATGTGTGATTTTGGTAAATATTTTTCCGGCTTATAGCCGGTAATTGTTACAGTTAATTGCGTGTAATTGAGAACGCTTTTAGGCAAGACGCGTCATAAAACACGCTGCTGGCAACCTCAGAGCATAAATCTTTGACAGGCGGGAGTTAATTGCGGGGTGGCAACATCAATTACACCCCAAAAAAAAAACGTAGCCACAAGCTCTTGACACATAAATTATGCAGTCATTTTTTTAATGCCACTGTTGCCTGTCGCTGGCCTCCATCAAACTACAAGCAACAACCAAGTTTGACAACAACACACTGTAAAATCAGCGGGACTTTATTTTAAAATGTGTGTTTATTATGCCATAACAAAGGGAAAATGATATTGTGGGAGAGGAATGCGGAAAAAAGTGTTGCAAAGCGCGGCAAAGTGTCAGTATTAAGGGCGAAATTAATTACGAACGCTTACTTGAGTTAAATATTTGTGCGAAGCTATTATACGACACTCACACCACCCACACACACACACACACACACACACCACACACCACACTCATACACACTCTCGCTGCACGCAAGCGAATTCGTTTCCGCAACGCTTCAAGGAGTTGTCGGCAAGAACACAGACAAAGTCAAGTTTTTAACGCCTCGCGCTTTGGTAAAAGGTTTTAACCGGGTCTTCGGTCTTCTGGCTTCATTTTACATGGCCCACAGCGGGCTGCAGTAAGTCGAGGCACTTTGTCAGTGTTAAGGCAACGCGAAACTGAGAAACTCGACCGAAAATAGAGTACGGGTTTCTCTGCTTTCCTTCGCTGTTTTGTGCGTAGTATTCTACACTATATTCAAAAGTTTGTACCAATATTAATAGGACAATCAACCTACTTTGTATAGGCTATTTTCAGTTTAATACCAGGAAACTAGATGTAGCTGGAAATTAAACTAAAATATTGTTTTTTGGTAAAGTAACATATGGTCTTTGTTACTGTTCCAATATGCCTTGATATATATTATACGACATTTTCTTATAGGGTATACAATTTTTCTATATTCCCGATATTTTTTCTGTGCTTTTGGTTTTTTGTTTTGTTTTGGTTTTTTTTGGCTGCTTTAAGCGCAACTTGAACATTTCATTTGTCATGCTTTTTGCTTCGCCGTGCTGTTACCTGGCAACTGCCACGCCCATGCAACGAGTTCCGCCCCCGAGCTCTCCCCCACCGTACGCATATGTTGCGCGCCGTATTTTGACTGATTGCACAGGACAAGCAGCGCTGCCAGCAACTGGCATCCAAGATGTTGAAAGCAGAGAAAGAGAGAGAGAGAGGGAGAAAAAAAAATATATGTACATACCGAATGGAGCAGTGTCGAGTGACAGGCCGCGCTAATGCTAACGGTAACGGCAACGTTAACGGCAAAAGCTACGGCAGAGGTAGAAGTGGCAACAACAACGGGCGTGGGAGGGAGACAGAGAGAGAGAGTGAGAGAGAGAGGGGGAGCGGAAGCGGGCAGGACAACAGTAACGCTAACGGTAAAGTGTTGCAAATAGCTTTTTTGCGTTTTTGAATAATTTATAAGATGTGTTTACTCTTGAAACCAAGTGACTAAGTGTTGCCACGCTTGGCCAACACCCCAGGCTTGTCCCGGATGGTCAAAACGGTGGTGTTACCTTTTGGGTGGCTTGGCAAATGAAACACGATAATTTACTTAGGTGCACTGTGGTAAGAATGGAATGGGTGCTTGGATTACTTGAACTGGCAAAAAGATTTGCCTCATACAAAACTTATGTAAATAGAAAATGTCAGAATGCTTCATTTCATCTGAAAACAGTTGGCTGCAGTGCGACAAAATGAAGTTGACAATTTAAATGTGCTGTGAATAAGTAGTGTTGCAAAACTCTAAAAAATAAACAAAACTGGGTGCGTTATCATAGCAATTCAAAATAGTTTTTGTACTAAAAATCTTTGAAGATTAAAGTTTTTACTCTACAGACATTTATAAAAATCTAATTGCAACATACCGGAACCCAGGAAGCCTTTACAATTTTTTATAGAGCTTTATATATATATTTTTTAAATTTCATATTTTATTTTCTACCAGCTGTTGCAATCTATGAGGGCCGCAGAGATAATATTCTTGTTCACGAGCTGAAATTTAATTTAAAAGTTTAAATTATGTAATAATAGTCTGTATATCGATTAGAATAAATATATTTAAATCTACCGAAATTATATACTCTTTTAAAGTCGAAGTCTTAATTTTAATTGCATATCATATAGAATATATTTCTCGCTAAAAGACTTATTCACTGTGAAACACATCGTAAGTTTAGAGTTTATATTTCTTTTTGACTCTGACTTCATTATTGATCTCTATACAAAATATTATAAAATTTAAAATAAAGACAAAAAATATTTAATTAAAATTTTTTGAGCTACGTATTAAGTCAGCTTATCACATCGTTTAGTGCTGCAACTTGCAACATGGTCCGGCTACTAATTGTGCTCATTATCTGCTAAATGTTGGCAAATTTATGTAACGCACGCAGTTGGGCACCAACTGATTTGATTAGCCGTACGTGTGACGTGGAATGGACCCATGGGCGAGTCAACTGCGGATTGAGAGTGGTTACCTGCACTTGGCACAAAAAAGTCACAAAATGCAAAAGTAGAAAAACTCAACTCATAAAACATGTAAAATGTTAAAAAGCTCACACACAAGCCACACAAGCAAGTTGGCTCTCGTTAAGTCAGTGTTCGTTGTGTCGGTTTCGGAGACTCATTAAAAATTCCTAGAACGTTTCACTAAATGTTCATGTTTTGCATAAAAATTCGGTAAAAGGACATGACGAACAGTCGCTTCTTTGTTCCTGGTTGACTGTGAGAAACGTGTGGGTTGTACCAGGAATATGTGCGGTTGTGCACAAGTGTGTGTGTATTTGTATGTGATTGTGCGTCTTTTTGTGGTGGTAATTTCAATTGGTGCATCGAATGGAGAAAAATAATAATTAGCTTATCTAGCCTAACGACGAGTCGAAAATTAAATTAACTTTTGCATATTTTACACTAATGCGTGATTGAATTTAGATCACTCCAAATTTGACTAACATCTCATTTAACATATGCTTATTATTTGGGATATTAAGAGGCCTATAACGTTGGGTTGGAATATTAAGCAATTAAATAGGGAATAAAATGTAGTCGAGTTCTTTCGAATTGTTAACAGGAAACTCTAATTTCAATGAAATTTGATGAAAAATGTATTGAATAATTTCTGAAAAGATTGGTGTGGGGTGTTTAACATAATACTTTGAGGAAATAAAAGGTATGAGCAACATACTTTCTGACTAAAATGCATTAAAACGTCTTTGATTTTTCTCAAAATTATTCTAAATTGTATTTGACTCAATTTGCTGCTGACAAACCTAAGAGACCCCTCTATTCTAAAAAGTTGAAATATAAATATGTTATTAAGTGAATTTGATTTTATTTTTAGACATGCGCCAAGTCTTGTCTGCCAAATTAAATTGAATTTATCTTGAAGTACCAAATGATTTGCCAACATCGAGAACATAAACAGCAATATCAATATAAATCAAATCAGAGTCCACATAAATGTCTAAAAATATTGTGGTTTTAGTAGCTAAACTGGCGAGCGGACGACTAAGCAGGAAATGCTATTGAAAATCACGTAATCACACTTACATACAAATTCTAAACTACGAACACACACACACACACACACACACACACATGCACGTATTATGATTGTTGCAGAAAACGTAAAATTTCATTTCAACGCTTATCATATTTGCGGTTTTTTTTCTTTTCAAAATTTTTGTTCTTGAGTGTGTGTGTGTGTGTGTGTGTGTTTGAGCGGTGGTCAACGCATACAAATGCAATGCGGAAATAACATGAGGGATAAATCAGGAAATTGCTAAACATCAAATAAAGCTGATAACGTAACTTAGCTGTATGACATACGAATACATGCGAATGTACATAGGTTATAGTATATAGATTGGACATTTGCTGATGTCAACAATTCAAAATCATTGCAGTGATGACGAGGCAAACAGCTGGCGGAACAAAAGTGCTGTGCACCGAAAAATTCAATTTTGCAATATGACATCCGGCGGCCACACACACTACCACACACACACACATTCACTCCCACACACCATGTATGAGTGTCCCACAGCGTATACTTAACGCCGCTGCGCTCAAGTCAACATCCAACGGCATTGACATACTGGCCATTCTAACTGTTTCTGCAAGGGTCACTCTTCCGTCAGCTCCGGGTCATTGCAATGGTCAGCGCAACGCTGCAGATTTGGACTGGAATTAGTATGTGGCAGTTCTGTGGAAGGTATGTAACCAAAGAAATGTTCACAGATGTTTTTTGTTAATTATAATTCATTTCTTCTGGCAATGTATGTCTACTTTAATTTGTGGATACAATCCTGTTAAATGAAGAAGGGTTCTTCTTGTGCTGATTATGATCAAAATGTTAATTAACATCGCTTAGCATATACACAACATTCATATTCATAAAATCGCTATAGCGCAACACAGTCTGTTAAACACGCAAAATGGGAACTTTTAGTTTTATAAATGGCTCTTCAGATATGGCGGTTTGGTAACTTGAAGTGGAAAATACTTGTATAAAACACGGAACACATTTTCGGCACTTTTCGCGGTCGGCCTTTCTCACACACATACACCTATACATGCAAAACAAGCACACACACACACAGTCACGTGTAGCTAAAGTAAGCAAGTTGGCAACGAAAATTTAATTACACTTAATTAAGTGCAAAAAATTTCGACAATGCTATTAAAATGTGCTTCAAAATGGTTTTGGTTTTGGGTATTTTTGCCCTATGTGTGCATGGTTGTAAGCGAGTGTGTGTGTATGTGTGTGTGTGCAAGTCTTTCTGTGTGTATGTGTGTGAGAGTACATAGTTTAGAAGCGCTGTGGTCCTAGTGTTTGACTGAGTGAACTCTACAATGTACTTTGCATTTATTAGAACATTTTTGCGGCACAGCCATAAAAATGCTTTGTCCTATATTAGTTTTTGAGCAAAAGTTGAGCACTCACACCAACCCAAATACACACGTACGTTACACACACGTACATTACACACACTCACACAGATATTTATTCATAATCAAGGGTTTTAATTAGTTTAAAAAAGTAAAAAAAAAAATAATAATTATATGTATTTGATGGAATACATGTTGACGGACTAATTGAGTTTCAAATTTTAATTTAAAAATTATTTAATTAAGATTGACTAGGTCAAAAACTTATGTTTTTAATAAGTGCTTAAATTTTATATTTCAGAATTTTTATCCGAATCAATTATTTCATTTCATCTCCACATCATAACATGTTTCAATGTAATTGAAGTTTATACTTTCGACTCTATAATTCGAGTTGGAAAATTGCCCATGGTGCATTGAAATGAGTTTCGTAGCAAACATAAATTTACCGCATGTAATTTTGTGGCTTGCGTAGAGCATTATAAAAGCCAAATTAAATTTTCCGTACAGCGTACGTTTGGCCATAGTAATAGTACATAAGTTTATTACATCGTGAGTTGAATTATCTACAAAAAGCGTTAGATAACTTGCTCAAAACAATAAGAAACATTAAAAATTCTTTATTATTGCCACGGCGAAAACTTTATGACTCTCTCATCCCCCAAAAAAAGTCCTGCCTATTACACGTAATTTTTCCACTCATTCTGTATAAATACCCATTAGTATAAGTAAAGAAGGTAGGTTATGTTTGGGTAAGCTTTAGAAATGTACATAACACTCAAATAAAACTAGTGTTAAAATCAGTTTTAAAGTTACAAAACGCCTATAAGCTGATAACTTTCTATGCTTCATGGTTTTGACATAGTTTGAATTTCTAGGGTATTTGTAAGTTAAAAATACCTATTTTATTGAATCAACTTATTTTGATGTTTATGAGCTAGTCGCTGTTCGTTGTTTTTGGCCCTGGTTTTGCACTGGCCGTTGTAGAACTTTGGGCTTTACGTTGACAGCATATGGCTGGAATTGCGGCTACTTAGCATTATCAGGGTATGCTCTGTCTTACCAAATCTTTGGTATTGTTGTTGCTGTTATTATTGGGCAGGCCAGTGTTGTCATAAGCCTCTTTTGGCTTAGCTGACAATCCGCGGCTGCTGCTACTTATTTTGATTAAATTTACATAATTTTTTTCTGTCCCTCGATTTGCTTAATTTAATTTCGGCGTATTTTGAAATATGGCGCCTTATCGCCAGTTATTCTCTGTCGCTTTCGAACTGGTATTTTCTCCCATTTTGGCTATGTTATTTGCCTGGCACTGTTAACTCGATTGCCAATATCGTGAGCAAATATTTCATCAATCAACATTGCAAGCCAAGCGCCAAACTTTGTAACTTTTTCGGGCAAGCAAATCAACGCCAGTTACTTGCCACGCCCCTGCAGCAGCAAAACGCCCCTTGCAAATCAAATACGTCGACCAACGAGCTGAGTGTATAATTTGCGCTTTGTCTAACTGTCAACACTTTTAACCCATTTCTGTCGGTTATAAGTTTCAAATGCATGTATTCAAGTACAGTAGAAATCTGCAGTGATGACTTATGACATTGAAGAATTATTTTTAGGTATTGAGAGAATTCTCAGATTATGTAAAAGTGTCTAGTACTACTCTACTACTACTCTACTACTACTATTACTCCTACTACTACTACTACTACTACTACTACTACTACTACTACTACTACTACTACTACTGCTGCTGCTGCTGCTGCTGCTACTGCTGCTGCTGCTACTACTACTGCTGCTACTACTACTGCTACTACTACTGCTGCTGCTGCTACTGCTACTACTACTACTGCTACTACTACTACTACTACTACTACTACTACTGCTGCTACTGCTACTGCTGCTGCTACTGCTGCTGCTGCTGCTGCTACTACTACTGCTACTGCTACTACTGCTACTGCTACTGCTTTTGCTGCTACTACTACTACTACTACTACTACTACTATTACTACTACTACTACTCTACTATTACTCTACTACTACTATTACTACTACTACTACTATTACTAATTCTACTACTACTACTACTACTAGTACTACTACTACTACTACTACTACTACTACTACTACTACTACTACTACTACTACTACTACTGCTACTACTACTACTACTGCTACTACTATTACTGCTATTACTACTATTTTTACTACTACTACTACTACTACTACTACTACGGTACTACTTTGTTTTAATGCATTCCTTATTGTAAACTATTTTCAGCCTTGTTAGTGTGTTATTACTGTAGACATTACACAAGCAAGTCTTATACCCCTTAAGCAGACAAATACAGTAGCAAGTCTGAATTTACAGATTATTATGCAGAAGAATGCAATTTAACTTTAATAATCCCAATTTCTAAAGCCAAACTGCATTAGTGTTGAAAGTATACATTTTTCATAACCGTAAAAAATATGCAATAGTCCGGTTGATTAGTTAGTATACAAGACAATTGAATAGGAAGTTTATGTAAAATATTTTCAAAATTTAAAAAATTGTTCATACGAAATCTATGTTTTAAAAGTCGTAGTCTACAGATTTTAGAAGTGACTTACTGTAAAATTATACAAATTATATGAGCACAGGGTAGCTTTAAGTTCAGCATCGTGAAAGAGAGAAACTCTTGTAGTTTTTTCTTATGCCGTCGGGCAGAGCATAGTTTTACATAACTCTCTTGAAGCACTCTCTGCTCAAGTGGATGCAGCTGATGCAAGAGCTGAACATTTTCCTGAATTTCGGAACATCACACTTTTTGGCTCGAAGGCTGACTGAATGGCTGGCTGGCAGTTGAAATAATATTTGCGATCATAATGGATTTTGCCAATTTGAATATTATTACAAACATACAGACAAATACGGCCAAACACAGACACATATATAGATATATAGGTCTAAATCTACAGAAATTTTCATTGTGCTATGCTGATGCCTTCCTTTTTAATGGCAAACAATTTTCTTAAGTAGTAGTTTAGATTTTTGCATATTTAGATGAGAATAAATCGAAATTGAGTCACTTGTGAGACGCTATTGCGTCTGATGAGTTGATAATGAAGTGCGCTTTACGAATATAATCGGAATTGCTGCATTCCACCGAGCTGATATATACAAATATATGTATAAACATATAAACGTATAGTATATGGCTCGCAATAATGCCAATGGGCAAACAGTGATGGCATATTAGTTGAGCTCCTCCAAACTGTTCACTCCCACTTTCTCCATCCTGGTAAACAGTTTGCCATGCCTTTGCCACAGTGCAAACATGAAGCACATTATCATTGCTGGCAAATGACGTACAAAGCTTAAATATTTGCCCAACTGTGTTTCAGTACAACAACCAACAACCAACAACCAACAACCGAACAGCCAACAAGCAGAAGGCAGTAAGTAGTAAGCGGCAGCCAAATGGCCAAAAGGACGGACGGAAAGGAGTAGCTGCGTAGTTGCCAGTTGGCTGGCATTGCGCATACGACATGTAGCCCTTGCACAAATATTAAAAAATAAGCAGCGCGTCCGACTTCGACTCCCTGACAACTATGTGGCGTAATATTCACAGCATTTTGCCTAAGGCGACCAAACCACATAGAAGAGCAGACAAGCAGGCAACAAACCAACAACAAACATTGTTGACAGCAGCAAAAGTAATAAAACTTTAGGCGTTGACTCGTTGGTTGACTGACTGACTGACTGACTGGTTGGCTGAGTGACTGATGGAATGGCTGAATGAATTATATGGCAATGAAATGTGTCGACCCGCAGAAGCGTGTAGTTATTTTTTGATATTTACGAGTACGCCTCTGGTCTGTCAACAAATGCTATCATAAATAATATAAAATATTAATAAATTTGACTCTTTGAATATGTGCATGCAATGAAATCAGATTAAATGATTTTTTCGATTGGATTACAAAAAGTAGAAAAATCCATAAATGGAACTAAAGTGAAAAAACTGAATAGACCCCTCAACTCTTTTTTTGAGTACGGGGTCTAAAAATTAATAATAGTAATAAATAAAAGTTAGAATATTTTTAGGAATATTTTTAGAATTTTTTCCTGACATTGCACACATAAAACATATATATATTTAATTTTTAACGCTAGTAAAATAATTGTTAGTGTTCAAAAATAAGTTACAGTCTTTTAAAAAGCTTTTACAAATACAGTTTTGTAATTTATTATCTTGGGGTGCTTCTATTAGTTGTGGAAAATTATCAATAAATCAGCGACAAACCAATCAAAGCCAAGCCTTTCATTTCGCATTTTTATATTTCATCGCTTATTTTCACCGCACAACTTTTGCTACTTCGTATGGACTTGAAGATACCCTTTTTTTAGAATTGGAAATGTATCATATGTGGATTTAGCTTAAATAAAATGTTCCATCCGAATAGATGTTTGAGTACACCCTTTCAGTATTTTATTTTTAGAGGATATTAAATACCAAAAAACATTAAAAAGGATTCACCTAACGTCTTAACTCAATCGCGGAAATATTAGCCCCAAAGTTTTGTTCGTCTCAGCGACAATCTGCTTTAATTCCCGTCGTCCCTTATTCCTCAACTGCCATAATCTGTATCGCGGTTTTGGTTGCACGAAAATTGACGCAGAGACCGAGAAAAACTGTAAAGGAAAATTTTTGAAAAATCGCTGGCATGTGGGGGGCCGAGAAGACGAAGGCTTTACTGTGAAAATGGACATGCTATGCATGCCGATTGCTGTCGCATTTATTATCAGCTTTCTGTACGCTTCCTTTCCCTCCTGCCATTTCACGTCCCTCGGTGGCTGTCAATGTGCGGACAGCAGGGGTTGTTATACAGAGCATATATATAGATATTTTCTATAAGGATATATATACTCTTCGTACATATTACAGTGACGTTGTCGATGCGTATTGCTACGTGCCGAATGGCAACTGAAAACTTTTTTAATTTAAAAAAATTCGCGTTGTTGTTTCTTTAAACCCAAAGACGCGAATACATTGTCGATGAGGCGTTGAGAGTTCGAATCATGCGTTGCATTAGATACGTCCAAATGGAATTCAAAGCCGCAGTCCACAAAACAAAAAGAAAAGGGGATTATATACAACCGTATATCAGTTAAAAGTATTCATCCAGTAGATGCCCTTTAATTTCAATATAACAAAAAGGTCCTCAATAATCAAAAGTCGAGACATGAACTTTGGGTCGGTTAAGCTGTTGTTCTTTGTGTTGGCTTCATGTCCAAATATATGAACTTGGATTTTCATTTATTGATTTCTTTTAGTTTATAAAAATTATGCACAACCTGCCAAATAAAACTTAAGTCGTAACTGACAAACGGGATGATATTCATTATTTAAAGTATCTTTATGTGTCTTCAATCATACAGATGTTTTGTTTACATTTTGTAGCATAACGTCATTCAAAGAGTTTTTGCAATAATTGTAATTTAATAAATTGTTTTCATTATAGTGAATGAGTTTTTTTTTTCTCATTAACAGTCTTATAGATTTTGCATCCATTTTTAAATCACTGTTGTGTAACTTTCTTTTTATTTTGAGGCTCCAAGTCTTTTACACGTCACTTTACCTAACTATAGATCGCCAAATGTCTGTCAGCTGTCACAGACTTTCTGTTCGATCGACTAAATTCATAGTTCATCAAGGCGACTCGTTGCAACCTTCTTTCGGCTTTAGGTTACAGGGTATAAGAAAGGCAATGTTAAGCTACAAATATACAATGCCGCGAGCTGTAAAGTTAATTTACAAACGAAACATTAGAATTGCTGCCGAACAGTGAACCCAACGACGGCAGCGGCATAATAAATGTGAACATAACTCTGATTCAAATTCTGGATACTGGCCAATCCTGCATTTTTATCATATTTTAGACCTTATGCAGACCCAAACACCCACGCACACATCAAGACTCACATAAACGCACACATAGAGACAAAACCGATACATAGAGAGTGCGTGTATTGCATAGTGCCGACAACAGGCAACTGAATGTTATTGAAAAGAGCTAGAGCTACTCATATTTCAAAGGGACAATCACGCGTATGACAGCCGCGGGCTGTCAATGGTCGGCCATTGGTATCATTGTCGATGGCATTGCTGCCATGACGGTTGCTGCTGTTGCTGCAGGCCCTGCTGGCGTTTTTATTATTATAAGCCATGCTGTGCATATTATATTACCACACAAAAACTGTTAGCACATGCTTCGAGCCATTCCGACTTGGTTAGAGGAATGCGGCAAAGGGACCCGCCATCACACAGACTGGCTGCGGGGTGCGCGGGGTGCCTAGACCGTCCCAGAAATTGTCACTTATAAATTGACATTTAAAATGTTTGGTTTCGGGTTCTTCAAAAGCGTGTGGCTGGCTGGTGAAATCTGAAACTTTTAAAAGCAATCATTGAGTGTAGCTCACTGATAAGTAAACCAAAGTTTAAAGTATTTGCAGTGAATGAAACAAATCCAAGAATTATTTTACGAACCTTTAACAATAAACAACAAGTGATATCGACAGAGTATTTTATTAATACGTATCAGTCTATGTATAAAAACTAATTATAATAATTAATCAACTAAAGTCCAGCCTACATTAATTTTAATAGATTTAACAGATATCAATAATAATATATGTTATTAAATAAATACATTTAATTGGCTTATTAGTATGCAGTGCGCACTGTACTCAAATAAACACTTGAAGTCAAAATAAATATTTGTATATGGATGTAAGTATGAATTAAGTATTTAAATTATGCCCTTCATGCACGTGACTTTCGCACTTTTATTATTTATAATTACATAATATTTACTTTGTTAAATGCAACACTCGGTTTATGCTGTTGTTAATTTTAATTGAAACTTTTTAATTGCATTTAAATCAAACAAAAATATACCAATATACTGACAGCCACACATGCATGTGGTCAATGCTCTTGCATAATTCTGAGAAACTTATGTAAAAGTGTATAAAAAAGACTGTTGAAATGAATGATGGCTACAGGATACCCCGTTTACTGCCCTTAAAGTTATTGACAGTAAAATTCATACGTGTATAGTTTTGTTTTCTTGTGAAAAATTATGCATCCCCATAAAGCTAATATACCCTCTTTTCATCCCCTAGAGAGTATTAAAACCCTTTTAATTCGCAATGTACACTGGATGGCAATTAAGAGGAATGCAAAAAGTTAACTTTTTACTTATGTATGGCAATGAAGTGCAATTCAATTTAGACAAGAACCAAGCAAACATACAAATGTTACTATTATCAAATAAATAAATTGTCGGTTTTGTTACTGCAATTGCAGTACTTATTATGCAACAATTTGTGGAGAAGGGTAAAATCGTGTTTAATGAAATAATATTTACCTTCGTTAGCAGTCGAAAATAGTTTTCAATTTTCTTATGCAGCCGACAAATGCAGCCAACGAACCGGAAGTACGACAATGAATGTACAACTTAAACTTAAATTTAAACAGAATTTGAAACAAAAAAGCTATGAAAAAACGTTGAAAAGTCATTGCAAAAATATATAGCAAAACTATATGCAAATTACGAGAATGCTGCTGCCTGGCAGCAGCCACTCAACTTGCCAGTCAAATTTCCTTAACAAGCTTTTTGGCCTAATCAAATAGCAGCGGCCCCAAAAGCAAACTGCTGGAAAACCCTTTGGTGACTCGACCCGAGAAAACTGTCTTGTAACAAACGCTTGACAGGCAATTGTCTTATGTCTTATGTGGTATGCTAATTTTTTCTGTCGCTCCTTTCCCTCATCAGTGTGTCTCTCAGGCTATCTTTATATACATACTTTGACGTATGTTTGTGAGTGTGTTGGAAATTTGGCTTTTTATGGCTTGTGTGCCGTCAGCAACAGAATTGCTAAAATTAAAACTATAAACTGTCTCCTTTTGAGTGCTCGTAAGTGCTGTTGTCTATTGTCTTCAAAATTAAACATTGGAGATGTAAATATTTATATTTATATAGAGACGTATTGGAAAGTTCATGCTATTTTATAAACTAAACTTACTGTTGTTTTATGTGAATTTTATCCTTTAAAAATTAGTTAAAAGTTTATTGTTTCTGTATAACACTTTTTACTTTTTAAGTGGGATGTTTAAGATATAGATTTTTCTTTAATAGTCGTATATTTTAAATGTTAGTCATAGATGAATAGAAATTATCTGTTAACGTATTTGAAAATCACATCAAATAAACAGCAAATAATTTCAATTAAATAAATTTTTAGTTCCAAATTAATTTTTAGAAAATTTAGTTTTAGCCCATTGAAGTTTTGTTACGTTACTATAAAAGTTTAGCTAGGTACGTTTTAGGAGACAGGAATAAAAAGCTAATAGGAAAATTTGACATAAAAATGTTGACTGTCAAAATTGTGAGCATATCGGCAGCTTTCGAAAAATGCCCGCGGTAGATATCAACTCGTACATATTCCAAATTACGTATTGCCTTGTAAAGCAAAAGTTTTTCATAACTTTTCATAAGTTACTCTTATTTATATGAGACCACAATTTTGTACTTTGCATTTTCTTTATTTGCAAAATTTCTGTTTCGCTTCTTTGCTTCCTTTTCTTCGTCATCCTCTCTCATCCACTCTTATTTTATTTCATTCGCTTTTCGTTTCCCTTCCTTTTTCTTTTTACTTTGTGCTGGCGAGGAAATTGAAACTTTGCTACTATTTTGCATAATTTTCAGATGGCAGCAATGCAGATAGAAAGGCAGCGAGAGGCAGAGGGGGTGAAAAGAGTATGAGAGCATACCATTCGCACTGAGTGCAGAGTACAATTGAAGTTGAGGCTGACAAGAAGGATGTCGACGCCTTGCCAAGAGGAAATGTCGCTGTGGTTATATGGCAAATCCAACTGAATTTGGTATTTACTTACCACATCCTTTACGACTTCTCAGAGCTAGTCTGGGCTTGTCTTCTGGCGTTTGTATGAACGTAGAAGGTTTCTAGTGCTTGTATCAGTACACTAATAAAAATATTTTACACTTATAGTTTCTTCCTAGAAGTATAATTGATGACCAGATGACCCTTTAGATAGAAGAGAATAGAGGCTACAATAGTCTTAACTTTATATGCGATACATGTATTAATTGCACCGTCATGTGTATATGTAATATTTTGAATTTAAGGTAGGGTAAGGTTTATTTTAATCAAAAAAATATTATAGATTAAAAGTAATTCTTATTAGGGCTTATATAAATTATTTAATCTATGATTTAATTTATATAATTTTCTTTCTTTTGATTGGCTTGGGTTGTAAGCCAAGTATTAGTTGATATATTTGAAGTATATGCCAGAATATTGTATTTAACTTTAAAGGAGCTGATATTTTTATCAGTTTACTTCCTTATATTAGTTTGTTTATAGCCTCGGGACGTCAGAAGCTAGCGAATCCCTTAAATGACCACTTAGTTCGTTCACCTTGCCAAATTGCAACAGCATTTAGCCGGCAAAGATGCAAAGGAAATCTTGTGTAATTACATTACCAGCTGCTTTTGGCGCCTCTTTTAAGTAGCTTGATCATTTCCAATGGGAAAACACAGTAAAACATTTGCAGTTCTTGTGGTCTGCAGAAAATGCATTGCCTGAGTGTTTGCCAAAAATGCACTCTGCGTGATGAGTTACTGCCAGTTTGCAAACCTCTTTCTCTTTTGTTAAGATAAATGCTCTCTGGCAGCAGCAAAGTCAGTCGCAAAGAATAAAAAAAAACTGGACATGAATTAATTACACACTCGTATAGTATAGAAAATCTGCTTACAAATCAGCGCTCATAAGTCAATATGCCAAATGCCAGAAATGCCAGAAATGCTAGAAATGCCGAAATTCCGAAATGCCCGAATGTCGATATGTCCGACCGTCGCCAGTCAACGATAAAGTATTTATAGAGTTGTTGTAGAGCGGGACTACATCTTTGGAAGGTGGAATGGGGCTACGGAGACGGAGGGGTGTGCCCTGGAATTAATTGAAAGGCTTTTCCTTTTGCTCCGAGTGATAAATTAATGTGTCGATTGTGTGTCGAGGATTAAAAGTAACTCGGTTATGTATGTGATTTTTATTTCGTTTCAGGGTGCTTCCAGCTCAACTGCCATTTCCTATATACAAATAAATATACATGTATGTATGTATGTATTGTTGTTCAGGACTTGTCGGATTATGCACATGTTTACAAGGTTTTAGTTATTTATTATTTTTTGGAATTTGTTTTTTCACTGCTCTGTGAGACAAGAGGAGCCTTTGTTTATTTGGCAGGTTTATTAGTTATGCAGTTTGGTGTTCGCATTCGGTGAATTATTAATAAATAAATTGTTGTTTTCTGTCTTGTGGCAGCCCCTAAACATGTGACTCAAGACTATGGCATATGCCGCAAATAACACTTGGAATCTTTTGACTGTGATTTAATGTAGTCATATTATTTAAAATATTTACTTTGAATTCATTAAAATATTGTAATGGAAATTTGGGTAGAAAAAGCAGCAATTAGTATTGTCAAACAAGTGAAACCGTTGACTTTGATGTACCTTCGTGAAACTTACAAATTGCTCTGCTTTGCTTTTGTTGTTGCGATACAAAAACTTTGAGAATGCACATACCAAGATACTAATCACATTTCAAAAGAATTTTTGCCTGTGTTTTGCGATGGACAAATTAAATAATTGGCATGACAATGAACATGACAATGCAATAGACGTACATACACATTCCAACACACACTTCGGGGCTGGCCAAGAAGGAGAGGAGAAGCTTACTTATGTGAGACGGAACTATGTAGTCGGCCCACTGGCTGAACATTGGCAGCAGGACAACAATTTCATTAGAAGTGAATGAAGTCTTGTGTTCATGTCCGAGTCATTGTCATTGGCATCGTTGTCATCGAGAGGGATTACAAACAAAACTACTTAAGTAACCACGATTACATGTTATCGTAAATTAATTGTCCGACATTTTGTTTTACTAACAACATTCTAAAGAGATACGTCCGAGCTATCTGTGCCGTGTGATTGTCTCTGTGTGTTTTATCCAGCAATATTTATTACAGCATCTTTGCTCTAGGTGAATTTCTTTGGGAATTTAATTCCCAAATAAATAGATGATTTAAATTGAAAAAGAAAGTGAAATATTCTATGTAATGATTAATTAAAATAAAATTTTTTTAAAATATCTTTAAAGTTCTTTTCTCTATAAGCTACCAGCAAGGTTTGTCTGTATTTTAATGTTTTGTGTCTTTAGTTGTATCCAAGTTTCCTTTAAGTTGAAAGACTAGCTACAAATGAAAAACTGGACTCTTCGAGGATATGAAAACTGCAGAGTGCCAATGATAAACATTTTTCTGTTTTGGTTCTAATTGAAACGCGTGTCAAGTCAAACTAATTAAAATCATATGCTAAGGTAGCGCTGTAAAGTATGCAGCATATTTTTCAGCGCTTATTGTTCTGAAGGTGTGTGTGTATGTGTATGTATGTGAGTGTGTTGCAGGTAAACTGCAAGCCACCTCGCGCTTCGCTTAATGCATAATTACACACACAATTTTCATTAAATAAACGTGCAACGGCACCAAATGTTTGTCGGCAGCAGGTGGCAGCTAGCTCAGGTTGCATGTACTATAGCTTCAGACTGCATTCTTGCAACACCGCCATCGCCGGTTTCTTTCCCTCCCTCTCTCTCTCTCTCTCTCTTACTGTTTGTTTCCCTACATCTGCTGTGTCGTGCATCTCCAGAGCCGCATTCCGGTGCTGTTAAGTGCGTTTGATTTCCCGCTCGAGTTAGTTTGCACATGCCGCACTTGTTTATAAGTTCTCTAATTAATTTTTAAGTGCCACTGCTAACTGCCTGGAGGACTAGCTTGGCAATAGTACAAGCTAACACCAACTAGACTCACAACACCCTTAAAGTTCCAAGGTGTGCTCGCAGTCAGATGTGGCAGAAAGGCTAAAAAAGTTATGTACGTGTGATTTGCTGGCCATAATAAAATTATACTCGTTCACTGCGTTTGTTGTTGCCGATGTTGTGTTTGCTTGCTGTTTTGCCTGTTGGTTGTGGGTGCAATGAATGGTTAATAAAGTGGATGCATCCAGCGTTCAAAGCTCAAGAATTGTATTAGGACTGGGGCTGTTAGTATAATGGTCTGGTGCATTATGTTTTGCGGGCTTTAATGGAAATTTATGAACAAGAAGTGCTGAAATTACTTACCAACTGCAGTTTACTGTGCGCGTGTCTGTTTATCTGATAAATACATTTATGCAAATAATTTGTGTTTATTTATTAGGACTTTAAGTAAGCGAAAACTGTTGCATTATCGCCGAGAAACGTGGATCATGTAAATATAAGTATAATTTCAAAAAGAGTTTGTTTAAAATTATAAAATAAACTTAATCCAACTGTTGAATTGTTTAAGTATAACTTTACATCACAACTATTTCACGTATTCCACTCTAATTGACAATAATCTGTTTCCCTTTTAAAACTGTTGGAGCAATTAATACAATTTAATTAAGAAACAATGAGAGAAATTCGAGAAACAAATATAAAAAATTATGAAATTAATATCATTTGGTCGGATCGGAGCAGTTAGTGCTCTTGACATGAAGTACAAAAAGCAGCTGCAGATGATGTATCTCTCATGTTGTTGTAGTTCTTATCGTGATGTGTGCGTGGGTTTTTGTCATGTTGTTGTTGTTGTTATTGTTGTAGTTGTTGTTGATGATTACGCCCTCGGCATGCTGTGCTCTTGTTGTTTTTGTTATTAAGAAATAATCTACTTGTAAAATCTTAATTAAAGTTATTATAAATATGTATGTATGTATCTCTGACTGGGTGTATGTAGTGCCAAGGCAGCTGAGGCAGTCGTAATAGCAACAGTCACGTCGCCAGTGATATCTCGCAGATACACAGAGTGAAAGAGAGAGAGAGAGAGAGAGAGAGAGAGACCTACATATAGAGATACTTTTTATAGTATTCTGTATTTGTGAGTATGTCTCGTTGCTTGTTTTCTTGTTTGCTTGTATATTTGCTTCGTTTTTGCCTTGTATGCCCTTGGCTCTACTTTCCCGACGTTAAATTGCGCAGCTGTTTGCATTTCACTTTATACATGTGTGTACGAGGAGTGTACATGTTGTACACACCTCCCACATCCATCTACCCTCCCACCCCCTACATACATTCAGTCGCCACACTGCTGTGGCTGTGGAAAAAAGAAGCTGTGGGTGGAATAAGTGTACAGCAAGTGGCATCAAAAGTATTTGCTCTTTATTATGACAACTGACATTAGTTTGTTTGATATTTGTGTTGGTTGGCTGCGTATCCAACTCCCACTTAGTTTGATAAGATTTAATTGAGTTGACATTGGTGTGGGCAAAGAGATGGTGGATTGTCGGCGGGGTGAACTGTGGATAACTGTTCGCAATCCTGAGCAGCGCCTGCGGGCATTTGTGGGAAAAGTCAAGTGTGCAGTTGCTGTTTTTTTGCTGTTTTGTTTAGTTTGCTTGTTCATTTGTTTGTTTGTTTGCTTGTACGTCTGTCTGCTCAGTTTTCAATGAGTCTTTTTGAAGTCGTTAACCTTGTTGCTTTGTTTGGCAAAAGGGTTAAGGTTAATGCATGTTAATGCGACTTAATCAAGCTAAAATGCACAACTAATCATGTGCATCAATTGCTCAATCCACTTTCCCTCTCATAGCATTGACACTTCCTCCTCACCCAACGGACAACATCGGCTACAAGATGAACCGAAGACGATGCCGGAGGACTTTCTGAAACGGAATCTGTCGCTTTGCATGTGAATTGAAAAAGTTTTGTGCGCGTAAAATTTTTAATGAAATAAATTAAAAAAGCTGTCAGCTGACTGTAAGTTTATATTAGAACTGATAAAGAAAAAAAGGAACAGCAGAAGCAACTCACCAGCAGCAGCAGCAGCTCCGGGAAATATGCTTAAGTGTTGAGTTACGCTAAATGGATTTTCAGCTTGAGCGCGACTTCAACATTAAAAAAAAAAATAATGTAAACTACTGCCAACTAAACTGTCATGAGAGCTACAAAAAGAAAAATTTAAAAAAAAAAACTTAAAATTAAAATAAAATTCAAATAAGGAAAACTTGAGACGCCATGAAATTCGATTAGTAAGTTGCCATTAAAACGACTGTCAGGGTTTTGCGACTCATTCAGTGCAGTTCAGTTAAGTATTTTAAAATTTATAAGATGCCAAAAAGTTAGTCTGTAAGTTTTGTTGAATTAATTAGGCGGGACTAAGCAAGTTACCAGCTCAAACACAACTGTTCTGTAGACAATAAGTGATTTATCGGCTGTGTTTTATTTCCTAGTAGAACTCATAAACATTATGTACAAATTGATTTATTATTTTATATAAATGAATAATTCAATTTCAAATACAAGTATTTCTTAAACATTACTGATACAAGTATTATGATTTCTCAAATTACAATTTTCCAGCATTTATAATTTTATGCACGTCGAAATTTGATTTATTGCAAACATAATTTATACGTTGTGTTGTATAATTTAAAATGGGAAGCTTTCGACTGTGTCATAACTTTACAAAACTGTTTCTTAAGCTAAAAATATGCTAGTTTTATTATAAATATTAAGGCTCTTTCAATTACTATATATTTATCTTTGCCATAGAAGTGTATTCATAGCTAGTTTGGTAAAAAATGGATTAAAATTAACTAAACAATATTGAAAATCGGGACACTTAAAAAATTTATATTTTCAATTTTGAATGGTCATTTCTCAGCCAAATTAAGTGATATTTTAAAATGCGTGGACTTTTTAGACTCTAGACAACTAGTTGCATCGATTCCATGCCAAAAATCAAATTTTTAAATTCGACCCCATTTTGACAAATTTTGCATTTTTGTAAAAAATCGTCAAAATTTAAGATTGCGATTTTTGTATGCCAATCGATAGTGCTGGTCCTCCCCGAGTCCAAAAAGTCATAGTATCTGAAAATCTGATGTCTGAGTCTAAAAAAATTCAATATCAAAGTTGCATAGTTTTGACTCTTAGACTTTACACTGAACAATAAAGCTATCTTCCATGCTTGATGTTAAGAAAGCATTATAACATTCTTAGTAACTCTTGGAGCAAAGCAATCAGTCAAGCTAAAATAGCTTTAAAATGACGTTATGTTATTTATATACATATATGTATATATCAATAAAAACTGCTAAAATATACATATATCTGACTTGGGATAAATGTGGTACGCCAAAAAATGTTCTTTAATAGCATGAATGCAGCTATTTCTTATCGAAAATTCCATTTAGTTAAAAATTCCATGAACTAAATTTCGAATTACTTCAATAGATGCAAATTTATAACTATGTATAATGAATTATTTTAACAAAGGCCTAAGTCTTAATTAATGTATCTTAAAATAAATTGTATTTATTATAAGTCTCTTACTTTTTCATTGAGTTCATAATCATGTTTTATTCTAGGTTAATCTGCAAGTTATGCGAATATGGAATGCGAAAATACAGATATAAACTTTCGATGCCAATTCTAGCCAACAATTATATGCACACAAACGGCCAATGAAATAAAACCGCATACCAGAAGGTTACATGCATGTCTTAAAATGAATTTCACATATATTTCTGTAGTACCACATAAAGCTACCAACAACAGGCGAGTAACACGGTAATAAAACATATTTCGAGAAGGCAACAGAAAGCGACTGTTGGCAAGGCAACAGAAGGGGCGGATGTAACAGGAATACAGTTGTCCTGCAGGAGCAGAGCATAGGAAAAAAGGCACTTGAGCGAGCCTTTACAATGGCAGCTTGGGGAGAGGGAAAACTTTCATAGAACGAATGCAAGAAAAGTGCAGGAAAAACAAAGGCCAAAGTAGGAGTATGTTATATAGTAAGTATATATAAAACATTTATTTGTTTTTGTCGCAAGCATTTGGTGCGTATGATAATAAATACTTAATCCGCAACAAAAGAATATTAAAAACAACAACAAATTGAAATGCTAAAGAGCATAAAGAAATGCATAAAAACAAATGCTTGGTCCGAACTGGACCGAGTACGAGTATTATAAATACATATATTCATGCATAGAGGTAAGCAGCATGTCTACACATACACTTACACGACTGTGTGTGTGTGTGTGGCATAACAAAAGGACCCTTTAAAATGTAAAATGAACTTGCTTTTCATGGTACTCAAACATGCATGCATACATACATAAAATTATTGTTCATAAAAGCAAAACGCCCGGAGCAAGAAGTGGTAGTCGACTAGTCAAATATGTGTACTACTCGTTGCTACTTACTTAGAGTGTATGAACATTTGTGTGTGTAAGTTAGTTGTGCTGGTAACTTTATCAAAAGCAAATAAAACTTGGCGAGCAAATGTTAACGAACCACAATAAGCCAAAGCCGCAAAACAGTTTTCGTCATTTTCCAAAGAAAAGTCATTAAAACCCAACAAGACAGACTCGAAGCTCCTACACAATTATTACAATAATAATCATACGCACAGTTGAGCACAAAGAGAAAGAAAGATAGAGACCGATAGAGATAGAAGGAAGGCGCTGACAACAACACACAACCACACACACACCCAAAATTCAACAAAATCTATTACAGATAACAGTTATTCAGAGCCTGTGAATGTATTAGGTATTTACTGTAGTTTAGTTTTATAATTACCATTTTATGCGGCTTTTATTTACACATAGTCTCCACACTGTTTCTCCTACCAGTTCTTCTTATGCTCTTTCTAGTGGAGTGAGTTTTTCGTTTCAACAAATATTAACATTTTACTGAAACGATAAGCAAAAACTTTACATCCTGTGCGTGTATGCTGCGTTTTTGGCTATGAATTTGAATTTGCAGCACATTTCGTTCTATCTAACTCGCTCTTCATATCTAATGCTCGCCCTCTTCCTCTGCCACTCTCACCCTTCCCTCTGCCACACTCGCATACGCCGATGGCGCATTATTATAGAAATGTTACCAAAAAAGTTAGCATTGCTATCAAGAGGCCATCTAAAGCGTGGCATAAGCACAGACCCTTACTCCTTTGGCATCCTCTCTCTCAGTCTCTCTCTCACTCGTTCACTCTGCCTCTCGCTGTCTCGCTGTCTCCCTATCTCTTGTTGTCGTCAATGCTGAAAAGTTGTTCGTGTTAAACTTTAATTACAACTACAATTTCCCCTCGGCACTCGGCTGCCTACTCGATGTGCAGAACTTTGCAGGCTTAATGCGTATTTACATATGTAGTCATATTAGCAGACTGCCTGCTAGACAATGAGATACTCCTCAGTACTGCACAAATAAGCAATACATAAATGTACGTAGAGCTTATGAATAGTCTGATTTAAAGATTGTTTAATATATTTTAATTTGTCTTCTTATTGTTTACTTTACAAAAGCATTAATATGGCTTCTGGGCTAATTGAAAACTAGTATTTGTAATGGCCGTGACCAGTCTCTTACCATCAATTTGCCTTAGCCAAATAAATAATAAATATAAAAAAATATTAAAAAATTATGCAAAACTTGTTCTACAAGCCAATTTTAGCATCCCAGTCTTCCCTTCATTGCAATTGTTTAAAACGAATGTTTTTGTCTTTTCATTTGACTTGTTTGCGAGATAGCACATTTTTAAACCACAGAACATATTGAATTTAATGATTAACTATTTATTGCTCATTACATAAAACAAATTGACATAGTGCAGCATCCGCGATGGGCTATCAGCCACAGCAGATGTCACATTACACTCAATTTGTCGTGGCGGCGGCGACTGGAAATTGACTCGCTTGACACAAAGAATTATATTACGTATACGGCCGTGATATGCACGCGACGATGCATTTGATGTCAGGCCAGTGAACGAGACGCAGTTCAATGTATTGGAAAATTGCAAAAAAATTTGTCATATATAAAAACAAACACATTAAGGCTACAATTTGTAGCCGATTGTTGTTGACGGCTGACTGCAGACTGCAAAACTGCTCCTGGTTGTTGTCTGTTGCTGAAGCTGTTGGTGCTGTTCATTGTTTGCGCCTGAGGGCGACAAAATAATTTTACAACGCTGACACATTTTATGTTTATTAAATCAGCAGCTAGACTCAACCTGACCGGGTCAAACCCGGACTGGTCAGTGCGTTTCAGGACACTCAAGCCCCAAAAATGAACCCCAATTTGTGCATGCTTCATTTGATTAAACATTTATGTTCAATGACCGCCTCTTGTTGTTCTTTGGTTGATGTGTGAGCTGTGTGTATGTGTGTATATATGAAATCATTCCGTATGATTTACTTGGCAGTTCATTGGTCAAGTCAGAGGTGCTGGTCCATCCCAGCTGGTTGCCTGGCTGCTTGACTGCTTGAATGCTTGACTGCTTGACTGCAGCTCCGGCGGTTCTTGTAAGCAAATCTAGTGACCCGAAAATTAATTGATTGGAAAATAATGTAACATGCATTTATTGATTCATGTTTGAGGCGGCTCTTGGCACATATGGCCAGGGCAGAGGTCAATACGGGTTGTATCGGAATCCAACATAGTTCTTCCCCTCACCCACTGATTGAGGTCAGTAAAAGGTTGTGGCGTTCGTCTCTAGCTGATGCTTTCAATTTGGTTACCGGTCAGTCCACTTTAATATTTATCTACTTACAGTACATTTTCGTACATTTGGCTTTTTTGTTCATCATCATGATGATGATCAGCCTGAGTGTGTTTGTGTGTGTGTGAGTGTGTTTGTATTTTATGCAAAATCCATATTCAATTTGCCAGTTGAACATCTGTGTAAATATCAAATATTGACTACAAATACTTGCTTGCTTGGCAGCCTCGAGTCCATTCTCCACTTGATATGGTCGAGTGCTGTTGCTTTTACATTAAATTGCAATTATGTGTATATGATTTTATTTACTCTGCATGCCGTAGCACACACTTACATATATGTACATATATGTGTATCGTATGTTTTTTGCTCGAGATTTAATAAAATCCACTGGACGCTGCATAATTGCTGATGACTTCCGAAGTGTTTGCCATGGCGCCTGTTTATAAACTTTATTTTTACTCAATTGGGTGTTCAAGTGTCGTGTCACAAGTAAACTTCACCTACAATGAATCCGACTTGAACAAAATATATTTAATTTATTGCATATATTAAACCGCTGGCGTTTGCACATGAGCAAACGAAAATGTTGCCCACTTTTGTTCACAGCCACTGTTAACCACACGAAAGCCATATTAAGGACTGTAAACGTCTTAGCTGTTATTGTAAATGTTAGATAACAGATCAATGTAATGCCGCGAAAGCTTTCTGTTAAAATTAAGCTATCTGTACTCTTCGTTTAAAGTGTAGAACGTTTCTCTTAATTTCTGTTGAGCACTGTGCCTTAGTAGTTGAATGAAGTAGAGTAATTTAAAAAGGATTGTGGTTCATTTTACGTGAATAAAAAGATTATTTAGTTTTATTTATTATTATAAAATTCGCATGCAAAATATTCGCAATTATTAAAGTTTGTCCTAATGTTCAGCTAAGCTCATAAAGTTTACTTCTCCCATGAAATAATTTTTCTTTAATCAACAGTAATGTAATAAGCTTTGTCCTATTACTAAAATTGCAATGCTATTAATTTAAATGTTTTTAATTCATACAAAAATAATCAAAAGAGGAGCAAATATATATCCAATTTTCAGTTTAGATTAGCTCAAAAACTTTTCCTTCTATTTAATTTAATTTGAAGCGTTTTTTAATCCAATTTAAAACACTGCACTACACTAACTAAATGTAGAAATTGCCTCAAATTATAGCTTAATTGTTTTTTTCTGTGGAATCCATAGATTTTCTGGTGACACTTGAATAATTTCATATTTATCGAACGGAAAAATCTCACGCACGTTCGCACACTGCCCACTGCCAAGCAAGCACTAACCATTAGATTCATCTATTCATTTATGCCGACTTCAGCTCATAACTCAAAATGTATTTAGTAGCCAATCAAGCAGAATGACAGGCACAAGTTCAACAGCAACAAAAACAATTGGAAGGACTTCAAGTTGCGAGCAGGAGCACAACACTAACATCAACTCGAACTTGATTCATAAATGAAAATTGATAAACCTGGACACACGTGTCATTCACTCCCAAGAAGATTATATGGATTTATACATTTGTTTGTGTTTTCTGTATATGTTTTGTTTCTCCCAGTCATATTTGTGTGACTTAATAAAACTTGAAATTCATTCATATAGATTAATGCGTTATTTCTATGTGTATTTAAGGTTTATATTGCAATATCATGTTTATTTTGCTCGTTCACAGTCACAAAATCTCAAATTTATTTGAAGGTCCAAGAACTTTTCATTACCAAGCGAAATTAGTTTTTTTTTCAACCAACCCCACAGCCATGGGCATAAATCCAGAAACAAGAAACCTTTAAGTTGGCACCACTGCTTATAATTAAATTAACTTGCCAATAGTACACTAAACTGGCCCTTCACACAGGCGTCTCATAATTGAAATTATGCCGAGCAAAAGGGTCAAAAGGCTGCAACCCCGCCCACAGTGCTAACTGATGAACCTCGACATTTGCTAGAAATATTTTTGGAAGGAAAACAAACAAAAAAGGTCACCAATAAAGTAATTAGGCGCTCAGTGTCCGAGAAATTTGTTACATCAAAGGACAAAAATTGCTTGGTGTCTTTTGTGTGAAAGTTTGGGAGTGAGGAACAGTTTTGTTACCTTTTGTGTCCAGCTGCCTGGTGCTTGCTGCCTGCTGGTAACAATATGAGATTCAATTATTGCAAATAGGCCGGAAAGTGTGCGGCAAAAGGCCTATGAAATGAAGTTCTAGATGTAGATAACTAAATTGCCATCTAAGTGGAACACTCGACGCTCTAAAAGTCAAAAAAGGTTGCAAATTGAGTGATTGCCTGTGGATAATGGAAAAACAAATGAGAGAAATGCTTTTGTTTGTAAGTGTAAGTGTTTTAAAGTTATTCTTTAAACTCTTGGAAAACCATTTGAATTCATTGGCTCTGTTGACTTACAGTCAGTCAGTCAGTCAGTCTTTAATGCAGTCTTAAGCTTCGATTTTTGCAAATGGCCTATCATTTGGGACCAGCTCTGAAAGTTTACATTGACTTGTGCCCAGAAACTACAACTGCTGCGATCCCATGCCGATAAAACAAAGACAGAGTGTCAGAGATTTTATGTCGATGTTTGTGTGTCATAAAAAAGAGCTGAAGAAAACGAAAGAAAAAAACAATATGCTCTAAAACAAGAACTAACCGAGCTAACTAAAAAAAAAAAAAAAAAAACTGGAAAAACAGTAAAGAAACCCTCTTATCAGCTACAAAGTGACAAAAAAGCAACTGCAAAATAAAAAACTGTGGAGCGATATGCCCAATTGTAGCTTTAAAGTTCTGTGTTTTTTTCTACACTTACTTGTTGTTTTTTGTGCTTCTCATTTTGTATTTCCTGCTGATATTGAAGCGTCATACTGGCGACACTTTTATGGAGTAGATGGAGGTACATTGTCTAGGTGTTGGACAGCTTCGAAGATGGCAGCCAACGCCCAAAACAGAAGACACGAGCGTACATGTCAAGTATGCAGCAACTGTCATAAATTCAAGTCGAAATTCTTGTCTTGTTTATGTTGGTCTGGCTCTACACAGATAAAACAAGTATATATATATATATGAGTATACCCACACTTATTTATATGCATGTGTATGTATACACATTTTATCAAAGTTGGCTAGCAGCAAAAAAAATAGAAGAAATGGCTTTTTAAAAAATTACATTAAATGTGTGCGCTTCAGTGGGCAGGAATTTATTTTGTTGCATGGTCCTTAGCCGACATTACAGGACAATACAGACGCCCAAGTGGCGGGGCGGACTGAACAACAAGTACAACAAACAGACTATAAACTAACACCAAATGGCACTTCAAGTGCCAGACAATCAATTGCGACAGAAACAGGCACAACAAATTGCCGCCTGTCCCTTGCAATTGTCTTTCGCTCTCAGCAACCTCCAGCTTGAAGTTGTGCTGTTTTGAGGCACTGTGTTTGGGGTCTGCGGCTGTCAGACATATATCATAACAAATTACAACATGCTGTACATAATTATAAAACTAATTAGCTGAGAGATAACAACTAAGTGGCTACAGGAAGCTAAAAACTCTGAGTTCTGTGAATTTAGTCGATTTAAATACATGCATTTCCAACAATAAATATATATATTCCTTTTAATAAGCGTTATAACGGTTTTTTCTTGTATTATATTGAAGTCATTTTATACGATATCATATGTAACACCAATTTGTTTTTCTAACTTGACTTTTCCTACTGTTGCAAACATCTAAGGGCTCATGGTGTCGATAACAAGGGTAGGCCAAAAACATTGTCTCATTTTGGATTGTGTTTTCCATCGAACGATACAACAAAAAGATCAAAGATAAATTTCCAATTTCAGTGCCACGCATCATCAAACGCACTTGGGAGAGATGTTCCCTCTCTCTGGAAAATGTAACTTGAACTCGTATGAAAAGCTTCTGCTATTATACCACGCTCTTTGTGGTGTTTGTTGCCGTGTATTGTTGTTATTATTGTTGACTTTATTCTTATTGTAACGCCGCGTCGTGTAGACGAAACTTTAACAATGTTTCTCACATCCCCCACAAATTTTTATATTTTTTTATTTTTTGTTGATAATTCGTCCTGCATCGACAGCTTTTGTTGGCCAGTGCCAAACAACACTTCACATCACTTCACACAATGCGCTCGGCAAATGAACGTGGACCGTGCGCTGACAGACTTACAAATATACTTTCATACTCAAGACTCTACTGCCAGCACATTGGCCACTCAATGGCAGCAGCAGCCACAGTCACAGCAAACGGTATTCGCCACCAGCAGCAACAACTACAAAGGTAATTGTACTGCGGTGAATGACAGCGACAACTGCTGCAATTAAGTTAAATTTCCAAAAATTCCAAAAAATAAACACAAATTCAGCATTTTCTTTGAAGTCTCTTCGGATATTCAGTTATGTTAAGGTACTAATTGTTCCGCTTTCACTTAGGTTGAAGCTGACATGGTATTTTTTAGACCCCTCAGTCACCAAAGAAGAAAAGGGATAGGGTTGTCGCAACGACTTCTAATACCACTTCCAATATATTAGTCAAATTTTGAACAATTATAATATTGTTTTATATAAATCAATGTATACTACATGTAGTTCAGATTACTTTCTATGCAGTTCTGTACACTCCAAAATATACACCAAGTTCTTTAACATACCACCGACTTTTAGTCTTTAAAGCCAACTCAATTTCATTGACAGCCCGGCTACAATTTATGTCCTTTGCACACAACTCAAATTACTCGCATTATCTACGCACTTCGCCACGCATCACACAAATCTATATGTCAACTTGGTGCTCACACCCAAACAACTAGGAGTTTTTTTCCCCAAGAATTGGTAGGTTTATTGACCTAGACACCAGGAGATGAACGACAAATTGCATGAAAAGCGTGAAATAAGTTGGAAACATATGGAAAGTCGACTGCTGGGGCTGATAAGAACATTTTGTGTCTTATTAATATATAGAGATGCGTAGGAATGCATACAGTGAGCACTGCTTGTAGTTAACCAAATATTTCACACATACTCCGACTGTTCCATGCCAGCATATCAGACAGCTAACCACCCTCGACACTGTCCAAGGAGATTTATTAGTTGGGCGTTAATCCCCTGCGGCCTAATACATCATTTCAATTTGTTGCAAGTCGTGTTTATTTGCCCAAGTTTTCGCCTGAGACTGGGCGAGTGGGCGGTGGGCGGTGGGCGAGGAGAGGGCGGTTGGGGCGGCAGGGACAGTTGTGTTTCAAAGAGATTGCCAGCCATCGGCTAAAACTATTTCACTTATTTACTTTCATAACTTGCAAATTGTCAACTTATTGTTGGTTCGCTATGTCACAAAGTCCAAAAAAAAAGGAGGAAAAACTCTTCATAGTCAGCTTGTATAAAAGTTTTCATGCTGCGGCAGTTGCTCAAGTAAGTGGCTTATTATGGGCCACTGGGTGTGGCCTGTTCCAAGCACTTTTGCTATAGTTAAGCTCTTTTCTTATTTTGTTCCTTCCGCTGAGCCCACCATCTTTTATTCTCTGGTTACTTAGGTGTGTATATATAATTTAATTAGCTTAAAAGTCGGACTCTGATTGCAAATGCCGAGTACGTGCCAGTGATTTATATTGACAGCTGGATATAACTACAACCATATAACTATATTAACCAAGTGAGTTATCTGCTATCGAAGTGCTTCCGATAGTCCCTCCATATGTGGCAGGTGTATATAAATTATTGGTTTTAGACCAAGTTGAACGCAGAATAGCAAATTAATTAGCACTTGTACATTAAATATTAGTGCTATATTGGCCCAAGATCTAAAGTTGTATTAATACCAACAACAAGTTCCTTTAAATCCGGAACCCCATGTTTGCAAGCTAGTGTGTTACCCTAACAAGCTAGCCCCTCCCCCACTGATCCTGTCGTCCTTAGCGTGGACTGACATTGTAAGTGCTATGAATGCTTTTGAATGAGAGTAAGTTAAAATGGTTAAAACTGGTTGGTTGAAGTACAGTTGTTTGTTTAAACTGCAGAACAATTACACAAAATAAATTTAAGCAGATCAATAACTTATTACATAAATATTAAAGTTCATCTGAGGTATTATTTACATAGACTTAAATAATTTCAGCCTTTTCGATCACTCCGTTGCTTGCCTAATAGACTCGCGGTTTAAGGCCCAGATTGATGCCCGTTGAGGAGCGAAGGATCAAATTCATGACCGGCTTGACGGGCTCTCCACAAGGGAGCAACTCGAAATGCCTGAGCATTTTACTAACAGTACTCTTCATTTCTAACATGGCAAACTTCTGACCAATACAGTTTCGAGGACCCGCCGAAAATGGAGCGTAGGCAAAGACATCAATTTTGCTGTTGTTCTCCTGACTATAGCGTTCCGGATCGAATTTATCTGGATTAGGGAAGTAATCTGGATCCCGTTGGGCGTGATAGGTCAACATAATAAGGTTTGTGTTGGCGGGAAAAACTCTTCCATCTGAGCGTGAGAAACAGAGAGGTTAGTAAACTTTGAATAATATTTAATATAGAACTAAATTAAAGCTTACCGAGCGTTACATCTTCTTTTAGATGGCGACCAATCATAGGAACTGGTGGGAACAAGCGGAGAGATTCCTTAATGACGCACTCCAAATACTTCAGTTCCCCAAGATCTCTCATTGTAATCGGTTTTGATTTGTCAGCTCCAATTACTTCTGTGACTTCCTTGAAAGCGCGTTCCTGCACCTCGGGATGGCGAGCGAGTAAGTAAAGGGTATAGGAAATGGCACTGGTGGTTGTGTCGTGTCCCTCAAACATGAATGTATCCACTTCCTCTCGTATGTCCTCGTTAGTTAACGGCTGTCCATCAACAGAGGACTGCAGCAACACATCCAAGAGCGCCATGCGACGCTTACTACCGACTTCATCCTCCTCCGGACTGGAGGCGTTCCCACTGGACTCGTTTAGAGACTTTTGCAAGGCATCACGACGCTCCGAAATGACCTTGTCTGTGAAGTCGTGCATTGATTTGATGTGTTTCATCAGTTTAAAGTATTGGAAGGGGTAAAATAGGCGCATGGTAAAGTCGAACCGCTGCAGAGGATTCATAAATCGTTCAGCCATCATGTTGGACACACTGAAAAAATAGATTTCTGTTGAATGAATGGTTAAAAAGAGATATTTAATAACTTACAACTTGACGGACTGCACATAGGGAAAATCGGGCGTGCGCTGAGCATTGATCTTGACGCCCATCGAGGTCTCGGCGATAATGTCCAGAGCAGCCAAACAGGCGACTGGGAACATATTGATGACTGTTTTACCATCAGCTCGATCATACAGCTGCTCGGCCATTATGGCGCTCTGTTGATCGAATACCTCTACAAACTGTTCGAGAATCTTGAAATGGAAGGTTGGCGTGATAATTTTGCGGCGTCTGAACCATTTCTTTCCGGTGCTCAGCAGCAGACCTGTACCGAGCCAACATTGCAGCAAATTGTAGAGATTATTCTTGGTAATTGTCTGTTGACTGCTTAGAATGGCTTCGATCAATCTTGCGTCGGAAGTTAGAAAGCCGAATTCTTGGAACATTGAGATTTGAACGGTTTTGCCATGTTTTGCAATCAATCGCGTCTCCAAATCCAGCATAGCTAAAAATAGTATATACAATTGTAGCTTATCTGTTTGTTTGAATGTGGAATTTGCTCACTTTCAGCTGATTCCCCAAGCATAAACAATGGCGCATTGCCGAGCAGCGGAAGTTGCAGAGGTCCACGTACACCAGCCGCAGCAAGCATCTTGTTCTGTCTTCTCATCACCAGGTGATCCCACAGGAGCAGTGCTGCAAACAGCAGACCGAAAATTTCTAGCCACATGTCGCAGTGAATTTTATAATCTACTCAAAACTAAATCAATTTCCAATTTCTTAGTATAAATTGTTTATACTCAAATTATTCTATTTGCTTGCTTCTACAGCTAAAGTTCGACTATATAGTACGACCAATCTGAGGGGCTAATTTATACTTACATTAGTTTGAGTAGTGCTGATAAGATTAGGCGTTGACCTTATCGGCAACTAAGTGGGCTGATTGCCGGATATTTAGTGCGTTTAATCGCTTGAACTGTGGAACTGCAGTTACTTATCAGTTTGAATTAACTCAATCGACTCAACTGCACAATATTACTAGATTACAATGATGTGAACGAACTGCTTCGTGACCTTTTCAATACACTAAATAGGTGCTAAAATCGAAAGTAGTTTTTAGAGATGCATAAAACTGAAGTGTGGTGTCTTATGTGTTTTGGCATCCAAGAGGGACCATAAGTCCATAAGAGACCATAGTCTCTCTCCCGTAATGTCCATAACTAGTAAAGTATAATTTCTCTCCAAAACAGTTTTAAATTTGAAATTATTCACCTTAAATTAAAAGCTTAAAAGTTGACCCCATTTAAAAGTCCTAGTTTTAACGACACTCACACATCAGAGTTATATTTTTTAAGACTTACAGTTTTTCAAAAATTTTCAATACCGCCGTGTCATGATGAGTAAACAGTTTTCAATTTGGCGGCAAAGCAGATAAAGAATATATTGCAAATAATCATGACTTGCATTAAAAAATTGTACAACAACTTTTGTCAACATTTCCCTCTGATAAGAGTTGGCTAAGCTTGTGGGAACGCATGTTTCGATTATTAATCCAAAGTACACAAACTTGATATGAGTTCTATTTATGCTTTGGTAACTTTAGAATTTGAACACCTGCTCTATTTTTAAATCAAACGAATTTTCTCTTTAAACATATCACTATCGTATAATTGCGAACTTAAGTTGTTTAATGAAAACTGTTTTTAATCTGTATTTAATTAAAGTGTGAGCCTTAAAAATTTGACCAGAGGTGTTCAATTTAATCAGTATTTACGTAGGAAAGTGCTGCTGTACTTAGCTATCAGTGTTTGCTTAGAAAGATAATACTGTGTGACATACACTAATAAAAATGTTTCCTGTTCAAAGACAGCTGTATACAAATGCTGATTTCATTGTAAAGTAAAAAGAAATTACAATACTGATTAAAAAGGTAGTAATTTTTTAAAGTGTATGTAGAATTTAAGAGCAAAAGAAACAGTTGGAATGATTTATGTTGCTGTAGGTTATGTTCTTAGCATGAATCACTTGTGACAAACAAATTAAATTATATATGTAATGTTTTAAACGTACAGTGAGTGCTTTAAAACATGTACAACAAAAGTTAACTAATTTGATGTGTTTTTTGTTGTTGGTCGTTTGCGTTTGCATTTGCTCAATTTCCTCTCTAATCAACTCAATTAGTTCAAATGTAATAATAACTGTTCAAAGCGAGCTAAACCGCAGAACGTACAAAATGATTGTGTTACGAGGTCGTTAGTTGTTGTTGGTTGGGTGTACGGGAGGGGTGGTGGCTGCTTAGGGGGTCACATATAGCAAATTTGCATAGCTACAGTGAGTAACAGATGTATTTGCATATTGTATGACTGCTTTGACGTCCACCCAAAGATAATCACACGTGCCAGGATCGTGTCCCGAACACCATTCCTTTATTTCCTCTTGTTTCCTTTCGTGTCAATACTCTGTACGGTGAGTACAACAAGTTTGTTAAATTTGCTTACTTTGTAGTTATTATATTGTTAGGTGAAAATATATAGAGTTGCATGTTTATGCAAGTTTGTTAAAAAAGATTCCTTTAACAACTTAACAACTAACCCAAAAAATATATCCAGTTTTAAAATTTGCATAGAATTTTTAAGAAACTTCGCATGGAAAGGGAAGGTTTAGAAAGGTTAAATTTAAGTGTGGGTATATCAAGTGTGTAAATTAAGTGTCTGATTCCACGGTAATTCGCAGTTGGTATTTCTCGAGTAAATTTTAATATTTGTTTTTTCCCGTCTTTGTTGGGTTTATTTGCATGTTTTCTGTTTTTGTTTTTAATTTCCTACACGGTGTACTGTTTATGATTGCCAAACTACCCGCAGCGGAAAGGAGCGAGTCTCAGAGAGCAGGCTAAAAACCAACAGGGACACAGGAAGCATGGTGGAAGATGATGAAGAAGAAGGAGACGCCAAAAGAACAGAAGGAGTCGCAGCGATGGCACTTTCGATCTCTGTCTGTGGCATTTGGATGATTAATGTGTTTACACAGCCAACGAGCGTTGCGGTCGAGTCTGATTTGAAAGGGTTAAAAGGCGTAAACAAACACACACATACAGAGAAGCATACACACACACAAACACACTCATGCAGTGCTCGCTCTTTGCGTAATTTTATTTATTATTCTCTTCCTGGAATTGAGTCCCACATGGGAGCATGATATTAAAAATGCTGTACATTCCTTTTATTTGTTTGCTTTCGCCGTTTTTGTTTTATTTTTATTTGCAGCAGTGTCAACAATTTAATTAGTTAAAAGCCAGAGGCCTCACGCCAATTTACACAACCAGTTAACCAGTTTCATGTATCTTACGTCTCTATACATATATGTATGTTACCTACATATGTATCTTGTATCTCAATTCGTCGCATTTCTTTTGGCTGCCATTAGCTTCCATTTCGCTAAGGTGCTGTCGCATAATCTTTTTGTACCACGTTAAGTGGCCGGAATTGAAATTTACGATTGCACGAAAAGGTAACGCAAATAAATGTGTGCCAACTTGGCCAAGGCCACAGACAAAGATTGCGCTAGAGATGGCACCAAAGGTGAACCCAGAAATTTAAGAAATTATATTTAAAAATATTAAAAATCATTCGGCATCTATTTACAGCCTAGAATTGTCGGACATTTACCTAAGAGACTTCAAGTTGCCGTGTCACGAGCCCATCTCTAGCGTGAACTTAAATTATTTAAGTGGTCTATACACCGTCGACTTGAATGTTATGTTGTTGTAGTGGCCAACGCCAGGCAGGTGCCAATATTAAATAGTTTAAATGAGAGCCTCAACCGGGATGGGATGGAATGAAATGAAAGGGACAGACGGGCTTGGTTAGGAAGGAAACTGACTTTATGGCCATGATAAGCAGGTCAGACCCTTTTGATTTGGTTTAGGATTTGCGGTTGTCGCTGCCTCAGTTGCCATTGCGCTTGATGCTCTTGTTGCTGTTCCCCTGTTTGCCTTTTCAACTCGTTAGTTATGCGCCAAGCCGAGAAGGGATGAATCCTTACTGATCCCCTCGCACTCCCCATCCCCACGCCCCCAGTCACCAATCAAACAGGAAGAAAATGAGAGCGGGGAAAGCGTGCACTGGGCTTAAGGTTTATTTAAAAGGCCACTGCCACATGTTTGGGGTTTTGTGTGTGTTTTAATATGACACCTTTGCCGATGGTAATTTATCACCTTAGCACTGGGGACATATGCTTTTGGGCAACCCATAGTTGAGGCTGATAGGGTGTGTGTGAAGGTGAATGTGTGTGTTTGTGTGGGCTTATAAGCACTGGAGGATTAGGGCAGCACTGACTTTAATGTGGGACCAACTGATGTTGGCTGGCAGATAATTAGTGACCGTCCCGAAGATTTATGCATGCGTGTAAATGGCTTAAAGTAGCTTTTTTAAATAAAACCAAATTAAATATAAACAAACTAAGCGTCTAATTAAATCGCAGCAACGGACCAATAGCTCAAATGCTTTACCTAACTCAGTGGTGTCAAAAATGTGTAATATTCCATCAATCCCATCATGCTAGCAGGTGCAAGTCATAAAGCTGACACTTGGTCAAAGGCACGATTTCCTCTCTGACACTACTTCCGAATGGTTAATTAAGTTTATCCAACTATACGTCAACGTTTTGTGCACCTTTATCAACTGGAAAAGTGTCATATTAAAATAGCTAAGCCTTATTCAACAATGTGGTTGCTAAGCTGCTTGCGTTTCTAGGATCTTGAATTGTTAATGTCCTTTCCAGCTAAACCCCTGGCATTCCAGCTGATGCACGTGTATTGTGTGACAGACAATATATCCACTGTATGTCCACTATTCAATTAAATTCTTTGTAACTTTTATTTAATATTTTATTTTACTGCAACTCCTGCGATTATTTGGATTTTTCATTTACAATTCATTGGATTTGACAGTATATTTGCCCAACACTTGCTCCAAAACAATTGGTTATTCAAATGTTATTCTGTAGATTGTTTTCAACTCGATTCAAGTTTTTGCATTAGTTTTTAAATCTCAACAAATTCAATGCAAATTTCAATTGTACTCGTGTGGGTTTAGATTTTCTATTGATTTTGCTATTCAAGTTTTTGCAAGTGCAGAACTATTTTGGGAGAAAAAAAATTTATATGTATAAATAAAATGTTTGCCTGTTTGTTATGTTGGAAAATTATAAACCCATTGGTAGATACTTTTTACTACATGTACGTGGGCCAATTCAACTCTCAACTCCCAACGGAACTAATCTGTATCTGGACTTCATTTGGTATGCGTGACATGTAGGAAGTAGCTTTGCTAGCGGTTGGTAAGGTTATGTTTGGTTGCCATGCTCTCAGCTTACCCTCATCATCATCATTATCATCATTAGCAGCAACAACGAGTACTGCAGATCAAAGGACTTTGACAAAAATTAAGCTCACCTATGAGTTTGCCGTGCCTTCGCTAATGAACCATAAAAACGCGGCCTAAGCGGCTGTTTGCCTTTCGAACCAAACACATCTCTAAGGTGATAATATTAGAAACAAGTAAGAAAATCAACAGTCGAGCGAGTCGACTGTCAAAGACCCCGTACTCCTTCTAGTGTGAAATTTTCTATACATCTGAGCAATTTTCAACCAATTTGTTCTGTGAGAGCTATAGGCCATAGTCGTCCGATCCGGACTTTGGTGAGGATAGTATTAATGGTATCGTATACGGATTGTAAGTTGTAGTGTAACGAAAATAAATTAGACTCTATAACAAATTTAATTCATTATGTGTTGGTTATTCTAAGCCAGAGATATTCTCTAATGTCAGTTTGTTTAGTTAGAATTTGGATTTGAGATCTACTGAAAAATCTGTTCGCTTGGTATTACAGCTGTTATATGCAAATTCACAGTTGAATTCGCAGGCGAAAAGAAATGCACAGTAAGATGCAACAGAATTTTCAATCCAAATAATTTTGTTCACAGCGAGCTGTTGTTAATTCTGTTCGGTGCTATTTTTGTTAAAATAAGTGAAGCTCGTGAGCTCACTAGACCTGGATCTTTTAAATCTGAGCTGAAATACCAGGCCAACAGAAACAGTCGATAGGTTGCAATACATGAAGTAAACAAACTATAAGGTTTGTTTATACACGTGCTTTTCCTCGCTCTTCCACCAACTCTCTGTTTACGATCTCTTCGCTGTTTAGGTGTTTGTTCGCTGCCCCCGTTAGAGCGCTCGAACGGTTTCTGCGTTTGTCCGTCCGTTTGTCAGTCTGTCCGTCAGTCTGTCCGTCCGTCTGTCTGTCTGCCTGTCTGTCTCTCTGCCCGTCTGTCTGTCCGTCCGTCTGTCTGTACGTCCGTATAAACACCTGGACCTTTTAAATCTGAGCTGAAATACCAGGCCAACAGAAAGAGCAGCAGGTCGCAAAGCAAAAATTATTTAACATTTACATTAACATTGTCTTAAAATTGACTTAACATTGCATTAACAGTGCATTAACAGTGCATTAACAGTGCATTAACAGTGCATTTACAGTGCATTTACAGCGCATTAACAGTGCATTTACAGCGCATTAACAGTGCATCAACAGTGCATCAACAGTGCATTAACAGTGAATTAACAGTGCATTAACAGTGAATTAACAGTGCATTAACAGTGAATTAACAGTGCATTAACAGTGCATTAACAGTGAATTAACAGTGAATTAACAGTGCATTTACAGTGCATTTACAGTGCATTAACATTCATTTAGCATGCTCTGCAGATGCACTGTTAATGCACTGTTAACGCACTGTTAATGCACTGTTAATGCACTGTTAATTCACTGTTAATGCACTGTAGATGCACTGTAGATGCACTGTTAATGCACTGTTAATGCACTGTAGATGCACTGTAGATGCACTGTAAATGCACTGTTGATGCACTGTTAATGCACTGTAAATGCACTGTAAATGCACTGTAAATGCACTGTAAATGCACTGTTAATGCACTGTAAATCCACTGTAAATCCACTGTTAATGCACTGTAAATGCACTGTAAATGCACTGTAAATGCACTGTTGATGCAATTTCAAGTCAATGCTAATGTAAATGGTAAATAATTTTTGCTTTGCGACCTTCTGCTCTTTCTGTTTGCCTGGTATTTCAGTTCAGATTTAAAAGGTCCAGGTGTTTATACGGACGGACAGACAGACGAACAGACAGACGGACTGACAGACAGACAGAAGGACAGAAAGACATCGCTATATCAACTCGGCTGTTGATTCTAATCATATATATATATCAATATATATACTTAAAGTGGTCTCCCACGCCTTCTTCTGCGAACGAACACGCAATCAGCGAAGAGATAGTAAATAGAGAGAGTAAGGCGGAGAGGTTTGCGTAGAGACCAATTGAGATAGTTGGCGGGAAACAGATCAGTGCACGTGTATAAGCAAACCTTTTTGTTTGTTTACTCTATGTATTGCAGCCTGCTGATTTTTCTGTTTGCATGGTTTCACAAACCGTTCGTGCGATCTGTTGGCGTCACGCAGAGATCTTTGAGCGCAATTAGCGCAGAGAGTGGCAGTCTTCTTAATCAATTTGCGGAGACGGTAGGGGCGTGACAACTTTATGGGGTCGGCCACGCCCCCTTCTGCCTGTTACGCACATTTTTTTTCTGACAAACTTAATAGACCCCTCTATTTTTTTTTAGAGCACGGGGTCTAAAGAGGGAGGCACACACTGAATAAAGTATGCAATAATAGAATAGACCAGCGCAATTATCTCCATATAAAAGTTAACAGTTTACGGCTAACCGCCAGCTGAAAATAAATACTTATAGTTAGTAATTATCCAAGTAAAAAGTTTATATACTACTATTTGAAATCAAAAATATGTTCAAAACTTTTTAATAATGGTATATTTTGATTTCATAAAAATTAAAAAGGAGAATTATTTAAGAAAATATTTAAAGAGAAATTTAAATTATCGTATGCTTTAATCAGCGTGTTTTTCAATATCAGCCAACATTTATGTAAACTTAATACAAATTTAAATATCTAAATTTCATTTGTAATTTATCTTTTTGTTTTGTCAATTTTTTGTTTGCTTGAATTATATAAATAAATATTTAAATCAATATGATAGTACTGTGAGTCTTGCGTTTTTATTTATTCTGAGATATTTCTTTGGTGTTTTCTTGTGTCAAGTTGGAGACTTGTCGGCGTCAGTGCGACAATAAATCAAAACTTATAATAAGTATTAATGTGAAATTCAAAATGGCCGAGAAAAAGTTTAAAAGCGGCGATCCTCTTGTCGATGGTCATGGAACTCGAAAATTAAACAGAAACCTTGGGTCCAGCCACTGCTAAATATTTGGACAGCGGTTTCCGCAGCGACAACCCTTAAGTAACCCCAGCAACTGTTTTATTATTAACTTCATTTGCTGGCGCACCACAAAGCGGGAAAGTTTAACTTGCACTACAGCAAAAAATAAAAATCAAAAAGAAAAACAAAAAAAAAATTGGAAGAAACGAAAGACATAAGATAAAATAGCAGTTATAAAAAGCGCACAAAACTTGTTTGCTCAAGAGCAAAAGTAAAAAAATTTTATTAGCCACTGCCGTCGCCGTTGCCATCGCCATCGCCATCGCCTTTTGCGAAGCCCAAAGTTTTGCCAACGTACAGAAAATACTTATAAGAAAATCAATCCCTACGGCCAAGTCAGGAATTCTGAGTATTTTATTTATCAACTCACGCAACGCACACCAAACCCACAAAAAAAAAAAAAATAATAAAAGAGCAGCGGACAGAGAAGAAAAGAATGTAATACAACATAAAAATGAAGAAAAAAAAAAATGCAACCAGAACAATTTCCAGAGTTTCAATTCAACTTATGAAACAGCTCGCGGCCATATCGATTTCACGCTTGACGCTAAGAAAATTAACTTTGCCAAAGTAGCAGCGGCAACTCCAAAAACCAACAGCCGGCGGAGAAAACAGCAGCAGCGGGAAAAGGAGCTGTAGAAGGGGGATGGGAGCACAGGGAAGGAAAAGCGTCGCAGATACTTCGATGCGTATGACAGTGGGTGTTGCAGGAAGAGGGAGCAATTCCTAAGCCCTGCACGTACTGTGGGTCCCAAATATTGTAAGTGATTTGGTGAAGTTCGCCTCAAAATAAAAAAAAAAGGTACTCGCCAAAAAGTTTCACAACGCGCTTCACACATGTGTGCGGCAAAGGTGTGCCCAGCACAAGCGCAATCACAAGCACAAGCACGAGGAGTATCAGCATCAGGCGGAACAGGATCAGGAGCAGAAGGAGCAGAAAGCAACGTGCTTGCAATTCAAGAGATGTTCAGCGCCTGGGATTTTGTGCGCCTAATTTGCTATATACTCAGCCATCGATGGGACATGAGAAGTATGTGAGGTGCCGGTAGCTGTCGGCAAACTTCGGGGAGAGAGGGCAATTTTCATAATTCACCGGCGCCCGCAGTCAGACTTTGAACTTCACTTCAAAACTGGTCATTAGCTGTACGCATTGCAAGCACTTTTCAAATGTCATTTACCATTTGGTGTGGCAACGATTTTGTGGCCAGCACCCGTGCTTCGACTTCATTAGGCACAACAGTGGGCTGTGCGTGCGAGTGTGTGTGGGCGTGGCAACCCAGTTACGCCCAATGCAATTACTGCAAAAGTTCGCGCAAACAACTTTTTGACTTTAGCGCGAAAAATTCAATGAAAATGCCATTATTTGGAGCATCGGACAATGAATGCTATACAGCGATAGCTGGCGAGGAGCAGGACGCGGGAGACAAAGGCAAGTAGAAGCGGGGAACAGGTACCAGCCAGGGGCTAAGGGGCTAACGTACAGTTCCTCTGACATACAAAATGTATACAGGCAACAATGAGCAATGTCGTAGACCGCAGTGCACTGGTTTGGGATAGAAAGGGACAGCGATATGGAGAGCGAAAAATAGATAGAGAGTGGAATAGAAAGAGAGGGGAGATAGGTGGATTTCAGTGGTTTTTTGGGCAGCATTGCAAATAGGAAATACGCGCACAATGTTTGCCGGGATAGAAGGGAACTGGGAAAAAAACCGCATCCGAATTGAGATGCGCGACATTATCACCAGTGTCCGAATGTAATGTGAACCGCTTGGCCTCTAAAGGGGTGTACCCAATTTGGTATAGTGTGTACAGGGCGATGATTGTACCGCTGATTTATTGCAAAGATAGCGGGCAGTGGAAAATGTGTAAATGTGTTAAAATTGTTGAAATACACTTATTGCCTAATTGCAAGCACCAAAGCGATAAAATCTATAACAATTTTGGAATGTGCAAAGATTGTGGGTTAAAAATATATGAATATAGAAACTAATCGAATAATGCAAACATTTTGCATTTATTGAACTGAACTATTGACACAAGTTAGTAGCTTCCTATTTTCATTGCGTTCTAATGAGAAAATATTGTCCATAGTTTGTGCTGTTTGAATAGAGACAAATTTTTACCATTTTGAAGCACAGTACTCCTCAACGTGCTTTCTGCAATATGATGCAGCTGGCAACCTCACCATTTCGAATACCAATTAGATTTGCAACCTTTGCTGGTGGTAGAAAGAGGTCAGCTGGCAAACGAAGGAGAGTAAACTGGAAAAACGCAATTCAAATTACAAAATTATACAAAATTGGCAAGGGAATTGCATTTTGTTGGCTGCACAATAGGGCAAGTGGGGCTGAGTGTGCCTGTGTGTAGCTGAGGCAAACAAATGAAGCAATCAAAGTCAATGCGCATTACACATACGCAGCGTGTTGCAGAAAACTGTGATAATTTAATATATGAGCTCATGTTTATAAGCACATACTTGAATATGAATGAGTTCAGTTCGCTTGAAGTTTCTTTTCTGTGGCATCTTTACCTTGTCATTGAAAATGCACAATGAACTAACTAATTGTCTTAATTGGTTTTGTCTGCTCTAAATTACAACAATTAGCTTGCGCACTTGATTAGTTTAGTTGTGCGCAGACAACGACTACACATAATGCACTCAGGTAAAGTGTTAATTGCATTAGTTGTCGTTGTTATCCTTGGCTGCACCATGATGGTAGCTGCATCCAAGATGTCCTTCTCTCTTACTTACACTGGCTGCTTATTAAAATCAAATCGATAAGTTACGTGGCGCTAAAAGCTTAATTACACAACTTTGGGGGCACGCTACAAAGTTAATTAAATTCGAGTCACAAGGATCTTAAATAATGTGTACGGCAATGTCTGCATTCCTGTAATTTATTGGATGTCAACCGAGCAAAAGCAATTTGCGATGACAAAATAAGTGCACAGTGCGCTGTCAGCCAGAGGCCACAATAACAAATGATATGCTAAAGTCGCAGAAAATGCAGTTCTCAACTCAAAACCAGTCGGAACATGTTGCTTTCAACTATTCTACAAAAGCTGAAAACAAAAGTGAAACAAATGATTGACCTAAGGATTGCCTGTAAGTCTAAAGATGAACAGGACTGAAAAAATGAAGCCAATAACATTGAATTCGTATCTCTCAGCCAGTAAACTTTTAATAGAAAAATAGCTTAAAAATAGTTTTCATTAGAGAGTAATTTATTTTTGCTTTATTTATTAATATTTTAATCTTGCGAATAATCCAGTGAACACAGTTAAGTTAAGAAAGAGGGCAAGACCACTCGCTCACTCCCATGTAGAACGAAAATAAAATTCAAATATTTTTTTCGGAATGTAACAAAAATTGTTTATTTCTAAGTGAAAAAATATTTTTTTATATAATTTTTCTTTTCTTTTCAGTGGCAAATTTATTCGAGATGACACTACTTCCCACGATTTGCAGGGTATCTTCGCTAAACCTTGTTCTGATGAGCATTCCTTCAAGCTTACAATTCGCCAGTGGAGCAGTTATCATACAGTCGCTGCATGTTGCATTCATTAATTTCGTTTCCATTGTCAATTTCCGGTTGCCGACGGTGCAACACGCTCCACTAACGCGAGGCACTTGTCGAAATCGAAGGAAACCTATGTCATAATTCACGGACTCAGCATCAAACAATATTCAAATGGGATCTGACTTGGCATTTTTTGTTGCCTCTTTTGTATATGCAGCTTGTTGCACGAGTGCATTCAAAAACCATTTTCATACCTCCCCAACTCCATTTATGTACATCCTACAAGTTATACAAATCGTTTTGGGTTACCTGTGCAATATTTAATAAATGAGTATAAGAAAAGTCATAAGACAGCTCTACGTGATCAAATGCATAAATATATACTATGTAAATGAATATCTAAAGACATGAAATATATATTGCTAGTCGTGAATGTTGTGTATTGATGAAAGACTGCCCGATATACTGAAAATGAAACGGGCTTAAAAATAATAGCTTATGCAATTGTCAACGGAAAATAAATTCTTGAATTTATAGAATTTTAGTTTATTTATGCTACGTTAAAACATAGAGACATTTTCTTAGAATTTATTTTATATATTTTAGTTTAATATTCTATGTGTTGTTAAGCTTAAGTGATAAAATTTATATTATATTATATTTTTTTCATAATGGTCAAACACTTTTGTTCACTGTTTATCAATTATTAAAATATATTGAAATCAACATACAATGTTAAATATTTTAACACAAAGAATAAACAATTTTCACTACTTATTTCTTTAAATTTAAATTTATATTTTAGCCACATGGAAAGCGAGGAATTTTATTTGACCAACTGACAGCCAAAAACTGATTAAAATATCAGCGCAACGTGGCAACAAATCTGTTGGACACTTTCGCACACTTCAGTGGGTTGTGTGTTGTGAGTTTTAGTTTTGTTGTGTCGTATTTTGTTTTGTTTTAATTGCCAAACATTGTCAACACAGATTTGTTGTGTGGTCGTTGCAGCGGCTAGAATAAGAGAGCTGCGTTGACAGTATTATTAGTTGGACCTGTATAGGTCCACATAAAGTAATTAGGGAGTTTTGTGCATACTCTTGTATTCTTTAAAATATTCATGCTGTTAAAATATATTTTTTATCAAAACATAATAAACAAATTTGCATTTTGGGTGCGAGTTACTTGTTCTCCTTTGTTTTATGTTGTTTAATTTTATTTTTTTCATTTTTCTGTGACGTTTGCTTTCCGTTTTATTTCGTTACAGTTGTTCGCTGTTCCATTGTCGTCGTTTTGTAGTTGCCGCAAAAACTTTTTTGATTAAATACGCGTATATATACAAATGTAGAATTCGTTTTATTTTGCCCACTATTTACGCCTTGTCGCACTAATTTAAAGTTGCATTTCACGCTGGAATGTCAGGGGTTTCAGTCAGCAGCATAATTAAAACAGCGTTTTATAGGAAACCTGCACGGGATTTTAGAAAAATCAGCGCGAAGATATCGCCAAATATAATACTCACTTTTGAGTTTCCATTTTGCTTTTACCCTATTTAATCCTTGATTCGCATAGTGTATAAGCACTAGCATACGGCTACTGCTTATTTCTGCTGTCCTCTGCGCAATAATCATACGCAATGTTGCCCTCTTATACCATCAGCTGCTTATGTGAGATTTTCAATTTGTTTTGTTTTCCACACATTCACAAGCACAAGCACACTCACACAGATACTAATACAAATGAAAAAAATAGCAAGTTTTGCTTGTTCTGCCATTGCCATTTGGAGTTAAACTTTATATATTTTGCCATAGTAACGGTTATCATAGCTAGCGAGCGGGTCGGGAAGGTCGTCCCTTTGGCTCGATGCTTTCATCAAGAGCAAGACGCGATTTAGCTGTGTACCCGAGCTGGTCTGCTGACTGCTACAGTTGGCCTTAATAACAACACTTGTCGTAATATCATTTTTATGCCCGGGGAGGAGCTGCCCGGGGCCAAATCGTTTTTATGACACGCACCAGGCGCTGAATCCACATCCCTCCGTTCCTCTGTCCCTCTGTCCCCTTCGCTCTCTGTGTGCGAGATAAAGAATTGATTTTATAGCGTCAAACATGCGATTATGAAAGAAACAGAGGGTTAGAGAAGGGCTAGTCGGGCAGATGAAGTCAAAGGGTGTCACCTAGAATGATGCGGGTGTCAGAGCAATAAAAACTTTGCACAGCTTTTTCTATTTCCTTGTTTTGGCTTTATATCTTCAACTATCCACAGGCAGCTTAGTGCTGATTCAAGTAAAAATACATACGCATTTATATTATTAATATCCAAGAGCAACAAATAAACAACAAACAAACAAACACTTTGCTCACATTTGGCAAATATCACAGCAATAAAATTATATTTATGACAAGGACTTGTAGTGTAGAGGGATATTTAGAGTTAGCTCGATTCGTGCCTGGGACTATTTTACATAAATCAGTTTAATGATATGTGTTAGCAGCTCTAACTAATTACCAGCTGCTGTCGACTGTTTGTTGCATAGAAATGTTGCCAAAGTCAATTAAAAGTTGGTCCTGTCCGTGTACCTGCAATGTCGAATTGCAACTGCCATATTTTAATTTGTCGAGCTGCAGCTAAGAGACTGTGAGCGATAAAGGCAGTGTCGGTGTAAGCATTTTGAGGGTATCTACGTTAAAGGTGAGGTATTTTATAAAGCTCCAAAATTGGTTTAAAATATGTAAAATGTTCTAAAATTAAGTAAAGGCATCTAAAAAATGGTTGTCAAGATTTCTGGCAATTTCTGTGTAAGCATTTTGTAGGTATCTAAATGAAAGGTGAGGTATTTTATAAAGCTCTAAAATTAGTTTAAAATATGTAAAATGTTCTAAAATTAAGTAAAAGCATCTTAGAAATTGTTGTTATGATTTTAAAAACAGTTAAACAATAGTCTAGAAAGTAGAGCCTTATGCTAAGTTAAAGATACTTGATTCATGTCAGTGTAAATATTTGAGGAAACCTATTTGAGATAGCATGAAATTGACTCTGAGATTTATTTGTTTTATTTAACTCGTCAAAATTAGAAATATGAATTTTCTTTTTATATTTTATGGTTCAAAGAAGTTTGAATTTAATAAGATAAATCATGTTACTGAAGCATTAAGAAACTGTTTTGTAAATCAATAGTGATTAGATGAACAGTAGGTTTTTAGAAAAGTTATATATATTATAAAAATATTTAATTAAACACAATGTTATGCTCAAAAGCCTTAGTTGGAAGACCAACAGATTTTATTTAGAACTTAATTTGTGAATAAGACTACTTTAAGTACCTTTATACAAAGACTGGTCTATAATTAAACTTGAAACGGGGATGGAGACAGAAGGAAACGCCAAAGACAAATGACAGATTAGCGCAAATATTTATTTAAATGAATACTCTGGCAACATTGCGTTAAATATGTCCACACACACACGCACACTCCCATACACGCACATGCACGTATACAAAGTCAGCAATTGTAAAAGGGTGGGGAAAGGGAGAGGGAGAGACTACGCGGGGTATTTGGGTTCGCCAGGATGCTACACGGTTATAATATTTGAGCTGCGCACTTGAATACCCTGGGCAATTGGCGATGTGGATCCAGAGGGCTTTGTTGGCCGGGTTGCCGCTTCAGTGCTTATATTGCCCATTAAACACAAAGTCATAATGAGCAGTCGGTTGCGGAAATGGGTTAAAATAACTATAACTACGTGTACTGCAGAAAGTGTATTGTGTAGCGTATAACGTGTAGTGTATAGCGTGTTGCTTATGTAATAAAAGTAAACAGCCAACAAATGGTGCTAAAAACTGCATTTATCAGCACGAACTTGCGACGAGGGTTGCGACAACTATAGAGGGTGTATCTACCCCTCTCTCAGCGAAGGGTGTTTAAGTTGTTGTGCTTGTAGTTCTATTGTTTGTTTCTCAACTCGAACAGTTATTTGCTGGCCTCTACTGAAAGTCAATGGCAGTTGTTGCTTTTGTTTTCGAAAGGTAATTACACACGACATTAATGCTTTTCGGTTGATAGTGGCTTCCAATGATCGAGAAGCTTTGTTGTTTGACAGCTCTTGTGGATTACGAAATTTAGAATTCTGTTTGAGGAGCTATTGAAAAGTTTTATTAAAATGGTGTAACGTAAATTTATCTATGCATACATTAAACTATAGTAATATATGGCGGTGAGTGCTGAGATAAGGTTGAGTCCGCTTAATCCAACACATGCGCTTAATGCAGACTGAAAGTTATTGAATTCCCATAACAAACGTAATTAGAGGCAGACGTCTATCTATAAGCTTCATTAAATATGAGCAGAAATTATTAGGGCCGTCGAAACTAATAATAATAAGTGAAAATAGGTACGCCTAAATAGCAGCTTACTTCATAAGTAGTTAGAGCTGACATAATGACATATTTATATGTTAATACAAGAGCAACAGGAATGGCTGCAGAAATAGCCGTGAAATTGGCAAATGGTTGACTTAATTATCAAAGCAGAAGCAGAAAAGTTGGAAGGTCTTCGAGTGGGTGAGGACTGCAGCTGAAGGATGTAGGATAAACTTATCAGGGCTTAATTTTTGTGCTTTTTGGCCGAATCAGAGCACAAAAGTTAAGTAGCCAAAGATCGAGAGTTGACTGACTGTGCCCTTTATGCAAGCCAAACAGAAACTGCTTACGAAACAAAAAAGTCAAACAGGGAACGGCAGCAGTTTGTGTTGAACTTGCCATAGATTTGACTTCCAGAGTCTTTGTCTTTACTCTTCATGCTTCTCTCTGCTCATAGTTGTTGCTGTGCTTTGTACAATTTGGTAAACTTTTTGCCTAAGTCACTTTTATGCAGGAGTGACAGGGGCTGGGGGTTAGATCGGGCCTAGAATTAATTATACATGCAGGTCACGTAAATATGATTGTCATGCCAGCAGACGATGGCAGATTGACCAAGAGGCGAAATGAAACCTTCGGAGGCACTTCAAACACACCATTGAGTCAATGCCTCGATGCTCGATTGCTCCATTGGCCCATTGCCCCATTGCCTCCATTGCCTCCATTACTCCGTTGGATTGGCATCATTGCCATGACATTGGCTGGATAAACTTAAGGACTTAAGAGGCTTGCATGTTTTGCTCACAGCTTAGACCAGGGGCTGTTTTCAACCCATGCACCCAATCTGCAGTGATTGAAGCCCAAACTTTGCTCCCAATCCCTCAAACTAAAAGTATTTAGCTAATAAATTAAACAAAAATTGAAACAAATTCCTTAAGCATTTGAGTGGTAAATCAGGGAGTGAAGCGAGAGCGTGTCTTCCATACTAGTTATCGTCCAGTTAGATTATAGGAGCTGCCCCCTAATGACACATTGCGTAGCGCATCGCTAAATGGTGAAAATTTCAATAAAAAATGAAAAACTACACATAAATTGTATTGCTTTTCAAATTCCAATTTTAATGCTATAATTAAACCTTTTTTAACAGATAAAATTTGCCAACAACAAACTGAATCTCAGCTCTGACTGAGTAAGGTGTAATCATGCAGCAACAGTGACAGGCTGAGCTAAGTAGCAAATACCAAGTTAAATAAAAAAACATTTTAGCAAGGACAAACAGTTTGTAGCAAGTTGAATCCTGTGAAATTTTCAGAGACTGCAGGAGAAATGTTATACATTCACTTTGAAGTTGCAAGTGTTTGCAGTTAAATTTGCTTTTATAATTTGCAGAGACTTTACTTAACACTCGTATTTATTGCGCATACGCCAAGTTCCAAGTTCATATCATCCACACACACACACACACACACACGCATACAGCCCCTATTAAAACTCATTACATTTGCAGCTGCGGAGTAAATTTTAATTTCCTGCCTGACAGACAAACAGAAACATTAAGCAAGTGACTTAAACGGAACAAGCTAGGCAGCAAGAATTTGGGTACGGAGTATTGCTGGGTTCTAGAGACAAGTGGCCAGAAATGTTAACCGCAACAAGCGGCAGTTAAGGAATTCAAATAAAGTTCATGTCCCCGTCACTCATACACGTGTGTGCGAGTGTGCACACACACAGCAGTCACGTTATAATTGATAGACAGTTGCAAAACGTGTGCGGCGCCTAAAAGTTGACATGCCATTTTTTATAAACTTTTCCAGAACATTAAGAGTTTCGGGGTCGAGGTCGGAGTCGGAGTTTGGTTGAGACTCTGCCTGCTTTGTTAATAAAAACGCAAACACAAATGAGCGTGCGTAAAAAATTCAATTATGGCACCCCGAGTTGTGACTGGCAAGCAGTCGAAAGGCAGAGAATTAAATAAACTCGCAGGTAAGTATGCTACATAAAAAGCCAAGTCGTTGAAGGTATAGAACGTGCAGTCCACCTCTACCATTTCTTCTACCCTCTGTTACCAAAGTGAACAATGACAGTTATGCGTAATTCCTCAGCCTCTCCGCGTTTCCCCCCCGTTCCCAAGTACAAAACAATAGTACAGAGCAGCAAGTGTGTGTCTGTCCCATATAAAAAATGGGAAGGTTCTCGCATTTTTCACTCTTGTGTGTGGCACCGCATGACATTGCGGTTGCAGTCTTTAGGACCCTGAGCGCGTGCACTTTATTTGTTTAATTAATGTTGCCCTGTAAACTGAAAAGTGTCTGCTCATCTCTTAGTCCCCACACGACACAACTCCCCTCGGTCTTCCCTCGACTTGTGTAGCTCTCCCTTGGTCTTTTGATAGCTTCTGTGCTGCTGTCGTGCTGTCTGTTTGTTATAGGCAAATAGACACTTGACATAAACATAGCTGAGTTGAAAACTTGATTAAATGTGCCGCAGCGACAACGTCAGTCAGGGTCCTTTCAGGGATCTCGTGGCCTGTCCTTCCCTGTCCTGTCCTGTCAAAGTGCGTGCGGCCACCAACTGACAGTTGCCACCTTGACGCATGCCATTTCCTGGCATCTGTGTCGGTTGGTAAATAAACAAGTAATTAATGCTGCGTTCCCTTGCATCATGATTAAGGCAATTGCAGCCAGTGGCACCCCGATGAGATCTTGTGAATTCCAGTTTATAATCAAAGAACCAGCTGAACAATTTTAAATTAATGTATATATATTAGGAATCTGTGAAATAAATAAATTGAATTTCAAAAGATTGTATATGAAAGTGCTGTACACGTGTCTTGAAAGGACTTGTGCTTTTCCTGAAGGAATAATAAAGTCTTTTGGGAGATAGCCATCTATAAAGATGATGAAACTTTCAAGTAATTTCCTATAAACAGTTTGAAATAGTATTCAACGACCTATAAATTTTAGTACTCTTGGATTTTTGAGGTAAAATTATAGAAAAAACTCCTGAAAATTAGATAAGATATCACAACCAAAACAGTGGGATTGTTATATGTGTTTTCAAACCCAAGATTGATAAGAGTAGTCTAATGATAAGAAAGGATTTAAAACAAGTAATGTTTTATGCTTCATTTCAGTTATTAACTTTAAAAATTGATAGTAAAATATTTGCATCTTTTATCGAATTAAAGTTATCTACGAAGGATTAAGTGTAGGGAAACATCACACAGTTGTGCAACACATAAAAATGTTATTTGTTAAAATAAAAGTGGTTTAATTATTCTTGTAAAGGCCAAGTTTAATGCCTGAATTGCAGAAGTACAAGTGCTGAAAGCAGCAACAAGCATTACCAAGAAAACTACAACAACAAAAACACCAAAAGCGTCACAACTTGAGCCATCAACAAGCCCATTTAAAACTAATTATGCTACGACGTGCTGACGTCGGCTGTGCTCAGATTTAATGGCAATGGCGTTAGCATTTTATTTACTACATTTAACTGCATAATGCGAATGCCCCCGACACCACCAGCACCGCCATCCTCGTCTGATTCCAACCGGCTCGGCTTCTACCTCCGATTTCGCTTCTCTCAGCCGATGTTAGTGCCAGGCAAGCATTTTGCATGCACTTAGCATGCACACATGGCCAAGTCCAAACATACACATGTACACAAACACACACATATAGGAACTTGCCTCAGTCTAACCGAAACTACTTAAACGAAAAGTAGGCATTTGAGTCAGAAACTGAGTCTTACAGTTTCTCTCGAGCTTTCTCTTTCTGACTCGGCTTCTGAATAAGACTCGCATGTCCTGACGTACTGTTTAATGGGTAATTACACAGCACAGCAGCCGTTTAATACGAGTGAGTGTATGTACGTAAACATATACAAATATATATGTATGGTCATATATATGCGCCCTGAAATTGCACTCGACTTGACTGCACTCAAGTATCGTCTATGCCTGCAATAAGTTTCAAGTGGTTGGTTGGCAAAGTGCAGACAGGTTAGTTAAGAGTTTATTTTAAATGATATTTATTTATAATGTTGTCTTGGTTACAGACCCAGTAAAATCTCATTTAAGTTGTAGATTACTTTGTATTTATAAATGTACAAGTATGTGCATGCTTAGTTGCATGTTATATGGTAATTTGTGCAAGCCATGAATATAAGCCATGCATTTATGTTGCCTTCTTTGTTGTCGGTTAAATTTTAAGTAGTTTCAGTTGTTTTCACAAAATTACAACAGATTGCCAGACAATTATTATCTTTAGGACCTTTTGTGACAGCACTGAAACAAAAGAACATTAAAGCAATGTTTAAATAATTAGTTCAAGCAATCACCGGAGCCATTTACTTTTATCAAAACCACTTTAAGATAATGTTTACAAAAAGCTTTAATTAAAATGGAATTACCAAAGAGCGAGCCATGATTTGATAAATTTTATTTGAAATATGTTCATTATACGGCACTAATTTGTAATATACTGCCTCACACACCCCCCAGAGTATGTAAGCAAATAAAAATGTCAACCCGGCAGGCGGAGGTCAAGTGTCCTAGAGCAAATGCTTTCGCTACTCCCAGCGTCTAAATTCTACTTAATAAATTTCGTTACAAAATGAAAATGTGCAACTTGAGCTGTACGTTGATTTTGGGGCGCCCAAGCACTGACAACACCTGTGCCCACTTGCCACGTGTACTTCCATTGAGTTGGTCAACAAAGTTGGCCATTTGTCGGATTGGAGAGGGGAGGCGTCTTCGCTCAAGAGCCCAGAGCGCTCTTGACATCGGTCCTTGCTTTCAGACTGTCCACTCGCACATTATTAGCACCCCAACAACCTGAAGCACAATAAATAACATGCTGTGCGGCATGTTTCCCCCTCTCCCGATACACTACACTATATATATACTATATATGACACATTGACTTTTGGGTCATGTCTCTACTCTGCGCTTGATGTTACGTGGAAATTAAAGAATTTGTAACTTCTGTTTGTTTTGCTTTATTTTCTTTATTATACTTCCAGTACTGCAGGAATTGTGATGTCTGAGAGCTAAAGACAACAAATTAGGCATTAAAGTTAGATAAAACCTTTTTTTAAATTATTCTTATGTTAATTTAGTATTAATTTAGATTTATATTTGTTACTAATTAAATTTATTATTTATACATTATAGCATATAGCTTCCGAAAAATATATTAGTTAATAATAAGTAGTGAAATATCTCAATAAGTCAACAAATTTTATTGTATATTTGTCTGTAATTGTTCTATAATATGTAAGGTGTCTTTCAAAGTATTCTTTGCTCCATTTAGATTTATTTGTTGATTTTTCTACTATGTAGTTTTAAATGAGAGAGAAAGCATTATTTAAACTCCTCTAAATGCATTGTTGATATAACAAGCTAATTAACACTCTAGGCTGTAAAATATATTATAGTGTTAACTCCAAAGTTTGGTTAATTGCTGCCTACAATAAAACGAAAAATTCCAATATTTCTTGCTTTGTTCTGATTGGGATTTTTTTTCTTAATTGTTCCAAGTCCCATCAAATAAAAAATTGAATGAGCATTTAAAACTAATTAAAAGTCTTTAATTTACATGGTAATCATTATTCTTGTCTCGTTTGTTCATAGTCTTCCAATAAACACACAAAGATGTGTAAAACTAATTTCGGTTAGTTTTGAGGGCCAAAATCGTTTATGACGACATCCGCTTCCCAATACCCGTTCACTCGCTCTTATTAATTTTTTTTGCACTGTGTTGAAAGCTAAAAACTTCTATTTCCTTTCGTAGTCATGTTTTTCATTTTGTGCTGTTGCGTTTTTAGTCTGGCCGCAAAATTGCGTGACTCGTTTGTCTGGCTAAGCTCGAATCAAATGGAAAGCCAGCAATATGACATTTCAATTTCCATCAACAATGGAAAACCAGCCGCAGAGACACCTGCACAACGCTGTTCGCAATAACAGAACGACAGCAACAAATATAGAAACAACAACAACGTCTTCAACGCCGACATCGACATCGACAGCGACATCGACGCACTTCTAATACAATACAAACGCAATAATATCGGATTTCCGTTTCCGCATCCGTTACGCAGCGTAGTTTACAGTTGCCAGTTTACTGTGGATTCCCAGTCACATGCCGAGTACTAGGGGTTATTTGTGGGGATTTCTGCTCTCTTTTTTATACTATGAACAGAATACAATACAATTTGTTTGTGTGCTGGCAATAGTCAGGGCAGCAACAGGAGCAAAAAAACTGGAGAAAAAAAAAAACAATTTAGAGCACTTTAAGCACGCCAAAGCAATAAAAACTTGTTGGCCAAGTCTGCAACGTATGAAATACTAGTGTGAAAGCCTTTCATGCAGTTGCCATGGTACACAACAGTTCCACACGCCCACACACCCACCTACCACCCACAACCACACCCCTTGCAATTGAATGCATGTTGACAATGACGGCAATCTGAGCAAAGTTCAAGCGACTCAGAACTTCGAGTCCTGCAACGGAAATTGTCGCGCAAAGTGCAATAAATCGCGCCTTGGCTGCTATGAGCATCGCTTCGTCTTGTGTTGTCCTGGACATCACGAACCTGTGGGCCATAATGGATATTGATTGAAAAGCAAGATTGATTTTCATCTCCTTGTGTGTGTAAGGGTGTGTGAGTGTGTGATAGTGGGTAATAGCGGGAGCTGTGTTGAATTTATGTTATGAGTCAGCACTGTAACAGTGACAAGCATCATGAGTTTGATCAAAAATGTTTGTTTTCTGCAAATTTAAATAAATCTGTAAACGTGAAGTAAACATTACGACATAACTAGTACTTAAAAACTTCTTAAAAATAAACTAGCTTTAAAATGTTGAAGGCTTAGCGTATAAATTTAAAACATTTAAATTTTTTTATAACATTAAGCAACAAACACAAAGACATACAGTTGCGTCTCTAGAGTGATCAGTTTGTCAGTAATTAAAGAAAAAGAGTTAATATAAGAGTTAATCATTTCTATATTTTCCATAAAGTATTTATTCGATTTTTAAAAAAGAGGATAGGGTATATTTATTTTGTCTGAAGCGAAATGTGTGTAACAGGCAGAAGAGGGTGTGGCCGACCCTATAGAGTATATAAATTCTTAATCAGAATCAACAGCCATGTCTGTCTTGCTGTGTGTACACCTTTTAAACTACAAGAGCTACAGCCACCAAATTTGGAATGGAAGTTAATCAGGTACATCAAGCTAATTTCAGGTTGTTGCCAGGGCCTTACCGCCCACACAAATTGTAAATACTGTGGTCACCTCACCAAAAACCATGTACAAGTCACTATAACATCAAAAGGACTAGAGTTATCGTGACCAAAGTCATAATAAATATCCTTACCAAGTTTGAAAAAAATATAGCAACTTTTAATTGCTAGTTAAAAGAACTTTTTAAATGTTTGCATAAATTTATTTCTTAAAACTGCTTATCGATGAACAAAACTATTTCAGATATTTGAATATTTAACTAACATTTTTAAATAAAATAAAATACAAGCCTTTGCTCGGCCCGACCGAAGTTTCCAATGCATTCACGCAATATTTCACCAAGAAACTGATGCCAAAATGACACTGAGTATGATATTATTTATTGTGATCGTTCTAGCCGATCTCCATATTGAGTTACTGCCAGTCTAATGAAGAACACGTCTGATGTGCTTTCCTCACTTGTATGTATCGCCCTTTCCTGTGACAGGTCAATTAAAGTCTGGTTGTCTAACTGTCATGTTTAAAAATGCATGATGTACATTTTAATTTAATTAGCTGTAGTTTTTTTTGTGCTATGCCAAGAATGCGCTCTAAAATAATTATTAAAAATTACATGAGTTAATTGACACAATTGAAAGGTGATTTAATTTGTAAGAGGTAAACAGCAGTAAAATTGAACAATAAACCACAGCCAAATTTGATAGCATGTGGCAACTAATAATGCTGCAAGCTGAACGGCATGCAAAAATCAACTCAATTACAAATAGCGGTGGCTACTGTGGCACCGGGAGTAGTAAACAATGCGACCACCGCAATATTCAACGGTCGGTATGCGGAATGTGGGACATGGTCGTGGCACAGGGCAGTCTGATGGTGAAACCAAAACCGAATGAGTGCCCCAAATGCCCCCCATACACACAAAATACAAAATGTTTTTTAATTGTTTTGCAATGGGTGAAGGTGCACTACCGAGTATATAACTCTTGGGAGGCATGGCAGATGTGTAGGGTTGCACAGAGCAAGCAACAACAATACATATACATATACATTTACATATACAGGCGAATGCATGAAAGGAGAGAATTCGAGAGAGATTTAATTTTATTCGGTTTCAAAAACGGCAACAATTTCCATATGCCACAATTGCATTTATTCCAGTTGTTGTTTTACTGCGGTTATTGTTCGTTTGCATTTGTTGCTATTGAAGGCAGACATTGCATTGCATTGCATTTCAATATGACTCGGAGTGAGTTGAGTGGCCGCTACGGCGTATGCGTAATACGTTGAATTGGGCGCAAACGTTCTGGGCCAGTTTAATCTCTTAAGGCAACCAATTGACTTTTGTCCTTGGTTTATTGCCAACTTTTAAGCGCTTCAATAGATCGCTTGTCCAACTTTTTTTATAGTTAATAAATTTTGTTTATTTTCAATAAGGAAATAAAAACGATGCGCACATAAAAACTGTGCACAACTAACATAAAATGTGCGAGAAGAACAACAAAAACAACTCGTTATATGGGAGTTGAGTTAATGCTACAAAATAAACGAAATAAACCAAATAAACGATATAAATGGCAAAGTTTTGCATGTGTGTGCTTTGCTGTTGTTTTGTTGATTTTTATGGCATTAATTTGTTTAATGCACAAAGGTGCCGGGGCAACTAAAGCTTGACTAAATATTTAAATGAAAGCAGAGACATATTCGCACACATACATATATGTTAGATATGTGGCAAAAGTTTTGCCCTATCAGTTGCACAAACTTACTCACACTTTCAGAGAGTCCACGGTATGAAGTTGTCCCCTTACAGAGAACAAATATAAAATGCGTATACGTGATGCTTTGTTTCCAAGCGTTAAATCAGCATATAATCCAAGAGTATTTCCAATTTTATACACACGCTCACTCACATAGCTTGTCAAACAAACTTAAAAACATAAAAAAAGCGGCTCCTCCCACACACGCACACCCTCTTCCACACACGCACACAAATGCTCTCACAATTTGCAAGTTCCTTAAGGTATATAGAGGAGTCTGTGTGGCAAAGTTGATGCCACACTTTGTGGGGCGCGTCTTTTGGAGCCGCAACTGAAAGGCAACTAAGACGCACATTCGTATCTGCTTATGGGCCGTCAATCTAAGCCCCAAAATCTTGTCGTTGTCATGTCGTATAAATTAAATGTGTTTATATTAAATGTAAAAAAAAAACAACAAAACTGAAACAAAAACAGACAACGCCATCGGTTTGTGCGTGTATTTGTTCTTTGATAAAAAAATATCAGTTGGCTGTTACTTTTACTGTTGTTTTGATTTTTTGGCATTATGTATTATAATAAGTTGCAGTCGTAAAGGAGCGAAGGAGCTGAAAGCTGAAGATATTTTTGATAAATATTGACATGTTGGAGGTTTTGTTTGTCGATGTCTGCCAGCGCAAAACTGGACGTGGACAAGGATAGGATCTAAGGATATAAGTATGTGGGACAAATGCTGACACGCAATCAGCTGAGATCAGTTTACAATTCTGTATGAATTGGGATTGGCTGTCGTGTTACTTTCAAGCTGACAGCAAGTGACATTCCTAGGGCTTAACAAACATAAAGGTATTCTCAGGAAGCGGTTTTGCTGATGTAATAACTGATATGTAAGAAATGTGATAAGGATACATGGATTGAGGAGCTGATTTGGTGAACTAGTAGATAATAAAATAATTGATTGTCTTTTTATTTTCATACATACACTTGTGTACATGCTTAAACTGACAGCTGTGTTGGAGTACATATTTATTTATATATATTTATAATTAAATTTACATTGATTTACTTATATTATATAGTATTTTAATATGTATAACTTTGTATATTTTGTATTTTTTATACTTATTTTTCTTTTTTTCTGAGCTGTCTGTCAAATATTTGAAGAAATTACACTGTGAACAAGTAGGACTGTTTGGCAGGAGACCTAAGGGGTCAGCAACGGCAAAGGGAGCGAAACAGTCACGAAATGTCAGCCGCATGTAGCGAACCGGAAGGAAGCTTATGACCAAATGCTGCATCCGCTTGCCGTGTTTTATGTCCGGCTATGTTTGTGAGCAGTTCTGTCGCAAATTTATAACTGTACCAATGACGGCGCCTCGTGCTGCTGTTGACCACGCTGAAAGTCGTGGCGCTCCAACTCCAACTCGAAGTCCAAATCCAACTCCAACTCCAATTCCCACTGGGGCATTGGCTTTGGATCACATGCATATTTAATGTGCTGCCGGCATTGTCAGTTTTTGGTACGAGTATTAGCAGCATATTTTGCTTTTGGGTCACTTCCAGCAGCTGTCGACGACATATGCAATTGTAGTGGGTTGACCCAACCCATATCCATAACCGAAATCTAACTGAGAACTTGGCAAGCAAGATAGCTATATGGCAATGTTTCCGAGATCAGTGTTGTTGTGAGAGACAGAAAGAGCGAGAGAGAGAGAGGGACTGAGACAGAGCGAGGGAGAGATTTGCACTAAAACCACTTTGTGGTGACGCCAAAACTTCTAGCCAAGTTAAAAACTATTGTCATTCTGTTAAGTGGTCACATTTAACACTTGGGGCGCTGACTCCGAAATGCTACTGGGAAGAGATATATAGAGAGAGCGGAAAAAAGGACAAAACATAAGTACAAGGGAGTGAATTGTGGAGCTTAGCTTGCAGTTTTCTTGTTTTTTCTTCTGTCTGGCTGATAAATGAGAAATGTGTGAGTTTTTCTCGTTATTTGTTTATTGTCACAGCGACAACAATGCGCTTATATGTAAAATGTGAAGCAACTGTATTCAAATATTAAGTATACGCGGTGTGGGGCATAACACATTTGTAATTGAGTCAATATAAGGAGTTAAACAAGAGCTGGTTATAGAAGAGTGCATCGATAGGTTACTCCTCATTGAGACTTTAACGTGATCCCTTTGCTTTCCTTCTGTGTTCTTATGACCTTTCTTTCCACTGTCCACCTCAATAAACTTCACTCTCTCAGTCTCTGTTCGTCTTGTTTTAACTTAATTTAAGTACTTTGCCTGAAGTCAACCCACAGCCTTGAAATTTGTCTCAATACCGTCGTCAGGGGTGTTTCTCAAGACACTGGACAAATGCGAGGACTTGAGGAATTGATGAAGTGCCGAACGGTTGGAGCCATCAGTGCTGACTGTCTTGCAGTCGAGTTGACACGGGTAAGCAGTATTCGCAATTGAAACTTAACCTTATTCTTTGCTTTCCTTTGCTTTTCCCTGCTTTCACTTTGTAGACTCACTTTGTTGCCTTTTGCCATTTGTCGCGTGGGTAATTAAAACGGTTGCGCTCCACTTGGTTTCATATTTCCAACTTTTATTATAACCCTTAACATACAAAACTTTCATTAGTTTTGCAGCAGTTATTTTGTCTTCTCCAATGAACTGAACTCTTATATAGACTTGTATTGTCAATCAATTTATTGTAAAATATCTTGCGGTTAGTCGATTCCAATTACTTATTAACAGACGGGGGCTAAAGTCCTGTGCCTAAACAAATAGCGGTTAAGCCGTTAAGGAAATTCTTTCCGATTTTAGCCCCTTTTTAGCTGAAGTTCAAATATTAACTTTGGTTTCAAAGCAGCTCATTTCACGCTTAAATGACAGCTAAGAGGTTAAGGATCAAATAGTATAAATGTTTAATTATAAAAAACGAAATGTTGTAAGTAAATCGAATGAAGCATACTCTATAAATAAGTTTAACCATGCTGGAGCTTTAAAGTCGCACTTTACAATGAACTGGAGTTGCTTCATACAACAAACAGTTCGAGTGAATTGTATACGCACACATGCAAGTACAGAGTCCTGGCTGAGTGTATCCTTAAAGGGCGTACAATGCGCGTGGCCAAAATGGTCAGGAAGTCCAAGTGCCAACGGAAACTTTTAATTGTTTCTGCTGTTGCGAACGATATGAAGAAAGTAGCAGGGAAAAAAACTTAAACTGGTGTTGGGAGGTCGGGGGAAGAACAAAAGCCACAAAATGTAAAAAATCAAGCAGTCAGTGGGCAGCTAAGCAATTTACCTCACAGTGCACAATGTCGAGTTGCCTTTGGGTTATTTGGCTACATCTTTTGGCCAGCTAAAAAGAAAGAATGTCGCGCATGTCGTTCCGGCTTTCTTAACTTTATCGTCATCCAAGTTCTTGGCCATTGTTGCTGCTTAACTTGTCCGTTCCCGGTTTGTTAAGGAGAGGAGTACTGGGAACTGTGAACTAGGACGAAAAGGAAACGGTAAAGAGAGACAGCGTGCACTTTACGAGGTTATTAAAAATCTCATTATCATTGTCGTTGCGGCGTAAATTTTAATTGTCCGTTAAAAATGTCCCCTTTTTTTTTAGCCAGCTCCTTGTGGCTTTCCGAAATCAATTTAAAATTGTTTGACCAACTTGATTAGATTGAAATGAATTTGCGTAATGTTTTCACTGTCCCCTGGCAGTTCTTTCAACTCCACTCTGTCTTCCCTACTCGGTGTTAACTCCTTTTACTCTAGTGATCTTCAAGTTTGGTGTGGGTTTCAAAGGCGCACAATTTACAACAGTTTCATCACTAGTGACGAAACATTACACTCGATAGTATGTAATGCAAAGCTTTCAAGTTTGTATGTATAGTAGCCTGTGTATCCTTATCAGCTGGTAAATGTCTTGTGTCCCAGCGGCGATTTGCATGTTAAACATGTGAATAATGCAAATTGTTCACACACATCCATCTATATTCGTTCATGTCCAACCAACCGTCAGGTATACAGCTATGGGATTTGCTCAGCTCGGCATCAGGACAGCTTATGTTTGCTTCGCTTCGCTCCGCTTCTTGAACGTGTCACTAGCTCATAAGGAGCTCATGAGGAGCTCGCCGGTGAATTTAAACGGAAGGTATTTGCCATAATATGAACACAGTCGGGTTTGTCTTTCAACAATAAAGCATAATTTTAAAATCAAATACAAATTAAATAGAAACTTTCATCATTATTACAAATTCTCTAACAATGGACATAACATTTTGTAAGCCTAAAGATTTTGAACATTTAGTGTTTTATGTTGTGTTTTTGGTCCATCATAAATCTTCTGTTTAAGTACAACAAATTGTTAAATGCCTCTTAAAGTGAAATCCCGTAAATACTTAGCAACAACAAGTTAACAAACTCTTTAAGTCCAAGCTCCAAAGTCATTAGTCAATTTTCATAGAGACAACAACAAGACAGTGGAGAGAAACCCTTTGTCTTCGTCCCTCTTGGACAAGTAAAGTCACGAAGCTGAGCTTTTTGAACTGATTTGTTGGGCCTAGACAACAAAGAGTCAAAACGACTTGAACCAACAGCTGAACAGCCCAACAACTGACGAAGGATGAGGAGCAAGGGAATGGGCAGGGAAGGAGAAACAGCAGCCACTTGAGCACAAAATAATCCTTAATTACACATTGGAAGCACGTAAATGTAATTTTTTGTACACTTCTCTTTGGCAGTGCGTCCATGCTTTTGGCCTGGCCGTAAACGGGCATAGGGAAAATGATGTTAAGACACGATTTGGTGATTGGCCTTCTGAGCATAATAAGAGCAAAGCGTTTCTTCCAAAGCGTCTTTGCTGATTGGCTGACTTTGTGGCTAAGTCCGCCATAAATGATTGTTGCCTTTGGTGATTTTGAAGGACAATGCTATGCAATGGCTTAGGCACTGCTCCTGGTGTTGCTGTTGTTGCCCAAAAATTGTAAGTTGTTATGGGTTGTGGTCGGTTGCCTGGAAGATGTTTTCTGCAGTTTTGTGCTCACAGGATTTGGCTAATTTGTGCTCGTTTCGTAGTGTTTCGAATTTGTTGAGGCTTTAGCAGAATGTGCTAGAGACGTCTAATGGATTGAGTCGTATTTATTACCTTGGTAATGATAAATTGCAGACAACATATAAGGAAAATGAAAACTTATTGAAAATGGAAAATATTTTTATTTTGTTCTAGTCACTAAAGTGTTTGTAGGCATGTGATGTGTTGCTCATTTTATGAAAATTTTCCAGGGTACTAATGGTACTATTAAAACCTCGAATATTGCTGAGATATCAAAGACCTTTTATTGCTGAATAAAGTTAATTTAATGTTGTATTTTTTTAAATAATAAGTCAAACCTAAAATTAAATTGTATGAAATTGAAGTTACTAGTTTACGAAATAAAAAATATTTTAAGAAACATTTATTTGATATAATTTAATTATTATTGAGTAATTCAAAGCAATTGATTTAATTGCTTCAGCTTGGGTCCACTTTGGATAGAATATTCCATGTAGACAGTCCTTTATTTATGCAGCTGCCCAATGTGCAAATTGCGATTGCAGCTTCGAGCAGTTTGTGCGTGTGTCGAGTGCCGTGTCCGGTGTGCCGTGTGCCTAGCATGATAATTTTTGTTGGTTTCCATTTTTTATGATTGTTTGAAGAGAAAGCACCTTTCTGGCAATGTATTTTTAAGGGTTCGGGCAATTCGCTGATGTTTACTTTATAAATTAACTTTAATTAAAGTCGCTGGGTGTATACAACAATTGTTTTTTCGTGAATTTAGAGCATTCAACCATGTGCATGATACTCGCAACCTTGCCTGAAATTTTCATTTTCCTTTAGTCGAGCGTTTTTACCATTGTGCGTTTGCCTATGAAAATCAATATGCGAACATGGAAATTGCATATTCAAAGCTCATGCAAATGGAAAATTTGAGTTATGGTACGGGTGGAAAATGCATTGGCATTGTTTGCTAACCAAATACTTGTACAACATGCTGAGTTAGAAATTAAGAGAAATAACTAAAAATGCATGCGGTTTTCTTTTGTTGCTGTCAATGGCATAGAAATTGGGTTGCACATGATTTAAACTTCATTTATTTACACGATAAACATTCAGACTTCCATGCCATCCAATTTCATTTGAATGGAATTTGTTTAATTTCAATATTAAATTGAATTTTGTCTGTTTACTACTGTTATTAACTTAATATGTTCTATTAAATTCATAACAATTAAACTCACGCAATGAAAACATATGCGAAAACCACCAAAACATCCAACAGCACACTTGTGTACGAGCAGACAAAAGGTAGCACATAAAATTAGCCCACAATTGTAGGTTCAGGTGGGACACAACATTACAATTTTAAATTTTAAATAAAGGACAAATTAAATGAAAGCAGACAGACAGACGTGGGTGTGTTTGAGTGTATATGTGTGTGTCTGTTTGCATAATTTTGTCTATTTGTTGAATGAAAGTGGCCAATCGACTGCGTTGCTGGCCGCCATTTCGTTGGCAGCTTAAGCATGGACGTTTTTTCTCCTTTGAGCGTGTGTGTGTGTCTGCGTGTGTATGAATGCTTGGTTGCGTGTATGTGTGTGTGTGTGTTGTCAATGTGCATAATACCTTTATCGCGCTATGACAGCAGCAGGCTCAGAAATGTGGCGTACATAGCTTGGCTTGTGTTTGTGTGCGTGTGTATGTGTATGTGTATATGTTTGTGTGTGTACGCTAGTGAAGTCCATTGCTAATGGTCAAGCATGTTTAACAGACAGCCAAAATATATACTGCAAATTCTATGTACCTTAAGTAGGCTTTCTAAATCCGGTAAGTTTTAAATGATTCTAAGTGTCTTTTAGCATTTAAAGAATTCATAATTCATTAGTTTTAAGCAGTTGGAGCTAAGTGCGAATATTTTGCAGGTAATTTTATGGAAGCTGATTACGATAAACTTAATAATAACAGACAAAACACTGATCTGATTTATGCTAACGAAAATAAACCAAAAATGTACTCTCATTTCCTTAAAAATATATTTTAATTTAAGGTAAAATAAGGTAATAACCTTATAGAAGAAAAAAGATTTAAGTAAATTTATGAAATTTGTTTATAAAGTTCTTTTAAAATACAAATTTTTACGGTTTTGCTTAAAGCTTTTTATCTGCCAAATTAATATCCGAATAACCTTTCATTATTACCAAGTCGTTCCAACAGAATGTAAAATCATACAAATCAAAAAGCATGACACAAATTACACGCAGAGAAGATCAAAGTCAATTATATATTTTCGACGTTCACCCGACGTTAAAAATATAAAAGCGAGAAAAATGTCAACCGCCAAGCGCCATAATAAAGCTCAAAATAAAATCAATTACGCTCGATTAACTGAAATAGTTACATAAATTGCGAATAACCAAGGCATGATGAAACACCGGCTCGGCCAAGTAAAAGTCAAAGTTAAACATGAAGGGGACAACGGGACAATAGAAGCCAGAAAAAAGCCAGATGAGGACGCGATACATTTTGTGACATAATGACAATTTCCCAACGAGACAGCCAAATGAAAGACATGACTAAGGGAGCAAGGGAAAGAAGGGAAAAAAGAGGCGAAGGAACTGGCTGAAGAGGCGGCGTAGAGATAACTATTAATATTATATAAGTAAGAAAAACTTCCGATTATTTTCCGCAACATAAAACAAAAGACAACAAACAGCACGCAGACCACAACGAAGGCGTCTATATGTAAGTGTATAGTGCAGAGTTGGGTGGCCAAGGGGCTTAAGGAGTGAAGTGCGCGCAAAAATAATAAATAATACCATTTGATGCTCAAAGCGAAGACAACGCATTTAAAATGAACGCATTTGCACGCTTGTAGCACAATTCACCCCAAGGCAATCAAAATATACCCCAAACTCTCCACAGCCCCAACTCACCCCACTAATCCCAACCCCCTCTCCCTTTAAAGTACAGCCAAATTTGCGGTTCAGACTTAGTTCCTTTGCTGTGGCTCTTTGTTGTTGTTTGCAACTTTACGCGCAATTAATCTAAAATAAATTCGTTTATAATTTGACAACAACAACGAACGAAACAAAGAAAAAACGAGAATTTAACTCAAGCGATAATTTTGCAGCTTTAAAATAATCAAATGTCAAAGTTTTTCGCATTCAAGGTCTACACAGGCATTCAGTTTCCCGCCAAAAATGGAGACAAGGACCCAAAACACTCACTGAATAGCAACAATAGCTTAGATGGCAACAACAATAAGTGTGTCCTGTTGCAGTCTGTTTCATTCCTTACTCGATGGGTAGTTCGACAGTGGGGTTGGGGGGCAGAGAGTAGTCTGACAGCTCTCGGGTTCAGGTTCAGGTTCAGGTCAACAAAGCAAAATCATTTCAAATTGAAAGACTCGACGAGAATTGTGCGAGTGCAGTCGCCTCGGGGAGTTATTTTTGCTGCTGTTGTTGGCACAGCTCGTAAATTATTATTTAATGACAGACGAAATTGAAAATAAATTTTAAGCTAATAATCGTTGAAATAAGCGCAATAAATTGCGTTCTGTGTGGCAGTGTTAAGTTATTGGAATGTTGTCTACTCCCAATTGAACTCTAATTGAAATAAATGCAACAGGTTGGAGCGCATTGTACTGAAATAATAGATTTTTGAAAGGGAAATAAATGCAATAATAACAGTATATTTTCAACCGATTTAGATTGGGAATATCGATTAGGCTGGTGGAGCTTGTAGTATCCAAAAATGGTTAGATTTAAGCGATGAGTTAGTTGGAAAATAGGAGTAAGTAGTAGACACAGACATATCATTAACCAAGAGTGCTAGTTACAGTTTCCTTCGACAACATTATGTTATGTTATGTTATACATGATTGACGGATATAGAGTCCTTATAGAAACTCCAGCTACATCATATCAACGTTTAAAATAATATGTCTAAAACTACTGAACAGTGAATGCTAATGGAAATGCTCCTTTCTTATGATATGCTACTTATTGAATTATTCACTGACTATTTGTAAAGTTATGTCATTTATAATCGTTTAGTAATACCTGAAAACAAGTGTTTATATTAATTAATGATCATCAATATGTCTGTAAAGTCTTTACACTTAGGTGCCCCTTGGCTTTTGAGACGATTAGGTCTGTCAGGCAGTGTCTGGTGAGAAGACTGCCCCTAGGCCACCAAGCTGAAGCGCAACAAGCGCAACTTGAAGCTCCTCAAGTTGAAGGTGCTCGCTACCCCTTGCCCACTGACCCTGCTGCCCTACTCCCTGCTGGCAGACACGTGTAGCGGGGCGCAACAGCGTAAACAAAAGTTGAAAAGAGAATTTGGTATTAGCCGAGAACAACAACAAGATTGTCTTCACAAGGCTCAAGCGGCGAGTGACTCCATGTTACGTGTGAACAAACGCAGAAAGTCGGACAGCAGAAAGGTAAGTGGAGATGTACAAGCGAAGGCAAAGAAGAATAAGTGAAGGAGGAAGGGAGGAAGGCGAAAAGGGAGAGGGAACGGAGTTGGAGTGTGCTTGCCAAGGATGTTGCGCCATATTAGCGCCGCGTGTCGGATAATTTATGAAATGGCATCGTCGGCCGCAGCAGGTAAGTGGGAGGGGCGGTGGGAAGTGGGAGGCGTTGGCAGCAGTCAGTTCCGTTGCGGGACGGCAAACTCAGGCTCGGCATCTACCTGACTGTAAATATCTTTAAAAGGTGCTGTTAAAACAAATTACTGTCTGGTTGCTATTTTGGGGTCCCCAATGCCACAATGCGTGTCCCGGGCCGTGGGATTGGGGGGGCTGCCATTCCCTGGCTTCCCAAATCCGCTTCCTGCTCTGTGTGTGTGCTGGAGCACGCACAGACGAAAGTTATTAAGCGAATTTCGCAGGCAACATGGCATGAAAATTCCCGCGGGAATATTCAACACCCACGAGGCCGAAGTTTTTCTCTCGTTGTTGTTGTTGTTGATTTTCGCTCACAATTTCCGGGGTCCATATCTAATATTTTTGGCTGTGCTAGGAGACCAATGAATGGAAGGGAAAAAAAAGACAGATAGACTGGCAGAACGACAGCTTCTTGACAGTGTTGTCAATTTCATTTTAAAGTTGTCGCATATGCAACTTTTTCTTCAAATTCACTTTTATGAGCCCAGCTCAATGCATAGATAAATTTCCAATAAATGTGAAAGCAGCTGAGCTTTGACTTGATGAAGTCAACATGTCCTACATTTGACAATCAAGTTGAAGTTACGCCATCGAAATTGTGGAGTTCATTAATGTTAAAGATACTGGCGCTGGGCTGGGACTGGCAATTGAGACGGGTAGAGGTATGGCAGCGAAATCAGAGGTATGAGGTATGAGGGCGGCATGAGCTCAACCCAATAAACTTAATGCAAATTACAAATTTGTGCCAAAAATTAAGTTAAATTATGCCACAGTCAACGAGAACAAGAACAAGAACAACGACAAGAGCACAAACGATAGCAAGAACAGGCAACGACAGGCAACAAAACCCAAACACAATAAAGAATACCACAAATTGCGCTGAGCCCTGAGAGCAACGCCCAGCAAACGGTCGTCTCTCCTGAACCCGGAGTAGCAGCAAAACATGTATTTGGAAAGGCAAAGGAACGGGAGCGGGAGCGGAAGCGGCAGCTACAGCAGAAGCCAAACCGAGAGCAAGAAGAGCTACCTTCATGCCGTGTAGACAAAAGAAAGTACAACATTTTTTTCTGCCCGACGCACAAATTGAAAATGAAAAGTCAGAACTTGAAAATGATAATCAACGTCAACAAATTTGGCTGAGGGGTGGGTGTATTGCAGTGTGGGGGGCGTGGCAACAACATGAACATGCCAAGGAGGCAGTCTGTATAATGATCTAATAAATTTCATTACCGCAGTGAGCAATTTTTGCATTTGCTGAAGCAAAAAGTTAAAGCCAAAATGGGCGAAATGGGGGAAAAGAGCTCAATGTGAATAGCTGCTAGCAATACTTATTAGGTGGCTTGTAAAGTAAAGGCATAGGGGCGTTTTACGTATGTTATATATTTCCCATGGTATGCTTTAAGCTAACCCTACCCCTGCCTCACCTGCCTCTCTCCCCAGACAGGTGTTTAAACTTTTCCCGCTGCTCACTTGAGGCGCCACCAAATTGGCAAAAGCGGCATCCAGCTTGTGTCGCTGCGCACACTTCAAACTTGGTAGCTAACATCCAGTCATCGAGCCACTTGGAACTGCCACAGCTATAGGAATAAGCTTTTGCCAATGCCGGAAAACCCCTTAACACCAGAGCTCCTCAAAGTATGCTGCATATGTCAGCATTTTCGCTTCCTGCTTTTTTGCATTCGGGGTTCAAGTTGTTTTTTTGGCGCTTGCTATTTGCCTATGTAGTATTTTTGTTTAGTTTAGTTGTTTGGATTATTGCGGAAATTTGTAAATTTGCTAAGGGGTTATCCCTCATGAACTCGGGCGACAGGAAAGAGGGATTAACCTATATTTGTTGTTGTTGATATATGCAGCTAACATTTAGTCAACAGATGGGACACGATTAGAAATTTATTCCCCGTGAATTTCGTTGAAATCGGACAATAGACACCGAAAATGTTCATACTATGCATTTCAACCGATTGTTCCTATGGGAGCTATATGATAGAGTAGTCCGATTTGGATTAAATTTAATCAACAGTCGGATAACGATTATAAATGCCTATAGCGTGAATTTGGTTGAAATCGGTCATTTCGACCGATTGTTCCTATGGGAGCTATATGATATGGTCCGATCTGTCCCATTTTTACAAATGATCTGCGTGCAGGGAGAATACACATCTGTACCAAGTTTCATGATACCTTTAAAACTGAGAGACTAGTTCGCATAGAAACAGACGGACAGACAGACGGACAAAGCTATATCGACTCGGCTGTTGATGCTGATCAAAAATATATATACTTCATGTGGTCGGAAACGCCTCCTTCAATGCGTTTGTTGCATTAATTAAATAATAAACTGTCCAAATAATCGGTTAATACGATGTCAAGATATCTCTGTAGACCATTTTTTGAAGCAAAAGGTTTGGGTTCATACATCATAGCTTACCCGCAGCTTGCCCATTAGGAGGGTTCATAAATAAACTTCTAAGGAACAACCCTGGAAGCAATTATGTATTGCGTTTACTATACTAACGCACCATTTGGCATGGGCCTTAAGTGCGTGGGAGCAAGTGGCTGGGGATAGACAGGGGGCGTGGGGTCAGCGACCATAAATAATGCCACTTAATTGTTTTACAAAGCATAATTTTATCCTTTCGTAAATCCAGTGTTTTACAAACGTTTTCCGAAAACACACAAAGTACAAAAAACAAAAAGAGCAGTGGAAAAATTGTTGGAAAGTGGGAAATGGCAACTGGCGCCTTTTTCTTTTGCCGCACCAGCTTAAATATGAATTAATGGCCAATAAAGATAATCTTTTACACATTCGCGTACGCAGCGCATTAAAAGTTAAATTTATGTATGGACCCCCAAAAATTCACTCCCCGAACTGCTCTTAAAATTTTCTTTTCATTTTTCTGCACACGTAGCAAATTTTTATTCTCCGTTGCAATAATTTCTATGCGACTATAAGTTAAGGAAAGTTAAGGAAACATAGTTCTTTAAGATGGTATTTGCTACTCAGACAGTAGGGTCAAAGTACAGTGGAGAGTTCTTAAGAGCAATCTCAGCTGACGATGTCTGAGAAGTGATTATCTGCGATACATTTGACTCTTTGCTGCATATTCAATTTTATTGCGTATACGCAATGTGCCCTCTAGCGCAGAAGCAACAAAAATGCTCATTAATATTTCATGTTTAGTGCAAATTATTCAAAACAATGCGGGCCAAGATGGACGCGAGCAGCATCAACAAATGGTCTCCCAGTCCGAATCCAGTCCGAATCCCGAGTCCATAGTGTGAATATCCTGCGGTCACAGCGCGTGACAGCCAGAAGTCAACGCTTTGGACAGGGGCTTAAGTGCTAGGCCGGTCCTTGGATGAAGCCCTAGTGTATATGGGGGTGATTTGCCAGTCGCTGTATCAATATTTGTGTTAATCTGTCATTTTTCGTCGTTTATGAGTATTTGAATTTGTTGCAGTGCCAATGGCTCTTCACAAACGGCCATGAAATTTTCATGTGATTTTCTGGCAGCGGCTTTCCGTTCAAATACAAATTTTATTTTCTTTTGGTCGAGTGTTTGCGGAAATGTGATGATTATTGGTTGCACAAATAGAAATTGCCGTGTTGACCAAGTTCTATTTGAGCAGTTGGCCAAGAACGCCGATTGAAATTGAGTCATTGAAAAAATGTGACAGTCACTTTTGTGGAACAACAAAAGAATGCCAAAGCACAGATACAGATACATTTAGAGGAAAAATACTAGCTCTTAGTTTTTGAACTGTTACCAACAACTGCCCAAATGCTAGACCACTTATTACGCCCAATTGGCCTCTTAATTATGTGTAGTCTAATGCAACATTAAAATATTTCGCACATTAATTTCGGACTGCTCTGTTTGACCAGACATTCAGAGTGCCAACATGCTAAAAAGGCAAAGAAATTTGCCTTCTGCCTACACAAAAAAAAAGAAGTCACAATAAAAATAAAAAACAACAACAGTTTTCATAAAGCAAAACATTTATTATATTTGCCAAATGGAGTGTGTATTTCCACAGTCAAAACTACTCGGATTATATGAGAAAACAGTGCTCCTCTTGGCCATTGTCTTTCTTGTTGGTGTTGTCACATTTGACCAAAATAAAAAGGGTTATGCGCACACATAAAAGAAATTTCTGCTGTTGAGGAGACAAATTTGCATATTTTTAATATTTCTTAGTCAGACATACAACGAGACGGACGAACGGACGAACGGACGGATGGACTGTAAAAGCAAAATTTATGTGCGTGCGTTTGAAACACTTAAGTAAATTACATTTGAGTGGGAGGACGGTGACGCTGAGGGGAAGTAGGGAGTGGGAGTCTCGTTGTTCAAATTGTTTTCTATTTTGCACAAAATGCAAATTTATAAACATTCATTGGCTTATACTCGGGTTCAATCAACGCTTTGTTGTCTGACATAGAAACTTGGCTTGAAGTGCCCAGAAATTTGCAGTGAATCAAAAAAATATATAATAAAAATTATAAAATTAATTTTAAAGTAATTACCTTACAAATCTTTGTAGTCAAGTTTTTACCATAAAAATCTTTGTAGATGATAAGAAATATACAACTGAACACAGACTTACATGTTTCTTAAACATTTAACATTACAGGATATGAAAACTTTGCAAATTTTTTTAAAAGAAATTACGAATCATCTGTAAATGATTTTTATTATTATAAAAAAATTCACAGCTTTTTAGCAGAGCACTTAAAAAAGTGCATTTATTTTTATCTCTCGGATTTACTATCATACTTTTTGCAATCATATTTTAATTTCGTGCTGAATGGATAAATTTATTTTTTAATCAACTTGAAAGAGTTTTTTGTGGGCTGTTAAGTAATAAATATCCAAAATATTTACTGCATAAGTGCGCAATATGTAAACTGAATATTTGGCGCAATTAAAAACACAGAGGCGTAAAAAACGGCCCTTAAATATTTAAAAGGCATACCAATTTTTGTAGGTTTCTTTCGATTGAGGCACGTTGCCGGCGTGTCGCCACAGATTTTGCGGCCAATAAACGACAATAATTGTGCTCAAATAAGCGTAAATGCATGTAAATGGAAAGCGGTTGTTGTTAGTGGGTTCCCGTGTTGTTGTTGTTGACTGACTGGTTGCATTGTTGCCAAAAGTGTTGAGCTGCGTTAAGTATGAGAACTGAGAATGAGAATTCCGATGACGAGTATGGGCAAAAAAAAGGAAGCAACTGTTAAACTGACGCCGGAATCGCATATTATGCCAAAAATGAAATGAAATGAAATGAAATGGAAGTTGCGAGTTGCACACGTTTTATTGGCATGAGCACACGAATGATTTGACAACAAACCCAAAAGCCGAACTGAGAACTGGAAAAAACTGCAGAGCCACAGATCTACATAAAAAGACAAAAAAAAAAAAAAACCTTTGCAATGAATTTTTATAACCACCAAACGTCGAACTGGCAAATTAAATCAATCGAATCGAATGCAGTCACAATTCAAATGGAAAATGTTATAAATCGAATGGAAAGTCTAGTGAAAAGGAGGGGGGAAAGGGAGAAAGGGGGAAAGCTTTCACTGACGCCAGTGATCAGCCAGACTAGTAATCGTTCAGCGGTTTTGTCTCTGCTCTTTTTTATTATACCCTATACTTGTTAATATCTTCGTTTTTTTACGGCTTGTCAACACTTTGCTGGTAAAAGTAAAGAAAAGGAATTTCCACTTTGAACTTTTTGTGGGGAAAGTCACTAAAGCTATGTGATTAATGACAAGATTATACTCTCAGCTAAATGATAACTAATATGCTTAACAAATATGAGGTTTTAATTTAATTTAATTTTATATATATTAAATTTAAATTTTATATACTCAAAAATCTTACTTGTGTTTCTATAGTTTACTCGGTATAAAATAAAATATTTAATTAACATTTCTAATTAACAATAATGCGAGCAGCGTAACAAATGATTTAATCATCAATCATGTATTATGGCTGCCAGCAATGCCACTGAATTTAATTTGGCATTTTATTAGAAAAGCGATGAAAGGAATTGCAAGTTTTTGAACCAAGGATGTGTCCATTAATGTCAGGCACAGTCAGCTCTCCGTATATTGATTGTATGAAAGACAGGACCTAATTCAATTAATCAATTCATTAGAATATGGCGTCGCATTTACAGCATTTGCTGTGTGAGACGCTGTAAGCAAAACTAATAAACCTAATTTTTTAATGGCAACTTAATGCATAATCATTAACACGCCTTCAGTTAATGCAAGTACATCACCCATTCGCCCCGTTGCCTGCCAGCTGTCTACGCTTCCTGCACTGACTGCTTTGAGCAGAGAAAAATCATTTAATTTTTGATAGGCTTCCGCGACGCAGCGCAATAATAATTTTTATGTTCGACAAGGGACTCTGGCTAGAAATGAGGCTCAAATGTGCTGTTTTTGGGGCTTCCAAGCCCCAGTTGGCAACCAATTGCTGTCCCAATTCTTTTTATTGGTGTCCCACTGTGACTGACCATTATTCGTGGAGTATTGTTGTTAATGTATATTGGTTGAACAGCAAAAGTTTACATTCCAAAAGCAGTGTACACAATTTAATTTAGTTGAAGTTTTTATAAAAGAGCTTTCAGGTAAGGTTTACTTAAAGCTTGACCAATTTGATTACAACTTAAAAATAAATATGTTTTAGTACTGTATTCATGGCTAACATGGAGTTTATTTGGACACTGAAAACCACAAAAAGTTACTTCAATCCAAAAAATGACAGCTCAATCACATTAGATCACTTTGTTTCCATCGGACTGACTACAGGTCAAACTGTTGCCCTGTGTCTCTTATCTGAGACTCCATTTGGGGCCATTCAACTACGACTCTTGGTAACACAAACTTCTGCTGAATAAACCTTTAACTAGCAAATTTAATATCAAAACCTGATAATTAATATATGGAAAGACATTTTTGCTTCACCACCCCGTTCTATAATTAATTAATTAATACATTCCGCAGGATGCTATCTCATAAATTAGGACATCAGGTGAGTAACACTTCCAACCAAAAACAGCAAATAGGAGAATAAAAGCCATGTTAGAAAAAAGTCATAAGCACTGGCCTTGGTTTTGGCTTTTAGCTCTCGTACGCACACAGTTTGTGTGTGTGTGTGTGGTTGTGAGCCAAATTTATGGAAGGCTACTGTGACCTTTGAACCCACATCCTTCGTCACCAGTGTGGGCGTGACGTTATTCACCCAGATCGTATGATGACATTTTAAAGTCTCGCTGCCTTAACATTTTGGCATTGCCTTTAATGGGCTTAACGAGCATCCGTTCCCGATTCGACAGTAAATCGTTAATGAGCAGAAACAGCCACCGCCACAGCAGCAGCTTCAAACATATTGAATGGCAGCGTCAAATTAAAGGCAAACAAATTCAGAAGGGGTCGATCGTGTGACAAATGGTACACCGAATCACCTGAACAACTGTTGTTGTTACTATTGTTGTTGTCCCTCATGCAGCAGAGTGACCTCGGGCCACCACAAGGACATCGTCTAATTAAATTTTGTTAAGGCCACTTTATAAGCGAGTCTTTTTTTTATGTGTACAACAGTTTTTATTCTACTTTCATTTTGTTTTTGCTGTTTTACTCGCAGTTCAGTTTACCGCAATTACAGCAATTAACACTAAGCAATTAAAAGCAACAACAATGCAAATTACGTGCTGCCTGCAACGAGTGTGGAAAACCGACCCAAAAAGAAAAACAACTCTGAAAAATACTAAAAATAAAATTCAGTTTAAAATAACAGCTCGAATATGGCATACCCTGCTAGTCTGAATGTGTCTTACTAAATTTAAATTTAAATTTAAATGCATTAACCAATTTTAGTTTTTATTTTAGTCAAAAATAAACATACACAAACACATCGTTTATGATCAAAAATTTAAAAGAATTTTTATTATTTATAGCTGACCTTAGTTGTGTTTTTTCTATTTTTATTATTAACTGACCTTAGCTGTGTCTTGTTTGATTCGTTTTAAGATTGAGTGGATATAAAAGTTTCCCTAAATTAAATATATAATTATTAAATAAAACGTTACATAAATTCTTAATTATTAATTTAAAATAAAATATTTTTTTGTTACAAATATTTTTTACCCTGTTATAGGCACTAAATATAGTTCCTATTTACTACAAAAGCTCAAAACTTAACATTTTATTGCTTAACATTTTTTTTTAAATAATTTGAAATAGAATATTAAATTGATAATTATTATTGTAGGTTATTTATATAGTAAATTGAATTACGTGTTGCTTGAATTGTCATATAGATAAATTGCACATTTTGTTTAAGTGTATTTAAACAAATAAACAGTTTATTGTTCTCAGCATCACTGAGGAAACTCATGGCGCTGCCGGAAGCCGTGAGCTGCAATTTTAAATATTGTCGGCAGAAATAAACAGACTGAGGAGCATGGTAGATGAACAGTTGTATAGACCAATGAGACTCTGAAGCCGTTGCCGACAGCGACTGCGACAGATACGCGGACGGCGACGGCGACGGCGACAGTGACGTCAGTTCTCGCTTTGGCGGTCGCAGCGTTAAATGCGAACCACAAAATGCAGCGCATAGAAGCACTAATTAAGTTAAACACAGACACATGCAAACAGACTTGCATTCGCATGCACACAACACACACTCTAAAATACTCCAACACACTCACACACACTCACACACTTTCACATCACACTCAGCCATAGACAGAGTCGTACGTGCTCTCTGCTCAATAATTAACTGGCTGCATGCACGCAAATGTTTTCTGCTCTCGGAGCCTGCTACTCTCCCCCTGTTTTCTCTTCTTTCTACTTCTCTTTCATCTCTTTCGCACTCCCCAATGATGAACTTGTTTACCAAGATGAAGCTTACAAATTTCATATGGCATTGCACTTGAAATAATTTATAAATATTAAACAAATTTAATTAATTTTTTCAGCCTTTGCTCCAGAGTTGTATTTTTTCAATTCTTTCTTTTCTTGTTACTGTTTCTTACTGATTAATAGCGTTGTTAGTTGAAGTGTTAAGCAAAATAAATAATAACATACTCTTTTGAGTTTTTAAACTGCATTTTTATACTCTCTTTTTAAATAAATTGCTTAATACAAAGTAACAGACGAATACTGCTGAAAGCATTTTAATTTTAAAACTTTTTAGAAAGAAACTAAAATTGTGTTTTGCTGAAAAACGGAATAAAATGAAATAATAAAATACGTCTTAAATAATTAATGTTAGTTAATATTTAAATTCGTAACTTAAACTTTTGGCATTACCAGTAACTTAAAGAGACCGAAATAAAATGTTAAATGTGACCAGACTTCATGTGTCATAAAATACTTAATCTAGTGTTGATTAATGTAATTTTTGTAAGTAGAATAGGGGTATTCCAACATGTTTCTTATTCAAAAATCGTTTTCTGTTAAATATTTATACTGTACAATAATAAATTATTGTTAAGTAATTGGCATATAATATTATATATAAGTTATAATTGTTATCATTGATCTAGAGTTAAATAAAACAAAATAGGAGTATTTTACAGAAAGACAGGACTTCAAAAGCTAGTATTAGTTATTATTCTTCTATAAAAAGCGCGTGTAAATTTAACGAAGCCAATTTGCTGATAGGTGGGCAATTTTCGGTGACTATGAAATTTTAATTATAAAATATTTTTATCAAATTTTTAGCAAAATTGTTTGATAAATGTTGTGCAAAAAATATAGAGATTCAATTGTATGTAGCTTTATGCTGAAAAAATATATTTTGCATTCAATAGTTACACTCGTAAATATGCGAATCAGTGTATTAGAGTTTATATGTAAAATAGACTCGCCAATAAAATCCGTTGAAACGTGTTGGGGCATATAAAAAGTTGCCACAATATGACAGGCCATTCAATAACTGCGTATCTATGGGGCAGTAAACAGCCACAAGCACACATAAAAATGCAACAAAAATCAAGAGACAATACAACAAAGAGAGCTGAAGCAACAACAATAACAGCCACTAAAAACAAAAACAAAAAAAAAAAAAAAGAGAAACAAATAAATGAAATGAAAACTAAAACAATGTTATGAAAAATGTGGCAAAGAGTTGGCCAGTCATAAATATGTATGGCTGAAAATAGTAAAAAAAGAGTGGGATTCGAATGAGATTTGGTTTAGGGCGTTGGAGTCGGAGCTGGAGTTGGAGTTGGAGTTCGAGATATATAAATCGCCTGCCAGCTAAGCAAAATGTCAGAGCTATAAATATCATAAAAAATATATATTATTATGATGTGCGTGTGGGATCCAGTGTGTGTGTGTGTGTTCGCTTCCAAATTGTGTGTTAAAAGCACTCGAAAGAACCCAAAAAACAGACCCTGTTACCCGTTACCCGTTTCCAGTTGCCAATTGCGTAGCTGAAATGCAGCCCACCAGAAAAACATTCAGAGAAAAGTGGAAGAGTAAAGGGAACAATTTTAATACACGCAATAAAATTAGAACAAAATACGCAGTAAAACTAAATTGAAAAGAAAATCGTTATGGTTGACACAAACAAAAAGAAAAAGAAAAATATCACAAAACAAGCAAGAAAAGTATCTAAAGCGTTTCAAGCGCGTTAAGCAAAGCGCGTTTTAGTGCCAGCAACAATAACACAATCCACATACGCACACACTCACCCAATCTCACACACACACACTCACACATGCCAGAGTGTATGGCAGAAAAATACATTTTATTCGCTTGTTGTTGGCTTGCTAACTTTTGCACAGTTTTTCTTGCCGTTTTTATATCTTTTTGTTGAGATTTTTAAATATTTTTTCATGCGATCTGGATGAATGGCGAAAAAAAAATTCAGAAACTTCTCGGTTTCCCAATAATTTGATGTTGCGAACTTGTTTTGCATGTGTGTGTGTGTGTGTGTGTGTGTGTGTGTGTGTGTGTGTGTGCTTGTTAGCTGCTCTACATATTTCATAAAAAGCAAACAAGCAACAACAACAACCACAACAGCGACTACAAGATGGGGGCGCATAGGGAAAGAAAGGAAGCAAAAACCTAAGCAGTTTTCATGCTTTCCAGGGGTCGCGAACTGTTGGCAGCAGTTTGTAAAATATATTTTTATTGCTATTGCACACACAGACACGCACACACACACACACACACACTACTACTAAACATAACAACAATAACAATGACTCTTTTGAGCAGTAGTAGTAGTAGTTATTGTCGTTGCCGTTGTTGGTTGAAAATGCGACTTGGTCGTTTCTATACCCTTTGACTTTAGCTATTAGAAACTCTGACAAAAAGCAGCAGCTAGAAAAAACTGTAGCATGCTTTTTGTCATATTTCTCTAGCTAACCAACACACGCACACACATACTAATACACAGACACTCACAATTGCACATTCGCTGCTTATGAAGCAGCATCAGCAATAAATGGTAACAGCAGCGGCAGTTGTAGGAGGTAGGAGGCTTACAGAAGGAGGGGGTGTGGCAGCAGGCGGGTGACGGGAAAGGGCAGGCAACGCATGTTGCGTATGCGGCTGGAACACTACACAAAAACACTTTCATTACTGCAACAACAAGAGCAAAGGAATTTACACTGTGGGACAAGGCACTCAGAATTGCACAACAGTCTCCACTTCAGATACAAAGAGTGTACCAATGTTTAATGTAATTTTTATTTAAATAAAAATAATTTAAACATTTTTGATTATCTGTAAATAATTATAAAAAAAAGATTATCATCATTTGTACGTATATTTCTTATTGATAACTTAAATCCATAAAGTGTAGAATAGGTGAAGTTTTGGATTTATTTCAAAACACTCTCAGCAGCTCAAAAGCTTTTTGTTAAACATTTGGTAAACGTAAAGTGAACACATGAATGACATTTGAAATTTAAATGCAATGTTTTAAGCAGTAAGTAAGGCGATTTGTGAAATGTTAGTTTCCAAAATTCCTTTCACTAAGCTGATTAAAAAATAGTTTCTGTTATTTGCTGTATTTTTTCCACTGTGTGCGATCCGCTTGGGTTCCGACTGGACTACTTAGTACTACATCGTACATTTAGTTGGTGTTATTTCATGCGCAAAAGTCGCTGCGTGTTGTGTTTGCTATTAAAAACGACAGCAGCTGGTTGTGTGTGTGTGTGTGAGTATGTGTATGGTAGCCAGAATGGCTCATGCGTGTGTGAGTGCTGCAGCTGTAAAATGAAGACAGACACACACACACAAGCACATGGCGGTCAGGCAAAAACACGCTTTTAACACAGAAATGAACTTGTACGCCATGTTTATGAGCTGATAAAAAACAGTTGACCAACATTTGTTTGTCGCTGTGTTTCGGTTGCCGAACAGCTTTAATAAGTGCTCTTGTTTGGCATTCAAGTTGGCCAAACATATACATTAAGATGGTCCATAATGAACTTATTATTTCGACTTGCAATTCCCAGGTGTTTACTGGCCCCTAACAGTTTGCTCTCAACATCTCCTTGCACATACATTTTTCATCAGCTGAAAGAACTGACATAACATAATAAACAAAATATTTCGCAAATTTACAGTTATTAGTGTGCACTTATTTTGGCATTCGTTTTCGCTTCGTTAAATGCAACGGTACTTAGAAAAAAGGCCTAACAGTGAAATGTAAGTGATGTCAAAATATATGTGCCGACCAGTGTAAATGCAAAGCTATAACAAAAACTGCATTTGGTTTTAAATTTTCGACTCGTTAACCAAAATTGTCAAATAAATGACAAAGAGAAAAACCTGTTAAATAAAGAGAAAAACTCTGTTAAGGCTTTCTAACAGTGTTCTGTTATATTTAATAAATAACTTTGATTCAAATTAACTCTTTATATTGTATTTCTTTCAATATTTATTAATAAACTAACAATTTTATTATTTATAATATTATTATACGTTACAAAATACGTTTTTAAGAAATAATATATTTATTTTTGTGTCTCTAAAATTATTTTCAAGTTATGTTACAAATACCTGCAATGATTGACAGGCCGAGCTAAAAGGCAACAGGTGTGGACATGATTAATATGAAGATAAAAATTTCTAAATGTTTTATGTCAAATATAAGCTTTTAAAATACATTTTATGACATGCTAACGAAGTTAAAAACACTGAGTAAATAAATAAGTTTCATTTAAAGAACGTTAGTCTCTTTTGTCATTGGAGTATTACAAAGCTTAGTTGATTTTAATTTTCTGTTATCCGTTAAAACCTAAAGTTCAAATAATACATTTTAGTAAAAACAACAATATTCGTATAATATACTGAAGTAAATGGAACAAAGTAATAACTGTTAGCTAAGCATCATTTTAGAACAGCCATCAGCTGATTTTAGTACAATCTGCGCGAGAGAACATTATGAGAGTAAGCAGTGCGCCATAGCAAGAGCGAGAGAGTTCCCGTCGCCGCAAGCTGCTGAGAAATGTAAACAAGCTTAAGCATTGCCATAAATTTTAAAATGCTTACTTTTAAAATATTTTTTCTTAATTTTGAATATTTGTACTGATTCTTTGTAAAATTAGACTGACCTGTACCTCTGCTCACCGAAGTTACGGTCCAGTTGCCTGCTGTGAACACGGTGTAAAGCTTGCCATAAATTATTCGCCAGCGGCGGTCCTTTTAACAGAGCGCTGTTAGAGGTATGTAAGCAGGCTGATAAGAGCATCCAGCTTACAGTTGCTGAGCGGGCTGCTGTGCTCGGCTCGCTCATCGGCAGCTGCTCTCTCGTACGACGCGCTTATTGGCGGCACCACATCTGCATTCGTGCGAGTAATTCGGGATGCTGCCAACGCTTCGGCAGTGGGCACTTTTTTGCTCGGTCTGCACTGTGTGTACCATAAAAATGGTTTCAGTGAGAGTTTGCGATCCCGCGGGTACGGTCGAAACTGACGGGGTTTTCGATTGCTTTGGCGTTACGCGTTTCCGTTTCGCGTTTCGTGTTGTGTGCGTTGCATTGCGTTCCGTTACGTGGGGTTTGCGTTACGTCGCGTTGAGCTTAACACACAAAATATAATTGGGAAAATATGTAAAGAATATATATTGTCGAGTGTTTATGTTCATTCAATAAAATGTGAATTATACCAAAATGTGTCTGTCGAAATTGTGTTTACGCCGCGTTGATTACATTTGAGCGAAAATCGAGAGGAGACAAATCCAAAAACGCGTTCAATTTAAAACGAAAACTTAACATTCGCTGCCTTTACTGGGTGTGATTATTGTCGCGTGTGTCGCGTAATCTCAGCACGTTACTAGCTGGTAAATGTAAGCAGTCCATTTGTTGTAACCGACAAACAATTTGTTGTCATTGTCGCAGTTGTTGTTGCTGCTGCTGTTGCTAAATTTACAAATCAACATTTGTCGACTGTCGGAGCACGTTCTCAGCCGATCCAATACGATCTAAGTGTGGGCACTCCCACCCACACTCGTTCTCAATGAAAATCATTTTCATGGAAAACGCAACGAATGCCAACGAATACAAATCTCAGCATCGGCATCGTTTGGATTACTTGACAGTTAGCGTGTGTACCACGAACTGCATGAGTACGTGTGTGTGTGTGTGGGAGCGTGTGTGCATGTGTGCGTCTGTGTGGTTGTGTCAACCGGTACATGAAACGATTTTCCCCATTGCTCGACTATTTGGAAGGTTTTATATTGTGAATAGATTTCGCACACTATTGTTGATGTTTTTAATACAAATTGGGCATAATATAGTATTGTTGCGAATTTCAATTCAGAAGAATTCTGTATTTAGTATCTACTGGGGGTGTACTACTTATGCAACAGCCATTAGCAGTCTATATCCACAACATTTTCTTTATGTGCATTGTCAAGTTTTATAGAATCAAGTGCTAAATTGCTGGCATTGAAATGAACTATGAACCATAACCAAATCGAGAACTACAATGATAGCAAAATGTCTAGTGCTAAACGCTTGTTTAAAGTGTTGAATGATGCACATTTGTTCAATTGATAAATTGCTGAAGTGTGCGTATAATTTCATTACATTGAGACCACTAAAAGCCACTTGAGTCTTGACAAAAGGCAGCCGCTATACTAAATGCTAGATTATAGATAAACTGATTGAGAAAACGCTGTTGGAGGAAATGGTTAATATAGATTGCATTAAGATGAATAAGTAGAGACTTGATTTATTTTGGTCAGCACGAAAGGCAGTGCGGGCTTAACAAAGAAACAAAAAAATAAAAAAAATAACCAATATAATAATAGATCAAAATCAAAATGTTGCAAAAATAAATATCAAAATTTTAAAAATGGTATATACATAAGCGATGGAATTAAGATAAAATGCAACGTAAATAAAACAATCAGTGTGGGGTCTGCATATTAAATAAATAATCTAAAATGAATTACGTTCGAATTGTGCTTATGAGATAAACTCAATTTAAAATTATAATATACACTTTTTTTTTAATCTGCTGCTTTGCAGTTTTAACAACTCCAAATTGGATAAATAATCCTTGGAATTATTTAAACGGTTTTATTGTATCTTAAAAATATTTAATTCAATTGAATGGTAATGGGGCTTTTAAGAGATCATTAATTTTTTTATATGAATACATACAGAAAACTCAAATAAATGCAGTCACTTGGCAAGCTAAAATGAATTATTGAACAGCTACTAAAACAATTTCAGAGTTAATTAATACAGATGACGCAAACAATTAAATGTAACCAAACACCTCCAGAGTACCAGAGAATTCAAATTGCATGTAGTTGATACAGTTAATGAATATATACGAAAGAAGAGAATTATTAAAGTTTGTCATGTGTTTTTGAAATAAGAATTTGATAGCAATGTAACTCGAACACTTTTTGCATATCAAGTGTTGCGTGTGCAAAAGTGATATGCCAGAGTATCCATCAATTTATAGTATTTGTTTACTGGCACCTACAAAGTATGCTAGAAAATTAGCAGTAACAACAGCTGCACATGATGATGACGATGCCAAGTGGTGAACGCTCTGATTGCTGTCATTGCTCTCCTCCCATGGAGTTTAAGTATTCATAAAAATGTACTTGAACACATACGCCCCACCTCGCCGAGTGGCTGAGAGGTAGACGCACTCATGCATGGATTTTTATAGGCTCACTTAGCGCACATAAACCGCAACAAAAAATGGTAGTGGGAGGGAGCGATAGAGAGAGAGAGAGAAGAATGGAATGGCGCCATTTCTGTCGCTCGGAGCTCAGAACTCGAAGCTGCTACCAGGTACCAAATGACGAGCAGGCGACTAAGCAAAAGGGCTCTCCAGTGCATAAAGACTGAGAGCACACACGTACACACACACACACTCACTCACACACTCGCACGAGCACACAAAACGCACAGCTACTTTTCAGCATACCATAATAATATTGTAACTTTGCACTTCAAATTGCATTTTAATGCAAACACACTTCATTACATTACGCTGCAACAAGAAAAGCAACAACTACGGAAATGGAAAATACATCGACACACTTTACAGCAGCTGTAGCCGGAAAACACACACACACACACACACCCAACACATACCAACGCAACTTGGCAAGTTTGCAAATTGAAGTGCACGTCGATTGAAAAAACTGGCACAATGTACTTTACGAAGCCAGGTTACGTATACGCAGTGTAGCACAGGCAACAGCTCCAACTCATATTAGCTAATTTGGGGAGAGTTCTTTGCAAACCAATATTGCGTATCCTGGAATATATTTATTTAAGCCATCACTCAAGTAAATTATTTTCAAACCTTGGCTGTTTGCGGTAGTCTTATAATTAAAATAAATTTCAAACCTTTCATCGGTAATGCAATTACCTGAACTTTACATTTCTGTCCACTCTAAAATAATCTGTCAACAGCGGCCAACTAGTCACAATTTTTACGAGTTTCAAAATTAAATTATATATACCAGCGAAATATGTCGATATTTTTGACGGGACTTCGGCAGATTTTATTTAAAGCTTTTTCTACAATTTTATTACAGCGAATATTTGAATAGTAGATTCAGCCATTTTTTGTCACTTTTTACAAATATTTTGCGTCGATTTGAATATGCCGATGCATTTTTCATTTATTTTGTTGCTCGGTTTGGTAAATATTTGTTGTGAATGATTTTTATAGATATTTACATTAATCGCTTAACTATGCTGATATTTCTGGTGGCATTGCGATGGAAATACATTTACAGTTGTCACACAGAGCAAAAAATAAAAAGAAATTGCCAATTGACAACAGGTCCTATGATGAATAAACATAAAAAGATTTATTATATGCCATTTGAAATATTTTTTTTATTTAATTTAAACATTTTTCTATGTGGCCAGAGTAATGCTGCGAGTTCAGGTCCATATCACAGTTGCACAGTTTAATAAATTTTATTTATGATCTGTTTGCGGCTCGACAGAAAAAAGAATTGAATGGAGATATGGAGATACGTAAATAGAACAAACTGAAATGGGGACAAGGCAGTGGCAAAATAAAATTAGTGCACCGAACTAAAAGCATTGCCAGCTATGTAGACGTGGCCGATAAAACAGAACAAGTCAATATATCATAAAAGCACGTCGAACTGACTCGAATGTCGCGCAAAATGGCGACACTGCCTATGTCTGTGTGTTGAGTAGATGTATGTGTGTGTGTGTGTGTGTGTCTGTAGAGCAGAAACATGAACGTATACAGTTTCCGATTTCCGTTTTCCTGTTTATCGTTTATTGAGTTTTTGCTACGTAAAAGTAAAAGCAAAAGCAAAAGCGTGGCGAGTGCTCCACGACACGAGAACGGAGACGACGAGGAATCTAAAGAGAAATTTGCACTCGTTAGCTCTTTGGCGTTATTTCTACTTATTTTTCTCCTACAGTCCCCTACAGGCTGTCGTCATATTGAACTTTGATGCTGGCACGTTCTGTGCGCTTCCTTGGCTCCCTTTTAAAGATCTACACGCGCGCATACTTGGGCACATGTTTTGCCATTCTTTTGGCCCGGCTTTAGTTCGTCTCTGTCCCAACTGCTGACTCCCAAGTCCTTAGTCCTTCATCTTTCGTCCTAGCACGTTGCCAGTTGTTCTTGTTCTTGTTCTTCGTTCCTTGTGTGTTGTTAGTCATTTATATGGGCACCATAAATTATAACAAATATGTACGCAAGCGGCATTTTAAATGATTTCCCACAACTCTCCACCCTCAACGGCAACACCTCCCAGTCTCCACCCCCATCTGCTCGTCGATGTTTCTGTCTCTTCGCCCTCGACCTGGACCCAAGTTATAAATATACTTTAATTAAAAGCGCTTCAGTATGAGTGCAATATGTTGTAAAATATTGAAATGATCCCTACCATTTTGTACGTGTTGCTGTCGGTTGACAAGACCTTGTGAGCTCTGATTTGTTGCTGTCTAGTCGGAATCTGCGTGTGTGTATTCCCGGTTCCAGATAAGGTACTTCCTTAAAGACTGGCTCGGTAATGAGCTTGAAATCCAATTTAATCACAAGCATAAGATTGCAGTTCCATTACACAACTTCTACATGTGGAAGAGACATCCGAATCATTATCTGCTTTAAATTTGCTGTTTTTATTCCCTTTGAAATCCAATATTCAAATGGAAATTTATCGATTGAGTTCATTTAATATTTACATAATTAATACAAAAAGATATCTAATGCCAATTATTCTTTCTCTTTGCTGAATATTTGAGCGCATATTTCGCATAATTTCAAATAATTTCAATTGTTCAAATCAATTACAGTTTCACTTTGTTGTCCATAAATTAGGATCTAATTTCAAATGACGTTTCACCAGGTTCTGAGTAAAAAAAAATTCAAATTAAAAACATTTTATGTTAAATCATGAATTTGTTGCGCACTTCGTGAACATAAATTAACAATTTTAGACACACAAATAACACACGCATATTACTGCAATAAATATACAGAAACAAATTCGACCAATAAAATTTGTACATATCAAATAAATCTCAGTACGAGTGAGTGTGTGTGTGCGTGTGTGTGTGTTTTAAAATTTGTGTAGAGGAAAAATAAAGGCAATTAAATAAATTTCAACGGCAACAAGAACAACAACAATTGGAATTGCAAATGCAATTGCATCGATTGTAGCAGCAATTATCCAAAATGGCAACGCACTCTTATTTTATTTATTGACCTGTCAACAATAGGCAGAATCGCCCAATAGTCTACCCTTCAACCAACCTTCTCTTACCCTTTCTGTATTTCTTTTGCAGGCTGAACGAGAATCAGTAAGCGGACACACATGAAATTGCCAAATTAAATAAAATTAATGTATGCACAAAAACAGCAAAAAAGAAATGCTTCGAGTGTTGTGCGTGTTAAAAAACAGTAGAGCTCAAAAGTAGGTAACGAAAACTGCCAAACAAAAATCACACACACACACACACGCATCCATTCACACTCACAAACACACACTGACGTTGTCACTAGCAATATCATCAAGCTGAAAGAGCAACAACAACAACAAGTGCCACACTTCAGACACAAGCCGCACGCTCTTGCATCGAAATCAACACAATCAAATTGTGAGAGAAAGAGAAGGAGTAAAAGTAAGAGAGAGCGGGAGAGGAAGTATAAGAGCGAGCCAACCATGTGCCTGTCTGTCAGTTGCCAGCTGTCCTTGTTGCTCTGCCTCGTCCTGCCCACATTCAATGGACATGCAGCGGCAGCAACACGTGCTCGTGTCAGCTCCTCAACGGCAATGACGCGCAACATTGAGGAAGAAAATGGTAAGTTCATTTCACTTTATTCCGCAGGCTCTTAAATATTTAAATTTTCAAGGTTAAGCATTGTGACAAGTAACAGTATTTCTTATTAGAAGATTAAATCAAAGAATTTAAAGTAAATTTATCTAGCTATAAATTTCAAACGGAATTTGTATCTAAGTGCTTTTATTCTCATTGAGTTTCAACTTAGTACATGCAGTGGCGAGCACATGTGGATACATGTTACTTGATTTGTGACTTTGAGTGGCTGTGAAACCAACAAAAATTCATTAATCGATTCCAAATTTTTAACAAAAAACGAAAAACCAAAAATTTTATTCATTATCCCCTACTTAGCTCAAATTATCGATAAAAAAAACTTAAAAACGAGCAAGTATCCACTTTTGCTCGTTTAACAAAACTTATAGTAGATTAAGCCATTTTTTCAATATTTAGTTCAAAGGCCTTTGGCTGTAATCACACTTTTAATGCGCTTGGGCATACTCTTCACCAAGTTTTTTATTAATCCGTGTATAAGTGATTATGAAATGCAAAAATATATTAATTCAAACTTCCTATCTCTATATGGAGTAAAAAGTGTTTTCTTAATTGTATTCTTTACCTATTAATCAATGACACATATTTTATATGAGGAAGAATAATTTACTTAGTTTTAACTTGTCTAGATAATAACTTAGAACATTTCTACTTTATAGACTTTCCTTTGGTTCATTAACTAAATAAAACCCACGTTAATCCATTACAAACCCACAGCTTTTCGCTTTTAGCAATTAAATAGCATTAAAGGCTCTCTTTAATAATTTGTACAGGATATCTACATTTATAGGATATCTTTGTGTTTTTTCATGTATGCGTTCGGCAGCAAAGCCAAAAAATTGATTGTGCCTGGCGGCAAATGCTGCTCCGTTTTGCCCACTGTGCGAGTGTGCGTGTGTGCGTGTGTGATTGTGTGGTGTTTTTTGTGTGAAATTTAATTTAAAGTGAAAAGTTTGACTGCCGTTAAGCCAGCCTACATTTGTGTGTGTGCGTGTGTGTGTGTGTGTGTGTGCAACTTTTATTCAATCAGCATAAAGTTTATTGTGTGTGAGGAATATGCCTATACGACTTTGTGGCTGTCAAGCGACGCTTTTGTTGCTGCATTATTGAATAAATGAAATTTTTGGTTTATTTTGACAAAGTTTATGTGCAAATTTAATACACTTCAAATTATGTGAAATTGATTTTGATGGCTGCAGGAAATCCACTGCTAAACCTCTAGAAGAGAAATATCTTTGTAATCGTCTAATGCTGCCCCCTGAAATTCCATTCGATTCGCTTCGAAGTTAAGGAAAATAAACAAACAAACATCGGCGTTTAAATGAAGAAAACTTACTTGGCCCGGCTGTTAATGGTCAGTGGAGCAGCAGCTGTTGGCATCGCAATTCGATGGCTTTCAGGGCTTGTTATTCTGTTTTGGCCGAGTTATTGTTAAGAGTGCTTCGATCACTCGCCAGCTGCTCAGCTACCAAAACTTTCGCTGGCCATCACTTTTGCCCCACTGGCAGGGCAAATAATAATATGTTGCTAATAAATAAGCCAACTAAAGCACGGTACGCCACCGGATGAAGGGCAAATTGAAGGGCGAAGCATATTTTTGTGTTATGCGAACGAAAGTTGGCGAAGTTTTTGCTTTTTTCTTTTGTTTTCCACAGCCAGGGTAAAGTTGCCAAGCAAATTGAACAATAAGCGCGGCTATTGGGTAGCCACATAAACATTGTGCAAACTTGGCCAATTTTTTGGCTTCTAAAAGCGGAGAATAAACCTTAACACACCGCTAATTGCGACATTACAGCGTCATTCAGTTCACCCTTAAATAGGCCATAAAAGTATGTGTTATCAGGTCAGAAAGCAGAGAAAATTATTAATATACATTTTCGTAGTGTTGACTTGTCCAACATGACGTATGAGTATCGTGTTTGTTGCGCATACGCTGTGTGTGCTGTTGCCAGTTAATTCAGAGGCCAGACGAGTTCAGACCACACCACTGGAAACACAACATTGCCACAACCACTTGACCCAAGTCAGCCACATTCTACAATCGTCCTAAATTGAAGGACTAACGCCTAGCATAGGCTGCATATTGTGCCAGTGGCTTAAATAAAGCTTTAGTGCCAAAGTTGGAAACAGTTGGGAAGTGTGTATATGTGCCTACACTGACAAAAAGGGCGTTTACTTCTTTATATTTTAATAATTTCATTTATATAATTTTTGGTTATTAAACTTTTGTCTTTATTTGTAAAAACTTGACAACAAAGCTGTTTATTTTTTAATAAAATTGGTAGTTTTAAGACCTAATAAAACTTGGCTTTTATTAGTGTAGGGAAAGTTTTAATAAATTTAGATTTTATATGTTTTCAATTGAATTTCGTCGCTTTTTTTGTTGTTGTTGTTGCTTTTGTTGGTTACGCTGGAGCTAAAACTTTTTACTTTGGCATTTCAATGTTTTCCAAGTTAACTGCAAGCCAAAAACCGCCACGCCTCATACAAACCACTTCCTTTTGCCTGCTTTTGCCTGCTTTTGCCTCCTTTTGCCGGCTTTTGCTACAGCTGCGAGTATTTATCGCATTTCTATGAAAACAACGTACTCAAAATTTTCTGCAAAAACTTTCAAATTATGTTTGGGTTTCTGGGCGTTTGGTCGATTTGTTGTTCTTGTTGTTGCTGTCTGTTTTTGGGCAAAGTTTGCCATTTGTTGCCGCAACGCAGCTTTATAAATGCTTATTTAGAGGCAAATCTGATGAGTTAAGTTCCAGCCTCCATCGCCTCTATCGCACTCGCCCTTCGATTGCAAACTTGGCCCGCTGCTTACCATACATGTATAGGAATTGGATAAAGATATCGTGTAATACATGTAGAGCAACGCCAAATCTGCAGTAGCCCAAAGCAGCAAGTTGTTTGCTAAGCGGTTGCATAGTGAAAAACTTTTGAGGATTTCATGGAAGATTCTCAAGATTTTGCAAGTGTAAAACATATAAGTGGATGCCAGTTGGGAGATGGGAAAAGCATTTGATTACAGCACAAAACTATTTGGAATTTGCATTCAAATAAAAAAGCATTTTCAATTACAGTAAACTTTTCCTATATGATTTCATTGCATGTGTGGTTACTTTAATTCATTTATTTTACTTTAAATTATTATGCTTTTCTTTACTTAATTTTTATTTAATTTATTTTTCTTTTTAATTTTACAGCTTTGTTGAATCTTTTGGCTGGTAAGTTTGTTGTTTATTTTTTTAAGCTTAAACAAAATCAGAATGCTTAGCACACATGTTAAACCCCATTTAACTGGGAAAACCAACAGCAGGGGAAAACAGACAAACCCTAAACCAATTTCCAAACATTTAACAACAATTTTTGTGTGCGGCATGGACATCAAAAATATTATTGATGCTCGTTCGGACACAACCCAAACAATTTGCACACAAAATTGACCAGACCAAATAGAAGCCACAAAAACAACAACAACAGACGCCACGCCCATACAACGTGGCACAACAATACAATACACACAAACACACTCCCACACATACACAGAATGAAGAGGAAACGCTGGTTAAACCCAAAAACAAAAATCAGCTTAACAATGAAAGATATCAAAAGCAAAAGCCAAACAGCTTCGACATGAAATCGAAGCGACTTTCTGGTAACAAGCCCCAAAACAACTTTTACTTGGTCAAAAGCGTTGAGCAACAATGGACAGGGCACTTTCCCGTCCCTCCTTTGTGACCTGCTCCCTTTGCCATCCATTTTACTCTCACTCTATCTCTATCAGTCCGTCTCTGTTTACGCATCCATCCATCTTGCTCTCGCCATCAGGCTGTCTCCCTTTCTGTCTGTCGGTTTGTAGTTTTCGCTGCTGGCCAAAAACTTTCGCCACTGATTCGACTTGAAAGGCAAAAATTCCAACGCTGCTTAAGTTGCTGCCTTTGCCTCTGGGGCGACACTTCTAAGGGGCAAGTTGGCAGAAAGCGTTGCAGGAAAAAAGCCAGTGGAAAAATAAACTGACAGCGCGTTGAATGACAACGGCAAGGAAAAGTCGCCGTTCCGAGGAGTTTGTCAACATTTTTCCTTTCTTTGGACTCGCAATACACACGTTCTTAAGGAGAACTGTCTGCTGTCTGCTGTGTGCTTGTTCTTTTGGCCTGCTTCTCGGAGAGTAGCCTATTTAGGGCCCAAACTGATGGCCAGAACCTGGTCTGGCATCTTACACTTCAAGCCCCTCTCGTATCGTGTTGTTGTTTTTGTATTTTTTGTGATTTCTTGCTGTTTTCCGAGGACATTGTCCTTGTTTGGCCCATATCAGCAAACTGTAAAGCCCCATACATATACACACACATACTCCTACACAATATATACATATACATATCCTTAGACTCGCCGCATACTTATTCATTTCATGGCTTTACAAGGACATTTATCATTTTCGTAAGTAGACGGCGCGTACGTCACAAAAAGACACCCAACCGCCCCATTCGACCACGCCCCCTGTAGGCCATCGTTGATTTCTATATTTCATTTCAGGCTGGAGAAAAAAATTGAAATTTTACCCAAATGTTAAATAGAATTCATTTTGCTTAGTCCAGATTTGCGGTTCTCTGCTCACTTGCTACTCCTCTCTCTTTCCCGACTTCCCCTGCTCCACCCCTCTTTCTCTGGGTGTTGATATTCATGACGCTGCTTGGCCCCTTGTATTATTTTTGTATATGAATTTCTGCGGCTCTTTTAGGCAGAGGAGTGCGAGTACGTGGTCGTGGTCGTGGACGTGGGAAAAGTTCCCAATTGCCAAAGCAAAAAAGTGGAAATTTTAAGCCTACTTGAATTTATTTGCGCTCATTAAGTCTGACAGTCGAGATGAGTTCATTTCTTATAGCCACTTGAGCCGACTGATTGCCAGACAGCCAAAGAGTTCAGCTCACTGCTCATAAATACTCTTCAAGTCGGCATCCAATTTATCGTGTCTCTTTAACATTCGGTTTTTCTCTTTTAGCCAAAATGCAGCAATATTTTCAGCGCCTTAAAGCCACACACTAATGAACAAATAAAGCTTACCGAGCCGCAACCAGAAAAGCAAAAAAAATGAGAGAAAGGACATGAAAGTAGGTCCTAATAAATCACGGGCTGAAAAGAAATAATACAAATACCAAAGAAATAAAGCCGAGGCAATGGCAACGGCATCGTCAGAGAGGCAAAATGACAAAACAGTTTTGCATGGGAATTTCATGTTTGACTTATAAGATTTTCTACGCAAATTCCATTCCCCAGAATGTCCAAAGCCACAAGTAAAAAAGTAGAACAACCGTAGGAATTAAACTCAAATGTTTGAACGAACTAAAAATACACTCTTATTAATTTAATAAATGTTATTACTATTCAAGTTTCATCATAAACTCATTGCTTAGCTTTTTAAATTACTGTTTTAATTTTATTGTAGAATTTCCCTTGGAAGAGTTGACCTGATTTGTCCCAAAGATGTTTACTTTTTGTCAGCTTTAGAACAAACTGCTAATACCCAACAATAACTAACCAGAGGCCACAACAACCATGTGTGTGTGCGTATAAGTGACTGGGTGTGTGTGTGTGCATGTGTGTGTCAAACTGAACTCACATAAAGTCAACAAGAAAAATCAAACAACTTTGTTGAGTTTGCAGCTGCCAATCCCTGGTCCATGTTCTGGTCCTGGCCCTGCTCCGGACTCGGTCTTGGCTCTGATTTTGATTCTATCCCTGGTTGTTCTCTCTTCAATCTCAGAGTTTATTGTCGCTGGACTCTGGCAGAGATAGAGGACGAGAAAATCAGTTGCCAGTTGTCAGCTGGCAGTGACCAGTTGCGAGTTGCCAGTAACCAACTGGCAACTATTATGCTTTGTTAATCGGCTTAGGCATTTTTGCCTGCCTTACGCTCTGCGTGACGATTTACTAGACAAAGCCAGAAGCTCAGACAAACAAAAATGTTGTGAATGTTGGAGAGATGAATAAGACTGGGTGGAGGATTGGGGGATGGGAATAAAGGAGGACTGAGTCCGTTCCGTTCCGTTCCCCCAACAGATAAATATTGTCATGAGGCCTACGCAGATTGTCTCCACCGACCGAGACCCTCTTCGTTTGTTCATTTGTCGCACGCGCCATAAACTCAGACCACGAATCGAAGACTGTAGTCTGAGTATCCGTCTCCGTCACCGTAACCGTCTCTGTCTCCGTCTCCACCTGAGCCGAAAGAAGCGCTCTGATGAGTTGGCTTTGTTTTTGTGGGCTTTGGGGCCCAGCTACTTGCCTCATTTGGTTGCCAGTTCAGTAAGACGAATACGTACAGTTACTCCCACACAAAATTACAACCTTTCAGTCAGCCAGGCTAAACAAATCCCGTTCCCGACTTGCTCCGATGCCCTTGTTCCCTGGTTCCCTTGTGGTCTGGGCACAAAAAATCGTTTTGTGTGTTTTTGTTAGCATTCCGTGTGGAATTTGATACTTGATTATTTGTTGCCGCCCTTAAGCGTGCATAATATATCAAAGCGACGTCAACGTCGACGTCGAATCACAATCAGCAGCAGAGAGTTTACCTCCTCACTGCAGAAAGGACTCAAAGTGCCACTCAACATGTGTAGACGTCATGTGTTGGCGTACAGAAAGACTGAAAGACAGCCGGACAGCCTGACTGACTGGCTGACAGGCTGGAGTTGTGTTTTTAGTTACATTTTAGTGTCGGTCGCATAATAAATAAATAAATAAACAGTTGCGGCCTTTTACCTGAGCCTCCAGGCTCTCAAGGCTCCTCCGTGCGTGCTCGACTTCGTTGCTTATGCTAAAGACTCTAAAAGTTTGCCTCCGCTTTCTTTCTCTCTTCGTTTTTCGCTTTTCTTTGGTCAAAATCAAAATCTCTTGAACGAGAAGTTAGGATTTATTTTGGCTGCGTGAAAAATGTAAAAGTTTTCCATTAATCTTTAGCACTTCTCACTGCTGTTCCCATGGATTTGCATACTTAAACTTGCCGCTGACTGTATAAACAGCTGAATGCATAAATATTATGCTCTCTGTCCACTCGCGCTACTTTTGTGTCCAGGCATAAGTGATTGCACACTTTTCAGCGGCAGTCTGGATTTGAAATAAACATTAACATACTTAAGCAAAAATAAGATGTATAATAATATTCTATATTGAAGGCAAAAGGACATTTCGAACTCCATTAAAAATACATTTTATTGATCAGCAACATTAACTGAGTCGAGTGCCATATATTTATCTTCTAAAGGAATGAAAATACTTAGAATTGAATACAAAGAATTAGAATCATTAGAAGCTTAGAGCAGCTTCCACGAAGTTTCTTGTTCAGTCATTTATTTAAATTTAAATTATTTTTGAATAATTTAGTTAGTAGCAGAACTTTTTGCTCATGAGTATGATTTATCTATTTTATTCATATTAAACTTTTATCCAAACTTCCAGTCGATCGAATCCTTGCAAAACGTGATTTTAAAAGTACAAACTATTAGAAGAGTTAAATAATCTTACGTTTTGAGTTAAAAAATTATATGCATGTGTATAGAATATATTCGCAAAAAAGGCAGAGAAAGTTTTTACTCGGTTAAAATTTACTGTAGATTTATTGATTGTTATTATTATTTATTTAACTAAATCCAGCTTAACAACACATAAATTACTCATTAATATTGGCATTTAAAGTGTAAAAGTAAAATACTCTTCAATAAAATTATATCAATTACTCAGCTCTGTAATTGTATAATTGTAAAATTAAAGCAATTTCCGTTCAGATATAAATGAAAACTTTTGAAAATAAAAACACAAACAAAATAAACCAATTTTTTATATAAAGTCAACTATCAAATGGCAAAGGAACAAAGGTTTTTTTTGAAGCAACAAAATAATAAAATAAATTAAACTTTAAAAATTAAACTGTTAGTAAAAATTGCAATAAAAGATGCAAATAATTATAATTACTGGAAAAAATATATAAAACGATAGAGAGAAAGAAGTGATAGACAGAGAGTAAGAGCAGTATAAATTAAAAGAGAATGAACTTTTTACCTTATGGAATATATAACGGTAAATTTGATTGATTTAGTCGGTGAGTCTGCCGCACACAGCCAATTACAGCAGCTTAGACAGAAGTGTAAGCCTAGCAATTTGCCAGTACACTAATCATAAATGTTAAGTCGTTAGCAGCTCAACAAATACATTAAACATATGTATTTGTCCGACCACACAGACACCCGCACACGAGAGGAAGATGAAGTTTCCAAGAGCAAGGCATCACCTTAAGGGCTTAAAGTGAAAAGCTCTGGGATGCTACGCCAAAATTCCAGAGTCTACGGCTATGTGTATGTGTGTCTGTGTGTCTGTCTGTCTGTGCCTGCAAATGACAACCATAACTTGCAATTGCAAGTTCTAAGCCTAGCAGACACACATTTGTACTTGTGAATGCATAACAATTTGCAGGCAGTGTGGAGCTTTACGATTGTTATGCAACATTTGGGGCCATTTGCATTCAAAATTTAAATTAAAATTTGACACTGACTAACCCACCGACGAACTGACGATCTAGCGGGTTTCCCCGCACCTCAGAGGCTTAAGCTACATTGTTGCATACTTTTAGGAGTTGAAATTGTGTTTTACATAGAGTTGAGTCTGACTCGAGTCGGGGAGTTCATCTTTCAGCTTTTTGTTGCTACACTTTTATAATTAGAGAAACAGAACATTCAACGAAACGGGAATGGCTCCGCTCTGTGTCTGCCTCTCCCTCTCCAACTCCCTCTCATAACACAAGAAAAAGTTAATTAAACATGTAATTGTTGCCATAGAGCAGAAGGCAAAGATTTTACAATAACTACGTTTTCATTTTCTTTTTATTCCTGAATGCACTTTGAAGGGTAGAAAAGGGTACATGGACTTAGATTTTCGCTTTGTCAGTCACTTTTATGGAATCGTAGTTGCTTTTGAGTGCATCTATACCTTCGAACTATAAAATGGGTTAAACGAGAACACTCAGATCCCTTCGAATGCAATACCCATCCGTAAAATAATTTATAAGTTCAACAAACACACATGTTAAAATATTTATTGCATATTGAAATTCAAATCAGCAATTTTCGAATTTCCAATTTAAGTTTTTTCAAAGTTTACTTAATTTAATCTACGTTCCGACTGCTAGTTTTGGTTTTAGAAACTGGTAGATTTTCTCAGTGTATGGCTCGCAGCTCACAAATTTGATTAACTTGCAGCGTGATGTCCTCTCAGTGTGTGCTAGACGAGACTGCATTGAAGCGAGTCCTGCTATTCGACCAGGGCTGCTCCTAATGGCAATTAGAAACGCAGTTGTGTAACGAACAGTGGGGAGTGGTGGGTGGTGGGTGGAGGGTGCAGAGGGTGCAGAGGGGCTACATGTGACACAAGGAACCACTCGAAAAGCACAACGCAATGCCACTTGAATCAACCGCCTGCTGGCAGCAAATAACATCTAGCAGCCAGCGGGTACTTCAAAGCACAATAACAATTTTACAATTAAATTTCGCTTTTATTTCGCTTGCCAGATATTGTGGCATTCAGCTGTGTTTTCGTAGATGTATTTGTTGTAGTTGTAACTGTAGTTGTAGCTGTAGTAGTTGTAGCTTTAGCTGTTACACTTGTAGTTGTAGTACCGCCCTCCTTTTGCATGCTCTCTTTATTTTATTGCTTCAAATTGTTTGTAGCCATTTCGCATTTGTGCCGCCCGGTTGCGCATCAGCGACGTAGAAACATTTAACTTTCTGGAACAAGGAAAAAAATCTAACAAAAAAAAAAAAACAAAAAAAAATGGGAAAAAAGTAAAAAGAGCGTCAACATTGCGCTAGAAGTAAAACCAACTACACTTAAAAAACTAGAACTAAAACAGCGCCAGCGACGACAGCAAAAAAAGTTGTCAACTTGCCTTTCACATGGGACGGCAATAGCCAAGGCACTCTTCGAACTCCTACTCGGACTCAAACTCAGACTGTTTCTCCGACTCCGACTCCAGCATTTGGTCGAGTTTCGCGCACTATTTTGCTCGGGACAGAGGACATGAACACAACGGGGCAAGTGGGCAAAGAAAGGCAAAAACTAAAAGCACATTTCAGCTTGAACTCCCACAGCGACCCGGACCAAATGAAATTGCCAACGTGAAAGCGTACAAAAATGCAGGCAACTCACCGGCACAAAAGGCTGAACGGGTGGGCCAGGCAGGTCGGGGGGTCAGGGGGTCAAAGGGTCGTTGGATTGAAGCTGTCGTGCGTTTGCCGGCTGTTAAACTGTAAAGTAAACGTACAAAATGTTAAATCAAAGCTAAACAAAAGAGGCGTAACAGGCGCACACACAGCTCCTCATCGAGCTCAAAGCACTCAGCTTCCCAGTTCCCAACTCGATAGAGAGTCCTGGTTACCCAGTGGTAGTTAGTAGCTTAAGGTACTGCCAACAGGACAGCGATTCCAGTTTGGGAAGTGTAGTCCAGAAAGTAAGTGTACTCTACGTTGAGTTTGTTTGGTTCTTAACTGAGTGTTAAGTGGAAAGTTTTGGGTTTCTCGTGCTATTCATTGGCTGCCCTCGAAGTTAAATTAAGATGAACAACTCAAGATGAGTACAGTTTCATTTCATTTAAAGTTTGTAGTACGTTTCATTGCAAAACATAAATATTAAGGAAACTTTTGGACATATAGTTTTCTAATATAAATTGTATTTCCAAAGAAATATTTCATAAGAAACATTTAAATTGTAGTGTAATGATTTTGATAAGTTAATTAAAATCGAATGTTATTGGTATACTATTCAAGAGATTATAGGTAAAAATAAAGGGACTATCCGAGAGTTATTTAAGAAATATATTTTGACAAGGGAAATACTTACATAATACAACCCAACTTCTTTCCAGTAAAGTACACTATTTTTCCAAGCTTTAAAAACAATATTTAAGAATGAAAAATAACGGGCTGTCTGCCATTGTGATGAATCTTTTAGTGGACATTAACTTGGCTCGTGAATTATTAATGGCGGTTCATTATGAAATTGTGTAACAAATAATAAATCGATTAAGCAAATATCTGTCAGCGCTAAAAATATGTATTTTTCATAGTTTCCTATATTCCTGTTATTTCCATTTTGCTGCCTGAGCACGAGGTCTGCGCAGCCATATGCATTTGTGTGCCATTCATTTTAATATTTCAACAGAACCAGAAATGACGTTGTAAAACCGACGCGGCTATATGTCAAATATGCCACACACTCACACACGCACTCGCACACACACCGAGGCATATGTGTGTGCTTGTTGTTGTGCTCTGGTTTTTTAAATTTGCATGTAAATTCCATTGCAGAAACATGAAAATGTATTTTTGCTTTGCACTGAGCGAGTTTCTCTTGCAGCTACTGCATTTTAATAAATTTATGATTTTATTTGCATTTTTTGTTGCTGTTTCTGGTTTCTTTTCGCCATTTTATTCATTTCGAAATCTCCCCTTCCCCTTCCCATTCCCCTGCCATGTGCGAATGTATGTCAGCCGCTTGACAATTTTGTGATGTTTTTGTTGGGGGGGTTTGGGTTCAACGTACATAAATAAGGCACGCATTTTGCTTTGTTATGGGTAGCACAAGATTTATAAATGTTTTTGCCAAATTGACAGAAATTTCGTTGGCAACGATTGCCTGCCACATTTTATTGACAAAATGAAAAAAATAATTGAAATATTTGCCAATCAACGGAGCAGAAGATAAGACACTAGCTCACACACACACACATAGATTTTCCAGGAATTCCCAATAGCTGTCTGCGGCACGTTAATAAGCTCAATGCCGCTATCCAACGACCTTTCACCCCTCACACACACACACGCACAGACACACATTCCTGCTCTCGCACCCGCATTTATGTGCAACTCACACACAGTTACGACTATGCCAAGAACTTGTCCATTGTCTCACTCTATCCACTGCCTGCTCTACTCTGCTCTGCTGTGTCCTGTTTGCAGAAGAGCTATCTCCGCTGTCAAACCATGTTGCCTGTCCAGCGCAAGCTGTCGATTATCGAGTCGAGATTATTAACCTGTCAGTTTATCGTTTTATCCCGCCAGAAATACCAGCGACTTGAGCTCCGCTTGTCTCTTTTGTCTTTGTTGTAACACACGTACTTTTATTATTAAAGGGAAAAGTTTAAATTAAAGGTTAATGCATTTCATAGATTATAGATTACAAAGTTAAAGTTTTTACGAATTTATTACAATTTATATTTCTAGAACTTGGATTTACCCAAGGATATATATAATATAATTACACTTTTCAAACCGTGTCCTTTTCTTTCTTCAACTTATTTCATATTTCCAAGAACTGTGACGGGATTACTTTTCGTAAAAATTGTAATTAAAGTCTTTGCGTATTCAGTGTAATTACATTTTTAGTCCTAAAACAAATCCAAATGAATACTGAAAACTTCAAAGGGGTTTAATAAAAACGGTTGTCCTTGCTTTTGGGGTAAATTAAAATCGTTAATGAATATTTTGTTGCTTTGTCAAAGTTAATAAACAGAATTTAACTAAAATTTACTCCCTGCCTTTGACAAATGGACAAATTTGAAGGATGGTGAATGGGCTTTCCCCTGGTGAATACTTTTGAAGAATGTCGCACATTCAATCATATAATTTACATTCGCATACACAGCTGACAGTCTTCGCCTACGTGTCTCAGCATATTACAAATATTTCTGCAGTTTCACAGTATGTCAAGTGAGTTTTTATAAATGTATCTATCATATATCAAAGTGGCTAAAAGGTGCGCCTAGCCATGTGGTGCTAAATAAAGTGAAATATGACAAGTGGGGTCTATCTGAACGGGATGAGACTGAGTTAATTTTCAATAGATGACAAAATAATGATTTATGCTATATCTATGGGATGAATGCACTTTAAGCGTGTGTAGACACTTGTGGGGTAATAAAAATGCTCAGCTATAAATGAATTTTATGGCACGCCTTAAAGTGTGCACTTAAAAATTGCAACTATTTGCTTTTAGTGCTGAGTCCACGCTATAAAATAACTCTCAACGTAAGTCAACACTGTTCATAGGAGTCACATTATTTTGTAGGCCGCTTGGTAAACAAAACGCTGTACATTGGACAGTGGACAGTGGACAGTGGAGGGCGGATAGCGAATTCCGGACACCGAACACCGGACACCAAATGCAATTTGAGTGAACTGTTGTTGGGTCTCACTTGCCTGAACAACAACATGATGTCGAGGATTTTGCTAGACCACACACAAATTTTGCATGTGACAGAGACCGCAGCACAGGCTGAAAGGCAGACCGACGGACTAGAGTAGTGTAAAATGGAACAGGATGGGCAAGAACATTGCATAGTTTGTTGTTTCGCCTTGTAGTTGTCGTAAAAAGCCAAAAATGGGTTATATATTCTAGGCAGACACAAAAGCTGCGTTGACAAGGACACCACCTACTCCTACACCCTACAACAAAATACACACTAAACAACAGTTGAACTTTTGCACCCGAAAGCAAGTGCTTCCAGGAAAGGGTGGGCTGAGGTGCAAGGGGGTGGAGAGCAGCCATCAACCATCACAAAGACATGCCACTTTTGAATGGCTGTGCGGTGCATGGCCAACGAAATGGAACCTAAAACTGGACAACACAACAGAAGTAGGAAAAAAAAAATTACTAAAAAATTTGCATAATATTCGATGAAGCAGCCTGTGGCTGAGCACAGTTTTTGAGGCCTCTACTGTCTGTCTGCATTTCTGCTGTCAGCCTGCCTGTCCGTCCGTACGTCTGGTTGTGCATGGGCTGTGTAAAATTCTCATAAATAAATGAACATGGCCTAGCCCAGTTGCAGTTTCCTTCTAGCCAGCAAATGGGTCTGGCCTGGGTATGAGCCATGTCACTGGCCGCCATTTACGACGCGTTGGAACAGCACAAAATAACATGAAATAAATAATAACTTTTTGCAGCGACTGTGCCGCTCTGGCTGCGAGTCTGAGACTCAGTCTGACTGTAGCCATTCGCATTGCCATTCTCATTGTAGTTGGACCGTTGAGTTAATTAAAATTTAAAAGCCGCCACTCGACCGGGAATTGCAATTGCAATGTACAACTTGTGCGACTGTTACCATTATTGTTACGACCACCATTATGAACCAGTTGATATGACGTTGAAGCGTAAAGTGGCTGTACTAGATACTGCCAATACGAATATACTGATGAATATTTTAAATAAAATATATTTCAAGTTTATTTTGAATAATTTCAAGCTCATCTTAAATTCTTTATTCACAATGGCTACCCTTCAAACCCTACATACTGCTTACCCACATCAACCTCAGTTTATCGCTGACTTCATTTCATTTTTGTTGGTATTTATTTTAATATATTTCATGTTCCGTGCAATCAATGGGCTAGGCCAGAAGTATTAAAATCAAATCGAAATTAGGCACACAGAAACCATTAATCTTTTGGCCGCTTCACAAACATACTCAGCCAACCCCCCTCTGTCCGACGGACAACCCTCAATCCACAAATGTGCGCATTATCAGAGCTTAAACATAAGGCCAAAGCGAAATATGGAAACAAGCTAATCTGCCAATTGCAATCTATACAAATACCAGTATGTGTATCTGTGTGTGTACGACGCACACACGCACACACGCACAAATTATTTATTTGCGCCAACATTTTAAATTGCAAAATTGTCTGTGGCTAAATCGTTTTGCAGGCATTTTCTCATCGCCTGCAATTTTTTTGTGGGCGAGGCCACAACAAAACATAGTCGTTTATGGCTTTTATGTGGTTTTATTTACTGACTGTTTTTTTTCTGTTTTGTGCCTGGTATTTGTTTCTGCTGCGTTTTTAATTTGATGTTTATCAATTTTGGTTTTGCTGTTCCACACACAAGCGCACACACACGCACAGCGGCACGCATTCAACAAATTCTCGAAGGGAAGTCAACGAAGCGATAGACGCACAAAAGTATGCTATGTTAAATTTTCATTGTCAATTACTCGAATGCTTGTTAGCTGTCTAATGTGTGTCAAATGTGAAGGCAGGCCACGCCCCAAAAGCAAACACAAAGCAACGACGACAACAGAGCACGGCACAGAGCAACACAAAACAAAATAAATAAAAAATGCGTGTCTAAATAGAGAAAATGTGGCCCTTTCCCTCAGTCGCTTTTGTAAGTAGTTCGCCTCAAATGTCATTGAGATTAAATTTTGCGTGAAAGTAGCATTTTAAAAATGTATAAATGTGTGGGTGTGTGTGCGGGTGGCAGTGTGTGTGTGGGTGTGAGCTCGCGCGTAACAGCAGCAATTGTTGTAGTTGCTGTTGTTACTTTTATTGTTGTTGTCGGCATTAAAAGCAAAGGGCGCGACTGAAGCAACAGTCTGGCCTGGCTAAAGCTTAAGACGTGCCATATATTGTAGTCGACTTCAGGCAGCTTTATAAGACTCCCACACACAGCCACACACACAACCACACTCTTACTCACACACAGCCAGCACGTGACAGCTGCGCCTCGCAATGGGCTTTAGTGGCAGGTGAGCTCAGTGCTCAAAGGCAAAAGGAAAAGCAAAGGCTCTGGATTTGGCTCTGGCTCTGGTTCTGGCTCTGTTCCTGGCTCAGTCGCAGGCTTTGTGCTTCACTTTGTATTGTGTGGGCCAGAAACGCACTTAGTTGTTTTAAACAATTGTTGTTTTGCCCTTTGCCATGGTTCTTTGGCGCTGCTTTTGTCTGCTCTTCTGTTGTATCTCATATGAGTTTTCCTTTGTGTCTGTCTAGCTGTCTTCCAGTCAGTTGAGGTGTCTTAAATTTTGATCCTTTTCACATTTGTTGGCCCAAATGAATACTTATGAGAATTGTGTCTCATTAAATAACAAATTGAAAATGTTTTCAAATAATCACAACTTTCTTATAACTCTTTAATTTTAACTTTCTTTTATTGTAACTGATTCTTTGATATTTTTGGGAATTGTTAATATTTTTTGTAGTGTAGCCGACTTACCACATTGCCAACCCTCTTTGAAGACCCTTTCAAAGGATTTGCATTACAAAAAAAGATTTATTTTTAATTTGTCTAAGCTAAATCAGATAATTCAAAATCGTTTGCTTGGCAACCTACAAAACTTACACGAGTTTTCATGGTTTCTTTCATATTATATACATTTTTGAAATGTTGTTGCTTTATTCAACTGTTGCCAGTTGTGAATCACCGTGAATTCAACGCTGAACCGTAAATTGAGGGCTTTACACATTTGATTGTCGGGTTGCCTTCTGTATTGTATAATTCCATGGACTTGCCTACAAAGGTGTATTTGCCAAACCTTTTCAGCGGCTTTGTACCTTTTTGATAACCGCATTTACGCCGACTTTCTATATGTATATGTTGTTATTTTTCCCATGCGATATTTTGCAGCCACTCAAAAGATGGGCAAACAGACGCATTGAAATGCCGTAAATCACATACTCATCTGTATGTACTTGGTATGTTGTCCCTACGTGGCACATTGTGTAAGGTTGTGGCATGTTATTTTCGTGGTATCCGACAACAAAACTGCTCTTCTCTCCTCCGCGCTCCCTCTTTACACTCTCCGCCTACGTGCATTGTATGGCTAATAAAGCAAAAAGTAAAGGGCCCACACAACATCGGTAACAATAGCGGTAACTACACGTATTGAGGAAAGAGATACTATTTATATTTTTAGTACAGATAAACATAAAAGTGAGAAGGGACAGTACAGGACATTTTAAGCGTTGCACTGGGGAATGAGTAGTCGCACATTGTATTGTCAAACATATCCACATACACATTCATATCCCTGTGGTCCAACAAATACGCCTTTTCACACCTAAGCGACAGGGGCGCCACAAAAAAAACTCAACAACAATAAAAACACCACCACCAACAACAACAACAACAAAAACTTCTTTTGTAACAATGACTCTTGTCGACCGTGTCAACTACTCGACAATGGGCACAGAAGAGTAACAAACAATGGTCAACTTTATCCTGTACTCGTATGTTAGGAAAATATAGAGTGGGGAAATTTTTATAAATGTTTATTAAAACGATAGAGGGGAAAAATATTGGATTTGAAAGTTTTTTATTAAATATTTTCTTACACTTTTCTTCACTGATATTTATAATACTTTCAAATGAGGTAAAAATAAATTTAAGTTCGTATTTCAAATAAATATAAATCTTCTATCTGGTACCATACCAAGATTTTTCTAGTAATGCATCCCATCAAAATTTGCCAGGCATTATTTCAAGAAAATATTTAATAAAACTCTTCATCTAAGTTCCAATCTGATTTAAACGGTCCATAAATTATTTTTCTTTTAACAGCATGATTTTGTGATATCTGAATAATCATTTTAGTTAAAAACAAATATTAAAATTATAAGGATTGATTATAAAAACCTAAATTTCTTTAACGCAACTAGTACTTTTATAAATTTTAAGTGTATGTTAAGTACTTGAAGATCATAAATATCGTTCTCTGAAGGTAAAATAAACCTTAGTTACGCCTAACATGTTGTGGTACAAATATGCCATAAACCTATAATAAAAAGCCAACACAATGCCATCAAAGGCCATTTTGTGTGCGCCTAAAGCGCCACTCCACGCATTGAGCGCAAATGTTGCGCTGTTGAAAAACGCGTCACGACACGCATACAAATGGGAAGCCAGCACACACACACACACAGCAGGCTTACACATACATACTTGCACGCACAGCGGAAGTGTGCTCTGACGACATTAGCGCCATTTTGTCGTAATTAATGTGCGCCATATTAGTTGCTATTTGGCCATTTCTCACACACACAAACACAGTCACACACACAAACACACTCCAAACCGAGTTGGGGGAAAAACTTTTGCAATTTTAGTTGAAGAATTTTTGTTCAGCAGCTGCCTGCCACGAGGAGCAATTTTAACAAGAATGGCGGAGACTGCTGCCCCAGATAGCATTGTATAGGTGCCCTTTCCCCCTCCTTCCTTCATTTTTCATCTCCATCGCTGGTCGTGTGTGTCTAGACATTCATCTTTGGAGATGGCAACATTTCTCACAAACAGTTCTCATTTTGGGACTACTTTTTATGCCGAGCATACATAATTAGCTGCGTTCGGGGGCTGATACAAGTCAAATACCAAAATAAAACTCTGTACATGGCCTTTGGTTGTGGTTTCTGTCCTTGAAACGTGTATCATATTTGGACCGTAATGTGCGAGGGTTGTAAGCAGGATCAGAAAGTCACCTACGTAAAAACTTAAAGGTCATGCTTATAAAAGTCTCAATTACCAGAGTCTGTTGTTGATTACTATGCAAAACTTGAGTGAACTTTAATTACACATATTTACAAGTTTAGTTGAGTTCTTCCTCTGGCGGCTAATTTGTCTGGCTATTATAAAAATTAGCTTTGAATTAGATATATTTTGAGAGCAACTCTCGCCAAATACTGTTAGCACTGGCAAATTCGCTTATTGGCGCTATAGAGCGTTGGTTTTATTCCTCGGTTGGCAGCTTTTTGCTGTTAGTTAGTCAGTTAGTCGGTCATTGGGGGTGGCTCATTTGTGGGGGCGGTTAATAGGCTGTGGAGGAGCCAACAGAAAACAGCACTGAATTCGCATTTTGGCTCTGTATATTTAAATGATTTGCTGCTAATGCGTCTGTTTATGTTTTATGTTGATGTTGGTTGTCCGGCCTGCACAGTCTGAATAGCGTTTCGTGTTTGCTTTGGGTGTGTGTGTCTGTGTGTGTGTGTGTTTATTTGTGTGTGCTCTTATTTGACTTTATGCAATATTTATTTGTGGCACACTCACGCATACAGACAAACCTACAGACACAGAAGAACACCGCAGTGTTTATATTTCTGCAAACACATCAAGAGAGTCACCAGCGCCACACAACAGCTACAACCACAACAACAATAATAATAACATAGGTCACACATGTGTGTGGTGCGCATTTAATTTCTATAGCGGAAGTTGACTAGACAGTCGACTGCGTCGCTCAGATTGGTTTGTCTATCCGTATTCGTTATACGTTATACGGTGGCTTCACTGTTTGCTTTCGTTCACTCCTTCTCTTTCCGCTTTTCTGCTTGCTTTTCACATGTGTCAATATTAACTCAAGGCCTTGGGAGGTCAGACCTTAATGCAAACGCTTTACTCGTCGCTGTTTAAATGTCACCAATAAAAGCATAAAGCAGCGATTTAATAAATAATAATTAATAATAAATTAAGTAATGAGAGTGAAGTTATTTTGTAAATGTTCATTTGTATTCTACATTTTGAATTAGCTAAATGACATCGATTTAGAATGTCTAGTGACTTGCTTTGGGAGGCCTTCTTTGGAGGCCTTTCTTTGGAGGCCTCTCTCTATTCATAGTTGAAAGTGTCGCATCGATTTGGTCCAATTTATATTGACACATATTTTTCCCAATGCCAAATATGTTGCATGTCAGAACACGACGCTTTATAGACGCTGGAAAACCCGAAGGCGCCATGCTTGTCATAAATCACACGGTAAGAGCCCCAAAAGAAAACTACTTAAAGCGCCATTACAACAAATTTAAAGCAATTTGGAACTTCGGCCAGCCCGCATCCAAAAGTTCTGCCAAAAAAAGCAGCAAAAGAAATAAAAAAGAAATCAGAAAAAAATATAAAAGAGTCGCAAAAAAAAAAAAACAAATGTTTTGGACACTTTATTATGCGCATTATTCACTGTTGCAATGGTTTATCCTTTTGCCGAACCCGGGGCTCTGTTGTGCTGGCAATTTCTAGTCCATTAACTTTACCCAAAGGTCTACTCAAGGAAAACGCTTGAAGAAATCATTTTTGCTAAAATTATATAAATGTCAAGCGAAAGGCCAGGACGTCGGAAATGGTCAAGCCCCAAGCTTAAAACATTTCATGAACTTAAAGTGTGTTACTCCCACAGACCCCCACTCCTTTGTCCCACTCAGGTCCTTTGTTAAAGGACTTTTCAATAGCTACCCGTATTAGCTTTGCATTAATGTTGAAAGCTGAAAGCAGCGGCACACAAATTTAAATATAAGTTGTCTGAATGTTGGCAAAGTACATGAAGATTTAACGTTATATATATGCAGTATTGTACACTGATTAGCTGCCATTATGTTTGACTGTATGCATTATGAAACTGAATCCTTATCATGCACTCAGCTCAGCTCATTGGCGTGTAAAATGCAACCATAACCTCATTTCCCCAACCGAACAAACACACTCAACCTCAAACTTAAACCCCAACCGCTTTGGCCTATCATGTGTAAAATTAGCTTATTTTGTAGCGCCCACATGGAAAACCTGCCCAGTTACTTAGTCCACAGTCCGTAGCCCTTGTAAACAGCCTCGGGACATAAAATAGATTGAGATTGCTATGCCACGCCCGTGTGAGTAGTCCTGTCCGTGTCCGTGTCCCTGTCCAGACTTGCATAATTCTTGTTGCGCTTAATGCAATTTTTATGTTGCCTGGCATTAACTCAGAGTCAAAGTCACTGTGAGCAGAGGACACATTTCTTTGCCTGTTGGTGCATTAAATTTATATGGGAATTGCTCTTCTCAGCGCATTTGGGGCCATCGACAAAACTCGACTGTGTGTGGCTCGTTTCCCCTCCAGCGTTTGACTTGCTGCCAAGCATAAATTCTGCAAAACTCAACAAATATCTCGCTAGGCAATGTATGCAACTGCATTTGTAAGCAGACTGTTGTTGGTCACTGTCAGGACTTGCATTACTTTTATTTTCAGTTTACTTCTCTCTGCTCTGGTCTCTGACAAATTTATTTAGTGGGCGTGTAGTTTTCAATTTTGGCATCAAACAGCCTGCCAAAGGCAGTGTCTGACAGAATCAATAGCATTACATTTAGAATCACACAGGAGTGAACTGCGCGGGAATTTGGCAACTCAGGGAATGCTAAATTATTGCCTACAATATATGGCAATGTATAGCTCTCAGTTGTATTAACTTTTGTCAACAGAAATATTTTTAAATTGTTTAATGTTCAGATTGACTGGTTTTAATTTGATGAAAGAAAGTTCCCTTTAAAGTAGCAAAAGAAACCACAGCTAAACATAAATAGAAAATGTAGACAATTCTAGGGAACTCAGAAAATAGATTTCCTTTAAAATTTATTCAATATGCTGTTGTCATTCAGTCATGTCTTTCATATGGCAAAACTTTATCTGCGGCATATTTACGTGGCCTGAAAAAGTTAACCAACAAATTCTGAAACAGCATTAAATTACATTAGTTTTATAATTTTCAAAGACCGTACTTTGGATGAAGAAGAATAGAAGAAGTCGACGTGGAAGGTGAATGTGGAAAGGAGAAGGGAGTGGAAGAAGAAGTGCGAGTGCGTATGTTAATTCCATAAAGCCATGACACATGACAAACTGCAGCGGTGTTCATAGCGCGATTGCATTAGGCTGCCGGCACAACGTGACGTATACGCATTGTCGTGTGTGCACTTTACTTTGCTGCTTTCACTACCCCCCCACCGACTTTGCTGTCCCCAATCCTCAATCCCGATCTTTCCTCTTACGTCTTAGTCTTGCTGCACATGTGTAGGTAAAAGTTCGTGCCTGGCATACGCTGCATTTAAGCTGCAAAGTGTTTGACCCATTTCTAGTGTGCGTAGGTGTGTGTGTTTTTGTGTGTGTCTGAAATAGTATGCTGTGGAATGGTGTACTTTTTAAATGCACTTTATTTGTAAAAGTTTATTGCAACAACAAGAAAGGAAGCAGAAGACGAGCTACAAAATCAGCAAATGGTTTGCATGCATAAATTCAACTTGAAGGTGTGAATTTCGTTTGGCGAAATACTTTAGTATTTAATTTCTGGTTTCTGTGGTCTCTTGCTGTTCAGTGACACACTTAAAGGCAGCACTCTCGCTCTTCAAGTAGTCGCTGCTGGTGTGTATAAATTTGCTGTGCTCAGCCTGATGTTGAAGTCGTCGAGAACCATTCAATGAAGTATGCATTCCTCCTGCACCTGAACCATCTTCCCTCTCTCACTCTCGCTCCAGCGTCCACTTATTTATGCATTCATGCACATTTTTTGAGTTACTGCCGCTTCCTCCGTTTGCCACTGTTGTAGTGCATTTTAATTTCGTTTGCATATGACAAGCAACGCACAGTTCAGACACCGGAATCCAGCGCCTTACTCTCTGTTTAAATATGCGCAAAATCCCCTTGGTGTCCCGCTCCTGTCCCATGTATATTTGCAAAAATCAGCAAATGAATTTATGAAGTTCATCAGCTGAGTTGGTGCGTAAAAAATATGAATTCAAATAATTTATTGAATCGCACGTGTTCTGATGCCTGAATTTGTTATTGAATACATCAGGTGTTTTTAAAACGTGTAAATAAGTGAATTTATTTAATAAGCATGTGTCTTTTGACATATAATTATTGAAAACAGTCATTCTAAATTGTGGGACAATCTTTGTTTTTAAGTATTTAACAAATTGTATGACTTCTAGCAACCTTTGTTCAAAACAACAAATTATAGTTACTTTATTTAATACATAGGATTAAATGTAAATTATTAAAATTCCGACGTTCCCATTGTTCCACTGTTTTTGTAAAGTTTATTAAATTTAATAATTAATCCTTGTTTAAAAATGTTTAAAATTATTTTTCCAGCCATTTTTCAATTAATATAAACCTCAAAGCTATATTTTATGCTTCAAATTATTATATTAACTATAAATGTTTCAAGCACGTTAAATACTTAATTCTGCATTACTTCAATCATTTATTTAAAATTAACAACAACAGTTTAATATGTCGAACATAAATCATAAATTGCTTAATCTGTAAGTTACTCGTAACTTTGCATTTTTATGGCCTATTCTGCTTGCTTTTTGGACAGGGCACTCGACCCATTGTTAACCTTAATAAAAAAGAAACAAATTAATGAAACATAAGTCAGAGCAGCAAACAAACATAAAATGCCAATCAAATGCGTATCTCTCGACAAACCGGCAACAAACGGAACTAAAATGGATTTTCTAAGATGGGGGACAAAATGGCGCTGGGACTGTTTCCCGTCCACTTCAAAGGCGTCGCAACGTTGCACAGTCAATTTGCGTTCGAGATTTATGACTGGTACAATGCGCAGCCTATGAAACAGTTCACTCTTCCACGCCTTCCACGGGATGGCCACCCGCACCCAATCCGGTTAACGCTTCACTGGCGACGTGTCCTTGAAAAGTCCCCGTGAAGCTGGAACTCGGCTGGTTTTTGGTTGGGCTCTTGCCATAAATATTTTTTGCTCGATCAAGTGTACTAATTTAATGTGTTGCCATAGCTATATGCGAATCGATGACTCGACTGACTTGACTTGGGCGCTATCAACGCTGGCAGGACATTCAAAACAAGATTTATGACAGGCGTGCGCCTTGCCACTGGTTGGGGCAAGTTATAAGTTCGAGAGCAAACTGGGTTTGCCAGGAGTGTGGAGGAGGCATTTGGGCGTTGGGGCAGACAGTAACAATAAAATGAAATCAACGTTACGAAACAAGAGAAATGACAACGTTGCTAAATGGTCTTATCTACAGCAGGGAGCAGGAAGCAGGAGCAGGGAGGGGCTGGCAAAGTTTTTTGATTGTCTGCGCTACAAAAATGAAACTCGACTTGAGTATTTTTAGGTCGCAAATTTGATTAATGCTATGCCGTTGTGACGTGACGTACAGAAAATGGGGGGGTGGGTAGGGAGTCGCATGTGTTGAGGGCTGTGATTTGGTGCTCCGATTTGTATTCTATGCCATTATCCACAGCAACAAGCAGACTTTTTAATACAATACCTTGGAGTCTTTAATGACAATAGCCGAGGAATCTAGCTGAGCTGAGAATCAAAGAGATTTGTAGCTGGATATGAAGATTAATTAAACATGTAAAGTGTGTATTTAAATGAAAATGAAATAAATCTGCTTTGGAACTTGCTGCACTTTCTTTTGGAAAGTCTTTGGAGCTTGACTGTAGTTCTGACACTGCTGATAATTCTATCTTGTTTTCGTTTCTGCTTACCAGGAGTGGTAGTGTCTTTTGTGCATTAAAACAATGCCCAGGTGATGGGAATTTTTGTGCAGTTTTCATAAGACTGCTGAGAGGTTGGAGGCTGGAGGCAGTTCATTGTAGTAGCCAGATATTGGCCCCATTTACAAGGTGACTGGTGTCCTGGACCTGGTGCTCATTCTATGGCATCTTGTGTTAATTATGTGTCCTGTGCAAGTCGTGCGCATTTGTCTTTATTATGGGTTGCTTTCGCCTTTTGCCATTTGCCTTGTGCCTGACTGCCTGACTGCTTGACTGCTTCACTACCTGGCAACAAGGCCATCTGCCTGTCGCCTTTATTATCATTGTTACGCTTTTGTTGTTGGCGTTGCTGTCGCTCATTGCTGTTGTTTTTCTGCACTGACATTCAGGCTAACGTAAACACAAACATAAGAAGAACACTGCCTACGGCAGCAGCAGCAGTAGGAGCAGAAGCAGCATCATAAGCCATAAGCGCCCCCAAAGCAGCAGCATAACTTTCGAGATCCAACAATACATCATGTATGCAAAATGATGTATGCATGAAAATGGCAGCATGTGTGTGTGTGTGTCTCGCATAAGGGGCTGAAATGATGGGAATGATGATGGGGAACAAGTGTTGCGAATTAGGCCAAGGAGAAGCATTAATAAAGGCATTTAGTGGCACATGCGGCGTATGCGCAACGCCAAAGAAGCGGCAACACACCCACAGACATACCCATACGTAAGCTTAGATAATAGCACAAACAGGATGATGATGTGGGCGACGTATGCAGGCTTATAATTTGCACGTGGCACTGTGGCAAGTCCCCAGCCCTTTGAGCCACCTCCACTTTCTCCTTTCCCCTGCCGCCCTACCGCCTTTCTGCCATCTTTCATCCACAATGCTGTACTTATTGTGTCACTGAGCTTGACATACTTTCCTGCCTTCACTTTTATACGTATGTGTATAAGCACATACATATATATGTCTTGCAAGTTTATCATTTGCAGTCTTAGTTATGCATATTGCCACGCCCCCCGTATGCCACGTCATCGTTGAGCTGCTTGCTCAGTTCTCCAACGACTCAAGGCAAGGCGACATTAGTCGTAATATGTCAGGCTGTTACTTTTACACTGATAAAAAGTCTTCAAGACTTGACTGTGTACACAAATACTTCTGGCGGACATTTGCTGTCTGATAAAATACGCTGACCAACACTGCTTTAAAGGCGAAAAGCTTCAGAGAAGGAAGTAGGAATTACCCAACACTATTGTTAGTATTATTTCAGTGCATCGTTACAAGTCGGTTATCTAGGGGGTTCGGCATAAGAAGGAGGCAACTGTATATATACATTTCATTGCATACCTTGAGGCGCAGCGAATTCAGCTTGCCACATTTCCCAGTTGAGTCGCGTTGGCAGCTATTTCTTGGCCGCATTTAGTCTGTCACTTGTTACAACTTGCCTTCTTTTTTCCCCATTCTAACCAGCAACTAAACCATAATAATCAATGTTTATAGTCCAACAACACACACACTCGCACACACACACAGTAACCCAGAGAGGGTCCGGCATTGTGGCGTATAATTAACGTATAAATTACAAATAGTGTGACGTTAATAATTCGGCGTTAATAGAATTTTCCTCGTTTCCGGCCATTTTCATTTGTTTATTCGCACGCACAGTGGCAGCTGCCTTTGACCCAAAATGGCTGAACGCTTGACTGCCTAAATTATCGATAATCAATGGATTTGACTTTTATTGTGTGTTATTTGCCAGATGCCCTGTTTGCCCACCACATATAAATATTGGTCACACATTGCGCATTGTTCTGATATAAAACTATATTGAAATTTTATTTGTGATTAAATTCATTTGTAATATTATTGTCTCTTGAAATGACTTTGCCTTAAAACAAAATCAAAAAAACTTAATTAAATACCCAACGCCCTTTTTTTAACGAAGAGTTGTCCAATTATGCAGCCCGAGAACCCTTTTGAACTGTTTATTAAAATTCTCGACACATGCTCATTAAAAACAACTCAAAAGTCATGTTCGACCCGGTCTAACTCTACGGGTGCTGTTAGACATTTTGTAAGCATTTCACTGCAAAATCATGCGACAAACTATAAACCAACACAACCGCACAGTGAAGAAACTCAGCCCAGCACAATACAACACACAACCCACATACATGTGTCTCCTGTAATCGTATAGGAGGCGTAGCCGACAACTGGCAAACAACTAATGAGACACAGACATATAGTGCGATTGCTGGAAAAGTTGTCTTTGGGCGATTCGACATTCCACATTCGAATAGTGTACACAAACAAAGTGGCATTAAAAAAGCGAGTCGACAACAATAATCAGTTGAGAAAGCAGCAACAGCCCCCGAAACAACAACAACAACAACAACAACAACAACAAGTAGACCCAACAAATGGCACAAAATTGCAGAGGTTGACGTTTAATTTGCCACTTTTATTAACAGCGCTCATATTAGGGACTCATTTATCAGACTGCCGCTTGCTCCAAAAAAGCAAAAATAAAACACAACAACACCGTTATGCACACACAACAAACACACACAAGCAGACAGGCAAGTATAAGCATAGATGGGGACACACTACCTCCCCCATACCCATCCCCCACCGACCTCCATCCCCATTCCCAAAATGAAACTGTGTAACAGTTGTGGGAATTATTTAATTTAGAAACTGCGCCAGACCTCTTGCAATGGCAATGGCCATGGAGACCCAGAGGCTTAGCAACATGAGGTACAGTGGTCAAGTTTTCGAAATAATAATAACACATAAAAATACTCAAATTTTATATATTATAGGTTTATTAAACTTATTTCAAAGAAATAAGTAATTAAAAATAATTATTCCGATAGATAAATTCCGAACATTTTGAAATTTGCATTGATGTTGGCAATGAATTACTTAGTTTGGCCACGGTTAACAACTGCATATTTAAGTTGTCCTGTCTTGTCTTTGTCAGCTCAGTTTAATGATGCTATCAATCACTATACAACTTAATCAAACCAGAAACGGCTGTTGAGTTTTAAACGGAGTCTTACTTGATAAGTATTCAAAAGACTTGCTAAAATCGTTTTAAGAATTGGTCCTATTCAAAGGAGCAATATTTCTATATTTAGAAGTTATATAGTATAACAAGATACACCTGACTTAGTTATGAATCTCTTAAAATTAAAAACTGCGTTTGTGTAGACGATTTGAGATTTAATCGAATTCAAGGTTATACTTAATAAATTAACTTGTTGGCAAAGATGTATTCACAAATATAGCATCACAATTTGAGTTATTAAACTTTTAACCATACGATATTTATATTATGTTTCGAAACCTTTAAATTCGTGTCTCGCGCCCACTGTGCGCTCTGTTGAATATCTAGCGCAGGTCGGGGAAATGCTGTTTAACTGCCAAGTTTTTTGCACTCTCATGCCGAGCAGCATAGAGCGAACAGACCGGACAGCAGTTCAGGTTTGAAGCGTTCCTAAGCTATTGCTTTGGGCAGAGCTAGCTAAATTAATGACAATGACTGTGAGCGCTAGTCAGGGAATGAGAATGGAAATGGCATTGGGAATGGGGGAATGGGGGTAGAAAATAACGGAGAGACTGTGAGACGAGGAGATGGTGTACCTCAGCGTCATGTACCCACTGATTGTTCTGTGCTGTTGTTGCCACTTTGTTTCTAGTTGTTGCTCTTGTTGTTTCTGGTTTGGCTCCTTCTCTTGTTATTGTTGATGCTGTATTTTTGCACTGACACATGACAGAGCGTTTCATTTGTTGTGCGGCTCTAGAAGTAATGCATGACAAGGAAGTCGGCTCCGATGCCAAGCAACACTAGCACATCCGATTAGATTGCATTGGATATACAATAATATAATGGTGAGAAAATATTACTTTTGCAAAACTCTGTGCAGATAAATTATACTATGTAATTGTTTGTTTGGGAATTATGAAGTTATGAAGTGTCAGCATCACATCCCCACCTGCATCCAACAGGCCCCGAGTTAATTGAGTTCTGTGTTTGCCCAACTGAGCTGGTCATGTGCCCAGCCACTTAGCAATGTATTTAGAGAACGCCTCGCCTCACCACAAATACGTTATGTGAACACACACGCTGACTCCTTAAAGCCGTTAACGTGTCGCTTATAAGCACATTTTCCAATCCCGAGCACCGCTCAGTCATTCGACCATTCAACCAATCGCAATGGGCATATGTAATTGAGCTACATGCACGTACACAAGCTGACGGAGAAATAGACGGACAGACGGACAGAAAGACGGAGAGTCGGGTATTCATCACGGATAACGGATGGGTCAAGTTTGTATTCAAGTGCATGTTGCCGACTAATTTGCCCCCACACAGGCTCGTAAATGGACCGCGGTTACTCACAGGTCCATCTTATGTCCATTTAATTCACTGCTGCAGTGTTGACCGACCAATTGAGTTGTGGCTTAATCGTTTTAACAGCTGATTAGCATTAGCTCGAAGCTCGAAATTGGTAAGCATTTCCTTGGGAATTCCAAATATGATAGATAATGCCAAGGGTTAAGGGAAATTTGTGGATAAATAGGAAAATCATATCCTGCCATCAGTATGTATCCAATATTTTATTTTCCTACCATGGCATTTAGTCTCTTATAGTTCCTATAACGTGATATTATAATTGGTCGAAAGTCAATATACGTGATATCAAAGAAAACGGGTAATCTAACACTTTCAGACGTCATAAAAGTTATAAGTCGTTTTTTTCCCAGTTGTTGACTGGTGAATAAATCTGAATTTTGAATTTACAATACAGTGGAAAAGGAAGGGAGTGAACAGCTAGGTGTTCATGGTATTAATTTCGAATGGTATTTTGAATTCTACCCAGTATTACAGCTGTAAATCTGGAATAAATCGAATGCTTAACTGATGAGTATCAATTGTTTCAGGAGAGCATAAAAACTCGCCTGAATTTATAGTCAGATGAAGTAACACATCGTAAATGGAGCACAACACACACTGAATGAAATATTTAAGTTGCCCCCACACACCCCCAATCTGAAAATACATAACTGAGCAAAACACATACAAATGATTTGGTATATAAGTGTGCCTCTGTGTGTTTGTGTGCAGTGCACACATTTGCCATATATTACGCACACATTACGAGTTTTGTTCGCTGTGTGTGTGTGTGTGTGTATTTGTGTGTACGTGTTTTTTTTTTGTTTTGCTTGCCGGCATTTTCTTTTGCTGTTCTTAACCCATTCCGAGCAGAAATGTTGCGGTCTGGTTTTATTTTGTTTGACGAAGAGTAAAACAAGTAAAACAAAAATAAAAAACACTGCATACTTTCGTGCGCACTTTGAGACCAGGGGCAGTTTTGTCTGGGTTCTGGTCCAGGTCCAGGTTTTCATATATTTTTAATATATTAGCTAGCAAAATATTATATTATCCACAGTTATATGTATGCAGAGGCTGCTTTTATATGTGCATGTAAATTTTATTTGGTTTTTACGAGCGCATAAATCAAAGAAAATTGTTTTTTATATGCTTATATGAAAATATATGCGCTCCCTTTTCAACGGTTGGCTATTCCATATTTCATAGTATATATATATATATATATATAAATATGTTCGTCGACCTTTTTATTTCGGGTAGCATTATTGGCTAAAAGAGTTGCATGCACAGAATTTGCGCTGATTTTTGCAAACCAAATACAGTTTTGAAAAAACTTTAAAATTTCTTTAAAAAAGTTTGCAATGTCAGTTAATTAAAAACCAGACTTGATATCGCATTTTGTTCAATGTGGAATGCACGGTGAGCGGTTCCCTGGCCCACTTCAATCTCGGCAAATATGAAATCAATGTTCAAATAAATAAATACACACACATACACAGATACGTATACACAATTCAAACGCCTTAGGGCAACAATTTTATTTCCAATTTGGTACCCTGTATTGCTCTTTGCCGTTTTCTCCTTTTTGTATTTTTTCACCAAACTGATTTCATTAATTTCTAATGCTATCAAAAAATATACAAACAACAGCCCTGAGCTATAGCCACGGCCGGAAAATACATCAATGAATTGCGACTAACAAAAGTCAGTTAAAAAAATTATATATATACATATATATACTTATATTTATATACAACAGAATATATATATTCTGTAAAAGAGCAATAAGTAGTCTGCCTGTGAATAGGTCCCTTGGAAAGCAGAAAGTAAAAAATGATTTCAAACAATAAAATACGAAAATTACAAAGCGCTTGGACAAGCTGCAGATAAAAAAATAAATCATCAGTGAAAATAAAATAAGAAATAATATAAAGCAAGGGACTTTTGATGAAATTTTCATTTCCAAATTCCTTGCTTGGCAATTAAGTCAAAATGATGCTTTTAAGTCGCTGCGAATGTGTGTTGTGTGTGTGTGTGTGTGTGTAAAGGAACGAAGGAAAATGCCGGGTGATGATTTGTTGTGCCCTTTGTAGGAGAGTCGACTTTTGCTTTTCACTCCAGAAATTCATTAAGCTGCGTAATTTGCGCATTCTTATAAAAGGAAACTTTTGGCTAATTTGTTGTATGTCTCGCTCTTTAATAAAATATTCCCTGGAATTAAGTCGAATTTCGGTTGAATTTCGAGATTGTCAGCTTGAGTGCGATTATATAATTATTTCTACGTGATATTCTCTCTTGTTCTCGTCTTTAATCACATTAAATTCACTGGGTTATCTTTGGGTTTACCTTGCCGATGAAACTAAACGCTGTCTGCGTATTTTGCCAAGTCAGCAACTGCAAACGCATTACCCGATGCCATTCTTAGATAAAAGTAAAAGCAGCGACATGAAAACGAGCATTGCTTCAATGAACTAGTTACACACACACACACACACACACACACACACTGGCTCATGAGTTGGCACCCCTTTTTTATGCAACAATCTGGAGAAGCTAGCCAAAATCAGAGGACAAGCTATCGTTATGGCCAAGAGGCGAGACCAAACAGAAGGCCAAATAGAAGGCCCGCATAAAAGGCACTTGAAATGCAGACTGGTCGAAAGAGCCCCAAATACCCGTTTCCCCTTTAAGTATCCATAAAAAGAAAACGTTTATAGAAAAAGCGCTCCACTGACTTGATTTGTGCATTAAAGATACATGTGTGGGTGTAGTATAGATTTTTTACACACTCCCAAAAATGTGATTCCACCTGCCTCCCAGACACACCACTCACCCACCATTCAGTTGCTTCTTCTTTTTTGCTGGTGACATAAAATGAAAGAAATATGCCCAGCCAAAACCAAGGGCCTCACATTGGGTACTTATGGACTTGACATTATACATAGACAGCACATAATAACGGCATGCGAAAGGGTAACAGACCCACAATGGCTACTAAAACTCGACAGTTAAGAGCTTTTGGGCCATGGTTAATAGTTGTTTGTTTCTATGCCCATGTTTTAAGTTTATTCGCTTAGTATTCTTAGTATTCTATGCAGATCTGTATTCATATGTGTGGAATATGCATCGAATGGAACATCTAAGTTTCATTGTTTCTCAAGAAATGCGATTAACTTCATTAAGAGTTTGGGTTAACTCCCAGTGGATAACAACAAAATTGAATTAAATACAAAAATAAATTGGTCAAAATCAGCAGGCATCATGAGCAAATGATTTTTGTTTTTGTTCTGTTGGCCTGGTCGGCAAAAGCACTTTCAATAATTGCCACTTTGGCGCACATTAAAGTCAACTTACTCGACGATTGACTACTGCATGACCCGCCCACAGATGACTACCGTTCCCCTCTCCTGCTGTCCCTCAACATGAGGCATAATCATTATCGTTACAGTTTATTGCACATTAAAAGTGCGCCAAGAAGGCCGAAGCGACACGGCCCCTTTACTTTTATTCCGTGGCCTGGCCAACAACACTTGGCAGCATTACATAAAGCAACTGGCTATAAAATGAAACAAGGATGCTGAAAAAAAGTAAAGACCAAGACTTGACCGTAGACCGTCGACCGTAATTGTCGCCATGTTCGCAGAGCAGCCTTTGTTCAAATTTACACATGAATAGTTGTAGAGCCCCGCTAGGCGGTAGACAGTTTAAATTTAATTTAATTGCAGATGAATTTTGCTTAAGTGTCGTGTCGAGTCCTTTCTTTGATTTCACGTTCAATTGTACTCGAAATTTTTATTTTTATTTGATTTTTATTTCACATTTTTACTTCTGATTTTATGTCGCTCGTTTAGGGTACCTTCAACAAATGTTCCCAGGGGATCGCAAATCCCGCCGTAGGCTACCGTTAACAATTAGCGCGCCCTTCTCCGGATTCAATATGATTTAGAGTTTAAACATTTACGCTTATTTCCGTTTTATGCGCGGGAATGTCTTTGTGACGTGCACATAAATATCCGCTGTTAAAGGGGTTAAGACTCCCATGGTATTTTATTTGATGGCTTATGATTCGGGCAAATTATGCAAATGTTTGCACTCATTTGAAACAACAATTTTTGTTGAGCATGATACTCTCATTGCGCTCATTCCTGACACTTTTCGTTATTATTTTTATTTTGCAAATATTGACAGGATTTTTATTTAAATTTGTATTGTCAGTTGTTGCCAATTTTCTTGGCTTTTGCTTCAAATTCCAGCACTGTCAGTTTCCCCTTGTTTTTGTCTCTTTCTCTGCGTTGCTCTGAGAACATTTTTTGTCAAATCAGCAAATGTTGCCATTGTCAACTCAGTTTTTCCTCCTCCATCTCCACTCGCTTTTCCATTTAACTTTATTTTTTTCTTCAACTTTTTTTTGTACTTTTCCCTGCCAGTGCTGTCGAGCATTGCCACTAATATGAAGGCAAATTTACATAATAATTTCTGAAAGGACAAACTGAATTTTCTTCATATTAAAGTCAAAATTGTATTAGCCTTTACTTCTGCATGAAAGAATTTTCAATGTAATTTAACAGACTTTAAGTTGCTGCTTGTTGCACATTTGCGCAGCGGTTTTTCTAGCCATTATTCAATTTAATTAAATTTAATTGCTTTAATAAGCATTATTAATTAAAGTCATTTAATTCAGTGGCTGGCAGCATGTCAACTACACCCGGTTAAGCCACTGACAAAGTCAACTGTTTTTAGGAGTGAGTTTTACATGCTGCGGTCAATTTGCTGCTGGTCACATCACAGAAATTAAATTAACGTTATTGATTTATTTATAATAACTGCATAACATATTCATAATTGGGCTGAAGAGTTTGAAAATTATATTTTTAAACTTATTATATGGTGTTTATATAGAAGTAAACAAATTATCTATTTTGTTTTGAAAAAAATTGACTTTTATGGACTGTAGCTTACCACAGTCTTGGCACTTAAAGTAAACGTCACATGCATCGATACTTAAGCCCATTTATTTGCACACCTCTGCGTGTTCGGGTCTTGCCAATAAAAATAATTGGCTATAAATGCGCTAAAAGTCAAAACAACGCCAGCCAGAGACGCAGGGAAACCAAGTTGCGACTGCTGCTGTAGATGGCATTGCTTTTAATTAATGGAAGCAACAGAGCCAAGTGGCAGTGGAGTTTTTACCAATACACAGACGAGCACACACACACGCACGCTGTAGCCGATTCCCGTTAGTATTTTATGACTTGGCTTGACAGCTGTAAGTGCCGCCACATCTAATCCGACACTAGCTATTTATGCTACCTTTGGCTGCCGCGCGTCGCAGTCCCCGTCGCAGTCGCTTGCAAACGCGTTGAATTATAATTTTATGTGCCATTAATTTGCAAACGTAGACAACTTACATACATGCTGCCTTCCCCACACATATGTGTAGACTTTTAATGCATTTTCGGCTTGTGTGTGAGTCTGCAAACTAATGAGCCTACTCTGCATTTGTATACATTCTCTACCAGTCTAAAGTTTTGCTTTGCTTGTGTTTTAGTTGTACCGATTGTTGTTGTTGTTGTGTCTGTCTGGGCTAATGTTGACATGCAGAAACTTTTGCTATTTATAGCGCTAACTACAGCAATTTTAATGGCCACTTTTCGGTCGCGCTCTGCAATTAAGCTTGATTGCATTTTTATAGGTCCCCAAATAAAATAAGTATAGCATACTTTTGGGGCTGCACAATTAACACATAAAACACCTGTTTAAACTGCTATAGAAAACTTATTTAAATTAAATGGAATTGAATAATTTTAGGCATTTTTTGATATTTTTTATGTAAATAATTGAAAGGTGACATTTATAGAATCAAAAATGAATATTTTTAGCATATAATCAGTAGAAATAAATTCATTGAAATGCCTTTAAATTAAGTTTTAAAGCTCTCCCTCTTACTGACACATTCTCACCCTCTGAAATTATTTAAACACACAGCTCAGACTGTATGCAGTGAACTGCAGACATTGGTGTACATTTTTACATACATACAAGTAAGTTTAAGAATATATCTTTGCTGGCGCGTTGTGTGCATAAAGTTTGTGCTGCTTGCTTATTACTCGAACGAGTATCCTTTCGAGCTGAACTTCCTGCAGACCCGGAATGGAGATGTTGGCGTGGCTGCTACTTAAAATTTATGACTCGCATGTCTCGATGGTTGTACTGGCTTAAATCTTAAACGGCTTGCAGTTCATAAATACTGCAATATTTAAACGAAATTCTCAGATAATCAATACCACAACTACTTACCATACACAATAGTACTATGCATACAAATACATGTATGTACATACATATGTGGGTGCTCTGCGTAGTCAGCATAAAATTTGTTCGTTTCTCTGTTTCTGTGCTCATTAACCGATTGATTTTCGGTATACTTTGTTTTGCGAATTGTTCATGTTCAATTTACGTATAAATTGCGATGAAGTTGAGTCAAATCTCTAATTAGCTAATTGCTATAATTAAATGCTTTGCTAATGTTGGCATTTCGTTTAACTAAACGCAAGGATAATGTAAATTGCGCCAGTCACATATATACAAAGTGTGTATGTGTGTCTATGTGTTTGAACGCTTGTTGGCTTTTGGGTGTGCGTATGCCATCATCATTGGGCATCATTATTGCGGTCGCCAGTGATGCCGGCGGAGCCTAATGGCAAATCGAACATATTTGCATATGAAATGAGCGAGAAATCGAAACATGGCGACAACGTAGGACTACCCGCATCAAAAAAGCAGGCGAAATGATTTCCGCTTGTTGTGTGTGTTGTAAGATAACCCTCATATGAGTATGCAATATCGTTAGCTATCATAATAACTGTTTATACTTGTAATAAATTATGCGCTGACTTTCAGCTGACTTTTCAATTAAAAGTATACCACTCTGTCAATGAGGCGTATGAGTAATATATTAGTATGTATAATTATATTGTATTCTATCTACTTTTAAAGTAAAATTTCGAAAGCCTTCACAAGCCTTTACGCTTAGCTTAATTACAAAATCAACGACGGCTGCCAAATGCAAGAAAAATACTTTACAAATTTTAATAACTTTGTTTGCCTGGGCAACAAGGCAAAATTGTTGAGCCTAAGAAATGCAAATTAGTTTACAAGTGATTTAAATAAGATACAAAAAGTGACGAGGGACAAGCAATAACAGTACAACAGCCAGGACATGGCCGTGAACAAAAGGGATGCTAACAAATTTCTAAAAGCGGCCCGAAAATAGAGGAAAAACCCGTTTTTAAAATATTGTAAAAGAAACGTTAATGTAAACAAAGTGCTAAAAAGAAACTCCAAAGAATATAATTACAAAAATTTAGAAATAAACAGTATCAAGAATCAGATCACTTTCAAACTTTTGGTTGAAAAGCAAAATGATGTGCACTTTCCTCTCTTTTGTATTAAATCAAAAATAAATTAGAATATTTCACATAATAAAGCAATTTAAAGAAAAATACTTGAAAGTGGTATGAGAGTAATCTCTTGCTTTAAACAAAGCGCGGCACAAAGGCAAATGCATTAATGATGTGAAATTTAAGAGCTGGCCCAAAAATAACACAAGTAAATGCCAAGTGAAAGGAAATTGTTAAGAGCAAAGAGACGGAAAATAAGCCAACCCCAAATACATAACTCAAAAACTGACTGGCGCCCAAAAAAGCAATCCAGAAATGTAGTCGAAAACAAAACCCTCGAAAGCGAGCTCAAAACAAAAAACAAAAAAAGCTAAAGAAATTAGCATAAAAAAAGGATTTGCTCGCTAATTTCACTTTAATGTAAACGCGGAGACTACCACGATGACGTCGTTGCCATTACATCACTTTTATCTCTGGCCTTTCTCTCCTCCTGCTCCTTCCCTCTCTCTGCGTTTGCCTTTTGTCTTTTATTTATAGCATTATTAGTGGCACTAAGTAAAAGATCGCGGCATTTTTCATTGCCTTGCCACTTTTCACACACTTTTCCTTCCACTTGCCAACGTCTTTTGCTTTAGCTCTGGCTTAAGCTGGAGTTTTAGCCATAGCTTTGGCCTGCCTCAATAACAAAGTGCTAATGTCCCGGGCTAATTATGCATCATTTGTTCCTTTTTTACTCTTTGAGTCTGTCACATCAGTTCTTCATGTTATCTCTCGTTTATTCTTATGCTTACAGGTCCACCCGTGCTCTCGGAATCCATTATTGGGACCTTAGGACGACTGCCCTGCAATGTGACGCCGCCCATCTACGAGGATCGTGTGGCTCTGGTCATTTGGTATAAGGTTGGACTTAAAACTCCGATATATAGGTGAGTAAATCAATTGTATACAGCTGGGAAGATATTTTACTCTAGGTTTGATATTGATGTTTTTGACCCAGCTTTTATTTAAAGGCAGAAATGTCTGTTTCATTATTCGCCCATACTTTAAGGTTTGGTGTCAAATGCAGAGCGACAGACACGCACACACACACACACTCTCATACACAGTCGCACACACAATCGCGTGTCCATAAATAAGCAAAATTGATTACCGCAGACAACTTTTGTGTGTTCAACCCTCTCCTCTGCTGCCCTCATCCACCCAGTTCACACTTAACCCACTCGAACCCATCAACTGGTAGACAGACAGAGGAAATTGAGGGCCGGGTTAATGGAATCTGCACATGTCAGTAGCTGCGTTTTGCGGCAGGGAGGCGGACTGGAATGGGCACTTTTTCATTTTGATTTAATGTCTGCTAATTAAGCAATTTTTTGCATGTTTGGGGGCTGCTCAACTGCAGCCATTAAATTAGCATAACTAGAAAATTATACACAGGCAAGAAGGCGGCAATCAGACGAGCCTCTAAATTGAGTAAAGTTTTTGGGGGCTCCGAGGACGACCTGGAATGCTCAAGGTTACATTTACAGCAGAAAAACTTTTTCAATTATTCATGTCGAACATTATGGCATTGTTGCCAGAGAGACTTTTGGTTTTTGTATCTTATAGATACGAGTATGTCTGCGTACACATCAAAGGAGCCAAACTTTAATTGGATTTGTTAGACTAGAACGCATACATGTGGTCGCATCTCTCTCTGTCGAGTGTGTGTGTGTGTAAGTGTGTGTCTGTGCGTGTGTCTCGTTGTTTTTGTATGCGTGTCAAGACTCAAAGAGAGACGCTGATTAGCTGATTGCTAGTTAAGGCTGCCAAGCAGGCAGTCAACGCCATTGACATGCGGCTGAAACTAATTGAACTTCAGCACTTCAAGGACTTGCAAATGACTAGAGCGAAAATAGTAATTAGCGTTGCGTAACGACAGTTCGACCAAGCCAACTTGCAGGCTACGCTTCAACTCTTGTTTGTAATTAAAAACCACTCAGCAAGTAAATTAATCATAAAACGAGACTTGCCTTTCCTTTTCCCATTGCCATTGCGATTGCCATATCCATTGCCAAGTTGTTATTTTTCGGACTTGGCCCACTGCTAAAAATTTAATTTACTCGCACATCTCACAGCTGGCGTTTCAATTTAGCATCGATGAATCCAAATACGAGTTTTATTGCCAACTGTCATGTTACTGCCTGGCACATTATGCCAGCACTCACTGTGTATCTCAAAACAACAGCATATGGCTGTAAATCAGAATCGAAATCCAATAAAACTCAGACAGAGCCACAGATCGCAGAGAGTATTGCCAGTTTAATAACTGAGTCGGCTTGTCGAGGGTTGCCAAATAACTTTTCTTTACAGAGATTCAAAGTGCACGGATGAATGCCCACAACAAACATTATTAAAATTGTCAAAAGAGTAATCTCTGCTATTTCACACATTATATGTAAGAATTTTATTGATAAATTCTAGTATGTGATATGTGAGACCTCTTTAATCCATTTTCTTATGCAATAACAATCAGCATTTCTTGCCTTTAGTTTCTCTAACTTGTTATTTTCAGATCAAGTCAGATTATCTCAATTTTTGGTCAAGTAATGAATAGCCAAAAGATTCAAAGTAGAAATGAATTCACACAAATCAACAGCCAATCACAAATATCGATATGTATCCAATTATCGATTTGTGAGCTGTTAGATTTCTCTTCACTTAAATCCAAGGAAATTTTTAAAATGTTTTCATCGAAATCTTGTGGCCACAAAACAGTTTCGTCTGAAACCCAGTGCAAAAATTTAAAACCGATTTGCCAAACATTCAGCAACGCTAAAAAATCGAAACTTTTGGGAACATTGATTGGCCGTTGAAGTGAGCTAATTACGGTAACTTTTAAAGCGCCCTGCTATAAATCAAAGAAGTATAAAAAAGGAGCAGAATTAATCAATAACCTACAATTACAAACTAAAACAATGCATAACGACAGCGGGAAAGGGCAAGTAAGTGGATTATTAATTCATTGCAGAACCCAATTAAACAGTTTGAAAAAGTTTAACGAAAGGTGAGAGAGTCCAGTGCCCAGTGCTTTGGCAGCTGAGAACTTTATTTTAATCCACTGGAAAAGAAGCTGGACGCGTTCGCCCCTGTATATATATAAATATATATATTTGTCTCCTGTGTTACTAATCGATTTGTTTGTTTTTCTTATACCCGAATGTCTTTCAGCGTCGACACACGCGACTCGAACTTTCAGCAGGGGACCCACTGGTCGGATGAAACGTATCGGGAGCGATTGTCCTTTCACGTGGAAGGGCGTGCTGGCACGCTGACCATCAAGTCAACATCGGAGGAAGACACGGGCGAGTATCGGTGTCGAGTCGACTTTCAGAAGAGTCCAACACGCAACTCCAAAGTGAATTTAACTGTCATAAGTAAGTATTGAGCACTTAACGGCATCTCGTGCTGTTGCAGCTGCATTTGCACTGCCAATGACATAGTGGCATAATTGAGCAGCTAATTTGAGCAAGGACTTCATCGTATACTCGTGTACTTGTGTCCTACGCCAGCACTCAGCTCCTGAACAAACACATTAGTTACAAAATAACACACCAACTGTATGTTCTGCATTCCGCTTTACTCTGCCAGCAGCCAGCAAGTTTTTCCACAATTTCCCTCTGTATTTTGGAAACTTTTCTTTAGCTTCGCAAACAGCTTTTAAAGTGCCAACTTGGCGAAAACTTTTCACCATCCTCTCTTTAAGTAGAAAAATGGCAAAGTGCAACTTCTGAATTCAATTTTTGCTATTTAAATGGTTTTTTCTCTCATTTCTCTTACCGCTGAGGATACTTCAGCTATGCGACTATAAATATACATATATATTTGTACTTTTTGTCGAGTTTAAAAACTAAATTTAATTGACTTACAGTCGAACTAGGAATATCTTTAAAATGTGAAAAAACATTTACATACTCACACTTTTAAGACCCCGTACTTTAAAAAAGAGTAAAGGGGTCTATTAAGTTTGTCAGGAACAGTTTGTGCGTAACAGGCAGAAGGATGCGTGGCGTACCCCATAAAGTAGTCACGCCTCCTACCGCCTCCGCAAATTGCTTAAGCAGATTTCGCGGCTTTTCGCGGATTTTTTTTTGCTTGACCGGTGCAATCTGCAGTGCACAAAATCGTTAGTAATTCTTGCTGATATACCGTCCGTTTTCTGCCCGTCTGTCTGTCCGTCCGTCCGTCCCAATGAACACCAGGATCTTTTAAATCTTAGCTGAAATACCTGGCAAACAGAAATACTCAGCAAGTTGCAATACATAAAGTAAATGAACAAAAAGGTTTGTTTATACACGTGCACTGATCTGTTTCCCGCCAACTACCTCAATTGGTTTCTACGCAAGCCTCTCCGCCTTACTCTCTCTATTTACTATCTCCCTATTATCCCTATTAAGTATATATATTGATATATATGTATATATGATCAGAATCAACAGCCGAGTCGATATGGCGATGTCTTTCTGTCTGTCTGTTTGCCCGTCTGTCTGTCCGTCCGTCCGTCTGTCTGTCCGTCCGTATAAACACCTGGACCTTTTAAATCTGAGCTGAAATACCAGGCAAACAGTAAGAGCAGCAGGTCGCAAAGCAAAAATTATTTAACATTTACATTAACATTGACTTAAAATTGACTTAACATTGCATTAACAGTGCATCAACAGTGCATTTACAGTGCATCAACAGTGCATTTACAGTGTATTTACAGTGCATTTACAGCGCATTAACAGTGCATTTACAGTGCATCAACAGTGCATTTACAGTGCATTTACAGTGCATCAACAGTGCATTTACAGTGTATTTACAGTGCATTAACAGTGCATTAACAGTGCATCTACAGTGCATGCTAAGTAAATGTTAATGTAAATGCACTGTTGATGCACTGTTAATGCACTGTTAATGCACTGTTAATTCACTGTTAATGCACTGTTGATGCACTGTTGATGCACTGTTAATGCACTGTAAATGCACTGTTAATGCGCTGTAAATGCACTGTAAATGCACTGTTAATGCACTGTTAATGCACTGTTAATGCAATGTTAAGTCAATTTTAAGTCAATGATAATGTAAATGTTAAATAATTGCTGCTTTGCAACCTGCTGCTGTTTCTGTTTGCCTGGTATTTCAGCTCAGATTTAAAAGGTCCAAGTGTTTATACGGACGGACAGACAGACGGACAGACAGACAGATAGACGGACAGACAGACGGACAGACTGACAGACGGACGGGCAAACGCAGAAACCGTTCGAGCGCTCTAACGGGGGCAGCGAACAAACACCTAAACAACGAAGAGATCGTAAACAGAGAGTGGGTGGAAGAGCGAGGCAGAGCACGTGTATAAACCAACCTTTTTGGTTATTTACTTTATGTATTGCAACCTGCTGACTATTTCTGTTGGCCTGGTATTTCAGCTCAGACTTAAAAGGTTCAGGTGTTCAATCGACAGACTGTAATTTAAATTCAATTACAGAGAGTAGAGTTAGCATAGTCCTGGTGAATCAGCTAGAAAAATCTTCACTTTTAGCTGATCGCTGATGTTTTTCTGCTGCAGATATTTTAACAAAATTACCACCAAACAGAATTAACAGCAGCTCTCTAGGAACAAAATTATTTGGATTGAAAATTCTGTTGTATCTTACTGTGGAATTCTTTTCGCCTGAGAATTCAACTGTAAATTTGGCATATAACAGCTGTAATACCAAGCGAACAGAACTTTCAGTAGATCTCAAATCCAAATTCTAACTAAACAAACTAACATCAGAGAAAGGCTCTGGCTTAGAATAACAAACACATAATTAATTAAGTAAATTTGTAATTGAGTCAAACTTATTTTCATTACACTACAACTTACAAAACGTGTATGATACCGCTATAACTATCCTCACCAAAGTCCGGATCGGACCACAATGGCCTATAGCTCTCACAGGAAAATTACTCATATGTTTGGAAAATTTCACAATAGAAGGAGTACGGAGTCATTGACAGTCGACAGTCGACAGTTCAGGAATATATCTGTTTAAATTTTAAATTAAACTTTAATTACCAATTATTTCCGTTTAGTCCTTTTCAAGGGCATTTCGACTTTGGTAAGAACTGTTTTATTATTTGCCCATTTGTTCTTTTATGGCGCACTTTCAATGCCGTTTTCCACCTGAGGGGCAAGGAGTAAGTGGAAATTCAATGGCCACAGCTTGCAATTTACCATTAAAATTTATACGCGATAGCAAAGGCGTTTTAGCTGATATATACGGCCAGTTCGCTGGTCTGGCAATAAAAATATTGCTGGTAAATAGTTGCTGTCGACGGTGGCGTCGATGCCGACGTTGGCGTCGCTGCTACTGCTGTTAGATGAAGCGTTTAAAGGCGTTGGGCAACAGGGCGTGGTCGTGTTTTACAAACTTCTGGAGCATGTTCAACATGCAGTGCTCTGCCAACTGTGATTGTGTGTGTGTGGGTGTGTGTGCGTGTGTGTGTGTAAGCGACATGTGAAGCGTAAAACCATGGCTGGATTTAGAACTTTATACGTCGGTTGGCAAAAAGTTTAAAGAAGATACGAGCATTAGATTAAAAGTTGCCACAGCCCTGGGTGGACAGTTTAGACAACTTGCCACTGCTAATGCGAGCGGTAACAAGACGCTGCGGGTCAGCAGTGGAAACACAGGGATAAACGAGAAGATGGCGAAGGAAAAGCAAGAAAGTAAGGAGATGATAGAAGTAAGGAGAAGGAGGTAAGAAAAGTAGACAGAGAGACTATGCCACTAAATCCTGGACATGTTTTGCAAATTTGCCAGCAAATATGTTGGGCTAAGCTTCTAACATTATAGCCATTTTCTATTTTCCATTTTCCATTTTCAATTTCCAGCTGGCAGCTGGCCTTTCGAGTAAAATGAAAATATTTTCAAGTGAATAATCGGACCATGGCGCGTGCCAGGCGAACAAACAAGTCAAAATAGTGGCAAGTGGGCAAATAAAACAAGCGAATTTGCGAAAATTAAAAGTTTGCTCAACACGTCGCTGGAAATTTACGGCTTTATTTCACAGCAAGACGTTGACTTGGCCCAAACGAAAATTGTATCCAGCTACCAACTGCACTCGTGGTCAGGCTGAGAAAAAAAATGCACATAAAATAATGTAAAGAAATAGCGCAAAGCTGAGCTAAACTTTGAAACCTGCAACCTTCAGTTTGCACCTGGATTGCGGCAGGACTGGAGTCCTGTGAATGAAACATGGCAAGCTGTCTTGGCTGTAAGCCAGCTCTTTAATATTTAGACAGCTCTTGTTTTGCTCTCGTCTGGAAAGAGTGTTTCAGAAAGCTGCTTAACAGCGTTATCTTGAAAAAGAAATTAATTTAGCAAATGAATAAACAGTTGCATATAATAAATAGGTAATCCTGGTAGCCAAAACTAAGCGCTTTAGTCGGAAATCAAACAATGTACCTAAACACCTTAAATCTTCTAGCAATTTACTTCATTTCCGTTATTAAATTTGTGCTTTCTTTAACTACAGCTCCACCCGAGTCAATCATCATACTGGACAGCAAGGGTGCCACCATCATGGATCACACACTTGGACCCTACAATGAGGGTTCCAGTGTGAACGTCACGTGCGTGGCCATTGGAGGTAAGTGGATTCACACGTCTCCCATGACACACGCCCATGCCCACCCAACCACCCTTCCATCCCTGTCTCTTTCACAAGTGTGTCCCTCTTCCTCCTGTCAATGAGTCGACGAGCGGACGGGTATTTTGCCAAGTGTTGAAGTTGCTTTTTGTGTCTGACAATTAAAAGTGATGAGCATGAAAATGCGGGCAAAGATTTCGCATTTTATTTAATTTCACATTTGCTGAAATGCTGTCGACTGCACGAATCAACAACAAACACGGAGGGAGCACCAACAATGCCCACACAAATTGCATTGAGAGCACTTGAAAATTGCTAAAAGCCAAACAAGACAACAAATGAAATAGCGCAAGGCACTTGGGCACACACACATCTATTTATACAAGTGTACATACAGTGCATGCACTGTAAAAAATATTATGCATAAAGTGTATTAACAAATTAAATAGGGAGTGGTAAATTTAAATAAAATGTAGCAACTTAAAAGAAATTTGGCTGGCATTTTTAAACTATTTGCATTTTTTGGTAGAAAGTAATTATACTGTTTTCTCTCAGTGTACATATGTGGAGGCACTTGTGAGCACATAAACAAACAGTCCAAGACAGCAGCTAAATCGCTGCCAGCATCTGAGATTGCGACAGACACTGAGCACGAGTGCGAATGGGAATGGGAATGGGTGGCTCAAGCTCAAGTCTAAGCTGTAAAGCAAACATATCAGTTGCATACACACGAAGCTGCACACCCACATGCACATAAGGAGTGAGGGAGAGAGGGAAAGACACACATACACCTAACCCCCTCCACCCGTTGATTTCATTCAATGCACTCAATAATTTTCCTTTCTTCTTTACTGCAGGTCGACCACAACCCAGAGTCACCTGGTGGCATGGCAATACAATGTTCAATAGCTCCGGTCTGGGCAATGCGCTCTCGGAACGACGTGTGGGTAATGTGCTTTCATTGGCCAAACTGAAACGCAAGAACCTACACATGCAGCTGACGTGCCGGGCAGAGAATAATAATTTGACAACGCCAATTATCAGCAGTATCATCCTCGACATGAACTGTGAGTAGTGCAATCCCATCTAATTAATTTACTCTATTCTCAAACTCATACCCAAAACCCTTCTCCCATACCCCATTCTGTCTTTCTCTGCTGCAGTGCGTCCATTGACTGTTGAGCTGGTGGGCGAGAACCGACCGCTTTCGGCTGATAACTCTTATCAGCTCAATTGCGTTGTCACCGGCTCACGTCCTGCACCAACGATTACCTGGTGGAAGGGCAGCACACCCATGAAGAAAACTCATGAGATTGTAAGTACTCAAGGGATGAACACCCTGTAAAAAAACTCTGACTTGCAGCGTATCGACTAAAGGTTTACCTAGAAATAACATTTCCTTATTAGAATAAAAATAAAAGTAAAAAGACAAATGTCTATATATGTATTATCGACAGTTCCAAATCTTTGTCATGTCAATAAAATCTTTAATCTAAATTTTTTGTTACGTGAAGTGAGTAACATGCAACCAAATTCTAACAAACAAATTGATTAAAGTAAATTTAAAAATTTAAATGAATTCAAATTGAGTCAAAGTAATTGAGATATACTCTACGAGATGAGTTTAAGTACGGCTATAATTCAATAGTTTTGTTTTATTACGTGATCATAGACATCTCTACATCGAACTGTGATCCATCCAAGTCACAGTTCCTGACTCCCTGCATGTAGTTACACATTCCAAACTGCCTAGTTTGTTTAAGCGACTTCAACACAGGGTATCCTAATCACCCCTCTCTCGAAGAACACCACTTCTGGGCATCGTTCGTAGATATGCTTTGTGGTAATTGAAGTTACTTCAACGGCAGTCACGTAGCTGCCTTCAATTAATACCAGGGTAGAGGGACGACCAGCTTTAACGACTGGCTATTGAACGTGCCCGTTTGTAAAGTTGGATGCTCCTTTGTTACGGTTGGCAGGACTCGCAAAGCTATTAACTGCTTCTCCATCTCTTTAATTTTGCAGGCCAATACGGATGGTAATGTGACCACATCGGTGCTGACATTCACGCCCACAATCGACGATCGCGGAAAGTTTCTGTCGTGTCGTGCTGAGCAGAGCATGATTCCCGAGTCTGGCATGGAAGATGGCTGGAAATTGGATATCTATCGTAAGTATTGCTTACCATCAAATGCTTGGCTTATTAGCGAATTGATGGACTTCAAAGAGTTCATTCTACAGCTATTTATCCAAGTGCCACGTTATGTAGTCGATGCCGCTTGCTTAATATTTAATTTGGCTGGGCACAACTTTTTAATGAAAATGAAAGGCATCCCTTTTGCTGTTCGCTTTATTTGGAGGATATCGACTTTAAATACTTCCGTCAAAAATGCTGCAAAAGGCAGCGGATGCTTTACATATATATGAAAATATATAAACACATATATATGTACAGTTGTTGTTGATTTTTTCTGCTTTTTTGTGTGCGAACTTGTGGCAAGTTTGGCAAATTAATTTCCAGCGGCGGCCTGCAAAACTTTGGGCCAAAACTTGCCAAACTTTTTAACCCGCCGCAAACACCGCAAGCAGTGCGCCGACTGCGAAGCCATCTTTACGCTTTTACAGTTTTTCGACCTGTTTGCACAAAATTTAAATGGCAATCCTCCGTTCAAACTTCATCCGGCCACCCGCTTCCGTTTCCTGTTTGCCTTTGGTGCGCGGTTTGGTTGCTTACCTTTTAACTTCACCTCGATTTTTTATTTTTGTAATTCTAACTGCAACTTGTGCTCCCATTCTATTGAATCTTGTGGTCCATCAAGCAACCTTTTGGACACAGATTGAAAGAGGGACAGGGACGGGGAGTGGGACTGGGACTGGGTCTCAAACTGGAACTGAGACTTTCTTTCGGCTTGTTTGAACAATTTGATAGATTGCTTAATAAGCTTAATTGATTCGCCCACTCTGCGCAACAATTTTGATTTAATTAAGTTAGAATTTCACTTGTTTATCCCACTCCCAAAGACACGAATCTCGTGTAGATTTATTTTCGCACACTTGGCGCTTTCGCTTTCCATAAAAGTGTATACAAAATAGAAAACAAGCTCGGAGCACAGCTCCCCTAATTGACTACAAGACAGACCCAAGAGACCCAGGGAGAGTGGAAGTATTTTCACAACTTAAATTGCCTAATTTGTTGGGTTTACAAAGTAATTGCAGCTTTGGGCTTCAACATCTCAGTTACTTAAATCTTTTTTTACCATTGTGGTTGAAATGTGCCCGTAATGTGTAACCCTGTAATGTTTTATTCAAAACAGACATACCCGTTGTTAGTCTGGAACTGGGCACGAATTCCTTGAACGCTACTCTACGCGAGGGAGTCGATGTCTTCTTCGAGTGCAACATCAAGTCAAATCCGTGGATCTACAAGGTCAGCTGGCGACACAATGTAAGTACTACCCATGAGCATTATTTTAAAGATATAGTATTTGTTGGAACACCTTTAAAATGTTGTTTAATCCGCTGCGTTTTCTAAGCGTTTTGGCCCGCGGGTAATCAGCCAAAAATTGAAGATGATTATTAGACTTACGTTATTATTTTCATAATATTTTATACATAAATTACCTTTAGGGCACACAACAAATCGAAAACCGAACCGCAAACTCACGCCCAACGTATCCCGAAGGTGCCCCGCACACGCCACATAATTGTTGCATATTTTAGGGCTGAGAGGCATTCACAAAAAATCACACACACCCACACACAGTCGGGAACACACAGACAAGCATCCACATACCTAGCAGTATATATTGAAATTTATAGAATTTATTATTGAATTATTTAGCTGTAAAAGCACTTAACAATTTATGCAGCATCGGCCCTAAATTATACAGCCAACAGAGAGCGGGGGAAGTTATACCGTTTGTGCCACCGGGCATGTGTGTGTGTGCGTGTGTGTGTGTGTGAGTGGCAACATGAAAGTGTTATTAGCTTCAAATTAAATTTATTTCAGTGCACAGTTAGCGCCAAATTGAATTTAACTCAATAAATTATTGAACATATCTAAAATTTATCGACGCATGCGAATTTTCATTTTTTTTTTATCGTCTAAAATTCCACATTCAACTAAAATTCGGTCGATTGATTTCATTGCAGGGCGAAATTCTAGAGAGCAACCCCGCCGAGGGCATAGTCGTGGCCAATCAAAGCCTCGTCCTGCAGAATGCCAGTCGAGCCAGAACTGGAATCTATACCTGTGTTGGCAGCAATCGAGAAGGAGATGGCGAAAGTAATCCCGTGCAGTTGGACATTCGATGTGAGTAGAAGCGATCAATTGGCATTATTATGAGGCAGATTAGTTGCGACTAAACTGGTGGTAAATGTGTAAATATACCCAAAAACCAGCATGTTTATGCCAAGTCATTGAAGTTATTGGCATAAAACATTCAAATGGCTACTGCAAAAACTACAGAAAAACAAATTCCAAGAAATATGCAATAAGAAGTTCACAAATTGATTAAACAAAATGTCTACTGAAAATGTTCATTGTCTGCTTCAATTTATATATATTTGCATCTATAGATTTGTGTTTCAGGCAGGCGAGCGAACTTTAGACTACACTGAAATTGTTGGCAATTGTCAGTTGCCACAGTTTGCTGCACAGCAAATTGAGCAAAACGAGTCAAACGTGGCAAACGTTGCAAACGAATGCTTTTGTTGCCTCGTGTCTTCAGTTGCTCGTGTTGCCATTTAAACACAAATTGAACTCAAGTCTCGCAATGTTTTGCTTTAATTATGCAAATGCCTTGCCAATTTGCACAGGCACGTACTCACTCTCCATTTCTCTCTTTCTCTTTCTCTATCTCCCCATTTCTCGTTGTTTCTGCTCAGTTGCCCCCGTTTGCCGTGCCGGGCAGCGAACTACCTACACGTCGGGACGGCAGGAGACTGTTAAAGTTGCATGCGAGATCGATGCGAATCCCGCGGAGGCAACTTACGTTTGGAAATTCAATGCAACTCAAGGCGAAGTCGCTGATATACCCGCATCACTTGTGGCAGTCGACCGAGGACGCAGTGTGGCCCACTACACACCCATGACGGAGAATGTAAGTCCAATCCGTTCACACAATGGCATCACATAAATCACTTTCTGTGTTCCCCCGGCATACCCCGCATATCTCCCCACGAATTCCATCGAACGGGGGAACACATAATTTTCCAAACGAATTGCGGTTTTGAATTTTCAATTAAGGTTGAAAAGGTGTTTCGCCAATGCCGCATTGCATGCATAAATTAAGTCAACAAAATGCCATTGCATTGTCACTCACACTATTTCCATGCCACCCACTCTCTCACTCACACACCCACACCTCTTCTTCTCGTACATTCACAGGACTATGGCACACTGTTGTGCTGGGCGAGCAACGAAATTGGCGATCAAAGTGAACCCTGTGTGTACACAATAGTCCCAGCAGGTGAGTACCCACCAGAGCATGCCAGCAAGGAGTGCCACTTCCCCTTGTCTCCTCACTCCTACTACATGTGGCTAGCATGTTTGTCCCTGGGCTTTCATTTCCGAGCAGTGGCCAAGACCCCATCGGCTGCCATTGTAGGGTGTCTTAATACAATGCTGAGCATAACTAACTGAGCGAACAGTAGAACAAAGAATTAAGCAAATAGGGAGACTAATAGACTTAATGAAAACTAATTATTTTAATTCTTATTTATTATTAATTAAAAGGCTAAAATCAGCAGAGTTAATGAACATACAATTAGATACATTTACTTAAAGTTTAAAAAGCAAAACTCGGTTTATCATCACAGAGTATTCAAGTGTCGTTCATAGCCTGTCTCACCTTTGCACGGTGTGGGTCTGTGTCGGTTTGTGTTTGTGTTTTTGTTTATGTTTAGTTTGGAAGGCAGATGGCAGTCCGCTGTGCTGATTTGTTGATGACTTTGGCACTTTGGGTGCTTTGCTGGATTAGTCAAAAAGTTGTTACTGTTGCCTTTGGATTTGCAGCCACTGTTGCACTGTTGGCTTTTCAGCCACAGCTGGATGGTGACCTATTGATTTTAGAGTCAAATTTTATGCAGTAATGCTGCAGCGGTTGCAAATCAGTCAGGTGGCACGTGCAACTTTTGGCAAGTTGTTTTCTGAGTCCTGACGTTTGACCCTTTGATAGCTTGCAGTTAAATCTTTAGGTGAATTTGTATGCAAATCAAAGTACGAATAATAGTTAACCTATTAATAACTGTGCTTTCCACAGGCGAACCGGATAAATTGATCAACTGCACGCTGCTCAATCAGACATCTTCCGGCTTCCAAATCGAGTGTATGGAGGGCTTCGATGGCGGACTGCAGCAGGACTTTGTCATGGAGGTTTATGTGAATGGAACTACTCGTTTTCCACTAATTTATAAATCAAAGTGAGTAGAAGGTTGACAGTAGACCGTGCACATAGATTTGAATCACACGCCGTGTGACTTTGGCATTGCACAACAATGCCCAACGAAGCACGGCAATGTGCGTATGGAGGATAAAGAGCTTTGGCTCGAATCCTTAGGCCTCCTCTTCGAATGTTCATTTGTCGTTCACATTCTCCTTCAACTTTTCCAACTTGCCATCTTTACGCTGGTTTTTATTTCGATCCGGTGCTCGTTGTCTTTGTCTGGCACACTCCAATATCGATTCGATGCGGATAACAGGAAGCCGTACTTTGAAGTGAACGGTCTGGTGCCCGGCATGGGTTACAATGTCTTCCTCATTGCGCAAAACAGCAAGGGACGCAGTAAGGTGACCATATTGCAGGTCTACACGCTAAAGGATCCCGAGAAGCAAACGGGTGAGTAGCCACCACAGTACTGCGGGTGCGTGTGAAGAGCCAAATGGGTTTGCAATTTCATGCATGTTCCACACTGTCCTGCACTGTCCTGTCCTGTAGTGACAGGGGCAATCCAAAGACAGTTCCGGCCTACAAATTAATTGCCACTGGTTTTGTTACTGGCTTGCAGTAAACGTTTCTCTCTGACTCTCTGGACATGACGTTTTGATTTGTCTTTTAATTTGATTAAAGTTCTTTCTTGCTTTCTCTAACATTTGTTTTCTTATTTCCTTTTTCTTTCGTTATGGTTGCATGCTTTCAGTTAAAATAACATTTACCAAGTCCCACCAAGCTCTTAAGCCTGCTTTTGGCATCACAACAGTACCAAAAAGACCGACTGCATCAACGGCAGCAGCAACAACAACATCAAAGCCAACAACAAGTGATTGTGCTTGCGATGAAGATGAGTTTATAGGCTTGGGCAATGGGGCGTATGATGAAGGTAGTGGCTACTTTCATCTTAAGATCTTTATTTAATTAATATATGTTTTCTTTGTCGCCTCTTTTTACTGATAAATCACTATTTTATATCTTATTATTTTTATTACTGAATGAAATTTTATTTGTAAATTAAAACTGTTCCGTTTATTATAAATTAATTTTGTTCTTTTAATTTTAACAACATTTTTTATAATTTATTTTCAGTTTTAAAAACTTTATTTTTATACCCTTGCAGATGATTTATAGTTTTCTTGAAAAATTCGAGGCGATATAGTCATGTTTGCTGCCAGTCGTTTACTATGTAAACTAGTCTCTCAGTTTTATGACTTTATTAGAACCATCAATCACTTAATATATTTTCTCTTGAAGTATTAATATATTTATAGCCATACTTCAAAATTCGCACAATCTGGCTGAACATTTTTCTATTTACTAAGCTGTCTTAACCTAATCAATTGAGAATTTAGAAACTGTCAGATTCGATTATCATAAAAATTAAACACTCAGAAACTCAAAAAACAGAAGTATTTATATAGCAGTAGTAATTAACACTGCATAAAGTGATCTACAAGGGTATCAAAAACTTTGGCTAGTCAAAGTCTTTTTTGTTGTTTATTTATATATAATTAAAAATCTTGACTAAAAATAAACGATTGCATTTTAATTTCATTCCTTGTGTTTTTCTAATTTTGTTTTGTTTAAGCACATTATTTATTTTATTTATTTATTTAATTTTTATTCAATTTTTTACATTTCTTTTATGTTAAATACCTGTACTCAAGAATAGTGCATTAACCCATAGACAAGTATGGATATTTTTGATTTTTCTAAAGAAATCTCTACCACATTCACAGATTATGTGTTCCGAATCGCTAAACTATATATCATATCAAATAAAGCTCCGGCTTGGCCTTTCTAAGTTTGTGTTGACTAAAAAAGACTTTGAAATTTAGCTGCTATATTTGATTTTCATATAGATTCAGAATTTATTATGAAGTACAAATTGTTTTAGAATAACGACGTGTCCTTTCAAAGTCCGAAAGTCGACTGTAACTTTTCGCATTATTTTATCTTTATTTTTAAATTTACTTTTTCTTATCAATTTACTTATTTTGTTTAATTTATTTATTTTTTACATTTATTATTTTACTATTTGACTGTTTGACAAAGTGAGCTGGTTAGTAAAGTGTTTATTTTACCTTTTTATTTTAATTAATTTGATTTTAATAAATTTCTTTATTAATTCAATGTTATGTTTGTTATGTTTCACAATTCACTCACTGACTTTGCATGCAATTTAATATTTTTGGTTTGCTTTAAATTCGCTTTACGGAGACAGAACAACAAATCCGGACGTATTTTTAGCCAACTGTTGGTGCTTCTGATTTGGATTTGGATTTGGCTTTTCAGTTGGAGCTGAATATTTGGCTACTAAAAATGCTCGACATGCCGTCGGCGGCTGAGACAAAAATTAGCAACCTTAACACTGTGAGGCTTACAACGAACCACACACACGTACACACGTACTGCACACACAAACACACACACATACACGCTCATACACACATATATTAAGCTTCCACACATATGCAGCTCATTAAAGCAGCACTAAATTCAAAGCACGTGCGGAACGAACTGGGACCAAAAACAAAAGCAAAACGAGGACAGGAACCGGGATAGGGACCGACAACGGAACGTAGTTAGCAGCTCATAAAACAATGCAAAAAGGCAAAAGAAGCAATGTAAAGTAGAACAAGAGAATGGAAAGAGACGCAGAAGAGTGCATAAAATAAAGAAACAGAAAACAGAAAACTGAAAACTGAAAAATATGCAATGCATTTTGAAAAATTATTATAGCTCTCGCTTATCCAACGAATTTTCTCTTGTTATTTTTTGTGTTTGCCCCCGACCGCCTCTTGTACTATCTGACAGACCAATCGGCTGCCCATTCGCCTGTCATCGAGGACATCCGGCCATTCCTTGGCATACTGGCGGGCATTCTTGGAAGCATTTTCCTCGTCGCCATCATCATAGTCGTCATAGTTCGCGTTCGCGGCTCATCGGGACGCGATCGTAATAATTACTCGCATCCGGGTAACGGCAGCAGCGGCACAGCCAATGGCAATGGGAACGTCGGCATACTCGGCAGCAACAACAATGGCAGTCTGGGCATCGGAACATTGGCGCACAATGGAGGGCAATCAGTGCAGGACATGCATCGCATTGGCCGAGAGACGTGCCATGTGACGAGCAGCCTGGATAGCATTGATAAGAACCCGGATATAATACCACAAGGTAAGCCCACGAATTGTCCTTGACCATTCACATCACTCACATTCGCATTCACATTCACATTCGATAGATGGACACGATGTCGATGATGAGTGGACAACAAAGGGTCACAATCGTGCCTATGCAACGGCTGCATTAGCCGAACAGAATGCGGTGATTACATCCACCACATATGATCATATTATGCCCACGTATGCGGTGGTCGACAAAAAGTCTGGTCCCCCAACTGCACATGGCCAGTATATACAGTATAATACGCTTATACCTGTTAGCAAAATGGGCGCTTATGCCAATCAACAGCAGCAGCAACATCAGCAGCATCATCCACAGCATCCACAGCTTCCACAGCAACATCCACAGCAGCAGCAGCAGCAGCCACAGAAGGTGAGTTATGCCCGTTATAGACTAAGGTCTAATCCGCACTTAGCCGCCAGTCAAACATTTAACCTTTTACAAGATGGTCGCCATGGTAATGTTGGCAGCCATCTTAATTTATAGCCACGACAGGTGGCCAGCCTGGGGGAAGGGAAGGGTGGGGGTCAGGAAGTACCCATGGCCACGGCAAAGGCGGGTCAGTAAGTGGGCATGCTCCAGGAGGTCGAGAGTATGGCATATTGTTGCCGCTATCGGTGTTGCGCATATTTTGGGTTAAGTGGTTTTTATGGCCAGCAAACAGTTCATTATTTAAGCCACAATTGATGGGCGTTTCGTTGGTGTTTATCGGTCAGCCAAGCAAACCAAACAGCAGCAGAAAAAGCGAAAAATGATACTGGCAGACCATCCGCCGTTTGTTTTACTAAATTAATAAAGTTTTTAGACGCTTAACAAACATACGAGCGTACAGCTTAACAGACAGAAAGGAGATATTTATAGAACTATAGCTAGATATTTAAAGATACTTTAAATGCCTGCCAAATTTAAAAACCGATTAATATATTCTTATCCGCTTGACACAAAATTAACTTTTAAAACGAGCATTAATTTTTGCATTCCTAATGAGATTTTATGGGCCTACACCTTGTACGGAAATACGTTATTGTTTTGCATAAAATGTAGGGAAATGTTTGGCACAAATCAACACGAGTTAAATCGCTGAAGGTCGCGAACTCAGATAAATATAAAGCAAACCACCGTAAAGTGGACGTGGCAAAGTGGCAGTGTCGGAGTTGCAGTAGAAACAGATTCGGAAGCAGCAAAACCAACATAATTTGAAAATCATTTAAGTAGAAATTTTCTATGTGTATGCGACGCCCACTAACAACAACAAAAACAAGGACGAGGACAAGGACAGCGCAAGGAGTAGAAACGGAAGCAACGGCAGCGACAGCAGCTGTAGCAATATAAATTTTCCATTTGCGAATTTAATAAAAATAAGTTGCAGGCGGACCAGGAAGGCAGACCCGGGAGTAAGCTGAAACAGCGCTAAGGAGCAAAGCTCGGAAAAAGTATCCGCGCATTTTCTATCTCCCCCAGTGTATGTGTGTGTGAGAGTTTGTGTGTATGTTTGTGTGTGTCCATGTGGTTGTTGTGCTCGTTTTCTGGGTAGCTCCGGGTAGCTGGCAACTCAAAATGCAATAAACGGCAAGTGTGCTCTGCAGCTCGACCCTGTAGTGCAGCTGCTAACTGGAAGTGGTGGTCTAACTGAGAGAATGTAGCTAGAGTAGGGGGATTTTGTGGCCTGACCAGACACATTAGAAACAGGCGCTGTATAAAAGAAAAAAGCAGCAACAGTGGGCGTTACAGTGTCTACAAAAGCGCTAAAACCAAACAAATGTAAAGGTTTTAAAAACGCAGCGAAACTAACGGATTTGTGGAAAAATATAAAACTTACGTTAATTGACAATGGAAAAGGAATCTGGGTTGGCATACAAGCGAATGTTGGTGGCTATCTTTGAACACCTTTAAATGCCTTTCCCCAAAAGTCACTCTTAAACTTAAATGTTTAATTATTTTCAGTAAACTATAAAAATATTTTGTCATTTTATATATAACTTATATTTCTTTAACTTTAATTCTTTGTTTACCTCACAACTGGCAATTGTTTACCCAGAGTCTGCCTCTTTTTCTCTAACTAATTTCTACTTTCTCCCTCTCTCTTTCTTCCTGCTTTCTAGACTGAGCTCAGCTATAGCGAGCTGGCTGCCCCAATGGTGGGCAGCGCCGTCGGCGTCCAGCGTTTGACACCTTATTGCAGCGCCACCTTGGGACGTCCGAGGCAAACGGAACTGAAGCGAGCGGAGCCGAACATCTACTCGCAGGTAAATGTTATGATGGATGATGATATTTTGGCTGACTGGCAGGCGGCTACAGCCTCTGGCAGCAGCTATGTGGCAGGTGCTGTGGTCGATAATGTGGGCGGGGCTGGCCCTCTCTTTATGCAGGGCTATGCAACGCGTGTGTAGAAACTCTGAGTGTTATTGTAGCTGTGTTTAGTCTTATGTTCTGTTGTATTTATTTTTTATTTGTAACTTGTGCTTAAATAAATTCGAAGAAACCTTTGTTATTCTTGCATCTGCAGTATAAACTTCTAGCTATTCGACTTTAAAATGTGTTTAAAAATGTGGAAAAATCAATTACTGAAAACTCATAACTCATTGGAAACTGAGTAAATCATAGCTGGCACACAGAAAACTTCAGTTATGAAGTAGCACACATTTGTCTTTAATTGCCAGAAAGCAGTTGCATAATAACACTCATACGCAACGTGGCACAGGGGAACTGAACAGTATATAGAAGATTGCATTTGACACTCGAATTCATATAGACAGAGGCTGTAAATTCAATCGAATGCTGGAACTGAAAACTTGTCAATATGAGTAGTTTTCTGAAATCGTTCTGAATAATACTCATGGATGAAATCCCCACACCAATAGGTCAACTCAAGCCACAATTTCAGTTCCTGCAAAAAAGAGTAACGAGACGTTTGTCTGTGTCCTGCTTTGGTATCAATTATTATTGTAATGACATGAGTTTAGCACATGTTCAACTCGGGCATTCGTAGTTTTTGAACGGATGTTTTGCTGGTCTTTTCCCTACCGTACTGCCCTTAATATGCACTTAAATAATGTGTATGGTTGTGTGTTTTGGTAACCATTGAACATTCTCAATGTGCCCACAGCAAACAACTTTTATGGCCCAGCAAAACTGTAAGAAGACAAACAACAACAACAACAGGGAGAACAACCATGAAAACCATTTACCTAATGACATTGTACGGTTTTATTGTCATTTATCGAAAAGTTTTACACGACACAAAGTTCTTTGAGTCTGTGTCTCTGGTTAGCAGACAAAAATATTTGCTGTTGATTTCAATTTTCAGCTTTCAGTATGCAGTTTTATATTTTTAGACCGCGTACGCATAAAGATTAGAGGGGTCTGTTAGGTGTGGCAGAAGAAGCCATTTGCCTAGCCATAATTTTTATATATTCTTGATCAGCATCAACAGGCGAGTGGATATAACAATGCCCGTCTTTTTGTGTGTCTCATACACACTGAATTAGTACAGGGTCTTTTGAAGTCGGCTCTCACAACTTAATAGCTTTTAGTTTTACATTTTTCAGCTTATCATTTTTTCGTTTTGCCGGCAATTATTTTAATTCGATTATATTTGTACTTTGTGTTTCCGAGTTGACTTTGTGGTTCTCTATTTTCTTTTTTTTGCGTGTTTCCAAAGTTTTCAAACTATGCTTCATGTCAGACTTTCTGCTAAGGGGATTACGTGTGTGAATTGAAAAGGCGTGTTGTATAAACAAATAATTTAATCAGCTTTGACTTTTCGATTGAATAAGTGAAAATTTACGACAAATCAAATTGAGGGAGGAGGAGGGAAATGCCATTGGAAAAGATACTTTTGTTTTAAATGAAAAAGAAGTTTGTATAGCATTCAGCTAATAGTTGAGCGATACAAAAAAGTATTTTAATCAGTCTGCAATTCATGTGTTATTAATTTATTTATTGGCTTTCTCATTTTGACTGAGTTCTGTGGCATTCAATTTTAATTTATTTAACGTGGAAAATTAATTTCATTAAAAGCACGTTGAGAGCATTAAGAGAACAACATAAATTGTGGCCACACATTCGCAAATAGACAAACACACACACACACACCCGACACCACACACCCACATACGCAAATATCGGAGGGGATAGCGTTATAAATATACCTCGCGCACACATTTGGACAACTCACACACACACTCTGCTTTCCCAATGGGCAATTATTGTTGCCTTGTAAATGGGAGAGCAAAGCATTGGCTAAGTAAGCAGTGGTAACTAACAACAACAACTAAAACGAGGGTAAAACACAGCATCAACAACAATTACAAGCACAAAAGCGCCATGGCCAACCACCTTGTTGGTGGTGCCAGCAATATATATGTGGCTGCCACACGCACACACTGAACACTCACACACAAACACAGCCAGATACTCTCACACACACATAAACAACATCTCTTCCTTCCTCTTCCTGCAAGTTTTCAACTTTCCCACCTACGCGCATTCATCTGCTGCATATATTAATTTGAGTGTGTAAGTCAACAAAGCAGCCATTGTAATTAGGGGCACATGGCCAGCGAGGGTTGCTTAGCAAGTATTAAAATTAAAAAAGTTTTGAATAAACCTATAAGAAACTAAATGATTTCTTTACAAAAAAATCTTATAAATAAATTTAAAAGTAAAAAATATAATCCATTTATTTAAAACCCCGAGTTATCGGAATAATAGTTGGCTTAAGAATTTAACTTTTAATTTTATTCAACTATTAAGTTCAAGTCATTTAAAACTATAAATATATGAAAAACTATTTAAACTTTAAGATTAAATGATTTAAGTAATAGCTGACTAAGTGTAGGCAGCAGTTGAGGCTTAAAACACACACACACTCCCACAAATTCATGCGCTAACTTTTTGCATATTAAACATTACATTACTAATTACTCTCCCATTTCTCCCACTCGCCCACCCGCCCTCTCCTCCTTCTGTCTTTGCCTATACCTCTCTCTCCCTGTTTATCACTCGCACACATATAGATCGATCTGGCACATCATCCAATGTACTCAACGAGTCCCATGTTTGGAACGAACAGCACCATCACCGGTGTCACCATGTCACATCCATCACAATTGGCCACCTTCTCGCCGACGCCGCCACCTCCTATATTTGCGCACAGCGTGGTCACCACTGGCGATGGTCTGCTGCAGCCAGTGACGTGCATGGGAGTGGTGGCCACGTCTTCGGCCGCTGCAGCTGGCAATGGGCCCGTCCAACAGCACCAGCAACAGCACCAGCATCAGCAGCAGCATGCAACATCTGGCGGCGGAAACGGAAGCATCGTTGGCGTTAACGTCGGCGTCGGCGTTGGCGTTGGCGTTGGCATGAGCCTTTATGGCAGCGATGTGGTAAGTGTCAGTTTGATGTACTTCAGTCCTTCTAGTCCTAGTCAGGGGCAGTCTACTTCTGGCTGCTTGTTGATAGCAACCAGTGGGAAGTCAAGTCGCTTAATGTCCACAATGTTGAAAGCGTCAATATGCAAAGTGGATTTTTGGTGGGTGGTTGAGTACGTTGGGCGCACATTTATCACTGACCCCGCACCACTCACTCTTGAAGATTCTTTTGTGAATTTCTTTTATATAAATTGCAGCCACTGGGGCGAAAAATGGAATTTTGCGGTTGGTCTGATAACTGCTCAAGGGATTGCTCAGAAATATGAACACTTTTCACATCGAACAGCCTCAAGTCTGCGTCATTATTGTGCTAACTGAGCTATTAGACAAATCGTTTATCTTAAAGCAGTTCGGAATCAACTAAAGAACTCTGAAAATACCAGAATAAGCAGCACTTGGTCTCAAATTTAATGGATAAAGTTCAAAGCGGTAAATGACCTCAAAATGTGCATAAAATGACAGCCGCAGTATATAAATAAAAAAGTAACAAAAAAATCATTCGCCGCTTGCTGTGACGTGGAAGTTTACCCCTTTCCCACTTGCCTTCCATCTCCATCTTTCTCTCTTTCCCTCTTTAGTTATCACTATCTCTTCCCCACTCGCATTGTCTCTGTCATTTGTTCTATAAATATGCCATTATGTGTGCGCTTGGAGACGCGCATTGCGTTAGTCCTGGCGACTGCTGCAGGCCGAGGCATTGTCCTTTTCGCATTACACGAACTTGGTGTATCCGTCTCGTTTGCACTTTTTTAAAAATTGTTTCTCTCTCTCTAGCTTGTTTTTTTGTTGCAACCGTTTCACGCTAAAGGACACTGCGGTGTGGCAACTTTTGACTCTAATGATTGCAATTATTATAGCCCACAAAAAAAGCACCAACACCAGCAACTGAATTCACAACGTTTTTTCGCTCTGTTTTGACATTGCCTTTTCTTTAACGCTGAATGACTTGTTGTTGCCTTATCTGTGTGTGTGTGTGAGTGTGGCTGTGTGTCCCTAGAGGTTTTGAAAAATGCAAGCCAAAAAGCAGTGAGGCGCGCAGAGCAGACCAGAAAACACAGTACAAAAACCAGTGCCAGTATGCGAACCAAAGCGAGATGAGGACGGGGATAAGGACGAGGACGAAGACAAGGGTTTGACTTTGGTGTCTGTATGTGACTGTTGCGATGTTGCCCGGGGAGTTGGTGACCGGCAAATGGTTAGATTTGGCACAGCGGTACCATGAACGAAACCAAATAACACGCATACGCCCAGTCGCCCAGGCCATGAAACTAGGAGACTACCTCCCTGTCAAGGGTACAATGGGCGATGAGACGTATTCGGGTAATGCGAATTCGTAATAGCTCCAGCTCCGGGTACTCAAATAATGTGCGCCTCGTTAATTTTAAAGCAGAGCTTTTTACTGTTTCATGTTTTCGACCATGGCCCACGCCACTTAGCTGTCTTTCGTTTTTTTCCCATTTATTCCACTCGCTTTTTTCTCGTTTTTTATTGCATTTAACTTGTCATTGTGTCTGGGATACTCTATGGATTTCTTGTTTTTAATAGCAAGGGGTATCCACAGTTTCCTATAAGAGAAACAAACATAATTTAGGATGCTTTATTTATCAGATATTAAATTCAAACTCAAATCGAAATATAAAGAGTCTCATAAATTGTTTTCTTGTTTTCCATTCCATTGTGTTTATTAGACCAAGCCACAACTTTTAAAGACCGTGCCAGAGGAACTGCATCATCAACTAAATGGCGAGGAAGTGCTGATTACACAGGACCGCAGTCATGGAGTGGGAACGCGATTCTGACGCTAAATGAACGACAAGCCAATCATATAAGCCGGAAACAAATAAAACAAAAGCTAAAAATAATAATAAAATTAAGAGTAAAATAAAAGTAAAGAGAATGGAAGGAAAAACGTAATGAGTATTAGGAGAAACCTAGTGAAAATTGACTATAAGTTATGTGATGTGGACGGAAAGAATTTAAATCTGAACTGGAACTGGAAGAGGAAGTGGAACTGGAAGTGTCGCCAAAGCATTTAGGGGAATTGGATAGATTGTGGGGAAGGCGGGAAACGGTACTGAGAAATGTGTAGCACTTTTTAAAGCAGCAAAGAATCTTCGTCAAATAATGTATAAAATTTTCAACAACAAAACTTGAATGTGAAATGTCTATCAAAATAAGCGAAGAACACTTAGAAATCTAAGGATATTTCCGCAAACGTGTAAAAACTTGAACACTTAAATGAACAGATCTATTTATTATTCAATCGATTTAAATGATATTTAACTTAGCTGTATGATGTGAGCATTGAATGAATTGTTAATGTATTTTTAAATAACAGCTTTAAGCGCCAGATTCTAGAAAACTTTTAGCCAAGTAAACTGAGAAACTGTAAGTGAAAGTGAGAGTTAGAGTGGATAACGAAAGAGAAAGAAAGTGAACATGGATGTAAGATAAATTGATTATTGTTGTTAATTTATGTTTGTGAGTAAGAAACCCAAAAGAATATTAACATTTAGCTTGATCTTAAGGCATAAAAACCATTTATTACAAGTAAATCAAATTCGTCTAATTATAAGGCCCATTTAGCATAGCGTACAAAGGAAATGTAATTACCAGATTTGTTTACATACTCGAAATGGCATTAAGAATTTAAAAGCAAAGTCAAATAAGTGAACTTAATAATAAATGGTTAACTTAACAGAAATAAATTCAATTTAGCAGCGGAATGTTTGCATTTTATACGTAACACAAAGAAGGACCTTCTCTTCAAAAAGGGGAAGAATAACTAAACACTTAAACATACATACTAACAGTAAATGGGAAGTAATTAATTAATAACAGTATAAGCAACTGCATGTAAAATATTTAACTGAAACACTTAAAAAATGTATTTAGAGCTAAGTTACAATTTATAAATACAATGAAAATGAAAATAAAAATAGTTAATAAATTTAATTTAATAAAATGTATTATTAAAAAATATCTACTTTGTTTTTATACGGGGTTCATTGAACGGATGGCGATGACAAACATTTTGGGGAGACATCTTCCGACGAGCACTGTAATTTGATGTTCCCAAACATTTTGCTAACCGTGGGCGTGACCATCGTGCACTGGGTGTGGCCCATATGTGTTTGTGAGTATCTGCGTGTGTGTGTGTGTGGGTGTGTTTGGCGTGTGCCTTGTTACAAACGCCAAATATTGACAGGGCGCGTGCACAAACACACGGAAACGGAAGTCAAGCTGAGCGACACGACCACAGCGACAACAAGTACAACAATGAGAACAAGTACACCAACGAGAAACAGCAACGAGAACGACAACGGCAACGACAACGACAACCTACAAACGACACTGACAACGAGAAGGACAACGACAACGACAACATTGCCGATACATCGTTCAAAAATTGTCAGCCATGTAAATTTTGTATGCGAAAGCACTTAACACCATTTTCGCTTAAGCAGTGCAAACAGACAGGGACTCAACTAAACAGGAAGGATAGTGCCGGTGCTCGAGGGACAGCCACCAAACTCACAGGTGTACTCGTAGTCGGGCCATATCGTAGACATCATTTATGACTGGGCCAACATTACATGGAAAGCAAATTATGCAAATTTCGACCACAGCGTCGATGACTTGTAAATTTTGGTAGCGCTTCGGTTGAAACCTGTTAAGATATGAAGATATGCCAAAATTCACACAAAGCCACGCACAAGCATGCAAATATTTGATACGAAGCACATGCATATGTATGTTGTATAGATACTCTTAAGGCATAAGGCTCAAGCATCGGCAGTCGAATCAATTTAATCCGCTCGCATGTCAAAAGGTGAAGCCACAGACCACAGGATGACGCAGGATGGCTTGGAAATAGAGTGAAACACGCTAAATGGATATTAATTAATCAAAATTCACTACATAAATTATAAATTAAAGACTGTTCGTTATTGTTTTGTTTCGTGTCTGTTTTAGTGTTAGTGTTGCCTTTAAGCGTCATCAATCAAGCGGCAATTAAGCGAGACAAAAGTTGAGCATTCCCCGGAGAACTTTCTATTTATTATTATTTTATCTATTATTTTGAGCGAGCGAACGAGCCTGATGACATAAAAATAGCATTTCATTGTATTCTAAATCATAAATAAATATTTCAAATGAATTGCAATGTGCTTTTTTATGACCCGGGTCTGCAGAAAATAAATTTTTCCGATTTTGTGACAGCCAAAACACATAAAGTGGAGTAGAATTCAATTTTCATTGCTATTCCCCTAAGGGAAAATACTATAACTGCAGTTTTATTTTATCATAAAAAACGGGACCCGCTTCAAATAATGGAAAATTTATAAAATTAACATTGTATTTATTTTACATTATTTATGAGGAAAGGTTTGGCTGACCTTTGTTTAACTGGTTGAGGGAAAAGGTCCTTGATGAGTTTTGTGGTAGCCGCAGCTTCTTTATGTAGTACATCAAATGGTAGGTTGCACCGCTGCTCAATTAATGTGTTACACACACTCAGAGAGGGAGTTTGAAGTGCTCATTCCAAATAGTTTATTCATACGACTCAAACTCCAACTGACATTCGACATGTTCACTGACGATTTTAACAATCGTATGCCGCTCTCTTCCCCCCTTGGCCCCTTTTTGATAGGATTGTCCGACTGCCTGTTGGCTGAATCTAACTATGATAAATGGCAACCAGAGTTCGTTTACAATTTGTAATTGTTAGAGCGCATTGGCAAAGTTTTCATGTATTTATGCAACATTTGTTTTTAATTGATTGTTAAAAATGACTAACGACATTCGGTCTGTGGCTATGCCGTGTGATTTATGCGATTGCCGAGCTAATAAAACGGCATCAAAAAGTCCTGCAATTAAGCGCATTTTTTGGTCCTTGTACACTTAAGTCGCCATTAATGCGACTTCGCGGCTCTTTTCGTTCCTCTGATCCGTTTGACAGAGCGTCCGTCTGTCCGACCTCCGTCTGTCGACCATTTTGTTGAGCACACTACAGCTGTCTGATTTATAAGCCGACACTTACAACAAAAGCGACAACGGCAACAATAACAACGATGGCTACGACGCGAGGCATTTACAGCTGACCACTGAAATTTTCTTACCACTCTGATTTATTTACATTTAAGCAATTTCATCGCCCCGACCATAAGAGTTGGGGGCCGTGAGGAGGCAGAGGAGGTATTTCAGTAAATGGCATCCGGAAATGCACAGCATTGCAAGCGGAAATTGGCAAGCAGTTGCGACAAAAGGGTTCCCTCTGACCCTCCGACACTCCGATCCACTGAGCCAAGTGACCCTCGTGTCTGCTGCCACCAGACAAGATTAATGTAGCCGCTTTTATTGTTTGGCCAGTTTGGTCACTTGCCGACCATTTTATACAATTTATTGTAAAAAAATGACAGCAGCAATCCAAAATAAAACACATGGAAGTTTAATGATTTGAAGGGTGAAATTATAGCCGAAAATGCAGCATTGATAAATCAATAGATATAGTGAATGATTTCAATTCACTTATATGTTAAGTTGTTTAGTGTATAAAACAGAAACTATATCATTTATTTGTCTGTTCACCGCAAACCCATTTGAATGCATTCCACACCACAAAACTAAATTGCCAGGCAAATAAACAGACAAACATACAAACAGACACAAGGCAACACATAATGTGCAACAAATCTGCGCAATTTTCGGGCAAACAAATCCATTTTAATACGACTGCAGACACGCACACCAAATAAATTCGATGAGGCACCTTTGGAATGGGGCATACATTTCGGAGGCGACACCGTTGTGACACACGCAGCAGGCAGCAGGAAGAAGGCAGGCAAACAACGTTCGAAGGTTAAATAAATTTCCAAGCGACGTTGCCAGGAGTCAAACATATGCCCAGCGCCGGTAGCCATAAATATTTGGGATACCGAACCCGAACCCCAAAAAAAAAAAGGGTTCAAAACGAAGGAGCGAGACAAATGTGACGCACATTTACATAGAAAGTACCTGGTGGTGCACATTTCCTGTCTTTTAGATGCGTCCCCCACTTTCCGGTTAGAATGGCGGCGTCAAAACAACATTAAACATGAACCGACCTGGAACGCATGCCGACAACCGGAAGTGAATATAACACGCACTGCGTATACGTAATGCTCTCTCGAATAACATAAAATTTGAAAAGCGAGCAACACTAATACGGTTGGGAGCCCCACTCTGTGCTGCCCTTTGCCGTTATGTGCCCCACAGCTTGCAAATTATTTTTTTAGTACTTCTTTATTCAATGCGCATTAGGCGCACACTCAACTTTGGATTTGGGTTCAGAATCAAGTTCCATGCTCTCACTGCTTACGCGAATTTAAATCGTAAATAAATCGTAAAGATGCGGGTGAATGTGACGAGGCTTCCTACTCTCTTAGGAATTGGGATTGACAGTGCTTTTTGTACGTGTGTATTTGCGTGTGTCTTGTGTGTGTGTGTGTGTGTGTGTGTGTGTGTGAATACAAAAAACTAACTAATGTCGCCCTTTTAATTTATGTTGAATTTTTTACATCCTTTGCGTGTGAACGGCGGTGTATTCACTCAGTTCTCGACGGCGATGATTAGGTTTCCCAAGTGATGGCAATTTATATATATTTATACATTTGAGAAAAGGCAGGATAACTCAAAGCACGTGTGCGTTGAAAGGATGACAATGTCTAAAAGGGTAGCATGAAAGATAAGACTAAACAAGCGTAGAGTTCTTTTTACTTTTTGTATCTGAAGATTAACTGCGTATTCGATTATTTACATGCATTGAAAGAGTTGTATTAGGAATTGGAAAACGACAACGATTTTATTTATATTTTTTAAAATATTCAAAATGTTTTAATTTATTAGTATTGACGTCAAGTTGATGTGTTAACACAATATTATTTTTTGCTTAAAAATGTAAGCATTTTTCTTAGTAATCAAACATAAATCGAAGCTGACTAATGCCTATTTTTTAACCAACTATTCCATCACTTACAAATTCCATTAATTCAAAATGAGGCTATTGAAAAAACACGACTCCCGAACTGACCGGAGAGTGTTTTCATTGTCAGTCAACTGGCTATTTAATTTTACAAAATTCATTTGGAATTTTCATTATTAGGATTGAACGTTTGCAGCATTCCAATGCAGCCTCAATAGCTCACTGACTGATTATGCAGTAAATAAATGCAAATTGCATATTTATATTTTGTTAATCTAATGGGCATAACTCACATTGGTATGAATAATATCAAATATTACACAAGTGGAAAGCCCTCAACTAAACTAGGTATGAAATGACGCATTGTAATATTTGCAAATTGGTTTATTAAATGTGCTTCATTGATAATTAATAAATTGCGCATCGCTTTCAAATTGCACACACACACACATTCACAGGCAACAATAGCTGGTCAATCATAAAGAGATGAGCTTCATCTAAGCAGACATTGTGGCTGACTGCACAAATCAAATAACTGCATATGCATTTATATGCTAATTATTTTTATTCAAATTTAATTAGATTTTTTCCATAATGTTAATTTACTTTATTTACGTGTCGATAATAATAATATGCGGATTGAATGGACAATAGACTTTAAGTGGAGTGGTATAAAAACACATTATTAATATGAAATTTATATCGTTAATTCATATCGCTTACTTAATGCACTTTTTACTGTGGCTAATATGATTTAGCTTTGTTCAGTATTGCAAACACTTTTTATAAGTAGCTTATAATTACTGCAAATCAATTAAAGTTTATAGATAAAACTTAGCTGAAACTATAATGGGCTTTGATAGATTTAAAGCTACAAGAGTGTCAAAATTTGAAGCACACTCATGATCTTGTTTTTTGCCTTGGAGAATTACCAATATTGCTGGGTAAAGAAAATAGTTTAACCAACTTTTAACCGGCCATAGCACTTATTGTTTAGTAGACATGATTTAAATGGTTTCAGCTCGGAAGAATTTTGTGGCCTCTCGATTATTGCCAGCATAGAATTTTCAAATGTTGATGCTTAACAAAATTAACCTTTGAGTGTTCTTCAAGTTCTTAAGGCAGTAAAGTTTTATTTTTAACTTCCTCGCACACCAATCCCTCATTTCTTTCACGTGTATGCGTGTAAGGGTGTGTGTGTGTGTGTGTGTGCGAGTATGTGTGTACTTTGTAAAGTTGACTACGCTAATATGTCACTTTGTCGTAGCAAAAGTTAACTCTGCCAAGTCAGCCAACAGCCTCGCCCACTGGCATTGCCTGCACTTGGGTTTTGCACTCAACTCAGTTTTTTAACCGCGTAATCAAAAAGCGTACTGGGGTCTATTAGACTTGGCAGAAAATAAAGTGCATTAAATTGGGAAAGAGGCGTGCCCCAGAACAGACTGTATGGCAGGCTTATTTAATTATTTTTGGACCCCGAAAAATTAATAAAACAAAATAAGAAGAACAGGCAAACTATTGTGGATATTTTTTCCAAAATTCCACAAAATGCATGCCCACTGATGTGTTCTGGGAGTTATTAGATTGAGGAAGTATAGGCCATAGGAGAGATCGGTCGAAAGCAATAATTTGTATATGCAAATGTTGTTTTTACTAAGCAGTCCCAGCTAGACTTAACTAATGTATTAACTGTACCATTTGGTATAGGCCAAAAATGTCCAATTTCCGATAAGTAAGAAAAACTATTGACTACTGTATGACATGTTGATATGATATGATATACCTAAATATAAAGATAAGATTTCTTGAGAATAAGTACTCGGTTTTTTACAGTCGGCCCGCTCGTCTAAAGCTTTTCATGCTAGTTTGTACCCTGTGTTTATAAATTCGGGTATACGTGACTTTCTAGCTTAGTTAGGAGTCTACCTTTGACGTTAAGTATATGTTATAAACTTTTGTAGATTTTTTGCTGACCAGAGACGCAGGGTGTTTTAAAGTCAGTCTGTTTTCTTTCTAACTAACTTGGTTGTTTGCCTTGCGATTGCTGCATGCATGTATAAGCATGTGTGAAACCAAAAACCAAGCCAACAACGTTGCACAGACAAAGCACGAGCGACAAAGCGACTGAGTGGCAGAGTGAGAGAGTGAGAGAGAGAGATAAGGCGAATGTGCGGCAAAGAAGAGAAATATTGTGCGAGATAGTGAGAGACACTCACCGTGTTGCGGTTCTTGGACCGATGTTCAAAGCGGTTGGGCTTTTACCTGCTGCTGCCTTACCTGTGCACGTTTCGGCATTAAATTTGCACTAACACAAATTGTCGCTTACTCGTACATAGAATGTTACACACACACAGCCAACAACTCGATTTGTGCGTGTGTGTGTGTGTGTCACCCATCTTAAAAGCCATTGCACAAAGACAACATATAAATTGAATTGTTGGCAAGCCAAACGACACGAAATGAAATGAAATTTCAAGAAAATGTCGCTGATTTCAAGTAAGTGTAGTAAGCAAAGAGAAAGATAAATTCTATATAAATATATACCTGCATTAAAGACACGTGCTACAGTCGACTCTTGTGTAAAGCCTAAAGTGTCAAATAGAATTTGCGGTTTCTGTAATTATAATTTCATGAAACTCTCATTAATTATCCAAGTACAACAACACAGCATTTAAATTTCACATTTATTACAAATATATCAAGTGAATTGAAGTTAAATCGAATCACTTAGGAAATTCTATGTTAATTTGAAGTCTGATTTTCTAATTAAGGCAGAAGGCATTACATGAGAAGGTAAAAAAAGTAAATCTGAATAGTTGTGATAGAAATCGTATACAGTTTTGTTATTCATGTTAAGGAAGACAGTTATTTATGCTACTTTCCTGAGTTTATTACTTAGTACACAATTGAGAAATTATTGCATACCAATTTGTTAAAATTTTAGCCTGTATAGAATTACTACACTTTCCTAGGGAGCTTCAGTTTAAACGCTTACTGAGGAGCATCGGAGGTCTTGGTCTTTAAAGTGCTGGCATGTTTGTTTATTTTTCACGTGCAGCAGCACACTTCTACGATTCTGGCACCTTTTTGATTATAATTTACGAGTAAATGTTGTTGTAGTGAAATTTGTAAAACTTTTACTTGAAAAGCAACCGCACAACTTCTTCATATTGCAAACACATTTGCCGTGAGCTTCGGCTGCCAAAAGGTGGCATGCAGGTGTGCAAGTGTGCAGCTGTGCAGCTGTGCATGTGTGTGTTCAAGTGTGTGAGTGTGGTGCAAAAGTAACTTTTAAAAGCCAAGCAAAAAGTTGCAGCACAGCACGTTGTTGTCCTTTTTATTTTTTTTGGGTTACTTGCGCCCAAAAAGTTTTGCTACATTTTATTAGAATTTAAAATACATGCAGACGCCATAAATTTTATGAGCTGATGCGACAAGCGAAAGTTGCAGCAACTCGCTGCTGCTGCTTCTGCCGAGTGCTGCTGCTGCTGCTCTTGCTGTCCTTAATGCGCCGACTGCTGCATAATTTATGCTCATTAAGCGCAAATGCAATGCTGACCCACATAGGCAATTGACTGCACTTACACGGCCCGACAAAGTAGCCAGCATGCAAGTCGAACTCAGTGCTCAGTTCAGCAGCAAGTGCAACCCGCTCCCATCATCTCTCTCTCTCTCTGGCTCCACCTACAGAGAACCCCTGCCACAGACTGGCAAACGGATTCACGCTGGAATAAATGCCTTTTACTGTTTTGGTATGCAAACTTTTTCGCACTCAAATTGCAGCAGCAGCCAGAAACAACAGCAAAAAGGAAAAAAAATGGTAAAAAAAAAAACGAACACTGTAACTTTCACACATTCAAATACGAGAAGGAGTTGCTAGGATTGTGGAAGGGAACGGAGCTTGTTGGTGGCTGCGACCGCCTGGTTGCACATTTGAATGCCTCAAATTGTTTGCTGTTTTGTTGCTGCTGCATTGTTTGAAGCCCAGCAACGATGAGAGACGTAAAGAGCCACACTTCTCCCACCCCTCTGCAGCCCTTCCCATGGTTTTTTTGTCACAGTTACAGGAAGAGAGCAGCCGACGTCGCTACTTTCTCCTTTGGCGACGTTGCCGAATGAATTGCAATGAAATTTTGAGGCAACGTTTCTGCTTCTTTCCTTTTTTGCATACAGCATTTTTGTTAGACTATAACGATGGCGACGGACCGGCACTGGAACTGGGTATGGGAATGGGAATGGAACTGGAACTGGCTCTGTTTCTATTGCTGCTACTGTTTCTGGGATTGCCTTGGGAGGGGAACATGTTGTTTGGCTCTGACTGGCTCGCTCACTACTTACTGCTCACTTCTCACTACACACTACTCACTACTCTGTGCTCTGAATTCACTGCCTGGTTTGGTTGGATGGCTGGCAATAGCAACAGCAACGCCTGCCAGGCAGTCGTCAGTCACAACTTTTGTCGTGGCTTGGCTCAAAGCCAAAACGAATAGTTTGAATACCCTGTGGCGGCACGTCAGACGAGTCATGCTAAGCTTGAAAACAATTGAAGACTTGGCTGAAAAAGACTGAACAAGTTTCGAATGCTTTTCTAGGATACAAGATGTCTACTGACGAATTTTACCTGGAGTCTTGAAAAGCACACATGACACAACTAAAAAGAACAGTTTCTTTCACTCTCTATTCAAAATATGTTTCTTTTGGAGTTTTCTATAGTAACTTCAAGTCTAGCTATGCAGCGTAAGACAAGTCTTGCTTTTGCTCTTTCTTTGGTACTGCCGGAAGTTTGGTTTTAGAAATCGAGCGACGAAACAGACAAAACGACGACAGACGCTCTCACTCTTGCTGGAATTGTTCTGGTCGGGTGAAGTGTCCCAATGGTCTGAACCATTCGTTGGTCTTTGGTTTGGAATTCATTAAAGTCAACGGCTCACATATGCGTGCAAGTGGCAGGCAGCAATGAATTTTATAGGCCAGTCCATGCTAATTTTCCAGAAATTGGATGGTCTACTCGAACAGCAGTACACCCACACAACCAACCTACAGCCTTAAACTCCACAACGAGGGTGGGCAAGGGGACTCTACATACTTGCCATCATTTTGTAGTTAGTTTTCTCGGTGTTGGCCAGTTTTATTTCCGTCTGTTTTGCAAGTTATTAACATGACTTTATTAACACTCAATTTGGGTTGTTGTTCGTGGCGCGGTTTCATTTTATTTGCACACAAACAGAGCGAAGCATAAAAACAGCAATACATAGAAAGACAGAAACAGAAACAGCAATAGCTATTGCAGCAGAAATGAGTGTAACCAAAAAAGAGCACAGAAAATTCTTGTTAAATAAACAACAAAAAATAAAAAGAAATTTAGACGCATTGGCCATTTGTTTAAGCTACACAACTCCACTGAACAAGGCTCGTAGTCTGACTTTACACTCATAAAATACTGTCAACGGGATGTGGTAGTATTTTCAGGCAAATTCAGCTGTTGTCTAATTTTGCATGGGTTATTATAATAACTGTGCCTTTTAGGGCTATCTTTTTACAGGCATCTTTGACAGTCCACTAAATGATTCCAAATTCTATTTATTCCTGTGATTAACTATATTAAAATTTGCATCGGTTTCCCATGATTAGAATTCATAGAAGATATTTCTAAAAACTGATGTTTTCGTTATTCATTACAAATTTCCTAACTTTTAAATAATCCAAAATTACAGCATAATAATTGTACCTACACCCCGCTAGTGTTTTGCAATCTTTTTACGCTGTGCCAAAATAATTAAAGTCATTCAGCTGATGATGTCACAAGGTTTTTATTTATGCTTTACGGTAATTACACAGCTGCCAGGACAAAACTGAAATTGAATGCAGCCTCGGAATGGTAGAAACAGTGAGCACCTGACAGGCAGTTATGCAACAGTTTTCAGTGTCCATCCATTTGAGAGGAATTTTGAGTGCCTAAAAGGCATCAAAGCAGCTCAAAAACTAATTGCAACTACACAAACAGAGCACAAACCAGCAACAATTATACACAAAATTGAGGGTAAAAAACTTTATTAATTGCAAAAATGCCCTCGCCAGGCTGCGGAAATAGTTGAAATTGAGACTGAAGTGCCCGAAGGGTCCAAGCTCTGGAATGGTGCTGGAATGGTCTGGAGATGCAAAAGTTGACAACTTCATTTGCAACACTGCTACGACGTTGGCACGCCCTCTTGACTCAACCCCTGTCTACCTACTCTTACTCTTAATTTTCTCCTCTTCCACTCCCTCTCCCCCTCCTCTACCTTTACACCCACCCACTTTCCTTTGTCATTGTTCAGGCGCTCGCACCTACTTAACTTTTAATTAAAGCAAACAAAAGCGAAGGCGGAGCGAGGGTGGCTCGGCGTGGTTGTGAGAGTGTGGGGTACAGGGGGGGCGCCTCAGAGAAATATCAAATGACGCCAAGTGACAAAAACCGTAAAACGAAACGTGCAAATAAAATGTTGGTTGTAACAAAAGCTGTCGAAATTAAATGGGCCGCCAAAGCGGAGAAGCTAAAAACTGAATTTTAAAAGAAAACCCAGCGACTCTTCGTCGGAAAGTAAGATAAAGATAGAGGAGGGCGAAGGGGATCCAAGGGGGGTATGTCATTGTCTTTTTGAGCTTTTGCCTTTGATGTTTTGTGCCAAAATTTGCATATCATGATACGCAGCTAAGACGCAGACACAAACTTACACACAAAGGCTGCGAATGACACTAGCACTTTGAGGCTCCGAGATCAGCAACGACTTTCACTTTGTCTGCTGCTTACAAATTTCCCAAGGAATTTTAATGTCAGCTCTACTACGTCCCAGAAATAATACCCCCTTATACTACCCTCCTCCTCCATGCTGCGAAGTGATAAGCGAAAATCTAAAATAAGAAATACAAGTAATATTATTTGTAAAGAACTGAGAAATGCACAAATGAAAGTTTTTACAAATTTTTATACTGCGATTAACACAAAAAAATCAACTGAACTATTGTTTGGCCCACGAAGCCGAGAAATTAGCAATTAAGTTCACCAAATAATTAAATTTATTAATTGAATAAACGAACACAATCACAAATTATGCGTATGCATAACACATATATATATGCTATTAAATACTAATGAGTCGCATTAATACTTGCTAAAGTGCTAATAAGTTTAACGTAAAATTGTTATAAACATTACTCGTTTCAGCGCAATTATATACACTAATATCAGCTTATATAATAAATATTATTATACAATTAATGCGTTCAGTAAATAAATATTTAATATGTTAACTTGTGAATAATGTTTATCCCACGTATGTTATTGACCGGGCTTTAAACCATGATCCAGCCTGGAAACAATAATAAATAAATAACCCCCTTACAGTATTAACTTATGAGTGCGCACATGTAATATTTGATTATAAATTTTACAAGTAAAAATGCTACGGTCTAACGAGCCAACTGTAATCATACAGTACGATTTCCATCGGACATCGATATGTTGACTCGGCTGTTGCCCACCTTTCCATTAAGTCCAGATTTGATGACTCTAACTCGTACAATCTCGAAGATCGAACAGACGGAAATTGCTAACATATATCGCTGATCAAGAATATATATAATTTATGGGATTGGAAACTCCTCCTTCCTGTTACGCACATATCGCTTCCTACAAACTTAATGTAACCATCTACTCGTTTTTGGAGTAAAAGGTCTGACAATTTCATAATATGTATATGCATTATATAGTGAACTGGTCGGTATAAAAAGCAATTGATCGAACTGATTTTTGAATATTAGTTAACAAGATAGATGGATTTTTAACTGGGATTTATAGACTGTACCCTAAATTTTGATTCTTAAACCGCCGCATATGACAGTAAAAATAATAATTTATGAAATTTGTATACACAATGTCTGCACTAATACAAATATCTGTCGCACGTGTGTTTATGGGGACACATACATATGTTAAATTACCCTAACATACACATACACAATTATCATCTGTGCGTGTGACATTGTAGTATGAAAATAAAAGAAGAAATTTGTTTGTTTCTCACAAAGAGATGTAAAGAGACAACGTGTAAGAGGCAGACAGTGAGATAAGAGTAGTAGAGGAATAGGGGGGCGGAGAAAGAAGCAATGGAGTCACGGCCACGCTGCATGGAAATTAAATGGCGTGCCATTTCCGTGTCGTGACAGTCATTTCCGTTTCCTGTATTTATACAAATCACAAAGTAAGCCAAATACATGGCAGGCACGCAAGGCGACACGACTTGTCTGCCCCTGTGTGTGTGTGTGTTTTTTATGTGCAGAAAAAAAGTTAAAAATACCAAAAAGCGACCATAAACTTTAAACGTCTTTATGAAGCCAACAACAATGAGCCGAGCACATAAACTTAAAATGAAATGAAATCAAATAAACAAACGTGTAACGAAATAAAAATGAGTGAATTGTCTGATAAATGTGATGTTGGTTGTGGCTGTTCGGGGTGAATACAACAGGATATTAACGAAATGTCAACATGTTTGACAAAGTGAAAATTACACAGGCAACAGCCAACAGACAACAGACAGACAAACAATAACAGCAACGGCAACAGCGCGATTCAAATACCCAAATACCCAGTCGCAATGTGTGCGATGTGGGTGCATAAAAAATGAGCCAAGAACGAAACCAGCCACCAAAAGAATCAAAAAACAAAAACCGCAGAAAAAAGAGCACAAACACAAAAAAAACGAACCGCTTAATTAAATTGTTTGTGGGCATTAAAATGACAAAGTAACAAAAAAAATAATAAAATGGAAGGAGAAAGGGAAAAACGAAAAGTACAGTGAAAACTTGAGCCAGAGAGGGTCACAAGTGTCGCCAGTGTCGTTGTCAAGTGTCGCCGAGCTGAGCTGAGAAAAGCAAAGAGAGCAGAGAGGAGAATAGGAAGAGAAGATCTGAACTGATTGGATGTGGCAAGCGGAGCTCGGAATGTGCCAAGCGGCAGACGACCTCATTGTGACGGCGGATTAGCTGCTGACATTCAAGTGAATTGTAATCGTGTCAAAGCATGGCGAAGGGATTAAACTAAGGATTATAACTGGAGCACACACACACACACACGCACACTCTAATACAGGAACACTGGCGCAGCCAACAGCCGCGATAAAGTTGTCAGCACATTTAACAGCATATAAAATGCTTTACAAATCCCTTTAACTATTTAATACTACAATAAATATTACAAAATAAATTATGAAATATTGGTGTTTTTGTTTATTCGCTTTTGTAGCTCATAAATTCAGTTGACTTTAATTAAAGTGTGAACTAACACAAATATATTGAAATACCTTCGTTTGGTAATTATCAAATAAATAGTTATATTAAATAGCGAAATAAATATTTGTACGTCAATGTATGTACACTGCAGATCAAAATTAAATAGTTTGTACATAAAAAATATATACAAAAATTTAATGGATTAATAAAAGGTATGTCAGTCCTATATTCTTCAAACATTTGAATATTCCATCTTTACTTTATAAAAAAAGTTTTCTTTTTTGGACGATTTCCTTCGACAAACTTGTGTTGTCGTATCGGTACACTGAGTGTCATCTATTGATGACTGAAGTGCACTCTTGGCTGTCACAGCGCAGAAAAATAAAGTCAAGTATTTTTTTTTTCATATTTATACATAGATTTTATAAAACACACGTTACACTTCTGTGTCGAGCGCCTTGTCAAGCAATTTACATTAAATTCATATTAATAAAATTTATGTAATGCGATAAAACGACATCAGTGGCAATACAACAATAGCAACAGCTACAACAATGGCTTGCTGCCAGCTGAATGTACTGGAATTGAATGAGTTCGGACAGAGATTTTAAAGCCAACAATGTTCGAATTTTGTGTGTGTGGCAAAATTTAAGAGCTGAATGAATATTGTCTACATATGTGTGTGTATGTCCAATATTATGCAATTAATTGCATTGACAACATTATGAAACCTTTGCGAACAATGCAAACTGACAGCTTCAATAAATGCCCCGAAACTGGGAGCAGGATCTATGGGATCTGGTGAGAATAGGGGCGACATACTGGCGTGGCTTTGTCTGGATGCCCAGACCACATGTTAATGGCCACTGTTGAGTGTTATTGTTGTTATAGTCATTGTTGTTGCCGTTGCCGTTGCAATTGCTGGTGTTGTTGTTGTCGCCAACAGCAATTGCAATTTAGTAGCAAAAAGCCTGTGTAAAGTGTTGCACTCGAGCAATTAACTCGGCGCCTCTACCGCACCACCTCAGCCATGGCCCAAATGTCTCCTGGTCAGGTTTCCGCACTCACTCGCACCACGCGGCGTATGCGCAATCAGTTAAAGCGCAAATATTTTATGAGCCATGCGGCAAACTGATTTGCATATTTGCCTGAATTTATAGCTGGGATTTTTCAAGCCCTCCATCCAAACTGCTGGTATTTGTAATCAGCGTGACCAAAATTTGAATTCAAATGACAAAATTCTCACCGTGAGGTCGCAATGAAAGCTGCACTCACTTTGTAATCAATTCTACTACAAAAACCGTGATTTTAAAGGCAGAGGTGAAGGATATAAAAACAAATGTTTATAGAAATTCTAGATTCTTTAACTCGAATAGTAACACTTACATTTCCTTACCGCAATTGTGTATCGATAAGTCAGATACATGGCCTGTCAGTGTCCAGCTTTGTCTTTGATTGAATTAAATTGCCGTGCCATGTACGACTGTTAGTTGCCCGGTTCGAGCCCTGTTCCCGGCCCTGTTTCCTATTTCCTGTTGATTTTGCCATGTTTCATGTTGGCCACTGCACACGCAGTCATTCATTTTCGTGTCCTGACAGTTGCCATTGTCGTCTCTAGCCGAACGAACGTGTTAGGATTTGAAGTAACACGCACAACGCCTTGGTCCAACTGCAATTGCCACAATCGAGTACTCTTTTCTGGCGGTGTCAAGAGCAGAGGCGGGGGAGTATCGAAAATTAAAACCACACGCGGTCATAAATAAAATGGCAAACCTGCACGGGAAAGAATATACAAAATAAAAGAAGAAAGAAAAAGAACATTTAAAAACATTTTAAAAATTGGCACACAAAAAATTCGAAGCCGCATAAAAATTGTTAAACGCCAAAAGCATCAGTAAAAACCCCCTCTGTCCAGAAAACCGAATGCAGCAGCAATTTGGCGCAGATATTGTTTAATTTATTGCAGTTTACAGCGTGCTCGTCTTTTGCCTTTTGCTACCCAATGCTTTTTGTTGTTGTTGTTGTTGTTTGTTTGTTGTTCTTGTTGCCGTCAATGGCCAACAATAAAGCAAAGGAGTGGCTTGAATGGTTGGCTAGATGACTACGAGGCAGCTGGGTTGATGCAGTTGCCAGAATTGGGTTTGGGATTGGGACTGCAGTTTGTTTGCCGAATGGGGAGGTGGCAATAGGGAAACGGGGGGCGTGTCTCGCTGGCAGTTTAAGCCTTTTGACAAAAGCATTTTACACGCTGTGGGGATGCTTCGGTCGCTGACTGTTTGAATTTTTATGAAACTGACAATACGACATCGATCATTGGGGCTTCACAGCACGCTGCAGTGCCAAGAATCGAGAGGACATCTCCGAGTAGGGATAGGGCGATGGAGGCCACTGTCAGGGCTGCCAGCTGCCCTGTCAACATTCACCGCAGCCGCCATCGTACAGGACATTTGTTATTGTTTTTTTTTTTTTTTTTGTCAGCAAACCATTGCAGTTTTATATGGCCAGTAATTATTCGCACTCGCCTCGCTGCAATACTGTTTGGCTTTCCTCCTTTCCGAGTCCCTTACCCATTTTCCGTACATTTCACTTTACTTCTGGCAGTGAATTTAATACTTCTGCTACTTTATAAAGAAACCATAATTATTGTTCAGTCAGAAAACATATAAAATCAAGTTATTATTAAGCAATAAACTTCTGGAACAGCTGAAACCCGTCTGAAACTAGTTTCACTTGGTAGTTGTCCGCACACTTTAGATACTTCCTCTATTCAGTCTTATAAGTTATTAACAATGGGGTATGTTAATAATAATAGTGCTCGTTGTAATGCGCAGTATTTAAGTCAACTCTATTTTCTCGCAGTGTAAGTGAGAATAACTCATTCGAAAAGCGAATTCAGTAGCAAAAGGGGCAAGCAATGATCTAAGCGAGATGCATGTTTTACATCTCGCTCGCACTTGTTCCTATGCGGACAACGCACAAAGCAAGCGAAACAAGATCACGCCATAACTCCGTTACTTTCGTTCCATTAACAAAAGAAACAGGGTGCACTAAAATGGCGACTATACGAAGGCAGTATAGGCATCCATAGTAAAATAGCTGTAATTACAGTGAAGGCCAAACAAGATGGGAAACTTGAATTTACTTAGGTTCAGCTTCATCAGTTTGGCCATAATATTTTATCAGTTAGAGGGAGATTGAATATTTCTTAGAAAAAGAAAAAGTAAAAATATTTTAATGAATGTAAAATTTTGTGGTGGTTGATAATCATTTTTTCTATGATCAACTTGACTCTTCCGAAATAATCTCATATTTCTATGTATACATATAACTCACACTTTCGATTATCTCTTATGACTAACGTGCCATAATCCCAAAGACGAATGCTCGTAGAACTGAATTACTAAGTTAATTGAACGCGCAAAACATAAGATTTGTATGAGTTTATATGGTAATTTCAAGCTGACGCTACCAAAAAAGCTTATAATGAAAATTTGTAACATCAAAAGGCATAGGAAAAGTTAAGGTGCACATATTCACACTCACAACAAAGAGCTGAGAGACATGGCAACCATGGCATCCACTCCCCTTCTACAGATTCCCCTCCACCGCTAATCACCGAAACTGACAGAGCATCGCAGATAGAAGGGTCACTACTCACACATATTCACAATAAACTCACACATAAGCACGGAAACAGGCACACACGCAGGCATACACTAAGGCAAACACACATGCATATTCAATTGGACAAGTGCGTGTAATTGACCCAAATTGTGATGAAATTGCACCAAAGGAGCACTTTGCCAGTTTCCAACTCGTAGAGACCAGCAAGAGCAACTGAAGGCTGACAACTAAAAGTGAAATCAAACGCAAAGCAAGCCAAATTGAGGCTTGATAGCCAACAAAAGTAAACTAGGAGCATCCAGCCTTGTACTTTCAAATACACGCATATGTCTACACTGCCAAAAAACAACCTCCTTGTTCACGTTTTAAACCAAAGTTTATAATTTCGCTATTTATCCGTAATTTGGTCATATTGGTTTTTGAAAGAATTTAGCCAAAATCCGCACTCTTTGGGGGCTCACATCCTTTTTTGCAGTAACAAATTTGCATTTTTGATTTCGGTAATTACTTTTTTTTATCAAGAAATTTGTAGGCTATTGATTGCATCTGGTCTACTGGCGTACCAAACCTCACAAAGGGTACGATGCACTGTTGCAGTCTTCCAAAACATTTTTATCTATAAGCTAAGTATATATAATATATTGTTATATCTCAAGGCTAATGGCAACATTTGCTAATCTTTGGCAGGGCTTTGTCAACTTGATGTCGAATTTCAGGCATGTGCCTTAATAAAATTACTAAAGTTTTGAGCACTCAAGACGAAGACGCCAGAGAGCAGCACAAACAATGGACAGACCAAGCAGTTAAAGTTGCATTTAGCAAAGAAAGCTGTTAGTACTGATACACTGACTGATCGACTTGAGTATGCCCTTTAAAAAGAATTTGAATTGAATACAAAGCTTTAATATAAACCTTTTCCTGATATTTATTTATCAAAAGTTATTGTCGAAATAGAGAAAGGGTGGGAACAGAAAAAAAGTCATCTGTTCAAGTGCAAGTTGCATAAAAGTTAACGTATTAAATGCACCCAATTCACCCATTTACGGCGCTGAGCATAAAAACTTTAGCAAGTTATCAACAATTACGCATAAACAAAAAAGCAAGCAAAAGTTGCGATAAAAAACACACAGCATAAAAATAAATAAATGCCAGCCAAACAGCTTAAGAGCCAAAAGAGGAAATGAGAGGGAGTGGGAGTGGCAGTGGGAGTGGGAGTAGGAGTGGGTGACGAATGGAATGGAATAAGACAAAGCAAAGTCAACGACAACGGCAATAAAAAGCAGCTGCAAGTCAGCAACAACACAGCATTTTGGAGACGTAGAAGCAACCTGATGGGTCTTCTCTGGTCTCCGGTCGCCGGTCTCCGGTCTTCGTCCTGTGGACAGCAGACTAAAGACTACCGACTGCAGACTGCGGACTCATTTGCACTCAACTGCAGCTGTCCTCCTTTTGCTGCACCCAAGCAGCTGCCTCACAATTGGGCAGACTGAGCTGCTTAGCTCTTAAGCGCTGTGACAACTTTTTAAGCAACTTAAAAGTGAAGTTTCTTCGAAGTTTTTTGGCCAAGAGTCGCTCCAACAGTTACCTGCTGATGAAGATGTAGATTTAGGTGTAGATTCAGATGCAGATTCAGATGGGGATGCCAAGCAAAACTCACAGCTCACAGCTCAACATATACAGCTTGTGTTTCAGTTTCTTTTGTTGAAGTTGTGCGCGCTCAGGAATAAATGAAGGTATCAAATTAAAATGCGCTATACCCCTCTCTAAGTGTAGGTGTATCTGTGTGACTGTTGCGCTTGAGCAAGCAGCTGCATCTTTTCGGTACTTCTTTGGCCTTTGTCTAAGGCAAACAAATGCCAGCTCAAATTTAGTTAAGTATTCTCCTTATTTCTTGTACATTTTTTGTTTTAAATACCTGACGAACTTTAGCTTTACCGTGCACTCGATTGACATTCAGCTTGTTTGTAGGCATCCAGAAAAGGGTCAATAACCTGACGAGGCTACCAAATTGGCATAGGTTTAAGCAGGTTACATATTTAAGATTGAATTATAGAGTGTAATTAATATAATGTCAATAAAGGATTCTCAAAGAAATAGAAAGTGCACGAATATTGTGTGAAAATAATTCAAAGCTTATGACGCATTATAAATTTGTTAATTACACTTTGAAAGTGTTAGGCTCAGAAAGTCCAGCCGTATTAGAAGCAAACCATTTACGTAAATTGACCTTTTCCTTAAACGACTGTCACTAGCTCGGCACATTCAAGGCCATTCAACAGGAGGAGTGTCGGAGAGGGGTAAGGCGTGGGACTGCCACTAAATGAATGTGAAATGTGTGACAGACATGCAAACGGACACTGCCAACTGATGGACCAACTGTCCCATTGAAGACGAGCGAACTGGCAGACTGAACTGACTGACTGAGTGACAGTCAAAGGGAAACAGTGACAGAAGAACATAGGTGACCCAGCGACGCATCGAGTCAACAACTAAACGCAGACTAAATGAAAAAACCGTGACTAGTTCTGCTCTATCCCTGTCGCACATGCATTCGCCCCATCTCTTCTGCTGCCCCCAGTGCTTTCTCTTTCTCTCTTTCTGCCTGTCTGTTACAAAATGGACGCTGCACTTGTCGCATAATCCATACAATTTTTTCAACTGCCTCGTTGTTGAATCTGCTGCTTTTGTTGCTCTTGCTGTTGCTGTTGGTGCTGCAGTGGTGTGGCCTGATATCAACACGGATCAAAGCGGCCATCTTTCTTGCAGCAACACAATGACCGTTTCCTGTTGTTGTCGTCTGCTGTGTTGTTTGTTGCTGTATTTTACAACAATGCGACATCAAGCAGCGAACGCGTAAAGCTTATCATCAGTGCACGGCCAACTGAGCTGAGCAGCAGCAGCAGCAACAGCAACAGCAACAACAACAACAACAAGAGCAAAATCAGCAGCAACAACAACATCTCCAACAATCAACAACAGCATTTCGTGCTGTTGACACTTTGGATTCGAGAATTTATGCAACTTAAAAGCGGTCAAGTTACGAATTTATGCATGGCACCATGCACAAACACATATAGGCATGTCCATACATACACACACTCACAAATACGACCACACGCTCACGCACTCACACATACCTACATACACTCATACACACAGCTGGTGGGAGCTTTCATATAAATATATGTGTGTTTGCATTCAGTTTTTTGTTGTTGCCAATGCATAAATTGAGCAGCGTCGGCTCCAGCTCCGGCTTTAACTTCATCTCCGTCTCTGAGCCCAGGTTCGAGTATGGTCCGCATCCGGATTCCGCCCAGCTCTGATTGTACAATTGGACTTACTGGACACTTACTGCTTACAGAAATTTAACTGGCTACTGATTCTGGCCATTGGTTAAGATGGTTTTAATTATTATTTTTATTATACTCTCTGCAAGAGTATATTGGGTTTGTGCAAAGTATGTAACAGGCAGAAGGAGGTGTGGCAGACCCCATAAAGTATATATATTCTTGATCAGCGTCACAAGCCTAATCGATATAGCCATGTCCGTCTGTCCGTCTGTCCGTCTGTCTGTCTGTCTGTCTGTCTGTCTGTCCGTCTGTCCGTATGAACAAACAGATTTCAGAGATGGTAAGAGCTACAAGTTCGAGCTTGGTGTCAATCGATCACATATTTAGTCAGTCAATACAAGAATCTTTTTTTTTTTCGATGCCACGCCCCATTCGCCCACAATGAGCAAAAAACTAGACACACCTCGGAAAAAATCGGTGTTTCCGGAGAATATTTCAGTAACTATGGCACCTAGGATCACCAATTTTGGTATGGAGGTTCCTAGCGACAGCGTTAATTCATTGGCATTTGAAATTTTGGACTGCCACGCCCCTTTTTCCCAAAATACATAAACAACTTTCGTTCCGTTTTTAGGCATTGGTTCATATAGTACAGCATTGTAATTGCATAATTCGAGTGGAGGCTAACTATTTCAAACTATTCCTGAAAGGTGCATTAAAATCGGACTATAAACAAGAAAACTAGAAGCGTTACAATATTGATAATTGAACGCAATATCACTAATGAGTGCGAGCGAAACAGAAACGTTTTCGCTGTCTGTGTGCCGGCAGCGCAGCCCGCAGTCGCTGGCAGCGCCAAATACACACATACATACATATGTAAGAACACATATAATGTCAAACGTATGTATATTCGCATACCAGCAAACAGATGTATGTGTGATTATGCTTAGATTGTTTTTGTTTCAAAGTGTTTTAATGCAAGTAATAGATATTGTAATATCTTGATACCGATTTTAATAATTTAACCGGGAAAAAAATGCAGAGAGTATTATACAGTTGGGCGTGCTCGACTGTACTTTTCTTTCTTGTTTAAATTCTTTTACTGCATAATCGCCAGGCTTTCATTTCTTTTCTTATCGCTTTGTTTGAATCATTATCAGAAATTCTGACTCAGCATTAAGTTTGTAAATACAAGGTTGCTTTTTTTAATATCTTGAAAACGCCTTAATATTAAAACGGGGACTTACCAGGATCTGAATTCAGCAGTGTTAAGATATTTTCACAAATGTTTGGAAAAACATTTTCAACACCAGCCAGCTTTACTTGCTCCTATTAAAAGTGATAATTAATCTCTTAACATCAAATAAAATTAAGCATTAAATTGCAAGTAACCCCAATTAGTTCGCTTTTGCAGTTTTCATTTATACATAGATATATACGTTGTATATATACACTTTCGGTCATTGTGTACCGTTAACCTCCACCTTTAACCAGCGCCAAAAAGCTTTCAGCAAGCCGCAAAAGCGTCAAGAACTAGGCCAGCAACCGGAGCTTCAGAGTGCGGCCCGTGCTGACGTGCGGTCTCATCAGGCATCCCAGAATCTCCTCCAACCTAACCCATTCCACTCCCCCAAGCCAGGCTAACATCCAATCTTTGGGAGGGCCGCTGCAGTCGGCGCCTAAGTGCAGCGCATTGCGCGCATTACGTAATAAATTCTCAGCTTATTTGCATAGTTTTGTGGTTGTGAACAATGTCCAAGCGAAAGTTAATGGAATTTCGTAATAAATTTCGCAATGAGTTGGTTAAACAGACTTTAACTGCAATGAGCTGGGCAGTTGCCCTCTTCAAATCTGTGAACTTTGCCATGTTTTTTTCATCAGCACTTTGATGCGAATTAGAGGTGGGGAAGCTCAGCAATTACAACAAGTGCCAAATGCACATCAACAACATAAAAGCATCAAGGCAGCACAAGGAGTGGAAAGAGACGCCTCCACGTGCTCCCAAAGAACTACGCCGACTGCTGACTTTTCAACAACTGTCGTCGACTGGCGGCTGTCGCCGGAAGCGCAAAGTTGCAGGCAGAAGCGGAAACGGGAGCGCAGTAAAAGTCGCACTACTTCTGTGGTTGTCAGTTGTTTTAAGAGCTTAGCTGCCCCAGCTCCACTCTCGACCACTCTTGGAATCGGGCTGGAGATTGCCACGGAAATGTGCTGTCAATTTACGCGAAGGCAATGGCAACGGCAATGGGAACGACGACATCAACTTTTAAGTTCTGCCCTTAGTTTGATTTGCACTTGCTCGCAAGTTTGTGACGAGCTTTGTTATTGCCATATGACGGTAAAAGTATACCCGTACATTGTTTTACAACCACGCCGTATTCACTCATAATTTAAGCCCTTTGTTTTATACTCCTCTCATTTTATAAACTTTGCATCATTTTCAGCGCCTAAATGTGGGAAAAAATGTAAGAAAAACTTTAAATATTGACAGCAACTGTCTGAAACTTATGCTGCCGTCTTTTAATATCCTGCTGCACATCCTTCGAAGTGAAAAATTTACTTATTTTCCACACATTTTCCTGCAAAGTTTTTTCCAAAGCCAAGTATGTTTTTTCCCCCTCTTTGACATTTGCATCCATAAATTGTTTGACAGTTTTGACTGCAATTATAAATTATTTTCAATTTGTCAAAGCAAATAAGATAACTCAAAATAAGCCGAAGAAAGTCTGTGTGGGACTACTCTATATCGTGATTAACATGTTTTCTGACTCAGTGGAAAATATTCAATGCAATTTTGTTGTGAGTAAATTTCCTGAATAACGGATTAATTAGTAGGTCAGGCATCACACAATCAGCTGTTAGACAAGATTAGCTGATAGAATTTAAGTATAAGTATAAGTATAAGCACAAGTATAAGAGTATAGGCATAATGAGAAAGGAGAAGAGGTGAATGGAAACGCGGCAGTTCAGAGCAAAGTGTGAGCAAGAGCAGAAACTTTCAAATGAAGTCGGCAAAGATAGGGAGTAAAATGAGATATATATAAAGTTTGTGAGAGAATAAAATGTACGTTGTGAATAGTGAAAGATAAAGACAAATATTAACTGAATTATATTGCTGAATTAACAAGAACCAAATAAATGTTTAAAATGCAAAACTACACTAAATAAATTATCACAAGTTATTTGCCTTTTAATAATTTACTTCAAGTCTTCAAATTTTATTTTTTGACCGAAATTCAAACTATAAAATAAAAGCCAAAGGTACAAACACAGTGAGTTGTCTAAAATTGTTCCATTTAATAAATATAAAAAATAGAAAATCTTCTTTATTTAAAGTTAACGTTAGATCCGTTTTAAAAATAAAAGCTGATAAATTTAATCTTATTCAATATATTAGAACTTTAAAGTTTATACTCCCAAGTTGTTATCTGCTGTTTAGCTGTAAGTTTACCGCAGCTTTCGTTCATAAAATACTCTGCCATTTCCATAACCAAACCCAAATTCTTTATGACCTTAGAAACGGCCTACCTTAACATAAATACTTCAGTTGCAGACAGAGGAAACCCAAAGGCGGAGGCAACTGGTGCTCGTATCTGGAGGCAAAGATAAGGCTGTAGAGGCAGCGTTGACAGGACGTTAGCAGGAGCTGAGACAACTGACCAACGAAGCAGTCAACCGCTCTGGACAGAATTATTACTAATGTCATAGAGCGAGGCGACAAAAATATATAGTCCGACTCTGTGTACTCGTATGTGGTTCACTCCCCATGCTGGAAAAAATCATTGGAAAGAGCAGGAGGAGCATCAATCACAGAAGAATTATGTTGGGGTAAACAAAAGCATTTGTCATCAAACAGCAGACAACAACAACAACAACAACAGCTGCTGCATCTGCTGTTGTTGCTGGTGCTGCAAGTGCCAACGGATTGAGGACATTAGCTTGAAAAGCTGCCACTGGCTAAGGATTCAGGAGCTGGTTGCTGTTCTGTCAACTGTTGGCCGTTGGATGGTCAAAAACTGTTTCACACGCACAAAAAAAACTAAGGCACATAAATCTGTGCAAGGCAAAAAGGTGTATATGAAGTGTGTTTGTGACCGTGTGTGTGTGTGTGTGTGTGTGTCTGTGAGCCTTATGAGTAATTGCTCACATTTAAAATTCTTTTCGCACTTGATGCCAAAGGCATGGCTCCCTTGCCCACTGGCCCTTAGCCCCACGGCCAAGAGATCTTTCAAATTGAAGCTTGGGGTCAAAACTCGCAAATTTTTTACCGCGTCTTCATGCATAATTTCACAATGTGCATACGAGCTCTCCTTTTATGAAAATTTATAATCGCTTAGCCATCCTTGTTGCAGCTAAATACTTAGTAGCAGTTATTAAATTTTGCTGCACTTGCTCCAAGTAATTTAGCCAGAGCCAAAGCTTCTTCTGCATCGAGTTCAATTCCCCCATTCACCCTCCAGCTCCCATTTCCCATTCACATATTGTCTGGTTAGGGCTTTTTTGGCTACGAATTTGCATTTAAATGAGTTTGGCCCAAAGGCAACGTATCGAAACTAAATATTTACCATGTGTGTGCCATGGCAAAAGGCAGTGGCTGCCATCAGGTTATTTTTACAACTTATGCAAGAATGCACACATGTACACAAATATTGTGCTACACCAGGCAACACACCCCAAACAATCGACACTCGGGGAGGTGTGCTAAGACTTTGACTAGAAGAAATGCATGCTGAGAGATGTGCACCACATCGATAGTTTTTGGAATATATACAAATGGTTTTCGGTAAGCATACCAGCATTCAAGGCATAAGGTTTACAGGATAAGTGTATTTCATAGGGTAATTTAAAAGATACAAGATGTTATAAAATATTTTATAAAAAATTTGTAGATTCCAAAGCGTATAGTGTTTAAAAACATTTGAGGTCCACAGTGGAAATAAAAGCATCTTAAACTTTTTATCTTGATTAAAAAGTCATTGGTAAGGTAAGAAAATTGATACATATATTCAAATCTGGTCTGTACTGAATACATTCAATATTTAAAAATTATTATTTAAAAAAACTTATCGTATATTAGTTCGATTACCTTGCTAGTTCATATCCTTCTATTTTAACACTTTAGCCAATCAAAAAGCCACAATGAAAATACAGGTAGAAAATACAGAGTTATTAGAAAAAAACAGAAAAATAAATTAGAAGCAAAAACTAAAGCTAAAATAAAACTAACCAAAATGTTCTGCAATTTGTTGCTTATTTTCATATATTTTTATAACATTTTACTAAATTACTTAAACCATTTTTGAGTACAGTTGTTGCGAGAAAAAATAAAAAACACAAATATTTGCAATGCAAGCAAAACAACCAAAGTGGAAGTCAGTGTATGGAAAACAGATGAACCTTTGTAGGGTAGTCTAAGCGGCAGAAAGTCATGCTTCACGGTGAAAGTTAGGCAAACCTTATTTTTTAAGAGCTTGTGGATGTTTTAATTGGAAATTCACTGTGTTTCCGAAAAGAAGATCTCATCAGTCAACTATTGATATGCATATATTTTAATGTCCTTTTATAAAGTATATATTTTAGAAAGCAATGGCCTTTTGGCATGCTTTAGCTGTGCTAAAAAGTCAGTCAACCTCTACCATCTGCCTGAACAGCATTAGTGAAAGCAAAATATTTATAAATAACTTTTTTTTGCTGTTGTAGTATTATGTATTTCTATTGATTCAGTTGAAGTTATATTATTTACTTCATTTATAAATTATTTGTACTGTTTTGTTGTGCACTACCTTATTATTATCTTATAAATATCAATAAATAATCAACTTGCATTGCCAAAGTCATGCATACTCCTTATCCGTTACCCTTTTACCGTTACCCTTTCACCGTTTTTCTGCATACAACAACTTAACTACATAAGCGTCGCCTCGACCAATTCTCTGTCTTCTTCTGTCCTTTATAGTTAGTGTTTTCTGTTTGCCATTCATTTGCCCGGCGACAGGGTGCACTTTTTTTACACTGCCTTGATTTCCGTTGCTGTATGTAAAAGTGCAACTTGAGGCACACTCACACACTTAAGTGTGTGAGGGTGTGGTTGTGGGTGGGGATGTATGTGTGTTCTCATGATTGTGCTTGTCGACTGGCAGCAAGTGGTTAGAAAACTAAACTGTTGCCATGTGACAAGTGGCAGCTTGACGACTACAATAGGACTGAAGGAGATGCTGAGGAAGAAACTCTGACTGCGCGACGACGACGTCGACGGCGACGTCGGCATCAACGTCAGCATCAATGACGCTTGCAACAAACAAAAGGAGACACAAGTCTGCACCTGCTGCGATACAACTGAGCAGCAAAAGAAGACGATGAGAAGGGCGACAAGTTTTGCCTGTTGTTGTTTTAGCTAAAAACTCGAGTGCGCACTCAAAATTGCCACAAAAGGTACATAGAGGAACAGGAGGTACATAAGAGGGGCAGGGGGTAAGCGCTGACGCTCATTTAAGCACTCAAGTAATGAGTCGACTCGGCTTGCCTCGATTCAAAGTGCAGTCAAAAGGGTTAAGTGCAGGAATTTAAAGGACCTGCATGCGTCTACAACAATGTCTATTGAACCCAAGTTGGCGGGGTTAAAGTTGAAATACACACTGTACACAAACATAAAAGCTAGAGTTGAACAAAAATTGCACTTGGCAACACAATACATTGAAAATCATTTAACACTGAAATCGGATTATGAAGCTCATATGCGGACAAGTCACTCTGTAGTATAAGGCGCTTGAGGAGATTGTCATCGCTTGGCCAAGGCAACAGGCAACAGGCGACGGGCAGCAACAACAATTGAAAATCATTTGAAACCTTTCAAATGTCTCACAAAAGAAATTGATTTCATTTCAGCACTCGTTCCATGCCCGAAGATTTGATTTAAATTTACACGACACGCTTTCTCCATTCTTTGATTTGTTCGCCTCGTGTCCAACAGCTGACGGGCATTTCTACGCTAGAATAAGTGGGCAAAAACTTGGAAGGGTCAGGGAAACAAGTAGTCGATGACGTCCATTGCAACTGTCTGTTACATTTGCCGGTCGAAGTGAGAAATGCATAAAAGATATGACTTGCAGAAATTCAATAATGTAAGCAGGCGAAAGATGCGAACTGGAGCGTATTAAATCCCCGCCTGAAAGTAGGCAACACAAATAAGTAAGTCGAGTAAAAAGTGTTGAAGGATGCAATTATTTGTGTAAAGAAGGAAGACAAGAAATTACTGCCTTAAAACGAGCATTAAAACAAATAGTAACACTATGTGCAACTCTCAACTGTAAGATACCCGTTCTAGAAATTTAAAGTGTTCACTATAAGGCTCAAAAATAATGATTGCTTTTCGACTTGCCAGTTATATCTTCATGATCATTTATCTTCTGCATTTTTATAAGCCGCCTGTACATAAGGGCCAGATCAAGAAGAAGACACAATCGGAAAAACCACTTGGAATAAGCCATCACATATAACATCCACATTATCCTTAGATCCATATTAATCCTAAATAAAACATCCGATATTAATTTCTTTCAAAATAAATATACAGTTAATATGGTTATTAGATTAATCGTTAATTTACAAATAGTATTCAAAACTTACTGGTGTCTAAGATTTTGATGACTATATCAACTTGGATGTTATCGTTTAAAATTAAAATCCCTGTTACAAACAGTATAACAATTGCAGTATACCCTTCCTCAAGAGCCAACGTGAGTGTTGAATTCCACACAAAATTATGCAGTATAAAGCATTTGTTTAACGACCAGAAAATTTCAAATAATTACTTTCATTCTCTTTTCCTCTTTTCCTGACCTACTGAAAAGCCTCTTTAATCTTTTGTGAATTTATGCAATTTAGAGTCCATGTTTTAATTTATTAGCAAACCAAGCACAATGTTTATAAATCCCAAATGGTCATATCAAATTAACTCAACTTAAATTGGACCCATCAGTTGACACACCTTTCTGTGCCCAAATATTCCCTGCGTAGGACTGAACCAAAGCTTTTAGTTAGTTAACTTCCAGCACATTAAGTTTGGAAATCAGCTTAACTAATTTCCACATCTACAAAGCCTGCCGTGCAGATCCCTTCTTAGTAATTCAATTAGCAGTAAATCTTTACAAATAGGAAACTAGACATAAACCCATCTGCACACATACCGAAACTGGGTAGTAGTACTTTTTAATATAAATTATGGGAAACTAGACACCCAAAAAAAGCAACTCAGGCAGTTAATAGTTTCGCCTTTTTGGTAACAAAAGGCTTACCTCCGGCCAGCCGTGGGCGGATTTATCTATTCTATTTTGTAATTTTTAATTTCGCAACTAATGCGATTATTCACGGCTGACGGAACACTCGGGCAATAAAAATGACCAACGTGTAAGCCACGTTTAACACTCGGTTTATTTTTAGTTAACGGCCCAGTCCCCGACACATTCTAAAAAAAAAAAGAAAACAAAATAGAAAACTAAAAAAACAACTAAAGCAAAACTATTTGATAGCATTCGCTGAGCTCAAACTTTAAGCTGTCGAGTTGCAAGCCAAAATATAAGAGCCCAAAACGAGTCAAAATAAAGTCGATTTTTGTATACACTAGAAACTTTAATTTTATACTAAATGCAGCTCATTAATCAAAATAAAATAAAAGAATAGATTGATTTTACTGCCTGCTAGTGGTGACTTAAAAAAAATATTAAAGTTTTAGGTTTATTTAATATATAAAGTAGAACTTTAGCTCAATTATTAATAAACAAGATTTGCTTCCTGGAATTTGCGATGACCTTTAACTCAATCTCTTTCATTTATTGGTTACTTTATAAAAAATACCTTTGTAAAAATGTCAACTCTTTGTTTTAATTAATACTATAATACTTTGATAGTTATAAAATAAGAACTAACATAATTTATATTTTATATTTTTGGTTTATGGCCGTCAAACTTCACTTGAAAGTTTGTCTACCCCGTACTAGTTTTGTTCAGCGTGGCAAAACTGTCTCAAAATGAAGCGAGGCGTGAAAAATCGTACGGAAAGTTAAAAATGACCGTAGACAAACCATACATTCTTCTTTTTGGCGCAATCTCACACCCCAAACGGCTGACCAGCTCATATCCCATGGGACATGCCAGCGGCATAAAGCTCAACCACTTGTCCAGTTTCAGTTGTGGCCGCTTAAACAGCACACTTAAAATTTAACTAAAATGACGTAGTTATAAACTAGATATAGACTAACAATCACATTGTAATATAACAGTTATTTTAATCAACTAATTAAAGCTAGAAACAATATTTAACTTTAGAGTTTTTGCGATTGATTTGTTTTAGTGCGGATGAGAAAGTGTTCGCTGGCTGCTCACTTGTGAATCATTTTTGGACAGCATGCATTACATTCCTGGTTACAACTACAGCACTAACGCATATCCCAAATGTCCCAAGAAATTCCATTGTGTGCCTGCACGTGCTAGCAATGCATGTACATATCCATATATGTATTGTGGGCGTGGCACTGTGGGTGGCATCAAAGTGCATGCAAAATACGTGCCATGCATACCCAAGCCGCATGCTATTTATTTTTATTACGCAAAGCATCCGAAGTTTTACACATTACTTTTATTCAGCTTAAAGCAAGTTTGGTAGTCCTGGGATAGAGTACAAAATCGCATAGGTGGCACCCAAGCGACAAGCTGCTTAAGAAACTTCTTCAACTTCAACTCCTTCTGCCACTTCGACGTCCGGTTGCCTCTCTTGGATCGTTCCTCTCCGACATGGTTTATAAATGGCAGGAGCTGTCAAGAGGCCACGTTGTTTGTGTTGCTTAACCTTCCACGAAACTCTCCGCAGTATATTGTCTTTGAATTATGAGTTCGTTCTACACAATGCATGTTCTAACAGGTAAAGTTTCAATCAATTATTTATATAAAGTAACATTGCACTTCTATTTCAGCATATGTTGTTGGTTGTTTAGCATTACTATGGCATTTTTCTCAGTATTCGTTTCCAATTCAATCAACAATCAGTAACGTTTGATATACACAAAAATATTTGTATATTTGATAGTTTTTATAATTTATTTGCTACTGGTGCAATTTATGCTGACTTTAATAAGCAAATAGTATTCGTGTGTTTATTTCACGTGGGGTATATAAGTAAGCACACTCAAGTTAGTCGTAATATTAATAAGAAGTATCGAATAGCTTCATAGGATCCATTAAATAGTATTTATTATTTATATCTCTAAAATTTCAAAAACTTCTATCCATTACCTAAAAACCATACATTGCAGCTAAAGGGCATTTTAAACTCTGTTATTACCATTTTGGCCAACTCGTCTATTTTGTTTGACTAGCGTGCAAAATATTTGGCAATTGTGCGGCGTTGTTACACATGAAAAATAAATTATGCAGCAAGCCAAACGATCCAAATGCGTTGGAGTTTTATAGGCCTAATTAGCGACTGCCATGGGCCAAAACGATGGACCATAATCAAATTACACAAAATGCTATGCTATGTGCGGCCAATTAAAGGGCGGTAGCTTTGGATATTCTGTAATTTTCATTATAAATCAAAAATTGATGAGAAAAAAGTGCGCTGCAATTAAACGGCTACGAGAGAGAATTCGATTGAGATGGAAATGGAAATGGAATAAACAAGTTTGATTCTCATTCACATTGGAGGTAGTTTAGCACCTAGCGATGGCTATAAAAATGTGCAATTTTCACAACACATATTTCCCTTTTGGCAAAGAGCCAGCAAACAAGCAATGTGATGAAAAAATAAAATAGAACCAACAAAAAAAAAAAAAGAAAGAAAATTTGCAGGCCGTAAATAACCGAGGAAGCCAAGTAAACAGCGACTGGCAGCCGCAAAAGCCAAAACTCACTGCGAATGCGAATATTCTTGGAATTTTCATTTGTTGTAGCGAGTTTCGGGTGCCATTTCTGGTGAATGTTGTTAGAGTTTGTGTTGTGGTGTTTGTGTTGCTGTTGTTCCTGTTGTTGCTGTTGTTGTTGTTGCTGCTCGGTGTTGGTGCTGCCCTTCGTTTTGTCAGTGTTAGTAGCTGGTGTTGAGGTCGCATACTCTTAGTTAGAAATGCCCCATCCGATGTTGTCAAACCAATTTGTCTGTGTGTGTGTTTGTGTATAACTGTGAGTGTGTGTGTATGCCGCGTAATGGCATTGTTGCTGCTGCTGCTGCTGCTACCGCCACTGCATTTTCGCTTCATTTTTGCTGCAAAGTGTGGCAAAATATGTTGACAGGAAATGTTATGCGAATTTCACTGCGTATAAAATGAAATTTACGTGAGTTTGCGTCGCGCCTTTTCTTTACTTTTGTTGTTAGTTGTTTCTGCGTTTCTTTTTACTTTGCGTTTGTTGTGTTCAAACTTAAATAATCTGATACATATACTGCTAAATACTAAATACCGCTACTTTATTTAATAATTTCAGGAAAATCATAGCAAGGATATTAAGACAATTTCAAACAAGAAAAAAAGTACAATCGAACACGGCCGACCGTATAATACTCTCTGCACTTCGCTCCCGGTTGTTTTATATTACTAAAATAAATATACTTATACACACACATATGTATGTACATATACCGTTAGTCGGCACACGCAGCATGCTCAGGCAGCGATGCCGCCACATAAGCATCGTTAACGTTCATTCCAGTGTTTGTTTGTTTCTGTCTCGCTTGCACACATGCATTAACAATGCGTTCAATTATAAATTGTAAAGTGCGCGTAACTTTATTGATTGTTGTCGGATTTTTGTGTAGTAAAAGTAGTCTATATACGAAATTCTAGCTTCGACGATCTCTGAAAGCTCAGCTTTCATACAGACGGCCAAGGCTTGTTTAAACAAAAGCAATATAACTTCACAGGGTATCAATTATAATTGGAAATTTCCAATAATGAGCTATTATTTTTGTATTTACTTCTCTTTTCTCCCATTCGAGTGAATAACAAAAGCTAATTGTGTTCTATTACAAAGAATAAGTTAAGCACGTAAGAACTTAAATTCGGTATTTGTTTTTTTTTGTCATATTTCGTTTTGGCTGATAATAAGATTGAACTTCATACACAATCTCAACTATTTCAATACAGTGCCGTCATAAGCTTAATTATTTTAGGATTTCTATAAAATTGAGTACATTTAGAGTTCTCAGCATTTGACTCTTTTCGAATATGAACAATTTATATCAGTTAATGATAACTTTCTGCAACTGCAACTGCAGTATCACCCACAAAATTGGTTGGACGAAAGTGGTCCAACGGACCTGAAACTGGTATAAGCTGGAGAAGATAACACTATGTGCATGGCAGGTGCACCTAATGAGCAGTGTGCATACAGCCTTAAATTTGTCACATGTGCCAGCTCGGAAGATTACGTGCGACAGTCTGCCGATGGAGATATTGATGAGTTGCCAGTTTATAATTATAAACTTATAATTATGAAACACTTAATGATACTGAAAAAGATTATCTAATTAACAGAACTATTTTTTAGCTGTTGAAATGCAGTTTAAAATGAATCATTTTAATTTTATTTATATTTTTATTTTGTTAATTAAGCTAATTAATTTCCAAACTAATTCTCTCTAAAACAAACAAAAGGTCAATTTGACATGCAATTAAAGCTATTCAACAAATTATAACATTGTTTCTACAGTTGAAACAGTTTCAGATGCAAATGATAAATCGAGTATGAATAATATACTTATAATATATATTATTATTATATTTTATGGTATATACTTTTATAATGTCGATGTTTGGTATGATAACTTGTTAAATAATTTTTAATTACTATATATTTATTTTCAGATATATATTAAACATGAGCCAAGGGTATAAAATAAGCAGCGGCACGGTTATTTAAACAGTCGTATTATTTTAGGTCGAAGCGCAACTTTACAAAATGGCATCAATTTTTCAAAGAGTATTTCCTGGGATCTTACTTACATTTATGTTGCTCCTTGTTCAGGTAAGCAAGCTTACTCAGAATAACCCCTGGCTAGTGACTCGATGATATAATTTTTCCATATTCCAGAGTAATGCAGATGAAAATATGGAAGCTGCTCATGAGATATGTTTAACGGAAAATGATATCACCCGGGAAGAGTTTTCCGTGTTTCTTAACAGCACCAGCTCAGAAGAAGAAGATGAATACGATGTTGAAAGAAAGTTTAAATGCTATATACAATGCCTGGCAAGGGAAATGGATCTAGTAGATGCCGAAGGATTTGTTGATGTAGAGTTTCTTGAAAGAAATGGAAAACTTGCAGAGGAGAACTGGTTCGCCTTCACAGAGTGCAAAGAGGAGAATGCTCACATCTTCGATGTGTGTGATTATGCACACAAATTTATGTTTTGCTTACAAGAAAAGATTGACATAGATAAGTTAGATAATTAAAGAGAGTGAATATTAATACCTAAATCTTCAAAAAATGAAATGAATCTAAATAAAATGCATTATTAAAAAAGTTAATTTTTTATAAATAAAACTTTGTTAAATTAAATTTTGTTTATGAAAGGGTGATTGACGCTTTAAATGTTAAAATTCAAATATAATAATTTATATAAACGTTCAAATGATTTCTTTTATTAGATAAGTGAGTTAAAATTAAAATATCATGCCCTGATTTCAAAATGTTACTTGAGATTTCTGTAAAATAATTAAACGACTTTAGTCGAATGTTTTTATTACTGAAACTAAAACTAGAAAAAAGTTTCTAATGCAAATAATTAATAAGCAGACCACAATTGTCTGATTTGCATAATTAAATGAAATTTCCATGCGTACCACGGGGCGTATGAATCAAATTAATTGCATTGGCGTGCAGCTTTAATTGATTTGAGATAACAATGTATGTAAGTTAAGCATGCACATCATTTCTATTTATAATAATAGCTGTTTGCAGTTATCAGCCTGCAGGCCTTCAGGCCTTAAGTCTTCAAAATATATGACAATGTTTTTGCTTGCCGTGTGCCAGGAAAAAACATTTTGCTTTCACAATGCAATTCCGTTACAGTTTTACGCTGTTTTTCTTTATGCCAGCAGCAAATGCAACGGAAGTTGTCATGTTGCATTGTTGCCATGTTTGTTGTTGTGAAAAGAAAAGAAAAGCCGTACAGCAGCAGCAGCTGCAACACCCACACACTTGACTGGCTCCGGTTTTGCTTCTGGCTGCCATTGTTGGCCCGGCTTTCGATTGTCATTTCAACTTTACGCGTTTTGAATACGTATATTGGACTGTGTACATGTCTGAGTGTAGGTGGCGTGCCACATTAGCGGCACAAAAAAAAAAAAGAAAAAAATATGTTTCTGTATTGTCAACACGCCGTATGAGTAACGTGGCCGAGTCTACCACGTTCTCCAGCCATGTCAACATGCAAAACAACAATGAGGCGGAAGCGCATTGTAAATACAACACAACTCTTCTATGCAACGCCTCGAAACATGACGAGCTGCGTCCCAACGATTGTGTTTTTTGGCTGGAGCCGGTAGCAGTTGGCTTTGGCTGTGGAAATGGAGCAATTATAATTTTGTAAATCGACGGAAGTCAAATAAGCACATAAAAAACTGTATAGCCCAAAGCCATCAAGATACAGCAAATGAATATAGCAATTTGTGCACGCGATAAATAATAAATATAAATAAATAAAATAAAAATATATGTGAATTTTTAATCCGATGGAATGAAGGTGAGGGAAAATATTTTAAATTTGTAATGGAATGTGACAACTAAATGGGAAGACGAAAAAGTGTTGTGGATTGAGGAACGAGTAAATAACGATAAATAAGATTAAAGTTAAAGAAAATACATAGTAAGGTCACTTTTTCCTTAAAATCTTAAAAGAAACGTGGGTCTACAATCTATATAGTCAAAATTTATATCGGCATACTAAGTTATACTTATTATATATTGGATTATGCACGTGAAATTAAAACCCCATTCGATTAGAGTTCCCTGACACGACAGAGAAAGAAAAATTAGACAAACAAACTTACACTGCTCAACACATTTCAGCAACTGCCAATAAAGTACTTGACATGTCTGTGCACAAAAAGAGAACGAGCAAAGAAACTTTGGAGATGGAATCGAAAAGCGTCTTCTTTGCAGCTCGAATGCATCGATGCTGCTTTTTTGCTTTAGGGTGCTTATCAAAGAACACATACGGTACTGACATCCACTCACAAAGCAAGGTAAGACGGTAGGGGTGGCAGGGAAAGGAATGGGAGGCAAGCAGCCAAAAGGAAGGGGGTAAGTTGCTTCACAAGGCGGTGAAGCGAAACGAAACGCGTAAGTTTGCAGTTTTTCTGCTGCGTTTTCCTATGGGAAACTCTTGCAAGTTCTGCATATGACTGCAGGCACATCTCTGAGTGCGTGGGTGTAAGTTGATTTATGCTACTTTATACACAGAACTGCAGCTGGCTCTATCTTCCTTTTTCTCCCTCTTTCTCTCCCTTTCTCTCACACTTTCTCTGCAAGGCTAGTGCATAAATGATTTATTGCTATTCTCGCGACAGTTTCGTTTCGCTTTCGTTTGTTGCCATGCAACAACTGGCAACAGTTGCACACACGCACACACTCGCACACACACTCGCACACACACACTCGCACACACACACTCGCACACACACACTCAGCAAGACAAAAGCTTGCAGACAGTGCAGAAACTGTCGCACTTTTTTGCAATAATAAATAATTATAATTGTTTTCCTTTCTGCCCCGAACTCCTCGACCATGAGGCGTTCTTGCCCACATGTGTGCATTAATAAACCCTATAAATATTTAAGTTGTGTGAAAAATTGCAGTGCTGAGGTGACAGGTAATGGAAATGTGGGTAATTGAATGTGCTACATAATATCCATGCCATATCCACCTGCAGTTTATGCAGCCTGGCAGCCTGGTGTTAAGGCACGACTGCCTCATCCGTGAATGGAAGAATGCTTAAAATTTGCATAATGCCGCTATAAAGCATGCGACCGAACAACATTTTGTAGCCTGTTGCATGCAATTATTAGTAGAATGAACTAGAACGCCACATAATTATTTTAGCACTCCAGTTCAGCAATTGTCATAACATTTTTATACTCTCTGCAAGAGTATATTGGGTTTGTGCAAAAGTATGTAACAGGCAGAAGGAGGCGTGGCAGACCCCATAAAGTATATATATTATTGATCAGCATCACAAGCCGAGTCGATATAGCCATGTCCGTCTGTCCGTCTGACCGTCTGTCCGTCTGTCTGTCCGTATGAACAAACAGATTTCAGAGATGGTAAGAGCTACAAGTTCGAGCTTGGTGTCAATCGATCACATATTTAGTCAGTCAATACAAGAATCTTTTTTTATCTCGATGCCACGCCCCATTCGCCCACAATGAGCAAAAAACTAGACACACCTCAGAAAAAATCGGTGTTTTCGGCAAATATCTAAGTAAACATGGCACCTAGGATCACCAATTCTGGTATGGAGGTTCCTAGCCACAGCGTTAATGCATTGGCATTTAAAATTTTGGACTGCCACGCCCCTTTTTCCCACAATACATAAAAATAACTCTCATTTTTCGTTCCGCCTATTGTCATTTGTTCATATAGTGCAGCATTGTAATTATATAATTCGAATGGAGGCTAACTATATCAAACTATCCTAAAAAAGACGCATTGAAATCGGACTATAAACAAGAAAACTAGAAGCGTTACAATATTGATAATTGAACGCAATATCACTAATGAGTGCAAGCGAGACAGAAACGTTTTCGCTGCAAACAGATGTTTGATTTTGCTTAGATTGTTTATGTTTCAACGTGGTTTAATGCAAGTACAACACATTGTATTATCTCAATACCGATTTTAATAATATAATCGGGATTAAAATGCAGAGAGTATTCTACGGTCGGGCGTGATCGACTGTACTTTTCTTACTTGTCTATTGAAAAATTATTTTATCGAAGTATTACATTGGCCCACTTTTAAAACTCCTTTTAAATTTTAGTTTGTTTTTTTAAGTTTTATTAAAACTCTAAAAACTACAACGAACGCAGACTGAAGTGTATTTTTGGCAGCCACGCATGGAACACAACAACTTCGTCATGACTCGCATCTAGAAGAGGCGACTTCAAAGCTCAAACTTTTGAGCTTGGTCACCCAAAAATCCTTGTTTCCGTTTATTTTCATCATGAAAATGCGGCCACAGGAAACAGGAAGTGCGCTTCGTGCAACATTTATGAAAAACCAGAACCCAAAAAACCAGAGCACACATAAACTGACTGAAAATATATACTACAAGAGACAAAAGGCGTTAGACCCGACAAGAAAGTTGACGCGTAAAAACGACATCAAATGTAAATATTCAAACAGAACTGAGAGCAGACAAATGCAAAATGTTAGCTGCTGAGATTTAATTAAATTTTTAACTTTTTTTTTTTGCAGCTGGTAAACAAAAATTCCAAAAATTAGCCACAAGCATTCCTGAATTGGACTGGTTTTGCACAAATTTCTCACATGAATATTGTTATTTAAATTGCAAACATAATTTGTAGGCAACAATTTAATAAATACGTGTATTTCCACACAGATATTGAATTTCAATTTTCCCACTTTGTCAATTGGTAAGCATTTTATACTCAAATGACACATAATTCTCACATCCTCAATGCACTTTTACATTTGTATATTTTTATACTTATAAACATTCTCCACATTCATATGTACGTACATTGTATTTGGTAGCATTTTAATGTTCGACTGCGTCGCAAATAAAACTTGCAACAGTTTGAAGCCCGTAACCAGAATGTTGTTCATCGGTACACAAAATTGCATTTCAACTAAGTGGTGCAGGAAATTCTTTAAATTCTTTATGTTCAATTTAAATGTATTTTATTTCTACTCGATTTCTTATTTGTGTTTGCAGCTGCCGTTTAAGTTAACGTACAAGTTTGGCATATTTTTCTCAAATTAAAGTATTTATTTATGACAATAATATTTGTAATATTTCTATTAATTTGTTGTTCACTGTATGAGCTAAGTTTATTATAAATGCAATATAAGAGATAAGACAATTGATACATTTTGCAGCTTTATAATAAAAAAGAGTAAAATAACAAAACATTCGGCAGATAAAAGACAATTTAAGAGGATTAAAAACACCGAAACAATGAAATGGTTTTAACTACTATTAACTATTTACTACATAAAGAAAAAATTTAAATAGTTTCTTAAAAATCTCCAACATTTATATACCTATGTACATGTATATGAAGTGACGCCCATGTGTATATTGAAAGTGAACTGTCAAACCTTGAACTTGTGAGTCCTTTCCAAACACATAGGAAACCCTGGGCCTAACTATTTGCTCGTATTTCAATGCAGACACTCTTTTTGTAAATCAAACCAAGACACCAGAGCACAGAATACGCATAAAGCGGAAAAAATTCTTACACATGTGACTGACGCTGATTGCGTTTGTCACGTCGACGAAATAAAATTGTAACCCATTCTGCCAGCCTGATCCAGATGCCGATCCATTGCCAGGCCTCTAACCCAACCAGAAAGGTGGCAAGCACGCACATGCAGAAAAAACCGCAAAAGGAGATGGCAAGGAAGCCATCCGCATAGTAAAAAAAAGAAATTTAAAGCAATGACAAAACCGTAACCAAAACTGAAGCGAAGGCCCCTTGTTGGCCTCTCTGACAGTTGTCATCACGTCTTCTTCTGCTTTTTTTGTGCTCTGCTGAACGCCGAAAACTGGGCAACGGAATTGCAGCAAAATCGTCATCGATGAACTCGACGTCGCGTCGCGTTGAGTCGCGTCGCGTTGGGTCGAGCTCTTTGCACACAGTCAAGAATATGAGAGACTGAAGCTCACACACATACTTGTTTATGCAAGGGGCTCGGCAGTAGGCAGGCGAATGCTGCGGCCATGCTGCGTATACGTAACGTTGTGCATATTGGGTCACCATCACAGATTGTCGCAGTTGCGGCATATTTGCATAATTTAGCGATTGAATTTTATACTCAAAAGCAAAACAGCACAGCTGCTGTGGCTGATGCTGCCCCTGCTACTGATACGGTGGCAAACTTCTTCCTTTTTACACGTCAAACGGGCTGTGGATTTATCCATTTGCTTTTTACTTATTAATTAAATAATTTTTCGTTGCATTTGCAGAGCATCGACGCACGCTGTGGGAGCCAGAGTTGTGTGCCATCATCGACAATAATTGCATGCAACATAATTAAAGCCATTAAAGCACTTAAGCTCCCGGAAAACCAACGATACCATCGAGAGGGGTTGGTGGAGTCGGGCGAATTGGTAGAGTCATGTTTGCATATGCATATGCATAATTATGATGAAAACACATTTAAATGCATTTAATCGGGCGTTCAGTCGTGCCGACTACAAACTACTTCCAGCAACAAACACCAGTACCAGCACCAACTGCCTGCTGTCCTTTCCATGGGCAGGTGGCTCTGGTATTATAGCCATGACCATGGACGTTGACCCACCCAAAGGCTTTTAACGTTTATTGGTTTTTATTAAATATGCGAGAATGCCATGTTATATGACCAGCTTGACTGGCTGGTCAGCTTGTCGGTATTGCCAACTGTCCCAGCTGTCAAAAAGCATATTAACTTAGATGTTACAGCGACAGATGTTTTCCATGTTATTGGTTTAAAGTACAATAATCATTGATCCCAACTGGCATATAAAAAGGGACTCGGATCATAATTTATGGCAGTTTCTAACATACTCGTATCCATTCAATTATCGGCTCATTTCACGCATTTAAATAAATGTCAAAATGTTTTCAATCAACAGTGCCACAAATGGTTTTAAATTCCAGCTAAAAACAAGCTAAACACTTTCCCAAAAATGCTTAATTTATTAAGTTTAAATGTTGATTTGAAAGTTTTGGAACAAAGTTAAAGCTTAAATCAAAAATCACTTAGGGAACTAAGAGCTTTGCCATGTCACTCGGCAGTTTAACCACTGCTCACATTTGTTGTCAATTTACGAGTGTGTGTTCGAGGGGACAACCAGCTCCGCCCAGTTTCCCCCCTTACCTTCCCCCAGAATTCGCACGTTGACTTAATTAAAGTTGTACTCGGCAGGCGCAATCAAAAACAACAAAAAGAAAGAAAAGAAGAGAAAAAATTGCCTCACAAAAGGAAGAGAATGCACAAGAGCTATAACACATGTGCGAAAACTGGCAAAGTAAAAGGCCAAAACAAATTGCCAAAGTCAGAGCAGCAGAAGGAACAGCAGCATCAGGGCCAATGGGGATCACTTGGGAGTGGAACGAGTTTTGGTTGCTTTTATGGGGTGGCCAAATGGCAATTTATAAAATCCTTTGAAGTGTCGAAAATCAGTAATTGTAGTCAAAGTGCAAATTGATTGCCAGTCAGACACACACACACACACACACACATGCATTGGCTGGCAAATTTTGAGTGTTAGTGTGTGTGTGTGTGTGAGCCAAAAAATCAGTGTGCCAGATATGTTTTATTGAGTGTAATTTGTAGTTGCAAATTAATGGTACCACTTCACTTTTAATTAAAACGCACCAAAAGAAAGACTGAAATATTGCAGATTTTACAATCAACGAATCGAGTATGCTCTGTTATACTACAAATTTAATATATAGTATAATGTTAGATAGAATTACAGCTAAAATTTTAAGTTAAATTCGTTACTCCTTTAACTCTTCTTTTTTAAGATTTTGAAGCCTTTTTAATATAAGTAAATACTTAAAGTTATCCCTTATTATAGAAAACTCATTTTGATTAAATTTTCTTGGTTTCCAACTATAAATACTCTAAATATTTAAACTGAACTGTTGTAGGGTACTAAAAGTTTGGCGAATACCTTACAACTGGACAGAAAAGAGTTCTGTCCAGCGGTGTGAGTTGTAGAAGAGTGAAAGATAAGTAACTCAATTGCTGGACAAAACTGGCGTTCGACACAAGGACATAAAGGGAGGAAATAAGACTGAGTCTGTATTTTGGTTTCCTCTGCGACTATATTACCTTTCTGTTGCTTAGTTTACTTCATTTCTTTTTCACTTCTTTAGTTTACCCTTTGCCCTATGCCCGCGGGTCTGGCACGTTTTGCCTTTGCTTAAGTGACTTCATAACCTGGAAAGTAGCTCTCTGGCTTTTTACTGCAATCGGGGACTGAAACTTGTGTGTTTGCAGCTCAGGTGCATTCTGCTGGCACAACACGCTCACTGCAAAGTATGCATTTTTGAGCTGCTTTGTCGCCTGTTGCATAAAAATTGCTTTAAAACATAAGACGGCTGTGGCTGCGGTTGTGACAGCAAAAGTTTTGAATAAATTTTCGCCATTTTGCCAGCAGCAAAGAGAAAAACCAACTAACTCCATTGAGTGGCATCACATCGATGGAGTGAGTGTCGAGATGGAGTGGGAAGAAAGAGGAGAGGAGAAGAGGTATCAATTTCGGTTTGAGAGACTCATCAATAAAACATAACAGCAGCAGATGAAAACACATTTGGCAGTGAGCATGCAACTTGCCACCGGATATGCACACATCAAGAACTGAGTTCTTTTTGAATTGCTGTTCTTGCTGTTGCTGCTGATAACAGATAAACAAATCACAAATTTGCTCTGCAGTTGAAATTAAAAATAAATGAGCAACATTAATTAGTTGTCACTGATTTGGAAGCAAAAAATAAGTTAAATTTCTTGGAAATACATTTTAAACTAGGATCTTTAGGGTTGTTTAGTTCAGCTAACATTTCTTCAAGTCAGTGAATTTTAGCAATATACATAATCCCCGTCTAATAACCCCATATCCAAGGCACCATTATTAAGGCTTTAAGGTCTTGAAACATGCAGTAAAGTTGTTTTTGTTTTAAAACTTGAAAACTTGAAGCTCTTTTCCTTATTTTATACGCTAATAACAAGTATCTTTAACCCATGCATTTTTGCATTCCTTCCTTCCATTGGTACTTGAGTTATTTCAAATGGCAGCTGGCATTGCTATCGCCTGCGAGTAGAAGTGCTGTGTGGAGTTGGCCAAGTTGCTGATTTGATTACATTTACACACATCCGACAGTTGTTGGTTTGGCAATGGCAACTGTTTTTCGGCAAAGTGCGCGGCGAAATTTTCTTGTCAACACTTGCATTGGCCCCGAGTTTTGTTTAGCGTCTAAAAGGGGCAAGCAGAAGAGGTTCGTGTCGGGGATCGTGGTCGGAGGTTGGAGGTTGGTTTCAGTGTCGTGGTAGGTCAACAAATGGCAGCTGCTGCTTGTAGCTTTTGCTTTGTTATTGCACTGAGCTGGGCCAGGTTTTTGGCTTTGGCACTGAGCTGAGTATTTGTAGCTTCCCTAGTTGGCCAACGGCCAGAGTACAAAGTCATTGTTTGCTGCCAATTGAATTGAAACTTTATTCTTTGTCTGCTTGTTGTTTTTGACTTGAACTCCAGGTTAAACCATGATAATGTTTGTGATGGGCAGCAGTCTTATAATATAGACCAGTAAACCCATTATGAGAAACCCAAATATTGTGGGCAAAACGGAGAGTCATTGCCCAAACACCCTTGACGAATCCTTAAAGAAGAGCACTAGAGGTATTATCACAAACTGCAGCTGATCACAGACAATACATCTCAAATAAGTTAAGGATACCAACTCGGGATTAAGTTCTCCTAAAAATTTACTCAATGACAATGATCAAATAAAAGGTTGTAAAATATATTCTACCCGTTTTTAAGCTTTTTTCTTGATCGACGGGGTCATAACAAACGTTGGTCCATTTAAACTTTGGTAGTTACTGCTGTGACTTGTGAGCTGAATGTCTGTTCTGAATTTGTTTGTCGGAATTAACAGCGTCCCGCCTGTTATGATGCAACTCAAATCTGTCGACGCTTTTCCCATTTTTCATTTATACTTTTTTTTCATTTCTTTTAACTTTTCTCATTACAAAAGTTTTACTATTTCCGTTGCACGCAGCAAATTCACAAAATGTGTTGCAATGGCAACCTTTTCAACGTTTCCTACAGACAACTGCAATTCAGAACGTGATTTGCTGCTCGGCATTGATTGTGAGAAAGAAATATTTAATTCCACTTCCATTGGGTTAACATTTAGTTTAGCTATTTTCTAAACTTAAATCAATTCAAAATTTGTTACTTTTTGTTTAAAAATCTAATCTAAAATCCATTATCTTAGTTCGAAATAAGCAATAAATTCTACTTCTATTTGAACTTAAGTATTATACAAATATTACGATTTTACCTTGTTGTAGCCACTCACTTAAGTTGAGACCATTGCCAGCTACGTGTTGAACAATGCACACTCATTTGGAGTAAAGTGTGGAACGAGAGTTGCTCCCAAGATTACACACTTAATCAAACTTTATGCAAACCTGACTGCCACCCACAAGATTTTCAACAATTTACTGGCTTTGCACATGAACAGATAGAAGAAACAAACCGAACGGAGTAGGTAACAGGGAATGACAGGATCGAAGGGAGGCATCGGTACAATCGGACAGAGGTCTTAAATACTGCAATTTGTTTTGCTGCCGAATCGTTGCTGTCTTCACTCGAAGCTTAACCCAAAGTGGAGAGTGGAGAGTGGAGAAGAGAGAAACAATCATGTAGCGCCAGCAGCCGGTTGCCAAAAATGTTGCAAGTGTTTCTTGTGCTGCTGCTGCGTGCAACAATTCACAGCAAAATTGCTATACAAAACTGTGGCGCATAAGCGGCTGGAAATGCAACAACGATATGCCTGCAACACAAATCCTCGTCCTCTTTCTCCTCCCGCTCCTGCTCCTCCTTTGCCCAGTCCTCCTCCTGCAGTTCAATCGGCTCAATCGCTGCATCGGCAGAAGCTGTACGCACTTTTCACATGCACACGCACAAACTTATTCGCCCAACTGTACAACTGACAGAAAGAAAATTCGTCTCTTAGTTCCAAAATACCCATTCAAAGTTTTTGTATATTTTATGCATTGTTGACTAGAAAATAATGCAATCCACATATCATTACATTTAACATTAACATACTATAATGATTTATATGACTATATACACAAGAATACATAAGTGTTTCACTAAGCATTTTAAAGTTTCAATCTTCTACAGTCAGACACTTGTTATTCTTAATAACAGCACTCATAAATTTAAGGTTTTTATTCTCTCAATATACCCCGACTCAATTAGTCTCGGGTATAACTAGTGTGTATGCTTTTACTTCTTCTGGGGTTTCATCGTCGTCGCCATTGAGATTGAAAAATGTTAAAAATTGCTTTTAAATGCCGCAAAATACAATTTATTATTCAACAGAGACAAACGCCAAACACTGGCACAATGTGTGTCCTGGGAATGAGTAAGTGGGCGTGGATTTAAGGCGTGCCTGTGGCCGAGCCATGACACTCACCCTCTTTCGAAAGCCCGGATGTTACGGCCAGTACGACGCTGCAGTGCCAAAGCTCAACACTGTCGCTGCTTGGCAGTAAATTCAAATAAAGCACGCACGCACACACACACACACACACACACATACACTTGCACACAGCCATACACATACACACTTACACGGAATATTAAGTGCACAAACACAATCACAGTGGCAAGCAATGCCAACAATTGTTGTTGCACTTTTTTGTATATCACGCATACGCACTTTATGACACTGTCGAAAACACGGGGAAACCTGATTCTAAGTTTTTGGACGTTTATGTCTTTAAAAGTATTTTCCTAGACACAAAATTTCAAAAAGAAAATGGCAATTTAGAAAACAAAACTTAGAATTAAATTTATTGATGAAATATAAATATTAAACTGAGGCAAAGGGATCAAATGATTTGTTTTTATTGGAAGTAAAAAATTAATTAATTTTAATCAAATAATATTAAAGAGACTTCAGTACCTACTATAAACACCAGAATCTTAGTGAGTTCGTAAGCTCAAACCACCCAATTTGGATCGTAAGTCTGTCTATGCAGACCTGGAGTGTTTCGGAAGGCGTAAAATCAAACTAAAAAGTTGAAATCATTTTCAATAAATTCATAAATAAATAATGTTTTTAAGTAACCTCTATAAATTAATTATATTATTATTTAAAATATCTAACAAGCTCTTATATGCTTAATTATCGACATAACTCGACATCTTTTATGTTGGGCTTACTCGACTATCGCATTACCTATCATAATTGGCATACAATTATATATTAATTGAATTATAAATAATATTTTTCTTCAAGCTAATTTTCACCCACATAGTCCAAGCTTAGCCAGGTTCAATATAACATTTTAATAGTTTGTATGTTTTCAGTATTAAACTAAGCCAGCAGCTTATCATTTCTATACACATATCGCAATTGTGACAAAAATCCATAGAGGCAGAGAGAGTGAGAGAGAGAGAGAGAAAGTGTAAAAGAGTAAGAGAGAAAAAAGGGAGTGTGAGATAAGTGGGAGTAGTAAACACAAATTATAAACATCACAGTTTAACGAAAATGATTTAATTAAATTTATTTGCGCGCTAATGCCATTTGCCACATTGCCGCTGGAGGCCAGCTGCTAACATCAAAAGACAGTGGAAATTAATCAGGCGCACAAGCAATTGGGGCCCGCCCACAGTGCCCACGCCTGCGGCACATATAATTGCATTAATTTATGTGTAAAAGCCACAGAAATTAAAAATAATAATATGTAATACGTATAATCCAAATATTCAAAATGCTGCGACCAGAAAGTTTCCAATATTCTGTGCCAGCTGTCAAAGAGGAGGGAACTCTGCCCCATCCCCATTGTGGAGTGATAAGAGAAGCTGAGGAAGCCCTCAGGACCTTGGTCTGAGCTGAGCGGACCAGTTGAAAGACTAATTTTCACATTCGAACTGAAAAGTCGTGATGAAAGAAGACTCTGGTGTTTGAGTTGTGAATGTTGAGACTAATGCGATGGCGGGTTGACTATCATCATTTTGGCTAAAGTCGGGGGCGTTGACGTTTTGTGGCGTTTTGGGCATTTGGGCGTGGTTGGCCAACCAACCAATTTCATGGTTAAATGATTCAGAAACAGAATTACAAAATTAGTCGGCCCGTTAACACAATGTAATTAACTTTTGCGCGACCGCTCTCAATATATTTGATATTTATTTACCAGGCCTGAATGCCCCCTGGGGTGCACTTTGCTTCGATGCCCTGGTCTCTTGTTGTTTTGATGTCCTGGTTTCTTACTAGGCTACTGTCCTCCGGACTGAACACAGCTGCCGGCTGGCAGTTGCTCGTTGACAAATTTCAAACTATAGAGTATCTAACTGAAGCTTCCAATTATCCAATTTCTATGGGTCTCGAAACTCTCCATCTCTCTGCCATTTGTCTCCATCTCTATTCGCATTTTCAAAAGCAATTTGAAACAAATTTTATTGCCAAAGTTTCGAGTACATGGAAAATGGTTCAAGTGCTACAAAAAGTTGCAGTTGGCGCGTGCCTGCGCCTTCTTGGCTTGAAGCACAATTAGCTCAGCCTAAAAGTATGCAAGTGTCCCTGTTGGCTGAAGCACGAAGTAGCAATCTTCAAGGAACATTAAAGTGCCCAACATTAAGAGCAGGTATTTTTATTGTTGTGTGTGAAAGGCGTTGAACTTAATACCTTATTACATAACTTTCGTACACCTCATGATAAAACTCTTAGAAAAAATAGTTTAATTAATTAGCTAACGGATTAGAGTTAAAAAAAATGTATTTTGACATACTTTTAAAGAGTTGGGATTTCTCTGAATACACAACTTATAATATATTTGTTTTATGGTTTTCTTAAATTAATCTCATTTAAAAGAAACTTAAATTCGATTTTAAAAGCTGTTTTTTAGTCCTTAGGTGGATCAAGATTAAGAACTGCAATGTTGTCCAAGCTTCGTTGCACGGCAAAATCAGACCACAAAAAACCTGTGTAATGATTGCCAAAAATAAAGAACAACTTTTGCCAACTACAGCTATTGCCAGCGACTGCCATTACCAATTTTTGCGCTTAACACTTCAGTGAGCAAATCATTGAGAGACTGAGATACGAGGACATGTAGACATAAAGGCGGACGCATGGACAGGCTGGGGGCAAATGTGGGGCATGGCAGGGCAGGCCTGTGTTTCCGTTTGCTGTCCCTGCTTATGCCATCAGCATGTCATCATGGCAAAATCAGACGACATGCAACATTGCATAAAGATTTGTCACAGCTAAAGCTCCCAAAATGCAATGCAAGACAACCGACAAGTACAACACGCACTGAGCGCCAGTTCGAACCCAGATAGAGATAGATGCTCACATGCAGTTGCATCTGCAGTTGCAGACCTAGATGCAGATACTGTGACTGCGACTGCGACTGGGAATGGGATTGAGAGATGGAGACTAAATCGAGACAGAGACGCATACAGCCAGCGATGAGCTCAAATCGCATTTTCGCTTGCTGAATTTCGACAAATAACAACAAGAAAAGCTGAAACTGAAGCCGATGCTGATGCTGCTACACAGTTGTGCTATAGCTACTGTTGCGAGGGCTGTTCAATGAGTAGGCATTAAAATTAAGTACCACAAATCATGTCATACTCAATGTATGTCCTATAAATAACTCAAAACATATACATATGTACATGTGAAATTTAAATGATAATTAATACAACAAATTTACACAGTTATTTATTAAATTATCGGAAGAATGAAACTTAAAATAAATTTATATGTCTAATAAAAAAATAATAATATTTTAAAATATTTTAAATCATTTGCTTAAATTTGTACTAATGATCAAGCCATCCCATTTTAATTCTTAATAAAATGCTAAAATCTAATCTATTTATTAATTTTTAACTTGCCGTAAAAGAAAAATTAATGTACAAAAAATAATAGATACATTATTTTTCTCACTTTATCACACTAAAAATGTTTTTATGAAACCTAAAAAGCTTTAAAATAAAATTAAAAAATAAATATTTTTGTTGAAGAAACTTTTGAGCCTCCCCTCGTTGCAGCAGACAGGCTAAGCGGCAGCAACTTGCAGCAAATTCAATTTCGTGCAGCTCGATTGCATTGCGGCACATTGGCTCGGAGTCTCTCAGACTTTGTATAGGAATGGCATAGAAGTGAAGTGGGGAGGAGGAACAAGATGTGAGGGTATAATTTTGTTTTGCCTGCTTCTTTTGGCGCTGATCATCGATTCGCATTGCATTTCAATATATAAATATTTATATACAAGAAAATTTGCGCACAGCTGAGACGCGAACCAGTCGTTTGCCTCCTCACCGCGCTCCGCTCTGTATCGCACCACGTTGTGTCGCATCGTCATTGACAAACTAGGAATGAAGATGTATGGACATGCTAGGGAGAGTGAGTAATGTTAACTCTCGCTGAATCCCTGGCAGTCGACTAGTCCTTGTAGTCGCTTCGTAAATCGTTTAGTTTCCCATTTGTTTTGTTTTGGATTTAGTATGTTGCGACCTTAATTCGTTTTATTAGTTAAGTCTCGCCAGGAATTTGACGCCAGATACACAAAAGCTCACACAAATGTATATGTACATATACATAAATATAAATCTATATGTATGAATCATGGGTAAGCCTTTATGACATATGCTAAAATTTCACAGCTTGGCAGTTTGGCAGCCAGTCTACCAGGCAGCAAGTAAGCCCCATCACAACCCATTTGCCCCCTTCAACCCTAGCAATACCTTTGTGAGTCGCGGTGGGTCGCGTTTTTGTTTTGTGTTTGGCCAACGCGTGACAAAATGATTAAACGGTTAGCCAGGACTAAAGTCAGGACCAGAGCCAGGATGCAGGACACAGCGCCCGAATGGTGAACCATCGATAGAGCGACTTTCGCCTTCCGTAGCCTTTGTACGTCAATGACAGTGCAAAATTGTTGATGACGATAACGATGTGATTAGATGAGTGGTTATTTGATCAAACATAGACGCGGGGATTGCGGGTCTCTGCGGGCTCTAGGGCTCTATGGCTCTACGTTTCAATGGTTCCACGGCTCTACGGATTTGCTAGTGCTGTCGTACTGTCGTACTGTTGTGCGGGTGTCTCATTGTCGAACGGGTTGATTGCTTGTTGGCCTCGTTGAAGTGCTGCTACTGAGTAGCACATTCGCGTTTTTGAAATGGCCCCAATGACGTCGCACTCAGAATATTTAATAGATAATTATAACACGATGTTCATCACATTAAATGTGATGGCCACCGAAAATGAACCATAGCGATGTTTTTCTACCTTAGGAATGGGTATAAAAGGTTTGTGAAAATAAGTAATATGCGCAGATTGGGTTGAGGGGCTCTCTAGAGTGCATATATCGCTTAGCATGGAGATAAAAGACTAATTAGCTAGAACAAGCAATTTTTAAGCAATTGACAGATAGGACCAAGGAGCACTCTCTGTTTACTGTCTACGTACAGCGTCGGATAAAATAATACAAACGGCAATAACCTCATCTGATTTGTGTATCCACTCAAATTCAAATAAAAGAAAAATAATATTTTCAACTTTGCTTGATAATTTTTCAGCCAAATGAAGTGATATTTTGAAATGAGTGGACTTTTTAGACTCTAGACAACTAGTAGCATCGATTCGATGCCAAAAGTCAAATTTTTAAACTCGACCCCATTTTGACAAATTTTGCAGTGTTACCCCTTTGCATTTTTGTCAAAAATAGTGAAAATTTAAGATTGCGATTTTTTGATGGCAATCGATAGTCCTGGTCCTCCCGAGTCTAAAAAGTCATACTATACGAAAATCTAACGTCTGAGTCCCAAAATATTTAATATCAAAGTTGCAGAGTTTTGACTCTTAGACATTACACTGCAGTAGAAAACTGTCTTCCAAGCTTTATGTTAAGAAAACATTTTGATATTCTTAGCAACTAACAGTCTAGCGAAAACATCTAAAATGGCTTTAAAATGGCTAAACTAGCCACACTGCTGATAAGCGCTGCGGGCCCACGCATATCATTTTCATACGCCGCCCGAAAGTATGCTACTGATAAGCGTTGTCGGCCAAGCATATCATTCCCATACCCCGGCCGAAATTATGCAATAACATTTTAAAATACTCCCGCACTCTAGTCTCTGCATGAACACCTGGATCTTTTGAATCTGAGCTGAAATACCAAGCGAACAGAAATGGTCAGCAGGTTGCAATACATAAAGTTAACGAACAAAATGGTTTGTACACGTGCACAGCTTGGTTCCCGCCAAACCAAAAAGGTTTGTTTATACACGTGCACAGCCTCCCTCTTCCTCCCACTCTCTGCTTACGATCTTCGCTGTTTGTCCTTCTGTCCGTCTGTCCGTCTGTCCTTCTATCTGTCTGTCCATCTGTCTGTCAGTCTGTCTGTCTGTCCGTATGTCTGTCTGTACATCTGTCTGTCTGTCCATCCGTCCGTTTGACCACCTGTATCTTTTAAATCTGATCTGAAATACCAGGCCAACAGAAATAGTCAGCAGGTTGCAATACATAAAGTAAATAACCAAAAAGGTTTGTTTATACACGTGCACAGCCTCCCTCTTCCTCCCACTCTCTGTTTACGATCTCTTCGCTGTTTGTCCTTCTGTCTGTCTGTCCTGCCGTCTATCTGTCAGTCTGTCTATCTGTCCGTCCGTCTGTCTGTCCGTATGTCTGTCTGTCCTTCTGTCCGTCTGTCCATCCGTCTGTCCATCCGTCTGTCCACCTGTCTGTCCGTCCGTCTGTCGGTCCGTCTGTCTGTCCGTCCGTTCGTCCGTATGAACACCTGGATCTTTTAAATCTGAGCTGAAATACCAGGCCAACAGAAATAGTTAGCAGGTTGCAATACATCCCACTAAACATTTTAATTCAAATTCGAGTCTTTTTGAAGTCCTCTATATGATTAAAATGATCATAAATGAGCTTATTTTCTACCCTAGCCGCGACTCTTCTTGGAGAGTCGCTTATGACTCTTGGTTTTTAATCAGTTTCGAGTCATATTCGAGTGAAATTTCACGCATACGCGACTCTTATTTGTTCCTTAATTTCAATCCATAGCCGTATAGCCACTAATATGTTTATCTATCTCAATAAAACTCTCACAATAGTATTGTATGGAGTACTACTTCTACTACTCACTTCTACTCCACTTCTCATCAAAGCCTGATTTTAGTACAGAGATGTCCCTAGCCAAGTTTATAAGGAATCTCCTTTGGTTTTTTTGTACCTCTATTTGTTTATTTCTATTGCTGGCTACCATGTAAATACTCTGTAGAATGTCAAACCATCTGCATAACAAATAGAATTGGAACAATTATACAAGTATATAAGGTTCTGCAAGAGAAATAAACTAAATTATTGAATAACTACCTATTTTTACCTTGATGAAATTACAAGTGAATGTCTGCAAGTTGCATAATTTTTATGATAATTATGAGCGATAAATTTCGGTTGGACGATAAATCGCTCAAGTTGTCGGATTTAACTTGGTCGTAAAAAATAATGCACAGCGCCACGTGCTCCGGACACATTACCTAACCAGATATAGCCAGGCTAAGTGCCTTCCATGCCAATCGTGCTTATTAGCCTACTATTAAAGGTGCCTGCAGCCTACTCCTGCGGCTGCCTGGCAAAACTGACTGGCTGGCTCCTTTTGGAAAGCCAAAACTATAGACAGACAATTTCCTTATGAAATGAAAATAAACATGACATTTCTAGGTTTATGTACTTTTGTGCAGCAGCTGTGTCTCTCCGGCTTTCCACCAGAGCAGGCTGCTGAAGGCGCTTAGACCGAAACCCGATTCCCGATTCCCATACTTCCCGAGACCCAAGGATGGCTTGTTCCGACTTGGCTGTGACTGCTATAAAATGTCATCTTTTATTATGGCAAGGCTCAACTGGCGCAGACTGTGCCTAGACGAAGGCGCCCGTCCCTCGTCCCTCCACTCCCTCTGCCCTCCCATCGTCACCACTAAGGCAACCCACTCCTGCTGCTGCTCGTTGCGATAGTGGCAAACAATGCTGTGCAGTGCCACGCCCCTTTTGACTTCGACTGCCACTGAGCCAGCGACTGAGGCGGAGGCTGCTGCTTGTATACCCAGTTTATACGCTTGGCTTCACATTGCTCTCGGCTTCATGCTGTGAGTTTCATTTCCGGTGCGACATTTTGTTACAAAACTTTATTTTCAATTTGTGCACATATTACACACAACTTGCCACGCCCCGCACTACAGCGTACCGCCCACTTTTGTAAACCTATAGATGTGTATATGTGTGTGTCCCACTTATCTGGCTTTTGTTTTTATTTTTAGTGTAATTGTTCTATTTTTGCCATGGCAATTGCTACGAACCCAACATTCACCATCCACAGCTCCGAGCTGCATGTGTTCAGGCTACTTATCATCTGTGGATACATTCGGACCATTCGTTTCATTCGTTTTAGTCATTCCATTCGTTCACTGTCCAGGCTCATGCTGTTGATTATTATTACAAGCATTATGACCGGATTTCACTGGCGGCAGCAATGTCTGTGCCAGCTGCTGGTAATGAAATTAGTTTGTCACTCAGAAACATGTTCGGAAGAGGACCAGAGAGAGGGGTAGAGAGTAGGAGTGGGAGGTAGAATGAGAGGGAGTGGAAGCCTTCAATCCTCTTCCTCCCAAGATGGCCAATCTAAAGCTGCCTGTTTATGCTGGCCTATCTGCAGCATCATAATTATCATCATCATCAGTGCCATGGCCAACGTAATCATCGAGTTCATCAGCAGCAGCTTCCTATTTTGATTGCAATGAGTTTTCAGGTCAAGTGCGCTTCCGACTCCAGTTGTCCGCTTCTTGTTTTATTGAATTTCATTTTAATGTGGCTTTTATTGTTTAGACATGCACTTCAACATGATTTAGTTGATTTTACTTTACTTTTCGACCGACTTGGCCGAGATTTGCATGCAAATTGACTTTCACTTTGGGCTCAAAATGTGTTTCTAAACCAAACCGGGTCTTCACATTACCAAATGTATTTGGTACTTAAAACTCAAATCCGATTTTACGACTCGTACGTATGTAGAGATTTTTATTGGGCTTACTCTCTGTTGTTCCTGAAGTACGCCTCGTGAAGCATAACAAATAGACCAAATGATGAATAACAATGAATACAACAAATTGCCAAAAATGCAGTTGGAAATAAGGACACTTTACTGGGAAGCCCTATATCAAAATGAGTTAAATAATCAGGTTATTCTTCATAAATTAATTTAATTATTTCAACGACTTACTCACCTCCACATCAAATTAAATGACAAGTTTAATTTGTGAGTAAAAATAATTAAAAAAGTCTATGCTGAGAACAAAGTTCTCTCAACTCACTCGACTGGGTCCATGAGAGTTCATGTAATCAATCAACTTTGATTAGTATTTGTGACGGACACTTCAAATGTTCATACAGGCAACAACAACGTTTGATGTTACCACTCAGCCTAATCCCCAACTCAGGCCCCAAATTTTCTACCATTTTCTCTGCGCCAGATATAATCGTCGATGGGTTGAGCGACTTGCGTGCTTTACCCGAGCCGAGCCTAAGTAAAAATCAATATGTCTTGATGCACGATAAAAGTGATATAAATTGTATGGCTCGTAAAGTGAAAGGGTCAAATGACCAGGATGCTGCGAGGGCTAAGGCAAATGAAAAGTGAAGATGTATGATAATCGCAGGCCAAAAATAGTGATACTCTGTTACATTTTGCATTTGGATTGGGTCAGAGTGTGTGTGGCAAATGAGTGTTTTGTTCGCAGTCCTTGCAAATGCTGGCGCTTAACCATCTTTGGCTACAGCGCGACTTTAACGTAAGCAATAAATACTTTTAAAAGATAAATAAATCCCCTGACACAAACACCAATCACTGTCAAGCTGAGCACATTCATTGGCTCAGTGTTGGGGTAACCGCATAGACCCAGAAGCTAAGCTGCTTAGTACAGCACACAGCGCCACCTATGTTTTAACTTTCAACAAAGCCAGCAATACAAAAACAAAACACGAGCAGAAACAGAAACAGAAAAAATCTGTAAGAATTTCAAGGAAATGCCGGCAAAAACGCAACTCACATAACAACAGAGGCATTTTTGTCACACGTTGACCATGTGAAGCGTAAATTACCAATGAAACGAGTTTGCTGCTAGCGAGAAAGATGCAGACACACAGATAGAATGTGAAAGATCGAAAAAGTGGAAGAAACCAGATAGTGGGAGAGAGGGAAGGACAGAAAGAGAGTAAAATGGACAAGTGAAGCTGCTAAGCAGCCTGTGTGGAAAGCCTCAGAAAGTTAAAAGTTAGCAAATGGCAATTGGAAAATAAAACGGCAACAGCCAAATGCCAAGGTGTCTAACGGAATTTAATTAAGTGAGCTGTCAAACGAATGACCAATAGGTGGCGCTGCACCAGAGAAAAAAATGGAATGGTTAGACCGGAAAGCGGATTGTCAGCTAAGCACAAGGCTTAGATTGAAAAGCCCACTTGCTGCATGGCTTAACTTTCTGTGCAGAACTCATTGAGAATTGGGGAATATTTTTGAGCTCTTAAACATTATAAAAACTATTGCATACTTTTAAGCGATCTTTAAAATCTTAAAACGCAAATAGTTTCTGCTATTTGGACACTTAGAGTGTTTTAAGAACTCATTGATTTGATTAATTTTGAAAAACGGTGAAAGAGAAGAAATATTTAAACGCATTTTAATAACTTTGTATACCGAAGGATTCTGTTTTTGTCACGAGGTCTGAAAGTGGCGTTGATCAGCATCAGAATCGATATAGCCCTGTCCACCAGTCCGTCTGTTTCTATGCTTCGTACAAGTCTCCTAGTTTTAAAGTTTTTCTCTTTACATGCAGTTTATGGTTTTTTAAATAGATTGACTATATCTTATAGCTTACTAAACCAAGTTTACCTAATGTGCTTTATGAGGAAATTCTCATATGCAAACCAAGTTTCATTCTGGTCGAACCACAATTTCATGTGGCTGCCATTGGAACATTTAATTTGCGGCGAGGATATAACTTTTAATACGTGCCATATTAAATAAAAAGTTGCAAATGTGACAGGTATATAAAAGGTATATCAATTCTTGATCAGAACCTTGTTAACCCATCTAAACAAACAGAAATGACTAGATCTACAAAGGTACCCAAAACATCGGTATGCAGTAAATTTCTTATACATATGTGTGGGATCTACTAATATTCCTATCTTTTATACAAACTTTAGACTGTTCCACTTTCCCTATCAAAACTCAGCAATCCTTCTGCGGTTTTAATCGTGCTAATGTGCACGCTATTGGTACTTACATTTGCTTTATTGCTCATACGCTCTGTTATGCAGACTTTTACGGCTGCTGCAGCTCAGTAAACAAATTTATCACTTCTGGCCAATATAGCCCTTTCGAACTGAATAAGTCACTTTTGTGCCCGCCCATCGTGTCGCGAACTTTTATTAACTTGCCATTTCTCTGGGTGCATGTGCTCGTCGTGTTGTATGCAGATTGTTTACATTGCAGCTTTATTGAAAAAATAAATGGCAACGAACTTTGCCTTTGGCTCTGACTTTGGCTCTGACACCAGCTGCAGTTGGTTGGCCATTAAGTGAACCATGGCCAGTGCCGGCTTCAGGCCTCCACCGATAATTGTAAACCAAAATCTCATTTTGTATGCAGTCGAGAGTTGTTCAATTTGAAATGAAAGGACGCCATACGTAAAAGTCTTTATTAAAACGTAAATATCACATTTGCAACATTTATTTGATTACGTATGTAAATGTGCGTGTGATTGACATTCTCCCATGAATGAAGGTCCATATATATCTGCGGTGGTATATGGAACTGGTGTGTATGAGCTATATGTTATTATGCTCTCCAATCAAGTGCCGGTTTCAATTGCAGCCGCAATTACGCTAAACAAAATTACGTATTTGTAAAATAACCATATGGAAAGCCAGCTGAGGTCTGAGTGTAAAATCTATGTACACGCATGTTTACACACACACACACATGTATATTTGTGTTTATGTCTGCGGCTATTGGCTGTGCTGTGCTCAAGTGCCGCAGATAACAAATTGACTGATTTAGCTTACATTGAGCATATAAGTTTAAAATTAAACCACAGGCCACACACGAGCCTGGTTCAACTTTTTGTAGTTAATTTTCTGACTTCTTTGCAAAGTTTCTTTTTAAATTAACACAAACAAATCACAAATAGTACAAAGAAAACACTCTAAACTTCATGTTTATCACTTAAAATATTTATAATTACATAAATAAATTATTTTAAAAATCGAATAACTTTACGAGTCGATTTTTCTATGATATTAACCTCTCATCCCTGAGACGGGACTGTTTTGAATAACTTAAATTCATGGCAAAACATCTCAACTACGAAGATATAATATTCTAGCTGTCAAATTTTAAATTCATTTTACCCAGGAAATTTTAAAAACGATCTATAATTAGTTTGCTTTATTTCCCATGTTCTAAAACACACTGCTACTAAAAAACTTTAATATTTTAAGTTAAACTACCGCTAATGGCAAATTAACAAAAATTGAATGGAAAGTATAAGCACTAATGCCATCCATATGCGCTCTTTAGTGCATTAACCATTTCCAGCGCATACAAATGCATGCGTATACTTAATATGTATGAGCCGAATTTGCACAGTTCACATTAGACGCTTAACAGCAGCCATTAGGGGCTTTGCAAAGAAGCATTCGCAGCATATCGAGAGTGACACAGGCACACATACATATGCATACACACACACACATGCACACCCACTCACACACAGAGATGTGTACTATGCAGCAGCAAGCCGTGCCTTTGGTTACAACAATGGCAAAGTCTTTTTGGCCAGTGGAAAATGGTGTGCGCACTTTATGAACGGTGCAAGCATAAAGTGCTCTGGCAACCACTGCAGCCGTACACCACCCCGCCATACACGAAGTGTGGCATAAGCCATCGCTTTTCCAATTTCCGGTTGGAACTCAGGAAAACAGTAGCACCAACAAGTGCAGGAGCAGCAGCAGCAGACAAGTGAGTGGAGACCAATGTATGGCCATTTAGCTGTATTGTATTTGTGTCTATTCCTTCTACTCTTCCCTGCTCACCCCCTGGTAAGCTTAACCAGCGTGTGGCTTGGTGCATAACTCACACATCCACCTAAACACACACACACACACACACTCGCATACATGCGTTTTTGGCCAAAAACGCATCAGAAGCGCATTAATAATGTGCTCAGGCAATCGAAAATGCGATGCGGGTGGAGCATTTTCGGGTCTAGAACAATGATACTCTTAATGATGAGGATGCCCAGGAAAGTAACAGAATTCGGTATTGTAATGAGCAGCAGCAACATCAACAGGAGTAGTGGCTATAGGAGGAGCAGTTAATGCTGGAATTTAACCCCACACTTTGGCAGTCTGTTGTAATCTTGTCGAGTAATTAATTTGTTCAATGACATCCTTAAGGTGTAAGCGAAACCATTTAAAGTTGATGACAACCACCACGCAGTTACTTGAAAACTCACAACTTGCTACGCACTGCGACACTGCGACAGCAGGGAGCCAAAGGAGGCAACACCAAGAAGCAGGTGCTTCACGTGGCAGGAGTTGCTCGAGACTTGAGAAACTTGTGATGCATGCCCGGCGATGTGTGTATCCGGCAAGGCGACAGAGTCACATGCAAGACAAATCGTAAGCAATAGACCAACAGTGCTGCCGTTTTAGCCGTTTAGTAGCTAGTGATTTAAATTTACAATTTTCAAAGCTGGAAAATTATAATAATTAAAATTGAATGAACAATATTTGGAAATAGTTTAATCAAAATTTTAAAGTTTTATGTAATTTAGTGCAGCTTAGTTGAGAAACCAAAACCTCCATCCCTTTCACAACTCCTTGAGCAGCTCACGCAGTAATGACTCTGCCTAAGTCCCCTAACTCAATGTATGTGCTCTTCTGGTTGCGTGTGAAATCGGAAGTGGCTGCTGCTGACTTAGTTGTAGTCGTCTCAAGTCCTTGGTCCTTGATCCCCCTTGGTCGGGGAGTCTCATGGTGTCTCGATGTCTCGCTCTGTGTGTCGATGTCGGCAGTGGGCGACAGGTGCTTCCGCATTTGAATGTCAACGGAAACCGCAACGGTACAACTTAGATAAACGTTTGCTCTTTAAATATGTGCCCAGTGCACGAGTTCCAGATACACGAGTTCCAGATATGCAGCTTAATATACCTAGAACTTCATGTGCATAAAGTGTGTACACTTCTAAAAAATTAAAGAATTTATGGTAAAAACTTATGCTTTAATAAAACTGAAGAGTACATTTTTGAAGGAAAATTTGGATTGGTTTCAAATGAATAATTATAAAAATAAAATTAAAGTAAATAAATAACATTAAATTTTACGTACTTTAATTAATATATACTGTAGTCTGTACAAGCGTTCTCCCAAAAATGGTTTTTATTCTCGATCATCGGAACTACGAGTATCTGATCATTCTATTTACAAACTTCTCTTATTCTATATATCGATACTTACAAACTCAATGCTTGTCGATAGTATACTATATAATTAAAAATAAAATAATAACAATTATAAATATAAAAAAATTTAATAATTGACCTAATAAATTATATAATTTTATTAATATATACATTGATATATTTTTGAGTAATAGTTTTATATGGTTTCGTAAAGATTCTTATCGATTTCATTAGGCAGATGAACTAAGACATCTTATCGTATTGTTACTATACTCCGTCAGAAGTAGAAGACTTTGCTTGTCTTTGAGGTTGATCTTTTTACCAGTGTACGAATAATTCAGTGTGCAGTGCGATAGATTCACGATTATTAGACGGCAGTCACCATGTTTGAGTAACTGAATAAAGTAAATCTGTGCAGTCCAGCGATGTTACCTGTGAGGTGGTTACTCTTTGGATATTGATGGCGATGTGGTTATAGACTGGGCTTGATTGGATTGGTCTTTGCTTAGCTTGTTGCCAACCAAATATATCAACGCTGTTTGCTCAGTCATGCAACTGGAAATAGCTTAAGATGCCAAAACTGATTACATATGAAGTTTAATGCATTAGATTGACTACTCTACTACTACTACTACTACTACTATTACTACAACTGCAACTACTACTAATACTACTACTAATACTACTATTACTACAACTGCAACTACTACTAATACTACTACTAATACTACTACTACTACTACTACTACTACTACTACTACTACTGCAACTACTACTAATACTACTACTACTACTACTACTACTACTACTACTACTACTACTGCTACTACTACTACTCTATATGTTTCAATATTAGCCAAACTTTTTCTTTGTTCTCACTTAAAAAGTAATTTTTAAGTCAACCCAAAAACATTAAGTATATTAATTTATAGAATTAATTCAAAAGTTTTTATGTTTATAGTTTTAATATCGTTTTAATTTAGAATATTTAATTTAGTTTACCTTTTAAACAGCAAACAGACTTCTCTCAATTTCACAACTTTTATTTCATTTCAACACCTTTGTTATATATTCTGAAATTGCCACATATTAAGCTATTTATTTCAATGACTACCAACTATTATTCTATATATTTTTTCAACTAATTTCACATTACGAAGTCAACGTTTTTGCAATTGTAGGTGGTTATTTTTAAGCGGACATTTAGAAATTCGATTAAATTTAAATCAATTTTCATTCAATTTGCGCAAATACCTAAATAAAACAAAAATAAGCCCAAATAAAACACCATTCACCTGGTACAGGGTAAAATCCAAAAAATGAACAAAACGTAAATTGCTAAAAATGAAATCAATTAACAACAAATGTGGACAATTTGAATTCAATGTAAAGTGGTGTTGCAACACCACATAGGAAAGCAGGCCACTTAATTAAGCCAGGCCAGAAGAAGGCGACCCAACCCGTCTCCAACCCAGTCAGAAGCCGCATTTACACTGGACAGCATGGGACAACGTGTTACCATTGATATGGCCGCATTTTAAGTGCGAAACAATGTAATTTCATGGTAATCAGTCTGAGGGCCGGTTTAGAATTTAATGCCAGCTCAAACTGAAGAGTCCACTTCCGAAAAAAATAACCAAAGCTGTTCAGTACTAACTACACCAATTTCCAGTTCTGTGCACAAAGCCAATGGGACAGAGTTTCTAAAACAGAGCCGGAGCCAGAGCCGGAGCTGGAGTCGAGGCACTTGGCCAAAAAATGTCAGTTTGCAATTTTCTATGCCATTTAAAATAAATGAAAATTACGCTCGTCTCTGCTCTGCTCTGTGCTGTTCTGGGTGTGGCATAGTTTTAGGCGCTGCTCTGCTCGTGTTAACGTAAATAAATTACACAGTTACACATACACACATGCACGCACACGTATTCAGAGCCTGAGCGACAATCAAGTGGTCAGTGGCATGCAGCTTATAAATCAGCGCAAAGCGCAAAACGTAGCAGCCTTTTGGGCGCAACGGCAGCCATCGAGATAGATGACCAACAATGCGGGTCAGTTCAGAGGAATTGACAGAGTTTGAGTTGACGATGGATGAGCGAACGAATAGATAGATGGATCGCCTGTATAAATGGTTAGCTATTTAGTTTCGGTTTGCTGCGGTTTGACTTTGTTTTGAGTATGGATTGAGGATTGGATAACTACACTCTTTCGATTGCCCATTATGCCCTTCCCCGCGCTCCTCTTTTCCTTTATTGCCAAACTGGTATTCGTACTGGGTCAATTGAATGGGCCACACATTAAGGCCACATTCTGTTTTGACAAACAGCACAGCAATTAAAAATTAACTAGCAGCTGGTTGGGCCGCTGACAAAGCACTTTAACTATTTTCTGGCAATTGGGGGTAAAATGATTATTTAAATCGAGTGGATGAATAAAAGGATGATTCAAATTTAATAATATTTATAACAGACTATTTTTTAAACATAACAATCAAATGGAAAAACACATTTAATTCAAAGAAATAAACCTTCATCACTTGTAACAGAATCTTAAATTTTCTATTATCTTCCCTATTGGAAATTAATTCAGCAGTACATAAATTCTGTACAGCAGAACTACAGAATAAGTAAGCGAGAAATTCACACTTTTGTGATTAATTTTTAAAGATTGCGTTATTGATTTTGCTGCTCAGAACTTGTTGACGCTTATAAAGAAATTCCTTGTGTGAAAAGTCTCTTGAACGGGGTAGCGGCGTTCTCACACAAAAGTGCTACCACACGACGGAACGATCTGTTGGTTTGGATCAATTTCCTAGTTACGTTGATGGACATGCCTACGGCAAAACGAAGTTAGGCGATCTGTAGTTGGGACTACTTCTGTGTGAGTTATTCACACGAAAAATGTGCATTTGTCCACTATTTAAATAAATCGTCCTTTATGTTTTAACTAACAAAGGGTATTAATTAATTTGTATAGTTGAAATAAATTAACTTTGAAATGTATGAATTGCTCTTACGCAAACAAGCCACTCGTCGTGTCATTAACAAAACTATGTTTATTATTTTGTCAAGCAAAAGTGGAAGTTGTCAGGTCGTTAAATGCGTTTCACAAGTCAACTGCTTAACAGACAGTTGTGGCATTTCTCAGAGGTGTGCCATGCAGTGCTGCCGAGGGCACACATACATGATCGCATGTATTTGTACATACCAAACATTCCTTGAGTCTTGACAGCATTAACAACAGTAACTATTTAAGTATCTGCCGCAGTTGTCTTGTCGCTTCTTGTGTGCTACGGTTCGGTATGCCAGAGAAGAGACTGCAACAATGCCATAGATTGTTGTGGCAATGCCAGTAACAGAAAACTGGGAGCTGAGAACCGAGAGCCGAGAACCGTGAACTGAGAACTGCAAAGTAGCACAAAGAGCCACGCAAGGACCTAGGACGCAGGACAAAGGACTGACACACAAACCGCACTGGGGGCCTGAGGGCTTAACTGCCTGCCATGTGAGAGTTGTATAAGTTAAAGCTTTAAGCTCTTGCCACAACAGTTACTCTGTGTGAAAAAAAAGACACAACACAACAGGCAAGTATTTGTGCAAGTTATTTAAATGGCTTTGCGTTGCATACTTTTTGGCTGAAACAAAATTCACCGCCACCAGAGCCCCAAGCAATCAACTGTCTGGTTTGAAATTGCAGTGGGGAAAACACAGCTTTTCCATGATGCAAAACAAGGCAAAGCACAAAACCCCCCAACCAAGATAAGCTAACAATGCAATAACATCACGCTCTGATGCATTCAGTTATCATGAAGGAGCCGACGCCTCAACTCAAGCAACTGCTCGTCTCAGCATTCATAATTTGTGTGGTTCTAGACAACAGCCATGCATACAACGTACCCAAGGCCACTGTCAAGGTGAACACGCCGCATGGCTTCGAAGTTTCGATTCCTGACGAGCCTGGCATTTCTTTGTTTGCCTTCCACGGCAAGCTAAATGAAGAAATGGATGATCTCAGTGATCAAACCTGGGCGACGGACATCGTCACATCGCGGAACGGCCAATGGACCTATCGCAATCGACAGCAGAAGCTACAACCAGGCGATGTGCTTTATTACTGGACAACTGTCAGGTATCATGGCATCGACTATCACAACTACAATCAGCGTTACAGCGTTGGTGGAGAAGGTGCCAATACCCAACGCATTGATTTGGTCAATCAAGGCGGTACTAATCGATCAATTGTTATAAATGGCAATCCAACAATAAATATCTATAATTCATAAAACTAATAAAGCTTACTAAAGCAGTGAATATTTACCTACGACTCTTATATAAAAGGCTACTTTTAAAAGCATTACTTTGTAAGTGGGAAAAAATACATTGCAAAAAGTACAATAGACTTAAGATACAAATACATTTCTAGGAAAACTGTTTATATTTCCGTTCAACTAAAACAATTAAGTCGTGCTAAACAAACAAGATTTAATATAACCAAAAGTATCGAAGTGCACTTCAAAGTTAGGGGCTTTCATAGAGTTTCTAACATAATGTTTTGCATTTAATCTTTTATATATGTATATAAGCTTGTTAGTGTAAATTTAATACCATTGTGTTCAAAGACATAAAGTCAAAGATACCTTCCAAAAAACTATCAAATTTCTGCCAATATCCTACACCGGTTCAACACCGATGGATGGGAGGAAAAGAAAAAACAATTTACCTCTATTAAATATTTGGTTTGTGCACATATCAAACTCATAGTTCGTTGCATTGTTTTTGGAAAGTGCTATAAATCAAAGAAGCAGTTTGTCACAGATACCAAAGTAGGTATCCTGGCAGTATAAATCATTTTGAAAAGTTCTCTCCGCATGCGTGTGAAATGCTGTGCGAGTAATGGCTGCTTCAAAATTACCGCAATGCATTCAAAGTGCAAAGCAAACAAGAGTGTTTGAATCTAGTGTGATACGGTCTAACAGATACCCTGTATACCCTGCAATTATAAACAAATTTAGCTTACACATAAAGCATGAAGAAATGTATGTACAAATGGCAACAAAACTTGCACATCCTCTTTGTACTTGCTCAATCGATAAAGAGTTTAACAAAGCACAGAGAAAAAAGAGCTCACAAAACTATTCCAATAGTTGAATCCTCTATGTAACGACACATGGAAAAAATAATAGAAACAAGTTGTTTTTGGGCCATTTAACTTTCACTTGAGGCAAACAAATGCAGATAAAAACTTTTTGCTTAGCTAGTTAAAGTACAACAAAAGTTGGAAATACTTTATGTTTTTTTTTTCAATGGCTTCTATAACTGAAAGCCATTCTTTGGCTTCTAAAAATACGTTTTTTGTTCGTATTGTCTTATGGTTGATTTCAATTATATTCGCAAACGTTACATCATGGAAAAATTTAGAAAAGCAAGTGGACTAGTGGCTTTAACCAGAAATAAATAAGTAGTTTGTCAGCTGACAGCCTGATAACAATGTACAGCTGCTTTTCTCCATTACCAGCCAGCCCTGGTTTATATTCGAAGTCAAGTGCAGTTAGTACAGTTTTAGCTTGACCCGTTTCAGTGACCGCTTTTAGAACTTGAGTGTGGACAGCGTTTCCTTCTCTACCACCAAAAGCAACCTAGAAGTTAATTGCTATCTTCTTGTTTATGCCATCTGAAATTCAGTTACATGATTTGCAGCTAAAAAATACGTAAATATCTCTGTTTATCAAGTATGGACAACATGTGTTGCTGAGCAACTCGAAGATAGTCAAATTTTGAAGCACTGCACAAGTATATTCTTTAAAATCAGTAATTAAACAAAAAGGAAATCCTCAAATAAGTTTTAAATGTTAAATAAATAGATGTTTGATATATTAAGCACTTGTGTGTAGAGGTAACAGGAGTATTTAAATATTTGTACTGACTGCATTCGTCACAGGTCATTTACAACAATTAAGCATGACGGCTTAAAGGTAAATCCAATGCCATTTTTCACACACAACCAACACTCTTATGTAATGTCGTATACAAATATATGTATATATGTACCTAAGCATACATATCTATGTCTTGCGTGTGAGGCTGTGTATGTGTAATAGGGACAGCTAAGCGGCGCTGTCAGCAACATTTGCCAACTGTTCTCATTTTCTCATTTCGCGCAATGTGTGAGAATTGCAAAATGCACTGCAAGCAGCAAGTTTGTGTCAGCTGACACACACAGTGGCACTCACACAAACACGTATTGCATAACGCACACACTAATGCTTCATTTACCACACACACACACACACACACACACATAGACTTTCACTCACACTTGTACGAGCGGCAAGGCGTTAAAATTACTTGTGACAATTTTATGTGTCGACTAAAGTAGAAAAAATGAAAAACTGTCACAAAATTATGTCATCAAGTTGTTGCAATCTCCACCAGCATTTAATGTGCAGCTTAAATTTTTATGTTTTCCCAACAAAACGATAAGAATTCATTTCAATTTTATATTTACTACTCATTTTATGTTTTTAACTTTCGTTGAACAAATTTTAATCAAGAATTAATACATTTTTAATGGGTTTTCTACAGTGATAACTATCGGAGGGTTTAAGCAATCCAAGTTCATAACAAAGAATGTACTGCAAATAAATAGACTCCACATTATATACTATAATAGATTTTAAATACATATACCAACTAACCAATATTTTCTGGAAACTTCTGGAGTAACAACATTATAATTTGCCTGGCATTTCATTTACATCTTTGGTTTTTGCAGCTATAAAGTTGTTATTACTTTCGTCGTTCTGGGGTGCACCTGTGTAATAAGTCATCAGTTTAGACTGACAGTACTTGAATTATAGAATCATTAATCATTACCTGTTGAAAAATCGCCATTGGTCGTCACTGTGTTCCTATTTTCAGCGTTTTCGACCAGAGTTTTATACTTTGAAAATATTTTTGCTAGCGTGGCAAGATCTTCTTTTGTCATAAATTGCCAGAATACATTGTTGCCCTGTATTACCACTTGTTTGAGGTTATTGTCTTTTGATTCTGCCCACATCGATACATATATCAGCAGTAGCAAGATACAAGCGCGTCTCATTCTAATTCTTCGCAAATTAACACTAATGTTAAGTACTTCAGTAGTACGAGGTTAAAATAATTGAATTATTAACGTTACACCGAAGCTAATAAAGCGAAATATTGACATTTAATACAAGGTTATTTCCGTTGTTTATGGTTATTAATATTGGGAATTGGAGACCAATAAAAAAAGGACTGTTTTACTTAAGTTTCTGCTGCTTCTATTTAAGGAGAGTGGTACTGACTTTAATACAACGAAGTCTTTTGAGAACTTCTTATATTTAATGTTAAGTATCTATATTTCGTAGTAAAAGCTAACTAAATTAAGGGAACACAGGAAACAGCGATTAAAAATCCTGTAAACCAACTGAGTGGGAAATTAATTATACAAGATTCCTACATGCTAAATATTTTGCTCAAGTTGAGTTCAAAGTTACAGGCAGTGGCACGTTGTGAAATAAGTTGCCAGTAACTTGACGCACATTTGTCACACATGTCGCCCTTTCAAAGGGTTATGAACCCCACACCAAACATCTACAGGTGTTCTTGGCACTGGAACTGGTACTGGCACTGGCAATGCCCCCATCCGGTTGTCACTTGTGGAATTTGCCTAGCTCCCGCGGATTGGAGGATTTGGAGGGGATAGCCCCACACAGCGACCTAAGTTTAACTGATATATGGGACTTTGAAATTAGTGTAAGTGCAAAATGTGGGACGAACAGCAGGACACATGGCTGCCATTATTCATGCTCAGTAGAAAAAATGTGCATAATATGTATTCCTTAGTCATGGTTTACTCAGAACGACAAAAATGCGTTCTCTCTGATATATACGGGGAGTTCAGTACGCAGTTGTTGTAAAATCCAATGCAAAGTTCAAATAAATTAGGCCAAATTGAATAAATTCGAAGAATATTTACAACAATGCTGCACATTCAATAAGTCGCACTAAATGTTTATATACCCTGTAGACATGAGGTGGGAAAGTGTTGTAAGTACCAAGGGACCACAACTATAATTTTCAAAATATAGAGTTGATCCACAGATTATATTATTCCCTAAAATTATCGATAAGAAATCACCTCCTGGTGTTACCGAGGGGTATCTCCAATCAAACTACTTTTTCTCCAACATTGAGTGTATGTATCTATTTCCCCGTTGAATGACGTCTCGTTTTACTTGTAGGGTGAAGTCATCGCACTCGACGCGTAGTAAATAATGCAAATAAGTGCGAGTAAATAACAAATAAGTTTGAGTAAAACAACAGAGTGTGTTTTATTCATGCTTGCTCGTTGTTTAATAACTAAGTTGATAAGTAGTACGGGTATATACGGCTACTTACACATATTTTGTGTATGTTTATACCCGATTAAAAACGCATGTTTTCCAGGGACCGCTGTATATCTTGGTCAATATCTCTCATTTCAGCCTCCATACTGTTTTGCTCATCAATAAATTCTTGTTGTAAATCGGCGGCTTCTTTGATTGCATCTGCTTTGATCTGTGCACGGTTATTATATGATTGGCGATCGCCACTGAAAAGGCCATCCTCAGTTTTGGCAAAGACAGTGCCATCGGACAGCTCGATTACAATATTGCCATTGTCATGTTCCACCGTTGCCTCTTTACCGTCAATGGTCATCTTTTCCGTACTCTTGACACCGGGTCCCTTTGGCAAGACATTGTACACCTGGTTGTCAATTTTCAGTTGGAGTCCACCATTGACAATAGAAATTTGATAATTATTGAAGTACTGTGTGCTCCCTTCTCCGCCATTAGTGATCAACATGCTGCCTCCGTTTTTGGAACTATATTGACTATTGAAAACAACGTTGGATCCTGAGTGATGATTTTCATCGCTGTCAACGTCTTGATCATCCTCATTGCTATGGGAATCCGCTCCAGTGACAATCGTCTGTCCTCCAGATCCAATTAATGCCGTTTTGCCATCACGTCGTGTTACGATAGTTCCGGCTGCACTTCGTAGGAAAGTATTTCCTCCTTGGTTATACACGTAATCGGCTTCAGCTACAAGTTTAATCAGTTTTACTTAAGATTATAAAATTTGAAATCATCTTAATGTTTACCACTGGCCACGCAGAAAGCGATAGCAAAAAGCCCAAATAAGATACGAATGCGATCCGTTTCCATATTAAACAATGAGTTGACTGTATGAAACTAGAGCTTTTAACCCAGCTTTTATAGAAGCATTCAATCGGGTATAATATATATTGACTTATTATTATGTATATTGAACGTGAGTAAATATCTGTATACTCAGTAGCGGAGGTCAACAGTGCAGCCTCTGAGGGAAATGCCAGCGGTGATAACGCGAAATTCACTTCCACACGACTTGTACTTCTAGTTCGTACTGAGATCGTCTCCAAAATGGCATTATATTTATTTCGAAAAGCGTAAATTGCAATAATACTTAGAGAGCGTGAAATCGCTTAAAATTATTAACGGCACAGCACTAATTTCTGAACTGATGTTGAAATTACTAAAGTGTCAATTTCCACCCGTTTATTAGTGGGGTGTATGTCTATAAATTAAAATCAATTACATCCAAAGTAAAGTCTGTTAGTCAAATTTGTTTAGACAATTCCAGTTTTGTTAAGTTTTTAACACTTTATTTATTTATTCGCCTAGCATTTTTTTTAAGTGTCCAAAGAAAATGTAACTTAAAATATATATCAACTCTAAGTCCTCATTATGCATAGTTCACTGTATATCAACCTATCGAGTATACTATTCGCTGATCATGTTTGTATACAAATTCGTGCTCATGTAGACAGCACCGCAGAATGGGAAATCCCTCCCGTTATATTTACACTTGTATACCCAAGACAATACTTGATTCTTAGTACACTTTATATGGGTTGAAAGTTTATCGCTCGGGTGGGAAAAACATGTATAAGTAAGAACCAGTAAAACCTATCAGCTTATAAAAATAATAGCGGTCAGGTCACTACATAACCCAGTAAGTTATAGATGACACAACTGACACTACAAATGTAACGATAAGACTTTTGTCGATAGTTCAATAATCGATATCATAGCATAACAAAATAACTCTGTAATCAATGTAAAAAGATTATGGTATATTTAAGTATAAAATATAAATTTAAATTACAAAATTACTAACTTTAAAATATTCTGTTTCTGTTCGAAGTAAAACTCAAAGGCCTATAGCTTTACCAAAAGAGTCCGATCAATATACACCTCCTTACTAGGTAGAAACTTTAGATTTTAATCATTTAATATATACTTTGTAATACTTTACACTTTAGTCAATAACATTAAAACATTTCTAGTTTGATATTAATTTTTTGGAATTTATATATTTAGTATTCCACCACTTCTTAGATTGCTTTTTGATATTTTCGAGATTTACAAAAAGATAACGAGTCTTGCCAAGAGGTCATTAATTTTATTTGATCAAAGAAACGTGAGTATGACAAAGTTTTTTAGAATTATGTTTTTAATAGAATTAAATATTGAAAAATATGTTTTAATTAAACTTAATTTGCTATAATTTTGTCTGGTCCCTCGAAAAATAAAATGATTTAAAATAAAAATAACTTTACGAAGAGAATATTTAATTGCTGTTGACTGTTTATTATTATAAGAAAAGACAAACAAACCTCACAAGTAATTATTAACAATTCAAGGGTATTGATAAAGGTCCAATCAATGGAAACAAGAGTAGTACATTTAAATTTGTTTTAATCCGTTATAATTTCATTTTGTAGTGATACGGGGTTTTCAAAGAACCTTAAATCTGAGCAAATGGCAATTAGTAACGCCACTTGCCATTTGGGCGCAAAATAATATTATCGGTTGTTTCACCACCATTCCAAGCAGGTCCACCACTGGGCCCCTTATTGGATGATGGACCCATTGGAGAAGGCATGCCTTGAACCGCTAAAATACAAGATATTGAATAGTTTTCACTGGAATCGAAATTGGAATTGTAGGGGCAATGACTTACCGCTAAGCAGCGCGACGAGCAGCAACAGCAAGCAAACAAATTGAACGCGGTGTCCCATGGTCATGGCAAAGAGAGAAATGATTGTGCCTTTAACAGTGACGTGCGTTTATATATGTCCAGACAATGTCTACGCATAATGCGATGCCTTGCACTTCCCTCCCTGGAGACGTAGCGCCTCCCGCTCTAACGAACGCGAGTGTGTTTTGAATTGGTGCTCAACAGTGTTGAACCTCTAGCTTAATTAAAGCTAGAGTTTGAAACTTTATGATAAGTTTTATATATTAAAAATAAAATTTATTTTGTGTTATAGACATAGAATAAGTTAAAATTAACACTTTAGTGAAACTAAAACTAATTTCATAAATAAGAATATTTTAAATTCTTCTTCTAAAATTTTTCATTATTTTTAAGCAGTTTTCTTTTATAGCAATAGCTGTTCACTCGCATGAAATTCCTGGCATCACTGGTGCTAGCCTGACATGCGACAGAGTTAGAGCACTGTGCTCTCTCGCCTGTCGCTCTCCTTCGCATTTCTGTGTGTCTTTCTCTCGCTGCTCTGCCTCATTTTTAGTTTCCTTTCTCTCTTTCTCTTTAGCTCAACATAATGCACGCTCTTTCCTCTTCAATTTTGAGCAATTAAGAAGTTTCGCCATGTGCCTGAGCAATCTTGCTAATTATTTTCAATTGAGTTGCAATTCTCTAGCCATATAGGTTGGTGCTAGGTAAAACTTTTTGTATTGCTGCCCATTTAACTTATCGGTTGTTGGTAATCATTTAGCCGACTTGCATTAACCTCACACCAAAGCTCAATTTAAGCTTTGGAAGCACACAAAACCACTCCGCTCTTCAGTGAGCACCTTAGTGTGAGCTTTGTTGTTAATTGAGTAATGCATAATCATGAAGCAAGACTGTGAAATACCCGAAGCTGTGTTAAAATATATTTTTAAATTTACTTGGAATTAACTTAAACATTTTAGAACTTGTAGCACATTTTTAGGTGCTGTGCAAACAAATGAACTTTAAATAGACGGAATATTTATTCAGTAATATAAAATATAGAAAAATAAATAATATAAATCTAGAACTTAAGTAATAATGCCTGTATTGTTGGGATATTTAGGATAGCGAATTTAATATACCAAACGTAAACAAGTATCGGGTATAAATATTGAAACAGGTATTGCGCGGTTGTTAATGCTTTTCAAATGTAAATCGAGAAAATATGTCGAAATCACAAGAGTCACTCCAAGAGAGATAAGAAAACAACGAGCATGCGAGAACTGGACTTAATGCAAAAACCTGTTTTGAGTAACGGGAGCAACAAAAACATAAAAAATGAGAGATAGAGCAAAGTGAGTGATTTCAGCACTCTTGATAAGCAATGAACAAAGCAGAACTTAAAAGTAATTTGGGTTTGTTTGGTAAAAAATGATTCACATGTGCGACCTGCATTCCACACTTAATTCTTCCCGCTGAAATCATGTATTTATTAATTACTATATTAAAGCAAACCACTGTGTAATTCAAAACTCCAAGTGGAATAAAAAATATTACACATTTTTAGCTAATTCGTGTATAAAAATATTTTTTTGGGAACGAGCATTTTATGTTAATCGATCTAATACCTGAAATCATATAATATATTTCCGAAAAAAATGCATTTAGTTATTTATGTATTTATTGTCAGACTATAATCAACTATGTTAATTAATATCACAAATTAAATTTGATTAAAGTTTTTAATAATTGAACACACTTGGACTGCTTCAAGGTTTTTAATTTCAAAAAGTTTGAATAGTTCAAAGTTCTGAAATGTCATGCACTTGAAAACTTGTGTCTGCTTTATATATATTAATGTCAAAATTATTAAACTTTATAGATAGATTTAGAATTTACAGAGATATATTAATTCTGCTTTATTATCCCAGTCGGAAAAGCCGATAAATTTATGGCACGTGAATCTCTAAAACCACAAACAGAATACATCGACTGATATGGCAAAACAATGATCAAAAGCAAATCGTTAATGCACAGACGTAGACGTACCCCCGTTAAACGGACGCAACTGCATTCACAGTTCCAAATACATAGACTGCGACTTACAGTTCTTTAATGTTTGGCCAACCTGTATGCGGCTGGGTCTCGGTCTGGGTCTGGGTCTGGTCTAGTCGGACGGTTTTGTAGTTCTGTTTGAATTGAAACGAATCGAATCAATTTGATTTTCCAATCAATTAAACTTTATATAAATTGCGTCTGCGCTGCTAAATATAACAACAACAACAAGAACTACATCAGCAGTAGCAACAATAGCCGCAAAATAGAGCTAGGAATGTGTGGCACAGATAACAGGGAGATAGAGACAGCAAGAGAGAAAGAGACAAAAAGGCCCCCACTGTCATGCTTACTCACGTTGTCTATCCGCAATGTCTATATCAACGCCTGACTGCACAATCAAAAAATGTAAGGTCTCGAGTTCAGGTTCGATTTTGTATAACTGGGGGGACCAACGGAGAATTCTAGTGCAATATATTTCATCGAAAGCAGTTGCCAAAAGTCTAGTATTTAAGTGTTCGGGAAATAGCAACTCTAATGCCATATTTTATTTAAGTTTGTTGGTAATATCCTCCATTTAATTTTTCTTAGTAGTACGCTGTTTTAAAACTGGTATCATTCCAACAATTTCAAGAGTTTCCCTTAACAGCTTCATTCATGGAGAATTCACTGGTTACCCCATCCAAATGGGTCTGCAGCAAAGGGTCCACCATTAGTTCCTCCGCTTACCACACCATTGCCAGTCTGGCTTCCAGAAGTTCCGCCCTTATCGCTTCCAGATATGACTCCGCTATGATCATATTGAGCTACGAAAGGTCCTCCATTGCCCGTTCCTACCAGTAGCCCAGTGGTTCGTCCGCCAGTGGTTCCTCCAAAAGGTCCTCCAACATTATTTCCAGATATGATACCGTCCTGATTGTTGTTAGCTATGAAAGGTCCTCCACTGGCCCGTCCTTCTATTACTCCACCGTCTTTTTCCTTACCCCCTAATGGTCCACTGTTTTGCCAAGAATTGTATCCTCCATTTATTACTCCATTTCCAGTTTGACTTCCATAAGATCCAGTACTTTGACTATCAAGAACAATGCCTTGCTGGTCATGGTTACCGAATGGTCCTCTGCCGCCACCACCAGAGTTATTCTGCTGACCGGTGGGTCCTCTGCCGTCACCACCAGAGTTATCCTGGTGGCCGTAAGTTCCTTGATTATACGGTCCTTGATAGTACGCCTGAGTCGACGCTACTATCAGCAGCAGCAAGGCCCATGTATGTGTCATCTCAACTGGTTACAAATTCACACTGACTCAAAATCATCTAAGCAAATGAAACTAAGCTTGTGGTTTTGCAAAATAACGACAAATAATAATATAAACAAACTTTGACATGAAGCAATAGACTTTGGATAGGTTCAGCCACAAAATTTGATTGGCGCTCAGTAAGCGATTTTATAGTTTAAGCTATAATTTAAAGGAATTGTACTAATACTAGGCACTGTGAAAAATTTTAAATGGAATTTATAATCTGGCTATATTTTAGAAAACCTCGAAAGCCAAACGTGTTAACAGTATTACAATCCAACCCTTTTCAGTAAGATGAGTTAGTTGAATCTCAGTTTAAAATTCTATGCTGAACACACCCTTTATTCAATGACGGAAAGCTTCCCAATCCCAATCCCAAAAAATTATAATAAACTTTGTTTATTCTGTTTATTTACAAGCAGAGCTTTCCGTAGTATATAAAATGACTCAAAACTCAAACTGAATTATATAATATAAGCACAAGGCAATAATAAACATGAATTGTATTTATTATTAATTAGCAGAGCTTATTAATTGAGGCTTATTTGAACTCTGACTTAGCTATCAGCAGAGTGAATTTCGTAGGTTAAATTTTATTTTGTTTACTACTAGAAACCTCGTCTTTTTGAGCATTTTTTGCTATATAGACAAATGTAATACTAATTACATATATTTGTTGGATTGTAGTTGTTGAATTGATTCATATAAATTAAGACCACAATCTGTCATTTAGACATTGTAAATATCAAAATGAAAACTGAGCGAACGTTTTTTATGCTCGCACTCTTGTGGGTCTCAGTGTGCTTGATTAACGGTAAATAAATAATGTTTTAAAATTACTACAATCCACAATAAAGTGCTAAAATCTAACCAGGACAATCTTACAACATGATGAACTATTTACAAAGTAAAGTTCCTGGCGTTACTGATACTAATGATATTGATCCAGATGAACTTTTATTACTGCTGGAAAATGAACTGCATAAAACCAAGGATGAAATCGAACAGTACAGGATTGAATCGAGAATGTACGAAGTCTTAAGACTCAAAACAATTTTAAGTAGACTGTACGAGGAAACTAAATCCAGACAGTCAAAAAAACCCAACTAATTCCGGAATTTCAGCATTTAATTTGTACCCGCAGAGATACAAAATTAAACCAAAAGTTTGTGGGATTTTTTAATAGCTTTTATAACATACAAGCTAATAAAATACTTCTAATATCAAATAAATTTACTTGACTTTCTAATACTTAATTAAATATTTTTACATTGACATTGTCTATTCTTTGTTTGCTACTACAAAGTAAGAAATTTTTCCTACCTAAAACAATTTGTATAAACTAACAAGACTTCTACGTATCTATTTAAAGAATTCTGTACACTACGAGCTATTTTACTACAATTATCGATTACTAAAGTGTATCTACTTAAATCAACCCTGTAATATTATCAGAGCGGCCAAAGTTAATTATTTAATATCGCTTAAACTAAATTTTTCAGAATAAACATGTCTTATATATTGTAATTAAATTGATAACGATTAAATAATTTAATAAAATTAAATTTAAACATATTAATATCTGAAATAAATAATGGAAATAATTAAAAAGTCAAAACTTAAATTCCATTTCAAAAGAAATGTTAATTTCTATTATATTTAATTTTATTAAAAATATGTTTTGAAAAATTTTTTCATTTTACATTTTTAAAACCTGAATTCTAGCGGGAAAAGGGCTGAATCGGAAACACTGATTCTCCTATCACAAACACAAAATTAAACACATGAAAACGCCTTAGCATTGCTTAATCTAATTTTGTTTTTCACGAATGTCAAAGCTCTCTCTAACGAACAAAATTCATGAATCACCTCAAAGTACCGCCAGATTTCTGCTCAACAAATCTCTGTTTGCCACATGGCGTTCCCAGTTCTTCGCCTTGCCACTGAATCGTCTGGCACAGAACATTTGCACGGCTGGAGATCCGATCGGCGCCTGTTTGAGACAAGATGTGAGAGCATTGGACCAGCCAGGCAAGCAACGTCATCAGGTTGAAGTTGAGATCAAGGCAACCACCGATGGTCCAAGTTGGATCTGCACGGGCCTCGATCTACTGCGACTGGCCATGCAAAAGGACTGCGAACTATCCGTCGCGTATTTGATTTACTGGCACAAACTGGAGCGTTGTAATTACGTGCTGCACTCGGTGGTGGAGCTGCTGGCACAATGCGAGCCACTGGACGGACGCACCTTTCAGTACCTAATGAAGCACACGGTGCCAGACGGCGGCAACTGGCAAATGTTTGTGAATCTTGTCCAGAAATATGGAGTTATGCCCAAATTGTGCTACGTGGCCAGTTGGTCCTCCACCCGCACACTACATCTCAACAAGATGCTCAAAAGCAAGGTCAGTTAAGTTGCTCAGTTTCTCGGTTGTGTCAGTAATTGAATCCTCTTCCAGCTACACGAGTTTAGCAGCAAGTTGCATGCTCAATTCACCTTCGATGGTGACGACAGTAACTTGTCATCGATGATTGAGCCCATGATTGAAGAGTTGTACAAAATAATAAGCATTTGCTTGGGCACACCACCACTTGAGTTCACCTGGAGCTTCAAGCAAGAGGAGGACTCCCAGACTTATACTCCGTTGGGCTTTTACCAGCTTTTGGTGGCACCTTTCTATAACCTGGGGGATAAGATCTGTTTAAGAAATGATCCACGTCCCAGCTCCAGTTACCATAGAAACTATCTCTTAGCCTACAGTTCCAATATGATTGGTGGACTCCAGCAGAGCTACAACAATCAATCCATGGACACGCTTCTAGGAATTATGGTAGCTTCTCTGTCTGCTGGTGCTGGCGTTTGGCTCACCTGCGATCTACACTCGGTGTTTTATGGGAAAACCGAGGTACTCAGTCTGACAACACACAACTTTGAACAGGTCTTTGGGATTACAGTCGGTGAGGAACTCGATAAAGGCGAACGATTGATCTACAAGGGAACGCGTCCCAATACCGTGTTGTTGCTCACTGAGGTCACCTTGGATGCAATGAAGCAACCACTGCAGTTTCGCACCATTGCCAAGGTAAAGGAAACTGCCAAGAAAGCACAGTCCCACACCAGCTTACAGTTGTCAGACCAGGTGACTAGTGAGACTGGAAATCGGTATGAGACAGAAGTGGACGCAGCCAAGCGAAAGACGGCCAAAAGCAATACAACCGCATTAAACGTCGACTGGTTGCGGGAATACGCTTTTGAGATAGTTGTAGACTCCCGTTTTGTGCCTTCGGGTGTGTTGCATGCAATTCGAAGTCAGTCAAGAGTAGAACTCCCCATCTGGGATCCCATGGGCGCACTGCTCTCTTAGGGATCATGAAGAACTACAGGGAATCCAATACAATTGTAAATTATTTTGGTATTTAAAATAATAAATCACTAAGTGTTCGAATAGCAAGAAAGGCACTATCAAAGCTATATTCGCCTATTGCTCAAATCAGATATTTTCGTTTGTGTAATTTCTCAAGAGTATGAAAAATAGAAAAGTATTTCATCACATCTTCTATGATCATTTATTGGAGAAGAACAATTTTAATTAAGATTTATCAACTGAAAAGCGAGACAAGTTGTACTATATTAAAATACGGATTATAAGTCAATCGAATTTATCACTTTTACCCCATAGTACTTTACCTAACTTTTACAAATACAGTACTATAGTATACCCTGCAACAACTTAAAGAATGACGACAAAAAGAACTAGTTCCCTCTGAATATTGTTCATTTACAGAAACGATTTTAAAAGCGCCGAGCCGCGACCTTCGTAAGTTTTGGGGAATTAGGAGTACGTGCCTGACATGCCTAATTAGGCATTAGCCAGGATGGGTGTAAATGGGGAGCAGCTTTCCCCGGGTGGAAAGTCGGCGACTGTGTCGGACTTAAGGGATTTGCGCTAAGGAATTTAACTTTGCATAAGAGAAGCAAAAGAGAACAAAACACACAATTTGATGCTTTAAAATGTTATTTTATTTTTATTTAAGGCACTTAAATATTCAAACGATTAATAACGTATGCGTCTGTTGTAGTAAAACGGATCAAAACGCGGTCCATATGCATCATATTCTCTACCATGACCGTAGTAGGAGTGACTTTCTGGTGGTTGAATTATCACTGGCTGCACCACCTTTGGAGAAAACAGATATTTCAGTAGATGACGAGGTGGACGTATTTGAGCACTCTCCGATGTTGCCGAGGCAACTCCTGATCCAATCTCGGAAACTGTGTTATTATGCAGGCCACTATCAGCTGAAAAGTGAACGTTATCACCACTTCGATTAACACCGCCAGGAAAGGCCACCGCTATGCCAATAGATAGACTGCTGAGAAAGAATAGCGCAATGAACTTCATCCTGGTTTGAAAGCGATCACAAACTGAATAAACGAGCCACTCTGCAGGCTCTTAAATACTCAACATGGGCAAGAATATCAGGTAGAACCCAGCAACCGACTCAAACTACCTGATGCAAACTGTAGGAGATTAACTCAGATCAGCAGGTTCTGGGAAATGATTTACAGCTAGGTAATACCGTAAAGAGGTTGTTTTTGGAATGCTTGAACAGATTTAATATTTCAAAATACCGTTTTGTTCGGGGGTGTCTCCCTTACCCTAGACAAGCGCTTTAGTGTGTGTGTGTAATATATGTTTATATAATTGTGTTCTGTGTAGTGCCTAAGATGGCGGTGGTGGCATACCCTCTGGCGGTGGTGGCATTCCCTCAGGTGGTGGTGGCAATTGCCGCCGTTGCTGTAGTTGAAACATAAAAATGAAAAAGGAAAAAGGAAGTGGAAATTAGCAATATGTTGACATTACTTTGATCCTTTAACGCTACAGGATAGTGAGCAACCCAAATTTCTGGAATTTTTGGAAAACAAATGCTTCAAAGCGTTTCAAAAGAAACTTGAAAAGAATTATCGGGATCTTGTAGTTAGTGTTTTTTTGGAATGCTGTTTTATTACTCGTACTCATTTGTTTATATTTCTAAATGGTTCCCCTAAAATGCACAGTAATCCTACAATTTCTTCATTTACTCATTAAGAAATGGTTTCAAATGGGCGGAAGAGGCAAGTCCCCCGGTTTTTGAGGTATTGGAGGAGGAACTTGTCGAATTTTCTGCGAATAAAAGACAGTCGAGCATTGGCAATGCATTGAAATTATACCTTAGAACACTAAAGTGGTAACAAATATGATTTACAAGATCGAAAAGAACCTCAAGGATATTTGAATGTGTCTACTTTCTCACTGGATTCCTCGATTTCAAGTCAGATATTTTCATTGTGGGTCTAACTGTTATATGCTTTCAATAAACTCTATATACCCCTTATAGCTAGAGTGTAAAATTAATCCATTAATACTTACTCGCATGTGCGTTGCCTCGTTCTCCAAATGAGGTGGTCCACCTTCTGGATTATTGCTCATGTTCATGGCATTACGGCGCGACTGTTAATGGGATACTAAACTGTAGCGTCTGTTAAGTGATCTCAAGGTAATAAACCTACTCTGAAGTGTGCGGGTGGTGGTGGTGGTGGTTCCTCTTTGGCGAATGATCCTTTTGGAGCTTGGTCTTCTGTAGCATGGCGCCGTGCCTAGAATAAGTACGCAGTGAACAAATCCAGTCATTAAAAGCTTATAACCCAGATCTACTCGAAAAGCCTGTGCCTCTTCGGATGTGGACAATGAACGAGGAGACTTGTGGCTTTATTATCCCTTTTCAATTCAAAATAATCTCTAAACTATGAGACTTACTCTTAGAAGGTTTCGCAGCGGATTCTGTAAATAAAGATCAATCATGAGATAGGTATACTCGATGGGCTTCATTTGCTTAAATGTATGAGCTTACCTCCAAACCTCGGTTGGTGCCTCCTCGACCGTCCACACCGCAAAGTGCCAAAGTCAACACGTAAAGAGCCAAAACAATGCAAAATAGCTTCATTTTGTGGAAAAGTGGAACTATCTGTTCTCGCTTACTGGTCTCCAATAAATCCGTCAAGCTTCTTAAATACATTTGGTGCCAGTGTCAATTGTGAGTTTAATTGGCTTGTTACCGTTATCCGAAATCATGTAAAATTCCAGTTTACCGAATAATTGCCGATGAATATCGCACAGTGTAACAGTTGAATTATTTATTGTAAGATGTATCTTGAAGATACAATGACATGAAAAGGGCGGAATTGGCAAATGGTGTGCGAACACATGTAAATGTGCATATTTGTAAAAGCCCTTGCATGTCTGTATCAATATCTGGCATCTTTTCATCAATTATTAAGGAGACTAGTTCTCATATTGCGCAAACACATTACGCAAGTGATAAATTCAACAATTATTTATTTCATAAATTCCCTGTTAATCTCATTGTCAAAGCCAATCAACAATTTGACAACTCAGTCTATCAAGTTTAATCTTATTACAAGCAATTCGTCAGAACGATTATTATATTTGTGAATTTCTCACTGTGCGCTGTTGCCAAACTTCAGTGTTGTTAAGTGCAGCCCTGACACCCGGTAAATGCTAATGAGAATTGCTCGTTTCACGCTATTCTCCAGCGTTCTCATTTCCGGCACTAAACACGCCACAATGCTTTCATGTTCCACCTCCAAATTTTGCATAATTTTAAAATTATTACACGCTTTGATGTTGCTGTGACACAAAGCGTAGGGTGCGTGACATTGTCTCTCTTTCTAGCTCTGAATCAATCCCTCTCTCTCCCACTGCTGTCTGTCAAGTCAAATAGAGGTGCAGGCGACAAAAACGAATTTCTTGAAAAGAGTACAAAATAAATAAGCGCGTTTTTTTCTCATTTCCGTTGCTTACTTTGACGTGTTTAGTTTTTGATGTGCACAATCGCGCACACAGAAGATGATTAAATTCGTCACCAACGTGGACAACGAAGATGTTACTCGGTGACTTCAGAGATTCCTCTCAGTATGGGTTGTCTGCATCTTGGCGCCCACTCACTCTTTATTACAAACACACACACTCTGTCTCTCTGACTTACTCTCTTTCTCCTTTAGGCTGCCTTGCTGTCTCTGTGTGTAAACTTTTCTCATTAGAAAACTTTTACTATTTCCGCTACTCAACGCCAAACGCAAACAACAAACAAACAGCAGCAATGCCAGCGACAACGACAAAAAAAGCATGAAATAAAATAAAATAAAATATAAATAGAAATATAAATAAAAATAAAATGGAGAGAAACGTTGAGCAGACAAAAAATAAATGTGATGTAAATGAATTTTGTGTGCCTAAGTGCCAGAATTGACATTGTCTCAGTTCACTTCAAGCTCCTAATAATTTCAGACGCTGCCTCACAAATTAAGCGATGTTGCACAACTTCAGCTGAAGAAAAGGTTTTGAGCATTGAAATTGCTTTATTACATTTAAGCGAAAGACAGATGGAATATGCCAAAGACGCTGCTTGAAAATCAATAAATCAGCGCTTAGCGCTTTAGCTTTACCGTTACCTTTACCGTTGCCTCAGTTTCAATTCAATCAGATTTTGTTATTTGATTTCAACAGCCTCCCAAGCCTTCCTGTTTCCTGTGACTTGCAGTGCGCATTTCCTTCAAGTGCCTCGCGTTCGCTCTAATTTGATTTTGAGCACGCAGCTTCTTATATGCGATTTCATCGCCTATCATCCGCTCTTTTCCCTTGTTTTCATACTCAGTTGAAAGTTAAACATTTTAAAGACTATTTAAAATTATCCTTACTCCAAAAAATACTTTTTATTAGGACAAAAAGAATCTCATATATTAAAACATGTACCAATAATTTGTATGTAAAAATTTATGTATGTAAATTGTAATGGGCCCATGCTTACGAGAAGAGTATAATAACATTACATCCTAGACCAAACTTGCTTCTTCTTCAGAGTCCTTCCTCATTTCAATTTTCAGCCTACCCAAAGAATATTTTCCTAATGCCCTGTTGCCAGTTTTCACTTTCATACAAAGCTTCACATTTTTTATTGTCCACAACAAATTTCCACTGCTCAACTTAATTTAATCTACGGTAGAATCCACAAAATGTTAAATGCAGTAGGAATGGAATGAAGAACCACTTAAGCCTGCGATTTAATAATGGACAGAAAAATATACCAAATGCAATTACAACCCGCTCCATTAGCAGTCTATGGAATTGCATTTAATGCACCATAAGTATTATTGCCTATTGGTAAAGTGCTGGCCCATTCATCCAGGCGAGAAATTTTCAGCACTTTGGCCTAAAACTCGGCATAAACCAGGAAAGCTCAATGTTCACTTATCACTCGAACTATCGGGGTCCAATGATAGAAATGTGCTTAGGTGTCAGTACTAAATACCCGGTCAAAATAGTTGCTTCAATAAATACGATTTCGATCTGGACAACATCACGTGTCTGGGAAAACGGATTGCCCAGAAAGCCTCACGAACCGGATAATGATCAACGAACTGTATACGTTTCCGCAATCGTAGTCAAATCGACAAACATGCACACAAAATGCAACTGCTTCTGATGCTAAAGCTGATGATGATGCCACTCTCGGTTGGAGACTAGGAATGAGAATGTAAATGGGAATGGGTGATGGGTGATGGGTGGTGGGAGGCGGCAGATGGGAAAAGGACTCGCAACCCAAACCAAACCAACTTATACCGCTTCACTGGCGGCCTCTCTGCTGACTCGGGTGTAAATACCCTTTGCTGGAATGTTTTGCATTATTGATAAACTGCTCGTCGTCTTCATCGTCGTCGTCGTCGTCGTCGTAGAAAGAAATAAAGCAGCGCCAAAGAATATTTATGACACTTGCCATGCCCCAACAAACTGTGTTAAAAAAAATATATGCAGCCAGCTGCTGGGACACGCCTCAAAGCGAGACGTGTTATGCATTAAGCGCCAGAACGTGTGTAGCCGCCTTTATACCCTTTCCAAAGGGTCGTTTTAAATACGCTAGGAAGGTGAAAGGCCTTTAACTTGTAGTTCTGAACTTGAAAACTAAATTCAAGAAATTTTCCATAAAGGAATATGTTATACAGCGGAATCCGGTTATTACGACTCCGCTTAAAGCGTCCGTCCGGTCATTGCGACAAAAATTCGATGACTTGTTTGGTCCCCACACAAGCTTTTTATCTTTGCTCGGTTAAAGCGTCTATTGGGTATAACGACGTAAAATCGTCGGTCCCTTGAGTGTCGTTATAACCGCATTCCACTGGACATTTTGAACAAATTTGTTAAATTTTTAGGATTGCGATCCAGAGTTTGATTTAAATGTAATATTTTAGAATAGTTCTTAAATTTAATAGACGAGTAACTCTAGTTAAACTATTATTTTCTCACTTTAATAATTATATGTAACTCAAACCTGTTGTTAAGGTTAAATTATTTTGTAATAAATCTATTTTCCATTAAAATAATCAAATCATTTATGGCTACAAATGGTTACAAGTGTATTTAGTCTTTGGTTAGCTTAAGTTACATATTTGAAGCCCACTTAGCCCAAAAAAATCGAACCTGATTGAAGGGTATCTGCTCGTCGAGCTCTGGCCATCCTCCAGGACCAGCAACATTTGTTGCACTTTTGGCAATTGACGTTAGGAGGAAAAAAAAAATAAATAGCAGGCGGCAATGAAGCGTTTAACGGTGGCAACAACTACGCAATGCACAAAAGCAGAAAAATTATAAAAGTTGTGCAAGTTGGAGACAAGAAGGATGGGGAAAGCTCGCAAAAAGCATTTGCTACTAGACACACCAATTTGGTTTCTGTGCCGAATTCAGAGCACAGTGAGTGCAAAAAATTTGTTCACGTTGCGTTGTAATTGCATTTGCTTTGTTGTTGCTTACATACAAAAAAAAAACTTAACGAACGGGCACAAAGAGCCCAAAGACTGGAGAAAAAGAAGCGAAAAAGGAAAAACATAAAAGAGAACTAAACATGGGCGGATGCTGTGCCAGTGGGCGTGGCCCCATGCGTCTGTCTGGGAACGCACACGTCACGTAGTACAGTTGCCGCAACTAAAACTTCATCAATTTGCCTTGCGAATCCTTTGAAACTTTCTTTGCTCCATGTGTGTGGCAGTCCCTTGGTGGGTTGATGGATTTCCTCGGTGCTGCACTGAACACATGACCGACTGCACCCATAAACAGTTTTACATTGGTCGAATTCTGCGTTCTGATTGGACCCATTTCTCCAATACGCTTATTTATGATTAATTACGGCGTTTAAAATCGTACGAATTTGCGTTGCAAAAATTAATATATACATCTCATATAGATGGGAGGTGAGCCAGTAATAAATGCACTTTCATTAAACCAATTACTTTATTTAAAAACCCGTTGACTTAAATTACTCCCGGCACTCTCCATATGTGGTCATGCATAGTAAGCTGTCAGATTTTGTATTTATTAAAGGTCTGATTAATTTTAATCAATTTACACACTTGCAAAACAAGGTTATTTATAGCATGATGCAACAGAAACTTAGGTGCAGCGTGAGAGAGCGAGACAAGATGTAGAATTATTGATATATTCTTCTACTTTTTGGTATTTGCATATTGGGTGACTACGTAGGCCCCATCATCTTCCCGATAGCCCAAGCCGTTGTAGATGACATAGGTCCAAAAGTACAGTGTGTCCCCAATACGTAGGACTGTCTCACGGTCGCGGAATGTCCAGCGCCCCCTTTTGGCACTGGGTATATCTCGGGCCCATCTGCCAGCCTCTAATCCATCGAATTCCTCGTTAAGCTTGCCATGGAAGGCAAACAATGATATGCCCTGCTCATGAGGTATGGACACTTCAAATCCCTTGGGATAGAACACTCTCACCTGGGCTTTTGGAACTTCGTATGTCCAACAACAACCCAGCAGCACTGTTGTCACAATGAGGCAGCTCCGTAATACAAAACCCATTTCGTATTCCGTTGGAAACTTTTGTGGAAACACAGAGGAAGCTTTGTAGCAGGTTTTTATTTAAGAGTGCTCTGAATGATTCGTCGAATGATCTTTGCTTATCAGCCAAATAATGTGTATACAATTTGTATGCACATATAATCCAGTGGTGGCATTTAAAGCTATCGCTAACCTGTCTACACACAAATCAACAATTTCAGATATTTAATTAATAAAATTCCAGCGTTCAGTTAACAGACAGTCTGCTATTTACTCTTTGAATTATTATCTACTCGCTCCACGGCATTTGATCGAACTTGAAGATATTAGAGTGAACTATCGATAGCGATATCGACACTTCTTTCACGTACATACATTAAGGTAGAGTAGAGTTGTAAACTTACAATAGGTGGCGCTAAAAACTTTCGGCATTAACAGTTGCCACTCTATTAGTTTACTACAGTGCTGAAGTAAAACATGTCAAATGGAGTTCCGAAGTTTCAATCCGAATGCGGAAACATCAGTTAATTTACTTCCAACCCACAGTCAGTTGCACAACAGATGGCGTCTGCTTGCGTACTGTGTGTCGTTAAGTTCGCTTTTGTTGCCAACAGATGGCGTGCTCTTCACTCACAAAATGTTTGCGGCAAATACAAACGCAGTCAACCTTATCCATTTATTTTAACACCATAGTGGGGCTATAACCAAACTTTAGTTAACAACAAATAGCAAAGTATTTACATAACCTTCCAAATTGTCTTAAATATTTTAAATATTATATATATTTCTATCTAAACAGTATTGAGAAAATTTCGCAAATATCGCTTATTGAAGTTATCGATACATAAAAAATGTGCTGTCGATTTCCCACTATTGTAATCCTCACGTTGTTTCTCCCACTATTCTCCCAGGCAGTTATTTTTAAAGTCCTTTTATGGTCCACAATAAAACATCCATTGAACAGTAACGACCACATTCAAAACAGTACTCGTGTTGATGTGAATGTTTAAGGCTGCCCATTAATTGGGATTTAATAACTTATTGTAACTATATAAATTCGTATACATGTTAATAACAAACACTTAAAGAAAATAGGTTGAAACAACCAGACAGATGGAAAGGGACAGCCTCTTTATAGAATGGGATAACTGCACTCACTGGCAATGCCACAGAAGCTGCCTGCATTGCGTGGAATCCGCATGAACCCAGACTCTCCCCAGTTCTGGGAGTACGAGTTCTTAATGATCCAATAATCGCGACCGTTTTCTGTGCCGTACCCAACGACGACGACTGAATGGTTGACCTCGCCCTGGTTGCACTCCTCGTCGTCGTAGATGCCGCCTTCGTACTGCTCGAAGGATAGGGTATCTGCGTTCATGGAGCACGCCAGAGGTCCCAGAGTGGCAATCACTTGTTTCATCTTCTGCTCATCCCCTGGATCGATGCGGGCATAATCGCGGATCTTAACAATGCTCTCACGAGGATAAACTCCAGCGGTTTCATTCTGTTTGCACTGCATCTCGTACTGTTCGTAGGGATACTTGTTGGCCAGAGTGATGCCGTGATCTCGGATGTACTCAAAGCCGTACTCCTGGAAGCCACCGTCGCAGCCCATGTTTCCGTAGTCATCGGCACAGTCCACCAAGTTCTGTTGCGACAGAGGCACCAAGAGTCCAGTCCGACGAAATAGATGACCCTCCAGAGCTCCTGTGGTGGAAAAGGACCAGCACGAGCCACACCCAACGCCCTGGAACCCTGCAGCCGTTACACCCCCCTTCTCGCGCCAATCAAACGACTCCGGTAGGTTGTCATTCACTGCATTTGATGAGGCAGGCAGAAAATTGATGTGCGGAGCAGTAAACTCTCTGCAAAGAGGGGAAAACAAGGTCATGAAATAGTTCTCTTAAATTGGCAAATCCGGTGGACTCTACTTACTCGCCCTGGGCTGAGATCTTGGAGCCGAGTAGCGTGGATATTTCCTTACGGGTCAGGTCAGCTAGAGAATTCAAGCACAGACTGTATCCACCTGCCCGACGACTGTTAGACAGATCTATAAAGGACTTCTTCGCTGCAAAGATACTCTTGCGAAACTCCCGCTCCTGTTCATCCGCATACACCTTTCCCGACTGCCGCAGGTAGTCATCGAAGTCTATCACGTCGTTGAGCTTTGGGAACTGCTGCAGTGCCGCCTGCTGCAGTGACTCGGCAATTAGACAGGCCAGAAGAAGGAGCAACTGGAGTGTCTTTCCCATCTACAAGAATAAATCATGACATGATGAACATTTTGTTCATGGAATGGAAGTTAAATCGAGTTCAACCGACTGTTGTTTACCCATCTCCCATATTAGATAATGGCGAACGCATTTATTCAGCTCCCAATATTTCTTATATATTTATTGAGATAAAAATAACACTTGGAGGGCAATACAAAAAGAGTTTTGCTTAAGAATTGTCTAAACAAGAAAACTAGAAGCGTTACAATATTGATAATTGAACGCAATATCACTACTGAGTGCAAGCGAGACAGAAACATACAAGCGTGATCAAACGTTTTCTCTGCTTATGTGGCGGCAGCGCAGTCGGCAGTCGCTGGCCGCGCCGAATACACACATACATACATATATACAATGTCAAACGTATGTGTATTCGCATACAAACAGATGCTTGACTTTGCTTAGATTGTTTTTGCTTCACGGTGTTTTAATCGAAGTACTGCACATTGTAATATCTCAATATTGATTTTAATAATTTAATCGGGATTAAAATGCAGAGAGTATTATACGGTCGGGCGTGCTCGACTGTACTTTTCTTTCTTATTTGACATAAAGTCTTTCATTTAAAAACAACAAATGAAAGAAAAGTGCTTGAAAGAGTATGAGGTCTAAATAAATCTTCAAATCATTATTCCTATATATTTAACTGTTACCTTTATCACAAAATAATATCTTGGAGTGATTTCAAAATCGAAACAAACAAAAAAATGTATTTTCTGCTTGAAACATGAAGATCGTTAGTTCCATTCACCAACTAATATTTTCAGTGCTTTGTAAAAAACATTGACCAATAAAGCCCCACACTTTGAAACCCTTGAAATTATAATTTTAAACACAATTTAATAGTTTTGTTTTACAAATTTAAAACACTGTACTTATGCTACTTTTGTTGGATTTAGTAAATGTGTGCGATCAGCAATACTTTGACAAACTACCTTCACCCCAGATGAGGCAAGAGTACCATAATTATGTCAAATACCAGTATGAGCCAATTTTGTTATGCATTTTATCTTTATTGTCTTGTCTATTATGCATTGCAGCCTACGATATCTGAGGAAAAACACAATAATTCTGGCATTTTATGTATACCACGAATTGCAGATAAGAATTTATGTACTTGAAATTGAGCCATAAAATCATCAGTTTTCTGTTTCCTAAAAAAAGCATTAGCACATTTTATGATGGGTGGATAGTAAAAGTTTTGAAATTGATATTTAGACCCTGTACACATGAGGCCAGTGGGATTAACGAGTCAAAGATGAAAGCTTTGGAGTATTACATATCGGTTGAATGGTGGCTAGTAAAAGTTTTGAAATTGATGTTTAGACCCTGTACACATGGGGCCAGTGGGATTAACGAGTCAAAGATGAAAGCTTTGAAGTATTACATATCGATTGAATGGGTTTTTAATTAGTGTGATTAATTTTAACTATCGTTTCGTGTGAATTTTAATTTATATTTACATATTCATCAAAAATTTACATAAAAGTCCCAATTCGATTGGAATGAATTTCATTGTTTGTGAAATTTCCGTGGCAAAAGCAAACAATCATAAATGTAAACACAAATCAATTTCTCTTTCAATACAGTCCATAATCATCTCCATAGTTTTGACCACTTCCACACATGTTTAGATGCGGGTGAAAGGCAATTTGACTGGCAACCACCGACCGAGAGACCCAAGACAATTGGGAAAGAGACACTCGTGTGTCTCGTGTGCCTGCAAAAGTGCTGACTGTCTTGAAAGGTCCATAATTGCGATAATGATAAATATTACAACTTGTTCGCACTGACTGATGTGCAGATTTACATAATTCGCATTAACGACAGACTTGATGTCAACATTTCGTATTTTTTGCAGTCTTTTTTTAAGAAAAACTGTACACTTTTTGTTATCAAAGTTCGCACCGATAGAGTTCTAAAATAGGTTCCACTAATGGGCTTAACTAGACTTTTATTCAATGTCACATTTTAGTTTATTTAGTTACTAAAATGGGTTTCGAATCACTTTTTACTGTTAACCTATGCAGCTTTAATCACCTTTAATGGCTATGTTGAAGTAGACTTGGTTAAGATGCCGATGTCTCGGAGACTGCGACCGCTTTAAGCCACGCTGGCGGAAGACGCTACGGTTTTATAGGCCATGGCTCAAACGCGCCATGAGTCCAAGAGTTGAATGAAAACTTGCTGAGCGTTTATGGCTTCAGGTTTGAAAAGGTTTTCATATTTGAAATCCTCATTTAACTCAACTCTTCGCATTAAATTCAAATTAATCATTAATTTGTGTGTGGATTTTAAAAATTACGACTCACGTCTGTTGTAATCTTTGGCTATGAGATTTTTCCAATTCCAAACAGAAGACGCCAAATATTTATGGGGTATATATAGATAAATACGTTATACTAAACTTGGCTAAACTAGTTGGGTAGAGTGACCATAAAATATGCTAATCAAAGCTTTGAGCATAACGAACACGCTTATTTATTTAGTTAACTTGGATAGTTGTACACCCATTTTAAATTATCATAAACTTGTCAGTTTCTACACTATTGGCAGGCCTAAAAGAGATTTATGGCTATTAAGTAATGAGTTAGAAAACATTTTAATTGACGATTAGTTGTAAGAACTTTTATTTAATTGATTAACGATAACGATCCCTAATGAAATGGCACAACAGATTTATTTCTTGACTTATGCTTTATTTCTCATATATGCTAATCAGTTCTGCTTACGTCACTAGCGTGGATTGTGGCTAGCGAATTCTAAAACAAGAAAAACAGTTATCTTCGGCTCGCCGAAGATTAAATACCCTTGCAGTCATGAATATTGCGTTAATTTGGTTTCAATCACCATATGGCAGCTATGGCAGCTATATGATATAGAAGTCCGATTTAGATGAAATTTGGTCAACAGATGGGACACGATTAGAAATGGATTCTCCGCTAGTTTTGTTGAAATCGGTCAGTAGACACCGAAAATTTTCATACTAAGCATTTCAGCCGACTGTTCCTATGGAAGCTTTGTGATATAGTAGTCCGATTTAGATGAAATTTGATGAAAGAACGATAAGAAATGCATATAGCGTGAATTTGGTTGAAATCGGTCAATAGACACCGAAAATGTTCATACATTTGCATGCATTTTGACCGATTGTTCGTATGGGAGCTATATGATATAGTAGTCCGATCTGTCCGATTTTTACAAATGATCTGCGTGCACATATGTGTCAGGTTTCATTAAGGTAGCCTTAAAACTGAGAGACTAGTTCGCATAGAAACAGACGGACTCGTCTGTTGATGCTGATCAATAATATATATACTTTATGTTATAGGAAAGGCCTCCTTTAGTGCGTTACAAACTTCGTGACAAAAACAATATACCCTCTGCAAGGTAAAGTGAGAACACAACAAATGTTGACTCAATTTTAAAATGATTCAAATTAAATTTATTAATAATTTAAAATAAATAAATAAAATTTCATTGCGTCTTCGTTCAAATTCAATAAATTCGACGAAAGGTTTAAAGGTTTTTCGAATAAATATTCCTATAGATAAGCGTATCTTCTAGCGCAACATTTATGAGGTTGTGGCTATCACCTGAAGAACTTTTTTATGGCAGATTAAACTAGGACAGTGGAAATTTCAAATTAACAGACACATGAGAACGGAACGCCAGAGAGCCGTCCAAACAATCAGACACTCCCAGAAGACAAGACTTTCGTACTCCGATGGGGGCCGTACTTTCCGTAGTGCTCCAAGTGAATGTAGTGCTCGACTATATCATAATTAGGCAAGTGCGAATTAAGCATTGGATGGGCCCCAAAGAACGTTAGTCGTGAATTTTATGTAGAAATCTATTTGCACTGTTTTGTGGCGCGGCTTTTATCTTCTATTTGCTTGTCCAATCATAAAGAAAGTGTTTGGCTGGATGCGACTATATAAGTGCCGTGCCCATGCCCAATTGTTAACTAGTGTCTGCTACAGTTTCAAGATGTTAAAGCTGCTTCTCTGCTGTGTCCTCCTCTCCGCAGGTGTCTACTCCTTCAACCATGGACAGGCTCTCGCAGATTTCGAAGCGTTCGTAGTAAGTTTATCAAAAACTCCGCCAGAATAAAAAACTCTCATGGTTACAACACATTTTAGAAACAATTCGATAAGGATAAGGATTATGCCACCACTGCGGAAAGGAACAATGCCAACTACTACTTCAACTACCACAGCAATCAAATTGCTCAGCACAACGCCTTGGCCGATCGCAAGGTGAACACCTATCGAGTGGGAATCAATCAGTTCTCGGATATTCGACTAATCACCTTCGCAGCTCGCTTGCCCCAGGCTGTGTATCCTGCGCAGGCCCACAACTCGACTCCAGTGGCCACGGAGAGCACAGTCGCTGCCGAAATGGACATTCTTACGGAGTTTGGCATCACTGTGACCCCCCAGGATCAGGGCACTATCTGCAGCGCGAGCTGGGCATATGCGACGGCGACGGCCATACAGATACTGAATGCTCTGCCCAACGTTATGCTACCCTTGAATTATTCAGCGCAGAGTTTGATCGACTGTGCTGGCATGAGCACCAGTTGTACGACTCAGGTGCCCCAAAACGCTTTTGATTATCTGACCCAACTGCCCAACACGCAGCTGGTCCCCGAGGCAAACTACCCGGCTCATGAGAACTCCTTGCAGGGCATGTGCGCCCCGCCTGCGATGCCGACCAATGCCATCAAGCTGGATTCATATGGTAGAATTGAGGATGGAGACGACGCGTCCGTGATGCGCTTTGTATCCAGCTCCATACCCGTGATCGTGGAGTACAACCCAGCGACCTTTGGGTTCATGCACTACAAGAGCGGAGTCTACGTTCCCCCGGCCAGGGCCACGGCCAGCAGCTCCCAGTTTCTGGTGGTGGTCGGCTACGGCCATGACGCAGAGAGTGGCCTAGACTATTGGCTGTGCCTCAACTCGTTTGACACGACATGGGGTGAGAACGGCTACATCAAAATTGTTCGTAGTGACACACAGAAAATTGCCAAGGGAGCAATCTTCCCGAACTCCATTGGAACTGCTGTATAAAGTTAGAGACAGAGAGAGAGAGAGAGAGAGAGAGTTGGTTCTCGTCGATGGGTTAAGTCCTTAGAGGATGCAATATAACAGTAAACATAGTTAACATTGGTTTTTTTATTGATTACATCATTGACGACTGCATAAGTTGAGAAAGTTTGTTGTTTTTGTGAAAGTTTATAACTTTTTTTTCCATCTTTATATTCAATTTTGTATTTAGTTTATTTATTGATTTTTCATCTACAAGCGGAGCTTTACAGACTTAAACGCTAAAAATTAACAAGTTCACATAATTTTTGTATTTTTGTATTTTTATTTGTAAATTGTTGTTTGGATTTATTTGTTCTCTTTGGTTTTCATTTTAATAATTTATTTCATTATTTTTATTATACTTTGCTTTGGTTTCTTGAATAAATATTGGTTGGGTTTGCATAGAAACTCATAAACCAAATATAAAGTACATATTTCATTATTATTTTCACGACTCAGCCAGCGCAGACAAAACTCATTGTTTTATTATTTATAATAATATATATTTTTATAATAATCATTATGCAACTGTGTGTGTTCTTTTGTTCAACTGTGTTACTGGTATTTTTAGTTTTATTTTTATTTTTATACTTGGTGTTTTATTTTTACTTTGACTATCAACCAAACCTTGTTGTTAGTTGCCATTTATTCCATTTATTATGCTAAATTATTTTTTAAAATATTTGTGTTGTAGTAGTTATCTTTATGTGTTCTTGAAATAACATTTATGTAAGTTGTGTAGGTTTTAGTATTTTGTATTCAGTTTTACTCCGCAATCTCGATACTCAAAAAGCAAAGCTCAGTGATATGATCACGATGCCATATTTCATTATAGAAGGACTTTATTTTCGTTTTATATTCCATTTATATTCACTTTTTCCGATGAATGTAATTGAATATATATATTTTTTTATTTTTATTTTAATTTAATGCAGAAGCACATTGCTTTATTGTTTATACTTCCAATAAACTATACTCTTCAAGTTTTAACTAAACATAATGTGATGTAATATCTTTTTATTTTTATTTATTTTCATTTTCACTTTTGATTTCTTAATAAATTTTGTAATTTTTACCTACGTGTTCACAATGTTTTTTTTTTTAGCATTCAATATAATTATTTATAGTATTAACTAAATAAATATTCTCTGTATGCAGGTGTATTAAGATGTGTATAAGTTGTAAATCTTTTGAAATGTGTTGAATAAAATTTGTTTCTCCAACAAAATGTGGTGTTAAAATGTATCTTGTATCTTAGTTTCGGTTCTACACAATCGAGTTGAGTTTGTGTTCGTTATGCCTATCAAGTTTTCAAAATCAGCACTTTAAATGATTTGCTAATAGCTAAAATATTTTAAAATTACAACTAAAACTGAACTAAATCCAATAATTATCTACATGATGAATTGAATGTTAATGTTGCTTGTTTAGGAAGATTTTATAGGCTCTTTAAATTGTCTATTCTTTTGCTTTATGTTAAGCTAGATGCTGAAGTGGACAAAGTATAATATTTGAATAGTTTTATAATTTGTTTGTTTAAAAGTTGTCTGCTTTTTACCATTTACATCAATATATGCTATTCCTTTGTATTTCTGCATTTCGCATTTAGTTGAAATATAACTTGATACTTAATTTCTTTCTTTTTCTTGGATGATTTTGAGTCCTAGTTACTGTAAATATTATGCTCTATTAACTTTCACATTTCTATTAATTTGTTGTAAACTCTTGTGACAATTTCTGGGCTAGTAGTTGAAAATATATTCGCCTTTGTGGGGAAATGTTTTCAAAGTTTCTAGACTGGTTAACAAAATATTAACTGAAATAATTCGAAGCCTCTGCTTTTTGGTTGGACATGAATTTGCTTTTATTAGGCGGAGATGTTTGTTTACTGGCAGTTTTTTGTTTATTTAATCATTTTGTTTTTGGTTTTTGGTATTTGTTTCTGGATAAACATGTGTTTAAAATTAATCAAATGAGTTTTTAAAATACAAACAATATGGATTTCACCGCCCAAACTATTTGTTTGTTTTATTTTGTTCAATTATTCGAGGTACTGTTTAATTTCTCCATTTCAAGAACCCAACAAATTATACACGTGTGTTATTTGGTTTAATATCTCGTACAGGTAATCAGCTTACACTGTCCTAAGTATTTTGCCGTATTTAAAAATCAAATGCCGAATGGAAATCCTCAACTCAAGTGACTCAAACGAAAGAGAATAACAGATTTTAAAAATAAGACCATACACGTATTTATGAGCTCTGAACAGCTATGCTCTGTCTTGTCATGAACAGCGACAATCCGGCCACCAGCGCCAGGATCAGAGCACTCTGCGACACAGCTCCGCCCACGGCACCGTTGCACAGCTCCTTGGTGCAGGCGCAGTAAGTGGCGGAGACGTCGTGGGTTCCCGAGCGCCTTATGCACTCCTTATCTGTGCGCTCGTCTGGAATGTAGCCGCAGCCGCGTACAATGCGAGTTTTTCCATATACTAAAAAATTAGTTTGAATATTAGCACATGGAACGCGTAAACGGTAACGGGAACTCACTCTTCTGCACTGTCTTGCGGCACAACATGGGCTTGTACCGGTCCTTAAGGTGCTCCAGGGGCTCCTGTTTGCTGCAATTCACCTCACCAATGGAGTACGGCTCGAAGGGATCTCCGCAGCGGGGATCGAACTCACTGTTGCAGTCATAGCACATTAGGGCAGTGGACACTGTAAAAGGGCAGTGATTACTTTATGTCTCACTGGGATCACATTGGATGCGACACTCACCTTGTATGCAGCACAGCACGCCTAAAAGCAGCAGAACTTTCTCCATAAACGGCGACATTTTGCGATTTTCCAATTGTTTTTGTTTTTCCGCTTAGTTGAACTCGATTTCCTCTGGTTTTTGGTAGTAAATTCAGCTTTATTACTGACTTTTAGTTTGTTTTATTGTATTTGAATTTGATGGCGTTAAATTAGCATGCTGCAAAAGAATAAACAAGTTAATAGGGTTTAAATCAGTCAAAGGTAGTTGAGCTTAACCATGAGAGACACTGATTTATTTATATTAAAGCCGAAAGACTTTGAAATTAGTACCACTAACCATACAACACATAGATGCGTCAAACGCAAGATTGTTCCCATGGCGCTAAAATTTGTTGAAAATAGTTTTTATTGATAATAGCTATTATGAAAATATTGAAAATCTAGAATATAATAATTTTTTTCTTGTTAAATAAGCAACTTTAAATGCACAATTCCCAACGGGCAAGACCGCGATTCAAAATCATGTAAGTCCGCTCTGCGACCATGATCCTAATCAGCAGCGCCACGGGAACACTACATCGAATTTGCTGAGAGGCGATCGGCTCTCTGGGGCTCTATGACGTATTTGCTTTGAGTTTGAACTCACGCACTCCGCTCGCCAGTCAAGCACCTAGTCGCCTGCGCCACGAGAACGTTTGCTCGCGGCCGGCTTAAAACCATACATATGCCTAAATATGATTTATGGCACCCAAGCTCGATCGCTATTTTTTTAGATTTTTGAAGCGATTTTTGACGAGAGCAAAATCGACCAGCCGTGCTCATCGTTTCGCTGACTGAATCAGACTAAATTTATTTTCGTCTGCTTTGAATTTGCTGAGACGCGATCGACTCTCCGGGGCGCTAGGCGTTCGGCTTTTTGCCGAAGTTCTGTGGGGGTCCATTAGCAAGCTAGCGTTTGCTTTCAAAAAATCTTGCGTTTGACGCATCTATGTGTTGTATGGTTAGTGTTAGTACTCTGGATTAGTCCTTTAAATTAAGCACTTTATGAGTGATTGTGTTAATTAATTTAACATAAAATAACTGTCCTATTTATAGCTATATAAAAGAACTCAACTGAGACTTGTTGCTAATAAATATGCCATCTCAACCCAGAACAGTTTTTTTTTTTTTAATTAAAACCCATTTATAGTTTTAACTGCATTCCCATAATTAAATTCAACTGTTTTTCATACATTTAAATTAATTTTCCAAGTTGTTAAACGGAATCCACGTTTAGCGGTCAAGAAAGTGAAAAGCCAAATATGAAAACAGAACTTGCAATGAGGCCAACAAAATCTCTCAACTGGGCCACAAACCGTAGAGCAGGGGAGCTAGGTGGCAGAGAGCAGGGGAGGGCGAGAGAGCGACGAGAGAGAAATTTGCCGACACAAATGCGAGTGGAGCAGAGAGTGTCTGAGGGACTAAAACAAGACCCACAAGCTTGTGGATCCCAAGTGCCAAAGTGAGTGGGCCAATTGCACTCAATGTCCACAATGGAAAAAGAAAAATCCAGTACATGCCTAACGGTAACGGCCGCTTTATGTTGGCCACTTAATTGGATTGCAATGATTGGTAAGAGTGGCAGTGATGGTATCAGTACTTTTGCTGACTATGCTGGAAATTGATTTTCCCCGCCGAGTATTGTATAATTAGGGGTATTCCCAAGTTATGTTGCCGCATAACGAGCCGATTATTGGGCACATCAAACTTGTGGCTTAATCAGTCTTTCAGCTAGAAAGCGGGAAACTCCAGTTTTGAGCTCTCTTTCGGAGCCCCGATATTGGTCACTTGTTATAACATTTCCAGCGGAATCCATAGGAAGTTTGCTACTCGAGGCATGTGGCAAGTTGTGCAGTTCAACGCCAGAGTACTGCTCTAAAAAGGTGCCACACACCTCCCGGGGTGTATGTGTGTGTGTGTCTGGGTTTGAGTGTGTGGAAAAGCGCAAACTGTGACAATCAATAGAGCAGCCCACGGCAGCCGTTGTCAGGCAGTGCCCACTGTACTACTTCTGTGACATGATACACTCGTACTACTATAGCTCATTGACATGCCATCGACATGAAGTGTCAAGTGTGATTCATGCCAGGCAATTGATTGAGCGTCCGATATGGACTCTGATTTGGTTCATTTGAGTCAGCTCAGTGCAGCTGCATGCCACAGCCGTGTGTGGGCGGAGGACGTAACACTCCGTGGCTGTGTGAGATGGGAAAATTCAATAACTGACCTAGTTCAGTTGCCATCGAGTCCGTGTGTCTCCGTTAACAAACTTTTGGCATTTCCTTCGAGGTAAACTCTACTCCACCCCTCCACTCCCCTGTGAAACTTCCCTACGTCGAGACTTATGTAATAGTAATAGTAACTCACGATTAACAGTGAGCCCAGACCAAATGCCAGCGAAGGTTTTAGTTTTTGTTCATTTTTTCAGCAGGGAATATCGATTTAGCCATTAAAAAAAGTAGGTAGAACGGGTCAACCTGACTACTGAAAATAGGGGGTATTTGTTGTACTTGTTGTTGTCGCTGTCGTTGTGATTGTTGTGACTACGTTGGGATGGAATGAGAGATATTCGCAATCATGTTGTATAACAGCGAGACTGAGTATTGGTGGGTTTAATACAGGAATACCACTATTGTTCATGAAACACTTTTGAATTTAATATTATTTAGAGAGTTCCTTTAGCCTTTTTCTGGCTGCACTTTCGCTTTACTGCAATTGTTTTGTAATCAGTTTTCACCTTTCACTTTTTTCACAGCACTTTTACTCTCACAAAGCTCTGCACAGTTACATAAGGTATCACACATTCGATCAATATGCATCAATATTTCAATATACTTAAAAAATATTTATGTTTTGCTTTTTATTTTTAATATTTACATAAGAGTTGTCAGACAAACAGTTATTTTTCGAGACTGGTTGCAGGCGTCGTTGCGAATTTCTTGGGATTGAAAGAGGCGAACGCCGAGAAAAGCTCATGCAAGCTGAGTCCAAGTGGAAATGCAAACGAAAATGGAGGCGAAAGAGGAGAAAGAACGAAAGCGAAAAGCAGAAAAGCGAAGAGCATCCCAGAAGGGCTCAATGTGTGTGTGTGTGTGTTGTTGTTTTTGTTGTTCCGTTCATTTTGAGCGCAAATTCGTGCACGAGGCAAGGACGAAGCACAAAGTCAAAAGGATTGAAAGAGAGTGAGCTAACTAGCGAGAGAGAGAGTGGGAGAGAGTGAGAGGGAGAGCCGCCCCTGAACAGTTGTTCGACAGAAGCGCGCAGAGAGAGTGTGTGGGAAAGAGACGAGAAAAAAACTTAGTTAAATCGATAGAACACTAACGGTATTATCTAACATTTAAAGCCACAACGAAACTAATAAATTATTATTTTTTTATTTATTGAAATGCTTGCGAAATAAACGTTTTAATTCGTCGAACGGCCAAACACTTGAAATTCACATTTATTTGTCTATTATTTTGCTTACTTCTCAGTCACACAAAATCACCGATTACGCGACACAAAACGTTGCAACCCCAGAAACGACAGATTTCCTTCTGAGCCTCCCTGCGAATTCGCAGCTGTCAGAAAGGCAGAAATGCCGTCAACGGGTAAAAGTCTCTCAGTCTGTCTCTTTGTGGGTCTACGGGAGAGCACAACCTACCGGCTGCTCTTCCGAGAGGAATCTCCGAGTCTGCGCAGATAGCATAGCGCAAGAGTGCTCCGATTTAAATGTGGCTTGGAATTTATTATAGTTTACAATGAGTGTTAAAAACTCATTTTAAAAAAATTAAATCATTTAGTGCCAACAAACAACCAGGGAATTTAAGTATCTTGTTTTACCTATACAAGATAAAAAGATACAAATCTAACTTTCTGATAAGAATTTATTGGGATAACTTTATGATATCGAAAACCATAATAAAACGGCTTGAATTCGTAAAAGAAAACTCAATTCTTGGACTTACTCGATTCCCAAACTGAACAGAATGTATTACTCGGTTGGTTTACTCCCTCAGCGCCGACATGATCTGAGACCAGAAGAGCTGCACCTGAGGATCGTGCATTAGCGCTCGCTTCTTTCTGCTCAGCACGGTGCTGAGTATATCAGAGCTCTTGTAGCGATCGCGGTTTTGGTTTCTTGCGTCTGGTGTCTCCGGCGAGGCCTCGAGATCTGCCGACTCATCGTACGTGTCCAACTCTCGCTCCGCTGAGGCGCAAACTGTGGGCGCTGCAAACGGGAGCTTTATAGCTGATTATTGGTAGAATTATCTGTGACGGACTCACTCTTTTTGCCCTTGCTGCTCTCGGTTTTGACCTTTTCAACGCGCTTCTGATAGGGCTTGCGAGGCTTTGGGACCTCCTTGGCCTGCGTTTGGGAGGGCTTGCCGCGTTTGTTGGTGCTGTTGTTGTTGACAGGCGTGGCAATGTCGTTGTGTGGCAGTTCTGGTGTTTCCTGTTGGAGACGCCGTTTCACGTGCAAGTTGAGGCGTTCCTTGATGTTGGCCTTTTCCGGCGTTCCTGGCGGTTCCAATTTAATCACTTGTAGATTTTCGGGCATATCGGCCATCGCACATCTGTTTAACTGACTAAAGATCTGGCAACGCTGGCCAAGGTGTTGGGTAAACATGAGATTGAATTCGAACGTGACGTCACAAACTCTTTGTTTTTATCAATAGTTGGGGCGTTCCTCATAAGAACCTATGATTACTTAAAGGTTTTTTATTTAATTGTTAGATTGTGCGATTAGGATTACAATGCTTTAAATTTATGTAATTATTTTTTAAGTAAACCAATATCTTCTGTTACTTTAAGTACTCCACAGTTTCACATGATATAATTTTAAATTGGAACTGTTTTACTAAATATTTTCAGTTTATTTTAATCGTCGAAGCAAATTTAATCTTTCTTAATGAAAATTTAGTTAAGTTTAAACCGAATTCTTAGCATTTATCTAATTAAATGAGTGTGTCCACAATGTGGACTCCAGATTTCCCTCTACCTCTTGTAATCAGCGGAGATCTAATCATTGCACATAAAACCAAACAAAATCTTTTCCAGAAAAGCCTCTATTGATAATAATGGATATTTCTTCCATCTTAACTCTGTTTGAAACTTGGAGCAATTAGTTTTTTGTGACCTTTTAAATCAGTAATGGTTTAGCAGCTGCCGGACAGTAAATCTCTTTGAGTAAATATATTTGCTAATAGCACATTTTCAGTAAATATTTATTTAACACTTTTCGCTTCTATTCATAAGTTTGTCTCTACTTTCTGTACCACATCTGCAGGGTCTTCATGCGCTTGACCTTCTTCTGGAGCTGCAGAACGCCATACAGGAGCGCCTCCGCGGTGGGCGGGCAGCCGGGCACGTAGATGTCGACGGGGATAATTCGGTCGCAGCCGCGCACAACCGAGTATGAATAATGGTAGTAGCCACCGCCATTGGCACAGCTACCCATGGAGATCACCCAACGTGGTTCGGGCATCTGGTCGTACACCTTGCGCAGGGCGGGGGCCATTTTGTTGGTCAGCGTGCCGGCCACGATGATGACATCAGCTTGGCGAGGTGATGCTCGGAACACAACACCATAACGATCCATGTCGTATCTGGTATAAAGAAAGATTAGCTATAGCTTGTTTTTAAGTGGTTTTCAGCCTTACCGTGGGGCTGCAATGTGCATCATTTCCACGGCACAGCAGGCCAGGCCGAAGGTGAGTGGCCAAATGGAACCCTTGCGGCCCCAGTTGAGCAGGTCATCCAATCTCGCCAGCGACCATTCGGCCATGCTGGACTGCTTAGTTCCGAATGGGGTATAACCTTGCTTGGGTAGATTGCTGCTGGAGTCGACGACGGGCATCGTTTGCTGCTGGCGTACCAAGGTGGTGCTCAGAGAGCCGCCGAATGCGGTTTTAGCGCATGACGCAGTTGCTGTGTTTCTGGTTGCATTTAACAGCTTTGCGTAGGCTGGTCCAGCAATTTGCCGCAACATTTTGTCGTTTTTTGTCGTATTCTTTTATGTAATTTGCAAAATGAACCAGGGCTGACTGACAAAGTTCTTCTTCTTTGAAAAACGTAAACAACAAGTAAAGCAAGAGTGACCAGCTGACTCGTTGTGTATTAGAGTTACCGTATCTGATTTTGGTATTTGCAGGCGAGCTGTTGTTATCGGTCCACCATGTTGAATTTTGTTGTCAAACGTCTGGCAGCGCTGTTCATACGTTTTCTTCTAACTGGCGACAACGACGGTCCATGTAAAATTACAAAATAAACGTAATTAAAGTGCTTATAATCTTATAAAAATGTTAAAAAAGTGCAAATAAATGAACAATCAAGCAAGTTATTAATAATTCATCGTTGTAAATACGTAAGAAGTTGGATAAATCTGCAGCTGAAAAGTAGCAGGCCAACAAATAAAAAATTTTCGCTTGGCTCGCGTCGTCTACGTTGATATTGGTGAGCGAGCAGGCAACCCCAATACAAATACTGCGTGCGTGTGAGCGAGAAAAAGTGCTCCACTGGCAAAGAGCAGTGTGCAGAGAGCATCGAGTTTTGTGTGTTTTTCCAGTGTGTACATGCCCATGTAAAATCGACGCAAGCAAAAAGAAAAAAGGACCCAATAGAGCTTTATATTGAGTTATGAGTGTCGCTGCAATGACTATGGACGATCAGAGACCCTTGATGAACAGTTACGATAAAATGTCTACAAAGTATGATCACAATTTGCATATGATCAACAACAGTGGCGGCGGGGGTGGTGGTGTTATGGGAGGTGCTGGGGGTAGCGCTGGTATTATCGGGGCTGGTGGTAACAGCGGCCCCTCGGGCCCGGCATCGCCGACTCCGTCCGGCTCCGAGGAGCTACCGACGTCGCATCAACAGCAACAGCATCATCATCATCACCATCATCATCATCATTCGACTACATCTCAAGCGCAGCAAACACAGGAGACCCCACTACCACCACAGCTTCGACACCACCATCACCAGCAGCAGCAGCAGCAACAACAACAGCAACAACAGCAGCAGCAGCAGCAGCAGCAACAACATCATCAAGAACATGATGCCGCTGTTGTAGATACTGCCGCAGCAGCCGAACAACGACGATTGCTTGAAGGTATAAAATTATTCTTTATGAAACATACAAAGCAAATTAGAAACATATTATATAATACTTCTGCGAACAACAACAAACATCGGTGTACATTTGTGTAAATCTTATAATTTTCTTAGTTTTTTTTTGTTTACCATAATGTGACTGAGGAATGTGAAATAACTTATTTAAGATATTTACTTTTCACATTTACATTTCAATTGTAACTTTTTGTGTAAAAGTGAAGTTATTCACAGTTATTTCACAGACCTTACTCTAAGATATTTAAGGTGATTTAGTACTGAAATTAGCGTTTGCAGCCTACGTTTGAGTTTTTGTGCAAATCTGAGTTGAGTTATGAAAAACACTAAAAAGAACTCCACGTGTGCCTTGTGCCTTGAAATTGGTTTTTTGAAGATCGAACTTGAATTGATTGAAGCGAACACTCGTTGAAACATTTGTCGTTAATGGTTTATAGTTTGGCGTTTTGTTAAAAATAAAATAAAGTTGAGATACAAAATATAACAGGGCTATGCACATTGCAAGCCAAGTGTTTAATCAAAGTGTGAGTGCAAATCGAACTATCAAATAATATGCATAAATATATTGTATAAAAAAATAAAAATACAATATAAATAAAAGGGTAAAATAATAAAATCGGATCGAATATCAGGTCTATAAAGTGTTGCAAAGTGTTGTGCCAAGAACAGTTGAAATAATAAATAAATAAAATAAAATAAAATGTATATAAAAAAAACTGCATAAATGAAAAGAGTGTAACAAGTGTCAAAAAAAAAATATGAGTTAAATAAAAATTATAAAAAATCAAAATAAATAAAAAAATAATAAAATTAAAATAAAATAAAAAAATATTAAAAAAATCAAAATAAATAAATAAATAATAAAATCGAAATATATAAATAATAAAATATTTAAATAAATAGCAAAATGCCGCTTCCATTGATCAAATTTCTCTACTTCGTTTCTGTGTTTTCGCCTTTGCCGTTTACCGTCGTCACCATTTCCGTCTCCGTCTCTACCGAGTGTACAGTTTTCGTTTTGGCCACTTTTGTTGCCGTTGCCGTTGCCAACGTTGCTCTCAAGCTGCCTACGTGCCCGCATTCGTTACCGAGCCCCTGAGCGCGCGCGTTTTCCTTTCTCATTCTGTTTTTATCTTTCTCTGTCTGCCTGCCACCACGTTCTCTTTTGTTGAGCAGAAAGTAGTTGAGTTTTCAATCAGCCATCCAACAAAAGTATCAAAATAATACAAAATATTCGAGTGCATAATAATGAATTAAATAAATTAAATAAAAAAAAAAAAAATTAAAATTATTGTGTTATTCAAATATAAAATAAAGCCAAGAACTTTGCCAGTGTTTCGGGGCTGAAAGCAAATTAGGGCACGAAATGAACTTTTAGCCCAATACAAAATTACCACAATAAATAGAAATAATCGACAATGAAATTGCGCGCTAAATTCTCCAAGGTTTGCGCATGTATGTGCGTCTGTGTGTGTGTGTGTTTGTGTATACTGCGTTTATTTTTTTTATCAGCAATGAGATAAGTTTGAGATACTTTACTTTAAACGCTGAAAGTATCTTTTAAAATTTATTTAAATGTTATAATTTCTTGTTGCTCTAAAATTTAAATGAATCTTCCATTTGATTTGGCCAAAACACACATCCAAACACACACACCCATACCCAAACCTGAGTGAATCTCAATGGAACTCAGCTTGTTTTCGACACAACTGAAATAACAAAAAATAAAACGCAATTACCAATTAAAATATAGCACAACAAAGAATAAAATAAATTGTTTAAATAATATGTGTATTTGCACTACAGTAACAAAAATAAGTCGATGAACTTTAAGTATGAGCGCCAGAGCCGCCAGCATATTGAGAGAGTGGGAGAGAATGAGTGTTGAAAAATGCCAAAAAAAAGAAAAATAGAAAAAATGTTTGTTTAATGAGCTTCTTGAAATAAAAGCAAAGTGCGCGCGTCGAGTTTTTTACAAGTGTTTTTCTAAATATTTTCAATTTTGCCACAAAAATTTCAAATCGTTTGTTGTTTTTTACAGTGTGTTGGTTCTAAAAAGCAAGAAAAAAAAAATGAAAATGCAAATCAAGAAAGAAAAGTTCAAGTGCAAGCCAGTGTTGAGTAATCGTTTGAGGCAAAAGCAAGAGAGCAAGCCAAGAGTAATGCAAGAATTAACGTGTGCGAGTGCAACGTTCGTGACAACAACAACAAACATCAACAAGGGGGGAAGGGGGCAACGGTGGCGACAACAGCGATATCAGCAACAGCAGCCTCAGCAGCAAGAACAACAGCAAGCGCAAGAGCAAGAGCAAGAGCAACAACAACCACATCAACCACAACCACAACCACAACATACAAAAATGTCACGAACTAACACGAATGATTGCAACGCATTGGTATGAATTCGTATTAAGTTCATTAAAAACAAATATCAAAATACTATATATGTATCTTCGTGCAAACTGCAAACAACAACCAACATTTTTAGATCACACAAAGGTTGTGCCACTTTTTTGACCTTTAAGAACTTGTATATTTGGAATGATTGCGGATTGGGAGCGGGCAACTGCTTCTGCTTGTGCCGCTTCTGCTGCATTTGATGCTTTTTACTCTTCTCCTTCTCAATTGCGAACTGATCATTGCCTTCTCCTATTGGCTGGATCGCATACTAATAATGCATTTTGTGTCTTTGTCTTGCTTTACTCTTGCGCCGTAATAGATGAAATCGAGAATCTCAAGGTGGAGCAAACCCGTCTCGGATTGCAATGCGCTGATGCTCAGCGACGCGAGAAGATTCTTATGCGTCGCCTGGCAAACAAGGAACAAGAGTTTCAGGATTATGTGGTAAGTTGAGGTGGAATACTAGTTTTTTTTCTATACCAAATGTTAAATGAAATGGTCTTTGAAATATCAACCTAACAGAGCCAAATTGCCGAGTACAAGGCACAGCAAGCGCCTACAGCTCTAGCACTACGCACGGCACTTCTTGATCCGGCAGTAAATTTACTGTTCGAACGTCTCAAGAAGGAACTCAAGGCCACCAAGGCCAAGCTCGAGGAGACACAAAATGAGTTGTCTGCCTGGAAGTTTACTCCCGATTCAAATACAGGAAAGCGGCTAATGGCCAAGTGTCGTTTATTGTACCAGGAGAACGAAGAGTTGGGCAAAATGACATCGAACGGGCGACTAGCGAAGCTAGAGTCCGAACTGGCCATGCAAAAAAGCTTCAGTGAGGAAGTAAAAAAATCGCAGTCGGGTATGAAGCAGAATAAAGATGCATTTACCATATAACATACAGATTTAAAATGAACTCTATTTACTCTTACAGAGCTGGATGACTTTCTGCAGGAGTTGGACGAGGATGTGGAAGGCATGCAGAGCACCATATTATTTTTACAACAAGAGCTAAAGACAACACGTGATCGGATTCAGACCTTGGAAAAGGAAAACTCCCAGCTGCGACAAGCGAACTGCGCCAATAGTCCAAAGGAAACAATCGATAATGCAGCGCTCCCAACGACAACGACTGTGGTCACAAATGGCCAAAGTACCAGTACAAGCAACAGCAGCCAGTACCAGCAGGCTAACATAAGCAGTAAACTGGACACCATTGATGAAAATGCCTGTTTGGAGACGACAACGGCAGCCACAACTTCAAGCACATCTGACTACTACAATGGCATAAAGAACGATCCACCCAATATAAACCCAGAGCTCACAATTCCTGATGAAGGCAGCAACAGCAATGGTAGCAAAAATGGAGCAGCTGCGCGTTTAGCGCGAAAACGTAACTACGAAGAGGAAACGACAAGTGCAACTTCAACTGCAACTGCAACGGCTATTTGCGTTCAAGAGGCACCGGTAGTGCCAATATTGAGAGAGATCAGCGCTCCACGTACTTTGCCGCCCAAAAAGTCCAAGCTACGCGGATTGACAGCACGACGCAACTCTCAGCTGGACGATGAACCAAATCTGGTTATTGTGACATCAACGCCGCTGGTTGTGGACAATGCGGTAGCCAGTATGGCCAGCGAGGAAGCCACAGCAGCAGCAGCATCAGTCCCATCAAATATCCAAGAGCAAGTGGCAGCTACTGTAGTCGAGGAATCACGCGAGGCGGCACCAACGGCTCCAGCACGAATTCTGACGCGACGTCGCTCTGTACGCATGCAACAGAATGGTGCAAGTGGCATTGACTACTGAGCCGCAGACTTTTAAAAAACGCGCGCTTTTGTGTATTTATGGTATCAGACGTTTAAACAATTTTTTAATTTGACACATGCATAATACTAATCGTTAATTTTTGACGTTTTATTTTGTGAATTGAGATTCAAGAGAGACTTGCTGTTTATTATATACATATATATACATTTAAACAAAACATATTTTTTTTATCATTTAACACATTAATACTGTACAATACGATTAAAGTTTTGTTTATGCTTATTCATCCGATATATATATATATATATACAGACTACACTACAATATAGTACACAATTTTAAACAAATTTGAACAGTTCGTAATCTTGACAGGCAACAACATTAACTCCTATCGAATTAATACAATTGATACATTTGTTTTAAATGGAACTTGAAATGCTAATAATATCGAACATAAGCCGACGCGTAGCTAAATTATCGTTTAATTATTAATTTAAGTAATTTTTTGTAATACAAAAAAAAGTTGTATCAATTATTACAACTTATGTTAAAATAAATTGTTAAGCGAAAAGAAATTTGAAAAATCAACTAGTTTGCTTTTTATTTTAAAATATGATTAGACCAAATTTTGGTCAATATGGCTTTGTTAGATCTAGATCTAGACATGGAAGACAAACTACAAATTTTTAATACATTAATCAATTTATTTTTAAAGTTTACAAAGGTTGGAAATTGGTGGAGTAATAGGTAACATAAGCGTTACTTAAATAGAGTGTATTCAGTGTATAATTAAAAATGAGGATAGTTATAGATCAGAAAGATCAGAAGATGTGTTCAGATATTCGTTAAATGCGTTACTTAAGTCTTCTACCACAGTCTGGTTAACACTCGCGTCAAGAATATGACATATATAACGTGGGTTTATCTGACTTATCGAATGTAAGAATTCTGTACCATAATCTTGAACGATCGTGTGGCAAGGTATTTGAATAAGACTCGGCAAGGTATTGCAGGTCAACAGGATAGCGTCAATCATTTTATGCCGTTTGTCCTGGGTATCAAAAACTCTCTTAATACTGGATAGCATCATTTGACAAAGAGCGCCAAAACCACTGTTCACAGATGGATTAGGTCCCTCAAGTTGTTCATTATCGCGGACGTATTCCTCATCCCACTGTTCCTGTTCCTGTTCCGATTCCATTTCATCTAACCAATAAAAATGATTTACTTATACTTTAAAGGTTTAAATTTATCAAACACTTACAGTCTTCGTCCAGAGCCGACCTGCACATTCCGATCATTTTACAAATGAGTTTGGGGGGCGTTTTCTTTAAGATCATATCGGCAATTTGATCCGAATGGGCGGTCACAATTTTCTCACATTTATGACGTAGTGGTCCCAGCATGTGACACGCCTTTTCCAGAGCATGCCTGATATCCTCTTTGCCTCCATGGTGAGCGATGCTCAAAATTTTTTGAATTGCTAGCTTGCAAATTTTGCATTTGAGATTTTTCTTTTTTTTAGGCTTTTTTCCTCTGCGCACTACTGAGAGAGGTTGAGGCATTTCCAGGTCGAAATCTATAAAAAAAAAGGTTATAATCGTTTAAGTCTTGCAAATTTGCATAAATTTTGAATACTTACTGGTTTCTTCATCCAGTAGCAGGCACATGTTGAGCTTCCTGCAAATTTCCTGGTGTGGTGCATTTTTCGATATTAACTCGATAACCAATGCTGTGTGGTTATCTATCATTTTATGACATTTATCGATCAGATTCTGTGTCATTAGATTTTCACATACGACCTTCAAGATTGCGTTGATATCATATTGTTCCCTGACCGCTTCCTTTAAATTCTTAATTATATCTTTACAGAACCCACAATTCATCGATTCCCGGCCAACATTATTCGAGATCAGTTGCAGTTCCTTGCCTTTGTTTGTGTTGCATACACCAGTAAATGAACAGAATTTCTCAAGTTTCACGCTCTTTAGCCGCACATAAACGACGTGAGAATACTGATCTACAAATCTGTCACATTCAAGTTTGAAAATTGGCATCGAATGACAAAAATTCGTGAGAAGTGCCTTGAACTGAGCCTCAGTACCTTTAAACAGTGAATTCTGTATGTGTTTGGTGATTTTAATGCACTCTTCGCAGTAAAATCCATCATGTTGTACTTGGATTGCGACTGAATCCAGTTCATCCCTCCAGTCGGTACCCACACAAATACCAGATACTCCGCAGATTTCATTCGACTGGAGTTGATGCTTTACAAAATTATAGATAAAATCAAAATAATTGAACACCATATTGGCACACGTCTCTGACAAGATGCTGAGGCTGTTACATTCGTGGAGCACTCGATCGAGCATGACTTCCCGTGTAGTTGACTTGAATTTTTTCTTCATAATTAGCATCAACATGTTACAGGAGGTGCAGGATATTTGATCAGGAGTAAATACTCCCACGTCATCACTTTCTACATCACTAAAAGGTAGGAAAATACATATTTTCATTTCATTTTCATTTTGAAGAATTCTAATATCTAATATCATCTCCTTGCTATGAAGTAGACAAGTCAGAAAGTCTACAGTCGAGCGAGCCGACTGCACATAACCCCGTACTCAATCTAACACACTAATAAGTAACTTTTTAGCTGTTTGTTCGATATGATATAAACTAGATCTGCCTGACATATAGACGGACTTTTATTCCAAATTTGTTGACTCTAGCTTTTTGAGACGCACGGATAGACAGACGCACGGATAGACAGACAGACAGACAGACATTGATATATCACTCGGCTGTTGATGCGGATCAAGAATACGAGTACTTCATGGGTTTGGAAATGCTTTCTTCTGGCTGTTCCGCACCTTCTGACAAACCTAATAGTGTTGAAAATAACTATTTTATATCGTCATTCCTATAAATATTAACTTACACATATACTGGGTTAACCGCAAATTATTATGCTAAAAATATTAAGCAAATAATTAGTATTTCTATTACCTTAAACTGTCGATTACTCCAAAACCTTGGGAACTTGTTGAGGATACAGCAGTGCCTAATATTAGAAGTACAAATTAAATATTACAGTAAAATCGTTAAATTATTATTATTATTATTATGACTTTCATTAAAATTCCAAACTATAGTATACATTGTATACTATACAAAATACTCGATACTACATGCCCATACGTCTACAGTTTAAAATCTGTTTCTCTAACCCGTTTCATATTCTCTCTTGTAAATCTTTTATACTACACTATTAATTTTTTAATGTTTACAGACAGTTTGAAATTTTTTTATTTTAATTTTTATTCAGTTGACGTATTTAAATATTCCTTTACAGATTGCACAGAAACTCTAAAAATATTACTCTACAAAATTTAAACTTTTTGGTTACACAAAGGTTGATTTAAATTTTAAAAACATTTTAAAAGTGATTTCTTTGGACATTTCAGCACAAATTGTAATATCCTTAACTATCTCAAATGTTTGTTCTTACTGTAAACGAGCACTGAGAGTATAACCAGAGCACCACTGAGTCTCATATTTATTTTTGACATGTTACAACATAACAATGTTATTCCACTAAGATTTCACTACGAACTGAGCGTTCAACGTTAAACAAAGGCCTTTTATAGTGGCGATCCTGTTCGATAAACCAAACGCCCTATCCGCTTCGATTTATTTTAAAAATAATATGGGTTGCGGTTTGTAGCGTGTGGTTATAGGGTTGTCGAGTTAAGATATTGTTAGTACGTAAATGCCTTGGTGTTCGTGTACTTCTGGATGTCTCAGGCCTTCAGCTCGTCGGATGAGCTATCAAAACCAAACTCACATATTATATGTATGCTATCATTATAACTATCCCCGCCAAATTTGATCTGCATTCGTAGCTCTCATAGGACAAGATTGTCGAAAATTAGGGAAAGCCGAACTAGTATGAGTTCGGGGTCTTGAACAGTCGCCATACTTGTTATATATACAAATACATAAAGTTTAATTGTTGTTTTTAAATAACTCAGATATTACTCATACTCTCCAGATGCAGATGTTGTTGTGGATTAAAATATTGTGGTTTTTGTTGAATAAAACGGCGTACTAATGAGGGTCAATCATAATTTCTTGAATTACTGTTTCTTTCATAATTACGAAAAATTACTAACAATTAAATTTGATTGATTGGCTATTGAAAATTGATTGAAGACTGCTGGAACAAGGAGCACACTAGCGCCCACCAAGCTGCACGCAATCACTACCTGTTACACACTTATTTTTAGAGTAATGGGTCTTAAAAGGGGGAATAATATCGGGGGCATAACAACAGCTGTATCTGCCGTTTAAATTTTTCGGGCTACCGGGCTATGGTTGGCCCCAATGTGAATAAATAAATAAAAAACTGGTGATATCATATTGGTCCCTAATCTTTTTGTGAACAATCTTAATAATATCACTACAGAACCTACAATTCTTAGCTTTCTACTGGCTTAATTTGGATCGCATCCATTAAATATTCTGTTTTGTTTCGTCTCACATCTTACACACATCTCACATAATCCAACCAATGAGCAAAACTATTTGGGACTATATCACCACCGAAAGGACGGACGGGCGGTCATGGATATTTCGACTCGGCTATTAATGCTGATCAAGAATATATATACTTTATGTGGTCAGCCAAGCCTCCTTTCCCTGTTACATACATTCCAACGATTATATCCTTGTACTCTACTAGTACGAAATTTCGTTAAGATATTTAAAAATATTTAAAGGTTATGATGTTTAATTTAACAGTCGGGACGGTGCAAAAGCTATTATATAGATACCACAATTTTGACTGAGGTCATCAGATGGAATAGGGACTTTATATATAAGTTTTATAAGAGACGATTCACTGTTAAAATTTGAATTAAATTTGACATCAAAATAGAAGACCTTATGTCTAAGTAATTTAGTCATCCTCGTCATCATCTTCACCACCTTCACCAGGTCCTGCCTCGCCGCCTTCTTCCTCCTCGACCATTTCTTCAGATGAGCTGACTTCCTCGATCGGTTCAATTTCTGAAGCCAAGTCCTCTTCGTAGTCACTAATTGCCATCAGCTCTTCAAGACATTTGTCATAGTTCTCGTCGAAGCGAATGTTTTCATTGAGTGAAGCAACCTCAATGTCCTGATCAGGTGGAAGCAGCATAGGCGCGGTTCCGGGTGGACACTCCGTGATATTGCGTATTCTCAAGGTATGAATATGAAATATTGCTGAACGATTCGATTCAAGCAAGATCTGATGAAAAACGCTTAGAAGACGGTCAATATTTCCAAACATGCGCACTGAGGCGCTTTTCGGGTCATCGCCTTCTTCAAGAATGCGACCAACAATGTTGTGACGATAGGGATCCATTAAATATATAAAATCGCCCTTTTTCCAAAGCGAATACATCTGATTGTTAATCTGAAAGATTATGTAATCGTTGTCAGTCAACGCCCTCTCCAGCATTAGATGGAAGTCATTATATTTGTACATCGGTACACACTTCCACCAACCCTCGTATGCATTTGGTGTGAGCAGCACCTCAGCTACAAACTGACCCAAGCGTATTTGACGCGGGAACGTATCCAAGTCCATTGGCTGATTTATATCATTGCATGGCTCCCAGCAATTCTTGCACATGTTGACACCATAGCAAATTACCTTGTCGTAGGTTTTCTCGTCCCAAGTGGCCGGATGATCAATTTTTGAGGCCAAAGCTGTGGCTACAGCAACTGGTAATGCACTGCGATTACGCAGAGCATCCTTTGGATTGAGGGTCAAATGCAAATTGGACTTAAGATACGCATAATCTGAAGCAATTACATCAAATTCACTCATGCGTGGCCCAAAGTCTCGTTCCTGACTTCGTCCACCTGCACCCGGCGTTACCAGTCTCACAACCAGTATGTCACGGAGCGTAAAGGGATCAGTCTTTTCTAGATTACTCTCCTCCTTGATGAGGTGAATGACATTATCCAGAGATCGCATGGCTAGAAGTATTGGAAAGCCACCGTCATGAGCAGGTTTTAAGGTTTCCTTATCACGCCCATTCAAATCTAGTACCATCCAAACACCGGCGTCCTTCCATATAAGCAAGTACCAATTTGGCGTCCAAAACACCACAGTCTTATGCTTCTTAAAATAGGCAGTCAAAATGCGACGTAAGCGACCTATGAGGTTCTGAACTCCATAAAGTTCAAATGGTGCATCCAGTTCCAGGGCAAATTCGATGTTATTCATTTTAAAATGTCGCGTTACCGCTTGCTCATTATCATCATAAACCTCTGGATAGACGTTAGCGTTTGGAAAATCCATTACTTCCGAGTCATTGAACAATATTTGACCTTCAGCAATAATCTGATCAATCAATTCGGGATTCCATTCCGTACGCCTTGTAAAATAGGTTGCAGCAAATGCCTTTAAATTGCTCGCAAATCGTGTTGATTCCAAATTTGGAGTGCCCAATTTTGTTGCTACAGTTCCAGTCACAACACCAAGTGGAAAACCTAACGATTTGTCAACCGAAGATCTACCATTACTCTTGCATTCCTTGGGATCAAATGGTCGTATGTAGGGATCATCGTGTACGCCAAAGATTCTACAACTTTCATGAGAGCACGGATTGTGAGTATCTTGTTTAACCAATTGCTGGTTGCTGGAATCATACAAATATAAGTAACATATCTTTTAGTTAAAGCTAATCTTGTCTTACGGAGAGTTATTGGTTGATTTGGTTGCTGGGGGCAAACAGCAGCACGCACATCCAGCTTTTTGGCGTCTTCTACTTGCCATTTTCAAGAAATCTTAGAATTACAACTTTACAATTTAATTCACACACAAATTTCAAGAATGTTTAGCTGATTGTATGGCTGAAATGAATATACTACACAAAAGTATAATGCTACTGTGCCTACTTTTATGTATTACAAAATTGTTGAATCGTATTTTACTATTTAGCAATGCTATTTATTAAAACCCCTTACTCGAAAAGAGATCAGAAGGTGGCAGGGTCGACACCCATTATCAGCATCAACAACCGAGCCGATTCACGAAGTGTATGTGTCTGTCCGTTCGTCAGCCAGATCAGCATTATACAGAACTTTTCACACGCCCCCAAAGGCCCCATTAAATTATAAAAATCGGTTTTTATACATTTACAGGAGATGATCTAGTTACATTTAGACGATTAGTTAAATGGTTTATATGATAAGAAGGAAATTCACATACTCTAAAAGTCACTGTAAGTCTGTATAAAAATTCATTATGAGGTGTATGCGTTAAGCAATACGTCTGGGAATCATTTTAAAATCACAAAGAAATCATACTTCCGAGTGTGACTAAAAATTTCTATGATGGTATTGAAATGATGCATATAAATCAACATTTTAACATTTCTGAGGAATGAGTGCGAGTAACTTAAAGGGCACAATGCGAGAAAGGCGGTGAAACATCTATTATTTCAATAGTCGAGGACGAGGGATATTCAAATACTTTCGCGCAAAATATACAAACTCACAAAATGATCACTCAATACGAAATTAGTTTAGTTTATTTAAATAATTTCAAAAAAAATATAGAAGTTAGTTATAAAGTTCTGTCAGTAGTAGTACTATTTTGTGGTTACATATGTCAAAGAGGCAAATTTTACAAGTCTTCTACGACGCTCTGATTTGTCCCGAAAATATGGCATACGCCATGGGGATTTATTGAGTTTAAGAGATGAAGGAATGATGAACCAACAGTTTCCACCAACACGTGGCAAGGTATACGAATAATATCAGGCCAGATATCGCAGGTCATCAGCAAAGCATTCATGATTTTATCCTGTTTATCTTGTGTATCAACTATATGCTTGACCTTAGTAAGAACCATCTCACAGATTGCCCCAAGACTTAAGTTTACAGAAGGAGTAGGTCTCTCAAGTTCATTGCTCTCCTGGACGATTTGTTTCCATACAGCACAGATTTCATTCGACTTGAGTTGGTTTTTCATAAAATCATAGAAGTAATCAAAATAATTCAAGACGATATTGGCGCAAGTCTCCGACATATCTTGGTTGAGGCGATTACATCCCTGTAGGACTCGATCAATCAAATCTTCACGTTCCGTGGTCTCGAATATTTCCTTCATTTTGATCGTTAACATATTACAGGTGGTGCAAGACATTAGATCTTTCTCGCTTTCGTCCATTACATTGTTGGCGATATTCTTAAGATCCAGATCATCCTGGTTCCTTAATAACAGAAAGTTAAATATTTTTTATAAATTAACTTATTGAATAGCAAATAAATATAAATAGAACATTTTTTGTTTCTGAGATATAAGCATTGCATATTATAATTATTTTATTTTTAGAATATATGAATTTAATTTATCTTAAAAATACATTTTAATGGACTTTTAATTTACTTATTAGATCGTTTGACTCTTACCTTAAGTTTCCGAAACTTGATGAGGAAACGGCAGTGCCTAAGATTACAAATAAAAATTCAAGTTATATTAAGAAATATGAGCATTATTCAATTCTTTCAAACACTGATTAATAATACATATATACCCATATAGACGAAAATAATTAATACTCACTATAAATAAGCACTGCTAGAATTACTGAACGATAAGCAGCTCTCATTATTTTTCTAGACTTTGCTTTGAATAACAAGTTTAACTTGAGATTTAAATTTGAACTGAGTCTCCTACTGTTAATGAAGGGTTTATATAGTGGCAATCCTGGTGGATTGAGAAAGCTCATCGACCGCATCGTTGCATTTCATAATTGATAGGGGCTCGTGCTCTAAACTTCAATTTTTATTACAATTTTAAATTGACTATGGAGGCACAATTAAAATGATTATATTAAGACAGTTTAATTCCTAATTACGATATATAAATATATTTTTAACCACATTTCAAAAATTACAAAATGACTACGAGAGTACGGGTCTGGGTTTATATATAGAATATGTAAAAATAAAAAATTCTGCGATAAATAGGTCGAAATAAATAACCTATTTAAAGACTCAAGCCTTTTTAAAGCTCGTACCTAAAAGGGGTGCATATGTCCATTAGGCTTGTTAAAAGCAAAATGTACGTAAAAGGCTAAAGGAGGCGTGGCCGACCCCATGAAGAATGTATGTACTCTTTATCAGCATTAACAGCCGAGTCAATATAGCAATGTTTGTCTGTATGAAATCAAAGTTGGACTTTACTGTACGGAGATCAATCTGTGGGAAACATTTTCATAACAATATAGCATAGAAACTGCAATTATGTTTATGGTACCATTCATTTTATCCTTACCAAGTTCGCTGCGGAGTGGACAATTACAGATATTGATTTAAACAAACTGCAAACAATGTAACAGGCAGAACTAGGCATAGACCGCATAAAGTGTATATATATTCTTGATCAGCATCACAAGCCGAGTTGATATAGCAGTGTCCGTCTGTCTGTCAGAGATGATAAAAGCTTCAAGTTCAAATTAAGTCAGTATCCATACCCATTCACCCACGATAAGCCGAAAACTAGACACACCTCGGAATATCTCCGCATCTATGGCACTAAGGAATACAAATTTTGATACTCAGATTCCTAGTGAGAGCATAAATGTAATTTAATTAAATATGTTGGGCTGTCAAGCCACTTTTCAAATTTGCCTGCCGTTATTAAGGCATTTGTTTTAATCGAACAGTTTTGATACTTGAGGCTCCTTTGAAGGCAAATTAAGAGAGTATAATCAGGAGTAGAAATGACGTAACAAAGATTATATTTGAACGAAATGCGTGTGTGCAAACGAGATAGAAACATGTAAAGATATGAACGAACGTTTACGCTGAATGTGTGGCGGCAGCGCTGCCAATGATTTACATAAATACATATACATATGCATATACATATATGTTTGTATGTGAATACAGAAAAATATATATATGTAAGTTTGATTACATTTTGTAGTTTATTTATTCAACTTAATAATTTAAATAATATTAAAATATATTTTAATAATATAATATTTATTTTTATAATATAATTATATAATCGCGAATAGAACGCAAAGAGTACTTTTCTTTCTTCTTTAGAAAACGGGATTTAAAAATAATATAAATTCAATTATTTAATTTTTTTCTAATTAAAACAGCAAATTTGTGATAGTAATAAATTTGAAATATATTTAAAAATTCCTGTTGAATCTGTGCATTTAGATATAAGCTCAAATAAGTTGTGGTTAATTAGTGTTTTTTGTTTGATACAGTTATTGTAGTTACAGATGGCCAGAACGATATTTTTTTGAGTTAAAATAAAAATATATATATATAATAAATATGTTTATCAAAGGGAAATACCACGACTGGTGCCATTGCTGTTGATTGGATGGTTTGCCAAAGTATTCAACCAAGAATATGGCATATTTGATGGGGGTTTATTTTATTGAGCACATGCAGGAAAGCAGTACCAAAACCTTGAACGACCGCGTGGCAAGGAATGCTAAGAAAATCAGGCCAGATGTCGCAGGTTAAAGCCACAGCGCTTATGATTTTTGCCCGTTTTGATGGAGTATCAAACATTTTCTTAAATTTGGATAATGTCGCCTCACATATAGCACCAAAACTACATTTCACAGTGGGAAGTCGGTCATCGGCCCGGACAAATTGCTTCCAAAATATGGATCCATTCAACAGTTCCAGTTCCGCAGGCAACTTCGATTCCATTCCAACTGAGAAAGAAAATACTTTTTGCCTCAATCTAAAAAATTGAAAATTATCTAATACTCACAGTCTTCTTCCAAAGCAGTATTGCATTTTCCCAGCGCTTTGCAAATGAGGTTAGGAGGCGTTCTATTGTGCATAAGTTGGATAATCTGGCCGGTGCTGTTTCTAATCAATGCCTCGCATGCCGGACGCATTGATCTCAAATGGTGGCATGACATTTTCAATGCCTTCTTGATATCATGTATGCGGAAAATGTGCATAATTTTGAAACAAGTTTCGATTGTTGCATTACAAACTTTGCAATCGTAAGTTGGATTTCCTTTGTAAACTTCTGATAAAGTGCGAGGCATTTCCAGTTGGAACTCTGGAAAGATGTGAGTGGAATGGATTAAGTCCCGTTCAAGTCATGTATTTGATTACTTACTCGTGTCTTCTTCCATCAAAGGCATCGAATGATCAATTTCACTTTGCGTTTGGCTTACAAATGTTTTCTTGTCACAGATTCTGCTAATTAGGCAGATTTTATCGGGATTCGCATTCTTTGTAATGAGATACAAAATGTTTGAATACTGATCAACAATTCTTTTACATTCAAGCTGAAACATTGGCGACAATTTACACATTTCAGTCAGTTTGGCCTTAAATTCAGCCTCAGTTGTTTTAATCACTGACTTATGTATGTGGTTGGCGATCTTCTTGCACTCGTCGCAGTAAAATTGATCATGTCCCATTGGGATTTCCATTGATTCCAAGACTCTGTTCCAGTCATTACCCACACACATGCCAGAAACTGCACAGATTTCATTCGACTTGAGTTGGTTTTTCATAAAATCATAGAAGTAATCAAAATAATTCAAGACGATATTGGCGCAAGTCTCCGACATATCTTGGTTGAGGCGATTACATCCCTGTAGGACTTGATCAATCAAATCTTCACGTTCCGTGGTCTCGAATGTTGCCTTCATTTTGATCGTTAACATATTACAGGTGGTGCAAGACATTAGATCTTTCTCGCCTTCGGCCACCACATTGTTGGCGGTATTCTTAAGGTCCAGATCATCCTGGTTCCTTAATAACAGAAAGGTAAATATTTTTTATAAATTAACTTTTTGAATAACAAATAAATATAAATATAAATTTAATAGAAACTTTTTTGTTTCTGGGAAGTAAAGATTATGCATTAGTTATTATAATTATTTTCTTCTTAGAATATATTAATTTAATTTATCTTATAAATACATTTAAATTGACGATTTTTAATTTACTTATTAGATCGTTTGACTCTTACCTTAAGTTTCCGAAACTTGATGAGGAAACAGCAGTGCCTAAGATTACAAATAAAAATTCAAATTAAATTAAGAAACAAAAGGAAAGTGAGATCATCCGATATGAGCATTATTCAATTCTTTCAAACACTGATTAACAATATATATATACCCATATAGACGAAAATAATTAATACTCACTATAAATAAGCACTGCCAGTATTACTAAACGATAAGCAGCTCTCATTATTTTTCTAGACTTTGCTGGAGAATAATAAGTTTAGCTTGAGATTTAAATTTGAACTGAGTCTCCTACTGTTAATGAAGGGTTTATATAGTGGCAATCCTGGTGGATTGAGAAAGCTCATCGACCGCATCATTGCATTTCATAATTGATACGGGCTGGCGTTTAAAATAATGTATTTATTTCAAATTAGTAATTGATGGGATGACTACCCACATATAATTTAAAATTTAAACATGATAGTTGAAAAGTACATTTCGGGGCATGAAAAATTTTTATATTTAAAAATATAAATCAATGAACTTTTCTTGGAACATATAAACATGATTTTCAAATATTTGAATCTTAGTATAAACATAAACATAATTTAAATGTTTAATAGGCTTTAGACCTTCATTCTTTAAAATCAATTTTTTACACTAATAAACAGGCGGAGACCGTTTTACTGACTCGGTTGTTGATGCTTATGAGGAATAAATATTGATTAGTGGCTTGGTTAAGTTTCCTTCTGGCTCAAAAATTGGTAGTTTGTATGAAAACATTTCTTTACATTTACATGTTTGAATCTCAGAGACTATAAGAGCTGGAAAGGTCCAAGGAAATACCCAAGAGGTATAAGGTTATTTATTTTTTTGACATGCCCAGTTTTTTGATACTTAAAGCGGTTTGCCACTCCTTCTCCATGTTACACATTACAACGATTACAGTATATTTATCCTTCTACTCTACGAGCAACGGTTGTAATAAAATGTGATTTCCTCATAATGGTTTGGACATTGGCTGCGGGTTAATGCACCCGCTGTGGATCACATCCAATATATAATCCAACTTGGAGATCCGAAAAGTACCAATTAAGTGACGCCCGTATTATGTGACCCTAATTTACATTAAATCCATTTTAAGTCCTACTTTTAGGCGGTTAAATAAATACGAATAAGTCTTTGACCCTGTACTAAAAAAAAGAAGAGTGGTCCAGCTTATTAATTTATTTTTTAAACTCTCTGCAAGAGTTGGCGTGGCAGACCCCATAAAGTATATATATTCTTGATCAGCGTCACAAGTCGAGTCGATATAGCCATGTCAGTCTGTCCGTATGAACAAACAGATTTCAGAGATGGCAATAGCTACAAGGTCGAGCTTAGTCTCAATCGATCTCATATTTAGTCAGTCAATACAATAATCTGTTTTTTTTTTCGATGCCACTCCTCAATCGCCCACAATGAGCCAAAAACTAGACACACCTCGAAAAAAATCGGTGTTTAAGCGAATATATCAGTAACTATGGCACCTAGAATCACCAATTATGGAACGGAGGTTCCTAGTGACTGCATAAATGCACTGGCATTTAAAATTTTTAACTGCCACGCCTCCGTTTCCCATAATTAATAAACTAATTTTTTAACTTCAATGACATTTTTAAGATATTTATCCTTATTGTACAGTATTGTAACTTATAATTCGTGTGAAGACTAACTATATCAAACTATCCTGAAAGGTGCAGTAAAATCGGACTATGAACAAGAAAACTAGAAGCGTTACAATATTGATAATTGAACGCAATATCAATATATGAGTGCAAGCGAGACAGAAACATACAAGCACATGTTTGAACGTTTTCGCTGCCTGTGTGGCGGCAGCACTGCCCGCTTTTTTTTTTTTTAAGTAGGTGGCGTTAGGTGAGAGGCAAAAATTTGAATATATTTGACTACCGGACGTATTAAGGAACTTCGTTTGTCAGCTGTATAGTATTCATTAGATACAGTAGTCGAATCCCAACTTTTGTTATTTAAATATCTAATGTTAATTGATTAATATTGAAAACACTTTAGTTTTTTAATGCAATAATTTTTAAAGAAAATTTTATTTCAATAAACTTTTGGTTGGTGAATGTTTCGAACAATAAAAAAGGAATTATGTCAGCATGTTCACTGCATATAAATATGATTAGATACTTTTAAAAGTGTAAATTGAAAATATAAGTTTAATAAACAGAAAGACCACAAGTTTGATCCAGATATTCACTTATTTCTTTGTTAAATTCTTCAAGGACAGTCTGATTTCCAATTTTTGGAAACACGTAACAAACATTGCGTGCCTTACTTATCGTGAGTAAGACTGCTGGCCCATAGCCTTTAACAAAGGATTTACAAGTTTCGGTTAATGATCTTGGCATGAATTTGCAGGTGACAACTATCGTGTTCAGGATTCTGTCGCGTTGATCTTGGGTTTTCAAAAATGCCGTGAGCTGTTTTAACACAAACTGACAAATCGAGAAGAGAGCACCATTCACAGATTGATTTGTACCCTCCAGTTGGTCATTTTCCTTGGTGAACTGCTTCCAGAATGCGCAGACAGGGCCAGTAGAGTTGAAGTCGGGTGACGGTTCAGGTTCCTCATTCATGGTCGTCTCCATTTCAACTAATCGATATTGAATTTTTATGTTATACTTGTAATTCAATCTGTATTTTGTACTTACAATCCTCAAGTGAATTGGATTTTTTGCAAAGGCCAAGCGTTTTGCAAACCTGGTCGATTGGTGAAGGTTTTGACAGTAAGTCGACAATTGAATTCTCGAGCCTTTGAACAAATCGATCGCATTGTTTATGCCACGATCCAAATATGGAGCAGACCTTTTGCAGTGCCCTTCGTATACTTCCGATGTTGTGCTTTATTAGATCTTTTAGGGTTTTAATTAACTGCTTGCACTTAGCACATTTGGGAGTCGAAAATTCCACGTCAATGCTAAGCTCATTGTTCTGCTCCAACAGCTGTGTTTCATCGGTTTCAACTAATGATTAAGCAGAAACGGTTTTTGGCTACCAGTAGTGACTTTATAACAAAATACTCACAGTCCTCTTCCACAGTAGATTTGCACATGCCGATCGTTTTGCAAATGAGCTTAGGAGGCGTATGCTTAGTCACCAGATCGACAATTTGATCGGAATGTTTGTTCACCATTTCCTCGCATTGCCTACGCATTCTGTGCATCTTTTGGCACACCTTACCAAGCGCATGCCTTATTTCATCTTTGCCCCCATGATGGACCATCTTTAACAATGCCTTAATTGCTACCTTGCAAATACTGCATTTGGCTCCGCCCTTTTGGTACACTACTCGAAATGCGGGAATAAGTGATAAAGTAAAATATACTTGATATTTGTTTGTTACTTACTATTTTCTTGCTCAAGCATATCATATTCGGTTTGAGCTTGTTCTTCGTTCATTAAGTCGATCATTTCATTTTCTGCTGAGTCGTCCTCAATTGCTGAGCACATTACAAGCATTGAGCAGAATACTTTTGGGCTCCGAACAAATCGAATAATCCCGTCACCGTATTTAGAAATAAGTTTGTGACACTTGTTTGATGCGTGTCCTAATTTATTACAGGCTCGGTCCATAGCTTTCTTAACAGCTTCCTTGCTTGCGTGTTTGGTTATAAGCTTTTTCACTATCCTAAATGCGGCTTTGCATAACGGACATTGTGGCAACAGAAGTTGCTCATCAGAGTACAGAGATGTCTGCAGTTCGCTGTTGAAATCTACGGGTTTGACTTGCAATAAAGTTATTTCCACATCGTTGATATCCTCATCCTGATTACTGCAATACCGTAAAATTTGAGTCAATATAATGGGATATTAACTGTTTATTAATCTATACCATAATATTAATAATAACATTAAATAATAATTAATATTCAGAATAGTAAAGTCACTTTCAAGTTATGAACAAGTTCTAAATATATGAAATGCGGGCTTCACCGCATTCAAATCTCTATATATGGTTAGCATGCTAACTATTGAAATATATAGATTAAGTGGAATTTAAATAGAATTTAAAATGGAGTTGGAGTTGATTATTTGTAATAGCTTTTCATGCACTAACTATTGTTAGTAATACGAAAGCGAATGTAGAATTGACTGAATTTTGTTTTAAATCTAAATATTAACTTTATCATTATATCTTGAAAATTATTTGTACATTATATTAAACGTATGAAACTTACCTCAAATTGTTGCACAAGTTCGGTGAGCCCCAACCGCAGTCATTTCCATCAGAATCACCGATACTCGTTGATGAAACAGCAGTGCCTAATATTTAAAATGAATGAGTAAAATTAAAAACTTGTAATACAAAATTTCGGGAGAGTAATCCTTTAACTCCTTTTTATGTTTTTGGTACTAGAGTCAAAATTAAATTAACTGTATTCACTTGAAGGTAGAACACAAAATTGGTATACATACATATAAAAAATAAGAAACATTTATCACAATTAATATGATCTTGAATATTATAACTTTAAATTGATTTGAAATTTGTTTTACTAGGATTACTAGGATTACTTACTGTAAATAAGCACAACTAAAACTAAGAACCGCATTGTTTTTTTGATTTTAATAAAAAATAAAGCTGAAAACTAGTTGAAACCTACAGAGATTTAAAAAGAAACTGCGAGTACGATATTAACGCAAAGCTTTTATATACACTGGTAACCCCATTTAAGCGCGTGGTCACTTTAAAAAACATATTAATAATTTTAACGATGTTGTGGTTAACCGTAAGTTTTAGTAATATTAGCACAGTAGGCATTTTGCTATATGACTAATTGCTACCAGCATTAACATTTATATTTCTGATTATTTGCACTATTTGTGCATATCTCAGAATATCTAGAATATATAAGAGAAAACAATTTAGGTTCTTTATACCGTAATATGGAATATGGAATATATCTTAAAAATCCCAAATGACGCTGAAAAAGATAAAAATGTTGACCGCATCATAAAAAAATAGAAAAAGATTTTTGTATTTTCAAACTTTCTTATTCATTTGAAATGAACACGGTACATAACCAGTTCCTTTTATTTATTGCGAAATTGAGAAAAATATAGCGTGTATACTTGTACATATCCAATTTGGGGCTTACAATTAATTTGTTATTGAATAGATAAAACTTAATTAACATACGAAATGGGAAATTTTTATCTGGTTTCTGGAATACCGATAAATAATAGAAAAATTATGCTTAGAGTAATTAGTAAATAACAGTTTGTAGCCAATGATCAATGCTACGGTAGATACTATTCTACCAAAAAAGATACATAAGTCAAATAAATGAGGAGGGGACTTAAACTTTGTGATATAAAGCTTTATATATTGAAATCGGGAGCAAAATCGTCTTGAGTGTGTTTTAATTAGTGTAAGGCTGGTTTTTTTTTGAGTTTGCCTAAATGCTTTTAAAATTGATTTATTATGAATATTGCACATTATTTGGTAAATTTCAACTAGTTAATTTTTGTTGTTTTTGGTTTTGTATTTAATATAATCTAAATTTTCTAGACGCTGCTGCTTCTGCTCAGTTCTTTGGCTCGTAGCTCGTATCAAGTTAGTTAGTAGTATTTAATAAAAAGTTTTTATAATAGGTACTTGTGGGTTATGCTAGGTTTCAATTAGTATTATAATTATATTTATTTTTGTATATATGCTTTATATAAAAAACAATGAATTAGGTATCTTTAGGATTTTGCTCATGATGTATATGGTTTTTTGTTTTTGGTTTTTGTTTAGGCTTCAACGCTAGTTATAACGAAGGTTTATAAAAGTATTTGATGCTTCTTCTTCCTCATCCTCTATACGCAGAACTCTTAAATCTTCCATCGCCTTAATGCTTTCACTAAGTTTTATTAAATTATTAATTTTATTTAATATTAGTTTTATCTTTAGTTGGCTAAGCTAAGCAAATATACAAAAGCTACTTAAACATACATATTTAATATACCTGGTTTAAGTGTACTCGTATGTATGTGTATTTTAAATGGTTCATTATGGTTCGCTTTATCGATTGGTTTTATCATTAACATAATAATTAGCTAAGTGTTACTTACAAATGTGGCCATCTTAAATTAGTTATAACATACACTACAATAATCATGCACACACACACAGTCACACACAAACATGCACACACTCACGCACACACACACTCAATCACACACACACACTTAACATGGGCAGTAGTTGGTTTAAACAGTGTGTGCAGTTATTGCCTACTTAGCAGCGAGCGGCATTTACATTACATTTTGTTTCAATTGGTTTCCATTTTGTAAGTTGTTTAAGGCCGTTGTTGGAATTGTAGGTGATTAGCTTAATAATAAATTTATATGTATATACTCATAGATATTAAGTTTTGTCTATTGGAATCTCTACTAAGTATAAAGCGCAGTACCTGGGTCATCATAGGCAGCACACACTGTTTTCTTTCATAGTTAACATAAAACACAACACGCGCCTTGAATCCAACATTTTTTGTAGCTATGAAAGGACTATCATCTTTATCTTCCTCAACTTCTACTTCACCGTCACCTTCACCTCCACTTTCACCTAATAGCTAATTTTGAACAAATTGTGGAATAAATGAACAGCGCATAAGCGTTTATGAGTATAGTAAAAAATCGTACTTCCCTTTCCAACTATCGTATAATACAAAAACTTTATCAATATATGTATATTGCCTACAATTAGCTAAATATAATGGGATCGCCGTTAAAGCATGCGACTCAACACATGGCTCAGCAGCAACAGTGTTAGACTCGCATAAATTGTGCACCCCTTGCCGCACAGTTTGATGCTGCTCTCCTGTAGAAGAGAATTGGAACGAGAGAGGGAGTATAAGAGATAGGAAATTTCAAGAGTTTAAATGTATAAGAGCAACTTACATTGGCATGACGACTGATGCAGCTTTTGGGCCGCACCCGATTGAATTCGCGCACGTGCTTGTAGCACGAGAAGGTCTCGTTCACCGCCAGCGGATAGTTCACCGGCTTGGGATTCACAGTGAGGATCAGTGCTGTGTCCCGGGGACACAGGTGATCGATGACTAGCAGTATGAGATTACTATTTGATATTGGCAACACCACAAATGGCCGCTCGCATGCGTGCGCTGTCATATTGTAGACAACGTTATCCTTCTCATTGTACAGGGTATACAGCTCTCGCTGCATGTCGCACGACTTGAGGCGCGTGCGGTGCAACGTCACGTACTTTAACCATTCGTAGTTCTTCTTTCCATTGACCGGCTCCGGCCTAGGATCGGCCTCACTTATATTCATATACAGTACGTTCTCAAAATTGGCCGTTACGCCGGGAGCCAACTTCATCAGTTGTACAATATACCACAGCGCCGTATGCAGCAGCCATTTGCTCACACGCAGAAGATGAAACAGGGGCTGAAATGCGATTAAGTTCAGTATACACTGTCAGATTTTAGGCCTAGCCTAGACTTACTGAAAGCAGTACACTGGATGCATTGTTTTCGGCTTTGGACTCAAAGCATACTGCCTGATAGTCGTAGACAATGACACGCTTGTACACCTTCTCCTCCACCAATCGCATCATAATGGCACCATTGATTTCACCAAAGAATCTACCAGTTTCGTGTACTCGCGTTGATATGATGACAAACCCATTATTATCCAGTATATAGCAGTCCTTGTCGTCCACAGCGCAGGCCTGTAATCAACAAAGGTATATATAAAACTATTATACACTTTATGGCGATAAGTTTGTACATTGCCGGTAATGTTGTGGAAAAGCTTGTAGAAAGCCGAATGTTGAAACTGGAAACCGACAACGGCAGCTGGTGCAGATTTGGAACTCTCGTTATGGAATATGGCATTACTGGCAGTCACAATGATCTCTTGCCCACCTTCTGCAGGGGTTATGAAACAAAATTAAACTAAATTGTTGATTTTTTACTAAAGGTTTGTGAACATACCGCCTGCATCAAAGGGCACGGAGTAGACAAAGCTTTCCTTGTGTACAAAATATTGATCCACGGCACGTTTATACCAGATTTCGTCTATCGCGCGTCTGTTGTTTTTACTGAAGATCTCGCTGTAATCACAGAAATGGTAATGTCAAAGTAAACTCATTTGTTTACTTATGTGTTATGTGTTAATATCGTACCCCACACTCGGTTGTTCCGCCATGTTCGTGTGGAACTCATGCCAGCGAGTCAGACCACTGTGCGTGGCCAAAAACGCGACAGTGACACCAAACCGTTGTTTAAATTCGTGTCTGTTAGAACAGGAATTGAAATATTAGTATAAACATATTAAAATATTATTGAATACATATACAAAGTTATTGTTAATGAAAGTATATACGATTATAAGTAAGTAGTTTTGACGAGTTTTCTGTTTACCTTGGCAGCAAACCCATTAATACGGCTATTGGGCTTGATGCACTAACGCTAGATAGGGTATATTGTATTTTGTATTTCGATTTAGACATTATGAAAGGCATTATGTTATGTGGTTTAAGAGTTCAAGATTGCAGTATTCAGTTTTCATTTGTGGGTGCATAAAGTTATTATGAAATAGACAAACAACAACAATACACGAAAAATCGGAATAATATGCAAATAAAAGTGAGAAAAAGAAAGGCGTATACACAAATTATAATTGTTAATATGTGCTGCCTCAGTTTGAGATTAAGTATACGGGTTAAGTATACGCCTGGTATGACGTTGACTGTACTTGTTGTCAAGTCTAGCCCTGCGTCTTGGAATATACGTGTAGGGTATGTTCCAGCCAGAAGCTGTCACTTACCTCTTCTCCTCCTTGTCTCTGGCATTAAAGCTGGTGTTGTTCGAAAACCATTTGGTGACACGTGCATCGAAGACGAGTGATTGCATTAACTGGCGATCACCTGTAATTTCAAAGAAGTTGTCATTCAAGTGAGTAGTTCCAATGGTCATAGATATGCGCATAAAAAAGTAGCTCAAAGTCGTGATTTAAGAAAAGCTACGAAGCTTTAAACAATTAAAATCCAAACAGCTTTTTAACATATAATTTCTTTTCTTTTCTCATGCAATTCATTTATCTCATATTTTGTGCAAATTCCGCAGCTAACTGGTGGCAAAACACACACACACACAAACACACATATTTATAACTACAAAAAGATTGTTTTAAAAGAAATAATACATTCAGGATAACAATACATCAGATTAGACATGTCCCAGTTAGATTTAACTATGTTGTGACAACTGATCTCTGTTCGAAAGGAATGTGGGTGTAAGTGCAGAGTGCAAGTGCATGGCCAAAAGATTGATATACTTGTGCTTGTACTGACTTATGTGCACTTGGTACTTGTGGGGTACTTGTGTTTGATGTTACGACTTGACTTGACTTGGCTTTGGTTTTCGTTACTCACAATAGTATCTTTCTTTTTCATTGATTGATGAATAGCGGCCAGTTGATGAGTTGTTAGCTGTGAATTTGCATGGTTATTGAAATCGTATTCGAAACTTTCTTTTCTCATAAACATTTTCATTTTCAATTACATTTTTCATATCGTTTTCATTTGCTTTATGATTTTGATCGAGCATAAACAAAACAATTAAACTCAAAATGCACTAAACTTAGTTCAAAATCGGCAAGAGCGGCAATTGCTTATCGAAGCAGATTTGTATACAAATAAAACTTTTACAATTGGCCATTTATGACTGTCGACTACTTACAGAAAATGGCAGCAGCATGTTCCGGGGGCATCGCGCTTCGACTCGATGGCCAATGCCAACCAGGCTCAGACATACGATCAACGAAGTACAGTAGCTCACTTTCAGGCGTTTTGAATGTCTTATTGGTTTGTTTGCAAAACAGCCTGAAAAGGGTGAAATAAGTAAATTAGTTTTTTAATCATTACGTTTTTATATTTGATTTTCTAGCTACTAAATGTCTGATAATTTATTTTTACTAAAAAAGGGCGAGTTGGTTAGTGTGATCTGAAGAATTAGCAATAACTTCCATTGGTAACCGCGTAGATGCAGAACTTCTGTAGAAATTTCTATCAGTCTTCCAAGTTAAGTATATGGAATCTTTCTTAATGTTTTAAGTAAATTTGGTGAGCATATGACCACTTTTTCATAGATGCAACAAATGTAGTCGAACCTAAAGTTAACAGAGTAAACTTTTCGTCTTAAACTGCCAAAGGAAAAACCAATGAAAGCTCTACTAGCGGACAGCTCCCTGTGGCGGACAGTTTATTTAGCCGGACAGCTCCCTTAGCCGGACGAATTTTATAGTTTTTAGCATAGTTTACATACAAAGTTCGATCTCTTAGGCGGTCATCTCCCTTGGGCGGACAAAACTGCAGTAACTGTGGCTGTCCGACTAAGAGAGCTTTCACTGTACTATAATATTTAAATTCAGTAAAATTCACTTTACTAAAATATGTAAATACAGTAAAATTTCAATTAACGGATACCCCTATTAAGCGGTCGCCCCTTTTATACGAAGACCTTTTTTCTGATCTTGAGGATGCGTCAGAATAACTTTTCTTTTTCTTAGTCAAGAACACTTTTTAATCGGACAAACTTTAGCTCGACAGTAGGTATTATCTTAGGAGAGTATTCACTCTAATATCATAATATTAATGATTGTAAAAGCTTTTGGTATCTGGCATGATATGTGTTGGTATTTGCCATTCAAATCAGAAAGTTGGTTAGTTTGCATTAAAACTTACCAATCTGGATGGATTCTCCAGCGTTTGCCATCAAAGAAGCTGCGTATGTTTTTGCCCGTTATATAAGTGCGATGAATATCCTGCTCAGTGCGTGGCTCTACGCGATTTACGCCATACCGTTCCGGATATGTAATCACTAGTGTGAATGGTGTGTTTTTGATAGCAGTCCAATAATACTGCCTTTTGACGCGAGCCACTCGTTTCTGAGAATTGGTGGGTATAGTTATAACAAATATATCGATTAATTCATATTTTACGACTTACCATTTCATCGAAATGATTTTTAACCAGCATCCATTTGCTGCCAGTCGATTGATTGATTATAGAATCGCGTATCTAAGAAGCACATTAAATTAAATTCTGTTTAGTACAAGTTCGGCATAATTAAACCTACCGTCATCAGCACTGGATTAAAGTCTCTGGCGACTCGATCGTCATCTAGTAGTTCCACTTCAATCATGTCAACGCTATTGTAGGCTGGTTTTAATATATACCCTTGGAACTGTATAATTAGAAATGCAATATTTAATGGGTAGTGTATGGATATTTTATAATGTATATGAAAACACCTACAATTGGACGAAAATCTGGATGGAATAGTATATAACCATTGTTGGTTACTATAAACGCATAGCCATTCACGCCGAGCTAAGAAAACACAAAAGAAATTATATATGTAGGTCTCTCGGTATAATCGGTTGGAAAACTTACCATAAACGGCGACAGCAACTTTTTTATTTCACTTATGGGAACATCAGTGCCAGCTACGCCCAGTATGTTTGCGATTCTTGTCTGTACACAAGCAGAGAGTTTAAGGGAGATTAAAAAAGAGGTTTTTGAAGTTTTCGATTAATCGGAACAAAATACACAAGTTTGAATCAGATATGTATTTTAGTTTTTAGTTTTTAGCACAAATACAAATACAAATACAAGTACGAGTACAGATAATTATATTTGCTGGCATGTTATAACTGAATACTGAAAATGAAATTTATTTTGAAGTTGAAATGGCATTGCTATTACAAAACATAATTGTCATTTGGCTTACACGGAATGGCGTTAAACATAAATTTTAGTAAATAGAAACCAGAAAATTATTTATAATGCAAATACGAATATTATGAGAAGCATTTGTTTTTACTACGCAAGAACTTACAAATACAGTAAAGAGAGCTGATTTCAGTTGTACTTATTGTAATCAAACGAATTTAAGCAAATTTAATTTTAAATTATGTTTTTTTTTTGCAGAGTTTTCAGCTAATTACATGGCTGGCAGAGTAGTACTAAGAGCGTATGAGAGCGTTAAGTGACTTTACTACCAAAGTAGCACAGTTTCATCAAAGGAAACAAATAAAAATGTTTAAATTTAAAAAGAGTTTCATTTACAATTTGGCTTAAATTGAAGAATTGAAATTAGTAAGTGAAAAGTGAAAAAGGCTTCGTATTAAAAAGTAGAAAAAGCTAAAAGAAATTCAGCATAAAGAAATAATTAAATCAGATATTTTGAAAGAACAGTTTGGGTTTGACTGGTGTTGTATCGAGTGTGTGTTCGTTATGTAGCACTTAAGTATTTCTGGTTGTATCTTTTAGCACAGTTTTTATACCCTTCACACAGTGACAGTTGGCAGTGTAGAGTGTGCGGTGTGCGGTGTGTCGTATACACAGTGTGAGGTGTGCGTGTGTGTGTGTCAACTAGCTGAGAAAGTTTTGATTAAAGGCATTTATTTGGTTCATAGTTGTTCACTTAAGAGTGAGTGTTACCAGTTGCAGAGACGTAAGAAAATGGCAGTTCAAATAGACAGTTAGTAAGGTATTTGCAGTTACAGTTACAGATATAGATTACAGTTACAGTTTCCTTAGAAAATAATACAGTGGGTGCCCGTTAGTAGCGACTTAGATTGCCTGAAGCTTTACAAAGAGATGCAGAGATTTGATCTACGTCGTTCGATAAGAGTTAGATGTACAAAATGTTGAATATCAAGCAGATTCCGGACATTAGCTTAAAGGCAAGTAAAAACAAAAATGCAATAACTATGAATATGATAATGATAATGGAAATCAAAAGAAAAATAAAATGAATTGTGAGTGAGGTGAAGAAAGAAAAACTTCAAAAGGTGCTTAACTCGAAAGCGAAACAAGTCAATTTTTATTTTTATTTAGTTGTTCTTTTAAACAAAATTAACATGCGGCACACACTTGGATCAAAACAAATCAAAAATTGAATTTGAAATAATTTGTTAATCGTAATTAGTTTAAAATTGAGTTCATTTTCTTGTTTTTTTTGGTTGCAGTTGTTGTTGCTTAGATTTATAATCAATTTACTCACAACTTGAAGGTTTATTTTCGCTGCCGGATTTATATCGGTCGTTAGATTAATGAGCTGTGAATTTGTAGTGGTAGTTTTTAATAAATAAATGTCTATAATCTAAAGCGAATTGAGTGTACCACACCTGGAGGCGTAGCAGCAAGCAGTTCAGATATGTAGGGTATGTATGGCATTAAGTGTATTCTAAATGGGTATATTAAACTAAGCTGGAACTAGTAAGTAGCTGTAAATACCGTCCTTTGGGCAGATCTCATGAAGGGTATAAAAACTTAATTATTGGTTCCTAATTGGGTGTATTTGTTGCAGCTTCAAGTATACATTGTTGACTGTGTGTTTTGGGTAAATAATTCTGTTGTTGTTTTTGTAGTTGTTGGTGTTGTTCTTGTTGTTTCATGTGCTCTATAGGGCCTCAGCACTATCTTAAGTTATCAATTCATTGTACATCTGTAAGTACTGTCCTTCACACTGATTGACAGTTTTCTTTTGGGCATTCAATCGAGTGTTTGTTGGCTCAATGCCACGCGTTTTAGCTCAATGATCTGTGGCTTTAGTATTATTATTTTTACTTTGTTTTGTTTCTTACGTAAAACAACAAATGTTTAATTGAACTACACAAAATGCTAGATAAAATGTTCTATATACTTTTACGGTTTGTAAGTAACTAGGCATAGCTATATATTTAATGTTACTTTTACGAATTATAGAAAGAAAATTATATATGTATGCTATATATAATTGTGTAGTTTATAGTAAATACTTTACAAATCGAATTTAATATTTTTGCTTTGTTGTTTTTTTTTTGATTAATATAAATGGGTATTTTGTTGATTGTACCGAGTACGAGTACGTGGTCAACTATAATGTCAAAAAGTAGCTAATAAAACAGCATGATCCTAGACCATGTTAGCTAGAGTTATATACGAGTAGGTATAGTTAGTTACATAAGTAAGTAGGTATATCGGTTAAATATGGAATAGGTATGCATGTAATGTAGCGCAAAGTATAACAAATTGTTTACTTTAAATTTGGTACATATATGTTTTAATATACATACATATATGTATACCATATATTATTGATAAGATATTGAATTCAATACGAGATATATATGCAATTAATTAGGATATATAAAACTGCTGCTAAAACAGCAGCAAAATTAACTTTTATGTTACTCAAATTTTGATTAGAATTTTGTAGCTTTGTTAGAATTTGGCATTATAGTTTGTACCTCACGTGTTTGCAATTCCCAGAGTGCTTCATTTATTAAAACTTCTTCGGTGATATTCTGTGGTATAGTTGTGTATAGTTTTGGTAGTAGTAGTAGTAGTAGTTGTTGTGTGTTATATATATATAACGCATAAAATATTAATATAGTAGTATTACATGGTGAGTATTTATATATTGATATATTGAAATTTTGTATGTCTGGGTACGTATTCGATTTGTTTATATATATTGATGTATACATATTTGTTTTTATTGATTGGTTTGATGGTGAAGGAGCAGATAATGATTGTTACGTTGTCTGCGCTGGTGCGACGTCGGATAGTCGTTTTAAGATTCTCGCTAAGAATTGATTTGGCAGTGCGAACTTTTGGTATTTTGGTATTGTTTTGAAATAGTCTCGTGCCCGGGCACGTGTGATTCTTTGAACCTGACTTACCGCATTTTCGCGTCGGTCGTAAATTGGCATTGATACGGTGGTCATGAATTGGTAGACACTGGAGTCTACAGGTTGGTTCCACGTCTAGAGAAAGAGAAACATTTGCAATAAAGTAATTTCTTTGTAGTTATATAGACACTGATAAACAATAGTAGCTTAAAAAGGATCACATTTTAAAAATCTCTTAAAGTAAAATTTATTTTAATTACTATTAAATTTGATGTTTTCAATGTAATAGAGAATTCAGAAAATTGTATATTTTTCGGAACACAAAGTTTCTTAGTGATTTAGTAACTACTTATTTAAAATCTGAAAATCTCAAAGAAGGATGAGGCCTTCTCTACCACATGTTTAATGGAAATATAGAATTTTTCTTTTAACTATATAAATAAATAATAAAAATAATATTTATCTCAGTAAAATTAGTTCCGGTACAAAAATTCAAAACTTAATATTTACTTGCTTTATAAATCAAATAAAATCATTTTAAATCAAACATTAATAAATATTTGATCGTCTTATCAAAAAAAAAGTTATAAATGTAGTTTAAAAATGTCTATAATGAAACCATGCTCATTTGAAAGTACAAGCTAACAACTGACCTCCTTCATGCGTCGATATATACGCCTGTGCGTTTCGCTGGGTTCCAAAAATTTATCTTTTACTCGCTTGTATTCCACGATGTCATCTTTTTGTTCATCGCACTGCTTGATGTCCCACAAGTGGTCAGAGAGTTTTGTGTCCTAAATGATGGCATTAAATGATTGTTGGGTTTTGTTATGGTTTCGTGGTCCTAGAGAAAGTACCCACCTCAAGGTCAGCATAAACCTGCGTCCATATAACCGGATGATCGTGCCTACCCAAAACTAGTGGTCTAGCCATAACCGGTATATAATTTAAAACCATTTCGCGTACCTCAGCGGTATCACTGAGATGCACATAATAGCCCTGATTCTCGCATGCCATCCACCGTATATCATCCCAATTCGCCACCTCTTTGCCAATCAAATAGGTGAACACACGCACCGGCCTATAGGGCGGATCATACCAATTGTATAACTGGAAGACCTCATGATTGTTTTCAGGTGCCCCATCACCGATTATCATAATAGCCTGATTGCATTGCGCTCCGCGCGAATTAATCTTCGTCTCTTCCAGTATTTCGAAAGCTCTTGTCAGTGCGGCGGTATAATTGGCAATCGAAGTGGGTTTAATCGATTCAATCCCTTCTTTCAGTTCTCGTATGTTGCCCAAATTTGCCTGGATGAATTTCGAAGATGCGTAACGGTTTTTGTTTTGTTTTTTTGTTGTCCAATTTGTGTTTTGTTTTTTAGGGATTTTGGAGTTGGTTGGTTTTTGTTTGGTTTTTTGTAAGGGGAAAAATTAGATTAATAATTTGAATATAAATAATAATCAAATAAATAATTGTATATACTTGAATTAGTGTCTCCTCGAAACATCCGACAATTGGCTTGACTTCCTTATCAAAGGTTAAGATGTTCACAAAGTCATTTGTACCTAACGTATCGAGTATGGTATTGACAACATGCTTTGCGATATCTAGCCTCTGTCCCAACATAGAACCGGATGTATCCATTAGGATAACAATATCCTTTGGGCTTGTCGCTGCCTCCATGTACCAAGAGCGTAAACGGCAATCATATAGATCAACCGGCACGTCCTTCTTCCATTTTGATGCAGGGAATTGACGCATAAAGCCTGTCGAACTGCCAAAAAATTGCCACGACAAACTTGGATCGTTTTTGTAATTATCACGAAATATTTGATCCAAATTCTCCGACCATTGAATCGCCTTTATTACATCCGATGCTGTGTGTGTTTGTGAGTTATTTGTTGTTTATGGCGATTCGATTTCAATGTCATTCATATTCATATTGTTAAAGAAATGGGAAAAATTTGTATGTTATAATCTCATTAGTTTAAACTTTGAACTATCTCATTTTTGGGGGGATGCAAGCTAAGACCTAAGACTGAAGTGTCTCTCAGAAAAGTATTAGAGATTTTTATATGATCAGGCGCTTCAAACAGCTGTACAGAGCACAAGGCAGTGCGATTGTTGTGTATATGTAAGATGTGTGCTTCTTAGGCAATGTTGTGGACGTGTTGGTCGAGTGTAAACGTGGCTTGGTTGGGTGTTGTACGGTTTTTGGCAAAGCATTCCGTGTGTTGAACAAATCATTCACAGCGCTTCACAAACACGCCCAGCAATAAAACGATCCGCAAAGTCAGCGAAGAGTGTTCAAGTGACTGATGAAATTTAGTGGACTTTTTAAGTTATCAGTACTTCACCAAGTCTGCAGGAATTAAGCAAATTATTGTGCCACTGGTTCATTCGCTGACTGCGGCTTCAAATTGCTTTCAAGGACGTGTATGCGATTGTTAAAAGCGTTTGGAAATTGCAAAGTAAAATGAAGACTCAGCACACGACAAACGTCAACAATTTGTTAATTAAACTCTGTAACTAATTAATATGCAGTGATTGAGACAGATTAGCAAGACTACGTTTAGACATCTATATAGGATATGGATATGTTATATTCTGATAACGCGATATGTGCTCTGGCTTAGAAGCTATTACATAGATGACACAGAGTCGAAGTGTGCTTAATAAGAAGAGAAACAGTTACAGTGTAGATAGATAGATAGACAGAGAGAAAGAGAGAATGATAAGTATTGGTTATGATTGAAATTCTGGTTCAAACCTCGATCATACACATTCACTGGCACGTGAACTGAACTGACGCTAAAATTGACCGATGCATTGTGAAATTCTGGTCTAGGTTCTAAAACCAACACCTTGGGCGGAACATAGATGAGTGGCTCGCCAATCTGGTCATCCATATCCGGAGGTGTTGTGGGAGGTGGTGGCGTTGGTTCATTCGGTTCCGCCATCTCTTTGGCATTATAGTAGGAAAACATCTTGTCTGCCATATCATTTTGATGTGACAGCGCCGTGTTCTCAGCAGTATCCATTATTCGCTAAATAAAACATTATGTTTAGCTACAGAAATTGACTTAGAAGAATTTTTAAAAGATAATCTCTTACCCGCACGGCACTGACTTTGAGATCCATCATCATTTCTATTTCTTTGGCCATGATATCGACAATTGCTCCACCTTGTCTGGGCACCACTTTGGCTTCTTTGAAGCTCTGTAAATATTTATTAGAGTTTTATTAATATTAGCGAGTTTTATCAAATACAAAATAAATTAATAATATTTATTGATGTCAATTAATATAAGATATTTATTGTGGAAGTAAACGAACTTGAAATATAATTGGTCTCCAAGAGTTCCACAGAATATATTAAAGAGGGATGAACTTGAATGTGACTCCTTTTCTTGGTTATTGCTTTGAGTGATTATTAACAGAGTATTTATATAGAATGGCATTAAGAAAACTTTTAGCTCATTAACTGAGCAGATCATATACACTAGTTCAATAATAAATCTCGCATAATAATTATAAGAACAGTCCACAATTTAATTTATTTTATCTATCAGACAGATAAAAAGAAAATCTGTAATCAATTTTATTGAAAGTATAGTCTCTAAGGAAATCACAACCACAACTTTTACAACTAAAGCTATAGCTAAAACTAACTCTAAATCTAATCCTAGAACTGAACATATCCCCCTCAAGCAAAGTTCCATGGTTTATCTCTCTGCGCTTTGGCTAATTCACATTTTTATTTATGTTAACCTGAACTTTAAATCTTAAACTAAACCTAAAGCTAATGAAAAACTGTATAAACTGTATATATGCGATACTACATACGCTTCCTCTCGTGCGTTGAAAATATTGGACCAAGATCGTTATAGCGTCGTGTGCAACAATAATTAAATCATCAAATGGCCTAGATATATACATATACATATATATAATTCAATATTAATTCAAAAACGTAAATTGTCGTTTCGAAAGATTTTCGAACGAGCAACAATTGTTTTCCAGGCATAAATCACAATTTTTATGCGTATAAACAAATAGCTTTAAATACACAAATCAATTGTTTGTGTACACATTATCTATCGGAATAGCAAAATGTGAAATATGTATTGTTAATTGCGCATTCTTAAAAATGCTGAACAAATGGGATTAGTGGGTATAATTCAATAATGATCTATAAATCATGCCCTTTTGCGGAGATTAAAACTTATACAATAAATCGAACTTAGGTTTGAACTGCAACCATCGACTGAGGTACTTAAAACAAGTACTGAAACCAGAGTTTGTGGGCTTGCAGCATTAATTAATATATAGGGCATATTTTTGGAGTCTATCTACGGGTGTATTTTAGTCGAGTGGTCGAGCATGTTCCCTATTTTGTTGTACTTATATGTACATATTATGAGCCTCATTTATCTTGGCGTCTGCTTGCCAATTTTATTAGGAGTCCAACGCAGCAGCAGCTACTGACCTCATATAAGAGACAACGACTTGTTTGACCAGCAGGGGTCTAGGTGAAAGGGGGTGTTGTGAGCCATGCCGGGTGCTTCAAACAATTTTTGTATATATATAATTGCCTACTCAGCCAGCTTTTAACCCAAATACGGCGTCGCTGCTGCTTTCGCAGTCGACGTCAGCGACAGCGACAGCGTGAAAGTCAGCGTCAGCTCCAACGTCAACGTCAACGCCAACGTCGACAGCGACGTTGACGTCGAGAAACGTCAACAAAAAGCAATGGGAGGGAAGTGGGAAAAATCAATAAGGTAACTTACTTCTTGCACCTCCTTGCGCCTGGTGATAACATCGCCCAGAGTAAAGAGCTCCAAGCCCAGCTTGTCCGCCCAGGAGTGCACGCTGTGTGTTTGGTTGGGAGAAGATCAGAATTAATGATTCGATGGGTCCGACCAACGGCCAACGAAAATGCGAACTCACAGATTGTAGTTGATATTTTCGCCAGGCAGTAGATTGACACCAGGCGCACAATAGATGAACACAAATAGAAGGCTTAGGCAGAGACGCCTCCAGGCCCAAATTGGTCTCGCCATAATGCTGTACTGGCAGCGTTGATCTGGGCCGCGACATATATCTAATCCGGCCTAATTAAATTGTAGCCCAATTTTCTGTACTATCACACACTTGGACATACCGTTAGTCCACTAGGTTAAGGCATTTGCCTAACATTTCACGCCAAACGCACAACCATTTCGCAATTAAACACCTAATTTTTTACACTTTTCTCACACGTTGCATGTTTTCTGTAAATTTTCCGCGATTTTTCGACTTTAAAACGCTTTTCTTTCGCTTATCGACTCCGTTGCACGTTTCGTTTTCGTGTGAAAATTCTGGAGGCCTGCAAAAACTTTTCTCTGTATACTGTCGTTAGCTGGTTTGATGTTTCTTTGACGTTTCTGTGTCAGCGATGATTTCATCGCTTGAACCCCGTGGGTGCGAGCGAGACGACTACAACCCACACTCGTTTGACGTACGCGGCACTGCTCTCACGCCGCTCTGCGCCTGCGTTGACACTAGCAGCGACTGCGCAGTTGCTTTGTTTACATCCACGAAAGCTCCACAGGTGTTTGTTTACATGCGCGTGCAGCTGCGCATTGGCCTTGTTGACGTCTGCCATATGCGCCGCCTTCTGACAGTTGAGCGCCACCTGTTGTCCTCTATTAGCGAATTTGACAGCTGGCTTCCGACTCGGGTTGCAACCCTAGCCACGTAAAGCTCTCTTGCCTGCCACTGAACTTTTCGGCAAGGTTCATGAGTTTTCTAAAGCGAACTGCTTGAGCTTTTTGACTGTACTTACTCGAATTGGACGCCAAGTAATGGAGAAAAATGTTTTGTACAAATTTATCAATAATTTTTAATGGTAGACCATTAAGCTTAGACATTTCAAATGGAATTCACAACAAAAAATGACATCACACATATGTAACCCAAAACGCGATGCGAGCATTCATCCTTAGTACTTGTAGCCACCGGCACCTCCGCCACCGCCACCGCCACGGGCTCCGGCAGCTGGTCCCTGTGGGAACTGAGCCTCGCCCTCATAACTGACGTCCGCATGGTAACCGGTCTTCCAATCGGCCGTGTAGCGTACCACCTGGGTCCGTCCGTCGGGCAACTGTACGCGATATTCTCCGGTCACCACGTCGCCGTCACTGGAGGCCTTATGGGCATAATCGTTGGCTGTCTCTGGGTCCTGAACAGCGTACTCAAAGTCGAATGGCATACCAGGAACATGCACATGATCCTGTTGCACATAAAAGAGGCATTAATATTGGGATAGAAACTGGTATTGCAGTTACTTACATCGGCAGGTTGGCCAGGAATGTTGCGTGGAGGAGATGGTGGGGGGCGAGGTCCGTTTCCGGGGGTTCTACCTGGTGGGCTGGGTTGCTGTTAAAAAACTTGGTTAGTTGAGTTCATGGGTAAATGGCTAATACCTACGAATGGCTTGTTGGGTTCCGGATAATCGTATCCATTCTTGGTGGGCGGTAAATACGCATTTGATCCCGGTGCTACCTGGGCGTACACATATGCGGTAATGGCAGCAAGTGATAAACTCTGCAAATAAAAGATTTTACAAATATTTGTAGTAGCAGCAGATAGAAACAAAGCTTGGCATTTCTAGCTCTATAAGAGTGCTAAAAAAGGTTAAATTAAATCAAGAAAAAATACAAGACCAAAGTGAACGTTCGCAAATAGAAATAGAAGCTAAGATAAGATCGCAACTGACATTCAGCAACAGTAGAAGCTACAACAGCAGCGGCAGCAGCAGCAGCAGATGCTCTGGGGCAGGTGCACAAAAGTAAAGTTGACGATGACTTGCTGCAATTTAGTCGTATTTGGAATGGGCCCCAGAAACTAAAAGCCACTTGGACTAAAGGGCAAGAAATGGCGGAGGTTAGCTGACAATTAAGGCGGACTTGTTGTTGCCTCAAAATTAATAGCCTCAACAAAAACCAAAAATTCATATTTTTGATTGAGCCAAACATGGCTAATTGACATATGCAGTATGGTGTCGATCAAGCTGAGTAATTTGGTCGCTTCTGAGTTTTTTAACTGTCAGCGGGACCCATTAGCAAACTGTCATTTGATTTCAATTCATTTCATTAGAATTTGAATTAAATAAATGCAACTTTAGTTGTGGATTGCGGAAATAGTCTCATCAGCAACAGTGAAAAGTGATTTTACAAGTAAATTGTTTATGCTAATTATATTCTACATAAATATTAAGTTAATGATCATTTGCAACTGCCAATGGCAGATTAAGCAACATAACGCTTTAAATTATTTGCTGATTTGTTAATTGAGCATTGCGACGCGTGCTTCTTGATTAATTCGAGCCTTAGCACCAGGTGCAAACATTTGACTTGAGCTATGTTGATGCGTTTTGCATGATTAAAGTGAATTAATCAAGTACATAAATATTGAACTTCAGTTGCTGACAATCTTTGGAGATTTTTCAAAAACATTCTACAGCGAATTTCAGTAATTACTTGAGCGCTTGCCATGAGGGTGGTCCCAACCTTCAAGACACCTAAACATCAAGAAATTAGGAAAAACAAACCAAAAACTCGATAAACGCCATAAGCATGTCAGCAGCAATTTCGCATGTTAACCAAAGCAATTACCGCCATCCGAAAAGAGGCACCAAAAATTGTCTGCTCTTTGCTTTGGCTTAAATAAAACCAAAAAAAAAAAAAAAAAAAAAACAGACAAACTGAAAAAAATTAATTTGGGTGTAAATTAAATAAAATGCAGCGTCGAAGAGCGGCTAACAAATTACCGCACTTCGACGACAGCCAAAAGGTAATGGTGAAACACACAATAAAGATGTACGAGTACGAGTACGAGTACATACAACTTCAGATGGATAAAGCCTTGCATTTAACTGCATAGAAATCAGCAAGAAACCGCATTCAATTACGTATCGTCTACGTCATTGTTTGGCTTAGCAGGCAGTAGTTGCAGGGGAAGAATTGAGTCGTCGGCAGACTTGCACAGTGGGACAAGATCAGTGGAGATCTACGAAATGTGAGCACATTTTTTATCTTGAAAAGTCTTTTGTAACGCATTTAACTTTAAATAGTTTTAAGATGAATGTTTTTCATAATTAATTATTGACATCATATATCAATTCATCATACACATAAATTCTGATTCATGTTTACATTTTTCGTATTTTCAATTATAATGCAAATTAAATTAATGAAACTTGTAGATTTCTTGACAAACATTTTTACATTTTTACATTTCCATTATTAATCAACCCAATCAGCGGAAGTAAACTTCATCAGTTTATTTTACATTTATCGCTTAAAACTAATTATTTAAATGCGTGACGTTCAAAAATCAATTGTGTTTCATGTCAACGACGCGTCTTTTTGAAGGTGAAGAAAAAAAAAAATCAATGAAAATAGTTTTAAATAATTACAGGTGGGCAGGAGAGACACGTTCGGTAGCGCGGTCATCGTGGCTTTAAGAATGTTAAAAACATTTAAAATTCTGAGAACACTGCGATGTTTAAGGAAATGATTGAGTTTTTGATGTAAGTTAGAGATCGTTTGCCAGTGAATAAGGTCTGCCAAAGTAAAATAGAAATACAAATCATTTAAGCTCCACTCGGCAGCATCCACATTTGATCACGACCGAGTTCTAGGCACGATAAAAAACTCCACAAGACTCGACCGCGTACTTATATGCTCCAAAGAATGAAAAGAATAAATAAAACACAAACCGCAAACGTTTATGACAATTGCATATTGAGTGCATCCGCAGCTAAATGTCAAGTTGGCTGGAAAATTGATTTATGCGCGGTAACTTTAAGTAATATTTACGAATACGATTGGTCATTAAAGCGCTTGAGTTTGACTAGATTTATGGTGACAATTAAATTTTTTAGCAATAAAATGTCTTCATAAAAATGTCTTTTTGCTTCGTCTGATGCCGGGAGCGATGCTACAGAGCGTGTACTTAAAGTAATTAATTTAATTGAGCAGGTGACTTAAGTGAGTTAAATTCCAGTAGTTAAACAGCGATTGTTTCTCATGACATTTTCCAGGCAGCTATGTTTTCTCATTCGATCTGCATGTTTATCAGGCATTATTAAAATGTAAGCCACAATTGGTTTGAAGTTGCCAGCTTCTTGCCTCGTTGCTGAGCGGCACCCAAGACAACATTCTGCAAACGCCTACGATGGTGTGCTTTAGGCCAGGCCTATATCTTGTTTTCTATAAATATGTAGAAGCATGTGTTGTAGTTCTTTTCTTACATTTATGGAATTTACCGAGTTCCCAGCAATTAAGCAAGTTTTTTTTTGGTTTTTGGTGCAATCGCAGCGCGATTCTCCTCCATATTGATGCGAGATAGTGCAATGGCATTGGTAACACACTATACAAGTACATCGAAGTACGTCATATACTTGAAGCTTGGAGCTTGCAACTTGGATCTTGGAACTTGCAACACACGATGCCGCTCGCTCGATAAAATAACAAACATTTGGCTGACCTTTTCATCGCATGTTGTGTGCTGCAGTTGTTTTTGTTTTCCGCTGCTTTTGCTTTTGTATTTGTTTCCCCACTTTGGGGCATTGAAATGCAAATTTGCCAAAATAAAAGTTAATGGGCCATGTGAATGGCAGCAAGAAAACCGCAACAAAAACGGCCTCTTCTTGGGAGTATGTGCAATGGGAAGTGACTTATATTGTCTTCTATTACCCAGTAACTATTGAATTATGCTGTGAAATGTATAGCAAAAGTAAATACAAAAGACATAAGCAGTTGTAATATTGGGATGAATAGATATCAAAAATGTATGACTTGTATTGAGACACGTGGTACAAAGTATGTTCCAGTCGAGTAATCTCTTTACACTTCGGAGTTTATAGTAAAAGTATAAAAAAAGTATATTAGGAAGGCATTACAGATCATAGAATTAAATATATTATGAGAGTTTAAATTGTATTAATTCTGTTTATCTGCAATCTTTACATTAACAATTTTTTACAACTTAAATAATTTAGCAATTATTTATATTTAAAGCCATAACAAACAAGTTAATTATAATTTTCGTCAATTACAGCGGGAATCTCTTCATGGACCTTCATTATTTCGACATATAAAAGCAATGTGAGTACATAATTATTTTTCTTAATTTTATAAAATTCGTTTCGTAGGGTATTTCGAGGTCGAGATATCAGCGAAATTCTGCCTTAATAATAGCTTATATTCTAGTCTATCATTTAATAATTCATGCACCACATTAACCCTATTTAACCTGAATTTACTGCCCAAAAGTCACAAGCCCGTAAACGCGATATAAAACTGCTCATAAAACTAGCGCCGCTGGCGATCATATACAGGTATTAACCTTTTTTTAAATTAGCCAAACAAAAACAATATAACCACATATAAAAAAAAAAAATAAAAATAAGCGGCAGCGCATTCAAATTGCTAACAAGAAGATGAAGAATAAAAATATATATAAATTTGCAAATTATATATTAAACTCGCAGTCATCAGGTGTTGCAAATATCTCTCAAGTAGTTGCTGATGGCAATATGCCAATTGTTGGGCTGGCAAAACTTGTTCAAACAACAATGAGATCTCTCTCAAGCGTGGAGTGCTTAAGACGGAAATACCCTGTGTGCTTAGGTTGGACAGAAATTCCTAATAAACTTCTTAATGTGGACGCCAAATGAAGAACATATTTAATTAATTTCCGTGCTTATTATAGGCTTTTATAATGCTCTTTAGCCCTTTCTTAAAGGCCCATCTTATTAACTTAATATTTTTCCATGCAACTCTCGGTCTGGCTGTTGGCATGCCGTTGCATCAAATACAAAGGCAACACTTACGGCCGGCTATGCAATTAAAAATGCCTTTCGTGGGCCAGCCCTCATTGTGCATACGCCCCGTTGAACGTTAGGAAATTAGCCACAACGGCGGCTGTTGCTGCTTCCGAACATGCTGCCAGCTCCTATGCTAGTTTTCACAATCAGCTGATATTTCGATTTAATTAAATTACCGCACATACCTAGACCCAGATGCTACAAAGTTGTAGAAACCGTAAAAACCGATACCGCAAACTTCAATCTGCGCCATCAGCTTCAATTGTTGTTGTTTTTGTTTTTCTAATTTTTTTCCTTAAATTTTTTTGAATTTTTTTTTTTTAGAATTGCCGCAGACAATGGACGCAGTCGAAACAATTGCAGCTGCAATCTTGAAAAGACAACGACCAAAAAGTTTTTGTGCATATTTCTGCTGTGTGCAATCAAACCGCAGCTTGATTCTATGTTATTATTATTATTTTTATTATTATTGTTGGCACATTATTAGTAGTTGGTTACTATGAGATTGCGACTAATGATTGCAGATAAAGCAATCCCCTTAATTACCCCTAATTAAATTCAAACTTGTAATGCAGCAGATCATTGTGTTGATCAAGTGTTGAGCTTTCTGTGTTTCGAGTTCATAGTTAAGGGACCCGCTTTGTGCAGGGTATTCAAATACCTTGCCATCATGTGGCGTACAATTGGGCAATCGTTCACACTTCAATCGTCATCAGCAGCCTGTGGTATGACTATGGTCAGAATCAGTCGTTCGTGTGCCTGCCGCCTGGCTGGTTTTCCATTCGAAAATTACACAGATTCTCTCTCGACAGAGCACATTTACGTGCATATGTATGGGTAGCATAGTGGCTTCATAGCGGCTCCATCAACAAAATCATCAGCCAAATATCAAACGATGCATATTTTATCGCTGTCATTTGAAATTCAAAAGCATTTCGAGTTCCAAGCTTCAATCTGCGAACTACGAACTGCGAACTGGGAGCCGCGAGTGCGTTTGACGTTAATCATTTTCGCGTTTTTCTTCTCGTGCGAAAATGAGCAGCTGAGTCTAGATCTGGCATCTGGAGCTGTGGACTGTGGACTGGGTACTGCGATATTAATATGGGTATGCCCTGCATTGCATAATTTGGCTCTGGCTTTTTCTGCATCATTGTGTTTTCATGCACCATAAAAGATGGATAAACAAGTGAAAGGACACAGTTGACCCTAGACTTTGATGTATCCAGATTTCTGCTCTTAGATTTCAGCAGTTATGTCTCTCGATTTAAACAATTGATCGTTAAACAGAAAGTTCTATGACTAGAAATATAAAATATAAACGAAATAGTTTTGGGTTCCAGCCTATCTGCCTGACGATTGTCTGCAGGCTTTTGTCTGCCTTTTCAAATTGCATGATCTGGTTTTTACAAGCCAGTTTAAGTCATCTGCAAAGGTTAGTACTCTGCGCGGGTCATAGTCTACTTCTGGGCGTGTCTGGCACGGTTTGTGTGTTTTTTTTTAAAGGCAACCAGTAAAAGGGAAATGAGTGCAGTGAAAAGTCAAAAAGTTACAAGCGGCAAATTACACGCGTCTGGCAAGTGGCAACCTAGACTACAAGTACTCGCATTCAGTTTCCCATCCTTATCTACAGCACCTTTGCTAGTTATCTACTTGGCAGCCCAGACATTAAAAAACACACACACACACAAGCAGACAAGAGAGACCAAAGGGACCAGAGAGAGACCAGACAGTCGACGGTAAAACATAGTATCCGAGTGTCGCACCAACAATTTAGCACGCCTTTTTTATTCCCCTGGCAACTCTGGCAGTTAAGTCTGCTTTATTTGTAACCAAGTCTCCCAACCCCATCCCGTTTTCAACCTTAAAGGGATTATGGTCGGGCTTTAACAGGCACAAGTGAAAGTTTAAATAATACCAAATAGGAAGGTACATTGAATTAGAGATGATATTGAACTTTAAGAACTTTACTAAAGGGTTAATAAAGTTATTTTTTACGGAACTTCTTTATTTGATATTATTAAAGAATAGAGAAAATATTTAAGAAATTTATGCACTTGAACTAAACAGAATTAAACCAAATTGAATTTAGTTTAATTACCGTTCGAACTAAAACTTTTTTTTCAGTTTTCAGTTCAGCACTGAAAGCTGACCTTTCCTTCCCTACTTTGATATCAGATCATTATATAGTTCCACCACGTATTCACACATGATAACCAATCAGTCGCAGCTGTCATACGCGCACTTTAGCTGGAAATATTAGTATATCGAAAGCTTGGGAATGTGTGGACGGGAACTATCCCAAAAAGATGATTGTGTCCAATTTATTATCTGGATACGTTTGTAAAGCGCTTCAGTTTCTGTGTTTTTTTCTTTCCTTCTTTTTAGCTACTGATTTAGGTGTACTTGAGGAGCAGCTGTTGCCAGATGAGGTTGAATCTCGTCGTAATGGGATTGAGTGGGTGGGTGTTTACTTGAGTGTGCCTTTCAAACAAACGTTTATACTTATATATATTACGCTCATATCTTAAGTGTCTTTGATTATTTGCAATTTGTTCGATTTGGGACTTTTGCTTGAGCCTCTTCTGGCTCACTGGCTGAGTGACACGCAGGAAGGCTTTCGATATAAAAGTTATGTAATTGTTTTTGTTACCATTGACGCCAAGTGTTGCCAAACTGTGTGTGCGTGTGTGTTTGCCAGCGACTGGAGTAGTTTGGCTTGTTGGGTAGATGAGTGGTTGGGCAACCCTCTAGCTTGTCAAACCGTTTACCTAAACTCTGATCTTATAAGGTATATTCTTGAAGCTTTCCGGGAATATCCCTAAGCAGCCACAATATATTTTAAGTTTTGAGGCAACCACAACTTTTGGCTGGCATGTCATAAACTCGAAGTTTACTCGCAAAAGGCAAAGAAAATGAAATGCGGAAAGCCGCACGCTAAAAATTCAGCTAAGCTGCCATTGTCCGGAAGAAAAATGACAGGCAGAGGGCAGAGTTCAAAGAGCGTGTGTCCATCAGACCCGGAATCGCCATGGAAGCCCAGGACATGTGCTCTACACACAACATGCTTATAAACAAATTTGACATATAACAAGCTTAACTTGTTGTCCTTTGTGCGAGCTTTTGTTTTACTCGAAATTTGCCTTTGCAAAGAGCACAAGGAGGGTCAAAAAGCTTAAATGATTTGTTTGCAGCTGATTTATGTAGGCTTAGGATTTGTAAGTAAAATCTGAGCGAACATTCGCTAGTTGAAGCTACTAAATCTTTGGCCATTAGTTGTAGATAAAAATAGTATTTAATAGTCGATAAACAAAAGATATATACACTTTCCAACACTTAAAAAACAGTCAACTACCGATTAACAATTTTTAGATTTATATTAATGTGGTTGATTTATACTCACAAGCAATACAATCGACTTGAAGGACATCATTTTGTTGAATTTATATTAAAATGTTGTTAACTTTATTCCACTTTGTTAAGTAACGATTTATAAACTGGTGCTAAAGTGATAGTAAATAAATTTTAAGTGATTATTAATTTATGTTGTATTGTTTCGAATTTATTTGTTTATATTTTATTGTTCACATGTATTACACACATACGTTTGCGCACTTTAAGTGTCCTTTTTGGAGCACTAGCAATACAAATTGATCGCTTCTCACTCCCAACTAAACCAGTTTATTCCGATCTGTCTATTTTAATGTGTAATTGTTTTTTATTTTTTTGTATTTCCTATGCCAGACAGCACAAGTACCGCGCAAAAGTACACGTTTTGAATTAGGTTAGACAATGGAGATGCGCTTGCTTTTTATAATCAACGCGCAGTCGCAGCAGCTGGCGATGCTCTCGTCGGCAGAGGCAGCGACAGCGACAGTGGCAGCGGCAGAGGCGGCAGTCGATCGACGGTTTTCGCGTTGCCAACTGCACCGAAAAGTAACAAAAGAGCTGTGTAGTTACAACAATTGAGGCAGGTTCACAGCACTGAACTTCTAGATCATCTTCTTACGGGCAGCATTTGGTATACCTCTCTCACTCTCTCACTCTTACTCTCTCAGCGCCTCTTTTAGCCTCTCATTAAGAATGACTCAACACAAAACGAGAGAGGGAGAGTATTATGCTCTTGCTCTGAGCTCAGGTGAAAAATGTTGCAGATCATCGACAGCAACAGCAACAGCAACGGCAACGGCAACAGCAGTTGAAACAATTGTTGATACTGATGACGATGTTGATGATAATGATGATTGAATGACGAGTTAATAAACGAACCCACGATGATCATTGGAGCCAGTTGTAGCTTGGCGGATGTATAACAAGTTGCTAGTATTTTGTTGTTAAATGTTTTTACTTAAAGACTTTGCAGAAACGCCTGCAATGACTTCATTAAATGCCCAAAATTTGATATTTAAATTTTATGATGCCTTTCGATTCTGTCCCTCGGGCGCAACGAGTGCAACTGTAACCGCATCTCACGGCCTCACTCCCTTCCTCTCCCTCGAAAATGTCACTCTGAATGTCAGTTGAGTGCTTGACTGTAGTTTGTTGTGCTGCTGGGCGGGCTGCCCTTTGAGAAAGCTGCAGATCCCCAGAACATTGAGAAGCCCCAACAAGTTTCAGCCGAAACGTGACAAAAACCTGGTGAGTGAGAATTGCACAAGTCGTATACGTGGACACGTAGAGAGGTGCTCTGAGGTACACACACACACACACACACACACATACCCAACCCCGACTGTCATGCTCTCCCTGTTTGATGCCAAAATTCAATCTATGACGTGAGGTTCATGCTAAAAATCATAACTTATCTATTGCCTGGAATGTAGTTTTGTCATGTCGTCTTCGCTCCGTTCCATTCCATTTTGTTCCTTTTCTTTGCGTTGTGTTCCGCAATCTCCTCAAAATCAAAGACCGGCACTTCCTTGTGTTCAATTTTCACGTGCGTATGTACAACATACAAACACATGTATCCAAACAGCAACTTCTTCAAATACCAATTAACCTTGGAATCTTGGGCAAAAACGAAACGAAACAAAAATAAAATAAACCGAAACGGAACGAATTTGATTCACCAAAGACAAGCAAAGATTAAATAACAATTAAAAGCAATCTATTTTTGATTACTGATTTTTGTGGCTGTTATAATTTTATTGCCCACTTACGAAGCGACTGAGAGTGAGTGTGTGTGGTTGTTTGGCTTTGATTTCAAAACGATTATGAATTGGTGCAGAGTTGGCCAAGCCGAAGACTACACGCACTTATTGTAGCCAACTTTTGAATGGCAAAGTGAACACAGTTTTTATGTCGCTGATTGAATAGAGCGGAGTGAGGGAAACTCTATTTATGCACATTAAACTGGAGTTAGCATAAAAGTGCATATATGCAGCAGTTTTAAGCGACTTGTACTACTTACAGGGTATCATGCGAGACAACACTCTGATTCCCGTTTAGTGTCTTTAGCTTTGATTTCCGTGGTACTTGAATGTTTTTGGTATTGAACATGAAAACTAACTGGCTGTCAAACTGTCATAACAACATAATACCCGTTAACAATGGGAATTTGTAAATTACACACTCAACCCGACCAAAATCTCCAGTCCCAAGTCGTACCCGATCCGATGCGATCCGATTCCGCACCTGAACCCAAGACGGGTCGAGTTAAGTGCCTCAGTAACGAAATTTCTTGGAGCATCACTTGAAGTTACTCTGGAGTGCAATCCGTGGTAGCTGCGACTCCGAAAAGATTACTTAAAATGTAATTAGAGCAAATGCTGTTTTATATAAGTGCGGGTAATAATAAACGTTTTGATACAAAAGCAACGTACAAACTTGACATCAATTCGCACTTGGGCAACTTTTGTTGCCCGAAAACTTTTGGTAGCACCGCTGACAACATTGCTGCTGCTGCCGTTGCAGTTTTTCAAATTTCATCATTTGTCAAAAGTCCAAAGATGTTGACGAAGTCCCCTCTAGAAACTTGGCATCAACTTCAACGTGGTCACATAATTAATAACGTGACGTACTTACAGCTAAAACGGAAGCAAAACGGCTAAAACTGTCTTGGCTGTTGTGCCAATAACAAATAAAAATCACAACGAAATTTGGCCAAAATATGTTGCTGATGACATTTTAAAATCTGATGTTGTTGTTGCTGCTGTTGTTATTATTGGTTATTGAATCGTTGCGGCGCTGCACAAATTAACATTTAAAAGAATAGACAAAAATTCTGCATTCGGTCACCGCCAGTCACTGCATTTAAAAATGTGCAACACCCTGTATTAAGGAAGAAAATGGAGTAGATTAGTGTGGAGTATTAAATAGGAGTAGGAATGTGATAAAATGAAACTTTCACTGTAATTGAATTAATTAATTTCATAAAAAATTATCGATTGAATGTTGTCTTTTCTTTTTTATGTATTTAGCAGCATCAACAGGTTTTTTTTATTTTTTGTTTTTATTTTATTATCTCTGTTTGTCGATTTACAATCGGTCCTAGTGGACAATCGGTAAATTATTTAGCATTAACATGTGACTATCAACTAAATTTGGCTATAATGCACTCCAGTTTACATAATTTAGGTATTTGGTAGTCGATTAGAGAACTCTTCTTCAAATGCTGCAGATTTTTCGATTCTGGCAACATTGTTTTTGCGCATTTCGTGCAACATTTAGGCGAATCACCTGTTGATTGTTGTTTTTGGTGTTTGCTGCTTTTGATCTCTGTTGTTATTGTTGTTACTGGGTATGGAACAGAAACCCCAAATAAAATTCACTGCTGCACCTTTTTGGTTTAAAAATGAGTGAATTAGAATAGCTAGCCATGTAATTGACGCGTTTATTGCCAAAAGCGATACAAAAAGATACTCCTACTATTGTTTGTTGCCTTACTCATTGGGTGCTTGTGGTTTTGGTTTTTTGGCTTTGAATTTGGATTTAGTTTTGTTTTTGGTTTCGGTTTTGGCTTTGGCTTTCGTTGGTTGCTGCAGTGCCTGGTGTGAGATGTGGTTGAAATCGAAGCCTCGTCCAGATGCGCCAGGTGATTTGCATATTTGAGAGAGGAGTGGCTGATTGGCTTTTACAAATGGGTTGAATGTTTGTTTTTATTTCTTGTTTTCCAGCTAGACACAAGTAGCAAGAAGTTACGTTCACTAATTCTGGGAAAAACTAAGAAACTTGAATGGAAATCGATGATTTGACCTAATAGCAATTAAAGAACTCGTATTAGAGAATACTTTAAAGTTACTAATAAAGTTCACAAGACCATGATATCATAATTAACTAAATAAATATCTAAATAAACTAATAAAAATAAAGTTCACTGGATCAATTTCTTACTAAACTGAAGACAAAAGTTTTCGTTATGTTAAAATTTAATTCAATAAATTATAAAATAATATAAATAATAATAATAATAATAATAATAATAATAATAATAATAATAATAATAATAATAATAATAATAATAATAATAATAATAATAATAATAATAATAATAATAATAATAATAATAATAATAATAATAAAAATATTTATATTATTATTAGTGGGTATCATTAATATTACTTTACTTTAATTGGTTTAATTTGTTTTACTTGTCATGGAAATTAAGTAAAATTTACAGGGTATTCCTAAGTGAACCACATTGAATTTCGCACTTTCTTCTAATGGATATTTTCGCTCCCTTGGCTTTTTTCCAGACAAATTAAGTACATTTTTTCAGTCATTTTTAACTTCCGCTTTCTTTGTCGTCACTGGCAGCGTCTTGAATCGCTGCACTTCTGTTCATTGCACCCAAAAAGTTGTGCAAAAAGTTTGCACCTAACATAAATCACATTTCAGCACCGCCCAGTGATGCAGCCACGCCCTTCATCCCCTTGAGTGTCGGCTGCATTTGCATATTCCAGTTCTACATTTAATCAATTTAACGCACATACGCGACTTCTACACGGATGAGGGCGACTTCAGTGTCCGGACTCCGGAGTTGTGAGCAACTATCTCGGAGTTTCCATCATCCTGCTGTTTCAGGGTGATTGCTCTCTGTTGCGACTGCTGCCATTTCACATCATTTATCCTTGTTTGTTTTTATTTAGCAACCTAAAGGAAATCACGACATTCTCCTGCTGTTACTAAAACCGATTGCGAAATCTCGTGCCGGTGTCTTGAGCGATTGAGCCATAAAACTGCGTTGACTTGTTTACCTTGTTTTTTTTTAGACCCCGTACTCTTTTTATATGTAGTTGCATGGATACTTTGTGACGTTCTTGTTGATCTCGATGTTTTGAAGAGTGGCAACGCAATTTACCTCATTCCATAATAGTATTAAATTCTACTACTAAATAAATGAATTATTTTTGCTTAAAGAAACAACTTAAAAGTCTATTATAAATAAATATGTAAGTTATATACGTTTCAGTAAATTAGTCATGAATCAATTTATTTTCCTTTAATTATTAATAAATTAATGTTTAAATAGATTAATCCTGGTAGAAGTTGTCGTTGTTCTAGTAGTGGTATATAAAGAGTAGTGGTTGCTGTAGAACAGTAGTAGTAGAAGTAGAAATAGTAAGTCAGCCACTTTATACTCTTCCTCATACTCATCCAGCAAACTTTCTTCCTTTTAAGCCTCAGTTGTCGCGTAATTAACGATCTCTTGGGTGGGTCGCATCCAGCTGCCATATATCAAAAACAGATAATGACAAGCCTCCAACTGAGTCTTATCGATGGCATTCGCACCATGCATTCGAGTCAGAGTTAGTTCCATAACTTGGCAAAGACTGGCTAAACTGGCCAAAACAAGCTAAAAGGAAATTGAAAATCTAAAGCATTTAACTTGCAATGACAGCGCGCCAAACTCAGTGGCTAATGGCCACAACTTATCGTCAAACTTAAATGTGATTTTATTATCGTTGCCAAAACTTTTTCACACCCTCCATCGATATTGCGAAAAGGGATATTAAAACTTGGCCAAAATGTGCATGGCAGACATATTAAAAGCGTCGATCAAGATGAGAATATAAGTACTAGATACTCCAAACTCCACACACGTCTCAGGAAATCAGGAGAGAGACTTCTTAGTTGTTGTTTATTTTTTAATATGCCCATTAAAGTGGGCGTGGTTTGACTGTTTCCCAACTGGGCGTTGCACATACTTTTTTATGGCTGTCTGATTTATGTCTACGGCTCATGTGTTTTCTTGTTATAAATACAAATATAAATATAATTACCATAATTCCGTGTGTAATTAAATTGCACTTGGTTCCCATGCTTGGCTTTGCTTTTGTTTTGGGTTTTTGGATCAACCTTCAGAGGTATTTCTGTGGCACTCTTGTTAACTATATTTAATTAAAGCAAGAATTACTTAATTATTTGTGAAATAGCCTAGCATGACAATCCGTTGCAGTTCATATCGTGTGAGCTGCAGTTGCAGATGTCTTCGATTTCGATTTGGTAATGGTTTTATTTAACACCGGCTCTGACAATCAATGTCAATCACTCAGTCACCATATGAGCAGCGGAGTCGTTAACTCGATTGAGATGCCAAAAATGATTTTATTTATGAGTTTTTTCCTTCTTTATACTCTGCTGTTTAATGTTTAATTCAATTAAGTAAATACTGACAGTCTGAAAATACATATTTTAACATTTAGAATTATGCTTTGATTAGCGGAAAGAGAACAAACTTTGCCCTAATTATGAATAATTAAACATTCCCTCATTGGTATTTAAAGATTCGCTGCTGTGCACAGCCTTGTAATTAGCCAAAAACGATATGAAATACTCCTTTTAAATAACAAAGATGAGTTGGCCTTTCAAATGCGCTTCGCCACCAAAATTGGCTAATGAGTGCTGCATCTTTGGAGCAGCATAAAACCTAAAAAATAAATAACTCACAACATTAAGAAATAAAACAAATTAAAAAACAAAAAAAGCAAAAAAACTGCACATTGGCAATGGCAACGACTTAAAGGTGCGGATGTTGTAGCCGTTGACTTTGAATGCAGTCGTAAAGTAGCAAATTGGCAACGACAGTAACAAGCCAAGAGAACAACGAACAACACGCCATGAAGAATGAACAAATTCGCTAATACGAGTACAGGTACAGCTACAGGTAGTGGCACAGGCAGCGGTACAGGTACACAAATTAGTTTCTACAATTGTTGCCAGCATTGAACTTTAAATGGTAGCAAGAAAACCACATGTGATTGTGATTGTGATTGTGATTGAGATTGTGACTGAAATTCCAATTGCGCGATGCCAGCCACGAGTTCGACTTGGATTCTTCAAATATTTTGTTCAAACTCTGAGGATTTGAAAATTGATTAAACTATTTGCACAGGCTTGGAACCGGAACAGGTACGAGTATGCCATCGCAATGATTTGGCATAAAATCGTTTAATTTGGATTTTGATTCCGATCTGATTTTCAAGCAGAAAATTAATTAAAAATCAAACTGAAGTATGCATGTACAATCAAGCGGTAAATGTCGAGTGTCGGATACCTTGACTCCGCAAAACCAAGTACTCACCTCTTTATAGCCTTCATTTATTGATGGATGGGCGTCTCGAATGTCAAATCGCTTTGAAATTTGCTTTAATTTAAATTAAAAGTTCGTTTAACAAAAAGAGGTTTTTCGGTAATTTCCTGCTATTTTTAGACCAGAGTTGTTTTAAGCAATCTCTGTGGATTGATGATGCTATCAATAGCAAATGTGAAAAACTAATAAAACGCAAAATAAAATCAGTTGAGAAAATCAAAGGTCAGCTGCAAGGCATGCCGGTTTTCCCAACTAATTTTTGACAGACGCATTTTAACGCACAAAGTAGCCTTTAAAACAGTCATTGAACAAATACAACTTGTAAAAATTCAAAGCAAAACGCATCTGCCATTTGAAGGTTCTAACAGCCTCCTCTAATTCCATTGAAAGTTGTTCAATTTGTCAAACAGTTCAAACAGCTACCGGATGCGATGATGTAACCCCTTCTCTTTGGCCTATCGGGTGCACTGAGTATTGAGTGTGAATTCCTATTATATGTAGAATGATTAACTATTTCAATGTTTGCTAATAAACTCGTTTATACTCTTTTTAATAATTGTTCGCTGCTTTTCAATATAATATTTGCAACAATCAGAAGCTTTGAAGGTTCTTCGCTTTGTGTAAATTTAATCGGAGCTTTGTTTCTAGTAAAGACAATAAGGCCATAAAGGAGCACTAGTATGGGAGGTTAAACATGGGTCACCCGTTTTATGACTTTGTTTTAAAATACCATAATTTAATGAGTTGAACAGCACGTGACTCAAATAAATTACACACATGTAAATATACAGAAAAACATTAACAATTTATTTAAAATTATAAATAAAGTTTGAAATAAAGAGCACAAAGTAGTTTAAATGTTAACGAAGTTAATAAAAATATGATAAATTAGACAATACCATTAAAATAAAGCTATAATTAATTTAAATTGGAAATTAATTATTCTTTACCAGTTGCATAAAGGAAAATAATAACCAAATTGAAACTAAAACTAACACTTACTCATACTCGTATTCATTCTCGATTGCACATTACCCGTTATAGTTGGGATGATTGCTTTAAAAGTTGATTTCTAGTTCCTGTTCCTCTTGACGCTTCCGTTTCCGTTCCCGCTCTCGTTCCCATTTAGTGTCCAGACTTTCCGCTGTCGAAAGTAACGTCCGCATGGAAGCCCGTATCGTCTGCATGATAAATCACGTTCTGAATACGTCCATCTGGCAATAAAATGTGATATTGACCGCGTGTCACGCCGTGTGAGTCTCTATTCTGTTTGTGGCCAAAATCGTTGCCGGTATGGAAATCACGTATACGATAACCAAAGGCATACTTTGAGGCGTATTGCAGCTGTAATGAAGAGCACACCACAAGGCGCGTTGTGTTAGGACAAAGTCAGTTTATCGCTTAGTTACATATAGTTACATAGTATGCAATACATAAGTATATGCGACATAGTTATTCGATAGACAAATCGTGTGCCGTCAACATGCAGACACTAGCGAGAATGTAGTATGTACGCTGTCATCTACAGTGATGTCTGACTAGTGACAACTTTAATAGCATAAGTACAAACTAAAGGACGCAATGTTAAGGTTTACTATGCTGTTTCGTATACTCTTCAGGCAGTCAAAAATATCTTCTTGAAACTATAAAAATTATTGGAAGGAATTTATAAAATTTATTTATAATTTGTTTGATATTTTAACTAACCAATTCACTTTATATTACTATATATTATTATAAAACTTGTATAAATGTTGATAATCTTTTTCACATAGCTGCGGTTAGCTGTGTTTAGGTTTTACCAAAAAAACACGAAACTCAACATATTTCCTAAGGCATTTTTCATTCAAACCGAAATTTGATAAATTTCTGCAATCGTTTACCGAATTTTCTGTCAAGATTGATCAATAATTACCAATGTGATTAAACAGGAATGCAATTTGATGATTCAAGTCTACCAACTATACTGCAATCACATGTAATGTAATGCCTACTAAAGAGTAGTGAGCTTCATAAGTGTTTTCCCAAGGCTCAGATACACTGCAACTACTATAGGGTATTGGATTTGTGGATGGGGATATCTGTCATTCAGACGGCGCTTTGTATTGCATCTGATGGTAAATTGTATTGAGGCGCGAATGTAATGAAATTTGCAACATAATGTGTATGGGTGTGTGTGAGAGTGTGTGTACAGTATACATTGTGCTACACAAAGCAGTGAATGCGCCAGCACCATTTCCATTTCCCCCAGCTGTTGCCTCAACCCCTGCCCCTCCCTGCCCCTCTGCTCCATTGGCTTTGCCCATCAGCAGCTGTCACTTAGTTTACTGCACAGATTTGTTTTTGTATACAATACTCGTATATGTTATCCCGAAATTCAGAGTTGCCTTTTTATTGTAAGTATTTCGCTGGTAAACATTTCAAGATGAAATAAAATATTTTCTGCAAATGTCGACATGTTCGTGCATATGTGTGCGAGTGTGAGTGTGTGTGGTACCATTTCTATTCATTTCGGAGCTTGGAATCTCGTTGTCACAACTTTCGCTAGATGTTTTGTATTTTGGGCTGCTTTTGTGGTTTTTACGGCCTAGGAATGGAGGCGTGGCAAAACTTTGTGATATGTTAATGAGTTGTAAATTAAGTTTAATTAAGTTACATTGTTGTTGCCGGCATTTTTCTTGTCAACTGCGGTGAATATACGGAAAGCTCTGAATGCCTGCCTTGGCAGATTTATGTGTTTTGTGGCTTCGCACAGGAAGGAGAACTTGTCAACTTGTTTTGGGAGTGATAAAACATTTGAAAGCCTCACTCAAACGAGCTAAACCTAAGCTAGATCACTTCACTGAGATTTGGCTTACAAATTAAGGACTTTTTAAACTTATACTTAGAAAATCTAACAATACACCCACTGTGCCTTAAGTGAATTAAAGTAATCCTAATAAAGTGTCTGTACATTAACTGCTTTCTTATATTAATCAATTTAATTTTATTCATTACTTAGCCAATATGTTTTTTTAACATTTCATCCAGGGTTTCTTTTTGTAAACTGTAAGAAACACTACTACAGTCCAAAGCAGACACAGAATAATGTTAATAGATTTCCTCTTTGCTTATAACACACTGCAAATTAATTGATAAAAGAAGGGATTAGAGTGCCGAACACTCAATGCCCTCAGGTTTATAGAGTAAAACAATCGAACTCAATATACAAGTTTTATAAAATAAATATTAATTAAATAAATTAAGTTAAGAGCATCAATATATTCCTACAGTTAAACAGATTAGCGACACTCAAAATATATGTTTTATAGGATAGCACAAGTTGTAGTGTGCAGTCGAATGTTGAGAACATCTTTAAACTTGGTTTGAGTCTTCACTTAGGCGCAGCTTAAAAGTTGGGTTTGATGCTCGACTAAATGAGAACAGTTTAAGCTTTTACACGCTGAGCGAAAGCTCTAATTAAGCCGGCTTAACTATCCCAGCTTAAGAGAACAGAACAGGCAAGATAACATTACAGCTAAGCCTAGATAAAAGATGAACTGCGTTGACATCTCGCTCACGCACATATTGATATTTCATGCTTATTCGGCAAATCATACGACAATGCAGTTAGGCTTAAGATAATTGGTGTCGTGCGCATAAAGCTCATCTATAAATAGAACAGCGGCTTAAAGCTTAGTTCTTTTTTGGGTGCAGTGCATTAGCAACAGTGACGGGAGAAGTGTTCCCTAGTAAAAATAAACAATTAAAAGTCCACAAGTGAAACAAAAGTGGCACACCACAAAAGTATAATATATCCGTTAAGACGAATTAATAATTCGGTCAATAACTCTAAAAGGTGATATTTTGTTGTGATTAGGGGGTATTGTGTGAACTAATTTTGTTTTGTTTTAAACAGAACCCGATTCACAGAGCCCCGATTCTAATTTGCGTAGCGGCCAGCTCGCAGATCGGAGGCTCTGTTAAAGGTTAATTCCTCCCTGGATTGCATGCGGCTGCATGACATTTTATCCAGCAAAGAAATAGCATCTGGAGTGCCGCTCAGACTTGAATAGAAGTCACACAACCTCAATTTGCACATAATCATGCTATGCACATAACCTGCACTGGAACATTCCGCCCAAGAGATCACCATATTTAGTCTCGGGAACCCGGAGAAGATACCTTCCTTAATTCTGGTTGATTACTGGACAACGCGAACCTTTTGTATCGAGCAGAAAATATCGTCGAGGCCGTCCACTTAACGGATCGTTGTCGCTGTGCATCTTTAATTCTTGTTGGCAATTAATCTGGTGTTGGAATTGCATAGAAAATTCATTTGATGCTTTAGTTTGCGAAATTAATTTCCGCCGACCGGTTTGTAGTGCGTCTAGCGCACAAATAACATGGCATTCAATTTATATAAAACTTAAAAAAATTTAATTAGATATTGTTAGACAATTTGAATTTTTGTGCCATTTAAGCAAGACTTTATGAAACCTTATTAAAACTATTTCTTAATCTAGGCCATAACATCAACTTCAACCCAACAGCTACTACGCATTCGTCGGGCCCTTCGGAAGCAGCACAAGGAAACTGTCTGAGTAAGATGTTGAATTAAGTGTGTTTATATGAATTATTACTGTTTTATTTTTGCAAATCTCAAATAATTGAGGTATAATGTTTGTTTTGGTTACTGAAATCTTGCTAAAATGAATTTGTTTAAGAATTATAAGAACTTTTATGAGTAGATTTGTTTTGGAATTTAGCCAGGAAATGCCTTTATTTTGAGAAATTGTGCGATTAATTATCATGAATTTGTAAATAAATAATTAAGTCGTCACCTGCATAATGTACATTCTTAATCCGCCGTAACTCGTAATTTTAGGCCTTGTATAGGGGCAGTATTATCAAACTATTAAGTATACTGCCTAGGTAGGGAGGGTAAAGAAGGGAAATGCGTCCAACAACAAAGCATCTTCCCAATCTTTGATACGAGAGTCGTAGCGAGTTATTTGTTTGACAGGGGAAAATATTATCAATTCAAATTTTGTTCCAAATCACAGTAGATTATCCGACAGTGCACTTCTCTTTTCTTTTTGTGACGTATTAGAAGACGAGGCAAGAACCCCACCCCATCCGTCGAGCTATCCTCCTATGGAGCCGGATAATAAGTGCACGCCCGCTTTCAGCCTTCTAATACACAGTGACCTGCTCGAGTGTTGAATAGTAGCAAAACTCACTAGGTGCATAACGAGCACAACAACGCACATTAATGAGACAAGATCACTACTGGTTCACTACATAAAAAAGAAAATGGCGCCCAACGTGGGGCAGTTAGCGAAAGGAAGTTAGTGAAAGAAAGTAAGCGAATGACAGAGAAAAATATTTTGCGAAACTTTATAGTAATCTCAGGAGTTGTGGGTCGATTTAGGGAAGTTACGACTTACACTTCAATCCTTCGTATGACAGATACCCGGAAAGTTAGTGCTCCTTTATTAACATCCATTAAATTTCAAATTTTATTTTCAAAAATAATTAAATCTTTCAGTTACATAGGTGGTATAACAGATTTTTGGAATTTGTGTTTGGATTTTGCGATTGTTGATCGTTCGGTCAAATCGACCAAAACAAACCTTAAATCGAGAAGTAGTACCATATAACTGTAAGAAATAATTAGGTTGGATTTTGTTTTAAAATTCGTTGTCTGTTTATTGGATAAGCAAGCTGCTAGAATAATTTTGGCAACTTGACCAATGCATACAAAGTTATTTAATTCAAAGTAACAATAGTTCTTACTAGAGACAATAGATATATAAAAACGAATAATAATGTGGATTAAGTATGAATAGAAATGTATGGTGACGATTAAACGTTAGAAATTATTTAAACAATTTATCAAATATAATCAGTTAAAATGTCAGTTCGACACAGTAATGAAAATTTAGTTGAAACTATGAGATCAATAGAAACTTTTTGCAATATTTGCAATGAAATACTTAATGCAAGCGACGTTATTGGCGAAGCTCCATGTAAACATCAGTTTCATCATCGCTGTATAACAGAGTTTCTGCAAACCTCAACAGCTTGTCCAGTTTGTAATATAAGCTGAAGGAGAAATCAATTAAAATATACAAATGTTAACTTGGAAACTTTGGATTCCGCAAGCTATGACGAACGATTTAATTCGTCGTGCTCACGACGCAACCGATTCAGCACATTTTGGCACCAGCAAGACAGTATCCAAGTTATAACACTATATTTTTTTTTGGCCAGGAATGGTTACACAAATTAGAAAGTATATAGCTAGTTGTTCGACCTGCAAGTCAACTAAAAGCCCAAACACAGTATTACGTCCTCCCATGGGTAAACCTATGGTTTCAGAAAGACCATTTCAAAAACTTTACATGGATCTTTTAGGCCCATATCCAAGATCGAAAAAAGGAAACATAGGTTTATTAATAATAGTCGATCATTATACAAAGTTTCATTTCTTGTATCCTTTAAAGAAGTTTACGTCTAATCGAATTATTGAATATTTACAAGAACATTTGTTTTACACTTTTGGTGTACCCGAGGTTATTCTCACCGACAACGGCTCTCAATTCAAATCCGGCGCATTCGAATCTTTTCTAACTCGTTTCGGCGTATCACATGTATGCACCGCGATTTATTCACCTCAGGCCAATGCTAGTGAACGTTTGAACCGATCAGTATTAGCTGCAATTCGTGCGTATATTGGAAAAGATCATGCTAACTGGGATAAAAATTTATCGGAGATTAGTGGCGCTTTAAGAGCAAGTGTTCATCGAAGTACAGGTTTTACACCATATTTTTTGACATTCGGTCAAAATATGATGCAAAATGGACAAGACTACGAGTTGCTCCGAAAACTACAGTCGTTTACGGATGACACAACTTTGAAGCAGGCAGATATGTTGCAGATTGTGCGTAGGCAAGCGAAAGATAATGTAGCTGCGGCTCATGAAAATAATGCTCGAGTTTATAATTTACGAAGTAGAGTAATTAATCTTAAGGTTGGAAATACAGTTTACGCTCGCAACTTTGCGCAAAGCAACGCAGCCAAGAAGTTCAATGCCAAATTAGCTCCAGTGTTCGTTAAAGCTCGAGTTGTTCGTAAAGTGAGTCCATCGTATTATGAATTAGCAGATGACAAGAAAACCTTAGGAATCTATCATTTAAAAGATATTCAAGTACAACTTTAGTACTGCACTTTTTTTCAGTTCAAGACGTCTCGTTGTATGAGTATACCTTGCTGCATGAACTGTGGTGTAGTGTGCAGTCGAATGTTGAGAACATCTTTAAACTTGGTTTGAGTCTTCACTTAGGCGCAGCTTAAAAGTTGGGTTTGATGCTCGACTAAATGAGAACAGTTTAAGCTTTTACACGCTGAGCGAAAGCTCTAATTAAGCCGGCTTAACTAACCCAGCTTAAGAGAACAGAACAGGCAAGATAACATTACAGCTAAGCCTAGATAAAAGATGAACTGCGTTGACATCTCGCTCACGCACATATTGATATTTCATGCTTATTCGGCAAATCATACGACAATGCAGTTAGGCTTAAGATAATTGGTGTCGTGCGCATAAAGCTCATCTATAAATAGAACAGCGGCTTAAAGCTTAGTTCTTTTTTGGGTGCAGTGCATTAGCAACAGTGACGGGAGAAGTGTTCCCTAGTAAAAATAAACAATTAAAAGTCCACAAGTGAAACAAAAGTGGCACACCACAAAAGTATAATATATCCGTTAAGACGAATTAATAATTCGGTCAATAACTATCTAAAAGGTGATATTTTGTTGTGATTAGGGGTATTGTGTGAACTAATTTTGTTGTTTTAAACAGAACCCGATTCACAGAGCCCCGATTCTAATTTGCGTAGCGGCCAGCTCGCAGATCGGAGGCTCTGTTAAAGGTTAATTCCTCCCTGGATTGCATGCGGCTGCATGACATTTTATCCAGCAAAGAAATAGCATCTGGAGTGCCGCTCAGACTTGAATAGAAGTCACACAACCTCAATTTGCACATAATCATGCTATGCACATAACCTGCACTGGAACATTCCGCCCAAGAGATCACCATATTTAGTCTCGGGAACCCGGAGAAGATACCTTCCTTAATTCTGGTGGATTACTGGACAACGCGAACCTTTTGTATCGAGCAGAAAATATCGTCGAGGCCGTCCACTTAACGGATCGTTGTCGCTGTGCATCTTTAATTCTTGTTGGCAATTAATCTGGTGTTGGAATTGCATAGAAAATTCATTTGATGCTTTAGTTTGCGAAATTAATTTCCGCCGACCGGTTTGTAGTGCGTCTAGCGCACAAATAACATGGCATTCAATTTATATAAAACTTAAAAAAAATTTAATTAGATATTGTTAGACAATTTGAATTTTTGTGCCATTTAAGCAAGACTTTATGAAACCTTATTAAAACTATTTCTTAATCTAGGCCATAACATCAACTTCAACCCAACAGCTACTACGCATTCGTCGGGCCCTTCGGAAGCAGCACAAGGAAACTGTCTGAGTAAGATGTTGAATTAAGTGTGTTTATATGAATTATTACTGTTTTATTTTTGCAAATCTCAAATAATTGAGGTATAATGTTTGTTTTGGTTACTGAAATCTTGCTAAAATGAATTTGTTTAAGAATTATAAGAACTTTTATGAGTAGATTTGTTTTGGAATTTAGCCAGGAAATGCCTTTATTTTGAGAAATTGTGCGATTAATTATCATGAATTTGTAAATAAATAATTAAGTCGTCACCTGCATAATGTACATTCTTAATCCGCCGTAACTCGTAATTTTAGGCCTTGTATAGGGGCAGTAATATCGAACTATTAAGTATACTGCCTAGGTAGGGAGGGTAAAGAAGGGAAATGCGTCCAACAACAAAGCATCTTCCCAATCTTTGATACGAGAGTCGTAGCGAGTTATTTGTTTGACAGGGGAAAATATTATCAATTCAAATTTTGTTCCAAATCACAGTAGATTATCCGACAGTGCACTTCTCTTTTCTTTTTGTGACGTATTAGAAGACGAGGCAAGAACCCCACCCCATCCGTCGAGCTATCCTCCTATGGAGCCGGATAATAAGTGCACGCCCGCTTTCAGCCTTCTAATACACAGTGACCTGCTCGAGTGTTGAATAGTAGCAGAACTCACTAGGTGCATAACGAGCACAACAACGCACACTAGTGAGACAAGATCACTACTGGTTCACTACAAAGTTGTTAATCATGTTGGAAGGGTACAAAGTTACAATTAAGAGACCGCAATGTCAGCGAATATGTAAATTTAATTTCAGTTTCAGTTTTTCAGTTTTTTCGATGAGTCTGGGTTTAACAGACAAGTAATTTATTACGGGCGCCGTAGTCGCACAACAAAATTACAATTTTAATTTGATTATATGTACATAATTACTGCGATGATTAAAAGCAGCGATAGCTGGCAGAGAGAGTCTAAGAAACATTGGGCATTGATCAATGTTTGCTGAAATATGCTTTGAGAAGGAACGAAGTCACATCACGTGCCATATTAAAAATAGTTCTAACAAACACATATCTTTTGAGCGAGGCGTCGAAAAAACATTTCATTGATGATGCTGATAAACCAATAGCCAATAACCAATACCCAATAGAAATGAAAGCAACAAGCTGCAAGGATGACAATGCCATTTTTCTTGGCTGTAAATTGAGTTGCCATTAGATGCAGACATCTAAGTGTAGAGAGCATAATATTCGCATCCCTTCTTCTCGAAAATATGACAAACAGTAGGTTGCTGACACGATATTTGTAGGACCAGGACTTGGACTCCGACTTGGACTTGGACTTGGAGTTGGACTCACAATCGGACACGGACATTTTCAGGCACTTTTGAGCAACACATTTTGCATTTAACACGTTTCTCCAAAAGTGCTAGCGAATTGTGAGCCGAGTCGAGTGCAAAATGCAATTTGAGGCCATAATACGTGAGTTCGTTTAGCTTTGCTCAGTTGAGTGCGGGTGGACTGACGCACAGGCGAAGGGCGCACAGTGGAACTTGGTTATTGAAAGCTGAGTAAAACGCGATTATTAGCTGAGTAATGAGCTACAACTTGTAATGATTCAACTCAATATTCCAAATGCACACTTCTTAAAAAATAATTCAACTATATTTCCCAATTGGAAAATGCCATTTCATAGTCAGCCTAAAAGTATGTGTTGCTTTTTGCAAATGGCTGTGCCAAGCAGTTTCTGTCAGCGTGCCTATGGAGTCCACAACTTTATTGCTTCCAGCTCGTACCACAGCCACTTCCACTACCACTTCCACTACCACTTCCACTCATATAATAAGTTCCACAGCAACTTTTGGTAACTGGACGAGTTTTTGCACGCTTTCTACACTTGTTTTTGCCAATCTGCACGGAAAAGCGTGCTTTGAGTGGGCAACGGAAACGCAGGCGATGATTGCTAACGTTTTATTGCAAAAGGGGTTGAGGGAGGGGAGTGGGAGGGGTGCAGGGTTTGAGCAATCCCTTTGACGCACTGAAAATTATATAGCACTTAGAGGCGTTTGTGCTTTCATTCCTTTTGTTTTGCATATAATCAGCATTGTTGTTGATTTTCATTACGAGCTCATGGTTTTTTCCGTTTCAGAAATCAGCTTCGTTGGCCCATTAATCTGACCGTTTGTTGGCCCCATCAAATTGACTTGGATCTTATTCTGTCGGCAGCTTTTGATGCCGTCGCTTCAGTCGACTCTTCGTCTTTTGTGCTTTGTGTTCTGTTTGTGGTTCAATTATTGCTGTTGGCCGGAATCTAAGTATCGCTCATCGGAACTCGTTGTAATCATTAGACTGACAATGCAGCCTTCAACTTGATGATTTATTTCGTATACTGGTTAATTAAATTTATTGTAATGCTGACAAATTTGCTTACTTCAGGACTTGTATAGTTTCAACCAACAGCTCTGAATGAATTGAATGAATGAATTTTAAGCAAACAACAAGCTATGTTCCCTTTAAACAGTTTTGGCTTTTCTAACTGAATATGGCAGAATCGAAAGTGCTCTAACGGCCAGTGCTTAGTACTAATTCCTGTTGTAACGATCGTAATACATATTTTAATCCCAGTGCTGCGTTTATTATTCACACAACCCGTTTAAGCGCCGAAAAACACTTTGAAACTGATGCCGAAAACCTTGAGGGATAGTTGAAAAATCCTGTAAAGCACCTAGATTTAAAATGAGACCTGGAAAGAGGAGGAAGAGAGGAGGAAGGTGAAGGTAAAGAGGTAACAGAATGCACTACCAGGTGTGCCTCAGTGGCAATTGCAGCAGCAACAAACTGAATGTTCATTTAAAATTGAACAAGTGTTGGCTTGGTTACACACACTGGCACCCACACACACACCTGTACACACACACACACCCGTCTATTCAGAGTCGCCACAAAACAGCAGTCGGTGTGGAGCGGAAAAACAAGCCAAATCGCATTTAAATGGAAATAAATGTTGTGTCCAAACAATTTACAAAAACCAATTTTACATTGTTAGATTTGGCGAATCAAGCCTCGCCAGTGTGTGTGCGAGTGTGTGTGTGTGCGTGCGTGTACCTGACCAGAACGTGTTCAAGTGTGAGTAAGGAATCATCTGGTATTCGTCCTGACGTTGGCATAATCATTGCCAACTCTGGGCCTCTTGGCTGCCAGCTGCCAACAGTCACAGCTAGCAGACTTCCTACACAGTGCCAGACAGCAGTCATTGACACAATCGTCTGCGACGGTGCAGTCGAAAATTCTCCACATCCAATTATGAATCGAACGCACTTCTCGTCTTAAATGTGTCCACAGAAAACTGAGTCTAGAATTTCGAATGAGCTGTGATGCACAAATTTAAACTGCATATTTAAAATGGCAAAAAAGATGAGTTGAAGAAATAATTCGCACAGCCACACAGTTTTTATGGTTCGCTTGTTAGCAATTTCCATCAGAATTATGAACAGCATGAGTATTTTGAGGTGAAGTTGAGGTGAAGTTTGCCCAAATAGGAGCCAGGGGAGGAGAGGCATATCTCTAACCAAAATTGAGTTATCAGTTTGTTGGCTTTGCCAGCAATGTGCTGGGGCTGATTGCGTGGCAGCTGCCGCTGCAGACCACAAAAAAATACAGAAAAAAATGTGTCCAGGCAAAGACATGACAGAGGAGCAGGAAAAATGACAAACTACGTGATTTTTATGCGAATGTGACAGTTAATACGTGTGAAGCAGGGTGAAGAGAGAGGGAATGGAACCGATGCAGGGGCAAATGGAAAAGCCATGACTTTTCCCAATAACTTTGCTGCTGCTAGTCTAAAGTTGTAAGCTGAATTTTATCTGCGGTTTATTATGTGGAGGAGTGAACTGAAGCTAATTTAAAGTCAACTTTTGGTTGTGCTGAACAAGCGATAATACGTTGATTTGGTGCCAGAGAGTCCCGAGTTATGATATTATTTTACATATACTATATCTTAAGATTATATCACACTCCTGCAAATATTTATTTCTTTAACTTGGCAAATCAGTACCCCCATTAGTCGTGCTTTAAAAACAGTTACTCTGGAGCTCCCATTAGCAACATATGCTACAGGTTAGCAACTAAACCCTTTTACTCTCCCCGACCTAGCAGTTAAGGATCTCATAAAGTAGCTGAACCATTTTCCAAGTCCCTTAAACCTTTTGTCGAGTACTTTTCAATCCAAAATATCAAACCCAACAATGCACATATGTTTCCCTTAGCAAGCTTCATTAAATTAAAGTTGTTTATCCAAGCTGCCCACACATACGCACCCACTTATTCCCACACAACTAAACCACCCTCTACTTGACAAGCTCTTTTCAACACTTGCGCATAAAGCTTCCAAAATAGCAAGAAAAAAATCAAAAGGGTTCAAATAAAAATGGAATTAAAATATGTGAGTTAGCTCCCCAAAAAATATTGCACCTGCAGCTGGTCACAGAAGGCTCCACACACACACACACACACACACTCAAGGGCCATTACCAACCATTTCGACCACAATAAAATGACAAATGCCCGAAAAATCTGACCATGTTCGTACGCGTTACAAACTGGCTCTAGGATCCAGGAGACAGAAGACTGAAAGCTGTGCAGAGCAGGAAGCAGGAAATGGGTAGAAGGAAGTAGACACGAGGAAGGGGAAAGAAGGCTGCTTCCTGCTGCTGTGACAGCTGTTGTCAAACAAGTCCCCGGACAGGCATTGCAACGCCGCATTTAAGACGGGATCGGGGGTCTGAGTTGTATCCAAAACTTGAGCCTAACAAGTGTCGTTTGGCTGTCAGTCAGTCTGGCGGGGAAAGGGAAGCGTGGAGAAGGAATGGACAGGTTCTGGTATTCGTCCTTTTTGGAATGGCCAAATTGCAGAAGGTGGACAACTGTGGATGTTTGTGCCAACTTGGTCTACGGCAGGGAGCAGGCTTTAAGCCTATTAAAAATCATGCTAAATGGCAGTAAAACAATGTGTGGACTGCCTGATCATTTTGGCCTGCTTCTACTTCGCACTTGTCGCACTTGTTTACGGCGTTGGTTATGCGACAAGTTAAGAGCAAAGTTATGCAAGTTGCTGCAATGCTTTGAGCTGGCAAAATATAACGAAATCAGCAATTCAAATAGCGGATAGTGAAATCAAATAAAACTATGCACAAAACGTCAATAAGACTTTTTCTCGAAAACAATTTTAAGTCGATTTGTGGGATGCAAGTGAAGCAACTCAAGCAACTGACAGAAATAAGTTCCATTTCTTGCACTTTCTTTTGTTAATGCCATATTGGCAATACCCGTAATGTTGTCAATTTCATTTGAGCAGAATGCCAATAGCAGCATTTCTTTTAATGGCTTTGGAAATATCTTCGCGCTGTGAATATGTCTTGGCTCAAAAGGAGAACATTATGAGTTTATGGCTCGAAAGGAATATTTTAAAGTCTTTAAAAAGCGGGAATATAAATTATGTACCGAGAACCTTAGTGGTTACTATACTTAGAAAAGAAATATAGATTAAATATTGTTACATAAATCAAATATTGTACTTTTTTGTTACCCTGTGAGGGTATATTGGGTTTGTGCGAACAAGTTTGTCCGTCTTTACGTCCATATGAACGCCGAGATATCCGAAATCCCCGCAAGTTGTAGAAAACATTTTAAAAACACGATTACTTGAAAACTAATATAGCTATAGAAACAAAATGTGTGTACAGTACTATTATAATTATCCATACCAAATTTGGTTCAAATCGGACAACTAATGATCGCCCGAAAATAGGTAATTTGTATGAACAAATGGTGTCAACAAGTGCAAGCGAGACAGAGCCTGCTTCTTCTTCATTCTTTGTCGCGTTTTGTTTTGATTCACCTATCGATACCATTTCGTTAGTTCATTTAAGTGATTTATTATCGATAAATTTATAATGAGCTCAAGCTACGATACTAAATAATCGATAAGTGACTTTGATCAGCTGTATCGTTCGAGTTGCGTTTACTAGAGTCAATTGGATTTCTGATTGATTTAGCACGCAGTGTGAAGATTTCTATAATCTCAAGTTAGGACTGGACTTCTCACAGGGTAGCTTACGGTCGAGTAAGCCCGACTATACTTTGATTCTTGTTTTTATACCTATCCGGCTAGGTTCTTCGCGTACTTATGAAACCCTTAGCTTACTTGATAGTCAAATCGAATACGTTAAATAGTTTGGCAATAAATTAACGATCACATTCTCCTTGAGAATTCATCGAAATTTGTGTAACCTAGAATCGAGGGGAACTGTATGCTCATTAGTATTTTAGTTGCTAACCTGCACACAACAGAGAGTTTGTATAAAAGTAAAAAAAACTAAATTAATTTCTGTGAAAATTGTAGGATTTTTTTCATACTTTTCATACAAAAAAAATATAGAAAATAGAAAAATAGCCCGTTTGTCGGTCACATTTCAAGTCCAAATTCCAAATTCACAGTTTTTCATAAAATTAACCTCAAAATGAAGCATATGCGTCGTAATACCATGAGCAGTGTCCTCGGACTCCGTCGCATTGTTAGATTGATGAATGTGCGTAATGCCTGTGGTTCGGAGAGCGCTGGAGGCGGTGGTAAGGGACTCGTTCTGGGCATCTACATGAAGGAAGGAGACAAGGAACCAAAGTTCACTCCAACCGCCGAAAAGATCAATGATCGCATCGGTGGCAAATTGAGACAATTGGTCTGCGAGACACAGATCGATGGTCGGTTGGGACGTGGACGTGTCTTTAACAATGTGGACCCAGACTTCAGTTCGGTGGCTGTTGTGGGAGTGGGAATCGAAGGAATTGGATTCAATGAGCTCGAGATGCTGGACGAAGGAATGGAGAATGTGCGTGTCGCAGCGGGAGTCGGTGCCCGATCCTTACAATTGCAGGGCTGCCACACTGTTTCCGTGGATGGCATGGATTATGCTGAACAAGCGGCCGAGGGGTCTTCTTTGGGTGTCTGGAGATTCACGGACAATTTAGCCAAGAAGAATCGTCTCGTCGTACCCAAACTCGAGCTGTACGACTCGCCTGATATGGATGGCTGGACTCGTGGCATCTTCAAAGCCGAGTCCCAGAACTTGGCCAGGCGTCTCTCCGACGCTCCAGCCAACTGTATGACGCCCACCATGTTTGCCCAGGCGACCGTGGATGCACTTTGTCCATGCGGCATTACAGTAGAGGTGCGCACCATGGACTGGATCGAGATGCAGCGCATGCACGCGTTCCTAATGATCGCCAAGGGCAGCTGCGAGCCACCCGTTCTGCTGGAGATTAGCTATTGCGGCACCGCCCCCGAGGACAAGCCCATACTCTTTGTGGGCAAGGGCATCACCTTCAACTCGGGCGGCATCAACCTCCGCCCCGCGAAGGGCATGGACGAGTACCGTGGCAGCATGTCCGCTGCTGCGTCAGTTATTGGCATGATGCGCTGCATTGCGGCTCTATCGTTGCCCATTAATGTGACCTGTGTTATCCCACTCTGCGAGAACATGCCGTCAGGTATGTCGGCGAAACCCGGCGATGTTGTCACCTTGCTGAACGCCAGATCCATGGCTGTACGCGATGTGGACAAGGCCGGTGTGGTGGTGATGGCAGACCCACTACTCTACGGGCAAACGACATACAAGCCACGCCTCGTGGTGGATGTGGCTACATTGGGCGTCGGAGTAAAGAACGCCTATGGCGGCGGCGCCTCTGGTATCTTCTCCAATTCTCACTACATCTGGAAGCAGTTCCAGCGTGCTGGATCCCTCACTGGTGATCGTGTATGGCGCATGCCACTGTGGCAGTACTACAAGAAGCAGGTCACCGATGAAACTGGCTATGACTTGAGCAACGATGGCCGCGGTGAGGCCAGCTCCTGCCTGGCTGCTGCCATCCTCCATGAGCTGGTGCCGTGCGCGGATTGGGCCCACATCGATACGCGTGGTACTGGCCTATTGACCACCTACGGAATCATTCCATACCTTACCACTGGTTACATGACTGGTCGCCCAACCCGCACCTTGGTGCAGTTCGTCTACCAGATGGCATGCCCAGAAGTCAAATAAGAAGTTGAGTGTTGTGTTGTATTTATTATTCCGCTGTTTCAGAAATGATGTACTACATATATATAAATGCATTGACGTACTAGACCTTTGAGTTTCTCTCCCTTTTAACCGTCGAACCTTTAAATCGACTGTGAAAAGGACTTTAAAAACTCTCCAATACTCAATAAATTTAATATGCTAATGGGCGCTCTCCTTGTCGTAAGCCATGAGTTTAAACTTCCCATTTTAATTTAACTGAAGGGAAGTAAAAATGAAACTGGTTTTGTCAAGTACACAAGAACAAATGGAGTAACAGTAGGATTTATATATTCTAAAACAACTTAGTTGTCCTACTTAAATGAGTTATTAAAATGCAATAGAAAATACAGTGAAATCCGGTTATAACGACACTCAAGGGACCGACGATTTTACGTCGTTATATCCGGTAGACGCTTTAACCGAAACGAGCAAAGAAAAAAAAAGAATGGACCAAACAAGTCATCGAATTTTCGTCGCAATGACCGGACGGACGCTTTAGCGGAGTCGTTATAACCGGATTCCACTGTAGTTGTAATTTTATTAATAAAGCTTTGGGCACACTTTTTTTTAGTGTAGTCTAGCTGCGTGCCATTTTCTTATCCCAGAGCGCTGACTTTATTTGGTTAGAAGTTTCGCATTTCCAACTTGTGTAGGGTATAATAATAAAAAACCGACTAGTGTCTGGTCAAATGCTATCAAGTGGAAGAAAAGGAGTTGTCTTTCCTTATAAATTTGCTAAAACGTTTCAAGTGAGGTACTTCAAAGGAATATATACACTTCTATATATAGTCGCATATATTTTTTAGCTATTGCTTTTGGGTCTGGGAGGCGAGACTAACAAAGCCGCAGTTTGCTGTTTGCAGGAGTCTGCATTTGGACGCGTAGACGAAGTTGTTTGCATTGCTTTGTGGCCTTCCAGTTGCAGGTAGCAGACGGTAACAGGTTTGGATTTGGGGTTGGTATTGGGACTAGTGTGGGGCTGTCTTGGGGCCGTGGGGATGTGGCTAACGACATTGAAAATGCTTGTCGAACTTGAAAATTATTCGATTAAGTGCATTACCGGCGAGACATGGATCGGCAATCAAAATGAATTGCACACAATCCCAATTTCAATCCCTGACTCAACCTCTGTGCCAACCTCATAGCACTTCCATTCTCACAACTGTAAACAGGTGGAGTCAGTGAATACAGGACGGGACTAGGAACGGAGTGGGGCTTATGCTGCAGGCGTTTCATTGTTGTGACTGCGACATTGTCATGTCTAGGGAGTTGTTGTTGTTGTTGTTTTTGTGGGGCGCAATTGTAGTCTCGACATATTTATGTTATGTGGGCTGTGTTTCTGCCTAGGCCAATAAATAGACTACACTTTTAGCAGTGCCAAGCCTTTGTACCCATCCTCCCATTCCCCAGGCATGTTGTTGACAACAACTCGATTAAAATAATGTAACAAAGGAATAACATCGATTTACTTGAAGTACTTGTGAAAATGCTTACGCAATTTAATCAGGCTGTGAAATTAGATAAACCTGTGTGGAAAGATAAGTACAACCGAAGGATCAGACCCTTTCAATACTGTGCAACAGGGAAGAATACGAATGTCTGGTGACTGACTATATGAAATGCTCAAAGGGTGCCTAGGAATGTATTTAATTCGATTCCTTCCTTCAAGTACTGCTCCAAGCCTACATATCCAAAAAGAACCTTTCACTGGGATTGTCCCACTGTCCAACTAAGTTAAAGTTACATATACTTTGTTCCAAGGTCTAACGACTTACCTCCTTGTCGCCATGACTGTGCACATAGTGCAGTCCACTCGTCACCTTATCTCCTTCCAGGGGAGCAGGCAAAGTAGCAGGCACCACTTCGTGGTGACGCACTGGCGTGGGATGATGCACAATGTGCTCCACTGTAGTCAAGGGGTGCTCATCGCGTACTCCTTCGTAGCCATTAGAAAGTCCATGACCGGGTGTGAAATCTATAAAGGAGTTGGGCGTTGGCAGTTTGGCGGCAGGAGTGCCAATGATCACTGGGTGCTCTGCCACATCATTGTTGCCTGGCTCCACAATGGGCACATACTGCTTGGTCTTGGCCATGCCTATTAGACGTCCAGGTTGAACACCCAACAGACCATGATCAGCCGCTTGAGGAATATTTAGTTTGACTAAATCGGAAGCCTGTTGCGTGGGATGAAACTGAATAGGAGCTGTGTTGTCCTGCGGACGATCGTGTATTTGTGCCACCAGCAACTGTTTTGGCTGACGTTGAAGCTTGGCCTGCATTTCCTTGGCCAGGAGGTAGGTGAGGCCGTGGATTTGATCATCTGGTGACTTGCCAATCAACGTAGATAGCTCTCGGAACTCGCGCAACTGTTTGTAGTGATCGTTGATACTGTCCATCGGTGCATGGTATTCCACTTTGATAAGCTGTGGTGCAATCGACTGACTTGGCTCTGACTGAACCGCATAATTGTATTGTTCTATAGGTCTGCCATAGACAGGACTTGATTGCACAAGTTCCGTTTGCAGAGGATCTGGCTTCGATGGACGAAACTGTGGAGAAGCAATACTTGTAACCGCATGTGGGTGTGACAACCCAGTAGCGGAGTGAGCTGCTGCTTGGGGAGCAACTAGCTCAGCACTATATGTGTGATGCACCTCTTCGGCATGGGCTGGAAGAGGGGCTGCCTCCTGCACAACGATCGGTTGGTTTAAGGTAGGAGCCACCGGGTAAACTTTGGCATAACTAGGCTTGTAAACATATCGTAGTTGTTCCACCACTGGAACCGATTGAATGTGAACTTGAACTGGTTCCACGGGCTTAGCAGGCACGTATTTGATAGCTGGCTTTGAATTGAAAGCAACGGACTTTGCCTTGAAGTGCTCATAGTTGCTATTCTGGGGAGGTAAATATTTGATATAGGCCTTGCCCCCGTGTCCGTCCTTAATAAGGTGTGTAATAACTTTTTGCACCTCGTGGGGCAGACTCATAATAGATTTCTTAGACTTCACATGACTTGAAGGTGCATCCTTGTAGACATACAAGCGTTTCGACTCCGCAGCGCTTTCTTCGGAGGAAACCATGTTGTCATCCATATTGCTGCCTGCTTCCTCTTTGGAAACAACCGTTGTTTGATTTGGTTTCGTCTTTGGCTGTGTTTCCATGGTCAGCAGAGTGGGCATTGCCATCTTCCTTTCGGTTCGGAGCAGGGTGGCCGGTAAAGATGTCTTTGCATCTGCCAGCTCAAACTTCATTACATGCAATGAAGCTGATCTCTTGGATCGCTTGGACTTGCGTCCTCGTGGCTTCATCACCACTTGGGAAGGTTCGGTTTCATGGCTTTTCTGCTGTGCTGATCTAGACTGCCTTTCGATATCCAAGGCTCTGGCTCGACTTATCAGTTTTGCTGTGAGTGCATCCGGTTCCCGAGCATCAGTTACCTCAAATGGTATCATTTTCACCTTAAAATTTTCTGGTTGTCGATTAATTGTAGATCTTCTAGACCGACGTGATTTCACGACTCTCTTCTTATTAACAGGGGCGCTGGATGATGGCATTGCAGTTACACTTGGAACAGTTGGACTCTTCAGTGATCGCTCATGATGCTGTCGTAATAGTTGCCTCAATTCTGCACTGGGTTCCACAGCATCGCTAAGTTCAAACCGTAGCATTCTGGGTTCACTAGGCAGTTGTCGCTGCTCCCGCTTAGTTCTCGGGTGAGCCGACTTGGTTGGATGTCCTGGTTGCTCATTGTATTGGTTAAAAGCTGCCAAGTAGCTGTCATCGGTGGGATTATCAATGTGCCGCATGCTGCGAGCATTTCTAGAGTCAAAGTAACGCTGCATGTCCTGAGAATAGACAAGAAAGTTCACAGTGGTTAAGAGATTTGTAGAACGGAAGAATTTAGAATATAGTCCCGATCGTCTCCAGAAGAAAAATCTTCTCACAAGTTATATCAGTTTCTCTTTTGTGAACTTTGCTTTATAATAACTTTGTAAATTAATATAGGCAAAGTTTCATCTAATTATTTTGATTAAATCTCCTCTTACCTCATAGTTGGCAAATGTTTCCATCGTTGGTAGGTGATGCCAGTCTTCTCTGGCCTCGGTTAACACACAAAGACTCAACAGCATCTGAAATACGAAAGTAACTGGATTAACATATTGCATTGATAAACATTATTTAACTAATGGTGAAATAAATATTTCAAATTTTGTAATAAATCAATAAATTCAAGAGTGACTCTCGATTGGCACTTTCACTTTTGAGCGCGCAAAGTATTTGCTATATTTGGATGGCCTCTGCTGTTTGTGGCACTTGCCACCCGACACTTGTTAGTTGATTCAGTTGCATCAAACCCGTTGAGCACACTTTGGAGCACTGCACCGCTTGTGCCACCTCGGGTTCCCTTGTCTGGTCACTTGTTTGACATTGTCCACTTTCACGACAACAAAATTGAACTTGTGGCTTGGCTTAGCTTTAATGGTCATTAAACCTGTGGACCTGTCTGCGGGATTAGCTTATTGGCCAGCAATGCAATGTCTCGACTAACACATTGCTTACACAACGCCAATTTTGGTATTGGCATTATCTCTGGTTATGCAATGTCGGCCAAGCTATCCTTGCGTGCTGTTCAGTTGAATATAATTTTCATAATGGACTCACTAATTTGACGCAATTTAATCATTTAACTTATGTAAGTAAGTGTAGAGATTGTTAATTAAGGGGAGTAATTTTTAAAGAAAATCATTTGTCATACAATACTAGAAATATCTAATTTGGATAAACTTTTATAACTTTTTTATACTCTATGCAAAAGTATATTGGGTTTGTGCAAATGATTTAACAGGCAGAATGAGGCGTGGCATATATATTCTTGATCAGCATGACCGTTCGAGTCAATATGCCCGTCTGTCCGTCTTTCTGTATGAACACCTTGACCTCAGAAACTATAAGAGCTACAGCAACCAAATTTGGAATGAAAGTCCGTCATTATGTCAGGCAGATCCTATTTATTTTAAATTTTTGTATAAAACTATTTTCATAACACCATAACTTGTAAACTATTAGAGACTTCGTGACTAAATTTACAATGTTATGTGTATGGTACCAGTATTACTATTTTCACCAAGTTTGCGAGGTCAGGATCAGGAACAACTATAGTGTATAGCTCCAATGGAGCAAATTGGTCGGAGTTTGCTTATTTGTATGAAAAAGTTGGCACTGGAAGGAATGCAGAGTCTTCTACAGTCGGCTCGCTGGACTATAGTCTTTCTTAATTGTTTTAATGAATTCATTATTTTCAAAATTGGACCATTTATTTTTCAAATACCAAATAACTGAATTTAAATAGTTAATTCTTCTATTCCGATAACCTTTATAAACTATATTCATGCTTTCAAAATATTAGCCCTAAAACGACGAGAGGAACTGTATAATGGAAGGAGATGACCATTTATTAAAGTCAGAAAAACCCAAATCCAAATGAACTGTCAACGACCGTTAAAAATGCAACCGCGTAAACATTTAACGGTCGTTAAAAGTGCGGCTGAGTGAATTTTTATGAACTTGGCATCTAGCGATACCCTGTATCCTTGCACCTGTGTGCTCTCTGCTCCAGTTATCCTTTAAGCTGACGTCAGTATTCCCTTCCCCACCCCACTCCATGCCTTGTCATCTTTACTGAATAAAATTTTATGTGTTTTCTATTTAACACTTTGGAGTCGTGGCAAGTACTATACCTATGTGGATATGTACTACGAGTACGTAGTTGTTGTTGCTATTGTGCGGGATATTCATTTCATTTATCCACGCGCGAGTTTTTAAAATTCAATGGAAAGTGCAATAAAAAATGGTTGTTATATTTTGTTGTTTTGTTGTTGTCACTGTGACTGAGTTTTATCGCTTTAAAAGCGCGGCGAAAACTAGTTAAGAATTTTTTACGACCCCAAGGAACGACTATAGATTGTCGGCATTTTAGTTCATTGCAATCGCTTTATTGGTTTTCAGGTTTAACGTTGCTCTAAAAAATTAAGTATATGAATTCAATTTTCAGTCCCTGTTTCTGGCCGATAAGCGTGTGTCTATAATCTTTGATTGGCAAATCTGCCATTCGAAAAGTATTTCTCAGGGGCCTTATTCGGACTTTTAAATCAAAGTACTAAAAGTACTTGCTGTTAATAATGTTTGTAGGTTACTTCTTCTCTCTTCAGAGATTATTGAAACGCAACAAACTTATAGATATTGGGCCAAGCGTTTGACTAATTGTTGCTGACCATGCAATCTATGGTCAAAAGTGGCATGTGGCATGTGGAAAATTTTAAAAGCCAGAGTTCGACATTTGGCTTGTTGGGCGAGTGCATTGAGAACCAGTTTTTCATTCATTCGTATTTTTGTTTACATTACAGTGGCCAGCAGAAAAGCAAAGTCAAGTTCAATGCACACATAAGACTGTTGTGGAGTGGGAGAGACAAGTTTACTACTCCAAGTCCCACTACCACTCCCACTCCCACTCCTGCTCCTTTCGAGTGAAGGAAGCAGGAACTGCCACAGGAGAAAAGCTTCAAAAGAAATGTAAAAATTGCTGCAAACTTTTCATCCATTTTCTATTTAAATTGCAAATTTCCAGTTTCGATTGCAATTGGCGAATGTTTTTTATTATTATTTGATTTTAGTTTGCTTGTTTTTTGCTAGTCTGCGGTTTGAGCTCAAAAAACCGTGAGTGTTTTTATGATCTAGTCGAGGTCATAAAATGCAACCCATTTCATTCACGCCCGAATTCACAGATACAACTGTTTATTATTTGATGATCTGCTATTAAAAGAGAGTTTGGACTTCCGGTAACTAGTAGTCCACTCATTAAACATAGCATGCAAATTGTGGAGCTCAGAAAAGTTGAGACATTATGGGATGAAGGTGAAACAGTTGAACTATATTTATCTACCAAAGTTTCAAGACCATTTGTCGTTCGCACGCCTGAATCGTTAGGGAAACAATGGCCCTCTGCCCTCTGTCCTCCACCTTCTGCCTCCCACTTATCACTTATGCATCGTTCAGACTTACCAGCCATATGAGAGTGCAGTAAATGCCCCTCGTTGCCATTTTTATGCAACTTTTGTCGCTTCGTTGATGTCGGAAGTGCCACAAATGGGGCGCCAATTTGCAACTTTGTTGTGTTGCTGTGTTGTCTGTGCCGTTTGATTTATTGTTTTAAAATGAATATAGCTTTTAATCCAATCGCTTTTAAATACCAAAATAAATTAAAAAATTTGATTGGTTGATGTATTAATTATATTTCTATTAATTTGGATTATTTGCTTGGTTGTTTGATTATTCTCTTGTATTTATTTAATTTACATTTCAAGCACTTTGCACTTTTATTACTCGTTTACAAATTTTTTAAATATTTTTTTCATATCCATTTGCCAACATTTGCAAAACACAAACTTTGTCTATTTAATTTAACTTTAGCTTTGAGCTTTGTTTAAAGTTGGTCCATGGCAGTCGCTTCCCTCGCAATTGTTGATGTTGTTATTGCTGTTGCCGTCGCATCGTTCGTTTCTCATTTATTTAATGCGACTTTTAATTTGAGTTGGCTTTTCTGTTTCTTTTTCTTTATATTTCTTTTTCTATTTCTCTTTTGTTTGCCTTTTGGCGCAGCCTTTGCAAACTGGAGGAAAACCGCACGCTTGCGCGCTGTTGCTGCAACTGTGCCTCAAATTTTCGCGCCACTTCAGTTTTGTGTGTGTTTGCAGCTTCGAATTTTCCAAAAAGATCCCATCCAGTTTTTCCAAAAGTCGTAGCTGCTGTTGTTGTTGCAGTTGTTGTTTATGGTTTGCTCGGGTGTCTGTTGCATGTTTACTTTGGTATTGTTTATGGTCGGCAGTGTTAAGGAGAGGGTATAATGATAATGATGCTCACAAATTTAACACTTCCGAGCTCTATATTGTAATTAGATTATACGCATATATTCATTAAGTACTCTTGATTTCAATATTTCATATTTTGTACCAATACTTTTATGTTAATCAACAAAATAAAAAAAATGTTGGACTAAAATGTAATAATATTTAAAAAAAAAAAGACTTTATATATCACATAAGATTGCCGAACTTTAGTATAAAATACAATATTCTAAATATAAAGAAATATGTGATGAATGCAGTCTATATTGGAATTTTTTTAGTGTTAAAGTGTATTACATGTTCGCCTACACTGCAGTTTCCACTCGAGCAGTCTACAATTTATGCAGCTTGTTGTCCATTCACGGTCACTCTTGTGGCCATGGCTTAGGTCAAGTGTCTGCTGAAATATTGCCAAGATATTTGACAGATAGATGTAATTCATATGATATAAAGTGGATTATTCTTCCCCCTTATTTAAAAATCTAATTTTTTCATGTCTTGTCTTATTTATAATTACAGGAAGATAATTCCAATTTGCGTACAGACAATTAGAAAAACAATTGGCACAAGCCAGCGCCATGTGAAAGTTCAGCACTTATGCAACAAGAGACAGCACGAAAAAGAGGCACAGTCGACACGTTGCAAGCATCTCAGCTGCAGTCAGCGGCGCAGTCGTTGCCGCAGTCAGCGCCGCAGTCAGCGTAACAGTCGGCGTTGCGGTCACGCACGCGCCTTGGCTGATGAAGTAGCGCAAAGATTATTTTTATTGCAGGCAGACGCTGAGAGATTGTTTCAGTCTTAGGCTGAGTGTTTCTTGGATCTGTATAGGCACGACTCTTGCCGCACTTAGTGCAAGTTTTGACACCGAAATATAGGCAGAGTAGGAGGCGATGAGGGGGAAGTATAGATGGCACTTTCATATAAAGCCAGTGAATCGACGGGACGCGTATTTGAAATTGAGTTATTAGCATTTGAGTTATGATCAATGCAGTGGTGTAGTCAAAGGGGTTTTATGTACAACTGGAGTTTTACTAACCTTAATTGCCAAAAATATAAAATACAATACTTTGAGTATTGTATTGTGTATTGAGTATTTAAAAATGCTTTTTAATTTGAAAGCAGAATAAGAAATTGCATATTTGAGCATTATTAAATCATTATAGATGGGGGTAATTATTATCGTTATTAAGTTGAAAAGCAAAGTACTTATAATTGAAAAAGTAAATTAATCCACCAGTAGTGAAAAATATTATTACAGTCTAAAAATATATTCGAATAATTTGTTTTCGTTGAAAGCATTATATTAAATTGTCTACATATTTCAACGAAAAATGTATTTGGAAGCTTTAAATTATCGCTTAAGTTTATAAGCCTGACCGCAAGAGGGCGTTGTCTTCATTTGCCTTCAGCCCATCACAGTAGACTTGGTAAGGCCTCTAATCTCGTAATAAATTCGCACACACTCCGAGATGCGCATTAATGGCCTAGCCCCAAAAACCATGTTAAAGTCTCTGCCCATGCACCACCCACCTCCCCCTTCGCCCCGCCCCTTGTGTTAGCAGTTGCAGCTGCAAAAGGCGGAAATCTCACACAGAAAGTTGCATGCGGATGCAGTCGTTGTCATCGTCGTCTTCCCTCGTGGTGCGGAAGTTTAGCCAACTAACAAACTGAGGATGAGATGACAACGGAGGTGCAGTCCAAACACTTGCTCCTAACCCCTGCCCCTATAATAGCAACAACAACAACAATCTACGAGGAACCAGAGTACAACATTTTGTGGCCAAATGTGTTGCTGTTGACGCTCGGACTTAGTGCGTGCGATATAATTGTTGGACATCTGGTTGATGAATGGTCATGGTCCAGTTTTGACAACAACACCAGAGACCGCAATCACTTAATGGTCGCCAAATTGTTTGACTGCTTTTGGAACGTCTCTTTTTTTGTTTTTTTAGCTTTTTGTATTTTGTGTATTTATACTTGGACAGTTGGTCATTCAGCTAGGAGGAAATGGCTGCGGTTTTGTGTCGATGCTGATGCGATCAGCTTGTAAATTTTAATTGAGCCGTCCTATGCTTCCTTCATTGGATGCTTGAATGCAGTTGGTCAGTTAGTCTGTCGGCCGTTTGGCAACTGCCAACTGGCTATTGGTAACTGTTAACTGGTAACTTGCTACTGACTACTGGATGTTTGGATGCTGCCTTAATTGTCTGCCACTTCCCGTTTTGCGTGGTCGCCCGAGCAGCCCAAAATCTAATTACGCCAATGCCATCGCCGTTGCCATCGCCATCGCCATCGCCAGTGTGACCAACGCAGCAAATTGACCACACAATAAACGTGGTCCATAGTCTATGGCTGAGAAGTGAGGGGTAGTGAGGATTGCAGGAGATTTCCGCTGCACACATTGGTTTTTGGGGTGTCACACATGTGCGACAGTTTCTGATTTATGAACACAATTTCCAGTTTGACAATGAATCGTGTACTCCTAGATGACCCCCTTGTTCTCGTGGTCTCCCGATCCCCGCTCTGCTCTTCTCATTCCACGTCTTTCAGCCAAGTGCTGAATACCGTATAGCAAGTTCCAAATTCCGTAGAACGGGAAGTTGCCGTAGTCCTGTTCTATCTGGCCTCCAATTCAGTGGGACAAGTTAGTTTATCGCATCACCCATTGGAAGGTGAGTTATGTTAATTGAGATTTTCGAACAGATATCATAAGAAATATCAGCCTCTGAATTGGCGTAGTGTTTAAGGTCTTAAATACGAAGCTGTTTCTAAATAAAAGCTCATTAAACAGTTCTAATTTTATAATTTGAATATAAAAGTATCTCTTTAAAAAGGTACTTTATTTTAAAACATAGTCTTATTCTGTTTTTTAACAGATAATTAAAGGGTTTTCAATCAAAACTCAGTCGAAGACCAAAAAAGAACAGAACGCTGCATGATAAATGGAATAGCGAATGTGGGTGGGGCAGGAAAACTCTGGCGAAGTCAACTGAAAACTCATTTAAGGCTCCATTTCACAATGCGAAGTATCAACAACTGGGAAAGGCGTCGGTTGCGGGAGGGGCAAGGGCGACAAGTAGAAGGTTCAATCGGTCAGTCAAAGCCCGTGTACGATAATGGTGATGTGGATGTGTGTGTGTGGTTAGATGTGTATGAGTTCGATGGGCAAGTCAAAATCAGAAGAAAGGAGAGAGAGTGGAAGAAAGGGGCGTGAGGGAGGGAAGAACAAAGACCTTGCAAATCTGAACGTTGCCTCTTCGAGACAATTTGCCACTTTAATTGCTGCAATTTTTTGCCCATTTTTAAGTCAAATTCACTTGATGGCTCTTGCAACATTTCGTTGTTGTTTTCAGTTCTTTTCAGTTCAGTTCGATTCAATTCAATTCGACTCGATTCGACTCGATTCGTTTCAATTCGATTGCGTTTGGTTCGGTTTGGTTCAGTTTGGCTCAGTTTGTTTGATTTTACTTTATTGTTGCTCTGTGTTTTTCCAAAGCCAAGTGCTCCTAGCAAAGGGTGCGATTGTGAATTTATCTCTGACCCTGTCTCATGTGTCTCTACACTGCTGATTGTTTCCATGCCCTCTCCCACGTCTTTTCCGCTAGCATCTCCATCTCCATCTCCATCTTAGAGTCCAAGTCCCAGTGCTCTAAAATGCTTTGTAATTGCAAACAATTTGATATTAAGTACGATTTCTAATTGTGCGAATGATTGCTTTTCGTTGTGGCATTGTCTGTGGCAAATGAAGGCGACAGTCGAGTCATGAGGTATCAGGATTCCAAACAATTATTTCCCAGTACTCCCAGAGTAAATACACATACATTTTTATATTGACAAATTGTTAAGACAATTATTATACTTTACAGTTCACCTGACGTGCCTGTGGAAGACTGACACTTAACTAACTTTAACTGCATGATATACATACAAAGTCTACTTGTAACTAAAGGGATTTTATGGAAAACCCAGACTATAAAGTTATATAGTTACATATATTTAAAGTAACTTTGCTTTTAGCTTCTAATTCAAGACTAAATTCCCATGATCTACAACAAAGTTAAGCGTAATGTAATTTAAACGCTGCAGTTGCTTCAGACAATAAGCCAAACTGACAGATAAATCCGCCTCGAAGTTTGGGTAAATTAATTCAGCAGATAAAGCAGCATCACAGTGTCCATATAATTAATTAAACTTTTATCGCTTTTGCTAATGTGTCCATTCTTACACTGCTACAGTTCCAACTGCTGAACTATCAAGGGTTGCTATTTAATTTGCTTTCATAATAAATCCTTTGGATGCGTGCCCGGCAGAGGAAGAAGAAGCAGAAGCATCTAAAATCTGAAATCTTTTAATGCCACAAACGACATCCGCAAACGACAAACTAAAATATCACTCATACGCCAAGAGGTCCCAATGCTCTTTAGGTTTCTGACCCGCCCACAATATATGGCGACACTAAATTTTCTGCCAGCGTTTTCGGCAAATTTCTTTGCTTCACATCGCATCGCTTTGGTTCGGTTCGCTTTGCTCTTAATCTAAATCTGCATGTCAACTCGAAGACCGCATAAATCACAAAATAATCCTAAAGTAAAATAGCAATGGCAACCGCATGGCCAGCAGCTGTCCCCAAAAGGGCGTGGTCGTTGAGCGGGTCGCATTGCGCCCTCGACGCGCATTAACTTCAATTGTCTTTGTCTGTGGCCACGCCCACACCCACACCATATTTAGTCGCACACTGATTACGCCTCCCCACTTCAAGACTCCTTTTAAATTTCGCCTTGTCTATATCAAGTCGGAGTTGGGAGGGAGCACTCGGGAGCGTGGTGCGGAAAGGGTGACAACTGTCATTTAGCTTGTTAGGCAAGCCCCCTTGAAATATTGGGATCTCAATTGAGCAACTCACATACCACTCCGCTCTTTTTTGCTGCTTTACCTAGTCTGGGCTTAAGCCACTCAATTTTTATCGAGACAATGCGACCCTTAGCCGCAAATGTAATTCTCGGTAATCGCATTCAATTTTATTTAAAATTGTTAAATGACTTTAAAAGCAAATGGCCCATTCCGCAAAGTAGACCTTCTCTTTTTATCTACCACTGGGTCTGGTTTGGTGATACCTGAATACCCTATAGAAAAAATGGTAGGTTTAGGACAATTTATTTCTAAAATAATTAACGCATAAATCAAATAATTTTATTTAACTCGAACTTAATGCATATGTAAATAATTTTAAGTGTATTTCTTAATGCTTTACAGAGCAGACAATATTCGGCATTTTGCCTCCGCGAATCCCTGAAAAGATTTTCGAGCTTATTTGCTATTCTGCTGTGAATATGGCGCATTATCCCCTTTATTTCACTCAATCCCAACTGCAGCTGCTGATTACATTTTGTGAAAACACTCACATTGGTGTTTCACCAACAAAACCAACATTGTAAATGAGACAAAGGCGCTTCCAGATTTGTTTGTGTACAAGGTCTTTCAAATAAATTTTTGTACATTTCGGTACACATTTATTGTGTGTAGCTGCTAAATTGTGCACGGGACTTTTATGTCATGTGTGGAATTACGTGGGGTATAAAAACGTTAACGTATAAGATTTCAATGAGGAGGTGCTTTAGAATATGGTAATTACTGCGGTAGTCTCGTCCCGAAATCTTGAATGGCTTCAAAAAGGGAACATTAAAACATTGTTATTCTACTTAAGTCAAAGCGAATGAAGTTGTCTTCTAGCTGAAACTGAAAGCTGTTACCCCCATTTAATTGATCACACTGTGTTTTAACATTTATAAGAGAAAAGTATATTTTTTAATACCTTGTTGAGGAACACAAGGCTTGCTGCAAACCTACTGACAGTTAACAAGTCCTACATTTTGCAGCCTCTAAATTTTATTCATTTACCCTGTCAAGTATTATATTGTACTTTCGCTGCCCACCCTACACTTAAGCTATTCCTTTCAATACGCAAAGTAAACACTAGACTGCACTTTGACCTGTACTGAGCTGAGCTGCCGTGTCACACTTGAAATTCGAACATGAAAAGTTTGCTAATATTGTTGATGCAGTTGCTTCTTCTGGAGTTTCCCTGCTCCCCTCTTGGTTGGCATTCTAGTCAGAGTATTGTCGACCTGCTGACCGCGCTGCATGAAACCACACGCATGATAAAAGTGTGGCCAGAGCAGTACACAAAGTTGGTTTGTTGATGTTTGTAGGTAGGGACTCCAGCTCCAACTAGTTCTCTGGCTGCGGCTGTTGTGGCAGTAGCTGCGGCAACTAACTTGATGTTGAGCTTAAAGTGCCTCAAAGTAGTTGTTGTTTTGACAGAAGACCGTTGCCAAACGGTTTCCGAAGACGTTTAGTCCAATGCACACGAAGAATTTTTGCCTACCAGTGTACCTCAATTTCAGCTGCAACTCCCGCTGGGCAAGGCTGCTTCACAGTTATGCAATCACAAAGTTGGACCGGCTAAGTCATTTGGCAACTGATTGAAATTCTCAACCTGGGCAGTTGTTTCTTCAACTTCTCCGCTTTCTCCGGTTTTCGTTGTACGAGAGATTTCTATTATTATTTTTAACATCTGTATCGATTCACTCCCTTGCTGTCTTTATCATCGTTATCATCATTGTCAGTTGCCAGCTGCAAGTCGCCTTTCTGTGCAAACTATTCTTCATAATTTTTTAGCTTCTGTAATATTGTTGATGATTCTTGTTGTGGTCGATGCACAACAAGATTGGTTGTGCTGCAATTTCTTATTGGTTTGCTAATATTTTCATTTTGGTTTCTTATTGCGTTTTGTATGCCCATTTGTGTATTGCTTTTGTGGTCTTTGATTAGTTTTCCATTCGAACGTATTCTGAACGAGATGAGTAAAATTATGCATTCAACAGCTTAGCAAGAGATTCAAACTTTAACTCATTGACTTTTCATTGCGAGCATTTTCTGCTGCACATCAACATTTCATAGCATACTTTTAGGATGTTTCGAAATTGAATCTTTAACATTTTTGAATACTTAACAGGTGTTGAAAAGCATTCATCTCTGTTAGCTTTTACACTTTAGTTGCTGTTATTTGAATTTCTTAACTAAACTGTTCCCCATTTTATTTAAATGTGGAAGGTGTCTTCAAATTTGCTGCTTGGTTTAGTATTGTGCTGGACAGAATGCTTAACAAATGTTAAAAACTGTTCCCATCCGTGGACTAATCAGTTATTATAGTTGCAAAAACCTGATAGCAGCATTACAGCTCTGTTATTTAGAGTTAGTTTCTCTTCACGCAGTTGGCTCCTCTCTTTCTCACACTCTCTCTCTTTCTGTGACTCTCTGTATACAATTGCTTGTATAATAGCTTATCATTTAATGCATCATCTTTTGATGGTGAGCATTAGTGAGTTGATTAACTGAAATGCACACTTTCTATGCGATGAGCTTCCATTAGCAAATCCAATGTTACACACAATTTGCATTAGTGCGGACTTATTATAGCGTAAAATTAGTGTATTACAAGGGTGTTTAAGTAATGCAATCTGATCTTAGTTATTTATCTCGGAAGGTGGAAAGGTTACTCAGCGTTCGTTATGGAGCGCAATCTCTAGTTGATTTCTATACTTTGTGTGTGCTTTTGACATTTTTGCGTTCATTTTGGGTGACAAGTTTTTTGTGTGTTGTGTGGTGTGTTGGGTGTTGGATGTGGCGTGGTGTTTTGGGTGTTCTGTGTGGTTTACTGAGGCCACTTTACGGCATGTCAGGGTCTCTTTGCTAGACAGCCGGCCTATTTCACACTTTATAGAAAATTTTTGCCAATTGTCTGGCGACGTGGCGACTCGTGCAATGCACTCGTGCCTAGATATATTTTTTTTCTGTGCGGAAGTTTGCGCAATTTTCAAAGCGGAAATGCAATTTTCGGTTCAGCTGCATTTGTCTCGCAGTCACCTCCCCGAAAAATTTCAAGCTACCCGATCACTCGAGCGCCTGACCGAACAACCTCCCACAAAACCGACCTCGGACCGCCCCCAGCCTTCGAAGAACTGGGCGGTGTGCCAACACATCCAAATCGTATATCAAACGCAGAGTTGGCAGTCCCTGACAATGACATGCAGCGGCGGCAGCCAAACCGAAAAAGGCCGACAAGGACATGGAGGGGGGGAGTTAAAGAGGTTTGGGTTTTGGAGGGTACACACAAAAAAGTAGAAGGAAAAGTTAAAAACGTCAGCGTCGCCAATAGCACCAGGAGCTATTTATTTGTGTGTGTGTGTGTGTGTGTGTGTGTTATGCCTTTTGTGGCTTGCTCTGAAAATGTATATTTCACACGCTTTTTTATGCAGCGAGAGAATTTCTCGACAACTTGGAAAATTTGTGGCGTGTGCTTTTGCATTGCTTTTGCATACACAATGAATTGTTGAAATACTTTTATTTATTTGCATATAAATTATTCAATTGTTCCTTTCCTTATCTTTCTTGCTGACTACACCCCACATCCCGCAATCGAACAATCCACTCCTGTGGTGCCTATCAAAAGTGCCGAATAACGAATAACGAATACCACATACCGAGTGCTGAATGCTGAATGCTAAATGCCGAGTGCATTTCAAATGCAATTGATTTCTGATATCAGATATCTGACTCTAAAAATGGGAGTGGCATTGTGATAAATTTATGATTTATGTATGCATATTTGGCTCAACTTGCATGCAATTATATTTGGAGCTGCATCACCGTTCTAGTAAAAGAGGAATCGCAAATCCTTTACATATAATAATTTACTGAAAATCGTATGTAATATCTATTAGGCCTTCGGTTTAAAAATTAATGATCATAATAATACATATATAACTGTTGTTAAAGCTTACTGAATAGGCTTAATTTTCTGCAAGTTAATTTAAAATATGAAATTCATCTAAGTGTCTAAGCCATGAATTGTGAATTTCAAAGAATTTCATATATTTTACTTAATTCATTCCAGTCATTGCCAATTCTTAATACTTTTTACCATTACGCATAAGGAACAATTTAGTTTCATTATCATAACATTAAAAGTGCATGAAGTTTACCTCGCTTTTGCTGTCTGTCTAGTTGCCACACTTTCCACTTGCCACTTGACTCTTTGCCGCAGTACTTCCGTTTTCGCCAACACGTGCACTAAACGGTTTGTGGGCTGCTTCTCCTACTGTTCCCACCACACTGTTCCTACCCCTTCTTCAACCTCTTCACTCCTTCGCGTCCTACTGCTGTTCCTCTTTCCTAACTATTGACACTTTTTGCCGTCAGATGTCAAATACAGCCTTCAGTAGACGTGCTTTTCGAGGCGCTGCACAAATTTTGCGAGTTTGTTTTTTATACACTTGCAGAGGGTATTTTGTTTCTGTTACGAAGTTTGTAACGCATTGATGGAGGCGTTTCCGGCACCATAAAGTATATATATTCCTCATCGGCATTAACAGGCGAGTCGAAATAGTCATGTTCATATCTGTCTGTCCGCCTCTTTCTATGCAAACTAGTCCCTCTCTGGTCCCAAATTCACACATTACCCATTTTCAATCATTCCCTATAAACTGGCCAAGTATCGTCCAAATAGGACTACTATATCATATAAAGTATAATAGGATCAATAAGTGACTACAACCAAATTAATACAATATGCATGTCTGCAAGTGTATTTAATCTTCGGCGAGCTAAATATTATAGTTTATTCCTGTTTCCTTTTTTATGTTAGGAGCCTGAGGCAGGCTTCAATAACATTCAGCATTTGCAACTTTTTGGGAGCGCAAAGAGAGAAAAGCGTTCGTCACTAAATATTTCTAATATCGTGAGATACATGTGTTGTAAATTTATTAGCTGTCATATAAATCTTTGCACACTGCCACCCTTTGCCAAGTGTCTTCAAACGTGTCGCTATTTTGAAATTTGGTAGGGGTATTCCTGTTTTCTGTTTTCTGGCATACAAAGATAAGATATTGGGGCAGCGCAACCCTTCGTCTTAATGTGCAGAATTTTTCATTTACATAAATGCTACTCAAGAAAATTAATACCTCTTGCCTTTCTGCAGAGTCCGCTACTCGGCTTACCTTTAATTGGACCTACACCACACAGAGCACATGAGGCAGACACTGAGATCCTGATGCTCCTTCTTCGTCCTTGTCATTTCTTTAATTAGAATTGCGACTAATTGAGCCCTAAGTACATATTTGCTGCGTGAGACATCTTTAAAATGATGAATACTTTTGTTTACCATAAGAATTGCGTTGAAACCTCCTGGAAACCTCCGAGACATTGAAAAGGTAGATAACAACATAGTTCACTTAAATAATATTTTATAAATTTATTAAATGCTTTCTCGCAATATTTTACATAAATAATAAAAACTATAACTGAATATGGTATTTTGGCACACTTTTTCATTTACAGGGAATATATATTGGATCATTGGGCAACCGCATCAGGTTGTTTAAGTGGATTGCCCTTGTCGTCGATCTCAACGGAGGGAACGAGGGGTGGCTTGAATCCGTATTCCAAGTGGAGATTACGTCCAAAGTCGGGACTACGCTTCAGGGAATGACCACTTCTCCAGCGCTGGAACTCGTCAAAGTCGTTGCCGCTGTTGTCACTAGTTGTGCTGGTTGTGGGCACCGGGCCAATGTAGGACTTGACCATGTGAACAGGTGCCGAAGCTGCTGATGTGGCCAAATCCGCGGGCAGGGTGTTATAAATATAACGAGCACCCTGTAACCAAGCGGAGCCCTGCGGTGGAGGTGGTGGGCGTAGGTCAAATCGCATGTCTTCGAGACTGAACGTAGCCACTTTGGGCACCTCACCGTGAACGGGCTTAATGGGAGGCTTGATTAGAGCTGTCTTAGCTGTCTTTGTCAGTGTTTTGTGTGCCAGTATTTGGGGCAGGAGCTTCTTCAGCATGCGATTGTAATAGTTCTGGAGCACCTTGGTGGGGACGTGGGCTACAGAGGCATGGGACCAAGGATGCAAGGCATTGGGATGCGATGCAAAGTTGTATCCGGGTGAATGATTTGGTGGCATAGGCATGTGTATGGCTACCGGAACGTGTATGGGTATGGCCATGGGGCGGTCTATATACTTCTCAACGATCTTTTCAACCTCCACGGGCTTCTCCACAATGCGTTCCACTTCTACTGGCACTTGCTTCTCTACAATCTTCTCAACTATGGTTTCCACCGGATAGGGCACGGGCTGTTCGACAATGGTCTCCACGGGGTAGGGACGATCCACAAAGTGTTCTACGTGAACTGGTACGGGAACCGGCTGGGGTACTGCATAAGGTACGTGAATGTGCTTCTCGACAATTTCATGAACAGGATGATGATGATCTATGATTTTCTCATACGGTTCATGCGAATGCTGTTCCACCACATCAACGGGCTGAGTGTGCTGGGAAATTGAGGAAGCTGGAGCTGGAGCCGTGTCATGATTAATTGTTTCATGTGAGACTGGCACATCGTGCGGTGTCTTGTCGTACTCCACATGCTCAACATGGATGGGATTAGCGACAAGGGAATCGTAGGTTTTGACAGCAGATTGAGGCGGAGGTGCTTGAGTTACGGATACGTAATTCTTGGGACTATACCCCAAGGAGAAGTGATTCTGCTGATAAGGAGGCGGATGGTAAATTGTCTCGTGCATTTCCACCAATTGACCGTCCTTCTCAGTGATGAGTTTGTTGTGTATATTAACGGATTTTTGTACTTCCACAAAGGTATATCCATTTGGCTTAGTCAAGAGTTTAGTTTCGGCCTGGTCGTATGAACTAGCACTGGATTTGGGCAGAACTTGCTGTACGTGATGCTGGGAGGGTTCTGCAGCTGCTTCCGATACGTAGTCATGGGGACTCGGGAAAAGAGGTTTCTCATGAGACTCTTTCGAAGGATTGTGTGAATTAACTGTAACATAAAGTAGGCTGCTGGGTGTAGGAGCACCGTAATTAGATTGAATGGATGGAGGAGCAGCAGCGTTTGATGGGGCAGAAGCAATCGCCTTTGTATTCAACTTGGCATCCACGTGGCCCTCCTGTTTCGGCTGCACATGACCTTGATAGCTTAAGCTTGGGTAAGTGACCTCCTTTGGTGGTTTAAAGCTTTGACGCTGCGGTGGATTACTGGACTCGTAGTGGAAAACGCCCTTGGGAATGGTTCCTTCAGCACTTCCGGAGACAATGGGCTTGAAAGACTTCAGGAACTGTCTAGAGGGGGCCTCGTGGCTATGCCCCTGAATATGATATTGTTCCAGAAGAGCTGATTGTGGTTGTGGCTGTGGCTTTGGTGCATCCTCTGGCTTTCCTGGAGATTCGTCATGAGCAATGTGCACATTAAAGTGCTGATGTTCAGCAGGCCCCTGTTGTTGGCTGTAGCTCTCGACTTTGTGAGAGGACGGATCTGAAGCTAATGGAGGAGGCGGGAGTCGCTGGTGGTAGAGCTGCTGTGCCATATTGCGTGACTCGGCTATCTGGTTATCTTCAATGCTTTGAGTGTCCTCAAGGTCGGTTTCCTGCTCACCCAGAATGACAATGGGTGCACTCTCGGCGGCGACGAGAGTCTCATTGTCTTCAGTTTCTGGAGACATCAGCAAACTTGGCAGCACTGGCGATGTGACTGCGGCGCGATTAATGCGCAGCAGATCATCCCTGGTTATGTGACTACTGCCATCCCTGGTCGGCAATCCCTCAGCACTACTAATCTTTTCCACCACAATCTGGGTATGACCTGGTCTCACCTCTCGTCGAAACTCCTTTGTGACCGTGGTCTGATAGCTGTAATAAGTCTCGTTCTTAGGCACCGAAGCCGGTGACTTTGTGGTGGAACTCGGCTGCACAGCGACTGGAGCGCTGACAACTGCTTTGTTTGTGGTGGTTGCTGTGGTTGTGGGTGCATCGGAGGAGGTTTCTATGTTCCGCTCGCTGCCACTAAACCGAAATATGTTGGAGAATCCATCGGGAAACAGACTAGAAAGCACCTCGTTCACCGTGTTCTTTTTGGCATCAGCATCCACTTTCTGCTGGTCCCGAGGCAACAGTAGCTCCTCTTCTTTGGGCTCTGCTTCATCGATTTGGAATTGTATATAGCCATGTCCATTCGTGGGAAAATCGGTGGTTCTACTTCCCAGTTCAGTGGGCAGCGCTGTAGGCAAAAATCTGGATTTGCTAAGCAGGAGAAAAGAACGAAAAGGAAAAAAAAATTAATTTTTCTTTGAGCAGCACTTTGAATCTTATTATCTAGTGGGAGCGGCTGAGGTTGAAGCTAATGGAGGAAATAATCGGTTATTTTTAATAAGTCAAAACTAAAATTCTGGAAATTTAAGTTTTCTTAAGTTTAGTTACTTTTAGGCTTTAAAATTTACTGATAATTCTTGGTTCGGCAAGTAAGTATAAAAGCTTAGTAGAAAAAAAGATTACAATTTATACATTTTTGACTCTTTTCCAGATTTATCAATTTATCATTTATCAAAATGGTTTATTTTTCCTAAAAACGTTTAATGGTATTACAAATGTTTTATATTATTTATAGTGTAGGGCCAATCGATATCAGTTAAAACTTATTTAATAAGCGTAGTTGAGATTTTAAAAGCTTTAACAACTTACCGCAATTGCTGGTTCCCATCTTCAAGTACCTCGATGTCATAAAGTTGATCATCGTTGACCTGCAACTGGCTGCTTGCCTGCTTATTAAGCTGTCAAAATCAACTCTCATTACCTGTCAAAATCAGTCTGTAAACTTAGACCTGGAGTTGAACTCACCTCCTTGCTGCTGTCACTCAAGTTGTCATCATCGATGCTGTCATTGCTCTTTGGCGTTGACGCATTCCGAGTGGCAGTGGCACTGGCAATGGGCAGTGGCAAAAGTTGTGCCTGTGTGGTGGTACTAACTTCTTCGGCTGCGTTGGTAGCTTCTGCTGTTACCAATAGGCAGACGGCAATGACAGCTGTTGTCGCTGCGAACAGTTGGTGTTTTGGCCACATAGCAGCGAAGCTATACGGAAATAGCCAAAAGACATTCAATTTCAGTGTGAATAACCCCAACCAATTTATTCAAACAAAAAATAAAAGTAAGAAGACATAAAAACAGTGGAAAATACATAAAGTGACGCTTGGAATTTACGAAGCTGCGAAGCCAATGAGCTAAGAGACTGAGTAGACACTTTTGGTGGGTCTGTTTGATTTAAGCGATAAGTTTAATACCGTCTCTCTTTACTCATTACTATTTTACTCGTTTTTGACATTTTGGCGGTTTTCTTTCTCTTTCACTTGCTTTTCCCTAAAGATTCATCATTTGTCGTTTGCTGTTTGCTGTTTGTCGTTTGCCGTCTGCAGCTTTCATTGCAAGTTGTTCAACTTGCTTTCGTTTGCTTTGGTCTTATGTCATTTCCAATTGCCAACAACGTAATGAATTATTAATTATCCTCAGTTGTGGCCAAAGTTTCAGAGTCTATAACTGTCTAGGTCTGAATCTCGACCTCAGTTTTACGGCTAATTGTAAATGAATTGATTTTTACTTTGCTTGCGAACTAAAACGACTTTCTCGTAGTTGACTTTAAAAAATGTCTGAGTAAATCTTTCGAGTTCGAAATAACAGTACTCATACTCTTAGGTTTCGTACATAATTCTTTTAAGTTAATAATGTTAATGTTTAATATTTAAAAAGTTAAGTCTATAGTTTCCAAAAATGAGAACAATTTATTTGATCATTAATTTTCCCACACAATAATTGCATTTTAAGTGCTGCACTTAACAATTAATTTACCTGCATCCATTAAATATTAGGAGCGATGGTGTAAGGGTATGCCGTGAAATTAAAAACACTAAATTATTTATTTTAAAAGCCGCACAATTAAAAAGCACTTGTATTCACTTTTCAAACCGTTTAAAACTCACTACAAATTCAAGTTGTATGTGTTGTGCTCGTTTGCATACTTGGAACCCTTTAAATTGATTATTAAATCGGTTTCTTCGGCAGTGTCTTCAGCGTGTTTAGTCTCTTTAGTTGATCACTTTCTACGAACTGATCACATGCCGGGGAGGACTCTTCGCTTGGCGACCCTGACAGCTTCGCGTCCACGCTACGAATGAAAGTGAAACCACTGTGGATCGCGCATTTCGTTTTCTTTTCGATCGGAGTTTGCTACGCAGCCAAAGTGGTTGCTGAAGTCGTCGCTGTTGTTTGGTGGTGGTGGTGGTGGTGCTGCTATTGCTGTTGTTGCCGCAACAACTGCCGCTGTCGATCCTTAAACTGTAGCACCAAACTTGTCCATCCAGCGATTGCGCAAGCGCAACTTGAACGTCGATCACTATCTCTCTCTCTCTGTCTTTCAGTCTCTCTCTCTCTCTTTCGCTCTCACCTGCAGTGACATTTTTTACGGCTTTCTACGGCAGCATTGACCCTGCCGAAAACATATGCGGGAAAACTCTGCAACTGGTTTTCTTTCAGTTTTTGTTATTTGTCTTTTTTCGGCCATAGCCAATTGTGTGCAAAACAAAAACCTCAGAAAGCCCGCTACAAGTGAAAGCCCTTGTCATAGCCATACGTTACCTCAGATCGCCCTTGAATACGCTGTTTTTATAAATACATATATATTTGCAGTTTCTTTTCCATCTGCATTAATCTTTCGTCGTTTTTGTTTTTTGTTTTTTGTTTTTGTTGTTACAACAGGTACTAACGATTATAGCATACATTACACTTGAGCTGCTGGCATTATATGCGCTGATAGCCAGTTTTTCTGCTCTTGTTGTGCTTTAATGGGGTTTCATAGCTGTTTTTACTCTTTACTATACAAAATTTATTTTTAATGAGCGACACGCTGTCTGGCATTTGACATCTGTAGTTGATTGATTCATGAGCTTGCAATAAATCTGGATTTCTGCAGTTGTCAATAAACTATTGAAATATTCAGACAGATCTTGGAATGCAAATATTTTTAATCTCTTGATAAACTGAGTTAAATGTCGCTTTTATACAATGATTACAATCATTTATTCCCAGCATTGTAACTATTTCTAATCTTAAACTAAGACGAGTTTAATCTTTACTTTTTCAAAAGATTATACAGATCTGTGTCGTCTCATAACTGCCAGTTTTATTGTAATTATAGTATTATACAGTCAGCTTGGCTTTCACCAAGTCGCTCTGCTGGGTGGTATTTTAATGGCATTTCCTCTGGCTTTCCGCAAGAGCCGAATGCGTAAAGCTTTTAACATTCAAGGAGTGTCAGTCTCTATTTGAGACAGATAATTATTATTTAAGTGCCAGAGTTTGGGATTATATAACATAAATAAGCAAAATCTAGTTGGGCAACTAGCCGAGTTTCCAATGACTTTGTCAAAAGGAAGTGCAACTCTTAAATTGGCCTGGTCAGTTTTCAGTCAGCTTTTCCTTTTATGGCCAATTTACGCAGTCCGTGTGTTTAGGAAATACAGTGAATGAAGCAAATAATTATTGCCGGGAAACCGAAAATCGAAACGACAAAAATGGCCGAGAAAATCGTTCAAACTTGTAGGAAACAATGTGAAGCCCAAGTGAAAAGTGTGGAAAATGTATTAAAAGAAAATAATTTAATTCGGTTTCTGATGTTTATTTATTGGTTTTACGAAAAGCTCATCGAATCGTAATAGTCAGCGGGACGGCAGGACAAATGAGGCTCCACAAAGTCTAGCGATTGTGGATAGGTCCACGCCCCTGTCGCCTCTTTTTCCTTTTCCTCCCGCCCCTTTTACCGTGCTAATTAAGTGCGTTGAGCAAATAAACTGAGTCAAAAGGTAATTACAATGAATGGGCGGTGGCCGGGCTCAAACCAAAAGCCAATTTCATGCAACAATCAATCAAAAACCATTTTTTAATTTTGCGTTAACAATTATTGTACTCGCATTTCACTGCCGCTGCGTTTTATTTCATATATATATTTTTATTAATTTTTCTTTTTCCTCGTTGTCGGTGATTTTGCGCGTCGCTCGTTAAAGTGTGTGAAGTAAATTGGAAAATAAAGTTAAAATTAAAATGCATTAATTGAACTGTGAAATTTCATAAAAGTGTATGGAAAATCATTTGAGCGTGCGTCAATGAGCACAGCGTCATCGAGCAAGAAGAAGAACAAGACGAAAGAATTAATTTTCAGCGGTTTTAAAGACCCCGTACTTTAAAAAAGAGTAGAGGGGTCTATTAAGTTTGTCAGAAGCAAAATGTGTGCGACAGGCAGGAGGAGGCGTGGACGACACCATAAAGTCTATATATTCTTTATCAGCATCAATCACCGAGTCGATACAGCGATGTCCGTATGTCTGTCCGTCCGTCCGTATGAACACCTGCACCTTTTAAACTACAAGAGCTAGATTCACCAAATGGAATTAAAGTCCGTCTATGTGTCAGGCAGGTTACGTTTATTTCAAATTTTTGCCACGCCCCCTACTGCTCCGGAATAGGTAAAAAACTATTTTCATTACACTACAATCATTTTGTGTTGTTTCTGATTTTGTAATTTGTTGCTCCGAAGCGACAAAGATTAAATATATAACTCTTTTAATTTGTTTCTTACTTTATTTCAGTCTTTTTTTTTGTTCGAACCGCTTGAACTTTTTTTTATACTCTCTGCAAGAGTATATTGGGTTTGTGCAAAAGTATGTAACAGGCAGAAGGAGGCGTGGCAGACCCCATAAAGTATATATATTCTTGATCAGCATCACAAGTCGAGTCGATATAGCCATGTCCGTCTGTCCGTCTGTCCGTCTGTCCGTCTGTCCGTCTGTCTGTCCGTCTGTCCGTATGAACAAACAGATTTCAGAGATGGTAAGAGCTACAAGTTCGAGCTTGGTGTCAATCGATCACATATTTAGTCAGTCAATACAAGAATCTTTTTTTTTTTCGATGCCACGCCCCATTCGCCCACAATGAGCAAAAAACTAGACACACCTCGGAAAAAATCGGTGTTTTCGGCGAATATCTCAGTAACCATGGCACCTAGGATCACCAATTCTGGTATGGAGGTTCCTAGCGACAGCGCAAAGGCATTGGCATTTGAAATTTTGGACTGCCACGCCCCTTTTTCCCACAATTCATACAAATAATTCTGAATTTTTTACGCATTTGTTCATGTAGTACAGCATTGTAATTGTTTAATTCGAGTAGAGGCTAACTATATAAAACTATTCCTGAAAGGTGCATTAAAATCGGACTACAAACAAGAAAACTAGAAGCGTTACAATATTGATAATTGAACGCAATATCACTAATGAGTGCAAGCGAGACAGAAACGTTTTCGCTGCTTGTGTGGCGACAGCTCTGGCCGCAGTCGCTGGCCACGCCGAATACACACATACATACATATATGCATCATATATTCTTAAACGTATGTGTATTCGCATACATACAAACAGATGTATGTGTGATAATGTTTAGATTGTTTTTGTTATACTCTTTTCAATGTGTTTTAATGCAAGTACTAGATATTGTAATATCTTGATACCGATTTTAATAATAATATCGGGATTAAAATGCAGAGAGTATTATACGGTCGGGCGTGCTCGACTGTACTGTTCTTTCTTGTTTAGCGTTAGCGTTGCTACAAAATAATTAACAAGTTATTAACTAGCTTAAGCAGGCTCCCACTCTCTGCGCTACTTGCGCTCAGAGATCTCTGCCGCTGTTTGTGTGATTGTTCGCGGACGCCAGCAACAAGGTGCACTCTCTGTTTACTGTTTACGTGTGCTCCCGTACTCTATTCTCTGTAATTGAATTTAAATTACAGTCTGTCGTTTGCTGCTTATTCTGATCGTCTGGTGTTTCACACAAAGAATTCATAGATTTTGGCCTTTCGCGGATATTTTTATGTTTGACAGCTGCAATCTGCAGTACCCAAAATCCTTAGTAATTCTTGCTAAAATACCAGGCGAACAGAAAGATCAGCAGGTCGCAATGCAAAAATTAATATTGCATTTACAGTGCATCAACAGTGCATCATAAGTGCATTAACAGTGCATTAACAGTGCATCATAAGTGCATTAACAGTGCATCTACAGTGCGTTAACAGTGCATTAACAGTGCATTAACAGTGAATTAACAGTGCGTTAACAGTGCATTAACAGTGAATTAACAGTACGTTAACAGTGCATTAACAGTGCATTAACAGTGCATTTACAGTGTATTTACAGTGCATGCTAAGTTAATGTTAATGCACTGTAGATGCACTGTTAATGCACTGTTAATGCACTGTTAATGCACTGTTAATTCACTGTTAACGCACTGTTAATGCACTGTTAACGCACTGTTAATTCACTGTTAATGCACTGTTAATGCACTGTTAATGTACTGTAAATGCACTGTTAACGCACTGTTAACGCACTGTTAACGCACTGTTAACGCACTGTTAACGCACTGTTAACGCACTGTTAACGCACTGTTAATGCACTGTTAATGCACTGTTAACACACTGTTAATTTACTGTTAATGCACTGTTAATTCACTGTTAATGCACTGTTAATGCACTGTTAACGCACTGTTAATTCACTGTTAATGCACTGTTAATGCACTGTAAATGCAATGTTAATTTTTGCATTGCGACCTGCTGATCTTTCTGTTCGCCTGGTATTTTAGCAAGAATTACTAAGGATTTTGGGTACTGCAGATTGCAGCTGTCAAACATAAAAATATCCGCGAAAGGCCAAAATCTATGAATTCTTTGTGTGAAACACCAGACGATCAGAATAAGCAGCAAACGACAGACTGTAATTTAAATTCAATTACAGATAGTAGAGTTAACATACTCCTGGTGAATCAGCTAGAAAAATATTCACTTTTAGCTGATCGCTGTTGATTTTCGCTAATCTAACAAAAATACCACGCATACAGAATAACTAGCTGCTCGAAATGCACTAAATTATTTTACTTAAACTGTAAATTCTGTTGTATCTTACTGCGGATTTCTTTTCGTCTGAGAATTCAACTGGGAATTTGCATATTCCAGCTGTAATACCAAGCGAACAGAACTTTCAGTAGATCTCAAATCCAAAATTCTAACTAAACAAACTGACATCTGAGAATAGCTATGGCTTAGAATAGCCCACACATTATGAATTAATTTCATTATACAAAAACTTCAAAACTATCAGAGCTATCGTGACCAATTCAGATTAAAGCTATGAGTATCTTATCGTCGATCAGCAGCATCATTTTATGTGGCCAATGAAATAATGTAACCACACACGATGCTAACATACTTCAGTAACAATTTTCCATATGTCCAAATTGGCCAATTTCACCAGAAAACAACTAATTTCAATAACTTCATCATGATAAGCAACCGCAAAATCTGAAATCGGAAAGTGTGTGTGTGTGTGTGTGTATGTGTTGCAATCTCCTGTTGCGGTACAATGCAACAGCCACGCCCATAAGTGGCAAACTGCAAATACAGAAATCCATTCATAGCCCACGATAATTTACTCACAACCTGCCCGATCCAATTGGTTCCGATGCGGTTTTTTGCATTTCTTTGGGAAGTTTTGTTCCTCAAAGACTTCAAGTCAATGCGATAAGCAATTGAAATATTTGCGCCGACTGAGGAGAGTGTGAGGGGGCATATTTGGATAACCGGTTTCTGGCTTTGGTCGTGACAACAATTAAAATGAAATGCGCACAGCAATTGCAATTGCGGATGCTTGTGGTTCCCAGTCCACTGTCGCCTATCCACGCTCCAAGTTCCTTCCAAAAACTGTTCCCCTCCTGCTGCCTCTCGCCTCCTGCTCTCCCCTACCATGGTGCACTGCTCCTTTCGCTGCGGCTTTGGCGCGTGCGTCGGCATTCACCCATGTGGCTTTGTAATGCCAGGGCTATTTGGAGTTTGTTACACTCCAAAAAAGGAATTTCGACTAGTTGTTGGCGAGAGTGTTAATGAACTGTCCGTGACGTATAGTGTAGAGCGAGCAAAGCGGTTCGGACCATACGCCCCCGCTGCAGTGGCAATCGCACTGGAGCCGTAACTATTTGGTCGTCATTAACGCCGTACAAAGTGACAAGGCAGCAAAGTGGCTATAAGGCAAACCGGCTGCTAACTTTCGAGGCGGCTTGTGAGGCGTTTGTTATCATTGGCTTTAATGTTGATTTTGATTTTGTCAGCAAACAGGTTGCACGCTCAGCTCTTCAGGCCAAAATATGTAGCAGAAGTTGCAGTACTCAATGCAATGTAGCCATGTTCAGAGTGCCGTCTCGTGGAGTCGATGTACTCATGATTTTCAATAAATACGCCTGACCACAACGACGAGTCAAAAACCGAAGCAAACATCGTATTGGGCCAATGTACGAATTGGAAACCGGAATTGTTGTCTCTTTTCTCTTTTTCTTCTCTCTCCTTCGTTGCCCAGAGCGTCCTCAATGCTGAGTCCGATCGATCGACTGCTTAACGGCCTTTCCCTTTCATAAGCCACGTCAATTGGAGCAGCCTTCTGTCGACATTTATGTAACTGGATGAGAGATCATTGATTTACGCAATCTTAGACCTGATTTAGCCAGTAATGTTGTCTGAAGATATGTTACCATTGGCAGAAATCAGTAAATAAAATAAAAACAATTTCCTTTTTTATATTTTGCAATTTTATTTTTAAGTTTTATTTCATTCAATGTTCGTCTTGGGTTTTGTTTTTAGTTTGGTTTTGCTTTTCTTTATATTAAATTGGCTATTTTGTCTGTTGCTTTGTTTCTTAAACTTGTAAATTTGTTCTGGCCGCTTACACAGTTTTTACTGGCCTAAATATAACTGTTTTTTATTTTTGTTTTTTATGCCCAAATGTTAAACTGCTCAAACGCTCTATGCTTTGTTAATCGGACAGGCTTTGAATTTTATTATTGTTATCTGACTTACTTGGCGCGCCTTTTGATTTTGTTTTCTGCTCTTTTTTGTAGGGTTTGTTCTTTACCCCATTTAATTTTTAGAACTACAAATTTGTTGGTGGTTGTTACATTTTATTGGGCCTATTACTTAAACATTTGCTTGTTGTGTTATCGTATTTTGTCTGCAAATATTAATCTTTATATTTTCAACACAGTTTGCACTTTGCGCTACAAATGAATTGAGTTTTAGTTTCATTTCATAGTATGTTTTAAAATTAATTTGCCACATTTTTCTGTTATGATTTTAGTTTTGTCTTATGCACTAAATATTATGGTATTATTCGTATTGTTTTTATTTTCTGGCTTTAATTATAAATAATATTTTTTAAATATTATCATATAATAAATACAATATGCATTTGACCACCCTTTGTAATATGTTTTTAATGTATATATACATAAATATATAATACCATAATTTGATTTATTAATAATTAATTTTGTTAGTTAACATGACGACGTGTTTGTTCTTGCTTTGTTATTACAATTCGCAACTTTTCTTTATAATAATAGAAACAAAAAACTCTTAACTAAACTTTACATGGCACACACACAGTTAAGCTATCCATATTAATAAATCCATATTAGTAAATGCTTAACGGCATAGTAATATTAAATTCAATTCAAATTATAAGTTCACATTGCTCCAAATGATTCGTTATTGAGTTGCTGAATTCTTGGAATTCCGCGAAAACCTTCTGCATATATGCAATTTGAATTTCGTTTAAATTGGCGTTTCGTTCTTCTAAGTAATTTGTGTTGATTTTTACATTTATCGCTTATGCTCTTACAGCTAATGCCTTACAATATATATTTAATTATATGGCGCATATGTATATACTATACATATACCTAAGCTAAGATGCTCTATGAAATAAATTACAAAAGCTTCGAATTTATACATGAAAACAGCACGCAAACGATCTGTTTGTTTTATTTATTTATTTTTATTAATTTACAATAGCGGTTGGTTTTTCCTTATTGAAGTGCTGTTATTTTTTGCTATTTATTTAAGTTGTTTAATAAGGACATTACAATTTGGCATGCCTTCGTAGAGATCTTAGTTCTGACAGATTTATTGGTCTTCTTTTATTCAAACAACATTTAACACTTGATATATTCATAACATTCTTCAGTTTTGGGAATTATTTTCACGCTTCTAAAACATTTATGTACAATTGTTTGTGTGGAGGGTTCTTTTGGAGCAAATCATATATCTTCATATCAAGTGTATGCTTTTATTCATTGTTTTTTTTCGTACAAAATTGCTTTATCGATATAATTTCAAGAGTGTTTGGTCCTTGTAAATTATGTAAAATTAATTACTGGCAAACAATATTGGTTGATTTCTTTAACTTGACTTTTAGTTGATGTAAATAATAACGAAACTTAATCAATAAAAATTGTAATTTTCAAAGATACGTATTTAAACATTCATATATAAATCTTGCTCAATTATTTACTTACATCTTGTTATCATTTTTGCCTGTTCAAATGCGCAAAAATGGAAATGGAAGGAATATGTTCGTACCTGGTAGGCTTTCAATTTTACCTTTCATTTACATTAAAGTAAATCTCAACTGTCTCATTTACTCTCTAATATTCTAATTGCCTTAAAACATTTAACAAAATCAGTCACTTGTCTTCTTATGCAAAAAGGAACTTAAATTATAATAATCATGGCTGAACTTTTAACAATGATAAACGAATCTTCGTTCATTATAATATTTTAGTTTGGCATTTGAGTTAAGCGCTTTAACTAGTACTAGTACTACGAGTACAAACACACACACGCACACTCCACTGACACAGTCACAGTTATAGTTACAGTTACAGTTACAGTTACAGTTACGAGTACATGCTACATTATTAGTATTAAGTATTTTTTATTAGGGGTAGAGGGGGTTCGGAGCCGTACATTTGCTTTATCCGATAAGAGAGGGTTAAGGGTGACAACTTATACTCATACAAAGTGTGTGTAGTGTCGTGTTAGTGGGTTTAGCTTAGGGATTCAAGACGCTAATTTCATTTTGATACTTTTGCTAATCGGTTACACATACACATACATATACAAATAGCTATAGAATAATAGTAGTTGTGGGCAGCAGCATATAGTAATACAGTAATACATATGTAAGATATAGTAGATACATGTATCTGAGTATGTGCTTAGACATAGTGTAGTGGGTAATTTTATAGTAGGTAGTTATTTTGTAATCGCATGCAATACTTTGCACTCTCCGCACTCTTCTACACTCTCTCTCTCTCTCTCTTTCCTTCCTTTCCACCGACCAGCCAAGAGCTTAGAGCTAATGACATTGAAGCAGCGTAATACTGATAAGAGTTATCGCCAGTGCAAGTTCAAATCTCTGCTCACTCGCAGTGTTATTGCTGAAGACTGGAAAATGGATTTGTTCGGGACGATTGAGCTCCTCCTCTTCGTCATCTTCAATAGTGTTGGACATTTGACGATGTCGCTTCGTGAAGTTTACATTGAATACGGCTTCAGCAACGCCACCTGGAGTTGAAACTATAAAGTAAAAGGTCCGTGGCACACGCTCGTGCATGCTGACATAGGTGAGGCGTGCCTCCTTGCAGTAGGGCGTCGGAAGATCCTGCAAAAAACAGATTTCATATTTAGAAAACTCATGTAAATCATCATTTGTAGTTGGGAAAACTTACCTTGACCGAGTAGGCCAGGACTGTGCTGCCGTATTGATTTCCCGGCGTGAATACTCGATCGCCGTGTAGCCAACGTGCTGCGTGGGCCGGAGGATTCGCACAGAACTCCACGTTGAGGTGCAGGGGTGAGCCCGGGTACGCCACAGGTGTGGCATTTAATGCAACCACGGTAGGTGCACCTGTAAAGTGGGAAAGTTTCGGTTTAGATACAATGCACATTGCAAATTTCTAATTCGTGGGTGATTAACTCGTTAGTAACTTCTTGGATTTGTCTTAAGTCTTAAGCTATTTGCGGATCGTAGTTGGTAAGTCATTTTGTACACAACTGTACTTTGGCTAAGCCACCTTGAGATATATATCTGCGCTCTTGCATCAGCTGCAATTAAAAGTGCTGCGAAAAGTTTAGTGCCAACACCATCGCCACTAATTAAAAACGTATCAGCAACGAAATGGGCCGGAGTTGGAGGCAGTGTTGTGCAATGTGCAGGCAAATCAAAATAAATACTCAACAACATGTCGTCGAGCACAAAAAAGTTTTTAAGAACGCCGAAACTTCATTAAAAAGTTTTTGGCAAAAGCAAACGAGCGAAATTCGGCAACTTTTGTGGGTCATGTGTTGAGGCCTTGGTTGCTGTACTGATGTCACGGCGTTAGCCAACACTGTGACAATCCAATTAGACACATGTGTGCGCCCGTCGCACTCATTGAGCATATTTAATTATCGAGAATTTTGCAATTTTCCCCATCAGTCTGGCAAGTGCTAACGAAATAAACTTGTTAAGCAGCCAACAATGGCGGCTGGAAAACCAAAATGGCTGAAAGTGTTAAGTACAAATCAGTGTTTGCCAGGGTTGCCACACCTAAAGCACACACTCCCACACACACCCACACAAAAACGAATCAACGCTTTCCAATTTGATAACTCTCAAACTGTAAAATCAATTAAACCAAGTGATATCCCGGAGTAGGAGGCTGTCTGTGTGTGTATATTCGAGTCTGTGTCTGAGCGAGTTAAATTATGCGTTCGTCGCCATTTTCCAAAATATATTTGCGGCAGGGCAGCGCAGAGGACGGTGGGATGGGAAGGTGACAACTCCGCCCACCGACAGTCAACAAATGCTATTTTTTCGACAGGGTTTTCAGAGTAACCTTAACACACCATAACCATAACTCACTGCGTGCTCATACCTTTTTATTGATTCTTAGTCACTGAACTGCGCTGCTTCAGTTTTTACTTGTTACCCTCTGCGCAGGTGACAACTTCAGCGCCCAAGGGTCACTGGCTGGTCATTGGTGCGAATTTTAATTTGATTTAAGCATCTGTCTCCAATTTAAATGATTTTTGAGTTTCGTAATCGAATTAAAGCCGATTTAAATGAAGATGGGGATTATTACAATTTTTAAGGGCCAACTAAGTAAAACTAGTAAGAGCAGTCAACACTTTACAGTCAACACTTGACTTTTGGAAGCCTTGGAATAATGTATCTTTGTCTACGCTAAAGATGGATTTTCAACCGATAAATTTATGTATGATGATTCAGGAGTTGATGGTTGAAAACGGTGTTTATTTGGGAAGATGTGTGTGCTTAATCAAGTAAAAACTAACTTTTAAATTTAGTACTCTCTTAAAAATCTCTTAAATTAACATTAACAAATACAATGTGATACGTTATTTTAGTTTTTTAAATGTACAGTTAATGTCAAACGCTTAAGATACACATTTAAGCGGTTGTGTACTTTTAATATATTTTTTTGATAAGTTTTTTATAGCAATATACTTAGTAAAAGTTACATAGAAAACATACAAACTGCCTTTAAATAAACCAGACATCTGCTTTGAAGCTTGTGGAAAACGAGTATTTACTATTTCCTTATTTAAAACCGCATATTTTAATTTTAAGATCAGCCATAAACTAAATCACCATTAACTTTTACAAACTGTTTAGTTACTGTCCAAAGTTTAGACAGACGGGCCTTCAAATAATTCCTTTCACTTTCTCAAATGCAATTTTCATGCTTATCCTACTTTTAAGGAGTGCAACGCGCTCGTAGCCCTCTGTCAAATTGAAATATAAAGTAAAATTAACATTTTAACAATAACACCAAGATTGCATGTACTACAACTGATGCAACACAGCAGAAATAACAATAACAGTGACCGGTAAGGCAGCCCTGGCCCAAAATAATAAAGTTTTACAGCTGAAAATTACTCAATTCCCGTTGCTCAGAAAAGTTAACTTAATTTTCGTAGTTGCCTTTTGTCAGCAAAGTTTGCCAAGAAGTGCAACAGCAACAACAACAACAACAAGAGCAACAACAACAACGACAACAGAAAGAGAAACAGAAACGTTTTGAAACACTTTGGTGGACTTTGGACAGAGGGGAGGAGCAGGCACAATACTACAGTGCAGTCCAAAATGACAGGGCTGCACATATTTCTCAGGGATGGAAACAAGATGGAAATGGGCAGTCGCGAGTGTAGAGTGGAGGAGCTCGCGAATGTTGCAAAACTGCGCACCCCATTGATTGCACGTTACCGAATGTTTTGTCTTGTCTTTTTATACCCTGTAGTCACACACCAAAGACTGTTAAAAGGTAAAGTGCACAGAAATGAAGAGTGGGCGTCCCCTCTGAAAGGCGTATAGGGAATATAAATAAAAGCATCTAATAAAAACAAAAGTTAACTATTTACTTCATGTTATAATAGGGTATTTGCTAGTCGACCAGCCTACTTTCTTTAATATTGCAAACGCACTGGAGTTGGTTGAATGCAGAAAAAACAATAATGACCAAAAATAATTGAATTTTCGCATTCATTCGCGTGTTGCAATTACTTTGTTAGTCGCGCCCGCATTCCAACTTCTCAGTCCCTCTCTTTCTCTATCCCTCTCTTTCTATCTTTCACTTTCCCTCAGTCTCTCTCTTTTTCCTGTGCTCTTGTCCCTTTTCTGATTCCTTTTACTGTCCTTGTACCCACTGTCACTTCGTTGATTTGTTGTTTTCTCATCTTATTGCATCAGTGCTCTCCGGTTAATGCATTTTCAGTATGATTGTTCTCCATGACCAACGAGGTAAAATAAACCTAAACAGATACAATTTTTTAACGTTTAGAATCACTACTTCAAAATGGTATAGGAGTATTTAAGGTTCGCAAAACAGCCAAGTCGATAAAGTGATGTCCGCTTGTTAAAACTACTGTATTGTAATAGAAGATCTATTTGAACTAGGTTCTGAATATTTTGTAATTTTTTATATATATAGTGCGAGGTATTTTACAGTCGGCTCGTTACAAAATGTTCTACTAGTTTGGAATCCAAAGTTTGCTTTACAAATTTTCAATAATACGTGCACAGATTAACAATGGCTTTTACCAAAGCATACAAATCAAAACTTGCACCAGTCTAGTTAACCACATTAATATTTAAGCACTTAGGGTTCAGGTGGCTAAAAGTTGAGTAAACTTCAAATAAATCTGAAATGCTGTGAAAGCCGTTAACTGATTTTGGCGCTGCTTGTCAACAAAATAATCTAAAATTCAATGCCAACGACAAACAAAGTGCAATTAATTCAATTACAAACGCCTTAAGCTGGGAAATATAAATGAAAACACGATGAGTGCCAACGAAAGGTTTAAGATTTAATTGCCAAGGCACGTATTCAATATTTACTGTTACTATTTAAAACGGCTAAGAATTGAATTGAAGTTGAACGAACATTTTGGAGTACAAATCAAAAACTGTTCAATTATTAATATTAAATAAAATTCCTAAACGAATACGAATAAATTTAGGTAATTAAAAAGCTTGTTTTATAATAAATTTCTTATTAATATAAAAATATGAATTTAAATAATTGTGGTTAAACAGAAGAAATGCTTAGTTTCTAACAAATCTACATTTAGTTTAGAAATATAATCCCCTATGATTTAATTTTTGTGTTTGAATGAAAGTAAACTTTTCCTTTTAGGAGCCATCATTTCATTTGATGCATTTGCTTTTGAATTAGCGCACAAAATGTTTATCAATTATTCAGGAGACAAAACTATGACGGAGGAGAAGTAAGGAGTCGAGGGGAGACTAAGGTGCCTCCAGCCAGACAGCTGCCTGGAATGTCTGCCTGGCTAATAAAGCAAAGCAGAAGCTGAATATTATGACTGTTATTTTATTTTTATTTGCTGGCAGTTGCTCTGGTATTTTGGTATGTTTATATATGTATCAATTTGTGTGAGTTTCAGCTCGAACTCTGACTGTTTTCCCAAGGGCATGCTTTCCACTTGTTTATGTCTTTAAGTCAGTTGAGCACCTGTAAATGTCGGGTTTACTCAATGTATTCTTCAGGGTCCTTAATCAACTATTCCTTGACAGATGCACTTTAATGTGCCACAGGGATATCAAACACCAGTAGTGCAATGTGTAAGGGGCATAAGTAAAGGTACATTTATAGAAACAATCCTATTGGGTAGACTTTAAATATTAGTACGACTGATTAGACTAAAGCAATAACTAAATATACTATCTGAGAACAGCTTATGTTTATGCATTTATCACAACAACTAGTACTCTATGATTTTACTTTGATTACTTGATTCGAGTATTAAGTTTAAGAGCACTTAAAAGTTGTAAGGTTTCGCTTACATGTTATTAGAAGGAAATAAATAAATAAAATGAAACGAATTTATTAAATTTTCAAGTGAGAGCAACGAAGGAACTTGCAACTTGTAAATTACACGACACACAAAACTTTATGTGGCACATGTGAAGCTATTTTTGGCAACTTGTGCAATTTGTAGGGTTGTTTTAGGGTTGGCATTCAGTTGGTGGTGGTGATAGTGCTGGTTTTGGTGTGGCTGTTGGTTCATTCAAAGTTTCATCTTGCTATATGATGCAAACACAAACTTTGTGGAACGACAAGCCAAGACAAGTTCGACTAGAGATGGCCAAAAATGTACGTTACTTAATCACGACACGAAAGTAAGCACGCGTAGAATTTATTTGTAGACAACAACTCAACTCCATGTTTATACTATTTAAAGAGTATTTTTATAAGTCAAGTTATAAGTGAAAAAAGTACAAGATACGTCCTACTCTAATGACATAGATGACTGTGTACACTCTCTACAATATCTACAAGAAGCAATCTTGACTGCTTGCTGCCGGGCAAAAGTTGCTGGCAACTCATTTGATATTGAAAGTGAAAGAGCATAGTTAAATATACTTGTACTTTAGAATTTCAACGAGTTACATTTCTATTCACTGTTACATGTTGGCTTAATTTGTGTTGACAACACCAAATGAGGCCAGCGATGCTTGCGGTAAACTACACATGATGTGGTGGACGAAGTGAACTGCTGCTTCGGCAGTTGCCTCAATGGAGAATTACTCTTTGTACATTTTTAAGATTTGGGTTAGAGATATTTGCACAAATGAACACGGACTCACACACAATTTTTGGCTCACAACTTTGCTCGACAGTCTACACACTTTTTGCACTTCACCTTTGCCTTTACGTTGCCCTTTTCCCTTAAGACCTAGGTCCAGGGGCATAAAAATTATTCAGCAGATTAGGAACTAGCTTCAAAACTAGTAGTTTGTCTTAAACGACAAGAACTTGTCTTTGCTTTGATCTGTTGATTAATAAAGTAATTATATTGGGGCTTCAAATTAGCCTTAGTTTGAAGCAATATCTATTTAATTTGCTTACATAATCTGTATTAGTTTAAAATCTATATTTTATTCTTTTATTTAAAACAAGTTCTTTAAGCAAAGTTTGTACAGAGATGCATGCAAATTACTTGCAAAGTATAAAATGCACAAAAACCTCCAGTTTCCCCAGTAAAAACGTGTCAGCAGAGTGCAATCAACTGACCACAGGAACGCCCATTGTTGGCAAGTGGGCATCGTATCTCTAAAATGCACTACATGGCGCATCATAAAATTGGTTGCAAATGAATGAGGGTGTAAATTTTGCGGCTGCCGGGCTACTAGTTCGTCACATACACATACGCACACGCACACACACAAGCACATGCACCCACCGAGTGTGGGTGTGTCAGGCCTATGCTTTATAGTCTGACTTTTGACATTTTTATTAGCTTTGTGGCGGCGACGTTTAATTACTTTACGCGCTGCGTACAGCAACAACAGCATGCCATTTTAGTGCATTATGTCCGCACCGAGGTCGTTGTGCCTGTCATGGCTATAGTAATTGCAATGACAATGACAATAACAACGACAACAACACTCCACTGCACTGAAATACAATTAAAATATGCATTTGAATTTTATTGCATATGCTTAGGCGCACAGAAAATTGCAAATTTTATGCGTGGGCAGCTTATTAAATGGCAATGTCGAACGGATTGTGGGTCAGCGGTTGCTAAACGCATCTCCAGTTTAGTACATGATTTCGGAAACCCTGTTATTTTAACTCTACATTTAGCACGAACTATTTAATTAAAGTGTCTGTCTATAAGAAGGGAAAATATTTGGATTTTCTTCGTTGATATGTAGTTTAAGGTTTGTTGATTGAAAAGTGGATACTTTGGTATACTAATCTCTGTATGCTAAGCCCAGGTCAACCTATATATAGTGTTAAAAGTTATGGACTTTGACACCCCATTATCTACTTTGAATTTTTATCTACCACATACATTTTATTTTACTTAAATATTTAAAGAAACTCAAGCACTTAAAATAGTGCAATAGTTTTTATACCGTTCAAATTGAAACCCCATAAATAATCTTGACTGACGATTTTATTTTTTAAATTAAGCAGCTCAACTATAGTTAAAGTTGAAGTTGTGCTCAACAATCGCCCGATAATCGTGCAATCTTCATAGTCATCAAGAGAGTCGTCAGGCGACAAATTGCATTATTAATGCGCTTCAGTTTCTTGATGCCATTCCACCCCACGGTGCACTGTGGGCCACCCACCAGGCTATTTTATACGTTAAAAAAATAGCTTTGGCAATTTTTAGCAATTTCACGTAATCCACTTGAGACTACGGGTGGGAGGTGCATTGCTGGTGTACCCGCTGTTCCCGCTGTTTTAGCTATTTCAGCTGGTTCAGCTGGTTCCCGCAATGGAACAGTGGTTGTTATCATTATAAAGCAATTCAGCTTAAGTTGTGCCGCTTATTAGTTGGTGCAACCAGCGCATGTGGCAGCCTCAGGTCACAATTGGTGGCCTGACAAGGGGCACGGAAATAGCCGCTAAAAACCTACAACCCTTAAGCGAAAGCTCAAACCAACGGTGTCTTGTGGTGAAAATTTGCATGCTCAAGTGTCAATTTCAGCTGCATGGCTATTGCTTTGTTAGACTGTTCAATAAGTTACGCGTTTTTGGACTTTAAGTACGGCTAACGATTGAAAGCTCTGCCTTCGAGGGGTTGAATAAAGTACTCGGGAATTAGTTTTCATATGTTTACGCATACAACTGCGGCCAAGTGACAGACGAGAGACACACGGACGGATAGACGCAGCTCGAGGGCGAGTTAAACTGTCAGCTTGTTTTACTGCTTATATCCGGTCACGCAGATGTCCTGAGACGAGTCAAGAGCCAGGAATTGCGAGTCCAGCGTCCAGAGTTTGGGGTATGATGTGCTGGTGACTGAATTTGATGTTGCTTTCGGCGACATTGTGACGTCTCTTGGCGTCTATTTGCGCAACTTTTGCAACTCATTTCCGCTGCAGTTGCAGACAGTCACCCAGCACAATACGACTATTTGACTATACATATACTTTTATATAGATATATCTGTCCCTGTCTTGCTTTTACGCAGCATGGCTATCCCTCAAAATGATTTCTGCAACTGTCTGAAAAGTTTTACATGGGACATTTTGGGTCGGGCAGCTATTTGCCGTTCGGATGACAAGTTCTCCATTTAGATTTTAACTAACGACTGGAGACGTCCACGACACACACACACATACACTTGCACACTAACACAGAAACAGCGCGACACATATGGAAAATTATAATTTAGTCAAGTTGGCAAAATGCCTTTTTTAGTTGCCGTCTCTCTAGCACATCTTCCTCTCTGTCTTACTATGCAGTCTGGCTTTTTCTCGCTTTGTGTGTTTTGCCTGAAAATTGAAGCGTAAAAATTAATGCTTGGATGAACTTGTGAAAACGACAACAAAAACACACACACACACACACACAAAAGCAGTCTCATACACACACACACACACACATGTATCTATGCAAAACTAACGTCGGAAAGAATCAAAGAACAAAAAGTTAAAAAAGTGAAAATATAGAAGAAATTACTCTGGAATTTTTTCAACAAGTTTACCTAAAAAACTAAACTAAAATCGTTTTTTTATGCAACAAATAAAATTTGAATAAATATCTCTTTACTTTTACTCAAAGAAACGGAAATTGGTTTCAAATAGGAAATTAAGACGGTTAGTTAAATGAAAGTTAAAGACTGTTGGGTGGGCCTATAGAAACTTTAACTTTTTTGTCGGCTTCGATCGGACATAATTGGGTAGAATAAAAATTTTAGCAGCTTGTATGTAATCCCTACGACTACAAAGTACCCTGTGCTAACAGCTCTTCATATTAACAAAGTTAGTTGAGTGACAACTGTAAGATATTATTTATTTATAACTCACATGTCTGCCTATAAAAGAAAATTCTTATCATTATCCTGCTCTATGTTGTATTCTAATACTTCAGTTACTGTTTCATTTGCTGCCTAGCAATCAATTGACTTTTTTTTCTACATCACAACTTTTAAGTTATGTGCCTTGTGTCTATTCGACATTCCAACTATTCAAAATTTATTGTCAATTCCCAAGAGGCTGAGTTTTAGAAACATTTTTGTATTTTATTTTTTACAACTTCCTTGGGCTTTGCTAAAAAATGATTCTTTGAAGTTTCAGCGGCTTTCGGTTTAATTTTCATTTCGTTTGTGGCGCAGCAACCCTCACAAAAAATCCATTCAGAAAACGTTTATCTAATGCCTAAGATCGCGGCTCAGAGGATAAAATTTGGATGAAAAGAGGTGGAATGAGGATGAGGGATGCGTTGTGTGGGGTGGGGCATGCGACGTAAACATTTAACATGCAATTTGGCGCAGCTGCTGTAAAAATTGAAAAGAGCTCATAAATTGCTATTTAAATGAGGCACAAATGAAAAATGCAAAAAGGAGGCAACACACACACACACTCACACACACATTGGCTTAGACATTCGTATAGCAGAGTTTTATGCTTTTAGCCATGTTAGTATCCTCATCAGAGCGTTACCTAATGAGTAGAAACAATGCAATATTCGCCAGCAATGCGCCGAATTTCACAGCCAAAAAATTTGACAAGAAGAAAAATAACGCGTGGGAAATGAAAAAAAAAGAACCCAATGAAAATATTTACGAGCTGGGCTGCAAGGGCATGGAGAGTCGAAGCGTGGCAGGTCGTTGGGCCTCATATGTACGAGTATATGTTGATGTGTGTGTGCGTTGATCAAAAGGCATGCGGCAAAAAGGAACTTGCACATAACAAATTAGCATGCATAAAACAACGCCAACAGTTTCCCCGCTTTCCCTTCACATGCCACAAGTCTCTTTGTGTGTGTGTGTGTGTATGTGTGTGCATAAAGCAATATTTATGTTCATGTACGCATATTTTCGGAGATGGCGAAGAGTGCGTTCCATTCCACAAGCTCCTCTCCAAATTAAGCATGGAATATGCGTGGGGCTTTTATTAGAAATCAGCCAAGAATCATCAGTAAAGAGAATGCGAATAAGAAGCCCAGAGAGAGGGAGGCAGAGACAGAGAGAGTGAGAGGGAGAAGTGTGGGGGAAGTACATTTTCAATGCCGGCGAGTAAAATTGCACAAGGTTTGAGGTTTGCCTGCTGCGCTTGCTTTGTAATAAAAATTCCATAAGAAACAACTAGGAAGGACCTCCAACACATGTCATGGTCGGCAGCTAATGTCCTATCCTTTAGTGAGAGGTTAAAATGCACAAATTAATTAAATGAAATATTTCTTATAAACAAGGGTAATAGTACTGCAATGGGCTGATTATTATAACTTTTATGTATGCCCAAAATTCCGAAATCGGTTCTGATTAATGAAAATTAGAGCACTCCTCTTAAGTCAATCAGTAAATGGACTTTCCTGTCGCCAATCAGAGAGTAAATCCCAAAATAAACAAACATTTAATTACAAAATCGCGACCTAAACCTGACAACAACAGAAAGCAACGGTAAAGGTAAATAAGTTGTCAGTTCAATGAGTTCGCTTGGTAGCGTTTATCCTTGGGCTTTTAATTAGTTGTCTGAAAGCTGTGCATTCAAAAAAAGAGCAAAACAAAATTTCACATTCCCATGTGCTTATAAAAAAGATCAAGTTACAGTCTCTTTTTTGGGGCTTTGGCCTCATAATATACTGTGCAGTGTTGTGTTGCCTGAGTTGCGTCGCCTAAGCGCCTCGATTTATGCAACAAATACGTAAGCATCAACTACTTGAAAATATTGTGTACTTAACAAAAAAAAATGTAAGAAAATTCTAGCAAGAAAAAAATTGTTGGTAGGGAGTTAAGGGGGTGTAATAAAATAAATGTGCATATGAATTTTGAAGAAACGGCAAAGTCATCGCGGCTGCTTGCAATGCAGAAATGCACTTACTAACACACATGCACACATATACCTACATACGCCTACACACAGCTACACACACGCTCACCCACTCACATATTTGGTAGCTAAATTTATGCTTGTGTTAAAGTTTCTGGTGCGTGTGTTGGCCAAAAAGTTTCTGCGCAAAAACTTGAGCAACAGCAGCTGCAAAAATTTTCAGCACTCACACAAATTAAATAACAATTTTCTCTCACAATTTCGCAACGGTTTCGCTTTGGCTTCAGCTTCTGCTTCAGCTTCGGCTTTTCCTTTAGCTTTCGTTGAGTTTTCTTTCTCCCTTTTTTTGTGTTTTTTTTTCAGCCAAAGCGCTGTCGTTAACTTTATGTGGGCGTCCTTGTTGACAAAGAGAGCGGGCGGGTAGTCACGTGGATTGGGGGCGTGGCTTAGTCTGCATATGTTAAGTGGCTGCTGGCAAAGTGTCCCAGTAGACTTTTCGCTGCTTTTGGCCCACAATTGGCCCAGTACAGTAGGTCTGCAGTTAGCTTTCTTCTCGCCAACATGTGGTTAGTGTTTTGCATATATTTTATTTCAAGTAATTTAAACAAAACTCAGCCCGGTCTGTTTGTTGTTTTAAATACTTTTTAGAACAAGTAGTATTTTTTGTAAGCTCAAAGTGCTCTTTAATGAAGAATGTGCTTGAATTTAAGTGGGACTTAGCAGAAGAAATTTTGAAAGCAGATTTTATTTTAATAATTATTATACAAACAACTTATCTTCCCACACAATACATGATCATTTTGTGTTAAACATTGAATTACATTGATATCAAAACACTCTTTAAGGTCAACAATTCTTAACATTTTTGCTGATTTCCTTCTTTGAGAATCAATTTGAAATAGTATATTTGACAGAACTAAAAAACTTTTCGTGCTGAAGAGTTTCAAGGTTTTAGAAGTTTTCTTTCTTTCTGAATTTTGTTTAATTTTAAAAGTAAACAATAATACGAGAACGGAACCATGTGTAAAATAAAACAAAAGCAGTGAAGCCATCTTTCCCTGGAGGTTAACATACATATTTTCTGACTTGTTTGACAATCTCTCTGCAGCTCCTCTGTCTTCGTCTTGCCGTGCAGTAAATTTTATCTCCTGTGAGCCAGTTATATATCTATTAGTGTGTGCGTGTAGGTGTGTGTGCAGTATTTTGCTGCAGCTTGTTTTGAACCTTTTCACCTGCTGTCTCTTGCATATCCATATCCTACAGTCCCCATGCTCCTGTTGCCAGGCAATCCTTCCTGGCTGCAACTTGATAAATATAACTATTTTACGCTGCCAGAGAGCAAGTTATCATCCTAACCTCTGTTTTCCCTGCAAACTTGTTTATTCGCGCTAAGCGTTAGCAACAACGCCTCAGTCTTATTTTGATGTCAGTGCTGTTTGAATCGTAGACCACTTCATGTCTTATTCCGGGCGCTGTCCTTAGCCTTGTCCCTGATCCTGATCCTGTTGCTGGTCCTGCTGCTGACTGCTTACTTTGTTTGTATAGCACTCAATTTCGCAGTTTTAATGACAATATGTCTTACCTTCAAATTGTATGCGAGATAACACTATGAGTAAGTATTGTATTCTGTTCTGTTCATTGTGTTCCCGTCTATTCTTGCATATGTTGTTTTGTGTGCCCCTCCATCTGCTTACACTTGGCGCTCACTTGAGCGACTTTGTTTGATTGCTTTGGCCACAGCTCGGGAACAACTGTGAGCTGACATGTTTGTATTGCACTCGAGGGTTCTAAGTCAGGCTGGACTGACTGTCAGTTGCCATTCGCTTAACCCACCAGGAGCAGCAGCAAAAGCACTTGTCAAGTTTTATTGTCTCAGTGTCCACTTAGATTTCGCCTCAAGACAACTTAATACTAAGAGAGCACGAGAAACAGACAAAACGATATACGCAGAGATTGAGAGGCAGAAAGAGAGAGAGTGAAAGAAGTGTCAATATGAAATCAAAGCTTTGGGTATTTTCTCTAATTTCCGCTCACAAGACTTTTTGTCATTTTTCCTTTTCTTTTGCTTTAAAATTCAAACACGTTGACGTTGTCAGCTGAACATTTTATTCATGGCGTATGCGTAATTTTCCATGCCTGAGCGAAAACTGATTGGAATTGGCTCTGCTTTCGCCGAGTCATCAATCATGCTTCGTTCTCCCACACACACACACACACACACACACACTCTAGCAAAGATTTGACAAGTCTCAATGTGACAATAACGACAGAACGACGGGAGACTTAGAGGAGAAGAAAGAGAATAAAGTCTTTTGGGCAACTTACGACAGTCAGATGCTAAGTAAATGTTCAAGTTTTGACAGAAAAAAAATTCAAAAAAAAAAGCTGAGACGCAAAAGTTGTTCCTTTGTTTTGCAACTTGCTGAAAACTGCTGTCAAAGTTTTTAATGTTTTTAACTCGGTTCTGTCACCTGCCAAACCCGAAAAGTAGGCTACAAAAACTGTGCGAATTACTAGTTGTTACAGCTCCAAAAGGAAATCGTTCAACTACTTTGAATTATATAATAAATACGCATTATAGATACTTATGGAGGCTTTAAAATTTTTTAGAGCAGCAAATAGTGGAAAATTTGGACTGGAGAACTTAAGTGAAATTAAATCAACCTCATAGTTACAATAAAACCTTTTTATTTTCCCTAATTATATATTGATTGTAAGAGCTATTAGTTAATAGTTATCTTCAAACAGTCGAAAAAAGAGCCACAACTTTCAAAAGAATATTCTTCATAACTTAAGTAGATTTTCACTTTAACTACTGTAGAGTTATGTCTATTGGCAGCAAAAGCACTCTCGTAGATTGGTATGCCAAAAAGTTAAAGTTTAACTTACCCTTGACTGAAACGATGACACTCTGAAGGACTTCGAGCTTCTTCTTATTGGCCAGAGATTGGCCAACACACTTGTAGGTGCCCGCATCCTGGTACATGACATCTTTGAGCGAGAACTGACCCGTTGGCTGCGAACTGCCGTAGCCAAGGCCACGCAGTCTGGCCGAAACAGGGTCCAAGTGGGACCAACATCCTAGGGAGCCTACGAAGCAGCGAGACAAAAAAAAGAGGAGAGCATTAAAGACATTGCATAAATTGAGTGGGCGCCATTTCTAATTTAATTAATTGACTTTCGGCTGGTCTACAGTTCTAATTTCTTTAATTGATGCGTTCCGAGTCGTAAACAACAAAACGCTTTCCACTTCCATTTATAACCGAAGCCAGCTCCTCAGTCGCTGCCCCCTCCATGCCCTACTTTGGTCCTCCATTGGGCCGTTTGTCTTTTAGCATTTGCCGAAAAGTGAGCAAAGTAAATTGCACGCATAATTAATTTTCAATTGTGCTAATGAATGAATAGACCTCCATTCGTGGACTCTTCGATCTCCGCCTCAATTAGTACAAGAAAATTTAAAATGTAATTAGATGCCAAACGAATTTTTCAGCAACCGAAACCCACACACACACCACCTCCTGTCTCAGCCACCCTCAATTTTGGGAAATTTCTTTGATCTATTTGTTACTTCAGTATACTCAAGTTTGGCTTTTTGGAAATGACTTACCTTGCGGACATTGCAGTGTCACGGCTCCTCCAAGTTGCACCTCCAGCTGCCCCTTGTTAGGATTATGGGAAGCAGCTGCCACTGAGACGTCCTGATCATCGGGCTCCGATGTGACATCCACCGAATCATCTGCAATCGAGAGAAAATGTGTGAAAATGTATGAATATTTGAATTTAGCTCAACCGTCACAGCTGCAACGCGTAAAATATGATAATCTTTTCAGCAATTGTCAATCCTGACAATATTTCAATGGCAAAACTGAGCTACGAGGTGGTTCGCAGTACCAAAGCAACCGATATTAAGCAATACAAATTGCGTTGACTTTACAGTGTCCTGGTATAGGATGGCTATGAAGCTGACAAGCACCTGAGTCGTTCCCGGTTATCCTTGAGCAACACAATGAGTTGGCATTTCCGATTTGAGTGATTTGACGGGCTGTGGAAGTTCAACGGCATCTTAAAGTGCACATAAAATCCACAAATCTTTTACTTTATATATAAATTCAAAAGAAAGATAAAACAAACTGGAATCTGTCGGATACTATAGTATGATACCAGGGTATCTTCTCGTGCGACTCGATTACTCCTTGTTTCTTTACAGGACTTTGAATGAAAAGCAAAGACATTACGATACTTCATTCTAATTTCGTGGCCTCAAGAAAATGACATCAAATTTATGCGACGTTTTCATGGAGAACTCGTAACTGAGTACTGAGGGGTGTGTTTCCGTCCCGTCAGTGTGATTGTGTGGGTACATGGGTGCGTGAGCACAAGTTGTGCTTTAAATTTCAAGCTGCTTTTGTGGAACATACTTTATGAGCCTGTACATAGTACGTATAAATTACAATTAACGTTGGCATGCGCCTAAAAGTATGCAATGCTCGGCTTTTGTTTGAGACCGGATGTCATAACAATATGTTGCCAAGTGGATGCCTGGGCCAGAAACATGACAAAAGGTTTCCCCAGCCTGGGTCTCTCTCTCTCTCAGTTTGAGATTGCATCCTTCAGTGCCCATAAAATTAGTCCTTATCGAAGGTGAATCGCCTCATAATAAATTTAAAAATGAGACCAAAATGTTTATGGACTCGATTTCTGTCAACGCTTTCCTGGCAAACATGTAAAAGAACTGAGAAACTTCATATTTTTTCAAGATTTGTCTGTGTTTTGGCCTCGAGTGAAGATTTTGTGGGCTGAGCACCCCCAAGTGCACAAGTTACAATTAATTGTGATCTTATTTCGAACCAGAAACCTTTCTTTGATGTCGGAAATTTGCCCGTGGGTGGTTAAAAACATCCACCAGATTGGTAAGTGTTTAGCAACCCTTGCGAATCTTATTGCTGACATTAGCACAATACTTTGTGTTTAAACTGTTTTCTAAGAATTCAATTTTTATTGTTTGAACAAAAAAATTAAAGAAAGCGGAGAAATTTAAAAAATGCCGAACTTACAGAAACTGCTTTGAATAAAGAATTTGTTTGAAAAATGTGCAGCATCAAATTAAGTATTTTGTAATTAAATTATTTTAATTTTTATCGGTTTATTAAATTTTATTTACCACAATAGATTTAAAGCTCAATCCTATATGTTAGCAGATGTGCCAACCGAATATTCGTCTAACATTTAACTAAATGGGATCTGCCTAATTAAACCAGAAGTTGCCCGACGTTTACATAAATCCTTGCTTACTACAAGTATTCCAGATAATTTCATTTAATGGTCCATTTCTCTCTCCCTCTCTCTCTTACCCACTGCTAACATAATTCACACCACTTACTTCCTACATACATATGTTTATTGGTCAATGGCCACACATAATTTCATACTATCCCCTCCCCAGAGACAACAAATAAATAGAAAAATGCAAAACGTGGCAAAAAGAAGAAAAGGAAACAAATAACTCACAGTTATGCTCACAAAGAGAAGAGGGATGTGTGATGGACAGATGGAGGTTTATGCTCGAAAGCAAAACAGCGACGGAAACAAATATGAAGAGCAAACAATAAACACTAAAGCAAACAGGAGAAATCAATATGCCACTCACGCAGCGAAAGAGAGAGAAGAGATAGAGAGGAAGAGATAGACAAAGAGAGAAAATTCTAAGCGAACGACTGGAGAACGAGTGTTTATTAAGTCTTCCTATGTTCTATGCGCATGCCGAAAATAATTAATCAGACAAAATTATCAGCAACTTATGATGTTGGCTTTAAGCCTTAAGTCATTGTCTGTTAGTAATTAATTGAATCGGGATTCAAAACACTTTACTGTCTTTTTTAAGCCACAAAAAGTACTTAATATTTGAAAATTTAAAGAAGGCATAAGATTTTTTATAAGGTAAAACCAAAATCAAAATTTTGAAGAACTGATTAATTTTCGTCAAAACTTTTGTCATTCTCGCGTTCTCCTATAGAGATAAATAACTGATAAACACTATCGCTTTTAAATACACCACAAGTATGTGTACAATTAACTTATACACATAGCTAATTATCTACTTTTTAGCTGTTACTTCCAACAAGTGTTATTTTTATGCTCCAGAGCACAAAAATGCAGCTACGTATTTATTTATAAAGCTCAATCTTTGGCAACAGCAGCAGCATCAGAATGAGAATCAGACGCAGAAGCAGAGCCAACAATCAGCTTAACTTACAAGCTTCATAAACAGCAACCGGAAACAACATGGCTGAAGGCACGAAGGGAAGGAGGAGCGCTGAAAAGTGGGAAATATAAAGACAGTTACTTGCCTCGTGATGTGGAACTGGATGGGTGCATTTGATTGCGTTTGTGTCTTGGTTATACATTTTAATTTTTTGCGCACTTCTACTTGCATAATACACCACAGTATTTATAGCAGAGTTTTCCGCATTTTCCCGTTGCTTATGTCAGAGTTTTTGATACCGTCAAAAACAAAGGGGACTGGTAGTGATTTTCTTGGTTGGCTGGGTTTCAAATTCCGGACGCGATTAATTCGCAATGAGCTCAAATTCTAGATGATTGTAATGAATGTGATGTGAACAACAAAAGCTGGGATGTAAACAATAGCGAAAGGTCTTTAAATGAACTTCAGTTATAAACTTTAAGTAAACAACGACCCAAATTCGTTATAAAAAGATATAGTCTGTTTCGAGATTCATCTTCTTTAAATATGTTAAGTTTAAAGAAACCCTAATCAAAATATTTAAAAACTAAAAAGTAATCTTTAATTTTAAAATGAAGCTTTGATCTAGGGGAAATTTTTCAAGATATCATTATGCCGCTTTATGAGTTTCTAATATATCTTTAAATGTCCAAGCAAAAGCGAAAGAAATGGCAAGAAAAATAAACAGAATTAGTTTTGCTTTCATTTGAAGTAACAAAGAAAAACAAGTCAAATAAAATTTTATGGCAAATATTCCAGTGCTGTCTTTCGAACCAATTTCTTGAGTTTTTCTACCCCAAAACTCTACAAAGCTTAAGGACAAACACATAGTGAAATGTAATCGTCGGCGATAAAAACAAAAGCAGCAAACAGAAAACTAATAATCATGCGCTCCGATAAACACAAAAGAAGAGTCCAATATAAGAGGTTATTGGGCAGAAGGAATGAAAGGTGAGGGGTAGGAGGGGTGGCCAGAAAAATGCTTCATATTACATTGAATGAGGCGGACTTAACGATAAAGTTAAACCGCGATAACTGGCATGACAAACGATAGTACATGTATGTGTATATTTTTATTATTTCCAAGGACTTGGGACTATTCGTTTAGCTGGTGCCTTATATAATAAAGTATAATTTCAATTGTTTTCCTTTATGTTGTTCGTTTTAAACAAATGTCTTGTATTTTTTGGACTTGCTTAAATTTCAGTGAGCTCGAACTTTCACTAATTGTACTTTATTAGCCCGAGCAAACCAAAAAACATGGCAAAACCACTCAACATTAATTAGCCTCAAATTGAACTTTAACTCATTAATGAGAGCGGCAAACAAACTCGGTACTTGGAACTAATCCTGCCTACATGTATCGATAACTTTAGCCAATTACAGATGCGTCTCATTCACTGTCACTTTTTACTTTCCCGTCTCCCATTTTACTTCTGCCCCTTTTCTTCCGTTTTCTCTGCTCTTCACGTACGTGTCAAATTAGCGACGTTTTAACAAGCTCACTGCGTCCGTAAACCGTTAGTTTGTCCTTTGTCTTGCGTCCTTCGTCCTTTCGATCGACTGGTGGCCGGCAAATCAATCACGTGAAAGTGGCTGGCGAAAAAGTTGGAAAAAACTACCTCAAATTGCCTACTTTTGTAATCGACAACGACCACCGCATCACATCGCATCGCATCGCTTGTCCCTGTTGACTTTAGTGCTTAAGTCCTTCGGTCCGCAGCATCTCTAAGCATGTCCTGTAGTTTTTGGGCGATGTGCCGTATAGGACACTGATTGCTTTTTCATTGCATTTCATCGGGACACAGCCACCGTACGGTGGAAATCAAAGTTTTCTTTTGCTACCTGCGCGAATTTTGCAGCTCAATGGCTTTAGGATTTTACAGATTTTACAGCAGAGGTAGAAAACATATCGTCAGCAATTAAACGCGCATTCAATCGTCTGACTGGGTTTCCGCATCGGTTTTTGCTTTTATTTGATGTCGACGGATGTGCAAGTCCAAATCAGTGTTCTTTTTTTTTCAGGGTTTTGTATTATTCCTCGAGAAGCCGTTCTTTTGGTTGCTGAGATTACGTTTTACAGTTTTTTTGGGGTTTGATTTATCAAAGCTTTGCAGCTGTTGGCTAGTTTATGACAGTTAATCCTCACATGCCAAATCTTATAAATATTGTTCTGCCATAAATTCCGGGATGCCTCTGCTGTATTAAAACTTAAATCGTAATTTTCAGGCTGCTACTTCTGCAGGATTTTGATTTGCCATTTGGGAGTTTCATAAACGTTTTACAAATTGATTTACGTGCTTAACATGTTTCCAGTTTTGTTGGCAGCCCCTCTAAACATTTCTTACAATTAGATTTCACTGGAAAATCAACAGTCAAACTTTTCACCGAGCAGAGGAAGCAGAACAAGAACAAGAGCAGGAACAGGAGCAGGAGCAGGAACAGGAACAAGAATAGCATCCAAGCCGTGGCTGACACATCAATCATCGATAAATGCCGATATGTCGAGCCATCAGATGGCGCGAGGGTTGGATGCGTTGTGTATTTTTCTAGGCTCTGACTTTACTTCTTGGCCTCTTTTGGGTGATTTTATTTTTATTAATAAAGCATTTGTTTCCCCATAATGAGCAACGACAGCCGCCTGTCAGGATTCTTTTCGATTTTTCGCCAAAAAATGCTTAGAGTTGGAAAAAAATCTCTCCCCTGGGTCTGCTTGTGTTGGGGATTGTGGGTGTGTGCCTTCGGCTTCCTTGCTGGGATTCACATAAAAAGTGGAAACACTTTGTCAAGTTGTTATTACCAATAATTTTTTTCTCTCTGTTTTTCTTGGTTTCGCTGCCTAGTCGGAGTCTGACGCCATTTGCTTTTGTTATTGCAACTTCTGCCTCGGGAGGCGTCTGCCAGTCATTTTCCGTTTGTCGTGATTGATGAGCACATATATTTTTTTCGAGCTTTGCGAGTTGCTCTGGGGAAAAGCCAGTTCTATTTTTATAGGTGCGAAAAGAGGCTTATCTTCGTATTGCTACCTATTTCTGCCAGGGTCATCTTAAAAGTACACTTTGCTTAATACATGACAGCGGAAATATAAATAAACAGCGCGAAGTTCATGGTAAAAAGCAGACAGTAAACACTCCATGTGGTGTACAGTTTGGACTAACTAAACCTGGTTAGAAATGTTAACCGATATTCAGATTAGTTAGTCCTTTCTGATTAGATTCGGTGCCACGTAATGAGACCACATAACACACACGTTTCCATGATTCGCATTTAATGAATAGAATGGGAAACCATTTTGGCTAGCAGCTTTTAGGCAAAGTAGCAACAATATTTGCCAACAAAGTGGCGTCTGTCAGCGACATAAATTCAATAAAAATATTTACAAGCATTAACACGCGTTCGGCGCATAAAATGTGTATTAAACTCAGCGCACACATCTCAAACTCCAATCTCCAGTACGAGAAAAAAGAGAAAAGGAGAAAATATTGACAGCGAAATGGCGGGTAAGCATAAATAGTGAGTATTGGAGGGGAGTGGGTAAGGCATGGGACAAGGGGGTTGACAATGTCGCTGCCTTTCAGCACCCACTCAATACCAATGCCAATGAAATTTGCCACATTTTGCATATATGGAGGGTAACGCAACGAAATGGCTCAGAGCACGCAACAGCAGTGGCATCATCATCACCGCAACCCTGGTACAGGGACGAAATCAAAAATGAGACAAGAACGAGAATGAGAATGAGAAAGAGAACTGAATGGGGACACTCACATTAACGATGGGACGCACCATGTGCGACTGTCGTAAAACCCACTTAGCATTTTTGGCAATTTTTTTTTGACAGCACCACCATTTTTATTAGATGAGAACTAATGGCGAAAATATTATCACGCGCCATTTTAAAGGCAATTTCACGCATACGAGCTCTAATTTATTTCAAGTAGTATCAAGGACCATCATACTTACATCGCACACTGAGGTAATAACCAATCGACGAGTACTGAAAGTTCAGATGCCGTGATGTGCACTTGTACCAACCGGAATGCTCCCGTCTGATGGATGTAAAGTTAAGAAACCCGTCGCCAGTTTGAGGCACCTGTAAATATCATAAATGCAGACAGAGATGGTGAGATATACAAATAAAAGAGAGGGAAAATTAAGATAAATTCATTTGGAGTTGAGCAAATGAGTTTCGGACTTATGCGTAAACAATTTTTGGTAATTAAGGCAAGGCAAATAGTTGGTCCAAGCACTTTTTCGCGATAACTACACGAAAATCCATTTAAAACTTTCTCCTTGCCAAAAAATCACAAAGCGACAAAAAAGGCGACAAACTCTGAGCAAAAGTCTGAATCTGAGACAGAGACTGAGTCAGAGTCTGAGCTAAGAATGGGCTTACGTATGCATAAGTTTTAAAAGACTCACCGGAGTGTCACCATCGTCCTTCTGCCAGCGAGGAGTGCTCGGAGGATTCGAGTCAACGTCGCATTTGAGGCTAACTTCGATGCCTTCGCGCAGTGGGTAACCAAAGCCAGGTGTGCGCGAGATTGCGAACGAGGGTGTATCTGCAAAGAGAAAAGGATTGTGAAAAGTGGGAAGAGAAATGGGTTTGGAATAGAATAACACACAGATACGATAACAATTTCGGTTAGTACTTTTTTGAATTTTTGTCTGCTTGCTGCTGTCTACTGTCGTCTACAAAATAGTTTTTAATTAAAAAATTACTACATAAAAATAAACGCAAGGAAGAAACTTTTATAATTAAAGTGAATACAAATGAGTGTTTTGGCTATTTGATGTTCATCAGCACCGCAAAACTAACGACTATATAGACTTTAGTCCTTGGGGATATACTTGTGTGGGAATAAGAGTGAAAGACAATTAGTAAAACTTTTATGACTTTGCCATTAAAGTATTGAAAGGATTATAGAAATGGCTGTGAATTCAATTTATTAGCTATTTAATTTAGCGTTAAAGGCAATTCTTCAATGATTGTAGTCTCAGTTGTAAACTACATGACAGTAATGATAGGAACTATGCACAGAATCCTCCTTCGACTGTCCGAACAAGTGCTTTCATGTATGTGCTTTTTAATTTATACAACAACCCTGACAAACAATAATAACAATGAATGGAATGAGAACTTGAATGGAAATGAAAATGGGAGTGGAAGTGGGAAGTGGATGTGGATGTGGAAATGGAAATAGAAATAGAAATGGAAGGCACAAAACTCTACGCAGTTGTTCTTTGTTGTGAAACTTTGTGGTTGGACAACATTTCTATTTGTTTGTGTTGTTGATGTTTCAGCTGGCGTTTTTGTTATTGTTGCAGGTCTTTTGCTGTTGTTCTTGCGGTTTTTGCAATTTTCATGCCTGGATGAAGCGCTCATATATCCATTGGATGGATACGAACATACAGTCGCAGTCACCGTCGCCGTCGCAGTCACAGTTACAGTCAGAGTCGCATTCCCATTTCAGGATTTAGTCATGCACATCTCGCTTGGCTTTTCTATATTTGCACATCAATTTCATGGGCCTCTCTATGGGTTTTTCTACCTAGGCATTTGGCACTTGGCATTGGGCATTGGGCATTTGTCATGGCATTATGCGGCTTGACGTGCATTAATAAAGCCAATCGCTGTGCCCCGTTTTTGGCCATCCTCCACTACCAATTCCAATTCCAACACGTGTCTGCGGCTTTGTTACTGCCAATTAGTGCAAGCCCATGTAATTGCTGTGGGGAATCTGCCATTGATTTTGATCTGCAGCCAGTTCTGATATTTTAGTTTCGATTTTTGTGACTGAAGCAATGTCACGTGACTGCCAGGAGTGAACAATTAGTGCTGAAAACTCCTTCCTCCTTTCTCCTTTTCTTCGCATACATCAGCTTTAATCCATCAAAAGGGATTACACGTCTGTTGAGTCAATGTTATGCAACACTGAAAGGACACTTGCAGGGGCAACTTTATGCTGGGCAACAAAGTTTCGCACTATGACAATTAAATTTTAAATTTGCACACTAAAATTTTTTAAAACAAATTTCTATAATTTTGTGCCTTCCATAGGTTGCAAATTTTAGTAATGTATGAGACCCTGTATCTAACAGACAACGAACTTAAGCAATTTGAAATGGAATTCGGAATAATTTCATTTTAAATATTTTAGGAACCACTTATATCAGGTAATGTATCGTTTTCTCTGTAGTGCCTATTATACATAGTAGCATAGTCGCATCCCCTTTATTGACATATGATTAAAATAAATTACAAAATCTTCGTTGTAAAATGTTTTGTTAAATTCCTAAACGAATAATTTGGAATTGTAAATTAAAATTTTATAGCTGCTAGAATTTTAGTCGGCCAAAAACAGAAACAAGTTGTTTCCCAGTTTATGTACATAATTATTTACTATTTAAGCTTTAATTTCAGAGATTTTCTTTTTCACTTAAACAACAAAATTGTCATTTTGTGCATCCTCTTGATCTGGGCATTAATGCCAAATATTTATGTTCTGTAATTATGAGCCTTATAATGACTATTTTTCGGTTTATTTTATTTCCAAAGGTAACAAAAATTGGCCGTGCATGAAAAAATACTCTTAATGAACAGTTTTTTCTGCATTTTCTTCTTCAGTTTGTTTATTACAATATAAAACTGGGCAGTCGTGGTCCATCAACCCATCATGAATGTATCAACGTTTATTAAAATGATCTCAAAGATTAATAATTTTAAAAGAGTATTTAATATTCGACTAGTACTCTCTGTTGCCTATGTTCTTTTTTCCCAACTGCAGTTGCCATTTAAATAATATCATGCTTGCTTCTTTCCATTTCTGCAGCTGCATAATAATTTTTGTTTTCCTTTAGCCCCTTTGCCCACTTTCCCCCTCTGGATCCTGGAGCCCCTTCCAGGTCACTGTTGTTGCTCGTGGCGTGTGTTAACTTTTGCAATTTAACTTTTTAATCAACATTTGCCTTTTGGTTTTCACTTTTACTTTTGCTGCTCACTTTTACTTGCCCCACTTGCAACACAGGGCCGAGTCTCACCTTTGTTCTCGTCGAGTCTATTAATTAAGCCAGGTGCGAATTTCGTCGTGTGTTTGGCTTTATTTCAAACTTTCTCACATTTAAATATGAAGTCAAATTAGGGAATGATTTGAGGGACTGCCTAATTGAGTGTTTAACTTAAGGAATGATTAATGTTATTGTTTTCAAAAGGGAATTCAACAAAACTATTATTTAATTCCAAAACTGAATGCTAAGTGAACTTTCTTAAAATGAAACTTTTTCTACAAAAACAAAGAATAAAGAGCTAAAAATAGTTTGGTATAATTAAAATTTAATATATTTACATTGCACATCCAGCAGCAAGGAGGCATTCTGCCGAATCTTCAACGTGGGATGCTCCATGACACACAGTATCCTGGCATTGTGATGGGCTCTGTAGACGGCAGGCAGACGAGACTCGCTCTTGGCTCCGCTGTTGATTTTGTAGTCGTTCTTATCCTGAAAATATACGTATTATATATATATTTAATGTATATAGAAAGCAGGGCAGGGAGGTGATAAAAATTCCATTTCAATTTAAGGCTTAGCCAGGACAAATTGGGCGAAATGACGGGCAATTAGTCGGGCTTGTTATCAACGCGACATCATTAATTTAAATTAAAGCACAGGAAGAAGGAAAGGACCATGGCAATGGCAATGGAAATGCCTTTGCTTCCTTCAGCTTCCCCTCCAGACAGTAGACGCCTTGCCCCCGCCCGCCTTGACATGCAAATTTGTTGGCACAGTTTTCAATCAATCATCCAGAGTGTCTGTAGATGGAGCGAACCAGACCAAGCACGCAAATTTGTGGCATTTAGGGTCTACGACAAACAAACACACACAAACACACACACACCGACACACCCACACACCCATACACGCACACTAAATACTCAAGTGGACAACTTCGATGTGTTTGACAGGTCGTTGCATGCGGTTGGGCGGTTGTTTGGTTGAGTAGTTGGGTGCTTTGGTGGTTGGGTGGTTTATACAAAGCTTGACCAAAATGTCTGCTTTTCATTATGCTCGAGTGCAAGACAAACAAATTTGGCGCAACCGCAAGTGTTCAGCCATCCCAAGATACCCGGCCAAAAAGCCTCCGTTGTCCACACTTAATGTGTTTGCTGTCTGTCCTCGTGTTTGTCTTTTCGTCTCTCTCTATCTGCTTTGTTTCTCTTCACTCACTTTCTCTCTCCCTCTGTCACTACTGAGTGTGGTTTTTAAAGATTTTATTAAGATGACGGTACAACATGTCCAAGCATCAGACACTTCATACGCTTAGCTAAGGAAATCACTTTGAAACTGACCTTCTCGTTCTTGATCTCCTCCAGTTCCAGCACCTCGGCAGATACCTTCTGCGCATGTCGATCCACACCTGGACTCAGCAGCACTTCCCAGGTGAGCGTGGGACGTGGATTGCCGCCCTCACTTACACAAGCCAAATTCAGCTCCGAGTTCTCCTTGACGGGCACAAAAATGTTGCCAGCATCCAGACGACGAGAATCAATTAGCAGATATGGAGGCTTCGGGCGATCTACAAAACAAAGTTCATTATAAGCAAAAGATTATTTCTTCTTATTAGGAGCACTTGTCATAAAAATAATATAAATAAAATATATAAAAAATAGTTTTTTGTCTCTGTTTTCATTTAAACAAATTATATTATTGTTTTTGTTGTTACTTTGGTACTCACCAAGCACGACCAGCTTGACAGGTCGAGCATTCTCGGTGTAGCGTCGGGTATTTTCGGCCTCACACGACCACTTGCCATCATCCTCCAGCATAACATTAGTGATAGTTAGCGCTCCATTAGCCTCCTTGATAAAGCGGTAGTCGGTGACTCGCGACGTTCGGTCCATGGAATGAACGACCTGAGGAAAGAAACGAAGAAACAGGTGCGGGGTTAAATGCAATGCCGTCTCACATTAGTACTGAGCTCACTTAAATGTAAATGTAATGCCACCAGAGTGTCTTCCTTGACACCGGATTAACACAAATTCGTATGCCCACTCAGCCACCACAAACTTTTACAGCTCTGTATTAAATGCTCGATAAATCCATGGTAAGGACAATGAACCCTGCACTTTCTTCCCTTAACTCCATCAGAAACAATGCTACTTATTCCTTTAATTAACATGCTCCACTCTTTTATACGATTAATATTGTATGTTATGGTAAAATTGCATATATTTTAAACAAGTAAAATTGCTATCGATTTAAAGATTTGGTTTGCAGTGCAACCACCGAAATCGGTGGAGAGTTTACCCTACAATGAATATCATATCACTGTCGACTACATTTATACACATTTTGTCTTTCTTTTCTGCATTGAAGCTACACTAACCCAAAGGTAAAATCAAAATTAAAAATCAATTTATAATTTTTTTACGTTAAGCAAATAGTCAATCAACACAACCAGTAAGAGCATATTACCACTGTGGCCAATAGATCTTGACCAGAATTCTGCTCTGCAACTGCTGTGAGGCCTGTGTACGGCTTAATGCATTTACTGCAATTTATGAATGCATTTAAATGCTGCTTAATAATATGAAAATATTCGTAAATAACTGAAATTATTCCCACGCATTTAATTGTTCGAGTGGCTGCTCTAACTTTTATAAATCATTAATAATTACACACTTTTAATACTGATATTACAAAAAGAAGGTCAAGTCAAGGCTATGAACCTCCATAACGTGAAAAATTTTGGAATCAGTAAATTCGAATATTTGACATTTCTACTTATGAAGTAGATATTCTCAAATTAATGGTTTAAAATATCTATAAACTGAACTGTTTCAGCGATGTTCTTAATGTTCAGTTTGTTACCCTAAAACTAACAAATATTTTATGTTTCAAATTAAAATAATATAATATTTTTTTTTAACATACACAACTATATGTATATCTTAGAAATAATCAACTACCAAATTTTGCTGATGGGTGTAATTACTTTCTTTCAGTAAATATTATTACTCTGGATGAATTTACAACATTGACTAATGAAATGTAAAGTTTAATGCTTAAGAAGACTAACTAACAAACGCAATAATTATTTACAAACTTCTGATTATCTTATTTTAATGAGTATCATGATATCTTCTGCTAACAGCAAACAAAGTACGAACAATTTAGTGCCTTTGAAAAGAATCCAAGCAATATATATTTGTATGTTACACTTCCGTTTCCGTTGCGTGCGTGTTACCAGATTTTGTAAGCCTTGTGCTTGATTGTCGTCTACATTTTTAAAATGCATCGCAGATATTTAAGCGCTTATGAAACCTAACCTTTCGTATACCCGTTTCTAGTTGGGTTGAAGGGTATACTGTAAACGTTGGAGTGTACGTACTAGAGGAAGGTAGACATTTTCGACCTTGTAAAGAATATATATCAAGGATATATAATTGGTATTCTTTATCGAATATATATTGGGTATTCTATATCGGAAAACTATAACAAATAGTTGCTTAGGAAACAGTCGGGAAAGGAAATATTAAGAGTAAAAGATATTTTCAGTAGAGTCCCAGTGGATTGCAAAGATACTGGTAACCATTCTATGCAGCCCATACATTGAAACTAAGTTACGGGTATCTATAAAGTCATGTGTTGATATTTTTTTGATTTGCTCATGAATGAGTCCCTACTTCCGTTGAGAATTTGCCACATTCGACGAAGCGGCTATTGCAAAAATTTATTAACCTGCGGCGAGCGTTGGACAATATAAGGACGCATTGCATCTGGCGACTGGCGAATGGCGACTGGCGACTGGCGACTGGCAAATGGCAACTGGATTTGCAGGCTGTGCAACGACGCATTCAGTTGGAAATTTATGAGGTAACATGACACAGAGTTTGCGACTGCACAGCACACCTGCTGCACTGTTGTGTGTGTCTGAATGTGTGTGTGCATGTGATTTTGGTTTGGCAACATGGTTGCTAGACAAAAGCGTTAAATGAGCGTGGCAAATCTTTGTTTACAGCGTCGAGCGGCCAGCGGATTACACGCTCTATTGTTTTGGGTTCGCTGTTTTATGGAATGAAAATGCCAGTCTGGCGATCCAGTGCCAGTTGTTGTCCAAGTTGGGCATTAAATCTCACGCATGCTTCATGCAGACAGCGATCTGTTGCCTGGTAATAATGATTTTTCGCCTTTTTGCCGTGCTATTGTTTTTTTTTTGTCTGTACTTTTTACTTTCCACCTTTTGTCCTGCAGCTGCGTCAATTCGCATAAATTGTTGTATATTTGAAGGCGCATTTGAGTTTTACATGCGCATAACTTTGCATAATTTGTGGCGCCGTTATCATGACATTGCTTTTTGGGATTGGATACGTGTATCCGACTCTGTGACATGGCCACAACTATGTATGCTCGGTGTTATTATGGAAATGTATTTTCTAATTGCGTTGTTTTAATATTTACATTTAATTCGGCCGTAGGAATTGCACATTTCATAATAAATGTTATGCATAAAAAATGAATTTTAGAAACCTTGTTTTATATTTAATTTTTAGTTTGATAATTTCATTATTTCATTAAAGATTCAAATAAACCGAAAATTATTTATTACTTCCGTCAACAATTGGAAACAAATACAGTTGGCTTTTATTTAAATATGCTTTAAAATAGCGAAGACTGCAAAAAGTTAACAATGTTAGCCTTTAAGAAGCAGCGTAAACTTAAACTTAAAGTCACATAATTTTTTTCATAGAATTAGCTGATAAAATGCGGCTAAAAGAATTACTCACTGTCTGTGTTTGCTCCTTTTGTCGTAACTTTGGAATTGTTGTTAGCCCAAAGCTACTAACTTCAAATTGCTTTTGGCAAATATATTAGCCTCTTGATAATTTTCAACAATAAATTCTTTGGCACACACACAGCCACTCACACCCACGCCCGACTTGGGCCGGCGCAGCCACTCAAAGAAGCTGGGGACTCGAATGTGCAGCACTTCAGAAAGTACAACAAAAGTCGCTCATGTTGCAAGCTGTCACTGGAACACTTGTCGCTTGTCGCTTGTCATTGCGCAGTTGCAGTTGCAGCTTCAGTTGGAAGGAGGTCTCTAATCGGGAAAGGGAATAAGCGAAAGGGTAACAGTGAAGCAGACAGTTCTCAAGGCGGGAGTCGCCGAACAGCAGCCAAAATGCAATTGCAAATTTAGTTTGTGGCAAACAGCGAAGAGGTCTGAAAGACGGGGCATCACAGATAACGATAGCAAACAAGTTTTCTAACCAAGTAAGCAGAAATCCTACAAAGTAAATCGAATGCTCTGCTATTGAGTGTGTCTCAAGCGATCAATACAAAGTTATCCACGATGTTTTGTTATGGAGACTCTTGTAAACATAGTTTAAAACTTTCCTTTCGTATATTAAAAATGTTTTGTAATATATCAGCTTCAAACCTCCTTATGTTTGCACTCTTAGAGAGTAAGGTCAACATGAGAGAGAGTGTTTTGATTACGGTGTGGTACTTGGGTAATCTTTTATTCCTGGTACTCTACTCACATTTATTTAGACATCGCCTCACATTGTTGCCGCGTCATTGTTCTAATTGCCATGGCGAAGTCCTCCTTCCCGCCTACCCCTCACTACATACACCCCGCGCTTTAATCTCCTCTAGGAGCTCTCGGTTCATGTCTTTGCTTTCACATGGCTGGCTTTTGTTTTAACTCAACTAATACAATTGCACCGTGGGGAAATGCTGCTGCTCCTGCTGTTGATGCTGCTAAAGTCAACGGCGTTGATTTTATTTGCCACAGAAGATGCATCAGTCTTTCGCGTCTCGAAGGATGAAGGCAGGAGCCTGCAACATTGCTTCTAACTTAATAAACTCGTCAAAGGTACAAAGTGAGCGGCATGTTAACAACTTCCGACTCCAGTCTGGGGATAAACCATCTGACATCGTATTGTTGCTGATTTTCATTTGGGAATTTACCCGTTTCTAAGCTGAGTGATTAATTTCTTGACTTGTGTGATTTACTTGCAACTGCAGCAACAGAGGCAAATTTTGCTGACGCTGCACCAACGAGCCACACAAAAGCCCACAATAGAACCACGCTGATAATGTTGTCTATCAAGTTTCTCCTTTTTTGACTAATGGCAGCAAGTAGCGAATTTTGACAGACAAATCCCTAGAGGAATACATAATCAGAGTGAATAAAAGTTGTAACACTGAAGCATCACAAGGTGGCACTAAAATTCATATTAATAAGAGGTCAATTGAAAGCAAAAGGAGCAACTAAATTTGGTTAAACTTAAAAGCGTGCAACACTGAACAAGGGCCAAGATCAAAGAGATCCCCTGGTATAAGAGTGTAAAAGGAACTCTAACAAATGTAACAACTTATAGTTACACAATTAGAGCTAAAAATATAAATATTACTAGAAAATCCTACATTTGCAGCAACTTTAGAGTGCAGCAACTTGCCATGTTAAATAACAGATTGATATGAATTGACGCAATGATTGCGAGTAGAGTGATTTGATGGTGCAAACAAGTGCAGCAATCAGACGGCACAAAGAAGACAATACAAAAGATTCAACACAACACACAAAACATATAGGAGACGTGTTTGGTATGCGGGATTCGCTTCATGGCAGCTGTTGACAGCCAATTTGGGTGATTTTTTGGTGGCATTTTGTTGCTTACACGATGCCGCAACGCGATATTGAATTTAATTTTCGTATAGAATAAACACCAGCCGTAACAACAATAAAAACAACGCGGAGCACAGCAATCGAAACAACAACAAGCAGACAGCATTGTTTGCTCACAACGCCCACAAGTATGCAACGCTTTTTGCGAAACCAACGCACACAAGCATACATATAGTAAGAGTGTATGTATATGTACTTGTAGATACTCTGACACTTACACCTGGGCCAGGTGCTCCTCGAAGCGTCAGTTAACATCGTTGGAAAGCCAAGCCAAGCCACAGACCAACAGTCGAGGCACGTAGTCAAAGAGCTGTTGTTGTTGCTGCTGTTGTTGCTGTTGTTGTTAGTGGTTCTGCTGTAGTTGTTGTATTAGTTTCAACTATTATTTGCCCATCAACAACTTGGCCTGTCCACTCATTGCTGTTGTTGCTCCAGTTGCAATTCACACAGCCCAACAACAAAAACAACAACACCAGCAACACAAACTCTTAAATAAACAACAAGAGCAAAGTAAGTACAACGAGTTGAACACCGCACAGATGTTTTGTTGTTTGTGTAGAACTTGGGAGCAGTGCAACTTGTGTATAATGACTTTGTGATGAAGTTTATATGGCCAAGGAGGGGCATCGCACGAGTCTAACCAATTATGATGCGGCTTTTAAAAATATTAGTTGTACTCAAATAACATACCATAGCAAAAACACCAAAATGTTTACAGTGAAGTTATTTATTTAAAAGTGTATTTAAGTAAACGTAAAGTTTGATACTGTGTTCTTAAATATGCCAGTACCTAGTCTAGTATAGAGAACTATATCAATCAACATTTATTACTTTTGACTAACTGAACTTTTGTAGGTGCTTGAAAATTAAAGACAAAACAAAATGCAATAGGGTACAACTTGGCATTTGATATTCTGATAATCTTACATGTTAGTCAATTGAGGTTTCCAAAAAATGTTCATAATCCATACAAATAAATATGTGGACTTTGAGTCGGGAAATGCGAGTTCATTATATTACTACAACTTTGAAGCACAAGATAAGACAATAAAATCATTTTATACAATTAAAGTTAATAATAACATAAGAAAATATTTTTAAATGCTTTTGTTAAATGCTTATGTAGTAGGTTTATGGCATACCACTACTAGTTAAACACTAACAATGCCATCGCTATAATTAACAGTGCCTTTATGAGTTTACCTAAGGTAGTGATCTCGCTCATACTAATAAGACAATGAACGACAGAGCTAGAACTTCTAGCAAAATAACGATTGATAGCGGTTCGCAAAAGTTTTCAGAAAATTTTTAACAACTTTTAGCAATTTTTTTTCAAAAATCTAGCAATTTTAGCTTGGAAGATTCCGGCAGCACTGGCTAGAAGGGACATAAGAAACGATAAATTGAAGAGGAGACGCAAACAAAAGAAGACGCGAAAAGCGCTGGTGAAATAAAAAGAAAGAAAAATTTACGTCTACACTTCAAATGGTAGATAAATTTAAAATTTTTGATTGCACTTGCTAACAATGTCCAATTAATTTAACAACTTTCCTTGAAATAACATTTTAAAAAATATTGCTTAATGATTAACTGGGCAATCATAATTAGGAATAAATGTAAAAACTTGTTCGTTTTTATTTTATAAAATGTTTTATAATTTTTTCCATTCAATTTTTTAAGTAGCTCAGATAGTCCCCGCTTCCTTACATAGATGTTCCATATTTTATTTCCACTTAAATAAATGTTAAATGCAATACTTCTATCGGAAAATTGTCTAAACTCATTATGTAGTGCACTTTTTGCCAATTTCTGTTCGTACAGTTTTTAACTTGTGAAAATTCTCTTTTGGGTCCGTCTGGCAACGAGCTCGTATGTGTGCTGTGAGTAAAGCTGTTATAATTGCATTACACGAAAAGGTGGAGGAAGTGGAAAGGTGGAAAATTTGGAAAAGGTAGAAAAGGTAGAAAAGGTGGTGAACACTTTTTACCCAACGCATCGTTGAATGGTTGCACTTGCAATTACAACTCAATAACTTTTGCCGGATGGTAGTTAACTTTTTCGCCTTGTTTGTTTAATTTGTTGGCAGCTTTTTGGTGCTCCTGCCGCCAGCTGCGTTTTTCTGCATTTTCGATTTAACTTGGCTGTTAAAGCACGGCAGCAGACCCCAAGCAAAAAAGTACAAATACCCACATTAAATTAAATTTGTATGGTTGCAGCGTTGCATACTCATACTTGCCACAATGCACAAAGTTGTAATTAGAATATGCACGCAAAACATGAAACATTATATTCAGTAAAAAACGACATTAGGTTGGTGTGGGCAGGACACTCAGAAGGTCATTTGACAGATGAACTTTTAAAAGCTTTTGAGCATCACAAACTATCAAATAATAACGATTATTCTATTTGCATAATGCGGCATTTAAGCGACAAATAAGCAAGCAGCACAAAAGCCAGACTCAAAAGGGGAATGCGAATAAAAAGAAAGAGAAAGAGAGAGAGAAGAAAGGACAGACTGGCACTCGAGACGTCTGTCAGGAAGATAGAAGACAGCGTCCAAGGGGAGTGGCAGGCACAAAGGACAATTGCCGTGCAGGCGACAATAAAAAGCTACTACGAATGGGTCAACTTGGGTTGATGATAAACTCCAAAATTCCCTCTAAAATAAATATAGCTAGAATAAAGATGAAGCTAATTTAGGATGTCTTGAAAGGACTTTAAATTATTATCATGAAATTTAAAGCTTTCCCAAATTGTCCAATAGCAATTCTTAATACAATTATTTTAGTTTGAAGGTCTGTAAAGTTCTTGAATGTTTTTAAATGCCTTGTTTGTTAGTTAGACGCATCATCTTTTAATTTTTTCCTAAACTAAATAGCTTTAACATTCTAAATTCCTATTCTTAAATACCCCATCATATCTTGCTACAGGGTACAAATATTAAAATGCGAAAACTGCGAGACAGCTCAAGAGACCAAACGGAAGCACTGAGGGATAACGGGCGGCCCAAGAATGCAATTAAAGTCAGAGCTGTAAGCAAGTTGGCAACTCGACAGCTCCGGGTAACACCAACACCGGCTAACAAGGAGATAAAGAAATGTTCCAATTGTTGTCACTTACCTGACCATTCTTGTACCACGTGCTGGAGGCAATGTCCAGATCCACCTCACACATTAGCCTAATCTCCGAGTGCTGTTCTGCATAGACGACAGACATTTCCTCGTTCGCATAAGGATTTGGTGGCACGGGGCGAAGTGGAAGCGCACGCGGCTCTTGCGGATCGTCATCGTCCATCAGAATCCCGTCGTCGCCACTCTTGGCAAACAAATCTCGCGTTGAGGTGCCGCTGTCAAACTCCTCTACATCATCTATAATAATCACGGGCTCCTTCGGCTTGGGCTGCATATCCTCTGGTGCCAGATGCACCGTGGAACGAGCTCGCTTCGCCTTCACCGTGCTCACTGCACCAGAGAGCGTCCTATTGGCAAAGGCTGTAACAGCCACACTAGTAGCCAATGTGGTGACACTAGGCATCGCCGTGGCCAACTGCAGTTCCAGTTCATCCTCCTCTGTCTCACGACGCAAGCGCCTTTTGGCCTCTTTGTGAGCTGCAGCCCTATGAGCCTGATGAGCACGTCGATTCTTTAGCTGTGCCTTCCACTTGGCCACCTTTAACTTGGCCTTTGCACAGTTCTTGGCACACTTCAACTCATCCAGCCCAAGGTCAACTGTCGAGTGATGTGTTCGCTGTGCATCTGTTCTGTATATGAAGGGATTCTCTAGAGGCGTTTGATCTGATATGCCACGCCATTTGTTGCTGTTGTGTGCGTGTTCGGCGGGTTTTTTCCTTATCTGCGACTTGGCGTTGATATTTTGTGGTTGTGTGTAGGTGGTACCTGGAAGAGACAGGGTAGGTTAAATATATAATGACAGTAAAATATTTAGAAATCACTTTAAAGGGGTGAAATTTATATGGGATGAAATATCAATTACACTGCAATCTTACATGTAAGCACAAGTGCCTACAAAAGTCATGAATTTATTTATGACGTTCCCTAATCCTCCTCAATGCATGCGAGAGGTCTTATATTTAGTTGCTTTGCTTTGTTAAATTGAGACTGTTATCCAGGAGTAATACTCCCAAGATAAAACCGATTTTGCCAGCATGAAATTCCTTTGGCATGCAAAATAATGTTCATGCTCCACTTTTGTTTGACTGCAGTCATGATTGCAGTTTTCTCCCCCTTTAGGTCGCAGTCACTGTGGCAACTCTGCACAACGTCTCTTGTTGATAAATTCACACAAGTGTATGACAAGCTTTCAAATGGTAATTAATGCCCATCTTAGACAGGGTACATCCCTCGGTCTTAGCCATAGACTTGGTATCAGACCCTGTCTGTGTCAAGTCTACATTACTCAGCCTGTTATCAAAGAGTACACGTTGTCTGGCAAAGGTTTCACATGGAAAGAGAGACTTGGCAACTGCAATAACTGAACACTCTGTGCGGGGTATGTGGAGTGGTCATTGTCATTTTCCAACATTTTCCAACAGTTTCCTTTGTTTTAGTGATTATCTGGTGAGGGGTAGGTTTACCTTTATTTAAGAGTGGGATTCATTGTGTCTCGTCTGTGTTTGCAGCTAAATTAAAACTGTAATTTTTCAAGTGAATGCACAAAAGTGTGCAATGCGACTAATAAATTTGCTCTCGCAGCCGTGGCAACCCATGGAACTCTTGTCTAGGCATAACTTTCGAGCTTTGGCAAATCCTTAAGCACAGCAGGATACACTGATGAGACATTGTACATGTGTGTACATACACTGTTCAAATGCGTCGCCAAAGTTGCAGAGAAAAACTCAATGGTTTTCCACCAAGTTGTTGAATTTTTTCCAGTGTATTCAACATATTTGGAGGGAAACCCTTCTGTTTTCACAACAGCTTAAAGTCCTGCTTCACTTCTTCAGCCAAGCGAATAACGATGATGCTGCTACATGTGTAGGCGTATTTGTGAGTGTGTGTGTGTGCGTGTGTGTATCTTTTTTGTTTACACTCAGTTGTAGTTGTTTGCGCTGTAACTTAAGTTGTAAATGAAGATTGCGTCGGAAATTGCACAAGACTGACAGCGCCTTCGCTGGAGCAAGGCGAAGAGCAGCCAAGATAAGAGGGTGGAAGCCAATCCATGCCGTTGCATCAACTCCGCCCATGTGCATGTAAATTTAATGAAGCTGCCACCTACACACAAAAACAAAGAAAAGGGGCGCGACTCATGCAATTTGGGCGTTTGAATCTCTCAGACATACACAAAATGTGCTGCATACGTTGCGGCGCATAAGTTGGTTGTGGCGCTGCTTTTAAAGCCCTATTCCTTAGAGAGGGGGGTAGTATATAGTACGTAGTACTTTGGTATGGTAGTCGAATTAAATGCACAATTTTCAATCTGTTCGAATTGGTTCTAAAAATAACTGATACCAGTCCGAAACTATGACTTGTATCTAACCCAAACCAAAGGTATCACAGCCCCTGTCCTTAAAGGCAATCAATGTCTATATAAGTTTCTCTACTAATTACAAGTATGAATAAATATCAATTCTCATTTAACGCAGATTGAATGTTATAAAAATATTTATATGATTTATTTAAATCTTTTGTAGCTGCAGAAAAACTTTCCAGTTGTTAGATAACTTTGTTTTTGTCAATTATTACAATCAGATTTACTGAAATGCTGTTCCCCAATATTTTAAAAGCTTTACTACAAATTGTTTACCAACAAAGAACCGGTTTACTGACTCGATACATTTATATTTGCATATACATGCATGCACTTTACACTTTATTTTATTCAGCTCGAACTCTATCAATGTGCAACTGTGCCAAATTGCGATTGCATTTTCATAAACTGACAAAAGACAAGCGGGGGCACTTGCGAGCACGCGGGGACACTTGGAAAACGCCGGATTTGGGGATGGTTTTGGTGTACCGGGCTTATTGGGCAATCAAGCGCTGGGATAATTACATGCTCGCATTCGAATATGTCAGCCTGATTATAGCCTGGCCAATTGGGTCTACTAGGCGGTGGCAATTGTGTCTGCAGTGACAGTCTCGTAGAGCCACATTAAACAAGCAATTTTTATATTGATTTTTATCAGCTTTATACTTTTTTCTGCTCTCTTGAATTTTTACATATTTTTAAGCATTCAATATTTTTTAATGCATTTGCATAACATTCGAAATGTCGCGTTGTCAGAGTTCAGCTCTTTTTTAATTATGTCAGCAGTAATTTCATGCACTCGTGTGCAGTTTGTGTCTGTGAGGTGCAAGGACCTCCATATATATGTTGCCAATAATAATATTATTTTATGCAAATTCAAAATACTCACTAAAAAGCAGACGAATCGCAAAAAATCTTCTGAAAAAGTGTATATTAAATAAATATGCAAGCAATTATAATCCATGATCTATGAACATGCAAATTCACTTCCTGTGCTCAAATTACGTCTGACTTTTGATCAATTAAGGCATTTTAACTGATTTTTAATTTGAGTGGCTTCCAAATGGTAAACAATAGCTCATTGAACAGTACTCCAGTTACAACATAGCAAGCTCCACTGTACACCAAGAACACCCCATGGTACATCATGCCCAGCGTGAATGCTATCACATGTATAAGACTTGTGCATTGATTAGGTTAATGTCCTTAACGTATAATGCCAACTGGCTTTTCGCTCCCTTCCCTTTGCCACTCCCCCTGCTCCACATGTGCGTCTGTGTCCCCTTTTGTGCTCAGTCAAAGGGAGCACTTAAGGCTCCTTACAGCCCCACGACTCACGTATGTTGACTGAACCGCTTAGCGGTGTTCGCATGTGTCTGGCACTCGTTGCAGTTGCACCTGCACCGGCACTGGCACCAGCACATGCACCTGTGCTTACTGTACTTACTGTACTCAGGCTTTTGGCTTCTGTGCATTGTTTAAGTTCCATGACGTCGACAACTTTGCCAACCGCCACTTAATGCAAACGAAGCGAATAGGTTTGAGGTTGTACTGTCTCTGTCTGTATCTCTTTCTCTTTCCTCGTTTCTGTCTCTCCCTCTCTTTATTTTCCTTCTCCTCGGTATCTCTGTTTCTGTCTTTCTCTGTGCCTGCACTTTATCTGGCATGTTGTGCGGCTTTTGTGGCAATGGCTGCGTGGCAAACCAGCAAATACTTAACAACAACAGCAACAACAATAACTGTGCCATGGAAAGATGTGTGAGTTTTGGCATTTTTGTTACTTCTCTCAAGTTCCCCCCCAACTCTCCCTATCTCCCGTCGTTCCATCTCGCTCATTTGTAATTTAAACTAAAAGCGTTTTAATCGATTCCAAATTTATTGCAATATTATTTCTGTATTCGCCACAAGCCAAATAAACCTGAAAGTTGTCCAGTAATTTACTTGTTTATATTCACACGTGTGGCTTTAAGAAACCGATGACATTTGCAAACTTATTGATTAATCTATTTCCAGTAATCTTTAGATTATATTGCTAATATCGGCTGTAATTTTATGAACAGTTTTTTACTGACTACCATATGTCAGAAATATTTGTTTTTGTCAGCAGCACTTAGTGCATCATTTTAGAAGCTGTACTCAAAAAGATTACAAGGTTCTATTAGGTTTGTCAGAGCAAATGAGCGTAACACGTAGAAACCGGCTTTTTCGACCCCATATAGGGGTCGATATAGCAATCTCAGCGACTATAAGAGCTGCGGCAACCAATCTTTGAAGCAAACTTTGAAGTCCTTCGACATGTCAGTCAACTGAAGTTATTTTTACATTATTGACACGCCCCCACCATTTTTAAAAATATTTCTAAACCACCATAAATTGAATACTACTAAAGTGACTGAATTCACACCTTACGTGTATGGTGCCATTATAACAATTCTCACTAAGTTTGATATGAATTTTTCAACTATTTCCATTTGATTCTATGGGGGAACGCAAACTAGAATGAGTACGGGGTAGTTTATAGTCGGCTCGCTCGCCTGTAGTTTTCATAACTGGTTTTAAATTAAGATTTTAAAAATATAAACTTTTAACATATTTATTTTCACATTATAAATAAGTGTTTAGTGTGGTCAAAATGTATAGTTTAGTTAAAAAGTCTATTTGCTGCTTGCAATTCTGGGTTCTGAATCAAAAACTTAAAAATGTTCTTTTGGAAAAATTTAAAACGAACTGCTATAGAATTTTTGTAGTTTTGTTACTCCACAATATGTGAAGAGTTTTTGCGAACTCCTTGTCTGCCTGTCAACAGTTTGATAAATTGCATGTAAGTGCTGACGCCAATTAAAGCACTTTATATCGTTGCATCCAGCTTTCAGTTGTCGGTTGCCAGCTACCAATTTTGATGACCATCTACCTCTTGCTTTTTTCTCTCTTATTTAACCTTGATGGAGCTTTAAAGTGGAATGAAGTAGCTTGCAAGTTACCAGCCTAATAGAAATGAATGCCTTTAGCTGCCAGCATCTACACTCTCTCTCTCTCTCTCTGCCTCTTGCTGTGACTCCCTGCCTCTCGCTTTAAATTTCTCTCTGTCTCAAATTCTCTGGGCTGGCCATGTGCCTTACCCATATTTCTCACTTCAGCACGCGCACATTACAGGCAAAAAACAAGGCAAAAAAAATAGATAAAACATCATATTTTATGGTGAAAGTTGCTTGGGTCGTTTGCTCTATGTAATACTCTCAGATGTAATGGTACCATATCTCAAGGTAGCTCTTATCTCTCGCATTATTTATGTAGCCCTGTGAAGCTGCCAAAAAGGTCAGCAGTTTGTTTTAACAAACAGAAGCAATTCTTTTGGTTTATGTTCAGTTTATATTTGAAAATAATAACGAACTTGAGGGCAGTGATCTTAGCCAAGAATGTCTCGTATGTGTTGTCACTAACTAGATATTTCCTTGGTTTCACTTTTTGTCTCATTAAGTGGGGCCTCATTTAGTGGTACTACGTGCTCTGCCAAATCCCAACTACAATTAACCACATATACCGAAAAGTATGCTACAGTTTTCTGCTGAGCAAACAAACCGACAGGACAGTCAATGTCCTGTGTGTGTGTGTGTGTCTATGTCGCCAACTTATGTTTTGGCATGAAGTAAACGCCAGAAATGTTCAATGCACGTAAATAACTTCAGACTAACATTTGAGGGCCACGTGACCAAATTTCGATCGAAACTTAGTTGCTAGCGTGAGACTTTTTTTCACATCGACTGCTTATAGTTTTCTTCTTTTTTTTGAGTAGCCGGCAGACGATGGTACTCGACTTTATCGTGTTTTCATTTTAGACAGCATTGCCTTTTTAATTTGTGCACATTAAACATTACAAGTGGCAGAACGAGAAACTTGCCACACCATTTTTCTGTTTGTTTGTTTGCATCCATTTTGCTGTTGCTGTCGTTTGAAGACTTAGCCGCAGTTTCGAGTTAATGCAAATAAAACAATGTGAAGAGCAATAAAAGTCCTTGCAGCAGTTTGTTGTTTTATTTTACTAGAGCTTTGCAGACTGCCGCATAATTTATTTATTAATGCTGTTGGCTGGGCGAGTAGACTTGGTAACACTTTAACTATTTTTCTAAATAAATAAGTCACGGTTAAATTCATCCTTACCCAATTTAGACTTCACTTTAAGGCTATAGGAATAGTTTGTTAATATGACTTGATTTCTATTATTTTATTTAGTTTTTATTAATCCCACAAAATATTAAAACACTTTTAAAGAGCATCTCGCAGTGAGTTAGATTCCCACTGTTGTGCAGTAGGAAGAGTGCAATTAAAATGATAATTTCACAGTAAAGTGTCACGCCCCAAACATGCTGCATTTAATCTTTCCCTTCCATCTCTTTTCCCTATCTCTCTTGCTCCCTCACCCCTCCCTTTGCTCTCCCGCCCGCTAGCTGCAGACCAAAGAGCGGCACAATTGCATTTCGCACGTACTGTGAATTATAACCTGCCGCATAAAAGTATGCTATAATTTTGCGCTTAAATGATGCGTGCTCAGTTCCTGTGGCCAGTTTTTCACATTTTCCCGTTTCCAGTCTTTTTTTTCTCCATTTCGGGCTCGGTTCGTGTTGCTAGGTTCACTGCCCACTTTGCTGGAATAGTTTTTTGTATGGTTGCCTCGTCGTATCTGTTTTAGCAAGTACTCCACCAACTATCCTCCATGGCTCCCATCAGCTGCTTTTATTGCATTCCCAAACGGTAGCCATTTTTTATGTACTTTAATTAATTCGCTTGACCGAAAACAGAAAAAAAAAGGAAAGAAGAAACCAAATCTTATTAATTTTAGCTTCTCATGATTAGACTCCAATGGATGCACACAAATCCAATAAGACAGGCGCTTCAATTAAAATCAATAATCAAAGTGGAAGGGTCCCAAGAATAAATGAAGAAGTAGCCGTAAGGCTCTCTCCATATTACCTTCCAATTCATTAAACCTGCCATCAACCCCACCAACCATTCTTCCTTCGTCCTTTGCCGCTTGTACTCTTCTTTGGACTTCAAGCAAATCTATTGGTCAGCACGTTCTGAATTTGTGACTGTTTCACAGCATGAATTAAATGCAGCATTGATTATATCGAGCTGCTCCAAACTAGATAATCATTAACAAAATAACATAATTACATTAATAGTAATTTTATGTGTCTTTATCATAGAAATAGTAACATTGTTATTTTAAATAGTTAGCAAACCCAAATGATATTAAACATAGCTTCAATTTTCAAATTCTTTATTAAATTCCATTCCATATTATTAAATAGCTGATCAATACTTTAGCTGGGTACATATTTGTTGCTGACTTTTGATTTAATACAGATTCATTTGTTCTTTCGCTTCTTGCACGCAAAGAATTTCATTTTATTCCAATTTAATTTAATAAATCACTCGACTGGCTCATTGTCTAAGCCAAAATATACAGACACCAACACATTCATGTACAAATATATATTTTTACATGAGGTATATATAAATACATATATACATATGCCCCATTTGATACTTCGATTCACGTACAGACTGGAATACTCAATCATTTTTACACTAAAGCCAGGCAGGCAGTTCTCGCCCTTTATCCCCATGCTCGTCCTTATCAAGCGTAAATAATCAGAAACGTTGGCTAAATATTAAACACATGTAGGAGAATGCTTTATGGGCTCGAATCATTCGCTCGGCTCAATCAGTTGGCATTAATAGGCCGGCCCAGAAGGTCCTTTTCCTAATGGTATAAAAAATGATGCAACTGCCCAAGGGTTCAATATCCGAAATCTCAAGCAAAATACAAGGAAACGAAACAATCGATTATTTTTCAAGTCGACTTTTAGTTAAAGTCGGTCTCTAAAATGTAATAAAACTGTTTACCACTCATGAATATTTTTCATTCACCCAAAAACGTCAAATATTTTGGAATGCCGGGCAGAAGCCACTGCCAAAATGTACGTTAAATATTTAACAAAAGTTGCAAATTACGTGCAAAAAGGCAACTCGAAGTTACAGGTACTAAAACATTTTAATAAACTGTTCTCATACATTAAGAGGTGGGTAACTCACACACACACACACACACATACATCTGTCGACACACGCACTTGCGCACGTAATTGGCGGCAAAACAATTAGTAACGTTTTCCAGGTGAGTCAAGAGGACTTTGTATCTATCTGTGCGAGTGCGAGTGCGAGTGTGTTTGAGTTTGCTACCAGCAGCTTAAAATGTTTTACACAAAAGTGTTCGGAAGAGTATGTGGCAAAAACAGCAAAAATTGACGAGCTAAATGCCAATGTGACGACGTGCACCTAGGCAAGGGCAACAAGGGAAAGGAAGGGAGCCAAAGAGAAGTAGATGGTCCAACAGTTGTCAGGTGAGTCTGCTCAAGAGCCACAGCCAAAGCCAAACCAGTAGCAGAAAATAGGGTCTGAACTAGAAGTCGAGCACTGCAACACATTTCTGCAACTGCCACATTGCAATTGCCACTGCAACTGCAGTTTTATTCCATTTTGGGCTTTCAGCCAGCAAAAACATTTTACTCGCTTCTGGCCCGTAATAAATTACCGTAATTTCAAAAACACTTAGTTGGTGTGCTTGAGCGATTGCCATCATGTGTGAATGTTCGTGTGTGTGCGAGTGTGCCAGTTAACGAGGAGTGCGTAGATGTGACTATTTGAAACATTTGCATACGTGTGTGTATATATAATTTCTTTTTAGACCCCGTACTTTAAAAAAGAGTAGTGGTAGGTTTGTCAGAAGCGAAGTGTGTGTAACAGGTAGAGAAGGCATTTCCAATATATGTTCTTGATCAGCATCAACAGCCGAGCCGATATAGAAATATCAGTATGTTTGTCTGTTTGTCTGTCCGTCCGTATGAACAAACAGATTTCAGAGATGGTAAGAGCTACAAGTTCGAGCTTGGTCTTAAACGATCGCATATTTAGTCAGTCAATACAAGAGTCTTTTTTTTTTCGATGCCACGCCCCATTCGCCCACAATGAGCAAAAAACTAGTCACACGTCCGAAAAAACGTCCAAATTTGGAAAGCAAACTGTTGTAACATTCAAGTGAATGATACCAGTATAACTATCCTCACCAAGTCTAATCAAAATCGGACAACTGTAACCCATAGCTCCGATAGGACTGATCTCAACTAAACTCACACATTATGTGTATATTATGACTTCATATATCCTTACCAAGTTTGGTCTAGATTGGACAACTCTAGCCTATAGCTCCCACAGGATAAATCGGTCACAAATTGGTGTAATGACTACAGGGCCTTTTACAGCAGGTTTGCTCTGCAGAAGACTTCCTTACTTGTTTTGAAAGGCAACAACAGAAACAGTTCTCTCGCTCGACAAGCGTAAAAAGCAAAGAAATGTCGTAATTTCCGTTTGAAGAGTAGCAGCTGGCAAGTTGCAAATGTCAAGCATTTACCTGCATGCACACACACACACACACACACAGACGCATACACCTACAACTGTCTGTCAAGGTTGGCTCCTTGATTGGCTGCATGGGAGGCTGCAGAGAAGCGGGGTACAGTCTTAATGGAAAAGTCATGCTACTGTCGCCAACTGCATGTTGTCAGCCAACAACAGATGATACCACGATCAGAAGATGTCGAATTCGACCTACTTTTGCTGAAGTAACATAAAATTAAATTAATTTTTATAACAACTAAAGAAATGATAAATTGGCTAGCAACGGAACTCTGTAAAATTAAGTTTTCTTGATTTCTTTCAGTCCACATGATGTATGCTTCATATCAGCGAGTGTCTTTTTGCAACGTAGTCAACGTTCTCGAGTGCAACTGTTGCACATCCCACGAGGGGCTTCAAAATGTGCAAAAGATGTCCCAAGAAGTCATGAAGTGAATGCGACAAGAATTTTAAGAGACGAATGAACTTGCCAAGCAAACTTGTTTGAACAACTTGTAAAAGGTTAGCAAAAGCGTTGACTGAATTCCTACACTTTGCCCACCTTCACCTTCAAGCAGTGCTCGTTACAACGAGTACTCACTGTACTCTGTGCACTGAACACTTAGAGCTGAGCACTGTGTGGACACTTGAAAACAAGCTCATCAACTGTGACAACACACAAACGTCGGCATGACGATGATGTAGCCTCGTTGGCAACGTGTGACATTCCCACTGGCATTCAGCGCTCCTTCAGCTCATATCCGTTTTCCCCCTGCCACTAGCGGTCTCCTTCTTCCCTCTTCAGAAGACACAGTTTGTGACAGTCGCTGCCCATTGTCTACTGTTCCATTTCCAATCGAAGGCGTTTCGATGTCATACTTTGATTTAGTTTGGCTTCAAACTGTACTGTTCAACGCGGCTACGTTATAAATTGCACAGCTATTTAATCTCTTTTATTAATAAATATATATACCCAAGACTAGTTTGTCATTTTACGTCAGTTTAAGAAATTGCTGAAAATAAATTTTTGGTTTAAACAAAAAAAATATTTGCCTAAAAACTCTGCGATACAAATGGCTAACTCTGGCATGTCCAGAGCAGCTCCCACTGATGCCAACGGCATGGAGCTGCAACAGCTGATTTTACGCAGCTACAAATCGATGAACAGACTGGTTAACTTCTACAATGGGCAACTGCACGACGAGCTGGATAATCTGATGGTATCCATACAGCAAGAGCGACGCCAAACTCGCTGCATCAGTGAACACAGCTCACAGCTTACGGAAGCACTTGATTTAAAATGGTAAGATTATGTTTGTGTTCTCATAATAAAATATCGCAATTTATTGACAGAATCGCCATAGTTTAGCAGGATTTAATAAGCTGAGCCAAAACCTCGTAATGCGTCCCAGTTGCAGCAGCTTGGATCTGGATGGCAGCTCGAAATTCCGGCATATTTAAGTCCAGCTTATCACCCAAAGGATTTACTTCAATCAATGTCAACAAATTTGATTTAAACTCGTTGCCACTACAGAATGAATTGTTCTACCGATTGTAAACAAGCTACTGAGTAAATGACTATATCAAATATATAAGGCGAATTATAATAATTTTCTTTTTAATATATGTAATTAAGTATTTAGATGTAAAAAACGGTGCATTGCCATGGGATACCATATCTTTAGTAAGGTAGTGCAGATTTCTTCATCCCTTAAGTAATTAAATTTATTTAGAGCAATTAAAATTACTCCAGCAAATTAAAGTGTTGATGGATTTTTGGCTTTCGTTGACAACGGTTCAAATTAAATGAATAGCTACGAGTAAGCAACATATCTGGTATCAGACGACCTCATTTTCATAAATTTTTGCCATTATTCTCCTTCGTGCTCAAGTCAACTCACAACAAACCCTCCCTTAGCAGCCAAGAAGAAATCAATTTTATTGAGCTTCATCAAAAAAGCGGAAAAATAAAGTCCCCAAATTCATAAAAGAAAACTGAGATTCCAAGTAGAAAAACAAAATGGGAAAAAATTTTAAGAAAATATGTTGATGGCCCGCAGCTAAAATATTATTAAAGTTAAGAGCATAAACAAAGTGACATCGTTGGGGGTGTTATTAAAGAAAGCCCAAGCTGGAAACTTAAAAGTTTGATAAAAGATATATAATTAATGCTAAAATCGTTTAAAAAATACAATAATACTGGAATCTGAGTCAATGCTGAAATGATTTTAAGTAAATTCTTTATAGCAAAATATCGATTATTGATAGTTTAAGTTTCAGGGCAACTTTTCTAATTTTCAATTTGAGGTTAGGTTCGCAGTGACGTGCGGCCAACTTAACAATGTGGTGAAATCATATCGGATAACAGCTGTTTCTGACGTGTATAATAGTATTTTCATCAAGTCACTACACTGTGAGACGAAATTTTCAGAAGCACAAAAGATCCTTTTGAGCAGAGAAGTTTTTTGCGTAACCTACAATGAAGCATAAGAAGAAAAGCAAAGAATCCAAAAGCTTGAAAGTGCAGGGAAAGCCGGAGAACTACTTTAATCTTTGTCAACAGCAATGCAGTGGTACTGATTTAAACGCCATTCAGTCCGAAGAGACGTACAATATTAGGCCCGATGCCCAATCCGTATTGAATTACAAAAATATGATCGCCTCGAAAGCCATTGAGCGGGAGCGTCAGAACCGTTCGCGAGAGGGACAACTGCTGGGCGAAAAGGAGCTGCCAGGAGTAATACAATGCTTGGCACGTGTCTATGATTTCCAGAAGTGTTGCATGATAGAAAAGGCTGTTGAACCGACTGTGAAGGCTGTGCCTGTTGTTGTCGCTCAGCCAGAGCCACCGAAACTGCAAGAGGTGCCAATTGTTCCGCCAGAGCTCGAAACCATGAAGAAGCCATATCCAAACATACGTGGCAACTCTATAACATTGTCGGAGTACAATCGTCGTAATCAAGAACAACGTCTGAAGTCTGTTGAAATGCCGCGACACCAGGTTAGTTCCATGATTCGACAACCCTCTTGCATACCAAGCCATGTGAAGGAAACTCGAGGAGGGAACGATCCGATTATAGTGGTGCCGTCGGAACAAGCAAGTATGATCACACTGCACAATGTGCAAATGCTGCTGCAGGAGCGTCGTTTTATTCCACCAAGTCTGATGAGAGGCAAGGACCCAAAGCGCCTGGAGGAAGTCATCATCAAGCGGAACTATCGTGGCACGGAACAGCGCTATCGGGCTATCGATAATGTGTCAACTCTGTCCAGAGAGAACTGGGCAAAGGTGGTGGCTGTATTTGTCTACAGTCCCTACAACCAGTTTATTGGCTGGCCATTCCAAGGAGATCCCGATGCCATCTGCCGTAATGTTTGCGCCTTCCACATCCACTTCCGGGGACATCCCATATATCGGGAACTGGAGGAGCTTAATATCAATATGTTGCGCTTGCACGAGATCGAACGAAATATGGATAATGAGGTTCTAATGGATTTTTGGCGTAAACTGGATCTCTATTTGAACCGAGCCAATCCCCAGATGGGCCTTCAATCGGGATTAAAGTAATTATCATGACCGTTCATTCCGATTTCGATTTCGCTATAACACAAAATGATATAAAATCAATAAATAAAATTGAATCAACTGCCTCAATCAGGCACAAAGACAAAGAGGGCCGTATCCACCCACACACACACACGGCCAGACTTACATATACTTGTGATATAGGGTGGGGTAGTGGGGGATTGCCTGATTTTAACGCCGATAATAAAAAGTATGGCAGCAGTGGAAGATTGTGACGGCGCATCAGAAAAATGTATCACGTAAGTATAAAAATCATATAAAAACGTTTCGAAACTGCAAAGTTGGCAAAAAAATTAAGAGCACAAACAAGTCATTGGAGGAGCGGGTGGGTGGCGTGGGGCGTGGCACAGGGGGGCATGTGTAAAGGAAATGAAACGCACGCGTGAGGCAACAACTAAATGACCCACAAAGGAGCAGTTGTCTTATGTATTCTATTTCTATACACCCACCCACACGCACACACACACAATGGAATCTGTGTGTAGTTCCTTTTGGTACGGCAATATGCAGAGGGATTGCTGTTTATACATAAATTCTACGCCTGTGTGAGTGTGTGTGTGTTTAGTAAGTAGTTGGGAGCTTAACATCGGCGCATAAAAATCACTGGAAAACCGACAAGTTTTATATTTAAATAAAATGCAGGAAATGGCACGACACATATGGGGCCTTCAGGGCTTGAGGGTTTAGTACATTGGTGTAGGAAGGTAAGCCATAAAATGAATCTTTGCACAAGTGAAGCTGATGAAAGCTCCAAACGTGACTAAAAACACAATTGGATAAAAGTCGAATTAGGTAGGTATTTCGATAAATGGACTATATGTTATCGATAGGGATAAGCGGTATTTCGAATGGATTCTGTGGACTTTGTGCTATCGATAACGATAAACAAAAAGGTATTTCGATATTATATCAAATGTGTGTTATCGATAACGATAATTATAAGAGATACTTCGTTAAATATATTGTTTGTACTGTACGTTATCGATAACGATGTCACAACAGGTATTTCGATCAACGGATTCTTACACTGTATGTTATCGATAACTATAAACAACATAATGTTTGCGTACTTCATTTTCTGGTATATTTCATTACAACTGGATAAAATCATTCAACTTATTAGAACTGTTTACTACTTTCTTTTAAAAATCGTTTTAAATAATAGTGGAAAATTGTAACTGCATTTTAAACCCATGCACGGTCACACTGAACATTTTGCGTCGAACAGCTGTTCACAATAAATAAGCAAGATTTCATTTACGCAGTGTTGTGTAATTGTGAAGAACAAAAGAACCCACTATGATGTAATACTCAAAACATCACAGAAATTGAATGAAAATTTGTTGGCTAATTTTCCTGTTTTATCCCATTGTACGCCTTAACAGCAGCAAGTTAGTTAGCTGAAAGTAGCAGCCACTTTCTTCTGTTTGCCAATCGGCTTATTGTCTTACAGATAACTCGATGACTTACACAACGTGTGTGAGACAAAGGCAGGCTGATTGGAATGCGTTGGTAACGATGGCAATGGTGACTGTGGTGGTGGTGGTGGTGGTAGTGGAGCTGGAGCTGGAGGTAGGTGGTAGTGCTACTCGTGGTGCCATGGATGGTGATGTGCCTGTGCCCATGCCCGTTCGTGTCCCACACATGTGTGAGTAAATCGAGTTTGTCGCCAATATTCAATTTTGTAAATTGAAGCAAAGTAGAAATAAAAAGTAAAATGAAATCGAATTCGTGCGAGCTAAGATAAAAATTTACGCACATGGGAGGAGTACAGGAGGGTACGAGTTAGATGACAGAATTTCTATCAACGTGCTAGAAATTGAATAAACTGAGCGAAAAGCGTTATATTCTGAAGAAATTGTGCTTTTCAAGCGGCTAATCGAGATATCCATTGAGCCACGTATTTAAAGTTTAAGTAAACTGATTCGCAACACAGTGAAATTAAATAGTATTCCACCACAACTGTAGTGACTGTCCATTTAAGTTCGTAAGAGTATTGCTGAAACACACCTTATAAATTGTTTATTACATGTGTGTAATGTTAAAGCCAATTGCCAGTTGCTTAAAAGGTTTAATGCCACAATACACTTAATACATATTTAATCTGAAAACTGGGGCAGGAAACAAAAGAAAAACCGTTGAGAACTTTTGGTTGTTAAAGTATTTTGTTTTTCCACTCATATTAAGATAGTATCATTTGCTGGTATTACTTGAGATTTAACACCGATCACATACTTGCTGTGAAATTTCTCACTACTGTAATAAGTTTCCGACTATATCCGAGTTGAAGCTATAAACTAGAAAGCAGCGCAGCTTTTCTAGCTCTTTTAAATCCCTCTGCGTTGGAAAACTTTAAAGCATTGGCTCAAGTTTCAACTTGGCCAAAACAAAAAACTCACGAATTTTGTTAAACAACTTTAGCTGAACCAAATCAAGTGGTTCTCATTTAGAGGGATGTTCAATTTACTGCATTGAAAAAATCACTTTCAATTACTAGAAAATATTTTTAAGCAAAATAAATAAAATTTTCGGCTTTTATTTAAATATGCATCACTTGTTTTTGTTTTGAATAATTATATTTTTTATTTACCACAGCATAAATTGGCGGTTTAATTATATGCAGTGAAAGCTCTACTCGCGGACAGCTCCCTCAGGCGGACAGCTCGCTTAGCAGTACGAATTTTACAGTTTTTTAGCATAAAATCCGTTCTCTTAGGCGGACGTATCCCTTGGGCGCACAAAAATACTGGAACCGAGGCTGTCCGGCCAAGGGAGCTTTCACTGTATATTTAACTATAATTATTATAATGCCTTGTTAATGACTTGAACAGTTGAAATTCAATTTAAAAACACTCATTTTTGTTAAGTGTAAATCTATTAATAAATTGCCATTTTATGCGTATTAATGATTTCAAATGCAATTACTGTTATTTTATTATAAATGATTTTTATCTGTAGTGCTTTGATTTGGTAATTACTCATTCTTGTGGTGCATTGTATGATATAACCGCACATAGAACTTAAAGATTTACGGCCAGACATACTTTTAAATAGGCAAAAGCTATTGTAGGTGTAAATAAGACGTGTATACTTTGAGTTAAGTCTGATCATAAGCACTAGACAAATACCGAAAGTCACTTTCAGTCAGTTGGTGCTGCCTGTAATACAATTATCCCACTGGTACCACAGGAATGTGGAGTGTTGAATGCCAAAAGTGGGCACTGCAAATGATTAAACTTGAGTAAATTCAGTGCAAACAACTGTTTGGTTAATTGCATTTCAGCATCAGTTCTGTAAGCTGGCAAACGAACACGAATCGTATTTACTTTACAAGTGCTGCATTGAATGCAACCTGTGGCACTCAGTATTCAGAATCCCCAACTCACAATCCTCAACTCCTCAGCTCACAATTCGCAATTCACAACTCACAACTCACAGTTACCAACTCTCAACTAACAGTTCGTGTGCGAGTATAACTTTGAGTGCGAGTATGAGTGGGTGCGGTCAGCACGGTAACTTTTCAACTTGTGCCAATCAAACAAGTTCAATAACGGTAATTAACAGGACAACGACAGCAGCGAACTGAAGCCATTTGGCCTGTAATTTGTGAAAAGTTCAAAGCTATTAGCATGTCCCTTGTGCAAGTCCCTTTTCCTATGCCCATTCCCTGGTCCACTTCAATTTCCACTACCGTCCCTGTTCGCAGTCCTAGTTCTACTCATAGTCCTGCTGCTCTATTCATGTTCTCTCGTGTTGTCGTTTGTCGGCATCAGCGGCGTTAACGGAAGTTCGCTAGCCCTTGCCCAGGGCTAATGACAGAAACTGCCGAACGTCGCGTTGCGTCGGTTAAAGCCCATTAGGCAGGGAGCGGGCTGAAGGGGGAACACGACATTTTTGTTGGCCCTTAGTCGTTTAGGCCCTGCACTTGGCCATTTGGCACTCGGCATGTCAGTTTTGATTGAACCTGATGGACGCGCCTAATGTGGTTTAATTGTGAATGATGTGCAGCAGTCACAGCGGATGCTCTTAATTGTTATTAATGTCCACTTATAAACCGTCCTGTCATTCAGACATAGTCAGAGCCGGAATTATTATCAGGCAAGTGCAACAAGATGATAGTAACGTGTAGTTCATTTGTAGTGGGTATTCAAGTACCACTGTGCAATGGGCATGAACTGTACCTTAAATTTGAGTCAATTTTGGCAACAAATTTAAAGGCATGTAATGTAAATGTGTGTGACTTTTGGTAGTTAATTCAGATTTGTGCAGATTTATAATATATATATCATTCTAATACTCTGTTTAACAACATAAAATATTGACTTTATTTATGTCCTTGCAATTGCATTCATAATGTGACAAAAAAACAAAACGTTAATTAATTGATGAGTTTACTTATTCATTTGATTTTTTGCTCCCCCTAAAAATAGGTCATTCAGCGGAATGCAATTTCAATGTTTCAGCAGATCTGTGGTTTTAGGCATTTTTAAGCTCATACAAGCAAGCTACACGAGGACTTGCAGTACTCTTACCAAAATCCGGATACGGCAAAAGCCGTTGGAATCGAGAACACGCGACCTGACAGGCCGGAAGCATGGCAACTAGCCCAGGGCAGAAACGGGTCAAAAAATATCTGGGATGGGGGAAGAGGAGGAGAAAGAGCATCCGCTTTACTTCATTCTTTCGTCGAGGCAGCCACTTTAGAAACAGAACTTGAACATGAGTGCAATCAAATGTATTACATTTTGTGCAACTTAAGCGACGACTGAAGTGCCGAAGACAGCTGACAGAGAGAGAGAGAGAGAGAGCGAGTGGGGAAAAAATTGGAGTGATTCATACATCCGTCTTTGGGTGCAATGATTTCCTGGGGAAAAGTCGAGTCAAGGCTACGGCTACGGCTACAGCTACAGCTACGAAAACTAAACAGATGAAGTGCTTGCCAAGATGATGCACAGACGCCGTAAAGTATGCACCATGTGCCATAAAAATGGGCCAACGGCAAACAACTCGGATAAAGGAAATTGCTAGAAATGCATTTTGTGGCTTATGTGCCATGAAGCAACAACCCAAGCCCAAACCCAAACCCCAAATTCAAACCAATCCAAATCCCCATACCTCATACTTAAAGCCCAATCTGAGATCCAGACTGTTTCACCTTGAGCTACATGAGCAGCAACGTCTGGAAAATCAATTGAGTTTGCTCGACAAATATCCGCTCGAAATCTGAGCAGTACTGACTGCAGTGACTTTGTTGATTTACTCATGAACAGCAGATAGTTGATACTGATTGCGGCTCGTAAGGGCCAAGCAATTAAGTATAATCGCATCAACATTATGCAGAATAAAGGGTGTTAAATTTTTACAAATTTCATGTGTTTACTCAATTGGCTATAATGGCAAGATGGATGCTACTGACGATGGATAGATTGTTGGTGCAAGTTATTTGGAGTCGTAACTATAAACAACTAATCAAAGTCAGTCGCAAGCAAAGCAATATTCTGGGGCACACAATTTAAGAGTAAACAATTTAAAAAATCATGTACAAAAAGCTAGACAAACTCGAAAAAGGATGCACAACCGAAAGGAGTAAGTAAAGAACTTTATACCTAAAAGGGATTTATTTGATGACTTGTCTAACTCGTGCCTTTGACTCACACGATAACACTGACACTCCTCCCCTGCCCCGCCCCTTAGCCAGCTGGCGATGCAGCACTTTTGCAAATTAAGTTTCAGAACTTTTCCCGTCTATTTGGCAGTCAGAAAAGAGAGAACTAGACGAGAGAGAGCACTGAAATGCGACAAAATGGAAAGAAATTAAATGCATTTTGAAAAATGATAAAGTAGTTGCCATTTTGGAAGCCCTTGCGATAAGAGTAGGTGTTCGTGGAGGCCAGGGTAGGAACAAGAGAATGCTCCAAAACAGGAACACTCAGAATAAACAAAGTATAAACCGTTCCTGTGAGCCAGAAGGGATTTCCCCAGTATTTGTTTAGAATTACTTAACCTCTTCACCTCTCAAATATTTCAAATAATCGCAACAGTTTTTCACAGTAATCAATAATTTTCGACGACTATATTTATTATTTTTTACTTAAAAAAATCATATGCACTTCGTTCTTTCGGTGTTCCATTTGTTTACACTGCCATAATAATTTTGGATAATTTTTCCCATTTGAGTAAGAAGTTTCAAAATAAAGTGATAAAAAAAACAAGAAAGAAAAGTAGAGTCGAGCACGCCCAACCGTATAATACTCTCTGCATTTTTTTCCAGGTTAAATTATTAAAATCGGTATCAAGATATTACAATATCTAGTACTTGCATTAAAACACGTTGAAACAAAAACAATCTAAGCAAAATCAAACATCTGTTTGTATGCGAATACACATACGTTTGACATTATATGTGTTTATACATGTACATATGTATGTGTGTATTCGGCCAGCGACTGCCGGCCGCGCTGTCGCCACACAAGCAACGAAAACGTTTCTGTCTCGCTTGCACTCATTAGTGATATTGCGTTCAATTATCAATGTTGTAACGCTTATAGTTTTCTTGTTTATAGTCCGATTTCAATGCGACTTTTTAGGATAGTTTTATATAGTTAGTCTCCATTCGAATTATACAATTACAATGCTGCACTATATGAACAAATGCCTGTAGGCGGAAGGAGTTATTTTTATGTATTGTGGGAAAAAGGGGCGCGGCAGTCCAAAATTTTAAATGCCAATGCATTTGCGCTGCCGCTAGGAGCCTCCACACCAAAATTGGTGATCCTAGGTGCCATGGTTACTGAGATATTCGCCGAAAACACCGTTTTTTTCCGAGGTGTGTCTAGTTTTTTGCTCATTGTGGGCGAATGGGGCGTGGCATCGAAAAAAAAAAAAGATTCTTGTATTGACTGACTAAATATGTGATCGATTGACACCAAGCTCGAACTTGTAGCTCTTACCATCTCTGAAATCTGTTTGTTCATACGGACAGACGGACAGACGGTCAGACGGACAGACGGACAGACAGACGGACAGACGGACATGGCTATATCGACTCGGCTTGTGATGCTGATCAAGAATATATATACTTTATGGGGTCTGCCACGCCTCCTTCTGCCTGTTACATACTTTTGCACAAACCCAATATACTCTTGCAGAGAGTATAGTAAATCCCTCTTTAAATTTATTTGTTCAATATTTGTACTTTATTCAACTCGGAAGAGTCGATTCTGTGTATAATTTGAACAAACTAATGCTAATTGCAATTAATCTAGGTCTTGGTTTCACATGTGTGTGGAAGCATCAACATAAATGCATTTTATTTTAATTAAAAAGGTCATTTAATATTTTGCAGGAAAAACAGCTGTAAAGAGACAATGCGACAACGTGCTAAAGGAGACAGTGGAACTGACAGTTACTACCACAACAACCACAGCAGCAGCAGCAGCAACGAAACCAACAACAACAACAATGGCAATTGCAATTAGCAAAATTCGAGAAGTTAGCAACGCATACACATTCCCCTCTTTCTGTCTCTCTCTCTCTCTTTCCCTCTCTCTCTCTCACACACTTGCACACGCGTGTTAATAAGTGCAGTGTTATGCTGTTGTAGGTTGTTGGTGTTGCAAGCTGCTGAAATGGTTGCTGCCGCCACTTAAGTCACTGACTTGTCCAATTACTACAACAACAATGCATTTAAATGGTACGCCACAGGCTACACACACACACCCACACACTCATACGCACATACACACAGATAGACGCTCTGCTGCAGGTTGCCGGTCCGAGAAAACAACGGAAGCGCCAACTACAAAGTTTTTTCATATCCTGTGAAAATTATTATACGCTTTTCGCAAAATATTTGAAGCCAGAGGCGAATACACACACCCACGCAGACACACACACACACACAAGTGCGGCTGCACTTTTGACCAGCAGGAGGACAAGGACAAGTGCAACATCACAAATTGGTAGCCTGGCGAGAACGGAACTCAAAACGGGAATGAGAACGAGAAGGACACCAAAATTTCGAACGAGAATTGTTCGACAGTCAAGAGAATACTATGCAGAGTTGTTCGACAGTCTAGAGAACACTGTACTTCCTGTCGACTAAAAACCCCCTTATAAAAAAAGAAAACTTTTATCAAATGGTTTTGCTGCCACAGCTTGCGAGCAATGTCAGCTTTAGTTTTAAGCCTTTTTTTCTATATTTCAGACAATCTATTCCTTTATTTACGTTTATAAAATATAGATACCAAAATAAAAGCAAGGAGCTTTGACTTGGCCAACGAGCTAAGGTTCACCAGTCATAAATCGAACTGCTAAATTAAAATAGGTGAATATTAAACTAGCTTATGTTCGAATTTATTATATTTTTTATAAAGAATGGTTTAAATTAGAGCGCCATTTATCTGATAAGCTTCGTCAACAACATTTTCAAAATAAAATACTTGCAATAACTGCTTCGTGAAGGGACTTTTCCTTTTCTCTTGCTTCCTGCCTCATCTTGGGAAACATAACTCACGATTTTCACAGACATGAGTGCACTTAGTGCACGTCTGCTGCCACGCCCACATTGTGCCAGCAGCATTGAGTGCGCCACTAAAATTTAAGCCAATAATAAATTTCCCAAGTAATTTCGTGAAAAGTCTGCACTTTATCAGCATAAGTTGAGATAAGTTGCCATTTTGTCTATACCTTATCATCAAATGTCTTAGTTGGTGTATGCCGCAGTTAACCGAAATAAAAGTTAAACTACTTTTAATAAATATTGAAATAAAACGTTTTTTTGTTCAATATAATGACATTAAGCTTTCATTAAATATATGTGGACTAAGTTTAGTATTGATAGTTCTCCGACTGTTACATTTTGTAGTTTAAATAAATTTAAATTCTACATATTCAAATTTTCGATAGATTTTAGATTCTCATGCTGAAAATGCACAGTTCACAAATTTTCTGTAACTATTGAGAGAATTCAGATCGGTCCACTGTATCATATTATTGGATCTTTTTAGTACATTTTTTTTTTTTGTTATTTCCTTATCGAAACCAAATAAACGAAATTTGAATGAAGAGTATGTAATCTTCGCCGAGCCCAAGAAAACCTTCTCTTCTCATTTCAACACTGTTGTGTTGACCTAACTTTAGTTTCTTTACATTAAATTTCAACTCAACTATATAGATAACTAAAAAGTAAATTTTGATATACTCTTTAAATTTGCTTCCTTGCACACATGATCCCTTTCAAATTTAAATGTTAACTTTAACATAATAGCACATCACTTTCACTTTGTCTTCATTTTGTCAGAGTTAACCTTGATGAGCAAGGACGTGCTCATTAGTGAGTTGTCTTCCATGTTTGAAAACTGGTTGAAGGTTATAGCAACAGTACGCACAGTCGAGTTCTAAAACTGATTTCATTAGCATATTTCCGACAACGTGTTCCAGGGCAATTTCATTTGAACTGTGCACAAAACCAACACGTTTCCATCATTGCCATAATTTCCCTTTTCCACTTTCTACTCACGCACTTTCACATGAGCACAACGCGTTAATTTTATTAGGGTAGCTAAAAAATTGTTCAACTTTGTCAGGTACGAGACATGTCAGCTATGAATTGTGCCTAAGGTGAGCAGGTGAGCATGTCAAAAGTTTAAAGGTCACACATATCGGGTAATTATTATCAGCGGATAATTACTGACTTTTAAGTAGCGAGTACAGAATGTTTGTGTGTGTGTGTTTGTATGTGTAATGGCTGTCGACACAAATGTCAAATATTAATTACATGTACGCCTTCATTCGCTGTTTGTTGTTCTCTTCGTTGGTGTTGTTGTTGTTGTTGTTTGTCTATACACAGTTTTGACATTGCCTGCCAAAGGCAAATTACCATAACGTCTAACCTCCTTGTCCCACTATCACTACCACTCTCCGTCTCGTTCTCAGCCTCATTCCCTTGTCTCCAGTCTCTATTCGATTGTCGGTCTGTCACTCTCTGTAGTGCAGTATGGCCTGACGAGTGTCAAATTAATTGACAGTTGCGTGGTTTCCATTGTCCACCCACGCACCACTAAACGTACAATTGCAACAGCCGCTACAACGACAAGGATCAAGTTGTATTCGCTATTGAGTTGACATTCTGACAAGTGGGAACCACGTTTATATTGCAGACGACGGATTTGCTCATAAACATAAACAAAGCATTGGGCACGATTTCCATATTCGCGTGAGAACAAGTTGTTGAATCCGAGCAAGTGAAAGGATATAATATTTGAGGCATTAATTAATGAACACACCCCCAGCAAAGGGTTCATGAAAGAAAATGAGGGAAGAGTGTGGGAGTGTGAGCAAGAGTGATATGACGTATACGACGTGTGGTAGCTTGAGGATCGTGCTTGAGAGCGATTCATTAAACTCAGATGTGTTAAAGGACTTGATTTTTGCTTCTAAATGGCTAACAGGCTAATATAGTTATGACTTTCATTAAATAGTAATAAGTAATGAGAGTAAGCTTAACATAAATATATCTAGTAGTTATTCAAAAAACAAAAATGAGTCAGAATATTGAGAAAATGCCTCAGAAATTATAAAAACTAGATCCATTAATGTGCCAAGCAAATCAAATTGTATATCTGGCTCAACTGTGCACCTTTTCTAAGTACAATTCTGAATTCTCCGATTTAAAAGAAAAGTTGAAAAGCTTTTGTAGATCTTTGCAATCAGGGTTTTAGTTTCCCACTCACTTATTTTGGGAACTTTCCAATCAACTTTAATCTCTTTTTTATTATCGTGAGTCGTTGCCATTCCTAACAGTAGAATTTTATTGTTTTGCTAGTCCTGCGAAAACTAACCTAAACAACGAGGATTTTCAACAAATGGAAATGGAGTCCATTGTCTAACTCCCCCACACTCAATCATTCACTTATCCACTCAGACCGCACAGATCTGCAGTCGGTGCATTTGCATGCCAAAAATTTTGGAATTCCTGTCTGGACGGGATTTCCTACAGAAAACACCATCGCAAACGCAAACGCATAAATGCATCGCACTGGGAAGCATCCAGCCGATTATGCATGTCCCATGTTTCATATTGATGATGTGCCTGAACACAGACCAGCGGGCATCGTCTACAATATAAAACGAGAAATGAAAACGAAAAATGAAAAACGAAAAATAGTTTGGTGTTTGCCCAAGAACCAGGGCAAAGGCTTTGCGGCCCATTCTGCAATTGAGTTGCATAGTTTTGGATTTGGTTTTTGGTTTCGGTTACGGTTTAGCTGAGTTTATTTGGCTTGTGCTCTGCCCCTAACCACTTCCACTCTTTCAAACCCCATTTGTGATACGACGTAAAAGACACAGATGGGGGAGACTGTGCTATGGGAGTGACCATTTTGCCAATTGGTTGCACTTGTACCTAGTTGAAAATATGTAGAAAATCCTTGATGGCTACTGGATGCTGGCTTCTGGCTCCTGTGTCCAGACCACCGATTGCCATTTCGGCTTTAATCAATTTCGTTGATTGCCATATGCAAAAAATGCAGCTGTGTGGAGTCCTTTAACTTCATTGCAACAAAAACGCGCGTACGCACTGTCTCTTAGCCCAGCACTTTCAAACTCTTTTGGGTACAGTGGTACGTAGTATATTTATGTGTGTATTAGACCCACAACTCTCGTTTCTTTAGCCTTATAAACATTCATTATATACATAAGTCATCACAATTCTGACTGAATATTTTACTAATAAAGCTAAAACACCAAGTTAAAATATCCCCATTGTTTGTATCTTAAACTAATCATGTGATTGACTATAATGCGCTTCATAACGCCATTACCTGAACTATTCTATTTGACTTCACAATTAATTATACGACCAAGGCATTGAGGTTTTTCTGTTATTTATAGTCAGAACTGGCAACAAATTTTTACTAATTTCCTTTGTTTATATTTGTCATTATATATTTTATATTTTATGTAATTTCGTTGTTTTTCGATATTTATGTGTGTTTAATTGCAACTCATTAAGCATATTAATTAAATCACCACATTTATGCAATAAAGTTGCGCAATTGCCGTGCTGGTTTGGGTGTAAGGGGATGTCAGGGTTGCCGCGTTTGCCGCATAAACAATTTGCAAACACAACAACAAATTAGCATGAAAAACACTAAAGTGATGTGAAAAAATAATACTTAATTTTCCTCCTCTTTTTTTTATTGAAATTTGCATACGCAATGAAAAATCAGGAAATGCAAGAAGAAGAAGAACTGTGCAATCATAAAATTAAAATAGCTGCGAAAATACAATTTATGTTGGCAAAAGTTGGTCGAAGCGGAATTTATTTTTTTGATCCACATTCAAGTGAAATTATTTTAAAACGACATTGCATCATTTACATTAAAAATTACACCAATAAAGACAAGCTGATTAAAAAATACACACAACTACACACACACACTTCTATGATTAATACTGGAATTTAATCAGTTATTAAAAACAACGTTAAATATCATTTAGTTTAAAAGGGCAAAATAGGTGAATTGTTTTCACTACGGCACTTTAAAATAACCTATTTAATTTATAAATATTAATTGTTTTTGTTTCTAATTTATTTTGGTTATTTCAAAATTCAAATTGTTATAAACAAACAAACAGCAAAATTGTTCTTGTCGAAAACTAGACTCAAAGTATAGTCGGTTCTCCCGACCATACTATACCCTGTGAGAATTCCGCTTCTGCCTGGAGTTTGTAGAAATCTTCACTTTGTGTGCTAAATCAATCAGAAATCCAATTGATTCTCGTAAACGCAACTCGAACGATACAGCTGAACAGCTGATCAAAGTCACTTATCGATTATTAAGCATCGTAGCTTTAACTCATTATAAATCTATCGATAATGAATATCTTACATGAACTAAAGAACTGCTATCGATAGATAAATTAAAACAAATCGCGACAGAGCAAGAAGATGAAGAGCACGCTCTGTCTCGCTTGCACTTGCTCACACCATTTTTTCATACAAATAACCTATTTTCAGCCGATTTGGTCTATGGGAGCTGTAGGATAAAGTTGTCCGATCCGGACCAAATTTGGTAAGGATAATTATAATAATACTGTACACATAGTATGTGAATTTGGTCCCGACAGCTTTATATGGCTATTATTAGGGCGGTAGGGGGCGTGGTAAAAATTTTAATTAAGAATGGTCTACCTGCAGACTAGAGTAGTCTATGTACCAAATTTGATAGTTCTAGCTTTTACCATCTCGGAAATCTGGGCGTTCATACGGACAGACAGACGGACAGATGGTCAAAACTTATTCACACAAACCCAATACACCCTATCACAGGGTACAATAAGCATAAAAAGTTTATAGCCAACCAATTGATTGGGAAATATTCGAAATGAAAATAAACACAACATTTAAAATGAACCATTTCATAGCTGCTAATTGTTGTTATTTATTTGTATAATTGAATTCAACAGTAACAAATTTATTTACTTTATTTATCATCAAACAATCGATACAGCAAAAAAATGTATAACGAAAGAAAATAATCGAAAACATACAAATAACGGGTAATTTATTAATTTCTGAACCGTTTGAGCAAGTTTAATTAAATCATACTTCATTAGAATTTAACAATTTTCTCACGTTTTCAGAATAATGGTTGATTAGCGGAATAAATGCATTGCTGACATTTATTTGACGGCTAAACATACGAATAACATAATAATTACTGACTACTCTAAATGTATTTATGATCAACTTGCTTTGGTAGACAGTCATTAATGAACTGGCACGTGTATTCGCAAGCACGTGCATGTCATTTTTCATGTATGTGCACTTCCATTTGCCTTAAAAATTTGCAAAGTCGACAACGCCCCACGCCCACCTTTCAGCGTCTCGTACGTCATGCAAATGACGCCCACGAACACACGACATCGAAGGTGTAGGAGGATGGAGGAGTTTTCTGTAAAGTTACGTTGATTAGCGGGCTTCTCAACTAGGTCAAAGGTAGAGAGGCAGAAGGCAGAGACGAAAGAGAGTGAAAGCTTGGTTGACTGAGGTATACATGAATTAATAAAGGGTTGCATTTGCCGTTTGGGAAAAGGACGCTTACAATTGGGTGTGAAGAGGGTTGTAGTAAAGCTTTATGCAACTACATGTGCCATCAAATGGACACAGTAATTTCTCCTACTCCCTATATAAATTTCTATCTATGTATTTCTCTATGACTAACTCTGCTTGTGCATCAGAACTGTTGAATTATATGCTGAATTCGTCATCTTGTAACAGAGTTTTCAATTCTGCTCTTTCCATTACCAGTAGCTCAAAGAGTGAATACTAACAATCAACTGCAATTGTTGTTAAATACAACATATAAATATACATAAATTGGAGTTTTAACATGTACATATATTGTAGAAAAAATACACACCAAGGTGTGGCGGTTGTATGAATTTATGCAGTTGTTTCTCATCAAAATTTAAGCGAATTTATGCATGAATCTTATTTACATACATGACAATGTGAAATGAACACACGTACATCCTTTTGTTAAGCGTCACAGACAAAGAAGTAAAAGTTAACTGCAGTAAACGACTATAAAATACTCTTTTAAATGTTGATCACGAGGAATATCACAACATTAAACAACACATTAAGACGCAATTTACCCAATTGGAACTTTTACAGGGTACCAATTGGAATACATCGTAACAGTCTGTCTGAAACTTGTGTACGAGCATGTGCGTTCACAAATTAAACAAGATGCAACACTCAGGCTGTAAACTGAAAACTGCCTGGCTGCCAGTCGCCATGCTTGCGGCCATTTTGTCTGCCCAACTGTGCCTCTGTCTAGCATCCGGTTACCCCTTGTGCCTCTATCCCCCTGTTCCCATCTGTGCCGCGCTACGCGCCGATGCTGCGGCGACGTGGTCCCACAGCCGCTCTTCACTCACCACTTTTGTGGGCGTAACGTGTGACGCCAGCTGCAGCCGCCATTTAAAATAGCAAATGGTTCGTTGAAATTCGCAATAACAACGCGAAAAAGCAGTGAGGAAGTGCCAAAATAATAAAGATTCAAGAAAATGGCATTTATTTTGCACATGTAAAATATTCATCGTACTAATTGAACCTTAATTAATGAAAAATTTCTAATTCTTAATTATTAAAGAATATTATGAGTCAACACTCATTTATTTTTAGATTAAATATATAAATCCAACTATATTCCAACTATGTAGTTTTCTTTGGGAACAAATGGTCATCGAAAAATACAGAAATTCTCACTAAACTTGGATCGAACTGAATATGCTGAATTTGATGAATTAGCTTGCATTCCTGTATGTCGCTGTGCAAAGTTTTACAAAGATATACATGTGTTAATACAAATGTAAACTTGTACCAAAAGCTGCAAGCTAGTAACAAGCGAGTCTACTGTAAAAGACCCCGTACTCATTCTAGAGCAATCAAAATAAACGAATATGGCAACCTGTATGTAGATAATAGTTTTGTATATTTTCTACTTAAATTAGAGGACATATTTTAGTAGCTCCATCACTTAGTTATCCACTTTTAATATTCAGACAGGCAGACCATATAAGATATAGTAGATCGATTCGAACCAACTTTTATTAGAATATATAAAACTACCATAGGTAACTATTTTTTTTTATTTGTATGATGGAAAACGCATAAGAGATGTTACCAGAGCCAATGGAGACCACACAAAATATTAAATGCAAAACATTTTTTTTTTTTAAGTTTAAGATTCATACATAAAATTAGCTGTGGCATGAAAAAAGTCAATATTTTTAGTTTTTATTAGTTTTAAGGGTTAAACTTTAATGGAAAAAATCATGAAGTGCCTTAAGAATAGTATAAAATCTGATTAAAAACTGCATTTAAACTGTTTGTTATTTTTTGTAGTTTAGAAGAAATTTTAATTTTATTTTGCACCATACCCTTGCATGATATAAGCTGTGAGCCACTGTAGATTATGATGACTGCTTAGGTTGTGTTAAAAGAATGCACTTAAACGAATACGGGGAATTTTGCAGTATGCTCGCTCAACAGAAGTTTAAGTTGTTCCTTTAAGTTGTTAACCTTTTAACTGATTACAGGGTATAACACTCAAGTACTTCATTACACCTGCAGGGTATGTTCACGCTGAGCATTGTGCTATCGATTAAATTTCTTTTATTTATTTGCGCTATGCTTTTGTCACATTTATTGCTTTGCATTGTTGACATTTTGCAAATTAAACGGATTTCCGCCAAAGGCCATTTCCGCTGACCAGGGCCATTGCCACGCCCACTGCATGATAAGCTATTGAAAGCCGCTGCGCTTTTACCAATCTCCCAATACCATTTTTTAGTTTTTTATGTATTTTATATTGTAGTACTTGTATTGACAAACAGGTTCTCTTGTTTTTTGCTCTCTCAGCGGCCTGCACTATGTCGATTTTAGTATCTCTTTAGTATCGAAGGGAGACAGAAAGGCTGTGTAAGCGATGCAGATAGAGTGCAAGAGAGAGAACGAAATGTGGTTTTACTTTTTTGTTGCACTGTAGTTTATAACAGTTGAGTGCCTGCGGAGCTGCTTTGAATGCTGTTGTCGCAAAAGAAACTTTAATAGAATTTTTCTGGATATTTGCATTGAACGCAGCAATTGACAATTGCTTTCGTTATTTGTTTGTGTAGTTTTTCATTCTTTTATGCGAATCGGCATCAGCATCGGCACTAACAAAATTGATTACTTTATTATGTGATGCAAACATTGCATTTGTTGTTCTAGCTGGTCACGTAGAAATTTATGTAGCTTGTTAATTAAACACGTTAGGCTCCAATGAACTGAATACGCATGCCAATTATCCAATAAACAATTGCAAAATCAACAATAAGCACAAAAAAAAATAAATCATTTCATAATAATGTGCTTAATAAGGCAACAATAAAGCATAATATTGGCATAATTTTAATTAAAATTATATGCCAGCAAATAATTTAATTAAATTAATTGTCTAACAAAAAAATTCAATGAAATATGTAATTTTCAGAATTCCTATCCAATTGAAGTAAAATCTCGTTTAGTTTGACCTTCAGCTAGCAGCACAATGTTATATAAGACACCTGATGATCTGACATAGCTGCTGGCTCATTAACATATTGAATTTAAATGTCATGCCGACAGACAGCCAGGGAGATAGACTCCCATGGGCAAACCAGACTTTAGAACATCCCTCAAATGCCGCAAAAATGCTAAACTACATTTATTTTTCTTCTTTCTTTTGGCTTTTTGAATTTGCATTCCCAAACTCAAAGCCAAAAGAAATTGCTGCGTTCAAATTATGATGAAGCGACTCATCTGCATATTTTGCTGTTGAATTGAGAGCATGATTAAATGCCCAGTCATGCCGATGCGCTAAAAAATTACGTCCAAATTGTTGTTGTACTTGTATTTGCATTCAAATTACAATACAAACACATAGAGAGTTGAGTTCCTCATCTTCCTCTTACTTTTATTAATTTTCGCTTAAGAATGTGTTGTTATAAATATCGTATAACAGATGCCTACATAGAATCAATCTTATAGAACGATAGGGCTCGAAGCAATTTTCATCTTCACACTTTTAGTCTACTTAGATGTCTGTTGAACATAATTTGCGTTACTAGTTTTTAAAGGACAAGAACTGCGGGCCACGTGAGCTTTGTGACGCGCCGAGTAAGCACGCAAAAATGTGGTCAGAAGTGCCACAGGAAATAACACACATTCAGACACACCCACACACACGTGCACACAGCGCGACGGTGTCATGAACAAAGTGGTGGCCAGCTACAGAAGGTCGCAAGTGGAAAAAGTGCCACACCAATTGCCCAGCTGGACTTAAATTAGCCACAACAAGCACAGGGGCTAACAAGGCAAGACTTTAAAGCTTTAATCCAAAGGACTTCATTAGCGTTAACCAGCGCTTCAATGTAAATTTGCGACTGTAAATTTATGATCCTAAAGAGTCAACGGCAAATATTGTTTCAATAATTTATCGACGCTTGAACTGCGGAAGTGTTCTTGATGCCGCGCCTTAACGCCTGTGTGCAAACATAAATCAGAGCCAGTTCAGATATAAATTCTAGGCGACAAGAGTCGGTTAAGTAGGTCACAGTAAACTCAAAAACATTGCGTATAAAAGGATTCTTAAACATGTTGAAATACCCTTAATGATTTAATTAAAATGTTATTTTTAAATGATTAATAATTTTATAATTCTGTTACAGTTTCTTCAAGAATTTTCTTAACAATCTTCAACGACACATTAAATTACTTCTGGGATGTTGTTCTAGAAAAGATAAAGAAACTAAAGATTTTATAATTAGCTAGTAATCCATTACTATTTCCAATTAAATAACCTTTGAATTCCTACTGCCAGACCTTACTTTACGAAATTACTCCTAAATATCATCTAGGAACAAAAGCGTCACAAGTTTCTAAAAACTACACTTTGTGTGCGTGTGGGAAATCAGATGGACATGTTACCAGGTGGTACAACAACCGGAAGCACACACTCCCACACACACATACAGAGCAACACAACACATATAAACTTAATTATGTTCACAATTAAATTTCTATTAATTGCAGAGCTGGAAGGTGATGCCAACAGTTGCAAGTTGCAACCTTATCTCGGTTTCTCCTCACAATTCATGCTCACTATTCTCTCCTTTACAAACAGTGCTCGTCAGTATAATTATGTTATTTTGGCTTTTGTATGCAACCAGAGTCCAGTATGTCTGCAGGATGTTCACTTGTGGAAATTGAATTTCAGGTAATTTCGTTGCATGACATTAGTTGCAATTACATAATAAAATATACTCGTACAATGGACAAAGTGTTGCTGAGTTACGAAAGTGTAATAAAGTGGTAAAGTGTAATAAATTTTGCTAATTGCTATGCATTACTAATCATGTATATTATAAGCATGTGCTTTTAATGTGTGCATGTCGAAGAGTTTACTTCAAAAGAACTCCCTAAAGACAAAAGTCTTAAGTTATTGCATATTATATATATATATTTTTAAAAGTCTACTTATGTGTAGCATTACAAATTAACCAAGGGTCAGCTGCCAAGTTCTTTTGACGGTCGAAACACTTTCAAGCACCAGATGAAATATATTTCGCATGTGTAAAATGTTAATGACAACATCCGTCAGTACAAAGAGAGCGAACATTTGTTATATTCATACATTTGGGTGATTATCTGAAGCGTGAACTTTATGCTTGCCTTAACACACCAACTGTTTACGAAGTCCAAAAAGCAATGGGTCATAGGAAACATGCAATTTTCATTATGTATTATCATGTTAATGATGAAAATGACTTTGATTTTCGTAGGAATTCCTTCATTTGCTGCTTTGATTCAGATTTATGTATGATGATATGCTTTAAAACGGATGCCCAACGCACATATGAGGACAAACATGCATATTAAAAGTGTATGTGTGTGTATGCGTGTATGCTTGTATAAATAAAGAGAGCAAGGATAGCTCTAGCTCTAGCCGATGCGAATATTCTTGGCTGGATTGAGGTCCTGGACCAACATTTGCCAGCACATAATGCTTTCAAAGCTGCTGTCAGCCAGCTGCGCCACTTGAAGCAATTTATGAAGCATTTTACTTACTTAGCTGCTGATTTACTCCACCCAAAAAAAAAACCCATCGAGTTGTGTTTGCACTTGTGTGCGAGAGAAAAAGTGGGAAAGACAGAGAGAGAGAGAGAGAGAGAGAGTAAGAGAGTGAGAGTATAACAGCTGGCAAGAACCTTTACGGCACATGTGTCTGCGATTTTTCCATGAATATGAAATAAGTTTTTGCCTCGCATGTGCGTAAATAAACAAACAGCTGAAAGCAGTAACGACTACGACTACGACTAGAAGCTTTTCGCTCGGAAAGCCAAGAAACTCTGCTCCGCTTTCTGTCCTACAGTCCCACAGTTCGCTGGTCCTGTAGTCATGTCCTGACTGGCGATCGAGTGCGTTTGTGCAAACGATGTAGCATACTTTGAGGCAGCTGGTTGTTTTCAATGTTTGCCCAAGGCGTTGGCAAGTTGGAAACGAGTAGAAAAGCTAAATTATAGAGCTTTGCTATGAGTTAACTCGGAAAAAAACGATTTTAAATGCTTTTAATATTGGTCACAAGTCTAAATGTTAATTAAAATGTTTAAAACTTTTTAATTAGACTTTTCATTTGATAAAATCAAGATCTATACATTTTCGAGATCATCTATGTTTTGTTTCTTAATATTTAACAAAAAATTTCTTTAATCGGCAATTAGGTAGACTATAATTCCTATTTTGAAGAGCTACTGATTAATATCTTAAAATGCGTATAAATTTAATAGCAAATGTTCATTATATAAAATAAAAAAAAAGTTGATATCAAATTTATAATTATAACTTTGCTTAACAAATTTAAAATATTCCTAAAAGACTTCAAATAAAAATTCTATCAAAGACTCGAAGGACACCTCCGTTTAAATGGTGGCAGAGTTGATATACCCTTGTAAAATCTTAATTTTCTTTTAAATAAGTTCCATAGAACTGACATGCGAGTTCGCAAGTTTAGTTCAAGGTCAGATCACACACATTTATATTTAATTTGAAAAGAAATGTTATCGTATGTGCCAATCAATGTCCAGTCAACAGTGATGCGACATTAAATATCAGATTCTCTGTAATTTCAAATTGTTGGCATTAAGGGTAAGGGCGAAACATTATGGTGGACTTAGAAGTACTTTTAGAGAGCTGGATAAATTGTCATAATTGCACAAAGCAAATGAAAGGAGCAAAGGAATCGCTTCGTTAGGATTCCGTCTTCTGTATTTTTGATGATTCGCCAATTTTGTCTGGCGGTTGTGAGCTTTTTGAGTTTGTCAGCTTGCCAGTTTGCCAGTTTGTCTGTTTCTATGTTTGTTGCTTGTTTACATAAAAATATTGCCAGCGACAGCGGACGAGCCAAAGAAAAACATAATGAGGCAGACAACTTCCCACATCCCACATTCCCACATTCAACGAGTTGATGCCAGACGCGAGTGACAAGGCAGACATCGTGGAGACGAAAGCGTCTGTCTGGCTGCCGGTCTTTGTGTCTATCCAAATGCAAGTCAAAATAGAAATCAAAAGAAAAACGGGAAAGTCGTGGAGAAGAAAAAAAACTGCCAGACAAAGTGGTAAATAGACGTAAAATGCGTGACTTTCACTTTGATGTTGCGGGTGACGATGTCATCAATTTGACCATGGTGCAAAAAGCCAAGGGAAACGAAGTTGGTACTGAAATGAAATACGGGAAAACTCTGCTAGTTTTCAGTACTTCAACTGATGTTTGCATAGAAAACACGTGCAGACAGCTGTAGTGATTCCCTCCGAGAACTTAAGCTCGACTGAACAAGATGCCGGCATCAGCTGCACGGCCGTCGATGGATACAATTGTTTTAAAACTTGAATTGTGCGGGGCTTTAAAGACGGTTTCTAGGAGTTTGAACACCGAGTTTTATTTTAAATGGAAATGCTATTTTTATCTGATATATGAAAAGGAGTTTAACAACTTCTTTAATAATTTATTAAAAATGTAACTAATTTATTTAGTTAACAGTAAGTTGCACTTGCTTGAGTTTAGAGCCTTTTCAGAATCCTGCAAGGTTTATGACAAGAGATAACACCACCTACAGAAACAGGTTGACGTTGCAAGTGCAAACAAGATATAAACTAAGTAAACATACAAGTCAAGCTGCATGTGACGCGCCCTGAAGCCAATTGCAACTGAGACTAGATTTGGAAGCTGTCTTCTAGAGGTGTTTTCGGGATTGCAGTAGATCCCAGAGTGGCGCTGTGCTATCAAGTATCTGAAACCGACTGTCAGAGCCTCAAGCCAGGTGCATCTAAAATTACAACAGTTCATAGTTGAAAAACTTCAAGGCGATAGCGTGGTAGCTGCAATTTTCCATAGACAAATAAAACTGGCAAAACTGTGAGATAATGAACCGTAAACTTTCCACACAAATAAATAAAACGGACAAGAAAATTATGCAGAGAGAGCGAACCTTTAAGCGATTCAAGTGTCGGCCGAGACACAAGTTTATGAAGGAGCAAAATCAAATCAAAGACGTTGCATACTTTGCGGCTGTCTGTGATAAAAAGTTTGCCCGAGCGAAAACCAAATTGTGTGTAAATACTTAAAAAGTCGTTAGTGTCGGCAAGAAATAGACGCCTATAAGTAGATGACAGAGTCCGAACCTCAGAGAGCACTAAAAAGTTATGAAATAGGGAGAGAGAGAGTGCACAATTTTAGGTAAGAACTCTAACTGCAAGCATGGCAAATTTTTAATGAGCATCGCTTGCTTAAGTCGAAATCATTAAAAAAATATGCAAGCAGCTATGTAAAATGATTGATTAAGTTCAGTTGAGTTGAAGTGCGCTATGTGCATTGAGGCTTGGCATGCTGCAACTGCAATTAATTGCGCCTGAAAGCGTGCTGCAATAAATTTGCCTAATCAAACTATTTAGGCGCTGTGTGTCGTCTGTCACAGTGCGGAAGTCAAGCTGCTGTCGTGGCCATTAGAAGCCGTAACGAGTCGGAATGACGAGACGGCTCACATGTTTTGCATGCTTTTGGCCAGACGACACACATAATCCTAATTAATTGCCAGTATCGGGCATCTGCAGTATGAAAAGCTGCATTCACTTGTGCTGTAATTTGAATGCATATCCAGCATCCTGGTATCCAAGCATACCCGCTGTTTCCCTGTTTTCCTCATGCCCCACTTCCCTGTGAACCTGCCTGACTGCCCCTTGACAGGTGCACGTGAGCACTTCGTGTGCGCCATTTAGTCGTCGTGTCGCCTGGCGTTGGATCCTACTCCTCAGGTGGCAGCGTTCATTTCATGTCACTGTACCATTATTTCCTTTTGATTTGCTTTGCCTGCAAAAGTGAATGTGCTGAATGGCGTCAGCGACGACTGCAACGCATTTCATGCAGTTGGTTGAGCTTTGAAGTTGCTTAGCGCGTTTGATGTTTGCAGCCGCTGGGCCACTGCTCATTTCAAATGTGTTTCAATTACAGCGTGTGTGTGTGTGTGTGTGTGCGTGTGGGCCATAAAATTTAATGCATGTAGCGGGTGTAACAGATGGTTAAACACAAACTCTGGGTAAGCTTTAATGGGAGAGCACATAAAGTTTTAAAATAAAGTGAAAAGCGTGTTAATACTTCAATATTTTCGATAACAAGCCACGAGCAAAGTGAGTGGAAAAGGTAACTCAGCATTAACGTTAACTATTTGTAGATTTGAAATACCATTTTGAACCTTATCCCGAACAAGCCTCTAAATTTAACAGTAGACACAAACGTTGTGTGATAAAAGTTGAGCAAAAGAGGCCAGAGAAGCAGAAATATATCAAAAGTTGAGACCAGCACGAGATGGAAGAAAAGTTCGTTTAAAATACGCTGCAATAATCGAAGTTGAAGTCGAACGTTGTGGTGGCTTTCGAGTAAAAAGGGGGAATTTGTAATAATGCCAGAGGCCATTGGGCCCCAAAAAAGTATGCAACACAATTTTAATTAGTTTTGAAAAGTATTTTAATTTTTGCAATTTGTGTGTGCCACTTGGCGGCAGCAGAAATCTCCAAGGATATCTTACACAAAGGCAATTGTTTCCGAACTTCCGTCGAAGCAATGTTACAAGCTCAGAGCTCGTTTAATGCGCCACATTAATGATTATTAACATTATTAGTTGTAATGAGCGTTGTCAGCTCTGTGCTTTAAAGTTTTCTAGGGAAATCTGCCAGTTATGCAGAGAATGAGTGCGTAAAACAAAAGTGGACAAAAGGCAGAAACACAAAAACACAAAAACGCCAAAAACCCAACCAACAAAATAAGCGAAACCCGAAAAAAATTGAAAAAACCCAGTGAAAGTTGAAAAAGTTTTCTGAAATATTTGCAATTATTTTTCTGTTTAAATGCAATAGTGGCGTTTCCGGTTTTTCTTACTTTTTTTTTACTCCGTCGGCTTTGAAACAAAAAGTTTGTTTAAACTATGTGGCCGGGTTGAACGGCTCGCAATGTTCGTCTGTCTATTTGTCCGTCGCCTTTAGTTCCACAGTCCGTCTGTCCGTCTGTCTGTCTGCCTGGGCAGTTTAGCGGTTTTGTAGAGCATTCTCAAAAGTATGCTTTGATTTTGTGGCTATCGTTTGACGTTCGGTCATTACGTGGAATTCGGCGTTCGAATTGTTTGTAGAATGTTTTTCCAGCTAGCTTTTGGCCATATATATTTTTTACGCATTGGCTTTTATTTATGTTCGTTGTTTAGTTTGCATCAAAAGTTCGAAAGTTTTCAAATTAAATAAAAGAGTTTTTTGGAGAAAAGTTTAGCTAGAAATTAAATTTACCATAAGACAGAGTCTGGGCGCTGTAGAAGTGATTAGTTCTGCTTACGATAAAGCACTTACCTAAAATGAGATAAAACATAAAAAAATTATATTAGACATTTTATTTAAAAAGACACACTAAACTATAGTGTGTTTAGAGAAATATTTGCTTATTGTTCAGGATTTGTCTTCATTTGTTAACTGTTTTTTTTTTTAATTTGCACATAAATGGCTAATTTAAAATTTGCATTCCATCGCAACATGATACCCAGTTATTATCAACGTCGTTTCATTCCATAAGATAATTACTCACAAGTCATTTGTCGAGCATATAAACCAACCCGGTTGACGTCAAACACAAGGGTCACATGGGAGCACAGCTTGACAACAATGTCGTGAAATAGAAAACCCAAAAAACCAGACAAACAGACAAACAGACATACAGACATACATGTCTCGCACGTATGTATGACAAAAGCCAGAGGCAGAAATAAGCAAAGGCAGAACATTGACTAGGGATGAGGTAGAGATTCGGGATGAGGTTGGGCTCGGATTCAGGTTGGAGTAACCACAAGCAGTGAAGCGTGCAACTAACACAGACTTTTGTTTATATGTCATACAAATTACTCAAACGTTAATAATTTAAACCGATGGATGCTGATGACGGCCAGTCGAGGCGTGTCCTGTAAAGGCGTCTGCAAATTTGCTTTGCCAATATCCACACACACAGTCCAATCAATGTGAAATGAAAGCCAAATAGGCATTGGCTCACAATCCGACAATATCTGTCTGTCCATCTGTCTTCTGTCTGTGTGATGGCCAGGCTGTCTAGTCATAAAAGAGGCACCTCAAGCTTGTTTACTTTGTACCCGATAACTTTCATTATCAGCCTTTAAATTCATAACCTTCGGCATAGCAGGACAGGCAATTTATACGACTGTCAATGTGTGTGTATTTGAGCGCAAGAAAATTCATTATTTCATCAATAAAACAATGCGGCAATCAATATTTAACATGTATTTTTGTTTACTTTGTCATACTGCCTACAATACTGTGCAGGAATTTCATCCTATGTGCATATTTGTTTAGTTTGCTTAAGGCAGATTTCATAACCAGATGCCAATAAAACTCCAAGCTGTATTTACATCATGCTTAAGAAGATACTCGTTCAACAAAGCTGTTTGATGAAAATTCATTAAGTAAATAAATTGAAATTTCGTTTGATCAAACCAAATACCTTCATGATGCTTTTCATGGTCAACTGCAACTAGTTTTGCATTAAATTTGCAGTAATTTCAATTCTTAAAATAAACAGCTTAATTTTTATTTTAAATTTATAAGCACAATTTAAGATTTAGACTCATCATATCCGTTCCTTTGATCCGTTTCAAGGTCGAGCAACTTAAATGACGACTGTGTGTTGCCAGTTAAGATCCCGTTCCTGAAGCGGTGCAAAGGCTGAAATAAATTCAAGCTCGGTCGTAAATTTGGGGGCATTTGGGTCAGTTTTCGCAGCCATTCAACAATTCCTAACTTGCTCTCAGAGTACAGATAGATTTCAGATACATTTCTGGACTGTTGACAATATGTTTCAGAGAAAGTCAACTGATTAGGCAAATATGAGTTATAGGCCCACCTTTTTTGATAAGGGACTCCAAGCACATGTCCTAAGACCGCAACATTTAGTTCAATTATCTTAATTAGATCAGATAATGGACGAGCAGTGAGTATGTATCTATGCAGTCCAATATCTTTTCCAATTTTATTGCCTTTAAGTTCGTTCAATTTCTTATTCGCGTCCTTTACATAAATGTTCATTTGTCTTTGCTCTTGACACTTATTCTTAACTTTTTCTTCAAGATCAGTCACTATTTTGCTATGCTTTCGGTACCTTGTTTCGTTTTTCAATGTACTTATTTTTCTATTATAATCCAAACTATGATGCTTGGCCTGACTGAGTTCTCTGTTAGTTGATCGAATGTTTTTCCTGCCTACGGTCTCTTGACACTTCTTTAGAAACTCCTCTTCCCTTTTACTCGCATGGATTGCAGGACTTCTTGTTTTTGATACTGCTTCCCAGCACTTCTTCGACAGTTCCTTAAATGGGCTTCCGCTTTCTGGATTAGTTAAGTTTGACTGTGACTTCTTTTCTTTACATTTAAAATGTTTGTCTTTCTCTAAAATTTCAGTATTTGCTGTTTTATTAAACTTTTGGTTGATTTCTTTTTCTTTTAGAAGAGATGCTGGTGATCCAATATTTTCTTCACCTAAATTTTTCATCTTTCGAAAAACTACGTTAAGCTGCGGTCCTAGCAGTGAATTCAAATCTTTTAGTTTGGGGTTCAGTTGACCTGAAATACTTCTCGAAGATTTACTTTTAAGTTGTTCTAAATAAATTCTTCTTAGGTTTTCGCATTGTCTCATAATGCTATCGATCTTTTGCACTACACAGCTGATACTTTGAAGTTCTTTTCGATACAGGTCTTGGTATTCTAGATTTTCCACAGAAGTCGACGTATCCACAGCTGTTTTCTTGCTTCCATTTTTATTGAAGGTTTGTTCAGTTTTCTTAATTAGTTCCATTAGTTGTAACTTTGCTTCAGCCTCATTAGCCTTAAAATTATAAGAATTTAAACCCATTGAGTTAGTTTGGTTGACTTTTTGCAAAGGAGTTGTGGAGTTATGTATTAAAGTTTTTGGATCTTCCCTTTCCATTGTTTTGGGATTATTTCGTGCGGTTGTCTGAAAATTTTCGGATTTGTACTTTGATAGATCTAGATACGCTTTCACTATTGAAGATCTTTTCATTTTGTCTGCCAATCCAGCACTCATCTCCATGTGATCAACGCCCAAATGTCTTTTAACATTTCTCATTGTGTTTTTCTTTTGCATGGCTGATGAATATATTGCCATTTGATTTAAGTTCTCCTTAGTCGGTTTTACCATCCCTCCACTACCTGACTTTGATGAAAACCATCCAATGTTCTTTTCCCATTCACGTAGACTTATGAGAATTTCCTCCAGTTTCTTGCTAGGCGGTTGACCCCGGCAAATATATTGAGAACTCTTCCTGAAAAACTGAAAAGTTTCAGAAGTTCCTGAAGTAATGTTCCGTTTTGTTTCAGAACTTTTGCATTCCTTTCCAGCATTATCAGTTGTGTTTATATTTTCCGATCTAGCATTTTCATTGGACTTTCTTTCTTTTGAAAATACAATATCTGAAATATCATTTCCAGGCTCCGATTTATCCTTAGGTTGTAATAAGGATTTCGTGTAGGTGGACAGTTTCGCTTCCGTCTTTTTATCTCTCGTGTCCTTTATCACTGTCCAATGTTTGCTTACAGCAGAGGACCTATTGCCGTCAGGGAATCGAACCGAACTTAAATTTCTAAACTGACATAGAAGGTTGCATCCATCATAGCGCACAATCTGCTTAACCAACATCTGTTTCTTTAAGTATGTGTATGCTACATTTCTGTGTAAGTTTTCCTAAGAATCATTTAAAATAAATCAGCATAAACACTTGTGTGACATTCAGAACCTTACATGCAAAGCTGTTTCTTTAGGTTTGCCGAAAGATTTTTCCGAAATTGTGTCGCTCTGCACTGGGTCAATCAGAGGAAGCCGCAAAGATTTACTTGTAAACTGTCGATAGAAGTTTGACCCTAGTCGAGGAATGTTGCAATAGCTCCACATTTCAACAGTAGCCAACTTAATGATACCCAGAATACCAATTGGATTTGTATTAAATAAAAAGCCAAATAAATATGTTCATACTTTAATTACTGTCAACTAATTTAAAAAATTTCATAACACTATTGATTAGAAAGTCATTGTAGCTAAAATTTAATGTTGCACTGAGCGTTGAGTAACGTGTCCGCGGATTTCTTTAAAGCACAAGCTTCCCAGTCGGATAATCGAGGATGGAGTATGGCTCTCAAGCCCGACTTATTAACCACACATGGCAGCGAAAGAAATACATCATCTTCAATTCCACAGATGCCCTTGGCATTTGTAGACACAGTAATTATGCGGTTGCTGTTTTCAAGTATAGCGGATATAATGTCCGCGACGGTTAACCCTAAAGCCCAGTTGGCATAGCCCTTAACGGATTTAACCTTGCAGGCAGCGTCTATAATTTCCTTGTGTACACACGACCACTGCATGGAATCCCTCTCAGTACCAATGGTCGGGTCTAGAGTCTGCAGTCGTACACCTCCCACGGAGACCGAAGACCACACAGGCACTGACGTTTCCCCATGCTCACCGATTACATATCCCTGGATGGATTGTGATGAAACTCCCAGAATATGAGATAGAAACAGACGAAACCGAGCAGTATCCAAATGGCAGCCGTGACTGAAGCATCGCTCATAAGGTAGATCAGTTACTTTTTGAGCAATCCATGTCATTATATCCGCTGGATTGGCTACAATAATAAAGATGGCTTTGGGGCTCGTTTTTACTAGATCGGGCATGAGTTTTATCATTATGTCCGCTGTTCTTTGAACTGTTTGTGCTTCCGTTGTGGCCACAACAATTCTGGAATTCTTGGTTGCTTCCATGCTACAACTTTGTGCAATGTGACAATTATTTAGAAACATTGAACCATGAAGCAGATCCAACCGCTCTGCGCGACACAATTCCTTGTCTGTGTCCAATAAAGCTAAATTGTTCGTTATGCCCTTGGCAAGTAACGCAATAGAACATCCCATGCCCACTGCTCCAGTTCCAATTATAGACACTTTGTTACCGGCTTCAACATCCTGCTTATTCAAAGGCTTGAAAAGACACGCTCGAAATGCATTTAAAAGCTGAGTGCTCCTGCATTGCTCATCAGACATGCGTCTAAGAAATGTCTTAAAAGCATTTGTATTTAAGAAAGTCCCTGGACAACACCCACTAAAAATGCATAAAAATGTGCAACGCTTTAGCAGCATCGTTAAAACCTAATTTACGACTTTTTTTTGGGTATGTAAAAAATCTGTAAAACAAAAATTAGTAAAAATTGTATGACTGACAATTTGGAACTGGGTTACTTTCCAAGAATTCTGTAAGATTTTTTAATTAAAATGGTATTAAGCTCTATAATATATCAGAATCTACAGAATAAACAGTACAGAAACATTATAAAGACAGACAGCTGGTGTACAAGTCGACCCTACTCCTCATACATGTTATAGTGTCTCTAGGTCTTATAGACTTTGAGATTTCCAAAAAAACTTATAACATGGAATAATCGCTTGTAAATCAGAGATTTAAGAACTCGTATTAAAGTGTTTTCAAACAGGATCGTTTGAGTGGACTTTTTTTATAATTTCTTTTAAATAAAAGTGAGGGAGAAATGTGTATGGTTTTCTTGAAGTTAAAAAGGTTTTGAGCTCCTTGAACTTTAATAGATATTTTATCATAACTTTATTGACTTCGGCGCGCTCAGTAAAACTCAAAAAATGATCTGCTAACAATAAATATTTATTTCTGAATATATAACCAAATTTACGTGTCTAAACTTCTGTTGTAAACGCCAAAAATTATTGTTAATAAAATGAATAAAGCTGCTGATTAAATAGCCATTACATTCTAATTCAACGCAGCTATAATTTGACTTCGCACTGAACTCTTAGCAAGTCTTCTGCGGATTTCTTAAGGGCACATGTTTCCCATTCCGATAGTTGCGGTCGGATAATGGCTCTGAGACCCGACTTATTCACTAGACATGGCAGAGAAAGAAATATTTCATCCTCAATCCCACAAAGTCCCTTTGCATTCGTGGACAATGTTAAGATGCGATTGCTGTTATCAAATATGGCCGACACAATGTCCGCAACAGTTAGCCCTACAGCCCAGTTTGTGTGTCCTTGAATGGATTTGAATTTATAGGCCGCGTCAACAACATCCTTGTGTACATTCGACCACTGCATGGAATCATTCTCAGTGCCTATGTTCGGGTGTATCGTCTTGAGTCGTACACCTCCAACGGAGACCGAAGACCACATAGGCACTGATGCTTCCCCATGTTCGCCGATTACATATCCATGGACAGACTGTGATGCAACTCCCAAAATATGAGAAATGAATAGACGAAACCGAGCAGTATCCAAATGGCATCCGGAACTGAAGCATCGCTCATATGGAAGATCAGACACTTTACGGGCAACATAGGCTGCCACATCCGCTGGCTTGGCTACAATGATGAAAATGGCTTTGGGGCTCTGATTTACCAATTTGGGCATTAGGTTTTTCATAATGTCTGCTGTCTTTTGTGCAACTTGCTCGCGAGATTCGTTTTTCTCTTCACGTGCACCCGCTGTGACCACAACAATTCTTGAGTTGGCGGTTGTTTTGATGTCGGAGCTGTGGTCAACATGACAATTTCGAAGAAACATAGATCCATGCAGCAGATCCAATCGTTCTGCACCACACAATTCCTGGTTGACATCAATAAGAGCTAAATTGTTAGTTATACCTTTGGAGAGTATAGCAATGGAACAACCCAATCCCACAGGTCCTGCTCCGACTATAGACACTTTGTTGCCTTCTGGAACTTCTTGTTTCTGGAGCTTTTTGTAAAGACAAGCTCGAAATGCATCCATGAGCTTGGCGCTCTTGCTATTATCTTCTGATATACTCCTCACACATTGCTTCACTGCTTTTGTAGGTTGACCCTGCTTGAACTTGTTCAGAATGCATCTTAATATTTTGGATTGGTTCAGTAACATTGGAAAATCTTTATGAATTGCAACAGGAAAATTTTGAATTTTGTTTTTGTTAAGTTTGTTAGATGTGAACACTTTAGTACAGTTTACATACCAGGCTACTATTAGTTGAGAATTGTCAAGTTTGTCGATTTTAATTTGGAGAAGCGTGAATGAATCCGACAAATATTCCCATTTTTAACAATTATCATTCCGAAGAAATTAAAATAAAGTGCTAAACAGATGCAATTACTACACAGTTTAATTTATTTACGTTCTATGACTCACACTTTAAGGAAAGTATCCGAATAGCTATATAATTTAATAATTATAACGTCTGAGGCCAGTCAGCATGAACTACACGAAATGAATAACATGATTCCACTACAGTTTGATTTTACACTGAGACTCGAGCAATATTTTAGCAGACTTTTTCAACATATTCTTCTCCCAAGGTGACAACTGGGGATGTATAATGCCGCGCAAACCCCATTTATTGACTATACAAGGCAAAGAGAGAAATATCTCATCTTTGATATCGCACATACCCTCCGCATTGGTGGATAACGACATTATACGGTTGCTGTCCTCAAATATTGCCGATATAATGTCGGCTACAGTTAGGCCAATCGCCCAGTTCGTATAACCCTTACCCTTCATCACCTTTGCAGCTGATTTCACAACTTCTTTGTGCACATTTGACCAATACATCGGATCTCTGTTGGTGCCTATTTCTGGTAGCAGTGAACTCAATGGAATGCCACCAAGTGTGACTGAAGACCACATGGGCACTGAACTATCTCCATGTTCTCCGATTATATAGCCCTGCACCGACTGCGTTGATACTCTTAAAATGCGGGCAATTAGCATGCGAAAACGAGCAGTGTCCAAATGACAGCCGGCACTGAAACAACGTTCACAGGGTAGGTTAGTTACTTTGCGGGCAAGCCAAGTCATAACGTCAACAGGATTGGATACAATGATAAATACAGCTTTGGGACTCTGCTCAACAAGATCGGGCATAAGGTTTTTTATGATGTTCGCCGTTCCCTGAGCCATATCCAAACGTGACTCGTTCTCTTTTTGACGGGCCCCGGCAGTGACCACAACCACTCTTGAGTTTTTGGTACATTTGATGGACGTGCCGTTATCAATATGCAAGCTATTTATGAATAGGGATCCATGCATTAGATCCAAGCGTTCCGAGTCCCAAAGTTCTTTCCTAGTATCATACAGGGAAATGTCCTTTGTTACGCCTTTCGAGAGCAAAGTTATAGCACACGCCATGCCCACTGTTCCTGCTCCGATAATTGACACCTTTTTCCCATCTTGAATGTCTTGCTTGTTAAGACTTTTGAATAGGCGACATCGGAACTTTTTATTGCTTTCTTTAAAAGCCTTTCGCATTTTTTCCTTCTCGAGTTTTTCCTTTTTGCGCTTTTCCTTCTCTTCACATTCCTTTCTCAGAGCATTTTCTTCGTTCATTTTCTTGCGATCCTCCTCTTGTGTTGCTTTATTCCTTGCCTCCTCTTCCCATTTCTTTAAACGCTCTTCTTTTTGACACTTGGTGAGAAGCGCCTTCTCTTTGCGCTTTTTTTCCTGCAATAATTTGCTTTTTATAGAAGCTTCCTTCCGTTTTTTCTTCAAGTCTTCGCAATTTCTTTTTAGCGCAAGTTTGTCTCGCTTTATCCTTAAAGCCTCTTCCCACTGCTTTTGTTTCAGAGCTTTTTCGTCGCACTGCTTCCTTAGAGCTTCCTCTTCGCACTTCTTTCTAAGTGCTTCTTCTTCGGCCTTTTTCCTGAGAGCCTCCTGCTCGCGCCGTTTCTTTTGAGCTTCCTCTTCACACTTCTTTCTAAGTTCTTCTTCTTCGGCCTTTTTCTTCCGAGCCTCCTCTTCGGCCTTTTTCTTTAGAGCTTCCTCTTCGGCCTTTTTCTTCCGAGCCTCCTCTTCGGTCCTTTTCTTTAGAGCCTCCTCTTCGGCCTTTTTCTTCCGAGCCTCCTCTTCGGCCTTTTTCTTTAGAGCCTCCTCTTCGGCCTTTTTCTTCAGAGCCTCCTCTTCGGCCTTTTTCTTCAGAGCCTCCTCTTCAGCCTTTTTCTTCAGAGCCTCCTCTTCAGCCTTTTTCTTCTGAGCCTCCTCCTCGGCCTTCTTCTTTAGAGCTTCCTCTTCGGCTTTTTTCTTTAAAGCCTCTTCTTTCTCTTTTCGAGCATTTTCTTCGCACCTTTTTCTTTGAGCTTCCTCTTCGGCCTTTTTCTTTAAAGCCTTTTCTTCAGCCTTTTTTTTCTGTGCCTCCTTCCTTTGCTTTCTTTCAGCTTCGCACTTTTTCCGATGTGCCTCCTCTGCAGCCTTTTTCTTACGAGCCTTTTCTTTCGCTTTTAAAGCCCTTTCTTCGCATCTCTTCCTCAAAGCGTCTTCCGCTTGTTTCTTTTTCTTTAACTCTTCATCCATTTTCTTTTTTTTCAAAGCTTCCTTCCTTTTCTCGGCCTTGAGAGCAGCTTCTTTCTGTTTTAAAGCTATTTCTTCGCACCTTTTCCGCAGAGCCTCCTCTCCTTCTTTTTTGTTAAGAGCATCCTGTTTTGCCTTTGTCTTTAACGCCTCTTCTTTTTGCTTCTTTTTCAAAGCCTCCACCTTTTTCTTTTGTTTTAAGGCTGCTTTTTTCTGTCTCAAAGCCTTTTCTTCACACCTCTTCCTTAAAGCTTCTTCCGCTTGTTTCTTTTTTAAAGCGGCCTCCTTTTCCCTTTTCCTTAACACCTCTTCTTTTTGTTTCATTTTCAAAGCCTTCGCTTTCTGTCTTTGTTCCAGATCCGCTTTCATCTTTTCTTCGCACTTTTTCCGTAACGCTTCCTCCTCTTGCTTCTTTTTAATAGCCGCTTCTTTTTCCATTCTTTTAATCGCCTTTTCTATTTGCTTCTTTTTCAAAGCATCCGCTTTTTTCTTCTGCTGAATATCCGTCTCTTTCTGCTTCAAGGCCTTTTGCTCGCACTCTTTTCTTAGAGCATCCTCCTCTTGTTTCCTTTTAAGAGCATCCTCTTTTTTCATTGCCTCTTCCCTTTTTTTGAGGTTGGCTTCCTTCTGCTTTAAAGCCTGTTCCTCGCACATTTTCCTTAGAGCCGCCTCTTGTTGCTTCTTTTTCAGATCATCCTCTTTGGCTTTTCTTCTTAAAGCTTCTGCTTTTTGTTTCTGTAAAGCCTCCTTTTTCTTTCGCTTAAGAGCCGCTTCCTTTTGTTTCTTTTTTAGCATGTCTTCCTTTTGTTTTTTGAGTGCTTGTTCTTTTTCCTTTTCCCTACAATATTCTTCTTCACATTTCTTCCGTAACGCTTCTTCACTTAACTGTTTTTCATGTGCTTCTTTTCGCTTCTTTTTAAGGGATTCTCTTAGACACCTTTTCCGAAGATCATCGTCTCGTCTTTGTTGACTAACGGTTGCATCCAATTTTTTCCTACATTTATCTGATTCGCTTCTATTGGTTATGGCTTTCAGTTCTTTTATTTGCTTCCGCTGACATTTTCTTTTAAGTTCCTGTTCTTCGCGTTCTTTCCGTTTCTTTTCGCACATTTTTCTGAGAGCTTCTTCATCACATTGTTTCATCAACTCTAACTCTTCGCACATCCTCTTAAGGCAGTGCTTTTTAGCACAGTCCACCTCAGTCCTTGTAAGCGCCTCCTCTTCAAGCTTTGTTTTCTGCACTTGGTCTGCTAGCTTCTTTCTTTGTTCCAAGTCTGCAAGACTTGGATTTCTGTGTTTTTTAAAGGTATTTGTTTGCTTTTTCCTCGAACAGCTCCCAGTTTCCCTGCACATTTTTTCCAAAACTTTCCTTTTACAGAGCACACGGAACTGAGCAGCTAGACAATTATAAGCACTTGCAAGTCTTTTCTGTTCACTTTTTGAGAGTGATTTCCTAACCTTACAGACATCTTTCCACTCTTTTTCTATGCACTTTTCTAGTTCTAAGATGTACGTATTTTTCAAATTTTTCTTTTTATTTACTGATTGGTCGTTTACACTTCTCTTTACTGTTTTACCAACTTTCTTACTGTCTTTTGAGCCCGGATTGCAGCTCGACTTTACTTTAATACACTGTTTCTTACCCTCGCACTCCCTTAGTAATTCTCTGATTCTTTCCCTTTTAGTTAACAAAGTACACTGCTTTTTAAGATTCTTCTCATTGCAGAACTGTCTTTTAGCTGACCTTTTGCAAGCATTTTTTATTCCACGTGACACGCAATTCATCAACTTTTTCGATATCATTTTATTGTGCTTTTTGAATGATTTAGCTTCTTCTTCCCATATTTTTACCTCTTCTTTAAAACATTTGTTCTCTAGTAGTTTAACTTTCTCCTTTTCTTTTTCTTTGCGTATAGCGTTCGCTTGTTGTTCCTTATCTTTGCGACGCTTTTCCAGTATTTTTTTGTATTCATCATAAGGATTATTCACTTTTTTGTCAGAAGAATCACAGTCCGATTTTTGACAGAAAGAAACACGATGCAATTTGTAGGGAAAATGCAGTCGGTAGATGGAGTCAGCTAGCACGGAAAACCCCCTAAGGAATGATCTCCGAAAAATCATGTTTGGTATTCGACTTAATAACATACTGAATGGCCAAACTTCAATTTTGAAATTTATCTGATATAATTCATTTACACTTTTAAAGCTCTAAACTAATATTGATCAAATTTTTGACTTTTTTTTAAAACGTTGCTTTTAAAGTTGAAGTTTCCATTGATGTAAAAGAATTCATTTAAATTTTAAGATATTAATAGATTATAATTGACATAAATCAGATAATATTAAGGTGTCGGAAAGTTTATGACTATTCTTATTTACATTTAAGGACCTTTAGGACCAATAATCCCAAAATAAACCCATCTACCCATCCCGAATGATAAGTAAGATTTTGTATATCTAGTAGTCATGTTAAAATGTCAAATATGGTTTGAAAGGAAAGGTAAGGAAATTCTAAATTTTTTTAGTCTGATTTAGTTAAGCATATACTATACTTTACTTATTCCAACCTCTATTATGTCAAAATTTGTACATTAAATATTATTTACAGAGAAAATTTAAATAATTTTGGAATTTTAGGTTAAAAATTAGAATCAAAATTATTCAGTATGTCTCTGGGTAGATTTATATTAGTATTTCATCGTAGTCCCTTAATTAAGGGTCTATCATTTCTTTCTGACTGCTTGGATAAAATGCATCTACCAGCGTCTATCAACAGTTTTCAAAGACTACAGTACAGTAAGAAGTCCGACTGTGAATCTGGTGATAAAAAGGATAATCCTTGCGAAGAATATAGTAAAATTCTCGATCAACGTTTAGAACAACAAAAGAAAGAAGAGGAGGCTAAAAAGAAGAAGCAGGAAGAAGAACAAATCAAGGCTCATGAATTACAATGCATTAAGAATCATAAAGAGGCTTGGGCTAAGGAAATGGAAGGCATGAATAGGAAGGATAAGAAACTCATGGAAAGCGTGATGGATTGCTTGACGAAAGGCATGAAAATGGTCTGTCGGAAAATAGCCCAAAAGAAATTTCACAATGAAAAAGAAATTGAACAGAAATGTGGTGACATAGCTAAAGGTGCAAAGATCCGAAGTTTAGTGGAGCAGTGTAATAAAAAAATAGCAGAAAAGGAAATGAAAGAGAAAGCAAAGAAGAAGAAAGGAAACAGTGCAAAGCCAGCGATGGGAAAATGTGGCAAAAAAGAGAGCACAAAGGATATTAAATTGAAAGGAAAGTCTAGCAAAAGGGGTAAAGGAAAGAAGAGTGGAAAGAAGGATCAAGATTGTCATGAAGGTTCTAAAAAATCCAGCAAAAAGGTTAAAGGAAAGAAGAGTAGAAAGAAGGATCAAGAATGCCTGGAAGATCCTCAGAAGTCTATCAAAAAGGGTAAAGGAAAGAAATGTAGAAAGAATGAAGAATGCCAGGAATCTCCTAAGAAGTCAAGCAAACAGAAAAAAAATAATGCGAAGAAACAGCAAAGCAAGTCTAAGAAATACTTATGCAAAAATAAAAAGACTAAAGCCAAATCAAATAAAGGTAAGAAATATGATTCCCAGCAGAAGACATTGAAAAAAGGTAGGAAAGGTGTTAAAAAGATGGTTAAAAATCAGACTCGGAAGAGCAGAAAGGGTGAATACAAAGAAGGCCTTTCAAATAGTACGAGATCGATAGGATCAAAAAAATGTGAGAAGTCCGGGAGAATGAGTCGGAATAGTGAAGGTTGTCAGTATGCCCAGAAGCAAAAGAGGGCGAAGAAACAGAGGAAAGACTCCAAGCAAGGAAAATTACAAAAAGGTAGATTGAGTAAGAAAAGTAAAGCGAAGAAAGGCAGGAGCCAAAAAGAAGTCTGTAAGAAGAATCAGAATAAGTCGTGTAAAAAGGGCGCAGAAAAATATGGTAAGCAGAAAAAATATAAAAAAGGAGGAAAGGAACATGGAAGATTAAGTAAGCAGAGTAAAGGAAAGAAAAGCAAGTGTCAAAAACACGACTGTAATCAGAAGAGTAAGAAGCGCATAGAAAAAGCTGGAAAAAAGCCGAAAAAGTCTGAAAGGGGAGGAGATTATCTAAGTAAGAAGGGGAAAGAAAAGAAGAGCAGGAGTCAATATTCGAAAAAATTATGTAAGAAAAGCGGTGTAAAAGCTGGAAAGAAGCAGAGAAAACGATCCAAAAAAGGAGGAAAGGAAGAAAGGAACTTAAAGCAGAAGGGTAATGGAAAGAAAGGTAAATATCAGAAGAAAGACTGTGAGGAAAAGCAGAAGAGTAAGAAGAGCAAAGCAAGAGCAGGAGAAAAGCTGAAAAAACAGTCAAAAAGAGAAGGAGAAGAAGAAAGTCTTAGTAAGAAGGGTAAAGGCAAGAGTCAAAAAGGTGACTGTGAAGATCAGAAGAGATTGAGTAAAAAGGGAAAAAATAAGAAAGGAAAGAAGGGAAGTGAGAAAAACAAAAGCCTGAGCCGCAAGAGTAAAGGAAAGAAGAGTAAGAAAGACTGTGAGGAAGACCAAGGCAAATTAAGTAAAAAGGAAAGGCAAAAGAAAGGCAAAAAAGAAGAGTCTAAAAAAGCAAAGAGTAAAAAGGGCAAAGGAAAGAAAAGCAAAAGTTTGAAAGAATACTGTGAGGGAAAGAAAGGACAAAAAGAGAAAAAGGACTCGAGGTTAAAGGAAAAGGGAAGCTTAAGTAAAAAGGGTAAACCAAAACAGAAAGAAGAGAAGAAATCCAAAAAAGGCAAACAAGCTGTGAAAAAAATGGTTAAAGAGCAGACTCAGAAATGTGCAAGTGATAAGAAAAAATCCAAGAAACCCAAGTCCAAGTCAGATAAAAGTAGCAAAAAACAAAAGCAACCCAAGGGAAAATCTACAAAATCTGCAGAAAGTGAGTGTAAATCCAAAAGCGGAAAAGGCTCCGACCCTATTGAAAAAATATGCCAGTCTCTAAAATCGGAAACTTTAGACAAGACAAAGAATCGTTACTTGGTGAAATTGGAGAAATGTATAAACAGTCAATGGGCTGATGTTTGTAGAATTCGCAAAAAGTTCTCAAAGGAAGAACAGGAGAGACTTTCCCGTGACCACGACTGCCTTGCCGCTCAATTTAAGGAACTGTGTAAGCAGAAGGTATTGAAGGATATGTGCAACGAGTCTGGACAGGATAAGCTCAACGAAAGATACGACAACAAAGGAGGAAAATCTGCTAAAAAGAATAAAAAGGAGAAGAAAAAAGTAGAAAGTTCGTCAAAGAAAGAAAAATCTCAAAAACCAGATCCTGCTATGGAAAAGGATTACGAGAACTTGGCAGAGGAACTAGAAATGGTAAAGAAAGATGAAGAAGCTTTTATTAAAAAAGAACTTGAGGGTCTAGAAGAGAGTTGCTTTGAAAATGTATGTAAAGAAGAGGCTCTAAAAAAGAAATGCGAAGAGATGACTTTAAAGAAAAAGGAAGAGGCTCTGAAGAAAAAATGCGCAGAGGAGGCCAGTAAAAAGAACAAGAAAGAAGCTCTCAAAAAGAAAAGGAACGAGGAAGCTGCGAAAAGAAAGTGCCAAGAAGCAGCCATGCTAAAAAGGCGCGCAAAGGATCTTCTCAAAAAGGAAAAAGAAAAGGAGGCTCTTAAGAAGAAAAAGGAGGAAGAGTTGTTTGTTAAGCAATGTGAAGAGGCTGTTAGGAGATGTCAAAAACAAAAGGACGAAGCTCAGAAGAAAAAGAAGGATCTAGAAAAGAAAAGAAAGGAGACTACAAAGGGAAAGCAAAATAAAAAGTCTTCCAAAAAATGTCCAGAAGGAGAGTCTCCTAAGAAACGTAAAAGTAAAGGGTCTTCGAAAAAACGAAGTGGAAAGTCCCCCAAGAAGTCTAATGACGATCTTCAGATAAGTCAAGTAGAGAAAGCTCTTATGAAAGAGTGTGAGGTAACTAAGAAAAGGAACAAGGCAGATGTGTCTAGAAAGAGTCAAAATAAAACCTCTCAGAAGAAAGGGAAAAAGGGCGGTCTAAAAAAATATAAGAAAGACTGCCAAGAGGGGACTCGTAAGAGTAGGGGCATGAAATGTAATCAAGAGAAGTCTCTAAGGAAAAGGCAAAATATGGAGGCTCTTAAGAAAAAGCGGAAGGCAAAGACTCTAAAGAAGAAACAGAAAGCTTTGAATCTAAGAAATAAATGTGAAGACGAGGAAAAATAGATCTGTAATTTGAGAAATTGTTACAAGTACATAGTTCTAACCCTACAGTTAAATACAGCCCCTTAAAATTTGCCTATTGATTAATGTTTTTATCTACCACAATTTACAGGAGTTTAAGCCTACAATTATAAATCGTGTATAACAATATAGGGGAAAAACTTCTTAAGCCCACTCTGGAGATTCCGACATAAATGCATATTCGAATTCAGATTCAGAATCAAAAGTTAAGAGCAGAACAAGTTGCACAAATTAATGACAACATAAAAGAATTTAAACATAACGTGTTGTCGGCATAATTGCGGCGAAAGTTGTGTCTGTGTGTGTTTGTATGGTAAAATGTTAAGCATACTTATGAGCAGCACTGTCAGGCACCGGCACCGGCACCGCGGCGGGTGTAGTCAACTTGGCTCGACGTTGTCTGCTTGGCGGCGCATGAAGTGAAAATTAATTTCTAAATGCGGGAAATTAACAAATTACAAACAACTCAACGTGCAAGGAGCAGCAGGTGGAAGATGGAGGGTAAGAGGTGGCGGATAGCATGTGGCATGTGGCACAGTGGCGGAAGTAGACATGCCATAATTTACAAACACACACACACAGTTAAGTTCCATTTAGAGGACTCAAGGTGTTGAAGCACAGGTGAGACTCTTACACACACACTCACACACACACATTGTCTTGGCATTGCCTGGCAGCCATGAAGTTGTAGACATATTTCTACACTCACACATCCAAAAACGCAACACTCCATGCACTCAATCTGCTGACAGTTGACAGCTTTGCTAATTTCCAGCAGCCACCCACCGAAAATTAAGATGGGGATCTGTCTTGGGCTGTCAACGTTACAGCTTCAGGCTACATCCACACCACCGCACCACCAATCTTTCATCTTCCCCAGGTGTCACCTATCACCCCTTTAAACCTGCCAAACCCAACCCCCCCTCTTGCGGTCGCGCTTCAGCATTTAATTAAGTTGTGCTCCATTTTATGTTCGACAAAATTGTTTGTCTGCCGCCTGCACTTGTTGTTACCTATTTTAAGACTGAAGAGTCAACGATGCGGTGGGTAGGTAACTGTGTGTGTGTGTGTGTATGTGTATATGTATGTGTGTGGGCGTGGCATTTGGTAATCATGTTGTGGTTGTGGCTGCTACAAAAAGGGAAGTGCTGGTGTCATTTGTTGACACTTTTCGGGGTTAACGCAGATTTAACAAATAAAAGTGCTTCACCCTGTATACTTGACTAAAAGAATCGCTATCGATTAGAACTTAAAAAGGTATTTAAGATTGTATTAAACAAAAATGTTTCTTAATTAGTTCAATAAAAAGTTCCAGTTTTTGCTATAATTTTCCAACTGGTGGAAGAGGTATAAAGTGTACAATACACAAATTATTTTGATTCCTTTGAATAAATTAATTAAACAAAATTTCCGCTTTATTAAAGAAATTTCTCATTTAAGAAATAAATTATATTAACAGCTTCGACTTACAGCATAGCACTAAAAAATCCTCTTTCGGAATCGACATATTTAAGTTACTCTTCAATTGTAACATGTTTTTGTTTTTTTTTGCTAACTGATGCTGTAGATTATTGCACAAGGATTTGTCAAGGATAAAACACTGAAGGTTATTCAGTTTTGCAGTCGTCATCATGATTATGATGATGTTCAGTCTATTGTTGTTGATATTTGAACTCAATACTAAATCTTTCGACTGGAGGTGCAGCAAGGACAATGCCTTCACTTGTTGTCCATTGCACTGTCTTGCAGTATTATTGATTTTCCAATACAAAAGCAAAGCATTAAGTTTTTATTGCTAAGAATTGTGTAACAGAAATTTTGTAGTGCAAAACAACAAAATATGGTATTGCGTATGAGCTTTTGATCAATTTAATCTAACAAAATTGTTTTTATATATGTACATATATTCCCTTTTTTGGCTAAAAAGGCAGTCCTGCATGGAGCTAATTTAATATTTTTTTAAGCTTACCAACTATAATATTTAACCACAAAAACATTTTATAAAACATCTAGAACTAAAAATGTATTATTGGTGTCACAATATTATATTCATAGCACCAAAATTCAAATCAATGAATTTTTGAAAGCGTCAGTTCGTGCTTTTTTTTGGAAAGAAATCGGAAAAAACAGGTTTTTTACATCGGATGATGAATTTTCAAAACAATTACATTTTCAAGAAATTGATGAGAAACCATAAGAGATAACCAAGATTTTGAAGCGAGGTTCGTCTGCAAAAGATTGTGTACATTAAGGATTTGTGCAAAAGGCCCGCATAATAGACATTTACCACCCACATTCTAGTTCACACACAGTACCAAGGCACACATACCAATAATAGTAACATTAAGCTTTAGAAAATATCTTAGGTTTAATTATATAAATAAATGTATATACGAAGTAATCTCACATTTATTTGTCACAATTAAATGATTGTTACAGTTAATGTTAAAACTTATTGCATTACCGTTTTATTTGAAAAAGCTTTACATATGAAAAGAGAAGTAGAACTTCTGAGTTGCATCTTGATTTGCATTCTGTTAACCAAACTACCTGCTTCTGTGACTTCTGTAATCCTAAATTGACCCAGTCCCAATGCGCTATTTTGTTTTACAAATTCGCTTGGCAAATAATTTGCTGCAAATTTAGAAACAGCAACTGCAAATGGTTATCGACCGAGCTCAACCGCAGTCAGGACGTCGACACAGATAGAGATACAGATGCAGATATAGATACATTTACAGACACAGCTGCGGTTGTCAAATTATTTGCAACTGTGTGAGTTTGTATGTGTGTGCTTGTGTTGATTTTTGTGGGTGTGGCATGTGGTTAGTTAAATAAAAATGCTGTGGCTGCCGCACAGCATTGGAATAAACAGCAGTTCGAATAAACTGATAAAAATTAACCAGATTCAAAAATGTGTAAAAAAAAATTTCACTTTTATTTTGGGGCTACTAACAGCCAGAGTTGCTAAGGCTTAGGATTATTTTACCAAATATCTGTAAGATAAAGTAATAGTTTTGAAATTTCATATCACAAAATTCAACAAGTGGTCCAATTAAAACTAAGTTTTAAGAGCTGCATAAGTTAACGGAGTTGAGTAGCTGACCAATACAGAAATCTTTTACGTCTAGTTTACATCTAGTAGACTGAACGATGATTGTTGCTGGTGGCAATAGTTTTTAGGAAATCTTAGGAAATGTTACTTTAATAACTATGCAATCATGCGTAAAATCAGTTAATCATATATGAAATTGAAGCATATTTTTTCCGAGAAACATTGTTATTTTTCGCAGTATGTGGGTCATTAGAAGAAACGTAGCTGCCTCTGATGAATTAAAGTCAACATCAGCTAGCTCCACATCATCGACACAAGCTAAACAAACAGCAGCAGCAGCTACTAAGACCAAGTTAAAGATCAAGCCAATCTTTGCGATGCGGCTACTTTAGGCACCGAAAGGTGACAGGGAATCATCTCCCAAGCAACCCATGGGCTGGCACCTGTTCCGCTTGATTGTGCCCGGTACGCTGCTACATCATGAAAGGTTAATGACGGCTGCTGTCAGCGGCGAAGGTCAGCCTCCTGGTTGTTCCCCCAAATTGCTCCTCCTCCATCCAAAACAACCCTCCTCATTCCGAGTCAACGATCCTGCTTCCTTCTTCATTGCCCCAACTTACAGCGTTTTATTCCCAGCAAACATTGTCCTCATTGGGGTTTTTTGTCCTTTGTTGGAGGGAATCGTGCAAGCAGGCAAAAGTTTCGTTTCATGGGCCCAAAGTGTAACAAAAATACAAAAATGGGAGGTGCTCTGGGAGGGGCTGGTAAGGAAGCAAAAGCTACTGTGGACTCGTGCTAAATAGCAGCGTTGAGCTACTCCTTCGGGGAGGCTGGGGACAACGCCGAGCGTAAAAGTTAAATGAAACGAAACACGTTAATGGCTTCTGAAACCGTAGCATGCGCGGTAAGGGCAGGGCAAGGGGGCTGAAGGTCGAGGGTTGGGGTTGCAGGAAAGGGCAGGAGCATTGACAGGTTGCTGTGAGGCAAGAAGCAAGTGGCAAATAGCAAGTGGCGAGTGGCAGGTGGCAGCAGGCTGGTGGCATGTTGCAGGTGGCAGAGCTCCAAAGTTAAAGCTCGGTCTGTGACTATAGCAGCCCATTGAAAGTGAAATTTTTCAACTAGTTAGCAGGAAAGTCCTTGTCTCTATATTTCTGTACCTTTTTTCAGCCATTCAGCTCTGTGATAAAATGATATCGTTGGCTTAGTTAAATAGCAATAAGCAGAAAGGCAACAGAAAGTCATTGCCAGCTTAAGGGCGGTGTATCTCAATCACAGCGTCGCCTTTCGGTTGGTATTAAGTTATTTAGCCTATTTAAGAGCCCAAACGAGTGGACGCCTATCGTCTGACTCCCTGTCTCACTCTGCCTCCCGTTCATTTTGTCTCTATCTCTTCCTCGTCATTAAAGCCAAATTACAGGATATTAGGTTACTGTTATCCTGTGCAGCATATTTTGTTGCCCTCTGGCTAAAAGTTGATTTGCTTTCATGGCATTTCAGGTAGCAAATGACTAAACGCCATATTAAAGTTCTTTCTTATTTATGTAAAAGCGAAAGAAAATTAAAACGAAAACTCATTTGGCAGCAAGAAAGCCCTACAGGGCATTAATTTGAACAAAGATTTAAATTTTTGTATCAACTTGTTATGTAAGTACTCTGCGCTCAATCAAAAGAGAATATTTGCAACTGTTTTGTGGCACAAACTTGCACTCAATTGTTTGCAACAATAAACGCAAACGAAATGGAGTAAAAATTCAAGAAATAAGAGCTCAAACTGCCAGAGAACCGCACAAAATAAAAAGAATTATGTATCACTTCGTTACGACTTACTTCCACCTAATTTATTTTCACTTGCTTTTACTCTCAGAGCGCAAAGCGGCGACTTTGTGTGTCTGACAAACAGACCTTAAGTAAGTTCGAAAGGAGAAGTTGGCAAAGAGAAAACTGTGGTTAGACAATAAGAGTCACGCCGCAGTCAGTACCTGGAAGTGCTATTTTTAAAGTAAACCCAATTTAAAATAAAACAATTTTTTAAGTCGACATACAATTTCATTAATTTAACAACATTTAATTGCAGTCATGATCATTGCGTTAATTTGTTTTCAATCACCAATTATTTCTATGGTAGCTATACGATATAGTAGTCCGATTCGAATGAAATTTGGTCAACAGATGGGACACAATTAGAAATTTCATTGAAATCGGTCAATAGACACCGAAAATGTTCATACATTTGCATGCATTTCGACCGATTGTTCCTATGGGAGCTATATGATATAGTGGTCTGATCTGTTTTTACAAATGATCTGCGTGCAGAGAGAATACCCTTCTGTACAAAGTTTCATTAAGATAGCTTTAAATCTGAGAGACTAGTTGGCATAGAAACAGACGGACAGACAGAAGGACAGACGGACATGGCTATATCGACTCGGCTGTTGATGCTGATCAAGAATATATATACTTTATGTGGTCGGAAACGCCTCATTCAATGCGTTACAAACTTCGTTACAAAAACATAATACCCTCTGCAAGGGTTTAAAAATGTAATACAGTGCAAGCTCTACTCGCGGACAGCTCCGTTAGCCGGACGAATTTGATGGTTTTTCAGCATGATGTGCATACAAAATCCCTTCACTTAGGCGGACATCTCCCATGGGCGAACAAAAATACTGGAACCGTGGCTGTCCGGTCAAGGGAGCTTTCACTGTATTGTCAGCTGAAATGAAATTCATTCCACCGTTGCTTTTCTAAAATGTTTACTTTACTAATTTATAAATATTAAATAATATTTTCTTTTCAAGTTTTTAAGAACTCCGCTGACCTACTATTTAACACCTTCGCACATGTTTTGTTCCAAATGAATAGCAAAAGGTGTGAATTAGCAACTGAGCTCAGCTACAAATAGTAACTGCAAAAGCTGAATAGAAATTTTGGCTTTTTCGAAAGAAGATTGCATTCAGCTGCAACTGGTAGTGTAAGAGTTTTCAACCTTCTCTTTAGACCCTTTTGCCCTACCGAAGCAATGCCTCAAAATGCTGTTCAAATGCCGTCGTTTTAATCTCAGGTGTGCAATTTAGTGTGTGGCCAATTGCGCCCGTCTAGCCAAGCCGGAAGCCAACAACCCACCGAACGGAGAGCCAGAGCCGAGGTCTGAAACCTGCCAGCGTCAATTTTGTGCTGACCACACTGTGTTGCACGGTGTTTTGTGAATACTAGTGTTTATGTTGTGTTGCATAACACTCAAGCCCTGAAAGGCAGCTAAATTTAAAACGGAAGTTCACGTTTTATGCCCTTTTGGCCATTGTTGTTAGCTGCGTTTCCGCTTTTGGTCTTTTCAAAATAACTGGCGTTTTCCCAATACCTTTCATATTTCCTGTTCGAGACTTTAAAGGTTTTCTTTAAATTTGTGTCTTCTTTTGTTCTACATTTGCAATGCTTTATTAAACAGCAGCGAGCAACGAGCTGAGACCAAAGAAAAAGATACTGAAAAATAGAGAAGATAAATGTGCCGAGATCACGAACCGAGGACAGAAAATGGCGCCAACCATAATTTTGAACACACGACAATGGCGAAATGGAGAAGGCAAGATGGAAAACTTTTAATAATTGCATTTTGCAAGCAGCTTCAACTTCAACTGGCCAACATAATAAACTTCACGACGAACCGGACGCGACGAGGTAATAGTAGCATAGTCGTAGAATAATAGTGGAAGTGTATCTAGAGTAAGCCCTAACCCAAAAGTATCTTCGCTCGGTCTATGGAGGTTTTTTTGGTTTTGGACGCTGCATCAACACCAGACAACAAGACAATCAGCGGCGTCTGTGGGCCACATAAAATAACCGAAAAGTAATTCGCCACAAAAGTAAACTTGAACACACAAAAGTTGAGTTTTAAAATAAACTTGCTGCAAACTGTGTTTTTCTTAAGTAGCAGGAGGAAGAGGGGGAGCAAGGGGCGAGGCAAGCAGATGGGGCACTCGAGGCACAAAAGGCGCATGTTATATAAAAGAAAGTGGCTAACTAAGTCGACAACGACGAGTTGCAGCAGCACAGCTCTGCTGTGCTCTCCGCGGTGTCTTTCTACGTCTCACTCTGTCCTCCTTTCTCTCCTTCACTCTCTATCCATCTCAAGAGTCATCCATGAGCTGCTGCAATTGTCTGTCCCCTCAACCAACGCGTGGTCGTCCAGTCGATGCTACTTATCATTCCTACAGGATGCTTCAAAAGCGACCAAAATTGAATACAGAAGTTCTCTTGAAAACTGAAATTTAAGCTTATTTCAGTGGGAATTTTTTATTTGATTCAAGATAAACAAGAAATGGAGCTGCGAAAGATATGAGCTGGCAGTTATAACCCTAGTATCGAGGTGGATTGGAATAGGTTCCAATGGGCACAGCTTAAACTGAACTTAATGATTTTATTAATTTTTCTTTAATTTATCAGTAAAAGTATTTCAGAGCCCTCAATTCTAGGTTATTTCTTATGTAAGAAATACATATTTTTTCATTAACCAGAGTAGTGTAATATACGAAATATTATTTTTATCTGCCTTGATGATTAAGGTCAAAGTAAATGTGCCTCTGACTATGACTGTAAATGTGAATAGAGAGGCCGCATAATGATATCACTAAGCACACCCAATGCGCCACTTTATTAGAACTGGAAAATACTTCATCGCTGTTGTTGCCGCTGTCACATTTCGGTATTCAACACATTTCGCCATGGACCGGCATCAAGATGGTATTGAGTGTCCTTAGTATTGCAGGCACGTAGACCAACGCACATTCAGCTTTAATACATGGATAAAATGTGAGGCATTAAGCTCAAGGGAGTATGCAAAGATGAAGCGACAGTAAAATCCGAAAAAATATAAAGGTAAATTGTCAAATAGAAAATTTAACAAAAAGAAAAACTGTTCTGACAAACTCAACCAATATTGAAAAGCTTTAAAGTTTAAAATTGTCCACATATCAAACGGGATTGCTTACGAGGAAGCTGACTGAAGAACTCGGAGTGCTCGGAGTGTGTCGGTGGCCAAACATTTTTATGCAAAAATATTTTGCATGTCACTACCGAACGGAGCTCGGGGCTTGGGGCCTGAACGCCGTTCCATTCCATGTTCCCTTGCTGTGCATTTGCCACAGAATTTTGCATGCATAACAAGTCAACGAGACGGGGGGACGTACGGACCAAACAAACAGTAAAAAAACGCTGGCAGACAACTGAAAAGCTACGTCGCGCTGAAGGAAACGGGAGGGAAGCGGAGCGAAATAGAGGGAGGGAGGGAGGTTAAGAGAAAAGTCTGCACACAGGAAACGCATACAAAACTTTAGCGGGCGGCGCATTTCGTAATCTTTGCAAATAAACGCGTGAAATTCCAAGGCGCACCGCACTGGAACATGTGCCGCAACAAAGGGCGATGGCTCAAGGGGCGGAGGGGGGGGGGGCGGTGTGGCTGTGGTGCGATGGGGCGAGAAGTTGAATGCGTGGACGGACGGGAAACCGGTCGACATGGGATATGGCTGCGATGCCGCCATTTGGTCGACATGTGCTGCGCCATTTTGGCATACAGCTCACACGCCAAATTGCGCATTCAGATTAAAATTCTTGAACGCGTATTTCCGTTTCCGTTTTTTCTGTGTGTGTGTGTGTGCGTGTGTGTGCCGAGCTGAGTAGTCGGATATGCAGCGTATTTTCTTTTTGTACAACATCTGACTTAAGCTGCCAGTCCCAATCTTTATCTTTTGTTGCCTTTTACATGCATCAGGAATTTTAGAGCCACTTTGAGGTGACCCTCAGTACTAAAGGGTTCCAAAATTAATTTGAGTTAAATGAGGTATGTATATTTAATTGAAATAACGTGGTTTACATGAAATCCAATTATAGTTACTACATTACAGTAAGGTCTTACCCATATACGACTAGGTAGTCGAAAGTAAACAGCAGTTAACTTCCAGACCTTCTTCAATTTATGATGCAAAACATTAGAAATTAACTCTTAAAACGCTTGTTTTTCAATGAATGGATAATAAGACTCATATTGATAACATTTAAAGTTAAACACTTTCGATATACACCAAAAATATTTTGGATCTAAAGATAAACCGTCCTTATCAATCACTTCACATTTAAAATTAAGAGCAACCTGTACCATCAAATGAGTAATATGGGTTGCTTAGTAAATGACATATCACTCATATGCCTTATTGCCCCAAATGTCAAGGCTTATTATGCAGAACCCGTCTTGAAACCCTATTGGAGCACAGACCTTGGGGCCAGTATACATGCATTATTTGTCCAACATACGTTGTCGGTTAACCGTTGTCCGTATGGCCCCCTAAAAACGGTCGGCAAATAAAAGAAACGGCTTTGTTTGTTGCTTGTGGCATGGAATATCAAGCTGATAAGGACCAGTAGCAACTGTGTCCCTCTTCCGTTTTGAAGGGGGGCTTTAGCTTAGGCAGATGCGTCATGTGGGTGCTGGCACATAAATAATGTGACCTGCCTGACTGCGATTATCTGTGAACTATTTTTCACACGTTGCCGACGTACAAAGTGGAGCATTCATTTTCAAGAAACCATTGTCTGGCAAAATATTAGCTGAATGACACAGTGGGGCCACTTGGCAAATAAATTTGGTGAGCACTTTTTTTTATTGGAAAGACGTAGAGGAAATAGGGAAGTTTGGCAGACTACTTACATTGTACTAAAATAATGAACAATAATATCCAGAGGCGTCGATCGAATGTCGGTCTCATGACTTCATCACTTCTTCCAATGATGTTGTGTGTATTTTGCTTGCTGATTTCTTCTAAGTCACCTAATGACACATGTGTAGAAATCTGAAAGGAAACGAGGGGAAAATTAAATATTTTTTAATTGCTTTAATAAAATCCTGTCTTATAGTTAGCTGTTTGCACATTAAATTAATTAATTTTTGCCAGAAAGCTTTTATTCTTCATTTTTACGAATTAAGAATGTATACATATGAAGAGACATCATACGGCTCTGCATTTTCGACAGCATTTTGTCTGCAGTGTTTGAAGAGCAGTGCAAATAAAACTTGAAACTTTGCGAGCCGCATCGTGTGCATACTTTCCTCAAACACTGTCTGCATGTTTCGCAGCAAGCAAATAGCATTAGAACTAAGATACATTTTAACAAATTAGCGTTGTTCCGTGATCATTTTTTTTTTATTCCTAGGTAAGGTAAAATTCCTGGCAATAATTGGAATGAAAAATTATAATTTTTAGTTTAAGCCATTTAGCATACCACTAATTCATTTTACCATTTAATTCATTTTACATAACAAAATTCCATTTAAATAACGTTTATGCTAATTTCAATTATTTTCATAAAAATTTTCATTCACTTTTTTAATGTTATTATTTTTCAATATATTTTATTCATATAATTTATAAAGCGAAGTCGAGATCATTTGACAGTAATAAACCCTGTGCGCTCATCTATTTCTAAGTTTTCATAATATCTTCTAATATCTGATAAGAATTCTTGTATTGGATATGCATATAAATTTAACTTTTCTGATGCGAACAGTGGGCATAGTGTAAAGATTTTAATATTTTCTTGTATTCACCACAAATGAGAAGTTTATATAATAAAATTTGATGGTTTTTGGCGGCAGTTGTGCCTCATTCTGTCCTTTGAAAGGTAAATAAATGGATACTTTTGCTAATAAAACTCCATGAATTATATTCATCATTTTACTGTGTTTCATTTTAAAAATATAATTGGATTGAAAATAGTTTCGAAATAATCGTAATGCTAAAAACAGCTAAAATTTAGCAAAAGTTGAAGTCAAATAACACATGTGGTTCAATTAATCCAACTGTGGGAAACATACATGGCAGCTACAGGAACTACAACAATGTCAACTCTGGACAAACATATCACGTGATCAATTTGTCACTTTGACAACAACAAAACAACAAAAAGAACACAATATAAATGAAGTAACCAATGCATTGATGAACGCATTGACAAACTGTACAAACATTCAAAGGCCAGAGGAAAATCAACCATATTTTCTATTCCAGGTTCAACTGTCAGACAGCACAACATTGTGGGCAACCAAATTGACAGAAACAACGACGGGATTTGACGCACATCATCAATATGTGACTGGTTCCAAGTGTGTGTAAGCATATATGTGTGCTCTATCTGTGTGAGTGTGTACAGAACATAGAACGAGTGAGTGTGGTGTTGTTCATAAGCTTATGACATGTCACACAGTTGTCATTATGTAAGACGAACCATTGAAATGAAGCCCAATGAAAGAATATTACTTGAGCACTGTTTGTTAGAGGAACGCTGGGTACACTGAAGAAAACCTTGGGCAGTTTTTTATGAAAAAGGATTGTTTGAGCCATATATTTTATAAGAACCATTTATCATAATGATTGAATTCTTTTAAGGCCAATATTGTGTTAAAGGAAAATCTTTAAGATATATTGTGTACAACATAAACACTTATAAATCAAACTTATGAATCAGGTTGGTCCATTAGCGGGAGGTGCTCTCAAAGGGGAAACAGGTGAATAGAGAGAAAAAACATTGACTGCCTGCCTTACTTTTCTCAGGTAATACTGGCAAGCTGATGCCAAGTACTTAATACCGTCTGGTCTTAATTTATTGCTAAAATGTTAACTTAAGCTTTTGGTATTTTAAATTGGCTGCTGAAATAGCCACTTAAAAATGTATGAAGAGCACTAGCATTACACTACAATTAACTTTAAACAATTGTGTTAATGTGAAACAAATTCCAAAAATAGAGACCAAAATGCAATATTCAAAAATGTTTAAAAACAAAGCACTTATGGCGGCTTAGTGTCCTTGGTATCCATTTTGAAATTAACCGTAAAGCGCACAATTTATAGCTAAACCTCAGTTTAAATCAAAGCCGACAAAATAACGAGAGAAAAATCTTCAAAGCACAAATACGGGTATATATAAATAAAAGCAACAAAAGTGCAAAATTTAATTGCCACAATTTCAAAGCCACAACCCACAACAACACTAGGTATCAAACATTGATGATGATGACGATGATGATGATGATAATGATCATGATGTGTCATTGCAACCAATGCATAAACAATAAATGCCAATGGCATGTAAATTTTTGCTTATTTACCGCAACAATGCAAAACTATCTGAACCAGTCAAGTGGGACGACCAGGTTGCACCTCGAATTGTAGCTTTGTAGCATTTAAATGTGTTGCACACAAACATTTTTGGCTTACCAGAATGCAGTAGGGAGAATGGGTTAAAAGTGAGAGAAAAATAAAATATAAACAGTGGACAAGCAAATTTAATTTAGATGTAAATTCACAAAGTCCCAAGAAGAATGGAAAAGAAATGACAAAGAACATTTAAATGATTGAACCTACCATATAACTTCTTAAATGTTGAACTTTGCAAGGCTAATAATATTCTTAAAAAATAATCGTCTATCGTGAATTTTTGTCTAATCAATATAAGAACAAATTGATTATTTATCTAGCCACTCCAATTTATTAAAGATTTTTAGTTCGTATTTAAATAACTGATACTTTTAATCAACTCAAGTCTTGAGCCAAGGCCTTTTTAAAGATTTGGTTTGGAAAACTCACTGTATTGAATAAATTGGCATTTATAATTTCGATAAGTTATTAGTGGAAACTAAGCTTGTTAGGAAATTAAAACCAAATGCCTTACATTTTTTTATATAATAATTGCTTTCCTGAAAGTGCCGAGAGCAGATAGACTGATAGAAAATTGAGCGGTTTGTTAGACAATTTTTAAGTGGAAAAAAGTATTTCACTTCAGGGCCCTAAATAATTTATTCAAAATATTCCAATTAAAATAACTTTGATATTAATTGGAGTTGTCTATTTTCAAGTAAATAACGTGCTAATGTGGACTTTTTCTAATTCTGCTGGAAATGCTTTACAAAAAAACTACTCTAAATTAAAAGTGTCGTTTGTCACAGTTTAGCCAAGTTAACCGGTATCCTGCTACCTGCAACCTGCAACCTGCAACCTGGGCAGCTGCTCCATTTCATTGTTAAAACAATACTCCAGCTAACACTTGCCGTTCGCCTTAATCAAAGGCAACACTAAGCTGTGGAAAATGCGGGGATAGAGACAAAGTCAGAGTCAGTTAAAAGAATCTGAACAAGGCAAAAACCAGGGCAACAAATGGAAAGTTAAACAACTTCGACAGTGTTGCCAGAGTTCATTGTTTTGGGTATGTGGCTGGCAGGATGACGCCCACCACCCTACAGTGCCGCCCTTGCCGCCACCACCAACGTCGTCACCACAACCCAATGCCACTATCACAATTTCCACATCGACGCGCTGCGATGGCGTCTGCCGAATAGCACTTCGAACAAATTTTTCTTTGTCTTTTGCATGCGCTGCCGACACACCAACACACACACATACACACATTCTACTATCCTTTCTGCCTCAAAGGCCCCTAAATTGCCCACACATGACTTATGTGGCATGGAAAGAAACAAATGTGAGAGCACAAAAGTCAACATATTGAATAATGATTGGGTAGTGAACGACTTGCTCACATATCAACAGCAGATACACAGCTGTTGTTTAACTCTCTTCACTTGTTATCAATAACTCTTAAAACTAACTAACAAAACTCTTCAAACTAAATAAATTTTTTATGTATTTCAATCTAAGATTCCTACCAATTTTTAATCAGTTTTAAAGCTCCTTACAATACTGGGTATTTATACATCCAAGTTACCCCACTGTTTCTATTTACTTATCTACTATTTTGGGCATTTTTTCGCCTTTCTTTGTATAAAGTAGGCGATAAATTTGAGAACTGTTGGAAATTCTCCAAAAATTAATGATGCGCCTTTTTATTGTTTTCGTTGAAGCTTTTTCCATCTACTCTCTCACTCTCTCTCTCTCGCTCCCTCCACTGTGAAAAAACGCACATTGCTGTTGCTTTTTATGCGATTTGCGTTTTGTGATAAATTTTAATCGAATTTCACTTTTGTTGCCTCTGGGAGGCACAGCTCCCATTACAGCATTTACAACCCCGAAAAAGAAACCCATGGCTACCCTAACCGACCCTTAGTTCCGCCTGCCATCCTTTGTCATGTGTGTGTCATGTGTTTTTGTGTGTGCTTTTATTGAACCCGATAAGCATGTCCGATAAATACTTTCCTTGTAATTGATTGATATTCCAAGCGGCAACATTCGCTTTCGCCATTTCGCAATTCGCTATTCGCTTTTTTTCTCTCAACGAGTATCTATGTCTGAAATGGGATTTGTGATTAATTGGATTTACTTTCCGAGTAATCTACAACGAATTGAAAACGGCACATTAAAGTGTTTAAATCGATAACGCTCATGTCTACCAAGACGTCAAATTGGCCAAGGCAAAACATGGCTTAGACACAAGTTCTAGTCAAGACGCCAAGACAATTTCAACTACCAACTGGCACACTGCCATTTAGGTTACCTGGAAGCCACATTATTTGCCAGCTGCGACTAATGGAAGCCAGATAAATGCCAAAAACAATCAAGCGACAAAGTCAACAAAACTAGTTGACTCAAACTTAATCCAGAAAGCCAGTGAAATACTAAAATTAAACAGCCGCAAACAAACATATATCGGCATATATGTTCTCCGAAACCTCAGAGTTTCTTCTGATATTCCATAATTTGTAACAAGATAAACTTCAATTTGAGCGATTGAAATCACGGCACTTAAAACATGAACTCTCTTTTAATGGATAGGAAAAAGGACTATGATTTTTATTGCCCAACAATATTCGTCCGTTTGTGTATCTGAGAGCGTTTGAAAGGACCTATGAAGTTGATCGAAATCAAATTAAAATTGCATGCTTTAACATTGTGCTCCAATTACTGTTGCAAACAATTTGTACGCATGTCGGACCGGGACTGGGGCCAAGGCAACTTTTCAAGCCAATAACTTTGGCAGGGCGACTGTGACCCAAACGGTTGTTGTTATGTCATGAAATATGCATTTTTCAATATACAATAATAATACATGTAACACAATAAATTGTGAAATGTTACCAAAAAACAACAGAAACAACACGAATAAAAAAACGCTTTGGGGATGTGGAGCAGAAGATGAAAATGTTATAAAATTGTTATCGAGCGCATAATAGCAAATGTTGCAAAATAACTTTTGACAAAGTGCACTCAATATCAAACACAACGAAAGAGTGAGAGAATAAGCAAAAGTGTGTGTTTGAGAGTGTGTGGAAATCACAATAAAAATTACTGAATACAAGGCAAAAGCTGCGACAACCAGTGGAGACAGAGTGTCCACAATGAGTTGCTTGAGATACCCTGTGTAAAGTTTTACAAAGGAATGCTGTTTAATTTTTAATAAGTTTGTATTGAGGTCTCCTTGCTGATTAACATTTAACTTATAAGCAGTTCTTTAAAGTATCTTATTGCTAAAAAATAAAACAAACTTTCAAGTGAAGTGTTTGAAAAGTATTTCAGTTTAAAATTCTTTGTTTGATCTGCTACAGAGTATCTCGTAGTCGCTTTGCTTAGACCACATTGTTCTCTATAAAATCCTTTCGCATATAAATTGACACAATTCCAGCATTCTGTCGTTCTTAGCTGCATTCGTCTAACGCATTGAAAGTCAAGGCAAACTTCGTTGCATAATGCATTGCACAATGAAATATTTTTCATTTATCCACCCCCTTTGCGGTAAAGAGGAAATGTTGTTGGGATCTGGTTGAGTTGTCTCCCAGGATGTATGTTAGACAATACGTCAAAATTGTGAAATGGTTAAAATTGTGCTTTATATTGAATGAAAATGCCAACGGCATTTGATTTTCCGCTCGGCAAAATGAAGTTGCCAAGCGTTGTGCAAAGTTTGCAGCCAAATTCAGTATTTTTGGGCTTTAAATTCAATGATGCGTTCGTTAAAAGCAGAAAGTTGCAAGCAGCAAGTTGCAAGTTGGTTGTGTGGCCAAATAACGAGGAAGAGGCAAAAGGACAAAATCGGCAACACATGCGCTACATTCGCGAGCAAGGGCGCCGCAAAATATGCAACAATTTTCGTGTGCAGCAAGAACGCAAAAAGAACACAAATTGGACTGCTAGCAACTTGCCAATCAATGAATGCTGTGCAGATACCCTAGGAAAAAGGTAAGTGTAGCTTACTATTGATACAAAAGTTTCAAGAAAGTGTGTTGTACTTGGTAGATTAAGTGGGTTAAATAATATTTCTACATCGGTTGATACATTTCTTAACTTTGAAACTACGGGGTATTAAAAACCAAAGGTTAACAAGCGCAGCACAAAAATTTCACTCAAGTATGCGGAAAGCGCATACAAAAAGCTGATGCAAAACTACACTGCCCAAAAAACACACAAAAAATTGCACTTATGATTTTCATTACAAAGTAAAAAATTTATTTGTAGCTTTTCAAAACTATGACTGAATAATTCATGGAACAAACTTTAAAAAAAACTAACAAAACCAAACCTTAACTATTCAATATTTACAAAATTATTTTTATTTATTAAATAAAGTGTTTTAAACGTATTAATATAAATAAAGCAAATGGTCATTGATCAATATTTGTAAAGTGGGTGGAATTTCTTATTACAATTACTCCAATGTGGGCTAATTAAAGGTTTCCATAACGTAAAGCTGAGCATTTTTAACACTGTAGTCACTGGCATGCAAATTCTGGCCCCGTCCATGACAAGCATGTCAACAACTCTAACTAGATCTACAAGATCTGCCCAAACCAACAATAGAACTAACAAAGCCAAACCTTAACTTTTCAATATCTACAAATCTTTATATTAAAATAAAACCATTTAAACGTGTTAACATAAATAAAGTAATAATCTTTGGTCATTGATCAATACATGTAAAGTGGATAGTTTTCCTTATTACTTATAATTTAAACCCCTGCATTTTGAGCAGTGTAGTCACTGGCAGGCAAATCCTGTGCCTGTCCATGACAGGCATGACAACAACTTTAACTAGATCTACAATTTCTTTTTTCGCTCCCCTTGCTCCTCTTTGGATTCGCTCGCTTTCATGTTTCATGCCTGTTTACGGCCGAAACAATGGCTTGCGAATGTAGCGCCTAAAGTTATGCAATTTTTGCTTCGTGTATCTCTGTGAGTTGGTGTGTGGGTGCGATGTTGTGTGGGCGCCAAAAAGTAACTATTAGTTGCACATTGTTTTGGCAAGGCGACAAATTCTTGCCCCAGCCATGTGAAACTGCGTTATTGTTATTTTGCCCACGCAGACGAGGCGTGGCCATTGCATATGTTGACAAGCCGAAAATCGGGTCAGTAGTAAATCAACAACAATAGCAACAAACACAAAAAAGGGCAATAACAACTCATGTGCACACAAAAAGCGAGACGAGGCAAAAGCGAAACATGTTGGAAAAACAATGGCAATCACTATTATATATGTATGGCACATGAAAAATTGATGTTGCATAGTTTTAGACATTGCCGTGTGCAACATCGTTGATTGCCACATTGGAATTTCATGAGTCTATAGGAGAAAAAACTTTCCGCTCGTGCAATATGTCAAATGGCAAATTAATGATGAGCCAAATTGTAAGCTAATCGTTGGTTGAAAAATATGAGATTTTTGTTGAATCAATGTCAATTGAGTGCGCGAATTAAAATACAATGCTTTTTTCAGTTCTGATTTGCCGATGACCAGTGCAATCAATAAATCAATAATCAACGGGCAAAGAAAGTCGCGATGGAAAGAAACCGACTCCGTAGCTCTCAGGCCTTGTGCTACTTTTGGGCACCGTCAGTCGATAACAAATTCATGTCCAGTGCCCGAGGAATCGAACAAGAATTTCGCATTTCGAGGGGTACTATTGAACATCCAGAATTCGAATCTGAGCGAATTATTAAGTGCCATTTCAGGTAAGCTCTTCGCATGTGGCTTTGAGGGATGCGCTGACCAATTAGAGAGATAAATTAAAGTGCCAAAAAGTGATTTTTATATGCATGTGTATGTGCTAGAAAAAAGAGAGCAAGCAAAATATTGGCGTGATAAATTCTGGTAAAAACATGAAAACCTACAAGCCACAACTTTTCAAAAAGCAAACAGTGATAGCGATGACCCAACTGAAAGTGGGCAACAACACAAACACCCGAACTCACACACACACATACATGGAAACCACAACTAGTGGCGCCACGGAATCCAAACTCAACCCTGCTTCACACTGGATACATGTGGCAGGTGGCAAAAGTTTGCGTGCCAAATACTCGTACACAGACAAATGCCAAAAAGTCACTGGCGAAATCAAAAGGTGACCTAGTGTATGTGAATGCGAGTGTGTGTGTGTGTGTGTGCGCGCCTGTGTGTGTGCTTATGAATGAAGGCGCTTTGCTAAAGCAAATAGACGGAAGTCGGGCAGACAGACAGACAGCCAGACAGCAGAGAGAATGAGAAAAGGGATAAAGGAAACTCTGTCACTTGCATGTCCCTGCGAGCGACAGCTAAACGACAAACATTTAAAAAGCATTTTTGATTTTTACGCCACTGAAAACCCATAACAAGTGGAAAAAGACAAGCGTGAAACTTTAAAACGCTTTTCTTTACATAAGGTAAACTCAACACGTCTTAAAGGTATGAAATAATTACTCAATTTAATATAACATTTAATAAATAAATAAAATAAATAACAATAAGTATAGAAACATAAATAAATTTCTATAGAATTTGAAAAATATGGAATATAGAGATTTAAATTATTATATTTACTTTTAATATTTATTATTTTCATATTAATTAATGTTAGTCCGAATCAGTAGCAGATCTAAGTATATATCCTCGTACTTTGTGTATATTATATCACTGAAAACCTATGACAAGTGGAAAAAGACAACCGTATACGCTTCTCTTTACATAAGGTAAACTCAACACGTTTAAAAGGTATGGAATAATTACTCTACATAATATAACAATAAATAAATAATTAAAATAAATAACAACATATATTGAATTTGAAATATATGGAATATAGAAATATAAAATCTTATCCACAAGCATGGCAAAATTACATCAAGTCATATATGTTTTACTTTTAATATTAATATTTTATTCATAACAATAAAAGTCGGACTAACATTTATTAGTAAGAAAACTAGATATATCTCCACCAAATTAATACTTTGTGTACGGTCAGTCTTTGGTCGTATTAATTTAGTGATATCCATGTACAGGGTCTTTTTATGCCTGCGGCACTGCTTGTAGCTATTCCTATTTTAAATTTAAAATTGATAAATTTTCAAAAATTGTATTTGAATGCTCCCTCTTCCCCAATAATCATTTTCCAATTTTGACCCAGAATCAAACATTTTTGTCCAACCATAAATCGAGTTATGTACTCGCACATAACCAAAATGGACAAAATATAATAAATATAAGCTCATTAAAAGCTTAGCCGCATGCCATTTTTCGCAGCTGCGCGGGTGTGTGTGTGTGTGCGTGTGTACGTGTGTGTGTATGCATGCCCGCGCAAGCCTGGTCGTTTTAATTAGATGAAATTGCATTTGCATAATTTCAGGTGAACGATGAATAGATGAACATTAAGAAAACATACAAAGTGAATCCGATGAGTTTGTTAAAATTCGGCATCAGAGAAGATGGTTGAATTTAGCTGAGATGACGAAAACATTATTTACTTCTTTTGTATTTTACCATTACTAATTAATTTGTCAAATCAATTAAAAACCCCACATATATTCAAATAAACATATCATTAAAACTATCAATATTAACTTGGTTTATTTTAAGCAACAGATTTTTGAAAAGATGATTGTAAATCCAATGTAAATACCAAAGTATAAATAAATAAAATAATTTATAATTTAACACCTATTAATTTTAAATTGTTTGACTTAAGTTTCAAACATTTTCAATGATTTTTAATCAAATTAATTGATTAAAAACAATATTTATTTAACGAGCGATATTTATATAAAATACACGATGAAAAGAAATACTTTTAATTTATTTAAATAGTTTTAAAAACCATCAAATTTGTATAAGTGTGCCTTATATAAACATTCTATTTATTTGAATGTTAATTAGCGACATTTCTTTCAAATTGTCCCGTTTCGTCAGGCTGATGCCATATACTTCCTGATAAATTTGTAACTTTGTTTACCTCTACCGATACGAGAACTATGAGGTACATGCGTCAGCAGGGGGCAAAGTGAGGTGTTGAGGCAATGGTGACGGTTGGCTCAACATTTGCGTGCATGCCATAAAAATAAGCCAAACACTCACGCACAGTGGGGCAAACACAGAAATACACACGTGCACACGCTGTCACACTCACACACATGCAGGCAGGCATGCAGGCAGGCAAACAATTACATGACTTTTGTGTACACATAAATGAAATTATGACATATTTAAATGTAACATGCGGCAACAGGCAACCACTTCCAGCCACAAGGCATAGCCTAACTGTGAACGGCCGCCATGACAGCCACCATGACAGCCGACTTCCGTTTTCGTTTCCGTTTCGCTTGCCCTGTTTGCCTGCCTAGCATTTCACGTGGGCACGTGTTGATGTTGCTGTTGTTGTTAATATTGTTGTTATGTTGCCTGCATAATATATAATTTAACGCCGTAAAATGTTTTGTGTTTCGTTTTATGGAAAATTCCGGTTGACTCCCATTCAAGACTGCTGCGTGTTCTGATGTTAACGCTGTTGGGTCAAGTGTCGCACGACACGGTGCCTATGTTAATTAGGTGACAATTTAGATGCGTGTCAAGCAATCAAAATAAGGTGCGAACGATGGAAATATATTTGATTAAGATACACAAATGAATTCGCTGAAACTATTAAGATTTTCCAGCGAGGCATATTTAAACACTTGTCAGCTGTTTGTATTGAATTGATTGAAACTTCTGAATGTGCTTGTTGTATAAATAGAAGAAGAACAACAGCAATCCATTAATTTCAACGTTTGCCATGTGATGTTTTCGCTGTGCGTTGATGCGTTTTGTTTATTTGCTTTTTGAGGCTTAAATGATTAATTAAGCGCCTGAATGTATGCAGCAACATTTGCCATGTTTCGCTAGTTGTTGTTACTGCCACTGTTGTTGTTGTTGTTGTTGCGCAGTGTGCGGTGTGAAAATCACGTGTTGAAAATGGCGTTAAATCAGCGTATGAATGACCCTCGACCTCACTCCACGTGACTGTTCAAAGCTTACCCCCAACACACACCCACACACACCAACTACGCACACACAACATACACGTGAGTTTGCATATTTTGATGTCATCGTTTTCGGCGCTTTGGCGTTCATTTTAATATTTAAATAAATGTTGCTGCTGATTGCGCATACGCCATGTTACTTTGCCATATTGCCACTCACGTTGGCAGCTATACGACGCACCTGTACGTTGGATTGAACGAATTTTCAACAACAAAAAAATTCGAATTCATTTTATTTGAATTTGCACTCTTTGATTTCGGCTTAAACAGCAATGAAATCAATATTGACATCAATAGAAACTGCAAATACTTATAATGACAAGTCGCATGTATTGATTGACGACCTGATTATGCTTTATGTAATGCCATTGATGCTTTATGAGGAATTTATTAATTTGAGCTCATTAGTCGGACATTAAACATGCACAACAAGATGTCTTTGATGCCTTCTAATCTGTGTGGCTTCAATCAGGTGTAAAGCTGCATTTGGAATCTGAGATTAAATTTGCATTTCTCTAGCAACAGTCAAGAAAAGTAATCGAATTGTGACGAATTTGTTAGTTATTTACTCCATAATAATTCATGCAAATTCTTTGTTGATTATGGCAATCAACAGAAAACCAATTATTTGCGTAATTGACGGAAAAACCAATTAGGTAGAAACTACAAAATACATAGCATAATGGTGTATTAATATTTATTGATTATTGATACAAGTTTTAGGCGCTTAAAGCTTCTTTAACAAAACTTTTCCAGTTGACCTATTAAAACGCCACTCAAATCAGGGAATAGACAAAGCAAACGCCAAGGGGTATCTAAATATCATCACTTTTAGTCCCCACCTCTCTCTCTATCTCTTTTTCCCCTAGCTTCCCTCTTCAACAGACACCCTGCCATTAATTCATTGTATACATTTGTGCGCACACACTGCCAAAAACAGACATACATATTTTAACATATTATTTATGGGACAGTTTTTGGCAAGCAAAAAGAAGTGAAAGAATAATTTAATCTACATACATATATGTATACATATTTTGCCTAAAAAAATGTGTATTTATTATAGCGCATTCTAAAATTAAAATATTACTCTCCCGCGAAACGAGAAACACTTTTAGTTTATGAAATATTCTATTGTCAGGACTAGAATAACAATAACCACTAGACAATTGTTCGAAAACAAAAAGCGCCACGCACAAAAACCATATGTAACTTGGCGCCCAGTGTTGCCACCCTTTCACACAGAACGCCAGCACACTTGTGCATATATTTTCACACGTTTTAAATACAAGCATCTCATATGCTTTATACACATATCTGTTATTCACCCAATTTTGTCGCATTTCGTTCAACTTTTTGGAGCTGGAAGCAACCCTAGCCGCGTGTCTACCCTGCCCAGGGTAGGGCACCAGGGACCATTGGACGCTGTCGCTGTCGCTGACAGGCGGCTACTTTGGGGACGCGTTGCTGATGCTTTTCACATGGTTTTGAATGAATGACACATAAAGTTGGTTTTTCCACTCTTTTTTTTTTTGCTGCGTTGTTTGTTTTTAGGTTTTGCGTTGGTGACATTTTTATGAATGCTTCAAATTTTTGCTCACATTTACTTTTCTTTTGCTATTTTGGCCGTAACGGGTCGGGTTTATTCATGCGGAATGCGACGCATAGTTTTTTGCCCTTTCGGCTTTGTTTGTTATTGTTTCGCCCAGGACCAGGAGCAGTATCCAGAGAGCAGGCTCAGTACCAGACTCGAGCCCTTTTTAACGCAAATATGTTCCATTAGCTGTGGCGTTTTAGCTCTGTTTTTTTCCACTTTCTTTTCACATACGTATATAGTATTTATGTATATAGTATTTTCAATTCGTTGGTTTGGCATGTGTTCATGTTTTGCTTTCCATTTGCTTTGTTGGCATACTTTTCTAAATGGAAATTATAGTCTAGTGCGCTTACATGTCGAGTTGACTGCTCGCCTTTTTAGCCATTAATTTATGTAGCATACTTTTTGGGGACATATTACTACTAGCTGCCAAAACTGAAGTAGGTGAGGAGGGATTATCAGCAGTTGCCAGAACTTAAAGCCCATTTGTCGATAGGCGAGAAATTCTATTTTAAAGCGTTTCTTATGTCACCTGTGCTCTCTGGCTATTTAAGCAAACACACCAAATTAAACAATGAAATAAAGTCAAATTGGATGAGAAAAGCTGCCGCAATGCAATTTACTGCACTGCTTTGGCTGCCTTTCCCTCTGCTCCCCCCTCAGAGCGTCCACTTGCCGGTCACTTGTGTTTCGGCCAGTCGTCAATGGGACTTTGTTTGCTTTGCTGTGTTTAAATTTAATTGGTTTCCTATTCAAATTGCATTCGATTCTTTATTTTCTATTTGTTTGGCTTTGGTTACGCTTTTGTAGCACTCCCCCAAAAAATACAGTACTCTCTACTCTCTACCTACCTATATTGGAGCATATAATTTGGCTTTGATTGCTCCTGTCGCGTCAGCTTCAGGGCGAACAATAAAATCCAAAAGCTTTCAAAAATAAAATACCCATAAATTGGCCATTGCCCAACGGCCTTTGTTGTCGTGCGGCGAATAATTACAATTTTGTGTGCTCCATACTTTATGGCACTGGGCGCCAGGCACATTTATTTAGATAACAGATTGTAGTATTTCCAATTAAAATCTGTGCGTTTTTCAATTTGAAATTGTAGCCTCTGAAAATTGCATTTGTGACAGACATTCTATATAAATGGTCGCCTCGACGTATAGTTCAGCCTGTTTAATGGCACACCCGAGGCACAGGAAATTAAACAGTTTTTCCAAATGTGCTACTAACTAAAAGTTTAATTATTTTATGTCTAGAAAATCTGTTCATAACAATCGAGGTCATGCGATGTTAGCCAAGTTTATAAAATGTCTGAGATTGAATTAAAAATATAATAAATATGCAAATAAAATTATAAATATTTTTTGTTTTTCATTCATTGTGTTGGTAAAAATCCTACAGACCAAAACCCTAATAAAAATCGCCGTAGCTCCGTGGTACATGAGAACCAGGGACATCGAGCGAGATCTCTAAGTAAAATAAATTGGAGATCGAATACAAGAGGTAGCAAAAAACTACCACGAGAGGCTAGATTCTCATTCAAACCGCCTAGCAATACGCCTAAGTGCATCAGCTATCAGAGCCGCCAGTCACCGCACGAGGACAAGAAGAAGACTCTAATGTTACCATCCTCATGATCTTCTGGGGCAAATCTTGACATAAAATGTAGCATATCTCCTCATAGGTACATCTGTGATAGTCACTCCCCTTAAGTCTTGCTTACCCCAAGTTGGGGTCCCCAACTTATATGTTTCTATGTTTCAAACCATCCATTGTTATAAAATAATTGTAAATATATATTTAAACTGAGTTGCTTAAAAGGTAGCACGCTAGTCTCCCATAATTTCGTCAAATAAAAAAAAAGAAAAATAAAAGTAAAACTCTTGGACTCTTGATCATTTTCTTTAAATTCTTTACCATTTTAAAATTTTATTAACTCGTTCGTTACTTGATTTTTCACTCTGCAAAAGTTAACAAAAGCCTTTTAACCCTAACGCTTATTTTAAAATAAGAAAAATTTGTTTTGAAATTACGTGTTAAGATGAAAATTTAAAACGTCAGTCAAAGCGATGAAAAACACAAAAAATCATTAACAACTCAAGTGTGTTAAGTGCGGGTGGACCGTCCATGTGGATTGAGTATGTGTGTGTGTGTGTGTGTGTGTGTGTGGCGTGTTTGTGTTTGTGTGTTTGGTTGACCGGATAATACAAAGTCGAAAGCAATTGAAGCGAATACACTGATTCCATAAGAGATTTCTGCTCAACCCTTTTGACAACGGGGTGGACTAAGTGGATAGCAGGTGTGCGGCAGGGAAACACACCCACACACACACACACACAAATAGAAATAGAAATAGAAAAACAGCATAAAATATTAATCATAAGAGGATTTGTGCACTGGCTCGCCAAACAATTGGCTAAACTGGCAGACCAGTAATCCCATTACTAGGGTCAATGCACTCACTGAAAGACGAGAATCGAGTGTAATCCAATCGAGACTTCACTCTGGGTTAACTTGAGCCCAGCTTGGAGTCGTGTTGAGTTTACAACTAAAGGTTTGAGTTCATGCCAATAGAGGCGAAAAAAAATCATAAGCAAACCGTCCAAGTTGGAGTTTCAGTTAAAGCCAAAGGCGCTAAGAGATTGGCAAAAAGTTTGCAGCACCCCATAGTTATACGTGTAATTGAATTCTGTGGTATGTTCTTCAGGTCATCAGCATGGACCACGTTTGACCACGTACGGCGTGTGTGTTTTGGCGAGGATTGCCGCTGAGGAGTAACATGGAGGAGGAGTAACAATGTGCGTATTACACGCCGAAAGGGTTAAGGCGTCTGTGTAATCGCGTTGGCCAGGCCAACACAGCGGTCAGCTTCAATTGTACTGTTTGTCCAGCTTCTGGCCCAACTCCCTCGATTTTCACGCACGTTTCTAATTTTATGCGTGGCTTGTCCAATTTTCCTCCTTTTTTTCGCAGTGTGTTGAAATATTTTCCCTTAATTGTGTTCGGTCAGAAGTTCATTAAACGGTGAGCTGTTTATTATCTAGCGACGGCTTATAGGATTGTGGTTAGAAGGCGATTTAAATGCTACAACAAGGGATAGACAGTTCGTATTGTAAATGCAACCAATTTGGTACAAAACCCACCAAAGTACCACAAACAAAAAACAATAAGAACACAAATAAATCAAACGAAATTAAAATGCTTTGGGATTATAGTACATGAAATGGAAGCGAGCAATAGAACAGTACTGGACCAGGAAACACCCATTTATTTTATATGTCTCCTGATTGCAAATTAAATGAAAGTTGTTAAAAACTGATTTTTAACAAAGCGATAAAAGTTTATAATTTTTGTTATACCCTTGCAGAGGGTATATTGTTTTTGTCACGAAGTTTGTAACGCATTAAAGGAGGCGTTTCCACATAAAGTATATATATTCTTGATCAGCATCAACAGCCGAGTCGATATAGCAATGTCCGCCTGACTGTCCGTCTGTTTCCATGCGAACTAGTCTCTCAGTTTTAAAGCTATCTTAATGCAACTTGGTACATATGTGTATTCTCTCTGCACGCAGATCATTTAATAAATCGGACAGATCGGACCACTATATCATATAGCTCCCATAGGAACACTCGGTCGAAATGCATGCAAATGTATGAACATTTTCGGTGTCTATTGACCGATTTCATCAAAATTCACGCTATATGCATTTCTAATCGTTCTCCGACTGATGGTCAAATTTCATTCAAATCGGACTACTATATCATATAGCTACCATAGAAATAATTCGTGATTGAAACCAAATTAACGCAATATTCATGACTGCAAGGGTTTTGGTTGTGTTCAGGTTGTTGTAGCTAAACAGATACTTATAGTTGAACTGGTCATTTGCTTGGGACACTCTTTGTCACACTATTATTCTGTACTGTAATTAAAAAACGGAAAGCTTTCCTTAGAAACTGTGTAGTTAAGGTAAATTTGACTTATTTTCGAACGACTTGCCTAATGGAAAAGGTAATCCGAGAGTTGAGCTGCCTAGCATTCCATCATTTTAAGTTATGTTGCAATAACCGACTATGAAAATAGAAATCTGATGTATCAATGTGTCATACATGTAACTGAGGGTCAAGTAGAGTAGAGGAAGAGGAAATGGATGTGGAAAAAACTCGAAATAAAGCTACACAAAGCGTCGTCACCGTTGTAACAGGTCTGAAATCAAATACATTTGCTCTTAAGCACAATTGACATTTTGCACATGACAAGAGAAAGCTAAGAAAAGCAAAATAGTGAAAGGTGAAATGTTGCAACGTTGGCGTTGGTTGTTGCATCCTTGACTAACCCTGTAGTGGTGCCTGCAGTGGTGGCAGTGGGACATTATATGCTTGTTATAATCCCTGCCAACATTTTTATTGCAATTGTCAACTTGGGCCATAAAGCAGCGCAGAATCTGACACCTACAAGTTTCGGAAGCGAAGCGACACAAATTGAAAATATGACAAGAAAATTCGTTTTGCTCAGCAGATCCAACTGGGTCGGGGCCACAATCGTGAAGGGGAAAAGTGGACATAAATGGGGAAGGGGGAGGGAAGGGGTAGGGAATAGGGATGCTGTAGTTTGCTAACTTGTCGAAAGCATATTGATTTCAGGGCCGTAGGGAGCCGAAGCGTGTTTTGCCAACGTTGCCAAAAAAGCAGAAAAAAACGAGAAAAAAAATAAAAAGAAGGATGAAGGAAAATACAGGGAAAACCGAAACGAAGAACCAAGAAAATAGCAAATATATGTTCTCCGTTTGGGTGAGTATGTGGAAATTGCAATGAAAAGTGCATATGGATGTGAATGTGAATGCGAATGAGAACGTGGATGTGGACGTGCATGTGCATGTGCACGTGGTTGTGGATGTGCTTGTGTCAAGGTGAAGTCAGCAAATTCTTTTGCTGCACTTTTACGTCGCTTGATGCTGCAAATGTGTGCACTGAAGCATAAGAATAATATTTTACCATCGTTGCAAGGCCAGCAAAACAATGCGATTCGTATAGACTAGTCCATTGATATGCGAACAATAAGCCAAGCAAATAAACCAGCAAACGGCAAACCAGCAAATTCAACCAACTGATGTTGACCCACTGGAGGCATCCGGAGGCATCCATGTAACTTTTCGCACTGCAATCTTTACGATCCGATTTCGCTTTATGTGCTTTCAAATCACTGCAAAATTATAGCACTTTTGGGGTTATTAAATAACGTGCGAGAGGGCCCAGACCATACATTTTCCGCCATGCTGACGTCTCCAATAAAAAGGGGAGTTCCAGAGCTAAGATTATTATATTGAACTTAAGATCGTCTTTAAGGAGTCTAAGGCCTCTTCAAGTAAACTTAAATTTCCCACCTCAAATTGAAATATTGGACTGTATAAAATATATTTTTAATACCGTGAGTAAATGGGCAACAGTCCACATTCATTACTTCACCGCACAACTGAACACAAATCAAAAGGCATTAACATAACGAAGCACAACTTGAGTCTTCAATCCCAAGTGGACCTGTAACATTAGCGCACTTCACAAACTTTTATTGAGGGCAGCCTTCATTGGAACTAAGAGTTCTTTACCCTCCGAGTCATAAAAATGCCATTAAATTGTTTAAAGCCATCAAATAGGCGCTAACCAACAGCAAAGTTCACTTGTTGAGCATACTTTCAGGCGCTGCGAGCATTTTTTTTTTTTTTTTTATTTTAATGCTATAAGGGCGTTTAATTTTAGTTTGCTTGAAGGCTTCAAACAACTTTATATTGCCGCCAGTTGGCAGAAACAATAAAGCATGTCTATTATATATTTTAAAGCCAACTTTATGACTTTTATGCGTCAAGTGAAACGATGCTTCAAAGTTTTAGCAAAAATATAAACTAAGCTCAAATCAGCTGCTCTTTATGTGGGTTAAGGGCCAGCTGAGTAATGTTTGTGGTCCATTAAGAGCTTGCAAAAATTCCAGGCACTAAACAAGAATGAACACTAAAGTTTTCAATTAACACAGAAATACCCTTTACTCATTTACTGTGTTACTGGCAGTTGTAGGAAAGCGACTGCCTCTTAAGACTCCTGGTTTAAAACTAAAGTGATATGAACAAGTTTTGTTATATTAATTAAATTATTTATCACATTCGCAATCATTTTCAAATTCATGAAAATCCAATTATATTTACTGACGGTTTACCATTTTATTATAAATATTTATTTATTAAATATCATATTCTTGCTCAATTTAATTAACAACAAGTTGTGTCCATTGATATATAATAATAGGATTACTTTTTCATATCGATTTTGTTTATAAGTTTATTGTTGAATTTATACAATAAATTATAAAACATTCATTGCTTTCACTCCTTTTTTAGATGGGTCTATGAGGTTAGTCAGAAGCGAAATGTGCGTAACAGGCAGAAGGAGGCCCATAAAGTATATATATTCTTGATCAGCATCAACAGACGAGTCGATATAGCGAGTTTACCTGCCTGGCCGCTGTCCGGATAAACACTTGGATATTCTAAACTATAAGAGCTAGAGACACCAAACTTAGAACGAATGTCCGTCTGTATGTCAGGGCATACATAACTTGGAAACGACTTCACCTATCAGTACCAAATTCACACAGTATGTGAGTGGTGCTATGGTAACTATTCTCACCAAATTTGATCCGGATCTGACAACAATAGCGCATGGCTCCCATGGGACAAATCGGGAAAAAATATAAAATTTGTATGAAGTCAAGTAGTTTTAGTTGAGCTATCCCAACTAAACTCATACATTATTTGTATAGTACCATTATGACTATCCTCATCAAATTTGACCCGGATCGGACGACTATATCCTATAGCTCTCATTGGACAAATCGGTTGAAAATTGCTCATATGTATGGAAAACATAGGTTTAGAGCTTAATGGGTTCTCTTTGACTTCTGCTATGTCAAGTCATTTTACCATTTGACAGAAAGAAAATAAATTCGGCACCATGAAATTCCAATTCGTTAAGGATTTAACAAATGTTCAATACATATACGAGTATTTTGTCAGTCGCCTGGAAATATCCATTCACAAATCTGCAAGACTAACTGCCAAACACTTATTTGTCTTAAGGACTTCAACTGGTCACGCCACCTAGAAGTAGGCAACATTATTCAAACACGTTTTTCGCTTGTTTCTGACGGAGTGTAACTTTATGGCTTTTCTGTAGCCTCACACTTGGGTAGGCAGAAGGCAGCAGGCAGCAGGCATTAGCAAAAGCGTCGGGAATGACCACAAACAATGCCTAAATGTATGCAATAAAAACTAAACAAATCGCTGCCAATGGCACTTATTATCACCTGGCTAGATTTATTACCTGCTGACCGCAAAAGACCAAAAATTAATATGGGAAAAATACGTCGACAAAAAAAAAAGGACCACAATGGTCCAAAAAAAAGAAAGCAATGAAGGTGGGCAACATTTATAAATGGCAACTAAAATGTAACATGAGAAAACACATTTACTTTAAGACCATTTATGTGTGTGTGTGTGAGAGGGCGTTTGGGCGTGGCACACCAAGTTGAGCCGCTCACTGGCAGCCTTTTGATAAATTTACTACACAAATTGAGTCGCTAAATTAGAACATTTATTTTTGCTGGCCAACGTTCTATTTCCTTCCCGTTTCCATTCTTCTTGTCTCCCTCCCTTCCTTTTCTTCGTCTCCTCCTTCATCTTGATGTTGTTTTTGTTGTCTGCCAAGTTGTTCTTTCTTCCACTTTTTTTTTGTGTATGTGCCCTCAAAAAATTAAATAAAATAAAAAGGAGCGAAAATAAAAGAAGAGCAACCCCAAGTGCTTTTTCCACTTGATGTGGCGTCCAAACCGCACAACGACCCTCTCCTGCCCCGCCATGTGCCACTCCCACTGCCCACCCCGCTCGGCCTTCATTATTTTGGCAGGACGCATCGACATCGACTGGCTGCACTTCATACTTAAGCTCGACCAAATCTCGAGAGTGTAATTTATTGTTATCATTTGTTTGGCTAAAAGCAAAAAGACGGGCTCCAAAAGGATGGCGCAAAATGGTAGCAAACCAAGTGGTTTCAAATATGAGAACGAATTTTTGTTACTCTTTAAGACAAAAAGTACAAAAATTTAAAATTAAATCCAAATTAAACTTAGTTAAATCATTATTCGTTAAAAGTAAGGAGTTCGCGTCTTGAACCCCAGAAAAAACATGAAAAATTATTGAAGTCGCGTGTATCCAGCTTAAAGATACCCTACCTTTGACTTAACTTTAAATTTGTTCCACTTTTTTGTCAGTTCAGTTCTTGCCTGTACAAAGTAAGCTCCAAATCACATAGTCTATAACTTAAATGTATTTTTTGGCATAGAAAGACAGCGTGGATTCAAGGATTCTTTAGGACATGGCCTTACTTCTCAGCTGATGATGTAGATCATGAACATATATGCTTCAAGTCGAGTAAAGCATGATGTACTTCTCAGCTGATGATGTAGATCATGAACATATATGCTTCAAGTCAAGGAAAGCATGATATACCCCAGGCTAAGGTATAAAACGATTTCAGTAGGAGAGACAGAAAGACACCACATTTATGTGGGTGTGTGTCTTGTATGTGTGTATGATTGTAGGTAGGTATACCATTTAGATAACTAAAGTAATTTATTTTATATGGGGGTCATGCGCTCATGGACATGCGAACATAAATAGCAAAAGACACACAGTACACAGTGAACAACGGACAACGCACAACACACCCACTTACACACACACATCTACGCACTGTGTGTAAGCTAGAAAATTACGTAGCGAATGTGAGACAGTTCCTGGAAGCACAGATACAGTTGTAGCTGTATTTGTGCGTATCTCGCCTCGTACTCGGTGCTGTAAACTAGTTTTGTCGTCGGTTTTGCGCAATTTTATTGCCTACTTTGCGGTATTAGCATGAGAATTAACAAACTAAAAGCAGCAGTCTCAGCGATTGGCAAAAATAAAAGCAAATCCTTGGAAATAGAAAAAGTCCGTGTGCAGTAAATTGGAGATTCCGAAATTTCTGGCTGAAATTCAATTTCCGACAGTCTCACAGTGTCGCAAAAACTTAATTAAGTGTACACTAGCAACTACTACTACTACTAATACTACTAATACTACTACTAACACTACTACTGCAGCTCTTTCGCATGTTGTTGTGTAAATAGTTGTGCAATAGTTGTTTTGCTGCCCTATAGGCAAAATCATTTAATTAGAAAATTGTTTGGCAACAGAAACTTCTGAAAAATGCATAACAATCGCATAACTTCTGGCATAGTTTTCCAGACATCGCATTAATTGAGTGAATAGGGCGGGCATTAATAATGCAGAGCCTACATTTAGGTAGCTGCAACTTGAGCTTAATTAAAACCCAGCCCTTTAATATGGCACTTGGGAAATGCGCAAGGACTCGACAAACAAAACACACACAAATACACACACATACGTATGCTAATCCCCGCCCCGTCCACGTAATTGCCTATTAGCCAGTCGTTTACAATGATGCCAATAACAAGAACTAGGACACGCACACACACACACCAACACACACATACCTACACCCACATTTACATGTGGTCCAAACAAATTATTACATCCTAATGGTCTAATATATAAATTTAGAGCCCAAACAATGGCCAGCAGCGGGTGGGTCCCCCTGGCAGATAAGATTCCTCTATTGTGGAGTGGCAAGCCATGAAAATATACTAACAATTTCCATTGTCCCTATGCCCCCAAAGGGTCTGCCGCTTGTGCTGCAAACCATAATCTGGGACGTAGTAAAAAAATTACTTTAAATTTATGACCAGAATCTGGACACACACATGTTTAAAGAGATATGTGGTAATATCTTAAAATTGTGTTGCTTATTTCAGCTTTCCCTTGGACAAGCTTAATCCATAGTTGAATCTCAGCTCGGATTCTCTTGAATTTTAAATGCCAATGGCATTAAGACTTTAAGCTAAGCTTACAATTTCGAACCACAATTGTGAAAGCTGCTGAAAATGAGTAGTTTTGAGTATTTGTGTAATTATTTTAACATATTAAATTATAATAATGATGGAGAAATGCAGAAATAAATGCAAAATGAAATAATAATCCTACTGCAAGCAAAATGCATTTTATTCAGCGGCGAAAGATAGTTTATTTCGATAAGTGAACTACCTGAACCTTTATATACAGAAATTTATCATTTAATTTTGAACACTAATAATAAAAAGTTTCGATTTAAGTACGTAACAGAATCATATACATTCAGCTTATTTAGTTAAGTCAATCTTTCTTAAGAATTCAGTCAATTGGTAGTGAAATTTTTAGACCTCGTACTCTAAAAAAGAGTAGAGGGGTCTATTAGGTTTGTCAGGAGCGAAATGTGCGTAACAGGCAGAAGGAAGCGTTTCCGACCCCATAAAGTATATATATTCTTGATCAGCATCAAGAGCCGAGTCGATATAGCGATGTCCTTCTGTCCGTATGTCTGTCCGTCTGTCTGTCTGTCTGTCCGTCTGTCGGTCTGTCCGCTGTCCAGATGAACACCTGGATCTTCTAAACTATAAGAGCTAAAGACACCAAATTTGGTCAGTCAGTCTGTATGTCAGGCAGGTTAAGTTTATTTCAAATTTTTGACACGCCCCCAGGACCAAATTCACACAGTATGTGAGCGGTGCTATGATAATTATCCTCACCAAATTTGACCCTGATCGAACAACTATAGCGTATGGCTCCCATAGGAAAAATCGGAAAAAAATTGCTCATATGTATGGAAGACCACTGTAGCCTTCCTTACTTGTTCAAAATGGGTTTGAAATAATTTTAACCAAGAGCCAGCGTTCTTTAAGCCACTTGTTTGGTTTCTTTGTATGTGCCATACAAGTAGCTAAAAAGTAGCTAAAGGAATTTGATGTTTACTCAAACGTACTCAATTGAAATATACTTTTGCTCCGCGAGAGTAACGGGTTAAAAAATTCATATTTGCAGCAAGAGGTAAGACAGGCGAAAAGGAGCTTATCATGACTGCATAATAAACTGGAACGCTCTACATACATATGTATGTATGTATGTATGTATGTATGTTACGCATACAGTTTCGAGCTCAAGTGGTTGCATTCTTAAATTGGATTAAGTGGTTTTTACCAGGCAGCTTCTAGCAGGCAGCTCTGGCACTGTGCTAAACTTTCAATTGGGGCTTTCTTTTTGTTCCGGTTTTGGCATTGCACTCGAGAGGACTCAAATTTAATTAAGAGCAAATAAATAACAACAACGACACATAAGTAGAGCAATGTTTGCATTTAAATGCAATTGTAATTGAAATGGATGCATTAATCGAGTCAGCCCAAGTTGAGTTTTACGATTTTACTATTTTACTATTGTATTATTTTACTATTTTACTGTTTTACTGTTTTAGGAGCACACGAGATGCAACAGCTGTAAGTTTGTTTAGATAACATGCAAATGTTGGTTCGCTTTTGTTAAAAGTTTTTGGTCTAATTGCTTAGGAGGCGGCAGAAATGGAAATGAAAATGAAAATGAAAGATTATATTTTATGCTAAAACCAGACAATGAACCACGCACTTGAACATATTTCTTTTATTTTATTATTATTTTACTGCAAATTTCCTTACGCAAAACACACACATTTTGCTCTTGGCAATTTTAAAAGCATTTTCGTTCACACACCGAAAACCAAACAAAAATATAAATAAAATTCTTAAAATGGCAAGTGTGTGCCAAACAATAGAAGTACAAATCCCTTAAAATCACAAACTATGCAGTGCAAACACCAGCAACAACAAGAAGTTTAATCGGTTTAGTACTTCAAATTGCAGCAATTGAACAAATGAAATGTGAGCTCAAAAAGAATTTAATCAAATCATGAATATTCATAATTATTGGCATACAATTAGATCAATCAATTATTGCTTAACGAGGCTAAGTCTGGAATAACCACAACTGAACATTTAAACTTCTCATTAAAAATTGTCTTTGAGTTGCCCAAACCTTTTCGTAGTTTGTACTATCTTTTGATATCACTAGAGAGCTCTCATAGATTTATTTTGGTAACACATCGTGCTGTCCTCGGACCTGATTTTAAGAGCATCTGGCTACCAAAATTCAAGCAGCTTATTCCCTTGCGGCGTACCGAGACCAACGAGCATGTCCAATATTGTTTATTCTTCAATTTTACCCTACATTTGACAAAGTTAAAGAGGTGTATGCTAGATTTTGGCTGGGATTTTTTTTAGCAAAAAGATAGGTTAGGTTAGGTTTACCCGTTTAGCACAGGCCAGTTATGGCCCTTAGTCAACCCTAGCAAAAAGATAAACGTAGTTAAATAATTAAAAAATATTTACTTAGCAGTTTCTTAAAAACGTACACGTAACTTTATACCTTTCCCTGATAAACGGTTAAAGTTTCATTAGACAAGGGATCTTGGTGAGAGATGCTGACGATGGCACCGTCCATTCCTTTGAAACCTTCAAGTCTTTCGCGATATCTCTGGATATATACATATATATAAAATTAATCAGTCGTTAATCAGTATGGTAAGGTGTTTATAAAATCGGTTCAGAACCCGATTTCTACAATTTGAACTGTATTTTGTTGTTATACACAATTCTCCTCTTTAAAAATGTAGGATTATTTTTTGCCCTATATGTAACTTTTACTTAAAAAAGCCAAAATATTATATAGGTATCTGATCGTCGCGCATTCTAAGCTAATCAGTTCGCTCTCTGTCTGTCTCCCACTCTTTGCCTCTGCTTCTCACTCCCACTCACTCTCCCTCTCTCTCTCTCTCCCTCTCTCTCTCTCTCTCTCTCTCTCTCTCTCTGTGTCTTTCTCCCATTTCTGCTTCTCACTTCCACTCTAACTCCCACTCTCTCTCTCTTTCTCTCTTACTCCCACTCTCTCTCTTTCTCGTGCTTTGCAAACATTCGTGCTCTGTCTCTGCGCTTTAAATGACTCCTTGTTTCAGCTTTTATTACCTAGCTTCACTTTTACTGCAGTTCATCCTTGATAAAGGCAGCAACTTTCTTGTTACTTAGGTTTTTATGCCTCGCTACGCATTTTTTTGTTGCGTCTTCATGAAATGTTTATGGCCCCGTTCACTGGCTATATTTGCTTTTTATCGACATTCCCGCCCCCGTTCTTCCGCTTCCTCTGCCACGCCCCAGCCCCCCACGCCTCCAGCTAGCAGCGGGAAGCTTCTTTATTGATTGAGTGAGCCGCGTCGCCATTTTGGAGGGGTCTCCACCTAATGTTTGGTCGCGTTTCCGTTGTGCTCCTTGTTGTTGTTGCTGTCACATGTTTTACATAAGTTCGACAGCAAAAAGTGTCACGTTTATCCAAGTTCTGGGAGACAGGGGGTTATAGGCTTGCAGGGGAACTGCTTATTAATGTTTCATGTTATTCCCATGATGGGCTGCTGGTGCCAAATCTTTTTGATTGACTGTTTAGTCTGCTATTTTGGGATGTTCCATTGTTCTGACACTACACAGCCTAACTAATAATGTAGATTCCCATACATATATGTGTGTACACTATCCGATTAGCTGGACGGCTTAAGATGTCCTCAGCCCACACTCTGTTACCACTCCATTAACACTAGCATCGATTTAAGCTGATTTCCAATGTGAGCCAAGAGACAAGCAACTGAGTAGCATCAAAGTTGGCCAAATTCTTTGCAAATTTATTTATAAACTGATTTGCATAGTGCGATACAAGAGGACAAGTGACTGGCTAGGAAATGGAGAATGAAGAATGGAGTGTGTACAGAGAGAGACAGAGGAGGAACAAAAATAGTGCCAACATTACGTATATACGTATATAGTCGTACCTATAATGGAACTTCTCTCTCTTCATGTACCGAACTGGGCCAAGAGATTTCTTGCCCCTTCCACTTCGATTACTTGAGCTGCTTTGTGAACTGCGCCACGTGGCAAGGGCATAGAATAGAGTCATAAAATTGAATTGGTAATTTTTTGTGTTAAAAGCAGAAATTAAAATAAATTGAATTGCTGCTAAGACGCAAAGATGCTGCAAATAGCAAAGCCAAGGCGCACAGAATGAAAATGCAAAGAACAAAAAAAAAAGCAAGAAAAAAAGAAATTCCACAACCCAAAGGCAAACGAACACAAAATGCAAATGAGTCGCATCGGGAATGAGCGAAAGGGATTGGGGACAGGTTTCTTGGGTTCTCCTCTTGCTAGGTACAAAATGAAAGCAAAACAATACAAGTAGCAAGGCTATTGTCGCCTATCAACTACGAGACACCCGGTACTCGAGTTGATCTTTAATTTTGCAGTTTAAAAATAAAAATTAGTTTATCACATAGTTGAACTAAAAACACTTTTTATTAATATTAATACATTACATACGAAAATCTAGTTTTTCTCAAATTTTTCTTTAATTTTGTAGAATAAAAATAAAAATTAGTTTATTTATTAGACTTTGCTAGACGCAGACTAAAGCAGTCGCGGGTATTAACCAAAAAATAAACTTATATGTATAAGTAAAATTAATTTTAATGACTATAAAAAGTATATTATAAATTTATTTTAACTGAAAATATTAAATAAAATTTGTTGATTAAATTGATCAATTAATTAATAATTAATCTGGAAATAAAAAGTAAAGAAAATTGATCGAAAATTTGTTGCGAGGATTGGGAAAACCCTAGAAAAACCCAACCAGATCAATAAACATATATGCCAAAACTATCACAAAAGATCCTCTGATTTAAAGGAGCACATGAATGGCAAATATTCCAAACATACTGTCCCTGGAGATCAAAGACTTAACGGAGATGGCTGTACAGTTAAGCTTTAAGATGGGAAAGAGAGAGAGAGAGAGAGAGAGAGAGAGACATGTATCAATTATTCTATAACATATAGTTGAAACAAATACAGCATTTATTAATATTAATACATTGCCGACGAAAATCCGTGTATTTTAAAAAATGTTGTACTCTCTTCTGGTATGAAAAAACTTTATTTACTCAATATTGTTTTTATTGTTTTGTTTTCTTTAGAAATTGAATATACCGCATTTCCGTAAGTAACGGATATCCAAACAATGCTCAACGAGCTGAGCAAATAGGACCAAAATTCTTATCATGCCATAAATGCATTGTTCTTAGTATAGCTGTCTTAGCTACAACTGTAAGTATTCAGTTTACACTCTCTTTATATAGCAACTGACATTTATAACTTATTTTTATGTAGCTAATAACTTTATTAAAAAATTAAAATAAAGTATACAAAGATATATATGTACATGTGTACCCATTTATGAACTAATCAAAGAGTAACTCGTCGTCGCTCAAATTCGCTGCTTTCTGTTTTGTTTTTTATTTGCTTTTCGTTTTGTTTTATTTTATGGTTGCTATCTTGCTCGTCTTATTGTCGTTCTCCCTGTTCGTTTAGTTGTTGTTGTTGTTGTTGCTGTTTTTGTAATAGGATTACTGCATAAATTAAAGTATTTGCCGTGGCATCATCAAATAAGATTTGCAACGCCGCGCTGGCATTTCTCCACCACCTCCACCTACACCCCCCTCGACAACTTGCCCCCCCGCCCGCGCAGACGGTCCTAACGAGCTACACTGCGCGAACATCAAGAATCGCTAGGGAGATTCCGAGGGATAAGTGCGGCAGTAAGGCATCAAGAAAAGAGAGAAAACGAATAACAAAACAGCACACAATATAAATAAATATACGATAGGGAGACTAAAAAGATTGTAGCGAGAGCAAGAGCGAGAGGGAAACAGAGAGAGACGGAATGCGAGTTGCATAGAAAGTGGCTGAGAGGCACGCAAAAGTAAAGTTTATTGCATAATTTTAGGCGGCTTAGTTAAAGTGTAATGTAAACACCACTAAGGGCCAAGACAGCGCAAAAAGGAAATGTAAAGAGAGCTTTGGAAAGAATATGGAGTGAGCCAGAGGGAGGCGAAGCAGGCGACAACAGCTGAAGACAAAGAAGTGGCAATAAAAGTGCAGATTATATGAAAATAAGTCATAAAATAAGATTCAAAATGCATGGAAATCAGACAGACAAAGATATAGTGTAGTAAACTGACAAATAAGTGAATGGTATGAGACACAAGCGATTGAGCTGAGCACTATTTAAAAATAGTACTTTCTACACTTACCAATTTTTCAATAAAATCAATTTGATTTCAAGAAACAATTGAATATTCTTTATTTTTCTATAAAAAGATTTTTAGACCCCGTTATCTTAAAAGCAGTATAGGGGTCTATTGAGTTTGTCAGAAGCGAAATGTGCGTAACAGGCAGAAGGAAGCGTTTCCGACCCCATAAAGTATATATATTCTTGATCAGCATCAACAGCCGAGTCGATATAGCGATGTCCGTCTGTCTGTCTGTCCGGAAGAACACCTGGATCTTCTAAACTTTAAGAGCTAGAGACACCAAATTTGGAATGAAAGTCCGTCTGTATGTCAGGCAGGTTAAGTGATTAAGTGCTGTGATTATTATCCTCACCAAATCCGGATCGGACAACTATGGCTCCCATAGACAACTTTCAATCATATCCCACATATTATTTGTTTAAGTTATCTTGATTTTATCGAACTTACGTTAATGCCAAAATAAACAATTTTGTTCAATATCAATTCGAAATTCACCAATATCATAGTCTTGCTTAAAACTCCAGCTTAACTCGCGCTTTGCACTAAAATTAAATATGCACTAGACCCAAAAAAAATACACCCATACAAGCACTAAAAGCCAAAACTTCCGCTTCGGCTACAGGAAATGCGGAGCTCAGCACGGGACACAACAAATAGCAATGGCAGCCAACGACAGGCAGGGAAAAATCACTTCAAAAATTTGAAACTAAACACACAAAAGCCGCAAATTTCATTTTGATAAAATTTTAATTTGGCCAAAAGCACGCAGTCAACAACAACAAAAACCGGACGGAAAAGTGTGGGCGAGGGTGTAGCAGGCAGGACCTAAGGACCTCAATGCTCGGAGGCGGTGCTGTGAGTGTCTGTGACCCCAAAACGCGCCTCAATAATTCAAAGATGTTAAGCCGCAAATTGGCGATGGCATTGGCAAAGTTGATGTTAGGCGGGAGTTCGCATCAACATCAGGATACCAACAGCTGGGGCCACACGCAGACAGGATACACATCCGCTGGGGGTTTGAAAAACACACGCACACACACTCACACACACTCACACGCACTCACTCCACTTTGGACTGACACGCACGCATTAAACTCTATTGGGTGCTAATGTTTTTTTGGCCCAGCCCCGAATCAGCTTTCCATATCAGAAGGCAACAATTTTCATAAATTCAGCAATGAGCCTGTCGACACATACACACAACACTTGGGCACACACACACATACTCACGTGCTGTTGGCTGTTACGATGCATACGTAATAAAAATACGTTAAAATGTTTGTGCCAAACACATACTACATACACAAACACGATGCTTATTGCCTACTTCTGGGCGCGTGATGCAGCACAGCAGACAGGAAGAAGGGAGCGGGAGGGGAGGGGATAGATGGAGAGTACGGTCTGTGCTCAGGCTGGCAGCACCGAGAAGGTCATGGCAATGTTGTTCATTTATGGCGGCTTCCGTTAGACAACCGCATACTCTGGCAATATTAAAGTGCGCCACGAAATGTGCAATAAAAAACGAAGAAGCGAATTACGTGAAAACATTTCCAACAAACAGTTCCCGTCGCAAGGATATTAGAACATTTCAAGTTCCTAAAAAGTATGCAGAATATATGCTAGGATGGTATTGGAAAAGTTGTATCTAAAGTGCAAACAGTTCCCATCGCCAAAATTTTAGAACATTTCAAGTTCCTAAAAATAATTTAGAATATCTGACAGCATTGTATTGGAAAAGATATATAATACTTAAAGTGAGTTTTCCCTAACAAAATTCAGAATACTTTTCCCTACAATGATAATTAGTAAAAATATCTTTTCCTAGCATTGGTTGGTATTTTAGAGAATTAAATTTGCTTCATATAAACAACTTTTTAAATTAGGTAAAATAAATATATTTGGTATCTATAAAGTGATATCTGGTATTAAAACATTTTATGAATAAGTTCATAATACTCGATTCATTTTTACACTGTTCAGAGCCAATATCTTTATTTGATTGTAAAACGTATTCAGTTAAAAAGGAAACTTTCAGAAAACCGTTGCCTTCAATGATATTTAGTAAAAATATATTTCCTTAACAAGGAATGAAATTTTATAGATTTAGATTTGCTTCATTTAAAAAATATTTAAACATTGAAAAATAAATTTATTTGGTATTTATACAGTGGTATCATGTGTTAAAATATATAATGAATAAATTAAAGTTAAGATAATATTCGATTCATTTTTACACTCTCCAGAGAACCAAGATCTTTATTAAATATTAAAACGTATACAATAAAAAGTTTATTTAGCTAACTTTAGTTAAAATTAAGTTCCTTTTTTTAAATAATATATAAATAATATAGTATCTATATATTTTTCTTTCTATCTTCTTCTCATTCATGTAAAATAGACGTTTAAAAACTTGAATTTAAATTTCAAACCTAAACCTACATTTATTCTTTTATAGCTAATACTGGTCCGTTTATTGATTTTCTGACTTGAATTTTTATTATATTATTAAGTTATCCTTCGTATTTTTACTGTACAACTAAGTATAATCTTTGTAGCTTGAGTATTTTTATGTGGGTTATAGGAATATACTTCATAAAAAGAACAGTTTAGTGTGTATGATTTCGAATAAAAATGTATGGTTTGACTGAATTAAGAAGCAACAGCAGCCATCAGTCTACAGTTTATAAATTCACGAATAAACAATGAAAAAAGTAATGAACAGCAGCCATAAGTCTACAGGCTTAGGAAAATCATTGGAATATAATTTTGTTGATGCTTAAAATACATATATTATTCTTCAAACATTTAACTAATTTTTCGTAACTTATAAATTCACGAATAAACAACGTAATAACAATGAAAATAACAATGAACAGCAGCCTTCAGTCTTAAGTTTATAAATTCACGAATAAACAATGAAAATAATAATGAACAGCTGCCACCAGTCTAAAATTTTTGCCAAATCATTTGAATATATTTTTATTGTTTTTGAATCATTCATTCACAGTACAAACTATTCAATGAGCACATTCGTATGTAAAAACTGCTCATCAACAATGAGTTTAGCATTTTATTTTACGACTATACGACGGATATATTCTGTTTCTTAGCGGCATTTGGGAGTTGTAGCGTTTTTCGGAACAATCTTCTAGTTACTCTCAGGGAAACTGTCATCCGTTTTATATATATGCTTATGCGCGGTCTTATCGCCGCCTTAAGTAAACATTCAGAGGGTTGCTATAAAAATTTGCATTTGACTAATGCCGCATACAGTAAGCGACGCGCATCCGATAAGAAAATTCCCCACACTTCCTCCTCCTCCTCCTACCAGCTCGTTTCCCGTGTCAAGACGCGTCTTAACCCTTACACAACAACAACAACAACGATAGCAGCTACAACAATGGATCCTAAGGACATACCAATGCGCTCGCCGATTTCTTGAGCGCGATACGTGCAAGGATTTTTTTTGCCAGCATAGTTATGTGCAAGCATCTCAGCAGAGTCCTTTGCCACCTCCTCACCCACTACTTCTCCTACTCCAAATACTTTCCTCATCTAAACACTCATGTCCCTTATCAAGCTTCCCTCTCATATGGCAGAAGGGGAGCGAGATTTTTACGCTATTTCCTATTAAGCTATTTGTTGCCAGCTCTCGTTTTTCTCCTTTCTTTCATCCACCAACTCCAGTTCTCCTGCTGTTGTCTTCTTGCCAAATTCGTGTATACTATAGTTGCATAGCCAAAGATACTACTAAAAGCTTAACCCTCGACAGCTATACACACTCACATGTGTGTGTGTGTGTTTGTCTCGTTTATCGATTTCCATCGCATCCAAATCCCTTGCGCCTGTCTGCAATATTACCCTCCTTTTCCATGCATATCCATGGGAGAGTGTGTGTGTGTGTGTGTGTAAGTGTGTGTGCCTGTGTGTGTGTGTGTGTGCCTGTGTGTGTGAATTTTTGACATGCCAACGCATTTTAAATTTGCATTTTTTGGCTCCCGACACTTACAAAATTTTTAGCTAAAAGCGATGTGAGTCTGCCAAGTAGGTGTAAGTGTGGGTGTGTGTGTGTGAGTGTGTGCGTGTTAGTCGCCATGCGTAAGTGCATGTCTGTGTGTGTGTGGGGGTGTGTTCCATGTTAAAGTTTTGGAGCGCTAAAATAACCAAAATATGCCGACTATTATTCTTGCCACTTCTAGAAAAACTGTGCGAGTCTCATTGGCGTTGGCAGCAGAAGATCCAAACGAAAGGTAATCTTTTAGTTGGTAATAATTATTCCTCAAAAATTATAAATATATCAGACATTACGTATTATTAGAATAAGTTTAGTAACTTTAAAAAGTGAACAGGAATCAATTGTAAAACTCAGTAAAACTAAACATTTTTTGAATAATTATTAGTTAGTAAGGAAAGGTATACATTTTTTGTAACTTAAAAGCTTCAAGGACAGGATAATTGAAGGTAAACCGTATATAAATAATGTATTTTTCAATATTTCAATACTTTAAATCAAATTAGAAATAGTTACTATCTTTGGAACAGGTCGAGTAACACAGACTACTCTATTTAGTATGAAATTTAGCTCTGTTAATTTATCAACTTCTTTATAATAAAACTGCATTTTGGCCTCTTGTTCCTTATTTTATTTTACCATAACTGCTAAAGGAAAGTATCTGTCAATTACGGCTGATTATAAAGATAAAATGATTGCTTGCCAAGTTTTATCGAAATATATTTTATTCATTTACATTTTACCCTCAATTTTCCAACCTTGAAACTTTGAAGTTGAATAAAAACTTAAGCCCTTTCTTACTAAGTAAAAATTATTCTTAAATCCTCCAAAATTAAGAGACGACAGATTCATTGATTAAATATTGATTAAAATTTCAATGCTTATAAGAAATATTTACAGTTTAGGATCTATCACGACTTTCTAAATGAGTTATACTTTTTATAACAATCATATTAATACTCCTATATAAAACACAAACTTGGCTAATGCCTTTCGTTATCCAAAATACGTTTTGCTAGCATAGATCAAAAGAAAATTATGTTTGTGCTACTTAAACCAAGAAGGAGGCGCATGTGCCATGTGTAGAGATGACTATCAATCTCTTATATTACAGAGGTAATCTATAACAAACTTCTAAAAAAAAGTTTTTATGTTTTTACCGTTTGAGAAACATAGATATTCCTCTTTTGACAAAGCATGAATCCAAAAGTCAATATGTACACACTTTCGTAACTTTTGTTTTCTGTTTTATTAAATTTATGTGCTTTTGCCACATTTACCTTGACACCCACTCCCACACACACCCACACCCAGGCACACACAGAAGCACTCACACTCACACTCATACGTGAAAGCGTCTACAATAAGTCACTGTCAAAAGCTGTCTTCATATGCGTGAGTGTGTGTGAGTGTGTGTGGGTGTGTGTGTGGGCCACAACCCGCCACTGTGATTTTGAAGGTAACTTTTGTAAATTTTGTGATTTATTAATCCTGATACATTGGCCAACCAACAACCAAGGCGACCTCAAAATTTTCTAATTTTCTCAACACTTTCACAAATAAATTTTGCTTTCGCCCACAAATTCTTGATACACATAAATATTAATTAAAATTTTGGCAAGCACTTTCACTCCCTCTCTCTCTCTCTCTTTCTCACTTTTGTGGTTAGCATCGCACAGTTTAGACCTGCCACGCCCACAATTAAAAGCAGCTTTCACACTTATAAAAGATTATGTCAAAAAGAACGCCTTTAAAAGTAAAAAAAAAGAAATACAAAAAATTGTTTGAAATTAATTTGAATAACTCGGCAAGAAAATGAAAAATTTGTGAAATGTCAGAAGCAGCGAATCGTCTTAGCTTTAAGCCAAAAATGTCGACCCACAAATTTAAAAACATTTAGAATAAATTTAAATGCAAATTACTTTGTGGTCGTAAATAGCAGCACAGTTTTAAAACAGTTTTCCTACGGCGAAGAAACAGAATTTTTTCATAAGTCTCCAAAAAAATTTAAAAACATTAATTTAAATTTCAAACCTAAACCTACCTTTATTCTGCTATAGTTAATACTGCTCCGATTGTTGATTTTCTGACTTGAATTTTCATTTTATTATTAAGTTATCCTTCATGTTTATATTGTACAACTAAGTATAATCTTTGTAGCTTTCATATTTTTATGTAGGTTATAGGAATATACTTCATAAAAAGAACAGTTTAGTCTGTATGATTTCGAATAAAAATTTATGGTTTGACTGAATTAAGAAGCAACAGCAGCCATCAGTCTACAGTTTATAATTTCACGAAAAAACAATGAAAAAAGTAATGAACAGCAACCATAAGTTTACAGGCTTAGCAAAATCATTGGAATATATTTTTGTTGTTGCTTAAAATACATATATTATTCTTCAACCATTTAACTAATTTTTCGTAACTAATAAATTCACCAATAAACAATGTAATAACAATGAAAATAACAATGAACAGCAGCCTTAAGTTTATAAATTCACGAATAAACAATGAAAATAACAATGAACAGCAGCCTTAAGTTTATAAATTCACGAATAAACAATGAAAAAAGTAATGAACAGCAGCCATAAGTCTACAGGCTTAGGAAAATCATTGGAATATATTTTTGTTGTTGCTTAAAATACATATATTATTCTTTAAACATTTAACTAATTATTCGTAACTAATAAATTCATGAATAAACAATGTAATAACAATGAAAATAACAATAAACAGCAGCCTTCAGTCTACAGTTTATAAATTCACAAAAAAACAATGAAAATAATAATGAACAGCTGCCAACAGTCTAAAATTTTTGGCAAATCATTTGAATATATTTTTTATTGTTTTTCAATCAATTCTTTCTAACTTCCTTACGAATAAACAATGAAAAAAACAATGAACAGCAGCCATCAGTCTACAGTTTTTTGCAAATCATTTAAATATATTTTTGTTGTTGCTTAAAATACATATATTATTATCCAAACACCCAATCAATTCCTAACTAATAAATTCAGGAATAAACAATGAAAATAATCCTGCCTGTTGGCATGTCCTCAAACTAATTAATGTCCCATATAAAATAATAATTCATGGTTTAATGAACTCAAAAGATATTAAAGAATTTGTTTGATTTTTGGATGTTTTTAACCATATTGTAAATGAATTATTTCTGCTGCAGTTCACTTATTGTTTGAAACTGCTTCTTATACAAATTTCCGGTTCTAAGTTGGCCGCATTTAATCCTATTCCACTAATCGAATGAAGCCAGAGCCTGAAAGCACTTTGGTCAGGTTCAATCTAATTAAATTATGCCACGCACAGCAAACAAATACACTCGCACAACCGCACAGTGTGTGTGTGTGTGTGTGTGTGTGTGTGTGTGTGTGTGCATTGTCCACACTCTGACTTATCGACACCAGCTTAAATAATATTGATTAAAGGAATTAAGGTCAATTTGTTGCAAAGGACTTTTGATAGCAAAATCAAAAGGCAAATTATTAACGGCATCGAAAATTCTAGTACGACTTGGAGAACTCGAAAGGTTTTGAGCCCCTTTAGGCAAAAGGATTAAATTTCACCTAATTGTTGAGTCACTCAGAGAACAGGTCAGACGCAAATAATTAATAATATTCATTTCGATGAAAGCGTGTTATCCGAGAGCATCATGAGATGTGTTTAGGTATCTACAATTTGTGTCTGGGAATGTTGGCTTACACTGATAAAAAGGACTAATTAAATGTTGATTAAAAGTGGGTACAGGCAGAATGAAGGTATTGATAGGTTACATATTGTACAAGGTCAAAAACTGCTGTTAACAAGTAAGAAAGGCTACAGTCGAGCGAAGCGACTGTAAAAGACCCCGTACTCTTTCGAATGCGAGGCTTTCCATACATATGAGCAATTTTTAGCCAACTTGTTATACAGTCGTCCGATCCAGATACAATTTGGTGAGAATAGTTGAATGTATGAGTTTGATTGCGATAGCTCAACTAAAACTACTTTTCTTCATACAAATTTTCTATTTTTTTCCGATTTTCGATCCTATAGTTGTCCGATTCAAATTTAGTGAGGATAGTTATCATAGCACCACTAACATACTGTGTGAATTTGGTCCTGATAGCAGTAGTTGTTTCCAAGTTATGTCACAATTTGCGGGGGCGGTAGAAGGCGTGGCAAAATGTTGAAATAATCTTAACCTGCCTGACATACAGACGGACTTTGATTCCAAATTTGGTATCTCGAGCTCTTGTAGTTTAGAAGATCCAGTTGTTCATCCGGACAGCGAACAGACAGACAGACGGACAGACAGACGAACATCGCAATATCGACTCGGTTGATGATGCTGATCAAGAATGTACATATATACTTTATGGGGTCGGAGACGCTTCCGTCTGCCTGTTACGCACATTTCGCTTCTGACTAACCTATTAGACCCCTCTACTCTTTTTTAGAGTACGGGGTCTACAAATTTATGGAGTTTAGTATAAAGAAATAATAAGCTGGTCTTGATAGTAAGTCCACTTCAAAACGGATAAGTAAGTACTAAAATAAGTAACTGAAAAAGAAGAAAATTTGACTTGAAACTTTAAATTTGTGTACAAATTAATAACTTTTCGAAAGACACCAAATGTTTTTTTCTTAAATGGAATATTTCTGTTGTATGTTGTGTACTTATCCCAGCTCCTAAACCATTTCCTGCTAAAATTAAGTAAATTTTAAACCTTTTATAAACATTTATTTAAATTCAAGTAAATTTAAATTTAAATTTAAGAGTTAAGCTTTTACTCTTGGTTTTTTAAGCTGGTTTCTTTTATCAGAGTACCGAAGTTATGAATATTTATAAGTCTTGACATACATCCTACATAAAGTATGTTTTTCATGAATATTTATACTTGGAATTCCCAACAATTCCTTACTTTAAGTCTGGGCAAATGCAAAGCTGAAAAGGCAATGAAATGTTGCCTTGCGCTGTTTACTCACCCAAATGTGAATTGCGTTGTCGTATTTAATAATAATAATAATAAAAAAAAAAAACTTATTACTTAACAAAAATAAAAAAAAAACAGAACGAAACGAAACGAAAAGGAAATAATAGAAGGAAAGAAATGTAAGAGCGTAAAAAGGGCAAACAAACTCAGATCAAATGTCCCTAGGGCAGCTGGGGCAGCGGCTAAAAGACGGCTTCAGCTGAGCACAGAAAGGCCAGAAAGTGCGATAAATAAATTGCACAGAGTTAAGCACGTGGACAGGGGAATGGGGGGGCTGTGAAGGGCACATTCGGCATTCAAATTCCGTTAGCATGCTCAGGCCAAAAAGTGCAGACTAAATGCTCGACTGCCTGAAAGTATGCTTTCAATTGTGCGCACTGTAGTACACAGCGCCCAGCAACAACAAAGCGCCTAGCAAGTGTGTGTGTGAGACAGTGTGTGTGTGTCTATTGTGCCTCGCTTGACTAGGTGTGAACAAACGTGCGAATGCGCCTAAACGCAGACTACAGACAAAAGACAAGAGACAAGAAATGAGCAAATGGGCAAAGCTTTTCCACCGCTCCTCTTGTATTTCCCACTGTTTTTCCATGTCGACTGCGACTGTGATTACGATTATTATGATTATTGTTTACTACAAGCAACGAGGGCCAGTTCGTAGCTCAGCGAGAGCGCACGAGAACACAACAAAAAAGTAAAAGCAAATATCATAATAAAAGTTCATAAAATAAAAATGGGGCCTCCCCTTTGGGGCAATGGCTGTGGCAACAATGCGACACGGTCCCGCTAGTTTTATGTGCCACATAAACATTTCGCACCTCCTTGCTAGGTTTCTACCCCAGCCACTCCCCCTCTCACCCACTGCTCACCTTTTGCTGTTTGTTGCATGCTTTTTGGCGCGCAAAAACTTTAACAGTGCCTGGTATTTTATTACTTGTTCGTACATGACGCTATTTTCCCACGCTTTGTGCTGCCACACCCTGTAAAAACGGCAGAGGAGTGTGCTGGACGAGTGACTAGACTTGTTACAAGTATATGAATAGTACTTGTAGTCATTTATAGGGTATCACTGGTATTAAAAACCACTTTAACTACCTTTATTCAAGTGTCATATTGGGCTACTTGCTGTCGAGCAGCTCCAAGCGACACTTCTTGCTGCTGATTTTGATATGAATGTGAGTTATGTTCAACCCTTGGCAATTGGAATTAAATGCCAAGCACCAAAAACTTAATACATGTATTAAATAGTAAGAGTAGGCATAAATTTAGTGAGTGACTAACCTTAGTAGATGTGTTGATGATTTGAGCTTTTTGCGCGTCCACTTTGCTTGATTAGAAGACGTGTAAACGTTAGATTTGTTTGGTTTAACAAGTGCTATTTAGTATAATGATTAATTGTTAACAATTTTGTAATTGTTAATTTCTAAATAGTTAAACTTAATACCAATATGAGCTTCAGGTGTGTAAATTATTTTGCACTTTTTGTTTTAGCGGTTTTATTAGCGGTTTTAAATGATTTTACACTATTTTAGACCGCTCTGCGCGCCTATTGCCAGAACTTTTAGCAGCGGACGCAAATGTCGCGCGACGGAAACGGAAACCGGAAATTGCGCGCACAACAAGCACTGGCAATGGCAATGGCAATGACAATGGTAATGGCAATAGCGATGGCGATGGCAATCGCGACACGTCGCGACACGTTTGTTGGTAGTTGAAGTTGAAGTAGTTGATGCTGTTTACTCACAATTGAAACCACAAGCTCGTTGAGTTTTTCCACGTTCATGCGGTGCTTAATGCGTATTTAAATATGCTTGAAATGCAATTAATTTTGATTCTCATCGAACACAGACACAGTTACTCGCAAATAAAGACGGCCAGACAGACGAGCAGACGGGCCGCGGGGGGATAGAGGGAGACAGGGAGACACAGAGACGCGGAGACACGGATAACAGGAGATGGGGGAGACGGCAATTAATTATGTTTGCCTTGTTGTGCCTTGTATTTATTGTGCATATTTGACATGTCAGCGTCGAACTTTTTAATGAGTTTCTCAGTCAGCGCCAGATCCGCGCTAATGACTGGCAAATGCTGCGGACGGTGTCAACGGTTTTTCTTTTGTATGACTTTTTTTGTTGTCCACCCCGAAGGAAAACTGGCAATTAGCTCGCAGCTTTCGGCGCAAACAAATTTTCACAAAAATGCACTCAACTTTTTTGCAGCGCTTCTTCACACGTAGCGTTTTCACCGACAAAACACTCTATCAACTTTCCACGACGCACGTCCGTTGTCAACGATAAACGCTCGCAAACTAACGCTGCAAATGAAATGATGCTCACAGTCCATTGTATATTGCTTCCAGTGAGTCACACGCTCTCAGCGTCATCCCTTCCAACGTCTGCTCTCACGCGCTGCTGGCTCTCTCCAAAGTCAGGACGTGCGCGCTCTTCGCTCTCTGCTCTTTGTTTGCTGATTTGCCTTCCTACCGGCTTTTATTTTTGTTTTTTTGTGTTTTGTTTTGTCGTGCACGCCTTTGTCGGCATTTGCGACGTCATCACAGCGTCTCCCTCTCCTCTCTCTCTCCTGTATTCCATGCTTTTGCCGGCTGCACTTTTGTATGAAATTTTACCTTTTAGTGCTGCGAATATTGTGGCCCATTTTGGAGCTTGAACTATGCTTGCACTAAGCGTGGATCTCTGCATTAAGGCCAAGTCAATACAATGAAGTGAATGAATCCATTCAAAGACTCACGAACTCATTCAAACCTCAATCGCAGCTGCTGCTGGAGTCACTGGTGCTGGCTCTGTAGCTGCCTCTGTTGGCGTCGCCGAGTTTAGCGGCCCTACGACAAGGGCACACCTGTTGTACCTTCTGCAGGTGTTGTTGCCTAACAGGTAATGAGTTAGATTTAAATCATGTCCGCAGAAGTCATTTGACTACTTTTCATTTAATGACAAAACTTTTTGTTAGCCTTTTTAAAAATACAAGAACTAAAAATTAATAATTTTAGATTATTTAAAACTATTAATAATTTTTCAAACAATAATTTAAATATTTTCTTACTAAATATAATAGAAAGAATGTATGTAAAAATGATTAATTTCCTTCAAACTTTGTTTTATATTTTTATTATGTTGTTTCCCCCCTTTATTATTTATTTTATTTGGATTTTAAACATATCCAAATTTAATATTATATTATTAATGTAAAATTGAATACAATTAATAAAATTTTGTTTTACAATTTAATTATGTTGAAAACTAATCTTTTTTTTTAAGTCTTCTATTGCCCTTTTTTAATTAGTTTTAGTTTATATTCTTTGATATTTAGATATGTTTTAAGATCTATTTTATATTTCGTTGGTATAATATTTATAATCTTATTTAATTTAAAAAAATTTTGGTTTTATTGTCAATCACTTATTTTTATACGGGTTGTGTTTAAAGAGTCAAAGTTGTCCCCTCATTTACCAAATACGATTAATGAATTCCCTTACTTTATGTATTTCAAAAATGTACCACAGTTTGATCTTAAGAAACATTTTAAAATTTAAATTTGATTACAAAAATACTTCCCGATCTTCTTTAAGTCAATTAGCTCCACCAGCAGAATTTAGGTAGGAAAAAAGCATAAATCATGGAAAACTTGCTCGGAATTTCCATATGCAAATAGCCAGAGACACAGTCGTAATGACAGTTTGAGATGGAACTTGTCCGGAAACTATCGAATTTATAAAGAAGCAAAGAGTAGTACCAGAGTGTTTAAAATAACAGCAATGGTCTTATTAAAATATATTATTGATTATCGGTTAAATATAATAAATGAATTAAATCATTCCCAATTATGTTTTTAAAAATAGTATTATCCTGTTAAAACCAGCATAGAAAGTTTCAATAAATTTTTAATTATTGTGTTAAATATTAATATAAGTAAGTTATCGAGAACTGGATAAATATTTTCAACAGTTTTTATAGGTTTGACTTTTCATGTGAAAATTACGGGTATATATCCTTATTTTGTAGTTCGGATTCCACGCTGAATGCTAAATTGCACTTTGTACCCTTATATTTCTTCCGGTGTAGCATCCACAATCGCAGATAGTCTTCAGCGTGGGCTTAAAATTCTTCTCTCGTTTGTCTCGCCTAAACATCATTAAGAATATATCCAATTAACGGTTTCGAGTGCCAGGCCAAAAACAACAACAACAATAACACATTGAATGCGGGGTTGTCGCTCTGCTTCCAAAAATAGTTGCAGTTTGGCAAAAAATATGTGAAATGGGAGAAGTAAGAAGAATGAGGGATGGGAGAAAATGTCATTGGTATTGCACACACACGTACATACCCACACGCACACACACACACACACAGTCGGACTCTCATAATTGTTAGTGTTGCGGTTGCATTGTAACGGCAGTTGCAGGGTTGTTGCTGTTTCCATCTGTTTGACAATCGAGTCCAACCTTTTTTTTTGTTTCCTTTTTTTTGTTGTGACTCTCGTTAATCCGCCTGCTAAAGAAATGCAGCCCTACGTAGTACCCCTAAGCAAGGGCTTGTCTCGGGCCCTTGGCTCAGCTTGAGCGCTCAACGTTTTGTGATTTTCTTGGATTGCAAGTTTTCAGCGATGACGTAGCGCTTTCCACCAGACTCCGAATACTTTGCGAGCCAATGCACTTTTACACCCAAATGATTTCGATTAAATGTTTGTGGGGGAAGGGTGACAACCCTTAAAGTGATGACACTCTCGATTGAAATTAAATGGCAGATTTAAGTATTTGTTGGGCACGCGTCAAAATTACTTTCTTTCCTTTATACCCTGTCACAGAGTATATTAGTTCGACGATTGTATGTCTTATAGAAGGCATCTCACGTCATATTCCATCTGCTGAATGATCCAAATTGATTGAATATTGATTTTTTCCAGTGTATAGTTGCATTAAAACAAAGGTTGTGTATATCAAACTGTTTCCTCTATGCTATCAAGCTTATGATAGGGTATATGCTCGTCGGTATGCCAAAACGACTGACAGCATCTTGTTTGGTTTTAATTTTGTTTTGCTTTGGGAGTTTGCTAGTTTTGTGCAGTGTTTACGGGTTCAATGTGTGAACTCCAAACTGTCAACTCTTGTAGGGTCAGCACACACACACACGCACACACACACACATGCTTAAACGTTTAACTGTTCCCCTTTTCAAGGAGCAAAAGCGCAACTAATGCTGTTTTGATTTACTGCATGTGTGTGAGTATGTGCATGTGAGTGTGTGTGAAGGTTTTGTGTTCATTCAAGTGTTAAGTGTGTGAGCAAAATTACAAGCACCGCAAGCAAAGGAAGGGAAATGGGCACGTGCAAAGAGAACTATTGAGTATAAGAAAATATCTGCGAGTCAGCATTGCACTTTCTTTTATTTATTTTATTGTATTTAAGCAACGCACGTAACAAGCGTAATGCACATTTTGGCACAGTCTGGCAGCTCTGTGGGAAGCAAGAGAGTTACAGTACCTGACTCTCTTAACTGCACGCCCAATAGCAGCTAACTGTGAGACGCTCTCTGCGCAGCATTCCAGTGAGCGTACGGGCGGCAAAGAGAGCGCAGTGTTCTGGTCGCGCTCTCTTTGCCACAAATGAAATGCTAAACAATAAAAGGGAAACATAAAACAAAACACAAAATAGAAACAGAGAACACAAGGCAAGGCAGGACAGCCACAAGTTAAATTTCCAAATTTATGTTTAACATTTGAAGCATTACAAAATATATGCAAAGAGCAACAACATGAAGAATAGCAAAACAACAGCAACAACAACAACTAAACACAAATCACGCAAATATAATTTATTATTTTGCGCCTTATCCTTGAGCCGCAGCCAAGGCGCGTTCTGATGTGTTTGTCTTTGCTTCTGCCCAGCCTCCCTGCCGCCTAGCCAGCCGTCTCCTTCGCCCCCCTCCCACTGAATACGCTCTCACTCTCGCTCTTCCTCTCCTTCCTTGTGTATGCCCGTCTTCTTCTGACTGGCGTCTTGGGTTGCCTTGCGTTGGCTGCTTGGCAAAATTCTATGCTTAACGCCATTTTTGTGTGCGAGACACGATGACGACAAATTTTCAACGTGCAACCTGACACTGAGCTGAGATTTTCCAAATTCCTTGTCCTCACTTCCATCCAGCAGCGCTGCCGTCCCTCTCTATCCCCCTCCAATTACAGTTCTATGCTATGATTGCTGCATGCATGCAAAACTGCTTCACGACTCCGAGTCGACTGTTGAAAGGATTAGACCGGCTCATGTGTGCCTCTGTCTCTCTCTCCGGCTCTCCCTCCCTTGGAGTTTGGAAGTTGGGAGCGAAGAAGCAAACTGATTGCATGCGAAGAAGAACAAGAGCTAGTGGGCGGGTGGCAACAACGTAAAAAGTATTTGCACAACTCTCAAGTGGGTCAAATGATTAGGCGGCATGATGAAGTGCCTTTGCCACTTGAGCCGACGCCAATCCCCGCACGCCCACACACCCACGCCCACTCTCACTGTCTCTCTGTCTCCCACTCTAACGCCCATCCAAAAATAAACAGTTTAATGTTTTGAATGAGCAATTGAATTTGATTATGCACGAATGTGTAAACGTGTGTTTGTGTGTGTGTGTGTGTGTGTGTGTACATGTGTGTGTTTGTGAAAGTGTGTAAAGCAAATGCACTTGCTAAATGCTAAATGGAAGGGAACGCAGGGTGGGTTGCAAATGGGAGGGATAACAGAAGGATAACGGGTATATCTGCACTGCTTTGAACTAAATGTGATAAATGAGCTTACGTGACATTAGACAACACCTTACGTGGGCTTACGTTGAAATTGACAAACACATTACGTAGTTTACAGCAGTAAGCTGCTTTAGTACTACGGCGTAAGAAAACTAAAACACTGCGAACAAATTTTAATTTAATTTCCTTAAACTTAAACTAAAGTCGGACAACAATTTTAACTTAAACTGAAAAAAAAAGAATTTTTATTAATTAATTATATTTTAGACCGAATGAAAATAAAATAAATTATTAAATATTTTGGAAAGCTGTGAAATGTAAAATACGCAGAAAAAAAAATTGAATTTTCATAAAAATTTAATTTTTTAAACAACATAATGATTAAGTTGTTTTTTTTTTAAGTATTCAACTGTTTGCTTACAATTTTTATTTATTTATTTTATTTTTTATTTATTGTCAGACTATAAACAGTCGACACAAAACGAAAAATAAGTTATTTTTAATATAAATTAGAATCGTAAAATATTAAAAAATAAGATTAAAATTATATTTTAAAAAATGTTTCAATATTATAAATATTTATATTAAAACTGACATTAACATTAGTTAAAGTAATTAAGTAATATTTAATTATAAAATCATTAATAACTACTTTTTAATACTGTTATAGAAATCTACAATGATTTATCAATTTCTTTAATTTTTATTCCCAGTTTAACTATTAATTAATTGATCAATTTAATTAAATAATTTTTTTTAATTTTCAGTTAAAACAAACTTTTATAATATACTTTTCTGAGTCATTAATATTAATTTTACCTACACATGTAGCAATATTTTTTGGTTAATACTCACGACTAGTTAAGTCTGCGTTAATAAATAAATAAATAATGATTTAATTATTGTTTTAACCAATTTAGGATTTCATTACCAAATATTACCAAATATTAGCAAACAAAGTAATTACTGAATTTCGATAATTGAAATTAATTTTAGCACAAACTTCATAAACTTGTGCTAATAATTATAGCTGATTACACAATTTTCACTCAAAATAAAAACCACAGCAAATAAATTTAGATTGAATGCAATCTGAATTTAGAACCACATTATAATCGTTAGCAAGAAATTATAGTGCAATTAAATGATAAGTTGGACATTTCTCAGTTGTGGAAATAAAACGCCTCTTTCAGAAAAAGATTAAAACATTTGCAATAAACCACAAAATTTAATTGCCGAAATCAGCGACTTTGGTTTTGTGTGAAAGGGAAAAGCAATCAATTCCTGGTTCTACCTGGAAAGAGGAGGGAAAGGAAAATAGATGCCCATTTGGGCATTGGCCCAAAAATTGCAACTTTCATTACACGGTTTCAGGAGCGAGAAACAATGGAAACAACAACAGGAAATTGCTACTTAAATTCAAAGCCAATCTGTGGCAATGTTGGCAAAAATGAGGCAACAAGATAAGAGTCAAGCCAGAAGGGCCAGAACCAACGGAGCCCAATGCCAAAAAGTGAACAAAAGGCAGACAAAATATGGCTGACAAGCTATTGAGCGGCCAAAAAGACCGAGCGACCTAAAAGACCGAGCAATGTTGTCAAACAACAGCAGCCATTAAACCAGAGACAAAAACTCAACGGCGACGACATTTAACGTTTTTAAATCTGATTATTCCACAACAACTGTCAATAATGTAAAATGCTTACCCCAAAACACTCGACACTCGACATTCGACACTCGACGAGCTAAGCCCGCCCCGGCAAACGAGCGAGTCCTGCGCCTGCACGGCCTCAAACCACCAAAGTTCTACCTACAGGACTCTCTAGCAATCCTACAATCCGCCAATCCACCAGTTCACATCCCTCTTGTGTGAAAAACCGCAAAACAACGCGAGAAAATTGTCACCAAGAACCAGAAAAAAATATTTAAAAACCAACTGAATGAAATGAGGCATCTGGGTAGAGGTACGGGGACAGGAGGGCAGTAGACACTAGATGTGGCAAGACCTGGAAATGTGTAAATCAAAAAAATAATTGCAACTGATAACAACATCAATAACAATAAGCGAGGGGCGATAGGCAGCAAAGGGGTCTAGCAGGCCACCCGATATGATATGAAACAAAGGTAGAGCGAATTATAGACATAACAGTAAAGGATAAGGCGCAAAGGCAGTTGCTACCACAGCAGAGCTAAGGCATATGCCAAGCACCGACTACGAAATACCCTGTTTAAAATAGAAGAAGTAAGTTTTATTTTAACCTGAGGAGTCCTGAATACTTTGAAGTGGTAACTGGCTTATCAGACTGTCAATAAAGTTTGGTTGGGAATGCCAGACTGCAAAATACCCTGTAATTAAATTAATTAACTAAAAGGATAGACTGAATATCTTAAAAAAAGGTATTCAAAAGGTTTCTTCAGAGCATAGAAAGTGAGGTTAGGGCTGCCAGACTACCCAGATAACTTAGAGAATAACAAAATATCTCAAGGAGCTATGATGAGATATGGAGAAAAGACTGATCAATTAATACTTGTAAGATATGGGAATGCCAGTCTGTAAATATCTTATCTTGTAGATACGATAGTTTTCTTACTAGATAAGTAAATACCTTTAATTAATTCCTTAAGACATAAATCCATTTCTGTTTAGAGTAAAATTAGTGTATACTAGTACTTATGTATAAGCCCTGTAGTAGTAGCAGCTTGTTACCAAATAACCACAGTAGCTGCTAAAATAATCATAACATTATTGATTTATGTAAGCATTGAAAAGAGCAAAAAGAATTACTAGTATGCCAAAGTATATGTGGTGTGATGTCAGACGGTTTAATACCCTGTAAACGTATTAATTAGTAATCCATGTGGTTGAAAAATAATTGAGTAAATGCCACTAAAAGTCAATAGCATTCAAAATAGGACTTTCCCTGCCAAATTTAAGCCGAAGTCAAGATACCCTGTAAATGTAGTTTACTTGTAAAATATTAAAAAAAAGTGTTTGTAATATTTTATTTAAAGGCTTCTACTAATTTTTTATTTTTTGCAAGCAGCAAAGCCTTTTTAAGCCACTTCCGGTGCAGGGTAGCACACAGGAGTCGTCGCTAGGTGCTGTCAACGTAGAAACCAGTTACAAATTCAGACTCCGGCTCTCAGACTACGGCTGAGTTTGGAAATTGTGCTGTGGCTAATTTATGGGCGTTCTCTTAAAGTTTCGTAACATTTTTCTGCCATAAATCTTTTCAACACCACAAGCACACACACACACACACACACTTACCCCGATAATAGACTCCACTTGAGCTCAGTTCACTCCACTTCAACACTTGGTGGGCTGCCTTTATTTACTTCATATTAATATTAAGTTCATTGTGTCAAGTTGGCAGCACCGATTTCATATTATTTTCCTTTTTAATTTTAGTCGTCTCTTTGTGAGCGAGGAATGCGACGCAGAGGAGAGCGGGAGAGCGGTGAGCGGGGAACGAAGAGCGGCGCAAAGAAGAGAGGCGAAAGAAATGACACTTTTGCCAGGCTTGTCTGCTGCTCGCCTGGATTCGCAGCAGCTTATCTTTTGGCTGCCTGGCATTTACATTCATCGCTTGACAGCTTTTTTTGCAGCTCCTCGACAGGGGAGTGGGAGTGGGCGTGGGAGTGGTGGCGGTGGGCGTGGCACTTGGCGTATTGTGTTGCGTTAATTTTCTTTTCTTTTCTTACAATTTTTTTGGGTTTCTTAAAGCAGCTTAAAGCTTAAATAAAATGATTAAGATGAATTTATACAAAGAACACTTGGCACTTTTATCTGAAAGATACAATATGTGATGAACCACAGTGACAACTGTGAGATTCAAACAATGAGCCCATCGACACCTGACATTTATCGGGAAGGGAAGAGGGAGTGGTAGAAAACTCTCTTCAAGGTTAATTTGAGCACTTGTCTTAATGAAACTCACGTTCGACATTCGCATTCCCTGAACCACAAGTCAAGTATCTCATATAATTTCAGCTGGCACTTCTAAAATTAGCCAAGTCACGCAGAGTAATTCAAATCCACCAAAATTCTATGGTCATTAAAAATTGTGAAATAATTTCAGAGCACGCTTCAATGAAGTAATCCAAAGTGTGCCTGCAATTACTTTGATGATAATGATTATGTTGATGATGATGACGATAAAGACGCTCATGACGTGCATATATGTATGTGTGTATGTACGTACCTCCCCCAGAATTAGAGCGGAATCCATGCAAATGCCTTGTCGCTCTTCTAATGGGACAATAGAATCAAAAGTCAGCAGATCAACCACCAAGAACTGCCTCAAGTGTTCGAGCTTAGCGTCTCACCAGGGGGTGTGGCAGGGTGTCGTGTGTGGGTTCCCAGAGTCTTTAATCAGGGCGAATTATCAGTCAGCTATGATATATAGCTATTTCTGGGTCGCACTTCATCGCAAATCACTTCACGCACATCTGTCGCAAATTCAGTCTCTCCGAAATGAGCTGGCTTGGAAAAAACGTTGACAGATATAAAGCTAATTTCTTATCGGCAGCACCGCAGTCTATTGTAGCACTCTTAAAATATCTTTATATTTATTCATACTGTAATTCTAAAAATAAAATCTAAATATGTGCATCTCGAAAATTAAATGGAGTAAATTTAAACTCTTTTTAAAAATTGTCTACCATTTGAAATCCATGGCGGGGTCCTCCTAAAATATCGCCTGTCATTTCTTTCCTTGAATTGAACAGTAAAGACATTGTTTAAAAAATACACAAATATAATTAAAATAAATAAATTGTGGTTTACATAAAGATGATAGATAAAATTTATGTTTTTATTTAAAACCAACTTAAAACATAACATAAATGCAACGTATCAAAAACTTATTAGAAAATACACAAACTAAAAATAAAGTAAACAATTCAGTTTAATTTAATATATTTCCTTTTTATAGTAAAATAAACTAAAAATTTGTATTTTAATTAGATTTGTCTGCCTGGAATATATTTCAAACTTACATGATAATTCAACAAGCTGTTTCAAAAATATATTTAGGCTTAAAATTATAATTTTTAACAAAGGATGACCTGTATTGGATTGAATTACCAGTGTCTCGGTTACCGAGAGGTTTTATATACACCTAATAAATAATATAAATTTGTCTATATATTAAACGTAATATACAAATTAAAAATATAATTTAATTTCAGTTTACAGTATACAAGATAATTTTTTATTTATTTTCGCATCATTCTATCAGCGAATCCCCATTTCAAGTTCTTTTAAACATCAAGTTACAATATTCTACAAATTTACCAAACAATTCTATTGGATTGATTTACCAGAGTACTAAAATAAATTTTTTAATTAACAGTTTACAAAATAACTTTTACTTTTAGGCAGCTATTCCACATTTTAAGTTCTTTTAAACATTCATAAACTTTATGCTTTTATATGAGTTCCGAAGTTGGAATATTCTACACATTTACCAGACAATTCTACCCGCTATCCCGAGTTCATTTTGAGACTCCACTGAAATGAAAGTGAATTTTAACTCGAGTTTTACGGTTGCCACGGAATTCAGCATAATATCTGTTGTGGGATTCCATTATTTGACATTATATAAGATTAAATTTGAGCTAATAAAATGGAAACAAAGGAATTTTGAATTGAGTTTGAAAATGTTTCCCTCACTTCCCACTTACCCCTCTTAGCACTGCTCTCTTTATGTGATGTCTGGCCCACAATCCGCAAATTATGCCACCGCTTTATTCCAATTGTTGGTCCTTATGACCATTTTGGTCGGCAGTGGCATGGCTTTGCCAAAATGTTTTGGGCCATGGCCACAATCATTGCCACTGCCATTGCCAATGCATGCGGGTAAAAAATATTTGTGTCTTTTGTTTTTATTGTTGTTGTCGTTGTTGTTGTTGTTGCTGCCTTTGTTATTGCTTGAGCGTACCAAAAATTAAGTTAATTATCTTGTCGCATAATTACAAAAGTTAAAACGACTGAAACGAGCCGCGTTGGTCACTTTTTCCCACTCTCGTTCCACACTTTTTCCACTTCCCGAGCTTCCCCAGTAAAAGTCGTGGCAATTTCACGCTCTGTCACAAATACGAAGGCTTCGAACAAACGCATTTCAATTTTCTTAATTTCAGTTAATAACTCAACAAATACGCTGGAAGGCAAAGAACTTATAAATGCAAATATTGATAGATACTTTGAGCGTGCCAAGGCAGCAGACAAGCTAATGATGTTTTTTAGATTCTACACTGAGAGAAAGAAGACCTAATGTATATCTTTAAAGTTAACAGTGGAGTTTTCTTTGCCTCACATATAAATATTAAAATACATTGAACTACACATCATTTCCTAAGTTGTTTTATAGTTATTACTATAAGTTTATATTAAACTTTTATTTTTCCAATAAAAAATTATAGTTTTTGTGATTTTTATATTTTAGAATATTTTTTAATAAAAAATTTCATTTTGAGAATTTAAAATATTAAGCATTTTTTTTATTATATATAATTATTATAAAATTACATTGAATATTATATAATATATTATGTTTTTTAAAAGTTATTATTTTAAGTATATATATTTATACTTTTTTTTAAACTTGAATTTTCGTGATTTTTATATTTTAAAAAATATTTAGAATAATTTAAAATATAATTGAAAATTTCATTTGAGAATTTAAGATATTAAACAATTTTTATACCCGTTACTCGTAGAGTAAACAAAAGGATCTCAGAGACTATAAGAGCTAGAAAAATGATAGTGGTCGCAAATGAAAGGTACAATACCCAAGCAGTACAAGTTTGTTTTTGTTTTTTGACACGCCCACTTTAGGGCGTTTTATTTGCATATAAAGGTAAATGTACAAGTAAACGTAGAATGTTTTAGTACAGAAGCTATGCTATGCTTAGCTATGCTATCTGAACCAAATTTACACGGAATGTACATATCTAGGAAGTACATGTACTGACCAAGTTTGATCCAAATCGGACAACTATATCGTATAGCTCCCATAGGGCCGATCGGTCGAAAATATGCTCTAAACATGAATTTCTATGGAAATGTTCTGTGTTTGCCAAGCTATTATATCCATCACCATTGTTAATAACAAATTGAAACTGAGTAACGGGTATCCTAAAGTCGCGAGGCGACTATAGCATTCTTTCTTGTTTTTATGTATAATTATTAAATTACATTGATCGATATATAATTGTTTGCTTTTTTTATGGTAATTATTATAAGTTTCTATATTTATATATATTTTTTTAAATAAAGTTTTAATTTTCTTAATTTTTATATTTTAAATTAAATTTTTAAATTTTAAATTAATAATTTTTTATTTTAGAATAATTAATAATATAAAATTTCACTATGAAAATTTAAAATATTAAGAATTTTTTATTGTTTTGAATTTTTGTTATATTTACGTAAAGTTTTTACAGTGTAGATAATAATATTGGTAATGATTATGAAGATGGCGAAAAAGACGATGAAAATGATGATGAGAAACTGCACGCAGTGCTTGCGTGGAAACATGAAAAGCACTTGCGATTCCAAGTGCTCGAGGGAGGGCGGGGGAAACATCGGCGAGGTCGGAGTTGAGGGACTAAAGTCATATACTTCCTCGCACTCTTGCTTTATGCCAAAGACAAACATTCAGATGGGCCACAAGGGGCCACTGTGGGCGCTCAGTGGCAGTGGGCGTGGGCGTGGGCGTGGCAGTGGCCCGAAGCATAATGACAATTACAGTTACCGCGTGCGGCGGCTGGCAAAGAACTTTTTACTGGCTTCGCCTCGGCATCAACTTGGCAAATAAATCCGTTCAAAACGCTTGAGCGCCATATCAAAAGACCCATTCGCTCAATGAGACACAAACAAACAGCAGCAGCAGCAGCAACAACAACAACAACATTACAAACATGAAGCTGCTTTAGTGGTAATACCCTCAAGGGTCGGCTGCCAGAGCGAGAAATTGAAAGGGGTGAAATAGCTAAACATGACCTCGAGCAATGCACGCAGTAAACTCGACTCAACTCAATTCTACTCTTCATCTTCTGCTTCTTCTTCTTTCTCTACTACTTCTTTTGACGCTACACAACTCAGTGCCCATCCTGAAGTTAGTGCGTCCTGGCGTCCCAATGTCCTAGCGTCTCCTGGCATCATCGACCACGAAAATAAAAGCGTGGCAATACAAATAGAAATAAGGCAAATATACATAGGAAAACAAGTGAGGAAGCCTTAGTTGGGACGGCGGAACTAACAAATACCCTGTAAAACAGGGTATTAGGTCAAGTTCGTTTTTAAAAGTAGTTTATTTTAGGAGCAATCATATTTTTACCCTTTTTGCCTATAGAACTTTTGGATAACGTTTTGTATAAGTCTCTGTTTTAGTCCGAATTGGTGAGAAAATAAATTTTAATTACATATTGGAATTTTTTAAAGATTTTACTTATACCTATATAAAATGTAATCGGTTTGTTTTAGATTTTTTAATCTATTTTAGTAAACTAAAATTCTCATTTTTTTTATGATTTAAAAAAAAAATGATTTTAAGACTCTATCAAGCATATCTGAATTAAAAATTATGTTTTGAGTTGCTTTATACCAAGCTTACTTTCCTTTGTTTCTCACAGAAGGTGAAGAAATATGGAATGAAAGTTCCCTTTGCCGGACACCGTGGTTATCCAGTGTTTTTGTCCGCCCAAGGGAGATATCCTCCTAAGAGAAGCGATTTTGTATGAAAATCATGCTGAAAAACTATAAGATTCGTCCGGCTAGGGAGCTGTCCATTTAAGAGAGCTGTCCGCGAGTAGAGCTTTCATTGTCTATATTTTTACCAGTTTTCAATTCAATAAAAATTATTTTAATGTTTTCTTTTTATCTCCTGCACTAATAATTAGAGAACCGATTACAAAAAGTTTTCTATTTTTTTCATATTCAAACTTAAAGTTATTTATTCAAAATAATAGTAAACTGGTTCAATATCTTGCTGCACAATTAATTAAATTTTTTTTTTCAATTTTTTTTAAACTGCAATTACCTTGCTTGGCATTTGGAAAATACAGGGTACAAGTAGAGGACAACAACAACTATGAAAAGTAACCACTAATGCATGTGTTCAGCATTGGCAGCACAGCGGAAATGGGAAAAGCGCCATGTTGGAAAAGCTCGACACTGCGTCTAACTGGAAAGAAACCATGTTTGCGCAATGAAATGCATGATCTGTCCATGAACTCCCATCTCAATAATTTCAGTGCGTTATGTAGTTTTTTGACACCCTGTACTCCTTTAGTATAAATGGGTATATTACTTACCAGAAAACACACAAATAAAATTTAATTGCTTTCACTAAATTCTCCACCCGAATTCCATTATTTTAAAAGGAAATTTAACCATTTTGAAAAGAAATAAACTGTTTTTAAAGGGCGTCATCGTTGCGATAAAAAAGGGTTCACTCGGATACTTTTATTGTGGTGCTCATTCAGGTCATGTTAACAATATATCTTGTAGTCAAACCCTTGAGCTGTCTATCTTATTTTATTTGCTTGATTTTTTTTTTGTAGCCAAACAACACCGCAAGTTAGCCAAAAGCACAAACAAAGCGAAACAATTAGAATAAAAAGCTCTCTGGGGAATTGAGCGATGGACAAAAGAAGATTAAAATAAGCCGAAGAATGGAGGGTATAAAAAACCAACAAAGAAGTTAAAACAAATAGAAAGAAATTAATTAATAAATCTTAAAAAATCATATCCTCAGTAGATCATAGTTTAAAGCAATAAATATTTTGCAACAACACATAAAGATCAAATTGTATGAAATATATTACAAATGAAAGTTTTAACAAATCAAGTTTTAACAATCAAATAACAATAAAAATATTCCTTCTTCTCCTTCCCTTAAATCCCTAAACGATTAAACAAAGTAAGGTTTCTAAAGAATTAATAACTCTACACAAATAATTAACTTCAAATAGAACGAGTATTTGTAAATGCTAATCAAAAATTAGTGGCTTAAAAATGCATTTAATTATTCTAAGCAAAACTCAATCATGATTTTTATGCAGTCGTTTCATGTTAAATGACAAAATTTGCTTTGAGTCACACAGAGTCACATACAGTTACATCACACACTGCACTCTACTTGAGTGGGACACCCTGTATGCGCTCTTTTCAAATGCTCATAACTCGAAAACAAATTCGTATAATATACAGTAATTTTTCCATATTATCTTTACTTCACATTCTTTACTATTTCTGGTACATTCCAAGCTTGGGAAAAGAGCCGTTATAAAGTTGTTTACACTTTATGCTAAATTCTATGGAATTTTTGCGCCACTTGAATAGAACATGCATTTTAATTGCCCGCTATCGTTTATAAGAAAACAAAAATGAATTCTTGTCTCAACAACAATTATCTATAGAAAATCGACTTAAGTGAAATCCAATGTCCTACTAATTTTTTTGTTTTCCTTTAAAAAAATGTTACTTTTGTTTGTACGCATACTATTTCTGAGTGAATATTCGATGTTGTTTTATAATATTAAATAAATTAAAATATGATTTCAATATAATTAAATGAAAATGTATACAAATTGCTTATATTAAATGTGTTATTCGGTAAAAAATACAATGTTAATCATAAAACCAGTTTTAATCATATTTATACACCATTAAGTTTCGCATTATACTTGTAAGCCTACTTTTTCTGGCAAGTGTATTTATTATTAAAATAGTTAAGTGCTTTTATTTTTAAGTTTAAAAATTCGTTTTTTACACTAAGTAATAAAAGCCAGTCGGAAAATGACCATAAGTTCTGAATGAGTATTATTTACGCCAGAGAATAGAAAACATTTGATAACCTCAGCCCCCAAATAAAAAAGGAAAATCGTGAAAATGATGACAATTGCATTCGCTTTCTGCTTTTACTTTTGTTGTTGCTATTACAGTTACAGTTGTTGTTGTTGTTGTGGGGATATGGATGTGAATGGGAATGTTAAATCTGCGGCTGCACACATAAATCGAATGGCATTTCTGATTTCGATACCCGCGGATAATGAAATTAATCGGCTGTAATGGTTTATTGTGTGCGACGATTGTGGAATTTGTTTGCCGTCCTTTCCCCACTCAATCCCAATCCCAATCAGAAATGGAAAAATAATAAAAAAGACTAAAATTGACCGCCAAGTCGTGCACTAGGAGGAAGATCCCAAACTTTGGGCTATGTAAAATATTGAGTTGTCATTGAACGCTCCGATGCCATAAATAAACCAAGGCTAATGGTGCGCGGGTCGACCAATTTTTGTTATTTAGTGCGGTTAAAAAATGAAACAGGAAGCGTTTCCAGCCGGACGAAGCTCCAAACTGGGCCATATATCAATGGATTACTTTAAAATTCCACCAAAATGGCCGCTGCTCGGAGTGACTGTCAACTGACGTGCCTTCATAAGCTAATAACAGTCATGAGTCATGGAAAATAGGAATGCGCTTTTAAGTTTTGAACTAGAGATACCAGTTATGTTAGTTTGTTCTTGAATTTTATGCTCAATTTTGTTTTTACAATAAAATTCAGAGCACTTTAAGTCGAATAATATCTAACGCTTTATATTCCCAACTTTGTTACAAAAAATTCATCAACTCCCAATAGACAGTAGTACTCTAATCATTAATCGTACCTCGTTTCGTAATGAGCTTCGTAGGGCAATAAATTGTTGGTTTTCATATATAACATTCTATAGATTTAAATTAATTTTAATCTAATCTTTAATTTAATTTAATCTTTACTTATTCACTTAATACTGAGAAAATACACTTTTGAGCCAAGTTTAAAGAAGGTGACAAAGTGACAGACTCTTGTTACTGTTGATTAGAAATACATATATACCTTTTAGAGTGTCTGATAAGTCTGTTTTAATGCATTTTTCGGTATACGGGAAAATTATGCAGTGAAAGCTCTACTCGCGGACAGCTCCCACAGGCGGACAGCTCCCACAGGCGGACAGCTCACTTAGCCGGACGAATTTTATAGCTTTTCAGCAAAATTTTTGAATAAAATCTCCCTTCTCTTAGGCGGACATGTCCCTTTGGGAGAACAAAAACCAAGGAAGCTTTCACTGAATATACATATTAGAGTGTCTGATAAGTCCGCTTTAATGAATTTGTATATATATTATACAGTGGAATCCGGTTATAACGACACTCAAGGGACCGACGATTTTACGTCGTTATACCCGGTAGTCGTTATAACCGGATTCCACTGTACTTCCCTTTAAAAGTCTATATTTATCTACAAAAAGAAATCTGTCAGAGGAATGCGTTTGTCTTCAGAAGTCCCCAGCTCTCAAAGAGTATTTTTTTATGTCTATATGAAAACTTATAGATCGTGAGTTTTGCTCTTACTTCTCAGCAACGGTTACAATCATAATTCATAAAGAAAATCTTATTAATCTGCCTCAAATACACGCCCAGCACAATGCCAAAACTGGTGATAATTTTGGATATGAGCAAGACAAACGAGGAAATCAAAAGAGAAAAGAGAGAAAAATGAAGAAGTAATGGAAAGGAAAAGGAAAATGAGACACACGTCGCTGTCTTCAGTCTTCTGTGTGCATAAGACTTATAAGCTCATGCCATGCCACACACTTCACATTCAAATTACTAAACATTATAAGTATAATGTCCTTCAGGCTCTCAGCAAACCACACCCACACACACACACACATACAAAGGACATACCATGCTTGACACGTTCGCTGGGTAAGCGTAACGTGCACGTTGTATATGTGTATATATATATGTATATGGTATGATGGCACATTATGCTAGATTTCTGGGTGGGTGTTACGAGGGGAGTTATCGACAGTTGCCTGCCTGGACGTTAACTTGGCAGTTGATTAACAAGACATCATTTTCAAGTTTAAATACAGAGCCAGATACAATATCTAGGTGTGTGATAGGTTACAGTGCAAGACAAAAGTATGTAGACGGGAGGAAAGTAAAACAAGTAAGTAAGAATTAAGAACTAAGAGAGCTAAACTAATTTATGATAAAAGCTGTCAAATAAATGTTGCTTAAATAAAAGAATTTATTAAATTTATCTTTAGGAGCAACCATATCTTTCAAATTTATATTGTTCATAATTTTTGGTTGCTTTCTTTGTTTCATTGTGCTCTATTTTGTTGTGCTCGTCAAAGTTGAAGACGCCACCTCAGCGTGAACACCACGTAGCATAACTTGCGCACACAACTGTACTTTCACACACAATTTCAAGTTATAATCAGGGCTCATTACTATACAAGACACGTTTTCAGATTTCGCGTGATTATGCGCCGCGGCTCAAGTCCGCGGCATCAACGGCATCTGAAAGGATCTGAGAGCTTGAGTTTCCAGCTAGAAATGGGATGGGACGCAAAGTCAAAAAATTAAACTTGAAAATAACTTAAAAGATACATTCTGTGTATCTTGCAGATACACTTTTCGCAGAAACGCGGGCTGTGGAGTCCCAGTCAAATTCCTTCTAACTACTATTTCGGGGCGATGCCAAATGCTTATTGTAGTCATTTACAAGGCCCAGTTTGGCGGGTTTTTTCAGGGCGTGGGCAGGGGGAGGGTAGGGAAGGGTAGGGGAGGCGAAAAGTTTACGCCTTGGCGAAAAATATGCAAATTATAATGAAAAACTTGACACTTTACATGCAGAGGAACAATGTGGAGGTGGGGTAGGAGTAGGGGCAGGGTTAGGTTCCGGCCATGGCTGATGCAAATCTGTGGCAGCCGATTCAGCCAAGCCAAATGAAGCGTTCGCACTGTCTGCGCATTTTAATTAAGCAAGCAGCCAAACTGCTCATTCCCCACGCACTCAACAGAGTTTCCATTGTTGTTGTTGTTATCGTTATCGTCGTCGCTATCGCTATCTCAGTCGCTGCCTCTGTTCGCTGCGAAATCACACGGCAAGCGCGAAAACTGTTCCCAAAACTAAACTTACCGAAACGACTAAAGCAATGGAAAGTTCACAATGTTAAGCCAAAAACGCCGCAACATTTGCATAAAGCATCTGCAATTGCAGCTCTTAATGCAACCGAGTTTAAGTTCGACTTTGACTTCGACTTTCAGTTCGACTTTGAGTTCGACTCTTGTGTTCGCTGCTGACTACAAAACCTTAACGCAATTTTTAGCATAATCAAAAGTTCTTAAACTTTAAATCTTTTAAAATAACATAGTTAACATTACGTATGTGCTAAGCCGAAAGTTTAAGCTAAAAACTGAATGTGTTGATACGCATTACATTATTTCGGCGGTAATGTGTTTTTACCAACCAAAGCTTACCTACAACAAACAATTATTTTCATAAAGGAAACTCCTCCAAAATATTTGTAATTTTAGTGAAATCATATTTATTTAATTGAATAATACATTTATTGGGTCTTTGGTTGATTTCCACAGTAAAGTATTTCTCTATCTGATGTATTAAAAAATATTTTATTTTGAGGAACTTTGAGTCCAACTTTCCATAAAGCTTTTATAAATTAGAATACGATTTGCACCTATAATAAATACATAAATTCATTATAACCCTCGAAGGTGATTCAAATATCAGTGTGATTATTTTATTTTCTGTTAATACTATTGTTGATAAAGTATATTAAGTATCCAAAGAAAAAAACACAAGTTAAAAAGTACTAATACAATCAAATTCAAAGTTTAGTTAATTGTCGTTGTTTAAATAAGTGTCGTTCGTCGTTCGCTGTATTTTCTTCCGCGTTTTTACAATCTTCAACAATTTAGAATTTACGTCGTTCCTTCTTCTTCGCTAGTTTCACTCTCCCCTTTCCTTCTCTTCTTCTCGTCGTTCTTGCTCTCCTTCTCGTCGCTCTTTCACATCGATGAACAGCTGAGAACAAGTGCAGCCAGATCTGGTAGGGTAGCCATTTCCAACCCCACTTATATTATCCTCTGAAATCGGCTCAAAATTACAACACGCTAAACCAGATTGGTTTGGGTTTTTGGCATCTCGGAGCATGAACTGAATATTTGTAAAATCAAGTCTTACACCTCAACCAAGCTTCCAAGAGATGCTTTTCATCTAGAGCGTCAGTGGAGCTAATAAATCGTAGACACTTCCTCTCGAACTCATTAATTATTAGTACCTACATATAAAAGCCGAAAATACATAGCATCGTTTTCTTTGTATAACCAAACTTTAGCTGCAACCTATGAATTGTTTTGTTGACACGAATCCAAAGTCAGTTAAGTTATACACTTCTCATTTGTATGTCATAAAGAATTAAAAATAAATTTAAATTTTTGTAGTTCCAAGAACTGTTACAACAGACCACACACATGTGTAAATATTTATATAAAAATTAACCTAATTTGTAAATAAATATATTTATTTAAAAAAAAATGAAATTTGAACCGAAAACTTGGGATAGTAGGCTCTAAAAACCCAGCACTAGCTTTATACCCCTGATGTGTTCGATATAAGCTCCAATTTGATCCGAAAACTTGGTATTGGGGTACTTGGTAAACCAAGCACTAGTTTTATACCCCTGCTGTGTTTGATATAAAACCAATTTTGAACCAATAACTTGTGATAGTGGGTTCTAATAATCAAGCACTAGCTTTATCCCCCTAAGCTCAAACTTCTTCCAAATTTCCAGCCCCTTAACCTTGCTGTAAATAGATCCACAAAACTGTAGTCACGTTTAATAAACTAAATCAGAAGTATTTCATAACACAGATTCAATTTTCTAGCCCACAACTAACGTGACTATGCAGTAACCTGATTTGGGCACAACAAAGCCTTACCTTCGTTTCGGTTTGGGCCAAAAACGGAATACGCAAACTGCAGAAAACTTTGTGCAGTTTTCCTTTCATAATTACACACAACAAAGTTATACAAATGATGGCGGAAAATTACCTTAACGAAAGGGCTTCCGCAGGTGTACGAGTGTAGCCTTTTTGACACAACTGTACCAGGTCAGCCCTGTTGTTGTGGGGTGGGGGGTGACCCGAAACAATAGCAATTAGATGACATTGGCGACGTTGCCATTTGTTTGGCTCTGATTCAAATTGTGAGGGTGTCTCTCACGCAAAAAGACCCACTAAAAAGTTTACCAACGCGATTTTCTTGCTCAAACTATAAATTTACAAGCCGCAATGGTGTCGCCAGCGAAGGTGTGTGTGTGGATGTGGGTGTGTGTGTTTGAGTGTATTAAAAAGCATTCAAGTGAACCTGTGCCGTGTTTCGAGTCCTTTTGCTGAGGGCTGACAATTTTCCGGTCTTTCAACGATTATTTGTTGTTTTCTTGTTGGGGATTTTTATAGCCGTTTTTTTTGTTGTTTCTGTTAGTTTTAAAAACTTTGACTTTGTCGCTGGTGGGTGGGGATAGATGGAATGATTGTCGAGGTTTAACGTTTCGGTTGTTGAACATTTATCTCGGCACCCTCAAAGTTTTACAGCGACTCGACTCGTAGTTGTGCCATAATACTCGTACCTAAGCCAACAACAAAGCGCCTGGATTTCAAGTGGGAATAAGTTTAATGATCAAAATAATTCAGCATGTGCCTTATAAGTTGTGGGCTTAAGCTTGTTTATGTCTATTTTCGGTCGACTTTAAGCACATAAGTATGCCTTTCATAGTATGTACTAACTTCGATTAATTTATTGTTCAACTCACTTTCGGCTACCTCAAAATTCAGCTAACTAAAATGATGTCTCGCGCTTTTACCTGTCTACCAAATAAAAAACCTATAGAACTATGTCATCAATATTCTGTGGAAAAGAAAACTAAACCCTGTCGCCTTGGACCCCAGCCAAGGAACTGCCACGATCCTCCAGCTTGCTACGAACCCGAGCGTTTAAAATCAAATGCCTTTAAGATTCCCGCCTTTATAAAGCCCCGGGTCTTCAGGCCCCTGGAGCGGAAGGAGGTAATTGGTCCCAATGCTGGCAAATGTCAGTGCTACAAGAATCCCGAGTATTATAGCTATCATCGTTTCTCGATCTATGATTTGAGTATGGCCACAAATGCTGTGAAGAAGTGTATTAAATGCTGTTAATAAAGCGCGACATTATTGGCACACTCACTTGAAAGTCTCTGGTATTATGACACTAATCGTATTAGTTAGTTGGTCGTTAGTTAGGCGTTGCCTGCTGCTCCACCTCCCGCCCTTCCTCCTCCTCCTGGTGCTATCAGCGCCAAATGCGATTTCCGCACAATGAGCCGTTTGGCTCTCGTTTCAGCTTCCTCCCCTATCGGCTCGTTTCCGGTTTACGTGCACCATTTTTCGCACAGGTGACATAATGACCCGACTCTGGACGTGCGCTGCTGACACGTAATTAGAGGGACGCGGGACAACGGCGACGACGACGACGTCGAGGCGACATAAAGACGGGGACATTTTTGCCAACAAAGAAGCGATTCTCCTGGTGGTAACTTTGTAATTTAGCAAATCGGTTTAGTTGGCGCCTAAGAATGACAGTGTCTTTAAGCTAAATACTGCTACACTGGTAAAAAAAAAACAAAAAAATAAAGAAAAAAGTCGAACAGTACTTCCTTTAAATCAATGTTAACATAAGACAATAGCAATTTATCTTAGAAGAATCTAACACATGATTTCTGAGGCTAATTCTCAAAAATATGACATTTTTGTATCATTAAACTATTTATATCAAAACTATATATATCGAGGACTTAAATATCACGGTCAATAATTTGGTAATGGGCTCTCGTGATATAAATAGTTGGCAAATTATTTTTAGGTACCTTCCAGTGTTTCTTGGACGACCAAAGTTTGTGCTGAGTTTCCAGAAACATAATAAGAAACATAATATCAAATAAGAAATAAGAATCAAATGTTAGAAGTCTGTTAACTCATCTATTTAAGAGTAATGTCATGCCCCATTGACTCCCGCAAATTATAAAAGTCTTATTAAAACCAGCATAATTAATATTTATCAATTATGTAGTAGGTCAGGCATCACACAATCAGCTGTTAGAATATAAGTATAAGTATAAGAGTATAGGCATGATGAGAAGAAAGATGAGGAAAAAGAAGTAGAGAATGGAAACGAGTCAGCCTAGAACTAATCACGAAGTAAAGCAGAAGCTTGATAAATGAGATCAGCGAGAAGAGTAGTGTAAAATAAAGTTTGCGTTGGAATAAATTAATTTGTGACTTAGTGATAGAAATAGACATTTAATTATAAAACTACAAGGGTGATTCAATAAGAATGAATAATAAATATAAATAAATATAAATATAAATACAAATATAAATATAAATATAAATATAAATATAAATATAAATATAAATATAAATATAAATATAAATATAAATATAAATATAAATATAAATATAAATATAAATATAAATATAAATATAAATATAAATACAAATATAAATATAAATATAAATATAAATATAAATATAAATATAAATATTAATATAAATATAAATATAAATATAAATATAAATATAAATATAAATACAAATATAAATATAAATATAAATATAAATATAAATATAAATATAAATATAAATATAAATATTAATATAAATATAAATACAAATATAAATAAATATAAATTGAATATTAAAACTACAATTAAGTCACACATCGTGCAAATAGTTTAAGCAAATTTTGACTGCTTCAGAAACAGTACGCGGTATTTTATAGTCTTGTTACTCCACTAAGGCCTTTCCTACTAGTGTAAATTTTGTTGTAAAATGATAACTTTCTCTTTTGGCTGCTATAAAAAGCTAAACAAATGAAAATCAGTGATTAGTATAATAAGATACATTAAATAAGATAACAAAGTGCCTCTACCATTCGCGATTGAGATAGCAAATATTGGAAAAAAATTTGTATTCCGATAATGTTCAACATTTCCGTTCGGAATATAGATAAATAATTTTTTAAAATATTTTTTAAAGTTTATTTAATTTTCTGTAGTCTTGAAACTAAGAGTCTTGATACTTTTCAAATTATGCTTTTGTACTTAAAGTAGTCTTCAAGTCTTCAAATGAAAATCAGTGATTAGTATAATAAGATACCTTGAATAAGATGACACAGTGCACTTATTTTGATGATGTACAACATTTACCGTTCGGAATAGAATAATTTTTTTAAATTATTTTTAATTTAATTTTCTGTTGTCTTGAAACTAAAAGAGTACTCAATACTATTCAAAATTATATCGTTGTTCTTAAAGTAGTCCTTAATAAAAGCTGGTCTTTTTGATTCCGTGCCAAAATCTAAACTGTTTTCATATATCCCAGTGTAGATGGCTTTATTAAATTTACAAACATTATCCCCTTACTTACACTTCAAAGTTGTTGGAACCTGGCCAGGTAATAGCTAATAGTCTCGGCAAATGAAGCTGGCTCTCAAAATTGAAAGCCATTGACAGTTTATTTTAAGGTCATAAGCCAAGGTCTCCTAGGCAGGGTTCCAGTTGTGACACCAGTAGGAACTAACATGCTTCCCACATGCTACCCGAGTCCGTTCATTTATCAATTTTAATCTCATGCAAATTTTATGCAGGCTCCCTATTAGCTAAAATCCCTGAGAGAAACTATGTTTCTCATATGCCAACTGGTTGTTAGTTTATGTTAACAACTTTTGCTTTTGCTTTTGCTTTGGCTTTTGGTTTGGCTTTCACTCGGGTTTGGTCTAATCAACAACCCCTTTCCCTTTTCACCGTTCTCTATTTCCCTTTTACCCTTCCTTCTCTCCTTTCTGATCCCTCTCCTGGCCCCACTTTCATTTATCAGAACTTTTGTCGCGATATTTGCATTTTGGTGACATAATTTGTGCTACGAGTATATTGTTAACTGAAAGGATCCCAAACAAGAAACATGGCCAAAAGACATTTGCATAATTAATGAGTTGAATGAATTTTGTATTTTCAGGAATTCTGTTAGTTTCATGAATCCTTAAAAAGGCAATACAAGAAGATTAGTCCTGTTAATCAGCCTGCATAAATACAGTAATAAACTAAATTTCGATCGTAATTTATGTTGGCTTATTAGTTGCAGAAAATTAACTTGAATATATCTGGTATATACTAGGAAATTTTGAATATATGCTTGGTACTCATGTAAAGAACTTATGTATCTGACGTTGAAAGTGCTCTGCTTCTAAGATTAGTAAAAGTTTGGGCCTTGATGTACGAGAAATATAAATTCTACTTAAACAAATATTTAAAAAATCTTAGTAAATTTTTATATATTTATTTCAATATTTAGGTTAACTACTCTAATCTTAAATTCCAATATCTTCCTTTATTTGTAAACTTTAACGAAATTGTTGGGATTTTAACTACAACGAACAGATGCAATGATACAAGTCAATCAATGGCAATTGTTTGTTCTTGGAAATTATAGCTTAAACATTTGTTTATTCATTAATCTTTGCGATATCATATCGGCGAGAGCTAACTTATCCGACTGACTTGTTGTCCTAAGAAGTAATTCAACTGGCAACATTACAACATGTGTTAAAATCATAAGGGTGATGACGGATAATTACTTTGTAAATAATTAAAAATCGTTAAATTCAAACACATATACTATAAAAGAAAATAACAATGTTTTTTCATCTTATTTTACTTCTCCTTTTTAAAACGATAGGTTTGTCAGAAGCAAACCGCCGTCCCAATAAAATATACACACTGTTTATAGAGTATCATTAAAATAATCTTTTCCCCTTTTTGGTCCGGACTGCTAAAGACCATAGATCCCACAAGGCAAGTGTAGGAAAAGACATATGTATAGTGTTAGTTGAGTGATCGTAGCCAAACTCAAACATTATGTTTGTAGTTACAAAGTTATGTTACATTATAAAGGGAATCATGATTAATGCAACATTGTAAATTTTAATAAAAAATTCGTTATTCTTTAGTTTATTAGATTTTGTTAGACAATTAAATGAAATAAGAAAGCACCTAAAGAATAAGATCGGTATTTTGAATCCACATAATATACTTATTTATTCATTAAATCTTTCTATTCTCTTTCTCTTCTATTTTTCTTCTTTTTCTCTTATCTTTGTCTTTCTCTTCCTTTTCGCTCTTTCTCTCATTCTCTCTCTGTGTCTTTTCCTTTCTCTCTCTCCTTCGTCAAAAAATCTTGTTATATCTAATTTCACGATTGAATTATGTGAAGCGTAATACGTTCTCCCAGATTTTAGAACATAGCTCCATCTAATACATGTGTGTTCAAACAGTCGGTGAATATGTATTAACTGGCTGTCAGGGATATTCGATAGACTTTGTTACATACTTAACTCAAACTTTGTACAGTAACACATCGTATGTACAACTTAAAGTAAACAAAACATAACTGCAAGTATTCCATCATCGTTCGGGGTGAAAGCTGAACTGAATTCAAAGGACTTGTCAAAGGTAATGGCTTCTTGTTGTTGGACCTTTCATGGTTCAATTGCTTTGGATTTGCCAAATAGCTGCTTGCTTTGTGTTAACTCAAAATACCTGACTAACGCTAATTTCCGTAGGTGTTTCATTTTTTCCATTTTTATTCTTTTCGCTTTTTTTCTGGGTTGCCTAGGGCTAATGACACTGGTGTCAATAAGAATGATCAATCATTGGGTCAGACACAAAGGCGCAATCTTTGAATCATTTTTGATGATGAAGGAACGAAACTGAAGTACTTATGACTTGTGGGGATAAAGTGGTACGCAGTATCAGTGGAAGCCTTGATGAATGTATATGTGCACAGGACGTGGCCTAAAGCAAAGCCATTGGCAACATTTGAAAGGCACTTTCAAGGCACGTATTTGGCCAACAGCTGCTGCTGCGAAAGTTGTACTCATGCGGTAGCTGAAAGCAACAAAAACATTTACAAATAAGTTTTAATTGTTTGAAACAATGAAAAATTAAATTCAAAAATATTTACGTGAAGAGCTTCATTCATGGTAAAAATTGTATTTTCATTCAATTTGCGCAACTGTTCGTATACGTGAGTTTTCTGCACACAGTCTATGTGTGTGTGTGTACTGTTAAACAAATGAAATTAGACAACTTTTATTCATTCGTTTGACATTTTTATTTGTTTCCAAACTCATTTCGTGCAAAAGCTAAGAGGGAACATTGCCAACAACCGGACAATTAACAACAAATACAATTTGCAGACTTTTGTCAAAAAATTCCCAGCAAACTGCTGTTATTTAATTGTTTGACAGCCATCTCTTATCTATTCCTGTCCCGCTCTATCCTTCTCCTCTCCCTCTCTCTCTCTTCCCCCCCTATAAGTTTAATTAAATGTCATTTGCATAAGGCCCCCTCGGTAACTGGTAACTACACTTGCACGATACCCTCAAAAAATGAACAACATTTTAAAACTCGTTTTAAATTTATTGCACTTTCTTTTGTTTTAACAATGTCACAGTGATAAGGTCCGCTTATCGCTCGCTGATTACAATCAGCAGAGTTGCACTACATAAAATGATAATTCAACCATGTGAAGCGATGTCAATTTTCATTTATAAAATACAAAAAATCGATTGTGTTTCAATCTCACATTTTACAGCGATTGGTTTGCATCACAGTGAACGGAATGTGGCGGAAGCAGTTGCCAAAACTTCACTTAATTTAAAGATACATTTTATTAATTATTGAATCTTAAACAATTTCTAATTTTTAGAACCAGAACTTAAAAAGAAGTTCATATAGGAGGTCTATTAGGGTCCATTAAGAATACACAGTGAAAGCTCTACTCGCGGACATCTCCCTCAGGCGGACAGCTCCCTCAGGCGGACAGCTCCCTCAGGCGGACAGCTCCCGCAGGCGGACAGCTCCCTCAGGCGGACTGCTCCTTCAGGCGGACAGCTCCCTCAGGCGGACAGCTCCCTCAGGCGGACAGCTCCCTCAGGCGGACTGCTCCTTCAGGCGGACTGCTCCCTCAGGCGGACAGCTCCCTTAGCCGAACGAATTTACAGCATGATTTCCATACAAATTCCGTTCTCTTAGGAGGACATCTCGCTTGGGCAAACGAAAATACTGGAACCTTGGCTGTCCGGCCAAGGGAGCTTTCACTGTAGATGCTAAATCATATATATATACTAATCGCCAATGAATTGGGTACAGTAAAATATTAGGTTGTCGTTTTTTATATAGCCTTAAAGGTCTAACAGGACTCACGGCTCCACAGGCAGCGAATAGGACATATTTAAAAATTTCCTGACTTACCTGAGTTCTTGTTCAGCGTCAACAGCCGAGGCGAAATAGCGATGCGTGGATCCAGATACCAGAAAATGGTAGTGAGATGGAAGTCCGTCAATATGCCGATCGGATCAAGTTTATTTCAAATCATTGCTATTATTTATAAACCTATAACCGACCTGAGCTATCGGGAGCACACATTATATGTACGGTATCATTATAACCAACCTAACCAAATTTGCTCCGGATCGAACAACTATATTCTATAGCTCTCATAGGACAAATGGGTCTTAAATTGGGGATTTGTATGGAAAAACGAGCACTATAATGAACACTCAGTTCTTAAAGTCTGCTCACTTAACTGAAGCCTTTCTTACTTGTCTCTTTCAAAGTCTATAAGTTCGTTCGCCAATGACAATATGGAAAAGTTAAACAACTAAAAAATTCAGTAAGTTATGTGCAAAAGTTACACTGCTCTCATGAAAGTTTTTATCTCTCAGCAGAGCAAGAACATGATAAAGTCAACAAAAGTCAAAAGTAATTGATAAGATCGTCGATCGTCGAATGATTTCGTAGAACTTTTCAATATCAGTTTGTCTCCGGCAGTGGCAACAGCAGCGCATGTCAAAGATACATTTATTAATATCTTTAAGATATTTATCTGTGGAAATCATTAAAAGAGAGAGAAAACGTTATCGAGAATGCCACTGCAGCTGTACAAGTGGCTGCTACTGTTGTTGCTTCTGCTAGAGTGGCCCAAAGTGAATGCAGAGTGTTGGTGAAGTGAGACAAGTGAATACTAATGAATATGATTCATTTATGCGTCTTTTGCAGCACCACAATGTTTCCATTTCACCTGGCTGGGACCCTACGAGAACAAGGCAAATCTACGCAAGGAGACGTGTGAGGCCAGGGTAGGAGACTTTAATGAAATACCCTGTGAGATGCCGCTGGTTGCCACTAGTGAGTACACTCTACACTACACTCGAACACTCAAGCTTATCAATCGGTCTATAGCCAACGATACTGTGCCGGATATGAAGGCTCTCTGGAGAAACGAAACAGTGAATCGGGAGAATTATCTATGCCAAATGTCTCCTGGTTTCTCCTGTGTCAAATACTCGTATATTTTCAAGGGCGGCAGTAAGTTTACTACTACTACTACAAGAATTCGCTCACTTATAGTCTTCTCCGTGCTCTGATCAAGTACAAAACATTACTTACATGTGCGCCAGAGTGAACAGCAGCAATGGTTGCTATCGACAGATGCATTCGTCGGGCATGCAGGTCGAGGCTTGTGTGTGCACCTCTAAAGTGGGTCTGATACCCTGTAATGGCAGTGACAACACTTGGCGGACTGTGCAATTTTTGGGCTTGGCTTTGTTCAGTGTTCTTGTGATTGTCCAATAAACTAGAAAATAATGTACTTGACAAGAGGCACTTAAAAGCGATTTGTTTAGACAGTGTACACACTGGGGATGTTGTCACAATGTATACTACCCATATATCTACTCATATACTCACATGTACCCTTTTTTGTAAGTTACACCCTGCTCGCTGGGTAATGTGACATTTCCGCGCATTTGATTTTGACAAGTTTGTGTGAGAATTTATGGGCGTGCTTTATAGGCAATATTTTATATTTTTATGGTTTTTCATTGGTTTTCGCGCTGGCTAAATAAACTGACATTATTTATTGACTTGGCCATTAATCAAACTGGTGTCCGTGGGGCATCAGCATCTACTTAAATGAATTGTCTAAAATATTTCAGAACACGCACATACTTCAATCATTATTGTGCTTGATAAACGAAATCGAAAAAGAGAAGTATAAAAGTAAAGTATTGTTGAGTTTGACTTATGTATAGAATTATTTCAAATATTGAGCAATAAAATTGTGCAATGCTTTAAAATTTGTGCTGTCTGGCTTTGCCGAGCGAATCGTGTGCTGGCAATGGCAATGCCAATGGCAGACAACAGAAAAATCTCAACTCAATAATAACAATAAATAAACAGTAAATCAAACAAACCGTAAAATATTGTCACAGACAGCAGCAGCATAATAATAGGCTGCCAGCGATACGAACAGAGCGAGAGAGACGGAGGGAGAGAGAGCAAACAATGCACCCGATAAACAGCAAGCAAATGGGGCCCACTCTGCGTATGAGCAACGAACGCAACGAGTGAACAATTAAAAAGTTTCCACAGAGTGGGGCCAGAGGAGTAGATTGGTAATGTCCAATGTCCATTAGCCAGCCCAATGCATTCAAATAAACTAATTTTAATTCCTCTCTCTGCGGCCGGGTCACGCAATGCAGCTCAATTGTGAGTCAAATTGGTGCGAGTATTGGAAGGAGCAGCGGGAGTGGGGGAGTGGAGGAGTGAAGCGTGTGGAGGGGAAGTGCGGACAGTGACGGGGGAACACAGTTTGCGACTGAAAAGAGCTGGGGACAGTTACTGCCGATATGGCTAGGGATGCATGCATATATTTATTTTATTCAAAAACAATTTTTAATATTTGTATTTGCTTTCAAGCATTTTAATGTAAAGCTATTCGAATTCGCCATTTTTTGAGCGCAGAAATTAACACTTTATAGTCGCACTTTCAGTTCATGCCAAATATAAATTTATGTTATTTAAAATAAACAGAAATAACTAGTTATTAACATTTCATTATCGTTAATGTGTATGTCTATTTATTGTATAAACTGTTGAAAGTAAAAGGAGTTTGTTAAATTTAAAAACTAAATAAGTATCTTCTGTAACTGAAAATAATAGTAAGTATTTATTCTAGTAACAACGTTTGTTGCATCACAAGCATAAGTTAGCATAAGGAAAACAATGAATAGTTAGTTGGTTATAAAAACATGAAGCATTAGCCTAAGATATGAATATGAATCTAATGGAGTTGCCTAAAATCTCTTATACTTAAATTAGCATGTAAATTTGATTTGTATTCGGCAGTTCAGTTCGTAATTTCATCTAGTTATAACCGCAGACACGCTGCCAGGCCTATCCGCGATTGTCTTTTCAACATAATTAAAGTAGTTTTTCGATTTTTTAACAATAGTAGATCGTATTTGATATAGAAATAGGGTTCCAGACGGTTCGTGGAAGAGGAATTTCCGCAGTAGTGAAAACAATAGACCATTCTGCTTCAAGTTTTATACGAAAATAACTAACTAACATAGTTCAGTACGTATACTGTCGCTCTAAGACAGTGTTAAACAAATACATATGTGAAAGTATTGGTATATACTGGTATAGCAATAAATTAGTATGTATTTATTGGCTATTTTTGACACATCGGATAAAAAATAATGCAAAACAATTAATAACAAGAAACGCTAAAGTCGAGCCAGCCGACTGTAAAAGACCCCGTACTCCTTCTAGGGTGAAATTTTCAATACAATTGAGCAATTTTCAACCAATTTGTCCTATGAGAGCTATAGGCTACAGTCATCCGATCCAGATCAAACTTGATGGGGATAGTTTTAATGGTACTATACACATAATGTATGAGTTTGGTTGCAATAGCTCAAATATCACTACATGTCTCCATACAAATTTTGAATTTTTATAGGATATGTCCTATGGGAGCCATACGCTATAGTCGTCCGATCCGGATCAAAATTGGTAAGTATTGTTTTAATGGTAACATACACGTACAGTGTGAATTTGGTCACGTAGCTCTGATAGTTTGGATAGTTGTAGTGCAAAAACTTGGTTTGCGTACACTATATACGAACTTTCATTCCAAATTTGGTGGCTCTAGCTCAAGAGTATATATACACTATTTGGTCGGCCACGCCTCCTCCTACTTGTTACGCGCATTTCGCTTTTGACAAACTTAATAGACCCCTCTACTCTTTTTTAGAGTACGGGGTCTAAAAAACGAATTAAACCAAGTTAGACTGTGTGTTTTAAGTACCCTGTTAGTTTAAATCAGTGACCTAAAAAGGATTATTAATTCAGTAGCAAAGACAAGAAGTAATTTAGATTTTCCATTTAAATGACAGTTAAAAACTGAGAGTATAAGAATATATTTAAGCCAAAAGTCCATAGGTCCAATGATACTTAAGATAAAATATTTGATTTAAACGCTCCTCAACGAAATTACCTAATAATATTTAAACCAAACCTACAAGTCTAGTCAAGTTTATGGAAATGTGTGCATCGATATTTATAGACAGCCAATTTATTGTATATATTCAAGTGTTTTTATAAAAGAGCAATTTGCAAACCAAAAACGATGTGATACGCATAAACCCAGTTCGGCTGGTCGCAGAGCTTATCTGAAACCCTTTCCAGACCAAAGTGTGAAAATAAGCATGATTTGTTGTTGTTGCTGTTGTTGTTGCTGTTGTTGTTGTTGCTGTTGTTGCTGTTATTGTTTTGTGTTTTGACCATAACTATGGTTTCTAACATTATGGCATGTTTATGCACTGGCCAAAACCAAACTGTTGTTATTGTCGCAGTGGATATTTGTTTAGCATTTTCCTCGACTGTTTTATTTGGCATTAAATGGACAGAGAGCCAAGCGTCAGCGGGCAGTTCACGCGTCGTATGCGTAATGTTATTGATGCTCATATAATTTATATGTCTGCGTGGAACTTCAGTAACAATAACAAAGGTTGGAGTTAAATAAATGTGATTAGGTTTAGTAGAAGTATTGTTAGCGTGAGGTCTAGTTTTAGATAGAATGTCATGGCATAATAAAATAAATAATTATATTACAAACAATAAAATAAATAGTTGATTGAAATAGTATTGTGCATTCAAATGATTGAAGCTGAAGATCAATAATTATTTTATATTGCTTTGAATTTACTTTTTACATAGAACACTCACACACACACACATACTCACGGCGAATGTATTCATTCCTATTCACCACATGCTCAATTATTCATTCGCTGCATTTGCTCTAGTTTTCATAAAAATGAACTAAATTTGCACCGCTGCGTTTTGTATTAATTTATTTTGACAAAAACCATTGGCAAGCACAACGAGGAAAGCCACAAAAACCGCAGCGAATTTAGCACGACGCTTGACCGGATTGGCATGGAAGGGGATGGAAGGGGCTGGGAGGGCTGAGAGGGGTTCATGTAGCTGGATTCTGGCTTGGCTGCATTAAAATGCAGCGCCGAACAATCCAAAACAAAATGGCGTTCGCTAACCATTGAAGTGTGACAGGCAAAACAAAAGCAGACAACAGAAAAAAAAAACTAAAAACAGAAAGCGAAACAAAAAACGAGAACACCAAAAATTAAGCATACGCCGCGTGGGTGACTGGCGTGCAAAAAGAATTCGGTATTCAATCGCAATAGTATTGTATGCTCACACACACCTACACACACACTCACACACCAATGTTTGTCTATATGTATTAGCAACTATGCGAAGCAAAATGCAAATGAAACCCACCGCAGCGCGTCTCTGCCATTAATTGGCAATTTATAGCAGAGCCGAACCACATCAGGCACGCCTCCAACACCATCAGCACCACCAGCACCACCGCTGATATCGGCATCGCCCGTTTTCACGTGCGCGCTCAAGTGTAAATTATCATTTCCAGCAACTGGCTTTTCCACACAGCCGCAAAACAAGGCAAGAGGCAATACTATAAAAATTGTACATAGAAAGCGACAACCAAAAATAAAAAAAATAGAAAACAGTCGCCAAAAACTCTACCCGGCAGCAAGCAGTCCATGACGACCGCAGAAGGCGAGAACCCTTCCTATCGCCAAGATAAAAAGATTGTTAAATTGTGTGTCACTGAAGCAGACTAGCAAATGCCCTTTGCAACTTTGATTACCTTTCAAAAGATACACCTTATTACAGAGCACCAGCTGTGCCACACAATTATTATACCCTCCTTAGAGAGTATTGCAAACCCAAGCGCCAATTTATCGCATTTCGCTGTGGTCGGCATTAGTTACGCTGAATTTTATCACAATTGCAATTCTTTCTAGAACCGCCAAAAGGATTTTTGGGTTACAGCCAAGCAGAAAAGGTGGTTGAGACTGATGGAGCAAGGGACAGGAAGAGGGACAACGATGGACACATAGAATGGTCGCTGCCTTGGCAACTGACCGAACGTGGCGCTTAAAAATATCCACATTTCTCCCTTAAATATAATCATAATTCCGTCTGATTTCTGGTTTGTGGTCTCTGCAAATGATTAACACTGCGGGCTGCCTTTCCACTGTGCTCTGTGCGGCTGTAGGTGGGAGGTAGTAGGTGTGGCATCCCTTCCGCTGCCAGAGGCCTTGGCCCCTTCGCTTTTGGCATTCCACTGTTTCCACCGAGTTATTTAAAGTGCCCAACACCCAAAAATTGCATATTCTTGAAGCCTGATTGCTCATTAGCAAATTCATTTGGCTGCACTCCAGTGCACTCCACCCTTAGTTTACTGCCCCTCACCCTGGTTATCCCTAACTGATAACTAGAGAGCATTTGCATCTCCACTTTGAGTGCTCATAGCCAGGGCTTAAAGTGCTCAGACTCTAAATGGGGAAACTTTCGAATACTCTTTATAAATTAGTTAATAAATTCTTTAATTTTTCTTTATAGAAATTCATTGATTACCAGTAATGGTTTAAAAAAATTTTATATATGAAAGCTCTACTCGCGGACAGCTCTCTTAGCCGAACGAATGTTATACATTTTCAGTTCCATACAAAAATCCCTTCTCTTAGGTGGACATCTCCCTTGGGCGAACAAAAATACTGGAACCGTGGCTGTCCGGCCAAGGAAGGTTTCACTGTATATAAATGATGTCCCTTTTACTTTTATTTTTGGCTTTTTGAAATTTATTCGACTCTAAGAACATCCGTTCTTAGTAGTAACTGATAGCTAATGCCTTAAACTTAAGTTGTTAAATCGTTTCTAATTCAAAATCCCCAATTTTTAATCAATAGGAGTTCTAATGAAGCTATGTATATGACACAGTTGTCCGATTTTGAATAAATTGGCTCATTGCACACCAAATGATAATACACAAATTTGAAATAAACCAGTTATGTCTTATGATTAGACCCCTTACTCTCAAAAAGAGTAGAGGGGTCTATTAAGTTTGTGCAAAGCGCAATGTGCGTAACAGGCAGAAGGAAGCTTTTCCGAACCTATATATATATTCTTGATCAGCATCAATAGATGAATAGATATAGCGATGTCCTTCTGTCCGTCAGTCCGTCTGTATAACCGTCCGTCCATATGAACACCAGGATCTTTTAAACTGCAAGAAAACTGATCCGGATCGAACAACTATAGCCTATAGCCCCATAATCTGTCGAAAGAAAATGTTCACTAGAAGGAGTACAGCGTCTATTACAGTTTGAACCCTCGATTGTTGCTTTTCTTACTTAATTTTATTTATAAAACCTTCAAAACATATTTCTTAAGTTTAGTTACTGTTAAGAACTTTATTGAATTTTCAATAAACTCTCAAGCGGTATTAGTTTCTCGAAGAACTGCTAACTTTGATAGCGTATTCGTATTAGCGAATTTAAAAATGGCAAAAATGCTTCAAAATTATCATTTTGTGGCCTAATGACTTGTGCAGAATGTCGCGGTGTTAAGAGATACTTCTGGTGATTGTGCAGAGTGTATAGAGTGCTTGGAGTGCATGAAGTGAGTGTGCCCAGCTCTCGGTTCCTTTAAGGCTCTCCCAGTTGCCAACTTGGCGGAGTTGAGCACAAAATGTTTGCTTAATTGTCAAAATTTATGTTGAAAGTGGAGGGGAAACTATCCAAGGACCAAGGATCCACAAAGCACGCCATAACTGCGGGCATAGTTGATGATGAAGGATGAGGGGATGATAATAGGGATGAGCATTAACCCAGTTAACCCATTAAAGCCGTGCCATAAATTCAAAGCCCACAGCACAACAACAGATTCGGCAGCGAACAGCAACAACAACAAAAGGGAGAAGAACTCGCTTTGTGGCTTTTAGTGGCCAGACTTGGCACCGTTTTTCGACTCATTAAAGCCAACTTTACGCAATTAGCCTAATAAGCCGCCCATAAGTAGGCTACGAAAAGCAACAACACAGAGGCCACCTCACAATTTTACATCACTTTTGGGCGCATTTAGCATTTTTGCTCAATTAAATTAATTAAATAACAGCTGAAATATGCAACGAGGTTGATGAAGAGATGACCCATCCGATGGGCACACTGTAAGCGGGCACAAAGCGTCGAGGGGACAGGAGGCAACGGTGCGAATACCACAAAGGCCTTTCTCGGGTCACTGTAATAAAGCGTCCTGGCTGAATCAATCTGGACATCAATTAAGAGACACTAAAATCCAAAAGGGTTAACTGTTTATAGCCACATATTTCAAGATTTTAAAACAAAATTATTGAATTAATCTTACAGTTTCCACAAACTTAATGATTTCTCGTTGAAAGAAATTTTGTAAGCTAAGTAAGACCAAAAGTAAGACTTTTAGAGTATTTAAGACACTTAAAGATAATTTAGAAGTACACAGTTTAACTAGAATTGAATATAAATGATTAACAATTTATTTCCATTTTTGTAAAGAAAAATCATCGTTAAGTCCCGGGACTAATTAAAAAAAACTTTTTTTTCGGAAAACTCTTTTTCATTCCTCAACACCTTAATCAAAAATTAGCCTCTGTCCCAGCAAATACTCCATCATTCGAGCCAAATTTTCTTCCCTGGAGCATACTTTTGAGATCGGCAAAGAGCCAGTAGTCGCTGGGGGCTGGATCCGGAGAGTTGGGTTAGAGGAGGTAGCACATCAAAGCCCATATCGTTCAATTTGGCCATTGTTTTCATGGACTTGTGACACGGTGCATTGTCCTTGTGAAAGATGATTTGCTTCTTTTTCGTATGGGGTCTTTTTTTTTGTTATTTCGTCTTTCAATCCCATCAATAACGGTATATAGTAGTAGGAGAAGTAGTAGTAGTAGTAGTAGTAATAGTACTAGTAGAAAGAGTAGTAGTAGTAGTAGTAGTAATAGTAATAGTACTAGTGTAGTAGTAGTAGAAGTAGTAGTAATAGTACTAGTAGTAGGAGTATTAGTAATAGTAGTAGTAATAGTACTAGTAGTAGTAGTAGTAGTAGTAATAGTAATAGTACTAGTAGTAGGAGTATTAGTAGTAGTAGTAGTAATAGTACTAGTAGTAGGAGTAGTAGTAGTAGTAGTAGTAATAGTACTTGTCGTAGAAGTAGTAGTAGTAGTAGTAGTAATAGTACTAGTAGTAGGAGTATTAGTAGTAGTAGTAGTAATAGTACTAGTAGTAGGAGTATTAGTAGTAGTAGTAGTAATAGTACTAGTAGTTAGAATATTAGTAGTAGTAGTCACTGTTGATAGTTTTTCCCTTTTTCAGATATCCAATGTAAATTACCCCGTTAGCGTCCCAAAAACTGACGCCATAAATCGTTCGAGTCAGTGATTTGTATTCCAATCAACTGACATATATCCAAATACGATCTGAATGCCTCCATGATTGCATACTACTTCCTGTGGATGCTCAAGACCAAGCACAACCTTTGATTTCAAGCTCCAAGAGCGCACTATAGTAAATTTCGTAATATTATATATCACTTGTTACATTTTATTCAGTCCACTATATATACCACATGTATACTAAGTATATATAGTGTTATGTACTTTGCTACTGGCAGCGATTGGGATACGTCTTAAAACAGTTAAAAGTTGGAATTTTGATGTTTGGCGGCTCTTGCCCCAAAAGCTGTAACGATGAAAGAAATAACTCAAATTTGGAATCAGACATCGTGAAACTAAAATACAAAGTCGAGACAGCGATAGAATCGTCACTGAATCTTAAGTTCAAAACATATTGTGTAAAAGATCTACTTGTTGTCGGGACAGGCCATCTGGTACAGGAACTGGATGATAGTGCGAGTGGGACGTCCCGTCATGCGGTCCTTGAGCAAGTACGGCAAGGGATTGTAGCGTGTCATCATACCCACGTTGCGTATGTCCAGGTGAGCCCAGTCCACGCACGGTACCAGCTCGTGCAGGACGGCAGCTGCAATGCAACTGGAGGCAGGGCCACGCCCACGATTGCTTATGTCAAAGGTCAGATTGGGTTTGATCAGCTGCTTGAAGTAGTTCCACAGCGGCAAGCGCCAAACACGGTCGCCAGTGAGGCTGCCAGCCTTTTCAAATTGCTTGTAAACGAAGTTGGAGTTGCTGAAGATGCCAGCGGCACAGCCTCCAAGGCCAAGGGACACGCCTGTGCCCAGTGTGGCAATGTCGAGGATGAGACGCGGCTTGAAGCTGGCCTGGGCATAGATCAGAGGATCGGCCATGACAGCCGTACCCGCCTTGCTGACATCCACGATGCCCAGAGTCTTGCCATTCAACAGGGTTACCACATCTCCCGGCTTAACGGCCATGCCAGATGGCATATTCTCGCAGAGTGGCAGCACTGCGCTCACATTCAGCGGCAGCGAGAGAGCAGCTGCTGCGCGAATGGTGGCAACGCAAACAGCGGCGCCAGCCATGCAGCCGCGGTACTCGTGCATGTGATCCTTTTCCCGCAGACAGAGGCCGCCGCTGTTATAGGTGAGACCCTTACCCAGCAGCAGAATGGGTTTGTCCTCGGGGGCGGTGCCGCAGTAGTTGACCTCCAGGACGACGGGCGGCTCACAGCTGCCCTTGGCGACCATGAGGAATGAATTGAGACGGTTCTCCTCGATCCAGTCCATGGAGCGGATCTCAACGCTGACTCCACACGGGCACAGCGCATCCACTGTGGACTGTGCGAAGATGGTTGGCGTCATTTGGTTCGCCGGTGTATCGCATAGGCGTCGGGCCAAGTTCTGAGACTCGGCCTTGAAGAGACCTCGTGTCCAGGCATCCACCTCGGGGGAGTCGTATAGCTCCAGCTTGGGTATGTGGGTGCGATCCTGCTTACGGCGGTTGCTATTGTAGCGCCAAATAGCCAAGGCGCTGCCCTCCGCTGCCTGCTCTGGGTACTCCATGGAGTCCACAAACACTTCAGTCACTCCCTGCATTTGCAGGGCCCGAGCTCCAACGCCGGCGGCAACGCGAGCATTCTCCATACCCTCGTCAATCACCTCCAGATCATTGAAGCCAGCTCCCTCCTGTCCCAGGCCCACCACAGCAACCGAACTGAACTCGGGATCCACATTCATAAAGACCAGTCCCTTGCCGAGATCACCCTTCATGCCCGTCTCGCGCACTAGCTCCGATATCTTGCCCTGGGCACGATCATCGAACTTTTCTCCACTGGAGGTCAGCTTGGGATCCTTTTCGCCCTCCTTTGAGTATACGCCCACCACGACGCCCTTGACCACACTTCCCTCCTCGCACTTGATGGCAAAGTGTCGCTTCTGTTGCTTGCCAACCAAGACATGCGTTGGAATCAGTCTTCCCAAGGCCCTTTTGGCTGATCCTGCGTTGCTCAAGGCCAGCATGTATCGCACTCCTTCGACCGCCTTCAGGTTCCTGCTCATCGTCTTACCAATGCAGTTGGCCAACATCATAATGTTTATCTGTAAAACTGTATTAATAATTGTTATTTTGAAATTCTTTGAATGTTTTTGTAATGTTCATGTGGAATGTGACCTAGTTATGTTAATTCTGTCTCAGTGCTCAAAGTGAATCTGTCTAAATCGTCGCCTGCTTCAATTCAATCATTTTTAGTCTATGAAATTTTCACATAAAATTTCTGAGCTATGGTTTTGGTGTCCCAATCCGTCAGATTATCTTGACACTCGACATATTGACCCAATGATTTTAGATTCTAAATTCAGGAAACTCATACGCTGATTTTTGCTTAAGCCGTATATATTTTTTTTGGTCCATTCAGTTAATAAACTCTTGATTACAATTAATAAACTGATTGATTCAATCATTTTCAGAAGGACGCTGGTATTAATACAGAGTCTGTTCCAGTCCACCTGCTTGACCTTAGCTTACTCTCCTCCTTATCCAAAAAGGAGCTGGTCGAATAAATGTCTAAAATACAAACAATCAAAATACATTTGAGTTTAATAATTAAATTATAAAAATATATTTTATTTTAAAAGTCCTGAAACAATAATATTTATCAATACAAAATGACCAATTTTAACCCTTTGGAAATCTTAATCGCTTGTAGGTCTAACTTAATTGGCGTCCCAATATTGTTTTTCAAATTTATAATGATTGGTTTAAATGTACTATCTATCTATTTATCTGCTCTTTTAAGGGAAATCAGAAAATTTCAATTGGTTAGTTGTTAGAGCCATTCGACTGCCGAATATGGTAAAAATTACAGAAAATTATTTGGTGTAAAGAGGGAAATTAAAAAAATTATGAAAGGAAAGGAATATTGTCCTTCAGTTTGTTAATTGAGGTTAAAGATTTGACCTATATATCCTGAATCTCCACGAATCAAATGTTTTTCATGAACATGAAGAAAGAAAAGTACAGTCGAGCACGCCCGATCGTATAATACTCTCTGCATTTTTTTTGCGGTTAAATTATAGTCTTCCGATCCGGACTTTGGTGAGGATAGTTATAGCGGTATCATACACGTTTTGTAAGTTGTAGTGTAATGAAAATAAATTTGACTCAATAACAAATTTACTTAATTCATTATGTTGGTTATTCTAAGCCAGAGCCTTTCTCTGATGTCACTTTGTTTAGTTAGAATTTGGATTTGAGATCTACTGAAAGTTCTGTTCGCTTAGTATTACAGTTGTTATAAGCAAATTCACAGTTAAATTCTCAGGCGAAGAGAAATCCACAGTAAGATTCAACAGAACTTACAAGAATCCAGTTTAAACAAAATAATTTTGTGCATGTTAATTCAATGTTAATGTTAAGTTACTGTTAAGTTAATGTTAATGTTAAGTTACTGTTAAGTCAATGTTAATTGTAAACCAATGTTAAGTCAATTTTAATGTTAAATCAATGTTAAGTTACTGTTAAGTCACTGTTAAGTCAATGTTAGGTTATGTCAATGATATGTTAAGTCAATGTTAAGTCACTGTTAAGTCAATGTTAAGTTACTGTTAAGTCAATGTTATGTTACTGGTAAGTCAATGTTAAGTTACTGTTAAGTCAATGTTAAGTTACTGTTAAATCAATGCTATGTTAAGTCAATGTTAAGTTACTGTTAAGTCAATGTTATGTTAAGTCAATGTTAAATTACTGTTAAGTCAGTGTTAAGTTGCTGTTAAGTCAATGTTAAGTTACTGTTAAGTCAATGTTATGTTAAGTCAATGTTAAGTTACTGTTAAGTCAATGTTATGTTAAGTCAATGTTAAGTTACTGTTAAGTCAATGTTATGTTAAATCAATGTTAAGTTACTGTTAAGTCAATGTTATGTTAAATCAATGTTAAGTTACTGTTAAGTCAATGTTATGTTAAGTCAATGTTAAATTACTGTTAAGTCAGTGTTAAGCTGCTGTTAAGTCAATGTTATGTTAAGTCAATGTTAAGTTACTGTTAAGTCAATGTTAACGCGTGACCGCTGATCGCCGCGGTCACGCAAAAAAAATCCGCGAATAGCCAAAATCAAAGATTTTTCTGGCTTATTCACCAGGCAAACAGAATCAGCAGCAAGCGACAGACTGCAATTTAAATTTAATTACAGAGAGTAGAGAGCGGGAGCATAAACAATAAACAAAGAGTGCTCCTTGTTCGCGCCATACAGCGAACAAAAAAACAGAAACCGTTCGAGCGCTCTAACGGCGGCAGCGAACAAACACCCAAACAGCGAAGAGATCGTAAACAGCGAGTGGGTGGAAGAGGGTGGCAGTGCACGTGGGTTTGGCGGGAAACCAAGCTGTGCACGTGTATAAACAAACCTTTTTGTTTGTTTACTTTATGTATTGCAACCTGCTGACCATTTCTGTTGGCCTGTTATTTCAGCTCAGATTTAAAAGATCTAGGTGTTCATACGGACGGACCGACAGACGGACAGACAGACAGACGGACGGATAGACAGACGGACAGACAGACGGACAGACATACAGACGGACGGACAGACAGACAGACGGGCAGACGCACGGACAGAAGGACAAACAGCGAAGAGATCGTTAACAGAGAGTGGGCGGAAGAGGGAGGCAGTGCACGTGGGTTTGGCGGGAAACCAAGCTGTGCACGTGTATAAACAAACCTTTTTGTTTGTTTACTTTATGTATTGCAACCTGCTGACCATTTCTGTTGGCCTATTATTTCAGCTCAGATTTAAAAGATCTAGGTGTTCATACGGACGGACCGACAGACGGACAGACAGACAGACGGACGGATAGACAGACGGACAGACAGACGGACAGACATACAGACGGACGGACAGACAGACAGACGGGCAGACGCACGGACAGAAGGACAAACAGCGAAGAGATCGTTAACAGAGAGTGGGCGGAAGAGGGAGGCAGTGCACGTGGGTTTGGCGGGAAACCAAGCTGTGCACGTGTATAAACAAACCTTTTTGTTTGTTTACTTTATGTATTGCAACCTGCTGACCATTTCTGTTGGCCTGGTATTTCAGCTCAGATTTAAAACATCCAGGTGTTCTTACGGACAGACAGACAGACGGACAGACGGACATGGCTAAATCAACTCGGATTTCGGTGCTGATCAAGAATATATGTATATACTTTATGGGGTCGGAAAAGCTTCCTTCTGCCTGTTACGCACATTTCGCTTCTGACAAACCTAATAGACCCCTATACTCTTTTTATACTCTCTGCAAGAGTATATTGGGTTTGTGCAAAAGTATGTAACAGGCAGAAGGAGGCGTGGCAGACCCCATAAAGTATATATATTATTGATCAGCATCACAAGCCGAGTCGATATAGCCATGTCCGTCTGTCATGTCAAGTTCGAGCTTGGTGTCAATCGATCACATATTTAGTCAGTCAATACAAGAATCTTTTTTTTTTCGATGCCACGCCCCATTCGCCTACAATGAGCAAAAAACTAGACACACCTCGGAAAAAAAAGGTGTTTTCGGCGAATATCTCAGTAACCATGGCACCTAGGATCACCAATTTTGGTGTGGAGGTTCCTAGCGGCAGCGCAAATGCATTGGCATTTAAAATTTTGGACTGCCACGCCCCTTTTTCCCACAATACATATAAATAACTCCTCCCGCCTACAGGCATTTGTTCATATAGTGCAGCATTGTAGTTGTATAATTCGAATGGAGACTAACTATATAAAACTATCCTAAAAAGTCGCATTGAAATCGGACTATAAACAAGAAAACTATAAGCGTTACAACATTGATAATTGAACGCAATATCACTAATGAGTGCAAGCGAGACAGAAACGTTTTCGCTGCTTGTCTGGCGACAGCGCGGCCGGCAGTCGCTGGCCGAATACACACATGCATATGTACATGTATAAACACATATAATGTCAAACGTATGTGTATTCGCATACAAACAGATGTTTGATTTTGCTTAGATTGTTTTAGTTTCAACGTGTTTTAATGCAAGTACAATCCATTGTAATATCTTGATACCGATTTTAATAATTTAACCGGGAAAAAAATGCAGAGAGTATTATACGGTTGGGCCTGCTCGACTGTACTTTTCTTTCTTGTTTAGAGTACGAGGTCTAAAAACCATTTGGGAAGTAGGGGGTAACAGTTCTTCATGGTTCCATTTTTGACCTAATTTCTCGGTGGTTTTAAAACACGTAGCCAAAACTCAATTTGTTGAATATTCTTTTATTCGGCAGATAATAAATGGATTGCATACACTCAACCTGATCTTTTAGCGTTCCCCGAAGCGAACTTCTTAAACTGCAGTTGATCTGTCCAATCAGTTTTAACGAGTTTCCACAATTAACTTCATTTATTCCTCATCGGAGTCTTGTTGATTGTTTGGCTTCAAACTGCCAAATACTTTAGCGGGAATCGCCTTTTGCTCGAATCGCAGCTTTTTCATAACGAGACCTTCATCATCGGTTTTAGTGGCTTCAGCTGTGTCTCCGCTTGCTGTTTGTTCGGTGTTGGCGTTTTCCTCATCATCATCATCTTCTTCATCCTCATCGCTGTCACCGATATCAATTTCGTCGGGATTAACAACAGCGTTATCCTTATTCTTGGAGCCGCCCTGTGTCTCGCCGCGCACAAACATAATATTGGAGACAGACTTTTCAATGGTCTTCTGCTTTGCCTCGGCCGCCACCTGGCGTGCCTTCTCCTCCAGCAATCGCATAGCATCAGAGCCAGATCCAGCACCAGCGTCAGCAGCCCCACCGTTGTTCGTGTTGAGGAACTGAGCGGCCATCATGTTGACCTGTGTATTATAGGTGGCCTGGACAGAGCGTTTGATGCGCAGCATTTCACGCATCGTGTCCTCGTTGCCATGACGCACCTCAAACTCCTTCCACGTCTGCCAGAAGTCAGCTGTAATTCGAGGATCGCAAACCTGTCGAAGACAAAGGATTAATAATTATGTGTTTAACTAAAACTTGCTACATTTCTTGACTTACCTGTGAACAGTGGGCATAGATGGCTCTGGCGCGATCCACCTCGCCGAGTTTAGTCTCGAGCTCGGAGAACTTGACGCACATGTGCCGCATGTGCTGTTCAGGCAGAGCCTCAATGGCCTTCTCATATATTTCCCGAGTCCGGGGCAGGCCATAAATCTCGGCTGCCTTTTTAATAAATATGTTGTACATATCGAACATTTCCTCCTCCTTCACTGCGCTCGTAGCACGATCGTAGACGGCCATGGCATGCCGAGCTAGTCCGTGCTCTTCCTCGAGCTTGGCGTAGAGTAAATAAAAGAACTTGGCATGTTCTGGCGGACACTGATCCAAACACTGCTCAAACAGGTCTCGAGCTCGCTCCAGTTTGGTGCCTCCATAGCGTTCCAAAAACTTTGACAGATACGAGTTCCAAATGTCAAACACATTGGGCCACTTGAACAATGCAATTCCTTTCTCATAGGCCCGATAGGCCTCCTCATAGTAGTTGTGCTCCTCAAGAAACAGACCGTAGTTAATGATTATTTGCGGAGTGCAGATCTTGAGGTCAATGATTCTTTCGTAGACCGCCTTGCAGGTTTTGAATGTACCAAAAGATTCCTCCAGGTCAGCGTACATGGACCAAACCTTTAGTGACTTATAAAGACGCGTTTGCACTGTCTCCGTGTCATCGTGATATGCCACCTTCCGCTTCGGCATAGCCGTGGCACGATGCATCAGCTTGAGGGCTCCTTCAAACTGTTGTTGACGCAACTCCAACTCAGCCCATTCGCACCACACTGCAGCCAAGTGTTCCACCTTCACAAACTCCACCTGAGTGGCACGCTCGAACACCACACGTGCGTCCTCCACTTGGCCGTTGGTCTCGTAGAATTTGGCAAACTCCACCCACAGTGTGTGGAGCTGACCCACCGCCAACTTTGGCTGAACGGTCTGCACCGCTTCAGTGTAGGTGTTAATGATCTCCTCGGGCTTGTCCTCATAGAGTTTAACGCGCTTGTGCCACTCGTGCACGTTGTGGGGATTCTGACGAAGCAGCACACTATTGAGCAGCAGCAGTCGACGCTCCATGAGGTATTCAAAGCGGGACAAGCGCAGCTCTACATCAATATCATCCTCTTCGTTTGCGTCCTCATCGTTTGCCACCTGTTCCATGCGTTTGTTAAGAGACAACTCCTCAAATTGTGCGTATTCGTCGAAGACTTGTGTGAAATCTCGCACTGTAGTCACTGTTTGAATAGCTTCCTCGTAGATATCACGGGCACGATCAAACAGACCAGACCGCACATAATAATCAGCCAGCGAATTCCAGAGATGACCCAACTGATCCGTGTACCGACGCAGTCCACCGCGAATGATCGCGTCCACATTGAGTGAGTGAACCTTGTGTGGATGCTTCGATATTAGATCGCACAGCTCGTTCCAAAGCTGATGGTTGGATTTTCCATGCTTCGACACAAAATGTTCGTTATCCACAATGTGGGCCAGCTGCTGTGCCGCCTCGTCCAGACGCTCAGCTTCCTAAGGGTACATTTTAAGTATTAGTAAAATCGTATGTCTCCTTCTTTATATGTATTGAAGAGCTTACCTGCAGGTATGCCACATACTCTTCCGCATCCTCGGGAAACAGCTTGAGGTATCGCCTGTAGACACGCAGAGCCGTCTCCGGCATCTCGTATCGCTTTACAAATTTCAAGTATAACGGCCAAATGCGACCATGCTGTGTAATGGGCAAAGCACGAAGGGCACGGTCAAAAACATGGCGAGTTCGTGTTATGCGGCACTGTGAACTCATGAAGACACCGTAGTCCATCCAGATACGTGGCATTTTGTGCATAAAGACCAGCGCCCGTTCAAACGTGTTGTTCACCTGTTCGTACATTGGATCCGTGGGAATCTTGCCCCTTACCTGCTTCCTGCGTGTTCGCAAATAGTTGTACCATATCTTATAGCTACCGGGCAGTTCCTTAAGAGCACGCTCGTATACCAGATTCACGCCGTTGTTTGGCGCCTTTGCCTTGTGATCAATGTACCGCAGCCAATGTTTCACGGAGTACGCGTTGCGTAGAATCTCTTCCTCGTAGGGCACATCCTCCTCGTCCTACAAAATTTATATATTATATTACTGTTTTTTAAAAGACGTGTTGATATACTTACAAAATTCAACTCTACGTGAAGAGCCGATGTTGTTTTTTCAACCATTTCCCGTAAATTTGCCAAGAAAACAAAAGCCGCAAAACGTTTTCATGCGCGTCCGGTATCAGCTGTTGATAATAAGGCTGCCACCTTTTCAAAATTAGAAAATATTACCATACATCGCTGTTGGTATTTAAATACTTTTTCTCTGTTCGTGCTCCAGTGCTGTAAGTGTTGACAAAAACAGTGTTGTGCACCCGCACGCGGCATCTTTTTTGGCGGCCATCATCACAAAGCAAACCGTAAAGAACGCAAGCCAAAACGTTTAAATTAATGTGTGTTAACAGTTAGTGAGCACAAATCTTTTAAAACATTTAACCAAACGACTTGAAAATGTCCACCGGCGCTGCAAGAGTTTACATTCAAGTTGAGAGCGAGGCCGAGCAGCAGGAGCATCTGAAGCAACAACGCAAAACGCTTAAGCCATTGCAGGCAAACGCCAACGATAAGGAGAATCTGACTGGAGCTGGTCGCGTCTCCATCGTGGATCAACTTAGTCGCCTAAAAGCCGGCGTGAATCTAACGCCAAAATACGGTAAACGCAAGTGCGTGGAAACAGAGCCTCCAACAAAAACAACACAGGACGCAGACACACAAACTGAGGCTAGTACTTCGACGCCCAGCAATGCTGATAAGCCCATCACAGCCGATGATCTAACCAGCGAGTGTGAGCCTGGGGAGAACTACTACAAACTGTTGGCCGAAAAAAGGCGCGCCGCACTGGAGGATAGCCTGATCGAGAATCGCCATTTGCATGAGCGGATCGATGGCCTGGAGGAGGAACTTAACCTGATGCGCAAGGAACTCGACGAAGCTAATAATCTAGTTGAAGTACTCAAGGAAATATGCGACGAGGATGTCAGCGAAGACCAGGATGAGCCGCAGGAATAGTTACGAATGCTAATAACCAATAAATACAATTATATGTTTTTACGTTTAACATTATATATTTAGATTATATTATGAATGTAGTTATAGTCGAATTTCATTTCAAATTTATTAACTTATTCAAATATTCAGTGCAAACCTCCAACCCAATGGACTGGCCTCAATGTACTCCAGCCACAAATAGTTATAGTTTAAAGCGATAGTTATGTTTCAATAAACGCTTGTTTCTCAAAATCACTGTGTTTCACTTCAGCCAGTCTGTGATGATCTCCTCGCTGTGGAAGGTCTCCACATCAAACTAGAAGGGGATTAGATTAGCGTGAAAACAAATTCGTCTAGTAAACAGTAGAAACACTCACCGCGTCCGTAGACACTTCAACGCACTCTTCGTACTTGGGATCGGAGACGTCCAAGTCATCATCATTGGTTGCATTCAAATAGGCAGAGTCCGCTTTGGCAGCTGCAATGAGCACCGCTGTCTCTGTATCCGGCACGATTATTTCATCACTGTCCGTTTCAGCCACCTTAGCCAGCCGTGTATCTGCATCATCTGGATGTCCGTGGGCGGCTTTCATGTGCAGGCGCAGCGCAAAGGGGCGAGCGTACTCCGCACCGCATGTGACGCACCAGTATTTGTTGGACAGCTGCTGACTCCTGATGGCCGCACTGGTGATGCTCTTGGCGTCGCCGGTGCGGTGTGTAGCCATGTGAGCCTTGACAGCATACAAAGAGGCAAAGGGTCGGTTGCAGACAGCGCACTGATACGGCTTTGTGTGCGTGTTCTTGTGGGCATAAAGCTGCACTGAAGTGCGGAAGGTCTTTGGACAACTATCACAGGCGTATTGACGCTCCGTGCTGTGAATGCGCAGGTGATGCGAGTAAACCTGATGTGATTTGAAGCTGTAAGCACAGTGGGGATATGACTATTGAATTATCTATTCATTAAATGAGTAATCTTCTCAACTACTCACCGCTTGTTGCAGGTGGTGCACACATAGGGGCGTATGTTTGTGTGTGTGCGCAAATGCAGTGTAAGGGAATAGGACACTCGGAAGGTTTTCCCGCAGACCTCGCAGCTGTAGGGCTTCTCTCCAGTGTGTACTCGCTCGTGTTTCACCTTCTCGTATGGGCGCTGAAACACGCGCTGACAGTACTGGCAGGCGAATCCTGGCTTATCCTTGCCGCCTGCTGTCTTCTTGGCATTCTCGTTGCTTTTGTTGTTGTTATTGTAATTGTTTTTTGTGGTCTGACGCTCGTGAATCTTGAGATGCATCTCGTAGTTGGTCACGTTATCAAACTTGCGATTGCAAGTGCCGCAGGAGAACTGCTGCTGACTCTGATGCATCTGCTTGTGCACAGTCAAAAGATTCTGCTCGAAGCTGCAATAAAGAGGAATAATAAATATTGATTGTTAAACGAAACTCATCATCATTATCAAAGTTTAATTTGACTCCAACACTGAAACTCCATTAGATACTGACCTTTTGTTGCAGATTTCGCAGTAGAACTGATCGAGCTCGCTGTACTGCTGATGTGCTCCCACGGGTAGCGCATCCTGGATCGACTTGGAGGTGCGTTTGTTGTGTATGCGCATGTGGAACTTGAGGCACTTGGCAGAACTGAATGTCGTTTTGCAGATGTGACAAACTGTGCTCGTACTTTTGCCATCGTTTGCCGAGTTCACTGGCAATTTACGACGAATTGGCGTATGTGTTTTGGCGAATTTAGCGTTACTTTTTGAGTTGGGTTCGGCATTTGGACAGCTGTGCTCTTCGGCACACTGCCGGGTTTCAAATATGCTATGGCAGTCGAAGCAAAAGTAGCGTTCCGGCTTGCTGGGACTCTCATCAGCTTCGGGTGCTTCGACATCCGCCTCAGCTTCGGTTGGGGGCAGCATTGTGCTATCGTCCAACACTTCCCAAAGCTGTGGCTCGCTGAAGTCGTCATCTACTTCCTCAATTAGATCTTCATCCATGAGCATGGATTCATGGTCATCCACAACTGTGTCCTCATCCAGATATGGTTCATCTTTTATCTCTATGGCATGAACTGCGATTTCGGATCTGGCTTCGACAGAACCTCCGCAACCATCGGGACCACTGTGAGATTCGTTGTACGCCTCAATGCTATCAAAGTCGTTGCCACAATCTTCACAGTAGTAGAGCTCGTCGGAGCACGGATCAATAATAAAATGATCAACATTGCTTTGTTTTTTCACCTCCACGTGCGACTGCAGCGTTGTTGTCTCTGTGTGTTTTCCACTGCTACCTGAAATAATTTCTCCTTGAGTAAATAAATGCAGTAGCTATGGCGTGACTTTGTACATACCTGGCATTGCATTATTCAACTTATATACTTGTTTATATTTCTGCTTTTCCTACCCACATACATATGTGTAATTTCACAGCTTTTTTGACGTAAAATTCATTTCGATACCGATGAGCAATGTTGTTGTATCGATACTTCGATAAGTTATTTATTCTGTAGTGTGGTGGCGGTCGATTGGATTTTAACAGAATTATGTTAACCGTTTGTTACACACCAACAACATTTGCCGCTTGTGTTCAAAGTGATACAGACACAAAAATATGTTTTCTCAGTTTTAATTAATTTTCTCTATGCGTTTGGTACTAAGTTAGGCGTATATACAAAAACAATATAACAAGTATCAATATCAATATCAAACATTAAACAGTTTTCATTAAAAGCTATTTAAACTCATTAAACAGGAATGATTTGCAAGTATATCTCACTGACTACAGGGTACAACTAGAACTAGGGTGACCCAAAACTAAAATAACAACGAATACAACTGGCTGCCAATGCGTTTGCAAACATTCGAAACCACATAAGCTCCAGCCGAAATAGTCACAAACAACGTCAGCCAGCCAAGAAATGTGAATTCCCCGACACGCGGTCTTATGTGCTGCTGGAGTCCAAGCCAGCCGCCGTTGTCGATGAGCCAGTAGACCAGATCGTCCTCGATGATCTCGGCCAGACCATCGATCAAACACTGCAAGTAGTCGTAGTGACCCTGGCGGACACAATCAATGGCAAAGCCGCCGCAGACCGAGAATATCGAGATTATTTTGCCCCAAGTAATGCTTGTGCGAAAGAGATCCTTGGCGACCAGATTAAGTAGCATGGGCGCCATGTCGCTGTCCTCCAACTCACCAAAAGGCGCACGGGACAGCTGTCTGGAGATGTTCGTGTAGACACGAGGATGCATGCGCTCCAGTTCCTCGCCCATCTACAAAGATACTCAAGTGTTAGCAAAGATAGTTCGTATGGGAATCTTTCAGATACTTACGCTATTGAGCGCTGGAAACACCTCGTAGACGACATAGGACGATGGTTCCAGAATATTCCTTAGTCTTTGTGTTACTTTCCGATTGAGAACTCCGGCACGGCGTAGTCGCGCCCTTATGTATTGTCCACACAGGCACTTGCCCTATTGGATGACAGAAATATCAAAATTTAATTAACAACAAATTCAATCATATCAATTATAGTTATTCTATGTGTTCTCGATCTGATCTTTCACATGTGGAGCCCTCAATGCCAGAATAACAGTGTGAGGCGTTCGTGTATTCATCAATTCTAAGCAGAAAATTTCCGGTAAGTGGGAATCACGTAATTTATGAATTCTGGAAACAGTTTTTCAGCTCTTTAGATGCTCAGTTCTTTTATCGCTTTTCAGCAAATGTTTTCCCAGACATTTTCGCTGAATCAAATACCCTGCCAAAGGGCATAACTAGCTGAACTCTGAACTGGTGACAGGTACTATTATGGTACTATGAGATAATACTAGTATAATACTAAATTTTTACTAGGGTATTAAGTCGTCAGTCCGAAGAAATTTATGGCTTGTCTGCTCTTCTTCGTTTTGTATTTTGGCCAAACAATAATTTTATGGCTGTCTGTGTTTTTGGGTTGCTGAGCGAGTGACACCTGCACAATTTCATTCACACGTCGCGAGAGCCGTCAGGTAGTTTAGAAATCAAAGCCAACTATTTAGCATTAAATGCAGTTCCCCCAAAATTAGATATGCACAAAGTAAGGGGTAGCTTAGACTGTAGACGCTTCACTTAAAGTCATTAATTGTAATAATTTGAATTTTAAGCAAATTGATAGAATCGAGCCTAATTAACTGGCTTGTTTCCCTCGCGAGAATTGATCTCGTTTAGACATCGAGCACATTTATCAAACATGCATGAATATATGTATCTCTATAAATTAGATGAATTTATACTGCGATACTTATTGTCAGCTTAATTTACAATGTCATGCCGCTCACAATTGTTAAAGATACTCGTTGGTTTTTTGCACAATTACCGTTTGTCATGCCAACCAATTTCAATTTTTGTTTTTGTTTCAGCGTTTTTTTGCTGAAAACAATCATCAAATTGTGTCTGGCGCCAACATGCGAGAGAGATGGCCAAGAAAAATTGCTGGCCTTGTCCTGTTACCGAACTGTTGTCAAGTCTATTGAAAGGCGAAACCATTAATAACCAGTAAGCAGTTACCAGTATAGAAACTAACACGATATTTCCTATGGAGCGGTTAATCACCTCAAAGTGCTTTATTTACTCTACTCTTGAATGCATAAATCTATCAGATTTGTTTACATAGCCCCCTTTAAAGGCAGGCATAATTATTACCACCTGGTGGCTAAATATTTTCACTACCTGTCTTTTTGAAGAATCCATCTTAGCTCGCGGATATTAACTACAAAGTATTTATAGATTTTGGAGAACTTTATTTTTTTTGTGAATTGTTAATTGTTATTGTGTTTGCAGCTGTTTGGCTTTCAAGTTTGTTTCGGTTTATGGTTTAGTGCAAAATAAGTGTTTACTGTAGCCTCGTGGGGATTGGGATACTCTCTTTGATGGCTGACAGCGGGGTATACACATTGTTGCAAAGAAAGTTAAATGTTTATAACATTTTAAGTTTTAATCTTAGTACTTAATGCCACGGATTTTAGCTTACTACATTTACTAGTTACTTCTATGACTAAGTGAATTGCTTATTTATCACCTTTGTAGGAGTTATTTAAATAACACTATTCATCGCTTTATTCACGGCTATTTTAAGTAACTTTAAAGTCAAATAATTTTTATTTTAATATGATACGTTTAATTAACTTTTTAGCTATCGCTTTGCTAAGTAAATATTTCTAAAATATTATTTCACGGCAAACGAAAAGTGTAAACAATATTCACGTAAAATGGGTACATTTTATATTAACTTTTATTGTTGTTATCAGTTGAGATAAACAAATGCCAGAAATAAAATAACAAACATAGAAATATATAATTGAATTATACACTACAAACTGAAGCGAACCTACTCAAGTAGGTGTATATACCCGACACACCCTCGCCTAATTACAAATTTTGTAGAATTTTAACTTTTTCGATAGTGTAAACAAGAATGGGACCACCGACTGTTTTTTATTTGCCTTAATTTATATCAAAATATATCACAATGCCCTGTATTTGCACAGCTTTCGAGTACCCTGTGCGCACTAAAAGTAACAGAGTATTTTAAGCACTGGCAAATGAATCTCCTTTGAGATACATTAAATTCCGAAGAATTCACTAAACAAACAAAACTGAACACAGGGTATTCACTAGTCGCATTCGTTCCGTTTCTGTTGTTGTTTTTATCGCGACCTCTTGCCGACTTACCTGATTAATAATTTCCATTTTGTACTCCTGATAGTTGGTCATGGTGCGTGTGCTGCTCGCTAGCGATGAGGTGGACGCCGCTCGCGTCATGTGTCCAGAAATTCCACCGGCCGCTCCGCCTCCTCCCACTCCACCACCCGTGCTGCCCACATGCACAGATCTGCCATTGAGCGGAGCTCGCAAGGCTTTCCAGTCGCTGGCTGCGGTGGCGATTGTGCTTCGTCTGTTTGCCGTGTAGATCTCGTGATCCAGAGAGGAAGATTTGAACTTGGCCAGCTTCGGGGTGGTGGACGAAGAGGCCTTAGGTGCGTTCGCTGCAATGGTCGGCGTTATGGCCATGATCATTTGATGCGGCAAGTGCGGGCAATGCTTGGCTGCTGTTCTACAATGGACCGAGTTGGCTTTGTTTTTGCAGCAGCCTCTCTCCTCTCTCTCCACTCTCTGCTCGGCCTGCCCTCGTAAGCTCTGGGCGCATGTAAGTGTTTGTAAAAGTCGAGCTTTTGTTATTACAGTTGCTTTGGATTCGCCTTTCAATGAACACAGCTCGTTTTGCGCTTTTTTGGAGGTGGTTTGGATTGATAAAATGTACAAAACAAAATAAAAATCGACAATAAATATTAAGCGCAAAGCGTAGAGCCAGCAAACATACACGAACGGCGCACATAAAAGAAAGCAACTAAAAACTTGTTGCTTTTGCCTTTGCTGCTGCTCTGTTTCTGTTTCTGCTTCTGCTTCTCTGCCGCTGCTGAGCTCTGCTGCTGCTTCGCGATTGATTTTAAAGCTGTCTGTTGCTTTCTTTTTGCTTTTGTTTTTATTGTCCGCTGTGTTGTTGTTGTTATTTTACCTTTTGCTTTGGCGCGAGTTTTTTTTATTGTTGCTTTGCTTCACTTTGCATTGAACTTTTAACCGAGAAATATATGGGAAAAAATGTTGTGCAAACGTTGGGGTAATATTGCCACTCTGCCTCGGTCACAAATGTAGCGGCCCCGATGTTCTAACGCGTGAGAGTGTGCGCCGTTAACTCAGCTGCTGTTTGTTGCTTCTCGCATCGCTGCGCTGCGCTGCTTGCTTTGGGGTCGAGCTCCAAAAAAGCACGCAATAAAAGCTCGCAAGAGCGAGATGACATTAGTAACTATTTTCTATATCTGTTGCATTCACATTTATCAACAACAGTTTGGCGCACAAATTAAATTCAAAAAATCAATTCATTCTTGATTTTTACTGTTTAGTTAATGTTTGCGTGCGAAGTTAAGGTGTATAAAGAACTAAATAAAAATGAATTTTAATAGCATGGTAACCTTTTTTTAGAAACAATATGAATGAAATCATTGCACTCTAATAACTCAAGTATCGATACTTGCTGCAAACTTAATGTTGTTAATCGATAATTTTATTTAGACTTCTGTTAGCTAAACTGAAATACTTACAACGAAAAATACTATAAACAATAATAAGTTCAAGGTCATACTCAATTGTGGGAGAAATCAACATTTATTAATTATAGTAAATTTTTGTGTTAGAAAAAAAATAAAATAAAAATAACGGTTTTTTGAACTAAATTCCAAATTCAATCCTCCCTGATGATGAAGTACCGATGTTTTTAAAGTTTTTAGTCACTCGTATAATTATAATTATTGTCAGTAAATTGGATTTATATTATACATTTAATCATAAAGTAAATATAGAGGTATCGTATTGTTAGTAAAGTATTGAATTTGTTTTCTTTAGTTGTTTCCGATTAAGGCACAAAGAATACGCTGGCTATACCCGCTTTTCTTATGAATAAAAAAACAGGGTATTCAGGGTACTTAACACTAGCAGGCCATTCACTTTAATTCAGTTGATTTTTGTGCGTGAGACGGATTGGTCGTGATTGTTGAGATACATTGCATCGGGAGTTGTTAACAAATATATTGAAATACACACAAGCAAATGTATCTGAGCAGTCAACCTGTTTTGTATAGATACTATTAGCCATGCAATCGTTAAATTTAATAATTATTTGTCTTCTATCGATCGTTGGCCTTCCATACTTTTCAATACGTTTTCGCGTTTCTGCGTATGGATCGACTTTGGATCCAGTATCTTTTGGGCCTTTTGGATTCCAGAGGCAAACCAGAAATCAGGGATCGAATGGATTTCAAATTATAAATGAGTGGAAATACATTGATTTCGAGTATCCCACATTTGTGGAGAGGCAATCGGCCATAATGAATGGGTAATAAGCACTCCCAGATATGCACAAAAACAATAATACCCTTGAATTTATTATAAGTGATTAGTGTCAAAATCTTGGGTGTGTGTTAAAAACTGAATGACAACTGAGCAAAAGTAAAAGTTACCACGATTGCCACAATAACCTCAAACGGGTACATTCTGTTACTTGCTGGACCGATGCGTTCGCCGAAATGGTACACGCCACAATGAGCCGGTATTATTTACAGAAGTGTGGTACAAAACATCTGCATCGGGTGGCAACGCTGTGCAGACCAAATAAACAGTTTCCCACCCTGTAAAGTATGCAAGACTGTGTGAGCTGTTTGAGGGCTAATCACAGGGTGTGTCGTTTACATTTGAAAGAAACTAACTCCAAGTTATTTTGAAATGTATTATAAATTAACCAGAAATATTTAATATTCTTTGTTTTCTGCAGTGATTTTATCCCAAAGAATAATTTACCTCTGGGTATCGATGTGCATCAAAACCGTCTGTTCATCACAACTCCCCGTTGGAAGGATGGAGTGCCGGCGAGCTTGGTGACCGTGCCATACCCAACAAAGGAGATCAGCCCTGCAGTCCGTCCCTACCCCAACTGGCAGGCCCACAGTAGTCCCTACAATCCCGACTGTTCCAAGCTTATATCGGTTTACCGCACCACAGTAGATGTCGAGTGCAACCGACTGTGGCTAATTGATTCGGGTATTGTGAATGCCACGATCAGCTTAAATCAGATCTGTCCTCCAAAAATTGTGGCCTTCGACCTGAGCACTGATCAAATGGTCGTACGCTATGAGTTGCCTGCTTCCCAGGTCAAACAGGATTCATTGCACTCGAATATTGCCGTTGATGTGAGGAATGGAAACTGCCAGGATACTCATGCCTTTGTCACGGATGTGTGGAGATTCGGAATCGTCGTCTACAGCTTGGAGAAGAACAGAAGCTGGCGTGTGACTAACTACAACTTCTCGCCAAATCCAGTGGCTTCAGATTTCAACGTCTTCGGATTAAACTTCCAGTGGCTGGACGGAGTGTTCGGCATGAGTCTCACGCATGAACGCCAGAATAGAAATCGATTCCTCTACTTTCATCCCATGGCCAGCTTTAAGGTTTGCATAGAACCTATTTTAAGATCGCTCACTCCTAAATAATAATAATATTTTTACATTAGGAATTCATGGTACCAGTTGATCTGCTGCTCAATGAAGAAATTTGGACAAATGGCACTGCGAACACCTCGAAGCTCTTCGTGACTGTTGGTGATCGAGGTCTGAATGGTCAATCCTCCACCTCAGGAATTGCCAGAAACGGTGTGATGTTTTTCACCCAGGTTCATCGCGATAACATTGGCTGCTGGGACACTGCTAAACCATACACCAGAGCCAATTTGGGAGCCCTTCTCGACGCTGACAACTCTTCAGCGTTGATACAATTCCCAAATGATTTGAAAGTGGATCATAATCGAAAGCAGAGCGTCTGGGTAATGAGTAATCGCCTGCCGATTTACTTATACAGTCAACTGGATTATGGGGATATAAACTTCAGGATTCTAAGGGCAGATGTCGATGACATCATTGCCAACACCGTGTGTAACCCACTCTCCGAATCTGCCAACAACGATAAAACCGCAGTTGTGTCAATCGAGGAGGGTCAGTGCTATTAAACGAAAGGGAATCAAGAAAAATATTTTCATTAACATTTGAAATAAACAAAAATTGTAAAGCATTGGGTGCTTCTTTGGCGTCTTCTGGCTTACGTGCTCACCGATAATGTCTTCAAAGGTGGTATTATTTTTGTTGTGCCTATTCTTTGCTTTATATGAATTGGGCTAGGATAAAAATGCAATTTCTTACTCAACTTTCATTAATCATCAGATCATCTTGCATTTTACAGCTTTAAAATTAATCGAAGTACATTTACGAACTCATCAAGCAAACCTAGTTTGTGGAAAATATATACAGTGAAAGCTCCTTTGGCCTGACAGCAAATATTTTTGTTTGCCGAAGGGAGATGTCATAAGAGAAGGGCTTTTGTAAGAAAATCCTGCTGAAAAACTATAAATTCGTACGCTAAGGGGCTGTACGCGAGTAGAGCTTCACTGTAGTTCGGTTTCTAAAAATATTAAGATCACCCAAAAATGATTCCTCTTTAAATACTTCAATTAAAATATAATCTTCAAATGTTTAAACTACATTTCTGATTTTAAGTTCACACTCGCTGTTTATGCTAACGTTCGCTGTTAATGCTAAGGGTCGCTTTTAACTTTAACGTTCGCTGTTAACGTTTACGATCGCTCATAACGGCAACATTTGCTGCTAACGTTAACGCTCACTGTTAACAGTAACATTCGCTGTTAACGTTAACATTCCTCTTTCTGTGCTGTTAATACTAGCGATGGTAAGTTTGCCAAACGGTCGTTACATTCAAACTGGACTGCTGTATTACTGAGTTACAATTGAAGAAAATTTCAATAATATGCGCACTTTTTACGTTTAGTTTGTAAATCGTTGGTATATTTTTGGAATTAAAGTGTTAACGATAAAGCGCAAGAACATGACCAATAAAATCAAGCCAAAGACAACACCGATGACCAATGTCGTCCACTCCAGGGGATTCAAGCTACTGGACGTGGGTAATACATGTGTGTTGATGCCATTCTGAAATTCATACTTAGTAAGTGTTTATTTATAAAAGGAACTTAATGTTGTACCTACCCAACCACCGTTCTCATTTATCCATGGAACTAGTTCGTCCTCAATAACCTCGGAGACGCTCTCCATAAGCTTTGGCAAATACTCAGGGTGTCCCTGTCGCACACAGTCCACGGATAGACCACCGGCTATAGCAAACAACGAGATCACTTTGCTCCAAGTGATCTCAACTCGAAACAGTTCCCGACCAACAGCACCAAGCAGGAGACTAACGGCATCGGGTGTATGAAACTCCCCGCCAGGATTCCTGCAAATCTGCCGGGCGACTCCGTTGTACACTCGTGGATGCATGCGTTCCAGTTCATCACCCAGCTGCAGAATACTTCGTTATTAGAAATACTTTTGAGGCAGTTGATATACCTACCACTTGCACCGCTGGAAACACATCCCGAACTATTTCAACCGATGTGTTATTATTCCCTAAAATGCTTCGAATGCGTTGTAGTCCCAACTTTTTGTTAAAAAGTCCGGAACGACGCAGTCGACGTTTGATGTAGTGTCCACATAGACTGCGACCCTGAGAAGAAAAGTAAAATATAAATTAAATTAATTGAATTAATGTAAATTTGATATTGTTAAAGAGTGGAGTTACCTGTGTGATGATATCCTGCGCAGGAATTTGAGCCGCTTTCCAGCCGATCGTGTAGGATAGCTTTCGGGAGACCACATCGCTGACATTGCTCAACCTCCGCCGGGTCGTCTCCCTTTGGCCCACCTCTAGTAACGCTGCCGAATGGAGAGTGGCCGGAAAACTAAATTTGCGTCGATTCTGGGCCTGAAGGAGACGTTCACTTTGTGTGGTTGCCATGGGAAAACCGTTTGAGAAGTTATCGTTATTCGAGGGGAACGATGTGCCTGGCATTGTGAACCGTTCAGGAGATCCTGGGAAGCATAACTGGAATGAAAGTTAGTTGCGTTTTAGAAAAAACATAGTACCAACAAGTCGTATTGTCACAACAAACAAACTTTAATTGAAATGAAATAAATCTTTAGGCCAAAACATGATCAAAGATACATTCCGCTTGGATGTGGCAAGCGTAGTTCATGTTAAATCAATTAATTGCCATTCGATTTGGCTGATGTGGCAAATTTTTGCGAGTTGTTGTCAATCTTTTGGGTGCCGGTGCCCATGAGAGATTTTCATCCGTATCTGTAGCTGTGGCTCTAAGTGAAACTGTATCTGTATCTCTGCTCGTAGCTGCCGATGGCGATGACGATGGCATACTGCAAATGGGTTTCAGAATGGCCTACAAGACAAAAACCTGATACAACGATCACAACAACAGCAAAGTCCACAGCAACAATGGCACAGTGTCTGCCGTAAGTCTCCGACAAAACGATTACAATCAAAAATAATTGCCTCAAATCATAAATGTCATGTTGAAATTGCATTACATTTAAAAGTGACATTATGGGTCTTAAGAGGCCCAGCAATAAAAAATTAATAGTACATTAATTGAATAATCTAGATGAAAAGGCAACAGTTAAAAATATCGAAATTATTAAGAGAGATGAAATGAGACAATATTTTATTTTTATACCCTGCCCAAAGAGATTTATCATCGAGAGGGCTTAAAGTTTGTTATACATATATAAAGATTGTGTGGACCACTATCACATTCAGAACATGACAAACCTTTTAAAAGAAAAACTTAGCAATCACAGCTGGGATTTAAGTTTAAAGCCGCACTTATACGGTGGTCTTTTTTAAATCCAATTTCTCCCAGAGGTTTTTACTTTCAAATATATTTTAATTATATATTTACAAATAAATTTGCTTATCTTCGGTGTTTCAATATTTATTAATGTTTGTTATTATTCTGAAATTTCAAAAGTGCTTAGGTCTCGCACAGGGTACATTACAGTTGGACGAGCTCTACTTTACTTTCCTTCCTTGTTGTTAATTGAAAATCATGTGATATAAATAAGATGATATTCTGGAGCATTAACCACTTGATCTTGATGCAGTTTAAAGTTAGTTAAAAAGTTAAAAAAGTTTTTCCTTTGTGTTAAGCTGTATAATGCTTAATTCAAATTTTAAATTATATTTTTGACATATTAAGTTAAAAACTCAAGATTAAGATGTTGATAATGCTTAATAAGTTTGATTGACATCTGACAATGATTTTTCTTAAATTATGTGAATCGACAGTTTTTAAATATTTCGACTTAAACAGAAAACTTTTCTATTTAACATAATGGAATTAATTAAAATTTTTAGAACAATATAGAATTTCAAGTACTGATTTGTTGGAAAGTATTTATGTGGTTGACAATTTTTATATGCCATATTAATAATTTTAAAACTACCTTTTGATCCCCTCCCAACAATTTGAAATAAGCCAACTGAATTTACCTTATAACTTTATCGCAGTGAACGCAAAGCTCCAGTTACTACTATTACTACTGCTTTTTGATCTTTTATTATACAAATTATGCGTAAAACTTTTGAGTCAATGATTTTTATGGGCAATCAAAATCAGATTAGAGTATCTCCCACATATTATTCTTTAGCTTGGAGACTTACAGTTGCTTAAGTCGAGGACATAACAACGCCTTAGTAGAGTGATAAGCGGATTGATGGACTTTGAAATATTTTGTTGTTTGGTACTGTTATTGTTCAGTGTACAATGTATTATTACTTTGTCTGACCATCTTTGGGCACATTAACGACGCGACGTTGGCGTCTCTGATTCGTTAAGTTTGATTGGCGCTAGCGTCTTTAATCAGTTGTTTTACCCTATCAGAGGGTATAACCATTTTGTCAAGAAGATTGTTCAGGGGACTAGACAGATCAGTGCAAGCAATCGCAGCAGTATAAACTTGTCATTAGGATTTGTACAGGTAGTAAACAGTTCTCATGGTAAATTCTATCAGATCGATAGCTAATATAGGATATAATTGGAAACAATATTTATAAACTTTTAATGTAAGTTACTTAGTTTTTTGAGCTGTTTCAGTAAAATTCACACAGTATAAACAGGATCTATGTTATAAATAGAGTTACAAAATGGTGATCAGATCAGATAGTTATACTAAACTACGACCCCTGACTTTTGTGATTAACACAACCCATTGATACTATAAATAAACTAACTAAATTTCAACTTAATTTCTATTATATTAATATAGTCAATCTGATGCCTCAGAGTACTCTTTTTAATATAGCGTTAAATAAACGATACGAATGTGATGATTTGAAAGTGTATCTATATTGTGGCGTGCCCAAAAGTAGCATTACTGTCTTGTTTTTTACCAAGTTGTGTTAGGTTTTGTTTTGGCCATTTCAAACGGATATCTGCAGTATGTGGCCAAAATGTTGTTGAGAATACTCGTATCCCGTGTTGTCATTAGTTGTCTGCAAGCGGCATGTCAAATGGCAAATGATTTGTGATCAGCGACAAGTGAACTGTGTGCGAGTGTGTGTGAGTGTGTGATGATGGCCATGCACACGGGTGTTGGGAACTGCAATCGTCTGGGGAGTACTAACGGCAATTAGTTTTACATAACCTGGCCTAATAAACGCGTATCGTGATTAAGGAAAGTGGTTACAACAGAATCGTGAGCGTTGATCGCATAGAAAGTAAATTTGCCGACTTGTCGACGCATAAATTGTATTCTACATGCAATTGGGTCAGCCACAATCACGATTGTCCGACCTTACCTTATAAAAGCACACCCACACCTGGTTCAATCAGTTAGTGATCTGACAGTATGTCAACCAATTGGTCGTATTTAGTGATTGCCAGTTCAGTTTTCCTGGCCATATCCCCGGCCTACACGGATGTGGCTCATTTCTTTGCCGCACCCACCGAGTTCGGAGGCTTTCAGCTGCATGAGCATGTGCCTTATCAGCTGCCCCTGCCACAGTCCAGTCTGTACGTTCCTCCAGCAGCCACTCCGGCGCCTGTGGCACCCACTACGGAGTTCAGTCTGCCGGAGATCATTGAGAATCGCAGCGTAAAGAACTTGATTCACGGACATGCCAATTTTATTCCACTAAGTCAGCACTACTTGCCCCCTGCCCCAGAGGAACGTCCCAGCTACGAAAGTCCCAAACCCAGGTAAGTCAAGCAAGGTTTAAATATGTCTGGAAAGTCACTAATGCGTCCTATTCGCTGCCTATGGAAATTCTCTTTGACCTCTTCCTTGCAGCAGTGACTCTCCCGGATACTATTACCCCCAGCCCAGTATCAGCAGCACTACGACGACTACTGCTCGCCCTATAGTTGTGCAGGAGTCTGGTGAGGACAACGATTTGGAACAGTTTCCCGCGCCAGGCTACGATTACCACGCCCCTCCTCAGCGACCTTCGACGCCAGCTCCTGTTTACTTGCCACCAGCTGGCGATAGTCCCGAGCAGCAACAGCTGCGACTGCGGCTCAAGGACATGCGGTGCCTGCAGTCGGGCTACTTTCGTGCCGTACTCAAATTGGACAGTTTTCTGGGAGCGACACCAGTGTTGGACAACGACGGTGAGGGCAGTGTGGATAAGCACTGCGAGCTTAAAATGTCGCGTAGCTATCTACTGTTGGACATTTCTGGAGTGGACTTTGAGCGTTGCGGTGTTCGTGCCTGTGGCCAGGACTTGTGTCTGAGGCTTCGCTTTCCAGCCATCAGAGGATTGCGCACTGCAGGCGACTCCATTCTCACGCTGCACTGCAAGACACAGGAACGCGTTGCGTTCAAGACGCACGCCCTTAAAATGGGTGTGGCCAATGACGTGTGGGTATTCAAAAGAATTGATGAGAAACTTAACTGAGTCTTGAAACTTATCGCACAGCCAGTCGAGAAACATAGGCACCTATGCCCACGGAGGCAGCCAGAACGCCTTTCGCACCCACGTGGAGCTCTTGAGGCGTGGCACCAACGGCTATACGCGACTCCTAGAGAATAACGGTGCCGTGCAGCTGGGTGAGGACCTGATGCTGAGGGCTCATGTCCTGGCAGGCGATGGTAAGGAGCACGGCTACTTAAAATGCTCTTTTTCTAAAACTTTTTTCCAACTTTTTCTAGGATGGAACTACACCAAACTTAGCGATGTGCAACTGCAAAGGATCTCGGGGTCAGGAGAGGTCCTGAACAGCGCCCAACTGCTCAGCTCAAGAGGATGTCTTAACCCTGCCATGCAAAGCATCTGTGCCCATTCGCCCAGCTTTGAGCCGCCTTTGGGCCAACGTCTGCACTTCCGGGCTATCATGTTTCCGGGTATGCACAGTGGAGATTTCCTGGTCATGTCTATGCGCATAACGGGTTGTCTGGAGCGCGAAGACTGCCAGGTTACGGCTCAGGACTGCCAGCCAGGTGTGGCACAGCGCCGACGACGGGATACGCTTCAAAGCACCAGTAGCAATGCCACAGAAGCATCCGAAATGTCCCAGATTATTTTCAGAGTGATTATGCCAAACATGGAAGAGGAAATTCAGCCAGCAGTTGTACACAATCTGGCCAAAGAGAACGTGGCCGAGGTGTCCAAATCTTTGGCCTTAATGGGTAGTTTGGGCTTTGTGGTGTTGCTGCTGGGTGTGGCCATAATGGCAATTTACAAGTTCGGTCGATAGTTCAAAAGCATTAGTTTTAATTGTTGTTCCTAATCCTACAATTATTTTTAATAAAGTTACATATGCTGTTTAATCATCGTTCAAATGGAACTGGTTTTAAATTTTATTTAATTTATTTGCTGCCCTTAATCAACCTTACTAACGTTCACTCCTGTGAGAAAAACTATAATATCTACTGAAAAACCTTTTAGCTTCCATCAGTGCTATCTTTAGCACACATCTTAGGCGAAAACCAGTCAGTGAGATATTTTTGGCACTCTCAAATACACAACACCCGTTTCTGAGTAGTGTTGGTATTTGAGCCTTAAAAAATATTTTATTTCTAGCGCCTTGCCTTATAAATATAAGCAGCTATAGATAGATAACAAGTAAAAAAGCCTACAGTCGAGCGAGCCAACTCTAAAAGACCCCGTACTTCTTCCAGTGCGCATTTTCCATCATTTTCGACCGATTTGTCCTATGAGAGCTACAGACTATAGCTGTCAGATCCGGAGAAAACTTAATAGGCATAGTAATAATGATACCATACATGTACTGTGTGAGTTTAGTCACGATAGCTCTATTAGATTGATAGGTTGTAGTGTAATGAAGTTGTAGTTTTGTCTTCATACGGACGGACGTATGGACAGACAGACGGTCATCGCTATACCGGTATGATAACGCAGATCAAGAATATAAGTACAGCTGCGAAAAATAAAATAGCTTTCATAAGCGAAGTTTGAGATATATATACTTTATGTATATACTTTATAGGGTCGTAAAAGCTTGGTTCTACCTGTTACGCACACTACGCTTTGGACAAACTTAATAGATCCCTCTACTTTTTTTTAGAATACGGGGTCTAAATATAGATTTTAAAGAATTTTTATTGGAATCATATTTTAAATTAAACGATCGAAAACACACAATATTAATACAGAAGATTATTGCAATTTGTCATCTAAAAACTATTTACATATAATCTTTATAAATGGTCAAATAAATGTAAAAATCTAATAAATTTGGTATTACCCAATTTTTCATAATAATATACACTTTTCAAGTAATAACGGGTGATTGAAATAAACTGCAACTTCTTGCTTGCAACTACGTTTGAACCTATCAGCTCTGCGAAATCAGGAATGGACAAATGCTTAACCATTTTTGGCTACCCAAAAAATACAGAAATTAGCACTTAATAAAATGTAATTTATGTTCATGGCACTTGTAATTGGAAGGCCTGAAAAATAAAAGTAAAACAAATCCTCAAAAACATGACACGACAAGCGACTGATTTCCAAACTGCGCGCATTTCAAAAATTGCAAACTTTGATTTTTATGGCCAGACTCAAAACTGAAATTGTATCACGTTTTCACGCTTTGAGCACATTTAGTGAAACCAAATACGTTAAGAACTTGCTTTAGATTTTGGCTTTGTTATTTGGTGCAATTTGTAGACATTTCTTATGTTAATTCTCGTCTCAGGCTCAGACCAAGTTGCAAGTTGGCAGTTGCAATTTGGTAGTTAGACCCTCGCGGGCTGCTCAAATGGTGGCCAATTAGCAGCTGATTGACGGCCTAATCCAACTTGGTGGTCCGAGTAGACATTGAGATAATTATTGGATTGGGTGTTACGCGATTACGTGACCACATGAAATGCTCCCAAGTCTAGAGACTCACAAATCAGTGTGGAACCATTAGATTTTAGATCAAAGCATTGATAAGTTATGAGTTATAAATAGAATGCAAATTTACGGAGTATGAGATACTATATAATATTTAAGATATTTAATATGTTTAGAATACAAATGAGTTTTGAGTTCAGTTCAAAGAACATCAAGTAAAACTAACTTAATTTGAATACTCTTTAGGTCATAGATTAAGAATATAGTAGCCACACCTTTTAGTCGACTTAAGAGTTGATTATAAGATTCTTTACTTCTTTTGAGCCGGCTACAGGGTATTTTTTAGTCATCATTGAGGTTTGCCCACTGCCTTGAAGTGTCTGCTGTTGGCAAGTTACTCTTTAAGAGTTGATTCTAAGATTCTTTGCTTCTTTTAAGCCGGCTACAGGGTATCTTTTAGTCATGATTGAGGTTTGCCCACTGCCTTGAAGTGTCTGCTGTTGGCAAGTTACTCTTTAAGAGTTGATTCTAAGATTCTTTGCTTCTTTTAAGCCGGCTACAGGGTATCTTTTAGTCATGATAGAGGTTTGTCCACTGCCTTGAAGTGTCTGCTGTTGCCAAGTAAACTCTCTAAGTGATGATTATAAGATACTTTGCTTCTATTTAGCCATCTGAGGTTTGCCCACTGCCTTGAAGTGTCTGCTGTTGGTAAGTTAACTCTCTAAGAGATGATTTTAAGACTCTTTGCTTCTTTTAAGCAACGTACAGGGTATCATTTAGTCATGATTGAGGTTTGTAGTCTCTTCTGTTGGGAAGTTAACTCTCCAGACTTTGCTGGAGATGAACATCTGAGGAGTAGGCAACATATGTTGCACATGATGCAAGTGAGCCCCTTGAGCTCAGTTGGCTGATCACATAACCGAAATGTGGCGTGCACCTTCTGGTTGGCTCTTGGGCCTTCTCAGAGCTAATTAATAAAATCGACACGTTTGAGGCAGCGTTGTTAGTGTTCCAGGCCAAAGCCAGAAACAACAACAACATGGATAACAACTACTTTATCTTTGTCGCAAATGGCAGGCAAAATGTTCACTCTGTGCACATAAATTAAGTGTCGAACGTTCATCCGTCCCACTGTCCACTTGTCCCACTGTTCCACTGTCTGTCTGTCTGGTCTGTAGTTGGTACTCGCTTTGGGCCCGCTGACTACTAAGCCAACAATCAACACTTTTTATGCCGCAACAGCAGCGATTCGGCTGAGTCGGCTTGACCAGGCCTAAACTATTTTCATGTGTCTTACTCTGGTACTGCTTAAATTAGCGACTACTTAGTGCCCAATTTAGCCATTCCTGATAAATATTTATGATTCCACTTCATCTCGAGTCCGTTAACTGCTTTCGGTTTTCAATGAACAGCAAATGATACAAGTACCAAGATTCTATGAATGGTATGAATCGGATGTTCAAGACTCACCCAAGTCATTCAGTAATATCATGTTATGGCCAATTGTGGAGTTAATTAAAAGATTAACAAATTGAAGAGTGACCAAAGAGTTTTAAACTTATTTTATGTACAGCAAAAGGGTCTTACAAATTTTATTGGTACTTTCTTTAATAAAATTTATATTTAATTATAAATTTTTGTTAATATAATATATTATTGTTAATAATATATATTATTGCTATAAGAAAATACCACATAAGAAATGAACTTTAGGAGCCTTAACACAATTCTTTGCTAATCAAATTGACCATCTTGGTAATGTCTTATAAATTGTAGTAATAATTTATTCTTTTTAAGTTTTCTTTGGGTTCATATTTGCTAAGATTTTATTGAACAATTTGTTAAGAATCTGAAGCCCCTCTCCCATTGGACAATCGAATAAACAATAATTTAAAATCGCATCAAAAGTCACGCCTCAACTCACTCATTAGCAACTTTTATTAACCAAATGTGTCACATTCAGTTTTTAAGTTGCCATTGGCTCGAACTAAGTCAACATTTTTGGCTAATACAATGCGGGCTTTTCTCGGTTTCTTTTTTTCCATTGGCCGCTGACTTCCATTGACTTGGCTGGCTTTAAGTTGTTAACTTGTTTTTTGTCTTATTCCCAGATCGCAGCAATATCTCTTGTGTTTTTTATTGGTATTTTGCGCATGTTAACATTTGTGTTATTGATTTTTTACTACAGTTGACAGTTACGCAGGCGCTGTAGCCGCACCCCTCCCTTCCCTCCACTACACTCCCCTCAACACACTCGATTTTATTTTGGAATTTCATTTCTGTTGACTTTTGCATTATGCTCTGAATTGACGCATGACAAACGATCTGGACAATTTGACTTTCGAATTGTGATTGGTTAATCGAATTGCAGATCATTAAAATGCCTCAAAACGCTTACTTACATTTAATTGCCTGTTTTTTGCGCTTGATTTAAAAATTAACAAAAACTTCGAACTAAGTTTAAAACATATATTTATTTTAGCCACAATTTGACGAGATATTAATACAAATCGATTGCGGTTTAAGCTTACACGGGGTATGCTTCATCAGCAAACACAAGTTCAAGTTTCATAACAAAAAACAATGAGTCAGTCGCATCCAGCAATGTTTAGTCATTCACAGGGTATGAGCTTATCACAAGTGCGCGAAAAAAGTTAGTTACAGTAGCTGTAACTTACAGGTAGCCACAGGTGTTTTAAATGATTGTGTGGGATCAGTAATGACTCGTATTGTTCGTTGTTGATTTTGCACTTTTCATTTCAAGCCACCATCAAACTCGGGCCAATTTACGTCATTCAATTCGACCGTGTAAAAAAAACTAACAACTTGCGATGGGCTTTGTTAACTGTTAACTGCAATATGGCAAATATTGGTAGGGGTAGGAGGAGGTGGAGTGGTAGGGGTGGAGTGAAGTCAAGTACCTCGAATTCATGTTTACTCAGGTAGCCACTTGAGTAATATGCTTTTGTTACTCTGTTTATTAAGTGTCTATTAAGTGCTCCAATATCGGCCAACTTATAGATACTTTAGCTATACACTTGTGTTTGAAGATGACACCTTTTAACATACTCTATATTTCTATAGCCTCTCCGTCTCTTATGCCTATAAACTCATGTAGTTTAGTAATACTCGACACAATGAGCGCTAAAAAACCGCATCGTAAAGAAAAACATATTTATAGTAAGGTGATTATTTCACTCAGTACGATGTGTGGGTGTAAACTCGAAACACAGTTCAACTCGATACAACGGAGAGCGAAGCTGAAACCGAAACCGAAACGGAATCCGAAACTGAGAAGTTAATTAAATTAAAATTAAGTTGACCTCCAGTTCGAGAGTACTTTCAGCTTGTGGCCTCTGAGTGTAGGGGCGGGTGCTGGCTCATCGGTTTATTTAATTTGTATTAATGCAATAATTGGCTAGCTAAATGATAATGGCACTCCAGTGTTTCTTATCAGCAGGTAATTTCATTGATACGCGACTCTTATTTGCCGTTTATCTTTTTTAGTATCGGATGTGCACGATGTGTTGATAATGGTTATTTGTTTAGTTCCTGATAAATTCTATTTAGAAAATAAAAAAAAAACATAAAAAACAAGCAAACATATTGCGCGCACAGTTAGCCGAAAGCTGAGTTGCATGAAAATCGCTTAATTACCTTTACGTTCTGCGTTATTTTGGGTCTTGAGTATTTGCGTATTCACGGTCACTGTTTTTTATATTTTTGTGTTGAAGGTTTTTTTTATAACTATTGCTTTATTCGTACTCACAGGTATATAAAATTATTTTCAATTATTTAAAGCACTAAAGAAAATTGAATTGTATTTAAATGCACACGCTCCATTAAATCTTAGTAATAAGTATTTAGCCATGTACTTATTTTAATGGGTAGAACACAGTTCACTAACCAATTAAGCCTAAGCGGAAGCTTAAATTAATCGCACGTCGGCGAAAATAACATTCGATCGTTGACCGATTCGCGTTCGAAGTAGTCGAGCGTTGAAAATGAAATGAAGAACGAAAAAAAAAAAACAAAAAATAGGCGCGCTGATTTGATTGCGCATACCAGTGTTGGTTAATATATCGCGAACAGCCGTTCGTCAGCACATAGCGATAAGTAACACCTATCGATAAATCGATAGCGCGAAATGAAGGGTTGCAGAGAGACGCGATTAGCTTCGTTTTCACAAACAGTGCAATAATTAATTAAAAGTGCAATAAAAATAGTCTGTGGTTGGTGCGTGACCACGAAAATGTCTCTAAGAATCGTCAAATATCGGAAAACATCCGAAGGCCTTGTGCCGATACAAGCGCCGGTGTTATTAAGGCATAAAATGCAAGTGCAGCCACAACAAATTATAAAGGTATAATAAACATATGTACGGGAAACTTATATGTATATACGCTCATATGGTTGTGTAGACTTCAAGTTGTTATTAACAGCTGATATTGCGCGCTTTTTGCTAAATAGTATGGCAACGCTCATCACATGTGGCGCAATAGAATAATTTTAGACTAATCTTGCTGTACTAGTTCAATTCTAAGCAATATAATTATGGGTTACAGAAGCTAACAGGCACTAGCATTGCGGTTGGAAAGATACCTGCTGGGGTCATCATCAAACCGAGCATGAAACGAGTTTCTGGTATCACACCTTCATCTGGTGAGTAGCACAGCACGTCCACTTCCTAAGAAGCATAATAATCAATTTCATAACAGCCGCACTAGTTAAGACACCCAAATACGTGCTGCAGTCGAGCAGCTATGGCAGCACGTCAACATCATTACCCTGGCAAGCGTCAACGCCTATAGTCGGTGCCAGAAAGGAAACCCTCGGCGATGCCATCAGTTCCCTGCCACCCAATACGATTATCAAAGCAACTACGAGACAACCAGCTGCCACAAGTAACAGTTCTTTACCGGGCTACGTCAGTGCTTCAAGCTCACAGACTCCAACTCCAGCCGCCGCGCCTGCTGTAGCATCTGCCGTGCGCCAAGCGGTGTTCCTTAAGCGTGATATGCCACAACGCACAATGCGTAGTATGACACTGAGCTCTATTGACATGGCCTCCACCCTGCACCTTGGAGTATCTACCATGCATTTGCCCTTGTTCAAACGACACATTTGTAAATATGCCAACCTCACCCACCTGGACTGCTGCATAACACTGAGAAAACTGCGACTGAATGAACCCTTCACGCTGCTTGCCGAGTTCTTCGAGATGGGGGAGCCGGAGGTGAAACAGACCTTTAAACGTACCATCGTCAAGCTTGCCCGCTGCCTGCGTCCACTCATTTGTTGGCCAGATGCAAAGCATTACTCAGAGCGTTTGAAGCACATGCCGTTGGCCTACAGATCGAATCTGCTGCATGTCCGATCCCTGATCGAGTGTGTGGAGACGGAGGTGAGTGCGGCACTCAATTTTGGATGCTCCAGCTACAAGTTTATACTGTGCCTCAACACAAATGGTAAGTGGTTTTAGAGGTTCTAGGAAATTTTCATCAATAGAAATTCTTTCAGGTATCGTAAGCTTTGTTTCGGATGCCTTTCGAGGCGATTGCGATGATCTGCAGTTGTTCGAGGCCAGTAATTTCAAGGACATAATACCTAGCTATCTAACGTTGTGTGCGGAACCAGGGAAGGCCGTGAAACGCACGCGCAGCTCCTTCAGAACAAGTGAAGACGATAGTTTGGTGGAGGAGGATGGCGAGGCACAAGAAGAATCCAAGCAAGTGATGAGCAAATACGACGAACAACGATTAGCTGGACAAATGGCAAACATGCAATCCTTGTCTGTTACGGATGGAGCACTTACCTCGACACGTGCCACAAACATCCAGCTGCCGACACTGCGGATCAACGAGCCCGCCTGCCGAGCCCAAATGCGGAATATGGTGGATACATTGCGTGAGTTCAAAATTCTGGAGAACTGTGCCGTGAGAGAGACGTGGTTGTTAGGTTACCTTAATGAGATGCTGATTGTGGCTGCTGCTCTGTGTAACCTGCACCAGCAGTAGCTTAGATTAAATATAATATATTAAGATTACATAACACCTGTTTTAAGGTTGCACCACTTTCATGCTGATTATGAGACATGTTACAATTACAATATTAATTTTGATACTAAAACAGCTTTCTTTATGTGAACATTGTGACCACGATAGAGAAAAGCGTTAGGGGCCCTAACGAGTTGTGTTTAGTATGCGCTGCAACAGGTTGCTGCCGAGTCAATTGCAATTGGCCCCTGGCAATTATGTTTTGCTAATGCCCACATTTGTATGCGCTCCCATGCACACACCTGCATCATCTTAAATACTTAGATATACTATATAGTTTAACGACAAATACAATGTATTCCTGCCTGCTGCAGCCTCAGTTCGTACCTTTATTAAGTCGACATTTGTACAGCTGTTTTATGCCAATGTTTTTGAACTGCGATCATGTTTTTACCCACCCAATTGTAGTAGAAAAATTATCTTTTATTTAATGCTGAAGCATCTCTTAATTAAATGGAATTGTAAAGCGTATTTGAATGTGTTAAGCTCGCCATTTATTTGCACATTTTGCTTATTCAGTTACCGACTTGCCGACTTTTAAATGCTGTATACACCTATAAATACTTACCCGTAAGCTCTGTGGCAACAATCTCTATTTGAATGCGTATTTAAATGTCAGCGCCTTGAAAAAGTTTCGCTAATTAAATTTTTTTTGTAGAATTGGACAAACAAGAAACACATGTCAGAAAATATGTATTTTTTTTTTTAACTTTATTTAAGATAAAAAGTACGTGTACATACGTATGCTAAAAATTTAACGAAAATTTTGAATGAACCAGCTGCAAAGCAATATCTTCGTGTACAAAGTATGTTATAAACAAATGAGCAAAAAATTGTGTAAAATAAAACAATTGATTGTTTATTGCTCACGTCTACATGGATTGCATTTTAAGCTCTGGTCTTTTTGGGTATTTTTGTGTATTTCATTTTGCTAGGCTGTGTGCCAAGTTTTGGGTTCGATTCGATTCGGTTTGCAAACTTGTCGTCTTCCAAAGAAAGTGGTTTAGCTTAGAGCTAAATTATTTAAAACTTGCTTAATTCATAAGTGACTGCGTACTAAATACAATAGTTATATAGTTATATGCCTGCCGTTGCTGAAGAAAATTACAAAGAAAAACTTTGTTTGATTTTAAGACTGCGGAAAATGCCAGTCCCCATTTCATGTGGTTTTTCCTTCGGTTTTTGTGCGCATTTCGTGTAAAATAATAACAAGTACGGTGTTTTGGGTATGGTGGAGGAATGTGCATGATTTTTTTTGGGAATTTTGTTTAGGGATTTCTTTACTACATGCGAAGCTCTCAGAGCTTTTGAATAATTTCGAATTTCTTCTTCAGATCAACGCTCTCGTTCTTCGGATCGTATTTCTTCTTGGATGCCAACTTGGCGCGCATTTCAGCCGCTGTTAGCGGTAAATTCAGGCTACCCGCCCGGTTCATGGTCATATTCGTTGCTGGCGTTGTGGGCGTGGCACTGCCATTGCCGTTAACGCTTGTGTTGCCGTTGGTAGCACTGCTGTTGTTGTTGTTGGTGATAGTGTTGCTGGTGGTGCTGCTGGTGGCACTGGCGGTGGCGTTGGTGCTGCTGCTGTAGACGCTGCCATTGTTACTCATGTTGGCTACTGTAGCCGACGGTGGAGGCGGTGTGCTCATCATCATGTTGTTGTTGTTGCTCATGGCTGACGACGGAGACTTGTTGCCATTGTGGGTGGTTGAGACTGGAGCAACACTGGCGGGCGACATGGGCGTGGCTCTGTCCACGACATCCATATCGCTGGCATTCATGGTGCTGCCGCTCTGAATGCTGCTGGCGTTCGAGACTCGCTTTGTGCTGACCACACTGATGCTGCTTATGTTGGCACTGGCTCCAGGCAGCTCCTGCTTGGTACCCTCATAGCTGGGTGGACTGCAGCTGTCATTCCCATTCCCATTCCCATTGACAACTGGAGATGTTGGTGTGGATTCCACCTTGGGGGAGGACATGTCAATCGCTTTGCCATCCACGTCGATCAGCAGCAGACGCACCTCATTGGCAATGGCCTTAATCCGGGCCACAACCTGTTTGTGTGTCTCGCTGCCAATGGAAACTCCGTTAACTTCCAGTATACGGTCGCCTTCCTTGAGCCCAGCTGATTCGGCTGGTGAATGGGCATCCACTTTACCTATGAATTGACCTGGTTTCACTTTCTCCGAGTGCAAATTAAAGCCGTACCCATCGAAATCGGGTCGCTTGACTATGTGACACGTTTTGGTCACGCCCGGCGGCAATGTGGGCGGTGTTGGCATTTTGGGCGAGGTCGGCGTGGACATTTCTGCAAGTAGAAGGATAATTTACTATTTATTAAAAGTGTTTGGATTAGTGAATAGAGATTTGTATATGCTTAAAGTTTCATTCCTTGAAATAGTCTTTAAAACCTTTTACAGATTACTCCCCTTTGGCAAAGTTCAACTTAAAACTGAAACCTTTAATCATATAAAATGCATGAATTTTTTGGATTAGCTCAATCGAGTCGCTCTAAACTTGACCGTCTGTCTTTATGAACCTTTTATTTAAGAGATGACTTAGGCTAGAAACTACTAAGAAAAATTTCCAGCTAATCCCGATTTTTCTTAAAACCGCTTAAAGGCTTAATTTAAGAATAAAGAATATACATTGTTTATTTTTCCATAACCATTAATTTTCTTACTTAATTTTTATCATAAATTCTTTCTTGAAACTTTCATGCTAAAGCTAAGATTTTTCGAATTACTATATAGTAAAATATAGTTTTTGTGAATAAGAGACTGTTTCTTATTTAACAAGAAAGACTTTCCTTACTCCGAAGATAACTTTGTATAAAAACTATAGTGTGTCATAGCTTCCACAGGATATCTGCTAGTCAAGCACTCCCCCACTGAGCTTTCTTGCATGCTATTTGTATACCACTGTGCGATACGGCGCCATGGAAATAGTTTTTTTCTGCCCTTGTGTGTTCTTGTTTTTGCTGATAAAATTCAAGATCTTTCTAATGAGAATTTGTTTGCTTATAAACAGTTCTACAGAGTTCGCTGTAATTGAAAATGTCGCCCCTTCTCTGCGGTCTGATATCAAGTATTCTGATATCGTTTTGATATCAAGTTTCAGAGCAACTATAGAGATCCAATGCTCTTGTTGTAGGTCAATAAACTGAGGGATTATGAGTAAGCTTTTGAGTTTAGTTGTAATCAATTGGTTATTGATACGAGATAAACACTACTGAATTCTTATCAACTGCGTCTTATCACACGCCCTTTACAATTGGATTGACGGTGCTTTTTGACCCACATTCCATTGCATGGAGTAATCTTCTTTGCTTTATGAATGTAAGTAAATGCGTAATTCACTTTGTTTTGACTTGTTCCAGCTAAAACTGAAGTTCGTCACTTTTTAAAAACTCAAATAGGAATTCCACTAGCATGAGATCACGGATCGGAATGAATTCATAACGTTCTTATCGTGGGCGTAACGTGAGTTTCATTTTTTGACATTCTCAGGCGTTTTAAGTACGAAATGTTATAAATTTGGTAGTACAGTTTTTTGACGGAAGGAGATTAGAGGCTCAGAAAAGAGGTTTCATTCATTTTTTAAACATTTTGGACCCTGTACTCAATAAGAGTAGATTCGGCTATGAAAGAAATTGCGAGACAGACTGAAGGAAGAGTCAATATATAATATTCTCTGGAACAGTATTAGCTGGCAAGACGATATAGAGATGCCCGTGTATTCGACAGACCACCAGAGACTATAAAAGCTACCTTTTAGACCCAGTTCCCAAAAAGAGTATAGCGGTATGTTAGGTTATTCAGAAGTGAAATGTGCCTAACGGGCGGAAGAAGACATTTGCGACCCCATAAAGTATATATATTCTTGATCAACATCAACAGCTGAGTCGATATAGCAATGTCTGTCCGTATGTCTGTTTGAACGCATAGATCTCAGAGAACATAACAGCTAGTTTTCATTTAAATTACGAATTAAATTCGGTCTATGAATCAGATATACATTGTTTAAGATTAGTTCTCTCATCAGCTCAAAATTATAAACCCAAGCTACATCGGCATAAAATTAAGAAAATCTTGTGATTGTGATTGAGCTATCTTAACCCATTCAAAAGATTATCTTAACGGCATGACTACCATATATATTTAGGATGACTATAATGTGATACAGCTCCTATAGGATTTATCAATAGACAGCAGTGATCTATTATCAAACCTTTGTTATTTTAAATATTTCATAAACACCCTGGAGGAATACTTTAGAAAAGTAAACGGTCTTTTTCAGTCTGCTCTATCGGCTGTACTTTTTCCCCCTTTAGTTAAGTTGTAATTTAAACTTTATTTATATTAAATAAATTTTATTGATTTTTAAATAGAAGTATTCATGAATTAGATGAATTGCAATTGTTTCCTGCTGATTTTCAGTTGTTGAACAAATTGTTACAGCTTTCGTGAACTTTAAAGTGAATGTCATGAGCTGTAAACTGAAAGCCTTTTGTTGGCAACTTCCCTTAAATACAATAAGTACTGTACGTGTATTTAAATAAAATGTTTATTTGCTGATTCATCTTTGGCAAACAAAAGTGTGTAAGATTTATTGCGAAATTCGTAATTTCAGGCGTGCGAATTAATTTAAGCTTTTGATGATTAGTTCGGTTGAATGAAGTCTCAGCTGCCCTACCTCTACACCCCTGCCCTCCCTCTATACTCCTACCCTACCAATTAAGGAATGGCTATAGTTTTTGTTGTCGGTTAACGCTAAAAAGATGCACTCAATAGACGACCTTGACTGTTGGAGAACAACAATTTGAGGTTCAACAATTTCAATAGTAAGCGATATTTAATGAAACAAAGTAAACAATGAGGCGCAAAAAACTGAAATTGAATCCAAAATCACGAAGAGGGCACGAATTTCAAATAATAATAATAAAACTAAACACAAAATGGCATATGAGTAGTAATGGTATGAGTAGGTTTTTTATTTTAGCACTGTGTCGCATTAGGAAGCGGAACTGACATTTTGAAGAGCTTCATAAATAATAAATACAATATATACACTATTTATATAGTATATGCACAATAATTGTGGGCAATTAATTAATTGGAGAACATTCACGTTTTAGCTTCGAACATAAAATACTCAGTGAGTTTTGAGTAAAGTGCTTTCCAGTCATAAATCTAAGCAGCTTATTCATGCATTCCTCTCTGTCGGTTAGTTAATGTCCGCCCATCGAGAAACTTAGGCAACCCACACAGGTTTAAAGTCATTTGAATATTATCCAAACAATTGTATTGTTTGTTAGCAAATTTTAATAAAAATAGCCAAATAACATAAAATGTTCATTGTGCTGACAACAAAAGCCAATCAAAGGCATTTATTATAATGCCGAACATATTATTTATTAATTTGCGGCTTCTAGTTTTGGCTGGAGCTCATTTTCATTTTCATTTCGTTTCATTTCGTTTCGTTTTCATTCAGGATTCCTTCTCTCCCCCTCGTCCCCTCTGCGTAGAGTTCTACACTCTCTGTGCAAACTTTAATTGAATTTGCAATCAAGCATGAAGTACATACGTGTATACACACACACAGACACACACATGGACTGCTACACAGACACAACTTTTATCAGTCACAATCGAGAACTTCCCCCCGCTGCCCTGCAGCACTGAAGCTGACAGATTCCATTGTATTTTCTATTTGTTGTTGGATGATTTCCTTATTTAAGCGGTTTCTCATCATTAAAACAAATTAGCCGTTAGCTAGCAGTAGTCTGTCTCCCTGTCTTTCCGTTTATTTGTATACACTGTGTACTCACTGTTGTCACAATGTCCGAGTCTGTATCCGTCTCCGATTCTCCTGTTACGACAATTTCGCACACTTGACAGACAAAACCAAACACGATTATATAGCACTATACGGGCTAGTGTTCCGTAGTTGCCGTTAAAAACTATTGTTAAGAGATTTGCTAAAATTTATAAACGCACAATTAAACGGAAATTCACAACACGTTAAGTAACTAAAACTTAATGCATAACTCCTTTGTTTTTATTTGTTTATTTGCTTTTTATGTGTGCACTCATAAAGGCGAAATATTAATTAACTTGCCAATGTCTCATAGTGCAAACTTATTAATTGCTCGAAACCAAATATTAGCACGCTCTGTGCTGGAAATGCAAATTGAAACTGATAAACGAAGTCCGAAAACGAAACGCCGCAAACTAAAACCAAACAGCTATGGAATTTCTCAGATAACAGTTCTTTGCACAAGTTTTGAAAAAGCACACATACTAGTACTTGTAGTTGTACTAGTATTTGTATTTGTATTTGTACCTCTATGAGAAATAGTATACAGTGTTCTTGAATGTACTCGGTTGTGCTTTTGTTCAAGATTCGGTTGACACACATTCTGAGAGGCTGCAGAGCTGAGATTATGAAACCCACGATGACGTGGGAAATTTAACATTCATATGCCAACGACAAAAATTGGGAATATCTTATTTAGTGGAGAGCAGTAAGGCACACTGAACACTATACGATATTTCATACAGGGTGCACTTCCCATACTCTTTACAGAAAAAAAAGGCAAAGGATTTCATTCGGGTAAATATAAATGATCTGAACTATAAGTTCACAAAGCTATGAGATGAACGTTAAAGGTTGAAGGCACTGTAAATTTTTTTCAGTTTCAAACCAGATCAGAGCTTTCAAAGCTTTTAGTGAAGGAACCGTTCTATCGACTAGAAAAGCTTTAAAAAAGGCTTTTACTCAAAGTACTCGTAACGTGCATAAGTGAGTACATGCGAGTTTTTTTAGTTTTTAATTTTTTGCTTTCTCAACATTAGGAATTTTGCAAATTTTGGTATGCAAACTAGTTAATAAATGTTTAAGGAATATAAAATAAAAATTTGGTTGCATTAGCTCCGTTTTTGTGGCTTCTCTGCAACTGCAAACTTAGTAAATGAAAACATGTACTCGTTTTGAATATACTGAATACTTTATATTATTATACTTTAATTGAAAATGTTTTAAATAAACTCTACCTAATAACTTTTCTTAAAACAACTGTCTTTAATTTTAATTTAAAAGTAGTAGACAACCCCAAACATTATTTCCCCCCCAAAATGATTCAAATGCACGATCATAATTTTGAAAGCAAGTAATTTGATACTTTCGAAACATTGCAATTAACTCAGCGGCAGAGTGAAACAACAAGTTTCATTTTTGGGTTTAATGGAATCCCTTCACCTTTTGTAAAGTGATGTATCACGAGCACGGGTATTTAAAAGATTATGACAATAATTATACAGTAGACAAATCTGAGGAAAAACAAATAATGCCGATAATCACAGTCGTAAAAACAAATAAAAGGAAATGTAATAAATTAAAGACATTAAAGTCTTGGCCACATTGCCTGTATATTAACTGTTTCAACTGTTTTGCCGAGATTTTTATGAAGAGGTGCCATAAACGGGGAAGAAGACAGAAAAAGCTCATAGGTGAAATCCGAGCACCCAGAACTTTCACTGTCACCACAGCTCAAGTCATAAAAACTTTGCTATATATATGAGTGCATAAACCCATTAAATTTGAAAACTCTCCACTGATAGCGATGAAGGAAGCTTTGTAATGATATAAGCACTCGTATCAGTACTGTATTTAATACATTTTTTAATTTAACTGGCGTGTGATTTGAGTAGCCAGAGGCCAAAATAAATTAAAAATTATAAAAATAAAACATGAAGTTGTTTACTATCATATTTATTGATTTTAGACAAGAGTTTTGGTTTAAGTTTATAATTTTCAGTGTCTAGGCCGCAAAATAATCTTATCAAATGAAATCTTCAGTTTCCATTTACAATAAACAAAATGACGCAAAGTTAATTAATAAAGCTACGATAATTTACTGCTTACGAGGCTGACACATGTCCCAGCTATAACTTAATGTTTTTACCTTTTTTTTTTATTTTAATAACTTTTTGTGCCAAGTTGGAAAGTGCAATTACTCGCAGTCACTTTCATGAATCACTTACAAAGATCTTCACATACTGCGCCCTGGGCAACAAAAAACTCATTAGCAGCTCTTAAGATGTGGCCAATGGAGAGACCCACTCAAGGGTTTCATTTCCCAGCGATGCTCCGATCAGCGATCTGCCCGCAGTCCCCTGCCCACTGCCCGCTACCCCTAAACCGCTTCCCAATCCACCCGTTTCTGGCTGAGTGGCTGGCATTGTTTGTCGCTGTCGCTGCGGGCATTGAGAATTGTTAGCAATGTTTTCTTGCCTCTCTGGGAAACTCGGAGAAACTGGTTATGATTGTTGTTCAAGCCCTGTAGTTGTAGGGTATGTCTGAATCACAGCTGATGCTTTGAATTATCATACATTCCGTTTCACTACAGGCCATTTGCCAGTCGAGCACACCCAGGTCTTCTCCGCTGTATTCTTACGCCCCGCTGATTACCTGTTGATATTCAATGACAATGCCAAACAATCGGTGACCCGAAAGCCCCAACTGCGGACACCTGCAGCACATAACTTGAGATACACTCGAGATTCTCTCGAGATCGTTTTGGCAGCACATTTACCTGCTCGAAGCCAAGAGGTGTTGCTGTGCAACCGGACGGATAACGTCATTAGCATTTAGCACGTTAGTTCAACTGCGCCAATGACAAACAAGTAGCATTCATAACTTTATTTAGATACTTATTAATTGTTGATCAACAAAAGCAACGCAGCAGCAACACACAAAAAAGATACACCTTTTGATGCGTAGTAAGTTGTCAGATACTTGTATTTTCAATTCAAAAAGTATGTAATCTGTGAGGGTTTTGTTCGGATGAGATCATTGCTTGATCACCTAAGAATAAATTGAACTGGCACACACACACACACACACACATGATCTCTAACCAGTCTCCAGTGTTATGAAGCTATTTTTAAAAGCAATGAGTAAAGTTTTATACGCTTAAAGAATTTCATTGAATAAATGCGAATGCGAGTGGATTAGCATAAAGTTTTCAGTTCAATAGATTTGCTAAGTTTTGCACCAACTACAAAGGGTGTGAACGATTTTGTATACCCTTTAAAAGAGAGGGAGAGACAGAGAGAGAGAGAGAGCGAATGCCGAAAAGTGGAGTCTACAAAAAAGTTAGAAACATCGGTCTAAAACAACCTTCAGCTTATAATTTTTAATGTTTTAAAGGAAAATACAAATTGTGTATTTTGTGCTGATTATTTAAGCCAAACCGGACTATTATTTATTTGTCTAGCAAGGCTATTAAAGATAAAAATATCTAAGCATACACATAATTATTATAAAAATAGAAAAGTGATTCATAAAGCATACAAAAAGCTGCTGATTTCATAGCAAAACAAATCAAGTTAAATATTTATTAAGTTGAGTATAAAGAGTTTTAAATACAACTAACTTATTTGTTATCTTATGCAAGTATAGCAAAGAAAGCCAGCTTGGCGACAGTGTTGAAGTTTAGTATCTTTTAGCGGACAAACTTCAACAAGTTAAAGTAGAAGAACAACCACTAGAATATCCCAATAACAATAAAAAGTCTAAAGATCTTGTCTGCCTGCGCCCAGAGAGTGTTTCGTGAAAAGATCATAAGTGTGAGTACAAGTATCTGTATCTGTATCTGCAGCTTGGATGCCTGAACCTCAAACTGGCTGCCTGATGCTGCCTGACAGCCTGATCGCTGTTCTCAGAGGTTGGTTTTACCAAATTCATTTTGAAGTTGCCTCAAATTTTTCGTGCATTTCAGCGTCTCGGGAATCGGGGATTGTTTTTAGATTGTTTTTTTTTTTCTACCTCTTGCTTGGTTTAGCTTGAGAAAATAAAAATTGATTCTAGAACCTGTTTTAGGCTTTGAATCGTCGATTTTTTGTTGAGCTTAAGTGTGTATATGTTTCTCCTCTTCTTCTTTTATGCCTTTGTACTTGGTTTGCTCTTTGGGCCTGCTCTTTTTAGACATTTCTCGTTTCGTCTCTTCTTTCGACTGCCTTTTAGCCCAGCTCGCTGTGATCAAGTTTGGCTTTTGGTTCGGTCTTTTTGTGTCTCGTCCATAAAAGCATTTTTGAGGAGACGCTTTTTTGTTGTTCGGCGCTTTCGTTTTCGTTTGTTTTGGGGCGTTGCAGCCGACGAAATGGTCCATCCATTTAATTAAGTAGATATCTCGTATAAATTATGCATATTTTAGAAAAAAAGGAACAAAAAAAGCAAATTGGAAAGTTCCCCCCTCAAAGATGAACAACATATTCAACGCGTCATTGATTAATCGCGTTTGGCTGGAAATTTATTTATATAATTTTTGAAATTCACAACTTTGTTTTCTCAGTAAAACCTTGGGAATATTACTGGCTAATGACTGGAAGTATTCTAAGTGATGAAGCACTCCATGAATTCCCAAACTCAGAGACTTTTTCCCAAAATTTAATGTCGTTTTAATACTTGTTTAGAAACCTGGCATTTGTATTATTTGTATATGGGAGCTATAACTTAACTATCCTATTGTTTTGTCGCCGTGTCTCCGTGTCCGTGCAATTGTTTAATATTTTCACATGCCAGTCAAAGTGAATTATATGCAATGCAAAATTCAAATGAATAAATATGGGAATTTTATGAATATTTACGGTTTAATTAGGAAATCATGGAATTTTACTGGCACGGTGTGCACACAGTATCTGGGATGGGATATAAAACTCAATTTTAAGTACAACTGTTCTTATTATGAATTAAAATTCCGACACGCATTAAAAAAACCTATAAAAATCAGATCAACACAATTAAACTGACACGTTTTAGAAGACTATCTGGAACGTTGACTCAATCGAAGTGCAAACAGTTAATTTGATAGGCACACATTGAAACCCATTGAAGAATGTGCCAAAAAGAATAGACCCGAAACGATTTAATGCTAAATGACAAACTTGATCGAATAATCAAAGCCAAGATCATAAATTAAATTAGCATAGTTTGGGATTGGCAGAGAGCGCACCGGATACAACTTCACTTGAATAGCTTCAATATCTATACATACTTACACTGAAGCTTACACGGTCCACAAGTGGGAAAACGACAAAAAGGCAGAAAACCAGAAATACACGCGACAAAAATGCACAACAAGAAATCAGGTGAAGTAAACCGGTGAATTAATAAAAATGCTCATAAAAAGAAGAAAAAAAAACAAAAGTAAATGCGTTGACGAAACCTGCTCTGAGACATAGCTGAAATTCCAGCCTAGAGCTAAACTTACTCACGAGTGTACCAGCGTCACGAAAATGTAGAAAAACCCAAACAAGTAAGACGAGAGTTGTATGAGAAGGCCAGACTCGAAGTATACCCTGTGCACCAGTCAAAGGAACTCTAGGTTAGGTTAGATTGAATGGCTTTCAGTGCAAAGAGAGCTCAAAAACACATGGGAAAGTCACTCTTACTAACTGTAGATATTTAAGTGATTAAAAATTCACATAAATAATATAAATTTAATATTTTGCTAGAGTTTGTTTAAAATATGAAAATGTTTTTTTTTAATTTATTTAAAAATAAATTTAGATTTTAATTTATTGATTTATTGAGAATAAAATTTTGTGTTGATTCAATCAATATTTCTTTATTTATGCATAAAAAAGTATTTGAAAAGCAACTGCAAAATTGAAATTTATTTTATTTTTTTAACAAAAAAAAAATTTAGTTAATCGACGACTCAATCTAAGTATATTTTTGTTTTCCAGACGAGTTATATTCAATAATATATTCATATTTATTTTACTCATTTATATAATGACGACTTTAAACTTGTAAAGATAATTTTCCATATATTCTAAATAAATATTTACGTTTTAAAAATTGTTTTCGGAATGAGCTTTATTTCGAACCGATTCAGATTATATTCGAGTTAAAGGGAGACTAGTTAAATTAAAGTGTGAATATTTAAATTGCATGCCTATTTTCCGGGGTGTACGATAATATTTATCTACTGATAAACAAGTATCTATATAAGCGAGCAGGCCTTCTGTTTACTGTTGTTGCCGTGAGTACAGTGCACAGTGCAAACAAACCCATTTGACTTGCTGCAGGTGCAGGGTATTAAAATAATAAAAATCGCATGCATGTCGCATTTGAAAATGGCCTTATGCAATAGCCCAAGTTGTGTGTTTGTGTGGAGAACGTGGGGGAGTGGGGGAGAAGGAGCAAATAGTGTTGGGCAGCGGCATGTGCAAATACGTGGCGGTACAACACACACACATAGATAAATAGCGTAAAAGGAACCGCAGCAAAGTAAATCAAAAGAGCAACAATTATTATGCAAGTTGTTGCCGCCGTTTGCAGGCCATTAAAAGCAGTTAACAGGCCAACATATTTTGCTTTGACTAAAGTTATAAATGTTTATTATTTAGTAGTATATTATTTTCCCCTTTTTTTTGTTTTCAACGTGTGGATGTTTAAGCTTCATTGCTCACAAGCAGCCGCTCTAAGCCGCTTTGCGTGCGCCAATTTTATGAGCAATAACAACAAAAATCACAAACACAAAATAACAAAAAAAATAAATTAATATTTAGTATTGAAAATTATATTTTCACGGTGTTAATAATTTTCTCATTAAAAGCACTTAGTGGTGTGTGATTAAGTATTTAAATGAAACAGGAGTGTACAATTTGAATAAACTCGTTTATTAAAATTTAATAAATTCACTGGTTTTCTTCCAGAGACTATTTTTATACTCTCTGCAAGAGTATATTGGGTTTGTGCAAAGTATGTAACAGGCAGAAGGAGGCGTGGCAGACCCCATAAAGTATATATATTCTTGATCAGCATCACAAGCCGAGTCGATATAGCCATGTCCGTCTGTCCGTCTGTCTGTCTGTCCGTCTGTCCGTCTGTCCGTATGAACAAACAGATTTCAGAGATGGTAAGAGCTACAAGTTCGAGCTTGGTGTCAATCGATCACATATTTAGTCAGTCAATACAAGAATCTTTTTTTTTTTCGATGCCACGCCCCATTCGCCCACAATGAGCAAAAAACTAGACACACCTCGGAAAAAATCGGTGTTTTCGGCGAATATTTCAGTAACCATGGCACCTAGGATCACCAATTCTGGTATGGAGGTTCCTAGCGACAGTATAAATGCATTGCCATTTAAAATTTTGGACTGCCACGCCCCTTTTTTTCCCACAATACAAAACAATAATTCTCAACTTTCGTTTCGTTTTTAGACATTTGTTCATATAGTACAGCATTGTAATTGTATAATTCGAGTGGAGGCTAACTATATCAAACTATTCCTGAAAGGTGCATTAAAATCGGACTATAAACAAGAAAACTGGAAGCGTTACAATATTGAGAATTGAACGCAATATCACTACTGAGTGCAAGCGAGACAGAAACATACAAGCGTCAAACGTTTTCTCTGCTTGTGTGGCGGCAGCGCGGCCCGCTGACGCTGGCTGCGCCGAATACACACATACATACATACATATAACGTCAAACGTATGTGTATTCTCATACAAACAGCTGTTTGATTTAGCTTAGATTGTTTTTGTTTCAAAGTGTTTTAATGGAAGTACTGCACATTGTAATATCTCGATACCGATTTTAATAATTGAATCGGGATTAAAATGCAGAGAGTATTATACGGTCGGGCGTGCTCGACTGTACTTTTCTTTCTTGTTTATTTATCAAACCATTATTTTTTTCATATTACAAGATCAGACGACAACTAACTCAAGCTGTATCCTTTAAGACAACTTAACTGAATAATTTTCAGTATTCAAATTTATCACTTTTATTGTGCCAAATTGATTCGTGACACAAATTTCAAAATTCTGTACGAAATGTATTCAACTTTCAAGTTTACTGTGCACAGGACTCTCAAACTGTGCCATGGCTGAGGCCAAACAGTTTGACATTCGATATGCGAATTATGTAAACTTTGTAATGTTTTCCAGCACTTTTTCCCATGCCAATTGAGTGTTTTTTTTTAGCTCTTTTTCAACTTACCGCTAAATGAGCAGTCCCTTTATTTGTAGTTGTGTGTTGTTGTTTCTAGCAAACGATTTGGTGCCCTTGATATTACGCGGCTTGTTGTTGTCGTGCACTTTTTGCTATTGCTCTATTAATTGTATTAAATTTGATTCAATTTTATTTCATTTATTTTTGTTTCTTTTCGTATTTTGCATACACGCAAACGCACAAATACATAAGCAGCCGATGTTGCGACTCGAAATCAATCAACAACAAAGAAAAGTGGTAAAGCGAGAGACGCGCGAAGCAGAGACAAAGTGGAGACAGCGACAGCGACGGCGACGTCAACGGTAGCGGTTGCGGAGCGGCGACGGAGTCGGAGAAGGCGAATTGCGAAGATAAAGTGTGAGGCGCATGCGCACGTAAAAATTATTTGTTGCTGTTGCTTTGCCTTCCACTTCTGTGTATTTTAATGTGTATATTTGTAGCTCACTCGCATTCACGTAGCGCTATCGAAGTTCTCGCGCTGCAGTGTTTTAACCGTTTTCGCGGGTAAATTGTTACTGATTGTAACCGGGCTAACGACGAAACTTCAAGAGGGCTAGTCCCAAAAGCCACAGGTGAGCTCAAAGCTAGCTAGAGATGTGCCGGAAATATCGAGAGCGGATCGTCACGTGTCTATGTATCGTTTAAAGGCAATCATTAATATTTGACTATTAAGTTAAGTAGATATTTAGTTATACATATTTTCTATAATTGAGCTTAAATATATTTTTAATATTCTTATTCTTTTCATTTTCTAGCGCAGAATACTGCACACCTCTAGCTTCAAACTACCGATGAGAGCGGGAGTGAGTGTAAAAGTGACACCAGAGAATGGAGTGCTTTAAAGTGTGAGCGGCAGAGCTATATCTGAAATCAGCTGACGGCTGTCAAGGCATATTTTATAGCATAACTTTAGGATGCTGCTGTATAACAGATGTATAAAATGTATAACACAGCCTCAGTGACGAAACTGCCCTTAGTTAATTCAATAATTCTGTGATTCGGTTAAACTCTCGAGCGTTAATTCCATTGTCCATTAACAACGGAGAGTCGCTTATCAGCTGTGGACACCGTTGTTTCCAACTGACTGCACCAACTGTTTGGCATATCAATTTATGTGAGGAGTAATGCATGTGAGTTGTGTGCAAGTCACGTGGTTGGGTAAGACACGATGCAGATATATCTACATTAACGTCACTCTCAAATCTTATTTCATCTGAGATATTATTTCAAGTTCAAGTGTATTAAATATTATTTAACTGCATACTTTTGGGCGTTTTATTGATTATAGTTGGCTGACCTGGAAACTTTTTGGAAATTCATGTAGGTGAGTCCAAGGACTCCTCGTTCCTGGTCAGTGCTCAGTACAACGAGCCTTTGTTGACAACTGTACTGTTGTCGTTTGACAGCTGACAGGTGGTATTTTGAGTGGTGGCTGACGTGTGCGTTGGCAATGATTGATCGGGGTGCAACAGTAGCAGTAGAAGCAGAAATAAAAGCTCATGGAATTTATTTAATTTCCGCATGGGCATTGCGTCACCGTCAGGAATGGTGCCCGCATACCAGTTGAAGCCTGCTAGGCTCCAAAATAACAAAGACAATCCCAAATTTAGACCGATGCAGGGAACAGATAATGATCTCAAAATGAAATTCGAGTAAATGCTCAAAAGTGGAGGCAACGCGGCATCTCAGCAATTTGGTTGCGTTGCTCTCTTATCGTTTTAATTAGTTTTATAAAAGTTGGCAAACAAACAAACCAACAAACCAGCAAACCAGTAAACCAGCCAAATGAAAGGAGTAAGGGCGAAAGTGGGTGGAGCAGGAGTAGCAGTGGGCAGAGGGGGTAAGGACGTTAGGTTAAACATCATATTTGCTTACCGCGTAATGAAATTTTCCTACAATTTGTTGCAGGACACATGTGGAGAGTTGGGCAAATGCTCCTGGGCGTGGCTTTGAAAATGAACTTATGAAATTGCTAGTAATTAGAGGAGCAACATAGTTTCAGCTGCAGTTTAAATAGTTTCGAGTTCAAATTGCATTGAAAATGCGTTTAAAGTCAGCACTTAACATTTAATTAAACTTGAAACACATTTTAGGGACACCTTGCTTATCTCGACTATGGAATAGATAAAGGATGCAAGAATCCTTAGCACTTGCTCCTTGTCAGCTGTTTTCATTTGCATGCATATTTATAAGGAATCGCCTGAAATTAAATGCATCACTTCCGCTGGTGGGGGAAACGGTTAAATGGAAAAAAATAAAGTGAAAACTGTTGGGATTAAGCAAAACACCTTGGAATTTTCTTTGAAATTTATATGCAGCAAATAAATGAAAGCAAACGGCTTAAAAAGTTGTGCAACTGCGAAGAAAAAAAATAACTTCTTAACTCCGCTTTTATAGCGGATAAATTAAGGTGAGTCTGCAATGAGCTTAAAACAGAATTCGAAAGTAGCAAGATTTTCTAACGTCGAATTAATTTGGTTTCTTTCTTTCGCATTAACCAACAGTTTAAATAAATGTGAAATGACAGAGACCGATTTCGTAAGAGATCAAAGTTGCGCTGCTCTTTCCCGGTACTTGGGATGGTGGAAAAGGGAACGAGAATGGAACCGAAATGAACTTGATTTCAAAAACCGTGCAAAAATCGTTCAATCATTTAAGTAAAGTGCCAGGCAAGCAGCACGAAAAGGCAGCGAAACTGACGCATTCAATTCAATTGCCAGCGAAATAACCGTAAAGACATCGAAAACACGCGCGGTCGTCATAAGAGAGCGGCGATAACGCGCACACACAAGCGTACACACAATCCACACACACACACATACATACTTGCCCATACACAAATACTTGAAACACATTTTGTTTGGCTCGTCGTGTGTAGTTCTTGGCTTCTTGTCGTCTTGCTCTTTCGTGTTGTGTGGCTGCTTGAAGCGTGTCTATATTTATCCCACTCCTATACATTGCTATGCATAGCGAGCATTTTACAGTTTAGTATTTTGAAATGATCATGCGGGCGTAACAAAAGCAAAACAACAAAGCAATGAAAATTAAAAGACTGAACTGAATCGTTTGCTAGTCGTACATTTCTGTGGCCCTGCTAACCACATGGATCACTTTATCGATTTTACAAATGAAGAAGCAAAAATGCGATCGATTGTGATCTTAAATCGGAATATTGTACACAAAATAAAGATCGTGCACAGTCGCAGATCCAGAGGCCATGCACAAACTCTGAACACAGCGACACTACTGCCAACTGAACGACGGCAACAAATGAATCAACTCGGCAGCGACTGCTTGTATGAGCGCACATGAGCACTGTGATATTTTACTATATTGAAAGTGAATTTTTAAACGATGTTAAAGAATTAAAAAAAAGTGAAAAAAGTAATTGGAGATGCCGGGGATTGAACCCGGGGCCTCTCACATGCAAAGCGAGCGCTCTACCACTGAGCTACATCCCCTTCTTGATGTGAATGCGCCAAATGCTAACAAAGGTCTAATGATAACGTTTTATTTTCACACAACCACGCTAAATAAATTTTGGTTTGTACTGTAGCATGAGTCATACACAGGTTAGTACAAATTAGATTAATACTCTATTTCCCGTTTTTTTTCGGTTAGCTCGATTTTAGCGACGTGCTTTTTGTTTTTTTATTAGGCGTTAGTATGCACTGCGCACATGCAAAGCAAGGTAAATACTTTACGCTCTATTCAAAATGACTTTGCTATGCTAGTATTTCAACGGGGATGTAGCTCAGTGGTAGAGCGCTCGCTTTGCATGTGAGAGGCCCCGGGTTCAATCCCCGGCATCTCCAATTACTTTTTTGATATTTTGAAATAAATTTTCTATTATTGGAGTGTTACGATAAATGTAACTCAGGCATTCCTTCAAAATTTTAAAATTGTGGCTAATATTCAGGTTGCAACAACCAAAGTCGCTTTTCTATGTGCCCTCAGTGTGTCTGACTCTGGCCTGGTTGACTTGATTTATGCTCAACGAGGCGGCAATAATGAATTATTTATGCCGATTTACGGCTGCCAAAGCAGGTCTGCATGTCAATTGGCAGAAGCAGTGGCATTGCCAGACGGCTATCAGAATGATGGGGGTGGTGGGCGGTCAGGGGAAAAGCGAAGCACAGCTGAGCGAATTGACTTCGGGCGGCGTCTTTGACTTTTGCCTGCTATTTTAGCCACAATGCAGTCAAGTGGTTAAAGTGTGTGCGATGATGTTGGTATTGTTGGAGTTGTACAAGGATGAAGAAACATATGTATATAAGAAGTCAAAAGACTGGGCGTGGCATGAGAAATTTGTTTACGCTTTTAGAAATAGCTTAATATTAAATTCAGTATGAACCGACTATGGTCTGATTATAAATAAGCCGAAGGAAGCCAATTGATTTTCTTGAATTTATGTACAATGTTCTTTTGTGTCCTAAGAATTAAATTGGCAAGCAGCTTGACGGGCATCAAATTTCACTTGACTTCTGGCCATCAATTAGCAGTAACAGAAATCTGAAAACTCTGCAGCAGATGGCACACATCACATAAATATAATTATGCCAAGTTTCAAATAAATATGCATTCAACATTTTCAAGCATATTGAATTTAATTACCACAGCAACGTCTGTTTTTGTCAGCAATTCCCTTTATGTGTGTGGGTGTGTGTGCGGGTGTGTGTTTGAGAGTGTAATAAATATTCTATAACAATTGGCAGTCACACACACACACACACACGCACATATATTTGCCACGCGTCTGTGTGCGGACTGTCTCGGAGGACTCCAAGGCATCATTTAAATAAAAGAAAATACAAATTGAAATTGTCACTTGGAATTTATGTAATTGCATAAACACCGCAAGGACCAAGAAATAGACACTCTCACAGATACAAGCATGAAGCCAAGAAAATTGTTTATGGCCAGGCCCATTTGGTTACTAAATAATTGACGCAACAAACTAAACAAACGACATAACCTCAATTCTGTGACAGGCGTGTCATAAGTCGAAATTTGAATTTCATTTGATTTGACCAGAATTACCTCAATGGCTCAGTAATCGTTAAGCAAATTTGAATGTTCGGAGAGGCTTTCGTTCGGTTCGGGTTCAGTTCAAACATAAAATTGAAACGTATAAAAGGTATATTAAAATAAGATACACAGTCTTATTGAAATGTCTGCTTATTATATTTTTTTTGTAATATTTAGAACATTCTGTTGAGCTGCTATAATCAGCTATACATGTCCGCCTGTCTATATGCGAACTAGTGTCTCATTTCTATAGCTATTTTTATGCACGCATATCTTAAAATCGGATAACAATCATATAGCTGATGTTGGAAAAGAGGATGAAACTATTCGCTATTAAAATACTATTATATGGCTTTGTTTTAATTAAGGATTGTGATTTAATTTTAAGATTTATTTTTACACCACACCACTTTCAGTATGCCCAGATATACTTATAGTAGAAAATACTCCAATAATAGTGTTGCATAATGTTATAATTTGATTAGGGCATTCCTATAGCTGCCATAGCCAACAATCGCTAGGAAATAGTACGAAAATCTAGTATGTTATTTTGTAATTGAGACCTAATGTGCACCTAATCGTCAGCAAGCCGTAGACAACCTACTTTTCTTGATTTTAGTTTTAAATGTAGAATTTGGCAAATACTCTCTTAATATATGATTAGTGGCAATTGTGGTTCAATAACAAAAGAAGAGATTTTGTGTCTTTTACTAAGTCAATATACCCTTAAAACTAAAGTGTCCTTGGTAATCGATAACTAAAATTTCTTACCTAATTTGTAGTCAAAGGTGTTTCCATTATTTAATTGGTTAAATGGCAACAGAGTCCTTTATTGGTTTTCAGATGGGCTTTAAGATGCACTTTAATCACATTGAAAGTGCATTTAAAATTCTCTTTCAGCAGCAGCGTCATAATCAATATCAATGTTGTTCTGGGAAAGTGAAAAACTATATATCCGCTTTGTGTGGAATGAAGCAACTATTATATGGGAAGTACTCTTGTATCGGTAGGAATTCATAATGCATTCTATATCGAGACATTTTGCATACAAATTCAATTGTGCGTGCGTGAAAATTGAATTCCCAGAAGACTACAAACATAATGCAATTATATTAACATACAGAAATAATACATAGTGTACATATGTACATTCATACATACATACGTACATCTACTTATGTCTGAACATTATGTCGAAATTCAAATGCCCAGCTATTTTGTGGGATTTGGTTGAGTACAATTAAAGCACTAAGCTATCCATTCGGCCACTGATAATTGCAATTGCAAGTGTCAAAAAAGGAAGGAACTAAGCCCCCAAACTCGAACTCGAACCCAAATCCAGATCCCCAACATAAAGAACGGCATTCAGCTATCCTGGGTCAGGCCCAGTGCCGACTTCAACAAAATCACGTTTCAATTAACACACATGGTCAAGCCAACTCGCTCGTCCTGGCCATATTCATATGTGAAACACGCACGCACCGTACCGCCCTCCCCTACCGCATCCCCGCCCTTGTCAGCCTGGTCCTGGACATCATAATTCCAGCCACAATTCCCATACACCGCAAAAACAACACTGGAGCACAAGCCAAACTCTGTCTGGTAATGCAGGGCAGGGTCTAAAATTTGAAGTTGGAGTTTGGCCTCCTCCCCCCGACACTGTTAGCCATTTGGGCCTGTTACCCTGTTACCAGTTGCTGCAGTTTGTCGAGTTCTATGGGGCGCATGAACTAATTACGTTAATATGCGACAACGTTTTCATAGCCGAAAAATGTATGCGCCACACGGCGGGAGGTCTACGTCCTCGTAGGACACTGCGAGGGGCATCCAAAATCAGTGGACCCAGCAGCCTAAAAGTGGAATGGTGAATTGCGGTTGGGGTCACTGCAATTGGGAAACGCAATGTGGCTCAAATGGGTTGATCGACGCACTGGATGGCACAGACAAACAGAAGGCAACCACAGGCGAAACCAGAGGCTGCTTAAATTATAACACTTGCTGCGTATTCAATACCCCGGGAGCACACATTTGATATGAATGTTTAATTAAATAAATGCAAATATACCATACATATGTTTCAATTCAGTATTAATACGCTGCTACATGTGTAAAAATAAACTTTTTGTATATATCAGTTATGTAGTATAATTATTTTTTTATTATTATTATTATTATTATTATTGTTATTATTAGTATTATTATTATTATTATTATTATTATTATTATTATTATTATTATTATTATTATTATTATTATTATTATTATTATTATTATTATTATTATTATTATTATTATTATTATTATTTTTATTATTGTTATTATTATTTTTATTATTATTATTATTGTTATTATTATTATTATTATTATTAATGTTATTATTATTATTATTATTGTTATTATTAGTATTATTATTATTATTATTATTATTTTTATTTATTAATTTTATTATCATTATTATATTACAGACATGTTCGACGACTGGTCTTATGTATCAAAATACGAATCGTGCATCAACCATCCTTATAGGATAATTTGGAATTTTCGTCTCTTACATTTTGTAGCAATACTTAACTGATCACTGTGCAACCTGATTGAAAAGAGGTTCTTAACTGAAATATAATGCCGTGAAAATTTATGTAAGAACGTCAACTGGAATTAAATTACTTTATTACTAAATTAATGCAATTATAATTTTAATTTATTTCAACTCTGTGGCGTAGCGTGCCTTGGTGGGGACCTGTATAAAGTCGTTTTGTGGGCCCTGATGAAGGCCAAAGATTTCTCAAAAAAAATGTTTGATTTATAAAATCATTTAAAGTTGATGATGACTTTAGTTATCTAAAGTTGCTGCGTTTATTTAAGAGGCAAATTTTCAAGTTATTAATATTCTTAGAAAGCTCTATTACTCAACCCTTTGGCTGGTTTTTAAATGCATTTCAAATCACTGAATTTATTAACAAAAGGTGTTATCCAAGATTTGGTCTTGTCCACCGATTCAAGAACACATTTTGGGTTTCCAATTGCTTTTTGCAAAAACTGATAGGCAATCAGAAGAAGGAACTGGGCATCCAGATCGACCAACTTTTTCGGAACGAATTCAACGCATTGGGCCAAATCTTTTACAAGAGGAATAATATTTGGAGCGATGTTTGCGACTGCCTCTAAAGCAATTTGGCTGCAATCAGAAGCCTTTATAAGGTTTATTTCCGCAGTGACGGGCTTATAGGCACCCAAAACCTGTGAATAGAAGAAGTGCATTATTAATATAATATAAGTCTAAGCTATGATTAGGCTATGATTAAGTTCTAGTTCATACCAAAAGACAGGACAGCAAAAGCGTTATCTTAATTATCTTCATCCTCAAAGCTTTCTGTATAAATTCACTGCGAAATATGAAATAAATTATCATAGGTGCGTTCTATTTATAGTGATTTTTGTATATCTAATCGCGACTTGAAAATACCCTGCATTTAATTGATAAAAGTATTTTTTCTTTCCTAACTTTATAACAACTTTTTAGATAATCTAGCACATGGAATCGAGATACCCTCTGGGTCCGATAGACTTATTTTACAATTCGTTTCGATTGGTTCGCTTTAACTAGATGGAAGTCTTAGTTTCGCTGGTTATGTAATTTGTAGAAAATTTAATAATTTAAATACAGAAATATATGTACAAGACCATGGGCGTCAGTACAAGATTTAGGCATAAAAAGTATGATTTTTGCTCAGTTCTATATCTTGAGCTCTATAATCCCAGTACATGGTATTTCAGTTACAATTACCTGTAATCTAATTTTATCCCAGACTCATGCGCCTAATTGATGTCTTTCCTACTTCTTAATATATATTATTTGTATCCATTTGGAATTATAGACAATCAAAATGAATTGATAACTTAAATTTCCAAAGGGGCCGCCCCCAGTGAGCTTAGAAGACTTTTACTGTTTGGACTTTAGGCGATTAAAAATACGAACGTGTTGAATGTCAATTATCATATCAGGTGTAGAACATGCAAAAACCCAACAGCATTATCCAAAACTCTAATCCTGCTCAAAACGATTTTGCATTCATAATCGAGGAATACATGAAACTCAGCTTCATCAAGGACAAGAGCAGCAAATGTGACACAAGCTGTACAAATCCCGAGCTGACCATCAGACCATGTGACCCTCCGAACATCTGCTCATCAAACTGTTGGACAGACCACCACACCACACCACATCAGACCAGAGTGGACAGAACGGACAGGTTGGGCCAACCATACACATTCGATCATTCATTCACGTATGCACACAAAGCCCCAGGGGAGCTGCATCTCCTTAATGCGTCAGTTGCGTGCTCCACAGCCGAAGGGGGCGTAGGGGAAGGGATGAGGAGGGTATGTGTGTGGAAAAGAGATGGGAAATGGGGAGCAGGGTCTCGTCAATGTCCTTATCGTGCCAGTGCTGCTGACAGCGCCTGCTGTCATTCATTCATTAATGCATTTTCCTGATTTTCACTCATTTAACTCCATAGATTTTTCATTTTGCCTATTACTGGAGCTGCCCTGTTGTGCCCAGGACCTTCGTCCTGTTTTCCTGTACTTCTGCTTGCCTCGCACTCTTCATTTTAGAGTGCTATGCTATGGTATCGTGTGCTATGAGCGCCTGGAGCTATGCTTCATTTACTTTGTTGTCAGTGGCCATTAGTTTTGACGCACTTTGGGCCAGAAACAGGACGAGCACCAGGATCAGAGCCTGGACCAACTACCAGGTAGCAGGTAGCAGTTGTTACCGTTGATGAGTATGCTCCATTGCCGATGGGGTTTTGGCAGACCCATGCGTATACGCAAAGTGATTGGTGTGGCATCTTCAGTGGAGTTGCATGCCACAAGGGTTGGGGGTGGGGCAAATACTTTCATCAGTCACAAGTGAAAACTTTTTATTACAGCTTGTTTAATCCTTTTCACAAGGTTTGACTTACTTGTGTGCTAAGCGGAACTCAAGACTTTAAATAGGTTACTGTTTTAAAATTATCTTTAAAATGGAAAATATTTTGTCTACATTCATTAAAAGAGCTTAAAATATTTGAGATGTTTATCGGGGCTTTTTAAGGTTAGCTTGCTTCATATGTTATGAAATAAGAAAATAATATAATTTTTGCTGTTACTGTCTGAGAATCTAAACCACATTTTGTCCAAGAATTTCGGAATAAAATTCACCTTTGTCTTCACCTTTGAGTTTTCTTGAGCTCCATTTGTAATAAAAATTTATTGTTAAGCAGTAACTTATTTATTATAAGCAATATTACCTTAGTAAACCAATTTACAAGATGTAAATTTGTTGACCACAGAAGTGTTTTTTTTTTAATTTAATTTAAAATTGTTATCAATACTTTAATTTTTTACATATTTCTTAATTTAACTGTTGTTCCTAATCAACTTAAATTAAACTATTTATAATATTTACAATTAGGGTTTCAACTACAAGTTATATAAGTGATTATGGCGAGAGTTGATAGTGCTGGGTCTACATCCAGATTCGAACTCATCACAGCATGATAAGTTTTCAATGTGACAGGTCGGCAGCTTGGTACTCTGAGCTATTGCATAGAAGTGTAATATAAAATGAAGCTTAAATAATTACAAATTTAGACCTGACTGGAAACCAAACTGGCGAGCTATATTAAAACCAGACTGTCACTTGATTAAGAAGGAGTTAGGTAAAATAAAAATTCCCGCTTGAAAATGGCGACAAAATTGCAGCTGAAGAAAATAAATTTGGTTGAAGTGTGCGGCGCCTTGAAGTATGCTACGAATTTAACTAGCAACTATAGCAAGGACTAAAGAAAAGAGGGTGCTTGGACTGTCCCTTCTTGCCCAGACAATTTGAGGCAATCATGCACTCGTTAATCTTGCTCAGAGCCCAAAATTAATAGTTAACCTGGCTGAAAAAAACGGAAACTGGTGGTATGAGTGGGGCGTGTGCGGACCTGGGACATGGTCAGGTTGTTGTATAGGGTCGAAAGAAAAATGTGTTGTCGAGCAAATTAAACTCGTTCTAAATACATTACGATAGAGCTGGCCAGCTCCTGTCGCGTTCAAGGAGCTGCTGCCCAGAAAGACAAACAGAAGCGTCGGGTGACAGACAACAACAACAACAACAAGCAGTGACTAAACAAGATTAATTATACCTGAAAGCCAAAGTCAGTTACTCGCTGCCAGGCGTAGCCTTTTGACTTTTGAGCAGAGCCAGGAGAGCCAGCAGAGCTCAGATGCTAACGCCGACGTCGAAGTCGAAGTCGGCGTCGCCGCCGCTGCCGCTGCCGTCGGCAATGGCAGCAGCGAAGTCAACAACAATTCCTTGTCATTGCCCTCGAGCGTCATTTAGTATGGAACATTGTCCTGATTCGGCCACCAGGACTGCACCAAGGACGAAGGACATCGCATGGACTTTGACTTTTGTTTACTTGCTGTCTCTCACTATTTCTTTTTTTGGTTGTTGTTACTGTTGTTATTGTTGTTTAAATGCTCGGAAAATCGAGTTGTAGATAAAACGCAGCTGAAGCTTTAGAAGTGTCGTCTGTATTTGAGAAAAAGTCACTTGAGGGACGAAAATTCTTTTGCTATGGAGCTGGGCACTTAACAACTCAAAAGTAAGGAGAGTAATAAATTTATTGAAATACTTAAATTTAGTTAAGCGAACGGATTTTAAAGGAGTGTCGAATTCAAATGTTCCAGAACTTGGTTTAGGTTTGACTAAGCTAAAAACCTTTCATCCAAATTGTAAAACTAACTTACCAAATTGTTATTATATACATTATTTATTAAAGTGTGATTTAAGTAACTATTTTATTTATTTTTAAATAATTGTTATATAGTTGTTAAGTCTGCACAAGCGTTCATCACAAAGTATAGTCTTTGTTCTCCACTCCGATAGATTAATCCATCATCGAAACTATTTGGTCGTTCTATTTAAAAAATGGTCTTATTCTATATATAGATACTTACTAACTTAAGGCTTGTCGATAATATATTATACAATTATAAACTTATTTATTAGTTTCTTTCTCGTAGTCATAGAGCACCTACTAGTATGTTACCACAATATTACAATTTTAAATGGGATCCAGGTGATTTAATAATAATTTTCAATGTTTCGAAGAGATTGGTTCTAGTTATTTTTATAGGTTAGTCCCCATAAGTTAGAACCATCGGTATATATTCCTTTTCCATCTTAGCTAACTTGGAATCTCTTTATTTTTCCTACAGCAATCCTTTATCAAACGAAGCTTACACCTTTCACCCCTTCCATTATCCTGTTTTTCCCTACTTGTTCTCGGATTGTTGTTCGAGGGTAAAATGTTTTCATTGTACGAGTATGGAAAATGCTGGCAGACGATTTAGCTTTCAGTGCTTTGCTTTGTTTTGTTTTGTTTAAATTTTGTTGCTGCCTTTGTTATTGTTATTGCAACAAAGCTGAATGTGTTTTTGCTGTTGACACCTGAAATGCAAACACATTTGCCACAGACGCCGCACAGCAAACGGGATTCAAATTCTGATTCTGATTCAGATTCGGTTTTGCATCTGCTCATGTGCATGTGTTAAAGTTATTTGTGTGTGAGTGTGTGTGTGTGTGTGTGCGTGTGTGTGTGTGTGTGTGTGTGTGTGTGTGTGTGTGTGTGTGTGTGTGCGTGTGTGTTGGCCTGTATTTTGGCCATATTTTAGGTATGTTTGTGAGTCTGTAGTTTTCCATGCCATTGCCAACTGGCAGTTGGCAGCCTCTGTCGTTTTTTCTTAAATGAAACAATCTGCAAGGACAAATTCATGCTTTCGTTTACTGAATACAAGCAATGGGTATACTTGACATTTGACCTCATTGATGGATATCACATTGCAATTTCGACTTGTGTTAAGCACAGCACAACTTCAAATATGCCGAATGAAATATAGTATCCGTTAATGAACACAATAAATTTCAACATTGCTTTTAAATCACAATGTTAAAGCATAAAAGGCATTAGAAGACAGACAGATTATGCCGTGTCTATTCTTCATCCCACTCTCTTTAACTATATGTTCCGATTAGAGTATCTTAGAAGTTTATAGAACTTCAAAAGGAGAGATTTTGCAGGACTCACTTCACCCCTGGGCTGACCTTTGACTGCATTTGCATTAAGTACCACTTAACATGGAATCCCTATATTTTATGCAAAATCTGTATCTGTATCTCTTTGATACAGTGGAGTATAAATAAATTCCGAAGAACATCTAAATCTTTTTGAAGCTGAATATCTTCGAGTCTCCTGTACTTTCCAATAACAGAACACCTCTTTTTGCACTTTTTGTACTATTTTCTGGTCAATTCTTACATACAATTACGTATGGACAACTCTTCTTTTTTATATTCAAATTAAAATTCGTTTTAATTCACAAAAAAATAGTTTTTGTCTGCGAATGATTTAACAATTAATTTAATAATTTAATGCAATCAAAAGTCTCATCTTGATATCAATGAAAATTTGACAGTTATTTGCTGTTTGATTGATTTATTAGTTAATAAAACAATCAAATCGTACGTTAAACATGTAAAAATAATAATTTCTGTTAAAAAATTATGCCTGACCTGGTTACTGTAGCTCTTTTCAACCCTAGAAGGTAGTCCCGAGCTAACAAAGAGAATGTTAACCTCGGGACACATTTGTTAATTTAATAAACAAGTTTATCAAATTCATTAACTAACAAAACACCAAAAATAAGAACATTTTTAGAAATTATATTAAATGACCCAAATCTTTTTATAATTAAAAAGTCTTTCAAAACAAAAACTAACTAAACTTTTAAACTAAAATTAACTCTCTGTTTACGATCAATTCGATGTTTGGGTGTTTTTCCGTCCATCTGTCCGTCTATCTGCCTGTCTGTTCGTCCGTCCGTCCGTATGAGCACCTAGATCTTTTAAATCTGAGCTGAAATACCAGGCCAATAGAAATAGTCAGCAGGTTTCATTACATAACAAAAAGGTTTGTTTATACACGTGCACAGATCGGTTTCTGCCAAACCCATGTGCACTGCCTCCCTCTTCCACCCACTCTCTGTTAACGATCTCTTCGCTGTTTGTCCTTTTGTCCGTGCGTCTGCCCGTCTGTCTGTCTGGCCGTCTGTCTGTCCGTCCGTTCGTCCGTATGAACACCTGGATCTTTTAAATCTGAGCTGAAATACCAGGCCAACAGAAATGGTCAGCAGGTTGCAATACATCAAGTAAATAACCAAAATGGTTTGTTTATACACGTGCACTGCCTCCCTCTTCCACCCACTCTCTGTTTACGATCTCTTCGCTGTTTGTCCTTTTGTCCGTGCGTCTGCCCGTCTGTCTGTCAGGCCGTCTGTCTGTCCGTCCGTCTGTCGGTCCGTCCGTATGAACACTGTCTCGCTCTTCCACTTACTCTCTGTTTACGATCTATTCCCTGCGGTAGAGCGCACGAACGGTTTGTGTGTCCGTCCGTCTGTCTGTATGTCAGTCTGTCCGTCCGTCTGTCTGTCTATCTGCCTGTCTGTCCGTCCGTCCGTCCGTATGAACACCTGGACCTTTTAAATCTGACCTGAAATAGCGGGGCAACAGAAATAGTCAGCAGGTTGCAATACATGAAGTAAATAAGAAAAATGGTATGTTTATACACGTGCACAGCTTGGACTCCCGCCAAACCAAAAAGGTTTGTTTACACACGTGCACTGCCTAGCTCTTTCTTCCACTCTCTGTTTGCGATCTCTTCGCTGTTTGTCCGTCTGTCCTTCTGTCTGTCCGTCTGTCTGTCCGTCCGTCTGTCTGCATGTCTGTCCGTCCATCTGTCTGTCTGTCCATCCGTCCGTTTGACCACCTAGATCTTTTAAATCTGATCTGAAATACCAGGCCAACAGAAATGGTCAGCAGGTTGCAATACATCAAGTAAATAACCAAAATGGTTTGTTTATACACGTGCACAGCATCCCTCTTCCTCCCACTCTCTGTTTACGATCTCTTCGCTGTTTAGGTGTTTGTTCGCTGCCCCCGTTTGAGCGCCCGAACGGTTTCTGTGTTTGTTCGCTGTCATTTATGGCGCCAACAAGGAGCACTCTCTGTTTACTGTTTACGTATGCTCCCGCTCTCTACTCTCTGCATCAACAGTGCATCAACAGTGCATTAGCAGTGCATTAACAGTGCATTTACAGTGCATTTACAGTGCATTAACAGTGAATTAACAGTGCATTTACAGTGCATTTACAGTGCATTAACAGTGCATTAACAGTGCATCAACAGTGTATTAACAGTGCATTAACAGTGCATTAACAGTGAATTAACAGTCCATTTACAGTGCATTTACAGTGCATTAACAGTGCGTTTACAGTGCATCAACAGTGCATTAACAGTGCATTAACAGTGCATCAACAGTGCATTAACAGTGCATTAACAGTGAATTAACAGTGCATTAACAGTGAATTAACAGTGCGTTAACAGTGCATTAACAGTGCATGCTAAGTGAATGTTAATGTTAATGCACTGTAGATGCACTGTTGATGCACTGTTAATTCACTGTTAATGCACTGTAAATGCACTGTTAATTCACTGTTAACGCACTGTTAATTCACTGTTAATGCACTGTTAATTCACTGTAAATGCAATGTTAACGCACTGTTAATGCAATGTTAATGCACTGTTAATGCTCTGTTGATGCACTGTTAATTCACTGTTAATGCACTGTTGATGCACTGTAAATCCACTGTAGATGCAGTGTTAATGCAATGTAAATGCACTGTTGATGCACTGTTGATGCACTGTTGATGCACTGTTGATGCACTCTTGATGCAATGTTAATGCAATATTAATGCACTGTTGTTGCACTGTTCATGCAAAATTAATGCACTGTTGATGCACTGTTAAGTCAATGCTAATGTTAATGTAAATGTTAAATAATTTTTGCATTGCGACCTGCTGATCCTTCTGTTCGCCTGGTATTTTAGCAAGAATTATTAAGGATTTTGGGCACTGGAAATCGCAGCGGTCAAGCAAAAAAAAATTGGCTAAAGGCCAAAATCGAAGATTTCATTGTGTGAAACACCAGGCGATCAGAACCAGCAGCAACCGACAGACTGTAATTTAAATTCAATTACAGAGAGTAGAGTTAGCATACTCCTGGTGAATCAGCTATAAAAATCGTCACTTTTAGCTGATCGCTGATGTTTTTCGCTAATCTAGGGAGCTCACGAGCTGCACATATTTTAACAAAAATACCAGGCAAACAAAATTAACAGCAGCTTGCTATGCACAAAATTATTTGGATTGAAAATTCTGTTGTATCTTACTGTGATTTCTTTTCGCCTGAGAATTCGTATTCCAGCTGTAATACCAAGCGAACAGAACTTTCAGTAGATCTCAAATCCAAAATTCAAACTAAACAAACTGATATCAGAGAAAGAGCTATGGCACTTTACATGTACGGTAACATTATAACTATCTTCACCAAGTTTGATCCGGAACTGACGACTATAACCTCATGCTCTCATTGGACAAATTGGTTGACAGTCGGCTCGCTCGACTGTAGCCTTTCTTACTTGTTTGTTCTAAGTATAGATATTTATTTACTTAATTTAATTCCTACAAAGTTAAAATTTTTATCAAATAGTTATATAGAATTTATGTAAAAGCATTTGGTATTCCAGTACAAAAGATATTTTTAGAATAAAAATATTTTTATGGATTATTTGACAGTGGAAATGTCGAGTTACTTTATCCACAAAGAGTAACCTTCGAGTGAACAAATAATTAGTTCGCTCATGCTTGAATAGAACAAATTGAAATTTCTCTTGAACTTTTGCTTAGAGCCACCTGCAACAATTGATACAATTTTCCATTGGTCTTAACCATTACGAAATGAACTTTTTGCTTTTGGCCCCGATTTGACCTCTGGTTGTGCAATGGCAAAGTCAAAACTAAAACGGTTTTGTGCATTTCGACGATTACCCAACGCAGCGTTGCATAATTTTAGCATCAAATATTTAACGTAAATCTTTTGTGCACAATCAAACAGTTTTAGCTGCTTCACGATTCCCGTGCGCTCTTCTGTATTTGCCAAGTTTCCAAAGTTTAACTAGTTTTATTTTCCACTTTTTTCCATCGCCAAAGCGCAGTCAAGCAAACGTCTAAAGGCAAACAAACTTTTCCACCAGCGTCAGTTAATTTAGTCAGTTCAACGCTCACTTTTCTCCGTATTCAACCTCACTTTACCTTAGTTGAATGAAATGCAGCGAAAGCAAAAAATTCCCTGAGTAAATTCCGGGAGCATTACGACCACGTTTAATTTCATCCGCCGCCGCAAAGTATGCAATATTTTTTTAACATTCCGCGTTAGTAATTTTTTTTTGAATTTCAACTAAATCAACATGGAATTTTCACTGGTATTTCAATACAAATTAAATTATAATGAAGACATGCACCGAGGTACAATAACAAAGTTGCTAAAAATAAATAAAAAATGCTTTTAAAATAGTTGCTAGTTTAAGAATAAGTTGTAATAAACAATTAAATTAAAGTTAAAATAAAATACCATGTGATTTTTCGTTTACTTAATACTACAAATTTATTATACACAATTTTGTTTTGTTTAGATAAAGCTGTCAATATTTGTTAACCCATTAAAATAAGAAGATTTTTTCGCACAACTAGCTATAAATCGGCTAAAATTAAGTCCCCGCCCTGACACAAACTTTTCCTACCCACTGACTGAAGAGTCATCGCCTTAACTAAGCAATTAAGCATGTTTTAAATATAATATACGACAATTTATATCAAAGCTTGCAACGCACAAAATAAATGGTGCAGAAAATAAGGTGCACTAAATCAGTGCAGTTTTCATATCGGCAAACATTATTCACAGATTTCTCGTTTTGTTTATTTACAATACATATTTGGACCCCACCCCACCCCGCATCACTTCTGGGCCATAGGCAAACTTTATGTTTTGGCCAAACTGCAGCAAGTGGCCATATTTTATGTTCTTTGAGAACTGCTAGAAAACAGAATATGCAAATTTATGGTTAGACAAAGTTGTGCAGACATCGGGGGAAAATAAAATTGTGGCAACACCTGCAAAAGTCAACTAGACATCTAACTGTGCAACTGTCTCCAGAGCTTTAAAGAGCTTGAGTCTTTTAATTTCCCACTTAATTCGATTAAAAAGTCAGTTTTCTGAATGTGAATCTTAGCTTTTTATATTGTATTAAATTGTGTGGATTAACAGATAGTTGGGACTATTTGTTGTAGCTTTTTGTTCAATCGCTTTGATTTGTGTCTGCTGCAATAAATTGAACCCTTTAATCGTTTCCCAAACTTGGCCTTAGTCAACTTATTATTCTAAGTGGTTTTTATGTAGAGTTTCTTTTCCGGGTATTTGCCCAATCAAAAAGTTGTAAAGCGGCTTTTGTGCCAAAAGTTGTTGCCTTTGTATTGGCTCTTTACCTGGCGGCGCATTTACCTCCACTTTGGCCTAACATTTCAATTAGAAGGGCAGCACAATTTTTTTGGTGTTTTTCTGCTGATCAATTGGGGGAAAGTTTTTGCTAGCTAAACAATAGAATCCGCTCAGAAATTGTGCAGGAGTGGCCCGAAAGCAAACTTAAATTTATGCTCTGACCGAGAGTTGAGTTTATCTTGCTTAACCCAAGTCTCTCCACCAAAAATCTCTCCTCTTCCTGCACAACTCTCAATCGTAACCCCAAAGCCAAACCCAGCACTAATTTGTCCTCGTTATGCAAGGTAAGCCATTCATTTCACCTTGGTAAAGTGGAGGTAAAGGTAAAGGCATAGCTTAAGGTGGAGCACAAGAGGCGCCGCCGTCTGGATTTGCTGCTTCCGAACTACAGGAGTTTAAGAATCTAGGAGTAGGTGAATCGGGGAGTGGGAGAGTAGGGTAGTCGCTGATTCTCAGCTCAGACTCCTTCGCTTAACTTGCACATAATTTACGCACGCACATTTGTCGCTTGCTATTTCACTCGCACACATACCCACGTTCCATCCCTGGCATAAGTTAATGCGTCTTTATAGGCAATAAAATTCAAGTTTCTTGGCTGCCTGCTCCCTTCTTTCTCTGCTTTCTGCTTGTTAAATTTTTCATGAATAAGTTTCGCCTCCTATAAGTTTCCACTCCCATTCCATCAGCTCACCACCTTTCGGAAAAACTTTGGACAAAACTTAACAGAATTTAGTGGCCAACTGAACTGGGCGAAAGAGTCTGGGCAAGAGTCTGCAATTTGGTAACATGGCTGGTCAAAGGCTCCACCGTCACCCCTCCCACGCCCCTTCTCCGCACCTCCCCCTTTATGCCATTGGCAGCCAGTTGTTGTTCTTGTTAATTCAAGCGTTTGGTTAGTGCAAAATTAAGTTTGTGGTCTGGTCCAACAGCTCTGCACAGTTTCTCTGCTGCCGAAACATAATTACTAGATAATTTTTATAAAGTTTGGGAAAGCCATGTCTGCTGCTTGCGGATAAGACAGGATTATGTCGAGTGCTGCATTCCACTTGAAGTGGAAATCGGTAAGATATGAGATATATTCTCCAATAGCATCTTAATCTATTCTAAATTGACTTTAAGCTGTTCAGGAATCGAATGCAATTTTATTCCACTCTTTTCGCTTTAGTGGGCTTTCAGAATGGGTTGTTATTAAATGGATAAGTGATGAACTAGGATAGATCATACAAAATGTATAAATCATCAAATGAGACACACAACAATCGATCGATTCAACTTTAAGAGGTATACAATTTTGTATAATATTAAGTATCAATTAATATGATTGTGATATTATTCTAAAATATGTCAAGCACATTAAAAGCTTTATATTAAATTAAACAAACCGTTAATGGTATTTTAGTAAAACTATTACTTTGAATTTTTTATAACTTTTATTTTTAGGGTGCTCTTTAAACTATTCAAAAAGGTTCAATTACTTAATTTTGAGTTGCTACTCCCCAGCAGAGTTTGCACTTAAATCGTCCCATAAACTAAGCATTAAGTGCCCCCAGGGCATTTATTGAAACGTGAATAACCGGAGATGTGACCAAACCCTTTCCCATTCCCCTACCCAGACAGCTAGTCGTCGTCTTTCAGTTTCAGGACTCAGTTGGAACAGGTAAGGGTGGTATGGGGCAGACACGGACATACACACATGTACACACAAATATGTTCACACACATATTTGTATGTAAATGATTTACTATGTTGTTGATGCCTTCAGGTGTACGACGTGTTGTGTAAATATTTTGTCTGACACTATTAAAATTTACTAAAAACAAATGGCTCACAGCTTAACATGTGTGTGTACGCCACAGCAGTTTTTAATTAACGTGATTAAATTAATTTCATGAGTTCGTCTCTCTCCTTCTCGCTCTGTCTCTCTGTCTTTCTGTCTTGCTCTTTGTTCGTATCCGCATCAATTGCAGTCGTTTGAGCTTTTATACTCTGCAAAATGGATACTCTCGATGAAGGGTATAATGAACATTTTAAAATGGCTTGATACACACTGAAAGTAATTTTAGAGTTGACCAATGTGAGCCAATAGTCAAAAAGAAACCAAGTAAAGTGATGAAACATGTCTTGTTATACAGGGTATTCTTCGCCGTGCAGACTCTTTCAGAGCACCCCTATCGGTGGAAATCCACTTAAAGCGACAATTTAATTTCCATGCGTTCGTTGTGAGAGGACAACGGCGACCCTGACATCAACAATGATAACGACAACGACAACGTCGACGACAATGACGTAAACATAAACGCCACGTAACGTGTAATGTATAACGTGAAATGTCTCACATGTCTCATCAACGTCAGAACACAACAACTTTTAACTCCCTCGGATCCCTCGAAGCCCTAGCCTCCCCCGAATCTTCTTCCCCTGGATCTCTGGAATCCTTTGGACAGCAAAGCGTTTGTGAGAGTCGTGTAGCATCATCATTAACAACATCATGTGGAAGTGCACGTCTCTGCCTTAACCCAAGCTGGGAAATGGTTGGGGTTGTTGCTGTAGAAAATATAACAATTTTTATAACTCCGAGTCCATAATTGTTGGCTAATAAGCCATGTTGAGGTATCATCATCTCAAGCACAAATGGACAGACTATTATGTAGATTCAAGTAACTGCAGTTTGGCAACATATTTTAGTAAGAATGACAGCTCCATCGTCTGGGGGTCAAAACATGCCATCAGAGGCAGTCAAGGGGTTAAAGCCGTCGCTTTTGCTGCGCATTTGTGTGTGAAATAGACAAGTTGCATTCCAGTGTCAGTGTATTTGTGTGTCTCGAACTTTTTAAAAAAGAGCAAGAGACTTGTGTTCTAAAAGAAAGGCAAGAAAAACTTGCTCTGAGTCAACTTTTCTTTTCGCAGCCCGTTTTTTTCTGCCATGTGTCAGTTAGATGTCGTTTTCTCCTATGCAGACACCTGGGGAATTTAATGTGCATGCGTGCTCTTAGCATACAAAAACTTATCAGTCGCTCCCTTGCATAACTGTTGTGTGTAGTGTATAGCTTAGATCAAAATTCATAACCAAACATGCAAAATGGTTGCATAGGAAATCATACTCGCATTAAGTCTGTATAAATATATTTTTCGTAAAACTAGATTAAGTTGCCACAAAAGGTAGCAAAAAGCTTGAAAAAAAAAAAAAAAAAAAATGGAAATTTTTAACAAGCGGTAAGATACTTTGCCTACAGATCACTTCAATATTCATTTTATATTTCAATCGTGCCTAACGCTGCAGTAGTTCCATTTCACCATTACTTTCACAAGTTACCTAATATAACTGTGCTTATCAATTGCGTCAGAAGTGCGTTTCAACAAGCAGAGTGGCGCAGCGGAAGCGCGCTGGGCTCATAACCCAGAGGTCCGAGGATCAAAGCCTTGCTTTGCTATGTGGAAAGTTACCAAAAATTCTTTTTTATTCTCAACCCCAATAACATTGAATAAAACACTTTCGTTTAAATTTATTTCATGTGTTTTTATTGTATTTCATTTTTTGTTTGTTGATGTTTGTTTTTTTTTAATGTTTTACTTTACCGCTAAATAACTTTAAATGTTGTATTTTCTTTATCATATTTATTCATACAACTTGTTCTTATAGTTGTTATTATTTCTTTTGCATGTTGTTCTTGTTTTCGCGATTGCAACAATATCGCTGTTTGCTGTGCATCTCTTTATTTATATTCATTACTGATTTTGTTTTTTACATGTATATAATAACTAAATTTGCTTTATAATAATAAATATAATAATAGTTAATAATGATTTCATTTTATTAAATATCTTTAAAAAATGTTCATTTTAGGAGTATAATTATCATCATAATTTCTTATCATTTTACCATCGTCATCGACTTCAAATGAACTGTAAATAAGTTACATGCTTTTCTGTTTATTATTATTTTGAATTCTTCTTTATTCATTAATTAATCATTTTCCATCGCTCAATTCATTACTGCCTGAATCTTATGAACTATTATTTCAATTTATCATTGTTTTTGTATATATGTATAGGTAATTGTATATACTAGTTAATTAATTAATATATATGTTAAATACAAAAATACACACGTGTTATGTATGCATGTCAAATAAACCTCCAAAAAATACAATATGAACACAAAATTAAAATTAAAGAAAAAATTATAAAAAACCAACAACAAACATTTTTTATGAATATCACAAAAACATAAAATAAAATGTATAATAATTGAGATAAAAACATAGAGCATAAACATAATTGTGAACTATATAGTTAAAACAATATCTGGACTACGCCTGAAGAACAACACGTTGGCCGTACATATAAAAACATATAGAAAAATTCGTTGATATCACCTGACAAAAATGAAAGACTACTTACATTTTAGAAATGTATATGTATGTATATACATATGTAAGTATATAATATAAGTATGTATAATGCATTGATGTATTCAATGTGCATTCAAGTCAAATTATAACTATTTTATAATATTCGCACACTAAAATTGTTCACACCTAGTTACTGTTATTTTCTTAACTCCATTTCCTTATTCGTTTCGACCGATTGTTCGGATTTTTGTAGTACAATAAATTTCATTACGTTTCGTTACGTTGCAACATTGAATTTTTTGTTCTTTACTTTTCAATAAACACATCACATCATATTCACAATTAATAATTATAATAATCTAATAGTTTATATTATGTGTACATGTACATATAAACTAAAATTAACAATAATAACTATGACTTATGCTCAAACATAGTACTCATTAATACATTTATAATAATTATTTTTTTGTTTATTTTTCTTTTTTTTTTATTAATTTTACTGGTTCTGCTATTATAAATCGAAAATTTCAATCGCGCCATTTACAGCGTCATATAATTACGTAAGTTGCAAGGGTTATCATGTATGTAGAGCTAAACAAACTAAGAACTATTAAACTAGATTTTATGTAAGTATCCGTTAAAATTATTCAATATATATTCAATATAAAGTTGTTCTCAATAGATGATCATGACATTCGCTTGATAGGACTTTAAGGCAAATAAAAGTTTCTTTTCTAGTTTACATACACTCGAGATTCTCATATCATACACCCTCGTCACTCGTCATGCAAGTAATTCCATGAGACTACCGAAAACCGACTATCGATTTCGCACTCTCTACTCACGACTCACGACTATCGAACCAGGACTCACACTGATTCGAAAGTCAACACAAATCGAGAATTGCTAAGTAAACTTCTTATGATCAGTGTATCATATTGTTTAAGTTTACTGCTCAAAATCTTAACTATTTTCTTATGGGTAGAACATTCATATTGATTTTTTACATAGTTCTTTTTTTTTGTTTTTCGGTTTTTGCCTTTTCAGCTTATTGTTTTTCCGAATTGTTAATATTATAATTGTTAGAGACGTTTTAAAATGTTTTTGGGTTTAATGCTTTAGTTTAAGTACCTACTAATATGTATTTAATTGTTTTTCGTTTAATATGTGTGTTTTATATATTATTTTAATTATTTTTCGTTATTTATTTTCATGTTGATTTCAACTTTGCTTTATCGTTCTTGTTCTTTTCGCTGTTTGTTGTTGTGGTTGCACATAGATTTAAGGTCTGCTTATAATGGACGGAAACTTATTAGGCATTTTTGTTGGAGTTGTTGTTTTTTAGTGGTTATTTAGTATCTGTGTATCTATCGGGATTATTTTTATAAAAAACGTGGTTAGAGTTTTGGATAGAGTAGTTGGAATTGAGTAGACAGTTTATTTTATGAGTATGTTCTATAAAGTTTAAGATAATTCTGATTAAGGAAATCGTATTGCTAGAAAATAGTAAAACCATGGGGAATTCGTAGCACGTGGTGTGGGAAAATCAAAGAACAAATTTCCGTATATTATAGTCAGCCCTTAAACGTATATGTACTCGTAAAGTATAATTATTTCAATCAAGACTTTGAACGATCTTAGCTAATGTTGATTATATTGAGATACTCTCTTCATAATTTAATTTTACTTTTAAATGTGTTGATTAATGGAACATTTTAAAATTATTTTTATCTTTTTGTTTTCCTTTTTTCATATTTGGTTTTATTTCAGAAACTTCTCTAATATTGATTGCTACTGTTTAATAATTAGTTTTATTAAACTTTTACCTTTATCCAGTTTCTTCTTTACAAATAAAGTGATGTCAATTCTATTTATTTAATAATGATTATTTCCCTTTTTTGTTCTTTCGTCGTTTAGTTTTTATTGATTTCTCTTATTATTTTTACTTCTTTAAAAGATCACATTTCATGTTTTAGTTGCCTTTAGTAAATATATATATATATATATGTATATATAAGTATGTATATATTTTTGTATTATTCGTGTATATACATAAATATATGCATATATTTTGTATATAATAAGTAGTTTTCCATTTGTAATTATTGTAATTGTAATGTTTTGTCGTGTTTTTTGTATGTTACGATTCAATTATATATATCAAAAATTAAATTTACTTACAACAGCTCAAATTGTAAATGAAATCAGTAAGTAACTGAAATTGTCCATTTTCATTAAATATACTAATTTAATGTATTTATAATTACAAATTATTCATAGGAAGATACAGTACGTCATTAATTTTTATTTCTGTTTATTTTCTTAAATATTTCGAAATTTTCTCATCTCGTACTCACTTAATATGTGTCTGAGTGTGTGTGTGGTTGAGTGTAATATTTAAATGATTCATTTAAAATATTTTTATTTTTCTAGAGATTTCAGCTAGATTATTAGTACACCTTTAAAAAATTTAGTTTTCAGTGTCTGTTTAAATTTAAAGTTTTTATCTTGTTTTCTTTGCTTTTATTTAGTTTATATTATTTTGCAAAAATGCTTACATTTAATTTGATTATTTTAAGTGTTTGTTTTTGATGCTCTTATGCTGATGCAAATTTTCGTTTTGTATTTTGTATTTTGTGTTTTAATTTGTATATAAAAAAATATTTTATTTCGATTTGTTTATTTTGCTGTAGTTGCTGATTCATTTGTTCATTTTTATAAAATGTAAAAAAAGGAATATAATTTTTGTATTTTAAAAAAATCCATTGAAATATTTTAGCCTTTGCTCTTGCTTTTATATTAACCTGTTGTTGTTTTTGTAGTAAATCGTTGTTGCAAAAATAGGACGTGACTGTACTTATTTATTTATGTTCTTTTCTTTAACCATCATTTTTTGCAATAACAAAATCGAATCCATCGAATTCATCGAATTCATGTTCGCTATATGTTGTCGACTCTAAACTATGGCCTATGAATTCTCCCGTTTTGATTAATTTTGACTATTTTCCATGTATATTGTTATAGATTTCTTTTAGGCTTACCGTCTGCTAATATTAACATTCCTTACTAAGTCATTATAGCTATTGTTTTTTATTTTATTTCAATATTTATTTCTGTTTAATTTTTGTATGCATTGAAATATGGAACACTAGAGTTTAAAATAGTTTTAAACTAATTTTAATGCAAGTGTTTTTCAATTTTGGTTTCCTTTGTTTTTTTTTTAATCTTTTCAAGTTCAATTTTAAATTGCTAATTTATGTTTTTCATATAACAACACTAAACACACATATATATACATATATATAAACATATATATGTATATATACACGAATATCCTTTAGTTTTTTATGTTTTTCTAGTTTTAAGAGAGTCGTCACTCAATATTTTCGCCTTATGTACGCCAGTTGTATGTAAATCTGCTGCCTGCAATTCACTTCCTTAAAAGTCTTGCTATACGTACGAAAAAGTTCTGTAGAGTTCTCAATATATAATATATTATTTTATTCTTTTATTCTTTTATCCTTTTAATTCTCAGTTAAATTTCGATTTATTATTATTTTGTCATAATATATGTTGCATTTGTAAATAGTTCATATCAACCTTTAATTTGCATTAAAAAATTTCAAGTTTTTCTTATCGTGTGTGTGTGTGTGTGTGTGTGTGTTTGTGTGTGTGTGTCCTTTTTAGATGCAGGACGAGGGTGCAGCTATTGTGGCCGGCGTAACGGTAATTGTGGTTGCGGGCAGCGCAGCCACTGTGGTTGCTACCACCGGATAGTGATGTCCCACATACGCATGTTGCTGGTGGTGAATTAGATTGTGATGTTGGTGCTGCTGCTGCTGCTGGTGTTGCTGATGATGATGTGGAGCTCGTGGCTGTGTTGTGTACTTCAACACATGTTGCTGTGGCAGCGATATGAACGGCGTGGCCTGAATGGGTATGCAATTGGAATTGAAGTCGCTACTTAGCACCAGAGTGGGCGCAGCATCGGCATAATAGGCTGGGGCCTTGAGAAATGTTGCTGGCGCTGCAGCGGCCGCATACTGTTGCTGCGGTGTGGGCATTGTTGCTGTTGAGGTCGTGGATAGAGTTGTGGCCGAGGACAATGTGGGCGATGTAGCTATCGAACAGGAGGATGAAGAAGATGCTGAGGATGGTGAGTACGGGGAACTGCAGTGATAGGCAATGTGTTGTTGTTGCTGATGGTGATGCTGTTGATGTTGCTGATACATGTTGTTGGCGTGAGATGTTGGTACTGCTGCTGTATTGCTGTGATAGTAGTTGGTGTTATTGTTGTTGGTGTGATAGCTAAATTGTTGCTGAGATGGCTGTTGCTGCTGCTGTTGCGGCTCAATGATGATCAAGTTATTGTTGTTGTTGCTGTTATAGCCAGCAGCAACTGCTGCTGCCGTTGCTGTATTTGCCACCGCATTACCTGCAGCAGCTGCCACCTGCTGCTCACTGGGATTGGTAATCATGGCGGCCATTATGTTGGCCGGTGGCAAAACAATCGGTATGTGATAATATTTACACTGCTTGCGACGGCATTGGCTATTGGCATGATCCCGACAGACAGCAACACGTTGATCAATCACCTCGACCTTGTCATCTGTTTGAAAAATGTGGCATAGAGATAAGAGAAGAAATAAATTAGTAAGTGGGAATAAATAAGATATTTAAATACTTTTTGATTATTTATAATTTATTAGGGAAACAGTGAAAGCAATTATAAAAATAATTGTTTTGTACGCCTTGGAGCAGAAGTGTATGAAGTTGCTTTTTGACTGGAGTCTTTTCAACTCTTCGCACTGGGAGTCAATAAAATATTTTTGGAATGTGAAAGTGAAAACAAACTTGAGTTTAGCTAAGAAACTTGTTCTTGAAACTTGTCCTACAACATCTGCTATAAATGTTAACAGAAAATCTAAATTCATCCAATTTACTTGTAAATGGCACTAGAATTTCCAAGTTTTGTGTATTTTGTGTGTGTAATTTCTTGTAATTTGATTGAATTTATGTGTAACCTAAATAATTAAACGGGTAAAATCAACGTAAATCAACGTAATTTAGCCAATAGAGCAAAAATAAATACAAACAATCTGGTGTTCTCTCAACTACTGAACTCAAATAGAATTTTCGTTGTAAATTTCTAGAAGAAAAGCGCTAAAAGCAACCAAAATGATAATCTAAATACTAAAAACTAATAACTAAAAAACTTAAACACATGCACTTACCTTCAGTTAAATGAACGAATCTACAATTTAACCGACTGCACATAGATCTATTGAAATCTTGGCACACCGGGAGGGTGTCCAGTAACTATATAGATTTGTTTAGTTTATTCGCATAAACATGAGATTTTTTGGATATGACAGGATGCAAAACGGAGTAAACAAACCAATTGACAAAATAATAAATAATTTTTTGTTGTTGAATCGTGTTTTTTGGGGGTAATTTTTTTTTTTGGGGTTTCGGGTGAAAAAAAGAGAAGAGCAGAAAAAGAAAAGGAAAAGAGCAAAAATTAGTTATATTCTTATAATAATTATATGGTATACTAGATTTGTTAATGGTTGTTAGATTTGATACGCTCGTAATACGTATTAAATTCAATGTTGGTCGCTGTTTTACTTAAATAATTGCTAACTATTATTTCAGTAACATATTTTCATTTGATTCGATTTGCTTTGTTTATGTAATTTATGGTACATTAATTTTCTTTTAATTTAAACTAGGTGTTCACTTAAATAATCTTAAATTCAAGAAGAAGAAATTAAAAAATGGCGGCGCAAATGAATTTAAAATTCTTTCTGAAAATTGTTTGTGAATGTTTCCTGAAAATTGGGCACGTCAATAAAGATGCGTTGGAGTTTTGAGTTTTAAAAAATAACTGAACAATTTGAAGGATTAACTTAAGTTGAGTTGAGAAAAAACAATAGTAGGCTAAGTATAACAGATGCTAAAACTTAATTGCTAAGCTAAAACATAAGGTTTGCCACAAAAGCCAAAAGTAGAACTTAAATAGGTCGTAAAATAAAACACCTTAAAGCAGCAAGTATTATACAACAAAAACATAGCTCTGAAGAAGCCAACTGTTTATGAAGATGTCAAGAAGCTTTAAGAAGCACTGCGCAGATAGAGTAGAAGAGCAAGACAGAGCTTTTGGTCCGTAACACTCACTTTTTGATAAGGTTCAGAACGCGCCTTATTTACGATAGAGTTATGTAAAGGAATATTACAAGAAAAGGTTTCAGATTGATTGAATGATTAAGTTCTAGTGGGTTGTATTATGCAGTAACAGTTACATATCCTAATAGGCGGCACTAGAAATATAAGAAAAAGAGAAAAGAGAGAGAAAGAGAGAGAGAGAACGTAATACATACGCGATGTTAATTTGTATACCATTAAATTATCGCCTGGGATTGTTCAAGTATCAAGAAATCAGTCAACAATTGGAAAGGAAAACGAAAAGATACGAAAATAATAATGGGAAATTATAAACTTTGCTGCGGGAAGCGCGTAAAAGCTGCGAAGCTAACGAAAACTTAAAAGCTCACAGGCCTTTCATACAGCGATCGCGAGTTAAACGGAAACTAAGCACACGAAGCTTAAAGCTCAAAGCTTTTGGATTGGTCAAGTGTGTCCTCAAAGGCCACGCAAAGCACACAAATATTGAAGAGAGTGACAGATAGACAGACAGAAGTAGAGAGTGAGAGAGAGAGAGAGGGGGCATATCGTAATCGTATTGAGTGTAAATAAATTATAATTACTCGCCGCTCTTTACCTAATTATATAAAATGTGCCGTTCATTAGCATAGGACACTGAGTGTATAATACGCCCCGTTCCGGCTGGGCTGTGATTATGTCAAATAGAGAGAATATTGATTGTGGATTAGCTACATTGTTGAAAAGTTACACGTTCAGTATTTCAATTTATTTCACTGTTGATTTTTCTTTTTAGTTTTTTTCTTGGGTTCAGTTTAATGCGCCTCTTGTTGTCTTTTGCAAATATTGACAGCAGCTAACAAACATATCTATGCGTGTGTGTGTGTTTGTGTTGAGGTGTGCTGGTGGGTGTTTTGGTGTGTGGTGTGTGAAAATGGGCGTGTCTCTGAATGCGTATTGGGTCAGACAGTTGTGCAAACAGTCAGTTCCTAGCTGAACTGACACTCAAAGGTGTGTCCATGTCAAAGCACTGACATCACCGCTGACAACGCAGGCAACGCCTTCAAAATGGACGTCAACACTTGTTCTTCCTTTCGTTACTACTGTTGTTGTTCTTGTTGACAATACCGATAATAATGAAGGTGATGATGATGATGATGTTAGTGTAATTGTTCTAATTTTAGTTCTGCTTGTTGTCGCTGTCTCGCTGCGTTGTTGTCCCTTGGGGCGCGGCAGTGCATTAAATTTTATTAACCCCATTCACGCGAAGAGTGTTGAAATGTGTCACACCGAATCTATATACGCTTCAACTGAGTATATATCGCTACTTCGGTATACTGGTAATGTCTTAATTCTCTTAGTCTTCATTTATATACATTTTAGCATTTTACACTTGCACTTGACACTATGTTTGTTCATACTTGCTGCTCTAATTGTGTTTTATTTTCATACACTACAGTTTAAACATAAGATTTAATAATTTATACTATTATTTAATGACTGAATACATGTTTTTGTTTTCGTTTCTGTCTGCGTTTTAGTTATTGCCTTTAAAAATATACAAAATAAACTTAAAATGTAAGATTAATGCCATGCATGCGCACCGTGTGCTAACATGCAAAGCCGTGACATTAACAGCGTGTTAACATGCGGCCAACACTATGTTAGCAGCAAGGCAGAGACTGTACCTGGCCACTTGCATCGGTGTAGATGACACAGGAAGCATTTGGAGGTGGTAATTTAGTGTTTGCTATAATTATCGATTGTCATTAGATCGGCAAAACATGCAATTTGCAAATCGACGCAATGAAAAGCAAATAACATTTAATAACATATAAATATAGAAGGAGAAGAGTAGGCGGCAATTGTTTTTGTGGTGAAAAGCATTGCAGGAAAGAATTGGAAAAAGGTGATCAAAATTTCGATAGTTTGTTGTTTTTGGTTTGTTCATTTTTGTTGTGGTTTGTAGTTCGTTGAATGTTGGAATCCATGCAGCATTTGGTATGTGTGTACAAGTGTGTGTTGATTGGTTGCATTTTGCCATATTTAATCCCGATCCGTGCGAATTGTTTATTTTTAAAACCATAATATTTTTGAGCATGCAAATTGCGTAATAAATTTCGGTAATTGTTATATTTGGTCGCGAATTTGTTAGCATGTAAAAGGAAAAACAAAATTAGTTAAAAAAAATGTATTGAAATGTATAGTGTAGACATGTTGTGGAACTAAATAAATTAGTTTGCAGTAAATTTTTAATAAACAAGGCTTAAAGTAAGCTTATTTTGCATTTGCTGTCCAACAGTACTTTCGCTCAACAATTTTTTTAACTCTTAAAGAGTAATAAGTTTTTTAAAATTAGGTCAAAAGTTAAAGTTGCTGTTAAATTTAAAGCTATCTTCCTTTTATGCTCGACTCTTGGTCATTACTTGAAAATTACATTTATGCAAATTGAGCAGGGGAAAAAACAGAGCGAAAAACAGTCAGAAATCTGTGGCTTTCACAAAAACATGACTTAATAAATGTAAATTAACGTCATGTTTTTTCATGTTCGCCCATTTGTCTGCCATAATTCGGATGTTTTTACTGCTTTTTACAGTGTGAGAAAAAACTTGTTGCATCAAAAATGTTGTTGAATCGCATATGCAAATGGCAAAACGCATTTAAAGCTAGAATAGATTAATTAAAACGTAATTAAAGCGTAATTATATGAAGAGCACAGCCGGTAAGCAGTAAGCGAATTAGAATAATTGTTGCCTACATTTCAGCGTCTATTTAAAAGCCAAGTTAACTGTAGCCAGTGGCTGAAAAAAAATGTAAATAATTTACAACAAAATAAAAGGGACAAAGGGAATAAAGCACGGGCAAAAGCGAAAGGCAGCAACTGAAAAATAAAAGTAAATTAAATTCATAAATAATAAAATTGTAAAATATAAAATTAAATGCAGCATAGCACGGCAGCAAATTGTATTTGAAGCGCTTTTTAAATTGTTACTGGCGCAGCAGCTGTAATTAAAAAACAAATGGACAATTTAAATACTTGTATAAATATTTTTTATCTCTATGCAGTTAGCATTAAGCTCAGAAAAGGGGATCTAAAAAAACTGAGTTTACCAAAACAGAAACAAACAATGCGAATACTTACTACATTAAGTACATACAAACAAGCCTGTAAAGGTTGATCAATCATAAGTAAAGATATAGATAATATATGTATTTATATATGTAAGTAGTTATACTGTGGCTCGCGTTGCCTTGGGTGTGTGTGCGTGCTAAGTGTATGTGTGTGTGTGTGGGTGTGTGTTCAGCAGAACTGCCCAAAAGAAGGCTAGAATTCTGGTAGATTCAATTGTAGCCAGCACAAGTTAAAGTATAAGCGATAACGGTTAAACGCATCTGATTGATAGCTAGGTGTGTGTGTGTGTGATTTGGGTGGGTGTATGTAGTGTGCGTAGCTAAGAAATTTAGTTAAATGACAAATAAATAGCTCTGAGTGTTGTTGGTTCTTGTTGCTGTTGTGTGTGCATGAATTTGTTTGTGTTGTTGTTTCTCTTTAATCAGCAAATAGTCATACACACATTATATTTTCAATCCTGCAGATACATAAAAAGAAAGAACAAATTTGTTGTATGGATAAAGAAAAGGAATCATGTTAATAACATTTCAATAGGTGTGCCAAATATTCAACTTTACATAATAAGTGTGTGGAACGACATTTAAAGAGAATAGAGAATCAGTTTACAAGCAGAAGAGTTTAAATACAATTCATAAACATTTATTCAAATTATTCAAAATTCTCTATTCTTTTTAATACAACTAAAAATAGCTTGAACCAAAAAAAATAAACATGACACAAGTACGAGTAGAGATACGGGTACTTAGCGCCTAGTTAAGATAGTAACTAATTATAGATACGATTAATAATACGTACGAGTATAACAGAAGCTAATTGGGCAGTGCACCAGCTTACCTTAAAAGTGCGTATTAGCATATACGAGTATTGTATCTCATTTACCATCTCACATACCACATGCCTCAGAAGCCAAATACGAGTACAGTAAACAAACGTAATATAGTATTTAGCAGATACTCGCAATTTCAATCACAGTTAGCATGATAGTCACAGCCACTTGCAACAGGACTGGCAACTTCAAATCTTGGCGTACAGCTTTTGATTTCCAGATTGCTCTGAATGAGTTTTTTTCGAGTTTTTATTTTTTGGTTTTGGTTTTGGTTTCTTGCTACAAAAAGTTCTTATTTCATTGATCACATGCTGAAAAATTACAATACGATACGCTCCAGAAGAACACAAATCAACGTTTGATAATAAAACATAAACTAAAATTAAAGTAATTCAAATGATGTACACATAACATATATAGAAAAGGGCGCTTCCCATTCGATAGACAGGGATAATGATAAGTAAAGTTATAAAGTGGCAGATCAAGAGAAAGAGTCACTAAAGAAAGTGAGCGAAAGTGAGTGGAAACAATTACTGTATTGTATGGAAACTCGATCAATACTTTTGTAAGCTTTTAGAGATCTCGTCGCTTGAAACTTATGTCGCCTTGGGCTCAGTGTTTTGTCATGCAACAAATTGGTAGATGGTTTAATCAGAGTCGATAAAATAGAGGCATAGAAAATACAATGGAAATAAAGACAAATATAGAGAAACAGAAAACGATTTCCATAAAGCATTACAAAAGTTTATAAGCTAATTGAATGTATTAAGTTTCATTCAAAATACAGTAACAGTTTCAGATACCAAATTATTAATAGTACTATCGATAGCTCTTTACTGGTATATATGTGTGTGTGTGTGTCTGTGTGTTTGGAAATCGAAACAAAGGTCGAGCTGAAAGTATGTCCAACAAATACCAGTGAGTTTGAAAAAGGCACAAATGTTTCCGGGAAGCTCGTGAAATGAAAGCAGCAAATCATAAATTCTAGGAGGTAAAGAACTGTAAGCCAAAGGAAACGATAAAACAATAGGATATATTAAGTATATAGCAAACTGAGGATAATTAAAAGGTTTGACAACGCACAGCATAACTTTAGGTACGAATAGTATTAGTAGTGAGAGAAAAAATTACGCAGGTTAGATTAGTGTTAAGTTTGCCACTTAAGTTTAGCACTTTCCAGGCTGATTGTACGAGTAGTAGTAAAAGAAGCAACAAGTTTTTACGGTTTTTACAATAAAACGTCTATATAATTTCAATAAATTTTTTGTTTGTTAGTTTCATGTATATTATGTATTAGTTTTGTGGTTTATTATTTTATAATAACGCATATTTAATAAGACTAATTTTTTTGTGTATTTTTTTGTTGTATTTTTTCTGTATAGCACATTGAACATTTTCATTAGAATTTATGCTTGTATTGGTTGCTTTGTGTATAGTTGTGTATAAGGTATATAGTTAATAGGTATATAGTTTTCATTTAATATTTTGAAACATTTATAATATTCTTCATACATATTCTTAATTTTTTTTTTTAATTTTATTAACTTGGATTTCTCTTTGCTCATTCTCATTGTACATGCATTAGTTCGTTTAGTTACTCAGAAATTTCATGAGGATTTTTTCTGCTTTCGCTTTCGATTTATATAAATAGTTCTAATTGTTGTTTAAGCTAAAATAAATGGAATGCAAAATGAAGGAGTTATCTTTTACAGATACATTAATTGTTAGTGTGTGATGTAATCGTTAAGCACTTCTCACTTTACCCCTCTGTGTACTTTACATTTAACTGTGCACTTGGTTTTCTCAATACATTTTTTTAACTATTTTTTTGTCTTCTACTAGTACAAAATATAAACTTGAAGTCTATTGTGGCCATGCGATACTACGCTACACTGTTTCCTATATGGACGGTACTTTTTTCAAATAGTCATCTAATGAATTGAACTATCGAATTAGTGGATCAGCATCTGTCTCGTATGATAAATAGCTATAGTTATTTAAGCAGAATAGGAAACTGTTCATCGGTTTAACTTGTGCATAGACAATTAAAAGAAATGAATTTAAGAAAGCATAAACATTTCGCCACGCGTGAAAAGAGTAAAGAAAATCTATTTCTAGTAAATGTTTTCGCGTTTATTGACATGCAGTGTTGTGAAATGTCGAAAAATGTGTAGTTATTTTCTTAATGTTTACTGTTTCGCACACAGATATCTAAAACTGGTTGTTTTCATCAAACAGTTCTACAATTTGAACGAAAAACATACGACAGATAGAGAACTGGACATACATAGATATAGATAAATATTAATATTAATATCGGTTTAAGTACTTTTAGCAAGACATATCGATTGTTTTCTGCTCTAAGATTTTCGTATTCGCTGTATGTTAGGTAAGCACTGATCTTATCATGTATCATAGTAAGTATTTAATCTGTCACAAGTCAAGCAATAGGGTATGTTTATAGATGTTACAGCTAGTTACTACCATTAAATCAAAATAGTATTTGGTAAGCGTACTTATTTTGCTTGCCATTATTCTAAGAGCTAAACATATAAAGATATAATATAGTTTTTCATTTTATACATATAAGTTTTTATACGATTTTGTTTTGTTTTGGAGGCCAAGGGCTATGAAAAAAGCATAAGGTTAAGATAGGTAGGTTAAGGTTGAAGCAGCTTTGGGACAGTCAAGACAGAAAGTGTTTGCTTTGGATTGTTATGTATGTATGTATGTATTCGGCTTAAATTCTTAGTTAGGCACTTTGCTAAAAAAGCTGGCAAATGCGCAAATTTAGCACAAACATAGAAAAAGCTAGAAAAGATGGCGAAATTGCTGCTCTTGCCCTAAGCGAGGCATATAAAATGCGTGGCAAATGGCGAATGTGTCGTTGAGTGAATAATTATACAGAATTTCAGTTGAAAAGGGTCGTGATCTAAGTAGAAATGAAGTAAAAAGATGTAATAAGTAGATGTGTAAGAAGCGGCACAACAGAAATATAAGTGAATACTAAAATAAATACCAACACACAAAAAGATTTTTGTTTTCTTTTTTTTGTTTGTTTTTTTTTAAACTATATTTAAGAAACACGCTCACAATATATTAAATAAACATTCATTAAGAAACTATCGACAATTGAATTAGAATTAGTGGCAAACATTTAATCGATTTAAATACTTGAAATATATTGTTGGCGTAACGTAAATTAAATATTCAACAAAACTTTACAGGGATTATTTAAGTATGTTTAAGTATATGTGTATAATAATAATAATATAAAAAAATAGTAAACATAATCATAATAATAATAATAACTATTTAAGGTCGAATTTATCAACTTCGAGCGCAGAGAGCGTTAAAAAGATATGGCTAAGATCTAAGTGCGCAAGTCAGTGGCAATATTTTTTTGTGTTTTCATTTTTTGTTTTTATAGTTTTCGAAGGAAAATGCATAAACATAAGTTATAAGTATCTATTTAAGAAATTTCAATGTCAGTACATAAATTAAGTAAAGTAAGAATTAACACGAGATCTAATTTTAATAAAAACATAGTTCTGTCGTCATCGATTTTATTTTTTTAATCATACATTGATTTTTTCATATATAAATAATTAAGATATTTAAGAAATTGAACATGTTATAATACATCGAGAGACAGAAATAAACGAAAATTGTACATAGTTTTATTTAGAAATTGTCAACATAATAACAGGAGGAGTCAAAATAACATTAACATAAACATAACATAATTTTGATGGCTAAACATTTTGAATGTTAAAGTGGTTAAAGTGGGTATGTATGTATGTGTGTGATAATGATTGTGATCTGGATCTGAATTTGGATTTGAGTTAAAGTTTAAAGTTTTGGGCATGGGTTGATAGTTTATAGACTTGTATGAGCGTTTTATAGCTAAGCCTACGAATATGAACGTATATATATGTATATATGTATGTATATCTGATAACTATACGATTTACATACAAATCAATATTCGTCATGTTCTAATTGTGAAGACTGATGTTTGGTTTTGTGAGAGTGTGCAAACAGCTAGAGTACATAGTGTTGATTTTGTATATATATAGGTATATGTATTATATAGTTTAAGTATATTATTAGCAGCGTACAGCAAGTATAGTATATAGTATTTGTGTGTATAGTATATATATATATGTATATATATGTTTATATATTACTGCATTATATATAAGAGGTGTATGTATTTTCTATAACTAGGCAATATTCGTTACGCATTTTTGTTGCTCATCAATTCAAAACAAGTAAAATTACAACAGCATTCACGATAGCTAACTAATTGAAGAGACACACTGGTAACTAGAGAGACAGGTAGAGAGAGTGGGAGAGAGAGAGATTGAGATGTAAACGGAAAGAGATAGCGTACAACTGTACCCAACAGCAATTGGTACTTTACTAGCATTCTGTTCGATAAAAAGAGTGGAAAGGTTGGACTGACTCGCATTTAGGAGTGTTTTAAATCTTGTATCTATTTTCATGACAGTTTTTGTATTGTGCAATGATATCACAGTACTTCGTTATATCAAGTTATAGCTTCGATGCTTATGCTGATTCCGTTTCAGTTTCTGTTTCAGTATAATTCTGTTTTATGACTTGTTGTGTAACTAAAATAATTCAAGGAACTTAGCTTTAAAACTATATAATGTGCAAATGTTTAGTGCTTTAAAAGCGCCGATCTTCTATAGCCTACATTAAGTACAATGGCAGCAACTCAACTCAAAGAATTGGTGAATCAAAAGGCAAGAAGATTGTTTGAGAAAGCGGATGAAAGTATCTTTAGCTTTAGGTGGATAAATAATTTTAATAAAAATTAAGAATACACAAAAGTTTATTTTGTGTTCAATCGTGTTGTGTATGAAAAGTTTGTCATGGTGACGTAATCAAACGCTATTAATTTATTGCTTACTTCAAGAACCCTATGGTATAACTAAAACTAATGTTCTAAGACAAAACTGAGGCACATAATCTTACGTCTTCGATGTGTACTATAAACTACTATAAACGACTAAGAGTTACTGGACCAACACTATGTAAATTTAAGTACTGCTCCCTTTCAGTGACTGCATTAGAACTGCTTAAGAGGTCTTCATTTTCTTGTAGGGGTTCAGCACCATGGCACTACCCTGTGCTCCATTCTGGGCAGCAGCAGCAGCTGCAGCAGCGTATTGCTGTGCGGTCGCTGCAGCCTGGCTGCTGGGCATGGCATAGGCGTAACCTCCGGGGGCGGAGGTTGTGGCGGCAGCCATTACGCCCGGGTAGAAGTAACCCTGGGCTGCAGCTGCGTACTGTTGGGGCGTGGCTGCGATTTGCATGGGTGCAGTAGCACCAGGGGCACGCAAGAGTGCGGCAGAGGCGCTCTGCAGGTAGCCAGCTGAGTTGGCAGCACGCAAAGGTGTGCCAGGTGTCACTGGAGTGGACAGACCCGAGCTGGGCAAAGATCCAAACTGACGCAACTGAGCTTGAGCCTGGGCTTGAGCTTGAGCCTGGACCTGAGCCTGGGCTTGAGCTTGGGCCTGCATTTGGAGCAGAGTTGCCATGGACATGGGTTGTCCCTGAGGTGCCTGAGGCTGGGGCACAGGCTGAGGTGGAGCTGCAGCAGCAACGAAGCTCTTATTAAGGGTCATACCCGTGTAGGCGGCAGCGGAGGCAGCCGAAACGGGCTTAACGCCCGCATTGGCCACTTTCAAGGCATAATTCTTTTGGGCCACTTCCTTGGCGATTGCCGCAGGATCTGCGTAGTAACTGGCTGGAGGAGCGAGTCCTGCAGCAGCAGCGTATGCAGCATAAGCCTGTTGGGCATACGCAGCCTGGGCTTGAGCCTGTGCCTGGGCCTGGGCTTGGGCCTGAGCTTGAGCCTGAGCAACCTGTTGCTGCTGCTGTTGCTGATGTTGCTGCTGCTGCTGTTGGGCCTGGGCATAAGTGTTGCTGCTGCTCATGCTCACAATGGGCGAGGCACTGGAATAGCTGCCATACAAATTAGCATAGCTATAAGCAGGCATGGCATAGCTAAGACGTTGCAATGAAGCCACCGAGGAGACAACAGAGGAGCAACTGTTGCTGCTGCCAGCGCTGCTGCTGGTGGGAGTGGGCAATATGCCGGTGCTGTGACCATTGTGACTATAGCGCTGATAACTATCGCTGCCATTCTGTTTGGGTGCATAACTGCGTGGGGGCGTGGCCTGTATGTAGATGGGCGTAACGGAAACGGAATCAGCATCTACGGCACCTGTTGCTGCTGAGCTGCTAATAATAGCAGAGGCTGTGTTGCTGCTGCTGTTGCTGTTGCTATTGCTACCGTTCTCTACATCGTTTGGCAATTCATCGCCATTCAAAGACTTTAGATTATTGTTAATATACGACATGTATTTGTTGCTGTCACCATTGGCCAAGGTCACGGCATCGCCCAGAAGCAGTTCTTGGGGAGATGAGGCAGTGGGGGGACTAACGCTACCATTGTTTAGGTCAGGGGGTGTGGCTGAGACTGAAGCTGTGGCTGTGTCATGTGTTGTTGCTGTTGTTTCATTATCTGTTGCTGTTGTTTTAATTGTTTGTGTTGTATTACAATCGTTAGCAGTGTTTGGTGTTTCTGTTGCTGTTGCTGTTGTTGTGTTGGTTGTTGTTGCTGTTGGTGTTGGTGTTGTGGGTGTTGCTGATAATGTTGTGTCATTATTATTTTCTTGATTTTGATTTTGATGTGTGTCATCATAATCGCTAGCTAGCATTTGATTATCACGATTAATATTATTATTAGTAGCTGTTGTTGTTGTTGTTGTAGTTGTTGTTGTATTGGTATTGATAGTCATAGCAGTTACAGTAGCAGTATTATTATGATTACTGCCAGTTGTTGCTGCTGTTGCTGTTGTTGTTATGGCGCTACTTATTGCAACTTGTGGTTGTTGTTGTTGTAGTTGTTGTTGTTGTTGTGGGGGATACTCACATGACACTGGCACGTAGGGCTGCATTAATTGTTGATAGGTTGTCGCACCGGGTTGATACACTGGAATGCCAGACTTTTCGGCAGCTGGACGTTTGAACGGTACCATGCCAGAGAATTGCTACAGGGTCAAAGAAGAGAAAAAAACAGTAAAATCGGATTAATAAACTGTTAAACACTATAGCAAACTGAATGCAATATAAGTAGTACTAATTTAATTGAACTGTTACCATACAATATATCATTAACATAGAAATATTTAGCTTACAAATGGGTTCAATTTAGACTATTACATTTCATCTTAATTTTATTTCTCTGAATTTCTTCTCATTGTTTCAGACAGTTGCCAATGTGTGTAAAACAAATGTTTTTTAACAATAATTCAAAATATTTAAATTGAATGTAACACAAAACATTTCAAATTAAATCACTAAACTAAGCTAAAGGAAACTCAAAGCTTACGTGCATTGAAATCGAGCTTTTAAAGTGATTTTAAAAAATTATTTATAAAAGCACCTAAAAATGATTTTTTAATTAAACAACACCCGATTTCTTAGTCCGAATAGCTTAAACTATAACAAATGTCCAATTCGTTTGAGTTAAACCCGTTTCAATGTATTTTTTTAGTCAATATTTGGATTATTTTAAGTCTCAACTAAACGAATTTATTTTATGAATAATTGTGCAAATTATTTAATGTAGTTGGCTTTGATTTATATAATTATTGTTTGATTGATTTCAATAATTTAATAATTTAATTTTAAGGCATGCAGTTTATATTTAAAAAATATTTTAAAAAGTTTGTGTTGATTTTCTTTTTTATTTTATACCGTGTGCAATTGTTTAAAAGTGGAGTTCAGATACTTGATAGTATTAACTTTTAAATGGGATAATTTTAGTTTGGGGAATTCCAAATTTTTTAGGTAAATTAATTTTGGAAAAAGTCTTATATTAGATGGAATTATTTGCAGTCTAACACTGCGAAATCTGTTGATCTGGTTAGCAATCGGTTGGTAGAATTCTCTTGAGTTAAAGATTGAGTTTTTTGAAAAAGTTTTGTTAATAAATTCTAGTTAATTTGTAGATAATAGTGATGCATTTTTACTAATTTGTTGATGGTGTTGCTACTAGTATTTTATAACTTGTGTTTTGAAATGCTGTAATATTTGATGGATAGTTCTTCATTTGGTTTGTAGTATATTTGATTTGGAGTACTTACGAAATTTTCATAGTAAAATGAACCAACCGTTTTAACATCCATCTTTTTGGTAATTGTGCACATTTATAGTTATAGTTATTATTATTATTATAGTTATTGATGTATTCATGTTCAGACAACAGTATTAGTATTTGTTGATTATTGTTTATGATTTATTTATGGTTAATTTGAATGATTTGCGTTTGTTGTTTGATGAATTTGTTGTTGTATTTTATTTTGGATTTTGGGTTAACACATTTTGTTGCAGTTGTTGTAGTTTGGTAGATTGAAGGTTGATTGTTGATTTTATTCCGCAATTGATTTTGAAATTGTTCGCAACAATTAACATAGAGACACAGAAAACAAACGAAAGTTGAATCGAAAAACGAAAAACGAAGAAGAAAGAGAACACAAATGAAATTAGTGAATTTATTCAGCACAACTAGTTAGAATGAATGTATTAGCAGTTAGTTAGAATATACTTAAACTAAATACACATATAGTGATGGCAATAGTGTTTATGTAAATACTAACCTAAACATACATAAGATCGATACATACGGGATTTATAAAGATAGATATACTGTATATACATAGTGGTAGGCAGGCATAAAAGTAGCCAGACTTAACAAGATTTAAACAAATAATCAAAAGCCAAGCCAAATAATAGTAGTTGTGCGTTGTGCTGCCATTTAGGGACAGGACGCAGAATGCATGTTCAGCTAATTAACCTGGAAAAGCACTTAAGCACTTAAGCAATTATCGTAAGGTGGCACTATTGAATGCAGGTAGCTGCAACATATTACGTATTTGTGTAACAAGCACCCGTATAAATAAAGAACGTGAAGCGAAGCCGGAAGAGCAGTCGAATTGTTGAATTGTTGAATAGTCGAGGCAATTCGTCATGCGGGTGTGTGTGTGAGTGGGTGTGTGGGTGTGTGGGTGAGCATTTGAGTGATTTTGTTCTTCTGTGCCTTGGCAATTATCAGTTAAATCATTTTAATTAACACTTGCCAGGTGAGTGTATGACTGTGTGTGTGTGTGTTTGTGTAATTGTGATTTATCATATGCTATCCTTAATTGGCTTTACATGGGCACGCAACACGACAAAACAGAGACGAGCAACAAACGATGATTGCAAGTGGAAGCTGCTGATGAAAGTCAAATGGGCATCGTGTGTGTGTGGTATTGGCAAATTGATTAGTTGGCGCTCTCTCTCTGTGTGTGTGTTTTGATATCTCTGATAATGGTTTCATTATATAAATTAAATGCTGTGTAGCCCGCTGACTGACTGACTGACAGACATGTCTGACTTTCTGGCGGAACTGATAATAAACGCTAATTGATGGAACTTTGTGAGTGCATGTTAATTGAGCGAGTGAATCGGTGAATGAGTGCGAGTGAAAAGGCTACACTAAGATGCTTTGATTAGATGAAAGGGTTTCAAATGTGCACTTGAGGTTTGGTTGTAGTGAAAGGAAGCGCCAATAAATTTTAATTGCATACTTTAGCCCGTTGCAAGAATATTAGCAAAAACATATAATTTCAAATAAACTAAACTTGGCAGTTCAATTTACTTTCGTTTTAGCATGCACTAATAAACGTAGGTTCAAAAAACAAAAAATAACTTTTAACTGAACTCCGAATGCTCGAAAATAAAAACAAAGTAAATAAAAAATCAAAAAACAAATGAAATCGAAACGGAACGGAACGAAACGAAACGAAACAATAAAATGATGAAAGAAATTAAAGAAAATACCAGTGGAAACAAATCTGGATCCGCTGCCCGCTTCTTGCCCACTTCCAAAGGATGATGGCCCATGATGCCAGCAGCGGCAGCGGCGGCGGCGGCGGCGGCAGCAGCAGCGGCAGCGTTGTTTGTTGTTGTTGGTGTTGGTGTTGTGGCGCCAACAGCGACGCCGCCGGCCGTTGGGATGGCGCTGTTCTGCAATTGTTGTTGTTGTTGTTGATGCAGATGCTGATGTTGTTGGTGGACCGTAAGGGATGAGGTCTGTTGTGTGGGTGTGTAAGTGTGGTGTTCATGAGTTTGTGTGTGCAAGTGTGTGTAGTTTTTCAGAGAATTTTGTCAAATTGCAATCCAATCGAATCCCATATCAATTAAATCAATTTTACAGAAATCATTATTTTGAACAAGCATTTGAATTATGCGGCAATTAAATATGGATAAATTCCATATGAATTATTTAAGCAGCATTGGTGTTGGCATATTTAATAATTTAGCACATTTTTTGTGGTTGTTGTTTGTTGGTTGTGATTGTTGCAAAAAATTTCATAATTATTTTTGTTGTACAAATTGATTTTGTGCGTATTTGTGTTTGTGTGCGTGTGAATGATCGTGTGTGTGAGAGGTGTATGTGTGTGTGTGTGAGAGTGTAGATACCATCCATCGTAGAAGCAATTACAGTGTGGCACAGGCGAACAGATGAAATACATAATAGTAAAAGAGTACGAGTGTTTTTTTTATAATAAGTATAAAATTATATTCCAAACAATACATAAATCAAAATTAATTCAATATATTTTCAGTTTTTGAAGAAAAATATGTGTAAGAAGCTATAAATAAATTAGATAATATTTTTTTTTAATTTTGTCTCTGCTGTTTCTTAATTAAGACTGGAAATTCATTATACCTAATTAGTTGTTAAGTATTTGTTAATGTATTAGGAAGCAAGGTGTATCAGCGTCTATTTAATAAAAATATTTTAAGCTGGCAAAGCGAGCAGAATAAGCCTTAAAGTAAGTATTTTATACATGTTAAAGATACGAGTATAAAGATACGTAATCTTAAAGACTAACTTAAAAATTAAGATAGTTTGTAGAAAAGTAAACAAATGGCTGAAAATCACAACAAAATCGTTTTGTTTACCAATCAGTTGCTGTAAGCCAATGTTCTGTAATTTATTTTAATAAAAATTGATTTGATTTGGTACACACACATTCATGATAATTCGCAGATAAATCCAATTGTATACCTTATATCGATACCTACCGATGCATCGTTGCTGCTGCTTATATATACATGAAATAATAAATAAAAATCCAAGAGGAAATGAAAACTATCTAGTAGCTCATTCGGTGAGTGTATGAAGCGATGTTTATCTCAAAATCCAATGTTAATAATTTCAACACTGTAATTTGCACAAAAGACACACAGCAGTGTGTCGTAGCTGGCCATCTAGTTATCTAGTTGGCCCCAACAAAAGAAAACAAACGAAAATGTCGACAAACATAACATAACTTAGCATACATTTAGGCTGATTCGCTGGGGACAAACTCAGAAGAGTGCAAAAAATTTGCATTTAAATGGAGCCACAGTGGGAAGAGGTTACTGTTTTTATGAGCTTCATTTTTTTCCAGACTATCCATTGGAAGTCTTGCAATGTACACGTGGCTCAGGTTGAACTGGCTCCCATACCAGTAAACTTTCATGTCACCGCCAATGAATGCTATAAATGGATTAATTCGCTTGGGCAAGGCGGTATGTGAACTGTCTTTGTGTGAGTGTATACATGTGTGTGTGTGTGTTGTGAAAGCGTGTGCCACATTCCGGTTTACTTTTTTTGGGTCAACAGTGGCTGTCTGGTAAAAGGGCCGGAAATACACGTTAAAGAGGCGAAGATTAAATACGCTGTAAATTATTGAAATTTATGCTGAATTTATAAAGAGTATTTCTTTTATTTTACCAATTTTCGAGTAATATTTGAAATTCGTTTGGCTTGTCCTCGACTTTATTCAGTTGCAGCAGTGCTCAAAAGTGTATACAATAGAACAATACACTGGATCAGATATTGAACTGGAAAAGTCTATGGCAGTCGTAGAACTGATGCAATAGCCGCTGGACAATTCATTGGCATGGAAATCTCTGCTTTTAGTTAATTTTCCGGTTCAAACGTTATCCTGCCGACTAATCCGTGTCGTCGTTCAGCATGTCCTGCCTGCCTGCCTGACTGCCTCACTGCTTGTTGGCACTGGTTTGACATTTACATTTTTAGTCGGGGAAAAAAACTCACAGCAGGTCGTCCAAGAGCCTGCCAATTTTTTGTTGTGGTCTTGCTGCAGCCCTCGTTTACATGGGGATTATAGTTTAAAGCGGCGGTGGAGGGAAGGAGTCTGGGTCAGAGTTGTTTGTGTCATAGTAGAGGACAGGGGACACAGGACACGGGATATGGGACATACAACAAAGAACACAGGATGCGAGGCACACTTTGAACTGTAGATTTCATTCGACAGTTGACATATTTTGGAATGTTCTCCATTGAAATATATGTAATATTTTTGCGAGACGATCGTTTCAATTTTATGGAGGCTTTACAGTAGCCCCACAGGTTAAACAAGCAAAAAGAGGAAGAAAACTCCAAATATAACCAGAAGTAAATAAATGAATAAATGTTTAACCAAAGAGTGTGTGGGTGTGTGAGTGTGTGTAGGCAAAAGTGTGTGTGGGGCATGTTTTTGTTGTTCATGTTGTTGTTGTTTCTGTAGTCTGTATAAAATTGGGCTGTATTTAACAAGATATGTAACTAACAACATTTAATAAAAGAACTGGGTTTGAGTATGAGAAGATATTAAATAGTTACTAGGGTTTTGGGACTGCTCAGAGCTAACAGGCCAGCGTGGAACTGTATTTATTTTCCACGCTGCCACTGTCATCATGCAGGAATACCCCTAACGATAATACGTAAGTAAGTATATACAGAATTACCGATAACATATATATAAGAGTTACTCGTATACATAGATAAAGGTGGTCTAGGAAAGAGTTTACATATAGGACTAAAGGTAATCAACACAGTAAAAATAAACTAAAAACTAAATTGTTTGAGTAATTAATGCAGTGACTAGTTTCGAGTCAAGGTAACTGATTTTGGTAAGGAAATTGTACGAGATCAAATAAATAATAGTATTTGAAATATTTATAGCAGCGCTGCATCGGGCGTAAGCTAAGGATTAAGGTAGTTTAACATTTATTACTATAAATATTTAATTGGTCACAGAAGTAAATTTTCCATAGATTGAGATTTAGGTTGAAAATTTAAGTAAACGAATTTTGGGGAAATTTGGAAACTAAAAAGTGTGATAATTTAACTATTTACAAAATTTAGAGTATTAATTTCCAAAATGTAGCCCTGATTTTGTTGGATTATAAAATATACAAGTGAGCAACACAAAAGCACACAAGGAACATTTTTTTATTTATAATTAATGTTACGCAATATTATGGTTTATACTATATTACACGTTGAATAATATCATGGGCTAATAAGTGTATCAACAATTAGCTACAAGCTATTAAAACACAACCAGGATAACATTAAACGAGGCATTGAATAATAAATAAATAGGTATTTTTTTTTTATATGCATTTAAACGTTTCAGTACAGGTGCAACAATATATTCGGAATTTTTATTCTTCCTCGAGCTTATAATCACATTAAACCTGGGCCCATAAATAAAATTATGCGCTGCCAGGACTATGTGTGCGTGTGTGTGTGTTGGAGAGAGACAGAGATGGTGAGTGTGTGTCTGTGCAATATCAAAGGACAATTTGATACAATAATCACGTTTGTCGTGCCTGGTCTGAGACTCGATTGAATTACGCCTAAAATGCTGCAACAATTTTTCACTTTATGCGATATTATGCTGCAATTATGTGTGTCATTTTTGGAAGGGGCACAGGCAAGGGGACTCGCCATAGAAGCATGACAACGAGGACACAACGACAACGTTGTTTGCAGCGTCAAATAAATTTTCAGCCGAAAGCAATTAAGTCGCGAATTAAGTGCGGCGCATAGCCAGGACCCCATGGGCCGACAGGACGAGAGTCACACACACACACACCAGAACACACATATTTTCATACACACTGAAACACATGTGAGAGTTGGGCAATCACGAACGTGAGCCCACGTGTGTCTGCGTATATGTGTGCGAGTATCCTGTATATCCTGTGTATCCTGTGCTGCGTGCTCAAAGTTTTAACGCGTTGTAATAAATGTTAATTTTCCCAAACGAAAATCAACATTTATGGCGTGTTTTATGTGCAGCTTCAACATATTTTCCATGTTGTTGAATGCCAACGAACGCCAATGCCTGTCAGTCTCCCCCGTCTGCTTGTGTATTGGTATCTGTGTCTGTGTGTCAGGATTATAAGCTTGCACACATACGATATAGTCGTATTTATAGGTGTGCGTGTTCTTGTTTTGACTACAGCTTTTATTTCCACTGACATGCCAAATTGTTAAAAAGTAATTGTGGCTATCGATGATCTTGTTTTGCTTTTTACTTAACTTTAATGTACAAAATTCCTAATAATTAAGAAAATGCATGCAAAATGCCAACAGTAGAGGCAAAGAGCTAACAACAGTTTGATACAAAATTTTAAAAATTATTGTATGTAACAATTTGATATTTTTTGAGTTCATTTTTGTGGTAGAAAAAAAATTTAATTCTTAAGCATTTGTTTTCCTATGGAACAATAAAATAATAGCTTAGCATTTGCGGCAGAGCACTAGGAATTTAGTTATATTTTTAGCTTTAATCGCTGATTATTAAATTTGTATTAATTTAGTTAGTTAGAGCTAATCGCTGGTTTGTTGGCGTAGAGTTAACTAATATGCATGCAGCAGTAAATTTGCTTAAAATTAGAAGAACTGAAAAGTTTGCTTTAAAGTTGGAAAGGGAATCAATCTTTGATAGTCAAAGAATACGAATATTTTATGGTAAAGTCTAGTCTAGAGATTATATAGAAATATGTGTGGTAAATATTTGTTGTAGGAACAAAAAGTGTTGCATACTTTGTGGCGCGTGTAAATTACGTGTTGTGCTAGGAGTAAAGGTGTTTAATTCGTTTATCTTTGTTCAAGTGAATAACCTAAAATCACAAACATGAGTGGCTATAAAGCACAAATTAATTAAAAAAAAAATTATAAGTTATACAAAAAAACAAGAGGAAAAAATCTAGAACAGCTGCGCGCACGGAGAAAAACAAACACAAAATTTTAGGCGGCATAAAAAAATGAAAATAAGAAAGGAGCAAAAAAAAAACATATGTAGTTAGTGCTGTCCCATTCACGCATGCACACGCATGTGTGAGTGAAGGAGACAGCTAGTGGGGGAACGGATTGAATTGGGTTCAGTTGGATGGGGATGGTTAAGTTTTGGGTTGGGCTTCGTAAGTTAGGATTAAAGTAAAGTAAGGAGAAAGTATAAAGTAAATATAGAAATAGCCATACCGCAGCTGCAGCAGCGACAGCGGTGGCGCGTGTTTGGGCCGCTTTTAATTGTGCCTGTAGGTGCAGGGGGGGATGAAAGTAGCGGCAGGGGTCACGTGCGCATCTGCCCTTCACGGCGTCCATGCAAACCGTTATGGAACCATCGTCGTGCCTTGCGACGCTCTCCTGCGGATGCGCGAACCGGCATTCCGACTCGGCCCGTTTGCAGGCGCCGCGCAAGAATTCGCGACAGACCTGGAAACACATTTTTAGGATTTGTTTTTTTTTTTTGGTTTGGGTTTGGTTTGGATACGCCGAAGTTGTTGTTGTTGTAGTAGTTGTTGTTGTTGTGTTGGTTGCACAGTTGATTGCAGTTGTTGTTGTTGGTTGTTGGTTGGTTGGTTGTTGGCGGGCAGCGATAGCAAAAGTGGCAGCAGTTGTGGTTCAAAGTGTTTTTGTGTGTAGGCGTAGTTGTTTATTTGTTTTTTTTTTTTTTTTTTGGTTTTTTTTGTGGCAAAAAGTTGCAGATTTGTGTGTGTGTGTGTGTAGTGTGTGTATTGAAAATAATGGAAGGATATTCAGTAACAATTCATTGTTTGTTGTATTTGTAGTTGGTTGTATTCATCAAAGTAAAGTTAAGTATTTTGGAACGCAACAACTTTTTTGGTTTATTTTGTTTTTTTTTTGTGGGTTAGAGCCGATTTTCAGTTGCTTGTCGAGCATGCTTCCATTTACATATATAGTAAGTATATAAATGCATATATATTTATATTGTAATGGCTATATAAATACATACATATATGCAGGCTTTTACAGCGGCAGTCAATTGCAATTTTCAGTTGAACGCTGAATGGCGGGAATTATCATTTTTTAATTGCTGACATATCGTGTTAAATTCTTTTTAATTTTGCAGCATTTCAGCAGGCCGATTAGGTTTCAAAGAACATCAGATTACAGTGAATAAAACACATACACGAAATAAAACAGAGCAAAACAGGAGTTAGATGTTAAACTAAAACATTAAATCTTCAACTTGTATTCTGGGAAAACTTAGCTGAAGTCTAGACCTTGTTGAAAAAAACATGATAACACATTATCTGTCATGTGTTCTTAAAAGGTTTCAGACTGAAACTTGTCTATCAACAGTTTCAAGAAAATTAAACTCAAAGAAAAAAATCAACAGACCCCTTTTTTGAAATACCAGTTCATAACAAACCCCTCAATAGATCAGAAAAAAATCTAAGTTAATCAAAAATCAGTGCAATAAATTTCACAATTTTGGTTTACTTTGAAATGAGCTGGAGAATACGCTTGAAGCGCCTTTTTGGAAGCTTTTGCAGGGTAGAAGCCGCTCGGTGCCGCGCTATCTTGTCTTTAAACAAAATTACACATTTGATCAATAAAGTATTTGTAGGACAATAAGAAACAAATAAAGAGAAATCGAACTGAATTCGAAAATACTAGATCAACTTATGGTCATATACAAGATGAAAAACGATTTTTTTTTTGGTAAAGCAATTTTGTGATGTTAGAGAAAAGTTCAAATACGAATGTGTGTCAACGTTATCAAATCAATTTTTATTATAAGCGAATTATTCATGTTATTTTTTCTTATAATTTGTTCTATATTTTTGGCAAACTGAAGAGAACTTAAAACAACTGTACAGGGTTTTAGTTGCAACAGTTTATACATAGTTTTTAAGTATTAAATCTTATAAGAAGTAATCGTATATTAATCAATAGGCATGCCAAAAGAACAAACTCAAATTAACTTAAAATAAAATCAAATTATTCTCGGCACGTTCTTTGGCATTGTCGACGAAATAAAAAATTAACGATAACGATAACGATAAAGATTAATTAACATAAACATAAACATAAGCACAAAATATAATTAGAATCATAATCATTTAAATGTATTATTTTATTGGCTTGTCTTGTAGTCAATACATAACGAAATTGAAGTAGAATTTTAGTTACGTCACTCACCTCTAATCTGTCAGAGCGTGGAATTTTCTGTTGTGCCACCTGCACAGTCTGTGGCACCACTGGACCCAGCTGCGAGGCGACAGCCGTCGGATCGGGACCCAACAAAGTAGGCACTAAGTGTCCGGTTGCATAGTAAGGACTATATGTGTTGGCTGGAATGCCGGTCAAGTAGGGACTTGTTGCCTATAAAGGAGAGAATTGGGATATGGTTATGATTTTATAATGGATTTGGTTTTTTAAAGAAGTAAAGATGGCTAAAAGATTCTGATAACTATACTATAACTTCACAAACTTTTGAGTTCAAACCTTAATCTAGTTTTCAAGGCTTCTTTCTACCGTTTAAATAAATTCCGTGAGTAGCGATATAATTATAGATACCGCTTTGAATCCTCCATTAAGTATTAATGAGATACCGTGTCAAGCATCCATTACATGGCTTATCACACCAAAGTATCAAAAGTATCAAGTATCCCCGGCACTTCATTTTAAAGTATACCCAAATTTACAGCACTCCAAATCCTATTTTTCCCAAATCACCCTCAATTTGCCATAATGAAAGCTCATGCATTTTTCAGCACACATCAATGTCATCAGCTCTCGGCTAATGGCCAGCGCCGTTTAGCGAGCAGTTCACAAAACCATGATGAAAATTATTTAAGAATTAATTTTCGATTTGTTAGAAAATGTGAGTAAAAAACGGAAGTTTTTGGTCTGCCACCTCGAACATTCTGGCAGTCCAGAAATTCCAGGCATTCGGGCATCCAGGCATGAATAATGTATGCGTTTAACCGGACTAAAACTTCTTCTTATATCTATTCTTGTGCCCCATTTTGAATAACATTCAATTTTTGCGAACGTCTGCAATATTCATACTCATAGCGGCTATTCGGCGTGAATAAATGTAAATGGAAATTGAAGCGGAATATCTGCTTATAAATATTCATATTCAGTGAACTCGCAGTTAAGTTCAGTTAGTTGCTGCCACTTAGAAGATTCAATAAAAGTATTATGTGGTCTTTCGGGTAAGTACTTACCACTGCTGGCACTTGGCCCGATATGACCGGCTGGCCGGGTGCGATGCCCATTTGTTGCATCAGTGCATTCTTTAGAGCCAGATGATTTCGTCCGTTTATCAAGAGTTGATCCTTTAGATGCTGTGGTGGATGAAAGTATTTGCACGGCGGCTTATCACGATTACAACGGCCCTGTAATTAGAAAAGAGGATGTCGATTAAGAATTGTGTATGCTTTAGTTATGTTAAAGTTATTTGGGTTGTCAAAACAATCACGTTTAATGTATACCTCTATATATATTTATTGGTGATTCGTTTCCTAATCAAATTGAACAACAACTGTAATTTACTGAGCTGTTATTGTTACCTCAAAGTATAACGTTTACAGTTAACTGGACAGCAGCAATCTTCTTGTTGCGACAGCAAAGCTCCATAAATTTCGAGGGAAATTTATGTTTACGTGTGTGTGTTGTCAGCTGTGTAATTTATGTGACACAGTGTTGGTTAACGCCAACTCAAGTTGCCAAATTTAATCTCAATAACACAGCATTTTAGTGGAGATTGAATAAATGCTTTAATTCAACTTTAATTCCATTGAAAAAATGAAATTCAACCTGTTGATTCCAAGAAAACATATATTTACACACATTAACCCCAGAGTTGATCTTTGTATGCCCAAGAAAATAGGTAAATTAAAGCAGAAAAATTGGCTTAAACTTTAAAAAAGCTGACTTCATTACAGTGACTCATAGCATTCGTGTGACCAGCGAATTTTCGTTAAAATATTTGATAAAAACAATTATCTGCACGTAATTTCAAATATTTGGCTCAGGCATTTCAGTTGCATGCAGTGGCCACACTTACGTTCCCATGTTGCACATGCCGCTAAAAAATGTTATTTTGTCTGCATGTAAAGTAAAAAGCAAACATGTGTGTATATTAAATCGATAAAAGTAATTTCACTTCATTAGCACGTGTAATTATGCCCGCGGATTAAGCCAGGCAACCTTTTTTTAAGTCCAGGTCTAAATGTCAACAATAATTATAATGAGTTCGAGCTAATACCCTACGGCGAGTGGGGTATTCGCGTTGCATGTGAACTGTTTTGTGGTAAATTGGCGGCGCAGACCGCCAAGCAAATATCCATGTAAATTATATTTAATTCAGAGCAAATGAAGTTAACAAATATTTGCACACACACACACAGGCGGACAGAACAACAGCAGGACCTCAGCTCAGTCCAGTGTCCTTTGTGCGAGCCTCTTTCGTGAGCGTAAATATAAAAAATAAAATTATATGTAAAAAATGTGAAAAACCTGCAAAATATTTATACGTATGCATAAATTGATTGTTTGCTTGGACAGCTCGCTGCATGAGCTGTGGGACACGTAGTCCCATTTTCCATTTGTTGCAGTGTATTGTGATTTCATCACAAAGTACAATGGATTATGTAATGTTTTGAGTAAGATATTAATAGTACATTCATTCAGTGTGCATGACATGAATATGTGTGCAATGAGCTGGCCAACTATTATTTATTATAGAAACAATTGGTTTATTTTACAAACTGTCATCAAAACTTATTTCAGTGCAACCAACCAAATGCTGTTAGAGCATTGAGCATTCGACACGCCGAAAACAATTGTTTACTCATTTTTTATTACATTTTTGGCTGTATTTTGTAGTTGTTTTTCACTCTGGCATTCACAATTTATGACGCAATGAAAGCCCTGCAAGATTTATAGCGCGAAAAAAGCAAAAGCAGAAAAAAAGCTGAATTCTGATTCGTGGAGCCGCTAACTTACAAATAATTGTAGTTGAAATTTTCTGTTCCCATAAAATGTTATTCACTGTTGATTGTTGTTTGCCAAATAACACGAATTGCAAAAGTATTTGCACAAATATTTGTTTGCATATATTTCAATGCCAATTCGGCATGACAAATTTTGGACAAATGAACAAAAAGCAAAAATTTTTAAAAATTCAATAAAAAAGTATAGAAATAAACAGTCCAAATTGTGTGCAGTAAATAAAATATATATAGAAATTTGATTTGTCAGAGTAGAGTCAATTAGAATTCGCTTTCAATTTATTAGCACAATTGTTGATAATAATTTGCTTTGTTTTCTGGTTTAATTCGATATTTTTGCTAGCGCTGAAAAGTAGGCAACATAAATCCGTTCGATGGATTGCCACGACGACACTTTTGGCTTATTTGTTTGTGCTCACTGGCGACATTGACAGTAATTTTATGCTTCAATTGAGCTTATTTAACAAACAGTCGAAACACCAACAATAACAAAGAGTTTCTGTGTGCAGCAGCAACTCTATTCCATCTGAATCTGTAGCTGTAGCTGTATCTGTATCTGTCGCTGCCTGTAGTGCTATCTTTGCCTGCTTCTCTCTGTCGCTTGCTTTCGATTTTAACTGCTTTGCAAATTGAAACAACAACTGCAACTGTTCCCATCGTCCTATCTCGGCGTTTGTCGCTGTAATTTTGTACACATTTCTCTCTGTCTCCCTGTGTACATCTCTCCCTGCTCGTACTAATTTCCAATAATTAAATACAAATGTGATTTTTAGTATGCCACTTCTGTTGCCATTGCCAGCATCAGAGTTACTTGTTGCCATCGATGTGAAAGTTTGTTTCGTGCTGGTATCTAGGTTAATTGCAGTTGATTGGCAGGCAACCGTTGCCATGATGTGTAGACCATTTACGACATGAGTGAATTCAGTTATAGCCCAGCAAATGGGTCAGCTTGGGGTATTAACTGGGTTTTCAGTGTGTTGTTTAACGTTCAATTTGATAGCTAATCGATTGAGTTGCCATTTGCATTGTATTGATTTGAAATCAGTCTTGGGTTGATCAACATACATAACTGATTGTCGCGGGAACTAAATGGTTAGTGCTGGTACTAAATTTCTTAGCAATTTGTAGCTAATTCAAGTCTTAAATTTAAAAGTGTGTGCAAATTATTCAGCAGCATTTGCGAAGTATTCGTATTTAAATTGCATTTGGCATTGCAATCAAATTCGATATTTTTTGTCTTTTTGTCGGTTAGAGAGGAGAGCGTAAAACAGGCAGAAGAGAGCACGTTTTTCGCATCTAATGGCTCCGTGGCAGACATTATCTCTAATGCCAAGCGGAGCTTCGAGCCACGTCTACTGCTGCGTCTCGGTTGCCTTCCCTCAGGCCAATTTCTTTTGGTTGAATGTGCAACACTTTAAGCTTCTACTCTACGTTTCGAACTATTTTTGCTCTTCTATTTTTTTTTTCTTCTGCCACACTAAACATTTTCATGTCATTTCGATTGTAATCTGCATGACTGGCTTCTGCCCCCAACCCAGCCCGCAATGCGCGACACGCGGCAAACCTGAAAAAAGTGGAGAAAAGCGAGTGTGAAAATTGCAAATGGTGTCCACTCACGCACACACACACATACCCACACACAGAGGGTGAAAGAAGCTGATGGCAATGGAGATAGAGATGCAGAGTTGAAAAGAGACATGCAGATGGACAGACAGACGGACAGACAGTTGGACAGACGGACTGACTGCATATTTGCATTGTGCACGCTGCTCTGCTGCTCTCGCTGTCATTCTCACTGCATTTTTATAGCACCCTCAGTCTCCGTCTCAGTCTCAGTTTATGCCTCAGTCCAAGTCTCAGCCTCAAACCATTTTTAGAGCAATTTTTTTTTGTCACCATAGCCCTGCGCAGATTATCCGCTTTAAATTGCAATGATTACTTTTCCTTTTCGCTCTTTCTGGATTTCAGTTTTCTTTTTCTATTTGGGCTGCCTGATAGCTGGCATTGGTCTGGCATTTCATAGCCATTTTTCTTATTCGCAACGCTCGAAACAATGTTGCTGCCTGTCGTGTACTCCTTTTCCCTTCTGTTTTTTCATACGGTCCCTTAACTGTCCTGTGCTGCTCCGTGCTCTGCTGTACTCTGCTGTTCATGTGTCCGTCGGCTAAGGAATTTTTCATGTTTTCATGCCAAGTGCAAGTCAAGTCCAGTCATGTATATCGTCGCATCGTATCGTATTGCCGACATGCGTCTTGAGAAGGCGTCCCGATCCAAGGATAAGCTGAAGCGATGCGAAGAAGGACCAGGATGGCCAAGGAGCGACAACGAAGTCGACGTCGACTACGACAACGTTAGGGGTATTAAATGTCATTTTGCATTTCGTGACAAGTTGGCTAATCTGACTCGAAAGTTATTTATTTCTTCTTTGTTGAGTGCAAAGGAATTTTTCTTGCACTTTGCCAGCATTTTACATGGCATTTTTTTGCTTAGTTTGCTCAGCGTATGCTTTCCACTATTTCTCCTTTTTTTTTTTTTTTTGCAACTTTAGCTACTTTTCTTCAATTTGGCGACGATAGAAATCGCCTTTGAATGTTAATAAAATGGATTTTTATGCAAATTTAAAACTGTTTGGCGGTTGGTTTGGTATGCATTACAAATGCCAGAGGGTTAGACTTAGACAATGAGTTTGCTATAAAATGCAAATGGCGTTCCCTCAGCTGAAATTGATAGCCCAGGCACCAGAAGAATTTTACTTTATTAAAGATATTTTTTTCTATATCTTCAAAGAAAATTAGAAAGGAAGGAAGATGAGATTATTTAAGTATATTTGGAGTAAATTTCCAGAAATAGACGAGCGCTTAAAGCATAATTGTAATTGTTCGCAAATAGAAATTTAAATCCCTTTCAATTTGCAGTTGGACATTTAAGCCACTTGCACAAATTTAATGCAAACTAACGACACTACAAGCTTTGGCACTTAAGCGCACAACACACACACACACACACACATGGACATTACTAGTGACACAGGCAGATGAAAACTATTTTGGACGCGCAACGAAGCAACTCAATTTGTTTCTCTTGGCCATGCAAAAAATACACACACACACACACTCGCACAATGGTCACAAAATAAGGTATATCAAAAAGCAATTTCAATTGCAAATACCAACAACTGAAACTATATGAATAACAACAAATGTTAGCAAGCCAAGTAAGTATACTGATACAGAAATATCCGTACTGAAGGTTAAAATTCAAATATATAGAAAGTGCTGCATACTTTTAGGATGTCTCATAAAATGCCGCTCTGTTCTAAAAATAAATCGGAACATGATGTGATCAAGAAGTGATAATAAAGAAGTTTAATCCTGCGGGCCGTCATCTCAATCAAGTTAAAAAATGTTCGGGTTGTGAAATATTTCCGATATACATGGGCGAAACGGTTGTGATGTAATTCTAATGAAATCAGAGCTTAAATCTTACATACAAGAAGATGTGAAGCGTTGTAAAAATCTCTAATAAATTTAATTTAAATGGGTAAATGAAGAATAGCTGAATTTTTATAGTTTGAGACATAAGTTTAATTATCGCATAGCCAACGACCTCACAGCGCATGAGCAGTCGAAGAGTGTTCATCTTTTGGTTTAATTTTCAGTTGTATAGTCAGTCGATAACGCGGCATTGGGAAATGAAAATGGAAATGAAAATATTTTTTGCTCTTTGAAAATGCAAACAAATTGGTAAAGGCAAATGGTCAATATTTGTTTATGTATAGCATAGAAAGCGACCCAAGCGAAGCAATGCAAAGTGTTTGTCACGAACAAAACAAATGAATCGAGATAGAAAATATACGAAACAGGAGCAGGCAACAGGCAACAGGAGGGGACAAATCGGCGCTATAGGATGGCGACCAACGGCGCATGTTAAGCGTTTTGCCATGGACAATGAGGGCAAAAAAGAAATGGAAGCGGAATGCAGCAGGAAAAGCAACAGCCGGCGTTGGTTCAGGCAATCTGCCTGTTCGACTCGCCGCATCTATCTCTATCTCTGTCTCTCTCTATGTCTCTGTCCGGTCTCTGCTCCACTGTCTCCGCAGTCACTGAACTCAGTGCAGGCAATTCTGTACGTGCATGTGTAAAACAATGCTGCATTTTGTGAGACTGTGTGAGTGTGTGCGTGTAAGCTAGTGTCTGTGTATGAATGTTTTTTTTCAATCATGCGTTCATTCATTCAATGGCTGCCATTACCATGCATACATTCGGGATTTGCAACAGATTTTCACGCAATATATGTGAGCGAGTTCCAACCGAACTCAGTTGCTTCTGTGCCCAGCACAATGTCACATTGTTGTTTTCAGTTTCGCCAAAAAACATTTGCGGATTTCGGATTAGTTATCAGTTGAAAAAAAGGAAATAGGAAATATTGATCAGCAGGTGCTTTGAGCTAATTGAAACTACAGGCAAAATACACTAAAACTAAACGAACTTTAAGTTTTAAAGCATTTCAAACTCATATTTGTACCATTCCCTTATACCTTAGATACTCTACCATTCATTTTGTTTTTATCAGTCGCAAAATTCACTTAATTTAATGAAAGCCCACAAAAAAATTGAGAATGAAGGAAATGTGAGCATGATTTTCACACCATGGAGCCAAAAATAAAATGCAATGGAGGACAGGTCCGAGGTGCTTTTCATTGCCCGTTGGCGCTGTCATCATTGGCATCATCCCATTCCTGCTGACTGGTCATCAACGAAACGTCAGTGCTTCATTTTTTGTTCCTGCTCCGATCCTGTTACCTCTCTGAATTCCCGATCCTGCGTACCCACCATCTCGGTCTACCGTCCAGCACCCCCGAATTAATTTCCGTTTTGCAAACCAATTGAAAATCCAATTTTCAATACACAAACCGTGTAACGTAACTTTGTATATATAAACTCATTTCACCTCTCTCTCTCCATCTCTCTGTCTCTTTCTTCTCTGCCGTGTGTGTATGTTTGTGGGACTCTTTCTCCTGGGCATAAATTTAACAAGCGTGGTATAGGAGTATTACAGAAAGATATGTCTCTGTCCTGCTCCTGCTGCCACTGTACAGTGGGTTATTTGTAGTTTCGTTCAAAAACTGATTCTAAGTAATATATCCAATATATATAATTAACTTTGGTAGACTTTTAAGGCAGTTAATTGACTGTTTAATGCGTTGGAAATTCAGGTAGAGTGTGTTAGCAATCAATCAAGGCAGAGTACAGTTGGATTTTACTCTGATGTCAATCTAACTCAAGTATTAACTTTTGTTTAAGCTACACATTTTGAGGCAAATCACCCACAGTGCAGTCGCTGCATCTCCCTGGCAGCCTGGCCTTTTATTCAGTCCGATGCACACGTGCAAAAGTTTGCCCACATTTAAAAGGGCTTTAAAAATGGCCAAGCTGGGACACTGACCAGCGGCCATTGCCATGTCATTTCGCCTAAAAGTAGGCAACAATATATGGGCATTAAACGCAAGCCGACTGCCGGCCAACAGCCAGCGTTGACGAAGGCCTGCCTCCTCCTGTGGTCAGACCTCGTACCTCTATCCCCCTACTCGAACTCGAGCTGTTTGCATTGCCGTGTTTATTTGTATACAAACTCATGCGCCAGCCAAGAGGCGTCCATATGGCCACATAATGCACGCCATGGCGCCTGTGTGTCAGCCCCAGAGTCCCATACTCCTAGAGGTGGGGTTTTGTAGGTTGAGGGTATGCAGCCTGTCCCTGAGCCTGAGTCTGAACCTGGGCTCAGGTTGGGCCCAAAGGCTGCGGGCTGTGGAGGCGATGCATTGGCCACGCGTGTGTGTGTGTGTGTGTGTGCGAGTGGTACATTGATTTTTTCTATGGGAAACAATACAAACTGCATATAGGGAGGGATCTTGCCCAACGTGCAACCAGGAACAGTTGCGTTCCCAGTTCACGAAGAGTCGACCACATGCTACGCTATTTTTTGCCGCTACGCACTGTGGTATAAAGTTGTATGAAAAGTTTTCAATGTATTTACTGTTACCAACAAAAATATTTCATTACACTGCTCGTCACACTGTCCATTGGACTGTCATTGATTTGTTTTCCTTGCCCTTAACTCAGTGCCACATAAACTTTCATGCAAATATTTAATCTTATATAGTTACGTTTACCATATGTATAGAGTTGTTACCATTTTGCAATTGTAAATGAATTTCATGGAGCATATTTACGTTGTTTGCTATTTGGGCATGTGAAAGGGGCAGTTCCTTACATCTTTTTGTTTGATCAATTTTTTTTCAATTTTAAACCATTTTTTATGTTTTTAAAAAACACTTTCGAAGCTTAAAAGCTGTACTGAGTTTCGTGCTTTTTTATGGTGCTGATAAATTTAAACGCCGTTGACTGCCATTTGGCAGCTTTTGAAGTGGCATCATACTCGTATAATTGCGCAAATGTCGAAAATATACCGACTTTGAGTTGACTTTCCAGAAATTTTTGACTGTTACTTTTATCACAACGCGATATCGGCAGTCACTAAAAGCGTATACACTCATATACACACATATTTACACACAGCAACACATGTGGAAATACGGTGCGGTAAAATTTTAATGGCGAGTTTCGTTTTTGGCAGACATTGATGACTTTTTAACTGCAGTCATTTGCAAGGCGGCGGCGGCACAGGCTCTTCGGCTTTTTCTTCGGTTTTTACTTCGACTTTGACTCAAGCTAAACATTTGCCTAGGCACAGCAACACACACACACACACGCATACGCACACACGAACTCACATATTCGCTGGCGTTTCCGTATCCGTTTCAGCTGCCGTTGCTATTCCCGTTACCGTCGCTTCTAACATTTCTCCAACTTTCATTGCGGCATTGCGGCGACAACATCGCGTGACGCGGCGATAAAAATAATCATCATCATAATGTTATATGAAAAGGGACCAAGTGAGCAAAGTGAACGTTAATGTGAAGGCTACGGCAACGGCTACGTCTACGACTACGACTACGTTGTCGAAATGTCTCCCTTCACTGCTTTGTAATCGATTTTTGCATGCTTTTCTCAGCTTTTTTCTCCTACAATTTTGTTCATTTTTGCTGTTGTTTATTTTTTGTATTTTCGTTCTCTTTTCCATTTGGTTCCATTTTTGTAATGCGATTATTTTGTGATTTCTTTGTCGGACTTGAGCGCAAGTGCCCACAAATTAATGAGGCTCCATAATAATTTAGTCGCCCACTCACACTCTGCTAAGCAAACAGGGTATGCATGCTTTTCAAGCCAAGGTCGTCAACATTTTCTGTGGGCAACGAGCAAATTGATTTCATTTCATGCGCCCTTGGCATATGTTACCGACATTTTGGCGCCCCAAATATGTGTGTGTGTGTGCGTGTGTGTGTGAGTGTGAGTGTGTTGTCCTCTGTCCTTTGCGGCATTTGCATGGCCATAAAATAAGAAATAAAAGTGTGGGTCCTGTGAGCTGCCGCTGCGGTCAAATAATTGGGTACACTCTAATACATATATGCCGCAAAGTAGGCAACATTAAATTTGTGTCGACTGTTTTGGGCTCTGCAGCACTTGAGTCGCTATGAACATTTTTATTGTCTTGTGTCTGAGCCAGTGATGGCAGAAGTTTGAAGCTAATAGAATGGAAAAATGGCAAGACAAAAAACTCTTGAACTGCTTCAAAAAAAGCTAATTTTTGCGACACCCAAAGATTAAGAATTGGAAAATTCACCAACTTAAAATTGTAAGCTTGTTTAATTCCAAAAAGTTTTTTTTTTACATTTTCCATTGTCTATTTGCAACAATTTTAACATAAAATATACTGAGTTTCAATAATTGACATGTTAAAATAGTTGTTAGTGCCTCAAGTGCATACATTTATTGAAAAGCCGAGTATAAGGGCAATTGCATACATATTTGGTGAAGCTAAATGTGCAGCAATATAAATATAATAAAAAATTTGTCTAACACGACAACACTGATTTCAATGTGCTGCAAACCATCTGGGAATTTAACTCTTTCCTAGTCAGGGTAAATTATGTTTGTCTCATCGTTTACAGTTATTATTGCGTACTTAACACCAACGCTGATAACAATTTTTTAGATCACGGAAATCTGTTGTGTATAAATTATTGTCTAACATTATCTTACAATGCCCACTGAATGCATTTAATAAGCTTAAAAGTTAGCTAATCATATATCTGCTGAATATTTGAAAATAACCAATTTGAAAATTCAATTGCTAAATCAAAAAATGAGAAAAAGATTTTTTAGCTTGAGCAGCAAGTTGAAGTATTTCTGAGATGCGCACATGGCAAAAGACAAACTAATTGAAAGGAAGGAAGTGCACAAAGCGCAAGGACAAAGTCTATGACAAGTTGTTGTTTTTGCTGCTGTTGTTGACTATACACACACACGAACACACACGCACACTGGGAGAAAGGACGAAAGACACGCATTTAATAAATCCATCACATAACCCGCATTATTAAAAAGATCCAAGATACTGAATCCTGGCACGAACCGGAAAAGTTGCGCTGCAAACAAACTACATATGAGCAAACGTATATATGACAAGAAAAGTGTGGAGGGGACTTGGCAAACATGAAGAGGAATAGGAGACAAGCGCAGAGACAGAGACAGCGGCAGAGATAGAAACAGGGAACTGAACAAAAAGCGCTTATCAAATTTCCACAAACGATGACAATCAAACAACGATGTTGTAGTTGAAAGTCCACAGTTCGCTGTTCGCAGTCCACAGTCCACAGTCCGTAGTCCAGGGAATGTGAAGGACGTGGAATTATGTGGCAGCATCCTTCGATAGATAGATTCCCTCAGACGACTGTGGCTGGCAAAACGAGATGATTGAGGTTTGGCCCAAACGCCCAGCCATCTATAAAGTGAATGTAATCGCCAATAAAGTGCATAAAGCGCATATGACAATAGCTCAACTAGAGACTAAGTCCGATTCTGAGTCGAAGTCCTAGTCCGAGTCGAGTCAAAACCAGAGCCAGCACATCAAAAGGATTCAATCAATGCGCAAACAAAAAGGCAAACACAGACTAAACTGAACAGGACAGACAAGATCATTGAACAGGGCACCTAAATAATTCAATTGTCCACATACTGAACGATGCACCATGCGATAATATTTTCCTCCTCCTTTTTCTCTAACAAAGTTACTGCAATCTCTATCTCTCTCTCCCTCTCTCTCCTGCTCTTTAAGCAGACAGTTTTCTTTTTATTTAACTTTTTTGCCATCGGTGTGGGAATGAGAAAGAGGCAGCTGTCAAGGCGTAAACTTTTTCCGCACAAAAGTTTATTGGGCGGGTCGGTCGTCAGAACTACGTGCATAATACAAAAGTAACAACTTTATCGATTTACACAAAATGAGGCTCGTTATTAGTTAGCAGCTGGTGAGCGAAACACTCTCAGCACATTTAGCACACCCACGACGCCCCAGACAATCGGGACAGCAGATGGCAACGAGCAGAAAGGATTGACAAGCTAAACTAACCAATTGTCAAATTAAACAGGATCTTATCTTGATTTGGAAACCTTGTGAGACAAATTATAAGCTACGCATATAACTTATAAGTTTTCCTATTAAATTCTTTAGTATATTCAATACATTTAAAAGTTTACTTTAACACTCGTTCAGTTTATTTTGGCATCTCACTGTACCTAATAGTTTTATGTACTACAAAATCGTTGGGCTCAATTAAAGCCATGGGCTTTTTGTGTTTTTAGGCCTCATGTGGCATTAAACGCTGTCCGCTGACTAATCCTCTAACAGTCTAACGGTCTAACGGTCTAACAGCAAGTCATTGCACCCTCCCAAGTTTTACTTCGACTTCCGCTTCTTCAGTTTTCCTATGGCTTCCTGCTGTGCTCACTTGTCTCACATTACTCGAGCATTTTTTATTGGCTTTCTTACACGCCACTTTGCCTTATTTTTTTATGGCTTGCCACAGCAAAAACCTTAAATCCCCAACACCAACACCAACATTCTCCTCCCCCGTTCTCTGCCCTATGATCCAACTCTCTCCCTCATACTCATCGAACAGTTTTTATGATTTGTTTCGCTTGGTTTCGTTTCCATCGCTTTCAATTTTAAAGGCTTGTCCATGTGTGGGTTGTCTACACTCCCACTGTAACCCCCCGGAACACTTCCCCCTCTCGACACACAGACAAGTCAACGCTTGGGCAATTTTTTATTGTTAGAAAATTGTTTTTTCTTTTTTTTTTTGTGTAGCAGTGGAAAAAAATTGATTTCTTGTCTTTATGGCATTGTCCTTTTGCCAGCCGATGCTGTTGGCAAATTTAATATGTTATCCCTCCAAGTGCGTACGGCTTCTGATCTAGATGTTGATGTTGTCGTTGTTGTTATTTGTTTGAAAAATATTGAATTTTTGCCCGTGCCATTTGTGATTGTGTTTGTGTTTGCACCGAGCCAAGCAAAAGGATAAAGGACAACATCTTTGCCGTGTTTGCGCAAAATGGGACAGGGCAAACCCAAAAGATGCCAGCAAGTGGAAAATTGTCCAGCGGAATGGTCCTCAACCTGAGGTCCTTGTACTTGTCCTCCCTCCTCAACATGTTAGTGCTTATCTTCGACCCGTCGTCAGATCTTTTGTGGTTAACTTATATCAGCTTTGCTTTTATTGTCTGTTTGTCCTCACACATATTGCCGTAGTTGTTGTTCTGGAAAGCATGTGTTTTATGTGTTTATGTCCTGCTGCTGTTCTTGATACTGTTCAAAATGTTTCAGTTACAGTTTTTTAAAGCTTTATCATGTCAAATGTTGGTGCATTTAATTTGCTGCATTGCTGATGTCACCCTACCTATTATGTCCTTGTATTTTGACCCATTCATTTACTCAGTATCTTTTCGTCTAACACTTTTCATTTGCATAATTTTCTTACTCTTTGTAAATTTAGAAATATTTTAGACCCTACAAGTCTGGTATTTGTGTTGCTTAAATTCTTTTGCTTTATTTCAATCACACACAATATTCAATTACTGAAATTTCCATTCACAGAGTGCAACAGAAATTTGCATTTACTGCTGACAGAGACAACACAATTGCATTTCATTTAAAAGCCAAACTACACAATATCAATTGTTATTTAAATGCAAACCAGCAGTAATACAAGCACTACTTTCAAGTATAATTAAGTAGTATTTAATGAATATAATCTAGTTGAGTGTCGTGTGTGTATTGACTCTGTTAATAGAATAGCAATACAAATTTAATCTTCTGTCTATGTAAATTATAAATTAAAATAGATTTAAAACGAACACTAAAGTTTTATAATTTGAACGACAGAATCAGAACTGTACAGTTTCTAAGTGGAACTTGAATGATCTGCAACTGAAATGAGTCTAAAGGGGAGACAGACAAAGGGACAAAGCCTAAGGCAATAAACACCGGAAAACTTTAAACCAAAAATAAAAGCAAATTTAATAAGTTGTGAACGACTAAGAAATACCACTTAGGTTTATCTTCCATTTCGACTGCTCTAGAATACATTTTTTCATATTAGATTTCAATAGGTTTTCTGACCAGTTTAGTTTATTACTCCATCGACACACTGTTTTGTCTACCGGGTATAAAGCAGCCATATTTCAAGTCTAGCTTTTTTCATGCAGACCGAGCCACTCACACACACGACCAAATTGTCTAACCAAAATAAAGAGAGCATTTTAAAATGTATATATAAATGCACAAACACACACACACACGAGTAAAGCTGGCAGAAATACATAAAAAATAATATCATGAATGCAATGACTTTTAATGTACAGTTATTGCGCAGCTGTCTGATGTGTTCCACCCCATCCCATTCCATTTCATTCCATTCTCCTCAGTGGCCCCATTACAATATATATGTTTATACGAACGTATATTTTTAATATTGCATACTTTTTGGCGTTGCTTACATTAGGCACAATGCACAGTCGAGTCGAGGCGAGTCGAGTTCAGTTGAGTCCTGTAACATAAGCATAGCATACTTTTGAGCGCATTGCATCCATGGCATGTACTCTGCGTACTTTTTTGGTAAGCTTCATCGCCACTTTACAGTTACAGTACATGTGTGTAGCTGTGCCTGTGTGTGTGTATGTGTATGGGAAAGAGGGGACAGTATCGCTTGGCAACGACTGTTGCCCGTTGCACATACTAATAAGGCTAAGTGGCAATGACAAACACAAATGCACACACACACACATTTGTATAAGTAAAGAGAGCGACCCTCTGTTGATTTTCCTTTCCTCCTCCTCCTCCTTGTCCTGTCTCTTTGCGTCCTTGGCAATGTGTGCATTTTACACTTGCCTCTCTTTGCTTCTCTTCGCTTTGCGACTGACTGCCAGTTCTCCAAACACACGACAGTAAACAGAAATTTCATGACTGTTGATGACCTCATAAGCACGCGTGTTTATATCCTTTGTTGTCGTCCTTTTTCAGTTTTCAAATGTATAATTTGCTTTGTTGATTATTAAAATGCTATTTGCAGAGAGAAATTAACTTGGCTTTAGTTTTTCCTACATCTCAAATTCGAATTTCCATCAACGTCAAAGTTATTGTCATTTTGTGCCGCTGTCAAATTGCAAATTGATGCCTAGCACTCCCGACTGCGTATAGAATCTTCAACCTTGTTACATAATTCTCTCCCTCTATTTATTTGCTTGCAGAACATAAATTCTTTGCTCTATTCTTTCCATACTTTCTTTTTTCTTTTACTTATTTTATAAATTTTTCTTTGGAAAAGAGATGCGCGTACTTTGGCGCTGCTGCTTGTCAAGCCATAAAATGTTATCACAAAAAGTATTTTCCAAGTCAACGCACACACAAAAGTGCCAGACAGAGAGAAGCAGTGAGTGTGTGAAAGAGTGAGAGAGAGATAGAGACAGTGAGCACAGGAAGTCTTCTGCCAGCTACAAAGCAAAAGTTGTTGTAGCTCTTGCAGACACATAGTGAAAGTTACAAATAGAGTTGCCATAAAATTTCATATGCTTATCACGTGCGTTTTGGCAACACATCCACACACTCACACACGCTCTGCAGTTGCCGACAGATGGCGCCACATCAGAAAAAAAGTGTGGAGGAAGGAAGAAAAGTATTATTGTTGTTTTTGCTGACTGTACTCGGCGCTTTAGTCTAAAAACTTGCCATCAAAACTGTGCACGGGGAGCTTTGAATGTTGTTGTTTCGATTGTTGCCACTAGTGTTGTTGTTGTGGTTGTTGTCAGCATATTCACACTTTACAGACATGGATGGCATCTTTATGTGCCGAGCTTAACTGTACTGCGAGTGCATCCAAAATATTTCGTTTATTTCAAACTGCCAAACAATACTGTCAAGTTGCAGTTGCTGCTGCTGCTGTTATTGGTCGATATGTGTCCATTTTATTGTCATATTTATCAACAACTTGCCAAAAAAATAGCGAAAAACCAGAAACAAATTTCTCTCTTTTTTTTAGCCTGCACGTCGCTGACATTGACGCATTTTTGCCTTATGCCACATCAAAAAACGATCTGCGAAAATGTGCGCCAAAAATAGAGAAAAAAGGAAAACAAAACAAAGGAATGCATAACAACAATAGGAGCAACAACAACAACTACAACAATAGTAGATAAGTCAAAATGCCTAGCGCGCATTTCAAATTGGCTTTTTATCTTTTTTCGTTGTTGTTAGTGCATTGTGTGTAGAAAATTGTTGTGTCTGCAGTGACAGAGAGCAAATGCATTCAGAAAATGGAAAATGTGTGCTTGGCAAATACGTTGGCTATTATTGTTGGTCGTCAGTTGACATATTGCCAGAGATAAGAGTCTGCGTGTAAAACACACAAATAAAACCTTAAACTCAACTTGGGGGTTATCCAACACCAGTAGAATAACAATTCACTTTCTCTAAATGACAAACGATTCTAAAGCTCTTTAAAATATCGAAAACAATAAAGCAATATGCCTCAAACACTATGACAGTGTTGGTAGCGATTCGATTAGATTTCTGTAATTTATCAAAAAATTATACTTGCATAAAGTATACTCGTAAAATATTAAATTGAGTGTGCTTGGCTACAAAATACTCAACAAAACTATTCGAAAGAATTGTCTACAAATTTAAACCTTAAACTCAGCTTGGGGTTTTTCCAACACTGGCAGAATAACAGTTCACTTACTCTAAATGACAAACGATGCTAAAGCTCTTTAAAAAATCGAAAACAATAAAATTAATATGCAGCAAAGACTTTGATACTGTTAGTAGCGATTCGATTAGATTTCTGTAATTTATAAAAATACTATACTTATATAATATATAATCATAAAAAAATTAAATTGAGTGTTTTTGGCTAGAAAAAATACCCAAAAAAATAATTCGACAGATCCCATTGTCTAGAAATTGCTCAACTTCTTGAATTATAATCGGGCTTTATAGAATTCATTGACAGCGGAGAGTGAATGTTGGTTTACTTAATAAACTTCATATTCTGGCAGATGTGTAGTATTCATAATTGTATGTTTCTTTAAAAACACACAAGGAAGTTAATTCTGTTAGAATTAAAAATAATTAATTAAATAGTGTAAATATTGTAGACGCAATTAAATCTTTCTTTAAAACTTCTATATTTGATCAGTGCTTTTGTTCCCGTCTCATCTTGAATTGATCTCTTCTTAAGTCCCCTATTAAAACTAGCTCTGCACTTCTTTCTCTTATTAGTAAGATCGATATCACTATATTATTTATGTTAACTCATAAAGGCACTGTTAACCTTAGCGATGGCTCTGTGAGTGCTTAACTAGTAGTGGTATGCCATAAGCCTACTTCAATATTAAGCTAAACTATTTGAAAGAGACAATTGTATTGACATTGACATGACTCCTTGTCATGTTTCCGTCTGTTTCTGTGGGCTGTTGAAGACTTCATTCCATTCAAGTAAGCCCCTGAGTATGAGCAGTTGTGATCTTTAAGACACTTGACGTTTATTCAACTATAATTTAATATTGCAACATTAACCCAGCAATTTCTACTCTAGCTTTTATAAACAATGCACACAATTAAAATACCTCATTCTCTGCCGGAAAAAAAGTAACGCTCTACTAATTTAAAAAGCTAAAACAAGTAAAACCAACAAAAACTTTATGACTGGCACCGCAGTTGGCTGATAAGCTAAAAAGTCGACTGCATTAAAAAAAGTGAACAGACAAATTAACGCGCGAATTTGGCATTGAAAGCGGCCCGCAAATTTGTCGAGCCAAAAAATAACAGATAGACTAGGAGAAATACGTTGAATAAATAGAGACAGAGAGCAGACTGAATTTGTGCCACAGCTGGCAAATTGCAATATGAGAGTGGCATAATTTTTGGAAGCAATGCAAAAGTTTTGTTTGTTTTGTTCGCTTTTGTAACGAATAGTAAAGAGATATGTACGAGTATGGTAGAGAAATTGGATATTATTGGGCAGGGGATGTGGTAAGTTTGGGCAAAAGTTAAACATTGTGTGTTTAACACATGTGACCCAGAAAACTCACTGGGCGCCATCTGTAAATTGCCATTTACCAGAGCTTATTATGAACTCATTTCCAAAACCCTAATGCCAGGCCATAAAGTTTGCCGTGTGGCACAGAAACACAATTAAATGGAACCCACAAGTATGGGTATGAAATACACTACTCACATGAGTAGAGTATGCAAATATGTGCTACAAATAAATATAGGCACAATTTAGTGCCGAACGAAAACATCAAATATGATTTTTATGTAAATTTGTAAATTTTATGCAATGCATTTGCTCTCGTAGGCAAATAGGCAAACGGGCAAACGGGCAGCGCTAAAAAGTTGTTTCCATACACGAGCGTAAGTATTTGGCCAAACTACCCAACCAAGTGCTGTAGAGAGTCCTAACTGCCGCCAGCTGTGAACCTGAGACTTCAAACTGACCCCTTAATCTGCATAATTTGTACGGAACGAAGAAAAAAGAAGTAAAATCCAAAACAAGGTAGAAGCAAAAAGCAAAGGAATAGTAGCAATCTCACAGAGCCAAAAAGGTGGGAAAGTCCTGCCCGCCTGGACATTATAAATAGTCCAAGATATTTATTTGTAATGAGTCTTGAGCTTAGGGAGGTTGTTGGTTCAGTCATTGGCTGCCCGGAAGGGTAGTTTAGAAACTGATGCTGTTTCTGGACTTTTGTTCAATTCCAATTCTGAACTGCAGGAATTTTTGGGCAACATCTGTTAAGGGTCGACTTTTTGGCGATTAAAAAAGGCAAAGTTCAGCCTAATGATGACGACCACTAAGTTATGTTAATGATCGACCGGAAAAACTTTATTAAAAACTAAAAACACCGAAAGCTCGAGTTATGGCCACTCATAAAGCTTGACATGCCCGATAATTGAGTATTCAAACTCACTTAATTGTTTTTTGGTCTATTTTTGGCAAAGTTCAAAAGGTCATTCAACTAGCAACTGGCCAACCACATATTATTATTTAATCAATTCAGCTGACTGTTCTATCATTTACCATTTCCACATAATTGAATTTATTACTCAAGTGTCGACGAATTATTAATAAATTACCAAGGATGACAAATGAATAAAACTGGCACGAAAAATAACCAAAACTTAATCGTTTTCAGTAGTTTTTGTATTTAATTTACTTTTTATTAAATGAAACCAAAGAGTTTTTATAAAATTATTTAGTAGAATTTTTATTAAAATGAACTTGCTGTTTAGCGCATAGAAATACTATGATTCATCGATTGAATTTTGGTGACATTCCCCAATTTTTTGGCTTTATTTATTCCTACACAGAAATCCCAATCGTCATTTACTGGACCTTTTCCTTAGCTTTAGTCAGTCATGTGAAACTGACATGAATTTGTCATGAGCTCAGTTATTGCCGCTTATTGTACTTGGGGGAAACCAAAATACTGACAGCCCACATCTCTGCCTCTCCCATTGGGACTTCTAGCAAACTCAAATTTCGATATAAATGCACTGCCAAAAAAAAGTGCTGACTTGATAGTTATACGTCTTTGAGAATTAATTTAGAAAATATAACTAAAAAGGTTTGACTAAAGCAGTGATAAAAGTGGACTTTATTGAAAATTCTTCAAGTCCTTAAAATCTTAGCAAACGAAAACTTTTTGCTATCAGTGTAGCTTAAGCCTATAAATATATGGAATGACAAAATTATATCGATTGACCTGTGCGACTATTTCAGAGCGCAAAGTGTGCAATAAAGGTGGATTACCGCCAGGTGGACACTGCCTAACCTGCACCACCTTTGCCCACCTTCTGCCAGCGGCAGACCACCCAATGTTTGATTGGCATGGGGAACAGCGGGTGTTTTAGGGTTTCATAGGCCTTACTTCTAGACCAAGTTATACTCGTATTAGTAATTGCAATATGTTGTTGTTGTTGTCAAATTGTTTTTTTCTCCCTCTCTATTTAAGGATTTGGCAGCTAAACATGACAGGTGTTTGCTGCCGGGCGTGACAGGTCGAGGCGACTTCCGTTTGCCAATTTTAAGTGCTTTAAAATGCAGAGTCGACTGCTTAATTATGCAAGGCACACGGCTTGAGGCTATGTGCTAGATATACGAGTATAGCCATTGCTATATAGCTATCGCTGTGTCCAGTGTCCAAAATCTGCAGGAAGCAATTACGTGGGCGGCGTTCTGAAAGGGTCTGAAATCGGATAGTGGTTGAATGTGGTGCGTTAAGAATCGGATTGCGAACGAAGGGTGCGAGTGAGTCATGCACACCACATAAACCATATATTTGACCGGGTGTTGATGACGTCAGCTAAGCTCATGAACTGGGAAAGAAGCGGAAAAGTGTTGAGAAACAAGAACGAATCAAAGTCAAGCGACTTTGAATTGAAGAAGGTACTGAAGGAAGGTCTAGCACTAACTGTCTTATAAGAAATGTAATTCCATTGGGTATACAGATTTTTGATATAGAGATGGGAGCGAGTGAGAGAGAGCGATAGGGTAGCTATCAATTGAGGGTTGTTAAAGAGAATTCTAAGCCCCTTACTCGAGTGTTCTTTCTTTTGAGCTAAAGAGTATTTGGCTGAGTTGAGTCAAATGCGAAGGATTCTTAAGAGTTAGGGGTTAATCTTGGTAGAGCTCTTGGTGGTGAAGTGATCCAATTAGCGTGACACGCAATCCCATTAGCCTGTCTCCAATTGGAAAGTGTAAATAGGCCACAAAAATCACAAACTTTGCTGGCAATCACATTACTTTAACTTTCAAAGTAACATTACATGAAAAAAAAACTTTGTAAACCTCTTCAATTGAAGGCAGAACTTACGTTATTAAAATTGAGCAGCAGTCGACGCAGTTGACAGCAATTTGACAGGCACTGAGCAACAAAAACATTTGCACAGGCCAAAATAAAATAATACTAATAGTAAGAATAAGAAAAGGCAGTGAGAAAAGAATTCCTGAACTGGGAACCCTTGTCACACCCCCTCAAAGGAGTCAAGCACTCAGTTAACTCAAGGGTTGTGACACTGAATCCACAATAACACTCGAAAGTGCGAAAAAAGAAATGAGGATAGAGAGAGACAAGTGAGAACAAGAATGTAACGGAGAATGTAAAACAAATTTGTTGATTGTTGTCGCCAAGTCCTTTTTTTATGCGTTGGCAGGAATAATAAGAAAAAGTTGAAGTAAAAGTAACAGAGGATGACACCTTAACCTTTCACCGGATCAGCGCCTATTGTGCTGTCTGCCCCGGGACAACAACGAAAAGCAGAATACAAGTGAGAAGGGATCCGGTTGCGGATATGGGACACCGAAACCGGTAGCGAGTACAATATCGAAATCTCGTCGAAGTGTGCTCGAGATTTATGAGCGTGTGCTCGACTCGGTGCCCGACTCGGTGCCCGACTCTGTACCCGACTCTGTGCCATATTTATATTATTTATCATTTTTTGTCAGCTTCTTTTGCATGCTAATTACAAACGACGCTTCGGCGTCTGCTTACGGGACATGTCTCGCACTGGGTCTCCCTTAGACATTGGACACCCATAAAGTACCGCTGGAACTAAGCCCAGAACTCGAATTACGTGTGGAACGTGCCGCGTGTTATTCAGGTTTGCCTTTCACTCGCTTTACTTATTGAATTGCTGCGCATTTGGGACATTTTTTTCCACTCCTCTTGTTGTTGCTCCTTTCATTTATGTCCCATCTCAAAGCATTATTTGCATTCATGCGGGTAATTTATGGAAATTTGTATTGTGCTGTTATCTGAACCTAAACCTGAAGCAGTATCTGAACTCGGGACAGTGGCTGAGGTCGAGGAGACGCTCTTCTGGCGCGTGTTTGCTGTCAAAATATTGCGTTCCTGAGGCTTAATCAATTAGTAATGAGTTTGTGAATGTTTTTGCAGATTGTAAGAGAGTAGACAATATAATTATGTTTTATTTTCATATCTTTACTTCAATTAGTTACTAGTTTTGATATGTTTTTATAAGTGAATTCTTCACATGAACTTTTTAAATATTTAATTTGTCTCACATTTCCTTCACTTGACATTCTCTACACATTCGCAGCTTTTTTACATTTATTGATCGTCTTGGCATATTTTCCTAGAAATATTATGGAAACACCCTCTCATGACAGTGCCCTAAACAAACCCCCCGTAACCCCTTATGTTTGGTATTGTTGACAGTAACCCCATTTTATTTATTAATATGCCCCCTACATGGTGTCTCACCATTTGCTTTTATTGTTTTATTTGGAGACATTTGACAAAGACACCCCCTTAGCCCTCATCACACCAGAGCAGATAATGGAATGAGCAAAGACACTCCTGCCATAAAAACTCCCTAACCCTTGGAATAAACTCAATTACATAATAAAAATTTATGAACGCAGCAAAAGGACATTAAATTTTTCGCTACTAGCAGTAGCTGGAGCAACAGAGCAACTGGCATATCCTTCGAACTTGAACTTCCCCCATCTCCTCCCAGTATACTCCATATACTCTATTGATTTTGGTGCTGTCAACCGTCTACTTAAGCCACATTGATGAACATGGCTGGCACATCAAGTGAAATCCAAAAACATTAATACATATGAGACCCAGCTCCGTTTCAAATTGGAATTGCGATTGACCCTCATTTATACATATATTTCATGTAATTCATCTCAATAAAATGCGAAAAATCCACACAACAAATCCGGCAACTATAAAATATATATGTAGGTCCAGTTCCAGTTCCAGGCACTGCATAAACAGCTACCAAAGATAAAAATCAACAGCGTCGAGGGCAGTTCTGTGTTTGGCGCGTGTCCCATTGCGGAATGGGTTGAACTTTGACATGGAATAAGTTTTATTTTTGGGGTTGCAATGGGTCAATTTATGCAAACACATGCGTGTATCTACTATATTCCATCTAACTGTAGCTATAAATGTCTGTATAGTTGGACTGTAAGCCACTTTGTAGTAGGTGGTCTTGGAAAGACTTGATAATTCGTCTAAACGCTTTTCGTGACCAATTTTCAACAGCAGCTGCTAATTGTGAAACGTGTGAACGACTTTTGTGTGACCTTCAGCGACTGCAAACTGAACTTGTTATCAACGCAAAATCAAACACACAAAAACCATCTGAATTTCAGTAGACAACACAAAAAGATGAAATTCTAAACAAGTTTTTCGTGATATTTCTAATGATTTTGGCCCTGGGAAAGACAGCGCAACCCTCGAAAAACCCAAAAGATGTTTAGCATCCTAAGGGGCACAAAACAATATATTTATAAGCACATTATAATGCATTGTTGTTGCTCCTGCTGCCTTGTTCCTGCTTCCCTACTCCTGGCTACTGCCTCGGACCTGGCCGAGTGTCCTTTGTCACATGCACAGCTCAGCATATTAATGATTTCATGTGTTGTCCATCCAGACTCCTCAAAAAGGAGTCGAACTTGAAATGTTTAGTTTTCCCTTACCCAAAAAAAAACCCTTTTGAATGCTGTATGTGCACATACATAAATTAATTTTCTTGTTCGCTGAGTTTGATTTTCGTCTTCAAGGGTTCTATTTGGGGTTCGTTAATGATGATCAGCATAAACTTGTGGGCAGTTTTAGATGATTTGCTTTTGGAATTTATGTGTTTACTATTTTAACAATGGAAATTTAATACAAAATTCCGGTTTGATGCCTAATGCCTGATGCTGACACTGTGAAAATTGTTTGGTTTAAGAGTGTGTGAATTTTCTTTAATACTCACAGACTTTCTTAAATTTCAGTTAATAGCGATAAGGTGTTGAAAGAAATAGTGTAATTACCTGTAAAGAGAAGAAGAATAAATTGATTAGTTAAGTTTATCAGTGAAGTATACTTTTAGTATTCTGTTTCGGTTTATTTCACTCTTACAAACTATAAAGTTTAACAAAGACTCAAGGTTTTTATTGTCGTTAATTGTTAGGGATATAAAAACTGCTGGCAAATCCCATTAAGGGTGAGTTTCAGCTCCATTAGCGAGCTGCTTGTTTGTACTCAACACGTTTTGTAAAACAGAGTTAACAAATTTATTTTATTTACAATATCCTTCCGTGCCGTTTCTTTCAGACAATTGCACTTGAGTGGACGTCACACTTTGAAATTAAGTCAAATGTCCAATAATGCAGGCGCCTAAATGTAGGCAAACAATGAGCAATACCAGAAGAGGGCACTCAGTTAACAACACACACACACACGCACACCCTCTCGCTCAATAGACCATTAAATTTAGCTAGCCGAGAAACGACATCCGCCAAATACCAGATACAAGATACATTTCGGACTCGTTTGCTCGCTCACTTCAAGGCCATTAAACGCGCGCACAAATAAACAGCCAAATAAGAAATAACAAAATAGGTGGCTCTGAGCTTTCGAGGGAAGCTAAAGAAAGCATGACTGGGGCAGGGCTTGGGCAGGGATTGGGCAATTTTTAGCACTTTTAGCAGTCAAATCCAAGCAAACCGCAAAAAGTCACGTATCCACTGACTCGCACTACAGCGACAGTAACTGAGATGAGATGCCAGCTGAGATGCGGTGCGATTGGAGGTGGTGTGAGCAATTGAGAGGCAGGAGATGAGGCATAAGGAAATGTTGTGGGAGGAGGTGAGGCGACACTTCTAACAAGTCTACAAACTGCTCAAGTGCCTCAAAATGAAAACCTTAGCGTTGTTGCTGTCTCCCATGTACTCAGGTTGGGTGTCGTCTAGTGTAGTTGCCAGCCTATTCCTATCCTCCACCCCCTAAAACCCCTTGTGCCCACACTCGCCACTTTTACAGCAATGGGGGTCTTAAGTGAAACCCTTAAAGGGCCTGGCGCTGGCGACGTTGACGCTTTAAGTGCTCAATGCGAATCGTCGAGGGTAGCTGCACATGCACTGAGAGAAAAAAGTTAGTTACATCGAAAGGCGCACAACTAAAAGCTTTAAAATAAATTGTTTGTTCCTGTAACTAGTATAAATAATATCATAATACAAATTGATCGTCCTATAACTTGTTCAAGATGAATTATAGCGAAGTTTAAATGGATAAAATACAGTTTATTCCTTGAGGAGAGGATAAATTCTGTATCCTTCCTAGTTTAATTACTTACTCTGGCTTAAATTTAAACTCAGTTCCAATAATTTCAACTTTAACCCATTATGCAAGCTTCCTCCTTTGTGCACGGTATTTCTCCCTGTGCAGAGCTTTGCCTTTCGGACCAACTTATACCTCATATGTCCCATATATGTCTCTTTCTCTCTCTCTCCCGTTCTCTGTGTGCTTTACAAAGACTTAGACGCAGTGATATAACAAGAGGACAACAGCAACAACAACAAGCAGAACAACAGCAATGAAATCTTAATGCCTTAATGGGCCACACAATCTAATTTACTTTTGTTTGCTTTGCTCTGACTTTGTGTCTCTTTCTAATGGCTAGTTTCCGTCTCTTTCGCAGTATTAACAATAAATGAATTTCTGTATTTTTTTGCTGTTGTGCTGTGTGTGTGTGTGTGTGTGTGAGATTCGTATTGCTTTTAATTGTTGCTGTTGTTGCTGTGAGTTTTTTTTTGCCGCTGTTGTACAATTGTTGTTGTTGTCGTCGTGTAGTTATCTGTTGTGCTTTCTAATCCTATTAACAATGGCGGCACCGACGTCATCGTCTTTGGTTCGTTCACATTCCCTGATTCGCGTATGTTTTTGCCATTTTGCCTTGCCACACCATTTTTTTTTCATACATTCCGTTTGCTTGCCCATTTCTTTATTGATTTTATTATTTCTCTCTCTTCGTTTCCTTTGCTGCTTTTACTAATAGGCTTTAAATCGCGTTGACATCTACAGACCTTTGAATTTCTCACTTAAAGGGAGTTGAATATTTAAGAAAATCGGTTAAAGATTCCACTTGGCTGTGAAAACTGCTATTAACTTGGCAAAACAAGAAAACTTGTCGTCGATTTGCCATATGCATTATGCGTTTATTGAGCTCTGCCTTTTGAATAAATCCTTCATTCACATTCACATTTGCCTGCCATGTGGCATTCACCGATCCCAATCCCAATCCCCAATGTCTGTGACTTCCGCCTCAGGGAATTTCAAGTTCTTTTAGGCCAAGCGCCATTGAAGCTTCCGTCTTTTTCTATGTGCATTATACTAAAAATTTCCTACAACATTCTTGCGCAGCTTAATCCCAGCTCACTATAAATCACACAGACGCATGCACACACACACACACAGACAGTTAGAAGACATAGTAAGCTCCCAGGCGCATATCAAGTTGAGTTTAAATATCCTATTTTTCTCTTTTTTTTAGATTTTTTTGTAGCACTTTTTGCTGTTTTGCGAAGCTGAAATTCCCTAAAGCTTAACAAGTTTAAGTTGGCTGCAGCTCAAAAAGCTTGCAGAAATGCCTTTTTTATCTAACACACACACACACACACACACACACACGTACCTAGACACAAACACACACACAGGACGACGCACTTTAGCAGCATGTAAAATAGTTTTAAATTACACACCGAGCGTAGACCCAGACCCAAGAAGCAGGAGAAATTCTAATTTAATTTAAATTCGGCATACCGGAGAGCCACTAGGCTGCAGAGAGAGAGAGAGAGAGAGGGAGAGGGAGAGCAGGTGTGCGAGCGAGAAGGTGTAATTCAGATTCGCTTTAAGTGCACGAAACTGTCTCAAGTTGTTTGCCATTTATTTATATTTCATGCAAATTAACTGCAGCAATAAATTGGCAGCAACACTTTTCATGCCAAAAAACTTGACAGACAGTGTAAAGGATTCAACAGCAGGATACGCAGGGATGTGCATTCGAGAAAGAGAGGGAGAGAAAAAAGGTGGAATTTAGTCAGCGAGAAAAACCCCTTTTTCCGCCAGAGTTTTGACAGCCGCGACATTTTCTGCTTGTTTACCGCTTTTCAACTTTTTAGCCCAAGCCAGCCAAGAGTTGAAGAGTTTTACCTGCTGCAGCTGCTTAGCTGCACACACTCTCTCCCCCTCTCTCCCTCTCTCTCCCACTCCCTCTTCATTTCTACATTTTATGCCAAATACTGTCACATGTCAGAATCTGCGACAGTTGCGTGTGTGCCAAAAAGTCGGAAAGAACCTTTTTGTTTTCTTGTTGTTGGCACAGAAGTGCTGTTATTTCGGCTAAAAGTTTCATATCTTATGAGTAACTGGTTTAACTAAATTAAAACTATGCCCAAAATTGATTTCAATCTGCCTAGTTAGACGAAAACTTGACGTTTTCTTCCCAGAAGTTCTAGAAATTGAGCTTAAACAGATTAAACTTAACTTGACATCGTGTCATGAGTTGTATAATTGATTTGGATGGCAGTATAGAAATGTGTTATATCTGATACGAGTAGTTTTCAAATGACACCTATGGACTTAATTATGTAAGCCCTAATACAAATTTTAACTGCTTCCATTATCCAAGTTCTCATCAGTCTTCCCAATACTACAATTTCCAAACTAACGTACATTTAAATTGAACACTCGGAGAAAAGTAAAAAATTCCAAAATAATTGTCAGCACAAAGTTGGCATGTCTGAGCCTTTTGCCTTTTACCTCTTTGTGGGGTCTTCGCTGCTCCCTAGCTCCCAACTCCAGTTGAAAGATATAAGATACTTGTACTGGCATTCATCGTGAAGCATAATGGCGCGACATTTGCACTCACGATGCCGCACTTTGCGTGGCATGCAAAGCTTCATGCAACATGTCTGCCAAAAGCCGAAGACATTGCAAATTTGTCGTGGCAAGTGCAGGGCGTGCTTTTGGGGGAGAGGGGGACGTAGTGCGATGCAACTTAAAGATACTCGTATGCGCATCTCTGCAGTTGCCTGCCGTCTGACACGCTTGACAAATTTGCTTGCAATTATTTATAGAAGTGCCACGCCGGAGAGAAGACGTCTTGACTACTTGACTTGACTGCAATTGCCGTGGCATATGAATGAATGAATGACTGAGTGAATGAATGAATGACTGAGTGAATGACTGACTGACTTACTGATGCAAGCAAACCATTGGCAGCCCGTTTCCATCATTCATTTCCTTCTTGAGCATCGGTATCGTTGAGTGCTCCACTTTTTGGGCAATTTAATTATGAAATTCTGCAAAATTATTTTTATGGCAGCCTCGTCCGTAATATATCTGTTTCGAATTCGATTCATGTGCCAAAGTGTCAGTTGTTATTCGCTTGTGCAAATTGAAAACTGCATATTTTCGTTTCAGTCTTATTTCTGACAAAATAATAAATATTTATGCTAAATTTATTTGCATTTGCTTTTAGCTTTTCAACAGTTTTCGGCAATTCTGTTGCTCTCGACTCTTTTATTTTTCCTGTTGTGCAATTAGTGTCACGGCAACAGCAGAGATAGAATGTGGGGAGGTGGGCAAAGGGGGGACTGCTGTGACTCACTAACTGGCGGTTAATTAAAAAACTTTTTGCTATTTGTATAATTTTCATAATTTACATGCGCTGTGGCACAAGATGCGAGTAAAAATTATAAAGCGAGAGATAAAGAGATGAAAAAAATGACACTGGAGCCAGTTAAGCGTAAAGTTTTCCATTATTTTTCTTTCATTTTTTTTTTTTATGTAATGGATCTTCTTTATTTTGTACTTTGTGACCAGTTAGCTTGGCTAATTAAACGATGCAACAAGTTAATTAGCAGCGACAAAGGACAAGCTGCAGTCAGTACAGGACTCGGGACTCAGAACTGGGAGCTCTGAGCTAAGGACTCAGTACTTTGGTCAGCGCCATTATGTTAAAAAGTCAAAGCATACTTGCAGGCGCTCGCTCATTATTTCACTAATATAAGGATTTGATGCTACCGCTGCTTCAACTAGTGAGCTCCGACAAGAGTTATGCAAGTTATTAGTGGGGCTTTGTGGCTGCGGATAAAACCACACAAAGCACCAGTTGCCACTGCAGCTCCAGTTAACAATATGTCAATGATTAGTTGCTCATCCTGGCACTGAGCAAAGTAATCAGTAAGCCAGCGAGTACTTTGTGCATTGGCCTGAACACACATTAAAGCCATTTGGGCTTTAAGGCTCACATATGTCAGAGTTGCCATTCCCCTGCAATCTTCATTACCCGCCACAGCAACACAATCAACGAAATGCAACCCATTTTCTAGTTGCACCCAAGTATTCAAGTATTCTTGTTTTTTAATTTGGGCACAATCCTTTGTACGGATTTTCGTAATTAACTAAAAGTGCCAAGCGAGGGTCAAAAGGGGGAGAGGAATGGTGAAAAATAACAAAATAGCGCATAAATACCAAATGCTCGACAGACAGTCAAGGATTTCATTTAGTTGCCAGTTTCTCCATTAAGCGTCGTTTAGTCTACCTATTTTTATTCCCTCTCTCTCGATTCTCCTCCTTTTGGCAACTACTCGGTATTTTTTCCTGTCCATTTTAGTCTAATTTAATTTAGTTTTAGTGACAATCACTAGTCGTACTTGTGTGTTGTAAGCTGCAAGGACGCAGGAAGTGCTTTCAGTGTTGAGTAATTTATTTTATGAACAAGTTTGTGTGCTACGAAGTGGATTTGTATGCTTATATTGTTACTTTTTCTATAAAATATATGATTAATTGATTTGTGAAATTAGTTTTGCATCATGTTGAAGTACAACTCAATTACTGGCCGGCACTCGCAACAATCAGCTAATTAAATCGATTGTCAAAACAGACCAACAAACAGAGCAAAGCACTCAGCCAACTGACAGAAACGATGTTTCCTGTAAAGATCAAACACAGAACTGCATTGACAACAAGCAGATATGGATGTGAAACTCTAGAAGATCCGGAAGTAAGGAAAAAAGCAAATGCAAAAAAGCAGCCAAAAAGCGGGAAAATAGGAACCGATTTCACAACACTGACGTGTCCAGCGAGTTTGGGGCTGAACCAGCGAGAGTATCACATTTTTCAATTAGTTAAATTAAACTTGGGGGCAGCAATCAAAAAAAGTGCTTGAACTTCGTATGTGGCAAGAGTAAAATGTCAGGGAATATTACTATACTACTTTTAGCAAGGGCAATAACTTAGTGAAGAGTGTTTAAGGAGTCAGAGGAAGTCTGAATGATTTTACTGAATATGCATGTGTTTAAGAGACAGAGGCACCATTTGGTTGGGGATTAAATAAATGAAGTATTCATATCCAAAAACTTTAGAATCTTCAAGGATATGTCAGAGTATCTGGGTTTCGACCACTATCGAAACCAGCCTTTTGCAAGCTTTTTAAATTAGCTAGATATATTCTAGTAAATTTAAATTTATGTGTCAGTCTAGTAAAGTAAATTCTATTAGAATGAATATTGTATTAAAGCTATTTGTTTTGCTCAATTAGGTTTACAATGTGCTCGATATAAGTTAAGTCAGAAATCGGACTCGTTTAAATATGTATAACAAATTGGCGCATTAAATTCATCAGAATAACGACAACCCGATTCTATACATTTGAGGACAAGCAATAAATAAATACACCAACTAGAAGCACAACAAAGGCAAATCGTTTGCTTTTTGTTTTTTAATTTGTTTCGACAGAGGAACGCAGCCCTTTCATTTAGGCCAGAAGGACTGCTCCTGTGGTCAGATTGCACAAACAGCGTCCCAGTCCAAGTCCGAGACCCAGTCCCTGTCCCAGCCCCAGTCCCTGTCCGAATGCGAACCTGAGCTGGAGTCAATGCAAAGTCTGTCTGGGATAAAAGCACCGTTTCAAGCCTCTTTACCCACACCAACCTGATACCAACCCCATTCATTCAGCAGACTAGAACGGGCAAAACATTTTGCGTATTTCTAGTATTTTTTGTACTCTTTTTTCACCCTTTTTTTTATGCATTTTGGCGGTATTATTATTTTATTTTTGTGTGTGCGGCTTCCGTTGAGTTTTCAAGTTTTGTGGCAGTTTTGCGTGTTTGCTTATAATTTTGTTTGAGTTGCAGTGGCACGCCCACAACACGCCCAGCCACAAGACCGCCCTCAACGTCCACCCCGCCAAATAAAACTGGCTGCATGAGAACGCAACCAAAAACTACGCGAAGGGAACACAGCAAATTTGTAATTACTTTTTTTATTCAGCAATTAAAAATGGCGTAAATAGGAAAGCAATAGAGAAAGTGAGAATGAGAGAGAGAGAGAGAGAGCGAGCGAGAGAGACAGAAGGGGAAGAAGGAAAGCTAAACTTTCGGATAGAGATGGATATAGAGAGATAAACACTGTGCCGACCGGACTTGGCCGCAGAGTTGCCAAAAGTGGAGTTTTATTTTTGCAGCTATTTTAAGTGGTTTTTCACTTGTTTTGGCTCCTTTTCCCCCATCCTGCCTTATTTTCACATTTATTTTGCTTTCTTTCTCTTGGCCAACAACTTTAATTGAGTTACAGTATCAGCGCGAGGAGGACTGGAAATTCGGCAAGTGTTGGGAAGCAGGAAATTAAATTACGTAAGTTGCACTCTATTGATTTTGATATTAGTTGCGACATAAATAATCCAGGATAGGTAAAAGCACACATACAGGTGCAGATATCGCGTAAAAATAGTATAATAATTCGTATTTAATGACATGCAGAGTCAAAAGGTTCTTGTAGTTGTTGTAATTGACGGCGTCATTAGCGCAAATTACAAGCAATTAAATGTACACATACATACACAGGGCACACAATCGCACGCACGCTTGCGAAAGCTGCTTGTTATCGCACTGCAGTGCCACACAAAAGCGAAGCGAAATGAGCTGAAGGCATTGCAATTGCATTGGCAATGCATTAAATTAATTGAAAGCATTAAAACGCAAACAATTTAGAAGCCAGTGAGCGAGAGCGACGGGGAGAGGGGGAAGTAGAGCGATAGCTGGAAAGAGATAGATAGATCGGGATGACCCTTTTGGCCTTTCAATCAATTTGCAATTACTTAAAGTTCATTGAAATGCGCTAAACACGAAATCGCCATAAAAATAGAGCATCGCACTAAAATAGCAAATGGAAAGTGGAAAATTGTGCCATAAAAACGTGCAGTGTATGCTCCTAAATGAAACAAAATACAAAATGTTGCATAAATAATTGAGTAGTGGAACGTGGCTCTGAGTATTCACATACGTACAATTGTTCAAACATATAGAAAGTACACTCGGCTTCTCTATGTACTATTTGGAGACTTGCACATGTGTCGTATTCCCCATGGAAATCAGCATAATATGAAAGAAGTATCTAAGCACATCACTCCGCTTGGTATGAGTACTCAACAAAAAAGCACAGCCTGCAAACTGCACTTGGTGGTTGCTTTATGCCCAGACCAGGCAGGCGGTTGCTGCCGGGACACGCCCCCAATTGAAACTTGCAAATAGTGTTTCCTCGTGTATTGGCTAATGTGTGTTTCGTGTATGTCTCCAAGTTGTTACTTGTAAACACCATCTTAGTAATCAGATGGGAATGAAAAAAAACTTGTACAAAACGGTAGTAATATTACAATTTGGGTCTACAAAAATAGCGCAAATTTTAGGTTATTAAATAAATATAAATAACAATTTTAAAAACAGGAACCATAAAGTCTTAAACTGACTCCTTTGTATATTAGGAGTGGAGTTATTGAAGCTGCAATTAAAAGTCATTTTTCTCAGTGCAAAAAATTCGTTTTTATACCCTTGCAGAGGGTATATTGTTTTTGTCACGAAGTTTGTAACGCATTGAAGGAGGCGTTTCCGACCACATAAAGTATATATATTCTTGATCAGCATCAACAGCCGAGTCGATATAGCCATGCCCGTCTGTCCGTCTGTTTCTATGCGAACTAGTCTCTCAGCTTTAAAGTTATCTTAATGAAACTTGGTACAGATGTGTATTCCTTCTGCACGCAGATCATTCGGACAGATAGGACCACTATAACATATAGCTCCATAGAAACAATCGGTTGAAATGCTTGGTATGAAAATTTTCGGTTTCTATTGACCGATTTCAACGAAATTCACAGAGAATCAATTTTGAATCGTGTCCAATCTGTTGACCAAATTTCATTCTAATCGGACTTCTATATAATATAGCTACTATGGAAATAATTGGTGGTTGAAACCAAATTAACGCAATATTTATGACTGCAAGGGTATTTAATCTTCGGCCAGCCGAAGATAATTGCTTTTTCTTGTTATTCTAGTAATTTGTGGTAGCTGCTTAACTAACGCCTAATTTGCACTTATCCAATTGGTTACCCGCTTTTGCTTTAGTCAGAGTGATTAGCAGGGACTTAAGCCTAATTCAAAATCAAATGTATAAACCCCAAAAAGACGAAACGAAATACTCGGAAAGAGTGAAATTTTTGCTTTGTGGCGGTGGCTTTTGACGTTTTGTCGTTGCGTGTATTTCTTGTTGTTGTAGTTGCTTGGCATTACTGTTGTTGGCCTACAAGGATAAACATCTAGAAAGGCGCTTTGCTACATGCAAATGGGGAAATGAGTCTCGCCCATTGCTCCTTCCACCTCCCTTCCTTTCCCTTTCCGTTTGAAGCCAACAACTCGCAACTGTATTTGTAATCTGTCCGTCCGTCTGCCCGTCTGCCTGTCTCTCTGTCTCTTTGTCTGTTTGTTTTTTCTCCCTTTACCTATGCGCACTTTTAGTTGGATGTGCGCTTTTCATGCGCCTCTTTTGTCTCAGCTTTTGGTTTCGTTCCTTTTTGTGTTGTTGTGGCCACCTTTGCCATGGCAACGCGTTAAATAATGCCAAAAGAGCGGGCCAACACACAAAAACGTTAAGTGGATTGGGCCGTATGTTAGGAATGGGGAAAGTCGTGTGTATTTGCAGCCATTGTTTCACACAATACAAGGTAATTATATAATTTTATTTATAGCCAGATAAGTGTGGCGAAAATGCAATTAACGCAAATAACGACAAAAGGTGTTATTTAGATGGCTTTAAACATTCTGCTGCATACTTTTTGGGGCATATTTAAAGCAACGCATCGAGACAAAGAGCCGTAACTTCAATTATGTGGCAAAGCTGCGCGTCTAAATGCAATTTATTCATTTGATCCGGCAGAGGAAAGAACAAAAAAGAGGAACATAAAAATAAATATATAAATTTATTAAACTATAATTCAGATGGAAAACGAAAAAGCACTTTGCAGCTCATACCCAACAAAAACAACGACAAAAGTGAGTGCAAAAAAGTGGCCAAGAACAACAACAAAAACAACCACACTCGCAAAAAAGTACAATGCAAAGGCGGCAGGACGAAAGAACGAATCCACGTACATAAACGAGTGTGCATTACTTGGTGCGAGGCGACACCAAGAGAAAAGTAATAATAAAACATGGCCAAATGGAAAGCAAAATACTATACGAGAACTACAGGACTAGAGGACTAAAAGAGAGACTAAAGCGAGACACCGAGAGTGAGCGAGACAGAGAGTGTGACTGGCATTCAAACAACAAATTCTTACACCAAACACAGCCGGTTCGAAAGTCCTGACAGTTGTTGTTCTTCTTGCTCGCGTGTCGCGTCCAAGTAGCGAAAAAGTTTTGTTTGCATGTCTGCGGTACATTTCCGCGACAGGCACAGGCACAGAGCTTCCAACCCAGAGATCCCAACCGAAACCTTATGCAGTATAAACTACAACTATGTACGAGTATATTGTATATACACGTAGGTTTACATAGACAGGCACATAGACCTTATTCGTTTGCCATGACAGCAATAAAAAACTAAAAACATGGCGCTAAAACTGCAGCAAATTATAGGTTACATTGCTCAACTTAAATTATGTAGAATGCTAGGAAATAAACAACAAACGCTGGACTGGAAAAAGGGATCGATTTAAGGGATAGAAAATTCACTCAAATAGAAAGGGAAATATTTTATGCATAGTTAAATTGAGTAGAATAATTCAGGGAGTGAAATATAAACCAGAATACAATACAACTCTAATTTATTAAATAGATTTGATTTAGTTATTTAAAAAGTACGCTCCTGTATACTCCTTTCTTTCCTTGCTTTGCCTTAAATAATTTGTACACAATTGTTTTTTACCGATAAGTACCTCTAGTTTATTTATCCAAAGAGTAGATGTAAAGTATCGACGGTAGGTATTGCTACTATTTGCATTCTTACACACTCTTTCGTAATTGTGTCACTAATCTAATGATTGCTCCAACAGGCTAGTTCCCTAAACCAGGACCCCTCTTTTTGGGGCGCTCAACAAAGTCAAACGACGCCATTGACCTGCTGTGACCACAACAGAACAAAGCAGAAATTGGCGTGTTTCTGCAGGAAAGAGCGAGCACACGGTGTCGAGCTCCCATTCCCATTTATAGTGCTCCATGTCCTATCCCTCCTGCCTCCTGACATTACACTAAAGTGACTGACTGGCGCCATAATGTCGCCTCGCCCGTTTGCTTTTGTGTGTTGCTGTTGTTGTCTTCTGGCGAACCATGTGGCGTTTGTATCCTTTTCACACACCACCACCCGAGCTAGAACTTTACTATAAAACCCCCCAAATCCACATTTACCGTATGTACAATTCCATATATACACACACACGCACACACACACACACATGTGTACCTAAGCCAACGAGCTTTTTATTGTGCTGTGTTGGAAGTGTTGTGTTTTCTTGTGTCCGTGTTGTGTTGTTGCAAATAATAGTGTTGAGAATTGTTTTTCTTTGCCTTTTTCAGTGTTTATTTGCTGTTAATAAAGCGAAAGCTTCGCTCCAAGTTTGCAGAAAATAAATAAATGTAAAGGACATTTTTTCAGCGCCAACTACAAATTACTTTTCCTACGTACGTATCCATTTCATTTTATTTTCTATACGTAGTATGTTTATATATAGTCTTTTGGAATTCCACTCGTATCTTTATTTCGAGAGCGCATAATTCCTAATATTTTTGCCAGCCACAATTCAGAGCCTTGTCAAGCTTTGTGTCTATTTATTCTCTTTTTTTGCTACATGCTCGATAAACATCGCGTTGCCAAGTCGGAAACCCTCTGACAATGACAAGATTTACAGCACCCTAAAGCGGAAAATATAAGGGACAGAAGGAGTGGGGAAAGGGAATGGAGGAAAGTAAGAGAAGCGGCCAAAATCAAAGGCTTTGTGCCATAATAATCTGGAACCACATTTGAGATTTCAATGAAAGCTGCTACAGCAACACACACACACACACACACACACACATGCACACTGCGTAAAATGATTTATTTTCCATGTCGATAAACGAAAGAAAAGCGTAACTTGAAACGCTCAGTTTACCAGCTCCTCTCTCTCTCTCTTAGTTTTCTCAGTGCTTTACCCTCGAGTCCTGCAGGATAAGTGTAGCGAATGGACGCATAACATTTTGCACAATAGATTGAGCATTTCCGGCCAGAATGTAAAAAAAAAACTTGGGACACGAAACGATGAAACGAAAACGCGCTGGCAAAACATGTGTAGAAGTTTAATTTAATAAGTTTTCGGTTATAGGATATGTTAAACATGACGATATTGTGTTGAACGGCTGCAGGGCCCACACACCCCTCTCCTATACCCTCCCCACTCCCACGCATCCTTAAAAAAGGGCCCAACACAAAAGAAAATCAAACCTAAAAAAAGAAAATGAAAAAAAAACAAGAAAAAACGGTTATCTTCGGCTCGCCGAAGATTAAACACCCTTGCAGTCATGAATATTGCATTAATTTGGTTTTTTTAACCAATTATTTCTATGCTAGTTATATGATATAGTAGTCCGATTCGAAATTTGGTCAACAGATGGGGGACAATGAGAAATACATTCTGTGTGAATTTCGTTGAAATCGGTCAATAGAAACCGAAAATGTTCATACTAAGCATTTTCAACCGATTGTTCCTATGGAAGCTATATGATATAGTGGTCCGATTTAGATGAAATTTGGTCAACAGATGGGGGACAACGAGAAATACATTCTGTGTGAATTTCGTTGAAATCGGTCAATAAACACCGAAAATGTTCATACTAAGCATTTTCAACCGATTGTTCCTATGGAAGCTATATGATATAGTGGTCCGATTTGGATGAAATTTGGTCAACAGATGGGGGACAATGAGAAATACATTCTGTGTGAATTTCGTTGAAATCGGTCAATAGAAACCGAAAATGTTCATACTAAGCATTTTCAACCGATTGTTCCTATGGAAGCTATATGATATAGTGGTCCGATTTAGATGAAATTTGGTCAACAGATGGGGGACAACGAGAAATACATTCTGTGTGAATTTCGTTGAAATCGGTCAATAAACACCGAAAATGTTCATACTAAGCATTTTCAACCGATTGTTCCTATGGAAGCTATATGATATAGTGGTCCGATTTGGATGAAATTTGGTCAACAGATGGGGGACAATGAGAAATACATTCTGTGTGAATTTCGTTGAAATCGGTCAATAGACACCGAAAATGTTCATACTAAGCATTTTCAACCGATTGTTCCTATGGAAGCTATATGATATAGTGGTCCGATTTGGATGAAATTTGGTCAACAGATGGGGGACAATGAGAAATACATTATGTGTGAATTTCGTTGAAATCGGTCAATAAGCACCGAAAATGTTCATACTAAGCATTTTCAACCGATTGTTCCTATGGAAGCTATATGATATAGTGGTCCGATTTGGATGAAATTTGGTCAACAGTCGAAGAACGATTATAAATGCATTAAGCGTGAATTTGGTTGAAATCGGTCAATAGACACCGAAAATGTTCATACATTTCATTTCATTTCATGCATTTCGACCGATTGTTCCTATGGGAGCTATATGATATAGTAGTCCGATCTGTCCGATTTTTACAAATGATCTGCGTGCAGAGAGAATACACATCTGTACCAAGTTTCATTAAGATAGCTTTAAAACTGAGAGACTAGTTCGCATAGAAACAGACGGACAGACGGACAGACGGACATGGCTATATCGACTCGGCTGTTGATGCTGATCAAGAATATATATACTTTATATGGTCGGAAAAGCCTCCTTCAATGCGTTACAAACTTCGTGACAAAAACAATATACCCTCTGCAAGGGTATAAAAATGTGTATAAATCTACAAGTTTGAGTTGGTTTCCGCTGGAACATGTTGCTAATTTTGTTTGTTGTAAAGTTTGTTTTTCGTTGTTGGTTTTTTATTTTCCGTTGGTGGTTGGAAGACTTTGGAGTTGAATCTAAAAAAAAGCTACAGTTCAGTGTTTTTTCTTGGGTTCCGTTACATAAATCACGCGTAAACTTTGACTTGCAAGGCACCACAGCCACATGTGTTGCGTAATTTGTAAATGTTTAGCCCAAAAATATTTAATGACAGGATCTCAAAGGGAAACCATGCCGATTTGTAATCGCAAGAGAATAGACTAATTAAACGACGGGAGTATGAAGAAGGAAAAGACTTCTTGGAAATCATCTGCTCTGGCATTCATTAATAAGCCAAAGAGGGTGTCCTGGCGTAGCAGGAGGAGTGGCACAACTGGCTTTGCCTTAAAAGTTCGTTGGACAAATACAAAACAGTCAAGACGGCGACTTCCGTTCGAATACTAGCTGCGATAGCAACCGGAAAAGTATAGCAGGGATATAGAAATAAATAGCAGAAGGGACATTAGACAGGACAGTTGAGCAAGTTGCCGCAGTTTCCTGCGTGTGGCTGACAAGTGGCCCAAGCAAAGTGAATCAATTTGAAGCAATCAAATAATGGTGAGTTATTCATTTTCGGGTCAGATCTCTGTCTGCGTCTGCGTCTGTCTCGCTAATTGTCCATGGATCTTCTTTGGGTAAACGCTTTTGTTAAAGGACCTTTGTTAAGGAAACCTTTAAACGTTGCTCATTCATCGGCAGTTTATACCCTTTTATATTTTTTTTAGAAATTTTCTCTTTGTTGTGCCTTTGGGGTTTATTTACAGTCCTTTTCAGTTTTGTATACGTTCTACTACTTTTGCTAAAAGCGAAAGTGTTGATTTCTGCGTAACTTGAGGCAAAACAGGTGCATCCTGTTCAAAGAACTTTTACACACTCAACAAACCGGCAGACAGAGAGCGAACAAAACGAAGGACTGAAGCTGAACAACCTTGAAAGTGCAAAATCAAAGAAGAATTTCTCAAAGTATTGAAAAAGTGCGTGATGGATGCGACCTTGGCAGTTTTTTCCCCCAGATTATTGCCAAGGCAGCAGAGGGGCAAAAAAACGTGGGAAAACTTGTTAAGGCTGTACTTAAAGTAGTCCGAGTTTACTTTTTGTATAAAAACTAGAAAAGATTTATTATCAATTTGCCAAGTTTGCTCAACTTGCAGGGGATTTAACAAGTATAATTAGTGATACATAAATAATGTTGAAGCAAGTAGTTTCTATTTAGTTTAAGCTTAAAGTTTGTCTATCTAAAAATGTAAAAAAATTAACTCTAGATTAAATTTATTTTACATAATCAGTTAAGTTCTTATGACAGCTACGCTTATTAGCTGTGTAAGCTGTAAAGAGAATTAAGTAATTGCCGTCACTAGCAACATTTGTACCCTTTAAAAATCAACATATGTTTTATCTTCCATTATAACTTTTTGCTCTCAGTCACCACTTGGCAAGGCACTTTGGTTGTGGTTTTGGCCACAGCTGGCGCTCGCCTATTCGTGGCTGCTACACACAGTGCAGCGCAAACCACGTACCCATCCACCCACTCATTCCGCCTCTTCTTCTCCTTCTATTCCTTCTCCTCCTCCTCCTTCTCCTCCTGAAACCACATACGCACTCAGGCACATGAAACGCGAACGGCAACGAAATTACAACTTGTCAACTCAATCAAGCGCGCTTTATGCAGCAATTTCCGTCACTTGTGTGAGTTCCCACACACCAACGCACACACACACACGTAGAAACATGCACACACACACATATGTGCACACCCTCTGGCAATAAAACGCACATAATCAGCTAATATAAAATTTGAATGAGCAAACGGAGCGAGTGCTAATAATCCTTTTTTGATTTGTGAGCTCAGGAGAAATTAACAAAGCTTCTGACATATTTTTTGCTACATTCTACGGCTTGACTGAAACGCAGACAGTTAATACACTTGAAAAAAAAAGTATAGAAAAAAACTTGTTTAAATGTAATAAATAAAGAAAATTCAGGAGTTAGAATGAAGAAATCATTACTAAGTTCCTTAAAGGCTTTAAGTCTATGTAGGAAGTAAGTATTGAAACTTAATAAATAATTTTGAAGAGTTCAGTTGTTCGCAAATATATTTTTATACTTTTATATAGAAATATAGAAATTCGAAATTGAGTTTGTCTAATTTGTAACAGTTTTCAGCATTTTAATTTCAAGCTGAGCCATATTTCCTTTCTCGCGACGATGCCATTCGGTTTAGCGAGGACATCCGGCGGCGCTTCCGGCAACAGTTGCCAGCTGGCGTCTTGCCCTGCGCTGTGTCCTGGCCATGTTGCTGTTCGTGGTGGCAGTTACTTCAATTTGCCGCCAGCAAACTAGCAAAGTAGCAAAAGGAGCAGAAGCTTAACGACAAGCACAACGACAGCCATGGAAATGAAAATCCAGACGGGCAAGAAGCTGAGGAAAATGTTGTTACGCTGCTACTTCTGTTGCGATTTTATGATTTTACAATAGTTGCACAGCTTAAAGGGGAACAGACTTTAAGTGCTGAATTAGCAATTAGCAATTAGCCAAGTTAAGGGCGGATTCGCAAAGAAGTCCACGCATCGATTTCATCACAGAGACAACACACACGTACACACACACACACAAACTAATGAACTTTCTGTCTAATCCTCCCATTTTGCCCCATTTTCGTGGGGTATTACTTTTTGCCTTTAATTGCAAAAATCAACAAATGCCCGCAGCTTTGATTTATGCTGCACATGTGCGTGAACTCCGACCACGCCCCAAACACACCCACACCCACCCACCGCCTTTCATTTACAAGCTGTATTTAGTTAATTACTGACAAAGCAGCTGCGATGCGGGCGTATCTCGTCCATTGGCGACTTTTCAAATTTTATGTCTTCCAGAGCTCAAAGCACACCAAAATTAACTCCCCGGCGTATCATTTGTTCGAATCGGAAAAAAGAAAGAGCGGGAAACGGGTACGAGAAACGTACGAAAAGTGGGCGGGGCCAGTGTCAAACTTCTGCCAGTGTTTACGACTAAATTAAATGTGCATTAAATAACGGTTAACAACTGTCAGTCTGCAAAAGGTCCAGCTCCAAAAGTTTGGATTTGTATGCCTCGAACTGTTCCAAAATCCATCTAATTTGGCATTTTATGTGACTCACGTGGAAGGGTCCGGGATGTGACTGGGCACAGTGGGAAGAGCTGGCTAGAATGTCTTGATAAACTCAGATCATTAAAGAGTTGAACCACTTTATGTTCCCGTCTTTGGTAAGTTGTGAATTATTTACTACAAACTCCTGTCTCACGCGAGTTAAGAGTATAAAAACAGTCCAGCTCTGTACCTGAAGTTATATTTCTCTAGCTCTCTACAAAAGGACTTTACTAAAACGAAGTATATATTTATTTTACAACTCACTATACATTTTCTTATCGCGCACTTTGCGAGCACATTACACAGTGGCCGTAAAAACAATTGATTTTTAATTTAAATGCGCCCGTTTTATGGCCTGTATTTCTGTTCATTGTAAGGACTCGCAATAGACTAAAGTCCAGTCAAAATTGTAATGTCGTCACGTTGATTTGATTTTATTGCGCCCTGTTGGGCAGTAGGATGGTAAAACTTTCCAAGCATCCTAGAAGGTAAGGGGGTTTAGGGGAGGCGTGTTACCCGGGGGAGCATCACTTGGAGACCTCCTTTGAACTGTGCACCCGCTTTTATGTGGCTCGAAATGACCTGCGTGGCATAATTTATGCATGTCTCACTGAGCGAGCCAGCGAAATAAAACGAGCAACGAGAAGCCAACGCATAAGTCAAAGTTAGAGCCCACTTAGTAGACCAATAAATACCTACGACTCGAATACCTAGCCGAGAGATGAGAGTAATTCACCTCCTCTCCCACTCTGTTTCCCTGCCTCATTTGAAGGCATTTCTAGCTGTTTTATGGCCAAGCCGCAGCATTTTGCGCTCTTATTAAATTTTGTGTGACGAAGCGTAAAAAAATTCTTTCCTCTTTAGCTTCTATTTTGTTGACTGCGTTGTTGCTCTTCATAAAAATTTGTTTTATATGCTGTCACATACGAGGAGCAAACAGTGGGAGTCACTGCAGTTACTCATGTGGGCGTGGCCCATGGACAGCAACCACCCACCCACACACACACACACAACACACACCGCAGACAACGTCGACGACTGCCAACAATAACCCAAAATGCCAACAAGTATGATAACCGCAACAGCAACAACAACTTTTGTTACACACAGTGGGGAGTAAGAGAGGAGAGGAGGATAGAGAGAGTGGGGGAGAGACAACGAAAGAGATGCTATCTGCGGACAGAGGGACACAAGTATGGCATCCATGAAGATGTACTGATACATTTTCTACTAAGCGTATTATGAAATTTTTTATATATTTTACAACATGTCTGTGCCATTCTTAAGTTTTTGTATTCTACTTTTTTGCTCTGCATCCCGTTTAGGGAGCGATAATTCTGTCTTTCCAAAAATACACTAAAGTGCGTTTTAAACAAAGCCAGGAAAACCTTAGTTAAACTGAAGATATAACAACAATATATAACTTTTTAAAGCTTGACTTATGTATGACTTTAAGGTAAGTAAAAGAAATATTCTATGGACTAAATTTTGACTTCAGTTAGACTTTAAGTTATGTCCAAGAAATATAAATTCCAGCAAACATGAGAATTTTGTGAGTCAATTTATTTAAATTTTAAATGTTTTCCACAAAAATAATTGAGGTAAATTTTACTTTTTCTTTGCAATTTAACAGAATTATTTTTCAAGACATTGTGAAATATTGTTCGTGTTGAGTTCATGTCCATTTCATTTTCTTTTCATTATACAATTTATTCTCACTTGCAATTTTCTTTTATTCATTGTTGTTCGTGTTGCTTCACACAGGCAACAAAAACAAACACTTCATATGTTAATTTTCCAATTAGACTGAGAAAAATGGCACTAATTACATGCGCTGGTAGCAAAAACAACAACAAGCACGGCAAGGACAATAAAAGTAGCCACTTGAAGGACGAGTCGTGGTCCTGGCAGGACCCAAGCAAAGGAAAAATAAGTAAATAAAATTAATTTTATACACCAACAGGGAGCAGAAACCCAAAGAGAACCAAAGCCATAGCCAAAGCCAAAGCCAAAGTCTTGCAGTCGGCATAAGAACAACAACGAAAATATAAAAAGTACATAGAAATGTAGGAAAGCTTGAATAGAGGTTGATAGACTATAAGATACCCTATTGTTTTAGAGTTTATTGAGGTACTGTGAGTTCTTGACTCTCAGAAACTTCCCAACTTAAACCTCCTAATTCATTTCATGTCTTAGCACTGTTAATCCTCACACAAACCTATTATACCCTTACAACAGGGTACAGAAATAAAGCTAAAGAAATGCTGCAAATGTCTGGGCTCAAGTGCGTTGTGTATGTGTGTGTGTGTGTGTGCGTGTGTAGGCTAGGCAGGTGTGTAGGTATGGGTATGTGGGCATTGAAACGAGCGCTTGACACGCGACGCGTTTGCATTTTACACGCAGCAGGCGCAACAACAACAACAACAGCAACCGCATTGTGGGCATTGTTTTATGAACACATACAGTGGCACACACACAAACACACACACACAAACACACACACATACATTCAAGTAGGCGGAAATATTAACCGCACTGTACAATTCTAATTACATTTCGCCAGCCAGGCCGCAGTCGACCTACGTTTGGAGCTCCTGCAGATTCGTCCCTTTCGCGTAGCTCGCATTTTTCAGGAGTCGCGTGTGCCTTTAATTTTATTTATTGCGCAAAATTGCTGACTATAGGTGTGTTCGTAATCGTGTGTGAGTGAGTGTGGGTATGTATTCGTGTGGCGCAGCATCGCGTGTCGCATTGTTATAAAGTGCAACAACAACAACAACAACAAGAACAACACGAAGATCAACAACACGTTTCCCGTGCCACTTCATTTTGACTTCATTGCTTTGTTTGTTTCTTAAAGCTCGTGTTAAAACACACAACAGATTTACTAAGTAAGCTATTTAGTGTTAGTTGGAATATAGACAGGAGTCTTTTTATAAAAAAGGTAGTTAAAACAACTTACAATCTGGTAGAATCATTTAAAGTAGAACTATGTATTGCTACTTACTACTTAAACTTTATATTTGTTTTGAAAACATACCTGCAATGAAAAAAGAAAGAAATTTAAATTAGCTTTGAATTTTAAGTAAGAAATGTTTTTTGGTAAATTGTGTACTAAAAGTTGATTCAAATAAAGTGCTGTAATTTTCAAATATTTTTCAAGATTACGTCCTGAAAATCGTTCAAACAATCCAACACAAGAATGGCAAAAAATACACTCCAAAGGGTGCAACATAGATGACAAATAACGAGGCATTTTACGCTTAATTAAGCAAGTTCAATAAACCGAGCGATGACTGCCGAGTGGCGAGAAAGGAGTTCAGTTTTATGTTTGGTGGGGTCTGTGGAGGAAAACCCTTTTTTGTCATTGTTGTTGCATAATTGCTAGCATAATTCATAAAATGAAAGAGTTGGCCACAACCACAGCAGTTAGAACGAGAAAAGAGAAATTCATTGACTTTATTTTGTGAGCATTTAGGCTCGAACTGAATACAAAAGAAAGCAATTCTCATTTTTGTTTTTTTATTCGGTTTTTTTTCTTCCAACGCTTTGGCACACACAGTGCAAACAAAGTGGCAACAAAGTGGAGCAGGAACAGAAGCATCAGAAGCATCATCAACAGCAGTAGAAGTAGCAGTAGCAGTAGCAGTAGCAGTTGAAGTAAAAGTAGATGCTGAAGTAAAAGCAGCAGGATATCAGGATGCCATTCCAGTGAATTCTTTTAGTCACCATACCGCGTCGGTTCATCAAATGCACTGCCAGAGCCACTTGCTTTTTAATTAAAATCCAAAGTCATTTGCATGCGCTTTGAATGGATGCCCAAAGAAATTGGCTCACCACGGGGGGTTGGGGTGAAGAAGTGGGCGAAGGGAGGAATGGGGCGGAATATGAAACTGAGGGCGAGATGTCCTGTGCATTGTAATGTAAGTAGTTTTTGGATTGGTAAGAGAGCTGAAGAGAGCTAAGAAGGGGGTTAGCTAGCGACAAGCGACGACCATTATAATCATTATCAATTGCCGAGCGCTGACAACGAGCTTAACAATAGCCACACAGACAGTGAAGAGGACTCCAAGCCTAGCTCCAAACCCCAGTCCAAACCCCAGACCAAACCCCCGTCCAAACCCAAACCCAAAGTCAAACGCAAACCACAGGCGTAGCCATAGAGAATGAACCACGAGCCGCAAAGCCGATGCCGCGATGCATAGCAAGTAGGCTGAAGTGAAGTGGAAGTGAAGAAGATGCTGTTGGCCATGGCTCTGATGGTCTATGGAGGCGGAAGGAAGCGGCCAGCAGGCCACAGGCCAAAGTGACTGAGCAGGGTGAAGCGGAAGCGCAACGCAAGCGGAAACGGAAAGCCTTATTAAGCGGAAACATTTCGCCTTTTGGCTTCGTGCGAACCCGGCACGAAATGCTCCTTATAATTTATGCCAATATTTTTGCAACTACACTGATAAAAACAGATCAGCTTCTAAGACTACGGAAACGCGTTTTAAGAATTAAAGATTAAATACAGAATTATATATCATAATAAAGTAAACAATTTAAGGAAACAAAATCTATAATAAATCTAAGAAAGAACGATTTATAATTAACTAAAGTGCAAACTAAAGACGGTTAAACTAGTTTTTATTAGTGTGCACCCCCTCGTAGTAACCACAGACTTCTGCCCCAGTGCATCATTCAAATCAAGAGCTAGCGAGATAAAGCAAGAGAGTGAAGGAAGGAGCAGAGGAAGGCAGAGTGAGAACAAGAATTTTGCATTCTTTTTCGATTCTGGTGTCCCAAGACACATCAATTGAAAAATTGCAACTGGCGGAAAAGACAGAGCATAAAAAAAGAAGAGAGAGAGAAAGTAAAAGAAATTGCGCATAGTGTAAGAAATGCTCTCAAAGGATTCGAAGCGGCTTTTGAAGTGTAAATCACAGCGGCAAGTAATGACAATTTTCAGCAGCGCATTTAAGTGTAATTGGGAAAGCGGTAAGGAAAACTACAAGTGTCAATTGGTAAGAAGGGGAGCAAGGAAATTGATATTTATGCAGTCCCATACAAAATTTGCTAAAACTTTATTATTTAAAACATTTTTCAAGTGCAGCCTCTGAACCTAAACGATTTATGTGTTCGCTCCAAAACCTTAAAATAATAATGTTGATGTGAAAGATTTAAGCTGGTCTTTTTCAGAGTCACGCATTCTGTAACTTATAAGATGCCATAAATCAAAGTCAGAGCCTGGCTATGTTATATTTAACGAGTCGGCAGACTTTAATAATATGTTGGGGTTGGACTTGAATATTCAGCAAATTTGAAGCTACACAAATTTGCTTAGACTTGAGAGAGGGGGAGAGGTGGAGACAGTGTAGGGAAAGAGCAAACTTTGCTCATCATTAACAAAACAAAATATTGAACATGCCTGGCAGCCGAATACCCGAACTATTCACAGAGTGAAAGGGACTATCACTTCAAGTATTTCTCTCTTCCACTTTTTTGCCTTGTTGGTTGCTCGAACAACAGAGAAGTTGCACTCAAGTGCCTATTTATCTTATTAAGACGATGCCGACCAGCTTGTTTTGGGTGCCAAAAGCCATGGCTGAAATGTGGGCGTGGCATTGTCTGTTTTCGGTTTTGGGTTTACTGTTTGCCTTGCCATAGTTCGTTTGGCTAAAGAAGTTGGCAAGGACAAGCACATGCTATGCAGCATTTCTTTACTTCTGTACTTTTTTTTTGTGCCTTTTTGCCTATTAGTTTATTTTGCTGCTTGAAGTAGTTTCTAAGTTCTGCACAACTTGGGTTGCCCATGCGTTTGTTTTGTTAATTTGATAGGATCTTGATCAGGAGACGAGCAGAAGAGCAGAAGAGTAGCAGAAATAGCAGTTGAGTTGAGTTGACTTGTCCACTTACATTCGTCTATATATACATTTATATATAGATAAACATTGTGAATGCATAAATGTGACTGAGCAAACAAAAATGAAAATGTTCTCGTTGACATGGCATCATAGATGTCGGAATGGGTCTGAGCTCTGAGCTTGAATGCCATGAATACGTTTAAAGTGCTGTGGACATTTTTGGACTGTGAAAATGTATGCTAATTGGCTTTTGATACTGTACTATGTGGGTAGAGGTCAACAATCATCTGAGTGTTGGCCGTAATGAGTTTAAAAGTGGAGCTGGCTGGATATCATAGTGCGGTTTTGTGGCTCCAATGGCGCCACTTTAGTGTGGAGTGCGGGGTTTTAGTGGTAACCAATGTTGATAGCAAATAGTGGTTTGACATGGAGTGTTAAAAAAAACTAAGACTTTAGTGCTAAAGGGAGCACTTATTAGGTAAAGTTATCCTATATTTAGGTTAAGCCATATAGAATGATTTAATTCAAGAATCTGTCTAATTGAGTAAAGAATAAGAAGAGACTTTTCAGTCAAAAGAATTACAAATAAACAATAGTTTGCCATATTTTCTGTTTACTTCAGAGATCAGTGCTTAACTTTATTACTTCATTTTAAGACATTTAAAAAACTTTCTAAATTTCCAGCAGTGTAAAATTTTTATTCATGTGCAACTGGCATTCTTTGGGCCAACCTTTGCATACACAACTTACAATCTGGAATTGTGACAAGCTAATGATTTGTGGAAGTCATTTGCATGGCAATACAGGAACTTTTCTAAATGAAGAAGCGAGGAAATAAAATACAAAGCTTAACTTTTTAATAGAAGCAAAAGTTTTCGTTAGCTTAATTTATTAACCTCTCGAGATTCGATATGCTCAGATTCAGAATCAGATTCGAAATCCACACTCAACGAATAACGAATAGCGGGGAACGGGGAACGAGGAACGCACAACACACACAACGAAGCGAAAACTCATAAATATCGATTTCATTACCAACGCATACATTTCATGGTTATCGGGCAGGGCACCCAAAGGCTGATGAGCACTGTAAAAGGAACTGAACTGAACTGAAGGAACTTTGGCAATTGGGGAACTGAACAACCGAACAACTGAACAACTGGGGAACCGTATATATATCGTGTGCGAATCATCCACACGCCATGACTAAAAGTTACTAAATTTTCCGGCCGTTTGCGTCATTAATTTCCAAAAGAGAACAAAAAAATTCAACACGGGCAAAAAGCGAGAAAAAAGGAAACGAAATCTCAAAGTGGAAGTGGTAAAAGCCTCAAACCAATCGAATAGAGAAAGGGGGAGAGAGGGAGGGAAAGGAAGAGCGAGAAGCAGAAACAGTGGAGGTAGAGTAAAGAAATAATGGAGTAGCAAAAGTTTCGCGAAAGCGCGCCGATGGTCGTCCACTGATAAGGATAATGGATTTGGACTCCTGGACAACGAGGATGATGACGACAACGACAACGACGAGCGACCGACAAGGATGAGTGCGAGTTGCGAGTAAATTTATTCATTGACAATTGAGTTGCGGGCTCCTGGAAATTGAGTTTGGGTCAGCAGAGCGTTATTTAGATATTCTGCTCTGCTGTTTTTTGCTTCTCCAATTCCATTTCGAATTCCAACTCCGACTACTTCACATTGTCATCACCATCAGCATCAGCATCCTCATCATCATCGTCGTCAGTTCATCCCAAGTAATTTCGAGTGCTGCATATTTATTTGCACAAACGCTTTGCTTTATTATTATGTATTGCCAAGGCTGTTATTATAAAGGCCAAAAGCGGAGCAGAGCGGAGCGGAGCAGAGCAAGTTCAGTCAAGTTCTCCAGTTCTCTCAAGTGCTTTGCGGTTTGGGCTTTAGGGTCAGGCATCTCGAATTTGAAATATTTTCGCGCAAAAATGTCAAGTATACTTTTTGGTTTTTCTTTTTTTTTCTCCTAAAAAGTTGAAAGAAAGCTGAGGAAAAACACTTTTAAATTCGATCGCTTTGAATAAGCAGCACAGCAGTAAACAAATAAGGTTTGTAATCAAAGCGTTGCAGGAATAAACCCAAATAGATGACATTAAAAACATCATTAAGCAAGTTTAAAAATCTATAAATTTAAGAGTACTCTAGTTTTCTTTATTCTCCTACTATTAAATAAGGGTTTCTCATATACTTGGCTTGCAAATTAATATTTATTTGAATATGTGACCTGTATTAAAGTAGTTTTTATTTAAATAAGCCCTGGAAAATTCATCAGAATGGGTATGCTCTTCATGCAGACTGCATTGATTTCAAAAGGCAAATCAAACATATTTTAACCTAAAGATAGCTCTTTAAAAATGCCCTGGAATATTCATCGGATGGGTATGCTCTTCATGCACACTGCATCAAACATATTTCAACCTTAAGTTAGCTCTCGAACAACAGTTCTGAAACCAGTTACTGACTGCAAGTCAATACCCATTCCAGGGTATGCTAAAGCCGTTCCCCTTCTGACTTGCTGCTTCTACTTGATTTTCATCTGCTGCTGCAATACTTTACATGCTCGTTGATATTTGCTAATGCCTCATTTTATTTTTCATTTGTATGAAATTTGTTTCTCTTTTTTTTTACAATTTGTTGTCTAGTTCTCTACTTTTTTGCCAGATGAAATATTGTTATTGTCGACGATGTCGTCGTTGGTTCCAGCCAAATGCCACATATAAGATTGATTTTATTTCTTCTTATTTTTGTACTATTTCTTGTTTACTTAGTTGTTGTTATTTGTTGTTGCAGCTGCTGATTTTGCTACTGCCATTTCATTTGGGGATGCTGGCAGCTGGCCAAGCACAAATTTGTTTTGAGTGCCTCGGCGACGACATGTCCAAGTTCTTAAACCGAAACCAAACCAAACCAAAACCAAAAGCCCTGCCCTATTGTCCATTCAGGCGAGTGTACCTAGTATCTAGTAGCTTTAACAATGCCTTTAAATTTGCTTAACAAATTTTTCCATTTTAATATGTATATTTTTTGAGGAAAACTTTATCAAAACAAAGACACATTTTATAAATAAACAAAATCTCGGAACGCGACTGAAAACCGCACACAGAATGAGAGGCCAAAGAAGCAGAGAGAAGGAGAGAGAGAGAGAGGGAGAGAAATAAAGTTTTGCGGGCAAACACGTAATAACATTTAAAAAAAATCGCTGATGCCTGTTGCCACCGCAGCAGTGAGGGGAAGGGATAAAAGCTGCTGTAGATGAAGATGACGATGATGATGATGATGATCCAACAATTCAAGTTTGTTTTGGATAAAACAACCACAACTTTTGCTGATTCGACACTCTCGCTTTTTGTCGCCTCATTTTCTGCACTCACTTTGTTTCAAAACATTTGCGCATTTGTACTTAATTATCCAGAGAGTGCTTTTTACTTGTTTTTATTTTCTTCAATAAATCTAGTTGTCACACAGCGCCCCTGTTTGGCGCTGCTTTGCCCTCGAAACGCTACTGCCTTTCCCCACAAACACACACACAGTCCCATACAGCCCACACACTCGACATACTTTATCATGACACGCGGCGTATTTCAACATATCTTCCACTCTGACAGATGAGCCAACATTCAGACAGACTGCAGTCAGTCCTGCGCCTCCTCCGAACCCTTCGCTTGTCCCTGGTACACACTGTAGACTGCAGAATACCGACTACAGACTGCAGACTACGGACTACAGACTACTGACTGTCCAGCAGCAGTTACCCAGACCATGAGTTGTGTCTGTCCGGCGTATCCTGTTGTCTGTTTTGAACATATGACAGTTTAATTTACTTTTATTTTTGTGTGGATTATATTCCAACTGGAATGTTGGTTTTTTGGGGTTTTCCAGCTGCTTTTATAGTTTTTTCATTATTTTTTGCTTTTGCTGATGTTTATGTCATTTAATTTCAATTACAACACTGTATTTTCATACGTATTGCTGGCTTAATTATCAGAGTAGAGGGAGACAGAGCAAATGGGGGTATGGGCATTGAAATGAGAGTCCTGTTTCGGTATTTTAATTATGCGGCTGGCTGGTAATTTATGTTAAACTCTGAGTTATTAGAATTTATGGCCAGTTGCTGGCAAAAAACGTCATAGTCAAACGGTCTGTGAATAGCTAATGGCCAAAATGCTGCGTTAAGGATTTAAGATGAAAGCTGAGAGCGCTCTAGTATCCCCCAACAGTTGCATTGTTATATACATGCCAAATAAATACACGAAAAAGCAATCAAAAGCAATCTGCCCCACACAGAGGGACACGGCCAAAGTAATAGAAATCCAACGTTTACAATATTGTCTGACTGTTGTTCAGCATAAAAAAAAAGAAACAAAAGCAAAACAAGAACAGCAAAGATAAATAAAAATAAGCTCCAAAAATCGAAACTTAAAGAAATCGAAGGGTGTATTCCCTTCAACTATAAACTAAGACGAGCTAGGGCCAGAAAAATTTAAAGGAGTTTCTATTGTATAATATAAAGCTGTAGTTTAGACATGTATTTACTGTAATAAATTATAAATTTACCAAAAATAAACACAAACTTAAATTCAATATACCTTCAGTTAGAGTATGGCAAGGAGTAAGAGCAAAAGGCCCTGACAATAGGCAATGGGATGCCAGCAATGACAGCGAGAAATCAACGCGCCAAAAACTGACAAACTGACAAACTGCCAAAGTGACAAACTGACAAATGAGTAAAAGGCAAAAAAGCCCACGCAAAAGGGTCTTCCAGAGCCCGAAGTAAATATCCTCAGAGTCGTTTACGGGAAAGAGGCGACAATGAGATGGTTTGATGATGACGACATCGTTGACAGTCCACATTGACTGAGCAACTGACTAACTGACTAAATGACGACCTATGTGAGTGTGAATGTATATGTATTTGGTATTTAATTTTCATTGTTTTGTTGGAGCTGATAAGCTGACAGTTTTTAATAAATATTTCGAACACATTTATGTATAACTCAGCCAAACGCCAACTGTAAACAATGTACAACTCTATATGTATCTACAAGATACATATACATGTGTAAAATAAGTATATACTACTTATACAGTCTGTTTGCATGCAAAATGGTGTGTCTGCACCACAACAGTGGTTGAGTTCTGCTGCTTTCTTTTTGCCTGCAAATACTTTCCACTTGAATACAATTTTCTTTTGCTCAGCTCTCAGGAGATTTGTTTTGTTTAGTTGTATTTTATTTTACTTTTATTTTGTATTTTTATTTTTATTTTCCCGGTTTTGTTTTGCTTTGTTTTCGTGCACTTGTTTACTGCGTCTTTTGTACACACAACAGAAAATGGCAACAACAATGCATCAACCACATCTAGTGCTCTACTCCTGCTACTACCACTCCATTCCATCGCTCCTGCACTCCCCCCTTGCGGCTCTACACATGTCACAGACACAGAAGCTTTAGCTCCTCGAAGGGATTTCTTGTCTTTTCTCAGAGCTCGGGGTAAAATGTAAATTTACATTAGACGCAAGTAAATTTAAATAATGCGCGTTAAATTTACTACTTTTTTGCACATTGTACTTTGTTTTTCCAGCTATCTGTGTGTGTGTGTGTGTAAAGTGGCAACAACAACGACTCGACAACAAAAAGCTTTAGATAACAGTTATGGTATCGCCTTTGCTGTTCCTGGTTGCCATGTTGCCAGCTTTTGGCACTAGAGTGGCTTACAAAACATGTTGACAAGCGTAAAGCTGAATTGTTGCCTCTGTTTTTCGACTAAAATATAAGACCACCAACTTGTATGTTGGTTTAAAGCCAAACGAGTTACGAGTTGCGATATTTCTAGATCATAATTTTTGGTCAACTTTTTGCTGAACTTTTGCGTACATCATTAGCTCGTCTGTGGAGCAGGAAAAGCCGCATTTACGACTTGTTTTTCAACCACTGATCACACTAAATCCACATGCATTTTTCATGCTTTGTCAAATAAACAGCATCTACATATAAAACACCACACACACCACACAAAGGAAGCATTTTTTTCAACGGCTAGACGATAGCAATTCGTGCCTGGGTTACACTTTGTGGACAAACTTTGGCCGCGCTTTTACTTGCCAATTTCTGAAAGACACCAGAAGCGGCAGAGGAAAAAAAAAGATGATGAGCACAAGGGCAAAACACAGAGAAGCTTGTCTAATAAAAGTCTAGTCGACATTATTTTGCAACCCTCTGCGAATTATACACAGTTTGATCCGTTCTGCGACCCCAATCGGAGTTAGACAGAGGAGGAGTGTGACGGGGAGTGGAGAGGCAATGCAATTTTCGTGCATGACGCAAAAACGTGGCTCGAATAGTCAAGTAAGTCTCTCACATTATAAATAAATAAGCAGCCCGACAGCCCAACAGCCCAGCAGCCAAACACAGCACGAAAAGGCCAAAACGGAACTACCACCCTCTGAATAGATTTCGTTTTTTTCAGAGCACGAAATAAAATATATATATACATGTATGTGTGTAAAAAAGAAAAAGAAATTATATTAAGCAAGCGAGGAAAACATTTTAACAAGTCAATAACATGTCAAGTGAAAACTTTTTTAATATTTTCAAATTGTTGTCGCTCCGAAAACGAATACGAAACTGAAAACGACGTAGAAAACTTAAACGAGCGTCAACTCGTTTGAACTGTGAACCGCTTGAGCATTTTCTTCGTTGGCACGTCCACGTCTCTGTGAAGAGGAGGAGTAACAGGATGTCACTGGGCTGACTGTAGGCATGGTCGACTCCTGTCTGACAGCGCAATTAATCAAAATTTTACAATAATTCTTGTAGTACGCTACTCAAAAATGAATCTATTTTGTTGTGTCATGCTGCTGAGATTTAGCTTTTTAAAAATGCGGTTGATTTTGTGTAGCCACAAGTGGAATTTGTCATGCTAAAGCTGTCTATTAGAGTGACAAGTGGCTGTGTGAACAAGTGTTTGCGGAACGTGTTTTCTTTCAAACTTTTCACTTAATATAGACCACATTAAATTGTTTGCCCAGTTTACAGTAAGTTACATAGCTTAAAAGACACCACAGTAATGTAAATGATAGTATTAAAAGCATCTTGTACTTAACTTGATTGCATTCGCGTTGCACCTGAACTTACAACTTACATTTCAATATTAATTTCAATAAATCATGCACAAATGAATGAAAAAACTTTTGCCCAACACTGTGGGAGCTCCCACTGCAAAAAAGAGCCAAAAGCATTTCAGCACAAACTGTCCAATAAAGCGCCGTGAAGTATGCTGCAAGTTCTTTTTCTAAAAAGCAAATATGGCTTTGCCTTCTTTCATTCTCTGAACATTTATTTTGAAAAAACTTTTTGCATTTATATGTACTTAATGTATTAAAATATACGTACAACCCTCACATTGATTAGGAACTGTTCCCCTTCCCAATCAATGAGTTATGTGCATAAGACGTTATACAAATGTGGCCAGACTCTGATTTTTTCTAAAAGTAAAAGAAAATGAATAACAGGAAAAATGTGCAGTGTTAGCCGAAATGTGGCAAAAAGTTGAACTTCCTTCGCGTCCCCATACACACGCCCCCCTCAGCCCCCTTCGCCCCGTCAAAGGCAAAGTTTTGCTTATGAACTTTTCGCTAATGCTTTTTGGCTCCATGTGGAACTTAATGTCTGCCACTTTTATTTCATCTTCTTTAAAGTTTTGCCATTTTTCTACGCTCCTCTTTTTTGTGTCAGCACAAGAACAAAAATTTTCATGTTTCTATATATACACACACACACACGCACACACTCACTTATATTTGTTTGGAGTAGTGACTTTTGCACGCAAGACAAAAAAAGCGAGCACATTTTTTTCTCCCTAGGAAATCAGCGCAAAGTTTGCTGCTCCCCCTTTATAACCATAACCCAAGTATATAAGCGAAACCAATACATGTAGGTGTATGTGTGTGTGTGTGTGTGTGCGTGCATGAAGGCAGTCAAAGTTTTCCTTGGGGTGCATGTCCTTTTTTAGAGCTACTTCGCATCGAATGTCTACACTCTTTTTTTAGCCTTTAGTTTTGTATTTTCTTCGTTCGTTTTGCTCTTTTGTGGCTTGCATTTTGGCCAAATATCATTATTCTTGTCGTTTTGCTGCTTTAAGCGATTTTCGTGAAGTCGTTTTAACTTGACTGCTTTGGCAAATGCCAAAATGGACAGAAAGGAAAGGAAAGGAAAGGGTCGTGGTCGTGTGCGTGTGTCAAGAGAAAAATGCTCTAAATAGTTTTCAAAGAATATTAAAAAATTCCTCATGACTTGCGGGAGTCAATTGGTTTTGCTGAAAAAGTGTAGCAAGAAAGTGTTAAATTTTTAGATTCTTTAATTCCATATGAAAACCAAAGGGTACTAGTGAAATTTAAGGACAACACTTTATGCCTCTCTGCAAATGTTATGCAAATGCTTGGACTGCAATACAAAGCCAGTTAACAGTTGTGAACCACATTACACTTGGCAAGCAAATCAAATTAGTCCAGCATCAACATAAGCAGCATCTATCCGGTTATTAACTTAAAGCCAAGCCAAGCCAACCAGGATGGCTGTTAGGTATATCAAATTACAGGCAAACTGTAGGCCGAGTTAATAACATGACTAAATAATTGCAAATATACGTGAAATGAGTGTGAGCATGAGTAGGATAAGGTAAAAGGTGTTGATTGCTAGATTGGAGAATGAGCTGCTTGCCAAGTTGCTTGGCCATTTTGACTGCTACGTGCTAAACTTTGCCACGTTACTTATTGACCTTATGGCCACGTTTGCAATTCATGTGTGGCAGGTTGGTAACAGCTGCCGGGTCAACATTTGTGTAGCGAAATCAAGTTGTGGACCACAACATGTCTCTAATTAGTTGGTTTATGGCCAAACTAAGGCTTGTTTGTGTTCAGCTGGATGGTAATGTTGGACTTTACCTTAACTTGAGGAATTTGTGCAATGAATATGACTATTAATAATGATTAGTTGGAGAATCATAAAAGTGGTTACATAAAAGGCAGAACAGAGCAATAACAGAAATGTGAATTATTATAAAATAATAAAAGTAAAATATAAACATTATTTTAGTGAAGTGATTTTTAAGCTTCTTAAGTTGTGTGAAAATTAAATAAAAATTAAAAATTAGCTGAATTAAAAGCTAAAAAACTCCAAATTGTATTTTTAATTTTTTGCTAGTTTCTGTGGCTGCCTTGTGGCTATTTGAAATAACAATGTTTGGAATTTGGCTTTATATGAAAACATAAATTTTTTGTTTTTATTCGATTTGCACTCCCCCGCATCACCTTCGCTCCCTCCACGTGCACTGCACGCTGTTAGCCAAAGAGCAAACGGCAATCGTTTGCCAAAAATCAAATGCAATCAGCGAAAACAAATAATGGCATAACGTGCCGTATTCCCAAACACTGAGAATGGTACGTGTGTGGATGTTAAATGCAAATAGAAAGCACCAAACCCTAACTCACACACACACACACACTCACACACACACAGATGTACAGACTTACACTCTCACACACATACTGACTGCATTTAATGCAGTCGAGCTAATAAATATTGAAATCGGTTTAAGCACATTGACAAATAATAGCAAACGTAATAGAAAAATAATGAAGCAAATAAAAAGTAATAAAAACAGAATTGTTTGACCAATAAAAAAACGCAGTTGCGAAAATCAATAACTGTCGTCCCGTCACACGTCCCGTCGCGCACTCGCAGGCCCCATACATAAAACAAACAGCAAACGAATGCCGTGAATTTATTTTACATTCATGCAACGGGCAAGTGCATTAAAAATGCATTTTTTTGAACATCATTTAAAGTTGCATGCGAAACTCTTAAAGTTTTCATACAAATATTGAAATCTTTTTAAATTAGTTAGAGCAGAAAGTCGTGTATGCAGTTCCTTTAACAACATGCAATTCGTTTGTTTTCATTTGGATTACTCATGCTCTTCAAAAAGTCCTGGTAAGTGAATGTGGACAGCCGATGCGCGTAAATTTAAATTAGCAGCAACACCAGAGACACACACACACACTCACACACGCAGTCAGACCACCACACAGACGGTCGGGTCTGTGTGTGTATATGAAATTACGCATACGCCACGTTGCACCACATTTTGACTACTTCATTACCATGTTTAATCAGATCATTGCGTGTGGCAACGACAGCAGCGACTGTGGCGTCATCTGCTGCAGAGGTCAGTTCATCAGTCTGTCTCACTCCTGGCTCTCTCACTCCCTCTCTGTATCCCCCTTCAGCCCTACCAGTGCCCTGACCATTCCATACACACTGCAATTGTTGCCGTTGCTGCAATCATTTAAATGTTGTGCATTAATATTTCAGGCATACACAGACACACACACTCGCACTCTTTGCCTGTAGGCTTGCTTCTCTCTCCCTCTCTTCTCCTCTCCTCCCTCTCTCCTCTGCCCTGTTTGGCTGTCTGTGCTGCTAAATGTGTTCAACTATCCTCGACTGGCTTTAGTTTTAGTGTTTTAAATAACAATTTGTTTCTGCATAAATTTACGCATGTTTCTCGCACAACTTTGTTGCTTTTTGCACATAATACGGTTGGTTGTTATTATTTTTGTTGTCGTTGTTATTGTTTCTGATGCTGTTGTTGTTGGCTATAAAGTGTCGAACAGGCGACACGGGAGCAGTGAGAGAAAGAGTGATAAATATAGCATGTTTGGCTATGGATAAGGGAATTTAATGCATTTTGTTAAAGCCAAAAAGGCATCAAAGATTTCAATCATTTAAATTAATTCAGCATAGAACTGAGCTGCCTAAAAGTTACTCGTATATATATCAATTTAATTTCCGGTATACCAAAATCTATCACTTTTCATCTGTTTCTTGAAAATTCCACAAACGACGGCAATCTTAACTATTTGTGCTTGCTAATCACATAAACTAACATATTGACTTTATGTCGATTTGCTTGATTATCCATTTCAATCCATCTATATCAATATAATCATTACATTGTTCTCTTTATATCTCTGTGTATTTGATTTATGCACATGAAGCGTAGCGAAAACAACAACAAATACACATAAATTATACAAGGACACGCACAGCCAAAAGGAGAATACAAATATTTGTGCAATTTCAAGAACAACAACAGCTAAACCCAGACAATGGCGATGCTTATAGAGATATATATTAATGCATGGTTAGTAGCAAGACAGAGACAGAGAGTAAGAGAGCGAGGGAGAGGGACTTATGCGATCTTAAACTAAAACGTTTTTGACACCAGACAAACTGCAATGCACAAAGTTATGGCCTCTGTTGCTGACAATCAGAGTGTGTGCGAGCGAGAGAGCTTGAAACGAGTGTGAGCGCGACAGAGACAGAGACATGAAACATAATTAGCATCGGGTGTTTTAATTGATAGTTAAAGTAAACACACACACACACACTCGGCACTCGTGTACATAATAAAATGGAAAACTTTGCTTGTTTATAAATGTCTGTTGTGTTGGTAGAAGTTGTTGTTGTTGTTGTTGTTTTTGTTGTCTGCTGTTTGACATGTCAGGCTGCTTATTTAGCTCATTTATTTTGAATGGCAGCTTTGGTAAAGTGGATGCACTTGCGGCCAGGCTAAAACGTAGCATCCTCGGTAGTTTGTCTGCTTGCAGCATTAATTTCTGGCAATAAATGGCTTAAATTACGTTTCAGCCAACACACACACACACTCGCACTGCTCACACACTCGCACTGCTCACTGCATACTTCTAGGCGCTGCTAGAGTTGCCTTCTCGCCTTATCTTCGGCTGCTACAGTCGAGTGCGTATTTTATCGTGTACCGAGTATCTTTCGAGTGCCTCTCGCACTTTGTGGTTTGCCTGCTGCAAATTTATTAGCTGCCATTTAAATTGCTTCACAATTGACGAGCCACCCAGACACCTCACAACACCACACACACACACATACCCTCACACACACACACACACTACCTCACTCACACGCTGCGCACTCCCCACACCCCACACCCACATACCAAAGCTTTGCGGTTTTCAATTGCTGCTGCAGCTGCACTACCTGCACATTTGTCCTGCCTACATCTCTGCCTTTAACCGCACACTGATAAAAAAGAGTTATGAGCCTAAGATATTTGGCCTTACTTCTAAGATGCTTCGCTATCTTTAAAAAGAAGTTAACTTTTTAAACCTCTTCTGACCAAAACTAGCAGTTTAAAATTTACTTTATTTAGTTTCAAAACGTAATTCGACTCCAAGACCAGCAAGCTTTAATTTGGATAGTTAATTAGTCCTTTAAAATCCTAATCAATAAAAACAAAATTATGGCAATTTAATAGAAATTAACGTTTGTCTCAATAATTAGTATTGTAATCAATGTAAATTGACTAATTACAATTTTTCTATGCATAAAAACTTGAAGAAATTTAGTCATTTAACCTAACCTAACCTAATTAAAACTAACCTAATTTAACCTAAGTAATTCAAAAACAACATGTAATAATGGCTAAAGCCGAGCGAACCGAGTGTTAAAGACCCTGTTCTCATTCTAGTGCTCATTTGTCCATGCAAACATGTAATTTTTGACCGATTTGCCCTATGGAACTATAGGATACAGTTGTCAAATCGAGATTAGGTTTGGTGAGGCTACTTCCGAGTATAAGAGACCCTGTTCTCATTCCAGTGCTCATTTGTCCATACAAATATGCAATGTTTGAACGATTTGCCATATGGGGGCTATAAGATATAGTTTTCTAATCAGGATTAAGTTTGGTGAGGCTACTTTCGAGTATAAAAGACCCTGTTCTCATTCTAGTGCCCTATGGAAACAATAGAATGTAGTTGTCCGATCAGGATTACACATGGTTAGGACAGCAATAATCATGATATACACAAATTATATGATTTCAATTTTTATAGCTCAACTAATACTTCAAGTTTACTTTAAGAATTTAACTACCAGTGTATCTCTCTACGTGGAGCTTATACAGCTGTGGTTGCTGGTACCAGAATAATTGTGTTTGCTTCACAGTTTTCTTGGCTCGACGTCTAAAACTTTAACACTCGCAAACACTCACAAAAGATTTGCATAAACTTTTGTGTGTATTATGCAATTTTAGTATGAAAAGTGTGTAACAAACTCTGTCAATTAGTAATATTGACAGGCAGGCATAGGTATATTTGAACGCAACTAATTAGCTGTCAAAATAGCATAATATCAACTGGATTTTAACAGCCAACAGACAGACAGACAGACCAACAGCAAAACATACAAAATTTGAATGGCAAATAACCAGCAACTGTATTATATACAATTTGTTTAATCAGCAATGGAATGCTGAACGGAAAATGGGGAAAAATGGCTGGAAAATCAAACAAATCGAAAACCTGTACAAGAAGAAAAGTCAACACAACACACACACACGAGGACACACATTTGAGTTACAAGCCTGTGTGTATCTGTATCTGTATACGTCGCTGACGTTATGTGTATCTGCAACAAAGTCAAAAAGTTTTTGGGCACTGTGAATTTTTGTCCACATTCTCTCGCTGTCTCTGTCTAACTCTATCCGTTCAACTCGCTCATTTTGCTCTCTGTCTGGCATTCTCTGTGTGCATAATCGAGCGGATACAATCATTTTAATAGACACGCCGGTGTTATAATTTATATGCAAGCATATCCGTTCTCTGGCTCTCTACAGAGTCCAACCACAATTTCTATGCCATTTGCATATCTGTGGCAATTTTGTTGTTTCTGTTTCTGTTGTTGTTACTCTCGGTCTGGTCGGCTATTATTGTGTTAATTTGCAGGTTGTGTGTTCTCGGGCCATATGTCTGTCCAAAGAGTTAGCTGGGCATATGACAACTGGCAAAAGTTTTTATTGTTGCCATTTTGCGCGATATAATTCAAAAAACAATATGAAATATTTGTCGCTTGTTGGTTGTTCTTTGTGCTCGTTAGCTGATGAGTGTGGCAAGGAAAGAGGAAGAGTCTGTGTAGAGTATAAAAACAAATTGTAGCAGAAGTTGGCAATTGGGGAAAAAAGGTTCAGATACGCTGCAGTTGATCAGCACGAAGGATATGAAACAGAAGTTGTAGAAGTTGTCTTTGCTTACATAAAGAAAAACATTTTTTTAATTTGAAATAAAACACATGACTTTGTTATTAAATTTAAAGCAAAAAATACTATAAAAAAATAAATTAAATCTGCTTTAAACCTTTGACGAAAAAGCAACATGTGAACAATAAAAAAGAAATCAAATTTCCACCAAGAAAAACAACTTTAAAACAATGCAGCTGTAGTGCACTTTAAATGGAGAGGGAAGCACATATTTTGGGGTGGAGTAGAGAGCACTATTTAGTGTATGGTGTGGGTATGGTTGGAGGGTGGAGGGTGTCGTGTGCTCTGACCAACATAATTATTATGCAGAGCGCTCGACGTTCCAATGAGAGATAAATATCAGCGATTAATTTGAAATTTATTGCATGCATTTAATAATTTATTAGTGCGAGGTGGAAAAGCGTATGCCTTGCACTGGCTATTGTTGTCGTTGTTGTTGTTGTTGTTGTTGAGGCAGCAACTTCTTGCTAGTTGCACACGTTACGCATACGCCGCATTGGCCAATACTGCCCTTTGGCATGTCAGCGCAGCGTGAAAAGCAACATTATGCGTGTGTTAATGTGTGTGTGTGTGCGTATTGGAGTGTATAAAACAATTGCATTTAAATTGCATGCCGTTGTTTGACTTTTGGGTTGTTTGGGCAAATTTTGCAGACCACGGCCCATAAATAAAACGCAAACAACTCAATTTGCGCAGTGGCCGGAGGTGAGAAGAGAAACATGAGATGATTTTAAAGCTATGCATTGATTTAATGTTTAACAAAGTTCTGCAATTTTAAGCAGAGCGTTGTTTTTTATTAGCGTGATTAATTTTTATCATTTAAAATAGACACCAAAAAAAAAGGCTAAAAGTCTAACCACAATGGAAATTTGTTTATCGGCTTGGTTCATATTTATTACTTGCCAATCAACATCAAAACGAGCTAATCATTTAATTTGCAGCTGTCACTTTGCTTTTGCCGCAAATCCACTCAAATGCACTGAGAAAAAATCCAAAAAAAAAAAAACGCCACATCAGCTTTAACCATTTCGCATCCATAGATTTCAGCAAAACTTTTTAATTAAAAACTTTTTTTGCCGAACTTTGTTTTGTTTTCATTCCGTTTCTCGTTTTCGCGCGTTTTTCATGATTTTTCCCTTTTTGGTTTTTTCCATGCAAAGATTTTTTGACTCTCTTCTGCTCATTTTTATTTTTTTGGTGTTTTGCCTTTATTGTATTTGTTTTTTGCGTCTTTTGGCTGGCGCTTGTCTGACGCTGCTGTTTGCGTCTGCTGGGGATTTTCCCGCTGCAATCGTTCCTACCGAAGCACCGAAGCATTTGCCTCTGGGGAGCGACCGCAAAGAGCAGCAATTTATTGTTGTAGCTGTTGTTGTTGCTCTTGTTGTGGTGGCAACAATTAAAAGTACGCTACTAGCGTGGGCGTGGGGGATGGGGCGTGGCAGAAGCATCAGCACTTAATGTCACATTTCATTAGGCGCCCAAGAGCATTAAAAGGAACAAAAAGTTGAAAATTCACCGTGTCTTCTCTGGACTATACGATATGCGTTTGTGGAGGTTTCTTTTTAATGCTCTACACTGAACAAAATGTAAATATTTCTGATTTAAAAATTGAGAATTAATTTTAGTTAAGAAACTAAGGGGTGAAGATACCTAAAATCTAAAAAGATGCCTGAAATATTTGACTTAAGACAACCAATGACCTTTTTCATAAAAGTTCTTAAAAAATAGGCTAAAATTAAGTAAAATATTTCAAACTTTTAGAGTGTTGCTCCCATTGCTGTCATTCTATCACTGTATATAAAATATCTCAAAAATTATTTAAGTCACCTAATGCAAATCCCTTGAAATGTCAATAGGTCTATAATTATTTCAGTGTGACCACCAATTCACATCTTCCCCCTAATCAATTAATATAAGGTATTATCAAGTTTAAATTGCTATCCTTGACAAAGTTTGCCCCTAAAACAATATACACAAACAGCAGAAAATTTAATGCACAACTAGTGCTCGGGGTCATAATGAAAACTACCAAATAAAGTGAGTGAACTCGTTGAGGTATAAATATGTTAATAACAAAATTTGAAGCATTTATGGTAATTAGTGGTTCGTATGTTAATTTAAACTAGCGATCAAAAGGATCTGTTTTGACCTCGTTATGGTAATTGTAAAATCTAGAAAGACTTTTTACCAGACAGCGTAAAAGTTTCTAAAGAAATGCAAAATTAAATTACTCACTAATTACGAACAAATCCATCAGAATTAACCACAATTAACTAAACTTTGTTGCAACAATTTTCTTGAGTTTGCTATCCTTGCGGCCTTGCCACAGTGCTGAGCTCGCTTGCCGCTTCCCAGTCGAATTCAGGGTAGAGTTCGCTTCATTTCAATTATTCAATTTTACACCTTGAGGCATTTCGCACGAAGCATAAGAAAAACCACCCACATATACACAGACAGGCACACACAAACACTCATACACATAAAGATAGCTTGGTAGCAAGAAATGCCAGCAAATTTGGCATCACGGTTTCGGAAGTTGAAAGAGACTCCCTCTACTTCATGCCCCTTTGTACTCTACCCCTTCTCTGTCTTATCCGCATCCTCATCCTGCCTCGTCGTCGTCGTCGTCTTCGTTTTCGCCGACGCGTTCTCGTTCTTGTCGCATTAATCGCACGCGGCAAAAGGACCAAGTTTTGTTACCATCTTTGCTCCTGCCATTCCCTCAGCTTAGTTACAAAAATACCAAAAGAAAGCAGCTAGATTGTGGTACAAGGAGTACGAAGTACACAGTACAGCATACGGCGTACAAAATACGGAAAGTAAGAGCTACTGAGCATCTGGAATTTACAGCAACGCTAAATGAAAAATTGCAGAATGCTTCACGGCGCTTGAAGCGAATGGCAGAAGCGGGCAGAGCCATGAGCCAAGAGCTAGCTGAACTCTCCTCAACTACGATAAGTCTTGGCCAAAGTAAAAACTGTGGCTACTCGCCTGCTTGCAGCCTTTGTGGACTCGGCATGCTGTGGTAAATACAACACCCAAAAGCGCCTAATGACAATTGGAATCTTGAAGCGTAATGCGCTTAATGCGATATACATTTACTACACATACATATATACACTTACATATATACTCTTATTGTGCTGTTGTGGATTTTGGAATGCATTTAAAATGAGAATACTTAAGATTTGTGATTCAAGCTGAAGAATGAAGACACTTAAAGAAAGTAGTTGATAGTTGATGTAACTACACATAGAGGATTTTATTTCCAATCATTTTTATTTAAAACAGCACTGAAACATAACTTAATTGAATCAGTGTTAATTGATGTGCATAAGAAAATTCATAAATTGCCAAAAGCCATAAAAAATATTTATAAAAATAAATGGCAAATACGTGTCTCTATTACGTTTGCCAATTACACATGAAACATAACATATTTAAAATTGTCGACACAATAAATATGTATATATTTAAACTCACAAATACGCAATAAAGCAAAATGAGAAATAAACAAGAAAGAATGTTATAGTCGCGACTTTAGGATACCCGTTACTCAGTTTCAATATGTTAGCAATGGTGAAAGATAAAATAGCTTGGCAAACAGAACATTTTCATACAAATTCATGTTTAGAGCATATTTTCGACCGATCGCTCCTATGGGAGCCATACGATATAGTAGTCCGATTTGGATCAAACTTGTTCAGTACATCTAGACATGTACTACCCGTGTAAATTTGGATAGAATGGAGATAGAACGCCCTAAATTGGGCGTGGGTATTGTACCTTTCATTTGCGACCCCTTTCATCTTTCTAGCTCCTATAGTCTCTGAGATCCTTTTGTTCATACAGACGGACGGACGGACGGACAGACGTGGCTATATCGACTCGGCTGTTGATGCTGATCAAGAATATATATACTTTATGTGGTCGGAAACGCCTCCTTCAATGCGTTACAAACTTCGTGACAAAAACAATATACCCTCTCCAAGGGTATAAAAACCCCACAAATTGTCGAGTTCTTTCTGGCCTCGAGCCAGAAAATTTGACTTTAGAAAAGTATAATTTGACACAAATTTATTCTATTACATATTTCTTGTTGTAATCAAGTATTTGACGTAGTTTTTCAGCTGCAACTGTAAATGACGTAAGCAGTTCAGAATGAAAATAAATTTATGTTGAATACATTTTACCCTTTTCATTCTCAATGATATAATTTATAATTAAAGGATAAAATACATGTAAGCTAACTAATAATAAAATGAGATTTTTTTCCTTAAACAGTTTTGTTTAAAGCAGATCAAAGTGTCTATAGAAATGATAAACAAATCGAAATACCCTATACAAAATGAGTAAATAGACGTGCAATTGCATTGGCCTTAAATTGAAATTAGGCAACATTTAACTGAGCGTGCCAAATGTTTATAAACTAAACAGACAGGCCGCAAATATGTAAATGCAATGTAAGCATTTTATAATTGAATTTCACAGGCGGATGCTGTTTTGTTTTGCTTTGTTTGATTCTGTTCGGATGGCGGTTCAGCTCAGTGCTGTGCAACTTATAATTTAGTACGCATAAAATCAGTGGTAAGAATTGCACAACAATTAAATAAATGGATTTTTCGAAATGTGCAGGCGAAAATTTAAATGATTGCGATTTGCGAAATTAACTCATTATAAAATTAATTAAACAATTGATTGGAGCCGCACAGCGCCAACAAATGTGACTGTAATTGCAAATTCTATGTACCACAATTCTCCCCTCCCTCTCTGTCTCTCTCACTCTGTGCTCTCTTTCACTCGCATTCCAGCGGAAATTGCACTCAATGTAGGCCTAAAGGGAAAAGATAGATAGGAGGATGTTTGGATGTGTTTGCAATCAGTTTTCAGTTACCAGATCCCCAGCAGCAAAACTGTACAGCAAACGAGTAATGCGTTCGCGGGCGGGGTGGAAGGCGTGGCAAAAAATATATATATATGTATGTGTATACGCAATAATAGAATCAATTTGTAGTTAACCACATGAGAAACATGAAAAACGCAATAAAAATGAACAGCAGCCGCCTCAATTCTGCTCTGTACTGTGTACTGTGTACGCTGTTGCCAAATGCCAAATGCGCTGTGGTCGCTTTTGGGGCAACCGCAAAAGAGCTTTAAATTATTGCATACTTTGGAGAGTTGCTTTATCCCCTCCACACGCGTGTACATCTCTTCATATACTTTAAAGAGCCACGGAATTTGTATCTTTAATTTAGCAGTTTATTTTCAAATATTGTCACAAAATACAAAATACTTTTTCCTTAAAAAACTTTAGTTACTTTACTGACATAAAGCTGTTATTTTTCCAACAGCGTAGCAAAATTAAAGTTGTTGCCACTGTCAGACAGAAGAAAATATACTGGTATACGCTCAAGATAGTATACCAAAATCAAGTACAAGTCCTGACATAAAGTTAAAGTTTTATATAACACAAAACTCATGTCACAATAATATTTTCTATTTTTTCCCATTTTATTAAAACAAGCTTGCTTTAAAAATGCAGCCATGGGGGCCAAAAAAAATTGTCTGCAGGTGAGTAAGAGACGGGTTAATTAAAACGACGTTACCAATTATTATCCTCTGTTTTCTTAATGTCTTACTTTGAAGTAGATTTTTATTAAATTGAAAATATATTTTAAACTCAAGCAGAGTTCTCTTTTCTTTGACCTGAAAGCGCGAGTATTTTTCATTAAATTTATTAAATTAATTCCAGACAGACAACTTATCTCAGTTTTTTACATAAATAGTCAAAAATATTAATATCATATTTGATAGTGGTGCTAACCCAAATGAAAGGACATTCAAGTAAAAGTGCCGCAAATTGCCTAGTGCCTTTGCCACCTATCGCAACGCAAAAATACTGGAAACAGTAAGAAGAAAAAAGAAAATGGTACAACTCTTTGGCTGTTTTTGCCTCTCTTGGGCTTAACACATACAACAACAAATGCACACACGTTCATTGTATGGGGCAACCCTTTGTCTATAATTTGCATTTTGTCAGCGCACTTTGTAACTTAATTAACTTTTTTTTTTGTTTTATTATAAATTGTCTGCAGCCAATTTAAAAAAAAAAGAATTTTAAATTTTTGTTATTGACAGTATATTAAATGGAACTCAAACATATCTAAAGACATATATGTAGGTAGCCATTTGATGAAATATAATAAATGGTACAGGTAAAAGACATAAACTTGAAGTTCCTAAGTAACTTTAGTTGCCTTGTCCCCGCTTTTGTAAAATTGTAAGCCCCAATTAAAGGGTGAAAATTGTATTAAAATCTTGGCTGAAAGTTGAGTGCAATTTATATAATTATTTTTACAATAATTTAAGCTGCTTGCTCCGCTATTTGAAGCTTGTTAACATGACTTGACAAGACACATACAAAAAGATACACACACTCAAAATTGGATGCCTCATACAGAGAGCGAAAACACATTTCGCCCCCTCTCCCCCGTCTCCTTCTGACATGAATGTCCTTAGAGAACGACAGGCTGACACTTGTCTGAGCTGGCGTCTGTTATGTCTGTCCTATGTTTGTTCTGTTATGTTGATGTTGTTGTTGTTGTTGTTGGTGTTGCTGGCATTGCATAAATGCCTTTTAAGTCGCTTTAATCTCCTTACATTTCAAGTTGTTTGCTTTTACTGCATAATTAATTAGTGAAAATAGCACAGCAAAAATAAAAGTGAGGCAAAGATGCGAGAAAAGCTAGAGAAACCAAACTTGCCAGCTTTTGATGAGTGCTCCAAGTGCTGCACAAGTGTTGCACTGCCTGCTTACATTCACCCAGGACGCACACACACAAACACACACCAGTTCCTTACACACACAAATATCTAAATATATATACACTTGTGTCTTTTATTTTCGCTTTACCCTTTTGGCCTCTCTATCATTAGTTTTGTTGTTCACACTTTCCAAACACCAAACCTGCTCTTTTCACTTCTCTCCTTCTACAACGTCGAGACTTGTTTCAACTTCTTTTAGCTGATTATTTTAATGAAGCATCTTTTGCAGCTGTCAAGTATTGTCAACTCACGACCAATGTAGCGTATGCGTGATATATTGTCAAAGGAGGCACTACTTACTACTTACGAATTACATGGAGTGTAAACTGTGGAACTGAAGTGAACTTCACATACCTGCAAGCAGAAAAAAGAGAAAGTACTTTTAATTAAGTGCTGAAATAGTTACATTTCGTGGTTTGAATTAAGGGATTACTTCAAAGTTTAGGCAACATTGAAATTGATTAGTAAAACAAAATTAAAATTAAGTTTTTTGTCTTGAAACTAAAACTAACTAAATTTAATAAGACAAATTTAATTTTATATCAGATGACTCATTAAATTGCATGCCATTTCTAGTTGCTTATCGTCTTTGGCTTAACGAAACTCTCTCTCTTGAGATATAATGCATCCCTAATGACCCACTGCATGCAGAGCTATAATTTAGTTCGCCTTTGATAAGCACCTTAGAACTACTTTCATTCTTGGCCCAAATGAGAGTATATTGCTGCTGTCTCTCTCTCTCTCTCTCCAGTCTTTCTATTTCTCTATTGGCTTCTTCACTGCTGTCGTCAGCATCAACTTAACAGGAATGCATTTTGCATTTGGGCTTTAGTGCAGCCTCAACTCGGGTTCAAGCGCACTTAATGTGCACCTCAACAGCACACATTCTAATCCCTGTCCCTCTCCCTCACCCTCTCCCACTCTCCATCAATCCCTCCAGTTCTCTTGCTCTGTGGTAATTTGGGTCGGAGCCCTCGCGCACTTTAAAATGTAACAAGAAAATTGGTAATTGCTGCAGGTCACACACCGTTGCTGTCGACAACGACTTGCAGCCACGCCCACAGACACAGGCGGCCCTTGTGCCACACCCACCCGCATATACATAAAAGGACCGCAGAAGCCGCAACAACATCTTTGGGGCCATTAACGGCAGCAGCTTTAGCAACAATATCAACGACAACCCAAACAGCAACAACAACAGCAGGAACTTAAGCTTAGCGAGTTACATTAATGTCATTTCTCTCTCTCACGTTGCATACTTCCGGGCGCCATTTAAAGTTGCCCAACTTTTGCCCCGCCCAGGTGTCAATCATCAAATTTGATATGCCCTGTTGCCACGCCTCTCATCCCTCGCCCAACGACTTCTTGCAACACAGCACAATAATGCTCCAATTCAAATCACAACTGGCACTTGAGCAAACTGGCAAAACTTACACAACTGTCATAAAATAAAAATGAAGAAACTGCCAAGGAATGTAAAGAACTAGATTGGTCGCAGGAAGAAATACCCTGTATTAGGAATAAAATATTTTATTTATATTGAAGTTATGTGAAAACTTTGTAGAGTAACCAGCATCTACGAGGTTCTTATGACTAAACTTCAACTGCCAAACGATGGTTCATTTTAATTACAAATCGATCTATAAACAAAAATAGGTTGTTTGAAAAACTGCTAAGTTTTTCATAGCTAAACAATATCGTTGATTATTGCCAATTTTGTCACAAATACCCTTCAACTGACAGCTATACTTGACCCATTACTAGTTAGTACTACAAAGATCAGTGAACTGTTACTGAGAAAAGAGTTCCGCGCAGTTTACATCTCAATGATTTAAATATACTTAAGATAAATATCCAACTAGCTAGTCAAGTGATACAGACTGTCTATAAAGACAGTACAAAGGCAAACTATATGCCGGATTTAAGCACTCATAAAGACCAAAGACAGCAAGTTAAACTTTCAACTGAGCTGGGCATCAAAATACAATAAGTGTGAAAAGATTCCAAAAAAACAAAAAAAGTTTCGGGCACACTTTAAAACTCATTCCGAGGACCACAAAATGGTAACGGGCATTGTCTTAATGTGCCCGCCAGCAACTTTTAAAAAAGGAACAAGAACGAGAAGGAGAACAAAAAAAGGGAACTCTAAAACCAAAAAAGTACTTGAAATTCAAGTGAAACGAGCAACTTTGAGGGGTAGGGAAGGGGAGGGGAGTGGTGGCTAAATGTGAAATGAAATCACTGTTTTCAGTTTTGGACGTTGCTGCATTTGGTTTTTATGCGCCCAATTCAACTGGCAGTAATTTAGTTTGATGGGCGTGTCGCAGACAACGCCCCTTTAGGCAATAACAGAACTTCGTCACATGTTGCATCTGGTGTTCAACTGCTCGCTTTGGATCTCTTCCTTATACGCTTTCTATGGGCCAACAAAATTTTCGCAGCTAGTTGAGGATTATGCTCAGATTGAACTCCCGTTGAGTTTTATGTGTTTGTAATTAGTTTTCCAACAACAAAAATGGGAATTTTGGGAGCAGCAACTGAAAGATGGGAAGTCGGAAATGAAATTGCTTGCAATCATTTTTCAAAATAGTAAATGGAATATTTTGAAATTTGGAATTAGCGTCAGAGATAATAATAAACAACAGCGGGCGGCGTTTGAAAATGGCCTTTTGGCAAGAAAATTTCTGGGGCGTTTTTGGCCAAAAGGGGTTGGAGGACTTAATCGCTTTTTGGGGTTGGCCATTTACAAAATGCGCGTTAAGCAGTTTCCCTTAAGTTGAAGTTGTTGCTTTTTGAGCTCTGGGTAATTTTAATGAATTTCGACAACTTAAAGAAAAGTTTCTTAAATTATGCAATTGAGATAAACAGGAAAAAGAAAATAATTAAATGTGAATGAATTAATTTAAATAGTTATTTAAAAAAAAATGTATTTTATTTTATTTATTCACATTTGACTACTTTAATTTTACTGTATTTTAATAATTATAATAAAAACGTATGTTAAATATTTATATTTATATAACTAAACTATTTGCTGACTTAGATCGGGGCACACCAACAATTTGTGTTTATTTTCATATTAATATTTTAATTCACTGAAATTAGCAGGGATTTAATTGATTCACTGAATTCTATAATAATAATATACACAATAATTCAAATATATACACAAAAAGGTACACAAAATTGTATTGCATAATAAAATCAATTAATTTATTTGTGCTTCTCAAACGCTTGCTAAATTTCTTGCCAATTTTAATATAAAAAGAATTTCATTTTCATTTTATGCTATTCAAGGTAGTAAAATGCCTTCATATAATAAATTAATAATATAATTATATGCATTGTATAGACGATTCAGCGGCTCTCAATGAAGCTTAGCAGCTGCCTAGGTTAACTCAACACACACCGAGGAGCAGACACACTCGAGCAGACGCTACGTAGCATGTATAATCATCATCATTAAATGACATTATGTAAATAAAGCCCAAAATAGGAAACAGAGACGCAGCCGCAGCCACAGACACAGCCTAGCAGATCTAGTCGACTTTTCAATAGCATTTTGAGAAAAGAACAACAACAAAAAGTGGAAAAAGTGGGAAATAAGGACTCCAGACGCAGGACGACGGAGACGCCTAATAAACTTCGGCGTGCCCATAAAGATGCGTTGACAATTCCCGTAAGGCAGTAACAAAGCTGTTGCTATGGAATGAGGGTGGTAAGCATGGGGGATATTGGTTAAACCGTGTGAGAGCTGCGAGACGACGAAAATGCTGTGGAGCCAAGATTACGCATACGCCACGTGTGCGCGAAAAAGGAATAAACAAATACAATATAGGAAGTAGATCGCAGCTGATAACAAGGCGAGACCTAAAAGGAAAATAGACGCGAGGTAGCTCGACAGTAGTACACCCTGTATAGGAGTTCTCAAACTCAGCTAAGATTATTCTAGTAGGCACTCATGCTTCTTTTCAGCTCGCGTACGTCTGTTGGCCAAGGAGATCAGTTTAAGGAGATCTTTTTCATACAACTATTTCGCTTCAAGGCTGTTCTTTTCGAACTCTTTTAGAGATCGCTACCTTCAAACAGGGTGTAAAGAAGTAAATGAATATAGTGCAGTATAGTAAGGAGTGTCAAAAAAAGAGTATTAGTTGGACAGTTCCCTCTGCCTGCCACTTTTGTGCTTGTTTTCTTTCGCATAGAAGCCGCCTCTTAAATGCCTCGCTGCGCGCAATGAATTTGTTATGAATTTATGTAGCGTTAGTAGGGGGCGTGGCAGGCAAATGAAAGTAATAAGTTCCATGTGGCTGCCTCCACCATTTGCCGAAGCAAGAGAAGGCAGTTTGGCTGCCAACAAACGTGCGACAAACGGCAATGATTATGCGCCGAATAAGACAACAGGCTGCCGCATGCCGCATGCCACACGGTGGAGGGAAGAGAGCATGGGGTACAGGGTGCAGGGCGCAGGTTAACTCCAATTTGCCTGGCACATAATGCCAACAATGCTGACAATGTCGTTTGTACCAAAGACAAAACAACAACAACAAAAAAAGAAGAGACGACAAGAAAAGAGATGAGAAAATGAAACCCCCTCAGGGGGAAAGCAAGCACTGGGCGCGAAAAACATTTTCTATTTGGCATTGCTTTCGTTTTCAATTTGGCTGCCGCCGTTTTTCGTGTTTCCTCTGCGTCCCCAACCCCGTTCCCCGCTTCTTCCTTAGCTTCATTTCAGTATTTGTCTCTGTCTTTGCCTGGAAGCGTTTCTTCAACGGCTTTGGCAGGGTTGGCTAGCGGTATGAGAGGGAATGGGAGCGGCGCTGTGCTTTTCTCAGCTTTCCGTGAAAAACAATAAATATTAAAATAAAATTTGTTATGCGAGACAGGCAGACACGCTAGATGAACGCAAAAAGCAGGTGGCAAGGGAGGACAACAAATGTCGCAGGGTCGTCCTTCTGGTAAACGCTTTAAGCGGACTGACAGTAATTTTACATGTAATTTGAATGCCGCCACAGTAGGAGATGGGCAGTGTGAGCAGAGGAAGGGGAAAGCGAGACAGAGGAGAAGGCTACAAACAGAAAACATTATAGGACAGTTAAAATTGCTTAAAGATTTGATGGGCTTAGTTACTTAGAGCGGCAATAAACTGTCTAATAACATTCCAAATAAACCATTGCATATATGTATGTTAATTTGACTAGATGCAACTTAAAACTTAAAGTTTGTGGGCTTATAATTGTATTATTTAACTACAAGCTTAAATATAAAGATTCAAATTCATAGCAGAGACTTCAACATGAAACATAATTACTTTCCTATAACTAAACTAACACTAAATCTGCTTAGAAAACACATCTCTCAGTCAGCATAACTCAATTACAGACAATGTGACGCCTTCAATAGTTCAAGTAACACAAAAACTGTTTGCACATTGTCGACACGCAAACTCTGATATAGAGATGCTAAGATACTAAGATACTTTCAAACGAGATACTTGAGCTACGGATACAGGCTAAGAAATCGGAGTTTGAGGGAACTGAGAGCAGACTGAGCTTGAGATTGGTATGACTGTGACGCTGTTTATAATTTTATCAACTTGTATAAATATGACAAATCGCTTTATGACTTCTCACGCAGAGCGGTACAGAGTGAGTGTGGGCCACAAAACGGATGGCGCCATGCTGATATGGAAACCCACAGCTGGCCAGGAAAGATGACAGCCTGAAGCGCAAAGGCAGCAGACACGCAAGAAATGCTGTACATACAACTAAAATAATCAAGAAAAATGTTTTGTACTAAATCAGCAAAGTTGCGACAGAGGAGAGAGAGTGGAGGAGAGTGGGGTAGAGTGGGAGAGCCAGGCCAAAGGTTGCCCAGTCGAGTGTGCATTCGTATCATGGCAGCAAGGAAATGAAAACCGCAGGCGACGACACTCCATGGCAACTTCCCCAGCGTCTTTTTAGTTGGCTGACACTTTTTTTCACCTCTCTCTCTCTCTTCACGTCTCTCGTTTCGTCCACGTTTCTTTTTTGCAGCAAGTTATGTTCGGTACACGCTGTTGTCTCTCTGCGGCTGCAGCACGCGGCGTATACGCAACGGCGATGGCAACGGTAACGCGCAGCTTATGCGCTTTTCCGCTTTTCTGGCCCAACACGCGAGTTCCGACAGCTGCAGCTGTCGAGTGGATATCGTGAAGCACATTTGCTTGATGTTATCGCCTCGTTTTTTTCTTTCATTTTCTATTTTTTTGCATTTCTCCTGCCTTTCCTTCCCTTCAGTTATTTACGTAATTAATGTTGCCGCCCCTTTGCTGTATGTGTGCCTGGGTGTGTGTGTGTGTGGGAGGGTGTGTCTTTTTAAATTGAGCGTTTAATTTGTTGTTTAAATATTTGAGGCAAACATAATTAGCGGCCACAATGTAGCCAAGTCTGCACAAAATTGACTTTAGTTCCTTGATGAAACGCGGTCTTCTTTTATTCCCTCTAATTTTCGACAGCAGTCTGCACTTTTTAAACATTTTCCAATTTGGTAGTGATTAATCCGTCTTAATCTTCGCTTGAATACAATTAAATTTTTGTAATTTACTTGATTTGCGTCTCTAAAACTTCCCTGTCTACGCCTGGCGCTGTCTACACTTAACGTCTTGATATTTCTGGCTACATAGTGTCACCTGCTCAATTCACATACACTCCCCCTCTCTCTCTCTCTCTCTCTCCTACACACACAACAGCCCAAGTCCCCTCCCTTACTTGTCGTCTGTTACATAATTTTGTCACTAATCCGGGTAATAAGATTGTTTAATTTTGCGCTAAACTTAACGTTTTCTTTGCATTCTTGCTTTCTTTGCTTCGTAATTCTTTTTGCTTCTTTTTCGTACTTTTGGCAACAGCTTTGTTGTTGTTGTCTTTCTTAGCTGTTTGCTGTTATTTTGCTGCCGTGGCACGTTCTTTTCCACGTAGGGGTGTGTGTGTATGTTTGTTTATCTGCCCCATCCGGCAGTTTCAGTATCTGCCTGCCTCATCACTGCAAGGGCAATGGCGTTGGCGAGAGCTAGATCTATGCAAATTGCGGCACACCTGCCGAGCAGCAGCAACAGCAACAGCAGCATCAGCAAGGCTACGGCTTCGGCATTGGAGGTCTCAGGTCTCAGGTCCCTGGTCTCATGTGGCAACGGCATACATTACCCCCTGGTAAATGTTACAATCTAGTTGGTTCGCTTTCCCCAGGAGCCACCCGTTCCAATCGTTTCAAGTCTTGGCACAAAGCCCCTGTAAAATGCTTTATTTGCACAAAGCTTGCTCGCCAGGATCAGCATCCTCCGCATTTACACTCACGTTCACATTTTCGTGTATATGTTTGCCTCATTTCGTTTGATTTTGTGCTCTGAGGCTGCTACTCCTTCAGCTATCTCCCACCCCCTCTGCTCCGTACACTGAAAAAAGTTCCCAACAATTCTGCTAATCAAAAGCAACTCCAAAAGGGCAAAGTTCTGATAACACACACCGTTTTTTGGGTGTAGGAATATGTAGGAACTAAAATGTAGTTCAAGCAAAAAGTATGGAAGAGTTTGAAGAGATGAATTTAAATTTTAAAATCATTTTAAAAAATTCCTATCATAACAATAAAATAATTTAGCGTACAGTGCTTAGACTTTTAACCCAGTTTTTAAGTTTAAGAAGGAAGTTTTATCTAGAAACAAGACTTTTGATCAGTGTAGCTACTCCTACTTTGGTGCCAGGCAGTCAGGCATTCAGGCTGCTACTTTTTATAGATTGCCGACGCCATGGTTGCTTGCCCGTCTGTCTGCATCGTCTTTTGCCTTTTGTGTGATAATAAATTTGCTTTGGTCTAAGGCAACAACTGGGGGATTGCAGCTTCAGTTCCTTTTGCACAAAGACCCAGTCCTGAGTCTTCAGTCTCCAGTCTCCAGTCCCCACCTCCCTTTTACCCTTACACCCCCAGCTGCGTCTGTCTATTGCCTTTTTCTGCCTTTCATTTTCTACTTGTGCCTTTTTCTTTTCCTTCTCTTTTTTTGGTATTTTTATGCAAACAATGCTCGAGTGTATGCAAATATTTGAGTTTTAAGTGTGTTTGCAACCCATGCACACACCCGAGCACACACACACACACGCACAGTCTATTGAGCAAAATTAAAAACCGACACAAATGAAGCAAAAGGATGTGCCTGCAAAAAAGTCCTTAGTCTTTAGTCGTCTCCATCTTGAACTCAAATGTATTTGTATCTGTTGCTCCCTTTGCCGTTTGCTTTTTGTTTCAATAAATGTGAAAATTATTAAATTAAGTAACTGCCTTTCCCATTGGCCTTTTCCTTTTCATTTCCTCAGCCAACATATGCCCCACACACACACACACGCACACCCACACACACACACTCACACATTGTTCAGCGAAAGTGGTTTTATGTTTATAAGCAAATAAATTACTGTGTAAATAGGTTAAATTCTCTCGCATGAGCATTGGAATGTGTTCCTGCTCCCTGAGGGTAGAAAATATCCCAAAACAGGCGCCAGCTGCACAACAGAATTTACTCTTAGAATTTCTGAGTGGATGAGTGTCGGTGTGGGCTGTTGTGTGTGTGTGTTCGAACGAGGGAATCTTAAGGGACCTGTCTTTCAATTCCGTGACGTTTAATGTGACAATTAAATTTCATTTTGTGCAAGACTTAAATTATTTTTGCCTTAGGCATGAGAACCCCAAGGACCCTTAAGTAAACCAAACATGCAAATCTCAGACAATTAAATTGTAAGTTGCTGAAATTCGAATGGCAACTGGCAGAGGTACTCAAATAACGTTTAATTCACCTTTAACTATGCCCAACTTATCGAAGGAAACGCCACTAAACTTGAAGAAATTCAAGTGGAAATCTAATTAATGTTCACGCTTCGGCAAAGTTGAAGATTTTTCCCACATGTTCAGTGGCAGTGGAAAACTTCATTTTCCGCTTGACACTTGCGACATGCTGTCAGCGTAAAAATGTAATTTTTATTTCTATCTTTCCTTTTTTAGAAATTATTAAATAAAAGTGCAGAAATAATTACAAGAAGAGAAAAAATTTGTGACAAGACAAATAGCAGAAGCAAAAGTTGCCGAAATTAAAGGAAAGTAATTAAAAAGTGCGATTAAAAGCAGAGAGAGAGAGAGAGAGAGAGAGAGAGAGAGGGAGGGAGAGGTGATGAAGAAGCAGATAAAATAAACGAAGTTGGGCAAATTGTTGACGCTTGCTATTAAGCTTAAAGCTTAAAGCTCGAAGCTGTGTGCTGTCAACACTGTGCAGCAAAGTCGACGAAAGGATTTAAGCCGAAAATAATGATAATAATAATAATAATTATGAGTGAGAGACAGATTGTCACAAGTTGTCAAAGTAACTGCGACAAGCGAAAGGAAAAGTGACTGAACATCGCAGCGATGGGTAATAAAAAGGGAAGGGAGTGGGATGGGAATGGAATGGGATACGAATGGGAATGGGATCGTTGATGGATGGCTCCTTGGCTGGCAGATACTTAAGCAATTTGTGGAAATACTCTGAGCCAGTGGGGAATGCGCATATAAAAGTGTTTCACGACCTTGCGGGGAGTGTAAAAAAGTACTTGGCCATGAAAACCAAGTTAAGGGATTGAACAAGATTTGTTAATCTTTTATTAACAATTATATTGGGTAGACAGTAAACCAATTAACGGAGGTAAGATTGTTTTTAATCAGTATTTTGATACAAGAAGTTCATTTAATGAAATTCATAGTTTAAGAGTTTGATGGTGGAGTAGACTTTACTTACTTTACACACAGGTTTTATACTAAACCAATTAACCACTTTAAGTTCTTAATTAGCTAAAGAATTCAACTCTAACAAGTGGATCTTTTGCTTATACTTTCATTCCATAGAGACGTCTAACCTACAAATCACTGAACAAAGTGTTCGCATTGCCTTAGTTACCAGATCAGAGTATTCACAATGGCATAAGCACGCGCAGCTGTTGACATTTATGATGCTGGCTTCGTTTGGGTCTCATCAGCTCCCCTCTTTCGGGGCTGCTTCACGCACTCGGCACACACCCACTTCATATATTACTCATACGCAGCATAGGCCAAATTGTTTTCAATGAAGGTGCTCAACCCGCAAGAGAGCTCGCTTCTCCTGACACTTGAGGCTGTCTGGGCTGAAAGCAGGTGTTCGTGTGTGTGAGTGAGAGTGTGTTTTTATGCCACTCGAGTGTAAGGTAAACAAACACAGACACAATGCCGTGAAGCAGGTAAAGCAGGTAAAGGTACCGTAAGGAAAGCGTAAGGAAAATGTAAAGGACACATTTTGCACAGCTCCTCGCACGGCTCTGGGCCTCTTAAAACTATTATAAATGTTGACAATAATGGCTTTTTAAGCCCATTTCCAGCACCTAGTTTGCCTCGTCGTCTGAGTGTGGCGTATCAACAATAAATGTCATTTAAATGAATGCATAATAAGTCACTTGAATTAAAATATAGTATCGCTTTGGGATTGCTGCACAAAACATACGTTACACTTAGATAACACAACTGAAAGACGGAAATCGTTTTGTAACCATCATCAATTATCATGTGACATTAAGACTTGAATGCTTTTAAGCTCACAATCTTAGCCAGACTCATAATCATGTGGTCGCACCAAATTGGCAGCCAGTTTTTTCTCCACTTTTTAATTGGTGAACTGAGCTTACAAGCATAACGAAGAAAATAAATCGGAAAATCTGTAAGCTGCCAGCTGGAATAGAAATCGCAATCGAAATCGCAATCGAGGAGTGTATAATCCATAATCTCTAGCCAAAAGGCAAAACCCACAAGTTGCATATGCAAATCATGTTTGACAGCGCAAAATGGCAAGGAAAATGGAAAATGAAAAATGGAAAAAAAAGCAAAGAAAACCAAGGAAATACAAACACACACGGCAAACGGAGGGAGAGAGGAGGAGGACAGAGACATATTCAGTTACTGAGATGCAACACTGTATCTATGATACATGACTCTTTGCGCAGAGATTATAATGCCGCTGATTGTTTAATCGCTTGGAAAGTGATTGAAAAGTTGACGTCACTCGGAATCAGTGACTAAGGACGGTGATTGGTTGATGTGAGGAGTGCGCCAGTCAAGTGGAACCAGCTTGGCATATGCTTGAATTTAAATAGCTAAAGTCTTGAATTTTAGAAACCCTTTCGAACTGATTATTTATTTAAATATAGTTACTTTGGTATTGAAAGCCCATTCACTTTACCCACTGCTACTTTTTATTTGCCCAGTTACTTAGCAGGCAGCTAAGCTGTCTGCCTCAAAGCTGCCTGCTATGAAAGCGCACACTTGAACAATCAGCTCAAAAGTGCAGCTCATGACGCACTCAAAGAGGGAAAAAGCAAAGCAACAACAACAAAAACAATGCAAAATGCGAAAAAGGGAAATAAAATCAATAAGCCAACATTTAAGTAAGCCGCTGTCACAACAATGCCAAGCTAATGCGACTGGGCCACCCACCCCACCCACAATAACAGTGAGTGATATAAATAAGCGCCCATCTTTGTCGGGATTCTTCCTTCTAACCATTTTGCTGCGACTATGTGGCGCCACTTTGATGAATAGAATTGTGGGTGGCAGGGCTGTTAGTCTGGCATAGTTATAAACAGTAAAACTGTCTAAAAACTGCTGGCACAATTCAAAAAGTATAAAAATCGCTTGCTATCTCAGTCCCACTCGCGTTGCTCTCACTTCTTTCTGTCCCTTTCGCTGCCGCGTGACAGCCGTAAATCATGAAAACGTTGACTCGAGTTCCATTTCAATTTTTATTGTTGTCGTCACTACACACTCTATCTGCCTCTCCCTCCCTCACCCACTCCCACCCCCACTCTGCTCCTCTGTCCTTCTCTAGAGACTGCTCCACACTTTTGCCTACTTTGCAGCGGCAGTAAACATACCAAAAATGCTTTTTGAATTGTAATTTTTTCTCTTTTTCGACTTAGCTGCTGTTGGTGACGTTTGTCGCTTTTGTAACTCCCCCCGAGTCCCCCCCAACTTGCCCCTTTGCTGCACAGTTCGTTGCCGCTGATAAGCGTGATTGAATTGATTTTCTATTTCTATATGTATTTTCTATATATAAACTCGGTATTTGCCATTTTTTTGTTTTGTTTGTTGTGCCACTTTGCTGATGGATATCAATTGAACTGCTTAAACAGTCGCTTTGCGCATTTTCAATTTTGAGCAACAAAATGAAATAAAAAATCACGAACTTACGTACTATATCTGTAAATAATTCTTCGATATACATTTCATTTATATAGCCGCACATGTTTTTAGCTAGAAAAACTTAAATTGCGCAGCCTTTTTCGAAGTTTGGCGAAAACATATTGATTTCACACACACACGCCAGTCACCTACACACACAACTTCCTTAAGTCCTTTCATTTTCATGGTGGTGGTTGTAGTCTTTCCTTGAACTGGGCCTTTGAGCAACCATAGCGGAAGTAATCCATTGATTGCGCATCATTTGCCCAAAACTTCTGCCTCCCTGTGTATCCATGTATCCTTGTGCTATCATATTGGATTTGTGCTCTTTGGCACGTGTAGAAATTGTTTGTCATTGGTCTGATGAGTGTGCTTAAAATGTTATTGATATGGATATAAAACGGGGACATTTTGGTGTTTTTCGGTTACGCTTTGATTGAGGTAATTACCAAGGTATTACAGCTGTAAGTTTAACCCATAGTTGCAGATCAAATACAGTTTTCTTAGCCTCAACAGCTAAAAAATTTGACTAGTCTGTGAGCTCATTGTCAAGCAAAACAACTAAGCCGTAAACTCAGGTTTTCAGCCAATCACACACACACACACACACACACACAAGCCAACACAAACACACAGATACAGATACACTTTTTCCATAATATGCAAATTGAATTGGCAAAAGCGACAATTTCCCTGGCCTCCAGCTTCTATTGTTTGCATTGTCGCTTCGCAAACAAAATTCAAACACTTATTCAAACATTTATCGATCTCGTTGTTGATTAGCATTTTTGTGTGTGTGCTGCTGTGTGTGTGTGTGTGTGTGTGTGTGTGTGCGGATTGCTCGTTTTTCATTAGAACCAAGTCGAAAGCAAACAAATACAACAATAACAGCCACTCAACCCCTGGTCTGTGAGAAGTTTTCGCATTTCATCCCTAGACCAAAGGTGCCACCTGACTTTAGGGACTCTGTAATTTGATGCGCTTGTCTTGTCCCTCAACTGTTAAGTAAATTGAAAATCTTTTCCTTTCTCACTCTCCTTTTTTCGTTTCCTTTCTTTTATTTCTTAGTCAAAATTTTCAATTCGAGAGTGGAGTTAAGTGGAGTTCTAAATTACACTAATGGACACCGAAATGTAACCGAGCAAAGTTTTCAGATGAACTGCACTGGGCATTGGTCATGGCATTTGTGGGTAAGAATCTGGGCAACATCAACAACATCATAATCATCATCAACATCATCAGCAAATAGTAGAGCTGAGAGCTCACTAAATAGCTGCGCTCCAAGTGTTCCCCACAAGATGTGTGCAAAAGCAAACTTTTGACCATAAATTATGGCATTTATTCAAAGGCAAACCCGGTCAGTTGCAGACAGATGGACTCGACTGGTCAGACAGCACACACAAAAGCACACACAGACATGAATACACACGATGATATGCAACTGTTCATCACACGACTGCTGCACGTCTGTCGAACGTCGAATGTCCTGCCGCCCTGCCCCTTATCCCTTTTGTCTGACTGCTCACATATTCATTTATTAGGCTAAAACTTAACTCACTATCGACTGGCTAGCTGTCATACACTGGCAGAAAATTCTCCAAAATTTATAACTCTCAAAAATGCGACTTTATGAATAATATTCTTGATATAGGAGTTCTGTAAGATCGTTTATTTTTAATCCAAAGAGTTTGGTTCTAGCCTTAACTTGTAGTTGTAGTGTTTACTAAGTATGTTGATCACTTCTACAGTGTTGAAATGCGAAAAATTACAAAAAATTTAGTGTTTTACAAAATAATACAAAGTAATTTATTGTGTAAAAAACTAAATTTTCTGTAATTTTCCGCTTTTCAAAACTGTAAAGTAATTTATTGGGTAAAAAACTAAATTTTCTGAGACTTTAATTTATTAATATGCAGTCAAGGTTTGAATACTACTATATTATATATTATAAGAAATTTTTAAAGTGTATCTTCCCCAACTCTAGCCAGTCAAAACACGACAACAACAGTTTTGACCACTCATAAATTGAGATTTTCAGTTTGGAATTTTCACATTTCAGTTAAACTGGAACTGAAACTGAAACTGAACTTACATAAGCCTGGATTCTTTTCACCATTGTGGGCGAGGCCGCTGAGTGTGTCAACAGCACAAGAACACAACACCAAAATGAAGCATAAAAAGCGCAAGTTGCGCCAATGGCGCGTGCAACTTGAAGGCGCTTGCCGCATGCCGCAGCTTCATTAAAATTGCAGCAGCAATGCCAGGCAGCAGAATGGAAAGATGGAGCCTTGGGAGACGTTGTACAATGGGCTAACGATGTCAGCACACAATGGAGAGAGCACACAATATGTGTGCACATACACGAGTGTGTGTGTGTGTGTGCTTGTTTGTGCTGTTGATTGTGTGGGAGCAGGCAGTAGAGTACTGCAGAAAAGGCAATAGAAAATTTCACAATATACCCGCAGCAGAGTACGAAGAAGAAGAATAAGCTGACAGGCAGAGGGAAGGCAAGGCAGGCAACTAAAGAGGGAAGACTTCCTGGCGGAGTCCAAGACGTGCTGAACAGTGGAGCAAGCCTAACAGAGGAGAAAGAAATCCTGCACATAATTTTATAAGCACAAAAAGCAAGCGCTTGCCCACTGTGCCAGGCCAAGACGCCGACGACAACTCGCGTGACCTGAATTATTGGTGGCATATTGCCACTCATTGACTTTGCCGCAACGCCAGAGGCAAAAGAAAATGCTGCAGTCACAGATACAAAGAAATGAGGCAAAAGGAGACGCAAGTATTCTAAGCGAAAGAAAGAGAGGGAAGGAGAGAGGAAGAGAGAAAGCTCTCAGCTGGTGGCAGCACTTTAAGTTGCATTGCAAACAATTTGGGCCGCTTTAATCAATTTCTGCTCAAAAATTTAACAGTCAGCACAATGAATGCCTGAACAGTGGGATGCCAAAGAATTCATTCGGAGGGCTCAGCACTAAGGACGACAAGGCTGACAATTGTTTGTTGAGTTTGTCAAGTGTAAAAAGTCGACACGGCGACGACGGCGAATGCAACAGGAACAAGGCAGGCACAGACTTGTGCTCGTCCTGCTTGCTGCTTGTGTCCTTACAAATGTGCAGCGAGTGCACTCACTCTCCTGCCCTCTCCCTCTCTCTCTCTCTCTCTCTCGCTCTCTTTCCCGACTCCTTCCCACTCTGCTATTGTCGACATTGCGGTTTAATAATGTGTAAAGTCAAAGTTATTTGATATACCTAAACTCCAATTTTTTCTCCTCGGCACTTTGTCACTGCTTAAACACACACACACACACACACACACACACACACACACACACACACACACACACACACACTCACACACAGAGAGAGCGACTCAAGTAGACTCTAGTTTTATAGTTGCTTTTCTTCTTTAAATTTATTGGGTTTTCTGTCTTCTATTATTTGCTAGGCCCCCATCTCAATTTTATGCCACGTTTCATTCCAAACCATTCCATTTCTTTGCTTTCCTTGCCTTTCCATTCCATTTCAATCCATTCGCCAACATTTCCGTGACGCTCCGCAAAATTGAAAATAAATTGAATGACGTTTTTATTGATCCCGATTTTCAAAGAGCGCTGCAAGCGCTTTTCCCATCGTTTCCACCACAAAGTTACCCATTTTGACGCTTGACTGTCGTTAGACTGGGAATTCGAGAGAGAGGGAGAGTGAGGAAGAGTGAGAGAGAGGGGATAGCTTGATACTGTCAGACAATGAAAGTGGTTTGTGCTACGGAATATAAAAAAGCCTTTAAGCTCTCCAAACTTTAAATTAAAGATAGTTTTTGTAATCATTACATTCGATACCATAGCTTGCTAATTTTTATCATCTTTCCCATCATTTAAAACATTTGTAACTATATACAAGTGTATAAAAGTGCATTCTTAATTGCTGTTCTGAGCGTCCTTTCATTATCTTTGACTTAAAATCCTATTAAATTAAATATTTTTATATTAAAAAGCTTTAATAATATGTCCAAAAGCCTAATAGACCCCTCTACTCTTTTTTAGAGTACGGGGTCTAAAAATAATTCCCTTATTACTCAAACATTCATTTGTTTTTGTATACAAAATCATGACCGTCTAAAGTCAACATATTGCTCAATTTGCCATATAATTTGTTATATTGAGAAGGCGTGTTTAGTCACTCATTTCGATCATAAACGATCTGTGAACTAATTAAGTCAATTTTCAATAATTTCGCCATCTAAAAGATACTTTTGTATCTGAAAAGTAATCGACTTGCAGTGTTTAGCCCAAGTGGAAATGACTCTAACCACACAATGAATCTTTACGTATTTTATTTTCAAAATAAATCTACATTTTATTTTACCAAGACTTCGTTGCTTCATTTTCATTTCACTTCATACTCAACTCCAAGCTAATCTGATTCCAATCAAACACATTATGCGAATAATCCATTAGACTGTCTCACAAAGGTAACGGCAACTTCATTATCAGCTTTCTTAATTCACTCAAAAATGATTCGACAATCTTTCTCTCTCTCTCTCTGTCTCTGTGTTTCTCAGCTGTCTGTTTGATTGACAATCATATGAATACGAAATGTGTAAAATGAAATGAATTTTGGCAAATCCAATGGAAATCAAAATTGTTGACAAGTTAAAGCCTTGAAGCCCGAAAAAAAAGTTATTTTCATATGCACTTTTTGACACATTTGTCAAGCGAGTGCATTAACGCTGAAATGAAAACTTTACAATTTCAGTGAAAACAACGAAAAACTTGTGACATTTTTCTTTCTTAGATAAGTTTTTGCGAACATTCATATTCATCGCAGACGAGCATTAGTTTTTATTTGCTTGCCAAGTTTCTGGCACCCATATGATATGAAAAGAAATGGCTGAGGAGGGAAATTTGTTTGTTCTTGGTCAGGGAACAGGATCAGGAGCAGACCAAGTTGGAGTTTGAGTTGGAGATGGGGAGACTGGGTGGCTGGGAGCCTGGGATTCTGGCAGTCTGCAGTCAGACGGCAATTTGTCAGGCTCGTGACTGTGTTTAGCTCCTCGAACTCGTTCTCAGTCTCATTCTCAAGCTCCTTTTCCTACTCTCTGCTCTGGCTTCATTTGTTGGCTTAAGTAACTTAACAACTTTACGCTTTCAGCTCGCGTACGCGACGTCCTCTTGTTTATATTGATAATGTGCCATTTATTTTATTTAAGACATGCCATACCCGCTCGATTTGCCGCCAACGTTGCTGCAGTCACGTTCCGGATGCAGGCAGCAGGACACAAGACGCAGCCAGGACGAATGAATTGTGTAGGTTTCAGCAACTGCGAAATGACTGCACATGTGTGCAAGTTACAGCACAAACCTCACCCCACCTCCTCCTCCTACTCCTCTCTCGTCTTGTTCCCAGATCCCTTTTCTTATTTCCCCCTTCCAGTTGAGCTGTGCAGGGACATGCCACAACTTGCTGCTGCATAATGCATTAAGTGCTGGCTCCTGCGGGCTCCTGACAACCACCTCCTGAGTTATTGACTTGAAGTTTGTTGCGGAATTTCAAAGTGCAACGTGTGTAAGGCATTACAAATTAGCGGCAACTCCTATCGTGCCAACGACCACTTGCAACACTGATTTCGTAGTGCTCAAACGGTGCTGGCGTTGCCAGAGATTATGCCGAGTGCTCATAGCAGTCAGCTGTACAGCGAGCTTTAATCTCTCAAAATTGCAATCAATAGACAGACGGTCAATAGACACCAAATATGTTCATACATTTGCATGCATTTCGAACGATTGTTCCTATGAGAGCTATGTGATATAGTGGTCCGATCTGTCCGATTTTTACAAACGATCTGCGTGCAGAGAAAATATACATCTGTACCAAGTTTCATTAAGTAATCTTTAAAACTGAGAGACTAGTTCGCATAGAAACAGACGGACAGAGAGACGGACATGGCTATATCGACTCGGCTGTTGATGCTGATACTTTATGTGGTCGGAAACGCCTCCTTCAATGCGTTACAAACTTCGTCACATAAACAATATACCCTCTGCAAGGGTATAATTAATCTGAAGAAGAGACTGACGCATTTAGACAACTAATATTGGCAGTAACAGAATTCAAACAGTAAAGAAAGGTCGTAGACAAGAGCTACCTGAAATACTGGAAATACCCAAAGAAGAAAGAAAGAAAGAAGATATTATCGCAGCTATTAATTTTGAGTTTACTTTCATCTTTCAATACTTTATTAAGTCATTCATTCAATCAATTGTCATGCTAGCCATTCAGAGCACCGCTGGGAGAGCTTTCCATTTCACCAAAAGCCTTTTGATGAACTTTAAAGTTTCTTTAAATTGCCTATTATTCCAAAAAATATCAGATTTTTTCGGTTGCCATTGATTTCAATGCCAAGTTGATTTCGGCGGAAGAAGATGAACAAAAAATAGTCTAATGCAATCAAAAATAATTGGCTGACATTGAATTTTTGCAAGAGCGAGTTTCAAGTTGGTTCCTGTTGTCTTTAAAATTTAATTACCAAAGTATTTCCGACTGACAAGAGCCGCGGGCGGCCGGAAATTCAAGCGTCAACTACACAAAATGGCATAGACATAAACAACAATGTTGGAAAACGAAAACGAAAACGAAAACTAAAACAAAATAACTTCAAAGTGGCGAACATTGTTGGCTTTCTGATCCCAGCCAACTGTCCAACATTTCAGAGACTCTCTCGGAAGAGTTGCCATTTTCATTTTCATTTGCAGTATTCTTTCTTTTGCCATATTCTTTTTTCCATTATCTCATTTTATTATTTCTATTTTTTCTATTTTATTCTCCTCCTTTTTTTTGTGGTTCGAGCTCATAATTTGCATGGCATGGAACTTGACTTTTGTTGGCCCAAAGCGTGCCGAGCGGGCGAGAAGCGTGGAAAGTGTATGTGTGTGTGTGTGTGTTGAAAATATAATAGAAAAATAAGGTGCCACACAATATGGCCAAGAGCTTTACAGTTGGTTAAGTAGCAAAAGCGCGCGAAAGGCGAAAGGACGCAAAATGCGGCGAAGCCAGCCGGATAAAGTGGCAACAACCAACAGCCAACAGCCAACTGGAGAGCTGAGACTGAGACTGCCACTGCCACTGGGAGAGGCAAGTGGAGGTGCGAGGAGCCGACGCCATGGCCAGCGCCAAAGCATAGCGTGAAAATTGTTGTGACAAGAAAATTATAAACCGGAAAATGTTTTATGTTGTGGCCATGGCGTTTTTTTTCCTTATTGTCCTTATTTTATTTTTACTCCTTTCCGAGTGCCTTGTTCTTTTAGAAATGTGTGTGCGCATTTTCAGCTGGCTCACTGTGAGCAAATTAGCAGTGAAATTGTGTCAATTTTCGAGTAGGGTCGAATGAGTTGCCTGAACATGTCTGTGGCATAAGCACGGCTAAGAATTATATTGAAAAATAAGCTGTATTTGCTCGATTAGTTGCCTTAACAACGATGTACCAAAATGTATTTTGTGCTTATTACATAAACCTTTTACTTAAAAGGACGAACTGTAAATTTAAAATTATTCAATACAAGTTATAAATAAGTTCATTAGAAAAACTACACTGCGTATACGTAGCTATGAATTAGTGTCGTGGTCGTATAAAAGTTGTCGTCATGTGTATACACAGTCGCACACCCACACAGACACACAGCCACACCCTCTTGGGTAGCAGTGGTCCGACCCGTAGGCCTCGTGTCCTTAAACTGGTTGACATCCATTATATGCTGGTTACTTGCACGTTTAAGTTCGTTATACATTTAAACCCAACTTGCCGCATGCCTCCCGTTTTGTGTGTCAAGCACACACACACACACACACACACACTCACTCTTGGGAAAAAGAGGTGAAAATGAGACCAAACACACTCAGCTACAATTACAACACTCAAAGCCCGAACAAAATAAAACAAGAAAAAAGAAAAGAGAAAAAAAGAAAACCTTGCACGTCATGCGGCTGGGCAGAAAAACTCGCTCAGCGAACCAAATTGCTTGGCAACTTTACTGCATAGTTAATTAATAGGATAACACAATTAATTTGTGGGCAATGAATGTCTGAGCTTTATTTACCAGCAGCAGCAGCAGTGGCAGCAAAAACTTCTTCCCTGGGAGCGACTCGTAGGAACTCCCTTGCCCTTCGCTTTTGATTCCCATTTCCATCTTGCAGCTGTTACATGGTCGAAGCTGGCTCATTTTTAGGACAGTTTATGCGTGTATCCATCCAGTTCCGTATCCGCTTAGCCCCACAAAACACACACACACACAGCTGTGACCGGTGAATCCAGTAATTGCCCAAAGCTTAAGAGATTTAAAGGGTAGACAATGAAGCTCAACTCTTGTCATATTAATAATAATCTTCAATAAATTTTAAGCATGCTACTTGTAGAAACCTTTAAAATACTCAGGTTAATCTAGGAGCAACACTAGAGATGATGAACATAGGATGTTTGTACTATAAAGTATATAGAATAATGAACAGGAAACCAATAGATGACGATTTTTAATGTATAGAACATTTTAATCAGTTTAAAGACTACGTCAATGTTTTCATTAAAGTGTCTGTAAAAACAAACAAGAGAGAGAACAGCAAAAGGACCAGCGTCCCTGGCAGTGGCTCAATTAAGGCCGCCGCCCGTGAGGACAGGCGTGAAAAGTACAACAACAAAAGGACACCCCAACAACAACAACAATAATAACAACGTAGCTACTTACAAACATCAGTTTTAACTATTGTTTGCACACTCCACTCGGGCTACAGGCGAGCCAAGGGGGCAGCAGGAAGTGGAAATGCTGGAAGGATGAGGAGACGCAGGAGGGGGTGAGGGAGGTAGGCGGTCTGTGAGATGGCCAACTTTAAGGCTCGACTCCTCCACGCTTTGGGGTTTTGTTAAAATAACAAAGCGTTCGCCACTCGCCACTCGCCGCAACCGTTAACCAAACAAGTGGCATTGCCTGACGCCTAAAAAGCGGCTACGAAAATTTTCCAAACGTAATTTTTTATGCTGTCACAAATTTGATGATGATGACAACAATGATGCTGATGATGATGATGATGGTGGCGGCGGCATTTTGTCAACATTAAACAAGTATACATAAAATATTTCACTTTATGTTGCCGTTTTACATAGTTGCTCTGTTGACAACATTGTTGTCACACACACACGCACACCCAGAAACAAAAAGCTTAATAAAGCATAATAAAACAACAACAAAAATCGAGCAACTTAATTTTTCCAACCCAGAACATTGTCAAGGTTTTGTCGCTCTTTGTATCATTATGCCCGTTGTTGTAGCTGACATCGAGTTAAAAGGAAAAAAAATGGAAAATCAGCGAAGTACTTTTTAAAGCTTTGAAGCTTTTGTTTGCCAAACTTGGCTGGAAGGCTAATTGATAGGTGGGTAAAGTAGGGATGAAAAGGGGCACTGAAATTGGCTTTGTTTTGCCCAAAAGTGCAAAACTGATCAATCGATTGAAGTTTATCGATGACTGGGAATGGTCGAGAGGAAAGTGGAATACAAGTCGTGTTGGGGGTAAAGGAAATCGGTATCTTAGCTACAGTAGGACTTTACATATCAATGACACTGGCTTAATACATAAATACTTAAAGTAAAAACTTAAACTTTATTAGGTTTACCTGCGAATCATCCATGTCTAATTGTAGCGTTGCCTAGAATCACTCAGAATGCGACAGTAAATATTATTTGGAATAATTTCGTACGCTTTTATTGTCCTTTAATCCATTTGTTTTGATTTGTTTTCAACACAATTTCGCTCTGTTTTAAATTATTTAATCACTTGATTTCTCTGTTTGCAAAGCACTGTCTACACTGACTACAATTTGTCAAGCACAAAATCATCATTCACATACAAGCGCAAAGCTTTTGTATAAAGCTTCTAAAAGCTTGCTCGCACAAGGCTATTAGACTCAGGCAGGAGGCAACACACACGGGGATAGAGAAACAGACAGAGACTGTGAGCAAGTCTGAGAGAGAGAGAGAGATAGACTAAGCTTCAGCTAGATTTAGATTTAAGCACAAAAAAATAGTAAAAGCACAAAAGCACATACAACAAAAGCGCGACAAGATCAGTAACTCTTAGATTGGGCAGATATTGGATGTATTCTTAGATATATAGTAATATGTTTATAGGGTAGAGTACTTAAGCCATGATGGATTAAAGTAAGAAAATCATAAAAGTAAAAGTAAAAGTAGAAGCTTACAAGCTACATTCCATACATGTACACGATAGAAGCAAAAGTGGTAATGGGAGGGGAATGGGAAGTGGGTAACAGTGGGTAACAGGGAGTTTCGTACTGACCTTGATACTGTCATAGCAGGCGGTGACCTTGCCGTTCTGCACCTCAACATTGGCCGGTGGATGGGCAAATTTGCACTCGGTATCCTGGCGCGAGCATTTGTTGCGCTGGAATTCACGGCATACTTCCAGCTGTAGCCAGCGCGAGTCCTTGCCGTTAAGCAGGCTGTTCATATTAACAACGTTGGCCATCGCAGCGGCAATTCTTCAGTATAGTGTAGTAGTATATATATAGTATACAGTAGTCTTTTAGCTGGGGGGTTTTACAGCTGTAGATAGCTTAGCTGGCGACTAGAAATGTTGCGCGTTTTACTTGATGACGTTGGCTTTCAATATCTTTTCTTTAACTTGTTTTGTAATTGCTCACAAAAACTAAACAGCTCAGCACCTATATATATATATTTAGGTAAATATATTTAGCATAAATGGTAGCGATTTCTATGAGTTCGTAGCGTTTTACACTTGTATCTTTAGATTGGAGTTTTTATTTGTGGATTACAAAGCTTGGGGATAGCTGATGGCTGATAGTTGATAGCTTGGGTACCTAACGCCTTCTCTTGGCTAAGAGTTGCAAATGTTGTTTAATTTTGATTCGAACGACCTTTCATATATATAGATATATAAACTTGATTTTTATTTTGGTTAAGTTTAGCGGCTGTTTATATTTTTTGTTTTTTTGTTTTGGGTAAGCTTTTCTTTATTGAGCATACGCTGATTTTACATTATCTGAAATGAGAATAAGAAAGAGAAATAGACGTTTAGGATTATACCAAACACTTGGTTATGTTATTTGTTGTTTTGTTTTGAGAATTTTCGGAAATGTTTAGAAGTGTGAGACAAAATCATTGAGACGCGTTTGGAAAGACAGAATAATCTTGATAAAGTATGAGACAGAGAGAGACAGCGCAGTATGTATGTATGTGTGTGACAGAGATGGCGTGAACTTTCGGTTAGTAGCGCGCAATTAGTAGGAGCTTTTGTTAGTTTTTATGTGGGATGCAGTGTGAATTCAATTAAAATAAATCAAATCAAAAGTGTGCACAGTAAATTAAATTATATATTAAAGTGGTAATAATTAGTCCTAGCTACAAATGGCACTGAAAATCAAAAGTATGAGCATGGTGAGTGCACAAACCACATTTAGACACAATAAGTTTTGATTTGTTCATAGTTTTGTTGGCATAACGCTAGCTTATTGTATAATCAGTCATTTATGGCATAAATATATATGTGTGTGTATATTTAGAAATAGAGAGCGTGAGCAGCCACAGCATCATGTAGATTGCAGCCACAGGCCAGGCCAAAATTGTTGCACGGCACTTGCGAGGCTCGTTGCGCTCGGGGATTTAGCAAGACAAGAAGACACGGAGACAAGACCAAACCAAGCACGGCCCATAACAGCAGCGATGCAATGCACATTGACAAACTACAAATAAAGTGGTCCAGTACCACCTTTCTCAGCTGCACTTTCGCGTGTAATAAACCAAATAATTACAAAATAAAATTAAATGCTTCTTACAGTAAATACTTTATTTATTATGATAGCAAAAGCAACATAAAAACTAAAGGACAGAGACGAAAGAAAACTTTTTCTCTTATGAAAGTTGAAACACTTTTTTTTCAAGTATTTTGATTGACAATTAATTCTTGATTTACTTTTACTCGTATTTCTACGCGTCCTTAGCAAAGCGTGTAAAGAAATTAAACGCACTTACCGCTCGATTGGTTTAATTATACATTTGTTTATGATTCTTACAAAATGTCTATGAATATTACTGTAAAAAATTGTTAATTAAATTGGACATTTGTATTGTATTGATTATTATAATTATTAAGCGGTGCCGTGTGCCATATTATAAACTGGAAATTATATTGTAGTGAACACAGCGAAACTAAAAAACTGCAAAACTCAAAGTGATTCAATCATCGATGACGCCACACAAAAATTCATTTCGTTTTTGTCGCTTGCTTTATTGTCTTGTTTGATTGTTTTATCGCTGCTTTTGGCATTTTACCTATACTATGTAATTGTTGTTGTCATAAGGCACACAATCTTATCTTATCTGCCGCCTCGCAAATGAATCAAAAATTTCATTCAAACCCCGAGCCCCAAACCCCTCCAAACGAAAGTAATTCAATAATGATGCATAGCAAATAAAAAGTGAATATGAAAGTTTTAAGAATTAAAAATAATTTTCAATTTCTCTTTCACTTTGGCTTTGGGCCAAACACAACAAATTACTATAAAAATAAATAGAAATTTATATGTAACTATGCTTTCTAAAAGCTTAAATAATATTCTATTATGTTTATTAAGTAAACAAAAGGTTTTATTTATTAAGATCTGCCCACATGAAACCCCGAACAACTAAAATAAGTTTATTAGTTTGCTACCAAAATTCCACAACTTGCTATCTGGCCTTTTTCAAGCTATCTAGTGCCAGATACACACACTTGAAGATACAATTTGCCAATACATTTGCAGTATATTATCTGTGGCTAATTTCGCAAGATAAAAACATAAGCAAATGCTAATAAATATATACAGCAAACGCATTTATGAATTTCATTAATTTTGTATATTTTTTTTTGGACTAGGAAACTTATAATTGTTTGAGTCTCTGATATGTTGTTGAGGTCTGCATGATGTCAGCTGCAAATTGCTTTTCCGTATTTCAAGTTGATATCCAAATAAATAAACCTCAAACACAAAAAAAACGAAAACTAAAAAAAGAAACAAATATAAAGTATAAATTCTAACTTAATTTATGAGTTGGTTTAGAGACGAAACGTGTGTGGGTTGTAGTTAATGTTTATAGCGTGTATTTAAATAATTCCTGTACGTCTCGCTATATCTGTCTTCCTCTTTGAGATTGAGAAAACTGAGAAACTTTCTGTTCCCAGCAAAACAGTTCTAAACACAAGCAGCGCCCACACAAAAGTACTACCAAAACGGACGTGCTGAGCACATCCAATATACACACATCTATATAAATATAGAAACAGATACAACTACAGATACCGATTGAGATACACAGCGTAGCGGCATGTCATTGACGCAGATTTGGATACATGACGGCCAGAAGGAAATTTATGGGAAGGCGAGTGTGAAGTGTGGAGAAAAAATTACAAAAATAAACTTGCCTACAACTAGAATAAGTCGAAAAAGCGGAAAAAGTGGGCCACAAATAATCGAAGGCTTCAACGATATCGATAGGCGATGACATTAACATCCGCTGACCTACAAACAACCTTCAACATGCACATGTATATCTAAGGATACTAATATGCTGCTAATTGGAGACTGCAGTGCCATTAAAAAGATCTTTAATATATTAATAACACCGGAGGCACTACTAATAACGAAAATAAACTTAATTTTAAAAACGAAGAGACGAAACAAGAAGCTGCAAATTGCTTTAGACACGGACTACAAAAGCAAAACAAACCAAACAAGTTTCACGAGTTTCTGTTTCTGTTTCTTTTTCTGTTGGGTATTAAATTTTGGAAACGCTTTTTTTAATTTCTGTGAAGGTTAATACAACCAGCAGCAGAAGAGAGCAGCGAAAGAGAGAGCGAGGGAGAGAGAGAGAGAGAGAGTTTCAGCTGCTGCGTCTGAAACTGAAATCGAAAACTGTTAATTTTCGTTGCTGTTAGCACAATCTCACTAAATATTTGCATTCAAAGTATTCGAACTCATATGCCAGCGCGAGTATTCGTTATTTTATTCGTTTATACACTCGAAACTTATTTATGTAAGCTGTACTAATAAGTCGCCGCAGCTGTCGATGAAATTTTGTTTTCGAAATTTATTTCACATGCGAGGACAATTAACCGACAATAATTGCAAATGGGTTCTACTCGTTTCGAATAAGCCAAAAAGTCATTTCGCCTGCCAGAAGCTCTCCAGAGTGTACACTACATGTAAATTATTTCAGGGGAACTTTTGTTTCAAGTGAGGTAAATAGTTTCCGATGATATCAGTTATTTCTCTTGAAATAAAACAGAAAATAACCTTTTGAAGAGTTCTAAAATGTTTGAAAATAAAATAAAAAATAAAACTTAATTATTAGAAATCATAAAAAACCTTTTAACCTACTATTAACCTCTATACAACCAACCTTTTTCTAGTTCTTCCCTAAATGATCATTAGAGATTTTTACAGAAGTTTTTAAGTTCGGAAGAATGAAACTTTAAATAAATTTATTTTATTAAAAATAAATAATCATTAGTAACGTCTAAAAATAAGTTTGTCTGTCTCAAAAAATCAGCGTGTAACACTTAGAAAAGCTCCTATATTGATCGATTGCTGCATATTATCGATACGTGTTATCGTAAGCAAATTTCCCCCCTCGACCAAGTACTTTACTTGGCCCGCATGCTCCACATATTACAGCGTACATGGAATTGAGTACGCTCTGCTGATAAGGGCACTCACAGTTTGCTGTGAAAAGTTGTTATTGTACATTATTATATACACATATTGTAGTTTTTTTTAGATATGCACTTCGCAGAATATATGTACGAATGTGTGTATATAAGTTTGAGTAAGGTTCTCGAACCGCATTGGCAAATGATTAGCGAGCGGGTTTACGGTTTGACGTGTTGAAACTTTAGGTTCATAAAGCTGACTAACAATGGAATTGCATATGTTTTTTTTAAATATCTCGGCCCGCATGCCCTGAGACTGCTGACTCCGTTGGCTATTTTTAAAGCCCTCACAGAAACGCGGCCACAGAAATGGGAATGGAAATGGGACTGGGGGAAACCCAAACAAGGCGACCGCCCCGTGGAAATAACACGTATACGCAATGGACTCTACGCTGTCTCTGCCCTGGAAGCCGTAGCAAGGCGATACCTCTGAGCTCTGTCGCTGGGTCGGTCACTAACCGCTTCTGTTGCAACATTATACATTGTACAACATAAGCCCCGACAACTTAGTGAACCCATCGACCCACCGTAGTATGACACATATATTAAACAAAGAGCCCATAAAAAAATAAAATAAGTACGAAAGAAAGCGGGAGTGGAGCGTACAGACTACGAGATACCCTGTCACCCTTGGTTTACTACATTTTATATATAAATTAGCTAACTTAAATACAATTTTAGAATCACTTTACTATCTCTTATAGTTTTCAACTCACGCATAAACGGAATGTTTGTTGTTTCTAATGGTTTCTTTGCTGTTACATAGCTTTAACAAGCTTGTCATACCCACGTGCACACCCCCTAGGGTATCAAACTAGTGAAAAGTGAAAGAAAAACGCAAAAAGCTCAAACAATGAAGCCCCAACTTGACGCGGCTTCGAATGTTGCTATCAATAAATGCGATTAGATAAAAATTAAACACTCGGAGCTTATATGGCTGCTTCAATAGTTGTGTGGGAGGAGGGCAACTAGCAGCCACGCCCCTTCCCGCCACTTGATAAGCAATTGCAACACTGCACGTCAAAGGAAAACACTCGATTACCCAAACTCAAGAGTTTTTTTTTTTTTTTGCTCATTACTTTAGTTAATGGAGTTTAACTTTTTGTTTGGTTCAGCTTATGTCATCACAGGTGACATTTATGGTCGTAACGCAGCTAAACTTTAACTTGACTTAAGGCTAATTAATGCTCTTTGTCATTCATTGACGTGCATAATTAATTTCGCATCCCTCAATGCGTGGGGCTCCAAAAATAAAGATACACAACATGTCGAAAACTTGTCGAGATATTTTTGTGGGTGACTGATTTTTTTCGACAGCTATTAGGCCTCAGATTTTGAGAAAGTTTAATTGTTTTGGCCTATTGTTGGAGTCAACCCTAAATATGGTCTGAGTCGGAGTAAAGATCTCTTGTGTTACTAGTTCCTAGAGTATTCAAAAGTATTCCCTTACATGGGGACTAATAAAACGTGCCGAAACTGGAAACAACAATGGAGTAAAGCGTTAAAGTCTTGGATATGCAAATGTGTTGGCATTTAGTGGGTATAGATTGATTTCTGATGATTCAGTCCAATGCGCTGGAACTAATTTGTTTTCAATTGAAATATTGAAATGCTGCGGGTTCCTGCGAAACCAAAGTGAACTTAATTTAAATCGAACGACTTCCTTGGCGATTTAGGTCTTGAAAATTCGCTTTTAATTAAGTCAATGCTTGAATTTTTTCTACTGTCTGTCAGTCTGCACTTCAACAGACAGTAGGCATAATTAATTAGCATCCAACGTGGGCCAGGAAGTTACCACAGTTTAATTTAACTAGTGAGGGCAACTAATCTAATCAGGTGTACTTCGATATCTTTGACTTTGCCTTCTATAGTTGGCTTCTTTTTTCCATATTTTTAATTTAAGTTGCTTTATCAAAGTGCACGGCATATAAATATACCAAGATATATGCACAACAACGTTTATTTAAACAAAATCAATTTCTTTAGAGGCAGCTAATTACGTCAGAGTCTAAAATCTTTTTTGGAGGCGCACAACAAAAATATCGTCTGAGAAAACGAATGAAATAAAAACATTTCATAAATGCCAACGGCTAAGCAACTTTCAGAGAGTATCAAAGCAGAGAGAGAGAATCGTGCTCTCTTTTCTATGCCACTCCATCTCGCTCACACGCAACGTTATCTCGCTCACACTCGCAGTCTTATGAAACATGCAGTCGTATTATATTTTTCGGCATATTCATAAAATTTGCTTATCTTAAAATACGCTCGCACACACACACACACTGGCAAGTAAGACTGCGTATGTGAAAGAGAGAGTGAAGAAGAGAGCGGGAGAGTGAGAGAGTGCGAACTAAAAACAGAAATTTGCAGCTTGAACAAATTTTGAAAACATTTTTGCTTAATTATTTTTCTGCACATGCAAAAAATTATTCAATGATTTGCCATGTATAAATAGCATAAGAAGAAACAGTGAGAGACAGAGACAGAGAGAGAGCATGAGTGAGGGAGAGGAAAGTAATTTATGTGGCGCCCAACTGAAATTAAATTAAACTTTGAACTAATTTGCTTAAACAGCTTGCAGACAGCAAACGATACGCCCCAAACGCCCACTTCCCATTGCCCATTGACCCAGCCAGAGCCAGCGACACCGACCCGACACCGACCCTACCCCAACACCCCCCCTGCGCCAGTTCCAGGAAAAGGTTAAACAATCAATTTCGCTTTCAATTGATCCCAATTTAGCATGAAATGGTTAGCGACGAGCGGGCTAAGCGGGAAACGGGCCCAATAAGCACACAGGGCCAGCTAAGGGTTAACGCTGCACTGCTTATGTAAATGAGAAAATCGCTTGTTATTGGTACTGCTGTCGTTGTTGTTGTTGTTCGCTGCTGACGTCGCTTGCAGCGCCTGCCAAAAATTTCATGCACGAAAAACTTATTTTTGGTGGCGACGTTTCCAAAAACGCAGCCAGAATAGGAATCCGCTGGGCCCAAGGGGCAAGTTGGAGCAGTGGGAGCGTTGGGGCATGAGGACAAACTGAGGCGAGTCGGAATGATGCGATGCACAGCTGCAGATACATCCAAAAATGAACAACAGCTGTCGCCGCTTGTGTGCGACAGAGAGGAGAGATGGAGGACAAGAACACGTTGGATTTCAGTTTTCATATCGAAAAATAAAGTAAAACCGCTGCTCTAAAAGCACAAGCATTGACCAAAAAACAAATTGGTATACAAAAAGTTTAATTAAATTTAAAATATAAATACGTAAACTAAATTAAGTCTTCTTTCAAGTATTGTAATTGGTAAACAAAGGTATTGGCCTTTAAGTTGAAATCAATATTCAAAAACCTGTTTAAACAATTCCCGTCCAGCTCCAAAGTCTCTCCAAAAAATATGTGAGAAAAATATTTTTTTAGGCGATTTTCAACTCTTTTTGCTGCCGCCGCGTTGAGAGGCGAAAATTTGTGATATTTTTAGAAACGAATGCGAGCACATGTTTCAAAATATCAAATCAAAAAAGCTGTGTGAAAAAAATATAAAAATAAAAATGATGAAGAAGAAGCAGCAATGGATATGAGAGCAACCAAAATGTTTATGAACCACAAAAAAATCGGGAAAACAGAAAAGGCGAGCATTGAAATTAAGCAAATGCAGTTCCAAATATCTGATTCAATCAAAACAATCTATGAGCTCTCTGTCTCTTAAGATACATTTTGAATCAAAATGGAGACTATAAAGTAGTTGTGGCTTTGCATACAGTATACAGTTATATCACACTCGGCAAAGAAAAACTACTTCAAAAGCAATTTGAAATCATTTCCTTCTTTTTTTGTGCAATTATTAAACTTTATTTTGCACTTGCATTCGTTTCATTTAAAAAACCTGGTCACACACTTATTGAAAAATTAATTGAATTTCCGCGCTTTCACAGCAGTTGGTGTTATCCAACGATATGAATTGATTTATGTTGAGCAATACCCTGGAAATTATAAACCTCCCCCTGCCCTCATGCTTCTGCTGTTATTACCTACTAAATATACACATTTACTTCAAGTTATTTCGATTCTAATATATATAATGTATGAACAGAATATTTGACCTCTCGACACCTTTGGCTCGACGTCGACATCGCATCATTCAAATTGCAATTTCAAATGTCGTCGCTGGCACTTGAAAAGCTCCTAAAATTTGTCCAGTGACTTTCAAGTTTTTTGTCGAGGGAAACGAAGACAAAACGGTGTAGCTATCGATATTTATTTGTTATTGTCAACGGTAGAGAGCGAGAGCGAGTGGAAGAGAAAGAGAGAGAAAAATGGGGAGACGCAAAAAGGCCACAAATGCGATTGCCGAGCAATATTTTTGAGAGTTTGGCATGACTTTTTGGGCGAAAAATCGAATCGATTAGTCATGCCAAGTCCTCAGTCTTCAGTTTTGCTTTTTTTATCGTAGCAAAAGTATCTCGGCCTCACCTCTCACATTTAAGCTAAGTTTTTTTCTGGGTTTCTTTGGGGTTCATTGTGTGTGTGCTGCTTTTGTTGTTATATTTTTTGTTTAAACTTTAAAGCGAATGACTTGTCAGAGGCGTTCGAAAGACGAATATCGACATTCAACAGACACAGGGCGAATTTATGTGGCATTTTCCAAGCGATTTCGTTGCTTCATTTATTAAATTTTGACGTTCGCTTCGTTTTTGTAAATGTTTTTATTTTTTTTATTGTTTGTTGTCAAACATACAAACTTTTGCTTTCTTCTGGTGTGCCACTTCAATTGATTGCACAAATTAAATTGCAAAAAAATTATGAAAAGCGAACGAGTGACAACAAATCGAGATGTAAAATTTAAAGTGCACATAATTTTTATGATTACGACTTGAAGTAACGTCAAAGGCCGAAAAGAGGAAGAGCGTACAAAACAGACTCAGAATCAAAACTCAAACCGAAATTGCTACGCAGCCGACGACAGAAGCCTCTGGCTTGAAAAAAACGTGACTTTTCATAACAAAAAAAGCAAATAAAAAATAAAAGTAGAAAAAAATATCTCGCGTTTAAATCTGGCTCAAAGTGAGGCAAAAGCAAAAGCCAAAAACAGAGGCAAAAATGGCTAAACCATGGGGGCGGGGGCGGGGGGCAGGGGCAGAGCGAACTTGTAGCCTAGGCCTTGTCCGGTATTAGGAATAAAAATTGCTAAATTTGCATTAAGTATAAGCATGATTTGTGTTTGTGCTGCTACTTGTGTGTGTGTATCTATGTGGGTGTGGGTGTAGGTGTGTGTGGGGCCAACTTAAAATTCTGATCAGTTTCTAGAGCGCTTCACAACACCAAGTTATGTCAGAATTGGAAGTTTAGGCTCGAAAGATGTTAGCAAGAAAAATCATATAAAACTTGGATAAACCAGATGATTAATTAATCAAAAGGTTCATCAACTTGTAGAGATGACTTCATGTCGCACAAACGTCTATACTATATGGCCAAATAATTAATATCTTACACTAATTGTAGTTTTTGCCTCAGCGAAGACTTTTGAGCAACAACGCAATATTAAAATACTCGTATTTTTCGCTGATCACATATAAAATACGTTTTAATGGCTCGCAGTTCATTAGCCCTGGCCAAAATGTGTTTCGCTTGGGGCGATTAAGTATTTCATATCCATACCGAAATAAATACCAAACAATGTCTTGGCGGCCAAGCAAGTTTCAGGTAAAACAACCAAATCATTATGGACTATCTTTGTTGGAAAATTGAGTTTGTTTGGAAACGTAGAAAAATCAAATTTTATTTTTAGTTTCGCACAATTAATTTTTTTTGACTCTGTATTAAAATTAGTACTAAATACCTAATATAACAATTTTTTACTCAGTATTGAATTTAGTAGTAAATACCAAATAAAATAAATTTTTAACTCAGTATTAAATTTAGTAGTAAATACCAAAGAGGGAGTCTACACAAAATAACATTATAAAAAGAAAATTATTAGATATAACAAAAAATTTACTGAATGTCACAATTTTAAGTAAATTTACAAAATATTTCTTAGAATTTATATAGCTCTAAACACAACTTAGATTTGAATGGTTCATAAATTTAAGAAGTTGCCAAAAGCCTGAGACTTGGTTCAGACAATAAGCCATAACGATAACCATAAGAAACTAAACTTCCTAATTTAAAATAAATAATTTATAAAATTATTTACTTAATTCTGCACCAAGAAAATTTATGATAATTTCATGATTTTAGGTAAATTACCAATATTTATATTATTTGGAACGACTCATGATTCTTAAAAAACTGCCAAAAGCAAGGGACTTGGTTCAGACAATAAGCCTTAACGAAAACCAACAGAAACTTAACTTCCTAATTTAAAATAAATAATTTAAAAAATTATTTAATTTTTTCACTCTGCTCTTCGAAAATTTATGATAATTTCGATCTTTGCGTAATTAAATTGAACACCAAACTTAACTACAGCGAGATTTTTTTGAAGTGTCATTGAGTTGCAGTCGAGTTCAAGTAGTTGTAGTAACGAAAAAAAAAAACGAAGACAAAGAGAAAGAGAAAGAGAAAAGAAGTAACAGGAAAAAATGAGCTTATAACTAGATAAACACCTTGTGCTACAGCTGATGAGAGGGAGCTGTGAGTTGCTGTTGTTGTTGCTGTTGTTGAAGCTGCGTTTGTTTATTTGTTTGTTTGTTTGTTTGTTGTTACACATTCACAAGTCTTACACGTAGCTGAAGGTGATGGCGTTGTTGTTGCTGTTGTTGGTGTAATTTCCAACTTCTTTTGCGTTATTTGCTTGCACGCGCACAGCTGAGCGACAGAGCGGGAGCGTTGGAGTGGGAGAAAGACAGCGAGAGCGGGAGCGGGAGCAGAAGAACCGAACGAAGACGCAAAGGCAACTGACGAAAAAAAAGACGCGTTTGGTTTGCTTGTTTTCTTTTTGGCTTTTTTGTTATTTTTTACTTCTTTTCTTTACTCTTCTGACTTTGCTGACTTTGCAGTTGTTGTCGCTTCGTTTGCTGTTATTGCGCGGTGGCTGCTGCTGCTGCTGGTGATGCTGTTGTGGCGGCTGCTTGTTGTGACGTCATTAAAATGCCGGTAAAAACAAAGACTTTAAACACTTAATACAGATCACTCGAACTTTTTGGTTTTCGTTATTTTCTCAACTTTTAACTGACACTAAAGACGACTGACGACTGACGACAAACGCACGTTGTTAAAATGACACACACAGACAGACACTCGAACGCGCACACACACGCTCGCACACACACAGGCACATGTGAGGAGTAGGAGGAGCAGACGTCAAAATTGACAGGCAACAGCAACAACGTGCAAGTCGCTGCTTGCTCGGTTGTTGATAAAAAACACACGAAATATTTTTTGTTGACAGCTGTTTGGTTTTTGTTGTCGTTTTTTTGTGGTTGTGGTTGTTGTTTGAAACGCGCGCGACTTTCATAGAATGTTTCTTCTTGAATTTGTTAATAATATTGCATAATTTATGCCTAATATATTTAACTGTTTCGACTGAATTCGTTGCAATTTATTGGTTTTGCTTTCCTTTGCATATTTTTCCAACACGTAGAGGTTTTTTTCTTTATAGGCAAGGCAACTCTGCACAATTTTATTCTCTTCGTTTACGATTTGTTATTTTAATAATAAATAATAATAATTTTCTTGAATTTGTAATAACAGCGTTATTTGTTGTTGTTGTTGCCGTTATATTGTAGGATGTCACACACAGAAATTCAGAAACTTTATCAACAAAATGCGCCACACACGTCCGCCTTGCTCGGTGTTGTTTTTACTTCTGTTCGCTGGCTGTTATGCCGCTGTTATGCACCAAAAAATTCCAATCAGCAGCTATAGCAGCCAAAACAGCCAAGTGAGCAGACACTCTCTTTACTACTCTCTCTCGCTCTCTCTTACTGTCACTCTCGCTCTCAATGTCTCGCAGCTGCTGTTGTTGCGTTCAGTCTGCACTGAGTCAGAGTGGCTGTTGCTCTTATTGGTTTATTTTGCTGGAGTTTTGTTGCTGTTACGCGAGCTTGCGAGAGTGAGTGAACGAGACAGCGAGTATGCCAAGAGAGCGTTCTGTTTATTTAGGAGCGCAAGAGTTTGAGCATTGAGTGTTTAATGTATTTTGAGTGTTTTTTCGTTCGCTGCTAGCTTTGAGTGTAGTTCATGAGCCCTCGGGGTTAAATGAAGCGGACTTGAGCATAAACTAAGGGTTAAGTGCCCAAAAATGCTCAACAGTTATATTTTACACTAATGAGTTTACAGTTAGTGAATGTTAACATTAAAGATGTGAAAAAACAATAAAATGAAATAGAATAAAATTTTTTTGTTTATTTTTAATGCCTAGAAATTATCAACTTGTATTTGTATATATTTCATATAAAATAGCACATTTAATTCAAATTGTATACGAATTTAAGTCTATCATTAAAAAAAAACTTTTATAAGTTGAAATAAATCAATAAATTAATCAAACAGCTAAAAAATGTTTAAAAAATCCCAAATAGACCAATAAGTAATAAAAGAGGTGTTATATTCTTTGGTTTAAATGCTTTAAAAATTATTATTATAAATGTTGAATTTTATTTTTGATATTTCATATATTGAGTTTTCATATTTTGGAATATTAATAAGTTACGGAACTCTAGTAAATTGTTGGTCCCTTGGGCGGACAGCTACGGTTCCAGTATTTTTGTCCGCTCAAGGGAAATGTTCGACTAAGAGAACCGATTTTGTATGACAAACATGCGAAAAACCTAAAAATAAATCGTCCGGCTGAGGGATCTGACCGCCTGAGGGAGCTGTCCGCGAGTAGAGCGTTCACTGTATATATTTACGCCAATAAATCTATATAATCCTTAATTATCTTGAACTTTATCCAAACTATACCCTCAAATCAAAAGCCAAAGGTTCCCGAAGTCACCTTCAAATTAGTTTCTTTATTCAGACGATTTGCAATGAATGCAGTTTAAATCGTTTCAGACGAGTACATTTGTGTATATAGTTCACGAGTACATAAATATGAGATACACACACATACACTCGCTTAAACATATACCCAAATGCGAACATTATTTATGTCTATGTCTGCCCGATCCCAAAATAGCGCCAAAAGCTGAAAACTTGTAAGAACCATTCGTATTTTTGGTGTTTGAAATTTTGACATTTCTATGTCATAAATTTTGGCTTCAGTCGCGTACAGTTGGTCAAAGAAGTGTTGTAACAACGTTTCATGTAATTGGTTTCTTATTTGATTATAGGAAGTAAATAAATAAATTATTCCATGGTTAAGACAATTTCTTGACGCACTGTGTAACACCCCCACAGAGAACGAAGCGTAGAAGAAAAAGTCATAAAAAGTAAAAAGTGAATGCAAATGGATTAGAAAAGCGGCAAAAGCAGAACAAGGCAAGAAAAGCCACACGCGACATACAGAGAGCAACAGAACAGCAGCAACAACAACAACAGCAACAACAACAAATGAATGTGAAAGCAGGCGAATAGTATACAAAGAGAGCAACAGAGAGTTTCTCCCGTTCGCACATTTGAGAGCAAGATCGAACGCCCCCGCAATGTTTGTGCTTGTTGTTGTTGTTACTGCTGTTCTTATTGGAGAGTGTGTCTGTTATTAGATGATCTTTGACGTGTGAGTGTGCGTGTGTGTGAGTGCGTGAGTGTGTGTCTGCGCTATTTATAAAAGAAACGTTTGAAAACTGAAGTTCGTTGCGGCCGACCACATGGAAGCTGCGCAGTCAGCAGCGACGTAGACAGCGACTGCGACGTGACTGCGATTTGTTGCTCGAGGGCAAGTGAAAGGTTTATTTATCTTGTAGTTGCTGTTGTTTCTGTTGTTGCTTTTGTTATTGTTTTCTATGCCGCAAAACTAGCATGCAACTTGCCTGACATTACATTGTATGTATACAAGCCACACTCACATACATATGCATGTATTTGTATGTATCCCACCTCTGCACTCATTCATTATGCAGAATCGAAGAAAATATATATGTACTGAGAGAGCATACGATTTCTGTTGCTATCTCACTTTTTGTCGAAAGCTCACGAAACACACAGAAAGTGGAGTACAAAAGTTTTCAGTGCATCACACACACACACAGACACTCGCTTGGGAAGCTGTTTGTCCAGGCAACAAGAATTTCAGACATCGATTTCAAGATTATATTTCTCAGCTTGACGACTTTGTCAAATATTTCCGGAAATTCAGGATTTAAACTCGTTTATTTCAGCGCATTTAAGCAAATTTCGTTTTATTAAAATTTTCTATTTTCTATTTTTAACTACGTTATAAGCACTCGAAAAATAAACAAAAGAAATGTTTTGTTAATTGCCAAAGTGTTTACGGAAATGTAGAATGTATTGATTGAAACGGGTCTTTATGGCATTTGGGTATTATTATGCTAAAATAACATCTGTTAACCAACTTTGATTCATTGAGGAATTTCTAACAGTAAATAAATTTGTACAGACTTTTATTTAATAAGTTTTTCTGTTTATTTCAAGTACTGGGATAACTTGAAAAAGTCTATGCCAATAATAAATTCAATCTTTAACAGACAGATATTAACAAAATCAACAAGAGTCATAATTGAAAATACTCAAATTACAACAACTCAAACCAAAATGTGTTTATTTTTTATTTAAAAGTACATAATTGCCCAATTTTCCCAGTGGGGAAACACCCAAATTTTTTTAATTCTTCTTATCATCGATATCGAATTTCTTGGATAAGATTTTTCCCCAGATAACGTTGTTGCGTTAAACGCCCACTGAAATCACTTGAGATGATCGTTTGCTACAAATTTGTCGGCTGTGGCGCTGATGCTCGCGATGTTGTGCGTTGTTGTGGGTTGCTCAGGGGGTCAGTTGTGTAGGTACATATACGAACGCAAAGATACAGATACACAGACTCCGCAGAGACTCAAGACACGAGACGGACAAGACAAAAACAAAAACTTGAAGAAAAAACTGAGGTGGCAAACCGGTTTTAGGCAAAATCAAAAGTTGCGCAGACGCCGACGTCTCCAACTGCGTCTACTTCCCTGCCTGCCTCTCAGTCACAGCTTCAGTCAGTCTCAGTCTTCAGCTGTACAGATAAAAGAGCGGGAGAGGGAGCGGGAGCGAGAGAGAGGTGGAAGGAGCTGAGCAGCAAAGTTAAAGTTTCGCCTGCTGATCGCTGGATTCTGTTGAAGTCGAAGTTGGGCACAAAAGTAAATCACTCGAATGCTGAATGCTGACCGGCAGCCATTGAAACTCGTTTTCTGCTGCACCTTTGCTTTAGTGCCTGTTTCCAAGAACGTGTTCAAGGCTTTCCAGGGTGTGCCAGAGTGTGTTAGTGTGTGTGTGTGCGTGAGCAACCAAAAAAGGAAAAGGAGGTCGCAAAAGATAGAGCAAAAACGGGCGCACAGGGATTGGCTACTTAACCAGATCAAACAAAGAAAGAGTGCGACAAGAGAGGGAGTGAGAGAGTGAGTGCGAGAGCGGGAGAGCAAGTGCGTCTTAGTGTAAGAGAGCGCTCAAGCAACGCCTTTTACAGCGTAGCCGAGCAACGAACAAATTCTAATTGGAAGCCAACGGCTAATGTTATTCAAATGTGAATCTCCGCTATTAGGTGACAGACAGCAAACACGCGTTTCGCAAAGAGACCGGCAAACAGATCGCCTGCATATAAATGTATCTTGAGTAAAAAAGTCAAAAGCCACAGCAAACCAGTTTTTACTCTACACACAGGCAGCTAGAGAGAGGCGGGAGAGAATTAACACGAATACCTAAAACTGCTGGCACGAGTCTGACCAGACGCTGATGACGTCGTCCTCTTCGTAGTTGCTGATTACTTACATGCACAATCACACACACACACGCATACACTCATACAGACATTAGCATATGTATCGCAGTGAGTCAGCCTCCAGAGGCCACAAGATCACAGTTAGCAGCTAGACAGACGCTGTCTCTCTCTCTACCGCTCTCTGCTCGTCGCTCGCCGCTCTCTTTAAGTTCGACGCCTACGCACATGTGCAGGCAAATGCACTCACTCCACTCACAGCAGAGATCAACACTTAACAAAAGCACTCAAAGTGCTCGCCCACCAGCTGTTGTGTGAGTGGCATGAGTGACGCTCTTGAGTTATTTTACTAAACAGACGAGTGCTTTGCTTAGCAAGCGCAGAAAGTGTTCCCAGTGTTGGTAAAGTGTTTTATATGAATTTAAGAACCGTTTTAATTGCGGATATTCAAGTAGAGTTTAATAACTTTAAAGATTGCTAATGATTATTTTGGCTTAATGTTGAGAATTTTAACATTTATTCTAATTTTTCTACTTTTTGTTCATGTTCTGGGTACAGTTCAAGTTCTGAACTTTCGTGTTGCATACTTTTAAGAGCTGTGAAATAATTATAAATTTCTCATTTAAATTTAAACTTTTGGAACAAAAGATACTTTATCTGCAGGTAAAAGTTCCTCTACATCTCCTCATATTCCCAGCTAAATCTGCATTCAAATTCAAATTAACCAAATTAGTGCAAATTTTCGTCTATTTTGAGGCTTCGCTTTCAGCTGCTTTTGTGTCTGCTTCTGCTTTTTAGCCTTAATTACTAACAACGAGCGCAAAGTTTGTATAGTCAATTGGCAGCCCCAACCCCCTCCCCCATGCACAACCCTTGCGACACCCGCTCTAAGCTTCCCTCAACTCTCTTCCACTCTCCTGGCAAGCGAAAACATTTGCCACGACGCGTCGTGCAATGCAATCGAAACCTTTTGAGCCAAGTTAACAGCGAAAACAGCAGCAACAAATCTAGAGACAAAAGGGAGAGTGTCTGGGGCTGTGGGAGGACTGTGGGTGGGCGTGGCAGTTGAAGAAATTACGCTGATTGAACACTAATTTATTTGTTTGTTTGTTTTAACATTTGGCGCATTAAAATGCGGGGAGAATCCGACGAAAGTGGATAAAAACTTTTATTTCGCGTCGAATTCGCCGGAAGGCACTAAAAACGCAGCCAAGGTGATAGCACCCCGGGAGGGAAGGGGATGGGGAGGGGGTAGGGGGTTTTCTATTGATTGTCTGCAGCTGGAAGCATCTTTTGGCTTTCGTTAATGTTGCACTGTAAGTGCAGTAATTCCTTTCTAGGCGTCTCTTCCTTTACCTTCTCTTTCTACTCCTTCCTCCAGCTGCAGTTATTTGCGAGTCCTTTTTCGCTTAATTGGCTATAATTGAAATCAGTTTTCGGAAGTGAAAGAGACAGAGAGAGAAAGAGAGTGACAGAGACAGAAAGAAATAGAACTCAGTAAAGTGGCCAACTTGAAACTTGACTCTTAAGGTTCGAACGTTAAGTCGATAACAAAGTTATTTCAAGTGAACTTAAAGAAGGTTTTCAAATCAAGCTTTCAGATTATAATGAGTAACTAAAAATAATACAGGTATTGATTGGTTTATGGGTGAAGCTTTGCCAAAATTAATTGGGAATTGGGAACTGTATAAATTGAGGGTTTGTGTTTGACCTTGGGAAATTTGTGTTTTCATTTGATTATAGAAGGCAAAAGCCTTGAAGTCTCTGTTTTTAAGCAAGAAAATAGGGAAGTTTGGCTGCTGTTTTAAGTATAAACAAATTAAAAGAGTTAATTTGTTGTTTATATATACATATGTATACAGTAAAAGCTATACTCGCGGACAGCTCCCTCAGGCGGACAGCTCCCTTAGCCGGACGAATTTGATAGTTTTTTAACCTAATTTTTATAAAAAATCAGTTTTCTTAGGCGGAAATCTCCCTTGGGAGCTTTCACTGTATGTGCATATAGATGATAGATAATTGTACATACATATGTGTTATGTTTATTTATCTGATTTGTTCAAATTCAAGGTTTTAATAATAAAATTAACTTTTTAATCAACTTTGAATTCAACTTAATTAGATGACATCGACTTTTCCACTCTCCATATCGACTGACTCTTTTCTTACTATCCCTTTCGTGCTTTCCAACACTGATTTACCAGGGATGGGCAAGCAGATCAGTGTTACCACACCACTCTAGATGTACATATATAAGAAGAGAACCTTTAAAGCCATATATACATATTAAAAAAGTAATAATTAAAAATATTTATTTAGAGACCTTTTAAAAACTTTTTTAGAAACATTTATCGCTTTACTGAGCTTTTGTATAGACTGAATACTTGTTAGAGCAGCACATCTCGAATGAAAACATAAATAAAGTGCGCTTTTAGGAGCTTTTAGGCAATTTGTCAAAGGAAAACACGCAACAATCCAAAGCCAAAGCCAAATACACACATAAATATAAACAAATAAAGCAAAGTGTCGGGTCAAACAACTGGGCAAATAGTCCGCCTGTCACGCCCACACAAATCCACTGTTCACTAGCTGGGCGTGGCTGCCTGTGTGTGTGTGAGGGAGTGAGTGTGTGTGTGTCGCTTTTAAGCTGCCAAATCCGACAATTAAATTATTGCATGACAAAACATGCGCCGCAAAAATATTCAAAACGCGCCAAAAACAGGATGTAAACAACTGTGGACACGGGAATCAAGGACGGACACAATGTCCTTACATACAACAGGATACAGGACACAAAAAAACTCTAAACACACACACACACACCACCGCAGAACAACAACAACTAGTGATATGAAAAAAGTCTCCGAACCGAAACAAATTCATCTTCCGCAAAAAGAGAGAAAACTGCCCCCAAAAGCGACGAGGAAAATCGTAAAAAATGAAAATCGTGTACAAACATTCTGGGAAAATTCGACACGAAAGCAAGTAGGAAAAGCGTCAGAGGCTACCGGAAAATAGCGCGTTAGAAAAGAAAACATTGGAAACATAAAAAACATAAAAAACGATATAAAAAATGGAAAAATGCAAAGAATGCGACATGTGAGAGTGTCCTGTGTCCCGTGTCCTGTCTCTCTGTCCCACTGTCCCGCTGTCCCTCTGACTGTCCATTCTGCACGTCAGACATGAATATAGCTCATGGCAATAATTTGAAATTCGATTACCATAACCAAGTACTCGGAAAACACAAACACGGAATGGAAAGGGGGAAAGGGGAAAGCCAGGCATCAGGAGATACGAATTCACGTGAAAAGCCAAAAAGACAAGCAAAATAGAGTGTGTTATGGCCTATCTGTGAGTCACTCCGTGTGTGTGTGCGTGTGTTTGTGTGTGCCAGAGGCGAAAAACTGCAAATGGCGAAAACGTTGGTTAAAAGGTTGCCAAAGCGGCATGGAAACGTGGCAAGAACTGTGGCCAAAAAGCCAAAACTTGAATATATCAGAATTTTGAGCAAACAAAATAAAAACAACAACAACAACTGTGGGTGTGCGTGTGTGTGGGTGTGTGTGTGTGTGAGCACTTTGTGTGTTGCCTTCCATTCAGTTTGCTTTTGGCCAATGCCACAAAATGCAGTTGTTGGCCTCAAGTCCAAGTGAAAAAGCCGCCAGCTTCAAATTTCCAACTCAAAAGACCTTTTCCCCACTGCACTGGTGAAAGTGAAAGAGGGGAGTGACAGATGTGGGTATATCGGGTATCGGGTAACGGGTATCCGGAAGCGGCTATCTGATATTTGGCATCAGGTAACGGGCCAAATATGCCGTTTGATAATTTGGAAAATGGATTTGAGCAAAACAGAGCAAAGCAAGCTTTTCCTCAGTTTCCTCAATGTTTTCACCTCTTTTCATTCAATTCAATCGGCTTAAGAGCTAGAGCAGCACAGACTATTTGGTATTTCTAAGAATTTAAATAGTGAAACTTGTTAACAAAATCCAGTGTTTAATGCAGTGGCTTGCCTTCTAAGATCTGTTACACTCACAGAGATCTGTAGACAGTTCGTACCCACTGTCGATCATGTGCAGCGGTTACATTTCGGAGTCAGCTGTTCAAGACTTTTGCCATAAAAACTAAGAATTACGGTGTAAAACAGTTAAAAACAGAAAACACTTATGAATTTTAGTTACTTTTAAATTAAACTTTGTTCTCATAACTTGTCGATATGGCAATGCTATGTTATATGTTAGGTGGCAACGCTATTAAGAACTATGTTGGAATAAAGTTACTCTCTCGTAAGAAGTCAAACGTTGTGGTTCTTCTCACTAACGTAGCCACAAAATTATATAAAAAAATAAAAAAATTAAAAAATATATTTATTTTGTAAATAACAATATATATGAAATTCAATTAATTTTTTAAATTATTATTTATATATTTTTTTTTAAACTTAGCTTAACTTCTGAACTAGACTCCATTGTGTGTTTCATTTGTAGAAATATGAAACCATTTTTAAAATAAAAGTTCCTACAACAAAACACTTTGTTCGAGTAAAACTTATAAGTATATACATATATTAGTATATATTATCCAGAGTAATAAGTAGCACGAGTCTTTGGGTTAAACGTTTTATCAAGTGTGAGAATCATAAAGTAAGTAATTGAGTACACAACTTGATCTTCAACTTAGTACTAGTGTTGCCAGTTTATATGATAGCTAATATAATGTTAATTATCATTACATTTTCAACACACATCAATTTAAGCATTATGCTTTGCTATGTATCGCTAGCTACTTATTAAGACATTCCCCTCAATCTCAAAGTACATGATTCAATCCAAAATATTCAATCTCTTCATTCAGTTCATTATTTTTAGCTGATCGCGTCATTTTCTATGTTATATTAAAATATGACTTGAGCTCATTTGTCTTACAACTAAATTTATTTATAAATTGATAAGAGACACAATGAATGAATAAACTAATGAATATAGAGAATTTTTTTTTATTTCTTTCAAATCTAAGTCGTTTGTTTTTGTAATTCTGTTATGTTATACTTCCAAGTTGTTTAATTTTAAATTTTAAAATAAAGCTAGCTTTATTTATTACCAATTATTGCCGTCAACAGTTTGTGTAGCTAAACTAATCAACTGGCGAGTAATGAGCTGCATATTGAGTAACCAGTGGGTCAAGAGTGAGGGCTTGAAAGGGGGTAAAGAGGGGAGAGTGGGGGCTGATCCAATAAGCGCTGTAATCAGGTCTCCTTGTTATCACCTGCAGCTGCCATCGTTGCATTATAATTAATAATCAACAGCAGCTTAAAGATTTTAATTAAAATCAACAACATCCACGGACACGGACACGGACTCTGGCTCGGACTCGTACCTTTCCCCGTGACTGTTACAGTTGCAACTTCCGCTGTCCATTGTCGGGGTCTTCTTTATCCCTGTGCACCCCAACCCCCTGCCCACTCCACCCATCCACTCCCTCTCAGGTGTCACCCGCCTCGATTTCTTTTAATTTAGCCGCAGTGACCTGCATCGAAATGCTTTTGTTGCCAGTATCCGTGTGTCGTGGACAATCCGTTGCGCTTACGTTGCACTCCCGTTACCCGTATTGCGTATCCGCACCGTATACTCCTTCTATTCCCCTATTCTATGTATCTTGATAGCTGCTTCTACTCCAATTCTAGATGCAATCCGTTTCGTTTCGTTTCTATTTTCCTCTTTTTTCTATACGATATTCTGCAACTTTGCCAAGTTTCAGTTTCGGTTGCAATTACTTGGCGCACCTGAAGTGGATGTCAGGTTAAAGGTTAGCGAAGCTGGTGACTATTTGTTTGTTTGTTTGTTTTCTAGCTTGATTCTGTCTTCCCGCTCGCTCTCTGCCTCTTGTTGTGGTTCTCTCACACCGTGTATGTATGTGTGTGTGTGTGTGTCTAACGGTTTCAAGTTTGCACCAGCGCCCCGCCCAACTGCAGCTAGATTTCTGTTTCTTTTTTTTATTATTTTAATACCCTGTACTCGTTTAAACTGGGAAAAAATAAGTAAGTTTCCTTTTTTTAGAGTTTTCAGGCACTTTTCCTATTTTACTCTACGTGGGCTTTGAAGGTGCAGTGATTTAAAAATAAGTCCTTAATGAAATATACTTTTAATTGTTTATTGGTATGTAGGTAAATTGATTTTGTTAGAAAATACTGATGGCTTCGAAAATGGCTTGTAAAATCATTATTTTACGAAAAAAACATATCCAGCTACTGTCGAATTTGGGTAAACAGTTTGACATAACGGAAAAGACTTGCAACTATTAACCCTTTCGGGACTACTGGGGCAATACCTCCCAGAAATTTTTAAACTTTTGTATTTTTGTTGATTTTGTAGACATATAAAAATTTAAAAACGTACTAAATTTTTCTATAATATTCATATAGACGGATTTTGCACGAATTGTGCTAATATGTTCCACATATTAGGATTATATGTCGCTGGATAAAGGGAGGATTTCAGGAATTTCAAGTATGCAGCACATGTTATTATATATTATATTATTATTTTCTCTAACTATCGTGGATATTTAAATAAAACTCCGTCCCGAAAGGGTTAAATCACTAATTAGGATTATATGTCGCTGGATAAAGTGAGGATTCTCGGATTTTCAAGTATGCAGTACATATTACTATTATTTATTTGTCCTGATTCGGAAAATGTAAAAAGATTTTCTGTAACTTTGGTGGGCATTTAATAAAACTCTGTCCTCAAAGGGTTAAGTCACTGTAACCACACGGGTTTACTCTTTTTATTCTATTATGGAGCATTCATAACATTAATCGTATATTGTTTTTCTCTTCTACTATGAATTTTACATTTCCCTGTACTAAAGGATTTATAAGTTAACAAATTTTAGTTTAATTTACTACTCAACACCGTATTTAACGCTGTAGGAAATATAAATTATTTTATTTATTTATTTATTTTATTAGGACATGGAAAGATACATTCTGACAAACAATACAGTCTGTCCTTAAATCTGGCAGTTTATGCTTTTTTTTTAAACAAAACAATTTACACTAACTATTCACAGGGTATATCGCGTTCGAGTCGTATTAACTTTAAAGCGGCTCGACTACTTTTTGTTTCCTTTTGCAGTTTTCTGTTGACTTTGTGCTTTCTATTTACGCTTTGCTGTTGTTTGTTGAATTCCAACTGCAATTATGTGAATTTTTACCGTGCACAGCATAAAACATTTTTTTCCCTCACGTTCCTTGGCATTTTAGTTTTCGGTTGTTGCTTTGTTGGATGGATTCTCTTGGATTTTTGGTTTCCCATACCCAGAAAGATACTCTACACGGATCTATTGAAATATAAGTTGGCCTGCAGCCCGGAGCACTAAGTTTTGTTCGAGCTCAAAGTTAAACAGCACGGCTAAAGTAAACTGAGCCTGAAACGCAGCCAATAAAAAGGAATAGGGGGAAGAACAGCCAAAAGCAGAGCGAGAAATCCAAAAGGAAGCCAAACAAATTTGTGGTTGAGGTTAGGATAGAATAGCTTGTTAATATGTGCGAGTATTCGGAATTACAATTTATGAAAATCTTCAAGTCTAAGCAGGCTCTGTTATCGCAATCCTATTGCTTTAAAACTGTTTTTAATTCCCAGTTCATTTTGCACTCAGGCGTTCAGCAGAACGAACAAAAATTTTCCAATTTTTACAATTTTACAATTTTACACAACTTTTATTATCACAAATTCGTAAAAGTTTTTGCAAAATGGATGAAGATACTGACGTGATTAGTGTAAGTTGATTTTACAAAAGTAGCGTTTAGCTTTTTTATGGCTATCTTCTCGCAGAGCCAGGCGAAGTCCCAAGGGAATCTGGAACAAACGCAGCGCCGAACCAGGACAGTGTTGGCACCAACAATTATTAAGCACATTTGCCAGGTTCCAAAACGAAAGCAAAAGCAAGTTAAGAAAAACGCTGGGAAAGCCTCAAAGAAAGTTTCCCCAGCTGAGGTACACTATACAAACTCGCAGTTTGGTCAGCCTCCGATACCCTGTGTAGAGTCGGGCTGCACGTCGTGTATTTTGGCTCTATCCCAGGTAAAGACCAAGCGACCTCGAAGCTCTGAAAGTGATGACTCATACAAGCCCAAACGTCTTTGCACAAATTGCTTGTTTTTAAATAAAGACTCAACTATGAATCTGTTTATGGCAGACAGTGAAATCTCCCGGTTTCCAAGGAGGGTCCGTCATGTCATCTGCACCGAGATCAACGGTCAACTCTTTAAACTGATGGACGAGCCAAGGGAGTTCGATTATGTTGCCTCTGTGTTAGATCATACTCGCAAGGCTCATGGAAGGAAACTACGGGTTGCTGCTAACCGCAATGCAGCAAGAAAGACCGTGGGCAAAAGGACCGTGGGCCAAAAGACCGCTGGTAGAAAGACCTTGGTCAAAAAGGTAGCTGGTAAAGAGACTGCGGGCAAGCGAAAGCACTAAACGAAAATTTGCTAATAGTTCTACTTGAACAATAATAATAAAGCATTTTAAGGGACTAAATACAAAAAAAGTCTCCAATAAAGTACAGGAGTATTTCTCAAAAAGTCGATAAAATATATTATGAATTTTATAATTGGTCATAGCTGGATATTCTCTAAACCAGTATATAAAAAAAAAATCTTTATACATTATTTACCCGTTATACGTAGAAGACAAGGGGATGAGAAGGCGTGGCAGACCCCATAAAGTATATACATACATTCTTGATCAACAACAATTAGTGTAATGAACTAAGATATATTAATGAAACGCACACAAGATACATTTGCCAATAATGAGTGGTGGTAACTATCGTCACCAAATTTGATCCGGATCGGACAACTATAACCAATGGCTCCCATAGGACAAATCGGAAAAAAAAGAAAATTTGTATGAAGACAAGTAGTTTTAATTGAGCTATCGCAACCAAACTCTTACATTATGTGTATAGTACCATTATAACTATCCTCACCAAGTTTGATTTGGACCGGACGACTATAGCCTATAACACTCATAGGACAAATCGGTAAAAAATGGAAAACCTCGCATTCGAAAGAGTACGGGGTCTTTTACGGGCAGCTCGCTCGACTGTAGCCTTTCTCACTTGTTTCTGTTGACATTAAGCTACAAAAACATTTAATTTCACACTGTCAAAATAATAGCGTCATAGTTTTTTATATCAACGAATATGTCTAGTTTGCATTTGCGGAATTCATTTTTTTTAAAACATTTTAGGCAAGGTTTCTTCAATTTGAAAATGGAGATTTCGATTTGAAAGAAAATTTCCATCATAGCATTTATTTTTATTGAAGTGTTTCACTCCTTAGAACTTAAAAACGCGATTAAGATTATCTGTGGCTGTTACAAAAAAATAGTTAAGCTAGTATGAAATATTTTCAGTTTACTTTACCATGCAAGTGCCAAGAAATTTATAATTTCTAATTAAAAGAAACTTACCCTAAACTATTAAACAAAAGTTCAAAACTTAAATCAAGCATTTGAGGGCAGTCTTCGGATTAATGATCTGGTCCTGATGAACATTACCAAATAACTGTTTAAAGGCTGAGCCAATGCAATACTACCACACACTCCGTATGCTGCTGGCCATGTTTGCCTCCACTTCCGGTGCGACACACTTGCTTGTCACGTAGACTTTTCCGTTTGCTTTGAGTTTTCAGTTACAAGATTTGGCCGGCCAAGCAATCATCAAATAAAAAGCGAATGCCTGCCTGGACAGTTGCTGAGCTGAGTTTCAATTTTCACTTAAAACAAAGTTGGCACATGACGAGAAAAAGGAAACACATGAGAAGTGCACAGGGCAAGGACAGAAGAGGGCGAAAGGGGGTGCAGAGGGACAAAGAGCAAATGGAATTTTTGTGGGGCGCTTGGGCGTTAACAAAGCGCGTCTAGAATTTGTTGTTATGGCCGTTGTTGTTTTTGTAGGTTTTGTAATCAGAGCAAAGTAAACGTAGACACATGACTCACCACCTCCCCCCCTTACTCAGCCACACTTCTCCTTCCGTCCATCACTCATCCGCCTCAGTTTAAGCCACCAAACTGCGACTTACGTGATTTGGCCTCTGCACTTCTCATTGCACCAAATCACGGCTCAAGTAAAAGCTAAAAAAATGAACAACAGAAAAGCGAAAATAGCGAGAAAGCAAGAAAAGCAGGAAAAGCGAGCAAAGGAGTAAAAGGGGTAGCCAAATATTTTCATGTGTTAGCTTTGTTCTGATGAACACAAGAATATATGTATGTACAAATATATAAAATAGCAAAAAGGAAAAAAGAAGTTTAAGTTTTGCGGCTCACGTGACATTTGTTTTGGCAACTGTTTCCATTTCCTCAGCTCCTTGTCGGCAAATCAAGAGAACGTACCTGCAATGCAGAAAAACAGTGACCCAAAATCAGTTTGGTTAAAGCGAATGATACCAAAAAATAAAATATAACAACACTTTAAAGCTATGAATGACGGTATTTATTTAATTCGTGACTATACTCAAGAAGAATATAATATTAATTTAATATAATACTTACAAATTAAGAGATCAAAGCCAAAATGATCTTTCTTACCCAAAAGATTCCTTTTTTAAGACCAAGAAAGAAAAGTACTGTGGAGCACGCCCGACCGTATAATACTCTCTGCATTTTAATCCCGATTAAATTATTAAAATCGGTATCGAGATCTTACAATGTGCAGTACTTCCATCAAAACACCTTGAAACAAAAACAATCTAAGCAAAATCAAACATCTGTTTGTATGCGAATACACATACGTTTGACATTATATGTTTGTATGTGTGTATTCGGCGCATCCAGCGTCTGCGGTCTGCGCTGACGCCACACAAGCAGAGAAAACGTTTGACGCTTGTATGTTTCTGTCTCGCTTGCACTCAGTAGTGATATTGCGTTTAATTATCAATATTGTAACGCTTCTAGTTTTCTTGTTTATAGTCCGACCCCCAATGAGCGGAATGTGCGTAACAGGCAGAAGGAGACTCGGCCGACCCCATAAAATATATATATGTATACTTGATCAATAACAACAGCCGAGTCGATATAGCTATGTCCGCTGTCCGAATGAACACCTGGATCTTCAAAACTACAAGAGCTAGAGACACCAAATTTGGAATGAAAGTTCGGCCTTATGTCAGGCAGAACAAGTTTATTTCAAATTTTTGACATGCAAATTGTTAAAAACGACATAACTTGGAAACGACTGTAGCTATCAGGACCTAATTCACATAGTATGTGTGTGGGACTAAGATATCTATCCTCACCAAGTTTGATCCGGATCAGACAACTATAGCCTATGACTCCCATAGGACAAATCGGAAAAAATACGAAAATTCGTATGAAGACATGTAATGTTATTTTAGCTATTGCAACCAAATTCATACCTTATGTGTATAGTACCATTAGAACTATCCTCGCCAAGTTTGATCCGGATTGGACGACTATAGCCTATAGCCCTCATAGGACAAATTGGTTAAAAATTGCTCCTATGTATGGAAAATTCCGCACTAGAATGAGAACGGGGTCCTTTAATGTTGGCTCGCTTGACTTTCTTACTTGTTAATTAAAAATTAAAAATAATTTGGTAGCTAAACATTAAGAGTTTAGTCTCGATGGTGTCCCACCTTTTTTACACCCTTAAGTTACACCCTCGCTTGATATTTATTAGCAATATCCTTTTGTTCCGCATAAAAATACTTTTATTACTTTCATCATGTTTATTACCGATAGAATTATTAGATTTCAAAGTCAGAGTAGTTAGTTGATTTTACAGTTTATTACAGCTATATACTGATTCACCAATGGGGATTATCCTTGCCAAAATCGTAGCGATAGCCATACCATCCATCGGTATAGGCTGTGGTCTTCTGAGTAGTAGGTGCTTTTTCAGTGGAAGATTCTTTGGCATCTTTCTTGGTTAAATGTTTATCCCAAAACTTTCTGAATGAGCCCTTCTCCTCTGACGCTACGTTGTACTTGACCCGTCTACACTCATTCAATCGTGTATTCTTCTTGTACCCATAAGGACACTGCTTTGATCTTACATTAATTGCGGGTACGCACTCTATAGTTTCTTCATTATACGTGTATCCCATGCCACAAGGAGGCACCTGAGACTCTACGAAACCCAATACCTCCAGTTCTAAGCTCGCTGGTGGAATATTTGGTAAAAACGGTTCAATAGAGGGTAAAACAGTTATTCCAGTGTTCACTGCAGTAGAACTTTCCAAAGAGGCCATTTCAAAGCAACTAAACAAGAGATTTCGAATGTAACTAACTTTCTGCATTTCGATTGCATAAACCGTTCATTTACACGGTTTAATGCTATTAGGTTCGATTTGTGTTGCTAATTTTGGAGAGTCCGTAGTTTTTCTTTCGGTAAGATCTCTGGAGAAAGATCTATTATATTTGTATGGTTATAATTAATTTTTATGGTTCTGTGAATATATGTAGTTGTCGAATCCCAATAAAACTTTTCGAGGATAGTACCAAACATATAATATCTGACTTTGATTGCGGTTGCTCAACTAACACTATATATAGTCATATAAGATCAAGATTGTTGGGTCGAAAAACACGACCCTTCTGTTGATGGTGGTTATGAGTATATAATTTATAGGTTCTGACAAACTTTTAAAACCCCTGTACTTATTTTGAGTATAACCAGCATAAGAAACTAACAATTCTTCTAAACTAGCTGCAAATAATCAGCTTAATTGCATGACTTAATCTGTTTACTTTATATAAACTTATTTACTATTACTACCCTTAAAAGTGGACTTTAAAAGAATCACATTAAATGCTCCACACTGACATTCTGCTCGCTATTTAACTGTTTAAAGTGCTCCTGATTTTCGACGCAGCAATAAATTCAATTTTCTGGCTAAATAATCGCTATAATTAAGAGATACCCCCACACAAAGACACACACCGCACGAACACACACACACACACACACACGCACACACACAAAGCCATAGATAACAACAAATCAAACAAAGTTCCATTACAGTACCCTCGTTTTAGTCCGATTTCGTTGGCTGCCTGTTTTTTTTGGCTACACATTGGCCTAAAGGGCCGCGCTTAACATACCTGCAAAAATGTTCGCATGCCATTAAATTGGCCAACACACGCGTTAATGGCTGCCTGTTGGGTGTGAGTGTGTGTGAGTGTGTGTGAGTGTGTAAGTGGGTGAGTGGGTTTGTGTTTAGCTGTGGGTTGTTCATGCTGTGATGGGGTAAGAAGGAGGTTTTGATTGAATCCCGGGTTTTGGAAGTGCCGACATTGCCTTTGCCGGGAGCCAGCTGCTGAGTGCACTTTTAATGAGGGAAATGAAGTAGACTACTACAAACTGATTGAGCTGATGTGAAGGGTAGCAAAAAATGCGAGGGCGGCACCTAAAGTATGTAAACGAACTTCAATTACATTTGGTTTAGCTACACAGCCATAAGAAGAGTAGTTATGAGTATTTATAACTAAGCAGTATCAGAAAAACATGGTCAAATGTGAGAGTTCTTAGCTTATGTTAAGTGTAAGCCTGCATAAATGTAGCTGACTATGTTTAAAATTATAGCAACTAAAGTAGCAACTCTCGTTTGGCATGCTGAATTAAAAATTCGTTATTGCACTGACAACGCGGCGTATGCGTAATTATTCAGCCATTTTGTAATCATTAACAGATTAACTCTATATAAATTTATGTAACTCTTTGTTTAAAAGTCAATGTCAAAAGAGAAGAGTCTCTATCCAAGCGATTGAAATGGGCGAGTTGAAGATTTTTCTTGTTTTACAGGTGCAAAACTGACTTGTTGTACGTTGACACCTGACCAAAGGACAGTGTCGTTTGACTTATCAAAGTCTCTTTCTCTCTCTTTTCCCCTCCCTTCCCTCTGCAGTCTGTTTGTCAGTTGCACTTAGAGTGTCGCCTTACAACAACTGACTCGTGAACTGAGCACACCCATCTCCAAAATTCACTGATGATGATGTAGTTGAGCTTCCCCTTTCGCTGGGACTGCAATACTTTCAGCATCAAGTTGCCTGACTAAACTTTCATTATCATCAAAGCGAAACGAGCATAAGGAATAAGTGTTCAAACAAAGATTGGTTGTCTTGGTATTTAATAACGATGACGTTGCTCCAGTTTCCCATTTTCCATTTTCCACTTTCATTTATATGCATTTCATTATTTGCCGAATCGAAAGCAACGCTTACAAGTACCAAGTTGGTGTCTCCGATTGCGGAACAGACAAATAAACACAAAAGTGTATGGATTATTTTACACGGAAAAATAAATTTTAATATTTTGAAATATGAGCTTACTCCCTTACTCCCTTTAATGCCAATTCCAAACATCTTTTAATTGGTTTATATTGAGGTGTTACAGCTAAGGTAAATTAATTGTTTAATCAAAGTAATTAAGTTTTAGTTTTTAATAAATTTCTATAGATATTAGAACCTTTGTAAGTTTTCATATATTAGAGTAGATCCCTCTCGGCTTGAAACTATACGAGAACCCACTTAAAGTGTCCCTTAATATACTCGTACACACGTTTGACACCTCGGGCCATGGCATTTGGTTCGTGCGGTGTCCATCAGTTTTTATCTGTGTAAGTTTTTGCTCTGGCAATTGCAACATGTTGCAGCAGGCAAGAGGAGCATATTGCTGCTTGTTATGTCTCTGCTGCCTCTGCAGTCCCCCGAGCTGTGGCAGAGTCGGAGAAAACTGAGAACAAAGAACTAAAGGCATAGAAAGTAAAGACAGAGTGGCGTAGGGGGGTTGGGGGAAGCACTGACAGTTGGCTAAGAGTGAAGGCGGCAAAATGTTGCGGCGTTTGCTGCCTGCTGCCTGCCATATGACTTGATTTCTCAGCTCTGATTCTGCATCAACTTCAGCTCAAGAACTTGCCGCAGGATGACGGCAACGGCAACGACGACTGCATGCAAACTGCATGGCATAGAGGAGCAGAGACTGAGAAACTTTTGCTTATCTGCAGCACAGCCAAGAGACCTTGCCCAGAATCCAAGCAACAGCAAGAACTTTCCTACCAAACCCCACCAGCCGAACCTGGCTAAAATGGGTGGCTAGTGTCTTGAGGCATGTTTCCGTTTTTTTTACCCTTCAACTTGCTGCAGACTGGAGCTCGTCCTTGTCCTGTGCCTCAATCCGTTGCACATTGCGATTTCTACACATGCTCTCAGCTGCTTGTTTGTGCGTTTGTTCGTCTTTCATTTTATTTGTTGCACAAAATTGGGTTTTAGTGGATTTTGTGGCAAATGATTTTTGCTGCTGCCGTTACGCTTGCATAAACTTTAATTTAATTTTCCAGCACACCAAAACAACTGGGGAAAAAGTGTAAGGAAACATGTTTCATGCCAACCAAAAAAGGTTTGCTACAAACACTGTTTCTTGTAATTTGAGCTACAAGTTTTGGCTCTTTGAAGACGATTTGAGCAGCAAGTTTTATACATTTAAGAAAACATTTTATTGTTAAGAGCTTAAGTTCTAAAACTGGTTAAAATTCATATTCTTTGTAATTAGAAGTCGTTGATTTCAACTCTCAAGCACTTGTTTGTCTTCTGACCTTGTTATTGAATACAGGTCGCTAGGAATCGAGTGATAGTTTCCTGTCACAGTTTAAGAAATGCACAAAAGTGCAATTGACTTGAAAGACGAAAGGCAAAGGGTGCACATGTCAAGGAAAAAGCCATAAAAATGGCACTCGCACATACACAGGTGAAAAATTATAGCGTAAAATTCATATTTGATGACTTTTTGATTGCCAGCCCGAAAGCAGTCGGTGGCTCAGTTCCAGGTCCCACCTACAGACTTCTCTGCCTTCGCCTTAGTTGCCTTAGCAGTCACAACTCGAGCAGAGCTTTAGGAGGCGCTGCCACATAATACAACGAAAAGTGCTTTCAATGGCATCATTGTCAACGTTGTCGTTCTCCGCATCATCATCATCATCACCATCACCGTCGGCAACTTGGGCAACGTCATCATCCTTAGTTGATCTAAAGCAATGCCAAGCACCGGGATTAAGTTGAAGCTGGATTTGGGCTTCATACACTCTTCTCGTGGCCGCAGCATCTGCTGCAACTACCTCACAAAACTGACATCAACTTTATATGTGTGCAACGTTTGCCCCTTGCCACATCGCGTTTAGCGCACTGCACACTGTTCAGAGCTTCTGCCACATGGCACATGGCACATTGCACAGCATTTCATTTTTCAATAGGTATTTCTGTGCAGTTCGGCGCTCCCTCGAGCTCTGATTGCATGGAGTGTCTTGATGATGATGTGCTAGAATTTCAATTGTGACGCAAGGCATAAAAATAACCACACGGCGTATGCGTAATGTGAACACTTTGACATTCAGTTGATAAAGTTGAGTTCAAGACTGCATTTATTGTGCTGTCTTATGAATATATAATTTTTAGGAGAATCTTATAAGGTTTGGTAAATAAATAATTTAATTAAATTCGAATAATTCTACACTAAAATTAATGAAATTTTTTAATGTTTATTTAGCTTGAAAATTTGAAATTTAAATAGTCTGTAATTTTAGTTTTTATTAATTATATTCTCTATACTATTAGTAATAGGCTTAATATTTCTTGGTTAACAAGCTTATTAATTTAAGCGAAATTAAGAAGTCTTTTGTGTTTTTAGAATATAAATTGATAAATCAATTAATTTTATTTGCTTTGCACTGCTTTAAAATAGCACAAAAGATATTTAATTTAATTAAATAATGCCTTCAGCTATTTATTTTGTTCTTGTTTTGAAATTAATAAATATTTAGCAAACGTTTTTATTGTAATCTTTACAGCAACTCCAACTGATCACACATATTACAGTTTTTGTTTTATTTTTAAAGCGTGTGTGTGTGTGTGTAAGTGTATGACTATACCTGAATAAAATCTCTGGCAATCCGCAATTAATTGTGCAGTTTTTTATAAGCACGCTAATTTCAATTAAGGGCCAAAAAGCGAGTTCCCAAACGATTCCCCAGACTGTGTAGGCTGGAATGTGGATGACACTAATGCTTATGGACACACAAAGGGAGGGAGTGAAACAGAACGACAGAGAGAGAGAGGGAGAGGGAGAGTGAGAGGGGGAGAGAGAGAGATGGAGAGGGAGGAAGAGAGAGAAGGATTAAACACACACAAACACCCACGTCAATGTGTTAATGACTCGACGGCATTGCATAAAACGCGGCGCTAATTTGCATTGTTGTGTGTGTAGGTGTGTGTGCGTGAGTGAGGGGGTGGGTATGGGTGTAGGGGTGGCTGGCGTCAGTGTGAGTGTGAAGTGGTCGCTGTCAACGCCCGTTTGTTCTTGTGTGTAATCATTTGTGCCAGTTTCCCATTTGCCTTATGGTCGCCGTACCTAATATCCCTTAGCTTATGTCATGCAATTTATAAAAACTTTTTACCAACATTTTATGCGCAATTATAAAGCTCTGCCCCTTTACCCCCTGTACTTTTTACTGGAAGAACACACACAAAGCTTGCTTACACGGTGACCTTAATTATACGGCGTTAAAGTACGTAGATTACGTCAAGGCCATTAAGCCAACAGTTTGTTGAAGGAATTGCACAAATTAAAGCTATCGAGAGAAATAATGTAATACAAAGTAGGGCAAATGTATTTATCGATTAAATTAAGTTTAGAAAAGAGTTTGAATAGATAAAAAACCGTTTGACAAGCTTAGAAGCAGAAGAATCCGTCGGTAAATCTGAATAAAAGTTAAAGAAAATTTAATAATTAATTATACTTAAAGCTCATTTTAATGTTATTGGTATTTTTATATTGTATAAATTCATTGCTATTTAATGCTGCAATTAATGAAAGGCGAGCAGTATATCAATCCACCAAATAAAATTAAAACTGATTCATATGAAACTGTTTTTAAATCGAAGCAATATTGATAAATATAGTATACAATTATTTTTAATTCAACACATTAAACCATTACCATTAATGTGATTAATATGAATAAATTGAACGATATCTCTGGGATATCAGCTAAGAAAAGAACGCACTTCCGTTTGCGTTTAGGATTCTACACTGAAGCAGAGCCTAGAAAAGAGCCCACTGTGAGCAGCAGAAGGAGCAGGGAGAGGGCAGTGTGTGGGGTGTAGGAAGTTGGCTTGACGACAACAATTCTAGCGATTTTTATATGCCATTTGGCGATTTTACAACTTAGCTGGCGCCTGGCTTATGCCAAACTCAAACCAACTGTGGCGCGCTCGTCATCGTTCCATCGCACTGCTGTCTCAGTCGGTGTCACTCTCCGGCGCCATGTTGGCCAAATCCCAGTCAGACCAGGTTCTCTCTCTCGCTCTCTCTCTCTCTCTGTCTCTCACTCTGCGCTGGGTCGCGTGCTGTGCTCGTGATGGCAGTCGCCAAAATGGCGTTGCGTGCTGCCACAAAATGTTTGTTAAAAATTTCAGCAAGCTAACTAAATAAAATACGAGTAATATATATGTATGTAGTCATACGTATTAGCAAACACACATAGAAATTTGTATGCGTCACAGTTAGATCCAGAAAACAGCGAACTAAGTCATTTGGTGCTAAGCAAAAATCATAAAAAGATTTATGACGCTTTCAAGGCTACATAAGCGGAGACAACATGGAGACCAGGACAAGGATGACATCGACATCGACATTAAGGCATAAAAGTCGAGCCAAGCGCCAAAACTGCGTGCGAAAAGTGCTTTGTGTTTAGTTTGTTTTTGTGTAGAAACAGGCAAAGTTGATAACTAAAATGACATTAAGAAAATGGCTAAAGTTGAGCAGTGAATGGCCATAAATCGAATGGATCGAATGGACTACAAAGCAGTTGAGGTGATGACTGCTGATAGTTAATGAGCCACGTGTCTCTTAGTCACGGAGTGACATTGAAACTCTCCTCAACTGTGAGCTGTCAGTCAAAGCAATTTTCTGGTAGCTCAAATTATTCACCTACACCTTTAAGCTTCACCAAATGTGCGATTTAAGAATGTTAACTGTATTCTTCTTTTTATACCCGTTACTCGTAGAGTAAAAGGGTATATTGTAATCGTTGGAATGTATGTAACAGGCAGAAGGAGGCGTGGCAGACCCCATAAAGTATATATATTCTTGATCAGCATCAATAGCCGAGTCGATATAGCCATGTCCGTCTGTCCGTCTGTCCGTCTGTCCGTCCGTCTGTCCGTCCGTCCGTCCGTCCGTCCGTCCGTCCGTCCGTCCGTCCGTCCGTCTGTATGAACAAAAGGATCTCAGAGACTATAAGAGCTAGAAAAATGATAGTGGTCGCAAACGAAAGGTACAATACCCAAGCAGTACAAGTTTGTTTTTGTTTTTTGACACGCCCACTTTAGGGCATTTTATTTGCATATAAAGGTAAATGTACAGGTAAACGTAGAATGTTTTAGTACAGAAAACTTTTTTGTTAGCTATGCTATCTAAACCAAATTTACACGGAATGTACATATCTAAGAAGTACATGTACTGACCAAGTTTGATCCAAATCGGACAACTATATCGTATAGCTCCCATAGGGCCGATCGGTCGAAAATATGCTCTAAACATGAATTTCTATGGAAATGTTCTGTGTTTGCCAAGCTATTATATCCATCACCATTGTTAATAACAAATTGAAACTGAGTAACGGGTATCCTAAAGTCGCGAGGCGACTATAGCATTCTTTCTTGTTTATTTTCATTTTATTTGGGACAGGTGACTAGTTGCAAGTCCTGGCTGCAGCTGTAACCATTTGATTGATGCCGAAATCTTGCAACCGTGGTGCGTTTTCTGCATGTTTTCCAGTTTTACTGTCCATCAGCAGCAGCGTGAAAGGTCAGCGCGGGAAATATGTCAAAATGGCAGTCAAATTGAAATGATTCACACATCGATTGGCAACGATGGTGCCAGCCTGTTGCCCGTGAACATGCCACAAATTCATCATCGCGCTGTCAGTGGCTTTGACTACTTTTTTTTTTGCATTTCGACTTTGGATCTTTGCCTCTTGGCAATGGGTTTGCTGCTGGTAAGTTGGGTTACTTGCAAATTTATTGGCTGCCTGCTAATTAAACTCGTTCCTAGAGCGAAAGAAACTCAATAAATTAAACGCACGTTGGCCAAAGTTCATAAATTAAACTCATTTTGCCTGCAGCTGCATTTCTCTCATTGGAGTTGCAGCAACAGCAAACAAAAACAATTATGAGCTCAAAAATAAAAAAGAAAGCAACAACACAAAAGAATGTCCCACAAACAAAGCTCAACTTCAAAAATACTCTGTAGTGATTGAACTTCTTATTGGTACCCGATTAAAATTCGTTTTTCGTTTAAAATCAAACTGAAATCCTTGTTTTAAATCCATTTTTTATTTATGTTTATTTTTTTCACTCTCACTGCTTGTTTCTCAAATTCTATTCGGCTCGTTGGACAGGGTAGAACAAAAAGGAAGACATAGAGCATAATTTACCTCGCCGGAAGTCGCCTCGGATGCCGAGTGTTAAATGCGGCGGCTGTTCCAACAATCTCGTCCCGTGCCACGCCTCCCACGCGGCCCATAAGTAGGCTTTAGTATACGCGAAGTTTCGTTTTGCTTTTGTCTGCTCGCTTGGTGCATTGTTCTCCATTTTCCTTCTATTTATTTTTATTTTTTTTTTTGTGTTGAGGCCTGGCACAAAATTTTATTGTTACACAAAGTTTCCAATTGCACACAATGAACATAGGCGAAGAGAAGTGTAAAGGGAAATGTGGGGGGAGGAGAGAGGGAATAAGTCCTCTGTTTATTCTGGGACCGCCAAAAAGTTTACGCCCACTGGCCACGCCCAGCGCAACGCCTCAAAAGTTTCAGGCACACAATTGCAAATGCATTAAAACAATGAAATTTTACTATATTGAGCATAAAGCACGGCAAAAAATCTGGTTCCTCTAAAAACGCCTTTTCCTTTGTTGCATTTAAATCTGTTTGGCATTTCCAGCGACAGTAAATGGAACGATCAGTCTGAAATTATAACGATTTTTTAAGGAGAAATGTATCAACATTAAAGTCAAGATGGCCAATCTTTTTTACAGGAACATGAAGAGTTTGCCGGCTCTATAATTTTATTTAGTTATTTAGTGTCAGACTATGAGCAGTCGATAAAAAAAGACACATAAACTAACGTTAATATTAATTAAAATTGTAAGGTATTTTTAAAATAAGATTTAAGTTGAATTATAAGCTTCAACAAACTATATTACACAATGATCAAGTAAAAATTATCATAAATTTACTACTAACTTTTGACTTATTCAAAAATCTAGCACTTGTACACCCACTTCGTAAGAGCAATAACTTAATGAGAACCAGGGACATCGATCGAGATCTCAAAGTTCCAAAAATAGGAGATCGATTACAAGAAGTTTCTAAAAAGTACAACGAGAGGCTAGATTCTCATCCCAACAGCCTAGCAAGACGACTAAGTGCATCAAGAAGGACTAAGGACAAGGAGAAGACTCAAACGTCACCATCCTCAAGTTCGCTTGAGCCGAATCTTGATATAAAATGTAGTATATCTCCTCATACATCTGTGATAGTCACTCCCCCTAAGTCTTGTTTACCCCAACTTAATTTGGGATATAATAAAAAAAACCATATTGTCAATCAAACACACTCTAAAATATACAGCAAAAGTCATTACATTGAGCAGAAAATTTATATTTTCATGGTAAATAAAATAAAATTTTCAGAGCTGCCAAAAAAAGTAATAATAATAATAGCACTTGAAATAATAATAATAAAAATTAAATATAATAATTAAAATAAGATTTACAATAATAGCAATATAGTGCTTCCACCCCGCTATTCACAAAAGAAGCTGTCAGAAATAAATAATAAGTGCAAAAATCTGCAAAAATCTTCCCTCCAATAAAAATACTAGATTAATATAGTCTGATTGTATGCAAAAAAAAAACAAACATTTTTCTAAATTCAGTAAGAACTAAATACTTTTAGAGGTAGCAACAATTTTTCGGTCATCAGATGCTGGCAAAAATTTACCAATCGTCTGCTTAGTGGTCCAAAAAAAGCAAAAAGCACACCGTCCATAGTTCCCGTCTGTTGGGTACACATTTTGTGGTCATATGCAAATCCAAAAGCCGACAATGTCGGGAAACAGACACAGAAGCAGCTTCTTTCACAGAGAAGTTGGAGCATGAGCTGAACAGGAGCTGAAGCCGATGAAAGCGGGTTGGAGATTCAGGGGGCAGGATGCGGGATGCAGGATGCAGGATGCGGGTTGCGGATTGCATATGTATGCGCATGAAATTAACACTATGCAGCGAGTGGCATGAGTGGGCTACAGAAATAGATACAGAAGAGATACGTACATAGAGAGGGCGAGAGGGAGGCGAGATGCAAATGCAAATTGCATTTGTTTGCGTTGTGTCATTTGTCGCTTGGTTGCTCTGAGCATGCATAACTTCAGCTGGAGATCTCGTACATTCAAATGCGACAACTTGTTACAAAATTCATAAACTTATGAAATATACATCGCACGGAGTCAGTTCTAGACTCAACTTCCCCAATCTCAAGCAGACTTTGACAAATTGTTAGCTTTGGGTCTTTTTATTGACTCACAGATTCCGATTATGAGGACAGTTCCTTAATGGATTTGCTTTGTTAATTAAAGCGTGGAGTTTTTTAAAATTTAACAAAAAATTATACAAAAACAGGTAGTTATATTATTTACTTGTTAATTAAGTTAATTTAACCGGTCATTATTTTAAGTTTAACTATTGTTCATTTGTTCCATAGTACTTAAAAAAATATAGTGATATAGTTTTCATTGTAAAAATATTTCTTATAATGTATATAAGTTATAATTAGTTTAAGCGCTATGCAATTATTTTTGTACCATAGTAATACAAATAATTCTTGGAACAAATTTATTAAGATAACTTTTGCCATGACTTTTTTAAGTGCCATGACTATGTATTTGTTCCATAGTACTTAAAAAATATGTGATATAGTTATGTCTTCCCTATAATGAATATAATTTATAATTAGTTTAAGCGCTATGTGTTCGTTTTTGCCCCATAGTAATACAAATAATTCTTAATAATAATTTATTAAAAAACCTTTTTATAAGATACATTTTTTTAAGTACTATGACTGTGTCTTTGTCCCATAGTACTAATTATATATTTCTTAATAAAAACCTAGACAAGTTTTTGAGGAATTTTTTTAGAATTAACGCAAGCCATGACTTTTTTAAGTGCTATGACTGCGTCTATGTTCCATAGTACTTAACAAAATATTTCAGATTTCCATGAAACCCAGCAAGCTTAGCAATCGAAATTCTGAACCTTAGAATCTCAACCTTCTATACTTTTCATTCGTTTCTCTTGCGCTCAGACGAAAACTACATTAAAATTTAACATATAAAATTTACCTGATAATACCTCAGTAAGGAAACAAATATTGTACAAAAAATTTTCTTTTCTATATTAAAAGTGTTTGTCTTTTTAACTAGTATTTAGTCTTCAAAAATGGGTGACGAAGCAGCAACAGAAGCAGCACCAAAGACGACCACTTCCGGTGCCCAGGCATACATGCAAACCAATGCTTGGATGACTGCAGCTGCTGTTGCCGTCTATACCACCAAGGCTCTATGGATAAAGCTGAGAGAGATGGGACTTGGGAAAAGAAAAGTCGGAAAGAAAAACGCTGACCAGAAAGAGGCGCATGAAGAATCCGTGGAGTCTGAACAAGAACCACAATCAACAGGCCTCGTTCAAACCCAGGTCGTCAATATCTGTCCGATCTAGTATACGTATTTGACGGGGATACACATACAAATACACACGCACACTCAATCACACATTACATTTACACACGCTATCTCTACAAAAAAAACTCACGGAAGATCGCATCGGAGGACGTTGAAATTCTTGCGATTTTAGGGGGGTCGCAAGTTATTTGAAACGCTATATCATACACTTTTTGCTGTTGCCTAATTTAATTGTTTGTCGTTTGTGCTACGATGACAAGTGAGGTGTAAACTAAAATAATCTGAATTAAAAAAATCTAAAACCACATACATTTTTTATACCTTTTTTAATTTTGTTCTTCAGCCAAAAATCGTGAAAATATAAAAATTAATAAAAAGTATTATAAAATAATTATAAGAAATGAAAATAAATAAATCTATATTTGTATTGTAATTTATATCTTAAGCCAAATACTATTTTATATATGTACCCTTAAGAGCATACGCACACAAGCGAAGATCGTATCGGAGGACCTTAAAATTCATGCGATTTTAAGGGGCCGCGAGTTACATTATATTTTTGTGTCGCTAATTTTATTCTATTTTAATTTTATTTATTTAGACAATCATGTACAAGCATTCGCTCATTTCTTCTGTCACTGCCCAGCTTTCGGTCAACACAGACTGAGGTTCTAAGGGGCACACATTCTCAACAATCTCTCAGAACTATCCATAATGCAACCTCAACAGCTCTCAAGATACATCCGTGCCACGGGATGAATTCGCATTGTGGGTGACCCTATCTTACATAACTTTTGGTATCACAACGGTTCTCTGCTTAATTATCAATAATCATTTAATTTTGCCAGTCAATCTCTGTATTTTGGTTATTTGTTGTATTTATTTTGCGGTATTATTTCTGCAACAATATAACTACCATTATTCCATTACATGCACTCTGTATACTTTTACTATCTTTATTTAAAAACCAAAATGTAGTGGAGGTATTTGTCGTAAAGAAAGGCCGATCCTTTATACACCCTTTGCCTGACATTTGCTCATTGATTTTAAATTAAACATAGTAGGCGTCTGTCAACATTTGAATGACACGTAATTGTAATAAAGCAAAATAATTTCATTCTCAATCAGCTTTTCGGTCAGAAAACAGCACGAAGAACTTATATAATTTGTTATAGAATTTTCAGTAAGTCCACACATTTTTCAGACCATTTTTACAAAAATAAAAATCTTGTGAAAAATTAGTAAATTATCTGTAATAATTTTCGTCGTGTATGTTTTGTCGAGTATTTGGTATTCCATTTTTCATTTCTCTATTTATTTTTCTATTTACCTAGTATTTAGACTTCCAAAATGGGTGATGAAGCAGCAACAGAAGCAGCACCAAAGACGACCACTTCCGGTGCCCAGGCATTCATGCAAACCAATGCTTGGCTGACTGCAGCTGCTGTTGCCGTCTATACCACCAAGGCTCTGTGGGTCAAGCTAAGGGAGATTACACAAGGGAAGGGGAATGACGATAATGAGGATGCTGAACAAGAAAATGTGGAAAACGCAAATCTAATTGAAGCCTCGTATCCTGGAAAGCCACTAGAGATGCTGGTACTCGCTGAAGATACTCAAATGCGGCTGCTGGACCTTAATGCATCGTAGGTCTCAAGTGGGGAACAAGATGAGGACACTGATTGATGAATTGCATTTGCAAGAAATACAAAATTTTTGTTTTCAAAATTTATTTGTTAATATCTGCTTCGATTTCAAGTGGATTTGGTTAATATGCTTAAAAAGTAATAACAATAATATAATATAATATAATATAATATAATATAATTTAATATAATATGATAATATAATAATGGCGCAACAACATTATTCATAATGCCCTTCTGCTCTTCCATTAAATACAAATATAAAATAGTTGAATGACCATTTATTTACCAGATAAGGGTGTAATTAAATGAAATCTATGTAAGATGCATCTCCTAATCCGAAAATATATTTTATATTTATAGGTATTGATATTGGGCCAACCTACTAACCAGCGAAATATCAAGAACAAGTAAAAATGGCTTCGAGTGGGAGACCTTGTACTAATTTAATACTACAGCTCTCCTATGGGAGCTATAAAATATATTATATCTACATATGTGTCAGTTGCGGTCACTCAACTAACATTGCATAGGACCTACAGAACATAGTTGTCCGATCCGGCGGTTGTTATAGTCATGTTGCTGGACTGCGGTCTTTTTTACTTGTTATTTTCCATTTAAATACAAAAGAGGCCATGATTATAATCATGAGAATAAATCTCAAGCAACTAAATGTATAGACTCCCAACATTTACTGGCAGGTCGGATTTACCTCAAACTTCTTGTAGTATGCCAACAACAGCCAAAAAATATATAAGGAAGGGTAAAAAAATGTGATCTTATAATTTCAAGAAAATCGGTTAATACAAGTTGCACATACTTTCAAAAATACCCCTTTAATGGGGCCTAAATCAAGCTGATGGGCACGTGGCACATGACACATGTACTCAAAGGGTCACTGGTTGGTTATTTGTACAGTTTTAAAAATCTGTTTCGTTATTTGATATTGTATTGCCAGATATTGGGAATTTAAGATTGACCCTAGACATAAATGTCAAATGTAAATATTTAAATTTGGTTACAGGGTGTTTCTTTGGGAGTATATTCTAGCGAACAGCTTTTGACAGTATACTCAAAGCCTCTTGGGATTTCTTCTTCTTAATCTTATTAAAACATACTGTCGACCGATTGTTCACATTCTCATTCAGAACTCAACTCTTCGACAAGCAAAAGCTAATTTTTCAATTTTTTACTTTTTGATTTTTTGTGAGTTTGTTTAACTTTGAAAATATTTCAAGACTATTTAAAAAATTCATAAAATAATCTTCTATGTTTTGTTTCTCACAGTATTCAAAATGCCTGATGACGATGCTCCCGCAGCTGACGCCGCACCAGAGACCACAACGTCAGGTGCTCAAACAATGTTTGAGACTAATGCTTGGGTAACTGCAGCTGCTATTGCCATCTATACTACCAAGGCTCTTTGGGTGAAATTAAGAGGGGTGGGGAGGGTGAACAATTCCGATGACGAGTCTGAAGAAAGCCTGGTTGATGGATTGCACTACAGTGTCCAGCAGACGAATCTTGACGTTGAATAGGTGGATAAATGGGGATCGGGTTAAGCATATGGGCATAACTTTTCCAAATTCATTATCTATATATATAATATATGTACAATAAATTGAATACAATCGGTTAAAAATGAAATGTTTTAAGTACACGTGGTGTTGACACATTTTTGCATAATCGCGGTTTAATTTGTTTACCGTCAAAGAGAAAAGCAAACGTTAAGCGACAACTCTTGCAATGCTGCGTTTCGTGGTTAAATCTCTGACTAAAGGAAGATGATAATGGCAAAGCAAATACAAGTACGAGCCAAGAGTTTGTGGCCTGGTTGGGCTCTGTTGGGCTCTGTTGCAAATCTGTAAATATGTGTGCTGAGCGTTAATATTATTTGCCATTGCATTTTCATTGATTTGTAACACATTTGGCAACCGGTTGACACCTCATCAGTTTTTGCTCTTTGGGTCGGCTAAGCCTCAACGCAGATACATTCGAAAGCACCATGCAGCCATCAATCAATCAATCAAATTCGCAAACGCAAACGCACGGCGCGTCATTATGTCATGCCAGTGTGGCAAAAACGCCACAAAATCGCTGCCATCGGCAATGGAAAGCAGCAATGGAAAACTAGAGCACATGCAACGAGCCAGTTACAATGTTTGTTTCTCTTCCCGCTTCTTGTTCCCGTTACCGTTTCACCGTTTGCCCGTTTCGCCGTTTCCCCGCTTCTTTTCGTTTTCACATGCAGTTTCCCACATCTCTTGTACACTGTCTCGCTTTTGCGTGTTTGTCAATCTTTTCAGTTCTGCTACGAAAAAACGAGAGAGGGAGAGAGAAAGGTGGGAGAGTGGGGCAAGTAGAGAGCTAATGAATGCAGCTGTCAATTAGCCATACGCGATGGTCTGTCAACATTCAATCGATTTGCAGCTAAAGTGAATACATAAACAGTATCAATGGAATCAGCTCTTTGAATAAATTTGTCAAATATTATTTTGATCTATTTTAAAAAGCAGTTTAAATCAGGTAGTCGGTGAAAATAACTCCAACTTGAAGATTACCTGGCACTCCCCAAAATACACATGTTTGCTCACATTGTAAAGCAACCTCCGGAATATATTTTACTCTAGAAACAATTTAAATTAGAAACTAAAAACGCATAACAAATCTTCGATTGTGTACTTTAATTATCATCACCAAGTCAAGATGGCCGACGAAGGAGAAGCGATTCCGATGACTGAATATATTTCAGGTTCAGTTATCAGTTCCCTAAACATATACTTAATCGCACCCACTATCACCATGGTCATGGTCATGGCACACAAGGCATTTGCTGCTCAAGATTATGGGAGGAATTGGAAGGAGACTAAAATGAAGGCTTGAAAGATTTCAAAGCATCTGGTCCACTAACTCTTAAGCTAAATTCAAATAACAAAATTTCTGTCAAGACTTTAAATTGTTATCGTTTTGGAAATGTTTAATAATTTTATTAAAAATGGAAAAGTGAATTGTGGTTTTGTCATAATTCTTATAAGAAATTAATCGAATGTGTGTTGAGTCATAAGTTAGACAGGGACGTCCGTAAAACGGGAAATCTCCTCTTTATTCCTAGTTCCCAGTTCCTTTATTCCTTGGTCGGACACTAGCAAGCATAGCAATATTTTTAGACGCGTATTTCAGTTATATAGTGCCAATTCTACCAAGTGAGTAACTTTATGTAGTTTTCAATATTTCGCATAATTTAATTGCAGCTAAAAATGGCACAGTTATTGCCAAGTAATAGTTGCCTTAATTCGTTGGTTACTGCTTTAACTATTACTCGATTTTCTTTTTGCCTTTGCTGTTGTATTTGTTTTTCGTGTTGTTGTTGTTATTGTTGCGACGGTTGTGCCTGGTGTAATTATGCTACCAACGATTTCATAACACGCCACAGACATGTTGTTGACGCTGAACGCTCTAAAAAAAGAGCTAAAGCTCAAGCGAATCAACAACAAAAACAACAATTTTCCAGCGCACTTTTCCTTTTTCTTTGCTTTTTATTTCTGTTTTCAATTTTCGCTTCATACCCTATTTTCTGTGTGTAGTGTGTAATTACTGATAGAATTGCAGCAACATAAAAAATTGTTTATAAAAATCTTGAGAAGCGCAGTTAAACTTCGTTTTAATATTTTTAAAAAACTCAAGAGTATGTGAGAGTTTTCTTAGTTACTGTTTAGTGAAGGCACATAAAAATAGTACAATGAATTATATTATCAACTACAACATTTTACAGGGTATAATCGAGTGTTATCATAGCTTATGCAGCAAGTGCAAGTGAGCAGTCTGATCGATTTCCTTGACGTATTTTCCTCAAGCTTTTCATTTCATTTTCCATTTTGATTAAACAGTGCTTTCGTTATAATCTGCAGCACATACCCACAAATCCATACATACTTTCACACACTCGCACTGCACTCACACACACACACACACACACACACTTGTGTACACATAAACGCGCTTTTGGCATAATTACTTCAGCTCGCGGCTGCAGCACAATCAATAATTATGATGTCGTTGTTGTTGTTGTTTTGCTACTGTTGCACTGGCTGTTATCGTCATCGACAGCTTCGATAACCTGCAGTTAAAACTGGGTGAGGCCAGACGTCGATTGACGCTTTCAGCCAACAACTTGGACTGCGAATTCGACTCCAACTACAACTACAACTTCGACTTCATGTAATATTTGCCCGCAATTATTGCGAGACGCCGCTGTTGTTGCCGTTGTTGTTGTTGTTGCGGTTGCATGTTGCAACATAAGTATTCGCTTTCGCTTTCAGTGGCAAGCAGAGCCAAGCCAGTTAGGCATTACTTTTCTTCAAGCGGATCGCATTTAATTGTGAGTCATTTGTAGCGACATCGACCGCAGCGGACACAATTCACAAAAAAATTGCATTGGACATGCTCAAATTTGGATTGAAGCATTTGGGGGGAACACACATAAAAGTACACACTTTTGCATGGGAAGAGGGGGTAGAGGGGGACACACTCTTTCCCTGGTAAGAGGGGATAGAGGGGAAACAGTCTATCCATTTTGTTACGCCTGAATTTTGTAGTTACTACAGTTCGTTGTTGTTCATTGTCTGAATTTTTAGACCACGTACTCTAAAAAAGAGTAGAGGGGTCTATTAGGTTTGTCAGAAGCGAAATGTGCGTAACAGGCAGAAGGAGGCGTGGCCGATCCCATAAAGTATATATGTATATTCTTGATCAGCATCAACAGCCGAGTCGATATAGTGATGTCGGTCTGTCCGTCTGTCTGTCCGCTGTCCGGATGAACACCTGGATCTTCTTAGCTATAAGAGCTAGAGACACCAAATTTGGAATGAAAGTCCGTCTGTAAGTCAGGCAGGTTAAGTTTATTTCAAAATTTTGACACGCCCCCTCAAACTCATACAATATGTGTATAGTACCATTAAAACTATACTCACAAAATTTGATTTGGACCGGACGACTATAGCCTATAACTCTCTTATGACAAATCGGTTAATATTTGCTTATATGTATGGAAAACCTCGCATTCAAAAAAGAGTACGGGGTCTTTTACGGTCGGCTCGCTCGACTGTAACCTTTCATACTTGTTCGACAGGCGTTTGGTTACACTGGAAATTATTCCCCATTCTACGACTAGATTTGGCAATCTTGCTTTATGGCCATCGATTTAGTGGGGAATATGGGAATCCCAAAGAGTAGTGTACAGCTTACATAAGTTATGTTATCCTAGTATTTGCTTGATTTGATTAACAATAATTTGGTGGGTTAATTGTTGTTTTATTTAGTCCAGAATAGCGGCGAAACTCTTGACTTTTTTGTGTATTAAAACTCGCAGTGCATGAAAAGTTTTTCGTTTAAAGTTTTCTTAATAGGAAACTCAGCCACAACTTGACTTCGTTTGACTCCAGCCCAAAACCAGACAAAGAAATGAGCAAAGGATTTAAAAAGTTTGACTCGCAATTTTTGTACATTTAAATTTGTTGGCTTCTGAATTCAATTTGAATTTAATTACTTCAAAATGCCAACTTTTGACACACATTTTGTAGGCTAATGAGCCAAGTCTTGTGCCAGGGCCAAGAGATGATTTCAGTCAGTTTGTCTGTTCACCGTGCTTTGTTCATAATTCCATTTTGAACTTTACATAATTTATGCGCACTGTCTGCAACTTATGTAAATGTATTACTTACAATCCTGTCTGCGCAGTGTGCGTGTGTGTGTGCGTGTGTGTGTGTCGATGGCAAATAGTATGTTCTGTACGCGATTTCCCCAAATGGCTCACGGCTCATAGCTTATTGTCGCTGACTTTAATCAGATCAACTACAGCAACAATAGCAATAACAATAACAACTAAAGAGTTGAATCCTTTTCCCCATCAAGTCAAAAAGCACGTGTCATGTCCCCTACTTCCCTCCCATATTCACTCCACCCACTGGAAGTTGCCTCTAAGCTGATGTTAGCTTGCTTTTCTATACATGTTCAGTTGTTCACGTTGTTGTTGTTGCTTAATAATAATCGGATTGCTGCCGGCATAATCCATTTCTCTGTGTGTTATGTTGAAACTGTTTTGTCAAGTCCCAAGAATCATTAGCAATTATTGCGTATGCCAACAATTCCTGCAACTCTTTATCCTGCCACTAATGTTATTAAAGCTGAATCGAAGCTAGTCTGATTTTATTAATCTGTATTGAATTGTTATTTTAAATCAATAAAATTGTTTGTTTTGAACAGTAAAGTAAACAAGTTATCCTTTTCTTCTGTACATAAGTGAGCAACAATGATTTAATTATTATTTTAAGTTATTGGTGAAATCAGTTTAATTATTAATGTGCCAAGAACTCAATGCATGCATTTAACCTTAAGTTAATAACAATTGCAAACCATTCAAAACATTTAGTCGGTAAGAATACATATCTTTAAAGTAGTCTAAAGTCTGAGCATATGAAATAGAAAGATTGAAGCAATTTGATTGGAAATCAGCCCAGCTCATGACTTATTGAATTAAAAAAGCGAGAAGCACAAACTTAAAGCAATGTGGCTTGAACTGCAAAGCGAATTACAAGCTAACCCCAAGTTAACCTCAAGCCCAAAATGCCAAAACGGGCGACAGGCAGTTGGAGGAAGGGAAGAGAAGAAGGAAATCAAGACGAAAGGCGTTGTAGAGGCAAAAGTGTGAAAATGGCAAAAGTGCCAGGCGCGACCGGAAGGAATCAAAAGCGGCAGTCGAGACGAAGTCGGACGAGCAGCATGTTGGGATCGTCTAGAAACTTACAAACATGACATTAAATGTTGCCTGTGCTCTGCACCACCGACAGCAAAAGGAGTCGCCTGAGATAAGGCAGACGAAAACGAGACAAAAGCAGGTGAAAAACGCATTGCAGCCAGGTAAAAAGTTTTAGCAGGCAGACTGGAAGATTCTTTGCTTTTCTTTTGAGTCTTTTTTTTTCTGGTTGGGCAGGTTGCGCATACGCCGCGTGAGCCCAAGGGCTAAGGGGCACATCGTTTGCTACCTATGGGAATTTCATTTGTTGTTCATTTTTAAGCAGCTCGCGATTTGAATTTTCCTTTGCATTTATATGCAGCTTTATGAGCAATAACAGCAACTACAACAACAACAGCAACGAGTGAATCTCATGAGCAGTGCCGCAGTAAATTTACACAATGAAATCTTAAGCGCTCCCCCGGGGCCTTCAAGAACTTACCCAAAGCTGGCAAAAGTTTTGCCGACTCACACACACACACAGAGAGAGAAAGGCACACGTACAGGGTGTGTTCAGCAGTGCATACTTGACTCCAGCACTTGAACAATGCCACATTTGTATGCCCCCCAAAACACACATATGTTGTAAACCAAACGTGGCGTCTTTGGAGTGTGAGGATTCAAGAACTGCTCGCCGTTTGACCGGAAGTTCGACAAAGTTCAAATTATATGCGCACACACAACGAACACACCCACCCACACACACACCGAGTTGTGTGTGTGGATTTGTGTGCATGTGTGTGGCCTGTTATTCATTCGTTTTTGCAAATAAATGAACCGTATACTAAAACAAACAAATTCAATTGAATCACTCTCCTGGGCATTACAATTGAATGTGCTCAGCGAGCAAAACTCAATAGAAAACTCTATCGAACGGGATTTTGCCGACGTCGCGTCGTCTGCTCTCGGATTTTCTTTGTTTTCCAACGTAAGTGTGTGTGTGTTGTAGTTCTTGATGTTTGTCCAGAAACACACAAAATCTAATGAAAATGTTCAATTTGTTGAAAAAAACCCATCAGAAAATACAAAAAGAATTCATGTTCGGGCACAAAATCTTCAAAAACTTGAATACCCCCCACCTCCACCCCTCCATCACCTTTCCATTTGGACAATTGTTATTGGCCAACGGACTGCACTTGGCTGATTGGAACTTTTGACCATGTTGTTGAATCAAGGGCAGCAAATTTGCCAGTTTCTTATCAATTTCACTTTTAATTGTTCTATGGCATAAATTCTTTAAGCATTTTTTTAAGTATTTCCATCTAACTAATTGCAGCTGCTAACTGCAATCAACTTGACTGCTTATTTTCAAGAAAGTTCCTTAAATTAATCTATTTTCCAATTTCCTGTTAATTGTGAAAGGCTTTTCCGCAAACCACGCCCACTCATTTATTAACCAGCCACTATTTTGATACTAGTTTTAAACATTTTACGATAGCTGCCCAGAGTTTTCACCAGCTTTTATTGTCCGGCAATAACAATCAAACTATGCCATTGAGCTGAGCTCATCAGCTGGCAAAGAAAATGCCGCACCTTGTCTTGATGGACAGCTGCCACCACCGGTGTCTCTCTCTCTCTCTATCTCTCTCGCCCGTCAGTTGTCAGACCAGGAAGCAAAACCGCCAATCGGTCGTCGCTTTGGAGCTGCCGTTGCGGTTTGTCTGGTATTAAGTATTATTCATTTATCAAATGAAAATCGTACAAAATTTGACAGAAAATTACACGACGAAAGCCGCCCACTTAGAGTTCGCTTTATGAAAAAGGAAAATAAAATATCAAAATAAGAAAGAGTGACTAATAGTTACCCTGCAGTTGGTAATGTAAGCAAACTTCGATACGAAAGGAGAGCATAAGTTTTTTGGGTACCTATAAGGCGAAAAAAAAAATAATTTTTATGTAAATTTTTTTTATATATTAAAGCTTATTACAGCATTTATACAGAGGGAATATGAACATATAAACAGTGACTAATATTTACAGTGCAGTTTGTAATAAAAGCAAACTTCTTTGTGAAAGTAGATCGTAAGTTTCGTAGACACAAATTAGACAAGAAAAGGAAATTTTGTATGTGGATATATAAGAACTTATTCAGAGGAAATATTTGCATATGTATACTGTAAAATATACATATTAATATTTTAAAAGATAATTTTAAATATTTTATTCAGTTTAACAGACGTTTTCAGACATTCTATCGCTTACCAAAGATAATATACTAGCACAGCATACCCTACTTTGTGCCGCACTCATATTTGAGCATGAAATGGCCACAAAATTGCATTGGTCACTTGAAATTTAGTTTTTCTTCATGCCAAGCGGGACGTATACGCAACGCTTGAAATTACTCAAATCCACAGAGGGCTAAGACAAATGGCAAGCGCAGAGTTTCGGCGATAATTATGAGCAATTTATTTAATGATGATTTGCATGGTGCACAATCAATGGCAAACAACACTCTAGTATGTTTGTAGTTGTTTTTGTTGGTGTTGGTGTTTTTCGTGAATGCCATTTCTTGTAATAGCGCTCGATTTACACTGAGAAGTTTGATTAAGTGGCCAGAGCAAACGAGCAAAATTTAAGTAACCACAAAAATTAACTAAGCACTTTCTGCACTTCCTCACTTCCTAATTTGGCAACTCATTAAACTGAGACAGCTTGAGCTGGTTTATAGTGCTGTAATTTCAATTTCATAGTTTTGACTACATCAAAAGAGAGTCTTTTTATGACAACCTTAAGGCAACTCCAAACAACAATTATTAATTGCAAAAATAATCATAAATTAAGAAATGACTGAGTCTAAATAATTGAAAATTTTAACGATTTTGTGTACAATACACAGTGACATAACTTTAACAGTTTTGGCTTGATTCGTCTTCGATATTATGAGCTCATCTTCACACACGCAATCACAATCGCAGTCCATAAACCATAAAAATAAATAAAAAACTAACTCAACACAGAGCTGTCGTTATTCAAGTCCAAAATGCATCAAATGCTCAAATCGAAAAACCAAATATTGGCGATTCAGTCGCCGCAAGAGAAGTTGCAAAAATGTTTTCACTTGACTGACTTTTCTGGCTCCATGCAATTTTCGCACTCAAGTAGAGTAATTTGCGGTCGTTGTTTGGATTGGCTTCCTCCACTTCACGCCACAACTTTCCTCCTCCAGCACAGCCTCTGCTCCTTCACCACCACCACCACCCATCTATCATTTAGAGTATTCACTTTTGACGGCATGGCCAATCGAAAGTTGAACAAGTCCATTTCGAGGCTGTTTCGGACGCCGATTGTGCGCCTCAAACTCTGAGCCTGAATCTGACGCTGAGTCTGAGTCTGACTCTGACTCTGAGTCTAAAGCTGCAGCGACTGCGAATCGTGACGGATAATGGAGGGGCTAGCGGCAGACAGTGAATAGGGGAGTAAGGGAGACATAGAGAGGAGAGAGATAGGTGGGCTGAAAGGGGGAGACGCACATGACATAATGACGACTGCACATGCGGAACACATTTGTTATAACATATTGGCTACCAGCCTTAAACACACTTTGCAACACTAATTTTGATAAAAATTAAATAATTATTTAATTTAATAATGAAAATAGATAACTAGGTTATTCAAGTAATACATGGTAAAAGGAAATTAATTTAATAGTTAGAATAAATGTAGTAAAAAATAATGAAAAAAAATTTTAAAAAATATTTATGTTATCAAAAGGTAATTTTTTTTTTGTTAAAAAATGTTGAATTTAATTATTTATTATTTTTTATTTTATTTTTTTTTTTTTTTTTTAAAAAAAAAAAATTTTGACTGAAATATGATTAGTTATTACTTATTAATTTAATAAGTTAAACAAAAATTTTTGTTCTCTGAACTAAGGTTTCAAAATTATAATAATTTTATTGATATTTATCATTTTAGAAATATTTAGACGAATAACTTAATTTAAATACTTATTAAAATGGTTTTTCTCCACCCCAACCGGTTGACTAAGTGCCATAACTGGCCTATTGTCTGTCCCACGAGGACATCCGGCTAAACCTAACCTATTGTTCTTAAAACACGATTTGAACTATAAATTCTAAGTTTATTAACATTGATAAATTTATAAATTTATTTTTTATTTTTCACAAATGTTATTTATATTGCATTTAATAATTATTATTCAAAGATTATCACTCCGCTCAGGTTAAGTTTAACATACACAAAAATCATGTCTATAATTACCATAAACCAATAATAAAATAAATGTGCATATGCAGTTAATCGATCCATAAGCTGTTTGGTTGGACAGTGTAATTAGATTGCAACTGCACAGCAGGTATATTGGCACACTTGATGGTTTTGAAAACCTTCCATTAACCAGTAAGAAATAATTAATGTTTCCATGCTTTTTGACAACTGTCGACGACTCTGTTTAATTGGTGTTGATGGCATCACAGTCAAGGATTTAGTGTGGCATTTGAGCGGTAGAAGGCGGAAGTCTTACTTACATAATGCCAGAAATGATTTACACAAATTATTTTGTAATGTGCGTTGCCAACTTGCTGTGGCTGTTGCTTTTTTTGGCCCGGCTTTAAGCTGCTCTAGCCTCAGCTCTCCATTTATATACAAATCTATATACATATATATTACGTATGTATATATTATGTATGTATCTGTATCTGTCTATTCAGCTCCCTGTCTCTCTCGAAAAATACGGCCCGGTCCTGTCGCCGTGAGCCGTAAGTCAAACAAATCAGTCGTGCCAGAAGATTAATGGCAGCATTATTGTGTCGCCTGCATAGTCATCGTCATCGTCAGTCCCTCTGCCCTCTCCTATCTCTACCCCTGTATCTCTGTCTCTCCCACTGCCCCTTCTTCAGCTTCAACCAGCGCCCATCATCATCATTGGTAACTTCATCATACGACTGCCAACTGCCGACTACCGTCCCTGGTCAGCGCTGGCTTCCATAACCCGCTCACTGTGCCAATCCCAAGCCCAGTGCGTTCTTTTCCCTCCCCCCCTTTCTTTTCCCTTTGCTGCCCTTAGGCCCTAGTCTTGCCGTTCAGCCAGCAAAAATGTTGCATGCGATTTTTCTTGCAGTAAATAATTTTTCATGCCAGCTGTCCTGTTATGTCTGCCTGGTCCAGTTTAGTCCGGTCGACTGTCGAGTCCTCGCCCACCTTACACCCTTTAGTGGTCTGTAGTATTATAGCCCATTGATCAGTTTGTTTTACTAGCTTTGGGCTCTGTCTGCTTTCGTAGTCGCTCTTGAAGTTGTGTCTGGGCTTAATATTGCTATACAACTGCACTTCAAAATGGGCCCAAAATGTGTAGCCAAAAATTGGTGTAAAATGTCTATATCAAAGGCTACTTCTAAGGCATTTGCTTCATTAAAGTAATGTTTAATTTGTGGTATAATTCTACAATTGTATTGCTTATAGATTAATCTAACTAATTGGCTCTTTAATAGTTAAGAATCCTTCATGAAATTAATCGTTTCCATTTGGGTGACGTTTTTAATTTATTGAAATTTTCAGTTTAATTTAATTTAATTAATAAATTATAAATTTCTGTTGTTTCCTTTCAACTTAGTTAATATTCACCATAAACCCTTTCTATATATTTTCAAGCTTTCAGTTTCTCAGCTCTTGTCCCACTGTAGCTAAGCACCTTGCCGAGTCAAATGGCTGCGTCTTTCTTTGGTACTTTGGCTGTCAAAGCAGCTTTCACATCTTGTTAGTACACTAAACCATGTTGGTCCAGGGATGCGGGAGTGCACTTACGTGCACGTAAGCAGGCCAGACCAGGGCTATGCAAATTTGTCAAGTTTATTGAGCTGCACTTCTGACGACAGCTTAGTCCACGGCCTGATACTGTGGGCCAACTAAAAATGCCTTTTACTGTCTAAGTGGAAACAACAAATTTCACATTGTATGGCCGAATGAGGTGAGGTGGCTCGAGTGGGATTGTGATGCTGGGGATCTGTTTGGCTGCAGTGCTTGTAAAACTTTTACTATGCCTGTGAGAAGAACATTTAATTAAATTCCTTTGCACCTTTAGTGCTGCGCTAAAAATTCCAGTGCCAACAGGACTTCCTGGCAAAGACCTACAACTACAAGAGGAGCGGGTAGGAGAACGAGAACAACGACAACGACGACGACAACGACATTCAGCAATAACAAATTAATCTTTGCGGTTTGCGCAACCGGAACCGGAAGACTCTGACTACCTCCGCAAGCGTAAGCCGTACAAATGAGGCATTTGATTTTAAAACTGCCGCAGCAAAAGTTGCCAACAAAAACGGATAACGGGCCATCGACTGAGAAATATTTTATGCCGCCGACTGTAGCTCACCTCGTTCCGCCTAGCTCCTATCCCATATTCCCCCTCCCCCCTGGCAGACCAGTCTCTATTCAATCAACTGCTGAATTATGTTGACAAGGCACGCACACGCCCAAAACCAACTGGCAAACAGTGTAGCGTCACAACGTCGAGGGCAAAGTTTTCAATTTACGTTTTTAAGGCTTGTGCCCTTGGCTCCTGTCCCCGGACTACAGTATTATTGGGTGTGGAGGTGCCTTTCCACCCCCCCTTCATCGAGGCTCTACAACTTGCTGGCACTTGCACTTCGTCTTCAATTTTGCAAATGCGCCTTAAGTCAGGCCACGTAAGCGGAAGGAAATGCATAACAAAGCGTTTCTTATTAGCATGACAGCCTCAGGAAGAGTGATAGGGAGAGGGTGTGGAGAGTGTGGAGAGAGGGAGAGTAGGAGAAAGGGACAAGCGAAGACAAGGGTCTGAGCACAGAGTTCATAGGCCTTTTCTTGTGGTCGACTGTTTAATCGATAAGTTTTTAAATATTTCATTGTTCTGTGCCATTTATGAGCGACACAAATTCGCAGCGAAAACTATTAAATAAATGCACCGCTTTAAACTACCAAATAGGAAAAATAGCTAATTTTTTCCACTTCTCACTAAAGTCCTACTTGTAATAGTAAAATCACGCACAATTAATTCATAAACAAGCAACACTTAAAGTGTTGCCAAATACGTGCAATAAAATAAGTTTGTTTCGTTTTACGATTCGGGACTTTAGAAAGAGCTGTGAATGGCTCTAATAAATGATTTTAGTTTTTTATGCTTAAGCCACTTTATATAGCGTATATTGAAAGATACTTTATTGAGGTGAGAGTTTCAATCAACACACAATTAAAACTGAAAAGCTGGTAATGGCATAAAACTGGTATTCGATTTTTTATAGGATATACAAGTCTTTTAGATATGTAACAATTATGCAAATTTGCAAATAAAATGGCCACCATGAAAATATGCGGGGTATACTATATGAATTAGCATTTAATGCTAATTTAGGTGATCAGCAGACACGTATCTTGGGTTAAGTATACGCATTACGTACTTGGAGTTACGTTGGGAAGCAAAAGCCTGATAAATGTCAGCTCGAAGACCCAGCAGCTACAGCAACAGCAGGTTTGAAGTACTCGGACTTTTCGGGGGGATAATGCTGCAAGTGCGTAAAATTGACGAGCCAACTTTTCAATTTCTTTGCACGCACATGAAGTAAGAGGAAAAAAGGAGGCAAAAGAATAACATTGCACACACAATCTATCAGAAATCATCTTGGATCTCCCACGCCAGAATGTCCTGGCTCTGCGCAACGACGGCGTTTGTCCTTTAAGCCACTTGGTGTCTCTTGTCCTTGGGGCAATCAATCCGTGTTAATGGCTTCGAAGCTAAATCAAAAAGATTGCCACAAGACAAAAAATATAAAAAAAAGGGAGAGCCAAAAAGAGAATGCGATGAACTGAAAAACAATAAAAAAACTGAAGGAAAATCTGTTGAAAAATTGAAAAGTTTGCACAAATATTTTGCCACTTAAGTTACAAAATCTTGGAAAAGACGAAAAGATGGCACAAGTTAAATCGTTGTTGTTTTAATGCCGTTGTTTTCGGATCCACGCTGCCATGTTTAAGCTATTTAATTATGTACTGTAGTATCTGCAACTTGGCCAAATTCGAACAACAAATCTCGGACAAGAACTTGTACTGCCCTGCAGCAGAGCGTACAAAATACCAAACTAAGTCGGACCAAGAAATTGAAAGCTCTCACAAACCGAAAAACCCACACAAACACACAGACTGTCACACACCCTTGACATGGCTTTAACAAAACGGCAGCAAGAGCTTTTCCAGCCTCCAACTTAACCTCAACATTGGAGTGGAGAAAGGGAAGAGGGAGGGGAAATGATGGGAGAACGGGAGGAGAATGCAATTTGTATGCCCGTCAAATGCGGCTCGTTATTGCGAAATTTGGAACTGCTCGAAATAATTCCAACAAATTTTCGTGCAAACGAGGCAGACGCAGTTACAACAACAACAACAACAATAACTACAGTTACAACAACAACAAGAACAACTGCAATAACAGTTTATACTAGCAAGTCAAACCAACACGCACATGTAAACACAAACTGCATTCCATATAAGATTCCAACCACCAACACAAAAGTCGCATTCGATTTTACTATTTAGTCGAGCGATAAACCACAATTTTAATAACAGTTCGTCAAATACTCAAGCAGCTTTTAAACTAATTTTTAAATAACGAAATGTTATAGTTAATATATGTAGTTAATTATTATTTAAACGTGTTAAGCTGGACACACCTCGAAACAAATCAGTGTTTTCGGCGAATATTTCAGTAACTATGGCAACTAGGATCACCAATTTTGTTATGGAGGTTCCTAGCGACAGCGTAAATGCATTGACATTTAAAATGTTGGACTGCCACGCCCCTTTTTCCACAAATAATAAAAATAATTCTCAAAATTCGTTCCGTTTTTAGGCATTTATTCATATAGTACAGCATTGTAATTGTATAATTCGAGTGAAGGCTAAGTATATCAAACTATTACTGAAAGGCGCATTGAAATCGGAATATAAACAAGAAAACTAGAAGCGTTACAATATTGATAATTGAACGCAATATTATTGTTGAGTGCAAGCGAGACAGAAACATACAAGCACATGTTCCAACGTTTTCGACTTTAAGCCATCTTAAATTCGTTCATGACATCTTTGACAGTTTTGTCGCCTGTCAGTGTTGCCATATCAAGCGAGTGCAGTTAACGGATGCCACCCAATGCTACCGCAATCCGTTGCCCAAAAGTCAGTTACAAGCGTTGTCTCTCTTACTCCGTCACTCTATCGCCGCTCTCCTTCTCCCTTTCTCCCATTCTCTGCTGCACGCGCATTAAAAGTTTAGCGCCAAAGTTGTGGGTTCCCTTTGCCCGATGCCGATGCCCGTTGCCCATTGCCAGTTGCCCGTTGCCCGATACCCGGACACAAACGGCACAAACCGGAAGTGGTGATGGCGGCGTGAGCCACGCACACGTAACCGAGAGCCGAGGCGGTGGCAGGGTCGGGCCGGTGCGGTGGAGATGGAAGTGCCAGATGCTGGAGGCACGGCAAGTGGCATGGCTGATGTAGTTTAATTATGTAGAAATCGAGACACGCACTTTGCCAGACAGCGTCAACGATGGATGCACAAGCTGTAGACCAGGTTTTTCGATCCTGATGCTGCTCCTCGTGCTGCTAGTGCAATTGACACGCCCACTCGCCGACACACCGCCCCCCTAACTAGCGTACGCAATATTTGTGATGAAGGGGAAGCGGGTGAGCAGGTGTTGTGTGTGTGTGTGTGAGTTTGTATGCGATTATAAATTCTGTTGCATGTCAGTGGTGCGCACAGTGGGTGCACGTAGCAGGCAGCAGGTGGCAGGTAGCAGTTAGCCAGCAGCAGGTGTAAATAATGCGCTGAATTGCATTAGGCTGACGAATGCCGCTGGATCTGAACTTGGAAAACTTTTACTAAATGCTGCGAGTTGAGTTTAAAATGAAACCAAAAATATAATAAAGAAGTGCAAGTCTTACAGTCGCAGCGCATAAATTTTAATAAAGTGAAAAGTCAGTGAAAGCTGCGCAGGTTTTTGCCTTGCTGGCTGGCATTACGTAGCCGTAGAAGACACTCGTCGTTTATATCAATTAGCCGAGACGTCTGCCAGAGCAAACAGGACAACAGTTTACAGAGCACTGCTTGGATTCGTACTCAGAGTATTGGGTTTGAGTTCGGTCGGGTGGGGATACTTGTGCCAGATCCTTGCTCGTGCTCAAATGGACTCAAGTTTCAGGTGTGACAAAGGTGTGTGGGTAAATGTGAGCTAATTGATTTATTTGCGCGTTTATTCAGCTCGAAATGTGTAAATAAATTGTAAAACGCGCGAGTCTGAGCTTTGGGATTAACAATATTAAATAGAGATCATTGTTGCTGTATTTGCTTCCCTCTTGTTCCACGAATTCCCAAAGCTATAGAACGGGATCAAGTGATGGGAGAACTACAAGTAAATCCCTTAGAAAGTTGACTGAAAAACAATTCGCGTTGCCAACGCAATTTCACACTTTACCAGCTACAAATTGCAACATCATAGTCCAGCGGTTACGCCCACATGGCGAAATGTTCAACCGATTCCATCTCAAGGGGTTGGGGAGTTAGGGGGTACGGGAAGGAATCGCAAACGTAGCCGCCTTGCCAGATTATAAAGATGACGATGGCGCCATTGCTGCTGTTATGGAATTTTATGATTTATGAGTGCGTTCAGGACGACATGAGCTTAAGGGGTTGCGGCACGAGCTGAGACGAGAGAGCAGTGAACGGAGGACTAAGGACCGACTACTGAGGCATTTTCCTTGGCTCTTTGCTCTTGGCGTCTTTTTTCTTTCTCCACTGAAAGTGGCGCCACAGAAATTGTTGCATTTTTTGTGCAGGCGGATAAGGGGCAGGTCAGCGTTCCTGGCCATTTGATAAATGAGTTTTACAGTTTTCCAATGGCCAAGCCAAGCATTGGCTAGAGTTGAGCCCTGAGTTATGAGCGATGCAAGGATACGAGGATGCGACGATGACATCTTTTGCTCCTGCCTCAATCTGTCAGGACACAGCAAATTGATGTGACGACTGTGGTGAGACCGACAGACGGACAGATGGACTTACGGATGGACAGGTGGGTGCTCGTACAGCTGGAATGGGGTTACTCGTTTGGTGGTGGTCCAACAACAAGTGTGCATCAAATCACGTCAGTTACGCCCCCTTTTAAATGCATGCAATTAAAATACCCCAATCATGGACCAGCATCCCAAATCCATGAGGTGATTTGCAACAAAAAGGATCTAATTAATTTATGCATACGCATATTGTAATGTTGAAGAGCATCTTCACCCCAATTTATTTCTTTTGAGGCTGTGCAATTCACCCTCTTTCTGGAACACAATTGCGGAAATTACTTAAAGTGACATTTAAAAAAAAAAAATTATATTAAAAATGTATTCAAAGTTTTAGCTTTAAACGCTTTTTAAGAAAAGCTTTGATTATTGCTTATTGGCGCGCAAAATTACTACTTTTATAGGCTTATAATTATATTGAAGACATTTAAATACAAGTGGCAAGGGTTTTCTAATGTAGCTATATATGACCTAGGATTGAAAAAAATAACGACCAACGTGTTTAATGTTTCTAATTTGCAATACTTCCCCAGTTATTTAAATATAAAAGTTAATGTCAATTAAATATGAACAGTTAAATTTAATTTAATAACCAGAATATAACTACGATTACTCTCTAATAACAAAGACTATGCTAAACAAGATATATCCGTTTTTTATTCAATTGTTTATATAGTAAGAAATATGTGCTAAAACTGAAACTGTTGTTTTCTAAGAGTAACAAACATATTTTCTCGTTGAGTACTATACAGGACTCTTTATTAACATTAGATTCCATAAGGAAGGCATCTAACATAGTTATGTTACTTAACATAGGTTACTGTGAGCTAGCATTGTTACTTAACATGGGTTTGTTTTAGTTATGTTAAACGCAGAGGGATGAATGTTCTTTAATTTATAAAATCGAATACATTGACATGCACGTAGATTGAGCATTTGTATATTTTAGGTCGTATTTTAATGAATTGAGAATACTATCAATTTCAAATTTAAAGTACAGAAAAAAAAATATTCATTTCTTATAAAATGTGTGTTTGTAATTGGGATGATATTTTTCCATCAAAGAGAATAACCCGCTGTTTATGCGGCTATTCAGCCTTTTTACAATTAACAGTCGCTATATTTTTTTTGTATGTGTTGATACAAGAAAGTCAGTATTTATTTATTGTTAATCGTAAGCTTACCAATAGTTTACTAATTAGATCAGGGACCTCTTGCGCTTGGCATTGCCATAACCATATTTTGTTTATTATTGATGCTGGCAGTGCTGTTGGTTTATGGAGTTTGGAAGGTAAGTGTACTATTAGGTATTACCAGAGAGACTAAATAATATATTTTTTTTCTGTGCAGCAAAGAAAGGAAGCATTGAAAATATATATGATATTTTATGGATTCGTTGGCCTGGCAACTATCATATTCTTGATACTTAATGCATTCCATGTCATTGAGTGGAACTATGACCAATTCGACCACAAATGTTGGCTGGCGTATGTACTGTTAACAGCATTTATAGGTGAATTTAAATTTGGCATCTAAACTCTGACCCATCTTAACATTTATTGAACTTTTATGCAGGAATCTACGCGTTTTCAATGGGCGTGATGTACTTTTACTTGTCAAATTTAAAAGATCAGCTGTAATGTACGATGTGAGATGTGGAAATGATGTACGTACAGAGTATAGACTAATTGAATAGATTACTGATGTTAAGCAATGAGCAAAAACTATGAGTATTTATTTGGAAATCAGCATTTACTAGTTTTACTGTGGCCAATTATGTTTTAGCCACATGTGTCTGACGTTAAAAACAATTTAGTTTATTGTTCTCCACTGCTCATACTGATGCAGGCTTGTGGCGCCTCCAACCAAGTGCCAATTGGTTGAGTGCCATGGAGGACTAGAGTTACCATTATGCCTCCTTTCTCTTTTTTAGTAACCTAAGCTCTTTGAAATCGGACTAAGGGTATATGGGATACAGTCGTTTTGTATTTATGAATGTCGCTTTGGTACCTTTATGAATTTCTAGCTCTTAAAATACTTGAATCACAAATAAACTGGAAATTACTTTTATTAAACTCATTGCCATTTTTATTTTGTTTAGAGTTATTTAAACTCAAACCTAACAAGTGAATTCTTCTACTTGTATTTCCCAACTTTGTTCAACCATCTTTGATGAAGTCTTCTGTAACGGTTTACTGTTGATCGTGATTTTCTCTAAACTAACTTCCTTCGATTTGCTCAAGCTTCTGATCTAAACACTTTTACTCTTCTACCCAGACCTTTATTCTAGCGGTTGATTGAGTATGACCGTGCGGTGGTCGACCTGCTACTCTTTATTCGCTCGTCTGTTTAGGGTATCTGCTAGTCGTGCTTCCTAAGCTTCAGTTTTCTTACGTGTTTTTAATGCTGATTTCTTCTTTTATTTTTTTCGGTTTAAACGTTTTAGTTGCCCCAGCGACCAGAAGCCAAACAGCAATTCTACGTGCTCAGACAGGACCAACGAGTAGCAATAGGCAGGCAGACAACCGCACACACACACTCCCACACACACACACACTTAGTTTGGGAAATGTGTTCGGAGTGTGCACATTTCCAGCTCAATTGCGCGCTCAATGAATAATTTAGTTGGAAATTTCGGCGCACTTTTTGTGTGAAAATGCGGTCTATACAGTTATTTGAGTGCAACAGCTAACAACCAACATGCTTTCCCCTTTCCTCCTTTCCCCTTTCCCACCCTCTGCTCAGTCAGTCATAAAATTTATGCGTTTTTCCTTACAGTTTTTCTCATTTGGCAAGCGTCGCGTCCCGACGCATCGCTTATTCTTCATTTTTCTTTAACTTTTTTTTTTGTTTCGTTCGGGAGTTTTGCTCTCGGTTGCCTCATAAAATGCCTTGCGCAACAGTTGAAAAATTCTAAGCGCGCCACAAAGGCTAGAGTATCCACTTCCACTTGCCAACCATCAGCCACCTCCAGCCGCCCACCTCCAACCCACATTACCCATCCGTTACCAAGTGCACTTCGCTGGCGTTGCCATATCAGCGCCATAAATAAATTTTCCATGTTTGACTTTTGGCGAAATGGCAAAAAAATTAAATAATAAAAAATACTGCATGATGTGGTGGCAGTTGGAGGCGTTGGCATAAACTTGCTTTAGGGCATGTCACGTGTGTGTGTGTGTGTGCAAATTACTTTTACGACTGCAAACGCTTTCTGCGGTTTAACAGAATTTCAGCAATAATACAATGTAATAAAATAAAGTACCTGAAGTTCTTATAAGATAAAACTACAAATTAGAGATCAATTTTCCTAATTGGAAAACTGTAAAATAAATCGTCATTTCTTCAAATCTTGCACTGAAGCCTCACTTCAAAAAAGATTTGACTGTTTTTAATCCCTTCTTTATTCAGGCTTTAAGTAAAAAGCCAAATAACCAGCTTATATTTTATTTTTTGCAACCTTTGCAAACATTAAATCCAATGAAAATCAAAAGAAAACTTTAAGCTTTTCCAAACGAAATAAAATAATTGCCAAGTCATAAAATGGACCATTTGCTGAGCCGATTGTCCAGTGATGCGCATAACCAGAGCTTGAAATATGTATTTTAAAGACTCAGAAATGCCAGTTTTAGGCATTTTGAATGGACTTCGATTGTAGGTTAACTACGTCTAAATGAACCCACACTTTGAACAAACATACACAGAGCCCTAGTAGAAGTCCTGGCTCAAAAATATATATGCAGAGCTCAGAGTTTGTCTTCTTAATTAGTGGCCAAGTAACAGAAACTGAAGAAGCTTCACACAAATCCCACAGACGGTCCTTGTCCTGTGTCTATATATATATAAGTGTGCATATAAATGTGTTGGTTTATATATGTCTATATCTGTGCTGACTGTCGAATTCAATGGCTTTGTCAGCTGTGTGTCTGTGGTATCTTTTAGTATGCAGCTGTCTGTTCAACATTTTCAGCAGGCACGTGTTTGCTTTGTGCGGATTATGATTATTATATGGCAATTATGCGTTTGTCTTTTGTCAATTTTGTAATAAGTGAGATTGCCTTAAGTAAATGCTAAGCCGCAATTTGTCGCAATTTGAAAATGACGCTTCACAATCACAATCAAATTGAAATTTACTCATGCGAAATTTTATTTATCTTCGAAATGTTTGTGACAAGTGCTGCAGTTGGCATTTGGTAAGACTGACATTTCAAATTGGTATTAAAATCGATAATTATCTTCAGAGTGTTTCAGCCACTAAACAATATGCTGCAATTTGAGGCTAGACCTGATAAGCTGGACACCAGCTACCCTCTACCAGACACCAGTCACCAGACGGAGAGTGTTCGCCGTCCGAGCACCTTCAATAGACAAATTAACATTTCGACAAAGGCAACCTAATCAAATGTCACAATCACGCATGCGGCTGTCCAGCTCCTGGTCAGAATATAGTCAAACCCTGTAAACTGGCCCAGCTCCAGCCCTTGCTCCAACTCCAACTCCATCCCGAACGCAGCCTGGCTACAAGTGACATTTTGTTAGACTTGTCGGACTACGGTGTCGGCCAGTTCCTGGCATTGGCCACTTTTTGTAGCCCCTTCGCATAACTTTCACTCTTGTCAGTTGCAAATTACGCCGCACGTTCGCCTAGGACAAGGAAGGAAGAGACGGCACGAAGCGGCCAGAGATGTCGTAATTTAAAGCTTATTTTGACACTCCCTGCCTGTGGCCATTGCCTGGGACCTGCCTCACCAGCAGCTCCAACAACTCCAGCAACAACAACACTAACACCCAATTTGCATCTTTCAAAATCGTGTTTTGTTACATTTTGTGGATGCGCAAAAATTTGCATACGACAATTAACACTCCAAAAGGCGCGCACGACGGCCAAGGAGGAGAGCGAGGACACGAACGAGGGGGGGACGAGAGGTCGGAGGAGTGCGGGCGGTGATGCTCACATGTGTCGTATCTAAGGCTGCAACACCAGCAGAAGCAGCTTATTCTGCATGCCGAGGCAGTGCAACAAACGTTGCAGGCGTTGCACGTACAGCGTTGCGTATGCGTAATGTTGTCTACCCCATTGACAACACCAACAGAGACAACAACGAATTTGTTGCAGTTGTTGCAGTCCCACCACAGCCATAACAGAGAATTGAGATATGTAAATGCTTAGACTTCAAAATTGCTATTTTAAGGGAAGAATTTGAAGTGAAGAAGTAGCAAAGAGGAAAAGGGAGAAAAGAGGAAAAGGCAAGAAGCAAGTGGTGTAGACCGGGTTCAACTGTCACAAATTCTATTACTCAATTTTGTAGTAGCTAAACAAACTAATGAGGATTTTGTAATATTTGTCAACAAACACATTATGTAGTTTTTCAAGATTAAATTAAGAAATCATTATATTTTTAAAGCATTTGCTTAAAAAAGACAAAGTGTGTCAAGCTATGGATATTAAGCTATCTTAAAATGAATAAAAAATAGATAAATGCAAAATAAACCTTAAAATATTTGAGGTATTAAATGAATGGATTTAAATTTGCATGGAAATTAAAATAATAATTTAAAATATTAGTTTTAATTAGGAAAAAAAAATTAAAACTTCTAAAACTGTTATTTTAACATACTTTCTCTTCAAAATATGTTTTGAATTTAACAGAAATGATCGTAAAACAATGAATTGCATTAATTGTTTGTATATTAAATATAATTTATTTTTTTTTTTAATATTTTAAATTTAATAAAATTGAAATACAATAAGTATATTTTTTAAAACTTATTAAATAAATACGAAAGCAAATGATAAATGAATCTAAAATCAACTAAATATGATTGCTAGAGTGTAAAGTGTTTTATTATTTATAATACTTATATATTATTGTAATATATATATAAAAGACAAGTAAGAAAGGGTACAGTCGAGCGAGCCGACTATGCAAGACCGTGTATTTCATATAAGTGCTCATTTTGCAAAGAAACATCGGACTAGAAGAAGCAGCAGAGTGATTCATACTTACATAAAACAGATATTTGCAGATGTATGACTAATACTTAGAATATTATTTATCCCTTAATCGGTGACGTACAAATAAATATATTAATAAAATCAACACTTATCCTTTGTAAGGACAATACCTATAAGTAAATTAAGAGCCGCAATCAGCCGCAAATACTTCGCAGAACAGCCACCACCCACAAGCACATTCAGCTGTACACAACACACACACACACACACACACTCAGACATCGAGTGACAGACAATTGTCGCGGTGCTTCCCAAAGGGTTGATGCTGATGGTGAGTGGAGGAAGAGAAGGGAAAGGAGGAAGAACAGGGAGAGAAAGGGGAGCTGTGTGACAAATGGAGGGTTGAGCGATTGTTGTTTGATGCTCAATGCCAAGAAATGTCATGATAAGCACACACACATACCCACACACACATACCCAAACACACATACTAACACACGCACACGGATAGATACATACACAGTTGCACTTAATACGCTTAATTGACTTTCATGTATGCACGAGTGAGTGCAGCGACACGAGTGAAGTGACGTGCAACGTTCAGAGTCAGGGTCCCCACTGGCAAAAGGGGGTGTGGCAGGGCGCGGGGCAACAAGAACACATCTGACGGCTGCTGTGTATACTTGTTGGCCAGGATGCTGCGTCACTGAGCTAAGAACTGATGCCATTTAATGCAGACTGATGACGCAAGGGATGTCATTATTAGCTAAAAGTCAACAGATGAAAGTTAAAATTCTATCGATAAATTTAAAGGTGCGACTGTCTTTAAAACTTTCAAATCTATGAATTATAAATGAGTTCATAATATTTTACATAAGCAAAGTACAAAAATTCATACAAAAATGATCAAACCTATCAAGTAAAATCAGCTTTTAATGTTCAGTTTCGATAGCAAGAAATTAAACGTAATAATAATGAATAAATTGATTAAATGTTACATGGATTTATTTAAAATTTACGAGAAACAATTGAAAAATTGGTTTAAATTCGAAAGGAAAATGAACTTACCTAAATTAACTATTAATTAATTGATCAATTTATTTAACTAATTTTTTTTAATATTTTCAGTTTAAATAAATTTTTATAATTTACTCTTTTATATATTCATTTATATTAATTTTACTTATACATATAACTTTATTTTTTGATTAATATTCACGACTGCTTTTAGTCTGCGTTAGTAAATAAAATAAAAATAAAATAACCGTCTGAACCAATTTTCATAACAAGAACCTTCTTCTAAAAATTGGCTTATAAATTTAATTAAAGTAAAATAAAATTTTAAAATGTTAATAAATCACTTTATGTAAGACAAAAACATAAATTTAAATATTCAATAAATTTATATATTCTCTACGTTTGTTTAAAACTGATACCAAAGCTATAATCACAGGGAGAATTTAAATTTAACGACGAACGAACATGTAACATAGTCAAACATATTGTCAAAAGGCATTTGTAATCGCACACAGGGTGCTTACTGGAGCTGAGCTCCCACATCCCTGGATACACTCACTGTAAAGGGTTTCGACAGAGGCACACATTCAGTCGCATTTAATCACTATTCACTTCATTGAATCACTTATTCAGTTTCAGTATTGTGTGAGTCCAAAAATGCCAACACATCTACCCACATGCTCTCATCCGCTCTCTCTCTCTCTCTCTCTCTCTCTCTCTCTCTCTGTCCCTCAGTTGTCTGTCTCAGTTGCACTCATTGGCAGCTTAACTAAAGGGTGGTGTTTGCATTGTGTGGATTTTGTGGCTCTTTTGCAGCACTCTGGCTGTGTGTGCATGTGTGTGCGAAATGTGTGTATTTGTGGGCTTGTCAATCGCATTTGACAGTAAACTGTTCAATGCACATAACTTGACAATTATGCAAGCATTTTTCATGGTCTTAATCCTGTCATATTAGTGGGTTTCCTCTCCAGTTTAACGACGAAATGAGTATCGCAAACTGTGTCAAGTTTCGAGGGTTTCACTGACTGCACAAATAGTGTCGGTAATAATGTGAAATGGAGGAAGTGGAAAGCGGGCTATCACTCTCCCATTGAAATCACATGTGTTTAAAAGAACTCAATTAATAAAAAATTGTATTTTACCATAATTTATTTATATATTTTTGAACTCTTTATTTAATGTCCTTTAAAACATTGTGAAAATCTGTGTGTAAGCAGACACGTGTTTGTTTATTGCTTTCTTTCTCTTTCTCTTGCTCATGCCTCGCATAATTCTCAAGTGCATTAAGTCCTTTTTGACTTCTGCTTTTCTTGCACTTCAATGGCATCAAATGTGAGCCTTTCTCAGGTTTCTCTCTGCTCTGTTCTGTCTATTGTGTGACTCAGTGTCCCAGTGTCTACTCTGTTTTGTGCCTATTTGTCTTTCCACCAGCATCGCCTCGAATAAAGTCAATGTCAGGCAGGCTTCAAGTGAAACTCAATTACACACACAAACACACGCACACCTGTACAACAAACAGAGAGACACACAAGAGACTCAGACTACAGACACATACATCACTTTTATTTATTTACATACCAAAATAAGGAATAAACTCGGCTCAAGCGTTGGAATTTTAGTTACTCTTTTTCTTTTAATATTAAAATGAATTGCACATGAAATAATTTTAATTTTAACTGTAATTTTTGGTACTTTGAAGTTTTAAGTTTTTACACAAAAACTTTCTTTTAAATTTTGAAGACTTTTAGAATTCAAGTGTACCTTAGTTTTTGTAGAGTATTAAAATTTACTCGGCGCTTTCAATTCGCCTTTCTCCGTTTCTTTAACTTTGTGTTTATGCGAAGGCACAACAAAACACACAATGACACTCAGTTGCTACACGGCGCATGCTGCATGCTTCATGCTGCATGTTGCTGTTGCTGTTGCTGCAGCTGGCGCATAATGAGCGCAAAAACATCCTGTGTTGATTGTCTGCGTTGGCAGGACTCGTCCTGCTGCCATACTCGCAATGTTTGCCAAGATTTGTGCGCTTTTAGCGAGGCGACATTCAAGTTGTTTCCCTTCCCCCCCTCAACTTTTTTTCTCCATTTATTTATATGTGTACACATATCTATTTTGTGACTTTTTAACACAGGACATGAATGCGAATGTCTCTAGAATGTGTCAGTGTGTGTGTGAGTGTGAGTGTGTGTTAGTCGGCATGTCGCCAGTTTGGTGATGTCGCTTTTGACGCTGCCTCCCGCTGCGTTTTGCGACATGTGTCGCATTCGCATTCGCATTCACATTCGCATTCTTCGTATCCTGCCAAAGTTAAATGGATCTCGTAATTGTTGTCATGGCCTCTCGTCGCAGTTTGCCCTTGTCAAGCTCATCCTTGCTTTTGCTGCTTGGTCTTGCTGCTCCTTACTGCTGCTCCTTGCTCTCCTTTCACGCCTTAATTGTTTTCTTTCGCATTTGAGGCGTAATTTTTTATAGAAATTGCGGTTTAATTGCTGCATTTTAAACGCAATTGAAAAGGCATTGAGCGCACGTTTGCACTCTGCGTCATGGCATGTCCTTTCAAAAGGATAACGTGACATTTGCTCTATGTACTCTGAACTCCTGTTGTGTGCGCGCTTCTTGCTTCATTCAACCATTTTTGGGGTTGCTTCGTGTGCTGAGTGTGTGTGTGTGTGTGTGTGGGTGTGGTAAGTGTGAATATGTGTCTACTGACAGGTTAGACAAACACTTTCAGAGCCAACACTTGACATGCACAGCATCGAATTCTTGGCTTGCATTGAGATCAGTGTTCTGTGTTGGCATTTACCTAGGCTGTAAGTGAAAAACGTTTCTAGATTTGAGATCTCTCAACCTTTATTATGCTCTGATTACAGTAACTATGAAAAGTTGGTGCTCCTAATTGAGTTGGTCAAACAATTAACAAGAATCAAAGTACAGTCGGGCTCACCGAACACAAGATACTCCGTGAGAAATGCGGTCCTGCCTTCAGATTATAGAAACCTTCACTTTGCGTGCTAAATCAATCAGAAATCCAATTGATTCTATTTAACACAACTCGAACTCGCTACCCGATTATTTACTATCATAGCTTGAGTTCATTATAAATTTATCGATAAGGAATCACTTAAATGAACTAAGATTGGTGAATAAAAACAAAACGCGACAAAGGAAGAAGAAGCTCCATTTTTTCTCACATTTCCGCCGATTTGTCCAATCCGAACCAAATTTGGTATGGATAATTATAGTAGTACTTTAAACATAATAACATGTGAATTTTCTCGATAGCTTATTATTATTATTTTCAAAGTAGTTTATGTACCAAATTAGGTGTTTCTAGCTGTTACCATCTCGGATATCTCGGACTTCTTTTCGACTTTAATCCCAAATTTCACAAACTAAACTATGAATAAATTCTTAACACTTCACGATTTGCATAAGAGCCTAGAGTAAGTTTATATTCCAAACAAATTTATTTAAGTGTTTAATTTAATTTATTTTAAGTGAAACGCAAAATAAATTCGAAAATAAACTGCCAAGTCTTAAACACATTTAATTTATATATAACATCCAATTAACAAAGTAGTAAAAATTAGCGGAAACCTTAAAGCTTTTCAAACCCCGCTCAAACTCATCTCACACGCCCTATGAAATCGCGATTTAAAGTGCTGCTGAATCTGAAATCCAATCTGAACGATTCAACTGTAATCAATGCCAATTCAATGGCAACATTGTCAGTTCAGTGCAATGCATTAAAAATCTAGTGCACACTAAAAACGCATGCAAATACGGATCCAGCAGAATTCCCCTCCAATTCAATCATCTGTATCCACATCCGAATCCCAATTCCAACGGTTCAGTCCCTCGACAGTTGCTGCAATTTTCCATGCATTTTCATTTGTGCCGTTAAAAAGTCTTTTTCCCTTGACTTTTTTATGCGATTCACAAACAGCCACTGGGGAAATTGTTGGCTGGTAATGAAACGTCTATAAAATTCAAATGAATGCACACAAATCGCAAATCATTTATCATAAAAGAGCATTGCATTTCCGTTTTTTCACTGCATTCTTTTTTTGTTCAATTTTCCTTTGCTTGAGACTGATTCAGGTCTATCTACTTATCAAATCAGTAGCAGCTAATCGAGACTTACCTGAGCAACAAAATGTGTCCAGAAGAGCTGTAAGAAAAGAAAATAAAGCCACATTACCAAAAGGGATCAATGTAAACCCAAATCACTATCAATGTCGGCAAACATGTTACGTATACGTTATTTATTTTGCACCGCCTGCAAATTCATAATTCAATTCACGTTTTCAGCAAGTTTTTAATTATTTAGGTGAAACTCAATTGCCAGTTTCCGGAAAACAGTCATTAGGCGAGTGTTTTCCAATAAAAAAGGAGTTGCCACAACAGACATTTCGAAGGCTATAAAATAATATTAGTCTGTCAAAATAAAGTGTTGGGCCATAAATTTTATTTTAAACTCAACATTTTGCCATGATTTGTGATGAAGGTGAGTTGTAACTATGTAAAGCTTATAAAGAAAAATATATAAATTAGTTTATTCACGATTAAAGTAAACCAAATGGTACTTTCACAATAGTTAATATAATCTTTCCTTTCATTTAAATTAAAAAAGTATTTGGAGTTGTAAAAACGGAACATGTTAAACTTTTACAAAACGGACAACTGATATATGATCTCTGGGCTTTAAACCTATAAATAAACTGTGTTGATTAAATGAACGCCGCCCAGGAGAAAAAGTGGTTTGGCTCGGAGAAAACTGGCCTGAACTGGACTGGACTGGCGGGTTGGACTGTTAGACATTTGGCGCCTATTAATTACCAACTACAGCTCGAACTTCAACTCCATCATCCAGTCCACAAATAGTTGACGTTATTTATGAGCTAATACCTAAACTAAAACAGCGCTAAATTGTTAACGATTTATATAAGATTTAACACGTTAAGAAACAACTCGAGTGTCCAGTTGAACAACGTTTGTCTTTGGCATCATAAAGAAGCCAGTAAAAGCTATTTTACATCCTCAATGTTTTGTTTTTGTGTGCAGGGAATTAACCATCAAATTTGCTGCTCATTATGCATAAAGTGAATTTAGCATGGACAGGTGTATAGAGGTGTGCATAAGTACATTAAAAGAAAATGGCAAAAAGTACAAGTTGCTGCAAGATTTGTTTATTGTCCAACAGCTTCGCCTATAACGATTGGTCGAATCCTGATTCACAAGTTTTTTATTTACATTTTCCACTAAAATTCACAAGTTAGGAAATTATAATTTGAAAATAAAATAATATTGAAATGAAATCAGTTAAATAAAATGGCAATAATTTCATGATTTGCTGTATTGATGTTAAAACTAATATCAAACCGATTCCCTCAATTATTAGCTACATATGTAGACTTGCAACTTGAAATTTATTTCTGCCCTTTACAAATTTTGGGCCAAATTCAGCCAGCAATAAATTTAGTCTATGCAAAAATCGAACTGACGATGGCAAGTTTATGAGCTCAATCTATATCTGGTTAATGGAGAGGAGCACACACAAAAGAGAACGTGAAAAGGGCTAAAGAGATGCCGGACTGGCCGGAAAGAGACTGCACAGCAGGCGGCCACACTGGATGCTGCCTCAAAGGCAACAAATTCAAGTGGCAACATGTTTCGACAACAACAGCTACAACAAACACGACGGCTGGCCCAGCGGCAATGCGAATGTTGTCGAGCAGCAGCAACAGCAACAACAACAACCTCAGCAACAACAACAAACAAGTTAAGACTTCTCCCTCAACTCTGGCGCAGCTATTGAAATCTGCTTTGCTGATTGACGTCGAATGTTGTGGTTTCGGTTACGATATTTGGTACCAAAATACAAGCAACGTTGACGGTCTGTCGACCCGCTCTAAAGCAAAAGTGGCAGCAGCAGCAACAGCAACATCCACTACAACAACAACAACAGTTGCAGTGGCAACAGTAGTTGAATAGGAAGTTCAGAATCCGCAAATGTTGGCATTTTGTTGCTGGCCAAGTTAGTTTTGGCATTGTGATTGGACTGCACTTGGAAATGGATTGAAACACAATTGAAACTCTGTCTTTGTTGCAACTCAAAATGCTACAATCCATTAAAGCCGAATCCAATGCAAATTTGCCTGCATTATCGGGTATTGCAACTTCACTTAGAACTGTAGTTACATATCAATTCATTTTAATTTATCACATTCACTTCTCAACGAAAACCTATCTCATGATAAATAAAATATTTTAAAATCTGTTCACTATATATGTATTCACTATGTATACATAAAATATTATAAAACAAAATTTTATTTTTATTACTTTTTAGTATACTGAAAATAATATAAATCAAACACATCCCATAAATATAAAATATTTAAAAAATCTTTTCACTCTTTATACTCTTTATTATACCAAAAATATTATAAAATAACATTGTACCTCTACAAAAAAACACATAACATAGAATGAACATAAAACAAATAAATACATTAATCTAATTAAATGGTATTGTGAATCGTTGATAATTTTTCAATTTAAATGATATAAGCTTTTAGTAAAATAAATGATTTGAAACATCAACAAATTCATTACTTTAATAAATATTTTTTGTATAGAAAATACCAACAGCTGACAAATTATTAAATATTTAATCCACGCTGTTGATAATACTTAAATATCTACTCAGCTAAAAAAGCAATTTAAATTATAAAACACTTCTTTAAAGTAATTAATTAAAACAATATTAAGCCCCAGAAACTCTTAATATGGACAAAACTGAATAAAATTAAAAAAAGGCACTGAAAGGGTTAAAAAAATAATATTTTATTTTCTTACAAAAATTTAAGTAATTGGTACAAATTGCGCAAGATTTAAATTTTATTTATAAACATATAAAATAGATAAATATACAATTAATAATGTAGCTAATGAAATGGTAATGCTTAAATTTATTTGACAAATGTTTTTATTAATTCAACTTAAGTAAATAGAAAATATGGCAACTTTTATAGGATATCCACCGACTCGACTTTATTGTCGCCTCGAAATTAAACATAAATTTTAGTTTACTTTTATGGCTTCGTTATAATTTCATAAAACGATACAGTTTTTATACGTCTTTAAATTTTCTTTATATTTTAAAATTTTACAGTTTTTGGTTGACTCTAAATCAGTAAATAAATAAATATACTAATAAAATATTTAATTCGTATATTATCAATTTATATTCAATATTTCCACAGTTTCATATACCTTTTATCACGCTGTAATGATAATAATTAATTGAATTTCACAGTTTCTATGTTTCAAATTGAATTTAAGTATTCGTTTTTTCATAGAGAAAGTTCTAGTTTTTTACGCACTTAAGAGTCCACTTAATAACAATAACTTAATTTTGAAATTCTCACTCGGTTTATCTATCACTAATTGCTTGTTCAACTTTTTAACACGATTTCTACTCAGTTAAGCGGCAGGCAAAAAAGATTGCGGACTAGGAAGCTGGAAAAAAACGCGCGCGCAAAGGAAACGCAGCGATTCGCGTGCGCTGGCGACTCTGGTAAGTTAACGGTAATTCAGCGTAAGCATCGATAGCGACTGCAAAAAATTACATACGCGAAATATTTTGCTTTATTCTGCGGCTGCGACTGTTTTGGCTGCTATGCTGCTACTGAGCGCTAAATTTGATGAAAGCGCGACGACAACGACGGCGGCGACGACGACGACGACGACGATGGCAACAAACGGCGACGACGAGAACTACGATGCAGCAGCGAGAAACGAGAACCGCACGTAGAGAATGTCAAATGGAGACTGAAGCGAGCATGAGCCTGAGCAGCAGGTGCAGCAGCAGAAGCATTTGCAATGAAATGCCCTTCTTATGCGAACTTCCAAATGTTTCTGTCCAACCGTTTCCCGCCTGCCCCCAAGCCATCTTGCGTTAGCTAAGAACAACGTCAGCGCCAATAGTTGCACTCGACGTCAGCGTCAGAGCTAGCGCCAGCGTCGCAGTTTGCAGTCAGCGTCATTGCTGTCGTTGCACTCAACAAATGTTCGGCCAAGCGCTTTGTTCTTGCTCTGTTCGGTTCGCTGATAACTTCGTAACGACGAAGACGACAACGACGACGCCGACGCCAGCGGCAAAGAAGAACACGTTCACGCAGCCGACAACTGCAGAAAGTGCCTAACAAGATGAAAAAGCAAAAATACAAAAACCGAAGTTGTTTTGCGGTGGGCGAAAAGTCCAAGAAGCTGTTAACTAACCGACTGTTATTCGCTCCACTGTTAACTTAACAGTTGAGACAGTTGCGTGCTAGCAAAAGCAGGAAATCAACTTCGGAAGTGCAACAAATGCAACGCAACATAGTCTCTTTCTCTCATTAACTGTCGCTCTTGCTCTCTTTGCTGCAACCGAAGAGTGCGCATTAAGAGCACGGAGATGCAGAACAGTGAAAGTGAAAATTAATACCCAATGGTGAAATAATGCTATAACAGTTGCATTTAAAACGTAAGCTTAAGTTGATGACAATTAAAATGTTGCTAAATATGTAACATGTATTCACAAATATTGCAAATACGCAGTTTATTCTGTTGCCATATGTTTTGCTTACTTCATAACAACAAAGCTTGAGTTGTTCTCAAGAGCGCGAACACATGTTTTCTCTTTGCATGTGCTCGCTCTTAACTTGCACTGCTACAAAACTAAGTACTCAAAGGCTGCGCTCTTTTCATGACCCACCAGCGCGCGCAAGCTCAACTTGAGTTGAGTGGTTTGTGGAGTCATTTACTGTTCCCAGTATGTTGGCAGTGGTGGCAAAAATATTGTGACTGCTGCTGTATTTTAATTGTTTAAGTATTTAATAAATGTAGCAAAAGGAATGTAAAGGAATACTTTAATTTTTTATATTTTTATTATTATTTTTTTAATTATTTTATTTTACATAAGTATTTAGATGTTTGTTAAAATTGTTTTGATTATAAATATTAATTTTATTAGGTTTCTGACTTTTTGCTCTGCGTCTCTCTCTCTCTTTCTCAGTCTCTGTCTTTCTCTCTCTCTCCCCCTCTTTCTCGCTCTCTCCCTAGCTGTTTTTACTGGTCTGCTTAACAAACAAATTAATGATTCTGCAGCTCAACCGCATTTTGCGGTGTTGTCGCTTGGTAGATAAGCTTTAGATCTACATATATACTAGGATACATGAAAATATATCTATACCTAAAATTATGTATATGTATTGGTGTCTGTCTAAGCCAAAATTGCAAAATGTGCATACGGAATATTAATAATGAAAGCCGCGAGACAAACAGTTAAAGAAGTAGCGAGCATTTTCTTCAGTTTTCCTTCTACGGAGGAAAAGCATGTTGCATGCTGCATGCGGCAAGTGGCAAGAGAGTACAGTGGGCAAAGTGGGTACAGTGAAGTCACCTTTCTGTTGCCGCATTATAAATTTCAGTCATGTTTCTAATAACTTTGAATTAATCATCTTTCCTGGTTTTCCTTTTGCGGCACGCACAAACTTCCGCCAGCGCTAGATGGCGCTGTCTGACACTTAAAGCCACAACCGCATAAAGTCAATGAAAATTGTGAGGCGAGACGAGAGCGTCGAGTTTCGGAGGAATTTGGAGGGAGTGCACCAAATGAAATGTAATCCACATGAAAATTGCCTTGGCTTATGCAAAATGTGACAAAGTTGAAGAAAACTCGAGTTTTTTTACGCTTTTCTCTTTTTGACTGCGGTCCTACGTTTTTATTTTTTTGTATCTGTGTATTTAAAATGCACAGCATCACAACTCCCACCTCCATGCTCTGCTTAGCTTCTCATTCTTCTTCGTTGGTGTAAATTACAGCAAACATTGCGCATACGCCGCGTTGTTTGCCGTGACATGAGACGACTCGGAGCTGTTTGTTTGTTTGCTTGTTGGTTTGCAAATTATTATTATTATTATTGAGCAAGCTAGTCAAGTCTAGACTTCCCCTTTCCTCCCTCTTTACCCCACGCACCTCTTTGAATAAAACTTGAATAAATTTCGGTTTGTATTTTGATAACTTGAAACTTTGTCTTTCAGGTGGAAAACTGCTTTTCCTGCAATCTACTTGGCACACTTCATCATCATTAGCACAGTGCTAAGTTATTACCTCTCCGCTTCCCCCTTTCCGCACTTCCTATGTTGTGGCATAAATAATTTGGTATTTTTGCTCTGCGCGCAGATTTTCGCTACATTTAATTATATAATTTGTCTTTTTTGCCAACTTTATGCGCTGCACAGATTATTTATAGCTGAAGAGCAAGATCTAGCATCAAATTAGTTGAAAATACTTCAAGCTGAATTTATGATGCCAAAGGTGTTCACAAATCTGGCAGAGAAGTTATGATTCTTAGGCCACTTTAAGTGAGGGATTAAGGGAACTTAGTGACGGAGTTTAAATGCAATGTGCTTGAACTTTGTAATACTCAAACAAACATCAGAAAATCTGTTATTAGGCTATACCTTATATAGGTTAAGGTTAAGATAGGTTACCTTATATATGTATCTGATAAAAAAAATAAATTTATTCATCAGCATAAAATTGAATGAAGCTGTTTTAAACTCTTTAAAGCCTTTAACTTTAAACTAGCACAGTTAAAGTTCTTAAAGTTGCCTTCCTTATACACTCCCTTTAAATAAAGTTTAAGCTGGGGAAATGTCGATAAAAGTTTGGGAAATTAACAAATTGACAGTTATCAAAAGCCGCAGTCAAACCATTAACAAGTTTTTCTCGTGTAATACGCCGCAGGAATTGACAATTCGAGATACATATACTATTTCTGGCTGTTGTGCTGGTTTCCTGACTTCTTTGCCCCCGCCCTTCCGGTTAAATAAATTATGAGCTGTGGCGACAAGGTGTTAAGGGCCAAAAATTAGAACTCAAATACGGCCCATGGCACGCGCCTATCAAATAAACTTTACTTACGTTTCGAATCGATTTCGTTTTGCTTTTATTTTGTTGTTGTTTTCGGTTCAGTTTCGATTCAAAGATGGGTTAAGGGGAAGGGATAAGGGTTAAGGTCCACAGACCCATTGACAACTGCGCATCGTTAGCTACACAAAAAAAAAACCCCAAAATCGTTGTCGGCTTCTTGTCATTCATGTTGTTTCCCTGAGAAGTGCTCTTAACTTTTGCTTGTTTTTCTTTTATTTGGTGTTTGTTATTTCGAATTTTCTTTCCACGATTCTCGCGGAAATTTGTCACGAATTTCGTGCTATTTTAATGATACTTGAAAAGTCGTTGAGTGGACGACTGTTTAGAAAGCTTTTTGGATATTTAAGAACACACTTACTTCCAATCTGTCACCTCGTTGCTGAACAACTGACACTTTAAGCGACCTTAGTGCCCTGTCCATTTACAAGTCGCAACTGGCATAACGTTTGCTTAATCAGCAAAAATATTTAATATCATTGAATTCTGTATAGAAACGACAAAATAAATTCATGAAAAGTCGCTGGACGATAGTGCATACGAGTGGAAAATTGGGAAATTGGAAAATTGCATTTGTCTGTGCATTTCCGCCATGTTCTGCTGCTTGTTGTGATGAAATTTGGGAAAACTATAAGACAAACAAATGCCTGCAGATTGGTAAACAATTGCGAATGCAATCGAAAACTGTAACCTTGCAGAAATGCGGAAAAGTAGACAACAAAGGAGGGAACATTGCACGGTATTCAGTTTTTCTATTTAATTAATTTATATAATATATATGAGTTCTCCAACGCAGTAGACGTAAAAGAAAAACTTGCGAAAATTAAGATCTTTTTTAAAAAATGGTTAAATCCTTATCATCTCAGTTTTATCTGTGCTATAGTGAATTTTTTAACATCATCTTTAATTTCTTTAATTTTTTTTAAATTTTTATGTGCAGCTAAATTATGTGTGTATAACAAAAAACTTGTTTTAGCCAAATTTATAAATAAGTTTCATGTATTTTAAAAATTAAAATCTAAATCAATTTATTCAATAGTTGAATGGAAAGCTTAAAGTTTAAAGGCGCATTTAAATGTATATAACTATTATATGTCTCAGGATCAAAGGACGATTTCAGGACCTTAAAGTAGAACATATTATTTTTTTTGTCCCGAATATTCGGATGTTCTTTGTGTGGAGGTGAGTTTATTTCGTTTATATATTGCTTTTTGCTAGTAAATGTTTGGCTTTTTTATAACTGAGCCTACGATAATTAAGAAGTTAACACTCATTATTGCTTTGATAGAAAACAATTACATTTAATGTTAATGAATTGCTTTAAATACAATAAATTTTGATTGACGTCTTTAATTTTCTCACATTTGTTTACGAACACTTGTCCTTAAAATGCCATTTTAAATTGGTTACTATGATTCAGTACCCAATAAGCCATTATTTAATTGCTTACTAATTATTATTAAATGAAAACACTTCATATATTACCTTAATTGAAATATTTAAATACATTTTTTGGCAACACTTTTCTGTCTTACCGAAAATTAAAATAAATTGCTTTAATTATGCCTTAATTTGTATACCTAATATAAACCTATAGTAAAGCATTGCTCATTTTCACTTTAATAGCTTGACTAGCTGAATAACTGACTGGCTGACTGACTGACTGGCTGAGTGATGGAGTGGTTGAATCAACGGGATTCATGCAAATGTGGCCCATATAAGTATGCTATAAAATGTGTTAAATTGTCTGCGTGTATGTAAGTTGCTGTATAGGATTGTTTGAGTGTGTGTGTATGCCGCAGAGCCGTGCTGGGAATGCGACTCTACGACATGCAAATTACACATGCTCAGCGCTTATAATTTCTAATTAATTATGCTATAAACGCCGTTTCTTGTGGTCATTTCTAGAACGCCATCAACATGCAAATATTCCAATAATTACATACGAGCCACGGTCAGTAGCCTCATCTGTGTATGTTTATAAGTGTGTGTGTGTGTGTGTGTGTATTAACCCAACAGTACACTGTTAAGCATTCGGCATTTGCTGCTGAAGTATGGCAGGTGTATTTTATTTTTATTGCCCTTCAACTCACAACGTTCTCAACTCTTTTGTTGGAATTTTTGCAAGAAATTCGCATAAGTTGCAGCTGCGTTGAGGGTTGCGTTAGTAGTAGACGATGGCAACAGCTGATGTACCGTGGAACAAAGTAACAAAAAGTGGTTCAAATTTAAAAACATAATACAATAAGTTAAAACTTTTTAAATTTCAATATATCGCTTTTGAAGCATTGCAAATAGTTCTCGATATTCTTGTAATTTTATGAAAATTATAATAACCATTATTTAAAGATTATATTTTTGAAATTTACATGATCTTCCAGCCCACTGTGCGAATGCGATGTAAAAATGAAATTTTTTTCCAGCCCTTTATTTTTTCAATTTCTGTTCCATGCTTTTGTCTCAACATTTCCTTCGCGATTTTTCTTTCTTTCCTTCATTTCTCTTTGCTTTCTTTTTTGTGTGGAATATTTTAACTAATGAGCTGCAATTTGTTACAAATGGCAGTGGCATCGACATAGCTGTCGAAGTGTTGCATGTGTCGCCAGTTGCCACGATGCATTAAAGTTGCGCATACGACACGTATAGCCATGGATGGAAGGCAAAGCAAAGAAGGAGAAGAAAGAGCCCATTAAAGCTACTGCAGACATGCTTCAAAAGGCGACCGAGCGTAAGAAAGTCATCAAATAGTTTGAAACAGCGGCAGGATACGATGCGATATACAAGGACTTGTTACAAAAACTTGAAGGACAGGCGACAGCCAGTGACTAACGCTGATTGAGGCCATGATACGAAAAGTTCAAACAAACAGCGGCAGTGGCAGTAGTAGTGGCAGTAGTAGTGGCAGCCGCAGTTGCAACAACAGTTGCAGTGAAACTTTGCTGTCAAATGAAGCAGGCCAAAACAGGAGCTGAAACTTGGCCAGCTTCCTGAGCTGTCCAGTTGGACTCCCCAATTCTTGCCCCGCTCCCGTTTAGTAGCCTCGTTGATCGATGCGAGTGGTCGCCACAGAGTTTTTGGGCCGTCGCCATTATTAGCCAATGTTTTCTTTTTTTTTTTACTCCACTCTCTTTTTTGGCTTGCAAACTTGGTCCGGAGCTGGCAAAAACCCGTTAACAGTTAAGTGGATAAGCCAATTTATGAGTTTCGAATTTAACTTTGTCACTTTTTTCCTCCAACCCGCTGAACTTTTGGCTCTCTTACACACGTTCTATCTCCCTCCATCTCTCCATCTCTCTGTCTTTCTCTTTCGCTCGCTTTCTATCGTCACTTGGCACATTTAAGTGGATTTGTTTTGCTTTATTGGTGGCTCCACAGTTGCTTAGTTTAGCATTCTGCTTTGCCCTCCGCTTGGCAACGCTCCTGACATTTTTCGGCTAAAAGTTTTTAATTTTTATATATTTTTACAACATTTCCCTTTTTTGCTGTTGTTTGTTGTACTTTGCTTCTCACTAAGCCATTTTATGAGTTGCTCTATTTGTGTTTTGGCTCGATTATCGTTTACACGGCGTTTACAAGAGTTTTGGCGAAAGTAGGCAGAGTTTGCCCGAAAGTGCAAAAGAAGCTGTCACAATAAAATGAGGTTTCTAAAACAAAAAAATTATTAAGAAATTTTTTAAACTTCTAAAACATTAATTTATACATATAGGCAATAGTTAAAGACATAATACTGAGTTTTCTAAGATTTAATTTGACTAAAATTATTTTTAAAAGGTATAAAAATATGTTTGGAGTAAATTCAAGATAATATTATATCAATTAACATCCTGGGGTTCCTTAAAATTCTTTATAAATGTTAAGTTTTCTAGCCAGGTAATATATAAATTAATATTTTAATTAGTGTTTTGAATAAATAATTACTAAGAACTCATAATTCACCCAAATTGTCTATTCATAAATTCTTTCTTGTAGTTTCTTTCTTAACTTACACTCGTTAAGAGATTAAACCCTTGGCCAAAAACTTTTACCTCATTCACTCGACTTGTGATTCCAATTAGGATTAAGAAAAGCATTTCAAAAGGCCGATTAAGTAGTCAACTTATGTAGAACTTTTAACACAAGTGCCTGTCAGTTAATATTGCTTAAAGTCCGTTTTAGAGGGGTTCAAAATCTGCTTTTAGTTCAGATGCAAAGCGGGCATAGGGAAGCGGTCACGCGCCACAAAAATTGCCCACAAATCTAAGCCGAAAAGAAGTGTGGAGCTCGTCTGGGGGCAGTCCAGACGGACCGCAAATGAATGTCAGTTGAGGTTCATGTTGATGATGATGATGATGATGTACTTGTGCTGTACTGCTCTCGGGATAACTGTGTGCTGACCGTCCTGTTGATCGTCGCAAGCGCGTCAACTCATTTGCATATTTGCCAATTTACAACAAAAGAAGTGCAACGTGTGTTGCCTTCAAGTAGATACAAAAATCCAGGAACTTATTTAATTTTCAGCAGCAGACTCAGCTGTGCCTGCTTATGTATGCGACACGAGCATTCAGCGTGCGACGACCTCTCTGGAGTTGCCACTTACCAGTTGCCACTTTCCACTTGCCACTTGCCAGTTGGCACTTGCAACTGCGGTCAGCACTGCGTATATGTATTCATAATCAGCCAATTCAGTGGATTCAATGCTCGCTGCATTCGAAAGACACCCAAAGTACTCGGCATTGACAGATCCGTTTGTCTTTCGGCCATGACTTCAATTCGTGTTCCTGTTCCTGTTGCTGTCCTTTTCCTATTACTTTTGCTGACGAATTTCGCTTTGACTCTCGGTTCCCCGGTTACGCTTTATTACTTCTCTTAGAGCACCACAGCCATTAGATATGCACTACGCGTCCCAATGCGCTTTGACTCCGACCCTGCGCCTTTTTTAATACCCTATTTCAGTTGGAGTCTCACTGTATAAACTTTAAGCTGAATTTTCGCAAAACTTTAATGAGTCTTACACCTTCTAACATTAACATTAACATTAACATTAACATTAACATTAACATTAACATTAACATTAACACTAACATTAACATTAACATTAACATTAACATTAACATTTACATTAACATTAACATTAACATTAACATTAACATAGACTGTACAAACGTTCATCACAAAGTGAAGACTTTATTCACCGCTCCAATAGATTATTCCAACATCTGAACTATTTATCGTTTTTGATTGATTTGTTCATATTCTATACATCGATACCTACAAACTCAATGCTTATCGATAATATATAGTATACAATTATAAACTTATTAGTGCCTACTTATATATTACCACAATAATATAAATAAACATTCTTCTGTTGGCATTAATATTTCCTATTCCTAAAATGACACCAACTTTTTTGTCCTCTTTAATTTGCTTATTTTGTTCAGTAATATTTAAACATTTATTTTTAATAATCATTGATATTTAGTATTTTAGCAGAGCATTCAAGATTTGTCGTTCCTATCTGTTTTTTGGAATAATTTTTATATTTGTCTTTGGGTCTTTCCTGATTTAATGCATTTTTTGCTTTGCCGTCTTTCTTGGCTGAAACTGTCTTCGTTTCTCTATCTCAGTCACTTTCTTAGTCTCAGTCTGTTTGCTTGTTTGGTGGAGAAAATAAAAAACTTTAATAAGGAATGGCTTGAAAGCGGTCTAACGGTGTTCAGTGTTCACCTGGAGGCGCCTCAACCGTATATGCAGTTTACATGCAACGCCAGCAAAGTTGGTGATAAAAGTTAACGACTCCCAAATGTTGCAGTCAGCGAAAGTTGCTTTTGAAATTTTAACCATTTAATTTTGGGCGGAGTTTTTGTTTGAATTTTATTTTTCGCTTTGCTCTTCTGTCTTTTATTTGATTTAAATATGCAATTTTTAATAGTCGTAAAACTGCCGGCTTGCTTTCGTGCCACAGAATTGAATCCGCATTTGTATCTGTATCTGTATTTGGTTTCGTATTCGTATTTGTATTCACATTCACAGTCGCATTCAAAACTATTGCAGTCACAAGCTTCAAGCATCTAAAAACTGGCTTGGCTGGCATGGGCGAAAGACAAAAATAACTACATTATTTATTTATGCAATATCTGAGTGTGGAATACGGCGTACCAGAAGTTGCCTCGGTTTTTGGCTTCTTCTTTTTTTTATTTCAGCTCTAAATGCTGCAACATTTTGTTTACGGCCGACTAAGGAGCAAGAAGTCTCACAGTCTCACGGTCTCATTTCATGCACTCCTTTTCTTTGCTCGACGCTCCTTGGTCCCTGGCACTTGGTTCATTTTTGTACAAACCAATGGAAGCACCATTTTCTCGAATGACTGGCAAATGCTAATTTGTTTCTCAACACAAGCATTTAAACCATAATACCAATTTAAAACAATCCACAAACTTATGATATCCAATCACTAACAGAAATTGCTTTGAATTTTTCTTGAACTTCCTTAGCTAGAATTATTTTTTACTAATAAGATAATCGGAAAATCGACTAATAAGATTTTAAATAAAAATCGTTCTTCGCAATTACATTTATAAACATTTTCATTGATTGATTTGAATTACATATGAATTAAAGTTGTTATACATTTATTATTATATTGTATTTATAATTATATTTAGTTAGTTAGTAGCAAAATTTATTATCACTTAAAGAAAACACATATTAATACTGGACGAAGTTGACTCAAGCGTTACAGAAGGATTCAATGTTGTTGCAGTCGCTAACAAATTAACTTTACGAATTCGCAACACCAAGGTAAGCGATATGCACCGTATACTTGTGATAAAAGAACTTGCCCTCATACTTAATAAAATGTTATACAATTTTAATTATACTTTACGTTTCTTTAATTTCTCTAACTGCTAAATCGCTAAAAGTAATTACTTTTATATGATATACTTTAATGACATACTTTAAATTCTATACAATCCTTCACAGTTATGTTAATGTGTACTGTTTCTACAAAAAATTTAACAAACAGTTTCTGTTAACCTGTTTCTATTCTTATTATTAACCTATTCCGCTTATGGAAGACTTCAAAAACTGCGGGCAATGCTGCAAATAAAAAGTGCAAGCAGCTAAAAAGCTTTTAAAGCTTTTTTGCATGCACACAAAACGAAAGCTTTCAGACTGCTTAGAGAAAACCAAAAAGTAACAACAAAACGTAAAGTTATTATTATATAAATATAAGTATAATAACAATAAATTAAATATAAAACAACAAAATTAGAAATAGATATTTATATACATAAATTAGAAATATATGAGTGTACAATTAACATAATAATATATATATTATAATTTAATAATTAAAACCAAAAATACACTTATAAATATATAATTATTTTTTGGCAACACTTTTATTTACTGTGCCTTTTTGTCTTGACTTGTTTAATGTTTGTGTGTGGTTCTAACTCTGCCATTTTAATTTAAATGTTAATCTGGTTGCATGTGCACTTCACACTTTAGGAATTCAACTTCTTTCGCCCTCCTGAGTCGTCTACTTTCTATCGCTTCATGTAAATTGTTAGAAGTAGCATATTATTAATATTTTACTTTATAATTTGCATATGAATCGCTGTCAGTGAACTGGAGTTTCAATGATTCAAGTGTTTAAAGTTATCTAAAAACGAATGCATACGGATACGGAAACGGAGGAAAACCTCTTCATGTACGAGTATATATAGCATTGACCTGTACTCGGATCACTTAAGTTTTTATGCTCGTATTTGCACAACCTCGCACACACACACAAACACAAGTGCACACACGCAAACCGAAACACACACACGTCTTTTATTGTGTATTTGTCTTGGCTGCCGCAAATAAAGACGAAGACGGCATAAAGACAGCACGGACAGGAGGAGGGAAAGACGGTGAGGACGTATGGCCGAAGAGCCAAAGAATTCATTAAAAATTAATCCAATGCCGGCGCTGCTGGAGTATTTGGCCAAGAAAGAGCCATGGAATGGGTAACGGAATGGGAATGAGTAACAGGATGGAGAAGGGGGATGTGGAGGACACTGGGATTGCGGCTTGTTGTCTGCTATTCAATTACGTATGCCACGACTGCTATGAAAATGACCTGCAGTGTCTGCACAGCCCAGCAGCCTCCCTTTTCCGTAGTAAATTCTAACAGCACTTGGGTCGGCAAACCCTCGATGACCCTCTCGCTGCCACGACTGGCTCAACTGCTTGGCAGTTTTATGTGTTTTGTCTTCGCAGTCGCATGCCGCATAAACGGAATTATTTACAATTTATTTTTACCTGAACTTCAGGTCCTAAAACGGGAACAGAAACCAGGCAAACCAGCGATGGCATTTGCTTTGCTTGTTTGTTTTTGTGCTATTCAAAATGTCTTCATTACCGGCAGCTGAAGATACTGGAACTTGTGGAACTGTGGATCTTCTGGACCAACAGTTGCTTCATTGGCTTTAATTTGACATTGGGCCAGCTCTGGGATAAAGTCCTGTGAAGTGTTGGCTGTTTATTTGAGACATTTGCAGCTAACTAATATCCTGAGTGCTCCGCCAAGTAATTGGCTGCTGGTCCACAGTCCAGACAGAGACACAGACACAGACACCGTTACAAACACAAGCAGCAAGTACATATTTAATTTGCGCCAACAATTCCACAAGAGTTCTTTGCCAATTGCTCAACTTGATTAAATGGAAACAACACTTAACTGTTGCCGTCCAAATGCGTCAAAATTGATGTTCACTTTGCATATTTTTTGGGACGACTCTTGGAATGAGAGGAGGTGGAAATATCTTAAAGCTAACAGGAAATCAATTTATGTATTATAAAAAAATTTAAAATTAAAATTATATTTTTGACAAGTCAGTAAGTAACTAATAAAATGATGTATGCAAATTCACAAATGTCTTACAGTACATTAAAATACATGTATCACTTTATAACATTATTGTTGAATTTGATTTCCAATTAATAACACAGCGTATAAATTACTTTACAGAATTTCTTACTGGTTTAAGTATTACTTTTGTAATTTATTTTATAAATTTAAGTATTATTGATAATATTAATAAGACATCTGCAAAGGGTAAATTAATCATTTGTAAAATAAAGTACAATGTTTTACTATACTACTTCAAATAAATGTTAGTGAATGCTATAAAAACTTACTAGAGTTCTTATTGAGTTTTCACTCATTTCTTGCTGGTAATAAAATTAGTAAGCTTATGAATCTAAGGAACTTGTACATTACTATATGTGAATGGGTTGAAAATAAATGTTTTAAATGAGCATGACATTTATAGACTATATGTTAATAAAACTATTTTAAGTTCTGCGAATCTTTCTGTTACTTGATCGAAACATAAGCTTTATGATTACTTATGTTTGTTGAATGTTATTATTATATTTAAATAACATTTTCTTCTAAGCTAAAGGAATCATAGAGCTAAGCAGAGCTATGGCCCGCAGATACGCAGTCACGAATCTATTCCAATCCCACCTCAAATCTGTCATCTTTGCAAATGTGTCAATCTCTAAACCTAAGCAACTTTAGCAAACTCCAAAGACTCTTAATGGCTAAAGTGAGGGAACTTGGTGTATTTAACAACAAGTGTTTTAAGTTAATTGAATGGCAACTAATAGAGTCAAACACAAGCAGCTAGAGAGAAAGAGCGAGGGAGGAAGAGATAAAGAGAGAGAGATAGAGAGCTAGACTTAATCAAGGGGAGAACGAAGGAGCCAAGTGTAAACACTCTGCATAAATTAGTAAAAACTTAAATGCAACTCTCAAGCGTCAAGCAAGCGTTGCTAAACAGACATTAGCGCCCAACAAGGACACGTATATCCTTTAGACTTAGAGACGAGCACTTGGCTCGAGGCAGCTGTTTATCAACAGCATCGTTCATCATTATCATCATGTTCGTCATCGCCAGTATAATCATGATGACGTTCACTGCTTCTTGCTGCACTCATGAGTGATGATAAATCATCAAAGAAGGCAACGTGTTGCGGGTTGCAATGCTGCCAGTTTGACTTGACAGCGGACGCTGCAGTGTTGCAATATTGCAGCATTATGTGGCAGTTGGTGTGGCGAGTTCATTTATGCACTCGCCCCTACGCTTCGCTTGCCCCAGAGTTATTAATTGCCCCCTAAAGCTGCCAAATAATGATGAAGTACACGGCGTATTTCTGGTTATTTATGGCACCTACGTGTTGGCCAGCCTCAAATTTGGCTTGAATCGAGAGTAGCTGAGACTTGCTGCAAGTTGTGCCCTTTCGCTGGTCATTAATATGTAATTTTTTGTGCCTTTTTTTTGCATTTGCAATCGGCAACTGCACTGCGACATTCACTGCACTTGCTGCACTAGTTTAGCCGTGCATGCAAATTAGCCAAGACTAGAAATATTTTTGTGCAAAGCATTTGCATACAATCGCAACAACTATTTGTTTTGGCTTGTCGACCCATGTGAGCTGTGCCCTAAATTGCATTACGTATACGCAGTATAGTAGTTGACAACTACAATGGAATATAACCTATTTAGAAAGCAACTGATATATTCCTAGCTGACTTTTAATCAAGCAACTGCCCTGCACTTTTATGTAGTACACTTTCAACTCACATTTATTTCTGCTTATCGAATTCTGGCATTCGAAAATCTTTTTATATGCTCGACTATGGCTAAAGTTCTGCATCGATTAATCAGAGTACAAATGCAAATTACTTGCGGCATTTGACGTTTCTTCCAATTTGAGGGGCTGGGGCGTTCTGCGTTAACCGGAAACGGAAATGTTGCTTGCATAACAAATGAATTTCGCTTAAGGGTGGCATGTCAACTCAAGACTGCTGCTCCTGTTCCTGTTTCTTTGACAAGTCACAAGGCCTTTTCGCATTGTTCGGCGAGTCCTTGTGCCCTGCCAAGCAAAAATAAATTGTTTTCTACATATTGCCTGAGCTGGGACCCAGAAGACTGGGGGTTCCCCGCAGATTGGTATCGCCTGGTGTTGACAGCATTCATTCCAGGCGGCCTCTACTTTTGGCCTCCTTGCAAATTAGAAATTCCAATGAAAGTACCTCCCGAAATGGGACTTGCAATTGCAGTTCGCTGAATTTATTAACGTTGGTGGCCATGCGTCAAATAAATGTCAAAAAATGAACTCAAAATATTGCAAAAGATCTGGGCCTCCTGTTAAACCCCAAACCAGTTAAGGAATGTTCACTTATTTGCGGACCGCAATAAAAATTGCATGAAATTTTTTGGCATGTTAAACACAATTTTTTAATGAATTTTCGCGCCAGTCGAGTGTGAAATGCTGACTGCCTGGCGCCCATCGAGTTGAGTTCAGTCGAGTCGAGTGGGGTCGGGGGCATGTGGCATTGGCTGCAGTTGTGACAGGAGCTGCCTACTTTTAAAATGCCATAAAAACTAAAAAACAAACAAACAAACAACGTGCAAAATAAAGAAATTAATAAATAAAAAAAAAATGCAACAAAAAAAGCTGCAAAAATGTTTCTGTCCACATACAAAGTGAAAATTTCGAGGAATATAAAAAATTGTTTTTCGAAAGTTTTGTGGCTGCCCCTCTCTTCCTCTTCCCATTTCTCTTACTCTCACTCTGTTGCTCTTCGTGTTGATTCTGATGTTGTTACTGTTGTTGTTGTTGTCATTTATGCTGCTGCGACCATCATTTCGTACTGTCCGCTGTCTGATGTTTGAAATGATACCAAGACAAGGCACTGGTAGCTGCGATCCTGTGGTATCATCACCTACAGCTCATTGGCTATATCAGTTTGCAAGAAATCGCTGAACCAAATTTAAAACGTACTGAATATCGAAATTTCATGTATTCAGCTTGAAAACTTAAGTTTATAGAGATAATGTGAAAAATGTTTTTGGATTTTCTTATTTAAATATATCTAATGAATTTAATTTCGAAATTTTCACAGTGATTCATGCATTTTTCCATCTTTACAGGCATTTTAAGGCCGAATTGGCTAACATGTATCCACACGTGCTCGCCAATGAAACTTTTTAGCTCATTGTTAAATCAATTAATTTATTAAGAATCTTTTAACTGAGTGATATAAATAAATAAATATTAAATTAATATTTTATAATGTTTTAGCAGTACACGGTGCACAAAATAAATATAAAGAAAAAATCAGTACACACCTATTTAATTCATTCTAAACCATTTTATGTATTATTATTATTTTATTTGTTTGCTAATCTGCAGCTCCACCTGGTGGCAAGTGGTGTCAATGAGCATATTACCCAAACATTTTTTATTGAAAAATGCATTTATAATACAAATTATATAAAAATTTGTCTAATAATCGGTACAGTAGTTTTTGAGTTATTCAATGACACATAGACAAACATTTATTATTAAATATAGTATAGATAAAAATTGGTAATACTACAAGTAGTGGCACTGCAGCGCATTGAGTGTTTCTCCTAAGCACTGTCAGTATTTTGCCAGCTCACTTACCATTTTATTTGCCAGTATTTTATACCTGTTAGCCATAAAATTGGAGTATGCTTATGCACAAGCAACAAGTTTAAATGGGCAAGACAAATACACATATAAATAGCCCCTCTTATGTCAGACTGTAAGAAGTTGTCTAAACACCAGTAAGCATTTGAATTTACAAGTGTATTTTAGTGTATTTTTTCCGATCTATATAACTTAAAACAAAACCACAACGGGTATCTTATAGTCGAGAATCAAATCGAACGTTGAAATATATTTTTGTTTTCTGGCCAACACTTCAGCGCGAGACAGATGATAATAAAAAATTTTATTACACACAAGCTCATCCATTTGACTTAATGGCGGTTGAATGTGCAGCCTTTTAATGTGGATCCTGGGACGGGAACGGGTAACAAGCAAGTCGGAGGCGGGGTAGCTGGAGGGTACATGATCTGTGGCAGTAGTAAATGTCTATCTGTCTACCTTTTTTTGGTAAAGAGAGCAGATAGAGTAGGAGAGAAATGGGTGGGAGAGAGGGGAAATGGACTGTTGATTATTTAATCATTTTTTGCAGAAACTGGCAATGCTTTCTCAAGTGGAAGTGCATGTAATTTTATTTCATTTGCATTGCATTTTATTTTATTTATTTTTGTAAATTTTTATTTTTTATTCTATATATGTACGGTTAAAATATAATTCGTTTCGCATTTGTTGTTGTTGGTACTGATTGCAACAGCAGCAGCTCTTAAATAATATGGCTTGCAACAGTCTCTCAATAAATCAGCGAAATGCGAGCAAAATAATAATTAATGGCGCAGTGGAATGGCGAGAGGGAAAGCGAAGTGTAACGGAGGTGGAGGGAAGTGGTTGTGAGGTGCAGAATGATGCATGAAAATTTGTGAAAAATTGCACAAATTGCGCGTCAAACGTTTGCGGGGAAAATATAATTGCGCTGCCTCAAATGAGCAGCACAAATGTTGCTTGGTTTTTCGGTTTGTGGGGAGAAAAGCGGAAAAGTATGGGAAAAAAGCACAGTACACATTTGGGCGCTTCTTCTTAATATGCAGCACATGTAGAAAATGAGTTAAACGCTGGCCGGAAACAGACAACACTTGGCTTAATTTCTATGCTGCCTGTCAGACAACCATTCTCATTCTCTCGCTCGTTGTTTCTCCCCCTCTCCCACTCTCTTGCTGGCTCTGTCTCTGCATCGTTTCATCATTGGCCAGGCATCATCATCATTTGGCAGAGACACAGCCGCATGTTCAATATGATTCGTGACATGTTAGGGAATTAGTGCTGCAAGCGGTTGCCTAAATGCGTGGCATGGAGCGGGCAGATGATGGTATCGGTAAAAGACGTGGTCTCTTCTTCTTACTGCCCCTTGTCCCTGCTTTCCACCCCGGTGTACATTTATATATGTATTTCTGTGTGTGTGCTTGCCACGTGCGCCACATGTTTATCATGCCAAGTGGCGCCAAGCGGCCTCATTAATGAGAGTTGCTTTAAGTTTCATTTATTTATTACAGGATCATAGTTTGGTTTTTTTTCTGTTTGTCTTCCCTTTTTTTGGTTTCCGTAGCTAATTGCTTTTTGTCTATTATTTTTGGCAGCAAGGAACAATCAAGTGATAGCTGCTTATAAGGCAATCCATTTAAAACCAGAAAAAGCAGGGAATCTCTAGTTTTTCATACCTCAACCTGCTTTTGGTACGTTCAAAGCTTTGCGTAATTGCGGCAATTTGTTGGCAGCAACTGCTTAATATCAAGTAGCCGTCGTGTTGGCACAGAAACGTTCCGCACACCCTCGCCTACGGTTACACAACAAAAGCAACTCTACCACCAATGTTTTTGGTTGGCAAAAATGTTGTTGCTTCTTGTTTACATTTTGCAGTTTTGTGGTTAAATTTACGCCGTGTTTTTTTGTCTGCACACACACAATGCCAAAGGTCGGAGCCTGGCTGAGTTGAGACCCAGGAACTTCTGGTATCTTATCATGTTAGCAGCGCTTCACTTTCGTGTTACCCACGCATTGCACAACACCACTACAACTACTATTTGCATTCAAAGTATCTAGAGTTACGGGTAGTTTGCCAAGAAACATGAGGGTGCAGACTGCGGCTTTCTCTTCTCGACTATTGTCGACACGTTGTCTTCTAATTTGCTAAATTCTATTACAACACTTTCATATTGGTGGGTTTATCGAAACAATAAGTTCTCAGTGTGCAATCCGATACAGTTTGCAGGGCAATATTCAAAATATTTATAAAATATTGAAAACTAAAACTTAAGCAAATTTTATTTATAAATTTAAAATCAATGAATAAATTCAAAAAAATTAAAAAGGCAATCGTTTGGCATCCAACAAATTAATCACATATCTAGGATACATTTGTCAAACATTGGGTGTTTAGTTGAGAAAGTGTAGTTTCAATTGACCGATCTCAACCAAGCTCACACATAAGTTATTAAGCTTAGTCCGGATTGGTCAACTATATTCTATAGCTCTCATTCATCAAATCAGTAGACAATTGGTCATTGGTATGTTAGGTAAGACTGTAGCTTTAATTGAACTATCTCAACCAAACTAACATATTACATATATTAGGCCTATTAAATAGGAAAATGTGCATTAAAATTTTATCGGAGTCTTTTTGATTCAGTCGACTCTCTCGACTGAAGCCAGTCACACTAGTTTATTATATCAGTGCCAAGCGTTTTTTGATACTTCTAATCGAAGTTTATACAAAATATAGAAAGATCAGTTGAATGTTTTTTAATTTATTCAAACTTGGCTGGCCCAGTTGATGCAATTATATTTGTGTGAAATTTATTTTTTATTTCATCTAATTTTACTTTTTCCATTCAGTTCACTTAAAATCGACAGCAAAGAAAAAAGCAAAAATTCCCTTGAGACCCAAAAAAGCGACACCAGCAAACATTTCCCATTTATCAAGTGATATTGCTGCGACATTTAATCAAGATATTAGCCAAATGTTCAATTTATTTACAAAAACTCTGTGGCTACAAAATAAAGTAGAGAGTGACCAAAGCTTTGCTGTAAAAAACAACCAACAGCAAAGTGCAACATGGTAAAAAGTGCAAATAAAAAACTAAAATGCAAATCGAGCTGTGGGAATTAGTGACAACCAAGCGGAAAGAGCAGCTCCAGTTCCAGTACTAGTTCCAGGAGCACTTCCAACTCCAGCTCCCACCACTCTGGCGTCCTTGTGAGTTTTCGTGTGACATTTGCAATTGACAGTCGCGTTGAGTTCTAGTTGGGGAAAACCAGTATGAACTGTAAAAGAAGTTGAATGCGAGACTGCTTTCTAACTGTTTTTCTAGCTTTTTCTCTTTATTTCTACAGTTTTTTTTTTTTCGCTTGCCACACTGCGACAATTTAAGCTGCAAAGTTTAAATGTTTTTTTCCTCGCTAAGTTTTCAGTTGCTGCATTTTTCTTTTGGGATTTTGCGGCAAAATGTCAAACGGTGGCCAAAGTTCGCTTAACGCCAAACGTTTTCCTGTGCAAATGGCGGGCCCCAAGTGCTTCGTTGTGGGTGAACTTACTCTAACCAAACCTCCTAGGGCACCACTCTCCTTAACCACACTCTCGTTCAGGTGCTGAGCACGTGTGCAGGATTCCAAAATATTTCTTTAAATTTTGGCATTTCTGCAATTAATTTTGTTAAGGTCGGTAGTTTTAGCTGACTTACAGCCAAGCGCTGGTGTCTTCGTTGCATAGTGGGTCCAAGCCAATTGAAAACTACCCTGAAATTATGAGGCCCCCAAGTGCAAGTACTACCATGTGGAATGTTATAATCATTCTGTATTTATATCGACCCAAATGTTGTCCCAATGTGCGGAGAGGGAAAGCGGCTGGAAAGGCGGGCGGGCGGGAAAGTTTTGCGACGCCCGGTAATCGTTGGGCCTGTCGCTTTTTGCAGCACTTACTTTTAATTAGCAAACAAAACGGAACGCAACGCAGCGAAATAAAATGAAATGCCACCAAACTGCCTGAAAGTATGCAAAACTTTTGTTATTGTCGCCAAATAAATTTGCCAATGCGTCTGCGATGCAAGAGGCGGGGTGGGCTGGCTGCCATACAATTGTGGGCGTGGTCAAAACAACAAGTAACAAAAAGTTTCAACGAAAAATTATGTGGCGTCAAACGCGGCGAGTCGATGTTGCCAACAAGGGCAGGTGCTGTAAGTGCACCAAGTTGTGGCAGGTGTGGCAGGAGCGGCAGCTGGTTTACCCCATGCGGTTGCCGTCGGCAAAATTTATGTTGCAGTGTGAAATTTTACGCGACAGGTGGAAAAACAGCAGGTAAAATCCAAAATGACTGCAAAAAGTTTCATGCAAATTCTGAAGCGAAACAATGGAAAAGAGTAACTAAAGCATGTACTATTTTTCGACAGCTACCGATTAGCTAATAGCAACGCCTAAATATTTAAAATGCAGTGAAGTAAATGCTCCCACTGGGCGCAGTTAAATTATATACTCTTTTCTGAGCACATAGGAAGTGAGGAAACTGTGTTGGCAAAAAAAATCTAAAAATAATGATTAAAATAACTAAAGTTAAAGCTACTGGAACATATTACAGAAAGAATTAAAGTTGATGTTTACATAAATAATAAATTGAGATGTCAAAAAAAAATAGTTTAATTCAAGTCATGATATCATAAAGTTCTTAAGCATAGTAAATAATTACCAAAAAAATATTTTTTTATACTATAGTAATATACATAGATAGGAATCTCGAAGTAAAAATTATCTAAATAATAACAATATATAAAGTTTGGAAACTCTAAGCTAACCAACGGAATAGAAATATAAGAAAAATCATGTAAGCCTTTATATCCTTATAAAAGTACAATAAATATTTTTATAATTTTTATTTTAAGTATTAATAATTAATTTTTAGATGAGTTGATAGTTTTATTGTTATGCGAAATAACATTATTAATTTATTTATAAATTTTGTATTAATACTTAAAATAATAATTATAAAATTTATATGACAGTAATAAAACTATCAACTTGTTTATAAGTTAATTTTCAATACTCAAAATAATAATTAAAAACCTGTAAAAAAGAATTTTTTTTATGGTTTGCTGTTAACTTGGAAGCAGAGTATCTTTTAGTCTCAAACAGTCCACAACCTTGTTTTGAGTTGAACCTTCAACACTTCATTAGCAGCAACTCTTCCACGAGAGATGTTAACGCTTTCCCAGATCAACCGAAACACGACAAACAACAATTTGACGCCCCCAACTTTGCTGTGTTGCCTCATTAGAAGGGGTTGAAGGCGTGACGCGGGCGTAAATCATCAATTAAATTAAATTCTGCTTCTGGGGCCAGTGGTAAAAATTAATTTTTAAAATGAAATGTTTTTATGAATTATGGGGGTTTACTGCATTACCAAAACGAAGCTTTTTTGGGATCCTTTTTTTCACAAAATCCTTGTGCTTTGCCAGTGTTTGTGCGTGTTCGTCTCCGTGTTTAAGGAAATGCTTACACAGGGATATTAGGAGAGCTCAAAGAAAAATGACATAAGACAAATTATAAACAGGCAAGTAGACAACTTGAAGCAGTTTATTAAAATTTGGATTATTAAAATTAAACGCGAGTCACGAAAGGCAAGGCTTTAAAGTAGAAATAAGGAGCTCAAACTTAAGTGTTTCAACATAATTTAAATTCCTTTGCATTTATTTCTGATATACTTATCAGACCATCTTATAATTGCTCTCAAACGTAAGCTTGATTTCGAATTCGAAGCCCCGCGTCTTGTTTGAGATAATTGCAGTTCAGGGCGCTGACTTCTCCACTATTTGTTACTGGCTGCTTACTATTTAGTGTTATATTTTCCTTCTCTTACCAAAGCATTTTCTTCATTCTTTGTGTGTTTGTTAAAATGATTTCGAGGAAAAGCGTTTACCCAAACCTACCCCAATAAATGTGTATGGCATATAGCATATAAATTACAGGAATAAAAACTGAAATTGCTGCAAAAACAGAAATACACTTAAAATATACAGAAAAAGAGGGAGCAATAGCAAGAGCAAAGCAAAGCAAAAAGGCAACAACGGAATATTTATGAACGCACGCCAGGACGAGAAAAGCGAAAATGCGCCAAACAAAACCACCTAGAAGAAGGGCCTCACAGCACAGTTAACAGTCAAATGTCGATGGGTGGGGGGAATAAAGAGAGAGAGGGGTATCAGCGAAGCAACGAACCAAGTCCGAGCCCTGTCCGGTGTGGCGGGTCTGGGCCATGTTTGTTGGCAGATAAAGCAAATGGCAAAAGTGTTTTCCATGCGCGATCGATATGCACGGCGCCAACAAGACGGGACAAATTTTCATAGTTCAAGTGGCGCCTAGGCTTGTGCCACGACCAAGAGTGAGAACGGAAGAGAGCGAGGAGAGAGAGAGCGAGGAGAGAGCAAGAGCTCGACTGAAATATGGCCAAAAGCAGGCACTACAAATTCACACGCACATACAGAACTGAATGCGATAAAATTTTTGCGGAAGTGCGCAAGGAAAAAACCAAAAAAATTAAATTGAGGAATAGAAATAGAAATAAAATCAGCAACAGGAATGAGCTTGCAAAACACAACGTTTCTATGTATTTTAACTACAAGCAAAACTAACTATAAATTGTCTTTAACCGACACCTTATTGTCAATGCTTTGTAGGACTCAAACAAATCAGAGGAATGACTTTGAAATTGATACTACGTCAGTTACTGGTCTCTTATCAGCACATCTAAAGACAACCATTAATAGATTAACATGCACTATCAACTGTTTAAGATACAATTTTACTATTGAGGCACGCGTGTTTTCCTTTCAAGTTCCTGCGAAAACTAATACCAAGAAATTAACTTGTCTGTTTGCTTGGATTTTATTTTTATGGCATTTGCTGAGATTGTCACAAATTGGGGGCGTTGATATCGTTAGCTTTTCCGCCCTGGGGTTTGGCTTGATGAACGCGTCATCAGCACTGAGTATTTCGTGTGGGAAAACCGATGAGTCACTCTTGGATTTCCATGTTGACTAAGTAACTGCCAGCCTCCCATCTGAAGTCGTGGAGAAATAAAACAGTTTTATATTCATGACAAGTGAATAAAATTATTTACTTAGAATTTTTAATGCATAAATAAGTTTTCTCTATAAATTTGCCTCGAATTACATAAAAGTAATACAAAAATAATGTAGCAATCACTTTTAACAACTTATACACAAGTAAAAGAAAAATAAACAAGTAAACTATTTATTTAAATTTAATTTTTATAAAATGATTTGAGAATAAGACTTTGTCTAAAATAATAAATTGCAAATTAATTGTAAAAAGAAAATACACTTATACAAATAACGTATAATATCTGTTATAAATCTTGAAAAAATACTTGTTTAATTTATACTCAATATTTGTTATAAATCTATCATATTCATTGTTAATATTTATTATATGGATACTTTCAATATATTAAAATGTTTATAAGTGGAAGTGGCTTTATGGATAACTTAAAATTTCTTAACTACCATCTTTCATTTTGAAACATTTGGTCTTTATTCATCAATTAATAAGTAAAACAACCCTTTAAAATGGGACAAGGGGATTTTATAGTCGGCGTAGTCTACTGGAGCTTTTCTAAAAGCTTTCATTATATTTGTGCGCTTCAATCGACCTAAATAGCCAAATTTACGAAAAGTTCATTGCCATCAATTGTATTTCCTAAACATTTCCCTGCTCAGTTTTCACTCCCCGCCTTTCCCAACACCCTCCTCGTTGCAATCGCCCTCGCATACTCATAATTCACTCAGAACTGCAGGCGTGGCATTGTTTAAATTTTGGCAAGGCATAATAATTTTCCTACGCATTGTTCAGTTGTTTGCTTAGCGTTGAGACATGAGTTGAGCAAATAGAGGCGTAGTCATCGGATATAGTTCAAAAGGGGGAAGGAAGAGATGGGGATGGGATGGGTTTGTCTATGACCAGGCAGACAGATCAAATGCGACCCTTGAGGAATGGAAAAGAAATAAGTTTGGCGAGCGTATGCGCAAAATGTCAACTCATAAATAATGTTGATAAAATGCATTAGGGGGCGTGGCCGTACAGCCCCATTATTAGCGCATTAATATAGACAAACTGCAGTCCGCTACATCTCCTGCTGCTCTTGATGAGATGGATACACAATAGTTTTATTTATGAATAGTAAGATACTCCAAAAAGCAATAATAAAGTCCGAATCTGACTCCAACTTCGCTTCCCCTATGCACACTACTCGTTGTCATTGTTGTCGCAAACAACGCCATAATAATAATGTAATGAAATTTATGATGCGCATTTAATGTACTCAACATTGCGCGACAATAAACGACAGCCACGCGAAGGACTCGAAGGACACGAAGGACATGAAGCATACGAAGGACGTGGGATGCCGCGTTTACAATGTTCATGTTCATTGAACGTCCTACACTTAACTGATTTCAAAATTATATGGCCCTATGGTTGTGTGTGCGTGTGTGTGAGTGTGTGGGAGTGTGTGCTAGTGCATTTCTATAAGCACAATATGGCATATAATTTTATTGCTTATTGTCCGCCACCACAGCCGTCAAATTTGTGCGTTTGTGCGTTATAAACACACAGCTTTTCGACTGGCAGAGGGGATAGACAAGGCAAGGGGACGAAGGTGGAAAGGGCAGACACCAGTGTCAATATTTACACTGATCAAATATTGCAGCAATTTGGAAATCTATCTCAACATTGTCTGTTAAATAAACGCTTTGAGTGCTTAGTGTGTGTGTGTTTAGCTTTTATTGTTTCACCCCTTAATCAAGTAGTTAGGGTATATTGAATTCGTGGCTTAAAATGGAACTGCATTAAAGGGGCGTATCTAGATGCCATATCTGTCTATATACATCTTTCTCATTGACACCACTTAACTCGTCTGGAAGTTAAGGAAAATTGGACGACTATTTAGACTGAATTATGTAATATAAATTTTACTACAAATGTTTTATAGTTATCAGCAGAAATATATAAAACTATTTTACTATAGATTGTTTTTAATATGATAAGCACATAAAAAATAAAATTTTTTACCTTTTGCTATCTAAATTTTAAGCAAACAATATTCAAAATGACATAGAGGTTCTATATGAAAACAACCCTTTAGAAAGTCTTCTATATACCGCCCTATATTTATACCCTTCAGTAAGTTAGTTACGTAATTATGTTAGCGCCTAAAAAGTATTAGCCTCTATAACCTCGTGTCGTGTAAATGGTTTACACAGCTTTCACTAAAACGCTGTGAAAAGTCCAACAATAAAAAAGGGCCAACAATGTGCCACAAACTGGAGCATAAAACTCAATTTGCAACCCAAACGTGGCGACATTGCAATAACGACTAGAGCCTGGACGGGAACCGCAAGAAAAACTCAATCAAGCTTACATGTTGCACCTCTTTGAGGGGCAAATGGTAGGGGCATGTGAACACGACGAAGGTGAAAGTAATTTTCAAACAACTTTGCACTGCAATGAAGTAGGGAAGGAGGTGTAGGGAGAAGGAAAATGAAAACTGTTGCCCAGTGTGGAAATAATTGAAAAATTTGCAGTGCATAGAAAATCGAATTATGAAGAAAGTGACAGGAAAGATGACGCAGGACGAAAGACCCAAGACGAAGGAAATATCAATTAGGTGGAACAAGCGCAGAAAGCTATTAAAAACTTATTTAGTCGATCCCAAAAATAAAAACAAGCGCCACTCTCAATATACTACTATAAGCAAATAATAGCAGAAAAAAGTTTCTGCAAACAGCTCAACCCGCTCCTGTTTATCCTACTCTGCCTGCGCTGCCTGCCCACCCTGTGCAGACAGTTGAGGCTACAAGAACAGGGGCAGTAAAATTAATTGCTTTATATGGCGTGATAATTTATTGAAGCCCACGATGACCAACATGGGAGCACAAGCAAAAGTCCAGGGCCAGCGTCAGTGCGAGTGCCCGGACGAAGTCAAGACGAGGCAAGGCGAGTGGAGCAGAGGCCAGGACACGAACATGGCAGCTGGCTGGCTTGTTGTTGCCAGGATAACACAAGTATTATGCCGGCAACGAGGCGTAAGGGTCAATCACATTAGAGACATGCGAACCGCTGCGAGTTGAACAGTTGAACAGTTGAGTTCAGCTCAGAACATTACCGCAAGGATTGCAGGGTGGTTCATTGGGTCCCTGGTCTGGTCATGAGTTTGACTGAAATCTGATTATGAGCCCCGAGCGCGGATAATAAGTTTTTGTTTGATAATACCCTTGAAGGTGGGTCGAAAATAGAATCTACACTTGTAAATAAATCAATTTAATAAAATAAAACAAATCCCAGCTCATTTCATTTAAAAAATGAATCGCTGGGTTTTCATTTTTTTCAAAGCTTTTCAAAGGGTATTATAACTTCGTGCATCTCTCGTTCAACTTGCCAGATTTACGCACTGTAGGCGAACTCCCTTCACTCGTTCGATGTTCGACCCGCTTGGGGTTAGTCAGCAAAAGTATGCTATGAATATAATCAGCGCATTCAATCGAGTTAATTTCATTATGAATATGATGGCGGCTAAACGTTTTCTTCTTTTATTTTCAGTTTTGTTGTTTTCATTTCATTTCTTTTTTTTGTTTTTTTTCTTTAATCAGTCGCCACGCGATGCTGAAACTTCGGTCAAATAAATAATCTTGCCAAGTTGCCTGCCAGGACACAGGACACAGGACGAAAGACACTGACTACAGAACAGAGGACACTAAGGACACTGAGCACAGCAGCTGCTAAAGTTGCATTCAGCCAGTTCTGGTTGCTGCCGCGGCTGTTGACAAACAAATATGAAACTAATCCCTGGTAATTAGTGCGCCAACTTTTGCTGCATTTTGAGCCAGGACACAAAGTCCGTCCATTGTCCTTGCCGTACTTCTCTGCTCAGTACTGTGGTCAGATGTTGGCACATTCCTTGTGCTTTTTGCGGTTACCCGGTTTAAGTGTATGTATGTGTGTATTTTTTTCTGAATGTCGTCGTTGCCATCGTCGAGCGGCGTTATTTTTATTGGAAAAGTTAAGCTCGTGTTTTGATAGGTTTCAGTCGTAAAGGGATTAATTAGTGCAGAGTTCTCGCCACCACGCTGCAGACTCAGAGTCTCCAATACCGGAATTCTGACTCCAACTCCGTCTCAGACCAACATGTGGCCCAAGTCGCATTTGTTTTTGGCTTTTGAATAATTAAAGTTAAGCTGAGTTGCATAGTTTTCCCTATTCTAGTGCTCTGCTCGCACTAAGGACTCAAATTCATAATGAACAATATACTTGGCTGTCTCTGGTTAAACAAGTAAAAACTTGTCGTTGGCCAACACTGGGAAGTGTGGAATGCAATGTAAATGATATTTAAGTATTGTTTACTTGGAAAAAATTGAAGAGCAAAAAGAACTTCAGTGCAATATTCAAGAATACATACATACTTTTATTAATGTTTATAGTTTTGTATGTACTATAATTTAAATTAAATATAATATTATATATTAAAAATAGTTATTTATATTAAGTGTATATAAGCTAATTGTTAAATTGCAATACAAAATATTATTTTTACTTATTTAAAAAATATATTTTTATTTATGTTCATTGAATAATATATAAATATTACATTTAAGATTAGAAAATGATGTATATTTTAATATTATAAATTACTAAATAAGTATGTATATTTATTCCATTTTTGTTAAACTCTTATTGAGCTGTCATCAACATGGTTTATTAATTTAATTTCGCTAACCGCATCGAGAGACATTTCGGTTGAAATTCCATTGCTGCAGTATTTTGAAAGTTTCTTTCTTATCTTTTATTATGAAGTAGAGCTACAATTTCGCTGTGTGTCAGCGCATGATTTACGAGAATTTGGCTTAAAAATGAAAATTGTAGTAAAAACCGTGCTGCACAAAAAGCGAAAAGTGCAAAAAGGGAATAAGGCACAACACGAACGACTGAAGGAGCGAGGGGAGGACAGACAAGCCTTTTTTTGTGGTTCTGAAGTTTTGGCCACAAAACAGGAAACGGAAATGAGTGCGCAGGACGACGGCGACATGTGAAATGTGGTTGGCCCCAACCACTTGAAAAGAAAAGAAAAAAACTCTAAAGCACAAAAAGACGGACACACATGCAAAATAAACGGGTTCAAGTGGCGCTCGTAAAAACAGGAATAGAACCAAGCCAAGCCAAAGGATAACTGTTGAATTGCTGGCCATAATAACAAGGCATGCCACATGTATATGTTTGAATGAAAGTATGTGTATGTGTGCGTTTGTGTGTGTGGCTGAGCTTGTCGCGTAGCAACTTGTGGCCACCTTAATATCAGCTAACAACATGCTGACAAACAGAGGAATGTCGGCACATGTTAAGGTTCATGTGACCAAAATGAATGCAAATGAACTTCTAGTAACTATCATGCATACCAAGAACAATAAAACGACTAAAATCGCATTGAAGTAGCAAGATTAACTCTGTTAGACAAAATTATTTACAGTGTTTTGAAAACTTTTTAAATATGTATATTAATAGCTTCAAATAGATAATGTTGTATTTAATTGGTAATTTCTTCTACGACAAAACACGAAAAAAAAGTAATAAAAAAGGAAAGAAATCAATGAAACCAACTGAAATACGCGTCGTATGAGTAAAGTTTAAGCAGCAATCGTCTGACTTCCTTTGTCTCTCTTACGCTCTTTTCGACCTTTCTCTACCTCGTACTCTGCAACTATTTGTCTAGATTTGCGCAATGGATTTTTAATGTTTTCCATGAGACATCCATTTTATCGTGAATAAAAATAGCAAATAAAATGCAACGCATTGTTAAGCCCACTTGGAACTTATCGTAGGCCAGCTGAGGCTGTAAAAATTGTGTAGATGAAGGCAGAGTATCAGAATGGAACTGGGTGCAGACCACAAGAACTGGGACTTTAATGAGCCAACTGCAATTACCCCAAACATTCCGCCCGTTGCAAGCTTCTCAATGCGACGGCAAACATTTTAATTGCATTTTGCTTTATATTTTATTGCCTGCAGATTCCTAATGGTTTTTTTTCTCGGCTACAAAATAATTGCAGTCATTTCAACTAGATTTAAGTATTTTAGGCAAATAAAAATATTTAAATATCTTATTTGTAGATACAAATCTAACAACTAAAGCTAAGGGCGTAAGTTTGCAAAAAAGTAAAAATTTTCCAAAAACCATATTGGCGAATCGGTAATGGAATTTTTTTTTTTCGTTCAGACTGTGCCACATTTCAAACTCAAATTTAATGTTAGAATGCTAAAATGAGAAAAATTTCCTGGTCAAGCTAAGCCCTAAGGAGATGGACTGCGCCAAATGGTATTGGAGAAATGATGTGCTGCAAAGCTTATAAGACGACACAGCTCTTTAATCTTTATCGTGAAATATTAAAATATTACCATTCATAAAATGCTGCTATTGTAAAGGTTAATTGATAAATGAATTTAAGAGCCTTAGACAATAAACTGAAAATTAAAAATAAATATCAAAGAAAATAAATAAGAAAGGCTACAGTTGAGCTAGTCAAATGCATGCACATATTCGTTCAATTGTAAGTTTTTGGATACATTTAAAATACATTCAACCGATTTTTTATATGGGTGCTATATTTATAAATATTCTAATTAACATGACACTCATTTTTCAATCCAAACAACCAAATTTTGACGAATTTTGTACACCAATCCGTACGAAACTCGATTGGGAGCTCTGCTCTAGATACAAATACTCTTTTTACAATAAACAAGGTATATAGGTTCGTAGCCCTAGTTCTTATATAGAAGATCCAGACATTCAGACGGACGAATATATGCGTTAATGGTTCATTCACCAGTTTCAGTTTTCATTTGTTCACTCTTATATATCCAATATTCTTGTATAAATATTGGATGTTCACTATTTAGAAATGTTCACTGTACTTTGGGCTTTCCATACCCAGGAACGAATTTTGAAAGCTGAACGAATCTACTCTACAAAATGTCATAAATATGACAAGACCATTTCAAATTCAATTATATACTGTTGCAGTTAAGGTCTCGAAGTTTTATTTTGATATAGACGAGCAAAGCAGTATCAATTTAATTTCAAAAACATGAGGATTATGACAATTTTATTCATCGGATTGGGAATATCTCTAAGTGAGTGTGAGCCGGACTTAGAAATGCTTACTCCAAGCCTTTTATCCATATATCAATGGAGTAGGCATGTAAAGTATCCAATTAAAAAAAATAAATAAAGTAAAATATTTTATTATGCATCTCAGAGGCTAGAAACTCCCGAGAGGTCTGAAATAAAAGATTAATTACCCAAACAGTACAATGTTGTTTTTTTTTTTTTGAACACGCTAAATTTTGCCGCTTCTATCTTCATACAAAGTTAAATGTACAGGCAACACAAGCATGTGTTAGCATAGAAATCGGACTAATATATCGTATAGCTCCCATGGCAATGAATATTATTTTACTTAATATTATTATCACATTTTATAGCTATAAATTTAAAGAACTACAATATAATTGAAGTTCATTCATTGATATTCCTTTGAAATGAATTTGAAATTGTATAACTCATTTTTTATTAAAACGGAACATAACTTAATTGTGTCCGTCGAAAATTGTGGATAAATCTACATGACTACGATTGTGAGCTACAATGTACACAAATTTTTGAAATACTACAATAATACACTAATTTTGGAAAATTCACTGTTTGCACATAGAAGAACCGAGTCAAATAAACTCTTAATTTTTTTTGCAATCCAAAACTAATGTTCTTTCATAACTAATGTTATTAGTCTTGGGGAATTTATTGCACAAGCATATTAATTGGAATTTACTAGTTAAAAACGATATAAATAACGTAGTTGACAAGTCTATTTAGTTTAATAGCTTAAATATTCAATATGAAGCTGGTTCTTATTTTACTGGTCGCTATCCAAGTACTCAGTGATCCTAATCCTAACAAACATACAGTAGTTCCTGGATATTTTCCGGACGCATCTTAGAACTTAAGAACATGAAAGTAATGTGAAATTCAAAGAAAAATGTTTAATGCTGGCAAATAAAAACAAAAGTATGTTGTTAATTTTATTTAGACTTTGTTACGCAATTGAGATATATTCAAAGGAATTCCACTCAAACATTCGCGCTCTTGAGCGTAACTTAAGTAATTTTTATGACATAGTCATGACGCATGCGCCGGAATTAATATTTCCCGACTCACTCAATTTTTAGTTTGAATAATTTTTGCTGATTTAGCTTTTTTTCTATTTATGTTAACCCTTGGCTGGGAGCCATGGATAATTGTTGGCAGCAACTGAAAACTTAAAAAAAAAGGCAAAAACAATTGCAGCTAATTGGCTATAATCAAGCATTGGTCGCGTCATAAATTGGCATAAACAAAGCGACGCCAACAAGGCCAACAAATCAGCGCTCTTGGCATTTTTAATTGGGATTGAGTTGGCTGCATAAATCAGCAAATTAAATTACAAACAATGGCAATAAAATCTAACGATTGACATTTTGCTCATTCCACTTCTTAGCTTTATGTGCTTAATATACCCGTTAATGTAAGGAAATGGGCGTTTCGCAACTGTTGACAGCCCTTTATGTAAATGGTAAAATGAAACGTTTTTAACGCTAAAGCCTGAAAAAAGTATGCACCAGTTCCTATTTTTTTGCAGCCTACTACCGTACTGACACCTTTAAGGCAACTTAATCTAGGCAGATAACTAATTTTGGCCGTGTCAATAGCTCAGAGTACTAAGCTGCCGAAGGGAAGTGACTATAACAGACATTCAGGGGATATGGTATGTTTCATATCAAGATCCGGATCAGCAGATCTTGAAAATGGGGACGTTTGAGTCTTGTTCTTGTCCTCTTGCTGGGACTGACAGTTCTAATAGCTGATGCACTTAGACGTCTAGCTAGGATGTTTGGGTGAGCATTTAGCCTTTTGTGTTACTTATTTGCTACCTTCTGCATTCCATATTTTTATTAAAAATAGTTTCAATGTAGGCTAATAAATAACTAAATTATGTAACGGGTATATCATCGTCAGGAATCGAATTTACAGTCGTTACGTGTTGTTGGAGTTTTGTTTATGTTGGCATGCAACTTTTGGCTGGCGACAATTTAATTACGATTGCACTGAAATATACTCTCTCCATCTCCCTCGTTGTCTCCTCTATGCCACTCCTTTTCTGTGTGTTTGTTTGAATGTATTGGTAAGTTGCAGCCGCCACGTTGACGCCACAAAATATGCTAATTTATATTTATATGAATATGGCGAAGTGCGACGAGCGACGAGCGAAGGATAATTCCCCAAGGGCGCCTCCAAAACTGTAGACCCCTTTACTCTTAGACCCTTACTGCTTGAAGCTGTGGCTGTGAAATATTTTTGCTGGTTGCCGCCAGCGACTGCGGTCATAAAATTTATTGTTGCCAAATGCATATTTGTCACACTTGCAATGTGTTTGGCGGCGGCACTCATAGAACAATTTATAAGCAACCGGGGACTTCGCTGTGCTGTCTAAATAGCGATAAAAAAAATAAACGAAGTGGTCACCCAATATAGTCAACCAGCGACTATTTCTCAGCTTAACGTTTTAGCTCTATAAATTTTAATTGATAGGTCTTAAGTCAAAGGAGCAAGTTAACTGACTTTAGATAATATTTAACAGTCACAGAACATTTTTAATCTTTTCTACATAATATAACTACAAGAAAACAGGAGTTAAAGGGGAAATGAATGAATGCAAAGATTGGCAACAAAGAAAGCAGATATTTCAGTATCCTCAACAAGTAAGAAAGGCTACAGTCGATCGAGCCGACTGTAAAAGACCCCGTACTCCCATTGTATTTAATTTACGTTAAAAATTTTTAAATTTTAAAATGAAATTTAAAAAATTTTATGTTTATATACCTTTTTGAATCGAATTTTGAACAAGAAGGAAATTTACATTCGAGCAGTAGAATACTATCTGTATTTTATTCGCGGTTATTTAAATCGGTATCCCGGCAGTACAATGGATAGTACTTGTATTAGGACACGTTGAAGTGGACCAATAAATGTTTTATACTTTGTGTTTAAGGTGTTCAATGATATTTAAAGTATACATTAACTTTCCGATACATTTTTTCAAAGATCCCAACGAATAGCAATAAAAAACTGTAAAATATAAAAAAATAAATAAATTAAATGGTTAAATTAAATAAATAAATTAATGTCTAGAATTTTAACATAGTTGAGAAATAACTCACCCCTTAACAGTTTCCAATAAGAAATTTGTATAAACTTTACATACTTCTCCTATACTTTCACTTTCAATTTCACTTGCACATCACATTCACTTAACTTTCACTTTTTTTATGCATAAGAATCACAAGCCTGACAAGACCAACAAATCAGCAACATTTTTGCTCTTGACTTGGACACTGCTGATCATTATTGGAAAGCATATAAAAAAAAGAAAAAAATATGAGATTAACTGAGCATAATACTTTTTGCATGGCACTTTGCATTTTCACAGCACACGCTTTGGGCTGCACTTTTACAATACCCTTTACACGCTGCACATTATTGATTTCCACTTGGACTCTGCTGATCATTATTGGAGAGCATTTAATAAAAAAAAACAAAAAAATATTAGATCAGCAAAGCCTATTACTTTTTGCACGGCACTTTTCCACTGCACTTTGGTTTCTACTACACTACACTTTTTACGGGGCATTCCACAGAACATTTAAAAAAAAAAAACAAAAAAAATATTATCAGCTAAGCTAATATAACTTTATTTTGCACTTTTATTTTGCACACAGTGCACTTTTCTATCGAAAATGATACACTGAACTTTATACAAAGCACTTTACTTTTCTTCTAATTGGCCGACAGCAAAAGCTGACTATCATGCAGAAAATAAAATTGCATTGCATACTTTTAGGAGGCGGGATTAATAAAAAAAAATATGCACATTCACTTTACACTTTTTTAATTTACTTTCTGAATCACACAAAAAAATTACACTCAGCTTAGCAAAGACACGCACTTTACATATTCTAAGCGCTGAAGAGCGAGCGAACGCAGCTTAGCAGAGACACGCACTTTACACATTCTAAGCGCTGAAGAGCGAGCGAACGAGATAAACGAACACCACGAAGCTGCACATGCATTCAGATGCATACGTAAGAGCGAGAACGTAAGCGTAACGGCAACGAAAAGAGCAAAAACGTTGGCGCACAAAAGAGTAATACATTGGAGTGGGAGTCTGAGAGTGTGGAAAAACATGGCGGAATGTGCGCAAAACGCGGATCTGTTGCTGAATGAAAAATTTTCAACGTTAATTATAGTAGATAATCCTTTATAACTCAAACATTTTTTGTATTCATCTTGTGCACACGACACTGCTCTTTCGTTTGACACATAATTCAAGCCGATCGGACCGAAATTAATTATTATTTTAAGCGCGTAACGCGGAGCTCGTAATGAGGCGTGCAGAAAAAAACGATGCGCAAAAGGAACTAAACAATTAACGATTAGCGAGTATCGATGCTGCTATTATTCAGGCTTACAGCTTTTAGTATCGAGATGAGCTTTGAGGAGCTGATCTTTTGAGGAGCAGGGGATCGAAAAGCTTGAAGATTTAATTAAACGCTGCGTTTGTTCGCTTGCAATAATAAAAGCAATAATTGCTCAGCAAATTAAAAAGACAAGAATGACCGTATAATCCTCCCTATTTTTATTCCCGATTAAATCAATTAAATCGGTATCCAGGTATTACAAATGATAGTACTTGTATTAGAACAAGTTTAAAAAAAAACAAGTAGGAAAGGCTATAGTCGATCGGAACGACTGTAAAAGACCCCGTACTCCTATAGTAATAAGCATTTTTATTTAAATAAAATTTAAAAATTAAGTTTTTATATTTACATTTTGAATTGAAATTTAAAAAAATTAAATTTAAAATTCTTATTCTCTTCCCTCTACTCTTTTTTAGAGTACTGGGTCTTATAATTACTTTGAATGATAGCTATCCTTAACATAGGAACAACTAAAGTGTGCTTGCTTCCGTTGCTACTTGCAATTCTTAAAAGAAAACCCTCCCATCCTTCGCAACTTTGCTCAGCTCTCTGACACTTAGTCACTTTTGCCAATCTTAGTTGATAATTGGCCAAATTCTAAGCTGTGCTTACTCCATATAATGGTATTAGCCCAACTTTATCGGGTATTTCCCCACGACTTGTGCTCAGCCTCGTAGTTGGCTAACTGTCACGATGCCAGGAAGTCTTCACACCTCAGAGGCTTTTCCCAACGGATGTGCACAAAAGAAATGAAGTCATTTGTAATTAATGAGGTTTGTCACCCCAATTTGCCGGAACTTCAAACCACAACAAACACCGACCTTAGATGTGCCATGTCGTATGTTTAACCTGCCTGGCATATTGAAAATCACAGAAGGTTGACTCAAAATGAGGGTGACGACCAGGAACAAAAAAAATTTCATATAAAAGAACTGACAGTCGTCTCCCATCCACACAAAAAAAAAACCATCTAATTATCTCGTTAAGCACGCCAAAATGCACAAAAGATACACACGGAGTGGTAGATTCGACACCCCTCAACAATGTGCGTCAATGTGTGTGTGTGTGTGTGACGGGGACAGGTGTTGCCTGCTCAACTGTCACCTTGACAGACGCCTCCTTGACCCCGAGTGACAGACAGCCTGACTTTTGGCTGGATTTCGATACTGTTTTCTTTCACAACTTCCTATCGCAGTCCATTCATTTATGTATATAATTTTTTCTACCTTGCCTGGTGTTTAATTAAAATTATGTATATAAATTTATTTAGCTGACATTCGAGCGTAATTAAGTGCATGCTGATGTAGAGCGCGAGGAAAATGCGTTAGAAAATTTGCATCTGTCACCGTGGACAGTCTGACAACAGTTTCCATCACCTTGGGGACTTTAACCTACACCCTCTGATCCTATTCCTTTCCCCACTCTTGCCACTTCTACATTGTTCTTCACGTTTAGCTTATTGCCAATGTCCGCCCACTCTGTTGTTTCTGTATGCTGACAAATTAGCCTTGAAATGAGCAATTTGCAGGCTGTGGACATGAATACTGCAGACGCGAAAGCGTCACCAAGAAGCCCGCGGGGTCCGAGGGGTCCAAGGGGTCTGAGCGTTCTGACGAGTCGTGGGGCGTAAAGTTGCCGTGAATAACAAAACTGAGCTGACAGCTGCTGTCAGTGGCGGCCTGTCAATGGTCGAGTATTAAATATGCTTTGTGGCATGAAAAAGCAATTAAGTGTGGAGTGTTTAGTTGTCTGCGGCAAAAGCTCACGAAAAAATCTACGAAAATGTCCTACACATAAGAGGAAATACATATACTATATGAGAAACGAGCGGGTGGTTAATAATAGAATCGCTTAGTGCACCGTTGGAAGCACTGTAATGTAGTCAACATATACTGAGCTTAAACGACTAGTGAAAAATACATTTTATATCTTATATATTTTTATCACTATCTTTACCCAAAACCTTTCTTAAATACATTGTAAAGAAAAATACTTTATCTCATATTTAAGCTTTTCAATGATTTTTTTCAATTGCAATATGTTAACATTAATGTTAGTTTAAATAATAAAAGTAATAATTTAACATATTTTAATTTAATTTAAATCCTAATTTTTATAACATTTTATAGTTTCATTTAATATTAAAGTCAGCAGTCTGTGCCGACTGTTCAAAGTCTGCCAATAAATAAGTGAAATAAAAAAAGTAAAATTAAACCGACTGTAAAAGACCGCGTACCCAATCTAGGGCACATTTTACTGTCAAAATTTGTTCATTTATCACCGATTTATCCCATGGAAGTTATCCCATTCGGATCAAACTTGGTGAGTGTAGTTATAATGGTACCGTACACGTAATGTTTAAATTTGATCTGAATAGCTTTTGTGGTTTCCATGTCGTTCACAATTTTCGGGGGCGGTAGAGGGCGTATCAACAATTTGAAATAAATTTTATCTGCTTAACGTATAGACGGACTATGATTCCAAATTTGGCAGCTTTAGCTCTTATAGTCTCGAAGATCCAGGTGTTCATCCGGACGAACGGACAGACAGAAGGACATCGCTATATCGAAGATTATTTATATATTATGGGTCCACGCCTCCTTCCGCCCGTTAAGCACATTTCGCTTTAGCAGTAAAATAGCTAACTTAACACCCCTGATCACAGCCGAACTTAAAAACAAACCAAAACAAAAAATGCAATCCAAGGCTTCAAGTAGACGTCACATGTTCAATGACGTCAGCACCCTGTGAAAAGTTGACATGAACATGCGGGTAAACGTTTTGATGAATGCGTCGATTTAATTGATGAATGGGATTTTAAGCTGAAAAACCGAAATCAAACCGAAAAACTGCATACGGCAGATGTCAACACACACACATGTAAATGGTGTGCGAATTGAAGATTGAGAACTGAATTTTCAGTAAATAAATGTTTAAGTAGCCACATGAAGGATGGAGCATGAACCTTGAACAGGTGAGGCTTAATTGGAAGACCAGCTCAACAAATGGACTATCCGAAACCTCATAAATATAGTAGACAAGCAGACAATGGCCAGCTCCAATCGCATTTCCATTTCCATGCCCATATCTAGTACCAGCATAAAAGTTAACAATGCCAAAAAGTATGCAATACATATTTGAAAATCGCGGCACATCCACACAGAACTGGAGACTGTAGCGCAACAATTGCCAACCGCAAATACCAATAAAGAAAGCCAAGCCAAAACAACAACAACTGAAACAAATTTAGCGTGTTTGCCGTAATGTTGCAAGTTGTTGTTGCCCATTTCAACCAGTCTCTGAAGCTGGTATGCAATAATATAAATTCCAGCAACACAACAGCACAAAACCTCCCCCTCCCCACTTCCATCTCAACCAATTCTGAGCTACCACGAAAGTCAAAAACAAACTGCGTACAATAAATAGAATATAGACAACATTGCACAGCACTGTTTGGGCTTTTGAGCACGTTTCTCTCATTCGACATGCTATCGAATAGTTTTGAATACGAACAGAAAATGACTTTTATTTTATGACAGCTTATAATTAGTAGAGTCTAAAAGAACTTAAACCAAATGTTCTAGTGATTATTCTTCCTGAGTATTAAGACCAGTCCGGACTTCTCAACTCTCTGGGAAGTTTACATACATTTTAATTTTATAATATTTTGAATGTTATTTTTATAAAGTTGTTTGTTGTTTGTTGTTAATGTTAATGTTAATGTTAATGTTAATGTTAATGTTAATGTTAATGTTAATGTTAATGTTAATGTTAATGTTAATGTTAATGTTAATGTTAATGTTAATGTTAATGTTAATGTTAATGTTAATGTTAATGCCCACTCAATTGTTTCTTGCTGCTTTATGAACACAGATTTATCATACAGTTATAAATCTGTGGGTTATTCTGCAGCATTTATTTGAGAACAAACCCAACTCTAGTGACTTTATTCAAATAAGTCTGCTACTAATATAGTTTTATATTAAAATGTTTCATTTCTTTCTTATTTAATCATAGCTTAGTTTATTCAATAACACACTTTAAATTTCACCAGTCTTCTTGCTGTTCTTATTCATGCTCTTCTTCGTGATTCGCTCTAAACTTAACTCGTTTCCATTCAATTCTTCATCTTCTTCTTCCACATCGTTATCCTGCTCATGCATATACTCTTATACTTCTACTTCTACTTATATTTATATTTAAACCGCTGTTTGGGTATGACCGTGTGATGCCTGACCTACTGCATTAAAGAATTCAAAATCTATTGTTGCTTTACAAGAGCCATTTGAAATCTTAAGTTATGATGATCAGTCATTTAAAAAATGTAATACGTGGGTTGCCCTAAAAGTTCCAGGAATCGACCACTAGGGGGCATTTGCTAGTGGCGTCATTATTATTTTCGTAAAGTTTAACATCTTTTAAGGTAAACACTGTTGACAGATCAGAAATTCGTCAAGTAGTTTCGTTTTAACAGCTAACTAGGTTCCTTTTCTCAATTTGCAACACAGAAAATATTATCTTCTTTTACTTTATTGACTTTATAACAATCTGTATCGAATTTGATCCCATATAGATATCTCCCTAAATTGTAAGACAGTTTTTAAGCAAAGCTAACCAAAATGTACAGGTCACTATTTAATGCACACTAACACAATTATAGTCTAAGCAGTTAAGTTGAAGTTAATGATATCGCTTAAATGTTATACTTATCTACGCCTACTGACGGCCACGCCCCTAAACGACTGCGACATAACATATAAAAGTTGATGTGGCGCTCGCTCGCGTATAAAACAAAATTTCAACTGCAATTAGTCGTGCAAGGTCTGCGCCCCCTCGCGGTGTCTCTCTCTCTCCCTCTCTCGCTCTTTAATTTTTCGCCAACATGGCAAATAATTTGGCTAACGACATTTTGTAACTAATGCCTGGGCAACCGCAGCAACAACAACATGAACAACGAACACAACGAGCAGCAACAACCACAACAACAGCAAGAACGATAACCATTAACACGCCCCAACCTCTGGCCAACGAAATGCAACGCCAACTGGTCATTAAAAGTGGCCCATAACGGTTTATTGTAATGCCAGCGCATAGGCCATGCGACCCATTGGACAAGTGGCCACCCTTGGTCCAGTTGTCCTCGCGTCCCGCTGTCCGTTCTTGGCGTTGCCACTTAATTAGAAAAGTTTCTCCGCGTCACGAGACAAAAGCCATTGACAGCGACTAAAAGTTCTCCAAACTGCATTTTGCTAGCTGCTGGAGAAGTTGTTAAACTGCCAGAATTTGAAATAAATAATGTGCTGAATGGCGAATTCTTAATACCCTTTTGTGACTAGACCTAGGAAAAATTTAAACAATCCTAAGTTGATGTATTTAAATTGGTTTTGGCTTTCAATACACTAACTTCATTCTTAGAACTCAACAATTAGCTGGAGCTCACTGTAATTTATGGCTACATAAGCCACTCAATCACTAAAAATGTCGGAAGAGGCCTTTATGCAATCGAGGTTAAGTCAACAGATGCCACCTGCATGACTCTATTTGCACATTTTTCCAATTAATTGCTTCTACGTGGGCGACACACCCGCGAATGTCAACAAAAGCCGCGACACGAGATGCGGCCCCCACCTCCAGTTCCAGCTCCAGCTCCACCTCTATCTCCTCATTCGCCTCCTCCTGCACCACGAACTTCCTCGTCCTTGCAGCTGCTTCTGCTGCTGCTGAGCCTTGGGGCCCTGGCTCTATTGTCAAGCCGCCCGCTGGCAACTCTGCCACAAACACGCTTGTAAAAAACAGTGGAAGCATTCAAGTTAAAAAGCTGTAAAGGACTCTCGACTATGAAATACCCGTTCTTACTTTTGTGGGTTTAAAATGCTTGAAGGTTAAGCAACCATTACTTATATCTTTAACAAAAAGAGGTCTAATTATGAAGAGCTAATTTTATCAGTCTTTGAGTCAACACCTATTAACACGTATTAACTTAACGGGTATACAAATAGACACACAGATACAGCATGAAGCAAAGATATAGACTCATCAATGTTTTCAATTGAAATTTTTGCACGGCCGTTGTCGGCTCACGTGGCATTCTTTGTTAGCAATGAGGAGTAGGGAAAGGTGGGGAGAGCGGAGCTTTTATTTGTTTGGGGAGTAGAGGAAATACCGAAATTGTTGGAAATTGGAACTACGAGTGCAGTAACAATGGGACCAAATATAGGCCTCTCCTTTTACACTGAGCGACAGATGTTTGCCACAGTTTGCACAGCAGGTGCAGCCCCAGTCCCCTCTCCCTTCTCCCACTCTATTCCTGCCCGCAATATCTATGCTAAATTTTTGGCAATATTTGTATGTAAATATAAGAATACTAAATATTGCATTTGATATTCATTTATTGCTACTTGTTTGTGCTTTCTATTTCCCGACTCATATGGGTTTCAATATCAAACAAAGTAAATAAAAGAAATCATTATTACAACAGCTGAAAGCTTATTACGAATCTGTACAACTTGAATACAGTGGATGCAATTTCAATTTATAGCATTTCACACCCCCAAAGAAGTATACACTTTATTTTAAACACATTTTGGGAAAAGGGAATTCAGCACGCGATTTGCTGTCACATCTCTTTGGCTGGAAACGGAAATCAACATGGAAAATAGAAATAAGTTTGAAACATTTTTGGGCGAGTCTAGACGACAATTGAACATGGGAACATGGGTCTTTAAGACCTAGTTTGTTAGCTGGATAAACAAAGCAATTTCGACAACCGCATGACATAAAAATTAGCAAGAGAGAAACGGGGTGTCAGGATGTCGGGATATTGGAATATCGGGATACTGGGAGACTGTGGGACTGGCTGACTGCCTGACTGGTAGCAATAACAAACTGCTGCTATTGACAAGTCAATGGAAGAAACGACTGTCAAATGCAAGCAAAGTGAAACGAATCCAATTGGCGGCTTAGAAAAATGAAGTTGTGGGGCACAAATCTTCAAACATGCAACTTGGCGGGCAATTGAAAACTCATTGACAGTTGACAATTGGAAAGAACAATAAGAACAAGGCCGAGGAGAACCGCGTGGGAGTGGTAGTGGGAGTGGTAGGGTATGCAGATCGATGCCTGAGGGGAAACCAAACTCAATTGCAGTTACATTTCCATTTTCATTCCTTCTGCTTTCTAGACCCCTTACTCTAAAAAAGAGTAGAGGGGTCCACTAGGTTTGTCAGAAGCGAAATGTGCGTAACAGGCAGAAGGAGGCGTTTCCGACACCATAAAGTATATATATTCTTGATCAGCAGCAACAGCCGAGTCGATATAGCAATGTCCGTCTGTCCGCTGTCCGGATGCACACTTGGATCTTCTAAACTATAAGAGCTAGAGACACCAAATTTGGAATGAAAGTCCGTCTGTATGTCAGGCAGTTCAAATTTTTGCCACGCCCCCTACCGCCCCCGAAAATTATGAAAAACGACATAACTTGGAAACGACTACAGCTATCAGGACCAAATTCACACAGTACTTGAGTGGTTATATTTTAACTATCCTCACCAAATTTGATCCGGATCAGAAGACTATAGCCTATAGCTCTTATAGAACTTGTCGAATAAAAATATAAAATTTGTATAAAGACATGTAGTGTTATTTGACTTATCGCAATCAAACTCATACATTATTTGTATAGTACCATTATAACTATCCTCACCAAGTTTGGTCCAGATCAGACGACTATAGCCTATAACTCTCATTATACAAATCGGTTAAAACCTCCAATTCGAAAGAGTACGGGGTCTTTTAAGGTCGGCTCGCTCGACTGCAGCCTTTCTTACTTGTTTTACACAGAAATCCACAAGTTTGTGCTGCTGCTTGTCATTGACAGGCACTTGCCGTTCTTGCCGTTGTTCTTGTTGTTATTCATTTGTTTTTTCTGCTTTGATTTCTTGTTTTCCTTTTCATTTTTTTGAACAATGCTGAGACATTTTCTATTTGAAATTGTCAGCAGCAATTGATATGCATTGCTGTTTTTTTCTGTAGCTGCTGTGCTTTGTCTGCTGATTGCATTCAAGTTTTTTCTCCCTTTCGTAGTTTTAAACTCCCAGTAAATTAAGTGAAACACTTGTCAAAATAATTATTTTTGGAAACAATTATAATATGTGCAGCAATAAATTACGTGAAACAAATTTCTAGACAAATTGCTGCACAGTCCAACGCGCCGGCAAGTATGCAACAAAAATGCATTTAAAATTTTCGATCATTCGTTTTATTTCATTATTTCTTTTTGTGATTGTGTGTAGAAATGTTTTTTGATTTGAAATTTAATGCACGTACTCAATGAAGAAATTCCAGCAGCAGCGCATTAGCAGACATGCCCCTCCGCAGGGTCAGCGGGTGTCTCTCTCTCTCTCTCTCTCTTGCCTGTCTCCCCTCACTCCGCCTCACTCTATCTCTAGTCGTAGTAGGGGCACGAACAGAGGTCGAGGTGGCTGCCAATTGCTTTTCAACATATTTGATGCGGCAACAGCGACGTCAACGTCGACGCAGACTTTGGACATTTTGCAACTTTGCCACGTACAAAAACGTTGGCAGCAAAGTGTAAAACCAACAGCCACACAACAACAAGAAGCACTGCTTAAACATACAAAATGTTGTATATACTTACAGACATAACGTATACGTACACGTAAGTAAGTATACGCCACGTTGACCGAACAACAAACATCAAATGTAATCGCAGCTAATAAGAAAACTAAGCAGATCCTTGCAGGTCACGATTTCCGCTCGTTTCGCATTCGATTTGGATTTGCGATGCGCCATTGGCAACGTCAATGCACCGAATCCGACAGCACAGTGAAGCCAAGTCGCAAAACAAATCAAAAGCAATTTCAAATATTTTACTTAAAGCATTTGAAATATTAAAAGACTTGGTCACACTGTGTGCCGCTTACCTATAATAATTAAGTACCCAGGCTGACAACTTTCGCCCCACTGTGCCAACTGTACTTCTTCGTATGCCATGTCAATGGACATTTAATGGCGTTCGCCATTATGCAGCGCATCAAATGCACCAAATACGCTTCGTTGGCAATAAATGCTGCATGGCCAGGCTCTGTCCGAACAACCGTCTGTGTCTTCGTCTTGGCCTTCTGCTGCCCTTGCTGCCCTACCTAACCCCCCTTGTCTCGCTTTGTCCAGTCTCGACCATGGGCACGATGTGCAATTTTGTGCAGCAGCTTTCGCTGCGTTTCTCGTAATTTTTCGTAAATTTTTACACGTACTTGCATTCCATCTTCGTCGTCAGGCTTCATTGGCAGAAGGCCAGCACTTGGGCCCCGTCTGCAGCCGATTCTAACGGCGTAACCTTTGAATAAAATTAGCATTATCAGTGCATACCAAAAAGCGTGGCAGGTGTGCACTGCAGATCAATAAAAATATTCAATGTGATTTTGAGCACCATCTGATGGTAGCGTATTTTGGATTAGTTTCAACTCTAAAACGCATCATGAAGATCTCATGCAATTTAGTGAATGAATCTGTATGAATAACAAATATGTTCCAAGATTTATTGAGATTATAAGCCTCTACTACACTTCTGCTACACTTCTCACTTATTTAACAAAACATCATTAAGATCTCTTGCAATTTAAAGAAAGAATCTGTAAGAATAAAATATTTACTACTAGATTTTTTTTAGATTTTAAGCCTCTAGATTCTACTACACGTATTGACCAAACCATCATTAAGATCTCTTGCCATTTAAGCAACGAATTTGTATGAATAACAAATTTATTCGAAGGTTTTTTTTACATTAAAAACCTCTACTACACTTCTGCTACACTTCACACTTTTTTAAGAAATCATCATTAAGATCTCTTGCAATTTAAAGAAAGAATCTGTAAGAATAAAATATTTACTACTAGATTTTTTTTTAGATTTTAAGCCTCTAGATTCTACTACACTTATTTAACAATTCATCATAAAGATCTTTTGCTATTTAATGAAAGAAACTATATGAAAAACAAATTTATTTGTAGAATTTTTTAAGTTTTTAAGACTCAAGATTCTACTACCCTTTTCACTTACTTAACCAATCATTTAGTATCTGCTATATGACTAGTTTTAATACCAAAGCCTTCCACATATTGTTGTTCCCAACTGGTCCGAACTGGAAAAAAAGCTCTTAGTAACTTTAACGGGGCACAGATCAATTACAAGCTGCTGGAACATTTTCCCCCACACCAGCAACGGAATGGAAAACTAATTGGTGGAAAATTAAGTTTTTGCACAAAAATGTTGCGCAAATTGAAATGCAATCGAGGCAAAGCGGATTATTGAAAAACTTTTATGATTGAATTTTGGGGGCCCAGCCAAAAATCACCCCCCAAAAAGCGCAACGAGACCTTAATGCAAGGCCTCAACAAACAGTTGGGTATGTGTGGTGTGTGTGTGTGTGTGTGCGGCACATGTGCGACTGACAGAGCTTATGTATTAGTGCTTTTATCGAATGTTTGCCAAAAAGGACAAGAACTGCGAGCTGGGAAAACTCTCTTCTTTTGCTTCGTTCTATTTGTACAGCAGGAGGTCGAACGATTTACTCGTACATTCTGCTACTTTCGCTATAAAATATAAATATGCAATAAAACAAAACGACGACAGGCCGAACATATGCATTACACTCATACTCTGCCCAGATATTTGCTAGAAAACGAAGACATAAACTCAGAAATATGGCGCATTTGGCAAGACAAAAAACAAACGGCACTCACTGTGTAAGAACGAGCAAGCCAAACCCAAGGCAAGGCAAAGACAAAGGCATTTCTAAATGGCAGTAGCAGACATGCCAACACATGAGTTAGTATGGGCTACAACGGGGCGTATACGTATCGCATTGTTGTGCTAAATTGCGCGCTCAGCTGGCGCACGAGTTGACTGCATTTCGCTTGCAGCAAGCGAGGGTAAGGGGCATGAGGGCAGAGAGTTGCAGGGGCAGCACCCACTTTATGAAGCGCGCATATGTTGCAACACTGACAAACGGGAACTAAAAGGGCAGAGGGCAAGGGGGAGACTGTGGGAGAGACAGTTGGCAGGGGGTATATGTGAAAGCGTATTGGACGCTGCGGGGCAATAAAAAATGAAAGGCTTGACAGCCGCATCCCCTAGGCAAATCACTGCAGATGCACATAAAGCAAATCGTTTGGCATTTGTTTTGATTTGCAATGATTGTTAAAAATATCCCCGACGACAGTTGAAGATTGTAATAAGAGATTGACGATGTCTCACAAAAGCCTTGACAAGAATTGAGCAAATAATGGCAGTGATTTGAAAGTCTAGTAAGAAAAGCTACAGAGGAGAACGCAGGGAAAGAGCCAGGAATCATATACACTAGAGTTTTCATTGGCTATATTTGTGGTCTACCCATTTAAAGAAACTTTTAATTTAATTAAACTTAAACTCACTATTTTTCCAAGACTTCAAGACCTTAAAAAATACTATAACGTGTACTTCTACTCAATAAGTTCAGTCTGTGCACTTCTTTCCCTGCCATATGCAGGTGACCTCACTGACCCTTTTAACAAACTCCACTCCGTTTCCCCCCTCCACCAGTTGAGAGTGAAAGTTTCTTATCATAATTTACAAGACAATTAGCCAGACATTGTCCCATGTTGTCTTCAACCGGCTGCTCTCGACTCTATCGATGGGAAAAACTTTGTCCGTGCTCCGATGTTTTGTTGCAGGAGCTACTTAAAGTTTGTAGCCGCAGGGACCTCAACTACCAGACAATAATTAGCCAAATTTATTGTAATTAGGCACACACACGCACGGAACACAAATGCAGGAGATACCTAAAACATGTGGTACCCGAGTCCGTATAATTATTATCATTACCTTCTCTGTGGACCATCTAATGGTTGTCGCATGTGTGCGTATGTGAGCTGAGAACGCATTTAATTGCACAAAGCATTCGCAAGTTGCTTTTGCTCTTAGCAACATTTTAAATAATTCAGTTTGTTGTAAGTACCGGGCTGCATCCTTAAGCTGTCCATGAGAGCCTGTCACAGGCATATGGCCGGCAAACGCATAACATGGCAAAGACAAAGCTAAACGTGAAAGTAAAGGTAAAGTAAAGGCTAAAAGATAGGGATAGCACGAGGAGGAGAGGAGTGTTCAGAATGCTAAATGGGCACAAAGTGAGTTTCGTGCAGTCGAGTCACGTCACAGCATGTCGCTAATTTTTCTACCTTCTTTTTTTTGGCACTGTAACGAAAGTTTCACTGCAATGCGCTAGACGCTGTGGAGATGGGCTTTCAATGTTTTTAATACTCTAACTTATAATAATACTCAGATTTAAATATATTTCAATATGCACTTTATAGCATATGATGATCAAAAACACACTTCCGAAAGTGTATTCCATATACTTCCATCTAATTTGAGTCAAGTTTGAGAACCGTTTTACCTTGAAATTTTTAAGTATTTATTTAAAACATTAAAATTGGATTTCTTAATTATATGCTTAAGTTTATGTTTGTTTAGGTAACTTTAAGAGACACTTAATTTAATTTAGCTTAATCATAAGTTGCCTAAAACCCCAAATATTTATACCTGTAAACAGTGTATGAACAACTCCGTTAAATACACAACTAACCATACTTGCAGGAGTTTGTTAAATATTCGCTTTGAGCACTTTAAGTGTGACATCAAATGGTTGGAAAGGCGGGGGTACTAACAGCAAGAGAGACAGGGATGTTACAAAGGTAAGAGAAGACACTCAAAGCAACAAATAGAAAAAAGTGCAGCATACCGCACGGCGCACGTTTTCTTTTGTAAACTTTATTATTTCGTGTTAAAAGTAAATAAACTTATGCGGGTCACCCACGCCCCTTATTCTAACCTCCACACTCCACTCCCCTCATACCCCACTTACCTGCACGTAGCTGTCTCCAGAGTAGTTGTGTGTGTGTGACTGTAATAGTGTCCACACTTAAGTGAAATAGTAGACAAGGGACACAAGATTCACATATGTGGCAGTGCCAGTGCAAGAGCGAGAGTAAGGGAGACGCATATAGAGAGGGGGGAGGGGTAGTAGGCGTCTTTGCATTGTTTGCCATTTGCGGTGGCTTTGCTGTCAGCCAGCCAGTCCAAATTGAAATTGGACATTAGACGTACACACAACGACTGAACAAAATGGCAGCTGCCGCGGCTCTGCTAACAACTACAACAACTGCTACAACTACTGACTGTGTAGAGCTGGCTCGTCCTGCCAGTCCTGCCAGTCCTTCAGCCACAGTCATTGTGAATGACAACGCCCCTGGTACGTGATTTCATTTCCGTTCGTCTTTGTGTACTGCAGCTCGTAACTCGCTTCAACTTCTCATCGTTTCATAGATTCTCGTCTAGTTGCGAGTTTGAAGCTGACTGCACTGAAACCCAAAAAGGTTTTAAAAGTAAATTGAGTCTGAGTTAAATTTTTGGTCTTAATACTTTGTCCTACAATACCTACTTTCTAGTACCTCAAAAACTGATTATATTTAGTTTAAATAAATTATTCCTACTTTAATTTTTTCCAGTGTATGACACTCAAACTCCTCTCAACTCAACACAATTCAACTCTACTCATCTCGACTCTGTTTATTTCGTTTTTGGGGGTCGCTTTGAATGCTAAAAAGATAAAACTAACCGACTTAATGTAACTGTTACTCTAACTGTATGTACTCGCCTCTATATACAATGCTCTAGCATAGCATAGGGTAGTAACGCCCAGGGTAGGTTCTTTCTAGGCATCCTCAAGTTCAAAGTTTACTGTGCATGCGTTTCGTTTCATTAAGAACTTGCGCTTATCTGGTTGGTTGTTGGCTAGCGGTACTTTTTGGCAGGTGGCTCCACCTACTGCACTGCATGCTTTATGCGTAGTTTAGCTGCTGATTATGTACAAGAAACTTTTAGCTATGTATGTACTAAGTAATTTACTATATGCTGATATGAGTTATGAATTAATTTACAAATTGCTTTTAGTGCCCTTAGATATTTTCCTTGGTTTGATTGAGTGTTATATGTAACAACTACAAAAATAAGTTTAAGTCGAAAACAGACTTAAAATAACTAGGGACTCCATATAATAATTCCATATAAAAATTCACTTAATGTGTGAAATGGATTGGTTTTAGTAAGCTGAACTTACTTATGTATTTTCTTGGGTTTGATCGAGTGTTATATGTAACAAAAACAAAAAAAAGCTTTAATCGAGAACATATATAATTTAAGTTGGGATTCGACATAACAATTCATTTTTAAAATTGACCAAATTTATGTAATTCTATAATTTAATTTGATTTTGAAGCTGTCTTTTGCAATTCAATACTCAGTTGAGTGGACTTTATATTGCACTGAAAGTGTAACTATTCTTACTTAGAAGAATTCAAACACAATACTTTAAGCAAAACAGTTTGTTAAATTTACAAGAAAATTATTTTTTAATTTTTACATATTTTTGTATGGCGTTTATACGAAATATACAGCTAAATGATGTCTCCACAGGGCCCTAAAGTTTGTTTCTTACCCCTAACGGCCAGACTAATGTTTTATATAATATATACAGGTTTTGGACAGCTTTTAATTAAATTCAAAATAAATAACAAGAAAAGTCAGCGTCTACAGCACAAAGTTACTGTCTCTAAACTTCGTGACTTTAAATAAAATAAACTTGTTCTAAAATTAACTAAGCTTAAAGTTTATACGCAACAAAAATAGTTTTTCCACTCCCTCAGGAGCAGTTTGACAAATTGGTTAAATACTGAAATAATCGGCTTGCCGCTCTATGCCGGATACGTTAACATAATTACTAGGGCACTCAAAATTATGGAAAACAAAATAAAAAGTGTTTAAATTTGCAAATGATTAATGAGTTACGTCAAAATTCCAAAGTCAAGCCTAGAAGAATTCATGGTAAACAGCTTGAGAATTCTAAAAAAACCCCGATTTGATGACATCATAAATGCCCTACGTCAATTCAAATTTGAGTTAATTTTATGAAAAGCTGTAATAATAATTTTATGCGTTTTGTTTAAAATATTCATAAATGTGATTAAGCTTTGCTTTGTTTCATAGACTTAACAATAAAGAAAATTAAATAATTTAAATTATTAATTTATTGCAATCAAATGTAGAACAACAAATTTCAGAGCAGACCAATGAACTAATTTAATTCCAGCGATTCCATAGTTACTTCAGACTGTCTGAGTTGAGTAAATTGAATTAATGGCTACGCATTTACATAGATTAACATTTACATGAATTAATGACCGAATCTTAATTTCAACTAATGAACTAATAATGAAAATGCCAAAACAAAGTGGCCAAGAAAGCGAATGAGCAGCATGAAGCGGAATGACGAGAAGAGAGTCACAGAGTTGAAGTTGACAGACGCTTGAGTAAAATTTAAATTTAAATTTCAAAGTCAAGGCCAATGGTTGAGGAATACGAGATGCGAGGTATAATTAAACCCCGCTACCCGTGGCGCCTCAATGGCCAACTGACTTGGCCATAAAACTATGCATAAAGTGTTTAAAAAAAATATAACCAGTTTGCTGTCAGTAACTCTAGCTAAGGAGCTGCAAATGGATTCAAAATTCAATTAGTTATGCAGTCGATGCAGACCAAATTATGAGCATAATGCAAACGATATCCATAATAGGATAAATACATGTGCATATGCGAAATGTGGGACAATCAGATGAAGAGTAACTAGACGGAAGCCATTGAGAACGCGTTTGTCTATGCAAATCAGAGATCATAAATTCAACCCTCTCCAAAAAACAAAAGAAACAAACGTAAGCAACGTATAAACGATCGACATTTACATAAGATGATCGTATGAGGAGTGTGAGAGAGAGAGGGGCATACTCATAGAGAGTGAGAGAGAAAAGCAAATAAACTGCTCAACAATTTTTTGGTAGCGACATTCGTATAGTTAGCAAGTTTTTAATTCGTTTGGGCCATGAATCTATTTGACTTTTTGACTGACTAACTGTTTGACTAGCGTCTCTTGTTTGCACTTCAAGCGGATAGAAAGATCCAACCTTTCGGCACGAGTAGATTGCAAATCTACTAGCCAATATTTGTACATAAAAATAAACTAAGCATTGCTCATGATAAACTGTCGGATAAATTTAATTTGTAGTTGCAATTTAACTCCTCGTTGACTCAACGAGTTGAGCAAACCAAAGACAAAGTAAGTCCATAAATAATAGACTCTATGTTGAAGAATAATGAAGCGTTTCGAGGAAATAATTCATAAGCCAATGAATGGTAGAAACAACTCTTTTAATTATATTATTGTAATTTCAATGGAGCCAATTTAAATAAAAAGCAAAGCAACAAAACGAAAACAAGTATTTTAACAGACCCCGTACTCTAGAAAAGAGTAGAGGGGTCTATTATGTTTGTCAGAAGCGAAATGTGCATACAAGGCAGAAGGAGGCGTGGCAGATCCCATAAAGTATATATATTCTCGATGAGCATCTACAGCCGAGTCGATAGAGCGATATCCGTCTGACCGTCTGTCTGTCGGTCCGTCTTCTTTACATTACAACTTTCAATCTATAACAGCTATCGTGACCAAATTTACACTGTATGTGTATAATAATTAACTATCCAATTAACTATCCTGTGATCCGAATCGAGCAACTAATACATAGGACATATCGAAAGAAATAGAAAATTTGTATGAAGACATGTAGTGTCCTTTCAGCTATCACAACCAAAGTCATATATTATGTGTATAGTACCATCAAAACTAACCTCACCAAGTTTGATCCAGATCAGACAACTATAGCATATAGCTCCCATAGAACCTATCGGAAAAAAATAGAAAATTTGTATGAAGACAAGTAGTTTTAGTTGAGCTATCGCAACCAAACTTATGCATTACATGTATACTACCATTAAAACTAACCTCACCAAGTTTGATCCAGATCGGACGACTATAGCCTATTGCTCTCTTAGGACAAATTGCTTGAAAATTGCTCAAATGTATGCAAAATTTCGCACTAGAAGGAGTACGGGGTCTTTTACAGTCGAATCGCTCGACTTTAGCCTTTCTTACTTGCTTAAACTTGATTCCGCAGATTATAACTGTTTAAAGTGTGGGATCAGCAAACCTTTTTGAGGCTTAAGTAAAATATAGGTAATAAATGTCTGTAGACTTTGCTTCCTGAAGGCGTCGTTTGTGTTTTGTTTTTATTAATGATTGAAAATGCTTTGCAAAGTCAGATTAAACAATAGACTTATTTAGTAACCTTCAAGAAGCTGTCAGAAGCAGCACCTATATCAAAATTTAGAAGTCAATTCAGTATACCCAACTTTTATATCCCCTCAATCGGTTGGATAAATGGAACTGGTTTGTCATTAAACCAACCCACAAACCAAGACAACAAATTAATGACCAAGGGCCTTAGATAAGCCATCCACACACGCTTCACAATAGAATTAACGACCAAATTGGCCAAAAATTTGCAAAGCAAAACTGTTGCCAGGATTAACCAAGAACCAGAGCTTTAAGTGATTCCATAAAGAGGCCTAATCAGACAGCTGAACTGGTTCCCTACGCAGACGGCCGGGAATTTGAATAATTTTTGCATAGTGTCAGAACAACGAACTATTAAGTGGCCATAAACAAAAAACTAAACCAGTTGGTGGTGTATTTAATGATTTATTTAAAGGAATGCAATGTAATTTGCACATTTCCGGTTCCATAATAAAACAAAGAAAATTAAATAAATATTAAATAAAAACAATTTCCCGTTAGCTGAATGTTATGAGCTGCTTCACAGTGCTTTGATGCCAATGTTAAAAATCAATTTGATGGCATAAATTAAACAAGCAGTCAATAAATTCTATGGCCAACAATCTGTGAGATAATCACCATGATCGTGATTTTGGCCCACAAGCCAATTAACCAAATGCGGCAGAGAAAAATACGAAAAACCAAATATGTGTTGGCCCCCAGTCCGAATACTTGTCTATGAATATATTCACCACTGAATATTGGCAACACCAAAGCAAAGCTAACATCTGATCGAATAGTTATTTGAATAACAGCTCTCATCTTTGAATAGTATAAATAGTTTGGCCCAGCCCCGTAACAGACAGAAGCAATTCAGACGCTTGTGGAGTAAGAGTTCAACACAAGTCCAAAATGGTAAGTCAATACAGCTGATGCCATCGATCGAGGATTTTGTTCTGATTGGTATTTCTTCTGTTTCCGCTATGCAGAAATTCATGATTGTTGCCGTTGCCTTTCTGGCGTTCGCCAGTGCCGATGTCTCTCACCTGTCGGGCTACAACTACCAGGCACCTGCCCCCGCTCCTGTTTACCAGCCAGCACCAGCTCCTGTCTACCAGCCAGCCCCTGCTCCCGTGCACTACGAGGCTCCAGCTCCCGTCTACCAGCCAGCTCCAGCCCCAGTCCACTACGAGGCTCCCGCCCCAGCACCCGCTCCAGTCTACCAGCCAGCACCTGCCCCAGTCCATTATGAGGCACCCGCTCCAGTTCATGTTGAGACTCCAGTGAACTCCTACATCCCACCCGCACCTGTGTCCATCCCTGCTCCAGCTCCCGTCTACCACCCCGCTCCTGCTCCAGCTCCAATCCGCATTGAGGCTCCTGCACCAGCTCCAGTCTACCACCCAGCCCCTGCCCCTGCCCCAGTGCACTACGAGGCTCCCGCTCCAGCTCCAGTCAACACCTACATTCCCCCAGCAGCACCTGCTCCAGTTCACTACGAGGCACCTGCTCCAGCTCCAGTCTTCCACTCTGCTCCTGCCCCAGCTCCAGTCTACCACTCTGCTCCCGCACCAGCTCCAGTCTTCCACTCTGCTCCCGCACCAGCTCCCGTGTTCCACTCTGCTCCTGCCCCAGCTCCAGTGTACCACTCGGCACCTGCCCCCGCTCCCGTCTACCAGCCACAGCAGGCGATCGAGGAGATCGAGCAGCCCGCTGTCGATGGTTACCGTTACAAGACTGTCCGTCGTCGCGTCTACCGTCGCAACCGTCTGTAAATCTTTCTAGTCCCTAACTAACGAATTTCCCATGGAATTACAAATACTCGTAAAATAAAATAAAAAATAAAAACCAAAAAACAAAAAACTTCTCTAAATTGTTTTTCAATCAGAATAAAAAGCTAGCCACGCTCAATCAGCAGCAAGAGTCCCAATCAGACATTGCAACAAGCAGCTCCCAGTTTATGGAGCTTAATGGTCATACCTCTAGCGCTTTACACTGTAAGAAATTTCAAACTAACTTTACTACTTCAACACGAAACGACTTTTCTAAAAAGATGAAATTTTTTATAGACTGATTATAATAATATATTAAAATATTTTTGAAACCAGATATTTAACATTAATAATAACTATATATATTACTATAACTAATAATAACTATATATACTACTATATTTTATTTTCCAATTGAAGTGATTTAAGGCCTTTTTTTTTAAGATAAATGGAAAGTTATATTAGTAATGCCTTAAAGTATTTGTGGCTTCTGTACTCTTATCTGTATTCAAGTACAATAATCAATTCGTTTATTCACGAAAAATCTGAAATAAATAAACAAATCAGTTAAAAACATTTAAGAACTCTCAAATAATGAATACATGTCTTTCATTATTAGAAAATAATTCTCTAAGTAATAAATACAGTGAGAGCTCTACTCGCGGACAGCTCCCTCAGGCGGACAGCCCCTTTAGCCGGACGAATTTTATAGTTTTTTAGCTTGATTCCATACAAAATCATTTCTGTTAGCCGGACATCTCCGTTGGGCGGACACAAATACTGGTACCGTTGCTGTCCGTCCAAGGGATGTATTCCGATAGGTTTCCACCTTACCATTTGAATAATTTAAACAGAAAATATTAAAAATTTTAATTTAAATCTTATACTACTTAACTCGTCTTAAATTAAGATTCAAGTTTTTAAGAATCATATTCTTATCCAAGGAAGCTGCTGCTTTTGAGCAGTGTACAGCATCCAGTTAAGTTTGAAATTTATGAAAGCCAAATGCATGCTTCGAAGAAAAGAGAAATCAGCTCGGTATCCGCATCTCCACCGCCATCTCCATGGCCATTGACTCAAGCAGACAGATAGCAGGAGGAGTTGCAAGTAAGAAGTTGCCACCAAAACACAACTCACCCAATCCCCAAGGAGTTGCCGCACAGCATTTGGCATGCACTCACATTTATCACGAAATTTATGGGCTGGAATGAGCTTTGATGATGTGGAAATTTTTTCTCGTTAGATTCAAAAGTTTCGCCACGCCCACAATAAGGGCCAGCATTGGCCTCATCAGACCAGTGACCACTTGTGGCTACGACTGCGGCAATTGTGCAAACAAGTGCCAAGAACCTGGAGTCAGGAGCCCGGAGAACACCAAGACTCAGGTCAGGATATCGACATGATGCGGACGAAAGAAAATTAACAAGAAAATGCGATGACAACGGCGACGTCTTTACGATTTGATTAGGGAAATGTCTGCAACGATATTCCGCTGAGTTCTCAGAGTTCCCCATTAAGGAGAATTCGCATCTTAGACTTAAAGTGTCGCCACAAAAACAGCATAAAACTTGAATTTCGCTTACTAATTAAATTTAATAAAATATTGACTCAGTAGTCAAATACCAGTACTTTCCATATACCCCTGCTAAGAGTATTCATTATAAAAGTCTACCAAATTAATTGCGTAATTAAAACAAATCATTTTTTACGTAAGCCATAATAATAACCGCATTGAACAGCACAAAGGTTTTAGGGCAGCTGCTCTTGGCCAGACCCGATTTTGTTAATTGCATTTTGGTCAAATATTGGCAGCTCAATTAAATGAATTTAAATGTATTTACGCACCGACTAACAATGGCATTATAGCCTGCAACTGGAATGCCTTTATTCCCCACATGTGGGCACTTTTTTGAAAAACACAGCGAAGCTTTTGACAGGCAATTACAATTTGGGGTAGACTATTGAACTTGACCACACTAATCAGTTGGCATGCAAATTGTGGCTAACTAAAGAATAAATTGGCAATTAGAAAGCCAGAGTGAGTGACGATCAAAACGGAAAATTTCTTCTATACTATATAAAATAAATTTATAAAATTCAAACAATTTTTTTAAATTTAGTTATAATCTTATTTTAAAATATTTTATTATTCTAATTCATGTTTAATCATGTTCATGTTCATGTTTAACTAATTTTTCTTTTTGTGTAAACTGTTTGTCGTCTGAAAATGAATAAATAAAATAAATATGCTCAGGTTAACTCAAAAATGGGAGAAAATTTCGAAACTCAAAACTTAGAACTATAAAATCAATTTAAATTACTTGAGTAAAAGTTCAGAAAAAAATTTGGTTAAAATTTTAAAGTATACTTCTGGTGTGTAGTGCAGAGTACTAAGCTGCCGACCTGTCACAATGGGAACTTTCATGCGCTTATGAGTTCGATTCTGGACGTGGGCCCTTAACTATCGTCTCTAATCGTGTCACTTATAACTTATAGGTATAACTCTAACTGTTAATATTATAAATAGTTTAATTCATGTTTAACACAATATCAAATAATGTATGTTCAGCTTAACTCAAACTTTAATACTAAATGAAAATTTCGAAACTTTAATTTGGAACTTTAAAATATTTTTAAATTACAGAAGTAAAATTACAGAAATAAATTAGGTTAAAATTTTAAAATATTTTATGTCTGGTCAGAAGTTCAAATTTATCTGAATGAACAATAAACTTTATTAGAATTATTAACTATTAATTTATTGATCAATTTAATTAACTAATTTGTATAATATTATCAATTAAATAAATTTGTATACTTACACTTATACTTATAAATTAATTTTTTTAATTTAATACTCGTGACTGCTCTTAGTCTGCGTTAATAAATAAAAAAATAAATATTTAAGCAAATATTTAGCACCAAAAATATTTGTAATTAATAGCTAATGACTGATTCATTTGATAACTTAGATTAATTACCAATTTACCAGCAAACTGAGCAACTAATCCACAGCAGAAGCAGCGATTAGTGAAGCTTAAATCCAAATAACTATCTGCCAGATGCAATTTTCAGCCTCATTGCACTTTGTGCAACTGAAAATTGAAGGCAGAGTGATAGAGTGGTGGTGCAGTGGCGTAGTGGTGCTGTGGTGCAGCGACGTCAGCTGAAAAACAATTGACAGTTGGCTGCATTTGCAACCGCACTTAATTAGCAGTTAATGGTGCTGATTAACACGCATTATTATGGCCAGGCTATCTGTGCCCCACCCCTTGTTGTCTACCTACAGCCATGGCTCGAAGCTGTCCAGGAGTGTGAAATGTGTAATCAATGCTTTAGGCGCCATGGATTACAAAATAATCGCGAGGTAGACAACTGCCCGGTCCGCCAAAAAGTATGCAAAAGAAATCAAACCAAACCGAAAATATCGAACAGAAAAAAAGTGAAAATGCGGCGCATATAAAAACTGATGAGGCCTATAGAGCAGGGGCAGTGCGGGGAGTTGGGAAGTGATACAGGCTTATAGTGAGTGAAATGAAGGGAGAGAAGAGAGAGTGAGGAAAAGAGCGAGAGCAACTGACAGTATCTGCGTAATTATATCAGCAGTGGCAGCCACACGGCCACTGAAATATGCAACGTTGACTGCCTTCATTTATTTTTACTGTTACTGCATATTGGGGCGGTTCGATGTTGGGTTATTTCAGTGCCAGTTTCACACCTGTACATAAACTCCAACCCCAACCCCCAACTCGGTACCAAATCCCTGCTCGATGCGCCAACGAACGGCAGTTGCACTTCATTTGCAGCATTAATTTGTCGCGCGTTGATTTATCTCGCAAAATATACAGAAATACGAGTTTACTCCGGCATTAACAGCATGATGACCCACGTCTGACCGGGCACTGGGAACGTCTGAATTTATGATCTGACAGTCGCCGGGCATTACAAAAATGGTTAAAATCGATTGTTAAGCGTTGTCAGCTGTTGAAGTTGAAGTTGAAGTTCGACATTTTAAACACAGATTCAGTTCACCATATGTAAAATGGGAAAAAATAAAGATTTATTAATTCAAGTTGTACATCGTGATTATGCAAATGTGTGGCAGCTGAAATAGTAGGCAGTGTGACATATTGTAGGTTCAATTAGGCTGACGAAGGTCACACAACAGGTCAAGAAACGTTGGCAAAAAGCTTTAATTTAAATGTGACAGGAAACTATAAATAAAAGCATAAATCGTAAAACATAAAACATAATATGTGTAGCTTATGGCCTCTTCTAATGAGAATCAGAAGTAAATAATTAATCAAATGGAAATAGCATGCGACTCTGGTATTTCAATGAACCAGTTAATGAAGCTGTTTGCCAACAAATAGCTGTTCAAGTTACTGAGCCTAATTACGGGAATCGTTTTTCATTTAATAATAAATTAAACTTTAAAATTAACATTAATAAATGTAGTCCTTTGACCTTCAGTTTCTATATGGAAAATATTGATCTTTTAATAACTTTATTTTATTCATGTTTCAATAATGTTTTTTGATTTTTTTTTTTGTTTTTCATTTTCTGTCAGGTTTAATTATATTTGCGAAACTCTTAAAACTAACTCTTAAAATTAACATTAATAAATGTAGTCCTCTAAGCTTCAGCTTCTATGTGGAATATATAAACAATTTTATTGATCTTTTAATAGTGTTGTCTCAATTTTTATTTTATTTTCCAATTTCTGTTGTGCTGAATTCTATTTGCGCAACTCTGGCGTGTCTTTGAAACCGTCAATTTCTATATATTTTACTGGCATTCGACTATTAACAGCCAAACAGCAATATTACGTATACGCAGTGGTGCATGCCATAGCAAAGCAGCTTTGTATTTGTATGCGAGTGTGTTCAAAACATTTTGCAGTTTAACTTTATTGGCGCTACGAAAATAATGGAATTGTCAAAATAAAAGCGGGTTAAGTGCTTGTTTGCATAGCTTTTGTCGTTTTTATTTGGCATTCGCTAAAACAAAAATATATATTCACATCACAATGGAGCAGCAACAACTGTAATAACAACAATCAAATGGAAAATATTATGGGAGTCGCCCAAATGTCTCAAATCGAGAAGCGTTGACAACCCTAAAATAGCTGTTCGCTGGCAATTTGTATAATTAAAAGTGCGAGCAAAGCGTCCTTCATTGTATGCCAGCAGAACTTGAATGACTTTCCTCTCACCCGCCCAACTGCCCTTCCGCCCTGCTGCCCTTCCGCCCACTTGACACTTAACATTGGAAAACTAATTTGTTTTTCATGCTGACACATGGGAAACAAACGGCGTCGGACGCGTTGGCGTCAAGCTCAACTTTTGACCTGGAGCCATTCACATATTCAGTTATGCATTTGTATCTGTATCTGTAGCTGTATCTGAATCTGTTGCCATATCTATCGCATACGAAACATCTTTGCGCCATAAAGCGACGGCTTACAACAATAACAATCGACAAACAATGGAAGACAACAAGCAAAGACAAATTTGGCAAGACGCTAGTAGTTTGAGCAGACAAAGATACAAAGGCACTGGTCCGCCTTATCAAAGCTAATTAAGCAAACTAATCACAACAACAACAAGTTATTCGGACTTGGTCATCAACTCAACTCAGTCCAAACTTAACTCAGTTGGTAGTTGACTTTGATACAAATAAAGCATTTATGTTTTATGCAAATGACATTTAAATTCAAGCAATGGCAAACAAGTGCGAATAGCTCCAAAGAGTCGGCATTAGTGACTCTGAAATACGCTGCAGTAAGGGAAGTCATTATATTTAATAAAACCATAATTTTAACATATTTTAGCAGACTTAAATTTAAGTTCTAAACTAAAAATATAAACGTAAAAATAAATTAATTTGAATAAAATTCTTTGTGTTTTTAAATTAAATATAATCCCAGCTAAATTAAGTTATATTTATTCATTTTATAAGCTCATGTTTTAATTAAAATCACTGACTAGTTCAAAGTGAGCCGTTCAAGCCAAGCCCATAGTCTGCCATACTCTACACTCCATTAGTCTTTGTGTAACCAACAGTTGACAATAAAATTCTGGTTTCTGGCATATTAAAAGCCTATAATTTGGCAATTCTTCATCTTGTTTGTATGTGAACTCAGCACCGCTCACAATTTCATATAAATATCCCCATTGTGATCGCTCCAAACCATATCAGTAGCTGAAACCTTCCAAGTAACACGCTCCAAAATGGTTAGTTAAGCGTTAGTAGCAGTCGCTACTGTTTAGTTGGAGTAACTAAATCGGTACTAATCCTTCTTGCTTTACAGAAACTTCTTGTTGTCGCCTTCGCCCTTCTGGCCGTTGCCCACGCCGATGTCTCCCACCTGTCGGGTTACAACTACGCCCAGCCCGCTCCCGTGGCCCCCGCTCCTGCTCCCGTGCCCGTGAAGGCTGCTCCTCAGCCCGTCAACACGTACATTCCTCCTGCACCCGTTGATATTCCCGCACCTGCACCTGTGCACTACGAGGCTCCCGCTCCAGTCCATGTTGAGGCACCCGCTCCAGCTCCAGTCAACCAGTACATTCCACCTGCAGCCCCTGCTCCAGCTCCAGTCCACATTGAAGCTCCTGCCCCAGCTCCAGTCCGTGCTGCTCCTGCTCCAGTCAACCAGTACATCCCACCTGCAGCTCCTGCCCATGTGCATGTTGAGGCTCCCGTCAGGGCTGCCCCCGCCCCAGTTGTGGCTCCCCAGCCCGTTCTGGAGGAGATCGAACCCATTGCTGCCGATGGCTACCGCTACAAGACCGTGCGCCGTGTGATCCGTCGCCGTCTGTAAAAAGTTCTCAAAATGTTTGCTTTTGGGCGATGACAAGAAGTAAATTCAATAAAAGAAAAATTATTAAGTTTGTGTAAACATCTGTTGTTTCTATGTGAGATGATACAAGTAGAAGATAATCCAAAGCCTTGCTGGATATAAGTGAAGATATAACTCATCTCTTCCGCATTTGAAACGTAATATTTGTCATCGAGTTTGAGTTCCGCCTTCTGAAGATTTACGAGATGTGGTAAATGTATGGAATCCCTGCCAGCATATAAACTCTTTTAATGTGTAAAAGATAAATCCGATTTGATATGAATTTTGTGCAAACAGCTGGGAACCAAATCCTACTTAATATTCCGCAGCGTCGAAGTTGAAATAAATTAAGCAAATGCGATTCTTGGCAATTAAGTGAGCATCGCATCGCAAATAACCACCATAAAAAATAATACCACAACACTAGAAGCGAATCGCTAAAAGAAACATAGGAAAACAGCATTAGCTTAATACCAAACAGATTGTTATTAATTTTAGCATAAACTTGAAGTGATGCCATAGGCTGGAAGCACATTGGCTGACCATAAATCAGCATTGGGAGGGTAACAAAATTAGAAACAACACACACGCGTTTTCAAACGAACCTACAGAAAATAAACATTGAAATACAACACAGAAAACAGCTAAGCAAAAAATAAACAAAAAATACTAATAATAATATTAGATGAAACTCAATAGTCTGATACTCTATTAGCAGAGAGATTTGTTTGGTATAAGTGATAAAGCTAATAATTATTATATTAATAATAATTGTGATAATGATAATAATAAATAATAAATAATAATAATAATGATAATGATAATGATAATGATAATGATAATGATAATGATAATGATAATGATAATGATAATGATAATGATAATGATAATGATAATGATAATGATAATGATAATGATAATGATAATGATAATGATAATGATAATGATAATGATAATGATAATGATAATGATAATGATAATGATAATGATAATGATAATGATAATGATAATGATAATGATAATGATAATGATAATGATAATGATAATGATAATGATAATGATAATGATAATGATAATGATAATGATAATGATAATGATAATGATAATTATAATTATAATGATAATTATAATTATAACTATAACTATAATTATAATTATAATTATAATTATAATAATAATAATAGTTGTAATCATAATAATATTAATATTATTGATATTGATAATAATAAGAATAATAAATTGAATAGTTTTCTTATTAATATTAATAAGTATCTGTATATGTAGACTGTAAAAGACCCTGTACTCATCTTCGAACGATTTGAACAAAAAAGCTATAAGATAAAGTTATTCGATTCGGATTAAATGTTTGTAGGATATTTAGATTAATGCTACACACAATGAGTGAATTTGGTTGAGATCCCTCAATAATACAAAGGACAAAGACATATAGCTTTTATCTGTTACGCTTATTTTGCTTCTGACAAACTTAATAGACCCCTGTACTCTATTGAAGAGCAGGGTCTAATAACAACAACCAACATTGAAATAAAAGAATATTTGTAGTAATAACTAATTAATCTAATGCTTTTAAATGCTGCTTTTGTCACAGAAACACTAGAAATATCATTAGATCTGCAGAAACAAAAACCCTGAAGCCAGCGACAGGAAGATAGTTAAAAACATACGTATATATGTATTTCCTGAGCAACAGCTGAAGTTGGCTGAAGATGCAGATCTAATAACCATAACAATGCCAATATTAGTATGCCAAAAATTGAAAAGAAACAACAACAAGATAAATGTGTATGAAAAATGAAATGAACGCCGCTAATAGAGCGAGTGACCCACGAACATACATCAAGTCGAAGCGCGAAAAAGAAGTCAATAACTAACGAATTCATATGTAAATGGTCAGATGTTTTAATTTTTGATCTAATTAAAGAAGCTTTCGGTTTCAATAGATGACCCCAAGTCAAAGCCAAGCAATGTTTCAACGCATTATCTTAAAGTGCCGGATAACGAAACCCGTCCAACCACTTGGCATTGTCTTCCCACCTTCGTCTCTCTGCACTCTTCTATCTTCCAACTTCCAACTCCGACACGAACTTCAACTGTATCTGTATCTGTGACGGTGACTGCGGCGGTGACTGTGACTGTATCTCAAGCTGTGCTCGTGGCACTTGAGGGCAAAGAGATTTGCGTGGCATCACGCAATTAATTTGTGGCTGCTGCGACTGCGTCTGACCCGAGGTTCATCTATAGAGATATATAAAAACCGCGGCAAGTTGAGAGTTCATCAGTACACAGCTTCTTGTGATTCAAGCAACAACTCTCCCAGCAATTCAAAATGGTAATATAGTGGATCATTAAAGGACGAATTCATCAGCTTCACAAGCAATTAATCTATGGATTTTTTCCCATCACAGAAAGTACTTATCATAGCGGTTGCCTTTCTGGCCTGCGCCTTTGCGGATGTTTCGGAATTGGCCGATCAGGGCTATGACTATCCACATCCTGCACCGCCAGCACCTGCTCCTGCCTACATTCCTCCCCCGCCAGCACCCAAGAACTCCTACATTCCCCCACCACCGCCACCACCACCACCAGCACCCAAGAACACCTACATTCCTCCTCCTCCCGCTCCTGCCAAGGCCTACATTCCTCCTCCAGCTGCCCCGGCCAAGGCTTACATCCCACCCCCACCACCACCACCACCACCAGCACCCAAGAACACCTACATTCCCCCACCAGCTGCACCAGCAAACTCCTACATTCCCCCCGCAGCCCCTGTCCAGGCTGAGCAGCCCGTCTTTGAGGAGATCGAGCAGCCCGCTCAGGATGGTTACCGCTACAAGACTGTGCGCCGTCGTGTCTTCCGTCACCGCAACTAATCAGCGACTTGCTACGAAATTTGTTGACTAATGTTATCATGTTATGACCGATCGAAAGAAGTCGAAAAAGAATTGTAAACAACTATTTTGTTAGAGAATCATTAAGCCTAAATAAATATTTTAAAATCAAATTCAAGTTTTGTTATTAAATTTTTATTAGATTTCTGATGTATTCATTTAGTTGTTTTTAAAACTCTTTTACTAATACGTTTCATTCTCTGGTACTTCCAAATTATATCAGGATGATTATTATGTGTTCATAAGTTAGAAAGATCTTTAAAAAACATCTTCAGCTACCCATAAACCCAGTGTCCATAAGCCGCCTATATCAATTATTAACTTGTACTAAATTCTTATAAAATCCAAGTATCCTCTATAGCCACTACACTGTGTATATATAGCACGATTGGGTAGATAGAGTAAGAGTAGTTTAGTTGTAAATATTTAAAAGTGCATTTTAAATACCCTCATGTTCAGTTGTCTATTAAGATGCCAACTTACAACTGTCAAATGGATAACAACAAATTAAATTTCAAGTTGATTTAGGATTGAGGTCCATTTAAAGCCGGCACAAGTCAGTCGTGAATGATTTGGCATGTTGGGCAACCTCAAATCGATTTGCAGCATGTTGAGCAATCCAACAGGTCATCCCTTAGCATGTTTGTCAATCGAACTCAACTGACTTTACTTCCACTTAATATGCCACAATCGAGAGAGACAAACCCATTGGCAAACCCATTCAATATCTTTACCACAAGTCCTAAACAAACCGCTCAAGGCCAAACACATGTCGCAGGCATTCAAGGGAGGCCGACATTGACTCCTCTGCCCAGAGTCGAAGTCATAGTGGTAGTAAAAAGGTCAATTCAACGACCAGACCAATTTGAACAAACCCAAAAGAAATGGCTAAAACATTCAAAGCTACAACAACGGAATGAGCAGCGACGGAAAGCAAAAAAGAAAACAAACAAATCCTCGATTACAAAATCAAACAGCAAGCGGCAAATTTGCTAAAACAAAAAACAGAAAATAAAAAAAAAAAAACAAAAAACGAACAAAAAAATCATGAAAACAAAGGAGCAAACTTGTTTGCCATAATGCAAAATGGGAAAATATGCGAATTCAATAAACCGCTCGCCCAATTCGTCCTGTAAGGATGTGAGAGGAGGACTTCCCTTCTTACCCATCGTCCTCCACTTGCCAGTCCTGCCCTTTCACACAGAAACCCTTACAAGTCATTTGGCCAATTGCTGTTGACTTTGCTCTAAAACGAATTTCCTTTGGCCAGCGCTGCCAGCGAGCTCCTAGTCCAGGATACGGTCGCTGTGAACGTTGTGCCATCGCCCATGTACGCCACATATTTTGCACCCAGTTTATGTTGATGACATGCAAGTGGCAAAATTATTTTGCGCTCGTGCATTTTGCGCCAGGCGAATAATGAGCAGCAAACAAGCTGTGGAAATCAGCAGACAGGATGAAGCAGGACAACGAGTTCGGGACTGCAGAAAAAATTTAGTAAAATTGACCAGCTTGTACTAACTTAAAGATACGCTTCGCATTTCCCTTAACTCATAGAGTATTTTATACTATACATATTATCAACCATGTTCATATTATAGTGAGCAAGAGTACTATCCAGGGCCAAAAAGGTTATAATAATCTCAAATTATTATGGATAAATTAAATATTCCAGCTTTATTTTTAATTAAATAAAATAAATGCTAAGCTTCTTCCTACCTAATCTAACTTAAATTCTAAAATTATCGACTTAGTGTTTAGTAATAGTTTTGCTGTGTAGAACATTTCTGTTCTTTAAGACAGTGTACCCCAAGAAGTACACCCCAAGTACAAGAACAAAACTCCATCAGACAACTCCACCCCTCAGCTTGAACCCCAACCAGCGACCTCTAACAACCACCCAACCACCCTACTACCTTCCCAGCTTCGCATCTTCCCACCTTGGAGCTGCAAACCACAGCCGCCATTGTCGCCATCGTGTGACATACGAAAATTCCCCAAGGAGTCTATCAACAGTTGATAAACCAAATGTGAGTGGTGTGTATCTAGGTGTGTGTGTGTGTGCGTGTGTATGTGCAACTCTCTCCCATTCTCTTCTGCAAGCATTGACATTTGCTTTTGCCTTTTGGTATGTACATAAGTTTATTATTTTGAAGGTAATTGGATTTGTGCTGCAGCCAAGAAGTCACAGTCCCGACCTCGTCCTGCTGCAGAAGCTTCGCATATTCTGCGGCAAAATAATAAGAAAATATATATTTTTTTCTTACGCGCCGACAAGGACAATGAACCTAACTACGCGGCCACTAGAGATGGACCGGCAGACGAAGGCGACATCTCCATGACCATCTCCATTTCAATCCCCATCTCAAACGGAGTCCCAATCGCAATTGCAACATATGGTCGGACCAGGGAGTCACCACCATTGGACATTGGGCATTGGCCAGCAGCTTCACAGCCATTGTTTGCAGTCGTAATTGTTTTCCTAATGGATAAAGTCTATAAATTTCTTTGCACGACGCACAGCCAAATGCGAAATATGTCACGAATGTTAAGCGTTTTATAAACGGCGACGACGAGGATGTGGACGAGGATGAGGACGAGGACAACTACGATGACTGTGAAATGTTGAGAGATGTGAAGAGATGTGGAAGATGTGGCGACTTATCGATGCCAGCCACTCAGCAGGAGTGAAAAGCGGAGTGAAAAGCGCTGTCCAAACTCAATGAATGGAAAATTAAGTTGTTTATGGAACCGACACTAAAATCTCAATTTGAGGGAACAAGGAACCCATTCTGCCCATAAGCAAGAAAAATGTTTCCCTTTGGAAGTATTTAACTGTACAGCTGGCTGGAAGTAAACACTACTTAAATATAATAATAATGAGAAGTAGTAGGAAAAAGAACCACTAGCAAGCCGACTTTAAATGACCCTGTACTTTTTCAGGGGCCATCAATTTGATGACAACAAAACTTAAGTTATGTTTATCCAAAATAAAATCGTGTATAAATTTTAAATTGTCGAAATCATAATTATTTTTAAATAGAGTCAATATTAATGGTATTCCAATCCAAAATCGGTTGAGTTTTCACAGAGACAATCAAGATCAAAGCATGAAATTTTCAGATTTTCACAATAAATGCGCCAAATAATGGGAAATTTTTCAAATTCCATTTAATTTTTATTTTCACTTCAGTTTCAGGTATTATACATTTTTAAAAGTTTAAGGATTATAGATAATCTACACATTCAACACCTGGCAATGATCAACTTTATACCAATTTTTGGACGATTCGAAAAAATATATAACCATTTTTAGACGTCGTACTCTAAAAAGGAGTAGAGGGGTGTATAAAGTTTGTCAGACACGAAACACAGGTAGAAGGAACCTTTTGCGACCCTATAAAGGCAATGTACATATATATTCTCAGCATCAACAACAAAGTCGATATAGCAATGTCCGCCAGTATGTCCGTCTTCCAGATGAACATGCAGATCTTCGAGACTATTAGAGCTAGAGCTACTAAATTTGGAATGAAAATCCGTCTATATGTCAGGCAAGTTAAGTAAAGAATTGTAAAAAACTATTTTCATTACGCTACAACTTCGAAACTATCACAGCCGCCATATTCACACAGTACGTCTATGGTACCATACTAACTACCCTCGCCAAGTTCGATCCAGATCGGAAAACTATATCTTATAGCTCCCATAGGACAACTCGGTCGAAAATTCATATTTGATTGGGAAAATTTGCACTAGAAGGAGTACGGGGTCTTTTAAAGTCGGCTCGCTCGACTGTAGCCTTTCTTACTTGTTTAATACTATAAATACACAGTATTATAAATGTCTGAGTTTGATTAATATATCTCAATCGACACAACAGTTCCACAAATTATGCATTATACATATATCGATTAAATAATAATTTACTTAATTAATTCATATACATAGTTTACTAAATCAAACTTTAGTTTATATATCATAAAAAGATTGTATATGTTAAGATAATTGTTATGATATTTCATTCGATAAATATACTTTTTCATTCGTTACTTGACGGAATAGAGAACAAAGAATAGAATAACATTTAACACAGAGTATTTTATTAGTTAGTATACTTTTTATTAATATTATTCCAATTGTCCTGTTCCAAGTCCTTTGAAAGATTTCAAAGAAAGTACAAGACAAAAGACACATTCACATTTTCTTCATTACTTTATATTTGCTTTACGAGTCCAACGATAACAAAAACAAACAAGACTCCTCATCGATTAATCGATACATTTAGTTGCGGTGACGGAAGACACGACGACGCACAGTCTTGTAACGGTAACCATCCTGAGCAGGTTGCTCAATCTCCTCAATGATGGGCTGCTCTGGGGCGGGGGGAATGTAGGCATCGACTGGGGCGGCAACGGGTGCAGGGGGAATGTATTCGTTCCTGGGAGCCTCTGGCACTGGCAGAGCAGGTGCTGCTGGGGGAATGTAGGTCTCAACTGGAGCAGGTGCTGGAGGTGCGGGCTGAGGGTAGTTATAGCCGGGATCGGCCAGTTCGGAGACATCGGCAAGGGCGCAGGCCAAGAAGGCAACGGCGATGATCAGGAATTTCTGTGGGAGGAAGGAAGCCGTTGGGTATTTGATGCTATAGCCGAAATATTGGATATGACCTACCATGGTGAGTTGTTGTTTAAGCGACGGTCAACAGACAATGTGTGCTATGGTTTTTGGACACTGCCACGCTTTATATAGATAAAGTTAAGATCGGTGATCGACGACGGAAACTGACAAATGACTTTGAACTTGATCCGATCCGATGCGACCCCACCAGCTCCCCTCTGTAGCTCCAAACACTGGCTATACCAACATATGTGTTTCGAACCGGTCTTGGTAAATTTTGAACTCTTTCGGATGCACACCGTTTGAAAGATTAATGAAGTTATGATCACGTTTTGTGTATTGTTTTTGTTTTTATTTTATTTTTTTCATGCAATATTTTGAGTTGTTGAGTTTTTCAAGTGGACAACCGTCAATTGATTGAGTATTTTTTGGACTTAGAGGTCAGCATAATGCGCTTTGTGTTTCAAATGTGGCCCTTTAATTGATTTACTTTTGCTCATCTGACGGGGCCACGAGCCAAGCGACCCTGAAAAACGACCCATGCTGGAAAAACATTATTCTTCTATTTCATTAGTTGCTGTTTTGTTTTTTGTTTTTTTGTTGTTATTATATTTTTGTTATTTGTTGTCGTGGGTTGAAGCGTGTGCTTGATTAAAACCAAATTTAATTTGCATTTTGTTTGAGCGCAGGCAACTTCAATTACTGTCCAACCAAACGGGGAAACTGCGCTTGATAACTGCTCAAAATACGCTGGATGGGGCAGTAAAATCGGCTGCACAGTGGTTCCAACTGACTGTATTAGGTATTGCCGTAATTTCGTTCAACTCGCCCACTTATTCACCTTAATGAGCTTATAATGATATTAATCAATTTAAATTAGTCAACAGAGCGGACTCTTTCATCAGCAAAGCAAACAATAATGAACATTATAATAATAATAACATAGTCACTGAATAATAATAAATTAGTCTATTTAAGCATTTAATGAACTTATGCTTAGAAGTTTTCATTGACTATTTGATGCCCTCAGTTCCACTGTGCGCGCTTACTACTTTTGCAGTCCCTGATAATATTGCAAATAATTTTCTTTTTTATGTTGATTATTTTTTGGACTGCGGCCCCGCCCACCAACTGCACCACTGTACAACTGAACACACCTGAACCACCAAGCGCCCTGTTGGCTTTTCCTTCATATTCTTTACAACATTTTTATGAACTTTGTTTTTCATTTGTTCGTTTGTTCGTTTGCCCGTTTGTTCACTGTTCATTCGTTCGTTTCACTTACTCAGAGCTCATCATATTTTAATGTGGAGGATTCCGTGGCGGCATCTTTGGCTTTTTCTATGTTTCAAATTATTCTCTGGAGATTTGCAGCTCGTGATTTTAGCGGGCAATTTTATTGGTCGCCGTCTGCGCGGTTCGTGGGGTTGGCTCAAAGTTTAAGAGTTTCATTTTTATACCCGTTAGGCGTATAAAAGGGGAATAGTGACGAGTGAAGGGATAACAATCCCTAAGATTATATATATTCTTCATCAACAAGTTCTCTGAGTTTTAAAATTATTTAAAACCTGCTGAGTATAAAGAAAGACACATCAGATTTACAAAATCCAGATAAATCACTGCTGCCCAAATAAATTTTAGAAATGTAACCCTTTTTGGGTGCCCAATGAAAGACTTTGTCATTAACAATAATATTTATATACCTTTGTTTTATATTAACGGGTATATTTTAGCAATGCATAGACCACTTCTTAACTGTTTCCTATTGTTTTGTAGAGGGTTTTGAATGCGTCTTCAACCTTTTTGCCTCTATGCAATTGCAGCTGATGTTGGGTGTGTTTTGGCGTACGCAACGAACATATCAACTGGCTTTTAATTAACGCGCTTAAGTCCGCATTAACTTGGCCTAAGCCGTTTTTAATTTCTCAGCTAGATAATTGAATTAGCCAACGCGCCAGACACTGAACAATGCGACTGGCAGCCTTATGCGCTGTTATCCTTGATAATTAATTTAGAAGCAAGTGGACACTGCTCACAAGACTGTCTACTGGCGTACAGTGTTGAGTACACAGTACACAGTACACTGTCCAGTCCACTTTAGATCCCAAATCCTGGGTAGCTTTGAGTCACGTGCCATGATTTTTTCATAAATCGCCAGCATGGCTAACTTTGTCCAGTCTCAGAGTCTCTGCAACAAATATGTAACACAGCTGAGAGTTTTTATAGCCAAAAAATGAAGCGACAGTTTTGACAGCACACGTCCAGTCAGAGGGTTTAAGTTTAGGTAGAAGGTAGACGGAGAGAGAGAGAGGGAGAGAGAGAGAGGGGGGTAAAGAAAAAAACACAGAACATTCACAGTACTTTACACTGATAAAAATAATCCAGCTGTTTGGATATGGAATGTTCTTAAGTTCACACTTCATTTGAAACAAAATGTGCAAATTAGAAATACTATAGAACATTTATTGGTAAATTAAAATTATATTTTTGAGCAATTTGTCTGAAAAATGAGAAGCAAAATTTAAGGTTTAATAGAGTGAAGACTAATAGGAACCCCTAATCAGCGTACGCCTTCTCGCAACCCTTTTTGCGGAACAAAATTTGTCCAGGAAGGGGGAACCACCTCTATACTTACAAATACAATTTTAGTTCAATTGTATATATTTTAATCTTAACCGTTTTGGTATATGAACAAGAATAAATTTATCTTAAAATGTTTGTGTAAATATTTTTTAATAATTTATAAATCATTCGCCAGTTTCAAGGTTTGAAGGTTCTGTATGGACGTTCAATGTCTTCATTTGTAATCTTTTTTGATCAGTGTACGCACGTAGAATGCACTGGTACAATACTTGCTACCTGCTGCCAGCGAATGCGTCAGGTTACCTGCTGCAGTAACAACGTTGGCAAAAATGGCAGCACCTTTTAGACAAGCCATGAAATCGAGTTTACAGCTTATTCTGTTCTCATCTTCTCTCACAGAAAACTCATGCGAGTACTCGCACTCATACTGACAATAGTATTCGTATTCGTATTCGAACTCGCATTCGAACTCACAGTTGTCCTTGTATATTCTTTCCATCGTATTCTTTCTAGCAGCAGCAGCCATAATTAAATGTCAAAAATGACGCTACGTGCGAGGAAAGTAAAGTATTCCCAAGTACTAGAATTTCGCATGCTGCCTGGGGCCAAAGTTCAAGAAAAACTCCAAAGAATACAAGAAATTTTTGAGTAGCTAAGCAAGAAAACGAAAAAAATATATATATTTTTTTAACTATGTGTGAATAGGCAAGTTTTCGACGTGCGGTCGATGGGTAATTTTAATACTGAAAGACCATAATAAATATACCTCTGTTTTGTACATATAATTTTCTATACCTTATTACTATACTGTATTTACTATACTGTAATTACAGAGCTTTTTAAAGTCGGCTCACTCTAGTTTTTAATTGATATACATACTTCACACCGCAACAAAATTTAGTATTCAATATTTAGTTTCACCGGTCCATTTACAAAAAAAAAAAATATTTGGTTGCATACTTTTAGGCTGTGTCGAAAAGCAAGAGCTTTCTACGAATTTAATTTTGAATTGAACTTTTTGTGTAAAAGCACATTATGTGTTTACTCCAACGGCAGCATGCTTATAACTTGTGAGAGTCTGCCAACTTTTCTTAAAATATCAATTTATATTTTTTATTATCAACAATAGCCATTTGTAATCGCTTAAATTAGGGACCAAAACTTTTGTACAAAACCAGGAAACTGTTCACAAATGCACAGAAAGTAATTTAACATTCCACTTTTTTCCCTATATTACGTCCCAATACCCTCATGCTCGTCCTCCTGCACGCCATCTATCGCATACGCCATTTGCCAACTCTTAAAAAAGTAGCTTGGAACTATTTAAAGTTTTTTTCGCTCTATTTTATTTTTTTTTTTCTTCTCTCGAAAACGTATCGTACTTTTATTGCCATTCTCTATCATTTGTTGCTGTTGTTGCATGTGCATATTATACCCCGAAGGCATCAGGGCACGGGGCAGGGAACCCACCCAAACAACAAGAGCGATGGTTATGAAAAAGTACTTAACGTGCACAAAACTTATGTGCCAAGAGTCTTTCTTCATATTCTTTTTTTATACTCTCTGCTACAGTATATGCGGTTTGTGCAAAGTATGTAACAGGCAGAAGGTGGCGTGGCAGACCCCATAAAGTAAATATATTCTTGATCAGCATCACAAGCCGAGTCGATATAGCCATGTCCGTCTGAACAAACTGATTTCAGAGATGGTAAGAGCTACAAGTTCGAGCTTGGTCTCAATCAATCACATATTTAGTCAGGCAATACAAGAATTTTTTTTTTCTATGACGCCCCATTCAGAAGTAGAAGTAATGCAGTTTAATTAGTAACTGTTGTAAAACTGCATAAATGCTAAACGTATGATGACAATCAAAATATTTCTAAGGAAATATTCTTTTGATAGTATTGTTTGCGGGCAGTATATATAAAGTCCTTACCGGTTACTTTTTGGCAACCATCTGGTAAACATTGGTCGATGCTTCGACTTATTTATACATATATGCTGCCCGCATAGAATACTATCAATAGAATATTTCCTTAGAAATATTTTGATTGTCATCACAGATTTGCACATCCAGGATTTCTACAATTTTACAACATTTGCTAATTAAGACCAAGATCAACAAACGAACAAACTAGAATGGGACCAAGACCTAAGCCAACGAACGAACGAACGAACTAAACGAACGAACTAAATGACCGATATAGTTCGTTCATTGAAAATTGAACTACTGTACTACTTCCTTCAATTGAACTACGATGTACAACTCTACACTCGACTCGCAAGTCGACTGACGCTTCAATTTTCATTGATTTGTTGCATTCAACAAATTCAATCCAATTCTAGTTTAAATTGATTTATTTAAAATTGGGAACACCACTCAGAATTCGTTCTATTCGTGTTACCGAGCGATCATCGAAGCGCAATGCACACAATACGTTGTGACCGAAATCACCACGGAAAAGTGTATCACGCAAAACCTCACGCTGCCGAATAAAACGATCCAACTCATCAACGCGGGTGTTAAAGGCTTTCAATTAGTGTGAAAGTAAGTGAAGACTGACTACAGAAATGATCCTGTGAAGTATAGTCTTAATTTTTCAAAGCACATCGATACTCACCTCACTACAGACAAGCAAGAACCGATTGGGAATTCTTAACAAACGAACGAAAGAAAAAAAAAACACGCGAGCACCAAAAAGTATACATTGTATGGCACAAGGGTTGATCACGTCATCGTGCTGATAGTCTCTGATTTTTCAAGTGCCAGACCAACAGCATGATCGCTAGAAAAATAATTTTTATTCGTTAGCCTCTGAATAAAAGTGTCTACTTTCCTTTGCAATCAACATTTGTATGGTCTAGCTACGCTTGTTTAAACGCGATAAAATTGGCTGATTAACATTAAAATATTTTTTGTATATGCTTTGTTACCCAAAATTAAGATAGAATGTGTTTGTCAACATATTAAATGAACACTTTATGATTATTTTCTTTAAAAGAAGATCAGCCTTAGCTTGCCTCATCTAAACCATTTCACTAATAATAACCAAGTAGTGAAGCCAACGGGTATGCTTATGTCGCTCAAATAAAAGAAGAATAAAAAACAAAAAGTTGTTCACTTGGCAGCGGTGGGATTCGAACCCACGCCTCCGAGGAGACTGGTGCCTTAAACCAGCGCCTTAGACCGCTCGGCCACGCTACCATTTGCTTGCATTGTGCCAAATGCGCCATAAGAGAATGCGGGTGAACAATGTTGCTTTGAGCAATAGCAGTCTATGGCATTTTGTGTTTGCGCCGTTTACGTCGGTGGTGACGTAACTACACTGTAGTAATATTTTCATGTTCTATTTTTATGGCCCCTTGGGCAACACCTTGGGTTTATTTTGTTGCCATACTGCGGCGCATATAAATGCGCTCATTGGTTAAATGTCAATGGAACAGAAAAATCAATTTCACTAGATACGTTTCTTGGGTATATCGAATCCTTTTACATTAAAATGTTTATTAGTTTTAAAAACTGTCAGCATTTTTGTTTAGACAGCTTGGAAATGCGTTTAAAATTCAAATGAAAATGCGAATTTATGCGAGCAAGTCGCTCACATGCCCACATATGCAACCGCAGCAACAATTTTCCACTGCCGTCGACGTCGCCGTCGCCGTTGCCTTTCTTATTGTTCTTGTCTGTTGTTGCACCCATAAACAGAAGCCGGCGACAGGCAACTCCCTAGGATTTGTGATATGGGATATGGGAAAGGGAAAAGGGAAAAGGGATCTGGAAAAGCAACTCAACGAAGCATCCGCAATGAAATTAGAAAATTGCAATAAAAATCTTTGCACGGGCGACAAGCAAAACAAAAACAAAGTCTGCGGTTTTCCCTGGCCAAGTCGCTATGTCTGCAGAGGGTTAAGGTGAAACCAGGGAGGAAAACATTTGTGGTTTCATTAAAATGCCAGCGAAGGGCTGCAAAACGGTGCCGCTGCTGCTGCCTCTACCACAGCCGTAGCCGTAGCCGCGTCAGCAAACAAAATATTTGCCATACACACGTGAATTTGCTCAAATTTAAGGCGTTCAGCATGCAAATAATTGCAAGTTGAACATTTTTTAATGCCAACTTCTGTAAAATGGAAAAAATCACGTACAACTCTCAAATTGAGCAGCAGCCAGAGCCGTAGCGCTAATGGAGTTAATTGTGGGTATTACCTGGAATCTCTCCTAGCGCCACTGCGAATTCTCTGACCATGTCCAATGACATTAAATTAAATTTCAAACAATTGACATTGACAATCTAAAATGCCAAAGAAATTGAACAAAGGCTCTTTGCAGGCACATTCCTGGCAACAAACGTAATTGAAATGCAGGGTGGCTTCTGAAGTAAATAGAAAATGGATAATGAATGGGAAACAAATGAATGAGTTGACAAAATAGTTTAGCTGAAGAGAGCGAGCTAGGAAAATTAGTATGCACTGGGAAATATATTAAATTAAATTGAACAAATTGTAAGTTTAATTGAATGTGATTAATTGTTCCATAAAATGTTTTAGTTTCCATGCACATGTTCACCGTTCTGATTGAATGAAAAGTTTTTGAGTTCTAACAGTGCGTTTACATAAATACAATGTTGGGCAGCGAAGTGAAACATGGTAGCGTGGCCGAGCGGTCTAAGGCGCTGGTTTAAGGCACCAGTCTCCTCGGAGGCGTGGGTTCGAATCCCACCGCTGCCAAGTGGAAATTTTTTTATTTAATAATTTAACATTTTCTTATCATCTCACAATTAAAGTCTAATCGTGATAATTATTCGACATGAAATGTTTGTTCACAAACGGCAAATAAATCTACGCCTGCTTGCTTGCTATCCCCATGCGTTAGCACACAAATGAACTGCGGTGACGTAAACAACCCTCGTGCTTGTTTCTTTTTAGCGTTCGCTTGCTTAGAATTCCCAATCGGTTCTTGCTTGTCTGTAGTAAGAAGAGTATGGATGGGTGTTGAAAAATTAAGACTATACTTCACAGGATCATTTCTGTAGTCAGTCTTCACTTACTTTCACACTAATTGAAAGCCTTTAACACCCGCGTTGATGAGTTGGATCGTTTTATTCGGCAGCGTGAGGTTTTGCGTGATACACTTTTGCGTAGTGATTTCGGTCACAACGTATTGTGTGCATTGCGCTTCGATGATCGCTCGGTAACACGAATAGAACGAATTCTGAGTGGTGTTCCCAATTTTTAATGAATCAATTTAAAATGCAATAATTAAAATGAGGTTGATGAGTCAACAATTGAAATTGTAAATGTACAAGGCACTGCTAGTTGTTTGCCAGCAGCAGTTTGAAGGGTTTTTACACCGCCCCCCTTTCCAAAAAGAACACTTTTTAGGAAACTGTTAACTGAAAAGTGCTGGGTAAAAAAGTGGGCGATGGGCGATTTACCATTTGTTGTTGTTCAAGTACGCTTCGTGCTCAAGGCGTTGGGTAGATTATTTCAACATTTTCGCTCGGTCATAAAAAATGGCTACAACTTTTTTGCTAATTGGAAGTGGCGGCACTTTTCTAATTACTTTGCGCTCAAGCATTGAGTATATGGAAAACTCTTGAGTGAATGAGTACGTGTTTTTGGCTTAATTTAGTAACACAGCGACTTACCTAACGAGAATGTTGATTTAGTGACACATACCTGAAAAACAAACTAAAAATTAAAAATATTTAAACTTTTCACAACATAAAATTATGATAATGAAAAATCAGTAATAAGGAACGAGTATGTTTGTAGAGGCCCCTTGGTAATTGAATTCATTCGGCACGCAGCAACAATTAAGAGTTGCCTACTCGTGCCAATGGTTTGCGTGATCGTAACATTGCCTTGCATTTGGGCCGTTCTCGGGGGTACTTTCATAGGACACGACACGTATCCAAAATGTGTTTAAGCAATGCAATGCAAAGCAAATGTGAATGGAAATGGTAATAGGAATGGGAGTGGGATTTGGAACAAGAAGAGTACAGGATTTTGGTAAGAGAAGTGTACTCACATAAAAATACATTTGAAATGTAGAAAAAGCAAACCGCAGCATTGTCAGCAAACATTGAAACATCATCATTATCGTTCTCATCATCATCGTCGTCATGAAAGGCTCGCTCGACTCATGTTGCTGTTGCAAGTTAAGGGAAGGAATCGATGCTGTAATTGATGTCTTTGCGACATGTTTCCAAAGTGTTTACGTTGGGAATTACCCAAGTGACGCAGTGTATAAGTATCTTTCTCTTGCCCTCTGAGAACTAGAGGAATGGGGGGAGAATGGCGGTGTGAGAGGGGCGTGTCACGCCCATTGCTAGTTGACAGCCTGCCGTTTACGTGCATTTAATGAAATGTTCTCCAAAATGGAAGCACGTTTCGGGCATCTATTTAATGAGCCTGGATGTGAAGGCAAAATGCTTTTCCTCAACACATGCCACAACGAGAGTCCTGAGACCTCAGCAACCGATGATGTGACTCGTGAAATTTTTAAATGTCGCAACGTAAATTCAATTTTCATTTACTGTAAAAGGGGGTAAGTTGTACCGGGTAACTGGTAAGCTGGTAGTGCATCTACACCTGAATCAGCTACATCAACTGCATTATTCAATGGCTGTTCACCACTTTCTGTGAATTGCGAACTTAAGCCGACGAAAGCTACATGTTTCCACATAGATACATACATATGTATCTATGCACATACATTTATGTATAAATATCTCCTGTGCCAGTTCACACAGTACTCACAGTTTTCACAGCTCTTCTGCATTTGGCATTGGGGAACAGCAAACCGCATTTTAAAATTCATGTGTGTGCTCTCAACAATTCCCCACAAAACAAAATGCGATTAAATGTGTGGAAAATGCCGCAGGATAAACCACAATGGGTTAAGCAAGCGTCTTGTTTGCACATGTGTTGCAAGGTGGGTTTCCCCTCCCTTCACATGACTTTCTTCTCATGTCTCTATCTCACCCTCCTTTACCCCTACCACTTACACATATAAAGTCAGAGTCAGACCCATGTCGAAGGTGCAAAAATGCGTTAAGCATAACATGCTAATTCCAGGTGCCTGAAGTTTCAATCTTTTAGCTTCACCTCGCCACAGACCGCTGCAGGCCCTCCTCCCTTTGGTACCGCCCAACTCCTCCTACACCTTCAACCGTCGGGTAACGCTCTACGTAATACGACCGTTTTGTGTGCCATTTGATACTGAACATTTTCAGGTAGTTGCTTTTGTGATGTTTGCAGCAATGCAAACTTTTGTGGTCACAGACGAACAAAGAAGAATACTTGAAGGTGTTTGAGTCTACCTGGAATTAAATACTTCTCTGCTTGGTCTAGTATTAGTCACAGCAATTTATATAAATAAAATTGCTTCTTTTTTAAAGCTTGGCTTTTAAAACAATCTGATTCATTTGGTTAGCCTTAAGTGGCTAAACCGATAAATTGGAGGTAAACTACAAAATTTCCTTAGTTTTACGCTTTGCCTTGATTGAAAAGTTTAAAGTCAGAAATTAAAATGTTAACGCCTTTAAGAATTGTTCGACTCTGTCTTGGACTGCTCTTATGCACTCTTATGGAACGGCAAATTGAAGCAGCTACGTTGTCCCCTAAATACTTTGTCTACGTAAATTTCTCTTATCGAGAACCATCTCGTAGTATTACCAGCATCGTAATGCCCATAATTTTTGACATGCCACCAATGTGTCGTCCGGGATTTCGGTTATCGGGACAACCACAACGTTGTCACAAAAAGGCTTAAACACCGAAGGCCGTAAATAAAATATTAATATTTTTATATTTATTTAAATAAGTCTGTTATACGAAACTTAAGTAAAAAAATTATGTTTTAACTGGAAAAATATTTAACTTATACAAATTAGCAGTAAAACAATAAATGGTACAACAAATAATCTCGATAACTTCACAAAAAATATGTGTATTTAATTAAATAGGTCTGCTATTCGAAACAAAACTAAAAATATTATATTATATTATTGGAAAAATATATAATTTTTAAAAATAACAAGTACAGCAATAACTTTCAACAAATAAATAATTTAATGTTATAGATATGTTAAACTAAATCAACACAATTTAAATGTATAATATTTGTATTAAACAAAAAAGTAATTGAAAAATATTTAATTTGAATTGAACTAAAAAGCATTTGAGAATTATAGATCGCAGCCCTGTTAAAAAGCTTTCGAAAGCTTTTTTGTTGAACTTTTGCCAAACGGTCTCGCTCTCTATCTCTTTGTCTCTCTCACTTTCTGTGTCTCTCTGGCAAACAGCGACAGCTGTTATCAAAGCATTCGCGGTCGAAGCGTTCAGTGTACCGCGACATGGAGAACGGGAAGATTGGACCAAAGGGCTTTATGCACAAGCCAGCTGTTCGCATTGGGATTGTTGTGATGGTCGTGCACGCTGTGTGTTGGATCGGATGGAATGCCACTCAACGAGATACCAATAACAACAATTTATCTGCCACAGCCAACGCTCATCACGATAGGATTCGAGCGGCTATTGATGGCAAAAACTAGAAATTATAGCGTGATTAATAATAACATTACATAAGCAATTAAATAGATCAGACTGTGAATAATGAAATAAGTGAACACCAATCAATAATGTCAGATACTTAAGTCTTAAGCATTGATTTATAGTTTAATAATAAGCATTTGTTTAAAAAAACACTAAATGTAAGTGTGAAAAACAGCAATGAACAGAAAAAATAAAAGCTCTCTGTAGCAGTGCGCGTGCAAAAAAAGCTCTTAGAGCGAATGACAACAAATTTGCACAGTGGTTTGATGCATAGTAAACTATAAGTATAATAATAAATTTATATAAAAAAAATATTTAAATATAAATAATTAAAGATAACTTAAATGTTATGATTTTTTGTCTGGTCCCTTTAAAATTTAAGTTTTCCAGAAACAGTGGTTCCGATTCGTTCCTATATAAATAGTATGTTCTTGATCATAGAAGAGTGGATAGGTAGACACCTAGATATCGAAGACTATAAAATATATCACCACAGAGTATATATGAAATCGCAAAAACATTAACATATTCTGAGTATTTTAATCAATCTTTAATTTTTTAAGACATGATACTAGTTTACTTGATTAAATTGTATTTCCGGAAAGTGTATTTAGCAGTCGGTCGTCTGAAGTCATTGTTGCTGTTTTTTTGTTCAATGGAGAGAGTGAGTAAAAACGGTAAATAATGTAAACCAGCACTCGAAGCAGAAAGCTCTAGAAAGCAAAAGCTTGTTGAATATATGTGTTTTAACAGTAAAGCTTCATACAAGCCATGATCAATATATCTGGAAGTGTTAAAAGTAAGGCAAGTTTAGTTTATTCGTATACCTTGGAAAGGTGTGAACTCTAAGCTTCGTAGTAATCATCACCATGTTGAGTCGAAAAGCGTTTAATCGTGTGTGTTTCGTACTTTTGCTGTGCGCTCTCTTCTGTTGCAGAACCAATGGAATACCACAAATGAAGTTTCCCAGAGTCGATTCGCCGTCTCCAGCATCACAAGGAGCTCAGATGCCAGATCCACAGAATATCCCGTTAAACAGTATCTTTGTTTCGCCGCTAGTGTGTCCACAAGGCTACATACCTGCCGGACATCCGCAGCGCTGCAGAATAAGAGCTTAAAACCAGTTCACATCATAACGAGTTTAATAATCTTCAAAATGACTATATAATCTACTTCATAATTATACGTTTAAACGAAAAAAGTAAAAAGAATTACAAATTTAATGACTCATTACTTAATTGAAGCTAACCATTGTCTAGGTCTGTGGATTTTACACAATTAAGATCATTCGTAAATGTATACTGTGTGATTAGATAAAATATAAAAAGATACATCAAATTCGAAATTTGACGAATGCCACAAAACTCACAAAGTGTATACAGTGAAAACTCTACTCGTGGACAGCTCCCTTAGCCGGACGAATTTCATAGTTTTTCAGCATGATTTTTATACAAAATCTCTTCTCTTAGACATTCCTCTTGGGCGGACAAAAATACTGGAACCGTGGCTGCCTGGCCAAGGGAGCTTTCACTACAAATTTGCAGTTCAATCCATTGACTTTTATTTAACCAAGATATTCAGTAGATCATTATGATCTTAATTGTTGATTACTTCTGGGTTCAGAAGAATAATTTTGATAAAATGTTTACCCTTTAAAATATAAAGTTGTCTGATTTCTTATGTCTAGTATACAAATAGTTTTATAAAAACCCCCCAATCGAACGCTCCTGAATAGTCACGGTTATTTCAGTCTTTTTAAGCTCCGTACTCAAAAAGAGTACAGAATATATACTTATATTCATTATCAGCATCGTCGATTCAGTAATGTCTGTCTGTCTATCTGTCATTCCGTTCGTATGAACACCTTAATCTCTGTAACTATAATAGTTTTTAATAAAAGTCCGTCTATGTGACAGACAGAAAATTTGTTAAATATGTTTACAGGCACAATTTAGTTTGGATTTATCTTCAATTCTGTAGAAAACTGAATATTTGTATGGGCTATGTCAATCAAAATCACATAAACCTTTTGTATCATGATTCATTTTCCATCCCAAATTAAGTAAAATCAAACAACTTCATATATCATACAGCTTCCACAGAGACATGAACAGGTACAGGGTATTTTAAAGTCGGCGCGCTCGACAGTAGCCACTCTTACAAGCTTATTATATTTATGTAGCGCTCTGAAAGTGAGAGAACGCTAGTCTCTTAGAGTGGAAAAACTGTAAATCATCCAAAGTAGTGAGCTGTAAGCTTTTAAGAGCAAAAGCTTATTGCGAATATGTGTGTTAGCCGAAAGCTACGTTTAAACAATAATCAATATATTTGGGAGTGCACACAGTAAGCCAAGTTTAGTTTATTCGAACACCTTTGCGAGTTGTAATTACAAATTAATCGTAAATATGCTGACTGACCAAATATATAGTCGTGTGTGCTTTGGACTTTTGCTGTGTTGCCTCTTAACTTTCCAGACCGACGGAATGCCTCAACGGAATATTTCCAGAATCGTGGTGCCATATTTATCTTATCAAGAGGTTTGGGACCCGAATTCCCAGCCCTTGGGAAGTATCTTTGTAGCGCCACTTGTGTGTCCAGGGGGCTATATTCCATCCGGTTATCCGGAGCGCTGTCGAAAGATTGCTTGAATTGAATTCGGATGATAACAAGTTTTAATTTTAAAATATGTTTTGTGAATTTTTAAGTGTATTAAAAAACAAAGACATATTAAATATAAATGCCAAATAACTGGATCGTGATTAGCAACATCTGTGGAATGACGCTCTAATATACACAACTTTGTAACAGTATCCATCATACAACTATAGACAAAGGCCACATTCTTGCATGATTACCCACCTTATACCCTGTAAGAATGCATGTACATTTAAGTAACCTACTTACGTTTACGGCTTTAAACATTTGTTATAATTAGCGTATGAATTATATACATTTAAGAAGAATTATGAACAATTTGTTTGTTTTTAAACATTAGTGTACCGAAAGCTCAATTAAGTGAGGGCGAAAGCTCTACAAAACACAATAAAAGTTCGACGTGTGTCTGTAGAAATAAATAAATTCCAATCCAGTTCTGTTTAGGGTTTTGCTAACAACTCAACTACCTCTGAACACTAAGGAGTTAATCCTGCCGACAAGAAGAATGTATATCAGAGCTTGCGTGGGACTACTGGTGTGTTGTCTCCTCATCTGCCATATAGAGGGAATGCCTGGAATTGAATGGAATGGAATGAACGCTGTGGAGAGTCAAGTCGAGGAACAAGTTCAAAATGTTGAAGACGCTGGGCTTACACACATTTTCGATGTCAATATAATTTGTGAAGAAGGGAAAAAACCAGTCGTAAGGTGTATGGACGACAACACTAAAGATTACTTCTAGTTCAAGCAGAGAGAAGCGTTAGTGCAGTAGCACCAATGGATATAAAATTAAACTAGTAAGCGTGACTGTAAACGACTCTGTACATTTTATATAAAAATCTCAAATTGTCGACCAATGTTTGACTACGAAACTTGTAATAATGTAATAAGATAAAATAAAAATTTGATTGCAAATTGAGAGAATGTGTTTTTACAATTTAAGGGCGGCTCTTTACTTAATTGGAAGCTAACTGATGAATAGACGGACTATGCTTGTATATGTGGTGCCTATAGCTAATGAAAGGACAAAAGAACAAACAGACAGACATTGCTGAACTAGAACTCTATAGAATCGGCACTATTCTATTATTCTACTATTCATTACGAAAATATTTTTCAGACTTAGTTTAAAGATCTCTGTACTCAATTTGAGTACTGCAATATATTTTTTAAGTGGTGACTGTTTGGTTCTAAAATAGATTCCCAAATTATTCACAGAATGTTGAATGGATATTCTTGAAATGACCGCAAAGCCCGCTTAGTTTCATATTTTTTATAAATGTGTGCATGGATTATTCTTGATTTATCCTAAAATTAAACAGTTATATAATTCTATGAATTAGTGTTCATAAAATTACTATGCATTACTATATTATATAACTGTTAAATTTTAGGATTAAAAAAGAATAATCCATGCACACATTTATTAAAAATATGAAACTAAGCGGGCTTGGCGGTCATTCCAAGAATAACCATTGAACATTATATTAAATTACTTAATAATAGTTATCGACAACCAAACTAACATTGTGACTAACTGATCAAAGCTCAAAGAAGTGTTCACTATGAGTAAGTTTTGGTATAAAGCCCCTGAGTAATTAAAAAAGCTTTTAATTTCTTTGCTGTGGTGAAAACTTTTGGATCAGCAGCTTACAATTTTTTTATAGTGCATGCGAATAAAGTTTTGATTAGTATTATCGTGGACCTCAGTGAAGTGAGAAGGAAAAACTTGATCTTGATCCTCAACATGACGACGGAAAGAATCTTGATGCGATTGTTTGTAGGACTGTTGATATGCTGCCTTTTCAACTTCTACTGTGAAGGAATACCACAAAATTACGATCCTTACGTCAAGGGACTGCTTTCAAATAATAAAGTAGCTCTTCAACATCAGAACTATGAGATCCCCGAAATTTATGGCAATTCAATCGTTGATGAGTGTCCTATAGGCAAAAAAGCAGTACAAGTGTGTTCTCCGAATGTATAACGAACATAAATATTCACAACCTACATATAACAGTGTGTCTATATTAAATTAATCCAAAACAAAACTTTCTTGTTTAATATTTATTTTAAGATTTTTATGAAGAATTTTTATTTTTTAATAAAAACTAATAAGAAAGGCTATTCATACTAGTGCACGATTTTCAGATTTAGATTAAACGTGGTGAGGATAATGTGAAACTTTAGTCACGATTGTTCTGATACTCGATTGGCAACAATTTGAAATAAACTCTTTTTGCAAATTGACCAAACTAATAGACCCCTGTACTCCTGTACCCAATATCGCGGTCTAAAAAAGAGTAGAGGAGTCTCTAAAGTTTGCCAGAAGCTATCAGCTATTATGACCAAATTCACACAGCATGTCTATGTTATCAATATAATTATCCAAAACATATTTTATTCGGTTCTGACAACTATATCCTATAGCCCCAAAAGGACAAATCGGTCAAAAATTAAGGAAAATGAGCACTAGAATGAGTTCGGGGTCATTGGCTATAGGTTCATCAAAAAAAGTTTCGCATTCTGACCAAGTGACACAATATTAACAGTTACTGTTAAAAACGTGCCGACAAAGAGCTTAAGTCGAGTTCAAATGAATCAAACTTTCATTTCAAATTGTTTTTCACTTGTGTTTCTTAATCAAAGCATTAAAATTAATCCAAAATAGTCTATCATTGTGGTCGAATTACTACTCATAACTTAAATATAGCTGTGGATTGACTTTAATGTAGTGTATTTCCAACCAATTATAACAATTTCAACGAAAATAAACTGACACATGTTGAGTAATTTATTTATTTTAGTAGTAAATGAATAACATGACCACAGATACGTGCTTAAAATGATTTCCAGGTGTAAGTATAATGATACTTTTATACATAATACATTTCATAAACGCTTATAAAGCTTTCACAAAAAATAAATTAGTTATTCGTTAGTCAGATATAAATCTCTTCAGGCTGGCAGCCGGCAACGTCCATAATACATTTTGAAGCGAGGTGGACACGTTTTGGTGGCCCTGTTTCTATCCGAAATCGCCGTAGACATTGCACTAAGAAACACCAACATTATTAGTAGCTGATACAGAAACGTAGAGCAGATTAGTTTCATACTGGGTATGACCAGCAAAGAGAACTTTTAGCCAGAGAGTCTCGAGTGTAACTAAACAAGCGCGCACTTAACGTATCTAACTTTATACAGCAACTAGAAACTAGTTATCATTTCTCGACCTAACATTACTCAGACACGGGGACAGCTGACTGTTTATGATACCCCGGGGATTAGATTGAATTAAATGACGGCACGAGCAAGTCGAATACCAATACGGGTATTCTCCATGAAACTTTTCTGGTGGTTGGCCGTTGTACTCACATATATATTATTGTTATTGTTTTGTTTATTATACAGTTAGTGTTTTCTTTTCTGTGCATTGTGATGTCATACTCGACATTATTCCAGCTAAAAACTAAATACAATGACGCACTTGTTGAAGGTTCGCACGCCCTATAATAGAGCATGCGTAGGACAGTGAATTTCGGAATAAATTTCATTTAAAAACAATCGCCGAAGATTAAATACCCTTGCAGTCATGCCTATTGCGTTCATTTGGTTTCAATTATCAATTAATTCTTTGGTAGGTATATCATTTAATAGTCAGATTTGGATGAAAATTTGTCAACAGATGGGCAACGACTAGGAATGCATTTTGCGTGAATTTGGTTGAAATCGGTCAATAGAAACTGAAAATGTTCATACATTTGCATGCATTTCGAAAGAGTGTTGCTATGGGAGCTATGTGATATAGTGGTCCGATCTGTCCGGTTTTTACAAATGATCTGCGTGCATAGAGAATACACATCTGTACCAAGTTTTATTAACATAGCTTTAAAACTGAAAGACTAGAGACGGACATGGCTATATCGACTCGGCTGTTGATGTTGATCAAGAATATATATACTTTATGTGGTCGGAAACCTCTCCTTCAATGCGTTACAAACTTCGTGACAAAAACAATATAACCTCTGCAATGGTATAAAAAGAGTATAAATGTAGTCTCTGTATGCAAAGCATAACTAAAATTATCTTAAACATAGAACATAGAATACAGCAGCTCTTTAGACTTAAGACGAACAAATCGAAACAAGTTAAAAATGTATCGAATTTCTGTAACTTATAGAATTAAACTTATTGTGATTACAATCCCTGGTCTACAATGTATAAGCCAATCCAAAATATATTTGACATGAAGGCCGAGTTGTGGTAGGACAGTACACATATCGGTGATTAGCATACTTACCAAAATCAACATTATCTTAACCATAAAATAAAACATACTGTAAAGATAATGCAACGTAATTTGGGCAACAACAGAATCTACAAGATGCGTAATAAAATATAATTAAGGTCTCTGTTACACCACATAATAACATATTTATTCTGATTCACTTGGCATATAAAGTATCTTATTAATTGGGGGGCATATTATTCAATTAATCATTCTCGATCAGCTTACAATTCATCGGTGTTCTATTCGTAGACGTGCCCAATTAAAATTCATCATAATTTATTTAGATTTATAAGTAGTACAATAATAAACAATTAAGTGATGAATGTTTTTCCAAAATATTTATTTATTTTTTCATAGAATTATCTAGCCAATCACAAGTTGTTTTTTATTCAATCTTTCAGTCAATTACTCAGAATATAAATTTTTCCTATGTATATATTTTATTGTTATAATTTTTTTTATGCCCTCGGACGACATACGCGGGGTTCGCCAGCTAAAACAAAGCCTGGGCCACATATTTTTTCCGTTTCCAGAAGGATGCGGACATCAGTGCTCAATTTGGGAGTCCTGCCTGTTGGTTCCTCATGACCGTCACTACCTTCGTTTAATTGCGTAGACACATAATCTTTAGTATTGAAAATAGCCGCAATATTGTCGTCAACAATGTCTGGTTGGATGTCAGGAATTCCATGCGGTTTTATGGTGCTGCCAGTACCGCCTTGACCTTGTCCAGGCAGGGGCTGAATGGGATTTGAAGGAACGCCATCGCTGTGTTGCTGAAAGTTGAATTTGGAGTAATCTGTGGGACGGGGTTGTATGGGGTTGCCAGTTTGTCCGTTTACTGATGGATGGAATGGAGCTTTGTTGTCCTGTCCAGGCCGTGGCTGGAGCGGATTGCTGCCAGTACCGCCTTGATCTTGTCCAGGAAGCGGCTGAATGGGACTGGAAGGGACGTCATCGCTGGGTTGCTGGAAGTTGAATTTGGAGTAATCTGTGGGACGGGGTTGTATGGCGTCGCCAGTTTGTCCGTTTACTGATGGATGGAATGGACCTGTGTTGTCCTGTCCAGGTCGTGGCTGCAGCGGATTGCTGCCAGTACCGCCTTGATCTTGTCTAGGCAGGGGCTGAATGGGATTGGAAGGCACGTCATCGCTGGGTTGCTGAAAGTTGAATTTGGAGTAATCTGTGGGACGGGGTTGTATGGCGTCGCCAGTTTGTCCGTTTACTGTTGGATGGAATGGACCTGTGTTGTCCTGTCCAGGTCGTGGCTGCAGCGGATTGCTGCCAGTACCGCCTTGATCTTGTCTAGGCAGGGGCTGAATGGGATTGGAAGGCACGTCATCGCTGGGTTGCTGGAAGTTGAATTTGGAGTAATCTGTGGGACGGGGTTGTATGGGGTTGCCAGTTTGTCCGTTTACTGACGGCTGGAATGGACCTGTGTTGTCCTGTCCAGGCCGTGGCTGGAGCGGATTGTCAGCGGTTCCAGGCTGTACCCTTTCTGGCTGTTGGAATACATTTGAATCCGGACGTGGTTGCAGTGGGCTTCCTGCGTCGCCAATCGTTTGGAAGTTGTTGTTTGGCGTATCTTTGTCGACCGAGTGGGGACGTGGTTGAATGGGGTTGCCAGACTGTCCAGATTGTTGCAAAGAATTTGAGTCTTGTCCAGGCCGTGGCTGGAGCGGATTGTCAGCGGTTCCAGGCTGTACCCTTTCTGGCTGTTGGAATATATTTGAATCCGGACGAGGTTGCAGTGGGCTTCCCGCGTCGCCAGGCGTTTGAAAGTTGAATTTGGAGTAATCTGTGGGGCGTGGTTGAATGGGGTTGCCAGATTGCCCAGATTGTTGGAATGAATTTGAGTCTTGTCCTGGGCGTGGCTGCAGGGTCTGGTCATCGTTGCCTGGTTGCTGGAATGCATTAGGGTCAAACGGACCTTGTCCCCACTGCCGATCATTGCCTGAATGTAATGGATAGCCGGGTCTCCTATTTGGATCATTTCCATATTGGTGGTGCCTATTTGGTTCAAATTGAAATGGTCCTGGTTGTCGATCATTAGGCTCAAATGGACGACCATACAGGTCTCGATTGTTGGGCGGTTGCCGGAACCCATTTGGATTGGAGTGACTCTGCCAGGGATGTTCTTGATCAGGATAGCCGGATACGGGCCGACCACCATGTCCTACGCCGTGTCTATGTCCTCCATATCCACCCATCATGGGCCTTTCAAAGCGTGAAGGGTAAGCTGAATAGTCATCATTACCCTGATCACGATACGGATAAGAATTATGCATGTGTTCGTGTTGTAGTTCTGCTCTGTGGTGATTCCTGTGATGATGGTGCCCTTCTTGTCTACGTATTAAATGACATGCACTAGTTAGGTACTAAAACTTTTGCTAAACAGACCAATTACTCACCTTTGTGGCTGGAAATAGAGTTCTCCTACACCATAACCCCCTGCAGCACCCCCATTACCACCATGCTGAGACTGCACAAGTTGCGCACTTAGAATGATTATCAGTAGTGGGCCAGTTGATAAGGCCCATAGTTTAAAAAACATAATCCCGTTTGCGATTCGATCGAAGCTTAAATGATCACAGTTCCATTGAGACTGACACCAGCGAGATGAGTCTCCGTTCAAATATATCTCCCCCTCTCAAAATTCTATTGAACAGCAGCTACTTTAGCGATAATCAGGTCTAAGTTGACAACTCTTATACGTTCGTAAAACACAAACTGGAATTACTTTGTACAGCATTTGATTAAATTCTTATAAGAGCTAATGACTAATTATTATGCAAGCAAATGATGTCGGAAGTCAGAAATGTCTGAGTTTATAATTTCACGATTATTACTTGGATGATGCAAAATTTCAAGTGATTTATCGAGTATATTCACCCAATGCACCTATTTTTAAATGGAATTTTTAATCAGCAAACATCGGGTTATGTTTGTATACCAGTTATTCAGGGAGTAAAGGGGTGATCTGTAAAATGTTCCAAGTGAATTTTTCTAGCCTTTGCATATTCTATGCTATATAGCGCAGCATTATATTATAACGCCCCAGTCGAAAATAAGTTATAATAAGATAAAATAGTCCATCCATTGTTCCTTAAAACAAAGTCAGTTCGGAATCCTTCATCTTATCGACTGATAATTAATTAATTAACTCGGTACTCTACAGTCACGAGGTGACTTTTTTATACCCAATACTCTCACTTTGTGTTCACGTAATGCTGATGAGTAGATAGCAATTACAACACTACAAACGGGTAATGTACAAAATTATACATTGTGTTGAGTACGTTCAAATTATAATTATACAAATTTATTTATATTTTTACACACACGTATGATTATAATTATAATACTTATGATGGTGGTTCCGGAATCTTAAGTACAGCAGGCTATAAAGGGTTTGATCATTTTGGCAACCAAGTTGTGAAGTAACCGCAATAATTACAAAATTCAGTTGGAACTCATTATCACTCTTTACATTGCTAAACGAGTACTTATGTAATGTACAGGGTCTGCTCAGTCTGTTTAGGCCGGTTTTCGACATCTTCCTGCACGCAGCTGAAGACCAGGTCCACAGACGGGCAAAGTGTCCAACAGAATTCGATTGTCGAGATTGGGTAGCTCCGTTGTTGTAGTGTTATTGGAATCCAAGTCGGAATCCGAATCCAAATCGGGGTCCGTAAATAGTTTCAGTTCCTCCGAAGTGGAATTTGTAATAATCATTGAGCTGTTGACGATATTCCAACTTTTGAGAGGCTCATCCTTGTCCTCGGGAAAGACGATGCGATCGTCTTTGGTGACAGCGCAAATACGCACTTGAACTACACAAATATTCCATGCCAGCATGAACAAGAAGAGAGCGTAGAAACCTTTGCCAAACATTGTTTACTGCTAGTACATATATACATATATCGACGGTGAGAGAGAGCGATGTTCAAAAAACGCGTTTGTCTACTTCCACAAAGCTTTCGAGACTGACAACAGCGACGATGGCTGGAGCAGAGACAAGTGGAGTACGGAGATAATGATCCGCAGTCGGACGGTGGTGGGAGAAACAAACAGAGTGAGCTGAGCTGAGCAGAGCACCACTGAGATAAGAATTCATTGTTATTATTTTGTTATGGCAAAAGCAACAACAACAACAGCAGCAAGCAAGATACTCACAGCAGCACTGTTTGCCCTCTTCGCTATTTGAAACTGTAAACTGAAAACTCAAAACTGGAAATTGGAAACTGGAAACTGGAATATAGAACGTCTAGCTTGGTGCTGCTGCACTGTTACTCATTAAAATGTAAACAAACGTCTAGCATATAAAATTGTACAGTGCTGGCCAGTCAAATAGAATCGAGCAGTTAAGAAATGATTTGAACTCTTTTATCTTCATTATTCACTTAAAATAGATTTATTTATTTTAAAGCTAATCAAATAAAATCTTTAATTGTATAGTTAAGTGACTCTTAAGTCTATGAAATAATATTCAGAACGTATTAAATTGTACAGTTCTGGCCAGTCCAATAGAATCAATCTGCAGTTAAAAAATGATTTGAACTCTTTTATCTTCATTATTGACTCAAAACAGATTTATTTATTTTAGAGATAGTCAAGTAAAAATCTTTATTTTATTGTTTACTGACTCTTAAGTGTCTAAAAAAAAATATCAGAACGTATAAGATTTATACTTCTGGTTAGTCAAATAGAATCAAGCTTATTAGCTGCAGTTAAGAAATGAATTAAACTTTTTTATCTTCGTTATTGACTCAAAAAAGGTTTATTTATTTCAGATATAATCAAGTAAAAGCTTTATTTGTATTCTTTACTAACTCTTAAGTCTCCAAAATATTATTCAGTACTTCGTAATATCGATTTATCTAAGCTTCCTTTCGGCAATGTTCTCCAACTAGTATTGAACCTTTGGGACACGAGGGAAGTGAGTCCAGTAAAATGCGTGGTCCGAACTCCAATGGCATCTCCGCTTTCTGCTGATTTGTCGTATTGCTGACTGTTAGTTCCCGTGCTTTAATCGGTGGGAATGAGAATAGCAGGCACAATAGAAGCATTGCCATCGCCAGGGGTATTCGGGTGGTAGGTTTAATTAACATCTTGTTTAAAATACGTTTACTCAATCCAAATTCGCTTTGAACACTGTTAAATCGAAAAGAACACCCAACTATACTAAAGAGGTTTCCAGTTCTCAAGGTACTCAGTCGGATGTGAGTGCTTGTCAGTTGCGTCTAACGATAAGGCAAAAAAAAAAAAACACGAAACGCAAACTTGTATAATTGCATTCATAATGAGATTGTTTTGCGTTATTGCACTCACATTTGAAATACATTCTACATTCTCTTAGTTTACATTTTCTACATTCCATCTAGATCGCTTGAAATTTTAACTTTAATATTTTTCAATAAATAAAATATTTTTCGGATTTGTATTATTAGTATATAAAATACTCATTGTGGTTGAATGGGGCGTGGGTTATTGTATAGACGGACTAAACATAGAATCGATAATGTCTAAATTCGAACCTGTAGTTCTTAAAATCTCTCAGATCAGTTTGTTCCTATGGAAGGACAGACGGACATGACTATATGGGCTTGGCTTATGATTAAGAATATTTATATTTTACTGAAGGCGTCTCCATCTGCCAATTACGTACTTTTCACAAGCCCAATCGCAGGGACATACATTCCAAATTTGGAAACTTTAGCTCTTATTGTCTCTGAATTGCCAGTGTTCATATAAACAGACAAAAAAGCATGTCGACGGACAGATGGACAAACAGAAATTGCTATATAGACTTGGTTGTTGATGCTGATCAAGAATATATATATGTTATGGGGTCGTTTACGCCTCCTTTTGCCTCTAACGTACCTTTTGCTTCTGACAAAGCTACTAGCTAAGCTTATAGGCTTGGATTTAAAGTTTATATATACGATAGGCTATATAAAATTCATTTAGATTTTTGCCACGAATTCGTTACAATCATAACCTCGTAGGTTCAACCTATCCGTTTTAGTTCAAGATTCGATTCCGATTCTGGTACCAGTTGAAGAATACTAATGCTTCAACTTCAGGATACTTTCTCCTGTACTGTCTTTTATGAGGTAACCTGAGCCACTCTTAATAAATGTCAGCTATTTAGGTTAATAATTTTGACAATTCTATTGCGGTCCTTTCCCACTTACCCTTACAGAGCTAAGAGCCACCCTATGACCTCATCATAAAAAAATACCAACCTTTTAAAATGTTCGCGGTATGACAAAAGGAGGAAAAGAAGCCGAAACATAAAAATGTCATTTTAAATGGCATAATTTTTGAAAGAAGCTGGCAACCTTGGGTTAAATGCTGTAAAACCTTTTTGGGTGGCACAGGCCCATTGTTTCGAGCTGTGAATTCTAAATTCGGAATGCGAGAAGCGAGTAGTATAAGTATATAAAAATACATTAAAATAATGCGTGTTCGGCACTCTGGCAGCTGATGCAAGACCCAAACTGGGGAGACATTTTTTGGGACACATGTCGTACAGTCATTTATTTACGGCAACTTTCCAGCGGGAAACTTGCAAAATGTATGCAAAAATACAGGAGGGTGTGATTGTGTGTGTGTGTGTGTGTGTGAGTGACTGTGGGCCAAATAAATGCGCAAGTCAATAGAAAACATCTTTTATGAGAAAATAACAAAATGAGCAATACTCCGGCCGTAATTGCAGGTGGTTTTGCCTCTGTAGCTCGGCACAATGGACTTCGCTGGTTAATCAGCGAGTTTTTGGCAAGGTAATCAGCAAATATTTGCAGTTTTCTTTTTGCCTTTTTCTCCCGCTTTTAGCCATTTCTATTTTCGTAAAAGCCAAGTTTAATTTTGGCGTTTTTCATTGCCAAGTTTTTGTTATTGCTTTCTTCTTTTTCTGCCTGAAAGAAATATTTGTATTTTTGTCTTAATGCAAACAACGAAACTTATCTTTGATCAACCTTGAACATTGATTTGCTCAAGAACTGAAGAGCTCTCAGCCTTAAATGGCCAAAACCGCTTTCAAAAAATAGTCAAAAATGAGCCACTGTAAACCACTAAAAAGAAAACTCTTTAATTCATTGGGTTTCAGTCATATTTCTGCAGCTAAAAGTAGCGTTTCTCATTGTTAATTTAATTTATAATTTAAATATGTTACGTGGAATCCTTTACCTGATTGTGCTGCTAACTCTACACCAACAAGTCACAGCCTTTGACAGTGAAATCATTGAAGCGGAAACTCCAGATTCACACATGGACTTAACCATCAACAAACCAACTATGGAAATGCTGAATTGGAGGCCAAAAGATATAATCATTGTGAAGCCCTACAACATTTTAGAAGCAAGTTGCCCACAAGGCTATGTTCTGGCTAATAAACATTGTCACAAGAGAGTGAGAGGAGCGACTACTATGAAATAAATAAAGAAGTTTATCTATAACAACCCATATGTATTTAAAGTAAACAGAAATCAGTATATTTTATAATTTTAACAGTCCGTCTATGAAATTAGAGTGGAAAGTAATGTACATCTATTTACAGTGAAAGCTCTCTTGGCAGGACAGTCATGGATCCAGTATTTAAGTTTGCCCAAGGGAGATGTCCGCCTAAGAGAAGAGATTTTGTATGAAAATCAAGCTGAAAAACGATCAAACTTGTCCTGCTAAGGGAGCTGTCCGCCTGAAGGAGCTGTCCGCGAGTAGAGCTTTCACTATAAATGTTTAATATTGTTCAAACAAGTAGGATAATAAAAAAATTACAAGTATTAGAATCTTCATTATACAAATACTGAGTTTATATAATTAACACAGATCTGAAAGAGACAGAAATGGGCTTGGAAGCCTCGAAATTCATCTCATTATCTGAATCTATAAAAAAAGTATAAAATAAATACAGTGGAATCCGGTTATAACGACTTAACTTAAAGCGCCCGTCCGATCATTGCGACGAAAATTCGATGACGTGTTTGGTCTCCATACAAGCATTTTTTTCTTTGCTCGTTTCGGTTAAAGCGTCTACCGGATATAACGACGTAAAATCGTCGGCCCCTTGAGTGTCGTTATAGCCGGATTCCACTGTAAATTTATTATGGAAGTAACCAATACTACACATTTCTTGTAACCAAGTTTATTTACAGGGTGTAATTTAGTTTTGCTGGCTATGTGACTTAAAGATTTTTAGACAAGAGCCCGATCATTTTAAAACAGCACCAACCATTGCCCAACTCTACCTTAGACTACATCTCTCTCTGCATTTTCAACCTACTAGTTTAAACCACAACTCCACCTAGACCGACATGCAGACAGTGACTGCCATAAGTTAGGCGCTCACTGACCAAAAATTCAAAAACACATATCAATGAGTCTAGCAGATATAATGGCGTGAAGTCGATGCCTGTGCTCCTCCTTCCTCCACTACTGCACCCGCTTTAGTCATTAACTGGCAGCAGCTGCATTGATGTTCAGTAGACAGGAATCCAAGCTCAATTTGCCTCCAACGTCCCAGGGCTGGAGAACGCCGTGTCTCGTATTAATTCATGCCATAAAATATGGCTACACTTAGGCGAGTCCTGCAAAATTGACAATGTCTCGTCGTGGACATGAACGTGCATGCTGATGATGGAAGAAATGACCCTAGCACCGATAGACGGTGAACTGCAAGTAGAGTCCATCAACCCAAAAGAGTTAATTACGCTCCTAACGGCCTAGGCTATAATTTGATGTCGTTTATCAGTGACATTGCGGACAGTCGCTAAATATAAATTGGCTAAGGTCATAAGACCCGAAGCCCGACTATGGAATACCCGTAACTAAACTTTGATAACTTTATGATACCAAACAAATATTTGCCACTGCTCCCAGATGAAACATATTTGTGATTAGTACAGTTTGCAGTATTTATTGGTTGGAAACATTTACACATTTACACATCCAGACCCAAAGGATTCTTCAACCAGGGATAGACTGATGGACACTTGTCGCAGACACTCATGTAGCGTGTCTCTCCAGAGGATGTCTTCTGGACATTGCAATGAACCGGTTGGCATTCGGCTTTGGCTCTGACCTCACAGGTCTTAAAGGGCTGACCCAAAACAGGCTTTTTGACGTACTCCAACATGCGGGAGACGCCAGTCATGTACACATCCGGATAGGTGGTCAAATGGTTCAGGAATCTGTTCACAAATAGAAGAATTAAGTGAAGAAATATATTTTTGAGAGTTACTTACTTTTTGAAGGCAGCGAAATTGTTGCGTCCACGCGAGAACCAAGCTGCATGGAGGTACATGCCAAAGGGAGCACGGTTGCTCTGATAATGGCGATTAAAGTTCTCCAGCATCCATTCGAAGAGCGCGTTCACCTCGTCCTCGGGAGGATACACACAGGCATCGATCATGGAACAGCTGTAGCCCTCAGTGTCAGTCCAGGTGACCATGGGATTCACCCAGACACCGGGTAGAGCCGCATCGGGACAGGGTCCAATCTGGCAGTCCTGCACAGACAAATAGTCCAGGGTGTAGGGCCACATGGGCGGGGACTTGAACTGCTGAGTGGGCCAAGAGCTGTCATAGGTCAAACCAAGGTTTTTCAACGCTTCAAAGGTATTGTTGCCCGAGATTTGCAAGAAGGGCAAGCGTACGCCTTGAACCGTCTTCGGATCAACCTTGGCAAACGTCTCCAGTATTTGCAGCTGTGCTCCAAACTCTTCCTCAATCGTTTCAACATCCGCCTCACGCCAGTAATCAGTGCCATCGCCATGTGTCACCGAGTGCAGGGCAATCTCGTGTCCTGCATTATACAGGGAGTTCACGCGGACATAGTCCGTGTACTCGTGGGACAAGAAGAAGGTGCCAGTAGCTGGACAACCATCGGGATTGGTTAGACCGTCGAAGAGCAGATCATATTGGGCATAGTTCACAGCATTCACCGCATCGTCAAAGGTTATGGAAACGAACTGTTGAATGTGAATGATATAGTAGGGTAAGAAATAAAGGTTTATAAACAGGCAGAACATGTTAAGGTTGACTGTTTAGGCTAAAAAAAAAACTATAAACAAATTTAAGCAATTAACTGATAAGTTACCTTCTAAGAACCAGATTTATCATATCTACTAGCCATACCCTACACAATACAAAGTATTCTTTGCTAGAACGTTATTCTTACCTGTGGAATTTCGTGTTCCTTGCCCTTGAATTTTGGCTTCGGCAGAGTTGCATCCGAGCAACGGCAATCGGGTAACTTGCACTTGGCTGCTGAGCACTTCTCGGCCTTTTGGAGCAATTGCCTCTCCAACTGAGGAGCGACCGTGGTCTTGGTCTTGTTCTTGGACTTCAACTTGTTCTTCGTCTTGCCCGATTGCTTCTGGGCATCGCTCAGCAAAGTTGTGGCTAAGAGCACACCGAGTAGTAATATAATTGCGTATTTCATGCTGGACTTACGAGACTCCCGTCTTCCAACTGCTCTAATAAGTCTAAGGGCAAGTGCGTCTTTTATAACTTGAGATCGAAGATCATATCTTATCGAGAAATCAGTTGAAATACGATTTGCTTGTCGAACATTTCAAAGGGTGTGCCTATGTACATCGCAATGATTATTTGGGAGATGTTTTCAATTTTGGCACATTTGGAAATGTACCCAGATCACCAGAAACAATGGCACAGTGGTGTCGGCAAAAATTAGTGGGGAGGTCTGTAGTCAAGTATGTCGACTGTGAAAGACCTCGTAACTGTTTTAAAGCTATTCATATTTTTACTTAAATTTAAAAATCAGTGGGGAAGTCTGCAGTCAAGTAAGCTGACTGTAAAAGACCTAGTACCTGTTTAAAAGCTCTTAGTATTTTTACTTACACAAAAATATTTTCTACACTTTCATAGACAATAAATTTTAAATATAACAAAGTCTGATTTTTTACTGATTGTTTCAAAGTAACTTATATAATTAAGTTGTTTGATCCTTTATCATTTTGCTTAAAATTTATAAAATTAAACATTAGTCCTAACGTTTTATTTAAGAGAAGTACAAACCAATAAACGAAATATTTTTTTATATTTATCAAATATGAAATAAGCATAAAAACAATTTTATTTATTGGTTTGTTCCAATTATTCAAATAGAAACTTTATGAAATATAATTTTTGATATCTACCAAATACCATTTTACTTCGGAGTGCCCGATGTTTGGTTTGGAACATCTAAACGCAAAAAAATTAATTTCTATACTTACAACTAATTGACAATCAAACTATAAATACTTCTCAGTTCAGCCATATTTATTTACTACAGACTATAAACAGTCGACACAACTAGCCTAAGAAAACAAAAAAAAAAAAAGAATTATAAGTTAACTTAAGTATAAATTAGAATCATTAAATATTTAAAAATAAGATTAAAATTAAAATTAAGAAAATTTGTTTGAATATTATAAAAATTAATAATAAAACTGACATTAACATTAACAAAAACATTAACATTAACATTATTAAAGCAACTGTTAACATACTTTATGTTAATCGCAAGTGATGCAGATTTGAAGGCATTTACCAACGATTTAAATTAGTAGCTTTGATATCTATGTATGTGTCCGGCATATATCGAATCAACTTTTAATAATTTATGTGGTTGGTCATGTGTTAATCTGCCTGCTTTTAACATATTCTATAATATACTTAACATATCTCTTTTATTTAGAAACTACAGTCTGTTTAAAATAAATCTTTAATACCCATTTAACAATGCAAATTTAATGTCTGTTTCCAGTCAAAACTACAAAGCCTTTTAAACTCTAACCGTTGAATTATTGGTGAAAAGAGATAGATTAAAATCATCTTAAGTGAATGTTTGTTTCACAAACTTACCTTAATTTGCACTCAAGAACTTACAACAAGACATTGTTCAACTATAAACTGATAATTTCAAGAATGGTTTTACCAGCAATTCTGAATTACTTTCGCATTGGCTTTTGGTTCTAGCCCAAAGTAGACGAAAACTTGCCTCATTAGCATAGACCAAAGTCATGAACTTAACAGCTGAGATTTGCGCCAGCGAGTTAAAGTGGAAAAGTTTTTACTTTTTCCCGTAGGAGAGCAGAGAAGGAACATTTTCAAATCGAAGTAACTGCACCCCCAAAAATTATGACAGGCCCAAACAAATGCACTTGAAATCGTAAACAAGTGCTTCAAACTTTTGTGGCACGACAGAAGCTCTTAAAACAAAGCCAAAAATGTTCTCAAGTATTTCCCAGCCACAAATACCCTACCCATTGCTACCCTACTGTACCCTACCCTGCCCTGCACACCCCCTTGTCATGTCTTAGGTGATGCAGTATGGCAGCCAATCAGAATCGGAATCAAATCCGAACAGCCAGCAGTCAAAAAGTCAATATACAACGAGGAAATGGAAAATGTTCTCTTTAAGAATGTATCGCTGCAGTTGGATGCTGAAAGTGGAAACTTGGAGTTGTCATGAACCGCTGGCGAATGCAGCAAAATGTCTGCAACGATGCGGATTTCTTGGCACGCATTCAACGACTGACGTGGTGCACGCCTACAATTCATTTTGGTCACGTTCCAGGGCGTTGCCGACAGGGGTAGGTGCCCCATGTGCCACACGTGCCCCAAAGCCAACCAACCAACAGGCAGCTACCAATAATTTGAGCAAAGCCGACGCCGTACGAAAGCAGGAAAAACTCTCGGCTCTGTAGCGGAAGTGGGCGGCTGGCCATGCCCCCCCCCCCACAACACTATACACTTTAAGTTCGTTGTCGCAGTTGTAGGGGCAACGTCAAACGCAACATGTTTGAGTGAGTTTGAGGCCCACGTGACGTATGCGCAATGTGTCAAATTGTCCCTTTGCCTGCCCTGTACGGCTGTACGTCTGCCATACATTTTCTGGTAGCCTTAATAAAGATTGAGGACAGCTTGAGACCTGAAAGAGTTTTCAATACATGCAAGTTGCAGATTTATTGAATTTTGATTGACAGCCAGCATGAATGAAGATGAATCTACGAGTATAAAAACGAGTATCTGTCTTCTCCCTTCGTTGCCGCACGGCTCTCTCTCATTAGTTTCTGACGCGTCAGTGCATGAAATCAAAGGGAAAACTCAGTCGAGAGTCTCACGTGACGCGAACTGCTTTAAAATGCAAATTTTGCTCTAATAAAAATATAACTCATATGCGTGTCCACAGATCCATATCTACCCCTGACAAGAAACTTACGCACGTCTGAGTCGCACACACCAAAACTACAAACTGACAAGGGATGCTGAATCGGAGGGGAGAAAACACTGGTGTTTGGGTTTTGCCAATTTTCGAGATAATCACACTCACTAATTTGCATAGCGAATGAAATGGCAACGAGTCTGCAAATCTCCGCTAATCAAATCAACAGAACACACAAACTCTATTTGCAGACCTAATTTATAGATACATTTACATATATACGCATAAAGATGCTCACTTTTTCGCGCTGTTTTGCATACACTACGCGAAAAAAGTAGTAACTTCTATTGTTATACCCTTGAAAAGGGTATTATGTTTTTGTAACGAAGTTTGTAACGCATTGAAGGAGGCGTTCAGACACCATAAAGTGTAAGGTATATATATTCTTGATCAGCATCAACAGCAGAGTCGATATAGCCATGTCCGGTTGTCTGTCCGTCTATCTTAATGAAATTTGGAACAGATCTGTATTCTTTCTGCAAGCAGTTCATATGCAAAAATCGGCCAGAACGGACCATATCATATCATATATCATATAGCTCCCATAGGAACAATCGTTTTAAATGCTTAGTGTGAACATTTTGTGTGTCTATTGACCGATTTCAACCAAATTTTTCGAAGAATGAATTTCTAATCGTTCTCCATCTGTTGACCAATTTTCATCCAAATCGGACTACTAAATCATATAGCTACCATAGAAATAATTGACTTCAAGTGTTTTTAATCTTTGGCTCGCCGAAGATAAGCGTTTTTTCTGGTTTTTTTGCAAAACCACTTTATGCGAGATGAGAAAAATATTTCTCTACTAAGAAAAATTAAAAAATCACTTAATTTTTAAAAATAATTTTTAGATATTTATATTTATAACTCTTTCACATAGTAGGAATCAAAAATCAGGTATGAGATTTTTTTGGGTAAGTGTACTAAGGTTTCCTCATGGTCTCTTTTTGTGCCTACTCTCAAATCTCAAAACTTATTTGTCACCAAAGATGTTTGGTCTTAGGATAAGCCTCTTGTAATACATATTTCTAGCCCTCCATGGTTTTTTCAGCCTCCATGCTTATTTCAGCAAATGAAAATGTTTTCACCCCCCTTGCCAGACATTTCAAACAATTTTCGGTTAAACAAAAGCTAACAAATTTAAAAAAAATTTTAAAATTGGTAAAATGTCAGGAAAGCAGCGTTTGGACGAGCAGACCAATGCTAAGCTAGAGCAAGTGCTCAAGTTCAACAGGAATCTGCAGAGGAACGAAGTGTTAACACTGCATTATCTGGGATTACCCTACCTGGTGCTATCACGCAGTCCACAGCTGCGTATCAAGGTGCCGGTGAGCACATTTAACTATCTGGATGGCGACAGATGGGGCATTGCACTGCAGCTGATCTTCACCTGCCCTGTTAACTATCCGCTGCAGTTACCACACGTGGATCTCGTGGAGAAACGGAATGTTAGCAGCGATTTGGAGCTGAGTCTGCGCACGGAGATTGCTTTGACGCTGGAGAAGCATTTGGGGCTCTACATGATTGTGCCGGTCGTTACACAGCTGCAAATGCTGCTCAACAATGAAGTGCGACGCTTGCCAGTGCAACATTAACTACTCTATGCCCTCTCTCTCTCTCTCTCTCTTACTCACATGCTGTGTTCCTTGCACTTTGTGGTGGGAGAAAAGCTCGTAAATGTTGAGTGTATTTTGTTGTCCAAACTGTATTTGGACGAATAGTTGTTGCCAGTCAGCATCATCGTATAGGTGTGGAGATGTGTTTCTGTTGTCTGGACGCGTACGTACGTGCACAAACATGTTTGGCTTGGTCCGCAGTCCGCAGTCCACAGTCCGTTGTAACTCACGCAGAATACGTGACTTCTGGCATTGGTGGACGGCTTTGAAGTATGCAATACACTTGGCCAAAAGTTAACACGTGCCAGCAGAAGGACACAGCAGGATGACAGCTCATTAATTGGCGACCCTGGCACTTCTTAGTGTTCCATTCCATCCCATTCCATACCATTCCATTTTGGTCATTGCATTAACTTATCTTTTATGCGCATGCTAAAGCATTTGCCGCACTTATCTATTTGAGAAGTGAGAAGTGGAACTGCGCTTAGCTCCTTGCACATATCCTTGTAACATTTCCTTCCGCTGTCGCCGATCGAAATTGGATGTTAAGAGAAAAAAACCCAAAATGTATAAATAAAGAAAATGTGGCAAAGACATTCGCAGCTACAGCGTCTGAGCGCATCAGCAGTGACTTCCTTGGGCGCATCCTGTTTATCCTTAAGCTTGCAGCATCGCAAAAGTCTTTTGCTCCCATGCCGGATGTCTCTGGGTAATTTAGATAGCTGCAGTTGTTGCTCACAACTTGCATAATGTCACTTTCCAAGACTTTTTAGGGCCAAATTGCAAAAAAGAAAGCACAAGACACAGCCAGGACATGCATACATCTACAGGAGCAGCTTGCATCATGCGATGTCGAGAATTTTGGGCTTAAAGTCAAAAGTAGTTGCGATAAGAAAACTACAGAGTGTCGGGTTATAGGCAGTTAAGTCCAAACTGGGCAGCAAATGGGAGAGCAATAACAATAATGGTAGAATTAACCCTTTCAGCACCAGTGTCGCCTATGGGCAAAATTGTCTTTATGAGTAAAATAAATAAAATTACTTTATTAGTTACGTGTACTTATTTTTTGAAAACATCTACCACTCAGACCAAATACTGCCTATAAGCAACATTTCACTAAGGACAAACCAAGACACCAAGTACCTGAAAATTAATTTTGGTTAATACTTGTAGCTATTTTAGTCATAATATGCCATCAAATATTTTTTAGGTTTTCATGGGAATTCGGTCCTGAAAAAGTTGAGATTATCAGGAACAATATCGATTCTGCAAATGACTATATAAATTCAAAGTAAAATATCTTAACTTTAAAATCATTATTTTAAAGAAGATCTACATTTATTTCAATTCTTCTTTAATACATTAAAGTAATTTGTAATTGATAGAAAAGGTCATGAACTTATTTATAGTATATACAAAAGATAAAAAAAAAAAAAAAATTTTTATTTAAATTCTGTTTCTTTCGAAAATGTAATTAGGTATTTTAATTTGTGTACAAGAAACAGCAAGAAAAATATAACATCGACTAAGAAACAATAAATTTGTTGTCGTTCAGCATCAGCAGCCGAAATCGTTTAGCTATATCGTATGGAACAGACAGAAGAATATATTATATTTGTGCAGTTATTTGAGTCTATGAAGTAGAGAAAAAAACTTGGAGCATAACAAGTTACCTCCTAACATCAAGTTAGTTTTTAACTATTTCAACACTACTTTAGGATAAGAGACACTTTCTAAAGGTCGACCAAAATAACAAACTAAGAACTAAGAAAACTTTTTAATATTTTTTATTAAACCTATTTGGCTATACATAAAATGTAACTCTTATCATAAGTCGTAGTATATGAATTAGTAGTGGAGATAAGTTAGTTCTTAATAGAACGTTCAATGATTGTATTTGATTTCGGGACAAAGAAATAATTATTATTTATATTAACAGATATAGAAACGAACATCTTTTTAGATATTTGTTGCATATACAAATTAAATTACTTATTTAGAATAAAATTGTGTGTTTTGCCCATTTCTTCTAAATTTATTTTCTATATATTAGTAACTAATGTTTTTACAGCTTAGAGATGAAGAGAGTAAAGTGTAGTTGACACTGCTTTAAACCAATTATTTTTATTGCAATTCACATTATTTAAAATTTGTAAAATAATTTGTTCTTGAAGCTACCAAAAATTAGCTGCAGCTGTCGCAATTTTGGCCAAGTTGTTAGCCAACCGCAAATAGCAGCGATATACTCATTTCAATGGTATTCAATCTTTAATGCGGCTGTGATGGCTTGGGCGACTGTATGCCCGAAGGATTTGTGCGTAATGAAAAACTGTCACGGCGCCGAAGAGCGTTAAAGGAGCGCCAGGGAGACGAAGGGCAAAGGACGAGGACGAGGGACGTGGATGGGGCTAAGCCTTTGCAGGTATTGCGAAATTGAAAAACGCTCGTCGGGTTTGTCGTGGCATTAAAATGGCAAATTTGTGTGCGTCACCAGTGCGGCAGGACATTCAGGACATTTATAGCCGGTAACTAAACGACGTCAAGCAGACAACTCCGGAGACAGACCATAAAAACTGGCGACGCTTGTGTGATAAGCGCATAAATCAACTCCAAGCCAGCTATAGCTATACATATAGATATCTATGTATATGTCTTTATATATACAAATTATACCTGCTTCCAGTCCTTGCTGATCTTAAAATTGAGCTTGCGCTTTTAACCCTACTTGGCTCGTAAAATCAACTGTTGTCGGCTTTTCCCCCCAACAAATTTTAATTATTTGTAATGCATTGCCCTACCAACCGTGTGTTTTTCTTTTCTTCCCCATTTTGTATTTCTATTTACCTTTTCTGTTTACCTGGCCAATTCATTGTCTTTCAAAAAGTCGCGACAAAAGTTAGTCTGTGAAGTAATTAATTTGCTGATAATTGTAGCCGATTTTAAGTGGCAGCATTTGAAATTGTGCTCTGAAAAGGGAGTCATTTAAGAGACACTTTTTGCAAAAAAAGATTTGCTCTCTTGAAAGATTTGTTTCAAAATCAAAAATCTTTATTATAAAATGTGTGTGCTAAAAACTGCAAAAACTTAAAGTTCTTAAGGGAGGTTTCTGCTTTGTAGACCTTAAAACGACTCTTTTTTAGCGAAACTATAATAGATAATGAGTTGAAACCTCTAGTTAATCATAGTTTGTTCTTTATTTTAAAAATATTTTTAAATCACAAAACGAAAATGGGGTGAAAGGGGCGTTCCAAAATGTCACCAAAACTAAAGCAATGTCTTATCTATAAGACTCATAAACTCATAAGTTTGAACGGTTTTAATATTTAGAATTAAACGCTTTGTAATATTCATTTGATTTTTAAAAATTATTCACGGACAATGTGTCTTATTTTTAGAACTTATTGAAATCTCGAATTTAATTATTATGTCTATCAAATGCTTTTTTGAGAAACGACAAAATTGGCATTAATATTTATTCATACAGCCATGGTCACATAATAGGCAAAAAAAAATTTTAAATTTCAAGAAAAATTTTTTTTATTGATAAATAAAACTATTAAATAAAAGTCGTATACCATTTAGAAGCCCATTTTATTAGTTAATAAAAAATAAAGGAAAATTTTTGTTCAGATAAGGTTTAAAACAAAAATAACAACAATATAACAAATAACTCAAATATGCCCTGGTCTCAAATTTGGTACATTTTTCAACCTCTTATGAATTTTATTTATAAAAACTAAATTTAAGTTAGTACTTTTTAAGTAGTTTTAGTACTTTTAAGTTACTAGCAGCAAGTAGCTTTTGGTAGTGAGTCCCAAGAATCCCTGACTCCAGACCACAAATCATCAAACAACTCGCTTGAAATTGGCAGTTTTATATGATTCCAAAGGTTTTCGATAGCAATAGCAGATAAACCCAGCGATAGCCACTCTAAAATATCTACTAATGTTTTATAACATTTTTACATATAGTTACTACCGTTTTTAACTTGATTGTCATAGTTGAGCTCCATGTCTACCATTAAACCTATTTTACAAATAGGTAAGTAAATCCTTAGTAAATGAAACTATGCTCAATCTCAACACAATTTTTGAATTCATTAAAAGTAACAAAACTCGAAATCAAAACGCGAAATGAATTTCCGATGACATGCATGTATACGGTGACCACAAGGGCCAAGATTGGGTCTTGGGTCCTGGGGATGTGTCTGTCTCTTGGAGAGTCTGCAGCTCATTGCTTATGCCTGAGCACGAAACAAATTCAAATTACAAATTATGTTGTCATTTGTGCGCTTTACGAGGCAGTACTGTGGCACCACCCACAATAGTGGATGGACAGTGGAAGGGGCACCGTGGATACAGGGTCGAAAGGACATTGCAACGTGACGTTGACTTTTGGCAGTAAATGTTAATCCGCTGGCAATGTCTGCGCTTCATTTTGCGCGGTGTCAACTATTTAGTTTCCGGTTTTAACTTGCGCTATAAACTTGGCATTATGTGTCCGCTTTTATTGCATACTTGCCGACATCTTTCCCTCTCTATCTCCCTCTCGCTTCATTGTTTCTTAATAATCCGGTCTGGCCATATCCGGGACGAGTGCACACGTCCCCACATTAAGAACCTTTATGGCCACCTTCAGGTCAACCCAAGGCATCCGCCTTGAAGTTCGGCGAAGCAAGTCAAAGTCCGAGTCCAAGCACAAGTCCAGCGTCTTGTTGCATGCCACACATGCCTCGCGTTGCAGTCATAAATGCGCTTAATTGGCAATTTTTGTGTAAGCGTGTTGAAATTTTTATACCCTCTTCCCTCGGCAGAAGAACACACTGGTGTGAGTGTGTGAGTGTGTGTGTCTGGGATGGGCTAGAGTGGTAAAAGTTGCAATCGGGTTGCCTGAATCATAAATAGAACATATGCTTTTCATACTCACTGTAATGGCCTTACACATATTCTGCTTTTATATTTAACATTTTATGCACTGCTCTTGTTTTTATATGGATATTCATGAATTGACCGCGATTCCAGACGATTCCTAAGTATGTTATTCTATTTATATAGCCATAACATAACCTCACTTTACTTTGCTCAATAATAAAACTCTAACAAAACTTGGGTACACTTTATACCCTGTGGGCAGCTAAAAATATCCCGAAATCATCTTCCTGCAATCTCATATTTGACATTAAAAGTAAACTTTTGTAATTCCAGGTGCGTAATCAAGTCTGGAGACCACTATAGTCGAGGAATTCGACTATAACTGTAATACTTATATTTATTTGTATATTTTTGTAGTACTCACAATGATTATTAGTTATAGTTTCTCCAGTTACATTTTCAGTGACATTTATATGAAAGCTGGACTAAAGTAGTAATTCTAGTGTCTTATTATTTATTATATTTGTTTATAATTATTATTAATTTTTTAACATATTTTTTTCTTATCATTTTTCTTAAAGGGGCCAGAAAATTTTATACTTTCTTGCATTGAGTTTTTTGCAAGTTTTGTTAAATTTCTAGTCAATAACATTACCAATGAATTACGATCTGACCCCTTTAGAGTAATAAGAAATTAATTTTCTTTAATCACAAATTAAAAATCGCCAACATTAAAAAAAAAAGTATAAAATTTTAACAATATTTTATACTTATACAGAATATACACAGTTGGTTGCATAATTATTTTTAATTTGAAACAATTTGTCTTATAATTGTTCAATTACTTTTAAAAGTTAACAATTGACAATATAACACCATGCACTTAAATATGGACAAAAGAGTTGCATTAATACATACATTAAAAGCCTATCAAAATGTAATAAAATGCTGGTGAATATGCAATCTTACATATATTTATTTTCTTATATCTAACATATTATATTTATTTATAATGGATTAGACATTACGTCTTACTAGCTCTAGTTTTTTTTTGTGGATTTTGAAGGTTATAGATAACAAAATTACCAACATAAATAAACATTATAAAACATCTTAGCTTAGCTACGGGGAATCATACTCCACATTCAGCACGTTAAACAATTTTGGGACTCGGTTAAACCGACTACAAGTTCCTGGACTCATCTGTAAATAGTAAATGAATTCAGATCAATGTATGAACTATCTTAAATATAACTTGCCATGTGTTACGATTTCGGTGCATTTCTTCTCCTCGCGCTCAATCGTGTACAGAGCACTGGTGACCATGGGAATAATGTGCTGGGTACCACTGTACTGACTCTTGACACGCTCGAATTCCGAAAGTATTTTATCAACCAAATAATCTGGGAAGTTGTTCTTTGATCGAATGTGCACCTCGGGCAGATCACGAGGATAGAATTTCGGACACTTAAAGATCAACTTGCAACTGATGCGTGCATCCAATGGAATATCAGTTTTAATGTTCGAACTCACAAAGACTTCCAGCAGAAAGAAATGACGGGATTTGCGCACTTTCATGGGACAGCCGAGCAAACCAACAGTACGCAGCTCCGAATCACGCAGTGCTTTGCAAAGCGCACCGAGTTTCTCTTGGGAAATACTAGAGTTCATTGTGAAAAATACTGAAAAGACTTTTTCCGAGTAATTTAAGGTGTGAAAATAAAGACTAGCTGTAAGCTACTGGCACTGTAAAACTGTTAAGTATGGATATATAAACATTCATGAGTAAAATATGAGACTGGTCTTACGAAGTTTAAATCCCAACTGAGAGCTGAACAGACACTAAAGTCGATAACTACTCTGATAGAAAAGTGTGTTTAAATAAAACCAGATTTTACAGTCTAATATAGCTTAAAGAAAATATGTATCTACTAAAAGCAGTGAAGTGCTCTCAACACAAAACAATTAGTCATTTTAGACAACCTTGTATAGCTTAACCTATTTTGCAGGGTAAATATTTTTTATTTCAGATGAGTCCTTTTTAAGCACTATACTCTAAAAAAAAGGGCCCTCCAGCCTATTAAATTTGTCAGAAGCGAAATGTTCGTAACAGGCAGAAAGAAGCGCTTTAGACTCTATAAAGTGTATATATTCTTTATGCCAATCAACAGTCGAGTCGATATAAATTGTCCGTCTGTCCGTCCGTTTGTATGAGTACCTGAATATTAGTGACTATAAGAGTTAGCATAAAAGTCCGGCTACTTTGCGAGCAGATTAAGTTTTTTTCAAATTGTTGCCAATTTACTTACCGCCCCCGCAAGTTGTTAAAAAATATGGTCACCAATCACCATAACGTCGAAACGACTAAAGCTATCGGGACCAAATTCAAACAGTCGTTGTATGTATTTATCCTCGCTAAGTTTGAACTAAGGCTTATAGCCTCCATTGGACATGAAGACATCTAGTTTTAGTTGGGCTTTTGCAAACCAACTCACACACTATGTGTATATGATGGTTATAACTATTCTCACCAAGATTAATATTAATAAGACAATTATAGCTAATAGCTCCAATTCGGACTAGAAGGAGTACGAGGTATTTCACAGTCGACTCATTCGACAGCAGCCTTTCTTACTTGTTTTATTATGACTGACTCTATATTTTGCATTAGTTCACTGAAGATACAGTTTTTTACTAATTATAGAAAAGCTCATGTGCCTTAAGCTATTCCCAATTTAGGAGACAAATTTAAAGACGTGTTGGATTTTTTTGAGTGTATGAATGCAGCTCTAAGAAATGGGATGACAATTGAATAACTAACATATTCATAACATGCTTTTGGGCGCTGGCTCAACAAATCGATGGAGAAGTCATAGGCCAAGCATTAATATCATTTTTCCCGCACACTCTTATTGTTCTTCGTTTTTCCCATTCTTTGGCGGAAACCCATAGATTCTATTAAAATCGCCTGTCATTGCTGCCTGGCATCGTTATTGTCCGTCTAGTCCATGCAGTCCGTCTGGAGAGCAAACAGAACAAACTAGATGCTCAGTCTGGGACTGAGTTTGAGTTTGAGTCTGGGTCTGGGTCTGTCTTCCTTGGGATGTTGTGATGTTGGGATATACGAATGTTTGGTTGGGTGGGGCAACTGCTTGGCAGACATGCTTTAGTCCTTTAGACATTGGCAGCGACGATGTTGTCTTCTGGCAGAACCATTATTCTTCAACAACGTGCATTATATTATCCTTTGGCTGACTTTGGAGCACGGCATTTGTATGCAGCCTGGGCGCGAATTGCATTTGGGGATTGGGAGCAACGGGGAGATGGAGTCGAGCCTTTGAGCTGTCGTCGCTGCAATTTGTATTGCCGCCTTCGTCGTTGTCCTCTTCGTCGTGGTCGTCGCCGACTTCGTTGCCTGTAACTTGTTTTTTATTGGTTTTCTCGTTTTAAATTTCAATTTGGCTCTGGCCTGTAAGCAAGATGTACGAGTATGTACAAGTCGTGGCCCTTCCGTGTGCCATATGTTTTGGCACGCCAGGTGCGCGAGGCAACAGACCAGGCGATTTATACGCGTCACAGCGCCAGGTTGACAGTTTCCGTCTTGGCAGCTAACTGAACTGTCACTCAGGAAGCGTTGGTATGAGTTGGAGTAACGAGTACTGAACTCCAAATACCGAGGCCCCAACTATGCTATTAGCTGTATGGTCTCTCACATTTTACACCGCATTTAACCCAAAACATGCCACTTAACAAAGCGCATTTATCAGTGCGTCGTATACGTGATTTTCACACACCTTCTCTCACCGTACCATTCCGTTTGAACACATCACATTATCAGCCATCAGGTATCATCATCATTATTGCGATCATCATCATCTAGCAGTATTCAATACGTGTTTAACCTCGCAGCCAAGTTGACGCTGCATTACTTCTCGCTGCGATTATCAAGCGTTTCCGTTTCCACTTCAGCTTCCGCTCTTCGTTTCCTGTTCACATTCCCATTTCCATTCCAATTCCGTTTTCAGCCTCTGCCCGTTTTGTGGCTTACGGCAATGCTCCCAAAAATTACATGCCTTTGTTTTTTATCTAATGCTGAGCCGCATTTTCGGCTCTTAAGAACCATCGCCATCTGAGTGTGTGTGTGTGTGTGGGTGTGTGTGTGTGTCTGCTACGTGCGTCTTTGCCTGACAAACATTTTTCTCATTTGCACCCAATAGAAAGAGCTGTTTCTCCCTTCTCACCCTCTTTCTCTCTTTCTCCCTCCTTCTCTGTCTCTTCTCCTTTCTTTGTCCCGTGTCTCTAGTCGGTCTGTGCTGAGCGTATGTAATTCGATCTATTATCAGTTGTCATCGTCCTGAAATTCACACATTCGCATAGGCATTGTTGTTTTGCTTGATTTGTGCCTGCAATAGCACTAAAGAAATTGGGCACAGTGGAGAGCACACCACAAAAACTAAAGAAAAGCAACTACAGCCGATATCAGAAGTATTTATATATGTAGAACAGCTAATAGGTTTCTTAACTCGAAATTATCTACCAGTTATATGAATTAGAACTTACACAAATTATAGTATAAACATGTATTGTTAAATCATCGTGCAAAAATTCGAATAAAGATTAAAAATTAAAAAAAAGAAGTCGGATTTGTTTAGCCTTAGTGATAGGTTAAGCCAAAGTGATAGGTTATGTGTCTGGATACTGTTGACAATCTATAAAATCATTAACAAATTTTGGTTTTATTTTCGTGGCTAGCATACGAAAATTTCAATAAAAATCTTTATAATCAAAACTAATCAAATTAAGACCCCAAAAACCTATTTAATATATAAATATATAGAGGGAAAGCTCCCTTGGCCGGACAGCCATGGTTGCCAGTATTATTGTTCGCTCAAGGGAGATGTCCACCGAAGAGAAGGGATTTTGTATGAAAATCATGCTGAAAAACTATAAAATTCGACCGGCGAATGGAGCTGTCAGTCTGAGGGAGCTGTCCGCGAGTAGAGCTTTCACTGTGTATGCGTACTAACACTTTTAAGAATGTTATACCCTCAGTAACTACTAAAACTTTGTTTCTGTGCAAATTCTAGCCCTCAAAACCACTGTGCTCTTAGAAAACACCTCCCTAACATCCCAATTTAAGCCGAACACATTGTTTCACGTGCCATTTCACAGCCAAAATTGGAACTTTTTCAAGCCCAAATACCAAAAGACAAACGAATACACTCGAAAAACACACAAATACACAAATCCAGCTACGACTACAGCGCCAGCGAGTTGAAGATGACAATGGCGATGGAAGTAATGATGAAAATGGAAATGGGACTTGGGGTTAGGGGCTTGGGGCTTGATGCAGAAGCAGGGAAGGGGGTAGGTTGGGGGCAGGGACAGGGACACGAATCGATGCGTGCCTAAGTGTTGCATTTACATGCGACGTAATACAATTTGTGCCCTTCTGCCTCATGGGCGACAACTGCGTTGAGGCGTGAATTGGATAATTTATACCATAAGCAGTGAGCAGTGAGCAGTAAGCAGCATGTGACCCCATATCCAATGAGGTATGTGGACAACAGTGCCTCAAAATGCTACAAGGGAACGTTGGGCGGAGTAGGATGGGATTGTGTATTAAGCAAAAATTAGCAACAGTTGCGTGCCAGCGCGAGCGAGCGTCGAATATGTCAAGTTAATTTAATGTAGCGTGAACTGTGAGTATGTGTGATGGGTGTGTGTGGGTCGAGTGTCAGCTGTGGCGCCTAGACAACAACTTACACATGTGTTACGCCTAGGCGATGCTACGTGCAATAATTTGCGCAATTACTTGGTAAATTTGTTCTAGATGCCCAAGAAAATAGCAAAGAATATTTGGCTATACTTCTCCCCTACTCCTCAGACTCTTGCTGTCTCTCTCCTTTTCTCACTCTCTCGCTCACCATCTCTTGGCCTTGAGTACGTGCGCGCACATGTTAAATTCAAATAAATTATGCCTCGAGGCATTTTACAATTCTATTGCCAGCTTTTAGGCGCAATATTGTGAATTGTGTGGCAATGCGCTCGGTAAAGTTGTGTTTGCTTTGCTGCTTGTTCCACAAATTATGCATTTAGTTGGAGCAGAACGAGAACATGTGGCATGTGTGGGCCACTACGTGAGAGGCCTGCTAAATTCTAGCCAATAGCCTGAAAAAATATTGAAATATTTACTTAAGTTCACTCGAATTTTGCAATGCAGTTTAAACCTCAACAAATGCCATTTGAAAGCATTCATTCTAAAGGTTTTTCTAAGCATTTCCTTTACTTTTTACTTTTTGCTAGCTCATAAAAATGTCAAATCATTTACATACACGTCAGCTTAGCGACAACTACTTGACAGACATTAATACACTTAAGCTGCCTGGTAGAGGACACGGCATTATCTCTTATCCCACAAGCTAGCAACAGCGACAACTTAACTGACATAATACAATAAGGCAACAAGCGTGGAGACTTTTTCTTTGACTTTTATTTTTGAGCTGCTGCTAGATGCATGAAAATCATCTGGCAGCACCCAAAATACCGTTAGACAGACACTACTCCGACCCTGCCCACATGTCTCCTGCCCTCATTCACTCATATGTCAAGTAAGTCGCGCCATCTACTCGTTATTATGCTGGTATATGTGTGTGTGCGTGTGTGTGTGTGTGTGCTTGTGTACGATGTTAACAAATTGCTTTTGTGCAAATTTTACAACACAAACACTCACACATCCAAGTTGTTCCCTTTCTTTTGCAAAACTCTTATGACGACAGCTTCAAAAATTTACATTGCATACTTTTCGGCGCGCTTGTTTAACTTCATTAGTGTTTTTTTTTTTTTGATGGCCTTTGATTGGCTTGAGGCAGTCTGCATTTAGATCTTTTGGGAATTTCCTTTGCCATGCAATTTTCTCAAGATGAATAATAATTTTTGCAATTGCTTGACCGGATAATCAGAGCATGTGATTTGCCTTTGAATTGCTACGCCCAAAACAGTGGTCGAAGCAAATTTTGCTACACTACAAATTGTGTAACATACTTTTAGGCGGCTCTAGCTAAAACCAAAACAAACTTTTAGGCCGGCATATTGATTTTGTTTCTTCTTTACAGTTGTACCCATAGAAAAGTGTGATTATTAATTTGCCTAGTTCTTTAAGCGGTCTCCAACTGAAGACGATGCTTCATTAGCCACTCTACGCGAGCTCAGTCTTCCATGACAGGTTTCTTTGCTCTTCTGCTGGAGTCTGTCATAAATTCCAAACAAATAGATTTGTCATACAAATTTCGGTGGCCACTGTATGTCGCTGGCATGACCGAAGGATGCAGATACTTTTTGTGAGGGTGTGGGTGTGGGCTGTCTCGCAAAAGAAGACGAAAAGCTATTTACATTTTGCATTTGCCTCGTGCTCGAGCTGTGCAAGGACAACGGCGATGGCAAAGGCAATTTATCATAAATATTTGTCAACTGCAGCAAACTTATTTTACGCTCGGACGGGCAGGAAGTGAATGGAAGTGCCGGCTGTATGTGACCAGGCACTCATACTCACACTCACACTCATACTTATAATCATATTCAAACTAATATTCGTGAATATTACTGTGCTCTTATTTATACTCATAGTCATACTCAAATTCATTTTTTTACTTCTTTGAATACTCAGAGTTATACTCATATTCGTACTTATACACGTATGTATTAATGCTCATGTGTATACTCAGAATTATACTCATATTCATTCCCGAATGGTTGGGCATATTAATTAAATTTTACTTAAACAAAAATTCAAATTTATCCTCAGATCCAAATTCATCTTCATACTTCCATCCGTACTTGATGCAAAAGTCATACTCATATGCTTTAGTTTGCAGGCTAACACTCCTAGTATTCATATTCATTCTTATATTAATGATCGTAAGCAAACTCGAATTTATATCCTTATGAATATTCTTTTTTGTACTAAAATGTAAGCCATATCTATATTTTTATTTGTACACATTTTAGAACTGCTCTTTCACTTATTTTGATATTCTTAGTCAGATTCAGAATGATTCAGAATATCATCATGATACTCATAGCTATTCTCATATTCAGATGCATACTCATGCTCTCAATAATAACTCTCAACATATTTTTTTATGCTTATACTTTCATGTTCATACTTATTCATGTTCATACTCACATATGTATATGTTTACATCCATAGTCCTACTGATTTTCATACTCCAATTCATAATCATATTTATACTCCTACTCATACTCGTAGTGATGCTCGCACTTATTCCTTATGCCTGCTCGTAATAGGTAGGATTCATAGTCATATTCATTCTAACATTAATCACATATTTTCAGATCGTCTAACTGTACGAGTGTACAATTTCGTTTACTCAAACTCATATTCATAAATCTACTCATACTCAAACTCATTTTCAAATAACTTAGATTTATTCTAGGCCTTAGTTATTAATCGTATTGTACAGTTAGCACTACAAGTACTGCCAAATTAGCCAAATGGCCAGCACTACACCCAAAACCAGGTCCATGGGCAAACTGAATGTGTCGCGCTGTAGTTGCTCATGTCTTGCGATTTCAATAATCTTGTGTGTGGCCAGGAGCCACTGCTTGACTATAGATGCTTCGGAAGCCACAAAGCAGTATTCCTCCCTCTTGGTTTTGTCCTTGTCCTGCTGCTTGACTAGCAGATGGATAATCTTATTGGCATTCGCAGTGGCCAATTCCAAAGGTCGCTGCAGCTCGACGTGCTCCCAATTGTAGTGCTGGCGATAGGCCAAGCGACGTTTTCTGACCTCCGTGCAGACCAAACATCGATCAAAGAGGAACACCTTGACACGATATTTTTTCTTTGTTGGATAGTGCTGTGCATCGAATTCCGTTGAGCGCCGAAAGTTGCCCTGTTGCTGCAAGTCGAGCTGGAAATGAAGTTTAGCCAGTTATACTCTGGTATATCTTTAAGTATTTTATTTCTAGCAAACCTCATTTAGCTCATCTATGTTCGGTATCTCCTCAGCTTGATTGACCACATCCAGCTGTCGTCGCATTCGCGTTTCCAGCTTACAAACTGCACTTAGCACCGGCTTACAGCTAATTCCGCTCTTATAGAATTCCTGTAAAATAATTATATACATAAATATTATATATAGATGAACAATTGTAGCACTCGCTACTCACCGATATGAATTGCTGCAGCAGCAATGGATATCTGGTCAGTCTTTGAATGGGCTGCACCAGAAAACTGTCGATGCCCAGTTTGTCTTTTATTGTCGTTTGATGTGCCTGGAAAGAGAACAAATTCATATAAATACAGTTTGTTTTTCAAAGCATTTACTTACCTGCAACCACTCGCGGTTCTCCTGACGCAACTGCATCGACGACTTTTTGCCCATGGTGAAACTCACATAGCAATAAAAATTGTTTTTCTGCAAAGAGAAAAGTTTAAAACATTTTTAAATAATTATATTAAAATGTTGTCACATGTTTAGGTGTTATTAAACGTTTCTAGGTATATTTAAAATCACATTTGACACACAATCTGTCAGTTCTAAAATCATTTTGCAAATTCGCAAACATTTTGTTGTGCCAAGAAAGACAAGGAATAAATTTAATTTAGTCTGCTCGACTATGTGTTACTCTGGTAATAAATTGTCATATATTTTTTAATTTATACACAATTTAAAATTAAATTCATATATGTATATATATGTATATTTATAAATACACAGCTAGTAGTTTAAAATTATACATTAAAATTATACAGAGGGTATATTGTAGAGGGTACATTGTTTTTGTCACGAAGTTTGTACCGCATTAAAGGAGGCGGTTCCGACCACATAAAGTATATATATTCTTGATCAGCATCAACAGCCGAGTCGATATAGCCATGTCCGTCTGTCCGTTTGTCTGTCCGTCTGTTTATATGCGGACTAGTCTCTTTTGAAGCTGTCTTAATGAAACTTGGTACAGATTTGTATTCTCTCTGCACGCAGATTTGTAAAAATCGGATAGATCGGACCACTATATCATATAGCTCCCATAGAAACAATCAGTCGAAATGCATGAAAATATATGAACATTTTAGGTGTCTATTGACCGATTTCAACAAAATTCACGGAGAATCAATTTCTAATCGTCCAAATCGGGTTACTATATCATATAGCTCCCATAGGAACAATCGGTTGAAATGCTTAGTATGAAAATTTTCGGTGCCTATCGACCGATTTCAACGAAATTCACGGATAATCATTTCCTAATCGTGTCCCATCTGTTGTCCAAATTTCATCTTAATCGGACTTCTATATCATATAGCTACCATAGAATTAATTGGTGATTGTAACCTAATAAACAATATTAAAAATAAGGTATGTATATTACTAATAATTTTGTTAATTTTTAAATAATTAAAAAGTCAAAGTTTGATTGATAAAAACTAGTAGAACAGACATACCCAACTTGTGTATATTTTATAGAGTATAATCTTAAATATAGCAATTATAAAAGCATTTTAGTCACAATGCAAATGACGCATTCTCAGTGAATGCATTTCGACTTTCGTGTAGTAAAGACACTCTATTCATTTTGGGTTCATTCTAAAATATTTGTGTATATATTATAATGTCTACGACTGCAACTGCAACTACATCCTAGGGCAATTGTTTAATTCAATAATTGAGGACATTTGACATGCAAATGCAGGAGAGCAACGGAGGAGAATCAGCATTTTGAATCGTGCTATCAACAATCTGAAATGCGAGTTCAGAAATCAGAAGCCCGAGGCAAATGCAAATATTGCCACAACACCAGCATTAAGTCAACTAATGTGTCTCCAACTCCGTCAACTAATCGTATAATTATTGTGCCATTAGATTATGGGTTTTGAATTGCTCCGGGGACTCGACGGGCGAATGGATATGGAGTTTGGTAAAGCTTAATAGACATGGGATAATCAAATGAAATGCATGAAAAATATATTTGCTGTTTTGAACCAGTTTGAAAATTATATATTTTGCATTGCACCTTCAACGGGAGGGGGAGGGGGAGCGGGGGCGCCGACTGAGATGGGACAGAGGTGGAGACAACGAGCGGAATAACAATTTTTCAGTGGTTTTGCCAAGGTTCACAGTTCGTTCCGAGCTAGTTCCAATTTGTTTGTGGGAGAGTGTGTGACTGTGGTGTAGAATTACGTGACTTAAATACTCAAAAATTATGATTTCGCCCAACAGGCATTATTCAGTATATATGTATATACTATACTACAATATATGAGACTGAGAAACCAAGACAAACTCTAGAATTGAAATGGGTAATGCCCAGACACGAAAATTGAACTTATGAATTTTATTTGCTGACAAAACAACTTTGAGCTTTATTTGCACAGCAGGGCAAGTAAATGTTAATGTGGGCTAGTTTAAGGGTATTATTCTAAGAATTATTAAAACGTACTTAAAAAGGTCTGAACACTGCAGAAATATCATTGTATATTTCTAGAAATAGTAAAAGTCTATTTGTAGAATTATAAATTTTTATAGTTCCTTATCATTTTAAAGCGCAAATCAAATTGATTGTACAAGTCTGATGTCTGTTGATGTCTTCATAAATTCCATTTTATAAATCGATTGTAAATATCTATAGGTATTTTATATATATGTATAGACATTCATGAACGCGAAATTGGCGAGATTTCACTTAAATTTTACAAGTTTGACACTTGACGCTGACCGATTGAAGGCAACTTATAAATTATATAGAAAAGCTTTTTATGGCTTTTAATTTGATGTCTGTGCGATTTATGCCCAAAAATTAACGCGACCAGTTTTGAGCACATAAAATCAAGCAGCTCGCTTACATACCCAAAAATAAAATATAAGAACAATAAAATAAAGTAAACAAGTCATAAATAAAAGCCAACTAAAATCGATGAAAATTTGCTAAAAACTCATTTTAAACGATGGCAATATGGAAACTAATCGACTAGCCAATTATTTTTGAAAAGTCTCATTAATTTGTTAGACACAGTGTTGAAGGAAATACACATCAGCCCAGCCATATATTTAGATATTTGTTTATACAGCACGTTGCCAAAATATGGCTAAGAATATATGGATAAACAGATGCACACTTTTATGAAGATGGTTCAGTTTGTTGTTGCGCTGTGATTCAGCTGGCATGACCGGGGAAGAGAGCAAAAAAAGCATAAATCAGTTAGTTGGCTCTTAGCATGTTTGTTAAGCATTAAGCCAAAGACTTGCCAAATCCAAGGAAATCCACATTTTGCATGACAGTGTTATAATTCGGTTACTTTGAAATGGGTCCCCAGGAATGTTACCTGCGAGTGTTCACATAATTCGCATGCTGTCCATATTCAATGTGGATAAGTTCTTGGAAATCAACATGACATAAGATCATATATTTATATGTACACATAAGTGTGTGCTCACTGTACAGTGAACGAGCAGTCTACAGCTCAGTGCCGTCTTGTAGTTTCAATTTAAATTGATTATTTGGCTGTCAACACTCTACACTGTCCCTGGACCACATGTTGCCACAATAGAGCAGCACTTGCTTCACACAAAGAATTCTCAAAATATCATAGAAACACTTTCGCAACATTCATTATCATAAGTAATAAAACAGCAGGCATACAACTTGCAATAGACACTCGACTGTGAAATACCCGTTCATACTTGCATATTATACGCGTTTAAATTTGTATGGAGTGTAGTATGGTTAATGAAAGGAAAATTGAAAATTCGCCAAGATTTTTAATTAATTTAAGTCTACTATACAGAAAGAAAAATCGGAAGAAACTTAATTAATGTATTGGCCTATTATTTGATACACAAATTTTCAATGCGTCTTGTTTTAAAATTATATTACATAAATCAAAGTGTCATTGAATTTTATTCATTTTCACAACTGAGATCAGAAACAATTTTAATTTAATTTTTAATTGATTTTGTTGGATTTATTTGATCATTTTTAAGAGGTTAAATGGTGTTCAGAGACTGAAATTAAGCACTTTTCAGTAAAATATTTTATTCAAACAAAAAACATATAAAAAATATTGACAATTCAATTGTCATTTACGATCTTTTCGAAAGAAAACTTTCATTTAGATCATGTTGGATTTATTTTAACGATATTTTAGCTGAGTTAAAAAAGATTTTCATACTTGAAAAACCCAAACTATAATGAAATATTTTTAGCATAAGTTTCTTACTGTGGGAATAATGTTGAGCATTAAATATAAATAAATATAATTTCATAAGGATTGCTAAAAGCAAATAATAAAGATAAGGCTAATACACTCTCTGTTAAATTGACTGAAGTCTGTGAATAGCCAGACACACACGACATAATCATTGATATACCCATACTTTGCGAGTAACGGGTATAAGAATTAAGCCATTTGAAAGAAAGTGTGCGATAAAAAGAGAGGGAGACAGAGAGACATGGACATATACACGTATACATGTTTATTCCTAAATCAATCTTTGCCAGTCCACACAACAAGAGCTCTGTTTTGAGCTTCGACAAACGATGACGTCAACTCAAAATGCCGGCAATGAAAAATTGTGCTTTATTTGTTTAGAGTTTTTTGTTGCTGTTTCACAAGTGGTTTCAAATTTGTGCTTTATGTTTACTGTGGACATTTGCTGATTATTTCAGTCTTATCAGAGGGGCTTTACTGTGGCTATATCTACTTTGGTTCGTCATCGTTTGACTTTTGTGGTTGGCCTGTTAATTGCCAGAGTCGCAAATAGCCAACATTTTGTTGTTTATCAATTTGTACTTAACATTCAACTTGGCTTGCACCATACTACCTCAAATGGGGTATGCTGGGCTTTGAATATACATATTTAAACGAAAATGTATTTAGTTTTCTTCAAGTACTTTAACTTGAAAGATTCTACAGGGTATCTTTGATTCTGTCAGTACCTAACAACTACCAATTTACACTCATGTCATGTAGGCACTACTTGCACATTGTCTAGACAATGAATTCTCATGATTAAATTTAAGAAAATAAACGCAAAAATTCATTGTTGGGCTTGGCGTCTTAGCCACGTATCTTTTCAATCAATTCTTACTTCCCTGGTAACTTCGATTCAAAGTTTTTTAAATATTCTTTTTATACAATCAAAAATCGTGACACACTTGTCAACAGGTGTGAGTAAATGTGCTTAAGTGCCAAATAACTCAAAATCATGCATAAATTAATAAACATTTTTTTATTTAAACCAAATTGTTTTTATAATTTAATTTCACTCATTATTTATGGGCAAGTAGCAAGTGTTAACTTTACTTTGTGCTCAGCATATTTATACCATTCTACCTATAGTCTTTGCTTTAAAATCTGCTGACTAAAAAGACATAAACTGTCGCTAAAAATAACACTCAATTAAGCGGAAAATGAGATAAAATGCACACGAGTTTTAGCTAAAAAAAAGGACTGTTAAAAAACAATAGAAGCTTGGAGCACGAAAACTTAAAACGCGAAAACGTCAATCAAACAAAAACTAAGCAAATAACTTAGTTATGCAAAACAGTGTAAACAAAAAGGTTGAGGAATCTGTGTTGTGACAGACGGGATTAATACCCTAATAAAGGTATTTAAAATGTGGTGTGTGTGAAACGTTTGGCAGATTTTTCTAAATAGTAAAGGAAATTTAGGAAAGAATTAAAATATAATTATGGAATACTAATAATTTTTAAAAATTAAGAGAGGATTGAAATCATATGTTATTCATAACTTATTCATTGTAATAACTTTGCCATTCACATAGATTGCGTTTGTCTTATATATAATGAGCGGCACGAGCTTCTTTTAGTCTCTAATTAACATTTCACAAGATCGGAAGACTTTTATTTATTTTCCAACTACGCGTATGGTACCGACTCCTCTCCTATTCGCAATAGTAATTACTCAACCATTCATTTAAGTATTTGTATACCTAAGTCTTATTTTATCTTAAGTATTTCATACTTAAGTCAAGTATTCTGTAACGGGTTCAGTGAAACTCTTAGGCATTTTTCTACTACAAAAGTTTTTTTTTATTAAGTTAAAACTTTTTTCATTATTTTCTTCCCTCCTCACAGTTTGGAACCTATTTATTGCATAAATGTGTATTATATATAAACATTAAACAGTTCGTTTATTATTAATAAGTTGACTTAAGACTTTTAATTTATTCTATTCACCATCAAACAGCCCTCTCGCTACTTGTACTAGGTTTTCAAAACAAACCATTGTTTCTGTTGATAAAATATACTCAATATACTCAATTTCTTTTTTTTAAACCCTTCAATTAACGAATTAAAGCCAACCCACAAACTCTAACAAAGTAAGGGTAAAAGATGCCAAATAAATTTACATCTGACTTCTTGAAATTTTAATTTGCTTAGGCGGAAAGTTGATTGATTGGCCAAACCGGACGGACGGCTACTGCTGGCCATGTTAATGGACCGCACTACTTTAATTTCGTCACTCGATGGCAACCCACGTAGCGCGGTACTCACCTCAAATTGCGTTGCAAACTCATCGAAGAGACCTTTCAGATCGCGTTGATTGCGTAGCATCAGAGGAAGAATCTCTTGTTCATGCAACTCGAGAATCTCCGAGATGTTGCCCAATAGCAACTGTTGTCGCTGCTCTCCACGTAATCCTTCAGGCAGATGCTCCAAATCCTGCAATTTGCCATAGTTGACGAGTCCTTTGCGTAGATTGTTCACATAGTTGACTTCGGTTTGGATCAGTTCATCGATGATAAAACTGATCTTTTTGGACGCATAGATTTCAGTTTGATCGCATGGAAAGAGATTCTCCAGCGACAGAGTGTCCTCATCCTCGTGGCTAAACGAAAGGTCAAATGGAATCAGTAGATATGCAAATCCAGGTGTTTGTATGAAGGTAATGATAAAGGTGCGGATGCTACTTACTACTCATCGCCCAAGGTTTCGAAACTGAGGGTATGTGTGAGGAAACCATTGTGAGAACTGTATGTTGGTGATGAGTTCACAGCCGAGACTGATACTGGGACTGAGGCTGAGGCTGAAGAGGGTATTGTTGGTGTGGCACTTGTTGTAGTTGCTGTTGTTGCTGAGCTTACTGTTGGTGTTGTGCTTGTGTTGATTGAGTTCAATGAAATGCCACTGTAAACACAAAACAAAATCAATGCCAAACATGAAATAAAAACAACTGATACCAGATGAGATTGTGCACATTTCCTTCCGATCTATGCAGATGTGCTTAGTATACACTAATAACCATAATTCTGACATTTGGTACATCTAATTAAATTCGTTATTCAGTTGTAAACTCATTTTATTTCACTGTAACATTGCTTAAAATAGTGCTTGCAAAACTAAATTTAAATTTTCAACTGCCAACTTATTTAGATATCTTGAAAGTGTGCAGGAAATGTCATAATGCAAACGATTTACGACCTAATAGAAATACCAATAAATTTGCTAATAAGTACGCAAAATTATGCACTGAAAAAAAGAGCTGTATTTCGATTTTTAGACTCCGTGCTCTAAAAATGAGTAGAGGGGTCTATTAAGTTGGTCAGAAGCGAAATGTGCGTAACAGGCTGAAGGACGCGTGGCCGACTCCATAAAGTAGTCACGCCCCCTACCCCCTCCCGCAAATTTCTTAAGCTTCCACTCTCTGCGCTAATTGCGCTCAGAGATCCTTGTGTGACGCCCACAGATCGGACGAACGGTTTGTGTACTTGTTCGCTGTCATTTATGGTGCCAACAAGGAGCACTCTCTGTTTACTGTTTACGTATGCTCCCGCACTCTACTCTCTGTAATTGAATTAAAATTACAGCCTGTCGCTTGCTGCTGATTCTGATCGCTTGGTGTTTTACACTATGAAATCTTCGATTTTGGCCTTTAACGAATTTTCTATTGCTAGACCTCTGCGATCTGCAGTGCCCAAAAGTCGTTAGTAATTCTTGCTAAAATACCAGGCCAACAGAAATAGACAGCAGGTTGCAATACATAAAGTAAATAAGCGAAAAGGTTTGTTTATACACGTGCAAAGCCCCGCTCTTCCACTCACTCTCTGTTTACGATCTCTGCGCTATTTGTCCATCTGTTCGTCTGTCCGTCCATCTGTCTGTCTGTCCGTCCGTCTGTCTGTAACATTGGCTTAACGTTACATTGACTTAACATTGACTTAACAGTTACTTAACATCGACTTAACATTAACGTAACATTGACCTAACAGTAACTTAACATTGACTTAACATTGACTTAACATTAACTTAACATTAACTTAACATTGACTTAACATTAACTTAACATATTTTAACAAAAATACCACCAAGCAGAATTAACAGCAACACAAATTTATTTTCCCAAAATTTTTAACTTGAAAATTCTGTTGTATCTTACTGTGGATTTCTTTTCGCCTGAGAATTCAACTGTGAATTTGCATATAACAGCTGTAATACGAAGCGAACAGAACTTTCAGTAGATTTCAAATCCAAATTCTAACTAAACAAACTGACGTTAGAGAAACAGCTCTGGCTTGGAATAACCAACATAATGAATTAAGTAAATTTGTTTTTGAGTCAAATTTATTTTCATTACACTACAACTTACAAAACGTGTATGATACCATTATAACTATCCTCACCAAAGTCCGGATCGGACGACTATGGCCTATAGCTCTCACAGGACATATTGGTTGAAAATTGTTCATATGTATGGAACATTTCACACTAGAAGGAGTACGGGGTCTTTGACAGTCGACTCGCTGGACTGTAGATTTTCTTACTTGTTATTGCAAACATTTTGACAAGTCATCACATCCGTTATGAACGCAGTTCTAAGCCTATAACATTTTCTTATCGCACTTATTACTTCCTATGATACATTTTTATAATACTCAGTGCAACCGATTAGCAAACCGACAACGTCGAAAGTAGTGTCGTATTCATAAAATTATGTAAGACGAAACATCCAGAGGAATTCACCTAAATTAGCGGTAAATTTCCCCGAAATAGGTGTCATAAAGTAAACATTAACTTTGGCTAGTGCTTTATCTAATCACGTGGAAGACCCTCCAAATATTTTCGGAGCAAAACATATTTTAACAGTCCACCGTGACATGAGAATTGATGGACAGCTGTCGGAAAAGTGTTTTGAAAGTGTCCACAAGTAATGGAAAACAAATGAAAAGCAAATTGAACAAAGAAGAAGACGAAGACGACGACGACGTAGAAGCATAGAATTTTAGAACCTACCTATCGCTGTCCAACAGACTCGCCTGCTTCTCCAACTTGCCATTGAACGATGTCAACGAAATCGAACTCCTTTGGGGCGTACTAGGCGTATGTACAATATTCTCAGCTACCGCACAGTCTGTTTCAGTCACTGAACCAACGATTTCGTTGTGCTTGGTGTCTGTTTTTTCACTCAGCACATGCAAATAGACATTTAACACTTGCACAAATAGTATGACCAGAAATGTGATGGCCACTGGAACCAAATCGAACCAATTGATAATGGCAAACATTTTGCATTCTTTCACAAATCCAAGCACTTTTTAAAAATTAACGCACACGTTTGGCCATTGGGCATTCGATTTCTTTAACCATATATTTGGGAAGGTCGCATTTTAAGCCACACGAATCAAAGAAAAGCGGTCCGAAACCAAACCGAACAGAACCGAACCGTAGCAAAGGCTGAAATCAACTGACAAAATGATCGCGAATCTGAAGCTTTCGCAGCGATCGACAAAAGTTTATAGCAAAAGCTCGCGCTCTTTGTCTGAGCTTGCTCTCTCTGCTCTCGCCCGCTCTCCCTTTCTTACGCTCGCTCTCTCGTTTCTGAGCAGCACGCGTCAGGCATTTGTTTACAAACAAACAAAAAACAAACTGTAAAAACAATTAAATATCGACTGGAATTCATATTTCTTCCACACTTTTGCTTTCAGCCCAACTGTCTAGTCCAAAACGAGAGCTGGAATTCTGAATTCTTATTTAATGATCGGCTATTAAATGATTATAATCAATTACGGTGTGTTGCACATTAATAAGTTTACACAGCTTAACGCTCATAACTGTAATTAGATCCACTGCTTGAGTTTAATTATTTATTGTCGTACCTGTAGAATTTGTTTATATTTCTATAACTATAACTAACCAATCGTTTAGCAACTTTTAGCTGTACTCGTATACAAATGCATACTCAAATTTATGGCGATGATCTCAGAGAGATCACCCAATAGCGACAATATAAATACATATATACACTTTATTATTGTTGTCGTTGTCGTTGTCATTGTCGTAGTCTCAGTCGTCAGCGTTTTGCAAATTTTACAAATAAATTGTTCACATTTCATTGTGCACACATTATTTTATTTATATTATTTGTAATTGATTTTTTTCGTTCGTAGACAATGTGCACACACGCCCCAAATACATTCCGGGCTGAAGAAGATGAGGCAACGACAGTCCGCAGATTCCAGGAACCGTAATTATTGCCTGGGCGCGATTGATGAGCTGCATACTCCGCTAACATTTTGTTCAAATCAAAAATAAAATATGGTCGAGGGTAGCCGACTAGTGGATGCTTCGAGATATCATCGTTGTCACTTATCCTTCAAGTTAAAGTTCCAATTATGGTAAAGGTTCCTAAACAGTGAAATAAGTGTGTTGAATAGATCTATTCATTCTCTATTTGAAAAAATTCAAATTATTTTCTTTAAGCCATGTCTGTTATTTATATTGAAGACATAAAGAACTAAGTTCTTATGACTTTTACTGTAACTTTACATCTTTTACTATAAGATTTATTGATCTTAAATAAAATTGCCTGCGGTTTATATCTTAAAAAATTACTGTACTAGTCACGCTCTTCTATCTTTAACATACGTTTCAAACAACTTATAGTAGTTTTAACTATAAAATTTAAATAAATCCAAAAGGTTTTTATTTATATTTACTTAGGAAAACATTTCTCAAATCTTTACAAAGGTATTATTAAAAATGACTACATATTATTTTCATTAATAAAGATTTGAAAGCTGTTTTCCTTGAAACATATAAATACGATTTCAATTTAAAAAATATTTTTATTTGTAAATTAAAAGTATATACTGAATTATTCTTTCAGTGTCTTCACATTCCTTAGTAGCTTTTTAATTGAGACAAAAATACTTAAAACCAAATGTGAATTCATTTGAAATATAAAAATTTTTATAGAGCATTAAAAATGCGGTATGCCAACGTCATCGTCTTTCTCTGTTTAAATATATTCATACGTACAAAATCGTACAATCGCCAATTGTTTATTTATATACATTTTCAAAGTGATGTCACAGCTGTTTAAGTGCCAAACCAGTTTTTTGGTGTGTTGTTGTTTCTGTGTCGTATTATTAACAATATCACTGGGAGACTGTGGCTGGTAATTTGGCGGTGCAGGGGGAATCCCTCCACCAGAACAAGTGATGTACAACCGGCCATTGGCGTGCGACCTTTGCATGATAAATTTGATTGTTTTGACGTCTTTGAAGTGAGCACGTTGTTGAGGGAGGCAGTGATTTTTTAATAAATCTAAAAATTAAATTACTTGTAGTTAGCCAGTTTTGTTATCAAGGTTTGGGAAATAAACCTTAATTAAATATAAATAAATATACAAACAGAAGACTGTTCTATTTGTAGATTAACAAAATTAACCAAAAACAATTTTATAATTATACAACAATTTTCTTTACTTGTGACAACAGAAATACATGAATTGGTATTTAAATATTACAATTAACTTATTTTTAAATATTTTTGGTGATTTAGCATAAACTAATTGTTTTTTTTTAATAATTTTTCGTTTGAATTTTGCTCTTAACTAATTAAACCAAATCTAGAACATAACAAAACGATGACAACTATAAACAATGCTTTCAAAAATGCTTAACATGAAAACTAGTTGACTTATTGCACAGGCTTTTCAGGTCCAGTCGGAAAACTTTTATTGAGTTTTCCCTCATTTCAGTTGGAGAAATGCCAGGACGTGTGACGAATAAATTTACGTGGCTGCGTACCAAGTGGTTCGATTACTGGACGTTTCCTCTTCTGGTTTTGGCATTATCCAAATATTTCCAATGCCGCTATCCGAACTGAAGCGATTCGAGTCACGGTACAGGGACAAACTGGGCGCCTTGCGATGTAAATGATCATTTTCGCGGCAATAACGCTCCTGCAGCTTCTGGTGTTCCTCGTTTGCAAAATTGTTGATCATGCCACGTATTAGATCCAACCAAAGCTGAATCTGTGCGGGATCAGCTGTGAACTCGCACTCCTGCTGCTTGCGACGCTCATAGTACAGAGTAAAGGACTTTGTTCTGGCCGAAATGCCGATGTGTTCACATGGATATCGACCATGAAAGACCAAGTGTTTCCCCTTGATCTCCGTGTATATTATGCACTTATCAAAGATAAATACTTTGGCACGATAGCTGCGCTTCAGCTTGTGGTCCATGACCTGGAACTCACTAACCTTTCGGAACTTGCCCTGATAGTAGACATTAAACTGCAAATACAACAAATTTAATGGGTTATTTAAGTTTGTATGATAAGTTTAAACAGAAACACACCTCATTGCAGTCCACAATATCATTAATGATTTCGGATTCATTGGTTGTGGTCAACAATGTGCGTAAACGCTTCTCCAGCCGACAGCAGGACTCAATCAGTGGCTTCATCACAATATCACGGTTTTTGAAGAAGGTCTGCAGATGAGAAAACAAATTCAGAACATTTCATGGAATCCCAAAACGAAAAGAAACTTACAGTAATAAACTGGGTTAGCAGCAGGGGATAACGTGCCATTCGCTGTATGGGCTGGACTAGGAAGCTGTTGATGCCCAGCTTATCATCACGCTCCAGTCGTATGCTCTGTAAACAACAATTGGAATGAGTTTCTGTAATCGGAAGTGGCATAGAGGAAGCATAAGTACTTACTGTAAAGTAATTTTTGTAGAGATCACACAGTTTTAAGGATTTTTGTTTGTTCATCGTGAAGATCACATAGCCATAAAAGCAGTTTTCCTGTAAGACATGGATTGAAATACATATAAGTAATTACAGCTTTACTTGGCGTTACTTGGGGTAACTCACATCTAGGAACCCTAGGAATTCATCAAAGAGACGCTTCAGATCATGACGGTTACGATGCAGCATGGGCAAAAACTCATCGCGATGAAATTCAGCAATTTGCTCGATATTGCCAAAGAGATCGTACTTTTTGCCACGCAATCCCAGTGGCAAGTCCTTGCGTTGAAATATGTTGCCATAGTTGTCTAGGCCAGTGAAGAGGTTCTTCACATAGGCCTCCTCGGTGTTGATGAGCTCCTCGAGTATGGGATGCACACACTTGTCGCTCTTCACCCGCAGTTCAATTTCAACCTCATCCTCTCTGAAAAAGAAATGTATATTTAAGTGACTTCACTTGTACTCTCTTAGCAACTTGGTTACTTACTCTTCGGGCTGATAAAGAGAATGAAACTTGTCCACCACTTGATGGTTTGTCGTCCCAATGATTTCAGTCTTCCTTCTCGGCGTAGAGCGATAGTTTCTACGTAGAATAATAAAAATAAAACGTGATAAGGGCTTGTAAAGTGGTCAAACAATAGAAGCACACACTGCTTTTTATAGCATTTATCATTGATAACAATAAAACTAAGCTGCGCAGACTAGCCCAAGAACATTACGGGCCCGGGCCCGGGCATTACGAAAACAACAAATAACTGATAACCAGTGCTCCAACGAGGCACACAGTGAATCACAAAAGCCTCTGGCAACTGATAAGCGACTTTTCCAGCCAAGGCAACTGCTCGTGTACATAACTTTTGTGATATAATTAAAAGTTAGACTGAATGAATCAGCTCATAGCGAAGAGGGTTATCCCCTAAATTCGTATGGAATGGAACTTGGTCTTACCCTTCTAATGTGCTTGGCTCGACCAGGTATGGTTTGAAGGATGCTGGTTTTCTTAATAGCATTGACCAGCGTTGAGGCCATTTTAGTGAGTATGCTGAGGAAAAAGTCCAGCTGAGAGATGAGAAACCATGATATCATGATTAGCAGGAACATGGACACACCCGTGACAATAAAGCCCGTCAACTGTACACTGCAAAGCTAGCACATAATTTGGATGCAACCACAATGAGACAAGATACTGACCCCCTCCGCACAACCCTCTTTTGCCGTCATCGAAATGGTTACAATGGAATCCATAACGCTTGAATGTGGAGATCTATCTGAAACATTTGAATCGCTGTCGGACCCGTCCAAGTTCCTAACGTAAATGGAACCGTCGCTCCTAGAATAACTGCTCTTTGATGAGGGTCGGTGGCTGGTTCTTGATGAAGTTCGCTTGGTGCTCGATGATTTTATGGACACTCTATCTTCGACCTTTGAAGCTCTTGGCGTCGTATTGATGCCTTTGGAGACCGTAATGACTTCTGTGGCTTTGTAGTAGCCTTGAGTGTCCGTGTCTGTGTCGGACTTGGCATCGCTTTGGTATAGTACAGTGCTGGTTTGTGGGTCCTCGTCCAGTTGGACATCGGTTTGAGATGGTGTTAATGGTAGGCGGGCTTTCTTTCTGCTTGCTTTCTGGGTTTCCTTCTCCATGTTTCAGCTGAAGTTCGAGCTTCAAAAAGTCCGTGCGCAATACATACATTTTATAAATTTTGCTTCATTTCCTAACCGAGTCTCAGTAGTATCTGGATTGAGTTTTGACAGTTGAGTCAATACTGAAAACCTGTTTCAAATACAGTCCATAACTAATTAAACAAAAACCCAATTAACACTCAAAGCGTCGTCGTTTCCACATCAAACACTTGTCAATTAAGTGCAGCTCAAAGCTGGCGATAAATACCAACAATATTTTATGGCCTAGTCACATATTTCGACGACTTTGCAAACCGCTAAAATGGTAGCACGTTGACCGAGTGGCAAGCGAAAAGTGTGTGAGAAGGTCAGCTGAACAGTGTTGGGAAATGCATAAAACTCAACAATGAAAAATCTATAAACGATTAAAGCTCCGTTGGGAAAGAAGTATGAAAGATTAATCAATGATTTGGAACTAGGAGACTCTAAAAACGGGTTATGCGCTGTTGTCACACTTCACTCCTCTTAGGAACAGTGTTGCCAAAGTCACAAAGGTCCCTTCGGAGGGAAAAATTAAAGACTAATCAATGATTTGCAACAAGAACACTCTAAGAACAGTTTTTGCGCTGTTGTCACACTTCACTCCTCTTAGGAACAGTGTTGCCAAGGTGACAAAGGTTAACAATAATAAATTAAATCCGACTTTAGCCTTGTTGTTACGTATCACTGCCTATAACACAGGTGTTTCCAAAACAATGAGATCTTTCTGAACGATTTAAGCTGCGTTGTCACAAATCACTTTCTTTGAAAACAGTGTTGTAAGCCCTTCGACTTTGAAGCAGTGTTGGTAAAGCCATTATATGAGCTGCTGCTACATTTCACTCACCTTGTGAATTCCTTGTCATTGCGCAGAGCCAAGGCTGATTGATCCGCACTTATGGAACGCTGCATTCCTTGGGATTTAGGTTCCTCGGGTTCTGTGCAACTGGGCAACACGGCTGATTGGCTCTCGCTGAGCACATAGTCGACGGTGCCTTGGGGTTCCGTCTCGAAATCAGATATCTGATCGACTTCATCCTCCGACCGTACCTCATCAATGCTGATGTGTGTGCTGGAAATAGAATTGCTGGCCGAACTCAAACCCGGCAGGGCAATCCGTCTTGGCGTTGGTGGAGTTCTGAGCGGCGCATCGGCATGACAGTGCGAAAAGCTGGGATGTCGACGATTCTCTAGAAGCTTAAGGCTATTTCGCTCCTGGCGCTTATAGCTGCTCTTAAGTGTCTCAAAGCGTTGGACTTTCTGACGCACATCCAACAGCGCTGGATCCGCTGTGGGCGTTGTAGGCGTGGTAGGTGTGGCTGGTTGTGGTATGGCCTCAGCCAGCTCATCGCTGGGTGCTCGCATTTTGAGTATGGAGCGTCGATTGAAAGCACTCTCCGTATCCGAGTTAACTGAGTAGGAGAGCTGGAAGGAACTGGAACTGCTGCTCACGTCACTATCACGTCGTCCGGCGTACTCCGCTGCCACGGCACTACTGTGGCGCTCCGGCTCCGATAGCTGAGAGCTGCGACGTCGCGAGTTGCGTTTGTTAAAGTTCCGGTTGCTTAAGTTGCGCTCTCGGCGAAACGGCAGCGGACTGAGGTCTTCGTCGGCCATTGTGTTTGGCAGTGGAGGCGTTAACAACGCCTGATAAGGCTTATCAGCAGCACTCGCTCTCTGTCTTTCTTTCTCCCACTCACTTGTTCGCTCTCTTTGTTACTTTATGCAAAACTTGTGATTTTATTGCATTTTCCAAGCGTTTCGCATGAATTATTTGCGTCTCAATGCCAACACTTCCAACGAGTTTAATTTTAATTTAAGTATGTATAAAATTGTTTATCTTTTGTTGGTATTTTCGACACACGTATATGTATCTCGTGTCTCGACTGCGACTGCGACAACAGCTGTGTGTGTTTTTTTATATTTTTTTTGTGCTTTGTTTTGTTTTTTGTCTGCCTTTTTTAATGCGCTGCAAATAAACGTTAAGCAAAAATAAAATTTCGATTAAAGCATTTTTGTATTTAATTATATATGTACATACGAATTAAACAGAAAGTGAAAGAAGTTAGACAAGTTAAGGTGACTTTTCGTATATTCTTTAATTTGTGATTAGAAACAATACACATAATTGCAATTAAGCAGGCATGAATAACAGTTATCAATAAACCAGTTACTTAAACAATTAATTAACCTTTGAGATACTTTTGTATCTTATTGTTTCTACGAGTGTCGATAAGATTAAAGCTGTAAATGCACTTGCAATTAGTAGCTTTTTATAGCTATTTGCACAAGTGACTTGTTCCTCCCTTCAAGTGAAATAAAGATAAAGACAAAGTTTGCTACACTACTCGTAGTACTCCCAGCAAGTCGTTAAAGGGACCCGTTAGTAGTGCAAATATTTACTAAAAATATATCCACTAAGCGCTAGCTAAATTTTAAATGTATTTTATCTGTTTATTTATAATCCGCATGACGTCAAGCCGTCTGAGGTTTGAAGATGTTCCTCTATCTATCTATTCATACATGATCTGTCTTAGCTAATTACGTGTGACGTTTGAAGCAGTAAAATCGAGTGAATAAATTTTCCAAAAACACTTTTGATTTTCGTAGTAAGCTAGGATTTTGTTATCCCATGTTTTCTGGCTTAAATAAGAGCACTTTCATAGCTCATAGGTTAGTTGGGCTTCGAAGTTTAAACAACGTGTAAACCCTTTGAACAAAAATATTATTAATATATTTTTTTTTTAAATCTCTTCCCCAAATTTAAGCGAAATTTAGTTTTTTAAAATATAAATTGCGGTCATGAAGCGATTGAATATTTATGGTGCCTTCACGGCAATTGCCGGACCCGGCACCAAAGAGGACGTCATCATTCAGGTGGCCAAGCAGCAGAACATACGCTTCAATGAGCTGCCCCAACTGCAGAAGGAGGTGGATCAGGCACTGGAGGAGAGCCAACGACTGGGCTTCATCGAGCGCCAGGGGACAAATTATAAGCTGATCATGGAGGCGGAACAGCCAAAGACGGTCAACAAGTCGGCTTCCAACAAGGCCAACAATACTCAGACCAACGTGGAGCGTAGTTCCCGTAACTTGACTGGTCAAGGGGATGGAAAACGCAGTCATTCCGCTGTCAGCACCCGAAGTTGTCCCAAACCTACACCCATTTCCCTGTGTACTACCTGCAGTGGAGTGGATGCCAAAGTCCCTTCGGAGCGGCGCAAGAATTCTAGCAAATTGGACAAATTTATATTGCCCACAGAGACGAGTCTCTGCTCCATTTGCGGCCTATCCAGTGATAATCCCGTAAACACAGAAGATCAGGAGGTCTGGCCGATTTCGCGTACCACTGCGAAAGACTTCTTAAACTAGAAGGTAAACGATTGGGAGAACCTCTCATAAAATCCTTTTCTAAAACAATTTCCTTTCTTTTGCAGATTTCGAGCCACGTCTTCTGACTACCCAAAATTTGTATGTAATTAACGTCTATAAACTGTGATGCAATAAAGTCTTTGTATCACTTTGATTCCGACATATAAAAAGCTATCAGCTGTAGTGATTTTGGTTGATTTGTTGACCCACTTAGATTGGTAAACCATTTTGGGCTTGCTCTTGAAAAGGTCGCTCCAAAAACAGACAAAAGTTGCTCATAAATTGAATCTAATCATTCAATATTGTTATCGGTAGGTAAATATCTATTCGAGGGCATATCTGATACAATTTCCCACAAATTATAAACACTATCGGGTGTACATTTCTGATAATAACTTCACAAAGTTCTACGACTCGCTGCCATTGTGCTTATAATTGAAAATAAGTCACCAACAAAGTCACAATGAAAACTTTACTTTTTTCAACAATAAATACAGCTGGGAGTTTTGCCAGCTTTAAATACAACTACTTAATACCGCTTAATACTTTAATTGTAGTTGCAATAAGTTGTACGTGCATTGTTGCCACTTATCACAGCAACGTTGCCAGTTTTCATTACCGATTTATTGCACTAATTAGCTGAAACAAGCCATAGAACAATAGTGATTATATCAACAGTATTTGGCTGATCCCTTAGCTTGTCTGAAACTCTATTAATAGATTGATAGACTCAATCATTGCTTGACTTTTGACTTCAAACTGGTTATGACTTACTAAACTTGTCTTTTTTTTAACGTTCACTGAAACACAAAATTTTATTGCATGAGTACATTTCGCTATCTCTGTCTCTAATCTCTCGATTGACTTTTTATAAACGTTTCTAGGAATTTCCGGCATGAAAATAAATTGCCATAAAGCCAACAGCAGATATGATTTTATTAGTTAGATGCAGATAAAAAAGGGAGTTTTTTGTCAAGTCTTTCATGACTTGACAGCATTTGGGTGCAAATTAATTATGCGTTTTTTTTTTAAGAAAAACAAAACAAGGAAATGCAATAGGCATGAAGTAACTAACTCTTAGCAGATTTTTAAGGGGTTTTAAGGTTTTTTAAAGTCACTTTTTTATTTTATCAACAAGTCGCTTGTTCTGGCGATAAGTTAAGCAAATAGTTAACCGAAAAAAAGTACAAACAGACTGACACTCACCGCAACTGATACGGGCTAGTACGTAGAGTTCGTGTGAGATCACAAAAAAATAAAAGTTCGTTAAATTCGCTACTAAAAAACGAGTAAATAAATGTGACTTTAGCACTCATATGAGCAAAAACCCACACACTTGCACATGTATTCATAAATGACGACAGTAGTCGTACAAAATAAAAACAGCTATGTAAAATAATTTTGCTTTTTCATTTTTCATAATTATTTTTGGTTTTTATTTTAAACATTCATATGTGTATAATTTGTGTGCACGTGTTAATTAAACAATTAGCCGTTGGATGGCATAGTTTAGTTTTTGTGTTGGTTTTTGGTTGTTTGGGTTTTTACACAAAAAGAGCAAAAAATATACGCAAATACGTGTGTTTTTTAAAGATTTGCGATTTTGTCACTTACAGTAATTGGCAAGGCGTAAATTGTAAAACGAATTTAAGGTCAGTTTCAATCGAAATACGATCAACTAAATGTTCTGCGAGTGCACACGGCGTATACGCAATTTATACACAAACACAGGCACAAGCACACACAAGTGTCGTCGCAACTGTTGCTCTTATTCTTATTGTTGTTGTTGCTATTAACTGTTCTGCGCAGACACACGACAGAGACAGACAATGACGATGACGAACACGATCAGACACGATTTCGGCTCGACAAGCGACGAGCGACGACGAGAATTCAACGTTCAGCTCACCTGCGCATTTGAATTGGCACTGATCCGGAATTCGCATTGCAACAAGTACGAAGTCGGCGTCTCTCTCTCCGCACAGTGGGCCAGAGCAGCTCGAAACCCGTGACAAATTTTATTAAATAATATATTCCAAAAATTCTTTTAAAAAGACAACAAAACCAGCTGGCAAAAGCAAATATATTTTTAATTTATTTGGCTTAGTTGAGTTTTAGTTTTCAACCACTGTACAGTCGACTGTTTCGCCCTCTCGCTGTTTGTCACACGGTTGTTGCCGCCTTTGATTGTTGTTGCTGACTTTTAACTGTTTTGCTTTGCTGCGCCGACTCCGCCGCTTCAGTTATAATTTTTTGTCTCTATTATTTAGATTGCACACACTCACAGCTGTTTCTGTCCCTGTGTGTGTGCGTCTCTATGGGTGTGTGTGAGTTTTGCCGCATTTTCTACAGCAAATTATTGTCATAATTCTTTTTGTTGCTGCGCTTTTATTATTTCGCTTTTTATTTACATGCAGGCGGCATAAATTCTTAATTAGTCTAGGCCGACAACACAATGGCACATAGTTTGGCGCTTTCAAAGATCTATTTGTCTATCAGTAGACACCTGGAAACATTGAGAAAACTCTCAAAAGTCAGCAAACAGCAAACACATTGTCCAATTTTCTAATTTTACAATTTTAAAGTGAAAACTGTCAAATGCTTGAGTGTCTTCACAGCTGTTTCTTTACATCATTAAAAACTTTTCAAGCAACTCACACACAGCCCAAGTACTTGTTATGTACACGAAGGTGCGAACATCTTATCAGCTTATCAGTGAATTCGGTGCTTTTTGCAATTTAATCGCCAACGACAAAAACATTAAGGCCAATTGACCATTTTGGCTGCGTTTTTAGTCTGACTTTAAGTATTTCGTTTGTTTTTGCTTATCTTAGCGCATTTTCGAACGTTCTTAACTGGCTGGAAACTGATTTACCCACACTTAATACACACACTGGGAACCACCGCACAGTGGCCGAAACGGCTGAACTAAACTGAACTTTAGTAGAGTAGAACTTTTAAGGTTCGACGGGTTCGTTATCAATGTTTTCTTAAAAAATTAGTCAGTGTTTTACGAAGTGAAATCGACCACAACGAGGTGCATCCGCATATTATTTTAGAAATAATTTTTTATCAGTGTCCAACGAGTACTGTTTTCAGTATCGGTGCACTGGTTAGTTATGAAATTTAGTTTAGTGACTGTGAAATTCTTCACTTAAAGCTGAAACTGTAAACTCAGTCGGTAATTATTCTACGTACAAAAACATTTAAACATTCTCAATGTAGCCGCCATACGTTTTTCAAAGCATTCAGCTATCTACATTGCAACGAGTATGATAGCAGTAAGCTTAAAGTACTATGTCGCTTAGCAAGCAGTGCTAAAACGTTGTACGCCGAGAAGCAGTTCACTGCAAGAACCAAAGCAAGCAGCGTTAACTGCTTAGTGCAACAAGCAGTGCTCCACTTTTAAATTTATTTAACGCCCCAAGACGATAACATAAGCTAATAATACATACATATGATTCACATATAAACCTGAAAGCTATATAAATTATTATATACACACAATTTACAGCAGCGACAAACAAACTTATCGTATCTCCTGCACTCCAATTGGACTTTGTCTGAATGTACTTTAGCATAAACAAGCTTTGGGAAACCGTTCAGATTTCATGGCCTGGCGCCGCCTATATAAAACATTCGATTCATGCGACTCCTCATGTTGGCGTTGAGCAATTTTCCTGCCTCCAATTCTTATTTTCCTATTAGCTGTAACCTTAGCCAAAGTCAGGGCTTCCAGCGGAAATGCACTAAATTTAAATTTCGGTCCATATATGATGCCATTAAGATAAAGATGTTCAGAATTAAGTCCGTAGGTGTATTGATTGTAAACATGAAAATCTGATGGGCTAAAAATACCATACTGATCTTTAAAGCTGCGCTCATTTGGGTTGTTTAAACTATCATTAAACTGGTAAACAAGCTACCCAACTAAAAGCCATAATAAATATTGATTAAGTTTAGGCTACCAGCTATAATTGGTTCGTTATTGAAAGCTCGTCAAATATTTAGACAAATACTAAAATAATTTACTCTCGATAGGTTAAAAAGAGAAAAAGGGAAAAGCTTTGTAAGAGCGTCAATAAAAAACGAAAAGAGCGATAATTATTCAAGAACTGAACACAGAATGCCCAATTAGGTAAACTAAACTGTTTAGTGTACACAGTAAACTAGTAAAATAGAAACGTTAAAACTTCAACGGCGTTTAATTGAATTCATCAGGCAAGAAATTCCTTTGTAAGGCATTGAGAAAAAAGCACATGTCACAACGCCCACAACATACAGAAACTCACACACACACACGCACTTTACATGCAATTTCTCTCTGCAGTGTAGAGTCTCACACACACAGGCACACGCACGCACGCATAGGGAGAGCAATAAACCGGCCGGCTTAATTGCTCTCTACACTTACAATGACCATTAAGCGCTGAGCGCAGCTTCGTTAAAAGTGGTTGGGGTATGATAGAATATATGTATTTTTTGCAGACTAATATTTTTAATTCCATGTTCCAGGCAATGTTATTTTAATACAATAAACTTGTTCATTCTAATTGTGTACACTAAAATCTTAGTTTAAATATTAAACCACTAACAAATCACTAGCACTCTCGGAGAGCAAAGAGCGGGCTGTACTCTCTCTCACTCTCTTACTTTGCGTAGCTGAGAGCGCTTTGTGCGCAGGTCGCTGCTACTCGAAAGAGCGAATCCATGTGGGAGTGGCGCCGCCCATTTAGACATTTCGAGCGTATAAAAGCCGCCGCTCAACTTCTCCAACAACAGTCAGTTTTCATTGCTGTTGCTGTTGACGCTGTGATCGGTGCAGGTTAAGTGTGTGTGCTCAACTAAAAGTCAAGCAAAGCCATCTCCAAAACACAATTGTCAATTAGGAAGCGCAGCTGGAGCTGAATTTTTTGAAAAGTTCTTTGAGGTAAGGCAGCCGCAAGGATCGCAACGCGTTTGGGGAAACTTAATGCACATACAAGTATATACTAAAGTGATGTAATTAATTGAATGGCTAATCGAATTCTTCAGCCAAATGCAATTAAAATAAAAAAAAGAGGAAGATAGATAGACTATCGAAAGCCGAGTGCATTATGTTTTCGGTTACGCCGTCGTCTTGGTGATCGGGTCCTAAAATTAGAACTGTCTTTAAATTGATTTGATTTGTGGGTCAATCGATTCGAAATCGAAAAGTTTTGAACTCGTTTCGGACATCAGCAGTACTCGCCTACGACTCGAATCATTCACACGCAAATATGTGAAGGACAACGACGTGTGTGGACCCAAACCCATCCGAGACATCGACCAATACCGTCGACCAATAACGAATACCTTCTTCGAATCGCATTAGATATAGTAAACTCGAAATCTAATTTTTTCAATCGTGGAGTGCGCGTACGAATTTCAAAGCGTGAGGTACTAAACTTTTGCGTACGGAACAATTTCTTAAAATCTTCTCGCAGTGCCTTATATAACTCAACCTACAGTCATCAAAAAAAAAAATACAGTATTAATATATAATATTGATAGTGAACTATTAAAGACTTTTATCATGATTGTCGATCATTTTGTTTAGTTGGATTCCAAGTGCGACCATTGTATTTGCTTAGTTCATCTGTAATCAGTTCGAGTCACTTTCCAAATGTTTGTCCATCTGGCACTGGAATCCAGAGAGTGCGAGCACATGATTAATCAGTCATGATATGCGTATGAGAGTGTTAATACAGTGTCTCAAGTTGGTTATTTTCGAAGTTTCCATCGGCTTACCTAATTTCCTTGCACTTTCTAGACATTGTCGAAAATCGATTTCACACAATTAAGTGATCAAGAAAAGGCATCAACATCAAAGCATTAAAATAGCACAGCCAACTAATTTTCAAATCGAATCGAATTTTAATTAAATCATGACACTAAAATACCCATGGCTCATGACTCTCGTACCCTCTCGTCATGGATCTTGCCAAATTAAATTCAATTGATACTGTCTCACTGCGAGTGCGAATGGGAGAGCAAGAGAAGAGTGAGTGAGTGGTACAGAGAGTGATTGTTGCAATTTGAGACACGAGCAGCGGAAGAGACAACCGATCGAGCATTACTTAGAAGGAGAAGCAGAAGGTTCGGCAACAAATTGACTGACTGACTGAATGAATGACTGACTGGTTGACTGATTGACTGAATGGGCACTTTGCCAAATGTTGTAGCAGAGACAACAACACTTACAACACTCTTTCATACAACCAGCCGAGACACACGGCACAAGACCCAAGAGAAAAGGGCTTCGCGTCACTTCCTGTCCCAAACACGAAGAGGAAAGACAATGGAAATAAGGGTACGCCCCCAAATGAGACAGCGCCAACGCCTCAATGTCTCAGTGTCTCAGTTCTCGGCTCGTACGCCTCTCCGGTGACAGAACTACTATAGCAAAATCCGCAGACAGTCGCGTCGTTTAATTTGATCTCCATGGATGTGAATGTGGGTGTGGGTATAGTCAGTCTCCCTCAGCTCTCCTCTTCGCTGTCTTCAGTCACCAGTCTGCCATGTCTCACAGGCATAATCAATGCATTTCCGCTTTAGCAGCAGAAGCACTTAAATATATATTATGTATATATACATTTATTTATACTATAAAACTGTAGATATATGGTAATTATTGCGTTGTCAGCTTTTGATTTATCGCAATTGTCTATAGGAATGCCGATGACTTGAAGGTAACCAAATCTCCAAATATGGAAATTTCGACTATGCGACAAAGAAATGTATCAATAATGCACATAAACGATATTGTGAAATAGTAGAGAACTAGAAAACCAATTGGAAACTTCTTGAATCGCTTGTGGGCACGGGTTTATGGTCATTTGTTTATGTAGTATCTTATCGGTTGCTGAATACACGCATTCTTTAACCTTCCCAACATCACAGCACTTATCTGCCCCAATTTGGTTTCTAATCGTGTTATAAAACAAACAACTATACGAATCTCCTTATCTGAACAAGAGATTATATGATCCTACTCAAACATAAACAAATAAAATAAAAGAGTAGCGAGTGGAATTGTTTACTTTGGGTAAAAAGATAGTAAAACGTAATAGGAAATATAATACTCTCGGAGATTAAACACTTTAATACTAACTCGAGAACTTTAAATCAATTTTAAAACAGGGAATTGCATTGAGTAAGCACAGAAATGGCTGACGAAGCACAAGCACCACCAGCAGAGGGCGCCCCACCAGCCGAAGGCGAGGCAGCACCACCAGCCGATGGCGAGGCACCACCACCAGCCGACGGTGAGGCACCACCCGCAGAGCCCGCCGAGCCGATCAAGCACAGCTACACCCTCTTCTACTTTAACGTCAAGGCCCTGGCAGAGCCACTGCGTTACCTCTTCGCCTATGGAGCCATTGAGTACGAGGACGTGCGTGTCACCCGCGACGAGTGGCCCGCTCTTAAGCCAAGTTAGTATCTAATCATCGACTTGTAGTTACTCAAACTAACACGAGTTCTTCTCTTTGTATAGCCATGCCAATGGGACAGATGCCAGTGCTGGAGGTGGATGGCAAGCGTGTGCATCAGAGCATCTCGATGGCCCGCTTCCTGGCCAAGACTGTGGGTCTGTGCGGCGCCACGCCCTGGGAGGATTTGCAGATTGATATTGTTGTTGATACCATCAATGACTTCCGTCTAAGTAGCGAACAATGTGTGCTTCAGTTTCATGTTCAGTGTCCTTGATTAACTCTGGAATTTTTAATGTATAGAAATTGCAGTCGTCTCTTATGAGCCCGAGGACGAGATCAAGGAGAAGAAGCTCGTCACCCTAAACGCTGAGGTCATTCCGTTCTATCTGGAGAAACTGGAGCAGACCGTCAAGGATAACGATGGTCACCTGGCTTTGGGCAAGGTATTTACACTTTTATAATCTAATGTAAAACTATATAATAAGCCGAAGAAGGACGAATCGGTTCTCAAATAACTTTAGTAATTTAACTTAAGACACTTTGGGTACTCAACTAAAACTACTTTTTCTTGATCAACAGCTCACCTGGGCCGATGTTTACTTTGCCGGCATCACCGACTACATGAACTACATGGTGAAGCGTGATCTGCTGGAGCCGTATCCAGCTCTGCGTGGCGTGGTCGATGCCATCAACGCCCTGGAACCCATCAAGGCTTGGATCGAGAAGCGTCCCGTCACCGAGGTCTAAAGCTGCCACCGAGCCGGCTTCACGACGGGCAGCAAAGCGGCAGAAGTGCGGAGGGAGAATCATTGCACAGTAACAATAACCACAATCACTAAATATCATCAACAACAACACGTGACACTACACTATTTTTATAATTATTATTTTGTTTACACATTTTGTTCCTTTTTGATGGGATTCTAATTCAAGTGGACCTACGAAAGGGATTTAACCGCACGGGGTTACGTACGGAATTTCAGAAACTTATGCGCAGTCTTTAAGCACATGGCACTTAATAATTCTTTTGGCATAATTCTCTTTGCATTGCTTCGAAAATACGTAACTGTCCAGTAATGGAACTATTTTCTAGCTTTAACAGTTCACGACTATAAAAATTTAAAAATATATATAATAATATCAAACTATTGCACAGTTATAATATTGCTCTACTTTTAGAAAATACTCCTAGTACATATGTATATGCTAAACTGTAACTGTAGAAACTATATCTATATATCTTTATGTTCACATCCTATAAGGATTAATATTCAACTATCTTTAGTTCAATGCGAAGAGTTCGAAATATTGAAACAACACCACTCAACACAAGACATCACAAAGGCACGGCCACGCAAATATTTAAATTATTTTCATAAAATTTCTTTATTTTAATATAACAGCCTCAAGAATTTTCTACGTCCGACCATTTAAACAATGAAACACACACAGAGATCCGGTTAAAGGAAAGAAAAGACTCACTAACAAAAAACCACAAGACTTTTACACTGCATAACCAGATATTGGAATTAGTTGGAACTCGAACACTACACGACAAATTGCAAACTCTAAACAAAACACAGACAAAAACTGCCAGCATAAAATTTCATTTTTTGATTTTAATTAATTACTCAATTGCCGTTAACATCAGGCGCTGTTATTTCTAAACATATATTATATACTATATCAAATATTTGCACATTATTAAAACACAAACTTTGAATAAACTACACACAAAATAAGAATCGAGCATACTTTTCGAAAGCACGTAAATTGGTTTTATTTTGGGAGCTAGCCATTATACCATGACATTGAAACTCAAGGAACATCTTTAGTCGGTAAGCGACTTGACTAAGTTTTTAAATAACTTCTATCTTGAAAATCAGTTTAAGTCTGTCTAATACATGGCTTTATAGACTCGACTGTCGCCCGCTGACCTGAAGAATATACTAACTCGGATAAACTAACTCTACGAGAAATGATTGTGTTACCAAATGCCTAATAGGAATCCCATCTTATTCGTGTACAACTGTGTATTAACCAAGATGTCTTGACTTACCCTCAAAAATGTCTGCTGGATGAGTGTAATGAGATGAAGTGGATGAATTTCGGAACAGTCATGTAACCTCAAGCAAATTAAGTGCTTTTCCATTATATCTGCAATGGGTAACAAGTGTTTAAATATATTTCTTTATACAAGATTTAAATGCACAACTGGTTAAATTCAACAGCGAATCATACGTTCTTTTTAATCCTTATGCTGCCATTGAGGTGGTCGCTTCTCAATGAAACTAGCTATGCCCTCCTTGCAGTCCGCCAATTCGAGATTTTCAATCATTTTCTTCTTGCCAAATTCGTAGGCTTCGCCTAGTGGTAGTTTTAACTGGTTGTAATAAAATTCTTTTCCCAGACTGATAACACACCGGCTCTTGTTTTTAATGGCGGTAGTGATTTCATCCATGGTTTTGTCCAAATCCTGTTCAGGCACAACCTTCGTGACCAATCCAGCAATGTAGGCCTCCTGGCCGGTAATGGGCAGACCAGTCATTAGCATATACGCAGACTTGGGACGCGACATGACACGACCGATTGCAACACCAGGAGTATTGCAGAAGATGCCAAAGCCAGCACTAAATGTGAATACCCTCATTACGTAACGTGATATAATCATAATTTAACCACATACCCGGGTGTGGAAAAGCTGCTCTTCTCAGAAGCCACTATAATGTCACAAGAGGCAACCAGCTGGCATCCTGCCGCAGCAGCAAGTCCATTTACTTTGGCTATTACGGGCACAGGTAGCTTTTGTATGTCCAGAATAATATCGGTTAGCTTTTGAAACGCTGCGTCTCGACTATCAGTGTCGCTGGCAGCCAGCTCCTTTAAGTTGTGGCCAGCTGAAAAGACTTTTCCCTCGGCCGAGAGCACAATGCATCTCAGTTCTAAGTCATCGGAATCCTTGGTTAAAACTTCGTGAAGGGATGTCATCATGTCCATCGACAGCGAATTTCGTGTGGGCGTATGGCATAAGACAATTTCACGTACGCCCGCAACATTTTTTACCTATGTTCATACATACATATGTTAGATCCAGTGTCAAATGTATTAACTTGTTGCTTTTTGTTCTCACCTTTACAAATTCCTGGATTGCAGTGCTTGCCAGGCGCCTGTGCGTTGAGTGCGCGCACTATTGAAACGACATAATGTTTAATTTAGTCACTTACTGATTTGTTGTGCACAATAGTTACCAATATAAGGGTCTTGGGCAAATATCTCAACATCATGTACTTCGCTTTAAATTTGGTTAAAATTAATTAACTTTAACTGGAAAATATAAAAAGTTTACTATCAATACTAGCAAGTTTTGTGTGAATGGCAAAACAAACCGCCTATCATATGTTTTAAGCTTGCCGTTCACACGCAATTTATCGATATGTTTTTGCTATCGGTGGCACGTAAACAGCTGTTCTGAGCGCTCATTTGTTTAGAAAATTTCTCTTGCGAAAACACAAACAGGTGCCATAATTTCATGAAACTTTCAAAGTATTTCGCACTTGCTCACAGCATATAGAGTTATTAATCAAAACAAAAGGTAAGTGAACGCATACGTCGACAAATGCAATTATTTACGGTCGTTGTTTTCAAAACAACACAAAGTGTTTAGTTTTATTGTAAAGCGCATGCATGTGTGCACAATCAAATACATTACTAATAAATAAATAATTATAGAACATGTCTGATACGCTTATCAGCTAACAGACCATTTTGTCAGCGATTATCAGGCGACTAGTTCACACACGATTTTCAGTTTATAACCGAAATTGCGCCAGTTCGGTAGTGTTCCCAAACACTTCCCGTAAAAAGAAAATTATCTTTCATTTTAGTTATACTCAATAGCACCGAAAGCGTAATGCGTCCGTTTTGTACAGACGATTGCGTGAAGCCCGTCGTCACCGGTTGCATCAATCGCGCCTTTGCCAACAAGGAGCCATGGCAAGTGGCCGCCATCACAGCCACAACAGTCCTGGGCGGCGTGTGGATATGGACGGAATTAAGCAAAGACGAAAGTGAGTAACACTAAACTTGGTTGGTTGCGTGTCAATCAAGCGATCAATCTAGTTTAAATACTCTACACTAACATGTTAATCCAGCAAATAATCTTATCTGCTCTACTTCGGAATGCCTTTAAGTACAACACACTCATGTACTTGAGTACATAAAATATAATACGAGAACTTTGAACTCTACTGCACACCAGACGGAGGGCAGTAAAAGACCCTGTAGTAGTACTGGAGCGGAAACAGTCATATCTAATAAGCTGTGCGAAGGTTTTCCATAAACTTCAAGCATAGTAAATGATTTCTGTTATGTCAGCCATAGAAGCGGTGCCATTCCAACCGATTTCTTATAGGACTATACTTATTTATTTATTTCTTATTATGCAATTCAATACTTTAATCGGCAATGGTCCATTTACTACATTATTGGATCAGCAGATTTCTAATGATACCATTTCAAAAAGTATATTAACCCCAAGGGAAAACTCGCCTATTCAAATTTTTTGTATTAAATGTATTGCATTTAAACTTTTAAAGTACAGAGTCCTAAAAAGGTGAAAGGAACTTAAATTAAATTGTGTTTTCGCTAAACACCAATTAACATTACCTTGTTAAAGGTTTTAATTTATTTTATATAATTTTTACCTTGATGTGGGACAACCCTCAAGTCTTTTATCAGCCTGCAATTCAAAACGATATAAATTTTATACTCGCACAATTTAAAACTTCTTAGAAATCATAAATTGTGCTCTAAAAAGCATTGTTTAAGGTTATGGATAGTTATCGGAAATAACTTAACCCAACTTAAAAGTTATACGTTCTGGAAGTCCCTCAAAAGATAAATTTTCCTTCCGCCGGTATGACTAACTTTCGCTTTTAAGTGACATAGAGCTCTTATCAAAGTATTGTAAAAACCACAAATTTCGATACTTCAGCTGCTTGATAGCAAATTTATGCGTTCTTTGAACTTCAGGTGTGTTTCTGACCGAATTTCAAATTTGTTTGTTGCTTGGCTACCGGGTACAAATGTTTTATTATAAGTAAAGTTTTAATTCTCATAGTGATAAGCATGCAGTTCAATATGTGCTTATCAATCACCTGATAAACATTACGAAATTCACTTCCATGGGATTGTTTTAGCCAATTGCTAAGGGCATATAATAAATTATAGAAAACATAAATATTCAAATTACTATAAATTAAATTTAAATTACTACTATTCAAATTACTATAAATAAATTATATAATGAATTATATAAAACATAAATATTCAAATTACTATATAATATTTCAATGACTTTTAGGTCTTTATGTGCGTGGCAAGCGTCAGTTCTTTAGGCTGGCCAAGAAGCTGCCTCAAGTTCGTCGCATGGTGGAGGCTGAATTGAGCAAGGCAAAGGATGACTTTGAGTCGGAAATAAAGAAGAGTAACCAGAGTCTGGCATACTCTGTGCGCCTGCCGGAGAAGGGCATGACCAACGAGCAGATTCTGCGACTGGTGGACGATCATTTGAAGACTGGTCACTATGATTGGCGAGATGGACGCGTTTCTGGCGCTGTCTACGGCTACAATCCAGAGCTGATAGAGCTTGTAACGGAGGTTTATGGCAAAGCCTCCTATACGAATCCCTTGCATGCCGATCTCTTCCCAGGCGTATGCAAAATGGAGGCGGAAGTGGTGCGCATGGCCTGCACATTGTTCCATGGCAACAACGATAGTTGTGGCACCATGACAACCGGCGGCACCGAGTCGATTTGCATGGCAATGAAGGCCTACCGGGACTATGCCCGTGAGCACAAGGGCATCACCAAGCCCAACATCGTTGTGCCCCGTACAGTGCACGCGGCCTTCGACAAGGGCGGCCAGTACTTCAATATACACGTTCGTTATGTCGACGTTGATCCAAACACCTACGAGGTGGACATTAAGAAGTTCAAGCGCGCCATTAACAGCAACACCATTTTGGTTAGTACAAAATGTTCCTAAGTCCAAACTGTCTATCCACATTAATCGTCTCTTTTTGCAGTTGGTTGGCTCCGCACCCAATTTCCCATATGGCACCATGGACAATATCGAGGCTATTGGTGCTCTGGGTGTCAAGTATGATATTCCTGTGCATGTAGACGCCTGCCTGGGCAGCTTTGTTGTCGCCATGGTGAAACACGCTGGTTACCAGCTGCCTCCCTTTGACTTTTCTGTGAAGGGAGTCACGAGCATCTCCGCGGATACGCATAAATATGGCTTTGCTCCCAAGGGATCCTCGGTCATAATGTACTCGCAAAAGAAGTTTAAGGATCACCAGTTTACGGTCACTACCGACTGGCCTGGCGGCGTTTACGGCTCACCTACTGTCAATGGATCCCGTGCTGGTGGCATCATTGCTGCCTGCTGGGCCACCATGATGAGTTTCGGCTATGAGGGCTATTTGGAATCCGCTAAGCGCATTCTGGACACAGCACGCTACATCGAAAGAGGGTAATCTAATGAAGTTTCATAAAATGTTTGTAAATGCTTACAAGGAATTATTTATGCATTGCAGTGCTCGACAGATCGATGGTATCTTTATCTTTGGCAAGCCGGCTACCTCTGTCATTGCTTTCGGCTCTAATGTATTTGACATTTTCCGTCTATCCGATGCTCTCTGCAAACTGGGCTGGAGCCTGAACCCACTGCAATTCCCCTCCGGGTAAGTTATTGCCCGCTCGATTATTCTGTATGCCCAATAAGACTTGTTATTCTTTTGTAGCGTTCACATCTGCGTCACGGACATGCATACTCAACCTGGCGTAGCTGACAAATTCTTGGCCGATCTGCGCAGCTGCACGGCGGAGATTATGAAGGATCCCGGACAGCCTGTGGAGGGCAAATTCGCGCTTTACGGTATGGCTCAGAGCATACCCGATCGCTCGGTCATTGGCGAAGTGACTCGCCTCTTCTTGCATTCCATGTACTATACACCTGAGAAGTGAATTTAGATGCAATTAATGATTCACCATATCGACAATACTTACCACCCTTGAAGGCAGGATAGCTGTATTCCTATTTGCAATATTCCATCCCACTAAACCCGATAAATATTGTTATTGTTGGTATTTGTATATGTATAACAGTGGCCAGCGTACAAAGTGTTTGTTATTGAAATTTATTGAGATCAATCTTTGTGTATTTATTTGAGAATCTAGTTTATGTCAATTGTATTGTAAAACTATTAAAAATGTTTCTAAGAAATCGTTTGTAAACAAAAGTTGTTCCATCTAGGGATGAAAGCAGACCACGAAAACCACAAGAGGCTGCTTAAATTGTTAGGTTTTGAAGCAATTACTTTTATCTTTAAACAAATATTCGGTTTACATTCTTGCCACTATTTATTATAATTAATGTAATTGTCTGCGTGGGTGACGCGATCCAATTTGATCTTTGTCTATTGAGTATTTTCTTCTAACGTTTCTCACGCGTCGGCGTTTTAATTTAGTTGTTGTTTCTGTCCCGCCCATTTCCTGTCTCGCTTATTTATGTAAGTTTCTTGGTTTACATAAATTTCAGTAGCGGAAGCATTTATTTCAATGCGACTCATTCAGCACGCGTCAGGTGTCAAAGTATCTCAAGGTGTCTTCAGGCGTTCCCCAAATAATAAATTCCATATGGCAAATGGAACTCAACTCAGACTCTTTGGAGTCGCCACGTTAAACAGTTTGTTTTCACACAGATGTGCAACAAATGAAACCTGTCGCACATTAACATGCGTCAGTCAAAATCATTCACACCGACTCCCACACACACACACACAAGTGGACGCCTCCGATTCAGCGATTCTTCGTACAAAAGATTCCCAAGTCGGTTGGGCAAACAACAAAATCTGAGCCAAGCAGCCAAAAAATAAAACCGGTGTTGCCAAAATACAAAAAAAAACTAAAAGAAAAATAAATACATAAACATTTTCATAAGAGCACATGAAAAGCGCAACGACAGCGCTGCACAGTGGGATGAAGCAGGCTAAATTGCAGATCTATCTTAGCGTGCAATTTATTTATTTACTTAAAATTAATATATCCCGAGTCACTTAGGGTCAGTCAGTCTGTGTTTCATAACAAGTCAGCGTTCACATTGACGCCGACGCCGACGACGACGCTGACGCTGACGCTCACGCCGACGCAGACGCCGACGCACAGGTTGAGCGGCTCAGTCGCTTGCTCAGTGCTCAGTGCTCACTACTCAGCGCTCGTTGCGGGGCTTCGTCTCTGGCTGCCTCTCCGTTTCCATTCGGAATGCGTCCGTTGCGAGCGTCAGTCGCACTCGTCGCGCGTGTGTAAAAAAAAACAGATTTAACTATAAAATCAAGCATAAATAAAACAACGTATTTATGACACATAATTTAATGCAAATTAATTAAGGGCGCCATATCAAATCAAATAATCAGCCCAAACTCGTTCGGCAACTTAAAAGTTTGAGTTTTAAACAGACCAGCAACTTATTAAAATATTTCAAGTGGAGACCCTTCAGCAGCCACTTCTACCTATATACCTTCTATATGTTCAAGACAATCGAAAGTGTTTTTAAAGTGCATGTGTGTGTGTGTGTGATGTGATATGAAGTGCAATAATCCAAACTGCTGATTAAAACGCTTGAAAATAGCACTGCAATATCAAAAGTCAATTGACGGACTACTGCAAAAGCAAAACGGAATACTTCAGCCAAGTTCTCGAAAGGTAAACTAGAGTACTGCGAGTTATCAAAGTTTGATTTACAATCAGTCTTGAGCGATTACTCATATAATGCCCAATTATAGCATGATTATAATCGACTGCAAAAACTGCGTATACGAAAAGTTGACGATAAGTAAACACCATGACAATAAAAAATTAATAAAAATTAAAAGTCAAACAAATAATCATAATATTGACAACTGGTTTTAGACTTGAGCTAATTTGCAATTGAAAAGCTTCCATAGACATGCAAAGTAAAAATTAAATAAACATGCTAAACTCAGGTGTGCTGATAAGAATGTCCAAGTTTATATCTTTTCCAGTCTAAACAGTCGACTGTTTGGAATTTCCATTTCCCCTCCGTACTGCCAGCTATTTATAAGCAATCCGGGAACGTCTTGTATTTCAGTTCTCGACTTCTTGAATTTTAAGCCGATATTGGTGTAAATATTTATAAAAATATGTGTATCTTATCGTTCGATATCAGATACAACAGTTGCTAGAGCTCAGAAAGATAACAGTTCGTCTTCTCTTTGGGTTTCCATTTTATCTAATACTGCGCAAAATAGATAAGATATTGCTACAAAAACTTTGTTTTGCTCTACTTTTATAAAAAGTACCATTTTACAGTCATTCATTTAAAAAGTGTTTGGTCAGACACAACAGCCAGCAATACCAATCCATCAGCTAGATTAGTACACAGTGCCATGACAACCATTCCGCGGGCATAACAAGTCCAGCAAAATTTGTTTTCCTTTCGAAAACATCAACAACAACAACTGTTAATACTCCCCAAAGGACGTGGGCTAGTCGGTAGTCTGAAAGTTGGGTGTACTCACTGCTGCGGTTACCTGGGTGCGGTCTTTTATGCCTGGCGTCATGTTACCATTTATAGCCAGCTACTACCAATGGCCAACTACCAACTTTGTTTTCCTAGAACTTTCGCTCCTTCGTGTTTAATCGATAACTGAAAAATGGTTTGAGTATCCACAGCAGGTTTTCCCCGGGAACTGTGTGTACTTCAAGTTCTGACTTGTTGAGTTTGAGTTAATTAGTTGGTAGTACATGATGAAGGGAAAATCAATGCCGAAAGAAAGTTAAATATTTGTGGCCCAACAATATCACTTTTGAAGTGTTTCTCAAGCTTCGCTGTGCTTTGATTATTGCAAAAAACGTTCAAAAAAAGAGGAAAAATATAAAGCAATATTCCATTTGGTAATGAAAAAAAAAAAACAGAAACGAAAACGAAATCCAAATATCGCAGTGTAGTCCATGCATTTTTGCAACGCTCCAAAAAATCCAATAAGCGGCAATCACAAGAGGCACAAGCAAAATGCTTTGCATGCCCACGATACGTGAGGTATATATGTATCTGTCTATATATATATGCATATATAGTACTATATGTAGACGGGCTAGGCATACTCAAGTGCAATTAACATCAAATCTCAAGCGTCGCTGCTTTTGCTGGCAAGTCTAAGACTATTGACAAGTCGCATTTGAGTTGGGATCACACTATATAGACTCTATAGAGTGTAAGTATCGTAACAAGTCGTAACACGCGACTCGTACACGCCTTTTCAAATATTTTCGCTATGAGATTCAGTGTAACCTTGTCGACTTCTAAGCAAAAAACAGACACAGATACAGCTACAGCTAAAAAACCGAGACAGAGATACTCGCTGAGTCCCAAACAAAAACAAAAACGAAATGTGTAAATAAACTCAGAGCTCAAGTGATTGCCAAATGACATCAGCTTTTGGTGGCGAGAACAAAAGCACGCTTCAAAATGTTGTAGATACACAGAAACCAAAAAAAAGATACAATAAAGCACAGTATCTTACAGTTTGCTCAGGCCGACAGGTGAGCCACAGCGAGAGATGACAGTGAAAGTTTTGTTTTTATATTTCGGCATTGATAATTAATAATAATTTAAAATAAAATACAATTAACTGCAGCTGCTTTGCCTGTTTGTTAGTAATACGAGCTGTGAGTTTTAGAACCGCATCCGCGAGCGTTCAGTTAATTGATCAGTGACTAAACGTGTGGTTCAGATGAAGTGCCTCAAGTTACCTGTTAAAGTGCACATACTGGCTTATAGATATATAATAAAGCGGTACACGTATACACACAGTAATTAATTGGATAATTAAGTTGAGCTTGGCATTAAAATTGGAATTGAGACTGAGACTGAGCTTGAGCTGGAGATTTCTATGACAAATGACTGTTCCATAGTTCCACTTGATTGGCTTCGAAATACGAAAACAACTCTAATAAAAGTAATTACAATGCCTGAGGCACTCGGTTAGGCATTTCCATTTCTTTATCTTTATCTCGATTTGGTTGCTCAATACAAATAGTCAACAAGTGACAGAGTTATGCAATTGCTTATCGACCTATCGAATGCAGACTGATAAAAAGTAGTACCCCTAAAAACGTAGGTCACATTTGTCCGCAGATAGCTTATCGCGATCCAATGCATGCAGAGCATAACTCACGGTGCCACATGTGGCATGTGGCAAGCCCTTAAGAGCGGAGAGCCCGTAGTGCTGGTAAGCTGACACCACTGACGACAGACCCATGTGACCTTCAGACGTGAGTCCAAGTCGAATGTGTCCACAATGCGAGTTTAGTTCTCGTTCTCATTACACTAGTCAACAAGTTGAGGGAATTTAACTGACTAGGAAACGGCTGATGGTATAAAAGAGACTCAAATGTATAAAAATAAAAACTCATTTAAATTATATTTCAAACTTACTAAAAATTATTTATTTTAAAGTATTTTACACCTACAATTTAAAGTCATTATATTATTTTTACATTTAAAGTAATAATAATTGATAAAATTTTAAATAGCCAAAAAAAATAGGAAGTAGTAACAATAAAATCAAACAAATGATTACATGTAATTACATTACAATTTATATTAAAATATGGAAGTTGCACTCAAAATACGTTTCCCTAACATTAAAATAAAAAATTAAATCTTAAAAAAAGTTTATTACTTTGGAAATCCAATTCTTTTTATAGTTTTTTATTTAAAGAGATTAATAAACTCTTAGTAAATTAAATATAAATTTTTATAAAATATTTCAATTACAATTAAATCACGTTTTTTTTTTTTCAAAGTTTTAAGGAAATACATAATTATAGTTAACTAAAATTTTGTTACTCTGTTAATCAAGTGTATAATTTTTCATTTATCGTGCAGACCAGTGTCATCGCTCTAGTTCTTGTACTGGTTCTGGTTCTCGTTCTCGTTCTCTTTGCCTCTCTTTGGTTATCTGTGCCAAGTCGAAAGTGATGCGATGCCACAAAGTCCGCTCGAAGGTGAAACTTGGTCACTTGGAACGTACAGTAGCACCTGCTTAACGTGGCTTAAAGTCAGATTTGTAATCAGACTTGTAGGCAGACAATGTTTCTTGCTGTTAGTTCCTTGAACCTAATGCTCAATTCACAGATCACCGATCTCCCAGTGTCATTGAGATTCCCTTTAATATCATGTCATTTGTTGAATTACTTTTATAAGCCATAAATTAGTTTGCTTATTTGGGCAGAATTATCGGCATATATTTCACATAAACCACATTCAAAATCTCCCTCAAGGCGCGTGCTCAAATTCGAATTGACATTTTGAGCTTTCAGTTGTATCTTTTTGAGTGGGAGTTGGAAATTTTATGAGAAAGAAACTTGAAAATGTATGAAAAATAAAACGATATTTAGATTCAGTAATAAAATGCCTGTGTGTCAGCGTCTTGGAATTTTTCAAGTGGGTGGAGAAACGTTTTTAAACAAATTATACTGAAATCAGCAGTTAAAACAATGAGTAAGACAGAGTCCAGTGTGTTTGACTAAAAGATACCCTAGGTCTAGACATAAGTATTGTAAATAAACAGTGTAAGCTGAGTTTTCGAGTATATTAGCGTTACTACTATTGTATGGGAAAAGGCCTGTAGATTTCAAAGTAAAGAATTCGATTCCAATTATTTGAAAAATCTGAAAAGTACTGCAAAACTTCTCTGATGATTTTACAATATAGGTGTTTAAAATTATTACTTGTTTTCATTATATAAATTATTCAATGGGTATGTTATAGGTCATTACAAATATAATTTCAATTTTATTGTAGCACAATTTTGACAGTTTTTAAATGTGACTCAATTTTTTCGGTATTTTAAATATACTACAATTTTGTTGCATAAATTAGTTGCGCTTATTTTCCTCTTTAAATTCCTTAGATTAAAGTCATTTAACTGGGAATGACAAGTCACTCTAACTACGCATGTGTTTAGTGGCAAGTGTAGTGTTTAATGAAGTTGAAATCGGGTAGACCAATCAGTATTTTAATATAGGAAATCAATATTTATCATCAATTAAATACTTTTGACTTTTTAGAGCCAAAGATCATTCTCAGTTGGATGTATGTAATTTAAGTCCTGTTCGCTAAATCTATACCATATTCATCCAGATTGGGTGTTCCGATTGCTGGCATAACAACAATGGCATTTATTTCTTTTACCAAATTTATAGCTGACATATTTTTATCCAGACTTTATGTTTATTGTTTTAATGTATTGTGTTTAGAGGCTATATACAGTGGCTCACACCCTATTTCGTGCAACACTAAACTGAATTTTCCATCTCTTATATTAGCTAAACTATGAAAGATGCAAAAATCATTTAAATGCAGTTTTACTTATTAGTACTTCTTTATTAATGTAGACCTTTTTAAAATTTTTTTTTTTTTAAATAGCACCTACAGGTAAACAAAACAAATTAGTTGTGCTTATTTGTACATATATAAATATCTAATATAATACAAAATTCTGAGTTTTAAACGCATTTGAATTCTGCCCCAAATTCGTAACAAATTTTTAGTTTGTTCGTCTTATAGTATAGTCTAAGAGATAACCAGAGTTTCAGTGGTTTAGTGGTTAGAAATAGTTACACATTCATAAGTCGATTTTAAAATTTCCCAGAAGTTCTATTAAAGATTAAGTTGTTAGACAATTTAGTTATGTTATTCTATAATATCTAATATCTGTTATAGGACAGCTTATTTGTGCAGCAGAATTCTGAACAGACAACTTCATTTAAAAACGTCGGCAGCTTTAAAGAGCTCATTCAAGTTATGCACATGCACAGCAGCAGTCTTGACTCCATTAGTCATTTGTCCATAGTCCAATTGACATTCTGAGCACGTAGTCGTGGCCGCTGGGAGAGTTGCCCCGATACCTTAATGGTAGTAGATATTATACCACTAGAATAAGCGAATATAGCCGCAGTCGAATATGCATAATCGAATCAAAGCACTTGCGAGAAACCAGATACTTTTAAGCACACTGTATGCTAAAGGCGGCGCAAAAGCCTTTCAACTCAAATTATTCACAATGGGTTCATAAATATTTAGGTATTATCTGGTAAAATGTTGTAGTCGTAAATTGAGCTGTTGTCAAGAGAGTAGGAGTAGGAGAACACCAACTGGTTCCATATCGAATATAGTACTATCAAGTTGTAGTCTCTCATAGATATTGACGTGTTTGACATTCGCTTAGTATCTGTTTATTGAGAGCCGAGTAATTTGACGTTACGTCGAGCTTGTCTTCCATGAACTCCATTATAAAGTGGAGCCAGTCAGGCCATTAAAATAGCCAAATTTGGCATAATTAGAAGAGAAGCGTTAATTGATATTTAAACTGACTGGTAACTCGTAACTGGTAACTGGGCAAATGACCAAAACAAACCAAGAAAACTTCAAAATCAAATTGGCAAACAGACAAACATTATTTTATTTATGGTCTCTGACAATGTTGAAAGCTTGTCGAACGTCAAGATCAACAAAGGCAAAGACAAACAAAACATAAAAGCTATAGAAATAATAATAATAAGAATAACAATCATGACGTTAAGTATGATAATGATAATGGTCGTGGGTCTTGTGGGAGCTATTTCTGCGAACGCTTTTTCAATTGCCCCGACAACTGAGCTCAGTACACTTTCATTTGCAATTAAGAGCAACTGCGGATTCTCAGTGAGTCTCTGGGCTCGGCTGAGTCTCAGTTTCATTTCGACATTCGAGCGTGTCGGCCATAAGATACAACGATCTGCTTACAGATACAGATACATAGCGAACTATAGAACTGAAAATCAAGCGAACATTAACGGTAATTAATTGGCTATTTTGTTACACGAAACTGCTCTCTCTCTCTCTCTCTCTCTGTCTCTCTCTTTGGCCCACTCATTACGTGAGCCGAACCCGTAAAGAAAACTCGTAAAATCGGCATCTAACTTTAGACGATTTCATCATATTTGGTTTTTGCGTTTATTTTGCGTATCCATTAGATACATTCGCCAGCTTGCTGCTGTTGTTGCGTTGGCTTTTTTGCAAATTAGCTAATATGCGCTTAGCCCCATTGGTGAATGTTTATTTTGAGGCTTGTTCGTCATCAACGACCAGTTTTGTATCTGTAAGATACACAACCGCAAGCTCGCCGCTTTTCACTCTTGCACACAAGTTTCGTTTCAACAATGTTTTATTAATCTATCCGCATTTCTGATAAACATGCCATATATTTATTGAAAATTAAGCTTAAATATTCACGCAACTGACGAAATACGAAATAGATGAAATTATGAAGGCATTAATAATTTTAATAATAGCTAAATTGAGTGATTTCTTTAATTATAGTTTGTCTTAGTTGTAATTGCTTTCAAACCTATTTTAAGTTATAGCCAAGCTAGTGCAGATACATCGTTAAAGTTACAGATATAAGTGACTTTAGGCAGAGGTATGAGATAACTACGCTAGTGACGACATAAAGTTGAAGATAAATATATTAATTGATGGCTTTGATTTGTTTTTCATACACACCTCAAAGTAACTGAACTTAAGATAATGTCTTATTTATGCACATTTCACTTAAAAAATTCAAATTTAATTCGAATTTGTATCTCACGCTCTGACCTTTTGCAGATACTGCGACAACGAACAAAGTGGAGGAGTGGACCGCTGAGATACCAGCGCGGGACACCCACAGTAATCGCCCGACTGCCAGACTTAAATTATATGGCAGCCTGCAAGATTTCCATATGATTTTGGAGATAATGTGAAAAACTGGCAGAGACAACTACAAGTACACAGTTTGAATGTGAGCCACACACAAAAAAATCAGCAACAAAAATCACTCAACAAATTTATTTTGGCTCAAAAGTTTCGCGTGCATTAAAAAACAGCGTGAAAAAAGCCGAATTGTGAAAACAAACCAACATTAAGCAAAATTATTACTAAAGCCCCAGTGTGTGTGTGTGTGTGTGTGTGTGTGTGATTTTGGCTTTTTTTGAAAGTGCAGTGAAAACGAAATATGATTAATTAGCAAATGAGGCAAAAATCATTAATGTATAGAAATTAAAGCAAAACGCTTGCATGTGAGCGAAAGATTTTCGCGGCGCGTTTTAAATCGCTCGCGGCGCGACACAAATCGCGCGCGTTTACGGGTTTTTTCTGCACGGAAGTGCAAACTACAAAACACAACAAATAGAAAAGATTGAAGCAGCGAGTTCATTGCATAAATTAAGTCCCAACTTCAACTTTATTGGAGAAAATGGAAACGGCTTTGGAAACGGCTAAATCGGCAGCAGAGACGCGACCGCTGGAGGCGATTTTTATCGCCACGCCCCCCTGCACACCGCTCATCACATCCATAACGCGCACGACAACACCGCGCGATCTGCCAACCATGTATCACTTCGATTTTGGTAAGTACAAAGCACAAATCACCAAAAACTAGCTAGCAATCGACAGTAAATCAATGGCTAAATGGCCAACACTTTGGAATAGTCCGTTAATTAGCATAAGTATCTAAACACACTCCTACTCGTATCTCAGTTCCATCTCTATTGAGTGGCTCTTCAGCGCAGTGCCTTTTTGGAATGCAATTGAAAATCAAAGAAATACAAATCAAGACGTTAACAAACAAGTAAGAAAGGCTACAGTCGAGCGAGCCGACCGTAAAAGACCCCGTACTCTTTCGAATGCGAGGTTTTCCATATGAGCAAATTTTATCCGATTTGTCCTATGAGAGTTATAGTCTATAATCGTCCGATCCAGATTTGGTTATGTCGTTTTTCACAATAAACTTAACCTGCCTGACATACAGACGGACTTTCATTCCAAATTTGGTGTCTCTAGCTCTTATAGTTTAGAAGATCCAGGTGTTCATCCGGACAGCGGACAGACAGACAGACGGACATCGCTATATCGACTCGGCTGCTGATCAAAAATATATATAATTTATGAGGTCGGAAACGCTTCCTTCTGCCTGTTACGCACATTTCGTTTCTGACAAACCTAATAGACGCCTCTACTCTTTCTTAGAGTACGGGGTCTAAAAAGCCGGCTATAAAATTGAGTTATTTTGGAATTCATTTGAAGCGACTTCCGCGCAGGCGCAAGCACGCAGAGGAGAAGGAAGTGCTTAGAGAAACTTCACAAAAATTTATATATAAACATATAAATAAATATTTAAAGAAAACAATTAAACACTAAAAAGACAAACAAAAGCGCCGAATTTTGAGTGGTACTTCAAACGGCATTTAAAATTCACAGGAAATGGGAATAAATTTTAAGGTGAAACAGAAATAGAATTTATGGAAAAACTTGTCTCTGATCTGTAAATATCTATAGTTTCACAGCGTAAATGTTTGATTAAAGATAAGCCACACTTTCTACAGCTAAGTTGAACAATCAATTGTTAAACTTTCTACTACTTTTGCACAATGACATCAAATAGTTTATTTACTTGGCAAAAACAATACCAAACGTGGGAGGCATTTAAAGAAAGAAAACAATAATAAAAAATAAAATAAAATACAAAAAAAAAAAAGTATGAAGAAGCCAAGCAAACGACTGAGAACAAATAAAGAACGATGACATACACGTAAATGTATCTGTATATGTATCTAACTATGTCAATTTCCATTTAAAGCCGCCAAAATTGACATAAATTCATTTTAATTAAATTAAATTAAATATAAAAAAGTTTCGTTGAAATTTTGCGTTGTATTTTTTTAACCAAAGAAAATATTGTTGGAAGGAAGACCGTAATTATTTACGGCCTTATTCCATAGTGTAGCACTTGTCTAGAGTCTGACATAAATCGAGCTTGAAATACTTTTGAATCCAGTCACGTTTTGGAAATTGCGTGCCAGTTTTAGCTAATGCTCAATATATTAGCATGTACATATATTAATCGTATATGGCAACATTTTGGGCTGGGACTCAGTGTCACCTATGTGGTTTATAGGCGTCTTGTAATGGCCTTTCTTCATATTTGGCCCAAATGGGCGCAACGTTTGTAGCGGCCCAAACATGGCTAAATGCTGGAATTATGCCACTTAACCTACTGCTCTCTAATCAACCGATTCGCAATAGACTTCCTTGACATTGAACTACATTCAACTGAGCATCGATAGCCCACACTAAACAATACTCAACTTTACTATAAACAAACACTACTCGCATTGGAGACAAATTCCAGTTTTATTAGAATGAATTCCAAAGTCAAAATACCAGTTTTCAAACATTCAAACATACAAAATTTGCAACGTAATTCATTTGACAGCAGACACAAAAACAACAACAACAAAAGAATTTAACAATTGAATTTATTGCTTTTTTTGCACGTCTACGAAACCAGTTATCGGATTAGCACTTTTTGACAGACCCATCTGATAGCAGTATCTCTTGTGCAGTCCATTCAAATAAGAGTTTAAAATTATAATTGAAAAACAATTCATTGTGAATTTTTGAACTGCTGCGACACGAGCTTTAAGCTCTGCGAATTGAGACGCAACTCCAAAGTAAAGCAGTTGCGCAGTTTGAGCAAAAAGCTCGCCAAAAGCTTGCGTGTGCAGTGTTGCCGTGCTGCGCACTTTTGCTACCTTTTCAGCACGAAGCATTTATGTTGCGAAGTGATTATATTATATTGATTGATTGAATATAATTATAAAATTTGCAGAAAACTTTAGTTCGTTATTACCTTTTTTGCTCTATGATGGCCAGAAACGTTTGCCTCGTAACCTTTGAACTATACATTCCCACAGCAAATCAATAATTACCTACCTCAATTAACGGTCAAAACAGAAACAAACCTAGTGCGATTCAAAGTATTTCACACTTTCTAAAAAGCAATCAACAATAGCAACAATGATAAACATACACACACAGGAACCTGCAACAAAAATAAATCAACATCAATTTGTAGCAACAACAAACAAAATTACTGAACTGAAAACAGAACAGAAAATTGTGCAATCTGCAAAATGCGTTCGGAAAAAGCAGAAAATGAAACAAACTAAGAAATAAACTTTTTTAAAAGGGGAGCGCCAATGAACTGAAATGGTTTCATTACAAGCTGACGGGAGGTGAGGGAGCGAAGGGAAGAGTAAAGAGAAGTTGAGCGACTGTTGACGGGAGGAAATAGAACTTAATTAGTAGTGAAGACATAAGAAAAGTGCGTGCGAAAGGGAATCGATTAAGATTTCGAATGCAAAAAATAAATAATTATAAAAAATTTTATTAAAAGTCATAATAAATTTTAAACGCTCTAATAGTTACATGAAAGTAACTTTAAAAATCTTTTTCTTTAGCATATTTTTGTCAGTGTATTTAGTGGCATATGAAACATTGAATGCATTTTGCTACTACCAAATTGAGTTCATGTTGTGCGCCTTGCTCTCAAAATGCCACCCATCCAAGCAGTTGCACTATTTATATTTATATGGACGTAGCGCCCTTTCTGCTCGCCCTCGAGACACCGTGAAAATCTTCCAGAGAAAGATTTCAGCATTTATTTTTGTCTTGCTCAAGGCGTGACAATTAGAAGAGATTATGAAGTTTTATGGCGAGTCGCAAGTCCCGAGTCGCGAGTTGGTAGTCTAGATCGCGTGGGCGACCACAAACGATGTTCACGCCCCTCAGAAAAAGTATATAGAAAAGCATAATAGTAAAATACACTGAAAAAAATACCAAAATAATGTAAATCGGAATATTCAAAAATTTACTATGGAAAACTATACTTAAATATGGTTTCATGAAGAAATCTTTTTTTAGAAATATTTTAAATAAAATTTCTAGCTAAAAATCAGGAAATTTGTGACCCACTGTTTAGCTAGATGTTTTTTTTTTTCAGTGCACATATTCTATATATGTGAATTGAACGTTGTTGGTTCAATAATTTGGCGGAGTTCAGAGAATAGCGTGCCTCAAGTTCATTACTCGTCAACAAGAAAAGTTTGCCAAGGCGACTTGCATAAGAGCTGCGTCTGCCATGACGTCACTTAGCCAACTGTCACAGCGGATGCTGCAACAAAATGTGATTTATAGCGGCTAAAAGGCAAGTGACTTTATCGCCGAGCAAATGAGACCAGTCGGAGTCGAAGTCTGATTCAGATACAGATACAGATACTCAGATATAGATACACTCAAAAGTGCATTCGCATTTCAATTAAAAACAGAAACGTCCAAAAACAGAAATAACAAAACAAACACAAGGAAACTGAGGAAAGCAGAATGATCGAGTGACTTAGACCGAAGTGGGAATACCCTTAATGTCAGTTGTTTATTTTCGAACACTAGACATTGCCGATGGCAACGGGAGTTGTGGCTACATTTTTTGGCGCATTTATGCAACTGTATGCTTTTGGCCATAACAGGGCATAATTATACACATATGCGGCCTACACCCAAAAGTCGCTTTCGTATCAATGCACAGGAAGTTGACGTCTTTGAAGTTCGCAGTTTGAGCGAAGGAAGTCAAAAAGTGCACGATTTGAAATGAGTTTGTGTATAGAAGTAAAAATAGGAGTAAAATCCACTTAGATGTTGGCCAAGTGAAATATATCTAAGGCAGCCAAAGTTCAGCAACATTTGTGCGGCGCCTTTAAATAAATCAGCCGTAAAGACATGCATTAAGCGAGGGGAGATCGAGGAGTACAAAGTTGCTGTTGTTGTTGTAGCACCCACACTCACACACATCCAACTGGAGTGTAGCTATTTTTAATGAAATGCAAAATAAACAGCAGCAACATGTGGCCATCAACATGAGGGAGCTTAATGTTGCTGCTGTGCATGTTGCCCATGTTACCCATGTTGCTAATGTTGCCAAGATGGAGGCACCGATGTTGCTGCCGTTCAGTCGAACGCAAAACGCCGGCGCGTGTAGTTGAGTGCGCGAACGCGTCAAGACATGTTCGGTATACAAATTTATATGCATTTGTCTGTGTTTCGGAAATAGCGTGCAACATGAGTAAGAAAATGTGGCATAAGATTTTCAAATCAAAGTCTCAGAAGCAGCAGCAGCAACAGCAGTTGAATAAAATCAATAAACGACACAGTCGCGACATCTACGAGGAGCAGTTGAACGAGTTAATCAATAATTTGTGTAGTGAAAATGGAAATGAAATTGAAAATAGAAATGAAAATGAAAACGGGCAGAGCGGCAACATCAATGTTTTCGAGCAGCAGGCGCAGCAAAGTTCTTTCAACTCGACGGCGATCAGTGAAGCGCAACAGTTGCAGCAGCAACAGCAGCAGCAGCAACAATCGCAGCAGCTGTCAACATTTTCGCGCGTACGCAACACATTTTCGCTGCGACGCAACAGCAACAACAACAAGAGCAGCGGCAGCAACAATAAAAAGTCTTCAAGCAATGCCAAGTCAAGTGAGTCGGTTACGCCCACAGCAACGCCTACGCCTACAATTGTGGGCGCTGTACAGCTGCAGCGTGTCTTGATTGTTGTCAATAAGATCGATATGGCAGCAGCAACAAAAACACCAACCGCTACAATAACAACAACAACGCCAACAACTAATACCGCTACTAACTCCGCTAATCATTTGCATGCCAATCCAGAAACAGACACAGCAACAGCATTTAAATCAAGTAATTGCTAAATATTTAAATGCTCCTCAGCAAACCGTTTTAATATCTAACTAATTAGTGGGTCAGTCTAAGTAGAACAATGCGCCGTCGTAATTTGTTTAAGCTTCGTATTGAGTTTTAAGTATAACAAAATACGAAAAGCTTTTCTCGTTTCATTAAATCTCCTAAGTCTCTATAATACCCTTGCAGAGGGTATTATGTTTTTTCCACGAGGTTTGTAACGCATTGAAGGAGGCGTTTCCGACACCATAAAGTATAAAGTACATATGTATATATATATTCTTGATCAGCATCAATAACTGAGTCGATATAGCCATGTACGTCTGTCTGTCAGTTTGTTTCTATGCGTACAAGTCTCTCAGTATTAAAGCAATCTTGATGAAATTTGGTACAGATCTGTATTCTCTGTGCATGCATATATGAACTATATGTCAAAATCCAGCCAGATCGTACCACTATATCGTATAGCTCCCATAGAAACAATCGGGTGAAATGCTTAGTATGAACATTTTGGACGATTTCAACCAAATTCACGAAAAATACATTTTTAATCGATCCCCATCTGTTCAAACTTTATAAAAATCGGACTACTATATCATGTAGCTAACATAGAAATAATTATCGATTAAAACCAAATTAAAGCAATATTCGTGACTGCAAGAGTATTTAAGCTTCGGCGATCCGAAGATAACCGTTTTTTCTTGTTTTTGTTTATGTTCTAAATTTGTTGTAGACCTTTCAGTGACTTTTCTTCTGGGCTTATCAGCAATAATTCTACAAATGATGTCACTGTTGCCAGAATTTGTTAGGAAATACTTAAAATTTATACACCAAAATTGTAGTTCTCACCTTTGCGAGTGTCCAGTTATTATTTGGGCTTGAAGTTGAGAGTTCAGAAAGAAACTAAATACACATAAATGGACATAAATGTTCCAGTTGAATGTGCTTTACAAGTTGGAAAAAACCTTTATGGCCAGCTAATGTCTTTAATGGCCCAAAAGGTTGGCCAACACACAATGGTGTATGGCTTTTTCTTAGCCAATTTTTAGCTGCATTAACGGAGGCTTTTCTAAGTACGTTTGTGATCATTGTTCCTACAAACTTTCAGCACTTCAAACGATCGGATTTAATTCTCTGCCACAAATCAAAATCAGCTTAATACCAATTTCCTTCAAATGGGCGTCCAGCTGTTTTTAGTGGACAATCGGGGCATTATTCTCTGTATTTATAAAACTCAAGTGGCTCCAGTTGAAAGATATGCATACACGATTTTATAATGCAGGCTGCCCTGTCTGCATTTTGCAATGCGAGTTTACCAAGCATCATTAACATAAATACAATATGTGAACGGAGGAATTGTAGAATTGAGGAATTGTGGAATTGTGAGTGAGTGAACTGAAGCTCTCATGTGCAACGCATGCCACATACACCTCAGACCAGATCAGAAGACCAGCTTTGGACCCTTTGAGGCAGTCACTCACCCACTTCTCAGCGGATTACATGTTGGAAAAGACTGCGTAGAAAACTCGCATTGATTTGAATTGAAATGAGAATGAAGAAGCGACGAACGGAATAACTCAAGATGTTGCTCATGAATCTTGCGTGCTGTTGATTTATATAATCACGTCGTTAAATAAGCAGGCAGATAATTAAATCTACTATTAAAATTCTTATATCAATTTCACAAGATCAGACTATTCTATTTTAGGTAAAAGACCCTTTTTCCATATAATATAGACTGATTAAATCGAAGTTCAGGCTTCAGATTTAGTTCCGGATCTTTAGCTTAAAAGTAGCTCAAGGAAAAAAATTTTGTATTCAATAAGAAATCTAATAGACCCTGTAATCTTCTTGAGTTCGTGTTCTAAATCAAAACACTTTCTTCTATTTTAATACACATATAAGCTGGATAAATTATATAAATTCATTTCATTTTATTTTAGTTAAACTTTGTTAGTTCGCTAAGATCTGAAATTCAGGTCAACAATTTATAAAAAATTTTGGTATATTAAAAAAAAATGTATATAAATAATAATAATAATAATAATAATAACAATAATAATAATAATAATAATAATAATAATAATAATAATAATAATAATAATAATAATAATAATAATAATAATAATAATATTAATAATAATAATAATAATAATAATAATAACAATAATAACAATAATAAACAAAATAATTTTAATTTAATATTCAAAAAAAATATAATAATAGCCAACTGTAATAAAACTTTAAAGCTCTTTTTTTGAGAAGAAATGATACAAGACTTTAACAATACATTTTTAATTAAAATGTTATTATTAAAAGTTTAAAGTTATCTTATTCTCAGAAGAAATTAGACAAGATTCCATAATATATTTTTAATGAAATTACCGCTATGAATAAAAATTACTATCAACCATTTAATGCCTTCAACAAAACACTCTCGACTTGAAAATCTGTTCTTTTCGTTGTCAGTGAACTGTTTTTGAAAAAGATTCTTTGTTGTTTTGGGTCAAACAATGTCAAGTGAAGTGAGGCACCTGTAGTGCGTATCCCACAGATACCGATACAACAATCAACGCCTACAAATCAAGTGAACGAATCCAAAAATGTTGGCTTAAACAAGCTGCCAAATTTGGATATTACCACATTTCATCAATCAGTTGCTGGCAACGTCGAATCGAATAAAGTATTTCAAAGATAAAAAATTCGATAAAATATCAATTTTTAGGCTGATCACAGACAAACAAGCAAAACAGACCCAGTCCAAATAATAACTATAAATTACTTGTACACTTCAGTTGTTGCCATTGTCTGGGAATTTATGGGTCTATTAATTCGGATGTATTGGGTTTATTTCTCTTTGCTGTTGACGTGACAAATGAGGCCGGATAAGTATCACGTTATTGGCAGACTGTTTGGCTGGAAAGTTTTAGGGTTTCTGGCCCAAGACTAAGCCAACGAGTTGGCCAAATGCCACTGTCTCTTGGCCGGATTTCAGTTGGCCTTTCCTTTCGCAACTCGACACTTTCTATTGGCACATTTACATTCTTAGACTTTCAGTTCAGGGAACAACAATCGGAGAAGGCTTTTCCCGTTTTGTATGTGTTTGAAGTATTTAGTTTTAGATTTCGAACAATATTAAACATTGAAAAAGTTTCCTGAAGCCTCACAATCCAATAAAATATATAAACCTAATATATACCGTAACCCATTTTCTAATTTCATATAAATTCATTTTGGACAACAAAAGCTACCATGGATTCCGATGCACCCGACGGTGATCAGCACGAGCAATTCGCTGCACCACCAGCCCCACTCACCTCTGGCATGGCAATCCCAGTGCCAGAACACGGTAGTATTGACCTCACCCCTTGTCCGAACTGCAGTCGCACCTTCAGTCTGAATGCACTGCGCAAACATGTCGTTGTCTGCGAGAAGATGGCCTCCAAGAAACGAAAGGTCTTTGACTCCTCCCGTCAGCGGCGCGAGGGCACCTCCCTCTCCACCTACGTGCTGCCCAAGAACTTCGGGCTGCCCAATGCGGAGAAGGCAGCGGGCTTGCACACACCACCTGGTGTGAGTCGGGAGTCCTCCTCGCTGGCCAGCGGCTCACAGCAATCGGTGAGTTTACACTTTGCCACAATCACAGAGTCCTGTTTAACAGCATTTCTTACAGGGCGCTGTGGCATCTCCTTTGGTCACACGTCGCAAGTCCAACGCGGATCTGGTTCGTTCCACGGCACGCGCCTCCATGCGCAAAGCCTCTAGCAGTGGATCACCAACAGCTGCCCCTGAGTGTGCTCCCGTAGCTCCACCGGCCGCATCACAGGCTGCTGCACCACCCGCTATGACCCGTGATCGTATGCGCTCCTCGGATCGTTCTCTTACAAAGCGCATCAAGGAAGCTGTCGGTGAGCGTTGTCCCCACTGTGATCGCAGCTTCAATGCCAAGGCCTATGATCGCCATGTCGAGTGGTGCAAGGAGAAGGCCATTCAGGCCACCATCAAAGCCGCCAACTCCAACGAGAACAGCAAGGCCAAAGAGCGCATGGAGGCACGCAAACAGTACAGACCGCCCAATCTCAAGTAAGAAATGCCCATACTCGAGATCCTTACACATATACACTTAAAACTCAGCTAAGTAACTTTGTATGAAGTTATTCATTTCATCAGGCTGAGCCCCATTAGGGGTCTTATGGCCAATTATTATTATTATTATCCATTTCGGGAGTTTTCAAACTCATTTGTAGCCTATTTTATCCTAAATTAATCGAGATGCGTGTCATAGTTTCCCTTAAATGCATTCTTCACTATTCTCCATTAAGAGCAAAATTACAGATCTTGAAAAAGAACCTACAGGAGCCACGGTGCCTATTGCCCTGCAAAGAACTCACACTTCATATGAATTTAGTTTAGTTTATCCCAACCAAATTTAATCAGGATTGTATCCCAAAAAATCCAACGGTCGAAAAAAGATTTGAATATGGATAAACTTTCCTTGAATATAAGGTATTATTGTAGACGACTGTGGAAAAAAAGAAAACTTAATAAGATAGTCTCCATGAGAAATGTAGTTGACGAAGGGAAGTTCCTTGGAACCCTCGTTCCACTCATCCACCATATTTGATGATAGAATGAGGATTTTATTCTGATGAAATATAGTTAAAACCTATTCTTAATTTATGACTCAAGTCTTACCGCAGTGACTGCCGATATTTGATGATAGAATGAGAATTTTGTTCTGTTGAAATATAGTTGAAACACATTCTTATTTTACCGCAGTGTACAAAGCTTACAATTTCCGTTACAAGCGCTTAAATATACTCAAGTGTGACCAGCACGTTGAGAAACATAATACCGAATTCGAAATCGAAAACTTAACAGACACTATCGATACTTATTATAAATGCACTTACTAATCGCTATCGGTGCGTTTCGCGACAAGAAATTCTGGCATATTTAATATGTCCGCCCATTAAAATTCAGCAAAAGTCAACAAACTTAGAATTGATCATACATTTTACTAGCTTAAATGTACCACAGCAATGATCACACGAAAACTCCACACATAAAGATCGTCCTGTTATTATAAAAGACCAATTTGCCTTCGAATGGAAACTAAGCAATCCATTGGTAAATTGGCTTGAATATTTATACACTTATGAATATTGAAATATTTGAATTTGACAGTTGACAGTTGACATTTACACTGTTTTTGCTTGAACACGTTAAACTGTTTGTTTTCAATTTCCATTTATTTTATTTCAGAACCAAACGCTCGCAGAACCGCGACAAATACTCACACGAGGAACAATACGAGGCTGAAATGGTGGCCCAAAAGCAGACTCAAATGTCGCTCTCGTCGATGACATCGTCCGTGCACAGTGATAAGTAAGTCTGAGCATTGAGTTCCTCTGACCTGTAGACTAGTCTAACATCAAAATTGGCCCCTCTGGCGTTGCTATGGTTGTCGTTGCTAACTCAAACCCCCTCAAGTACAAGTAGACATCGTGTAATCGTTGAAAAATGGTTACACCCACCGATACAAGCCCTAAAACGTTCACACTCCACACACCACAAAGCAAACCCTAAACCAACCTAACCGAACCGAACCTAACCAAAACCCAAACCCATCCAACCCAGCTTGCAACAAAGAACTGTACCGATACCGCCGCAATTGAAAGTGCCACGTGCCGGAGCACAGAAACCGTCGAAGGCAGCTAAGCTAACTGAGAACACGGTCAGTCTATGTATGCCCACTGAGGATGCCAGCAAGTTAATCCAGGAGCGAGCTGTCTGCCCTAATCCTAGGCGAAAGCATCGCGAATCCTCGTGCCAGGAAATCGACTTCACCGTAGAACGATTGCGTCGTAAGGCCACTACCGAATCTTTGCAGCTGGCAAAATTGGATTGCCTGGAAGCGGTGCCACTGCCTACGACCAAATCCCGCCGAGTCACGCCACGTCAGAAGCTTAAGGGCGTTGAACATTTGATCGCTGCTCCTCAGGCAGCCATGAAGTTTGAAGATCTCAATGGGTTGATCAAACGAAAAGGTAGGCTAGGGATCTTTGAGAGTCCAGAACTGTTTACTTCGTTCGTGGCTAGAATTGGTCATGCTCTAGTTGATTCTCAATCTCGATGGGTTACCGCATCTCCATGGCGTGCCTTAAGTTCATTTAGTTGATTTCATAATCACACTCCGAATTAATTACTGCAGAGATCAGCGAAGCAGTAAACTTCATTGTAGACCGATCCAGTCAGAGAGTAGTTTTTACGACAGTCTATAGATTCTTTTTTGTTCCATACGCTTGCTAACCCATTCAAATCCACCCTCAATCCGCACGCTGCAATCCTCTCAGCTGGAACAAATATATGTAATATTAAAATGAAGCTGGACGAGCATGATCTTAAGGTGTCTCCCAAACTCCGTTCGACCACGTCGTTGGTTCGTCAGGCACATCGTCGCATTAAGACGCGGGAGAATCCTTGTTTTGATCTGCGCTCCTTAGAACCGCCGAAAGCCTTGAGCTCCCTTGATCTGTCCGCCAAGGAAATTATCCTCGCTGGGGATCTTGACAAATTTGATCTATTGCCAGCCCCAAAGCCTTTTGGCCAGAAAAGCAAGAGTGTTACATACTCCGGATCGGAAGATGAAACTAATTCATCACCTTGTGGGGAAATACGTATCAGACTGGAGACAAGCACCATCCACACCATTTGCCGACCCAAGAATCGGGCCAGTCTGCCCGCCATTATGAGCACCTCGGAACCCATGCGAGCTCTGCCACAGCCGGAAATTAAAGATCGGGAGGAATTCAAGCTTCCACTTCTGGAACCCGTCGAGGCCCCAAAAGAGTACTATAAAGAGAACCCCTTTGAATTGGACGAGGATTTCGATTTGGACTTCGATGATGCTGACCTAGAGATTGACCAGTTACTTAGCAAAGCCAAGCTGCTGGAGCATCCCAACGATGATGATGATGACGACAATGCACTGGTAGAGCTCGACAGCGGCGACGAAATCGAGGAGCCACAAAAAGAACCTACGAAGCTGCCATCTCTACTAAAGCAGCCAACAAACGTGAGCAGACGCCTTGTCGTCCTGGAGCAGGATGAGGAGGATACCATGTACATCAAGGCACCGTCCTCACCCTCCAGAAAGTCGGCTCGATCTTCAGCCAGCACTCGGGAATGCACTATCATCAATAGGTTTGTTACCCACACACACACACAATCAACACATACACCTCCCATTTCAGACGACAGCCAAGCGACGCACAGACGGATGAGTTAGCCTAATCCACAGCCTCAGATCTCAGTGTTTTATATGATCTCTTTTCTCTATTTCGCCCTTGTAGCGGCATCAGTCCTCTTACTAGCGACAAGTACGATCCTTTTGTGTCCGCCAAGCGTCAGCTGGAGGAGCTCTGCTCACCCAACACGCCACCCGACAGCGAAACGCCCACAGCCACACCTACCAACATCACCAATACACGCACACCCACATCGACCATGTCAACTTCTTTGACCGGCACACTCGGAAAACCACAGACGACACCGACAACTGCTGCGAAGACCACGCCCACTTCCAACTTTCGACGCACTTCATCCCTGCGTGGACCGCGTCGCACTCCACTGCTGCCAAGTCGTCCGCTTTTCGCCACCAACTACCGTCCCACCATCCAACGTGGTCTTTCCGACGAAGGTCCCATCTCCAACAACTTCCTCAAACCAGAGGAGTACGATGAGATGCCAGTCCGAGCTGCCTGTGGCAATGACTTTCATAGTCCACGTGTTGTGCGTCGTGACACGAGCGCCTCTAACCGCAAACAGCAGCTTAAACTGCCGCTAGGTGGCGCCACTGAGCCAACAGAAAACATATCCAAGCAACCGTCTCGCAGCGTTGCCAAGACCGACTCCTTGGCAGTGTTCCTCAAGTATGAACACGAGTTGGAGCAACTGAATGCGAAGGCCGCGGAGGTGGCAGCGACCACCAAAGAGCTGAACAGCAAGGAGCTCAAGGACAAGAGCAACAATTTGAGCAAACAGAACTCGGCCAAGAATCTAACGATTAATCCGAGCAACGCACAGCTGCCTCCGCTAACGACGCCCGTGTGTCCGCCAACACCGAAGGAGAACAACGAGAATCAGGCGCATAACTTCGCCACGCCATTGAGGCTAGAGCCCATTAGCAAGCCAATGACTCCGTCGCAAAGTAGTGGCAACAATGGAGCACCCATTAAGCTGGAGAGCATCTTTGGGGGTAATCGTTTGGGGGATTATATTGATCCCAAGCTGATCAACCCCTGTGATAATCTGCATGTGCAGCAGTCCTCCACGGGGTCATCTTCCAATGCCAGTTCGACTCCGCAGCAGCTTTCCCAGAGTCGCAGCAGCTCCCAGTCGACAATTACGATGGGTCAGGAGCAGCGACGTCACTCCGGTGACTCGCGTAATCTTTTGAAGCGTAAGATGCGCCTGGGACGCAATCAATTTCTGTACGATGCGTCACCCGAGGAGGCATACATCTCCTCGGGCAGTTGTGCCGACGATGAGGCCAATCGATCCTCTCTGGAGTACGACGAACAGTGCTGGCAACAGCAACAGAAGCAGCTGCTCTCGAATCCACTTGGCATGCCGTTGACCATGCCAAATATGCCACAGCTACCGGCGTTTGATGACTTTGATTTCGAGGAATTTCTCTCATCATTCGAGAACGAGAATGATGAGGAGCAATTTCCTCTGTTTCGGGATTGTCGTGAGTTTCTACTGAATCGCACAACGAGCCGACATCGCTCGTTCCAGAAGGCGACTTCCACAACGACAGCGACACCACCACCGCAAACACAGTCCCAGACTCCGACGCAGACAAAGACCCAGACTGCGATACCAACTCCGACGCCAACAGCCACACACAGAGCGGCGCCAAGTGGCAAGAGCTCACAGCTTATAATGTCGCCAAATACTCCTTCACACTACACGTCCACGCCTACAACTAATGAGAGTCACGCCCACAGATCCGATTCGTATATATCAAGCAGTGGTGGCTCCTTTAAATCTCAAGCAAATAGCAGTGGATCCTATAAGACACCAGCACACAGTAGTGGCTCCTACAAGACACCGATGACTAGCAGCGAGGAGAAGATGCAACGACAGCCTTCAAATGCCTCTGGCCATATGGAGAGCTTCCAGAAGTGCGGCGATGAGTCGCAGAAACGTGAGATCTTTATAAGCATTGAAACCGAACCAAATGCTCAAGGTCATTCACCCATCTCTCCAGATTCACTGCGTCACATGGTGGGCAATGCACAAACGCCCATCGATGTCCTACACATTGAGAATGGCAACGAACCGGAACATGCTAAATTCAGCAAGATTAGCGACTCTGAGGATCATCTCGATGCTGAGCTCGACGATGAGACTAGCCGTGTTCACTACAAGAAGCGGCTGAACTCAACGGCGAGCTCAGCAACGACCATGTCAATGCCAATGCCAATGCCCAATGTGGAGGCAAACAATGCTAAGAATGTGATTGAGAAAATGCGCAGCGATTTTAAGCAGTTTGGCGAAGAGGTGGGTGCATCCATGCGACGAGATATGTTGCAGCGGAAGGAGCAACAGGCCCAAGCCCAGCATGATTTGAAGGTTAACACGCCATTGACGCCATCACCATCTGGGGATTCGGACGAGCTGAGCAGCCTCGATGGATATCCCATGTCATCCTCACAGTCATCGCGTCGAGGCGCTAGCTCCAAGCTCAGCTCGGACTCGGCGTACGGCAGGTGAGTTTATTGAGGCCTTTAACCAATTAAACGTAGTCAGTTGGTGTGAAGAATCCATCTGCAAGGGAATAACAATATTAATAATAATCAATCTTTCTTTAAACTTCTCTCTACTCCTGCAGTAGCAACTCTCCATACAGTCTGTCACGCCAGCGGTCAGGAGAACAGTCAAACAGCGCACAGCGTTCACAGAACCAAACACGTCCACACACAGCCAGTGGGGCAATGTCAGGCAAACACAGCAATGCCATGATGGATGCCTCGACGCAAGCGCAGAGCAATTATGGCACACTGAAGGCTCGACAGAGATTATTTGGTGGAGGCGGTGGCGATGGTCCTGCCGAATTTTGTGCCGAGTACTCTAGTAGCAGCTCGGAGCATTCATTGCCTGTGGTCGTGGCACAGCAACAGCAGCAGCAGCAACAGCAACATAACTCAAATTACAATTATCAACAGCAACAGCAGCAATCTCAAATGCAGGCAGCCTACAACAACAAGGACAACATTAACAACAACTACGACAAGAACATGAGCATGCACAACAACAACAACAATTCTGTTAACAATGGTATGACACCTACAACATCACAGCACTCACTGGCGAGCAACAATTCGAATGGATCCTCCAGCATGAGTGCGAGTATGAAAATGTCCAAGTTCTGTCATGAATGTGGCGCCAAGTTCATCATAGAGCACGCCAAGTTTTGCATGGATTGCGGCGTCAGACGCGTCGTTATCTGAGCTCAACTAAGAACTAATATTTAAAAGTTGTTTACACGTAAAGTAGTCCCACAGATACACACACACACAGACTACGAGTTGGAACTAACATGTTGGCTTGGCAGAATTCGGTAGTGGAAACAGTGAAAGGTCTTATACCAAATGTAGTTATTACATACAATTTGTGAAAGCATTATATACCTACATAAATAACGTACACACACAATTATGTATATATAGGCTGCTTAAATATATTTTAATAATAAACTAAAAAATAATGAAACAAAACGTTTGACAGGCAATATTAATTATATAACAAGAAGTTTGACATTTTTCAAATAGTTCATGATAATTACGAATAAAGTTTGTCTTTTATTGAACGAAACATAAAAAAATATTATAACCGTGTTGTTGATTAACAAAGACTGAACAAATTTTAATAAAAAAGCGTTGAAAGCACACAATTATGGAAGAAAATACCTAAAACAATCGAAATTATGTACGAACATTTTCGAAATTTAACTCGATCACACGTTCTATTTGTAATCGTTTACTAATATAATAGACACTGCTTAATTATAATAATATTTAATATGAGCACAATATTTAGCTCGACTTTATTGAGTTGAAAATAAATGAATTTGCTTCACTTATATTTACATACTTCAAATCGTTTCATTTCATACTTGAGCCCTGTTTTCATAATGTTGAATATTTCTAGTTTAAAATTAAAACATTTTTCCAATTTTCTTCTTTTATTCACAGCAATTTGATGCAAATCGACAGTCAAATACTTACGTTACTTCATAGTTCAAAGAGGTCTATCAATAGATTCTGTTAAAGGGATTCATTTGTTTTGTAAACATTAAAATACTTTTATTAAGTTAAACTACCAACTTTAAACTTGACTTATTTATTTCTAACTCTACATAATGACCGATGAAGAGGTCTGTTGAGTGGATGGTTGATCATATTTCAGCATCATCATGTGTTCAGCTATCTAAAAATCGGTGACTAACATGTGTCATAATCTGTCTTGCTACCTCAGTTATTCCAGCGTGAGAATTAATGTAAAGAATATTGCATATTGTTTTATCAAAGGCTGAACTATGTGCCTTTGCGATGGGTTCTGAAAAGGACTGGAAACGAACAATGCCCCACAGTGTCCGATCTATTGTTACATACACCATGGCCATGGCATATCTGGGACTGGACCTAATAGAAATCTCTTGGCATGCACCTTCTTTATTTTCCGCATCCATGGAACCTAGAACCCCAAATACCACATTCAAATGAGGCCCGGAGACTGCCATTATGGCAGAGTCATCTTCAGCTTTTATGGGATGTGCCTTGATGGTGGCACTGGGAAGATGTTTTTCAAAAAGTACTTCACTCCAAACAACTTTTGTGGTTTTTGTGGCATTTAGAGTGGAAAGATCTATATTTAAAAGTTCCGACCAAAATTGACGACTAAGAAAATTCAAAGATACCGGCATGATGATAGAACACAAAGTTGAGAGGTTGATACTGATAGTTAATATCTTTAATTGATAAAAATAAAAAAAAAAATTACAAGCATCAAGCTTAAACATATATTGAAACATTTGTGTGAAAAAATTAAAAATTAAAAGATTCTTGAAATTCTATTCTTGAGCCTTCATTTAGAATGACTTTAAACTTAAATCTTCATAAGGATCAATATCGTAGATTTTTCTACTAAGAACAGGTTTATATAGTTTACATTAGATCAAGGTAAATTGTAAACTTACTGCAGCTGCATCAAAGTTTGTATTGTAAACACAGCTACTGATGATCCACAGTGGGCTTGAATGGAAAGGATTCCCTCGGTGTTGCGCAGCGATAAACTTTCCAGATTAATGGATGAATCAGTCGTGGAGCTGCTGATATCTTGTGACGACTCTGTCTCATCTGAGCTGCTGACTTCAACTGTAATATAAAATTAATAAATCGACACATGTTACAAATAATTAAAATCACTTACTTGTATTGCTTGGCATGGATACACAAATGTCTTTGGGCATTTCTGCATACCAAGGTATGAATTCATCATCAAACTCCTCTTCCTCGATTTCCTCCAAATCTTTTAAGAAATTTGGATGACGGGGTCCGCCTTTCTTCTTGTACACATAGTTGCCATGTTGTTTGCACTCATTGATTATGTAAAGAAAGTCACGATGATGACGCAGTGTGACCGGGTTACCAATGAGTATCATCAACGACTTGGCACGCGATAGAAGCACATTTATACGCCGAGGATTGCGCATAAAGCCCATTTTTGAGAAAGACCTCACTAGCGTTGCAATTATAATGGCCTTTTCACGTCCCTGGTATTTCTCTACACTGCCCACTTCCACATTCAAATATCCATGGCGGCGCAACATATCAACAATCAGTCTGCATTGGCCCAAATAGGGAGCTATTATTCCTATATCTTCCTGATTCACACGGACACCATCTCCAAGCCCATTCAGAAGTATATTTTTCACGTACCAGAGAACTACTTGGGCCTCCAGGGCGTTTACCGAGCTGGTAGATTGCAACTCTCTCTGTGTCACACCATGCGTGGCCTGGAATATAATGGGAAACTGCGGATTGTGCAGAAAATTCCATTTGGAAGCCAGATTAACCTCGTTTGGTGGAGCCTTTGGTATCAGTTCACCGTTATAGTAGAGTGTGTTAAACAATTCAACGATTTCCGGATGAGATCTGTAGTTGCGACGAAGTCTAGTCTGCAATGTCTGATCATAATTGCCATTCGGGCTCAGAGCATAGAAATCACTGCGCAGTAGTCGCTCCATAAGTGAGTGTCTTAGTCCCAAAGTAGCAGCCCGATTGCTGGTAATGATTGCGCTCAGTTGCTTGTGATCCCCGGACAATATCACGTGGCATTTATCATTCTGTTTTATGCCCATGATACCAACCAGAGTCTCTGGCTCCATGGAGGCACCGGCTTCATCAATGAATACGTGTGTGAAGAAATTAAATTTCCCCAGATTGTTAGTGACTAGACGTCCCACAGTGCACAGAGTAGAAACAATAATTCCAAACTGGCGTAATGTATTCACTCCTAAATGCTCATATATGCGTTTGGAGCAATTCGAATTACATAGAAGCAGAGGATGCACTGAATCTAATCCTTTGGCGAAGATGGAACGTGAGAAAAGACGAATTATCTGATTATTGGGCTCCACATCCTGAGTAATAAGACGTGACACTCTAGCTCGATAAGCTATTTGGGTCTGCAATCGTTGATTACCAGCAAAATACTCGCATATTTTCAAGGCAATTGTGTCACAGGCTGAGTTCGAACTGGCGGCTACAAGAATGCGACTTCGAGGCTGGAGAAGACGCAACTGTAGAATGGCCTCAACAATGGTGGTGGTCTTGCCAGTGCCTACAAAAAAAACAATTTGTATTTATTTTGGATTAAACCTTTTTTGTGCACAAACATTATTTATAATAGTGAAGAAAGTACACCATGGGATACCAATAGTTTACATCTATATCACTCACCTGGTGGTCCGAATACTATGTAAGGAGCTTGAGGATTTGGACCATTGACAATGTGCTTTACAGCCTGCAGTTGTTCCGCGTTGTATGCAATGCTAGCATTTAATAGTTCCAAGTTGGGTAGTTCGTAGGCAGCTGGAATCACTGCCAGCGGAGACTTGATAGGAAACAAATAGCGGCGCACCACTGGATTTTCTTTTAATAACTGCATGGCTCTATACATGAAACGTATTGGTGTACGACGAGATCGAATGATGACATAAAAAGATTGTGAAAGAATTTCATCGCCAGGAAATTCGTGGGGTTTGAATAAAAGTTGAACGTTCTGGCGCGTCACCTGGATAAGGCAGGCGACATGACGGCGCATTGGGTCCTTCAGGTGGAGATCCTCGTGCTTGTGTGGCAATAGTGCCATGATTGGATTCTTTGGCAGTGGTTCAACCAGTAAACTCTGCATCGGTACAAGCACTACTTCATCCAAATAAGGTGACAGCACATCTTCCGGATTGAATTCGGTATCGGCTACCAACATAAAGTTGTAGCATAATTTGTGAACTTTTGTGAGTGTGACGTTCGGCTGAATTAATTGTGCATACAATTGCATAGTGGACACATCTTCGATACTTAGGAGTTTGGTAAGCACAGAGCATGCATTATCATAGTCAAGGCATTGCGTCTGCATGTATGCGTCAAAAGTTGTATCCTCTTTAGAAAGACTTTCATTTGTAAAATTCACATTTAAGGCTTGCAACATCTGCTCATGGGGATCATAGTACGCCAAGATACGCATAATTTTCAAAAATCTGAAAAGCAAAAGCTTATGTGAACAAAGTAATCGCCAATACTTTACATTCATGGAGAGCTATGAACCACAACACGTGAACTAAGCGACGAAGTGCAAATTTCTTATACGAATTTCACGTTTTTATTAACACCCTCTGCAAGAAAATAATTTCATATTCACTCACCTTTTTTCCTGGGCTTCTTCATCATCGTCAATTGTCTGGCTATCGTCCTCTGTATCGGTAAACTTTGTTCCCAACGCTAAATCTTCAACCATCCAGTGAGTCACCATGCCGGCCATTTTCGACAATTGAGCGTTCATCTTCTTTAATATGCAAGTCACTTAATAAAAAAACACACCATTGAAAAGCACTTAATTACCGAATCCAATAGTTGCGTTGCGTTTGGTAGGTTTATTTAACATAGAGCGTTAAATATACAAATAGATTATACGTAAGTACGTACGAATAAACTTTAAGCACGTAGACAAACCAAATTTCACGAAAAAGACACAAATAAAAGACGCTGTGTTGAAAGTACCGTTACAGGAGTCATATGGTACCAAGAATTATGGCGGCGATCGCAGACAACTTCACGTATTCAGCGAATGGTATTTTTCGAAATAGAAATTATGAATGCTGTCACACTTTTGACGACTAAGCCTTTACCAACTGAACCAACTTTATACCCATTTTTCAAAAGTAATTTAATTTTTAAGTAACCGTTAAAAAATAACAAAGAAAACTGTGCGCACTTTAGTGCTACGTTAAATATACGGCGCCAAGGTGTTTAGATAAATTGTGTGACTGTTCAACACTGTTAATGCAATATTACTTATCGATATAACTTATCGATAATATGCCTTATTTACGTTTTGTGGCATTGCTTATTTTTCATTTGCTATTATGATTTTGGAAAAACTTTCTGTAGACCAGCGAATGAAAACACAAAATTTTGTGCATATGTTGCAAAACCGTGAGTCCGGCTATACTCGCTACAAGAAACTCAGTCAAAGAGCTCCCCTGTCATATGAGCGGGAATTCTACAAAGCGATCACGCCGTGCCTGACGATTGCCATTGCAATTCCACATGTGTACCTGCGAAAGTTTACTCCGGATGGCAGCAAGCTGTTGGCATTTTCCCATGATCAACGTTCATGCATTGGTGAGTTTAAATAACCTGCACTATCTCGCTATCAAAATTACCACCCAGTTTCCTCTCAGTGTTCGCGTACAACGGATACGGATCGGCGCGAGTGGGTCAACTCTTAAGTGAGGCGGGAGTGGGAAGTGCAGAAATATACGACAGCCCATACAACACTCAATTAAGGTCAAAGATATTTGATCAGATATTCGAAACAAAGTATGTGCTGCGTCTTTGCCAAGGCGACACGTCCCGTTTTTATCTGCATCGTGAGTTTAGTGTTTTTCTCGAGGATGGTCGCTATGTTCTTCTTGCGGGCATGTGCATCCTCAACGGTTGCAACTTACCTACCTCCGATTATGAGCGTTATCCAGACATCTTCGACCAGCTCGATCCGTTTTCGTACATATTCTTTGTGGTTGACCTGGAGAAGGGCATCGTCACTGATGAAGTGCAGTTACCGCTAGATTCCATCTGCTTGTCCCATAATCACGGCATCTCCATAAATGGGAACACCATAGCAATTCTATCAAGGCTGCGCCAGGCAATTTATGTCTACGAACTGGTGGACGGACGACTTATTAAAAATCAGCACGAAATCGGACCCAGGCCGCGAGACTGCGCTTTCCAGATAGCATTCCATTCGGACATGTTAGATATCAACACCCTGCTGCCTATAACCCACATCAAGCAACGAGTACTGAGCTTTCTGTATCGCCAGATAGAGCCAGATACCCCTCAAGCCGGTCAGAAGTATCAAGAGTTTTACAAAAACTTTGATTTTGTGAGTACCAAATTAAAATGTCCATACCGCAAAATATATCCCAATCTATTTTTCAATTTCTGCAGATAGAAAACATGGTTATTGAAAAAATGCAACTAGTTGACAATGATCTTCTTTTATTGAGATACGAGAAGCGATCCAAGGACTCGGATGATGCACCGATTCTGCCGACAGGAGAACAACAGCCCAAGCGACGTCTATATGTATTTTATAACATGACCAGCGAAGATGTGGTTGGTGTCTACCAGGATGATTCTGTAGATCTGCTTCATATAGTGGTGCAGTTCTATGACAAAATGTGTAATGTTAGATCGCTGCAAACGGGCGATGCACCTTCATCGCCTACACACTATTTTATGCGGCAAAACTGTATGAATCCTAACAAGGCGACACCCTTTTTGCGACAGGCAGCTCTACGATTCAATCCCAGTGTTCCCGTCAGCACGCAGAGTTTCTCCACCTCGCCATATCTTAACTACAACATGTTCTACTACGATGACAGGCTGATTTCTCCTTTGGAACGTCCCAAGACCTGCTCTATGGAACCTATAATGTTCCGAGATCGGGAAACAAATCTCATCAAGTTTCGTTTTAACACCAAGGCACAAAGACCGAGCAGCGCTATGACCCCTCGGGAATTATGTGCGTTTATTTGCCATCCATTTGAGCCGCTGGTGCTCAGCATTCAGAAGGTTATGCACGTTTATGCGTATAAATTGCACATATACAACCACGGTACTAATGTGGAGCAGTTTTTCAATTAGTTTCATTTCTAATGTGATATATTATCTGTAAGACAAACATGTAAATTAAACACACAAATGTCTATAGTATTCTTTTGTATCAGTGTTATTAAAACTTGTTACAAATATTCATTACAAATTTAAAGTTTGGTTTTAATACGATAGTAAATGTTTCGGCAAGATTTCCCAATCGAATTGGGATTCTGGGTTTTAAGCGACCCATCAGTTTAAATAATATGTTAAGTGTTACCAAATTAGTTAAAATAAATAGACACCCTGATTTCATTGCATAAATCAGCTTAGGCCGATTATAGTTTGTTTAAAACAAAGCATCGATTGTTGTAATAATAATTAATGATTTTAACATTTTTCAATGCTATGCTGAAATCAATGCTGACTCATATCAGAACTAATCTTAATCCGTTTTAGGAGTCTCCCTCATGTTATCGCTGTTCGAAGCGATACCAGGTTGTTGATATTCGATAACTCAAACAAAATCCATGTTATCGTCAGCTGTTGTTGACATGAAGCCGCTGCGCACATTAACTTAAATTTTAAATAGTAATAATATTAAATAAAATGAGCGAATCACAAGAAGCTCCTCAAAGTGATGATTCCAGTGAAGTATTAATTGAAGAAATCGATAGTAACGATGTCCCCGAAAACGAGTTGGCGCAATTTCAAGTGACCGAACCTTTGCGAATCGTTGAAATACTTGACTGTAACAGCGATGAAGCACCGGGAACCTCTGACGCTGCTCAATCGGCAGAGGAGGAAGGCGCGTTAATAAGACGCTATGTGCAAGGCGTGCAGTGTTTAGAGTTCCCGGACTTTTGCACCAAACTTGAACCCGGCGATGAAGAAGACGACGAGGAGGTGGAGGAAGTGGAAGTGGAAACTAAAGACGATGCAGGTGATACACACCAATCCGAGGCCTCCACGAGCGCTGCAGCGGCTGCGAAGCGGTCTCATCCGACAAAGACGCAGTCCGCAGCTGGGCGTGCTGGAACTGGTGGTGGAGGTGGAAGTTTGGGACGACGCAGCCAGCTAAGTGCTGCTCTGTTGGGTCTCATGGGCGAGGCGAATCTTTCGTTTGCCTATGGACGGTATGACACTGCTGAGCGCATATGTATGGAAATCATTCGACAAAATCCGCTGGCAAGTGAGCCATTCTATACGCTGGCTGAGATCTACGAGAATCGTGACGAGGTCAAGTTCCTTCACTTCTCCACAATAGCTGCACATCTGAATCCACAGGATCGCGATATGTGGATACGCATCTCGGATTTACTTGTGCAACAGGGGCATTTGGCGAGAGCCCGTGTCTGCTATACTAAAGCCATTAAGGTGCTCCATAAAGACTACCTGCTGCGACTGCGGAAGGCACAGCTTCTGGAGCGGATGGGCGAGACGAATGCGGCAATGTTTACCTACTTAAAAATGCTTCCTTTGATGCCGCCAGATGAGTGGAATCTGTGTTTAACCACTGGCAAAAACGTGGCTCGATATTTCCATGTGCTGGAGAAGCACACAATTGCGCTAGAGGCCATGGATGGGGCATATAGTGTCTGTGGAGCACGCTTCACCCTCGAGGACCTCAACATCTACCTGGAGCTGCTCATATTGAATAAACAGTATGTGAAGGTTCTACGATGTCTGCGAGAACGAACCAAGTTGGACCTGGAGACAGAGCAAGACGAGATTGAGAGCCTAGAACTGATCTACTTCTGTCATGTACCCGACGACTTCATACCCGAACTCCGGGCCAAGCTCTGCGTGAGCCTCATCCACATGCACGCCCATCACCTGCTGGGATATCTCGTACAAAATGTGCAAGAGCACATAACACCCACCGTGGATCGCGTCGAGCTGTACATGGACATAACTGAGGCTCTGATGCAGGAGCATAAGTATGCTGAAGCCATTGCCCTGATGCGACCCATCACCGATGGCGACTCCTTTGAGTGCCCGGCATTTGTTTGGCTCCGTCAAGCCGAGTGCCTGCGTCAGATAAACCGCACCAACGAGGCCATTCAAAGCTATGCACGTGTCGTCCAACTAGCGCCATACTGCTACGAGGCAAAGTTCACGCTGTCGGCTTTGTTGAAGCAGCAGGGCAGGCAGGAGGAGGCGGTCAAGGCCCTCGAACAGTCTGGGGAGCAGGAGGGGCAGCCCTTACATGCACGCCTACTCTACGAAAGATGCGTAATGCTTCAGCAGATTGGCCGCATTGAGGAGTTCATAGACATAGGATATGTCCTCCTTAGCCGGCATTCAATCAAGCTCAAAAACCGTGAGGAAATGATGGCAGCGGCCAACGGAGGCAGTGCCTACAACGCTGAGGGACTCAAGGCGATCCTGCTCATGCGAAGCTTGGCTGCAGATGTTACTGGAACCGCGGAACAGGAGCCACAGGTATGTCAATAACGGGAATGGTAATATCAAGGTGTTTACAAAAAAACTCATATTTACTATAAGGTACAGGGTGACTCAAAGTGTATAATTTGGTTTTAAATGATTTTTAAGTAGTTTTTTTTAAGAACTACGACGAGCAGAAGACCGCTTAAAGAAATAGACTACTCTTGTTAAGATCTAAACTTTCTATTAAATAGTAAGGAAAAACAAGAGATTCTTTCTTTGCCAGAATGGGGTATGTAATAAATGTAATTCCTTGAGTTACGTTGAGATATCTCAAAAAACAAAAATTTGTTTATATAACAAAATTATTAACAGTGATCAAAGAAATCATTATACAGTGCCGTAGCGTGCCTTGACTGGGCCCTTGATTGGGGGCCCTTATGAAATGCAAAGATTTATATTCTTTATAATTACTATTTTTACTTATTAATAATTTTCCAAACTCTTCAAATTAAATGAATACTCTCCTTTTTTTGGCAAACTGATTTGTTGAATCACATCTAGGTGACGTAGGTTTTTTAGACACATTTGTGACCCCGGGGGCTACGACAGATAAGGCGATTTCTACCCCGCCGTTCATAATAGAATTAATATTTGTCAAATTGCTTTAACAAAATTTATAAGTTTGGGGGTTGTCCAACACAATTATTTTCAATTTGTTGTGCGTCTTGTTTGAGATTAAACAAGACTGAACTGTGTCAAAAGTTATAATTGGGGGTTTGAGCATATTATAATTGCTCATTATAATCACAAACAAATTTCATTTGAAATGTTTATAATCAAGTTAATTTATGCGTTTTATGTCGACTAGAAGCAGTTACACATGCATAAGAAAAAATCGTATTTTAATCAAAGTAAAATTATAACGAACAATTAATTAAATGAATGTTACAAAAATGTGTCAAAAATCGCATTAAATGAAGATTAATTTTCCCTGTTTTGCTTGACAGGATTCAACAAAGGTCACCAGTACGGAGAGCTCTGATCTGACCATTAAGAACGAGTACGATCTGTTTTTGGAGCTGATACGCACCGCGTTTAACCATGGAAAGTATAGTGCCATCGAGCGGATCTGCTTTGCCATGGTGACCACCAAGCGGTTCACCTACTACCACTATGAGATTGAGCGCGTCATGATCTTGGCCTGCTTTTTCAATCGCGACTGTGCTATTGGTTTCTCCTACCTGCGTGAGCTGATTGCCAAGCATCCGGAAAATTTTAATCTCTGGAATTTGTTGTCGCTGATGGTCCAGCAGGGCGACGAGGTGCGTTACTTCCGCTACACGCGACGCCTCCTGCAGCGACATCCGTCAATTACACAGTCGACTCGACTGTTTTTGGGCCACTATCACCTCAACTGCAGCTCGTACAAGTATGCGCTGAACGTATATGTGCCCATACTTCGGGAACACCCTCATCCACTGGTCGCGCTCTCCATAGCCGTTGTCTTTAATCAGCTGGGGCTCCAGAAGAAAGTGCTCCGCAAATCGGCAGCTGTCGCCCAGTCGGTGGCATTTGCCCAACGTTATGCGGAGCTGCGTTGTGGTGACAGGATTGACAGCGATTGGGATGTTCCTTCATCGTGTGCCGCTCAGCAGGAAATATATTACAATATTGGACGCATCTATCATCAGGCAAACATCCTTCATCTTGCTACCGAATACTATGAACGTGCTCTGGCCGTACAGCATCCGCTAATAAAAAAGCACGAACAGATTCTGGGACTGCAGCACGAGGTGGCGTTCAATCTGCATCTCATCTATAGCGCCAATGGTAATATGTGGAAGGCACGACAGTGCTTAATGCGCTATTGTGTGGTATGAGAGATCTCCCAAATACCCAGTACTTCTTGTAAGTGTCGCAGACTCGTATTCCAAATTACTCACTCAAATTAACATGGGCGGGAACGAAGTAATCTTTAAAATGGTTAGAACTCAATAAATTTGGAGCTGTAGACGGATTCGAATTCAATATCAGTGTAAGGCCCAAATATTTAACGCTAGAGAGCTGCGTTAGAGGAACTCCTGCCAGAAATATATTAGGAACAGTTTTAGACGTTAATGGAAGTCATGTGCACTGACTTTTCCTTGGAGTCGAAGCAAATCTCTTTTCGGCGACAACTAAAACACAACGCAACAGTGTCATTCGAAGCTCGCATTAAGATACAGTCTTACTTCACAAAGTGCTGATCCAACCAACATGGAAGTATGGAATTTCAGTTTGGTGTACAGCTGCTTCATCTCTCATCAAGATTCAGTCGAAAGAAAATAAAATTTTCAAGCGTATTGCAGGAGTTTATCCTTTCGCTAGGCATGTTGACACTCGGCGAGATCTAAAGATAAGCTCCTCTTTCACTAATCAACACATTTTACGTTATTGTTACATAAATAAATAGGTGTATTTTGACGGGATCAATTTTCAGAGCGCACACTTCACACATAAACTTTTATACAACAGTCACAGATAATTTTAGCCGTCTTTTTAAGTTTTAAGAAATTAAACACTTCAATAAAAATTAAAATCTTATAAAAAAAATGTAGATATTTTATAGGCCAGTTCGTCCGAACACAACCTCAACAACAAAGCAAGCGTACACTTCAAATAAGTGTCAGGTCATGGTTTATAGAACTAAGACTGTTTCAGATTTTTTTGTTTTTTTTTAAATCAACTTTTTATATTGCAGCTAATGTGAGATAGCAGATTAGCGCGAATTATTTCTGCTGTTCTTGGAAGAATTCAGAGCATGTACAAACCATTAGTCTCAAACTGCTCGTCGATGAACATGGCAGTGCTTCTCCGTTCAACGTCGTCAATGGAAGGTCATTTGGTAAATGAAGAAGCTTCTTCGGATTCCGGTGTGTCTCTATATTCACCGTGCTCATCGCCACATACAGAATACGATAGTCTTGGTTCCACATCTAGACGGACATCTGGTTACTGGAGTGAAAGCTCAACTATTTCGACGACTCACCCAATAATTGAACCACAATGGTCACTGGTCAACTGCGACGAGCACTGGATGCGTATTATTTGTCCCGGTCTTCAGACAATTAGATGGAAATCGTTCTGTTGGTTTCAAGTTCGTGGGGTCACAGAAGAGGAGAAACTGCGCTTTGTCGAGATTTACCCATGTGCTGGGCGTCAGGATGTTCTTGAGGTAAATGGATCTTTTGTCCGTGAACCAAGGCGTCTTTATGCTGGAGACATTATCTGCGTAGTGGGAACGCATCGTTGGGAGGTTCGCAACGACATCGCTTTAATAAACGTAGACTAATATTAACTAATTATGAGTTTTAAATACCAAATATACAATTAAAAATAAAAATGATACAAATGTGAATTACTTTGGTCAGTAACCTCAAGACGGTTGTATCTTTTGGCTCTCCAAATGGTCCGAAAAGAATAATCCATTGATTCGCTTCTGGTGAACGCGAATGCCACTGCGAGTACATTGTGAGGTTCGAAGCGTTTTTTTTTTTAGCCTATCTGGGTTCATTTGACCTTCGCCCAACAGCAGCGCAAACCATTGTCTGTTGCAGGTGTAATGGTACTTCAATTTCTTAAATCATTTAATGAAATGTTGCTGTTTTCTGATTATATTAATGATTGATTGATTTATCGTCGCGTTTAAAAATGTTTTTCTAAACCACACTTCCAATTCGAGTGACGGACCGTACATCCGTTGTTGGTTTTGAATATTCGATTTGAAAACAAAAGCATCAAGCATCGATTGCCAAAGCAGTATCGATAGTTTTACTAAACGCAATTTAATAACTCACGGTCACCCTTATTTTGGCTCTGGGAAAAATGAAGACAAAATTAGACTATTTGAATTCCAATGCTTTTATTATTGAACGAATGGGATTTAGTTATTTTTAATTATCAATTTGTGCTAAAGTAAACATATTTTAAATACGTTATGGCGTTTTTTATGCCTATTTTAAAGACGAAATTTCACCAGTTAAGAATTAGTACGAATTGGTGCGAGACTTTAATGCCAGTTTAAAAAACTATTCGATATAAATTTGAATCGATGAATCGCGACTATAATAGAATATCGAGGCATCGATTCTGAAATCGATTTAAGTTCCAGCTCTATTGTTTAGGAGAATGAGAGAAGCGGAATCTTGTTTCGCGTAATTTTCTATTGTTGATTTTCATGGATGCAAAATGCAGAACTCCAAGGCCAAAATGGACGAGCTTAAGACAAGGTTCATGGATATGCTGCACAAACAGGTGACTGATTAATGTACTCAACTCGCAAGCAGCGACTAATAATTTGTTTCAACAGACGAATCGACAAATGAAAATTCCAGCAATGGGCTTTTCCGATTACTTCATCCAGACAGTCACAACAGATGCCTTGCCCTCGTCTACAACAGCAACGGCGTCTGCAGGATCGGGTTCTGGGGCAAACGATGTCACCGATGGCACAGCGAGTACCCAAAAATCAGATCAAGAAATATTAGAAAGCATCGAAGACTGCTACTACGATGCTGATAACAATCTGGAATTATACGAGCTAAAAGTAAGCAATATGGTGTGATATGCATGGTTTGAGTTTAAAACAACTTTTATTCTTAATCAATTCTCAGAAAGTTCTCAGCGCTGGAATTGATAACCAGCTGATTGAAGACACTATCGCTCAACTACGTGTTCAACAAAAGGTGCTCACCAAACAGGTACTACAAAACATATTGGAGCAGAGGAAAGCCTGCAGCTCAGAATTTCAGGCCATTAATGAAACACAAAAGAAGCTGGAGGAATCACTTTGGACTTGCCAAAAAGCCCGTTCCTATTTAAATTATGCACGCACAAATCTAACCACGACCAGCTTGGAGATCTTGGCCAGCTATCGTAAGCGGGAGGTGCTTAAAGAAGTCCTGCAAACATTGGTGGCCATTAAGAAGTTGGTAAGTCATTTAATATGTGCATGTGTATAGAAAAACACCAAGAGGCCCATCAGTTAGGCTCTTAGTTATCTAAAGATAAGCGCAGTTAATTTTTAATTGATATATTTTAAACTCAATTAAAAGTATTCCCTTTCATCCCTTGTGTCTCTCCGCACAGCGCACCACGGATGAGGAGTTGCAAAAGCTGTTGGCTGAGCACAACTATTCGGCAGCCATAGCGCTGCTACTGCAATGCCAGACCTCTGTAGCCGACTTTATGCAATATAATTGCGTGCAGTCGCTGCACAAGAAGCTGCAGGAGACAATGCTCTTAATGGAGTACCAGCTGGACACTGTGCTTAATGAAATGGTTTTGAAATTCGATGTGCGGAAATATGCCAAGCTGCAGGAGGCCTACAAGCTGGCCAATAAGTCACTTATTGCCATGGATCAGTTGCACATTAACTACATTTCCGCCGTACACTCTACGGTGAACGCCGTTGTCCGTGGATACAGTGAACCCAACTCTGAGGAACAACCCAAACTGCTGTATGAACAACTTTGCGAGCAACTAAATGTGGACAAGCTTATACCATGTCTTATAAGTTTATGCAAGACATTCTGGACTATACTGGCCTCCTATTATCAGGTGGTCATATGGCACAACAACTACAAGTTGTATCCCCAACAGGAGGAGACTGATTCCGAATCACCAGATCTTTACATACAGCAAAAATTGAAGAAGGGCCAATCCCGCATCTGGAATGATATATTGAACAAAGTTTGCCTGTTCCTGCAGAGCGCCAAATTGACGACCCTTAAATATGATCAGTTCATTCAGATGCTGTCCATCGTGCAACGCTTAAAGAAAGTTGGCATTGAATTTTGTGGCGAGCAATCAGAAAAGCTCATTTTAGCCATGCAGCAACAAAGCGAATTGTTCTTCAAAAGGTACCATATTTGCTGCATCGAAGAGATTTGTTTATTCTTGGACAATGAGTCCTGGACTCCGTTGGACTCATTTTCGCACATACTACAGCTACCGGTAAGTCACAATTTGAAGTTAAAAGCTTTAAAATTATTAACGATTATGATTTAAACAGGAGTTTAGATCCGTTCGTCACACGCTAAGACGCCACAAGTCACCAACGACACCGCTGATGGCGTCCACCAATAATTCACCCATAAGCAACAATAATTGTGACGAGTTGGTCTCGGTGCACTCACAGGATGGAGGCGGTAGCTCCATTTATGGTTCCTATGGCTACTTCTTGAGATTTTCGGAGAAGAGCTCGCCGTTCGATGGTGGCCTGGATGCGGCAATGCTCGAGGAGGACATTCTGTCGGGCATTGTAGATGAGGCTTCGTGTTATTTCAGCGAAGAGAGCGATGATGAGCAAAAGAGTCTGCCAAGCAAAGAGTTTTCGGATGAGGCCAACAAGTAAATATCCAATGGATCCGACAAACGTTGCTTAACTAATGTTAATTCCTTTTTCTAATGTCAGCCAACTGTTAGTGAACAACACCGCATTGAACGTGCTACGCTGCATTGGACGCTATTTGCAAATGTGCAAATTGATGCATTGCATCTCGCCCAAAATAGTTTCCTGCATGCTCGAGCTACTGGACTTTTATGCGTACGCAGTGCACGAGATCTTTGGCAAAGATGCGGTGAGTAATATGATGGAAGTGTATTTATTAGTATCCCATTGAATGATTCATGCTGGAATTCCTAGCTTGTGGCCACGGATAATCTATATACGCCGCGTCTAGAGAAGCGTCTGCGTGCCGTGGAATCCAATGTACTTCCTCATATTAAAGTTTGGCCACTCAACTTTTCATCTCTGGTAAATAGTTTTATTTCATTCTCGAGGGTTTACAACTAACACACACATATTTTTACAGATCAACAACGAACTGGCCAATCCGGACACATTGTACGGTCTTCCGCTGCGCATTGTGGCCGTAGAGGCGGGACGCAGTATGCTGCAGCAGTTTCATGTATTACAGCACTATCTGAATCACCTATTGCCTGCTGCCGAGCGGCCAAGTTTTAGCAGCTATCTGGAATATGGCGAGTTCATGACGGATCTGGCCAAACCAGTTTACACCTGCGTCACGTCTCGAGTCATCGATCTAACTGGTATTCTAGCGCAAATGGCGAAGGTTAAGTGGGACACGAATCATGTGACACACCAGCATAGCAGTTATAGTGATGTTTTGAATCGCGTAAGTGTTAAAATACGATTGATGAGTTTACAACAAGTAAAACTGACACTTTTCTATTTACAGAATATACAAAACTTTGCCATGTGCCTGGAGGAAATATCCAAGGAGGTGCCTCTGCCTAGCAAGAACGTGTGGAACTCCATGGCGCATGTAGCAACACACTTGTTGGTGGAGGGGTAAGTGAACTATAGACATAGGTACATTACTTAAGCATGATTAATTATACCATTTTCTAAACCCATCAGCTTTTCGAATGTGAAGAAATGTTCGGCGGGAGGAAGAGCTCTGATGCAATTGGATTTTGCGAACTTTATGTCGTTTCTAGAACTTATCTCGAATCAAAAGTATCCACAGCATCGTGCGTACGTTGATGTATTCATCAAATCGTATTACTTTTCGCCGGAACAATTCGAGCAATGGATTGAACAGCAGCGACAAGCTGATGATTATTCCACCAAACAACTGACGAATCTGATACAATGCATTTGTGTCAGCGATAAGCGAACACGACAGCGATTGCTCCAGCTAATGGATGGCGTGCCCACTAATGTGACGCCCACAACAACGCCCCAGAAAAGCAACCCAAATTCTGGCTCGAATCTGAGAAATGTTATTTAAAATTTACTTCTCCCACTCTATTTTTGTTTATTTTGTATTTATTTTGTTTGATGTGCAATTACGGCTAATTATTTGGCTTATTCCTTTTTGACAAGCTGAATTTGGCGATCGTTCTTGTTTGTATTCAATGTTGTACATTCCGTTTAGTGAAAACTTATACACATTCGGCTTAAGATTCTATGTTAGTTACCTAAGCGATCTCCATGATGTACTTCTTTCGATTTTCGAATTTTGAATCTGTGAAAAATGTGAAATCTCCTTCTACAATATTTCAAAGCGTTGCGCTCTCTATTTATAAATAACCAATGCACAAAACTAACTGTTCTTTATTTGCAATATTTATAATCATTTTAATGACCTATGTACCTAGAGAAAGCATATTTACACGTGCATATATCTAACTAGATATAAGACATAAACAAAAACCACATATATACATATATTTATTTTAATACCCAATTGTAATATTTATTTTCGAAGCGGACAAATAATTGTAAACAAAATCTCAAACACTAACACACACTTAATAAACAGTGTTATTCATATATGAATCTGTAACTAAAAAGACACTAATAAAGAGTACATATTTTGAGATATGCATATTAAATTGAAGACTCATTTTTGTGAATATTTGATGATGGGCAGGTAAGTTTGAGTTAAATGCAATAAATGTGTCAAATATTTTCTGTTTTCATTCTATTATTCAGGTAAGCCTATTCAAACATTTTGTGGGCGTCTGCTATATCCAGATTATAATCATGTTTGACGCCTGTTGATAATGACTCGACATTTTAATTTAAGAAAAACTACTGGTTACTAAGTGTGCTTTACTTAGTCTCCGACTGGTCTCTGGTAAGTGTTATCATTGCCTCCTCCTGCTTAGAAACTAAGTTGATCAGATAGGTAAAATTTACCTATATTACAAAAAATGTAATTAAGAAGTGATACAAACTTGAAATAATGTAGTGCTTCAAGATTATAACTTAGACAAGCAGTAATAAATATTATTAAATGTTTTAGTTATCAAAGTTCAAATTATAACAAACCATTAAAAATAAAATGAATAAATAAATTAAATAATAAATGTCAAAATGTAGATACAAAAAATAAACAAAAATACTAAAATAGGAATACACAAAACTAGTCCATTCGGTTCCTAAGTGCCCAGTATGGGTGGTGTACACCCTTCAAATAGGATGTTAGTGAAAATTCCTCTAATGTCCCTTAAGGGTCGTCACGAAATTGCTCATTTTGTAATTATTAAATCTGGATATTTGAGTAATTACTTTAATTATAGGTAAAAACAAGTGAGAATAGTCGCATCGCGTGTAATAGTTATTAGACCCCGTACTCTAAAAAAGAGTAGAGGGGTCTGTTAAGTTTGTCAGAAAAAAAATGTGCGTAACAGGCAGAAGAACGTGGCCGACCCCCTCCGCAAATTGCTTTAGCAGACTTCCACTCTCTGCGCTAGTTGCGCTCAGAGATCTCTGTGTGACGCAAACAGATCGCACGAACGAAAATAATCAACAGAAATAGTCAGCAGGTTGCAATACATAAAGTAAATAAACAAAAAGGTTTGTTTATACACATGCACTGATCGGTTTCCCGCCAACTATCCCAATTGGTCTCTACGCAAGCCTATCCGCCTTACTCTCTCGATTTACTATCTCTTCGCTGTTTGGGTGTTTGTTCGTTGCCGCTGATAGAGCGCACAAACGGTTTGTGTGTTTGTCCGTCTGTCTGTCTGTCTGTCCATCTGTCTGTCCGTCCGTCTGTCCGTCCGTCAGTATGGACACCTGGGTCTTTTAAATCTGAGCTGAAATACCAGGCCAACAGAAATAGTATGCAGGTTGCAATACATAAAGTAAATAAGCGAAAAGATTTGTTTATACACGTGCAAAGCCCCGCTTTTCCACCCACTCTCTGTTTACGATCTCTTCGCTGTTTGTCCATCTGTCTGTCCGTCCGTCTGTCTGTAACATTGGCTTAACATTACATTGACTTAACATTGACTTAACAGTTACTTAACATCGACTTAACATTGACTTAACATTAACTTAATATTGACCTAACAGTAACTTAACATTGGCTTAACATTAACTTAACATTAACTTAACATTGACTTAACATTGAGCTAACAGTTACTTAACATCGACTTAACATTGACTTAACATTAACTTAACATTAGCTTAACATTAACTTAACATTAACTTAACATTAACTTAACATTGACCTAACAGTAACTTAACATTGACTTAACATTGACTTAACATTGACTTAACATAAACTTAACATTTACATTAAATTAATGTCGCTTCCTGCTGATTCTGTTCGCCGGGTGAATCAGCTAGAAAAATCCTCACTTTTAGCTGATCGCTAATGTTTTTCGATAATCTAGGGAGCTCACGAGCTGCACATATTTTAACAAAAATACCACCAAGCAGAATTAACAGCAATACAAATTATTTGCACAAAATAATTTGGCTTGAAAATTCTGTTGTATCTTACTGTGGATTTCTTTTCGCCTGAGAATTCAACTGTAAATTTGCATATACGGCTGTAATATCAAGCGAACAGAACTTTCAGTATCCAAATTCTAACTAAAAAAACTGACGTCGGAGAAAGAGCTCTGGCTTAGAATAACCAACATATAATGAATTAAGTAAATTTGTTATAGAGTCAAGTTTATTTTCATTACACTACTACTTACAAAACGTGTATACATTATAACTATCCTCACAAAAGTCCGGTTCGGACGACTATGGCCTAATTTTACACTAGAAGGAGTACAGGGTCTTTGACAGTCGACTCGCACGACTGTAGATTTTCTTACTTGTTTTTTTTTTTTTCAGGGCAATTAGAAACAGAATCAACTCTGCCAACTCCTCAGCTTAGTACCCGATGAGCATGTGGACTGTACGCACGGTGTTCCTCTTATGGATTTCACTGTCATCTACTTCTGTTACTCTCATCAAGGAAGTGGTTCGTGACTCGAAACCTTCGACCCTTGTTATTAATCCGGATCAGTGTCCCCTGAAATGGCTGCTGCAGTTGCTTGGGAATCCTCCAGTGCCAGTGGTGCTACAATCCAAGCCAGCGGCCACGCCAACGGGAGAACACTTTTCGCGAGTGCTACATTTATTATGTTTCCAAAGCGCAGACAATGCCGTTGAACGACTGACGACCTGGCAGCACGAGATACGCAGAGGAAAAAGCATCTTATATGTAGGCTCTGGTGGGACCAACTTCACGTCTGAACGTATCTTGCAGTTGCTGTTGAGGCAGTGCTATGACTTAAGGATATTACACGTGATTGCAGTGCTGGCAGAGGAGGAGGGTCGAACCTACTATCGCTACAGTCCGTACCCAGAGTTTGAAGTGAGGCAGCATGCGGCGGAGACAAAGCCCTTCTACGTGGAACAGTTTCCCAACATGCATGGCCAGCCGTTGGTGGTGTTACCCGACCAGAAGCATCCTCGTACCATCATCTACACGGACTGGCGCACAAGAACCCAGGTCTTGGCGGGATCGGTTGGCCGTTTTGTGCGTACCTTGGCCTGGAAATTGAATGGAACTTTGCAGTATGCGGGGCACATCAGGGAAGGTGACAGTCTGCATCCCCGACAGATGATGGCGATGGTGGATGATCTTCACGCCGACGTACCCGCGGGTCTCGTGGCCTTTGAAAAGGGTGAGCAGTTGGGCCACATAAGTTATCCTTTTGAGTTGAGCCACATTTGTCTAATGATTCCGATTGCTCAGTCAATTCCCATCAAGGATATCTACCTGATCATCTGCAATGTTCAACACTTACTAATGGCCCTGCTCATTGTCTCCTGCTTCGGCTGGCTGCTCTCCTTACACCAGAACCTCACTGATCACGGCGCGAGTTTGGTTGATTTCATACTCAACGACATCGCTTTGCGAGGACTTCTCGGCCAGTCCTTTGCCCAACGTCTGCAGGTCAGTCTCAGCAGTCGTTGGATCTACCTAATGCTCGGCTTTCTGGGTCTGAATTTCAGCTGCATACACGAAGCTGCTCTGGGCACACTTCTAACACATCGCCCCAAGTTGTTTCAGCCTCGTAGCTTTGCGGACGTGCATCGCGTTCGTCTACCGCTGGTCATAGACACTGCTGATCTGAATGACTTTCAAGAGTTAAACATAAGCTCCCCCTCTGTTACCCTACTGCCCGTCAATTTAAAAAGGCTCAACCATCTTAGGGATAACATGAACATGAGTTATGTCTACTTGGCCTCTCGCCTCAAATGGACCTTGTTGAGCTCCCAACAAAAGTATTTCCCTCGAGAAGTATTCCTTTACTCCATGGATGCCTGTGTCAGCACACTCACCCTAATGGCTTTTCAGTTACCCAATAATTCCTGGTTTGAAGCACCCATCAGCAGTCTAATAATGGATGCCAGAGCTACAGGACTATTCCAGCATTGGGTCGAAATGCACTTTTACGACATGGCAGCGGCTGGTTTGCTCTCCTTCAGGGATCCACTTAACCGACCAACTCACCGAATTGGTGGCTCCCTGCGTCTGGAGGATCTACACTGGATTTGGTTTGGTTATGTGGCTCTGTTGACAATCGCTTTGACTGCATTTGTCTTGGAAGTGACTTTTAAACGCGTACAGCATAGAATGAACCTCTTGAACTTCGCTAGGAAACAAGTTTCTACAAGTAGGAACATAACTTAAAACGAGTTATATTTTCAAACAGCTTAATATATATTTATTAAAAAAATTCATAATAAAATAAAACAAAATCAGAAAATTATTATAGTGAAACATAAAAATTATACCCGTTACACGTAGAGTGCAAGGGTATATTAAAATCATTGGAATGTATGTAACAGGAAAGAGGTGGCGTGCAGACCCCATAAAGTATACATATATATTCTTGATCAGCATCAATAGCTGAGTCGATATAGCCATGTCTTTTAGTCCGTCCCTCTGTATAAACAAAAGGATCTCAGAGACTATAAGAACTAGAAGGGTAAAAGAGGTCGCACCTTAAAGTTACAGTACCCAAGCAGTACAAGTTTGCTTCTATTTTTGCCGAGCCCACTTTAGGGCGTTCTATCTTCATATAAATGTAAATGATAAACAGATAAAGCTGGAATGTTTTAGTATAGAAAGCTATTTTCTTAGCTATCCTATCAAAACCAAATGTTTGGGAAGCACATGTACTGACCAAGTTTGTTCCAAATCGGCCTACTATATCATATAGCTCCTGAATTATATAAGAATTAATATGAAATACTTTCGAGTTAAAGAAGCTATACTAATCAAACTCCTATAGAATGCATTATTTAACAATATAAATCAAATTGCACTACTATATCATATAGTTTCCATAGGGATGATCTGTCGAAAATATGCTGTAAACATAAATTTGCATGAACAATTTCTATGGTTGCCAAGTAATCTAGATTTTCAGGAGCAACTTCAAAAAATAAGTTTTCTTTAAAGCTTCCAATTAAAATATAGGGGGTTGAATATTTATTTTAAGTGAATTACTCGAGAATTAGTACAGAGACAATTCAGGAGGCTGTTGGAATTCGGTGAGTCTGAGCATAATTGTTCCTGTTTCTGCTTGGACTGAAGAGAGGACTGAACTTATAGATCTTAAAATGCATCGCCGAGGAATATTTGGTTGAATAAAACCATAAATATAGATTTTAAGAATTTGTTGTTCGTTTATTGATTAAAAGTAAATTACATGTCGTTTAAAGGGTATCTGCAAATAATTCAAGAGGCATGAAGTTGGATCTGATTTGGATTTATAGTCGGAACTCAGTGCGCTTAGGCAACGTTGGTGTGCTCATCGCGGTGGAAGATCTTGACATCAAAGAACTTGAAGTTCTCCACATCGAAGTAGTAGTCGTGCTTCACCGGTCGGTTGAAGGGGAAACCGAAGGGAAGGGCATCCACGTAGCGGGAGCCATGACCAATACCGCAGCTGACAATGGGATCGTAGCCGGTGAATTGTGGCACAGTGGGCTCATGGAAGGGATAGACCATGTAGAAGAACTGATACACCTGACCGCCCTTCTTGCCCTTGGGCAACATCATGCGGTTGGGAACACCGCAGTGGGTTTCGGACTGATCCAGCTTGAATTTGTAGTCACTGTTGGTGGCATCCATCAGTTTCTGGTAGAGCTCGTAGTATGTGGTGCGGTCGCTGACCCAGAAGCTGAAGTCGCCGCTGGCACGCTTGATGTGGTTGACACCGGCCTCCAGCTGAACCTTGAAGTGCTCCAGCTCGAAGAAGTTCTGGTAGTTGGACTCCAATGGAATCACATGTCCATACTCATCATACTTGGGGCCAATGAAGACCTTGACAACAGCAGTCTGTGCCTTGTCAGCGGTCACGTCCAGGGTGAACTCGAAAGGCTTGTGGTTCAGACGGTGCTGGCGGGCCTTGATGACATAGCTGGATCCGTTGTAGAAGGAGTTGCGGCCAAAGCTGTAGAGGGCATCGCTGCTGTGCTTCACAACGGGCTCGACATTCACAGCGTTGCTGATGTCGGCATCAAAGTACTCGAAGTAGGTGGTCAGGCTCTCGGGCATGTGGACGGCATCGATCTTGACGCCATCGAATTTGTAGTCGACCTTGGTGTACTCGGGGAAGGTCTCCATCAGATGCCAGTAGTGGCTGAGCAGATTCTTGTACACCTCGAAGAACAGAGGATCACGAATGGAGGTATCGTAGTGCATGAAGGTGCCGGGGTAGGTTTCGTGGTACTTGCCAAATGGACGGCCCTCGTTCACAATGTAACGGTACCATTTGTCCAGGCTGCCGAAGAACTGCTTGTCGATGCTGTCAGCATTACCCTGGATCATGTTACCCAGCTGATTGATGACATCCACGTCGTATTTGTTGTTCTTGTGGACCCAGTCCATGATGCGCTGCGTGTAGAGCTCCACGTTCTTGATGTACTCAACATTCTCGGGGTGGTAGAAGTAGTGGTCGTTGTCGCGACTGGGGTAGGGCACTCCGTTGTAGCCGCGGAGACCGCTGTAGAAGCCAGCATCGACGGTATCGTACATGTTGAAGCTGGGCACCTCACCAAGGTCGTTGGACAGACGCTCGAGGTAGTAGCGGGCCAGAAGTTGCCAGTGCACGTAGAGGTAAAGCTCACCACGGCGATCCTTGTTGAGTGGGGTCTCCTGATCGCCCTTGGTCCAGAAGGGATAGTCCAGGTTGAAGTAGTAGTAGAAGCTGTTGAAGCCAACATCCTCCAGGAAGTAGGCCAGACCGTGCTCGTAGTTCATGTCACCAAAGTGGTTGGTGTAGTTGGACTTGACAATCACGTTGTAGACATTGTTCAGCTGCTTGACATGATGGAAGCCATGCATCTTGTAGTGCTCGGCCATCTCCAGGGTCTGGCCATCGAAGAAGCTCCAGGGATGGATCTCATACTGAGCGGGCAAGACCACTCCTTGCATGTCTGAGCGGAAGAGGCTGGCAATGGTGAAGGCGTAGACAAAGAGCTGCTTGTTCACATGCTGGCGAGCCCAGAAGACCACGTGCTGGAAGGTTTCCCAGTTCTTGGCGAAGTAGAAAAGACGGACCAGGCCAACGGCGTACTCCTCATGGCGTTCGTACATGACGGTCCACACCTGATCATCATGGAATGGATGGTGCTGCCAGAGCTCAAAGAAGTGCTCCAGTTTCTCCACATGGTGATAGTCGCTCACATGCTCCCAGGGCTTGTACTCGTAGTAGCTGGTGTCGAACTTGGTCACGAACACATCATCCTGATAGATGTGCTGCAGTACCTCAAAGCAAAACTTCTGCTTATCCAGGAAATCCTTGTCGGCCACCTTAAACTCAACGTGCTTGCCTTGGCCTCCAATGGCCAGGACTGTCAATGCTAACACAACAACCGCCGTGATCGACTTCATCGTAACTCATAACTTTCCTCCCATCGCAATCCCGTATTTATACCCACCAGAGCACAGCCGGAGAAAGAGAGCGATAGAGACTGGGATAGAGAGCATTAGCCGATCATTGATATCACCTTGACATTGTACTGTTTAGATCCGTCCCGTTCCATTGATAAGCAAAACTGCAGCTGCACCTTCTCACCTGTCACTCGCAGATAGCCACAACAATCGAACTATGGATCGTCTTGAATTAGAATTATTCGGCATCCAGTGATTCGACGAGCTCATCGACTGATCAAAAGATCAGCTTCTGAAAATGAAATTAGTCATTGTAATACTAAATTGAGTTGAATTTCAGACAACTCAATGCTAGTTTAATGCTTTTGTGTCTAATGTGTATTAATTTTTTGGTTATATATATAATATTATATTTTATTATGTAATTTTTAAAAGACATTGTGTAAGATTGGTTGAGATCGTTAAACTGAAAATGTTGTCATGCAAATTACATATTTTTTACCGATTTGATTTATGGCAGCCCTATAGCTTATATAGATAGAAGGCGGACCATACTTGATAAGATACTCTACAGAAGAATGAAAAGTACAGTCGAGCATACCCGATCGTATAATACTCTCTGCATTTTTTACCCAATTTAATTATTATTATAATAATTAAATTAGTATCGAAATATAACAATGGGTAGTACTTGCATTAAAAAACGGTGAAACAAAAAAAAACCTATCAAACATACATCTGTTTATTTGTATGCAAATACACATACCTTTGAAATTATGTATTTCAGAGGCGAAATGTGGGTAACAGGCAGAAGGAGGCGTGACTGACCCCATATAAGTATAAGTATATATATTCTTGATCAGCACCAACAGCTGAGTCGATATAGCAATGTCGACAGGCGGTGCCGCCTGTCTGTCTGTCCTTCGTCCGTAGGAACACTTGGAAAGCTCTAGTAGTAGCTCCAAGTTATGGTATTATGAAATTGGTTTTACAATTAGTGGGGAGGGTACAATTTGATCTGCGTAAAGTGTAGGCGGACTTTCAGTCTGAATTTGGTGACTGAGGTTTTATGGTCTGTGAAATCCAGGTGTTCATACGGAGAGATGAACTATATCGACTCAGTTGTTGATACTGGTCAAGAAAATATAAAACAAACACAACTACGTCTAAGTACTCTCATGTACTCCTTTTGAGTACCGGGTCTAGAAATCAAAGATTAAACAAATTAAATGGTTTTTAGCGTATTTAAAATCTGTTAAGCTTGTAATATTTATTTCTAATAATATTTAGACACATTCACAATATTTAAAGAATACTAAACTATTCCAATAAAACTCCTAATGTGCAAGTAAAATTATATCTGAAACTATTTGATATACATAATTTTAAACTTGTTTTTTAATTTTTTTCTTATGGACTTTTTGGTCCTGTGACATCTTTTCCGATAAATCTGATTTTTGTTTCAAAATCTTAAGACCCAACCCAACTTTCTACCGCTTTCAGCTATGCACCTTCGTTGCATTCGTATATTGTTTATGGACACATCATATGAGGGTCACTTAGCGGTCAGGTCTCATAAAAAAAGATGCTACTGTCGCATCGGTTATCAGGCGAGATGTTGCTAGCGGATCAACATATTTCTAAAAATATGCAAAGCATTAATCGAATCAAATGAAATGCCAAATAAACAAAGACTAGACAACAAAGAACAAAGAAACTGCATATGAAATAAATGTGATCAGATCGTAATTTTAGAATCAAACTGACTGGACCTCCATCAGATCGCAATTTTAGAATCGAATAAGTTTTCTGCAAAGTTTGGCAATTCCCTTCCTTACTTCGTAGATGAATACGAGAATAGATACAATTGTACTGATGAAGTAAAACTGCCAAGCCATATAAAAATCCCTCCAACGTAGTATATGAAAGAATTCTGTGGGACTCTTGTAGGGTAGGACCTCCATTCTGCCGATATCCACAAGAGACTGGAAAGTACTGTGGAACCAGTGTCTGTATAGACCACTACAATGTGTGACCAGAATGTATTGATTGAGGGCCTCTTCGTAGATTGAGTTCTTCGGTAGTGGAATTCCAAAGGGTACGAAGTTGCAATACACAAAATCTTTGGAGAGACGAAACCCCGCCTGAGGTTGTTTAATAAACTTGTGCTGGATTAAAGGCCACAAGGTCTGGGTGATGGGATAGGCATAGGAGGTATTGGGCTGCCTGCGTAGAGCCTGGAAAACTGAACTGTTCACCGAATGATAGACATCCGAAAACTCAATCATGTGTCGACGACCAGCTGCGAATCGAATGAGTTGTTCCTCAGCGTGTGACATAAGGATCTTAACGCCGCTACTGCGCAGTTCCTCATAGGTGGTTATAGGAGATTGCCGCGGTGGATCCACCAGCGTCATCTCAAGCCCGGCAATGTAAATGCTATAGGTCAGCAAACCGAAGTATAAAATCAAGACATAGATCCGTATCAGTCTTCGGGATGGTCGACGGGGCAGCACAAACGTCTGATATAGCATGGCCCGTAGGATCGTATCGAGCAGCTGTTGAGGACACCACAATGTTGGTCCCAGTCCTTGTTCGAGGCGTTGGTTGTTCTCGAGCAGCATAGAGAGTAGGTACACAGTGAGGAATAAGTAAAACTGGTTGAGTATTGGAACGCAGGGTATGCTTAAGAGGAAAATATCCATCTGGGGTTCCACAGGTAGGATCAGCTGGCTTTTCGATATTTCCATCACAATGGAATTGGTCATGTTGTGGGAATACATCACTGAACCAATATGAATTATGGACATGGGAATGTCTAGCTCCTGTCGTTTTCGCACGCTTTGGAGCACTTCAAATCCTAGTGTCTGCTCTTTCAAATTCTGGGGCAAACAATCCCAGCAGACTTTCACCGTAGCATTCAAAGTTCGGGCAAAGTTGTTAAGGAACGTGGCCAAGTATCCGGTCAACTGGGGCTTATTCCTTGCGTCCATATAAACCACACTGCGGGGTAATATATTGTCCGGCATGCTTCGTATGGGGTAACCCCCCATGTCCTTCATCTGCGGCTCAAAAAACCTTTCCACCTCGGAAATGCTTCGCTTCACGAGCTTAAAACGAGGAAACGCTTGATAGCTGTATATATATTCCTGATCCTCGGTCTCAATAGCCACGACGTTGAGCATTTGATTCCTGAAACATTCTGCGAAAACAGAACTCGTATCAATTCGGTTTTCTACCAGAACTAGAGTCGCAGTGTTACGCATTCCATCCAAGTTTATAAACAACGTCTGCAGGGCCAACAAGTCGACTTCATCCAGACAGATTATGGCCAGAAGTCTTCTATGGAAAAGCGGCTTGATTGAATAGTTCTGGTGCTTATTAAAGTTGATTAGGGGCGTTTCAATGCCTAGATTTGGGTTCATCTCACAGGATTGCAGCAGAATATACTCAAATCCGAGTTCGTCCTTGAGGGATTTAAGCATTCCATCTCGAATCTGCCTTTGGCCCACTTGTGACTTAATTAAGAGACTGATTATTATGATGAGACAACACTTCACTTTTTGCCACATTTTTGTATCCAACTTGCAGAACTATAAGCTTACGAATGGATTGGGCCTGAAGCGTTTGGGCCCTTTTATTGCAACGTTGCGATGGCTGACAGTTAATTACTGTTTGATATCAATGCAATCAATTAATGGGTCAGAACCGTTTAGTCATTAATTCTCCCTAACTTTTTTCCTCCGTTTTAAAAGTTATGAAAAATACTCGGATATTTTTGCTAAACTTTTTTAATAAGCTGCAAATAAAAAAGCGATCTGCAAATAGAACTAATTATAAATCACATTCAAGTATTAAATACTATTTAATTTTTTATTTTTTTTTAGTTTAAATAGTTACATTACAAAACATAAAACTAAAATAAATTGGTTTGATTTGACATTTACCCCCATTTGGCACCCAAAGCTTATATTATCTGAGCAGGCTTAAAAGCATATTTAGTTTATTAATATTTAACTTGTTACATTTATTTCAACTTTATATAAATATAACAGTTTGACACATATTTCAGTATAATTTTACCTAATCGCTTACTGACCACATTTTAAACCATCAAATTTTTCCCTCCTCTTTTCGATATGTTTCGTTAAATCTTAAGTATCGATATATGGCACTGACGAGATTTGCACGATTAATAACAGAATTTTGAGTATTTAATCGCTATTGAAATGCGGTCTCACTTGTGCATCCACAGGCAAACTAAAATAAAAAAGCGTGGAGGTAACAGCGATTAAACAAACGATTGCAACTAAACCAATAGATCGAATTTGTGTCACGAATTTATATCTGAATACGAAATAGAGAAAGCACACTGGAAACACGGAAAGAACTTAAATGGTAAATTGCGCATCGAATATGCTGAGCAAACAGGGTGTCAACTCGGTGAAATTCGCACGGAACATTTGTTCTTGAAATTTGTTGCTGTAGTTGTGTAATATTTTGAAAAGTGCGAAAGGCATCAAACAACAACAAACACAATGAAACATCGCCTGATATCGTAAAATATCGCGTGTGTGTGTGCGTGTATATATGCGAATGTATTTCACATACACATTGAACCAGTATTGTTGAATTGCGCTGTTTGATTTGATGCAAAGAGCGAGTGAGCGTTGACAGATGTATTTTGTAATTTATTTAGTGAATGATTATTTTCAAAATTCATTGAACTTTCTATTACTTTCTATCTACTTTTAGGCTTAAAGAGATATACAAAACCATCAAATTTCTCATGCGCAACGAAACGACGACAACAAATCCAAAGATAAACATATTAAGTATACAGTGATTCAGAAATTCAAAATTACAAACAATACATAACTTTGGAATTGGATTGGCAGCCGCCTATCTTTAACAGCCCCACCCCCCAGTAATACAAACAGAATCATGAATCTACTGCTGCACCACAAAGGATCGTCAATAAACCTGAGAACGCAATACGCTTTTCAGAATTTCTACAAGCGCTGTAAGTTTGTAGTCACAAACGAAAACTTTCCATTGATTTTGTCACGCAATATCGGTGTGTGCGTGCGAGCGAGTGTGAGTGAGCGTGTGTGTGAATACTGAACGAATCTGTGTGTGTGGGAACCGCTGTTTGTTTTTTTGTGCGCGTGTCTCTGTTGCCATATTTTGTTTTGACTGCATGTTCGTGCACAGCTGATTCAATGTTTTCGTTGCACAATCGGGAAATTTTATTTCCCTTCTGCATTCAGCTGACAATAATAAGAAATTCCCTGCCTGAAATGATACTAGCTATTTATTATATGCTCGGCTTATTAATTAGTTGATAAAACAAAACAAACTGTTTCATAACTTAACTTCGATTCACTGTTATCAGTTTTATGCAGACGTTATTATATCCCAAATCTTTCCGCCGTTTTAGACATCTTATCTTCTAGCTAAAAATTTAAAGTACATATAAAGTGTATATAAGTATACAACCCATCTGGCTTATGCGATAAGGTTTTGTAAAATGATTGTATACCATTTGAAGTCCATCCAAATGAATTTGTCAATCAATTTGTTAATTAAACAAATACTTCATGTTAATTTGGCAGTGTTTGGCAATACTCATTTATGTCTTGATTCGCTCACCGCCTAATATTAACACTCGCATTCATACATAATCACAGCCATTTTCACACTGGCTGTATATGTGTGGGAATAGCAAGAAAAAGGGACAAGTGCCAAACACAAAGGTGCAGACTAATTGACGCCAGCCGTTGCTGCTGACGCACTGCGAGACACCCTGTACCAAAACAAAGTACAGTCAACAGGGTTCATCGAGTCAACCCACGCAAATCACATAATCGTCTCTGTGGTCAATGTCCGAAGGTTAAATGCGTTTCGCGTTTCTTTTTCAACGTAGCTGCATTCTTTTTCTTCTTTGTAATCCTTCTTATTTCTGTACGCAGTCCGCCTTACCTTGAATTATATTTGTTTATATATTACATGTTCTGAACACTTGCCAAGAATAGAAAGCGAAACAAAAACAATGAAAACAAAACTGAAAGTGCAGCAAACAATTTCTAAAATATTTTCCCCAAATGATTTCAAGTGTTCGATACACTTTTAGTATTCTTTACATAATGTTCGCACTTCAAAATCAGCAGGTGTTAATTTTGGTTTGTTTTAGTTTTCACTTCTCAGCTTATCGTTCCTAATCTAGCGAATCGTTCTAATGATTTATTGTTATACTGATAAACACTGTTTGAATTTGTTTCTCTGCAGATCTCAGAACAAACAGTTATGTCTACAGTTCAGCGAAAAGTATACACCACAGGAGCGAAGCTTCACTGCGCCCGGAGTCCACCGTACAGAGGCAGTCGAGGCCATTTGGTGGAAACTCGCTGATCGCCTGCACGCCACATTTTCCTCGTCAAAATTATCTTTACGGACATGGTCTCCGGCATTTTCATGCGAGTCGCTCACTTTTTGATTCCCCTTCAAAGATTGATGCCACAGTGAAAAAGCTGAAGAATCAGCAAAAGGAAAAGGTTGAGGAGATTATGAAGGAGGTGGCTAATGGAAAAGCCGCTAAAGCAACCACCGAATCAGCCGCAACTGTGACAGCAGCCACTGCAAATAGCAAGACGGCGACAGCGTCAGCAACGACGACTCCTCAGGATTCGAGCTCAGAAGCAAAAGTGCTAGCAACAAAACCGGAGAGTGAGCTTACGGAAGCTGCTTCCAAAGCCGTAGCCAAACCGAAGAAATCATTACAGCAACGCATTTGGGATGAGATCGTGCACTATTATCACGGATTCCGATTGCTCTTCATTGACGCGGCCATCAGCTCAAAGTTACTCTGGAGAGTACTCAATGGAAAGTCCCTGACACGGCGAGAGAACAAGCAACTGCAGCGCACGACATCGGATCTGTTTCGATTGATTCCATTCTCGGTGTTTATTATTGTGCCCTTCATGGAATTGCTTCTGCCGGTGTTTATTAAATTCTTTCCGGGCATGTTGCCATCCACATTTCAAACGGCAAAGGATCAACAGGATCGTCTAAGACAATCGCTGTCTGTCCGCCTTGAAGTGGCAAAGTTCTTGCAGCAGACACTAGGCCAAATGCCAGTGCAGCACACCGAGCACAGCAGCGAGGAAGCCAAACAGTTTGAGACGTTCTTCAACAAGATTCGCTCCAACACCGAGCACGTGAGCAGCGATGACATCATCAAGTTTGCCAAGCGTTTTGATGATGAAATCACGTTGGATTCTCTCACCCGTGAGCAGCTGGCGGCCTTGTGCCGTGTACTCGAGCTGAATACAATTGGCACCACAATGCTCCTGCGATTCCAGTTGCGACTGAAACTGCGCTCCTTGGCCACCGATGATCGGGTAATAGCTCGCGAAGGAGTCGAGTCCCTCAACCTGTTTGAATTGCAGCAGGCGTGCAAGTCTCGTGGAATGCGTGCTTATGGCTTGACAGCAGAGCGACTTCGCTTTCAGTTAAAAGAGTGGATTGACTTGTCGCTAAATGAACAGGTGAGCAGAAATCCCAAGAGTTAGCTCTTAGAGTGAAGCTATAGAGTGAAGTACCTCGTACATCGTCTATGGTCGTTGTCTTATTGCTAATCCTTGTTTTCAATTTACATAGGTGCCACCTACGTTGCTACTGCTGTCACGTGCCATGCTGATCTCTGACGACAGCATAACGACAGACAAACTGAAGGAGACGATGCGCGTGCTGCCGGATGCAGTTGCAGCACATACGCGACATGCGATTGGTGAGCGTGAGGGCAAGGTGGACAACAAGACGAAGATTGAAATCATCAAGGAGGAGGAGCGTAAGATTCGGGAAGAGCGTGAAGAGGAGCGCGAAGAGAATATTGCCCAGCGTACAGCTATCAAAGAAGAACTCAAGGCGCCGTTTGTGTTTACTGAGGAGATTGCCAAGAAACCTCATGAAAGCGTCACGGAATTGAAAACTGCAAGCGATGATAAGGAAAAAACGATATCGCCAACGGATGTGCAATTGCTTTCGGATGCTTTGAAAACGCTCTCGACGGACAAACAGTTGGTCGTTGAGAAGCAGACAATCAAGGAGCTCAAAGAGGAGCTTCGTGACTATCAAGAGGATGTCGAGGAGTTGCGCGAAGTGCGGGAGGTGGTTAAGGAGCCAGTGCGTGAGAGTAGAGCTGCTAAGCTTCTCTATAATCGGGTCAATAAGATGATATCCCAACTGGATAATGTGCTCAACGATCTGGAGCATCGTCAACAGCAGATTAAGCAAGTTGACAATCCCGAACAGGCAACAGATGCCAGCGCGAGCAGTCCTTCCCAGTTGGTGCACATTGATGAACTTGTTGGCACCATTCGCCGCATGAAGGAGGCTTCCGATGAGGAGCGCTTCAAGGTTGTCGAAGATTTGATGGTTAAACTGGATGCTGACAAGGATGGTGCCATTTCTGTTAACGAAATTACCAAAGTGGTGCAAAGCATTGACAGCGCGGCCACAAACATTGACAAGAAGCAGCTGGAGGAGTTCACCGATCTGCTGGTCAAACAAGCCGCCAAGCGTCGCAACGAAGAACTTGTCCGAATCGATGATCTCATGCACAACATCAAGAAATTGAAGGAGACCAGCGATGAGGCGCGTATCAAGTACATCGAATCCGTGCTGGACAAGTTTGATGCAGACAAGGATGGTGTGGTTACTTTCAATGACATACGCAAAGTAAGTTCCTTCTTAACAAACTGAATGAAGTTGTGAATAACAAATATCTGCAAACGTCTGTAACTTTTAGGTACTGGAATCTATTGGACGCGATAATATTAAACTCAGTGAAACTGCCATTGAGGAGCTCATTGCGTTGCTGGATAAGGAACAGATACTGGAGGCAGAGCAAAAGATTGAGAAGGCTATTGCGAAGAGCATGAAGGAGGCGGAAAAACTTAAATTGGAGGTGGAGAAAAGTGATAAGGATATGGCCAAGCTGGTAGATGGAATTCATGATTCGGCCAAGGAGATACGTGATATTGCCACCGAGCTAGGCGCTTTGGATCACGACAATGCGAAGCAACTTAAACCAGAAGTAAATATCATTAATCCGATAATACGACGTGTTCTAATTTGTTTTATTTTACTAGCCCGAACTAAAGGATAAGGCAAAGACATTGAAAGATAATGCCAAGAAGATGGATAACTTGGTTTCCAAATCGCCTAAAGACGACAATAAAGGACCAGGCACACCACGATCGCCACCCAAGGGATCTGGAGGTGGCGGCAGCAACAGCAGTAGTAAAGCAAGTGACGCCAAAGACGATGGGACGTCAACGAAGGCTGTGCTTCGCGAGGCGGCGGAGCGTCACGTAGAAAAACTTTTACCGCAGCAGAATATGGAACTGCCACCAACGTTACCAACGCCAGCCACGTCTCAGCCTCAGACCAAAGTTGCGAACTCATCAAAGGCCGCAGTCAATGGTGCTGTCACACCCAAGAAACTGATCTGACCGTCCAAGTCGAAGCGAAAGCCAGATTCGTTGACCCATAGAAATCCAGACGAAGTACCTAAAGCGAAATAAGATGATGTCTCCCCCAAATGTCCAATTGTGTTTATATGGGAGTTCTTGCTGACTATCAGCATACATTCTGTTTACTCGAGTAGACAGTTGACATTAAATTTGAAATCTGTATTTAAATTGATCCTTGACAGGAGCATCAATTCGCGAGGCTGTAGTTAGAAAATGTAAAAGCAAGCACAAATCACAAATTAACTACATAATCTAAATATATATATATATTTTATAAATACAAGCACATACCATTAGCGGATGTCTTAATTCAAATTTCCCTAGAGTCCTTTAATTCCTTTTCTACCGCCTTAGTTTATTATCGTGTGTGAATGTGCTGGTTAGTGCAGCAACTTGGCAATTGTGATCATTAAGCGAAATGTTTAATTACATATAATTTCTATTCAATTAATATATATGAACACGTATTAAAACTCACGAACTACGAACGTTTAACTACTGAATTCCGCTGGGAAGAATCAAGAATGCTTGAAGCATAAGCATAAACGAAGAAACTAAATGTAACAATAATCAATAAATGAAAAATCACGTGATAGTTTTATAACAATAATGAATGTGTGCTTAACTCAACTTATAAAAGTGTTTTTTGCAATAAATAAATATGTAAAATAAACTTAACTTAAAGTGGATGTTAATTTAGTTATTTAGAAGCAGATGTGTTAGCTCTATCAAATTGTAATTGCAGGTCACTGGTATTATTTATAGTGGGGCCAGAGGAAGCCGCCCCTTAAGTGGATGATTGCCTAGTTTTACCTCAATAAAATGGACCTAGGATGAGTACGGAGAGGAAGGAGCTCTATTTTCAGCAATTGCCAAAAAGTCGAAGAAGCAAAACAATTCGTAAACCATACTTGTAAATAAATGTTACCACAAAATGTGCAAAAACTTCATAACTCTGCAGTCAAACCACCGACCAATAAATTCTCTGGAAATTGCAGCAGCCAATTGAAATGGTCTACAAAATTCGCAAAGGAATGTGATTTTTGGATGTGGTAAAAGGGCAAAAATTCAACTTTGGCTTGCGCAATTAGCCATAAATTGGTAATAGACATGAACTACTAAGTAGTTAATGTTACCAAGTACAACTGAGAACTGATGATATAATCTTGCGATTTGTCTGGGGACGCACTGCATAAACACCAAGTACAGGACAGACAACGATGCTGTTGAACACAAATAGAACTCGGTGTTTAAAGGTAAATAAAAGCATAAAAGTATGAGAAATGTGAAACAAGCCAAATAATAATAAAGTTGAGATCCTTAGGGAGAAGTGTTGTTGTTGTTGTTTGCAATCAAGGAAAACTGCTAAACAAGATAGCGGAAAAAGGGAAAACTGATGGCTTGGAAGGATACTAACAAGTCTAAGAGCGTGTACTGCGAAAAGCTGAATAAGTAAAAGTTTGTCCGGCTAAAAGTGCTTGGAGTGCAACAATAAAATTTTTAAGTTGCCCGTGATGACAGACTATCAAACTGCAGACTCAAGACAGACTGTCGACTAGAGTAAATTCAAATAAAGTTAATAAAGTGCATAGACTAAAATAAGCTTCATATGTACAACTCTTTCAATTAAATAAAACTAAATAAAAACTGAAAAGGGTAAGAGTAAAACCCGCAAACAAATTCAGGAAATGTTACGAAAACAATTAAAAACTTGTGGACTTTCATGAGTCAATCAAATGGCTTGAGAGCTGGCAATAAGTTGCAGTCAGATGACTTTTCAGTCGAATGGATCATTTTAAATGCCAGACGCACCACAGCATCATCACAGCACAAAATACAACACACAACACACAACTCACAACTCAAAGCACTGACGACGCATACAAAAACTCCGGCGAAGGAGGCGATGGCTTCGTCTCCCGGAGGGTTTTACGGGTTTACGCAATTTGTAGTTGTTGTACATTGGCAATCAGACGAAGCAAACGGGATTGGCAAACAAATGAGGAAGGATATACTTTGCTGGACCTTTAATTTCTTAAAGGAGACGGCAATCCGGCAAAGGATTTTCAACATTTCGCGTAACACTCTGTGGAATGTTTGTGGACTTTTCTCTTGCTTGGAACAAGAATTTCATTCACAAAGAGGTAATTATTGAAAGCTCGTAAAATAATTAACTGATTATTTTATTTTTAACTAGCTTTTAACTTATTAAAGATCTGTGTGATCTACTACTCGGACAATACGTCCCAGAAATTTATTTAACTTATATGTTTTTTATATGTCTCAGGATAAAGGGACGATTTTAGAATTTTCAAGTAAACAGTACATATATTTTTTGTCCCGAATCGGAATATGTAAAAAGATTTTCTGTAACTATCGTGGATTTTTAAACAAAAGTTCATCCCGCAAGGGCTGCAAACTTTTCTATTTTCCTGCTAGAAATTAAATACTTTCCTTAGTATTCACTCACTTTTTTAAAGATTTTGAGTCAGCTCCAATTAGGTCACAACTTTAGTTTCATTATATTATTAGCAATGGTGATAGATAGGATAGGATGGGAGCTATACGATAAAGTAGTCCGATTAACATCAAACGTGGTCAGTATATATATATTATTGGCAGATGTATTCTTTGTGGGTTTGATTAATACAGCTTAGTTAACGAAAAAGTTTTTCATACTATTTCATATTTGGAGCGTATTTTTGACCGATCGGCCCTATGGGAGCTATACGATATAATTCTCCGATTTATATCAAACTTGGTCAGTACATCTACTTCTAGACATGTACTGCCCGTGTAAATTTGGTTCAGATAGCATGGCTAACAAAGTTTTCTATACTAAAACATTCTAGTTTTAGCTGTACATTTACCTTTTTATGCAGATAAAACGCTTTAAAGTGGGCGTGTACTTGTACTGCTTGTGTTATGTACCTTTGATTTGCGACCCCTTTTCCCTTTCTAGCTCTAATAGTCTCTGAGATCCTTTTGTTCATACAGACGGACGCACGGACAGAAGGACTATATCGTCTCTGCTATTGATGCTGATCAAGAATATATATACTTTATAGGGTCTGCCACGCCTCCTTCACCCTGTTACTCTACAAGTAACGGGTATAATTACCATGAGTCTGGTCATAGAATCTGAAACTCCATAAGAACAGAAAAAGTTAAAGACGCTCTAAGAAAACAAACAACTTCAGCAGTTAACTTAATGTTGGACTTATCCCGGCTTGTATAAATCTGTTTATTACATTGGCTTGTCAACACCATTAAAATGATCTAAAATATGTATTAAAGAGCTCATATAAAGTGATCAGATTAATTGGTTATGAACTCTCGCGATGGAACCATCCGTAGCGCCAGCTGGTGGCTTCTGGATAGTTGTACTTTTCATCTGGAGGTCGTCCATAACGCACGTCCAAGTAGGCGACGCGTTGTCCACTGCGAAGAATTTCTAGTTCATCGACTGGAACGGATTTCATGGGATTGCGACAGTGGCCAAAATATTTTTTCTCCATCGGGGATAAATTATAGTCAAAGATTTTGGAAGAGGAGGGTGGAAATACGCGACCGGTTGTTACAAATCGAGGCGGGGTTCTGTTAATTTCATTAGATTCGGAACGAACTCTTGGCGTTGGACTCACTCTAGCCGACTTTGGCTTAAATTTTGATGGGGAGCTTCCAGATGCACTTGAGGACTTGCTAAGCTTTGGCGCTTGCGGTGCTTTGGCAAGTGGAGGAGTCACCTTTGGTGCTAAACTGGATTGTGGCATCTTGAGTGGGCTTTTGGGATCTGTTTTGGACTGCGAAGAATTCGATACGACTGAAATTTGGAATTTTGTATTAACTCGCTTATTTTGATTGTTAGACATTTTTCGGTTGTGGAAAGATTTATTATATGTTTGTGATTGATAAATCATATATAATAACAACAAGTTAGGTAAATTCAAAGTGACATAAAAATCAGAAAACATAAAGTAACAACAAACAAATGTCACCAGAAACCAGACGATTGCCCACCAGGGGGATTCTTCACCTTGATGGATGAACGAACACCTGAAGTATCCAGTTCCTCTGCACAAAGAAAGAGAGTATTAATATAATATAGAAACTTGTCGTCTCATTCGTTTCCTAACGTTCTTGTAACTCACTGCTAATCGAAAATGATGATTCCTGAAGATCTCGTTTGCCATCCACGCGACCACGAGCTCCCTCCGGGGAAGAGGGCGTTGTGGATCCGGAGAACATCACCGCAGGTGGCTCCGGAGCAGACACATGAGTATCTAGTGCAGCAATATTAGTGCTACCATTAACGGTCTGCTGATCCAGGGGCTCCTCCTCTGTCTTTCCCTCAATACTGTCGTACACAAAGGACGGTTTGAGCGGCGTCGGAATGAACCGACCGAAACCTTCGGCGACGCGAACTTGACCATTTTCGACGCAGATTCGTCCACGCACAAACACATACTCTGGCACTCCATGCACAGTCATACCCTGTAAATACAGAATTTATTGAATTTTGATTGCATTTAATTTACAAGTTTGAATTTACCTCGAAAATATTGAAATCGCAAGCATGATGATGCGTGTCCTTGGAAATGGTGCGTGTGGAATGAGGATCCCAAATGACAAGATCAGCATCCGAGCCGATCGCTAGAAATTTAAAACAATTAATAATAAAATTTCCAGATTGTTGCTCATTATTCGTTTTTACCAATTCTTCCCTTTTGAGGATAAATATTAAATATTTTAGCAGCATTCGTGCTCGTTATGGCCACAAATCTGCAGGGGTCCAAGACACCGGCGTGTACACCTCTCTCCCAAACAAGAGACATACGATCCTCGACACCATTAACTCCATTGGGTATCTTTGTAAAGTCACCGAGACCAAGTTCCTTCTGATCCTTGTTAAAGGTGCAATTATCACTGCCTGTTGTCTGAAGATCATCACTGTGAGTTAGAGAAAAATTAATATTTGAATATTGTTAAATAGTTAAATAAATAATTAAACTTATGTACGTTAAAAGTGTTGGCTTGAGGCAACAGAATTGAGAACTATTGTATAAATTAAATATAGATGAATATATATAACTTCTAAAAATTTAATCATTTCCGAGTAAGTAATAAGGAACAAAGTTGTAAGTCACTTTTGGTCATTCGGAAGAGAGATATTTATCTGGAAGTAAGACTAGGAAGACTACCTTAGTATTATGAAGGTATGATACCCTTATAGAACCTTGTAGAAGGTATTCTGCAGTTCAATTCGTTGGAATATCAAGTTCTCAGCTTTATGCAAAGTAAAGCAATATCTTAATTTAAGGACCGATCATTCATATGAAGCTGTATGATGTAGTATATCTATTTAATCAAAATTCGGTCGGTACAGTTATACTGGACATAAGAATTCATAGGAACGAGTGTTTTTGATATGCAGTATATAGGAAAATTTAATTTTGTCCTAGAGAATGAACTGCTCGCAACAACAGAATGGTTTTGCACTAAGTTTCAATAAAATACACTTAAGTATTGAAACTGGTTTGCATACAATCCAACTGACTTGGCTATATAAACAAGTCTATATATATTTTTAGGGTGCTCTAGGTCTACTGTCTTGTTTTGACAGAACTAATATACCCCATTGTAGTCTTGGTCTAACAAGCCAATCTTAAGTATGCAAGATTTTAATAGACAACTTTCAACAGTTAACTCACTTGGCCAACAGCTTCATCATAAACTCTGGGGTGGTCTTGTCGGGCCTCAGGGGTGGGCTGAGCACATGGGCAGCCGCGTGTCCAAAGTGCTGGCAACGGTAGTGAGTGCCATCTGTACCCAGGGCAGCAGCAAGCGTCTCTCCAAATATGTATTTCTTACGATACCGTTGACGAGCACGAGCCAGTTCGATTCCAGCCGATTTACTCATCACATGAACCACATAGAGCGGACAATCCACCTGTGTTATCACCATGGATATGAATACTTCAAACAATGAATACATCAAACAATATTTATATGTGTCTCACCTGATGGGCCAAAATACAGGCACGATGAACAGCTTCCGCCTCAACTTCTTCCTGACGCGACAGCTCGTGTCCTTCCGGTCCAGTGACTCCCTCTGCCAACAAGCGTTTCGCATTCTTGGCTATAATATCACCATTCTCAGCATGTACCTAGAGACGGAATACAAATATAGCATTGTTAGGGACTAAATTCAATACCAAACGATAAAAAGTATTGTTATTCTGAATTTTGTCAATAAGGGTATAAAGGAATACCTGATTTAATTATGCAACCATTTGTATACAATATAGAATACAAGATTTGTATTGAATTTAATTAGTTTGCTATATAATTTAATAATTTTAATTAATATAATTTAATTCTTAGTCATACTTATGTAAAGCTTAGTCTTAGCCTTAGCGCCTAATATATTTCTTAATGTGCAGTAAGGCAAAGCTAAAATAAAGAGCTTAAATGTAAGTAGAATAGTTTGGTTAAGGACCAGTTTTTGAATAAAAAATGAAAGAAGTATTAGAATTTATCTTGAAAATAATAAAAATTATATAAAAGTATTTTTGCAAGAGAAAACATTATCATATACTTAAACTTAATAAAATAATCTAGACTTTAGACTTTTTACCACATTAGACTACCTTTAATTTTATACCACATTGTTGAAATATATTGAAGTTGTAGTTAATTTTGATTATTAAGAAGAGTTTGAATATGCTTCTGTGTCATTTGCTTACTTTAATTTAAATTTAATAGTGTTTATAGAAATTTTCCAAGCTAATTTATAAACCACTAACTCACCATTGCCACAGCATTCAATCCTCTAATGCGCTCAAAGACGTCCAGCAGATCGGAGTCATTTAATTGGTAGAGCCCCTTGTAGGCCATAAATGTTTTAAATGAATTTATGCCTAGCTCCTTGCAGAGTATACCAATCTCCTCGGAGACGGACTTGGACCACCAAGTGATGCCAACATGAAGCCCATAATCACAGCAGACCTTTGGATCTGCCCAGCTGCGCCATTTGTCGTAAGCTTCAATCATTGACTCGTTTTTGTTGGGCAGCACAAAATCAACTGTATTCGAAATTAATTAATTTATATTCAAATGAAGACATTTCTACTCACTTATCATAGTGGTGCCACCAGCAACAGCGGCCTTCGTGCCATGATAGAAACTATTCAAAAGAGTATATATAAGAACAAGTAGATGTATCTTATCATCAACAGGAATACTTACTCATCCACGGCCACAGCATTGCCAAAGGGAAGCTGCATGTGGGTGTGTGGATCGATTCCTCCAGGAATGATCAATTTTCCACTGGCATCGATGGTACGTACTCCTCCCGGTATAGTTATATCAGCAGCTGGTCCCACAAATCTACAGAAACATTCTCTTGGCTTAAAATGTTTTATGATTATTTTGAACTTACTTTATAATGCCATCTTCAATGTAAACATCCGCCTTAAATGCCTTATCGTGGTTGACGATCTCGCCATTTTTTATATAGACACGATTCTGGGCGCTCTGCAAGTGAATCGGAACTTTTTTAACAGGATTCGGACTGCCTGACATCTTGCTTGAACCTGAAATTAATAAATTTTCGAATTTTGTTTCTTATCAGACTCAGAGTGTCGATCGTTTAATAGGAGGTTGACCCCTCAAATTGGGGCCTCATCACAAAAAAAACTGAATCTTATTTTTTACCCCAATCTAATCTAAAATCAGCGTGCATTTAAGGCAAATAGAGCGTTGACTTTAAAACAAATATTTAATGTAATTATAATTGCACATCGCTCGAGATCTGAGGCGTTGGCGTGTGCTTGCATGTCAATATAAAACATACACTGAGAGAAATGCACAATGTATGAACTTAAAAATCGAATTAAAATGTCAATTAAAAATGTTAATAAAAATTAGGGTATTACTAAAAAATTAATTGATAAAATATAAAATTATTTTAAAACTATTTCCAATGAAATTTCACGCTTTGCTTACAGTGCATAGATTAAATGCAAGTATTTTTGCTGAGCTCAAACAAGTTTTTCCAACCGTTTCGCTTAAGCAATAACTAATGCACTAATATGTACTTGTGTATATGTACTTGTCTTTAACGTAAAGCCAACAATGTTTATGCTCCACATATGCCATAGATAAATAGATACACAAGTTTGCAGCTCAAGAGCGTAGAGTATTCTGGTTTTGTTTTGGCTAAAAATAGCCAACGATATGAAAATGGAACTAACTATTAGAGATGCGACTGCACGTGAATACATTATTACCAATATGCAAACATACAATGTATCTGTGCAGTTGTATATAACATGTAACTGCGAAAAAACTAATGGGAAATGTTAACTTTTTAGTGGGCAGAGCAACAAACCGTCGATTTGGGTGAACAACTTTTCAGTTTTCTAAACACACAGATTTACAGACATGAAACATGCGTTCAAAAATAAGAAAATCAATTAAATATTTTATTGCGCCTATCTATATATACCCCCCATAGTATACATGAATACGTATATTTGGTATATATATTCTAGAATACAAACACAGCGAGCGTATACAGATGCTAGAGAAAAACACTTGGCTACGTTAAGGTACCGTGTAATTTTGTTTATGTTTCTACCAAGTTTTCTGTTATATTTTTTAATTAATGATTAAATAATAACAATGTTAAAGCTACCGTTAACCACTTTTAAATTATTTTTGACAATTACTTACCGGTTGCCTTCGCGCACACGTCCAACGTATTCGGGAAGATCTGATAAGACTGAAAATTTAAATGTTAATCTGATGCTAAACTCAAATAGAAATGTTAACACGCTGTTGTGCGCACTGCTTTACATGATCGATAAAAGTTAATCGATAGTAATCGAGATTACTAGGCTTTGAATTGAACTGCTTGCATTTTAACTGTAAAACAATTGAATTTTAATAATTTTGAATACCTAAAGCGATTTGTGAATTGATTTACGTGCGAGTTTTCATAAACCTTTTCATCTTTAATCTCTATAACTGCCAATTTCGATATTTTTGTAGACTGATAATCCCAATAGTAAACGGGATTTATGTTTGTATTCAATTTTTGTGCTAGTGTGAAAATATAAAGTGGATTATACAGAGATAGCAGCCAGGCCACAGATACATTTTTACTTCATTTTTGTTTTTTTGGCGCTTCTTTGTTTGTTTGCTGGCTTGTTTGTGTGCACACAAGTCGAGTACACACAGGATGCACACAGCGCTAGACAAGGACGAAGCACCGAGGACTGAGCGCCGAGGACCGCACGTTGCCCATAAAAATATCGCAGATATGTCGCCAGCCGTGAAATGTTTATATGCATGTGGGTCGCGTGTCCTTCCCTCTTGGCTTCGTCCCCTTCCGGCCCTTTTCATCCGTGTGGCCGACAGTTGCAATTGCAGTGTTTGAACCGAAAAAGGAAACTACATAAATGTAATATGTATTCGTATCGACAGCTACCGAAATCCAAATCCTAAATCCGATCTGTGCCACGTTCCTGCTGGCATTGACTAGTGGCCAATAACTTTGTAAGACTCCTTGCTCTTAATGCTTAATTCATCTCCCTCTCTCTCTCTATCTCTCTCTGTCTTTAGGTCTGGTTTTCTCTGGGTAATAATTTAATATAGCTCAATTGGCCATTGCCAATTGCTATGCTCCGTTCGTCATGAGCAGAAATCCTTTGAGAGTATTTAGACGTTTCGTTAAACACATTTTTGTTGTCGACGTCTGGGCTTTTACCTGTTTTCACCTTCAGACTTTCAGACTTTTGTAGCACTGCATAAATTAGGGGATAAGTTTCTTTAGCATTCTCATTGGGAATCCTAGTTAAGCATTCCAATGACAGCCACGATAAAGCACCAAGTATTCTCGCTCCTCGATTGGCTGTAAATATTTATCCATGGCGAATGTGAATGTAATGGGAAACAAGAAAAAACGGTTATCTTCGGCTCGCCGAAGATTAAATACCCTTGCAGTCTTAATTTGGTTTCAATCACCAATTATTTCTATGGTAGCTATATGATATAGAAGTCCGACTTAGATGAAATTTGGTCAACAGATGGGATACGATTAGAAATTGATTCTCCGTGAATTTCGTTGAAATCGGTCAATAGACACTGAAAATTTTCATACTAAGCATTTCAACCGATTATTCCTATGGGAGCTATATGATATAGTGGTTCGATCTATCCGATTTTTACAAATGATCTGTACCAAGTTTCATTAAGATAGCTTTTAAACTGAGACTAGTTCGCATAGAAACAGACGGACAGACAGACGGACATTGCTATATCGACTCGGCTGCTGATGCTGATCATGAATATATATACTTTTTGTTGTCGGAAACGCATCCTTCAAGGCGTTACAAGCTTCGTGACAAAAACAATATACCCTCGGCAAGGGTATAAAAAGGAGAATAAAGGAATATGCGAATGCTTAAATGGTTATTTGAACAGAGAGAGCAACAATTTACTCAATTTAAATTTAAAGATTCACAGATTAAGTACTGACTATTGTTGATTAAAAGGTGTCTGATTGTGCTGTCTTCATATACTTTAATTTTCTTATTTTTTGTCACCTTAAAGTGACTCCAGGAAAATGGAAAACTAAAGCTAAGTGACAGCAGCACTCACAATTTACTTGACGCATTCTTGACCATTATTGAAACTTCTGAACTCTTTCTTCTGCGTTATTCAACTGACTTGACTCTACTTCCATTTTCCATTTTCCATTCAGCATTTTCCATTTCCATTTTGCCATTTTCAAGAAACATTTTTATCCATCAATAGCGTCAAAGCACCGCGCACTCATTGCCATTAATTTGTGAGGCATTTGTCGCCATTTGGCTTTTAGTTCGCAACCCAAAGTGTCTCACGGTGAGAAGGGGAGAAACACGGGGACAGGGTGCAATCGAGGCTGTGGGACTCGTCTGCCTGACTGATTGCAGTTTAAAATGCATTGCACTTTACTGCAATTGGTTGCACTTTATGGTAGCAGCGACAATTTCTATTTAATTTCACAGTTAAGTGATGCTTTAAACTTACATTGTGATTGAGATGAACTTCAATTTGTGTGACAACTGGAAGTAAAGTTTAAGTCTTAAAGACTCATGTGGTCAGACATTTCCCTTAGCTTTAGTTACTGCCAGCAACTGTAGCTTAATTAGATTGGTTAGTATCAGTATTAGTTTTAGTGGAATCCAATTTGAGCCCACGTGCTGATTAATAGGCCGACACATTGTGCAAAAACTTAAATAGTTCTTGGCAAACTTGTGCTTCACAGCCGCGGTGTTCGATTGGGTAGTAAACAACAGCAAGGCTGTGTAGTGGAGGTCCTGGTACGTGTCTGCCTGCACAGCTGCTGTTGGGGCAAATAAAAACGCATCACGTTCATGTCCATCAACTTGGAAACCGTCGGAGACTGACGATTCTTTCATAAACACCAACGACTTAATAACTGAAAAGCGGGACTGAAAAGAGGTGATCCAAGGTGTTGAGTGGGGGGTTAGCGGGGTGTAGGGACGCTTGGGCGGTTAACGGTTCGTTGACACTAAATGGCACTTTGGGGTAGGCATCTGAATATAGAGGAAAAGTCAACAATGCTCGCTTGCTCGCTCTTGCACTCGCTCGGTTTATTAAAAGGGCTTAGGTGAATGTCTGGGCGCCATTTTTAAACAGCAGGTGAATCAGTGCCAGGCGCCAGCCAATGTCCGCCTTCTGCTATCTCTCCAGCAGTGTTTACTTAACTGGCAGCCACATTCCATCCGCACTCAGACATCCTAGCCACATTCAAAGATTGCCAAGCGGTGCTGTTTGTCGGTAAAAACACTTAAAAAAAATATTACAAAATAAAAACGGTCATAATAAAATAAAGCACAGAGGATTTAAAGCGGATTTAAAACCAATTAACTCATAATTGACTAACAAAAATAAAGATACAGGAAATTTTTATTTGATCGATAAAAAATTGTTTTAAAAGGTATTCACTGTATTTTGACCATTTTCTTTAAGTGTATCAACTCTGTAACCCTCTAACGTCCAAATGTATTTGTTTGTGAACATTTAAATATGAAAACTACACTCAATGGACCTGTCATTATATGTTGAAAGCTTATTTGAATTTCGAGCTCAACAGCGCTTTTTTCTGTGAGGTAAAAACAGAAAAATAATCTTAAGAGAATTCGAATTATGATGCTTAAAAGTTGTTGAAAACTATTGTCAATTTGAACTTGAGTGAAATGTCACAGCAGCTGTTTATTTTCTCAACAAATAACAAATTACAAGAGCCTTTTAATTAATAAGCAAATATGTTTCACATGTCGAGCAAAAAACACGCTTCTTTTGCCGCTGGGGCAACAGACACACACGCACACACACACCCCCACACACCCCCACACACCCAGACACACACACAGACAATAAATGGCAAATACTTAACTGCCACTTACCATTTACAGCTTCGCAATGCTGATCATTAATTTTCAGGCACCACATCGAAGTTGAAGTTGGAGGAGAGCGTTCGAAAGCGTTCGAAAACAATACTCGAAATCGTGTTTATCCACTGTAGCACCCTTAACTTTTATTGGTCTTTAGTTGCGTTGACGTTGCTGGCAGGGAACGTGGAAAATAAAGCTGAAACTGTAGCGGGAGTTGGTGTAGGTGGAGCTGGGGGCAGAGGTGGCTGCAGCACGAGGAGCAAGAAAAACAACAATCAACACCATTTGCCGCTACAAATTAAGCTTCGAGCAAACAAATCGTGCAAAGTTCCCCAAGATATTCGCATTTTCATTGCTGTTCGGTCATGTCGTTTCTTGTTTTATGTGGATGGATGAGGACGTCGATGTCTTGTCTACAATGGTTCCGCTCCGTTCCGCCCACTTCCGCCCGCCTCCTGCTCTAATACTACCGCAGGCAATTTAGTCGATTTTGGCTTTATTTCGCACAACAAAAATTAAACACCTCTGATCGAAGTAATACGTATTAGAGGCTTTTGGCATTAAATTAAAGATAATGGCAAAAATTGTAAACTGTAAAAATACAGAAAAATTTCACATTGAGTGAACTGTGCGTGGTACGAGGCGTATGCTTAATATCTCAAGTTGTGTCGATGTTTCAGCTACAATTGCTTAACTCAGTCAAACTTAGTAAACACTAAGACGTTAGGCACACTGTTTAGATTACTGCCAACAATATCAATTGACCTATTGCTTGTATTCCGCATGAACTGTAAATGATACGAAGCGTATACTTAATATCTGCATTGTTGCAAATGAACATGCAGCTAAGATCCAGGACTGTTTACTTGGCTTGTTTAGACAGATGCTTTCAAGGAGTTTGCCTTGTGACCTGTAACCTGTGTGTTTGCTGCTAAGAAAATTAATTACCATAAAATATTTGTTTGCCGTGTGCACTCAAATTTCATTAACAAACTTTGCAGAACGCTTTCAAATATTTACAACAGCTTTTAAGGAAATTATTGCTACGGAATCAAAATAGTGTTTCCTCATTGAATAACTTAAATATGCAATTGATTAATTTGATTTGCATAGTTTAATGTGACAGCCACAACTTAATTTGACGTGTATTAAATAAATTAGCGGCCAAATCGAACGGAATTTTTCAGAATTATTTATTTTACAGTTTTAGCTCCAAGGGAAATCCCCAATAGATAAAAATTTAAATGCGAAAAAGTGCCTTCAAACCACATTAAATATTTGTGTTTTAAAATGTTTTGCTAGCCGCAGGTTAATTAATTGAATAGAATTTGTAAAGTTTTGAAATAATTAAATTTTGTATAATTTTATTACGTTCTGCAATTTATTTATTTGCCAACGGTATGTGCCCAGGGAAGGGGAGGTTGGTTGGGGACATGTGTTTGTGGGGATTGGTTACGACGCGTCGTTGCAACGTCACGTTGGCACGTGTTTAATCCTACTAAGTATGCCGCCAAAACATTCGGATACTGGTCGCAGGACCTCCGGTACACGGTTGTCATAAAATGTTAAATATAAATTTATGGCGGACAGCGTGCTTGTGGCATACTAAACACGCTGATGGGTCCAACTGGGTCGACGAAAAGCGACAGCTATACGGCTACGGATTGGGATCGAGTCGAGTCGAGGTCGAAGACGGGTCGAAATCGGGCTCTAGACCGAAGAACATTAGCCAAATGAAGCTGTTACGATTACGGTTGCAATGCTTCCGATTTTGTCTATTGTTATTTTTATTCTTATTTTGTTTTTATATTTATTTTTGGTAACATTTGTTGGCTGCAAATGAGATGATGACTTGATTTGACAGCCAACTGTTTTCACACCTTTTGCTCAACTGATTCCAGCTCATTTTTATTTAAGTGCATTTTGTGTAGTCAGACAGGTTAAGTTTAATGATTCCACAGACCTAATTTACTATAAATATATTTATAGTATATATTATAGTAAATTAACCATAAGCGTTTCGTAAGCAAGAACTGATTTTTTATTGATTACCCCTATAACAATTTCTTCATTACAGACGTAATAAATAAAAAAAAATCTCGTCTACTTATCTTTTTGTCTTTGTTTAAATTTCGTATTTATTTATCTGCTGAGCACTGAGATAAGGTAGACGAACAGACATATTAGGATCAAAATTATATACAATAAACAACCCATTTTCCCTTTTTAGACCCCGTACTCTAAAAAGAGTAGAGTTGTCTATTAAGTTTGTCAGAAGCGAAATTTGCGTAACAGGCTGAAGGAGGCTTGCCCGACCCCATAAATTGTATATATTCTTAATCAGCATCAACAGCCGAGTCTGTCTATCCGTTCCCCTTTCCGCGGTCTGAATGAACAGAGTCACCAAATTCGGAATGAAAGTCCGTATATATGTCAGGCAGGCCACGGCCCCTAGCGTACAACCACAAATTGTAAAAAATTATTTTAATTTCATTTATATCATGACCATATTCACATTGTACGTTTATGGTACCAATAAAAACATCACCAAGTTTGATCCGAATCGGATGACTATAGCTCTCATAGGAAAAATTGTTTGAAAATTGCTCATATGTATGGAAAATTTCACACTAGTAGGAGAGTACGGGGTCTTTTACAGTCGGTTCGCCCAACTGTAGTCTTTTTTTCTTGTCATCTCCTTACTTTGTTATTAACAGTGTACAAATACAGGGTGGGCCATTTGACGTAGAAGGATTTGTTATTGCAATAGCAAAGTAGTCAAAAGTTATGGAGCTCCCAGATGCTTCCACTGTAAATGGACCACCCTGTATTACTGAATTAAAACATTTCCAAACGATGTTAAGTTTTATATGTCGACGTTTATTCCCCCATTAGATCATAATTCAATTTTGTATTAAATTTAAGTATTACTCAAATTATTATAGTATATTTGTAATGAATCGAAATTATGATGGAGCTGTGACACTATTCTCCCCAGACGGTCAACTGCTGCAAGTGGGATACGCCCAAGAGGCTGTTATTAGGGGCTCCACAGTCGTGAGTACTAGAAATGGTGCTTGATTAAGCAGCTTAATGATTTACTTCCAGGTGGGTCTGTGCACCAATGACTGCATTGTGTTGGGAGTGGAAAAAAAGGCTGTGGATGCGCTGCAAATTGATCGAACAGTTCGCAAGATTCGCAAACTCGATGATCACATTGCAATCACGTTTGCGGGTCTCACGGCCGATGCTCGAGTGCTGATCGATCGTGCCCAGGCCGAGGCGCAGAGTCATCGCCTGAACCGAGAACGACCAGCCACTGTTGAGTATATAACTCGGTAAGTCTTTTGGCGCCGTTTTGGCTAAGACTGATAGACTGCCTTGACAGCTATATTGCCAACTTGAAGCAGTTGTATACGCAGAGCAATGGATTGCGTCCGTTTGGAGTAGCCTGTCTCATTGGTGGATTCAATGACGATGGTGTGCCGCATCTGTTCCAGACCGAACCCTCGGGCATCTACTACGAGTGGCAGGCCAATGCGACGGGAAGATTAGGCCACACAGTGCGTGGCTATCTGGAAAAGCAGGGCAATGAAATGATTTCGGCTCCCAATGACGCAGCAGCCATCAAGCACGTGGTTCGTGCCTTGTACTTGACCACATCTCTGGATGCCAGTTTCTTTGAGATAGCCGTGCTGAAACGGAAGCAGCCGATGACCATGGTTAGCCCCGAGACTATACAAGCTTTGGTCAAGCTCATTAAGCAGGAGATTGCTGAGGAGAAGGCTAAGGAGAAGCTCGGCGGAGCCGCGACTTGATTTCCAGCTCCGAAATTGTAAATAAACATTTTTCTCTTCTTGTTAAATTCACGTTAGCTGGAGGCGCATTAGTTAACCTTTCGGTCCAATCAAGACTTGATGAAACTTTTCTCTCTTTTTTCTTCTTTCTCTCGCCAATTTAATTTTAACCTCTGCCCTTTTTTTGTGGAGTGTTTAGATGGAAGTGTTTAACGGTTGGAAGGAGGAGGAGGAGTGGGAAGGTGGAAAAGTAATCAGCACGAAAAATGTGTAAAGTGAGCAAATCACTTAATTTGCCTCAAGGGCATGTTTATATACTTCATCGCATCGTCCAAGAGCCATACTCAATCCTGACCAGGCCGCTTCTAAGCCATCTCAACTTGGCAGGGCAAGTTGGCCAGCTTTTGTGCGCCAGACAGCGACAGAAGGAAGAAAGCGAGTTAAGAACTTTTAAGTGAAAATGGGAATTGAATTTACGCCAAAATTGCATACCCATAAACACACACACGCACACACCTACATTCACACACACACATTCGCACTTTGTTAGACTCCAGAATTTCCACCTACGCGTTTGTGTGCTCTTTTCGCCCCAAGTGCCATTTGCTACGTGTGTGTCTAGTTGGGCGAAAGTGTTTTAATCAAATGTGTGCCTTGGGTAATGCGTGTTGCCAATGGCTGCGATTGGCAACGCGAACTACATAAGTTCGGTTGCGGTATGTGGGGCGCTCTCGGTTATAGCTTTTTATAAGCTAGTTGCCTATTGTCGGAAAATCCTTCAATATCAGTCATATATACAAATATCACACTGTCTATATGTTTGATGGTTTTAGTTATAATATCATACTAATCACTTATAGCCGAAAAGTGTAGAGCTATATGACACACAGTGAAAGCTCTACTCGCGGACAGCCACATCAGGCGGACAGCTCTCTTAGCCGGATGAATTTTATAGTTTTTTAGCACGATTTTTATACAAAATCACTTCTCGAATGAGTAATCAAACCTGAAAACTGTATTGACATTAGAAGACTTTCTGAGGAACTTGCACTTGGTAACACTGAGTGAAGTCTTAGATTTCTCCAAAGGGCACTAATTAACTTACGTTAAATTGCCTTTATTAAATTGTATTTTTAACAATCTTAACTACATACAAGTTACATTTCAGGCCTTGAAACTGGTCATACCCGCTTGCATAATTTCATCAGTGAGAAGTAAATTACAGGCGATGATAGAGCACGAGTTTATAATCAGTTTCTTCACGCAGTAATTGTCAAAGACTCGCTGCTTTGAGGGATTCGTGGGCCCACCATGGTTAATATCGAGTCCTACTGGGTGCTCGCTCTCTCTGGCAGCAGTGGTCAGCTTGACAATGGTCTCCTGGACATCGAATCCACTGTTGATGGCCAGTGTTTTGGGTATGACGAGCAGCGAGTTGGCAAAGAGCTGAACTCCCAGCTGAGGTTTACCCTGAACCGAGTACTTGAACTTGTTCAGTTCATTAAAGGCAAACAGTTCGAAGGCTCCAGCGCCAGGAACGAGGCAACGATCGTTAATGGTGTTCTGTATGGCATGAAGACCATCGCGAATGGCATCCTTAATGGTGGCCACCTGGCATCCCGATGGAGCTTTGATCAGTATGGTCACCGAGCTGGGACTACGACACTGCTCCACAAACGTATACTTGGATTCGCCCACTTGCTGCTCATACACTAGTCCCGCATAGCCGAGCTGCTCCTTCCTCAGATCCTCCAGAGAGTACACAGCTTCTCCGCCACAAGCACGAGTCAATCGCTCCATATTCAGGCGCTTGGCACGACGTAGTGCCAGAATGCCTTCTGCGGACAATGCCTCCAGGGAGGGCACATCGATGCCCTTTTGGTTGATGACCATAAAGCTGTGATCGTTGCCAGCGCAAAGCTTTTGCTTTAGCTCTATAATCTTGGCTACTCGCAGATCAATGAACCGATGCTCCTCGGTCACGCATCTCTCACGCTCATCCACGGACTTGTAGCAGAAGACGGAGTCGACGCAGGTCTTCTCCAGCTCCAAGGATACGTTGCACGTAAGTATGTAGACCTTCTTGAGGACCGTGGGCATATTGACATGACGTCCGCCGTGATCCAGGACTATTCCCTCTACCAAACGCGTATCCAATTCGGTTCGCTGGTTCATGACCATAAGCTCAATCATGTTGAGGTCAAAGGGCTGCTGAACAGCTCGACGAATGCACATCACTGCGTCTACACAAATCTTGGCTAGCAATTCAGATAGACTGGCATTGACTTTGGTCCTTATGCTGGTCTGTGCCAAGGCCAGTAACATGTCCTTATTTATTGCAACGGACACGCAGAAGGACTCGAGTAGTTCCAGAGATTTGTCCTTGGCTCGCATAATGCCCTCGCAGAGCAGACGTGGGTGAAGTCCCTCCGAGATTAGCAAATCCGCTTGCTTTAACAATTCTCCAATCAGCAGCACGGTCGAAGTAGTTCCGTCACCAGTTGCCGCATCCTGTGCCGTGCAGGTCCTGGCAATCATTGCTGCTGTTGGATGACAGAAGCTCATCTCTTGGAGCAGCACATTTCCATCCTTGGTTATCTTGATGTCGCCAGCCGATGACACAAGCATTTTATTAGTGCCCCTTGGCCCCAGATTGGAGCCCATCAAGCGTTGCAGTCCAATCCCCGCCGCCATGTTCACAGCTAATGCTTGAGCGGCACGGGCTACTTCCGCTTTGGGATTCAGCACACTTATACTCGCCATATTACAGCTAAGAGGATAATGATTTCCAGTTAAAAATAATAAAAATAATGTTGAAATATTAGACAATCTGGCAGCCGATTAAAAATGGAATAGAATGTGTACAGGAAATGTTTACCAGGGCCTACTTAAACAATATTTGATTTTAGTCCGAATCAATAAATGTTGTGTTACAAAACTATTAGTTGGTAAAAATTTATGTAGTTAGTTTAATTAAATTTAACTGAAAATTAATAATATATGTTCCTTAAATAATTTAATTAGCTTAATTATGATTTCATTGATATTTAAAAAAAATTAAATTTGCAATTCTCATTGCCAGCATTCGAACCTACGACCCTCTACGACAACGATTTCACATCGCGCCGCAACTCTACCATTCGCACCACGCGCCACTTTCAAGCATCTTTCGCTTATTCGCATTTACATGTTATACATACAAGTACACACTCGTTTGAAATTATGTGTATGCACATATGTATGTATACGTGCCTAGCACTGGTTGGCAAGGCAGCGTCTGCGAGCAGCGTTGACGTCACAGCGTCTGCGAGCAGCGCTGACGTCACAGCGTCTGCGGAATTGCAGCTAAATTACATAAACTTTGTAACGTTGTAGCTTTCTTGTTAATAGACGGATTTTAATGCCGCGTGCAGGATAGTTTGATATGATATTCCTCTAAACGAATAATTAATTACAAACACTATACTATTTGACTAAATGCCTTGAATCCGGCTTTAAAGTTTAAAAGTTTTTTAGCTCATATAAGAAAGGGGGCGTGGCAGCTCAAAATTTTGAATGGCATTGCATTAAGGCTGTCTGTAGGAACCTGCATACCGGAATTGGTGTTCCTAAGTGCCATAGTTACTGAGATATTCACCTAAAACATACATTTTTTCGAGGTGTGTCTGGTTTTTTGTTCGTTGCGGGGGCGGTAAGGGGTGTGACAACAATTTGAAATAAACTTCATCTGCCTGACATAATAACGGACTTTCATTCTAAATTTGCGTATGGCCAGGTGTTCATACGGACAGACAGACATGGCTATATCGATTCGTCTTTCGATGCTGATCAAGAATATATATACTTTATGGGATCTGCCACGCCTCCTTCTGCCTGTTACGCACATTTCGCTTCTGACAAACCTAATATACCCCTCTACTTATCTCTAATCCCTCTACTAGACCCCCTCTAAAAATGCTTAAGAAACTTGACTTTAAGCTCATCATGTTTAAACTTTTTAAAACAAATTAAGACAACTTTTATTCTGTCCATAAAAATAATAAATAAATATAAATATTTGAAAATCAAAGAGTTTTCCTATTGCCTTAGGCTGAGCTACATTTTAATCAATCAACACTAAATACATTTACCAAGAGCTAAAATAAACCCACTGAAGTACAATAGTATTTGCCAATTCGTTTAAATTCTTATCAGCTTTCTCGGTTTCTTCGTTTGTTTCCATTTTCCAGCTGATAATATTAAGTTGCGTTTCTATTTATATCTGCGTTGTTTTGTAAGCTTGATTGCCCAATCAAAAGTCCACTTGCTGTAGAAGCTGTTAATGGGAATAAGTTTAAGTAATGCCAGACCGCTAGACAGACGTAAGCCCTGTAGTCGTGTGGTGCTTTTGCCCACCAATAAGTCATGGCTTTATTATTATTTACAGCACACGGCACAAGGAACACGGCAAACGGCACACGGAATACGGAATGCGGAATACGGAACACCCTTATGGCCACCTTCTCGCAAATTGCCACTCACTTGCCTCCTCGAGTGTGATGAGTGTGTCGAGTGCGTCTGCCGTGGAGTTGTGCTCGACATTTCCATAGCTCTGCTCGGCTTTTGTTGCTACTTTTCGCTTGGCTTTTCTGTTCTTTTGGTTCTTCCTTTCTTCTTTTACCGAGCACTCACACTTTTCACAGTTAATTTCATTAAGTAATTTTTCATATTGCAACTTTTATTGAGTTTTAAACTGGCAGTGCGCATAATGCGACAGCACAGTGCCAGCAAGACAGAGACGGGAGTAGTGTGAGAGAGAGGGAGAAAAGTGATACCATTTTGTTTTACATTACAATTGAGATGTTCTTTCCTGAATTACGTATACGCCATGTGTTTTACCCTTGCAGTGTTCTCTGTGTATTTCCTGCTGCTTTTCTGCTTTTGTCCCTCGAGAAGTTTCCTCAGTTTGCAGTTTCTCTTTTTACGCCTTTTGTTTGTTGGCACTTGTTGCATTTGCCTTTGTATTTACTTTACTTTACTCTTACTTTACTTTCTCCTTGTTGAATTGCTGTTTTGTTGTTTTTTCCGTCTCGGTTACTTTTATTCATTATTTAAGCGTTTTCTAGTACAACAATTCGCATTATGCCCCTTTCATTTTCAGTCTTTCGCAAAGTAATCAACTAAATGAAAAACTTTATTTCATAGTTAACAATTAAGCACTTAACTGATTGTCCATTATCCCTTTTATAACAGGTAAGCAGCACTGTTTTATTAAGCTCTTTAAGTTTAGTTCGGTGGTCAAGTTGAAAGTTGAGTTATATCCCTTAGAAACTTTAACTTTGTTTTCTATTACGAGTTTTTCTGAAATTCGGTTTACAAAAACTTCAAACTGTAAACAGCGCGAACAATCTGCGCGTTCCCTGTAAAAGGGTACAAAGGGGTTTAGTTAAAAAATCAGAACAAATACATGGTAAGACTTTACTTAATCAATTTTATTTAAGCTCAGCAGTACAAATATCCAATAGTTCAAATGAATTTGAGGTAACATATATATTTCAGTTGATATTCGATCACTATGCACTTTTGGAATAGCATTGGAAATATGAATACAAAAGGAAGTACGCTTTTCATATTGGTTGCCCTTTTTCTGTTTTTCGTTTTTTCTATTTTTCTGTATTTGTGTTAAGAATAACACACATTTGAAATTGGTTTTGGAATCAAAATATGGAAACATCGCTGAATGAATGTGTACTCGTTCCGACGAGGGTCCAAGAGAAGCTTTTATTTTGTTTAACATTTTGGTTACAATCAAACGTACACGATGATATATTTCAATATCAATACAAAACTATGTAGTATGAAAGGCTAAACTCGAGCGAACCGACTGTAGAAGAACCTGTATTTATTTTAATGCGCATTTTCCCTTATAATATCCTTATAGGACGTGATTTTCCGCTCGAGACCAAATTCAGCAGATTATTATGATGTACACCTAATGTGTAATAACTTAGACATTGAGATAGCTAAAGTTTTTATTTTTTAACACAAATTTTGTATCAATTTGACCTATGCTATAAGACATAGTAATCCGATATGAAGTTAAGGACACTAGATGTGAATTAACTTAAGGTCAGGCTATTTAAACTAAATTATTTAGGCAGGTGCGTTACAAGTTGAAACAAATTTGATATGCTCTATAAAAGACGGACTTTCATACCAAATTTCGTGGCTGTAGTTCTAACAGTCTCTGACTGCATGGACGCAGTCGGATAGAGAGACAGCCGAACATCGCTACATCGAGTCGGTTGTTGATGCTGATCAAAAATATATATACTTTATGGGGTCGGAAATGCTTCATTCTGCCTGCTTCCCGCTTCCGACAAACCCAATGCACCTACTCTCATTGAGTACAGGGTTTAAAAATGATTGAATAACGTATAGAAAGCATGAACACATGTATCAAGCTCTTATAATAGCAGATCTGTTAGCTTAAATATATAAAAGGTTTTTCGGTGCGGGCTTAAAAATTATTAGAAATATAAACAAGGCCTTTAAGGATTTTTCATATGTAAAGTTTATAAAGTTTAACTAGAATTAGCAAACTACAAGAATTGTTTAAGTCTCAATAAAAGCCGGCTGTAACTGAAATATTTTTTCACATTACAGAAAATAAATAAATTCCTCTCCGTACTTACAAAATATTTTTTTTTTTAAAAAAAAAAAAAAATTTTTTTTTTAAAAAAAAAAAAATAAAAATTTTTTTTTTTTTGTTTTTTATATATATAATTATATTTATACAATATATATGTATATTAATGTATATTATACATATGTATATTAAATATTCAAATCTTCACGTGCAGTTCAAAATTATTTTGCCTATTAATCATCGTAGTACTTCCCATTTGTGCACGTCAGTAACGGTATGCAAATAAGTTTTAGGGTCAACAAAATAAAATTTTAGGCCATGCTATTAAACAAAATGCTGAACGTTAAAATACAAATTTTAAAAGTGATTAAGCCCTTAGTTATAATTATTGAATTACTAAAATTAGTCGTAGGCAAAGAAATTATAAGATTGCCAGCATTTAATTAATCCATGATTTGGCATCTTTAGCCGTTTCGTTTTGTTCCTAGACTTGGTCATGTCTCGGGCACTTTCATGATTAGAATGGTCGGGAGATTAGAGAGATAAAGGGATTGGCTGACCAAAGAGCGATTTATAGCAACCGTTGCAAATGAGTTAACTTTGGCGCCTGCCAAACTTTTCATAACTTTCCAAAGTATTCTTGGTCGTCTTGGACGCGGACCGTCGCGTTAATTGCGGCTTTGGGCTCCGTAGAATACAAAGTCAAAACGGCTTCTGATTAACCCGTTGGGAGTCGCATCTTTAAGGAGCGTAATTATCGCGATGAGATTCGCCTGGACAGAGTTCAAGTGGTAGACGACCCAAGCCCAGTCCCATTCCTGCTGTAGGTTCATCAGCCGCTGTGGGTTAAATCAAGTTAGGTGCAGTTGGGCGTATCGCTTGACATGTTTCCCTCAAAAAGGGCTGAATGAAAACAAAAATGTCCATCGTAAATGGACGTCAAAGTAACTTAATAAGTTGGCTCGCACAATAATTGGAATTTATGAGTCATTTTCTAAGACAACAACAAAGATATGGCTGGTTGGCAGGATGTTTGGTCACAGTTCTGGACACTTCACTTACTCCCAAACCCCGAACTCACAACTCAGAACTCTTCACTTGTGCTAAACAAAGCGCGTAATGCGTGCCCAGAACCCAGTCCCGGTAAGGGTTTTGGAGCCAGGCCCAATCCCTCGTCCTGTCGAGCGGTGACCAAACACCAAAACAAAGTGGAAAAAAACAGAAGCAGGAACATGAATGATACCCGACTATTGTATACCCATTAAACACTCTTCATAAGTAATTATAGCTATACGTCAAGCAATAAAACTATTGTAGACCGACTTTACTCCATGTATAACCGATTCCTCCTTTGAAATCTTTTAACATTTAAGTAAATGTGATTTGATAGCTAATAAAAAATAGTTTTCAATACTAAAATACTGATTTATTATCGAATGTTGAAATAGAATACCCTATATGGGACTTGGGTTAAAACGAAAGCAAACTATATGCTTTGGAATTTTTCACGTGTGCTTCAAAGTTGGTCTCTGAGGTCCTATTGTTCCTACAGACGAGCAACGATTACGGTATACCCTTCTGCTCTGCGACTAACGGGTATAAAAAGTAAAAGTTAGCGCCGAGTTAAAGTGCTTTTAAAAAACCATTAACGTCATTTCCTGTGCTGTCTGTGCGTCGACCTCTGCTTCTGTTTCTCAATGAATGCAGACTGGAGTGTTCGATTTCATCTTTAGTGGACTTTATTCACTTTAGCAACTAACAGGAATATCTACGAGATCTGCATTTGTAACGTAAATTTTTTAAATGGCCACAAAATAGTATCTTAACCAGTTTTCTTACGGTCAGAATTGGAAAATCGTTGATTGAATTCTTTGGAGGTCAGAACACTTGAAAGTCTCTGATTGGCTTTAGTTTTCTGTCTAGCTGGTGTCCAATATTGAGCTAGATCGGGTAATTTCGTGCATCGAACTGGACTTGAGGGTAGTTTGTTGAAATTTTCATCTGGTGCCAGCAGTTCTGCAACTCCAAATGATTTTTGAGTCTGCTGCTTATAGCATGTTAGATCCGGCAGTTTAGTAAATGGCTTTTGTTTCTGAACTCCAACTCCTTTCTTGGATAATAAAAGGTTTGAGTTTACTAAATTGTTTCTGGAAATAGTTGAGTCTTTTCGTTGAGTTTCTGGTTTTGTTACCAAGTATCGATTGAGATCAGGTAATTGTACACAAGGTTTCGAAAACAAACCGTTTTTTCTGTATACATTGCTTGATCGTGCTGTCTCTTTGCCAAGAGTCCTTGCTTTTGGGGTAAGTATCTTTAATCTATTTAAACGCTTTTGGTTTTCAGCAGAACTTGATCGAGAGCAAGCACCCACTGTAGGTCTGCTAGAAGTTCCTAATAAAATTGATGCAGCACGTGTAGGAGGAGGTCTTGGGGTTGGACTTGGTCTCCCATCATTCAATTTAGTGGATCGCTTTTGCTTTGTGGAAACAATGCCGATGAGTGACCTAGATATGCCATCCCGTTTATGAGCTGGTGTGATATTGTAGCCTCCCGAGGCTCTTTTAGAACCAGCCGATATATTCGACTCTTGCTTAGGTAAATCCTGTGTGTCTTCTTGTTCATTTGTGTGTTCCATGGAATCGACATTATCCATGATCTCTTCTGGTTGGAAATTAGTTGGTTTTGTATCATTCATTTGATTGTTATCCATAACGGGCATATCTTTGTATTGCAGACACCTTATCAGCCCGTTTTGGACCGAAGGCTTGAAAGGACGTTCCTCGTCTGCCAATTGAGAAATTCTTAGGCAATCGTCAACTATTTTTCGACGTTTCTTTTCAGTTTCCTTGCAGCATTTGTCCCGATGCTCGTACTTCTTGTAGGCCAACTCAGCCTTGGAGAAGTAGTTGGGCCAGCAAACGTCGCGAAGTGTGTTCCTGCGAATCAGTTGACACTTGGGCATTGGATCGATTTGATTCTCGCGCTTGTAGCCATCCACAGCCTTTGCCAGTGGGTACAAGGGGCGTCCAAGCTCTTGAGATTCCTGCATGAGGTGAGCTGCTTCATCGAAGAAGTCCGCGTCGTCCTGCAGATGAGGATCTTCCGCGCAGGAAGCTATACGCATTAGGTTCTCCTGACGACGTTGCAGCAACTGTTGGCGTTGTCCGCAGAGTACATCACGCAGATCATCGGTAAGTTTCTTGTGTCGCAACTTCTCGGCATCATAGAATCGTCTGTTGACTTGCTCGTTCTTATAACGTGTGGCAATTTCAAACCTTCGTACTTCTGCATTTCTAAGTCTCTTCTGGTCCTCCTGTTCGCGCTCCTGCTGTTGGTAGGCTTGGCGTTGCTTGGACAATTCTTCGCGGCGACACTTGCGTCCAAGCTCATTCATACTCACATCTACTTGATACTTCTCCTCTAAATTGGCCTGCATCTCTTCCTGGTTTCGTGTATTTTCTTGCTGCAGCTGACATACCCTCATTGCCCTTGCCTCCTGATCTCGTATCTGAGCTGATCGCATATCCATGATTTGATTGCCATAGCGCGTGTCCAGTTGGCGCTTCGCTACTCGGTTGACGCATCTTATTCGATTATCAATTTGCTCGCATATATCTTTAACTATTGGAAGGAGTGGAAGTTGAAATAGGGTTATTATTTTGCTTATAAAATGATTGAATGTAAAATGATCGATTAACTTCAATTTAGCACCCAAGATTTGGTGGAGCCACACAGAATTCAGTTTACAGATAAACGATTAAAGTACTTCAGTGACCGGATCTCAATTTAGTAGGGTGACAGCAGATAGGGAGAGTGAGAGAGCAGACGAAAAAAAAAACTCTGCTTGGGAGAACGAAACAAAGAGTGGTATAAAGAGTTTAGTAAGAGATAAAATTTTCAAAACATCACAAAGAGTACCAAAATTGGTGATCCTAGGATCCTAGCCATAGTTACTGAAGTATTCACCGAAAACATCCATTTTTTACGAGGTGTGTCTAGTATTTTGCTAATTGTGGGCGAATGGGGCGTGGCATTGAAAAAAAAAGATTCTTGTATTGACTGACTAAATGTCTGATCGATTGAGACCAAGCTCGAACTTGTAGCTCTTACAAGCTCTGAAATCTGTTTGTTCATACGGACTGACAGACGGACAGACAGACAGACAGACAGACGGACATGGCTATATCGACTCGGCTTGTGATGCTGATCAAGAATATATATACTTTATGGGGTCTGCCATGCCTCCTTCTCCCTGTTACATACTTTGATTAGTCGACTACCATTTTGAAACTTTTGGCGATGAGCGGCATAGCGAATCAATATCAATTAATGAAACTCACACTTGGCTCTCTCCGATTTCTCCTTGAGTGCATCTTTATAGGCACGTCGGCAGGCTTCGCGTTTTCTAGCCAGCAGCTCCTTGGCCGCCTGGTCATCCTTGGCCAACTGGTTCTTGAACTGCTCCCGATTAACGGCTGACTCATAAATCTCCTGCTTCCTTTCATCCAATCTGCGTTGTCGCCGCTCTTCAAGGTCCTTAAGTATATCTGCGCGAAGAGAGAGCGATTTTTCCTTTCGCTCTGCCTTTTCCTGCTCCTCGGTAATATGGCCAAATGGTATAACGACTTCGGGACACTGCACAGCTTCCAACTGCTTCTGATGAAGCTCATCCTGAGCAATATCCTTGTTGACAGCATCGTAGAACTGACGCTGCTTGATCGTTTCGCTCTGAAGCAGCGCCTGTTGAAGGAATCGTGGACCTGCTTTCATGAGGTGTAATAACCGATTGGCTCGCATGATTCGCTCCTTTCGTTGGTCCTCCAGCAATTGTTTTGCCTTCAGATCCTTGGTTTTTTCCGCAAGGAGTTTGTCTCGGTTCTTCTGCAGTGTTGCTTCATCCGTAACCTGATGAGAACTAATGTTGGTAAATTGCTGGCACAGAGCTTCACTGCCATCCTTTAGGTACTGCTTTGTACCGCTGCTCCTCCTCAACGGCAGCCAACATTTCCTTTCTCTCGTCCTGTCTCGCTCTGGACATGATGCCTTCAAAGCGCTTGGATGATATCACCGTGGGTTTGACTACTGTTGACTTAGCTCCCATGTTCCCGCTCAAGACCTTCTTGTGGCCCGGTTGGGCACTACATGCCATGTTGAGATTCATATTCGAGTAAGAGTATTCATTAACATCTAACCTATTGTGTTAGTTCCGAAATAAAGTGTGTAGAATTTTTGCAGTGTTGCAAAAACCAGAAAGAACTAACTACAGAAATTCCAACGTATTTTAGTTTTTCTTTTATGTATTTTTGTTTTGCTGATTTTTACTTTTTTCAAGGGCTACTAGCTGCACATGTCTACTTATTCTATAATACTATAAGATATGAATAAAGTTAGTAGCTCTGTTGAAAACTTATAGTAAAAAACAGCCTTCTCAATATTCCGATAAAAGAAACCCTTGGCCTAATGAAGTTTATTATTGTTGGTCATTTAAATGGAAGTACCTTAAGAGTCAGTAAGTCAAATGTCCCAGAATGAGGGAAAGAAAACTTTTGCCTTTCGTAGAATTTCAGTTAACTTGTCCATTTACTTGACTGGGCCCCACAATTGGATAAACCTCAATTAGTCTTTTTTGCCTGCTTAATCAAATTAGGTATAACCTTGGCAGGATGTACGATTGCCCGCGTATCGCGGAGAAGGTGGAAATTCTGCAAATCCAATTCCCAGCTGGCGGAAAATAATACAGAAAAAAAACGAATCTGAAATGTAATGAGAATCGAGAGGCGGAAAAGCAAAAGAAAAACAGAGCATCGCCAGAGTAAAGTTGACTTTCATGCGAAAAGTTTTTTGTGGAAATCGCTGGGCGTGAATTTGTGCACGCAAAATATTGCGCTCGCTCCTCCTGTGCTCCTCCTCCGCCCTGCTGGGGGGCGGGGCAGTGGAACGGGCAGAGCTTCGGCGTGATCCTGTGCCAAACACCGGCGATTATTGTTACAAAAAGCAGCGGGCCGTGTAATTTTTTGGCATGGAACACGCAGAGGGACTCAAAAATGGAAATTCAGACTCGAATTCACATTCTGATTCAGATTGAGATTCAAATTGCCCAAAAGAAGCAGTCGTCGTCGTCGTCCTCATCGTGTTTAACTTTCCAATGGCCACGGGACTTTGTATGCGCTCCTAGGGGCGCATGGGGCGTGGCAGACGGTGGAACTGGGCGTCATTGTCTGCCACAGGCATCTGAAAATTGTTTTGTGAAAATTAGTTTTTCAACTTTTCTCGAACTTGTACTTTTTCTTTCATTTTCATCTTTATCAGACCCTGTACTATAGAGGTACAAAGGGTGTATGTATGGCTAAATTTAGTTTCTTATATATATTTATCTTTGTCTTAAGATAAGCAGTATTTTTCCAAGCTGTTCTATAGTTAAGACCCAAAAATTTCAGAAAGTGCGCTCCCGCAATTAGTACAGGGTCCACTACAGACGTTCCCTCCTGCAACTTGGCATTCCTACTATTTTTCTTTGTTACCATTCCGTATGGGAAATGAAAATCTAAACCGGGCATGCGAAATTAATTTGCATTTTGGTTTGGTTTCCGTTGTCATTTTATTCCCTTTGGAAAGACCAATAAAAATCAAATTTGAATAATTTTTAATTTATTTAACTTTATTCGACTGTTTTAAGATTGTTTGTGTGTGCAAGTTTCCAATTGAGATTTTTTTGCTGCCTAATTTGTTGTTTTTTTCTTTCTTTTAAACGGTATTCATGTAATTGCTTTTAAATTGTTGGCAACAGCAGAAGTATTCCCAAAATGTTTATGGTAAAAAATGTCGTTGTGATTAGAATTTTAGCAGATTTTAAACTGAAATTCAGTTGTCCGTTCATACTGAAATGGCAACAGCTGTTCAGTTTGCTGACTTTTAAATTGTGTAAAAAACTTTTTGTTTGCTGGAAGTGTGCTAGAAAATATGTGAAAAATAAAATAATAATCCGATTGAATTTAAGCCGATTTTCTTATTTTTCCATACTTTATTTACCCACACAAAATCCAATTCCTCAATTATGTGCCAGCTAAAATTTATTAAATAATTAACTCAATTGCATAAAAATAAAATTTTTTGTAGACATTCTTTATTGCTTTATCGATTAAGAAAACAATTTTGCAAATTACAATTGTTCATTTATATTATTTATTAAATTTTACAATTTCATTTCATTTAAATCAAGTTTACAATCGTTTTGGCATATTGTTAAATTTTTTTGTTATTTTTTATGTCAAGTCTGAATGTATACGAGTATATTTTAAATATTTTGTTGTCTAAACTAAAATTGTCTTTGGCTTCCTTTTAAATAATTATATTCAATTAACTATTGTTATTTAGCTACTCATACGATTTACACTTAAATTCATGACCATCACAAAGTTAGGATTTGATTTTTTGTTTTTTTTTTTCTAAACTTTTCTTTGCAATTTTGATAGCTGGTTAGCTGATTAATTTGATAAGAGAGCTAGTTCTATGTATAACCACAACACGTTTTAAAACCTTTAATATATGAACTGTGTTACTTTCCAACTGACAGCAAGAGATTTTTGAATGGAGTTTGATAATTTGTTAATAGTTAAACGGGTTCACAATTTAATTGTTTTGGAGAAAGAAAGAGGAAGTCTACCATCTCTATTTATTGAAAATTTAAATAAATTTCGCTTTAATCGTAGTATCGTCTTAGAACACTCAGTTTATCTAGCCATTCCCATAGAAATACTTTTAATTTGTTATGTTTTTTACATTCTACATATCCTCCAATGGAAATCATTTTGATTCTAAATTTAAATAGGTTTACACACACACATGTCATATGAGTTACAGTACAAAGTGATCGTTAGTTAATACTTATCACAAACATATAAAAATGAACACTTATTTGATTAATGGCTTTCATTTTGTTAAAATTAGAAGGAATCGAAAGGAATGAATTTAAATTTTACTATGATTTACTTAATATAATCAATTATTATATTTAGTTAAATTATTGAATTTTTAACTAAAAAATTACTTTAAATCTTTTAAGTAAAATATTTCTTTTGAGACTGCCACTTAAACTAAATTCAAATTAATTAATAGCTGAAAGTTAGTTTACTCTTTTAGACTACAACTTTAGAAGTTTCCCTTAACTCTATGAGATGAATTTACTTTGAGACAGACACACACAATAAACATGCACACGTTTAGGTCCTACGATGCTTAAAATAATGTTAGATTCATGGTTTGACCACAGGTCAGATTAATTCTAGATACATCCTACTTGCGGTACTCGGCCAAGGCCTCGCCAACCGACGTCATCGATGGTGGGGGACTGTGACAGGAGACGCGGACGCGACTCAGTCGCAGACTGCCCGTATGATGGCCCCCAGGGATGGGTACGGTGGCATGCAGCATGGCCCTGGCTTGGGCCTGCTGGTGCAGTGGGTGGTGGGTGCATTTTGCCTTGCGAGCTAGCTGACTGTTGGCAAGTATGACGTCCTCTGCGTACTAAATGTCCGGTATGCTGCGACCCATGGCCAGCTTGGAGGCCACAGTCGAGACGGAGGTGGATGTAGTGGGATCAACAGTGGCACCAACCAGTTTACTTTTGGCACAATTGGCATCATGAAAGAGATGCTCGCAAAGCTTCGGCTCCGATGTGGAAAACTTACTTAGCTCCGCTGCTGTGGCCTGTTGAGCTGCACTGGATATGTTCAGATGTAGATCACTGTGTTTACTAAACGATGTGGTCTGATGCTGTTGTGGCTGATGCACCTGATGCATATGGCCATGGTCACCGATGCCACTGTGCTGGTGATAGGGAAAATGTGGAAAACTCTTTTGCATTGCATGCAGATTTCCCGAGCTAACCGTGCGCTCCAAGATCTCGCCCCAATACTTCTCGGAGAGTCCCTCAATGTCGGGCCGAACGGTAGCATAGCCATCGGCAGTCGGCTGATGCGAATGACCATGTGCGGCTCCAACACCGACGCCAATGGCCGACCCCGCCTCCAACTCCACCTCCGCCCCCCAAAGTGCCCCTTATGTACTGCGAGGCGCTGCGGCTTAAACTGTTGGCTCTGGAGCGCGCACAAATGCCAAGCACTGAGCCCCCAATGGCGCTGCCAATGCCACCACCTCCACCTCCACCCCCACCAGCAGCACCCACACCCCCGGCGGAGTTGGTGCCACCATTATTGTTGGGTGGACGCGAAACGGGTGGCTCTGGGGGCATCGGAAGCGTTGTGATTTCAAAATCGTTCGCATTGATGTGACAACAGGCTGATTTGTGTTCTGGCGTATCCTCGTTGGGAAAGCACTGAAAATGAAAAGGAAAATGACATCATAAATCTGACGTTAGTTTACAAAATTAATAAGCATTTTAAATTCGCATCTACGAGTATTCGTGGCAATCCGCCAGTTCTATAGTTTCGTGGGCAGATGCCATAAATTCGCCCCAAATGACCTCAGTTTTGTTCGAGTTTTCACGGAAGTAAATCATGCAACTTGACTGCGTTTTCCAAAATGGATTTTCCAGCTTTCCACTCACATTAGCATCCAAGCACACACCCAAAAATACAACTACAAAGAATTCGCAGAGGGCGTTATATTCAAGCCGCTTTGGATTTGCTCTTTCATAATTCAAAATCATAAAATCACAAAATCACTTTTCAGTTGTTGTTTTTCGTTGTTTGTCGAAGCGAGTTTCCTGTTGTAAGAGTTTGTGGCACACACCACAAGGATTTATGGCCCCTTGTTGGTCCCTGTTGTGAATACGGTCTGCCTTTTGCTACACAAAAGCCCTTTAAGTGGGTGTTGAGCTGTCTTTGAGCTGAATTTTGATTGTGTATTTGACTTAACAGCTTGTAAACTGATGGGGCACTATTTTGTGCAGGTGAGCTTCATAAGCATATTGAAATTATTGGGGTCAGTTATCAGATAAGCGGAGAAGTGAAGCATTGAACAAGTGGCTGTATTCTGCCCTCTATTAAATAACTTTAAATTGATATGGGGGAAAACTTAATATTTGTAAGAGAACTTACTTTGTTTGGCATCAATTGACGGCTAAGTCGACGAAAATCAGAGTTTAATAACCAATACATAAAGGGATTCCACAAACTGTTGCTCAGAGATGTCCAGGTGACCAGAAAGTCAAGAAATGGCGGCAGCTGTAAATAAAACACAAAATAAAAGAAAATAAAAACTTGTTGCCAAGTTATTGGCGACTTAGCTGCGTATACGTAACGTGCTGATTACGACAAACGTAAGCAACGTATGCACATTTGTGTGTGTGTGTGTGTGTGTGTGTGTGTGTGTGTACTCGCCTTGGAGCCAGTGCATGCAGTAACAATCTCCTGGATGGTCCACGGCGTAACCATAACAATGAATCCCAGCGATATTGCGGCCATAGAACGTGACGTGTTCCCACTCGAGTTCTTCTCCTGTATGGGCACAATCTGCAACAAAAATGCATTCATGCAACAATCCAATTAGCAGCATAAATTCTCACACCACAACACGTAATTAACATTTTATCAAAATGGGGAAAATACTTCAATAAATTTATTTAGAATGTATTGAAAATATATTTATGTATTTCTATACATTTATTCCATTATTTTAATGAATATTTGAATTTCGGGCATTGGGAATTTTTGTTTAGAATTCAAAGTGAATGCAAAGTGAGCTCTTTACCGATTTGTAGTTTATTTTAATATTATGTATTTATTTTAATAATTATGCATGTTGTACAAATGACGTACACGTTGTAATTTAAGCCCACATTTATCAAATAAAGTAATTTTTGAAATTTTATTCAAAATTCATTTCATTTTCAAAATATGGGAAAGAAGTACCTAAAATGAATTTAAAACCTAATTCTGTTTTAATATCTGGTAATTATTTGGTTCGTTGCAACATTGGGAAAGTATTTCAACCATGTTCCATAAATGACTAGTGTTTTTGTCGAATCATATTGAAGATCTCCCTTCGCAGACTAATTTCAACGATTGTTATTCAAACATTTATTCAAAAGCTCGAAGGCAAATATGCTATTCAAAAATTCCGTGTTGTTTCAACAGCTAGTGCTGTTTTTTTTAATACCCTGTGAGGGTATATTGGGTTTGTACGAACAAGCCTTGACCGTCCATATGAACGCCGAGATATCCGATATGGTAAAAGCTAGAAACACCAAATTTGGTAGACTACTTAAATGTGCAGGTAGAACAGGCTTAATATTAAATTCTGCAACGCTTCCTACCGCCCCGCAAATTGTAAAAAAAATATTAAAACGCGATAACTTAAAAACTAATGAAGCTATCGAAACCAAATTAAAATATTATGTTTGATGTACTATTGTAATTATCCATACCAAGTTTGGTCCAAAAAGGGGTAACTTACAGTCAATGAAAAAGTCAACATACAGCACGAAATTTGCGATATTGCGGTTTTCTGCCATGAAATTACAAAAATTAGTTTTGCCATTATATGTATGTACTATATATCCTATAGTTCCCATAGGCCAAGTTGGCCAAACAATTTTTCATTTGCTTCAAAAAAATGGTGTGAGCAAGTGCAAGCGAGACAGAGAGTGATTCTTCTTCTGGCTTTGACGCGTTTTGTTTTGATTTACCTATCTATACCAGTTCTTTAGTTCATTTATCGATAAATTTAAAATGAGCTCAAGCTACGATACTAAATAATCGATTAGTGAATTTGATCAGCTGTTCAGCTGTATCGTTCAAGTAGCGTTTATTAGAATCAATTGGATTTCTGTAACTTGTGTTTCTATAACGTCTAGGCAGGGCCGGACTTCTCACACGGTATCTTACGGTCGGGTGAGTCCGTCTGTACTTCAATTCATGTTTTTTTAGATATTGTTATGGGTTTTTCAATTGAATTGCGTTAGATATCGTAAATTGGTCACATACTGCAAATGCTTCGAGGATTTGCAAATAGTAATAACGCGATTGGAACACATTCCAGCCGATGGACATAGTTTTGGAGGACAAATAAAGATATGCATATTGTTTAAAACGAACTCACCTTTTTGGTAATCTTATTTGTCATGCTCGGCATGCCGACCAGACCCATGCTCATGGCCATACTCAAATGGTTCATAACGGGTGCCCGATGATGGTGATGGGAGTGGTGTGAGTGTCCGTGGCCTCCGTGTCCAAATATGTGCGATTGTTGTTGTTGTTGCTGTTGATGTTGTTGATGTTGTTGTTGTTGTTGATGTTGTTGCAGTTGCTGCGGCGGATGGTGGGGATGTGGGTGATGTGCGGCTGCTGTGAGGGGCATTGTTGGATCATTTAGCCGAAATCGACTCATGTGAAAGCTGGACCCATAACAGTACATCAGGACCATCGTGGTGGGGAAGTATAATGCACATGTGGACAAAATTCGATACGACGGTTTGCTGTAAAATGGCTCGCAGGCCATTAGGCCCGTGTTGTTGAAGTAGTAGCCTATGGTGAAAGTTAAAATATACATACAGGTAAAAGCCAAATGAGCAGCTGTTTGCGTTTATTCAATATTCAATATGTGTAGCTCTGTGTGTGTGTGTGGTTAACTCACCTTTTGGCAGTACAAGAAATCCAAACACCGTCAGGCTGATAATCCATGTTAAGCTCAAAATGGCAACACATCCCTGTGAAATAAGCACACACCCAAACACACATTATACACAGTTTGTGTTCGTTAACTTGTTGTTGTTGTTGGTCATAGTAGTTCGGTTTAATTTGCTAACCACAACGCTACCTTCACCTCCATTTTGTCGCACAGTTTGTGTCTGTATTACCCATTGCCACATACTCAGAGAAGCCCTCAACATTCCCCTTCCTTACCCCACCTGTAAATGTGTCCTCTTGTGTGATTTATAACGGCAGGACAACTGGCAAGCGCACGTTTTGGATTCTAAGTGATTTTGATGCGGAACATTGCAGTAGCACGTTCCTATCAGAAATCAGACATAAAATCTAGCTATATTTTGTCAAATTAGTTACCATATTTCCATTCCATTAATTGATTACATTTATTTGATTTTCTGAACTTAGTTAAAAACTTAATTAACTTTAAAATGTTTTTATTCCCCCCAAAAAAGTTTCCTTTACTTGTATTTACAATTGACCTTAGAATACATAAAAAAAAACTACAAATTAGCAACACACAGCTGTACTTCAAAGTATTTCATTGAGTTGCATACTCGAGTGTGTATGCAAATTAATTGTTTGTTGCCTTGAAACAGTGACTTTGGCCAACAAACTCAACGCACATCAAACAACTATGAAAACGGTTGAAGGGTTCAACCTTCAGCAAATAAATATTTTGCAAAAAGGCATCTCCAAATGGGGTTAAAAACTTTTGATTACGTTAAAAACATAAGGCATCACCAACCGCAAGCAACATACAAAATGGAACATTTGTGGGAGACTGCCAAAATACTGACTGACTGACTGACAAACAGACGGACTGGACTGTCTAGCTATTCTCTCAGAGTTGGCATTTGAATGGCAGAACAGTAATGAACATTTCCCAAACACTCTACTGATCTGAACATCCAACAAACGCGATAGTGCGAGCCACTTGAAAACTTGTTTAGTTTTAGCCCAGTGCCATCAGCTTTTATTGCGATACCAGTTACACTTTGAGCAATATGCAGCAAAGCTTATCATTTGATTTAGAAGAGTCAGAGAATGGGGAGGTAAATATCTCTGTTGGTTATGAAAGTAAGGGGAGGAACAGGCCGTAAATTTATTTATTAAAAACCTTTCAGCACTCAATTACTCCTTAAGAAATTAAATATTAAATTTAAGAATCTATATAATATTTATAAAAAAGTATAGTAGTCGAAAGATAGTCATAACTCATGAGTAAAATCTTTTAAAAATGAAATTATATTCTATATTCAGTTGAATAAACAATTTTAAATTTTAAATAAGAATTAAATTTAAAAATGTGCTTAATGAAAACTTTGACTCCAGTTTCTTCAAAAAAGCAAACTGTACGGATACACTAAGTGCTAAATAATTACTCATAATTATTTTACTCTTTAATTAATAATTTAATTTAATGTAGTTATGGTATTGTTAGATAGAAAAGGTAAGTCTGATAATGCAAGCTAAGTTGGTAACATAGGAAACTGAGTTCGAAGCAAGCAAAAATGAAAGCTATTAAAGTGTAAGATGTTTTATATATGGGATTTCCGATAATGTAAGTGATTTCCGCTAGATCGTTAAGCAAGTAATGTTAAATAACATTTAAGTAGTATTGTCTAGGATAATTATCTATTGTCGAGTATAAAGAACGTGCTGACAGGATGACATTAGGATAAGCCTGATCTTAATTTCTTCTCTTCGTCCGGTAACCGTAATGAGATGCAGACGTGTTTAGACTCTGCTCTCATCGTGTTAAACAAAATCTGACGATCACCAAACATACAAATACCAAGTTAATACAATTTTTTATACTTTTAAAAATTTTCGATTGATTATTATTAAAATTTGTGATCTTGTATACTAAAAATTAAAGATACACTTTTCCACAAATAATCAAAAAAGGTATTCTTAGTCATTTCAAGATCTTATCGATTAACCAATAATCGTTTGTCATTAAGTGGAACTGCTATCGTTATCAGTAGTGGTGGCCACTCTCTGGCTGTGCTGCCAGACTGCAAAATAAGTATTTGCAAAAGCTTTTCGCACACTTTGTCCGTTCATCAGGAACTTTCAGGCATCATAAATTAAACAACGTAAAGTTCGCGCTTTCTCTTTCGCGGAATGGCTTGCAATTTATGGCAGTTTCAATAAAAGCCTGGCTAAAAGCTGAGAAGTTACAAGTTCTTGATGGCATTATATGGCTAGAAGTGGGCCAACAAATTGCATTGTCTGCGTGTCAGTCGCCTCGACAGGCGGCGTCAGCTTCCATTTATTAATTTTCGACATTGCACGCTTTATTACAAACTGGGCGTGGCACTCAGCCAATTTCGCCAATGCCAGTCAAAAAATTGCGAAGCATTTATTATTTTCACAGCAAAAAGGGCAAAATGGAGGCAAAAACAGACGGCACAGCAACGCATTTTATGCAAATCTTTTCTACTTATATTTATGGGGAATTCTTGCGAGCATAAACCAAACGACTAGTTCCATCGATTGTGGGAACTCTAATCGAAAGATAAGATACATTAAAATTACCCTTAGTGAAAGTGAATTAATCAGAAATCTCTGCTTGAAAGAAAACCACAACTGTTTTGTCTGACTTAACCTGTACTGAACCTGGAGCACTGAGACTTCGAGGGCAGCAGCCATCAAATTTGACTAGAAGCTCCATTTAAGTGTCACGCAGAGCAACTTTGATTTATCATTTGGCCACGCCTCCCACCGCCTTCTCTCACTAAAACTGTTTTCGCAGCATAAAAAGGGCGACACTTAAAATATTTCAAACAAACTTGATGCTAAATCGATTGGCATAACCTGAACAAATTTGGGCGAAAACAAATACAGTGAAAGCTCCCTTGAGCGGACAGCCACGGTTCGATGTCCGCCTATGAGAACGGATTTTGTGTGAAGAGAATATTGAAGAACTTTAAAATTCGTTTGGCTAAGGGAGCTGTCCGCCTGAGGGGGCTGTCCGCGACTAGATCTTTTACTGTACAATGTACAGTGTACATTCAACTAAAAGTTTATTTTACGATATAGGGATGTTAATATGCACAACTTCAACGGTTTCAAAACTATTCATTTTCCTCACCGTTCCTTTCAGATTCGTGCTTTCAATTATTATAAAATAAATAAACAAATTATTTAACATAGCGAAAATTAAAATTAATTGAAAATGCCACGAATAACCAGTTGTGATTTATACTATGGCACCTGCATTCAGCAAAAATGGTATTTATTTATCATTTCATAGAAACATACATTTACATACACCAGTATACTCTCATGCCTGAACAAATACAGAACAATATAACAGCATAACAAAACTATAGTTTATAACAGGTTTTTTGACAAGTAAAAATATATAATTTTGTATGTGTTTACAGAGAGTTAGCGAGAGATACTTTAAACTTAAAATTTAGCATTCAATTTGATATGCACTGTTTATTGAAAAGTTCCTGATTTTAGGCAAGATTATTAAACAGAATAAAATTTTTTTTAAATTTATAAAAATAGTTAGTATTGAAAAGCGAACCAGAAGTTTAGAAAACTTAGCTGTTAAACTGCCTTAGAAAAGGTTACAGACTAGTTAGATTACAAAAGTAATTTTTTTAAACAAAAGAGGTTACATTAGACTAAAGGGTTCGATTTTACATTTAAATGTTTCTTTAAATTGCCATCTAAATGATCTCCGAACGTACAGATATTAAAATTATTTCCTTCTACAAAATTGTTGGTTTATTATTCTTCCACGAGAACACTTGTTAAGTTCTTTGTTCTTTCAGGTTCCTTAATATTTCCCATTTTCCTACCTTCCCATGAATTTTGCAGCTTGCACACCCCCCAAAAATCTCGCATTTGCATATGAGTGTAAAGTTGAGAATAATAATAAATTTTGGTGGAGCTGTTTTGTGGAATTACACAACAAATTGTTGGTTTTCCCAACGAGTGCATACTTTAAAAACTTTTAAACATAAATAATAACTTGTCGCTATCAATGGAAAATGGTTGAAATTTTGTTTATACAAATTAAAACTGAATTAAAAAATGTAAAAGACTTTCTGTGGCACCTTATTATGTTAAATAAGCCAGAGTCGAGTAGGTTTATTAAAAGTTTGAAAATTTCTAGCCTGATTTAATTCACAATCTATGACAAGTAGTTTAGCTTTGTCCATAAAGCTCTTACATTGATTTGGCAAATTTGCGTTTTTGCTGTTGAGCAGTCGTAATGCTTAAATCCATTTGCATACTTAAATACAAATCATAAAAGTATCTGCCGTCAGACAGCCGGACGGACTTTTCCCCCGTTTTGTAAATGATACGCGACGCTTCGCAGTCCGAGCCGAAAAAATATTTCTTTTCACTTCCGCACACAAATTTCTCTCTTCTCTTTTATTTTTTTTATTATTTGGTACGCTCTGCTCTGGAGGCCGCGTAAATGTTTGCTTGGTCATAAATTATGATGTGAGTGTGTGTGTGTGTGAGTGAGACAGCCATAAAGTGCGACGGAGACAGCAAGAGGTCATGGTGGGAAGGGCATACTGACAGCCACTGCTCGTTTGAGCCCCCTTCCTCTTGCGGTTTCCTTGGACGACGCCGCTTCATTTGACTGTGCACTGTCCTTGGTCCTTCGTTTGTTGGTCCAGGGCCAGGACCAGCACCAGTTCTTTGCTGCGGTCTACGTATTTAGTTAAAGTCAGAAAAAAACTGGGAAATAAGTACCAAAACGCTGCCTCCTTTTTTATGTTTTTTCTTTCTTTTCTATACAATTTTGTATTCTGTTTTGTATTTTGTTTTTTGCTTGGCTTTGCTCTTTCATTCTTCATCTGTTGGCGCTTTGTTTTGTGTCCTATTCTCCATCATTTTCCTCTTTTTTATTTTCTTTTCTCTGCTTTACTCGTGTTTTAATGACTAGCAAAGAGCTTAGAGCCCATTATCCTTATTTATCTCTACGTAATTGGCTCATAGATACAATTGTTGTTGTTGTTGTATTATTTACTAGATTTTATTGGCGCGTGATTTCTCGGAATTTCCCATACGCTTTGTTTAATGCTGTTGTTCTATGTGAAATATTGTTATCTTAACTTGTCGCAGGACTTATCGCAGCAGACAACGTGCCTTATCTGCCTCGCCGCGCATTAGCAGCACATAAAATGTATGCCAAAAACACTAAACCATCAACAAATTATGCAACCCACACACACCACGCTCCCACATCCTGTCCGCCCATCCGTCCGTCTTTCGCCAACACACTGATAATCCACTCACCTTCTTGCTGGAGTGCTGATAATAGCGTCGCGGATGCAACGCACACATGTATCTGTCCACGGCCATGCAGACGAGTATAACGGCACTCTGTTGCGACAGCGCTCCGCGCAGCAAGGCCTATAAAAAATGCAGTCAAAAGAGGCAGAGTAAGGTGAAGAGAGAGGGGAGGAGAGAGAAAGAGAGAGAGACAGAGGAGAGAGAGAGGAGAGAGAGAGGTGAGAGAGTGAGAGTGAGAGAGAGGTTGAGATAAATAGAAAGACAAAAAGAAGAGTTAGTGCTTAGTTAAAATTACATTAATTAAAGTTACGGATATTATCCGTTGTTTTACGAGGGCTTTTATCTATTTTAAATAACACAAGACAAAAAATGCCCTGTTGCGGGCTAAAACTAATCTTGAACTATGTCAGAAATAGCATAATCCCGGGTACTTGAAGAATTACATTTTATAATTAAGCATAAAAATCGATTAAGTTAATAACATTTTTTAGTACTTAGCCGTTTCGTTAGTTTTGTGCACTTGTAAGCTTTTATATTAATTTTTATACTCCTCAGACAAAACGAGATATTATAGATAAATTTCAATCTATTCGTTGTGTGATTTATTAAGAACTGAAAACTAAGAAAGCCAATCAGGCAGATGCAGATGCTCACAGGCAACACTTATACGCGTATAAGAGTATGCTTATGTTGACAAGGCAATTTTGCACTACTAAATATTTATTTCCAACACAATTTATAATGTGTTTAATTACAAAAATAACTTTATTTAGAGTTAAAAAAATTCGAAAGCCGAAAATGAATTTAACTTATGAAAAAGAGAGCATTTAATATGAGACATAATATCGGCATAACTTGTAGAGAGACTTCATTTTCTATAGCTGGCTCACCCAAGGAGAGCCACTTCCCTCAATAAAAACCACTTCTATCAGACCAATGAGAATTTCTATCATTATTGATTATCTGGTATATTATTCTAGATGTTGTACACCCCTTGCTTTACTTGACACAAAGTATTTGCTAAAAAAAATTTAGTTATACAGGATAAATAAATCAACTTACAAACATAATATTACTTTACAATAATATATGTTTCCTTGAGGGAATTGATAGCTCTCATTTGGTGTTTACCTCATGAATTTGTTTTAGTAAATAATGAGCTTAAGTACATAAACTGTTTTATGCTTGAGCCTGAAGGGGTAATTGTGTGTTATTGTTTGTATCTTTTGGGATTATTTCTTTTATGTTGTTGGAATTTATGAAGCAACAGAATGACAAGTTAATTGGCGGCAACAAGCCGGTCTGTGTGGCTTCGGTAACCAATGGTACTTACCTGTATCTGACAGAAGATCTCGCCATATGGCCAACAATGAAACAAAGCAGGCATTAGACCAAACGGTGTAATTAGCAGACCAATTGTCAGGTCATTCAGAGCTAACGAGGTAAGCAGATAACGTGGCTAAAGGGCAGAGACCGAGTGTAAGCAGATGACTCATATGGTTTGTTGTGCGTTTCCGTATTGCTGACTCACCTGTTGATGTATGTAGGCAGCATAGCGACGATTATTAATAACGAAAATGACCAAACAATTGGCCCCAATTACACCCAAAGTTAGCACCAATATCAGCACCGCTTCAATGGTCTCCGCAATGCCAATGTGCAGTATAAAGTTGTGGCCAGAATAACGCGGATGCGAGCAACTGGAATTCTTAACCGCAGGTGCTACCAGCAATGATCCAGTCTTCAGGTCCATTGCAAACTGTAATAGATAAAAAGACTTGTAAATAAATAGTCAAAGATATCTCCTTCACCCTAGAACCCCTTTAGAACCCCTTAATCATTTACTTTGTAACTCAGTTATCGGTTGTTTAATTCAAAACAGTGTTGAACTCAATTAATGGAACTATTTGTTTAGTTCCTCTTACCGGAACTTAAACTTCATTTCATTAAAAATTGTGAAAAGAATAGAGCGAAAGAGTAACCCGCTTAGTTAACTTTGATTGTCAACTTGGTTTTTTTGGCTTTTGTTGGCTTTTGCTGGCAGTTTCGACGTTGGTATTGCATTTGTGGTGTGCTCGTTGGATGACGTCGTTTCCGGTGCTTCCGTTTCCTATGTGCAAATATGCAAAATGGCGACAATTTGTTACACCATAATCAAGTCAAAACATGCGAAAGCGGCGCCGCGTTGACAATTTATCAGCAGCCTGAGAATTGAGAGTTGGAGAGAGGAGAGGATGAGATGAACTCGTATCATTTTGACTTGCAGATGGAGCACAATGGGCGGCAGCACGAAAGACCGTGAAAGAGACGGAACGAGCGATAAAGATAGAAAACGGTGTCAATATGGCGTCACTTCCGGCTCTGCCAAAACAACGCGCTGACATAATGAAACTTTACAAGATAATTGGATGATTTTGTCTGCTTGTTTTTTGTGGCACTGTCTAGTTTCATTTTTTCCTACTTTTTTTTTTGTCCCTACTCACAATAAATCAGAAATGCAGCCTGCCCAGAGTTGATGTCTTTTTCAGTTTCTTAGTCGTCTTTCAGCGCCGACATTGAGAAATGTTTCAAAATAGCTTTAAACAGTTTGCTTTGGGGAAAAGCTGAAGAACAATACTGTCTATCATTTGTTCTTTTGCCACGTATATTTATTAAGTTTATCACGCTTACATTGTCATATCCCTAAGCTCTGCTTCTGTGATTTATCGTGCTTGTTTTGAGGTCGTCTTTGCTACATCGTACAGTACATCGTTGCGTTTATCTTTAAGTCCACAAATCACAGCAGGAAATATAAGCTAACTGCAAAGCATTAAGCACGATAGTCAAATGTGGCAAATTTAGTACAGTAATTTCGTCAGAGTCACAGAGAATTTTGGCAACACAATCCAGGTGAATAATCCACATTTGTAATGAATGTTTGCTAAAACTTAATTAAAGCGGAAGATTAATTAATTTCAACATTCTCAGGTGGTGAACATATCTGCGGATTAGTTTTTCCATTCCAACATTTGCATGAATCATTTCTGAGGGTTAGTGGTAGACAGACTAATAGACAATAGTACTGGTTGCAAAAATCCAATTCAATTTTCAAGTAATGAAAAGAGCTAATTCGCTTAATTCCACGTATTGTTAAGTCGCTCGTAATCGAAACGGCAACTGCAGTCAGAATTCTAAAACAGACACAAAACTAGCAGCACAAACCGAATCCGAAACTGAAATAGAAAATGAAGTTAGTGTAGCATTGCAGAGTTGCCAAATGCCGGCAGCCAGGAGATGGAGATGGGAGTTGGGAGCCAGTGTCAAATGTAAAACCACGTAATGGTTTTAAATTGCGAAATGAGAGAAATGGTTGGAAAGCTGCATAAAGGAAACGAAATAGCATTTGGCATTAAAATAAGCGAATATTCAATGAAATGCTCCGAACTTGAAACGAATTCCAGTGTCATCAATGATGTCCCTCTGAACAAAACCGCCAACAGACAACAGACAACACAGCAACAGCAAGAGTAACGAACTTGAACATTGGCAAAGACAAATGTAGAATAAATAATTTAGTTAGTGGATTAGTGAGCCACAATCCGCTTTTGAATTTACACTCAAGTTACTTCCATTAGTGGCGGTGGTAAGCGTGCAAAACTATTGCATATCATTAGGCGCCGCCACCACCGACACTACCAGCACCACCAGCTGCCACAGCTGCAGTTGTCAAGCATCGCACGTCGCTTGCATAATCCACGCCCAAAACTTATAACACCAACTTGGCACCAGATTTGCCCAAAATTGACGACAGCAGCAACAACAGCAGCGACGTGCGAAATGCCACTCAGCCAAGCTGCCACGCCGCCACGCGGACTCTAATTGTGCCCACATAATGACTGTGAGTGTCGTTTAAATTTGCGGCATTTAATATTGAACAATGGGCTTAAATCAACTGAAATAAATAGTTTTACATTGGCTTTATATGAACATGTTAGAAAGGCTACAGTAATATTTCTGCAAGCACGTGTACATAAATTACAATTTTTAACATTTTTGACCAATTTGATTTTCATGTTGTATGTTGTTGTTGTCCGATTTGGACCCGATTTCGTGAGGAATTATTTTTTTGTTAATTATATACACATTCTGTGTGAGTTTGGTTGCGATCGTTTAACAAATACTACATGTCTTCATACAAATTTTTTGATTCGGATCGATTTGTCCTATGGGAGCTATTGGCTATAGTTGTCCGATCTTGATGAAACTTGATGAAACTTATAGTGGTACCTTACACCTACTGTATAAATTTGGTCACAAAAGCTCTGATAGTTTCGAAGTTGCAGTGTAATGAAAATAGTTTTTTACAATTTGCGGGGAATGTAGGGGGCGTGGCAAAAATTTGAAATAGATTTAACCTGCCTGACATATAGACGGACTTGTATTCCAAATTTGGTGTCTCTAGCTCTTATAGTTTAGAAGATCCAGGTGTTCATCCGGACAGCGGACACACAGAAGACGGACAGACAGACGGACATTGCTATATCGACTCGGCTGTTGATGCTGATTAAGAACATATATACTTTATGGGGTCGGCCACGCCTCCTTCTGCCTGTTACGCACATTTAGCTTCTGACAAACCTAATAGACTCCTATACTCTTTTTTACAGTACGGGGTCTAAAAAATTAAATATAATTGAATCTCAGAGGAGTCATTATAATTAAAATGCGCTTTAAGTATAAACTCCCGTCACCAAATTGATGTAATCTTCATGTAAGAAAAACCAGCTGTCTTTGAGGCTAGACATGCGAAGTCCCTCCAGTGTTTTACATATTTTTCTAAGCTTTTGATCATTTTTGTTTAATTATTTTTCTGCCATTCATGCAGATGTCTAATTATTTATTAATGAAAACTATTTTTAAATCAGTAATGCAATCATTTCAGCATTGGTTTGCAATATAAATATCAAATTCTTAAGTGCTATGCATTTGAAATCAATGCCATTAATTCGTTTAAAAGGAGACTCGTTTATTTGATACCATAAAAAGACAAAACTCACAGAGTTAACTTGCAGCACAATACAATAGAAGAACACGGCAGAATTTTTGGAATGCTAGTAACCAATTTCGTATTCAGAGTGCGTTTTGTCTTTGCAATGAATGGCAGTCCGTTTGTCTGCCACACCCACTCCACCTTACACTCTGTCCCTGTGTCCATTCACCCTTCCCAGCTTGGATTTGTGCGTGCGTGTTAATGCACGAAACTGCAAAGTCGGACGCTTTATTCAAGCCACATTGAGGGCACAAACCTTCCCTATATGCATTTTATGCACACTTACACACACACATGCATGGCATGGAAAGTTGAAACAGGGGATCGTCCTGTGGCTTTGTTCTTAAGCTTGTGTTGACAATCCGTGTGAATGTGTGTGCATTTGAAATGCAAATTTGCAGCGTTCGGGTTTTTGCATGAATTTTTGTTGCTCTTGGAACATTTTGGCAGCATTTGCTGGCTTTGGTTTATTTATAAGATTTGCTTTGAAGCATCGCACTTTACACACATGGGGTCAAAGCTGATTCCACTTGACAAAATGCCTTAGTTTCGGGAGCAACGAGTTGACTGATTGCACATTTGTTGGCCCCACAACCAGTTAGCAGCAAGTGATTTAGGCCACATTGTGGCAACGTTTTTGCCCATCTCGGCCAGATGTCTGAGAATGCAAAACCTTTGATGGATAGCTTTAAGAAATTGTCTATAGAGAGCGCTTTTAATAGAGCTTACAGTTTTTTGTTAAAGCTCTGAAAGAAACTTTCCTGAAATAATGCAACATCAATCAGTTAATTCTTGTTGTCACCTCTCAAATGTTTCAGCCAAAATTCAAGTCGTTAACACTCTTGTTCACTGCTTCTGGCTGTCAGTCAAAAGATGAGTTTTCATTTCTAAAAAGTTTCTCAAACTGGCACGAAAGGTGTCAGCCACAGATGCTCTAATTGATATCTTGCAGCTGCTCTTTTGGAAAAGTTAAAATTCATTTAGTCCGACATGGCGTATACGAGTTAATTTGTGCTAATGTCACTAATGAAATGAGTTATAAAATGAAAATGCTGAGCAAACACAATTACCCGATGTCTGCTGAAAGTGACAACACTTGCGAACATTTATTCATGACAAACATTCGTCTTGAAATGAATAAATCCTTCACTCACTCGTCTTTGTTTGCTAATGAATAATATTTAATATTTAAATTACACCAACAGCTGTTGGCAGCATGCTGCGGATATGTGTTGAAAAACAAGTAAGTTTGAAATGATTTTTTTATAGCTGCTGTTAAGACTGATGTTCTCTAAACAGTTTAAAATGTTTTGACATTAGAATAAATTTATTACAGCGCTGACAGTACATCAACAAAAGTTGCCTCTAGTTTAGCCAGCTAATGAGCCGTTTGTGCTGACATTACGCATACGCAGCGATGCACAAAGTTTTAGCTGCTCATTCTCATTCAACTGCAGCGTTGGCATTCTACATTTAACAGACAATTGTGCGTATACTTAATGCCAAAACGGCATTCAAAGCTGAATCCAAATGCGAATTATGCGGCGCTAAGTCAAAATATCAGAATTACGTGCACTAAATCCGAAATGCGAACTTCGTTTATAAATCAGACATACAATAAATGATTGATTTGATAATATTCAAATAATGCACATTAAATTATTTAACTGCTGTAACTTAATTCAATTCGATTGCTATGCAAAATGAATTTAAAAACAAGTTTCATAAAATCATTGCGTGGTAGTAAATGCCTTACAGATACCCTATGTGCAGAGATACCATGTGTGTCAGGTCCTACCACCCATTAACACATTATTATTGATGCGGGGTATAAAATGCCAATACAAACACTCACAGAGTCGGATGAAGTTTTAACCCAAAACGGCGCAAACGGAATATAATAAATACGTGCGATGCATTTCAGATTTTTATGTGCTGCCAAAGCTTTTAGCATGTACATGTAAAAGCCAAAAACGTTGAAACTTTTCACAAAATAATCACCCGCTTTCCTGCAATTAAAGAGGTGAGACCCTGTCTGGGTAATTTGTGGGGGAGGGCAGCAAAGTGGGCGTGTTTGTGTTTGGCATGCGTTGTCACGTAGCCGTAAAAATTGGCGTAAATGTTTTAAAAGTTGCATCAAACTTGTTATGAAGTATTTGGTAACGGGCAACGGAGGAAACACAATTCCAAGACGGTACCATTTGGAAAAGTCAGAAAGTCATTTAAGAAATTGCAACGTTCACAGAAAGTCACGTGAAATTAGCAGTAACATTTTCGGGTTTAGCTAAATTTAACCTACTTTGAGACACCACTGTAGTTGGCAGTTGAATCGGCTTTAAACAAAGAAACTTTGGAGCACTGGAACACTGGAACTTTATTAAAGCATTCAAATGAAATGCTCCTAGCATACCACATAATCCCATTGTATGGCGCACCTGGGGTGTGGGCGTGTCAGTACATCGACTACGCTTTCAAAACTTGTCTGCTGCTCTGGCTTTGGGCCAAACTTGGGACAACTTATGTTAGTACGAAATAAGCCCAGTTACCCAACTGTGTGTGTGCCTTTGGATAGACTCAGGTAGGAATGTGTATGTATTTTATAGGCAGAGCTCATTTGGACTCCACTGTGGTTGCTGTTTTCTTCTACTCGACGCATGTAATTATAGCGTGCCCCTTGGCATTTTTGCAAATATTAAGAAATGTTTATTTTGGTCTCTTAAAAGTGTGGGGCCAAAAAGTTGAACATGTAACGCTGCAAACTAAAAGAGAAACTTTCTGTAGGTAGCTTAATAAAACTGTGATGGATTACGTAAAAATGTTGGGAATATAAATAATTGCGATTGCATAAAAGAGTGCAGTAAATGCTAAAAATGGAAATTGCATTTATTTAATAGCCGTGTGCATAATGGAAGCTGAAATACCGTAAATGCTTCAATAAATTATTATCGTAATATGTATTGTTATTATATCGAGCCCATAATGCAGTGGAGTTCTGCCGAAATGTCTGCCATATTTGTTTAATAAATTTAACCGAGCATAGCATGCAAATATGTACAGTAAAAGCAAAAATTTACGTACAAGTTAATTATGATTAAAGTCGATGATGAGTGCAATTATTAATAAAATGTAATTAAAATAAATATCATGCTCAGGTTTGGAGTCTGAACTCGGTCTCAAACAAGTTCGAGTAGCTGCTGCTTTAATTAATTAATAGGTTTGAGAGCATCAGTAGGTTGCACTTTCGTTCGTTTAATAAAGGCAAATAGTCGATTAATGAATGGTAATTGCATTTAAGACGAAGCAAACGGTTGTCGCGACGCCCGCAGCTGATATAGTTGAGCTCAAGGACTCGGTTAAATTGAGATTTAATTGGAATGTAATTAAAATTAATAATGCCTCAGTATTGAGTGTAAATTGTGGACGGCTTTGTTCTTCAAGTGCTTCATATGATATCAATTAAAAAAAACAATAGGTGTTGCTATTAAAATCACTGCCGAACAATAAGCACTTGTGTTAACTTAATTAATTTATGCACAATGCCTCATCATTTACTCTGCTTAAGTTTTTCAACTGTTGGCAGATACATCTATTAATTTATAAATAAAACAATTATAGTTTACAAAGTCATCACGGTACAACTCTCTTAATTAGTTGACTAATTTGCTTATTTAGCCAGAAAACAGGCAATCAATGCTGCATTTGATTGTAAATTGAGAGTGAATGACACATAAAAATGTTTCGTATTTGTTTTCATAAATGTGTTGTCATTTATAACTACTGACGGTCCTTTAATCACCCGTCTCCTGCAGATTTGTTGCGTCTGCCATGGAAGTAATTAGGGCAGCACATGTTTAAGAGCCAACGGGTCGTATGATGAATGCACCACAAATGTGGAATTGTGTGTGAAATGCGTGTGAAAAAGTGCTACATAGCAGTGGGAATGTATCACTGTTTAAATGAGAAGTAACGATAGAATTCTGAAGTTATTATAGTTGATCATATAAGTATCGTGTAGGACAAAAAACTTTTGCTTAACTACTTTGGGCTGAATTTATAAAAATAAATATGAATTTATGTTTTATATATTATAAATAAGTATATTATTTATATTTATAAATAAACTAATATTAAATGTAATATTTCTTCTATTGAACTCTCCACCTCTGGTCAAATATTCAGATCTGATATAAGCTGCAATGGGGCGTATGTGCAATTTTACGAGTCAGTAGCGCCAGACGTATAAAGGGCGTTGTATTCTAAATGCCTCCAAGCCATACACAAGTTATATGCACAAATGATTTTGGCAGTCTCAGGGTCATTGAATGTCTCGCTTACATACCGCACAGTGGGACGAGATGCAGTCTCTACGACTCCTCATGTGAGTAACTCTTTATGTATTTTTATTATTAATAACTTTTGAATATTTATTAAAAGTCAACATCATGTAGCTGTTTCTGAGGTCATTGAGAACGAAACCAGACGCATCAACTCGACTGGACTCGACTCGACTCGACTCAAATAAATTAAATGTCAACATGTGTCGCTGATTTCGTCCACTTAAACACGTTGTTGTCGTTGCAGGAGTTAACGCAGTTCGGCATTTAACATTTTATTTTATCCTTGTGGCGGAATGATGATTAATGAGGATTCAGTGCAGTTTGCAGCTCTTTCGAAGTTATTTGCGTCATTTTAACTTAATAAGGAACGATATCAGATTACTGCGAAATGTTCAATCCTGTTTCATTTATAACTGTCGCATTTCGATACGATTCAAGCCAGTTCCGTTTGGGCTTTAAGCAATATATATTCAGTGATTACAATTACAACTGCTTTATGAAAATATTAATAATATTAAATGCATGCACAAGCTAATATATGCTATGAAAATAATTAATTTTTTCCCATTTATTCAATTCTGTTTCAATATTTACTGATTCATTTCACTGCGAATTACAATATGTTTAAAAAAGTTAAATATACACAGGAGTATTATTAGCATTATCGACAATACGCACACCTGCATAAATATTTACACACTATGGCTAATGCAATTGTTAAACAAAGTTAATGCAAAGAAAACAGATAAATGGTGGAAATAAAAAATAAAATAATCACATTAAATAAACAAAGTTGAGTACAAAAGAAAACGCAAATGTGGTAACATTAATACCAAATTCGCAGTTGAATTAGCCCGCATGGAGTACGCGTGGCTTGAAATGACTTCCTGCAATAAATCAATACCAGAACAAACAGGCCAAAAAGAAGGAAGCTTTTGTGTAAATGGCTCTGCTGTGAAATACTCCTTGTAGTCAAACGAGAGTACACTTTATTTGATTCAAATTTAGCAAACTCTATTGCACAGATTGTATAAATACGAGGTATAACAGCATGTTAGGAAGAGCAAAGCAAATGCTCAAGTCACGAGTGAAACGTACAAGTTTAATTGCCATTATCCACTGATTATCGTGTGGTACCACAAAATTGCAATACGCAGTCAAAGATTGTTTGCAATTCGATCTCGGACAGTCCGTAAAAGAAATTGACTTTTAATGGATCTCTGAATACATCAAACGCACTCAATTCAAAATCCCAAATGCCAAACTGCATCGACCAACGAGTGTATCGTGCTAATTGAGTTTTAGCTTGTGCTTAGTCCACACACACAGACACACACGCACACACACACCCACACACACACATGACATGTCGACTATAAAGACCAGAGTTTGGGCTGTTTATAGTTAAGCATGCTGGATAACATTGCGTATGCTTAATATGTTTATCACTCGTTCTGCTTTGGTTGGTTTGCTAATTTAGCGAATTTCGCTAATTTCTACACAATTTATCGCTATCGATACTAAAGTGTTTTAAAATTTGATTGCCCAATTGAACTTTCCACAAATTGTAGCTTAAAAGTGAAACCACAAAATGTTTTTGAGCTGCAATTATATTGTCAAAGGGAATCAAACACATGTAGGAATCATTTAAAGCTCACACACACTACTAAACACACACTACCAAATTAATAACTACTCCTTCGGCTTCTTTAGTCGCTGTATAACAGCCACAATAAAGTCCTGTGTTATGGATATGTGCACCTCTTGACGCACGGAACGCAGTCGCATAAAGGTCACATCATTTGACGGATCCAAATCCCTGACCACATTGCGTGCCATCGCGGCCAGTGCATACAACTGGCTGGCATAGGCATAGGAGCGCCTTTGGCTAACCGTAGAGCGCATTGGTTTACCGGCTCCGTCCATTACAATGATTTCGCGAGCTCCGCGAATTGCGTAATGATGCACAAACGCATCGTCATCATATGCCCTCAGACGCCTGTCATAGGTAAACCACATTTCAGTATCACATGTTAACCAGGCATTGATTGATGTGTTCAATACTCACGGTCCATCGGTTCGTATTTTCGTTGTACGCCTTGGGTCTTGAGACATATCTGTTGTAGCTGCTGTAATTTTCTCTATTAACGAGTAGTTTGTCTTCAGAACTAAAATCTTATTCTTTTCAGGTAGTGTATAAATAAAACTGCTTTAAAATATCTCAAAGCCTACTTAGGCTACAGTATACTTTAAAGCTGTTTGGTCAGTAGTAGTAGTTGAAATTTCTCGTCGACTTATCGAAACGATATGCGATATAAGAAAATCGGAAATCTTTTTCTTAGTAATAAACACACTACAGTCGAAATGCTCAAAAAGTTCATTTAATAGCCATGTGTTTTTTAAATTAAACAAGATAGGCTAAGGTCGAGGGAGCCCTATATAAAGGAACGCCGTACGCATTCTAGTGTGCACTTTGCCATACAAATATGTGAATGTTAACCAACTTGCCCCAGTGGAGCTATAGGATATACATTTCCGATCCAAATTCCAACTTTGTAAGTATAGTTAACCATTATATGTGACTTTGGCTGGGATTGCTCAACTAATACTACATATCTTCATGCAAGTGTCCCATTGTACCGATTTCTAATATGCGAGCTGTAGGCTATAAATGACCGAACCTGATTATGTTTGGTGAGGATACTTATAATAGTACCATACACATAATGTGTAAATTTGGTCACAATAGCTTTAGTAATTCCGAAGTTATGGTAATGTGACTATAGTTTTATACAATTTGCGGGGGAGGCAATATTAGGGAGTGGCAACATTTTAAAATAAACTTGATCTGCCTTACATGTAGACGAACTTCCATTCCAAATTTTCTGGCTCTAGCTCTAATAGTCTCGGAGATCCAGGTGGTCATACGGACAGACATACATTGCTATTACTCTGCTGTTGATGTAGATCAAGAATATATATATGCTAAGGGGTCGGATCGGCCCCCCTTTACTCGTTTTTAGATGATTCTCCTTGAAAATGTATGCATTAAATCTATTTATGTACGCTTCACAGTTAATATTGGATCTCTTTACCCTACATAATGTCATAATTACATCACACCAGATAACGTTTGATTGAATACCATATAATTTTTGTTCATTGTTAATTAGTTAAAAAGTGTAGTTATTTACAGAGGAATGCGCCCACGAAGATAACTCATGATAGAGGGCGTGCCCATTGCTAAAATTTGGTGGCGGGGTTGCCGAAAGGGGTTACCAGACAACTTCAGTTCTATGATGCTTGTGAGGTTACCTAGCACAGGCGGTACGAAGTGGATATTATTGTTGGACAGATCCAGAAAGCTTAGACGTTGTAGGGCTCCCAAACCATTTTCACTGGCATCAAGTTCACAGATTTGATTATCATTAGCGATTAGTGTTTCCAGATTCTCCAGCTCGAAGATGCAGATGGGCAAGTAATCGAAGCGATTATGTGAAATATTTAATTCACATAGCCGATGTAACCCCGCGAACTCCATGGGCAAACTACGCAGCAAATTACAGGAGAAGTTCACCTGACAGAGACGCGTGAACTGCGATATGAACGAGGGTATAAAGGAGATTTGGTTCTTGGCCAAAACCAAATCAGTTAGTAAGTCCCTCATGTGTTGCAGTTCAGCTGGCACTTCGGTCAACAGATTGTTCTCCAGGTTTACAACGTTGACCAACTCATTGCAAGCCGTCTCGATGACATGTTCCGGCAATGTCGTGAGCTGTCCCATATTGACCTTAAGGACTCGCGTGTTACGCATCGAATACTTGTCTGGAAATTGAGAGTCATCTTCCTCCACCTGCGCTTTTCCGCCCTGTTGACGGGGACTGTTTAAACCGTCGCCGACCATAGTAATAAATTGGCTTTAAAATGAAATTTAAATTTTAGGTATGAAAATGTAAAAGAGATATTTTAACGACAAGGAAGTAAATGTGACTAAGGTAGGAATTTCGAATCTGATAAGTTCAGCTCAGATTTTAAACACTTTTTCGAGGGTTCTTTGATTTAATTTGTTTTTTTCTCTATATTTAAGAATTGAATGTTTTCGTCGGATTTGACCAAAAACTATAGATTCTAGATCTTGATTTAAATTCTTGATTTCTTCGAAAGAGAAACAGACTTGAATAAAAAGTTAAACCTGCGAATTGAAAGTATTGAAGAAGTATCAGCAAATGTAACGTTGATGGAGAGGTTGTTATCTCCAAGGTAAGGCTTGTTGCTCACAGAAATATGGCTTCAACCGGGAACACGAGAACCTTCTCACCCGTGTGCATACTACAGTTTTGAATTAACATCAGATGCGACTACAAAGATATTGATCAACCAAGTGAGGAGTTGTTGTTGCTGAAGAAAGCAGCAGTCTCAAACCAGCAGAGGGTGGAATGCCTTGCTATATGTAGTGTTACGGATTATGGGCTGTATTTCGTGTATCAGTCGAGCGAGCCGAGCGATCACTTAAAAAACCGTTCTAGTGGAAGTAACAATCCTATTAAACATATGCACTCTTTGTCAAAAAGACCAATAAAGAAAAACTATTGACAGTCTGGAAGTAAAGCAGCCAAGTGCTTAAAACTCTTGATTGGTTGGATAACTATGGACAGATTATCCTTAATTTACGATATAATGATCCTTTTTAAAATGTGCACATTTTGAAAGAGGTTTTTTTAGTGAAGAGAAATAAACCTTTGATTTCGTTTGCTAATAACAATTAACATACAATTTTATATTCGTCACTTGGATCTCAAAAAATTTAAAATCTATAATAAGACCTATTTACAATGTATTGGCGCTTTAACTGCAATTGGTCTCTACCAAAAATTTTCACATTCACTCAATCGATTTAATGAATCCTTAGAGTACGCCACAGTTTTTGAGAACAACGAGTTGATTATTCTTGGCCAAGTGGGCGGTAGCATCCTGAATGCGGTCCAGCAGCTGCAGTCCCTTCCGGACCTTGCCAAATGCAATCCGTTTGCCATTCAGAATGGACAGCGGCTTGTAGCTGATGGTAAAGGTGAGAGCAGTACGAGCATTGCCACGTACATAGCGACTGGGAAAGGAGAGAATACCCGCATCGACGCCATGGTTGAGCACCTCGAAATCATGCTCAATGTTGCTCATATCAATGCTGCGCTCCGGATCAAGGGCAATGCATCCCTCAAGCCAAATGGGTGCAAAGTTGCGAGTGAAGCTAATATTTTGTTGGCTCTGATGGCTGCAAATACGCATAAATTCCAGGACCACCTGAGGACAGGCTTCCGTGAACAGCTGAATGGCCAGACGACCCTTAATAGTGGTGCCAAGCACTTCCACGTCTATGTAGATCTGAGGACGCAACAATTTGCACAGCACGTTGACGTCACAGACATTCATGAGGTCCTCGTAACGATGGAGCACATGCATCGGCACCTCATAGCTAAAGGCCTTGGCTACCTTGGCCTTATTCCGCTGGGATTTGCCCAAATGCGGATCAAATAGATTGCCACCCGGATTGAATTTCTTGTTCTTCTCCTGCTGCTTGCGTTCCTTCTCCCGCGCCACGCTCGTGTTCCTCCAGCGACCGGTTGCCAGGCGGTCTGGCGACTTGGTAAATGTGCGCAAAGTATTGTTGCTCTTCCGGTAGAGAGCAGCGAGCATTTCCATGTAGGACAGTTCCATTGCATTTCCCTCGCTTTGCCGCATCTTGGGCGGAGGCAGGCAGGTGTCCACCTTTCCCTTGATTTTGGCCAAACGATCGCGGTGCTGTTTATACAAATCCCGTTGCTCATTGATCCCCAAATGGGAGCGGGACTTGGGCTTGTGAAGCTGAGACTTGCCAGTTGGTGCTGGGATTGCACGCTGGTGATATTTGTGATTGTTCTTCATAGCATTCATGTTGATGTTGAAGGTATGGCTGTGCATCTTGGCGTTCTTATCCTCCGGCTCTGCATTGCTGTAGACTGGATGGGTCAGCGTGTAGGGTCCCCGCTTGACTGCTGCCAGGTATGGGGTTAGTTGTTGACCAGGCGGCGGCTTCTTGAGCCGCTGTTGGGGTGTGACATCTCTAATAAACATTTCTGCACTTATTTGCTTGTATCCAAAAGGAAAATTTATACTTTAATTTTTCTCCAAATAACTCGTTGTGGACTCGAACTGACTTGAAATTGATATGAGACTATTACATATCCATTTACAAAGGTTGCTAGGACTATTTTCAACTCTTACTGCGATTTAACAGTATTTTATTAAATATTTTTTATAGTCTGTGGTGTCACAATCAAATCTGGTATGTCCAAGTAACAGGAAACATAATTGATTGCCGTCAAACTGTAAATTGAACTCAATCATGCAGCAAAACTTTGGTTTCCGATAAAATGGATCAATTGCGAAAATGGCAAAAAAAAAAGAAGAATTTTTGTTCGACAAAAGTCAAACTCGACGGAGCGTCCCATGATGCGGACTATACAACCTGAGGACAATAGAACTGAACCCATTGACAGGAGAGTGCTCAGCTGCAACTGGACTTGCAGATACCTTTAGAGTTAACTAAACTCCGACAGAGCTTTTACTACAAAACAGGGTATGGTCTGTTGGACTATTGGACAGACTAATGTTCAATCGAAGTCAGTGACACTTAGCTAACCAGAATGGCAGGTAAATTTCAAGACCAGTGGGTGTCAGAGAAGTCCTGATTAAAGCGTGGAATATTTGATTGCAAAATACCTGTGAACAGTGAACACGATAACAAGCACAGTTTTAATGTTTAATTAATCAGCAAAGTGTAATAAATATATGCCAAATATGCGTAATTTGTAGAGTGAATTACTTAGTAAATATTATAAAAATTATGCGCTGAAATTGAAGCATATTTATTTACTTACTATATTCTAACGTGTACATGTGTTCAGTGTGAATAAATTACTTGGACAGTTGCAGCTGACATGATTTTATGTACGTGTTTAAGCATAATTACTGATTTAATTAAAATTTGCATTTCATTTAAATGATGATTTCCTACAACAGTTTTATTTGTGGATTTAATGTTGTGCTTAATAAGATTAACGCATTATTAACACAATCCAAATATTGTAATTGTAGCAAAACAGATTTAATTTTTGCCTTTTAATTTGCAATGAGCTCGTTTAATGATAACAACAGAGTTGAACTCTTTTTGAGACTTTCTTTTAAATGGCTGGAAATTTATATCCAGTAAAAATGTTCATTACTCTTATATAACAATTAATTATAGTCTAGTTGCCCTCATAGTAGTCATTACTACAGGGTATCTTAAACTAGTCAACTGCGCGTACAACTTTAATATATTCTCGCTTAATATTTTATTTTTGCTGACATAATTAATTGCATTAAATAATATCAAAACCATCTGGTGTCCGCACAACAATTAAAAAAAGACTGAATTGATTTGCATTAATTGAATGTTAATGTGGTAAAGATTTTGCGGTAACAATTAAATGATTAATGGCATTATTATGCTTATATAGTTTTTTTAAGCACAACTGAATGACAATGAGTTGTGGCACAAACAATTATACACATGGCAACATGCCACTCCTTGGATGAATAAGATCAAGGACAATAGATAAGTGTGCCAAGTGTGACATTAGGGCACAAGGACTGGCTTCTTATCAATCAATAATCAATGATTAAAATGAAATAGAGAATAATGTGGGAGGGTGAGTGTTGCTAGGGGCGTGGCTTAACGGAGTAAGGCAGCTGTTGTAGACGGCAAAACCTCTTAAGCTCCTTTGTTCTCAAGTGCATCAGCTTTTGCAACCACGCCACTTCAAACCGTGCTACGAGTGTGTGTCATGAAGAACAACATTTCAAGTTCCGTATTTTTACTTATATCTCATTTTAGTCTGTCTGACAGTCAATCAAGCAGTTCTTCCCCTTGTTGTTGTTGTTGTTGGCCCGACTTGGAGTGCGATTGTTGCTGGTTTTGCGATATTTGCATGCCACATGTGCACAGCGTGTATGCGTGTTGCAAGTTGCTAGGTTCGACTTGAAAATGTGTCAACAATGTGAAAGCACAAATGTAAATGTAATCAAGCAGAGAGAAGTGCTACAATTGAATGGGAAAGACATTCAGTCTTTATGGCAATATAATCAAATTTATAAGTCTCGTTTCGCTTTCGCACAACTTAATTTGTTTGACTTATAAACTGCAATGCGAAGACAGTTTTCTCTAAATATTTTACCAGAGTTTCTCTTTAAACTAAGCTGTGATTCATAGCTAAATAAGTCAGTCGTTTATAGGTTAAAGGCTTAACGAAACATGAAACTAAACTAAGATCTATTTCCACTTCTTGTCTCCTTTAGTCTTTTAACTTAAAGCAGCTACAGTCTACGCCTCAATTATATTTCTACATTTGACTTTGTCTTCTACCTTTAATTTGGGTATTTTATTGCCTCCGTTATTGCCATATTTTATCACAGATTGCTCGCATCAGACACGACTCATTTCACTTCACTCAAGGATGCTTTTAGATATATGCAGAGTTTAATTTCGTGCTTCTTTAGCTTCTTTCAAACATTTGTGGCTGGAAGCCCTTAAAGCTGCCTCTCCGACTTCAAATTTCTTCTTACTTCGTCTCGCATTTATTTTATTTCTTATGATTTTTTGTGGTATGTAAAACCATTAGGGGCCAGCAAAAAATGCGTCTGACCTTGCTGTCTTGTGTCACACACACACACACACTCGCACACACGCACAGCAGTCACACACCCATCAAGTTTTATGCTTTTATGTTTTCATATTTCTGCCTGTGTTTTTTATGGCGACTACCAAAATGGAAACAAAAGCCAAGAGCCGAAAGTTAAGAGCATAATGGAGCATAAATGCTTTGACTGTATAAATGTGATTTTATTTTGTACGCTTTGACGCCGATTCCTACCATATCCCTGCATGTCCCTACAGCTCTCATCAAATCCCATGCATGGCAGTCGCTTAATATTTGATTTATACCCTGTAAAATGCAGTCTCTTTGGTGGAGTCACCTTTGTATAAAGGAGCTCATTTATTTTTACCACCGGTTACTAAAGAGTTGAGTTTTTTATGGTTTTACCTAGGGTATCTCCTAGCTGACTCCCTTTTTCTTTTGTATTTTATGGCAGTTCGTCGATGGGAGCACTTTATGCTTTAGGCTTTTGCTAGGATTTCCCTGCAAAATGCCACGCAAATAGCATATTTGAGTAGTCGAGACTTAGTTTTCTATTTAACTGCACTGTACTAAAAAACTGACTCTAATGAATCAGAAAATAAAAGACTTTCAATTAAAATGGATGCCACTAAGAGCCTTAATTTCAGTTGTACGATTTCCCGTAGGTTTCTTAGGTCGAAATTTATAGTGAATAAACTGCTCTCACATATGTAAGTTTATCCACCAATTGGTAGAGCATAAAGACATCAGTTAATTAATGCCATTAATGTCCTGACAGCAGCTCTCGACGCTGTTAATTAACCAAATTGACAAATCATGCTCACAACCCCTAAAGGACTTAATGCCTTAGAAGCAGCCATAAAAGGGGAATATCCGTTAACAGGCCGCTTAATTAACAGGAAGACAAGGTGCTAACTAAGTGACGATATCGGCCTGTAAGCCGCTAAAAATATTTAATCTAATTTTAGATACTAATAAAGGCAATGTCAAAGGCATTCCGGTGCTGAAGTTGCCAATTAAACCCAGGTAAACATTCCACTTTGGGTTCAAAGGAGGTGTCAAACTTACCTTTTGTGCTCAGGCTCTGGAACGAAAGGGAAAGGAGTGAAAATCAAAAGGTTAGACAAGGACTTTTAAAGATGAGATCAAATTTTAAGTATACATGTTTTTCGGAAGCAATTCTTTTAGCTCAAGACAGAGCAGAAGCCAATTAGGGTAATGCCTAATAATTCCCCACCTCAAATTGTTTCATCTTCTTAAGACTTGAGACTTTCAAGCAGATTACATTTTAATAGCAGTGCATTTGGGCGTTAAGTAATCGTTTATATATTTTTTTTTATTATTAATATATTTAGCAACTTTTGGCAGAGTGTGAAGTGTAGAAAAACTCCCGCTGGGCATTTGCTTTGTCGTTGTCAAATTGTTTTTCCAACTTTGTCGCCATTTAAATCAATATGAAAGATTTCGTTTCCTCTCTTTTAAGCCAAGTTTCTCATAAAAAAAGCCATAAAAGACTTCAAGACTTTTATTTTTTCGCAAACTAATTGAAACACAATTTTGCTCTCAAACGTCGACGCAAACACAGGAATCTCAGACTGTAAACACCAATAGACCCTGACGGGTTATGAAATTGAAAGTTCCAACCGACAAGCTGCATGAAAGATGCTTCTCATCTATGTAAAACAGGACGAAAACCCTGATTCACAAAGACCTGCATAAACTCATATTCAAAGCCACACATTCAGCAGTCCTTGTGTGTTGTACTACAGGAATACCCGCTGCGTTCGTTTTGAACAGCAATTTATCAAAACAGCACAAGGCAGTGGCTTGGGTGCTTGGGACTTGGATGCTGACTAAAGTCCGACTCGTAGAGGATATTTAAAACTAGTTCAACATCTTGCTGCCATGAGTGGAACACGTGTTTAAACAACCACTGACAAAGCATACACTAATTCTTATGAATATAGCTTGGGAAGTTTTCTTAGCTACTGTGTAATTTCAGCATAGATTCATTATACTCATTCTCGAGTTTATATATTTCATTTAAATTCTATGTTACTATTTGAGCTATTTAATTGTTGGGTTCTGATGGAGTTTTCACCAACTAATATATAAGTTCGTACGTTTTATTGAAGCTTTTAAAAATTAAAGCCACAAGTAAGAAAGGCTACAGACGACTGTAAAAGACCCCGCACTCCCATAGTAGTGCGCATTTGTATTTAATTTGAATTAAAAATTAATTTAATTTAAAAAAGAAATTTAAAAATTAAAATGAAATTTAACAAGTAAGAAAGGCTACAGTTGATTGAGTCGACTGTCAAAGACTCCGTACTCCTTCTAGTGTAAAATTTTCCATACATATGAGCAATTTTCAACCAACTTGTCCTGTGAGAACTATAGGCCATAGTCGTGCGATCCGGACTTTGGTGAGGATAGTTATAATGCTATCATACACGTTTTGTAAGTTGTAGTGTAATAAAAATAAACTTGACTCTATAACAAATTTACTTAATTCATTATGTGTTGGTTATTCTAGGCCAGAGCTCTTTCTCTGATGTCAGTTTGTTTAGTAAGAATTTGGATTTGAGATCTACTGAAAGTTCTGTTCGCTTGGTATTACAGCTGTTATATGCAAATTCACAGTTGAATTCTCAGGCGAAAAGAGATCCACAGTAAGATACAACAGAATTTTCAAGCCAAATAATTTTGTGCAAATAAATTTGTGCTGCTGTTAATTCTGCTTAGTGGAATTTTTGTTAAAATATGTGCAGCTCGTGAGCCCCCTAGGTTATCGAAAAACATCAGCGACCAGCTAAAAGTGAGGATTTTTCTAGCTGATTCACCAGGCGAACAGAATCAGCAGGAAGCGAAATTAATTTAATGTAAATGTTAAGTTAATGTTAAGTCAATTTTAAGTTAATGTTAAGTTAATGTTAAGTCAATGTTATGTTAATGTTAAGTTAGTGTTAAGTTAATGTTAAGTTAATGTTAAGTCAATGTTAAGTAAATGTTAAGTCGATGTTAAGTCAATGTTAAGTTACTGTTAGGTCAATGTTAAGTTAATGTTAAGATAATGTTAAGACAATGTTAAGTTAATGTTAAGTCAATGTTAAGTCAATGTTAAGTCAATGTTAAGTTACTGTTAGGTCAATGTTAAGTTAATGTAAAGTCAATGTTAAGTGACTGTTAAGTCAATGTTAAGTTAATGTTAAGTTAATGTTAAGTTAATGTTAAGTCTATGTTAAGTTACTGTTAGGTCAATGTTAAGTTAATGTTAAGTCGATGTTAAGTCAATGTTAAGTCAATGTAATGTTAAGCCAATGTTACAGACAGACGGACGGACAGACAGACAGATGGACGGATGGACAAACACCGAAGAGATCGTAAACAGAGAGTGGGTGGAAGAGCGGGGCTTCGCACGTGTATAAACAAATCTATTCGCTTATTTACTTTATGTATTGCAACCTGCTGACTATTTCTGTTGGCCTGGTATTTTAGATCAGATTTAAAAGATCTAGGTGGTCATTCGGACTGACAGACGGACAGACAGACAGACAGACAGACAGACAGACAGACAGACAGACAGACGGACGGACGGACAGACGGACGGACAGACAGACGAACAGACAGACAGAAGGACAGACTGACAGACGGACGGACAAACAAACAAACCGTTCGAGCGCTCTAACGGGAGCAGCGAACAAACAGAGAGTAGTCGATCTTTTGTGGTTTAAAAGATCCAATGAAGCTTTTACAGTATTTTAAAGCCATATTAAAACTAATCTAATTTTACATAAGTGTAAAACAAAATATCATTATTTTAATCGGTATTTATAGCTCCTATCATTACTGAACTTTTTTATCTTTTTAACAGATTTATCTATGTCAACACCTTTTCTCTTGTTGAGGAAATAATATACAAGCTTCATGGTATCAGACTCGATCTGTTTATGCTCGATTATTGTCTTTATACCCTGGATAAACTAACATTTACTAAAAATTTAATTTCATGCTAAAATACAGCTTAAAAGTCGTTAACATAATGTCACATTTAAAATTAATTTATTTATTAACAGTTTAATTTTTAAATAGTTTGTAGTACACCAAGTTGTGTCAGTAATTGACCAGGGCACACATAAAAAAGATTTAAAAGTCTTTGAGTGCATAGATTGTTCTGCAGGGCAACTTCTGACTTTAGTTTACATAGCAAATCGTAAATGAAAATCAAAAGGCGGAAGCAAAGGATCTGCAATAGAACAGCGGAACTATGGAAAAAGGTGATTTAACACTCACAGTGGGAGGCAAATAGCGGTGGACGCAAAAGCAGCCGTAAATAGTTTTTCATATCCGCTGGCAACTTGCATTGTGTGCTACTTGCATGTGGTGATGTGGGTGTGAGTGTGAGTGTGTGTGCTTAACTGTTTGTCACCTGGTACTGAGAGGCCTTTTTTGTCCTTTCGGTACGCCTCTGTCATCTGTATGATTGCGCTTTCATAACATTTCCTACAGTATAACAGACTTCTGTTTTCTCCACCTTCTTGCCTTTCTTTCTTATTCCTTCTCCATCTCCCTCTGTCCCTCCACTCCCTCTTTGTCCTTCCTTCCTGCTTTGCACATGCATCTTGAATTCAAAGCTCAACATTTTTCTCATTTGGCTTGCGGAAATTTGTTTTACAGTGCAAATCAAAGTCACTTGCTTTGCCATTGACAAGAAACAACAAACACTTACAGATACACTGACAAAAACGGCGAGTTTGTAATGAAATCGTATATGAACTTATAGAATATTGTACATTAATGGCAGTGTACTTTTATTAATTCAAAGTTATTCTTATTTATTATACCATTAATACAATTTATTTTGCCTTCCCATAAATTATTCATTTAACGTTTTATAAGTTTATGTCAAATTCGAAGAATTTTGGCTTAAATCGTTTAAAGTTGATCAATGTCCGTGATGTGTGTTTAAGATTTTGTTCAGTGTACTCATACACTTGCACTTACTCTCACACTGTTGATCGCATACACAAAGTATCTGTCGCTAAATAAACTTTGATTTATTTATACACACTTTGCACTCTGGTTTTTGGCCCTCTGGCAAAGTCTTTCAAGTCATTTTCTATATGTAAGTACATTGTTGTTGCTTTCTGGAGGCCAAGCAACTGCTGTGTGTATAGTTTGAGTGTGTGTGTGTGTGTGTGTGTGTGTGAGTGTACACGCTTTCATGCTTTCTTGCTTTAACTTTGAACTTTCAAGTTCATTTAGAACTAAACTGTGTATCTTTGTGCTCCAGGAAGCAAATGCAGCAGAGCACATGCACATGCACACACACACCTGCAAGTCTGCTCACCTGTGCACCCGAAAACAGACTCACTGTAAGTCTCTTATTCAACCTCAACCACAAAATGCAGTCAATTTATTTTCCACACTATTAGGAAGTAGTTTTCCCACCTGTCACGTCACTGTAACTGTAAGTGAATCAAATTGTCATTACAAACATTATGATTATGCACATCAGAAATAACTCACACAAGTTGAACAAATTTACATGTTATTCTGATAGGTTATGGATAGTTAGCATATTAAAATTAAATTTTCTTTTAAGAAATTGACAGCAGAAGCGACGAATCGCTTTGAGCTGCAATAAAAGCAAAATCTACATAAAGACATTTAATAAAGGATTATATAAAATACGAAGCCTTTAAGGATTTAGTTAAATGAACTAGGAAACATTATTATTATTAAGGCACATGTGAAGTTAACAATATTTTTATATAAAATGTGAAAATCGACAAAGAAAAGAAGCAATTATTGTAAAAGACTCATCGTTTTGTTTTCTTTAAATTTGTGTAAATCGACAAAGATGTTGGTATAAAGTAATTTTAAAAATAATAGTTATTAGAAATAGTATTCGTGAAAGAAATATAGTAGCAGACGGTTCATGGAAGAATAGAATACGCAGTAGTGGAAACCATAGACAATTCGATTAACATTGGGAAATTCATAGCACAGTGTATGTAACATGTACGGTAAGTGAACATGTACACAAATATGTAGTTTAGAACGCAATTATTGATTTCTACTGCAAAATGATATTTATAAATCTGGAGAAAGATTATATTATATAACACTAAAACCAATATAAATTTTCAGTGCAATTTTTAAATAAAATTACAACAATAAGATACATAGCTTTAGGTAAAATTATCTATTTACTTAAAAAAAATGTTTGGCTTTAACGTAAATTTAATTGTAATATTAATAGTTATATTTATATATAATTATAGTTATATATAATGTACCCTCAAAACCGAGCTGTAAATATTTCAAAAAAGATCATATTTTTATTGTTATCACTCAGAAACTATTGACCAGTTGTTGTCGTGTATAAATTTGCAAATATTGTGAGTGATGTATTCATGCTGCTCAAGTACTCGTATTACAGCTGTCAGATTACATGTACGCTCTGTCTCTCTTGGTCTACCTCTGTTCAGATAGGACTCTTAAGAACTGAGCTGAGTTGAAGTTGAAGTATGAGTTTAAATCCTTTTCAATAGTTCGGTAAAAGTGCAGCGGCACTTGAGCGAGCTGACATCCACCTGACAAGGATAACGACGAGAACAATCGATGCAGCCAGGTGCTTAGGTTTCTATGGTCGCACTTCATCGCGGTGTGCAACAGCTCTAACGGGGATTTAGTCAGATTACGGACTTGGCAAACTATGCAACACTGTAAAATGTTGCATGGCTCAAGCACTGACAGATGTTTGCTAAAAGCAAAAGTTTTCTTGTCAAAGACATAACAATATGCAGAGCAAAATAGCCAGAGGCTTTAATTGTGTTCTGGATATTGTTAATTGCAACACTTTATCTCAAAAGACTGTGATGGGAAAACATAGAGTTATCTTTACTTTATCAGACACAATAAAAATTGTCTTGTTTTCAAGAAATTTAATGTATTGTTCGAATCAAACAAATTGAATATCAATAAATGTTCTATTGTTTTTATTATTTCTCTTAACAACCAAAATTCAATGACGCACAAATAATTTATTTGAGAATTCAATACATAATACAAAAATTATATATGCCTAACATAATTGATCTCTTATTCAAGAACAAGTAAATAAATGATTTTAAGCCAATTATTCTAGTTTAAATTTTTGCATGATAAAATCTTTATAAATAAATAATTTAAAGAATCCGTTTTTTTTTTCAATTTCAGTCTGTATAGTCACTATCGTTTACCTTGAAATTTAAATATTTACCTGAACTCTGTACGCATTTGTTAATATTTTTTACTTTTACTTCACTTTGCTAACAATTTCAATAAAACGGCTGCTTGGTTGGCTCTTAAAAGCTATGTGTAAGGAATTCCAGATCATCTTTGACCTTTGGTAACAATTTTTATTTGCATGCCACAGAGCCACAGTGGCACAGTAAAAGTCTCCGGCTTCTGCACTCCTGCCACAAAATACTTGGTTGCATTGTCAAGAGTTTTGTTGTGGTGCAAATAGAATGTGCAGCCATTGCGTATAATCTTAGATGGTTTCCCCCCCGTTACAAACATGCCATAAAATGAGTTTGCCAACAGCTTGAGCTTGAGTATATATGCATTAAATGCATTTATGGTGCAAATATGAAGTTGCTGTTTGGGGACGACCCAGCATGTGGCACGACACAGGAATTTGCGTGCTTATTATGTTATAATTTGTATATTGTGTTCAAGTAGAGTCGCTTCTTTCCTTTATAACTAGTTTGCCTCGTAGTAAGCACAAACTGAGCCATTAATTCACATAGTTCCCGCTGTTTCATGGTTCGTTGGTGGCACGTATTACATACCAGTTTTCGACTTATCATAAAGTACGCCTTGAGTTGTCCTTTGGGAAAGTGTAATCGATATACGAACCTTGACCTTTTTTATCAAAGTCTTGTCAGACACTTTAGCCATGAGAATCTTTGCTTAATTGCTGTGGGTCATTTAAGAAATAATTGCTTGTAATTGGCCATACACATTAAAACAAGAGCATGTAATGAGCCCTATTGAGTATTGAGAAATGAGAGCCTCATTCTTGAAGAGTAAACAAGTTTGCTTAAGCGTTTTATATAAGCCCTGAGGGCGATAATTATAATTATTCAATAAATAAATATTGACGACTTTGGTCTTGCTTGAATTTCCTTAAAATTCCTTTACTTTATTTTAAAATTTATTTAGCCAACTAAATTAGACATTTGTTAACATTTGTCCAGCAAACTTAAATCGCATAAAATATCAATTCTCTACCATATAAAATGGTTTGCTTGTGTGCACTGAAATGTGTTTTCAGAGGCGCCAAAAAAGTTTCCCACAATTTAGTTTAAATTCTTCTTGTATTCAGACTTCAGGTTAGTTAGCTAAAGAAAATAATAAAAGTTAGCAGCACATGCAGAAGGAAAGTAATACTTTAAGAGCTGTCAGAAAGTGACACTCATTCCTCTGTGTTAGAATACTTTTGCAGATAAAACAGTATTGAGTTTTCCAATCTATAAAGCAAATCCGTGAAAGTATTTTTAACATTTGCCACAAACTACTAAACTTTGCATTGACTGCAAGTGGTCAAGGAAGTAAAATTACAAAAATGAATCAAAGCAGGAAAAATAAACAAAGGACTTTCAGCTGTTGTAATCCTTGTTTTGCCATTTCATGTGTTATGATTACTTTGAACACAAGTACAAATGTTTTTGCAGATAGCTACCAATTTAGAAGAGCATTTAAATACAGAATTTCTGTCATATAGTTAAGATTGTATATACCTAAGTTTGTATGTATCTTTGGAGCCATTTAAATTCACAATACGAGGCATTGCAGTGCATGACGGATATGGGAGTCGAATTGTATTTTCACATGTACTCGCTGTATGTTATTGTTGTCCTTGTTGCTGTTGTTGTTAGCAGCACCTGTCGCCGTAGGCGTGGTAACTGATATATCAGACCAGGCTGCTGCCAGAAGCCGCTGTGTCTGGTCGCCGTTGCACGCATAGATACATAACATACATGGCGTATGAGTAATCTACATGAAGCGGTGGTTTGTTTTTTTATGCGCTGGTTTTGCCGCAGCTGCTGCCGCAAGTTTTTGCCAAAGTAAATTAAATTTCTGCTGTGAGGTTAGCTTAAATGGAAAGTTTCCGTTTTGCCAACGCTTCCTCAAGTTAGTCCCTTCCCAACGCGTATCTTGGCCCAAAACTTGAATGTTGCTTTCGGATACGCTGACTAAGTTTAGTGGGTCTTAATTAAAACGCGACTCGTCGCAACTTGAGGCAGTGTTTTTGTGCGGCCCTTGATGCTTAATTAAAATACTTATACGACATGTTGTACGCCGACAGTTGAGATGTATGTCAACAGCTGCTAATGCCACACCTGGAGCACCGTGTAAGGGAATCAAGTGTTTTCTTCCACACCCTCTAGCTCTGTTTGTCTGTTTGTTTGGACGATTTTTTTGCACTCGTGCGTACTCGTCTCCTTACTCCTTACTCCTGTCTCCGACCATTTCCATTTCTCAATCCGCATTCACGTTCCACATTCTTCCCCTCTCTCCCTCTCTGTCTGGCTGGTGTAGTCGGTTCGGCAAGTGCGCAATCTACGCTAATTTGCAATCCCCGCAAAATGACACGAGCATCCATTTAAAGCTGTTGATGTCACAGTCTCCGCACCAGTCACAATCCCCAGCACCGGCACCAGACGCAGACGACACACACTTGATTTCTTGCTGCCTTATTTCACTTTTGGTTATTCTTGCTGTAAGCTGGTTGAGGCAACACAGTAAGCAGCGGTATTTGTTGACACAAAAACGTGGATTTGTATGGGCATTAGAATTAAATTGCAGTGCAGGGTAAAACTAACAGTCTGGGAATCTTACAACTTATGCTGAAATGACAGCACTACAATATAAGTCCCAATAATAATAAAGAATTCCTGAGTTAACTTTGTGCCGGAATAGAATTGGGCTTCCTTTAATTTATTTGTTAATTTTAAAATATTTATTTATCTTTTAGGAATACTGGAAATCAAAGAAGATTATGTTCACCCAATACCTAAAAATTATAAATGTATAAAGGCAAGTGTTTTAGATTTAATTAGTTTAATGTTATCTTGAATTGTTTAAGCTCCTATTTTCTATCAAAACATACATAACATTAACCGTTTAAAGATAATGTATAGACTAACGCCAGATGCGGGTTCGATCCGTGCGCGAAATGCGATAAGACACAGAAGGTACCAAGCCTTTGATCTTTGAAAGAACTTGTATTAAAGGAGGATCTCCAGCCTTACTGCCTATTAGCTCACTACTTGGTGACTGCTTGGCATTCGAGCAGTCGGCTTTCTTCCCACATTCCCGGGAGTTCTTTGGGGTTTTACTCTTACACAGCTCACCAATTGGTGATTGCTTGGCTTCAGAGCAGTTGTCTTTCCCCCCACATTCCCGGGAGTTCTTGTGGGTTTCACTCTTGCACGGCTTGATGACCTGCATATGACTAGGGCATGCTCCCACCGGGATATCATCATCGTAGCACACGTGTCTACAAACATCGAAGGAATCGGAGGTGTCTATGGGCGGCATACCAGCGTGCTGAAAGCACTTGACTGGACAGGATAAGACACACGGCTTAAATGGATTCTCCTTTGCAGCTATTTTGGTAATTTTAAGACAATTGGCAAACATTCTGTCCCGATCAGCTTGTTGCTTCTTTCGACACTCGTCTCGGTGCTCGTACTGCCTGTAGGCCAAGTCTGCCTTTGAGTGGAAACCTGGCCAACAATAGTCTCGCAGCTTGCTCCGCTGCACCATATTACTCTCTGGCTCTGCATCCAGCTGATTCTGGTGTCTATAAACCTCGACCGCCTTTGCGATGGGATAAATCGGACGTCCTTCATCCCGTGCTTTGGTAACCGTTTTGGCTGCATCACTGATAAAGTTGAGATCCTCCTGCAGATAGGGATCTGCCTCGCAAGCAGACATGCGCATCTTTTCCTCGTGCTGCTTTTCCAGGAACTCTTCTCGCTGGCCCATGAGTATGTCACGCAGATCGGCAGTGGCTTTATCTTTTCGCCTCTTCTGAGAGATGTAAAATCGTTTGTTTGCTTCCTGATTCTTCATGCGTGCTGCCATCTCAAAGCGATAAATCTCCGACTTTAGTTCACGCTGCTTCTTTGCCTTTTCTTGTTCTACCAACTGATAGGCTCTCCTTTCCCTGGACAGTTTCTCAATCCGACACTGGCGCCGTGCTTCATCGACTTGCTCATTCAAATTATAACTCTCCACCTGCTCATCCTTCCGTTGTTGCAGCTCTCGCTTGGCAGCCTGCTGCAGGCGACAGATCTTTATAGCCCGATCTTGCCGATCGTTTATTAGTTTCTGCTGCATTGCTTTATAATGGTCGTTGTGGCGTTTGTCCATGTTACGACGCTTAGTCACATCCACGCAGAGAATTCTATCATCGATCTGCTCACATATATTCTCATCTATGGAAAGTAATTAGAATTATCAATCTTAAAGCTTTGGTTTTTAGCTTACATTCAGCCACTTCCGCCTTGTCTTTCAAAGCCTCCTCATAGGCACGTTGACAGAACTCCTTTCTCTTTTCAACCAATTTCTTTGCCTTCTTCTTTTCCTCCTCATAGAGGCACTTATACTGCTCCCTTTCCACAATTCCCTCGTACACCTCCTGTTCCCTCTGCTCCAGTTTCCGTTGGCGTCTTTCTTCCATATCCTTAAGGAAGTAAGCTCGGGTTTCGATTGCCCTTGCCTGCGTCTGAGCTGTCAGCTCTTCATCCGTAAGCTTACAGGCAGGCAGCAAAGTCTCCGGACACTGAAGTTCATCGAAGCGATTTTGTCGTTCCGCATCTTCTTGGATCTCCCGATTGATTGCTGTATCCCGTTGGCGTTGATACATCATGTCACTTGTGACCAGAGCATGGTGAAGAGAACGCTGTCCTGCCTTCAAGTCTTCCAGTATTCTATTGGCTCGTATGATGCGCTCTTTACGTGTTCTTTCATCCTCCAGTCTGACTTGCTTCTCCCTAATTTCTGCCTCCCTCAGTTCTTGATCTAACTTGGCTTGTTTCTCCTCATCAAGCGAATGAACGCCAACGTTCGTGAATCGTTTGTAGAGCGCTTCATGACCTTCCTTTAGGTATTGCAGGTAACGCTCCTCTTCGTTGACCTGTGCAAGTTTATCTCGCTTTACTCCCATTGTGGATCTGTAGAGCATACCCTGAAGTCGCTTGGCACTGACAACCACTGGAGTCACCTTTCGACGCTTGTTAAACTTTGGTAGTGCAGGTTTATACCTATCGCAAATCATATTTAGGTTTGTAAATGTTCTTCAATAATTTAAAAACTAATATGGTTTGTTTACAGTATGAATTGTATGACAAAATAAGAAAATATTATAGTCGTGTGAGGGTATGTCAATGTAGTACTGTGGTACTGGTATTACAATACTTTTATGTAGCACTTTTCACTTGATTTTTAAAGACAAGTCGACTTTGGTTCACTTTAATTGGTAAACCAAGTTTACTAACGTTATTAAAGTCATGAAGAATCTTTTTTAAGCAGATTTTAATTTGTTTGTCTGCGACATGCTCAAAATGTCACTGTTTCTGCTGAGACTTGACAACTGACTGGAAGAGCCTAATGAGCAGGGGCTGTTACTTTGGGAAACTCCCACCACATCAACGTCACTTCTCTGCTCTGCCTTCTTCCGCCTCCAGATTACCAACCAGACAAACCACCAACCCAAAAGTCTGTCGTTGAACAGATTAAATTAACTGCTGCGGTTCAACTTGTCGTCGTTTGTTGATATCACTGCTGAAAGCGATAAGCATTTAAAGCTTATGCGAATTAAGCGCCAAAATATTCCTACAAAGAATGTATATATATACATATATACATATGTAAATTTGTGATTTTTCTAGGGTGTTATAAATACTTTGACTGCTCCTTTAGCAGGTGTTATGCTATTGTAACTCCTTTATCAAAATTCATCTCATTTGTTAGGGTATAGCAAATGCTGTATAACATGAACACACTTTTGACTTTGAAGCATACTTTGACTGACAATGTCTTATTAGCCAAATTGGATTTTAGCTGCGTATATATACATTTATGTGTATCTTAAGTTTCTTGCCATGTTTGCCGCAAACTGTAAGCCAAAAGGAAAAAAACTTAAAAAGGGTTATCACACCCAAATTACAGTACACTCTCGCTATAGTCTATCTGCCTGTTTCGTTCATTCGCCAGCTCTCGTTCCCTTCTCGACTTGTGTACGATTTCACCCTTCAGTTGGTTCACAATTTTTTGCTGCTTCTGACGTTTATTATATTGCATTATATTTCTACATATATATAGAGATATGTATTTGTATTTATGCTCCTTGTAGCGCCATTTTTTGACTCTGCGATGGGGCTTTAAATACAAAGTACATATACATGCAAATTCGATTGGTTGTGTGTGTGTGAGTGTGCCTGTGTATGTATAAAGTCCTTTGGTGTGTGCTAATTTGAAATGCGGTCATATGTCGCCTGGCACTCTTTGTGGCATGTGTGCCATTGACATTCTGTGGCGTGTGTGTGAGTGTGTGTGTGTGAGTGTGTGTGGCAGCATTTTTGCGGATTTATTTTAATGCGTTTATATTTGGTTCAATATGCCGTGGCGTTGACACACACAAATTTATGAATTATTTATCGATACGAAACGTCTACAACAAATAGCGATAGAAGCGTCGACAACCGCAGACATCACAAAGTTTTCCATTGACTTTGGCAGCTGTTTAAACTTGTGGTTTCTTCCCAGCCGACTGTGCTATTAAAACTTATTCAAATGTGACAATACAATGAATATTTAAGCTCATAATCAGAGCTAAATAAACAAAAATTTCTCCAAACTCTAGAAAGTCAATTCATTTTATTGTATTTTTTAGTATTGCGCACTTTTTAGTTTCATAATCCAGCAAGAAAACACAACAAGTTCGACAGTAGCAGGAAATTAAATTGTACACATACATGAATACGACTACATGTATGAGCATGTCTGAACATGTCTGTATGTGCAAATACAGTTTACCAAGCATTACTAAGCTGCTGCTCATCAGCATAATCTGCTTATGCATATTTGCATTTCTTAAATTGAAAATAAGTGCCCGAATTCCCTGACATGGCAAATGCTTTACTGTCTACACACATATTCAAAAAGGCCGAGACACGTGCAACATGAATTAAATAAGGAATGTTTTATACACCTTGGAATTTTGTAGTTGGGCATGCCCGATCTTAGCTCATCTGAAAGCTAAATAATGTTGGAGAAGGGACTACAGGGCATCTGGCAGTGCATCATCTTTAGTTGCCCTGCATCATATAAACTACAATTTTCTGCTTTGAGCAGGCGACATTCTGAAAAGACAGCGGGAGACATTAAGCACTGGAGGCTGTGCTCAGCGTGCGAGTGTGAGTGCGAGTGCGTGTATGTGTGTGAACGGAAACGGAAATCAGATCAGCGACGGCGAGAAAAAAAGGTGGCGTGGAATCGTAAACAACCGCAACGTACATTAACGGAAAACGCGTAAAAAAGGGCAGCACAAAAGCTCTTTGAGCACATAAGAAAACAATGCCAAAAATGAAGATAAATGTGCAAAATTACGTAACCGCACTGTTAACCAGATATTGACTTTATCGTGCTGTTTTTCTGTGCCACAGTTAAATCCTTAATAAAATTGTGTGCAACTATTGATTCTGAAATTAGGTAATCAAAGCTTAGTATCCACAGCAAAAGTATCAAAGAGGAAAACGAAGGGCTTAAGTGACGTCACTAAGCTTAATTGAATGACAATTTTCAACAGTTTAAAAGATACACAAATTTACTTTTGTAATGCAAATAAACAAACTCATTCATCAACATTCATGAAGCATAAAAAAAACTGAATTTGGATTTAAAGCATACAAAGAATTTAAGTAAACAAAACGACTCAAAAACTCCTGTTTAAATTTTCTACAAATTTAGCTAGCATTCAATTTATTCGATTACTTTTGCAATAGTTTTCCAAAATTTCTCTGTTGACGCCATTTTATAAATATCTATTATTCTGGCCCCTTAAAACATAATCCCGTTAGTTTAATCCGCTTTCTGTGTGTCAAGCACACAATACGATTTCAACGGATAATATTTCAAAGTTGAACTAAAACCAGATAAAGCCTCAAAACAGCGGCACAAACAACCCGAACAACGAAAGCAGCGCATCGCCCAATACCTAAAAAGGACGAAAGAAGGACCTAAAGCGAACTGCGAAATAAAATGAGAAGTAAAATTTGGAGCGTTGTCTGAAAAATCTTGAGCGAATTTGTGGTGAATTTTTATTTGGTTTTCTCTTCGTTAAGCTGCTACGTCGTCAAGAAAAAGAACCCAAAAGCGTCTGAAACTGGACTGAAGCTGGCCAAACGCAAAGATGTGAGAGGCAAGCGGGCTTAAAAGGATTTCTTATTTGATTTGTATTTAATTTTATGCGCTTTATATGCTCCCGAGCAACTGACCAGATATAATGCAGAAGCGTCATGAGATTTAACATAGGTGAAAGGTAAACAACCGGACTCCAGGACAACAGCATGAAGAAGCACTCATGACAATTTAATAAACTTTCCATGTGGTCAGCCAGAAATGGACAATGTTTGCACAGGCCAAGAGTTATTGACTTTAAGGATATCTTGTATTGAGTTGACAATATGCACAATCTGAATTGCAATTATAAGCACGTAACAAACGTCAGAGTCAAGAGTCTTTGACAATATGCTTGTACAATGTACAGTGTAGACCAACAAATACTCGACAGAAACTCTTTTAAATTGTCGATACAGAAAATAAGAAAATCAATTTTGTTTATCATGTCAATATAGCTGAACACACAGATTTCCTTTGCTTACACACCCACTCGTCCCTCGGGTGGTTTGGCGCCGATGTCTCGACCATGTTTGTGATTTTGTTGGTTGCTAACAACAAATTTACAGTCGGAAAAATGTTTTAAAACTACGGTATGAATAATATCGTCGAATGTTTAGACAGCTTAAAAAGCACTTATGGCACAAGCAGTAAACAAACTGCAAGTACAAGCACACCCCATGACCCCTGACCCCCGACACCCGACCCCTGATACTTTACAGTTGACCCCTTAATACAAGCATTACGCTGAGTACATTCGGCTTTTTGCAGCTCTTAAATATTTAAGAGCTCGAATAATCAGATAAGAACGTACTCATATTTCGCCAGATAAAGCCACAGAATTAAGTGATAGTTGAGTTCATTAACCGACTTCTAGTCGCTGCTTTCTCTAAATGAATTTAAGATTCGTTAGAAGGGCGAAGTCAGGATTTAAAATCACGCTAACCAACAGGACAAAAAGCCTTCACTTTTATTTTTAATTTTACGCAATTTTATTTTATGTGAAAGTATTTAAAATGTACAATAATTTTTCTGTCAAATTCCGTCGAGAATCCAATCAATATTTCATTTCCTGCTCCAATTAAATATCTCATATTTACACACACTGCAGAAATGTTCTATAAAAACAACTGTGAGCTGTATAAAAAGTACTGCATACTTTTAGGTGCTTGTTTAAATATTTTTTCTGCTCAATGTGTACTTTCAAAAGAGTGATGTAATGAAATACAACAAATTGCTGGACAATAAAGTTTTTTCTATTTTCCAGATACTGAAACTAGGTAATAATAGGTAAACAAGGCTTAATTGGGGCTTTTGGTAGTATTGCTTGGTATATTGCTGATGTTAACAACGATCAATTATATGTTTTGTGCTCGTGCATAACAAACCCGATTTCTCTTTCCACAAACTCACTAGCCCGAACACGAATGAAATAAGCGGAACTTTATAAAAATGTGGCCTCGCATCAAGTGTAGACATTTGACTTTAGTCCTAGCTACTTCCTGCCTGGCACTACTTTCATGTTCCGGTCGCTCCATGATGGCGCTGGTGAAGCCATTTGCCCTAACAGACACAGGGGAATAGAGCCGCTAAGTCGACTTATGGGTCAGAAATAAATAATTCGAGAAGCTTGTCAGAGGTTTGTAGAGCCTAAAGAGACAAACCATGACAGAAAAGAAAAGCTCTGAAATTATGATAAGCACTTTAGGATAATAGAGAGTGTAGCAATCAATGCGAGTCCCAAATTCCCAGATGAGAAGAGCAAACGAAAGTCCACATTGAGGACTTTTGCTGTTTGGTTCTTTGCCAAGTGCATGGTCAGCGTCTGCCGTATTCATTGTCCTTCTCTCTCCCTCTCTCTCTCTCTCTCCCTTTCTTGTATTTTTCGCTCAGTTGGCAGCTCAGACAACAAACAAATTCACTTAGACGCCTGTCGAAAAGTTCTCTTGCCAAGTTTTTGTTGGGTTCAAATAGAATAATAACAAATAAAAGAACAGCAAAAATAATTTAAGCAATGTGCCAAATATTTTGCCATACATCTGAAAAAAAATCTGTATTTGCTCTATCTCACTTTTCAGTACTCGCTGTCTCACTCTGTTCCAGTGGATAGCCGAGAGAGCAATAGAAATAAATGCAAATGACAGCATTTGTTGCAGGCCAAAAAAGATTTGCAAACCGAAAATAACAAAACAGTTAAGCCGGAAAATCGCCTTGAAATGTTTCTGAGCCGAATTCGACCAGGCTAACATAAATTATGGAGCCAAAATATTAGTTCTGTCTGCCCACACACTGTCATGTAGAAAGATACACACGCATACACACACATGTGCCAAAATGTTGTGCGATTCGGTTTGTGCAAATATTTACTTTTACCCAATAAACTGTTCGAGCGCACATTCAACTAAGCTTAAATGCATTGGGAATTATTTGTGGGCACTTACAATATTTATTTATTTATTTTTAATCAACTATTCGATGAAAACATAAATTAGAAATATTATTAAAAACAATTAAAGTAATGGTTAAACATAAAATAACTATATTAAAAATATATTAAAATTGAAAAAGGGTAATATAAATATTGTAAAATTTTTATTTTGAGTTAAAAGTTTATTTATTTGAGTTAAAAGTGAGGACTCTTGTTTAAAATTTTATTATTTTTATAACTTGGGCTTACAAATTTTTAAAATATGGAAAAAGTCTTAAATTGAGATTGACTTTCAGGATAAAATAACTTAAATGTTAAGAGCAGAAGAAATAATTTTTAAAAACTTAAACGTATTAAGAATAATTAAAATACGATACTTTGTACTCAAATTTAATATAAGATAATTCTAAAATTTACATATGTTATAAGTGAGGACTCTTTTTTAAAAATTGTATTTGCTTATAACTTGGGCTAACAAATTATCCAAAATAGGGAAAACCAGCCTAGAATAAAGATTGACTTTCAGGACAAATTCACTGAAATATTAAAAATAACAAAGATTTTGTTTATAAAAACTTAAATATTTTTAAAACAATAAATTTCAAAATCAATGTTTTGCTCTAGTTAACATAACATAACTATTTATTTAAGCAAGTCTTTAACAAAAAAAAATTGTTACTTTAATTTAGATTAAAAAAAAACATAATTGCTAACAAAGTAGTTAATCTAGATGAAGTTGATTCAAATTAAATATGATACTCGCACTCAAATTTAATTCGATGACCTTAAAGTAATGATATTCTACAGCATTTTAATCACTTGCATTATTTAGTTTGCTTATTGGGTAAACAAGCGAGTGACCTCCGTGTGCGAAGTCCTTGTGCACGCCGGATCAACATCAACACATGCCAGTGGAAAAGTGGATAAGCCTCAACCGACCGGAAACCCACCGAAAACTACAACTTTAACTGCAGCGAGGAAGCAACAGAAATGTGAAAGAGACGGCACTATGTACAGTTGGAAATGGCTGCGTATATTTGGGTATGTTTGTGTGTGTGTCCCCACCCCCGGGTGTGGTGAATTAGGGGGTACTTAAACGTTTGTCTGCCCAATTTAACTAGTGCGCTGGACAAACAAAGTGTCAGCGGTTCGACGGCTGTTAGTGCTGTTAACGTTTTCGTGGCTCCCACAGAAATGGAGCTCTAAATCTATTTGCTGACACAGATCTAGATAGAGATCTATGGAGACCACAAACACAAACACAAACACAGGCAAACAAGATGCAGTCAAGCCAGGCGCTTATTATAGTTTGCCACTGGAGCATCACACGGCGCAAAGGGACACGGATCAGGGTAGAGTGGTGCGGCGAACGGGACACGGAAATTCGGGACTTGCACATCATCATCATCATCAGCAGCACATCATCGGGCACTTGACCACGAAGCGGAAGTCAAAACAATGAAGGCCAACCAGCGGAAACTGCACAAATGGAGTGTGATAGATAGAGAAGGACACAGAGAAAGGCAAGGGACCGACTGGAGGAGGACTTGAAAAGCTAACTAAATGGCGGAAAGTAGGACGGTGTGGGATTAGGGGGGATAGAGCTCCTTTGAATGGCGTATAATTGTGTGAATCCCTGGAGGAGTTTTCGTTTAGTCAATTTTTAAGTGTAGGTGAAAATAGTTTGTAGTTCGAACTCAGTTTAGCCAAGAGTTTCCCTATCTTCCGGTGTTTTATTTTCTTCTAGTCGAACTGCCTGACAAGTTGGGAGTATTAATTGCCCATGAGATAGCATCACTGCCTAGTGGACAGTTGGAGAAATGAACTTTTTGTTAACTTTTGGCTTGATTATGCTGATGGTCGTACCCAAGGGGACGGCCAGTATTAACGCAGTTCTTAAAGCTAATTTGCATTACGTATACGCAACGTTGCTACTAAATAATAAACGGAAACGTGCTGTGAAGGAGTTTGGCGAGTGTGCTGGACTGCGAAATACCCTGAATAAATGTAGATTTAATTTTAGTAGAATATGAAAACTTACAGGGTATTGAAATGTAGTATTACCTGCGTATAACAAAGTAATTAAAGTAGAAGTGCAAACTGGATAAAAGAGCAGACCGAAAAAAGGTGAATAAATGTGGCGTCAAATTGAATGACTGGACAACTGGACAGAGGGAGGGCCTCGACTGGATAAGATACAGCTGGAAACGCGTAAAGAGTTGGGAAATTACAACTGAAAGATGGAAAAGCTAAATGAAATTGAAGATGACGCTGAAAAAATAAAAAAGAAAAGCACAGAATGAAGAAAAATTCCTTTCAGAAATGCAAGATTCTGTTAAGACTCCGGCTCTGATAAAATGAAGTAGATTTCAGGCCGAATTATAAACAGTTGTAGGAAATGACAACGCGCAAAAAAATGTCAACGCGGACAAGTATCTGTCCACTTGTCAGAACAAGTGGGGCCCAAGGGCGCACAAGGGCGGACAGTGGACAGGTGAACAGACGGACAGTAGCTCTGACGGGAGGACACCTGGAAAATGAATGTATAGGTAGGCAGCATCCGAACAAAGGTTGAATGTCGCCCCAATCCAGTTTTGTCAAATGAATAAAAAGGTGTCTGCAGCTGCCAGACACGGCCAGAACGTGGACTGAGCTGAAGCACCGAAATGCAAAATGAACGAAATTACATCGAGTGCTGTAAATTTATGCTTTAAAAAGAACATCGTCAACTCAATGCTCTCCATGACGAGTATTCAGTCAAAGGCACTACAGGAACTACTTTACGCCCTGCTGTCCCCTCTGTGTCCTTTCTACCTTGACAAAAGCGCAAAGGAAATGAAGAACCTCAACAAACACGTACTAATTGAAATGCCTTTAAGGTATGCATCTGTTTTCCGAAAACTGCAATAAATTCAACTTTAATTACTGAATATTATGTTCGAATTGCTGGCGGTTATAACAGTGCTGAAAGGACGAGTTTGAATAAAGGTCAGTAAATTGGCAATACAAAAATGAACTTTAAAGAACTTTATGTTAGGTATAACAGAAAGTTAGGTGAAACAATCTAAACTTAAGCACAGAATGAACTTTAAAGAAAACTATTTTTGGAATAATAGAAAGTTAGGTGAACTTCTTAACTTAAGCACAAAGCAAATCAAACGTTTATGTAATACTATACTAAACAATGCAGTCGACTATAGTGTACTTAATCCATGATAATTGATGTAACTAATCCAACTATCTAGTAAAATTGTACATACTTCTACTAAATTAAAGCTAAATGCTTCTGACAATAAAATTATAATGGATTTCTATATGATTCCATGTTAAGTAAGGACAGATATGTCAAAGTCGAGCTGGAATCCTCACTTGTGTTGCCCCAACATAGTTCAACACAACAATTAATTTAAGTTTTTCATTGTGATGATTTATTGTACTGTTCCAAAGGCCAATAAAAATCATATATAAAGCATAGACACAGTGAGAGTGAAGGCAGAGGAAGTGGAAGTTGGAGCCATTGGGGAGCTGCTGTAAGATAGATCCTAAAAATAAAATAAATGCTTCGTTAGAACCTTTTGTGTGAAGGACATAATTTAATATTTGGTACGCTTGAAATCCAAAACACTTGAGTGAATGCTTTGTCGGGATTTCATATTACATAGAAAACCAAATAACTAACCACAACAAATAACAAAGTCAATGAACGCCAACCCACACTCACACTCACACACATTCTGATACCCATACATAGATACACTGACACCGAGACAATTTTAATGAGATAAAAGCGAAGGAGTGAGAAGTATTTTGTGTGTGAGTGCAAATTATTGTCCTGGACCTATAAGATACAATATATACGACTCTGTATAAATGACGAGTGTTGATTTACATTTTTGATTTATTTTATTTATTTATGCTGGTGCCTTGGTGTCATCGTCTAGGCAGCAACAATTCCAAACACACACACAGACACACAGAGGCACAACCACATCAGACACAATATATTGCTAGCCATAACTTTTATGCTTCCATTTGGGTATTTCTTTATTTCTACCATATTCGGTTTTTTATACCCTAGTGGAGGGTATAATGCGTTTCTCTAAAGTGTTTGATTAAGTCTATATTATTCATAATTTAAAGTTACAAGTTTTTTAGCAGAACTTTTGAAATCTTCAATTAAATCGAATTTTTAGGGAAATGTACAGAATATACTAAATTTCAGCCACAGAGTATCCTCTAATCTTCTACTCCCGTCTCAAGTTTTCTTGCCGGTTTCTGTTTGTGTTTTATTTGGTAAAAGCCTCTTGGCCATTCTTGTGAATTTATCGCAACTTTATTTGTGTTTGTAAGCGTTTTGTGCAATATTTTTACTTTTTAGTTGAAGTATTTATCACAGCGCTAGGCCACTTGACTAAGATTTAGTATAAGTAATACAAAGAGTATGGACAAATTGAAGTCACGTTCACACATTCAGGGCATTCCATAATACAGTTTTACTCCATAGCCAAAGCAAACAGATTCCAAGGAGACCAGAGATTTATGGTGTTTACATTATAATTAGAAAACAACAGAATTGCAAAGTTTCAATTTTTCTTAATTTAATTGTAGTTTATGGAGATGAATGTCCTAATAAATATTAATATCAGAATTTATTCTAGAAAATTAACATTCTTACTTAAGTTATGCCTGTTTGATTTTAAGATAAGAGTTGTTGCAGATTTATTTCAGTGTTTAAGTTTTCAGTCGTAATAATTTTATAGCTTTATCTTAATTATCACTTGTATAAATTTATATCAAGCGCCAGCTTGCCAGCCATAATTATATTACTGACCCCACAATATTTCTTAGCCCATCTGCTTTAATAGATCCATTAATTGCCAGTTTATCCACTGCAGAATTTAGAAAGAGACACGTAGAGAGAGAGAGCGAGACAGTCACAGACTGGACGTTCTTATAAATTATATTCTTACGGGCTGTAAGTCAGTGCAAAAATGTATTAAAGTAGAAATTGTGTTAACAGCAAGTTTATTAATTATTTTATTTTGCCTGCGGCTACGACAAGGCAGACAGAGCGAGAGAGAGAGAGAGAGAGAGAGTGAAAGACAGAGAGAAGCAAAGTAGGAGTGTGCTTCTAAGAGTCCCTGGCATTTACATAGAACAACAAATCGCATTGCGAAAACACTCTACGGATGTTTTAGTCTAATTTATTGTTGTTTTAAGGACACTATACTATATATGCGTGCGTGAGTGTGCGAGTGTGTGTGTAAACTCCATTAGTGTCGCTGTGTATTTGCATGCCTATAGAGATACTTTATACAGTCGGTTGAGCACGAATAGAGACTGCCTGTGAAATCAGAGAGCAGACAAAGCTAAACTTGAGAGTCAGCTCTTCTACTAATTAGTTAGTCGAGTAATTTAGGTACGACAGCATAAAAGTCTGCTCCAGTTATCTAGGGTATCTGCAACACGAGCAGCACAACTCATTGCTGTGTGTTTTACTTATGTGCACATAAACTGAGACAATGCATGGAACTCGAAAGCTACTCAGCGGCAAAGAGACACAAATTCTGCTCATGTCAAAGACAAACATTTGACGTTCTATATTACAAGTAAGTCATTTAATTGGCCTATCCTTGTGCGTATATATTTTTTATTTGTATATCCCAATTACGGATGGGGCGGGGTTATTGTCGGAACCTGGATACTTTGATGTGTGCTACACATTACGGAAACTCCCTTTCTAACGCCAAAGGCCAATTAGTCATTGTGTGAGAAAACATCGACAAAGTACAATACGAATCCTTGAACGCGCTTGTTTTCGTAATTAACCGTAATTGAAGAGTACTCTTCCATATGCAATTGTGGCTTTCTTTTGTGGCAGTGGTCGTAAAGAAAGTAATGTGAAAATTGCCTGACTTCGGGAACAAATTCAAATGAGCTTTAAACAAAAAATTCAACCTTTTTCGATATCTTTGCTATTTTCAGCCTATTCGCTGATATGCAGCAGACATAACTTGGGGACAGTACCATTTGGACTCGTAAAGCATATCTGTTACGGGGAGACACACTCAATTCCCAATGGCGAATGCCCATTGGCAACGACCACCATTATGCCATCTGGTGAAAGTTTGTTGTGTTTGTGTATGTGTGTGTGGATAAAATACATCCTTATGTCTTCTACCAGTACCAAGTGTGTTCACTTAATTATAGATGCGACACGCAGTCCATTCAGCCCATCCGTTTGACCATTCTGGACCGATTCTGCAGAGGCGTGACAAGGGTGAGTTCTGCTCCTCTGGTCCCCCAACTGGCAGCATATTTATGCCGCAGCACAACAGCAAGAGCACTGAGTCTGCTGCTGATGTCCTGGGCGAATTCAGTTTCGTTTGGGGCCATTATATGGCACACAAGGCAGCAATAAAGTAACAATTAGATGTGAAATAATAACAAGCACTGCACGCGACACACGCAACGTCCCAGTAAGTGACATTCAAAGTGACTCAAGACCAAGAACAAGACCAAGAGGCAACACGACGAGTTTGAGTTGAACACACAATTTGCATAAAAACATTTATTTTTAGATTTTTAATTAAACTCAATTGTTTTTCATTATTTTTGTTTTGATACGTTTTATTAATAACCACTGCTTTAGTGCTTTAATTTAGTCTTTACACCAGCTTATAATTAATTTCCATTCAGATCAATTATTGTAACAAAAACTATGAAAAGCATAAATTTTAAACCTTCCCCATAAGAAATTTGTATCTATCTCGTTTTAATCTCCCTTTTCGCTAATATTTCTTAAGAAATTCACAGTTGAGTAGTTCACTTATTTAACAATTATTAAATTTATTGTGATTTGTGATTATAAATATTGTATGGCAGTTAATAAATCATTCGCCGTTGAATTGCTACAAATCTATAGAAATCATTTTAAGAATTTCCCCACGTAAAACTCGTTAAAGAAAACACATTTACAGGGCTTAAAATAAAAATAAATAAATAAATAAAAATAAATTAATAAAAAATAAATTTAAATACTACTAATTAACTAATACTAATTTAAATAAGAATTTTTCATTAATATATTTTCTTAGCTGAATTTGAAACTTTTGCTCAGTATTGCTAAGTACGATATGTATTGGTCTTAAAATTGAATAGAAATCAGCTTAAAGTTATCAATTTTTGCGTAGTTCACTGACAAAATAAAATAAATTTCATTAGCTTAACACACAATTTAGAAGTATTATTTAAAACAATATAAAAATTGTTTGCAAATAAGTTAAACTTTGCAAATAGAGCGAATACATTCATTCCTGCACTTATTTCCTTATTTATAGTTGCTTAAATTGAAGCTCAATCGTAAAGTAGAATAAAATCATCACATTTTCGCAGCACAACCAGAATTCACCCTCGAACATTTTAACCAAAAAAGGAATAGCAGACCCCGCAAATGGCCAAGAAGGAAATGCGTCAACGGGTAGAAACAAAAGGGTTACTTGGGAGGAGAAAAGTGCACTTACCATTCACATCACACACCAGCAAAGGCGTCGTGTGTGTGTCCCGCTAGGTTACCAACAAGCGACTGGATAAAGTTGACAATTGGAGACTGTTAAAAAAGTTCAGCCAAAATTCGCTGACAAGTTTACTTGTGCATCCGGCAGAGGCACGATGCTCCGTCACTGGAATCCGTAGCGTTATTTAGCTAAATTTTGTTGTCTAAACTTCAGCTGTTGTCCCGCCGAATATTTTGACGGAATTGCATGTGATGTGCTTACTGCTTACTGCTCCGCTGTCCGTCTGTCGGCCTGGCAACAAACTTTATCAGAGCGGCAACGTGTTAGGCAAGTGCCGCGAATTCCGGCCAAGTTAGAATGCACTTAACTTTGTCGACTAACTTTGCCGCACTTAACAACACTTGAGTGAAACTTTTAACGCAGAGTATTCTTATTATTTACTTATCTTGTACTTAACAATTGTTAACACGAGGCTTTCGAAAGGCATTATTAACTGGCCAAATATGAAATGATTATTTTTTGAAATAGTTCATATTAAATTGGCTTACGACCTGACTTCGCTTACGGCCAAGATTTCGACAAACATTCAACTGAATGATTTTGATTTGCTCCCGTGAGTTATATCTGCCGATATTGCAACCGCTCCGTCTGAGGAATCACCGCAAACTGTTTGCCCGTGCCCAAGTCCCTGGACCAGACAGTGGACTTGCCCAGATGCAGCATCGCAAAGCCGCAAAACATCGCACACTTTTATGAATGGTGCGATGTTTCCCTTGCCAGACGGAACGTTTCGGAATCGAAACACAATTGGCGCATGCGTTCTGAGTGTATGCAAGATTTATGACAGTTCCGGAGGTCGACAGCGAGAGCAGCGACTACACGTGGCGCCCCCAACAAGTGTGATAAGCGTGAAAACACGCGCTGATAACACCAGCACGCAAATTTGGCTTTGGCTTTGGCTTTTGTTGTCTAAGGTCAGGGACGTCGACTGGTTTGAAATACGTTTGGCAGCAAAATGTAATTCTAATCAGCTTATTGGATATCTTAAACTATAAATCGCACCTAGTTTCATTTATTATAATAAAAAAAACTATAAATAAATATTTTTCCACAAATCGCAATCAAGATAGTTTTGTTTGTCACTTGAGTGCTGTTATCTCTTAAAATGTGAATAACTTTTTAATATTCCAGTATGAAGTAGCAAAAGTCATAGTTTGGGAACTACCAAGATATCAATATAATTTATGATAAATTAGCCTATGCCTTCAAATTATGACCAGGCCCCCTACCGCCTCCGTAAATTGTAGAAAACAATTTTAATACAACCATTATTTGGAAACTATTAAGTCTATTAAATGCATACATTATATGTATGGTAACATTATAACTGTTCTCCACAAGTGTTTGGGGCATATAGATCCCAAAGAACAAATCGGTCGAAAATAGTAAATTTGTATGAGGACTTGTATTATTAGTAGAACGATCGCAACCAAACTCACACGTTGTTATCATGCATATAACTATTGTCACCAACTTTGGATGGGATCAGGCAATATGTATATGTATATATTAAAGCTCCCATGGAAAAAAAAGATTTAAAATTGCTTATTTTTTTGGAAATCTATGAACTAAAATTAGTGCCTAGTTTTTTAAAGGCGGCCTGTTCTACTGTAGCCTTTCTCACTTGTTTCATGATGGTGTATACTCTATTACGGACATCACTGTGCTCGCTGCATGTGACTGTTATTAATTAACAGCTGTTATACTGATATTCTGTTGAGTTATTAATCTGTTTATACAACGATAAATATTATTAAATAACAAATGTGTGTCACAAGAACTTTAAAAAACAGTGTTATCTATTTCTGGTTCTGTTATACATGATAAAAACTGTTATACAGTGCACTCAGTTCAAATCGTTCAGCTAGGGAGCTGTAAATTCACTGATTACTTTATTAAATGTGTTTGAACATCCAACTTAAAATATTTGATGTTCTAATTAACAAAATATAGACAAATTTGCTATTAATTTAATTAAATAAATTGTCTTATTGCTCATTAATTTGTTTTATTGCATTTTGTAAATTAAAGTCGGGTTAGTTAATTAAACCCCTTCGGCTGCGGCATGAAGGCATGACTGAAATCATTACACCGACATTAATGTGGCTGCTGAAGGCGAACAGGTCAAATGCACACCTCATCGCTCCTTTGCGGTGCTTCCTGACCAGGCAAATTTACTCAATTTATACGGAATGGGAGGACATTCCATTTGTGTGTCTGTATATGTATATGTGTGTGCGTATGTGTTATAATGTGCTTTATCAACTGTCAATAAGCTTTGACTTCTGCTCCACAGGACAAAGCAAATTAACTGATGGACCACAGCTGCCTGGCAACCAGCTGACCGAAACTGAGACTGAAACCCACCCCGAAACCGACACTTCGATCAACTGAGTGTCCGCTAATCTAATCAAAATTAAGCAATTGATATGGGATTAATTAAAGCTGTTTTCATTTGGGTATCTAAGTTCAAGTATTGGCACCGACTTTGAAATTTTCCCCAACTTGCTTTCATTTCACTACTTTTTAAAAAGTGTATACGCTAATCTTATCAAAATTATGGAATTAATTGGCTTTATTAAAATTGTTTTTATTTAAGTATTTTCGTTGAAGTGACGTTGAAATCTACAAAAACTGAATTGTGTACTCTGTGAGGCTATTTTTGTTTGTCTTAATAAGTTTTAAGTATCTTTGTTATAAGTATAATAAGCAGTATGTTAAAAGTGTCATAAAAAACCTTACAAAAAAGGTTCAATTAATCTTTAAAAAATATAGCTGGGAAGCCTGTAATTTTGAGACTAATTGGCTCAACTGTTTTTGAGAAATCGTGGTCATCGTCTTTAAAACACAATTTTGTATGAAATAGCGTTTAAAGTCACATAAAAACGATGAATCCAGCTACAACACCTCTTGTTACTTATTCTAGCGCCTTCAAAGTATATTTTTAAGTCAAAAAAAAAGTTTTTTCAAATCTAGCTGAATGTTACCCCTTAAATATGCAAGAAGAACAGATACTTTACCCAAGCTATTTCTTCCACAAGCCGTACATTCAAATTTGAAACCTAGTTTAAGCAAGTAGATGAAAAATAGTGAGTCAAGATGAAAAGACACCGTACTCCGGAGAGGATTTTAGGTAATGCTAGTACACAAATGCTTGAAAGAAGTCGTTTACAAGTAATGGTGTTTTAATAGGGATCTTTCTCAATTTGTGGCAGTGTACTTCTAGTTTAAAAGCAGTGAACGTAATACTATGAAACATAAAATAAAAGTATATGCACATTAGCAAACATTGCATATATTCTCATAGGGTATCCTGCGGTCGGAAGCTACCAGCTGTACTTTGTTTATTGTTTTATTTCAATAGGGTGTTAAAAAGTGTGTCTGATAATCTAATCAAAACTAAGGAATTGAAATGTTCTTCATAAAAGCTGTTTGTCATTAAAGTATGTACGTTCAAGTACCGACTTTGAAATCTAACATTACCTGTTTTCTTTTATTTCAACAATTTCTAAACACTGTCTGCTAATCTAATCAGAAATATTATATACATATATGCTTCATTAAAGCTGTTTCCCTGAAGCATTTAAAGAAGTGCAACGGACTTTGAAATGAATAAAAAGCTGAATTTGTTTTAATTTGAACCTTCAATAGTTTGTCCGTTTATTAAAATTAAATAATATATATTTGCTTTACTTAATTTGTGGCATTTTCCTTAAGTTGCATTCTTTTTTTCAATAGTTCTTAAAATTCCCAAGTGGACCTTATCTGATGCCAGTGCCTTTCGTAGTGTCTCTTTCAAGTGTCGCAATAAAATATTTGCCAGCTTCAAAGTATTTTTAAATGCTTTGTAGTTGTGCGTAATTTCATGTTAATATATGCATGCACCGTGGAGACTCCCTAAACAGTCACCAGCAGTGCATAACGGAGGGACGTGAATAAATTACTAGGGCTGACACACAATGTATTCCGAATATAAAACAGTGAAATTTGTGGTGAGAACAGAAACAAAAAGTTGACTGCTTTTGTTCATTAAATGGCAATTTAAAATTTCTGCATTTAAGCTCTATTTAATGAGTTTATATTTATGCCCAACTATTTATTTAAATAATGAAAATGGAAAATAATCGCCAATAGTATTAGACTCCAAAATTATTTAAATTGACGTTCAGAGATAACCAAAAATATTCCCCGAAAATGGTTTATTTAAAGCGCACACAAAAATCAGCTGGTTCTAGGAAAACAATATTTTCAATAAAACATTTTATCTATTAAATGTTATGCGACGGATTAAGTTAGCAACCGACGGCGATAACAATATGTTCTTTAAGATAAATATGCGACACTTCAAACATATATAAAGACAGCCATTTGGTCTATAAGCTATCAATATTCGATTGGCACTAAATCAAGCACAATGACAAAGAGAGTTTTGTATCCAACAACCTACGACGAGGAGACCAAAATTTGGAGTGGCATGAAGAAAGCTCCACATTTTCATCCTGATGCCTCCGTTGGTGAAGTATTCTTCAATGCCATGAAGAATTGGCCCAGTCAGATTGTTCAGGTAAGCCTTAAAATTAGTTTTCCCAACGGATCTCAACTTAAACGAGCTCTAAATTACCGTCTAGATCGACGACGAAGGCGGCAGGACAATGACCAATTTGGAGATGCGTCAACTGGCTGCACGCTTGGCTCTGTTCTTCAAGAAGGAGAAACTCACTCACAAGGATGTCGTGGGTATCTTTGGTAAATCCAGCACATATGTGGCACCACTAGTTGTGGCATGCTTCTTCCACACCACGCCCTTCCATGCGGTTAATATCAAAAGGGACGACAGCGTGGTCAAGGGTCTGTTCGAGTGGACGAAACCGAAGATGATGTTCTGCGATGCCGCCGAATATGAACGCATCAAAGAAGTGACCAAAGAGTGGAATCCAAAAATAATTACACTTACCGGCCATGTTGAGGGTGTGCTCGGCATTGAGGACCTGTTAAAGCCCACAAGGGAGGAACATTTCTATACGTAAGTGATCGAGTTAATTGTTGGGAATCATTTAATTCTAATCCTGTACTTTCCTCTTAGACCCGAAATGCTGGCGGTTAATGGGGACCAAACTGCCTTGATTCTGTGCTCCTCGGGCACCTCCGGCTTTCCCAAGGCTGTGGAACTTTCACACAAACACGTGACCATTTTAGCTCCGTAAGTATTCCAAAAAATAAAAAATGAATTTTTATAAACCCTTGGGTTTCCATTATAGATTTTGCAACAGCACAGATTGTATACTAACCACGGCATCGGTGGATTGGGCTACAGGATTCATCGCCTTGGCAGTGAGCATTATCTTCAGTGTTCCGAGGGTCGTCTTCAATGGTCCTTTCGACGCAGAGATCTTTATTGACCGCATTAAGAAACACAAGGCCACTACCATATGTCTAGCTCCCTGGCAGACCTTTGAGCTGTTCTACCATCCCTTGGCTTCAGCGGACGCCTTCACCACCATCCGTTTGGCCTATATTACCGGTGGTTGGACCTCCACAAAGGTACTGCAGCACGCTCAGAGTATGGTAAAGACGGGAGTGGTTATGTCCTCCTATGGAAGTACAGAGACGGGTGCCGTCACCGGCAATATTGATCATAGCGAGGATAGCAATAACAACAACGTTGGTCGCGTCTTTCCCGGCTTACGAGTCAGGATTGTTGATGAGCATGGAAATCCTTTGGGCCCCAATGAGACCGGTGAAGTGTCCATCGATATCGGTTCCAAATGGAATGGGTACTATGGCAATCCCGTGGACACTCAATCCACTATCCAAGACGGTTGGATTAGTCTTGGTGATCTGGGCTATTTCAATGACGAGAACAACCTTTGTCTGGTTGACCGCAAAAAGGATCTGCTCAAGTACAAGTCCTGCCATTATTGGCCCAATGAACTGGAGCAAATCATTGCGGAGCTGCCTGAGGTGATGAGTGTGTGTGTTATTGGCATCCACGATCCCAGATACGGAGACGCCGCTGGTGCTTTAGTCACCAAGCAGCCCGGCTGTGACATCTCCGAGCAGAAGATCAAGGATTACGTGGCCAAACGCGTTGTGGTCGACTATAAGCAGTTACACTCTGGAGTTAAATTTGTGGATACGCTACCACAGAACGCCAATGGAAAAGTCACCAGAAGTTTGGCAAGAGAAGTGTTTGAGTCACTAGCAAATTAACAACTTAAATGTATTTGATTAAAATAATGCTATTAATAATTAATTCTACTTAAGATAAGAAAACTTTATATATAAAAAGAATAAAGAATTGTTTGCGTCACAAATTCAAAAACTACAAGAGTAAATAATAATAAGTAAACAACTTATGAAATCAGAATGACTATTCAGTTTTCCTTGATATCAACAACTTTTGCCAATATTTGTCACACTTTTTATATTGTTGGCTAATCTGATAACCTCGCATCTGGCCATGATTGTCCAGTTATCAGTTTATATCCAATGACGTATTCTTAGCATGATACGAATCAATCAAAAACATTGAGCAGCTGTCTGCTCAAACCTCACAGCTGAACTCAAAGTACAAATCGTTTGATATTATTAGCGAATATAAATAAAGATATTCCAAGTTTGAGATAATAAGTGGGTTTTGTGGGATTGGCTATTTTAATTAATCAACAAGCTAAAAGTGCCCTTGGAAACAAAACAATTCCACGATCCCCGCAATCTCAGATAATGGCACCTGTCACCGAACTTGAACTGCATTTCGGTTGAATTCGTTTTCAATATTTGAACTGTCTTCGGAATAGATTTATTGCTTAAGAACGTGTGAGAAAATTAAGAATGGTGGAGGGGAAAAATATAGGAATGGCCATCAATCAATCAAATGCCAGTTAGTTGAATTCAAAAATCTTGAACACATCACAAACATGTCAAATGGATAGATCAGCAAACGCTTTGGGTGTAAACTACACTTGAAAATGTTTCTTCAGACTGGAAGCAAAGCTTGGATAATATTTTTTTTTTTTTTATTATAATTTATAATACTTTAAAATATATAATTTCTAAAAACAGTTTAAGTTCTTTACAACTGAACTTTATTTTACAGTGTACCAAATAAGTCTACATACGAATAGAACACAGCCACCTGAAGTCACGCTGATTGCAATGTCAATTGAAGGGAGACTCAAATGTCACGTGCGTATTTAAAATGCCAATCAAAGTCAAACCCTGGTTACCGTTAAAGGACAGCTGAGGTAAACTGAGCTGCTCGTGTGTGTGTGTGTGAGTGTGTGAATTGCGCAAATATGTTCTAAGCGCTGAAAATTTGCGCTCATCAACTGCAGGCGCCTAAAACTATGCAGCAAATTCGTCAACTGCCAGCCCAAAGCAGCTGAACAATTTCTACGATATTCCGCCAAGAACTTCGGGGAGAACTGAACTGGAGTAGGGAACATAGGGAGCATAGGGAACATGCAACACTTTCGAGCTGAAAGATGCTTTGTGGGTGTGTCAAATAGCAAACGCAGCTCCACTCGGCTGTGCTTATGTTTATGTACGCTTATTTACGACTAAAAATTTGAATAATTTACGACGCTTTGTTGGTGCACGCGAAAGCAAGGATCACCCTTTATGTGTGCATGTATGTGTGCTTATAAGTGTGGTGGAAAAACAGCGAAAGGGATAGCGTTCAGTGGCTCAGTTAGAAAGCTAAGGCAAAGCCATGAAAACATGGTACAGGACACGGAACATTGAATCTGTTTTTCCGAGCTGAGGCTATTGGCAATGCCGTTGTATTTGCGTGGACGTAGCAAACTAGATGCGAAAAGGGACTGTGGTTGCTAGTAGCAACAATAACAGCAGCAACAACAACAACAACAACAGCAACGGCGACCAGATTGCGGCGAGTAACGGGACAATGGACAGCGGAAATGGCAATGGCAACGAACATAAACGGAAACACAAAATGCCGCCATGAAACGGAAGTTAAATTATTGCAATTGTGTTGGCAGCGCATTTCATAACTGTAAATTGTTGCCCCTGTCTACGTCACGTGATGCTTGCCGTTCGTTGTTATTGTTTCCCATGGAACTAACTGCAGCTGCACTCACAACTCAACACCAAAGTCAATAGAGACTCGCCAACTGATAAAAACCACAATTACAACGTCATTTCCTTAGTTATCTCAATTAAGCAGAAATCAACTGGGTGTTTTCTTAAATTCCACGTCTATTAGCGAGGCATTTATACATCCATCACTCACTCCCTATAGATTGGCATTTTTAGTCAGCCGTAACGCATATCTAATTATCTCAGGATCGTCCCAGAATCCTCCCAGAATCCTCCCAGAATCCATCCAATGACGCACATAAAGAAATGTTTACATGCAATTACCGTTTTAGTGTCGAGCTGTCAACTCGAACGCCATTCGAAATTGTTTATTACTTTCCCAGAGCTCGAAACTCGGCATTAAACTGGGATATAAAGTGGACTACAATGGATGGGAGTAAACATAGGAGTCTCTCTCTCGGTCGCATTCTTAATTGCAGTGCCTGTAATTTATCATCAACCAGCAATTTCTGTTTGCAATCTGCAGGTAAAAATGCTCCTGACTCTCATGTCCCACATGTTTATAGTCAGTTTGCAGTTGTCGTTGTGTAACAGGAAAACTTTAAACAGACCCAGTCGGGAAAGTGCTACTAAGTGCTTCCTAATTGAATGGTTGGGGAAACAGAACTGAAACAGTAACTACATGTAAACTACACAACTATAAGTTTATTTTAAATTGATTATAATTTGGATTAATTAAATAATCACTTTATTGCGATACCATTTAAATAGGTGAGAACAATTAATGCCATGCCACCAAACATATGTAGAAGGCTTATGGCATACCACTAACAGTGCCATCGCGAGGATTAACAGTGCCTTTATGAGTTTCATAAATAAGATAGTGATCTCACTCTAACTAATAAGAATAGCAGGCATAGATCTAGCTTTAGGGTAGAACAACAAGAGAAAGCGAATTGAAGATTAGACGCCAAAAAGAAAAGTAAAGAACGGTAAAAGAAAGTAAAGAAAGGTAAAGAAAATTTAAATAAAGAATTAATTACTTCTACACATAAGACAGTTTTTGATTTTATTTTCTTTTACCTATAATCTATATAACCATTAACGCATTTAACTCTTATAAGTCATAGTTTTAAAAATTTAGGATTGTAATTTCTTTCTTAAACTTGTAAGTCGTCACATAATTCAGTTCTAAATTTAAGTAGCTTATTTTAGTGCCAGTGCATTGCTGCAATTAAATACATTTTTAACAAGTAAAAAAGTCTTGCATTTAGATAATTAACTGACATTAAATTCACTTGGCCGCTTCCGAAGTCCATTAAAGTCGCAGTTCGCACGACTATCGCAAGTCGTATATTTATATAGCCTCAGTGCTGGCGAATTTGGACAGATTTATGGCAGGAGCATTAAACGGCATTAAGCTGCAGGATAGTGCAGTTTCCGTTCCACTATCCTGTCGTGCCACCTCCCCCATTAGATGCACCTCGAGAGGGGCGCTTAATTAAGAGTTCTCCTTGGACTGTGGACGGTTTCATGCAGTTGCAGTTGCAGTTCCAGCTACAGCCAGGCTTCAACTCCAGCTTCAACTTTAACGCAAACTGCAGCTGCAGTCGGGACAGTAAAAACACATGTTGACAGACGCCCCCACATAGTGTGTTACCTACATAGTTTTTGGTAGCATGTTTCATGGTTTGTTTACCATCCAATTTTTAGTGCCATTTAAGCCATTTGCACATTTTCGTTTATGGCCTTTGCCATTTCGCTGCTGTCGCCCTGTCAACATATCCTGGCATAGTTCTTCCCCCTGCCGCTCCTCCCCGTTCTTCACCAAGCTTGGCCCGACTCGAGTAGTTGGCGCTCTTTTGTTGGCCCAAAATTGGAATGTCATAAAAGTGTGTTTGCTTATTTAAAAAATCGTAAAAAAGCGAACAAGCCTCCTTCGTGACAAGAAAGAAAACACAAGGCACACAGCGTCAACAGTTGTTATTATTGTTGTTGTTCCAGCTCACATTTCAGATGCGCCTTGTCTTTGTCCTAGTCAGAGGATGTGCCCGTAGAGCTCGCCATAGCCGTAGTCTTAGCTTTACGAGCTTTTTTCTCTGGCGCCCTTTCTTTGCACTGTTCTCAGTCTGCTCGGACTTCCGTTTCCGGTTGCATGCCTTGGCATTGTTTCATTTTGATTGTAACTTTTCCTTTTATTGCTCGCATGGCACTCATGTGTCCAAAATTTGTGCTCTCTGACTTTTAATGAACATGTATTTAAAAACTACTAAGTCAAATGGTAGTTAAAATGTAACTGTCGGTTGTCTTAAAATTTCATTATTTTCAAATTATTTACAAGTTATTTTTATTCAAGTTAAGAGATAACAAGTTAATTGCATACTAAAAACAACACGAAAATAAATACAAACTAAATTAGCTGAAACTTTATTCTTTTAAATTTAAAAGAAGACTTTAAAATAAGCAGTATCTTTTAGTCGTATACTACTTAAAGAAACGCCTTCTCTTACCAATCATTAGATTCATTGAATACTCTTGCTGATGTGCCGTATTCTCGCATGTTTGACCTTTTGACCCTTTTTTGCTGTTTTGAAATAAACATTTACCTTAGTTAGATGAAAGTTTTGTTTGTTTCCTGTCAATACAAACGCAACGAACTGAAAAAATTAACCGTAAATTGAGTTTCTTATAGTAACGGTTACTTCCAATCGAAGCGAATCGAATCGAATCGAATTCATAAGATACAAATTTAAGATGTGTTGACGTCTTTATTATGCTTAGTAAGTTTTCACTTGAATTTATATTCAGTTAACGCTCATTAAGTTATTAGCTCGCAGGAATACTTGGAAGTTCCAATTGGCAGGCGTGTCCTGTGACCTTGGCTTGGACTTTCGCTAAAGTCTGTAGACTGGTGGTAAGAGTCGAAGATGGCAGTAACTTGATTTAATCAGTGACGCGTGGGGTAAGGCCGTGAATGGTAATGAATTATTCATTAACTCGCATTGAGGATAAAAGGAAAGGATTTCAATTGCTTTGAATAGAAGTTTCTGTTTCTGTTTCTGTTTCTGTTGCCTGGAGGCGTTGGCAAGGTTTATTTACACAAAATCGGTTTAAAGTCAATTAAATTCAGTGATTAGAAGATGGCCCATGGCTCGAAACAACAAATGCCATAAGTTATTTAAAATTAATATTTAAAATAAATCCATTTATTGTTATTTTCGTGAATTCATTCATTTAATGCTGTGACAACACTTGGCTTTAGCTGCCGACCAGTAATGAAAGCCGAGTAAAATGAAAATGAATTATAAGTTTGCATGAAATCAATTTAAATTGACTCCTGAGTCACTGAGTCACCGAGTCGACGGACTCGCATTTCTGAACTTTGTGTGGTGCCAGAGATATGCACACTGAAAGGCAAATGTCGAACAAAAAGGCATTCAACACTCAGCAGACCAACACGTCCTTAAAGAACTTAATTAACTTTTATTTGTGTGTGCGTTTTTGTATCGACCAGTGTCCTTTTGGCCAGAAACGCACGTTTCCAGGATCGTAAAAAATATTCAGCAATATTTAACTGTCACATTGTGCGCCTTTTTACGCTTCGACACACACATAAACAAACCGCGTTGCGACTTTTGCAAAATATCCTCAATATTGTGACTGGAATACAGTTAACTTTGGGAGCGAATGCACCCGCACTCAGGGACTGTAGACACGTAGTATCTGCGACAGTATTTAAATTAACCATTTAGAGTAATATTTCCCATTTAACGACTACTGTGCGAATGCTGCTGTAATGCACTGTAAAAGGTTACTTTATTTCCTCTTTGGTAAAGTAGGGCATAGGCAGGAGTCGAGTGTACATCTTCAGTACTTATAAACCTGTAAGTCTTAACCTTTGAGTTGACTAAGACACTGAATAAACAACAATTGAGTATATTTAGTTAATTAATGTAAGGTTTAAGCTTTGTTCAACTGTGGGTCTGCTAAGTAAACTAAGCTTAAACCTTATTGCAAAACTTTATCCTAGAAGAGTGTATATTTAATCAATTAATTGCTTTCATTGTTTCACGTACACATCTGTACTATAGGTAAATCCGGCTTAAGTTATTTACAACATAAATTGTCGTATTATTCATATGTAATCCCGATGACTACGCACACCAATTTAAAATATATTTGAGCCGACTTCGAGTGCTTACACACACATGTACAATGTCTATGTGTATGTGACACACTAAGCGTATTTACACTGTCAATGCGATCCAACGCAAATATTATTTATATTTATATATTACTAAACCACAAACCATAACAAATAAACAAAACAAACAACAACAAAAAGAAAAAAAAACAAGTAAACAAATGGCGGTAAACATTTTGCCATTCAGCACAAATCGAGGGTAATTAATCATTCAGATGCGGTCCCCAGTAACACAATAAAAAAACAAAAATAAAAAACAAGAAAAAAGATATCAGCAAGCCGAACTAAGTGTGTCCATTTGCATCCTTTTGTTTTTTCTTAGTTGTATTGTTTTATTTAGTTTTGTTGTGTGCAGGCTTAGGGATGAACAAATTGCTATAAATAACAAAATATTGGACAACGGCAAAAGAGACAGACAGGGAGAGCGAAAAGGCCGTTGTGTGTATACCCTGTAGACATACAAAAAGGATAACAAATGTCAGTAAGGAGTGGGTCCAATTTAGTTCTACATATGCAACTTTTTATTATTGTTTTATGAAAAATGTTGGTCACAGGATATCTTTCTGTCTAGCAGCAATGCGTAGACTGTTTTGACTTGTTATTTTTATGGAACAGCGCCATTTGAGCGCCCAGCTGGGAGTAAACAGTGGTTTTGGAAGGGATTTTGATTCGGTAGGTGGTTGGGTGGCTGTGTGGATTGAACAGGACAAGTGCAGTCGTTCACACGCTCCGGCATGAAAATGACGTGAATGCTCAATGGAAAGAGAATGAAAGGCAACAACTTGAATAACATTCCATCAACTGCAGCCCAAAGACAGAGAGACCGACAAAGAGAGCGAGAGAGAGAGAGCACGACAGATTGAAATGCAAATTCAGAGGCTGCACGCACGATAGAGAGGATAAGAATGAGTATTGTTTGCATTAATGCAAAAGCCTGAACGACTCACTCTCAATGGTCTGACCACAGCCATCTCTATCGATCTCTCTATTTTTTGTGTCTTTCTTTCTCTTTCTTAATTTGAGAGCCACGACCTGCATCGGGTTCAGTTGCCAAACGAAGCGTAAACCAACAAAAGGTAAGGAAAACCATCGTTGGGGAATGTGGAATGTGGAAAATTGGTAGAGCAACAAGGGTCACGAATGAAGCAAAAAAAAAAATTTAAGAAAAAGGAAAATGCGAAAATATGCAAATATTGAACGAGACACTCAAATATGCAACAGTAATTTTTGGAATAAACTGTCCGAGCAGGATAAAGATGAAGGTGACCCGACATAATACATCAGCCCAAGGGATTGACGAAGGGTTCTTGTGCTTCCTTGACTCCATAAACAAGTCAACAGAGAGCTCTGCCATTTTTCAGATAAAACTATGCCTGTCTGCTGATCAGCACATTAATACTTGCAGACTTAAGCTGCTATTTTATTTATCAGAAATGTCTGGGGAATTTCTAATTTCAATTTGATTACTTCATAAAGTCTATGTCGCATATGTAAGAATAAATCTAATCTATATAGTATGCTAATCAAATTATGTTGCCATTTGTTATACAAATCCAATAGTTGTACTACAATCTCTTTAACTTCAAGTTGACAAAGCTCAAAAGGCTTATTTAATGTCAATGTGAAGCATTCTAAAAGCGCTTAGCTCACTGTGAATGATGTTGATGATAATGTCGATTCCGTTTCCCGTTGTGGGAAACTGAAAGTTATCGCTGAATGGAAGCATCTTGCGAATCATACTCATGAATACGCCACAACCACATCTTGAATGCATCGCAAACCCAATGGATTTCAATGACTACGCAGATGCTTGAATGTAATTCACTTTTATGAGGCTGCTCTCTGAGCTTTGAGTGAAATGTCCTTCGCAAACGCACACACATGTATATGTATATATTTGCAGGGAAATTCTAAGCATTTTTTGCACTTGAGCACACAATTTGTAAATAAGTCGTGTACTCGTATTATTATTGTTAACTCGTTCATGTCATTTTTTCAATAGCGCTTTCGTCAAAATTTCACCATTTAAGTTATCAATGGCTTGATAAAGATTTCACTCCTCAATTATATGTAATTTTGATGTATATTTAAACTGAACGAACCGTTTTAATCATACTCGTGTTAACTCATCTTCCCATTTTGCACATTGTATTTCCCATTCGACATTAATGCAAAGCTTATAAAGCTTTCTAAATTTCGGGACATTTGCTGCACGACTTTGTCAGTTAACCGTACTTTGTTGGGTTTACGAGTACGTGCAAGGAGTTCCTAATGTCGAGTACTTGCCAAAAGGCATGAGCCAAATCACATGACAAAGTCGAAGATGGTACAACATCCAACACATAAAATGGGAAGAGAATTGGAAGTTTTCGTTCAGCTCAGCTGCTAGTCAATCTTAGTGAAGGATGACAGTCAAACGGTATTATCAAACTGCTCATGGGCCCAAACAAAGCGTATTTATAACAGTTCTTTTTTTATGGGAAATTGTTATATATTTAATGAAGAATAATTAAAATGACTGACTTGCCATATCATCAAAGCTTCAATGAAGCTAAAGCAGCTAGAAATTTGAAGTTGTCTTACTTTAGTGCCGTACTGCCGTTTACAGCCGTTTTACAGTCAAAAGCTTAAAAAGCATTGCAACTTCTTAGTAGTTCAGTTCATTTGAGGAAGATTAATTCATTTTAGTTTCCTGTGGCTCCGTAACAAAAAGATACATTTGAGACTAAACCGTAACATTATGTCGTATTAACAGAAATCAAATAATCATAAACTTTTGGTTAAGTGCCACGCCCAGCTGCCTCGTTTACAGTATAAATTTATTTATGATCTTGGCCCGAGGTGTGCATATGTTCGTGTGGGTTTGCTTGTTGTCGTTGTTGTTATTGTAGTCGTTGTCTGGTCATAATGGTCATCAGTGCTAATGACTTGGTCACTTATTTGTTGCATGAAAAATCACTGGCAGAACGCAGACAGTGGCTGTATGGCCACGCCTACAGGCCATAGCCCATTTGTCTTGAACAGTCAGGGGCATAAAACTGTTGACATGTCATTTGTCATATTCACACGCCACCTACTCTGTCTCCGGAAAACATTTGATGTACGCCTGTGAATTTCATTTGCATTTTTCGCAGGTGGATGTATTAAATGGGACAATATAAATTTATAGAATTATGAACTTTGACCTACTTGAGCGGCTGCCAAGGCGTCTTAATTCCGCCTCAAAAATGCATTTGAAACTGAGCCAAATTGGATTGTGAGAGATACAGACGACAAAAATAAATATTAAGTAGGAGTAAATAGAAATTTCGATGTCAGTTTAACAGTTCAACAAAATTCAGAAATGAACACAATACGAAATCTTCGATTAAGTAGGGCATCTGCAAGACAATGGCTTCGGCTTTATACCAAAGGATGTGAGGAGTCCAAGCAGTGCACAGAGAGCCGTGCAAAGAGGATTTGCTCCAAGGAACCCAAGAAGCCAGAGAATAAGAAAACCAAAAAGGAAACCAAGAAGGTTACACTGATCGAGGGCGAGGGTGTGGGCTGTGAGTTGATTGAATCACTGAGAACAGTCTTTGATGCCGTCAAAGCGCCTATCGAATGGGAGATCATACCAAAAATCACAGGTCAAGACTGTCACAAGGTCAGCCCTGAGCTCGTGGATTCACTGAAGCGCAACAAGATTGGCATTAAGGGTCCAATAAATGACCCCAAATGGAACAAGGATCTGCGCAAACAATTCGATGTTTTTGCCTACACAGCCATTTGCCGCAACATGGAAGGTCAGGACAATCCTTACGGAAAACTAAACTGTGTCGTTATACGTGACGTAATGGAGGGCGAATATTCGGGCATTGAGCATGGTGTGGTTCCGGGCGTACTGCAGTCCATCAAAGTAAGCACTGCGGCAGGAGCCAAGCGAATCGCGGAATTCGTGTTCAACTATGCGGCTGAATTTGATCGGAAAAAGATCACGGTGGCTCATAAGGCAAACATCATGCGAATGACCGATGGAAACTTCCTGCGACACATGCGAAATGAAGCTGCCAAGTACAGAGACGAAAGGTTGTTTGAGGAGCGGTACATGGACACGGCGTGCTTGAATCTGATCATGAAGCCGGAGATAAATGACATACTTGTCTCATCGAGCATGTATGGTGATGTACTTGTTATGATGGCCTCTAGTATTACGGGTAGTAAAGCAATGTGTCCCGGATACGGCGTCAGTCCCCATGGATTTATATATGATACTCTAAATAAGCCGCACTTTGACCTTGCGGGCCAGGACAAAGTCAATCCGACCGGCATGCTTTTCTCCGGAGTTCTCATGCTTCGTCGCCTGAAACTCGCCAAACACGCCTTGATTATATCCTGTGCCATTAAAAGCATTTACAAGGACACTGATCTGCGTACTGCTGATATAGGAGGTACGGCAAAGACCTCTGAGTTCACGAAGGCTGTGTGCGACTTTATTTCACAGCAATCCTAGGACTACCAAATAATCTACAATTTCTCTACTGATAACACATTCGATGTTTTTCAATGTGCTGAATATAGAAATGTACAGTTATCGATGATAATCTTTGGCGAATACAAATCAAGTTTTCTACGAAATCAAGTGTTCTATATGTTCCTATGATATCAATTTCGATTATTACCCAACAATCTGTCAATAATCCGGCTAAAAATTTATTAAATTCCAGAATAAATCTTGTGTAATATGAAAACCAAAACTTTAAAGCTTCGATAAGCCGTCTTACTAAATAAACTAAATAAAATAATTTTAGGACTCTTCATCAACAAAAAAAAAACTTAAACTTTTAAATTGTAATAGTTGTGTGTATGTTTAAGAACTTTTCAACTATTTTCATTCTCAGGCTCAGGGCTTACAATATTTGAATACACTGAATGCAAAAGTCTTTCTGCTCATGTGCTTGTGATAGCTATAAATAGATGAGCTTAAAAAAACCAAATAAATTTACTCCACAGGTAGTTTCAACTAAAAGCACAGCAAACAAAAGTCAACAAAACTTTTTAATACCCTAGGTTTAATTGTAATTCGTTGGCTTAGCGAGGTATTTTAATTGGTTAAAAGTTTTAAAGTGAAATTTAAAATGTTTTCATTAAATAAAAGATTGGGGGTTTACATAAAATATTCGTAAATTCAAAAAAATATATATATTTCAGTCTTTTATTTATTAATTTATCATTTAAAATAATCAAAATAAAAGATATTTATTAGTGTTTAATTATTAAGTCTTTTTTTAAATGAAACATTTATTAAAAATGTTCTCGTCTTATCAAAAAAAAAAAAATATTAGAAATGTAATGTTTCGTAATAATAATAAAAATAGTAATAATAATAATAATAATAATAATAATAATAATAATAATAATAATAATAATAATAATAATAATAATAATTATAATAATAATAATAATAATAATAATAATAATAATAATAATAATAATAATAATAATAATAATAAAAATAATAATAATAATAATAATAATAATAATAATAATAATAATAATAATAATAATAATATAATAATAATAATAATAATAACAATAATAATAATAAAAATAATAATAATAATTCAAAAAAATTTCGCTCGCCCGAGCAGGGACTTGAACCCTGGACCCTTGGATTAAAAGTCCAATGCTCTACCGACTGAGCTACCCGGGCAGTTGTATTCTTGGGGTGTACGAACGCTTTACAAATATAAATTTATTATCAGAGAATCCAAACTTGTCAGTTTAAATTTTCAAAAAATTTAGCACTTAATATAAATTACACATAAACAAGAATTTGAATAAACAATTAAACAAGCTAAGCATATTTCATAATAAAAATGTATAGGCAAAAGTGTAAATTTTAAACTTTATTTCAAAATTACAGGATATCATTACTTCGGCTCCTATTCATGCAATATTTTTGTGCAAACAGAAAAGTTAAAACTTGTTTATAACTATTGTTTTTATATCAATTCTATGTGTGTTGTGAAAAGTTGGTTTGAGTTTGTTTGTAAACTACATAACTGGAAATGTGCTTGAGCTGTTAAGTTGATTCAAGGTAAAGGTATATTTAATAAAAATATAAATAATTGACTTATGTTTTAAAACAGAAAATAACATTTGAGCAAAAGAAGTATTTGCCTGTTTTGCTTTTAATAATTTGATTTAATGAAATTGAAGGACAGCCTCTGTAGCAAGTCGATAAGGGACAGACGAGGGTCAAAACCGAATATTTCCTTACGGACGTTGGGTCACGTATTGGCCACTGTCAAAGCCGAGTGGCTCGAGTTGCGCTCAAGATGCAAGGATGCTGAGAAGAAGAAGCTGACTGCAGACATGAAAGACTAGGAGAGGAGACAAGACAGTAAGTTGGCGTTGCATAAAAACTTGTTAAAATTTAATAATTTATGGCTCTTGCCAAGACTAGCGATGCCCAAGAAAGAGGGCGAAAGAGTAGTCCAAGTAATAAACGTCAGTTTTTGTGGCCTGATACCAACAACTACAACAACAATGGCCTCAACAAGGAAAAGAACAACAACAGCAAAGACGACAACGACGGCAGCATAATATTGACCAAGTTTGTTAGACACGAGTAGACTGACAGCAGTCGGAGATATGAGCGTGAACGTGAACGAACGGTACGAACTAGGAGGTTCCTTGGTCCTGAAGGAACCTACCATCCAATTTAGCTGCATGCTCTAAATTGCCAACTTTTTTGTTCCAGCTCCTTCTTGTTTATGCAACTTACTAATATGTAGTTGTAATTAAATTTCGACTTTGCTTGCAGTGCGCCATTACTTGGGTGTAAGTGTTCTAACCGGCCACGCCCTGGCTGTGGGAACCCAGAAGGCTATTTACCTGTCAGTTGTGCTTTCCACTTGATGCAAATTGACCTCGACGACACTTGGCTAAGTTCACTTCAAGTTTTTAGGCCACTTCGCGGTCTCTACGTGAGCGCCATGTTGATTCTTTTGTTTATTGTAACTGTAAAAGATTATGTTTGAGATTGTGGAGCTTAGTAGAGTGCTCGGTAGAGAGACATAATACACATTTTTTTATTTCTTTACCTTGCACCGTCATAAAAATCTTCCTAAATTTGTGCGGCAAACTTTCTTATAACAACACTGGAATAAACTTTGTTAATTTGTATTATCTAAGTTGTTCAGGACAAAATATTTATATTTACACACAATAATTATATTAACAATAAACATGAAAACTCTTAATGGTTTTAAAATTTATGAAAAATGCTAAGAAGAATGCAAAAATCTAATTATTTAAAAATGTTTAAAGGTTTAAATTTCAACCAGACCAAGGAGAAGTACAACGCTAAATAGCTTAAAACATTAAAAAATTCAATTATATAATAGATAAGTAATATTTTTATGTTAAGAACTAGATATCAGCTCTTATAATACATATTAACAAGTAGGAGAGGCTACGATCAAGGAAACTATAGGCTATAAGTTTCCAGTCTGAATGAAACTTATTGAGGATAGTTACAATGTTACCATACACATGATGTTCCGCGGGTTCCAATAGGTCTAGTCGTTTCCAAGTATTGGTAATGTGAAAATAGATTTATACAATTTTTTAAAACATAAAGTTGATTTGCTCGTTCCAGATATGGTGGCTGTTGCTCTTGTAGTAAGGACTAACGGACAGACAATCCTTGCTCCTCTCGGCTGTTGATATTGATCAAGAATTGGTATGCTTTATGGGGTTGTAAATGCTCTATTCCTCCACTCTTTTTTAGAGAACGAGGTATAAAGTAGTGATTGAGATTTCAGTTTGTATTATTTCATTTAACTTACAAACTGTCCTTAAATTAAAGTGTTCTTAGTTAAAGCTGAGATTTCACCAGTGTATTTTTTATTTACTCCCCTGAGAAGTTAAATTAAGAGACTAGTATTTTCTTATCATCTGAGTAGTACATTAGTTTAATTTGCATAAGTTTATTATACCATCTATTGCCTGTTATCACAACAGGGTACAATAAACTAAAAGAGTGCGGACGAGAATTTAACCACAGCTACTTAAGTCTCACATAGCATAATTCCTGTCTACCTTTGCCCTTCGGTCTCTCCTGTGACCTGCGTTAACTCCAGACGCCGACACAATGACAACGACAACGACAACAATAATAATTAAAATAATAATAACAATAAATAATTAAAATGCAACGTGGGCATTGTGGTGTCATCCACTCGGTTGTGTCTTCCCCATGGCTTGCCAACAGCTGGCATCCTTTGAATCCGGCAAGCGAACTCTTGGGTTAATTACAGGACCATGGAGGACACTTTTGCCGCTTACCAAATTAAAGTGAATCGCAATCTCCGACTGATGTGAACTTAACTGAGCAGCTTTGTTCATATAATTACAATATTATGGTGCTTAACGAGCGGCTTTTCTCCGACGTGGTCATAAATTATTTATGTCCTTGGCCTCATCCGTTACTACAACTGCACCGATTTTTATGCCCTTTGCATGTATGTAAATCCCGGAGAAAGCACTTGCAAAACGTGTCCGACATGCAAATCTTGAGACACTGGTAAGTCATGTTTATATCAACAGGAACGTCTTTCTTATAATTTTGAATAATAATGGTATTCAGCAGTCATCTATTAACAAACTGAAGCACTTTCTCTATTTCAAGTTACTCTTTGCTGTCAATCGAAGGAATGATTTCGAATACAAATACTAAAGCAATTATTCATTTCACTTTCTTTCAGAGACAATTTTGAAAAGAGAACCAAAACTCAGCCATAAAACTGCTGTTAACAAGACTTGACCACCTAGTCGGCTAGTTATTAGCCAGAAAAAATTGTATTGCTTGGCACTCGACGACCTCTTTTGGTTAAGAAGGGAAATTGCTTTAGTTTTTACTATGCAAATTGCTAATTGTACTCATCAACGCTCCCTCCTAATGAGAAATGCAAAACAGTCGCAATTTATACAATGTTCAATGGCAAAGCAAAAATGGAAAAAATGGGAAAAAAAAAATGGAATAAATGGAAAAACAAAAGAGACCAAACGGCTAAAAGAATGAGCATAAAAAAAATACCCCGACTTGGCGTTCGACTTGAGTTTTGTACTAGTTATAGCCTTATATAGAAACTTAAGTGCCCAGAAATGCGCACGCACTGAAGCGCACAAATTGTTTGGGGACCTGAGAGATGTGAGAGAAGAGAGCTACGGTGCTTCTTCTAGGTCCTTTGAGTGGGTCGACGTTAAAAAAGGCAAACAAGCGGCTGCTGTGGATTTAAACAAAAGTTCCCAGACGTATTTTTTACTTTCGTTTGCACTACATGCCACATTATGCATAAAGCTAAAAAACAGCGTCCAAAACTAAGAACTGAATGAGAGGCAGGCAGCAAGTAGCGGATGGCATTGCGAGTACTATAAGTTGGTGTGAAGTATTTGCATGAGAATGCAGCATGCAGAATGCAAAATGTGCAGGAAAGGTGCAAACAAATACGTAGAGTAAATAAAATATATTAAAAACAAGTTTACCTCTTTCATTGCCTCACCGTGAAGGTGTTGAAAATGAATATAATGAAGCTTTTCTTGTTCTTGCTGAAATGAAAACTAAATTCATACTTTTTTGGAGTCATTTTCGCTGGTTAGAGGTTAAAGGCAAATTAATAACAAGAAAAAACGGTTATCTTCGGCTCGCCGAAGATTAAATACCCTTGCAGTCATGAATATTTCGTTAATTTGGTTTCAATCACCAATTATTTCTATGGTAGCTATATGATATAGAAGTCCAATTCGAATGAAATTTGGTCAACAGTCGGTGAACGATTAAAAATGCATATTGCGTGAATTTGGTTGAAATCGGTCAATAGACACCGAAAATATTCATAAATTTGCATGCATTTCGACCGATTGTAAAAATACCAAGTTTCATTAAGATTAAGATTTAAAATTGAGAGACTAGTTCGCATAGAAGCAGACGGACATACAGACGGACAAGACAGACGGACGGACAGACGGACATGGCTATATCGACTTGGCTGCTGATGCTGATCAAGAATACATATACTTTATGTGTTCGGAAACGCCTCCTTCAATGCGTTACAAACTTCATGACAAAACCAATATACCCTCTGCAAGGGTATACAAATATATTAAATGAACAAAGTGTTACATCCTCTGCCTTCTAAGGAAATTTGTCAACTGATTTTCTTATCCCAAAGTGTGCTATATTGTTGTATAACAGTTTCGCACCGCAAGCGCAACACTTGGAAAATGAAATAGAGCTTCTAGATAAAATTTTGACGAGAGTGGAGAGAGGATGGGAGACTGTTAGACTGTGTGCTTTCAGAGCTCAAAGGACGACAGGCAATTTAACATAAATTTACACAGTTTAAACAGACTTCATTTGCATATTTTATGCATTTCGTGTAGAGAGTGAGAGGAACAGCACAAGACTGGTGCAATTAAGGCTATCAACTTCTACATACGTTGAATTGCAAATGAATCCAGGCAAATGTTCAATAATGTGACAAGCGGAAGGCAAAGTGTTACCTTGATTAGTTTGGATTGCACGAGTAAGGACAATATGATATTAAAACAGGTCCAATGTGAAAGCAAAACTAGGCAATGAAATCCAAACTTTGATTGTTTAATGTATTATGGTAGTGCATTCATTGGTATTTCTCATATGAGATGTGAAAAGTTTACAATTTATACATTTTAAATCCCATTTATGGACACCGCAAGATGTTCCAGTTTAAGCCCGAAAAGTAGAAGGAAAAAAAATGTAACACTGCCGAAATACGGAAATTGAACATCCGATGTAAAGCACTAAGTGCACTGGAGGAGGCAGACAGCAGAGTCAGCAGAGAGACCGACGGAAGCCATGCAAAAAGCCCAACTTATATTCGAGTACAAGTATCTCGCAATGCTACAAGCCAAACTCAGCTGAACTGAACTGAACTAAACTGAACTCAACTCAGCTGAACTGAACTGAACTGCACAGAAACAGTAGCAGTAACAGAAACTAAACTAAAATAAAGTGCATTGTGTCACACACACATTATATAAGTTTCGGAAGGTACATGGAGAATGGAGAATGGTATCAAGATTGGGAGGAGATAATGTTGATGACTCCTAGAGGCAAGGAGCACTAACAATCCTCTTCTCCACTCTCACTCCAATTCGCAACTGCTGTTGATGACGATGCAGGCGGCTGGCCGAGTGTCCAGGGAGAACAGAGAGTGAAATCAGTGTGCATGGAGGGAAGCGGATAGCCATGAATGAATGAATGGCGAATTGTGGCCACGATGGCGAAAATGTTGCCAACGCGATTACAACAACAATTAGGTGCAGTAGCTAGTAGCTACCCGAAGCGAAACGGAGCAGAACAGGCAAAAGAAGCTGCCGCAGCAGCAGACGAAAGGATAAGCAAAATAATGTGACAAGGCTAAATGGCATAGCTGACATTGCACGACTTGGGCCGGATTCACTGGCAACTGGCAACTCCTTCCTGCTAACTCCGTGTGGCTTCTTTTTGGGGTTAAACTGCTTTCTGCTGCCGTAGGTCGACGCCATGGTGACCCATTCAAAATTTGAAAATTCTGCAAACTTTTTTTTTGTCTTTTAATTACTTTAAGAACTAATTGCGTTGCCTTTGTGCACTAACTGCAACAATTTTTAAAGAAAACCAGCTGAGTGCATGGAATGCACACAGAGAAAACTAATAAAAGTGGGAAGCGTCGTCAGTAAATAGGGAAATAGCAACCTTGTAATTTTATATTAAACTTTTATCGACCAGAAGCTAAACTCTCATTAAGTTTTCTTCGTAATTTTGTAAATATTCAATATAGATGCCAACAAACTTTCTATTTGGATCTGAAAACATTTGTTAAACACTTTTATCAGCTCCGTAAATCATAGACAATCATAATAAAAACAATTTAAAAACCAATTTATTCATTTACAGCCGCCTTTATTTTTGTTAATTCTCTGTATGGTAAAGACCACAGATGGCTGTGTAACTCTATATATATTTTTATTCCTCCCAAACTCATTTTGTGCACTTCAAACAATCGGACAATTGGACCATTGACGGAACATAAAATTTTATGTACTTCGTTTTTGTGTTAAATGATTTAAGCTGCAATATATGTGAATTATTATTGTTAAATATGAATATTTATGGCGATTTTCTGCTGAATTGGTTGGAGAGTGCTTAGATCAATGTGCCATTGAGTATTTCATGATTTGCTGACTTTGGACGGCAAATTGTGCAACATATTTGCCGGGATTAGACAAAGGATAAGGGAAATTTATAAAAGCCATCATTTTGCAGTTTTAATGCATATAGTCACATTTGCGGGACTTAAAGTTTAAATTGGCAAATATTAATTTGAGTTAGGGTGCATTTTGCAAAACTCAAATGATAATGAAAAACTTTTAATGTCCTCAAGAGTCTTCTTGGCAACAAAGCGAATGCTTTTAATTGCAAACTCCGCAAAGAGAAACGAGACCAAAACTTGAGTCGCCTAACAATGTAATTAGTTAGCCAGCATAATGCAATTATATTTTGCATAACATTTTATTGCAAGACAAGGCGCATTAAATAAAAATACAAATTGTTGCAAAATAAAACCAAAAAAAATCTGGACAAATCTAAAGAAAAGAGCGAAAAACAAAGCACTATAAAATATAATGTGGACAAAAATTGTGCAAATGTACAAAACAAAATTGGACTGAAGCAGAGAGCAAATACGAATGAATAATTTATGGTAACACATGCAGAATACTCGTAAGTCGACAGAAGGTTGTATTGCCTGGCTTCCTGGTCAATGGCCGTCCAGCCAAAGAGTCCTGTTTCAGCTCCTGCTGTTGCTTCCTCTGCCACACCCACACCCACACCTCCACCCATTCCCGTTTCCGTTCCTGTTCCGGTGCCACTTCCTGTCCGTGTGTGCGTGTGTTTGTTTGCGTCCCACATTTATGCACATAAATTGTAACGGCTTTTTGGCTCTACCTTATGCAGATTTGTTTAACTTCAAAAGAAATAACAAACTGTGCTGTTGTTGCTGCTGCCATTCCAAGTTTTACTCTAGTTTTATTAATCCACTAAACCGTAAACAAACGAGGGCAGTCAACAAAGGGCCAACATGTCGTATGAGCTATTAAGTGTGCCATTTGTGTGCGTTTGAGTTGACGTGTGTGTGTGTGTGTGTGTGTGTGCCAACTATGCTTGTAGTTGTAATTCAAACTGGTTGTCCGACCAGGTTGCATATTTTGCAAGTTTTATGCTATGCCAAGCAGTTTTCCTTTCTAATTGTGTCGCCTCTGAAATATGCACGTAAAGATTTATTGCATCTGGAAACAGAGAAAAACAGAGAAACTCTTGAATAATGCGAGTGAAGGACTCCAATTGAACAACTTGTCAAGTGGTGATCAAAGCTGAGAAGCTCATGCACCAAATTACAGAAAAGTGACTAAATTATGTGGCACAAAAAATGTGTATACAAATTAGTTACCCAACAAGTATTGGCATTCTAGCACTTAAATTATTTAAAAGGGATTTCCTTTAAATTCTAATTAATTTAGCTGCAATAAAATTATTATTATATTCATATTTTATCTGACAAAATAGTTAATTTCCGCTGAGAGCAGCAACCTTAATTTGATGGTGTCCAGTAGAAATTTGCATGCTCTTACATAAGTGTACTTAAGATTAACTTTATACTTTTATATAGTTACAAGTACTCTAAGAAATTGTAATTCTTAATCCTGAAATTTTTGTACATCCATATCAAAATCGAGAGGATAATATTATCTTTAATAAAATATATATTCGTGAGTCAACACTTTATTAGTTGAATTTTAATTATTACCTAAAAAGAGTATACAAATTTTGACTGAAAAGTTTCGTTTATATTTTCTATTTTATCAACATAAACTAAAATGAAAAAGCTATTAACTCGAAATGCATCTACGAGTGTCCAAATGGACGGATGAGCTCCGACCGAAGAGTGGAGTGAGGGGAGCTGAAAGCGGGTCTGGGTGGGGCGTGGCACAATTTCCCTCTTGAATTTGCGCAAATTTACACGAATTTGATTATTATTATGATGGCAATTTGCAAAAATGTCATCTTTCAAGCGAAGCAAAAAAAAAAGAAAATAAAATAAAGAAATGAAAAGAAAGAAAAGAAAAAAAACCGAAAATATAGTTGGACAAACGGAAATTTCTCATTGCGCAAAGTGGCGAAGTACTTGCCAACTGCTATACAGGGTGTATACAGGGTGACTGGATGGGTTGAAAAGTAGCAGCTGTTGCAAGACGATGGACAGCTCACCCTGTGTACATTACTGGCCCGAGTCCTTGGCATCAATTGTGCCTTCTATCTAACTGGAATGTATAGTCCTTTACAAGCTGTGCGTCTTGTTGCCATTCCCTTATCGCGGTCACCCATAATTATGACACACTTTGTGGCAACGGCGCGGAGGCAGAGGAGGAGGACTAGAGAAACACGTAACAGGGAACAGGGCACTGGGCACAGGAGTCAGCTAGCTGGGAGGGCTACAGCGACATGTCCTTCGTGTGCTTTCTTCGTCCAGTACATCCTGCAACAGGATGTTAAATTTGCGCTTGCCTCTTATTTCGCTTTGCCATTTTGATTTCCTTATTTGCCTTGTCGCGTTTTGCATTCATTTGCCTTTTGCACTTTATCTGCCAGCATTGCATTACTTTAAGTGGCATCCACACCGTACCCCGCTTCAGACCGCCCCTAAACCCCATCCCCTTTCATAGTTATACACCCCCACTTGACTCTTGCCGCACCAGCGACGACTCAGCTCGACTCGGCGAAATTATCTGTTAGGAAAATCAAAAGTTTTGCGCTTTTATGTGGCTCTGTAGCTTGAATCTCTTCTGAGGGTACAGAGAAATAGGCGTGTCAGTTGGATAGGAGAGGGATAGGGGAGCTGAAAATTGTGTCAAGGACACAGCGCCTGGGGCTGCCTTTTGGCGGCAAATTCGAGAAATTATTGCGGAAAAGGAAAACAACGCAGCAAACATTGTTTAACTTTCATTGCTTTTCCCTTTGCTGGCTTTCTGATTTGTTTACAAAGGCAAAAACTCAAAACTCACACAAATTGGCAATGAAAGGCAGTTTTCAACGGTTTGAACTCTTAAGGATTTGCTGGCAGGCTTATCGACCACGGCACAAACAATAAAAATGATAAATGATATCTCCATATCTGTATAGGAAGTAAATTGAAAATGTTATAGACGAATGACTTAATTGAAGTAGAAGTTGTCTAAGATTCAATTAAATCACTCTCGGGCAACTTAACAATTTGTTGGCTCATAATTTCCATTACTCAGTGAGAATTCTATTAAGGAGATTGATGACAAAAGTTACTTCAACTCTGTACTCTACACACAAATATTTCTTATCATAAAGTTAACTGAATTCACTTCACCATTCAGTTTATTCTTATGACTCGGCTGTAGTTAACATCAAAATGTGTTGGGCAAAATGTAATTAAATAAATGCATATCTCAGATGCATTTGCAAGAGCCTAGGCCGCAGCTCCAAGAGTCCTCAAGTCGAATTACAACTTTAAATTGACTTGACTGGCGTTCACACTCACCTGCCTGTTCACACCCATTCATACATACACATACAGTGGCATTCACACTGGCATTCGGATATTATAAGATTTACCTATCTGGGTCATACAAAGGACGAATAACGAACAACGTGGGGATGTTTTATGGCCACCTCAAGTGGCTTTACTTTAACAACCCGACAAAAAGTTACCAGCGAAACTACATGTAAAATCCCAGTTTGAATGAGCATGTGTATGTATGTACTCATAGGCGAATGAAAGTAACTTACAAAAGAGTCATACGAGCACTGCGACAGTCATAACCAGATACTGACAGTCCTTGTCATTGATGTGACTTTTATGCACATATATAAGCCAGGCTTATGTGCACATTATGCTGCCGAATTTCACTTTGCCAAGAAAAGCCTGCTACTGAGACCAAGAGCGACCCTGATCCTGATTCTGACTCTGTTCCGCTGACAGGCATTCGATTTCAGCTGCGCAAAACAGCAGTGTGAAAAGGAATTATGCAATTTAAATCAGCCCTAGGTGAATATTAAAAAAAATAGGTTTTAAATTAATTATTTCTTAAGGAAATCTCTTTGTCCTATAGCATTTTTCATTTGGGAGTACAATTTAGTATCATATTTCGTTTCATCAGCGTACTCTGACTCTGTTCCGCTATTAAGCATTATATTATATACATTTGTATAGTTATAAGAATAGGTAGTTAGCATAGGAAAAATATATATATTTATAAAAGTAAGTTGTTTGTCTTTGGTAGTGCAGCAGTCGCGAGCGGCAGATTAGTTCGTCCTTTGTTGTCATTATAACCGCACACAGGCTGCCAAAACGTCTCCGCGACTGCTTATTCCTGAAATAAACTGTTTTATTTGAAATTGAAAATAGTTTACATTTAATATTTTTTTTTATACATAATAATGGCCTAGCGCTTTTGATTTTATTTGTGTATTACGACTACATTTATTTTGTGACCTAAAAAAATTATAGAAATATTAATAAAAACTAATTAACTACTACAAAAATTAAAGTTTGAAATTAAGTTGCAAAGTTATAGCTTGGTTTTAATCCAATTGGAAGTTCATAAATTCTATTCCGCTCACAGAAATTTAAAAAAACAAGTTAGAAAATGTACAGTCGAGCGAGCCGACTGTCAAAGACCCCGTACTCCATCTAGTGTGAAATTTTCCATACATATGAGCAATTTTCAACCAATTTGTCCTGTGAGAGCTATAGGCCATAGTCGTCCGATCCTGACTTTGGTGAGGATAGTTATAATGGTATCATACACGGTTTGTAAGTTGTAGTGTAATGAAAATAAATTTGACTCACAACAAATTTACTTCATTCATTATGTGTTGGTTATTCTAAGCCAGAGCCTTTCTCTGACGTCAGTTTGTGTAATTAGAATTTGGATTTGAGATATACTGAAAGTTCTGTTCGCTTGGTATTACAGCTGGAATATGCAAATTCCCAGTTGAATGCTCAAGCGAAAAGAAATCCACAGTAAGATACAGAACTTACAAGAGTCCAGTTTACAAAAAATAATTTTGTGCATGTTAATTCAATGTTAATGTTAAGCTACTGTTAAGTCAATGTTAATGTTAAGTTACTGTTAAGTCAATGTTAATGTTAAGCCAATGTTAAGTCAATTTTAATGTTAAGTCAATGTTAATGTTAAGCCAATTTTAATGTTAAGTCAATGTTAAGTTACTGTTAAGTCAATGTTAAGTTACTGTTAAGTCAATGTTATGCTAAGTCAACGTTAAGTTACTGTTAAGTCAATGTTAATTTTTACATAGCGACCTGCTAATCTTTCTGTTGGCCTGGTATTTCAGCTCAGATTTAAATGATCCAGATGTTCATACGGACGGACGCACAGACAGACAGACAGACGGCAGGCGGACATCGCTATATCGATTCGGATGTTGATGCTGATCAAGAATACATATACTTTATGGGGTCGGCCATGCGTCCTTCTGCCTGTTACGCACACTTTCGATTCTGACAAACCTAATAGACCCCTATACTCTTTTTTAGAGTACGGGGTCCAAAAAGTATGCAATAAAAAATGTAGATACAGAAATTTTTGTACAAATTTATACTGGTCCTTATTTCGATATAAAATGATGGCCTGTTATTTAGTAAATAATATAATGATTTTTGACAAAAATCTTATCCTGGTCCTTATTTCGAAATAAAATTGATGACCTGTTATTTTTATTAGTGTATCCTTTGTCGCTTCGGATAAAATTTCAAAGTTCTTGGAACTTCATTAAGCAACATCTGACGGAGCAAAAAAATTAAGGAAAAATGGAGAGCTGAATCTCAAATAGAAGCAGAAACAGAAACCTTTTACGGACAGCCACTTGTGGATATGTCTGATTCCCAGGCAGCAATTGAAATTTCCATGGAGACGACGATGGCTCAAGTTCTTTGCAAATTTTTGTACGGGGCGTGGAAATTAAATGAACCAGAAACTTGGTAAAAGTATTTTAACCAGTCAAAATGTTGGTGATAGGCCTTTGACTTTTTATGACCCAGAGCGGTATGGAACTCACAAAGGTTGGGAATATGCGCTATGTGAGCGAGATTGAATGATTTATAATTCATGTCTGTTTTCCAACCCATTTACAGTCATAAAGAGTGTTGACTTGTCTAAGTTGAAACAGAGGAGTACAACATAATCAACTCAACACTCTTTCAATCTCTGTCCCTATTCCATGGTCCTTCTCTTGCCGTTGTCCTTCCATCTCGGCACCTTTTAAAGTTGTTCGGCTTCGGTTTGCTGATTGTGCCAGGCGCAAAGTTTGCCGCTCTAAAGTTGTTCATAAGTATTTTGCCAAGGGTAAAATAACTTTGACATCAAGTTGGAAAGCAAAGTCTCTCAAGAATTTCCAAGGCCCACTGTTTCATGCTAATCAACTGTGGGTTGGCTGTGTATGTCATTCCATTCAACTGCTCCATCTGCATCAACTTTCAAATGGCCAACAACTGCAAAAAACCGAAACAATTTTAAAGTGCAGGAACAATCGATTACCAATCAAGCAGTCTCGGTAAACTTTTGAACCATTTCAATCAACTATTTAAAGTCCATTATTCTGTTGGAGGCAAAACCTCTTTAATATTTATCTTGGCTTATAAATATATCGGCATCACATTAAATTTATATAAATCCGGCAAAGGTGTAGCCAGCAGATGGATAGTTAATTAACTCCCCAAAGTAATAAACACTTTAAATTCGATAGGTAAGCCCCAGATTTATTATCAAATGTTGTGCTTTAGTTTGACAACTCAAATTGTTTTTGGAATTTAATGAAACTATCTGGCATCTGGCATTCGTTGGGAGCACTAGGCTGTGGCTCCCTGGCGACCTATGTCAGCTTAAAGCTGATCGATCGCCGACAAGCACACACTCAGCACCAGCACGTGGAGGAGTCCTTGGGCAAGGGACAGTGGTGCCATAACTGGGATCGACGTGAGTACCAGGCGTCTAATGTAAGTGGCCCGGGAGCAGTCGTTGGAGCTGGCGATGCATCCGAATCTGGATCCGATGAACCAGTTGCACTGCGTCACATTGTTCTGGTGCGTCATGGCGAATATAAACCAACACAGGATGGCAATCGTCTGACAGATCTGGGAAGATTGCAGGCCCATCGAACCGGACAGCGTCTGCTTGAGATGGGCATTGTCTGGGACCACGTGGTATCTTCAACCATGACGCGGGCACAGGAGACGGCAATGATTATATTAAAACAAATCAACTTTGATCCGCTCAAGATGAAGCGTTGCGAACTCCTGCCCGAGGGCACTCCCTGTCCAGCTGATCCCCCACAGAACCGCAGCGCTTGCCACGTGGAGCAGGCTTATCGCAGAGATGGACCACGAATTGAAGCCGCGTTTCGGAGGTACTTCTTCCGTGCGTCGCCCGAACAGAAGGATGACTCATATTTACTTATCATCGGACATGCCAATGTAATACGCTACTTGGTCTGTCGTGCCCTGCAGTTCCCGCCGGATGCCTGGACCCGATTTAGCCTCAACCACGGTTCAATTACCTGGCTGACGATCTGGCCCTCAGGCTATGTCACCATTCGTTGCCTGGGTGATGCAGGATATATGCCAGTAAAAGAGTTGACCCATCGAAGACCGCCGATTTCAGTAGAGTAATTCCCAGTCAGCTCGAAAGTCACCTGTGTAGTTCAAGTGTGTTTCCAGTTTTCTTTAAAATAGTTCCTAGAGAAGCTTTCAGATTAGCTGATAGCTTGGTATTAGCTTTACAGAGATGGTACAGTATACCATTAAATATTTGCAGGACATGAAATAAATTTGAATATCAAATTATTGAAGTTATGTATCGAAAGTAATCGGTTGGAATTAATTCTTACACATAAAATTGTTTATTTTGTAAATAAATAAAAATTTTGTATTAAGTGAGTTACAAAGAGTCCCACACAATTAATATATTGAAAAGACAAGTTGTTTATTATACAAATGTATTTAATGTATATTATTTGATTGACAAGTAATATTGATAGTTGGAGAAATAATTTACAACTTAGCGTAATTAATCTTGAATGAACTTCAAGTACCCGTGCTTATTCTTAAAAACAAAACGCTGTAAGAAATGTCTGGACTGTTAAATTCAATATTCACTTTCTACTAAATAATAAAGATTTATCACCCTCAAAACTGGATCACTACGGGCCATCAAGTGGCCTATGCACTGCCTACTGAGGGCTTCCAGCTAAACCTAACCTAACCTAACTTACCTCCCTCAAAACTAGTGTTGAAAAATTTAGGAAGTGTTGAACTTCCAAAAAAGGAGCTAAAGAAATCTGTAGAAAAATGCTCCGTTGAATCGTCTAAAATCGAATTGGTATGACATATTAAAATAAAGTACAACAAATATTTCTACACAAAAATATATTAGCATTCAGTTGTATTATTTGAAAGCATAATTGTAGTGATAACTGTTGAATTATTAATTAGGTACTAATGAACATAAGGACTATGTCACTGTTTAGTTGTAGTAACATTTGAGTACTTAATTTACACGATTACACACAATTAACGTGAAACACGAAAGGTGAACGAGTGTGTTGTGTGTGAGTGTGTGTGCGTATTGTGGCTGTAAGCTGACATCATTTGTAGCTAGACTTTCTGGCATTATAATTTCCATAGCTTTTCTGTCCATACGAAACGTGACTTTCCTGCCCATTATGTCAGGGGGGATGGTCCAATGCTGTTGCAGCTGTTGGCAACGGGAAAAGCTCTTTAACTTTGGCCAAAGTCACTTTGCACGACGTTGAAAGCTGCGTTGAACGTTCTATGTTGGCCACTAGTGTTGCCTGCGGTCGCCACGCCTACAAAATTCTGTCAAGTTCGCTTGTTACCACATTTGTGCACTCTTTCGGTTCTGTCACTGCTCATTAGTGCGGCTTTAATTTTGGTTATTGTCCTTTTCCCTGATGTTCTGGTTTTGGTCTCGTTTGGGTTATTCAGTTGTGTTTTTGGTTTCGGTTTTTGGTTATGGTTTTGCATCTGGTTCCACTGCCCTGTCGACAATTCATGCAAATCTGCATCCTCACAATTTCAATTGAATTTAAGCGCGACCACAAAATTACACAATTTTCATCCGTCGAGTGTTTAAAACGCTTGTCGGTAGTTATTAGACATTTGCGCATTCTTTACACACTTGAATACAAACCATTAATTTGTTGTACTTAATTAAATTAAATTAACTCCATTTAAATCAAGTAAGAAAGGCAGTCTGAGTGATCCCACTGTGAAAGACCCCGTACTTTTTCTACGCCGAAATTTTCAATAGATATGAGCAATTTTCAACCAATTTGTCCTATGAGAGCTAGGTGTAGTCGTCCGAACCGGGAAAAACTTGGTGAGGATAATTATAATGGTATTATACACATAATGTATGAGTTTGGTTGCGATAGCTTAAATAACACTCCATATCTTCATACAAAATTTTCTATTTGTTTCCGATATGACCTTTGTGAGCTATAGGCTATAGTTGTACGATCCGAAACAAACTTGTGAGAAGAGTTATATTGGTAATTGGTGTAAGGAAAATAGTTTTTTACAATTTGCGGGGGCGGGTGCGTGGTAAAAATTTAAAATTAACCAGCCTGACATATAGACGGACTTTCATTCCAAATTTGGTCGCTCTACAAGAGCTAGTTTAAAAGATCCAAATGTTCATCCAGACAGCGGACAGACAGATTGGAATATAGAATTGTTATAGCGAACAAACAAACCGAGGGACCAGCCCAATAGACTCATGACCTCTCCTAAACTGAATAAAAAGTTGTGCTATAATTTTATTTCACTTTATGGAAGAATTATACACCAAGAAATAGTTTCCCATAAAAATAAGTAATAATTTTAAATAGTATGTTGATTCATAAAAGCCTCTTATATTCCATCATCGCTGATAATCAAGCCTCTCATGGCTCAAGGTTGACTTTATCCTGATCTTCTTGATCTGTTGGATATATTTGCTTTCGCTTACGCCGTTGCCTGCAGCTGCCACAAATGCGCATTGAGAAGAAGTAGACAAGTTCAATGAAACTCAAGCTGGAGATTCCCATAAACAAGCCAAAGATGCCTCCACAATTGGATATTAATGTAGACACGCCGAAAAGAACCGTACGCTTAATGGCCGTAAATTGACGCTCCTTAAAGTAAACAGTCAACCGAGAGCTTGTAGCACTAAAAAAATTTATTAGTGCCTTTGCTGTAGTTCCATTCCGCATCCGTATCGTGTACTCACTCCGTTAGCTCGTAGACCTCACGAAACGCTTGAATAGTTTTTTCTGCCCTGTACACAGCTCTTGAGATTTCAAAGTTGTAGTCAAGAGAAGTACAAGCCGGCATGCAATCACACATGGGATTCGAGGTCTGCTCGAGTGTCTGATTCTGCAGTAGGGCATTCAATTCATCCTGTGCACTCGTATAACAGGCAATTTTACTAACATCACAAACTGGCACATCCAAAGGCTCTGCAATCAAGAAAGTCTCATTATGGCAGCTATAATTAGTTCGAGGTTTGCTTAACGAAATCTTTGCAAGGAGGAATCTTCGACTACCTGATGTATATGTATGCTATAGTGAATATATACAAAATTATTTTGCAGCATCAAGAAAAAGGTCAATATTGAGATGCTTGTCTGTCCGTATGAACACATGTATTTTAGAGAAAGAGCAACCGATCAAGCATATTTCAAGTTGTTGACCAAATTCACATCTTATGTGTAAAAGAATTCTGGCCTAAATTTAAGTCCATCAAATTGATAAAATTTGGTTATATGTATAACGAAAATTTTATGATAATTGGGCTCAAACAAAAACAAAGTTTTAGCATACAAATCAAACAAATCTTAATTTGTTCCAGTGATGTTTTGAGACATAGCTGTCTTATAGTAATACCATAAGTACACTGCTAGCCACTTGAATAGTACACCCTGTAAGCACTCTTTTCAAATGCTCATAACAAAATTTGGGTATTTGTTTAACAATTCGATTCGCATCAACGTTTTTCAAAATGTGTAGCAATACCATACGTATATGAAATGAAAGATCCTAATGATAACAATAGATTTTTAACATATCTTCAAGGAAATTAAATTTGACAGAACAGATAATTAAGAGGAATAAATAATTCTACTAAGACATTTGTATTAATTGAAACAAAAATTTTGGTTTAATTTTTTCACTTACTTGGCATCCAGAACTTGACGCAGCCACACTTGTTCATGGTATAGTTGGCCAGGCATTCGGTCTGGCAATTGCTCTGAGAGTAGGTTTTGAAGAAACGTAGAGCTCGCTCGTCATTGAAGTAGCACTGTCGCCTACAAGACAATAAAAACTCCCAATAATATTACTATTTAAATTTATACTAATTTGATTACTTTTCAGAGCTAATTTCATGTAAGTTATCCGTAGACACTACATAGTTGGGAAGCACGCTAACCATGACTTCATGACCATGGGGAACCAGTATGTAATTATTTGAGGTGAGTGGAACACTCTCCGGAGAGTTGAGAAAGACCTGTAAAAGGGGAAGAGTTACACACCCTTGGCTGGTGTAATATACAAATAAATGGACACACCTTGTAACCCTGCTTGAAACTGCGACAATCGTAGTCAAAGTTGTGCCCCTGACCCTGCAAGAAAGCAAAAAATCCATTCCTCACCGAGGAGACCACTGTACGCTGTGGATAGGCATTAATTCCTTGATCAACAAATCCCTCATCCAAGGACCAGTTGCCGGTAATCTCGTTGAGTTGTTCTAATTTCGCATCGAAAAAGTTCTGAAAGTCAACCACGTCGGGATCGACATAACTAATAAACCTTTCATCACGATAAATATCCTTGGGACGCAGTCCATTGAACTGATAGCAAATGCCCTCGTCCGTGGCAACAAAGTCAAATATCTTATTGCAGAAATAGAAGCGTTGGTTCCATTTGCAAAATGGCCCCGTTACATTCTTCGATATACTTAAATCCACAAGAGTTTGTGTCACATCCCCATAGTCATTATTGGATTGCATCTTTGCCAGCAATGGAGCAAATTTGGAGGCGACATCCGAATCACAAATGTGCAGTGTGGCAGCCATGCGCATCAAGCTACAAGTAATTAAATATAATGCATTTCATAAGCCAAATTAACACAATTAACAATTACTCAACTCTTCGTCATCAACACTGGAGAATTCGCTCTTTTGCATGTAGTCATTCCAAATCTTCTCTGATACATTTGAATAGTCAAATACGTTTCGTTCCATTTTGATCTCGGGACATATGGTAATGGTGGGAAAGGGTATCTTGTGCACAGGCACCAGAGTCTCATCGAAGCCCAAAATCACTGGCGAGTCCTGCCACTTAAGATAGGTGGCCCAAATGAGTGATACGGCAAAATAGACCGAAGTACAAGTCAGTATCAGCCAGTACAACCTGTGATTGATTCAAGGCAATTTAGTTGATATGGAAGTGAAACCCAAAATACTATACTACTTCAACTAAAAAATAATAATTATAATAATAATAATAATAATAATAATAATAATAATAATAATAATAATAATAATAATAATAATAATAATAATAATAATAATAATAATAATAATAATAATAATAATAATAATAATAATGATAATAACAAGAACAATAATAATAATAAAATGGCTAAAAAAATACAATGAATTAATTATTTGTATGATGCTTTTTATTTTTTTAAATTCATTTTAGTTTGTAAGTTACATTTGACAATACATTACATTACAATATGTAAACCTTTTAGTTCATTAAGCTACCACTAGCATCGAAGTACGTTTTTTAGAAAATGGTATCCAAATTTTACCACCGAATCCATTGATTTTTAAGCAAAATCTGGCAAGAATCCAGCCGAAATATAGTATGATATAGTACCAACAACTTTTCTATTTATTAAGCTATTATAAAGATACACTTTTTTTACTATTATAACACTACCAAAAATTAATTCAAATGGTAATAATATAGCATATATGTATGTAGGTGTCATAGAGAAATATAAATGGGTGTGAAAAAACTGTTCTAATTATGTATGTCTTTCGAAATCTAATTCAACTCTGGCGTCCATTATTTAACCAATTGCCCTAATATTAAAAATTTAAACTGAGTAACGGCTGACTTGTTTTTAAGTAAATACTCACTTCTCATAGATGGGCCGATGCACCTCGAATATGTAGCGTATTCCATGAATTGTAGTGCTTTTCGAGTACTCCAGAAGCAGGCCCTTGCAAGCGGACAGCCGACTGCCATATCTAATCCGAGACTTGATAATCACGTCACTGGGCACATCACTGAGAGCAGCTGAAGTGATGCTCGCTCGCTGGAAGTCCAGTCCGGGTAGGGCCAACAATTCAGGACCTGGCAGGACACTGCAGGGCTTTTCCTCTGCCATCATATTTGCGTCCATGTTGCATGCAACACCGCAAACGTCGCTTTCTCAACTAAGCTGTACAGTAATGTCAGCAGTGGCTTTATAGCCAGCTCGGCGCTTCTAACTGGGTGCGACCAGAGCACACTCCTCTGGGATCTTTGCACATGGTGTAAATTGCGCGTTTGGGACATTAAGTTGGTGGCCCTTTACTTAGTCTAATTGCTAATTGTATAACTAATGCTTAGTTTAAACTCGAGTTGAAGCGCTTTAATACCTTGATAAAGACTTCGTTTAATCAAAATTTTGAATACCACAAACTTGATTATTATTTCAATAAAGAAAGATCCCAAACACAAAGCACACTAGGCACATTTGCATTGCGGATCAGGGTAATGTGAGCACTAAGAGCTCTTGAGCTATTCACAAAGTGCTGAGTGCACATGTCAATCCAAGAAATGCTCTGGGACTTGAAGCAAGTTGATAGCAGCAGACGCTGAGCTGCAAGCTGCAAACTGCAACAGATGTTGTCAATTTCGTTTGATACAATTTCAGAATTTAAGTTTTAAATTCCAGTCGGAGAAGGCTGCTTGAGGGCTGCCGTGCAAATCTGAAACTACAAAATGCATAAATCAAAGGAAAATTGAATTTTAGCTATGAAAGGCATTGCATACGCTGAAACGCAACGGTTTTCGTTCTCGGTCTCGGTCTCGCTCCCGTTGCCGTTGTCGTCCACGTCCTCGTTCTTGTTGTCATCGGCGACATGCTGTGAGCCTGTGACAATATAATAGAGCAGGGTATGGGAAAAGTAGATTTTTCCTGGCAGCTACACATCCTCTCATCTGCAAATCCAACCATGCCCCCCGCTGTCCCAAATGCATTGCACAAACTTTGTCTGGCTTGGCGTTGATGGCACTTTAAAATAAAATCAGTTGAATATGCATAGGAGGCACGAAAACACACAAGAAAACAGTTAACAAAAACAGCAAATTAAATGAGGCAACTAAGTATAATTTAAGCGTTCTTAAATCACCGAATTTTATTCGAATAGTTTTAATTGAAGTTATGCAAAAACTTCATTTTTCTGGCAGCTGTGATTCTTCTTTGAACTAATAAAATATAGCATAGCGTATAGCCAGTCAAATTTCGATTTCCTGGTTAAAAAAGATTTCTTATGGGCTCATAAACCGAACACAAATGGACAAATTTAAGTAAATTCTAAGAACTTAATCCAATCTTGCTCCGATCTAAAGTAGTATGGATTCTCAATATCAGAAAAATAATGTTTTTCCTATTATGCCTACCTCCCACTCTTCCCGCCAATTTCTCAGTTATCACGTGCTGTGAAAAAATGGAAATGCGAATAGACAGAGTGAAGAATTCACCACTGTTTATAGACAATCATACCACACTTCTACACCGGTCTTTATATGCCTGGTTGCCACAAAAAGAAACACGGAGAATTTCTATGTTTTCTTTGACATTTATTTGGGCTTCGACCAGTGGGCATTTCAGTCTTGTGGAAACGTTCGAATTTACTATACGTGTCGAGCTTAAAAATATGGAAAAATAATCATAGAATATATATGCATATCTCTCTCTAAAAGCCAAGGATACTAAAGGCTTGACTTGCCAGTATATGAGTAAATTGTAATGAATTAAGTATTTAATTCATTTGATCGAGCTATAATTAGTGTATACAAGTGAAATTTAACATTTCTAGTGTCGTGCGTAATAAATCAATAAAATTATACATAAAGAGTGCAGATTTGTGAAAAACAAACATGAACGAGCTAATAATTTGCACATAGATGCAAAAATATGTGTAATTTGTAAATGAGTCGGGAAATTCATTAACTGTATTGCGGAAAATGTGTCAAAATAAATCGACATCAAATCAGTTTTGCTATCTTTGGATGTAAATGAGTTTTAATTAATAAATCATATGTAAAATGCCATATAATATTTTACAACCAACATAATTAAGCAAAGAGAGAGAGTGCAACGAACAAGTGGATAAGGAGAAAAGAGAGAAAGAGAAAGAAATCAATCAATTAACTTTGCCGACGAGGTAAATTTACTCACTGCATAATTTATTAATTAGTAGATTTTTGCGCATTGCGAATAGTTGAACTGTTCACATCAAACCCATTCACACCGACTCAAATACTCACGTCGACACCATTAAACTCGACATCAAACTACAAACACATATAGAGTTATTCATCTGTTAATCGGTTTAGCTTTAGCATAAAGTTAAGTATACGCCACGTAAAGTGAGTAAACAGTACTGTACAGTGTTAGTACTTATACAGCTATCTAACCTTTCGGCATGAACTGTTGTCACCTTATGCCAACGATACCTGTGGTTATCATAAAACAGCTTTCACTAATATGCTGCTAACAACTACACAAATGCTTGGCGTATCGAGTTGCCTTCAGAAGAGCTTGGTCAGCAATTCAAGCGCCTTGACTTGTGTCCATTGAGCTCACATAATCGCCGCATAAAGCTAGAAAGGGACAGCAGAAGTGGGGGAGTGAAAAAGAAAGGTTGAAACTGAGTGGAACGCCCAACCATCGCTGTGGTATCACATTTTAATGACCCACTTTTGAGCTCAAGACTATTTAAGTTTTGCTCGTATTGGTTTGCTCTAATTTAGAACGCTACAAATCCCAGAGGCAGAGCAATTAGTACAACCATTGGCCAGTTCTCTGGCTCATATTGTCAAGGAAACTGAAAGAGTTGCTCGAACTTGAAGGGCTTCGTTCGAGGCTTGCAAACTAAGCGACGGGTTGTCGTACTCCCAGCAGACTAAACGATATGTGCATTTTTGCAATATACACAAGAATAAAAAGTCATCACCCACCAGGTGCAAACAAGAGTCAAAGAACGAAACGACAACAGTTGACACACCGAAAACACAAGTAGAATCACAATAGATGGAACAACTAACGAAAATAAATGAAAAATAAAATTAATGGAATTAACGCTTTTGTTTAAATTCAATTCAAGGCGTCAGCAATTCAGGGACAGCAATTAAATAAGAACACGCCAATTCGGAGCAACACCTTGGAAGGGTGAGCAGGGGGAGCAGGGTGAGCAGTCTCAAAGACAAGTGACAAATTAACTTGGTCAAGAAGGGGATACTACCAAACAAATATAAACAGATTGGGGGCAACCAATTGAGTGTAAAGCTTAGCCAAAGTCATAGGGATTTAATTTATCTAATTATTTATTATAAACATGTTGTTCTGTCAGTAACTTAACTTTGTTATATGGCACACCAACATGCTTCTGAATATGGCCAAGGTTTTAATAGACAATATATACAGGCGAGTTCTTGGAAAAATGCTTTAGTTAAAATATGTTTGCCATTCCGCAAGTCTATTAAATCACAAGAAACAAGCAACTTTAACAGCAAATTAATTTCGAAGAAAAATATGTGAAAATGTCGCACGAGCACAATATTTATTAATTTATATACGTATGTGTCACATGGGGTTGGCTGAGCATAAATATGAATGCATAATTGGAACATAAAATTCCGAAAATATTTTACAACATTGCCACCCCCTGTGGTCCACATATACCCGTATATATCTATATAAATGTATATTTGCCTGGAGCAGGCGTTTATTGTCCTTTTCTACCATTTATTTATTTCAGCTACTCACACACACACACACTTAATTCAACTCAACTGAGCTCAAGGCGAGCGGCCGAAGATGGACCTACGTATACGTAATCTAACACTGCCAACATCAGACGCAACAACAATTATGTCCTCGTCAACAGCAACAACAGCCATGCTCGCTGCCTTGTCTAGTTCCACAGCAACAACAGTGGCACCACCAACAACAGCAGTGACAACAACAACAACAACCACAACTGGACCAGGCACATTTTTTACATACAGCATACCAGGCATGGACATCGCGCCGGGACCATTTATATTCACCTACGTTAGTGAATTTTTATCGCTTATCACGCCCGAAGAATTGCCGCTTGGTAAGTCCAGGGTATGCCTGAAGAAGAAGAATTTGAATGGGTCAGGGTGACTCTGTGTGTGTGTGTGTGTTTGGGTGTGTGCGTTTGAGTGTGTTGGTATCTAGTTTTGTCTGGCTGCCAACAATGGAACGGAACTGAATATTAAATTGAGCGCGAGCTACACGTGCAAATCATTCACAACAATTATTCAGATAGAGCTAAAAAAGAGGAGTTTATATAAATTGATTATTGGGTAGCTATGAGTTGAGTTTTATTCAACTGCTTTCCCTTTTGAGACTCTCCATTAAGTTAATGTTTTAGTTCTTAGCCTGTGAATGATTTCCTTTCTTGATTCCAGTCCATGCCAACGTTTAGAATGCCACTTGGTGCTCGACATTGGATTAAATTATGACACTAAATTCAGTTGGCGTATGTTTTATGGCTCTAACATATATTAAGCCGTGTTCAACACGATTTCCCTTATCAAATATGCAAGTCATTTTGTTTGCCACCAGCAAACCACAAAAAAAAGCTAAGAGTAGTGAAAAAAACGGAAAGACAATGTACTTGTTTTGGAGCACAAGCACTCCAAAGACTTCATATCCTTTGAGGTCCTCTCTTTAAACAGTGAATGACAAATCGAAAGATTGGTTATAAGTCAAGGTTATAAAGAACATTAAAAATTTATTTCTTGAGTTGATTTGCTCAAAGTCTTGCAAAGTTGATCAATTTTGAGACTTTCTGTATGCATTTAAAAAGATAAATAATAATAAATCATAAAATGCAATTTAAATTTCGATATTTAGACCCCGAACTCGTACCGCGCCCCATTGGAAGCGACTGCAGCTATCGTAACTAAACTTATCCATTATGTGTATAGTATTATATCTATTTTCACCAAATCTATAGCTCTCATAGTGTATGGAAAACTTCGCGGTCGAAAGAGTTAAGCAGTCTATAACAGTCGTCTCGCTCGACTGTAGCCTTTCTTACTTGTTTGGTTTCGGTCCTTCCCAACTCAAGATAAAATAATAGATAATACTGCTTCCGATTACAGTTGGTCATAGTTGTATAGTAGTCTTATCTGTAAATGTCATCTAAGACCTTTTAACGGCCCTTAGCACACCTAGGGTAAAATTTTCAAAAGCGGTAAATATTTACAATTCAAATGAGATCAAAGTCAGCCTGGACGAGCAGAGTCGACATACAAAATGATTCATTGAAAATTATTTATCAAAATTGATCAACCTGTTGGCAGTTGTTGGAGAAGGAGCAGATGTCCGATGAGCAAAAGCTGGCCAGCTTTATAAAAAAGTATGGCGTGACCGAGGAGGTGGCACGTCAGTATCTAACGGAGAACAATTGGGCACTGGAGCAGGCAAGCAGTCGCTATGAGTCAGACAAGGCCAAGGTCCAGAGCACTGGGGGCAATGCGATCCAGAACTTGCAGTCCCTGCAGAGTCTTTTGAGCCGACATACTCGAACACACGAGGACGAACCCGAGGCGTATTATGCCGGTGCCTCAGACAGTTCGCACCAGCGACTGGACAGCTCTCAGATCTCTAAGCGAGTCAAAATAGAAGACTCAACTCCGGCTCTAACCACCGTAGACAGTGATCGCAGCATGCGCACCTGGGGCCATGGCGAACGTCTCGGTAGTGCACATCCTATTAATCCACCGCCTGCACGGAATGATGGGCAGGACTCAGATTCGGAGCTAGATGAGAACGAACACAGTGTTGTTGTGCTGCATCTGTGGTCCGAGGGTTTCTCCCTAGACGATGGATCCCTACGGCTCTACGAAGTGCCCGAGAACGAGCGCTTTCTGCGTGCCATCATGCGTGGTGACTTTCCCAATGAGATGCAGGAGCTCGGCCGACGGATTGAGCTGAGTGTTCAGGATCACACTAACGAATCCTACCGCCAATTGTCTCGCAAACAATTCATGGGCTCTGGTCGTACTCTAGGCACACCCACTCCACAAATCGAGACCACAACGCAATCAGCTGGAGTACAGTCTCCAGAGGAAGCACAGGAATGCCTAGATCAGGCTGCGGTGCGTGCTTTGTCCATTAACGATCAAATGAATGTAACCACAATACAGTTTCGTCTGGCAAATGGAAGCCGCTTTGCAGCCAACTTCAATCTCACACATCATGTATCCGATCTCTACAGATACGTACGGATAGCGAGGCCTCAATATTCCAGTGAGAACTTTATGCTTATGACTGCATTTCCACGTCATCAACTCCTCGAGAGCGATCAACGTACCTTGGCTGAGGCTGATTTGCTCAATGTGGTCGTCATCCAACACATGGACGGGGTCCCAGAACAGTTGACTGAATAAAAGATCTTAAAACTGCTTTAAATTCCATGTCTAAAATATATATTTTACTGTTAATCAGCACTTTATTGTGGTCAGTTGATAGCAAGAAAAGCCTTTTACCCTTTTCGGTTTGGTAATATATATTTTTTTAGGGAAATACATATATAATACGAGTGTTTAGCAAGCTGAAAGTACGCCTACATTTCTACATCGACTCGGCTGTTGATGCTAATCAGAAATATGAATACTTTATGGGGTCAAGACTTGATTGGTTGAACACAAAAATTTAAAATCCTGGGTCTAATAAAGCAACAAAGTTATATCGGAGAACAGCTCTCCTCTAAGATGTTGTACCGCACGCACAGGATAAAGCGTGGTTTTATAAATATATGTATTTTTATTTTTTTTTTTTTTTTTAATTTTCTTTTCTTTCTTACTTAGGCTTGGTTGCCAAGCATGGAAACGGGTCGCAAGCATAGATAAATAAATATATTCTAAGATTATAAAATTTGGGTTTACATATTTTCTTAAAATATTCGCGTGTTGTTAATCATTTAGCATAAAATGTTATTGCTTGAACACCTATACTCGTTTGAATTTGAATACGAATATTAAAAAAAAATATTTCTGTTAGTAAATTGATTGTGTTCGCAGCAGAACAACATTAATTAACATTAACATACATTCACTAACATTACACTAGCACAACATTTCTGGAAACATTTGCAGTGAGATCGATATACCGTCCACAATGTGTATATCCTACGTCGATATATCGATCAACTAAAATTGGTAATTGCATTCTGCTTCTTCAAGTCAAGCGGGCACCTATGGTCGTCGGTTTATATAAAAGTGCAATAAAAGTGAAAAGTGATTGGAATACGCGTTTTTTTTTGTTTTAAATTAATTTTGATTGCGAACGAAGGGGGTGTAAAACAGTATCTCCTCAAAACAGATTGAAAACTGTTCAAATATCAATACTTAAAATCAAGTATAGCAATATAAAGTGTTGCTTTGGTTACTATTCTGTCAGTAATATGAGATCATTCACAGATAAATAGCCATTTTCGTATAATTAAAAACAAAAATGAAACTAGGCGTTTATGAGTCGAGCACCTTGTGGCCAGTGTACTGGAACCCTTTTTTCAGGACCCATTACCATTTCCATAAGGAAAACCTTTTATTTATGCTGTGATTTTATGTTATTATTGTCATATGTACTATAAACACGACTAACAATAATAATCTGAATATTGGCAGATTCTATACGTGACGTACTTCATAAAAATGTGAGCCTTGTTGACTTTGCAGCCAATGTAAGCACAAAATTTACTTAAACACTTCATTGAAAATTAAAACTCTCTAAAGCTTAATCGATCTACTAATAAATATTTGTTATTGTTCAATTACCGATTAGTAGATCGATTAAACTTTAAAGCCTTCCTGCTGTTAACTTATATTTTTATTAGGCCATTAAAATCGAGTCGGGCTTCATTGCCTTGATGAGCATATTTGCTATATTGGCGCTAGTGCCTTTGATTGCCACGTGTGCCTGGTGTTGTGGTCGTCGGAGCACACAGGATGAGTTGGATTTAATACGGAATGCACCGATTAATATACGGGATGAGTCACTGGAGGATAATCTGCGGTGTCGCAAGAGTGCAGCGGTGATTACACTCTGGATTGTCTTTATATTGCTAACGTGAGTTGTTCTGGCCAAGTTAAAGTGTTAAGTTGGCTTAACTCAAGGGCATTTTTCAGGCTGAGTGACTTTAGCATATTTTATGCGAATAGTCGACTATCGGCCGGGATTGAGATGACTCCGGAGATGGTCAAGTCTGCGGTGCATGATGTGGAAGTCTTTCTAAAGGATACGCATCTACAAATCAAACACAAACTGGATAATGGCTTTCATGTTTCCGTCGAGAAAGTCGTCAAAGACTTGGAAGGTCAGTGGGTGCAAAAGCAACAAAATCAAGGGAAAAAGTTTTCTTTTTTTTGGCAACTTTATGGCCATTGCCGTCGCACGTCGTATATCGTAGATTTTTATAGGTTTCGATTCATGTATTATATGCTAAAACTTTATGCATTGTACTCTGAGTTATTGCAGTTACTACTTGTATGTGCTCTAAATTTGCTCCGAGTTATTTTCATTTCTTTTTCTTTGCGTTTCGTTTCGATTCTTTTCTTTTCGCATAGACGTGGACGTTCTCCTTGGCGAACCAATTCAAGCGGAAATATCTGCACACACTGGCCTCGAGCTGGCATATGATTCATTGACGACACTTAGCTTGGGTAAGTCATGGGGTTAAGTGTGCCTCCATTTCGATTGTCTGGCTGAACGCAGTCTTGACCCAAATTTCACTCTATTGTGATTATGGCCAGGCCTAGACCGCACCAGGCTATAGAAATCGTTTGGCTATGAATTGCAAACATGAGCTTATATAAACTCTTATTCAGCTGGACTCAATACAAATACAAATAAAATGTGTTGTATTGTGAAACATCAAACACTTCATATGATAGTCATACACTGAACAAAATACCAAACAAATACCTCATCAATATGTTCTTAAACTAAGAGTATTGTATACTATGATTATTATTTGTGTGTATTATTTGCGTGTATTTGCCTAGTATTTGAGATAATTGACATATGTATAAGCACACTACCGATTTAATATTCCAATTTCTGCTTTGAATATTAAAGATTACACACATTAATAGATTTTTTCTTCAACTCGAAGACACAGTTTAATTTTATATAATTAAAACAGCTCAACGATGATTCAATACCCTTTCAGTCATGCATATTGTGTTAATTTGGTTTCAATCACCAGTTATTTCTATGGTAGCTATATGATTTAGTAATCCGATTTGGATGAAATTTGGTCAACAGTTGAAGAACGATTAGAAATGCATTTTGTGTGAATTTGGTTAAAATCCAATCCGATCAACCGATTGTTCCCATGGGATGATATAGTGGTCCGATCTGGCTGATCTTTACATATGAACTGCGGGCAGAGAGAATACAGATCTGTTCCAAAGTTCATTAAGACAGCTTTAAAACTGAGAGACTAGTTTGCATAGAAACAGACGGACAGACAGACGGACATCGCTATATCGACTCGGCGGTTAATGCTGATCAAGATTATATATGGTGTCGGAAACGCCTCCTTCAATGCGTTACAAACTTTGTGCAAGGGTATAAAAAATTCAATTCAATTAGCAACATTAATTTACTGCCCATAATATTCAACGAATTATTCAAAACTCTGGTCAGCTCCATTAAATTTTAAAAGGTATAATTACTTAGTACTATGAAAAAAAGCTTTTTAAGTGAATTTTTGTTAAGTGTACTCCCTGACCTTGCTGACATATACGAAGTCTTGTTGGTTTTGGTGCATACACATATAATGCACTCTGTCATTGGTAAACACATTGGAGTGCACTGGGATAAGCAATTGTTTGCACCCAATTTCATTATGTGAATGAAAGACTCGAGTGGATGTCGCGTGCTTCACAAACTGCAGTTGACTTTGAGGCAGAATCGGCTTTCTCATGCATTGAAAATGTTGTACAGCACGACAGCTAACAACTGCATTATGTGCTCACACAATGTGTAATTTAGAGCGAAATTCTTGGCTCGAATTTGTACCAAATCAAAAATAAATATGCTACAATAATATTTTCTTGGTGGGGTGTGTGTACAGCAAATGCGGAGCTCATCTACCGCGTGCTCATGCTGCAAGAGACCGTCGGGCGGGCTTTGAAGTTGTCACAGGAGGCATCCGCTCGCATGGAGGAGCTGCAGATACAGTTGTCCGTGCTGCAGCGGCAGTGCACGTACCGGGATCGTCCGCTCTGCGACACATTGCGTATACGCAGCTTTGAGGAGAACGGTGTAGTCGACGCCCTTAAGACGGTGAGTTAGTTGGTCAGAGAGAAAGAGATTCTCTTGATTTTCACTTTTTATTATTTCATTTAATTTTGTGCCCTTTTATTTTTGTAACTTTTTTTTTGTTCATTGTGCAACTCTATTTCCGGACAATTTGTCAGCTGCAAGAGGACCAGAGCATCTTTCGCATGCGCTACTTGGGCGAAATTGAATTTGGTTCCACTGTCAAGAATCTGACATCGGAAGTTGGCGTCTCACGTTCCATTTTCAGCAATTTCCCGCAACAAGTAAAACACGACACAGCATATGAACGAAATTGTAAGTTCAATCTAGACGCTAACAAATGAAAACATTGTGTGAATTATGGCTAAAAAGCAAGAGATAAGCTCCACTCACTGAGATACCAAATTAATTTTTTTCAAATAGCCACAAGTTTCCTCACTTTAAGTTGTATATTTTACATGGTGGTACACAAAAAAAAACCTTTTATTTTTTTTAAAATCCCCAAAAGTCTTTACACTTTAGATTGTAGAACAATTGTTATTTATTCGCAATTTGTACATGAGGGGTACTACACTCTTAAGAGCCCTGTACACTTCTTCAAATACCCACAAGTCTTAACACCTCAAATTGTATTTTTGTGCGATTAAAAACAAAGGTAGAAATATCTTATTTTGTTACAAGCTTTACATGGTGTATATACACATGTATCCTAAGCCGAAGAAAACTTTAAATAAAGACAGAAAATAAATGGCCAAGTTTGCTAAAAGTTTGTGTCAATTTCTATTTAGCAATCATCGTTAGGAATTTTGACAATTTCATTTTGTTTGCATTCCATACAAATTGGGTGCAAATTCGATTATAGCCTCAATTAAAATGTACAATTCAATCAATAACACACGTCAGTTTAATGCCACATTTCGTTGCAAGCAATTTCCGTAACCAACAGAGAAAACAATGTTCGAATCTAATAAAAGGAAAGAGAGAGAGAGAGAGAGAGAGAGAGAGAGAGTGAGAGTTTAGGACAAGTTTAACACAATATTAATTACTGTCAGCGACGACACAATACTCGTACACTAATTGAATTCGCCGAAACCCGAATTGATTCACAGATACGCTGGAACAACTTGCAAGTATCAGACACAGGACTACGGCCAACGCCCAGTTGTTAACATCCACAATTAATGCGTTGCTGGAGCGTCTGCAGAGAACTTGGCCAGCTGTCGAGCCGGCTTACAACGAGCTGAAGGAGTGGGCCAATACCTACTGGACCGTTGGCTGGATTGCAGCCATGATTATTGTTTGGGTGATGCTCTTTATGCTAATGTCCTACTGCTGCTTCCTCTGCGAATCAAACACCAAATCTGGAGTTGTCTTCTTCATTGCCGTCTTGATAATTTGCCTGGGCAGCATTGGACTTACCTTTTATGGAGTTTTCTCTCTGGCTATTGGCGGCAATACCGAAGTTTTCCTCTGCCGCTCCCTGCACAGCAATAACTACGAAATGTTGGGTAAACTTTTCGATAAGCCCGGCTATGTCTATGCAGGAGAGCCCCAAACTGGCATTATTGGGGAGCTCATGCGTCCCGCTGGCGTCAATCGATCTGTGGTCAATGTCAGCTTGGGCACAGCCCTCAGGTAAGTCGGAATTAAAAGCTAATTGTATTTAATAATATACGTGTACTTAGATTTCCCAGATAGCCCAATATCCAACAAGTAACGAATTTTGTTATCCAATTACTTTGATACTGTACGTGCCTGTAATTTTGATAGCCCCCTAGAGCCCTCTTCTCCTGATTGCCAAACTGACAGCCGTGCAGGAACGAACGGGTTTAGTCGACGGAAATATATCTAAAATGTAACTATTTGAAAAATAAAAAAAACTTAAACTAAGCAACCAATCATCAGAGATACCTGGTACAGGATAAAAGGCATTTATATCCTAAACTAAATTTTTAATAGCATGTCTTGAATATTTAAAATTTTTGATTCTCTAAGTAACCAAAATGTATGAAACTTGGCTGAGATATTTCAGAAAATTATGAGATTTTTACATATTTCGTAAGCATAGTTATCAAATTGATCATATAGCAATTCCTTTAAAACAGTAACTTTTATTTTCTTAGTCCAATACTTTAACCCCATTTTTTATCAGTTTTTAACAGCCGCACTTAATTGCCCCAATCTGTTTAAAAAGTTCATCAAGCGCAATCACCAGTTTACACTTGGCCAATATCGACAAGTTGAGCTGACCAGCAACCAAATCTTGTCACTGTCCGAGCACTTATTATTCCAATTTTAGCGTCTGCATCTCCGTTTGCAGAGAGTAGAGACTTTTGAGACCCGTTTGGACATTTAAGCCGCAAAGTTTTGAAAGCCCCCTGAAATTTTGGTAACCACACGGCACTCAATTTTACGCAGAAGACCACGTTTGCACCACCGCAACACCCTAGTACAACCATGCACAGCATAAGCACTTGTAGCCACAAATTTTAAGCCCAATTCCAATTATCTGCACAGATACAAATGCGCATGCATGCGAGTGTTGCTGAATTTGCATGACCGCATTTGCCTCCTCTCCCCCCCTCTTACTATGCCCCTGCCACGACCCGCTCTACTTCACACTTTTCTCCCTCTGCGGACAGCTGCAACTATGTGTGTATCTCGGTTTTGGGCCAATAGTTGTCCAAAGTGAACGCACATTGGCACACAAGAGTAAACCAAAAATCTCTTTACATTTCTTTCGAACAACTCACAACTTTACACGCTCACACACACACACACCAATGCATACCAATCACACACGCACACATGGCGCATACGTAACGTGTTTGTAACAGGGGCTGCGAGCAAAATCAAGCATCGTACAATGTCTTTCAATTGGATGCATTCGTTAATACCACAAAAATAGCCGATTTAAAACAATTCCCGAAAGTATCAACTGCCATCGATGCCATTTCGGTATCGGAACGAACTCTCCTCTCGCTCACCCAATCGATTCAGAACATATTGGAGAATATGCTGCAAACATCCGCATTCAATCTGACCACATATCGGAATAGTGTTGGTGCTCCCACGCCCGAAAAGGATTTGGCCACCTTCATTGATCAAATGCAACGCGTTGCTCTCCAGGTGAGTGCATCCACATCTCATTTTTCTCCTCAATTACCCCGCCAATTGGGTTAGTCCAAACAAAACAAGTATGAAAGGGTACGGTCGAGCGAGCCTACTGTAAAAGACCCAGTACTCGTAGTAGTGTGACCGATTTGTCCTGAGGAGGAGCTATAGGCTAGAGTTGTCCGATCCAGAGGTCTTGGTGAATATAGTAAAAATGGTAACATACACTCCATACTTCTAACATACATGATACCCGTTCTCCTTTTAAGAACAGGGTTCAAATAGAGTTCATCTTTCTGCCATTTCATTAAAAACTTAAATACAAATGTTTTTTAAAAGTAATTTAAATAGTTAGTCAACTCTTAAAACGTAAAGTTAACCATGAAGCAGTGGCAACAAAAGTTTCACTTCCTTTCAAATGAGAAAAGAAATGAGATTTTCGCAAGAGTTTTTCAAGAAAACAAACTGGAAATGGTTAAAGTTTGTCTGCCTACCAAAAGAGTTAAGACCGTTAATTTTTAAAATTGTCCACATTTACTAAAGATAAGTCTGTTTAATTATGTTGCTCAAAGGAATCAAAAGCACAACAGACAATTTATACTTTGCAATCCCTTTAGATTCAGGATGTGGCCACTTCGTCTCGCATGACAACCCTGGGCAGTCGGGCAAAACGACTTCAGGCCTCGATTCTGCAGCCCCTGGAGAACCTACAGAACGAAATACTTTACCATCTGACAGCATTGGAACTGCAAAGAGATCCTTGGGCGAAGCAGGTTAATCAGACGCTCAATCACTTGAAGAACATTCAAGGATATTTGGAGAACAAAGCTGGTGAGATCTGTCACAATCTGACACGCGTCTATACGGAGCGGTAAGTGGCCAATACTAGTGCACTACACACACACACATACAGTTGGACATGGCCAAGTTAATTGCACTGAAGTCTGAGTGATTCTGTATGGAGTACTCACAGTTGAATCAACACTCATTTCGTCTCGCCTGTGGCTGACCAGATTCAGTCCTTAGAACAAGTGTGTGAAAGGATGTGTGCTTGGTTTTGTATGTGATTGAAAGTGTGTTTTGTTTTTGCTTTTTCAACGACAGCACTATGGGTGATTTAGTGCTTTTTGGTTGTAAAAACAGTTTGGTTTTATTGGACTTGGATGAGTTCTTCAAGTTTGTCTTTTAATAAATGTGTAATGTGGAATTTTAATACTCCCTAAATTATGCATTATTTTTTCAGGTGTTATTTCAAAATAAGAATATTTCAATAGTATTTTTTTAAATATTTAGCAACTTTAACCTTCGAGAAAGTAAATTTACTATTTAAAAGTAAACTGAACATTTTAAAAGTCAATTGACAAAGTGTAGTTGGTGCGTATGTTTTGCAGTTACTCGTGGAGTACAAGGGTATACTGTAATCGTTGGAATGTATGTAGGTAACTTGGAGAAGGAGGCATGGCAGACACCATAATGTATATATATTCTCGATCAGAACCAATAGCCGAGTCAATATAGCCATGTCCGTCCTTCCGTCTGTTTTCCGTCCTATGCACAAAAGGATTTCAGAGAATGAGCTAGAATGAGATGAATGAGAATAAAGTAGGTGTAGTTTTTAAGGATATTTTGCGTTGAAACTTCCTAAATATTCGGAATTTTGAGTTCAAAACGGATCCAAAAATGCAAATTTTAATATATTTTATATTCCTTCGTTCAAATACAAAAAAAATCAACAATAAATTTTTTTTTCGATGAGCCTGTTTCAAGATTTATTGACTACCGCGAAGATCGTTTTTTTTTTTTTTGGGATACGGGACACGTGGTCTCAAAAAAAAATCTTAAATAACCAACGAAATGTGTGTCTATAAAACTGTTGCTGTTTAAATAAATTATATATTTATTTATTATAGTGGAAGTTAACAATAAATTATTAACCTACGTAAAGATGAGTACTGGCTGCCAGGTCTTAAACAAATTACTTCACTGTGAAGATAAGAGAAATTTGTTGGAAAAAGTGCTTATTTTCATGTTCTAAAACTCACTTAACCCCTTACTGACTTTCAAATATATTGTTCCTTTGTTTTAATAAACCCACAACCCAAAGGTACATATGCCATTAAAATAGGCAAAAATGCCCATGGTGGGACAGGCAAAGCAACGAAGCAACAAACAAGCAAACGATTCCAACTTCAGGATGCATAGTTTTGCAGTTTTATCAGATAATTGAAAGTCGTAATCGTTTGATTAAGTTTGCCAAGTGTCATGATTGCATTCCTCTTTCTTTCCGTGTAACCTTGTCTCTATTCCCTTAATCACCCATTCTCCACTGAAGTACAACTAGTTTTACGTACTTAAAAGTTAAACAACAAATACAATGAGTTCGAGTGTCTTTTGAGTTGCAACCACTCTCTTGTGAAACTAATAGATTCAATTGAATAATTTGTTGTTTCATGTCCTTGGCAGCCTGAAGACATATCTGACCAGCGGTCGAGCCACAATGGAGTCACAACTGGGGGATACCACAACCAAGTGTCGTCCATTTTACGACACATTTGATGCAAGTCGCATATTTCTCTGTCGCAATTTGGTTGACTTTGTGAACGGCCTTTGGTTCTTCGTCTTCCTAACACTGCTTCTTTGGGCCATTGGCACACCTGTCGGCCTCAATTTGATCACCATTCAGACACGACTCAATGTCATGCAGCGTGCTCAGAAGCGGCATAAGGGAAAGCAAAGAAGAAGCGACAGAAGCAGCGAGCGGGAGGAACGGGGTCAGTCCCGTGGACGCCAAAAGCAGCGCACGAGCAGTGCTGGAAAGCGGGATCAGCAACGGGATAGGAGCACCAGCAGCACGGCAAGGATACGACCACCACTGTGAGTAGCTAGAGAGTAGTAAACAACTAACTGTAAACTAGTACAAACAATGCTTGAGCTGAAACGATACTTCCCAAGTGAAGTTAAATTCCTAAGGATTATAGATTTTCAATTAATATGTAAGCCACGCCCATATCACCATATCATCATGGTCACATAAAGTATAGAAAGAACATGTGTTTTAAATTAAGTTAGATATTCAATCAAATTTTCATAGGTTAGGTTAGGTTCATGACATAGGTTAGGTTAGGTTAAGCCGGACGCTCTTCAAGAGAGCAGTGCATGGGCCATTTGGTGGAGGCGCGGAGGATATGTTACTTGTAATCTGACAGGATGCGAGCAAAGGGTAGCAGCTCTCCGGGTTCTCTTTTGGAGACATCCTTGAGTGAGTGTAGTAGTAGCGCTCCTGGACACGTTAGCCTAGTGCGGGCTGTGGCGGGACAGTGGCATAGTAGATGTTCTAGGGTTTTGTTGGTTTCTGGCTCTATGCGTTTCCTGCAGTTCGGTTATGCCTAACTTGATTGCATACGTAGTAATCCGTGGAAGGTGCAGTATGTACCGGCTGAGGTGAGTATTGTGATCGCTGCCCATTATAGTCATAATTTTCGGTGAAGAATTTTCGATATATTGGCCAAAATTTGTTATAATTATCTTGTGTTTCCAAGTCTTAGCTATTTAAGGTGTCTCAGAGTTATGAGAATGCTTTGGAATAAGTAAGGTGTCAATACGACTGCAGTGACTACAGCTTTTCTTGCAGAATATTAATGACACTTTCTCATAAATGAAAATTTGTATCTAAAAGGTTAATATAAAAGTAATTTTAATTTGAAAGATAAATCAGATTAAGTTTTTGTCAATAAGAAAAGCAACAATTTCAATCCACAGACGACGCACCGCCACCGAGGAGACCTTGGACTTGGCTGACGAGGACTCGACACCATCGAGACAAGGGCAGCATCAGCAGCAACAGAGATGGCAGGAGTCCGAACAGCGTGAACTGGAGCGGGAGCGAGTGAGAGATCGGGAGCGAGATCGTGATCGTGAGCAGCGCAGCCGGGAGCGTGAGCTGAGCCGGGGACGTGAAATTGCGACCATCAATACTCCGGTTCGAAGTCGCCAGCAGCTGTGAGTACATCGTTCCAGGCAAACTTTGTTTAGCAGCTTCGGTTTCACCAGCTTCATCTCATCACATTTCATCTCTGAAATCCCAATTAGGCGTCGATCAGATCTCATGCCCGAGGATGACAATTGGGGTTCATCCAGTGCACCAAGTAGAGCCAACTCCAATGAACGCGAGAGCAGTCAGTCTAGAAAGATAATCAACATTTGGCAGTCCAGAAACAAGGGCAAGCCAACACTGTAAGTCTAGCGAAGGACCCTGCCCCATAACGCCCAAAGAATACCCACCCCCTGACCACTGATCTCTGTTCTCTGTCAATCTCAGTCACCGACAGGGTACCGAAGAGCTAGACTTTGAGGACGAACAGCCACAGGACAGTGGCTGGCGAGCCAGGAACAGCGCCAGCCCCGACCAAAGACAGTACGACAGTCGTCGTCCGGAGAACAGAACCCAACCGCGTACTAAGCCAAAGTTGTAAGTGTTCTCAAGACCCGAACCTTCTATGCCCCTGCAGTTAGCCTTTAAATGACTCGACTCTCCGTTTAAGACGTAGTACCAACGTGGACAGAGCCAGCAGCCAAGTGGCTCGTCGTCCGGTTACGCCCGTTCTGACCGTCAATCCAGATGTACCCGCCGCCGTACCTATGCCCCGAACGCCGATGCGTTTAAGGAGCAAGGTCTCGTTAACAGCCCGCGCCATGGATGACATTGTCAACAAGCGGAATCAGCGCCTGTGAGTCTGAGCAAAGCCCCAAGTCCCCAGTCACAGGCCCCTAGAGAAGTTAGTTGACAGGAGAGCATGTCTTCAAATGTCATTCCCATCAAGCTATTCATCCACGCCGATTTGACCCTTAAAACTGATAAATAAGACCAGTTAAGGCAAGTTATGTCAAATCTGTGAATAAAGGAATAAGGTCTGCAATTTAGATTAACTCTAATTTCATTCTTGCTCGGGTAAAAGAAAATTATTTCCTAACACTAATTTTTCAAAATTAAGTTCAGTTTTTTATATAAAATATACATAAATAAAAAAGTATATGTATATCAGAGAGTTGTTTCCACTCATTCTGATTTTATTAGATTTTATAATTTAACACTTTTTTAATGCCTGCAAGTTCTGTTCGTTCCTTTGACGCCATATCGACTGACTCCCGAAACGGGGTCTCTATATTTATACCCCGTACTCTAAAAAAGAGTAGAGGGGTCTATTATGATTTTTTCAGAAGCGAAGTGTGCGTAACAGGCAGAAGGAATCGTTTCCGACCCCATGAAGTATAAACATTCTTGATCAGCCTCAACAGCCGAGTCGATATAGCGATGTCCGTCTATCTGTCTTACTATCTTCGTCTTACGACCAGACCTTACTGAACATCAGCATCCATCCCTTTCTCTCTGTCGTCGTGCATTAAGCTACACCTGTATTTGTGTCGCCACCGAAAAATATATGCACACGTACTATGGTCATACGAATCCCTTATTTTGGAATCATTACAATGGGAAATTAAGCTTACTCTGCATATACATAAATTCGATTTCTATTCAGTAGAAGTTATGTATGCTGATTTCCCAAGCCCTTTTTTATATTTTGTAAGATCGGCTTTATGAACTTGGCTCTACGTAATGAATATATTAATAACCTTTTAAAATAGATCTTGCTTTAAAATGGTCTTGACAGTTTCAGACCTCTAAGTCTTGTTAAACTGGTCTTATTTAAGTTGTGCTTTAAGTCTATGTATGCTATCTCTATACCACACTCTAAGCATAAACCTATCAGTTAACCATCTTCATATAACTTTCCTTAGCCAACGCACTGGTACCGATGAGTTTGATCTGGATGAGAGCGATACCTACGGTACTGGAGCCCACCTAGACGCGGAAGCTGTCGCTGCGTAAGTGTACAAATATTTATGAACTTTGGGAAATTTGTTTAATTTTGATATTGTCTACTACAGAGCACGACGCACTCCGCCCCGCGGCGCTCCACCGCCACCACCTCCGCCGGCAGCTGGGATGAACAGGTTCTACCAACGTTATTGAACATTTATCGAATGAGTTTTGCTTTTTGATTTCTTTTGATTTTTGATTTGTAATCGAATAATGTGCTCTTGACAAGATTACCAATTCAAAACACACACAAATTCTTATGTGTTCACAGCGACAAAGTCTATATATTCTGAACTTAACTTTTTTTTTCGTACCGCCACCGATATCAAATAATTCCCAATCGAATGGAGTAGAGAGCGCTCTGTCCGCTGGAACGAAGAGGAGGACTTTGTCTTCGAGGATGCTGATTCACCGATACAAAAAAGCCATTGATGTCCCATCACTGCACCCAGTTAACCTTAAGAAACATAATTTGTTTTGTATTTGGATTACAATATCTTAGAGTTCGTATGATAACAGTAGTCTAGTCGTAGAATTCTAGCATCAAGCGATTCAATATTTCTTAAGCATTTAATGTTGCAACCAAATCACAAATAAAGCATACAGCAACAAATCATATAAACCAGACGACGGAAAGTGATTTATTTTATATAATTTTCTAGTCTAGAAATTGAGTTATGAATAAAACAGGTAGGCTAGGCGGCAGTTTATGACCACCTTTTGCATCCTACACACATTAATCTACTTTTATACCCTGTACTTAAAAAGAGTAGATGGGTCGCTTAAGTGTGTCAAAAAGTAAATGTGAGTAACAGGTAGAAGAAGGCGTTTCGGAGCCTATAAAGTATATATATTCTTGACCCTCAACAGTCAAGTCGATAAAGCGAGCCACCAAATTGGAACTGAAAGTCGGTGAACAGATGAAGAATATTCCAAATCGACTTTTTTATGGCAACATAACTAGGTAAATGATAGAACTACCTTTACCACATTTACACATTATGAATACGGTACCATTGTTAATATCCTCAACAAGTTTAACCCGGATCAGATAACTATAGACTATAGCTCCCGTAGGACAAATCGGTCAAAAATGGAAAAGTTTGTATGAAAACATGTACTATTAGTTGTTCTATTGTATCCAAATTTACACTTTGTAAATATGTATATATATGTTACATATTATGGTTCTAACTATCCTCAAAAGGTTTAGTTCAGATCGGTCAGCTATATCCAATAGGTCCCATAAGAAAAATCGGTCGAAAATATCTTATTTGTAAGGAAACTGCGAAGTAGAATGAGTACAGAGTCTTTTACAGCCGGTTCGCTCGACTGTTGCCTTTCCTAAATGTTTTAAACTAACCTAATATTATGCTACGACTTGCAGACAGCTAGTAAGGTTTATCGCTGGAATTCTGAATCTTATGAGGAGTAAAATTGCATTTAAGTTTTGTCTACGCGTTGAGTGGACATTTTATTCAGTGTTCGGTTGATCGAATTGGATGAGTTATTTAGAAATTACCGGGTCAAACTGTTTACTTCTTCTTCAGGAAGGGGCTGACGATGGCTGGAGCAGCATAGGTGGTCACGGGAGCAGTGTAAGCAGATGCGGCATAAGTAGCCACAGGAGCAGTGTACGCTGGAGCGGCATAGGTGGAGTAAGCTGGAGCAGCAGCAGCATAGGTGGAGTAAGCTGGAGCAGCAGCGGCATAGGTGGAGTAGGCAGCGGGGATAGCGGCAGCCGAGTAGGTGGTCACTGGAGCAGCAGCATAAGTGGCAGCGTAGCTAGGGGCGGCAGCATAGGTGGTGGCAGCAAAAGCTGGAGCAGCGGCATAAGTAGCCACGGGGGATGCAATGAAGCCAGCCTGGGCGACGGCAACAAAGAGAGCAAAGCAGATGAGGAACTGTAAGGAAGGACATGCAAGATTAGAGAACAAGAAGAATCTTTTTGAGAGGATCACACTCACCTTCATATTGTTTGATTTGGTTGCTTGACTTGAGTTCAGCGACTGATGCTTTTGGCCAATTAACTCGACGGTTTTATAGCCAAATTGTCAACTGCCAATTGTCAATTGTCAACTGGCAATTGGCAATTGCTCTTGGCTTACTTGTCGACGCCCTCAAACGAGTTTACGGCTTAAGCCAGCTCCAAATAATAAACTGAATTAGAACACAATGATAAATGCTATACACACATAGATTGTGTTCCTCTTGTTTTCTAGATCTCATGATTTTATGCCCCGTAACGTTCAATGAACGCGGATGCCGCGCCTTGTACAGAACGCCAGGTCCAAATGTTTGCGAGCCGACTTCACGGCGTGTCAAATGGATTAATAATAATAAGTATCCCCCTCCCACTTCGCACCCTCCGCCGTCTACGGTGACAACTGAAATTTATACAATAAATATTATCAGTGGTGGTTTGACAGAGAATTGGATTTCTTTTTAAATAAAATAAATAATTCCATACTTGATTCATCTAAAACATTTAAAATATACGATTAAATGGAGATCTGTACTTTAATTATTTTATATTAATAGTTAATTTAAGTCTTAATTTAATCCATATTAAATTATTAAAGTCTGCGAAAATAAATAATAAAGAAGCAATCTAAACCATTAATTCTGTGAATAAATATATTTATGATAAATATATATAAATATCAAGTATTTAACAGTTTATCAATTATACTATCGAGCATAGTTTGACAGAGAATTTAATTTCTATTTAAATAAAATAAATTATTCTATACTGGATCCATAAACTATATTTAAAATATTCATTTCAATGGAGTTCAATACTTTATTTATTTTAAATTAATAGTCAATTTAAGTCTTACTTTGATACAATTTAGTCATTATTAAAGTCTGCGAAAATAAATTAAAAAGTACTAATTAATCTGTTATTTTTGTTAAAAAATATCTTTATGATAAATAAATAAATATCAAGTATTTAACAATTTATCATTATCTATCGAGCACAGTTTGACAGAGAATTTGATTTCTTTTTAAAATAAATATCAAATAATCATCTACAATGTTTTAAATATTCGTTTAAATGGAGTTCCGTCTTTATTTATTTTAAATTATTAGTTAACTTAAATCTTAATTAAATCCAATTTAAATTATAAGTCATTCATTGGAGACAGCTTAAAGTCTTTGCAAATAAATTTAAAAAATAACAAACTAAACTGTTAATTTTGTGAATAAATATATTTATGATAAATACATACATATAATGAAGGTATTTAAAAATTACATAAATTATTGAAAATGCTATCGGATACAGTTTGACAGAGAAATGGATTACGCAATATCTGACATGAACTATAATATCTTAATATTAAGTTAAGTTAAGCCATTCATCGTCTTCGTTGACAACAATCAATAAATATAAACAATTAACTATATAGCTAATCCATAAACAATGTCTAATAAAACTAAAACTTATTTATTTTTAAGTACATACATTAATAATTTTATTGAATAGCTAAGAGGTTTATTATTAAAATACTAATAGCTCAACAAAAATAGATTTAATTTAATCTAAGACATTTAATGAGTACTTTCTTTCACAGAAGAAAAAGAACATGAGTAATTTTGATTTAAGCTGGAATGTCATCGTTGAAATGGATTTGTGCAGTTTAAAGATATAAAGATACTTTGGTGACTAGAATAAAATAGCAGGTATTGGATGCTCGACCTAATGCTTAGCTTAATCTTTAGTATAAGACACACTTCGGACAGGAATTGTGAACCCAGTAATTCCCCCTTCATTACGCTGAAGATTCGGGCAATGGCTTCGCTGGTTTGGTGTCCAGATCCAGCGAATATGTCTCCTGTCGCGGCTGTTTGCGCCGAACATCAATCTCATAGAGTGCCAGGCCAAACTGATGCACAATGGAGCTGAACTGACGGGTCAGATAGGACAAACTCAATGTTGGTAACTGCTCCACGGCACACGTGCCGCGCAGATCGTCATGTGTCCAATGGGGTGCATCCACATCGCAAGGATGACGACCCTGCAGCCGGGGAAAGGCCTCCGTGGACAGATGTGGATAGAATACTGACAGTAGCTCAAAATGCAGGTAGCTGCTGGCGTTGGAGCGCTGCAGTGCCTCGTGCAGTTCGCCACTGAGTGAAGCGGGCAGAGCCAGGTACAGTTTATAGCGTAAACGGTTGACTCCGTTCCGCTTGACCTCACAGTTGCCCGAGATGAGCTTCACCTTATGCATGAGCGTGTCCAGTGGCATTCCACCATATTCATACAAGAAGAAGTCTCGCTGGTAGCGGTACCGTTGATGTGTCCGTGGATTAAAGTGCAGCACTCGAGAGCTGGGCACGTTGACCAGATGCAAAGGTAGGTTGTACGTGTGAGAGGTGAGCAGGTGTATGTGGGTCGCCGTGGGCTTTGTGGCCATCACATGAGACATCCGTTGAGCCAGTGGAAAGATGCCCGCCTGATGAATGAAGCCAAAAAAGAGAGTCAAGACCACATTACACACATACCAGATACGCAGAAGATGCGGAGCTGATGCTTTGCTGCACAAGATTCGAGCGTAGAGCCAGCGGAGCAGTGGGTGCTGCGTTTGGAATGGGTATGTGGAGCTGAATCCGGTCACCAGCTTGGGTGCATGCAGCAGCAGCAAGGGGAATGTGAGGGGCAGCAAGAAGCGTGGCTCCTGGTGATTGATGAGCGACAGAAAGAAAAGCGGTACGAAGATAGCTCCCGACATCAGCGATACAATGCTCTGGAAGCGTGGTAAGAGCTGATACTCCGCGCAAAAGAACCGCAAAAGCAACTGGGCAAAGGCCACCAGTGCTGCGAGTCCGAGTACATTGAAGAGCAACGGCATGTTGACCAGCAGATGGACGTAGCACGGATGCACGCCGTGGGTAGCCGTCTGAGCCGAGTCAAGATTGTATTTGATGAAATTCCAGGGCGTAAACACAAAGTTGTCAATGCCCAAATGGAGCATGTGCAGCTCTCCCACAGTCAAGTGCTGGTAGTACAATGAGTCACAGAAGATGAACACTAGGAGCGCCGGCAAAGCACACAAACAGAATAGTCCAATTCTCAGATTGAAGTCCCGGAAGCTAACACTCCGTGTTCCCATGCCACGGAGCAGCCAAAAGAATACCATTGGGGCGCCAAAGAGCAGGAACGTGGGACGGTTGAAGACACCGGCCACACAAATGCTGGACATGGCGAACAAATGCTGCAGATTGTGTGCCGGTAAAGCGTTCTTTAGTTTCCATATTTTCACGCGCTCACTTATGGACGCAGCCTTGTCGTATTTCTCCTCCAGGTACTCCTTCTTGTAGACCACGGTATTCGTCTTCAGCATACTCTCGGCCACCAGCCAGAGCAACCAGGAACACATGGCCAACTCCAGGGTATTGGAAAATGTGCGTGTGCCAAAAACTAGCAGCACCCAGCTGCTGCCCAATGCTAAAAGACGAATCTCATGCCGTAGCCCATAGAGCCTGCAAATGCGGAACAGGCACCAGTCGTTGCTGTACGAGATCAGCGTGTAAATTAGACGGGGAAACACCAAGTAGGCGTAGCTATTAATCAGCTCCACTTGCCACCAATTGCGCGCATACAACGCTGCAAATTCGTAAAAACTCCAAGGAACTCGAAGAAGCGCCCAAGGGAGCGTAATGCTCCGTACCGGCATAGTGTTGTTGAACTCCCAAGTGCGAGTATGTTCCAATCGAAAGTGGTCACCTTGGCGTAATTGAAAGCGATTAAAGATAAAACTCCGCTACAAAACTCCGATATAATCAACTTTACTTACCCGTCATTACCTCCACGCTCTGGAAAAACTCATCTGGATGAACGTAGCCCAATTGGGGCACAAAAACTAGCACTAAGCGTAGCAGTGCGAAGAAGAAGTAGGTGTTCAATTGTCTAGCAGTAGGGGAACCTTTCTCCCACAACTGAGAGAAGTGTCTGGTAATACGCATTATTACCAATTTTTAACAAAATTAAACAAAACCCAGTTTGTTTACAAAATGCAACTACACAAGTTTCAAACAGTCTGGCAGCCCCTGCGACTGTTTGTCGATACTATTTGGCAAGAAAATATCGAACCACTTTTTCTGTTCTGCTCAAAATGGCTCTGTTAAGTTTAACATGAACTGTTAATTTTACATACAGTTTGGAAGCCACTGCAAATTGGCGCCCCAATTCGAATTGTAATGTAATTTGTGCAATTAAAAACTACTTGTGTGTGTGTGGCAAGCATACTCAGCAATAGCGTTTGCATTTAATTACAACAACTACTCGGAGGCAGCGAGTCTTCATTGAGCCACCTTCACGCAGATGACGTATATAAGTTGTTTGTGGTCGTGAACGCTGCCTAGGAAATTCTATATCGGATTACTTTTATATAAGTTTCGGGGAGTGTAATAGCTCTTTAACATACAGACTGAACGGCACAGACGATGACGCGGCAAATCTTGGTACAAGTGCCACACTCGTTGAATAAGTCGTGCTCAAAGTATTAAAACTGCGCTCTTAATGCCCATTGACAGATACGATGTCTAATCGCAGCCCACATCAAGATCAACAGCAAAACAACAGCAGCGTCGCAAACGGCGTTCTTTAGAAGGGTGGTACATACAAAAGATTGTGCTGTTACTTAGCAGAGAGCATGAAAACACAGCGAGCCTGACGTCACTAGCTTAGCTTGCTCAGTGCTTGTGTGGATCCAAGTTGTGTTCCCCTGTAACTGTGACGTAAGCAGCGGGGAGCGTAATTGCGAGTGCGAAAATGGTGTGTAATCTGTCGTGTCTTCCACTTTGGATCTCACCTACCTCAACCACATAAAACGTGTGCTGCACTGATCGCACACAATCAGTATACCTCAGTTACCGCCTCCGACGTCGTCGCTCTGTGTCACGCCGCCCTCACCCCCTTGTCTAAGAACTCAATACTAATTAAAGTGATTTGCATACAGCTTGAACTGAACTAATTTAAGAATCTTTGCGCGTGTTCTCAATATCTACTAATGGATAATTAAACTTTATACAAAAATTTGCGTTGTCATAAATCAAAGAAGTTTCAAGTGAGTTATAAACACAATAATTAACAAAAAGGCATGTGATAAATATACTTAATTCTGAAATTAAATATAAAAATGCAGTGCGCTTGTTAATGGAATGGGATAAAAGTAACACTTTTATCAATAATTTAGTCAAACGATTAGCAATTTTCTAGAAATCATTTACTTTTGTTGTTAGTTCATTAACATGTAAATTTATGGTAGACAGCGTTAAAGTGAGATTTCCACTCACACACGCACACACACTAACACACACACACCACCTCCTTCTGAATCAATTGTGGCAAGCAACAGTTTGTCGCAATTTAAGTTACAGTTCCCACCTGTCCAGTTCAGGCCTTAAGTACCACAAAGCGCGTATATTTAACCGACATTCGACGGGGACTCGGCTCGATCGTCGGTGCTCGTCCTGGCGACACGAAGCCTTCTTGGCCTGTTTGCCACGCGTATAAAAGGAGGCGCCACGCTTGCCACTTCAACAGTTGCCACAGCGAAGCGGCGCGCGCCACTCAAACTGATATCAAAGAGTTTAAGTAAAAATATTTAATTTATTGTATTATTTTATAAAGTGAGTACTGAAAAGTAAACTGTTACATTATGGTGCGCTCAAAACGGTTACCAATTTTATAAAGTGTATAAAAAGTGTTAACAAATATAAAAAAGTTCTTAAGCGAAACGAAGGTGAGACTCCAAAAATTTAACTACCTTTCAAAAGCAGTTATATGCGCCCACAATTTCAGTGGCAGATTTAATTTGTATCTTAAAATAATTTAATTTTACAGTATGCACAAAAACAAATATTTTTAAATTTAACGGATTGACAATATTTAAAACTAAAAGAAACCCATTTATTTTATTTTTTTATATATTTTTTATATGTTTTTACACATAGAAAATAAAATATTTGTATTTTTAACATACTGGAAATATTTAAAACAAAATCAAAATTAATTTAAAACATATCAAAATAGTTAGAGCAAAAAAAATATTTTAATTCATAACTTGCTTGAATCACCAAAAACAATATCAAGCTATTTAAAATGTAATATGTTTGAAAATTGTTAAAACAAAAAAAATATTTTATACTTTTAACATACTGGAATTTAAACCAAATCAAAAATATATTTTAAGTCTAAACATATCGAAATTGGTTAAAACCAAATGTTATTATTTTAATATACTGGAAACAATTAATACAAAATTCAAATATTTGCAAACTTAAATTTATTAATTTTAGAAATGGTTAAAACAAAAAAAGAATATTTTTTTTTTTACTTTTTACATGATGGAAATAATTAAAACAAAATCAAGATTTTTTAAGTTTAACCATATCGAAATGGTTAAAACCAAAAAAAAAATATTTTAACTTTTATCGTACTGGAAATTATTAATACAAAATTTAAATATTATAGAAATGGTGAAAACAAACAAGAATATATTTGGAATAATTACATTTCAAAATTAGTTACAAGTAATTGAACTGTTTTTCTTGGCTGTGTTCTTGGTTTCACAAGTAATAAACAATTTCTTGCTTTTTGCCCTTTTATATAAATCAAAACAAAAATTAAACCAGAAATTGTTTATAGAGCCAACATCGTTTTAAATTCTCAATACCCTATCACATAACTCCGCAATCTTCGACATGTTCTCGACGAGTGGAAATTAATTTGCAATTCGCATGTGTAATTTTTCCGTATCTGAAAGTGACTTTTGATTACTTTGAATTTTTAATTTACGTTCTGTTGTTTGTCGTCTCAACAGCATTTCCAAAGAGGCAAGTAGACACAATCTTGGCTCTCATATTGTCTCTATTGCGATTGCGACAGGTGTTGAGCATGTTGGCCATTAAATTGTAATTAAAAGTCAACGGCAAATAGATATATTATTGCTTATCAGGTGGAAACATCTTAAATAATACTCGTATCAATTCAGTTGTTCATAAACCTGAATATGTCTCTAAATAAATATTGCCAGCTGTAGTCAGTTTAAATCGCTGCAATCAAAACAAACATCAAAAGTAACATTTCAATACACAATAGTTTAAAGCAGAAAAAAAAAATGAAAACCACAAAAAATGGCCGCCGGGGGCTGTGTAACTGTAACTGATAAAAGCCAAACAATATCCATACACGATACATGTAGCCATGTATCCACACGCACATAAGAGCCCATAAGGATTCACAACATTGACATTGAGCGTCGTCAATTTGGTCAAAAGAGAGAGTGCAGCGAAGCGCACCAATTGGCTGCCGTTGGCCAACGCGTTTTGGCCCACTTGCTGAGCCATAGATTACCAGACAAAGGACACCTCTGGGAATCCAATGCGACCGACAAAACAAATACATTTTGCCCATATGTGCGTACGCCTATATCTGCTAGGTGCACTCAGTTTCTGCTTCAGATTAAATTGAAAACGGTGTTCGAAATGAAGTCACAGTTTTTCAAATACAATAATGTGTAAAATATATGTAAATAAATTTATATGAATTTTAAACTATTAATTTTATTTGTGAAACTTAAAAAAACATTTTTCAATCTACTTTGTAAAAAATAAATATTTTTAATAACTAATTCAGGAAATCATCAGATTCTTTAACAACGAAATATTTCTTATAGAACATACAACTATACATTTCTATGGTCAAATTTTATTTATTTAATATCAGACTATGGGCAGTCGACACAAAAAGAACAATAAATTAACTTTAATATTAATTAAAATCATAAGATATTTTTCAATTAGTTTAAATTATAACTAATTTTATTGATAAACATAGTTAAAAACCTGAATACTGAAGAAAAACCCATTTAGTCAATTTTAATATTCTTAGTGGTCTTAAGATTATTGGAATTAGTTTTATAATATTATGGTAAAAGTCAGTTGTGTGCAAAATCAGTGGAGAATAAAATATAAACTAAAATTTATTATTGATTGTAAAAGAACTGATGTGAAATAGGCTACTTTAAAAATGGTAATGTGTTTTAAAAGATTAAGTTAGCAAATTTAAAACTTAAAATTCTTTGTGGACACTCCTCCCAAATAGAATTATTTCAGACACATAAAACCGTTTTTAAAATGTTTCTAAATTTAATTTTTAATTTTTTACTAACTTGATACACCCCAATGCCGTGTTATGTCTACAAATAATTTCTTTCAAGTACACGTAACTTCGCCGAGGGCAAAGTCAGTTACATTTTTTTCTGCGTGTGTACAACAATTGGGAGGAGTCTCATTAAAATGTCCTTTATGTGCAGCGATTGAAACAACGTGTAATCCTTTTAATCGTTTTCAGTTAATGACAATCGCAAGGTCAGCTGCAGTCTCAAGGTCAGAAGTTTCGGTCAGCATGTAAACGGGGGCAGCGAAATGCAATTTTCCACTCACAGACGACGCTAGAGGAGGCCGGAAAAGCGGACAGAAAAGCAGAGCGAGTGAGGAAGGGAGAGAAAGAGCGCGGAAGCCCGAGATTGGCTCTTGGCTCTGGCTCTGGCACAGTCGCAAACGTATCCCGTGGCCAAGGGCAGTGTACGGCTGGCAAGGCTAAAGCCGCTTGTGCCGCGATCGGCGTACTCGGCCCCGACGGCCCCACAATTGGCAGAATCAGAGACTCGAACGTTTGGCATCAACATGGATCGCAGTAGCAGCAAAAACAATAGCTCCGAGTTTGGCCACAATGCGGCGGCATCGAGTGGCTCAACGGCAACGGCCACGCCTTGGGGCAACAACAAGGAGTCGCCCAACAACGAGGACGACTCCAATGAAGACGACGGCGACACTGCCTCACCAGCCAAGGTAACCGATCCGTTGGCGCCACGTCTTACAAACAATGAGGCAAGTAGCACAGCACTTTACTTCCGTTTCCATTATCATTTTCCTTCATTTCCGTTTCCCTTTGATCGAACTTTATGTTTTCTTCGCGGATTTAGAGAATCTTGGTCGTTTCCGTGACGGAACGTCAGCGGGAGACTTGGGGCCAAAAGGCCGAGTTCCTTTTAGCCGTCATCGGCTTTGCTGTGGACTTGGGCAACGTCTGGCGATTTCCCTACATCTGCTACCAAAATGGCGGTGGTGCCTTCCTGGTTCCCTACTGTCTATTCCTCATCTTTGGCGGCTTGCCTCTGTTCTATATGGAACTGGCTTTGGGACAGTTTCATCGCTGCGGTTGTCTCAGCATCTGGAAGCGCATTTGTCCCGCTCTGAAAGGTAAGTTGAGCAAGGGTGAATAAATGTAAAGACATTTTAACTAAATGGGGTTCAAATTTATGATTTTTCTTTTGAATTTGTTATAAAAAATTTGTGATTTCTTAAATTTATCTAGTAATTTTTGGTGAAATTATTCGATTCTAGTAAAATTTTATGATGAGAAAGATACAACAATTGAAATTAATTACAATGAAAGCTCCCTTGGCCGGACAGCCACGGTACCAGTACTATTGTCCGCCCAAGGGAGATGACTGCCTAAGAAAACGGATTTTGTATGAAAATCATGCTTAAAAACTATAGAACTTTTCCGGCTAAGGGAGCTGTACGCCTGAGGGAGCTGTCCGCGAATAGAGTTTACACTGTACTTTGTGAATATTTTCTTAACTTGAGTCTGCTCTAAATGTTTATAATTATTTTAGCTCTAACAAAAAAATTTGTTTAAGTCTGGGGTTTAAAATAAAAGTTTACGAAGCATTTGTTGCACGAATGAGGGAACCACGGAAAACCTAGTCCAGAAAAGTGCTGTAAGAGCTTTAGATAATATGGTAATAGATATAAAAATATAGATGATTTCATGTCTGACCGGATTATACATTTTTTCTGTTTATTCGTACCATTAAATTTACATCAAAGTTACCTGAAGGCAGCCTGATTTCGCTACCTGTTTTTCGTGTTTACAGCGGCCGTAAAAGCAGCTAAATGAATCACAAATATTGAATAAAAATCAGAAAAAATAATCATTAAAATGTAATTGCTTATTGAAATCTATTAGGCAGGCAATAAACGTTTAATATTTACAAAGCCGACTGCCTGCAGCGCAGTGTAAATTTATTTATATGCAGACAGTTTAAATATTACGTATACGCTCACATGATGGAGTCGTTTTTTAAGGGGGTATGTATAATGCTTCACGTTGAGTGCTCGTTTCTGATGCCTTGGCAGTGATAATAAGCGAAACGAATCTATCTCATAACTCGGTTTATTTGGAGTTGGGTCACCCGCATCCACTGCTCAACAAATGTCTCCAAAAGTTGCTCTGATTTTCATTGTTTTGCTGCTGTTGCTGCTCTGGTGTTGAGGACATTATCAGTTGACCTCAAAAGGATACACGCAGCTGGCCGAGATAAGGCCAACTGAAAATATGGCAACAATTAAAGCCGCATTCAAGGCAAATTTGTTTTTGAATAGCAGGCAAATCAGTCGCAGCATAAACTCGTAATTAAATTGTCGACAAGGCGGCTGCTAAAATTGACTTATCTCGATAGGAGTACAGAGCAGAGGAAGGAGCAGTGTATAGAGTCTCAAAGTTTGTGTATCAAGTTGATAATTTCATTAAATGGCAAACAAAATGCGTTCAGCTATACTTTTGGTGTATCTGTTCCCATGTTGCACAAGTAGATTTATTCTGTGGCTCAAAAGCGCTTTAAACTTGGCCCACAACTTGCACTGGGTTTTCTTCATTTTGCTGAGTCAGTGCCCATGTCCTTCTCCTTCCCCTTCCCCATCCCCTTCCGCCTTAGCTCAACAGCAAACATCACTTTGTGGCAGTCATCATTTGCTCAACAAGTGTTTGCTCTCGGAGAAAACCTTTGCGCCAACTTTCTGCCAAGCGATTAAAATGAATAGCAGTCGGAGCAAGTAAAAGAAAATGCGAATTTTTCTTCTACTCCCACTCGTATCTGTATCTTTGTGCTACAGGGTAAAGCGGAACTGCAAAACCGACTTGAAATCACGTGACGTGTCTTATTGGCATCATCATGAGTAACTGTGGCAAAAGTAGAGAGTGGGACAGGTGTGTGATTGCTCGGATTTGGACGCCTCCAAAGACATCTCAGTTATTCCTTCCTCTGACTGTCCGTCGCTGCGTCCGTGACAATAAGAAAAAATGTATAAAATGTCACGTGGGAATTTTTCGAGTTGATGATTTCTCTCATAGCTATCAATCAGAGATTGGCATTCCCACGTTGCACACACACAGCCACATACACAAAGCTAAATAGACTCACACTCAAACACACTCACAGATAGCTCTACACTTTAAGTTTACCTGTTGATGGACATATCTTCCCTGATCTTTAAACTCTTTCAGGCTTATGGTTTTCGAACTCCAAGAACTTACTGACTCTTATCAAAGTCACATCCCCTCTTAATCTCAACTACAAAGCCCCGTCGTAGAAGTGTTGCATACTTTTAGGAGCTAATGCTGTTTATAAACTTCATCCAGCTATGTTTTCCTCAAATCTTATTAGTTCTCAGTGGACAAATTCCTCAACTTATACAACAATCTGTCTGCTGTTATCCCTCTCTTCCTCAGGTGTTGGGTATGCCATCTGCCTGATCGACATCTACATGGGCATGTACTACAACACGATCATAGGCTGGGCCGTGTACTACCTGTTTGCCTCGTTTACCTCAAAGTTGCCATGGACATCCTGTGACAATCCGTGGAACACACAAAGATGTATGCCAGTCACCAGCGAGAACTTCACTGAGTTGGCCACATCGCCAGCCAAGGAGTTTTTCGAGTAAGATACAAGTTTGTACTTATAGCTAAGAATTAACGCTGATCTCGGACGTATCCATGATGCAGGCGTAGAGTGTTGGAGAGTTACAAGAGCGACGGGTTGGACTTTATGGGACCAGTTAAGCCCACACTGGCCCTCTGCGTCTTTGGCGTCTTCGTGCTCGTCTATTTCTCGCTGTGGAAGGGCGTGCGTAGTGCCGGCAAGGTCGTCTGGGTCACTGCCCTGGCGCCTTATGTAGTGCTCATCATATTGCTGGTGCGAGGAGTTTCGCTGCCCGGTGCCGACGAGGGTATTAAGTATTACCTGACCCCGGAGTGGCATAAGCTGAAGAACTCTAAGGTGTGGATAGATGCGGCCTCGCAAATCTTCTTTTCCCTGGGTCCTGGCTTCGGAACACTCTTGGCCCTGTCAAGCTATAACAAGTTTAACAACAATTGCTATCGTGATGCACTGATAACCAGTAGCATTAATTGTCTGACCAGTTTCTTGGCAGGATTTGTAATCTTCTCGGTACTGGGGTAAGTTTGACTTCAATCGCTTAGAGGTTTATATTTCTATATTCACACTCTTAACAGCTACATGGCCTATGTGCAGAAGACGTCTATTGATAAGGTGGGCCTGGAGGGGCCGGGTCTGGTCTTCATTGTCTACCCGGAGGCCATTGCCACGATGAGCGGCTCTGTCTTCTGGAGCATCATTTTCTTCCTGATGCTCATCACTCTGGGACTAGATAGCACCTTTGGCGGTCTGGAGGCCATGATAACGGCGCTGTGTGACGAGTATCCTCGTGCTATTGGTCGTCGACGGGAGCTCTTTGTACTGCTCCTGCTCGCCTTCATTTTCCTCTGTGCTCTGCCCACGATGACCTATGTGAGTAACCATTTCCCTGTTCATCTTGGCTTATCTTTCAGCTGGCGTGATTCGTTTAATTAACTGTTAAGTATTGTGAGGGGGTGGAAACGGGGGTGACTACTCCATATGTATGGCTCATTAAACGCAGCACATGGAACATGACTTGCGATTGTCTAGGGAACTGGCACCCAGGACGACCTAGGATCTGTTTAAATATGCCAGTTTAGTTGAGGCAAAAAACGATGGATTGCCATGTTAAGTGCTTTTTATCGTTCCTTCAGTTAATCTCACATACTTACTCAACTCAGTCAAGTAGGTACTTCTCCCCACTGCCCACTCATTCCCTTCCTCCCCTTCCCCTTTCCCGGCCATCAACATTTCTGGTTTCTTGTGCATTTTTATCACCTGTCAGTTGGTCGCTCGGTCACTTGTTTGCTTTGGCCAAGACAAGCAGCACACACACCACACACACACACACACACACACTCACACACACTCACACACACCACAAAATTGCCATTGGCTTTTGTGCGTTGTTATTGCTATTGGCCAAACACTTGACGGCCAGGTTAGCCACCCATTTACCACTTTGTCTGATTACATTTGAAATTGTAATTTAGTATCTTCTATCTATATTTCACTCCGCCTTCGACTCCGACTCCGACTCGGGCCACTCAGCCTCGTCTATCGGTCAATGGATCAAGATATTCCACTTCTAAGTATTTCTATGCTTACCTTAACCGGGAATTATGCGCTGCATCATTAATCACCCACAGCCTGGACAGGTGCATCCACCTTTCTGGGCTCGTCATCAAACAAAGGGGCAACAATTATAACGGTTTTCTAAAAGGCAAACCTTTTGGACATTTTATTCTAAAATTATACACAATTATTCATCGATAATTGATTTTTAGGGAAACATAATCAGAGGTGAAACATTAAAATTAATTAGAAATGTAATGTGCTTTTCTAAATTATTAAAATTAAAAGCTTAGTATAATAGCTATTTGTATAATAAAAAATATAAAAATAAAATACACTATCATCGTTTTGAAAATTTATAGGTTGATACTTGAGGCTATCTGGATGGGTAATTTTTTGGTTTTTCACAAACCTTCCCACTTATGTTCGATCAACTTTCTTTCTTTTAAGACCCCGTAATCTAAAATAGAGTAGTGGGGTCTATTAAGTTTGTCAGAAGCAAAATGTGCGTAACAGGCAGAAGAAGGCGTGGCCGGCCCTACAAAGAATATATGTATATTCTTGATCAGCATCTGTCTGTCTGCCTTTCCTCACCAATTTTGAACCGGATCGGACTTTAGCCTAAAAATTTTCTTATACTATTATGAATAACTTCGCACTAGAAGGAGTACGGGTACGGTCGACAGTAGCCTTACTTGTTTAATTAATTGGTTCAATACTCGCGACTGCTTTTAGCAAAAACTGTTGCAGTATATGTATATCGCAACTATATCCCAAAAGTTTGTTAAAATCGCTTAATAGACAATAAGAATGTTAACACTAATATTAATAGTAACGAGTAACGGGTATAATAGCAGTCTATAACACTGCATAAGTAGCCTTAACTACTAACACTAGCTATAGGGTTGTTGCTAACACTTTAATACCTACTGAAACGTTTTAAGATAAACTTTAAGATTTTTGTATTGAAAGAAGTTTGAATTTTAGACGATGGTATTAACAAACACCAACCTTTCTATGTACTTTTCAGGGCGGAGTTGTCTTGGTCAACTTTTTAAATGTCTATGGACCCGGATTGGCCATACTTTTTGTGGTGTTTGTCGAAGCCGCTGGCGTCTTTTGGTTCTATGGCGTTGATCGATTCAGTGCGGATGTGGAGCAGATGCTGGGCTCAAAGCCGGGCATATTCTGGCGTATCTGTTGGACCTACATAAGTCCAGTGTTTTTGCTGGTAAGCATAAGAACAAGACTAACCATTGCAATCATTGATTGTATGGTTTGTGGCTATATAATGTCAGTTATATATGAAAATTGCTTTCAGACCATCTTCATATTCTCGATACTGGGCTACAAGGAGATGCTGGGAGAGGAGTTCTATTATCCACCCTGGAGTATCCAGGTGGGATGGGCGGTCACCTGCTCCTCGGTCATGTGCATACCACTGTACATGATATACAAGTATTGCTTTGCCTCGAAGGGCAATTTAAAGGAGCGATTGATTGAGTCTTTCAAGGCGGACAACAGCTGTGGTTCGGTGGTGCCAGGTCAGCAGGGCACCACGGTGTGACATGACAATGCAGGGCATTTGAATATACACACCAAAAAGGCCAACAATTACAATTGTACGAGTTTTTCACCAACAACTACAACAACAACAACTGCAACTACTAAAGGAACCATAACCGAAATGTGCAATAATAGAAAAATGATGGATTTCAACAGTTACTACGCTTACCACTCAAATAATCTTAGCTATATGGAGGCAGAGGAGGAGAAGGATTTGGAAGATGTGCCATTTTCGCATACAAACAAACGGAATGGCAATGATATTATTACATATAGTGCTAGTGCTAGTCTTAGCCATAGTTTAAGTCTCGGCTCGGCGAACGAGAAAAGCTCCCAAGGCAATCATCCAACAACTGCTGCCGAGGACAATAACCACGCCCTGATGATCAGCAGCTACAAGCCGCTCAAATTCCCCTTGGCCAGTGAGTGGTTGGTCTGAAGGATTCCCGTTTATTAAAAGCTCTGCAATCAGCCATTTGCAGTGCTTTCACTCGGGAGAGATTGGGCCAGTTACTCACCTTTTGGGTTTACTTAAATAAAGTTATCGTATGCCAATTGTTAGTGCACAATTGCCAAACTCATTGTTTAAACTAGCCTAAATACTCGTCTAATCTATCAACTTCAGCTGCAATAACTTATACAATAGCTAAACTATATCAATAATTAATTGTTATTCGTTGCACAAACATATGCATTAAGTATTGTTGTCCAGAATATTTAAATATAACTGAAGCTGCGCTCTTTCGACCTAGGACTAAGAATTTCATGTATATTGAATAACTAAATTGGTACAAATGCTTTTTAATAGCATTACCGAAACATAATTGATATCGTAAGAAGTTAGGAATACCCTGTACAATGCATAAGTCTACTAGATAACAACTATTTGCATTAACCTGCGAAAAACAATTGTAGAACAGCCATTTACAATTGTTTTTCCTCTTTTTGTTTCATTTTATTTTGGTAGATCCAAATAAAAACCAAAAACCATAAAAAGCTGACTTTTCTTTAAATGAAATCTGCTCTTTTAAGTTTTAAATTAATTAAATTTTAATTACATCAACTTGCTGGTTACGGTTAGCGTATTTAGTTACACAGAATATTGAAAGTAGGATCTTGGAGTGTTTATCCACATTAAACTAAGCACGATATTCATGTATTTGTTGTGAGCAGAAATTCTTGTTGTTGTGTGTAACATGATGCGCTGGCCAAAAAGATGGTAGTGGTGTTAATGATGGTGTTGATTTTGTCGCTGCTGTTGTGGCTGTTGTTCTTGCGGTTATGACTCTGGCGGTTGTTTCTTTCGTTTGCGACGTGATTTCCGTTTTTTCCTCCGCTCCTATTTCTTGGCACTCTTACCGCCATCGTCCTTGCTCTTGTCGGACTTCTCATCAGCCTTTTTATCCTTGCTGGCATCCTTATCCTTAGTGTCCTTGTTCTCCTTATCCTTGCTATCCTTATTCTTATCTTTCGCATCCTTATCATCGACTATCTTTTTGCCCTCCTCAGCATCACGATTTGCCAATTTGTTGTTGATTAGGTTGTGGAGAGCAATAATTGAACGCACCATAGATGCCAGATAGACGACCAGCATCTGATCGTTGGTCTTCACATACATGGTGCCGGTGAACTGGTCGCTGGTTATGTCAGGCAGCAAGTTGAATATGTCCTGTAGCTGATAGACTATTTGATGATTAATCGGCATCTTTCCATCGCCCACGCGTGCCAGATACTGTTTAATATCGCGCAGTTGTGCATTTAGACCTTTCAGACCCATCAGTTGGTTGGTAATCTTCTGGGAGAGGCTGCCCACAGTTGTGTCCTTGATATCTCGCAATAGATGCTCCACGCCCACTTCCTCGGCTTCTTCGGCGCCAATTTCGCTGGGCACATGCTCGAATGTTTTGCTTGTGGGGGAGCCATCATCGTGCACCTCCTCCACAGATATGTAGGCCTCAGTGGGCAGACCCAGATCCTTTGGCTTTGCGTCGATAATGACCAGCACAGAGTTTGGACAATAGCGGCGAATGAGCTCGTTTATGGCTATGTCGTTTTGATGCAGCTTTGGTCCAGTGTGATACCAGCCCACAACTCGTTCGCGAGCGTTTACCTTTTTGAACATGCCATACATGTTTTCCAAATAATCGTGATCCAAGAACCACACTGATTTGTCCTTGTCATCCTCATCGAATGGAACTGGAGTGGAAAAGTTAAAGATGTCATTCGAGTTTTCTTTTCATTTACTTCATACACTTACCCGCAAAACTGTTGGACACATCCAGCACTCCCTTGGAGCGCCAGCAGCCGAGCAGAACGCCAACGACGCGCTTTTGATTACCGATTTTGCCCATGCGATTAAAGTGATCCACAACCGATAACAGAACCAGCGGGTGGACAATCACTTTGTTTACGCTTACCTCCAGCGACGGCATTTTGAATTTGTGGCTTTATTTGTTGAGTGTTGAATAATTGCTACGCACAGCGTACTATGCTCGATTTATCCTTATAACGTACTTGCGACAATTGCAACAAATGTTTTTGTTGCGGATAAAAATTGAGCGAAACACCGAAATGACAAGCAGATTCTTCTTCTTTGACGTTTGTCTAGCGATGGTTATAATATCGGCAGTACAAATATCGTACTCGTTTAGATGTTCGATGTATCGCTTTATTATCGATTGTTTACATTACATCAAATGTGTTATCGATATTTCATTAGCGATCTCTACTATTTTCTTATTATTGTTACGAAATATTGTGATTTACTAATTCCTTGTTAATAGCAATAAAAAAAACATCGCCAAAGGGAATCCAAATAATCCGCGTATTTCGATTGAAAATCGAACCGATATATCGATATATCTGTAAGAATGTAAGTGCAATATAATGTTTACAATTAGTTTGGCCTTATTGAAATTAACCGGACAGTAATTATTGTAATCAATAAACAATTCCGAAAAACCTTCTTCGATATCGCGCTTACATTGCGTGCGAGTGTAGTTGTAACAAAATGTTTTTTTTTTGCCCTTGGCGGCACTGAGTACGCACATCGGTGGTACTCTTCTAACATACTCTAAACGCCATTTTGGTCAGTCCGTCAATAGAACAGGCAGTGCGCGTTGCCATATCGCCGTTTAGAAATGATAACTGGCCACACTGGTGTTGCGCGAGAGAAATTGACAAAATATCCAAAGCAATTAGCAATTTGAGTGCAAAACGTTTTTTATCTACGCGAAAAGTTTAGTAATGCTTTAAAAATCACTGGGCTCGTTTGTCGTTTGTATTGTGTAGCCAAAAAATGCGATAGAATGAGTGTAATCAGACGATGAGGTAATTGTTTTTGCAGCAGTCGCTTGCTGCGTTCGTCTACAGTTTCACACACAACACGCCCAGTTTAATGGGCGGCCGCGGCGTAATCATCAATGAGCAACTATAAAACGAGGCTGAGGCTTTGAGTGCGCGTGTTGTTTACAAATTGTGTTGCATTGTTTTAATTACGGTGCTTATCGGATACCTTAAGCCGCTGGCTCTGCCAAAAAAGTGTCAAAGAAAAATATGTGGAGCCCAAGTCTCGGATTCGAATTCAGTTCGTAGACACACACATACATGCAAATGCACACACAAACACATTCAAGCATGCATGCTCACACAGACAATCGTCGTTTTACGCTCTTTTTGTCTACGTCTTTTACTTTTCTCGTTTGTAATCATTTTCCAGCCATTCGTATGTGTTTCTTTCTATGTGGTGTACAAATATTAGAGCTCGAGAGCTGCTAATTAAATTATAAACATACAGAAGCGTTAAGCAGTCGACAACGTTGACGACCAGCAGAGACAGAGTCCGAGCAGACTCAAAGTTGCTTTGGCCCATTTCCATTTCCATTTAAACAACTACTACTAATAGGAGGGAGAAGAAGCAGGTGAGAGAAGAGAGATTAAATAGAAACAAAAGCTATCGAAGCTCAATCAATCAATGGAGCTCAATCTCAATCAATGATGCATGTGTTTGTTGTCTTTTGTCTCGTTCATCTCCATCTCTTCTTGTTTTTGTTTCTATTTCTGTTTCTGTTTTCTCGTACTAGCTTTCACCAAATACAAATCTAGTTTAACCTGGCGGTGGCCGCTGCTCCTTGCAGCATGTAGAAAACAAAGTACAAAACAAATACATTACAAATTTGTACAACTTGAAGAACTGCATCGACAAAGAAAAAGTTAGAATAAAGTTTAAGAAGCCCCAAAATGTCCTTCATAACGAACTTGAAGAAGGTCTTCCACTTGGGTGGCGGCGGTGAGGCCAAGAAGAAACGTCTCTACAACAACATCAAAATGGACACAGATCCGGCGGAAGTCTGGGAAATGGTCGGTGAATTGGGCGACGGTGCCTTTGGCAAGGTCTACAAGGCCCAGCACAAGGAGCACAGACAATTCGCGGCTGCCAAAATGTGTACACTGGAGGATGAGGAGAATCTGAGTGATCACATGGTCGAAATCGACATTCTCTCCGAAATAAAGCATCCAAATATTGTAGAGCTGTATGAGGCATTCTCTATAGATGACAAGCTTTGGGTGAGTCATCCATTAAATATTCGGTTGATTAGAATTGAATGTGCTTACAAGTCACGATACTTGAGATGGACTCACAATAATTCATATACTCTTACTCTTATTGTACGTTTGCTTAGATGCTGATTGAGTACTGCGACGGCGGTGCTTTGGATAGCATCATGGTAGAGCTGGAGAAACCACTGACTGAGCCACAAATTGCCTACGTGTGCAAGCACATGACCGAAGGTCTAACATTTCTGCACAAAAATAAGGTCATACATCGGGATCTGAAGGCGGGCAATGTATTATTAACTATGGAGGGTGGCGTCAAACTGGGTAAGCCGCTTTGAATTAATTCATTCGACATTTTGACTAATTGTATTTGCACTTTCCAGCTGACTTTGGTGTGTCAGCCAAAAACAAACATACGATGCAAAAGCACGACACATTTATTGGCACGCCCTATTGGATGGCCCCGGAACTGGTATTGTGTGAAACATTTCGAGACAATCCATACGATCACAAGGTGGACATTTGGTCACTTGGCATAACACTCATCGAGTTGGCACAGATGGAGCCGCCCAATAGTGAAATGTCTCCAATGCGAGTCCTGCTCAAAATACAAAAGAGCGAACCTCCAAGACTAGAACAACCGACCAGATGGAGCAGGGACTTTAATGATTTTCTTAAAAAGTCTTTAGTCAAGGTACGTACTATAGTCTGATTCTTATTGCCAACAAAATTGAATTAAATCGATTTATATTTCTATTGTAGGACCCACAGCTGCGACCCTCAACGGATGTGCTGCTGCAACATGGTTTTATAAACAGTAATTTGGATGCTAAACCCATCAAGGATTTGCTGCTTGAGTACAAGGCCGAGGTGGTCGAAGAGGTCGTCGATGATGAGGCTGAGGTATGCTTTCATTTACTCACTTTCCCCTATCACTTTCCCTGTTGCAAGCACAATGCACCTGTAATACAACCAGAGCTAGAAACTGACACTAACTTTATAAATTTTGTATATTTCTCTATTACACGCTGCCTCCTCGCCCCGTCTCTCTGCCCAATTGAAAAAAAAAAAAAACAAACAAATCTAATTTAAACAATTTTTGCACAAATGTGATAAATCTTATTTGTTTATATATATTCATTTGTTTAACTCTCCGTCAATTGTCGGCCATTTTGCGTTCTTATCATTTTCTTTGAAAATGTTTGTATACTTTTGAACATACAAATTCTTTTGTTGTTTTGTGTGTGTTTATCTGCAATTGATTTAGAAGCTTAAACGCCAAGTGAAGCGGCGCTCGCTCTATCAGAGGGTTGGTAAGTCGTTCTACAGCAAAGAAACCCCTCAGAACCCCCTCATCCCTGGCACGCTCCTCATATGGCAAAGTTATTCGACTTATTATTTTATCAGCATTGCCAAATGTTTATCTCGCTTTTTATTATGTACTCTTTTTTTAATTGTGTTTGCTTCACTTTGCAACATTTACTATATCGATTAATACATATGAATAAGTGTATTAACGTATAACTTTTTATTGCATAATAAAAACCCGGTCAAAGTTGGTTTATTATGAAACCTTAGTCACTTCTTATCATCGTTGATAAATCTCTTTTTAATGACTCGTTTAAACGATTATAAGTTACTTTAATGATCTTGTGTTTGATAATTTAATCCGGCGTTATTTATTAGCCATCAAAAGAAACATTTAAGCTGCATCTATGTGTATTCAGTTTGATTGATTGAGTACATTTTTATGTGCCCAGTTGATTATTCAACGTACTTTGATTGTTCTACGTTCCACGTTCTTATCTTTATCTATTGCGACTGTGACTCATTGAGTTAAGGTTAACTACAAATATTGATTTGGTATTTCGTTTTGTCAAAGTAATTAATCTACGTGCTGGTGCCATATCGCAAGGTGGCTCTTCAGATAGTAAATATAAAAATAGAATTTATTAACTTATATGCTAATTTTGGTATGTTTGCGTGTCTTTTGCACAGGAACCCCGCAACTCGGCGCTCCAGCTCGACCTGGACGATGACTCTGCTTCGCTGCAGAGCCAAGACATTGACAAACGTAAGTCAAGTCAGTATTTCAAGCTATGCATTTGTATGAACACACCTTTCAATTGTAGTCCCAGGTACACCTACATCCATATTGCGGGATTCCAAAGAGCAATCCCAACCAAGTAGTAGTCTACCAACAGCAGCGGCAGCGGCAGCAGCAGCAGCTGCAACTACTAAAGCAACTACACCAGACAAGCCAAACCACAACAAGGATGACAATGCGCCAGGAGTGGCCGAACCAACAGTGCCGCATACCAAAGTGCCCGCTCCAGCGCCGCCGTCACCACCAAAACCACAGCAACCACAACAACAAGTACCACAAGCAGCTGCTGTGCTGCAACCAAAGGCAACTGACGATGTTGCTGCAGCAGAATCAAATGAAAAGTCGGATTCAGACAAAAAGGTTACTATTAACACGCTTTTATTTTGTAGTAAACTAGTCTCTTAGTTAATTAGCTTAACTGTTTATTTTGGCAGATACTCAGATAGCCATTTAGTTACACATTATGTCGTACAACACTAACTTCTATTGTTACTCATATTCCATATTTTTTATGCTTAAACATTTACAGCAGCACTTTGTCAAAAAGGAGAAGGGCAAAGCGCCTCCACCGCCTTCAGTTATCGCTGCAGCTGCTGCCTCTGCCGCTGCAACCGCAGGCATTGCAAAGCCGACATCAGGCACACCTTCTCCGACGCAATCGTCTAAGAAATTGCCAGAGACTACAACAGCCATTGAAGTGAGCATTGGCCAAGACATCATGGAGTCTAAGCCGCAGCCACCTTCGCCAACAGCCTCATCAATAATATCAGTACAATCGGTGGCATCTACGAGCAGCAGTTCGGGAAGTGCAGCAGGTGCTGTGTTGAGCTCCAGCACCTCGATGATAACAATCAACAGTAGCGATGCTTCGCCGGGATTGCGTCAACAGCAATCGGTGCCCCCGCCGCCGTTGCCACCGATGGCCCAGCATTTGGTGTTGCCTAATAGTCTGGAATCTGTCAGTCAAATCACAGTTGTGACAAGCACGCATCCGCCTGTGATTATTGATAATTCGCAGTCACAGAATGAAGTCATCATTGTGTCAAATGATTTGAACAAAAGCACTCATCTGCATGAGTCATCCACGGACGATGACTTCCCTTCGCTGGACGATAGTCTGGGAGATCAGGTGAAGCAATCTTCGATGATACTAACTGTAAACGATCGCAAGGAAGGAGTCTCTTCTTCATCTGCGGTTCATGCACGCAAATTGGACGAAAGCGAAGTGCTTATTGTGAGTCCTTCGTATGCGGATGACGACTCGGCCTATAATACAGCATCGGGCAGTCACGATCACAGCGATCAGTTGCTGTTAATGGACACCAGTCATGTGTCTGTTGTAACAGTCGGCGATGAGGTCATTAAGGTGAAAGACAGCAGCCACGAGCAGCCCAAACGACAGCAGCAACCCAATGGCATTATGCCCGAGGATGTTAACATTATTGTGAATCGTTTCAAGCCAGGACACGAGCAAGAGAAACGCATATCACCAGACATCAGTTTGGGCTCTGGTTCAAGCGAGAATGGATCAATGCGTGGACGGCGTGGAATTGAGGTGCAGATAACCAGCGGCGGAGGCGATGGAGACAGCATTGGCACCAACACTAGTCAGGACAGTCGAAACGAGGTGGACAATAAACCACAGTCGATGATGCCACCGCCACCGCCGTCTGTGATGAGCAACAATAATCATTATCATCAGCAGCCGCAGGTTATTGATGAAGAGGAGGAGACGGATGTGGTGGTCATACGTCAAAAGCCACGTACCAAGACAGCTGGTGTTGGTGGGCTCACGAAGGAGGAAATCGAGCTACGCAATTTACGTAAGAAGACACGTAAACGTACGCGTAAATTTGAAATTGATGGTGTACAGATGACGACAACAACCAGTCGTGTTATCTATGGCGATGAAGAGAACGGACGCATCTATGATGATCATGATTTCCGAAAGCAAGAACTGCGCGAACTGAAAATGCTACAAAAGCAGGAGAAGAAACAACAGAACGAACTGCACGTCAAGGAGCAGATGGCAAAGGAGCAACAGGATCGTCGCTTTGAGCAGGAGCGCATGTCGTTGGAGAAGACCTACGAGGCCGATATGGATACACTTGCTCGTCAGCACAAGCAGTTGATCGAGAAGACCGAGCAGACACAGGAGAATGAACTGCGAAGCTCCTCGAAACGCATACGCTCAGAACAGGAGCAGGAGCTTAAGATCTTCCGTGAGAATCTGAAGCAAGAGATACGACTACTTAAGCAGGAGGTGGATTTGTTTCCCAAAGACAAGCGTAAGGATGAGTTTAAACAGCGACGCACCGCCATGGAGTTGGATCATGAGGAGAAGGAACGCGTCTTTCTCGATTCACTCAAGGAACGTCATGAACTGCTGCTGCGCCGCCTCAGCGAGAAGCATCGAGATCATTTGGCCACCATCAATCGCAACTTCTTGCAGCAAAAACAGAATGCGATGCGTACGCGTGAAGCTCTCCTGTGGGAGCTAGAGGAGAAGCAGCTGCACGAGCGTCATCAGCTCTCTAAGCGACATGTTAAGGAGCTGTGCTTCATGCAGCGCCATCAGATGATCATACGCCATGAAAAGGAGCTCGATCAAGTCAAGCGCATGTTGTTGCGCAAGGAGGAGGATCTGGTCAAGAAACAAACCCTCGAGAAGCGTGCTCTTCCCAAGCGCATTCGAGCTGAGCGCAAGGCACGTGATCTCATGTTCCGTGAATCGTTGCGCATCTCCACAAGTCTTGATCCAGAAATGGAACGAGATCGCTTAAAGAAGGTGGGTACAACGGACTTATTAACACAGACTAAAAATCTAATAAATCCATTTGAAAAACAGTTCCAGGAGCAGGAGAAAAAGCGGTACTTGCAGGAGGAGCGACGCTTTGAAGTCAAGCATCAGAGACAATTGGATGAACTGCGCGCCACACGTGAATGCGCCATTAGGTGAGACTTCATTGCAGCTAAACTCGAACACACATCTAAATTCCACTTTTTACTGCTATACAGAGAACTGGAGCAGATGCAGAATGAGAAACGTAGAGCGCTAGTAGAGCATGAGCATGCCAAGCTCTCGGAGATCGATGAGCGTCTCAAGGCAGAGCTAAGAGATTGGCGCGAGCAGCTTGTGCCACGCAAACAGGTGTGTATTCCACATAATATTAGATGACGCTTTCACTTATCAGCTCCCGCTCCTCGCTCCCCGCTCCCTACCCGCCCAACAAACCAACCAAGCAACCCAAGGCTGGTTTTCTCGAAAGCTATCCGAATCATTTTGTTGGTGTTTTTGTGTTTTTGTACAGTTGTGCGTAGATTTGATTGGATTTTTAAGTTAATTTTAATAATATTGTAAATATTAATAATGTACTCCTTCTTTGGTTTACGGTGGTCAATTTTGGTGTCTTGTGCTTCCCTTTTCTCCAGCCCTACCCTGCCCCGCCTTGCCCGTTCCTCCAAGATCTGAACGTTTTCACACAAAAGATGAGCACTAATTTAATACATTTTAATAATATATCTTATATCTCACCCGGGTCGTTAAGATAACTCAGAAATTTTATCAGTTGAATTTTGGTATTTCCTTTGTTATCAGTATTCCATTTTTGTCTGTCGCGATAAAGACAAGTTTCGCTATTAAAGATAGTTGCTTTACTGTTGCTTCCAGCACACTATAGCTGTAAATTAAATTTTCTACACTAATTTTCTTAAATATTAACAAATTAAAGTTAGAAAACTTATATACTTGAACAATTATAACATTTATTGAAAGTTTTTAAGTTTTTGTAAATTAATTATTGTTGTTTGTTTAGGTTTAATTAAGCTTGCTTAATCTTAAAGTAGCAAATGATTTAAAAATCCAGGAATATATTTAAAAAATTAAATTCGATAAATTTAAATTAAATAAATTTTATAAATGCCTTATTGTAGTTTAGGTCTTAATTAGGCTTGCATAATCTTAAATTAGCAGATGCTTTCAAAACTCAGAAATTTTTTTTAAAAAACGTAATAAATTTACATTTAATTTATTTCAAACTAAAATATTTTGACAAAGCTAGTAAATAAATCACACATATTAAAAGCTTCAGGTTAGGTAATAAATTAGCTTCCAAATTACTCTAGGAATTTTAAATACATGCCGAGTTGACAGGTACCCATCGAATAGTTAATTTTGTGCTTCATCTTATCGCGTTACAGCGTTAAATATTGCATATTTTAGGAAAATAAAATATTTTAAATATTTTAGGAAAGTAAAATAGTTCAATCATTTAAATATTAACATTTGTAGCCTAACTGATAATATAATTAGCTCAGAAAGGATTTGAAATATTCGTTAGTCTAATTGGACTATTTTTCCCAGATCTCCATTGTATATAAGCTATATCAATTAATTATAAAAACATATTGGATAGATAAAATCAAGTTGTATTATTTCAACATTTTTTGAAATATTTGTAATAAATTACACGTATTTGATTCTAACTTGCTATTAACCGATTATTGCTGATACATGTGTGAAACGTTGCGAGCTTGGAGGAACCCAATTAATGAACGCGCTCAACTAAATCAAATTATATATATTTTGATCAACTTTTTCTCTCTCTTTACACCCCACGCAAATGCATTCACTTTGGTGGCCTACTACTGTACCTACTCAAATACTACCTACAAAACTAAAACAAAAAAAAAATAAAAAAAAACGATAATGATTTGAAAATGTTTAAACAAAATAAAAACAAATGCTTACCGCTGTGCTTTCCAACTACTAACCAAATCAAAACAATTAAACAAATCGGTCGGTTTGGCTGATCCTCGGGCTTGCATGTGCTAACCAACTGATCTTAATCCAAATCATCATAAAATCAGCGACTGAATGTCCTGATCAGCGCTGCTATCGATGAGCACGAGAAGCGTTTTGGTCTGGTCAAAAATCGTGGCGAGTTTGAGAACCTTGAGGTGGAGCTGCCGTTGCGACTGCGTGGCATCTTCAATGAACGATCGACTCGACTCTTGCCACGCAACACATTCATCGATGCACAGCAGATGCCGCGATCGCGTTCGTCTCTCATGATGCTTGGCGGTGGCATTGGCGGTGTTCGGTCCAACTTCCGAGGCTCAGCACCGGATCTGAGCCGCAGTGTGCCCAGTACACCAATAATGCACAGACAACAGCGGGCTCAGATGCGAAGCGACCTGGTGCTTCAGGAGGAGGATGACGTTGGCAGCGAGGAGCAAATTAAACGTGCCAGTGTCGCAACATTGCCCGGATCAAATCAATTACGTTTAATCACCCAACTGCCGGCAGCCAATGAGCTGGTCAAGGTGGTTACAAGCACACCACCGCTAAACAGTGCCGAGGAGGCCAACGCCAAGCCAGCCATGAGCACATTCAGGCAGAGCACAACGCCGCCTGTGCTTCCCAAGACACCTGATGACCTGGGACTGGTAAACAATCGATTCGGTGTCGGTTCCGGTCGCCCAACGGAAGCCAACGACACTGTTGAGCTGCGCATACACGAGGGACCGGTGCTAACCGCTCATACCCAGCGTCTGCTGCACTCCACATCCTTTGCCATTAAGCGACCCTCGCTGGCGAGTCGCAGCAGTGGACGCTCCTCGCTGAGCAGCGCTCAATCCATGTACAATATGCACGAGCTGAGTAGCTCTACACGCTACTGCAGCGACGCGGATTTGATATTCGATGCTGGACGCAAGGCGGCTGCTCTGCTGGACGAGGTGCAGCCACAGTTGCGAGGCACTCTGAAACCCACTCTAAGCAATGGCGGTGGAACTGGAAATGGGAATGCCGCTGGCTACACCGATGATTTCTACCATGATTTGTATGCGGCCAAGTACAGATTGCCGCGTATAACCCAGCGACAGCTGAGCCTGGATGAGGATACAACGGCAGCTTAGACAGCCAGATGATGTTGTGCTCCTCCGACACATACTTAAAATTAAAACTCTATTAACTCTACGCACTCGCCTCATTTTAGCAGCGTCTCTAAAACACTTTAACTAACTAACTAAACTATGCGCTTCATTACTTCCTACTTTCCTTATTCTTTTGATATTTGGTGCTTTCCCGGTGCTCAAACATGCAGTTCATCTAAACTAATCCTGATTACTTTACCTACACTTCTCAGACTAATCGAAATTTCCCGTTTCACGTTTCCAAACGCTGTAAATTGCCATTACAAATTGTTTGCCAAAGTTTTATTATTTTTTTGTTGATGAAAAAAAGAAAAAAATAATAAATAAATTGTTTATTTATTAATGCCAAAGCTTGAATGTTTTTGGTAAGCCAAATCCCGCAACCGTCGCATTCCATTCAGCAGTATTACACACAACGTACTTAGAATTCCATAAATTATTTAACAAAACTATTTAAAAAATAATAAATTAAAAATTAATCACTTAGCCAAGATGCAAAGCATTCACTTAGCTACTATACAAGCATACATAAGATATATGTATGGAATCACATTCATAATGCTTCACTGTACACACTCACACATCAATACATACACACATACTACGCTGCTTTCACATAAAACAAAATAATAAACAAACAAAAAAACAAATCTAAAAATACAAATCAAAATTATGCTAAAAAACCTTTTCTTGCCGGCACTTCTTCCATTCGTAAAGCAACTACAACAGCGGCTGCAACAAGAGGTTAGTCTATGAGTCTAAAATGCTCTTAACTCTATCTATCTGACTATCTATATATTTCTCGATATATATATGTAAATAAATCTGTTGTCGTGCATGCCAAATATTTTAAATACAAATTAAAACTTGATTAGTTGCAATGTAGACCAACATTAAATGTTGTGTGCTTTAAATAGTTTTCGTTGTACGTCTATTACTTAATTGAGTTGAAGACTTTATAAGTTTATTAATCCCATATCTTTTGTTATCTTTGGGGCACAGCGTCTGGAGGAGACATTCGCCCAGCAGCTGGATGAGATGGAAACCTTGTATGGTGGCGCCTTGATTGTTTCCATGCCATCGGATACATTGCAGCGCGATCATTTCACCGGCTCGACGCGCAGCAGTCTCAGCTCATATTCCGAGGGCTGAGACGAAAGCCCGCCACCCACCTTTCCTTCCTCCTCTACATATCGTTTAAATATACATTATATTCAAATATACACAAGTATAAGTATATAGAAAGAAATGCCAAGCAGCGCGTCGTCGGTTTGAGTAAAAATTGTGTCGTCGTTAAACTTTAAGCATAAGACGTAATTTTATTATTTTGCATTGTATTTTAGCCTACATACTTATTATTCTATTACTCATACTATATATAACTGTGTAGATGTCCTGTCTAACTGTAACTCTCAAGCACGTTATACAACACTGGCAACTATTTATATACACAACGTACCGTACACATGTATATCAATCTATATATCTATCTATCAACTATAACTTGCCTGCAGACGAACATCAAGAGCAGCATCAAGCAATCTACTTAATATATATATACATATATAATATTCTTTATATATACACTTAAGTATATATTAATTGTTAAACAAACAAATAGACAAAAACAAAATAAGAAAAACAATACACATTAAACACAATACAACACAAAACAACACACAGATCTTTTGTTGACTCGACTCTATCGCTATTGTAAATATATATTATACTTACACGTACATAAATGAAAAATATTCATAACTTATGAATAACCGAACCAGCAACTATGCGTATACTTAACAATACAGATATACAAAACTTAAGTATATGTAGATTATAACGATGATGATGATGATAATGATATGGCCGTAAAGCAGAGAGAACGAGAGGGAAAACGTTTAGCAAAAGTTAATGTGGCACATTTGAATTACGATTATGTTAGACCATGGAGACGATTCCAATGAATGAAAAGTGAGAATTGAGTAGTGTGAAAGAGAGAGAGAGAGAAGAGAGTGGCCCTGTTTGCCACTGGAGAATGATAAAAGATATTTATATTTGTAAACGTTTATGCTTATATATTTTATATATACATATATCTATTAAAATTTAATACAAAAACAATGAAACCAACAAAAAAATTAATTAATTAAAATAAATCAAAACGACCAAAAACTTTGCTGGATTTTTTTTAAACGTTTCTCCTTGCAGCGTTTTTTGGGTATCTCAAAATTACCGACTCTGGTCATTTTGGAAGCACAAAGTGGATGTGTGCGTGAACTATATGTGTGCTGACCCTTGGATTGTGCCCATGGGCCTTTGATGACCACTGGCGATGTCAGTTGCCGGTTCGCATTAGCTCACGGTTTGTGGTCCGTGCCTTTTTGCCTTGCCCATTGTGTTGTTGTTCGCTTTAAACCCCAACACGAGTTGCTATTAATAAAAGCCAAGGCAAAGGAGCGAAACAAGGAAAAGAAATAAAAAATTCAAATACGCTCTTGGTGTTATTTAATTGAAATGTGAGAATGCGCTTTTCCAGCGACTACTTCAAACCCCATGTCAATGCTCACCATCATCATCATCATCATTGTCAGCATCATTATCATCATTTCATCCTCCTACGAGTCCCATTCACAGGCAAAACTTGCTGCTGTTGTTGCCTGTTCAGCCTGATGAAGAGCACAAACAGCAACTGTGCTACAGTTAGGCAGAAGCATGCTTGAGCCAATGTCCCCTTGGGGCACAAGCAAACGTACCACGCCTTCCCCTACCGCCTCTGTAGTCCAGTAGTTGAGCAGTTGGACTCTGCACTTGTCTGTTTGCGGCTCTTTCATTCATATTCATCCATTTAGTTTTCTGTACTGTTGTTTGTTACTGTTGCCATTTCGACTGCTTGCAAAAGCAGAATCTGTTTGAGATACACTGCACAAAAACACACAGCTTTATACATATTTCACAACATATCTGTCCTGCGAGACAAGCACACTTTAAAGGACGCCAGTGTCTGAGTATTCCTACTAACTGTTATTCTTCCGGATTCTATTCTGCTGAAATAGGCGAGAAAATCTCGCGCAGTGCAGAGACTCACGAACACACACACCCACGCACACACATTTCAACACAGACACACGTACATTGTAACAGTTTTTCCGCTTTTACTGCCAACACCCACACACACACATTAGCCGAGACTGGGACCATTATTGAGGGTGTTGCTGAGGATGCTCGCCATGTTGCCCAACAAACACAAATTCCAGCACAAAGCGAAAGATAACAGCTTTGACACACTCACTCACACACGCACATACACAAACACTGACACGCATACATCTTCCTGACTGGACAGAGCCGAGAGTCAACTTTAGAGAGATCCTAGACGAACACTACGAACGGAGAGAGGGAGAGAGAGAGTGTGAGCGTAAGCGAGAGCGCTCGCATTGGGCTGTGGCGCTCTCGCGCCAAAGGTACCGTTAAGGTATGTGCTTGAAGCTTTTCAGCTTCAGTCCCGGACGAGATTTAGCAACGTGCGCTTGGCCTCATCATCAGCTCTGTGGCTGTCAGTGAACGCGTGCAGCTCGCAACGTGTAAAGCAACAAAAAAGAAAAAAGATTTTTAAATGATTTCCTATAAAACTACACGCTATTTAAAATAATTGTTGTTATTAAAGCAAACAGTTGAGGTCAGCGTGTCGTGTTATTGGGTTAGATAAAAATATAGTATTTGATATCAAGTTCGGATAGAAAATAAGAAAATCGCGTTATATATTTGTATCTATAACACAAAAGCATAAATTTGATTAAAATGTTAAGCGCAGGCTGAATGTAAAAACTTTGGGGCAGCATAAACGCGAAGCGCGTCAAAGCGTTGACGGCGGCGTCGACGTCAGCGTTGGCGTTGACGCAGCAGCCCGCATTGTGTATAATAAAATTTGCGAAAAAGGCGGAATGAATTGAAGCCAAAGCAGCGACGCTTACGCTTACGCTGACGCTAAGGCTGATGCCAGTAAAGATGTGCGCGCACAATACAACAAATTACAAAGCATACTTTTGGGAGCGGCAAATGGCCAAAATCAACAGCAGCAGCAGCAGCACCAGTACCAGCAGCAGCGACAGCGACAGCAGCACCCGCAGCCGCAGCAGTGACAGTGACAGCGACAACACCAGCAGAAGTAGCAGCAACAACAGCAGATGCCAGCTTAAGCAACAACAATGTCAACGCTACATCTGATGCTGAGCGTGCACAAATAAGCTACACAACGGTGGGAGCAGCACAGCCTCACACTTTGAGGACAGACGGCGAAACGAAAGCCGAGAGCGAGAGAGCGAAAGACCGAAAGACAACGAGAGAGCGTTAGTGTGGGAGAGAGCTTGCGCCGTAACGTAATCCTATGTAAGTGCTGAGAGAGTTTTATTTTGCGTATGCGTGTGTGTGTGCGTGCGTGTGTATGTGCGTAGCAACGCCGTTTGCTGTTTCTGTTGCTGTTGCCGTTGCCATTTCGGCTTCTGTGTTTCCAGTGCTCTCGTTTTGATTAAACTTGCGAGTAGTAGGTCGTCGCATCGGGTCGGTGGGGCGCGGCAATTGTTCGCAATATGCTTAGCGTTGGACTGTCTCGGCCATAAGGTGTAACCAGCAGCAGCAGCAGCACCCATCGCAAGTACCAGCAGCCAGCAATTCAATTTCCGCAAACAAGCAAAGGCCAGCGCCGAGAGCCAGCAATTAAACTCGCGCAAAGAAATTAACATAAAAGTTAAGCAGCAGCAACAGCAGCATAAACGCACAGAAGTAGGCAGCTAGTGCTCATTTTTGATGTTGTTGTTGCTGTTGCTGCTTTTGCCCAAAAGCTCAAGATCCCTGTGATTGTCTATGTGTATGTAAGTGTGTGTGTGTGTTCCATGTACTTCAAGTGAACTGATAGCGCCCGCATTAGGCGCACAAAAATTGTGCATAAAAATGAAGATAAAATTAAGGCTGCTGCTGATGAGCTGATCAGGCTCCAAATCAAATGTGTGCTAGTGTGCACACACACACTCGCTGTTTGGCGGTCATAAAAATAGCGTAATAAATTGGCAAATGAATTCCGCGCGTAGTCGCAGGTTGTGCGGGTGTGTGTATATTCGGCAGTGTCTTGTCGCTTTTCATAATAAATCCATAAATCCTTTTTTACGGGCACGGCAGGCAATTCGATTATTTGCAAAGAATCGACGCTAACAAATTTGAATGTTACGCTAAGCCGACAGTTGGCCAAGACTGCCGCTGCTTTTGGCTGGTAGCTGTTAGCTGTTGGCTGTTGGCTGTTAGCTGGCTTTGCCCAACATAAGCTGACGTGGCCAAAGGTTTGGCACTTGCCAGCTAGTCGGTATTAACACACCCACACAAGCAGCTACTTGAATATGCTTTTGGGTTTTGGCCATTTTTTGTTGCTGTTGTCAAAAGTATATTTGGCGGTTGTTGTTGTTGTCGTTGTTAGGGCCCAATTTATGGCTCACTGTTTGTTTGTCTGTTTGTTGTTATGCCGATTGCCTCCGATTGCCTCCAATTTCCTACCCGCCCGTTCGCTGATTTATGCGTATGCTTGCGCCAGACAGCAATTGAGATAAATATTCGGATTTTGATTGATTTATTAACTGGCGTGCGCGTTTAATTGGCCGGCGATTTTAATGTGATTTTCTCTCCTCCAGCGAATTTTCAGCGAATTTCAAATGTTTTGACAGCGTTTTAAAAGGGCGGAAAGTTAAGAACTTGTCAAATTTATAATATGCTCTGCTCGTAAATACTTTCAAGTCACTTTAGCCATGTTTATGCACTTGTAACATGTTATTAAAATTACTCCATCGTTGCATACTTTATAAATACTTTCTCTATCACATTTTCAGCATTTTCTGACATTCGCTTTAGCTATATGCTCCAACAAAAGTTCAGCTCCTGCTCTGAGCTGAAAGAATTTTGTTGGGAAAAGTTTTTCTCAATTTTCCACATACTTTTCCACATGAAATTTGTGTTAAAAATTAAAATTTATTCAGCTCGCTATCGACTGATGTGAGGAGGAGCTGTGTCCTTCTTATGTTAGTGAATTCCTCGCGCCACAAAATGTGAATTTTGTGCACTGAGTCCCATCGGTCACACTTTGTTTAGCAATCTTGCAATATTTTCCTTATTTTTGTTTTTGTCCATCTAAAAGTATATTAAAAAGTAAATTCTTTGATGAAAAAACTGGTAGTTGCTTGAATTTCAAATTATGCCTTTTAAATAAAATGTTGGACAGTCTTTAAATCCCACTTTTAATACAAGTTATTTATATAAAATGATTTGGCAAATGACAAACAAATTGAATTAAACTGTGATATTTGTTTCATTGTGCTGAAAGCTTTTCATTGTCACTTAATTCATTTAGACTTATACAAATCTATTCTGGCCATGGCTTAAAATCCCATAATTCAATTATAAACTTATACGATGAATGTGTTCACTGTGTGTGTGTGTATTGTCATTTCATTTTTCTATTCACAGACAATTTTTTCCATTTATCATGCGTACGAAAAGCCTTTTGACACGTACTTTTGTGCCGTGATTTGTGCTGCGGAAGAAGCAACACGCAACAATGTGGACACTGTGAGAAACATTCAGACAATGCTGTCAATAGTGGCACAGCAAGCAATGGACCCAATGTGGATCAATCATGATGCATATCATGTCATATTAATCAATGTGTGTGTGCGAGTTTGTGTTTGGCAGTTGAAAGGCAGCTCTGTGTTACGTGGCGTATGCGTAACTTATTGCAAAACTTTCCAAATCAAAACACAATGAGCTGTCTATATATATACACATGTGTGTGTATATATTTCTCTGTGTGCGTGGCCAATGACAACATCAATAGTTTCAAAAGTGTCAGAGGAAGCCGCCTTGAACATTTCCGTGCCAAAGTGTCCTGAGGGCGTGTTTTGAGAAACTGAATCTGAAGCTGTTTTGCTGTTTGCTGTTAGCTGTTAGCTGTTCTTTCCAGCCAAGTTCTGCCTCCGCTGACTGTTGCATGTTGGACCATTGTTGGCAAAATATCAACAACAGCAACAGCAAATAGCTAAGCGTGGGTGTGGATGTGGGTGTGGGTGTGGGCGTGGCATGTTTATCTGCGACTGTGTGCGACTGCCAAGGAAACGCATTCAAGCAGTTTTTCATTTACATTTTCATTAAAACAAATCAGACAGAAAATGTCATTTGCAAAAAAGGACAAAGCATTGCGGCCGCAGGCGACTTTCAATGTGTTCGTATGTATGTGTTTGTGTGTGGGAATGGAAAACTCATTCCATGTTGGTCTTTTGGTAGTTCTATCAAAGGCCTGCGACAGGCACATAATTCTCAGCTTTTATTTTACGCTTTGCAGGGCCACTACGAAAATGCATTCAAGGCAGGCGCCAATGCCGCGTGGGTGCAACAAGGATAAGCAACTCCAGAAGCAGAAACAGAAACAGAAGCAGCAGCTTCTAAAGCAGTGTGGCATCTAAAAGCGCAGTATAAAAATACAGTTCGAAAGAAAGTCAAAGAAAAGCAAACAAAGCACTGAATTTGTAGAGGAAATCAAATATCAAAATATCAATCATACGCCATGGAGCCAGTCATGAGCTTGGCATTGGCCGCCCATGGGCCGCCCAGCATACTGGAGCCGTTGTTTAAAACCGTCACTACGAGCACAACCACAAGCACCACAACCACCGCTGCCACCACTAGCACTGGCAGCAGCAGTCCCACAATCAGCCCCACCACAAGCACCACTCTGCTAACGGCCATACTTGAGAATCTAACATCCACGGCTGCGAGCGGACTCTATGATCCGTATGGGAATCAAACGAATGGCACAATGGGCTTTGAGACAAAGGGGCCGAGGTATTCACTAGCCTCAATGGTGGTAATGGGGTTCGTAGCGGCGATTCTGAGCACGTTAACAGTTGCTGGCAATGTCATGGTGATGATCTCATTCAAGATCGATAAACAGCTGCAAACGATCAGCAACTACTTCCTCTTCTCGCTGGCCATTGCGGACTTTGCCATTGGGGCAATATCGATGCCATTGTTTGCAGTCACCACAATACTGGGCTATTGGCCACTGGGACCGCATGTCTGCGACACCTGGCTGGCCCTCGACTATTTGGCCTCGAATGCCTCCGTGTTGAATCTTTTGATAATCAGCTTCGATCGATATTTTAGTGTCACGCGGCCGCTGACCTATCGCGCCAAGCGCACGACCAACAAAGCGGCTGTGATGATTGGTGCCGCATGGGGCATCAGCTTGTTGCTCTGGCCTCCTTGGATCTACAGCTGGCCCTACATCGAGGGCAAGCGCACAGTGCCCAAGGATGAGTGCTACATCCAGTTTATTGAGACAAATCATTACATTACTTTTGGCACTGCAATAGCTGCCTTCTATTTTCCTGTCACGATCATGTGCTTTCTCTATTTTCGCATTTGGCGTGAGACAAAGAAGCGACAGAAGGATCTACCCAATTTGCAGGCCGGCAAAAAGGATTCGAGTAAACGCTCCAACAGCAGGTAAGCACACAGCAAGCTTAATTCAAATGTGTAGCATACTTTGCAGGGCAGATAAGACTGAAGAAACTGCATCCTGACTAACTACTGCAGTTACTAACAACTTTGAGCAAAATAAACATTTTGTATAAACCTCTTTTGTTAATATTTAATTAAAGTAACGATTTATTGGTTGGCATCGTGAACTTATGCAAGAAACAGAACTAGAAAGTAGGCATTAAGATCTGAAGAAACTATATCCTTATTAGACCCCGTACTCTAAACAAGAAAGAACAGTACAGTCGAGCACGCCCGACCGTATAATACTCTTGCATTTTGATCCCGATATTATTATTAAAATCGGTATCAAGATATTACAATATCTAGTACTTGCATTAAAACACATTGAAAAGAGTATAACAAAAACAATCTAAACATTATCACACATACATCTGTTTGTATGTATGCGAATACACATACGTTTAAAAATATATGATGCATATATGTATGTATGTGTGTATTCGGCTCCGCTTGTGATGCTGATCAAGAATATATATACTTTATGGGGTCTGCCACGCCTCCTTCTGCCTGTTACGTACTTTTGCACAAACGCAATACACTCTTGCAGAGAGTATAAAAAGAGTATAGGGGTCTATTAGGTTTGTCAGAAGCGAAATGTGCGTAACAGGCAGAAGGCATCTTTTCCGACCCCATAAAGTGTATATATTCTTGATCAGCACCAACAGCCGAGTTGATATAGCCATGTCCGTCCGTATGAACACCTGAATCTTTTAAATCTGAGCTGAAATACCAGGCCAACAGAAATAGTCAGCAGGTTGCAATACATAAAGTACATAAACGAAAAGGTTTGTTTATACATGTGCACAGATCGGTTTCCCGCCAAACCAAAAAGGTTTGTTTATACACGTGCTCTGACTCCCCCTTCCACCCACTCTCTGTTTACGATCTCTTCTGTCTGTCCGTGTATCTGTCCCTAACATAAACATTGACTTAACATTAACAGCGCATTAACAGTGCATCAACAGTTCATCAACAGTGCATTAACATTGCATCAACAGTGCATTAACAGTGCATCAACAGTGCATTTACAGTGCATTAACAGTGCATTAACAGTGCATTAACAGTGCATTAACAGTGCATTAACAGTGCATTAACAGTGCACTAACAGTGCATTAACAGTGCACTAACAGTGCACTAACAGTGCATTAACAGTGCACTAACAGTGCAACAACAGTGCATTTACAGTATATTTACAGTGCATTAACAGTGCATGCTAAGTGAATGTTAACGTTAATGCCATGTTAAGTCAATGTTAATTTTAAATAATTTTTGCATTTCGACCTGCTGATCTTTCTGTATGCCTGCTATTTTAGCAAGAATTACTAACGACTTTTGGCCCTGCAGATCGCAGAGGTCTAGAAAAAGAAAATTCGCAAAAGGGCAAAATCGAAGATTTCATTGAAACACCATGAAACACCAGGCGATCATAATAATTAGCAAGCGACAGACTGTAATTTAAATTCAATTACAGAGAGTAGAGTTAGCAGTCTAGCTGGTGAATCAGCTAGAAAAATCTTCACTTTTAGCTGATCGCTCATGTTTTTCGCTAATATAGGGAGCTCACGAGCTGCACATATTTTAACAAATATACCAGCCAAACATAATTAACAGCAGCTTGCTATGCACAAAATTATTTGAACGGAAAATTCTGTTGTATCTTACTGTGGATTTCTTTTCAGCTGAGAATTTAAATGTAAATTTGCATATTCCAGCTGTAATACCAAGCGAACAGAACTTTCAGTAGATCTCAAATCCAAATTCTAACTAAAGAAACTGACAGTCAGAGAAAGCAGAGAAAGGCTCTGGCTTAGAATATCCAACATAATGAATTAAGTAAATTTGTTATAGAGTCGAGTCTATTTTCATTACACTACAACTTAGAAAACATGTATAACTATCCTCACCAAAGTCCGGATCGGACGACTATGGCCTATAGCTCCCACAGGACAAATTGTTTGAAAATTGCTCATATGTATGGAAAATTTCACACTAGAAGAAATACGGGGTGTTTGACAGTCGACTCGCTCGACTGTAGATTTGCTTACTTATATTCAATTAATAGGTAAAGTTTAATAGTTAGTAATATACATTGAGACCAACTTATTTCGAGACTCAGAGATTTAAAAGATTTAAGAAAAAGGTTTCTTACGTTTAATCGAATCGAAAAAGTAAATAAAAACACTAATGTTGCATATAATAATTATACAAATAATTAATGTACTCACTGTTCTTCCTTCTTATAGTGATGAGAACACTGTGGTAAATCATACTGCTGGAGGATTGCTGGCATTTGCCCAACTGGGTGGGAATGATCACGAGACCTGGCGAAGACCACGCTCCGAGAGTTCCGCTGATGCGGAGAGTGTTTACATGACCAATATGGTGATCGACTCGGGATACCACGGAATGCATTCGCGCAAGTCAAGCGTAAGATTTGATAGTTGTACACATTACTTGGACAGAACTAAGAGTTTAATCTTTGTTTAATGCAGATTAAGAGCACGAATACAATCAAAAAGCCATACTCATGCTTTGGCAGCATCAAGGAGTGGTGCATTGCGTGGTGGCATTCGGGACGCGAGGACTCCGATGATTTTGCGTACGAGCAGGAGGAGCCATCTGATTTAGGGTATGCAACACCAGTAACAATTGAAACTCCTTTACAAAGCTCCGTCTCCAGGTAGTACAAAAAAGCAGCTCTCTTTTTTTAATCGTCTAATTTCGAGTAAGCAAACACCGCACAAAGAAACATACACACACACACTCACTGAGTGTGCACGTGTGTGTGTGTTTCTCGCAACTCAACTGCACCCAAAAAGCACTCGATAAAAAAAATAATCCAAAACGATTTGAATTTCCCAAAGGGAACGCACACAAAAAACGAATGAAATTTCGCCTGATATCGCACAACTGTCACTCTGTCACTGTCACTCTCTCTGTCTCACCCTGCACTTTCTGCACATCCTGCACAAGCATTAAGTGACGCACAGTGCACCAAAAAAGTATTCACCCCATGCTGCAGTTGCACAGCTGAATGCACAGCAATGAAAACTTCGATAGTCAATCGTCAATCGTCTTACGGATACTTTATTTTTGTGGCACTTTTTCTTCTGTTCTTTTCTTTTTGTTGAAAAACCCTTTTTAATTGAGTTTTCATTTCGAGTTTTCTTTCATCTTTTTGGTTGGGTATCTAGCGTAGAGACCCACTGTAATTATAAGCTGGAATATATTGTGATTAAGGGAATATAAGGATGGGTCTCTTATTGAACAGTTATAATGTTCGTTTCAGTAATATTAACCTCATGTTTGCGATAAGTTGGATATTACAGTTAAGCACATCACTAGTAAAGTCCAAAATAAGTCCTAGTACGATTTTTTTGGTTACACTTTGAATAAGACCGATTCATTCACTTAAAACACTGTTTTGATATAAGGGACAATGAAATGAAGACTTGTGCTCAAATTTATGATGTTATATTTTTATTTAAGTTCAAACTTCTTATTACATTAATGGCAATTTGTTTTATCTGATACATTTTATATTCTTAATTAACTTAACATTACTTTCCTCTAAAAAAAGTTAATATCAAGCTGTTAAATGAAATTTGGTCGAGTTTACGTTTACCAAAACATGAGCATTCATGAAAATTGTTTAGCAAATATTTTATTATATGCATGTTATCCAATCTTCATTTATTATTTTATTTATTACATTTTATTTGGTCAATATAATTCCCAGTAATTCCATTTTATAGCACTTATTTGTAGAATTTATGCATACTTTTATATTGAGTAAAGTTTAATACTCAATAATTTTAATATGACGTCTAATTATTTCTGTTCCAACAGTTCATACATAAATATAATAATCACCAATAAAGGCTTAAGTTGAGCGAGCCGACTGTAAAAGACCCCTTATCCATTGTGGCCATAATTTTTCTTTATTTTCGAACGATTTGTACAATGGAAGCTGTAGGATCTGAATCAAACTTATTGAGAATAGATATAAACATAATATACACATAATGTATGAGTTTAGCTTAGGTATCTTAAATAACACTTACACGTCTGTGTACAAATTTCCTAATATTGGACCGATTTGTCCTATTGGGCCTATAGGCTATAGTTGTCCGGTCAAATTTGGTGACGAAAGTCATGATAGCTTTCGTAGTTTCAAAGTTAAGGCGATGTAAACATAGTTTTTGGTGAGGTGACCGTAGTTCTTACAAATCGATCTGCTTGATCTGCTCACGAAGTTGACGGACTTTCACTTCTTTTAGTCTCCGCGATCTAGGTGTTCATTCGGACGGACGAATGGACTTAACCGACCGCTCTACTCTTTTTAGAGTTTCGAGCACAGTGAGAACTATGTATTTTGATGTAAGAAATCAAGTAAACCTATTATACTAAAAATATCAAATTGAGTCCACTGATAGAACAGTCAAATTACAGTAAATTCCGTTTTTGAGAGCAATTCCTGATTATTTTCTCACTATGCATATTTCTAAACATCTCAATCTCCGTGACTAATGAGTCAGATCAAGCACATTAACCACAAAGGGTTAAATGTAAATATTGTTGTATATTGACAATATTAATCGGTGATTAATCGGATAGGCTAATAAATATTTAAGGTTATTAAAATGTGGAATCAATTTACTTAAATAAATTAAGATTGTTTATCTACGAGTATAGCAAAAGTTGCAGCCATTTGTAAGGCCCAATTCGCCTAAGGGTTATGCAACGTTTTGCATACCATTGAATAACGGGTATTTAATAGTCGAGAACCGATTATACATTCATTTTTTATTTGCAGTAAATGCAAACACGAGTTGATTGATTGCATTTCCATTGAGCTCAAAGTCCAACTTCATTTACACAAATTTTGTATGCGTGCCCATTTCTGTGTAATAATAATCCACTTTGTGTGTGTGTGTGTGTGTGTGTGCATGTGGTCAGTTGGATGGACAGCTTTCATCCGCTGCTCCTTTATGTTTTTGTCGTTCTCTCTGTTGTTGTTGTTGTTGTAGCCTGTCAAGCGTAAAGTCCTGTCATTGTCGAGCACCTGATGCAATGCAAATACCAAAAGAGAGTGAATATTTGATATTTAAGAGCGACAACGCTTTGTGTGCTTCTCTCTCTTTGCTCTCCGCAGATGCACCTCGATGAACGTGATGCGGGACAACTACTCCATGGGAGGCAGCGTCAGCGGCGTACGCCCACCGAGTATAATGCTACCGGATGTCTCACCGACGCCACTGCGTCCGCCACTAAACTCAATTTCGCAGATGCAGGAAATGAACGCGGCCGGCAATTGTAACGGGAATAGTAACGGTAACGGCAGTGGCACCGGCATCGGGATTGGGATTGGAATTGGCAATGGAAGTGGAAACGTCAACACTAACTTGGCCAGCGCCGGAAGTGCAGCGTGTGCTGCCAATAATAGCAATAGCAACAACAACAACATCAACGGCGTTGGAGGCGGTGGCAACTCTGGCAACGCCAACTCACGCACTCTGCCCGTTGGCAATCGCATTGGCTCGCGCTCTGTGAGCCAGGACTCGGTCTATACAATACTTATACGCCTGCCGCCAGATGGCGTCAGCGGTGCGAACGGCAGCGGTGGCGGTACGGCAAGCGGGGGAGTGGGCAACTCAAGCAATCATGCGGACTGTGCACCATCCATCAAAATGATACATGAAGATGTGTCCACGACGGCCGCCTCGAATGTGGGTGTGGCTGCAGGAGCGGGAACAGGAGTGGGCGTGAGTGTGGTTACAGCACCACCGCTAACACGCCGACCCTTGCCCTCACGCGACTCCGAGTTCAGCTTGCCCTTGGGCAGGCGAATGTCGCATGCCCCACAGGATGTGCGACTGCTCAACGCCAAGGTCATACCCAAGCAGCTGGGCAAGACAGGTGGCCAGCACGCCCTGCTGAATGCTCGCAATGCGGCCAAGAAGAAGAAAAAGTCACAGGAGAAGCGACAGGAATCGAAGGCGGCCAAAACGCTCTCGGCTATACTACTGAGCTTCATCATAACGTGGACACCGTATAACATTCTGGTGCTGATCAAGCCACTGACCACCTGCTCGGACTGCATTCCCACCGAGCTGTGGGACTTCTTCTATGCCTTGTGCTACATCAACTCGACCATAAATCCCATGTGCTACGCCCTCTGCAACGCCTCCTTCCGACGCACTTACATCCGCATCCTCACCTGCAAGTGGCACACCCGCAACCGCGAGGGCATGGTCAGGGGTGTGTACAACTAGGTCCCAGGTACCAGATCCCAGAATTAACCTCAGTTCATTATAATAGTTGCAATAAATGTTGTGTGCAAATAAATTGTTAGCGTAAAGCGAAAACCAAAACTAGGATTAGGATAACACTTTGACAAGCAGTACTGATTTTTGATGTCTAGCCCCCAAGTATAAATTAATATTTACCTAATATGTAACACGAAATATTGAGAGGGTTGCCACAAGAATTTCCAAAATGCCAAAACAAAAGTTAAGAAACTTTTTATTTTCTAAAAATACCTCAATTTGTTCGCCTATAAAATCGGATTAGCTAACGGGCTATTAACTTTTTCAATCATTATTTCTATATAAGTTGATACCACAGAACCTAAATTTTATTTTTATAATCAAAAGGTGATCAAAACTTTTGTATACAATCGGAAGAACTAAACAATCTTTCAATTTGAATTCCAACCTTCGCCTTTGCCAAGAAGTATAAAATCAAAATGATCTTTGCGTTTTAAAGAACTGATAGAAATCATTTAAACTAACTCAATATATACCCATACATCCACATCATCAGCAGTTTGGAAACTTTGTAAGCAACCCTCGTTGCAAAAATAGTTAAAGCAACCCACATCATAAGTATGAGAAGAATCCATTTTATTAGGCGTTTACTTTTAGGTAGGCACGTGCTCCATGCAACATGAATTTAATACAAATATAAAGGATTACGATTTGGAATACATTATACTTAAAAATAAATATATATATATATATATTATATTATATTATATGATTATACATAATGCAAATATACCTATTGTTAAGCTTAAGTTGTTGGCGTACGCAAAAACCGAAAAGGAAAAGCTTTAATACAGTTCAAACTACCAAGATTACGTTATACGGGGCGGGTTAATTGAAATTGAGGATTAAATATTGGATCTGTATAATCAGAAACTTATCATATTAGTGCAGCAGACAATGGGGTCAAATGTGATTGTGCTGCTCGTTTATTTTGCTGATCTTTTGATATAATTTTAGTGGTTTCTGTTTGAGTTTTGTACTTGTTCGTGAGCCAAATTTACCAAGAGGAGCGAGAATGGAAATTCAACATCAACTATGAGTAAACCAAGCAAAATTGTAGTAATACATACAACAAATGAGATAAAAAGTATAGTATTTGTACGAGTATTACTTAAGAATGTAACCCACCATAGTTCAACTACTAAGAACAAAACTTTTGTAACTGTTGATTAAAAACTTTGTAAAAAAAAAACGAAAGAAAGAAAAACATAAACAAAACTTAACTAAAAGAGTAAAAAGGGGAGTTACGAAGATGCCAATATCAAATCAGGCAAAGGGCAGTCGATAAATAGAAACGAAAGAACAGAACAGAACATTGAACAAAGATACCTGCACAATAGACAACGTTACATAGATCATGTTAAAGCCAAAAAGACAAAAATAGTTAGCATTACTAAGCAAAGAGGTTGTGCCGTTAATGGAAGGAATGGATGAGCTTTTTAGCCAGAGGATTAAGCATAAGGCCAAATCGACTGCCCCCATATAGGCGTTAAAAAGTAAATCAATCCAAACTAAACTAAAGAAAACAAAGCCAAACCGAACCTTATCATAACAAATGAACAACTTGTCATATTTAGTAGTATTATAATCAAATTTGCACCAAGTCAAGCAACAGAGAACAAAAGCAATAGCAGTTAATAATCACATATATTTAAACCATATATTATAATGTAAGCAAGAGCAGACACACACACACAAGCAGATACAGATACAGATACAGAAACAGAAACAGATACATATACTAACGGTATATCGATACCGATACCGATTAAAGATTAACGATACATACTGAAGACAATGTGAGAAGCGCAATGAACAAAACAAACCTTTTTATCAATGTGTAGTTAACTTATTAAAGAATACAACAAAAGCTGAAATCAAAGCATCGTTTGTAGTCTCAATGGCACACCTCGAATATACATACATACTTATAACATACTATATAAATATATAGATATAAACAAACTAAGTATAAAGTTGAGCAAAAGATGATAAAGTTATACCAAACCAAGAGACATGATTTACAACCACGCACACATCCAAATGAAAGCATATAGAAACTTTATATCTCTGCAAAGTGTCAACAGAACCCTAACTAAATACAAACTACAATATAATTAAGTACACACATATATTGATCACTATATGTCAGCCCAAAGCATTACGAAAGTAAACCGATAAATTATAAATTACGAAGGAGGTAGGAAGAAGGACGACGCACTCGGCATATTGATATGAAATGAGATTTATTGCATACAATCTAATTGTTTGGATATATACTACAATACATAAAAAGAATAATAATTAAAATATTTATAATAATAAATTTAATAATACATATATTAATTAAAACTAACAATAAAACAACGTGAATGAAAAAATATTGTATTCAAGCAACACATGAATGGCGTTTTTGATTAGTTCTGTGGGAGAAGTTTGGTTAAATTTTATCTTTAATTGGGGTCTACGTAGAAGCAATCATTTAGTATACAGAAAATATAGAGGATTTTAAGTTCATTAAGTTCAATCTTTGACAGCAAAGTATCTCAAAGTGCAGTATCTACATGAATTGAAACACTTATTTAATAAGCTGAAAAGATATCGAGGACTTTTTAATTCATTAAGTTGAATCCTTGACAGCAAAGTATCTCAAAGTGCAGTATCTACATGAATTAAAACACTTATTTAATAAGCTTTAAAAGATACCAATGAATTTTAAATTCATATATTTTATTCGATGTCAGCAAAGTATCTCAAAGTGCAGCATTTCTAAATACACAGTTTAATTAACTTTATTAATTTATTCTCCAATTTGATAACCTCAATGCAGTGTTATCTTCTTTAGAGCAAACTAAAATTGGTTTCAATTGCAGAGTTATGCACTAGTAAATACATTTCCTCTCTAAAAATAATTGTGGCAATGTAAGTATGCTTTGTATAATGAGCTTAAATCAACTCTGTGTTTAAAATAGTATAAAATACTATCAATATGTTAGACATAGTGAGCAAAACTGTTTTCGTTTAGGTAACGACTTAAAATCGGAAATCTGCACTCCATTTGTCACTACTAATGAAAGCCAAAAACACTTCAAAGCTATAAGGAACAACGCTGGTGAATACACAGACATAAACAATTTTTTGGGAATTATGTACTTTAAAACTAACCTTCAGTTCTCTTCAGGCCTTCCACTTAGATGAAATCATGAAACAGTAGCATCCACCATGTGCATTTGGGTCATGAATTTTATACAGGCATGTCCTAGGGCCTCACCGATCGGTGAGACGTTCGCTTCTCTTTTCATGACCGTTTTCACTCATCGGTGAATTCAGCTGTGACATTGTAAGCGGTTCATCCAAAGAGAACTCAAGGGTAAATATTCGTTATAAGTACTTACTGATGTAAATGTGTTGTTCATTTGAGAATTTTAATTTATTTTTTATGAGCGGAAATATTCAACTAAAGCCAATCGCAATTTCAAGATACATCATTTTAGAAATAAAGAAAAAATTCGTAGAACTTAAAATATAATTGACAAATAAACCAAATTCAATTTAAAAGACATTTGTGTGGTCAATATCTACCATTTGGGACACTATGCTTATTCATGCAGCTTTCAAACCTAATGCTTATATGCACCGCCAAAACTATTTGCGAATTAAAATTGCCAGAACGTAAAAATATTTACAAAAAAAGTTCTCAAAATATAAATTTAGGACTGAAATTTTGAAAACTTAGAAAACCTGGCTCGCGATTTTTAATAGTTTTTATACTCTCAGCAAGAGTATTTTGGACTTCTGCAAAATTATGTAACAGCCAGAAGGAGGCGTGGCTGACCCCATAAAGTACATATATATATCTGTTCGTATGAACACACAGATTTCAGAGAGTATTATACGGTCGGGTGTGCTCGACTGATTTTTCATTCTATTTAATCTTGAGTTAGTTTTGGGTGGATTGTTGTTGCTTTTCAGTTAAAATTTCCTCATGCTCGTTGTCATTTTCATGGAACTGATCGTCATGTCCGCGCATCAGCATTTGCGTGTTCTTCTGAATGCTCTCGATCTTTTGCTGCATCAGCTCCTGTCGTCGTTGCTCGGCCTTTTGTTGTTTGTCCTCCAGTTCGAGCAGAGTCACAGGCTCTGTCTCCGCAGCTTGTTGCATAAGTTGCTGTAGACGTTTGGGGGGCTGACGCAGAGTATCGTTTAGTTGGTCTGGCGCATTAGCGGCATCATCAAGGGGTATGGTAAAGGCCTCCGAGGCAGCTATGTCAAAGGTTTATGAGTTGGAGACTTGGAGACTGCCCATAATTAGGGGTGTCTGGTACTCACGGTATTCCATTTTAAACTGCTTTTCGTTTTCCGTTTTTATCGCCTTTGTTTTGGTGTCGTCAAGTGCTGCTGTGGATTGGGAACTGGAACAGCCCATGCTCAGGTGAAGCAGCTCAAATGCAAAGCATTACGGCTAAAACATCCGTTCCGGTTCCGGTTTGGGGTTTTGGTCCCTGACTTTTAAGCGGAGTCACTTGAGCGTACTAATGCCGATGGTAATGCTAATGCTGATGCTAATGCTAATGCGATTTCCTGCTCTGCAGTATTGCTACTTGTACTTCCTGTGAGATTTCTTCAACACTGCGGCTACTTAATTTCCGTTCCAGGGCAGCTGACAGTGCAGTCATTAGATTCAGCTTGAGACCGTGTTTAATGGCTCATTAATATTGATTTTGCTGATGTTGTAGCTCTATGTGTGTGTGTGTGTGTTTTTGAGTGTTTTGTATCCTGCACAACCAGAGAACACACTTCCAACATTCAGCACGTCGCAATTGAAACTGAAACAGAAATTGCAATGCTAAGTTTTGCAGTCATTAATAATAATCGCTGGGTGACCATACGCTGACTAACAATTGTCCACCCTCAGGATCAATACTCATATGTGGACGGAACATTTTTGTACTGTCATTTTACATGGCACCTAAGCACACTGAAAATAAAAATGAATGTATCATATATTTCACTGGATTAAACATTTCACTGGCTTTCAAGTAAAAATTTAATTGTAAATGTTTCTGAATGAAAAACTGGAAGTAAAGAGTTTGGCACTAAAAAAATTATTGAACGTCTGTTGAGTAGCTAATTAAATTAATTAAACAATTACAGCATTTTCTAATAATTTAATATAATACATATCTACTGAATCACTAAAATAAACATTAAGTTATTTAAGCAAACCCAATCCACGCGAAGAACTTAGATACATTTTTAAAATATTCCTAGGATATTAGGATACTAGATATTACATTTCTTATTTTATCTTCAAGTAAATAATAATAATTATTTTATTTTTTTTATTAGACATTTCCATTTATTTAAAGTTTCATTCTTCCAGAACTTAAAAACTTCTGCAAGATACACCTAGATGTGAAACCGACGGAATCTTGTATAAAAATTGTTACTACATGCTCCTTTTAGAAACTGGTCGAAAAACACCCTTTTAAGGCGACGACGAGAAGGACTTGATGTTCTTCAAGTAAATTATAATAATAATAAACTATTATTCCGTCGGCTTGAAATAGATAAACAATCTAAACGAAAAATATAAAAAAAATTGATTATGATAGAGCTGATATTGAGTGAAGTTTTTTAAATTATATATTTTGAAAATATATTTTCTAGTGGTAAAAATAAATTTCAATATCAGTTAGGTTTTGGTTTATTTTTATACCAATTTTTAGTACCCATTTTTGGTTGGTTTTCATATTTAATAATTTTTAATTAATTTCATTTTTAATGCCAATTTCTAAGATGTACTACAAATATTCGTTATGGCTTATTATAATGTATTAGAAACCTTAGTAGGGCCTCATAACATAAAGCGAGAATTTGCTTAGTGTATTTGCGTGGGGTGTGGTTAATAATGGTAGGCGAACAAACGCAAATACAAACAGAGTCAGAGTCAGAGAGAGAGAATGACAGAGACAGCACGAGACACGTGGACTCGCAGACAGACAAGGACACACCCACACACTAAGTGGCCTGCAAGTGGACACTGTGCTGCAGACCAATGTCAATCAACTGCAGCTCGTGGCTATAATCAACGTTAATTGCGGTTTCATTTGCGCACACACACACACAAAATATACACACATAAGTACATGTGCAACAACATTTGTGCCATGAACTAACAAAGTTTAGTGACCCACTCAACTTTGACCACAGAACGCAGAGTGGATTAGAGAGAAAGCGATGGAGAACGCAAGAGAGAGAGACAGGGAGAGAGAGGGGCCCCTTTTGACTTTTACAGTTTGGCCATTGTCAATGTTGTCGCATTGCCATAAAAGCCTTGGGCTAACGGCTTCCGGCTTGAACCCACTCGCAAGTAGTCAATCGTCAATCGCCCGTCTTCAATCGCTGTACGGAAGCTAAGGCGCGTGCCAATCACCGCCCAAGGTGTTCACACAGAAATTATGTATGTACCACACGTTGTGTCTTTGTGGTCGTCGTCGTGGTCAAGTGGAAGCTCTTGGCATGCAAAGTGCTTCAAACGGAAGCGACCCGCCTTCCCCTTACCTCCTCTCTTTAGCCCCAAGACAACAACGAAAATAAACCAAACGGATAAAGAGGTTCAACAACAGGTGCTCCAGACCCCTGTCCCCTCCCTACCCATCGTGGGCACATGATAATAGCCACTAAGTAATGAGCGACGTTTAATTAGGTTAAGTGTCAACAAGATTATGTCTTCAATCAATCAATCAGTCAGTCAATACCACAAAAAACACACGGCCTCACACCATCAACACATCCATCAAGAGGCTAAATACCAAAAGGCATTTTTAGCTTGTATTACGCTTTATTTTGTGTTATACCCGGCACTTGGGGAGTAGGGGTATGCTCCAGGGACTGTATGCTAATCAATCATTAATCAATTAAAGCAATTTAAGTGGATTAATAAAGTAAAGATATGGCCGCTGTAGGTTGTTACAAGTTTCAGCTGAAATGCAAGTCATATACAATAAATTAACAGGTATTTTATAGTCGAGACTGAACTGGTCCATTCTTAGCTACTTTTAAATACTGTGGAGAGCAATCCGCTGAAAGACCAGAAAGAGACAAAATGCCTAAAATATAAAAGAAAGACAAGGAATACGTTTGCTTGTATTACAATTTCAGTATTCAGTTTATTTGAAAATACAATTTCGAAACATTTTCATTGTTGTTGTATGCAAAAAAAAATGGTTTATCTGTATAATATAATAAAACAATATAAACTATTAACAAAGCAACTTTATATCTGCAGCTTAGGAACATCATTCTGCCAAATAACTTAATTATCATCTTCATCTTCATCTTCATCTTCATCATTATCTTTAGCTGTATTCATATCATCATTATCAGATGTCTGCTATTCAATCTCAAATTTGCAAAACTCTTATGTAATTAGCTTCTGCCCTTTGGGTTTTATATAGGTAGAAAAATATTCTATATAAATATGATATACGTATATATGTATGTATGTGTGTATGTATTATATGACTTGGTGCCCAACATTTGGATATATGAAAGGATCGTGTGTAAACTATGGATAGACTTGTGTGTGCATCTTTTGTCTTGGCTGGCATTACTATGGATATGGATGAGGATTTATGTGCATTCAAATGTTGTCATAAAAGCAATTTTGAATTTTTCCAATCCGATGGTTGAAGGAAAGGCTAATCGTATTCCTGTTTGATTGAAAGCGATTTCTCGCCACTCTTTTCAGACTTCGGATTAGTAGTGGTATTCCCTGCGGACTTTGCTTTGATGTAACTGGCCACTGTGGAGCTCAGAGGTATAGTCACGTACTGATTGCCATCTGAAAAGGAGAACAAATTTTAATTAGTAAGAATAAAAAATTTAATTAGTAAGTAATATAAATTTCAATAACGATGTTTGGGGTTTCTTTAGAAGATTGTCTTCAAGAAAACCTTTGTTATTAACCCATTAAATACCTAATTTTATTTAGGGTGAATTGTTTTAAAATTTAAGACTGATTAATTAGTAAAAAGTTTTATTAAAAAATATCTAAATTAATTGCATATTTTAGCTAAACGTTAAATATATTTTGAAATGAATGATAAAAGTTGTCGTTTGATAATATAGTTTTGAAAGGCATTTTAAATTCAAAAGCAGATGTAATAATTTCAAAAAACTGTAAAAAAAAAACGTGTGTTGTATGAAAAATAATTTTAACTGATGCTTTAATTTGAGCTCAAAAGTAAATAAAAACATTTATCTAAAATATGTGATATATTTAAAAGTCTATACAATTTTTGTTTTTCTAGTAAATGTTAACAATCCATTTTATTTATAATTTCAGATGAGAGAGTACTAACCTTCCTCTGCATGAACTTGTAACTGGCCCGATTGTATTAACTGACGCAGCATGTCTGGCGGTATATTGGCAAATTGTGTGGCTGGATAAATATATTTGTTGTCGCTTGACGTGGCTGCTGCTACTGCTGTGGCTGTTGTTGCTGCTGTTGTGGCTGCCGCAGCTGCAGCTGCTGTGGATGTAGAAGGTCCAGTCTCAGTCTGATAGGTCAATGCAGCTGGCATTGGTTTGGCGCTAGATGATGCAGCAGCTGCTGATAAGGAGGAGGTTGTTGCTGTCTCTGATTTGAACTCCTGAGGTGTGAATTTAACCTCGGCATCAGTCGGTATTGGCATCTCCACATCCGAAGAGTCCTCCGATTCGTTACCCGACGACGTTGGTGAACGATCATCCTGAGAGAGAGAGAGAGAGAGAAAGAGAACACAGATTAGAGATGCTGCAGCCAAACAGTCTGGTCTGAACTTAAGTCTAAGTATAAAACTAAGCTAAGCTGAGCTGAGCTGTTGCCAGTCAGACTGGCCAAGACTGTTCTATATGCCAGCCAAGTGCCAGTGCGCCCGTGAGTGTTCGTGTGTGTGTGTGTGTGTCTGGGCCACAAAAAAGCAATATACCTGCACCAAATATGGCGCGAAATTGCGTATAAGTGCTGGCCGCGATGCACGACGGCACGCATTTCAATGAGCCAAGAGCACAACTCGTTGCCTTAAATGTGCACACGCGTTAAAGAATTTAGAATATTGATTTCTGGCTCTGTCTCTCTCCGTCTCAGTCTCTGGCTCTGACTTTGAGTCTCTGCTGTAACTGAATGTGCAGGGACAGGAGCGTACATTAACTCGCTCATCATCGTTACTGTATCGCATCATTTTAATTTTGATTAGTGCCCGCCAGGTAAAAATAATTGCAAACTGTAACAATGCGTTCGCCATTTTGTGGAATTGCGCATACGCCACGTCATTCCATGCCGGCCGTACTAGCAGCAACAGTCGCTTCCAATGAAATTGTAGCAGCAACGCGTATGGCTAAATTGCATTGTTGCCACTGAGAGACCAAAATGGGCGTCGTCTGTTGTTCTTGTTGTTGCTGTTGACGTCGCTTTGACTATGGCTGTTGACGTCTGCCGGCCGGCTGAGTGTTTCGACCGACTGCCTTTTGAGTGACAGCACCAAGACATTTTAATTAGCAACGACACAGCGACAACAGCAACAACAATTGTCTCAAAGTCTTGCAAAGTTACTTTTGCCAGCAACAGCAGCTGAGCATGTGTGCAACTGTAGTTACGCCCGTGGTTTTCAGTTGCAACTTGCAACCAAATACACAAAATGACTGATGGGTTGCACTGGCCTCTAAGATCAGCCCCTGAATGCATGGCTGACTGTCTTAGCAGTAAAAAGGCGCATGAGCTTTTTTAATTTGTTAAAACAAAGACACAAAATTAATTATTACAATCTCTTGAAGGTGTGAAAAAAAATTAAATAGATTGCAACCCGCTTAAACTAACAAGAAATAAATGTATAATTGTGTGCGCCCCAAACGAATTTTAAGTAACAATACTGTACAATAAGAATATAAGCTCTAAAATCAATAGGTACATTTCAAAGTTGGTTTTATATGTATGGAAAAAGGGATTTTAGCAGCTCAACGTTTTTAATGACATTGCATTTATGCTGTCCCTAGAAACCTGTGTACCAAAACACTATTCTGCTCTCAAGTGCCATAGAAACCCAATATACTCTTGCAGAGAGTATACAAAAAAATTAATAGGTTTCAAATTTATTTAATATTAAAACATAATTTACGATGGTAAAAGTCAGAGATTTTTATTTTTATTTTTAGTTGCAAATAAAGCAAAAACAATAGTAATAATATAACCATTAATCCTTAGAAGCAAAGAGTCAACAAATTTAACTCGATAGCTCCGGACAGAGTAATACAATTATTAATATCACTGCAGTAAAAATAGTACAATTTTATTCTGAAACCGACGAACAAATTTTTTATTGTCCACAACATTTTAAAAAGTAAATAGAGAATAACAAAACAAAAAAAAAATAGAAAATGTAAAAAAATTTAGATCGCCCCCGGGTGGACTCGAACCACCAACCTTTCGGTTAACAGCCGAACGCGCTAACCAATTGCGCCACGGAGGCAGCTGACACTCGACCGGCAAAATTCCCATTATATACTTAGCATTTCATGCTATAAATAGAATTCTCATAGGGTTGCTATTCACACACACACACATACACGCACGCACACACTTTCGTTTTAGTATTAAGCTTTCTTTATAGGCAAACAAGATAAGGCGCGCAATAAAAATAGAAATACAGTGGAAAGTTTAGTTAGTTCAAAGCAATAAATTCTGTCATCTTAATTAATTTGGTGTCATGTCGTGTCATTGCATGAAGAACATAAATTTGTGACAGATTAACAAGACTTTTCACAGAATTTTTTGAACAAATAGCAATTTTTTTCATGTAGTTGTTAATAATTTGTATGTTTAACATAACAAACAAAAATGGTCAACAGCAATTCTATAAAAATTGTATGATATCTCTTCTGGTTAAAAAAAGTAATTGAATCCAGCCAATAAATTGCTTTATTACTATATAATTTGCATGTGTTTATATTGAAATAAAAAATCATCAATAAAAAATATTTATTCCTGTTTAATTGTATACCGTTAAATTAATAAAAATGTGTAAGTTTTAAATAATAAATGGAATCAAAGAACATTTGTTATCTGACTTCAAATAAAATAATTTTATATTAATTAGATGAAAGTTTAAAAAAATGTAAAATCATGTATGCAAATGAATGTTCTTATTTTTATTCATTTAATTATTTAAGGGGTTTTCGTTATGAAAAGATTAATTGGAGTTTAAAAACCCATTGGAAACAGTTTTCAACAATTGAATGAAGCCAAAACAATATTGATAATACTTCTCGGGCTCATTATTGAAATTCTTAATGACCATAAGACTAATTTGAATCATTTACACGGAATTTCATTAAAATTAAAATCGGACTACTTGTAATGCCAATGACAGTTGTGAAGACAAATTAATTAAGTAAAATCTGAAATAATTTCACAAGGACATGCAGCAAGCCCAAGTGCAATAGAGAAGTCGAATCGATGCGAATACGATGCGAGAAACTCGCCAAATTGATAGTCGTGTGTCGTGCGCAAATGCCGAGCGTGTCTCATTAAATGACAATTAGAGTTGAGCTTGAACCGAGAGGCTGCTGGACAGAGAAAAATGAAAACACAGCCCAGCCCGACCCAACCCAACCCTGGCCAGCCCAAAGCAGCCCAGTCGGACCCAAGACGAGTGCGGTGGTAAGTTGCAGGCAGCATGGCAGTGTGGAATGCATGGACAGTGGCATGCAATTTATATATATACAATATATATATATATATAAAAATAATGCAGCATTGTGTTTTTTCTCTGATTTGTTGTGTTTTTTATTTGTTTTGTGCTGGGGCTGTTGGCCTCGACTGGAGCCTGCAACAAATGCAATTATATAGAAATTTGTCTTGCTGTGATATGTGCGGCATGTTGCAGTTGCTGGTAGCCGTTTGCTGTGTGGCCATCGGCAGCGCCAAAAATAGTCAATTTGGGAAAGGCTAATAATAAATACAATTCGACTGTCTGACTGTCGGCTGTCTGTCATTTTAGTCAGTTCGTCAGATCGCAGCAAATGAATACTCATGTACGAGTATGATTACAAGTACTCAGTGTGAGTATGAATGAATGCTCCTTTACCAAATTGGCCAACTGACATTCACACAGCCAAGGTGGCATTTTGCTGCTTTGGACCAAAGTGAATGCGATTCAATTCAATTCGGTTGGTTCGCTGGTGTCGTGTGACCTACACCAGCCAATGATTGACGGATGGCACATTTGCTTTTCGATTGATTAGTTGTTTTTACCAAAATGGCCACTGTGATATGCCCCAACCACGAACACAGCCACAAACACATTCACAGCGATGGCGATGACGATGGCGACAACAGTTGCCAGTTTCACAGTTTCTCAGTTAGTCCGATGCCTGTTGTCTGCTGCCAGTTGACAGTCAGCACCCGCTTAACTTCAAATTCAGCTTCAACTTTACAGCTCGTGGTTGCCCCTTCAACATTTTGGGCAATAAACATTTGCATGTTGCATGTTGCTGTTGTTGTCGTTGTTGTTACTATTGTTGCTACCGTTGATGCCGTGTACATCTACCGACACTGATAGCAGACGCCGCGGCAAACAAAGGAACGGCCAAATGTGTGTGTGTGTGCGTGTGTGTGTGTGTGTTTGAGCCAAGCTAGCGGGCTCCATTGATGCTGGCGCTTTCAATGAAAACATAAAAATAAAAATGCAAATGAAGCCCACAACGAAAGCACTTAAATCTAACGCACAATTGTAAGAGTGCAACAACAATACAAGAAACAGCACCAAGAAGCACAGTAACAGCAACAGCAACAGTGGATACCAAAAGTTTTGCAAAAAGAGTTTTTAAGTTTAGCGAACTGTAGGATTAAAAAATAGTCTAATATTATTTATCAGATGAACGAACTTAATTTGATTATCTAGTGTAGGAGAAATGTAAAAATCGGTCTTAAAAACGGAAAAGTTTTATTAAGAATTAAATTGAAAGTCTGGGAAAGTGCAGAACAGTAACACGTGAATGAAAGAATTAAAGTAAATAAAAAATTTACACTAGAATAAAATAATTATATTCAGATTATAATAAGATTCAAAAAGCGCTCACTGAAAGGATATTTTAAAATTCCAATTATTTTTGAAGTTAGTGACGTGTCAACTAGAGCGATTTTCTCCAAACTTAAAATTTTGTGTGTATGTTCTTTTCGAATTTGAAATTGTAATTTGTAATTTGTCTAAACAATTCGAGAAAGCTTAATAATTAGAGAAAATATTTTTTTATTTTCATGTTTATATCATACAATAATGACATACGACCACAAGGGTTGAAATAGTGGCGACGAGGACACTACCTTTTCACTCAAAGAGGCATAATATCCATGAACACCTATTTCTTTGAAAATATTTATTTAAAATGAAATGCGGGCGTCTAGATTCTTGTCTAGACGCCCACTTAAATATAGACGTAATTAAAAGATTTTGCGTTTAAGCTAAAATACTTATATTTTGTTTGTCCTAAGAAAAGTTTTTTGCTATCAAAAGTTTAATAAAGCTTTGAAAGTAAAGGTTTAGAATAAACTATATTAAGTAAATATTGTTCTTCATGTTGATGAGGGTATGAGTTATATATTCACTTAATTTGCTGGGTTATGGTGATAAAAAAGACAAAGAGGTAATAAATCATTTAATTAAAAAAAATCGATCATATTTAAATTTAAGTCAAAACCCATTCAATATATGTACATAGGAGACTCTAAAACGGTATACGTTTATACTTAGAACTCAAAGTACTTCAATTGCTGTGGAGTGTTGACCACTGTGTTGTAGGACGTAGGAGGAATCACAACCCGTAAATGTTAAGACAATTGAAGGGGGGGGGAAGAGTTCAACAGGAAACGTTAAGCAAATGTTATGGCCAGGCCAAGACGGGCTGTAACAGACCAACAGGCAAAATGGGGCGGCTGGCGAACAAAGCCAAAGCCAAAGAGAGTTGACACGAAACAACAGCAGCAATAACAACAACAACAACAACAGCAACAACAACAACAGCAACAAGTGGACAGAGACAACAAGATGTAGACAGAGACATTGTCAGTCGGAGTTTCGTTGGTTTCATTCGCATCCGGGCCAACAACATGCACTTTAAAGCGTTTTAGCGTTTATATCCGCAAGCTTGGCGGCAAGCTGGCTTTCTGTTTTTGGTCAAATCACAGTTTTGCGGTTACACGGATTCACGCGCAAAGAAAGCGGCCAGCAGGAAGTGCTCCAAAGATGCACTTAAGAAAGCTCAAAACATCGTGAGCAGCTCAATTTGAGAACAGAAATGCACAAAATCCATTTATTAGTAGTTCGAAGTTCGAACTCTTAACTTGTTTCAGTTATGATGTGAATTAGCATCTATTTAAATGTCACCGCGCATTAAGATGCCACGATTGGCCCAGCCAATGCCGCAGTCTGTAGCTCTGTATCTTGCCCAAGAGCTAAGAGCAACGGGCTCAGTTCTTGGCTTATTGTTCTCAGCCAGCAATTATTTGGCTAAATTGTATGGCTCGATAGCAACCTGCAGCAGACGCAGTACCTCCGAACCACTGAGCCTCTGAGCCTAGAGACTCAAACCTAATTATGCGTGCGCCGGCGAACAGAAACAAGCCAGCGACAACGACAACTTATTGGGCAAAGCCGGGACAGCTCGGGACAGGAACAAGGGACAGATACAGGACAAGCTGGGACAGGTACAGGTACAGATACATTTACTGATACAGCAAGTACACTGTGCAAAGGAAGAAGTCTAGCCAAATTTTTTCTATAAAATGTATTGGGTTAGATTTTTAAGTAAAAGGTATAGTAACTTTGTAGACATACAATGGGCAAGTCCAAAAATTAAACTGTTCAAAAACATTACATTTATCTTTTTAGAACAAATTCAAATTTTAAAAACTTGTCTTTCAGCACTAGGTACAATATTATAGATGCTTAACATATCCATTTTCTAGGTTAACTTTCCATTAAAGTATCTAAAAACACTTTCTTCCTTTTCGTAGCTACTACTTTTGTTCAGTGTAGACAGATGAAACGCCACCGATTAGCCTGGCGTTTGGCAATGCGCCCACTTTCCGCAAATTTATGATGGCCACTAACAACGGCTTAAAGGAAACCAAGCACAGAACAAACCAAACAAACAACAAATGAAATCAGCCTGGTCAAAGCAAACAAACAAACAGTTAAACAGTTGAATGGAAATTGCAATTATTCCAAGTTTTCAGCACTGTGTGTGTGTGTGTGTGTGTTGTGGGTGCGTTTGTGTAAGCAGTTAACTAGTTAATAAACCTAAAACGGCGTAACTAACTATATAATCTCTATACTGACTGCGATTATAATTTGGCATTTATGCCTGATCACTAGATCTACGAAAAGGTTATTAAACTAATCCTCAAATGTTAGAATTTGTACTTTATAATTTTATAAACTTATGTTTCATCAAAACAAGAGTGCTTGATAACTTTAGACATCCAAGAATTGATAGCTTAAATTATATGTAATGTTTTATTGAAAACTTATTCATCTGATGACCATTTGTGAAATTTACTATATTATCTATGTATTCATTTGTATTTTATGGAACAAATATTTAATAGAGAACACCTAATAACTGTTTAGAATTATAATATCCAAATTTATTAAATTTATTAACAAAGAGTTTTTTGCTTGAAATGTATAGACCAAATGAGCTGACCTAATTTATTTATGGACTTAACAACATAACATACGATTTATCGATCGTCTTAATACGAACTTCGTTTTAATTTTTGAGGGACCATAAAACAAAAATCTGATTTAATTTTTAAGCAAAAATTCAAACAGTTGAAAACATTTTTAAATTTATAGAATATATTCATGCACTTCTGTTCCCTAGAGGGGAAACAAATTTGAATGTTATTCTTAAGCAATTAAATATGTCTTCCTATTCAAATTACATATACATATAGTAAAGTGTTGCTAGATTGTTGAATAAGTACATTTATTGAGAATTTGTTAAGTACAATTCTTAATAAAGTGATGTCATCAGCTTTGTATAGTCTGTGAACAGCTAATGTAGCTTTAAAGAGAGCAACTAATTAAGTAAGCATTTTTTACTAAAAACTTAAACAAAAACGTAGCGAACGCTGTGATCATTAAACAAGTCAACACAACGATTTTAAAAGACTTCATTAAATTGTGTCATTTCACAAAAATGAGCTAATGAAAAAAAATATAAAAAAATCTAAACATAAAAGTCGCGTCTTGTGTTCACGCCCACAAAATCAAAGCTGATTTCATATTTTTTTGAGAACTGACAAACTGGTTACACCCAACAAATTGTAGACACACAGATACAAACATCTTTATACATATGCAGTAGATTGCTGCATACGTGAGCTTTGAACAAATTCGTGTAAATTAAATTTTCGAAACAACAAGAAAGAAACTCATAAATTGTCGCTCATTTGCTTGCTCATTTGTCGCGACGGCCAATGTACATAAAGCCCAGCCCCAAAATGGACAAAAGCGAGTCTATAAAATCTAATACACACGCACACACGGCTCTTCCACAAGTCACGCCCACAGCTCTGTCTATATACCACAAGATACAAGTAATCATGTGCCTAACAAAAGCTGAGCGTGCTCTTCAACTTAAGAGAGCGCCCAAAGAGAGCGGCTCAAATCGTGTGAGAGAGCACAAGACATGCGCCATTTCACCCACACTCAGGTTAGCCATCGGTGTACACGCTCTTAAGTCTGAAACGAGTTTTCTCAGAGATCAGAGGAGCACACTGTGCTGGCTCAAGAGTCGCAGCTGCTTCGATTGCGTTTTCAGTCTGTGAGCAACTGCGTGAGTCGCACGACGATTCACGAATCAGCGAACGATCGATGCAATTGATCGTGCCTTATGGCTAAAGTGCAAGTGACCGATCTACAAAATGTTCGGCAAGTGTGTAACAGTCAGAAACCCTGTAGTTAGTGCGTAAAAAACTAAACAAGAGACTAAATAAGTCAGTAAATATGAGTTGAAGGATTAACCAAGGTAAGTGATAACTCAAATTAAAAATATTTTCTTATTTAAATATTTAAAAATATTTCGGTATTTATGGTAATTTGTGTAACTTTTTAAACTGCTGAAGTTATCATACAGTGAACAGAAATTTATACTAGTTTTGGTTCAGTTTTATAGAGATCAATAAATTGAGAGACATAAATTATATTAAAGAAGGAGAATATTTAATGCGACTTTGTGATAAGTTTAGTTTCTAGAGTTCTTTATAATTACCAATGTGACATTAGTGTACACTAGAGTTTTTGGAAATAAATAAGTTGAGGGACACGTACTATAGTATAATAATTAGAATCCAAAAACGAAAACTGTTTAAGAAAAGTTTCCAGATATCTATAAAGTCGAAAGTACGTACTGTGTTTTATAGATTCGGGTCAAAAGTGCTTTACTTGTACTAGTATTCTCCTAAAGTGATCATACCTAAAGGATTGAAAAACAGCCATAACTGTACAGAATCGGTTTGTGTGATTAATAATACTATTTATATTTCCATATACCATAAAGTCTGGCAAGTAGCTCAGGGTCTATCGAAACAGTAGCCTAGCATGCCGACAACTCAATCAAAGAACTGCAATCACACAACAAACAGCAGTTGGTCCAAGCTCTATGCCAGATAGTATGGCATGGTGGAAGGGGCGGGGACTGGACACCGGGGGGTTTTTGGCCTTTGGTTGTCCGCCAAGTCGGCGTCCACATTTCATAAATCAGCATGTGTGTAAACACAGAGAGAGAGACAGAGAGAGAGGGAGAGAAAACAAGAGAGATCTCTGCGTTTTGCCGCCTGCTGCGAATCCTGGCTATTTATTGTATTTTAACAACATTATAAACGAGCGTTTAAGTGGCGAGTGTCGACTATCGACTATTGACTATCGAATATTGACTGTTGACTATTTGAGTGGGGGCCTCGTTTGATTTGTGTTAGAATGCAAAATACCACAAGAGTCTCGCAAAAAACGGACTGTGATCAGGCCAAAGACAATGGCTGCCTGCTTGGCCAGGTACCGACAAAGCCAAGACACACACACAAGAGGAAGGCAGTAAAAGCCGTTTCATAATCAGCCTAAAAGACGTGGCAACATGTTGGCCACGTTGTCGTTGTGGGCCGGGTCAAATGTCAAGCACATTATTTTTGTGTTTACGTATAATAAATATAAATGCATGATGCATTTTTGATAGATTTTCATGGCAATAAGCAATAAGCTGGTAACAAGCTGGCTAAACCGCTAGAATGGTGTCTCGAACAACACTTGGCCTGATCATACTACCTCTTAGTTTCTCCAGCCATTGTGTGGGTACATAAATCCACAATAGACACCAGGAAGCTCTATGCGATACTTGCGTACATACATTTATGTATATATACACATTGTGCATTTACCGATCCGGTTCGTATATTCGTAATTTTGTGACTATGCAAATGCACGCGTTGTGTTCGTTTTTGCATTTTGGGGCTGATGTTGAAAAATCGACGATCAGCTCTGTCAGTCAGTCAGGCAGACAGACAGACAGACAGTCTGTCCTGTCAACCCACTGAGCTGGAGGACCAACCACGTTGATGGCGAAAAACAATGCCTTGTTGACACTGATGGAAAATCCGCGTGTCACAAATATCAAAATTCAATCGTTAGACTATGATCCCATGTGCGATCCATCGTCCATCCCCATGATCCACTACGACATTCAAATTGTCTGCTGGAGAGTCTAGCAGTTATTGATCATAGATTGGGATATGCTAATGTCCAGTTTGAATCCCAATGTGCACTCGAAATGAGATCTAAGCCGATCTCGTTTTAAGCTATTTCGTTAGAAATAAAAAGTTTCTTTTATGATAAGCTATATTCCATCGGTTGCAATCAATTTAAGAAAGTCTAAGGTTAAATCTAGAAAATATTTAAACAAAACTGATCTATTTGATTTTTCAACCTGATTATAAAAAGTTAAAAAATAGTTATCAAAAAAATTAAAATAATATAGAAAAAAAGAAATTAATCAAGTTATAGCATTACATTTTAAAAGTTATTATCGATTATTTTAATAAACAAATTCAAAAGAAGTTTATGTTTGTCATAGTACAACTAAATTTAAAAGTAATTACTAAAGCTTAAGTATTCAATTAGCAGAAACAACTTAACCAATATTCCAGTCCAAGTGAACGAAACTAAAAGTTTATTAACCAACTGCACGTCATATGACTTTAAATGGTATAGAAATGATACTGGATGCATTTGAGTTTGTTGATATTAAACGTGTGCGGTGAACACAAAGCAAAGCAAAATTGAAATTGAATAAATTAAGCGCTTAGAAATAGACGATGAAATGATTGATTAATTGGAAATTTCCTTAAAAGGCGAGCATTGAATGCAGTACAAAAATCAGAGAGATTTTGCCGTATGACATATAATTTTAGTAGGTCCCTGCTAATCTCCATTTGACAAACACCTTTGTCTAATTGAATGCCAATTCATGGCATGAAACAATAACAAAATGTCGCCCTTAAAAATAAAAGAATACGAAAAAAGCCACATAATAATACACATAATATTGTTAAGAAAAAAAGAGGTAACAAAAAAAGCCAACTAAATTACTTAACAAGCCGGGACAACGACGTCGCGACGTCTTCGATGATTTACTTGTGCGTAATAATGCAAACGCCCGCAACGCTGGAATGGCGAATGGCCAAGAGATGTGGCCAGAAAAGAACTGAACAGAATACAGAAGAGCAGACCAGAGTCCACTGAGGCCTAAAGGATGCACACGGTAAATGCATGTGAGAAGAAGTCTAACTGGGAATGCGCCTCAATTTAAAATGCGAATTACATTATCTGATCAAATGCATTCTTTGGTGCGCTCCAGGAGGACTCTACTGCTACCTCAGCCTCAGTAGCCTCAGCAGCACACTCATCGTATGTCTGTGTGTGTTTGTGTAGTTGTTGTTGTTGTGTGTGGATGCTGCACAAATAAATAAATTTTAAAATACAAACAAGTAGCGCGCGCAAAAAGCGCCGAGTGGAAAATTCGTGACAGCAATTGTTGATGAGCAGCGTGTGAACAGAGCAGACCAAACGGCCCCGGGTTCACTATCGACGTATCGACCAAGAACTCAAGACCACAACAACAAGAACAACAATACGAAATAATATATAATGTTTGTTGTACAGCAAAACGCAGCAAAACGCGTAATATTGAGCGACTAATAGCTGAAACTTGACTTGAAAGCGAACAAAATAACCAGAGTCTGAGATAAAGACAAATACCGAGAAGTCGAAAGAGACAGCAACACCAGATTCAACAGATTCAGTCAAAGTCAAAGTCAGAGAACCCAAGAGACTGGCGTACATACACCTCCGCAGTCTAATTAACTCCTACGAGCACACACTCGGCTTTTAATTAACGCGCACATGCTTATGTTTAAGTATATACAAGTATTTATTCAGAAATTCATATATATATGTATGTAACACACATGTATTTACGAGAATCGAATGTTTATCAAAGCACAATAACAACGGCACGAAACAAGCAACTTGACAACTTTGAGAGTGGGCAGACTTCAGTGTTACAACAGAAATTACAGTCAAAGTTACGAATATTGGGTAGCTCAAATAAAACTTAGTTTAAAAGGGCTTCACTTTCCAGTAATCGAAGACTGTTGCTAGGATAACGACACGTTTGTTATTTAAGTTCAACTTTAGTCTGTTAAAGTCTGAACATTATGCAACAGTTGGCTAACATTTTGTAACGTTTTTAAAGTTACAATTCATTTAGCTCAAATAAAACTTAGTTATAAAGGGCTTCACTTTCCAGTAATCGAAGACTGTTACTAGGATAACGACACGTTTGGTAATAAATTTCTACTTATGTCTGTTAAAGTCTGAACATTATGCAACAGTTGGTTAACATTTTGTAACGTTTTTAAAGTTACAATTCATTTAGCTCAAATAAAACTTAGTTTAAAAGGGCTTCACTTTCCAGTAATTGAAGAATGTTACTAGGATAACGATAGATTTGTTAAAAATGTTAACCTACGTCTGTTAAAGCTTTTTAAAATAACATTATGCAACATTCATGTCTCTGGTTCTAACGTTTTCCAAGTTACAATTTATTTAGCTCAAATAAAACTCAGTTTAAAAGCACTTCAGTGTGCCCAGTAATCGAAGACTGTTACTAGGATAACGACTCGTTTGTTAACAAATTTCTACCTATGTCTGTTGAAGCTTTTTGAATTAACATTATGCAACATTTGCATGGCAATTTGTAATGTTTTATAGAGACAATTTTTTTAGCAAATGTTAAATGTCAACATGCATAGACTTGGCGACAACCGCACTTTCTTTACAGAACCTTTACACTCTAGGTTTAAACGGAGTGTTATATCCTACCAGGACAAAATGTGTTTTATTTGAACATTCGGAACATGACGATGTCTTTAGAAGTATAAGATAGTGGGTGTTTCAAAATGAAAGCATAAATAAAATATATATTATATAGTAATTTTGTGTTAAGCTAGTGCTTTTGGTAAATTCTAAAATTTCCAAATGTTTATGCAACCAGTTTTTGCACACTAAAACAGAGAACATTATTATTTGCTGTAACGGTCGGAAAAGCTTTCTTCTACAATTAATTAAATTTATTAGACCCCTCTACTCTTTTTTAAAGCAGTTAAAAGTTAAAAAAGGCTTTAAAGTATTTTACTTAAATTCATTATATGATAATGATGATATTCATAGACCCCACATGGTATCACAACGAGCCGACCAGCGGCCCATGTGTGTTTGTGCTCTTTCTGAACCAACAGCCATTTAACCCAACCTCCCTTAACCTAATGAGGATCGATTTAAAGTGACAAAATAAACAATTAACAATGGATTTTCTAAAATTTCATGGGATTTTTGACATGGTGGAAATAGTGTATGTTTTCAATAAATATCAATATTCCCTTTAGGAAAAACTAACTGAAACACTAATAGTTCCATACATGTTATTTAAACTAGTAATCAGACTCAAGTAAATATTTTACACAATTGCCAAAATCTCCCATCAATAGTATTCGTAGATAATTTAAGTCAGCTGTACGACATTTTGGCCAAGTGGTATTAGCCCAAGTAAAGAGTAACTTTTCGTGTATGTGCAAAATAAAGGCTACAAAAAATGCAATAGTGCGCAAACTGTGTCAGGCAAACCCAGTTGGAATCGGATCGTTGATGTTGTTGAATGCTGACTGTAGACATCAATCTAGAACGGCAGGCAGAAGCTGATAGCCAGACAGACAGATGGACGGATGGACAGAGGGAAAGGGGAACGAGGGAACAAGGAACAGTCGGACAGTTGGACAGACAACGATTGGCAACTCGTTGAGAGTTGACAATAATGACGATGAGGACGTCCAGACATTGGACGTGGGACATTGAATTGATAGAAAGTAAAAGAACAGAGCGATGAGATGAGTTGAGTTGAGTTGAGATGAGAAATGTTCCTTTGCAGCAGTTTAAACTGCAACTTTAATGAGACGTGGGAAAATACTTGATGATGCTGCTCAACGTGTACATAAACTTAAATGGGCCACTGTTTGTAATTTGTAAAACTAGCACGTTGCTGGCATTAAGAACATGCAGATTTTTATTGATCAACTGGAACTGCAACTGCTACGATGGCAAGTGCTAAACATTTATGGCTATATTTTAAACGCGAGACTTGGCAACAGGCTGCAGTTCGATTCTGGCCACAAATTAGCGTTGACAGCGCGCGCTTTGACAAAGGACCACCAGCCAGCGATCAGCCAGTGTCCATTGTCCCCTACACTTGGAGCTCGAGTTGGAGCTGGAGCTGCAGCTGATGCTTGGCCAGCCAATTGGACGCCTAGCGTGCGCTTTCTAGGTGGCATGCCGCATCTGTTAGCCAAGCTGGCTAACGTGGCTAACTTGGCAAACTTGGCTAACTGGACAGCTGAGCTTGTTAAATGTTTTGCCGCCAAAGACAAGCTGGGGAAGAAAAACAAGAACAAACACTCGGACCGCCGTCGTGAGCGTCATTTGAATGGTGTGATAATTTCTGCTGCTGCTGCAGCTTCTGGCAGCTTCTTGTGGCTGTGAATGTGAATGTGAATTAATTGCGTGCCACATTATAAATTTACACTGGGCACAACCTATGCAGCTTATTAAGGGTTCAATGCTGTCTCTCTAAACACGCGTTGCATGCTGCATTTCAAAAGAAATTCTCACACGCCGCCCGTTAAACAAAAACAAAAACACAAAATTCGAAACTAAAATAAAAATAAGGAAAAAAGCGGCGCAACATAAATTCCAAAAAGTTTCGTGGCATGTTGCAAAGTTGTTGGGTGTTTGTTGCTGTTGCTGCTACGTGTGGGCATGTCAAGGCGTCGCAACGCGTCGCGTAAGTGGCAAGTCGAACTGTAGCTGATGCCGATGCTTAAGCTGCCGCTGGACCATTGTCTGCTTGCAAATATTGCGCATACGCCATGTGTTGCCGCTGCAATTGCAGTTGTTCGCAGTCAATCAGCTGCAAATGGCAAATAAAATGCGACAAATGAAGCGCCGAAAATGTTGAGAACGCGACCAAATCGTTTGCTTGCCAAATTGTTTTCGAATGGAGTTTAGCTTTTTCCCTGCTCGTAAAGTATGCGTTTCTTGGCGGTGGGCAGGAGGATTTGTCCAACCAAATAAAAATACTTAAAATCTTTTAACTACATAGAACATATAGTATAGTAGGCGGATAGTAAACTCCTTTTGCAGTCCGTTTAATAGTGCTTAAATTTATGTTAATTATATGTGCAAATATTAAGGAACTGGAGTACTTTAAAGGGCTTTAAGTTTGTTTTTTCTCAAGTGAAAAATGCATAAGTAAATTTGAGGAAGTCAAGAAATATTCATTCTACTTGGTATCCCATCCAATAATAAACTTTTACAACTCGAAAACAGGACATTGGGAAAGTAATTCCCGACTCTTTTATACACCTCCAACCACATTCATCTATATAAATGCAATTTTGAACATTGCGATAGTGGAGACTATAATTTCATTGCCAGAACAACAAGCGTTTCTGATGCCATTTGGCGATTTGAACCGAACGAATGCGAGCGATATTCACAATTTGAATGTATCTGTGTCTGTATCTATATCTATATCAGTATTTGTGGCAAAGAGTATGACTTTAGTTATAGTTTGTATCTGTGTTTTTTTTTTTGTTGTGTCTGTATCTGTGCCTTCTGAAGCAAATGGCAGGAAAATTTGCATATCAAACGCAGTCAACAACAGACGCCGCACAGTCGCCTTCGATTCGACGGCAACAACAACAACAACAACAACCACAACAACAACAACAACAACTACAACTACATGTCCACAGCTAATGCATAGACAATGTTGGCGAATTTGCGTACGCCAAACGATGCGAATTAACTAAATTACAATATGTGAAATTGTCGTGTGTCGCTCTCTCCCCTCTCCCCACTTCACTCCCTTTACTCCCTCTCCGTCCACCCACTCCTCTTCTCTGTTCCAAATTCGTGCTATATTTGCGTGAAATTATTATGGCAATCGATTGCGAGTCTTAAAACATTATGAAAATTAAATGCGCCGACCACACAAGCTGACTAGAAAACGCGCAATGAAATTATTATTGATTACTCATACGCAGCGTATAACGGCTAAAGGAAGCAATGCAAAGAGTAAATTAAAAATAAAAAAAAATACTGAGACCTACTTGAAATGCAACTAACATTGGGCGCGACTTACAGATACGCTGTATATAATATCAAAATAAATGAAAATTAATTTTTAATCTATTGAAAGGACGGAATATAAATTTACTGTATTAACTGAATAGTAAATATGTAAGTTTTAATTGGTTCGAGCGAATATAAACTCAATTTAAAGAAATTTCTGTAATTCTCAGTTCTGTAATTTCTCAGATTCAAAACCATATATGAGTTTCATAGTAAATGGGAAACAATCAATATTACTAAAGAGATAAATTAAATTAAATCAGTAAATTGCAAGAAAATACTTAAAATTTCTGGAATTACCGTATGCAGACACGCTGCATACAAAATCCAAATAAATAAAAACTAATTTTAATCTATTAGCACGTTAGAATATTGATTTACTGAATAGTAAATAAGTTTTAATTGGTTATAGCCTCTACCTTCTGATTCAAATTCTTATATGAGTTTCATAGTAAACAAGAAGCAATGAATATTACTTAAGAGATTAATTAAATTTAAATCAGTAAAGTAGAAAAATATTATTGAAATTTTTGGAACTAACGTTGAAAATAAAATTAAGATGGAAAAACTTTTTATTATTAGTTAAAAAGTTACTAAAATTAAATTCAAAGAAATTTGTGAAACTATATTTGACTAGTTTTAGGTTACTACAGGGTATACGCGTATTCCAAGTAGCGTTGACAACCACTACAGCAGCAGCAAAAGAGCAGCTTCGATGAGCTTTCTACAAGAAACTCTGACGCTGACGCTGACGATGTCGATGGCGATGACGATGACGCGATTGCCAGTCGCGATAGCCGCAATTATTTTCGTCATAAGTCAGCCAATGTGGCGACCACGTTGCACTCGGCTCGGCCTATGCCTGTCCCTCTCTCCCACTGACTCTCACTCTGTCTCGCTCTTGTGTGACTCGGCTTGGCTGTTGCCGTTGCCGCCGACGCTGTTGTTGTTGTGCTGGTTTTGTTATTCTGTATTTTTTATTCATTTAGCTTTTTGCTGCTGTTGTTGTTGTTGTTGTTTGGCGCGGTGCGCACAAGCTTCCAAATAAGGGACGGCACATGTGAACTGAGGAAGCTATAACTAGCGCTGTGAGCTACGCAAATCTGTGGGCTTTGCACTTTCGCATAGATTTCAGTGGAAATCAACGCATGATGACAAACTGCAGTTTCACGCGTTGTTCCAAGCATCGCAAAATGGGTTCAGTTGTGCCAGGTGGCGACAATTGAATCCAAATGGCGACCAGGAGTCGAGTCGATGCAAGTCGACTCAAGTCGAGTTCGAACTTGTGTCGCGTCGTGCAACATATGGCAGCGATGACAACGCATGTTAACAGCTTTTTAAAGGCAATTGCACAACAAGAACAACGGCAACAACACGCTTCACTTAGCCTCGGCTCTGCCACAATTCCCAGGCCCAAGTGGCAGATAAGCCATCGGAAGCGCCAAAAAAAAAAAGATACCATACGAAAAGAGCAGCAAAAATGATATACGAATTTGGTTTTTTTTTTGTTTTCTTTTTCTGTTTTTCCTTATTTTTTGGCTACTTGCAACCTGCAACTTGAGAGCTGTGACAGGAAATCTCACGCGTGCCACAAAATGCGCAGCGGATGAAGCAAACTCCGAGCAGTTGATTATCCAAAAATGCGGTCTGGCGTGCCTTTGAATTAAGGTATCGATTTAGCCAGAAGGCAAACAGAGGCTCAAGCTAAAGCTAAAGCTAAAGTGTCTGGTTCGTCACTCATTTTCATTCATTGTGGCGCGCGCTCATTGTTGGTGTGAAATTTAGCACAGCAACAACAGGAGCTGCAACAAGCGGCAAGTTGAACAAGTGACTGCGGTTGCAATGAATCCGCATAACAGACATACAACCAAATGGACAAATCTCCACTCGGACAGACAAAACAAAGTGTTGTTGCTGTTGCTGCTGCTGTTGCAGTTGCTGCTGCTTCAAATATTTCTTGCCACTTGCTGCAACAAGGCACGAAAAATACTTTTTAAACGCAGCGAAGCGTCAAATGGTTCGCTTTCAACCTTCTGCTTACAACTTGCAACTTGCAACGTTCAACGATCCGTACGCACAGGATCAAGTGTTATAAATGTTAATTCACAAATAATTACAGTCATTCTCCTTAGACATTATGCAAACTCCGACTGAATTCCCTAATCGGCGCCAATCAAACTAAGGTTGGGTCTTTCACGACGTCATCTGCATCTACTACTTCATCATCATGTTTGCACTTCTGATTATTATTATCGTCTAGACTCTAGACAGCTCGTCGCGACTGCAAAAGAACTTTGTCAAAATCTGTGCAGAAGCATGAAACTTTAATTGAAAATTTATGACACTTTCATCAAGTGGGATGAGGAAATAGTTAAGGAATATTATGACCAACTGATGGCATTAATTCGGGTATACACTGCAAGTAAATACTGCGGACTATTCACAATTTATCAAAAAACTATCTTTAAAATATTAATTTTATAATTGATGTAAAGGAAATGGGTAAAGATTTAAACAATTGTCCAATATTTGTTCTTAATACAATTGCTAAACAAGTTTAAGAATGGCAAACTTTACTTAAAATTGCAACAATAAAACCCGAAATCAAACTTTATGAGGATTGTACTAATGGTACCATACCGATTGACAGATTTCTCCTATGCGAGTTATTGGCTATAGTTGTCGTATATAATCTCGTGTTATGAAAATATTTTTTTACAATTTGCGGAATGGCGAAATTTTATTCCAAATTTGGGGGTTTTAGCTCTTATAGTCTCTGGAATCTTGGGGTTCATACAGTCCGAAGGATGGGCGGAAAGACAGACGAACATCACTATATCGGCTCCGCTCTAGTTGCTGATCAAGAATATATATACTTATGGGGTCGGAAAAGCCACCTTCTACTTATTACGCACATTTCTTTTCTGATAAACCATCAACTTTTTTTTAGAAACAAATAATATTTGTATTCAACAATTAAAGTATAAATCTTGAACAACTTGAACATGAAACCATGGTTAATTGTTAAGTTAACTTCTAAGTTACTTCAATTACAAAAAATCTCATATGTTTTTATCACCATTTATTTCCAACCGTTGCTCTTATGACAGCTGTGGGATACAGTAATCCAATTTGGATAAAATTTGATTAGAAGACGCTGAATAAAAGCAAAGAGAAAGTCGGACAAGAATGTATAAACTATACTAAACGAATAGACCTTCGAAGGTCTACAAAAATACAAGAAAAATTCAAATTTGTTATAAATGAAATATTTATTTACTCAAATGCTAATACTGTAATACAACGCTTGTTTTTAGCCAACTTTTTTACCTTTAAAGTAATAATAAGTGGAATTAACTAACTTGGATGATTTAAAAATTTAAAACTAACTGAACACAGCGGTATTACATATAAGAAATCTACATTTATGAGATAGGACTGCATTTTGTACAGTATTTTGATTTAAGTTTGAAATGATCAGTGGTCTCAGTGAGTTGACTGCGTCTTTTCACTTTTTCCTAGAATCATTTAACTCTTTAAATATTTTCTATTTACAAGACGAATTGAACAATTAACCGACTCTTACAAATTTCTGTAGTATTAGCAAACACTGACAAAACATCTTCGGTAATAAATTCTAAGCGCACCAACGCCGTCACTCACTTGTGCCATCCAATCCATTATATAATGAAGCGCGCGGACTTCCCACACATATGTAGACAACAATCCGAAGCGCTGCTGCTGCCCACAGTTCCAAGCTCCAAGTTCCCTGTCGCCAATACTCAATACCCAGTATACACTATTCAGCACCCAGTACCGGGTTAAAGCTACTACACAAACTATCGACAAAGAAACAGCAACAACAACAACTCATTTCCTGCCCACAATAAAATTAAATGTTGAAAGCGAATCAACTTTTATATATCAAAAGTAAATAGCTTTGAAAATTGATTGTCTTAGATCTATGAAAAGAACTAGTTTAATTAACCTCAAATTGTTCTAAGTAAAAGTACAGCAACGATGAAATGCATGGACTACCTTGGATAATATTAATTAATTTTGTAAAATAAAGTAAATTCACAAGTCAAGTAGAAATTTTAAGACTCCGTACTCAAAAACAATGCAGGAATATATTAGTTTTGCCAGGAGCGAAACGTGCGTAACAGGTATAAAGATACTTTTCCGAAACCAGAAAATATATATTCCGAAAAGCCGAGTCGATATAGTGTGTTCTGTCTGTCTGTCGTACCGTTCGTCTGTATGAACCAGAGCATACAAATTTGAAATAAAAGTCCATCCATAGTGTACGCAGATCTAATTTGTTGTGACATCCTACGACACATTGACTCATTATGTGTTTTCTGCTATTGTAGCTATCCTCACCACGTTTGACGTCAACTATAGTCTATAGCTCAAATAGAAAATCTCTTAAAAATTTCATATTTATATAAAACAAGAAAAACCTATTATCTTCGGCTCGTGGAAGATTAAATACCCTTGCATTTGGTTTTAATCACCATTTATTTCTACGGTAGCTATATTATATAGAAGTCCGATTTGGATTAAATTCAACAGATGGGGAACGATTAGAAATGCATTTTGCATGAATTTGGTTAAAATAGGTCTATATACACTGAAAATGTTCATACTAAACCTTTCAAACGATTGTTCCTATGGAAGCTACATAATAAGGTGTGTGTGTGTGTCTTTCACAGTAGGCTCATTCAACTGTAGCCTTTCTTAATTTTTGATAATCAAATCAATAGAATATAGTGTTTAGAAACAAAGCATTTGGTAAATGTCTATGAAAATTGTTTTATTGAGCGCTGGATAACAATATTTTGAACACTTCTTTATAATTTTCACGATATTTTTTATGAATTTAAACGTTTTGAATGAGAAGTGTAAATGGTTACACTGATTTAATTATGTTCCCAGATTAGTACGACTGATGCAAACTACCCAATTAAGTTTACATCGGATGGGATTTCGAGATTTAAGACAGAAAATATCTTTTAAGTGTAAAAGATATAATCGTTGTAAATTATAAAAGATCATCTGCGCATTCAGCTCATAAATTAAGAAGAAAAACAACTTAATAAATCTAATCTATGGCAAATGGAAGTAGCCACTCCAAAAACTACTGAACTACTGAATAAAATAAACTAAAATAAAAGTAAATGTATAATTCTCAGCCATAAAATGCGCAGTGAAGCGAGTGGAAAACGTTTCTCTACCGTGTGTATCTATTTCCCCTTTGACTTTCCTGCCCCGTCCCGTCCCGTCTGTGCCACGCTTCAGTGGCAGCGTTTTGGGCGTGACACGAGGATGGCTCTGTCCGTCCATTCGTCTCACTTTCTGTCTGCCACATGGCGCTAGTAAGCGGCAGAAGGTAGTCGTATACTTGGGGGGGTAAGGTCGTTGAGATTTCATAGTCGATAGTAAAGAATTTTGATTAACTTGGAAAATCATTGGAGTAAGTCAGCGCAGCGAATGCAAAAGGGGAGCGGCAGAAAAAGGGGCGGGGGTGGTGGAAGGGGTGTAGATGTGTTGCACAGTTGCACAATCGCTGCTTAGACAGTTGCATACAATGTACGCATTATTTGTTTGCATTGCCAACAATAATTGCTTAACTAAATGCGCCAGGACGACGTTCTGAAAGCCACAAGCGCCTCGTTAAGGCCAGTTTGGTTGGTTGGTTGGCCTCTTGGCGGGTTCTGGCCTTTAAATAATCACAATGAAAGCAATAGGCACAAACGGCAGCAGACAAGTCAGGCAAAAAACAATACACGGCGAGCAGCAAAAAGAAGCTCACAAATTGTCATTTCTTAAAGTTCTTTTCCTTTTCTTTTTCTCTTTCTGTATTTTGTTTTGTTTTGTATTGCAGATTGCGAAGGCGGCAGGCGGCAACTGCCACAAGATGTTGCAAGCTGGCAGCAGTTCAGGTACCTCCACTGGCAGTGGCAGTTGAAGATGCTGCCGACTGGACGCGACGCGACGCAAAGCTCACAATGTGCGGCTTTAAGAAATGCCGAATTCCAGAAGCTGCAGTACAATCAGTTGAATTAAAAAACGAGCCCACAGCCACAGCCACAACCACAGACAGAGGGAAAGAGAGCGAGTGAGAGCGAATGAGGACTGGTAACGATATCATCGCTGCAGCTGCGGCCTAGGAAATTAAGAGGACATTGTGGCGGCATGTGGTTAGAACTCAACGCGCGGCGGCTAAATCGGACAGGGACCCAGGGACTGGCAGAGTCCAGTTGCCTCATGCCACGCAAGATTCTTGGCGTTGCTGCGTTGTTGGTGGCGACTCTTGCCACTGACAGAGGTCGCCCTCGTACGCCGTACGTAATCGGCGAGCACATTGCAAATGCTTTTGTGCCGTCTGTTGGCCTGTCTCGCTGCCTCGCTGCCTTATGCCTTGTGCTGCGCACGTGGCCAACTTGGTGACGCTTGGCCCCAAAAACAACAGCAGCAGCAAATCATTGAAATGTCGTTAGAGTTTCGAGCGGCACGCGGCTCTGATAGTTACAGCCGAACCGCAAAATGCTTTTAATTTCTCAAACTGATATGTACTTAGTGTGCCCCGTTCACAGGGGGCACCGAAAGGGGCAACACACACAAGTGTGGACAACACCAGAGAAGCCAGAGAGCAAAATGTTTCGTTTGGAGCTACTAGTTAGGCAGCATTTGAATTAAACAACTCGCTGCACTTCGTGATTTTGGACACAAATTAGCGGTGAACTTTCGTGGACAAAAGAGTTGAGAGTTCTAGAATTATTAGCTTTGGTTGGTAAAAACTAAGGAAAGCCTAGAAAACCCTAAAACATCTGTCAAAAAAATATATTTAAATCTGATCAGTTTAAGTATCTTGAACTAAGCCAATAAAGAGCACTAAACAAAAGAATTCTTAGAAAAAACTAAATAAAATTGTATGAACTAAGCAAAAACTGTACGAAAACTGCAAAGTGAAAAGTCAAAAAAGTAAAAAATGGAAAGTCTTTAGTCTTTAGGGTCACTGATCACAATTAACTGCTAATCCATAAATATGCAAATAAAAGCTACATCTGATGCCAACAAACTGCGTGTGTATGTTTTATTCAACTTATATATAGTTTTTTTTTACAAGTTTTTAAAGAGGGGGCGTGGGCGTACGAGATGCGCAGGTGAGCGGCCAAAGAAGGTAATGCTATATAGTCAAAACACCCGCGCAGCTAAGAGATATAAACACAGCGATATATAAGACTTTGCTATACATAAGTATTGTTAAATGTGGCGCAAAGTTGCCCAACAACAACAACTAAAATATAGCCAACCCACTGCAATGTGTACAATTAACCTTGGCTGGACTTGGAGTTGGCGGCAAAGCCAGAGAGAACGACCTACAGCAACCAAACAGCCGAGCAGCCAACAAGCTTTGAAGTTTATCAGTCAGCTGGCAGCTTAAACAACAAAAGCCGATGACGTAGCTGACTGATACCCTGTGGCGCAGTAGAGCAAGTGAAAGGGTGATAAAGTGCACAAATACCAATAGATAAGTTAAGAGACGGAACACACTCCATTGTCGCTACTGTTATGCACTTTAAACTTACAGTAACTAACAAAAAGAAGCGATAAAGTTTGTCGAATACTCTGTTCTATTCTCGACCTATTTTACCAAAAAACTATCTTACTAATACATCAGCTATCTATTAGTAACACTTTTTTTCAGACTTGGCTTCAAGTACCAACTAAACATGACTGGAAATTTTCTTTTATTTTTTAAAGAAGTTTTCTGTGCTTTGATCGACTAAATTAAGTAATTGATTAAAAGGTTTAGTCCCCTAAGTAAATCGATTTAGTATTATAAATAAGCAACAAATGGCTGGCTAAATTTAGCTCTGATGACAGGGTATCTTTTGGTCAATCAGTCGCACGTGCTACACACCTACTTCTGCCATAAGTGTGTGTGTGAGTGTGTGTGTGTGTTTGTTGTGACCTGAAGCGGCGTTGGTGTCACACCCACAACATTTGCGTGGTGGCTGCCGCTTGCCTTTTTGCCGCTTGTCTCAGTTCATTCATCGTCTCCAACTGAATGAAACGACAGCTGGCAGCGTGCTCAGTCGCAGTCGCAGTCGCCGTCGCAGTCACCGTCTACAGTGGAGCCAAAAAAAAAAAAGAGTGGCTTCAGTGGCACACGTCATCGGCAGCAGCAGCAAAAGAAAGAGAGATGCGATGAAGCCTACGCGACTGGCAGCTGGCCTGGCATTGAAAATGCCGCGCGCGATTTGCATGCCAAGATCTGAGAGCTATGAGGAGACGGCCAGGTAAGGTGAAGCAGTTGGAATAGAGAGAGCGGAGAGTTGGGGAAAGTGGTAGAGGGGAGACTAACTGCTGATGCATGACTTGGCTCTTGGACGAGCCAATTGTTGTTGATCGATTTATGAACTCGTTGCGAGCGCTCATGACGTCACAAGCGACACGCAAAGCCCACATGCAGTTACCATGGGGTCTATTGTTCGGTGCCCCCACCCCACCCTCAGTCTTCGCGAGACAGTTCACATAGTACAAGCGGAAGCTTTTACAACGCAATGATGAAACTCTATCAAAAGATACAAACACAAACAGCCAAAGATACAAATTCATTCAGAGGACTGCCCACTCGCTAAGTGCTTGATATTTTTCTGTTTTCTTATTTTTTTAAGTGTAGGTTAACAAGATATTAGCAGCTCGTGTGGCTGGTTATGTAAAGCTCTTAACCTTGCTCTTGAAAACCTCCGAAACTAGTTGACAGCTTTTTGTGGACAGGATTCGCATGTTGTTCTTAATGTTTTCGATTTTTATTATTTTAAAATATTGCGCTAAATAAAATATATGTATGTTTATGTATATGTGTATGCATTTATATAGTTACTATGTTGCAGTTTAAAACACATGTCTTCACTTATCATAATATTTCTTTTGTTATTTTCTGTTTGTTTTTAAAATTATGTTTGTTTGTTTAGCTATTTATTTAACTATGTGTGTACTTTTATTTTATTTAATTTTTTTGTTTTTTGAGAATTGTGTTTTTTGTGCTTTTGTTTTCTGTTTGACAGAAATGCAAACTGCACTAAATTAGTTGGAAATTATTTTAAAATTAATCAATTAAATTAAATTGCTGGAAAATTACGTATTTTGTCTTAAATGTTTTTTTTTTTGCTTTGTCATGCCACTTTTAAGAAGAAATTGCTTTGAGCTGCTTTTTAAATTAATTTTTAATCAAAAATATACAATAAATATTAGTAGAGAGTCGCAGGCAGCTCAAAGGGTAAGTATAATTTATTTGATTTGCTAGTTGAGCAATTTGAAATATTAATCGCATTCAATTTAAATTATCACGCATAGAAATAGTATATGATTATGAGCAATTAATTATCATTATGCAAATTGATTATTTCAGTAGCAGAGGCAACAAGCAAATCAAATTGTCAGAGAAAATCAAATAAACATAACTATAAATTATAAATAGCGCTAAGATTAAACTAAAACGATGATGAGTTGAGTTCTTCACAAAACAAACAAATAATATATGCATGTGTATATTTATTTATATATAAATTTTGATATGTATATAGTTTGAAACTATATAGGTTCAGTTAGAGCACGCTCATCGCACAACAGGCCGCCAGACGCAGCCCTGGGTTAAGACATTTGCTAATCGATTGTGATTATGTTAATGATTATAATTAAAATGATTAAAAACACAGTTAAAATCATAACTAAAATGTAGACTCTGCGCAGCAAATCTTTCTATTATTTCCCTCCCTTTCTAGCTATTTATCTTGCACTTCTTCTCTCTCTTTCTCTCTCTCTTTCAAAGAGCGTTTTCTCTGTCTTGCAGTACTTCTATTGCACTTATGCTTAAGGACTAACTAAAGCAGTCTCGACTGTGTGTTTGAGTGATTTAAATATTCTGTAGATACATTGTAGAATGCAGAATGTAGAATGGCACTGGGTTCGTATCGTTTCGAATCGACTCTAATCGGATCGGATATGGCTATTGGTATTGCTATTGGGTATATATATATACATTTAGATATATATATTACATAGTATATATGGATTGCTATGGCACAGTCGCCTTTAAGTAAGAGTTTTGACTAGTATAAACAAAAAATAATTGTTTTAAATGAGCTGCCACGCCCATTACGCCTACTGAGCTAACAAGAAAACGAGCGGCGAGATCGTCGCTTTTGGCCATGGTCAAGTCTAGTCTAATCATGGCCAAAACGCTGCACTTTGGATCTGCTTATGTTAAGCATGCACTCACACACACGCACACGCACACACACATGTATCTGCTAGTACTACGGTATCTGTATCTATTTACGTCTACTTTATACCCTACAAAAGGCGTTAACGTTGCGCATGTGTGTGCGACATGTGAGAGTGTGTGGAGTGTGGCGGTGGCACGTGTGGCACATGCGCGTGGTGCGCGTGTCCGCCGTACGCCTGGGCGTGGGAGAGGGGCGAGGCCTGGCCTCCACTATAGCCGGACTGCATCAGACTCTGTTCGAGACTGTAGTGCGAGGGCGGCGCCTGGGGATGTGCGAGATGGGCGTGCCCGTGATGACCGTAAATCAATTGTCTTACTTTGGAGTCCTCATCGGCGATGTTATAGCTCAGCTCCGTCTCCTCAAAGCCAGTCGCGGACATCCGTTGATCTCCGCCTCCTACGCTCGGCGGATCCGGTGAATTGAGGCACGTCTGTATGAGCTGCTTTCCCGCCTCCGAGGTAATCATCGGTTGCAGTTTGCGCGTGGCAAATGTGTACACGTGACCAGTCTCACTGGCCACCAACAACATCACTTGGGTTCCAGTCAGTGTCGACAGCTCGTAGGCCTGAGAAAGAGAGCAAAAGAGAGAGAGAGAGAAAGAGAAGTGTGGTTAAATGTGTGTTAACTAGTCGTAGTATAAGCTGTGCTTTGGCTAAAAGCGGCACATAAATTTAAAAGTAAACTATGCGATTATGTTACACCGATAACGGACACAGGCAGAGTTGCCAAACTGCTGGAGATGGAAGCATGACTTAACATTAAATGTATACAACCGATAGATTTTTTATTCATTTTATCCAAGTAATATACATATCCCAGTAATATAAAAATAATCGAGTAATCTATATCGTCCTCAATTGCTAAGAGTAAACATTGATTTAAATTAAGCTGGGTCAACTAATATAAATAAACTGTTTTACAAAAGAAACGATATTTATAATCCCATATTGATATTAGAATACAGTGGAATCCGGTTATAACGACTCCGCTTAAAGCGTCCGTCCGGTCATAGCGACGAAAATTCGATGACTTGTTTGGTCCTTACACAAGCTTTTTTTTTCTTTGCTCGTTTCGGTTAAAGCGTCTACCGGGTATAACGACGGTCCCTTGAGTGTCGTTATAACCGGATTCCACTGTATTTAGAAAAATGATTGTTTTTTACCGAACAAATAAACATAAACATAACAAATAAAGGTAAATACGGTCCAACCTATTTATTTTTGTATTCGAATACATGATTAAGTTACTTTATTTTTAAAAATTATAATTATATATGCACCTAATACAGGGAACTCTTTAGAAACCAATACGACCTTCGATGTAAAAATATGATTTAATTTATGATTAAACAATAACATCTAGAGCGTTAACCGTCACAGGAATAATCATGAATATACACTGCAAATAACAATTTGTTCTTATTTAAATCAAATATTGTAAAACTGCATACTATGTTAAGTTGAAAGAATTAAGAAATTATTGAGCTCAGGAGAAAGGTAACACGAACTTTTATAGGTAATATATATAAATCCAGAAAGGGAATTCTAAATTATCTGAACGAAAATTAAGAAATCACTTAATATTAATGTATACTAATTACTAAGAGGAATGTAAATTGAAGTATACTAAATAATAATTAAAATGAAACTAAGTCATATATTAATATAAAATAATATATTTAAAGCTCTAACAATTACTGTAACCTCAACCAGTCGAGTGTGCAATCACGCGCTCATCTCTAACGCGGATAGACGCGGCTCCCTCCAGACCATCGACGGTAGCTAAAGCTGCCTATCAACAGCTCGTAATTACTCTAAAGCGATAAAGTCGCTGTCTGAAGCAGAGCGAGGTGGAACAGGGCGGGGTAGAGACAGAGACAGGGGCAGAGAGCGAAAGAGAGCCAGAGATCAGGCAGATTGGGGCAGCCAATGGCTCAGCGCATAAATAACTCGCGCGAGATTGAGCTAAAATCGCGCATGAAACGCGCGCAAAACGCGCGCGCACAAAGCATTTATTAATATTAATGAAATTGTTGTACACATTGTTGTGACTGGCACTGAGAATAAGACTCAGACAGAGACAGAAACAGAGACAGAAACAGAGACAGGCACAGAAAGAGAAACACACGAAGCACTGGGGCGGCTGCTGCTGCCTGTTGCACGTTGCACGTTGCTCGTTGCCAGTTGGCTGCCAATTTTATGTGTAACATGTGTAAATGCAAACAATTGACACGGCCCGGGCCACTGAGTGCCCAGTATCGAGTAGCGCGAACTGAGTAGGTGTCGTTCTTGTCTTCCCTGGGAGCTGATTCTGATTTCGATTTGGATTGGGATTCGGATTCGGACTCCGATTCTGTTTCTAGGCTATAGCAGCAAACTAGGCGGCAGCAGTCAGCGGTCAAACAATTCATGTCAATTTGAATTTCGAACACAAAGACAAAAGGACACGACACGGCAGACAACCGCAGGGCGAGGGGCTGGGTTGGGGCAGGGAATGGGGGAAATTGTTGACAGGACAAGCCCAAGAGACCGCAACGAGGCAGAGTCATTTGTTAGAAGGCGATTGTTGTTGCATTTGGCCAAAAGGCGAGCCGACGCGTTGAGGCAGCCAAACTGTCGGCTTCGGGCGTCCACATCCAACTGGGCGAAAGGAGGTTGGAGTGGAGCAGAGGTCGGCTGAGAGCCCTCTGCCGGCTGGTTGCTGTCTTATCTGTGCACAATCTGCCGCTGTTCGGGTATCAATACGCTTCCGTGCTGGCCACAAGACGCAAACAATTCCCAAGCCAAGTTAAGCCAAAGCCTAAGCCAGGCTAAGCGCTTGGCCTCCAACTTGGCCTCAGGTCTCAAGCCTCGTGATTTCAATTTAACACCTTTTGGCGGCATTTTGCGCCTCGCAACAGCCTGTGCCCCATTGTTGCACCGTTTTACATGGCAAACAGACAGACACAGAGACCCAGTAGGACAGAGGGACACATGTGTGTACACTGATCAAAATATGTTCGTGTAGAAACATTTTGATTTCAGGAGGACTAGAATTTTGACTTTAAAATATAGAGTAAATAACTTTAGGATATTTTATTTACTTTTAAGAATTAAACTTTATTTTTTGTAGATCCCAAAAAAACTTTCCTTTTTTTCCTCATTAACAATTTTTAAACCTCAATAGTCAATTTGTTCTCTTCTGGAACTAGTTGAGTCTCCGAATACTCCTATAATGATCAAATTTTAAGATATTTTAATCTATTTAAGAAGAATTCTTTGCTCAATCTTTGAACTTTGAAGCCGATCTTTTTCTAGCAGTGTCTATATGCATTTCTGCAGACATTTAAAAAGAATACGAAGAAGAAGACGAATAAGAAGAAGCAGCAGCAGCCAGAGCTACAACCTACGCAATTAGGCCAGGCCTACAAATGAGATCATTGCGTTGACATTAGCTCACTTTTCACTTTTGGCCTTTTTTGGGGTCCCAATTCAAGCGATATCACCGCCCACGCCCAAGCTAACTGCGAGACAGACTTTTAGCTGTTTTTTTGCTAAATGCCCAAAATTGGACAGTGAAAAGCACACGGACTACGGAGTACAAAACTCATGCGGACAGGTTGTGTGTGTGGCGTCTGCTTTGGACTCTGCCACGGCATCTGCCACAAAACCGATCGAGTTCAATAACCGCAATTTGTAGCCTGTAGGACAGTGCGTATAAGTGTGCGTATGATTGTGCGTGTGTGTGCGTGTGTGTACGTGTGTAGCGCCAAGCGAATCCATTGTGTGCCTGTCAACTGTCCACGTTGCGGACATCGATGAGGGCCACATCAAAGTCACTAAAAATATATAACAAAAGTTTTGTCCCTGTCAAGAGGCGCGCGCCTGTCATAAGTAGGGCCCCAGAGCAGGACAACAACAACAACAACAACAGCAAATCAACAGCAACTCAAACAACAACAACAATAACTGAAGTAGCCAAGAAATCAGTGGAGAAACTTATGCCTCTGGGGTCAAATATTTGTGCGATACGCTCATCGAAAAAGTAGTTACTTTTGCAGACAACATGTAACTATTTAAGGACTTTGTAGGTACAAAACTTGAGCTGAAATAATTAAAGAAGGGGCACAAAAAATTAAATGGAATTAAAAACATTGTTTAACATAATGTTTAAAAAAAAAAGCTTCTTAGAATAATTCTTGAAATAATGGAAAACACTATGAGGTCACTCTGAATTAATCTATTAAAAATATTTTCATTTTTTTCTTAGTCACTATGGGGTCTCTACGAATTAATCTTTTAAAATTATTTTAGTTTTTGCCTCAGTCAAGCACAGAAAAACCTCTCAGAACTTTAATACTCCAAAAACATTTGGATTGAATTGTTTTCTAATATATACAGCAATGAAAAGACAGCTGTTTATTTGTTGTATTTATAATAAAAACCCAAAAAAATTTTAATTTTTAAAAAAAATTGTATATTTCCATGAAACAAATATAAATTTGTTTTACATTTGTAAATAGTTTAAAAATGTTCAACAAATGTTCAATGTTCATTCTTAATTTTATGTAAACTTGGCATTGAAGGATTTTGGGGGACTGATAACCAAATTATTAAAAATTCTAAATTTATCATTATATTTAAACTACAATTTATTTTATTGTTTCTAGGAAAATCGTTTTAAATGTGGTGCAAATTAAGCTTTTACTATGTTGACTGCTGGCTGAACAATTTCAAGTTTTCAAGAAAAATCTCAACTGAAACCGCCTAAGAAGTATTGAGTTATGATCGCTTCGACCCGATTGCACCCACATGAACACTTTAGCAAGGGTATTAAATGCTTCGAGGTCAGTTTGAAGTTTTCCTTTTATTTTTTTGTGGTATTTTGTGTTGGTTTTTATCCAAAATATTTCATAAGATTTCTTGTTGTTGTTGTAGTTAAGATCGTGCTGAGATCGTGATTTAGCGCTGCTGTTTGGCGATTTTTGTCTTTGTTTTTTTTTTGATCGCCGCGACTTTGGGGCCAAAGAAGTCTATTTAAAAATGTTAAGCATTTCATATGCCGAGCCTAAGCGAACGGGGATACATTATGTAAGTTTGCGTGTGAAAATTGGTCATTTGAGGAGGAAAAACGGAAAAAAGGAAAACGAGAATAGGAAGAAGTAGTAGGAAGGCAGGCAAACTCTGCGGCTTTTTCGCATGACAATGAGACCAGGCAGCACGCAACACAACAGCATATGGATTGGGATTGGGATTGGAAATTGAATCGGGATTGGGATTGGGCTTAAGTTTGGGATTGGACTGCTCTTTGAATGCAATTGCGAGACCGGCAAATTAACATTTTATGAAGCCGAAGACAAAGGGAAATTCGGAATCGAAATCGGAATCAGAATCGTGGCTTCCGCGCTTACACAGCGCCGTCGCCGCCAAAGCGAATGCAACAGTTGTCCCTACCCAAGTCAAGGGGTATGGGGCGGGGCATGCCGCACAGGTTGGGCACGATGGCAACACAACGATAAAGCACTCGGGGCAAAGAACAATGGCAGGCGCAGGATGGGAAGTGGAACTAGTACTGAAATTGAAATTGGGAGAATTGCGAATTCGGTAGCATTTATTAATTGCACATGCGCTCAAAACGTGCCACACACTTGAAGAATTCCCCACCCACAAACTAGAATAATTCAATTTAAATAAACTCTCTCCAACCATATACTAAATGATAACAATGTGAAAAGTCAAATAACTAAATCTGCCCACAAAATTTATTGTTCTCGATGCCCAAAAGAAAAACAAACGAAAAACGAACAAGAAAATCAAAAGGCAAACGCAAAAACGAAAATAAATAAATATTTCTTAGGTGGTTTTCCGAGCAGACTAAAAATAATACAATATGTATCGAGCAACAGGTATCAAGGTAATCCCAATCTGGCTGAAAGGAACACTTGCGAGTTTCAACACCAATTTGTTGCAGTGTACAGGGTATGTGGGTGGTGGGTTCAGCTGTCTTACCTTCTTCATGATGCCCGTTTTGCGCTTAGAGAACGTTGTGTAGCGACGCAGTTTGTTGTCTATGTACTCCATTTTGATTTTGACGCGTCCCTTTGTCTTTTTGCCATTGGCGGGCGGTGATTTCTTATTGGGCAGCGGATTGTAGCTGTCGACGCCGTCAACGTCAACGCCGGCAACAGCGACGCTGGCTGCAGCGCAGCTTTCCAGACCCTGCAGCGTCATGCCGCCGCCGCTTGAGCGATGATCTTCATAGCAATCGCTACCGCTGCGCTTGAGACCGCGTGATTGTTGCTGTTGTTGTTGCTGCTGCTGCTGTTGTTGCTGCTGCTGTTGTTGTTGTTGCTGCTGTTGCTGTTGTTGCTGGTGTTGGGGACTGTGCGTTTGGTTGTTGCCCAGAGTTTGACACTGTTGCTGCTGTTGCTGTTGCGCCGCGGATACCGCCGCTGGATTGGGACGCTGCATGGCAAGACCCACACCGCCGCCTCCGCCGCCCATGCTCTGGAGCAGGCCACCGCTGGGTGGACGGGCGCCAAGCGCCGCCACGGCGGGATTGCCATACATGTCCGCCTGATCGGCGAGACTCAAACCTATACTACTCATCGAGTAGTTTAGGTTATAGCGCGAGTCACCGCGCGCTGGATCCATTCTAAGGTAAAAGTTCTCCACCGTGGAGCCGTACAGTAAATCCAAGGCACCACGCGCGTCTATTATTGCCGCTGCGGCACACTTTTAGAGATTTTCGATTTTGGGTTTTAGCTTTGCTTTAGTTTTGCCCCCCAAAACACTCACAATCGGCTGCTAGCTTTTTAATTCCAAAAATAAACACAAAAAAACACGCACGCACACACACAAACACGGGCGCGCAACTCACACACACAAGCACTCACACAAACGCGCGCACTCTGTTGTTGTTGGTGCTTTTGGTTTTGCTTTTGCTTTTGCCTATGCCTGTGCCGCTGACTTTGGCGTTGGCGCAGGCCGTCAGCTGTTTACGCTGTTTGCCGTTGGCGGCGCTGCAGTTATTTTCAGCTTACGCCTTTATCGCACGAGCCGCAACTTTGTTTGAATATCAACGATATGATTTGATTGATCTTTGTATTATTATTAACAAACAATTCGCGAACTTTAGTTGCAGCACCACACGCACACACACACGCGGCGCAAGCACTCAAGAAAAACTGACAACTCTTGCTGCTAGCTAACAGCGCCTTTAACAGTTCCTTAACAGTCGCAGTGTTGCACAATTTGCAAGAGTGTGTGCGCGCGTCAATTTGAATTTGCAAATGCAAGCACAAATGTTTGTAATGCGGGGAATTGAGTTAATGTTGCGTTTGACAAATTCAATTCATAAATTGCAGATAACTGTTTGCTGTTTTCGTTGAGGCGTTTGTTGTTGTTGTTGAATTTATTTAATTTTTTTTTTTTTTTGGTTTTGTTTGTAGTGACTTATTTGTCGCGTTGGAGAGATGCTTCGCACTTGTTTTGGTCTTTTTTGCTTTATTTGCAGATTTAATGTCGTACTGCCAAATTCGTTATAAGTTGTGAACTGCGCGTGAGTGTTGTTGTTGCCGTTGATTTTGCTGCCGCTGTCGCTGCTGCTGCTGTTGCTGATGCTAGTACTGCTGCTGCTGTTGATTGTTGTTGTCGCTGTTGTTATATTTGGTGCGTCTGGCGGTCTCGAGCTAACTTTGCGATCGATTGTTGCCTTCGTTGTGCTTCAGATGGCGTGCAAATACCTAATAACAAAGCACGCGTATGGCAAGCGACGGCGCAGCGGCGTTCAATGTTTGCTCCAAACTTGGAGCGCAGTTGCCCACACAACCGGTTGCTCGCAGAGACCGTCAGAGCGAGTGAGCGTGTGAGCGGGAGAGCAAGAGCGCGCATGCAAAAGCTCTCTTTACTGCTTGACAGCAAAGAGAACGATTTGTACATAAAGAGCTTTGGTTTTTGCTTTGTCGCTGCGACAGCTTTATGGCTTAATTAATTAAACCTACGTGTACATAGGCGCAGTGAGTGTTTATGTGTGTGTTCGCTCTCACTCTCTCGCTCTCTCTGCCTCTTTCGGTCACTGTTTATGCATAATTTACTACGCTCAATTGTGCAAACATCTGCCATTTGCGCTCATTTGATTGGCTGCGCCGACGCATAGATCGCATTGGGGCTGCCAACTCCGCCCACTTCGGTGTGCCTCGAATCGCTGTTATCGTTATTATCGACAACATTTTGTTTTGTTGTTTCGCTGATTGCGTGATTGAGTTTTTAATTATATTTGCAATGGCTGCCATTTTGTAAATACACGTGTGTGTGTGTGTTGCTTATCAGCGCTGATTAAGTTAATTTGTTATTTTGAGCAAACATCGCCAGTACGGTCCGTTGGCAGTCCCCCTAGGCCTACAAAAAGCGATACACTTAAACTATGCCAGGAATTCAGCTGGCGAGGGCCAATACATGGCCAATATGGTCAGCAAATGCTCTAGAGGATTTGCGTGGTGGTGGCGGTGGCGTTGTTGCTACTGCTACTGCTGATGTTGCTCCTCAATCCCTGCTTACTGTTTACTTGCTGTCGCTGGCCGAGTCTCGAGTATTTGCGCAATGTCCTTAAATAGCCGTTCGCAAGAAAAGTCTGCACCAGCGCGTTGGCCACGTGCAGTGACTAACAGATACAGTCGAGCTGCCAAACAATCCATCCATCGATACACTGGCCAGTTATTGCTCCCAGTTGATAATCGAGACAACAACGACGACGACGACAACAGCAACCTCAAACATCGATGCATTCCTGGCTCGTTCCCCGCTCCAAATGGCAAACATTGCCTTTTCCAGCCAAAAGCAGCAACAACACTCTGCTCAGACCTTGTCGCCAGCATGTCTCTTCCGCGGAATAGGAATTGCAATAGGAATAGGCTTTGTCTGTGGCTTTGGAATAGGCATAGGAACAGGAGTAGACATAGAAAGAGTCATGGCAAGTGATGCCACTGACTGCATTTAATTAAAATCTGAAAACAAGTCTCCAGCTAGCATCTCCAACTGCAAACTAGACAGCGTTCCTACTACTACCTGCCTGGGCTGCCTAATGATTTAAATTAATCATAATGACTGTCAAAATAGAACGCTGCCTGCTCTCCAGCTCTATAAGGAGCGACCCCGCAGCGGGTGCACCAGCTTCAGCTTCAGTTCCTCTTCCTTCCTCTCTGCTCCATCTCTGATTCCAGCTTCAATCTGTTGCCTCATCTGACATTTCATCATACTCACACGCTGGCCACAAGGTTCTCACAATTGTATGGATGTGCTCTGTGCAGCGCTTACTAATTGGTATTGACTGAGAATCCAGCCAGAGGCGTAGGACCAGGCCGCCAGAGCTTTTCTGATGTAGACAAGCTTCTAGAAAATCGAAATTCTAGTTTTATCCTGATAAATAATAAAATATTTCTTAGTAGATTAGAGCAAAATTTAAAAGTCTTACTATATTTAAAAGAAATTTGTTATTATAAATTATATTTATGACTTTTGTTTATACTTGATTCGAAATTCCTTGTAATTTGTTAATGTATTGAAATTTTAAATGAAAAATGCTCAAATATACTTCAGTTTTTCTAGATATTATGATAATAATAAGCTTTCTGTGAAATTCTAATATCAGCTTACATTTTTTCCAAATATTGAATTTGTTATATTATTTGAAAATTAATTCTATAAGTACATAAAAGTTAATCGTTAAGTGTAGAAGATTCTCAATATAATATTTATAATTTTAATTTTTTTTTATAATATTTTTTTATTTTCTTTTATTTATAATCTTGAAGGATGTTTAAATTGTTATTAATTATTATAATTATTATATTATATTATTATAATTATTTCTGATCGCAATTAAAATATTTTCTAAAAACTTTATACCTTAATCATGTTTTCTAAGCTCCACTTAAGACTAATCGGTATAACTACTTTACAGGATTCATTTATTTATCTGTAATGAGATAGTAGAAAATGGGAACTTTTAAAGCCCTTCTGCCCACGTCCATGCGCCGATGCGGCCTAAAACTGCAGCTGGCTCCAGTCCGGCTGTATTTCTAACTGAACGTCAGTCAGCTAGTCTGGCTAGAAACTTGGCCATATTCCTGCTCATTGGTCGTCTCAACTGGGAACAACTTTTTGCTGACGCTTTTCTGCGTGTTGCATTTTCCTCGGAATTTCTCAGCATTTCTAATACTTAATTATTTGCGCGCGATTTGCGAGCGTTTTACGTGCGTTTATTCCAGCTATTCGATCGAACTGTACGATCCTGACTCTTGCTCCACTTATGTAATCGCATTTGCAGCCAAAATCCACCAAAGTTCACCTTCAAAGCTGTGGGAGAGTGGAAGAGAGAGGGGAGACATTGAGAGCGAGAGAGAGAGAGAGAGAGAGAGGTCTACTAATACATAGCATACTTATATATTTGTATATGCAACTATTTATTATTTTTAGCTGAGAGAAAATGTTTGTTCCATTTACGTTTCGAACATTTTTGATTTGCTGTTTGGATATATGCAACTGGGAGTAGTACGGGTATTTATAGCCCTGCCTTTTTGGGCCCAAAGTCTTCAAACATTTTGTAGGAAATTAGATATAGATGCATTGAAAATTGATCTAAGTAAAGAGCTCAGGTAAAGAATCGTTTGGATTTTATTCTAAATCGATTTTAGCGCTACTGGATTGCATTGGATCTCAACTGAAAGCTACAACAAAGTTCATGGAACTGTGCCTTTAGTTGGACATACAGCACGTCTGGTGAAACCTTGGATACAGCACTGAAATGTAGTTCTTATGGAGTGGCCTACCAATTCTCCGGATCTCAATATAATAGAAAAGTTATGGGTATGAATGATTAAAAAGGTTTACGAACATGGAAGGCAGTTCGAACACATAAAATCATTAACAGATGCCATGAACACCGCCAGGAGTAAAACTTCCGTGAATTTGAGGTAATTCATTACCTAATTCATTACCTCAATTCATTACCTCAAATTCAAGGATGTTTTACTCCTGACGGTGTTAATGGCATCTGTCTCTGTGTCACTCTTTCTAATAGGATTTCATTTCCAAGTAAGGTGTGATACTTGAAGAACTCACAGATAGAAAAAATTAAGAAAAATGCTGTTCTTTAGTTAAGTTTTTGTTTATTATATGAATAAAGTATAAAATATTGATTACTGCAAAAATTTAGCATATAGATTAAATTAGTTAATATAAGTAAAATTTTTGGTTATTCGGTAGCAAATATTTGTCCCTATTCAAGTGCATGGCAGTGTACTTTAATGTTTAGAAAAATATTGAGTTACTGCATAGGATTGGAGCAGACTTTGGCTTAAATTTGTTTAACTTCTGATGATGGAATTTCCATTTGAAATTGATCTTTTGGAATGTTATTATATAAGAAAATATTCAAATGTAAAATGACGGTAATGAATGAGTTCAGTATAAATATAAATTAAAGTTACCTTTCAGTTTAAATTGAAATAAAGATAGTTTGGAATCTGATGTCTCTGAATCTGAATATAAAGAAAATAGTTTAAAACAAATAAATATTAGGCTTTGTTTAAATTAATATAATAATTAATATAATAATAATAATAATTTTATTTCAAAACGAAGTCCTATTTAAAAAGGACTAGTTGCCAATATAAAAATAACAATTTTTATTTGATTTTTAGCTCTATTTCATCTGATCATTACAGAGACACTTCTAAATCCTACTGATCTTATGTAAAGCGAGATTTTTAAAGCACAATATTGAAAGTTGATTGAAGTGAATTTTATGCTGAAACTGTCGCAGGTAAGCGACTTGTAGAAAGGAAACAAGACAGGTAAACTTGAGCAGCTCAGGTGTCTAATTGGGCGCTGGGGGTGACAATGAACCACTTAACCAAAGCCTTTGGTTTGTGGCAGTGGCAAGTAGCGAGTTGGCAGTCGAAACGCCAACGCCAGTGGCAGTGGCAGTGGCAATACCAATGCCAAAGTCAAAAGTTGTACCAATTGGCAATTGGTTGAAGAGACGTAAAGTCGCGTTTGTTGTTGCAACTCATGAATAACACATAAGTTGCAGGATTGGGATTGGGATTGGACTCGGACTTGGACTCTGAGTTGGACTTAGTCTTGGTCTGAGTTTGGGGATTGCGATCGGCATCGTTTTCAGGTCTTTGTCATTGCGTCTCGCGACGCGTTACAATTTAAATAAAATGTGGCAAACAAAAGGAAAACAAAAAGGAAAAGGGTTTTCTGCTTCTTCTTAGGGGCAAGTCGTGTGTGTGTGTGTGTATTGTTGTTACCGGATTTACCGTTGGGCTGCTCACAGTACAGGAAACAAAAGCACCGCTACAATCATAAAACGATTAACAGGTCGTGACCATTTCACCTGATTACCAAATGGCTAAAACTCATTTGCATGCAATGGCCGTTGACCATGGGAGCTGGACAAGTGGCGAGTCTCGCGTGGCAAGTAACAAGTGGCAAGTGCCAGCAACGGAAGTTCAATTGCCTCCCCCGTCAGTACCACCCTCCTCTCCCACCCACTCCTCCACGCTCTTCGTGCTCTTCCGACTGATCAGTTAGAACTTCCTTTAGCATTTTAAGTAGTCAATTATACGAGTGTGTCTTTGTGCCACGTACTTCGTATGTGCTGCACGTGCTTTGCATGCCACTCGGCTAATGATAATGATAACGATAACACACACATACACACACTATCAATTATCAATCCCCTCCCCCCTCTGGCTCCCTTTGCCCTGTCACTCACTTCTTTTGGCCAACTGACGTCAGTTTGAGGCTTGAGGTCTGCTCGGGCTACAAATTAGAACAGAATTATCCCACGCATCTCGGATAATGTACGCGAAATGCTTGATCGATTGCCAGTGATCGATAGTTGTTGTTGTTGTTGTTGCTGTTCTGTTGCTGTTGCTGAGCAAAAACTGACAACAACTGCAGACGACAGCGACAACGACGATCGTCAGGACAGAAGACGGCAACAGGCAACAGGCCACAATGCAGTTCCAATCAGGCAGTGCTGCCGCAAGTGCAGCCCAGTCACCTTTTCCCGCTAGATTTAGTTGCTGACACAATTATTAGTTTGTGTTTAAACTTTAATCACTCTTTGTACTAAGTTTCGATTTAGCGAAGTAAGAAAATAACTCGTTGTTATGCCCGTTAGAGTAAAATGCTTTAACATAATTGTTGGCATATAGGCAGAAGGAAGCGTGGCCGGCCCTATAAAATACATATATATTCATGAACAGCATCAATAGCCGATAGTTAGAAAAATTTCTGTTTTTATCAAGCTATCTTATTAAAACTCAATAGTGACCATCACCTAAACGATTGCGATTATTATTATGTTGTCCTAAAAATTATATTTAAATAAACTTAGAAACTACGATTCTTTTCTTTTGTAACCAATGGTGATAAAATGTTTAAAAAATAATAATACTTACATAGATATGAATAAAATAAATAAATATTCTTCAAATGCATTATCATTTATACCAGAAAAGTTGGAAAATAGCGTAGTATAAACTATTTTTTAAATATCCAATCATTTCCAAAAATTGTTTACTATTACTTGTCTTATGTATTATTTTTAAACATTTGATGGTAGCATCTTCTATGTAGTTTAAATCACTTTTGAAACCGATTCTTAGGGATATAATATTTGAATAAGGAAATTATTTATGTATTTTTTTAATATATTTATAAGCTTACAAAACTATTCATTACTAACGCAGGTTTTGATCAGATTTAACCCAATTTGATTACGGTAGTAAAAAAAGTTTAGTTGTAGTAGATTTCAGGCCATCAGCCGTCGGATATACAGGGGGAAGAGCAGTGGACAGTTAATGCCTTAACTGTATATACCGATGGAAGTGTGACTATACTATCCCCTCGAGTTCGGCTGGGAAAAGATCAATGGCATGGTCATGTCTCTGCCATGGATGCAGACTAATGGTAGTTGGGTTCTCATGGCTCTAATGAAAGACTTTTAAGGCAGATTATTCCTTCAGTTTAAATATGTGTGTATATAGCACCCAACAATACTTAAATAAAAAGGTTACTCCTAAAGTCCTTTAAGTTATGAATGTAATACGACTTAAGTAGTTTTAGGTTATCTTAAATACTCCAATGAGAGTTTTCTGTATATTTTACACTTAAGGGACAGTAAAAATAAATATATTATAAACATAATATAAATAATTAAAATTGATTTGATGATAAAGATTTATTAAGCATTCAGAGGACTGTATATAATTAATGTTATTTTATTTACTATATTATTTTATAAATACAGTGGAATCCGGTTATAACGACACTCAAGGGACCGACGATTTTACGTCGTTATACCCGGTAGACGCTTTAACCGAAACGAGCAAAGACCAAATAAGTCATCGAATTTTCGTCGCAATGGCCGGACGGACGCTTTAAGCGGAGTCGTTATACCCGGATTGCACTGTATATAAACAATTTACTTCTTTTTACATACCTAGCGAAAAGTGAGTGAAATCCCTTTGCCAACCAACACGCACTTTGGCTTTTTTCTGGCATTTTCAGCGGATTCTGGTCAGTCCAGTGGGCAGCACTGTGTGTGCTTGGAAAACGCAGACGGAGGATCGACGATCGCGCAACAAATTTCAGCGCGTAGAACGGTAACTTATTTTTTCCACTTATTGTCAAACGATGGAACTGAAGCTGCAGTTGAATCCGAGCTGAGTTTGAGTTTGAGGTTTGAGTTTCAGGCTGAATCTGAAGTTGAGGCTGAAGCTGAATCTGAGGCTGAGGCTGAGCGATGTCTCCAGCTTGGCTGTGATAAAATGTGCGTAAGTGATCAGTGGAAGACGTTTGCAGACGACTCCATGAGTTGGGGTTAAAATTCTTGAAGTTTTTTTCATTTATTTATTTTCATTTCATTTTATTTTTTTTTCGAGAGAGAGAGAAGAACTCGGAGCTCAGAGCTCGGCACTCGGCAGCATTTTAAAATTACAAGTATGTAATTTTGCTGAAATCAAGCGCTCATATGAAAATTCCACAGCGGAGCTGTCGATCGATCGATCGTTGGATCGATCTGTTGCAATTGCGAACGATTTTTAATTTGTGCTGCACTTTGCCAGAAATCAGAGCAAAACCTCTGTGGCTCTGGGAATGAGAATGGCAATGGGAGTGGGAATGGGAGTGGGAAAAGAACGGGAACGGGAACGGCAACGGGAATGAGAACGAGGCTGAGATACAAGATACTTGCCACTACTAACCACTGTTCAGCATCGAGAGTGGACTGTTAGCGACCTTATCGCGCCCACTGTGCGCACACAAAATGTCATTCTGTGCACGTCGCTTCACAAGGCATCCCAATCAGTCGTAGGCACTGTATGGCGTTTCAGGTAAGGCACAGGTAAGCACGGAGCAGAAGGAGACTGCGACTGAGGCAACCTCTGGATGCAGGCAGCCTCGCTGGCAGCTCGTCATCATTATCTCTGCGCTGCCAACATCGCAAATAATATAAAAAGAACACAAAACAAATGCAATAACACAAAAAAGAGCAAAATAAATAAATAAAAAAAGCAGAAAAACAAAAACAATTGTCCCAGCAAGACAGACAGTTCCATGTCCAGCTCCAGATCGAAGCTGCAAATAAACTATTTCAATCAATGCATTTGTTCGGGGATCAGTCTTATGCTCTGTCCCTGCCCCTGTCTCTTCCCCTGTCTCTGTCTCTTTCTCTGCTCTACCTGTCTCTTTCTGTTGCAGGCCAAGGGTACGAGTTTAGTGGACTCGGCTTTTCAGCCACTATTCGTTCCAATGACTTGTGGTTGACACTATCTTAAAACTACGGTAAGTCATTATCTAATATTTTCGTTAAATGCACGATAAGATATACAGGCTTACCGCTATTTTAACATGTTTTTAATGTACTTTATCTTAGTTCAACTTAGCTTTTAAGTTTATCTTAGAATTAACTACAGAGAGTAACATGAGAGAGTTAAAAGGGCAACATTTAATACCCATCAAATAAAATGATTTTTCTTCATTAACTTATGTTATTTAGTATTCCTCAGACATTGGAAATTAACCAATCTACTTTTAATTTGTCAAAAACTGAATGCTGTGGTGTTTTAAAAAAATGTTATTTTCTGTAATATTGACATATTAAGATTCAAGACAGATTTTAAAATTATATTCGTTCTATATTCTCGCTAATTTGCCTCTGGTACTCGTGTACAGAAAAAGGTTGATCGTTATATGTTAAGAAACATTTTAACAGTTCAGGTTTTGTAGAAAAATAATTTCATTCCCAAAAAGCCATTTCACATGCTACAGGTTTAATATAAAATATAAAAAATTAATATTTATTTAAATGTAAAGTCAACTGCTTATTGGCACGAGAGGTTTTTGACATGGAATGATTTGAAAACTAATCTTATTCTTGCCTTTCCTGATATGGGTTGACAGCATTATAGTTTACTGCACACGGACAATTCTGCAATATGCTGTAAACGCACAAGTTTAGTTTTGCTCGACAAGTGGTGCAATATTTGAAAAGCGCGCGCATGTTTGAACTGCTTGCTTTTTTACTCTGCTGCTAGTTCCAGAAATTCCCAACAGGAGAAAGTAGTTTAAGATGTAGTAAAGCAGTTGTATAAAAAGATCATTTGTGAACAACAGATGGCAGCACCCAAACGCTCTGTGTGCACTGCTTGTATACTGAAACTGCTTGACAATTCAAGCAGTGCATTGAAACTACAAATGAGCAATAGATGGCGCTGTAATTAGCTTAAACACTTTGCCCCTATAATATAATTGAACACTAGGTGCCTCTTATGACCACAATAATTAAATATGAAATGCGCTAAAGCAATAGATGGCGCTTTATACTAATACATTAAATTTAAATGGTTTTACTTACTGTCATTAACGCCCATTTTAATACTTTTACAAAGTTTTAATTTTTAAAACGAATATGTGAAATATGAAATACGATTTTGGAAATACAGCATATAATGAATCGAATGATGAGGGTTTTTATAAGCTATGCTCTAACTATTGTCCAAATATCAAATATTTATTATAACTCCACCTAATAAGTTATTTCCACCTAATTGCAGTGTATTTAACACCAATAAAAGGCAAAGTTCGTCGAACTCTTTCCAGCGATTTGTTGTTTTTGTATTTGCAGTGCTGCTTCCATAGAAGAGTAGCAGCAGCACGTTCCCGTAGCAGCTTTACCTGCCTCTACCTGATGACGCCGAGTTTTTACTGCTGATTCTACGGGATTATACAATGAAAGTTTGTTTTCTGCTCGTTCGGTTCGGCGAAAAGTTTTCGGCGGGGCTTGTTGCCCCCCCACCGAAGAAAATCAAATCGAAAACAATTTTTCAATTGAAAGTCGTCGAGTTGCAGTGCCGTGAGAATTTTGACAGCTCCAGATATGCGATATAGCCACATGAATATGCCCCGGAATCGGGTTCAATGCGACCAGTTCGAGTTTAAGGAAGTAACCAGCAATTCTTCGCTTATTGGTGACTAACAGTGCTGAAGAAAGCAGCACTAAGCAAAGAACAACAACAAGTTGCCTAGAACAGCTGAAAATTAGAGTGCAGCTCGATTACTGCACGACTAGCAAATACTCTACTATTTAAATAAAGAGACTACTGTTTAGTGTTATCTTACAATATTGAGTCTAGTAGACCCAACTGTGGTTTGGAGTAATAGAAAAAAGCTTTTAACTGTTTTTAAACAATATACAGTGGAATCCGGTTATAACGACTCCGCTTAAAGCGTCCGTCCGGTCATTGCGACGAAAATTCGATGACTGTTTGGTCCCCATACAAGCTTTTTATTCTTTGCTCGTTTAGGTTAAAGCGTCTACCGGGTATAACGACATAAAATCGTCGGTCCCTTGAGTGTCGTTATAACCGGATTCCACTGAATGTTTAAATTACTTTTGTGTTGTTTGACTTTAAAATACCCTGTCTACAAGAATTATTATATACTTTACATTAATTGAGTTTAAGGAATATTCGGCTTAAGTCATTAGCTTATAATTGATTTCAAGCATTAAGGTTAAGTCTGTCAGCTGATACCCTGTAATTGCAGAAGCGTTAAATCATGTACGACTGATTTAGTTAAAATTAACAATAATATTATTTAAATTCCTAAAAAATTATATAATAATTTCCATACTGCTAACGGACTTTGTACCTTAAGTTTAATTGAGTTTTCCCGAGAAATCTGGAAAATTTAAAGTACTAACTTAATACTAAGCTTGATCTTTAGCTTATTTGTCTTTTGGCCATTTTTGTAAATAGAAATCGCAGTCTGATTTGGCCCTGTGTCTGTGTCAGCCAACTCGGCTTTTTGATTTGGACGAGTGCAACGAACGCTAAATTTAAGTATTATTATTATTGTTATAATGTCGCGGTTGTTGTTCTTTTTGCTGTGTTCTCTACTGTTATTTGTTTTTGTTTTGGCTTGCACGCGTTATGGTCTTTTACGACTGTGGTTGTTGTTGTTGTTGTTGCTGATTTCTGTGGGTTGCTTATCTGTCATTTGCCAAAAAAGAATGTATAATAATATTAATTGTTCATTTTTGGCTCAGACTGCTGCCGTTGGTAGTAAGAACTTAGTAGACAACATGTCTGTGGGTGTGTGTGGGTGTCCGACGGTAGTGTGATTGCATCAGCTGTGCTTTGTTATGGTAATTGCAGTAAGTTTGCACTGCTGATAAGCGCTTATCAATTGCTGATGATTGGTAAATCATCATTGGCATTTGTCAATGTTACAACAATACACAAAGGTGTGCTCAGGTTCAACGTGAGTTTGAGCTTCGATTACTGCAATTTGTGCAATACGCACAAGGAAGCAACTCAAACTTGCACAATTCGCATATGTAGTCATCGATATCGATATCTCGATATCTAAGCGGGCAGTCACCCCCACCCACCCCCTCTGTGATCTTCCCTGTCGGTTTCCCCATTGATTCGCTGCTGCTTCTTGTTCTGCTGCTGATTTGACTGATAAGATGACTTGCCTGTTGCCTGTGCCTGTGCTGCCTCAGCTGGCAGCAATGAACGCTTATCGTGCATGTGCAGCGACTGCGTATTGTATGAGTAAGTGTCGCTGAGTATAAGCAAACGCTAAAGACGCACACCTTAAAATAAAAAGCTCGCAACTTGACCTAAATAGCCGGATCGACAGGGAGAGAGTGCGATAGCGCAAAAGTAGAGTGAGAGGAGAAAGAGCGCGAGAGTCTGACGGTGTGAGTGAGACTGCGCGACTACTTTTACAAATCGCTGCATTTAAATCAACAAAACTACGAAGCGTGCTAATTTTCATGAATTTCATAACAGCATTTTATTATAAATAAAACGCAAAAGACAACGATCATATGCTGCATACCATTACTATTACGTGAAAGCTCCTGATTACACACTCACACACATTACACACACGCTCTCCGGCGTTCAGTCACGCATGCGCAGCGACAGCGGAGCGCCAGTAACAACTACGAAAATAAGCAGTGCAGCTAAAACTTTATTTTCTTCTAAGCAGCAAGCAGCTTAAACATAAATCAAAGTGCGCAGGCCAGTCGCTAGGTGGGCGATGTGCCATGGGCGGTGGGGGGAGTGCGTCGGAGTGTCGGCTATGATGCGGGCGTGGTGCTAGTGTTGCTCGGCCCCCGACTCCTCTTCAAGCAGCAAACGAAAATGAAAGCGAGCGAAGTCTTTTCGGCAGCAGCAACATCGTCTCGCATCGCGTCGCCAGCTTCGTTATTTGGCTTTTCGTTTGCCTTTGCATAGTTGTATTGTATTTGTGCGTCTCTTTGGCTCTACAGTGACGTCACACACATATTGAAAAGGCAAACTGCTATGCCATTTATTCAGACTTAATAAATTGAGCAGATAAGCGCTTACCCCATAGTATACTAGAAACATGTATTAAAAAAAATCGATTTATTTGTGGAGATGAATCATAAGTACGTTTCAGTGGTGCAAAATTAGAATCCCTTTGAATAAGATTATTTATTTGTTCCATAGTTACACTCATACATATATCAACAAAGGCATGCACTAGACTTTGGATCATAAATAGTTTTTATTTATACCAGCTCTTTATGCTTTTGTCTTCGTTCCATTACTGCACAGCACTTTGGCTTTACTTCCCGCGCACGGCACAAAAATTCAAAGCTGAAGAAAACAAAAGCAACAACATGCATGCTAAGTAAACTGCCTTGCAATACTCCGACCAATCTGGTTGTTGTTGTTATTGTTTTTGCTGCTGCTACTGTTGATTTTGGCGTTCCGTTGAGAGTAAAAGTGATTGGGAAAAACTTTTGCTTTTGCTGTCGATCGTATGTTTGCTGCGCTCTTCGGGCGCTCTCAATTTCTTAGCTCTCTCAATCTGCCTTTGCCTCTGTCTCTGCTTCTGTCTCTCTGTGCTGTGCATGTGCCTGACCACCATCCACAGGTAGTTGCTGTAAAGGCAGCGCAGTCAACGACGACGTCGAAGTCATTTTGGGGCTTTTATGGCGCTTTGACTCTCATTGTGTCAGCGTGTACGCGCTTGTGAATGTGTGTGTGTGTGCTTGGTTGTGTGTGAATGTGCTTGAGTTGCTTCTTGCTTTTGTTGTTGCGCTTGCTATTATTTTTTTTCGGCCGCCGACGCCGTCGTCGTCGCTGTTAGCGTCGCAGTTGCGTTTGCGTCTCATTTTCTTTGCGCTGTTGCTGTTGCTGCTGCTGCGCTAAAGACTTTTTGTCACAGTTACAATTTACGAATTGTAAGCAGCGGACGCGAACGCGCAACAAACTGAAAGCTCGCTCGGCACAAGGCGCAAAGCGTAAAGCGTATAACGGTTCTTCAGGAGTTGCCTTCTAATACAAAGCGTCCGCGTCGGCGTTAACGAATACGTGAACGTTAACGTCAGCGTCAGCGTCGACGTCAGCGTTGACGACTTGTAAATAAAGAAATACTCGCATATAAAATCTGTTGCATCATTACTGAAACACTTCAGTCGCTGAATCGCGTGCGTGGAGGCAACACTTTCCGCGACAACAACAACAACAAAAAACCACAGCAACACAACGGTGCAACAACTACAATAAGAAAGCAGTGCGCGCAGTTGCAGTGACAAATTCAAGCGGCTTCAATAACAAATTGATGTGAAATATTATAAAAATTATAGTATTATAAAAATAATATTTACAAATGTTCTTTGACTAAAATCGAAAATGACAATTCGGAAATAATCAAAAGCTGATTGCAGCCGCGATAAAAATTTTTAAAAAATAAAATACAATAAAACAAAAAATGTGAATCGCTAAAATTGATTAATAACTGTAAAATATCACTGCAAACATTTCCAAAGAACAGTTTACCTCAACCACAAAGAATCGGGCCCTGAAAATGCTTTAGTGACTGCTAGAAGGAATACGTCTAAATCAAACACTTCCAGAAGTAAAGCGTTCCCCAAAAACCTACTCAACCACGCCCACAATTGCAAGTTCCAATTTAGCAAAAAGGCATCAAAATTTTACCCTCATTCTCCCAACTCAAAATGCTGAACATGGAATCGCCTCAGATGTACGCGGATGCGGTGCAGACGCTGGCGCAGCTGGACCTCAAGAAGCAGCCGCAGCCGTTGCCGCAACAGGCAACAATTGGCCAGATTACGCTGACGGCGATGTCCAGTGCACAGCAGCAGCAACAGCAGCAGCAGCAACAACAGCAGCAGCAACAACAGCAACAGCAGCAGCAACAACAACAGCAGCAGCAGCAACAGGTGACAACTGATGCAAACAACAATGCAACAGTCCAGGATGCGGCGTTGCTGGTTAAACAGCATGCTATGCAACAAATGCAGCTCAACAACAACAACAACAATTTGCTGCAGAAACAAATGTTGCAACAATATAGCACACAAACGGATCTGGATGAATTGACCACACAGGAAATAACGCTCGACCTGCAACATCTGATTGATGATCAGTTTAGGGATACAGAAACCTTGGGTATATTCAGTGATATGGTTACCAGTCCGGGAGGACTCTCTGCCACATTGCCACCTAGTGGCATGGTCAGTGCAGCAGCGAAAGTACTTCAGCAGCAGCAGCAAACATTGGCCAATGCACGTCAGCAACAGCATTCATACGGCCGTGCTGCACTTGCGTACATGCCACAGGCTGTACACTCGAATGCCACATACAACAACCACTCGAGTGATGAGAACAGCTCCGTGGGCAGCGACTCCAGCAGCACCATCAAGGAGGAGCCCATCGATCCGGATTATCGCAGGCATCTGCAGGAGTCGGTGAGCAGCCAGGCTGCAGCAGCGTTCATCAACAACAGCAATGGCCTGTACAATGCGTATCAGAGCAACAATTTGAGCAACAACAGCAGCAACAACAGCAGCAGCAACAACAGCAATAGCAACAATGGCAACAACAATAACAACAACTCAAACAATGCCACACAATTCACTAATCTAACGACAGCGAATGTTCTGGCGCATCACAATCTGCCGCACCTGACGGCGAATGCACAGCAACTGCTGAAGCATCACAGTAAACTGCAACAGTCACAGCAGCAGCAGCACGCACAACAGCAACACCGCAAGCATGGCAACAAGCACGTCGACAAAGGAACCGAGGAGTACCGAAGAAGACGCGAGCGTAACAATATTGCGGTTCGTAAGAGTCGCGAGAAGGCAAAAGTTCGCTCAAAGGAGGTGGAAGAGCGCGTCAAGTCGCTGCTTAAAGAGAAGGACGCGCTGCTGCGTCAGCTGAGCGAAATGACCAATGAGCTTTCGCTGCATAAGCAAATCTATATGCAGCTTATGAATCACACAAATCCCGAAGTTAGTCGCGTCTGTCGGAGCTTTCTCAACACCAACGAGCACGCGCTGTAGCTGCGACTGACTGAAGGGGAGACATAAAGAGAGAAAGAGAGAGAGAGTGCACGAGTGCTTGTGGGAGAGAGCTTGTAAATGAGTGTGATTGTCTGCCTGTGTGTGATGTGTGTATGTGTGACTGATTCAATGGGTAGCGCCGTAAGCTTAAGGACCTACAGTAAAATGACTCGAATAGCATGAATTCAACCAAATGAGCAAAGATTATGTAAAAAAGCAACAAAATTATGTGTAAATAAGTGCAACAAGTTTGATACATGTAAATCGAGTTATTTACTTAAGAATAGTCTAAGTATTTTTATTTTCGCTTACTCTTTTCCTGTTTCTCTTTGCACTCATTTCACTTGAGTTACTTTAATCCTACTACTACTACTACTACTATTTCTACTACTTCTACCACTACCTCTTCTACTACTTCTATTGCTGCCTCTGGCATTCCTCATTTTGTACATTTTTATGGCTGGGCGTTTCTTATATTTTCCGTGTTTTGTTATCATTGCTTCTACTATATATTGTACTTAATTTTAATGAATTGTAAATTACGTTTTGCACATTTTGATACAAATTATATAACATAGTAGGCATAAGTTAAGCCAAAGAAAAATAAAAATGCTAAAATAATATCTATGTATGTATAAATAATGCAAGCAGGAAAGAAAACAAAAATACAAATACAAAACAAAAGAAAACACAAAAACTATTTATGTAAATCTATTTAAATATTCTTATATGTTTGTAATAAAAGGAACTACAACAAAAACAACAACAACAACAACACTGGTGTGCAGCTCGCGCTCTGCTTCTGTTTGCCCCTGCCACGCCCCGCTTTAGTTGTCAACCAATCGCAACCATTTATTAGCAAATCTTTAGCTTTAAGCTTAATCTAATAAACAATTTCAACAGCTTTTTTTTTGTTGGACAGGAGTCGAGAAAGAAACATCCAAAATAAGTAATATTGTATATTAATTTTATTATTGTTATCTAGCAAATTTAATGAGAATACAAACAACAATAATAACTACAGCTGAGTATAAATAAATAAATTTGAATAATGCTTATAAGCGCAGTAGATGAAAATGCTATTAATTTGTAAGGCCAACGCAATGTTCTCATTTTAATTTATAATCTAAACGACAAAAGAAACGAAACACACTGTAAATCATATATATATAAATAAATTTTAATAAACTTTGTATAGAAAAAAAAACATGAAACTTATTAAAGTGGGTTTATTACGCTACTTTAGTTAGAAATGAGTTCGCTGGGAAACTGATTTAAAAATCGCTGCCAAAAAGACACATCTCCGCCATATTTAGGGTTAAGCACCAACGATGCAACATGGTCTGCTTGGATGATGTCTGATGCTGTCGCTGAGATAGCGACAGGGCGACATTTGTGGCAGGCAGGCAGGCGACGAGCTGTCCCGGGGTTTGAGGGTTGCGGTTGAGGGCTCGGGCTCGGGCTGGGGCTTCTGGCTTTTTTCTTTTTTGGGGGCACGTGTTGGTGCACCACGGACCCAGACAATTGCCAAGGCGGCAACGACACAATTTGACAGTAAGACAAACCCGAAACGAAAAGCAAATTTATAAACGACAAGCACAAAATTAATGCAACTAAAAAGACAAATTAACGCGCAGAGAAAGCCAAACAGCAGCAGCTACAACAACAACAACAACAACAACAGCAGCGACTGAAATGCATTACGGCCCCGGGCAGATAATCACTTAAAAAGTTTTGGGCTAAGCCCTTTTCGGAGACCTCAGGCGGCCCTTAAACCGAAATTATAAAGAAAAAAACTACAATAACAAAAAATTATATATAAAACTTTCATTTGAGCTGCGTGCGTACAATTTGTCTAGGCGCTACAGTCCACTCCCCTGCCCTCCCCCCTATCTACTCCACTCCAACTACCCAACTCCCATAGAGCGCTGTCCAGTTGCTCTTAAAGGTCTGCATTGTTGGAGCACTTTGATTGATGACAGCTAATTGCAGCCTCCGATTGCAGTCAAAAACAAAACCAACAAAAGTGAAATTGTCGGTGTGGGTGTTGCTGCCTCCTCAGCCAGCCCGTCCCCACTCCTCACTTACCACCTGAAAATCAAAGCTCGAGTTTGATAAGGGTTCTAAGCCGCTTAGGTGAAAGCAGCTGGTCGTGTCAAATCGCACGAACACAAATACAATTGACTTGCATTTATGCATTCCCCGAGATACATCCATCCATCTGCTCATGCTGCCTCTTGGCCTCTTGGCCACTTGGCCAATTGGTGTGCCAACAAATTGACGCACAATTACTGCTCAACTAAGCGCCAAGCACTCGCACTCGCACCACACGGCGTATGAGTTATGCGCACCGAGTGATAAATCTGCAACCAGCGGTACATAAATTCATTTTGCATTATGCATATTTTCGCATTTGTTAATTATGTGCGCCTCAATGTGAAAGATTAAGCATCCTCACATATTCAGACAGAGAAACAAAGAGACATCTGATTGGCACGTTAAGAGTCTGTTTTAAAACTTTAATGGGATTGCTTTTCTGGGAGTTAAAACACTAATTTATTGATTTGTATGAAATTAAATTTTAACTGTGACTATGATTTCAAATTTCTTGATGTCATAAAAGTAATGGTTTTTACGTATACGTGATATTTGCGATACTTGTGGTTGGCCTGTGTAATGAGTATTAGTTCTCCCTGTTGGGTTTCTAAATGTGTAAAATTATTTAAATGCAATCACTTGGAATGTTCCTTATTAATTTTAGATCAATTTTAATTCTTAAAGAAAGGCAGCGAAGAGGTTTTAGATTATTTGAGAATTATATGAATAAATTTAAGCAAAAGGAGTGAAGGAAAACATTCGCTAACCTCCACTGTTAATTTGAGCTTTTTTTCATTTGCAGTCAGAATTAAAGAAGCGGAAACAAAGATTTAAATATTTAAACTTAATTAAGTACAGTGGAATCCGGTTATAGCGACACTCAAGGGACCGACGATTTTACGTCGTTATACATCGCTTTACCCGAAACGAGCAAAGAAAGAAAATCTTGTATGGGGACCAAACCAGTCATCGAATTTTCGTCGCAATGACCGGACGGGCGCTTTAGCGGAGTCGTTATATCCGGATTCCACTGTATTTATATTCTTAGACTGGGAAAAGCTAAGATATGCTCATAAAGCCCTGAAAATGTATAATTAAAAAACACATTTGAAATAATTACTATGAATTTCATGCAATAAAAGTTTAATGAACAATTTTTAAGCAAATAAACACAGCTAGGCAAAAATCTTTCATTGCCTGCCAAAGATTATATAATAATCAAATGTCTATTGAACTCGGGATAAAAGAAATTTCCGTTCAATACTTTGTGAAACGATCCTTTCTGATCTTCAATCGAGTGTGACGAATTCTTTTGGTTTTCCGAAAATCTGTGCTATTTATCAATGCTCCACTTTTGGCAGAGACAGCAGCATCCACTGCATTCATTTATCTTTCACACTTCAGTTTCAATTTCGTTTTCGTTTTCATTTTCGTTTTGGGTTTCAGTTTCGGTTTCTGCTGTTGGCTGTTACACATTTTTATCATTGTTGCCTTTTCTTTATGCCCCAGCAGCAGTAACAGCAGCAACAACAACAATAAAAACTATAACGGAAAAAAGTGGGTTACTTCATTTTTATTTTCTTGCTTTTCGAGCAGCAAATACCAATACTAATACCGCTTCCAATAGCCATAGCCATAGTCAGTTTTACATCTATGCATCTATCGGTCTATCTTTTTTTTTTAGCACAGATTGAGTAATAGTTTGCTGTTGCTTTTGCTGCTGCTGCTGCTGCTGTTGCTTGGCTTATATTTAAAGCCAAGCGTCGTGCCACGTCTCGAGTCCCCGCGTCCGATCGTCAGTCACTCTTCTCCCTCTTGTCACTATCGTTGATCGTGTGGCCAACTGCTGCGGCAAGCGCGGTTTCACTTTCTATGCTGCTGACTTTTGCTATCTACCAACAGCAGCAGCAGCAGCAGCAGCAGTAACAGCAACAGCAGTAACAGCAGCGACAACAACAATGAGGCAAGCATCCAGCTAAAGCTAAAACAAGTAAGAGTGCTCTAGTGCAGTATGCACGACTACAAGTTGCTTAGTAAGACACCAAGTATCTGTTGCTTGTAAGACTGGCACTAATATAATTTATATGAATTAAAGGTTATATATAAAAGCAATTGGTTAAAGTGGTTTCTTAGCGTTAGTATTATTGATATTATTATTATTATTATTATTTGTATTATTATTATTATTATAATTATTATTTGTATTATTATTATTATTATCATTATTATTATTATTATTATTATTATTATTATTATTATTACTATTATTATTATTGTTATTATTATTATTCTTGTTATTATTATTATTATTATTATTATTATTATTATTATTATTATTATTATTATTATTATTATTATTATTATTATTATTATTATTATTATTATTATTATTATTATTATTACTATTATTATTATTACTATTATTATTATTATTATGATTATGATTATTATTATTATCGTTATTGTTATTATTATTATTATTATTATTATTATTATTATTATTACTATTATCTGTTGTACACATATAGTTAAAATGCATACATTCTAATTTTTAACCTATACACAGAATTAAATATTTTTTTGCCCCTTAAAGTTTTTGACCACAGTGCTCGCATCTGCTTGTTTTATCATGCATACCCCACTCGAGTATTGGTTGAGTGCGTGGTACAAGACGTTAACGGCGTTGCTCTGTTCACCTCTTTTTTTCCCGAACAATGCTTTGACTATTTTCTTTTCGACGGCCTCTTAGAGCTGCTGCGTCTTAGAGCGCACAGCTCCCCAGCTCCACAGCTCGAAGCTCAGAGCTCAGAGTGTGCATCTGAGTGTGGGTCTCTTATGTAATCCGCTCAATGCTGTTGTTGTTGTTGCTGTTGTTGTAATTGTTGTTGCTGTAAAAGATGCCTTTTCTTTTGTTGTGCGGCTGATGACCAAGTTAAGATATTATGTTCGTTATGTTGCGCTTATTAACGTGGCCTACAAAATTTGTTTTGCGTTTTTCGATGTTTGTTGTTTAAACGATTTTTCCACCGTTATAAATCAAGCGTCAACGCAAAAATAAAGACATCTATTCCACACCCCCTCCACTCCACCGCCCCAACAACTCCAATTCCCTTCACCACCACCTCTTCTTCCACCCTAACAGCCCCCTTTGGTCAAGTTACGCAACTTTGGCATCAAATGCAATACTCTGGATTGAATTTATTCACTCTTCGACTCACTCAGGCGGCGCAAAAGTTAATAACAAAAGAAAATATACTTAAATCTAGCTGTAAAATCAGCAGCAACAAAAACAGCAGCAGCTCAATTAAAAACATATAAATTTGTCTATATGATAAACGAAAACAACAACAGTTTTTTCTTTGGAATGAGACTAGTATGCTTGCATAGACTAGAAGTATCTTAGAGATACAAAATACTTGCAATCCATCTTTACGAATTTATGGCCAGCCCCTGTAGGGCTCTGTCAGTCCATGTCTGAGGTGCAAAAATCGCCAGAATCGTATAGTTCTCCAAATAGAAGCCCATTCGATTTTTATAATCATGCACAAAGTTCAGAATACTCTATAATTTGATTAAATTTAAAAACATATTTTTTGGTGATGATTTCATTACAGTTCCAACTATTTTAAGCTGAGAAATTCAAGTTAATTTTAAATAAATTAAATTTTCTATCAGCTTAAATGCTTGGATAGATATATGTAGAGAGATTATTAAAATTCCGAAGTTGATTTCTTCCGATTGTTATTTACTTATATAGATTTTATTAGTTAATTTTAACAGATTTCGGCAAAAGAGAAAGAAGTTTAACATAACATTTTTTATAACATATGTAATCATTCATTGAATTAATGTTAACTACAAAGTTAACATTCCTTAACTTTGCTAATCAATTATAAACTTAAATAAAATATTGTTTAAAGTAATTTATATTTATTTTTTATATTTAAGCAACAAATATTATATAATATTTATGTCACTAAATGTTGTTCAAAACTGTTAAAAATCCGATTTTTAATTACTTTTGGTCAAGCTAGACCGGAAAGGTGAAGTACTTGATTTTTGGCAAGGGCATGGAAATGCCACAGAAAGGAAAATAAAAAAAAAAGAAAAACTAAACTAAATCCAAAGCACTCACCCAGAGACCCATTGGCCTACTTTTCATACGGAGCAACAACAAAACTAAAGGAAATACAATAAAAAGTGAACAACAACAAGAAAAGAAACAAAAAATATGTTAGAAAATAATCTCAACGCCAACACACATGGAGCGCGTGTCTGTGTGTGTGTGTGTGTGTGTCTGCTAATCAACAAGATGTCTACTAGTATGTGTGTGTGCGTGTGTGCATTTGTTTATGTTTGTGTTGGTGCGGCAAAATTTACAGCGCGCCCTTTTGAAAACTTCTTAAAAAACACACACGAAAAAGACGCGCGCGCTGCTATTTTCATTTTCAGCTGCGCGTTGGCGTCGCGTCGCCGTCGCCGTCGCCGTCGCTGTCGCTGCTTTATCAATCTGGCAGTGCAGCGGCGGGCGGTTGGGAGGGAAGAGTGCATGGTTAACTTATCTTAGGGCAAGACCCGACGCGTCGGAAAGAGATGGGAGTAGGGCGCAGGGCGCAGGGCTCAGACACTTGTTGCAAGCAAACGCACAAACAACAAAAAATTGACCCAATTTTTTTCATCGAAAAAAAAAAAACACATTTTTTTACTACACACAGAGAGGAAGGGAGAAAGACAGAGAGAGAAACACAAACAAACCTAAATATGCCCTAGTCATAAAGAAAAAAAGCTCCCTTAAAGAACACTCGTATAACAGCAACAATACGAGTAATAAGAAATTGAAATTGTTGTTAATTTTTGTTTGCTTTGCGGCATTGTTGAGTTGTTTGCAGTTGTTGCTGCACCAGGGGGCGGGGGGCGAGGGTGGGCACTGCTGTTGGTGCACAAGAACAGCAGAATTCACTTTCAAATTGGGCGCACCAAAACGAAGAAATGACTGAAAGCTGAAGGGATGACCCGAGAGGGGGGCAGGGAGGGCCAGTAAGGGGAGGGGTACCAGTACCAGAACCAGAACAAACATAATATCATATAGTTCGCTTGACTTTGAGCTAAAACTAGGTCAGCAGCTGTAAAATAGACGCATAGATGAACAACAACAAGAACAAGAGAGAGACAGAAAATAACAAAATAAGAAACAGAACCAACAATCAAATCGAAATTTTTGTTTTTAGGGTGCCTTCTGGGTGAGAAACTTGTATGTGAGCATGTGCATCTGGGGAATCGAAATGGGAATCGAGTATTGAGAATGCGGGGAGAGTGTATCTGGAATTGGAAATGGGAGTGGGAATGGGTATGGGGTAGGGACTTGCGAATGGATATTGAATTGAAATGCAGAATGTGTCTGGCATCGTTTACATGATCTTTGCTTGAGGCACACAGCACTGGGAGCTCTTCAAAGGGCCAGACACTGGCTGTTAAGTAGGTCAGAATCAGCATTAGCATCGGAATCAGAAGCAGCATCGGACATAGCAAAAGCTGTGTAGCATTTGGGTCGAACTAGTGCACTGATTAAAGATTTTCATGATCACATTTAGGCAGCTGACAAGAGCAGACCACAAAAGTAACAAATAATATAATAATTCCCAACAGAATCGTTTGAAACCTCAGCTACATTTCCCTCTTTAGATCAGTTCAATTTCAATTTCCATTTTCTACCTAAGCTAAAGAAAACAACTATCTAAAATTCTTATCCCATTTATTTTCTTTCAAAGTCTTTCTACTTATAAGATGGCACGCTTTAAGCGCAATGTCATAAATCTGCCCAAGTCTGAGATATTTAAATGCATTTCTCTCTCTCTCTCTCTCTCTCTCTCTCTCTCAGTGAACTATTTACACAGCTAAAATAATTGGCCTTCTTGGTCTTTATCATTTGTTGCCAAAACTAAAAGATATACAAAACTGTGTGCCAGAATTAATAAGAAAATGGAACAATAAATGAATTAAATTTTAATGTAATTAGTATAAAATGTTTGTATTTTGAGAAAGTGTAGTCTATAAATAATTGCATAAATTAGGATTTATATAAAGGTGCCAAAAAGTAGCTCGTAAGCACTTGAACTTTTGATTAAATTTTTAATTAAGTTTAATTGGCAAAATGATTTTTAGCTAACAACTGTACACTACTTTCATTGAAAGTCTGGTTCTTCGAAGATCACTTCCGCTTTTAGCCTTAATCATTTGCTTGCCGGCCAACACCATTTACGTAACTGACCTAAGTCATCTCGATCAGTTTTCGACCAGTTAAACATGTGTTACGTCACACAACCTAAGCGTTTGTCTATTTTTGGCTGCTTTACACTAAACACTTGCTTATGGACGACATCCCATTCATGATTCTAATGTGTAGCGAGCGCATTATCAATCAGCCCCTTCCCCACTTCTGTCCCTTCGCCGCACTTCCCCACTTCCCCACTTCCAACCTTCCATTTTCCCGCCTTTGTTGCCCACTCATCGATCGCATAGAAAAGAAATGAAATGAAATGAAATGAATTTGATGTGCTCTGCGTTACAATCACGATTCGGATTTGTTTGTTCCTCTATTTTTATATGTTTTACTTTCAACATACTCTACACTGAGTCAACACCACTTTGTTGAAGAGTTGAACAACTTTCGTTTGTAGGGGTATTTTATTTAAATATTTTATTTTCCTTTTGTAAATATTAATATTATATATCTATAATATTCCAACATTAATTTTTTTTATAAAATAAAAAAAAATGTATCTTTATTAGTCTGGATCTGCACTACTACAAACTATAATACTTAATAGATATTTGCATGAATGCATTCATTTAGAGAAAAAGTTTAGTTTCATTCAGTCCGAATGAGTCAGCAAAAACGTTGTACTCACTATTTTTGACACACTAAATCCACTGTACTACAAAATATGAGAACTGTGTTTTTAAGAACACCATACTACTGTTCAGTACTAACTAACATACGATGTTTGAAATAAATACATTCATGCAGATGTCTAATACTTCACACTGATCATTAAACGACAATCTTACAAAGTTTAACGCAGAAAATTTGTTAGAAATGTTAATTAAATAAGTAAAATAATATAAAAGTTACAAAAGAGGGCATTTCTTTTAGTTAGGGTATCTCTTATAATATGCTTATATATGATATTATAAGACTTGAGTGCTTGTATTTGTTAAATATTATAATGTAAGATGTTTTAAATAAGTGAATATCGATTATGTATGTAATGTTAAGTGACTGCCGATATATCGTTAAAGTAGTAGTGTTAAGTATCGATTAAGTAGTGTCGTCTAGGACAGGTATCGATTAAGGAGTGCTAAGAACCTGCTGACATTAGTATAAGCCAGGCTTGATTCTGTCTCTTCTTCCGGTAATCGTGAGTTAAGGTATCTCTTATAATATGCTTATATATGATATTATAAGACTTGAGTGCTTGTATTTGTTAAATATTAATTGTAAGATGTTTTAAATAAGTGAATATCGATAATGTATAATGTCTGTAATGTTAAGTGACTGCCGATATATCGTTAAGCAAGTAATGTTAGTATCGATTAAGTAGTATCGTTTAGGATAAATATCGATTAAGGAGTGCTAAGAACCTGCTGACATTAGGATAAGCTAGGCTTGATTCCCGCTCTTCTTTGTAACCTTGATTAGATGCAGACGTTTTCTGACTCTGGTCTCATCGTGTTAAATAAATCCGACGATAAGCCAACCATCCAAACGAAATTAATCAACTTTTCTGTCTTTTACAATATATATTATTATTATTATATTATTATTATTATATATACATATGTATTTTATTTATATTTTAAAATCACATTTTGCGTTAAGAGTATTCCTAGTTCGTCGTGGCCTGCTCTTCAATTCTTTTGGTTCGTCTTCCGCATTTTCGGGTCACATGCGTGAGTTTCGTCTAGTCCGAATTTTGATTGGCTTGGGTGTGTTAGTTTTAGATCTATATATGTGCATGTAGTGTGTGTGTGTGTTTGAGCCATTCAGAGACAACTGTGTATCGATTACGCGGCCTTGAAAGTGAAAAGGTGTCGAGCGAGGAACTTTCGCTTTTCAGACTTGAATTAAAACTCGAGTGTGTGTGTGACTGTGTGTGCGGTGGTGTGTGTGTGTGGGTTTTAAGACAACGTTGTCGCTGAGTTGCTGACAGGCTTAAAGTGTAAATTTAAACAACAATTAAATGGCGTGCCAATTCTGACAGTCTGCGGAGTCGAAATGCATATCAAATGTCAGGCATCGCCCACGTGCAGCCAGAAGAAGTCTAAGACCTGATGTAGTTAAGGCAACTCCTTCAACTCTTTAGTTTAGGGTTGTCTAGTTGTTCAACTGTTTGGTTGGTTGGTTTGTTGTCTGCTGGTTAATTTCCATAAGATCTGTGCAAGTTAATTGTCTTAAAAACACTAAATGGCTAACTGGAAACTGGCAACTGGAAACGGGCAACCTCATTTCATAAGCAGTTGCAGTTTAAAAACATTTTGAGGCAATTAAATAACTGGGCGGCCCATTATATAAGGAGGCACGTAAGCACACATTTAATTGTTTTAACTACCTAGCAAAATATTACATATTTTCTTTTAGTTTTTTGTGTTTATTTTGCTGTTGCTTATTACAAAATGCGAGTATTCAAAAACCTAAACTAAGTCATTTCATTAAGCCCATTTTCCAAAAAGATGAATAAATAAAAAACAGTTCCGTTAACGGTGCTTAATTATGCATACGCAAAAGAGTTGAGTGAAAAATGTGTTATGCGTCGCGTCGCATCGCGTCTAAGCTCGAGCCAAAAGAAAAAAGCCAAGAGCCAAATACAAACCCAAAAGCCCATAAACAGGCCCAAACAAGGCGACAACAGATGCAGATACAGATACATACACAAAGGTGCAGATAAAGATACAGAAACAGATACAGATACAGACATAAATATATTTATAAATACGGCCACAATGACTGGAAACTGAGACCCACGTCAAATCAGTTTTCGCGTAATCATAAACAACAGACAGAGACGGAGTCAGCGCGAAACAGAGAGAGCGAGAGGGAGGGAGAAAGGGGAGAGGGGATCAGATAAACGTAACTCTAAACTCGTTGATGCGACTGTGCCAGTTACATGAACTACATTTCTTGAGATGCTCCAACCAGTTATAAACCGGAACTGGCGCGCATAACGGTACTCACTTGCGCCGAGATCGAATTGTCTCTCTCTCCAACTCTCACTCTCACTCTTACTCTCACTCTCACTGTGAGACAGTTGGCGCTGATTGTTTAAGCCTGGCTTTTGCTGTTGGCTTTTGCTTTTGCATTATTCATCCGCATGCGAAGCGTTTTCAAAGTCTTCCTCTTGACCTTGGACTCAACAGCAGCAACAGCGGCAGCAACAGAGGCAACAACACCAACGGCAACTTGTCGCAGTCTTTGAAAGCAGCGCCAAAAGCGTGTGCCACAAAAGAAAGCCAAACCACTTTTACTTTCAAGCTCAGCCGGCGAAATGAGGCAATGTTGGCCTGGCCAACTGGCTATGCTGCTCGGCTGTTCGGCTGCTCTTGGCCCGCTGCCTGTTGACTGTTGTTAGTTGCTGCCACTGCTGCTTTTGGCGCCAAAATGTGGTGGCACTTTTTGGCTGAGCATGATGCGGCAAAAATCACCCAACACTGAAGTTTAGCCCAGCGGAAGTGACTAACGATATGACAAGATACGTATGGTGATGCCCTATACAGCTAAAATGTCTTGAGATGGTACTTTTATGCTCGGACTTGGTATAATCAGAAAGTATTTACCAGTTTTACATTTTAATTACTGCAAGTACTTGAGGACTAAATATAATTTAAGTATGAAGACGCTGTATCCTTCTTACATTGTCATACAGTTTGTAAACTTATGTAAGTACATCTCAAAATTTCACCACATGTTCGTACATTCCAAAATATGTCCCTATTTCCTACATACTCAAAAAATTATACTCAATACTCCCTATATCCATGCATAATTAAATATAAATGTATACTCCTTTATTATTTAGATAAAACAATTGTTCACTAAAGCGTTTAAAAATCACTTTAATTTAGCTATTTTTCAAGTACTAATATATAAAAAGTAGGTATACGAAATTAGAAACTTGATGATTAAATGACAATAATACAGAGCTTAAATTGCAAAATATATCTTTTCACTATGCCGATTGTTACTACCATAAATTGGTTTAAAAGGAATGCCATACCTCAATCAAATATTCATTATTAATCTTCAGAACTTTCCTACGATTGGATTTATTTGAATCTTTATAAAGCCCAAATGGGTCTTCTAACCTTATTATTCTATAATGCAAACAATTATTGACACCAGCTTATTAAATTACCTAAAAGTGTTTGAAAAAAGTGCCTCGAAATATTTACAGAAACATAAAATACATTAGCAGCCAGTACAACATGCCGAATGAGTAATATAAGTGCCTACGGCATACATAACTTATACGACGTGTGCCACTAAAGAAACAGCTTTTAAATGCTAGTATAATACGACTGCTGAGCTTAATAACTAGATTTAAAATGTTCAATTTTCAATAAATATTTAGTGGAAATTCCTCAAGATATTCGGACGAGTTAAGAGTCGTGGAACTTGGGGCGCCGCTAAAGTTGTTGTTGGCCAAGTGGCTGAGTGGCCAATGTAAAAAGGAAAACTGCAGAAAGGAAATTGAAAATGAAAACAAAACAACAAAAACCTGAACTCAAGTGTTGAAGTGTTGTGAACAAACAAACAAACAAACAACGAGCCAGAGACAGCGACAACGATGCCGATGCCGAGTCGATGCCGACAAACAAACAGGGGAGAATGTCGATGGACAGGAAAACAGCGGGGGGAAGAGGTGTGGAGACTGGTATTGGCACCGCAACAGGGACTCTGGGAGAACGGTGACAGGCAGGAAGGGGAAGGGGCATGGGTAGGGGCAGGGATAAAAAGCGGAGAGAGGGAAAGAGCCACACACACTTGTAACTGCATGCTAACATGAGTTTTTTTTTTAAAAGAGTTGTGCTTTTTTATTTATTTATTTATTAAACAAACCGACAGCAAACTCGTTTCTTATTTCTTGTTGTTGTTTGCATATTTAATACTCACACTTTAGGCCGCAAAGGCAGAAACACAGACACAGATACAGCCACATATACAGACACAGCTAGAGAAACAGAAAAAGGCACAACTAACATTAAATATGCATATGCATGTATATTATGAACCTACTCAACGTTTACAGCACGAGGGGAAGGGGAGAGGGAGGGGCAGAGGGGAAGTGGAAAGGGTGAAAGGGAGGGGGAATATTTATAGTTTTAGTTGACAGGTAGTTACATCATTTTTACCGTTATTCGTATGACATTAATTTGCATGCGACGTCAACCAAATTAATTTCATATTCGTATTATGATTAAAATAAATTTCCTAGCGAGCTTTTTAATTTTTAACTAACTCTTTTGGTGAATCCCACTCAGCCCATGTTGACCTCTTTGCCCGCCGTCCTTTCCCCGTCCTTTTGGCTGCTCATCTACATTCAATGTATGCCTAGTCACGCTGTTGTGGTTCTTTGCTAGTTGCAAAATCTTTATACCAAAGTATTTGCTCAATATTTTCCATTTCCTCACCAAAGCGCCGCTTTTCGTAGCCCCCGCAACAGCAGTTTTCCTTTCGCTTTCATTGACGCGTGAAGTGGCTTAGCATAGGGCAGGAATCGTAGCAGCACTAACAACGACTAGCTAGTAACTAACTAACAACGGCAACTGAAACAGAAACAGTCACTGCAACTACCAACAAGAGCAGGTAGACTCTCGAATTGATCATACTCTATTATACTGAGGACATCTTAGCTTAAAGTTATTTCTATATATAGAGCAAACAAGTCATCGAATTTTCGTCGCAATGACCGGACGGACGCTTTAAGCGGAGTCGTTATAATCGGATTCTACTGTATGTATATATAATTAAGGCAAATGACTTCTTCTATATCTTGAAGCTTCAGAAATGCAAGTTATGAAGGCAGCTATATCGTATAGCTCATTTATTTAAAACTGGTGTTATTAGGTAGAATGATTGAAGCAAGTAGAACTGATATTATTAGCAAAGAAAGCGTTCTATATAATATATCAAGGGAGATATAGAGATCACTTCTGCAAATCAAGGAAACACTTCCCTCAGTTACCCCTTCAGGCAAACTTCCAAATCATATACAAATGTATTTACTGCCGTGTTACATGCTGTATGACAATTCGTACATGCTCTTCTCGCAGCATATCAAAATGCTTAGTTAATGTGCATTACATTTTCGTGATTCTGATCGATATCGCCAGCCAGCGGCAGTGAGCGTCTCTATAGTTAATAGAGCTTTTGTTGCAGACATAATCAACGAAGCAGAAACAGAAATGCTTCTCTAACTTGTCTCTGCTCCGCACTTCCCTACCTCACCACCTCTCTCTATTCCTCCCTGTCTACCACTGTTCTCTACTCAGTGACTCGCTTTTGTTTTGGTTTCAGTTGGATATTTTGGCAGGGCGGTCAATTATAGCAAATGCAGAGCCCCAAAATACCATCGGAACTTCAATTTCAATTATTTGCCCGGCAAAGGCTTCGAGGCCCACATGCTGTGCCTGCATAATATCGAATGATCGTCGAATGATAATTGATAATGGAATGAGAGTGTGAGTGAGTGCGAGTGCGAGTGCGAGTGCGAGCACGAGTACGAAGACTCGTTTGTCTAAAATGCATAAGAAACCGAAGCAGGCAGAGGCCGACGAGGCACGAAGACCAGCAAGAAAATCAAGCAAACCAAAACAACAAAAACAACAACAACAGCACCAAAACCATAATAATATTAATTCCAGTGTGTGCTTCCATGTTCGTTTGTAGTTGTATGAGAAACTGGGTCAGCGTGTCGTTTGTGCTTACACACAGACACACACCAGAGCACCACAAATATATGCACACATGTAAGTTGCTGCTGTTGTAGTTGTAGCTGCTGCTGCTGCTGCCGCCGCCGGCGCACGATAGAAAGTGAAAACGAAGCAACAGCAACAAAACAAAAACAACAGCAGAGGCAGCGGCAGCGACTACGACAACAAAATGGCTATAAGACTATGACGAATGTACGGCAAGAAAAATCACATAATCGCCGTCGCCGTTGCCGTTGCTGTCGCCGTCAGCGACAGTAGCAGCAGCAGCAACAGCAGCAGCTAACAACGACAACAACAGCATCAAATGAATTATAATTTAGGGAAAATTATGCACGCAGCACTGTAAATATAAATAAATAAATGATCATAAAAAATCGAGGCACAAATTACACACACGTTGTTGTTGTTTTTCTTTTTATTTTTTGGCTAACAAAAATTTCTAAAAATTACAACGTTTTAGGCCCTTCCAAAAACTATGCACCCCAGAGTTAACAGTTACATATAAAACTCAAACATTAGGCATTAAATTACGTGCAAGTAATCAATTTTAATTTTTCAGTATTTATGTTAAGGAGTAACTCGTGCAGCATAACTCTTATGTGTGACACTGTGTGACTTCAACATAAGTTAAGTGACTTTTACTTTATGTTTTTTTTTTTAAATATTTAATATTAATTGATAAAAATATGATTATAAATGGAAAACAATTGTCAATTATTTTTATTTAATAATCTTTTGTTGTGCTTATTTTTTTGTATTCCGCTAAAATTTCTTATAATGTTAATGTTAATGTTAATGTAAATGTTAATTTTATAAATGGGCAAATACACTTATTTACTAAACTTGTTAGTTTAATTAGAAATAAAACGTAAATGAAACTTCATTATTTTAAACACATAAAAGTACTTTAATGAAAGTATCTTTAACTTAAGTCGACCGCCTGACATCTATGTTGGCGGCAGATCATGTTAATGACGAAAATAGATTTGAAGAAGACATCTGCAGTTGCATTAGTTTCCTTAACATTCCTGTTCTTAACAATTTTAATAAAATAGATTTATTATTTATATTTATATTAAGATATTTTAATCCCAAGTTAATATTTGAACACAACACTTGGAATTTCTTTTACCCAATAATGATATGCCACAAGTTCAGTAATTCCTTCTAACTGTTATGAACAGTACCCACAGATTCTTCAAGTTAGTACATTTATGTGTAGAAAAAATTCCATTTCCCACTTACATAACGACATCGCCGAAAAGTAAACTATTTATTGGTTTGTTTAGCGCACGATTAACTATTTGAATGACAATTGTACTCGTATTTGAGATGATCATAAATTGATGGTACACCGAAATATAAATGTGTCAACAATCGAGGCTAACAAAGCGATGCTGCAGATAACTGTATAAATAAAGTCAGCCGCAGGCGCTGAAACGTGATCAGGCAATTACGAATTGGCAGCAAAGGAAACAAAAGGCTTTTCAGTTGCTAGTGGGGGGTAGGTGGAACAAGGGGCAGCAGTGGGGCTAATGGGGATAATGGGGCTAGTGGGGGCAGAGTGGCAACCGGTTCAGGAATCGCCAAGACTGAAAAAGACCACACCCAAAACAAGAAAGCGCGTTTAGGAGATTTACAAGCTGTGATTAGACGCTTGTGTGTGTGGGCAGAACTGCTGCCAGAGAAGCAGCTCTAAGCCAATATAGCGCTGGACTTAGCCATCAAGCTGCTAAAATCAACGAAGCGCTGCAAAAAAAAAAAAAAAAAAAAGAAAAAAAATAATAAAATAACGCGCGATTACGAAAGTCAGCGAAGATACTCCAAGCCAAGTCAAGCCAAGTCGAACCAAGTCGAAGTCCAGAGCCGAAGTCGCTGCGCTGCGCAGTCGCAGTCCAAGTCAAGTTAAGCCAAGTTGGGCTAAGTCAGTCAGTCAGTCAGTAAGTTGGTCGCTTGGTCGGCCCACGGTATGCGCTCTCCCCCCTTTCCACTCGCCCGCTCTAGCCCACCTCCCCGCCTAGCAGCCCTGCTGTAACGACACACATATTTGCTAGTAGCTAAGTTTTGTTTTGTTTAGCGCTTGGCCTGGGTCTGGGCCTGGTTATATCATCAGAGCTCTTACGTGCCAGCCAAATGGTCAGCGGGGCTGGAGCGACCGACTTAGGAGTCCGCGTGCGCGTTTTATGCATTTTCAAAGCGGGACAGCAACAGCAGCAGCAGCGGAGCGCTAAATGCTCGACTGGTCAACTGGTTGGCTATTTGGTTGTTTGGCTATTTGGCCAGTCCAAGTCGCTATCTTTGTCGTCTTCGGTCTACCTCTTTTCTGCCCTCTCACTCTCACTGTCCATTCATTCACTGTGCCCACTGTACTGTACACTGTACACCGTACACCGTCCACCGTCCGAGTTGTCCGCATTTGAATAATGTTTGACCTAAATTCGAGTTTTGTGCGCGCGCTTTTGGCTGACAAGAAAGAGTTAGTTACTAACAAAAGCCCAGCTGAAAAGTCAACAATGCCCCCTTTGCTTTTGCTTTTGCTGGTTTTACTTTTATTTTTCAATTTTACTTTATTATTTTTCTCTCTTTCCCTCTCTCCCCTCTCTGTCTTGCTGATTGTTTTCTTTTCTTGCCTTGTTGTTAAATGCCATTTTTCTGCGTGTGAAAAGCTGTCAAAAATCATTTGTTACGGGTGTTAAAATTGTTTTAAATTCCAATTCAGTTTTCTTGGCCAGGCTCTAATGTCATTCCATCTTATCAGTTAGCATTCATATAAATACACAAACGAAACTGCACTGGGTTTTTTTATGCATATAATTTTAATAGCTGCGCGTCATCACAGCAAAATCATTGCCTTAAAAATAAATATAAGAAATTAATTTTAGCTTCATTTCTTCAAAAACGTAAACATAAACAATATGAGTCAGATTGTCCTTGAGTTGCCGAGTAACCTCTGGGGAATTCATCTCATTCGTAAACAAACAGCAGAAACATGTGTGTGTATTTAAGTTTTAGTCAAGTAGTTTATAAGTGTTTGATACACGGATACGGATCCGGATTTGAATTTCTGTATCCGCATAATCTGGTTTAGTAATTAGGAGTCTTTTGGCAATAGGATTTCCAAATTGTTTCAAAGAAAATAGACATGTAACTCTTCTTTTTTAGACCCCGTACTCTAAAAAAGAGTAGAGGGGTCTATTAGGTTTGTCAGAAGCGAAATGTGCGTAACAGGAAGAAAGAGGCGTGGCCGACCCCATAAAGTATACACATATATTCTTGATCATCATCAACAGCCGAGTCGATATAGCGATGTCCGTCTGTCTGCTGTCCGGATGAACATCTGGATCTTCTTAACTATAAGATCTAGAGAAGCCACGCCCCCTACCGTCCCCCCAAATAGTATAAAACGACATAACTTGGAAACAACTATAGCTATTAGGACCAAATTCACATATTATGTGTGTGGTTATATGATAACTATCCTCATCAAATTTGATCCGGATCGGACGCCTATAGCCTATAGCTCTCGTAGGACAAATCGGTTGGTAATTGCTCATATGTATGGAAAACTTTGCATTCCATGAGTACGGCGTCTCGGACATTCAAGAAATTCATTCAAATCGCACAACATAAACCTATTTAGTTTAAGCCAACTTAACTAGCACTTAGTGCAATTAGCCCTATTTTGCGTGTGTCTTACAACCCGTGCACATTCCTCATTACTCTCAGTTAATTCGAAAGACTCGAATGATTCATCGTAGGCCACTTTAGGGCCCTTTGGGTACTGAACTGCTGTGGTATGAGTACTACTCATATAACCACGCTCATGAGCTCACGTATTTTCGTTTTGAATTATTTGCCTTTGTTGTTGTCGCCACATTTTTCCCTCTTAGTTTTTTTTTATTTTCTTCTTTTGGGTTTTTATTGTTAATATTTTTTTTTTGTGTATGGTTTTGGCCTTTGTCTTAAGCTAAAAACATTTGACATTTTCATCAAGTTTTACTCACATGGAAACATGAAAACAGCTCAGAGCGCGCTCTCCTTTCATGATTTAATGTGTTACAACAACAACAACCAAAAGTAACAACAATTACAACAACAACACATTAAACCAAATATGTTAAGCACGATCACATGGCTTTTATGTCATATGCATGTTTCGGTTCCAGTAAAAATATACCTCCATATATTTTTAATATCATCCAATGATGCAGCAAAAAGTAGATAAAGATAAAGATAAAAAAAGTCGTCAAACTATGAACTGGGCTCATTACATACACATAAGTGCAAAAGTACATAGAGGGGGTAAAAAAAAACCCAAATCTATCACCTAAAAATTACAAATGTATTTTAGGTTAATTAATACCTAAACTAAATAATTAACTAAGCCTCAAACGAAAGTAAATGACTTCTTTTTGTAGCAAAAGGACGAAGATAACTTTATATAATCTCTGTGTATTTTCTTGAAACCTTTTCATCAAAGATTTACATATTCGCAGACTTTACAGTTCTATTCAAAATTGTTTATTGAGATATATGAAGTTAGATATATTTGTACGAATATCGTTGAAATTAATGTTAGGCAAATTATATAAAACAGCCCATTAGGAAAATACAGTGGAAGCTGCCTTGGCAGGACAGTCACGGTTCCAGTATTTTTGTCCGCCCAAGGAATATGTCCGCCTAAGAGAACACATTTTGTATGAAAAGCATGCTAAAAACTGTCCGCGAGCAGAGCTTCCACTGTACATCTTTAGTCTAACCTTATTACTAACCAAGTTTTTTCCAGCCAAGGTAACAATCGGGCTGTAACAGTAACTAGGGTTCTAATCGACTACGGGTACTTTAAAATCTACAGTGTCATATTCTGTGTGTTATATGTAGCTGTAAGTAGGTACAGTGAAAGCTCTACTTGCGGACAGCTCCCTCAGGCGGACAGCTCCCCTAGCAGGACGAGTTTAAAAGTTCTTTAGCATGATTTTCATGCGAAATACGTTTTTCTTAGGCGGACATGTCCCGCCAAGGGAGCTTCAACTGCGTCTTCTGAGCTCCCTGTTATTATACTAACTTCGGGGTATTATCGACTATTGAGATAAAGTAAAGCTTGATCTGCGTGTTATACTAACTTCGTGGTATTATCGACTATTGAGATAAAGTAAAGCTTGATCTGCGTGTTATACTAACTTCGGGGTATTATCGACTATTGAGATTAAGTAAAGCTTGATCTGCGTTTAGTCCAGCGGCATTAAAAAGCAATTTTTATTTTTATCTTTATATTTAAATCCCAAAGCTGTTATACAATTTTCAATTCCAGAGGTACTTAAATATCCATAAAACTAACTTGCATCATTGCAAATTCTTAAAAATGATTTTCTTCAAGCGAAAAAATGAAAAATTAATAAAAAAAAAAATAAATGTTACGCTGTTTCTTTTTGTATTGGGTTTTCGTGATAAAGTTTTATTAGTTCCAGTACAAGATCATAAAAATATTTATATATATTTTAGCAATACCATTTATGTTTTCCAGGGTGTAGCATGCTGTTTTAGCAGCCACAAAATGTGGGTGTTGTGTTGGATTTGCATGTTACCCACAGGTGGCAAATAGTTTTTGGATACTATGGGAATTTCGATTCGAATTGGAGTCGAGTAATTTTGAACTCTGTCGGGATCTACGATATGGGAGTCTTTTGGTTGCTTGGCCAATTTCGCATTATGCCTGAGATTGATGCCACAAATTGGTTCACATGGCATGACTCTACATTGAGTCTGTCTATCTATCTACTGTCTGTCTGTCTGTCTGTCCGTCTGTCTTTGTGGTGTTGCCGCTGTGGCATCGTCAGCAACACTGTTGTAATCTTAAAACTTTAATTTCTGTTTTCTTGAGTTTTTCTTCAGCTAATTTCGGTGCATTCTCGTATTGAAGTGCCCGCCTTGTGGCTAATTTCGTATTTGTTTTTGTTTTTTAGTTTTTTTATTTTTTATTATTGCATGCTTATTGTTGTTACGCTTCTTATGTGTGTGCTTGTGTGTTGTGATTGTGTGTTAATTAACACCGACATAAGGTACATACAATGCACTTTTAGTTGGACTTTTTGGCCAGGCTGAGAACAACAACTGGTCACATTTTCCCCTCTTTGTTTTTTATCACTTGCCAATTCGTGGAAGTGGCAGTAACCGTCGGTCATAATGTCATCGTTTTCTTGTCGTCTTTAATTTCTTTGAGAGGTTTATTAACCGCTGACATTTGTGTAAACGCACGTCGCTTACAGTTAGCTCTATTTAATTTTTGGTAGGTACTGCGTGTGCCGTTATGGCACATTTTTCAAGTTTTTTATGTGAGTTATTCCCAAGAAACACGGGCAGTACCACTAACAGTACCAGTATGAAGCTTGAAGTGCTCCATTTAATTCATTCCCTGCCCCTCCCCGCGATTGCAAAATGACAAAACCTGGTCACTTTCTGTCTATTGGCAATTGCTGCAGTTGCTACAAATCAATCAAATCAAATCAAATCGCGGCGAATCGAATCGCATGGCATGGCATGGAAAGGAATGGAGTAGACCAGTGTTGGCAATTTGTCTAATGAGTTGTTGCCACAGGTTGCTGTTTAGCTGGCTAGTAGCTGAGGTGCTAATGATCCCCACTCAATTCAATGAAATGAAACTCAATTCCCAACTGTCAATTGTCCAGGCAAGTTGAAATGCGTTGCAATTGTAATCCGATTGGATGCAAATGCTGATACAGCAACAGAAATAGCAACAATAACAATAACAGCTCATTGCACCCACTTCAAATTCACAGATTGTTGGAATAGACATAGATATACAGAGAGGGAGGAGAGGGAGATATCGATATGTAGGTAAGAAATCAACGGTTCAATAAATGCGCATTTAGATGAAGCCGCTGAAGTCGAAGTTTGTGGCTTATCGAAAACTGTCGGCATACATTGAACTCTTCTAGCAGATCAAATCAAAACAAAAAGCAACAATAAATCCATCCCCCACTGACGCATATGTATGAGCAGCAAGATCAGTTACTGCGCCAGGTTGAAATATCTCAAAGAACAACATTTCTAAAAGATTAGAAAACGAGAAGTTTTTTTTAAAGTGTTTGTCAGTGTTGAATTTGCCAAAAGAAGGCCGTTTAAATATGTTAATGTTTTCACAAACATATTTACTTAAAATTATGAAAATCAGCCTTGGTCTGAGTGTTCTAATCTAAAGCCAACTTTAGTGGGCAGTGACTCGAACTATAATTTGCTGCATCGCACAAACCTAACCAAAAACAGACCATATATCATACAGTTATGACAGTCTTAAGAGCCTTAATGTTAGCGTGAAATTTGGCAACAGCGCTGGTCTAGAGCGACGGACTCCACTTGAATCAGAGTCACTTCCGCTGCACTTTGTGAAGCACTTGCTCTAAAGAAACTTGGCAACGTCGCAAGTGAACGTCTGCCTTGGCGTGGCTCCAAGCTTCAGGCCCCAATATATGTTTAAATAAGCAAAATACATACATATGTATGTACATATGTGCATATGTGTTTTAACACATGTAAGTAGAAGTTTGGGCACGCTGTGCGGTCGCATCAATGACCAACTGCAGCGTGTGGGTATTTATGGGTTTACCTCCATGCAATTACATATGTGAATGTGTGTTGTGTTTGTAGTAGCTGTTGTTGTTCTACACAAGAGTCGAAAAACCGCAAGCCAGCTAAAATACAAATACACAAGTATCGCACAAAAATTGATAGTAAAAAATTAAAAAAAATTAAAAAAGTGGAAAAATAAACAGCGCCCAGATCAAGTCTAGTCAGCGTTGTCTACTCTCAGTCCGATCTAAACTAGTCGAGGCGTTGCGGTCTTTGTGGCTACTAGACAACAGCAACAACCAACAACATCAGAGTGCATTGACGTGCTGTTTGCATGTGCCAGCACCACCAACACCACCACAAGCAGCAGCAGCAGCAGCAACAGTTAAAGCTCAGCCCATCTTGGTTGCCTTCCCGCACCCTCCGCCTACTCCCCTGAAGAGTCGTAACTCTTCCTAACTCTTCTAGCCAAGCAAGTTTCGTTTTTGCTTATTTCTGAAGAATCGGCAAATTGCAGAAAACGAGATTTTTTCGATTTGGCGTCGAGTACATTGCACTTCGAGCTACAACTACAACGACAACGACAACTACAACAACAGCAAAGCTACAGTTTCCAGCTGGATTCAGTCAGTGTGTTGGTGTGCTCAAGCTGAGGATCGGTGCCGTGTACAGGTACGCTTCAGAGAGCCATAGCGATGAGGCACATTGGGACAAGCTACATTTGTACCGATACAATTTACAGATGCTTATTTTAATACTTAACTTAAAGCATGTTTTTGAAGACGTTTAACAAATATAAATCACATTATGCTCAGATAAACTAACTTTATTTAATAAATTGATTCTGCAATTTAAAATATTTAACGAGTATAATAAATTTATTTATTTATTGTCAGACTGAGAGCAGTCGACATAAAAAGAAAAATAAATTAACTTAAATATTAATTAAAATTATAAGATATATGTAGGTATATATAAGGACTAAGTTAACAATCATAACAATTAAATTTATATTTATTAATAAAGAACCCAAAACTTATAATATTAAAGTTATAAAATATATAACAAAATGTAAGCTGACTTAAAACTTGTAGTTTTTTTTTTTAAGATTTAATTAATAGACAGTTTCAAAATAATGTAAAAAATAAAAACAACTGCATTTTAGTTATGCATCAGAAACTTCTGGTACAAAAATGTTAATTGTTGCAAATTGTTATTGGTTTAACAAAAAATGTGTAAAATTTAACAAAATGAGAATTTTGAGTGTTTAAAAACTTTGGAAATTGGATGTAAGCTATAAATGTATCTACACTAGTTGGCATAAATATTTTGACGAAATTAAAGTGATATATAACTTTTTATTGAGTTTATAGAACTTAACAATTTTTTGTTTTTTTTTTAACATCTCGGCTATACTAACTTAAAAATAATTTAAAAAAAAGTATTTCATGGAAACATAATAAACTTATTATTAACTTATTAAAGATGCTAAAGTAAAGTTGAGGTTTGTTAACAACATATTCAAGAGAGTTGTCCCACTGTACCTCGCACGTCTCCGTTTTGGCACGTAGGTTGTTGGCTCGGCAGTCGTTTGTTGCCGTCGTCGTCGTCGCTGTCGTTGTTGCTGTTGTCGTTGTTGTTGTTGTTGTTGTTATTGTTGTCGTTGTTGTCGTCTTGAAAACTGGGTCAATCGCTGCTTGGGCTGTTGTCTACGTACATTTATTTAGTTTTGTTGTGCTGTCTTGCATCTCGTTGCCTGGTTCGACTGGATTTGGATGGACAACTGGTTGGGATAGACGATGGCCGGACAGGGGCATGAAGAGCGGTGGGGAGTGGGACAGGGGACACAACGCCAAAGAGTGTAAATCGCAAACTTTTTTATTGCCTTTTCATTTGCCTATTTTGTTGTGTGACTAACTGGTTGACAGCTCCGCTGAGTTGAGATCAGCTTAGAAAAAACTAAACAAAATCAGAAGACAGCTCGACTTCAACTAGATTCTCAGACCCAGGAACTTCCGTTCCCGATGACTCTAGTGACCTGTGTCGTGTCGTTTAATTGCAAGTGACATAACTGTTAAACGCACTTTAGCCGGTTGGTCACTCCGAATAACCGAATAACCGAAAACCCGTAGACCCCGAGACTCTGTGCCCGACAGTCTAAAGTCTAGACGGAAGAACGTGTGTTGACGTCTACACAGAATGCCGGCCGGCTCTTTTTGCAAAACTGGTTTCTCTGTTTCTTGGTTTCTTCCGATTGTTACGGTTCTCTTTCTACTCTTCTACTTCTCGTTCTTCCGCGTATCTGTATGCGTTCTTAGCTACTCATAATTACGTTTATGTAATTTGTCAACTTTTGTGTCACGAGACCGTCATCGCGGGGGGCTACTTTTTGTGAGGCAAAGGGCGGGAAGTTTTAACGTCTTTTAATGTTTGTCAATTCAGTAGAATTTGTAAGAGAGTAAGTTAATGGAAATGTTTGTACGACTGTCAGATCACTCAAAGAGATACTACCAAACCTTAGTTTGTAAATGTAGATAAGTAAATCGAGAAGTCAAGCCATTAATTTGTGTTATAAATGCTTAAATAAATACATTTCTATAAATAAAACAATTATTAAATCGCAATACTAAACCGATTACAAACCACGACAAATTTATATGCAACATAAATTTGCACTTGAAAACCTTAAATACCAGATACAAATACTTATCAAAGTATTTAAATATAATATATGTATGTGTATAATGTATTAAAACACATATTAATAATCGTCTTATTTATAGCACATATCATAATTGTATCAAATGTTTAAGCTTTCACTTTTGAATTGCTGTTAGTTTTAACAGCTGGTCACCCTAAAGCTTGCGTATTAAAGCTTTCGCTTGCTGAGTCGCTGAAGCGAAATTGAGAGCAAGCCGACGCCTAGTGGCCACAACTGAAACCATTTTCAATGATGTGGCAACGCTCCCGCGACTTGGTTAAAAACTTGGCTAACCCCTGGCTTGTTGGGTAGAAATACTTAATAATATTTTTGCTGTAGAAGTTGAAGGCAAAAGAAGACCCCAAACAGAGTTATAAAATCTATAGGTAATCGAATTACTTAATAAAATCAGAGTAGACATTGATTTGTATGTGATTTATTTTTTAAGCAAATTTGCATTTTATTGAAAAAGTTTTGCAGAATTATTATTCAAGTTTATAATTAGTTAATTACTTGGGTAATAATTAAAGACTACTAGAAATGTATGCACAGGAGTCTAAGAAACATGTTCGTGCTTAAGAATAATACAATGTTACATATTCAAGTTGTTTCAGTAGGATCGATCTTTGGGTGTTCACATACGTTATAAGTATAATCGTAATATTGCCATTTGAGTCCAAACTTATGCCTGTCCGTCAGTCTTCGGAGCAATTTGAAATATGTTTGAAGTTTGTTTGAAAATGAATATCTTGAAAATCGTGCAATGGATTTGAATTTGTTTTCTTTAAATTTTAGATGTTTTAAATACTTGTATATTTTGGAAATATATAATATGATACTAAAGGCTTTTTACTCAATGATCTTGCATATAAATAATTATTTATATATATTAAAAATGTTATAAAATTGAGACTTAAATTAGGTAAACGAAGTGTTGATGAGGGGAAGGGAACGGAGAACGGGGAAAGAGACATGAAAAGCAAATGTGATGAAGGGGATAAAGAGAAGTCAGAAAATGGCTGCGAGAAATGCGATAGACGTGCCTCCGTGTAAAGTGTAGCGTAGAATGAAGAGAGAAGAATTGTAAAGAAGAATTAAAGGTAAAATGTGAATAATGAGTGTGAAGTGAATAAGTGAATAATGAGTAGTGAGTTGTGAGTAGTGAAAGCGAGTGAAATGAGAGTTTTAGGAGCATTTCCGGTCGTCAAACTACGCTTGACATTTCCTGTAATGACGTGACTGTGAGTGTGTTCGTGTATCCATGTGTGTGTGTGTGTCTGTGTGTGTTGTTGCGTCCTCCTCAAAGTATGTGACAGTGTTTGGTGCGCAACTGCTGCCGCATGCCACGCAGAAACACATGCTGGCCACCAAATAGGAGTCGCTCACGCACGCACCTCATTCCTCTGGCCACACCATTAAATACAATCGGCTTCGACCTCCTCCTGGTTAACATCGTTATCGAACTCATCGTCGGCGGTGGCCTCCTGATACTGCTGATACTCTGACACCAGATCGTTCATGTTGCTCTCCGCCTCGGTGAACTCCATCTCGTCCATGCCCTCGCCTGTGTACCAATGCAGGAAAGCCTTGCGACGGAACATGGCCGAGAACTGCTCCGAGATGCGTTTGAACAGCTCCTGGATGGCTGTGGTGTTGCCAATGAATGTGGAGGACATCTTCAATCCCTTGGGAGGTATGTCGCAGACGGCCGTCTTTACATTGTTCGGTATCCATTCCACAAAGTACGAGCTGTTCTTGTTCTGCACCGCCAGCATCTGTTCGTCCACCTCCTTCATGGACATGCGGCCACGGAAGACGGCAGCCACAGTCAAGTAGCGACCGTGTCGAGGATCGCAGGCAGCCATCATGTTCTTGGCATCGAACATCTGTTGGGTGAGCTCGGGCACGGTGAGAGCGCGGTACTGCTGCGAGCCGCGGGAGGTGAGAGGCGCAAATCCGGGCATGAAGAAGTGCAGACGCGGGAATGGTACCATATTCACAGCCAACTTGCGCAGATCGGCATTCAGTTGGCCGGGGAAACGCAGGCAGGTGGTCACACCGGACATGGTCAGCGAGACGAGATGATTGAGATCACCGTAGCTGGGATTGGACACCTTCAATGTGCGGAAACAGATGTCGTAGAGGGCCTCGTTGTCAATGCAGTACGTCTCGTCTGTGTTCTCCACCAGCTGATGGATGGACAAGGTGGCGTTGTACGGCTCGACGACGGTGTCGGACACCTTAGGTGATGGCACCACCGAATAGGTGTTCATTATGCGATCCGGGTACTCCTCGCGTATCTTCGATATGAGCAAGGTACCCATGCCCGATCCAGTGCCGCCGCCCAGTGAGTGCGTCAATTGAAAGCCCTGTAATCAATATAGTCAAGTGTGAGTGTACCAAGATGAGACTAGTTTATCCTGCTGCAATTTACCTGTAGGCAATCACAATTCTCGCACTCCTTGCGCACCACATCGAGCACATTGTCCACCAGCTCCGCACCTTCCGTGTAATGTCCCTTGGCCCAGTTGTTGCCAGCTCCCGACTGTCCGAAGACAAAGTTATCCGGACGGAACAACTGTCCATAAGGGCCAGAACGCACCGACTCCATGGTGCCCGGCTCCAGATCCAGCAGAATGGCACGTGGCACATACTTGCCACCAGAGGAACGCGTCACAGCTACAGGAATGCAAATTAAGAACATGAGTCATCGTTAATGGAAACAAAGGAAAACAAGAACTCACCCGATGCTTCATTGTAGTAGACACTGACACGCTCCAGCTGCAGATCACTGTCGCCAACGTAGATGCCATTGCTGTCAATGCCATGCTCCTCGGAAATAATCTCCCAGAACTAAACAAACAAAAGAAATTAGGGAAGATAATTAAATTGTTTTTTATTTCAATACGCAGAACAGAAGGGGAACTTCATGGTGAAGTCAGTTTTTACGATAAAAGATTTATAATTGCATAATATATTTAACTTCTTGATGAAATCAATCTCAACGATAAGATTCATATTTAAATAATATACTTAACTTCGTGGAGAAATAAATTTCATCGAAAAGATTTCTTAAACGGAATAATATTGTTAACTTCGTGTTTAATCAATTGTATCGATAAAGGGTTTATAATTGCAGAATATATTAAATTATAGTTTTTATTCAATTTATTCCTTTAAATTTAATATTTTAATAAAAGAAATAGGCCTATCATCGTAGACTGTATGGCTTTCTTGTAAATAATTATAATGAAATTACTTTAATCGGAAAAAAATATTGTTAAATTTTAAAAAGTTATGGATATAAGAAATCTGCGTGAATGTATTCATTTCACTAACATTCATTTGAAGTAGTATAGTAAAAACAATGTACTCTATTTTACAACGAATGATTCATTTACCCATTTGAATGCATAAATGTCTAAAGGATAAGATTCAGAGTTCAATAATATAATTCATCTAAATAGCTTTATGACTATAAAAACACGACTTTTAGTACAATAATAAGTACAATAGTACAATAATTGATAATTAAAATCTATAAAAAATTCTTTGAAGAAAACCCAGTAAAAATTAAAGTATTTAAAAATGTTAGAGAGTAAAAATAAAAATCAACACATATAATTTGCAGCTCTACACACTACATAGTCTGATAAGTCATTATAATTCGTATGAAGGTGACAACTCTGTTGTTTAATTTTATCGATAAGTTGGACAATTGTGAGGATTTATAAAAAACTTTTAAGAATCCCCGCTATAGATGAAAATTTACAATCATCTTAGCTTCAGACGGCAAACGGAAGATTTTTGAGTAGTTTATCTAATAGACAGGAGTCTTATATATAGTCCCTAAGAAACTAAGTAGTTTCTAATTTATAAGCTTTTATGGATCAATCAATCGCATAATCTTTTGCCATAACGGTTACTAAACTAAGTTGGAGAAAAAAGAAGTGAATGAACAATTATGTTTTATTTAAAGTCTACTGCAGTTCGCTAAGAACTAATTACATAAATGAGAACTTGAGGTATCATATACAACGTGTTCCAGATTTAACACCATATGACACCTCTTGGGTTTAATTTCTTTTCAAGAAAGTGCGATACTTAGTAATGATTGTGTTTATATCAATTTAATGACTTTGGACTGTGTCGTAGCCATAAAAAACGAAGATACAGAAGCTGTTGCAGCTATTTTTATGACAGTGGCACCTTCTATACGAAGAAGGGGAAGCTCTGGATGGCTGTAATATCTATTTTTGTTCAGTTGCCTTTTAGGGGCACTGCTCGGGATTTGGGTAACTATATATGTAGCTTCCTACAGTTTCCGCTGATAAGATAAATTGTGATTTATCTAATCTGTTGTAAGAGTTAAATTCTGGTCAATAGTGTGCAGTTTCTAGCTGCAGTCGGTCATCTGTCAACCTCTTAAGAGAATCTGCTTGAGATGACATTTTTCAAACTGAGTTACGAGCCATGTCAGAGTTCAGAGACTAAGGCCAGTAGACACTTCAAAAGATATACAAATTATTAGGAGTTCTTTGCAGTCGCAGCAGCCATAAAATGGTTTTTATTTTTTAGTTTTTTTTCGGGACTTGTAGGGAAACAAAAAATTGACAAGGGGCAGCACCCAAAAGTGAGACACATTGTACACTGTTAAGGCTGAAAATTTATGTTTAGTTTTGGTTTTTAGGCGTCAGTGAAATGGCTGCTACATGCCCTGATTTAGTGCTAAATTTAAAAGAAGAAACAACTCTGGGAACAGTCGTGTAGCCAGAGAGTCATACAGCCAGAGAGTCAAAAATAGTTTTTCATTTCGGTTTGACTTTTTGAATATTTTACTTGAATATATTTCAGTGCAGCGTGTCGCGGCATGGGACATTTCCAAGTTGAGAGATTTCTCATTCTCATTCTGATTCCGATTCTGTTTCTGTTTCGGAATCGGATTCTGAATGCCGCACGGTAAACGCTCCTGGGGTGCAATGTGCAACGTGCAACCTTATGCAGCGAAAGTGTTAAAAATAGCGCTGCCATGGGCGATGCACGTTGCACGTTGGCAACGGCCTGTGGCATGTGGGCACTGGCCAGATACCACAGATATACAAATATTGCCGCTGAGTCATAGCTAAACTGCAGGCCAACGACCCAGGCATCAACTCGACGATACTAAATTAACCCAGCAGACGCCAGTTGTAGACATCGACAACATCATTAGAAGACAGCAGCAGCTAGTTGCCCGAGCAATCCAAAAGATACGCGCTGTTGTATCTCTTGGATACAGACACTCATTGCCAGCGTTTATTGCGGAAGCGCTCAGCCAATGTTGTGCTGCGTTTAACACGCGTTTTTCGGCTTTTCTCAACTATTTTGACCAAAAAAGGGATACACATTAGATTTCATTAACGAATATATCGAACTGTTGCCATTGAAGCGCAACGTAACTCATTGAAAGCGCATAAATTGTCGATAATTGAGGCTAGAAATTCGTTGGCATTCCAATTGGAAGACCGAAATAGTAAGCAAATGGCATCGAGGAAATAATAAAAATGTTATCGCTTGAAGTGTTCCTCCTTCAGCCCTTCCTACGTCACTTCCCCTACCCCTTACCACGACCCTGTGCAGTGTTATACTTTGTTGTCTGTCTCGTTTCCCTTTGGTACTTGAACTTGACGTGGAAAATAATACAAGTCTCAGATAATGGCTCCAAATCTACAGTCTGCAGTCTGCGCTCTTCGATCTGCTGTCTTTGGTATATGGTGTCTACAGTCAACGCTCTGGCATCCATAGACTACTCTTCTGTTTGGCAGCCGATGGCGTCTCAGTTTGCTTTTGTTTATTTGAAAGGCAGCTCGAGTGCAACTACAACAACACAAACAACAACAACTGGCTACAATCTCCGCAAGATCATCAAATTTAATTGGAGTGTGGCCATTGCAATTATGAAGCTTCAAGCGTAGTTTATACGCCGGACGAGACAGAAACAAACAACAAAATCATGCAACTGCCACACTTGGGGCAACCACAACGGGGGTAATAACAAAAATAAATTAGCACACAAAACTGTTGAAGTGAAAAGTCGTTTTTCATGTCTTTTACTCTATCTGCTTCATCATTTTCATCTCTCCTTCACCTCCTTCTTCTCCTTCTTCTACTCTGCACAACGATCGCTTTACTTTCAACTAATTTTTCTTCGGATTTTTCCTTTTGATGACGCTGCTCTTGATAGTTACGGGAAATTGCTTTTTTTTTTTGGTTAGCTGCTAAGATCGTTTGGTGAAATGGGAAATGGAAAAGGGGTGGGGGTGGGGTGGGGGTATCTAATACAAAGTCCAGCTGTGAAAATTGTCTTTAGCTGCGTCATACTCCTTGTGATAGTTTACATTTGGTGTTTGAAAAGGGTAAGCCACTGAAAAGGTTAATAGAAGCAGCTGGAGGTTAAATTATCAGCAACACGATCAGTCCAAACACAGGAAACTCAATTATAAAATAACACATAAAGTAAGTTCAAAAGAAAATTCTTAAAACTCATCGGCATCACGGTGATCAAGAATTATAGACTTTTCTTAAACTTTTGTCAGAGGTTGAAGCTGGAAAGTGATTTTTTGAAAGGCAGAAGAAAATGTTTTTAGAAACTGAATTACATTTGAGGTCTAAAAATTAATAATAATTGGAAATTATAGATTTTAAAAGGGTGTTAAGTCTAACTTATTAAAATTTTAAAAACTTCTCAGAGAGTATTTTTAAAATATAGAATATTTTTAATGACTTTGGAAAGTAAATCTTAATAGCCATTTAAAATTAAGTCTTTCACAACTTCTAGAATACTCTCAAAGTATTATAAAATTATATAAATTTTTTCCTCTGATTTCTTTAAAGCATAATGGCTAGAATAATATTACAACACTATTGTTACCAACACTCATTTAGCTAATTTGCTATTAGAGATTATTACAGTTAATTTGGCCGACTGCAAATAGACTTACAAATCATTTGGAAAACCAAAAAGAAAATTCCAGTGAAAATCTTTATTTGTTGGCAACTCTAAGCTGCTAGCTTTTCTACTGCTGTCTACTGTTGCTTTCTACTAGCACTTGCTACTAGAAACTTTAGACTTCCAATTAGTTTTAAATGCTGCCCCTGTAGTGGCACGCCCCCTTGCCAGCCCCTTTCGCATGCGATCAGCTGCCGCTGCCAACTGTGGACTGCCGACGCCCTCATTAAGTGTTGCATGTCTGTAGCTGCCCCATCGTTGTAGCTGTCTCTCAGTCTGTGCCACTTGAAATCACTCGGGCATGAACTTTGGAGCCGAAGCCAGTCTGAAATCTGCAGACTGAAGAAGCACAAGTCTTGAGTCTTTCAGTCTTAAGATCGCCTGCAGCTTTAGCTATGGCTTTTCCGGCAGCCCTTGAAAAATATGCAAAAAATCATTGCAATTTTCACATGATGCCAAAGTACTGAAATACCCACTTCCCCCACTCCCCCCATTTCTCACTCCCAACTGTCCAACCCGCAATTCCTCTATCAAAAGCATTTGTCTTCGCTCAGCAGCTGTTTTGTTGTTTCAGTCGAACGAGGGCGATAATAAATCTTTCAGAAGAAACGACAAAAGTTTGTTGACTTTCACAGTCTGTACATACTCGTGGATATATATTTATTTATACAAGTATATAATGTGTATACTTATATATAGAATATATGAAATTATAATTTCATTGTGTATAAGCACGGGCTGATTACTTAAAATGCATTTATCGTCTTGTGCCGCACAAAACGGAGACTCGAAATTGAAATGGAAATTCATATGTGCCCCTATCCTGTAACTGTATACGAGTACGGCTTGAGGTTCGCTGCATTTCACACTGACCTTTCAATGGCCAGCAAGTACACCCTCAAGGGAAACCCAATGTTGCAGTAGTTTGGTAGCATATGGACTCGTGAGTCACTTCCTTTATGCACTTGTGCGGTTTGAACGATTCCGACTACGACTACGACTCCAACACCGATTTCGATTCCGATTCTCAATGCGATTCTGACTGTGACTCTGATTCGGCTTCTGATTACACATTGAAACAATACTCAAATGTGGGTACACTGATAAAACTACATTACACTAAGAAAATCTAATTTTGAGCCTATAATCAAAGGTTTTCTTAGAATTCCCATAGGAAAAATAAAACTATTTCGAGTGAACCTACTTGTGCTGGACTTACACTGAATAAGAATTTAAAATTAAAATTTGTTTTTAATATAAATTATTTATTTCAACACTAGCGTCTAAAGAGGTTCATGGTACATGTCTGTGTGATTTAAGAAGCTTGTGTTTCAGTGTAACGGACACTGCCATTGCTTGCCCCACACATTTGAAATGTCCACTCAGCTGTTTCCCAATCTCTTGGGTAATGTGAAACCAACGAGTCTCTCAAATTACCAAGTCGTCGTCGTTTGGTTTAGATAAACAGTCTTCGGATCTCATTCATGGTAAGCAAGTACGTGTATATAAATTATGTACCTAAGTATATACACACACTCGGAAGAGTACTGCCCCATAAAGCCATTACTATGCCGAATTTCTGAGAATTGCTAAGCGTTAGCGTTAAATTAAGCGACATTGACCCATCCCCCCACTCCCTACTCCCTACCCCCATTCCGCTGCTCGTTCATCACACTGCTGCCTCATTTCCCACAAATCGCGAACCTCAATTGAGTCATGACTGTGGAGGCACTACAGCAAAAAAGTGAAATAAAAGTGAGAAAAATGAAGAATGTACTCGCACAATATTTGCTTATCTTTTGCTTTTAGCATTGCTTTGATTTAATTGTGTGTTTTAGTTTAATCATCGCTTGATTGACTTTGCTTTGTCGTTTGTCGCTTGTCGTTTATCAGCATTTGTGCAACGTGACACACTTTTCGGGTCCCCAAGCATTGACATTGATTCGGCCAGAGCCCGGCACATGTCAATGCCTCACAAAACCGGTTCCAAGTTGCCAAAATTTACAAAAACGCGAGAGGCATAAGAATGCGTCAAGTTGCAAGCAGCATGAGGTACGGTCTCCCGGCTCTGGGGTTGCAACGCTACAATTGGGTATATTGATTAAAGCTCTGACGTTGTTTTATTAAAAATAATTAACGGTTGAGGGCAGTTAATTGTTGTAACTACTTCTAATTGTAGGCATTACTCATTGATTAACTAGTTAGCCTATAATTTACACTGTTTAACAGGGTAATACTGAAAAGTGCGGACCATCTGGTTAAAACCGCAATCACAGTTTTATTAACAGCTGTTAAATAATTTATTTTTATTGCAAATTGAGCATAGGCCAAGTAGCTTGAAACATATTTAACTTTATTTTAACTGAAATAACATTTAATTAAATAAACTATTTGTAGCCCAAGATGTGCACATAAAACTTGTACATAACCTACTTCAGCATTCATTATTATTTTTAATGCTTATTACATGTAATAAATTATAGTTTCCTCTTTTTTCTGTGTACTCCAACTATGTGGCATATTCTTTTTATTTTTGGACCTCTTGCGGTTGGTCTGGCTTATAAAGGAAACCCAACAAAGCGAAAAGATACAACCGCAATGATAGGTCCAGAGGTTTTAGGCATCAAAATGCATTGAATGGTAGCAGAGGTGCAAGGAGTGGGGTAATGCAGTAATACCCTGCATTAGAGTGGCTAAATTATGGGGCTGTCTCTAATAAGCGTGCATTTAAAGGGCATACCGACTGCCCGCTAAACTCAAATAAATTTCTTTTTCTCATTGCTCATTTTTATATTTTTTGCAATTGGCATTTTTATTTGCTTTCGTTAAAGTTTTCTTTTTTTCGTATTTCATTCTTTATTTTTATTCGTTGGCCTTTTTTACTTTGTTTCTTTTTTTTTTTTTAAGTTGTTTGTTAATTTTCTTTTGCTTTAATTGCTGAATGCGCTGTAAAAGGCGGCGGCGACGTTTACTCAGAGTTGTGATCGATTTGGAAACTCATTGAAAAACGTTTTCGGGCAATGTGCATAAATTAGCTGCGTTTGCCAAAATACAACAAACAAAAAACCCAAAGCCGAAATAAAAAATAAGCAGAAAAAACAGAAACAGAGAGAAATATGGAGACTTACCTTAGCGCCAATCTGGTTGCCACACTGGCCAGCCTGCAGATGCACAATTTCTCTCATTTTGATTTATGGGTTTTGATTTAACAACAATTTAACAATTCTTCTGATTGCGTGGGACTCGTGAGTCTTCGATGCAGGCGTTGTCGGGACTCTTGCTCAATTAAACCGAACCTCAACTGAACCTGGACCTCTACTGTACTGTTCTGCTCTGTGCACTGATAAATCTCACACAGTGATTCTTTAATAGGGGGAACCGGAGCTGAACGCGCAACTTAACCGCTCAACGCACAAAACTCAACTGATCGCAAGCGACAGCGCTGATGACGGCCCAAGAGTCAGTCCCCAGTTTTGAGTTCCACTACCCAACCCAACTCAACCCAACTCTACCCAACCCAATGCAATCCAACACACGAAGGCGTCGTTCACTCGGTTCGGCTCACTGCCAGCCTAGAGCCGACTGTCGACTGATACCGAGCCGAGTGCCGACCAGAGCGAGAAAGACGATCACACACAAGCACAGCAACACACAAACACTCATAAATAGTTATGCATACATACATAGTTCGAGTGTGTGCATTGCCCCTGCGCGATAACATTAGGAACATGTGGGTTCTTTCTTCTAGAACTAAATAAAAGAGCCAACTGGTATTTTATTTAGTAAATTGTAATTAAAATAACTTATTTAATGTGTTGCAAAAAATTAAGTGTGGGTTTAATTCAAATAAGTTTTGTTTTAAATAATTTTATTTGAGATTTCTATGACAGACTCACGTGTATATTTATTCTTGTCCAAATATTTAGTAATCAACAAGACGTGGCGCCTCTCATAAATTAAATACTTATTATATAAATTATTGATTGATTTATTGATTTCATCGTAACCACAAATTAATTGATTAATTGATTTGCGACTATATAAACAAATTAAACCTTTTTCTATTTTTAATAATTTTAACCACAAATCAAAATAGAACAAATGATGAAAACAATGACTGAAAAGCTAGATAAACACTAGCTGAAAGTTTTTTAAACGCTATCATATTTATTATAAAAAAATATTAATAATAACATTAATAATAATAATAATAATAATAATTATAATAATAATAATAATAATAATAATAATAATAATAATAATAATAATAATAATAATAATAATAATAATAATAATAATAATAATAATAATAATAATAATAATATAATAATAATTGTAATTGATTTTTATGAATGAATCCCTTGTTTCCATAATTAAAAGAAGGATTTGAAAATTATACTAATTTTATTATATAATCTTGAGGGATTTAAGCCTCAAATTCCCGATTGCCTGGAACATGATATTTCATACAGCTCTGTCGACATAAAATATTAATTTTTCTCTTGCTAAATATAAAACGAATGACTAAAATGTAGACATTTTTAGTGGAATAAAAGTTCTGTCACTATTCAAATGTCAAGTGGTGTAGAGGGTGTGTTCACCTGAGATTACTGAAATGACTCTCGAAATTCAAAGTGATTCATTTCTAGAGTTTATGATATATGAAACAGACTTCGATTTATTTACAGGGTATCTACAGCAGCGACAGCTTTCTCGTTCCCTGCTTTTACTTGTTTATTATGGCAGCTTCAATCAAGCGAACACGACAGGCCAAAATCCAAAGCAACAAATAGCTGCGATTATATGGGGGCTGCTATTTTGGTTTATGTGCATCGTGAAACTGTAGCTGTATCTAAGAGGATCTCTGGACTTTAGTGTGTGTGTGAGTGTGTGTGTATCTGTGATTTTGTAGATGCATCTGTGTTGCAAGCTGCTCGGGTTTGGAGTTGAGCGACGGCATCCCGTCGACTTTTCCTGTTCTAAGTTCACAAATTTTCACGCTGTCAACTGCAGTGCCTTTCACGTTCTAATTTTATCAGCACAACATTCACAGGTATGCAACTCACTACACACACACACACTAACAACTATTATATCTGTCTGTCTAGTGTGTATCTTGCTGTCTCTCTCCGTGCCTGAATCCATCTCTGTCTGTCGCTCGTCGTGTTGGTTGCACTTCCACAAAAGTGTCACCGCAGTCATTAGGAACATTTTGTACATATGTTTTTCTGCTTTCATTTTCATGAGCCCGAACTGCATCCCGAGTTGCATGAATCTATTTTCAGTTGCACTTCGCATCTTTTAGTGGCACTCGAGTTGTGGCTCTGTTTTCCACGGAAATCAATCAATGCCCGCCGAGTATTTCAGACAATTTGTAGTTGTTTTATTTTCTAATTACTTTCAAGTTTTCATCTCCTTAGGCTTTTCAAGTGCTTTTCCATCGTTGGCAGTCAAACCACTGAACTCACATTAATGCAATTTGCATTCGAAACCAAAGCGTGTGTGAGTGTGTGTGAGTTTGTGTGGCTAAATTTAAATGCACCACAAAATAATCTCGAATTTACGAGCATGAATAGTTATAAAATGTTATACATTTATTTCCAACAAGACCAACAAACTAAATACCCGTCCAGACAGACGGACACTGTGCCACTGGACCTTGTCCAAGACCAGGTTCTGGCCAAAACAAATAGAAACAACGGATAACAAATGCTTTTGCCGACAATTCATGGTTGCCAAAAAAGAGGCGTACTGATGACATTTTAAGCGAGGGCGCAGCTAGCAATAATTAAAAGGGGGATTCACTCTAAATAAGATAGTTGAGTTGAATTTTGTTACCAATATTGGAATCACACTTTGTTATGAGTAAGATATATTTATTCCCCATTTAATTATCGTTTATGAAACACTTAATGAAAACTTGCTGTATTTACTTTAACATTTGATCCCCAAATCTTTAAAGTTGTGAACTTTTCGCTACTCTGAACAACCCCGAAGTTCCGGCGTCTTCCTACCTATAGAGCAATACTCCCCTTGGTCCAGCTACGCTTATGTCAGCAGAGCTACAATAACACACACTCACACACCCACACGGACACATACTGCATTACCGCTTGACTCTTTTGGCCCTGCCTCAACTGCTGTGTGGTCGAAACCCTACACGCCCACTGAGCACCCGCCTCCCAAATGTATAAAACGTTTCACAAAAAGTAACAAATGTTTTTTTAGGATTTGTGTTTTGGGAATTTGTGCACTTGTGTAAATGTATACGCAACGCTCGCATACACACGCATACAAGAAATACACATACAGACACACACACACACACACTAATACAGCAAAAATTATACAACGCATAAACATAGACAATGAAATATAAAACAAAAATTTGCCAGCAATTTTTTTGTTAGCCTTTGTAAAGTTTTGTTTCTTTGTGGACTTTGTGAGGTTTCCATACGCTTGCTAAAGTTGTATACATTTTTCATTAAACAGGTAATATATTAATAATAAAATTATATACAGTGTAATCCGGTTATAACGACTCCGCTTAAAGCGTCCGTCCGGTCATTGCGACGAAAAATCGTTGACTTGTTTGGTCCCCATACAAGCTTTTCTTTCTTTGCTCGTTTCGGTTAAAGCGTCTGCCGGGTATAACGACGTAAAATCGTCGGTCCCTTGAGTGTCGTTATAACCGGATTCCACTGTAATTTTATACAAAAATAAATCAAATTTCTTACTTGCCTGCTAGTGAAATTAAAATTAAATTTTATAGCGCTAAAATCAATTTGTGGTAAGAGCATTAAACTGTCGTTTTGATGGAAGTTTTTACCTCCCCTTGTTATGCTAAGGTTTGCCTGTGTGTGTACACACACACACACACACACATGTCCTTTACACACCCATAAAACACTCTCCCACAGTTTGTCCGCATAATTGATTGATTTGGGTTTGTGAAAATTTTAATTTATTTTGTTGTCTCATTATTTAATTTCCATTTTAATTTATGTAACTAGCATAGTTATTGTTGCACTTGTTATTGTATTTTTTCGTATTGTTGCTGCAAAATTAAAATTAATTGCAATTTTGCATAATTGCAGGCATATTTTATTTTTATAGTTGCCTTTTGTTTGTCGATTTCTGTATCCTTCGGCTGCATTTTAATTGAATTTGATTGATTTTTGCTGATATTGTTGATGGGAAAATAATATTGTTGTAAAATCATAACAGCGCTGCCTCCTGCCTGCTGCCTGCTGCCTGCTGCCTGTTGCCTGATGGGTGTGGCTGGTGTGGGCGTGGCCTGCCACAGCTGTCAAAAAAGGAAGAGCCCGAGTTCAGTGAAACAAAAGCAACACCTGTCCAATTTTTCCAACAACGCTTTAGAAAACATGCAAAAGGAAGTGTTCTGATTGTGTGTGCGTGTGTGTGTGTGTGTGTGTGTGTGTGCGTGTGTGTGTTTATTTGCAAGTGGCAATGGCTGTGTATGGCATAATTTGTGGCATATTTTTCCTACACAATAAAATTTAAGTATGCCAAAGGCATCACAGTTGTGGAAATAAGTCTGTAACGCTTTGGGCCTCTTAGAATTCTCTAGAGATAATGCGTGAAAAGTGTTTAAAAATATAAATTAATGCAACCAAATACATCTGTCGTATCGCTTGTTCCTTGTCAGCTCGCAAAAATGTTAGCTAAAATTTATGCAACTCATTTTTCAGCGAGTTTTTGTGCTGCTTGGCCAAGTTAACAGCTGCTGCTACTGTCGGCTATAACAATAGTTTTTGCTGCCAATTAGTTGTTATAATTGCAAAAAACAGTGTAAGCAAAAAAACGGCTGCCATGCAACATGCAGCATACAACAAGCAACAAGCTGCACTTTAAATGGCATTTTAATTGATGCTCACATCACGCATACGCAGCGTAGCCACCTTTCTTTAGCACAGCACAAACTGCAACCATCATCCTCTAAAACTCAATACTCTGATGTGCGCCGCAGTAATTTCAATAAATCTTGGCAATGGCCTTAAAAAATATTAGCATAATAAAAGCGCGACAACAAAACAGAAGGGTCAATATTGGCTCACTGGGAAAAGGCAGCGCCACAGGAGCAGAGCGGGGAGGGACCTTTAGGGGGACCGATTCGAGCGAACGCATTGGCACATTTACACACAGGGCATTGCTGGATTTATGGCAGCAACAAGCGGCAGGATGTGAAATACGGATATTCGTATATGCGAGTATACGGATATAGTCAACGACCTAAATACGCATAATTTGCCTGACTGACTGCTTGGCGGGCGTATAAGTGGGCGTGTCAATGGGGCCTCGCGCGCATCGATCAGCAATAAAAATTCAAATTTTGGCAAGGACGGCACAAAATCTTTTGCGACCAAGTCACCAAAAAACAAGCAGCTGTCCTTAGTGATACTGATACTCTAAGAGCTAAAAGTCTCTTGATGAAGTAGGTCATTTCAATCAATGAACCAAATGGAATATTTATTTATTATGTGTTTTAAAAGCTGTCTTAAATAGGAGTAAAAGTAAATGTAAATTATAATTACTCTTTTGCTTCTAGTATATTGTTAAATAATAAAACATTAGAAGTTTTATTAAAGTTTTTATATTTTTAACAAATACAGTGAAAGCTCCTTTTAACGGACAGCCACAGTTCCAGTATTTTTGTTCGCCCAAAGGAGATGTCCGCCTAAGAGAAGGGATTTTGAATGAAAATCATGCTGAAAAAACTATAAAATTCGTCCGGCTAAGGGAGCTGTCCGTCTGAGGGAGCTGTCCGCGAGTAGAGCTTTCACAGTACTTTATATTTAAGTTAAAACTTTTCAAAAAAAAACTTTCACTTAATTCCACAAAGTGTATCAGGTCTTCGTCATAAGCATTAAATTATTATAAGCATTCTGAAATATAGACAATACAGTGACATATACTTAGATATTGCAATACACATGGCTGTAATACACATACACAATATATACATATATATGTTATATACAAAAATTTGGGAATGCGGAGGTTTTATCTTAACTTTTTTGCGGCAAGGGTGGGGTGGGGTGGTGCGAGGGGCGGGGTAGAAGTGGTTGGGGCGTATCTTGTTTCACATTTTTGCCAATTGGCCAACAAGTGTTGCCAAATTGCGTTGCGGTTGCTGGCCATAAATAACGGTACTTTTGTCATTTATACACATAAATTGCAGCAGACGCTGAAACGCGAAAAAACGTCTGTAAGCCCAATGCAGGCACTGGGCCAGTTTCCAGCCCTCAGCTCGCAAACCTCAAACCAAAAACCCAATCCGAGTCCTGGCCATGTCCTGCTTCTGTTGCTTTGCTGCTGCTGCTGATGCTGCTGCTACTGCTGTCGTTGCTACTGTTGCTGCTGTCGACTGCTTGGCTAAAAAACGTGGCCATCACATAGGCCTGATGCCTCGGCCCACACTAACGACATCGGCGTTGGTGACACAACGCAGCTGTCGTTTGCCATTTGGCAATAATTGTTTAATATGCGGGCGCATAAAGGCCGCCATGGACTGCCCATAAAAAACAACAACAACACGAGGAAAAAGCAGCAACAGCAGCGGAAGTAACAACAACAGTAGCTAAAGGCCAAATGTATATTGGGCTGAGCTCGAACAACAGAAACCTAAACAAAGCCAGAGACCCAGAAACAGAACCAGACCAAGAACCAAAACCAAAACCTAAAACTTAAACTCAAACTCGCACCGAAGCCCAAACAAAGGCGCACACGTGTGTCCAGTATAGCGGTATCCAATGTCCTGTTTCCTGTGTCCTTCGCATTGTCCTGCGGCTTGACTGCTGTCACAGCTGTATCTGAGTCTCGAAACCTGCTCAAGGCTTGGCATGTGATTGCAGGTATGCCACTGCAAAAAACGTGTTGACTAGTTTTGTTTATTAACAAGCAATAGCTTATAAATATGTATGAAACAATGAAATAAAATATGAGCTAATATGAGCTCTCTAATTAATAAATTATTGCTGAGGATAATCTATGGATTAGCTAATAATTATATTGACATTTAAAGTATTTATTTAGAGCTTCAAACTAAGGTCAACTGTAGACTAAATAAAATTATGTTTTACATATATAATAAACGCGCTGTAACAAAACTAAACCTTTCTAGTTTTCCCCTTCAAAAATATTAAATTTAAAAACAGCTGCCGCAAGTAAAATTGAAAAAAAAAAAACTAATTGCGCACCAAAAGTGCCAAACAAACCGTTTGCTTATTGGCAATTTCGATTGTACCGCCTGAAAGTATGCAACATATTTCGTACTGCTGTCGGTGGCAACGCAGACGTCGACGTTGGCGTTGACGCCGCCAATGCCGCACATGCTGACTGCAGTTAATTACAAAACTGTCAAATCCAAAAGGTGCCACGAATCAACGAACCAACGAATACGAACGAAGCAAGCAAGCAAACAACGCGGGCTCACACAAGCACACAATTACACACACACACACATACACACCGAGTGCTACATATACTGGCATGCCAAAAGCAGTAGCAGCATCCAGTCAGGCATTTCACACAAACACACACACACACACACACACTGAGTAATGCACAGTGAGAGTAAGCAAATAGGCAGATCAGCCAACAGCTGCCAACGTATGCGAAAGCTCACAATAAAAATACAAATACAAACAAAACAAAAGCTGGCAAAAAGCGGGAGGGGGAAGCAAACAGAGGAAGAGGGGGAATCATGTCCTAGGCAGCTGCATTGTGTGAACTTTCTGATGTGCGCCAGTGTGTGTGTGTGTAAGCGTGTATGTGTCGAATATAATTTTGTTGTATTGTTGTATTGTATTAAATGATGTCAACAACAGCCGCTCAGCTGAGCTCGAGTCGCAGTCGACGTCACAGTCGCCGTCGCCGTCGCAGTCGACGCCACAGCTTCGATTCCTGAGCCAAATCGAATTTAATTGCATTGCGGCACGTTGGCTTTTAATTAATTTTTGCTGGGCAACGGCTGCAGTTGCAATTGCCACCCACCCAAACACACACACGCATACCTACACACACACACATTCACACACTCGTACACCCACAAAACAAACTAAGCAAATGCCAACAACAAGCAACAAAGAGTCGACAGTTGAAGCTCGGACAGGCCAACATCAAACGTCACGCACAGGTGCAATGTAATTAGCACGAACCGGCAAAGCAACGGAGCAATCAGCAGCGGAGCAGCAACAACAGCGGCAGCGAAAGGGCAGAGGACGGCGACGGCTGCGTGCCACATAAAAACAAAAGCAAGCAAAACCTTTAAGCCCAAATGCATACAAGCAGCAAGCGCAGGAAAACAACAACTGCACGAAAAACGAGTAATCTCTGGTAAGTTACTGCGTCGCAGATACCCTGTAATGTTTGAAGCTGTGCAAAAATAACACTTTATCAAATTATAATACTTGAAAGCTTCTTTAGTTGGGTAGTCATATACATATAGTATGCAAATTAGATTTAAATTATAACTATAAAAACTGTTTATGTCAAGCCAGAAACCTTTGTTTAAATATAGAAAAGGCTAACATCAGTTCAGTTGAAATAAATAATTTAGCCATTAAAAAAAATTTAATAGTGATTTTAATAAGTTTAGTATGAATAAAAAAATTAATAATATAAAGAATAAAAAAAATAAAAATTAATTAATGTTATCTCATCAAGAGTACCTTGATTATAAGGTAGGCTTATATACATGTATGTATAATTAATTTATGTATTGTCAAACATTGAAAAATTTTTTAGTACAATCATTTTAACATAAAAAAAAAAAAACACAAGTAAAACAATTATTAGAATTATTAATTAAATTTTCAGTTTTATTTAAATTTGAACCAAAATAAAGTTTCTAAAAAATTAATTATATTTGATTTTAAAGAAAATGAAAACTAAATAAATTAAATTGATTTAATTGTTTTGAATGATTTTTAAGAAGTTTGGGCATAGTCTCCTGCGATTTTCTAAGTTCAAACTTTATCAGTATGTGAAATGTAAACTATTATGAGTAAGAAAGGGGAGTTTCCATTTGTTAGATATTTTTTTTTTATTCATTAATTTTCTTTCTTTAACTAAGTAAACACATTTTGAAATAAAACCTTTGTATAGTAATATTTAAAACTATCATTGATCTAGAATAAAATTCTATATCAAACTACCATCAAGTTACTTTGTGAGAGCGTTACAGACTGTGTGAAAAAGTTGATGGACTGTCATTGTATTGTTGAGGTACAATTTCAGTGAGGAGTAGCAACAACATGGAGCCCGTTTGGTCGTTGTTCGCCTGGCAGCGTTTTAATAGCTTTGAAATTCCAATGGCAGCTGTGGCGCCATCCAAAAATGAAGCTTAAGAAAAGGCAAGAACGAGAGAGAGCGACAAATATAGGAACAGACAGAGACAGCGCTAGTGTGAGAGGGAGAAACAGCGTGAGAAAGTGGGTAGAAGAAAAAGGCGATTGCCGGCAAACTCGTCGAACATTTTGAAAAATTATTGGAAAATTTTTAATTTTTCTTCTTTAACGCGCGATGTGCACAACTCTACAACAACAACAACAGTTGCAGGAGTAGCAGCAGCAGTTGGTGTTGTAGTTGTAGTTGTAGTTGTTGTTGCTTATATTGATATTAGCTATGCATGCGCTCTGCCCGCCAGCAACTGCCATTTTGTTTATGACGGCGACGATGCAAACAGCTGGGGATGCATGCAACACGGGGCAAGGAAATGGCAAGGGCTGCCACGCCATGCCAATGACGATAGTGACAAAACTCAAACTCTTCGTTTTTTGTGGCATGCACCGAAGCCCTGCAACACCAGCTGTCTGCCAATGCAACTTTATGCACATTTTTTTAAGCTCACGGATACACTGGCGTTGCCACAGTTGGTGTTGCTGGTGCTGCCAATAGTAGGAGTGGGAAGCTTTGTTTGTGTGGGAGTTTCGCACATTCGCGATAACATCATGAGTGTTAAGATGGCTGCTGTAAAAGCAAGAATTCCATTATATATAAAAAAGATTAATAATCTGATAAGTTGTTATGCTTACTGACTGATCACACACTACTGTTTTCAATTTGCCACTACATTAATAGGTATAGAAAACAGTGCTGAAAGTATAAATATTGAATGAGAATCCTTTAATAGACAAGCTGCTTATAAATATTTAAAGAGTAAAAAGACTTGTCTGTGTTTAGTTGACTCTTCATCGCTATTGCCATTTGGGGAATACCGATTTTGTCTGGGATGTCCAGAGTAAGTAATTCTTAAATACTCTGAGACCTCAATCTATCAAGTTTCATTTCGTGAAGCAAGTAAACGATGTATTGCATACTTTCAGGCTGTCGTCTTCTAAAAGCTTTGATCTTTCAATAATTCTACAAGTCATACAGCTTAATTGTTATCTTGTAAAAAACCTACTTAGTAAGGCTGCAGTCAAACGACCACAAACGGGGTCTAAACATATGTATGTAGTTACTTATTCTATAGATTACGTTGTACTGCTGTTAAGTAAAGTGGTTTGTCTAGGAATTATTTAAGATTAATCAAAAAATTTAAAAATGAGAGACTAATATTCATGATTGCCGTCCAGGGTGTTCTTAGTTTATGAAACAAAGAGTACATACCACAGAAATACACTGTTGACATTACATGGATTCCGGCAGAGTTCAACCAAAGGGGTCCAAAATCTCGGGTTATTAAGGTCGTATATTACAGGTTTAGCAGAACCGAATTCTATATCTATTGCATTTACGTGTAAGGAATGTTTGTAGAGCCAAAATGAGACAAGAAAGCAATGCATAGTTTGTCTCAACAGTTTTGTCCGATGTTGGCGGCGTCGACTTGGGCTGCGCTGCTTGTGGTTGCAACTTGAAGTCGCAACAGCTAGCAGCATTGTTGTTGTTTGTATGGATTTTGCACATCGTTTATCTTTGAGAATGGTGGACGTTCCTGTTGTTCCTGTTGTTGTTGCGTCGCAGCTGCTACTAGCGAACGGAAATGGCGTTAATGTTGCAACTGTAGCAGCAACAGCAGCAACCAGCAACCAGCAACCAGCAGCCAACGGCCACAGCAGCTGGCAATGAGCGAGAACTTAATCTTGGGGATTTAACACTTTCGATATATCTTGGCTTGGCCGTGGCTGCTGTCTTGCGTGGAGCACGGTGGTGGTGGCGGTGCTGCTGCATCTAGCCACCGGAAATGTATTGACGGCCATTATCGGTTCAGCTGCCATTTTTATGGCCAAGTTATGGGAATGAAACGCGCTCGGCTTTGGCTAAAAGTTTCATCAGTCGTTTCTTTTAAGTGTTAAAATACATTTCAAACTACATACAAGAGTGTCTGTGTTTATCTCCCTGTCTTCGGGTGTATATCTGCTTGTGTGTGTGTGTGAGTGTGTGTATATACAAACTAGCTAAAGTGTAAGTGAGTGTCTTTAACTTTTCGCTTAGAGTCCCGCTGTTCCAGCCTGCAGTGCCGCATACTGTTCCCGACTGAGCTGCCGATAGATCCCATCACGATTCAGATAGTATATAACGTCCTTCACCCTCTCCAGATCATAGCCCTCAACTGCCAGTTCCAGTTTCTTCATCTTGAATGTGGCCGTTCTAGGAATCTCGTCTAGCAAACGTATAAAAGTGGACGCGCATATGGCGGTAGACTGCCCCTTATCACAATGGACAGGTAATCCATGTCCACTTTGCGCGTTGGATCCACAATTGCCGCCATTCCAGCCTTACCCTCAACATGAGGTATCTGAAAGGGAATAGAGGGAATTAAGAATTAGCAATTAAATAATTTTTAATTTATTTCAGTTAATTCAAATTACATTGAATAAAACTATGTACAGTGAAAGTTCCCTTAGCCGGACAGCCTCGGTTCCAGTATTTCTGTCCGCCCAAGGGAGATATCCGTCTAAGAGAAAGGGTTTTTGTATGAAAAAGAGTTGTCCGCCTGAGGGAACTGTCCGCGAGTAGAGCTTTCACTGTATTTCATCTAAGACCACAAAAAAATCTACAAATTTGGACCTAATTGAAAATTTTCAATCTGCAACTTATTCAGTTTTAAAATTTGTCAAGAGTTGTCTCTATAAAACTCATAGCTTTTCCGTTAATTTGGGTTCAATAGTGCGACTTAGTCTGTTCTTTTTCATAAACACACAAAACCTTTAGCAAATTTGGAGTACATATGTATGTATAAGCACTAAGAATTTCACCTAAGTAAAAATCTTCTCAAACTAAAAATCGAGCTAAAGTTAGAGTTCTATATATAAAATTGTTTTCGTCTGAATTTGAATCTATTTATATTCGACATTTAGTTAGCCCCGTTGAGCACTCACCTGCACACCGTAGACGACACAATCGTTGAGTCCAATGCAGTTGGTGATAATGGCCTCCACCTCCTGAGTGGCAACGTTCTCGCCCCGCCATCTGAAGGTGTCTCCCGTGCGATCCTTGAAGTAGAAGTAACCCAAAATGTCCGAGACGACCATGTCTCCTGAGTTGAAGAAGCAGTCGTCCTTCTTGAAGACATTGCGAAGCAGCTTCTGCTCGGATGCAGCTCTGTCGGCGTAGCCATGAAAGGCGCTGACGGCTCTCCTGGCGTCCACTTGACCCACAAGCAGTCCCGGCTCTCCAGGGACGCTGCGCATGCACCAGCCTTGGGAGTCACGCAGTGGTTCTCCGGTGAGTTCATCGCAGCGCAGAATTTGGACTGGGTATAGTCTGCGCCCGAAGACGGGAACAAATCCGATGGCACCGATGCGATTTGTTATGTTGATGAGATTGGAATTGCCCTCGGTGGCGCCATAAACTTCGCCAATGTGTGGAATCCCAAAGCGAGTGACGAACTGCGTCCAGATCTGAGGTCTTAGCCCGTTGCCGTACATGAGACGCAGCTGGTGCTTGGGTTGCCTCTCCTGTTCCTCATGGTTCTTGTAGGGCGTGGCAAGTAGATAGCGACAGAGCTCTCCAATGTATTGAGCCACGGAGCAGTTGTGCTTGCAGCAATCACTCCAGAAATTCGATGCCGAGAACTTCTTGCGCAGCACCACAGTGGAGCCGTTGAGCAGTGCATTGCCCACGCCCACAATACCTCCAGCCGTGTGGTACAAGGGCAGCGGATTATAGATCACATCATCACGATTCAATTGCAGCATATAGAAAGCGCCTGCGGACATAAACAGAAACCTTAGATTGGTAATCACCGCCGCCTTGGGAAGTCCCGTAGTCCCGGAGGTGTAGACATAGAGCAGCTTGTCCCGGGCAGAACCCTCTGTATTGCAGCCAACGGGCAGCGGTGTCTGTGCGGCTAGAGCTCCACTAAGTTCCGTGGCGCCTGGCAGCAGCTGATGCACCTCCGAGTCCGTGTACTGATAAATGGGCAGATTGACTGAAGGCAACGACTGTAAAATATCACTCAGTTCACTGCCCACAATCAGTGCCGAAGCCTTGGCCACTCGGATGCAGTGTAGCAGCGACTCCCCACGCAGTTGAGAGTTGATGAGAGCCGTAACAACACCCAGTTGACTCAGGCCCATCCAGAAGAGGGGATACTCCACCCGCGTCTCCATCAACAGGGCCACACAGTCGCCTCGTGCCAAGCCTTTCTGCTGAAAGTATCCAGCCACCTTCTGGCTGAACAGCAGCGCTTCCCCGAAACTCAGACGTCGCTCATCCATTATAAAGCAGATCTTTTCCGGCTGCTGAATCGCTTGCTCCTCAAAACAATGAGCAACGGTGCAACCTTTGCGATCTTTGCGCATCAAGTAAAAGTTGAGTGCCACAAAGCGAAGAAAGGCTCTAAAAAGGAGAAGAGGTTAGAGGTTAAACTATAGTAAAAGAGGTTCAGTTTTGTAAAGCCTATCATGGGACTAAACGGGTATCGCTGAGCTAGTCAGACAATAGGAAACTATTAGACAACATTAATTATATATCTGCTTTGAGTTTATGTTTCCTAAGACTCTATAAGCTAATAATCGGACTGTTGCTTTATCGTGGGAACTCCACAGTTCTTGGCAATACATATCAGATATTAATAATCAAAAACTTGCGACTTTTTCGCGCAGTGTACTCACATGAAGTCCCTGTGACAGGTCATTACCAGGGCGTAGACATTTGTGGGATTGCGCAGCATAAGGGCCATGAGAGCACCGAGTGTTAGGCTGGTCAAGGCACTGTCCCAGCAGAAGGTGGCAAAGATGAAACTGCCAACGATCAGAATGCCAAGTCTGGTGGCCAGTTTCTGTTTCATGTTGAGCTCCAGGAGTAACTCCATTCTCTTGTCGTCCTCCTCCCGCTCAGGCTGTAGTTGTTTAGACTCGCTCACTTTAAATTAGAATATTTACATTATTGTATCACTGTATATATCTGTATATTGACAGTCCCTTGATATCTAACTAGATATCCCCACAGACTGAGCCTGCACCTCCAAACAGCACAACACTTCGCAATGGCTTACACTGGCTGACTAAGACCCACTCCGGACCGGCCCTAACAATCTACCATATCCAGTATCTTATCAGTTCGCAGTGATACGCTTTTTACCGCCAAGAATTACAGCACATGTGGACGCCGAGCGCCTTATCTATACAGCACTCCATAGTCTTGGGTGAGAAACCCAGTGATTTCCCAGTTGGGCCTTACACCAGCCCATAAAGCGTCACTTGACATAAACTATAGTCAGAATAGGTGTAAAAAGTCACACATCTGTCAAGACTTGTTAAATATGTTACAATATATATCTAACTATATATCTTAAATGTTTTAAGATTTTTAAATAATTTAAAGTGAACATTAAGTAAATTGCAACTACTTTTAATAATAATGTATCAATTATCATAAAATTGGCAATGTATAAGCACTAAGTCATATATTTATTTTTAAAATCCACAAAGTCAACAAAGTGATTTCTAGATATGATTTCCTAATCAATTACGTCTCAGAAATATTTTTAGACCGCGTACTCTAATAAAGAGTAGACGGGTCTATTAAGTTTGTCAGAAACGAAATGTGAATTGTAACAAGCGGAAGGAGGCGTAGCCGACCGTAAAAAGTATATATTCTTGATCAGCATCAACAGCCGAGACGATATAGCAATGCCCGTCCGTATATTTTTCTGTTAATCCGTCCCTATGAACACTTAGATCTTTTAAGAGCTTGAACCACCGTCTAAATCGGACGTCAAGTCGGTCGGAAAATTGGACATTTGTATAAAGACATGTAGTGTTAGTTGAGCTACCGCAACCAAACTCACATATTATATGTATGATACCATTATAACTATGCTCACCAAGTTTAATCTGGATCGGACAAGAATATAATATACTACCCACAGGACAATTCGGTCGAAAATTTCTAATTTGAATGGGCAAATGTGCACTAGAAGGAGTACGGGGTCTTTTACAATCGGCTCGCTCGACTGCAGCCTTTTTTACTTGTTTTAATTCAAGAAAGTAATTCATTTTGATGTGGCAAATACTTATACAAACAACAGACATGGTAATATTAAAGGTAAATATAAATTTACTGAAAATCTAAACTTTGTTATTTATGTGAATTGCTGTGACATGTAGACCTCAAGTTCTTGATTTTATCTAGGGTATTTAATATGCGAATTGAGTGTGTTTTTTTGTAATTTTAAAATTTGTGTTTCGATGACCGTTAAATAAAAAAAATGTTTCCTTTTTTAACCACGTACACAATGTAAGAATTGTTGATATTACCCTAATTTATTTTTTTTTATTATTTTTTTTTTCCTGTTTTGGCATGATGATGATATGATCTACATATTTTTACTTCTATTTCAAAATTGGCTGTCCCACAAAGTAATCCCTTTTTAAAATATATTATAATAATATTGATGCTAAGTAATAACTGTTCAGGTATGAATATTTGTCAAATTACGTGTAAAATAAATAAGCAATTTAGTTTGCTCTGTATTTGTTTCATTAGAAAATCAACTGGATTATTTCATAAGAAGCTGTATTGTTCACATAACACCTATATTTAATTCGCTCGTAATACCGGATTGAATGACAGCTATACATTTTTATACCCTTGCAGAGGGTATATTGTTTTTGTCACGAAGTTTGTAACGCATTGAAGGAGGCTTTTCCGACCATATAAAGTATATATATTCTTGATCAGCATCAACAGCCGAGTCGATATAGCCATGTCCGTCTGTCCGTCTGTCCGTCTGTTTCTATGCGAACTAGTCTCTCAGTTTTAAAGCTATCATAATGAAACTTGGTACAGATGTGTATTCTCTCTGCACGCAGATCATTTGTAAAAATCGGACAGATCGGACTACTATATCATATAGCTCCCATAGGAACAATCGGTCGAAATGCATGAAATGAAATGAAATGTATGAACATTTTCGGTGTCTATTGACCGATTTCAACCAAATTCACGCTATATGCATTTATAATCGTTCTCCGACTGTTGACCAAATTTCATCCAAATCGGACCACTATATCATATAGCTTCCATAGGAACAATCGGTTGAAAATGCTTAGTATGAACATTTTCGGTGTTTATTGACCGATTTCAACGAAATTCACACAGAATGTATTTCTCATTGTCCCCCATCTGTTGACCAAATTTCATCCAAATCGGACCACTATATCATATAGCTCCCATAGGAACAATCGGTTCAAATGCTTAGTATGAACATTTTCGGTGTCTATTGACCGATTTCAACGAAATTCATACAGAATGTATTTCTCATTGTCCCCCATCTGTTGACCCAATTTCAAATCGGACTACTATATCATATAACTAGCATAGAAATAATTGGTTAAAAAAACCAAATTAAAGCAATATTCATGACTGCAAGGGTATTTAATCTTCGGCGAGCCGAAGATAACCGTTTTTTCTTGTTATAATTCTATAATTCCAGTTCCAATGAACGCGTGTCTTTACAATTCCTGAAGGTAATTTGAGAAATACTTTCAGTGCTGGGCGGTTTAATCGCTGATAAGCATCTCGAATTGATAAGATAACAAACTAATAAGTTCTAAAATAGCAACGATTAGGTAAATTAGCGCAATATTCGCTAATTCGATCGATAATCCATTGTTGTTATAGAAAATTGTTTCCACCGCATTGCAATCTTAGAATCTTATCACAAATAATAATAAACAAACATAAACAAGTAAAAAATGTTATGGCTCGCCAACGATTAAGTGCCCTTGCAGTTATTCATATTAAGTAAATTTTATTTTAAATATGAACAACACATAAGTATTTCATACTAAGTGTTTCCAACCGATTATTCCTATGGCCACTAAATCTAACAGTGGTTCGACCTTGATTATGTACCAAGGGTCATCAAGATAAATTCAATACTAAGAGACTAGATCGCATAGAAGCAGACGCCAAATGGATATCGCTATATCGACTCGACTGTTGATGCTGATCAAGAATATATACACTTTATGGGGTCGACCAAGCCTCCTTCAATGCGTTACGAACTTTGTGATAAAATCATAATAGCCTCTGCGAGGGTATATACGAAGAGACAATCAGCTGATTCAACAAATGGAAAGTCTGATAACAATGCATTTAGAAAAGGTGTTCCTACATATATAAAGGAGTAGTACATATTGAGTTCTAAACATATTTTAGCTCACACAAGGGTTAAGGCATATTGTGTGTCAATAACCACAGCGATAAAACAACGGTAGAAGCAACAAGCGCCTGGCAAAGTTCAATGAAACGGCTGAGATTCAATGAACGTCTGACAGACACCGCACAGTGGGCCGCAAACCATTTTCTGGCTTATCTTTAAAAAGGTTGAAAACAAATTATTAATTTACTTTAAGTAGATAACAATTTCAGCCGATTCAAATAATGAACTAATTTCTTTTACACACTTAAGTACACAAGTAGCCCACTGTGCGCACAGTGTACATAAATGTGCGTCACACACAAATATGAATATACATTCTTTTGGCTGTTGTTGTTACTGTAAAAGTTGGCATCTATGCGTGGAGGGACTGGGACCTTGACTTATTTTGTATGCAACGCACAAAACATTGAACGGTTCTACACACGCTTACAACCAGTTGATTCACTTGGCCATGTTGGCTAGCTCCGCTTACTTGGCTAACTTGGCATAGTTACACTTGGATAGATGTACATAATATTGATGTATTCAAGAGCCTGACACTGACTTTGGCTTCGATTCATTGGCATTCTGAATTCACTTTTCAAGCCCCGCCCTACGCTTGCAGTTTTTAACAACACTTTGTTATCGCATTATGCATCAATTGACATACTTTTTGCAAAATACTCGTCACAACACCACAGCAGAACAATACAGTAATTGCATATGAAAACAACAGCGAACAAACAAACGCGTTCTAATCGTCAGCAACAACTAATTACAACTGAGCGGTTTCTGAATACTGAACACAAACTTAGCGGTGCCGGTTCTATTTGTTGTGACAAACAGTGGAAACAGATGACTGAGAGCAGTGCTTCGGAGTGAGCGTTACTGGGAGAGAATTTTGCTTATCACTGCGGTCCAAAGATTCTTTAACTCAAAAAAACAGGTTCAGTTTCACTGCATAGCTTTGCCCTGATTCTGTGAATAATTTAAATGATCCATTACTTTATATTACCGTTACTTATATCACTAATTAATATTAACTTACTTTGTTGTGTAGTATTCGCATTGAGAAGTTTTGTTTATTTAATCACAAAAAGCGACTTATAAATAAAATAACAGTTTTTGTGTTTTTAATCTTTGTCTTTAAATTCTTAGGCTACCCTCAACAACTGGTATTTTTATATTAGAACACACATTTAAATTTATATTTAGAGGCATCATTAAAAAACAAATTGAAAACTTTAATTAATTAATAAAACTTTTTATAAATTGGGAAAAGTAAATCGAAATATTTGATGAATACTTTTCAGCTATCTGGTAAAAAAGCAGTAAAAAGAGTGTTGCCTACTTTTGTGCGGATAGAAATTAACTCTTCTATTTTAATTTTCATTATATTAAATTAAAATAAGTGTATAAGTATAAAATAAATATTTTAAAATTATGCTAAATATGATTGACAGGTTTTATTTAAATCAAATCCTATTGTAAAATTATTTTTGATGTATTAAGTGAAGTGTGAGAGCTATAGGCCATAGTCGTCCGATCCGGACTTTGGTGAGGATAGTTATAATGGTATCATACACGTTTTGTAAGTTGTAGTGTAATGAAAATAAATGTGACTCTATAAGAAATTAACTTAATTCATTATGTTGGTTATTCTAAGCCAGAGCTCTTTCTCTGGTGTCAGTTTGTTTAGTTAGAATTTGGATTTGAAAGTTCTATTCGCTTGGTATTACAGCTGGAACATGCAAATTCCCAGTTGAATTCTCAAGCGAAAAGAAATCCACAGTAAGATACAACAGAACTTACAAGAGTTTAGTTTAAACAAAATAATTTTGTGCATGTTAATTCAATGTTAATGTTAAGTTACTGTTAAGTCAATGCTAATGTTAAGTCAATGTTAAGTTACTGTTAAGTCAATGTTAAGTTACTGTTAAGTCAATGTTATTTTAAGTCAGTGTTAAGTTACTGTTAAGTCAATGTTAAGTTACTGTTAAGTCAATGATATGTTAAGTCAATGTTAAGTTAATGTTAAGTCAATGTTAAGTTACTGTTAAGTCAATGTTAAGTTACTGTTAAGTCAATGTTAACGTCAAATAATTTTTACATAGCGACCTGCTGATATTTCTGTTGGCCTGGTATTTCAGCAAGAGTTATTAACGCTTTTTGGCGCTGCAGATCGCCGCGGTCACGCAAAAAAATCCGCGAATAGCCAAAATCGAAGATTTTTTTGGCTTAATCACCAGGCAAACAGAATTAGCAGCAAGCGACAGACTGTAATTTATATTCAATTACGACGGACAGACAGACAGATCGACGGACAGACAGACAGATCGACGGACGGACAGAAGGACATATAGCGGAGAGATCGTAAACAAAAAGTGGGTGGAAGAGCAAGGCTTTGCTCGTGTATAAACAAACCTTTTTGGTTATTTACTTTATGTATTGCAACCTGCTGATCTTTCTGTTAGCCTGGTATTTCAGGTCAGATTTAAAAGATCCAGCGACAGACTGTATTTTAAATTCAATTACAGAGAGTAGAGTGCGGGAGCGTATGTCAACAGTAAACAGAGAGTGCTCCTTGTTAGCGCCACAGATGACAGCGAACAAGCACACAAACCGTTCGTGCGATCTGTTGGCGTCACACAGAGATCTCTGAGCGCATTTAGCGCAGAGAGTGGAAGTCTGCTTAAGCAATTTGCGGAGGCGGTAGGGGGCATGACTACTTTATTGGGTCAGCCACGCGTCCTTCTGCCTGTTACGCACATTTTTTTCCCTGACAAACTTAATAGACCCCTCTACTCGTTTTTAGAATACGGGGTCTAAAAAATGAAATTAATAACTCGCATTGTTAGCATTCGAACCTACGATTTCAGAACGCGCCGTACCTCTTGCACAACGAGCTATATTCAAGAATACAAGAGTACTCTTTTTTAGAGTACGGGGTCTAAAAAGAAAACCGAAAAAAAACAATCCCTTGAGATCTTGAAATAGTAGTGTTGGTCGAATTTCAAATAAATATTGTAAAAACAATAATTTCAGGTCTTAAACGAAAGTTATAAATATGCCTATAATTAATATATAACTCAATATACATATGTTTATTGTTTATATTATTCTCAAATTAATTATTAAACAAAGTTGCCTTAACTATAGAATAACAAAATATTTTGTAGTAAAATAAGCAAAAAACCCTAATTTGTAAATGGTGAGAGTAATAGGTGAATCGTAGATTAGTAGTATTCGTAGTATTCGATCATAAGAGTCAGAATCAATTCTGTTCCTCAATAGTTAAACCACTCGCAAGCAAGCAGAATGTATCCGAAATGTACGAATGCAAAACTACACGACAATAATCAGCATTGACACGAGGATATGCTGCGTTACTCCATAATTTAGCACCAGCAGGGATTTATGTTTTGCATATACCACTTGGCTGTTAATGCACATTGTGAGATCATAAATAAAACATTTTACTTTTAATTAAACGCATTTGCCTCACAGGCGACAAACAAAGGCAAAGTAAAACAATTTGTCGCTGACGCACGGCACATACACAAAAAATGCCAATGCTGAAATAAATTAACATAAAGCTCGGCAACAGCAGCGGCGTCAAATTTAGCGTTTGCGTCGCCGTCGACGTCGACGACGCTGCCGACGTCACCATAGCTGTCAAACGCCGGCGAAAGAAATATAAAAAATATATGTGCATACTTTTGGGCGGCCTGTATAAAAAATGTGCTCATACTTTTTGGCAGCTTTTTGAGTTATCGACGGTGAGAGAGGAACCTTCTGCTCTGTTTGTGTGTGTGTGTGCGAGGGTGTACGAGTGTGAGAGCAGTTAGTTTGATTGTGTGTGTGCCTGTAATTGACACATGTTACGCGCACAAAAGCGGCAACTTGCGCTCTAACTGCGCCTCCATGTGACCCTCTCCTCCGCCCGAGCCGACCCGGCCCGACCAGACCAATCGTTATTATCGACAATGGCGCCGCCAAAAACACACACATTCTCTTATACACACACACATACACACAAATATATGTAGGTAGGCAAGCACACGCACATGTTCTTCACTGCTGCTGCACAGCCTTCAAATGCAGGCAACCTCAGTCAACTTTGTTTGTAGCCGGCAAAAACAAAACACACACACACACATTCACACTAATATATATGTATGTATATATACATATATTTTGAAATGGCAAGAGAGAGTAAGAGTGTAGAGGGGAGTGAGAGAGGCAGCAGCTTGCGTGCTGATAACGTTAACGTCAGCTGTGCAATACTTTGGGGTAAGGAGCCCGGGGAAAGGAGCTCGGGGCAGAGGCACACGTGAGAGTTCCCGGACTTAGAGTCGTGGCTGGAGTCGTGCGCAGGCAAGCGTCAAACGTTTGTACCTTGCCCCATTGCCCCCTAGGCGACAGCATCATGTTCTGCCGCTCTCCCCCTCTCCCTCGCCCGCTCTACCGCACTGTTTTCTCTGTCTTGCTTATTGCCACTGTGCTGCTGTGTTTGGCATTTGTTTGTGTTGTCAACAAAAGTTTCTTTGAAATCAGTAACAGATGTCGATTGAAATGGCACAATTGCTGCCTGCGTCGCTGCCAGCGCTGTTGACTGCCTCTGTAAGCAGCTGGCGGCTGCTGATTCTGGCTTTGGTAGTGGCTATGGCTACGGCTACGGCTATTGCTTTGGCATTGGGTCTGGTTTTGGTGCTGGTTTTGGTTCTGGTTCTGGTGGCAGCCACTTATGATGAATATTTTTATGCCAGACACAGGCCGAGGCAGCAGCAAACTCCGATTTCCCAGACGGGCCACCACATTGTGCGCTAGTTGTCAGCATTTTAATTAAAATTTTCACTCAAGTTTAACGTTTTAATGTTAATGCAATTTACCCAATCGAACCAGAAGACAATACAAAGGAAATCAACAACAGTCACTTGGCATTATCATGGACAGGGTATGCTGGGGACGTAGTTTAGTTTGCCGGTTAATAAAAAATATGTGATTAACCATTTAACCACTCTTCCCAACTTGGTGTTTTGTTAGCCTTGTTTCAGTTGGATTCTTAACTATAAAAACTGAATGTCTTGTATCTTATAGATATGCGGAAAGCTTGTCGTTCAGACCCTAATTATTCGGTTGATGACACACAAGAAATTATGTTTACAGGGTATGCAAATGCAGTGTTGTCCTCGAAATGCCTCGCTTTTTGTCAGAGGGGACTTCTGTTATTGCCGTTGACTACATGTCCATGTCTGTGGCTCGTACAGTTGAGCTGAGCAGAGCAGAGCTGAGCTGTGGCTGCTGGCGATAACAAACGATAACTGCATGTTAAATAGAAGCTAACGAACGGAGCAAAGGGACGTGGGTGCAACATTGTGGCAGGGGTGGAGCAGTCAAGTTTGGAACAAACAAAACGGCAGCATATGCTGGCCAGAAAAGGATGCTTGAAGTGGTAGAGCGGGTGGAAAGATGGGAAGAAGAATCGGAAAGCTGCTGGACGTGCAGCTATTTGAATATGTGGCAGCCTGTCACTCCTCTCAGCTCATGGAGCTGGCTTTAGAAAATCACTCAGGTAGCAAATGCCATCATCATCATTGCAATCATCATCATCAACGTAATCATCTTGTCCGGTAAAGGGTTGAAGGGGTGCAAAAAAGCGCACAGCAATGCCAGACAAAAGCAAAGTTAAGGCAAGCTGATCCTGAAGAGTCTACAAGTGTGTGTGTGAGTGTGTGTGTGAGTGTGTGTGTGTGTGTCAGCCACAAACCATGTGCGTTTGTATGCAACAAATGTTGTGGGCGCCCCCAGGCGAGTCCAGGCACTAACGAGCTTTTGCTTGCTTGCAATGCGACAGCAGCAGGTGTGCCACACACACACACCCATACACACACCCATACACACACACATACACTTATATATACTGGCGCACACGTGCACACTCACATGGCACAGCTGAGTGACGATAATTGAAATTTCATCACAGTAGTTTGTGGTTTTGTAGCACAGACACACACACACACACACTAATGCGCAAATCATGGCAGCAACTGCTGCACTGTGTTGCCTGCTTTTAGGCTGCATCCCATGAAAGCAGAAAGTAGAATCGAATTGCAATCTTTTGGTTTAAAACACTTTATTTCTTGGTTTCTTTTAGCCTTTTTTGTAGTTTGTGTAACATTTACTTTAGTTTTTTGCCGTTGCTTTTGGTTTGCTTGATGTTCTTGTTGTTTATAGTTAAAGTACAATTAAATATTTATTTAGAGATACAATAAATACTAATTAATAAATATGTATAATCAATAAATTAGCCATAATGATAGTATATAATTAAATATAATAATAATAATAATAAATACTACTATGTTCAGTTTTTCTTTACTTGTTTTTGATTACCTATCGATTACTTACAGCTTTTCATTTCATTTGTTTGCTTAATATTTTAAATATTTCATTCAAATTGTATTTTTAACATTAAGTGGTGCAAATATTTATATTTTTGTTTATTTTTCTTACTTTTTGAAGTGCTCGTAATTGAATTATTTTGAGTTAGCAAGTGTGGAATTAGGTTTGTGAGTAAATCAACCCAAAATTAAATTAAATTAAGAACAAACTTAACTGCAGACTAATTCAATTTCACACCCAACACTTTCTTAAGCCGTAATTATAAATTGAACTGTAATTTAATTTCTAACTCGTTTACTTGAAGTATCATTTAGAAAACTATTAGAAAAATGTTGGAAAGCAGCTTATCTGCTCTCCTTATTTTTTTTGGTTAAGATTTACTTTAGTTGAACTGCATAGTTATATGTAGGATCTGTTATAATCATAATTACTTATTCGTATTTCGCTTCGATTAATTTGACTAGCACAAATACTTCTTCTTCGGTTTCATCATGCGATTGCGTCATTTGGAGCCCAGCCCATTGGGCACCAACGCACTGGGCGTGCCAGCGCCCACACTTGCCCCGCCTCCAGCGACGCCAACTCCAACGCCCACGGCCCCGCTTCCCCCTGTGCCGCCAGCCGCTTCCCTTACTCCCGCTGCCTGCAGATGAGCTGTGGCCGCCGCTGCAGCAGCTGCTGCTGCTGTGGGTGTGGGTGGGGATCTTGTGGCCATAGCACTACGCAGACCGCTTGCATTGCCCGAATGCAGGTGCTTGGCGCTTAGCTCGCTCGCCCTTGAGTTACCACACACCTGTAATCACAAGAGGAACAGAAAAAGGCATAAGTTTTCATGCAGTGACAACCAGTAGTAACTTCCAATCAAACTCACCTGGTGGTGGCTATCCCAGTCCCTGTATTGGCATGAAGCACTGCAGTAGCGCGCCATGTTGCAGCCGGAGCAGGTTTCGGTGGCTTTGCGGCCGCAGTTCCAGCATTGTTGTTGCAAGTTGCCGCCCTGTAAAATAAAAAAAAATATATATTTGTAAATTTGGTTATTTGAGCAATATATTTGGGCAAAATTATTAAGTAGATGAGCTTGATCGGCGCAAAGAATATAAAATGATCTTAAATGATCGATCACATACAATTATTGGCTTTGTTCATGCTAAATACCATTTTCTACAAGACTCTTCACTTCCAAAATCTTTTTTCTTTAAACATATTAAAATACTTAATCGATCATCATACCATTTTCTTACAATAATAAAGAATTCTTAGTGTTATTTTTCAGAACACACAGTTTCAGGCCGTGTCTGTAGCTCAGAGTACTAAGCTGCCGACCTATTGCATACTCTTATGAGTTCGAATCTGGATGTGAACCCTGAACCACCATCTGTAACCGAATCACTTATAACGTGCAGTTATAACCCAAATTGAAAATATTATAAATACAGTGGAATCCGGTTATAACGACTCCGCTTAAAGCGTCCGTCCGGTCATTGCGACGATAATTCGATGACTTGTTTGGTCCCCGTACAAGCTTTTTTTCTTTGCTTGTTTCGGTTAAAGCGTCTACCGGGTATAACGACGTATAATCGTCGGTCCCTTGAGTGTCGTTATAGCCGGATTCCACTGTAGTTTAATTCAACAACAGTAAAATTAAGAAAAATTTAAGAAATTCAATTAGGTAACCAATTTCAAACATAGTTTTTCCAGTAGTTGAAAGCTTTTGTCACTAGACGACTGGTTTGATAATCAATTCTTGATGATTTAAAATAATAACAAGTCACTGGTAATGTCAGTCTACTCTGGTTACATAAAGTTTAAGTATTTCTCTATAATTTGTTTCTTTTAAGGCAGAAATCAGAAACTATAATCTTCGCTATAAGAACTTGTGCGTTAAGAATTACTATACCATATATTAATAAGGTTCGTAAATAAGATAAAAGTGCGACTTACATTTTGAGCACTAGTTATGGAAGGTGACTTGTTGTCCAGATCACGTTCACCACTCGAGTGACGACTCATTTCCATGAAGAACTTCTCCATGCGAAGACGTTCCTGGGTCATGATCTCAGCGGCTCTTGTTTCAGCTGCAACCACAGCTCTTTGGATCTCGATAACGGCCTGTCGCTTCACCTGCAATTAAAAGGTTCAGATGCTGAGGGAGTAAAGACGTGGGAAATGATGGACTCACCTGGGTGACTGCGTCTTCGGCGTTGCGCTTGAACTCGGCGACCTTCTCCTCGGTTTGTCGCCTCAGCTCGGCGAGGGCAGCGGGAGTCAGCTCCTGGTTGCTGCCACCGCCGTGTTGTGGCTCAATGCCACGCTGCTGCAGAATGGTGATGGCTCGTTTGGTCTTGTCCACCATGGCGGATATGCAGTTGAGCATGGTGTGTATGTTTTTCCACTCCTCCTCGCCGCCGCCCGCACCTACAGCGCCACTTGTGGCAGCTGCACCGGTGGTAGCGTTGTTACCACGTGCCACTTGGGGCGGTGCATGTCGGCTGGGCGCCTGCGCTGCCTCACCGAGCCGCAAGTCGCGGTCATCGCGTTGCATGAAACCTGCCGCAACTGCCACATCGCCGGCAGCGGCTGCTGCAGCTGCGCTATAGTCGAAGGCGAGCATCGAGTGGGCGGCAGCTTGGTGTAGGGCCAGCCGTTTGGTGGGCGGGGCATAGGCGGCAGCAGTGCCTGCGCCACCGCTGGCCATGTATTCACTCCACTCCTGCAGCCCATTGTGGGCTCCGTGCTCCATCATGGAGTCCGAGGAGCGACGCTTGAACAGAGCACCACCGTTGACATTGGCGGAAGCGGCCTGGGGCAGCCTCGAGCTGCACAAAAATGTCCGCGAATTCAGCACTTGCCACGCCGTGAGGCGTCAGCTCCATAACGGCCTGCTCATTCCCAGTCACATACTGCAATGCCGATTGGTTGGTAGCACGCGCCAGGGCCATAATCTCGCGTTGCATCAACGCCACACTGTTCTTAAGCAGTGGCATCACATAAGGCCGTAGTGGCAGATTGATGGCCTCCTGCAACGCCAGCCGAAACTCCTCCAATGAAATAGCACCACTGCACAAGGATAGCACCAATGCTCGCACCCGCTCACTGACCTCCGGTTGACCCAGTTCCTGGGAGAACTGCACCAAGGCTCCCAAAAACTTGCGCAGCTTGGAGAGCAGCCTCGCCTGCTCCACATGTGCTGCGGCTGCGGCTGCCGCTGCTGCTGCTGCGGCCAAGGATGCGGCGTGCTGCGATCCAGGCGGTGGGGATGTGGCTGAGCTGGCACCGCCTCCATTAACAACGGGGGAAGCGCTGGAGTTGCGCTGTGGACGCTGGTGTGAGTGCAGCTGCTGTGGAGGAGAGTGTGGTGAACGACGCGAAAGATCTGGCGGTGAATCTGGCGGTGTGCGACATAGACGATCCCTTTCCCGCTCTCGCTCTCTTTCCCGCTCCCGCTCTCGACTGCCGTTGGGCGTGGAGCCTGTGTTGTTGTTGTTGTTGCTGCTGGTGGAGATGGAGATGGACATGTCTTTGCTGCTGCTGCTGGAACCGATGGAGGAGGATGCGGATGAGCTCTTGTCGCCGTTGCAGCTGCTGCTGTTGCTGCTGCTGGTGCTGCTGTTGCTGTTGGCTGCCAAAGGAAGAAGCAAACATGGACAGCTCGTTAGTCAGTTGACAATAAACGGCCAAGAGAAACAAGATGTCGAAAGCAAGTACACTGGAAATCAAAACTAAGGAGTGAAATCGGTATTGGGTATATGGATACTGATAACACAGACTTAAATAAGCTTCGCCAAGGAAAAATCTAAGTCTCTGTATAGTTAAGACTCTTTAGTTATCTAAAAGGAACTACCGCTAGAAAACCCCAACCCTGACCTGACCCAAAAACGGATTCTTTTCCGATCTTTCATGCTTTCTAGTCTAAACCATTAGTCGAATATTTGTTTTAACAAATATAAAGAGATATCGTAAGTCAAAGCTCTGTTTTAAGTCAAGTATATATTTTTTTATCAGTGTATTGATGACTGGAGAACATGGGCGAGAGCAAGAGGGACAACTAGATAGAGGATAGATAGAGGTAGTGAGACAGGATGTGCAGGCAAAGCGCATTACAAACACATTAGGAGCCGTTGTAGGAGCCCCAACTCGGAAACTGCAACATCAGCCATGCCACAAATATATTTCTCTCTCTTGACCGCAACAAGCTACAGCACTTGTTCGATTCTGGCCGGTCGTGTCCCATCCTGTTCGGTGCTGTCTTGTTCTTTGGCCCAGTAGGTTGCACAACATTAACAAATTTGTTTGAACATGGGAAATAAATTAGCAAACATTTTTGGGTGCCATTTGCCAGGGAACAAGCACCAAAATTTCAGCCAAGCAAGCAAATCAAATGCCACGGACTAATATCTATGCTCGGACTACAGCAGGAAGTAGGTAGTAGGGAGTAGGGGAGTAGGGGAGTAGGGAGTAGCGCAAAGTGTGGGGAAAGCCATGCAACATGCCTCCACGTCATGATCCTGGCAAACGGCAACAACATCGCACTCGAGTGTAGCTCAAAAATGAAAAGCTCAACGGAAAAGCCGCAACGCGCAAATGGACGAGAGTTGAGTTGATGATGACAAAGGGCGGCGGCACGGGGCGGGTAGGCAAGTGAGGAACAGTGGGCGTTGGGTGGAAGCAACACGAGCACACAACAGTTGTGGTCCAGGCGACACATGAAAACGAAATCGTTTTCGAAAAAGACTGAAACTACAACAATTTTTACTTTAAACTTAGGTAACGAGACTTAAATTTGATTCGAGTAAAAGTAATCCACTATTAGATGGTCAAGACTTGATTTTTTAATTATTTTATATCAATTTAGTATTAAATTCCGCGCTCTATTTGTACTTAATTTTAAGGTCAGCGTAATGAAAGTTGGCATATATTTTCATAAGCTTATTTTCGCTTTAGCCAATAATTTTATACTTTTTGCCATATTTAAAATAAGAACTTATAAAAGGCAAAAGATATTTAAAGGTCTCTTTTAATTTAAGTTTTATAACTATCAAAACATTTCATTATTTGTTGTTTAGACTATTTGTTTACACCATTGTTATACTCATGGCATCATAAATTCTTAGATAGCATTTTCATCTTCACTCCAGTCTAATTAATTTATTTTGTTTGATTTTAAATGGCTTAAATTTAGATTAAATAACTTTATAATACATTTACTTATTTGCTTGGCAAATCAAAAATGCATCTAAATGATTTCCACACTCCTCTCTTCATCTGTCTATTTCATTGTCCTTGGTTGGCTTCAGCTACATCTCATTGAACTGTCTGTCCATTATGCCAGAGAATTTCGTGCGCTAAATATTTTGTCGCCTGTTTTGCATTGGCGACCAAACAACACACACACAGACACACACACACACACACACAAACATAAAGTGTGTTTGCACAAGCTAATGGAAATTGTTTGTGTGTGTGTGTGTGCGTGAATTTGCTGGTTGGTGTGGGGTGCAAATGTTGCCACTGCCAGAGCCACTGCTGCTGCTGCTGCTGTTGATGATGACGATGACGATGGCGACGTTGATGGCAACCAGTCGATGCTGCTGCTGCTGCTGTGGCTGCTGCACAGTTTGCTTTTGTGATAATGATTGTGGATACAGCTGCAACTGGCTGTGTTTTCACAGCCATTCAGGCACGCCAATCGAAGGGACACACACACACGTATATATACATATATATTTGTATATGTGGAGAGTAAGGGAGATAGAGTGCAAGTTGGAGACATCACTCAACTGAGTTGGCGGCGGCTTATCAAACGCCAAACATAGACAATGATGGATCACATGATGCCGCCTGTTCTGTAATTGGCTGTTATGCAAAAAGAAACACCAGAAGAGCATAAAGAAGAAGAAAGCAAAGAAGAAGATGAAGCAGGCAAACTAAGTACAGTTAGTTACTGTAACTGTATCTCTATCTGTATCTGAGTCCGTTTGTGTATCTATCCAGCTATCTATCTAACTGAGCATCTAACTGGCTGTGTACAATTGTAAAATATTGCAGTTGGTTTGGGGCTTAAAAGTTTTGTTTGGCCTCCACAAAAACCGCAACTGACCCAAAGTTGTGCCCCTTGGGAGCGGGAAGTGAGGGGGAGTGAGGGGGACTGTCCATTTGACCAGCTGTGACTGGGCACGAAAAATGTTTCGGCCACGAAAAACTATTTACGAAAATTTTGTGTTGACAATTCACATATTTTCTAAAACATAATGTTGGCCATTTGCTTTCACAGTGAGTAAGTGTGGGTGTGTGTGTGGGTGTGTGTGTGGGTGTGTGCTTTCTGGGAGGCTTAGGTGGGCGTGGCTATGCGGCATTGTGGGAGATTCAACGGCTGGCGCAACATCAGCATCATGAGTGAGCTTCAACAGCAGCAGCAGTTTCCATCGATTTAAGGTTACGTATACGCAGCTTGGGCCACTGGCAGTCAGTGTTCCTGAATATATGTGTGTGTGCGTGTGTGTGTGTACATGTGTGTGTGTGCGGGTAACAGAATTTGCACAGCTGCGTCCCATAGATTGCAGTCGAGCGCACAAAACGAAACGTTGGCAAGTTTAGTTTGTGTGGTTGTTGCTGCTGCTGCTGCTGTTGCTGTTGCTGGCATAGTCATTTGGGAAAACAATCATTTTGGCAAATATTCATCATGCGCTGTTTGTGATTATCATCATCAGCAGGCGGCCATAATGAAGTTTCAACTGCTATAGTTGATTTTATTGTTGCTGCTGTTGCACTTGCTTTTATGGGCGTCCCTACAACACTCGGCAAAAATTTGTTAAACAAAATTTCTTTATTTTTCAGCATTTCAGTTTGAATGTTAATTAGAGAGCAAGAGGGAGAAACATTTGAATAGAATTTAAGCGCCTTAAATGCAGGACAAACACACACACGCACGCCCACATCAATGTTCTGGGAACTGCCACAGCTAGTGACACAGGTACGCACAACAGCAACATTACCACAAAAGCAGCAGCAGCAGCAGCAGTAGCTGCTAGAGCGACAACAACAACAACAACAACAGCAATCAAAGCACAGCACACAAAACATCAGCCCCTAAAAGCGAGCTACGTTTTTTGCCTAAATGCGGGCTGCTGTTGTTGTTCTTGTTGCTTTGCTGGGAATGCCAACAGCGGCTGTTATTTTTGGACAAACGCACACAAAGGAGATGAAAATAGGAAAAGCTTGTGGCCTGCCCCTGCCACACACACACACACACACACACACCCACTCACACAGAGGCAAAGACAAAGTATTGCTGTGGGTTTGCGGTTACTCCAAACAATTGAAACAAACAAAAATTTGTAGTTTTCTAACAAACGTTACAAAAAAAGCACTTAAAAAGCGAAAAGTTGAAGTGTAGCATTTAGTTGTGAAATAATATTGAAGTCTGCAAGTCTTTAACATTATTTTGTATAAATCTGCACATTTTATTAAGTGTTAGTTATACCAAGTTTTCATCGACTTCTTTATTTAAGTCATAAATTTGCATAAATAAATATTTAGTTGCAGCATTTTTGATTGCTTCAAATTTGTATGACCGCAGACTTCACTCATTTTCCTTTTCAATTTAAATGTTTTTAATAAATTTTGTTGTTATTTTATATATCCAAGTTCAGTCTTGTATTAATTATTCCTTGACTAACGAATGCTATTCAGCGTTTAAATAAATAAACAAACAACTTGAAAAGCAGCTCAAAGTAGGCGAACTCTTCCTTCTCTTTGACTACTCCCAGTGTGTTGTGGTTCCGTGTTTCTTTTGCTCTGTCACAATACAAATAAAGCAAACAAACACACACACACACACACACTAGGGCAGCAAGAGGCAGAGCTAAACGCACACAGCTGCTGGATTTCACACCATCAATCGTCGTGCCTGTCGCATGGCTGCACTTGCTCCCAATCTGAATCCGGAGTCGCTGCCAATTAAACGCCTTTATGTATGCCCCATTCACACTTCCACACGCACACTTCCACACCTCTTCCGCCTCTACCCACACCCATTCCATATGCCATGGACACTCACCTTTAAGCCGTCGACTAATTGCAGCCGCTGTTGCTGCTGTGTTTGCTGCTGCTGCTGCTGCCGCTGCTGCTGCTGCTACTGCTGCTGCTGATGAGGCCGCTGACGATGACGCGGATGTGGCAGCTGTTGATGTGGCGACTGCGACTGCGGCCGCTGCTGCTGCCGCCGCTGTGGCCGCCTCATATGCGTCCTTGTCGGTAATCTCCTCCTTAATTATCGCTTTGCCATCGAGCGCCATCTGGAAATAGTCGCAAATTAGTTAAGGAATTAGTTAAGAATTTTAAGAACAACAACAACAACGCCCCTCGTACAATTTGTAATTACAAGCAGACAGCCTGTTAGTCTGTTAGGCAGTGCAGCCTGTACAGGTTCCCAGGCGACGGCCAAATACCAAAAACATCAAGTGACAAAATTCTCACATTATGATTTCAAATTATTTGATTTCAATTTGATTAAATTGTTGTCTGACATGCAAATTGGGCGCACAAACAGAAACTTGCTCCTTGTACACTCCCCTCCCTCCCTTCCATTCCTACTACCCTCAATAGGAATGGGTCTGTGACTTGGTCTCATTATGGGCAGCTGTAACCTCGCCCACAATTTTTATTTAGCTGTCCACACGGCCATGTGGACACAACAATGGGAATACTTAATGCCAAGCTGAACTAAATTTGTTTTGATTTAATCAAACGCTAGTTGCTACGAGTAAGTTCTGGTAGTTGGTTCGAGGCTTATTAGTGAATACATTAATAACTAAATTGCATACTCTGTTTAAAATAAATTCATAAAGAAAGTTTGGCATTTAAATAAGGTATTAAATTGTTTAATTATGAACTTTTTAATAAATTTAATTGTCAATAAATATAATTAATTAATTTATTAGCTGGTAATTATATTTGTTTCCGGATCATAGATTGACTTGTCTTGCTTTTCGATGAAGAGATGTCAATGACTTTATTACTTAACTACTTTAAGTGTATATTTTTATAAGTTTTCTTGAGTTTGAGGCTCAAAGTATAATTAGTATTTATGTGTATTAAGAAATTTATTATACCCGTTACTCGTAGAGTAAAAGGGTATATTGTAATCGTCGGAATGTATGTAACAGGGAGAAGGAGGGGTGGCAGACCCCATAAAAGAATATATATTCTTGATCAGCATCAATAGCCGAGTCCGTCCGTCCGTCCGTCTGTATGAACAAAAGGATCTCAGAGACTATAAGAGCTAGAAAGATGATAAGGGTCGCAAATGAAAGGTACAATACCCAAGCAGTACAAGTTTGTTTTTGTTTTCTGACACGCCCACTTTAGGGCTTTCTATATTTATTTAAAGGTAAATGTACAGGTAAAACTACAATGTTTTAGTATAGAAAACTGTTTTGTTAGCTTTAGCATTCTTTCTTGTTTTTTTTTTTTGAACATAGCAAACCATATTATTGAATTATTATATAACTAAACATTATTGCGACAACTAAGGTGCAACAAACTGACTATGCACTGCTCGCTTGAAGGCCGTCCGGTTTAACCTAACCTAACATAAACATTATTAGGGACGGCAATAAATTTGTATATTAAATTAAGAGGCTTTATTAAAACTAAGTGCTTAAATTTATACTAAACAAAAGATAGTTTAAATGTTTTAATTATTGCAGTAGTTGCAAATGAGTGTGTGTTGTTCAGTGTATGCACCTCCTTTGCACACCTCTGCAGTCGGTTGCCACAACTGCGTTTCTTTCAACAAGACACTCAGGCAGCACTTGCCACTTAGTACATATTAAACGAATTGTTTGCCACTGAACCACTGAGGCAGAGAACCAACGAGCCACCTAACCCCCCTTTGAAACAACCACCCAACCACTGAGATTCATCATCCTTTGGCACGCACCTGCTCATGTTCATGTTCATGTCCGGTGCGGACCCATGTCGAGTGAAAATGGGGAAATTTTGTTGATTTTTATCACTAAAATATGTAAATACCTGGATTGGAACTGTGAGAGTTTGTGCAGCTTGTCGGCTGCATAAACAAAAGCGCAAATGAAAAAAACAAGAGAAAACAAAAAATACAAAGGTGGAAAGAAAGAGTAACGGAAAGGGGAAATCTGGTAATTTTCATTCATGTTTCGGATGAGCAGCAACCGCAACCTTTGCCCCCTCTATCCCCCTCCATCCCCACCAACTGGTCACAACCGATTCAACCGTTTGTTTGAGGTGTAAAAACAGTTTTTGGCGCAATGTTTAAAGTCAATCGTCGCACTTGGCCATATTTACACATGGGATACTACGAGTATTACAAATATGTGAGTGAGATGGAGATGGACTGGGAGATAGAGAGGAAGAGAGAGGTGAGATAGACAGCTGTTTCGCATCAGGCAAATTACTAAAAATGCTGCAAATGAAATTCTATTAAAAACAAACACTTGACACGGCAGCTGGCTGAAAGGAGGCAAACAAAGGGGTGGCGGGGAGGTGCCAGGGGGGCAAGGCAACTAATGACGGATCCAGCCGGCATATGGCGTCTATAACACTTGTCAACTGTTGGAAAAGGGGTGTGGCTGGCGGGGGGGAAAATAACTAACAAAGCGAAACATGCGTGACAGGCGGCAACAACAAGTGTTTTGTGTGTGCGCAGGTGAGTGGGCGGTTTGCCCTGACTCAGTTAATAGCTTTGGCTGTCTGGCTGTCTGACTGGCTGGCTCACTGGTTGGTAGCAGCTGCTGGGCCAAAAGGGAAATGGAAAAGCTCAGCCACACACCAGGACTATGACGAATGAATCAAATGTCAGAAGCAGCCGTGTTGTCGTCGCTCAAGCAGCTGTCGTCCTGTCGGCGGCAGCAGGCGCCAGGCAGCAACAGCAGCAGGCTTCAACTTGAGTTGTTTTCCATTCTTCCTCCATGCCCCTCGAAGTCAGGGGAGGAGCAGGGCGGGGGGGCTTACAGCCACTTCAAAGCTGCCTCAGCTTGAGCTTCGGCTAAAATGGAAAATGTCGCCCGCAGAACTTTTGCCACAAAACTTGGGGCAGCTGCCAAGCTGGCAACGGCTGCTGGCAAAATTGCTAAAAGAAAAAGTAATTATTTAAACGGGTCGGGCGTGGGTCTATGTGAGCTCGGCTACGGGCGGTGGGCCGTGGGCGGTGGTGGGCGTGCCAACTATTAGGCAAGCCGTTAGCAAAGCAATGACAAATTAAAAGCAACAACAACAGCAAATGAAAGAGGAAACAAGTCGCGCATAATTTTCAATTAGGCCTCAGCACAAATCATAAAAAATTCAACGACATTCATTTAATTCATGTGTAAAAATGTCCAAACGCAAAGGTCTGCGCCGACCTCACAGGGTACTATGGGATGATTAAAAGCTATGGGTATATTATATATGTAGTAGGAACATATCGATAACAAGAATACTTTCAAACTATAACATTTCTATAAGCATAGCAAATTTTGATACCCGTTACTAGCAGAGAAGATGGGTATATTGTAATCGTTGGAATGTAAAAGGGCAAAGGAGGAGTGGCAGACCCCATAAAGTATATATTCTTGATCAGCATCAATTGACATGCCCACTTTAGGGCGTACATTTTCATGAAATTTTGAAATCAATATTTATTAACTTCATATTTATAGCTATATTTGAAGTACGAGTTCGGTTTAATAGCAAGCCCTTTCAAGGATCCCACTGATAACTATAGGAAATATTGCAAATCTTCAAAAAATTTATATCGAACTATAAACAATCTATCGGATTAGACTTATTTGTATACCTTTGCAAAGGGCATTATAATTTTGTAACAAAAAAAATAGCAAACAATTTTGTACCAAATTGGGAAAATATCGTATGTTTCACAAGTAAAAAAGGATCTACTCAATAAAAATAAGATACCCGATACGCAGTTTAAATAAATGATTAAAAATGGTAAAGTATAATCAACTTCATTGATTGTTCTGATGACAGCCAAATAGTATCTCGATTTGGATGAACCTTGGGGAGACTTCCTGTTCCAATGGAACATCTTATAAAGATAATTTTAATACTACAAGATAGAATTTACTCATATTATTCTTTTAATGAATTTAATTTGTGCGGCTTGGTGCTTCAATTTATTTCAGTCTCTGAGATCCATTTGTTAACACTGGCAGACATGTCTATATGGGCTAAGAAAGCTGATCAAGAATGCATATACATATGTGGTCAATCACAACTTCTTCTTCTTGTTACTCGATATTTGTTACTTAACTCGCTTTTGTGTAAGGTACAGGGCATACGAAAACCAAGTCTCTCAGAGAACAGTATACAGTACAGTTTTGGGTCAACTTTTTTGAGAACAAACTGATATTCCTTCCAATCGATAAAAACGTAAATTGAATCGACTAATAATCGACTGAATTAGATTATTTATTATAAATTTCGAAATCAATAATTCATATAGTCATAAAAAGGCATGGCACATGATTGATTAAAGGTTTTCAAAGTTTGTTAATTTACATTAAATTAAATTATCAGCTTTATTTCAAGAAACTGGCTAACTACCCCATAGTGCAGTGGCCATGTGGCTGGACACCAAAGCATTTTATACTTTTATCCCTTTTGCCAACAAAAACACACACACACACACACATACAGAGCTGTTAAGGGAGCAGATGGAGATAGGGAAGCAGCCAGAGGAAGAGTTGTGGCAGAGTTAACGAAAAGGCGCGCCAACTGTAATAACAACAACAGAAACACTGAAGGGTTGCGCACATTGCTCACTAGGGCTGAAGGTGAAGGGGGCTGCAGGGTTCGAGAGCTGAAAGTTTGGGAATGACTGAAATCACAGCCCAGCTGCATGTGCTTTAGCAGTAAGCTGCCAGTTCACGTTCAGTGTGTGTGTGTGTGTGAGTGTGTGTGTGTGTGTGTGCAAATGACAGCCGCGTGGACGAGTCCAGTTAACACACACACACATACACTCGCACAGAGTCCGGCTTTGCACAAATGTTGTTGTAGTTTTGTGTGTGGACTGCGCCATTATGCACAAGTGGCGCTCGCCGCCGACGCCGTCTGAAAGAGATTACTGGCGACGACACCTGTGCAACAGCAACAGCAACAACAAAAGCAACAACAACAGCTACAATAGCTGCAACAATAACAACATATGTATGTACATTTCGACAAAAGGACACACGAACACAGTTCAGTTTGAGTGTGTGTATTGTACAGCATAAAGCGTGTGTGTGTGTGTATGTTTTTTTTGTTGTTACTTGCTGCGTCAGCTGCTTCATTACACATGAAGCTACAAATGCCAAGCGCACGTGTTGTCACAAAAGTTTACGGAGTTTTAACTACAGTGACTGAAGTTTTGTGCATTTATTTTATTCGGTAAAAACAAAAATCATTTAATTTCAGACAGTAAAAATTATACTGTTTAATATTTAACCATAAATAGGCAGTTTTAATATGATTAGCAAATTTAAGTAAGTTGTACCTTATGCTAGAATATTAGTCAATATTTAGTGGTATAAGTAGTTAGTTAATTAATTAATAAGTTAATTAATTTGATTAAAAAAATTTGTATGCCAATTTAAAAACATTTTTAAAATTTAATTTTAACCTTTTTTTTAAAAATTTTGTAGTTTTAATTTAAATTTAAGTTAATTTATTTTTTATTTTGTGTCGACTGCTCTTAGCCTTACAATAAATAAATAAATGTAGGAATATTAAACATCACAACATCAAAACTTATCTCTTGATTAGTTTAACATTTTTGTATTCAGTTAACCAAATGTACTAACTAGCAGCCAAGTTATCAAGATGTTTCCAATAATATTCCAAACACTTACTATATTTTATTATTATATATATTATATATTATTATATTATATATTATATTATGACTCGATTACCTACAAATTACCAAAATATCTTTAGTGAAAGCTAAGTCTACGATAATAACAAATGGGTTTTATACACATACATTTTTGATGTTGAACTAAAAAATAACTAAGTGATCCTAATTTTTGAGCTTCGTTGTGAATTTGGATTTTTGAGCTACTTTTATAATAAAACTTTTATAATAAAAGTTTTAATATTATTATGATAGAGAGCTTTGTAAATACTTTAAAAAATAGTTGTTAATTTTTCTAAAATGTTTGTTTGCTTTCCAAAAATAAAGAGCTTTCGAGCTTTTCTCTTATTGCGAATAACTATAGACGAAAATGTATAAAGCAACCCTCGCAAGTTGCTGTTTGTCACAAGTGTAAGTGTGTGTATGCATGCGTGTGTCTGCAACGTGCCGCAGCATCGCTTCATTTTAAATTACACATCAGACAAAAACAAAGAGCAGCAGCAGCAGCAACAACAACAACAATTTAACACTAGTCTGCACATGTGTGTGTGAGTGTTTCTCCGTTGCATGCTCCATTTCCCTGCATGTGTGTGAGTGTCAGGCATAATAAGATAATGTCGTGTCACATCGACCAACATCAGCAGCAGCAGCAGCAGCGACAGCAACAGGAATAAAACAGAAATAACAAAAACTTCACGAGTGTCGCGTTTAATCGGCTTTATGGTCTGTTTTATTTTTTCGATATGAACTGTTTTCTACCCCCCACTCCACTCCACTCCACTTCACCCTACCCCACTCCAGCCGAAGTAGTCAAGGAGTCGACTAGTTGGCGTTGCAGCTGCAGCTGCAGTTGCAGATGTTGACGGCTAGAACATTTGCTGCATGTTGCCAGAATTTCAATTATGCAGCTGATGCCTTGCAGCTGCAACTGTTGCCGTTGCAATTTTCTAACGAAACGAGGCCGGATTGTGGCCAATTGAAGATTTTCCAGCTGCTTGATGCTTGTTGTTGTGCTGTTGCTGCTGCGTCTGATTGGAAAATCATTTTCAGTTAGTGCAGCACGTGCCGCCGCCTCAAGTTGCTGTTGCTGCTGCTGATTGCTTGTGCAGCCAAGTTGTCTGCAACAGTCGTACCGGCGACTAGACATCTAAAGGCGCAAGGGGCGTGCGAGGAGGAGCAGCAGCAGCAACACATGTTGGCACGTGCCATTGTTGGCGACGTTGATGTGCCTGTGGCCAGGGCTGCACTCGACAGTTGCTGCGGTGTCGTGTGTTGCTGCTGTCGTTTTCAATTAAAAATTGCGACTGACAGCAGCTGCTGCTGATGGTTATATGCTTGCACCTGTGCAATTGCCGTGAAGCACTCTTTTCTTAATTCCTGCCACATTTTGGGGCAACCATTGGTGACACATGCGCGTATCGATGAACGATGTGTTTTGTTTTTGGTCGTTTTCCTTTTGGTGGATAGCTGAAAGCTTAAATCTGTTGCCGCCACTCGAGCAGCAGCTCAAACAACTGTGCCACATGACAACTTACAAGACAGAGACAGAGACTGAGATGGCAGATAAATGTATTGCTCGCTGTACTTAAAGCCGGCAGCTGTTGCCACTTGGCGGGCGCAGTTTTTCAGTTACTGCTGCTGCTGCTGTCGTTTCCCTTGCCACTTTGCCACTTTGCCACATTGCCAATGTCCGTTGCTCGTTGCTCGTTGTTGCCTGGCGTCATCTGCGTTTCATCTGGCGCAAGAAATATTGCGGCAGCTGCGGCGTCGTTGCTGTTGCTGTCCGTGGGCAACGCCCCTTTTGCCCAAAACGTATATATGTGTGTATGTGTGACAAGGTCAGCGCTGTGTCTGGAGATTGAGGCAGTGGCTGCTGCTGCTGCTGCAAATTCAATTCAAATGTTTTTGGCCCAAAGCAGCGGCGACAGCAGCAGGAAACCCAAGCAGACAATTTGGGCACTTGCCAGCAACTCAGAGACAATGACAGGGGGTTGTGAGAGGGGATGGGCGGGGTAGGCGGATATATCTGCGCTGGACATGCCGTTAGCCGTGGCCTTTCTCCTCTCTCTTTTTTTTATACACATACATTTTTTTTTTTAACTTGTGCGCACTATTTAGAAAATGTTTAAAACATAAGAGGCGACAGTTGAGTTGGGCCAAAGGATTGCCAGCTAGTTGAGTGGGCGGAGGGCCAAGGCAGACGGGGCGGGGGGCACTGAGAACTAACACAATGAAGAGTCTGTTGAAAATGGCAGCAACACTGTGAAGAAGATGAATGAACTGCTCAGCACTTTGTGTAGTTCTGTTCTCTTCGTTGCGTACTCGATGCAATGACAGCGAATAGACAAGATGACGCATGCCACAACTGCACATCTTCTACTTGGTCAGTAAGTGCCAGCTTTACTCTACTATATGCTATTTTTCATATGCACTGCAGATGTGAATTCATTCAGTTAGCAAATCGGTTTTAAGACAGTCTTAATAGGTTAAAGTAGTAACAGTTCTAATAATTTATTTATATTTTAAGAATATATGAAAATTTTAATTCATTTAGTAGTTGTTGACTTCAATCTTAACTATTGTTAATACATTAAACACAGTAACACACAAGGGTCTAAGCACAGCCCTAAAAATATTTTCCCGTTGCAGTTCTCAATTGATTCCACAAAAGCACAACTGATAGTTACCAGTTTTAATATTAAAGACAAAAGTCGCTTAGCATAATCAGAAGTATTCATTATACCCTTGCACAGGGTATTATGTTATTGTCACGAAGTTTGTAACGCATTAAAGGAGTCGTTTCCGACACTATAAGGTATATATATTCTTGATCAGCATCAACAGCCGAGTCGATATAGCGATGTCCGTCTGTCTGTTCGTCTGTTCAAAGCTATTTGATGAAATTTGGCACAGATCTGTATTCTATATGCACGCAGCTCATATGTTAAAATCCAGATCAGACCACTATATCATAAAGCTCCCATAGCAACAATAGTATGAACATTTTCATTGTCTATTGACCGATTTCAACCAAATTCAACCAAAATGCATTTCTAATCGTTCTTCATATGTTGACCAAATTTCATCCGAATCTGACCACTAAATCATACAGCTACCATAGAAATATTTGGTGATTGAAACCAAATTAACACGATATGCATGACTGCAAGGGTATTTAATCTTTAGCGAGCCGAAAATAACCTCTTTTTCTTGTTTTAATAAATATTGTAGTCTCTAATATATATAGAAGTTTTTTAAAAAACTTTACAAAATATTAAAAACACAACTTGTGTAGAGAAATTTGGTTAAAAACATGTTTGCTCCTGACAATTAAAGCCTGAAAACTAAATTCTAGTTTTAAATTCCATTTTCTAAAAGTAGCAACTATTTTTATATTAAAATAATTCTTTTTATTTTCCATTTCAGCTTTTTATTTAAACAAGTACTTGAGTATTCCCCGAGCTTTTATTCTGACTTCGAATTATTTTCCAAACAATACGAAAAATGCTCAACTTTTTCTTTGACATTTTTTGTGTTAGCCAAAAATATATTCTGGCTGCTTTGCTGTGCGCTGTTGGCCACGTCTTTTTAATAAGCTGCCACTTGCAGTGACTACAATTTTGCAGTGCCACAACAGCAACACACCCACACACACACAACACACAGAACAGACAGAAGCGAAGCTAGAAGAAGGTTCAGGATGTGAAGGAAAATGAAAAAGTAAAGATCAACAAATTGTTTTTGACTTCTTTCGATTAAGTGTGTGCACACACACACAAGTGTGTGTCTTATATTTAAAGCTTTGTTTGGCTTTGGGCTTTGAGCTCGGATACAAATTGTCCCCATTTTGCCTGTTGTTGTTGCTAATAAGCAAATTGACTTATTTCCGGTCGCCATTCGGCATTCGCCATTTGCCATTTGTTGTTGGGTCTCAGCTGTTTGGTGGCCAAACAAAATGGCGTCTCATTATTCAATGTCATCTAGGCAGCCACATGGGCGTCGTGTCGCCTGAGGGGCGTGTCGCTTGTCTCTTAATTGCCTAGGTGTGAAAACGTGGCCAACAACTTTATTTCCTCTGCCGAGAGATTGAAGTTTACAGCGCTAATGATTGATTGAGCACTTGATGGATGAATGGGCAGGGATTTCTGGGTTGCCACATGCCACATGTAGCTTGTGGCATACCACCCACTAAGCAGCTAACAACAGCTGCACCTGTCAAGTGTAATTCACCTGTGACTTTGTTTTTACCTTTGCTTATTACGCTAATAACTTTGCCCTTTATACCACAATGTCCATCTATCTGTCAAATTGCAACTGCATTCACTGAGTTTACTGAGTTTCTAGTTCCAGCTAATCGGCGATACGTCAATCCCACGAACTGACAGTCCGCCAATCAGCAAAAGTCCTTTCCATGCATTATTCAACACGAATTTGTCCACCTGCCGTTGAGTAGCCAAAACTTGAAGCTTTCAACTTCGAGTTCTGATTTAGTGCAGTTTGATATAGGCTACTAATTAAGTGTTAATTGCTGCTACCTTCCACAGCCCATCTTAATTGCAACTTCTCCATACAAGGCCTATTGACGCGTTTATTAGTACTGTTTTTGTTTACAGATCTTTTGTTGTTTGTTTACTCAACTGCAAACTGATCAAGTATCACGTGCTCATCAGGCATAGTATTGAATACTCTTACTGATTTAAATATTATTATTATGTTAGCATAAATATCATATTAATACAGTGGAATCCGGTTATAACGACACTCAAGGGACCGACGATTTTACGTCGTTATACCCGGTAGACGCTTTAACCAAAGCGAGCAAAGAAAAAAAGCTTGTACGGGTCAAGTCAAACAAGTCATCGAATTATCGTCGTAATGACCGGGCGGACGCTTTAAGCGGAGTCGTTATAACCGGATTCCACTGTATTAATATTTAGTTGATATTTATTTACTTATTCCTTTATCACGGAAGTGCAAATGAATGAAGAATGTCCTTCTAATAATAAGGATACAAAAAATTATAACATTTGTGGCTTAAAGTTTATAATTGGGCAACACCTTCTTAGATGATCAACTAGCTTTGAAATTTAATTTTAAAAAATTTAAAATTTTGAATTTAGTCTAGTATTAACCGGTGCGTCGGTGGTGTAATGGTCAGCATAGTTGCCTTCGAAGCAGTTGATCCGGGTTCGATTCGCGGCCGACGCAGAAGTAATATTTTTTCAGATTTTTTAAATTTTAATTTTATATTACTATCAATAGTTTTTTTTTTAACTAAGACTAAAGATACTTTAGCGTAACTATGCAGGTTGCATAAACCAAGCGACCTGCCCAAGGAAAGTGTGTTCCAAGCACAACTCACTTTGAGACCGCAAGCTGTTACAATGTTTATGCAGGTGTCTTGCCACAGACGGCAGCAAAAAACCATTGTCAGGCAAAATAGCAGCTGGCTGAGACACTTGCCACTTCGCCTCTTGCCACTTGCCGCTGTTTCCCCAACCCTCTCTCTCTCTCTCTCTCTCTCTCTCTCTCACACACACAAACAACCTTCGGGCTTTGCCCAAGAGTAGATCATTGAGCAGACGTTCCCCAACAGCTGCTGCCTGTTAGTCAAGGCCAGGCTAAGGCAGGAAGGGCCAGTCCAGGTAACTCACCTAGGCTCTGAGTCATGCAGCCAGCCGCAGCTGTTGGTGCAGCTGGTCTAAAGAATTGTTAACAGACAGCTGCAGATCTGTGGCACGTGTTTAATTTAATAATGACCCATTTAGGACGGCTTGCTAAATAGCCATGATAGCTATAATTAGTTTATTGAATTTAATACCACAAGACCTCTGCCAACAATCCTTTTCATGATTATTTATCGCTTGTTTTGTTAGTCGATGCTTTCGAGATACAGATACCAAACGAATCTGCGATTGAAATGGCATCTAGCTGCAATTATTTGCAGTTGGTAGTCTCTGCTCAAGGCCATCAGAAACAGAAGGCGGCCAGAAACTTTGGTTGGCAGAAACTTCCGCATAAAACACGTGCGGCAGAGAGAAAAAACGCGGAGATGGGGAAAAGTATCTCGGGGATATACTCGTAATTTATAATTTCGCACGTGAAACTGACAAAATGAATTTGCTGCAAGAAATTGTTCTGGCAATGCAAAAATGCGGCGCACTTGACAAACACACACACACTCACACACAGTAGTCAAATTTGTAGCGTTGTGTGTTATGCCAAACATTTGCGCAAATAAAAAACAGATGCGTCGCATTTAAGATACATATACACATACATATATCGTACTTATGTATTTAAAGAGCAGCCACACAAACGCAGCTGCCCAGATTCCAAATATATTTGTAAATTGGTCTGTATGTAGTTTGAGAGTGTCTGTTTTGTTGACTGGGACAGCTGGCGTTATCGCGGCATGGACAATCAACATGTGTTGCGCACAGTTAGGCGGAGGGGAGACACACAGATACACAGATACTCATAACAGATGTGCATCTCTGAGATACTTTGACATTTGACTTACCATTTTGACTGTTATAGCTGAAGTGTTCTTCTTGTATTTATACTCTTCTTTGATTTAAATTCTAATTTCCAGTACATTTAACTTTGGTTTTTTTGAATTGTTATGCTGATAACATTGTTTGCGTATATTCAAGATACAATTGCCCGTAACAACACCCACTTAAATCCCGAGCACGCTGCCTGCAATGGGCGTAATTGACTCGCAACCAATTGTGAATGAATCTCGCGCCACAAATCACTTTATGATAACTCGCACATTTTATTTTAAATTTAGTTTCTGTTTATTTGTTGCGGCGAACGCGACGCGAACAACAACAAACATTGACGTGAATCGAAGCAGAGACACGCCACATGTACCGGCATGTCGGGCAGCTGCCAAACGACTGAAGAAAAGCACTGGTAACGTTTTGCTATGGAATTCCGAATCCCAACATTCACACGGGACGAAACGAGAGCGACTGAGACACTAGAGATGTAGACGCCGTGGCTGCTGCCTCTGCTGCTATTGCTGTTGCGGCGTGACGTCCGCTTAGTTGAAAGTTGAATTTGTTTGTGAGCGCCGTTTCAGTTTCAAATTGCTCAGGTAGTCGCACATGTTTCGTTTTCGTATTCGTGCTCGTGTTCGTCATTCGGCTACTCGCTTCGGTTTTGGCTTCGTCTTCGCCTTCGTGATGCTACTCGGATCTTTAATTCATTGCGTTCGCCTGCATTTTACCAGCGCATGCGCAGTTGCTTCGTCGCGTCAGAAACAGCTGTTCAGTTGCTCGTACACACACACGCACACAACCCTAAGGCTTATCAAAGGGACAGAGGCAAGGAAGCAACAACAACTGCCTGCACAGACATCGTCGCAGTCTGCACTTCTTCTACGTCTTCTTCGTCATGTTCTTCTCTTTTATTTCGCTTGGCAGCAGCCGGCATTTGGCCCCGCTGGGCTATTAACATCAGCTGCTGTCGTTGCCGCTGTCGCAATCGCAGCCTCCCTCTTCTTCTCTCTCTCTCTCTCTCCTTCCAACACGTTGCTTCGACTGCTGCCGGCAGCAGCTGAAAAAATTCCTTTTCGGCAGCCGAAATATCTCAGTTGTTGTTGTTGATGTTTTTGCTGCTGCTGCTGTTTCGTTTTATTTTCGCTTAAATGTGTTTCACTTGGCATGAAATTCCAGTTGGCATTGCGTTTCCAACTGCGTGCCGATATTTAAATAAATTGCCAACCAATTGTACACACACACTCGCACTTACGTGAGACAGATGGAATACTGTTACCCAGCCCTAGGGCAGAAGCCCCACCACCCTCCAAACATTTGTTGTACATTTGAAAACCATTGAAATGGCCTTATGCGCGTGTTCACACCATGTCAAATGCTTAGACCCACACATAATACATGCATATGTACATGTGTACATAAAGCTGCGAGCCACACCCGCCCCTACTCCAGTGCACCCCTTCGGATGGGCAGGGATGGCGCAGTGTAGACGTTAAGCGACAAAATGAGCGAGCAAATTAAAGGCGATTTTGTTTCTGGGATTGGGGATTCCGGGATTCGGAATTTGGGATTCTTCTACAGCTGCGTAGGATTATGTGCGACATGGGAATGCGCTTACCATCAGCAATGGACCAAGCGGGAAAATGGAGGAGGAGGAGGTGGAGAGTATGATGGAGTGTTTTTTTATTCCACTGGGAACAGTTGAGCAAACGAATGATAAATATAAATAAATACAAATTAATATGTATATAGCGTACTATATAGTACATGATATTTGTTTTCTATATTAAATTACATCTATCGAGACATCAGTTTAGAGATCAATTAAGATTCAATGTATTGTGAAGCAATTGAAGTTTGGCAACATCTCAATGTCTACGAATTGACCAACACAAGTTGAGCAGAACCTGCTTTGGCAATAAGTAGCCATTCATCTTACGCTTCCTTGGCCCCAGTTGTGGCCCCAACCCAAAGTTCCATGGTGTTTGCCGCAAACGAAAACCGAAGCACTCAAACCACAAGGTTCGGCGAAGCGCATTTGGCACTCGTCAAAGGGGGTAAGGGTAAGGGTGGTAGCAGGGGGTGCACGAATAGGTGGAGGTGGAAAAGTGGAAGAAATCTACGTAGTCGGCAACTGTTGTTACAACTGGCTACGGCTCTTGTCCTTCTCTACATCTCCATCTCCACTTGTATGTGCAGGTCTTGCTTCGTCCTGCTCACACACTCACTGCCACTCGGTCTCTCTCCCCGTCCGTGTGGCATTGCCACTTGGTAACAGTTGGTTCTGGCATCAGGCGGCAAATAATGTAAAACGCCATTAGGCGAGATTTTCTCATACAAACAACAATTGTGCATTGGCACACAGAAGGCAGCTGACGTAGTCATGGGGGCATGGCAGCGGGTGGAGGCACGAGGTGTGCCACTTTGTATTGACAGAGCAGCCGCTGTGGGCATTGGACACATCACCAGCAGCAGCAGTGGCGACAGAGGCAGCAGCAGCGGCAGCGGCAGCATTTTTTATGCGCATTTTGCAGAAGCTGCGGGGAAGTTTCAATCTCCACAAACGAAAACAATTTGGGCAGCAAGTGGCAACATTTGTTGCTGCCTCGTCCACAGCTTTTGCTGCTGCTGCTGTTGCTGCTGCGACAAATTGAATGAAATCACGGCAATTTGGCTGCCATACGAGCAAACAGACAGCTGTGACCAGGCCAAGAGACGAGTAAGACTGTTACCAAATGGCCAATTGCAAATATTTGTCTTACATCAGACGCATAATTGAATTATTAATTTTTATTTTAAATACGAGTGTATACAAGTGTGTGTGTGTGTGTGTATGTATGTGTGTTGCAGTTATAGCTGTTGCCACTGCATACGCGAAATCTCTGTTAACAACTCGTGTCACACTTCGCTGCTGTTCCATTGCCACTCACGCTCCTTCTCATCCCCTTTCCACCCCCCTCCAGACACGACGAGGGCTGCTGCGTATTTATCTGACTGCGGCGTGTATCGTGGCGATAAAGAAGTTGTTTACTCAGCGCCAATTCAGCAGCACACAAACCAAAGCTCAACTCATACCAAAACCACCCCCAACCCCACAGCCACCCACTCCCCTCCTCTCCTTTGGGCAAACAACAAACTCTCTAGTGTGTCTTCTTCTAGGGCAGCAGGTCAAAATGAAGCTGTCGTGATTGTGTGTGTGTGTGTGTGTGTGTGAGGCCGGGTATGCTTGTGTGTGTGACGCGGCATTGACTGACTTTTGATAATAAGCCGGCATAGTGGGTGGTGCTCAGTCCAATAGACAGCTGACAACAACTGAGTGCGAGCAGATAACACATCCTTTGAGTTCGCCCTTATAGCTGGGCGCACTTAGTTTGGGTGTAAATTTGTTTATGTTTCCCACAATCTCAACTCAAACTTAACCCATGTTCATCCACACTCTGCTTTGGCCAAATGCAAAGTCACTCCTCTTCCTTACCACATACCTCTTCCTTCCACCTGTAGCGTTCTTAAAATAGTTGGGATTTCTCAAGATATTTTGGGTAGTATTGAATTTCAAAAAACTTTCAAGTATTTTGAAAAATTAGTATTTCAATAAACTAGGAAAACAAGTGCAGAATGCGCCTATAAGTAGTCATGCCAAAATAAAATCATTAATCGATTATTAAATCATATGATTAATATGAAAACTATAAAAATCGACTAATCAAAAGATTAAAATAACATTTTAATACAATTTTCTATCCTTCTGCCTGTCCGTATAAACTCCTGGATCTTTTTAACTACAAGATCTAGAGTAAGTAAATATGGAATGCACGTCCGTATATAGTGTACGCAGACAATGTTGATTTAAAAATTTTTCCACATCCATGCAAATTAAAAAAAAAAAAAAATTCATTACACTGCGAAACTATCAAAGCTTTTGTGACCAAACTCAGTACATGAACGGTACCTTAATAACTTTCCTCACCAAATTTGATCAGGATGGGATAACTATAGCCCATAGGTCCCATTGGAAAAATTGGTCAAAAAAAGGACATTCGTATGAAGACATGTAATATTAGTTCAACTCAAATTTTATATGTTGGATAAAATTATAACTATTATTTTCGAATTTGTTTCCGATCTGACAACTATAGCCTATAGCTCCCATAGGACAAATCGGTCGAAAATTTCATGTTTGTATGAAAAATTAGCACTAGAAGGAGCATGGGAGTCTGAAACAATCGGCTCCCTAGTCTGTAGCCTTTCTAACTTTCTTCTGTTAAGGTAGCACTCGCCGTTAAAAAATACGCTTTGCTGGTTCCGAAGTACCCATAAGAAAGCAATACTGACAAGATATGATATATAGTTTGGGTTAAACTGTACGCATCTCCTCTCAGGTATTTACAACGTTTCGATTTAGCTTTAATACAAGAGCATTTAGAAAAGAGCTAAGTTTGTCCTGAACTTAAGATGGGATGGCATTTGGGTTTGTGTGCCACCTACTAATACAATGGTCTCTTAAGTCAAGATCAAATTATTCAGAAGATGAGCCGTCTCTTATGCTTTCTTGACTTTCATTTCTATCTGAAAGCTCTGCTATTTCCGTTCTAATGTGCTTCAACCAAATAGGTATTATTTGCTATTAAAAGTTTATAAGAAATTATGACATCCATCAATTTTTATCTATTAAGTAATTTATCAAAATTTTCTGTCATTTTAGTCTTTGGCGGGCAACTTAAACGTGCTGAATTGACATGTGTTAAATGTCAAAATTTGTGTTGTGTTAAAAAGATAAAATAAAAGTCTAGAAGAAATAAATACAATATAATGAACCGACCGTAAAAGACCCAGTTTAGTAAAGCCATAACATTTATTAATACTAAATGTTTCTATTGTATAATTTGAGAAAATTTAAAACCTTTTTTCAATTTTTTGGGTATAGTATTCCCTAAATAAAATAGTTCAGTCAATACCGGTAAATAGGTCTTTATCTTCAACACAATTACTCCCACTAATAAGCGGGATATTTCAAAAGTTGATGGAAAACGTGCGTTTTTACCATGTGGGGGTTACAATATCCATAAAAATTAAGTGGCTATCGTAAAGATAGCATAGAATAAATCACCAAGCACGTTGATGTCAGAAAAAAAACTGGAAGTTCAACTAAAGTGGGTGTATTATGAAATTAGTAAAAAGGAAACCAAAGGTTGTGACTATAGGCAGAAACGGAAAGCACATTTAATCATAATTGATTATTAAGTGTTTCAAATTAATCATTTACTGGAATTTCAAGAAATAAAAATAAAATTTTAAAATCAATATTTGGCTATCACTTTAATATTCATTAACAAGAATATATATTTTTAAACTGGAATACTGTACATCACGCAATTAATTAATACATAAAGTCTCTTAACCTTTAAAAATTCAAAAATTGGTTTAATTCAACCACTACTTCAGAAGTTCCTTTGGCGGACAAGCAGGGCCAATGCGAGGGCTACCAGAATGCCACCAGCTGATCGTACAGCAGAGTTGCATTTCTGTTCCGACTGCTCGACCCAGGACAACTCTGTGCCTGTGGAATACTCTTGGAACTTCTGCTGGACTGTCGTCTTGTCTGCGTCGGAGAGTTCCCGTTTGCGAGTGAGAACTTTGTAGAACATCGAAATGTCACCGGGCATATAGCCGCAGTACAGGGCATACTTTTCGTTATCGGTGGCAACCAACTTCAAGGTGATGGTCAACTGAGTGACACCGCCCAGATTCCAGGTGAATATGCCATTCTTGCCATTGTCATCCCAGGGCAATTGCATTGACTCATCTTCATGATCCCACTTGTTATCAGCTGTATTAACGTACTCAACGTTAATATTGAGCTTATTATCGGAAGTGGCCGTCTGTGGCAGGGAATACCTCAAACACTGAGTGGCGTCCACATTGGGAGCCCTGGCAGTCTCATACCAAGTTCCTGATATCTAATCATTGAAATTAAGTGGTTAGAAATCGAAAATAAGAAAGTAATCCTCTTTATACTAACGGCTTTAAGATCAACTGGTGTTCCCGTGTGGGTGGGACAGGAGAATGGCGGAGCTGGAGTTGTGACCTCTGTGCTACCGGTTCCAGTGGACTCATCCGTGGTTGCGGTTGAAGTCGATTCTGAGGACGAGTTTTCAGCCGGCGTAGGTTCACTCGTGGTCGTGGTCTGCGTCTTAGCTCCGTGCAGGGCACATCCGAGCAACAACAGCACAATTGCTAGTTTAGGGTTCATTTTAAATGATTGAGTACTTCACTTTCCGGAATACGTTCTGCAACTGATGGTAACCAGGAAATTATTTAGCTTAAATACTGATGTCGAAAACTCTTATCACTTATCAATTGGGCTTTTATGGTACATTTTCCAAAACACTGTCAACGTACACTGGGATAAAAAGTCTATATAGTCCTGTTATATGCATTGAAAGTTCTATGTTTTTTACTACAAGTAATTTACTTTGATCTTCTTAATTTAAATTAAAAAAAGTCTTTACCTATTTTTATCGACTGTCCCAAATATTTCTCAGTGTACTTGTGGCGTTCATTTAGTTATGTTACAATAACGATTATCATATGACACTGATAAAGAGTAGTGAAAGCGGTAAACCGTACTCTAAGCTATGAGCAATGCGCTAGTAAATCAATAATTGGTTATCTAATATAAGTATTCGTTCACTTGAATTTTGATAAGAGGTTAATGTCAGATAGAAAAGGTAAAGTACAAACCAATATTGATAATTTATTGATTTGCGAAGCTGATGCCACCGTACAACCAGACAACCCACCCAAGTCAATACACACTCTTAATCAGCAAGACAAATTTAGAATTGATTGAATTTCATATGATTTCAAGTGCCTAATTACTGATCTCACTACTGATAGCCACATACATGTGTAATTCCTCAATTTAGACGGCCTAAACAATACGAAATTGCTTATGAAGATTACTCGGAACACACGTACCGCTGGCGCACCTACTTTGCTAAAATTCTCAACAAGTTTTAGTTGAGGTGAGCAATGGGAAAATAAAATAGAAATAAAATAAATGATACTGTGTTGAATTGATAATAAATTAGCCTCCTAGTCTGCATAAGCTCTTTATTTGATAATAATACTAGATAACAGTCGATAACATAAATTTATTTAACCGCTTGAATTTGTTTTTAAGGTAAATATTTCATTATGTCATTAATAAACGCCTTTTTACTGCGAATCGCTAGTTGTAAGTAATGTCCTGCTGGTCGTCCTGTCCAGCGGTTGTCCTGTCCCACAAGACGCGTAAAAATTGTCACCGCCAGTGACAGGTGACCTGGGGCTATCCAAAAGTGCCGCATCCTTTAGTCAGGACCTTACGCGGCCACCGAGTTGCTGTCAATGACGGCTATTGAAGAGTACACAATGTAAATGAGTTTCCACAAAACAGACAGTGAACTCAGCAAGTAATCATTTCCTTTGCTAGAAAATTCACAGTGAATATTCGACTTCAAAGTCCAATATTAGTCATCATTTTATAATCTAGCTACTTGAAATTGGGAATTTTTAAAATGATACGAACTGTAATAGGTTGGACATAGAAACTTTGTTTGCTTGAAGTAGATTCAGGTCTGATAAAATGATCTGATAACTATTTACTCTATAAAGAAACGCTTTAATATTCTTTGTCTTTAGTTGTAAATTATTCAAAAGTGTTCTGTTTCTAACCTACCAGTAGGTTTTTAAAGGTAATGGCTGAGGGGGTTAACTATAAATTCTTGATCAATACATTTTAGTCTTATATGTATAAGATACTTTAGAATAATTTACAACTAAATACAGAAAATATTTAAGTTTATGGCATATACTTATTTATTTATTTATTAACGCAAACTAAGATCAGTCGCGAGTATTAACCAATTAATAAAGTTATATGTATAACTAAAATTAATATTAAAGACCATAATAATTAGTAAATTATGAAAATGTACTATAACTGAAAATATTAAAAAAAAATAGTTAATTAAATTAATCAATTAATTAATAGTTAAGCTGGACATAAAAAGTTAAGAAATTGATCTAATCTTTTTAATAAATTAAAACTATTTACTCTCAGCTTTAATAACTACTTTATGCATTCTGTACTGAATAATTATTCTGAACAGTTTCATAGTTTTAGAAATCTAGTTTCAGATTCGATTTAATATCATTTAAGTCTAATTAATCATTATAGCATTATAGAATTATATAGCTACTAATACATAGCAAGTACTAACATATTTTTTTCTCGACTGCTTAACCAGAAAATAAATAGCACATAATATAATTTTGTTACCTAATCGTCTTCTAAAAATTAAAGAAATTTTATTATATTATATTGTGTTTAATTTTTAAATAAATCATAGGAAGAAGCAACTATAAACGCAGCTGTCACATAATTGCAATGCTCAAAGAAAATTTGCCTGCTGCTGCTGCTGCCACTTGCAACATCCTCTGTGAGGCGCCGTAGACAGTCGTTTGCTTAACCTACAGACAGATAGACCGACAGATACAGCAGCAAGTTGGCCAAAACCCATCAGGAAATTTCTAAATGTGTTCATGTATACACATGTGTGTGTGGGTGTGTGCCCCACAGACACAAAAACTTGTGGCAACATTAGCAGCAACAATAAGAGCGCAAAAAAAAACCAAACTAAAATACAAGGACAACAAAAAACGTTTAAGAAAGACGCGTGTGTCTGTGTCTGAGCAACAGCTCGAGCAACAACAACAACGGGAGTAACCACAGCAGCAGCAACAACAGCAGCAATGGCAACTGGCAGCAGCAGCAGCGCAGCAGCAGCAAGAGTAACCGTTATTAAAGATTTTGAATACCTAATTATGAAAATGTCAGACGCAAACGTTTTTTGGGGGGAAGCTCATGAGAACGACAGAGTGAGAGTGAGAGAGATAGAACTGAAAATGTTGTTGCTGCTGTGGTGTGGGTCGCCTGCTGCTGCTGCTGCTGGTTTGCTAGCTTATTGTTGTTGTTTTTACTATTATTGCGGCTAACAGCAGCAGCAGCAGCAGCAGCAACAACAACAACAGCAAATTGTGTTTGTGATGTGCCTGGCAGCCAAAACATTTCGCTTCTCTTTGCCTCAACTCAGCAGCAGTTGCTGCTAACAACAACAGCAGCAGCTACAACCGCAGTAGTAGTAGCAGCAGCAGCAGCAGCAACAGCAAAATATGAAAAATTCCATTTTCATGTCACTCAATTGAATTTCCATTCAAGTTTTCTTTTATTTTTCGCCGTTTTTCGTTTTTCGTTTTTCCTTCCTTTTTTTTGGATTTTGCAAGTGACTGACGACGTCGGCAGCGATTGTGCCGCCATTTTATATTTCTGCCACGTGTGTGTTTGACTTGGTGTGTGATTGTGTGTGTAAGTGTGTGTGTGTGTGTGTGAGGGAATATGTTTTGTATTTTTGGTTTTTCCAGCTAAATTAATTGCCTACGGAACTGTAGTTAGTTGCTATTGTCCATTGTGGTTGTTGTTGCTGCTGCTGCTGCTATTGGTGTTGAAAGCTCAAATACAAACACAAACACAAATACACACACACACATGAGACTAGCCAACAATAGCAAAGCCAAAAGTCCTTTACGAGTTTATGGCAAAAATAAATAATTTTGGGTTTATCTCAATGGCATACAAGTCATTTGCAGCTGAGATTTTTTCCGCTCTCTTCCTTGCTCTTTCTCCCTCTCTGCCTCTCTTTCTATATCTTGCTGTTTCCTTCTGTTCTCTGTTGAATTGCCTTGCGGTTTTACAAAGGTGACTGTCAGTTGGCAAAGTGATTAGAGTGTAAGGGAATCCAGGTGGAATGCGAAATCGTGTGTCTCAGCTGAACAATTAAAGCATTTCGATGAGATCAATGCAATTGGACAGACAACAAAACATATCAAAAAACTCTTCCCAGATAAGATTTCTACCGAAACTTGAAAATGACAACACAATCAGCACTGCGATAGGCAATCATAACGATAAATCTTGAAAACAAATCACAGAGTATCAGATATTGCCCTATTTGGAGGAGTGTCTGATGAAATACAATAGGCAAATAATCGAAATTGTGGTAATTAATAAGTAAATTCGACATGGAGCTATAGAACTTTAATAAAAATTGACTCGTTCCTTGAAATACGCCCACCCACGCCCACTTTGAGTGCCACGCGGCGCGTGTATACGCAGACATAAAGGCAAGTTTAAATACGATAAGGTCGAGGTAAATATAATATAATTGTTATTCTTATCAGATGGTATTAGCTCATTTTTCGATAATTGGCCATTGATAAGAGCCGATTGCGCTGTCAGCAAGTCAATAAGATCCCGGAAACAAACTCAAAACAAGTTGGAAAATAGTAGACGCATCCAGACTATAATATATCCGGAATTTAAGTTGATCTTTGAATTAGTATGATATATTACATTGAAATATTGAGAGTCCAGTCTATAATATATCAGAAACTTAACTTGATCTTTCAATTTTAGGCTGAACCGAGTATGAAATATTGCATTGATATATTGATCTTTGGTAAGCTTGAAACATTTTAAAAACCCTTGTATTCCATTTTGTCAAAAATAAGTCCAGCAGATATAAATAAGCGTAGTTTAACAAAAATTATTGGAATTAATTACGAATTGTTTTTAATAATTAAATTAAATCTCTATATAGACATTTTAGGAAACCCCTTTTGAAATTTTAAAATATAATTTCAAAAATTTTCACCAAATATTTTGTTAATTTGGTAAGCCTCAAAGTAATCATAAGGTATATAAATCTTATTAATATTGTGAATTTATATACAATATATCAAATTGTTCATTCACTGGCTGACTGCCCTATCACGCTATAGGGTACACATAAGATCACAGAAATTTAGTACACAGCGTGGATCACATAACTTCATCGTGCAATAAGATGTTGTTTTACTAAATTTGAATCGGAAATTTGGATGTCAAAGGTCTTAACCCAATTCACAGGGAACGTGTAAATTAGCGATTTACTGACATTCCTTAGGATCAGGCAACTTTATCGTACAACTGTCATTGAAATTACAGCCTTAAGATTTAGTAGACGGGATGTGAGTTTACAGGTTTTCTCAAAAAACTGATTACGATATTTTCAACAAAGAACATACTAGTAGAGATATTTCGCTACCTCCCGTATTGCTTCACAACTAATATACCCTCAGTACGTAAGTAACGCGTAAAGTTATGAATGTGGATATTATCTTATCTTGTTTAATGGAGCTGTGAATAGCTAACCGAATGTGGTGACTGACCTCGCTCTAGCTGAAGGAATTGTGCTCAAAATACTTTCACATCCCAATGAATCACACACCTTCAACTTTCAGCGTGTTACTAAGGCAAACAATCTTTGTGCCTGTTTTAGTGGCTTTGGATTAGTTGTAGTGGCAGCAATGCCAACTGCAATGACTACTCCCACCAGCACAACATCTTTCTGACCACCATCCCCCACCAACCCCCGCTCTTTACCATATTTATTTCAACAATTTAAATATAAATTTAAAAAGATGGAGAGCCAAAGGCTGACCAGCCGCTCGGCACTGGCGCCTGATGTTGACAAGCTGACAGTCCACACCCAGGGCTAGGTTCAGGGCTAGGGCTAGGGATAGGGCTGCAGCGCCGTCCCCGTCCCCGTCCCGTCCACGTCCCGGCACTCGATCCAATGCTCAGTTTGTCTGACTGTCGACTTTTGCAGTTGTCATGCTTTTGCTTGAGTAATTAAATATAATTTTCCTTTGCGTTTTACACGGCAACAACAACAGCAACTCTCACTGTTGATTCTTTTGTTGTTGTTGCTGCTCAGTCAGCTATCAAGTGCAGCACTGACTGCTCGGAAAACTGGACTGGGATTGGGGATTGATTGTTGATGTTACTGCTACTGTTGTTGCTGACAACGGCAAACTACTCTCGGCAACAGCGGGCTTTAAGAGGATCGTTGGCAAGGGACATTGCGTATACGCCGTGTTAAACGAGTCGTCAATAAATTTTGGCAAATATTTGACAAGGTTTTTTACCAGCAATAAATAGTGTTGCTGTGTTTTTGTGTGCTGGGTGTGCAGCTGCAACGACAACAACAGTCGCATCAATTTTTTGTAACATGTTGCCAAACATGGTTAAGCTACATCAGCATGCAGCCACACCCACACCCACACCGCCCACATCTGTGGTGGCTACTTAAATGTCGTTATGTTGTCGGGTCACGCGCGGCACAATGTTCATGTCCGTTCACGTCCATGTGCTGAGCTGGGAGCAACACCCAAGCCAACAACAGCAGCGGCAACGACAGCAACTTTATTGCCGCAGCAATTATGCGTAGCTAATAAAAATATGTTTGTGTGTGGGTGTGTGTGTGTGCCTGTGTGTGTGACATAAGAAAAAAAACATTGCCATCGACAGCTTAGCGATTTATGTGTGCTAAAATAATTAATGCATTCATTTATTTTAAAACGTGTTACAGCATTCAAATGAGATTCCCAAATTGGTTCAATATGTGCAAATTAACCCATTGTCAACACAAGCATTAACCCACACTTGCTATCAAATAGTTGTAAGTGATTGAAAAATTATGGTTGTCGTGTTGTGTGCTTACTTTTAAAGTAAATAAAAAAAACATCTCTTAAGAATGAAACAAAAATTAAGCATTTTAATGCGTACTCAGTTACTGAAATGCAAATAAATTTGAATTATATATTTATGAATGATTTAAGTTACAACTCGAATATATTGGACTTAAGGTTTTTATTAGTTTTGTATGCAAATGAAACTAACAGCCAATTTAATTCTTCACACCTTTTTTAATTTTCTTAGCGATTTTTACATTATGATTATAAATTTATAAGTAAGTTTACTGTATACCAAAACAATTCAATTTGAAGTAGTATAGTAAAACACTGTACTATACTCTATTTTACAACGAATAATTTATTAACCCCTTTGTACCTACCTGACCAACTTATGTCATTTCTGATTTGTATTACAAAGTACGACCGTTTATAGACCAAAAAACCCGGAATAGGTGCCCTAACACAATAAATATATAATTAATATCTTAAAACGCATTGTTACGGACTGGATATACCTTTCGTACTTTGGAGCTTGGTCGATATATCGTGTCCAAGATGTCCAAGATCATGATGAATACCTTTAAATCGTGGAAAAATCATGTGTACTCTATGCCAGGGATGAGATTCCCCATTTTGGAGTCTTTGAACAAGACTACGACCCCAAACACACAGCAAGTTGGGAAAAATTTCTTTTAGAAGTCTGAGGTAGAACTAATGGAGTGACCCTAGCAGGCTCCATATGTGACCCCAATATAAAATATACACTGCCCGACAACCGATTAGCACACCCTATGCTCCCGAACTTAGGAGCTTAATATCAGGAAAACGAATAAAACATTAAGGATGAGTTTTTTTTTTATTAAAAGAATATTAAATTTCACACGAAAATAAATGGTAGATATGATATTAACTTTATTAATAACATTTCAAATTATTTTAAACAAACTTAACATACAAAATTCACTTTTATTTTTGCGACACTTGATTAGCACAGTCGCTTGAAAAAAATAAAATAACAAAACAAAATGGGTTCAAACTTCACTCAAATTATTTTTTAAAATTAATTTCAATATTTTAGATCTTATTTGTAAACAAATTAATAATGTGTTGAGCCTCCACGATTATGTATGACTTCGTACATCCGCTTAGGTAAGAAGTCATATAATTTTTTGATATAATTGAGTGAAATAGCCTCCCAGGACCTTTTTATTCCTTCAATGAGTTCTGCTTCAGTTGAATATTGCTTGCCGGACTCGTACACCTTTCGTGCCAGACATCCCCAAACATTTTCTATAATGTTAAGGTCGGGCGAGTATGGCGGCCAAGTTAGCAATTCTACATTTTGAGCCTCAATCCAGGTCTTTACAACCCTGGCTGTGTGGATAGGTGCGTTGTCCTGCTGGAACTTCCATTTCAAGGGTCCAAAAATATCCCTTATTGCCGGGAATGCCGTATTTAGTACACCTTTGTACGCAATGGCATTCATACGGCTGGTTAGAAACTGCAATTCTATAGTGCCAAAGTACGTAATAGCTCCCCACACCATGACACCACCCGCACGGCTGTGCAATCGATCTAAAGTATGCTCTTCCTTTCTGAGATCATGAAAGTAGTAGGAATAGCCATCAGGACCCTCCAAATTGAACTTTTTCTCATCCGAAAAGACTACACGCTCCCACTCCTTGGTCCAGGTCATATTCGATCGACTAAAATCGAGCCGTTGCATCTTACGAAGTTGGTTTAGAGGTGGTTTTTTTTTTAATTTTAGACGCTTAATATGTTTAGCATTCGAAATAACTCTTTGCACAGTCCGAACGCATGCTTTAACACCAGTTTTTTCTTTAATTTTGGTGGCAGAGTCGTGAGAATTAGATGCGTGCCTTAATATGATTCGCTTATCAGCTGCTGTTATCACTGATGAGGGCCGACCTTTCATGTTTTTTCCATAAGTGTCCTCATTGTTTAAATATGAGGTAATAACTTTACGGCTGCGTTGAATATTTTTCGATATTTGAAGAATCGAGTGGCCGCACTCCCTGTAAGCCTTTATTTTGCCTTTTTCAGACTCATTCAACGGTTTTCCATTTCCCATTCTTACTTTATTTTATAGATAATTGATCCCAATAATTAATTAATAAACTTAAGCACCCAAACAAGACAGCTTACACGCAAAAATTTACACGAAAACAAAAATGTGCTAATCGGCTGTCGCGACAAAAATGCATGCTTTTTTTCGCACTTTACAGAAAATAGCAAAGCAAACTAACGACACACTTCTAGAGCTTACAGTTATTCTTAAAATAAGTGAAAATGATGAAGAATATGAGAAAAAAAGAATGAGCAGGAAACATTTTCAGAGTAGGGAGATATTTGCCTCTAAACAGAAAGCTAGCGAGTGTGCTAATCGGTTGTCGGGCAGTGTATGTTCCGATATGTAGACTAGTGTGCCTACTCCGAATCCAACAACCAAATTAGGTCATTGGACTAAAGTAGACCGCTCAACGATGGCTGTTGCTTATTGAAAAAGCTAATCCTGAGTAGAGTCCATGTCATGGGGCCGCTCACCTGTAATTGCCACCCAAGATCACCCAACTTAACGTAAATTGGTTAATATTTACCGGATCTTACATTTATAAAAGTTTTCTTGTGATAATAGTTCCGAATTGTGGTTTCATTAAACTTAAAAAAAATCACTACTATTATTTTGCTCATTAAGAAATAAGGAAAAATAAGGAAAAATGTCATATTTTCGAAAAAGGATAAAGGACCCCTGATTTTTTTTCTGAAACTACACCTTTACTACCGCATAAACAATCTTGCATCAAAAAACCCCAAAACATTGAACAAAATATACTATTTTCCATATGTTGAATAAATATAAAATAGCCACTACTATTTTTTTGCTCGCAGCTGTATGTGAAGTGTGAATTTTTTTAGACGGTCATGAAATATATTTTATTTAGTTTGTAATACTTAATTTAGTTTTTAAAATATGAGCAACCTAAAAAAATTATTTATTTTTATATAATCTGCTCAAATAGTTTAAGTCCTATGGTCTAAACATCTCTTTTCCATGGCACTTGTAAAGTTGGATAAAATTACTATAATTTATGCAAATACATTTAAAATGTATGAAGTTAATAGCCATAAGAGCTCAAGACAATTTTAATTATAACGAAATCTACATCTTTTCATTTCTTGTATTAAATGGAATTAAAATTTAATGCAATTATCGTTTCTGTTTAAGTTTATAATAAGATAATAAACTAAGATTTCTATTAAACATGTTTATTGTCTGCGTGGCTTAAATACTAGTGCATTCTTTTTATATTTAATTAAAAAACTGTAAGGATTTTCAATAAATACTCACTTTTTCTGAAAAATTATTAGCTGTTTTAAGTGTTTTGTTTAAATGTTCCATTTAAAAACTTTTATTCTACTCGCCTGATGTCATGGGTTAAGTTAAGAGCAAACTCTTGCGCTAAGTCGAATTGCAAATTATTTTTCATCGGTGCAGCCAGCTACAGAGCAAACAATGCTGACAACGACAACAATAACAATAACTAAAACAACAACAACAACAACAACGACAATGACTCGAATAACAATGGGAAAAAATCAAATATGTTAAGCGCCATTTAAGCGGCATCGTCCTGTGCCTGCTGCATGAGATAATGCTCCACTCTGTGACTCGCTCTGATGTGTTTGTATATTTTTCTAAAAATTTGCACGCATTTCATTGCCGTTGTTGTTTGTTTGTTTGTTTGTTTGTCGCACATGTGTGCGGTTCCCAGCAGCAGCGACGTCAGCCGAAAAGTATGCAAAGCAAAAATGCGGAGCACGCCACACGATTGTGTGCGTGCGAGTGTGTGGGTGTCGGTGTGTGTGTGTGTGAATGTTTGGGTGCGGAATGTGGGAAATGTAAACGGAATTGTTTTGCTTGCTCAGCGTGTATGTGTTTGCTTGCGTGTATATGTGTGTGTGTGTGTGTGTGTGTGACAAAGGGATAATGACAAGCTGCCGGGACAACACAAACACACCCACACCCACTAACCCGCACACACACACACAAGCGTACACGTATGCGTTACTCCCTCGCATGCGTTGGCAGCCACAAGGCAAGGTGATGACGTCGACGTCAACGTCGATGCTAAAATGAACGCTGACTGCGCTGCGCTGCGCTGCGTTGCGTGTCTTATCTAGAATGCGGGAAAACACGCACGCAACTCAAGTAAAACCGGGCAGCAGCAACTTGTGAATGTGAGTCCTGTTTGGTCCTTTTGACTAAGTTCAACACATAGTTGGAATAATCAAAATGGGTTTGCATTGTGGCATAATAGTGTTGCCCCATTTGCCATTGTTTTTGGCCAAAACAAACTGAGGAGAAAATCATCCCACCTTTATCCACAAATTAATTAAATGAAGAAACATGTGAATGAAAATAGAATACGATATTAGAATACTTACATTTCGAAATGATCTTTACAAATATTTAACGATTTTCTATAACAAATACAAAACATCACGGTATTCAATCTAATTACTTTTTTGGGACCGATGTTTCTATTCGTAATCCAATCAAAAATGCTATAGAAAATCATCAGTTCAATTGACTAAAATAATAATTAAACAAGTAAGAAAGGCTACTGTCGAGCGAACCGACTGTAAAAGACCCCGTACTCTTTCCAGTGCGCCTTTTCCTAAACCTTCGACCGGTTTGCCCTTTGGGAGCTATCTTATGTAGTTGTCCAACCCAGATTGGTGTGGATAGTTACATTGGTATCATATCATATCATCATCATGTGAATAAGTTCACTATAGCTTTAATAGCTTCTTTATACAAAGGGTACGCGTTCATTATAATCGGACTTTCACTCCAAATTTGGTGGCTCTAGCTCTTGTAGATTAAAAGATCGAGGTGTTTATACGCACTAACAGACAGACGGACATCGCTATCGACTCAGCTGATCAAGAACAAACATACTTTATAGGGTCTGCCACGACACCATCTGCCTGTTATATACTTTTCCCAAAACCCAATATACTCTTGCAGAGAGTATGCAAAATAATAGAAAAAACATTTTAAATAAATTTTTATCAGCATTAAAAATATAAGACCATTGTAATTCATGAGCCGAATTACTAAAAAATAACATATTTGGACGCTTTGAATTTGCCTTTAACTTTCTGTGGGAAAACTCACCACACCTGTTAGCACAATTCACCGCTCTGATTATGCCGCACTATTAAACGGCTGTGGCTACCCTCTGTTAAGCGCAGCACCATCTGTTAACGTTAATGTTAGAACAGTTGTTGCTGTTAAGTCTATGGCAGCTGTTAGACTACGGCACTTTACAGCACTGTTTGATGACTAGTTCGATACGTTAACGATAGCCTTTGTGTATCGATAAGGTGGCAACACTGACGAATGAGCGCCAAGCGCTTTGGTTCAAATTAAATAATAACACACAAATCTTTTCAACAATTTATGACACCGCTTAAATAATATTGAAAGTGAAATAATAATAAAAATTACAGTTTCAAATTAAACTTCAGTCGGCGTAGTATAAATTTAAATGAAAAATCACTCATTAACAATCTAAAAATATATATATATATTTTTTTTTGACTTGAACTTTTATTTTATATTGCGAATCATTCGGCTGCATATTGTTGCTGTTATTCTTGTTCATTTTGTCTTTGCTTTCCGTCTTTGCTAGCAAAATACTTTAATTTTTAGGTTAGTTTGAATGTGGGCAAATAATAAAAATAATATTAATTAATAATAATAACATATGAAATATTTTGTTTACTTAGCTATTTTAATGCGATAACGGCTTTTTCCGATTCAACCGATTGAACAGAATCCACCGATGCAGCAAAGGGAGCATATGCCACAGGTTCAAAATATATATAAATATATATATGTATATCGATTGCAAGATAATATTAAATCCGTTTCCGTTTATTTAGTTTATCAATTTGTGTCTGTAAAAATTATGTTAGCTAATCGCTGTTAAATTCGAAATCAAAACTTTAGCTGATAATCTGCTGCTATTAAAAAAGTTTAAAGAGACATAAAGTTTTACGAGTATAGAAATTAGCTTAAAATTAGAGCTTTTGAGCTTTTCCCTAGATCGAGTTTGTAATCTTTGTAATCTCTAACTGTTAAATGTAGGCGAAGAGAGAGAAAGAACAAGAACTTCGTCTACAAACCCCGCGCTACATTTGAGTTGAGATTTCATTTTGAAATCAGTGGCACAGAATTAATGTCGAGCTAGTCGACTGTCAAAGACACCGTATTGCTTCTAGTGTGAAATTTTCCATACATATGAGCAATTTTCAACCAATTTGTCCTGTGAGAGCTATAGGCCATAGTCGTCCGATCCGGACTTTGGTGAGGATAGTTATAATGGTATCATACACGTTTTGTAAGTTGTAGTGTAATGAAAATAAATTTGACTCTATAACAAATTTACTGAATTCATTATGTTGGTTATTCTAAGCCAGAGCTCTTTCTCTGGCGTCATTTTGTTTAGTAAGAATTTGGATTTGAGATCTACTGAAAGTTCTGTTCGCTTGGTATTACAGCTGGAATATGCAAATTCGCTGTTGAATTCTCAGAAAAGAAATCCACAGTAAGATACAACAGAACTTACAAGAGTCCAGTTTAAACAAAATAATTTTGTACATGTTAATTCAATGTTATGTTAAGTTACTGTCAAGTCAATGTGAATGCTAAGTTACTGTTAAGTCAATGTTAATGTTAAGCCAATGTTAAGTAAATTTCAATGTTAAGTCAATGTTAAGTTACTGTTAAGTCAGCGTTAAGTTACTGTTAAGTCAATGTTAAGTTACTGTTAAGTCAATGTTATATTAAGTCAATGTTAAGTTACTGTTAAGACAATGTTATGTTAAGTCAATGTTATGTTAAGTCAATGTTATGTTGAGTCAATGTTAAGTTACTGTTAAGTCAATTTTAACGTTAAATAATTTTTACATAGCGACCTGCTGATATTTCTGTTGGCTTGGTATTTCAGCAAGAATTACAAACGAATTTTGGCCCTGCAGATCGCAGCGGTCAAGCAAAAAAAATCCGCGAAATGTCAAATCGAAGATTTCATTGTGTGAAACACCAAGCGATCAGAATCTGCAGCAAGCGACAGTCTGTAATTTAAATTTAATTACAGAGAGTAGAGTGCGGGAGCGTATGTAAACAGTAAACAGAGAGAGTTACTTGTTAGCGCCACAGATGACAGCGAACAAGCAAACAAACCGTTCGTGCGATCTGTTGACGTCACACAGGGATCTCTGAGCGCATTTAGCGCAGAGAGTGGAAGTCTGCTTAAGCAATTTGCGTAGGCGGTAGGGGGCGTGACTACTTTATGGGGTCGGCCACCCGTCCTTCTGCCTCTAACGCACATTTCGCATCTGACAAACCTAATAGACCCCTCTACTCTTTTTTAGAGTACGGGGTCGAAAATTGATTACCTATGTTCCCCCTTATGTAAAGATTCAAAACAAAAACAATTGTAAATTTAATCTCATTAAATTAATTGCACTTTATTTACGATTATACTAGCTTAAAACTATTATTTTAAGATTAGTGATATATTTATATTTAAGAAGACACTACTGATTAATTTGTTCCATGGTTGCCCTAAAGTGGCATGCAACAGGCGTCAGAGGTGCAGTTTCCTCAAGCAGCTGAACGGGGACTGACCACACCCACTCCCCAAGTGCCGACAATGACGCGACTAATGTAATGACTATTGTTCATTGACTCAATGATAATGAAGGGCTGGTTGGTGCAGAGGCAATCTGATGCACGTGAATCGTAAGCATAAACATAAACATTGAGTACTTGTTTGTAGGTATAGTTAACATAGTTTAAGTACTAATTATCACATAGTAAACTTATTGTGTAGGCGTTGAAATTTGCACTGACTTTCAGTTGACTTGATGATTTGATCTGTGGGATGATGGAACCTCAGCCTCAGCCATATCCCAGCAGATACTTGGGCAGATAAGTGATAGATGAGAGCAGGCTATAGCTGTGGAAGGGAGATACAATATTTGGAAAGAGATGGTTCAAATCATTGTTCATTTATTGTCAGATACTTGTAACAGATTATTCAGTTATTACCATGAACCAAGTGTAGCTTAAATCTAAATATTTACAATTTGTTGTGTTATGTGTCACCTTAACCATATGTACCAAATACCACATCCAATCCTTTCCAGTCTGTGTCCACATTATTTGCCTCTGTTGTAACCTCTTCCCCGCTGTTTAAAGTGCAAACCCAATCCAATGAGAATAAAATTTAATTTAATTATTTGAAATGAGTAAAATGCGGTTCTTAAAGCCACAAATACAAGTGAACAGTTAGACAGCAACAATACAACAAACAAACACCAACTAATAGTTACAAATTAGATACAAATACATACGAATTGCTAAGTCCACGATAGAACCAAGATTTCCAGGATTTGGAGGATCCCTCATCGATCTTGGACTCAACATCGGCACAGAAATGTCGACGATCGTGGGATCTTCCGCTCTTGCAGTCACACAACATTCTCTTCTTACACTCCGCATCGCACGTGGGTCGTGCCGGTGAGTTCTTCCAGTAATTTCTAATCAAAAGGGATTCTGGATGAGTATAAATTCAACAATTAATTTAAAAACATGGTTCACTTACTTGTAGTACATTTCAAACAATTCCTGATTATCGGTCAGATCATTTAGCAGTTTATCCCAATCACTCGGACGTAACGCCTTCATGTTGTAAGCGGCTCTGGCAGTGTAAAGCTTATACCAGATCGGGTAGCCATAGAGGTTTGCCTCTTTCAGATTCATAATCCACGACTCGTGATCAATAACCAGACGCGTTGTCGTGTCGTGGTCTCCGTCAACCTTAAATAAAATGAGCTCTGTTAAAACAATACGAATCATTGAATGATTTGCTTACGTAGTAAATGCGATAGCCAGGATTTAGATCGTAGTAGGGCGATACGGAGGGTCCTATATAGGCGATGCTATTGGGATGTGCTACAGTGATAATGCAAAATTAACATAAGTATAGAGTTCTGTATAAATCAACAACATTTCCTACTTAGATCGTGTGGGTCGTAGAACATTTCAAACTCATCAAAGTGCGTGTGACCGTAGAACTGGGCAGTTATGGTGCTTTCATATCGAGAGATGATCTTGTAGAAGTTACGAGACCAGACCTTCAAGCAATCCGAATGTCCTGGAGGTATATGGCCAATGACATGAACCTTCTCATTGGAGAACTCCGCACTCTGCAACTCATAGATGAACCTAAGAAAGGATGGGAAATTTGAAATTAGAATAGGAACTATTATACTTACTTAGACCTCTAAAATAACATATAATTTAACCTACTGAAATAGGTCCTAAACATCGGTCTGAAATCGGTGGTTAGTATAGAAAATTTGTGTGTTAAGTTACCCTACCCAAAGCCCAATCTCACTAGTTCCTACTCTTGATCATATTCATTATGTGACATTAGTTTATATGAGTTTTTGTGGACAGTCAGTATCATTATTTGTGTGTCAGTTAGTTTTACTCTACCATTGCAACTCCGTGGCAGGATCCGTGGAGTTCAGAAGCAGCCACCAGTTCTTGTTGTTACAGTAGTTCATGTTCAGCGATATGATGCGGAATCCAGGACGCACCAAGACAGAGTAGAAAGCGCCTCGACGCACTGTGTGGGAGACACTCTGTGGTAGCCAACGACGCCATTGGACATCGAGCTCATCGTAGAGCCAATTGATAGATATGTCCACCTGGTTGACATAGGGCGGAGGGAAGCTGTTGACTGGGGCACTCTCATGGTTACCCAGAGCTGGAAAGATGGGAATGCCAGGGAATTTCTCAGTCATTTGCTTAACCGTCTCTTTGATAATTTCCAGATTCTCCTGTTTCGTTTGATTCCATACATCGTGAGGGGGCAGATCACCCGTCCACAGGATATAGTCAATGTCCTTGTGAGTCTCGGCAATATGGGCCAGCATATTGTCAACCGTTCGCTTAGGAGTATCGCACTTGCGGTAATCTCCCCACTTGCCAGCCGCGGCATTTGGATTGGCGGGTCTCCCGCTGCTCAGACGACAGCACAGTGGCTCATTGCAGTCCGCATTCGCTCCTTCCACGTAGTGAGGATCGTAGTGGGTATCGGAGATGTGCAGAACCTTGAAGAACGGCGCTGCTTCCATGGGTATGGGTAGATCAGAGAGGCGTGGTGGTTTGGGTACAGGTGGAAAGATTACCTCCCATTCATGGTAGGGATTGTAGACATCACCACAGCCATCACCTATGATAAAACTGCATAGCTCATCGGGTCCAAGATTAACCCGCTGCAGTACATAGATGACCTCGCTGCCAAACAACTGGGCCACGCCCTCGCAGACCCTGGGGCTCTGAATGCTCAAATTGGTGCAGTATTGGGCGATCATTTTCATAAGTTCCGCCTCCGTTTTGCCCGTCTTAATGTAGTGCTGCAGCAGACCGGCTCCTGCCTTGCATGCAGTACACGACACCTTGGACAACACACTGTTCTCAATCTCAAAAGCCACCTGCTTGAGGTTGAACAGTTTCAAAGCCTTGTCCACAAATGGAGGATAGGTCAGTCCATCGCCAGCAGCCGCATCATACCACAGCATTCTGGCCGAGGTTCGGTTCCTTCTCAGTGCACGCAAGCGCTCTAGGAAATCCGCATCGCTCTCAGAGGGTTCACTGTTAGTCCGATTCGGATGATATTTTAGCTCCACATGCGGTGTTATACTGCGCGGCTGCACCTCCACCTGCCAATCGTCCACAACCGGTTGTGTCCAGTTAATGGGCGCCCTTGCATTTGCATAAATAAAAGGCAGCGCTGTTGGGAAAATGGAAAAAAGAGTTCAGTTAAGTTCTATACTGTTCTTTCGAGTCACTTGCTCCACTTACCGTTGGTAACTGCTGTAAGACCCACAATGACAAGTGCCGTAATGAGCCAGCAGATTTGCCGACTCTGGTTGGCGCACGGCTGTTGTGGCATCGTCAGTGTCGTAACTGCGACACTGCCACTACTCTTCCCTCTTCAACGGTCTTCTCGGATCGGCCAGTTCACACAGGCAGCCCCTCTTGACCTACATTCAGTGCGTTTCACAAAACGATAAAAAAGGAACATAATATGAACAATCATTATTATGATAAACTTGTTTATAAACTGCTATGGGTACATATATATGCAGTATGTATGTAATCAGTGTGCGTGTGTGTGCCCTCCTTAATTGCCAAGTCACCAATATTTTGATCGGCAATTCACGTTTTCGGAGTCCAAAACTCCTTTGTAAGGCATACAAACAAAAGAAATATGCAAATTTTGAACTCAAACGGGGCATAAACACTTCAATTTACGATACCTAGACTTGTACTCGATACTTATACTCAAGAAAAGAACAGATCTGGCAGGTTTCAAATCGTGAACATTTATTTCCAAATCAAAAACTGATCAAGGATTTTTGCATTATATATATATAAACCATATTTGTAGCTCTGCTAAGGACATTTTGGGCAGTTTTGCTGTTCAGAGTATTTATAATGACTAACAATAAAGAAGGATTGCACCGATGTTCTAACCGGCTTGTGGGTCGACACGCGCAAAGACTATCAGTAGCCTACCATGATTTCTGAAGGTGATACTGTTTCTTCCTATATTACTGCCCCGCCCTAAGCTACCTTAGAAACCGATATCTCGGAGCATTCATCTTTAAAGAGCTGTCAGATGTATCAGACCTTCAGCCTCAGCAAATAGCAAGATTCATCCATGCCAAGACAAATATCGTCCCTATTATTCCACCCAGATTCCTACACGGTATTACAAAGAGCCGAGTTCTCACGACTCATGTGTACTGGACTTGCTTACAACAGCCGGTTAACCTAACCTAACCTAACCTAACCTCACCTAACCTCACCTAACCTAACAATAAAGATCAAGGAATACGTTGTAAAATTCAGTACAATTCTGAGCAAATTTCATACGCACACTAGAAACACTTTACATAACTTTACTCTTTTGTATATTTTCTTTAGAATGCAATAAAATAATTTTATATTTAAACCACAAAAGGGTATAATCACAACATACAGATAAGGCGAATAAAGACTTGACTAAGGGCAATAAACAAAGTGCGCGAAAGAGGTAAAAATAAACAAGATTAAGACAAAAGCACAGCATCAGCTGAATGTAAGCGAATGAAGCTATAGAATTGCTAAATAAAACTCAACCTCAATGATGCTGATAAAGCAGAAATGTCCATCTGAAGCGTGATATCATTTCACTGAAGTTGTTGACTCGCCAAAGTCAACAAATACACAGGGAATAAGAACAACAACAGCAAAGTCATGAGAGGGAAAATCAAGCAAATAGCGCATAAATCATTCTAGTTTAACAAAAGTGTTGCAGTTTGCAATTGCAATTGCTCTCTAATGGCCATTAACGGTTGACTGCGACCACACACACACACACAGAGAAACACCAGTGTGTTGTGCATGTGTGTCTGTTCGTATGTTGTGGGTGGCTTAAACATGCCTGACATTTGCAGTTAACGAGTTTTTAAGTGCTGTCAAACTTTGAATGCACGTACGCCCAAAACAGAAATTGACAAATTGATTTCGCACCCTCTCGCTCCACTAAAAAAGTGTTCAACCAGGACACACTGAACATCCTGGATAACATGTTATATGAGTTATATACAAGTGCTACCAATAGGTTCCAAAACTTTAATGGTAGGTAATGTTGTTGCCAAAGAAAATGCACGATTTTAATGTTTTTATACCCTTGCAGAGGTTATATTGTTTTTGACACGAAGTTTGTAACGCATTGAAGGAAGCGTTTCCGACCACATAAAGTATATATATTCTTGATCAGCATCAACAGCCGAGTCGATATGGCCATGTCCGTCTGTCCGTCTGTCTGTCCGTCTGTTTCTATGCGAACTAGTCTCTCAGTTTTAAAGCTATCTTAATGAAATTTGGTACAGGCCTGTATTTTCTCTGCACGCAGTTCATATGTAAAAATCGGCCAGATCGGACCACTATATCATATAGCTCCCATAGGAACAATCGGTTGAAAATGCTTAGTATGAACATTTTCGGTGTCTATTGACCGATTTCAACGAAATTCACGGAGAATGTATTTCTCATTGTCCCCCATCTGTTGACCAAATTTCAAATCGGACTACTATATCATATAACTAGCATAGAAATAATTGGTTAAAAAAACCAAATTAATGCAATATTCATGACTGCAAGGGTATTTAATCTTCGGCGAGCCGAAGATAACCGTTTTTTCTTGTTTACAGTTTCTCTTTGTTTACCAGTCAGTAAATGTGAGGTGTTATGGGAATTCTATTACTAAACGAACCCAAAACAAAGCTCCTTTGTATTGTTTAAACAAAGCATTTAGTTATTCGATCTATTTTCGTAAATGTTACCTTTATGATTAATAAGAATAAGTAATGGGAATATGTTCATTATTTATTTGTTAATTTATTAAAATAAATTCAAACCATAACTGTGTGGGGATAAGTAACTTTACTTTAATCAATAAGTCATCCGACTCCATTAATTTTAAGTAAATAAATAAATTAAATCAGAGCAAACTGAACTGACAAATTGAGTGATCAAATGAAGAGAATAACAAAACAGATTGAGACCCACTTGACATACCTATAAGTCCATTTGCTTAGAACCCAATTAGATAAAAACATTTAGACTAGACTGATATTGTTTTCGATCCAACATTAACCCCCTTAAACAACTTGTTGCTCTGGAAGAGTCACATGCTATCCACTATGTTGGATCAGTATACAAATTGATTTGTTTGTGGAATCTGTCAGATAACCTTAAGACCATTTGTGTCTGTTTATTGTGCGCACCCATTATGCATAATTTCAATGTAGCCACTACGACTCTGCCATGAACTGGTGTAGGGGCATGAGGGAGGTGCATTAGGCGACTCGTTCGGTTTGTCGGCTTGTCTCAATGCCGCGCAGCATTTGCTCACTCGCATGGTAATTGGTAAATGGTAAATGGCAATTGGCATGCCGTGCTGGCCAGACAGATGATCCGAGAAGGGGTATGCAGATCGAGAGAGGTGGAGGGGCACGGGATGGTTATGGTTGTGCTGATGGCGATGGCGATGGTGGTACATTGGCCCCTCAGACGTCGAGTGAAATCGTCAACGAGATGGTGTGTAATAAGAAATAAGTGTATGGTAGGGTCTTCAAAGAGACCTGCGACTTTTTATTGTAAATTTTGTTTTGTGTTTTTCTGATTTGTGATTTCATTTTGTGCGAAATCGAAAGTGTCTACGACAAGCAACGACAACAAATTCGGGTTCAATGGGCGCTGGGAAAACAACAATTTTTCAAACAATAAACGAGTTTCAAATTTCTGTGCAGTTCGGCTAAAGTTTTGCCAAGGTTATCGAGTTAATCTCAGAAAAAAAACTTGAACTATTGCAAAACCCCAAACTCATGTGACATGTCTTATGTGCCCTGGGAGTTGCGGGCCTTAGACCTTTTATTGTTTATTCCAACCACGCTCCCTGGGGACCGTAACCAATTACTCAAAAGCCATATCCATTTGCCCACAGCAGCGACAATCACAACAACAACAAAGACGCACTAAAAGGCCTCACCGCAATCGCACCCAAAAAAAAAACTTTCACTTTCTTTAGAAAATTTATTTAATTTTTTTTTTTTACTTTTTATACAATTTTTTCCAGTTGAAATTTTCTTATATTTTTTCGGAGAAATGTGCTAAATACCGAACACAGTTACACGCGGTGACTCGATTATGCAGCTCTTGTTTTAGCTTTTTTTAGCTTTTTTAGTATTTTCTGTTTCTGGTTTTATTTTTTTGTGGCTATTAAGTAACGGTGCAGTCGTCACGCTGCATGCAATGTTAAACTGAACTTTTCTTGTTTTATAATAATTAAGAGTGAAAGAAAATGAAAGTGATTTTCTTTTCTTCTCTTGATGATGCAAACGAGCAACGCATAATTTTCCACTTATGACAACGAAATTAGTCTTCACTATAATTAACAAAATTAGAAAAATACATTTCTTGACATGCACAATAAATTACACTCTACTTTTATCTTCCATATAATTTTTATTTTCTTCTTGGCCTACAAAAACTTGTTAAATTCCAGAAATAAGTGTGGGACACACCCACACGCGCAAATAAATCGCATAACCCGATTAATCGATTCAAGTTTCTTTTTTGTGTGAAGAGAATTACTCACATGGAATCACAAAAATTCACATATCAGGCCAAGTTTATATGCAATATTTCAGTCACGTTCCATTGTAACCAGATTGTTTGCATTTTCAGACTATGATTCTCTTGAATGTGCTCAAAATGTGTGAAACTAGCAGCACGGCCTATATATGTGTGTGTATACTAAGCAGTAGCTAATTAGGTATGCAGATTGGTATAGGTAATACACGATTGGAAGCATAAAGAAGACTGAAAACAAAAGACCAAATGCCAAAGGCGGCTAAAACTAATGAAAGCGCTGCGTAACCAGGCCCAAAAGAAGGCTTGCGTATGCCACACGGAATGACAAACTACAATTGAGTGAGCGAGTAAACAAAACCAATTCATACTGTGCGAAACAGAGAGGCAGATAAATAACGGAATACAACAAAGAGAGAGCGAGAGAGACTGGGCAAGAACGGTAGCTTGAGAATGTCAAACGGTTGTTTTTTTTTTTTTTTCAGCAATGAGGAAAAGTGAAACAGCCGCCAGCCAAAGTTGAGCAATTGACAACTTGAATAGTTGATCAGTTGAGCAATTGTCAACTTGTCGACTGTCCACTGTCGACATGCCGTAAAAGCTGCCTGCAAAAGCTTCGGCTTCAGCAACGGCTTCAGACGGACATCAGTTGCGCATGCGTGATTCGACATGTCGTGGCCAAGTGAAAAGACTTCTTTTTTTTCCCGCACTGGCGAAATGTGTAACACACGCAACAGGTTTAAAATTTTGAGCGTGTTTTAGGTTTGTTTTACTTTTAATGGTTTTTACCTGTTGTCAGCTCACAGAACTTAGCACAATTAACACAGAAACACACTGCGTACACAATGAGAACAACGAAAACACTGTTAACTTTTGGGCTTCTTTAAATTTGGGTTTTGATTTTGGTTTTTGGTTTGTCACTTTTTCTTTCTTTTGTGGCCGCTTCTCTATTTATAAACCACAAGCCGTATTTTGCGAGACTCTCTTTTGGCGATTGGCCTCATTTATTTACATTTCGCTTTGTTTGATTTACATTATTTATTTTTCAATTTTCTCACTGTTTTCATACACTTTTGGCATGCACTGTGAAATATACAAGCGACAAACACTGATTAAAGAAGAGACCCGTTGTTGTTGCTGTTGCTGCTGTTGGTTTTGCTGTTATTATTATTGTTGTTGTTTCTGCCGTCGTAGATTTCACCCGATTGGCTGCCTTTGTCGGTTCACACACGCGCGCGTCGTCTCTTCCGTTCCAACGACAATCCAACTGCTCCACACGAAGCGCAATCAACAACTGAGCGACTGCAACAAAGCCGACGCAGCTTTTGAGTCAAGCTTGCAAGCACCAAACAGCTGACAGAGTCTACGCAAGGCGCAACTGAGAGTGCATGAGCAAGCGACCGCAAGAGAGCGAATTCAAGAGAGCGAACGCAAATGAGCGAGAGCTTTTCTACGCTCATTTAATTAAATTCACAATAGGAGCGTGATGAATTGTTTTTTGGGTTCGCTCCAGCAGTTTTTGACATTAATTAGGCTGATGCTTATCTTGGAACAAGTCCAGAAATATTGTTCTAAAACGGAAATTGTTGAAGCGATTGTTAAATATAAACAAAATTCTGGGAATTAGTGCTCTCGTCACATTATTAATAAAATGTTTTTTTTTAATTTAAAATCACTTTATGAATTTAAGCACAACAAACACATTTTTATGTGTCACTAATTACCGGCTGTAAACAAGAGAATATTAATTTAGCAGCTAATTAAATCGCAATCAAATTAAACTGTCACACATTAAAATAAAATACAAAATAAATTAAGTTCAAATTGATTTCAATGATTTTATTAGAATCTTATATTTCTCTGTTTGTTTTTTGCAAAATAATTAACATTTTAGTATATAAATAAAGCACGATTGGAGCCTATCAGTTAACGCCTGAACTTTGGCACCGACGCTGTTGACAAACAACCACAACATACTTAGTTCTGCGTTGAATAAATCAACAAATAATTATCATCAGATTGTTGGTGATTGATGACGCAATTAATCAGCTGGTGGATTCACTTGACGCGCGCGTTGCCAACGAGTTCTCACTGTAGATGGTGAAGATGTTTCCCGTTAGATCGCTGATATGATTCACAGGTAGTGCCTCTGCCGGTGACTGCTGATTGTCAACAGGTGTCTTTACAGTTTTGTGATAACAGTGCCAGGTAACCTTAACGCCACACCAACAGCAGCAACCTGATCCAACGGATTCCTTGGGCATCGCTGTATCCGCCTTAGCATTCGCAGCCGTATCCGCATCCGCATCCGCATCGGACTTTGGTTGGTGGCAGCAGCAACAGAACAGACGCTGCAACTTCTGCTTTAGCTTTGAGAGACACCGAATGGTTTGGGTGAGGAAAGTGTAGAAAAGGGGATTGAGAGCACTGCTGGTCAGGTTGAGCAGTCCAAAGCTAAAGTAGAGCAGCCAATCGACCGGAGAGGAGAAGGTTCCGTAGAGTCGCAAGATGAGGAATATCCAGGCGGGAAGACGCAATCCCATGAATGCAGCCATCATTAGGATTACCACGTGCACCATGCGGCGATGTCGGGCCACGCGTGCTGCTGCCGCCGGACTCAGGTACTCCGTCTGTTTCTGTGCCGAAGAACGAGTCTGAGATGCAGATGTGGTGGTGACTGTGGAGGTGGATGTGACTGTGGAGGGGGAATATGGTATCATTTTGCTAGCGCTGTGGTCCAACGAGGCAGCCACACTGAAGGCGGTCATCAAGGCGTACGTTGTCTCCGGCTTGCTGAGCAGATACACAAATTGCGGCTTCCCCGGATGATAATGACGGCGTTGCCACAAGCGACGCGCGATTGTGGCATTGAGGAAGACAAAGCCCACAACGCAGGGCAGAAAGATGAGGCTAAGCAAAACCACATTGTAAATGCCAACGACTCCCTGTGTTGGGGAGTTGTTATAAAAATAGAAATGCAAATTATTTAGCTGATAAGATATGAAACACATGTCAACAGCATGTAAAGGCTAGTACGCAGCTCGGAACCCATAAAAAGCCATTGATAAAAAACGGGGAACGGGGAACAGGGAACAGTAGGGCACCAATCTAATCACTTGCCCAGTTCTGCAAACAAAAGCGTAGTAATTTGCGTCTTAATCGCGCTTATCTCGAGCTGCGTACTAACCTTATAACCCCAATACTCAATACTTAATACTTAATACCCACACTCATGCCCATGCACATGCTGGCCAATTGAAGTTCACTGACCACCAGTTCCTCCGTCGGCTGCAAATACACATGTTTGTAATCGGTGATTATAAAAAGCGGCGCGGAGAAAACCACAGAGGTTAAAGAAATGCCACCAATGCAGAGGCCACTGAAGAGCCAACTTGGATTCCAAATAGTAGTCGCAGCACGCCTTATGGCCATGTATCTGTCCAAGGCAATGGCCACCAGAATGAGACTGCTAAACATGATGGTGGCCGTATTGATAAAAGGTACTAAACTGCACATAAAGCGACCCAGGATCTAAAAGTAAATTTATTTTATATTAATCATATGTTAAAGCAATTCCCATACTTACCCACAAGTCCAGATATTTGGCATTGAAGTGCGCCACGTAGGCTGTGGTATAGCTTATGGAGTAGAGCAGATCGCTGCAGGCCAAGGCAATGAGGCAGCAGCGAAAGAAAGGTCTCAACTTGCGTCTGAAGTTCACATACAGGGTGCCTATGTTTCCAACAAAGGAGACAATAGCAAGAATTCCAACAAATACCAAGAAAATACTTCGCTGATTCGTATGAATTTGGCACAAATCCGAAACTAGAATAATCGGATATGGAAGATCGTTCGAAACGTCATTGAAATGGTGCAGTCGTGGCAGAGGCTGCAACGGTGGCAGCGGCAGCGGCAGCAGCGCCATTTAAAGCACAAGCCTAAAAGTATGCAACGATTATTACACCGTGTGCGTTGGGTTCAGCGTTTATTGTTTAACTAAACAACGGGAATACACAACCGTTGAACGTTTAGTTAATAATTATCGACAGGTATCGCAGGCGCTTATCAATCGTCGTTAAGGCCATTATTTAACCGGCTACCTGGTTTGATTGCTATCGGTTGTCCCAAACATTTACGAGCCACGTAGTGTGCGCTTGACGTTCTTCTACCCTGTACAAACAATGTTGAAGGCATTTCAATCCATTTAATTAACACATATTCACACCAGACGTTTTTTAACATGCATTTTCTGCATAGCACATTTTATTGTCCACATTATTTAGTTATTTCAATAGTTTTTTCAAGCTTAAGTCGCCTCAAAAAATACAACGCACGCATGTACATAATCCATATTACTATGTATACATTTATAGCTATTATTAATGTATAATTGGGCTTAGCTAAAATAAATGTAAATGTTGGTATGTAAAAAATTACAAAATTTCATTGTGGTAAACTTAACAGCAAAAGCCTAGCGCTAAATAAAACTTATGAATAACTATATTATAATGTAAAACCAATGCGAGATTTTAAACAATGAACACATACAAAACATATTCGTAAACAATTATGTATAAAAAACATTTAAAGCTAGGTATAGTATGAGAAAGAATAGAAACTCAAAATACTTGGAATTTGCTGGCAAACACAAACACAAACACGCACAAACATGCACACGCACACACACAAGCACACACTCAGTCACACAAACATTCAAGTAGCTACGTTTGCCATACGCATTTAATTATATAGTCTTTTATGCTTAGCGCAAAAACCCGCATAGTCATATATATATAAATATATATATCGATACATATATATGTTGTATAATATGGTATTGCATATAGTTTAGTTTTAAATTTAGTTGAGTGGATTAGGTAGCTTTACAACGACGGATAGTTTTTGCTTTGACAACGCAGCACATTGCGCATACGTCTAGTGGTACGCAAGCATTGCGCATACGCCTAGTAGTACTCAGGCTGCTCCTGCGACTCCAAGTCCACGCATTGGCTGCCCATGTGCACCGTTAGCGTCTGATACGGCAACGGCTTTCCCATGCTCAGATTGGCGGTCACATAGATCAAATAACTGTCGCCAGGTGTTAAACTCATTATGGTTTCCATTTCGAGTTTACCGCTGGCACTGGAATAAAACTCAAGTTAATTAATAGGTTCTCTGTAGTCGAACTGAGTACTCACTTGGACTGCTTGTCGCGACAGCGTATAAACTTGAAGTTCTTGTGCTGCATTACTCGCTGTGCCCCAAAGTCCATGCAGTAGTTGGTGTAGTCAACGCCGCTGCGCTGTGGCAGATTGAACACGATGACACAGTAGCTGTTCGAATAGTGGAACAAATACAAAGAAATGTTAGTTTTGAAACTTAACTTGAATTTATAACCCTTTAACTCGCTAATCGTGTGTGTTGCTTTAGTTTCTACTCTCTAAAATTCTTTTAATGTGAATGGCTGTAGTTTTTATGGTTACTATAAAATTGATCTTCATTTTATTTTCTCTCTAAACTTTAAGCACATCTCCTTTGCTACTGTCCTGCTTTAGAGCAAACAATGCTAAGATGTCTAGGTGCACCGCAAAGTCGCTCTATAAAGAGGCATCAGAGCGCTCACCACGAGACCTACTGATGTTCGCTAAACGCTCCCTAATACTCCTGGACTTCTAGCTTGAATAACCTCCGCGCCCGGAAGTAAGGGCCGTATACAGCCTATGTACAGTACCCGCGAGGCTGGCTTAACCTAACCTATAATAAGCTTCAAGCGGAAATTGTATAGAGATTACATTTTTGAAGACTTCAACTACATTTTCTGAGATTCGAATATGTAGTTGACGAACAGTAATTACTACGAACAAATTATTTTTTTTCCCCTTTTAAGACATAGTCACATAGGTTTATGAATCTCCTATGAAAAATATCAGCTAAAGAAACAATTCTCAAGAAATTAGTTTCGTAAATTGGAAAGTGTTAATTTATATTTTTATATTATATAAAATTGATAGCAATACTCGAATCAAATATAGATCGAACTAGATACCTATTTAATATTCTTCTCAAGCAAATCAGTGATCATACATTCAATACCCTATCTTGAGGTCTTCAAACCTTTTGTGGCACACGAAGAACCGAGTTCACTTAGTTGCTAATAACACTCGACTAATGATTTACCTGAGAGCACGTTCATCTGGCGAGCTGTTCCAGGCGATGGTGGTACTCGTGCATCGCGTTCGAACATCGAAAACGGTTATGTTTTCGGGCAGTTCCGGTAAATCTCGGAAGAGTCGCTCGCTGCTCAGCGCCAACTGTAAATTGAATAAAAGTCTTATACAGTTGATCGATCAGCTTTGATTTGAAACTTACTCGAACTTTTTGCGCTCTTAGAGCCTCGTCCTCGTTGTTGGGCTCAAAACGCATGAGATAACGTTGACCTGGCTTAATGCCCTCCTGTTTTATGTAGGTGGGCAAATAGATGTTACCAACTTTGGCCACAATCTCGTGATGACGCAGCAGCTTCACACGTATCTCGCTGCCGGCACAGGGCAGCAGCAGGTACCGCATAAAGCGTGGAGGGGGCGTGGTCGCCGGCACCTTGAAGCTATACACCTGCACGCCATGCAATCCTCCAATCTTGAGCAGAGAAAGCGCCTGTTCCCGTAACGCTGTTGGATGTGTGCGATTGAAATGCACCTGGCTGCTGGCCAACTGTAGAGTCAGGTTCTGGAGACGTTGATGGACTCCAAAGAGTTGTAGTCTATAGCTACTGTTTGGCTGCAATCCTCGTAGCTGCTGCTGGGTCCTTGCTCCGGTGCACACAATGTGCAGATTATGTCTCGGATTGAGATGACGAGCCCTCTTAGGTGCCCGGGACCAGACCAAATCAAAAAGATTACTAGCTCCCGAACAGTGACCAGAAGCGGTACGAGAATGTGTCTGCTGTTGTCGTGTGTAGGCGTAGATTGCCTCACAGAAAGTAGTAAAGTCATTACTAGAGCCAATGGTAGAGGAACCCACACGTTGGATCACCAAACAGTAGTGCATCGCATGGTAGTCAAATTTGCTACAGGAATTGAATAAGAAAAGCAAGGAAGTCGTGGATTTAGACAATTTAACTATGAAAACTTCTGGTAAAATAATAATAATAATAATTAATAGCTCCGTCGACTCTCGTTATTTCGAAATTCTAAGGAAATATTTGAAATATTAAATGGTTTGAAATTTTTGAGAGAAATTAAATAAAGTTTCGAAGGGTTATCAATGGTTTTATTTAACTACTGATATTTTCCATATTCGTAATGTATGTTCACACTAGTTAATCTTTGAAAAGAACTCAAACTAGTGTGCTTCGAGGCACATTGCCGCTGCTCAGATTTTTCAAAAACTTGGAATGGGAAATGGAGGCGTGGCAGTCCAAAATTTTAAATGGCAATGCATTTACACTGTCGCTAGGAACCTCCATACCAAAATTGGTGATCTTGGGTGCAATAGTTAGTGAGATATTCGCCGAAAACACCGATTTTTTCCGAGGTGTGTCTAGTTTTTTGCTCATTGTGGGCGAATGGGGCGTGGCATCGAAAAAAGACTCTTGTATTGACTGAGTAAATATGTGATCGATTGACACCAAGCTCGAACTTGTAGCTCTTACCATCTCTGAAATCTGTTTGTTCATACGGACGGACGGACGAACATGGCTATATCGACTCGGCTTGTGATGCTGATCAAGAATATAAATACTGTACTTGCAACAGTTCGATGAATTGATAAACTATTCTATTAAGCAGAAAATAAGCTAAAATATCTAATCCATTAACTGCTAAAATGTTGTTAGTCAGACAGTTAACTGTTCTGCTGCTACCAACAAATGTCTAAGTATTAATCCAACTCACCTAGGCTCCCACTTGACGATCAGCTGACGCTTTCGCACTCGGTTCTGGGTGCGAATGGCGATGCGGTGTGTGTGATTGAGCAGCGGCCACGAGTGATGTGGATGCTTTGCTTGTGCCTCCACTTTGAGGGCCCCGCCTTGTCGTGCCTGGACGAAGAGATCGTATTGACCGCGTAGGGCGCAGGGGAGGATCAGTCGGCCCATGGCGATGCCGGGGCCCTTGACTGGCGAGGCCAGGCGCATGATGTTCGCTGTGGACATGCAAATGAAGATGTTTAAGGTGTTGCCACTGCAGTGTAAAAGGGGGCGTGCCAAGGGGCCAGCGTACCTGTTTGATTGTAGTAAAGCTGACGTGCCACAGGGCAATGAGAACAGAATCATCAGCGGCGTTGAGTTGTTTAATTTCAAAACAAATCTGCAAAAAGGAAACAAAACAAGTTGATGAGTGAATGATGGGGGGCATGGGAGGGGCAGTGCTGTGGAAGTGGGCCGAAGTTGACGCCCTTTGTCAAAAATCATGACACTAAATTATCACACACAATTTGTTTTGTCGCTGTCCAAGTCCAAATCCAAATCCCAGTCGAGTCCAGGGTGAGTCAGCGCCTTTGGCAGCTGAATGCACTTAAAGATTATGTTCAAGTGTGGAACTGATTTCCACTTCCTTCAGCTTGTGCTGCTTCGTCTGCTCTGCTTTCAGCTGTGCACTACTAAAAACTAGTACTATGTAGTAATAATTTACTGGTAGATACATTAACTTTAAGTAGTAACAAAAAAACATTGAACAGTTTTTAAGTTGACATAATTGTGTATTAAGTCATTGAAGACATTTATTTGCATATCATAAATCATAATGCTCAGAAATGTCCACTGAAAACACGTTTAGTTGCGGTCTTAAAGTGGTCTTATATTTTAACAAAGCAGATTCTTCAATCTAGAATACTTTTTACAGTGTATTGTATCTTTGTGAAGAAGCCAAGTGCCGCTCAAGAGTTTCGTTTTGTTTTGTAATTAAATGCGAAATTTACGATCAATTTTTTCTAATGACAAAAGCCAAGACAAATGTTATGCCGCACACAACACACACACACAACACACACACCCACATACATGCAACTGTAAGTGTGTGTGTGTGTGTGACGGAAGCGCCGGCAGCCCCATTGCAGTAAAGTGACTCATTGACTTGGCTTATGGCCGCCATCTCAAGTTTTATGACCGGCCACTTCCGGCCAGCGCCATTTGCCAAGGGAGCTACCCCGCCGCATGCCACATGCCCCTACTCATGTTGTGACATGCAACACCCCCGCAGCAGCCAGACGAATTTGGCAGCATACCGCCAAAAGGTTTCCAACAGTTTGATGGAGTGTTTTAATGCATTTGCCATTGTTGGCGGCCATTTTCCGTTGGCGCCGCAGCGACTGCACAAATATTTATATTTGCTTTAATTTAAGCCTCGCATGTTGCAGTTGCAAGTTGCAAGCTTCATTGTTGTCATTGCACCCGTGCTGTAATGCTGTTTTTGTTGTTGTTATTGTTGCTATTATTGCCTGCCTGATGACAGCAGTCAATTATAACAAGGCAAACATCATGTGGCAACTGGCTATTGGTTCTACTTGGCCGACACGAAATGCGCTACAAAATCTAAAAGAACTTTGAGAAAATATTTTAGTGAATAAAAGAAAATGTATATAACTCCAACATTTAATTATTTGATAGCTAATAGAAGCTCAGCTGATGCTCAGCTCAGCTACAAATTATATTTAAGTCAAATAATCTGAATATAAAATCGTTTTAATAAGATAATATACTACAGTGGAAATCTAAAGAAAGAAACTTTATAACTAACTTTATAATAAACAAAAAAAATAAATTAAAAAATTAATAAAGACTGTTTTCAATAAAACTATTAAATTGAATGCCAACTACACTAGACCCTAGACTATTTGGTCCCCAATGCTTGAAGTAACAGAGCAAACAATTGCAGTGAAAGCTCTACTCGCGGACAGCTGCCTCTGGCAAAATCCGATTTCTTAGGCGGACACAAGGGAGATGTCCGCCTAAGAAATAGGATTTTGTATGAGGCAGCTGTCCGCGCGTAGAGCTTTCACGGACACAAGGGAGATGTCCGCCTAAGAGATCGGATTTTGTGAGGCAGCTGTCCGCGCGTAGAGCTTTCACGGACACAAGGGAGATGTCCGCCTAAAAGAGCGGATTTTGTATGAAAATCATGTTAAAATCTATAAAATTCGTCCGGCTAACGGAAGTCCGCGAGTAGAGCTTTCACTGCAAAAATACTGGAAAGACTGGAACAGTGGCTGACCGTCCAAGGAAGCTTTTACTGTAATAGCAAACAAATCAAGGCAGCTATAAGCAATGAAAACTATCAAATAATTAAAATATTAAAAACAAAAATTTATTTATGAATATGTTTAAAATATATTTTAAATAATTTTTAAAATAGTATTTGGGTACACAGTCAAGTAGCGAACACCATTTACTCTAGCAATTAAGTTGATACCCTTAGTTTATAAACCTTAAACTTGAACAGTACACAAATATATAAAGTCACGCTCCTACACGCTAATCAAAACTTTAAATAATAAGCAAATAAATTAATAATAATTAGGCGTTCCCTATGCTAAAATACCCGCTCGTCGTAGGGTGCAAACAAGCAGAGACAGCCACCCGACTAAACCAATAGGCTACCATGCGAGTAGTTACCTCAGTTGCTCGATCATCCTACAACGAGGCATACACGTGAAATGGAGCAGAAGTGGGTAATACTGTTCCTAATCCTGCTGCCATTTGGCAGCTATGGAATAGTGAATCCAGCGAATGAATCGGCTAATATGGTTATATACATGTTGCCGGCCAAGGATGTGGGACCACATGCATGGAAAGTGGGCGTGGACTGTCTGGACAGCTTTGCCCAACTCTTCTTCTTTCGCAATCCCCAGGAACGCTTTACACGTGCCTACAACCTGATGACAACCAATGTCTTTAATATGTCGCTACCCGCGGCTCTAATACAAAATGGTTTCAGTAAGCGCATTAACGAGGCTATTAGCGTGCCAGGAGACCATACGGAAAGAGATTTCTATCAAATTCGAGTCATATCCGATAGGTTGGCGACTTCGAAATCCTTTGGAGAATTGCTGCTGGCGGATAACTACGTCATTGTTGTGGATAGCGTGGAACGCTTGCACAAAATCATGTTAAAATACGTGAGCAAAAGTAAGTCCTGGAATCCTGGTGCCCGCTTCGTGGTGCTCTACCACAATGCCACGTTGCGAGACAAACCCTGGACGGTGGCCAACGAAATCTTCAACGATCTAATGAAAAACTTCTATGTCCACCGTGTGGCTCTTCTCTATGCAAACGCCTCCACGGACTATAATATTCTGGTCAACGACTACTACAGCAATATCGATTGTCGCATCCTCAGCGTTCAGAGCGTAGGTCAGTGTCAGAATGGAGCGCTATATCCATCAGCTCATGCCGTGCAGGTGGCCATGTTGGACTACATTAATGGCTTCAGTCTCAACAATTGCACGCTGAACGTATGTGCATCCATTGCGGCTCCCTTTGTGGAGGAGGACTGTGTGGTGGGACTCGAGATGAGAATCCTCGGATTCATGCGCAATCGATTGCACTTTGAGGTAACCCACAATATTTAAATCACTACCCATTATTAAGTCGATCTCTTGGCTAACCAACACGTAGACAGCGTGCCTTATAATCTTGTAGTCTGATTTTGATTTAGAAAATTTGGTTAACAATGTAAAAACTTGTGTGCAACTTGTGTTAGTCTACTAATGATTGCTAAATAAACGGATAAGTTTAATTAATTTATATCAAGGCTTATTTTTTGCCAACTTTTCCATAGATGTTATGATTCGTTAGTTTGATATGATTGTACAATTGGAAACGTATCTAAGAAGTTTCTTTAAAATATAGTATTATTGGGACACCTCAATCACTATTCATTATTTCCATATAAGCATGCTTTTTAGACCCCGTACTTATAAATAGTAGAGGGGCCTGTTAAGTTTGTCAGTAGCGAAATCTAAGTAACAGACAAAAGAAGACAGAGCCCATAAGGTATATAAATTTTTGATAAGCTTTAACAGCTGAGTTGGTATAGCAATGTCATTCTGTCCATCTGACCGTCCGTCTGTAACAACACCTGGATCTTCGAGACTATGACAGCTAGATCCACTAAATTTGGAATGAAAGTCCGTCTATATGTCAGGCAGATCAAGTTAATTTCAATTTGGTGCCATACCACCAACCGCCCCCAAATGTACAGATTTTATGCATGGTGCAATTGTTACTATTCTTACCAAGTTTGACGGGAGCAGACAACCATTGCTCATAGTACCCATTGGACAAATCAGAATAAAGCCATGTTGTATTAGCTGGGCGATCCTCAATAAGTTGGGTTCAGATCCGACTACTATGTATATCCATAGCAGAAATCGGTCTAGAACTACTTATTTAACAGGAAAATGTTTACTAGAATCAGTAAGAGGTCTTTTATCGACAACTTTATCTAACACTATCGACATGAAGAATATTCTTATAAGGGTATAAAAAAAATTCGGTTGGTTAATTTATAATGTCTGCAGAGATCATTTAGTTCTTACAGTTCATTGTTCGGACTGTGGGACATTGGTACTTATAAACCAACAAAACTTTATGCTGATCAATTACATATATAGGGTCGACTCTATAGGAGCGGAGATGTCTCCTACTGTCAGTTACATAATCTCCAATGTTTACTCTTTCACTTCACTCGATTCACAGCTCGTTTACTTTTCTCATCTTCCTTCTACAGACTAATCAAACCTGCAGTCGCGAGAATCGTGGGGAAGTGGACGAAGATGGCCAATGGAATGGTCTATTAGCCAAGCTAGCTAAGGGTGAATGCGACTTCATAATGGGCGGTTACTTTCCGGACAATGAAGTCTTCGTGGATTTCTGGGGATCGGATTGTTACCTCCAGGACGCTCACACCTGGTTCATTAAAAGCGCTGATCCGCGTCCCCCTTGGATTGCCATGGTGAGCATCTTTGCTCTAAGCACTTGGGTTAGTTTTCTGCTGGTGCTTTTGCTGAGCTGGCTCGTGTGGTATGCGCTGGTGAAGATTCTGCCGGAACCCAATTACTTCCAACAACTCAGTCTGACGGCTATCAATGCTATGGCGGTGACGATAGGAGTTGCTGTACAGGAACGACCCATTTGTGAGACTACACGATTGTACTTTTATAGCTTTGACACTGTATGGCATCAACGTGGTGGCCACCTACTCCTCCAAAATGATAGCAACCTTTCAGTTTCCGGGCTATCTGCATCAGTTGGACGATCTGGATGAAGTGGTTGAGGCGGGAATTCCATTTGGTGGCATGGAGGAGAGTCGCGATTGGTTTGAAAACGATCAGGACATGTGGATACACGATGCATACAATTCTAGCGCGAGTTTTCAGCCACGATCCGACAACTTGGCCGATGTTAACGAAGGATTACGCTGCATTCTGAGTAGCCGCATGTACGTGCTGCAGAACCGTTATGCGGATGAGATTTATGGCTTCCCCCAAAACGTTTTCACCAGCCCACTACAAATGATTATGAAGGCTGGCTTTCCCTTCAACTACGAAATGAACATGCTCATCCGATACATGCGTGACGTCGGCATTATTCAAAAGATCGACTCGGACTTTCGATACAACAACACGTATATCAATCGTATTGCCAAAATGCGACCAAACTTTGCGAAGAAAGCTATTGTCCTGACCACAGAGCATGTCAAGGGTGCTCTGGGTGTCCTCATCGTGGGTATCTGCGGTGCCTCTCTGGCATTCATCGGCGAGATACTCTACGGCTACGGACTTGGCTGCAGGCGCTTCAGACGCAGGCGGCGCCGAGCTAGCAAGTGGCGCAAGGAACGACGGCAAGTCCAAAGGGCAATGGCTCCGGTTGTGCGTTTTACGCCCGTAAAGAGACGCAAAGTGTTATAAGCATACGGGTTACTATCGAGACCGTGGACTGTTTGCTGCCCAACCCTCGAAAAGAGTTTGATTAATAGACCTCAGAGAAATGTAAAATAAATGTTAGAAAGGGATGGATTATTGTGAATCCTCCCTTTCATGGCATAACTAAATATATTAAGAGCTCAAATAATTATGTAGACAGTCAGTCATGTACCTATTTTACTATTATATCCATTATGTCTATTTGCTAGAAAGAAGTAAGTGATAAAAGATACGATTTTTCCGATGTGTCCTATTTAAATTATCCGCTTTCATCATTTCTTATTCAGTTACTGCTCTTTCTAAACGGCTAGATTTGTATAGCTCTCAACAGCTTTTAAATTCCACTTAATTCAGTTAAAAACTAGTAAGAAAGGCTACAGTCGAGCGAGCCGACCGTAGAAGACCACATCGACTCGTTTGTTGATGCTGATCAAGAATATATATACTTCATGGGGTCGGAAACGCTTCCTTCTGCCTGTTACGCACATTTCGCTTCTGACAAACCTAATAGACCACTCTCTTTTTTAGAGTACGGGGTCTAATAAATAAAAAAATATGATAAAATTCCCAATGCCGTTCCAAGTTTTAGATGCACTTCAATCAATAGTTTTTGTCATTTATATGAGAGTTTGTTGGTTTTGCGCACTTTTCAATAGTTTAGAAAATTTAAAAAATCCTCAAATTGGTTTGGAAAAGGCTGATTTGGCAGCACTGTGACGTGCAAACAAACAAACCAACTAACCAAGTAGTTCAAACCATAAAAATTGACTCAATTCACATAAATTTGCAATTGAGGGAAGGCAGCGACAGCGACAACATCAATGCGGAGTCATTGTGGTAGTTGTTGTTGTGGTTGTAGTTGTTGTTGTGGTTGTTGTTGTTGTGGTTGTTGTTGTTGTTGTTGTTGTTGCTGTCGTTGTTGTCTTCCTCGTTTGTTGATTTGCTTGCTTGGCTTGAATGTCTGGTCGCGTCTGGTAGTTGTAGTTTTCACGCGAAATACTTAAAATCAGCGACAAAATTCTATTTTTGCAACTTTCAAAAGCGACGGCATAAAAACAAGCAGACAGTCGGGCAGTCAGTTGGTCTGGTCTCCATTTCCATCCCCAACTCCAACTCCATCTCCATTTCCACTTGCATCTCCATCTTCATTTCCATCCAGTAACTCCCTCTTCAATTCTCTATATCGCCTTTTTTCCTCCTTGCACAAATTGACAATCAGCGTTGAATGAACAGTTTTCCTGCATTGTCACACAAAATGCAAAGAGCAAGTTGGCAAAACACAGCTAGAGATATGGCAAATGGCTAGAAAAACTAACTGGCTCACATAATATGGTTATAAGTAGCATATTTACCGACTCTTTGCAAATCGAAATCTGTACAAACTTTGGGTATTTGTTGCACAAATAAAAGATGTAAAAACTTTACTGCTTCAACAATTTAAATATCAACTCAAAGAGATTAGAATTGAGCACAGTAAAAAATGCTGAATAACAAAAGAATTGTAAACTAAAAATAGAAATCTCTTTGAATGAGCTAATGAGTAAAAATTGTAAAACGTTTGATTCTTTAATCAATACTTATTGAAGGGCCGAAAAGTCTACCTCATATATTGAATCTGTTTACTTGATTTTATGTAATTTATATAAATTGTTATCTTTACATTCTAAAAAAAATAATATAAGCACAAAAAAATGTAAAAAAAAAAAAAAAAAACCAAATATAAAATAAAATAGATTTGATTTATTACTTTAATGTACGTTTTTACATACATATATATACATACATACATACATATTTTATAAACTTTGTCACGTCACCATAACTAGGAAGCTACTGGAGCTATCGTTATCCAATTCATACACTGTTCAGTTTTATATCGGCTACCTGAACCAAACTCACACACTGTATTACAATTATATTCTGATTCTGTACAATCTCACCAAAGTCAGACAACTGATCAGACAACCGTATAGTCCCCATTTGTATGAGACAAATGTTGTGTTAATTGAGCGATTTCAACAAACTTCATAAAATTTGTATTGTCATGTTTATACACATCCTCACTTAACTTGGTCTTGGTAAGAAAATTAAGTCGTGAAGCTTCCCTAGACGAAAACAGTCAACAGTTCATGATAAGTAGGGAAAAGCACGCACTTATATGAGTTCGGGGTCTTTAACAGTCAGCTGTTTCTATTGTAGCCTCTTTAACAAGTTTTTTATACATTTTGTAGGATTCTCAAATGTTTTCCAAAGAAATACATTACATTAACATTAACCTTAATATTAACTTTTATTCATCCCATGAATGAATGCTTCCATAAGTTTGTTAAAATATTTATATCGTGAGCAAAGACATATTTATAAAATTACTAGCAAAAGTTTTGACAAAATAAAACCAAATAAAAGGCTTTTGCTTAATCGTAATCTGTTGTTGACAACAAACAAAACCTGCAATTAACATTAGTGTAATTATTCGGTCTAATATTCACACCCAATTAGTCACTGATCTCAAAGAGTATCAAAGATAATTGTTTATATCTGCAGTTGATTCAATTTGCTTTTCTTATGTAATTGATTCTAATATTTATTTAGCGCGCAAACATTGAATGAAACATTCACATTCGCATTCACTCGATTACTCACGAAGCACTCACAAAATGGGCACAGTGCGCACTTAGTGAATGCACTTTAATGTCGCTGTGTGTGTCGCTCTGTGTGTGTCTGTAAGGGACTGTGTGTGTGTGTGTGTGTTTGTTGATTTGCTTTTTGGTGAAATTTTAGACTATTGAACTATGGCGTTTGAGCAACGTCTGATGGGTGACTAAGCGACACTGGGAAGTCTGTGTGTCTGTCTGTCTGGCAGTCCCTCGGTCTGTCTGTCCCTCTGTCTGTCTCTCCGTCTGCCTATCTAACCGACGCCCAAGTGTCTGTCTGGTGCGCATTCTATTCACACTCAGTCAGTCGCATGTGGCTGCTACAGTTGCAGTTGCAGTTGCAGTGACAAGTCTGTGCGTCGTGTCTAAAAATATCAACTTTGGGTATAAGTTTATTTAGTGCCAATGCTGAAAGTCGTCAACGTTTTGCCGAAGGTCTGCGCACTTTCAGGCGAAAAATTATGCTGCGCATTTTATGGCCAAAAAATGTTTATTGCTCTCTTGTTGTTGTTTTTATTGTGGCTTCTTTGATACGCGCTACAAATAAATAGTTTCACGCCATAAAGCAGCACACTGTGAGGGAGTAGTTTTACCCCTAACTGGCTCTCTCTTTCGCACCCTCTCACTCTGCCACTCTAGTGCAATAAAAGTTGTTTACAACATTTCAGCCTGCGGCGCACATAAAAATGCACCAACAATAACAACACATTAACAAGATTTTGTAGTTTGTTTTGATTTTCGGGCCATTGGCCAAATACGTGTATGCCACAGGTGGTGCAGTGGTGCGAAGCGTCTGAATGGCCCAGTCCCGCATCCAATGCCAAAAACGAATACGTACACGACTGCGAATACGAATTCCAGTTTCAACTCGTGGAGAAGGATATGGAGGGAAGGGGAAACAGCAGCGATTAAGTCATAAAATAAATATTTATGATTGGTTTGCGCTGAGAATAAAGTCGAGTTGTTCCTTGATTGGTTGCAGTTTGCCATTTGTAGTTCTCATTTAGCGGCAAAGGAGCTGTGTCCTGTCTGCCATTTAGAGGCATGAGCAGAAGAACACTCGCACTCACACTCACACTCACACTCACCACAGTCCAGTTAACAGTGCGTGCAAACATCTGCAGATTGCTTAATTCTAGCAAAACTCTTAATGACTGAACGCCTCATAAATGTTGTGCTCACAATTCGCTCCTTTTCACACGCTTCACACACACACACACACATACACAGAGAGCAACTCGAGAGGTACAAGCACACAAACACATCGTGAACATGCATGCACCGAAAGGCACAGTTGAGACACAAGAGGTGCTGCCGTCGTGCAATTGGAGCACTCGCTTGTCCACTGGTCGCGCGACACTTCTTAAGACTACACTGATAAAATAGAGGTATGCATAAGAAAGACGAGCGAGCAGACTGTAAAAGACCCCGTACTTTAGCGTTCATTTTCAGGAATTATATGCATATAGTCTATAGTTGTCCGGTACGGATCAAACTTGGTGAGGATAGTTACCGTACATGTACTGTGTGCTCTTATAGTTTCAAAACTGTAGTGTAATGAAAATTGTTTTTTTACAATTTGAGGGGGCGATGGACTTTCAAATTTAGTGGCTCTAGCTCTAGTAGTTGAAAACGGGGTTCATGCGGACGGACGGACAGACAAACTGACAGACGAACTTCGCTATATCGACTCGGCTGATTAAGAATATATGTATATACTTTATAGGGTCGAAAAAGCTTCCTTAAGACAAACTTAATAGACCCCTCTACTATTTCTGAGTATGGGGTCTAAAATAATAGTATTTAAAAATACAGGCTCCCACAGTAATAAGTGTTTATAAGAAATTAAAATATATTCATGGGATTTTCATCTTAATTTATTCTTTTTTGTCAGTGTATCTACGGCTGCAAGAAGAGCAGAAACATTTGTTTAAGTGTTTGACATTCTATGCCAGACTGATCAGAGTTATATGAGCAGCACAAAAGACATTGTCGAAGCCGAAGCCAAAACCAAAGTGGCAACAACAAAAGGGCTCGCACGTTCTTTTGGGCTAAATAAAAGTAAAAATTTAAAGCAGGATATGCAAACTGAGCCATATCGAACGCTTTATGCACTAACCCAACAGCAAAAGTTTAGATTTGAAGTGGAAATGTAAATTGATAGAATAAAACTCTTTTGAGTTTCTTCCAAAAAAGTGTATGCCTCCAAAAGCTATTTACTTGCCAGGTCCAACTTACCACTGAAATGAACCAAGTTGAAACCAAAGTAGAGCTCAGATTAGGCAGTGTAGCATAAGCGTTTACAGGCAGCGTAAACTCCCTTTGATAGTTGTAAAGTGTCTGTCTCAGCCAGCCTACCCCAAATAACTTTCAGTGTATATTAAATTCAGAAAACAAAATGCCTGCCAGGCGCGCGAGCTAAGCGAAAACGTGACGGTATTTCTTGACCCAAGCCCAAAGAAGGCAGCAGCAACAACAAAAACAAAGAAAAAAGAAACAACAGTTCTAGAACAACAATAAGAAGAGGCAGAGAAAAAAACGTTGCTCATACGCCACGTGCAACGCGGTCGCAGCTGTCGGCCTAGCAAAAACACAAACACTAACAAAGCACACACATTTAAACAAATATGGGATAAAGAAAGTGTAGGAGAAGAGGAAAAAGCACTCACACATACACACTACACACACACACACATTGCAAATATTTATGGGAACTGTAAAAATCTGGCGCTGGTTTTTTTGTGTTTGGCCAGCCACACGTCGTGGTTATAAATTATTTTTGTTGGTTTCTTTTGCTCAAACCATCTGAGAATGGCGCCCAATTTGATGCCATGCCCCGCGTGTCACCACGTGACTCCCGTGACTCCCCGTGACACCCTGTCACACACTCTGCCATCTTAGTCCTGCTGGCTTTACTATATTTGTTATGGCTTGTGTGGGTCACTAATTTGATTTGTGTGACAGACGGCGTCGCCAGCGCACTTAGGCGCATTACTCAGATTAGAAGACGGCCGGACGGGGAGTAGGAAGGACTCTGACTGCAGGGTATATAGAAATTTGGGTATTTTACTCACCGTTTCTTTTGGCGCTGCTCGAGTGCAATGTGAACTGGTACGTCCACATACAGATCCTCGACGTCATCGATGCTGTTCAACATTTTCTCATAGGCCAAGCGCTGTGGACAACTGGACGGCAGGACATGCGAGTCTAGTGAGGACTCTAGCGTTTGTTGAACCACCCGATTGCTGGCTAAGGGAAAATGGGAAATCTCCGCTCGCAGCCCTGCCAAGCAGAACAGCAATAGCAGCATCAGAGTAACTGCAGGGTATTCTGGCTGCTTGGCCAAACGCTGCCGTCGCATTTTAATTGTTTATATTGCTGATCCTTTTATGCACTTTTATTTCACTTTGATTTAACTAGAAGAGTTTAATTAATATAAGCTTGACTTATTTAGCATCAGGTGTGTCTACCAGTTCCAAAATGAGACACTTCACAGCAAGCTCACAATTGGTCAAAACACCTGTTTCCCAGATGTTTCAAGTTACCTGGTGGCTGGTGTTGAAATGTGAACAAATCTTTCAAAAAATGCTCATTTAAGCAGTTTTTGAAACATTCGCATTTGTTTAAGCATTTATTATAAATTAATTTAAGTAATTAACTCCAAGTTGCTTTTAACAAAACCAATCGATCATATTTGTTCCCCAAATCATTATCCTTATACTCGATTCATCAGCTTATTTCGCAGCAATTGTTTTATTCCATCATTAATCCTCCATCGACTGCCGGGTTTTCGTCATCCCCCAACAACTCCAGCTCCAAGCACATCTCCACCCCCTTCGCGACTCTGCCTTCTTCTCTTTGGTCTCCCCTTCGTCTACTTCTCTGCACAATTAAGGCCTGTCAAACCTTTGACACACGTCGCTGTTGCTGTTGCTTTTTGTTGTTTCTGTTGTTGCCTGTGACAACTTCTTTAGCTGCCCGAATATCGGCAAAAAGAAATTATTTTTGGCAGCGAACTGCGGCGGCTTTTAAAGTCTTTTCTTTTCGTTTTTTCTCTTTTCCTTTCTGTTCTTTGGGATTTCTGATTTTTTTTTTTTTCTCTTGTGTTTTGTTTTGTTTGCTGTGGGGCAGCCAATTAATTTTGGCTGCAGTGAATCGATTCTTGGAACTGTTAGATTTGCTAATTGCGGGCCACACGCCCCCTTCACACACACACACACACAAAGGCACACACACGGGCAGGGGCAATTAAAGTTCTGCGAATTTGCGTGCGCTGTAGCAATTGGGCAACGCTGTCAAAAGGGAGGCTGGTCCAAGGCAAGGGGTTGCCACCTGTTGTTGCCATGCTGAGCAATTAACGATGCACGCCTACCACAACCACACACGCACACACACACACACACGTACACCCACGCGTATCTAAAGCACACACTCACTTGCTAAATTTTGTTGCTTGTAACTTTTTTGCGCGCATTGTTTGCACTGCTTTTGTCTTTCACCGTTAGCTAACGGTATTCGTATTTTCGAACGGTATTTCGCGAGGTTTTGCTTTTGCTTTTGCTTCTGGCTACAGCAGGAGGAACTGCACACACTCGTATGTAGATAAACAGAAGCACAGGGAGGCACGCGCGTAGGTCGGAAGCTGAAGCTGCTGCTTCCGTCTGCCTTGACGAGCAAACACAAAATGAGAGTCGTGCGCAAAGCAAACGAAATCCCGAGGGCAGCAAGCGCCAACTGCGCTGCCAACGTCAACAGAGAGCAAGCAGCGGACAGCAAACAGCTACCAGCGAGCGGCGACTGCGGCTATGCTCACGAAGATGCCGCCCCAAAAAATACGAAGACGATTGCCGAAGTCCAAGCTGCGCTGACAGCAAACACACATGTGCATATGCTTTCTGTGAGTGTGTGTGTGTGTGTGTGGGACAGTATATATGTACATATGTGTGTTTATATATAGCTTTTTATACTTTTTCTCTTTGGCTTAATTAATGTGCCTGCCTGCTTCAGGGCTGCTCCATTGATGAGGCTGCTGCCAGCTTCGACTCATTCTCCTTCCCTTGCGCTCGCTCGCTCTCACTCATTCTATCGTTGACTCTCCTGCGCCACCATCTCCCATTCCCATTCCATTCAGTTTGTGCCTTGTTGCCTATTCCTGTGTTTTGTCGCGCCAACAATTTTCGATTTTTGAATTTCGTTTTCATTAAAAGCCAAGCAGCAAGAACAAGAAGTTTAACATAAACTGCGTTTGTTTTATGTGCGGCACGTGACTTTCAGTGCAAAAAACCGAGCGCCACTGAGCCGCAACCGCTTCGCGCTCTCTTCGTTCCACTCTGCTCACCATTTTCCCCTCTCCGCATGTAATCCGATATTGCACCCACAAACACACGGTAGATAAACATTTGATTCAGATCCACATCCAGATTCAGATTCAGATTCTGATACTCACTTGCGCTGAGCCGCCGCCTTGTCCACGCCTGTTGCTCTTGCTTGCATCTGAGATCACAATACCAACGTGTTAACAGATCGCAGATTGCAGATGACAGTCCGTGTCCATGTAAAGTTTCGTTTTCCTTTCATTTTTTAAGCTAGTAAAAATTAGAGCACTAGAGTTCCCCTTTTTAGATCACTTTGATTCAAATAGTTTTTTTGTATTTTTAGTTTCATCTTTTTATATTTCTTTAATTCATATTTCTTATAGTTATTTACAAACACAAACCATTACCGATGTCATTTTAATCAAGAGAATTGAAAGGAGATTATAAATTGGCAATACAGTAAAAAGAGTTCCTTAGCTCCAAAATTTTTTAAGATTTATTTACACTGAACCCACAAAACATGTAATTCCCGGAGACTTTTGTCGTATCATTTACATAAACACTTACTTTCAACATACTTGTTAAACTATTACTAAACAAGAAACAAATTAACGGAAACAAGAAAAACAAGAAAAAGAAAAAATCTTTGGCTCGCCGAAGATTAAATACCCTTGCAGTCATGAATATTGCGTTAATTTGTTTTCAATCACCAATTATTTCTATGGCCGCTATAAGATATAAAAGATGAAATTTGGTCAACAGATGGAGAACGATTAGAAATGCATATGGCGTGAATTTGGTTGAAATCGGCCAATAGACTCCGATAATGTTCATACATTTGCATGCATTTCGACCGATTGTTCCTATAGGAGCTATATGATATAGTGGTCCGATCTGTCAGATTTTTACAAATGACCTGCGTGCAGAGTGAATACACATCTGTTCTAAGTTTCATTAAGATAGCTTTAAAACTAAGAGACTAGTTCGCACAGAAACGGACGGACAAACGGACATGGTTATATTGACTCAGAAACGCCTCCTTCAATGCGTTACAAACTTCGTGACAAAAACACCTCTGTAAGGGCATAAAAAGTATTGCAAAACTACAAGAAAAATGTTCAAAAAGATTTTTAATATACTGTTGAACAACTTTAGGAGACAATAAAGGGGTTGAAGGCTTTATCTGAAGGCTTCAAATACTTTGGTAAAAAGGAATGGATTATTTGAAGCATTACAAAGAAGGTAAATAATAGCATTTCACAAATAAATATTCATTTACTTATTTATATTATTATAGCTACTTCCTATAGGTATAATTAATATAGTTGCGCATATTCATTATTGTTTATTGCATTATTGCTGACGCTGCTCGGTCTGTCTGTTATTTACCTGTGCTTGCTCGGGGTTTTCCCGGAATTCTGACAATGCAGAAGGCAATGTTATTGCGTATCGCTGACAGGAAATACAGTGTTTTCTTCATGAGGGGAGTGAGGGAAACAGGGCTGCAACTCGTAGCAACAAATTAACAGAAAATCAGTTAGAAAATCAGCGAAAAATTCAAGTGACTTAATCAAACACCGATGCGACTACTGGCGATGACAGGCCCGTAAAGGAGAAACAGAAGCTGGAGCAGAGGGCGGGGTAAGGTGGGACAGCGGTGCAACCTTGAAGGCGCCACTTAAGCGCATAACTCAAGGGCCACGCAGAATGAATCCCAGGCTGTAGGGTCCCCAGTTTAGGGTCCTTGCCAGGCCAACTGAACTCATGCATAATGCAGAACGCTGTCCCCACTGACTGACTCCGGTTGAAGCAGACTGATGTCGGCTTTGGTGGTGGCCAAGCGGCGTTGCCTTGCATTTTTCAACAAATTAATTATTGACAAAAAGGTGGAACGAGATCGAGTCACTGCCAGACTGACTGACTGACTGCCCAGTTGAGTGAGTGGATATGTGAGTCAAATGTGTTGAGTGAATCAGTTTGGATGCCTGATATAATATTTAGTTATTCTTTGCACTCAGTAGGGAACATTTAGCTTTATACAACTGAACTAGATCAAGACACCAGATTTTTGTATTATAGTTACATGTCTTTGATTGTCCACTAGTGTATAGTAAGTCCATCATTAGAGAGTTGACATCGTGTTGCCAAATCGATCAGCAATTTGCAACTGACAAACTCATGAAATTTTAATTTCTTCGCATGCCTCTGCTGCTCCCCTCCTCCCTGTGCCTGTTTCTTTTGTGAATGCATCCCAGTTATTGGTACAACATTTTTGCCTCACACTCGCACTTCATCAACGCGAAATGATTGGCATGCCAACGTCAACGGCTGAAGGAGCACCATCGACCGGCAGAGCCAGAGCAGAAACGGCAGCAGCATTGAACCAGTGACTGGTCAGCTGTGCTGCTGGATTGGAATATTGGAAGATTGGTGGATTGGTGAACTGGTGATTGGTGGCTGCAGCGGCGACAGCCTCCGACATGTGTAAAGGAATCATTTAAAATAAATGACAGACGCGCCCCCCATCGCCGCTCCCACAGCGTTGGCTGCATAATTACCCAACAGGGCCCAAACACACGGCAGATCACAATAATCAATACGACAAAGGTTGCAGGCAGCAGAGTGGGGCAGGCTGAGGTGTGGAGGCAGGAGTATGGAGAGCAACCTTTTTTTACTTTTGTAACTATACCCTGTAACTGCACCAAAATAATCAGAGCTGAGCAAGCTTAAAATGTTGCCATTCTTGCACTAATTTATTTATTAACTGATTCAGTCGTTTTTACCTGTAAGTTAAGTTACTTAATATTTAAATAAACAACACCCAGACTTATAATTAAATTATTTAGTCTAAATCAATCATTTATTAAACGTAATTGTAATTTAAAGGATATTTTTGAATTAACAAAAATATACAGTGGAATCCGGTTATAACGGCACTCAAGCGACCGACGATTTTATGTCATTATACCTGGTAGACGCTTTAACCGAAAGGAGCAAAGAAAAAAGAGCTTGTATGGGGACCAAACAAGCCATCGAATTTTCGTCGCAATGACCGGACGGACGCCTTAAGCGGAGTCGTTATAACCGGATTCCACTGTATTTAAAAGCAATCTATTTCCGTCTATATCCAAAAACTTCAGAATTGTTAAACAAAGGGTAACCCAACGTCGAGCTTTGCGTGCGTTTTCAGCCTCGCTCTTTTCGTTTTTTACCACTCAGTGGATGTGTGTGGTCCGGTGCTTCACATGTTTTCGGTGACTTCGTTTGAACTGAGCCCTTGTCCCAGGTCTTCCCAGCTCTTGCCAAGTCTTCCCAGTACTCCTCAGCTTCCCAGCTTTATAGCTGATCGGCATCTAAACTCCCAACTCCCAACTCAACCAATTGCTCACATCAGAGTTGTGGTTTGCAGGCATCTGCAGATTATTTGTTTACACGCATCCATCGGAGCAATGCAAATCCATCATTTGCCATTCCAATGCAGTTCGCATCTAGTGAGTTTTTAGCACATTACAACACCTTCTTGCCGTGGGCAGCAAATAAATGTTGCACACACGCCAAAGCCAAGGTGAAGCAGCTGCTACCAACACCTGGCCAGGTACGTGGCACCTAGTACCTTTTAGCTGGTGGCAATACTAGAAAGACAACTGTTGCTGAATGCCTAGCGGAAAGTTGGAGATGGGCGGCTGACTGACAGCTGGGCGTGGCAGTGTGGCAAGAAATGGCTAAAGCAAATTGAGGGAAAAACTTTTGCTTTGCTTAGACTTGTCTTATCCTTGGCCCATGTCCTTTTTCGCCGTGTCCCGATGTCCCCGTGTCCCGTGTCCTTTGGCAGCGGCATGCCTGAATCGGGGGAAATTGTCAACTTGGCACGCATTTTATTAAATGAAAGAATGTTTTTCTTTATAGCTGGGGCAAGTGGAAAGTCAGCGAGGGCTCAGCTGCTGTCAAACTTATGCCAAGCAAATCGAAAGATTTCACTCTTGCTCCCACAGGGGAGATGGGGAAGTGGGGAAAAGGGAATTGGAAGGGGGATTACAAAGTCGACAAAGTGAAAATTTTTTAATTGCATTTTTGCCAACTGTCACTGCGGATTATTGGCAATGGCAAGCGATTCATTCCGCTGGAAATTGCAGTGGAAAATCTTTTGCGCTTTTCGCACAACACAAAAGTTGCATTAGGCAGAATCTGTCCGGAGGGTAATAGAGTAAAATTGGAGAGTGGGGAATACGAAGTCATAGAACACAGCAGAACACAGAATACAGAACTGAAACAATGCCAGCTTGTATTCAAAATGTGCAACGAGACATTGTGCATTTTGTGCTGAAAGCAAGAAGGATATTGAATAAGGATAAGCACAAGGATACTTATGCTAATGAGCAACTGCTCCGGATGTCGCCGACTAAAACAAAAGAAAAACTAAGAAACTGCCTTAATTGTAGGTAGCTCTTGCGAAATTGAAACAATCTGTGAGCACTCTCAATACTCAAACGAAAGCCAATAGAATTTCATTTTGAAATATTTTCCCTTTTGTCTTTTTCTTTTAGGAAACTAAATCAAACTTGAAACTTGAGCAGCTAATTGCACTCGGGAATATAGGTACTTACAAATGTAATGAGTAAGGGGTCTAAAAAATTATAACGAACTACTTATAGTTAATATAAAAATTAATGTTCAAAAATTTGAACTAATTGTTTATTACGCAACACTTTGTTTACTCGACTATTGAATTGATAGTATGTTGTTCTTAATTATTAGTCAGAAAATGTATCCTTAATTAAGTAAACATAAAAAAAAAATAAAAAATTAGCGCTAAAAATAATATATTTGTTATCAAAGGCCTTGACTGCTCTACATAAGTATACTCCAAGTTGAAACTGGACGTTCGGACAACAAATAATAACAAATTACTTAAGTATATTTAATTTGTAACACTTACTTAATAGTGGAATAAAACATTTTTTAAATACAGTTAAAAAAAAAAATTCAAAATAATTTTTCAATGTTTCAAATCTATTCAACAATTAAAATAAGAGAAAACTAACTAAATGTTGAGTACAATTGTAGACAAATACCAAACTTTACAGAATATTTGAGATACATATTAAATAAGTATTGTAACAAATTATACTGATTTGTAAGCGGAAGAAAATTATATTATATGTATTTGTATTTCATTGTTTTGATATAGTAAGATTTAATCAAGATGAGAGGAGGGTCAGAACACGTCTGCATCTCATCGCGGTTACCGAAAAGAAGAGAAGGATCTGATCAGTCTTACTAACACTCGATAATAGACAGTTATCCTAGACTTAACGATTCTTAACACATATTTAAAACACCTTACAAAGTCTATAATTCAAAGACTAATATAATTAACATGACTAACTGTTTTTAATATACAGTAGAATCCGTTTATAACGACTCCGCTTAAAGCGTCCTTCCGGTCATTGCGACGAAAATTGGATGACTGTTTGGTCCCCATACAAGCTATTTTTTCTTTGCTCGTTTCGGTTATAGCGTCTACCGGGTATAACGACGTAAAATCGTCGGTCCCTTGAGTGTCGTTATAACTGGATTCCACTGTTATTCTTTCTAAAACTTTATGTCTGTTTTGGAATATTAGAATTAAAGGAATCTCTAAGTGACCCATTGTGAAAGTGTTGCTTCACCAATTAGCCTTGAATACTTCGAACACTTGGTGACTTTCACTTGCTTACAATTAATCAATTAACTTGTAGTTTTTCCTACGCATGCATAAATAAATACCACGCACACACACAAGCACACAGTTTAAACTGTATATGTTTTTTTTTTTTTCATTTTGTTTTTTGGTAATTCGTTTTGTTTTTGTTGATTTGTTTGCTGCTTTGCAGCGGTTTTTTCTTTCTGCTTAAACGTTTCTGTTGCTTGTCATGCGATGAGAGAGCTTTTGTTTGTGTTGGTGTGTGAGTGTGTGTGTGTGTGTGCTGTTACGCGTTGCCACCCAGAAGCTCAAGTTTATAAGAGTCTACATATTCCATCATCATCATCATCCTTCTCCTCCTCCTCTTCGTCCTCTTGCTCACCGCTGATGTTGTTGTTGTTGTTGCTGCTGTTTTTCATGTTACTGTTGTTATCGCTGTTTTCGATAAGTTGTTGCTACCATGCAAGCAACACGACAGCAACCACAACAATCACAAAAGGGACAGCGATCATGAGCAGCACATGATGAGGATGTTCAGGATGATGATGATGATGATCGATGCCGTTGCCAAAACCAATACCAACTGCCAATAGTAAACGCCAGCAGCACCATCGAGGACGGCAGCGTTTGATTTGCTTCGTAGCCCATTAAAAGTACAATGACCAGAAAATAACGTTATTAAGCGAGCGCCTTGCACAAAAAAAAAAGGAACAGACATAAAAACCCAAAAACCTCGGAATCAAAACAAAGTAAGCAAGAATTGTTTCAAAACACGCACACACAAGGCGCAGACCCAGACCAAGACCCAGACCCAAATCCAGTCCCAGACACAGCTCCAGACGCGAACACACACCAGGTTCAAGCCCAGGTCCACAGTTTGCTATGAGACCGAAAAGGAGGGAAGACGTTTCCCATATTCCCTTTCGAGTCCCAGTTCTTGCGCCAGCCACGATCGAAAGCGAAAACGTTGGAGGTCCGGCCCACAAGCAAAGCAAAACATTGATACGACTTCAGAAACTACAATAAGGCACGCCGATGAAGAGCAGTTAATGAAGCGAAGCATAGATACCCTGTAATAAGAAATCACTAGAGATACTACAATAAGACTGTTAATAAAATATACTTACTTCTACCAATGTACTGGTATTTATGTACTATCTAAAAGCCCATAAAATGATTCCTTAATTTCAGTGCTCTTTCATTTTACCATTTGAATATTTTCATGCTTACAAAAGTTATAAATAAATCTGATTAAGCTACAAAAAATTTTCAATTGTTACCAAACCATGACAAAGACAGCATATAACATAGTAACTTTTTTTCTTGTAAAATAAAATAAAGTTTAAGACTTATTTTTACGTTTTTATTTTTCCTGATCTATAGAACTAAAGTATCAACAATGAAACCGGTTTATTTGAAGCAATAAAAGAGAATATTGTAGACAGATGAATAGAAACTTTCTACAGATATTATTATAAATGAAGTGAAAGCTCATAAGTTAATAATTAAGAACCAACTGCCACTACATTTACTACTAGTAACTAATAATAACTAAAAACTAATAACTTTAGGAAGTGATTAACTTTTTGTATACTTAGTTGTATATCATTGGTTGGGTTTTTTGTGTGTTTTTTCCAACCCTCGCAATAAATGTTGGATGAATTTTTTTACTTTTTATTCCCAGACTAGCCTAAGATTTCTGGGTGCACCACAAATTCGCTCTATGAAAGGGGCATCAGAGCGCTCACCAAGAGACCTACTGATGTGCGGGAAACGCTCCCTAATTCTCCTGGACTTCTAGCCTAAGGCCTATGTACAGTACCCCGCGAGGACGCCCGGCTTAACCTAACCTAACTTATTCCCAGACTAACTATTAATTAATTGATCAATTTAATTAACTAATGTTTTTAATATTTTCAGTCAAAATAATTTTTTATAACTTACTCTTTCTTATGGTCATTAATATTGAAAGGAAATAAAACAAAACTCTATTAAAATAAAGTTCAAAGCTCCTTAAATTCTAAATGCAATTTAATAAGCTTAAACTATTTCAAAGCTTAAATAAATATCAAGAAATATATTTAATTTCTTTACTTAGGGCGTTGTTTTTCCAAATAGTTTTATAATTCTATCGTAATGAAGTTCTTGGTATTCAACAAATATACCCTCCTGATGACAATGGACCTAGGGTATATGACAAAAACAGACCGTAACATTTAGCATTTCATTCTTTTTGAACTGTGCGTCTAACTGTTTATCACATGAGTCGCAACTAATTGGTTGAATCTATTGAGTTGGGTTAGTTTTGATTAGAAGCCTGCAAAAACAGAAGTGGCAGTTGCCTGGCAAATTACACACTAGTACAACAAAGTAGACCCCAGCACGCACACACATACACCACACCAACACAATCACAGTCACAATCACACACACACACACACGTACACACAATCGCACTCAGTGCAATGTTGCCCCAAATTGCAGTCAAAAAGGCGCCCAACTGCAAAATGGCTCTCTGTGACTGTGGCTTAAAATTGATTGAAATTATCAGCTTTGGGTTTTGGCATGTCACTGTGTGTGTGTATGTGTGTGTGTGTGAGAGAGAGAGAGAGGGATAGATTTAATGGGTTAAACGAGGCAATGTGTCGTCGCTGTCGCTTGCCAAGTGGCTTACGCTTGTTACTTAATTGGATTTGGGTTAAGCTGCAAAATTACGGCCAACATAGCGCACAATAACAATAAACTTGTAGTTAAAGTCCATCAGTGTGCGTGTGTGTGTGTATATATGCTGATGTGAGCATTTAATGAAATGATTGCTCAAATGTCCTTATCACAAAACCAAAAGAGAGTATGTGGGTGAGCAAGTGCTGGAGAGAAAGAGATGGATTCACAGGACTGCTGTCCAGGCGAGCGTGTCAAAAATCACTCTGAGGTCACATTCCATGTAATTAGCAATGGCAGCAACTCAACATGCCAAATGTGAAATGCCAAATGAAATGCTTGCCAAAAAATAACCAAGAACAACAGCAGTAATAACAGCAACAAAAGCAACAACAACACTGATAGCAACGACTACAACTGTCAACATTTAAATGGCAACAAAGCGCCATTCTGACATGACGTTAAAACGAGACAGAAACCAGAAAACAAACTGAACATAACAGGAATGCAAAGTATTCAAAATGACCTGAATAGACCATAGAGTCTATAGTATAGTCTGTAGATACATTTGGAATTCAATTTCATACACAAATAACAAAATAATAATAAACATAGATAAATTTGTATTCGTTGTGTTTGAATATAATTGATAAATTATAAAGATTAGTCGACAAAATTCTTAAATTTGAATGATATTGAGTACAAAAATGGACACAGCTTAAATTAAAATTATTTTGCTATTTAGGAAATAAATAATGTGCTAAAATGAAATATAAAACAAGAAAGAACAGTACAGTCGAGCACGCCCGACCGTATAATACTCTCTGCATTTTAATCCCGATATTATTATTAAAATCGGTATCAAGATATTACAATATCTAGTACTTGCATTAAAACACATTGAAAAGAGTATAACAAAAACAATCTAAGCATTATCACACATACATCTGTTTGTATGTATGCGAATACACATGCGTTTAAGAATATATGATGCATATATGTATGTATGTGTGTATTCGGCGTGGCCAGCGACTGCGGCCAGAGCTGTCGCCACACAAGCAGCGAAAACGTTTCTGTCTCGCTTGCACTCATTAGTGATATTGCGTTCAATTATCAATATTGTAACGCTTCTAGTTTTCTTGTTTGTAGTCCGATTTTAATGCACCTTTCAGGAATAGTTTTATATAGTTAGCCTCTACTCGAATTATACAATTACAATGCTGTACTACATGAACAAATGCGTAAAAAATTCAGAATTATTTGTATGAATTGTGGGAAAAAGGGGCGTGGCAGTCCAAAATTTTAAATGCCAATGCATTTGCGCTGTCGCTAGGAACCTCCATACCAGAATTGGTGATCCTAGGTGCCATGGTTACTGAGATATTCGCCGAAAACACCGATTTTTTCCGAGGTGTGTCTAGTTTTTTGCTCATTGTGGGCGAATGGGGCGTGGCATCGAAAAACAAAAAGATTCTTGTATTGACTGACTAAATATGTGATCGATTGACACCAAGCTCGAACTTGTAGCTCTTACCATCTCTGAAATCTGTTTGTTCATACGGACAGACGGACAGACGGACAGACGGACAGACGGACAGACAGACGGACAGACGGACAGACGGACATGGCTATATCGACTCGGCTTGTGATGCTGATCAAGAATATATATACTTTATGGGGTCTGCCCCGCCTCCTTCTGCCTGTTACATACTTTTGCACAAACCCAATATACTCTTGCAGAGAGTATAATAATAAAAAATTTGCCACAAAACACTATCGAATTTTTCAATTAAACTAATTATTTATATTTATGTATTTTTAAAAATATTTTTCATAGCCTTTGAATATAGTAAAAGGTTTTAATGAAAATTAATGTAAAAGTATTGTAAAATTTAAAAAATCACTGCAAATTGTGAATTTTGTAAGATTTTTCAACTTACATTACAATGGCATAAAACATTTTTTTTTTTTTTTTAATTTCTAAATTTAATTAAATTTAAACACAATACATATTTTTTAAAAATTAATAAATAAGAACAAAACAAATAAAATACATTTAGAATTTGTAAATGAATCCAATTTTAACTAAATATGTTTACTAAAGTGTAAAGTGTATTATTATTTGTCATACCCACATAAAATATATAAATATCAAAAAACATGTATTTTGATTGCAACTATTTTCATCATATATTGTAAGACAAATAGGAACAAAATTATTAACATTTCTTGACTGTCAAAGAATTTAATTATATATTTTATAATGCAATTCAAAATATATTGGAAATCTTGAGACTCCCTCCATATACAAAAGCGTTCACATACCGAAAGCTTATTGAAATAAATAACAAAATATTACAAAACTCTAATTTTTAGTGATTTCCTTATTTTTTGAATAAGGTATTTAAGAAATAAATTATTACTATATCTTTTATCTTAATAAAAACTCTTAGTCCCACAATAAAATCATTAACAGTGATATAAATTACTTATTTATTTAATTCACTAACTACTTCCGCCTAAGAATTTATATGCTAATTTTGTACAGCTCATAAACCAAACCCATTAATAATAACACTCAACGAAAAACAATTTTCTAAAAATAAATATAAAATATTTACAATTTTGCTTTAGATCAAAGCGGTGACACGTACAGTACTGTGTCTTAGTTAATCATCAAGTGAAAAACGTGTGGGAAATTATTGTCAGAAAGCCAAAGAGACTCATGGGCAATACTTAGTCGAACAATTAGTGGGGCACACGTTTTTCGTTAAGAAATATCTGAGTTATATTTATTAAACATCTTCGGCTATAAACAGTGAGTATTCAAAATATTTGGCAGAGCGCCACTCAAAAGTTTTTGTCTAATGAGTGTTTGATTTATGTGTATTTAAAAACAACTGATTCATTGCTTTGTTTACATTTCCGATAAGTGGATTTTTTCCCATATTTTTTATGATATTTCTGAAGTTCATACCGGACAGGAAAAAAAAATAAACAAAGTTAAAAAATTATTTGAGTAGTGAAACAAGTGTCCAAGTGACAGATAGAGAGCAGAGAGTGATGGTAAGGAATATTGAGGTAGACGGGGAGAGAGAAAGAGGGAGATAGAGAGAGAGGAAGAGAGACGGAGAGAAAGATCAAAGTTCTTTAAGAACTGAAACTAATGGTATGACTAAAATGTTAAACTCTTTGTATTCAAAACGCATCCAACGATTCCAGGAGCTTCAAATTTCTTGACATGCTTTTTACATTTCTAACATTGCTTGACTCGACTGGGGTCGTAGTACTAAACTTTCAACTGCATTTTAATATTGTTGTTGTTTCTATGTTGTTTTTGTAATTCTTGTTGTTGTTGTTGGCTTGCTGGCAACATGTTGGCATTGCCGTCACCATCGGTTGACGTCGCTGCCTGTCTATCTGTCATTTTTGCATGTACAACAACTGTTATTTCATATAGTACACACACACACTGACTTTTAAAAGTGTGCACACACCAAGTTATATTTATATGTATGATTACTTTTAGTAACTGTAGTACGCTTCAGTTGTTTTGAGCTTAAGTCACATTTAACACATATTTCAAATCATAACTTTAGTGAATTCAAATTTTGATAGCAGTTTTCATAAAAAAATATTTTAAAAATTTATATAAAACTCTTTGAGGAAACTGAGTCAAAGGCAAATTAATGAAAAGTAGGTAGTTTATAAAATTTTGAAGTGGAGATCAGTTTCTTTTGGTAGACAAAACTGGAAAGCAAAATCCAAGGCTATAATCATGAACTAATTTTGCCACTTGTCACAGGGATCTAACAGCGGGCACTTTAAGATATACCTTTACTTTAATAAATAGCTTTTTACTCAATATTTTATTAAATTTAAAACTCTTGACAAATTAATTTGAAAAGAGCATCAATTCGGCGCTTTGAAAACCTCCGCCTTTCTATCTATTTTCCTTTTTCCCTATATTTTTTTTATTTTTGTTTTCTGTGGCAACATATTTCACTGCATAATTTCGTAGCTGTGCTCGTAACGCATGCAAAAGACAACAACAATAATAATAACAACAACAACAACAACAACACCCACAATGGGGAGCAGCGAACTAAAAACTTGACATGGGACAGCCGCAGCCGTCTAACTGACAGTTGTCGTTGTCTCGTGATGTGTTGTTGTTGCTGTTGTTTCAGTTCTTGTTCTTGCTTGGCCCTGGCTTGTTATCATTTTTTAATAACATTGTTGCGCAGAGCAACGAATTTGCATAAAACACAACGCCACACACACATACAGGGAATGCCGAGCGACGTCAAAGTCAGCAAAAAAGCGTACGCCGGCCAACACGTGGTATGAGTAATTTCAGCTTAAGCACAAGACAAGGACATGAGCGTGCACTAAGTGAGTGAGTGTATGTGTGTGTGTGTGTGAGCATGAGTGATTCTATGATTGTATGTGTGTGCACTATGAAATAAAACAATTTTCATACAAATTCCGTGCATTTGCATAAATTTCACTGGGATGTCGTCATCGCCATCGTCATCGTGCTTATCTCCACTGAGGTGCGAGGGGAAGCACATGCCAAGTACCAACACGCATCCTGATCCGGGACTAGTGCCAGGAGGCAGCACACAGCAGCCTTTAACGAAGGCATCAAAGCGCGACATTTAGCCAAGTACATGAGGCAAAAAGAAGTTTGTGTGGCCAAAGTTTTTTGTCGTTACGCAATAATCATAAAATTTCACTGCATATGAAACAAAAATCCATTCAAAAATAAGTACACGAAATATACACGAAACGAAACTAAATAGAAAGAACAAAAAGTAGAAAGTAACTAAAAGTAGTAAGAAAAGAGAAACTGGCGAGTGGCTGACTAGAAAATACCTGTAAAAGTAGATAGTAACTAAAAGTAGTAAGAGAAACCCGACAGTGGCTGACTAGTAAATACCTGTTACTCAAATTGATTAAAAGGAAATTAACCAAGATTTAGGTCTTTGTGTTAATCGATCGTTTTACCAACTGCTTTATCTGTACTCTCACGTCTCTTACTGCTGATCTGAACTTAAAATTTACCTTTTGTGGCTTACCAGTCCATCGTCAGCATACCCTAGAGGGGGACTTGGCTAGTAAGTAAAAGGAGCAGCACGCGATTGCAACATAAAAGCGTCATTTACATGAACATCTTGTTGTTGCTGCTGTTGATGTTGTTTTTATTGTTGTCGCTTCTGTCGCTGCTTCTACTGCCGTTGGCAAAGTGAACTTGCCCCAATGCCGCGCCTGCGCCAGAAACTTTTCCGTTTGCCATTTGCCACCTCAATAGTTTTGAACGACCTCTGGCGTGCTGCCCCCACTCCCCCGAGAGAGTCCTCCCCGACCCCCTTCACCCCCTCTGTACTCTGCTCTTACCACTACTTCCACAAAAACTAAGCACTGCCCATCGGCTTTATTGAGGTTTTGTTTAAGCTTTTAGCGTACTTTTCTTTTTCGAAAAGCTTGGGTCCAACAAAGTTGGGCTCTAAATACATATATATATAGAAAATATATGTGTGGTGGTGTGTATGTGTGTGTGTTTGCCCGGCAGCATTTTTGCAATTAGGCAACAGTTTCAATTTTTTTTTTTGGCTGTGTATGTGTGTGTGAGTGTTTTTTGTTGGTAAAATGCATTGGAACTTTTCAGTTTCGGCTACAGTTGCACAGTTTTCATTGCTAACAGCATTCGACACATACAAAAATGCTGCGTAATTGAGACTGATTGAGGACACACGGGAAGGGACAGCGGAGGGAACGGAGAGCGGGGGCGAGGAAGGCGTAGCGAATGGAGCCCGATAAAGTTGAGTCCTCTGCAACGTGTTTGAAGCGAGTTTCCAAATTGTATTTGCACTCGAGTGTGTCTACACTCGTATGTAGTACGTATGTGCTTGATTGCCTCATGAGATAGAATCATAAAAGTTAGTTAACAAATTGAGTGTTTTATAAGGATTTCAAAGGCTATCGAATGGTTAAAACTTACAACATATTCGATAGGAAAGGAGTATTGCATTTTCTATAAAGAGAGTGTTTCATAGGTATTTGGAAATGTTGTACAAATGTTAAATTTAACTTAAGACAGCCTCGTTAAAATATAAAATATATACTATAAAACTGATAAATAATAGGGCAGAACATCGGAAGGAAACATTCGGGCTCTGTGGAAAACTAGATTTCAATTAATCCCTTAACGATTAACTTATCTTAGACTTAATACCCTTGCATTCTTAAATAAAAAACTGAACTTGGAAATTGATAAAAATTTGTTTTTTATATACATAACATAACATTGCATAACATAACATAACATAACATAACATAACATAACATAACATAACATAACATAACATAACATAACATAACATAACATAACATAACATAACATAACATAACATAACATAACATAACATAACATAACATAACATAACATAACATAACATAACATAACATAACATAACATAACATAACATAACATAACATAACATAACATAACATAACATAACATAACATTACATTTCTTTAAGTCATATATTAAAAGCGAATACTTTGATTTAAGCTTACTTTAATTTGACGATTAAGCATAAGACTAAGTAATATAGAAATTATTTTTAGAAAATAATAGACAATTATTCACACACTAACATTAATTAGCTGACAAATATTAAACCCAAATGGAAATGATTTCAAATAAAATCTAATTAACACCCTCTTCAGTAATTACAGATTAAAATACAGTCATAATTATTGATATTTAACTAAAACATCCCTGCACTCATCCGTTGTATTCTGGAAATCTTAAATGCTTTGCACTTCATTGAATTTAACGTGAAGCTGCTGAAGCTGCTGTGGCAAGTGTGGCAAGTGTGGAGTGAGGGGCAAGGTGGCAACGACTGGAGCCATCAATATAATGTGCGTGCCACATTATCAAACGTATTTATTTGCCAAACAGCTACAGTAACACCAACAACAACAACAACAACCACTAGGGTCAACACTAGAGGAAAGCCTACATATAAAGATAAACTAAGACGCACTTATCGAAGCTGCTACTGCTGCTGGACCCAAGATGAAAGCAAGAATAATGGCCAAGATATTTTGGCCAAAGCAATCGACAGGCATAGAAAACGTGCGTGAAAAAAAAACAAACAAAAAAGAAAGGGACGCTCTTGCTGGACAAACGAATAAGATACAAAAATGTTGGCCACGTTGACAGCTTAACGTACAAAATTAATGTGACAATCTAGCTGGATATGCGTGTGTGTGAGTGTGGGTAGGATATAAATATGCTTGTGTACATGTATATGTGCATCGAGGCAGATAAACATGTTGCCAAAATGACCAACTAACCACACACAGCCGAACAAACAGCTGCCGATGCTGCCAAACTGTCTGACATTAATTACGTCCGAAAATGTTAGCGAGACAAACGGACGGAGAACTAACGGAACCGCCAAACTTCAACTCATTAAATGGGCACAACAGTGCGTATGCGTGATGTGATCTAATGTGATATGATATGCCCCGAAAACAAGCATTAAAACTTTTTATTGCCGACGTTTGCGCACGCATGCGATGGGAACTCGAACTCCGACTCCAACTCCGACTCCGTCTCCAACTTGAACTCGCACTCGCACTAGCACTCGCACTTGGTGACTATCTTGTCGGGCAGACAACAAAAAGCATTAAATTACTTTATAATCCGTTTATAGCTCCAGCCGGAAGTGGCCGAGACACAGACACACACACACACACACAAACACTCTATGGAAAGAAAGGCAGCGAGCGGGAGGAAGAGAGCAGAGATAACAGGACATCGCTGCACGTTTTGTGCACCCCGAGGAGGCAGCTCAACAACATAATCAAATCAAAGATTACGTTGAAACATTGAAATTACGTACAGAGCAGACAGACACACAAACACACACACACACACACAGACACATACTGCATTGAAACACACACTGATGAAATGTGTGCCTGCTCATCACTTTAGTTGGTAATCTGGCACGAGAGCATTGCAGCTAAAAGAGGCGAACGACTAACAAATACCCCGTAATAATAGAGCTGAAATATTACATTTATTAATTTACTAGAACAACTCAAATAAATGTATTGAAGATAATAGAATTTAATTGAAAGCTAAGGCTGATGGAAAAGGGACTTTTATTTGTTATTATTGTTGATTGTGAGACTCGAAATTTATTATATTTTTTAGAGAAATCCAAAAGAATTTTATGGTAATGGTAATAGTAATAGTAATTTTCAGACTAAGTGCATTCTAAGTAAACTTTTTATCAGGTGATAATGGCTGGGATAGGCTACTTAGGAGATTAGAAGCATAAATAAGCTACAATCGTGTAAATTAACAAGTTTTTGTTCAAATCAAGTTTTAATAGAAACACAAAGTAATTATTTAAAATAAAAAAAACGATTAAAATAAACTATTAATATACCAAACCCTCTTTCCAATAGTACTAGTATTACAATTTATTGTTCTTCCCGAGTTATGTAATTAACCCGGAGTCGTACCACATTACAGGGTATTTAAAAAAGTGCTGCATAGTTAGAGGCGCCGCTCGACTGCCGCCAAACAATCACACACATAAAGCAAAATGCGCTACAACTTTGACCCGCCACCCTCCCAAGCCCTCTCCCACCCCTTGCCTTTCGCTTGCTACTCTTGCCCTTCACACAAACATCATAAGCAGCAGTGTAAAAGTTAACGTAAACAGGCGAAAATCTTTGCTTCATTCACAAGCAGTCGCTGGTATGCTTTTAGCGCTCACTGTTTGGCCAGGCATGCGCAGTGCATGTAGTGCGCGATCTGGCAACGCTGCTGCTGAAAAGGCAACGGCAACGGCAAGGGCAGAGGCAGAGGCACAGTCAGAGCCAGAGCCAAGCAAACACAAACAGTCTCTGCTATCAGTTGGCTTGCTGCCCTCGACTCGTAAGCGTCGCGGCTGCACACAGTGAGTGCAAATCGTTACGAGTGACAACTTGCGAGTTGTGTGTTTGCGAGTGAGCGAATGAGTTCAGTGTGTATTGGTGTGCGTTTGTGTACGTGTGAGGGCGCCAAGTTGTTGTGTCTTTAACAACCAGCAGCAGGAACAAGAGCAATAAACAGCGACATTGAACCACCTGCCATGGCGCGATGCTATTTTCAGTGGCAATAAAAAAGTAAAAAAGAAGCGAATATAAAAAATAAATACACAAAATATATACAAACACACGCACGCACACATAAACACACACACCCACATTAACATACGTACGCACGCAGTGGGAAGCTGACAGAAACTTCCGGCTGACAATTTGCATAAAAAAAGAAAACAGGCAAGAGAAAGTTAACAGTGAGCGGAATTGTCGGAAGCAGCGTTTAAACAGTAGCATCGCCAGCACCAGCACCAGCAACAGCAATAATAAACACAGTAAACAAAAAACGTAAAACGAAGACAAAAAATTGCAGAAATCAGTTCGGCGCGCACAAAAGTAGGCAACAGTTTTTTGTTGCGCACCATGGAAATGGATGTCAATCGCCAGACACGCCACAATGCCAACCTAATGACCATATCCGCCCGCTGTTGTGCCAACAACAATGCCACAACAAATACAACACCGCCGCCGCCACCAGCAACGACAACAGCAACAACAACAGCAGCAGAGTCGACAGCAACAACGACATCAACAAACGGTTGTTGTGGCATCTTGAGTCGCCTCTTTTGCGTGAGTCGCCACAAGGCGACACAATCGGTGGCAGGTACTGAGTGCAGCCATAGCGAGCCGTTATTCGTGCAACGCAAGACACTAACGACACTGCCGGCAGCGCAGCGACGTCGACGCACGCCACAGGAAATCTATTTCGAGAGTCGCGGTAAATCCTGCAAGAAGCTATTGAAATTCAATGGTAATTCCAATAAGGTGAGTGTGCCACAAAATGTAGCAACTGAGCTGTATGACCATCAGTATATAACTCTCCAAATACTTATATATTTGTAAGTGTGTGTATGTGTGTGAGAGTATTTGTGTGTTTTTGGGAAATGACAAGCGAAAAACGATTCAAAAGATATTCGCTTCAACAAATATCCATACAAATTTAAAAGCCTTGAGCTTATTTACATACTCGTAGCTGGGATTAGTTTACTCTCAGATAACTGCAAAGCGAATTTGTTCAAATTATTTTTTAGCGATTGCAATCGGCTTTAATATTCAATACGTTGATTAAGTCTGTCTGCAAATTTGCATAAGATATTTTGAATTCAAATGAAGAAAAGCTTTTAAATGGATTTTTTATTTAGAAAATCATGTGACAGTAGTGCAGACTAACTAACTGTATTTAAACTACATGTATCTTACAAATTAAACTAAGCTGATTACATATAAAAACGAATTTTCGCATTCCTTCATCAATAAAAATTAAATACCTATGGGATTTCAAAGAAGTTTCCATTGTTGTTAAACCGCAAATAATTGTTTAATATTGAGTAGATAATAATAACTTTGTAGGTTAAAAAACGTTAAATAGTAATGGCGCTTTATAATGTAAGATACTTCCAACGAATCGGTTCCTAAAGTGGGTACATGCCTTCTTCTTTAAAAAAAATCATAACAAGTTTTTTAATACAATTCCAAAATAAATTTTATAAAATTAAATAAGTTTCTTTTTGTTAGTTCCTCTATACCGTTTACTTTTACTATAGTCTGAACTACGCATTAGTTAAATTTATAGATTTTAATTAAAGCCATAACTCGGTAAACAGAGCTCTCAAAAGTGTTTCAGGAGTGCAAACGCCGTTTGCCAACAGATGCGCGAATAGCACGACCAATACACAAGTGATTCCACTTTACATATTGTAAATGGATGTAGTTGTGTGTACGTGTGTGTGTGTGTGTGTACATATGTGTGGTAAATGTCTGTGTGCGCTATTGTTAGAAAATTTGGAAAATTTGTTGCTGTGGCTGTAACGAGTCGTGTGGAATTGAGTCGATTGTTGGCCTTTTGTTTGTGGCGCCTGCCAAGGTGCACACACATACTCATGTGGCGCCACATATACTCAAGCTCAAAACTCACACTTATACCCATGACCATACTCATACCCTTGACTGGTACTCATATTCAAGCTCATACTCTTAGTACTTTGCATATAAATCATTTAGTATTGCGGCTGGATTTGCAGTGCGCACATGAAATATTTCGTTTTGTTTAATGCGCTGGCAGCTTAAAGGCAATTTTACCACACACCACACACACACACCATACAATCTACACGCTGCAGTCTTCTTTCTTTCGAACCGTCTACTAATTAAAAACGTGCAAAAAGCAAGCCAATCAAACAGGTCGATGCACAACAATGGCCTGCCCAAAAATCGCTTATGTAAACACGTACATACGTACGTGTGTGTGTGTGTGTGTGTATGTGCAGCAGGATACAATGCAATGTGCTGGCTGTCCTGCAGGCACTAGGCACGCACTGAAGCGCAAGCAACAGGATGAATTTGTTAAACAACATGAAAGCACTCCAAGCTGGCTACCGACTCATCCACACTGGATCCATCTCGGTCTCTGCCTCTGTCTCTGCCCCTGTCCATGTTCCTGTCCCTGTCCATGTGCAAAGTGAAAAATGCAAAATGAAAAATGAAAAACTCATTCGCCCTATCAAGTGACATCATCAATTTCAGTCTATTTTGCACTGACCAACCGAATACTGCAGCATCTGTGTTGCACAAAAAATCACAAAAATAGACATAAACTGAAAGAAAGAGAAAAAAACTCTTTTCTATGTCAGAGCACATTAAAAGGCAAATCAGAAGGAACCACTTTTTTCCATGGCTATCAAGATCTTCTGGCAAATCAACAAATAGATAGATGATAATTTCAAGCCTTCACTGGCACTCCGATTCAAATATTGCACTGTATAGAAGTTTACGGTGAGGCAAGATATGTTAATAAATAGGTTTATTGTATGGTTAAGAAAGAATTAATACAGCTTTTAGTTAGGCTAAAAGTGCCTAAAATTCAAGCTTATATTATAAAAGGTTTTTAATATATAAACAGATCGAAATACTAGTTGAATATTTGTTGAGTTGTGGCATAGATTATAGTTATTCTATCTGTACTCAATTTGATCAGGACAGTTATAATTGTACCATACACATAAGGCGTGAATTTGGTCTCTCTGACAAACCTTATAGAGCCCTGTACTCTATTTGGATGCGGGTCTAAATACGTGCTTAACAACTATTAAAAAAAGTCTATTTTTGGCTTACAATATTTTTAAACAATGTATACAGTGGAATCCGGTTATAGCGACACTCAAGGGACCGACGATTTTACGTCGTTATACCCGGTAGACGCTTTAACCGAAACGAGCAAAGAAAAAAAAGCTTGTATGGGGACCAAACAAGTCATCGAATTTCCGTCGCAATGACCGGACGGACGCTTTAAGTGGAGTCGTTATAACCGGATTCCACTGTATTTTCTTTAAATACCTCAAACTTAACATTTTATATATTGTATGTACAATTGTGTTAAGCCTTTAAGCTCATTTAGTAAATACAATCTAAAGTAAACTATCCAATTATGTTGGTAAAGTGATACCTTGTGAGTTCAATAACTACCCAGCATTGACTATGGTCACCATACCCTTCACTGTTGTCACAAAATACAAGGGTATCTCTGATGGAAACCCCAAAGTTATGGTTACATTTTCACCTATCATCGATTTTTTAATGAAGCTATACAGCCGAGGCAGGAACAATATTTGTTTTAAGTCAAAAGGGGGTTACCACACTGTTTGCAACCACCCCAAAAAACCAACCCCCTTACGAAATGTTTGGGATTATATATTGCATTACGGAAATTGGGGCGGTTGTACAATGTACATTACCTTGCAAAGGAGCTCTAATGTCATTTCTTTTATGTCATCAACGGAGCAGCCCTCAAATGCACTTAGTCCAGGAGATGAAAATTCAAACAGGCGACAAGGAGATGTATGGAAATTTGTATCTTTTGCAAATTGCAAATTAAATCACAAGACTGAGCAGCAGAAAATAACCAAGAATCTAACAAAGGTAACAGTTATGGCTAAATAGCTCAAACAGATTTGTTAAAATTTCAGCAAATCTGATTTTCTTGCTTTTTAGACCGCGTACTCTAAAAAAGAGTAGAGGGGTCTATTAGGTTTGTCAGAAGCGAAATGTGGGTAACAGGCAGAAGGAAGCGTTTCCAACTCCATAAAGTATATATATTCTTGATCAGCATCAACAGCCAAGTCGATATAGCGATGTCCGTCTGTCCTTCTGTCTGTCTGTCCGCTGTCCTAATGAACACCTGGATCTTCTAAACTTTAAGAGCTAGAGACACCAAATTTGTAATGAAAGTCCGTCTGTATGTCAGGGAGGTTAAGTTTATTTCAAAACACCATAACTTGGAAAGGACTACAGCTATTAGGACCAAATTTACACGGTACGTGTATGTGAGGGGTACTATAATAACTATCCTTACCAAATCTGGATCGTACGACTATAGCATATAACTCTCATAGGGCAAATCGGTTAAAAATGGCTCATATGTATGGAAACCTCGCATTCGAAAGAGTACAGGGTCTTTTACGGTAGGCTCGCTCGACTGTAGCCTTTCTTACTTGTTAATAAAAGCATTGTCGAATTGTGGACTAAGAAATACCCACTACTCAAAGCTGCTTCTGAAAAAATGACACAGAATGAAGGAAAAGCTGTACCTGGTACTCACCTGGAATAAACTGAAAAGTAGACAAAAATATTATCTTAGCCTCACAGGTAATGTTTTTGTCTACTTTTCATTTTAGTCAAGTTTCTTAGTTAAGAGTGAATTTTATTTTATTAGACAAGCACTGAAGTGTCCCTGCTGTAGGTATTTTGAAGCTCTAATATTTGATGGTTATATGTATGTTCTATTGATAAGATAGTTTTGTGCTATTTCTATTCGAAAGTATTTGCTTTATAACAAGCACTTGCTTTTAATTGTTTGCACTTTGTGCTCAAAGTGCCCATTACGAAGTAAACAAGCCAAACTATCGTAAAGTTTGGACAAAGCAGCTTAAAGGCTTCATTTCTTTTTGAGTTTATCAGTGTCAGAGGAACTTCCTGTTCTTCTTCTCACTCGCTCCTTCTCATGCTGTCCCTTTCTTTCGCTCTCGAACTGGCTCTGTCTCTGATTGCTAAACATTCAGTCTGCCAAGTTTGCGCTTCAAAGAAATCATGATGTGCCAACATTAGTGACCCAGCACATGCATAACAGACTATAGCTGGCCCAAAGTCCTTTTTTCCTTTCATCGCCCATAATTATGCTATAGCTTGATGTTGATGTTTCTGCCGTTCGTGTTGTTGTTGTTGTAGCTGTCGTTGTCGTTCTTGGATACTGCCTGCTGCTGACGGCCATATCCCGGGCACAAGCTCAAATGCAAATGCAAATCAAGCAACTGCCCCGCCAACAAAAGCCGTAAGAGCTCTAACAAAAAAGGGTATTATAAAATGGACAGCCTCGCTTGCAAGCGGAAGTGACTGGGCCCTCTGTCCGTCAGTTCGTCTGTTTGTCTGCTCGCCTGCCTGTCGTGTCTGTCAGCTACACGCCATGCATATGTGTATGTGTGTTTGTCACTGGATATCACCGTATGCATGCATTGTGATGCCCGATCGCTTTTTACACCCTAGGGTATGACAGGCTTGGCTACAAAGAGTAACTAATATTATTTTTAGCTCAAAATAATTTAAATTTCTGTAAGCTGAAGTAAATATAATTATTAATATATTAATATAATTAATATATTTATAAATTTGAATAATTATTATTTTTACAGAATTTTTACAGTAAGTGAGTTTTTTTTCAAATTCATGATTTTTATAAAAGTTTTAGTGGATAGATAAGATGTTAGGAAAATCAACCACTATTTGCAGTTGGACATGTGATTGACATGGTATATATTTAAACCTATTTGTTCTTTAAAAAGGAATAATAGCTCAGCGTAACCGAAACCTTAACCTATAAGCACATAACAATCAACTTCGTAAATTCAATTCTTATATGCAGCTATCAGCTCCAAAAATAATACAATATACATGTACATAAATTATCCAAAGTTTCAAATTTCTTATTTTCGGCATTAATTCGATAAATCATTGAAAAATGTTATTTAAAAATAAATATAAATTTCTAATAAAATAAGAAAAATTTTTAGAACTTATTAGTATTTTGTTAGCTTTATACATAAAAGTAATGATAGAGCTTGGCTTTTAAAATACAACTTTTAATATAAGCCCTATACTAAAAATGGCAACACAATTATTATTTAACTAATATTTGTCCTTTTTATGAAATAAATAAATGATTATAAAAATCAATTTATTAAAACCTCATAATCTACAATTTACGGTGATTTAATAACATCATTTTAAGAATTATTAAAGTTTTATCAGATTCCGCAAATATATAGACTTTCAGCTTTATTTACTAGCTATTTTGTTTATATATTTGTTTTTATATTTTATGATATTTTAAACTGCATACAGGTATTTTGAAAGCGATCAGCTAAGAATATTGTAAATTTTAGTCTCATATACATAAGCTAAAAAAAAGGGGAAAAATGGCGACAACATTGCAACGTTGTAATTGCCAACAGGCAATGAAGAGACAGCAAAAAGTGAGGAGCGGGGGAAACGGCAAACTGTTGGCTGTCACATGTCCTGTAGCTCGCTTAAAATCCCTCAGCATGATCTCTATGCATTCTAACGTGCGTGTGTGTGTGTGTGTGTGTTTGGGTGTGTTCATTGCACGCCGCGTGAATCCTGCAACATTTGGAGCACACGAGTAATGTGTTTGGACTGCCACAGCTCAGACAACAACTAGCAGTTGAAAGATGGATAGAGAGTGAGGAGATTTCGGATGGTTTGTGGATCCGTATCCAGTGTTTGCGGTCTGATGAGCTGCTTTCTTTCTTCGTGATTGGCCCCGACTGTTCTCATTCATTACAATCAGGCCTGATTATGCCCGGCAAAAGTTAAACTGGCGCCGACGACAAAATAAAGTCAGAAAGAAAGAAAAAAAATAAACCAATTCGAGAGCAAAATTTATTTGAATGCCTCTCACCATGGCAACAAAGGAGGACACTGTGTAAAATAAAAAGTCATAAAAATGAACTGTTAATCCAAGTAGTTGAAGCAATGGACTGCGAGTCAGTCAGCCCTTTTTGCCCCAAAGCAGATGAAGCGTTTGCCTTTTTCCGTTTTTTGTTTTTTTTTTTTTTGGCTATTTTTGGCTGCTTTTGGCCGTTTTCCTTCCAGCGATGACCTCTCGCAGATACCAAGCGTTGACGATGACAAGGGTGCTTTGCCGCCTCACTGACTAAATAAAATTGGAATTTATTATCATGATTTGTAGTAAGAAGCAGCGCCAGCAAGTGAATGAGAAAAGAGATAGAGATAGAGGCAAATAAAATGACAGCGACTGTTTGCGTTTGCTTGCTTTTGCTTCGTTTACCAACACTGAGTCATCGTCTATACGCGGCAAAAGCCAAGAGACGCCGATAAGTAAGTAGCACTTTTAGATTTATACACCATGGCACTGATTTAAATGCCAGACCAAGTTTAAGGTACGCCTACACACAGCTGTCAGCTGGTGGGCGTGTCTGGCCTTCTAACCAACGCCATCGTTTGCAGCCTGCACAACGGCTTAACTATGCATTTCAGCTAGTTTATTAGGGCTTAAATCCCCAGCAAAAGCAGCTAAGGCGATTTACTTGAAGGCTCCAAAAACCCACCGCCGACCACAAGGCGAATGCGTAATTTTAGTTGTGACGTTGGCAAAATCTTAAATAGATTGCAACCACTAAACTGCTGAGTGGCAAGTTCCCTGATTGTGGCAACGGCAACGTCAACGATAGTGCCTAATAAATTTTGGCAGGAATTAAATATTTCAATCCTGATTTTAAGACTTTGAAGTTGATTAAAAGTTGCACTTTTTCAAAGACTTTTTTTCCACTTAAATTTAACCACAAATTCTATTTAAATTTATATTTCGAAATGTTTTTTGAAACCACACAACTACTCATCAGCTCAAGCGAAATGACTGTGTGGTTTTGTGGCAAATGTATTTCTGAGCACGGGTAAAAGTACTTTTCCATCAGTGCACCGACTTTAGTTTGGCATGCTTTGCAAGCAAAGGGATTACGGGTAGCTGGCCAAAAAGAACCTTTCACTTACACCTGCACTTGCTGGTAATACTACCGAACGTACAAGCAAAATTACATCCTTGTATACCCGTTCTATATAATGTGAGTGTACACTGTACTTATGTAGGCTTTTGAATCTTCATTAGGTATGTCTAAGATAATGGGCATGGGTGTATAAAAACAGCACCACTTTGTCTGTTAGAGCAAAAGTCTCTCCATGTCTCCAATTTGACTTAAGCTGATATCAAATGAATTGTATGATCGTTGAAATCGTATTAGTCTTATCACATCCTTTTCAATTATTATTAAAAATTGTCCAAACACATGTAACTGACTAAGCTTTTGAAAGAAACTCTTTCACAATAAATGCATTGGTTTGTATCTTATATTTTCAACATGCAACTTACCGGGTATATTCTAGAGGAGAGTGCTCGTCAGCGCTTTAACCGAATTTTGGTGCAAAGTGCAGGTGCCGCTAAGCCACCAAGTGGAGCAGCCACAACCCCTACATCTTCCCCACCCTCTGCTTTTCACCCTTAACTTCTTTTGTATATGTTTTCATAGCCCGTTTAAGGTGCAATTTTTGTTGTAGTTTTGCTTTGAACGCAAAACTAAAACGTTGTTAGCTGTCAATGCTGTGGAATTTTTTAATTTTCCTGCTGTTCACATTCAAAATAAATGTTGTGCTTGAATTGTGTGTGTGTAAGGAGTGTACAAAGGTGTGTGTGAGTGTGGGTACACAATTTCATTTCACCTGTCGGCTCAATGTGCCAGGGTAGCTGCTGCTGTTGTTGTTAGACAATGTATTGCGTTATATCATACATAAAGTATGTACACTTTTTTGGAACTTTGCCTCTTCTCTTAGCTCTACCTTTTACACTGCTGTCTCCTGCTTCACTTCCTCCCTCTGGTGCTCTAAGCTGTCGAGAGGCTTTTCAAGCAGCAACGTCTGCTGTGACAAATTGTGTTAATGCCAAGTTAAGCTGCCGGCAAGAAGAGCAAACGAGGAAGAAGAAGAAGTCCAAGCCTGCAAGTGCTCACCGACTGTCGCATCAAAAGACTGCAACTAACTGCTGTCTAATGCAGTTAATTATTGCCGCATCTATTTAGCATTTGGCCAACTTGCTTGGCCCGAACCGAGCTGTGTAACTGGCTGGAAGTTCCTTGTAGTTTTAGCATTTTCTTGTGCCTTTTCTTGTGGCAAATACAACAGCTGCCGCTTGATTAGCTCCGAGTCTGTGGCAATTTCGATGGCACATGTGCTGTCATGGTACGTTTGGCTTGTCCTGGCATGGACCCATTTTGCCTTTTGCCAAGAGCAGCAAGAAGCAGAGAAGAGTGAAATTAAAAAGAGATTTGTGCCAAAATTAAAAGCAATTTCCTTTTCAGTTGCTGCCAAAACAAGCAGAGCACAAGAAAAGCTCCTCAATTTCCAAGCGCATCCATTTAATTCAATTTATTTTGTATGTGTATGTGAAGCTCTGTCTATGTGGTTGGGTGTGTGTGTGTGTTGGGCTAATTCAATAAACTAGACAACAAAATAACTTAAATTTTATGTAGCAAATAAAAGAGACAGCTTTAAAGTGTCTTGATACACTTGAACAAACATGATCCAAACCACAATGTATATACATACATATACATACATATACGTACTTTTCGTATACAAAAGGGAAAACGGCAGGCTTTACAAATTTGACGACTTGACAGGAGGCACTCGGAGTCATCCGACCAGCATGCATACAAGTCGAATCCACACACAGTATGGTATGCCGCTTCCCATTCCGCAGCACCAGCAAGACCGCTTGATATTTGATGGATGATATCGCAGATATGTTAACGTGCTGGCAGCCAACGGATTCGCGGAATAGCGACATTATACGACAGGGGTAGTATCATGCCACATGCCCCATGCCATGACTACTCTTTGATATGGGCTACACAATGGGGCACAGCGCCGAATACAGTTTTAAATCTTTAAGGAACAAAGACCTCAAACAATAGATGAAGGGGAAGCTCCAGCATCAAAGGAATTGTAGCAAGTCCCCAAGAAAGTAGACTGTATAAGCCTATTAAAATTTAATTTGAGTGGAAAATTTTACAAATGAAAAGTCTCGCCAGAAATCTTTTAACTTTTCTCTCAAACTTAAGTTGTACATTTGACAATTAATTGGTATTATTTTTGATCTATAAAATTACTTCAGCGAATTTTACTTCTTTATATTCAAGTCCACGTCTATTTTCCTCGATGTTTACTGAAATATGCATAAATCGATTCGTCTTAAATAAAATTGTTAAATAATGTATTTGAGTATGACTAATTGAATTTGAGAGGCAACAAAAGAGCAGTCGATATTCAACATGTTAAATATGCTATTCTTGGGAAAAATTCAATTAAACTGTCATCGTGAGGGAGAATTTCCACAGTGCACAGTGGGCGCTATTGGGTTATATTAAACAATCTGCTGCCTTTAAAGCAGTCTCGAATAAAATGATTTTATGTTAGGCACTGTTTGCCAATGAAATACGGTAGGGAAGGGGAAAGGGGTGCGACGAGTGCGGAGGGGGATGGTAGTAAGGATTTTATGTGGCGCCATATAAATTCGGGGAGAACGTACTTCAGGCGCCGCATTACGTTTATGGCTGGCTAAATTAAACACAAGAAGGCAACGCCGCCAAAGTGGCAAGGCAGTCAGCTGTATGAAAGGCAGCACGAGGAGACGGGTGGAGGGGCGTTTGGGGGGGTTTGAAAGCGGGGAAATTGCTACAAGTTGCTTTATTTTATGCGCATATTTGCGCATATTACTCATACGCCCGGCTGGCATACATCTTCATTTAAGCAAACGTCTTCGACTTTGACTCCCCGTCGCCCCTTCGCTGCCCTTCGTGTTGCCATTCACTGGGCCACAGGAGCCCACTGATAGCTCCTCCTCCTGGACATATTTGCGCTTGGGTTGCTTCAGGCTTGGGCGTAGCACGATGTACGTACTACGTAGTCGTGTATTTTTATTTTATTAAATTTTCATTTCATTTCGGCTGCTTAACATGTTGCATACTCTGTCTGTCTGACACTGCTGAGTTCCCAGCATTAAATGGTTGGGATAAAAAATACCCAGCCATCAGCCGAGCTGTCATTAACAATAATTGAAACAAGGAGCTGGAAAAACTTGCTGTCGATTCTTTATAAGCAGACGCCTGGCTTTTCATTTCCGCGACTGATTTATGCGATGCTCTTTCAATTCCCAGTCCTATTAAAGTATGAATGAATGTGAATTCACGCACAACAGTCAACCGGATGTATTATTGGTATCCTTTTCGTAGGTATCCTTATCCACATTCACATTCACATCTACAGTCGCATTCGAATTCGTTATGGTGTGCATTGCACAAGGCCCGGCACATTTACAAAGCTAAGCTATCCAACTTCATCCGGTTTGGAGGTTGCTCCCCACGGAGGTCAGGTCAGATCACCGCGCCTTGAACATCCTCCCCCTTCCGCCTGTTTCAGTTCCGTCCTTATGCTCAGGCTTTTCATGGGCCTAGCGTATCGCCAAATGGGTTATTGATGAGCTATTTTGCAATACGCTGGGGAAACTTGGCATTGACTTGGCATAAGTTACAAAGCGCCAACTTTTGAGTTGGTTGCTGGTTGGGGATTTAGCCTTTGGCTGAATGTGTGAATCGAAGCGTGACTGGGACTATTTGATGCACAACTACACTGCTACAAAACCATCGTAACATTTGAGTTTTAATTTAAACTCTTGAAAAAATAACAGTACTTGAATAGACCAATGTGGCCACAAATCGTTAAAATTGTAATATTATTATTTGAAAAGAATAAACCAACTTAAGATCTGAATCATATGAAAACGAAAGAAATAACTTATTAGCATATAATAAAATAGTCTCTATGTATTATTAAAAGAAAAAGGGCATAGCTGATTCGTATGAGAATTTTAAAAAAGTTTATTAATATTAAACACAATAAAAAGTTTTTTCTTTTTTTTTTTTTTGAATAAGACAATAATAAAACAAGAAAAACAAGATTAAATACCCTTGCAGTCATGAATATTGCATTAATTTAGTTTTTTTAACCAATTATTTCTATGCTAGTTATATGATATAGTAGTCCGATTTGAATTTTGGTCAACAGATGGGGGACAATGAGAAATACATTCTCCGTGAATTTCGCTGAAATCGGTCAATAGACACCGAAAGTGTTCATAGTAAGCATTTTCAACCGATTGTTCCTATGGGAGCTATATGATATAGTGGTCCGATCTGGCCGATTTTTACATATGAACTGCGTGAGAGAATACAGGCCTGTACCAAATTTCATTAAGATAGCTTTAAAACTGAGAGACTAGTTCGCATAGAAACAGATGGACAGACAGACGGACAGACGGACATGGCTATATCGACTCGGCTGTTGATGCTGATCAAGAATATATCTACTTTATGTGGTCGGAAACGCTTCCTTCAATGCGTTACAAACTGCGTGACAAAAACAATATACCCTCTGCAAGGGTATAAAAAAGCGTTTACAGAATTCTTAAAGACATAAATTTAAACAAATATAACAAGGAGCACACTCGAGTTTTATTATAAATTAATTCATTCAGATTTTTTAGATACAAAGTCTTGCTTTTGAATAAAAATGACTCTTCGTTAATACTTAGAACTCGTTCATTTTCTTCAGTGTATATACAAAGTACTGCTGTCATTTTACTTTTGAGCCACGCACAGCAACAACTTGTGGCTGTTAATGAGAATTTAAGACTCAGCTTTAAATAGATTCAAGTCACTCTATGTAGTGTCTCTAGTATCTCAATTTCCTCATGCATAACTCTTACTTTTTAGCATTTTAACGAGTCCTGCTTACTGAAACTATAACTCTCAACTTGTCTAAACAGCTATCTGCTGAGCCAGGGATCTGCTCTATAAAGTTTAGTCACTACCAGCTTATCCTGTCAGACATTTTAGTGCCGCTCCCGAGCAACATTGGCCCCGTTCTCAACTTTTGGTTGCCACAACGCACACACACACACACATAGATAAACTGGCTTATATGTATGAGAGTTTATGTGTCAGTGTGTGTGTGGGTGTGTGGGTGTGTGAGTGCCTGCAACTCAAATTTCATTAACGCTACTTTAAAATTGTGGCACATGCGTGGCACATCGTCTACGTCCCCATCTTCAGCTCTGTCACATAAATGTGCTTAATCTTTTACACACGGCAAAACCAGACGAAGAAGGATATGAGTCTTAGTCGGAACTCGGGTACGTCTATCACTGGATGAGCATTGTGTGGAATTTGTTATGAGATAACAGTAAGAGATGAGATTATGTGCGTTAGAAGACAGGTGAAAATATCAATCTGCACTGCACTTGTGGAATTCATCCTGTAACAGTGCGTCTGAGATGGGTATTATTTCCTACAAGTAGTGAATAGTTAAGTAATATTTTAAGCACTTTTAAAACTGGAAATATTATTTACAATCAGTAATAAAATTTAAGTCTAGATTTTTTCAATTCCTGAAACTAATGGTCGATTAATTTTCATATATTTCCACGAACTTTACAACTGATTTTTACACATTTGAATGTGTGTCTTATACTTTTGTCTTCTTTCTTTAAGAACAAGCAGTTGTATACTAATACTCACAATCACAAAGTCTGGCTGAGAGTTCTTCTATATGATCGTTCACTTTACAACACTAGCTCTAACTTAATGTACCGCAGTGACTGATCTCTACTTTGCTCTAGGAATCCCCTAACACATTAATACTTATACAACAAACCTTGAAGCTCGGCAATTTATCCTTCATTATGAGGCAAAGCTCCCACTGTGCAGCTGCTGTCGCCACAGTGCTTGTCTAACATATCAAATTTGTAGCTACGCATATCCTGCGCCTCGGCATGTCAACTGTGAGTGGTACGAAAACTTTTGGCGGCGCTTGTACTTTGCCAAAGAACTTTAATTTCTGCATTACAGGCAATGCCGCAGAGGCGAAGAAGGGCGAAGGGAAACATCCGAGACACATGAAAACTTTGCCATATAAAGTTGCGCTTAACAACACGCCCAAGTTGTGGCTGGGGGGTGTTAGGGGGGGTAGCGGGCTTAAATGGGGTATAAAAGTTCTGGGTGAGAGGAAATAGTTTGCCGTAATACAACTCATTAAATTTAGAAAATACTCGCGGCAAACTTTGAGGCCGAAGCATCTTTCGCCGACGCTTTCTTAACATCCGTTGACATCTACATTTACAGCACGCCGTAAAGTTGTCCTGCCCGGCGACTGGGAATGGGAATGGGTTTGAGAATGGTGCCCAGCTGAGTCTAGGCCAGTAAAAAAGGATAGTTGAATCTCCTGCAATTTTCTAAGCCAAGCGAAATTTCAGTTGGCTTCAAGTTTAATTGCAACGGATGTTGGCCGTGTAAATTATTTTGTTTCGGCTGCCTCATTTTCTCTGCTAATGAGCAACTTATTAAAACTTTTGCAGCTTCCAGCTAGCAACCCTGCCAGCTGCAGACCAATTTGAATGCTGCTCCTTCTTCCCCAGTTCAGGAAAAGAATAAGGGATACAGCAGCTTGGACCTGGACCCAGAGTTCGTTGAAAGTGCAGCGCGTGAGGCGCATAAATAAATACGAATGGCAATGCCAATTGAGAAGAAAGCCAAAGATAAGTTTACAGCCAGCTGAAAACTCATTTACAGTTTACAAGCGGGAAATAGAAAATAGAAACTTCAATTCCTTTAGCACTTGAATGAAATACTCGAAACACGTAAGAACGAGAAGAAAGCGAAAAGAAGAAAGAACTCAAAGTCAAGTTACGAATGGCTTCCATCAAATAAAAAGCCGCAACAAAAGGCGATGGAAGAGCGACTGCTCGACCTACGCATACCCTACAAGGCAAGGTCGAGCTGAAATTGAGCTTAAAAAGTCTTTAAACAGGCTATCATGCAGTTCATCTTTAATAAAAATGCATTAGACACCTCAAAGATGCAATTTCGAAGATTTAAGTATAATCTATCTTTTTGGAATTTTCACTACAAAAATATTGAATAAAGGTTTCTGATATCTATAGGTGTTATGTTGTGGAATTTATAAACATATATAAATTTATTATATATATTTTCCGTCTTTAAACCCTAATTACGATCGATTTGTTCCACCATTTCTTGTCAGTATACCAAATTAAGGTAGAGACTATAAAAACTCGATTCAGCAAAGTTCTATCGCTGTCCAGCTATTTGTTTAATTAGAATGCAGACAGCATTCCAGGGTATAATAAGCCAAACGAATGAAATTAAAGTTGGATGGGAGCAGGGAGAATTGTGGGGAGTGTAAAAGAGGGAAGAGTGATGTAACTGGGGATGCGGGATGTCTGTTGGCAAGTGTTTTTGTGCCTCAAGTGCTTAGACTATCGTGTTGAAGCTTTGATTTTCGAGCTTACGCTGGATTTAGCTGCGCAGTGTAGCATACTTATGAGGGCGAGTAATTAACTTGAAGTGCCCCAAGAAGATGCACACTCACACACACACACGCAGCCATCCACACACACACACACACCCTTAAATTTGACTAAGTAATAGCCAACTGACAAACTGAGTGACTGTTAAAGTGTTGAAATATCTGCGGCAGCACTTAATTAATTAATGTCAGCGACCGTCGAACGAAAATGAAAATGAAAACGAAAATGGGAAAAGTTTTCACCATTTTCCCGGTTGCATAGCAAAAAGTTTTCGCACTTATTTGTTAAGTCAGTCGACAGCGAAGGCAATGTAACCGTTCAATATTTGTCAATGAACTCATTAAGCAAATTAATAGACAAAGTTACCAGCTGAGCTCAGACAATGCAATGAGTATACGACTAAGACCAAGAATAAGATTGGGTATGGGAATCGGAATGGGTGGAATGAAGGTTATTTACTCACTGTTCACTGTGCTGTGGCAATAAAATGCCACGCAATAAAAACCAAAGTCAACAAACAATTGCGTGCCAGTAGAAATCGATTATGGACGCCTCAAGGAAGCTACTTCTTCAGTTGCGCTCATTCCCTGCCACCAATTTACTATGGAAAATCAATTCGATATATTGCATTAAATAATTTTACTATTTTATTTTTTGTTTGAAAGATTTTTGTTTTTAAATTTAGGTACTGATCTTTCTAAAATACAGTGGAATCCGGTTATAACGACACTCAAGGGACCGACGATTTTACGTCGTTATACCCGGTAGACGCTTTAACCGAAACGAGCAAAGAAAAGACAGCTTGTATGGGGACCAAACAAGCCATCGAATTGTCGTCGCAATGACCGGACGGACGCTTTAAGCGGAGTCGTTATAACCGGATTCCACTGTGTTCCCTCGGACTCTTTAAATATTTTACACTGAATTTGTGTTTAGTCACATACTTAGATAAAAAAATTAATTTTATATGGAAAAAACGATCTTTTCTTTTTGAAATAAATTATTTACATTTTTTTTTTAATTTTAAAAATAATTTTAAGCCCACAAATTAGTTTACTCAGTTAATATTGTATTGTACATATTTAAATGTTTAGTTATTCTGCTTTAAATGCAAACCGTTTTTGTAGTGTGTTTTATATTTTTGTTGTGATTTCTACTAACAACGAAAAAGTCTCAGCGATTCTTTATTTTAGTAAGCTCCTCTAGAATTGTGTTAAATAAAAATTTATTTAAAATGAGTTCATTATAAAAACTAACAAATATTTGTTGCATGTATCACATCAGCGTCGCTTTTCAGTTATTTTTTTTTAGCCAGAATTATACTTTACCCATAGTACAATTGCTGACTGCCTGAAGAACCACATTCAGAGCCACGTTTTCGATTTTGCCATCGACAATGCCACCTGATGCCCTCCATCTACAGAATTGCCAACGCTGCAGTTTGCAGCCCAAAGCGGAAGTGATTTTCCAGCGTGCACGTTGTCTGTGTGACTCTGACTCTGTGTGCGTGTGAATGTGGGTGTTTGTATGTGTATGTGTGCAAAGGGGATTTTATGACCCTTGATAGTGGCAAGCGATTTGTTGCGTTGCATTTTCAATTTCGCAGCATGCACTTTGGCAACTTTGAATAATGCAATGGCTGGGCGCCAACTGCAGCGCGGACATGACCTGAACCAAAGTCCTTAACCAGCTGCAGTATTCGCTGCGCATTTTGGCAGCTTATTAAGGTGCTGCCACAGCTTCTGCTCATGCCCTGCCCCGCCCCTGTCGTGCTCCTTTGCCACATTTCTTTTTTAAGCCCTGTAACTGCAAAGCGCATGGCGTGTGTTATGTTTTTCAACAAAAAGCTAGTAAAATATTTTTTTATTATTTTTTTAAACAATTTTAAATATATGTATAGTAACTAAAGATCTTGGATTAAATTTTCACTGAAATTTCCTTTGATAAAAAATATAAAAATAAATGTATTAAAGAAAATTAGTTAATTTTGTTTTATAAAGTATAGAATTTTACATAATAAATATGTACGCCATTATAAGATTTTATTTTATAATATTATTTAATTATTTAATATTATATATTGACTGTATTCGAAGGAAATTTCACTGAAAATTTTAATTAGGACACTCTGGTGCAATTGACGTCTTTGGAATACGTACAGAGTTTTTGACAGCAAGGACTTCTCGAACTTACTAATATAATTTCTCCTTTTTCTGATCATTTTCAAACACGAGCGCACAATTCCAGCGCAGCAATTGCCATGTGGGGCAAGTTGACATATATGCAGCACGTGCCCCACCACAACTTCAAACTGTGCATGTGTTGTGTGTGCTGTTGTGTGTGTGTGTGTGTGAGTGTGTGGGTATTTGTGTGCTCACCAATCTGACTGGACGATTGATGCCAACTGCATCCCACATAGCTAGTTATTGGCCAACAACTGTGGTCATTCGGCTTTAATTCAACAAACGAAATCAACAATTGAAGTCGGTCGAAAGGCTAATTATGTGACTGGCTGCAACATTTTGTGGTCACTAATTAGTTGGCAGTTAACAGCAAAGCTCCAGAAGAGGCCAACTAATTTGCAAATGCCAATTATGTTTCCAATGCTAAACATTCTTCAAATAAACATTTCAACTTTTAAAAATATATTTAAAATATTTTACATGGCACATGAAACCTAATTAATTATAAAATATAATAATTAAAGTCCAAAAACAATTCAAAAATCCAAGACAGTGAAAGCTTTACTCGCGGACAGCTCCCTCAGGCGGACAGCTTCCGTAGCCGGACGAATTTTTTAGTTTTTTAGCATGATTTTTATACAAAATCCGTTCTCTTAGGCGGACATCTCCCTTGGACGGACAAAATATTGGAACCGTGGCAGTCAAGCCAAGGGAGATTTCATTGTACTGAGTCATTAAGTCATTAAGTTCAAATGATTTGTGAAAATAAAATATAATATAATTATATAAATATAATTTATAAAGATTTGATTTAAGTTTATAACACTGAGAGTTCTTAACTCGGAAATCTAAAAGATACATTTTAAATACATCACATTTTTTTCAAGAAAAACCTTTTATTTTCACAGTTCCATAAAATGTTATTAGCAAATCAACTGTTATTCATATAGCATATAAAAAAATTTTTACGTAGTAGTTTATTAAAATTACTACTTAATTTAAATTTCAAATTTTCTTAAAATAATCGTGTGGATCTTTATACTCCAAAAAAATAAAAATGACATCAACTGTCAACTTTATCTGTAAACTCATGATAGAATGTATTTAATATGAAATTAAAAAACCAATTCGCGATCTCTTAGTGTAAAAAGGTTTTATTTTAAAAAGCAAATGATTATCTATTAATGGGTATTTACAACCACTGAGTGCAGTCGCCCCCAGAAACCCTCGTCTCACAATGCATTCGCTTTTTGTAGCCTCTCAATTGCGGCCACTCGAAAATCGTTTAATTTTCATTAATAGTCAAGTGGGTTTCATTCGGGATTAATGTGCCGTGGCTGTGGCAGCTGCAAACGCAAAATGCATTGTTGTTGCCCTCGAATGCTTAAAGAGCAAATAAAAAAAAAAAAAAAGAAAATAATGTATGCATTTTTAAGCGTTGTCTGCGGCGCATTAATTTTAAACAATTTACCTGCAAAGAAGTGCACAAAAAACCGCATAAGCATTTTATATATTTTAAAGTCAGCAACTCGACAAAAGTTAACGTTATCTGAGAGACGAGGTAGACAGTGGACTGTAGACAAGAACCCACAGCCAGTTGCCACTTTGCAGCTGCAACTGCAACGGCAACATCCACTTCAATTTCAAAAGCATCTGCTGTGGCCCCAATGGCCAGGAGAAAATGGCCACTGGCCAACACAGCTTTAGCCTGAAGCTCAAGTTTTTATTTCCCTCTTCTGCTTTATTTTGATTCTGTTAAAAAAATGTTCTTTTGAATTCCAGAGATTTTTATTCTTTCTTTCTTTCCCTCTCGCATCATCGCCACTGCACTGTGCAGTGTGTGTTTAATGCAGTGTTTGATTAGCGGCGTCTATGCAGCTGCAGCGGCTTATTAAGCATACGCCCAGTTATGTGCCGAGTCAAAACAATACAGTCATAATGAATAAATTAATAATAAAATTCTTCACGAGACCACGGCGACCGCAGGCTGCAATCACAGGGACTCCATGATAAACTAACTAACACGTATTATTTATGGGCTTCTGCTGATAAAGCCGGCACTTGCCACATGCCACATGCCAAATGCCACATGCCAGTGACCACAGCAACAAAAACAGACAACATTTGCGGTGTAAAACAAACAGTTGAGAAAGGGAGAGCAAAAAGAATAACTGAATGCAAAAATCGATAACCTTTTTTTAAATGCTTCTTTTGTTAATTCATTACTTGTTATTAAAAGCCCAATAAATTAGAAACAATTAGCAACTGAAATATTCAGCTTTAATCTTTGAATTTCAGTAAAAAGATTTTTAAAGACACTTTAAGATATTTTAACCTTTCACAGGAAACATTTTCGTACAAAGTAGTAAATGAATTTGAATCTCAATTTACAACTCAATGAATACAAATATTTAGAGCGAAAAAATAGATGCCAAAAATATTGATTATGTTTTATATAAAAAAAAAAACAATTAGAAAACAAGAAAAAACTGTTATTTTCTACTCGCCGAAGATTAAATTCCCTTGCAGTCATGAATATTGCGTTAATTTGGTTTCAATCAATGGTAGCTATATGATATAAAAGTTCAATTTATATAAAATTTGGTCAACAGATGGGACACGATTAGAAATTGATTCTCCGTGAATTTCGTTGAAATCGGTCAATAGACAACGAAAATTTTCATACTAGCATTTCAACCGATTGTTCCTATGGGAGCTATATGAGTATGTAGTACGATTTGGATGAAATTTTGTCAACAGTTGGATTAGAAACGATTAGAACTGCATATGGCGTGAATTTGGTTGAAATCGGTCAATAGATACCGAAAATGTTCATAAATTTGCATGCATTTCGACCGATTGTTCCAATGGGAGCTATATGATATAGTGGTCTGATCTGTCCGATTTTTACAAATGATTGTCGTGCAGAGAGAATACACATCTGTGCCAAGTTTCATTAAGATAGCTTTGAGCCGGAGAGACTAGTTAGCAAAGAAACAGACGGACATGGCTATATCGACTCAGCTGTTGATGCTGATCAAGAACATATATACTTTATGTGTTACAAACTTCGCGACAAAAACAAAAACTTCGTATAAAAAAAGTAAAAATAGTAATAATAAAAATAATAATAGTAAAATATTTTGACAATATTAAATAAATAGCAAATAAAATATACACAGGTTAACAGGCAGATAAGACTCGACAAGTACTAAGTAAAAATTTAATGGAACTTACAAACATAGATGGTAACGATATAATTTTAAAAACAATTAAATTCCCCCTCGAAAGCAATTAGTTGCAGCTCCAATGAACTTTTTGAGTTCATCAAAGAATCGCACACTATTTAATGTTCTTTTTTCTGTAATAATTATTAATTAATGGGGAATAAGACACTCGAAAGTGTCTCCATTCAAGAAGTTGGGCAGTAGGAGCAAGAGGCTTCAGTAATGAATGGAAGTGGATTACTAAATGTCTGATTTTAGTGTGTGTGTGTGTGTGTGTGTGTGCGTGTGTATATGTGTGAATGCAAATCTGAAGCAGTTTGCAGTTTTTAATTACGATTTTCAATTAAAGTGCGACAGCAGCGACAGTGCGACACACAAAACCAATTTGCAATTGGCCCTGGCTAAAATCTCAACTGCTTTCTCTTTGCTTTGCTTTGCTTTACTTTCCACAGATATTGCTGTATCCCGAAGAGGGTTGGGCGCGTACTGCCTCCTCCAGTTACTGGACCATCACGCCCTGCTGGTGGCAGCCGAATCGATGTCGCATTGTCGAATATGCTGGCACGCAACGACTGGCGACCAAAGCCAGGATGTTGCCCATGGAGCAGCAGGGTTCGTTACTGATTGCCGGACACTTTCGCAGGCCGCCAATAACGGCGACAGGCGGTGCAACAACACCAGCAGCGGCAGCAGCAACACCAACACCACAACTAGCTCAAGGGGCAGCAGGCAGAGATGGTTGCGGCAGTAACAGCAGAGCGCAGTCAAAGTCAAATTCTCAGATGGCTTTTCAGGATGAGTTCAAACTGTATCTGACATCGAACATCTCGATGGAGGACTACAACATGGGCTACTGCCTTACTGGATTTGTGGAGCGACGATGCCAACAGACAAACACCTTTCAAATGACACACTTTGCTGTCATCAAGCGGCAATGGCCGCCGCCGTCCAATCTCAGCAACAACTCATAAGGTTGCCCTGTGATCCCCGGATACCATGCCATAACATACCACTTAGTACGTAATTACTAACGAAAGTCCGCTGAGTATTTTCTATTAACTAAGCATAGCCTTTAAGTAGTGCAATTTGCTGCAGTGATAGCGTTCAACAAGGCGTTTAACATAAAGCTTAAACTAATTAAAAAATAAAAGCCCACAGCCAACCCAAAGTTGTACGCAATGATGAAAGTTGCCACTTTTATAACAATTTTTTTTTTTGTTATTTTCGTTAAACGTTTCTATGTGTGTATTAGTGCGTAATTTGTAATTTTAACTAAATGCTCTAGACGTGCTTAATTCGTGTGCTTTCAATGTTGTATAAACTACGAAACGGAAAACTAAATACGCAGCAAACAACACACAACACGACCCGGGAAAAATGAACTTCAGGTTGACGAAGATTTCGTACCCTTGCAGGCAATGGAAGAAATTAAATAAATAAATTGTTTTTATTAATATTTAAAGTGCACAAAATGCCTGTGTAGTCCATAGTAACCAACGGCAAGGGTATTGAAATTTGAAAAACAAATAACTACAACATACAAAATCTAGTAGCTGTTAAAAGCTAAAATGCAACTAAACCGCTTTGCTGGCCAGTGCAAACTCACACACATACACGCATGTGCTCATGGAAGCACACACGCACACACACACACTTGCGATTAAGTTCTGATGCTTGGGCAGCTACTTAATGCTTAAAAAGTGCAACAAATTGAAACTTGTGCTTGTCGAAGCATATGATTGTGTGCCAAGTGGCGTGTGTGTGTGCGATGACTGTGTGTGTAGTTTTTCAGAGCCACTTTAACGGCCGTGTTTGGTAACGTATTGCCTTTAAGCTTAAAATATGAGCAGCTCAACAAACAAATATTGATGCTCGTGTTTTCATTAACTGGCATCAATGCGCATCAGCATCAATTAATTATGGCATCACAACGCATTAAGGGCACGTGTATCACACACACACCTTAAGCTATTTTAAATTAAAATTGCAGTTGCATTATGTATTTTTTATTTCAGTCGGAAGTAATTGATATAAAGCTTAACATATTCCTGATTAAACACTTAAAGTTCTTCAAGTTGATTCAAACTTTGTTTATGTTGATGTTGATCCAGTCGCTGTCCAGTCTCTGCTATGCTCTAATCTACTAGAAATCAAACTAAAGCTCTCTTAACTCACACAACACACACTCTCTCTCACTTTTTGAGCATAAACCGCAAAGTATATCAACAATTCGTCCAATAATTGGAGTTTTTCGGCGCAACAAATGGCATTAATGCCACAACAATGCCGAAGCTCCAATTGCCAAAACCCTAAGTGTTAAAAAGAAAACAAAAACAGAAACAAATAAAAAGAAAACTTAAACCAAAGCTAATTAAGTAACAAACAAAACAAAAGAAACCTACGGTTAAGCTAAGTTCTAGATGTTAATGTGCAAATCAAAGCAACAAATATTTACAAGTTAGAACTAAAATTTAACAGAAAATCAACTAAAACTAAACTATGAATAATATATAATTATATATACGATTTATGTGTGTGTAGGCTTCAAGTGAACTTCAAGTTTTTTGCCATACTTGTATTGATGTATTTATAAATATATATACTTATATATGTATACAAAACTAGAAATCAATCACTAACATTTTTGCAGTAGTGCGTAGCTCGCTTTTAGGCGCTTTTACACGCAGGCGAAAGCAAAGACGAAAACTGAAAACAGAAAACTGAAAACTGAAAATAAATCATATTTATAAATCGCATCTTTTACGTGACCGTACATTTCATTTGCTCTCTCCCACACACACGACCCCAAATTGATATTGATATTTAAGTATCAGGTACCTGCCAAACGAGTCAAAGAAATTTGAAAGTCCAAATGCATTTTTTCTACATGAAATGAAAGTAGTTTTTTATTTGATGTCCAATCAATAAATAATAATCACCAAATGTTCTATGTATACAAACGTCCCACATTGAAATTGTTGTTGTTTCTTTTGTATATTTAGATGAATGTGTCTCTGTGTGTAGCATATTTATCAGCGCTTATCTTAGGGAAAAAATCAAAAGAAAATAACCAGTGAGTAACGACTGATGAACACCCTTTGCAGAGCAACACATTTCATAGGAAATTCAAAGTGCCCCATGCAAAGGTAGTTCATCAATAACAAATGCAAACCAAACACGCAATGAGCTTTTTTGTAGCAAACGATAAACGATAAACGGTAAAAATAAATAAATTACTAATTAAAATTATAAGCAGCGCCGGAATAAAAAAACAAACATCATCAATGACAAATACAAATACAAAACGGGAGTCAGCTGAAGGGCTTAAAATTAAAATTAATTCATTAAATTAAGCTTGTATTAAAAAGAATTATCCAAATGAAAATTTGATGCAATTAAATGCAGTTGTGTCACGCAATTGGCTGAAATCAAAAATTAATGCAAATTGAGATTAAAACTCGGTTCCAATAAAAAACTCATAAATCAAATAAAGGTGGTGAACTGTTTAATTAAAACTTGTCCTCTAATAGCGAGTGACTAAGCAAAAGAAAAGTTGATCAAGTAGCAAATGAATAAATGAAAAAATGAAAAAAGATGGTATGAAACGGGAGGAATCGAAAAATTGAAAATAAAGAGAAATAAAAGATACGAAAAAAGTTAATTGCCATTTTCTGAATTGCAATTTCGTATTAAATTCTGTGCAAGTCCAGAAGCGATTGAAATTACAATTCAATGCAGGCAAGTGTTTAATTTAATTTTCAGATCAATAACACAAAAAATGTAAGAAAACAAATTTTTTTCAGATTGTTGACCGTAAGTTACATAAAGAAATTGTCGAAGGCACTTTTAACAGTTATTTCCTTGCTTTATTTAACAATTTCATTTGTTATTATAAACTGTTAAATTATTCTCATTTTACTCTCAATTAAATATGAGAGATATTTCTATTGTTATTAGTTGAAAATAAGTCGTATAACTTCATTTATCGTTATTAGTTTTGAAAGGTTTACAGAGAACTAAAGCAATATAAACATATCGATATTCAACATTATTAAAACTAAATCCCATTATTTATTTTGCTATTAGAATTTAAATTGTTCTGCTTATTATCATATAGCCTTAATATGAATATATATACTCTTATGTATACATTAATGTAATAGTAATCGCCACTAATTATAATTTTAAAATTTCCACTAAAAGATGTCCCGTAATATTTTATATGCGCGAGAGATAGTCTTAAAAAAATGGTAAGTAAATATATAAGTGAAATCTTAAAAATGCTTGGCGTTATATTATTAATTATTACTAACATGAATTAAAAAAATATATTTACCTGAGAGAAAAAATTTATTTTGTCAAAAATACTTAAAGACACCACATACAAGTTAAAGTAAATATTGAATATTTAAGTAAACATATTGGAAAGTTATTCGTCACTAGCCGCAAAATCCGTATTTACATTGGCATAGAAGAAATCTTCAAAGTTAAAATTCATCAACTTGATATCGACAATGACAAATTTCAGATGGCTTACTGGACTGAAGCCTATCTAAGCTAAGCTAACCGAATAATTAAAAATCATACAAATAACACTGTCGTCTAGAATTAAAATTTACTTTCGAAAAATTGTTTGAATATTATCTTTTTGTTACAGTAGTTCGATTTCGTTCGATTTCGATTAAATACAAATTTAACTAATTTACAATCAGAGCCAAGCAAATTTTTTGTTCCTGTTACTTCACACTTTGACTTGACTTGTACAGATTTTATACAATATACTACTTCAAATTACACTGAGTTATTGACAAGTTTAGCCTTTAAATCGCTAATTTTTAGTAACCCGTAATCCATTCATTTTGTCGTATATGAATATTAATTTTCTACTTGATATAAAACCAAACTCCTGTCTGTGTTAAGGTTAAATTGGTAGCACTTACACACTATATTCAAATTAATTAATCAAAGCCAGCTCACTTATACAAGATTCAAACTTATTCATAATTTAACATTAAATTGATACTATTTTACAATATTTTATTCACCCTTTTGGCTTTGTTTCGGCAAACTATTGAAGCCCAAAAGGCAATCCAAACTTTTTACATTTCAATTTGCATTTTGAATTAACAGTGGAGCTTTTATTAATTATATCTCCAATCGCGAAAACTTGCAATTGCCTGGCAAACAGAATATGCAGATGTGTGTGTGTGTGTTTGTGTGTGTAATGGCACTTATTTTTTACCATTTTTACCATTTTGCTTGCTGTTGTGTACTTTTTGTTTGATTTATTTTTATCACTTTTTTGCGCAATTAAATTTATATTTACAACAATACTTCATGCCATATACGCGCACGATATGTCCGACTAGATATATGGCACAATTTGAATGTCATACACATAAATGAATGTATACATACCGCTCCCCACCCCTACATACAACTCCACCCCTTTATTTACAATCGCCTTTTCTGACTATCTGACTCGCTTTTCAGATAACTAACGCAAATTACAAGGTAGTGTCCGGGGACAAAGCAATTTCAATTTTTCGTAACATTTGAACACTTTATTTGATTTTTATTCATTTTCCGTGATGAGCTTTTCACATGCAATCGATTTAAGCCTTGTTTTTTTATAACATGTGAAATGCATAAAACATAAAAGATTTTCCCATTGATTTCGTTTCAATGCCCGTTAATGGGTAAGTAAGGGAATGTTTCAATTATAAAAACACAAATAAAAATAATGTTAAACACTAGTGATAGAAGTAAGCCCAAGAAAAAACATCTAAAATGTTGTGTAAATACTCTGAATATTTTCAAATGTATCTGGTATAAGAAAACATAAACTAACAGGTATTTTGTAGTCAGCAATTAATTTTGATTTGATTGCCAATGGCAATAATAACTAGATTCCCAAACGACAAACTGAAAAAAGAAAACTTACTGCACAACTATAGTTATTAATTTATGAAAATAGATTGGATATGCATATATATCAACACAATTAAATATTAAACAACTGGAAACTTCACGAGCTGATGATTTTTTTTAAATCATCAGACTTTGAATATAACTGCTTTGCTTTCTTTTAATTATAAAATCTCTTTACTCAAACATTTTACACAAGTTTTAATTACAACAATAATTTCTTATTGAAGTGTATTTAAAGAAAAATGCAAGGTGCCCATAAATATCGACCCCATTAGTGAAATCCCGGTCACGTAGGACCAAAACCTGAACAGCATAATAATTATTTATAATTATTGTTAATTTTCAAAGCAAAGGCAAGCCAACCAAAAACAACAAACAACAATAAAAAATGCTGAAGAGCATTAAAAAACCACAAAGAGACCTCAATTAAAATTCAAATTAGAGCGCTTGGGAAATTTTCACGCTGACGATGGAGCTGGGTTGTGAAACTGAGAACTAAATACTGAAAACTGGTAGCTGGAAACTGCAAACTGGTCCTGGAGGCCAAAGTGTGAAAACTTAAAACCACAGAAAACGCCGCAATGGCAGTTCCCTAACTAACTGCCTCAAAATGAAATATGAAGCTGGGGAGACGAGCCCCAATGTACCCACCACGACACACAACTAATAAGAAATTTGTGAACTTTGCAAATTTGCCATCATTAATTCTGCGTACTCCCCTTGCACCACTTTCCCCACCGCCTTGGCTCAAAATATAAATTGTCGAATTCACATTCACGAAACGGCAATGAAGTCGCGACGTCCCGATGTTGTCGTCCCCGTCATTGTGTAATAATTGTCGAGCAGTTTAAATCCAAGCTGGAAACATAATAAATTGTCATATGAAGGCGTGTGCACGGTCTCACACAAAGCTCTCCTACCAAAATGGACAGTTCCGATATTTTCAGAGCGAAGAATCGTAGACAAATGGCTGCTAGACTCCGAGATACTCTCCATTTCAAGTGAGCCTTTGTAGGAGACCATCAATGGGCTTCCACGTCGCTTCGTTCTTTGAAATATTTTAACAACTTTATTCTTTCATGGCATTCCATAAGTTGTAGTTGCCAAATCTTGATCAAAAAAACAATTTATAATCATTTTGCAGGGTATAAAAAGGTAATGAGGAAACGGAAATTGCTGCCGGAAGTGTATGCGAAGGCGGAAGCTCATTTTGCAATATTCACAGTTGACTGATTTCTAGCGAATTTTTGCTTGGGCGACAGGCAGCGAGACAAGGCGACAAGCGGACAACGGGACGAACCAGGACCAGACAAGGAAGCAATGGGCGCCATGAATTGTAAATTGATTGAAGCCAAAGTCATCGCCCGTTGCCGATTTTAATCATTAATAATAGGGGGGAGTAGCCGAGGAAGCAATACTTGGTACTTGGACAGCAGCCAAGATGCTGACAGAGGACATTGAAGCAGAATACTTAGACTTAAGCTAAGCAGACAGAGCGAGCGAAGGACAACGAAAGGGACAGAGTGCAAGACAAGCAGTGTTGGCAGTGGATCAAATTAATAGCTATATTTAACACTTAAAAACATTCTACTAAAATCTAGTGAAAAGAATAATATCATACAAATTTTTTAAATTAATTTGAATTTAATTTAAATTTAATCAGCAATTTGTTTGAAAGTTTGTTAAGAAAAAACATTTTATATTTAATTTGGAAATTAGTTTAGGAAAAAACGTTTTATATTTAATGTATACACTGATTTTTCTAAATTTATCGTTTGAAATAAAAGTTATCTGATTTCAGAACAACTTATCAAATTGGCTCAAAATCAATGAAAAGAAAAGCTATATTTGCAAAATGCACTTAATTTATTTATTAAGTTTCCTGCAGTATCTGTTAAATTAAAGCTAAACTTATGAAAAAGTGGAAAAATAAATTTTATTTGATATACGATCAAACATACTAGTATATAATAATTAATATTAATAATAATATTATAGTTAAATATTCTAAGAAATTGCTTTAAACTGAATTAATCTTATGCTCTCAATCGATGTGTCTTATTAAACTTATTTATTTAGCTACTTTTGGCATTCATTTTAAGCACCTGAAAAGCTGGCAACACTGGCGAGAGGAGAGAGAGGAGCATCAGATGTGCTGAGTGAGCTCTTGGACTGCGCCTAAGGTTAGGCAACGACTTTTCAAGAGCCTTTCAAGAGAGCTGGCAACAAAATGGCTGCGCGTACTTCCCCTTAGCTAAACGCTTTTACCGTTGCTGTTGCCAAGTTGTTCTTTGTGAAGTGCTGCTCAAATAGCAACAACCGGCACAGCAGCAGCAGCAGAGCCAACAACAACGTGAACAAACCCAACAACAAAAGCGATGAAGCAGCCGTTAGTTTCATTGTTGACATTGCAGCGAAAAAAGGTAGCAAGGCAACAAAAAGCAATTAACTTGGCTTACATCTTTGTTGAAAGTTGAAACTCATGGCGCGATTTATGCCGCCAGTGTTGCTGCTTCACGTTCACCTTCGCCATCGCCTTGTTGTTGTTGTTCTATGTGAATGCGGGTGGAACCAGGTGGGCAATCCGTGCTATTCTGCCAGGATGCGTGTCTTTGCTGAGCAAACGAAGCTTGGTAAGCTCCACCACGAATCTCGCACAAAGATAAAACTTAATGGTTTGCTCCACTTGAAAGGTTAGATCTTACTCTGATTTTCGTGGCAAATTGTGTAAGCAGCTGCGTGCCCCATAAGCAGTACCACAGTGCCCCCAGGACGCCAACGTGGCCAAAGGATTAAGAGCAATCAGCAGTGTACAGTTTGTCGATTCCACGTGCAATTCATTTGTTGAAGAAAACTTTACAAGTGCGAAAAACATTTCAAAATAATAGGAAAATTTTAAATGTAGATTACCATACAAAATTGAAATGCTTTTATTATCGTACGATAAACATTAAAAAATAATAATATACATATATATTATATATAATTGATAACTAATTATAAAACTTAGAAAACTTTATAGTCTGATACATAATGGTATAGATAAGAACTATTTTGAATAGGACGCTTTGAATTAGTCATATAACAATTAACTACACGAGCATATTTAGAATAAATCAGCGAATTATTCAAAGGGAATCTTATTATTATTATTTCATTTAATATTTAGTATTTTTAATACTTCCAAACATGTGTCCCATTCAAATTAAATACAGTTAAAACCTTGATAATTCAATACGGATTATTCTTTTCCCTTCAAAATGTGTTTTTTTCAGAATTGCTTATTTTTGTTTAATCGCAAGTTATTTAATTGTTAGCTTTAAATTTAACCATTCTTTTTGCTGTTATCTTTTATAAACTTCTCAGAAATTTGTTCTAAACTAAAATCGTTCACATTTATTTCTTCTTCTTCTTTCTCATCGTTGTAGTGTTCGTACATATAATTTTATAATTCTACTTACATTCTAACAGCTGCTTGGGTTGGACCGTGTGATGCCTGGCCTACTACAATAATTAAAATATTTTTAAAAAAAGTGTAACAAAATTTTTGTTAATCAAAGTTCTAGTAATCGAAATCTATTTAATCGTAGTAACCCATTACCCTTATAATTTGTTTCTCTTGATTAGTCGTATTACTTTTGTGTTGACTAGAATACACATCTATGCCAAGTTTTATTAAGATAGCTTTGAAACTGAGAGACTAGTTCGCATAGAAACAGACGGACTGACGGACAGACAGACGGACATGGCTATATCGACTCGACTGTTGATGCTGATCAAGAATATATATACTTTATGTGGTCGGAAACGCCTCCTTCATTGCGTTACAAACTCCGTGACAAAAACAATATACCCTCTGCAAGGGGATAAAAATATTTATTGAGCGATTTTTGTGAATGCGTTTGTGTGAATTTCGAAATAAAAAACAAATAATAAAAGAAATAGCAATTAATAAACAATTAAATAGCAAAATTGTTTAAGTATTAAACTACACTTACAACGATATGTAGTATATATTTTAAGTCGAAAAAAGCTTTAAAATTGATTCTGATTTAATATTAGTTGTTTACCGCACTCCTCTTTATTTCATTCACATAAATGACTTGTAGTCCAATTTAATGATTAAAACTTTTGAGCTAGAAAAATATGGTTTTTGATTTCTTTTAATGACTATTTCCCGAATAATTATGCATATGATTTTTCTATACCAAATGAAAACTTTAACTAATAAAAACTAAACATTTTAAGCAGTTCAGAATCAGTAAGACAAATATTGAGCACACTTCATAGATTAAAGTAACAAATTTCACATAAAGGGCTAATAACTAAATTTAAACTCTACATTTGGTGTTGGATCTCTTCAAAGAGCTTTTGGCTCTACTTCAGCAATTGTAAGAGCTACCAAAACTGTTTGGTTTACCGAAATTACTGAAAATTCATGTTTCCAGCTGGAAATCAAAAATTTGAAGAGCATTTTAAGACAAAAACCAATTCTGGGCCCTGGGAAGCAGAGTGCAGCGTGGTGACTAAAACGTGAGGTGTGGGCGGAAGCTGACAAGCCAAAGTTAAGTAAATATGACTCAAGGACACTTGGTGCATGGAATCCTTTGGCCACTTACTTTTGTACACGAAGCGGGTTGATGGGTTTTTAGCGGGTTGCAAGTTGGGGACGGGTTGGGGACAGTGGAGGGTACAGCTCGTGTCTCATTCAGTTCCATTTGAGAAACGATTTTAATACTTTCTCCGGCACAAAAGCTACTTAAAGTTTTGCTTTCTGGCTTAATTCGTTTTTGGGCAAACAACAACAAACAACGAACAACAAACAGCAAACAGACAATAATGCGAAAAACAAAAAACTTTTTTAAATTGAGTTAAGTTAATTTTTTGTCTGCTTTGTTTTCCTTCCTTTTCAGTTTGCTTCATTCTTTTTTCTTTTTCCCCTTCTTTACTTCTGTTTTTTGTTTCTTGCCAAGTTGGTTTTCCTTCTGGTAGAGCAGAGGGCTCTCGGTTTTTCGCTTTGGTTTGCCTAATAAATGTGCGTGCAAACAAAAGGCCAGATAAACAGCCGGTCAGAGAGACAGATAAAGAGAGAGAATGGTAGATAGACAGAGAGTGTAAAAGAGAGCGAGACTGACAGTTGAAGCGACAGCCAAAGGATAAAGGATAATGACAGCCATTAGTATTAAGTGCGCGTTGGCTACTTTGGGTGCTCGGCAGTTTTTTGCCTGTCGCTCATTAAAGTTGTTAAGTACTTGGCGTAAACGGCTGGAGCAGAAGAAGACAGAGGCAGTGGAGGGGGAGAAGGGGAAGAGATAGAGCGCACGATAGAGAGAACCACTGGCAGTGGGTGTGACTAATGGTCAGGCCAAGGGGGAATCGGTGGGTTACACGATTTAAGTCAATTTAAATGAGCCTGAAGCGTGCTAACTTAATTCGTTAACCGAAATAAAAGAATGCCAACTTTATGTAGAAACTTCCACACTTCCAAAAATTGAGTCTGTGATCTGAGTCGCAGCTTGCACCAATGAGCCACTGAACCACTGCACCACCCGGGATAAAACAAGGGAAATGCCGAAGGGTGTGTTTTCTGATTATTCAATCTTTCAGCTATGCTGTACTTCTAATGGATAAACCGCACAGAACCATAAATGGAGATACCCTATAGTTCACTAAGTTTTATCAACTAAGAGATACCCTTTAGTTATTAATATTAATTTTAATTATATTTATAAACTTATTTTTGGTTAATACTCGCGACTGATCTTAGTCTGCGTTAATAAATAAATAATGTGTTGGTTAAATTTTGTGTCAAAAATTGGGTCAAAAATTTTTGTGCTGTTTTATCTTAAAACAATTTAGAACTATTTTCTTTTAATGGAAAACCCATATCAAGCTACTTTTATTGTAGGCGTATTTCATTCTAATTTTGCCATTATATTTTTTAATTTTTCAATAAATTATTTATAAACTTTTATATCAATTTTTTTTTTTTTTTTCATTTTACCTGCAGAAGTAGTGCAAAATTTCACTTTCATATACTTGATTCTGTTATTTATGGCACTTGCCAAAAGCCGTTTTAACAGAACAAAACAACTTTAGTTTTTAACTACCCGTTAATGGAGCTTATCTCAGAACTTATCTCGTTTATAATACATTTCAATGTAGGTTTTCGCTTAAATTTTATAGAATTTAATTTAATTATTAATTTTTATCTTTTTTGTTAAATTGATTTATTTAATTCTAGGTGGGATATGCGGTTGGTTTGTGGAGCGCTCTAATAAATCACATACATCTTTTCGCTACTAAGTTTAAATCTTTTTTTTAAGCCTTGGTGAAAATGAGGTGAAGTATTATTCATATAAGCGGATCAACTGAGCGTTGGCACGCTATATGATATAATGCTCCGATTAGTCCAATTTTTTCACAATATTTTTTAGACATTTTTCTAGAATTTTCATGAAAATTTCATTGCGATAACACTACTAGGAGTATTTTTGGCCGCGGGTCAGTACAAGCTGAACCAGTCTTTAAAGCTTTAAACAGCTCTTACTATTAATTTCATTCAATTGTTATTTAATTATTAAGGTAGTAGAGAAGAGCAACAAGTTCCTACATATGTATTTGTACAGTGCACAGACAGTTCAAAAGGACTGTATTATTTTAGATACATGTTAATATGATTGATAAGCAAATGTGATAAACCCCCACGGTACGAGCAACGGGTGTGAAGTAAATGAAGTCGGGCAGGTGGGCAATCTTTGCTCTCCAATTCTAAAGAAAAACGAATGTCTGGCTAAAAATGTCGTCAAAATTTGTATGCAGTCGATTTTCTTTTTTTGTATTTGTATTTTTCATTTGTGTGTCTGCTTTTGTTTCTGATATTTTGCACGCCCATCTTCGACATGTTTAGCTCTTCTACTTCCACTCTTCTCTTCTACACACTTACAACTTCTGCATCGTTTATGGTGTGCGACAAAACGCCACATTTGTGTTCAATGAGCATGAGATAATGTCATCATCAACGTCTATCACACTCCTCCCTCCACTGCTCCTTCTCTCTTTTATTCCGTCTTCCCACCTCAATCAGAATTTAAATCATCACATCGAGTGCAACTTCATCCTTTCGACTGTGTCTTTGTCTATGTCTTGGGGGCAGGTGCAACGCTCTCATTGTCTGTCTAGAATTCTGCTTGAGAAAATGCATTCAATTTAATGAGCACTCCGTTTTTAATTAAGTCGTTCTGTATGCACAGTCCAGATAAACAAATGAATGGATCGTAAAGCATAGATAAATTATACAGCCAGGAGGATGTCATAGATAATTATGCCAATTAACAACAATGAGTTGCAGTCAGGAATAAGTTAATTGTGTTTATTTAAGAAATTATATTTATACTGATTATTTAATGGTTATCATCTAGTATTACTTTCTATGGCTCACAAATTGGATTTATGAAGAAAATAATTTGACTAAGACCATTTACGATAAGCTGTACTATACATTAATTAAACATAACACTAATTTTATAAATATTTTCACAGGCCAAAAAAAGAAAAAATTACCAAGAAAATTATTTAGATTTTTAACATTCAACATATTCTTTTTTAAATACTTTTGATTTATATAAATACTCAAAGTCTGTGTTTTTTATATACAAAAGTCTTTAAAGTACGTGTTATGAATTATTAAAATATTTGCAAAATATTTACTACATTTTTTCTTTTGCAATTTATTTCAGATATACGATTTTGACAATCTTAACTTTAGATTCAACAAAACTTAGAGTGTCATAAATTTGTTAACAACAAAATTATTCTTACTTATGTGAGTTGAGGTGTATCAATATATTTCATTTATTTAGTTTTGTTATTATATTTGTGTGGAAATTATTTAACAACTCTGCGTAATTTTTTCGGCTTCTTTCGACTGACACTTTTTAGACCCCGCAACAGGCAGAAGGAAGCTTTTGAGCTTCCCCGCCCCATTTTCTCATATAAACTAAAAAACTGTTAAACTTCAATGCCGTTTTTAAGGCATTTAATCAAATAGTACAGTGTTTGTAATTTAACATTGGTTTAGAGAAATATCATATCAAACTATCCTGCAAGTGGCATTAAAATCCTTGTTTTAACAAATGAGCTATCACCATAAAAAGTTTATGTAATTTAGCTGCAAATCACCCACTGCACACTGCACCACAGATCGCACAAACGGTTTGTGTGCTTGTTCGCTGTCATCTGTGGCGCTAACAAGTAACTCTCTCTGTTTACTGTTTACATACGCTCCCGCACTCTACTGTCTGTAATTGAATTTAAATTACAGACTGTCGCTTACTGCTGATTATGATCGCCTGGTGTTTCACACAATGAAATCTTCGATTTTGTCATTTCGCGGATTTTTTTTGCTTGACCGCTGCGATCTCCATTGCCCAAAATCGTTAGTAATTCTTGCTGAAATACCAGGCAAACAGAAAGATCAGCAGGTCGCTATGCAATACATAAAGTAAACAGACAAAAAGGGTTGTTTATACACGTGCACAGCTTGATTTCACGCCAAACCCACGTTCACTGCCTCCCTCTTCCACCCACTCTCTATTTACGATCTCTTCGTTGTTTGTGTTTCTGTCTGTCTGTCAGTCCGTCTGTCTTTCCTCTGTCAGTCCGTCCGCCTGTCCGTCCGTCCGCCTGTCCGTCCGTCCGCCTGTCTGTCCGTCCGGCCTTATGAACACCTGGATCTTTTAAATCTGAGCTGAAATACCAGTCCAACAGAAATAGTCAGCAGGTTGCAATACATAATGTAAACAAACAAATAGGTTTGTTTATACACGTGCACAGATCGGTTTCACGCCAAACCCACGTGCACTGCCTACCTCTTCCACCCACTCTCTGTTTACGATCTCTTCGCTGTTTGTCCTTCTGTCTGTCTGTCCGTCTGTGCGTCTGCCCGTCTGTCTGTCTGTCCGTCTGTCTGTCTGTCCGTCCGCCTGTCCGTCCGTCCGCCTGTCTGTCTGTCCGGCCGTATGAACACCTGGATCTTTTAAATCTGAGCTGAAATACCAGGCCAACAGAAATAGTCAGCAGGTTGCAATACATAAGGGAAACAAACAGAAAGGTTCGTTTATACACGTGCACAGCCTTGATTTTTTTTGCGTGACCGCGGCGATCTGCAGCGCCAAAAAGCGTTAATAATTCTTGCTGAAATACCAAGCCAACAGAAATATCAGCAGGTCGCTATGTAAAAATTATTTAACGTTATCATTGACTTAACAGTAACTTAACATTGACTTAACATAATATTGACTTAACAGTAACTTTACATTGACTTAACATAACATAACATTGACTTAACAGTATCTTAACATTGACTTAACTTAACATTGACTTAACATAACATTGACTTAACAGTAACTTGACATTGACTTTACAGTAACTTAACATTGACTTAACATAACATTGACTTAACAGTAACTTAACATTGACTTAACATAACATTGACTTAACAGTAACTTAACATTGACTTAACATAACATTAGCTTAACATTAACATTGACTTAACAGTAACTTAACATTGACTTAACATAACATTGACATAACATAACATTGACTTAACATAACATTGACTTAACATAACTTTTAATTAACAGTAACTTGACATTGACTTAACATAACATTGACTTAACATAACTTTTAATTAACAGTAACTTGACATTGACTTAACAGCAACTTAACATTGACTTAACATAATATTGACTTAACATAACATTGACTTAACAGTACCTTAACATTGACTTAACATAACATTAGCTTAACATTAACATTGACTTAACAGTAACTTAACATAAACATTAACTTAACAGTAACTTAACATTAACATTGAATTAACATGCACAAAATTATTTTGTTTAAACTGGACTCTTGTAAGTTCTGTTGTGTTGTGGGAATTTGCATGTTCCAGCTGTAGTACCAAGCGAACAGAACTTTCAGTAGATCTCAAATCCAAATTCTAACTAAACAAACTGACATCAGAGAAACAGGTCTGGCTTAGAACAACCAACATAATGAATTAAGTAAATTTGTTATGAGTCAAATTTATTTTCATTACACTACAACTTACAAAACGTGTAGGGTACCATTATAACTATCCTCACCAAAGTCCGGATCGGACGACTAAGGCCTATAGCTCTCACAGGACAAATTGGTTGAAAATATGTATGGAAAATTTCACACGAGATGGAGTACGCGGTCTTTGACAGTCGACTCGCTCGACTGTAGATTTTCATACTAGTTTTGGAGTCGCTTTGATCAGTGTTGCTCTACTTTTTAGTTACCACAATATATTCGGCTGCTGCTATTCTGCTGTTACTGCTTACTGCTGTTGTTCTGCTGTTATGTTACTGCTGCTGGTGTTCTACTTCTACACTACTTATCTGCTCTTGGCCTGTTCCATTTCATACATTTATATGCAACATGTTTATGTAAATAAAGAAGAAATTAATGGTATATTGTATTAAGGGTTTTTAACCTATTTTTTCTAACGTTTGGAGTTTATTTATTCTTAACTTATAGAGGTGAAAGCTTGGTTAAAGAACATCATTTTTGACAATTTATATTTTTGAATAGACGGAACTAAATACTGATTTCAAATTTGCCAAGCTGTTTCCCAAATACTGACAATTTCATGCTGGCCACATGCTCTCTTTGTTACAGAGTTTGCGTTTAATGGAGCCCAATTCGATGGCCAACCTCAACTAGATGATGACGGCAGTTGGTCAATTGGCAGTTCCCAAACATGACCATCCAAAATCGAACGAAAACCAAACCGTAACTGACGTCACTTTGAGTCAACTGTGTAATAATTTCACACGCACTATCGCGGTCATTTTAATTAGCACGATTGCATTTTCAACACGTAGACGCAATTCAAATTGTAAATCACATAGGCAGTTAAGTATGCATATGCAGTAAAATCCAACAACATCATGTATATATCTTTCCAGCTATATATCTATCCCACATGCCATATGCGACATTTATAATGCACTCAAAGTTGAAAGTTTGTATCATTATGGGCCTCAGCACAACTCTGCAGTAAATTAATATTGCTAATTTGGGAGACAAGGACACTTCATTAAACTCCAAACCTTCACCTCAAACCCATTTCTCTTTCTTTCCCTGTCCTGTCCTCTCATTTTCCATTTCCTCTTTTCCCAAGCCATCCACCGAGCGTCGCAATATTTATGTTAACGTTCGATTTGGCTCAGTAATTAACACGTCAGCACGACTTGGCATAAAATTAACAAACTTGAAAATTACAAAAGTTAGACAAAGATAAGCTGACTGATAAATGCTCTGACGTAAAGATTATACGAATTTGTATCGATTTTTTCTTTGCTTCAATGAAACACCAATCTCACACATAACAAAGTTTTAAATAAATAACTCAATTCGTATATTGTAAGTATTTTTTAAATTTTTTGCTATTTTAATTAGAGTTTCTTGTTAATAAAGTTAACATTATATTTATTAAACTATTTTATTTTCCAGGTAACGATCAAAAGTACATTAAATCAAATTTAATTTCATTGATTCTCAGCTTACCTCTGAGAACAAAGCAAAAGTTTTAAGTTAATATATTACGGAACACTTTTTATGTCATTAAATCTCATCGATTTCAAATAGTTTCAAACTGTTTAAAGTATACTTCTTTATATGTTTCATTACTTGTTTATTGGTCATCTAATAACAGAGAGCTATGAATATTGTTCATTAAAGATTTGCAGTTCCACTGAAATTGTTGAAATGTAAAAATATAAAATTTATAAAATATATACCACTTCTAATAATTTAAAACAAGTAAGAAAAGTACAGTCGAGCACGCCCGACCGTATAATACTCTCTGCATTTTTTTCCCGGTTAAATTATTAAAATCGGTATCAAGATATTACAATGGATTGTACTTGCATTAAAACACGTTGAAACAAAAACAATCTAAGCAAAATCAAACATCTGTTTGTATGCGAATACACATACGTTTGACATTATATGTGTTTATACATGTACATATGCATGTGTGTATTCGGCCAGCGACAGCCGGCCGCGCTGTCGCCACACAAGCAGCGAAAACGTTTCTGTCTCGCTTGCACTCATTAGTGATATTGCGTTCAATTATCAATGTTGTAACGCTTATAGTTTTCTTGTTTATAGTCCGATTTCAATGCGACTTTTTAGGATAGTTTTATATAGTTAGTCTCCATTCGAATTATACAGCTACAATGCTGCACTATATGAACAAATGCCTGTAGGCGGGAGGAGATATTTATATGTATTGTGGGAAAAAGGGGCGTGGCAGTCCAAAATTTTAAATGCCAATGCATTTGCGCTGCCGCTAGGAACCTCCACACCAAAATTGGTGATCATAGGTGCCATGGTTACTGAGATATTCGCCGAAAACACCTTTTTTTTCCGAGGTGTGTCTAGTTTTTTGCTCATTGTAGGCGAATGGGGCGTGGCATCGAAAAAAAAAAGATTCTTGTATTGACTGACTAAATATGTGATCGATTGACACCAAGCTCGAACTTGTAGCTCTTACCATCTCTGAAATCTGTTTGTTCATACGGACAGACGGACAGACGGACTGACGGACAGACAGACGGACAGACGGACAGACGGACAGACGGACATGGCTATATCGACTCGGCTTGTGATGCTGATCAATAATATATATACTTTATGGGGTCTGCCACGCCTCCTTCTGCCTGTTACATACTTTTGCACAAACCCAATATACTCTTGCAGAGAGTATAAAAAAAGAGAAACTATGACTAGAAATTAAAGTTGATTCAAAAGAGGAAATATGCCTGAGAAGTTACAAGTAAAAGAGTTAAAACTTGTTATAAATTGTATTTACATTATTTTAAATATTGTATTCATACGCTTGCTTTGCCTCTATTTGTCTCAGATACTTCTTTCCGCCTCCGAACTCCCCCAATATACTGCCTGTCGACCGCTGTCTGTTTGCGTATTGTTAATATTGCGCATACGTCACGTTTAACACTTACAAAACTAGCGAACAACCAAATTTTGAGTCTCAGTCGTCGATTGCACGTCGCAGCAGCAGCTTTGATAAGGGAAAACATGTCTTAAATCATACGAGATACAAAAAATGTATGCAAACATATTTAAGCTTTATATATTTGGCATCGGACTGCAAGCTGCATGTAACATGGCTGTTGTTGATGCCATCTGTCAGATAGTGCAACGCCACGGGGCAGAGTGTCAAGTGCATCGTGTGGAAGCCATCGATGGTTATCAGTTGACAATGCAACGCATTCCCCCGCCGCGTAATCAAAGTTGTCACACGTTTGTTCAGCATCCGTTTGTACCGATGCATGGATTAATCGGTTCGGCTGCTGATTTTGTGGCAGCTGGTCGCGCACGCGCCTTGGCCTTGCTGCTACATGCTCATTGCTATGACGTTTGGCTGCCGAATGCACGTGGCACGACTCAATCACGTCAACACCGCACACTCTCCGCCAGCCAGAAGGCCTTTTGGGACTTTAGCTGGCACGAGATTGGCGTCTATGACCTGCCAGCCATTGTGGAGCATGTGCTGCATGTGACGGGTCACCAGCGAATCCACTATGTGGGCCATTCACAGGGCACCACTGTTCTCTTGGTGCTCTTGTCGCAGCGACCTGGCTTTAATAACAGATTTGCTACCGTTTCGTTTCTGGCTCCAATTGCCTATCTACAAAATTTAAGCAGTCTGCCGTTGCGACTGCTGGCCAGTGACACTGCCGGCATTACGGTGAGTGCACAAAAAACAATGAGAAACAGTCATCAACAAATAATAATCTGGAGTTTAGGATATACACTTTCAATCAAAGATTCAAGTAGTCAATTAATCAAGTACCGTTAATTGTTTGTTGGAACTGTTACAGATGCTGCTGAATCAGCTGAACCTACACGAGCTTCTTCCAGCCACATCGCTCACCCAGGTGGGTGGACCGCTTCTTTGCAGTCCTGCTCTGCCAACGTATGCGCTCTGCACGCTCATAACATCACTCTATGTGGGCTTCAGCGAGTATCCGCTGGATCGTGTGAGTACGATTATATATGCAGCCATAATTTAGCCAACAAAGCGGCCCCAAAGTTTTGTTGTATGCAAAAGTTTTTATTGCACTCAGGAGTGTGCCATCCACACCCACTTCTTCTGCTCACACAAACACACTAACGCACACACACACACACACACACACACACAGGCACACACGAACAGACACACACATTGAAGAGACGGCTTTAGTTTTGGTAATAAAAGTTATTTGAATTTAAATGCGTAAACGAGCTGCCTGCCCAGTTTCCAGCCAGTTGTGCCAACTATTGTGGCACGTTTGTTATTCCAGTTATTTCGCAAAGTTACTCAACTTTTGTGTATGATTCGATACACGTTGCTAAAATTATCTCTCCGTAGAGGTTAAAAATATTTCAATTGGGTTTTAGAAGAACTGCACTCAAGTTTGAAGCATTTCAAAGCTCGCAAAGCTTCAAAATCGTAGATTCATGTCATATAGGAACGATCGGGATTAGGCACTTAAACATAGCTCTGTATTTTATTTAATCATTAAATTGAACTCATTTGATTGTAACTTTACTTCCAATTGTCATTTAGAGGAAAAGTTTAGTTTCATTATTTTTAGGGTATTTGCACTTCGTTGAAACACGATAAATTGTCGCGTCGTTTTTTTGCAGTAATGTGGACCAAAAGGTGCGCTAAACTTTTGCCTTGAACAGCCGCTGGGGCTCGGCAACCCTGGCTAGCAGTCCAGGAACACGACCGCTCTGGCTAACGGTACAACACACATTACGTATACGCCAGGTTGCCTTAAACACTTTTTGTTTTCGCACACAGCACATTTAAATTTTGTTTTGCCATGAAATATGGCAAATAAATCGCGTTCGTGTTATTTTTACCGAAACTTTATGGCTTATCTGTACGTAGTTGTGTGGAGCGTGCTCCAAAAGGCTTAGCCGTACTACGTTGAAGAGGTAAGTGGCGTTGGGTGCTTGTTAGTTATTAGGCAAAGGGTCGCGGCAATTGGCTTTGGCTTTGGAAAACTGTAAACTGTATGGATTTAAAGTTTCTTCATTTTTTCGTACTCTAAGAGTGCGATACAGGTGAGAAAGTTTGACAGGCAATAGATAGTTGTTGAATTCTCCTTTGTAGAGCAGTCATAACTTTTGTTCATACCTCAACTGGATTGCGATAGTCCAACTAAAGGCCAAGTGTGTGTTATAAATTGTTTACGACCTCCGATATACAAATAGTTACCGAACTTTGCCGAAATCTGGTTTTACTCAAGAAGTTGTCAAAGCGGCAATAAAAACTACAACTTCTTCAAGTTAAATCCTGAATAAACCGCTCTGCATTCAGCGTTTTCAAACTTAAAGTCAAATAAACAAAAGCTTACAGCCAAGTACAGCCGCGTGTCGTATCTCTTACATCGTCATAGCTCCCATAAAATAGAGAAACGAGAGGAGGAAAAAAACGTAGAGTCAACAAACAGCTCAGATTCCGACTCAGACTCCGATTCAGACTCACAGTGAGCAGAGGCACCAAAATTGCTAAGCAAATAGCAAAAGGCGACGACTCCTTCAGCGACAGAAGCCAAAGGGAGCGTAGACGATATTTTGTGACAACTGGCAAACAATTCAGAAAAATACCTCCCTTCACTTCCCAGATATTCCCCATCCCCTGTTCCCCTATACAATTTGTAGCACTCACTGGCCGCGCAAATAAATATTTGTGCATATTTAGCTGAGAGTTTTCCCCTTTATTCATGCCACATAAAGTTCAACACACTTTGCAACTGCAATGCGTGAAGCATGATTTCGGGCAATATAAAAACAGTAGCGAAAAAATAAAGAGCAGAAATATATACAAGTGAGTACAAAAAAAAAAAGTAAATTGTGGTACTAACAAGCTGCTGGCTGTGCATCGACACACAAAACTATTTGCCACAAGTTGCAACCGAATTGAAAAGAAAGAAACCAGAAAGCAAAATCAAATAAGCAGCTAAAACAAAACTTAAACAAAAAACAAATAAAATAACAATATGTTGCTTCAGGACGTGATACAAGATCGACTAGCAGAACGCTCAGCTAAGCTTAAAGCAAACTTTAAAATATTTATAGGAAATGCGCACTGGAAACCCATTACATAATCATTAGGTCATCAGTTCAATTTAATCATTTATATGAATTTTAATCATTTAAAGTGCTTAAAATTACAGCTAAAAATTGTTGTAATTTATTAGTTTCTCAGGCATTTAAAAACATTAACAACAGGTATTTTGAGATCACTAAATGTTGAACAATTGCTGCTATGTTAAATACAGATTTAGTCAATTAACATCAAGTGGCCATATGGGTAGTATGGACTTCTTGTAGAGATGTGTTTATAAATACAAGAGACTTAATGTTTAAGTTTCTTAATTTCGATCGGTTATTTGTGTAGATTAAAAAAATTCTTACCTTATGAGACCCCTATTCCTTTACCTGCAAAGCAGATTCTATTTAACTTTAGTTATTTTTTCCTATAATTGTAAAACAAACCTATTAGACCTCTATAAAACTGTGTCCAATAGATTTTTATAGATTTTTTATGACTAACACTATCTAAACTTAATTTAAAAGTAAAGTACAGAGAATTGTACAATTTTGGTATTTGATTGTTTGGATATCATCAGATTTTATTTAACACGATAAGGGGTGAGTCGGAAAACGTCTGCATCTCATCACGGTAACTGGAAGAAGAGAGGAAATCAAGATCAGGCTTATTCTAATGTCATCCGGTCAGTAGGTTCTTAACACTCGATAATAGATACTTATCGTAGACAACACTACATAATCGATATTTATCGATACATCTGCAATTACTTAACATTACATACATTATCGATATTTACATATTTTAAACATTTTACCCCAACTACATTTTTTAATCCGCATATCGAAATACAACTAGTTTCGATTTATTTAATGTACATTCGATAACTCGTATGTGAGTGTGTGTATTTGAACAACAATCAATCCGTTATGAGCTAACTTTCAAGTGTCGCTGTTAAACCCATAAATTTATATAAGTATATGCAACTCAATTTTTAAGATTAAATCTATTCGAAAACGTGCCCATTTTTCAGAACATATTTCCCCGAATTCTGGAGACGACACCAGCAGGCATCTCACGAGGTCAACTTCTACACTACGGACAGCTCATCAACAGCGGTAAGGGGAGGCATAAGACCGGAAAGACACCGCCAAGGTACGGCGAGGAAGTCTTTTACAGTCTTAACTCAGTTCCATTTTCATGTAGGTAAATTTCAGCAGTTTGACTATCGCTCAAGCCAAGTCAACACCCAACACTATGGACAACGAACACCCCCCAGCTACCAGTTACAAAACATCCGAATTAATATGACGCTCTTCTATGGAAATCGGGACGCACTTTCTAGTCGAATGGATGTACGGCATTTGGTCCGTGAACTGAGCAACTGTCGCATTAACCTCTTCCAGGTGCGTGGCTATAACCACATTGACTTTCTCTACGCGGACTCGGCGCCACAGAAGATTTACAAGCAAATCATCCAAAAGGCGAGCTTCATGGATGGTATAAAACCAATCACAAATCAGGGCCACAAACGATTATTTGTTTAACATATTGATATCCTTGAATTTAATTTATAACAAAATTAACTCCACCAACATATTCTTAATGGTCTTTTGTCTAGTCTTCAACCTTTATGGTTTCTTACCTGTTTCCCTTGTTTCTTAGACTCACAGACTCCGCTGTCCTCATTTATAAACATGTAAAGAGTTCGAAGATTGTCATAGACAAGATTATCTATTACTACATTAATTTGTTTGTTTTTATTAAGACATCACTGCCTTAGCAATTAAATTGAAATTGAATTTTAATTTTCCAAGAGTTAATGAAATTTAATTTTTTTTAAAATACTTAAATAAAGAATTCACCGACTATTACTGTAGAAGTGTAGTATATTCTCTCTACACTAATTATTTATGATCTAACCGAAGATTTACAGCTCGCATTAAATTAATCGGTTGAAAAATAAAGCTTTAAATTGCTTGATTTACCTCCAAGGGGCTTAAAGTCAAAGCAGATCAATAAAATTCGCTTGTATGCATTATAATCGAAACCAATTTCACCCAAAGAACGGTGTTAAATCAATTTAAGAATGTTCTCTGAAACACAAAGTCCCTGTATCTCGAAGTGTTTGTGCTGCAGCTTTTGTGTGTATCTGCGTGCACTTCCGTATGCTTTGTGTCACAATGAAACGGAAATAGCAGCCTGCACACACACACCCGGAACAACACCCACTAGCACTCAGAGATAGCCACATGAATGACCTGACAGCTCAAGTGGTGTGGGCAGCTCGTAAATTTAAAAGTTTTGCTTTTAGGCCTCACCAATAGTTGCAGTAACTTTTCCACATAAATTTGATGGATTTTCTTTCAGTTTTTTGTTCTTTTTTTACATTTATTGTTGTGTTACGAATAAAAAAAACTCAAAAATGAACTAAAAAGTAAAATTGGAAAACAGACCTCATAAGCTTCATACTTTACATTAGACAATTAATTACGTTAATCATAATGTACATCTCTATATATGAATTGGAATTGCTATTCGTCCAAACCTTCGAATCCTGTTGAGGGATGGGCGTCCGAATATATGTGTTGCTTTATTCATTCGATATGTCTCTGTGTGTTGGTGTTTGAATGTTTATGTGTTTGTGTGTGCTGGGATAGGTATAGGTGTAAGTGGTGGGATGCACAGTTTAGCTTAGTTCAAAGCCCACACCGGACTGTATGGCATAGAGCAACTTTTCACGCATTTGATCCACTGTATTGAAGGGTGGCAGCTTTAGCAGATTTGTACAGGTGCTGGCCGTAGGCAAACGCTCCATATCACCAGCATTTTGAATGAAAAAGGGTGGATCCAGGTCCTATAATATAAAGCGAATTATATAAAGTCTGATAAAAGTATGTGCCGTAGTCAGAATTACCTTGAATCCCAGAAGTGGAGGACGTGAGCAGCTGGTGACAAACTTGAGCAACTGACGTCGCTGCAGATCATCGAATCCCTCTACTGCAGTCCAGAATGCCACTATAGAGGGATGCTCTGGCGTGTATTCGCCACCATATTTGCAGTGCTTCTTTAGATCTTCCAGATCAATGGGGATTTCAGCGCCCGATATGAGTATTTGAAGCTCCTTGTTGCTAAACATATATAGCCACTCAATGGGTAGCACATTGGAGAGTCCTTTCCGGAAGGCTTTACAGTGACGTTTTATCTGCACATTCAATTTATAGTTGGCTATAAGCTGCAGATATTCGATGCGATTTGAGTTTGTCACCGGCGTACTCTGGCCCTGTGGCTTAAGTTCCACAACCTGTGTCTGTCCTAGCGAACTGCTTGCTACAGTGAAATCCAAATTCAACTCACTAACATCGCCTGCATAGTCTTTGAGATATAGAAGATTTCGATATAATTCCGGATCCAAAGAGGCCAACTGATGTATGTCCACATCTGAATATTTGCCTGCCAATTTGGTCAAAAAGAATTCCGCCAGCGGAAGTTCCACCAACAGATTCTCATATATTGCCTTGCCCAAAATGCGGCCAATAAAATAATAGTGCTTCTCAAAGTCCCCAAATAGATCAGCCACATTGGGATTAGGATAGAGTTTGTTGTCCGTCGTTACCCTACAAAATAAATTGTATGTCAGTACCAATTAATAAGCAAACATTTAAAAGCGGATTACATGAAGAATCCTCGATTGGGATCAAAGGCCGTTTTGATGAGTTCCGAAAGGAATTCCCGAAACACACCGCCACCATCAATTCCCGCCTCATCGAGTCCCAATGAAGACACAAACTGTATGCGGAACTTAAGGCGTAAATCGGGTTCTGAAAATAGGAAATAAATTGGAATTATATGTACATTTTATTATATAGTTGCAGTTACCATTCTCCGGCCGGAGCTTATCATAGGCATCCTCGTAAAGATGTGAACGCCGCACAGTGATCATTATGGAAGGACCCTGCAAGAAGGCCTGCTGATGACCTTGAACACGCATCTTGTTGGCTGCCACCAGACCCTGAAGGATGCTCACACGCTTATTGAACGCCACCACAAAGGGAATTTCACGCAGAATTGTTATGGAACGTTTCTGTTTTGTTGACATGGGCGGACCGTTCTCAAAGTCCTCGCGCGTGAAGTCACGTATTGGCTGAAACGGGCGAATACCGCGCATTCGACTGCTGTGTGTCAATGGCAGATCTGTCGGCCTGTCCAGTGGCAAATCCAAACGACTGACTGTCCAATGAGCTTCCGGACAGAAACCCAATCGCAAATCGCGCGTGTGTATTTGATTGAGCACAAAGACGACAACATTTAGCAAATTGGCCCAGATTTGCTTCTGGTGACGAAACTTCTTATCATCGGCATCGGTGTGTCCAAGAACACTGCGAAAAGCCAGCTCGACTAGGCCGAGACTAATTTCCTTCAGCGTCTTGGACATTTGCACAATTTCCGCAATGGAAAATGGCATCAGTCGGACATGCTGTATGGATGCCTGGACGGGCGTTACCAACAGCTTCTTCTCCACGAACTCAACGTCGTGCAAAGTGGGCAATAGTCGTCCAAAGAGCATACAAAACGTTGCCAGTAAAGGAATTGTGCGATCAACTCCCTGCTGCTTGGCTGCAAAAGTAATGCTTATTATTGAAAGACTATTGGTGAAACTTTAAATATTTTTTACTTACGCACAACTCCTTTGGAAATAAGTGTAAGTGGCGCTGAGAAACCCAATTGAGTGGATTCCGCGGCCAGTTTGAACCACACGGCACGTATAAACTTAGGTGTAAATGCTAATGTATAAAGCAGCCTGAAATTATATTGAATGATTTAAAAATTGCGGTAAAGATCGCTTTAAAGTGAGACATACTTATACTCATAGACCGCATGCTTATTGTATATCATAAGATTGTGACAGATCTCACAGAGCGAATAAATTAGTTGAGTGTGCTCAATATGCGGCTCCATTTGCTGCACTATGAAATCCACACGGTCCATTTCGTTTAGTATGGCTATTGATTCCAAAAGGCAAGTACGCTCCTTGCTGCTCAGTTCGCCGGTGAGTCGGCAGGGCTGCTCCATGTCATAGTCAAGAGTGCGTGTCGATGGCTGATCCTCTTCTTCATCCGACTCATCGGTTTCATCGTCATCATCCGAATCTGTGTGACGATGGGGCACAGACTGATTACGCAGTGTTGACTTCGGTAATTGCAAAATGTTCGGCATCATTTGAGCAATAACACGCACATACACGATCAGCAGATTGCTTTGCTCCAGCGTTACTACAATAAAGTAAAGTAAATAAGAATTTATATACATAACTATATAAGATGTTTCTCCTTACCCAGTTGCCTGCGATCGAGCACTAACAGCGAGTTTAGTAAAAACGAGGTGAACAAAGGTTCTCGTTGCTGTGACTTGGTCTGTTTAATTTCGCTCGTTTGGATAACACCATAGAACATTGAGTTCCGCTTGTTTTCGTCTGTATCCGTTGCATCAGCTGTGGACGTTATTATGCTTGATTCCAGCATCAAGTGTAGCGACTGCATGATCAATGCAAATGGAAAGTCTATGGATTCGGCCAAACAGGGCAACACAAAGTACCGAACTGGTTCGGTATGAGGCGTAGCCAATATTTCGGTTATAAATTTGCGACAGAAGATCTGGGATTGCTCTGGGTTTACGGCGACTGTGGAGCTGCGCCTGGCTACGGCAAGCGGTCGCAGCAGCAGCTGGAGCAACGCGTCAGCAAAGGGACTAGGCGGATTCAGTGTCTCGCCGTCCAGCGGTGGACACTTCTCATCGAGAAGCTGACGCAAACGGACAAAGTAGTTGCGGGCTATGAGGAAGCCAAAGACCCGTTCCAAGTACTTGTACAGCAGCGTTTCATCCTCCACATAACGTTCCACTGCGGATACAGTGGTGAAGGTCTCCAGCATACGTAGTGGTATAGCCTGAGCACTTTGTGGTAGTGTCAACTGCAGCAAACACGCATCCAAAAGCTTACAGACCCGCAACATCCACACAGCATCGTGAGCTGAATGCTGCAAGAGGCGCGAAGGATTGCGCAGGATTTGCTGACAGATTTCAATCTAATGTGATCAGAAAACCAAAACAGAAACCGTTGAGAAAAGGGATTCATGTTAATTCTTACATTTGACATACCAGTCGTTCGCTGTCCTTGACCACGCGGCTGCTATAAAAGAAGCTAATGCGTCGCAAAAGGAAGCACAAGCTCTCATCCTCTGTCACACGATCCCGATGCGCATGGAGATACGCATCAAATGCCTCGCGCTCAGCACGTTTGCGTCTCTGGCGGTGTATGAAGGAGCGAGCATATGATTGTAAGACAACAGCACCATTCGCCTTCTGACGCAGCTCGTTCCGTTTTTGTCGCTCCAGTGCTGCCTTGCGTATGGCCGTGTCTCGGTCACAGGTATGCGATGCACCGCCAAGACTTTGCACCGGTCTGCGCCGATACTCGCCATCGAAGCCAAACATGACGCTGCAATTGTGTTCAGCAGTTGTGCTTCTCCTACTGCTGCTTCTATTCTTGCTGTTGTTGTTATTGTGATTTTTCCCAGCTGATCAATCGCTCTCACTCCACTCCCTCACTCAGCACATAATTTTTGATTGATAAATGGAAAACTGCTCTGCCCAGATGTAATGTCTATTTGCTATAGACTGCAGCTTGTTCTGTTGCAGACCTTCTGTCTGGTTTAGCGCAATGTAAAAGCCACTTTTACTTGTCTACGTTAAATTTTCTGGCTGCGTAAAAACCTGCTAAGACGAATGATTTGTATATTTTCTCCGTGTTGCACAAATGTCCTAAATAATGACAAAAGTACCAGCTGTTCGAAACTGTCGAACACTAAACACCTAAACGGTGTTGATAAATTTCAAAAGTATTTAAACAGTGCTCGTAACAGAATTTCCCATAGAATTCTTCATAGCTACGAAATGTTTATAAACATTCAAATTTAATGACTTAATATTTTCATAACACTGTATAGTATTTTCGGAGATTATAATTTTTTAGTAGATATTTATTTATTTATTTATTTTCAAAATTAAATATTTTATATATATTTTTTTATGCGCGTTTAAACAGGGTTTATTTTGCAAATTTTTTTTTGCAAACTTTTGTGACAAATGTTTTTGTTTTGTTGTGTTTAGATATAAGTGGATTTATAAACATTGACCGCCCGCCAAGTTATTTGCGTATATATATATATTAATAAACAAGCGTCACGTTCTTTAGTTTATTTGTGTTCCACTGTTTGCATTTCTTTATTATTATTTTGTTTTGCACGCATATATTGTTATTTCTTGTTTGTTTAGCTGAAAATGATCAGATCAGCTGATTCAAATAGCTGCAGTGCATATAAAAGCTGAAACAACGCCAGATAAGACTATGAATCAGAAAACTATAATACCAAGCGTATCTAACTTGTTTTTTTCATTTTTTTTTTTTGAGATTAATAATTGTTTTTGTAATGCTTTTAGTATTAGAAAATGTCAATGTTAGAATTAAAGGTCATACTTACCATCAATAACTTCTAATTGTTCGAACTTTAATAGGTAACTTATTACCGTATTGGGTTGGCCAACATTCAAACATTTACTTTGCCCACGTCACAGATTGTGATAAGATTTATTTCAAGATTTCCCTAGACAGAATCATATCTTTTATCATGACTTAAATACATCAAATATCAGCTAAGATATGGCAAACTGCTTTATTATCAGTTAACTATCTGGTTTCGCTTATCATGTACATGTATATGTATATGTCAATTTATTATCATAGTAGTTGTATGTACATACATAAATAATGTGAAACATGTGTGAGGTTTTAAACCTAAACCATCTAATTAGTAGCTTATTTTTTATTCTCTTTTATTATCAACAATTAGCAGTGGAAACTGGAGCTTTGATTAATCAAAGAGCAGAGTTTATCTGAACTTGTTCACCATTGGTGCTGACGTGAGGATGGCGTATTTGGTGGTGATTATCGATAAGAGCAAGAAGGGCTCGCGGCACGTCCATTGTTTGATCATCGACGAGGACAATATCAAATGTATTAACATATTTTTCCATGTTCGCCTCTACGTGATCAAACAGGAAACCAATTTTTAGGATGTGCGCTGAGGCCGGTACACCGTTAGCCATGTCCGCATCGCCCAGAGAGTCACCCATGACAATGATGTGGTCACGTGTGTGAACAAGTTCATATTCGCTGCCACCAAGAACCGTTTCGTTCTTGTTGAAGGTGTGTATCATTGGAAGCTGGAATCCGTCGAGAAGACCATCGCGATATTGCAAGAAGTTCGAAACGACCTTGACATTTGGATGCATAATTTCTGCCTGCTGTAGCACTGAGACCACCGAGTTGCCAAGTCCGGCAGAGAACACAAGCACCGGAATTTGCAAGCGAAGCAGAGTGGCAAAAAGCTCGTTGGTTCGGTCACGTAGCGCATGTTTATATTTACTTGCTGTCTGATCTATTTCGGTGTGATCGAATGGAAATCCACTAGCCAGTTCCGCTGTTTTTGTCCACCATTCAATCATGTAGTCCACCTTCTCCTCAATCGGCATGTGTGGATCAATTTCGATGGGTCGATACTTGCGAAACAATTTGTCCGTTTCGTCCTTGTAGTTTGACGGCAGAGATTTACAGTTATGGAAAATACCAAAGCTTGATAAAACTGGTTCATTATCATCCGTTCGTTGTTTGGTAATGGTGTAATCGAAATCTGACACGAACTGCATTCGTTCGGGTCCTCCGCGAACGAACTCATTAATAATCCTTTCGACACGCTTTGGATCACGCATTTTGCAGTGACTTTGATTCAACATCGGAATATCCTCAATGCGTATGAAGCCCTGGTTGTCAGAGCTGTTCTCCTTTTGACCGCCGCTCACTTCGTTGATCATTTTGGGACTGTGATTCGTTTTATGGCAATTGTTATCGTTATTAATATTATTATTACTGATGTTTCTGTTCCCTCGATTAGCCGGAAGCGTCAAAGCCGGACGGAGCGCGACAAATGCTTGCCGTGGGTTCTATTAAATGACTGAAAATACACGAATAGTTTCGGCTGAGAACTTGTTGCGCTTTCGTTTTATGACATTAACAAATTTACACATTTCACACAAACACACACACACACATACATACAGTTCGCTTCGCGTAGTATTTCACATACCTTGATAAACAATGGAGATGAGCAATTTTGCATGCGAATACTCAAAATGTGACTGTGACTTACTAAACTACTTATATACAAATATAATATTCCACAATTACGAACACAGACAAAAAAAATATTTATTTTTTCATTTTTGCAATCGAATTACTCATCGATCTGCAAGAAATGCATTCTTGTTAAAAATGTATTAAAAAACAGGGCAAAAAGTTTGTGCAGGCATATTTTTTTAATGCAATTAACTAATTATTAACTATATTTAAAGCATATTACCTTAACTTGCTCATCACTATAGTTTAAATCTTGCACATAAACTTTCATACATATACATTTCTATTTCCAATGGACTGACCTTGGGTAGTTGTTGCCAATTTTTCGGTTGTCGCGGTGTCCGCTGTTGTTTTTAGCCAGCTTTAATGTGCAAACAGCTTATCAAGTTCTTTATCAAAGCTTTTTTGATTTTAGTACTTTTGATTAATAACTATAAATGCCGCAAATTCGCTTATTTACCTTTGGGTTAAACTGAATCAATCGCACGCCACACACGATACACACTGTCAGTCTCGGCGCATAGCATAACAGCTGAGTTTAGCTGGAACGCTGAGGAATGGAACAACGCGCTCACAAGCCAATGAAACACGGTACGGTGGGAATTGAATTTTCATGTTTTGTTTATTTTTGTGCTATTGCCTTCTACTTCTCTTCCTCTTCCTCACACGCTCTTGTTCAGCTGTTTGAGTATCGCAACAAGAAATTGTGAGTAAAAAAAAAAAAATGTAAATATAAAAAAAATTCATAATTAACGAACTTAAGCAATTCATGTTAGCTTATATAACGTAAGGACTTAGAATTCTACATATTAAATATGTCTTTCAATTTAAACTGTTGCGCGGGTAAATTTGTTATGGCTTAGAAACTGAGTTTCCAATACTTTTGTTTAATCTTCGATTACAATGGGTGCCGTCATCATTGGATTCGATACATTCTTTGTGGTCTTGCTTGCTGCCTTCTGGTCAACGCCCTCAAATGCCATAAACTTCCAATTGCCGGGTAGAAACTCACCGTGATTTCCATTCTGAGATAAATAACTGCAATAAACCAAATATGATTAAGTATAAAATAAAGTACAGGGTGTGTGATAGTCTTACCGATTTAGATAGACACTGGCTGTCGTACAGTTTTTGAACGCCAACACACCCTCATCGGGTATCTTGACCATGAACTTGGAGTCCATCAGCTTGACCCTGTAGCGCGGCAAGTTCTTGGCAACCATAAAACCATATTTGATTTTATTCGCCTTCACCGCCGACTGCACGGTGGGTAATTTGGGCAACTGCTCCGGTATGGCTACTCCGGCTCCTCCTGTTACCACGTTTCCTGCCAATAGCGGCAACGATGGTCTTGGCTCACTGGCTTTCGGCTGTTTGCCGGGCAAGGATTTGCGTCCAGCTGCCAATTGTTGTAGCTTCTCTGGCAACGGACGCACCTGGCGCACCGGTAAGTTTCCCAGGGATATTGTAGTGGCAGTTTGCTTAAGAATCGTCGGTGGCTTAATACTGGAAGATTCAGTCTCATTATCAGCTTTTACAGCTGTGCAAGTGGCCGAGACTTCGGAGGATTTGCGCTTGACGCCTATTTTAATTGGCTGCACAGCCTGAGCTGCTGCTGGTGATGATGCATTCAGCTTGGTGATGGTCACTCCTCTTGTGCCAGGTGGTATTTTGAGATTCCCATTGCCTCCGCTAAGCAACTGCTGCAGTGACTCGTTGAGCTTGGTTCCTGGCAAACCCTCCTTGAGGGCAGCACCTGATCCAGTGCCTTTAGCCACTGTCGTTGCTGTGGCAGGCGTCTTGCGCTGCACTGAGATGCGACTTATCTTGGCTGGTGGTGGCTCAGCATTCACCTCAGCTCGGCAGGATGTAATGGACGCCACAGATGTTTGTGTGACCTGAACTTGAGGAGTCAGGAACTGCGTCGTGGGCGCTTTGCTCCCCATAGCTGGAATATTGGCTATTAGGGGCATGAAGCCGCTACTGGTGGCAGTTTTTGAAGTTTTAATGATCTGGAGTCCGCCTCCGAGGTTTGGCACCGCTTGTATGGTAAAGTTCAGGCGCTGTGGTTGCTCCTGCTGCACATTTGGGTGACCTGCCTGTACAAGGGAATCTTCGCCAGGTCCATCTCCATTTTCGTCATCGTCGTCAATAATCATACAGTCATCGTCATCATCCTCATCATCAAGGGCATCGTTCCTATCTTTGGCATTCATCTGCAGCAATTGCTGTTGTTGTTGCTGCTGCAGCAGTGCATCCTCCTTCCTGGTCAGTGGAGTTGTAGACATGTCAATTTCAAAGTGTAGCTGTTTGTTGATCTGGAGCACCCAAAAGGCCATGGTGCGTCGCTCCTGCTGCACTTTGATGTTGTGCTCCCGCTGATAAACCTCTCGAAGCATCATCTTGCCATCCACACTCTGGAGCAGCACCAGCACTGGTGCCTCCGTGTCCAAAGGCAAGGGTCCGAAATAGATTTTACGTTTGGACGAGGGTGTCACAAAGGCATCGTAGGGTGCATCCTTGAAGAACTGCAGCTTGATCACCTTCTTAGACTCGTGAGCAGCTCGCACCACATGATAGATGCGATCCAAGGAGATCATATCCCTAAAGGCGGGCACAAAGATGTGCGAGAAATCATCGTAGACATTAAGGACAACCCAGCGATGATCTTTGTCGTTGAGCTCGGGGATTTGTAGAGAACACACATCTGCTTGATTCACCTTACGGAACTCAATATTGCTACGTATAATCAGAGCTGTCTCCTTGTTCTGAGGCGTGGCAACAGGAGTAACTGGAGGTGGGTTCACGACGGGAACGGGAGAAGTAACTGGAGCTGGAGCTGGTGACGCAACTAGAGCAGGAGTCACAGCTGGCGAAGGAATGCCAAGTGCAGGAGCAGCTGGAGCAGGAGAGGATGCAGGCTCCACGGACGCTGTGCTAGACGTATCCGAGGCGGCTTTGCCCGATGTCAGCTGCAGCTTATGCTGCTCCCTAATCTTCTGCTTGACCATTAACGAGCAAAGGACGTTGATCTTTTTGGTCAGTATGGGATGGGTCTGAGGCGTTGGCTTCGTGCAGGCATTGCCCTCCATGTGCCGCAGGAAGCCCTTCACCAGCCAATACTGCTGCCTGCCCTGCATGACCACAGCTAGGTGGGCGGTGTTCTCGTTACGTTTGCTCTCCAGCAGCATGCGTGCCATCAGGCATAAGTTGTTTGGATCGGGTGAGAAGCGAGTGTTGACCACAGCAATGGCACCACACACCGCAGGCATCATGTTGGTGATGGTTGCCGCGAGGAAGCTATAGTTTTTCATCTGCACATCCCAGATAAACACGAACTCCGACTCGAAGGCGGCTAGGAAGTTGGTCCACTTGATGATGCACAGTATGTCCTCATTGGGAGCTGGAATTATTTTACTCTCACGCTGCAGGGCCAAATCGATGTCCTGCATTTTTTTGCTCACATGCGAGTTCATTTTCACAATTACATCATTGTACGATGCACGGAAATTGGAGTCCACCGAAGAGCCATCGTCCAAGCTGGTCGAGGACTCAGTCCTGCCGCGGATGCCCACACCAAAGGCCATTGAACTTCCACTTGTGTTCAGCGAAAAGCATGAGGCTATTTTAGGCATTTGGATTTCCGGTTGAGCTACGACTTGTGTAGGCTTTGGTTTATTCTTTTCCTTGACGTCCTTGGATTCCTTAACTACTTTGGCCTCCTCTGCTGCTGCCGGCAGCTGTCTCCTGCGCTTGGGCTGCACCACATCGGTTCCACTTGAATCCTCTGCGTTTAATCTTTGCTGTTCACTCGGATTGCCCGGCTCGCTTTCGTCGGAATCGTCTCGAACGATGATGACATACGGTTCCTCCTCATTCGTCTTGCTCGACAGCTTCTCTTCCAGCTCCTGGCGTCGCTGCTGATCTAATTCAGCACGATAGAAGCGCACGGCATTCGCAATCCGTTTATTGAGCAAATCTTGTGTCTGCTGTGTCTCAGAGCGCCTTATCCGCTCCCGAATGCGGTCCGAACGGCGTCGGTTCATTCGCAAGTAGCTATGTTTAGGCACGGATATGACACGACGACATAGATTAAGATGGGAGCGAAAGTAGCTATAAACAATATCCATCTCAGGGGGTCTTTCAGGTATAATCCCGGCTTCAGGCAGAGCAAGATTTACGTTAAGCGGGGAAACAGGCTTTGGTGCTGGAGTCGCAGGCTCTACTTTGGGCAGACTAATATTTTGCACCTTGGTCTGCTGTGTTGTTGTTGCTTTCTCCTTACGCCGCTTCTTGGACTGCTCCTGTTGAGGCTCTTCCTGGGCACGCTCGAAGCTGTAGTGGGCTCGGATAGCCAGCTCTGGAACGTAGGGAGTGCTTGGAGCATCGGATTCCTCTTTCTCAATGACCACCGGCTTGCCTTCCGTCGCCACTCCGCCACAGAAGCATTTGTAAAGCTGATGGGTCATACAGAAAGTGGCCAAATTTTCCATATCAGGCAGACGACGCAGGGCCACCCGGCAGTGCTTCAGCTGCATGAAATCCGTGTCCTTGACCTTACACGGTGAACGGTTGGATGCCAACGGCATAAATACTCCTGCAGACGTTCCCGGAGGAGTTCCCACTCCTGAAATCGTTGACGTTGCGGCTCCCGTTTCGATACTGGCTCGAGGTCGCTTGACGACAGTTTCACGCTTAGAAACTTTGCTAGGACGCACCATATCATCGTCATCCTCGATAGAATCGTCAAAGTCCTCGTAGCGCTTGGGAGCCTTAGTGCATCGCCGCTTTTTGTCGCACTGGGTCTCATTGATCAGCAGTGTCTCGTTGTCGGTCAGCACCAGAGTGGAGGTGAAATCCTTCTCCATTTTGGCCAAACGGGCTGTGGCCTGCCGTCGCAGATTGAAGGCATCCTCATTGGAAATTCCACGTCCCTATTAAGAAAATGAAACTTGGCATAAAACAGACTCCGCACCAATATCAGCTAAACAAATACTCACGTCTGTCTCGACACGCATAATCCGCGTTAACTCCGCTCCCGTACAGGTGCATTCAAGCACACAGTCCGCCCTTCCACAGTGCTCACGGACTGGTAATGATCCGGCCAGACTCTCGCAGACGCAACCCAGCTGGCAGTGTTCTTTGACACAAGGTTTTTGTGCTGCAATTGGAGGTTTATATTAAAAATAATATTTGTCATTTTTAATTTGATGCTTCTAGCTGTTACAGTTACTGGGTTTACATGGAAAACTTGACCAAAATAGCATGCAATTATCACTTCTTCAGTTTTATTTGAGACCAGAGAGTTAAAAGTTGTGTTCAAAAATACTTTTTCAAGCTTTTATTAAGAGACCATTGCAAAGACAAACTAGTAACATTTCGACGCCTTCTTCCCAGGGAATACAAAATTTATTTTACTATGTAAAGCGTGACTGGGTTTTCGAAATTGTAACGATTTGAACTTTTTGCTTGGTGACTACACAGATGGTTAAGTATAGAAATGTGTCCATCTTTTTAGGGCTTCACTATTATTTTTAAATAGTTTTATGCGCGGAAGGATGCATAATTCGAAAGTGTTGCATACTAGCGTTCCTATATAAAAATAAAAAGTATTTTCAGTGTTAAAAAAAAATAGGAACTAATAAATACTAAATTTTAGTTATCGATATATCAAAAAAAGCAACCCGAAAATACAAAAGAAAGTAAAGTTAACAGCTAAGCGGCAAACAAAAAGAATAAGAAAACCATTTCCAAAAACAAAATGATCCACAGCAAACACCTGACCTGCGTTCTAGGCGGAATCTGACAACTTTAAAAATAGATGAACATTTTAACTATTGTGTTCACACTGGAATACGAGTATTCATATCTACCTTAAAAGTTTCCAAAACTTATTTTAAATGGGCGTTAAAATGATCTTTATGACGTAGTTTTAGATTCTTACCATCCTTTGCCATGGCGCCTGCATCGATGATAGTGGCATTCAAACGGCGCAGTTCCTTGGTCAAGCGTTGTTGTTTACTTGGACGACGAGGCGGCTGCTTGTTGTTGGCCAGTTTTTCGGCTTTGTCTAGCTTGCCCTCTTCCTTGATGGGACTAATATCGGAGAGGACATGGCTCGCTGCGTCGGGGTCAATACTTACAAAGGAATTCTCGCTGCAGCTTATGGCGACCGTGTTGATCATATCACTGATCATATTCGCGCAGTCTAACTCAATGGCATCGGGTGATTGCGTCAAGTGCTCGCGGAACTGGAACTCCTGCAGCTTCTCCGGCGGCTGAGCTGCACTGAAACTATCGTCCAGCTGCTCGGAACGATCGACAACCCGACGTACGAGTATATGATTGCGGTCATTCAGATAAGGTATTACGAAAGTAAAGCTCTTGCGCCTGCCCGCGGGGGTCTGCGACGCCTGGTCCTCCGCTTCGCGCATGTTGTTGGGTGGCTCCTGCAGCGTGGACACACTGAACTCGGCCCACTCACGGGTTATGTCATGATGCGGCAGTATGTGCTGAAGGTACCGCTTGGCGATCTCGTCCAGCGGTCGCCCCAGCTGCGGCTTCACGTCTAGCTGTACCGTGGGCATGCTAACAATGGCCATGCTGCCGCCGGCTAGCAACAAGGCGGCCGTGTCATCATCCAGCGGTTTCTGGAATGGCTTCTGTGAGAGCGGACAGGGCCGGAAGATCGCTGGCAGTGGATACTGATTGAGCTTCTGAATCTTCCCATTACCTGGACCCGATCGTGTGGGCTGCAGCTTGATCTCCTTGCTAAGATGCGCATCCACGCACGCCGGATTGCATTTGATTCTGGCCAACTCCTTTTCGTTGAGCCGGTTGGAATGCGGCTTCTTCTCGCGCTCCGCGTTGTTGCCCTGGCTGCCCGGAAGACGCACCATTTCACCATCGATCCGGATAACCTGATAGTAATACTTGTCTTGGTCGGTGGCCACATAGCTGGCGGCCTGCCATCCCTGGCGAGTAAAGGGCATTTGGGAACTGGAGGATTGCAGCTGCTGCATGGCAGCCACTTTTACTTTCCGCTGCCGCTGCTTCCGTTGCAGCTCCCTGTACACATTCGCCTCATTGTTAATGATGGCCATCTTCTGGTTCTTCGAACGCTGCAGGTAGAGCCGACGATCCGCCACAGTCCGCAAACGCTGCAGGCTGTCCGGCACCGCCGGCATGTCCATGTACGGCGGCACACTATGCGCAGTGACGCGTCCGTCCTGATACATGGGCTCGAGTAGACGCTCCCGATCCTCTAGGCTGTTCTTCTTCATGTACTCCTCCAGAGCATCGCTGACAAAGGCTCCGTTGCCGTCCAGCGTCTTGCAGCTCTGTGGCACCAACGGAGTGAGCAGCATTCCTGGCTGATGTGCGCTCTCGTCAAAACCAATAAAATCCTCGCTGAAATCATTGAAGAGTTCAGTGGTGGCAGCTCTTTTATCAGAGGTTTCATCAGTTACTTCAGTTATAGTGGAAAAATTTGACTCTTTGGCGAAATTCTTGACGCGCACTTTGTTCATCAGCATATCTAGGAATTTGCTGCCTCCCGACTTTTCCGTGGACAATTCTGCAGCTTTTTCAGTCTTGCTATTGGGGGCTTCATCAGCTATGATCATTGTTTCCTCCTTGTTACCGATGGACTGCGGTGTTTCCTTTTCTGTGGGTGGTTTTGGTGATGCTATTGGTGATGCTGTTATATTATTCTGGTGTTCTTTATTCTGTTTCTCCTTGAGTTGCTCTGAAAGATTTTCCTTATCTTTTTCCAGACGCAACTCCACATTCCTGTTGGCATCCTCGATAATCGAAATGCCGCGCTTACTGTTCTTGAGCAACTCCAGCTGCTGCTTCATAAGCTTGGACAGCTCTTCGCCGTACAGCTCCGTCTCCTCGTGCTCTGTGACGTGGCCCATCCTTTTGTAGTACCGCACTAAAGCAGACGACCATTGCTTCACATGGGCCTTGCGCTTCTTGATCATGCGCTTCAGACGCGGATCGAAGAGCAGAAGGCGACACCGTCGCCTGATGACAACACGATTATTGCGCTTTCTCCAGCCATAACTGCGGATTACACAGCGCGGATTTAGGGCATAGATAATGAATCGCTTCACATTTCCCCAATTGTGATGTAGGAATTCCGGCAAAACTGGATATTTGCGTAGCAAGCAGCGATATTTGATCAAATCTTTGCCTGTTAGTACGATGGGCGGCAATTCTTGTGTCATTCTAAAAAAAACAATACAAAAATGTAGTTAATTTAATAAACTGTTTTTTTTTTAATATTAATTTGTTCAATAGAGCTTAAGTTTTTGATTTCTTCTTTATTTTATATAACATCATCCTTTTTCAATTTTATTTAGTATTCTACAGTACATTTATCACCTTAATTATGAATCCAAAAACAGAAGCACAATATCCAAAATTAATATATATTAGATTTATTACATTTAAATTGACTTTAGAACTGACTATTTTAATCAATTGTACCCAGACTTTGAGAATTTAATTTTTTTTTTTTTTTTTTTTGATACATTGGCCATTTTGTACATACAAAAAACCGTAAAACTCGTGCGCAAATTCTAAAACTAGGTTATGAAATCGACCGAATATGATGGACACAAATTATCAAATCGTATCTGATTACGTTTGGTTTGCACAACAAAACCATTAATAAGGCTACAATTTTATAGTTTATTTAGCGTCACTCTTTGAGAAAACTCAGTCAATTAATTAATTAATTTAGGAAGCTAATTTAAAATGCTTACTTGAAAGTTCCAATATATTATAAAACAGTGCTGCCAATTATGTATTAATGCGAACGGGCAGCACTGGTACGCAGTAATACACACATAAATTAATGGTACACACAAAAACTAAAACATTTTGCAGGTAGCAAAAACACATATTTTTCTCGATTACCTGCTATATTAAGTTCTCAAAACTATGTATGTATTCTTCATTACAGCCTTAAGTCAACAGGACTTATTATCGTTACATGTTATCGAAAGGTTATCGAAATCTACGAGCTGCATGTAGACCAAATACCACGAAAAACACAGTCACATACAAACTTACGTTTGCACACACACACACACATACATAAATTATTACGCACTTTTAAAAACGGTAAATTGTAGATAGATTTGCCTCCCTCTCCTTGCTTTAGGTTTCTGGTTGTTGTTAGTTGATTTGTTATTTAAGCGCCTTTAACTGACACATGCAAACGTACACACATACACAACACAGGTATACTACAGAGAATCAGCGGCAGCTAAACATTTTCACGCTTTGTTTATACCCAGTGTACGAAAACTGCAAATTGACTTAAACCATTGCCAACATTACAAAACTGTTGTCGACATCGCATATGAGCGTATAAAACGTTAATAAAGGCACTTTAGATAATTATTACTAGTGGTTTTATTCAAAAATAACGCGACCAAATATTTTGCGATCGCAAGCAGTTCTGCGAAGGCGCTGTGACGAGGGACTGGTTGGTTATGTGCGGCTGTGTGTCTGAATTTGTGCTTGCGTGAGTGTGTGTTTGTGTTAGTATTGTGTGAAGCCCATTTTCAAGCATTCCAAATGAAATGCAATGGCAAAGAAACAACTGTAGTTGTCACACTTATGTCACGTATGCCTGTATACATTTACACTTGTGTGCATGTGTGCGTGCGCACGTGGGCAACGATATCCGATTATTTTTGCCAATTGATATGCCAAAATGAGACACAAGGAACTTTGTAACTTGAAGCAGCGTTCTTCTATTTTGCCCATTGACAAAACGAATTTCACGAAATTTTGTATTCCCCTTCTAATCTCCAAGACTGGGATATTATGGTAAATTATTATACGCAGATTGTTAATGCGTAGTTTACTAAGCTGTTAAAAGAAAAAGTACACTTCACGAAGTCTAGGTCCTTTACAAACAAAAACCTTATTAAATCTTATGAAACTCTTCATATGAAATAAATCGATAACCTCAAAAGAAATCCAACATGGCGTCACGTCAACGGATACATACACACGCTACCGCCGATCGCATGCGTCAGAATGTTAAGCATAATGTTAACCTAACTGCACCTAGCACCCACCCCCCATACTGAGCTCGGTGAAATTCAATTTTGCGATACTGTAAATAGTCCTGTCATGTATTTAAGAAAACAAAAAATTAAGCACTCACCTGCACAAAAACTGGCACACAGGGTGCACTATCTTTATTTGCTGCAGTAATTCTTTCTAAAATTTAAATTCTTTATTTTCTTTCACTGAAACGCACAATTTCTTTAGTCTCTCGTTGCTGACGTCGCTGAAAGCGTAGCGCATGTAAACGAGTACATACACAAAAATTGACACACACATACATGTATATCGGCGACTGCTTGACTATTTTCAATATGGTGAACGATAACAGCGCGCCAAGGTGGAATCGTGGAATGGAACACAGGGTTGTACTTCCAGATTAATATTGTAGCCTGGTGATATTCAAAGCTGAGCAATGTAGAGCTGAAGGCCAAGCTTGTACATTTTTTACTTAAAATAATGCATACTTTATAAGTAAATAGTTTATTTATATGGCAATTACGAAGTGGCCGTGTGGTTAAAGCCTATGCGTATCTTTAGTGTGAATTGACCTTAAATAGAAGCACATTCATTAAATTTGTGTGATGATGCAAGAAACACGTGTATTAAGCCACGCTTTTACAATATCCTTTAACATTACAATCTTACATTATTGCTTTGTTAACCTTCATGTAAGACACGCTTCCCGCAGACATTGTGTGCAATCAGCAACGTGGCAACCCTGGTTTCTGTTTCCCACCAAAATCACTGCAGAAACCTCGCTGCGGTTCAGCCCTAACTTTTGTAGGTTATGTATGCGAGTGGCCGCAAATAAAAATCGAATTTTTGTTTTCTTTTGCTTTATTTCTTATTTATAGACTTTTTTAATGTACATGGAGGTACGGTATTATTATATGTGAGACTGATGAGCGATGCCAGTTTTCCCACCTGGGAATTGAAAGCAATGTTAACGGAAATACTGTACCTGAAATAAGAAGGAAAATTCTATTATTTTACTGTTTAAATGATTAAAAATATTTGTAAATGTATTATTTTTTCAGTAGGACCTATTTTTGAGGATTGTGTTGTTGCGGTATTTGTGAATCATGCCACAGTTTCAGCTTTCCTTTCTCAACATATACATTTTTTAATATTAATGCGTAATTTTTGACGAAACTCACCTTTAAAATAATAAACAACATTTGGCATCTGCTGTGGAGACCTGCAAAAACCAAAATGTAACAATTAGAAAACGTTTTAATTAATTAAAACTAATTCTAGTTTTTATTTTATTTCAGTAGGACCTATTTTTGAGGATTGTGTTGTTGCGGTATTGTGAATCATGCCACAGTTTCAGCTTTCCTTTCTCATCATTCTATTCTATAAAACACAAATTTTTGAATTCTGGGAAATATGCTCACCTTAAAGTATTTAGAAAGTAATTCAAAATCTCATGTGGAAAAATCTGCAAATAGAAAAAAAATGTAATTAGGAGAAAGAAATAATGAACGCATTTATTTATTTGAAGCAAACATTTCAGTAAGACCAATCTCGCATTCAACATGAGAAGTTTCACTTAGTTTTCAGCTAGGGGCGAAAGTTATTGCTCATCATAGCACAGCCTTATTGATTTAAGCCATGGAATAGGATCTTACCTTAAAACTGATTAATCCCTGAGTAGAAACCTCCGTTGGAACCTGAAAACAAAAGAAAAGTAATTAGTATTTTATGTAGAAGTTTATAAAAATCGATTTAAACGCTCGTCAATTTCAGTAAGACCAATCTCGCATTCAACATGAGAAGTTTCACTTAGTTTTCAGCTAGGGGCGAAAGTTATTGCTCATCATGTAGAATCGAAGCATTGCATTAAGTTTAGGAATATTTTACTTACCTCAAAATCATGCACGCTGTGTTTTAAATACCATTATTTGGATGAATCTGAAAATGGAACATAAAATTAGTCAAGTATACAGATTTGATTGGTATTATATTTTATCAAGAAGAGTCAGTAAGACCAATCTCGCATTCAACATGAGAAGTTTCACTTAGTTTTTCAGCTAGGGGCGAAAGTTATTGCTCATCATAGAATAGCCCAATAAACCGATAAATTTAGCAAGAAACTAACCATTACTTTAGTAGAACTGCAACACCAAATACAAGGAAGACAGAAGTTTATGCAGCTTAAGGTTTCTGAAAAAAAAGAGAAGCTGGCAATTAATGATTGTTTGGATTGAATAAAACATTATATTTTGGACTTTATTATCAGTAAGACCAATCTCGCATTCAACATGAGAAGTTTCACTTTTGTTTTCAGATAGGGGCGAAAGTTAAAAACTCATCAACATTTTGATTTAACTGCTAATCTGATAAATTAACAGACGAACTTACCTTTATGTTGCCCATCTCATCTTGAAGTCCCGCAAAATTGTACCTACAAAAAAATATATTTGGATTAATTAAATGTTCACATAATTGTTATAATCAACACATATAAATTGTGTTTCGCTGTCAATTCAGTAAGACCAATCTCGCATTCAACATGAGAAGTTTCACTTAAGTTTTCAGATAGGGGCGAAAGTTAACACTCATCAGATGACAGCGAAACATTAAAAAATTAATAATCAAAATCAAGTGGGGACTCACCTTATTAATGATAGTTCCAAGGATGCTGACGCTATGGGTGAAACTAAACTAGAACTAAATCGAAATAGGCAACAATTGACAATAAAAATATAAATTTATTGCATTGCGAATGTCACTTATAAATGCAGTAAAATTTGCATCTGTACTGTAAGTCAACGTCTGCAACCTTAAACTTAACAACTATGAAAAATGCTCAAAATAGTGGAGGACATAAAGGCTAATTCCTAATGTTATTTGTAGTTATTAGTAGTATGCTACTATTATTCCTGAGCCTCTTCTCTATCCCTATCCTTGTCCTTCTTTTTCTTTTTCTTCTTCTCAGCAGGTACATCAGCTGTATCTGCAGCTGTTTCGTCCTCAGCTGGTGCCTCTTCATCACCCTTGTGCTTCTTCTTCTTTTTCTTCTTTTCCGATCTGACTGACGTGTCTTCAACTTGAGCCTCCTCTACGCTGGAGGTACTAAGCTTACGCTGCAGACAAATAAGTATTATAAGTAAAATGCTAATAGAATTATAAAGACATGTTTGTAGTACCTTGCTGACTTCACTTGAGCCATTGGTGGGTGTTACTGGAGTCTGTGGCGCTACAGCAGCAGCTGGTTTCTTGGCATTGTAGTCCACAAAACCAGTTAGCCATTCCTTAGGTGTGTTCTCATTGGGCCTGCCAAACTTATCCAACTTGCCGGCTGCAATAAGCGCCTTCTTGGCCGAGGCTTTCGGGCCCAGTCCCCACTTGCGTGGATATGTGTCTCGCTCCATAATGACTCGCTTAATTTTGGCCACAACACCGTGATCACATGATGACATGGTAGCTGTGGTCATCAGAGCGATGGCTAAGCAAATAGCCTCGCCCTTTGTAGTACATATGACAATCTCCTGTTCAATTTCAATGCCATCCTCATACCGGAGCACACCTGGCAACATGATCTTGGCACCATAGCAAACGGCATTTACCTGAAGTTTGAACAAAAATATTTATTAATAATTGCATATTAAAATACTATTGAAAATGCATTATGAAATTAAGGGTTTGTAGTCTGAAAATAACTTTGTCGGAAACGCAATTTAGGCGCTGCTCCAACATACACACATCAGCGGCTTTACTGTTCCCAGTCATAGTCACAGACGTTGCTGGTTAAAATACAATCGTCTGCCGGCTTAATATCATGGGGTAAATATCTGAGCCAAGTTAACAGAACTCACCGAACTGTCCTTCATGATGATGCGCTTATGATTGATAAGCAGACCCTCCAAAGGCTTGATGACGCGACGTAGCATGGACTCGTCTTTGTGATTCTCATACAGCCACATAGCATCGAGCACATCGTGCATTGTGACCATGCCATCCCGCTCAGACTGAATGCCTGAACGAACGCGACGCAACTCCAACATTTGGCCACCGACGCCTAGGACTAGACCCAGATGGACGCACATGGTACGAATGTAGGAACCGGCCTCGCAGCTAACCCAAAAAACACCTGGACAGATAAGTATCGAAACAAAGCGAAAAAGAGTGTTACCAATAAAACTGTGCATTTGCCACGGCAAATACTAAAATTTTGATGTGTTTCTTTGGATCCACGTCTCTGCCTTAAGCCAGACAGCGACGCACTGGCTCCAGCTAAGTGACTGACAAAAAGAAGATGAACTTACCCATGTTGCGTGTCTCATCGTAGTCCAACAGTTTGCTGTCGTAGACTGTACGCACACGCAGCTGACGTTTAACGGCCGAGATTAAAGGTGGTCGTTGGAAAAGTGCTCCACGAAGCTTCTCCAAGCCTTGGCGCACCTTGGCCACCGATTCCACAGGGCCGTGCAGTTTAAAGATAGCCACATACTCCTTGCCAGCACTTTGCTGCGACTTGACGAGACGTGTGGCGCGGTCGATGCACACAATCAGGCAGCCTGAGTTGGAAAATGTGCGTGTGCACGTGCGTTAGTTACATTTGAGGTTAGGTTGAAAACACGCGCGTTTGCGTTCAAAAATAAATAACACACATTGCATTCACTTGAAATTTAAAGTCTGCTTTTCTTTTCACTCGCCAATTATAACTATTTAGTAATAATTATGTGGCATTTATATCACAACACATTTGGCACATGGTTGTGTGTAGCTTACCTGTAACTTTAGGATCTAATGTGCCGGAGTGGCCAGTTTTCTCCACTTTAAGAATCTTTTTGATCCATGCAACAACCTCGTGGGAGCTGGGATTTGAAGGCTTATCAAGATTAATGAAACCAGTTTTGATGTATTCCTTGATGTCGCGATTCAGCGGCGAGGAGCCATGCGCCAGCGGAGTATAATGATTCGAACGTATATTAAGCTTATCAAAGTTCTTAAGCAAAAGTGGCCACTGGGATGTGTCCAACTCCGCTATCTTTGATGAGGGTTTGATTTGAAATTGATTCTGCTTTTGCAGAGTGCCAAGGTCTTCACCATCGAGAGGCTCCTCCTTGATTTTCTTCTTTTTCTTCCGCGAATCTGCAATAGCATGTGCGGTATTGCAACTAAAACTCTTTGTTTATGTTGTTTAATTTTTCTTGCTTACCAACGTCTGCCATTTTATATTTTTTTATTTAACACTCTAACCACGCAACGCTCAAAGACGTTTGCACGCGGCGCCAGGTTATGGAAAATGGCCGAGAAACACACGTGTTGCAACAGTTGAATGAGTCAGTTCAGAGAAACCAGTTCCACATCGATATTACAAATAAATCGGCATTCAACGAACTTGTATCGATAATTCACGATATTTAATTGAATTAAATAATATTAATGAAATAATTGTTTCTTAAGCAAAAATAAAAATCAAATTTTGCAATCATAAATTGTTTTCATATTGTTTATTCAATGCAAAATTTTTTTATTGTAAAATACCCATGTGGAGTCAGAACTAATCGATGCTAAGGAACCAGTGCCAAATCGAGTAGGTTTGTTATCGATTTCTTACAATTCGTTTGTCAACAAATGGAGCAGTCGGACGTTAAATTGGCTGAAGTTTGCGATGCAACGGGCACAGTGGCCACACAGGATGTGAAACCATTGAAACCTTCGCCGAACACGGCTATTAAGTGCCTAAAATGCGATAAAGTGTTCATATTCCCCGCAGACAAAGATGATTGCCTGGCACATTTGTACCTCGAGCATCGATTGGTCATTGCAGATGTGGATGAAATTGCTATACTCGAGGATTATCTGCAGTACTGGGAAAAGGAGTTTCAAGGTAATTATGCTAGGCCATTTATCTAAAATCTTTCCTCATCACGTCATATTATCATTCAGCCCACGAATTCGAACAATATTGCACGACAATGTTTTTGGATCAACTACCAGACGGAACTTACGCCAAGAATGAGAAATATTATCTACTCTGTGATATATTGCCCCAAGACTTTGAGCTACGCAAGGGCCTGCAAAAACAGCGCCTCAGTGCAGCCCTGGAACGCCATCAGTTTGAGCTGACGGATCGTTCCTTCAGTAAAGAGTGTCTTTTCTGTCGCACCATCATCAAAGGTCTGCGTGCAGATTATTTGGATCATTTGTTCGACAAGCACTTCCTGCTCGTGGGAAAGCCAGAGAAACTGGTCTATGTGGACGAACTGCTTGACCAGTTGGAAGAGAACCTGAATAAGCTGTTGTGCCTGTACTGCGAAAAGATATTTAAGGTGCGTGAACTAGGAATGTTAAGATGAAAGCATTGTTTAGACAACTTTATTCTTTAGGACCGACCCACGCTGAAGGAGCATATGCGGAAGAAGGGACACAAACGCATCAATCCCAATCGTCGGGAGTACGACAAATTCTTTTTGGTCAACTACAATCGTGCGACTACGCAAAGGAAGCAGCAGCGTCAAAAGCGGAAATCTGCCGGCGAGGACAACGCGAGCGTTGACTTTGACAAGCATTTTGCGCGCCAGGATTCGGATGGAGACAATGATTCAGATTGGTCCGATTGGGCTGCTGATGGCGAGCCTCATGTTATCAAGTGTCTCTATTGTGCACAGGAGGAGACGCTCTTTTCTTCACTCAAAAAACACATGCTGGAGACTCATCGTCTGGACTTTGATGGCACAACGCGTTCTCTGAACTTTTATCAGAAAATTAAAGTTGTTAACTATGTGCGTCGCCAGCTGTGCTTGCTGCGGTGTATGTGCTGTGATTTGCAATTTGATGAGTTTGAACTGCTCGCCGAGCATATGGATCAGGAATCCCATTGTGGCATCGGTGAACGTGTGAAGTGGGATAAGCCAGAATTCTTCTTCCCGTACATGGAAAACGATGGACTTTTGTGCGTTTTAGACGACAGTGCTGGCGACGAATTGGATGCTGATGTGGTGCGAATCATTTCTGAGGATAGTGTGGCGCAGATAAATAAGGATGCGGAACGTTTATCCCTGGAAAATTTTAAATTGTGAATCTGAATCTGGCGCGAATAAATGGTAAAATATTTATTGACTAAAATTATATTTATCGGAGTGAGGTTATCGATATTTTTATTAACCAGGGCGGCATTATTAGTTTCAGTATAATCGCATCACTGTAAGTGCATCGCGTTTTTGGTATTTTTTTGCGTTTTTGTTTTGCCAATTGCACTGACATCATTCCGCTTTCTGAAAGAAAAACTTTTGATTTAATATGGAAGCACTTGACATACTTGAAAAGAGAATAGATGCAATCACGCGAGTACTGGGCCCCTTGCCGGAGGCGAATGCAGAGCACTCCGACGGCAGCAGCAACATTGTGGACTCGCTCTGCTCTGCCAATACCTTGCTGAGTGAAGCGACCACTGGACGCGCACAGCTGCAGCAGTGCGTAGGCCGTGCAGCAGAGCTGGAAAAGTATTTGGATCCTAATTTTCTAGAGGAGCAGCAACAGGTGCGCTCCAAAGAGGTCTACCTAAGCGCAGTGGCCCCAGAGCTTTACGAGCAGAGTGAACAATTGGAACGCGTCAAGCAGCTTGAACCTGCGTTGGGTGCCGAGTACTTCCGCAGCATACCTAATGAGTGTCTGGACAAGCTGAAGCAGATCACGGAGAACAATGGGGAATACGCACAGCAAAGCGAATTGATTGAGGAAAGTCTGATACTGGCCATGAAACGATATGGTGAGATTCAAGCGGGTCTCCTTAGCTCACTGGATAACATGACCAAGCGCCTCGAAGAGGTCGAGCAGCGCATGGAGCAAAAGAAGCGCTCCGATTTAACAAAGGATGTGCCCTTGGAAAACTAAGAACTGCAATTGCTGAAAGTATTTATCCATAGACATTGTTCCACTGTTCGCCTGTAAGATTTATTTAATACGCTAGCACAATATACGAATCTATTAATTAAACCTAATACTAAGTCTAAAGTAAAAATAAATGCTGCAAGTGGTTGGCCAGTCCATAAGGCTACTTCCACACATCCTCAAAATCGCATCTCATTGCGTTGTATGCTCTCGAAGATGGCTGGAGTAAGCGGAGCATAGTAACCACTTGGTTGTGCATAGTACAACTCATCCTCGATGGCTGTGGGATCGAAGCCCTGCTGCTGCAATTCAATCTTGCGAAGCTTGAAGGTGCCGGTTAGATCGATGCGTCGCAGGAAGCGCAGGAAAACAGGACGAGCGTAGTTGGGCAAGGCTGTGGAAAGCTGTGAGCTTAATGAATCCACATTGACCTCTCGAGTTGGATCATATATAGCTGCCATGCCCGCTCGTCCCTCCGTCTGTGGAATATTTACGCCGTAGACAATGGTGTCCTTGTAGCCCATCAGATTGCTAAGTTGTGCCTCCACTTCGCTGGTGGATACGTTCTCACCCTTCCAGCGGAACGTATCCCCCGTGCGATCCTTGAAGTACAGGTAGCCCCGTTCATCGGCCACCAATAGATCTCCGGATATGAATGCCATGTCACCCTTGCAGAAGACATCATAGACAACCTTTTTGGTCGAGGCCTTTGCATCCACATAGCCCAGAAACTCTCGACAAGGATTTCCTTTGACAATCTTGCCGATGAACACACCCGGCTCCATCACGCCGCACAGTTCGCAGAGACCCTTCTCATTGCGAAGGGGCTCGCCCGTGTGGATATCGGCGCGTATTACGGAAATGGGATACAGCTGAGGCAGTATGCGCGAGACGAAGCCAATGGCTCCCACAGTGCTGTCGTTGTTCATTATGTTGGCATTGCCCTCCGTTGCACCATAGAATTCACCCACTTTATCGATTTTAAACCGCTCAACGAACTGCGTCCAGATCTGCGGACGCAGTCCATTCCCAAAGACCATTCGCACCTGGTGTTGACGATCGTGGGATGTCGTCGGTGTAGCCAGTATATATCGAGCCATTTCCCCAATGTACTGGCCAATCTACAAAGATTAAAAATGTAAGACATGTGGGCGTGTCGGCTTCTCCAATTCAGTTACCGTGCAATTGAAGCGGGCGCAGTCGGCAAAGTAGCCGGAGGCACTAAACTTCTTGCGTATCACCACCGTGGAACCGAAGAGCAAGGCCTGACCCATGCTCATCACACCACCTGCCGTGTGGTAGAGGGGCAGTGGGGTGTAAAACACGTCGTTGTCCCGGAAGCCCAGGGCGTAGTGTATGCCAGCGGCAATAAAGAAGTACCTTGAAACCAAAAAAAAAGAAGCTATAAGGTCTACGTAATTTGATTATGAAACAAGAAAGAATGCTCTAGTCGCCTCGCGACTTTAGGATACCCGTTACTCGGTTTCAATATGTTATTAACAATGGTGATAGATAAGATATCTTGGCAAACAGAACATTTCTATACAAATTTATGTTTAGAGCATATTTTCGACGGATCGTTCCTATGGGGGCTATACGATATAGTAGTCCGATTTGGATAAAACTTGTTTAGTAAATATATATTTTTGGCAGATGTATTCTGTATGAGTTTGATTAATATAACTTAGTTGACGCAAAAGTTTTTCTTACTATTTCATATTTGGAGCTCATTTTTGACCCATTGGCCCTATGTCTATACGATATAGCTGTCCGATTTGTATCAAACTTGGTCAGTACATCTACTTCCTAGACATGTACTACTCGTGTAAATTAGCTAACAAAAGTTTTCTATACTAAAACATTCGAGTTTTACCTATACATTTACCTTTATATAAAGATAGAACGCCCTAAAGTGGGCGTGTCAAAAACAAAAAAAAACTTTCATTTGCGACCCTTATCATCTTTCTAGCTCTTATAGTCTCTGAGATCCTATTGTTCATACAGACGGACGGACAGACGGACGTGGCTATATCTCTCTGCTATTGCTGCTGATCAAGAATATATATATTTTATAGGCTCTACCACGCCTCCTTCTCCCTGTTACATACATTCCAACGATTACAATATACCCTTTTACTCTACGAGTAACGGGTATAAAAAACATGCACTGAACTAAATTGTTGCGTGCACTGTACCGTTTTTAGCAATCTAAGAGCGACAATTGACGACTTATCACCTTATAAGTTCATGCTGCCCAGAATTCTGACTGATTGCCTCTGATCAGTCTAATCTCTGCTTTGATGAGCAACAGTTGAAGTGCGGAAATAATTAATATATGCGAAAATTATTAAATGGAAACTTTACTAAAATTGTTAATATATTTAAGTCTGGCTAAAGGCTTTTTGGCGTCAACAGCGACTTTTTACAAACACTACCAGGATGAGTCGGTAACTTAAATGATTTGATGGGTGTGAACAATTTAAATGTATAGCCAAATTTGTTTAAACAGTTCTGTGAACAATCAAAGGAACTGGAAAATAAATGTGCCTCGTACAGCTTCAAGGTGTTGAAACCGCTACTGTCTATGTCAGCGGAGTGCCAGAAGAAAGATGCTCAAATTGCAGAGCTGCAGAAACAGTTGGAGGAAACTAAGATCAAGTTGGTAATTGCGAAGACCTCTCTCAAGGAAAGAGAGAATCAATGTAAACTGAGGATAGACCATGCCAAAGAAATGTTACTATCTCAAATGGAAGAACTTAAGGGCAGTATTCAAAAGAAAGATGAAGAAATTCAAACTTTGCAGGTCAAAATCCCTCAGAATAGCATGGCAATCAATAATTATACTCTGCTTAAAAGTTGCTATGATTTTGGTGACTCACACGGAATTGGATTGATCCAATTGTCCAACGATATCAGTTTTCCAGTAGAGTGCGTACCACACTATAATGGATTTGGCTGGATGGTTATACAGCATCGCTTTGATGGAAAACTAAAATTTAATCGGAATTGGTCAGAGTATCGGCATGGTTTTGGCGATTTAGGTTCGGAGTATTTTATAGGTCTTGAGAAACTGTATTGGATAACATCTAGTGCGCCCCACGAGCTCTGCATATTGATGTTTGACGAAATGTCCCAATTACCAACCGCTCACTATGATAATTTTAGGATTGAAAGCGAGGAAAGCGGCTACAAATTAGTTTCTCTTGGAAAGTATACTGGAAATTCTGGGGATGGCATGCGAGAAAGCGAGAACAGGAAGTTCTCAACTTTTGATAAGGACAACGATGAATGTGACGACCTAAATTGCTCAAGAAGATACAATGGTGGATGGTGGTTCAGTTGTTGTGGAAGCAGGTGACGTAAAATAGAATTAATCAAATTTTAAATACATAATTAATATTTCATTTTAGTAATCTAAACGGTGACAATATTCATTGGCAAAGCTTTTCTTTCCCCTTATGGGTTACTATGCTCATCAGACCAATCCGATCTTAAATAATTTTTTTTTTTTTCTATTTTATTCTCTGGCACATGTTTTTATACCTATTGGAGCTTTTATAAAATAGTTAAAACGACAACATTTTGTAGAAATTTCCATTCAATTCTCACTGTGCACAATTAAACCTCATGGTCAAAAATGTGTTGCATACTTTTAGCCGCTTGCATTAAATCTTTTCTTTGTTTTATTTGCTGCTACCCAATTGGATGCGATATGGCGGAATAACTTATGAAAACACAATCAAACGCTCATGTTCTAACTTTAACAACATTAAGTCAGATTTTTATGTCTGCAGGAAGGCGAAAAACTGTATGTAAAGCGAATAGCTGCAGCTTTCAAAGTCACTGACGATCCTAGATAACGATGTTGGTAACGATGTTGGGTACAATCGAGGTGCTTAACTGTTGGATGCCCAGCTACCGCATCTTGCTAGCTTTTAATAATTAAAATTGCTCAAAATGATAATTGGCCAGAGTCTTAGTAAGTTGGTATTTATGAGAACAAATTGGATTTGGAAAAACCAAAAGGTAGGATAATATAAGATCTGTTTTGAATCTCTTACCGTGAGTGTGTAATGACAGCAGCCTTTGGAAGTCCTGTAGTACCCGACGTGTATATGTAGACCAGTTTATCGTGATGATCGGCGCGTGTAGCACCTGCAGCTACCTTCTCCTTGGCTGCGGATTCCAACAGTGGGTTCAGTTGCTGCGCCAAGCCCTGAGTAAGACCCTCCGAATGTGAGGTATCTGTTGAGAGGGAGTTCTCATCATTGAACTGATAGAGCGCCACATGGGCTGGCAAGTCCTTGGCTATATCCATGACAGCCGATCTGTAGCTGATGCCATAGATGAGGGCTGTGCAGTTGCCCACTTTGATGCTGTGCTGAAGCGAGGCACCGCGCAGATTGGTATTAATAAGTGGTGTGATTACACCGATCTTCGAGAGACCCAGCCATGTGGCTACAAACTCGGCGCGATTCTCCATCAGTAGGCCCACCACATCGCCCTTCTTATACCCATGGCTGTGGAACACATTTGCCACCCGATTTGCGTGCTCGTTTAACTGTCGGAAAGTCCACTTTTGAGATTCGCTGACAATGGCTAATTTATCGGGAAACTGCGCCACATTCGCCTCAAAAATGTCACCCACATTGAGATTCTTGCGCTCCTGACGCTTCACGAACATCAACACACGAATGTAGGCAAACAGAGCCCTGGAAAAGATACAGGTGTCGAATGATGCAAATTTAATTTACATGCCACTCACCTTGTGTCACGTGGAGTCGTCACTGCTGCTATATAAAACCATCGCAAGCCGGGCTTCACCAGCAAAAGTAACAGCAATGAGCCGTAGAGTGCTGCCAGTCCATACCAGGCACCTTGGTAGAACCAGAGCAACCCCGTGCCCGTGCCTAGCAAGGGTATCATTATGAGCAGCAGAAGCCAGCGATAGCAGCTCCTTTTAGCTGTTGGTATATCAGGTACCTTCTCTATGTTGATCTCTACTCCGTTTGGAGGATCCTTAAAAGAGGAATTGGTTAAACTTCTTAATGACACGTACTCTGTATTATATTATGTATTTTCTAACTTAGTTACACGACTATCGGAAGATACACCTGATCAAATATTTTAAGATCTGTGGGCTCTCAGAAGAATGCAAAATAAATGTACATTTGGTTCTGATACCCACAAAGTAAGGTAAACTCTTAAATCTTTTGAATGCATCTAACAGGGGGAAGTAGACCTCATCGACCCCTGTACAAAACAGTAGTAATTAAATAATAACTAGTATAAATTATTTACCAATTTATGTTAATCGAACTTAGAATCATGTCATTGGAAAAATCGTGTAAAAATCGGTTATTTTCTGATTATTTATTTATTAATCAAAGACAATTCAAATCAGAATCTGTATAATCAGGCAGTCATCAAGTTCATTCACTGTAATTTATTGAAACTTTACCTTATTTTAGTTATACTTATATAACTAAAGCTTTGCACTACATTAATTTGGCTTTAGTTTGCATAAATTTACCCTTTTGTCTAACTAGCTGACCAAAACGATAATAAACACAATTTTTTTTTTTTCTAAATTATAAATATTCTTTCATACCAATTTAACCAATGTAAAATATCTATTTGTTATGCAACATTACTGTTTGATGAATTTCCAACATGTTGCAAGCAAAAAAAACAAAAATTTGGCAACAAATTTCAAAGTTAAACTTGTTAAACGTGTTTTTCTTTAGGAGTTTTTTAAACTTTAGCGTCTTCTAACCAGTTTCATGACTTTTCAAGAATTTTACGATAAAAATGTCAAATGTTTGGAAGTAGCTCGATAATTATACTCATATAGTAAAAGCGGTGTGTGGGGTATCTGCAAGTCGAGCTCTCTTCAAAGCTTCATCTCGATATAAATGTAAACACGAGTCTCCATTATAGTGTAATTCCAATTTAAATATACAATATACGTTCAGACAACTCGTCATTAAAATTGTCGATCTTTAACCCATGTCGAATTAGCTCAAAACTAGTTTTATGGCCTTATCAGTATGTGAACTCGATAAAATAAGTTTCTTAGTTCTTTTATAGACAGTCTTTAGGATAAATCTTTTGAGGCGTAAATAAAGTAGGCCTCTCTTTAAATTAGCTGCTAAATTCACTGTTAATTTTGTAATCAGTTAGCACTTTATTTAAACAATTAGTTCACATATCAAAGGGGGACAGTTATCGAGTCGGTCCTACTTAGTTATCAAATCTGTGGCCTATGCGATTGGATATCTCCTTGAAGTGCATCAGGGCCTTGTGCTCGGCATCGGCTGCCAGTTTATTGGACAATCGAATGAGAACACAGATGATCAGGGCTGATGTCAGACCCAGCATATAGAATAGTATCTGCATATTGAATCAGTTTATTTAGCTTGAATTGAGTATGTCTTTAAGCTACTACCTTGTACCAGATGGATAGGTGGGTATTCTTATTGGATGGGTCTCCATCCTCGACTAATGGCACAGTGTCGGTGCCTTTCATCATGTTTTACAATGTTTGCTCAGCTCTTTCAACCCTTGGCATTGAACACACCCGCTTCACATTAAACTAAACAGGAATTTCAAAATGTTTGACTCAAAAGTCGAAGCTTTTGAGAATGCTGATAACTTTACTCAATCTATTAACATATAATTAAAATGAGGTAAACAAAAGTATTTGCTTTATATTCGATGTTCCGAGGGTGTTTTAAGTTTTGCCTCAAGGAAGTTTTTCCATTAAGTTTATAACTCTTGATCGGAATCTATGTAATAATGACTCACTTATGACAGAATATTTATTAGTGGCATTATAAATTTAATGTTGAATATAATAAATACTTACTAAAACTAAATGCTTTAATAACAACAACTGGCAGTGCATATGAGATACACACACTTACACACCAATTACCGCCAAAAACACAACTGTAGATACTTAGTATAAGGCAATTTAGTTGCCAATTTAATTAGTGGTAATATCTTTTGGCACTAAACTGGTTTTTAAGCTTTTGCGTAGAGCAATCCAGGGTATGTGTCCGTCTAATGAGCTCTACTATACCATTATTTTCTGTTTTAAAAGCTTCCTTATTATTTATTGAAAGCGTGGCATTGCCCAAACAGTTGAAGTACTTCTGGTTGAGTTCTGTGTGTTTAGCTCTAAGTCAAAAGTAATTATCTATAAAAACTTGACGGTTTGTTGACACACACTGAATGGTAGAGTACTCTAATGATTTTCAGATAGCTGGCTCAAGAGAGTTGCCGCAAAACTTTCAGCTATAAATAAAAAACAAATTTACACCAAATCTGTCAACAATTTTAGTGTTGACCTACGCCATGGACTTGACTTTCAAACTTAGTCAACCATTAAATATACGACATCAAATCAAGATGACTCGGAATCGGCAGACACACGACAACCGACAACCGACAACCGACAACCGACCATACATGAAACGTGTTTTTCCCATTCAATGCGTAGAAAATAAACGAGTGTGACTCTGTTTATAATTCTGTAGCACGAAAGGCAAGACAAACGAAAACAAGTAAGAAAGCTTAAAGTCGGGCATGCCCACCGTTTAAATACCCTGCTCGGTGCACCGATTTGTTTTTAAACTTGCGATTAATTAAACATATTTTTAAGGTTTTCATTTTCGCTCTTTTAGCGCTTTGGTCTCTTTTGATTATGTTAGTTCTCTATTTTTAAATACGGTTAATTTATCAGAATTATTTATAAACCGTCTATGCCGGGGAAGCTCTAAGAAAATTAATTCTGTATGCGGTTTTTTTTTAAATCCGTGTATCCTAATTATTTTTTAGCCTAATAAATATTTTTTATTATTTAAACCTTTTGATTCTTTAGCTTTTAAACTGATCTTTTAGTACTATAATACCTATAACCAATTAGCAACTAGTTTGAGTACACTTGTACCAAATAGGTATATTTTTCAATAGGTACATTACCCTTTTTCAAAGGTCAAAGGTAAATACAGTATAACAATCTTCTGGTGTACAAAATTTGTATTATCATATTTAAAAGTTATTTAATAGACACTAAGAAATAACTGATTTATTTTCGAATTTGGTAATTCTTACTTTTAAAAATTGTTCAAAAAAAATTAATAAAGCGCCAACATAACCTAATGGGGTCGCACTAAACCGAATACACCCTTGGCTATGCCAATTCAGTATCAAAACAAATCAGTCTAATCGACCCTCGACTAGTAGAAAGATTCGACTGAAACCTCCTCGCAACAAATGTTAAATGAGTTCAGAGTATTCGGATGTTTGAAAAGAAAACTGGTTTCGAGCATATGGTTTTATCTTATTGTTCAACAAAAGCAAGATTATCGGTTAGGTGATTCCACATCGAGCACAACAGAAAAAAAAAGCCGAAAAAATGTTAATAATAAGTGGAAATGTAAGTTAAGTTTACCTGTGTGGAGTTCAAGGCTGTTGGACTGTGGCCAGGGGCAACAGCATCATTCATTTTGCAGTCGGTTAACAGGCCATTAACAGTGGCATTAACAGCGTTGATTAACAGTTGCTTCCACTCTAGGTAATTAGGCAGACACTTTTTTGCACTCTTTGCAATTTTACACTACTTTTGTTGTGTTACTTTCAAAATGAAATTGTGGATAATTAGGTTTTCGGTGAGATGTGAATTCCAATTGCAGTAAAACTGACACAAAGATAAATAGACTTTTTATTTATTTTAAAGGTTTCTACTTGTGACTTGAACTGAAACTGAAACTGAGGCTGTGACTGCGACTGCGACTTGAGGTCTTTTGTTTGGTCCAAGGTGAATGTTTTTGTTTTTTTTTTTGTTTCTGTTTTTTGGGTTTGTCAGATTTACCAGGTTGAGGTTGCGGTTGCGGTTGCTGTTTATGCGTGATAGTTTTCGGAAAGTTTTGCTAAAACCTGAACATATGTGATTTTAGTGGATCATTATGTGGTTTACGATCTTTTAGCGGAATTCAAGGGGTCTATATTTGTATCATTTAGTATGCTCATTTAACGTTTAAAGTGGGGCATCACTTTGTCTATAAATCATCCAAATTGTGGTTCATTAATACCGGAGTGTAATACATCATGAAAGTGCAACAAGCTGACAAGTTGCAACGCTGCAAAAACCTACAGATACTTTGACTTCCTTGTGGCAAGTGCACTTCATCATAACTATGAGATACAAATCGCAGTCGCAGCGTCATTAACAGTCGACAGTCCCATCATAGCAATGATCTTGGTGGTGTTAACAATGATAACGATGATGATGATGATGATGATGATGATGATGATGTTGCTGATGGTGATGGGGCATCTTCACTTTCACTGAGGTTTTCTTTTGTTTCACTTTATAATTTGATTTTTTTTGCTCTTGATGTGCGGTTTTAGCCGACAATGGTGCGCCGACAAATGACCAAGTTAAAGAAATCACAACTGATATATTCGCTTGGTATAAATCCAAGCTTAAAGCTGAAACTACGCTATGTATTTCTTGGGTTTGGGTTTGATTTGGTTTTGTATGTTAAACGCACTAAGAACTATTTCCGTTATGTCCGATTGGGTTTATAACTGCATCTCTCAGATACGAGTAGCTGCTTGTCGGATGCGTCTTTAGGCCAAGAGCTCAGCTCGTCAACTGCGCTCAAAAGCCACTGCCAGAGAAAAAGCCAAGCTGAAGCTCGGGGCTTGCGGTCGCTGCTGGCGTCGACGCTAGCGTCAGCGTCATCAACAGGTTGATACGAAGTTAACTCGGCCAAGCCGACCTGCAGCTCTCCGTGTGTGTGTGCTTTCGTTGTTATTACCAGTATCTCAGATACTCAGATACATTTGATTACTGTTTTTGAAAAAATTAAAGTTTGCATATTTTCTTGTTTTGTTGCACGCACGTGCAAATTGTCGACAACTGTTGCACCCTGTAATTAATGGGTATATCCGACTTATGCCTCTTAATATAACAGTTATACCTGTAGGTAGCTTATTGATACCTTATATTAACTCAAAGAATATACATCCTAAGCACATATGTTATATACCAGTGCTGAAAAGTTTAGTTTTATTTTATCTTTATTTATTATATTATTATTAAAAATTTTATTTTTATAGATCATCCGACTTAGATGTACAAAAACCAAGCAAAGATACTGTAGAAAAACCTGCTGAACGATTAAACTCCCTAAAGCATGCTACAATTTATATTCCCATAGTTTTAGTATTAACTTATTTCTCTTTCTTTCACTATCTTTGTTTGTCTGAGGTGTGTTTAAAAGTTCTCTGGAAGGAAATGCTTAAATCAATTAATATATAGAATAGAGAAAAATACCTTATTTGTAGAAGTCAATTAAAATTAAGTTAAGTATTTTATATTAGGTATTTAAGTATAGGTTAAAATATTTATACTTACTACACATTTTTATTTGCAGTTACAAATAATATTTTAATTTTTAGTGAATTGCTATACTATTGCATATAGAAGTATAAAAGTTATTTAAGCTCGCTTATTTTCATTAAAATATGTTATTAAAATAAGCAACAAATCTCAGGAGAGTTTAATAGGTATATTCAATTTTAACTCATACTTTTTAGAGTAAAATAAAATAATATTTTTTATTATTATTTATTGCTAACTTATCAGTCTTTTAATGTGCCAATTAGAATCCGTTGCACGAGCCTTTATTCACGGCTCGTACCAATTCTGTAACAAATGTACCTATATCGCAAGTAGTACCAAGTAGTGTACCTGTACAGGCAATGATTCACCTATTCAAGGGTCAGTATTCAACAGAAGTTTTTAGTAGGGTATCTAAACGTTGGTCATTCCAAACATTAGCTGATTCTTCTATGTTTTCTATGTGAGTTTTGCAGTGTTGTTGCCGTTAACATTTCAGCGAGGGGCGTAAAATGCACATCGACAATGTCGCTATTAAGAACAAGAGCGAGAGAAATGTATATTAGAAAGGGAGGGGGCGTGTGTGTGTGTGCGTGTGCATGGGCGGTATTTGGGGGGGGTGTGGCAGAGACGAAGGGGAATTTGGTTAATTCGAAACACGTGTTTTACTCTGCACTCTTTGGCATTCTGCTGCTGATTCTCTGATTCTCTTTTTCTCTTATACCAAACGATTCATGCGTTACGTTGTCGCTGCACTTGCAAGTTGCCACAAATGTTGGAGGGGGGGAGTCGATTTCCCCTACCACTTCCACTTCCCCTCTCTTGAGATAAGTGCAACAGCGTGCAACAAAGCTTGGCATTTACATATGTACAGACAACTTAGATAGCGTACATACACATATGTGTAATTATGCTGTATATACATACATATGTACATAGATACAACTTGAGACTTGCATGACTTGGCTAAATGTTCATTTGAGCAGGGCATAAACTGATTGTAAGCACTGTTTGGACATTTCGGAACGGGGTTAATTGCAGTTGCGAAATATCTTTTGGTTTTGGGTGAACGATATTTAACAACCTTTGAACTAACTTTCAAATTTTTGCATACTGCATTTAAATTAATAAAAATGTATCCAAATATTTACAGATATATATTAAGAGTAAATATATCTGTAAAAATTTATATCTGTTAATATATAGGTAATAATCTCTTTTAGTATCTCTTTTAGTGTCTGATCAACCATACAAAGTTCCTGAGTTCCTACCTAAATCTACACAATGTTAAACACTCATTTAGAGTGGCTTTGAAATGTATACTAATCGAAACTAATTGCTACATAGATCAATTAAAAACTTACCAACCATAGTATAAGATTGAGCTAAACATCGTTATATAATACTTGTATTATTTCTGATTCCACTTCTGTAAAGTCCGTTTATAAGAACAAATCATATACATAACTGAACTGAAACTAGTTACAAATCATATTTGACGACTTTGGAAGTCTCTGCTGTTTTGAACTTTCGCTTTTTAAAAAATGTCTTTCTATAGTTAACTGTTTATTATACTCCTACTGTGCCCAGAGAAATTCCAGATTTCGGATATTTTCGTACCTGCTCGTAGCTGTCAGTATCTTTCAGCAACAACTTTCAATGGCATATCATGGATGGGCTCTATGAATTTTTATGGCAATGCCAATCAACAGTTCCCCGGCCATTTATAAGTAATATTCCTGCATATACATATACACGTATATGTGTAGTATAACCCATAACAAGGCACTAAGAGAAATACTCGACATTCAACGGACTTTTTCACACTTTGCTCCGGGGCATAAAAATGTCTGTCTGTGCAAAAAATATAAATGCAGTGACATGATGGTATACTATATAAGTTGTATGTATTTCTGTATATAAGTATTTTTATAGGGCTCTGCTACCCTTCAGGGACAGCGGTTTCCCCCTCTGTCACTCTCTCACTCCCTCTCTATTCACTCTCTCTCTCTTTCTCTTTCTCTCTGCCTCTCTTTGTGTGAAATACTTGAGCGCTGCTCTGCTGCTGCTGCATTTTGTCAAGTGGATTCTTTGGGCTGAGATCATTAAAATAACATCGTTAGTGCGCTTATAATGAAGTACTAAACGGCAAATCCAAAGATCCAAAAATTCGAAAAAGTTGAAAACTCAAAAATGCTGTCAAGTGGCTGCAATGATTAGTCTTAGAGACCCATTGACGCCGTTAAAGCGTTAAGATGTTTCCACGCCAGTGCCAAAATGTAATCCGAAGTACATTTATATAGATTCCCTGAGATGGTTCGTCTTATATTACAGTGCGCCCAACAATTGATGGATGCGACCGTGAAAAGCGTGGCGTGGAAAACGCGCATCAGCGTCCATCACCAGTTCATACTATAACTGTATATATGCGCATCAGTTTGCTTTTGTATTTGTATCTTTTGGGGACGCTCCCGCGCTGTCAGAAATTAATCTTTTCGGCTCCGCGGCAGATGCCAGATGTTGCCTGCTTGCGGTTTGCCTTGGGGGTTCCGCAGGCGCAAAGTGTCAAGCGTTTACATCAAATGATGCAGCGGACAGTGTGCGCTGAATTCCCAGAACTTCGTCCTACTGGGATACCAATAAAAAAACAACCTAAGAACGCAGCAGACAATCGACTATGGAACACCCGATTGTTCAAAAATATTTACTCTCGAAATTGTGTAAGAAAGCGAATTAGTAATTGTTTTAGTTTCCATAGAGTACACGGGAATTGTTAAAATAATATCAGAAAGATAGTTACAACATTTAACTGTTTAACTCTAGATTTCAGCATCCCATTTAAAATTTGGGTAATTTGAAAATTACAGCTTAAGAATTACAGCTTAGGTTCATCAGAAATAAAAATAGTTGAATCTCGTATTTAAACGAAGAAAAACAAAATTAAATTTGTATTTTGGACAGAGTTTTGAAATGAAAGTTTTGATTGCTAGCTTAACTTTAAACGTCAAATGTTCGTTATTAAATTATTTAAAGACGAAATAATCCTTTGAGTCTTGAGAAAATCGAAACTCGAACTGCGACGCGACAAGCGGAACTTCCAAAGGCTCTTACTTCAACAATTTTGCTAATATAGATCTAAAAACTTACTCGATTATTAAATAAGTAAATAGAAAATTTTAATAATTACAAATTTTGAAACCCATTTTACCCGCTACAAATGGTAATAAAAGCACTTAAATCAAAAGATATAAATGAAATACTTGATTCCAACACAAATTTCATATTCCGTCTTTTATTATCTATCAAATCTTAATTTAAAATAATCGTACTTCAATTAAACATTCGGTTTAAGCATATTTGACTTTACTGTATTTCCTTTTTTTGGCAGTTTGAAATGCAGGTAATAATTTTCTAATAGCTTCTGAAGTGCATAAAGATATTTAAAGTGCAGATGGTTTTATAAAAGTATTAATGCGAACAGTTTTAGTATATCCCAACTCCTGGAGTAACGGGTATAAAAAGAAGCAACCATTTTGCTAGCAGAAGACAGTTCTGTAAACGGTTTCCTTTTCATCCTTTTGGCTTTGCCTTTTGCCTTTTAGGTTTTTTGGGGGAGTTCAAACAGGCGTTTTACTTAGTTACTTCCTGGCTGCCTTCCCGAGTCACTAAAATCATTTTGTGTAAATAAACAAAAAGTACATCGATTTGGCGTTGTTCCTCTTCTTCCTCATCTTGTTCTTCATTTTGTTTTTGTTATTCTATTGGCGACCGCCAACGCTGCCAGCCTCTCTCTCTCTCTCTCTCTCTGTCTCTCTCTCTCTGTCTCTCTTTGTCTTGGTCTCCATCTTTGGACTGTGCTTTTTTATGGACGCTTTTTTGTTTATAGACAACAACTACATAGGGTTTATGTGCTGCGCATCTTCGGCTGAAAAAATATAAAAGGAAAATATTTATGCGACTGATGCGAGCGACCCGCCTCAGCACCGCGTACCGTACGAAGCAGACAAATTGACGGACGGGCAGACAGTCAAACAGACAGACAGGCAGGCGGACACACAGACACATGAACGGACAAAGTAGTTTTTAGTTTCCCCTTTCGCGCCTCCGTGTGATTTCTCGATTTTTATACAGTAGTCAGATATGCCCATTATATGACGGAATACTATAGGGTAGCACAGCATTTACTAAAAAATTGGGATATTAATAAATGTAAGTAAATACCTTAAATTAAATTATTATTATTAAAATAATTAAATTATTAATTAATAATTAAATAATTGCAATTGCGCATTGTTAATTCTACCCCCAAAATCTGGCTCAATACATCATTGTGTTTTTTTAATAAAAAAATAAATGAATGAAAAACTAATCAATTTTAATGTTAATGCCAATTTAATATTAATAGTCATAATATTAAATAATTTTTAAAATTAAATTTAAGTCTGTTTTTAAAATTATATTATGATTTTCTTTAATATTAAGCATCATTTATTTTTCTTTTTGTGTCGACCGCTAATAATAAATACAAGAAAAAATATAATAATTAAAAAAAATAATTAATAAATAACTATCTTCCGATTTTACCTGTTTTGTCAATTTGTTAACTTATTTAAATTTGAATTATATTATATTTAAACTTAATATTAATAGTTACAATATTAAATAAATTTTTTTTAAATTTAATTTTAATCCTGTTTCTTAAATATATTATTATTTTAGTTAATATTAAACTTATTTTATATTTCTTAAAAAAAAAAAATTTTACCTGTTGTCAACGACTGCTCATCTTACAATATAAAAATAAAAATATAAAAAATTTTTAATAGAAGAAATTAAATAAACAATATATTTTAAATAAATATATTTCGAAATTTTTAAAAGCAGTTCATCTTAAATTTTTATATTTTCTTCAATTGTAGGATATTTAAGTATTCGATCAATGAAAATGAATAAAATCGACATATTTTTTTACTTCCCTTTTTAATGGGTTTTTACTCACATTCGATTGTAGTGAATACAGTGTACACACACATATATACACACACATACATAATTTCGTCTAGTACATTAGCTGCTGTTGCTGTTGTTGCTGCTGCTGGTTGTTGTTGTTGCTGCTGTTGACGGGACGCTGCCAACTCTGTCGGTTGCCATTAGTCAGTTGGGTTAACTTATGAACTTTGATCGTTGATTGATCGGCAAATGCACTCGAAACTGCAGTTGTTATTGCTATTGTTGTAATTGCTGTTGTTGTTGTTGTTGTTGCTGCTGTTGTTGTTGGTCCAGTTCGACAAATGCCTGAACACCTCGAAACGAGTATATTGATTTTAATTACTCAAACTCAGTGCATATTTTGTTGGTGGCAGCGTTGCATGAAGCAGATGTTCTACTTAGTGAGGGCTACTAAGGGGGGAAGATACTGGCAGCTTCACACTAAAAATCAATCAGCAGTCCACAAATGAGACCCGCTTGCCTTCTGGGTCACAATACGAGTAGAGCTCTTTCTCGTTCTCCGGCTCGGGCTTCCGTTCCGTTCTCGTACTTTGAAATCTGAAACGCCTCGTATACTTTTTGGACACACCGTGTTGCAAGTTACAACATGGGGGCATGTAGCCGACACGCCAGGGGGCAGTCAATGTAAATGTATTCGATATTGTTTAAATGCTTTTGCCAATAATTAAAAATATTCACAGAAATCATAAATAATAGACATTATTAATGTACATGTACCGATTTCACATTGAATATATTGCTATGCATATAAATATATATTTGTTGTGCGTTTGGAAATACTATTTATTTAGTTATTATTATTTATGGGTACGCTCTGTATTCTACAATAATTTTTTATTTTTATTGAAATATTTTTGATTTATTTGAAAACATTTAAAGTTGTAAAACTAATTTATTTAAACTTGCTTAAATTGTTTCTCTAAAGTAGCAATCAAATTATTGTGCGCCGAATATTAATTTCAGAATTTAAGAAGCTTTTAATAAATTCAAATAATGTCAAGCTTACAATAAATTAAATTATTTCCATTTATACTTCAATACATTAACACATGTCTAGAACAGACCTTTATAATCTTAACGTCTTGAGTTCTTGCACTATCCAGTTTTAATACATATAATAACTAAATAATAAGTAACTAAACTTAGGTTATCATTATTTGCATTATATTAATTATGCTTTTCAAAATGATAAGACATATATTTTTCATTAATATTTTTATTATTATTATTATTGTTATTATTATTTTTATAATTATGATTATGATTATTATTATTATTATTATTATTATTATTATTATTATTATTATGATTATGATTATTATTATTATTGTTATTATTATTATTATTATTATTATTTTTATTATTATTATTACTATTATTATTATTATTATTATTATTATTATTATTATTATTATTATTATTATTATTATTATTATTATTATTATTGTTATTATTGTTATTATTGTTATTATTATTATTATTATTATTACTTATTACTTATTAATTTAATTTCTTAAATTTTTCTTTTACTGTTGTTCTTTAACAACTTGAATTTAGCTATTTATAATATTTACAATTAGGCTTACTTTAAGTTATAAGTGATACGGGTGACAGATGATGGTCCACTGTCCACATCCACTTTCGAGCTCATAACGGCATGAAGGTTCTCAATGTGACAGGTAGGCAGCTTAGTACTCTGAGCTATTAACACGGCCTAAATATTATCTAACACTAAATTTACCAATACAAAAATTTTAATAAAATTTATTAATGTTTGGATGCAATTAATATGAGATACATATTTAAGTTTTAATCCTTTAATTCAACAGTATTTACATACTAGCTTAGGAATAATACTAGCTTACATAATAGCTTTAGGAAATAAAAAATGAATATTTAATCCATTTAATTTAATATATATGTACATATATGTATATATATATTTATATAAGCCTATTAAGTAAAAACCTACTAGCTTGCTTCGAATATTAAATTTTGAAGTGCATTTTTATAACTCTAATATTCTTACAGATACAATCTTTAAAACGGACTCTGTACAAGTGTTATTGTAGAAGCATAAACTTAAAAAAAAAGATACAATAAACACTCTCTATAAACAATATGTGAAACTGTTAATCGATTTTCTCGCTTCTAGTGAAGAACTGCATCTAATTAAACGAGGAAGTTGCCAGGCAGCTAAAAAACCATATGATTTATAAGCCCATTACTCTAGAGTCTGAATGAACCAGAGAGTTTCCGAGTTTCGGTTGGATCGCAGTCCTGCTGATCCTGAGTTAAAGTCAGAGTCGATGTCTGATCCCGAGTCGGAGTTAGGAAACCATTGAGCATCTTCGGGCGGCGCCTACTTCAAGTCAGAGGAAGATGAAAGGAAAACACAAAACGCATTCCTCAAAATACTCCCACACGCATTGTTTTCATTTCATTTATGAGTCACATATGTTGGGAAAACTCTTGATCTTGATGGCAGAACGGCATGAGGTCCGGGGTCTAGTCCTCGGCTCAGGTCCTTGCTGTGATTCGCAGTGGTGACGAGGCGCATAGCACATGCCATTGATTACCATGTGCGTGCATCTAACAACAATCCTCCTTTTAACGGCCATGTGAATTTGCCAAGCGAAAAAACAAAAGAATTTAAATAATAGGAAAATTGAAAATGGAAAATGGCGTGTCCTTGCTGAGAGCATTTGAAGTGAGTGCGTGTGTGTGTGTGTGTGTGTGTCTGACTGAAACCATTTCTAAAATTAGTTACACAATTTATGCGTTTGGGTTATTTGAGAAGATTTTCAATTGGTTTTTAGGAGCCCTAAAACTAAAACATGGGCCACATCAACCATGGGGCGTTGACAGTTCTGAGTTGGGGTAGTCCCGATCTAACATTGAGGTGGTTTTCCTAGCTCTTTAATTGGAATATCTGAACCAAAATGGAAACCTAAGCCATGTCTTACTGTGAGTAGAACTAAAAATGTTGGCTTACTGTAAAAAAGGGTTTTGTCTAAGGGTATCCAATAACAAGTATTGAATAACGCATGGAGTTTGTTATTATTTGCTGGATTTCCACTTCAAGTAGGACTGGAGAGACTTCTCTATTCGTAGAAACTTGAAAGGAATTTTAACTTATGTCTCATTTACAATTTAAGAGTTTACTTAAGAAAACAGTGATAACTAGTTAGTTATGCTCTAATCTTCTTTTTCCCGTAAGAATCTCAATTATGAACATTAATGTAAAAACTTAATGCTAGAGTAGAGATAGAAATATCGGAGAGACTTACATAAGGGCATGTGTGATATTTTTCATATATTTATTTAATTTAGTTATAATTTTTAATACTCAACTAATTATTATTTTTTTTGCGAATTTTTTTTAAATAAAAAGATAAATATTCTTATTTCAGGGAGTTAAGAGAGTCATGCTTAATCGATAGTTGGAGCACACAAATGGGACTACAAAAAGCTCACAAAATTTAAAAAAATAAAGTCATATTTATGGAAATTTAAGAAATTACCTATAGTTTTATGTGACATTTTTTAGCCCTTATTATTCATATGTCAGTTAGATAATATTATATATAAGACAATTTAAATCTTGGTAACTTAAAAAAACTCCCATAATTTCATTATAAAATGTGTGTTCGATACAGCCGCCTGTCCATCCAAAGCAGAACATTTTTCGACGAGGGATTGAGTTAGCATCAGAATGTTATAAGAAAGTGGTCTTTCATGATGGACAATACTTTGAGTTAGGCGATAACATCTAGAAGTTTTAATATCTACTCAACACTCTAACCATTTTGATATACATTTTTCAGAACTCGGATAACAGATACATTCTGAATTTAAACCATTTAAATAGCTATGTGCTTTATTTAAGAATACAGTTCTATTCATTTTACTGTTTGTAACGTATTAAACTATTAAGATCCTTTAAGTTCTAGTTGTTGAGTTTTTGATGTATTTAATCTAATCTTTAAAAAGAATCTTTTAATTCGAAAAGTGATTAATAAATATTTATATGTGGAGCAATTATAAAGAAACCTTGGTCTCTTTACATAAATTATAGTCTCAAATCGAAACTGATTTAAATCAAAACTATAATATTAAAATTGCTTTATGTATTAACCTTAAGGATCTTGGGAATGGTATTTGGCAAGACCGATTTGCCACTGATATCCAAATATATAATTCTTCTGTGAAAAGTAAAACTTATATTTTGTTAAAATTTAAAATATTTTCTACCATAAATGGAATATTCAGTGGTAAATAGTGAACTTATATCGATTATTTATATGTATGTTGAAAGCACAAGTATTTCACTTAGCCCCGTTTCGTATATTCTACTCAAATCTCTGTACAGATACTCCACCATCCATCTGTTTATCCCAAGTATCTTGTGTATTTCATGTGCGCTGATCTAGCCCACTTACGAGAGTGTGTATCGCCAACAACCTGTCAATGGGGCTGCTTACACATATATTTATATATGTATAAACATGTATTTATATATATTCTTAAACTCTGAGCATATATGGTGTATGGAGGAATCGTACTTTGTGTGTTACTCAAAATGCTCATGCCAGCTGTCATTTAAAAAGCAATTAAGTCAAGCAACTAAAAATGATATTTGTTGCGCCTTTGAAGCGCTTCAGAGACTAAATCAACTGACTGAGCTAATTATGAGCATTTTAAATATGCAGTTTTGGGCGACATAAATACTTGACCGAATACATTGTAAACAGTTTTTATGTGGCAACCAAAGAGAAACTCCAGTCGGTGCACATAACGAGGGAAAGAGTGAGTAGGCTAGAGACAAAGAAGAGAGGGAGAGATAGAGAGAATTAAACAAATGCACATAAATCACCGGATGTGGATGTGAGTTCCCAGATCTCTCTCTCTGTACCCCTGGCAGCTCCAGCTTCGATTCTGGTTGCCATTTTCTTCTTGTTCAGTTCTCATGAACAAGTGAGAGCAACAGATACATTTATGTATCTTTGAGATACGCACTGTCCGTCCGCCTGTCGGTCTGTTCAAATGTCTGTTGTCTGTTGTCTGGGGAATGACGTTACGCTCTAAGTATGTCGCCTTCTTTGTCGATTCCGCACCAGAATTTATCAACTTGTGTACACGCATATAGTAAGTATATAAAGTCGGGCAGACCCCCCAAACGACAACATTTTCGCGCCTAATTTAATGGGGGGAAGGAGGAACAACAGCAACAGCAACTGCCACCGCAATAATGCAAACAAAATGGCGCATGTTTTTTCTTCTCTTCTTTTAATTTATACAATTTAATTTAGTTAGCGCTAAACATAAAATTAAACCTAAAAAATAATTGATTTTTTTTTAAATTTTTTATCTTTTAAATAGTTTTTTTAGCTTAGTCATCTATAAGATATGGAAAGATGCGCAAGTGCTCGATTTGTCACTCGCATTGGAATTATTCACGCTGTGTGTATTATTTGTTCAGTAACTGGAAGCCCCAATGGCAATCGATAGTCCGTCCCCGTCTCCTCCTGCTCCTACTCCATCACGATCTGCTACTCTCCGCTTAGGCCTTCTGATGCTGTGCGTCTCCCTCCATGCGCCAGACACCAAACAGATAGCTCAGCTTCTCGGGCGGTATGATCGGTGCTCCATTTGCCTTGCGCAGACACTTGAGGTCAGCCTCGGCTCCGTTGGCGGCACTAAGCAGTGTGCTGGCATTACAAAATCCCGGTGATACCGGCGAGGACTGTGCTTCCAAAGCTTTCAGCAGCGAAATATCGCTGGAGCTGAGCATGCGGCACAGAAAATCAATGTATCTGAAGGACACAGAAAAATATATGGTTAGCTAAACTATCTTAAAGTTTTCTGCATTTAATAACTTACCTTGTGGCCAGCTTAAGAGTCTGTATTTTGCTCAGTTTATCGCTCGGAAGTGTGGGTATTATCTGCTGTAGAGCCTTGAAGGCATCGTTCAGACTTTGGGTGCGTTGTCGCTCCCTCACATTGGCCATAACCCGCTGATTGCTGAACTCATCCGATTCCTCAGTTTTGCTTGGCTTGCGTTTCAGTCGTCGTCGTGGCTTGCGAAAAGCTTTTCCCGATGCATCCACTGCGTCCAGCAGACTGCCATCTTCGCCCAAGCAGGCTGGAGACAGGCCTTCCAAATCGTCCTCCTTGGCATAGCCACCTACCGAACTGAGCGCCGTTTGCCGCACATATTCCATATCATCCCGGTCGGAGCTCGAGTAGGCACTACCGTTCAAACTATTCGCCGGCTCGTAGGCATCATAGTTTTGACTAAAAGCAGAGTTGGATATGTTTAGATGGAGTTTTTAACTTATAGAGTTTTACTTATAGAAATTATACATGAAATATGTCCACTGCTGGCTTAAACTGCATAGTGATTATTGTGAAATAATACATTCAGGAAGCGTTTTCAGAAATATAACTATTATAACTAAAGAAAATACTTTCACGATTACAGAAATATTCCAAAAATTTAATATTTCATAGTTATGATTATTACTTAAATTTCTACAAACTTCTTTTTGTACTTTTTGTAGTTAATCTTTTTTAAAAGTGTTTTAAACTATAAAAAATCCTCTTTTCTTCTTAAATCGGTCAAATTTTCATATTTACTAAACTTTAAAAATATTTATTTTCAATAAAAATTTATGTTTTTTAAACAAATTGTTGGCTTTAATGTTTGTTTAGTTTGGACGCGAATAACCTTGTTTTTTTAAGCAAATAAATATCAAAAAGGAAACTAATTTTTATTTGTTTTTATACGATCTAGTCGGTCTATTAATAGTTCTGCTAATGCCACAAAATTTACTTCTATATATGACTGATCGCCAAGCGGAATGTAGTAATTTTTTAAAAATTTATATTTCCTTTAATAAATGTCAGGAATTTAGAATTTTTTGAAGCAATGTTAAATGTCTGATAAGATGGGGGATTGGATTTCAAATGGTTTTGTGCTTTTAAAAACAGAAATTAATTTTTTAAATGCACAATACAAATAATTTTTTAATATTTATAATAAATATAATAACTTCTAATCGTTGTCTGGTTTACCGAATATTATTTAAATGTGAATGGAATACTTTGTAAAATTATGAACTATTTTAACCAATTATTTTAAATTTTAATTTAATTATCATTTAACTATCTATATTTTCATTTAAGATATAAATTCTAAATTTTCTCAAAAAGATCAAGCTTTTAACAAGAGTTTAGTCTTATAATTTTTACCATAGTTTGTCGGGTTTCTATCACTATAACTACTACACTATATATACTATATTCAACTGATATTGCTGATTCACTTACCCAGTTCTGTAGCTTGTCTGGAAGTGCAGTTGCTGCTGCTGCTGTTGCTGCTGGACGATAGTTTGGGGATATACGCCGTATTTGAAAATATGCGGCTTGTGATCCTGCATCTCATCGTCGGCGGCAAAGTCAAAATGCGAGTGGGAGTGAGAATGTGGAGAGACGCTGGAGTTTTGCGTTGGCGGCTGCGTTTGTGGCTGCGACTGAGCAGCGGCAACTTCATCCACAGTCGTGGGTAAGTAGTCCACATAGAGTTGCTGTTGTTGCTGCTGCTGCTGCTGGTGCTGTTGCTGCTGCAGCAACTTCTTGTGCTCCGGTTGCATGGACAATGAGTCCGTTTGGCAATCATAGTCGCTGCTGCTACGCGCCCGCTTGCCATGCTCATTGAGCATATAGCCGTGTGTAGTTTGAGCAGCAGCTGCAACTGCCACAACTCCTGGGGCAGCAGTTGGCGTCGTCTGCTGCTGCTGATGTTGCTCAAAGTTATTCTGATTGTTGTTCAGCTCCAGGCTGCTTTGAGCACTGTGATTGCTGCTGGTGCTGAGCACCTCGTTGCTAGGAATATTGTAATCCGTATCCTCCAGTTCAGTGATGCCATAAGCTGCATAATCAGCGGCATTTGGCGCCAGTGATGGCAAAGGAGCGTACTGTTGCTGCTGCTGTTGCTGATGCTGCTGTTGCTGATGCTGCTGGTGCTGTTGATGGGTCTGGTGCGGCATGTAGTAGCCCTGCTGCTCCACCTGAATCAGCTTGATCACATTGTGCTGTAGCTCCATAATGTTGGGCAGCGTTGGCTTATAGCTAATGTCCAGCAGCACCTTTGGCGACACGGAGCGCGCGCTCATTGTTTGATAAGCAATTTTGAATAGATTTCCTTGCTTTTATTTGCACACTTGCATATACTTGTAATGCTTGTAGTTTCTTTTTAGTTTCAAGTTAACTGATTCACGCCCCGCGATCTCTTGTACCGTTTTTGACGTTTTCTGCTGTTTTCCGTTCGAGCTGTGAGTGATGTGCGCGCAGAGGCAATGACGAAACGCAACTGACGTACGATCCTGCCAGCCATTGCTCAGATCAATGTTTTGCGTTGTGCTTGTTCCTCATTCGCTGCACGCTCTTTGCTACTGCGCTCACTAGTTGTCTCGCTCTAGCGCACGTAACTGACGCTTGGCTTTGTTACGTCGCTTCGGGCCTATGGCGAACACAACGACGCATCGCAGGTATGACGTCAGACCTCAATTCGCTTTCGCCTGCATTTCGCTCTTGGATTTTTCACTCTGAGGCGGCTGCAATTTTTTCGCTCTGGGTTTTGTCACAGAGCGATAGAGAGGCAGTGCGAGTGCGACAGGGAAAGCGAATGTGGGGATTTTTCAGGACATGGGTTATTTTTGAGTTTATTTTTAGAAATTCTAGAAACTGGAAAATAAAACATTCAATGTGAGTTTAAGACAGACAACAGCTATAAAGTTAACTAATTTATTTGTTATAATTTAATATTACTGTTAGTTTTGGATGTGAAATAATAAGTGTTTAGCTATATTTTAAAGCTTTTAGAAACAAATAAGATTAAGTTTAAGATTAAATTAAAGCTTTATTAAAATTTACATAACTTCATAGCGAGTATCTCAAATCCTTGGCAGTGTGTTAAAAATCCGAATAAGGAAACTCCACAAAAAAGGTTTCATTATGCGTAATTAGTAAATTCCCACACACACACACACGCACACACACCGCGAGTCCCATAAACATCATCTAGAAAAACACACAAATCCAAAAATACGAGCGAAAAGTCAAATTTCCGGATATAATTATCCGCCTGCCTGCCAGCGTACATACAAAATACCCGATTAATGCAGCGCGCGAACTTCCGCTGGAAAGTACATTTCCCGGGCTTACCTAACCCGAGCCTGGAGTAGGTCCCGGTCCAGTAGAAAACCCACGTCCAGGGTTTTTTCGGGTTGGCCTTCTTTACCTGCCCGCTGGTAACTCCAAGCAAGCCATAAACAAATTTGATAACAAGCCTAGAGTATCGTAAAGCATCTAATACAAAAAATACTTTGATAAACTTAAGTCTGCATTTCAGACTAGAGTTGCCAATATCTTAAAATATTTACAGTTTGAAATTAAACGACTCTTAAGTTAAAACTCTAAGAACTTTTGCTTCCATTTTCAATTGATTTTTTAATTAAATTAGTCAAATTTGTATATCATCATATACTAATTAGATTTTCAGTGTTTTTAGTTTTCCCGTCCCCCATTATTAGCTAGTGAACGTATGGCTAAAATGTTCAGTTGGTTCCGTAAGCGGGTTACATAGTCAGCAGTCTGACTACGTCTTCTACTGTTAGTACCTTAACTTGGGTGTCAAGATCAGCAGTACGCATGTAACAAGGCGCTCCAGAGATCATTCTGAGGTACTTAGCCTGGAAAACTTGGAACTTGGGGGCACTGGGGGCACCGTACACTTGAGGAACATGTCATGATACAAAGGAGCTTTTATAGATAAAGTCTTTGTTCTTCAGCGATGAGAGAGGCTTTGGTTTGTGCAAGGTATGTACGTGTGCTTCGAAGGAGATTAAAATAAATGGATTACAAAAATGGGTGTCTTTTGTTCGAGCTATGAATTTTTGACAAATTTTGCTGCCTACTTTTGTGCGTTGTAAACGAAAGCAATCGTGCATATCAAATGGTTGCTGTCTTGGCTAAGCTAAGAATGTAGCTGGGTCAATGTGATCACAAAAGCAGACATTTTTATAGGAACTTAAATGTATGAGCCGTCTAAAAGTATGCTGCATTTTCCTTTTAATTAAATTACAATACGTTATTTGCGTCCACAGTTTTTGTTGTTGTGTTTTCGTTGTGTGATTGCTGAAAACACGCATTGGTTACGCTTAAGTCACGTAGTATATTGATTTCAACTGCGTTAATGTTGATTTGACTTTGGGAAAAAACAAAAAAAATAACGTTAAATCAGTGCATTGTTATTTATTAGTATGTAAGAAATTGGATCTCTTAGTTACAAAGTATAGTTTTTATTTTGCGTGCAAAAGAAACTGCTTCAGCTTTCCATTTTGACAATTCCAATCCTAATCCTGTCATCTATAATCAACGTGTGTGCGTATGTGTGTGTGTGTGTGTGTGCGAGTGTGCAAGAGCGTGAGAAGAAACTTTTGGTGCACGTAAATCTCGCTCGACAATCAATTAAAATTAAAATATTTTTTTGTGTCTCGCATTGCGGCATGTTAACAAAAGCAAAAGCCAAAAAACAAAACACAAAACAAAAGTAAAAACAAAACACAAAACAAAAACAACACAAAAAACTTTGTCTACATATTTGAATTGACTTTTGATGATGTATCACGATTTATTGTTACCAAAAATGGTTGTCAAAGCGCGTGGAAAAGTGGAACAGCGGCGTCTAACGGTGCAAGTCAAGCAGCAGCCGTGTCTACAGCAGCAAGTGCGAGCGAGACAGAGAGGATACAAAAAACTCCCACAGCTGCCGACCGAAAAGCCTTTTTGTCTCAGGGTTTGCTCATGTGCTTTTGCCTATTCGCCTCTTCGTCTCTTCTCGCATTCGTCATTTCTCGCAGCGATGCAGATGCAGTTTGAGATTAAGCTCAACACATAACAAGTCTGATGGACGTGCAAACATCTGAAGTAAGCAAAGCAACAACGAAAAGCTGTCACACACACAAAAGCTTTATATTTATGCGCTGTTATATTAATTGCCTTTGGGCGAGAGCCGACAGCCAATGAGAAACGCCGGCGCCAACGCCTACGCCAAACTTGTCACGCGTCTGTGTGTGGCAATGCATGTTAATTAACAACACACAAGCAAGCTCAAATACCCATTCACCAACACACACACACTTACCCATACATACATATACCCCAACCACCGCTCTCAAGTGTGTGTGTGTGTGTGTGAGACAATGTAAACAGTTGGCCACCCAATAATATGCGCGCCAACTTGTCATTTAGCCTAGCTCCACCTTAACAAAACAAACAAACTGGCGCACACACAGACACAACTACACTTACACTCATACACCGCACACGCAAATGTATGGGCAGCTGTTAAAGCTGCTCCAACACAGCACAGCGCGCAACATGTTTGCTCAGGTTAGCTTCATTCCAGCAGCGAACGTGGCGCTTGTCGGTCGTGTGTCGCGCTTCGTTTAGTTTTCGTACGTTCGCTCCTTCGTTCGTTCGTTGGTTCGTTGCTTCGTTGGTTCGCCTTTGTCTTGGAGCTTCGCTTTGCTTCGATACGAGGTTCCTTTGCTTTGCTTTAAGTGCTTTCAGTGCAAGTTTGCTTTGCGTCTGATATAAACGTAAGCTTGCGTTGCCTGTGTTTCAGTTTCATTCGTTTCTTCTATCGCGTTCCGTTATACGTTAAACGTTTGTTTTATTATCGTGTTTCACTTTTCGCATTTCGCCTGCGTATGTTTACGTTTTGCAGCCGGCATTCGTTGCGTTTCGTTGCATTGCATTCTGCGCGTGCGTGCGTGCGTTTGATTTAAATGGCGTTTTAAGTGAAATTAAAATGACGGATGTGCTGTAATTTGCACACACATGTACATGCTAAATGCACACCAGCGCCAACAACAACAACACACACACACAAATACACACGAATAGTCGAGTGTCAATAAATTTAAACACGCGGCAGCCCGTGGGGCGTAGCATGTGCCTAGCCTTTTTTGATTACAACTACAACAGAGCGTGATTACAACGCCCCAACAGCAATAGCACCAACGCCGACAACAACAGCAGAAGCAACAGCCGTTGATCGAATTAAGTGTGCATCGTCGTTTTATCGCGCGCGTATGTGTGTTTGTGTGTGCGTTGATTGCTGTTTGTTGCGCCCGCGGCTGCGTGTGTCCGGCAATTGAGCGGATATGCAAGAAAAGTGTAACACCCCCGCCCAGGAAGCTGGCTGCAATAAGTGCTAATAAGTGACCCACCGGATGTATTTATGAATTTATGCGTTTGACGCCCAACTCAATTGCCCGGCAGTGCGTTTGGAATAGTTGGACCATTGGAACATTGGAACCCATAATTCGGTCATGGCTTGCCGCCTCGTTAAATAATATTTGCCTATGGCCAACTAAGCAGCTCTAACTCTCTCTCCTTTAAACACTCACGCTCTCCCTCGCTCCCACAACCACTCTCTGAATTTGTGTCATCCTTTTGCCCTTCGTCTCTTAGTTTTCGGACTGCAACGCGTCACGCACCGCGAAGCTTTTCGCTTCGTCTGCAAACTTTGCACAATGCGGCTGGCGACGTCGCTGCCCCGCGTTGGCTGCGCCGCCGCCGCTAAAGCACCTTAAAATACGAAAAAAAAAAAATAAAATAAAATAAAAACAAGAGAAACGAAAACTAAAAGAGCCCCTAAAGAGGAACCGAACCAATTGCCCGCTTCGTGCGTTGCACTCCACTCGCTTCTGAGTGTGAGTGCGAGTGTGTGTGTGAGTGTGAGTGCAAGTGCAACTGTGTGTGTGTTTGTGCTTCTTGTGTACTTGTGTTTTGTTGTCATTGATTTGGCGGGTAGCATGCAGCAAAAGCAAACGGTAACAGCTGCTGCGACAATAGAGACTAACTACAATAGTTGCAGCGATTATTTCAAGCACCATCGTCGTCGCCGTCGCCGTCATCGTCATCGCAGTTGTTGCACTCGTCGCAGTTCCGTAACGTGGCCAGAACGTTGCCGGGCAATTATTATTTTGTAAGACGTTTTACAATTTAATGGTTTTCATGGTAAGCACCACTCGAATCACCAAGCCAAAACGCCAACGCCAACGCCATATGCCGTATGCCATGTTCCTAGTACCATTTGCCCTCATTCTCAATTCCCTGGTCTCTGTGGCCGCCTCTCAACTCTCATTCCCATTCCCATTCCCCTTTCGCCCTTTCCTTACTCCAAAGTTTCCTTCCTCTTGTCGCGCTTCACAGTTAATTTCTGTTTACTTTAGGCTAACACCTACCGTACTAGCAGCATATGCATGTAATTGGCCAATAAGTTTTATTCACAAGTTTTCATTTCTGTTTGCAGAATGGACTGGGATCCGACCCTCTGTCAGCAAAGGAGGTGAGTATCAAAGGGGGCATGATTTAAAACAGTTTTAATAATATAAGAAAATTAATTAATTAATAGCAAATTTTATTGTCCTTTTTTCTGTCCTCGCTCAAGTTTTAATTCCTTAGTTTGAAATTATAGTTTGCTAACACATCTATTTCCTGTGTTAATCTTGGTTATTAATCTGGCTTAAGAAATTAATATTCCTGAGTACGATTCTAAGTATTGTTATTGAAACAGGTATTCTCTTCCTGATTAGATTCACACCTAATGACTGTCGCGACAGACTCATAACATAAGTGACATTGAGCAACTATTCCCAGTTCTGCAATTGGTCGCCTTTTAAATCGCATCAATTGTCACAAATTGCGAAGACACAAAGCAAAAAAGCCGCTAAGCAACTAAGTTTTTCTAAACGTCTTGGCCCGAAAAATTCCAGCAGCAAATATCATTTGCCAGCTCACATACCGGGCGGAAAACAATCCATAAAACTGGCCATCAAGTCAGGAGCAGCAATGATCATGGACAACTAATGGTCAACTCCTTTCGATCGGCGCCTATGAGAAATTTCAGCACGTCTCACACAAATTAGCGCAGTGATTGCCAACGCCAATAACAATATAATAAAGAAGGGCAAGACGCCTAGTGAGGAGTGGAGTGGGCTGGGAAGGGGGCAGACTTGAGATCGCGATCGCGATCGCGATCGATATCGAGATCGTTGACAATAAATCAGCACAGTTAAGCGAGGCAATTAGATAAAATGGCTGGACAGTTGCTAGGGTCGCATATCAATCGGAATGCATCTCGTGTCTATCGATAGACCAATGAAGTTGTTGTCAATGGAATCCACAAGATGGACGATAAGCGATAAACGATAGACGACCAACAACGAACGATAAACGATCAACAGCCAAAAGTCATCGCATCGCATCGCATGCAATGCTCCGAAACATTCGAATATCTCCGATTTGGCCCCGGACACAATCGAAGACAAACTATCTGATCTAATGTTGTTTCCCAAAGGCAATGATCATTTGTTGTTTGTTTGCAGTCGCTGCTTAAGTAAATGCAGCAGCCGCAATGTATTACGGGGGGTTTCGACTACAGACATACCTTAGAGTTAGTTTTGCTGACTATTCAAAGTGAGTTAACTTAATGACAACTAAATGAATTCTCTAGTAGGCAGATATATTTACACCAATTCTAAATGGAACATGAACTTATTTCAGATTCAAAGTCGACATCACCCTTTGAATATAGTAGGATTTTTGGGAATAGGAAAAAGAAATTGTGTGCATAAGTATTTTATAGGATTGTGGAATTAAATCAGAAGGAATAAGAAAAACTTTTAAATCGTATAGTTAGATTTTAAATTTTAGCAAGAAATGCATTACTCTAGACATACAGTGTCGGAAAAATTATTAGAAACGACAATAACCTCACAACATTAAGTCGATTTTCTCAAAAAATATTCAAATTTCATAACTTTGGTCGTCGTTGCCTTGCAGTATTAAAAACCATGGTGGAACCGCGAAATACTAGTTAAATAATAATAAATAATAAAAATCTTGAAGGTTGATCTCGATAAAACTTATGTTTCTTAGCAATAAATGTATCGTTTCTATTATTTTTTCCAAGGATACCGAATTAATAGACTCCTATTTTCTATTAAAAAAATGTAATGAATTTTTTTTGCTTTATTTCTATTATTTGGGTTATCTTCTTTAAGAAAAATATTCGATTCGGAAAACAAATTTTTTTTTAGGAAATACACATAACTGAAGTTGGATTATATGCCGTTTAAATTATTTTTTCCGTCAGTGTATCTAGATTTTAGTTCATGTGGGTAAAACTGCTAATAAAAAAAATAACAAAACCTATAAGTTAAAAAAATAAATTGAATTATTTTAATGAAGTAGTTTATAACTTTAAGGTTGAGTAAATATAAAATTTTAATACTGCTGTCGGAACAAAACGGGCAACTTATAGTTTAAGTTGAGGAAATGCAGTGATTTAATTTAAGCAAATTTTATATATTTTTGTAGATTTTACCATAATTTTAGCCATTTTTTAGAGTTAATTATTTTAAACATAAGAAAAAGTTTAAAGCTGTTTTATGAGCTTTGAAATAATAATCGGCAGATATTCTTTGGTTTGAGGCGAACTTAGTGTGGAAAGCTGACATGAAATTCAAAGATACATATTTTTATAGTAGAGAATATTAAATTAAAACTAGAATAAATGAAACGCTCTTATGCTAAACATTCGTCTGACTGTTAGTTAATTGCTATCTCAATTGATAATCGGGGCTATCATACCCATTTGTCGAACGCTGTCCGAGGGGTATGCCACATCGCGTGGCTGTAAAAGTCCCAGCATCTAGAAGTTGGCCAGCTTGTTAATCGCCCACTCGAAGCTGACATTTTTTCATAATTTGCGCTACAAGCTTGACAATTGTCGTTGTTGCCCAGTGGGCACTGTTTGGTGTTGTTATTGTTGTTCTCGTTGTTGGTGTTGTTGTTGTTGTGCGGCTGCTGCTCGTTGTTCTCGCTGTTGTCGTTGTTGTTGGCAGCTTGTTGCATCCGTTTCGGCCAAAAGTAAATGCGATTGCCGCGTAGCTCGAAGTGTTGGCGCTTTCGCACCTCCAGTTACAACGTCTCTACCGCAGTCTCTGCCTCCGTCGCCGTCACCGCCGCCGTCGCAGTCACAGTCGCTGCTCTGCCTCATATATGGCCAATGCATATGCAGCGCTAAATTAAAATTTATCCGTTTTATGGCGCTGCGGGCAGCCGATAACTGTTTTTAGCCACTTTTTGTAGTCTTTGCCGAGTTTTATTACAGCTTTATATTAATATTATTTTTTTTTATTTTATTTTTAAAACAATTTTATGTTTCTGTTTTTTTTTTTTTTGGTTTTGTGATTTTTTTGTTGGTTTGGTTTGTTCGTTTCGTTTTATTGCCGTTAGTTTATTGGTCAAGATTTCGTAAGCGCATAATGCGCAACAATTGCGGTTTTCATATGGGGCAGATGCCTCTCTGTCCATCTGTCCGAGCGTACCCCAACGACGGAAGTCATTTGCGGTTGTTCCACGCAGTTGAATTCAATAAGCCCGAAACAGCTACCAAACACGCAGCTTTATAGATAGCAGATAAATACACACACACACTGCACACACACATCCACACCTAACACTCTCTTACCCCCCGCTGAATAGTTCTCGCAGCATTTTGTCAAACTTGATTAGCCGTAGCTGTAGCTTATGGCCTTATTGTTTACTTGCATACCTAATAAGCTCCATTGATGACGATGATGATGATCTTAGCGATGATCTCTCACTCTTTCTCTGTCGTCTGCTCTCTATCTCACTCTCTTTCTTCTTGTTCTTCTTCTTTGCAGGCAGAGGGCCCTCCGGTTCAAGTTGAACCAGTTGATTTGAGTTTACGTTCTCCGCGCGGTAAGTTGCTAATTATATATATTTATAAGAAGTATACCATTTGGGCCCTGTCTGGGACTTTATTTTATTTTTTTTGTGTTCGTTTCCAACACTTACCGTTTCTTGGCCACATTATTAGCATACGGCAACGCTTATGGTTCCCAGTAATTAATCAAGTTCCCAAAGCGATCGACTCTTTAAAGCGGGTCACCTGAAAAAATGTAACCAATTTGCATTTTGACTCTAAAACTAAACTGTGGAAATTTGTTTTAATTATTTAAAATGTCAGCTACCATATACTTTGTGGATCGGACTCAGGTTTTTGTGGGTGGCTTGCGGTAAAAACTCCAAAAATTTCACCCAAAATAATCGATTTGAAATGGAACTGACTAAGGAAAGTTTAAAGATTAAAAATAGTAAAAAATGATGATTAGTTTTAAGTGACAGTTTACCATCATTTATTATATAGACTTACATGAGAAAATATATAATGAATGGGTGAGAAATCACAGCTCCTAAAATAGTAAATGTTTTAATTAGACTTGAATTATTTATTAAAGTTTATGCATTTCATTATTAAAATCGAATTACTTTATTTATTTGCATTATTTAACGTTCAATCGTTCTTGTCTTGCCCACAACTCATCCGTCATCCCTCATCCCCCATTCCCCTGAAGCAGCAGGCAAATCGGGTTCCGGTTTCACTTTCGTAGCGCAATCGGGTTTTAGTTGGAGTGTTCCGGGTGATTCGTCTAATGATTCGCTTTTAAATGCCAATAACTCATTGTCAATGTATTGCCTTTGAAATGAATAAATTTCATGCGCTGATTTGAATATTTGTTTAGTCGTGGGGCTTTTAAAGGATTTTCATTTTTCATTCCGTTCGATTTGTGGCAAAAGTGAAATTTGAAATTCTCTAATCACTAAACGAAATAAAGTTAACATTCAAGCATTACCAGCTGCTCATTTACCTAATGAAATACAAGCACATAATCATTCCATTTGCATTTAATGTGAGCTCTTCGCTTGCATGCAACGACATGCAGCAACATGCAACGTTTTGCAGCTTCGCCCTCCCAGTCGTAATCATCGTAAAATCACTTGTTGGCCCATAAAAGCCGACTCACGCTGTTTGGCCCTAAACGCAGCTCCATTTCTAACGCATCGTCGGTAACGACAGTGAGACACAGCAGTTGCTTGCCCACTGAGCTAGAACTCAGACATGCTTCGGGCAACAGTGAAGAGAGTGATCGACTTGCAAAGACCGCGTATCGGTTTGAAAAACAAAAGCAGTTTAATAAATAAATAAATTAATATATTTTTAAAATTTTGATTTAAAAACCAAGTTTAAAAACCAGTTTAATAAATAAATTTATATATTTTTTATACCCGTTACTCGTAGAGTAAAAGGGTATATTGTAAACGTTGGAATGTATGTAACAGGGAGAAGAAGGCGTGGCAGACGCTATAAAGAATATATATTCTTGATCAGCATCAATAGCCGAGTCGATATAGCCATGTCCCTTTGTCCGTCTGTCCGTCTGTATTAACAAAAGGCTTTTGAAAAACTTTTTCGATGACCAAGCTATATTTATCGAACTCACATAGAATACATTAGTCATCAATATATATATACTGACCAAGTTTGATCCAAATCGAACTACTATATCGTATAGCCCCCATAGGATCGATCGGACGAGAATATGCTCTAAACATGAATTTGTATGAAAATGTTTTGTTTGCCAAGCTATTTTATCTATCACCATTGTTAATAACATATAGCATTCTTTCTTGTTTTGAATTACTTTCTTTAGATTTAAAGACGAACTGCTTTGAACAATTATTTTTAGCTTTTAGTTCAGTATAGCCAAAGCTTTTTAAAAGACACAGTGCTATATTTTCTCAGTTTACCCGATGTCCTCCTGCAAAGCTTTACTAAAACATCCCATTGAGCATTTCATTGTTATTTATTGTTAGCAGTCAATAAATCAATCACAATTTTAAGGATTTACTTTCTTTTGTTGCCAATTCAACACTTTAAAATTTAATTCTGTTAAATGTTAACCTCTCTGAGATATAAGCATTTTAAAAGTCGTTTCTCTATGGTAATCTTTAGTTATTGACTAAATTTAACACGAGTTTAGTACGTGCTAAGCAGCTGATTTATACAAAATTAACTAGACCCTTTTTATACACTGACAACAGGGTCTAAGAACTCTAAATTGAACTAAACTGAGGCCCATTGGTCAACAGCGAGAGCGCACGCGGAGGCAGAGAGTGAGAGGGAGATAGAGCGGCAGAGGAGGAGAGAGGGAAGGGGTACAATCTAGCGCAACTAACAAGTCCATAGAGAGCGTGTGTCGCTGTTGTTGGTTCTTGTTGGTTTTAACCACTTGACCGACCACCAGCTGTTGACCATTTGACCTTTTTGGCAGCCTTTCTCTTTGTGTGTGAAGTTAACAGCAACGCCCCAAAATGCTGTCCCGGACTTCAACTCGGCTCAGCTCAGCTCGGCTGAACTAAACTCAACGCAACTCATCAACAGCGACATCATCAGCGACTAAGGCATCTTTTAGATGGATGGCTATACGATATATAGATAGCTAGATAGATATAGTCAGATACATAGATAGTTATAAGGTTGTTGGGCTGCTGTTGTGACCGAAGACTGTAGAGTGGCCGTAGGGTGCCCAGCGGTACACATAATTTAATTAAGAAGCAGAGCTTACCTTAAATGGCTATACAGTAAGATTAACAGCTAAGAGCCAAAACGCGCTCCGTTCATTAGAGCCAAGTCGAGTCGAGTCGAGTTAAGTTGAGTCGAGTCGACTCAGTCGCAGAGAGTTGCGCATATTAATCAATTAGGCATGATATTAGTGAGGGCATCATTAATTTTGTCAATACGGTGTATATTAGCTTTTGAGAAGCGCATAGAAAAGTTGGTTCATTCACTTAATTTGAGGTTCCATTCCATGGTTCGTTCCGTTCACTCGTTCACTCGCTCGTCGCTTCGTTCGCCTGTTAATGGTTTATCTCTTTTATGGCGTGCTACCTGAGCTGAGCTGAGTTGTCGACTTGTCTGCGGATCTGTGGCCAATGTGTTAAATAGCGTTAAAATTTGTAAAACAAACGGCACATAATGGGGGGACCCCTGGCTTAATTTTCAAGTTTAACGGTCATCCAAATACACATATCGACACACACTCTTCTATATGCCTTTATATATATATATATACACTTGACTATTTGGCTACATAAATTATAGCTTTTAAATAATTATGCAATTAGGCAGCGGCCACGATAGCCTCAAAAACCGATAGCCGATTTTGCCTCAAACTGAATGAAAGCAACAAAAAGTGTGGTGTAGTGTGTTGCAGCGCTATAAAATACCCTGTATTCGAGAGGGTGACAATAATTACAATAGAGTATTCTTTAAATTGCTGCTTAAAAGCATGGAAAAACATTTTACTTTAACAATTGATTAAAGTTTGATGTCTCAAATCTTAAAAAATAGATTAGTGTGGAATAAACCGCAAAATATAATAATTAAACTTTGAATCAGTATTTAAATTAGTATGCTGGAAAGAGTTCCAACTACTGGATACATTTTATAAACATGTCTAGTTCCATAAAGACCTAGCATTTTATTATTTCAAAGTCTCTTCAATCAACGAGTCTTAGAAATATTGGTACCTATGCTTGAAAGCTACAAGTTCCGTAAAAATAATTTTTAAAATAATAATGCTTGATTTTTTACCTATAATAAACGAACCACTGAATTTGTGAGTGCATTGAACCATTTTATGCTGCATAATCTATAAATTGAGAAGTTATGAGTAAACAACAAAATTTGGAGAGAAATGTTGGGCAGGAGGTACCTGCGAGTACAGGGTATTAGAGTGATGTGGCAACCCGAAATCCGAGGAATAACCCACTAGCTGAGTGCGAATTCCCACCAAGTCTAATTGCAGGCTGGGAAGCGTTGCAGCTAAAACGAAACAACTACAACTTGATTTATTTAAGCTACCCAAACAGCCCATAAATAAAGCTGTTGAACTAGCCTGGCAGAGACGAGGGGCGAGAGAATAGAGGTTGGGGTCTAGCAGAGGGTAGGGATAGATGGCAGGAGTACGAAGCAGGAGGAACTAGTGATGGTGCCTTACCCACAGTCTTAGGCTCTGTCTGAGTCTGAGATCGAGACTTGGACTGAGATTTAGACTTAGACTTAGACTTAGACTGAGACTCGGGCTCTGTCCGTAGTCCTCTTCTGCTGGCACGGCACTTGGGGGCATAGGCTTTCAGGTTAAGTAGATGCGGCGACACGCGGGTCGTTGCCAAAGCGAACGACCTTAAGACGAGTCAACAGCAACAGGCTGGCAACATGGGGCACCTCTCTACAGTTCACAGTGGAAATAAACATACAATTTGTACTTAAAAATCATATATTTGCCATTGAGCGTTTCTTAAAAACTCTGGTTTATTTAACCATGAGTAGAAATCAGTGTAAGCTGGAAATTTGGTGGGAAAAGTAGAGCAAATAGGGGAAAACATATGTATTATTGAAAATATATATTATTTAAAATAAATTGGATAATTAGTAAATGTTTCTTTTTGGTAGAGGAGTATTGACAATTGTGTAAATGAAAGTAATCTTCAAATTTATCCACACTCAGAGGTTTTAAAACCCTTTTATTTATAATTAATATGTTTAGAAACCATGGTAGGATCTTACTTTTCTGACTAAATCACAAATAATATTAGATATAAATAATTTGGAGAATAATTAGTTTCCGTTCACAATTATAATACAAATAAGGTAACCTAAAGGTAATCTCAATAAGGTAATCTGAGCAGAAGGACCTCACTTTGATGGCTTTTATACTTATATCTGTTTACCAGGCGTCCTCCTGACCTCCTGACAACCACCCTAAACATATTATAAGGATGGTGTCTTTGAAATGAACGATTATGGTTGTGGCCACATATTCGCTTGTATGTCCCACTGTGCACTCATCCTCTGAATGATATGCAAGTTTTGTTGTTTCCTCGTGTTACCGTTGCTGCACTTCATCGATCCGAATGCTGCTGCTGATTTTTGGCATCTGGACCGATAGAGATGGAGCGTTCACATCGCTGTTTGCCATCTCATAACTGGAGGCAGAGCCGCTCCTCGACTCCAAAAAATGCACTGCTTGGCCCGCACAATGCGACAAAAGAGGGAGAGAGACAGGGAGAGGGAGGGTCAGCAGGGGTGCGAGGGAGACAGAGAATCGCCAAGACGATTGTTTTTTAATTATGCTCGAGCTGAAAGTTGAAGTTGAAGCTGAGAAGCTGACACCCAACTAGATACCAGGTACACTGGATACTCCAAGTACACACACATACACACTCGAGGTCTGTTTAACATGGCGCGTATGTAGCTCAGCTTGTCGCTTGCTCCTTTGCAGTTGACTTGGACTCGAGTTGACTGAGTGACTGCCTTTTTGAGGTTATGTGAAAGGTCAAGTTCGTGATCGCATTCAAACATTTTTGCCAACCACTCATCTTGCTGCGCAGATCGGCTACAGTGCCAGGTATCCAAAGCAACCCAACCCTCCCCAATCCTCCGTTTCCCCTTTTCCGCAAGCCCCCCCTTCCCTTCCTCCAATCTTAGTTGCTATCCCAGCTCAGTTGGGGGAGGGAAGCGAAGGGAAGGGGGAGGCGGAAACACGAGTGTGAGCCCGACCCAAAGCCCAAAGAGACGTCGCATCGTAGAAAAATTGAAGATGAGCGTGCCACCACCACGCCACGATTCTGCCATTGCCACACTGTGCCTCCTTCCTCCACGAATCATCCCACCCCCTCGACAACCCCCGCACTGCTCCCATCGCCCTGTCGCACCAAATTGAGTGAATGTAAACTGTGGTTTACTTGTTTCCAGCGTTGTCATAGTAATTTTTCTGCACCATAACAACGGGCAGCGTCGCCTCCAACTCCATCTCCAACTCCGATTCCAACTCCAAGTACAACTACAACTGCAGCAACAGTCACCCGAAAAAAAGACACAGAAAAGAAAAAACGAAGGAAAAAATGGAGATGCTGATGACACTGGAGACACGTTGTCTCTCTGGCAATCGTGCAACTGACACACCAGCAACAACTACAACAACAGCAGCAGCTACAAAATGTTATAGCAGCATATGCCACACGAACTAAAAATTACACTGGACAATACAGGGTGCGGCTTAAGGCGGAATGCAAACAGGGCGGGGAGTGTACATCTCTCGTGGTGCATACTGACTGTACCTGCGGATGGGCGAGGATCATTTGAATGTCTTTGACTGCATCTCCAGACGATTTCTCAGCCAATTTGATTTGATTCGAGTCCATCAATTTACCTAATTCCGAATTCCTATTAAATTTTAACTGTTTAGATTGCTTGGTAGCTCGACGATCAAAGTGTAATCGAGTACCAAATTAATGCTGTAAATGTTGTAAGTGGAAATGTAATTCAATTAAGTTGGTGCTTAAGAAGAAACCCATCAAGTTTCGCCCAATGTTTCCAAATAAATTCTGGAATAATGGCCCAATCGTATATATAGTTATACGGTAGTCGGTACGGTACGGTAATCTGCAATTAATTAGTTGGTTATAAATAAGGTGTTCTTAACTACTTTTATTATTTACTAAAAATAATTATATTGACTACAAGTTGCGTCTCCATATATTTGATATCCACTGTGATCAGTCATTTATTGCATAATTCTCTGATTTAGGCAGACAAGCATGACACTTATTTACATTGGTCTTCATTCTAAATAATTCAGTGACCTATGTTACAAAAATTGCGACTATTTATCACTTATCTCTCAAGATCATAACGTATTATACAATATATCATTGAAGACACAATTTCCTTACTGGAATCTATTCATGCTTTTGGGCTGTTGAAACCTGAGACTGATCGCAGACATGCGTTTGCTTTTGGCGTTCAGTTAACGCCTAACAAGTACCTCCGTCACGCCACGCCCCGGCTCTCCCGCCCTTCCCTGCCACACCCTGTGCTTCATGGTGCAGACCATAAATCAACGCCCATGTGGCAACTGTGCCGAAACCTGCTGTACAGTGTCTCTAAAATGTTCGCATCTCCTCAGCAGTCAAAAAGGAGCATGCGAAAAAGCACATAACATAACATATATATATGTCTCTAAGTAAATATATAAATATATATATTTACAGTTGAGCTGAAGGGTTAATAGAGAAGGAGGAGAAGTAGGTGAAGGAGGAGTAGGAGGAGGAGTAAGTAGATCCACGCTTTCGTGAGCAAACAATTCGAAAGCTGACAAAAGTGCTGTGCAATAACATGTTAACGACGATCTCAGCTGACGATCGATACCGAGTGCTAGCTGAAAAGTACACTGATAAAATCTAGGTGTAAAAAGAATTTTAATTTTCTTACAAAAAAAGGATTTTTATATTTCGTTTCTGTGTAGAGTCTTTATACAGTAAAATATACAAATTTTATATATAAATTTTCAACAAAAATAAAATTTTAAATTTTTTATATCTAACATAATAACCAGTTAGCTACCAAATAGCGTCAGAACCAGTTGCAAATCTGAGTTAATTTTATGGGCTGTTGTTGACTTATGAAGCAAAAATACTTTCCTTGTCATAAAAACTCAAGACCACTCTATTAAAAATATAATTTATTTATGATCACATGGAATTTCCAGATATGTAAGCCTACAATAAGGATTATAATATTTAAGTTTACGACTGGTGTCTGATGTTTATTTTGAACAGTGTACTCGTCCAAATGGAGGAGTCGTCTTCTCCACAACCCACACGAATCATACACAACGACACAAAGGTCTTGACGACGGCTGCTCCTCAAAAACTAAACTACAAACTGTTTATCGAACTGGATATGAATCGATCGCATTCGAATCTGCATCTGTATCTACAATAGGCAATGGGAATAGCATCTGGATTGAAGTGAAACGCTCACAGTCGTTGCTCGTGTAGCTCATTAGCTGCCAGCTAATTTCGCAAGCGTTGCCAGACTCTCAGACTCCAGACAATGGCACATGCAACAAAATTGTAGCTGCATATTTATTGGTCATAAGTGCCGCCGACAAAAAAACTTTACAAAATACCCAAAAAATTTGTCTCCAAGCTAAAATAATGATAGAAAAAAAAACGCAGATCCAAAAAAAAAGGAACAAAAACAAATAAAAAACGCGCTGCATATTAGCAATTTGCATTGTTTTTGGAGGCATGCAACATGTGTGTGCAGCCGGACGGAGGGACACTGTGGTGTCTGCACTGGTTTCAGGCCTTTCCAACTGGCAACGGGCAACGGGCAACAGGCAACTGTCTTGGCCTTATATAAAAGCCAACAATAGCCACGAACCTCAGGACAGGCGACTGCTGTTGGCTTGTTCGTAGCTGTGAAAGAATTCTTAGCCAAAATGTTGATGTTGTTATTGTTGTCGTTGTTTCTTTGCTTTTGTTGCATCCGCCTCCAATTCGTGCTCAGACAGCACCCGCGCACATGCTCCTAAATGGAGCCTTCGTGTAAACAGAAAAATTTGACTCATGACTTCGTTCGTTCGTTCGACTTGCTGCCCCTCCACACAGCCACACAGCCACAGCAAAGCCACAGCAAACACAACAAACACAACAAACACCACACATTCACATCCTTTTTTGGTGGCCAACAATAACAATAACAAAAGTGCTACACTTTTAGTTTTGCCTCAAATTAGTCAGCGGGATTTTTGCGGCTGTGTTTCTACAAATTAACGCCAATTTCGTATCACGTTATTAATAGTAACCATTAAATTGCCCGATCCACGCTCAGATCATTATCTGGCGGCTAACAAGACAACAACAAAAGCCGCTAACCGCTGCTGAGGCTGACTGTGTCTGCTAGTACAGTGGATGCTGCCAGACACGGACGCGGACTGAATCTGGCCAGGCTTGTGGGTGAACCGAGCACTGTGATTCCTGGCCATTCCGAAATTGGCAGCCGCAGCTGGGTTACTGTCTCACTGGCTGGCTGGCAACGTCTTGCCTTAATTATCTGCATGGCCAAAAAGAAAACAGCAGCAAACTAAACTAAATTGTTGCCTTACAAAAACAACATCAACATCAAGAAGCAAAAACAAAATAAATAAATAAACAAAACAAACAAAAAAAAAAAAAAACAGCTGCAGTCGCGTCACCTTTTGTTTGCCGTATAGAGAGCGATAAGCTTGTTAACTGTTAACCAAATCTGTAGCAAGCCACAACAACAACACATCAACAACAACTACAGCAAAAATAATAAAATGGCCAAAACGCCTGCGTACGCCCACGTTATTGGCCGCGTTCCCTCTGCACATTGCACTCATTTTTTTTCGGCTTTTATTTGTTTATTTAACAACCGCTAATCAATGACCCAAGTGGCTAATTAACATTTATCCCAGAGTTGGCCACGTGAGGGGCTTTTGTTGGTGCATATAGAGGATGTGTTATCGAGGGCTTATGAAAAAGGAAAGTAAACATAACATTTACTGAGTACCAGGAAATTCGAATTCAGGATAAAATAAATCGCAAACTGTGACAAAAGTTGGTAGTTCCTGGTAATCTTAAACAGATAATTGAATATTTTTTTTATTAATAAAAAATACTTAAATATCAAGATTATTTTTAAATTTTGTAACTTCCGCCTTAGGTTTCAGATTTATTTTCAATTTAGTTGATAAGTTTTTGCTTTAATGTGTTAAATGCTTACATATTATAAAATGTCTTAAGTGTGTACTAAAAAATTAAAAGCTAGTAGTAGTAATAGTAGTAGTAGTAGTAGTAGTAGTAGTAATAGTAGTAGTAGTAGTAGTAGTAGTAGTAATAGTAGTAGTAGTAGTAATAGTAGCAATAGAGGTAGTAGTAGTAGTAGTAGTAGTAATAGTAGTAGTAGTAATAGTAGTAGTAGCAGTAGTAGTAGTAGTAGTAGTAATAGTAGTAGTAGTAGCAGTAGTAGTAGTAGTTATAGTAGTAGTAATAGTAGTAGTAGTAGTAGTAGTAGTAGTAGTAGTAGTAGTAGTAGTAGTAATAGTAGTAGTAGTAGTAGTAGTTGTAGTAGTAGTAGTAGAACTAAGATGGATTTCATTATTATGATAATCAATAAATATCTCAAAACGATCATAGGGCACAGGGTCCAAAACAATCAATAAAAGTACAAGGGTCTATTAGGTTTATTAGGAGCACAATGTTCAACAGGCAGAAGAAGTCGTTTCCGACCCCATAAAGTGAATTTATTCTTGACCAGCATCAACAACCGACTCGATATAGAAATGTCTGTCTGCAAACCTGTATCTCGTAAACTATAAGAGCTAAAGACACCAACTCTTATTCGTGCTATAATCTGATTAAAAAGCTACAAATTACACTTACTAAACGCAAATTTTGAAATAATACAAACTTTGGATTCAAGTTCACTGTGAAGAACCAAAAGAAATCTAGTCGCGAGTAACCGACTACGGCTTACACAGCACTCTGGCGATTAATTACCACGCTTAAAAGTTTATAAATTAATATTGGATAATTTTATCATTTTTAGTTTGGTGTAAACTACAGGATTCCGTCTTAAAACGGACAATCGTTTTTATTAATATATAGTCTTAACTGCAGCGATCATGTTTATTAATAATAAATAAAGTTACGTTTCTGCCACGCCCCCAACTGCTTACTACACACTTTGAACACACTAATCTCATGTCTGTCACTTGATTAAAAAAATTATGCTTTTAATTGGTATAAATTAGATGCAGTCACTAAGTAATCGTCATTATTAGTTATGTTCCGTAGTTGGTCTGGCTAGTGTACGGGTACATGTGTATAAATTCAACTAATGGGACTTACGCTTGCCTCGTCCATCCCTGGTTTGATCAAAATTTGCGACTTGCAACTGCGACTTGGGCTAGACTCGATGCGATGCAAGAGATAAATAGATAAACAAATGCGAATCGGATAATGTCATGTAGCCATGTCATATGTTAGCTCTGGCAGCAAAGCTAAAAAATACAAAAGTAAAATGAACAAAAAACTGGAGCACTAAGTCAAAAGTAAAGTAGAAAAAAAAAACATTCTTATCGATTACACCTGAGACCTCAATCAATAAATTGATTGTTAGCGATCAGTTTAAGGCAGGCAGCTAGGCAATGCCAAGTGGTGCAGTGGTGCTGTGGTGCATGTGCCTCGCATACAAAAGAGTTTTGCTGTTGTTGTTGCTGCTGCTGCTGCTGCTGGTCGGCTCTTAAGATAAGCCGCCGTTGTTGTTGCTGTTGGTGGTGCTCTGCCCGACCAGGTCTTAGCCTGGTTTGGGACCAAGTCCGAACACTCCGATCGCAGCCAAGCGATAGCCGGCGAGCGGTGTTGTTAGGAAGTCGTCGCTTGGCCGTTTGTTTGTTTGTTTTGTTGTGCATGTGCCAGTGTGTGTGTGTGTGTGTGTGTGTGCTGTGTTGTTGTTTCATTTCGTTGAGGCATAAAGCAAGATTTGTGTAAATGTCAGGTGGTAATAGTGACACTGTGCGCCACTTGATTGGTTTTACTTCTAGACCAAAACAACAAACACACAGCGGCGAGCGGTGTGTGTGCCAATTTTATTATTTTTTATATATTTCTGTTTGGTTTTTCTCCGCTGAATTGGTCGCAAGGTTGTTATGGTTCTTTTTGATGCTTGCATTTCTTTAATTGGCTCATTTTCGCGGCACATGTTTTTGCCAAAACCACAATACAAAAACCAAAAAATTCGTAGCCAAAAATTTACTGCAGCCGCAGAGAACACGACAATCTCATCTAAGCCATCAATAAAAACATGTAAATCAAATACACATGGCGTATGAGTAATGTTGATTTCCTCACACAGTGGCAGTTGTCAGCTCCCCAAGAACTTGGCAACAAACACAAAAACCACTGACAGTTTCAACAGAATCGTGCTTAAAATTATCAAGACGAATCAAACTTTGAATTCGGCTAATGGTAATTGGGAAATGTTGCAAGAACACTCATATTGGTATAATTAATCAATTGTTCTAAAGATAACGGATAGTTTTAAAAGCTAATGTACTTAATGAAGTGGTAATAAGAATATTCTTTTTTATATATGTACATACATAGCAATTTATTTTGTGTAAAGAAATGTTTTTGTTTTTTTCGTTATTAGACTAAATGCTACTATAAGAATTCTATCGTTTTTGTTCCATAAAGTGATCGAGCTGATTATCGACGACCTTAAAACTTAATCTTGATAAAATTAATGAAAATATACTGTTTAATATTCAAGAATTTTTTTTAAATATATTATGCATTTATTATTAGTGCTTTTCTACGGTTTTCCTGACACTTGCCACGAATTTTGAACCTTCGTTTTCAAACGTTTTTAATATTTGCAATACTTTTCCTGTTAATATTAACGTTTATATTAGTTTTAATATTAATAATGGTATTTTTACATTTTTTATTAAAATTTAAATGTTTATATTTGTTTTATAATTTTAATTAATATTAAAGTTAATTTACTTTCCTTTAGTATGGACAGTTGAAAGTTTGACAATAAACAAATAAATAAATAAATTTGGAACATACTTTATACATTTATTCAGTACTAAAGAAAATGAAAATACTAAACACTAAGTATATGTTATTATTATATTATTTAAATAATAATAAGTAATTTTTGATGTTGCTTTTTGAAGGACATAACTACTTACAATAGTAAACGAAAATTCTCACAAGCCTCAAAAAAAGTTAAAAACTTTGTTAAATTGGCACCTTAGCAACCAAATAATCCCACTTGTAAATACAGCCTATAGGAGATTTCCTAGCAAATTTCAGACTTACAGCAAAGGTATTTTTGACTTCATCCTTCCACATTTTTGTAGAAATTTCATTGCACTCACAAAATGAATCGATTCTTGAGTCTGACCCTCATTAGCTTGAGAATTTAATTGCTTTATTTAAGTTGCTGTTGTTTTGCATTTGCACTCACATCTTTTTGTTACACCCAAACTCATCAAATGGCAACTGGAACCCACTGATTATCCAAAAAAGCAAAAAAAGCAAAAATCGAAATAAGAGGCAGATTCAAGTAACGCCCACAAAACGCAGACGGAGCCAAAGCTTTAACTGAGCATCAGTTGTGTCAGTTGCTGCATTTGTGGTAGTTGCAGTTGCCTTAAGCCGTAAATTGAAAGCACACGCTGCGTCATCAAAGTCATTAAACTGTCGACTGCTTACGGAAGTTTCTTGTTTTTTTTATTTTCACTTTACTGTTGTTGTTTTTTTTTGGGGTGTGGATCTGCGTTTTTGTAACCGATATGTGCGGCAAGAACGTCGAACATGTGTGGGAGGAAGCAATGCGGAGGTGTAGAATGTGGCAAGCCAGCCAAAGAGGCAGACAGCGAGTGAGTCGGTGAGAGACGAAGTGAGCCAGAAGCTGCCTCCAAGTGATTTAAAAGAAATAATAATAAAAGCGTTAAAGCTGTGCCCCCACCACAAGCACAGTCGCTGTCGCAGTCACAGTCACAGTCACAGTCGCAGTCACTGTTGCAGTCACAGCTCGCATCTTGTGTCTGTCGGGTGTGTCAACAATCTGACGACAATTTCGCAATGCCAAATGATGGAAGGTGGCAGAAAGGAGTGGTTTGCTAGCTTCTCCCTCTCTTTCTCTCTTTTACACTCCACTCCTCCCTCTCCTTCACTCTCTCTCCGCGCTGCGTTCGGTGCATTTCAAACGCAAATAGTTTAAAATAGCAACTTGGATAATCGCACATGTGTTGCATGCTACAAATTTGTCACCTTTTGAGCTAAACCGACAAATTTAAAATCACCAAGTATTTGAATGAAATGTAATGATTCTCGAAATATTACACATGGAAACTCAACAGTTTGAAGCTTAAGAGAACAAAGAGCAGAGCAGAAGTAGGTGAGGGAGGGAAGGAGACAGAAATAAAACTAAAGACGACGCCTCCTCCGATTTCGATTGTGACTCCTCCGTTAATCGTGACTTTCACAATCAACCTTCAAAAGGTTTTTCGCTGCCACAAACGAGTAGCGTGTACCAGGCGCAAAATGGGCTGCTAACAACAATAGCAACAACAACAGCAACAACAGCAGCAACAACAACAACAGCAGCAACAACGACAACTGAAAATCAAGAGGAAGATGAAGAAAAAAACTAACAACTTTTGAAGCGTTTACTTTGGCGCTTCATCGAATAATATTTCTCACGTTCTATTTTTGTTGTTGCTGTCGCCGTTGTTGGCCCCTTTTGTTGTTGTTCTTCTCGTTGTTGTTGTTGTTGTTGCTGTTATTGTTTATCATCGGAACTGAGATTGTCTCGAATGCAGCATCATCAGGCAGACACACAATTCACATTGCTTTAGTTATTATGTGCCCAGTTTTCTCGAGTCAATCATTTTTTAGATTGATCAAAATTAGGGATATATTTAATGTGATTCAATTATTTGGCAATTTTTAGCTAGGAACGATGGAAACGAATCAAACGACAGTCTAAATGGCACAGAAACACATTTTCAGATTTACGACTAGAAGCAGCAATGTTTTAAGTTTTTAAAATAAGAAATTTATTTCAAGTAGTTCAATAAGTAGTCGAATAAATTTGGTAAGAAGATTAATGTATAGAATTGAAGAACATATGTAAAAAATCAATATAACTTTATATTGATAAATTAATGACAGAGCACAACATAAATCATAAATTAATGATACTATTTTAGACCCCGTACTCAAAAAAAGTACAAGCGTGTATTAGGCTTGTCAGAAGCTTAATATACCAAACTGGCAGTCGCATGCGTTTCCGACGTCAAAATGTTTATATATTCTTGATCAGCCTAAACAGGCGAGTCGATATACCCGTGTTCGTCCATCTATCAGTATGTTCGAATTTATTCTGTATAGTCTCCATATTTAGTCAGTAAATACAAGAATTTATTTTTTTTCGATGCCACGCCCCATTCGCCCTCAAGAAGCCAAAAACTAGACACACCTCGGAAAGAATCGATGTTTTTGGCGAATATATTTCAGTAATTATGGCACTAAGGAATACCAATTGTGCTATACAGATTCGTAGAGACCAAGCTTCCTATTTTCACAAAAAATAAAATATTTCTTAAATTTTCATACAGTTTTTAAGTTGTTTGTTCTTATTGTACTGTTATTTAAAATTTGTTTGTAGAAAACTTACATCTTACAACTTATCAAGAACGAAAACTCGTAGCAAAGTTTATATTCGAGCGCAATATCAATGCTTGTGTGCAAGCGAGACAGAAACATTCAAATTTATGAACGAACGTTTACAGTGCATGTGTGACTGCAGCGCTACACGCGGACGTTGACCGCGCCGACTAATGATCGGGATAAAAGCAGAGAGTATTGAACAGTCGGGCGTGCTCGACCAAACACTTTTGAGAAAACAAAAGATTTAAATCAATGTAACTGTAATAATAATCATAAATTTAAGAAAACATATTTCTTAAGTGCCAAATTCAAGTTGTTTCCATAAATAAGTTTTTAAGCATTTCCTGTGCCTGCAATTTAGTCTCTTCACTTGTTGGCCATTTTAATTAAGCTGTAAAAGTCAAACACAAGCCAACACTAAATGCTCGGAAGACTGAAGACTCCGGACAGAAGCCTGAAGACTGCAGACAGAAGACTCAACACAGAGGCCTTTTTGCCAGTGTTTGCATGTTAAAAATCATAAAAATGTTAAATGACAAGCGGGCGCATGTACATTTTAATGTCTGTCTGTCCGTCTGTCTGTTGGTTTGTTTGCTGTTGTTGTTGTTGCTGTTGTTCGCATTGTCAAATTGCGATCAAAAACGCAACAAACGAAACATGCCACACGGTGCCAACTGGGAGACGAAGTTGCCAACCAGCAGCATCATGAATCAAATCCAACAACTAACTGAGTGAACAGCTAACAACAGACAGAAAGACAGGCAGAAAGACAGACAGAGAGACAGACAGACGAGCAGACAGTAAGACAGCCAGACTGTTGGCCAAGTTAGCTGACTGTCTGGCAATCAGACTGAATGCGTTTTAACGGCTACTTGTCTTTGGCTATTTATTGAAAGGATTTTCAACACTCACACACTTAGAGAGCTGACAGCAGTCGCGGTAGTCATTCATGCACTCTCATGCATGCATTCAATCATTGACAACGAATGCGACTGCGAATGTTACTCGAAACAAGTCGCACATTTGCGCCTGCCATAAGTCCAGGCAAGCGGCTGCGTCGGTGATGCCACTCACCCAAGTTGCAGCAGCAACAACAGCAACACATTTGATTATGAAAAGCCAAAGCCGACTGCGTCTTTTGTGGCTGCAACAAAATCGATAAAAATAATTGGTTGACTTCGCGCTGAGCTGCGTCTGCAACTGCAACTGCAACTGGAACTGCGACTGCAACTTCGACAAGCGGCGCTCGAATTCTGTTGAATTTTTAGCTTGACATGAATTGCAGCTGATCTGTTGGGCTAGGATACACAGACACAGAGAGAAATACAGGGAGAGAGATAGAAAGAGAGAGAGAAGGAGGCAGCAGAGACTCAACATTACAACATTGGACACTGCGAACTACGAGACAGTTGAGCTTTTCCCACGTTCGTGAAAATATTTGTGTGCAAATTATAATGGAAGCTGCACAAAAAATATAAAAAATACAAATAAATAATGAAATAAACACACAAAAATTGAGTGCATTTTGGCTAACGATTTGAATGTGATGTGCTTGTAAATAATGTGCTGGGGAATTTATCTAAACTCGATCGAACCAAGCCAAAAATACACTAAACTAAAAATAAAATAAAACTAAAGCTATGCAATGCAATTGTATTTTCCATTTAAAGATATAGGAATTCGAATAGCTCTGATCAGTTTCTCATTTCCTTTTAGAATCAAAAATGCTTCAAATAAAGTTGTGTCAAGTGTTTTAAAAGGAGACTTCGATAACAGGTGTCTGTTGACTGTTGGCATAAAGTTATGTCATCGTGGAGAATTAAAAATGTGGGAATGCAAAGATGTGTTTTTAATAGGACGGCATAGGTCGGCCAGTATTTCTATGATTACTCATAATTTAAACCACTTCTCGACTGCGAATGGTCAACTTATCTTGTTTTATTTTATATGAAGCTGTCAATTAAATTTAATTTCCAGTGTGGAAATAACGTTGGTACTAGTCTGTTACGCTTTACATACAATATTTATTAAAAATGATCAAATTTTTAAACAGCTAATTTATCTTTGAGTTTTAAAACAAATTGATTTTACTTTAGACTCATAAATAAGTGATAAAGAAATAACATAAACAATAATTAATTTCTGACTCGTAGTTCTTGCCGTTTGTACCCTTCGGCGATAAAAAAATTTGTAAAAAATGTTGTTGAACATTTCACGAACTAAATATCAGAGGACTAATTGTGTGATTTTGTCTAGTCTCTAGCCAATTAGTTTAAGAATTTTGTTGAAATTGATATTAAATTAATTCTATTAATATTTACAATTAATAATAAACATGTAAGAATTGCTTCAGCCGACTGTAAAAGACATCGTACTCATTCTAGCTAATATTTTACCATACAAATAAGTAATTTTTGACCGATTTGTCCTATGGGGCTCTATAGGCTATAGTTTTCCCATCCCCATCAAACATGGTGAAGATATAAAGTGGCGCATCATTTGTGAATTTTTCACGATAGTCGTAATGAAAATAGTTTTTTTCAATTTGCGGACAGACAGACGGACAGCCGGAGCTATATTGAATTGGCTGCTGATGCTGATTAAGAATATATATTATCTATGGGGATGAAAACGCCTCACTCTGTCAGATTGGCTTCAGGCACACATTTATACTCCTCTTATTTTAGATTACGAGGTCTAAAAACGGATAAATGAAATCCTGAATAAGATACGCGGCTACCTACTGGCACATGCTTATAATATATATTTAATTAATTATTGTTGTTTTTTAATAATACTTAGAAAAGTACTGTTGTATTCTTGCACATAGTTAATTATTTTTAAACTGTATTAAAATTAACCTTTTTAGTCAAAGTTACAATTTACAGACATAGTATATGCCTCTTTTGAAGAAATATAGTTTTGTCTAGTCTAAATGCTCAGATACATATGCTCAGTTGTATCCTTGAATGTAGGTTAAGTTTTCTAGCAATTTCTTGGTTCTACGTTAAAATAGAAAAATAATTAAACAAGAAATATCAAAATGCTTTAATTCAATAAAATACACACATTTTTAACAAATATGCGATTCACCACGAGGCTGGTGGTTGTTGCAAACAAATGTATTTCCTTTAACCCCAAATACTCTGTATCTTTTCAAAAGTGTTCCTGTATCTATAAAATACTTAATTAAAGTATCAGTTTGGAATCATTTTCGAATTACGCTTGTTGTTCGAGCAATTTAATTAAAGCCACAACCGTCTGTGCAGATTACGCAATTGTGGTTAAACAAATCTGAGCAAATTTCATTCACTTAACTTGAATGCTTGTTGCAAGTAGTCGCTGACAGTTGTCACATGGCTGCGGTTGCTGTTGCTGTTGCTGTTGCAGTTGCAGTTGCATTTGCAGCGTTGCAGCGACAACACTTTTAAAATTAATTGCTGAGATTTATGAGCCCAGTTAGTGGTGTGTTGGCGGTGGTGGAGAGTCAAAGAGTTGGAGACTCTGAGACTCTGAGAGTCAGAGAGTGCGTGCTCAGTCCGTTAGTTAGCCAAATGGCTATAAGCCATATAAGGCGGCAACACTGCCAACTTTTATGCATATAAGCTGAACCACATTTTCAGCCACTTCACACTTTTATCAGTTTAAAATATGAAGCGGCAAACTATGGGAAAATCTTTTCTATTTTTTTTATAGAGCCACAAAGTTGTGCCAAAGACGACAGTCAATTGTGTAAGTTTGTGTGTGTGTGTGGAGTCTACTGAAGATTTGCTAAGTCTGATAAAGAGTCTGAAACTCTGTCCATGTCCATGGATGCACTCGAGAGCGTCTCCTGGTCTTGGTCTTGGCTCGCAGCATGGGTGCCCAGTTGCCCAGTTGCTCAGATGCTGCAGTTGCGATTTGGTTAGACGATCTGGTTACACTGGCTGGCCCGTTGTTGTTGCTGTTTTTGTTAGCCTAGCTAACTGGCTAACAGCCAACTAACAAACTGCTTGCTATAATTAGACAATAAACAAAGCCACAAAACAAAAACACGGCTTATTGGTATTGGGGCGTTGTCTTGGTTTCTTTTCTTCTTTTTGCTCTGCTTTTAGCCAACTCCAATTGCAATTGCAAATGCAACTCACTGCGGGGCTGGCCAATGCGAATGCTGGCAATCAAAAGCTACGACAAATTGTGCATTTTGTGGTCACAAATTGAGTTAACGCTGCCAAATTAGCGGCATAAATTTATAGCCGCCAACGAATGGTCAACGGAGTCGGAGTCGGAGTCTGAGTCTCAGACTCGAGACTGAGAGACTCGGGGACTGGCTCAACGATAGTCGAGATTGGGGCTTAATTAAGTCTTTACGAGGCAGCGGCCACAATTTCAAATGGGTGCACAACTTGGACGCTTAAATAAATAAATCTGGTTGTTGTTGTGGCCAACAATTGGCGCTTGGTCGCTTGCCCACTTGGCCGCTTTTGCCGCTGTTTGTGGCCAATAAAAGATCGCAGCGCGCTGATTTGACAGGTGAACAATTTTGGGTTGGGCTGCCAGCCAACCAACCAACCAACCAGCCAGCTAAACAACCAAACAAACAAACAAACAACAACAACTGCTATTAGCCATGTGTCGCTGCTGGTTGTTGCCACCCACCTGGACGGAGTCTCTCAGCGTCTCTTAGTTGTGGGCTCCAGGCCAAGGCACCAGCACACACTCATTTGTTTTGGCAAACAGCCAGGCCAAGATTATTTCAACAAACTGGTGACAACAAATTAATTTAACCGATTGCCCGATATCTACTTAACTTTATTTATTTTATTTTATTTTTGCCAGCTTCCTTTTGTGGCCTTTTCAGTTTGTCTTTTTACTTTGTGCCTTGTCTTGTCTTGTCCGCTTGTCGCAAGTGTCTTGTTCTCTACTCGCATATCTTGTTGCTTATCATACAAAAGTCGAGTTGACTCGAGTTGTGTCGAGTCTTTACTAAACGGAGCACACTACATGCTCAAATGCTCAGTGAGGATGTCCCATTATGCAGCAGGAATTGAACTACTTTGAAAAGAGTAAAAAATTAAATATTTTGTTCAGGCAAGAACAAATGAACATAAATAATTTTAAATTACAAAGAATTCAATTTAACTAAACACATGCGGAATGTTAACCAAAATGTAGCTATTTACTTAAAATAATTAAAAATTTTTTTTAAAAATAATTTATTCAAATTTATTTAATTTATTTAAAATAATTTATAAATGAAATTTAGTGAAATTGCGTATCAATTAATTGGTCAAACATATGTATATATTTCGATTTCCTACAGTTATTTTTGCTTTTAAATAATTGTAACTGATCAATTGAACTGATTACGTAACAGGATGAGTTATGATAATACAGATGAATATGAACTTAATGGCATACATTGAAAGCTCCCTTGTCCAAATAGCCACGGCTCCTGTATTTTTGTTCGCCCAAGGGAGATGCCTAAGAGAACCGATTTTGTATGAAAATCATGCTAAAACACTATTAAATTCGTGCGGCTACAGAGTTGTCCTTCTGAGGGAGATGTCCGCGAGTAGAGCTTTTACTGTCTATAGTTAATGCCACAAAACACTGTACGATTGCTAGTCTAAAGTAACGCAAAATAAGTTAAAATCTTTGTAAAATGGGCTTCAAAAATAAACACAACTTATGACGCATTTTAACTAAGATTTGGACAAAAAGACTAGGTTTTAAAACTGTTAACAAAATAGTTAACTAATAAATAAGTATATGTATCTGATAAGAAATAAAATTAAAATAAATTAATAAATACTCATTTGAAGTCACTTGACAAACGCAAGTAAAAGCAAATAAGTTTGTAAAGCGAGTAGAGAAAGGCATAAAGTTGAATCCTTTAAAAGCGGCCAATGCATGAAATGAAACCAAGTATTTTACAATCATTCGAATCACTCCCTGACTATCCCTGCCAAATTGAACATATTTCACTCGATCAGTGCTCGTCTCCGTTGATTACTTCATTTATAGCCGTCTTTTTTTGTGTCTTTGGCAGTATACTTTGTTGAGGTTTATGCAAATGGTTGGCTTTAAATTGATTGCACACTTCAGTGGAAAAGGCGCATGACTGATGCGATCGCAAGACGATCGCAAATAAATATCACAATGTCGAGACCATAAATAATAACAACATAGAAAACCAAAGGGGGAAAAGATTGGAAGTGAATATAAATTTGTGCATAAAAAAAAGCGGCCGTCGGCTAGCAAGGTCAAACGAAGCGTATGAGCAATGTGGCCAAAACTGTTCGATGGGGCAGAGTTAGTAGGGTCTGGGCCTGATCTGGGCCCTTAGACTTTTCAAAAGTCAACAGCAGTTTAAACTCGTTTGCAAAACACTAACGGGCTAAGCCCCTGCACCTCTCTTGACCCCCACTCACCACTCCCCACTCTCTCTACTCTCCTCCCCTTGCTCACTGCTGCTACAATCGCTTCCACTCAATTTGTTTGCCCAGCGGCATTGAGAATTGGAGTGTCAAACTTTCAGCTTTCAATGCACGCCAGGATGCCGCAGTCGATGCCGATGTCGATGTGGATGTGGATGTGGATTTGGATGTTGCCACAGCAAGCGGCAGCAAAGATGTGGCTGGTGAAGCCGCAGCTTGCTTGCTGTTTTTGTATTGACATTAAATGAAATAATCTGCGATGATTGTGCATTAGTTGCAGTTAGCTAAGGCCAAGGCGGGAACTGAGACGGAGTCTCATAGAAGGAGAGACTGGGAGAGATATACTGGCCATGGTCAGAGACTGGTAATAGTTCTAGACTGCTGTATTTGGGGAGAAGCGATGCGACGCGACGAGACGTTGTGATCGTGGTTCCCATGGCATGATTTTGCATGAAATAATGTGGCGCACGAGTGGGCGGGCAAAAGCTGAAGCTGAAGCTGAAGCTGGAGCTTGAGATGAAGTTGGAGTTGGAATTGGAGTTGGAGTTGAAGCTAAAACTGAAGCTGGTGCCGTGCGGGGGGCCACTTGTCGTGGCAATCGTTGGGTGACTCGGATCTGGCTTGTGGATGCTTCCATTCAGCTTGTCTTTCGGTTTCTGTTTCTGTTTCTGTTTCGGTTTCTGTTGCTTTTGGTTGTTTTGTGTCCGCTGCTTTAGCCAAATTTGCGACGAAACAGGAACCGTTAACTGCGGCAATTTGTGCTGCCAACGTAACGTCCCTCAGTTTGTTTCCCACGTTATAATTCGTTAAATTTTCAATGCCCTGGCTTCAGTTCTTTTTTGTTTTTTTGGGCTTTGTCGAGTTGATACAGTTTTTATTTGGTTTTCCTTTATTTTTTGTGTGTGTGTTTTTCGGCTGAACTTTCAATGACACTCACCTAAAATGGCTCTGAAGCATGTGACAGCGAAAAGCATTGCAAATTTGTATCTATTGGCAGCTAGAATGTGTTCTAAATTCATTTGTCCTTAGTTAAGCAGCAAAAAGTAAATTCAATGCCCTAATTTCTAATAAACAGCTAACTAGAGGTGTTCTGCAATTTTTATAAGAATTTTTTAGGTAAACAAGGACTTATCGAAGACAATATTTTACAATTAGCTCTTAAAGGTTGTTGATCTATAGTTGGTAGTCCACTAGACCTTACATCACCACAAGATTTATCAGTGACAAACGTTGGTCTAACAAAATCACTATTTGTTTGGTATAAGTATCTCTTTTTGAGTGAGTTATTAAAATAATTAGCTTATAGATTTAAGTTCCAACAGAACCAAGACATTATTTTATATCGTTTCTAGTATTGTTATCCATTTAATGGCTGTCTAATTTCGTTTATTCAATGCACTTTCAGCTGGTGTCATTTACAGTTGATTAATTTGGGATTGGATGCATGTCTGGGATGCCTTTAGGCCAAGAGTTGTTGGTATGACACTTGGTCTAGACTCGTGCGCATTGCGTGAGTCCAAAGCCTTTCTCTTTTTCTCTTTCTTTCTCATTCTCTATCCCTCCCTTGTGCTCTCTTGTTCATTTGCTAAGTGCGCATCACGTGCAAGCAATTATTTTATCAATCATTTAGGCGCTGTTGTTGTTGTTGTTGTTGGTGTTGTTGTTGTTCTTCATCTTCTTGGTATTGTTAGTGCAGCGGCTACGCGCCTGACTGGCTAGGCATACAGTGTTGACACTTTAGCGGGTTTCAAGCCAATTCTAATGTTAAATTACTGCCAATAACACTCTTTAGAAATTAGAATTATTATTTTACTTGCAAAACAAAATTTACTTTAAAAATACGATCTCCTTAGAAAAGTCATTACTTGTTCCACTGATTTAGTATACTAACCAATTAACATTAGTTACTATGAAATAATGATTTTTATTTAAAAAGCAACATTTAGCAGCTAGTTTAATATTTTAACAAAATAAAATAAATAAAAATTTAATAATTTGTAAGTTTAAAACTATACAGTACGGATTTATCAAACCAGACAATATTTTTACCTGGTAAATAAACTTTAATTTAAGCTTAATATTTTGGAATATAGCTGAAAAATATAAAAATACGATTATGCGAATTATTGACTTCAAATTTCACTTAAAATTCGAATGGTACATGAGACATACAGTGAAAGCTCTCTTGGCTGGACAGCCACGGTTCCAGTATTTTGTTCGCCCAAGGGAGATGACCGTCTAAAAGAAGGGATTCTGTATGAAAATCATGCTGAAAAACAATAAAATTTGTCCGGCTAAGGGAGCTGCGCGCCTGAGGGAGCTGTCCGCGAGTAGAGCTTTCACTGTACTCAGTTATTAAATGGAAAAATCTAACATGAATTTTAGAATATAATAGCATGTTTTATAAATTAAAATATTTGTTTGGAAGATTAAAACTTTCTAAGGATTTCACTGCACTTTTGAACCTTTTCGGATTAAATTTTAAAATTATTTCGAATTTGTTTCACCTTTATAATCATTTTTTTTTTTCAAATAACAAATATACTAACTGCGATGTTTTGTATTCTTTTTGTGATTTTAAGCTAAAATGTAAGTTTAGTTTTTTAGTAGTGCCAAAGAGTTGGCAACACTGTGTCTTTAAGGCGCTTTTGTATGGCTCTTTTCTTTGTCGAGTTCGGGGCTGGTGTTCAAACAGCGAAAACGCATTTAATGTCTGCTTAGTGTGATTACGACGCATTAATGCCCGTTAGCCGGCAGATCCCCAAACCCCGTTCACCAAAATACCCCTGCCCCTTGGGTTCCTTCCCCTTGCTGAATGTTGAATGTTGCATCTTTGCGTTGTATTTTGTTTTTTACTGTTTTACAGTCACCGGCGGCGTGTCGCGACGTGTTGTTGTTGTTGCTGTTGTTGCTGTTAGTGTTGTTATATGTGTGTTAACTTTCAAATAAATTAAACATGAAGCTGGGATCATTTATTTCACTCGCTCCACCTAACTTGCTAGCTCGTTTGGGCCTGGCTATAGCACCTGGTACGAGTAAACACTTTGCACCATCCATGGCTATCCCAGCCAGCGGTCTGGCACTCTGACAGTCTGCCGATCTGGCCGTCTTGCAGTCTGGCAGTCTGGCAGTCTGACAGTCTGGCAACCTGGTACCAAGCAAAGCGCAATGTTTCTTCATTTTCACATTAAATGCGCAATTCCCGACATTTGTTTGAATTAACACGCAGCAATTACCGCTCACCAACTTCAGCTCCAACTCCAACTCGAACTTCAGCTTCAGCTTCAACTCAAGCCCCATCTTTAGCTCCATCTCCATCTGCATCTACAGTTCCTATTCCCGACTCTAATTCATGAGATACCAACGCACATTAGAGGCACACGTTTTCTTGCCCAATACATTCAGTTTTCAGCTTCGGGGCTAAAGGATGTGGCAATTTAAAGAGCAATTCCATATAAAGATCTAGACAAAGGATCATTAAATGTTTGACTGAGGTTTTCAATATTTGGGCCAGTAAATGCACAGATTCTTTTAAAGCAGACAGTCCCAATAAACAAAGCCAAAGATCTTTTATAAGGCACATACCGGCAAAAACAAACTATTTTCAATTAATCAAATAGATATTTTAAGTACTCTGTAAATTACAAAAGTCAACACGATAAAAACAAATTTTTATAAATTTAAACTAAGGATTACATTAAAATTACAATTAATTAACATTGAACTAAATAAAAAACTTTGTAGTACGAAGTTTAAAACATAATTCATTCTCATAATATTTTTGATAATTCCCAAAAAATAAGTAAGAAAGGCTACAGGCGAGCGAATCGACCACGTACTCATTCTAGTGCACTCTTTTTCATACAGTAAGTTATTTTTGACCGATTTGTCCTATGGGAAAGACATCTTCTAAGTTTATTACAAGAAATTTTCGAATAAATTTCAACTTCCTCCACTTTGGTCTTCTATTTTGAATGATAAAATCAAGGAAAAATTAAAATCTGATATTTTGAAATTGTTTCAAAGTTGTATACTTTAAATTTAAGGCATGAGCTTAAAATATTCCTCAAATATTGTTTACTAAATTTAATGTAAATCACACTATAATAGCACCTTAATTTTCATGAGCACCTAAGCACTTGGAGTAAATGAACGTAATTAATTTTAGTTAGCCAAGAAGTTGGTAGACCTTAATCCTGCTGGCCTGTTTGCATATAAAGCCATAGCTCATCTAATCAATAACAAATGTGATCAATTAATCAATACACCAAACACTTAAACGCCCAACTTCTAAGTAGGCAAACAAAACGTCACAAGAGCAAAGAGAGGGACGGAGTCAGAGAGGGAGAGAGAAAGAGAGAGGGGTAAGAGGGGCAAGAGGGATGGTCTGAGAGTTAGACAGCTGTAGAAACCACTTTAGGTGACCGTCGCATCGTTTATCTGCCGCAGACAAAGAAATGCATAAATTATTTCTCTCGAGGCATTTTAAAACGCCTGTTGGGCAACTTTCCGCTCAAGCTAAACTTAGAGCTGCAGTTGAATCTCAAGCTGAATTTCAAGCTGAAACTCAGGCTGATGCTATGCCTGCTGATGATGCTGACTAACTGCTTGGCACTGTCTTTGGATGCTGCCTACTTACGAGTGCTGACCATTTGGAAAGCCTTCTGCATCGTGTCCACGCTTTTGTCCATATTTGTACACAATTAGCAATGACACAAAAAAAAAAAAAAAAAAAAAAAAAAAAAAGGAAATAACACAAGAAAACAGAAACAAACTTCACACACCATAAATCGATTATCATTGCGAAAAATACAGACGCACACACACAAACCTTCCACACACACACGCACACACAAACACTTGAGCATTAAATCAAATAGCACATTTTACGCCTCTTTGGGCTGTGCATAAATTTATTTATCGACTTGTCCATCGACAACCGGCCGTCGTCTTATCGTAGCACGCATCGTCAATCGGTATTGCGTATACGCCATGTATGCAGGTTGCCTGTTGCCCGTTTGCCGCCTGTTGCATGCATAAAATGTATAACAAAATTGTCATTAGCGTAAAGCATTTGTTAAGCGCTTAGATCGCGCGATAAGCTAAACCAAAGGTGTCTCTCCTTGGGCTGCTTGGCCAGTAGCCCATCCATCAACGCCAGTGCATCAATCGACCGAGCGAAGGCAGTGGTGGAGCTGTGCGGTGTGCTGCTGCGGTGCAACACGCGCTGACAATCAATGGCGACAGCGAAACGAGTCCAGTTCCAGTTGCAGTTGCAGTTGCAGCTTCGGATCTGCAACGGTTGCAGTCTTGGCCTGCCTCGCATTGCTTTTCACACCTTCGCGGCGGCTTTGGCCAGCATTTGTGGCATGAGGCTCTTTTTTTGGTTTTGACCAGGCCTAGACCGGGTGTAAAATGGCTGCATGATTGGCATTGCGTTTGTATCTCATCGTCAGAGTCAGCGTCAGCTTCAGCTTCATCTTGGCTGCTTATTGACAATGCGTCTGGCGTTTAACTGACTTTGGCTTTTGGCTTGTTGTCTCCTCGGCTTTGGCTGTAACTGTGCCTCTGGCTCTGGCTATGTCGTTGGCGGTGGTCGTTTGATGGCACCACCAGGCATCGGGTAACTCGGAGAAACAAGTTGCGTTGACATACCAATTAACTTGACAAATACATAATTGGTAGCAAACAATTAAATGTTTGTCTTTTTTTCTGCTTGGCCGAGAATGCGCCCTGACCAACAAGGCAGTTAACTAGCGTGGCTCACTGAGCTGCCGCCTGCCAACCAGCCCCATTTTGCTGTCAGCTTATGAGCGCAGAAATTCATTTAAATTTATCTAGTTGTCAGTTTTGCTAAGCTTTAAGATATTTGCACAATTTGCTCGTAAAAAACAAATCGAGCGATGCAAAAACAAGAAAAATTGGACAAAAAAATGGAAGAAAAAATATCAGAAAAAAATACCAAATACAAATAGAAATACAAATACAAACAGAAATAAAACGGCAGCCGCTAACGAAGCGCCAACAACATCGAAGGTAAACTTGCAGTAGGAGTCGCAGTAGGAGCAACAGTCGCAGTCGCAGTCGAGGAGGAAGAGGAAGACGACGACGACAATGCTGTGGGCAGTGCCAGTAATACGCTACCATGGAGTATAGTCGACGGAGTGAGACAGCTTGGAAAGGGAGTTTTGGAAACTCTTTAAGAGAGTAGCTATGCTGAAGTATTTAAATATGACTGAAACTCTTAGCTTTTGAAACTGTAATAAGAGATGTATTCCTGAAGAACAAATGTAACTTATTTAACACACCAACAAATAAAAAATATGGTCACCCTAATTATACATTTTCACTAATTCTGTTACTACTTCTTTCAAAATGTGTAAACTCAAAGCACATAGTGAAAATGCACACTTTTACATGCCAAAAAAACGAAATATGGTCACCCTAAACAAACAATTTCATTTATTTTAAACCTACTTAGTTGAAAAACTAAGTAAAGTATGAAACTATCCCCTCCGTTATAAACATTCAAATTATTTACAAACAATATTATATATTATATAAAATAAATAATATTATTTATATTGTTTAATAAAATATTTAATTTAAACAATTCGAAAAACTTAATATATATTGGAATAAATTAATAAAATTTAAAGTTTTTTGAAGTGTTAGTATTTTAAAATTTATCAGGACTAAATAACAGAGCATTATTGATTCAGTGTACATGTTTTTTCAACTAGCATTATGTGTCGATATACTATAAAGAGTAGTTCAAACACAATTTGTTGTACTGTTAACTTAACTTAACACTTTAGTAGGGTATCTACAATTCGTTGTTAACTGAGCTCTTAAATGATTGTTGTTGTTGGTGTTGTTTGTTTGCTTGTCCGCTTCGTTTGGCAGGTGCAGTTTGCATTCGCTGGTGTTATTGCAGCTATTGTGGTTGTTGTTGTTGTTGTTGCTCATTAGTTTTTTTTTTATTTTGTTTTTTGTTGCTGCCACAAAGTCTACGTCTGTTACCATTTTGGGCTAGCTGGGAATCAGGCGCTGGATTAGCCAGCAAGACAGTCAGAGTCTAACTCGAAGTCAGAGCGTTAGAGTTAGAGTTAGGAGTCTGTTGTTGGGAGTTAGGAGTTAGGAGCTTATATTTGAGTGAGATGCAAGCAGGTGGGGTAGGGGGGCGGAAAGCGGTGAGTTCAATTCAGTTAAGATAGATAGCAAAAGGTAAAGGCAAAAGCTAAAAGGAAAATCGAAACATTTTGCCAGACTGCTATCGCAAGTGTGGGAAACTTTTTATTTCAAGGTTCAAAAGACGCCCGCAGAGTGTGAAAAATGGCAAAAAGAAATATATATAGCCATGTGTGTGAGTGTGAGTGTAAGTGTAAGAGTGTGTGATAGTTTAGCTGGCGGCTGAGTACAGTTAACTGCCCCCACGGCGTATGCGCAATGCAATAAATTCAGATGTGCAAACGTTTAGATGTGGCCGAAAATGTTGTGTACGATGTGTGTGTGTGTGTAGTGTGTTTAATCGCATTGCTCATACGCCATGTTGTTTCATAATTATAACTTAAATACGACAGTTTTATATAAAAATCTACTAGTAAATCAATGTAAGCGCGCCTGGCAATTAACTGCCAAGAAACGTAGCAGACATAACGACGAGTCGGCTCGGTGGTGCGAGTGGTGCTAGGTAGCGGTGCTGGTGGTGCTCGCGGTGCTGTAGTCGTAGCCGTTGGTGGTGCAGCGAAGCACGTCGCGACAGTCAGCTAGTAAGTTTAGCCAGCGAAGCGAACTGTCAATTATAACCAATCGGCACACCAAGTGCACATTAAACCCTATCAACTGTTTTTTTCTCTCTATTTTTTCTATATTTCTTTTTGTAATTTATTGTTTGGTTTTGCCAACAAGTCGCATTTGGTGCGAGATCCGCATTGCATCGCATGGCAACCGGGTTGCTTGGCTTGTGTGTTAACTTGGCTTTGGCTTTTAGTCGACAGCCTCATCATAATTATCGCTGGCTGCTCGGGCGGCACGTTCAACGCAATGCAACGCAACTGCAAGCAGTTTGCAGCAAGCAGCTCTCCGTTTCAAACTTGCAGCCAAAGTCAAATGAGCAGTTTATGGCCAAGACGACCATTTTGAAGACGCGCCAAAGGAGCTGCCGCATGTGGCTTACAACCAACAACAGTAATGTGTGTTTGTGTGTGTGTGCCACTCGGGGCAACATTCACTTTTTTTATTGCACCACTTTGGCAATAGGCACAAGTGTGATTTCAAATCTCTGGGTCGCCTCAACTCAACTAAACTCTACTCAACTCAAGTCGGTGCCACTAAATTGGCAGAAATATGGAAGTCAGCGTGCGCATTTCGGTAAAAGCGGTGATTATATGCCCACTGAGAGCAGCAGTCGGAGAATGGACATTTTTTTAGTTTTTTTCGGGACACAAAATATATGACAGTCGGTCGCGTATGGCGGTGCAGAGGTGCGGTGGTGCTACGTAATGCGCATTAGCATATGCACCACAGTTACACAGTTACTCTCACTCATTTGCCAAAGATTCAAAACTTTGGCTAAACCAAAAGCCAAAGCAAAAGCCAAATGAATGGTCCCTTCTAAGCGACGCAATTGCAAATGGGGCAACATGGCAAAACGCTAAAACGGCAAAATGGCAAAACGGCAAACGGCAAACGGCAAAACGGCACTGTGGGCTGACGTTGATGGCCAGTTCAATTAAATGCCATCAATTTTAATAACACTAGAGACGGGTAGGCACACATGGAAAGAGAAAGAGACAGATAGAGAAAGAGAGAGAGAGAGACAGAGAGAGACAGAGAGAGATAGACAAAGAGGGTGTAGGGGGGGTTCAGTGGAACCTTGGGCGCTGTTAAGCCAAATGCTGGCATGGAAATTACAAATGCATCAGTAACAACAATAATAGCAACAACGCGAATAGAAAGTACAGTTGAGTTAGCTCGATCGTCATATACTCTGTGCAAGTATATATAGCTACTCTGCTATGTCTCGCTCCTATGTCACCAGGTTGAATTTAAAGGAATAATTTATTTTAATTACTTCATAGTTGTTCTGTTTTTCGAGTAATATATCTATCTATATCCATCTATCTCTATCTATATATATCTATATCTATATCTATATCTATATCTATATCTATATCTATATCTATATCTATATCTATATCTATATCTATATCTATATCTATATCTATATCTATATCTATATCTATATCTATATCTATATCTATATCTATATCTATATCTATATCTATATCTATATCTATATCTATATCTAAATCTAAATCTATATCTAAATCTAAATCTATATCTATATCTATATCTATATCTGTATCTATATCTATATCTATATCTATATCTAATTCAATTCTATATTCGAATTCAATTGGTTCACTTACCTTCTGATTCAGATTTAGCCTCTAACATGCCTTTAACTAAACTCAGCGTACCCACAGCACTGGGTATAACAAGAGTCTAACATAAGATCGCAGGTACCCAGTTGTGTTCCCTGAGCACATGTGTAGACAGTCTGAAAATCTCTAACGCACTTGAAACACTCGAGGCTAAAACAAGCGACCGTTCCAGCGACCATTTCACAGACCTCGCGCTGACGGTCAGTCAGGTTGCGGTTGCCAGTTGCCCGTTTGCCAGTTGCCAGTTTGCCTGTTGCCAGTGTTTTGCCCTCGGTCATGTTGTTGCACGAGGGGGGCCAAAGCAGCAAAGCACTTAAGCATGGGTCACTCGTACAGTTCGGCCAACAACAACAACACCAACGGCGACAGACAGCTAAACGAGAAGAGCTTCAACAAGTGAAAATTGAAAGCAGTCGCAGTAGCCGGCAAAAGAAAAAAAAAATCTCAAGAAATCAAAGTTAAAAAAGCAAATAAAGTTATAAAAATAAAATTATTGCAGAACATTTAAAAATCCCCACGAAGATAAACAAATTGAAATTGTTTTTGGAGATCATATATTCAAAAAATACATGACTGTATGCACTAATTGACTATAAAACCGTTTCTGTTGGCAAATGTAAATGTTGTAAATACATTAATAAATATAAATCATAAACTATAAAGTTGCTTCAGTAGTTATATGATTTTATAACAAATTTTTACCTGCTCATAAACATAAAAACTTTTATCGCAACTTAATCTGCAAACTTTTCTTGATACAAGCTCAATAAAAATTCCAAAGTATTCATAAATATGCATGTTAAGGTCAGGTCTAAAAATTGAAGAAGCTAAGCGAAATATTAATAGTACAGTGGCTAAATAGTGGAAAAATACATAATTTAAAATATTATAAAAATTAAATAATGTTTTTCAGATCGAAATCATTTCTCTCATTATAAGAAACAATTTGCGAGTCTTTAAATAAAATACGTCAAGGTTACATTATTACCTATCTTCTGACTGTAATTTTTTACACTTTATTTTCTATAAACTTCATATATTGAAAATCAAGATTTATTTGTGGGCGGTTTCCTAATTAAAAGCTTGGAAATAGTGCCTAATGGTAATCGCCCAGGGTTTAGAAAAGACGTTAAAGTTAATTGAAGTTCTTACTGTGATTCAAAGAAGAGCATTTAATTACACAGCAAACTTACTAGTACTAGTCATTGGACAATAACAGAGACAATCCAATAGAGTTTTTCAGGATTCAATTACAGTCCAATTTGGTTATAACGACTCCGCTTAAAGCGTCCGTCCGGTCATTGCGTCCGGACAAGCTTTTTTTCCTTTGCTAGTTTCGGTTAAAGCGTCTACCGGGTATAACGACGTAAACTCGTCGGTCCCTTGAGCGTCGTTATAACCGGATTCCACTGTATCTTTAAAATGAATAGCTCTGGTTAAGTATAGTAAAGTATAAGCTTTAATGTTACAGATCAAACCGCATGTTTACCATATATTGTTTGGAATTTAGTATCTAAGAATTAATACTCCTCAAACTCAATAGCTCAGCTTAGTTTTTTTTTTCCCAAATTAAAAGAATTATTTATGAATTTTATCAGTTCACTCCCTCTTTATGCCATTCTTTAGCAGATAAAAAATCAAATAGATATCAATTAATATAGTTACTCAACAAGATTGAATTGTCCAACCTGATCTAAAAGTTCCGACTAGACAAACCACTGTCATAATGCTTAATCGTTATTCATTATTCAACCGCTACTAAGTTAGAATTATGCAGTTCATTCATTCTGCTTGATCAGTAAGAATAAAAAATAAAACCAGTCGTAATCTGTTACCTTAATGCGAGAGTTGGGTCAAGTGCTTAGAGCCAAAGTTGAAACTATCATATGGAACACGGGAAACCCTTGCTGAAAGAAGGACTGCAATGAATGGGTTGAAGGGGGTTAAGAAGAGGTGGTGTGAGTCGGGGTGGGAAGAAAAATCCGATGAAATTGGCAACCAGGCAGTCAGGCTGGAACCTCAGCTGCAGTTCAGTCAGCAGCTGCTGCTGTTGCCAATGTGGTTGCTGGAGCTGCTTCTGCTGCTGGCGTTGCTGCAGTTGGAAATTGATGTCGCGGGCGCCAAAATCGACACACTTGTCCCTCTGTTAGTGCTGTGTGTGTGTGTGTGTATTTGTGTGTATGTTTCTGGTTGTGGCAGTTGGCAGTTGGCAATCGGCGCCGCTCAAGTACAGGTTAAATGGATCACGACTGCACGGATTTGATGTCCGTCTGTTGCCAGCATCGCGTCTGTCTGACTCTCTGTCTGGGGGCCCATAAAATACGCGACATGCAAACGTTTTTGATGCAATGACTCGGTCCAACTGGGTATCTGCTTAGCCAGGTAAAGATTGGGACTGCGACTCCGACTGCGACCGGGCTAACGAAATTAGGAAATTGTGTACAACTGTTAACTGACAAGGCAAAGTGTTCCAGACAGTTGAGGTTGAGTTGACTTGATGGCGACTACTTCGTCTCCTCGTCTTCCTTCTCTGATCTTTGTATAATCTAAGTTTAAGCTGATTTTTATGCCAATACCTGGTACACTTAACGAGTCTCATTAAGCTTTTCCGAACCATAAAAGCTCACACAGTTGGCCATTTTGTTTAACTGACTTTCAATTGCCTTTACAATTGCAGCAAGCACTTCGCACGCCACCAGCAGCAGCAGCACCAGCAGCAACAACTATAGCAACAACAATAACAACAACAAATCCGCCACCAAAGCAGCTGCCAGCCACAAAGCCTACAACAGCATCAACAATAATAGTAGTTACAGCAATGGCAAGCATTCGGGAGCATGCTCATCCTCTGCCTCCGGCTATGCAACGGGCGCTGGTCCCACGTTGGGCGCCTTTGGGCGTCAGCAGCAGCAACAGCAACAACAACAGCAGCAGCAGCAACAGCTGTATGCTTCCGGCGTCTCCAAGTTGCCATTTTCGCCATTCTTTGCCGCATCGCCATTCTTTTTCACCTACCGTCGGATCAGCAAGCAGGAGGACAACAACAACAGTTGCAGCTACAACAACGGTAGCAGCAGCAGCACCAGCAACAGCAATACTGCCACCAGCAATGCCTTAATGCAGGATTACGATCGCAAGTTCAGTCTGTTGAGTCTCTTCAAGAATCCCTACAAATTCACCGATGCTCAAACACCCCGAAAATGTTCCACCTCCAACAACAGCAGCAGCAACAGTAGCAGCAACAAGGCTTCCATTGCTGGAGCACCATCTGGTGCTTCCATGAGTTCGCCTAGCTGGAAGAGCTATGCAGGCGCTGGCTCTCCACATGCGGCACTGAACCCCGCCTTTGGGGGCCTGGCACTGGGCGGCGGGGGTGCTGGGCGCAAGGACAGCGGCAGCTTCAGTGGCATCAACTTTGGCAGCGGCAGCGGAAGCAGCAGTGCCGCATTTAGTCGCGATTCCTCATCCAATGGTGGCTACAATGATCTCTCCAAGAACCGCAAGGTACACAAATGCGACACCGAAGGCTGCGACAAGGTCTACACCAAAAGTTCGCATCTCAAGGCTCACAAGCGAACACATACAGGTGAGTGGGTTGTCCTCAAATAGCAATAGATTATGATCCCAGCTGAACCCTGAAACTAAGTATTCTTCTAACTGTTTGCTGTACATAGGTAGTACTGTATTTTATTCCAATCACAGACAGAATTTAGAGTTTTCGTTGATATTCGGACTGACGGTTCCTTTGGTGTCTAAGTAGTAGTCCGATTTGCTCCTATGCTTATAGAGAATATCTATGAAGGAAGTTATTGAGATAGCGTAATATCACACAAATTTGTAGACCGCGTACTCTAAAAAAGAGTTGAGGGGTCTATTAGGTTTGTCAGATGCGAAATGTGCGAAACAGGCAGATGGAAGCGTTTCCGACCACATAAAATATATATATTCTTGATCAGCATCAACTGCCGAGTCGATATAGCGATGTGTGTCTGTCCGTTTGTCTGTCTGTCTGTCTGTCTGTCTGTCTGTCCGTCTGTCTGTCCGCTGTCCGGATGAACACCTGGATATTCTAAACTATAAGAGCTAGTTAATATTAAAGCTATCATCCTGTACTTGATATAAAAGTTCCATAATAAGGTGATCTTATAGCTGATATATGGCTATATTGCCTGGGGGAAATAGTATATGAATATATCTTATAGCCTCCAGCAATGTAATACAACCTTCGGGGCAGATATAATACCCTATGAAAGAATATTTAATATCGGACGTTACTTTTTTCGAAACCTTAATTTTATTTCAACTGAGTAAAGTTGAGTTAAACATTGCCAAATATTGTCGAAGACTTTTATGCAACTGCTTTCCGCGTTTAGTTTCTACTATTAGCACTATTATAAATTCTTACAATTGACACAAACATAATGGGTTTAATGCTATAAGACATTTGTTTATAGCCCTGGAGAGTCTAAAATCGTTAACAAAAATAATCTCTGTGTAGTAATTCAGTTATATTTTAAACCTGCAATCTCGATCGCGTTGGATAATCGCATTTGCCTTTCATATTTTTCTAATTCACAGGTGAGAAACCGTATGTGTGCACCTGGGAGGGCTGTATCTGGCGATTCGCGCGCTCCGACGAGCTGACCCGACACTACAGGAAACACACGGGAGTGAAGCCTTTTCGCTGTCAGCTGTGCACGCGGAGTTTCAGTCGCTCCGATCATTTATCGCTACATATGCGACGACACTGAGAGCCGCAGGCCATATGGAAATACTCACTATATACCACATGCCACGCCCACTTTTGATATATATATGCCCCAATGAGGCCGCTGATGTCATGTCACTATATGTTCGACGTTTCTCCTTATTATTTATAAAAGCAAAGCAAGATGAATCTGTTTCATATATCATATCATATCGTATGTTCGTATATCGTTAAGTTTTTATATGTCGTAACGCTTAAGTAGCTCAATTTAGAACTATTAAACGGGGCTCAAAGCCCAACTTAGAAATAAGACACTTAGCCAGTAGTCGAAACGGGAAGAATTTGTAAAAATCTTTTTGTATCTGAACAGACGTTGCCTTCAAGAAGCCAAGTTAACAAGTGGTACTGCGAGTATAGTGACAACTATAACAAACTAAATTTATATGTATCGTATATATATATATATTTTACATCTGCATATATACTTTTATAGGCCTACATTTACATACAAATATTTGTATTGGTGCTAGCAACTTGTGTGTAAATACTAAACGAGATACGTTTTACATATCGATTAGCCAGTAATAAGGTTTAACTAATTTTAGCACAAATTTTTTATATACTTATATTGGATATTAAGTAGAAAATGGCAAACAAATCAAACAGAAAACAAATCAAATCAAATCTAGAGAAACACAAGAGGCAGCTTTAGCCAAGCAATATTTATAAAAGACAATAATCTACATTAAACTCTCATATAATTACTTATACAGACTATATTATACTATATAGATACATTTGTACCATACGACATGGCAGTTGTCTATCGACACTTACAAACTCAAATACATTCCAAAACAGCAGACAAAAGAAGACATTTCATTTAGTTGAAAGAACAATTAAATTGCTTATTTATTTATAATATCTTAAATTTACTACATTTAATATGACCAGTGTGACCAGAGAATTCTTATATTGGCGCTTTGAAATTGCTTAATCTTTCTAGGATTTAATCTTTATAGTTTCATTTAGCTAACTCTTCTCTAGCAGAGCCCAAAGAGTCTTCTATAGAATTCTTTTTGACCGTAGGTTCCTTGCATCTCATTTGCCTTAAATGCCTTCTAAATTGTACATTTATTATATGTTATTTATGTTTCTTTTCCATTTTTTTTTACGGATATATTTATTTTACCTTGACTCTGCTACTCAAGTTCTTTCTGTTCAATTCTCAATCGCCTACGTCCACTGATTATATCTAAAATAATTTTTTTTCGCTGAATTTCTTTCTCTGTAACTCGAATCATTTTATTTTTTGAAAAGCTTAAAATTTCTACTAGTAGCTCCACTTTTATGATTAAATTGATTTGTAAGTGCAATTACAGATCAATAAATTGTAGCAAAGATATGCAACTGCCACATAGATCTAAAGATTCCACACAGATGCAAGCATAAAACCAACCAGCATAAAAGAGAACAAAGTGTATTATTTTTTGTACGCCAATACCTTATACTACATAGTACATACTACATATATACATCTATTTTTTTGTGCGGCAAATACGAAATAAAAATAAACTTTTTGTACCATACACGTAGCATTGATGTTTACTCGCTGCTGAACCTGAACAATAAACGGCCGGCAACGGAACGGATTGTGGCAGCAACGGTCGCTCATTAAGCCACACAACAGTGGCCAGTGGCTGGGGCCAAATCCGTTGTGGATTTTCATTTAAATGAAAAATCAATTGAGCGCACAATGGCTACCAAGTGGCCTGTCCCAGTCTTTACCGTCCAGCGTCCACTGTCCACTGTCCACTGGCCACTGGCTTAGCCAAAGATGTGTGGCAAGTTGTCAACAGGCAGCAACAGCAGCAGCAGCCACTGCCGCGGCCTTTGTGTGTGCCTCTGTCCCATAGATCGGGGTCCAGCTCTAACTCTGACTCCAACTCGGAATCGGACTCTAGCTCCGACTTGGACTCTGCTTGTGGCACGCACCCGCCAATTGTCCAGGGGCAGCATTGTCGTTGTTTGTCGTCGTTGTTTGTGCGCACGTTGTTTGCAATAATAAAGATGACAAATTTCTCGTCATTTGTAATTTCAATGCGAGGCCTTGGCTTGGCCTTTTTGCTAATACTCTCAACTGGTTAACCAAAGCTCGGGATGCTTGAGCTGCTCTTTCTCCTTCATTGCTGATGACACCTGCAGCGGAAATCAGTGCATGAATAACGCTCTGGTCATTAAGGTAAAATTGTGAAATATTACGTATACGCAGCGGCAATTTATTGGTAAATTAATAATAGCCACAGCCGACAGACAGTAGCCGCTGCTGCCGCTGCCTCGTCGACGTTGCCGACGCGTTTAGCATAAAGGTTAGACATATATAACATACCGGTTTTTTGGGTTAATTAATATGAATATATACCTTACTCCCAATGTCTACTGTGAGCGTATAAATATATATTTGTATGTGTATATTTGAATGTATGCCTTTTGGTCAGGTCAACTCGATGCGAGGCTGACGCCAGGTTTAATGACCCGCAGCATGCAAATGAGTAAAAGTAAACAACTGAACAGACTACACTGACTGCAATAATTCTGCACACGATTACACTAGGCAGTAGTTCAGCAGGTAAGAGAAATGATTTTTATTTAACATTTCGTTTTTTTACCGCTTATTATTTTTCATTTTTAACCGTTTTGCGCATTACGAGTTTAATATTTATTTTGTTTTAGTTGCCAATTAAAAAGTTTATCGGCGAATAAATAAACAAGTTACGATTACCAATAAAAAGTCGCTAGTTATGATTATATTTTTTTTGCTTTTAATGGTTATAATCGGATTTATTACACGTATTAATATTTATCTATTGTAAGTATAAATTTAATAAAGAGAATTTCAGTATTGGCAATGTTTAAAGTACTGTATTTAAACAAGGCGTCAAAAATTATTAAAATCGATCATCAGAAAATTCAATGTTTACCCATATACAAACTGAGATAGAACAATTTTTAATGTTTCTTGGTTATGTTAACGTTAACTATCAAGTGATACTGGTATCGAACTTAATTACGATCGAGTTGAAAAGTCGGTTGTCAATATGAATTATTCGATTTTTATACCCTGTATTCTATGAACCACAGAAGACGTGGTCTATTCACCTGAGTCGTTGAAGCGCTGTTATTTCAATAAGTGTGCAGGGTATTCTGCAGTCGACTTGCTCCACTACTTTTACAAATCCATATAGATGATTTCATAATGATGTCATCAGAACAGCATTGTAATTAGCGAAATTTATAACTTTGTAACAAGCCTGTATTTGTTAGTGACGCTTAAAGATTTAAAGATTTATATCACTTCATCAGCAACCCTTATGAATTATTTTAACTATGAAATGCAACAGGCATTTTAAAAATATAAAATTTGATTTGTTTTAATATAAATGTATATTTAGACCCCGTACTCTAAAAAAGAGCAGACGGGTTTATTAGATTAGTCAGAAGTGAAGTGTGCGTAACAGGTTGAAGAAAGCTTGGCGGACTTCATAAGGTATATATATTCTTGATCAACATTAACAGTCGAGACGATAGAGAAATGTCCGTCTGTACGTCTGTCTTAGATCTCAGAGACTATAAGAGCTAGAGCCACCAAGTTTGGATTGAAAGTCCGTCCTTATGTCAGACAGATCATGTTTATTTCAAATTGTTGCCACGCCCAGGCCGCCTACGCAAATTTTAGAAACTATGCTCAACTCACCATAAACTCTGTTTATATCACCATAACTTGGAAACGGATAAAGCTACCAAAATCACACAGTATGTGTATGGTGTCATTATAACTACCCTCAACAGATTCGATACGGATCGGACAACTCTAGCCTGTAGCGTCCATGGGGCAAGTCGGTAAAAACTCTATTTTAAATCGAATGACTGTTTGATATAGCCACCATAATAACAATCGACTTGCAATCTATAGGATGTTAAAAATTCTTTTGTTTTATAAATGCTTTAAAAGATCTCAAATTGATTGCTGATATTGCTCTGGACAAGTACGGGGTCTTTTATAGTCGGCTTTACTGTTGTCTCCTACTAGTAGATTCTATGTTGTAATATCAAAATGAATTACAAGAAATAAATGAAACTATTTTGACTGCGCTGAAATAAAAACATATTTAAGATGCAAGCATCAAAAGTTCCCTTGACATGCATCCGAGCGTACGAGCTGCACACATACCGCTTGAGATACTTGGATACAGATACATTGGGCTCATTAAAAGGCAATAAAGTTGCTGCTGTTGCTGCCATGCATCATCGAATGTGTCCATCAATGAGAGCCTGCCACATGCATCTGAGATTCGAGCTGATCCGCAATTGAATGCGAATTCGGGATTCGAGGCTGTCTGTCCAACAGACAAAAAAAACGCTCCAATAACCAAATCGCCAGGTGAGCTGAGCTGAGTAAGGGAGGGGGTAAGCAGGTGAGGAGCTAGACGAAGAACAAACTGCACTTTGTAGCGAAGTGGAGTAGTGAGTGAGTGTGTGTGTGTGCTTGTGTGCATTTGGCCATTTTTAATTTATTGTTATGCCTTTTTAGCTAGCTTTTGGCTGAAGCAGTTGCTGCTGTGGCTGCTGCTGGTCGGCAGGTCATGTGCAATTTATGAAACTGTGCAGCATTTGCGGCCTGATTTTTGAGACACATTTGGACGGTTGTCGCAACGGCGGCGACTGCGGGTCTCCCTCTCCCTTCGTCTCTCCTCCTCACTCTATTTCTGTCTCGCTTTGGCTTCTGTCGGTTTGATTTGTGATCGATTGTGTGTCGTTACTTTGCGACATGGGGCATGAAATCTTTGACACCTAACGGTAACTGCCAGCCAGATCAGAGAGTCACATGGTAACAATTGCGCCCCCGTCGTCGCCCAGTTAGCCTTTTAGCTTCTGCATTAAATTGGAACAAGAGTCGTAAGAGTCGTTGCTGCTGTTGCTGCTGCTGCTGTTGGTGCTGCCACAGCCAGTGGCATGATGGTTGCCCCCAAGTTAGCATCGCTGCTTGAGAGCCAGAGACTCGAGAGTTGTCAGCGCGTTGCCAAAGTGTTGGCAGTTTTGCCATTTATTTTACAGGTGAGTGAGCATAATGGACAGTTGGCCGTCATTTGATGTAGGCCTTTGCGACATGCTGTGCCGAGCGCTTTGGCTCAATTAAAAATGGTCTGGGCCACGTTTAGCAAGCAGCCTCATTTGACAATTGTCAATTGCCTAATAGAGGCAAATGTCCTATGGTCAACGTCTGTCTCTCTCCCTCTCTCTCTCTCTCGCTCTCTCACCCTCTCTCTTTCTCTGTTTCTTTCACTGTGGCTAGCTCCTTTATTTTTGTTGGCAAAAATGCTTAAATTAAAATTCCCATCACACCATAAAACCCATAAATCATCTTTTATCTAAGCGAGTCTATCGGCGCATGCGCGCGCGCCAACATTCAGGAAAAACTGCACTTTGTGAGTGTGCGTGTGTGTGTGTGTGTGTGCGTGTGTGTGTGGAAAATGATGCTGTCTGTTTTGCTGCGACTGCGAACTGGGAACTGGGGACTCTGAACCTGCTTGCTTGCCTTAATGAGAATTTAATATTTTTCAATAAAAATTTGTAAAAGGCGCGTTTTCTTGTTGCAACTCCGTTGCAAGCAGCTAACTCCATGCCACAGCACTAACACAGTGTGTGTGTGTTTGTATTATGGCTATTAACGCACTTTTATTTCGACCTACAGGCGAATCTTTGCTTTGTGGTCAAGACTCGCCACTCGATCTCCAGTGACGTCCTCAAAGGGGGTCCCAATAAAAAACCTCGAGACTTCACAGTTCAGACTTTTGCATATTGCAATATATTGGAACTAATTGTTTAAAGTATTTTTTTATTATTATTTTACATTTAATTTGAAAGCCATAAAGATAAGGCAATATATGGCATTATTTTTAGTGTCGGAATTTAGCTGAATCAGTTGACTTTTGCTTACTTTATTGTGAGTGTTGATATGTGGGCTGATTAGGTACCCAGTGAACTGATTAAGCTAAGCATGAAATTTCACATTTATAAGCTAATAATTTTAAGTTTTGGAAATATTTTAAGTATTTCTGTTTACTATAGAATTCCAAAAAAATTAATCATTAAACTGATTAAATTTATAGGAAAGTAAGCGAATAAAGGAAAATATTCTTTTCCAGTATTTTAGAGAAAAATACAGGGTTGAAGAGGACAGAGATCAACAGCATAATTAGGGAAAATATAAAAGTAAAAAAAAAAAAAAAATAAAAAAAAAAAATCAGAATCAGCAGAAAACAGAAATAGCAAAGTGAATAAAAAAATAATTTTTAGAAAAAATTACATGGAGGTACCAAAAAATAGATTGAGAAAGAAGGAGATACAGAAGAGGAAAGAGATGCAAAGGAAGCAGTGGTAAGCATAGGTAACGCACAGAAAAACAGAGGTAGAAATGGAGAGAGCGAAAGAGAAAGAAATACATGTCGAGGTAATGACAAAAGTAGTAAGAAAGAAGGAAAGTGAAGAAGTGTAAAGGATTGATAGAGACAAATAGAAAGAAAATTCTTAACATATAAAAAACTAAGAGGAAGGAAGCAAAGACAAGAAAGAAACAGAAAGGGGTGAATTTGTAGCAGAAGAAAAAAGAATGCAGAAGAAAGAAGACAGAAGAAATGCGAAAAGAGGATGCATAAACACTTCAATCTTTGAGGTGGGCCCCCCTTTTAGTAATTGCTCATTAGAGTTGACAATGTCACTGCGTGTGTCGACTGCTCAAAACTGTTTATCTCTGTGGTGTAGTTGTTATTGGTTAAGCATGTTGCATGTTGCTTGTGGCTTGTTGGCCCTGCCCCTGACAAAACAAAAGGCAACTGTTGCATACAAAATTGGCAGAAGTTCAACATACAGAGAGACGACTGTAGCCGAGCTGAAGAGCAGTTCAAGACTTGGACATGAGGTTGGGGCTGGAGCCAAGTGTCGCCAATGTCTAGTGTTGTCTAGGCTGCTCCTGTTGTTGTTGTTGTTGACCATATTTCTGCTACTGTTGCTGTTGTTGTTGGTAGTGGGCTCGGTTCGCGTCGCTGGCGGCGCGTGCAGACTTCTGAGCCTGTTTTAATATGCCAACAATGACAATCAAATGTCACCTCTGGTGCGCCATGTCTAGACGTAACAGCAACAATGAGAACAGCTGCAATTGTCTCTGCTGCTGCTGCTGTTGCTGTGAATGTTGCAGGCCAAAAGAAATTGCATGCAAGTGAGTGCTGATTGCAGCGACAGCGAGCAACATCGACCGCCAGCAACATATAAATATGTCATTTGGCTCATTATAAAGATAGCAAACAGCGCTGACCAGAACAGCAACAGTTGCTGCTATTGCTGCGCCCCCAGAGCGGCAGCAGCGCGACTGCAGCGGCAGCAGCGTCACATTTAAACGTTTAATGATAATTTATGAATGTTGTTGTTTTTTATTGCAACAACAATGCCGTAAACCAATAAATCTTAAGGATCACATAAATCTTGACGCTAACTGCGCAGTCGCTGTTGCTGTTGCCGCTGCTGCTGCAGTTGTTGCAGTTGCAGGCAACAGCAACGTTGCAACGTGCCACAATAATTTGGGCTTTTGATTCTGTGGCACACTTGATCAAACGGCGGGAGTTGCTCTATTGACAGCTGCAAACCTTGATGCGAGTGTGATGGTTTTGTGGTGCTCGGAGCTGCTCGGTGGTGCGTGGTGCTGTGGCTCCTGTGGTGCCAGAGTGAATGTGTTAATAGGCCAGCTTATGAGACTATAAGCCAACTTGACCAATTGGCTTTTTAGAAAGGCTCGCATAGGCTAATTTTTTTTGTGTTGTTGCTGCTGTTTCTGTTGTTGTTGCTGCTGTTGTTGTTGCTGTTGTTTGTTAATTTAATTTTTGCTTTTCATGCTTCGTTAACATATTTTGCTTATAAGGATTTCCCGCTGCAGAGCAAAAAGAAATCACAAGCTGATCAGTGGAAACATGCCGCCGTTTGCAGCTTGCAACTGCAGCAGCAGCGGCAGCGGCAGCGACGGCGGCTTCATTGTTGCAGGTGCATGTTGCCGCAACAATGCCATAAATTGTGACATTGGCTTTTTTCTTCCTCTTCTTTTTTGTTGTGCTCAACTGACTCCCCCTCCACTGAAGCACACACAAATAAATATGTATAGACACACACACATACATATATATATGTATTGCTGCCTTGGCTAATTCTTTTTGTAGTGCAAAACGGCAGCAAAAAACACAACGAAAAATAATAAAATAAAAAAAAAAAAAACTTAGAACGAGTTTTGGCATTTACGACTCACTCATTGCTGGTGATCTGTGGATGCAGTGCAGCGCAGAGCAGCAAAAAGCAGCCAACAGCTAAGAGCCAAGAGCTAAGAGCCAAGAGCCAACAGTCCGCGGTAGCCAGCGGACATTTGTGTTGTTGTTGTCGTTGCTGCTGCTGTAGCTTGCCGCATTATGTTGCTGCTTAATTGGTTATAAATTAATTAAACGTCGATTAATAATCCGGCTTCTTGTCAGTTAAACGCCGCCGACGCCGTTGCTGCCATTTCTTAGGTACTGGGAACAAGAACACAACAGCAGCAGCAACAGCAACAACAACAGCAACAACAACAGCAGCAGCAACAACAGCGACTACAAGCTTAAGTTACTGACCAAGAAGTCTGGGCCAAAGCTTCGGTTTCAGCCACGTGATGAGTTGGCAATAATGAACTTGTTGTTGTCGCTGCTGCTGCTGCTGTTGCCCATGGCTTGAACTTTTCCCTAGAAGCAACAGCCACGACAACAACAACAACCAACTACAGCTCATTATGGACCAGCGATTCCGGGCTGGCTTCTAGTATCAATGGCCATTTGGGCGTTTAGGGCTAACAGCGTTGTCAGTTGCTTGTCAACGTAATTCCACTTTTTTCTCTGCCTCTGCCTCTGCGCAGTCGCTGCTCTGCTTTGCTGCTGCTGCTGGGAACTGCAAAAAACCAGCGCAAATTTATTATTTGTCCACAACGATTAAAACAGTCACGAACAATTAATACTTACTTTATTTAATTTAAAATAAAATTATAAACAAGAAATTAGTTTAAAGTATATTTAATGTTTTGAACTTTAAATTAATTAAAGGTAAGACGAAAATAAATTCTAAAATATGTATATATTATTTAATTCAAAGCCGGCAAGAACAGCAGCATTTAAATACACCTATCTAATATTTTGCATATTTTAATAAAATTTGGCTATATCTTTAGGCTGCAAAATCGAGTGATACACTAATACTTCAGGATATATCATGAACTTGAGCTTTGAACCAACAACAATTTCTTCTATCTATTAGAGCCCAAACTAATTTCTTATTAATAAAAGCTGATCATACAAAATTCGATTTAAATAAATGTACTGCCTTAAGTTTTAATAACATGCCTAGCTATTACATTTGCCATAGAAGAATTTTACTAGATTATTTTTGCCAAAAACAAAAATATACATATATATATATATTCTCGAAGAAAGTTTAACGAATAAATTATAACTAAAGTCCACCATATGTACACCAATTAATGCTCAATGGACAAAGAATATATGTACAGTGGCGAGCACATGCGGATTCATGTTTTGATATTGTGACTTTGAGTGACTGTAAAACCCACAAAAATGAATTAATCGATTACAAATTTTTAACAAAAATCCACTAATAATATATGAAACGAAAAACAAAAAATTTAATTCATTATCCCCTCTTTAGCTCAAATTATCGATAAACAAAATTTGGAATCGATTAATACATTTTTGTGGGTTTTACAGCCACTCAAAGTCACAGTATCAAAACATGTATCCACATGTGCTCGCCACAGTATATGGAATATGTTGATGGATCCATGATGAATATGAACACGTTTTGTTACCTATATTCTTTGTCCATCGAGCATTAATTTGTGTTTCTGTTGATGAGTTCAAAAGCGACGAAATAATGAGTAAGGTCTAAAATAATAACGCCCATATAAAACATTTCTTTGAGTTGCTATTATGTACATTAACTTGTTCTTATTGTTTTATATTCAATTACAATTTTAAAAAAATTTTAAAGTAGTTTTTTTAAGTAAGTACTAGTTTTACAAAAAAAATAAATACAAATTTCTCATGAATAAAGTAGAATAATTTAAACATTTTTATTATATTTTAAAATTTGAATTACTGTATCTATGAATGACAACTTTATTATAAATTTAAGTTCAAGTTTTAAGCTATCGGGACCAAGATTACACAATATGTGTATGGTATCATTATAACTATCCGGATGGGAAAACTATGGCTTATAGCCCCTATAGGACCAGCCGGTCAAAAATTCTTTTTTTTTTTAAGGAAAATGGGCATTAGAATTAGTACGTAGTACTAGAAAGTGCCAGTAGAAATTCGTCTTAACTTCTTACTTCTCTTATTTGGAACATTAAACATTCAACTCTGTTATCAGTCTTGTAGGAATGTATGTTAAAGAGTGCTCCTGAACATGTAGTCAACCTCTGCGAAACTCAATAGCAAATTCATGAATTATGATATAGAATTGTGGTGGTAATAGAACTGTTGCTGTTGGTAATAAGGCATGGCAAAAGTGCTTGATAATGCCTAAGATGATACGCATATTAGTTGAGGAAGTAGCCAACAAAGAGACAAAGTAGAGAATTGGTGAAGTGAATAAGTTTTGAAAACTCTTTTCACTCAGTGTTTGCTCCATTCTCAAGACACCAAGAGCAGAGAGCTTGGACATGGGGAACAGCTGATGTTTGGGGCTGCGTTGGGGGCGAGTGCTCTTTAATCTGACAGTTATTTGATGTGATTGCTGTTCTTGTGGTGGCTCAGAGGGAGAAAGAAACAAATAGAGAGAGCGAGAGAGAGGGAAACAGGGGGAGAGAGGGAACGCGATAGTTGCTGTAGTTTATTTCAACACTTTGCGCCGCATATCCACTTGAGGCGACATCCAAGTGATGCCTTTTGTTGATCGAGTGCTTGCTACGCACTCCACGCACTTCACCAAACTCGCGGCAGCAGCAGCAACAACAACAACAACAAGATACACAATGAAATGCTACATATTCCACGCTACTTTAACGCGCACGAATCGAACTGTAGAAATACGAGTACTCATAACTTATTATGAGTATTTTGGGCAGTGGCGATTAAATCACGGTTCCGACCCGGCCCCAAACAAGGCCATAACCGAAGAGACTCAGTCTTGGCCCGATTTGCGGTCTACCGTGTAGGCCGTGTGTGTTTATGTGCGTGAGTGTGTGTGTGTGTGTATCTTTTGGCTTTCAAGTGATTGTTAACCCAAAGACTGCGATGTCTAACCCAAAATGAACCCAGAAATCGCACTTTCTCACGTTATTGCGCCTGCGTCTAGGCAACAAGTGCTACAATCTCTATCTCAGTCTCTCTTTATCGCCGTCTCTATTCTGCTCACTCATACATACGTATAAGTAAATTAAAGTAAAGGCTGTAAAACGTCAAAATATACGAGCGCACAGCGATTTAAACTGTCAACGCGGTCGTAAACACTGTCAGAAAACCGAGTCGGCGTCCAAAACTGGAACTCCAGCCAAACTTGACCAAAGTGCAGCACTAGCCAGCTTGCCTGTTGCAAGTTGCCTGTTGCACGTTGTGCTACAAAAATTTGCTTACGACTCTGTAGCTGCTGTTGCTGCTGCCGTTGCCGGTAATGCGACTCGTAAATCCTAGCTTGCAACCGAATAGTTTCTCTGCCTGGCAACCTTGGGGGGAGTAGGCTGTTCAATGCTTTGCTCTGGCCCGGCACCTGATGGATGTTGTGGCACAGTGTTCTGTGTCTGTTTATTAGATTTACGCGCCTCAATTAACGTGCCAATCATTGCAATTTGTTAGCCGCGTTAGCAAGATAATCAGGCTACAACTTTATTTCGGCTAGTAAGGAAAATAACACAAATAATAGCAAAGAAATTATATGCAATTAAAAATTCATAACATGGCATAATACTAATCCATCAGAGAATGGTCTAAATAAATAAAACAAATGATAATTAAACTCATTTACACCGGAGAACAACTGCTATAAAAGCTCAGCAAGTAACATAACCCCTGAGCATGGTGCCATAAAAAGCTTAGTCAAGACACATTCCCATTGAAAACTGGTCAATGGCATAGCAGACTTTTGGACGCAGCACCAAAACCTCACACTGCCCCTAATCCCATCAGTTGACAAACTAAGTTTACGTAGTCATTAATTTTTAAACTTTTCTCCCTTCGCTTTGTTGCTTAACTAATAAAACTAAACTAAGTGTAAATACTTGGAATGAAATGGGTGAGGAACAGAAGAAGATTTTTGTTATTGTCGACTCGAACAATTGTCCTTCTCGCTTAGCCTTTTAACGGCTAACGCTAAGCGGGCGTGGGTGTATGGTGTATGTGAGTATGTTTGGTATGTGAGGGAGCTAAACTTTAAATTGTCCAATGCTACGTGCTTCGCATGCGGAGTTCATAAATCCAAGCGCTAAATGTAAACATCAACAGTTAAGAGAACTTTCGACTCGCCAGCCAGCAACAACAATAAGTAAAACTTGCAAAGTTCAAACGCAAACTAATGCAGCAGCAGCAGCAGCATCAGCAGCACGAGCAAAACAAAAGGGAGATGAAGCAAACAAAATCCCTCTCGTTTGCACGCTCTCCCGCTCACGCTCGCGCTCCCTTTCGCACACACACTACAAGGCCGGCGAGCAGTTCGCTAGCCACTTTCACCGTTATTCCTGTGCTTTTGTCGTTTTCGGCTTGTTGTTGTTTTTATTGCGCTTAATGCACGATATTGTGTTTATATGTGTGCGTGTGTGTGTGGGTAAGTCCGCATTTGTGCATATAGGTGTCGCTGTGCTTGTGTGGGAAGCTCTGCTGCTGCGAAGCCGAGCAGCAAACGCAAATAAAATAAACTTCATTTTGTTTTCGTTTGTCGTATAAGCAATGGCTTAAAGCTTCTTTTTTCTGTCCTCACGCATGCATGTGTCCTATGGTAATGACCTCTGCACACACCTACACACAGACACATACACACCCAGGCTGACCTTCTCGGTTTTGTTCATACAAATATGAACTGAATAAAATCGCTTGCTTGTTGCACCACTTTCAGCCCTGGCGTTTTAAATTTCCTGCCACTTTATAATGATGCAAAAATGCAGATTAAAATTACACACACTCACACGCGCACACCCGCCGCCCACCTCTCTCACACACACACACACCTGCAAAGCTTAAATGAAACGTTCATGGCACAAAATAAAGTTTTGTAACATTTGGTTACCAAATTGGTATTTTGGAACTATTTAAAGCTAAGAAGGGTTTTGTGGTTTGGTTTTGCAACTCGAAGACACTTTACTTTCTTCCAAGGCAATCAAAAACTTGCAGTCTCAAGTGAGTTACAATCTATAGTCTTATGTAGAGAACTTCTTTAAGTATTATTTATTTATATTTACGACTGTGAAGTGCGAATTATCTGCGTATCTCATCGCATTCATGTGCGTCAATGAACCACGATTTTATTTATTTTTATAGCTGTCTTTTCTACTTCACAGATAGTGCCTTAGATTATCTTTAGTTTATTTGATTGGTAAAATTATAACGGATATGGGAAACTACGTCGTCTTTTGAGGTGATTCAAGGATACTTAGGGTTTATATTTAGAAGTCTTAATTATTATTTCAGATGCTTATCTAGGCATAAAGAACTGGCAATAATTATATTTTATTTAATATCAATTTTAACTTGAATCATTTATATATGCAAAAAAATATTTTTTTTTTTAACAAATTATATTAAAGGAGTTTCCTATAGTTTTTAGTTTTAAATTTAGTCATCAATGTAAATCTCTACATTTTTTTAACGTTCGAAAAGCAGTCAAATTAATAATTAACAACTGTAAGTCACTCCTTGGTGCATTATTCAATTGATGCGGACTTGCCAGCTATTGATTTAATTATTTACGGCTTCATATTTCACTTCTTTAGACCACTTTAACCTGCCGTGACATTCGATTATTGGCCATGAACCTTTTGCAGAGTGAACTCAAACAAAAGTGAGAGAAAAAAGAAATCGCTGCCTAATTTAGTTATTATTTACACCAAACACACAAACATTACGACAAATTGGCATATAACAAACAAAGCTTAACTCAACGAATGTTGCATATTAACAATATACAAACATGCCAGGAAAAGCAAACAATTCATGCAGCTCGACTGCAAAATACCTGTGCTCAATAAACTAAACTTACTTTTAACTAGTCAATGTAAGTTTATACCAAAATAAAATAAAATAAATAAAATAATAAAATTATATTTATATTTAATAAAATATATAAAGAGAATATTTGAGTTTTAAACACAAACATACTCCCGTTAGGAGCACGGGTATTATGAAAACAAAAACCTGCGGCCACTTCACAGGCACTTGTGGGGCGCTAGAGCGAGACAAAAAGCCAGTGTGCGACAGGGAGGACAAAAGGACACACGTGTAAATTTCGACACTTGATTTAAAGTGACGCCGTTGTCACTTGTTTGTTGCTTTTGTTATTTGTTGCTGTTTGTGTTACGCAAATATAAATAACAAATACATACATATTTAACAAAGCCAAATGAAATTATTGGCAACAATTGTCTTAGGCTTATTGGCTTATTGACGAGGCCATCAGCAAGTTAGATAGCCGACGAGTGAGTCTTATCACTTTAACAGGAAATTCAATGGCTTTGGCTTATTCAATTAATTAATAAAAAATATCTTCGACTACTATCAATAGACGTTCAAGTGATTATAATAAATCAAGTGCACACCAATTTGATATAAACAATAGTGAATCCAATTTTTGATTTGTTGAATGGGTTTTTTTAAGCAGCTGCAGCTGTTTGTTATCGACTGCAGCTGGCGAACCAACAACACCAGGAACAACAAAAACCTGCAAATACCTGTTGTTTCGGCTTTAGCAACATTTTCCAGCAACACACCAAAATGTTGCTAGCAACATGCACGACAAGTGCCGAACGGGGGCTGCTCGTGTGTCAACGAAGCTCGGAGCTTGGGTGGAGGTCGGTCGCCTTCTAGTGCTGCTGCTGCAGTCGATGTCGCTGCTTGTATGTCTACTGCTGCTGCTGTCGCTGTTGCTTCTTCAGTACGCTTTGGTTACTCGCACGACAAACAACGCGGCGCGCTTGCGTCTCGACAGTTGCTGGCAACTTGGAAAGTGTTTGAAATTTGCGATTTCGTGGCCGATCGTCGCGCAGGTGTGAACGCTAACAAGTTGTAGAAAATGCGCAAACAAGAAACAGTTAATCGCATAACTAACTTAACTCACTTCATTTCAAGTACTGCCAAAAAAACACACAAACACATAAAACTAAAAGAAAAACCTGATTTTTATGCCGGCTGCACACAGACAGATCGCATGGCACCGGGCGAGAGGCTCGTCCGACTGCATTCCTTTTATCTCATTGCACTCTTTCGCATCACGTGCAGCCCCGAACGACGCCCAGCGTCCCCCCGCCCTACACTTTCAGGGCCCGCCGCTGCAGTGCAATCAGTGATCAGCCTTAAAAATAAAACTCGCTCAATTTTGCTTTCGTTTTGATTAATTTTACTTAGCAACTTTCGTTTGTCGCTTCTCTTTTCATTGCACTTTTTGTTTTCGTTAAGTGTTTTGTTTGTTTCAATTCGCCAATTGAACTCAAATTCAGCTGATGATCATTTGCAAACGTAAAGTGTAACTGCAAATGTACAATGCACATATTTCCGCATTTTTACATGCAAATTTATGCAAACTCTCATTTTCCAGACCAATGGCAATTTCATGAAATAAGTAATCTAAAATCTAAATGTATGCAATTTCCATCAGTTGTGGCATAAAAAATTAAATTTTTCTAGACAGTCGAGTCTATTAATGAAAGTGGACATACAAATGTGTAATAACTGACCTCGGTCAACAAAAACAATATCAATATTTTCTCATATTTGTAAACAATTAATTGAAAATAAACAAAACCCATTTCGAGAACTATTAAAAGATATTGCAAATGTGCCTTTTGTTTATTTATGAACACTAAAAGTGCTTTAAACGAGATAACATAAATAAATATGAAGCCACCCACTCTACACACACACACCCCCCCACACACACACAGAAATATACCTGCAGCTATGCATCAGACAAGTAAAAACAAATGACAAAAAAAGAGAGAAAATGATTTTGGCACAAAAACCGAAGCAAATAGCAAAATTTGCTTTTATTTTGTTCGTTTGCTTCGTTTTGTGTTTTCATTTCTTTTGCTTATTCTCACGCCTACCCAGCTTCATATAACGGACTGCATTGTAGGGTATGCTTTGCATGGGGCATATCAACTAGCGTTTCTAGTTTGGCATTTAATCACAAAGTATTTGCATAAAAAAATTAATTAAAATTTAAATTAAAATTAAATGATTTATATTGAATTCTAAGCAGCACACTCTGAAACCAAATGAATCATTTAGGTTAACACAGCTGGATCATTATCAGAATTAGTTTGTTAATTGCGGTAATGTCTAATGACTTAAAACATTATCTAGTGCTTGTTCATTATAGCGTAATTATAATACTGTTTATTAATACTTTCAATGTGAGACATTTAGTACTACGTCTCTTAAATTTATTCCAACTGATCTTACATCAAATTTAATTGATTTTCTGCCTCGTAAAAAGCTCATTTGAATTTTCATATTTCTTAGAATAATTACTTTAGCAAATATTCAAATTAAAAAGGGGTTTGAATAATAATGCTGGTATAGATAAAATTTAAGTTAAATAAAACTCTAATCGTGATTTTGTAAGCTGCTAACATCAAATTGTATTAAAATTAATGTTAAATAGTGAAATCAGTGATTATTTTACTAAATTTAATAAAATTCTTCAAATTTGAGGGAATCAAATTTTCGAAATGACACACATTTTAAGCAATACAGTAGATATATGTTTGTGTATGTCCAGATCAATGTACTTTGAACCCATTTAAAAAAAAATTTATGAAAATACTACTAAAAGAACAACACATATAAGATTTACAAAAAAAAAACATTGACGCTTTCTGTTTTTGCTTTTCGTAGACTAATTTTGTATATTTATAGAATTTGTTGACATATTATAGAGAATATATGGTTGGTTTCACTTTTAAATTGACGCAAGATATAATTAAATTTGAAATAATGAATTATTATTTAGCAAATGACAATCAAGGTTGAATGCAACCATTAATCTATATTGCAGACTAGTAAATGATCTATGAATTTAATATAATAGTTAATTATTATAACTTATGTATTTTCAAATCGTTTTAGTTTTGCTTAATTTATTATTAAAATTGTTCAGCCAATTGATCACCCCAAGTTTGCTTAAATTGAATAAACTCGCCAAGTGATTTGTGTGAACTAATAGTGCCTTGGGTAGAGTATACATTTGAAGACACTCACCATTTATTTTGCATTCGAGACATATTAATACCAATTAGTTGCTGTTCACAGTTATAACTCTGTCGTGATTTATAAGTACTCAAACTATATTCTCTCTCTCTCTCTCTCTTCCTTTCTCTCCTTCTTTTACCCTTCTATTCCAACATTCGCGTTAATAGTGTTGTGACGTGCAAAGTGAGGCTACGCGGGACAGGAAGTGCAAGCGATTCCAAGTCATTAGAACTACAGCAAGGCCCAAAGTGCGAGAAGTGTGAGAAGTGTGCGAGGTGTAAACTGCAAGTTAAAGGTGAAATTGCAAAGCGGAAAAGAAACAACAAAAAATATACAATATAGTATATAAACAAAGCAATTGGACAATTGTGAAAAGTTTGTAATTGTAAATAGTAAAGGGCAGCAAAATGCATCGAAATTTTTGGACTTGGAAGACTACGACGACGCTGTTCTTGACAGGTGAGTGCTAATGAGACTTGACATTGTAACTGTAAACTTTACATCAGCTCCGAGTGTTTGTTTGGGCCTCTCTCTCTCTCTCTCTCTGTCACACTTATCTCCGACGATCAGGTGAGAAGTGTCAGTCAGTCAACTTCCACCTGAGAGAGTTGGAAAGAGGGTGAAAGAGAGAGAGAGCGAGAGAGATGAACTGCAGCAATGTTTACCACGAAAAACCGAAAAGTTTAAATTTATGAAATGCCAATTTCACTTACGCCCAACTTTATTACCCCTGACGCACATTTGCAACTTTGTGTTGCAGCTGCAAAAGCGATGAGATTGCGAAGCGCTAGAATGAGAGAATGAGAGAGAGTGTGAGAGTGGGGGAGTCTGGGATATTGGGAGACTGAGAGGCGTCAAGTCTCAGATTGCCTTTTAGCTTTCAACTCGAGCACTATCCAGTGTTTGTTTGCCAGTTTGTTTATTTGTCTCCTTTTCTCGCATCCCGTTCCTGCACCTTTCCTGCTGCTGCTGCTCCTGCCGCTGCTCCTGCTCCTGCTGTTACATTTTTGTACTCGAATTTCACAATGAAAATGTGCATTGTGCCAAACACAGCGCTCCTGATGGCGGTCGTAAGGTCAGAGGAATGCGGCCAGGAGGAGTTCACCAAGTGCGCGGAACCACTTGAAATGCTGCATTTAACTTCGGAATTTTCGATTGGTGCTGCCAAAAAGGACGAACTGGAGAAACTTTGTCAGTAAGTTGTAGCACGTTGAATTGAAACAACAGCATTAATGCTTACATGTTTGTTATCCATGTCTAATGCGAATTCTTCCATCGCTCCTCTCTTCCCCTTTCCATTCTTCCCCACCCCCCTACAGTGAGCTGCGTAAGGGCGTGCGCTGCATTCAGAGCTACACGCGGCGTTGCATGGATCTGCAGCAGAGGAACCAGTTTAATAAGCTCTACCATGGCACCAATCAGTTCATCAGGGATCTGTGTAACAAGGGTGAATTCCAAGAAGGTGAGTACAGTTAAAAGCACACTTAATTTCAAGTCAAAAGATTTAAATTCTTTATTATTGACAGAGTATCTAAAACACGCTCCGTGCTCCGAAATGGCCAAGAAGGACTTTGAGGTGTGCGCCAATAGGTACAAGGAGACAATGGTCTTCCTCAAGCCCAACAAGAATCAGGAGAACCAAGAAAATGGCACACTCAATGAGAATATTAAAACAATTTGCTGGTGAGCTTAAACCATTTTAATCACTGCATTATGCGACTCCGCTCCCCTCCGCTCCATCAGTCCCTCTGTTTGCTTTCATAATGTATTAACTCAGCAATCACTTTTTATCGGATTATCGGTTCATTGAATAACTGATAATGCTCATGTAAAAAACATGTTTGCCAAGTCTTAGCTTCAATTTAAATACAGTTAATTTTCAAAATTTAAATAATGTTTAATTTAATAAACTTGTTTAAAACTTTTTTGTTCGTGTGGTGCGTAAAAAAATAGTTAACTTGTTTGCCTTCAATCGGGCTTGCAATTTATTCAGCAATTGGCCTAAATTCATTTAAATATACTAAAATAATTAAACAAAAATAATAAAATTCGATTCTAAGAAAGCAACTGATGTGAAGCACAAAGAAATAAAAAGAATAAAATATTTTAATTTATTTTATTTATTTATTTTAATTTATTTAAATTACAAAAAAGTTGCTACATTCAATTCAATTCATCTACTAATAAACAAAATCTCTGTTTTTTGCCAAATAGTTCGATTAATGAGCTGGTGGACTGCTCAGAGGATGCCGCTCGGAAGATTTGTGGCAATGAAGCCGCCAAATTTACGCGTGAATTGGTAGATAAATACGCCAACAGCTTGACCAAGGTAGGTGCGAATTCACTTAAGCCACAGATTAAGCTAATGTTTAATTATTCATTTTATTTCACCACACTTCATTTAAATACTTAATTCATGCTCTCAATAACTCATCGAGTATTACGTTTTAAATCATTTCAGATTTATTGCGAGGACTTCACACGACATCCGGAAATTTGTCGGGATGGAAATGGCGATGGAGCCGGTGTATTGAAGTTAAATAGTTTGGGAACACTGTTAGCAGGGTTGCTACTGCTGCTGGTCAGGTAGATGGACAGGGTTGCCATCGCACAACAATAGCAACACAAGTCAGTTAAGTTTTCTACGCACAATGCCAAACCTAAAATACACAAAAACAAATGAAATTAACAATAGTTAAGGTTTCTAGAAATTACACACACACTCCCAGTTTTAAATCCCTTTCATTCCCTACCCACTCTCCCCATCCCCTTACCACTCACAAGGTAAACACACTCTATATGGCATTTTTTTAGGCATGTTATTTGTTGCATACTTTGGCGGGCTTCGTTTAGATTAAAGTACGGGAAGGAGACATGATAAAAAGTATACTTAGATGTTAAGTGTGTTAAGTACCACAATGCATATAGTCATAATCATATTATTAAACACCTACATATACATATACATATAGATAAATACTTAAATGTAACTGTACAGTTGCCGCAGAGTTGAAAGTTAAAAGTTGAAAGTCTTCATAGGTTTAGTTGGTCTGAAGTCTGGAGTCTGCAGTCTGGACTCTGCGTTTTGGAGGGGAGTATGTTGATTGTTTCTTTTGTAGCATAGCAAATGTTGTTAGTTTGTGGCACTTTCAACAATAAAACGTCAACAAAGTGCAATAATATTTGTTAATAGAGCTTTCAATGGTTCTTAGGCTTTAAAATTACACATATTTATATATCTGTTTTACTTTCTCAAATGTAATTTGCATTGATTCAAGTTGTATTAAAAGGCAATTTTATTAATTTTAGGGCAGATTAATTACACACACACTCAAGCGCACAAGATTTGAGCAATAAACCCCATAAAAATTAAAGCAAACGAAAGGTAAACACATATCGGCAAAAAGTTAAAGTGCATTTCTAAATAGAATTTTGAGAATTGTTTCTTAAATCGTATACTTAGTTTAGTAATATCTATACGTTAATTCAAAACTTTATACTAAAGTTGAGCGGTGAAAAAAACAATGCACTTATTTAAAGACACCAAAATGTAAATATAATAAAATATATTTAACTTAAAGCAAAATGAGAGTAACACAAAATATACATACATACGAGTATATTATGAAGGCATTACCTTAGTTTAAGTTATGATAAAAACTGTGAATACATTATGATTAAAGAGCAACTTTTAATTTAAGTAATATTGTACACACACACTCACACACACTAACACTCGCACACGCCAAAAATGAGCAACATACAAGCACACATACACATGAAAAGTAAAAACAATAAAATGAAAATAAATTAACGAAACCAAGAAAAAAATACACGAAAGTCGTGCCAAAAAGCTTTTTACTGCAACGTGTGCCACAAAAATAGCGGATAGAGAATTTCAAGGCGAAAGGAAGGGCCAGCCCGCCGAAAAGTATGCAACCATTTGCTGCACAACTATTCGCGCATGGCGCCCAGAAGTATGCTGCGCAAATATGTGAGCATAAGCCGTGAGGCAACCGAGAGCAAGGTTTTACCCATAATTTATGCTTATGTAGTCCCGTTCATTATAGCCTACAGCAACTGTTGACCGACAACTGACAACTAGCGGCCCTGGGGTTAAATCGAAAAGCATGTTATTTATAAGCCAGATACAAGGATAACGCCCAAGGACATGTGTGGAATATAATTGAAATAGGCATAGAGGTGCACTCACTGCATGCAGTTTAATAGCTTGGAAAACAGTTGCATACAGACTACTTAATTTGTATTAGATTGGGCTAGAGGAATAGTTAGAGCAAACTTATGGTTCAAATTTAGTTTGAAGTCTGAAAAATGTGACGAGTTTTTAAAAATTGTTTAATCTTTTAAAACGCATCAAACTCGGAAACTATTCCACTTTTTATACCCGTTACTCGTAGAGTACATGGGTATATTGTAATCGTTAGAATGTATGTAACAGGGAGAAGAAGGTGTGGCAGACACCATAACTATTTATATTCTTGATCAGCATCAATAGCCGAGTCGATATAGCCATGTCCGTCTGTTTGTCTGTCCGTCTGTATGAACAAAAGGATCTCAGAGACTATAAAAGCTAGAAAGATGATAGGGGTCGGAATCTAACGGAGTATCAAGGCTGGTTATTTACAGAACTTGTTAAACCTCTTTATACAGAATTTGTGGTTTAATCTCATTTTTTGAACGATTGTTCCCATAAAATAATTAACGCCTTTTGAAATATTAGTTTGTCTCAGATAGATTCAAGTTGGAAACTTTAAACAGGGATTCCAACTGTTGGTCATCCAAAGACACATTAGCTCTACTGGGTATATCAAAGTCGATGGTATAAAATGTAATATCAACTAACAGACACTCTGCCTTGAGAGCCGATTGAATTCTTAATTAAAATCTTGCAGAACCTATTAAGATGCAGCTCTCTTCCATTATTATTTAGCCGATCATTCAAAGACTCAACAGAGGAGGTGGGAGGAGCAAACAGAGCCACACAAAGTGCGGACTGACAAGTGCATTTAAATGCATAAACATCAAAGGGGAACTTAAATGGAATTTTAGTAGCAGTAACTATGAGAAGTTGAAGCCATTTGCAATTTGGACTGCCAATTGAATTGAGCAAATCAATATGAGCGATGAGTTGAGTGAAGTTGAGGGAGACAGTGACGATTACCACTTGCTGAATTGAGAGGACAGTTGGTCTGAGGTCAGGTCAGCTGAAAGCAGGTGAGAGAGAGAGGTTGGAACTGACCTCAGCGCTGCTGCCAATGCAGCTCAAATATTTACGTTCCATTTAAAGTGGCCAGCACATGCACAGGAACAAGAGAGTGAGAGGGGAAATGGGAAGGGGGAAGTGGGGCAGAGCGGGAAGCCAACATACTTGTACTTGGCCAAGCCATTTTCAACTTCATTTGTTGTGCAAATAGGCGAAACGCATTGCCATTCTATACTGAATGATGCTCCGACTGACTGATTGAATGGGGGTGTGTGTGTGTGTGTGTGCCTGTGTGTTAATTTGAAGTCATATTTTTGACTTGGTAGGAGTTTCTGGTAACAGCTTGAGCTATGTGCTTGCTCCAAAAGCTATTTGCTGCTCTCATGCATACTTGTGGCAAAGGAACATTCTAGTCACTTGTTGTTGTTGTTATTGTCTCTCTTAAACACAAAAAGGTATTTTTATTTATTTCTATTTTATGTGCTTTCCTTTGGCTTTCAATTAATTGCAAATATCTTTGTGGCAAATTGTAAATGGTAAATGGAATGCGAGTGCGAGTGCTAAAAGCCTGCAATATGAATACCCGAAAACAACTCGAGTTGCAGCAAATTGAGGCAGTAAGTTCCACGAATGAATGAACGAATTGGCCCAGTGTCGAATGCTACAACATTCTCATTCATTCAATTTTTTTTTACACCTACAGCTGCCTCTTTTGTATGCTCGTCCCTATCCTGTCTGGCAGTGTAATCCGGACTCTTTTAATCCCCTTTAAGCGGCAACAGAACGATTACAATTTGTGCTGTTTGCTTTGCTTTGTTTTTATTGTTTTCTCTTTGTTTTATTTCACATTTCCGCTGCGACTAATCTGCAATTATATTTTACATAAAAATCGTATCACATGCCACACCAATCAGCAAAACTCGAACAACGAACAACCAACAAGAAGCAACTTCAACAACAGTGACAAGAAAAAGTTTTTTTTTTTTTTTTTTGAAAGTTTCGTCAAGTTTGTCGGTCTTGACTATCGTTGAAGAAGAGGAAGAATTACAGCATCACAGTATTGCAAACAGCAACAGCGCAAGCTGCAGTCGCAACATCCACAGCAGCAATAATACTAACAGCATCAATTGTCAGTTTAACAGTTGTCCAACGGGGCGTATGGAGTATAATGGATTCGTTGTTGTTGGGTTTAGAACTTGGCTGTTTTAGAATTGCGTTCAAATCAAAGTTAATTAGACACTTGCCACGCGATTACTGTCGACTCTTGGCTTCACATCTCTTCACAGAGTTGGCAATTGTTGAGTATAGAAAATTACTCAAGTTTTGGATAAACTACCCACAAAATGATTTCAATTCCTTAAAACTATTGTAAACATAATTGCTGTATAAAACACGGTACCAGTCTCGATAAATCAAGCAGTAAGAATATTTAATATTTTGGGAAGTAATTATGACATGCAAAGACTTTCCGTCAATTTTTAAGCAATTACAAACTGAAAATCTCTTACTTGGAGTACACTGACGTGAGTCTGAATCTTTTATATTTCTAGTCAATATTTTATTTTTATCTGCTGTTCAGGGCCACTTGAAAAGCACTCGTAACTCCCATATTTCCACTTGTTAATTTTCTTGCCAAAACAAAGTAAACTAAAAGAGCTTGCATTCATTGAAATTGCATGCAATCAATAGAATTTCGGATTCATGTTTCCCCGCACTGCCGCTACCGACATTCGAATGGCACTTTTTAGATCTGAATTCAAATTTTATTGAAATAGATCTTTCCCTGGCAGCGCGTGGAAAACACAAACTGAAACTGAAACAGAAATTGTCGTAAAATGTTGGCAGCGATCAAAGCAAACGGCGGACACTTGAAAACAACTGAAACTGCCTTTAGATATGGCACAATCAGAGCAACTAACACAGCAAAGAGGATAAAGATGAGCACGAGGAGGTGCACTATGAGTCGGTGGAGAAGTAGGCGTCACAGCTTTGACACCTCGCCGAGAACGAGTCGGGAAAGTAGCCCGCGGGGAACCACGGGACTTTACGGGGCAGCCAACAAGTGTTTAGCATTTTGTTTTCACTGCAATTAAAACTCACAGCTGCGTTCAGTTGCTGGCACTGTTCAAGTGCTGTCGCTGTTGTTGCCAACAAACAAACATACAAACAAGCAAACAAACAACAAACAGCCACAAAAGACGAACACAAAGCCACCAGATTTTGCAACAACCATGGGACAAGCCCCTCAAAGTGCCGCGTCCAACACTCGAGAGTTGTGCTACCCGCTCTCAGAACATTGTTAGGCGGGTGTATTATTCTAAGCAAATTAAATTTTATTTGGTTTTCTTTTTTCAATCCACAGAACAGGCTTAAAACGTTTAATTTTGTTTTTTATGTCTGCAAATTTAAAGTAACAACTATAAAATATAAAAGTAAAATTATAGATAACCAAAACAAGTGATTAGAGACGTAAAATAATTGTGATTCTCTCGGATTCTGTTTGAAAGAGGTTTACTGTAATATACTCCTTAGTAAATCAATTAAAATATTTATTATATCAGCCATAGGTGAATTAAAAAATACGCATTAAAGTAATGTATCTTAACAGTTTGGAAAGTGATTGCTGCTTTATCATAGAATCAATACAAAGGGTAGGTTAAAAGCCTACCTAAATTGCTCACAGTTGACAGGTATATACAAGTCGGTGCCACTTCAAGCATCAATTGAACAAAAAACAAATCTGTTCTCTGGTTTTAGCTGGGAGTGTGACGTTTTTCGCTTGCTGGCTGAATCAAAAGGCGGCAATGATGATGTTCTAAGTGCGCCTGGGGATATGCAGCAAAAATGGCATTTTCAGCACAGGCGTATACGCAATTTATGAGCAGGCTGTTGAACTTGCCGCACTACGAGACTACCAAACCGCATCCACAAACTACCAGTGGCACATACTAGTATGCTAATGCAACACCCTTAATATGCAATAATTGCAGTTTTTGCCAAAATCAGCAACCCGAAGAAGATAAAAGTCGGATAAAGTTTGGATTGAGCCGAGAAGTACTCTAAATTGCACTTTGGCAGTCATCAGAGAAATTTGTAGACATGGGAATGGCTTTAATAGCCTAAGTAATAGTTTAATAACTTGTTCGGAGCTGAAAAAATGGCAAGCATTTCTGCTCGGTAGCATGAGGTCTAAATACGCTTCAATTATTCAAAACATGTAACTGATGAAGCAGAAATGAAGCAGACAAACCAAAACTACAACCTGCGACCCAAAGTTAGTCAGTTTTAGTATTTTTGAGTGCAACGTGTTATAGATATGCACATTTACCGCAAATGCCTGAGTGTGTGCATGTGTGTGCGTGCGAGAGAGAGAGATAGAGAGAGAGAGAGTAAGGGTGAGGGTGAGTGAATGGACATTGCCTATTATGCTACCAAATGAAAGTGGTAATAAATTGGACAAGATGTTGCTATAAACCACACCACGGTATGCCATAGTAGGCCCCAAATGCAAATGCAACGCATGCAACAACAAGTCGATGCAGGCACACAACCAAAACGTGATTATCATGTACGCAATGCATATGGCCAACAGCTGACAAAGCCGCTTGCACTCCACTTTGCCAGTTTCGTTGCCCTTTCAATCGTTTGCCAAGTCAGACATGAATTCAGCCCCCTTTCCCCCCTCAACCCTAACTCCATTCCCCATCGACTATTCCCACTGCTGGTTAGCTGTCCATTTGTCGAGCCACGCCCATCAAACCACAAGCATCAGCAGCAGCAGGTTGGCCATTTAATCTCCCCAAGTGACTTGAAATTGAAAGCAAAATATCAAAGTGAATATGATGACGGACAATCAAAATGCTTTGGAGCTCAACAAAATGTTTGGCTTATTTGGGTTCTTTGGAGCTTTGCCCCGAAATATTAAAGTCAAAGCTAACCGGAATATATATTCCCTTGATTAGTTTATGTAATAAGTGTCAATCCTTCAGATATAATTGCTGGATTGTTAAGAAACTTCTTCACTACTTTTATTTATTTTACTGTCTTTTCATTTCGAAATACATTTTAGTATTTTACACACTGTAACACTTTGTTACATTGACACAAAAAGAGTCACTGCTGACACGGCGAGCCCTTGATCGGATGACCAACATATGACATTCAACTCTTTACTATATACATTTATACATAGAAAATAGACAGAAGACAAGATCTAAGATCCAAGATTAATAATTAATATTAAGTATAAATTATTGAAACACCATGGCCTCACTCAAGAACATTTAGACATCTCTTCGTTTTAAAACACTTTTCCATTTTTAAATCGACTTGATCATCACCATATATTAAATCTTAAATCTAAGCCAAAGTTTAACAAGTAAAAAAAATCTACAGTCGAGCGAGTCGACTGTCAAAGACCCCGTTCTCCTTCTGTGAAATTTTCCATACACATGTGCAAATTTCAACCAATTTGTCCTGTGAGAGCATTTACAGTGCATCAACAGTGCATTTACAGTGCATTAACAGTGCATTAAAAGTGCATTAACAGTGCATTAAAAATGCATTAACAGTGCATTAACAGTGCATCAGAAGTGCATTAATATTAACATTCACTTAGCATGCACTGTAAATGCACTGTTAACTGGACAGACAGACGGAGATGGTAAATAGAGAGAGTAAGGCGGATAGGCTTGCGTAGAGACCAATTAAAGTAGTTGGCGGGAAACCAAGCTGTGCACGTGTATAAACAAACCTTTCTGTTTGTTTACTTTATGTATTGCAACCTACTGACTATTTCTGTTCGCCTGGTATTTCAGCTCAGATTTAAAAGATCCAGGTGCTTATCAAGGTGCTGATCAAGAATATATATACTTTATATCGTCGGAAAAGATTCCTTCTGCCTGTTACGCACATTTCGCTTCTGACAAGCCTAATAGACCCCTATACTCTTTTTTAGAGCACGGAGTCTAAAAAGGTATAGAAGTTTTTCAACTCGCTTGAATACTTCTTTAACTGCTATTTAAATATTTATAAGCAGCTTGTTGTATACTTCATTAGATATATGCGTTTAATTAATACACAAACCATAAACACACACAGAAACACACAGTTTGGCAACAATTTGTCACTGATGTTGAAGCAGAAATTTTGGACTCTCTGGCGACATTTGAAAAGTTCGAAAATAATATAATTTTCAACGCGATGGCAAACTAACAAGTTCGACTTTGGCGCTAAGGCGAACGCGCACAGCAACAACTTGTGTCGAAAAGCCGAAAACTTTTCGCTTGCACTGTTGCAGCAACGTCGGAGACTTGGACAATCGTCCAACCTCTTCCACACACACACATATTCAGATACTCCCTTATACACATACACACACTGCGAAGTATAAAGAAAGTTTTCTTAGCTTGGCTTGAAAACGCTGCGTTTTTGGCAACGCCAGCAGAAGCAGAAGCAGCCGCATCGACGTTGTCTTTGGGGAAATTAAACATTTTCTATTTGAAAACTTTGCAACGTGCGAATGTGTGCGGGTGTGCGTTTGTCTCCTTCCCCCTTCCCCTTTTCCCTTTCTTCTCTTCTTCCTATCCCTTTCATTCTGCCAGTGTCTGTGTGTTTAAAAGCAACAGTTGCCCGGCTTTGAACTTTTGGTTACATTAGTTTCTGATCCTTTGTTCGCCAACAATTGCGGAAGTCATAATTTTTTCTAATTTTTCTTGACTTTGCTTGACAAATTCAGCAGCAAATTGCTGACAGATTCACAGACGCAAAGGTGTGCACCGTAAACTTTGCAGTTAACTTTGTCCCTACACCCCAATTCCCAGAGTCCAATGGGCATTACTGCCTTCTCCCTCCAGATTTGCACCTTGTTTTATGCAACACTTTCAGTCTTTACTTTTTGTCGGCCTCTGGAGGTAACGATTCCAAATGTCAGGCGGACTCCAGTCCTAGTTGTTGTATACTGAATGTGAGCGGCTGTTGCTGTTGCCACTTTTGCTGTTGCCAGTGCTGCAGCTGCTCCCACAGTTGCTACTGTTGGTGCTGCATTTGGCACTGTCAAGTGCACCCCAAAGTGCATGCAAATACTTTTGGCAACGACTGTTTTATTTTGTTTTGTTTTCTCATTCCCAAAATGCCGATCTCTTGCATGTTCACTTTCCCTTATTCTAGCTCTATTTGCGAAAGCTTAGTAATTTTTAAAATTTGCAGCATTTATAATCTGATTTGTCACTTCTAAAAATTATATTAAAATAATTTATTTTTCTAGTTTTAACTTTAACCATTGATTGTAGAAATTGGTTTGTTTTTTCTTTTTTTTTAATGTGTATTAGACCGCACTACCTATTTTCATATGACAAATGGATAATACTTCAGTAGTAACACACTCTGAATATATCTAGTCTGCATGAACTAATTCTAACTTCCAGATATTACATGGCTCTCCGTCGCTCTAGACACTAAACTTTCATCAATATGCGTAGTGTAAAGTCAACACAAAGTTGACATATTGTCGATGTCACGGCGATTGCAACACGAATTTGGAAAAGCTAAAAACATAACGAAAAAAAAAATATGGTTATGATAAAAGTAAAGTGGAAAATGTACATAGCACTGGGAAATTCTACAGTCATGTCCAGGGTGAAGAGTAAATGGAAATTAATTCGAAACATTGATAACGTTCAATGCGAGTTTAAAAGTTTTCCTTTTTTTTTGTCGTCCATTGTCCATGGATATTATCAAATAATTCGGAAGTAATCTGTTTTAATCTGTACATATTTGCCAATATTTGAAATGGAAAAATCGTTGGCCAAATGTTTGTCACAGGTTGACTGTTCGCCATTTTACTAACCATTGTGGAGCATTAAATCTGAAAAAACATATTTGAGTCAACGTATGTCTGTGTGTATGTGCGTTCAATGAAATGGCCATTTTTAGTGCTGATGAAGCTGTCTAAAAATATATGCATTACACACTATTTCAAAAAGAAATATGCAACTGATTAAATGCACTCAAAGCGGCTTAGTGTAATAGAAAAATCTATGCGAAAAATTCCCGGCGCGGTGGCTTAAATTACGCTGTTAAGTTTGGCCATGAATTATGCAGGTGAATAGCTTTTGAAATTCCAAATAGTAGTCAACAAATACCTAACAAACATGTGAAATTGATGTCATAATTTAAACTATCTTTTTTTTTTGACCTCGCACTCTAAAAAATAGTACAAAAAAAAATTGTGCACGTAAATAGCTATTGAAAATCCAATAAGCAGTCAACAAATACCTAACAAATAAATGAAATTGATGTCATAATTAAAACCATCTTATTTTTTTTACCTCGAACTCTACAAAATAATAGAGGGGTCTATAAGGATTGTCAGAAGACAAATGTGCGTAATAGGAAGATGAAGGCGTTTCCGTTTGTCCCATAGAGTATTTATATTCTTAATCAGCATAAACAGCCGAGTCGATATAACAATGTTCGTTTGTCTGTCTGTCCTTATAAACATGTGGATATTCTAGACTATAGCAGCTAGCGCCATTAAATTTGGAAAAAAAGTACATTAATATGTTAGGCAGATAAAGTATATTTCAAATTATTCACACGCCGCCTACCATCCCTAAAAATTGTAAAAGGCTATGTTTACCTCACTAAAAAACTATTTTTACATCACCATTAGTTGGATACGTCTAATGCTATCAGACCCAAATTAGCACAGTATGTGTATGGTACCATTATAACTCTCCTCACCAATTTTAATCCGAATCGGACAATTATAGCCTATAGCTCCCATAGCACAAATCGTTCCAAAATAGTGCTTTTGAATAAAGACATGTAGTATTATATATATTCGCTCAGCGATTTCAACCAAACTGACATATAACAAGTATAAGGAAATTCTAACTATCCTAACCAAGTTTAAATTTGGTCGGACAACTATATCCTATAGCTCCCATAGGAAAAGTCGGTCAAAACTGACTTATTTGTCTGGTAAATTAATGAGTCCGGAATCTATTACAGTCGGTAAGCTCGATTGCACCCTTTTTTACTTGCTTGTTTATTCCAGCGAGCCCAAAGACAATTCACTTCAACCAATATTTTTATTGAAATTTTATAAAAAGCTTGTTCTGTGTTAAATGTTTTCTGCTGCATGACACGCCCTTAAGTCCGTGCCATTATCAGCTAAAACAAATGTGTTTTCCTTGGCTGCTGTCCCGTTGAGTGTGGTCAGTTCAGCCTCCAGCTGCAAATGCAATGCAAATGTGTCCACTGCATTATTCATCTTGGCCCCAACGTTGGCTTTTTGGCAGCTGGCTCGATTCAAAGATGGCCCGAAGCTCTGTACTTAAGTTAATTAAAGTGTGTGTTTCTTTTTCATACAGCAAGCTCGAAAATGTCAAGCCAAAGCCAAAGGCAAAGACAAAACACAGCAGCTGCCTGGCTAAAATATAACGCGGTAAATTCAGCATCATTTATAAGAACTGAGAGCTTCCATTCATTTGTGTGCAACCGCGGCAGGTAATGAAGTTGCAGCTGCAGCAGCGTGACAGCTTACCACATATGAATCTGGTAACGGGCAACTGTTAACTGATAGCTGGTTACTACTGGCTGTAGCTTAAAATGGGACATGGATTGTCTAAGTTGGTCAACGCTTTTAGCACAAATTGAAAAGTGTGTGTTATTTTTGTGTGTTTTTGTCAAGTCTTCATTGGCCATTTGTGCAGCTTCTTGGTCCAAAGACAAATATGGACAGTTAGCCGGCTGACACAGCTGGCAGCAAGACATCGACACAAAGCCGTTTTGGCCATTTATCAGTTCTATGTATGTTATTGGCCGAAAAAAGGCGAACAACGAAAAAGAAAACAAAGCAGAACGAAGCGAAGCGAAGCAAGCAAAGGCAGAAAGCCAGAAACGAGAACAAATGCAATAAAATGCAATGTTTCTATTACGACGATTTACGTTCTGCACACACACACACACACACACACACACATTCAGTGTGTTGCAGTCGTCATTCCCAGCTCTAATTCAACTCCCTACACTGACAAAAAAATCTATATATATATTGAATTTTAGGTCAAAAAAAAAAAAATAAAATTTTTATTAAATGTTACATTTCATTTTTAGTTTTTGTATACATACTCATAATTTAAATAGAATTTTAATGTACTGTTTTTATACAAAATCTTTATACTTGTTGGTTCCTTATACTTTTAATAAATCAATAAAATAATTGAAAATTTTCTTGTGATTTTGATAATGATGTTGAATTGCAATGCCAATACAATTGGAATGATCTTTTAAATAAAATACTTTGAATAACTGTTTCATACATAATTAATCAATAATCGAAAAAAATTAATTATTATAGAAAACTTTGTAGTTTATTGTGACATATTTAATTATATTGTTAACAAAACTGGTTTAGATTTGTATAACACTTTCATGAAACTGCAATCAATTGTATCTAAAACTTTGTTTAATATTTGACGATTAATATATGTGATATTTAATTATTTCTTACACAATGCTTCTTACATTATTTTATATAGCTATGTACCACTGCACTTTGTCCTACTTATTTTTATCAGTGTATATGGATTTCGCGTGCTGAAACATTTTTATTACTTCGGGAAGCGAACAAATTTTTGAACGCCCAACGAAATGTTAGCAAAGTTTCACGGGTTGTTGTCCCAGCTATGACTCTTACACTTTGTCGTTGTTTTTGGCAGCTGTTGTTGTTGTTTTTGTTTTTGTTTGTTAAACAGAGCAACTTAAGATGAGCAGCCCTGTTGTTGTTGCTGTTGTTATTGTTGTAGTTGTTCATTTATTTCTTTTTGGAGATTTTAATTGCTGTTAAACTTGGTGTTGCCAATCCAACAACAACAACAGCAACAACAAAGGCAACTACTTTAATGACAGCAATTACAACAAATGTAACTAGGTGGATATTCTGACTAGTAGCAAACCGACTGAAATAGTTCGCGTACTTATTCTGAAATAATTAATTTAAGTGCTTATTAAATAAAAAACTTATAAAAACAACAGGGAAGATAAAAAAGTGAGTTTAAGATACATGAATTCAGTGAAGATATGTATATCAATAAACACAACATACTTATATGTTTAATCGATTGACCTTATATGATACAGCCCGAATGAATTGCTTCCGACGAAGCTGATTGACCCCTCAACCCTTTCAATATACAGGGTCTAAAAACAACAACAAGGAGTGTACATGCCATATATTTGATTTAACTTGTTGGCGCTAAAACTTTGAGCAATAATTTGTTGCAGCGGGCAAATAAATTTGCTTCGCCCTTTAAAAACTATTGTGGGAATTTAGAGATTTGTGGCATCCACATGTACACACTGTTACAACCATAAAGTTACACACGAACACAAACTTACAATATGCTTCGATTTATCATATTGCACATATTGGAGATATATTGAAATATTTAAACAAGAACTCACTATTATAAATAGCTGAATAAATAAATGATTAATTGAAGTAAAAGTAAATGAATTAACATATAATTCGAATGTAATCCGTAAGAACAACTCTAATTCCAGACAAAAGACATATTAACTGCTACGTTTAACAATTTTGAAGTTGCTTGTTAATAAGTTTGTGTATGAAGGGAAAAATTAACAATATTATTTTAAGTTCGTGTAATTTTAAAGGCAGAAATTAACTGTATATAAATTTAAATAAAATGTATGGTTCATTTTGATGATTTTGGTTAAATTGAACATTGTACTTATTTTTAAAAATAAGCTGCTTTCAGCTTAGGGTTTTTAATAGGAGATTACACTGTTACTATTGGAGTTATCCAATTAAGTAGATTTAATTTTTATGTAGTTTATTCTGGTATTGTAAATTGATATTATTTTAACACAATTTCCATTCCCAATTATGCTTAATGGCGTTTTAATACTGGCACTATATATTTAATTGAATTTGTTATGCAAAACGATTTTGTTGTACTCTTCTCTTATGGCAATCGTTTGTATATTTCGCTAATTTTCGCACAACAATTAAAATTTGGATCATATTAAAACGTACGCTCACAAATAAAAGGAAACCGAAGTGTCACACGCGGCGTATTCGTAATGTGAGCAGAGCATTTAAATTAGGATTAGTTGACTGTATGTGTGTGTGTGTGTGTGTGTGTAAATCGAAGCATATGCAAAATGTTAATGCAGAACACATAGCCACTGACCGAAATAAAGGAAATGGAAATTTGTGCACCCGCTATTTAACCAGTTGGCGATTTTCTTTACGCTGCGAGCATATTGATTTCGGCCAGAGTAACATAAATTAATTCCCAAACAAGTTTAACGACATTTGTTAGCAAGCATCAGGCCGTTGACCATCGCCAGTTGACCAACGACCATTGACCGTTGACCATTTGTTTGCCAGCTGGACCGCTCTGTTCGTCCGCGTCCGCATCCGCTCCAGCTGCATCCCTCCATCTCCCCCTTAGCGCCACCGCCGCCTGGTCCACAGACACGTCATCGGCTAGCATGCATTTTAAAATTATATTATTTTGAATGGCTTTTTAGAAAATAATAATTACATATGACAGCGCAATGTGCGTGTGTGTCCGCGTGTGAGAGGGTGTGCATACGTACGTGGCATTTAATTTTTATATTATGCAACTGTCCCTAGCACTACGTTGTCCAAATGGCTTTAACGGACATTTAAATGTAGCAGTCTGTTAAATTGCAAAACGAAAATTAAAGTTCACATTTTGAACACATAAACATATTTAAAACATCATAATTTAGACAATCATATATGTATGTGCTATATGGAGGTATGTGTTTGTATGTCTATAAGTGAACTGAATGATTTTTAATTAATAAACAAATTGTAAAGAGCCAAATAGTATAAGGCTTAGAAAAATGCAGCAAACTTTTTACTAAATGTTTGTACATAACTGAATTTTATTAATGTTTTTTTTAATTTTTTATACAATTCTTTTGACTGTGGATTCATATTTATAAGTAACTCTTATGCTTATACTTATAATTTATGTACATATCATTTTAAATAGCATTTTTAGTAAGTTTGGTACTAAAATTCCGTCTAGCATTTAAAGTCACTGGACACGACTAACATTGGTTGGACAGGCTGCAGCTGTGTCCTTTTCGGCAATCTTTTCTATGCCCATATCACATTGTTGTTCTGCTTCAATTTTTCCCTTTTTGTTCCCGGGGTGCAATAGAGTTGTCCAGAATTGTAACAGCCATATAGAAGCATTTTGATTTAGAAGTTTCGACATAACAAAATTTATATATTTAAAACAGATCGAGTTGTGCTAGATTCTAGCAGCCAGAAATAAGCTACTAACAGTCAGTTCTTGTTTGTCAGTAAGTCAACTGCACAGGGTATAAAACAGTTGGTTATGCTTTACTGTACTTTCTGTTACAGTTTTGCTTTTTTCAGGTTGGTTTTAGTCCCCATACGCAGGCCACCAAATGTCTGTGTCCGTCCCTGGACTTTGTCTGTTTATTCCCACTACTTTCGGCCATTATTAATTGCTAACGTGCGCTGATTTCTTTGCTATACTGTTTTACGCTTCTTCCTTTCTCTCTTCCTCTTTCTGTTTCTCATTCTCTGTCTCTATTTTCCGTGTCTGCTTCTGTTGTTATATGTTGTTCTTTGCCTTTGGCGTTGCCTTTTGCCAATGGGCTGTTCGTTGTCTTGTCCATTTGGCTCAGCAGTGACATTCATGCACCGGAGAGCAATTGGAGTAGGAGACGCAAGAAGCAGAAGAGCTAAAAGTAGAGTGGGAGAGATGGAGACAAAGGGAAAGAAGAGAGTGTCCCAACACGGCAATAAATCAATGTGAAGTTTTATTTTGCAGTCAATGTATTCGTGGCGGCAGCTTTTTTAAGTCCAACGTTGGTAATTTAATGCAATCGAGAAAAGGGTATACCAGGCTTCCCCAATACCCGTAAAAAAACACACAGTGGAATACATTAAAGACATTTCAGTGTTAAGGCTTATGACAGATGTCTCGAAGTCGTTTATACTTGGAGTTTTATTCCTAAGCAGATTCAGCTTTTAATACAGCTCTTTAGTATGCTTATAAAAAATGTTTAGCTTAATTAAGCTTACTTAATCATTTAAAGTAAGTAACGAACCGTCCTTCGACATTGAAAAATGTAATAAAATCAGAGAACTTTAACAACAAGCGCAATCAGATCTCAAAAATATTGCGAATTGTTGCAGAATTTAAAACAATGCGATAATTGTTTAACCTTAACTATCATATTTAAATTCATATGTTAATTTAAGCAGCTGTATCCAAATTTCACAGCCGATTCAACTTTACAATTTCCGTGAATGCATTATTCCTTTTGAAGTGAATTCCAACGGCGAATCGGATGTCAAAGTAGAAAAGCAAATCTGAATATTCAGAGCGACTCACACAAATACATATATGAAATACTGAAATATATGAATACATAGGTATATATTTAATGCGATAAGAAACGTTATCACATTTTGTATATGTTGTTGCAGGGGCCAAACAGGGACAAACGCAACGGAATGCAACAAGCTGTGAGAATTGTTATTGAAAACACAGGCCGACAGCAATCCCACAGGCAGTACAAACAATGCAACTGCAACTGCAACAGTAACAACAACCATTGCAACAACAATAACAACTTCAACTGAAACTGCAACTGCAACTGCAACTGCAACTTAGTTACTTACAGTGGTTTTAACGTCGACAAGGAAAAAGCTTTCGAGCCAAGGCCAACAATGGCCAATCTCCGAATATATTGAGAAAAAAATACTGCCGGATGCATACACTGGCCACCAGTGTTGCCCATATAGCTAAATTTAAACAGTGACTAGTAATATATATGGCTAGAAATGAGCTAAAAATTAAAGCTATAAATGGCCGTAAAATAATTTAAAAATCCAAAGAAAAAGCTATGCCAAATGCATCACTAATTTTGGCTAAAGTTAGTTTTATTTTTTAATCATTTAATAAACTTGTAAATATTTAAACGAAAACATATTTCGAAGTACTCGAATCAATCGGATTTCCTAGCCTATTTTATTGTGGCAACACTGCTTGCCACACTCACAGCGCGCAGCGACTGTTTTCCTGCAATAAATCTGGTGTTGCAACAGTGGAAAAGTAGAGAGGCGGCGGTGACTGGGCGTGGCTGCTTACAAGTTGCCATGACATTGTCATGCATATGAAGTGCCTCACACACAAACTCGCAAAACACAATACAAATAGTATATGTGTGTGTGTGTGTGTGTGTGTACGCACACTCGCAAACTCGTACTCAGTTTTAATTGCTGTTGGCTGTTGGCAGTTGGCCTGTTGCCTTGGCTTGTTTACAAGCTGCGCCAATTTCGCGCTGCTATTAAATTGTATTTAATATTTGCAATATCCCAAGCGAGGCTCGAGCCCAAAAGCCAAATTGGTTGCACAATTTAAGCGCCAAACGTTGTAGTTGTAGTTGTTCTTTACTTACTCATTTTAGTTTAATTTCTATTTAAATTCATGTCGTCTAAAACTTTACCCAGTAACGGGTATATTTTACGGCCATGTCAACCAAACGCCAAAAGCTAACGCCAACACTCAGCGCTTAATTACCCAAGCTTATCAAAACATCTACGAGGCGATGACGCTGATGACAACGCGGGTTAAGGGCTAGGGGTTAAGGAAGCAGCGTGAAGGGTGAGAGGCTAAGGGTTAAGGATGACAGCAGGTCGGTGCGTGGGTGGCAACGGCACTCTGTAAGTTTCCTTAATGAATTATTTAATCTGCGCTGCATCTTTGCGCAGCAAACAAAATTTTGTGTTGTTAACCAACATTTTTTGTGCTCGACTTGTCAACCCTATCAGCGGAGTTATGCATAACTAATGCATAAGCACATCAACTATTTTATACACTATAGTGGAAGCAAAAACAATCATTTCGTTTCTTTCTATTTTCATCGTACTCTTATATGTATATTTTCACACCCCTCTTTTTATATTGGCTATATATTCACTGGAAATAACTGTTTTTAAACTATTTTCTTATATTTATTTATTTCATTTATTTACAACGTTAACGTAAGATATATTGGGGAGTGTAAACTTTTTTTTATAAATATAAAAAAAATGTGTAAATTTAAAATTCAAAGGGTATCCCATGGAGTCAACATTAATGCATCCCGTACTATGTCTACTTGCGATGCACGAAGAAAATAGTGTAAAGTGATTTAATAATTACCAATTTCGATCAAGATTATATATACAATATACAGTACACAATACTTATTTCGATATGAAATATTCATCGGTCTTAAACTTTCTTTTGGTAGTAATTTAAGTGAAACTTTCAACAGCTTTTAACTTTTTATGTGTAGACATTTTGAAAAGCTTTCTTATGGATGAACCATAGGGAATATGTTATCAACATAAAGGAAAAATTATAAAGCTGACTTTTAATTTAATTAAATGAATTTATAATAAACTTTTATTTAGTAAAAATTAAACTCGCTGCTCATAAGTTAGAATTTCTTGCATTTTATTACATCTTGCTAAGTTATTGGCAAACACAATGGAAAAGTACATAAGTACTTCTTGTGTAGAGTACTGAAAAGCAACAAAAACTTTAAAGCTAATGCAAATAGGCCACAGAGCTGGCCAGGCTAATAAGTTAAACGACACCGTGACACAGTTACCAAGGAAAATATTAATGCTAAGACGGCGTGCTGCCCGAAAGGCTCAACCCGAAAACTCAACCCACAAACTCAACCCGAAGCCCGACACCCGAATCCCGCAAATCCACAAGAGTCAGGAGAGTAGAAGACAGACACTGGAGTCAAGATGTAAGAGGAGGGCTCTTGGGGGCTGTACACGGTTGGGTGAGCGTATTTGTTCACCTATTTACCACGCAATGAAGTTGAAAATAACTGTGAAATGAAGATGAAGTGCTTCAGTCAACTGTTGGCAGTAGCAGCCCAAGTTGGCCTAGACAACCCGACGCCTAAATGGAATGTAAATATTTGAGCAGCGTCAAGAAGCGCGTTACGTTTACGGCCACGTCGAAGATACGTACGGGTGTGTGTGTGTGTGAGAGTTTGCGAGTGTGACTGTCTATGTCTATATGGTGGCATTATGTTGACTTTAGCACACTCGACTGACAGTCAGCCGAAAAGGCCTTAAGCGCCAAAACAATGGCCAAGACTAAAGACTCGAGACTGACTACGTGCTGTGGCCGCTGGTGTTGAAAATTAAAGGCAATTAAAAGGCTAAAATGAGTATGTGTGTTTGTGTGGCCAAAAGTCTGGCTTATTAGCCAAAACAGAAGCTTAAAAGCAGTCTACACTTACAAGCAGTATGTGCAATTTGTGGCATAAATCAAGACGAACTGCTTAAAGTGCTGCCAACTCTGCTGAGTGTACATCACGACTGAGTATGTGTGTGTGTGTACGTATATGTGTCAATGTTGTCGATTTAGCTCGTTATAGGCTAAATTTCACTATGGCTAAAATATATTTAAATGAGACAATAAATGTCAAATGTCATTAATTATTTAGCCCTTAATTTTCAAGTCTTAAATTAATTATATTTAAAATTATTCTGGCTTTTTCTCTGCATTTTGAAGTCTTTCAACCCGACAACACTCATGAAATAGCAAAGGAGAGTAGTTTGAGAAGCTAACTGCTTGAGTGCATGAAAACTAAATGCTTAAATTAAATAAAATTTGTAGCAAATGAAATTTTTTGGAAAATTCAAGCTATAAATTGTCTGATTTCGGCAAACTACAAATATTTAGAGAAAATGATTGGAATATTTGTAATTATATTTAAGGAATGCCCACAACAAACATTGCAGTCGGTTAGTAGTTTAAATGAATAGCAAATAGTTAAATCAAAGTAAAATATTTATTGTATGTAGATTATATGTTGAACTGTCAGTCTGTCTGCCCTGCTAAATGAATATTTACACACAAATCTAAGCACAATGGCAGCCTAAAAGCATGCAACAGTTTAGTGCACAGACAAGAAAGAGACTTTAATCTGTGCATGCAACCGCAAACGTTGCACGTGCAGTTAACTACACTTAACGGCAATTGTTTTATGACTGGCAAAACAATCAACTAAAAAATCACAGAGAAGCACCAAACAAAAGGCAAGAACAAACATGATTTATTCACCGTGAATAAGAGAGAGAAAAACACAGCAAAAAATAGAAATAGAAGAGTAAAAAACTTTTCAGCACAAACAAAAATTTGCTAAAGTTGCGCTTTCTTATAACTCCCTCTGCCTCCAACTCTTCGCCTCTGTTTCATCTTGCAACTCCGAGTTTATCTTGCGGCAGCTTGCACCTGGACAAGAAACAGGCTCGACCCCAGTTGCCACAGCTGCACTACACTGATAGAACGAAAAATATGTTTATAAAGTAACTGTTATCACTTTTTCTAAAAGTTTTTCATTAAAGCTAATTCCATACACATTCATTATAAATGCTTTTGATTAGTTGAGCGTACTTAATTGATTACAAAATATTTACAAAGCGTATAAAAATAGTTTCCATTCACTTCGAAAAGAAGTTTGTTTTGCTAAAGTTTGATTTCGATATTAACTAGACATAAGGACAGTTCGATCACAAGCGAGTCTCACTTCTAGTAACATATAAATCTCTTCAAAAATCCCTGACATTTTCCAGTGCAGCTACTGCTGCGGTCACGCTTTTCTAAGCGCTTTCCTTATCAGCCGAGTGCAAAAAGGCGACGTGACCGCACTAGAGCCGCTTTTCAGATAGCACTAAAAGATTCGCTGGCTGCGGAGGTTTTGGCCACTTTGGCTTTTGTTTCTGGCCGCTTTTTGAGTCTTTTGTATTTATGCGAATGCGAAGACGACGGCGTCGGGGATTGTGACCGCCTCTAATGGGCATGACTGACGACCAAACCGAGCCTTTAAGTTGAAATCCTTGAGCCGCACTTGCTGCACTCGCAATTAATAACCCTCAATGCAGCGCCAGCCGCACATTTGCATAATTAAAAGACTTCTCTGCGTAGTAGAAAATGTCTTTAAGATTTAAGTTGCAAGGTTGTATGGCTTGCACGAATATTGAGTTGGAGGCCTCACATAGCTGCTCGTAAAAGTGGGTTTAATTTCATGCAACTTGAAAGTGGCAATAAACGTGGCAAGGTATGCCAAAGATGCCAGCACGCTGCCACATTGCTGCAGTTACAGCGATGTCCTGGCAACGTCTTTTTCTCACTCTTTCTTACCAGGATAATAAAGCAACTCGCAGTCACAATCGCATTCACACTCGCATTTGGATTCTGAGCCAGAGTTGGATTGACGTTCACCTGCGTCGTGTTGGCATGCCAGCAACAGTTTGCCGATATTTGCCTTTAAACAACACTGCAAGTCTTTCAATTTGCCTGGACGCGGATAATGGCTTAGAAGCGTTTCAATGGAGCCAGTATCAATGGCAAATAAAATAATAAAAAAAAAGTGCCAAGTGCCGGCGCATAGCTAAAATAAATACTCAGCTAAAGACAAAATCAAGCAGCAGCAAAAAAAGCATAAAAGCAACAAAGGAAAAGAGTCAAAAAATGGATACAACTAGCTGCGATTCCAATGACAATCCCTTGGCCAGCTGTCGAGTCAGTCGAGGCAGCTCAATTGCAGGACAATCAGCACAATTGATTTCCCCAAAGTGCCTGCAAGTTGGCTGTGCCCTCCCTCGTCGCCGGCACCCAGCATTAAAAGGATTTAATGCCATTTAAGCCAAACAATGTGAAGACAGCTCGCAGCTCGCAGTTCGCCGCTCGCGTAGAGCAACCGTCAAAAAGTCCCCCACCACTCACTCCGCCACCACTTTCCCCTTGATTCCCCTGGCCAATGCGCATTTCTGCTAGCTTCTCCACAAAAAGTTTATCAATAAAATAACTTGTCGACGACAAGGACAACGAGCAGGAGTGCAAGTTCAACTCCTTGGCAGTCAAGTCGAAAATTGCAGCAAGTTTTTGTCAGGCAGCTCAACTCAACTCAGCTCTGACTCTGACTCTGACTGAGTCCTCCACGACGGCTTGTCACTGTGCACACACTCACACTCACACCCACACACACACACATAGATGCTGACTGTGAGCACGCAAAGGACATCGAGTGGTGCAATCTTGAGGCTGTGCCAAGGAACTTCAATTGCACTTATAGTTTCTCTGGCACGGTACAAAGAGTTATTACATACCTACTCACAAACAATCCAGGCATATGTGACGTATACGCAGCGTATGCTCGCTTCCGCCAAACCCCCAAATAAGGTTGACTTAAAGCAACTTTTGGTCTATGAATTAGTTCGCTGGTTAAACAACAAATTTTCAGACGAATCAACAGCTACATCTCAGTGGGTCAAAATGAAGTCTCAAACAATCAGAAACCTGATGCAATCAAGAATAAAAGTCCTAATAAAAGATACTTAGAGTGACACAGTAGATTTAATTAAGTTTGTTTTAAATATTTATTAATTCAAAGTTTTTGTGATGTCAATTATCTATTTATTTATTAATCATTCAACATAACCGTAGCATGAAAACTATATATTGAAAGCATAGAATTTTAATTTCCCATTAATATTTCAATTCATTTAATTTTAAAAGTAAATTTCCATTGAACTGAACTGCATGCCAAAGGCGGTTTAAGTGAGTTTCTTTACTTCTGTAGCCGTTAACTCCTTAATGTTTCATTTTTATCCTTTTTAAATTCACTTAAGTCGCTTTATATATAAAAAAAGCATATCATTTTAATTTCCCATTAATATTTCAATTCATTTACTATTCAAAGTTAATTTAAATTGAACTGTCTTCACTTCATTCAGCTGAACTGCGTGCCTATGGCGGTTTAAGTAAGTTTTTTCTACTTCTGTTGTCTTTAACTTCTTTATTTTTCATTTTTTCTGCTCTAAATTCACTTAAGTCTACCTCACAATTTCTTCTGTTTCTTTCACACTTTGCTCTCAATTCTCACAACTGTTTCGATGCAAGTGCGTCAAGTATTTTCCTATTGCTAGTCACTACCCAATAACCAAATAACCAGTTTGTCTATTGTCCACACACCCGTCTTCCCCCGTCACCTATTTCAACCCTTCAATTGATGACGTATAAATACCCTGCATAGCAGGCATTGCATATAGATTTACAGGGCTGTCTACAAATTAGCTACATCTGATAACAGAATATGTGTAAGTCGAGTTGATGGTTGTTAAGCGCTTTTTTACCTATCGGCTCAAGCATTTGTCTCACATTCAATTATTGTGTTTCATTTTCTGAGGCGCCACCCAAAATTTCACTCAAGGCACAACTCAATGGATATTGCTGCTGTTGTCGTAGTTGCAGTTGTTGCTGTTGCTGTTGCTGTTGCTGGCACCCAAAGCCAAATGGCAAAGTGGTAAACAATGTCCAATGCTTTGCACAGTGTGCCAAAATTAAAACAATAAACGGAGTCTGCCAGACTTCAAATAGCAATAGCCACATGGCATCGTCAAGGCTGCCAAAACATTTGAATACCTCAATTTTAGACACAAACACACACACACACACACACACACACATAAGAACACTCCGACACACAGACAACTGTACAGTAAGAAAATGCGTTGCATGCAACATGAGGCACAACTGCTGTTGCCGGTCAACTGGCATTTTACCTTTTAAGCAGCTCTCATGCATGAAATTGGAAGAGTAGCAATTGATTGAAAATTTGCCGAGAGCTGCCATCAAAATCCAACAAAAACAGCAACAACAACAACAACAAAAACAACAACAGCAGAAACACAGAGCAAAGCAGACGGAAAATAAAGATGGAAATTGCGGTTCACATGATATTTTTTGACGTAATTTCAAATTTGCAAGTAAATTTCACTAAGGCAGAGTCCTCGAATGTAAATTGATAACGCAGCATTATTACGCATACGACGCTTGGTCCAATACACAGATACATAGAAGCTAATGCACGGACAAAAATAGGTCATGCTAAAAATAGAAACGTGTATTTTAAAATTAAGACTAATTTAAAACAACCTTAAACCCGAAATGCGTATCTTAAAAACATGATTGTTATGTTGAACAAATTTTAAATTTAGTGAGTTTTAATATCGTATTGAATTAGGTTTATTAAAGTATTTTCTAAAATTAAACAGAAATAAATTTTATCATCATTCGTCATCACGGTAACTACAAATTGAAAACTTAACCTTCGATCTTATTAACATTTATTTTATTTATTTGCACTTTCCTACCGATTTAACCTATTGAAACTACATGACACAGGTCCGATAAAATTTAAGTGTAAATATAGTAAAAGCTCCCTTGGCCGGACTGTCACGGTTCCAATATTTTTGTCCGTCCAAGGGAGCTGTCCGTTTAAGAGAACGGATTTTGTATGAAAATCATGCTCAAAACTATAAAATTCTTCCGGCTAAGGGAACTGTCCGCGAGTAGAGCTTTCACTGTATATACTATTGTGACAAAGAAGTAATGCAAGTGTGTGATTATGCCAGCTCAATTAGCCTATGGGAGGTGTATGATGTGGATGTGTTGGATATGGATGCACTCAATCATTATGTACTAATAATGTGTGAGTTATTCTACATTTGGTCTTCTGAGATCTACGTGTTCATATGGGGAAACGGACGTACATTTGAATGGTCAGCCTAACCTCCTACTTCTGACTAACCTTATGGAACCCTGGACACTTTAGAGTACAGGAGTGTAAAAACAACTGTTTTTCTGACTCATTTTCCGACTGGCAAATATAAATTTGTTTTAAGATCTTGCTTTCAATAACTTTTTTGTCAGTGTATATGCACACTCACATATGTAAGCACAATGACTATAGACCAGCCCACTTTTTAAAAAGGGGTAAGGTCGGGGAACTAATGCCTTCAAATCCGGCAGCCAAACATTAGAGTAAAGCGCAATTCTGGCGAATGAAAGCAGCGCGCATTTTGGCGCATTTCACATTTAACTTTTCAGGATTATTTAGAATTTATGCATAAACAAGCAAAAGGACGTTACCCGAAGTCATTTGTTTAAGTCAGCGTATACTCAGCTCACATGGCAAGGCAATTTGCCCCTCACCTCCCGCCATGTGCTACTACTTGCCACGCCCACCAGCTGGTAGTATAAGCAACAGCCAGAAAGCCATTTATAGCCATCACAATGCTACAACGACTCTGACAGTCAGTCATTCCCTCATTCAGTCAGTCCGTCAGCCACTCTGTCTGTCTGTCTATCTATCCCTCCGTCCCTTTGTCCCTCTGTCTGTCTATCTGTCAGTTAGTAAAGCAGCTTGTCTGCCATTTTATTGCTACTAGTAAAACAATTTCACAGCGCCACTTACGATTGCTGCAAATTGGCGACACATCGCCATTTTTGGCCAACATCCGCTTCGCATTTGGCCAAAAGTGGCTCAGTCACAGTGGCAGTGGCAGTCGCCGTCTGCTAACAAAGCAAATTAGGCGAATGCCTACAAAGTGCAACTGGAGACTGTCGTGAAAGACAATGTCAAGTCTAACAAGGCCCTGAAGCCTTCCACTTGGCCAGCACAATGTCAAGGAAGCTTCTCACTACCCCATCATCCTTCACCCCCTGCGGCACAACGACCCTGCAGGTGAATCCATTAGCATGCAACCTTCTCTGCATTCCTAGGATGCTAAGCTATTCACTGTACATAGTCCTACGAGCCACTTGAGTCCAGTGAATGTGCCAGTTGCAAACAATGTGGATTTTAGTTGATTGTGACACTAAACTGGTGCAACTCATACAAGTTACACTTACTTAAGGGGCGTGGCACAAGTTCGATATATACTTAACCTGCGTATATTACTAACGGACTTTCATTCCAAATTTGGTGGCTCTAGCTCATATAGTGTCTGAGATCTAAGTGTTCATGCAGACGGACGGACAAACGGATGTTGATGCTGTTCAAGAATATATATACTTCCTGCTTCCTGCCTTCCTGCTGCCTTTAACGCTCATTTCGTTTCTGAAAAACTTGATAGACCCCTCTACTCTTTTTAAGAGTACAGGGTTTTATATTAACTTAAATTAAGTGTTTTAAATTGACTTAAAAGTAAACTTTGAAATTGTTTCTAGTAGTATATGTATCTTTTTTAAAACTGTCACTCGGATTCTGTTGGACCGTTTGTTACAATACTTTCTAAATTTAGTATCTTGTATTGATCTTATCAAAATTTGATTCGGTTGACTTTTTCTGGGGTATTCGCAATCCATCCATCATTCTTATCTTTTTTTCCAAATAAATAAAAAATGTAATTATCAAAGTATTTTTAATACTTTCAGTTACAATAAATTATTATACTTATAATTATACTTCTACACATAACTTTATTATTTGGTTAACTTTCTCTACTGCTCTTAGTTTTAGTTAATATATAAATAAACACATTACAATTTGAAAACTATTGAAATTAATTTTATCGTATAAAAAAAGAGTTATTAATAATTATAAATGAAGATTGAAATTTAATTTCTTATAAATGTTTGAAACGTATTCAAAATATTTTAAGGATTTTACTTAACGCTACACTAGCAAGTATATATGACACATTTTTCATATTTTTTTTCAAATTTAAATCCCTTCAAAGAATTTCAGTCTGAAACAGTCTAATATAACAACTACGCTGCCAAGTTTAATGCATCTAAACATGTCGAGTTGCCAACAGTTAGCAACATGTTGAAATGTCCATGCAACAGCTGCATTCGCATGTGCAACCACAAATTTTAATGTTTTGATAGTTAGTTTTGACAAATTTGTCTAAAGTTGATCACTTATTGATGATAACGACTACAATTTATGGCCTGGCAATCGAATTTTGGCGAATAACTGATTATGAGGTTGGTAACTAAATTTATTTTGGGGCCGATGTGTTAATTCTAAATGGAAGTCGGTTAATGAGAATGCCACCACATATTTTATAACATGGTGCCCTACCCTGTGCACAGCAATATCGAGTAAATCGGGTATAATATAGTCAAGAGAATGTTGTTAGAAAATAGTATAGTGAGCAGTACTATATCCGTAGCAACTGCAGGGTATCTAAAAGTCAGGCAGCTTTGCTCGCACAACTTTTATTGAAAATCGTTGGGGCTATTGTTGCTATTGCCATTGGGCTGCAGTTTCGATTGCAGCTTTGTAACGGCAACTGTATTTGGCTTACAGTTTTTTGAGGTTTACAGTTTTAGCCAGAGTTGCCATAAAGCCTGATTTTATTGTGTTTGCTCTGTTGCGCTCTCTAAACGTGCCAAAAAACGCAATATAAAAAAAAAATCTGTCCGAAAAACCCAAAACAAAACGAGAGATTAAAAACTTTTCCCATTACGTAAAAATTAACAACTTTGTTGTTGTAGCTGTTGTGGAACGGTCTAGAGAAATAGTTGCGCTGAGTGCAGTCGCTTCAAAACTCTCCCAAATTAAGCACTCGCTGCAATGTGTGCCACACGGCACTTGCAACGGGGGCAAGTGCAGCAACTACAATTGCCAGCCAAGGCCCATTTAACAAACGCCTCTAAGTCTCTTATTTAAAGGTTCACCTTTAAGTGAGTCACAACAAGTAAAGCCCTTAAATAAATTCCACTTAAACAGCAAAAAGAAACCAATTCTCATAAATTGTTTATTTTAATTCAAGCACAAATTCTTTGAACTCTGTAATTAAATTATATATTTGCGCTAGATGTTAATGCTAATCGTGTATATATATTATATATACCTTGTGGGGCTTGTAACGACACCGAAAGCCCCATACTATACCAACTAAGCACATAAAAAGTTTAAAAATAATTTAAAGTAATTAACACTAATTATCTGTTATCTCTCACATAAGACCAATCTGCCAATCGTGGTTTGTGGCAAGTAGTAAACATGTCAATAGACTGTTGCAGCACACACACACAACTGCACGCATACATTTATATACATATATATGCAAGCGTTCGTGCTTGTCGGTGTGTCTGTGTTTCTGACCAACCACATAACTAATCAGCTTGCCAAGTTTTTGGTTAATACTTTTACTCTGTGTGTGTGTGTGTGTTGATGTTTGTGTGTGTGACTTTAAAACTTCCCAGGACGCATAAATTTCAATCCCGCGAGAGACGCAACGAATTTCAGCTGCAAAGTTTTGACTGCCCGAGTCCGACGACACTTTATGTCGCATGAAATTAGGCAACGACAGACACTGGGGCAACTTTTGTCGCCTGTTCGGTGTTGACTGCTTGTTGGCTGTCACTGTTGATGCCACTTGTTACCGCTGCTGCCGCGGGATTGCCAAAGGCTTCAGCACTGTCAGTTGCTATCCATAGTCAGAGTTAGAGTCAGAGCCAGAGCCAGAGCTAACTCGTAGCACACAAAGTATTAAAAGTGTCCAAATGATGATTGTTTTGGTTATGGCACAACGAATGCTCGACGAGCTTAGCCCGAGAGCGTGCAGGGAATTGCGTCCTGCGGCGGCAGCAACAGCAAAGAGCCAACAGCCAACAACCAACAGTCAACAGCTAACATCCAACTGCCACAGCAACAAGACAAATGTCTGCTGTCTGCAGGACAAGTTTCTTCCTGCTCCAACAGGATTTATTTCAATCTACACACGCAGTTGCAGCTGTCACCAAAAAAAAAACAGTTAAAGCTTTAAAGCGTGTGTTCCTTAATGCTGCACTGTAATTATACACTTATTAATTTACAAGCCACTAGTCAAAGTTAATATCTGCAGAGCCTCGTTAAGCATGCGCTACACTCGCCAACAACAACAGCAAGAAGGTTGACACTCACAACAGGAATGCCAGCAAAGTCTGTCAAAAGATACTCCACCAGAAGATACTTTGGAAGTTTCCGATACGCTTGCAGATATGTACAGCAATTGTATTTTAAATGTAATTACCATGAAATGAGGAATTTATAGAAAATATATGTAAGAAACTTTTATTATAGATAATTTTAATGAGAATGATTACTAAATAAATGAACCAATGATTGTACTATAACATTAAATCGTTTATTCGTGCCATGCTAATTTATAAAAGTAGAACATTGGGTTAGTCCTTGCACGCTTTAGGCACCTAATTTTACTAGGAAATTATTTTAAATTACCGTCTGAATAGTTGAATGGGATTTTCTTACTTTTAAATAGATTAAGTAAATTGAATAAAACTAATTTTCTAGTGTTTAAATTCGAGAGTTACAAAATTTATTGGTTAATATATTTAAATCGTAGTTGACATTAAGCTACTGCATATAGTAATACAGTTGGGTATTAACAGAAAAGTCAGAAAATTACATTTCTTTAGTGCAACAGGGTAAATAAACAGTTTACAATACCCCTTGCCTCTATCGAGCAACTTATAAAATGGCGTTAATAATATATATGTATGGTCAGGGAGTGTAGGGAAAAGTGTTCACGAGAAATGTGGCTACAAAAAAACCCACAAAAAGCAATTATGCTTAAATTAAAACTCATTCATTTGTGAAAAAAATGTTGAAATTCATACAAGGAGACGTTGGCTTTCTAGCACCGCGTGCCGTTTGTTAAATATATATACATTTATAACAATATACATATTTATATATGCATATGTGTGAGTGTGACTGTAAAAGTGAGTCAAGTGTATATATGTCTGATGAATACGTGTGCAGGGCCAACAACAATGCAGACTCTACACAACGAAATGAAAATTCAATGCCAGTCGAAATAAGTGAAAAATTCATGCTTCATTTTTATTTTGTGGTTCGGGTACTGGCGGTGAAAGGGAAGTGGGAGTGAAGGGGGCGTGGTGTATTATTGTTTCATCATCATCGTTTTTTGTAGCTCCTTTTATTTTGAAAAATGCTTTGCATGCCAGACTAGCTGTTTGTTTTAGCTGACGATTCAAGCAATTCAAACAAACAAAATCAGCAGCCGCAAATGCAAAGTCGTTTACATGGCGTATGCTTGATTTGTCGTCGAACGCTACGCACCCCCATCGCAGCCAATTAGTCCGACTGCGGAGCCTAGAGTTCTTAAATTCCTTAAAGTTTGTCCATCTAAACACACACACACACACACACACACACACTTGTACACACACCTCCATTCCAAGCCGTGCACAAGTATCATACACAGAATTTTGATTTGCGCTGCCATTTCAAAGCCAAATGCAGAAGCGTGGAATCATTTCTTTTGTGCTTTTTTGCTTTTGCCTTTGCTTTGGCATTTATATTCTCTTTTTTCTCATTCGCCAGCTCATTCGTTCGTTTGTTCATTCTTTATTCTTTATTATGCAGTAAACTTTCGCAGAAAAAGTTTTCTTCAAAAATAATTTGTGAAAAAAAGTTGTGCCGGCCATATCTAGGAGTACGTGCCTGCTACCTTACTCTAAATTCAATTTCATTGTATTTTTTTTTTATTTTCTGTTAATACTGTTGCCCAGTTACGTGAGCTTGATAAGTCTGATTCTGGCCTATTCGCAAAGTCTTTTGTCAGGCCAAATGATGTACTTAGTCCAAACAATGCATTAATATAACATGTCCTTTTTACATTTGGCTTAAGGATACTATTATTTTACTCATTTGCATCGAAGGCAGCATGCGTCTATAAGAACTCCTTGATCTCTGGGTCTATGAAAGCTAAAGCCACTAATGGTAGTAGATCAGGTCCATGGATGAGGCTTCTTTTAGACTTTTGTATACTCTAAATATTGGCAAACCTTGTTGAATATCTGGAATTTTGTTGATTTTATATGATTGCCAATGATTTTGTATAATCTGCCTAAAGTTAGCTTCACATTATAGGTTTAACTACTGCAGATTCCTCAGACAATCCCTTACAGCACAATGAAGGTTGCGTTACATTTCAATCATACTTTAGTGGCGAACTTGTGACACTTGGCACTTTCTTAGCGGTCACATCATGACTGCCTTGACACAACATAACTCAGTCAAGTTGCACATTAACCCATCACCTTTTCCAACCTCCACTCCGCTAGCTCCTGTGGAATTGTCAACCTGAACTCCTCTGAGCTGCCTGCCACACGCTTTACGTGTATTAAAAACATTTTATGGTACTTACAATGCTTAGAGTCAAACTCCAACAGCATCCACTACATATCCTGCTACTGTTCCTGCTCCTGCTGCTACTGGCTTAGTTGCCTAGACAGAGAGTTGTTTGTAACTGCTGCTCAACTATTTAATAATGTTGGCTACCACGTTATGCACTTCACGGCAGTGCCGCGAGCATCATTTATATGCCTCCCCTTGTGTCCTCTTTGTTGCTTTGTTGCCAGGTTGCCACACCTTGTTGCAAGCAACGCGTAACTCTACCTGGCGCCTAGCTCTCAGTTCATTTGCAAGTGTCCCTGTCTGGCTTCCATTTATTTTGTGCTTTTTTTTCAGTTACTCCATTTTAATGTTGTTCTGTTGCAGCAGCAGAAGCCTGGCTACAATCCACTTTTGCACTTAGCAAGGATAACGTGCGGCTTTTTGTCAATGCAGAATGCCGAGACAAATATTACACCAATTTGTCATGTCCAACAGTTTATGGCCATGTCAAGCTAGATGTCAGTCCAACTGGTCAGCTGTCTGCCTATTGTCAGTGAAATAATGTGGCATCAAGAAGTTGACCTAAAGTCTCTGACTTCAATGGAAATTAACTAAATTTCAATGAGTTCTGTGATAGCTCATATCACTTGCCCTTTGGATGTTTGCCAGGGTGCAAAGGCACTAAAAAGCGCTACTAATTGCACACGCCTGCACACACACACACTCGCACACATACACACAGCTATAATGAGCCGTTGCCACAAAGCAAATCCAGCACTAGAGAAATAGTTGGGGAAGCTGAACAGGAGCAGGAGTTGGAGCATTAGCAGAAACAGGAGCAGGATAGGAACTGGAACTGGAACTAGGGAGCTCTGCTAATGGCTCTTAGCTTCCGCCGCATCAGTGCAATGCGCAGCACAAAAATTTTGCAGCTTCTTTGGCGTTGGCAAAAATTTAATTTAGAGCCAAAAACGTAACGCAGCGTGCCGCTATCCGTTGCACATTGCAGAAAGAGGACCACGGGAGAACGAAGGGACATAGTATAGCATCCCAAGCACCCAACGATCTCTGGCGCCCGCCTCGGACTTTGGACTCGCTTTGCCGACAACGTTATTTATGGCATTCCAGGACGGCCTTTGGACACTGTAACCGCATTTCTTACTAGCGATGCTCCAGCTTTTGCTCCCGCTCCCGTTCCCTCCCCAGTCCCTGATCTAGTACCGACTCGTACCACTGCTACTTGGACCGTTGCCCTGTTTAGAGCTGTAACTAAAGCGACTGCCGACGAAACACCAGGCAAAACGGGCCAATGGGCCAACGGCACAGAACTGGCCAACTGGTTTGGCTAGAATGCATTGCAGACCACGTTGTTGGGGAATTAAAAAATGTTCTACCAAAAAATTAACGAAAATTGCCGAAACGTTTTTGCCCAAGAAAAGGCTCTGAAAAGGGCAGGAACAGGGAGTTTATCATCAGCTGAGTGCAACTAAAAATTGCTTATAAATGAAAACTGATATTTAAGGTGAGAGACAAGCAAAATTATGGATAGAATCGAATGAACTCAAACACAAATCAGCAGGTATCAGTTGGAAATAAATTGGAATTTAATTAGCTGCATAACGCAATACTTGATTATTAATTTTAAAGAGATTACTTTTAATCCATTTACCAAGTTTAATTCAATAACCTAACTTACTTTTACACAAGGCAGTGCTGCACATCTGTCATATATACAGTAATGTATTTTATGGAAATATGGCAGGAAATATTTAATTATTTAATCCAAAGTAAAGTATCAATTGATGTGATTCCCACTTCCTTTTGGTCTGACGAGCATAGAATATTTTTTAAGACAGTCCGAATTCGAATGAAGCTGAGGCTCATGCCAAAAAATGCAATGATAAGCGTCATTATATATTCCGTGAAGATTGCTGAATACACAAATTAGCAAATAAATAAAACGGTCTATGTAATTTATGAATCATATGTTATACGCACCAATCCGAACAGGCAGAATGCCACCAGCCATCTTGATAGGTATCAGCGCAGTTTATACTAGTGTGCATATCATTATCCCGATCGAAGGTGGTAAATTTCATGCCCAGATTTCTTTGAAATGCATTGGTTGAGTTTCCAGAATGTCTGCCCAGAGACATTAGCTTGTAGCCGGAGCTCTCATCGCCCACCATAAAGTTGTCATAGGTTGCGTATCGAGTTTGGCCACTCATGTCCTCCATCCAAATGTACATTTCATGGGGTTGACTGGCCAGGATATGGTGCAGCTTTTCGAGACCTATAAAGAACTCACCGTCCAAATTTCCGAAACCTTTTCGGTAGGTATCCCAGTCACGATAAAAGTCGATACTTCCGTTCAATCTCTGGTCAATAAGTGTCCAACCCGGTCCAGCGATTTGACTGTTACAAGGTACTGAAAACTCATCCAAACCAGGAATTTTAATCTTTTTTAGGCCACTCGATGATGAGCAGGTATTAGGTGAATCGATTGTTTTTTCCTTTGTGGACTCCTTGCATTGATCTTCAGATTGGTTTGAAATAGTTTTATTACTGAACAGGTGTTCTTTTATAGCTACAACATTAGCTGCCATTTCAAGAAGTTCCTTGTTTTTAGATTCCCTTTCCTTGTACGCAGATAACTGTACTTTAAGTTCATTTATTTCCTCCCTGAGAACTGCCAACTCCGCGTCCTTCAAATGGCTTTGATGTACTATTTCGAGCATAGGTTTCATGGCCTCATAGCAATAGGTTGCACACTGTTTTTCCACTTCTTTGGCTGCGGAGCAACTCTATTTAGACGGAATATAAATAAATTAAAATTCGTTATCATTAGTCAATACCCTGTATTATGGAATATTACAAAAAAAAAATAAATACACTTTTTAGCTGTTTCAATAAACTTGTTCTTATCACCGAAGAACGCAACCTTCGGTTATCTGCGGCTTGACTGCAGTCAATCATTGCAACCACAAATGTTTTTCATACTAAGCATTAAAACCGATTGTTTCTATGACAGCCACATGATATACTACCAATATGGATAAAATTTGGTTTGCACACATGATTTGGTACTAAATGTAGTTACTGAATACATATAGTACAAGTATGTATAAGATAAATAAAAATATTAGAAAACTGATACTGTTCCAAGTTTCATCTAAATAGCTTTAAAACTGAGGGACTAGTTCACATAGTAATCGATGGACAGACGACCATTTCTATATCGACTCGGCTGTTGATGCTGATTAAGAATATATATACTTTATGAGGTCTGACATGCCTCCTTCTGCCTGTTACGCACATTTCGCTTCTGACAAACCTAATAGACCCCTCTATTTTTTTTAGAGTACGGGTTCTAAAAATAGTTTATTTTAACCGATTGTTCTAAGTTACATCAACATAGCTTTAAAACTGAGGGACTAGTTCGCATAACAATCGACGGACAGACGAGCATGGCTATTGACTTGGCTTTGATTTTTAACAAGAATATGTTGACTTAATGGGGTCGGACACACCTCTTTAAAGGGTTACAAAATTCGTTACTAGAATATAGTACCCTTTGCAAAGGTATAACAATAAATAAACATATATAGAGACATAATAATCACATTCTTTTAAATATAAATTCAATTTAATACTGAAAACTGTGAGTCAGATCTTTTATATACAATATACATTTAAGTAGACTCAAATAAGACTTGTTCCTAATGATAATAACAACACTTCTCTCAGTAGTGAATTAGCTTTAAACGAATCTGGCACACTGCTTATAAACATCTGCCTAGATACGATATCTGGCTTTTACTCACACCTGTCCTTTGGTTACTCCCTGAGGCTGTGGTTAATATTGCACCTGAACAAATCCATGCAATTACAATCCATGTCAACTTATTTTGCATTCTACTGTTGTGTACGCTGCTCGGCTCAAACAATCACTGATTTGAGAAATCAAAATCGAATACAAATTAGCGCTAGTGATAAGCAGAGCATTAACTTTATATATGTTATCAGCAAGTTGAGAAATTTCAAGGTTTAAAACGAGATTTGTTTAGACAAAGAGCAGTGAAACAGCTGTCTCGTCTAAGAGAGAACTATTTGGTTAGAAAGAGAAAAAGCTTTGGACAACTCAAAGTTAATTTACAACAAGTGAAACAAATCAAAAGCTGCAAACACTATAATTGCCATACATGAGTTTCACAATTGACTTGTTTAGATTTCAAAGCAATTCCCCACTCAAAAACACCACCAGTGAAAACTGTGGGTCGACTTGGCACCTCTCAAGTTTATAATTATGTGCAACCCGTTGGCACAAATATCAAATTCAACTTCCATAACTATGCAGAGTCCCCGTGAACTGTGCCCGGTATCCACTGTTCAGACAAATGGCCGCACACGTTTTCCAATTCGATGCATTTGCGGCACGCTAGTGTAACTCTTTTCCATTTCGAGAGCCCTTTCCCCCCCTACATGGCATACAAAAGAAAAAGTTTGCATTTTATTTGCTGTTTTGTTTAGTTGTATTCTTTTATTACATTTGTTGTGCATTTGAGTGTGCAAAATGCTGCCACGAGGGTCAGTCGAATGGTCGCTCATAGACAACAATGTAGGAAACTTAGAAGAAATACAAACACTTTATGAGCAACCGTCGCAATTTTGAGCTGTCCCTAAAAGTATGCAACAGTTTTGTATTATTTGTATTTGCATTGTATTATTTTGTGTTTCATGTGAAGCAAAACTAATTTTAAAGTCAATTAAAAATGTAGTTGCTTTGTGCTTAAACAGTTGAATCAGTTGGCTTCCCCGGAGATGCCTTAGATCAACGGCTGGGCTGACAGCCCAGGTGAGCGCACCGCAATAACTAAAGCATTTATCAGTATCTCCATCTCTGTATCCCTATCACTTAAGCTTGTGAGTGTGCGTGTGTGTGTGTGTGTGTGTATCTGTAACTATGATATAGAAGCATACGTACTTTATGTGCTCAAGAGCTGTGCTTATTTCCTGTGCTTATTGTCGATTTCTTACTTATTTTTTGCGCACTTTCCGCAATATTTGCCAGCGCATTTTTTTGCGATTTATGATCCGTGCTCGCTCCCTGCCGGCAATTGCAACGGATATAAACATTTTTGAACTCATTTCAACTTCATATATGTATTTGTTATCTATCTTTTATTTTTCTTGAGGATTGGGGCCATGTGGTTGGGGTTGGGGTTTGGGGTGTGTTGTGGGCTGCTCACCGTTTATGCTGCTGCCTCATGAAATGGCACGTGTCGTTGCTTTTATATAAGTAGATAGTACCTACACACACGGATATATACAAGTCGTTGATGTTGTTGTTGGCTTGCTTAAGTCGCTGCAATCCAGTGTGCTTATGTTTCACTTTTCACAACATAAATCCCACAAGCAGCAGACGCAGCTCATGCCCAAACCCAAGATCTACCTGAAGCTCATAGATACAGATACAGTTTTTATTTGGGGCGCATTTGCTAGATACTGTAACTTTCAAAAACTTCACTGAGTCGTTGAGCAGAATGTAAAATCGCTGAGCTATTTATTTAGTTACCCACGCGACTTTCTGCAAACAACGAAACAAAAAAAAAAAGAAGAATCTGAATCCGAGTCAACATCTGAATCTGAACAACTGAAACAGGGTCTTGCATTATTATGCTTATTATTATTACAGCTCTTTTTGACAGCTAAAGGCTTGAGCATTACCTTTCATAACTGCTCCCACTGTGCTTCATATATAACTAAAGCCGTCTCGAAATCCAAAGCCAAAGAAGCTGCTGCTCTTTGGCAAACGACAAAATCATTTCAGCTTCTTCTTTAGTGGGGGAAGGGGGGAATGCCAGCAAAGTAGTATTTAATTTTTTAGTCTACTGTCGGCCTTTCAATTTTCCATATTTTCCCTTCTTTATTTAGCGCAAAGTAATGGCCACGCAGCCATATTAAAAATACAATATACATATTTAAGTGCATCACTGAACGGAGTGCAACAGAACGCGGAGGGAGACGGAGTAAGGGGAGGGGGAATTGGGATAAGCCGGGGAAGGTAAAGGGGGATGTTATAGCTTGTTTTGCAGATAGTGGAAGCAACGTCAGAACTTTGAAAATTATTACTTTGCTTTGTTTTCGTTGCATTTAACGAACGCTCCACTCTCTTGTAAGTTCCAGGCCCGCGGCTTGGACTCAACTAAACTAAACTTGAAGATGGCCAAAGTCCTGCAACTGCCAGGAAGATTGTTGTTAAATACTACAGCACCTGCAAGTTCTCAGTCCAATCTATTAGCCATAGTAAATTGACATGAAATTAATTGACTTTAACATACAGTAAAATAAATAAAAATATTTACTGGATTTAACTAGTTCATAAAATTTGTTAAAAATGTTTATAAAATTATTCTTAGTCTCATATTTTTCTCTTATTTTTTATGTATTTTAAATTGTTATATAAAGACATTTGAAGCAGCTTTACAATTCACTTATTTGTTTACAAAACGCGCAGTCTTTAAGCTCCTTCGTTTTTTCAATCGCCAACTTCTACTTTATATATACTTTAAAGAATTTATATTTTGTGCTGCTACCTATCTATATTTCGAACCGCCTCTCAGTCACTGCTTTACTGTAGCTCGAGTATTGCCATCGCATCACGTTGCGGTGTTCCTTTCTCGCTCTTTACAGCTGTCTGCGGCATGCATTTCGACTTTTGCTCATTAATAACATAAACCAAGAGTAGAACAACACAAGTTGCAACAGCGGCAACAGCGGCAACAACTGCAACAAAATGCACCAGATGATAGGGATGAAGAAGGGCTTACTGCGTTGACTGCCCACAAAAGTTGTGCGAAAAACGAAGTCAAAATTGAATTATGAATATTTAAAATGAAATTAAAGCGTTGCGGTTGCCGTTAGCTGAAAATCTGATACAGCTGCTTGTACTATAAGCTCAATCTATAAAATCGGGCATACAGTGCTGTAAAACATGCATTTCACACCAGGCCGCTTGCAATTAATAAATAGTAAATGCGCCTTAAAGTATGCACTAAAAATGTGCATGTGTGTTGAACAGTAAATTGCGTTGCAAGTTAAACGACAACGTTGTCGTGGTCTAAGTAAATGTCAAGCTTGGCATAAATAATTCACCAGCATCACGGCATCAACGGCAACGGCGACATCATCAACATATACAAACAAATCTACACACACTCACACACATTCATATGCCGAGAGAAATATTCTCAGATGTGCACACACATTTGCATTGTCCTTGCGTTGCAGGCAACACGGCAAGCGGCAACATCATGCCTCATAAATTTCAACAAATGCAGCGACGTCACTCACTCACTCACTCATTCAGTCAGTCAGTCAGTGAGTCAGTCAGTCAGGCTGTCAAGGGCCCATGTCCGGAGTCCCTGTCCATCCGTCCGTTTCAGGTAAAATCGCTCGAGGTGAAAATCTTTGCACTAATGGCGATGTTTTACATAATTGCCGTGACATTGTACAAATTTATTCAACTGCATGCGGCCATGTGAGCATAAAGTGACCTCGAAAAAAATAAAAAACTAAAAAGGAAAAAAACTAGATGAAAAAAAAAAATGGGGAACAAAAGGTTAACAGCAACAACGACAACCTGTGACTTATGCACTTGCCGCCAAAGGGGTTGGCAAACAAACAAGCAACTGTATCAAAAATGAATAGCTCTTCCAGTCCCCAACCACCTGCTCCACCCCCATCCCCCTTCTCTACGCTCCACCATTGTCCAACAATGAAAAGACAGCCAGCAAACGCTTTGTGCCGCATGCGACTACGAGTACTTCTGAAATATAATAAGGCAACAGAGGAGCAGCAACAAGGGTAAACAAACAAGCCAAGCACAACACACACACACACACACGTGCACCTGATTGACTGACTGAGTGACAGAGTGACTGACGGACCGACTGACTGAGTGTCTGTCCCTTGCATCCTTCTTCATAACATGCTCAGCCTTAGCCTCGTCCTTATCATCGTCTTCGTCTTCGTCGTCGTCATCTTCATCATTGTCACCTTGAGCTCTGGGTTATTGGGTTTTTGCACACTCGTCCAAGCGTGTGCCTTGCACTTCACTCGATTCTGGTGTGAAAACGGCAGAAAAAGCTGCAATTCTGGTCGAAGCAAATATTATACACCCTACGCGGGGAAAGTAATACTGTTGAAAGGGCCTGAATATATCCTCAAAAATACTAACAATTTTGATAAAAATAATGGTGATAACAAGAATAATAATAATAATAATAATAATAATAATAATAATAATAATAATAATAATAATAATAATAATAATAATAATATTAATAATAATAATAGTAATAATAATAATAATAGTAGTAATAATAATAATAATAATAATAATAATTATAATAATATTAATATTAATAATAATAATAATATTAATAATAATAATTATAATAATATTAATATTAATAATAATAATAATAATAATAATAATTATAATAATATTAATATTAATAATAATAATAGTAATAATAATAATAATAATAAAAATAATAAAAACAATAATAATAATTATATATAAATAAAAATTGAGCTTAATATCCGTAAACTTATTCAGAAAAGTTAAATCAGAAATATACCCTTTAAAAATTAATTAGCATATAGCTTAAGTATAACAGGTTTTCCTGTTGTTAAAATATATTTAAAAGCAAGCAATACATATATTTTATCATAGGTGGTATTAAATAAGATATTTATAGTTTTATCTTTGAGCTTACTGATCTTAAAATACCATTTATTTCTAAACAAATAATATGAATCAATTCAAAAAGCATTAATAACATAAGCTTTTTGTCTAGATGTTCGTACAACTCAATATGCCTCGCTTATAAGTGTGTGAGTGCAGCTCAAAAAGTGCAAAAAAAAAAGATGCAAACAAACAAACAACTTTGACTTTGACTTTCTTGCTCCCTGCCTTCACTCTGCACTCTAGTTGAACTGACCCCACTACGACCCCTTCGTGACAGTCTATCTGCTTTGTTTATTGTGTAGTTGTGTGTGTGTGTGTGAGAGCGTCTCTCTTAATCGCATGCAAAAGCCAAAGAGCATAAAGTTGATAAACATTTGCTTTTGTCAAAATATTTGTGCATACTTTCAGGCGTCCAACATTTTCATGCCTCACTTTGTTTTGCTCGCTTCGCTTCGTTTCATGTTGGTCGGTTTTTGTTTAGATTTAATTGTGCCAATGAGATTCCCCCTCAACATATCAATGGACTTGAACTCTTTGCCATTTCAGTTTGGCCGTTTTCCAGCCAAAGCGCCATCCCAACATCCTAGTCCATCCTCTTCACCTTTAGTATATTTTCATACACAAACAATATAACTTATGTTTGTTATTTATATGCTTTGTAAGTCACAGTTCCATGGTGTGTCTGTATGTATGGCTGTCTGTCTGCCTTGGAAATTTTAAAAAGGGACAACTACTTGACCATGCCTTTTAACAGTGTCTGCCCCATAAACCGCTTGGCTCCTTTAGCACACGCCGTTTGTACCATAAGTAAAACTACCTTATTTGTTGTAAATTTAAAATGAATTTTAAACAAGGTTTATTGTAAAATATAGTTTTTTCTAGCGAACTTCCTAAGTTTTCCAATCTTTGTGGACAGTTTAGCCAACGTGAAAAAAAATGTTCAGTAGATTTAAAAAAATTTTTTAAGACACTATTTCAAATACTCACAATGTGGGAAAACTTAATCTTCGACTTAAATAAATACTAACCGATGTCAGAAATAGTGTGATATTCGCATATTCTTACTGTGTGTTTAATTTGACTTTTTACCAAAATTTTAAAGTAAATAGATCTGAATAAAACCCTTTCATTTGATTGAAATTATCTAGTTATGTAAAATTACTTAAATAATGTTATTTTCCCATCTAAGTAGTGCGTTCAAAACCAAGCCAAAGTTAAGTATTTGTATCTTATATTAGTGTCTGGATTTCCTTATTTTAATTATAGTTTAGTTAAATTCTCTAAAGTTTCTCCAAAAACTTGTATTGATTTTCCATAGTGCAGTGCGTATTTATTGTGCACGGCACATGCAGAACTCCGTTTCCCTTCAGTTGCTCTGCTCCTTCCCCCCAGCCCTCTTCTGTCCGACCAACTGCCTCATCCTCTTGACTTATGTGTGCTATTTATGCCCCTGGTCTGTGCGCTGTGTTTAGTTTTCGCCCACGTGCCCGGCATAATAAGCTGCGGCGTTGCCGGTTGAAGTGGCATCTCCGGAGCATTCGACGCTGCAGGTTAAAAGCGCATTACGGCTGCAACTTCATAAATTGCGGTCGCCAAGCGGCTACAATGTTTACATGCCAAGCAGTTGGTTAAGGATTCCCGTACTCCGATTCGGAATCCGATTCTGTTTCCGATCCTCCGTTTTCAATTCACATTCACAATTCCATTCCCAATCCAAACCCAAATCCCAATCCCATTGCGATTGCAATTGCGGTTGCGATTTAAGCTGTGCCACAGTGCAAATGCAAATTTTAGCTTACAAACGCCAAAAGGAGTCAAGCTCATGTCAAAGGACCAAACAGCAGTCTTTGTCTGTGCAACAAACCCAAAAAGGCACAAAGCTCATTACAACAATTAGAGGCACAAAGCAGCTAGAATCTGAATTATTACACTGGGAATGCGACACAGATATCGATGCACTCAACTATAGAAATACTTTTAAGGCAGTAAGTTTGAGTTTGGAACTAGATAAATAACTTATCACAGTCATGTTTAACTTCAAGATATCTTTTCTGGTCTTAATCTTAACTAAGATACAACAGTGTATAATAAATAATCTAGTAAGTGTATACTTTAAGTGAAACAAAAAATATCTTACTCTGAAAACTTAAAGAAAGTATTGTACATTGATTACTTTCTTCATGTCTTATGTATCGGTATTTTACATACATTATTTAAATTTACTTTAATAAATTTGTTTAATAAATATCTTACTTTTAGCGCATAGCATATTTTTAATTATTTGTATAATAATAATTTACACCAATGTTTCTAGACGTCATTCTTTGATACTCTAGTTGAGCTAGTTTAATTATAAAATTTAAAAACAATTTCTTTTTATTTTAATTCTCCAAAAATATTTAAAAGTTTAATAACACGTCTTATAATCTAGTTTTAAATTCCTACCACATGTCTCCCTTTATAAAGGATAACGATTTAATGCAGTAGTTTATTTGACAGCGAGTTGCAGCAGTTTATCATTGAACAACCGTAAACAGCCATTAACTGGGCCAAAACATGCAGTTGGGTGTTTCTTTGTTCGCCTTTTGACAGCTGAAAAGCAGTTGCAGTCAATTGGGGCTGACAGTTCTCTCACTGAGTGAATCTGAGTCAATCGACATGAGCCAGCACATCCGGCACATGTCGTAACAGGAGCAGCGCCAGGACGAGGAACAGGACCAGAATCAGCAGCTGTAGCTGGAAGGAGCTGAAGGGGGAGAAGAGGGAGGCAAAGAAGAATTGGAAAACGCACACGCATAATTGACAACATTTCCGCGGCGAGTGCTTTGTTGTTGCCCGGCCATTGAAATCATTTTAGCTGAAACAGAAATTGAGCTGGCATTGTCTGCCAGTCGCATACCCATTGACAGCAAGGACACAGACATGATACACGAACAGGACTAGTAGAGGTGGGTGGAGATGGTAAGGGGAAAAGGACGTGGCCACGGTTAGGGACAACGACATGGCACCGGTTGGATATCATCATTGCCCGCGGTGTGTTGATTGCCGCCAGCTGTAGTTCTGCCAATTCTCGTATCCTGCTATCCTGGAATACAACCATCCTGTTATCCTGCCATCCCTACACATCCTTTTCCGACTCGCCTCATCAATGTTTAGAACAATGCCATCAATTTGCGCATTGAATTTTAATCAGGTTGACGTTGGGGGAATATGATAATTAAAACTGTGAGCCCAGTTGCAGATGCTGCAAATTGCAACAAAATTACAAAGCACTTGCTCTAAGCGACTCTAATTAGACATAACTTACAGATACCCAGTGCAACGGTATACACAAACAATGCACTAACTGCGCAATAATATTATTCAATGTTTGGTATTTAATTTTATTCATAAGTTAATTCCAATATAGCCGAAACTGATTCGAATTTATAATTACAGGGTATCTGTCGCCACAGTAAGCCAAGGCAAGCGCTTTTTATTTGTGCAATTTGTTTGCGGTCCCATGAAAAGTTTAACGGTTCAATGCATACCCAAAAAAATCAGCTCAATTTAAATCCATGAAAGTGAAAATACTTTAAACCATGCAAAATGTTCGTAGTTGTGAGAAAATTCAACTTCCGAATCGCATAATTGTAATTGCAACCAGCGAAGCGCTAATTTAAAACGACCGCAAACCCATCGACTACTGTCTGATCATTGATTGCAGTTTTTATCGATTTCTAGTTTTAATATCATATTATAGTGTAAGTCACTTGTAAGTCAGCTATCTACCTCAGTAAACAAATTATTTGTTTAAAAAAAAGATAACTAAAAACTCTTATTGAGTCCTATGTGAACAATTTCTTTGTGTAGGGTGGGTTAACTTTATATAAAGGTTTTAACCCATCCTCTTCTAATTGTAGTTTTTAGCTTATTTACTGAGTAACATGTCAGTTGTGTACAAGGGATTAAGAACCCTTCTTTGGAGACCACTTTTCTAGTCTAGATAGATTTAAATATTTACTTACTTCAAATATCCGATCACTGAACATGTGAGTTCTTAATTTTTTAAAAACAATACCCCCCAAGATGGAAAGCCAGCTAGCACCCAGATAAACAGCATACCAGTAAAGTATTTCCTTGAGGATTTAGTAAGCTATCCTTTATAAAGACAACCAACGAAATTGCATAAGACTCAATATCATCTCCATGTTACGTTTAATAATAAATATGGAAACGGTGTCAACACTCTCATTTAAATCCAAATTAATTTTTACAATCATTTTATTTATGATATTCATTGCACAACTTATACTAAACTATGGAAAATTATTTTTGTAGGATAAAATAAAAAGGTGATTATGAAACTTATTTCTTTTTCGCTTCTTTAGGTGGCTCCTCTGTAAAAATAATAGAAATTTAAATTGTTGTACATGTTTAATTAAGTGGTTGTTTAAAATTCAACTTACCTGGAGGATTATCACTTAGTCCAGTGACCGCTTCTAGAAGTCCCGGTGGAGTTTCATATTTTTGGTTAATGACCTTTATCTTAAAAAAAGAGTAAAATTATTTCAGTTGTTTCAATTAATCAATCAACTTTTAAAGCTATCGACTACATTTTTATGTATGTATATATTTAAACAAAATCAGAAGTTGTTATTTTTCCAATATGTGTGTATGGACAGTGGGTCTAACAATTCGTGCCAAATTTTCTGGCGTTCTATATGAGGGATACTCTTAAATATTGATCTTCACACTATGCGGGACTATACATTAATACGACAAAGTAAACTAGCATTGTATATACCGACATAATTTGTACCACTAATATGAAAAATCATTACTTTGCATCGCGGTCATGCAAGTACCCTAGTAAATAGTACACTAGTACACTGTAGAGCTGGACAAATAAAAATAAGTAATACAGTGATAGCTCCCTTGGCCGGTCACGGTTAACAGTATTTTTGTTCGTATTTGGTATGAAAATCATGCTAAAAACCTATAAAATTCGTCCGACTAAGCGAGCTGTCCGCAAGTAGAGCTTTATGCTATTGGGATTGTACTATATATTCTCGATCAGCATCAACAGCCTGTCCACCTATTCGTCTGTCTGAGCCTAGGGATAGTCGGACACGCCTCTTCTGCCTATAACTCTAATTGCTCCCCTAACAAGCTTAATATAGCGCCGTACCCTTTTTAGTGAAAAGAGTTTGACTCCATTTACAAAACTCACTTTCATCACTTTCGGCTTGTAGCCTTTTCGCGTCTCAACAACCTCGCACTGCGCAGGACCCTTAGTCATCCAGACATCACTACGCGTAGCACCCAAGTACATCATGCCAAAAACCTCACAGCTGAGCCCTAGAATAAAAGTAATTACAACAGGCCAAGCCTAGAAAAAATGACAACAATTAGATTTTTTTTGCTATTTATTAGTTTTCACTTACCCCCCAATGATGTCTTAAGGCTTCCATGGAAAAGATAATACTTGGACTATCAAAAAAAGGCACAGATGGTTCTACGAATAAAGGTATTTACAAATAGTTTTTCTACTTTTAAACTTAAAGTATGCTTACTTTTAGCTGAGCTACTTAAGTTACGCATCATGTTCTGGTTATTGACTACCTTTAAAGGGATTACGAAATAAGTTGAAAAAGGTTTTTTTAAGTCAAAGTTAAGTCACCTTCAAAAATGGAAAAAGTTTATTTCTCCCAAAATTTGGTAAAAACAATCGGTAAGACATTATAAATTGTTACCAAATATAAATTTATATAAACGAAAAATGTTGTTCTAGAAACTTTTTTAAAATTTTGAATAATGCGCTGTTCTTTTGTGTATATTGAAATGGAATATTTTAAATTGTTTGTAGTCTCAATTAAGAAAAGCTAACTAGACTCGATTATGTAATTTTAGAAGTTATTTTAAATTTTTTTTAGATCCCATAATTAAAAAGAGCTAAAACCATTTTCATAACGACATATCGATTATAAGAGCTATCGTATTCTTTATGTGTATGGTACTATTCTTAATGTTATCCAATAACTCCAATGGGCCAATTTGAAAATTGCTTATATCTATGAAAAAATTTGCAATAGATCGAGTGCGGGGTCTTTTTCAACCGCCTCGCTTGACAGTAGCCATTCTTACTGGTTTTTACAGTACCGCTCCTTGAGCCAACTATCCAAAGAAGTTATCCAAGAAGTTACTGATCGTGTATAAATGTTTTCTGAAGGATTTGCTAAGTAAATGACACTTTGTAATCAACTAGTTTAAAGGTACAATCGAATTATGACTGAACCTATTTTCAGTATTTCCGAAAGCAAGTAAAAAGTCCATTTCCTAAATGAATATCTCTGTCTGATTTGATTTTGAAAGTAAATGCTGGTCACAGTTATTGGAGTGACAGGCAAGTTGGCCTCAACAATTCACGGCCTTTGATAGACTGTCTATTTCTACTGATACCACAGTTCAGTTTATAGTGGCACTGCTGCTGGTACTACCTGATGCCACCTGATATATGATATGTGTACATTTGTGTGTGTGATTGGTAGAAAAGAGCGTTTCAACCTCAAAAGCCGAAACCAGAAATGCACTCTTTCACGCGAAATACAATTGGACTGCACTGGATACTGAGAGAGTGGTTGGGTTAGTGCGGTAGGCGGCAATTGCACCGTTAATTTCGTGTAATACACGAACACACACACACACACACAACCAGCTACAAGCACACACAGTGGCACACATATGGAAGTGCTGGTGAATTTTGGTTGCTGGCAGCGTCACCAAATGAATTCAATTAATTAAATTAGTTCAACTGGCAACTGGGCAAAGAGATTGGTATCAGCAGCGGGAGAGACAGAGGGAAAGTGAGAGGTTGAGGGAGTGACAGAGGGAGAGAGCAAGTCGGCAGTCTGTGGACGGCAGTCGGGAACTATGACTCGGGACAGTTGTCGACGCTTCCATTACGCAGCTGAATAAAAATTTTGCTCTGTGGTCAACGCTCAGCGGCGCAGTCGACGTAGCGGTCGGCGCCGCCGTCGACTCAATTATCAGCTTTTATGAATGGCCAGCAAATTTTGCAAAGCGCCAATGACGACGCGTCGCGCCTCGATGTCTGCACTTTTCACGTTTATATCCTTCGAATGGGTATGCCAATTCTTAGCATCAGCTGTAGACGAAATTTAAAGTGTATTCAAAAGTTACAATACAATACAGAGGGTCTCCAATAAATGCACATTCAGTTATTTCTAATTATAAGCAAAGAACTAAATTAAAATTTGACTTTGCTTAGTTTAGAACCCACAGAATGAACTTATTTGCCCATATTCATACTTGATTAATTTTGTAACCTTGACAGAACACTTTTAAACCTTCTAGCGATGCATTAAAAATCGTATATTGAATTTGGAAGACTTCTGGAAATCTTTAAATTTAGCAACTAATTGAATTTATGCGATTCAAAATTTTATAAGGGTAAAAGGATAAGTTTATAGAGTTCTAAGTTTTAAGTATAATGCAGTTGAAAAATATATAATTTAATAATATTTTAGAACTCGTTCTTTAACATTAAAAAACATCAAAAATCAAAGACGTGAATATCACTAGAAAGTGGGAAATATATGCAAATAATTTTAAAGACATGAACTGATTCCATAAATATAGTATAACAATTTTAATCATACAAAGTACTTAACAAGCTTTAAAAAATTGTCAAATATTATTTTTTTAATTATTGGTGGAATCTACACTATTAAAAACAATCATTATTTTTGTATATTAAATATAATTTTCCAGGGTATCCCAAAGCCTATGCTACGAGACTTTAAATTGTCTACTCGCCTCCGTCTGTGACTGGCATTTGCGCAATTTGTGCTTCGATTTTTCGCTTGGGATAATTGCGTTAAGCGCATAATTAAGTTGGCCAACTGCAGGTAATAAATTATGAGCAGTCGAAACCCTTTTGCCAATACTTGTATTTATGGTAACCATTTGCTCTGGTGCTGCTCATTTAGTAAAAATTGAATTTGATGCGCCAGCGAAATGAAATTAGCAACATTTTAAAATATGTGTAATTTAATTTGCTTTTTTTCCTGGGCACAAACTGGAAAAATAAACCGTCAGAGATGAAAATAAAAACCCATGTTAAATGCTAACATATGCTCTACGGCCGCTTTGTCACAAGTAAAATGTCAGCAGAAAAACGCCAGTAAAAACAGCAAAATATGGCTTGAAAAAAAGGGGGCTTAGAGTTTGCGTTCATCATGCCATGAATTACGGGGCGTCAAACTGTCAAGCACCCCCCAGTTCTCAGGACTTGACAGATGAACTAACGGTCCTGGCCGCACTAACTGCCTAAATGCCCACAACTGGTGCAAGGGATGAGCCCTGTATCCCATACCCTGTCCCTTACCAAACCCTGTTAACACATATCTGCATGACCCCTTTTGACTCCTGCTCCTACTCCAACTCCATTCTGACTATTGCTATTCATAAAAATTGCTCAATTCCGCACGCGTTTGCTATTTTTGTTTTGCTAGCAAAACGCGAATCGCCACGACCGTTGCTTTGTCTCTGTCTATCCCCCTCTATCTCCCTCTCAGTCTCTTTATCATGTGGCGTGAATTGTGAATGACACCAAACAGATGGATGGGCGCATCCACCCACCTCACATGACACTTTTTAGAGAAACGTATACAACACTCGGTGTGCCGTATTTCCACCCAACGACTGAGATTTTTCCAGCAAACAAGTGATATTTTTGTTGACAACTAAAAACCCTAACAGAAGCAGCACAAAAACAAGTATATACGCTTTAAACGAATCTGTTTGACAACAAGATACCCTGTGTTTAGACTCAATGCCATATAAAATGTTTGTATACCCGCTTCACACTCACACTTCTTTCATACACTTAATAGAGTGTAAATTATTTTCTAATTATGACAATATCCGACAATTTTAGTCCAAACCACAAAATGTATTTTTTCATATAACAATAGAATAAATATCCAATAAATATTATTAGTTGTGCTATGACCTGCATAACAGAGGACATGATTTCTATATAATTATTTGACACTCAACCTAAGCACTGACTACATATTGTATCAATTAACGAATCTCATACAATGCTAAACAATAACTTTAAAATGACTGAAATGTGTATGGAATGGGCTAGAGTATGCAATAATAAAGATAAGAAAAAACGGTTTTCTTCGGCTCGCGGAAGATTAAATACCCTTGCAGTTATGAATATTGCGTTAATTTGGTTTCAATCACCAATTTGTTCTATGGTAGCTATATGATATTGAAGTCCGACTTAGATGAAATATGGTCAACAGATGGGATACGATTAGAAATAGATTCTCCGTAAATTCTGTTGGAATCGGTCAATATACAACGAAAATGTTCATAAATTTGCATGCATTTCGACCGGTTTTCCCTATTGGAGCTATATGATATAGTGGTCCGATCTATCAGATTTTTACAAATGATCTGCGTGCAGAAAGAATAGACATCTGTACTAAGTTTTATTAAGATAGCTTTAAAACTAGGAGAATAGTTCGCATATAAACAGACGGACATGGCTATATCGACTCGGCTGTTAATGCTGATCAAGAATATATATACTTTATGTAGTCGGAAGCGCCTCCTTCAATGCGTTACAAGCTTCGTGACAGAAACAATATACCCTTTGCAAGGTTATAAAAATCAACTATGCCTTGCCTATATACGCAGAATAAAGGGTATAAATAGTCACGCTTAGCATGCGCTGGAAAAAGAGCAACTGAACGCGAAGACAACAAAAACAAACGGATCCCTACAAGCGGGTTAAGTGCCACAGAAAGTCCTCTACCCCTATCCCAAACACCACATGAACCCCTCGACTAAACCCCGCTCGCATGCTCCTCGTGTTGGCTTAAAAGGCCGCCAGTTGGTTTTTAAAATTATACCTCAAAATTATGCAATTCCATGTGTGAAATTTTACCTAACAAAAAATGTGTTTTGCGTCGCTTGCAGAATTTACAAAAGCCATAAATAATATTTGATTCAGTTTTTGGTGGTTTGCGGAGAGTAAAATCTGTTGTTATAGCAACACACGCTAAAAATAGTTCCAGTTACTAAATATTTTATGCAACTGTTGCACATTTCACTCTTAACAAATAAGGGAAAACTGCATAAACGAAGATTAACTCTGTTTGAATATATTTTGTAAATCCAAAAGGAACAACGCCATGTAAACAAATTTCATGCTCTCGAAATTTGTTTAAACTTCGGTATCAAAACAACTTCAAAAAGCACTTCTGCACTTTCAACTTTATCATCAAGCTTTAGTATAGTAGTGTTTTTTGTTTCTAAATCATCACAGATAAAGCGATTTCGAATTAACTATAATAAAAGAAGATTTAACTGATTTAAGTTTGATTTAAACACACTTATGAGCTCAAAATAGATGAGTTCTCAATGATTGGTCCTGAATTTGGTCTTCTAAATTTATTCTTTAAAAATGTTTGAGGTTATAAAAGCATCCTTAAAGAATATAAAGAAATTTTTTTTTATAAATTTCTAAACCTCCTCAGAATAAAGACGCTTTGCGATGTACATGTAACTTACGATTGAATTATCGAAAGTCATTAAACTAAAATTATTTTGATAATATGTTAACCAATAGATGGACCGTTTAATTCCTAAAAATATATTTGGGATGATTGTCTTAAAAAGCCGTTTTCACCGACTTAAAACCTAATATTTTGAGAAAAACTGGTTAAAAGATTCGAAATCACATTAGAAAATGAGGAGAAGCCCTTCGGTGTATGGTCAAAAAAAACTGTATTGAACCTTCTTGTAGAATTCACAATGTATTTTTTATGATTTTTTGAAAATTCTTGTTGCTTGCCATATTTGCTTATATTTTTAAAATAATTATATCTCAACAGCACATTTAACACCTGAAGTTACGTCGAAATAAAATGTATTGAACTAAGAAGACTATTCTAATTCTCATAGATTCTTTTATATTTTTATTTTTTAAAAGGCAACTTTAAATAATTACGAGAATGAAGGCGACTAAAAATTTATTTAAATTGATTTAAATGCATTTTTGAATACATATCTTTGGGAGGGTTGAAATTATGTTCCCGAAATGGCAACACTGACTCTAGAAATGTCTTGTTTATACATTTGGGGTACTTATTAATCAGTCAACTATTTTTAAAGTATTTTATGAAGTTCTTTTTTAGCTGGGATTATAGTAATTTTGGGTAATTTTGGGATTCAGCATTTTGCAAATATGATATTTGAAAGTATGCTTTTCATTATCAAGCTACATTTAAGATCAAGCCAAGTCAACATTGTTTGGCAATTGTCAGTAACAAATACAAAATCGAATAGAGTTTAAGCGAGCTGAGATTAGAAAGTACTCTAAATAAATTTTCTGAAAAACATTGTCAAACTAAGAAATGTTGGAAGTGCATCCAAAGATTTTGAATCTGTTACTGCAACGTTTTCTGTTAGCCACTTGCAAGTGCTACCAATTGCAGTTTCAGCTATTGACGATTTTTCTGCTATTCACCCGATTTGATGTCGCCGATCCCATTAACTTCAACAAGCTATTCGATGTGTTCTACTGGTCCATATTTGATTTGTTTACTTGGTTGAGTATGTTGCTGCTGATGGTTATCGTAGCTAGCTATGGAATGATCATGTGTCTTATGCACCAAGAGCCCTTTTGCCAGAGCTGGTGGCAGCCACTCAAGATATATTTGGTGACCGCACAGCTCATTTTGAGCTACTGCTGTAGTTGGTTGTATCTCAGCTACTACGAAGCTCGAAAGGATTTGAATAATGACATGAATCGCTACCTGACGATCAATGCATTATTAACTGGCTTCTACCACTTTCTCGAGCGGTACTTTCTCCGCAGCTTTGAACTATGGCCACTGCCAAAGGGCCAACAGCAGGAATACTCTATGGTGGCACACTGGATGGAATGGCCCAATATCTGGCTTGCATTTCTGAAATCTTTGTTACCAACGCTTGTAACTGCAGCTCTCTTTTCTCCCGATTGGCAACTGCTAAGCTTAGCGTGTTGCATCTCCACCTTAATAACATCTCAACTGCTCGAAATCCACTTGGTCTATGGAAAAGTAATGCTAAAGAATCTACCTTTGACTCTCCGAGAGGAAATGGGTGTTCAAAACCAAGAAAATGAGATCTCACTTATTCTGGCCTTAAGGACAACCAGTTTACATGGCTTTCAACTGCAAGTGGCAAAGAATTTTTATGAAATTATGGCCGATACTCAGAATGACGAATGCCGCCATCTCTTTCTGTACAGGCATGAAAATAGGTGGCAGTTAGTCCACACTATTATTCTGGGCAGAATCGCATTGTTTACGCGTCGCCTGGAACACTTTCGAGCAATGGAAAGCTTAGCACCTTATGTCTTAAACAAATCTCAACACAGTCATTTAAATATGCGTCCACTGATGACCAAAATGCCGTCCCGTCCTCCCATTGTGGTCAAAAATAATCTAAACAAAGATTTCTCAAAGAAACTCGTTGAATGCGAACTAAGCAATGGGATTTCATTATTATGGCTGATTCCGGGGCTCATCTGTATTTGCGTACGTTCTCTAGAAGAGGACACTTATGGCATACTCCAAGCGGATCTAGAACAGATTTTCCGAGCTCTAATTGACTTTGAACAATTTCTTCGTTCCCTGAAAGTATCCGAGGAGTACACAAGTGTTCACCTTGACCAACTTTTGGCGCAGACTTCTAGATCTATTAACAAGTTAAAGTGCCATTTCAAGTCCTACTTGGATTACGTTATAAAAGACAAGAATCTACTAAAAATAATTCAAAAGCGACCTTAGAATTAACAGCACATCTGTTAACTTAAATTTGTATGATTTTGTTATTTTTGATTACTTTGTTAAAATTTGTTGCATTTAAAAGTTTCGGCCCACTAGATTAAAGTTTATTTTTTTTTTTATAAATTTTCTAAGAATACTAGATCAAATATTTTTTTTTTTTTTTGACTTAAAGTTCTATGAAAACTAGATTAATAATGTGATTATTGACAAACAATTCAGAGAGTACTTGATTTAAAAGATTATTATGACATAAATTCAAAAGGTAACTAGATTAAAAAACTCGGATTTTCAAGAACTTTTAAACCGCGATTAAAAAAGAACCATAAGAGACCGCCAAAAGTTTTTAATGACATTCGTCTGCAGACATCGCTGTCCATGGAGGATTTTTTTTTCGTTAATTTTGGCGATGAGGCCCATATAATAGACTATTACCAAAGTTGAACTTAATATTTATTCAATTTATAAGAGAGTCGAGAAAAAAAATGTATTGTATAACATAATTAAGTTATAATTATTTTTTAGACAATTTGGTTATAATATTAAAATCTGTATCCTGGTAATGTTAGAACACTTTGAAACAAAACAAGCAAAACATGAAAAAACGGTTATCTTCGGCTTGCCGAACATTAAATACCCTTGAATATTGCGTTGATTTGGGTTCAATCACCAATTATTTCTATGGTAGCTGCATGATTTTGTATTTAAAATACATATGGTGTGAATTTGGTTGAAATCGGTCAATAGACACCGAAAATGTTCATACTAAACATTTCAACCGAATGTTCCTATGGGAGCTATATGATATAGTGGTCCGATCTGGCCGATTTTAACATATGATCTGTGTGCAGAGAGTATACAGATATATACAACATTACATGGAGATAGGCTTAAAACTTAGAGAATAGTTCGCATAAAAACAGACGGACATGGCTTTATCGACTCAGCTGTTGATGCTGATCAAGAATATATATACTTTATGGTGTCGGCAACGACTCCTTCAACACGTTACAAACTTTGTGACAAAAACATAATACCCTCTGCAAGGGTATAAAAATTATAATCGAAAATACATCTGTTTGTCCATCGATCGGCTGTCTGGGGCGCTAAAGTTTGGCTTTTTGCCGAAGCTTTTTGGCGGTTTTGAGTCAAGCGTTTGCTTTCAAAAAATCTAAAGTTTGACACATCTAATTGTTCAATAATTAGTGATTTTACTCTACGAGTCACGAATTCAAAAATGTATTTTTTTAAATCAAAGTTAGCATTGAATTGAAGTTGTTTATAAACAACACAAGTATAACCAAAACTCTCACATCTCATCACAAAGCTAAACAAACACAATCACAATATATATATAATTTAAAATGGAAGGAACAATCTACATGACATTGAGAAATCGCACAGTTTACTGGAGTGAACCCAAAAAGAACAAAAGGCGCCCCAAAAATCAAATGAAAATGGAATTGGCATCTCCGATCATGTCGGGTTTCTATCCCATACAAGCTTCAAACATGGGTCAAAATGAGGTCTCAATTTACGTACCGAACACCAGTGATTCTGTCGTATACATAGGTTTTTCGTGTGAAAGTTGTTCGACTGTAGAGTTCTAGTATAGTTACATTCAATTACTGGTTTGGAGTTTAAGTTATTATTTAAATTAGTTATAAAGGCTGTTTATTAGACACAACAACAAAATTAAAAAAAAAAAAAAAAAAAATTTTAAATTTGTTAACACTGAATTAAACTTGTTTATGGCTTTGTACATCAAGTATTTCAATAGGAAAGATCTGAGAATCTTATATAGGTGTTGTAGTCGGTACAACCGTTTATCATATCAATGTTTATTGTCGCTCCTTCTCTACCTACCTTCACTTGAGTTTAATGAAGTTTTTCTTGTAGTTCAAGAATGAGCCTATAAATAATATAGATCTTCCCTGAATTCAGTAGTCTATGAAATAAGTGTTGTAGTGCTACAGACTTTTCAGCGTTGTGATTTTTACTGACAAAAGTAGAATTTAGTTAGTGGTACAGGGTAAATATACCTGGCATGCATTGCCACTCTAAAGATATATAAATACTAACTACTAAATTAAAAGAGCTTCTAGCACTTTTATTTTTGTGGCAAGCCTAAAATATGGTAACTCTAATTAAAGTAGCATTGTTCTCTAAGCAAACAATAGTCAGAAACGACTTACAACCTTTTGGCCTGTTAGTGGCGGCAGCTAACGGCATGCACATAAATTTTAACAGCCGCTTAGTCAGCAGAATCGTCTCGGTCTCTGTGCTCGCCTTCTCCCTCGCTCTTGATGTCTGTCGCTCAGTGCGATGCCCCTAAAAGTATGCAACAAGTTTATGCAGCTGCACGCAAGTTGACGTTTGGCGTGGTCTCATAAATTTCACTGGCATCGCTTCTAAAGTCCCTTGACGTGAAAAGTGCAAAACCACGAAAGGAAAAAAAATAAAAATACGCTAGCACCAGCCGCAAACATGTTGGGCCAAAAAATCAACCGTCTGTGGTTCAGTGCGATGCTGCGAGTGGTCTTTGTTTGGTAGTTTGGTGGATTGGCGGTTGGTGGTTGGTGGCTGGGCGGTGCTAACTTCTAAGCACGTGTCAAGTGTGGGCCAAACTTTTAATTTGCACAACGTCCGGGCAAAGGCAGAAAGCGGAGACTGGCTAGATCCTGACTGACGCTGAGTGACTGTCAGCCCTGTTAGTCCTTTTATAGTCCTGCCTGCGCCTTGCTGTCTGACAATGTCATCAGTTGCAGCTGACGCAGCAACCGTACGCATACGAGCAAGAGTCACTGTAGCATCAGCAGCAGCAGCTGAAGTAGCACCAGCAACAGTTGCAGCTGCAATTGTAGTTGTAGTTGCATTTGGTCACGTTCCTTTTTTTTGTGTGTACTCCCTTAGCACTCTATACTCGACCGGGTGTACCTTTTACATAAGGAGACATGTTTTATCGCGCCACTTATAGTTCTTCCTAATAAGAAATACAATTAAACAACTTTCAAGTTCTACATTTTAGCTGCTGTACACTTTTAGAGTATATTTTTAAATGGAGGAAATAAAAAGTTAAACAAAAGTGAACTGAAAATATCCTGATAAACGGACTTTTAACGCTGTTTAGAATTAAGTCTCGAGTTTAAACTGAAATTAGTTCTACTTACATTATTGTAATTAAGTTGGGCTCTGATCAGATCAATCTGTTTAATGACATTTTCTAGACCTTTTGAATTAATTCCTAAAAGTTTATTTAAACACAAATTGGTCCTGTATAATATATAAATAGTAATATAATAATAATAATATAATAATAATAATATAATAATAATAATTTAATAATAATAAACTCGAAGAGTTTGGTAGTGTAAACAGAAGTCGGTCAATAAAAGTTTCTGCTCAGAAACGGGTGTCCATGACAAGTGGTGTGCGTATATGCGCGTGTGTGAGTGAGTGTGTGTATGATTTTTAGTGTGAGACTCAAGAGCAGATAAAACGATGCTCAGCGCTCGCTTGGAAGCTGTCAGTTAGCCAGGCGAGCTCTGGCCAGTTGCTCAGTCCGTCAGGCCGTCAGTCGGTCAGTTGGTGAATGACTGCCCTTCGCTCCACTTCGCACCGCCTCGACCCGCCCACAGTTTGATTGCCTCACACTCATTGGCAGTGAAACTTGTGCTCATACGTCATTTACCCCGCCTGCCGGGTGTTAAATCCGTTTGGATTTTTGTTTTGTTGATTGCCGCACGCCTCAATGACATTTCATTTATTAAGTGGCGCCTCTGTCCGTTTCTTGTTACCAGTTTGCCTTTATAGTTTTTTTTTTGCTTTTTTTCGGCAACTCAGCGGGCCAGCAATTAACTATGCAATACGCTGACATCACCAGGCTTCAGTGCCAACTGTTTTCCTGCATTGGCAATCGAAAATGCCGCATCATGGCGACGCCTTTGATTTGTTTTGCAAGTGTGTTGTTATATCCGCTACAAAGGAATTTGCATTTCAAATGAATTACACTCCCCATCAAAGGTATAACAATAACAACACCAACAGCAGCAACAGCAACAGCAACAACAGTGGCGACCCTCCAAAAATAAGGCAAAAGGTGTATATACATGTAGTGGGACTGAGACTGTGAATCCTGCTGAAATATAAATGTTAATCCCGACAGCGTCAATTGCAAAACGTTCAGAGTTGTTGACAGCATTGTCCAGGCGGTAGGATATACTGGACTGGACTGGACTATCAGGACTGCCAGACGACAATCCAATGAGTCTGAGGCCCATAGGCCTGTGCAGTATGTCAACGGCTTTTTAATTGATTTTCATGGCTGCAGTTTTTGATTGTGCTGATTGACGCATCAAATGAAGTGACTTCAGGATCCCCCCCTCTCTCTCTCTCTCTCTCTTTCTCTCGCTCTCTCTGTATCCCACTTCGTCCGGCGCCCAAGTGTCGTATCAGTAACGACGCAAACAACACAGCCCATTGCCGAAGTAACGAAACAAACACACACGCACACAGACAGAGGAGTAATTAAATTTGTCAGTCTGACAAAACGTTGCCCCAAAGAACTGGCAAGCTGGCAAAGTGCACAACGCGTCGTATACGTGATGCCTGAGAGCCATAAGATCACAAGCGAGCTTGTGTGCGTGTATGCGTGAGTGAGTTGCAAACAATTGCTGAATGCACAGCGAAAGAGGAGGAGACAAATGTGAACAGGATGGAAGTTTGGGGCACTGAGAAAGAGGTATAAGTGAGCAGATTTTAAGTGGATGTCAACAGAATGTCGCACTATAAAATACTTAATCCGATATTCACTGCCTACATTTGAAGGCACGTAAAAAACATTTCAGATTAATCTTAACTTTATATTAAATAGCTCATCAAAGTAAATGCAATCTCAAGTGCCTACCAGCTTAGCATACCCTACGAACCAACTCCTCAAGGGTATAAAATATAGGAGCACATTGTTTATATCCCCTCCGAGTTAAACCGAGTTAAAATACTAATCAGACATTAAAGTAAATTCAATTGTTTCAAGTATAAGTTAAACAATTAATTATAAATTAAATAAATAAATATCACACGGTAGCAATTAACAATACTCAGGCATCACTTGAGTTTTCTGCATTGGTGCAGTTACAGGGTATTTTGCAGTCAACTGTTCTCGACGTCAACTTATTTGCTACTTGTTGGTGTTGTTATTGCATTTTAATTATTGCATTCAGAACTGTATCGTTCATTTGGCTGTTGTGTAAACTGTAAATTAATATGGATTCAATATAAAAACCCACACATCCGTGTACAAAAGCACACACGCACACCCACACACATACACAAACGTCGCTAATGAGCCGTCATTTGACTTTGGCGTCCAGGGAACTCAAATTTGGTTTTATCTGTTGGAAGCCGATGCGAAAGAAGACCGGAAAACAGAAAACAGAAGCACAATGTTTCACAATGGCGAAAAACGCAAAATTTGAAATCTGAGAAGCAATTTAAAAATCATTAGAAAAGCACATTAAGCGTAAAAAATTAATGAGCAAGTTGCGTCAACAGAGGGAAGCAAAAAAAATCAGACACCGGTGTACCAAGACATATTATATATATAAATATACCTGTTCAGAAATAAATATCCCGCCTATGCAGCTTGAAACTCTTGTTAGACATTTTCCATACACCTGTGGGTGTGTGTGTGTGTGTGTGTGTGTGTGTGTGTGTGTGTGTGTGTGTGTGTGTGTGTGTGTATTTCTAGCACACACAACTGCAGTACGTCCTTCACAAGCTGCAAGCAAAACGTCTAAGACACAACGGCTGAGGAGAACACTATGAAAATATAACGGTAAAAAGGAAATTTTCTAATAAACGGCAGCTAAGCAGCAGCACCCATTATAGGATGACGACTTCTATAAAGCGGAGCATTGTATATCAAATAAGGTAATAGGCTGCTCCAGAATGGGAAGGAACAGCAGTCAGAGGCGTCCGCAAAATAGAAATATCAGAAGGGTTCAGCTGTTCCATATTTTAATGATATTTTATAACTTTAAATTTTTTAACTTATTATGATATGATTATGATAAAAATGGGTATAATTGAATAACTTAAATTAAATAATTTCCATGGGTAAGATAAAAAAATTATAAGCTTCTATTTGATTAATTAGTTTAATTTAATTTTGTGTATATTAATAGTTTACCTAAAATATTATAAAAATAAAAATATTATAAATTAAATATTTTACAAAACAATTTCAGCACTGAGTTCGTTTAAAACAAATAATTGACATTATTTTGTTTATTTGATAATCGACACATCAAAGTATCGAAATTATAAAAAAATTTATTATTTTGTGGATTTATAATAGTTATTTATCTTTAACTATAACTCTATAACTCCACGTTTATTAAAGAAATCAATTCGACTTTTTTTTTGTTCACACCAACTTAATTTTTTGTGAAACTACTAATTATTAAACTTTTCACTTATAAGTGTATTTCAAAATAGTATAAGACAATTTACGATTTCGGAACCCTGCTTAAATTAAGCTTATTTTTCATGTTCATGAGAATAGTTAATCGTTTTAGCTCTTTTAAAATCGATAACTCAATAATTTATAATGGTAATTTAGTATATTTTATATCGCTTACAATTTATGTAGTTTTATTTAATTTATTTATAATTTATAAATTTTTTTTTATTTATACTTATTTATTTGTTATTTTTTGTACGAAATTTAAAATATAAATAACATATCAATAATGGATTAAAACTACTAAAATTTGAAGCGCCTGAAAAAAACAAATATATACACACCTATATTATAAATTTAAAATAAAATGTTAAGCTATGAGGAGGCTACATACTCCCTCAAAAAAAGATACTTTTACAATAGCCATTCTATATTCTGTTTATATTAGGCCTCAACTGATTTAGTAACTTAAAAAATATTTGGTTTTTCGGAAGTTTAAAAAATACATTAATTAATATACATAATTACTTAGCAAACTAAATTTATAGTCGAATTCAACCGATGCTATCGTTATTTCAATCGCTATCGTTATCGATATCACTAAGTTCACGGCAATTCTGCCATTGGCCTCAGTTGAACTACGCCACTGGGCACAGATTGCGGCCTGGTCGCTTGCCAATGTCTACAAAGTCGTTTACTTTACCTAACAATATTTAGTTAGCCAACAAAAGCCTGGCTAAAACACACACACACACACTCATATATAGAGCGACTAAAGCATCATGCAGAACATGCAACAGTCTGTGAAGAGGAAGGGGGACACGAAAGAGGTGGGGGAGGGGGAGGAGCAACATTGTCCATGGGAAACTTCTCTGGAGAGCCGAGAGCCGTGTAGTTTTTGGTCTAACAACTCATTTGGCACTCATGAGTAGGTCAGACCGTTAAGGCCAGGCTAACACATTTTCGGCGACATATCCTTTTAAATTTCAGCTTACAGCTCGCCGCCAAATCTCAATGCTTGTCACGTTTTGTCGAGCGTTGAAAAGTCAAACCGAACGGGCGGCAGGAGGCGGCAGGAGGCAGCTGGAGGGAGGTGAGCTTGCGGAAAAGGGGAGTAGCTTTTGCTGCTACAAGTTTTTTGTGCTTTTGTGCGTGCCTGGACGGATGTGCTGAGGATGTGCGTCTTTGTCGTAATTACCTTCAAGTTGCCTCCAATGCCACATTTGATGCCACTCGCTGGCGCGCAAATCCCAGACGTCCTCTGCCACCCCACTCGCCCTCTCACTCCCTCGCCTTACCTGGCTGTGATTGCGCCGACTTCAGCTACAGTTACAGTTACAGGTACAGCTACAGGTGTGTGCGTGTGTATTTCCCCGTCTGCTTCTCTCTTAGCTTCTCTAATTGCCGCTAAGTGCCTCGGAAATCCTTAGCTTTGCCTTTTTGCTACTTGCATTTTGTCATAAATAATAAAGCTGGCGACAATTTAAAGGGCTAACTAAGCGCAGCAGCAGCGTGGCACCACCAATGCACCACCGTGGCACCACCGCATGGTCAAAGTGCTTTTTGGTCAGTTCACCACTTAAGCACAATGCTTTTGCATTGTCCAGAAACAGGAGTCGGTTTGTTTTGGCGGCCCAATGCACGTTTTGCACCTGCAACGTGCCTGTGTGTATGCGTGTGCGTGTATGCCTCTCTGTGTGTGTGTATGGGCATGAGCAGGGGTGTGTATTAGTGTGTGTACATCAGTGGGTTAGCCACAGCCCCCGTTTCGACACTGGGCACGAGTGCGATTCAGTGATGCCAACTAAGAGGAAAAAGCTAAAAGTAAAGCTAGTAAGTAATAGAAAAAATCTACGGGGTGCATCATCTTTTATGTCGGTAATATTTGAGCAACTTCGATACATTTTAAAAAAATCAGTTCAATAGAATTTCCACTTTTAATCCACTGGGCTCCCGCTTTGTGACTACTCAGAAGTTCTGAGTCAGAACTTTAGATTCAGCTAATCGTGTTGAATTTATCATCATACAAGATGCTTAAGAATGTTCTGAAAAACGCGGATGAGGTCAATTTTTGTCGTCGTCAATATAAGGTGCCGCCTTATACATATATGTTGATACAAATTAAACGAGTAAAAATTGTACAGTCGAGGCGACTGTGAAATACCCCGTACTCATTGCAGTGCACATTTTTCCATACAAAATATTTGTTTCTCCACCGGTTTGACTTATAGGAACTATAGGCAATAGTTATAAAGTTGTACTATACTTGGTTGGGATAGCTCTAATAGTTTAAAAGTTACGGCGATGTAAATATAGTTTTTGGTGAGGTAGCCTTATAATTCTTTTAATTTTTCGTTTCGGTAGGGGGCAACAATTTGACCTGCGTACATCATAGACGAACTTTCAATCTCAAATTTGGTGGCTCTAGCTCAAATAATCTAGAAAATATAGGTGTTGATACAGTCGAACGAACAGACGAAAATTTGTAATCGTATATCGACTCGGCTGTTGATGCTGATGAAGCATATATATACTTTATGGTATTGAAAACGCATTCTTCCTACTTTAAGGCAAATTTCTCTTCTGACTAACTTAATAGACCCCTCTGCTCTACTTTAAAAAAAAAACATAAGTTGATAATATGACATAATATGAGAATTAATATATAATTCAGTTTTTCATAAATAATTTACGAATTTTCAGACATCCGGTTAGGAAATGATTGATATTGTTTCCGGCTCAATTAGGACATATCTACTCGAAAAGTCTAAGTTGGCATCACTGATGCAAGTGGACTAGCTGAAATGCAGCTAACGAACCGCAATTGCGGTCACATTTCATGAGAGCGCGCACGTCACCCTCTGGGCACACACACACTCACACACAACCACTCACACACACATATACACATGGACTGATTCAATTTGCAGGCTGGGACAGGCTTTTAGTGCAGCACTGAGAGCAGACAACAGCATGAAGCTCCAAAAGTCCTGTCAAAATGGACTCACTACTTGCCTCGTAGATATCATCAAAATTAGCTCTTTTGGCGGGTGCGGAAAGGCCTTTCACCCAGCTCTAACCTTACTCACTGCATGTAACACTCTCACACACACACACTCACCTATGTGTGTGGCTAATATATACGGGTTTATACCACTTCTACGTACACAACAACTGCAATTCTGCATGGAAAAATCGTCAAATATCAACAGGTTTCTGACAGGCCAATTAGCTACCTTGATATTTACACATAACCCGTAGCGCACGCTTTGTCGGAATGTCTACGGCCGCATAGGAGCTGCCTCCTGCCCCAGGAGGCTCGACAACTCGAGTTGCTGAAGCCTCAAAATATTCAGTTCATATCCCCAAGCATCAACAACAACAACATCAATAATAGTTCAATGGTTTTCGCAAAATATAAAAAATTAAATTGAATCTATTTGAAAAGTCTTTAGACGAGCGTACCGTCTTAAAACAAGCCTGTAAAGAGACAGGTAATCCTCAAGTTTGGTAGGCTTTTCAAAAATATTAAAATAGTTAAGTTTTTCATACTAAATCGACTTGACCCTAGTAGGAATAGCTTACCGACTGGAAAATACCCTTTACTTGATTTAATACATGTAAAAACATGAGTTTTTGGGTGTGGAGACTTTTGAGATATCTCACTAAGCACAAAAATGTCCAAGATATTCACTGGAATTTAACCCGTTAGTACCATAGGAGCTATTGGAATATAGTAGTCTGATCACGACCAGCATAACCAGGATTCAGGTAACGTCTCCTGCAACAAAAATGTTATAAAATTGTGCAGCTTGATCTGTCAGTAAGTCAAAAATTACAAATACAATTTATTAATAGATAAGTTGTCTTTATGCAGCTAATGAACTGCATAGTTAAGCAGTTTACAGAAATGTCAAATGCAAAAGGAGCCTGATCTGCGTGAATCAAAGACGAACCTTCTAATATAAAGATTATGCTCTGATTTCTAAGCTCAAATAAACATTAGCATTTAGTTTGCACTGGGCTTATTAAAACTAACTTAAATTAGAGATACAATATCATACAACTTAACATTATCAGAAGCACAAGAAAAAACTGAGAAAAAACTGTGAAATGTGATCAAATAAGAAAGTTGAACGCGATACCAATTAGAATTTAAAAGCGAGCCAGAGCAAACAACATACAGGCAACAGTGGTGTCCTGGAATATAGGTAAAAGAATAAATATATTTAAAGTAGAAGAATAAGTAAGAAAGTACATATTAATTAAAATTGCTTTTAAATTTTATCGAAGTATTTATAAATACGTACTAAAATAATGCCGCAAATATACATATATATTTTTATTTATAATTTTTAAGGTACAAATTATATATAGATTTCATTAAATAAAAAATAAATTTTACTCAAGAAAATGTTTAGTATCCGTACTTAAATTAAGTATTATATAATAGTACAAAAAATTCCGGACTATTAAACTTTTAATATAGTTTGTTTTTACAAATTATATTTAAAATTATTTATTTCAACAAATAATTTGTATTAAACAACAAAATAACAAAACATTAGAATACTAATAATTCCACTAGTTTTTTATATCGAGTTAAAAATGTAGAGCTCTTAAATCTGTAGGGCTCTATGCTACAACCTTTTACCATAAATGTAGTACAGTGTTCGCTCACAAGACTAAAATCATATCTGCTGGTATTGTATTTAAAGTCATTACAATTGTAAATCGTGATTTTACATTCCTATGACATAATGGAGTACACGATCACACGTAAGTGTTACACACACTAAACTGAAGACACTTCAATAAGTTATCTTTATTATTATTCCGCTCATCATATAAAACTATCATTCTATTAGTACCCCAGACTTGTGCGACAGTGTAAAGTGTGTGCTTGTTGACTGCCTCGTTACACAAAATGTAATGAGCAATTTAGCTAAAAACACACAAAAAGGCAGAGAGGAAGGAAGCGAGTGAGAGAAGAACAAACAAGAAAAATAGATGGAAGAGATGGGCAGCAATAAGCAGCTCGAAAACTAGTTGCTATATTAAACATTAATGCCAGAGATGGCAGCAATAATTATGCAAATTTAGGTTATGCAGAAGCGTAGCCAAGACACGAACCAAGAGCAACCAAAATGTAACGGCAATGACACTGGCAGCCGTGACACCTTCAGACAGGCAATTTGCAGGCTGCGTCTGCTACGTGCGAAAGGAAGTGGCACCTTGCACAGGGAGACGAAGACGGACACGGACACAGAGACGGAGTCTGGGACGGAGACACAGCCACCCAAAAGCCACACAAAACCACCCAAAAGACCTTAGCCACCTAAGCCAAACCACCCATGAGACAGGCCACCCACACAAACGTAAGCGCATTTTAATGATCTCATTTATGCTAATCTGCAAACGGTTAAATCTGTGCACGCCACAGCCACAACCTGGCCCCAGACAGTACCAAAAACAACAATAATAACAACAACAACAACAATGATAGTAACAACAACTACAACAACAACAACAATAATGTGTCACCGGCTGCTAATGCTAATGAAGTCTAATTGAATTTCGGACACTTGACACGTCGCACTATCTGATCTTTTTGGGGCGTGCATCAAGTGGCATGCAGCAGGCACTGTGCAGATGGGCGTGGCAAAACTTTAAACTTTCAACTTTAAGACTCCTAAGGACCAACTTGCAGTTAATGCCAGTAAAAGCTATGTTTGAGGTCTTCAAATTTTAAATTTTGAAAAGTTTTAAAAAATATAACGAATTGAACATACATTTTTATTTTTAATTAAATAATTTTTAATTAATAAAACAATGAATGGAATTTAAGGGATTTTTAAGTTTTTATATTGAAGCTTTAAAATGTAACTGAAAGTAGAAATCAAGCGGATTTACATTGACAAACGCTACAAAGAAACTACACTGAAACATTTAATTGAAACAAGTTGCCAATTCACTTAGCATAAAAATTAATAAAATATTGAAACATTAAATAACTATTAATTTCATTTTAATCAAATTAATACTTTTATAATGAAATTTGTATTTTTTAATTAAAAAAGGGGAACAATTTTCGTTTAATTAAATTTGACCCTAACAAGCAGAATTTCTGAGCGTGGTGAAACGTTGGAATGGAACATTCGCTTAAAGTGAGGACAACCAACAGTATTTAAACCCAAATCAACTAAGAACTCCTTTAAACACTTTACTTAAAACAAATAATACAATGTTTGTTTCATTTTCGCTTTAATCGTACACTTTCTACTTTAATTCGCAGTGAAACAATGGAATGGAACACTCACTTAAACCAAGAATTACTATATTTAAACCCAAATCAACTAAGAACTCCTTTAAATACTTTACAAAAAATAAGTTAAACAATGTTTGTTTGATTTTGACTTTAATCACACACTTTCTACTTTAATTCGCAGTGAAACGATGGAATGGAACACTCACTTAAACCAAGAACTACTATATTTAAACACAAATCAACTAAGAACTCCATTAAATACTTTACATAAAATAAGTTAAACAATGTTTGTTTGATTTTGACTTTAATCACACACTTTCTTCTTTAAATCGCAGTGAAACGATGGAATGGAACACTCACTTAAACCAAGAACTACTATATTTAAACCCAAATCAACTAAGAACTCCATTAAATACTTTACATAAAATAAGTAACACAATTTGTGTTTGATTTTGACTTTAATCACACACTTTCTTCTTTAAATCGCAGTGAAACGATGGAATGGAACACTCACTTAAACCGAGAACTACAATATTTAAACCGAAATCAACTAAGAACTCCACTAAATACTTTACATAAAACTGTTGCTTACATAAAAATGTTTGTTTGATTTTCACTTTAATCACACACTTTCTACTTTAATTCGCAGTGAAACGATGGAATGGAACACTCACTTAAACCAAGAACAACCCAGTATTTCAAAAACCTTCCCCGACCTGCGTCGAGTCAACATTTACGTTTTTGTGGCTTGCGGTTTTGGGGACATAGAATTTTCTATGCATTTAACCGCATTGAAATTTTCTCGTAATATTTGATTTGATTTTTAAACAAAAAGCTGCTGCTTCTGCTGTTAAACAGTGAACACTGAACACTGTTTGGGTTGTCTGCTCTCTGCTACGATTCGAGATATGCGTCAAGTGATATCCATTGGTCAGTTTGGTCGGACATGGGCTGGGTATGGTTATGGTCAGAGGGAGGATGTGGGATGGGGCATGGAACTGGAGCTGAAGCTGCAGGGGAATGTGTGTGGGCCCCGGCACATGGAACAACTTTGCTTTTATTAGTCTGCCAACGAACCAACAACAAATCAGCATTATTTGACAACGCAGCTAATTTACATGAGTGACCGGAGAGTTTCAGGCAATGTTGTCAGTGAACCCCCTGTCTTCCCCATTATCTCCACCCCACCCTGTAGGGTATGGAAATGTCAACGTCAACTGCGGCATCGGTCCATCATGCAAATCGACGTTCAGCATCAATTCAAATTAAGCCGCATCACGAAAAGTTTAAACAACTTGACGACTTGCCTTTAATTTCATTTCATTTAATTACTTTTAAACATTAATTTTGTTACTTGACTGCCTTGCGTGTGACGGGTGATAAAGGCAAAAAACAGTTACACTCGTGACACCAACGATCCACAGTGATCTGTTCGTCGGGAAGAGAATTTGAGATGCGAGAGAAGTCTCTCTACATTTATTTTGTGGAGTTTGCTTGCTCTGTCATTTGTATTTTATTTAAGATAACAGCACTAGCGAAAGAGAGACGGAGAGAGAGAGAGAGGTCATCAAAGTTTGGCGATCGGCCCTAATGACCTTACAATGCGCTTCAAAAGCTTCGAAAAAATCTAACCTAATTATGAAAAGCCAACAAAATTGAAATAGTTATATATTCTCGAAATAAATTAATAAAAAGTAAATGAACACATCTATATGCATTTAAAAATGTCTATTAAAAATTATTGTAATTTTTTTAAAATAATAACTATTAAAGTTACAAAAGTACTTCAACTCGAGACATAAACATTTGCAATGACTGTAAACATTTCCTTGGTTTTGGAACTCAATAGAAATTAAGTTTTAGTGACCATCTTTTTGCTGTGTAGCGCAGCACACTTCGGCTGAAAGTGTCAAATTGATCCTCTGGGTTATCAGAAAGTACGGTTTGAGTACAATAGCAGCAGAGAAATGCAGCCACGAGCAGCAGCAGCAGCAGCGGCGACAGTTACAATGCTCGTAAAGCTGCAGTCAGATAACATTAGTCGTTTCCCACAATTCACGAACGAAATAGAATAACAAAAAGCTGCAGAGTCAACGGATCGCGAGACGCGACAGAGAAAAACATAAAAAAGAAAAAAACGAAAACAAAAACAAACGTACTGATTATTCAAATACACGCATAGAGTTTCATGCATTCCAGTTATATAGTCATATGTACATATTTATACATGTGTATGTACTTTTGTATGATATGCATATGAGGAACATGCCGAAGAGTGTAATTTGTGTAGATAGCGGGCACGATAACAAGCTGATTCCTATCTAAACTGTAACAGGTGCACAGCAGCGTTGAGCAGGCGTCGTTTCTGTTACCGAGATAAATTTCATTGATAAAAGGGGCCCGGTGGGTGAGTGAGCAAAGCTCGAGGAGAGCTTAAATTGTGACAGGAAAGCTTCGGTTTGCCGTTCGGCGCTGCTGCGGCTCGTGTTTCAATTTATTCAATTTACCGTTATAGTTACAAATTGATGAACGCGACAACAGCGACAGAGCCGGCGACGGTGACGACGACAGCAGCAGCGACAGCAGCGTTTAGAACTACAATTGAGGCGAATACAACAGCGGCTGTAGCTCTGCTCAGTGAGTCGCCATCGCTGCTCTTGAGCAGCCGCGCCACATCCGTCGCTTCATCCTGGCTGCACGAACTTGCCGTAAGTTTTTTTCGTGTTTTCTTTTTTTTTCAATTCGCTTTCGCTCTGATTCGCTCTGACTTTCGGTATGCGATCAGTTGTTGCTGCGCCGCCAGCGCCTGACGATCGTCTTCCATTCGCATTCGCTCCAGTTCCAGTCGCAGTTACTGTCACTGACATTGCCGTCGGCGTCGTCGCTGTCGTCGTCATCAACATCAGAAGCAGCAACAACAACAACAGCAGCAAGAAAATACGTCACGTTATGTGTGTGTGTTTGTATAATTATTACGTTTGCTTTTGCTTTTGTTGTTGTGGTTGTTGTCGTTGTCGCTGCATGTAAACTTCTTTGTCTGCGCCTGTCATGTATCGTAATAATGCGGATAGTTCTTTTTGTTTCATCAATCGCTTGAACGGCAACGTCCATGATGAACTGCATCAGGCGGGAGAACATGAGCCGACATCAGCGCTGCTCAGCTATTGCAAGCGCAAGGTGGAGTATACATGTCTATGCCAGTTCATTCCAGACAACTTTAGTTCCGTTGTATAATCCCTCTCGTGCAGTTCCTGCGTCCCTATGTGGCCATCCTGACGCTGGTTGGCCTCAATCCCATCTCCACGGACATGAGTAACGTGCGTGCCTGCTGCAGCTACGTCCAAGCTCTGATGGTGCTCTGTGTGCTCCTCGTGGGCTACGTGCTGCGCTATCTCTGTGGCTACCGGTAAGCTCAACTGGATTAAACCCGAATCCCTTTTGTTAATGTCACTGTTTTGGGGTTTCTAGTGGAGATCGTGGTTTCAGTAGCTACCGGGACATACGTCCTGGTGGCTATGGCAACAACACTGACGTCTGTGACTCATCCTCCGGCTCGAAGACTTCGAATACCATTGGGGAACTGCTGTTTGGGTATGTGGTGCCGAGTATCCTGAACCTGATGAGCTTTGTCTCCGCCGTGCTCGTCTGCAAGGTCATAGAGCATGAGCAGTTACAGAATCTCATCGAACGGGTATTTTTGATATCCTCCAAGCCCAAACGCCTGTGTCGCATGCTCTGGTTCTACCTGGGAGTGGCTTTCGCGCTGCTCCTGCTGCTCTTCGGCTACGCCTGCTGTGTGGTCATCATGCAGCCCGAGCAGATCATCAAGGTGGCCTGGCTAGCCGATGCCCTGCGCAACTGGGAGCTTTGCCTGCGCGTTGCTTTGCTGTGCACTATACTGCTGCAGGACCTGGTGGAGATAATCATCCTGAGTAGCTATTACATTGAGTGTTACTTGCTGCGTGTGCACCTGGAGACCTTGTCCCACAAGCTACTGATGCACTCGATAGACTCGCTGGATTGGATGCGGGAGGTTTTAGAGTTCCGTAAGCTGCTGGAGCGGGTCAATCAGCATGTCTCTATACCCGTATGCTTCCTGATTGTCATGAATCTCTCCTATGCATTCGCTGGCCTCGTCTATCTGTTCAAGGACTTTGATTTCCACTACTGCGCCCTTAAGTTGGTCCTACTGAACATTGCCAATGTGATGCTGTGGCTGTTCCTGGGTCTCCTGCCGTTCTTTGTTGCCGGATCCGTGACTCGAGTGTGCCAAAATGCCCAGGCCAATGGACACCAGATACGCGTCCGTCCATTTGTTTACCACAACACCTCCGCCGAGGATCTCAATTCCACGCTACTCTTCGCTTCCTCCCTGGACATGTCCGCCAAGCTCTTCCGCATGCCCATTCAGTCCAACTATCTGTGCTTTGCCATACTTGTCGTGACCATTGTGGTCCTCACCCTGGGCATGTGTCTTAACCTGAGCGCACTGGGCAATGTCTGAGCACAGAAACTACCCAGAGCGGGCCACGGGGGACTGGTGGGCAGGTGAGACGTTTGTACTTAGCTTTTAAAATGATTTATCTTTAGTAAATTGTATTTTGTTAAATAAGCTTACAAATTTATGATCTGTCTTTTGCTTAGCAATTTTATTTACAATGTATTATTTAGGTTTTTGTTTTTGTTTTCTCTTTTCGTTTGCTTTGTTGTGAATTGCTTTTGTTTACAATTTAACTACTTAAATTCAGTTCAGTTTCAGCTTTTTTAGTCAATTTTTATGAGCACTCCGTTTTATCACCGAACCAAAAACCTTAACAGTTTTAAATTTCTCTATAACAAAAACAAATAATAGTCATAAATTATAAATTTAATATTATTTCAAATAACGAAAAACGAATATTAAATAGTACTTTCATAACGAGATCCTAAAGTAGTTTAGCTGCTGAAGGGAAAGTATGCGAAATCATGAAATCTTCTGGAAACCTCAGACTCCTTGGTAAGAAAATAATTTGTCTATAAGATCGATTTGCACATAGAAGTTGGGACTTAAATGCAGACAAGAATGTGCTCATAGTAATGACTAAGGTAGTGTAAAAGTTTGAAAAACTTGATTCAATTAGACTAAATTCTGAAAGTGTTCTAAAAATTCATTTAAACTTCGTGGGACTTCGATTAATATCAATTCATTCCCTAGACTTTTAGTGGTTTACAACCTCGACATTTATGTATACCATAATACAGGACTACGCTTCAAGTTCAGGTAAAGCACTGCTGACTAAGTGTGCACTTTGGTTTTAGATTTTTGACGCTTCTGTCTTGGCTTCTCCTTCTTCCTACGCGCTTGCTGATCTCCTATCACCATCCCAGCCAGGGTGGATGGTTGATTTTTGATGGCGGGATAAAGGTCAGGTTCACAGGTATGTTAATCAGGGCATGGACACGCTTCAGACGCAACAGCGTACTCCGTATGATCATGCCATTTTTTCCAAGCAAAAACCCAGCTGGGATTTGTGTATCTCGATTGGTCTTGTCATGTATCATTTCAATGTAGTGCTCGAATTCCGGTGAATTTGAGTTGTATTCCGTGACAATAGCGCCGATGGCACCAGCAGCCTCTGCGTAAAGAGTTTTGCTTAGAAACGAGCAGTCGCTGAGAACGTCCAACGGTAAACAGTTAGCGGAAACCAGATAACAAGAAATCAAAATAAGTTCGATATGAATGATAGTGTGCTTTATTTAGACTTACCCCCTGTCTATGAGCGCAATGCTGCCATGCATCTCACGGGAGTTTCGAAGCCTCTTGCATGCTTCGGGTGGATCGGCCAAGACCAGGGGGACGCCTTCCAGTTTGTGTGAGAAGGAGACGCCAAAGTCCTTGGCCGGTCGCAGTCTGTAAGTGTATTCGAGGTCTTGCGGCGAAATGATTTCAAAGAACACGTCACCTGCAATTATGTCCTGGGTCGTCACGGGCATGTGAATGGTGGACGTGGCTGTGCATTGGCTCAGTGTGGCAATTACTACCAAAGCAATTAACATTTTGGGTACATAACTAGCATTTATTTATTGTTGGTAAAAACACATAAAAATACATAGCACGGGTGCAAATATTGCTTGAGTTTTGTGACCTGCCAACTTGCTATGTCATCAGCATGTGGCAAGGCTGCTGACGACAGTCTGGTAACCACACGTGCCAAGAACAGTGGTACGAATGTAGCAATAAAAAGAAAGCGATAAAATAACACGTTCTGTGCTCATGAGCTTTTTGGTATTTATAGAACACTCGGCACTTAAATACGAGCCGAATGATTTCCGAAGTCATATTTGCAAAGTGATAGACGAAATGTATATGTATTCTGTTTATCAGCTAATCGAAACTATGGAGCTGTGAGATGTAAACCAATTATTACCGATGGCACTTGCAACAAATGTCAATAAATTGTATATTTTATGTAAATTTATTTTTTGTTAGATAAGGAATAGTTGTAGTTTAGGCTAAGTTATACTAGAATGTTTTTCATATACATTTTTATGGGATCTTAAATTTCGATCACGTTTTGCAGCATTTTGTACCAAAGTAAACCTCGTGGAGTTGCAGTGTTGCAATATTGTAATCAAAGCATCCCTGTGTGTGCGTTGAACAGTGAATGCTCAGCGGCTTTTTTCCATACTCGATACTAAATTTCTGTCGATACCATTGTACTAGTTTTGTGTGGTAGCCATTTTAATTTTTGGCGTCGAAAAAACTACGGCGAGCGAAATTCGCATATCCTGTAGTTTTGTTTTTTGCATTTAACGCAAGTCAGTTTGCTCGTGCAGGCAGCAGCAGCTAAACTCGTGTGTGTGTCCGAGATTTGAAACGTGTGGTTAAGAGTTGTACACAGATCTAATTAACTCAAGTACAGTACAATGTCGATGTCTGCCACGTGCTACAAGTGCAACCGGCCGGGCCACTTTGCCCGGGACTGCAGTCTCGGAGGTGGACCAGGAGGTGGTGGACCCGGTGGTGGCGGCATGCGTGACGGTGGCGGCGGCGGTGGCATGCGTCGCAATCGTGAAAAGTGCTACAAATGTAATCAATTTGGGCACTTCGCACGCGCGTGCCCAGAAGAGGCAGAGCGATGCTATCGTTGCAACGGCGTTGGCCACATCTCCAAGGAGTGCACTCAAGCTGACAATCCGTCATGCTACAGGTGCAACAAGCCCGGACACTGGGTTCGCAACTGCCCAGAGGCGGTGAACGAGCGTGGATCAGGGGGACAGGCTAATGTCTCCTGCTACAAGTGCAACCGCACCGGACACATCTCCAAGAACTGCCCGGAGACGTCAAAGACTTGCTATGGCTGTGGCAAGAGCGGACATCTGAGACGTGAATGCGATGAGAAGGGAGGACGGAACTAGGAGAGAGTTGCTGCTTTAGCGCTCTCTGCGAAATCAACGAAAATGTTTTGTCAAATAAAAAAGAAAAGAAAAAATTAATGAAAAAAATCAATTGCCAGCCAACAACAACAACCAGAACAGCAAATAGCAAACAGAAAGAAGAAGCAGATGCGACCAATCAGTAAAACCAAGTCAAGATCAACAGACACACAAGAAAACAACCCCCAAACACACTCACGCACACATACATACTCGTACACATACATACACGCCTACACCTACATATATTTAACCATCATCTAAGCAGCACATCTCTAATTCCTAAGCTCTAAGCCTGCAGTCGACGAAGAAGATAAACACGAGGAAGAAGAGCATTGGAGAAAGCACGATGAACAGCAGTCCGGGGGAAGAAGACCACGATAAAGCTGCCGGCGCTGTGCAGCTGTGCAGTTGGGAGCAGTAGAAGAGAGACGGACGGACGGACGTCGTTGTATTTAGTAGCTGCTACCACAATAGCAGAAGAAACAAAAACAACAACTATATTACGATTATGCTGCAAACGTGTTTGAATTTACTAATTACAATTATAACGAATGGAAACAAAAACTATATAAGAATATATAATTTACCTTAAACAAAAAGAAATTTGCTAAAATATGTATATATATATAATTATATATATGTATGTACTACAAAGTATCCTATTAGGAGTTCCAACACGCAGAAGATAAACAACAAGATATTGTAGAAGCAAGCAAGAGAAAGAGGGAGAGAGGGACACGTTACTCCATAAAGCTGCGGCCGGCGAGCTTTTGCACTTCACCTATCATCAATAAGCAAGATCTCTAGGTTAGCTATGCTAGCTAGCAGCTACATATAAGAACAGCAGAAACAAGAACAACTCAACAATGGCAGATAGTAGACGAAAAGCAAAAAGCTGCATAATGAGGATGAAAATGAAGATGAGCAAAAAACAGACAAACAGACTCAGTTGTAAAAACTTTTTCACTTGTACGAGACAAAAAAGCAAGGCGAACTACGAAGATGATGAGAAAATTCAAATATCACTGTGATTGTTTTTTAATTGTAAATTAAAATGCTGGAGCTGCTGATTTGAGACAAAAGAAATAATAATAATAACCCCACAATACATGCGTCGTCTTTCACTTAACAAAAGTTCCTTTTTTTTTTTATTTTTACAGATCTTTGTCATTTTCAGTTTCTTTGCCAGCCTGCTTTACCCTCTGTCAGCGGCAAACGCACGGCTGGCTAACCAGTTTGGCTTCCAATTCTTGTTCTCTGAGCCGGCAAATGCAAGCAGCAGCTGCCCCCTCTGATTTTTGCGCGAACACATGGCGAGGCAGCTGATGGCCTGGCCTGGTCTCGTCTCTTTCCCTCTCTTTTTCGCTCGCTCTTTCGCTGTCTCTGAGTCAGCTTGGTGGAGGTGCCGCCACATAAAGCAAAAATTCTGCCATTGTTTCTAGCGTGCTGCTATACGTGAGTGTGTGGCAATATTTGTGTGTATGTTTGCGCGCGTGTGTGTGCGTGTGTCTCACTGTTTTGTGCGCCGCTTTCTTTGCTTTGCTTCCTTGTGCAACGATACCTACAAGAGTACACACATACATACACGTGGGAATAAAGAATATACTTGCGTATGGATGTGCTTCTTCTCTCTCTTTAAGCAAAGTACAGTCGTCGCCATGCGCTGCTAATGGTGAAAACTTGCAAGCGACACATACACACACACATGCATTTATGTACAAGTGTGTGGCGACGCTTGCGGTTTGGGGGCAAAACTTCAACTTGACTGCGTCGTCTGATTTGCTGCACTTGGCAACAAGTTTCGCCAGTCTGGCTGCATGCGCATCGCGTTCAACCGTTGTCTGCTGGCTCGCAATGCTCGCTGCTTGCTGCTCTGCGCTCGCTTTGATTGAGGGTCAAGGTCAGCGAGCATTCGCATCAGCTGCTGCGCATGTGCGACTCAGACGCTAAGTTTCTTCAAGCCGAACGTTTCTTTCAAGCAGCTAGTGGCACTCTTCTCTCTTTCTCTTCACTTGCAGTCAGCCGTTTCGTTTACTCCACAGCATAAGCATGTGTTCATGGTATGTATGCATGTGTGCATGTTAAGCTCACACATATGGGAAAGGGAGTATTCGTGTGCATTTAATAAGTCTGTATTAAAGTCACGATTTATACTGGCTCAAACTGGAAAAACTCCTCCTTCGCATCGGTCGTGCACATTTACTTCAATTCGCGCTATCCCATTTTCAATAATTTAAATATATACTTACATACATACATAAATTGCATATACTGTTTATGGATGGTTTAGGGCAGAGATTTATTGCCCTAAGCACATGTATTACACAAATTGAATAGTATTTCGAATTGTTCTAGTAAAAGGTTAAATAATTTCAACTCTATGTAGAGACTATGTTGATTTGCAGAGTATCTCATAGTCGCATCCGTTGGGAGTAAACGCATTCTTTCACGTCTTAATAGCTCTGAACACGGTTTAATACTTTTGATAAATGCGACTAAATTTCTTATGCTTAAAATCGTCTTTCTTTTGTGTTTATTAAGTAATTATACACTCTGGAAAATACAATTTTAATGACAGGAAGGCGTCAGAGATGATATTATTCAAACTTAACCTAAAAAGTTACTTACATAACCAACAAAATTACCTGTTTAAAAATAACTCAAACTAAAAGCAGAAAATGTCACGCAATTTACATATTTTTATTTATTCTCATAATGCATTGAATTTAAACTAGATATCGATAGTTTTTTTTATATTTTTGGTTAGTACGTTAGAACCTTGGTAACACCTGGATGTAGCAGAGGACCTCCAATCAATTACTTAACGCTAAAGGATCTATATTCATTTCCAAATATCAGTATTTCAGTGGAACAGAATCACAAGAAAATTATATATATCGTTATTGTGATAAACTCTGGGAATCACCGTTATCATTATAATGCCTATAGTATATCAGTATTATTTAAATAGTTACAATTTAAACTAAAACATGAGGTTTATATTGTTTATCCTTTACTTTCTGCTGTTCATTGGCCAATTTGAGCACCGAGCAAATTAATCATCAGAAGAGATTCTCGACAGGAATATCTGGTAGCTAATATATGAGAAGTATTTATCGTTTAAATGAACTATATGTATTTGTGTATGTAAAATTTGGTAGATTTGGGCGCGGGCATTACTTGTCCGACTTGTCGGACTTGCTGCGTGTCTTGGCCTGACCGGAAGAAGTCGTCGTGGCCTGAGTTTTATCCGTCCTGCGACTGCTGATCCGAGGCAAGGTAGTGCAACTAGCTGACATGGACTTGTCCTGAAACAAGAAGAGACCCCGAATATTAGTAAGGATTTAATTAAGTGGAATATTTTGGTAACATGCTGGAAATGCAACAAATTTGTTAGTAGACAACGCAAGGCTCGAGGGGCAGCGGGGGAAGGACGGTGACAAGAGGGAAACCATGAAGTTAAGAGCAGAAGTGGATGATGAGATTGAGCTTGAGCTTGAACGCAACTTCTCACAGGGCTTACATCAGATTCGCGTTTCTCTAGCCGATCTCAGCCCCAGATCCACCTCCTCATGCTTCTGATTCTGATTAGCTTTCACATTGCTCTTGCTGCGTAGCACATTTTCTTTCAAAGATTTGAACAGTTGGCCGATACCTGACTTGTTTCTCTCCGACAGCTGCGAGTTTGATGAGGTCAGGCTCACAGTGTCCGCTGGCTGCGATTCCCTTCGCGGCGGCAGAGGAGGGGCTGGTGCACGCCCCTTGCCATGCTGTGCCTTGGGACGCTGCGAAGACGTCTCCGGCTCCAACTGCGCCCGAAAACTGTGCTGAATTTCCTCCAGCGTAGCCAGCAACTCTCGTGGCGACATTGGGCGTGCGGGGGTTGCCTGAGGCGCTTCCAACTCCCGGCTTGATTCAGTAACAACCAACAGAAATGGATCAACATTGGAGTCTACATCTTGTACTGGTTTCTCTTCACTCAAGGCTTCTTTAAATGACTCTTCGTTGTCAGTAAGTTCCTCTTTTCCCACCGGCTCTGGAATGGCATCCTCTATGGGTAGTGCCTCGTAGAAACTGTCTTCATCCTCGTCACTATCAGAACGTTTCTCATTTTCCTCCTCGCTTTCCACAGTCTGTAGCTGGAGCTGCCTTTGGGCAACAGCTGGTGATACTTCGGGGTTACCCACTTGGAAGTAACGCTCATTCTCCAGGTACACCTCCGCCCGCAGATCTTCCAGCAGTTGCTAATCGAATCGATATCATATCATGTCAAAAGGGTTCACTATTTTACCTTAAAGCTCTAAAACTCCACAGAAGCGTTCCTTAAAACTTAAATCAGTGGGAAATATCGAGTTCTCCTCAGTCAAAAATACTTTAAGAAATATCACAAACTACAAACAGGAGAGCTCTGTACTTAGTGGGTATTTACTTCCCATATACTCCCCAATAAGAGTGAACTGTAGTCTTTAACTAATAATTCAGTGAAATGTATCTAGAACGAACTGAAACATTGGTCTCTAAAAGATCCGTTGGGAATGAAATGCAATTGAATATTCCTATGACAGCTACGGCATTTCGATTCTCGATTCTTTCCACATTTATTAAAGATGTTTAAGAATACAATTTGTAAGTTCTTCATCCAGCCTAGACACTTGATTCAGACCAACCCTTGTCATAATAACTATATGGTAACCTAAAGTGATTGGTCATCCAATACCTCCTGTTTGTTTAGAACTAATCGCACACTATAATATAAGTTTTCCTGAATTGGTACTGATTTTGGCCGACACTACGATACCATCGTTCGATTCCAACCAAAATTGAGCAATATTTGAAGTGCGATATTGGTTGGAATTAATTTAGAGGTCAGGCTTCATATACAAAATTTGGAGTCTCTTATACTTATAGTGTCTAAGGTCTAGCTGCATGGAGTTGGGGGTTTCTTCTTCAAACCAGGAACTTTACACATCCTCTCAAATTCTTAACTACAGGTTCCAAGGTGATAAAACACACCTCGGACCAGATGAAGCTATCGACGTACCTCATTGCGCTTGGACTTCACACGAGCCTTCGATGCGTTCGTCATGGACGAGGTGCGACTGAGGCCACTGCCCATGGGAGCACTAACCGGTTCGGCGCTGGAGTAGCCCGAGCTGATGTCGTCGGTGCTGCGTATGTTGTAGCTGTTGGAACAAATATGACTTGGAATCAGTGGACCACAAAGTGTAATCAAGCACTCACTTAAAGTCGCCGGTATGTTTGCCCGAGGGCTGCGCAGCGGAGGAGGCAGATGGCGCGGTTACGTCCACCTCGGTGAAGTACATGCCCGTGGAATGGCGTGTGCCGCTGGCCGACCGTCCCACTGGTGTCTGGTGGCGCTGACGCATGAGGCGCGTGGGCTGGGGACGCAACATGACGGACGTGGCCATCACCTCGTCCAGCTCATCCTGGGTGCGGTGCATATCCGGCTCGCTGAGATCACTGAGACTGTAGCTCCGTTTAATGGTCTGGACCAGATTGCCGCCACCCTTTTTTGCGAGGATTGAAAGCGAGAGACTTGTGACTTGCCATCATTTATGCATATAATGTTAATAATAATTTTTATAATAATAATTTACAACTAAACGATAAATATTTGATTGCAATTTAAAAGTATCGAGTATCGACTATCGACTGTCGAGTATCGAGTGTGATCTGTTAAAACTATCGAGTGTTGTGGCTGATGATGAAGGTGATGTGGTTATCAAAATGTTGTTGCTATAATTTTGTGCTTGTTTTGCTGAGTATCATGCGATGCTATTATCCGGGAAATCCCCCGCTCTAATCCCCCTCCACGTCCACATCGGGAGTCGCCTCGCGCAGCTTTCGACGACTCTTGATTCCAGCATCTCCAAACGCTATCTCATGAGTCTTGCTCCTGGAGCCGCCCCGTGTGACCCGCTTGACACCAGCAGACGTTGTTGCTGCAGTCGACGACGTCGCCGCCCTGGTCTTCCTTACAGGCATATCACGGAGCCGTGCGGCACCTGCATCGGGCATGAGCCGATCCTCCTCCACTTCAGTTATGACCATTCTTTGGCTACTGTACGTCTCAATGCCGCTCAAGGAACTAGATCTAGGTATGAGCATATCTTGGGCATCGAGCATATCTTGATCCCGGCTTAGTTCAATCGCAGATTGCGAGTTTTGCAGCCCACGCGTCTCCGCCATTGTGGGCGAGGCCAGCTGAATGGTCTTGGAAAGCGCAAGGATTGTGGATTTCGAGTCGTGGTTCGTGGATTGCAGAGCAGGTGTTAGTAGTGGCAGGCAGGCAGGTGCAGGTACATTATTTATTGTATTGTTTTGGTAAGTTATAAATGCAAAGAAACACAAGTGAGAAAGAATTGTAAAGGAAAACGTTAATAAAATAATAAAGGCAACAAAAGGATTAATTTTAAAATTATATGTACAAAAATATAGATGAAGAATGTGTATGATAAACAATTTGGCTGTACTCGATGAGGGACTTTTGGGGTACCCATTACTCAGTTAAACGAAAGATTCCATCTAAAAGTTATATATTACAGTCTGCTTTTACATCCGGGTATATTAAACAACAAATGTGCCTCTTGCCAAATTACAAAGTGGTTTATATCTAGGACCTGTTGACCTACTTTTACTTTGCCTTCTATAAGAGAAAGAAGTTCCATTTTAGCCAGATCTGTTAGGTTTGAAACAAATGCAGCAGATTTCTGCATGAAAAAACGGATTTTTGATTCGTTGTTAATATGAAAGTCCCAAACTGGGCTTAGTTAAAACTTCCTATAACATTTGCATATTTTTTACGGCGTTTTTTAGACCCCGTACTCTAAAAAGGAGTAGAGGGGTCTATTAAGTTTGACATTATAGTTCATACAGACTGCATCTTTCCGACTCGATTGTTGGTGCTGATTCAGAATTTTCATATATAATTTATAAGTTCGAAGACAATTCCTATTACTGCATACCCTTTGAGTCTTTGAGTAATCGGTATATAAAATGCAGTTAAGAACACACAAACAAACACACGCAGGCACACACACACTGTGTGTCTCATTTTTAGTCGACTCATGCGATTCCCACTCCCGTGTCTATTTATATGCCCTACCCTAGAGGCAGAAATAGTATCTGAATTGCGATTCTAGTGCAACCAGGTCTAGATTTACATATAAATTCCAGATACAAACACACACACATATACCTCTAATTGTAGTGACAACTATTTGATATGCTAGTTTCGTCACTAGAGCGTGAACTGATACGACATTCGATTAGGCAAATGCAAAGTAAATTACCAAATTAATTAACGACACGTTAATAAATAATTAATTCTATAATTTACACCCAGTCTGTTTATCGTGCAGCACAGATGGAAAGAGCTACGAGTTTGAAATTACATAGCTGACTCATCTGGATTAGCTGTAAAAACTATATTAATTAGAAAGCTTAATCAACTAATGAGTTGAGTGGAATGTGGATAAAACAAAGGGCTAGACGCTTTCGATACATATATATTTGAGTCGGGTAGAAATCGTGTAAACGATTCAAAGGAAGTTCTTTCAAGTAAACGATTTGAGCATATATATAGTAGCTATATAAGTCTATATTCAGATCGAGTTCTTTGTGGTGAGCCACTTGAATGATTAATGCTCATTGTGTGGATTCAAGCATTTGAATAGCTGGAAATAACTATATTGACCCCATCTGATTCCATCTGGTAACTAAACAAATTTTATCCACAGCTCAATTGTTTACACACTCGAAACAAAGGCAACAAATGGCGTGTTTTGATAGAGACCGATCTGGATCTAGATCGAGTTTACATATATAGTATTAATCAATTTTATTACAATATATATATGAGTCTGCTATCTTCTAAGAGAAGAGAGTGAAATTAAAATAACTAAAAAACTAGAAACTAAAACTAATGCGAAACAAACATTTGGCTAAGAGACCGATCAGGGAAAAGGGGAATAACATCATTCTATTTTGTTGCTATTTGTTTGCTTGTTTAAACGATAATTTAAAAGTTAATGAAAACAATGAAGACGATGACGATCTTAACGCGCGTTTGGCACGCGGCAGCTGCTCGAGACGCTCACGATGCTAATGATGAGAGTGATGATGATATAGATGGAGATGATGATCATCGAAACGGGGGCAGCAAAGAGCGAAAACATTGCGCAAACTTTTGTCTATATTGAAATTGAGGCGGTGACTCTTGTTGTTGTTGTGACTGTTGCTGCTGTTACCGCTGCTGCTGCTGTTGTTGTTGCGCAGTTTTTATTTTATGCAACGTCGCTGGTGGCAAATTTGTTGTAGAAGCAATTGAGAAATGTGCCACATGTATGTGTGTGAGAGTGTGTGTAAGTATGTGATAGTGTGCGTGAGTGTGTGTGCGTGTGTGTGCGTGTGTTATGCGCGTGTTGGTGTTGCTGTTGCGGTAGTGCTTTGAATTACCTTTATGGCCGTCTGCATGATTACATTTGTGGCATAGTTGACGCCCTTGGAGCCCAGCTGCAGCACCGCCGAGTATCCCCTTTCGCGAGCCTGATTCAGATACTCATCGATTTCCTGCCGCAATCCAAACAAAGCAACAAAGAGAATGATTAAAGATATATATGTACACTTATATGTATGTAGGTTAAGATCACACCTGTTCACGTCGTGTCAACATGGGATGCACGAACTTGCGATACAAAGTGGAACTGCCCTTTGTGGCTGGCGAGAGCAGCCACAAGACAATCACCACTTTGACCTCATAGTAGAAGGGGAACCACGAGAGAAAGATGTCCGTAAATGTTTCGATGCAGGTAAAGAAGGCAAAGACAATCCAGTACATCATCCATTTGACCTGGAAGAAAGCAAAGCAGAAACAATACAGAGAGGAATACTCAACTATTTTTAGACAATTCGACTACTCGACTTACGTATTCCTTGACGTTCTTTGTGCGCACAGCCTTGTAGGAGGCATAGGCCGGATACAGGGTGCCGAAGAACAATCTGAAAGCGGGAAACAGTAAAGTCTGGGCACAAGTACGAGGAGCTATAAATATAATGATGAGCGAGCAAATGCAGGCCGTGTTGAAGGACAGACGGGGCAGGGGCCAGCGCTGCACAAGCTCGAGCAGACGGCCCAGGGCATTCAGGTTCTGCACCACATTGGACGCAGGCGGAGGAGCTGCTGACTGCTCCACTATATAGGGTCTAGCGTCATAGTCATAGTCTGTAAAGTCACTGCTGTCCAGAGAGTTCAGAGAGTCATGGTATCCGAACTGTTGCTGCTGCTGTTGGTGTTGCTGATACAGAAATTTGGAGTAGACGGGCACAAAATTGCCAGCTTCGGTCTGCTCCTCGAGCGAGTAACTGCGTCCGTAAATGGGCAATGCCTGATGACGTAGGCGTTTAATATTAGCCGCTTGCTGCTGATACAGCAGCTGCTGCTCCTGCCGATAGCTAGGCCGGCTCATAACGGTGCATTGCCCAGCGTTGTTCCTCGCAGCTAAAGCAACGCGCACAGACTGTTCTCACCGCAGCAGCAGTATCAGCACTAGCCGCTGCCCAAAAGAGAGAGCCAGAGGGAGAAATAGAGATAGAGAGCGAGCGTCTAATGCTCGGCATAGAATCTTTTCTATTAATAGAAGGTAACCCAGAGCGGCATTCGCTCCCGAAAACAAAACAAAAAAGAGCGAGTATCTATTGGATTGGACTACAAGAGCAGTATCCGTGGGATGGGGTTGCTGTTCGGTGCTTGTGGTGGCTGCAAAAACACTATAAATATGAGCAAAAACAATTTGCATGGAGTTTTTTAGCGGCAAGTGTGTTTACATGGAGCATATCGACTCGGTGCCATATATTGCGGTAAGGCAAGGCGAAGTGCGACAACCTCGCACACACACACACGCACACATACACCACACAATGCCTAATATGGCGCTTGTTCAATTGACTTTGACGATGCACAACAGCTGAGTAACGGTAACTTCTTATGCTGATTAATAAACAAACAATTGGCTGGATAGCAACGCTCGAGAAATCACAGCGTAACGCCCACACAATTAGGAAGCACCATCGACAAAAAAAATTAACCAAACTTCCATAAGAGGCAAGGCCAGAAACTTGAAATAAAAAAATTAAGAGTTTTGCTCGCTCACAAATTTTGGGGGTCAGCAAGAACCGCAACACAGCAACAACAATAACAGCCCAGTCGAGCGTGTGTGTGCGTGTGTGTGTGTGTTAGTGTTGGTGTTGTTGCTGGCCTCTTGTTATACGCTTGCAGAGTGTATCATGAATTAGTCACACCGTTTGTAACAATCACTGATGAATCAGTGGCATGTACAGGTACTACTTCAATTACGCATCGAATTACGTTTATAATGCACTCCTACTGCACTAACTACTCTGTAAGGGTATTTGCACTTCGGCAAGCCAAAGAGAGCTTTTTTTTTGTTGTTAAATCTTATTGGCTTTTCTCTACTCACATTATGAGCCGTGAAAATAAGCTGCTGATCATTTTGAAAGCTTTGTGTGTCCTTTTTGTTCTGCTTCGTTGCTCTGCTTCAGCTCTGCCGCCGCTTGTCTGACAATTGCGCAAACAAAAATTCAATTAAAATAAATTTTAACGCGCAGAGCGTTCTATGAGTGTAATAACATACCTTGCCAGAGCTTCCTTGCGAAATAGCTTACCTAGTTTACGAAACTTTTTACTTCTATATAGAAATATATTTCGTACTTTACTTTTAGTGTGCTCGTTGTGGAGTGAACAAATAAATTTTGAAGCTTTGTTTGTAGATTTCCTTTTGGCTTGCTTTGATTCAGCGTTTGCTTTGCTAATTAAAACGATAGGAACAACAACAACATCAACAACTAGAACGTAGTAGCACCGTGTTGCGCAGCACTCCTAGAATTAATTGCCCAATCGATTTCACTACATGTTTTGTTTAATATCGTTGGTGATATTTGATGCACTTTTCAGCAGCATTGCGCGCGAACAATGCTTTTGTTAAACAAAATCGCAGACAGAGACAGACAACAAACAACAACACAGCTGGAGATGTGTATATGCTTTTGAAAACATATCGAAATGTCTATCGACCGAGCATCAGCTGTTATTACAGCGTTGCCAACGCAAAGTCGTTCCGCGATACCTACAAAAATAAATATATCGGAATTGTGATGATTTTTAAACTTACTTACCTCAGCTACCAATCGGGACTTTTTAAACGGAAGATTGTCTTCCTATCTTTAACCATTTGTTTGAAAAAGATATAATTGCAATAAATCGGTTTGCTAAATATCAGGTCTGTCTAAACAGAGCAATATATTTTGCATTACCTACATCTGAGTTGATCGTTTTTCGTATCGCCTAGTTCAAGGATTATATTTATTGTACTTGTTTATTTCATCGGTTATTGTGTTTAACAATAAGTTTGTGCTTTATTTTTACTGCTTACTAGTTTGTAAAATTAAGTAATTGTTAATAATACAGTTAAATATCTTGGTTTGTGACAAGTTTGTTTATCACATTTCCGTTTAGTGCTCCTAAGCTTCGCTTTACAGTGTGATTGCATGTTTAATCTCGTGTGCCAACTTGCGCATCCGGTTGCGAATATTTGCCTACGTTCTCACCACATTCGAAATACATACTCAGTTTGATATCACTTATTTTCTCCGTCCGTAAACAATTATTACTTTTTCACCATTTCATTTTGCTAATCGAAACTAGTACTTTAAAACCCCACATAGTAAGCCGCACATATGTAAAAAAAAACTATTATATTATTTATCGCCAAAAATCACAATATATAAGATTAATCTGAACTTTGTTATGGAATCCCAATAATGCGTGTGTGTTCCAAATGTTAGTGTTGTGAAATGACTGTCAAGTCAATAATATTCGAGTGTGCAACGATTGTAAGCAACGCGAGTTCGCAATTTTCTGGTTTGTTTTATTTTTATTAAATTCCTGCACATAGTTCGCTGTGTCAGCGGTTAATGGGCATGTTGAGTGCGAGACATATTTGATTTTTACTTAAATACATTTGCAGCGAGTCCACAGAAGCCTCACAGCACGTGTTAAGGCAACAACGCCGATTCCAACGATACGACTGCAAAAATGGCGCTAAACGCTCCAAACTGCAAAGACACACAAGTAAGTGAATTGAAATAATTATTGGATAATTTTAACGGAGTTTCATCGTCTATGTAGGATGTGCAGTTCAAACTGCAGGACAAATTCGTGGCATTCAGAAAATGCGGCGACCTGCGCAGCTCGGTGAAATTACTTGCGGGCTCCAGTAGCCGCGATCTGCTTTTTGCCGGCAATCCAGCGGCGCCAGAGCTGAAAGGTTTGTAACAGCCTTTACTTGAAATATGGAAAACAGTGGATGTGGGCAATAAGAGATCTGTTCCTTGGGGACAATTTGAGTCAGTGCAGATTCGCCAAGCCACACATATTTTTGGCGGATTTGACATTTCTCATTATTTCTGTTCTCTTTTTGATAGTTATTATCATCAAAGATCTTGTTGCCGCCAAGACGACTGGCAGGCAACCTCTCGCCCGTCGTGTGGTATTGCCCCACATTCCCAACTACATGTCCTGCAGCGCGGATGGCAATCTACTGGCCATAAACTACATACAAGATAACGGCACAAGTTTACTGTACATATATGCGGTGCAATCCTTTATGACGCCAGAGATTCACCCGATCTACAGTATAAGATTGGCACCGGAGGATTTTGTGGTTGCCGTGCAATTGCTGTGGAATCCAGTCCTGCCTAACAGCTTGGCCGTTGTCCTGAGTAATGGTGGATTGGGCATGTACACTCTAAAGGAAGGTGGAAACTTCGAGATGCATTCGCTGGACAAGAGCCAACAGGTTAAATGTGGCTGCTGGTCACCGAAAGGAAAGCAGATCGTCCTCGGATTTCCCAATGGAAAGCTGCAGCAATTCAAGCCGGACTTAACACCAGCCAAGACATTGGACTGTCCACCGAATGTCCACTCTGGACCCTTCGATACCCTGGCTGTCCACTGGCTGTCAACGTATCAGTTCGCCGTCATCTTCCTGCAGCAAGGCGTGGACTGCAATCCTGCGCTGTACATCATCAATTCTAACAAAGCGGGCGCCTTGACCTACACCAACTATTATGACATTTGCTACAGCCTAAATGGACCACGGAATCATCAGTTCCAATTCACTCATGTGCAGCAGTGGAATCTGCTGCTGGTTAGCTCAGCTAATGGCGTGGAGGTGGGTGTACTGGGCACCTCAGAGCCGGGAGACACGCCCACTTGGCAACAGTTAACGCTGCTCGATGAGGCGCGTATTGAGCTGCCACTCAGCGAGGAGACCCAAGACGAAACGTTTCCATTGGGCTTCGTTTACGACACATCCTCGGTTCACCAGTTGTCCATTAACGAACAGCAGCTGCCCAGCATGCCCATGGTCCATGTCTTGGGCACCGATGGCACACTGCTCTCTTTCAATTTCCTCAACCTGAAGCCAGGGGCCGCCTCCGTGTGCTCACCGCCTCCTCCTCTGGCGGACACTTCCGGACAGTTCTTTGCGCTGAATACGTTGCTCGGTCCGGAGCAGCAACCCACATCCGGAACAGCAGCGCCAGTAACTAAAGTTGAGCAAAATACTCCTACTGTCTCCGATATTTCCTTTGCCTTCACACCCAACACGGTCACGTCGACACCGGCACCAGCCAAGGACAAGCCGGTCTCCTTGTTCACCGGCTTCGGTAACGCTGGCGTCAAGGCACCCCCCGCTCCTGCCTTTGGAGGCACTAGTTTTCCAAGTGCTCCGTTAAACTTTGCAACTACCACCAAACCCATGACTGCTCCTACCTTTGGCGGCTTTGGCGGTTTAGCTGCACCCAATGCATCCGCGACTCCACGATTCAATTTACCCACGGCGAATGCAGCTCCAAGCTTTGGTCAATTGGATAAGCCAGTAGCAGTGGCTCCTGCTGCTGTACCTGCTTCCATACAGCTCACAGCTGTCTCATCTGCTCCAGCTGTATCTGTTAAGACGAACAACAGCAAACCACTCTACACTGTGCCGCCCACATTTACACCCACATCTGCTCCTGCTCCCCCTGGAGGTGCTGTAAAGACGCTGTCTACTCCACGCAAGAGCACCGAGATTAGTGCGGGGGAAATTGACGATGTCATTACCGAGATTATGAGCGTGCAAATCAATGCATTTAGCGAACAAATCGAGCAGCAAAAGCAACAAACTAATGCGCTGCTTTCCCAGGTGAGACAACCAATCCTTTCTTGATTTCCAACTTGCTTTAAGCCATTTCTCTTGCAGATTGAATCACCATCGTCGATCAAGTTCTATGCCAAGCGTCTAGGGGATCTGCAGGAGCTAAATGACCAGGCCAATGATGTTGAGTTCGAATTGGATGTGCAGGGATTGCGCCACGCCCTTAGCGAAGCGTATACCATGATGGCCGAGTGCCGAGCGAAGCTGGATGTCTATCGGAATCCAGAGTGAGTGACCCCTTAAGGTTTCCATCGATTACAACTCTAATATGCGTCTTTTTGCTCAGCATAACTCGATTGATGAGCTCCACCAACTTTGATGCGTCGGGACGACGTCTGCTGTCCCGACTGCAGAGCTATCTTTCTGCCAACGAGGCACAGCTGCGTCTGGCCCAGCAACACATTGACACCCAGTGGGAGCAGTACCAGGATGTGCTCCGTCGTAACTCTAAATCAAAAATGAATATGCCGTGCTTGGAGGGCATCTATCAGCGTCTGACGCGGCTGCAGAATCTTGCCTCCGACCAACGCATCCAGCAGACCAATATCAAGGCCAAGCTAAGGGATCGTGGTCTGCTGCAATCCTTCCTAAACCAGGAGCACAGTCGCCAACGCACCAACGAAGCGTGAGTCTTAGTTTTGTCGCCCTATTTGGTCAAAAGGGCTATAGAAACAACCGGTCTGTTATATGCTAAGAAATCCTGTGGAACTCTTGCCTTTGGTTCTTAGAAGGAGTCTGGTCATTACCATATAGAAAAGTCTAGATAATAATTTTCTCAATTATGTATTATTTTTGTTTTACTTTTTTTTTTAAACATAATCTAGTTAGTTATATTAGAATTAGCATCTTCTATTTAAGGTTTTATACATATATATTTTTATATTATACTTAATCGATCTCTTTTTCTGCAGCGTGGACACACTTGCGGACTCAATACTCTCGATGAGCCTTAACCAGGTCGTGGACTCAAATCGCGCGAAGCTATCGGTGCAGAAACTGCAGAGCATTCGTAGTTTGCTGCACAATCATAAGATACAAATTATAAGTCCACAGCGACCAGACCGCGTCGGACTCAAATCGGAGGTTATACTGGAGACCAAACGGAAGGCGGAGCTGAGCAAGAAGGCGGCAGCAGCAAATGTAAAGCCGGCAACGGCACACAAGGCGACTCAGGCTGCGACTGCTGCAGTCACGGCAGCTCCTGCTGTTGCGCCGAAGACAGTTGCTACTGTTGCTGCTGTGGAGAAGCCCCAGAGCAAACCAGCTTTAGTTGCTCCTGCTCCTGTTTTAGCTCCAAGTGCGACCTCAGTTGGTCCCCCTGCAGCAGCACCATTCAGTTTCTTCCAGAATACCTCGATTGCAAAGCCCGCTGCAATGCCTGCACCCACCACGAAGGCTGGTGACGCTGCCAAGCCAGCCACCAGCTTTCCAACAAGCTCATTTTCCTTCAGCTCCACCCAGCAGGGTGCCCAGAAACAAGCTGTATCCCTTGGTGTAGTCTCGAAGCTGCCAGCACCAACATCTGGTAATCAATTCGTAGGTTTTAACACAACTCCAATCGACGCAACAAAGCCCAAAGCAGCGACAGTCACACAGCAGGTCAAGGAAGCTTCCGCCAAACCCGTTGAGGTCAAGAAGGAGGTGGAGATCAAAGCAGTTGTCCCTGAACCACAAACACCCATAAGCAACACTGCAGCAGCACCCAAAGCAGCTGTCAGTGAACCAGCAGGAAAACCTTTTAGCTTCTCTGGCTTTGGCAGCAACTCTGGCACTATTGGAGGCTCAACGTTCAGTTTTGGCGGCTTTGGTTCATCACTGGGCAACACTACAGCTCCAAAGCTACCAGCAGCTACCAGTGTTACCACAACTGCAGCTGCCTCAAACACAAGCACGACTGTAATCAGCAGCTTCACCACCACTGCTCCACCAGCAACAGCTGTTTCTTTTGGAAAACCTGCTGCACCAGTTAGCGAGGCAAGCAGCGGTGCCAGCGTTGATTTGCCCAAGGATAATCTCTTTGGTGCTGTCAACATCTGCAAGCCGCAAGTGAAGGAGAAGGTTCCAGGTGAGTTTCTTTACTTTCTCCAGAGCTGTCCTTGCTTATTAATTTGTTTGCTCCTCTACAGATGCTGCTCCGTCTAACATATTTAGTGGATTTGCGCAAAATGCAGTCACGACAGCTGCAGTTGGCGATACTTCAAAGGGCTTGTTTGGAGGCAGTGTCCCTGTAACTGTGACTGACGCTAGCAAGACAACTGCAACTTTCGGCACAGCTACTTCTGCACAAACAGTCGCTGCCACGTCAGTAGTGACAACAGCAGCAACAACTCTGAGCACATCAGCAACATTGAGTACAACTGCAGCAGCAACAGTTGCAACAACAGCAGCAGCAGCATCTGCACCAACAGTTATCACCACAGCTGCACCAACCATGGCTACAAGTACAGCAGCAACATTCGGTGTTAGTACAGCAGCGACAACTACAGCTTCCGCTACTACAGCAACAACAGCCCCAACAGCAGCACCTGGCAGCAGCTTCTCTTTCTCGAATGCATTCAGCAGCTTGAGCACTGGAAGTTCTGCGCCTGCTACTTCGCTTACAGTCACCAGTTCAGCCGCATCCACCACTGGCAATGCATCCACTTCGGTTTTTGGCGGTGGCAACGCCTTTGCAACTGCTGCACCGGCTGCAACAGCGTCTTCTCCCTTTCCTGCGACAGCAGCTGTTCCATCTTCTGGCAATATATTTGGTAGCGTGCCTAAGCCAGAGGCAAGTGTCTTTGGAACTGCAGCTCCAGCAGCTGCAGCACCACCCACCGGTCTATTTGCAGCAGCAGCCAATAGTAGTCCCTCACCTTTTGGTGGCACTGCAACAGCCGCTCCAGCTGCAACTGCTGCCTCTGGCGGTAACATCTTCGGCCAAGCAGCAGCTGCAACTGTGAAGCCCAGTGGTTTTGGTTCGCAAACATCGTCTCCAGCGCCATCTGGTGGTTCTATTTTCGGTGGAGGCAGCAGCAATGCCACGCCCTTTGGAGGTAGTTCCATTTTTGGAGGAAGCAGCAGTGCACAGAGTTCGCCGGCAGCTGCTCCCACGGGCTCTATATTTGGACAGAGCGTGTTTGGTTCATCGAGCCCTGCCAGCGGTGGCAATCTATTCACCGGTGCTAGCCCAGCACAGCCTGCACAAACTGGTTTTGGCGGTGGTTCTGTGTTTGGTGGCACTGCTGCAAATGCATCCTCACCAGCTGCTTCTGGAGGATCGATCTTTGGTGGTGGCAACAGCGGCTCTGTTGGATTTGGTTCCTTTGCCCAGGCGGCTCCAACTACAGGTGGCTTTGGCAGTAGCTTTGCTCAGAACACTGGTGCTTCGGTGGCTCAGTCCGGATTTGGTTCACCTCAACAGCAGCAAACGCAACAGTCGCCAGCCGGCGCCTTCGGAGCCAAGCCCGTCTTTGGGGGCTCTCCTGCTTTCGGTGCGAGTCCCACATTTGGTGGTGCTCCCACATTCGGCAGTCCCAAGGGTTTTGGCGCCTTTGGCAATAGTCCCGGTGTGGTTGCTCCAGCCTTTGGAGGCCAACCGAAGCCAGCGGATGGAAACATCTTTGAAACACTCGGCGGCACTGATACGGGTCTATCCTTTGGAAACCTGGCACAAACTGGAAATACCAATCAGCAAAAGTCCTCCTTTGGCGGGTGAGTCGCATTTAATCCACGAGTTTAAGCCATTTTTTAAAATTAAATCTGTTTTGCTTTCAGCTCTTCATTCATGACTTATCGATAAGCATCTGTTTGTGTGTTTCCGTTAACTATGTTCATGTAAATTCAGTACGAACTTAAATAAAACTATTTTCAAATAAAGACATGCAGTTGTGGATGAGGTCCAGAACTATAAGGATCGTATTAAATTACATAAAAGTTATTTCTTTATACAACACATCCACAGTGTAGTAATTTGAGCTATTCTTTATCAAATATAGTAACTATTTTAAAGTTTAATAAACATAAATTAAGATTTAAACAAGAAAGAATGTTGTAAGTGCCTCGCGACTTAATGAAACCAGTTACTTAGTTGCATTGTGTAATTAAAATTGCGATTTGATAATAATCGTGTGTGTGTTGTGAGTTTGATAAAGATAGATCGGTCAAGGAAAACATTTGTATACTCTCTGCAAGAGTATATTGGGTTTGTGCAAAAGGATGTAACAGGCAGAAGGAGGCGTGGCAGACCCCATAAAGTATATATATTCTTGATCAGCATCACAAGCCGAGTCGATATAGCCATGCCCCTCTGTCTGTCTGTCCGTCCGTCTGTCTATGGCAATGGGATCACCAATTTTGGTATGGAGCGTGCCTACCGACAGCGTAAATGCATTGGCATTTAAAATTTTGGACTGCCACGCCCCTTTTCCCATAATACAAAACAATAATTCTCAACTTTCGTTCCGTTTTTAGACGTTTGTTCATATAGTACAGCATTGTAATTGTATAATTCTAGTGGAGGCTAACTATATCAAACTATTCTAAAAAGACGCATTGAAATCGGACTATAAACAAGAAAACTCGAAGCGTTATAATATTGAGAATTGAACGCAATATCAAGGTATAAGTGCAAGCGAGACAGAAACATACAAGCGTGATCGAACGTTTTCTCTGCTTGTGTGGCGGCAGCGCTACCCGCAGACGCTGGCTGCGCCGAATACACACATACATACATAAGAAAATCTATGTGTATTCGCATACAAACAGATGTTTAAATTTGCTTAGATTGTTTTTGTTTCACGGTGTTTTAATGGAAGTACTGCACAGTGTAATATCTCGATACCGATTTTAATAATTTAATCGGGATTAAAATGCAGAGAGTATTATACGGTCGGGCGTGTGTGACTGTACTTTTCTTTCTTGTTACTAATCTAAGAGCGACAATTGACGACTTATCACCTTATAAGTTCATGCTGCCCAGAATTCTGACTGATTGCCTCTGATCAGTCTAATCTCTGCTTTGATGAGCAACAGTTGAAGTGCGGAAATAATAAACATATGCGAAAATTATTAAATGGAAACTTTACTAAAATTGTTAATATATTTAAGTCTGGCTAAAGGCTTTTTGGCGTCAACAGCGACTTTTTACAAACACTACCAGGATGAGTCGGTAACTTAAATGATTTGATGGGTGTGAACAATTGAAATGTATAGCCAAATTTGTTTAAACAGTTCTGTGAACAATCAAAGGAACTGGAAAATAAATGTGCTTCGTACAGCTTCAAGGTGTTGAAACCGCTACTGTCTATGTCAGCGGAGTGCCAGAAGAAAGATGCTCAAATTGCAGAGCTGCAGAAACAGTTGGAGGAAACTAAGATCAAGTTAGTAATTACGGAGAACTCTCTCAAGGAAAGAGAGAATCAGTGTAAACTGAGGATAGACCATGCCAAAGAAATGTTACTATCTCAAATGGAAGAACTTAAGGGCAGTATTCAAAAGAAAGATGAAGAAATTCAAACTTTGCAGGTCAAAATCCCTCAGAATAGCATGGCAATCAATAATTATACTCTGCTTAAAAGTTGCTATGATTTTGGTGACTCACACGGAATTGGATTGATCCAATTGTCCAACGATATCAGTTTTCCAGTAGAGTGCGTACCACACTATAATGGATTTGGCTGGATGGTTATACAGCATCGCTTTGATGGAAAACTAAAATTTAATCGGAATTGGTCAGAGTATCGGCATGGTTTTGGCGATTTAGGTTCGGAGTATTTTATAGGTCTTGAGAAACTGTATTGGATAACATCTAGTGCGCCCCACGAGCTCTACATATTTATGACTGACGCAATGTCCCAATATCGAAGCGCTCACTATGATAATTTTAGGATTGAGAGCGAGGAAAGCGGCTACAAATTAGTTTCTCTTGGAAAGTATACGGGATATTCTGGAGATGGCATGCGAGAAAGCGAGAACAGGAAGTTCTCAACTTTTGATAAGGACAACGATGAATGTGGCGGCATAAATTGCTCAAGAAGATACAATGGTGGATGGTGGTTCAGTTGTTGTGGAAGCAGGTGACGTAAAATATAATTTATCAAATTTTAAATACATAATTAATATTTAATTTTAGTAATCTAAACGGTGACAATGCGTCGAAACTTGGACCTATTCATTGGCTGAGCTTTCCTTCCATCTCAACTGTTACTATGGTCATCAGACCAATCCGATCTTAAATAATTTGTATACTCTCTGCAAGAATATATTGGGTTTTGTGCAAAAGTACGTAACAGGCAGAAGGAGGCGTGGCAGACCCCAAAAAGTATATATATACTTGATCAGCATCAAAAACCGAGTCGGTTTAGCCAGGTCAGTCTGTCTGTCTGTCCGTCCGTATGAACAAACAGATTTCAGAGATGGTAAGATCTACAAGTTCGAGCTTGGTCTCAATTGTTAGATTGTTTTAGTTTCAGAGTGTTTTAATGGAAGTACGGAACATTGTAATATCTCGGTACCGATTTTAATAATTTAATCGGGATTAACATGCAGAGAGTATTATACGGTCAGGCGTGCTCGACAATACTTTTCTTTCTTGTTTGAGTTTCGTTAAGATTGCTTGGTCAACACAATCGTTTTTCTAATAATTCATATACCATAAGGAGCATATTTTGACCGATCCTAGGAAAAAAATCGTGTTGACATAGTTGACCGATATGGATTAAACATGGTCAGTATTTGTACCCTTTTAGCATGCATATGTGTAAAATTGTTTAGATAGCAAAGCTAATAAAAATGCTGTTAATACTTAAATATTATATTTTAATAGAACTTCAAAAAATAAGAAAACTTTTACTGCTTTGGGCATTTTATCTTTTATTTGCAACCTTTCGGGCGTTTCTAGTTTTTAGAGCCTCTGAGATCCTTTTGCTCATACAGACGGACTGGGCTATATCGACTCGCCTGTTGATGCTGATTAAGAATATATATATTAAAGTGGTCTTCCACGCCTTCTTCTCCTGCTTCATGCATTCCAACGATTACAGTATACCCTTTTACTCTACGAGTAACGGGTATAATAACCACTTGGAGTCTTAGGCGAGGAGAAATCCACAGTAAAATGAAATACTTTCGTATTCTCTTTAACAACAGGTACTGCCAATAGAAAATATATATAAATTCAGGATTCCATCTGTTGTTTTAGAAAAGAGGGATACATTTTTAAACTACTTTCATAAAGATGGGCTTACCTTTAAATTTATAAGTTAAATAAAGTACTTTCAAATGTTTGAATAAGCGAATAGTTGGATTAAAGCGTTAGACAAAAAATCATTAGAATTTTGAACATATTTGTGATTTTTATTACCAAATAAATATTACACACAGATGGATCAAAGCCTTTAATTGTTTTGTTAACGCCGAAAACATAAAATTCTCGAACTAGATTTAAAAATTAAAACAAATTTTGGTGTTGGCCGCTAAAAATTGTTGGACTCATTGCCGTTTAACATTACGGAAAGAAAGCAATAATAATTATAATCATAACAAGTAAAAAAATCTACAGTCGAGCGAGTCGACTTTCAAAGACCCCGTACTCCTTCTAGTATGAGCAATTTTCAACCAACTTGTCCTGCGACAAATTGCATTAACATTAACATTCCCTTAGCATGCACTGTTAATGCACTGTTGATGCACTGTTAATGCACTGTTGATGCACTGTTAATGCACTGTTGATGCAGAGAGTAGAGAGCGGGAGCATACGTAAACAGTAAACAGAGAGTGCTCCTTGTTGGCGCCATAAATGACAGCGAACAAACACTTAAACCGTTCGTGCGCTCTGCTGGCGCCAGCGAACAAACACCCAAACAGCGAATAGATCGTAAACAGAAAGTGGGTGGAAGAGCGAGGCAGTGCACGTGTATAACAAACGTTTTTGGTTTGGCGGGAAATCAAGCTGTCCACGTGTATAAACAAACCTTTTTGTCTGTTTACTTTATGTATTGCAACCTGCTGTCTTTTTCTGTTGGCCTGGTATTTGTGCAAGAATTACTAACGACTTTTGGCCCTGCAGATCGCAGAGGTCTAGCAAAAGAAAATTCGCTAAAGGCCAAAATCGAAGATTTCATAGTGTAAAACACCAAGCGATCAGAATCAGCAGCAAGCGACCGACTGTAATTTAAATTCAATTACAGAGAGTAGAGTGCGGGAGCGTATGTAAACAGCGTCAAACAGAGATCTCTGAGCGCAATTAGCGCAGAGAGTGGAAGTCTGCTTAAGCAATTTGCATAGCCTGTAGGGGGCGTGACTACTTTATGGGGTCGGCCACGCGTCCTTCTGCCTGTTACGCACACTTCGCTTCTGACAAACTTAATAGACCCCTATACTCTTTTTAAGAGTACGGGGTCTAATAATAAAAACTGATAGTTAACTTTTTAGCAACAGCTATTACACATTATATTTTCAATTGGTTATACATATACAATAATATGCATATAATTAGTGCGAATAGTTATACATTAATAAAAATATATATATAATATACATACATATATATGCATGTATATGTATATATGTACATAAGACACAACTAATAAATGCGGACAAAAAAAGACGTATCGTATCGTATATAGTATATATACTACTATGTGCGGTATATATACTATATCTAGCGTATAAATAGTGAAAAATAGTCAAAAACATTTTACATATACATATATAGAGTTATACATACATACAGCATTAGTATAAATAATTATAGATTTTTTTTATATATATTTATAAATTTATAGGTTAAGGTAAATGCTTTTCAATTTGTTTCTTCTGGTTTTTATAATATTTATATATATATTTTTTTTTAAATATTTAATTAGTTCTAACTTAGGTTGGTAAATTGTTAATTGTTAGAGATTTACATGCGACTACCCAGCTTAGATGTTTGTTATCCGATTTATGTTTAGGATTTTTTCGTTTTTAGTTAGTTAAATGTTAGATACGTTTAGCACACATTTAGTTTAGTTACCGATTCTATTATAATTATAATTTGTATTATTTTAGATTATATGTAAACTAATACTAGGAAAAACACTTTGCAACAATTGTTGAAAATTCGTTAAAATTGTTGTCGTTCGGTTTGATGTTGTCGTTGTTGTTGTTGTTGTTGTTGTTTTTTGAGCAACTTTTTTAACTTAATTGAATTTGTTTATGCACTCTTATTATTATTATCTTATACTCGTTTTTCTTTGAGAGTACGGCGCGTTTAAAACGACCGTTACAAGTTGTGTGTGTGTGTGCGGATTTTTGCAGTGTTATCGTTTATCGTTATCGTTTTCGTTCCAATCTTTAAACAACTGTTTTCTATCTACAAAGGGAAACTTTTCACTACATTCAATTCTCTTTGACGGGGCTCAAACAGGAGGGAGGAATGTGATTTTCTTTTCTTTTTTGTTCTTTTCATTTTGGGCGTTCGTGCGGTATATGGGCGTGGCACATGCAATGACTTGCTTAAAGCTTATACACTTAACGGTGTCTCTGTGTGTGTTTGTGTGTGTGTGAAATGATTATGAAATTTGAAAAAAGAATATTAAAGTGGCTAAATTTTGAAACCAGTCTGCTTTTGTGGACAACTGAGAGGAAAGAGGGGAAATTTTTGCATATTCGGCAGGGGCTACAGTTGCGTTCATTACATACATATAAGTAATCGTTCAGTTATAATGTGCTGTTATATGTACATCGCCTGGGTAGCTTGCTAGTAAGTATATAGTTAATATATATATATATGTATATATAAAGTTATAAATTGATGTGATTTTTCACATATGAAGAAGCGAAAGTATACGAAAGGGGAAAGGAGCGGGGGAAGACCGCTACATGATACATAAAATATATAGTGTAAGTATTAGCTGTTGATATATATGCATATATATGGGTGTATATAGGGAGTAGAGCTGCAAATCGAGTCCAGGCTCTGTTATGTTAAGCTCTGCTGTTAATGTGACATTAACAGAATGGTTAACAGCCGTTTTGGGGCTGTCAACAATTGATTTCGCAGCTCTACCTAATTGATTAGAATAGTATATATATTATATATATAATAATGGCATATGGTATGAGTATATATGAGCAGTAGTAGTAGTAGTATTTCTTCTGGGGGAAAGTATTGCTAGTCATAGTAGTAGTAGTAGTAAGAGTTCGATCAAGACGCTTGATTCCTGATGATAATGATGATGATGATGTTTTGGGTGGGAATTGGGTTTGGGTTTGGATTTGGGTCTGGGGTTGAGTGGGAAAAAGTATTCGATACCTATCGAATACCTTTTGTTGTACTACCAGTGCATCAGTCGCAGCTGATCCAGAATTCGCTGCTTGAAGAAGGTGCCCAGCATGCCAAAGACAGTGGACACGGCTGCAATGCCCATCATGACCTGCATGACACAGTGGATGCCGGACAACTCCTCCTCCGTTTGCTTGTGCCGATGCCGAGCTCGATGGTGTCGTCGGCTTCCGAGGCCGCCGCTCTCGTGGAGACGCTGTAAGCGCTCCATGTCCTCATCGAATTGCGGTATTATCGCCAGATTGATCACCTCTGTTTTGGACAACAGCTGCTCATTGGCTATCGTATGGGCCTCAGTGCCTCCGCCCTTGCTGGTGGCCTCGTTATGCTCCCGCTCCCGTTCCCGCTGCTGCTCCAACTCCCGCACCCGCGACCTTTCGTCCAGCATAGTGTTATCCCGACTGAAATCAAAGTCTCGACCTGTGGGCAACTGTTGCTGTTGGTGCTGCTTCGTTGTTGGGTACTCGGCCAGATTAACCTTGGTCAGGAAGTGTAGGCTTCCTCTGGACTTTTGCTCAGATTGCTGGGCGGGTTGGGTTAGTAGGGAACGGGGCGTGGCCTCTGTGTCACCTACGCCCATGCCAGGTAACTGATCACGTACCCGTGTCTCCTGAAACTGGTTCTTCTTGATACCCAACACTTCGGACAATGGTCTGTTAATCATGGGCAGGAGGGAGTCCGACGTGGGTCGGATTATGAAGGAGCCACCATTGGGAGCATGTGCTGGTGGTTCCAGTATCTCGGGTTGCAACGGCTTAGGTGTGGCCACGGCAGCACTCGACGCCGGAGCGGGTTTATCGCCGGCGCTTTCATCCTCGCTGTCTGTGTAGACAGAATCATCGGAGGAATCGTCGGAGGAGTCCTCGTGCTTGGGGCTCTTGGAGCTCGAAAACTTGTGGGTCAGATTTCTGATGGGCTCGTACTTGGAGCTCTCCGAATCACCGCGATAAAGCAGCGCCACCTTGCCATCGGGTGTTAGAACGGGCGTTATTTTTGGATGTGGCGATGGAAAACGATGACTGCTCTCCGGATCCGGTGACAGGGCATCGAAATCGGTGAGCTGTGTCGCTTGCTTCTGCTGTGCCTGCTGCTCCAGCTCCAGTTTCTGCTGTTGCGTCTGCCCCCGCTGGTGCTCGTCCAGCTCTCCGTCTGTTGGCGTCTGTTGATAGACAATGCCCACCTTGCCCAACGGCGTGGATATGATCTTGATCGCATCATTACTGTTCTTGCGGAAGTAATGACTCGATCCGCCAGCACTGGCTCCCTTGGAGCGGTGTGGATCAAAGAAGTCACCGTCTTCCCGTTTCATGCCGTCAGCGTATTCATCATCGACGCCGTCATCGTTATCCTCGCCATCCTCATCATCGTTAGCAAAATGGCCGCTGCTCTCGCGCAGATCAATCGCAGTGCTCGGCACGGCCGCGCCCACACCTACGCCTACAGATACCTGTTGGCTCTCGGTCAGCAGTTTCTTGCGTATGTTCTCGAGATGGGTTAGCCGGAAGCCATTGTTGGGCTTGAAGCGACCCTTGTAGCCAACGCCTCCCGCTCCGCTGCCCTCCTCGTTTACAAAGTGCTCCTCGTCGGCTCGGGGACGCGTTGTGCGTGGTCGCTCCAAGGCCAAACGCTCATCATCCTCATCATAGCCCATATCCTCCTCTTCCTCCTCCTCTTTCTTCTGCTCATCCTGCTGTTGGTGCGAGCCCGGCGATACCAGTCCTTTGGGATCTGGCAACTGCTCCGGCTCTTCATCATCATCATCTTCATATTCATCTAAACCATCATCTTCATCATCATCATCGTCATCATCATCATCATCAATCTGTTCGTTATAGAGATCCGCTTGCATTTGCTCTGTTTCTGTGTCTATGTCTTCCATGGCATAGTCATAATCCTCCGCCCCTGCCACTGCCTCTGCCTCCACCTCCGCCTGCCCCTTGTGAGCAGCAGCCACGCCCAGCAGCTGCTGCCCAGTGTTATTAAATCTACTGCTTTGCGGCTTAAGACTAAAGTTATTACTACTGCTACTATTACTACTACTATCGTTATTATTATTAGTATTAGTATTATGGTTATTATTATTGTTATTGTTATTGTTATTATTATAGTTATTGGTATTATAAGTTAAGTTTAATTGTGTTCCTAGTCTAACATCTAAGCTGCTATTGCTTCCTATAAGCAATTGGGTAGTCGCATCTTTCAGTCAGTAGCATTTCTTGGTGCATCCACATTTGCGCACAATATCCAAGTTCTTGATGTATTTGCGGTTATTGCTGCACACCATTCGCACCTATGAAAATAAAGACAAGATTGAGGGAGAGAGAGAAAGATGGGAAGACAAGAAAAAATGTATTAGCATCGATTCATCTGGTTATTAATTATTTCATGTAGTTAAGCTAGGCTTAACCAGCAACATAGGCTACAGAAGTGCAACGATTTGGACTCAGGCGAGACGAGACGCTGGGGCATCTTCTATGCTACTGTCCAGCCTTGGAGCGCACCAGGCTAAGATGTTTAGACACACCAACCCTATCCCTAATAGAAAACGTCTCTTACAAACCAGCGAAGGATCTGCTAGCGTTCGCGAGGCGCTCCCATATCCTACTGGACTCTAGGGTGTAACAATCCTCCTTGACCGAAAGGAGGACATCCGGCTTAACCGTACCTAACCTAATTTCCTAATTAAACAATATTTAACAAGTAAGAAAGCCTACAGTCGAGCGAGCCGACCGAGAATGACCCCGTACTCTTTCGATTGGGAGGTTTACGATACATATGAGCCATTTTTAACCGATTTGTTCTATGAGAGTTATAGGCTATAGTCGTCCGATCCAGATCAAATTTGGTGAGGATAGTTATAATGGTACTATACACATAATGTATGAGTTTGGTTGCGGTAGCTCAACTATAAATACTTGTGTTCATACAAATTTTTATTTTTTTCCGATTTGGGAGTCATAGGCTATAGTTGTCCGATCCTGAACAAATTGGTGAGGATAGTTACCATAGCACCACTCACATACTGTGTGAATTTGGTCCTGATAGCTATAGTCGTTTTCAAGTTATGTCGTTTTTCACAATTTGCGTGGGCGTTAGCGGGCGTGGCAAAAATTTGAAATAAACTTAACCTGCCTGACATACAAACGGACTTTCATTCCAAATATGATGTCTCTTGCTTTTATAGTTTAGAAGATCCAGGTACATCCGGACAGCGGACAGACAGACAGCCAGACGGACATCGCAATATCTACTCGGTTGTTGATGCTGATCAAGAATATATATACTTTATGGGGTCGGAAACGCTTCCTTATGCCTATTACGCATACTTCGCTTCTGACAGACCTAATAGACCCCTCTACTCTTTTTTGGAGTACGGGGTCTAAAAATTAAATAGGTCTAATTTTTCAGCTTTATAAATCTGAATAAACCTTATTGATTTCTCTTTATTGAACACTTAAGTAAAAGTTGCTACCTAACATTTTACCGGGACGCTACACTTGTAAGTAAACATTTCAGTTTAAATAAAATATAAAATTTCCATAGAAAATAGAAATAATTTTATTTTAAAATAAAGACTTGCAACTCGAGCTGAAGATCAACTTATCAGCAGCACAAAACAACGATCAAGTGATGATACAAATTTTGCATTAAAAATCTTTTCAGTTTGATTTTAATAGTTTTGTCAAATTAAATGCAGTTTGTTGCCCTAGATAATGTAATACAATCAATTTAATTATAGTTTTACCCTTCACATTATCTGTTACTAAACTATTTTACTTATCAATTAGTTTTCCATAAAATAAGTTGATATCACTCACCTTGCGCCTTCGCACTATTTTTGCGGCACAGCACTGATTGCCACAGCCGCCGACGCATTTGGCGTACTTGAGAGGCTGCCTCGAGCGGCAGTCGTTCTCCGTGTAATACTCACGCACCTGCTCCTTGCGACACGTCGCGGCGGCTGCAATAAAATGTGAGACAAAACGTAGAAAATGCAATTAGTGAACCACCTTTGACAAGGCAGGTAACCAGCTAATGAGATTACACCCTGCCTAAGTATGTGTGATGTCTGTGTGTGTGTGTGTGTGTGTATGTGTTGTGTGAATGTGTGTGTGTGCGTATGTGTGAGAAAGCAAATGAAGTTATGCTGCATATCCAAGCGAGTGCGTAGAACTCTTCAATTTGTGGCAAAAGTTGAGGAAAGTTGGGGAAAGAGCGTGAGAGTATGTTTCCCAGATGAAAGGGCACGGAATCAAAGACCTTTTTTTAAAGAAATTCTACCTTATTATATGCAAATTTAACTGCCAGGCCTTTAAGAGTTAAAGTTAAAGAGTTAAACTTGTTAGACGCCGTACTCTAAAAAAGAGTAGAAGCAAAATGTGTATATCCGTTAGATGGAAGGATTTCCGACCCCGTAAAGTATATATATTCTCGATCAGCATCAAAAGCCGGGACGATATAGCAATGTCCGTCTTTACGTCTATCCATATAAACACTTATATCTCAGAGAATATAAAAGTTAAAGCCAATCAAGATAATTTCAAATCGGAAAAATGTGGGAATGGTTATAAAGACATGTACTGTTAGTTGAGCTTCCACATCGAAACTCACACAATATGTGTATATCATGGTTAGAACTATCCCTACGAAGTTTGATCCAAACGGACGACAATAGCCTATAGCTTCCATAGCACAAATCGGTCGAAAATAGCATATTTGTATGGAAAATTTGCGCTAGGAGTACGGGGAGTACCGGGACTTTTATAGTCGACTCGCTCGACCGTAGCCTTTCTCACTTTCTAGTTGCTCGATTTCACCAAGTAATTGAAAGTTACTTAACAAAAATGGATTTAATTTTAAATTCCCAAGTACAACTGGGGTTGGCTTATTATTGAATCATCGCCAAATCACTTGGTTTTCTCAGGATCAACCCTCGATAATAACTGATTTGACTAGACTTAGTTTCCCTAAAGCTTTAATACTTTCTAAGAATTTTCACTTAGTTAAATGCAAAACTAACTTTATAGCTTTATTCTTTACTTTACACTGAGCTATACATATGTTTGCTTGAAACTCCTAATCAGTTCCAGATCAAATGAGTTGTAATGTCTGATTTTGATAACTTATCAGTGAAGGTTCTGGTTAGACGCTCGCTTGGTATGCTAAATGAGTGTTAGAGAGAAGGCGCGATATGTACCAGTGACTGTTGGGGGCTCTGAGCTGCCCTCACCTTGATCGCAGTAGCGTCCGCGCTGTCCGTGCTTGCACTTGCACTGGTATCCATCCCTGGCATTGGCATTGGGAACACAGCGACTGCCACGACGGCACTTGTTGTCCGCACAAGGATCCACTGGCTCCTGAAAAGTACAAAAACACATTTTAGCACAGGTACTTTTGATTGAGATCGTGGGGTCTGATCGATTTACCTCCTTGATGTGCGGAGTCTCGTCCATGAAATCTTGCTCATCGTCCTCTTCGCCTTCGTTGGTTTCTCCCTCGAGCAGGGCACAACCTGGTGTGATCTTCTGCTGACGCTGGGCATTGCCAAAATCCACCAGTTTGTGATTGATCCAAACCTCCTTCATGCAACCCTTGAAACTGGTCAAATTGCGTATTTGCCAGTTCTTATAGGCCTGCTGAGCGGGCTCCACGGGCAATCCGCCGAGGAACATGGGCGTGGTCAGCTTGAGGAAGTCATTAGAACCCTCATTGATGATGGACCTGGCCAGACCCCGATCCACGCGCAGTGTAAAGTTCTTCTTGATGGCCAACAGTTCCACGGAATGATACTTGCCATCAGCGACCATTTCAAAGCTATACATTGTGGACACTGGATAATTGCCCACATCGTAGCTAACCCTGATGCGTCCATTGAACAGTTCCACGGCCAAATGAGCGTCTTGTCCATCGTACATAAGAATTCCATTCTGCTCGGCACTGCTAAAGACGATGGTAACATTTGCCTCTGGACGAGTGCGCAGCGGTTCCAGTTCCACGAAGGAGTTGTTGTGAACGAAGCTAATGCTGGTGAGGTACTCACACCACTTGCCTGTGTAACCAGGATGGCACTTGCAGAGGTAATCGGAACCAGCGGCGTTCGGCTGGAAGCAGACGCCATGTTTGCACTCATGGTTTTGGCAGGGTGATGTCTGTGGATACATCATGGAAATCATGTTGTGGCCCTCACAGTATTTGCCCGTAAAGTCATCAGGACACTTGCAGAAATAGTCGTTGATGCCATCGACACATGTACCGCCATTCTGGCACATATGGTTCTGGCAATCATCGATGTTGTCCGTGCAGTTGATGCCATGGAATCCGGCCATGCAATCGCAGCTGTAGTGGGTAAAGTGGTCCACACACTTGGCCCCATTGGCGCAGGGATTGAACTCTTGGCTACAGAACTGGATCTTTGTGTCGCACCACTCACCGCTGAATCCCGGCTGACATTCACAGCGATACGACTGTACGCCATCGATGCAGGTGGCGTTATTCTGGCACCGAATGTCCTCTCCCAAACAGTCATCGATATTCGTCTCGCAACGTGCTCCCGTATAACCTGCCGCACACTGACAACTGAAGCGTCCCTCCTCAAGCACCGTACAGGTGGCATTGTTCCGACAAGGATTTCCATAGCAGGCATCGATCATGTACTCGCAATGCTTGCCATGATAGCCGGGCTGGCACAGGCACTGGTAGTCCCGCTGGGGTAGAGCCAGGCACTGAGCTCGGTTCTGACAGGGCTGCTCGAAGCAGGCATTGCACTTGGCCAATATCTCGTTCCTAACCTTGCCACGACACGCGAAATTCGAGGAAGGCGTCGATAGTATCAACTTGTCCTTCATGTGCTCCGGTTCCGCACAACGAGCAATGCCTGGCTCCACATAGTCCAGTTTAATCCAGTCCGAGAACCATTTCAGCGAACAATCGCAGTACAATGGATTGCTGCCAAGTGCACTGCTCGGGGAATAGAGAGAGAGGGGGAGGAGAAAGAGAAGAGGTCAATAATCGTTAACAGCAATAACTACTGTACTTGCACTCACATGTGTGTCAACGACTTGAGATCCTCAAAGGAGCCCTCCGGCAGCATCGATATGCGATTGCCGTGCAGCGAGAGCACGCGCAGATTATTTAGACCAGACAACGCATGACGCTGCAGACACTGCAGCCGATTGTACGAGATGATGCTGCGGAAGAGTCAAAAAGATGTTACCAAATTGCACAAAAAACACACACACTCCACACACACAAAGACACACTCTCAGCCCATGCACATGTTGATAAAGAAATGAAAGTAATTGCGAAACGTTTAGGCCATTTCCAAATCAAACAGAAGGCAGAAACAGCAAAAACCCGAAAAGAAATGCGGTAGTTATTTGAATCGAAGGCTTGACTAACTATGCAGATACCCTATAAATGATATAAGCACAAAGGTTTGTCTTCTGTTTGCTAGTTTATCAATCAAATTAGAGCATAGAACAGACGATTGAAGGAGTATGTAGATACCTCTTATTTCACCGCGTATCCAACTAACGCACTAACTGTATGGGTATGACCGACAGACGGACTATTCAGACATAAAATATACACTATGAAGGGTTTGATGAGCATTATATAATAACTGCCCCATCATTTATGTATATGACGAAACCTGGAGCATAAAGCGTATGTAGCTTCTACAGCATACAGATCTGAAGACAGACTATGACTGTGACAAAAAGACCGTGTAGCTATTTGTTGTTCAGTTCTGCTACCCTTCAGAAGAGCTCAATAACTACAGGGTATAATAAACGGTACAGCTTTGATTGTGGATAGCGCACACAAAGCAGCAGGCAGCATGTGGCAGGAAGAGGTACAGCATCGGGTTTAGGGGGCTGCTGCTGGGACTGGGGCAGGGACCGCGACGACAACTAATGCTTAAGCACGAGTCACGACTTAACGTCTCGAATGAATTTCGTGCCCGGTTAAGACGAGCCCAGGCCAAGGGTGGCCACAACCGCAATTGCAATTGCCAAAGCAAAAAAAAAGAGAAAAAAACAGAAAAAAAGGAAAATAAAAATTGTGTCAAGCCCTCTTGAGTCGTTGAGCGTTTGCGATTTTGAATTCGATTCGATTCGTGTTGCGAGTTTTACCCGTTTTAGCCGTTTTGCGGCTACTACGTGCATTGTGGCAATTAAAAAGTCATTAGAAGTGGCCCATACTTACAGTGTGGATAGTTTGGTCAGATTGGCAAAGGTGTAATTGGATAGTATGGTGATTTGATTGTTGCTGAGATCGCTGCAAAATACCAAAAGAAATAAAAAGAAGTCGGTTAAGATTTGTGATGCAACTTGCCACGTGTGGCATGTACTCTGGGCATTAAAATAGTTCTGTAACTAATCAAAAAACTATTATTACACCTTAAATAACAGTTTATAGTAATAAAATTAATCATTGAACACAAGAAAAAACATGCAAAAATAAGATTATCATAATAAATAATTTTATTTAATTTTTTGAGCATTTTTAGTGACCCATAAATGAATTTTAAGCATTTAAATTCACTTTTTTGATAAACTTCTTAATTTTCAATTAGTTCAAGTTTAATTAATTCAAATACCTAGTAGCTTTTATTACAGTGTATGCGCATGTACTTACAGTCGTGTGAGTGCACGCAGATGCCTGATGCGTTCGAAATGTATTTGCTCAATTTCATTGGACTCCAGATACAATTCGGATGTTTCGGCTGGAATTCCACGTGGTATTTCCTTCAATTGATTCCTCGAACAGCGGACCACGGTGCCGGTGCACGTGCACGCTGGTGGACAATAGCCATCTCCGAGGCATCCCTCGTTGTTCTCGGCACTGCATTTGAATTCATTGTGGGGCAGATCCTTGATTTGCACATCACGTACCTTCGATGGGGCCGCACAACGTGCCGCTCCGCCGTTCAATGATTTTTTACGCAACCATTCAGCGAACCAGGCCAAATGACAATTACAATTGAATGGATTCGATGCAAGATTCCTACAAAATTGATACATAAATTCAGAGGTTTTTATTTCAATTAGTTGCAAGTACGCGATGCGATTTCACAATAAAGTGAATGCACCCAAGTCCTAAGACAAGTCCAAAGGGTGTTATATAGATCTAAGCCTTTTGGACTGGAATTTCAAGTCAAGAAAAAAATGAAAGTCATTTAAATTAGGCAGAGTCTTTAAAGTTTAGCAACATACTTAAAGTAGCCACTTTTAGCTGGAAGGAGATCCATGTTTCAAGTCAAGCCTTCAAATCAAGGGATCTCCAGGCTTAGAAATGAGCTAAGGACTAAGCCTATATTGTTCTACCAAGTCAATTTCATGTGTGTCTTTCCACGTAAACCGATAACAATATTCAATTAAAGTCGTAGGATTTTATTAATAATTCGCAACAATGCAGAATGTGTTTGGAAATGTGTTTAGAAGGACAACACATGTGTTTCACATATACAGCTGACCAGTCTAGGCCTGGCCAAATGGTCTTTAATTACGATCCTGGCTAAGAGTGGCAAGTGAAACAATGGATCGCAAATTACATTGGCAATTCCAAACGCAGCCCAGCAAAGTCCAGACTAATTTAATAAGCAATGATGCTTTGTCATGCCATCAACGATAGCATTGTGTATGTGCCACTTGGGTGTGTGTGCGGGTGTGTGTGTTGGCCACAGGCAACTAACTAACACATTGGGCTGCCTTCTGGCCCCCATCATGCACCTGGCTGATGGAGTATGTGGGTGTCGTGTGGTGCACAGCACTTAATGGCTTTCATTGATGCTATTTATTAGCTAGTTAAATGAATTTTACAATAATTTTAGATGTGGCGAACGAACCACAAACACCTCTCTGCAGCACAATTACAGTCAAACCTAATTATGTGGAACAGTGTGTTCCAAAAATATATGCTAATAATAATTATTAAATTTTAAATAATTACTAAGATTAATTGTGTAAATTTCGTATGCCTTGAGCGTAGCACTTAGCCGGGCCTCACTGTACTAACACACATACGTGTATGGTTTTGCGCTCTTTATTGAACTCAATTTTAATTAATTAAATCATCGAAGGCCCACACAGACACACACACTGGCAAGTGTCTGCTTCTGAGGGTTGATTTACAACAGGCGCGCACAACAAAATGTAGCAACACACGCACACACACACACAAGCTGTTGAGATATAGAGACAGCGGGTGTGCGAGTGCTCTTATCGTAGGCAGCTCCGCTATAAATTGGAGTTCAATTGAATTATATACAATAGTTTACTCTGCTTTCGGTGGCATGCAACTAACAAAGTAGTGCAAGAAGAAGAACTGATTTGGTAAAGAGGCAATAGCAGCAACAACAACAACAACAACGGCAACAGCTTCTGTTTTGATGTAAAACTCTGGCAATCAGATTGAAGTTCAACTAGAGAACAATCAAAACCATTAACCTCATTTTATGTGCCCCTGCCCCTGTCCCGGCGATAATGAATTAAGGGGGTGAGTTGGGCACATGGGGGCGGAGCGGGGCACAAAAGATTCTGGGCAATTAATGCCAAAGCTAAATCATTTATCTATTGAAGTGCATACCGATGCTTTGGCCACTTGGCACAGTTTTAATTGCTTTGCATAGCTAGCAGATGCATTAAATGCCAACCAGGGAACAGAGGGAAAGGGGGCTGGGGTATTTGGGTGTGGCACTGCTATACTTACAAAGATGTCAGCGAGTTCAAATGCTCAAATGAGCCGGGCATAACGCATGAAATTTGATTGTCGTAAAGATTGCTGCAACGATAATAACAAAGTTAAAGAAGAAAGTTTTTAATTATGGAACTTTATATGTTTTTCAGATATTTTGAGAAGAGGAAAAAACAGATAAATAAACAAAAGCTTCTAGAAGCTTACAGGTACAGTGGAATCCGGTTATTACGACTCCGTTTAAAGCGTCCGTCCGGTCATTGCGACGAAAATTCGATGACTTGTTTGGTCTCCATACGAGCTTTTTTTTCTTTGTTCGTTTCGGTTAAAGCGTCTACCGGGTATAGCGACGTAAAATCGTCGGTCCCTTGAGTGTCGTTATATCCGGATTCCACTGTATTTTAATTCTATTCAGTATGTGTGAAAGTTTCAACACACACTGCTTTAAAGAGTTAGCTTCAGGCACACTTACAGCGTCTTCAGCTGATGCAGTCCCAGAAACATTTTATTCGAAATTTCCTTAATCTTATTCTCGCCCAATTGCAAGTCCTGTATATGAGATGCCCCCTCAAAGGCATTCGGCTCAATTCCAGTGAGTTGATTACGCTTCAGTTCCAATTTAACCAAATGCGGCAGTCGACCAAATAAACCATCCGAATTAATGCGACCCAATTCGTTGTCGTTCAGCAAACTATGAAAAACCGAGAGAGGAAAAAAAATAAAAATAAAAATAAATAAAATGTGCATTGAGCTTAAAGTTAGTGAACATTACAGTTACATTAACATACAAGTCTGCTCTATTAGGCGTGTTATTTTCAATTGATTTTCGAGTGTGGATTAGCAGCAATATATAAATTAGAAGACCGATTTAATTCTTAAAATATCTGGTAATTTAAATTGATATATCTTCTGGCTTTAAAATTCATTTATATGTAAACTAGCTTAGTGAGCTCACAATATAAATTACTTATTTTTATTTACTTAAATTTTACCGATAGCTTCAAACTGCTTTCATAAATAACTTAATGTATTTACTATTTAAAAGAATTAAATAAAATATCTCTTTAAGTTAATTAAGAAAGCAATTCAGACGGATTCGGACTAACGAAAGCTTTTCTTTTGGATATTTCTCGAATGTTATTTTGCAGAATTATATAAAAATAAAACTTAAACGTAAATACTAAACATTAAAGCAAAGCTTTAAATGGGGCCACATTTCAATGAATTCATTCAACAATAATTTTTATGGCCTTAAATGAAGCGCTTGTTAGTTATAATTTGTGGTAGAGTGTGGGGCAGAATAAGAAGCATAAGAATTCCAGGATAACTTACAGCTCTGTGGTATGCAACGGAATGTCGCGTGGTATTTCCTTGAGTCCACGTCCCGCACAGTCCACCGTGGTGCCCTCGCATTGGCACATCGAAGGGCAGTCGGAGTCCATGCGACACTCGCCGGATAGCTTCATGCGCAGTTCATCCCAGGAACCTGAGGAATAGACAAGTGGGTGGGGTTGAGTGGGTGGACAGTGTGTGGAGTGTGCCCCAAAGTTAAGACATATTCTTTTCTTGTCTTGTTCTTCTTGCAGGTTGCCCCGTTTCATGCCGCCGGAGGGCGCACTTACATTTGAATTTCTCCTCGCGCAACGATTCAATGCGCCGACGATGCATCCGCTTGGGTGACTCACAGCGTGCTCCACTTGTCTCTATGGGATTTTTGTGCAAATAGTCGGCCAGCCAGCGCAGATTGCAGTCACAAATGAAAGGATTCTTGGCCAAATGTCTGTAAACAGTATATAAATACATGTATATATATAAAAGAGTATATACAAGAGTATATAAATGGAAAGAAAGCACGAAAGTAGCATTGAGCATTTGTACGGCAGACAAGACAAGACAAGGCAGCACAGGAGAGCACAGGACAGGACAGGACAGCACAATACAGGACTGAAGACTCGCCGGGTTAGGAAAAGGAGTAGGAAAGGCAAAACTGTTGGCTTTTGGATTGGAGACTTGAGACGTCTTAAAAGTGCACGAGTCCTGCGGCTCGCAGTGTTTCCGTTGTTTATTGTTGCTTTTGCTTTTGTCGCTGTTTTGAAAACTATTTTCAAAGAAATCCCAGCCAGAGTTGTCCCCGTTAATGCTGTGTGACAAAGTGCCCATAAAAATGCTTATAACGGAAGACATTTGAAATCATTTCGTAATCAGAGCGCATAACACTTCTTAACAGTTTGCAGTAATGACTTAAGAAATATCTTACTTCTCTTCATACTGTCATTAAAATATACAAATTATTTCTGGTTTCAATTAGCGAATGGGCTGATTCTACATATCTTCAATGGTAGCTTTGATTCCTGTTTTTTAAATAAAAACTTACTGAATTTTTTTAAATTTGTAAAAGTTTATCTATAAGAAGTAAAATTTGTATTTCTGTTTAACGTCAACATCTTTGTTTTGGGTTTCATAAGCCTGCGAAACCCAGCACTCCTAACATTTACATTACGCAATCCTTTTTGTGTGTTTGTTTCAGTTGACAACCCTGACAAATACTTAACCCACTCAAGCATAGTCCAAGCATCTTAAGAACGGCACAGCACTTAAAGTCAGCGCATTTATCGATACTCAAGTAGGGCTTCACCTACTACTCCTCCCAAACGGAGACCGCCCATCTTTTGTTCGTAGCTTGTACTAGAATGAACATATTTACGGTTCACAGCCGATATTACTGGATGGGTTTTATAAAGGAATGGGTTGGGTGGGAGAGGGAAGGGGAGTGGAAGGAAATGTTGCTGCTTGTTTGCTGCTAAACAAATGTCAACGCGAAGCTGCCAAGTCAAAGCAACTACTAAATGCACTTCAGAGGTTTAACACCAAAGTGCCTGCTCCATTCAAGATGGAGACTGGAGACTGGAGGCTCGAGGCTCGAATCTGGGCGTGTCTCCCTGCCATGCCATGCACTTGAGCCAACAACAAATGTGGCTTAAAGGCGTAAAAGGGGTAAAAGGGGGTACTAGGTCTATGGGGCGTGGTACTTACACCGTTTTGATGCTCTTCATGGCGTCGAATGTGCCATTAGCCAGCGACTGAATGTTGTTGTCATAGAGAGAGAGCAGGCTGAGGCTGTGCAGGTCGCGGAAGGCATCCTTGCGAATGCAAGAGATCTCGTTGGCATTCAGCAGTAGCAGCTGCAGCGAGCCGAGTCCTTTGAATACGCCCGAGGGTAAATCCTTTATTTTATTGCCATACAGCACGCTGGAAGCAAGCAAAGTAAAAAATAAAATCAGAGAAAGAAACACGCATACACACAAACATAAAAACAAAGAGCAGACAAAAAATGAAAAACTGAATAAAGCACACTATGAAATGCAGTGATAGACTTAAAGATATCCTGCAGTTAGATATGTGGTAAAGCTTACAGGACTTTAGGTGTTTATAAGCCGCAAATCGGATTTGTTATACACAGACAAGGTACATAAGACTTATAGATACCCAGTAGAGAAAAGTCTCAGCTAAGCTAGACTTAGAGATATGCTGTAATTTAAGTAAAAGTTTGGTTAAAAAAAGACTGGACTGACGGACAAAATGATACCCATACAAATGTAAATAAATACCCTATAAATTCTAGTTAGATTTCTATCATATACCAATTATGTTTAGCTAAGCATGTTCTGAATACCCGTTTAATATACACGTTTACAGGGTATACAATGGTTGGCCAGACTGCTCTTGTTGTGGTGAATACTTGTTGTTGTCATTGCGGGCGGCAACTGGTTTTTGCACACATTATCACACACACACAAGAGTCCAACGGTCTGGGGCCAAGAACACACAGGTAATCTGATGCCTTGCGGTGTTGGCAACGCTTAGCATAGGCCGATTAGCCCCTCCAGGTGAAGCTCAGTGCGAGACTCAGTGGCTGTCAAGGAGTGTGACTGACTGACACCACTCCATACACACACACACACACACACACACGCACACATACAGTCAGCGTAGCGAGTGCACATTTCGTGGCATTGCTACTTGTTGCTTAATGCGCGTCTACTTACAGCGTGGTTAACTGCTTTAGGCCACTTAGAGCATCGTGTGCAATCCTCGAGATGTTGTTGTTGGACAGATCAATGCGTCGAAGTCGTCGAAAGCTGGAAAAGGATTTGGCTGGCAGCTCCGTAATAAAATTCTGCTCCAGGCGACTAAAAATTAAAACAAAATTGCATTTTTTTTGTTGAATTTGATGGAAAAGTGATTGTGTAAATGGTAAATGGGGCTTTACTTACAGCTCGGTGGTATCATCTGGCAAAGTAACGGGCACACTCGTCAGACTCTTCTCACGGCAATCGACGATACCATCGGCACATCGACACGGATGGGGGCAACTGTTCTCAATGCCGCATTCCATTGGCGCATGCTCGGTGAGACCTGCAAGAGTGCAGCATGTGGCAATAAGCAATGAGCAACTGGCAAGTGGCAAGTGTTAAGCTAATTTTCATACTGCATACATTCAGGTGGTTAAGCTGGTTACAACGCATAAGCCATTTGGCTTTGATTTGATCCACTGCAGCCACAACAACAACAGCAGCAGCAGCAAACATAATAATTATTAATGCTACTGCACAGCGCACACGACGCGCCAAAGATGTGGCTCCAAATCGAACCAAACCAAAGCGAACTCCAGCGAAAAGCACCACAACAGCCGCTGGTCATAAATGTTTACCCACATAATTCCATAGCATTTCGTCTACGAAGCGAAAGTCAAACAAGCAGCAAACTCACAAATCGTTAAGTAACACATCGAATTCTTAATGCTCTACAACAGCATACGTTTCTGTTGTTTATTAGTTGGTCCTTAATTTAACTTACTGAACAAAATATATTTATTTATTTTTCTGTCCATTTGTCCATTTTTAACAGTATCTACAACTGGGTTGGTAATGTTTTGAAAGATTTCAATCGACTTTTTTTGGGCTCGTATACTTTTAAGTTTCATCACTAAGAAATTCAAATCGGACTCTAAAGTTTATATAACATTATTTAGTTGACTACTCTACTCGTCACTCAAACTTGGATTGGCTTTAATGAGCATTTAATTAGAGTTTAAATTAAAATATATTTTTAATTTAAATATTATTTGTTTACTTTTAGGTGGAGGTGTATGTATACTAACATATCCTAATCAATTTATATTACTATTAAATATATATGCGAAGAGTATAAAAAATGTTTTAATTAAGTCCCATATATTTTCATTGAATAAAAATCTATTCTTAAATAAAAATATTTTATATTTATTATTGTTATTGTTATTATTTGCAAACCTGAACGACCCCTAGTAGACCTAGTAGAAAAATCTGTTAAAGACTGCTTTCAAAAGATCTCTACTATACTACTTCAAGAGTTTTATGACGAATTAAATTTGCTTTTAAGAAATCCATGCAGCTTGTCCATAAATCTTAAGCCAACTAAATGATAAAAGTGATAAACTCACAGTATCCCAGAGCATAACAAGTATAATAACGATGGAATATAAAAAAAAAAACAAAACTCGTTTCATGGCATCGTTTGGCGCACATTTTCCGCTTCATTGAGCACAACAGAGTTTTGGAGCCGTTCGACTTGCAGATGGATATGGAAATGGAGATGGAAGTGGAGATAGCGGAGGAAGTGGAGGACGGGGACAGAGGCTCTCCAAATGTTGCTTGGGGCCCGCAGCAGTTGAGCATCTGCATCCCAATCAAGCAAGCGATGACGGCGTTAAACGTTTTGGCAAACACACGATGAGGCTCCCCTTCCCCTTCCCCTTCCTCCACTCCACCCTTTGTATTTCCGTCTCCGATGCCACAGATCCCACCGATTGTCAAGAAACAAACTATTGTTGCCGCTGATGTTATTGGTTTGGAGTGGGCGGCACAGCGGGGGCGTGCCCATATGACTGCTTATGATTTACAACGTTTTGTTCAAGTCTCCAAGCGGGACAGAGGCAGAGAGCAAGACTCGGATGTGCTTGCTTGGCATATAAAACTAATTAATTTGGCATAGCTGCGCAGTAAGCGGGATTAACCAAGGGGGGCGGAGAGGGAAGAGCAAAACTGTCATATATCTATGTGTCCATACCTGAGCATTTGAACTCCTGATCGTGCAGGTCCGCCACGTTTTGGCCCTTCAGCTGCGATGGCGACTGGCAGCGCGTGTAGGGAGCGAGACGCGGTGCGCTGCGTAGGTACCGCGACAGCCAGGACAAATGGCAATCGCAGGCGAACGGGTTATCCGATAGGCGCAGCGCCCGCAATTTTCCCAATCCCCCGAAGACATTGTGCGGCAAAGCGGTCAAGTTATTGTTATTCAGTGTGCTATTCCAAGAGCGAGGAAAAAAGAAAGAAAACGAAGAAGAAAATGAGAGGAGGATAAGTGAGGTAAGAAAATTGGCAAAAATAAGCTGCATTATCAAGTGAATGCATCTTTTGGGAACTTTTTCCCTGGTTTAAGCCAGGGATGGGCCACTCAAACACTTGGCAAAGAAATATTTCATTCATCAAACCAATTTAATGATTTTCTTTACTGCCGACTGAATTGCTTAGGTCACTTTCTGTCAATCCACAGATATTTCCTACAAAGTTTATCATTTCATTCCCTATAAAAAGGTCGACTTTCAATTTTAATATTTTTAAAATAAATAATTTTCAGTATTTATGTTCACTTAACATTTTTACAATTTTGAATTAGATACACTCTTTATTACTACTGCTTTTCAATCATTTTTTATTTGATTTGTAAAATAAACAAATACGTTTAATAACACGTAAACCATATAAAAAACTGTTAACTTTTTAATAATTAAATATTTAATTTAAAATGATTTGGTTATTCCTAATATACAGTATTAACACTGTAAACTATTCTCTGATTTTCTGCTTTAAAAAAAACTGTCCACTTTTAATTTATTAAATATTAAATTACAATTATTAACACTGTAAACTATTCTCTGATTTTCTGAAATTTTGAAACCCACTTGACTTGGTTTAATCCGTGTTTTAAAGTTGGCCCAGCCTTAACTGTGCATCCCTGGTACTTACAGTATCTCCAGCTCCAGCAATCCCTTGAAGGCATGCTCATCCATACAAGTGATCTGATTATTGTCCAGCTGCAGGCTCCTCAGCGACTGAGCGCCCTTAAAGACCCTTCTTCCGATTGTTGTGATGACATTGTGCGAGATGTCCCTGTATGTGGGCGAAGTGCACAGAGCAAGAGAGACAGGAGAGAGGGGAAAGAGAGACAGGCAGGCAGACAAGCAGGAAGAGGAAGATATTGAGAGTCAGTATGTGATTGGAATCTAAGGTTCTACAGACTACTACGCATGTATGTAGCTAGGTAGATAAAATCACTATATGTCTACATTGATTACTTACAATCGCAAAAGACTCGCTGAACTTGTCACAAAGTTTTCAGGTATTGCCTTAAGTCGATTGTTGTTTAGGCGTCTGATTGATAGAGTAGAGTGTTTTGATTTTGGGGTTTTGTTTTTGTTTTTTATTTTGTTTTTGTTTTTTTTGGTAAACGAGCATATTAGATACGCAAAACGAAACGCAACGAAAGTAGAGAGATATGCATAAAATGAAACAAGAAAAAGATACAAAAAAGTTAAACTTAAAACATAACTCAAATCGAATTGTATTACTTAAATATAGTAAAGTAGTAGCTACGAGCTATGTGAATCTATTTCTATAAAGAGCAGCAAATTTGGTTAGTTCAGAGTAAATAAGTAGTCAAAATTTACATGCACTAGCAAAATCTTTTACCAAACAGACGAAGATCTCTACTTACAGTCGCTCCAAAGAGACCAAATCTTGCAAAGCATTCTTCTCAATCGAATGAATTTGATTATCCGTCAATTGACTGCAGAAAGAAGAGGAGATAGATAAAGATTTTAGGTCAGACAGATAGAACTACAAAAATTCTTTACAAATCAAAGCATACGTATTGCAAAATAAATAGTTGTTCAACCCGTTTAACCAGAAACATTCAAATGCAATTTTGGTCCAAAATGTGTGTTAATGTTATCATGACATTTTGGTATCAATTGGCATGCGACATTTCTTCGATTAAGTTAATAAAACCAAACTAAGTAATTGGAAATCAAGTTATACTTACAGCATACGCAGCTTGGTTAAACGCTGAAAGTCCGTCTCATATATTACGGTCAAATTGTTTCCCTGCAAATCGCTGTAAACAGAAGAGAGAGAAAACAACGTTAAGAGATTATAAAAATTGATAAGGATTTCGCTGGTAATTATGTTGCAACCCAAGTAGTTCGCTAATCGAAATCAGCTGAGACAAAACTCTGTTTTCCAGCGATAATAATTTTTAATTGCTTGTAAGACAAGGCAACAACATCAACAATCTGAGATACGTGTCTGTGTCTGGCTCTTGCATCGCAGCAGATGTGTAGAACCAAGCGATGCATGCAACCAATGTGCGGTTATAGCCTGTTGAAAACTCAGCCTTTTGTCTGATAACAAAAATATGATATTTAATCATTTAACATGCGCAGGAAGAAAACTTGTTTCTTTCAGACAGACCGACAGACAGTCAGACATTCAGACACACAGAATGAGAGATACAGAAAATTTGTTACCTGCAGATGTCATAACAATGAAATGCAACCTAAGAGATACAAAATACCTAAAAGAGCCACAGATCCGCAGACTTACTGCGCATGCGCAGCCAGCAGACAACAGACAACAGCAACAATTCATTGGTGCCCTGGTCAGAGAGACTCTCAGCTGCTTTTGAGTAAGGTTGGCCACAACAGGTAGTAAGACCTTCGGTCTGGGCCACAAACGAGAAATATTTTTCTGTACACTTGCACAGGGTATCATAGTTTCATTATACAATTTGTAACGTTTCGAAGGCGTGTTGTTTTGTGATCAAGGCGGCGAACCGTCTTTCTGCCTGTCTGACTGTTGGCCATTTAGCGGCAACATGGCTGAAATACGTCCTTTTCTTTACACTGAGATCAATTTCGAACTACTTAAAACATTTTTAACTCTACACATAAGATTAATATTATATTTTTGACATTTATAATAATGTTTGGGTTGGGATAATATAAGAGTAACATAATTTATTAATAGATACTGTTTAAATTGCTGGGGTTAAAACTTTTTACTCAGCTATTTCTGGGGTATGTAACATAGAACACTCTAAAGGGTGCTTCTAGGGTATTTAATATTCAACAATCCCATGGCTACTTTAATTTTTGTTTTTTTTTTTGCCCAAGTCTTAATGAAACTCGCATCAAGCTGCCGATGAGCTGCTTCAGTCGTGCAAAGGCCCAACACACACAAGCTCACACAAGCACAGCATACACAACTACACACACACACACACACAACCATATCTATGGAGATTTTTAATGAGCTTAATATCTCGGCAAAGATGTGGGCATCTTTTGGTTAGATTCAACTGATTACATAGACTATACGGAGAGATACCGGGGAGACAAGACCTGAAACAAAAGTCGCTTCTAATTGACAGACATTTTTCAAAAGATTTTACAAAAATAATTATAATACTCTCGAGTGTCCAAGTGTGTGTATATGTGTGTGTGTGTGTGTGTGTAGATGTGTGTTTGTTGCCGTTTTGTTATAATTAAACATTTAACTTCATTAAATCTTTGAGGCATTCACAAATTGGCCAAAAGCTTTTGTTAGTTTTTAGGGCCCAATTAGATTTCAGCTTGAGTTGATCTTTTTTTTCTTTCGCTTTTTCAACTTTTTCTGCTGCTTTTTTGCCTTTGAAGATTTTGGCCGAGAACGAGCCCGAGCTATAAATTAGGCTCACCTTTTTGCTGTTGGATGTTGATTGTTGGTTTAGGGAGGGAGCGAGTAAAGGTGTGAATTGTACGAGGTGTGAAAGGGCTTTTCGGGCACAAATTGGGGTTAAGTTCGGCTAGGTTGGGTTTGGGTTTGCCCCAACGCCACCCAATAAAAAACAGATATAGAAATGGAAAGATACATGCAAAACAGTTCTCGTGTCAATCGTGTAAACGATGTGGGTGGCTGACGGATGGAGACTGGCAGACTGACAAACTGACAGACTGGCGCTGTCTATGCCATGTGACCATTCTAATCCTCTCGTTCTGTCACTGCAGACCATTTTCATTTTCATACCATGACTCTGCTGTGTAATTAAATGCCAAGTCGGCTCTGGATCTGGCTCTGGCTCTGACTCTGACACTCGTTATAGCTTTGGTTCTGGGTTGGGATCTGGGTTTTTTTTCCAGTATCGCAGTACAGTGTTAGTTTTGCAATGCACTATGGGGAAAGTTAGCATGACTTTGCATCTAGTTTGTTAAAAAATGTACTCTTTAACTTTGTTGAGTTCACTACAATTTGAGAAATTCCTTTTTAAAATACACATTTTGTATATTAGCCTAACTGTTATAACTGTTATAATTATTATAACAGATGCATTCTTTTTTTTGCTAAAAACAAACAAGTTTTTTATTCTGAAATTATTCCGTTTTCTCCATAGTGCAATGCCATTGTTTTTGCCATTTGCTGCTTTACCAGCCGATAGTTGTGGGCATGTTCAATATTTGATGTGCACACACGACAAATACAACAACACACACTGACACACACGAGTGTGTACAATGCTAGTTCTGGCCTGGTCCCTGGGTTGCATTAGGGTGACTCAACTCTCTTTCCTTCTAAACTGCTGATTATCTTTGCTATTAAAAGCAGACTTTTACATTATTTTTGTAATGCATGTTGTAATTAACAAAACAACAATTTAAATGGTTGATAATGTTCATTAATTTACGTTTATGCAGCACTAATTAAAAATCTAAATTATTATAAATTCACCAGAGAATTTCGATACAAACTATTCACTAATAAACAATGAACAACTCTCGTCCATGGCATAAATTTAAAATTTTACATAAAATTCCATTCTTTCAATTAATTGTACCACCTCAAAGCTTTTCTCCTACCAAATCGATCAAATATTTTGTATTTTAAGAGCCTTAGAGTTGCCAATTAAAATAATAACAGAATAATCTTCAAAACATAAACAAAAAATACTAGTACTTAAGTTTGTCTGTTTTTAAATCGGTTTTCAATTACGGCATCAAAATGTTTCAATCCCAAAAGGGCTATAAATATGCTTTTATGGTTTTTAAATCAAACTGTCAATCATTTTACAAGTATCCCCCCGAATTGTGTGCGTGTGTAGCTCATGTTTCATCTTTCAATTAATTACTTTGCTTAGTACTCGTGTTTCAACCACTTTTCTTTAGAGTTGTTACCTTCTTCAGTCCATAAGCTCTTTGGAGTGCGTGGTGGGGAAAACTCAAATTTAGTTTGATTTTCTTTGCCTGCTCAACCGAATTTTGGTCTGTTCAAATCTGAAAATGTCATTCAATAGTTTTTCCGCACTGCCATGAAACACCCTGTGCAGCTTTGGTATTTTAAAATGCAAATATTCCGTGCATGTTGATATGTTTTCTGCTTTAGCTTTTTCTGTATTTTTTTTAAATTTTTTGTTTCTTTTTTGCATAAAACAAATGTGTCCCTGAGCGCTATTTGACTGGCTCAGAGCGGCCGACTGCTTATAACTGGGCTATGTTGTTGTTGTTGTTGTTGTTGTTGCAGCAGCAGTCAACGTTGATATCTGTTATTAATTTATGTAGAGAAAAAAGAATAAAACTGCAGCTTTTGAGGTCGCCGAGTGGCGCTGTACAGCGGTCTATAGGTCTATGGGTCTACCGGGGATTGTATGTGGCGGCAACTCGGGGAAGGCGATGGTGGGGAGTAGGTGTGGCTCTGTGGCATTTTGCATACACTTGCTAATTGCCGGCGCGTTAATTTATGTGGCGTCCGACGAACGCAGACGTTTGGCTTAATGCATTTGCTGTTGCATGCAACAATTGCCAAAGTGGACGCAGCCAGTTCCAAGTGCCAAGTGGCAAGCTTGATGCGCTTTATGTTGCCTCCTTCGACGACAATTAATAAACTTAATGGCGATTTAATGTACGAGTTCGAGGACAGCACAAGACGGCAGTTTCATTCGATTTGTTAGGTTCGCTTTTACCGAGCATACACTCAGCGAAACAGCGGTGCTTTAGTCATAGACAAAATTGGTTCTAATAGGTGATGTTCTTAATGGTGGTTTCGATTTTTAAAAGAGCTTAAACTGTATTTCTTTAATTTAAAAATCGACAAAAAAAAAGTTTTTAAAGCTACGATGAATCTAAAATGTTGGTGACAATTTAAAATATTTATCAATAAATTCGTACTTTATGAATTAAATATTTGACTATTAATTTTTTAGTCCATAACCTTGCATTTATTTTTTGTGGGTTGCCTATTTTTAGAGTTCATGAAATCACAGCTAAAAGAAGGCCGAACTCCTTGACTTAACCCATTTCGTTCCCAGCGGATATAACTACAAAACACTTGCATTTTCTCTCAGTGCACGACATGGTCACGGCTTTATTTGCCTCTGGCTCTCCTTCCATGTCAGTGTTGCTGTTGTTGTTGTTGTTTGTCTATGCTGATTTTTATGTAAATATCAGAAATGAGCATCTGCTCACGACTGGTCTTGTGTACATATATCTATTCGTAAGTAAGTTCTTATGCTTATGTAACAACACATGATCCATAACAAGCGTTTTACTTGATCATTCATTGTCAAGGCTTAAATGTTGATCGGGTAGTTTGCAATTCAAACAACTGCAGATAAGACATTTTCCCAAGAAAGTAGTACATTTGTGTGTGTTTTTCATGGGGTATGCCTGTCTATCATATCAGTCGAATGTCTCTGTATAGAATTCTTTGCTAAATCCTAAAACAACAGCTCCCTACGAATGGGTATTTTGCTACATATGATGTTGTAAATGTTATCTGATTTATAGATTTAAGCCATACTTTGGTTATGCACTTAAGATTTGTTACTCAAAAATAGTTATAGTTTACCTTCTTTCGCAGTTCAACTTAATTTTCAGGCAATAGGAGTTACCTTAATTTTTTCTATATTTATTATCTTTATACCAAAGATATAAAAATATTTAACCAGTAGATTTATAAATAGTATCTCGAAATTATTATGGATGGAATTAACCGCTGACCTTTCATATTAATTTAAACTCTGCAAACATTTTCAACTACCTGCCAGTTGTAGGACAAATAAATGTCAAGTAAAGTTGTTTTGTACTTACAGTCTTTCCACATCAGCTGATATTTTGCGTGGCACCTGCGTTAATCCACGATGCGAGCAGTCCACGGTTAAACCGCTGCAGGAGCAAACCCGAGGGCAACGTGCCTCCGTGATTACGCCTACTCCGCCGCCGGGAATGTGAATGCCAACGGAACCAAGGCCGCCACTGGCGATGGCTGAGCTGCCAAAGCTGCCGGCATACGGTTCGCCATGGACCGCAATGCTCAGCAACGATAGCAACAGCGACAGCAGCTGGAGGAGCGGGAGTGAGTGCGGGTGGGGGACAGTCAATGGCCGAGACCGCAGACGGTACAGGATTAGAGACTTAGCCGTAGCTTTACAACGCGTCGGTGGTTGCAGCGTTGGCGGTTGCGTCGTCCTCGACGTCGACGCCATTGTGGCACATTTATAAGCAACGTGCCTAATTGAAAGTATCGAGTACGTGTGCGGACGCCACTTTGTCAACAGCAATCACGATTCCACAAATATTTGCACAAGAAAAAAGGATTGATGGCGCCCGCTTTCCAGTTTCCTCCGTTTTCCTGTTTTCTTGTTTTCCGTTAACGCACACTTTTCCCGCACTTTGTATTTATTTATACGCGAGTATATTTTTCGTCGTCGATTTGGTTGTTGTTTTTGTTATTGTTGTTCGAGTTTCGTTGTTGTCGTTCCGTCCGTTCCTTCTTCTCTATTTATTTTATTATTTTTTTGCAGCCCGTCGCGACCGCGCGCTACGACAGAACTGATAGCAGCTGGACAGTTGCAGCGACGCGGCAGAGAAAGAGATTGAGAGTGACAGAGAGAGAGAAAGGGAGATGGAGAGAGCGGCGAGTAACAAGTGACGAGCTCGAAAGTGACGAGTGATGGGAACAAAAGAGCAACGAGAGAGCTGCACTGCGTAGGTAGCTACTAGCTATCGTCCCGTCCACTCTGTTAGGTAGGCGTCCAGGCGGAAATGCACTTCTACTATTTGTATCTTTGAGATACGCGCACTGGCGCTGGCACTTTGCTGTCAGCAGTTTAGACTCGCCTCACCAGCAACTTCATCATCATCGTCGTGAGCATGAACATCATCAGTGTTTGCCTGTGACCTGCTGAGAGAAAGAGAATGGAGAGAGAAAGAGAGAGTGAGAAAAAGGAATGTCAAGAAAAATCATGAAAAATTATCTATAAATTCGGCAAGCGTGTCTATGTCAGTGCAATGACAGGAAATTGTTACTGACTGTTATATAAATATATAGATCCACTCACAACAACTCACACACACACTCACACGCATATAGCTTGAATATAAAAATAAATAATATGTCACTTTTATATCACTTTAAATAAAGCAATTTTAAATAATGTGTCAGTTGAAATGTTGTTTTCAATTTTAAAATTGAAAATATGTAGGAAAACTTAATTATTATTGATTTTATAGAAAATTAATAACAGATTTATGCTTTCAATTATGGTAAATAAAATACGATACTTAAACTACACTATATCAACGAATTTAAGACATTTTATTATTCTTTAACTACAGTTTGAGTGGCAGCTTTACATTCCCAGGAAACCTTAAGGATCCTGTCCACTATTTTCCATTGGGGTTGTTTTGGAAAACCACCTGTCAGTAGCAGTAGCTGACAGCTCCAGTAGCGGAAGACTAATCACCTCAGTCTAAGAACTATTATTAAACTGTGACCATATGTTTGAATACGAATAGTTTGAGAAAGATAATGAAAGCCACTCACAAGACATAATGACTCAACTTATTAGCTACAAGTGTACTCCCTCGAAGAACATGTGTTTCTTCGACTTTTCTCAAGCAAAGTTCTTTGGAATTTTAATGAACGACGATTAAGAAATTTATTTGCTTCCCGTTTTACCTATTAATTTGTCTAATAAATGTAAAGTTACGAACTTTTCTGGTTCAAATCGAGTTGTTTTTCTATAGATCTATTTTACCCCATTTAAAGCCAAATACTAGATTAAAGAGCTTAAGTGAGCACTTTGATTCAATTAAATTGTCTCTACAAATTGTCTTGTAAGTACTGGACCCTCTTTCTACTTCTGACCCTCAAAAAATCAGTCACAAACTCTAGAGTACTTCTCTCTTTTTGTCGCTCTCTTCAGATCAGATCTATATTTAGTGCACTTGTACACTGTGTGGTCTTTCAATTTCCTTTGCTCTTTCCCCTGTCACTTGTTCGTTGTCCGTTGTCCCTAGTCTTTTGTCTCTCAATTTCCATGTGTAGTTCAGCTCTTTATTTTTGTCCCTCACTGTATTTGTGGCACACTTCTTTCCAATCTCCCTTCCGACTGTCATTTGGGTATTTAATTTGCAAATTGACATGTTAAACATACATATATGTATTTTCACATTCATACACATACACAAACCCATACTCACAGACATTATTATGCCATAGATTGAAATTAATTGTTTAAATTAACATTTGGATAGCTGACAGCAGCGATTGACTTGGAATTTGATTGAGTATATGAATGATAACGACTAACTCGAGCTATCGAACTCTTAGAGTGAAATGAGAAATGGGAAATGGGGGGGAAAATGGCATGTCAAATATTCTTAACTGGCAATCAACGAAAACTCAATAAATATTGTTTGCTAAATGTATTTTAACAAGCCTGGGAAAGCAGTTGTGTACCCTATAAAATGAGTTATGCTTTGGTACTTAATAAAATTATAATTTGATTAGATAAAGCTGATGATTTGCTCGCAGTTCTAGACCAAACACTTTGCTATATCCTGTAAGATTACAGTATCAACTCAGATTACGGATTTATCCCTAAATTTAGCTTTGTTATTTTAAAGGAATTATTTCTAACTATTGTATCAATTAGTGAAGCAAATAGTTTTAGTCAATTAAAATAAAAATAATTGTTTTTTTTGTTTTCTTTCAAATTACTGTGTTTAGTAAGCAACAAATACACGAGATATGTAAGTCATCCTTCGAAAATTAGGTTTTAATTTTTTTTGTTTCTGAACTAATCGTAACCCCTTCTGACACTCCTCATATTTTCATCAAGCCGTTGTATAATTTTAATCACATTTTTATTAAACTGCATGCATTACTTAATTAGAGGGTATGTGAAAGCTAAGCAACACGTTTCTGCAACTCTTTTCAAGCTTGTGTGTTCTGTCAAACCATATGTATGTGTATGTGTGTGTGTATGTGTATTCCCTATCAAAGGCATGCCAAACACAGACAACTAGGCAGCCACCCAAAACGGGCCTTCAATCAAAAATTTATCATTTCTGCTAGCAAAAGGCGCACAAAAATATTTTAGCTGCAAAGGCATGCCTTTCTTCACATCATCATTATTATCATCAACATCATAATGATGCTGTTGACTATGACGATGAAGACAAGAGCGGAAGTGAGGGAGTGAAATGCTCAAAAGATGTAATCACTGCATTGTCACCAACCGGAGACAAGGCTCAAGTCTCAGATTGAACCAGAGCCTTTGGGGAAGTTTTTGGGGTAGAGCTACTTACCACCCCCAATCCCCTTTCATTCCACCCCGTTCCCTCTTCAGCTTTCCGATTCTCCCCTCTTGCGCTCTATGTCATGCGCTTTCGTCTCATATGAAACATAAATCAGTGAAATTCTATACATGCCAATGATTGTGTCTACTCTTTGGTTTTCTACTCACAGAGCAAAAACACACACAAAAATTCCAAAGCAAAATTCAATGCATGCCAATAACTTGTACCAAGAAGTATGGAAAGAGCTCGTCATCGGATATATAACCAACTAATGAATAGAGAGGCCCTCGATATCACATAATCCACACCCACTGGGTGTGGCAGAAAGAGTGGTGTCTTAGAGGGACAGTTGTCGCCTGGGTTTATTAAGATAACGCGTCTGACATTTGGACAAACAAAAAGCGCACTATTCAAATAGTGACGCTAGATAGACAAATAGAAGAAGACGAAGAAGAGTTGAGACTCTTGTCTCATGTCTCCGCAGATTAATGAGGAAAGCCCAAACACCAGCACCACCAATAGATTTATGAGTATGAAAAACCCACTGGCGCTTACTAAGTGTACCCACAATCTGTTGTGGCCTTTCCCTTAGGCTGCTGTTTTTGCTTGCTGCTTCTGCTGGTTTTCTTGTGGATTTTCCAATAAATTACGCTTAAGTATGCACTTAATTCAAATAATGCCAACTTGTGCGCCTTGTCCCCTATGGGCCAGAGGTGGGCGGAGGCGCTTCAAGGGAAGAAAAGCGTAGAGGCGGGAAGGATAGGAGGGTAAGGGAGTTTTGTGCCCCGTGCTGGCCCCAAGTGATTTGTTTTTTTGTGGCTTATAAATGAGTAGATGTTGTGTCCCATCATTTGAAGTATTGTCTGACACTTTTTGTTATATCTCTCTTTCTGTATGTACGTACATTTATGTGTGCGTGTGTATTTGCTTATGACATATGTCAAATTTTGTATCTTGTGTTTCCTCACAACTTGTCTGCTCAGCTGTCCAGATAAGCTTCAAGCAGCGTGTTGATTTTTTATAAACATCAGCCAAAGGGATTAAGCTGAAGTCGACAAAAGTGGCCAACTTATGCCCTGATCTTAAAAAAAGCTGCCCTCCGAAGGCTCTGCGCAGCTAAAGACCCCTCATCAAATATATTATTATAGTACACAATATATATGTATATATGTATTTATATATATTGTATGAGTTAATGATAAACTTGAGTTGCTTTTAACTGAATGATGGAAAACAGACTTCAAGTGCATAGGCAATTCATTCAGAACTAAAATCGTTGAGATGAATCACAAACTATCAATGGCCCGTCAATCGTGGCAAGAAGAGAGCAGAGACAGCTACAGTAGTATATGTAGTAGCCTCAATTACGAAAAGTACAAAAAAGTAAGAAAGGAAAATAAACTTTGAGTAATCTTGAGAGTGATCGACTGTACGATACTCCGGCTATTAATTAAAATGGTACTCAAAAACGTAAATTCCTAAATTAAAGCACCTATTATTGTTTATTGGGTAAGTAGTGAAATGTATTGCGAAATTTCTAAACAAAAATTGTCATCATAAAAAAGTTAATCACAACTGATGTGATTATTACTCTCAAATAATTTAATCCTACAGTCTCTCAATTCTTTCCCGTGCCTTTAATGATAAATTTAATGATCATATTTGGTAGAGTATTTCTTTTAACAGATTAATGAGGTTAACATAGATCTGATAAGGCCTTAAATATATAGAAATTTTGGTTTAAACCCAATTTATAAATTTCATAGTAATTTTACTTTTATCAGTAAAAATTTAATTGTATACAATTAATATTATATTAAACTGTTGAGAAATCTTTAGTATTCTATATAAATTATAATGACTAATTAGGTTATAATTTTTACATGTGTAAACTAAATTCTTATGCCCTTAAAGGTAATTTCTAGCATTCTTTTAATTTGATTGGTATTTAACTAAGCCAACATCTAAGTCGATTGTTGAACTAATTAAAGGCCTTTTCATTTGCTGTTACGTTATATCTTTTCATCTCGACCCACGTCTTGTCCAGCTGCATTTTTTCACTCGTGCTCTGGCATTTCCGCAGTCTCTTTTAACTTCACAATGCCAGTGACAATGCTCCCTGTTTGTACCCCGTCAGCCTTCCCTGGACCATATTACGTATGCCACATAAAAGGAAAAATAACCCCTTTTAGTATGAAAAGTAAGAGGGGGAGACAGGAGGGATGGAGTACATAAGTAGTATGAAGCGTGGTCAACGCTCAATGAATTGTATTAAGAATGGAAGGAAGATGGAATTGTAGACTGAGTGACTGACTGAGAATTGTAGAGAAGACAATGGGGGAGACACGGGGAGTAGTAGGAGGTAGGGGATTGGGGGTAGGGAGGGGCTTCTTTAGTCGAGCAGAGCCGGAAGTGTCGCATACTTTTACGGATACACCGGCTTAATTATGTGCATAAAATACAAAAACAACAAAAACAAGTCACATTTGTGTATGTAGAATGAATGTATGAATGTATGTTTGTTTGTTGAACAATCCCCTGACAGAGTCCGGGGCATGAAATGACAAAACACGAACATTAATTGCTCCACATTCACACAGAGCTTGAGTTTGAGTTTGAGTAGGAGCTGGAACTGGAGCTGGGACTGGAACTGGAACTTGGTAGCTGGAGAATTGTGAGTGTCCCAAAGGAGAGATGGAGTGAAAAGAAAGAAAGCGCAAAGGTCTCGACAAGGCAACCAGGCTTATAATTTATTAATCTATGCATAGCACACACACTCAGATACACTCACACACTCGCACAACAAATAATTCCATTTCATGCCGCTCGACTTTCTACAGTCGTCTACTCAGAGTCGGAATCTCTGGGTCCAGCACTACATGTCACTTTAATCTCTTAGAAGTGTCACTTTTGCAGCTCTTCAAGTGTTTGTGTGCTGTACTGTTTTGCTGTTGTTGTTGTCAGTGGTGTTGTCAGTGTTGTTGTTGTTGCCTAAGGTGGGGGCGTTGTAAACAATGTGCTGCCGCTAGTTGAATTTGAATTTTCAGTTTGATAAGCAACAAAAAGCATAATAACACATCAAATTGCATGAGAGTAGGATGAGGGTGAGACTGTAAATTGGAGACCCAACACTGCAGACTGGGAGGGAGTGGGGAGAGTGCTTCAACTGAGGATATCAAGAGCTACATGTATGTGCCTCAAGGTCTGCCCTTCGGATGCAAACCTTATGGTAATGAAGTGAAGCAGCTGTTTTTGAGATCTGAATTTAAATAAAAGGCATCGCACAGTGCAACGAGTGTATGTAAATATGAGACGAAATTTAACTTTTATGCTGAGAACACCCTTTTTTCGTGCTGTATGCGTATATTGTAATTCAAAGCGACTAAAAATCTTGTTATTATTTAAGTAATTGTTATTTAACCCAAAAGTGATAATTTTTAGTTTGTAATTAAAAAAAAAAAAAAAAATTTAACTAAAATTTAAAAAGTCAAAGTTATTGTTTTAAACTAAATATTGAAAATAGAATTTTACTAAATTGAAGTTTTCGTGTCCGTAACATACAATAAAATAAGGCATACTTTTATTTCGTTCGATTCTATTGCGTCATACAGTAGAACCCTACATTTAATATTTAAAAGTAATATTTACTTAAAATATATCAAACCTATTTTTTAGCATAATTTCCTATTTTGTGATGTCCCAGTGTGCAACAAAAATAAGTACATTAAATATTTAAATTGTGTGAGTGTGTTTTCTGTAAACTTAACATAATGCAAATTTAAGCTAACTTATGCATTTTTAATAAAATGAGCATACATATTTATGTTGTATCGTCACACTGTGCATCATTACGACTTACATTAGATACAGAGACAAACAGTGAGCGGAGACAGTCGCCTGACTGACTGAACTGACGGACTGTCTGTCTGTCTGTCCGTCTGTCTGTCTGACTACTTGAACAATCAAATTCAATTTATGCCAACAGCCACACATTCATTTTCATTTTCATTTTGATTTGGATTTTGATTTTCAAACGAGTATATTCATTTTCATATTCAGTTTTCGTTTCTTGATCAACACAAGTGACGCTGACGATGGGCGATCAAGTGCCGCTCGCACCTCAAAATTAGTGTTAGATTGGGGATAGGAGGCGTGGGGGTATCTAGGGAGAAATGACAGTGGGGGGAGTGGATGTTACTGAGTATTATGGCAGATTATGTTGCTCTATTTGATTTAGACTTGATTTGGCTTTATTATTACAATGGCGCCTCAAGTGCCGCACAGTCAAAATGTTGACTGCTGAGCTGCTGCTTATCTCATATTTTGTTGATTTTTTTTTTGTTGTGTGTGGGTTCATCAAAAAGCTTAGCATTATTTAAGTTTTCTTCTTCTGTTGTTTGTTGTTGTAGTTATTGTTATTATTGTTACTGCTATGGGGTTTAGCAGCTGTGTCCAACTTGTTTCGAGGTTGAAAAAATAAAGCAACATAAACCCAAATTTCCATGTAAGGTTATAAAATGTTTCGTGCTATTTCACAAATGCATAAAAAACAAAAACAAAAAAAAGAGAAAAATAACCAAATGCACAACGCTCAACTAAGTCTAGGCCTCTCGTACTTCCACCAGCCCCGTTCCAGTCGCAAACCCAAACCCAAACCCATACCCAAAACCCAGACCCAAATCCAAAACTCAATCCCATCCATGGCACAGCATAGCACCAGGTGCAATGTATTGCAGTTGAGAACCAGCAGCATTGTTGTTGATGTTGTTCTTGCTGCTGTTGGCTTGACGGTTTTTTCGTCGGGGTCAGGTAGTTTTGCCTGAATGCCCGAGCATTGTTTTCAATTCCCCGGCAGAGGGAATTGAGCTATGTACAAGTCTGAAAAGATACATACTACACATGGTTTGCCAGGGAGTCTTTGCTCTCGGTTCTGCTGCATGCGTCACAGGGATTAGTGGCAGGTAGTAAATTTTCAAATCGCGAGAGTTGCCAGAAAAGTCGGAAATGGATAAAGAAAGGCATTGTAAGTCTACATTATAATTGTTGTATTGCGCACAAAACTCAAACCGTTAGATTTTAATGCTCAAAAAATTAATTTAATTTTCATATACCCAAACTCACTATGTTAGTTGCTTTCAATCCATCTTATAGTCAACACAAATATACATATCATTACCTCATAAAATAATAATTATAATTAACTTAAACCTAAATTCTATAAACTCTTCTTTAAACCAAACATTTATTTACAGAACTTAAAGCTTGACAAATAAGAAAATTGTCAACTGCCAACCTAAAGCTAATGCCCTCCAACCTCTTGACCTAATCCAGTTTATGATACTCTGTCGAGGAGGAAAACATGTTTTGGCAAGTGCCAAGAGTTAATGTGCCAAATAATATCTAGACTATTAAACACTGTGGTTGGCCAATAAAAGCACATTTAGCCATTTTGGTAAACACACACGCACACACACACACCCAATGACACTCACACCGAGAGAGAAAATAAAAATCGTTGGCCTCTCACTAATAATTTTATGACAGCTAACCATAAACCCATCAAACCACCCTCGATACAAGTGAAGCACACACAGCACAGGAGAATCGATCAGAATAAAGATACATTAGCAACATAAACTTAAATATTTCAAGCATATTATTAAAGCTTAAATGTGGTTGAATATTGATAAATGTTATAAATGATTTTTATACTCTACTGCAGAATAATAATGGACACTAAAAAGAGGCAATGATGAGTTCTTAAGGCATTGAAATTTTCAAATTACTTGGTCTCTGGCAGACCGAGCAGGATTGTCCTATCGGTGTCGTCTGTTATTGTTGTTGATGTTGATGTTGATGGTACTCCACGCATCGATATCAAATTTCATGGGCTTTCACAATGGTCCCACAGTCGAGTGCGTGTTGATGACAGATTTTCTGTGTGCTACTCTGGCGTCGATTTCGTAGTCGTTTCGTTGTCGTTTCATTTTCATTCCGTTGAAAGTCATTTTTACTCATTTATTGTCACCGTTAGTGGGCGCACAAGTGTGCGGTGTGTGTGTATCCTTACAAGTACAATACTATGAGTGTGCGTGTGTGTGTTTGTGACACAACGGGCAGCCAGAGCCTGAGTATTGATTCCACTTCCAGCTCCACAGCGGGACGTCCAAGTCAGTCAGTCTTGCCAGTTTGTCAGTCAGTCCCAAAGCCCAATTGACATGACTCAACAGCAGTCATACTCTCTGTCTCCCTTACACACACACTCCCTTATTCCTCACCCGCTCTCTTTAGCACTCTTGGGCTCCCGCTTCTCCTTTGGGCTCTTTTTATGTACTTATTAAATATTTAAGAGCTTGGCCTTTGTTTCAGACGAAAGCCACGGCAAATACTTAATAATAATTTTTAACAACTGCCGCAACTCTGCAGGTTGCTGCCACCGCCAACATTGCCATGTAATTCATTTTTAACTCCCCACTACACTGCAAAAAATTAAACGTAAAATTCTATAATTTGGCTTGAAGTTTAGGAAATACTTTTAAAAATAAAATATGTCGATTAAATATAAAATTCCATTATTTAAATAGCAAAATAATTTTCAAATACTAAAAAACCAATTTTGTATCTACATTTTCAGAATTCAAATATATATAATATTTTAATTCAGTTTTAATTTATAAGATATACTTTTAAATAAATATTACTCCGCATTTAGATTAAAAATGAAACCCAAAATATTAGGGATATTTTTTTAGCTATTGTTCCCCATTTGAATTAAAAAAGTCCCAGCTACCGATTGTTTTCTGTGCATACTCTCCCCTGCCCAACCCCAGTTTATTTACGTCTCCAGACTTCAGTGTGGTTCGGTAGATTCGTTGGGTTCAGTGGATTCGGTGGGCTCCCAGTTCCTTTGATAAACTGCACGCAGAGTTCTCTGATCCAGAATGTTGAGTTGACGTCGCATTTTTTAAATTATGGTTTGTTGCGTTTAAAATACAAATTACACGATACTTATGCGTATATTCAATACACAATTGTGACTCACACTCAAACCCACATTCATACAACAAGTGGGTCACACAGGTACACAGGTAAGACACAATGAGTGCTTAATAAACGGTTTCCTTTGCTTATTGTATGATTACTTGTACTTTTTTTCTTACTTCTAAAGAAAATAAGCAAGTTCCCTGCTTTACAACTCACACGCAGACCTAGAGAAGACTCTGACTTTGCTTTTGGAGTCGGGGTCTTACAGACAGTTAATTATGGCTTATATACATATATAATGCGGTGAAGCCAAAGGGGGAACTCAGACACTGAGAAAGATTTGACATGTGTTTCCTGCTTAATTATAATAAGAGCCTTAAGAGCTATTTCAAGAATTTTAATTTCGGTATGTGAATGTTTAAACATTCATTTATAACAAATATTTTAACTAACAATGTTTTTTATGTTTATCGAGCATTTTCGTTATATTCTTAAATGATTTTCGTCTGTCTTAACCTTTTAAAATGTCACGGTATATCGACCTTTAACTATTTATATATGCTATACTTGCCAGTTGCACGTCAATTATCTGGTTAATTATTCAGAAACCTTTATTTATAAACTTTAAAGAAACTTTACGTCGGAATTGTAAAGTAAGAGGTATTTGTAGGTATCCATTTGCCCAATACACTACGTCTAAGAGTAAACAGATTTGTGTTTAGACATTATTCTATTTTCTTAAGATATAAGAACTCTGGTAATTTTTTAAAACTTTTAATTCTATGATGACTTATTCTCTGAATACAAACTCACTTTTCTCTTGGTAATGCTACTAGAGTTCTTTGGATTAGCTTGTAATCGCTGAGCTATTTAGTTCACCGTTTTAGAATCTTGACTCTCTTAATATTCATGCTTAGTTGAGCTGAAAACCCTTTACTACTTAACTTAACGCATTTCGTAGCTGAGTATTTGTGTTTGTATTTGTTAGTCTGCTGGTTTAAGTTAGTTAAGCTAAGCGCACACCTAGCACCAGGGACTAGGACTTAGGATATACTTTAATTCACCTTTTGGCTTGTTCTATGCTGCCTTGGCTCCTTTGCCTCTCAAGTGTTAAATCTATTTGCAGTGGCTGCTTTGAGTGTCCCATTCCCCTGCTCCTCTGCTCCCCTTTCAGTACACTGGCTTCAAGTAACACTCGTTTAAGGGCATGGCTAGAAGGCAGCAAGTGAAGGAGGAGGAGTCAGGAGCAGACTTGCATTGCGCCTAAAACAGCATAGTCCGAAAAACAAACTAAACTGCCATTCCAGGCATGCCTCCATGTGCTGTGCCCCCTATCACCTCTATCATCTCCCCCCTACTTCTAACTCCTAACCCCTTAACCCTGCTGCCACAGTTGCTGCTACTGCTGCTGCATTTGTCGTCGTCTGATTTCAGCAAATATTTGCAAATTTACGTTGACTGTGTGTAACCCGAGCTTGGCCCGTGACGACGACCCCGCCAGTAACTGCAACTGCAACTGTAGCGGTGTTAGGGGCAAGCACAGGGGACAGGAGTAGGGGACAAGCGGCATGCCAGCGGCATTAGCGACAACTGTCGTAGAGTGGCACTTAATGAGCAACGGCTGCTGTGGCAGCTACTGCTGCAGTGTCCCGCATGCCACAGCGTGCAAAAGAGAGGCCAACAATAAAGTTGAAGTTATGCACGATGGCCATGCAATTGCCGACTGTCTGACAGTCTGTCTGAGCGTCTCCCCGTCTGTGTGCCTCTTCGTCCCACTGTTCCACTGTCTGCCAGCAGCAGCATGTATCTTACGGATGCGCACCAACCTTTATTGTGGCTGGTACAACAGTCGCTGCTTGCTACAGATTCTTCTATAGCATTGCAGTAATTTGACTTGATTTGTTTAAGCTGCCACACGCATACAGACAAACAGTCCACACACACACACAGACATACAGTCGCACAACCAAATGGACCCCTACTAAATGACTAATGTGCCGCTGCCATGTAATCGCATTAAAGTCCAGTCGAAGTTGTTGCTGCTGCTGCTGTTGCATATGTTGCGCTCATTAAATTTGTATTTATAATAGTCGCCAGCTAAATCGCCTTACATTTGGTTACGCCCGTGCTTAGCGGCAATAATGGTAATCATCATAATTTTTCGATAGCAGATAGAAATTGTCGTTGGCTGTTGCTGCTGCCATTGTTGCTGCTGCTGCTGTTGCTGTAGCTGCTGCTGCTTCACTAGGCAAATTGCAAAATTAATTAAATTTTAGCACAACTTTCGAACGGTACAGCAAACTGATTCCTTGTTGTTGGTGCTGCTGCTGCTTTTGTTGGATAACTCTCTGCGTTGATTGGCACGCTGTGGTTAGTGGTTGTTGGTTGCCGGTTGCTGCTGGCCTCGTGGTCTGCCCAGGCTTGGCCAGCGGTTTTGGCTGGCATTAAGTGAAAAAAAAACGAAGTCAACCCGTTGGTAACTCAACCCGCTCTCTTCGTTTTAACATTTCTCGTACATGCAAGTGACAAGGCAATATCCGTCACGCAAACAACAACAGCACCAACATCAGCAGCAGCAACGCCATCCCAGCAACATAGCTACAACTACAACAATAAAAATAACATAACCAGCAGTCCAGCACAATGGGCAAGTAATCAATACATAAATTGGCTAAAAGCGCTAAAATGGCCTTTTGAAAATATATTCGAAAATCAAATTATTATGTTTCCAAAAATTGAACATCTTTTTATTAAATTCGCTATAATTTTGATAGCTTTTTAGGGCTTTGAAAATGCAATTTGACAGATGGACAAAAAAATCTATTTTATAGCAATCATAGCTGAATTTTTAAAACGTATAAAAAGAATTACATTTTTGTAGGTTCAAATGCAAACATTGCACTAGTAATCTATTTTAACTCAATATTTAATTTATTTATATGAGTTTTAGCAACAACAATTTATGTAAAATATAGAATTTATGAAGTTTAAGCTGCATTAAGCAGAGTGGAAGATTGAAATGCAATATTGAATGATACTATGATAGTTTTACTTTAGTTTATTTTTAAATATAATTTTTTTGCTATTTTAAAAGTTTCAACAATCGATTAGTGAAGTCAGAAGTATAGATAGCTCATAGCAATATAAAGTTTTGGTTAATATATTACTCATCAAGCCTGTTCTTTAAAACATTAGCACTAAAACCCATTTCCTTGATGTATTCTATACTGACTTTTACGATACGCATTGATTAGCGATAACTATGCTATTAAATGGGTCGCAAATGTCTCTTTTATGTAGTACTTAGTTTTGATGATTATCTTTTGGGACAACTTGTGGCAATTACTTTGACGCAATCTGAACACGATAGCGAACCACATAATAAGAGACCAGTATTAACCATATGGTCATATAAATATATATATGCATATATGTATATTATATGTGTAATATGCAAATTGAATTGGGTAACGAATTGTTTTGGCCATTTAACTGCTATTATTGTCCACTGTGCCTGGTCCTGGCGAAATTATTATTCATCGCTTGTACAACGACAGCCACACGATGACGACAACAACAACGATGACGGCGAAGGCGACGCAGACGCTGACGTTGACTGCGGCAGCGCAGCTAAAGTTGGCGCACAAGTTAATTACGGTCCATTAGACTGCACAAGGGGTGTTTATTACCACATCAGTGGCGCCGCCGCCGTCACCAGGACACACGCCATTTGAAGGTGGCCAATGGAACGATAGTACGATGGTCTGACGGTACGATGGTAAAACTAGAAATTTTTGTAAAGGAACTTGCTCTTATTGCTGCTCCCGCTGTGTACTGTGGACATGAAATCATTTAGAAAATCTGCTTTGACATGGAAATTGCGCTTTGCCAGCAACGCCAAACATCAAGTGGAAACAAAAAAAATAAGCTCAAAACAGAAAACAAGAATTATTGAAACTGTTCGTGTGTGTGCGTTCTCGATTTTAGATCCTAGCAGATTTCAATTGCGTCACGCAGGTTCGACGCACTTTTTTCTACAGTTTTTCCGGCGATTTTCTAATTGCGACGCAGGCGCGGAAGAGTTTTGCAAATTGGACAAAAGGACATTGTTGTTGGTCGGACGACTGGCGACAAAAATTTATTAAAATATTACGCAAGGTTGGGCAACCAGTTGACGAGGCATGCCAAGGCAAAAAAAAAAAGGGGGAACGAAAGAGAGGGGGGATTGACAGGTGGCAATGGAGGCAGAACAAGGATTCGTTTTGTTGTGTTTGCATAAAACTTTTTCAAACAAAACTTAGCTTTTCCTCTGTCAAACCACCGCCTTGCAGTCCCTCACCTTGTCACCCTCCACCCAAGTCTCCTAAAGCGAACACTTTTCCACTTTCGTCGTTGCCTTCTTTCCGTTTTTCCTTCATATTTTTTTTGTGCGTTCGCCTCGCAAATTTTCAACAAATTTAGAAGAGCGGAAATTGCAAAGCATTCAGCGAGTTGAGTTGAGTTATTTGTACGACTCCGACGGCGGGCGAGCAGGGGCACAGGGGCTGGCGGGGGCGTGTTAGGGGCACACACAAAAAAAAAGGAAAAGTTTTCTACCCCGAGAGTTTGGCATACAGATTTCGTATTGTAACGGGAGACAGGGAAGGCAGAGGTGCTGCAAAGGCGTTGCAGCGTCGACAAAATAAAAAGTTTTGCGCGTTGTTTACATAACAAAAGCAGCTTCATCTGCGAGGGTTTTGGATGGGCGGTGGGCAGTGGGCGGTGGTCGATGGGCGCCAGGGGGTGTAAGGCGTAGGGTGTGTGCTTTTTGGGTGGGTGGCCTGTCAATTTGTGCATTGGAATTTAACAACATTCAGTACTCGCTACGCTACATGCAGCACATAAATTGAAGTTTTATTGTTGCTGCTGCTACTGCTGGCCATAAACAAAGTAATTAAATGCAAAAGCCAAGCAGTCAACAATAACAATAACAACAACAACAAGAGCGACAACAATAAAATGCAACAACAAGGCATTTTCGAAATGCAATTAAAGAGTTCAGCAAATGATTTTTGTTGGCTTACCGAATCGGTTCCATCTCTGCTTTATATCACAACTCTATATATATGTGTACATGCACATGTGTTTATACATATGTCTGTATTTGCCACATGCTGCAAAGGCGCAAAAGCGTGCAAAAAAACTAAGGAAAAATCTGCAATTGTGCTGCATGCAAATAAACAGAGTCAGTAAACGCGGCGCTAATTGACGCGACTGCAAAATAATGACGCCGACAGCGACGCCAACAGAGTCAGAGACAGCGACAAGATATGTTGAGTATGGTTGGCAGGGACAAGGGAAAGGACAAGGAGAAGTAGTAGGGTGAGAGTAAGCGAAAGCAATAACAACTGGAGCTGCGGCTGTTGACCGTTCGTTGGCAGCGCCTCTGCTTTGGCTCTGCCCAGAGTGACTGACAGAGACTGCTTGCTATGTGTCTAAATATATGTGTGTATGTCTCACTCTCTCATCGCTCATTTTGCCTATGCATGCATGCATGTGTACGTGTGTGCGTGTGTTTGTGTGTAGAGATGAGCGCGTGACAAGATTGCATGTCACGCATTTCCCCAACGCATTCCGAAACGAATTGTGTGGCATGAAAGATTTTCAATTGAAATTTATGTTCTTATATTAGTTTAAGGTATTTAGTATAACGATTATCCGTGACTTTCCCTAACACACAGTCTTTAAACGATCACTAGGTCTTATCTTAAAAATCGAACAATCCATAAATCATAGCTACATTCTTTTGAATAAATCAATAGAGTTTTACACGCACGCGCTCATTATTTATTTTAAAAACCGTGAACTTTTGGACGACAAAACTTCAAAATCTTCAAATAAATTCATTCCCCTACATTTTAATTTATTGCCTCTACATAAAATAATATCTACATAAAGGTTTAAATATTTAATATTAAGAATAGCTGAGCAGCTAGCACTTTTTATGGTTGTTGCACGTAATCTTCATTTTCCTAACCTACTTACATAAAAGCGAACAGAAAAGTTGCTGAACTATCTCAAGTCTGGCAAAGTATCAATAAAATACTCTCGTAGTTAATCGGACTAAATAAAACTATCTAAACGAATCAATTACCAGCAGCCGATATCAACAGCTACTACTTATGTGTGTGTATATTCGAATTCGGGCTTCTTATTGACTTTATTGCCAATTAACCACTCTTGAAAATCGTTTTAGAGCGTTTTAATGGGCTTTCGATGCTCTGCGGAAGATGTTATAAAATTCACGATTTAATGATGTGAATTTCCAAAATTTATGCGCATTTTATAATTAACAATCTGCAGAAAACGAAACAAAAACTCATTTCGTTTTGAGTATTTAACACAGATCTGTAGATTTACGATCGTGTCACGAGTGCGATGCTAATTCTATGATCCAAAGCGACTGGTTAGGGCAACCACCTTGAAGATATTGTCGTTGTTGCATTTTTCTGTATTCTCTTAATTGGCAACAAGTGACAGGATTTGTCTCTTTTTTTATTTATTTTGTTTTGCGTACCAAACTTACATAAAGTTGCGGGCAGGTGTGAGATGACATGGAAACGCTGAACACAGAGAAAATTTGTATTAACTGTCCGACACCAATGAAAATTACATCTAATTGCAAACTATGGAGTTGTCGTTGTTGCTGTCCCTGTGGGCGTTGCTCACATTGCTAAATTACCTGTATGAAATCAGCATTTACCACAGACGCAGAAAAAACATGACATTATCATTAAAATTTAACAAGCATCATCATTAAGCCAAAACTGTGGTCTGAAATTACAGAAACTCTCTTTTTAAAAATTAGTTTATAAACTGAATTTTTCAGCGTAGTTTAGTTTTTTTACGACCTTAGTGATCGTAATGATTTTACTGATGCGATCTAGAGGCCAGACATGACTTTATTGACTTGTATCTATGTGAATGCACTAAAAAAGAGTAAGAAGGAGCGAAAGAGTTGTAAAAAACTTCTTTGTACGTTGCACACTTTCTAAATTGATTTTTGCCAGCATTTTTTTAATGCTTACTCAAACAATTACTTGTTTTTCTCGCCGCTAAGCCTTACAAATTTTTTAAGAGACCATTTAGCCGTTTACCAAATTACCCGATTCGAAAAAAGTAAAATAACTGCAAATGTGTCATAAAGTTGTCTAGTCAGCGAAGAGGGGAGGTGGTAAGAGGAACCACCGCCATGCACTTTGGCTGAAACTAAATTAAACCAAAATGCAGTTAGTGGCAAGCCGCTCACTTCGTTTGGTGCCACATAATGTGGCACTTTTAGTATGGCCCCGTGTGGGTACAAGCTGCAAGTGCAGCAAAAGAAAAACTAGCAAAAAGGAGAAAACCAAAAAAAAGGAAGAAAAAATAGAAGGTGCTTAGCTTTTCAATTTGCTTAGTACATCCGCCCGCTGATTGAGGCTGGCCAAAAAAAAAAAAAATAAGTAGAAAATGAAAAACTGAAATGGCTTCTGCAACGCGTTGCAAGGTAAATGGCAGCAGATAAATATAACGAAGCAACGAACCAACTTCCCGGAATGATTTAAATGCAAAGTGTACATTTTAACACGCGGCTGGCTGCCAATGACAAGGCTGACACCCCTCTCCCTCCTCCTACCACCGCCCTGCCACCAACTACCGATGGGTCCAAGACATTGCCTCAAATGAAGCAATTGCACCGCAGCAACCAGGCGCGGCAGCAACAATACCTACAACGACAACAACAAGAGGAACAACTATAAAAATGAAGTAATACGCGCGGCAAAAAAATGAAAAGAACATAGCAGCACAAGTGAGTAAGTTTATGACAACCCTCGACTTTGAGATACCCGCTCTTACGGCTTAAAACTGTCATTGTACCAAAAATGTTGCACACTTTTGGGCGATTGATCTTCAAATTAAATACTTCGGGGTAAAATCAAGTCTAAACGATGTCAGAAGTAGAGCAATCCAAGATTTTCTTAAATTATGGAATACTTGATTTAACTACGGAGTCTTCTGAAATATTCCTGTCTAATTAAGAGGAATTATGTAAGGCATGTTTTTAAAATAATATTTTTCCGTTTTTAAAACAACAAGGTAAAGTCAAGAATTTCTGTCAAATTTCATCACAAATTTTAATCTTTTTCTGCACATAAATATCTACATAAATCGAATGATAAAGAATGTATCTATATAATGGAGTCTGCCTTTGCATGCGAGTGAAACTTATTATACTTTTGAGTAGCGTGCAATTAAAAATTGCTGCCATTATGAATGTGTGATGCAACTATTGCGCATACACAGCATACCCTTACTTTGCTAGTAACGGGTATAAAAAAAACTACTTCATTGCCCTGGTGAATGTGTGAGGCATGAGTTGGGGGCATGGATGTGGCGTCAGCGCAGGGCGACGCCACAACAAAACATAAATTCCAATGAAATAAGTTGATTTATGCTGCTGCGCGCGCCGTGAGCTGACAGCAGGCAACCAGCAGAAGAACAGAAGAGCAAAGTATTAGGGCCCAGGGCCTCCAGAAGAACGCTCACATCCATCTGGCTATGGTACTATGGTACTTGCGAGTCCGCTCATATGCCATATTTCTCATATATACACATGCATATATATCAGTAAAAGTATATATACAATATATACTACTCACAACTCACAACTCGCACTTGAGCAACGATGCGCTGAGCACTGACGTGCGGCATGCAAAGTCAAAAATAACTAAAAACTACGGAAAGAAATGAGAAAAAAACGAGAATGGAACCTACAGCTGAATCCACCCGCCTGTAATATACTCTGTGGCAACTCGAGGCGTTCTATGAATCTGATTTTAAGTACAGTACTTCCAACTGTTTTGCACCTAACTAATTAATACTATATACTATACCTTGTACTGCCAGTTCCACATTTAAAGCCCATTATACCCGCGATGCTGGGTATAAGAAAACCAAAGGAATTCTTTTTTTTGCCTGCTACTCTAGGTGTTATGGGCTGGCGGTGCTGGGGGTGTGGCACTTGGCGTTGATTGAATTATATTTTGTGCAGCGGATAGCATAAAAATCAAATGTGCCCCTCCTTCCTGCTGCTGCTCGGACTTCTTCCTGGTTTGCCTTTGCACAATCAGAAAGCTCATAGTTTTTTTCAGCGATGTGCACGTGACAAATTAATCATGCCACGTTAATCACGAAGATGAAGGCAACAAAGTTTTCCAACATGATAGAAAACACTAAAAAACAACAAGTTTTTTTTTCTTTTCTACTAGTTAAATTTAGTTATACAAAATTTGCTTGCATCTCCTACAAATTGGATAAAAGATTTCAAAGTTAAGCAAAGTCCAGTTGCGCCGAGTTTCTTCTTGGAAAATCAGCGAAAGATAAGATAAAGCAAAATGCGAAATTTGTCGAGCCATAAATTGCAATTAAAGTGCAATAAATAATCCAATAAAAAGTAACAATTAATTAAGATTACATAAACATTTATATTAATTAGCATTTGGGTTTTTATTTGCTTTATTTAAGGCCGAGTACGTTGTGGGTTGAAGTGGACAAAAGTCGTTAAGGTTTTGTGTAGTTTGAGACTCATAAGTTGGGCATGTATATCGAAATTGTAGAAAAAAGGATACTCTGCTGTCCGACTGTCTTAAATTCCTTTAGAGTCCGTACAAAAGCACTAGTCCCATAATTTACAAGAACAATGAGTTCAGCCCCTCGCGTTCTTTTCCATTACAAGTCTAATGTGCATTTCAAAATCTCATCGTGTAATTTTATTCACATTCTTTAGCCCTTTTCAATAGTTTATTTTGTTAATTTTCTGTTGTATATCTTTCGTTGCTGTCATCAATCGCCTCACGCGCTCATCTTTAGAAATTAAAAGAAAATCATCGCTTGATTTTGGCCCACGCGTCGTATGCGCAATGTATTTGGGGCCACAGCATTTTTTATGAGCATGTTTAGACACCAAATAAAAATGAAGGGAAAAGCAAAAATACAAGGGAAAAAACAGCTTGCAAGTGTAAATCATGAAATTATAAGCCATTTAATTAGCTGCCTTTGCCAGAGACTGAATTTTGAACTGATGCTGAAATATGCTGATATATTCTCATTTCTTTTTTTTATTTTCTTCGACTTGCTGAAAGCCATTTCCCACTGGGGTCGACCAAGAGTTCGAGTTTGGTCTCTAACATATGTTGAACTAATTTAAAACGGTCCAGTGCGAGAACCCAGGGGTCAAAATGCATTTTGCTTATTAGTCAAAAAGCGCTTTGATGTTTCTTTCTCTTTATTTTTTTTTTGGTTTGTGGAGTCCCTCGATAAATATTAGAAATGCGAGTGTTCATTTTCATTTTCATTTTGAATTCAAAAGTGATTTGCATACAACCGCCTGCTCTGCCCCTCCGGCACCGCAAAAGGTGTTGTAAACACACACTCATTCTCAGGCCAAGACAGTGCGAGTAATGGCCATGTTGCCCAGCTGTTGGCCTAGTTGTCATAAATTCTTAACGTGCTTCCCAATCAACTTGCTAGCCATGTCGCGCAGTCGCAGCCGCAGTCAGCGTCGCAGCCGCAGTCAGTGTTTCACTTTGAGACGTCGGCTTCATTGGACTCCGCTCAACTGTTCAACTGTCAACTGTCGACTGTTTTTATCCATGCTGCATGCACCTGCGCGATAAGATAAGATGTGCCACCAGGGGGGCGGGGCAGCGTCATCATCATCAACATCAACGTTTGCTGTTGTCAGCGGCATTTGCTTTTGGCTTTTGGCTTTCGGGTGTCTCCAATCTGCGGTGGCATGCCACATGCCGCATGCGGCTTGTAAGTAGCTTGCCTTTGTTGCTGTTACTGTTGTTAATGTTAATGTTGTTATTGTGTCCACTGAGGTAATTGCACAGCAGAACGATGGAGCGTAGAGGGGGGGACGGGGGAATAGAAAAGGTTGCTACTTCTTGGAAAATGTTAGCCAAGGGAATTGTAAAGAAGCAACGAATTATGGAATTCAGTCTAGAGATGAGAAGAGTTATGGCCTTTTGAGGGTGGCAAAGGGTAAATACAAAGGCATACTAAAGAAATAAAAAGGCACAGGATGGAATTTCTTAACAAAAGTGGGAGAAAGGAAACTTTAAGACTGCTAACAATAAACGTACAAAAAGTTAGCAACAGAAAAAAACTTGAAACAAGTTAGAGAACAGAGAGTTCAATAAAAATGCATATTATCAAAATTCCGCAAGACAATTTGGGAAGAGGAAGCGTTGAAATTGTAGAAAAAATCAAGGAAAAGAATTTTAGCAAAAAGAGGATAATAAATAAAATTATTATAGGACACAAATGTTTTAAGAAATATGTAAAGAATTCAACATAGAGTTAAGAATCTTCGTCATGGTTAATACCCAATCTGAATAGCAATAGTAGCAAAAGTGTTCTACAAAAACTATCTACAGAATTCAGTGTCGGATTTAATCTCCATCCATCAATCAACATGAATATTGAAGTGGAGTAGCACTTTGATAATTGCCTGTTGTTTCAGAGGTTGAACTTATCTGATTGAGCGAACGTAACTAAACTTTCACCAATAAGTTAATGACCTTTGACATTCATAACTGTAATTGGTGCTGAACTGAACTCCATGAACCAATTCAAAAGCTTAAAAAAGGGCAGCGAAACACCCTTTAACCCGCAAAAAGGTAAAACCGACTACTCGTAATTATGCATGCATTTTCGGGGCTGAAACATTTCCACGCAAAATCATTTTCAACTAAGTGCAAGGTGTATCGTGTCCCAAGCACTTTTCATATTACTCAGCGCTTTTCCGGCAAAGTGGTGTGGTGTGCAGGGCCAAAAGCAGGAGTCAACAGGAGAAGAAAGCATCGCATTTCCAATCACAGTCCTTGTTGATGGGAACTCAGTCGCGTCATTCTTAATGTTTTAATTTTGAGCCATTAACAGCTGCATATTTAGTCTGGGCTGACATATGCCACGACCACGGGTGGCAGAAGGGGCGAAGGGTGGAGAAGGGCTGAGCATAAGGTTAAAGAGGGGGTGTCGACTCATGTACATCATTTCGACATTTGCCAACATGCATTAAACAGCAGCAGAGTCGTCGGAAACAATGCCATTAGATATATCGCGTCGAACAACGCCCATTTTTTGCACATTTTTGGTTTGCCTTGATGTAGTATTCAAAGCCTCTTCAATGCACACCCTCACAGCCAAAATCACACACACACACGCACACCGCACACACATACAAATTTCAACCCCTAACGCAAGCATCTTGGCTCAACCCCTCCTTAAAATCGTCGTTCTCTCTTCGACGGCACAGCGAAAATTAAAAGCATTAAAAATGCCCAAAGCACAAAAGGTAAGAGAATAAATGAGTGTGTGTGTATGTGTGTGTGTGTGGAACTGAAAGCGGGGTAAAGAGTGAGGTAAGGAATTCGATTGCTTGTAGCTCAAACTGAGGTGTTGCCGCTGCAATAGACTTGCCCAAAAAAAAGTGGAAAAAAAGAATGAAGGAAAATATAGCAAATGCTGCAGACAAAGTTGATTAACTACGAGATACCAAAGCATGTGTGTAATCAACCAGAACCTGTTATCAAATTAGTTGGAAAGGAGGTTTAAATATTGCAGATAAAATAGGAAAATAAGAGACTTCGTGCATAGAGAGTTAAGTTTAGTACTTAGTTCATTAAGCAACAGTTTATATGTTTATTTCATTAGCAAACAATGTAGTGAAATGTAATTTGAAAAATTACTGACAAAACACTGTGAATTAATGTTTAAATAGAATAAGTTAGAGCTTCGGTAGAGTAAAATATGAGAATAATAGTTATGTAGCACAACCTTTGCTTTATTTAAAAAAACTAAGTAGACATTCAAAGAACAACAGGAGAAATTATAAAACAAAAGCGAAGCAAACTATTTAATGTTTTTATTAACACGATACTAAAATTATAGCAGTAAAAGTAGTAAATTTGAATTAATTTATAAACATAATGCAAAAGTTAGAGATCTCGGAACATACTCATATGTACGAAGAAAAGGAACACTCCGGTCTTACCTATTTAATTGATTTTATTTAAATTTATTTAAATTTATAGCTGTCTTATAAAACTTTTCCAACTGAATATGTACTTGAAACAAAACGTGCTTCTTGCTGCGTTGAAATACCCGCATATATACCCAATCAAACAGCTATAGCTTAGGGTATGAATGAAAGCCAAAAGACTATCCCAGTTATCGCACCACATAACGCTTCTCACTCGCAAACGCAGCAACAACAAATCGTTGTGGACTTTTATGAGTTTCCTCAGCCTCCGCCTTCGACTCCGACCCCTTGCCTTCCCCTTCCTTTAGGCGTTATCCTTTACCGTTACACCGACCCCGACTCCGTACTCGTGCCCAGCTCCGTCCCCATCCCCTTTGGCCGTGCCAATGTTTGTCTTCTGACAGGCAGCAAACAGATTGTGTTTTGCAACGTGAATCAGTTAGGGTTGCTGCATCTGATCACCGTATATTGTATATCGTATATTGTATTTTGTACCGTCTAGTATGTGTGCACAAGTCCAGGTTACGCCTGATGATGATGGTGGTCGTGGTGGTGGTGGTGATGGTGTTGGAGGTGGGGGTTGCTGATGGTAGTGCTGGAACTGGGATTGGGATTCAAACTGAGGCTGTGGATGCAATGCGTGAGGCCGCAATAATTGTACTGTGAATTTCGTTAGGGTGTAGCGAAGCGGCTGTAATTTAATTTAAACGACACTTCACTTGCAATTTTCTGCCAAGAATTCAAAACCCAATTCGCTTGCAACAACAACAACAACCCCGCAATAAGGCACGCCCCTACGGGACAGTGCTGTCGCTTTAGCTTCTTAATAGCTAAGCTTGAATATTTTGAGAATTAAAAAGCTAGAATCAACTCTTAGCTATCTTTAGATAGCTGTGAGTCCAGCTTTATTAAAATTAGTTCGATAAAAAAGAATATCATAAAATGGTCCAAAACCAAATTGAATTGATCCAAAAATGATATTGTAATACGGTCATGGCATGTTATAATATTTTAAATGTTTTATATTTAATAAAAACAATTTATGCTATAGAATTTATTTTAATAAATTAAGTAATCTTTAAACCAAAAGACTGATTAACAGAATATATATTTTTCTATAAACTTTTCATTTAATTTTTAGCCCTTTTAATGCTCTAAACTCATTCGGGCAACACTGTTAACCGCCAACTACCGTAGTCGAAGAGGGTGTCCCCGAAGCAACTGATTGAGTGACAATTGCTTTGCCCAGGAACTAATGAGACACATTTAACGATGCATTTGCGGATACTTTTGCTTTGCAAAGCGCATCCGACGTTTTTAATAACTATTGCAAAGTGAACCGGAAATATCAGAGGCAGGGTCATTCATTCACCAGGGGCAAGAACACACACAGACGCACACACACGCATGTAAACACACACATAAATATCTAAGTATGTGACTCGACCTATTTGCCTTTGGCTTTTATTGCACCGTGAACAAGGGACAGCGGGCAACGGAGTGAAACGTAGAACCCTAGACCCAAAAAAAAAAAAAAAAACTAAATAAAAATATATATACATATATAAACAACCACCGTGTGACTCGAAGATCCGCTGTTGAGGGCATTGCGCCCTTTAGCTTTGGCCTCAACTGTTGATGTGTCCCTCCGAAATTGTTTTAAGGTCGATTTGTACAAGTTGCCAGTTTTAGGTTATTTCTGTTGTTCGAGTTTTACGGCCTTATCAGAGCGAAAGAGAGAGGGAAAGAGAGTGAGGGAGAGAGGGAGGCAGAGAGACCGTGTTAAAGATAAGCTGCAAGCTTTTCTTGTTTGTTCTACCAACACTTACACACATGCACATAAATTATTATTATTGATTTCAATTTTGGGGTTTTCGATAAAGTGCAATGCAATGAGACCCCATGGAACTATTGCCCACGTTTCCGGTGTATGCTTTTCCCTCTTTGCCTTCTATTGGGGGGAGTTTCTATTAAAGTTCTATCGTCATTTGCCTGGGAAAAGTTGCCGTGATAAGCTCATAGCTATGATTAGACATGCCCATCAAGTAAATAGAATTGTGTATTTATAACTTGGATGGGAAAAGCTTGGCCAAACACTATTTTCATAGCAATAAAATACATGCACCAACTTGGATTAGAGCCAAAAAAAAAAAATAAATAACGATTAATAGAAAAATTATGCAGAAACTGCAACTAATAAAATCATACTTAATTTTTGGTTGTATTAAATGCATTTTATGTGTGTTTTTAAGCAATTATAAAAATTTACTGTCTTTGACTCTGGTTCTGTCTGATTATAATCTCCTGAGTGGGTGTTAATTTTTGAGCTGATAAAAATTCCATAAAAATTATCTATAAAAATACGATACAACAAAATCAATTTCCAATTCTAAAGTATTTACGACATTTTAAGGTTTCAGATGCCCAGCTAAGATCAGAGCTTAACGCTCATTAAGTTATGGCATTCATAAAGTTCTTACAGCTTTCAGCTGTTTGAGCAACAGAACTTTCACTCGCAGCTTTGGCTTAACGAAAAAAGAAGACTTTGTATTGAAATATATTTGAAATTTGGGATTCCATTTGAATGCACAATTTATGTGAGCTTTCAGTTTCTAATTGTATAAATAAACAACTATTAGCGGCACCAAAATGCGACATAATTGTGCTGTAATCCTAACTAATGAACCGACACAAAATACAAAATACAAAATACAAAAAAGAAATATTCGTTATGCTACAAAATGAAGAAAATACAAATACAAAGTATACAAAATACCAAGAAAATGGAAATGCAAATGCAAAGCAGCTCAAAAGGCGGACAGACCACCAGGTGTTTGAATCTCACGGTTCTCCTTCAGCTCCACAGCTAAAGCTTCAAGTTTTTCTACTCCACCTTCACCTCTTCCATCCCCATCACCAATCGCCATCGTAGTGATGTCTTCCGAACACCATCAAAATCAACAAATAAATAGAAACATTTGTGGGCCAACGAATTAAAATGCAAATCAAACAAGCCCGTAAAATTGAAAATATTTAATTAAAACGCTGCGACATATTTGTAAATGAGTCGCAAGTTCTCAATGCTTGGACCCCGCCGGACTTTCCACGCTTTCACGGACAGACGCAAAGACAGACCAACCGTCCGTGGGCCGTTGATTTTTCTTGTCATTGTCATTGTCGTTTCTTGTTGTTGTGGTTTGTGTAGCTAACTGCTTACAGCCAAAATATTTAGCTATAAGACATTTCCCCATGCAACCCCTTCCCCTTGAAAGTAAATACAACTGAATGCGTCTTTCTATACCCTACAATCTGATAAATGTATGTTAACTTTGTCAGCAAGATAATTATTTATTGTATATTTTGAATATAGAACAATTTTATTTCAATAATTTATGTGTTTTATAATTTAAAATTAATTTGCTTTAATTATATTGCTAATTAATACTAATTCGCTTCTTCAACATTTAACAAATAACAAGCATGTGCATAATTTTAATAAAATTATCTTAGCGTTTGCTAATGCTAAATAATAATTAAACTAACAATAATAACGCAAATTAATAACTTTTTAATTATTTTAAAGCCCATGAAATTTATCAATTTTTATTAGAACAAAAATTTGTTTTCTTTCCCTATTTCTACAACTTATGTTAGGGTATTTTGAGTGCGTTCTTTACGCGTTTGCTTCGATTCTTATTGGAGTTTTTTGTGTAGGCACCAAATGATGGAGCAGCCGGAGACAACAGCAATAACAACAACAATACGAGCGCAGACGGCGACAATGTGACAACAACAACAATAACAATGACAGAAGCAACAACAACAGCAACAACAATAAGCTGAGAAAATAGTCAGGGATTTTATTGCAGCATCACGTCTACCGGATGCCTGCAATATATCAAACGAGAGAGTAGAGACTCAACCCGAGACTGGACTGAGATTGAGCCTCAAACAGAACAGAAACAGAAACTGGAACTTTAGAGCTATGGAACTATAGAACTACAGAACTGTGGATTGTTAATTGGGTCTGTCAGTTCGTGTTACTTTTAATAATTCCGCCAAATGCCCAGAGACAGTCACCTACACACACACATTCACATACACAATCACAACAAATGACAACAATAACAATAGGACTTTAGCTTTAGCTTTGACTTCCACTCGGACTTCAGTTCTTGTTCCCCCCTCAGGCAATTGCAATCTTCTGGACACTTTCGTCGTCTGGACAGAGTATCTGTCATTTGTGTGCAGCGAGGCATAGAAATTTACCTACTCCCCGTACACCGCCCCTCGGCACAACAAACCATCCACCAATTTATACCAACAAACCATCATTCCAGCCATCCATCTAGCATTCATTCATTCATTTGTTCATTCACAGCATTCGTTCAATGTCCAACGTCGACGTTAATTATGGGAAGATTTTCAACGTACAAATGAGTTGAGGAACTTTTGTCAGGCTAATGATGGGCAGCGCCTCAATGGGTCTCAATGCTTGGTTAGCTACCAAATTTATAGAGCATCTTTTGAGAGGGGAGTACGGAATGGAATGGAATGGAGCGGAAGAATGCAAATGGTAGACAACAACAAAGACTACTACAAAAAAATAAAGTAAATTGGTTTATTACATTTTTTCATTAGGCAGCACACAGTCTGAGAAACTAAACCTTGGGTAGGTTCAAAAAGAGTGGGTGCGGGTGCGGAAGAGCGTGACGCTGTCTTCGACGCCGCAGTCACAGTCACAGCCACAGTCGGCGTCACTGTTGACGTCGTCGTTGTCGTCGCGCAAATCAACGACAATCAAATAAAGTTTAAATACATATTTTTATTTCATTACACACTTGAGCTAAAGGCTCGAGACTTGGTAGACGAGAGCTCTGCTCCATTGTTAAGAGATTTTCAACAGGCAATGATAATAATCATGATGATGATGATGACGACGATTATGAGAATGATGTGAATGCGAATCCAACTGCGACTCCAAGTGAAGCTTCGTCTCGAGTCTTGTGGCTGTGCCAAGTGCTAACGATTTGGCAATGGACACGTTAAAAAACACAAAAAAACGCAACTAAAAACTTAACAAAAATATCCCTAGCATCGAAGCGTCGAAGTAGCGCTAAATGTTGCTTCAGTTGCACAAATTGGGGATGGGCGCGAAATAGTCGTGATCAACGTGATCGTGAGGCGAAACGTGAGTAAACTGATCGAAATTATGGGTGACTTTTTAGGGGGTTATTCGAAATAATCAATGAAGAGCTGAGAAAAAGGATCGAAAAAGTGAAAGAAAAATAGACAAAGAACAAAAAGATAGAATTTGAAGAATTATTGAGATGTAGATAAATCGTTAGAAAGGACGAAGTTTAAGAACAGATATACAAATATGGTATGACATATTTTACTTGTATGTGATAGATATTTATTTATGTATAGAGTTCAATTCACCTTATCGTCACATGAATGGAGTTTTTTTGATAAAAGTCGATTAACATAATCATATTTATTATGAATCGCACATGACCTAAGTTAACTAATAACATTGTCCACATAAACAAGTAGAATAAAATTGTTTATCTACTTATTTATTACAATGAATTATATAATTAATACCATATGACTGGAATTACCTTTGAGCCTTAGAAGATCTGTTATCTTCCATAATTTATGGCCACAAGTATGCATTATAAATAACAATTTACTTAAACCACGAGCACACACACACACTCCCAAATATGTTAACAATAAATAACAATTATTATGAACAAGATTTTTGTGTCTGTTTGGCAAGGAGAGGTTTTGGACTGGAAGGATTAGTGTGTCACGTGACCATCTCTAGTTGGCAATTGCGAATTGTGGCTACAGGTTTTTCTTTATATCTTTACTCTTGGTCTTCTGTTTCTGCTTTGTGTTTTCTTTATTTTTGGCTTTAGCTGTAGCTTAAGCTTCGACTGACCAAGGCGATGGATTCGACGGGAGTCGGTGGGACTAGCCTCTGACACCGACACCCCGACGATGCGAATGAAGTGAAAGATACACCAACAACTACAACAATGTAACTTGTTGTAACAACAACAATCACAACAACACCAACAACCACAACAAGAAGCAGAAGAAGAGGAAAAGTCTTGACTTGGTCCGCTGTTAGTATAAATTCTCGCCTTTCATTTTGGCGAGTAGTCACGATTTATGCGAAATCATTATAGGCGAGTTTTTAGTATTTACGACGCGACTTTTATCTGCAGGAAGAAGACACTCTACAGACAACAAATATACAATATATATACTGTATGTACGAGTATATATGTTTGTGTCTTGTATATATAGTGTACACTATAATTGCAGTTGAGTCAATTAAATACATAGATTGCGGCATGTCGATAAGGCATTAACCTTCCCCTCGGCTCAATCTTGTTGGCTCATGACTTTGTTTCTTGCCTCTTTTTAGCTGTTTTAGCTGTTGCTGTTGCCGTTGCTGTCTCGTTTGGCAGTTTCTTCCTAAGCAAAATGGCAGGTCATTTCACTTAGTCGAAAAAAATAAAAAGTGAGGGCCTGGCCAGAAAGAAAGGCCAGTGGTGGTGGTATAAAGCCATGAGGCATGCCCCAATCGCAGTCCCTGTCGCGTCAGAGGTTTAAGTAGCGCAACAATTTATGAAGACATGAAATGACTTTGATGTTTAGCTGCTGCACTAGTCGTACTTACCCTATAGAGAGGCTCTCTCTTCCTCTCTATATCTCCCCTACTCCCTCTTGGACTTAGAGCCACTTCATGACTTGCAAAAGAAAAGTTAAGTTCAACTTCAGCTTCGTCTTCAAATTTACAAAAATATAAAAGAAACCCAAAGATGAATTCAGCAATTTGTAATTGACAAAACTGCGCATCTTTGGTAAAAGGTAAACAGAATGTGAAACGACACGGAAATGATTGAATTTTAGATAACTTTATAATTGTCTCTCGAAAAGTTTTTGCTTTTACCAAAAGCACAGGTAGAATATTTCACCGATGACGCCGACGTAGTCGCAGTCGCAGTCGCAGATCTTAAAGCCGATACGAATCTCTCCAGAAATAAGAAAAGTCATTCCATTTAAGGATTCTTTAGCAATTATCATGCAAATATTTCTCAGAGTCGCTTCAAAGATTTGCATCAGCTCAATTGAAGAATTAATGCCGTTCAAATAAAATCATGTTTTTTTTAAACACTTATTTATCAACTCGATTTCTGGTTTTACAAACAGCTGGCTTAAAAGTTGTTTTTCTTGAATTAATGTTGGTTTTCAGCGGTTCATTAGGCAGCAATTAAGCAACAGCCACGAAAATTAGGAAATACGAAATTAAAAATACCGTTTGGCCTATAGAAGAATTTGGGTCTTGATCGATTGCCAGAGAGAAATACAAACTTAAAGAATCGATTGGAATCGTATATTTGTAAAAGTATTTCATAGTACAACCTGCTGAGCATCAAGTAGATAAGAGGATTTTCTATCACCCCCGAGGGGTCAGTGCTGCCGAGTTCTCATGGCTAAAATGGCTAGACATAGCTGATTGGCAATTATAAAATAAATAATAATAAAATAATATATTTTATAACAAACCTATTTTAAACACATTTAAGAAATATAAATCTATTTTAGTAGCAATTTTACGTACAACTTTCCAAACTGTAGCTAAAAATCAGCCAAACAAGCAACACTAGCAGGGCTATGATCTGCTTTCGTCAACTGGCCAAGTTGTGGCACCTGACTTTCACTGTAGCCGCAACTACAGTGAAGCAGTACTACTTAGAAGGGGAACTAACCTTAATACCCAGAAATAAAAACACTTCGCACCCAGTCAATTCCATCAATGGGCGGCCAGAAGACCATCGCCATGTGTAATCAACACTTTTATGTGATCCAAATCCAATTCACAACTAATTACAAGCCTCGCTGGCTGCCTCGACCAACCGTCGAACAATTAACGATGGCATTAAAAGGCGCGTTGAAAAAGCAAATGAGCCGATTGCGATGCGATTTCGATTGTTTATTTTGTTACTTGTTGTGCCTTGGGCCTATCGAGGGGTAGGGTGATTAGAAAAGACTACGGAACACTGAAGATTACTTTGGTGTATAAAGTCTTCCATCGATTGGTCTATTATACGTTAACTCGTTTTGCTCGAGTCCCAACGAATACAAATCGATTGCACTACATTCCCAATTGAGACGTAAATCCGTAAACAATTTAAGATTAGAATCATCTACTCAACATTTTCACCACGATGTGCTTAAGCATTGGAATACCAAAAAGGGTTTTTCTGCCCAACGTGTTAAATAAAAAATGTCGAGCCGCCGGCCAATGCACCGAAGCAATCTAGACGACATTAAAGCATTAGAGATGGGCCATCGGAATTCGAGGGGCAAATCAGTTTCAAACTCAATTCGGAAGTGCGATAAACTGGGATTTTATAAAAATTATAACTTTAAGTACTAGCTTTCAGCAAATATTTTATACCAGTACAATTTGTAATTCAATCAAATATTGACTTATATTGACTAATTATTGTAGTGATTCTATTTCTAATTTAAAATTTGTATACTTTAGCAAATTAGCAAAAATTTTACTGAGATGTAGAATTTTTAAAATTAATGAAAATTTACAATTAGAGAGTTATAACTATAAGTTTTATTAGTGATACGGAAATCAATAAAAGAAAAAATCGGTTAATTAAAACACTAAACCAAACAGATTTCAAGTGTAATAATTGCTTTTGTGCCACTGTAAGTTAAGTCACTCCAAGCAATTACTATCGTCATTCGTCGCATCTCTAGCAAGTGTCTTGGTGCACTTGTGTGAGTGTGTGCGTAAGTAGTTTTGTTTATTTACACTTTGTGCCCATCTTCTTCTTTGCTTTTGAGTGTACATATGTATTTTTTAAGTAAGCGATTAGTGCTGGCGTCAATATGTGGAATGAGGACCAGATATAAAGACAATGAAAATTTGTCAGTTGACAAAACTAAACAAAACAAAACGATTTCCATTTGGCCGACGACGACAAATGAGACATGAGGCATACATAAGTGGGCTGTCCCACGCACACACATACGCATTTCCAATTGTCAATGTATTGGAAGTAACAGCCAAATCAACGATATCGCACACACACAAACACCTAGTACGTAGTACGAACAGAAACAAGAGAGACACTCAATGATTGTTATTAGTGCATTTGCTTTGGAGTATGTACATCTAATTTGCCATTGATGTGTGCATTAAGTTTTGTATTGGTAGGCATACAAATTGTCGTAAAACATTAGTGTCCCCCGAGATTAGAGCGGCAACCGTCGGCAATAAGGCGCGACGAGGGATAGAGAGAAAAGCAGAGTTGATGAAGGAGAACAGGAGGTGGAGAGGTTGAGAGAAAAAGGCTGGCTCATCGCCCTTTTATTTGACATAGGCAATATTTATTGCGAATTCATTTTAATGTAGAAGAAACTAAACGCAGACAAGCTTATACATGCTCTCACACAGACACACAAACGCACACACACACCAACACTACACACATACTCACGCATGTACTGGCTGGCTCTCTGACAAAGCGAAATGCCGAAATACGCCATCAAAATAAATAAAAACAACACACACACATAAACACATACAACGACAACACGACGCAAAAGCTACGAATTTCAGTAGCACAGCATTCGGCGTTCAGCATAAGAGTGAGCGAATGAGCATGAGAAATAGAGAGGACAGCAGCAGAGCATAGGCAGAGCGCAGCAGCAGCAGCGCTACGGTGACAGCGGCAGAGGGTAAGTTTAGCGTCCCACCCAAACGTCATGGAATCCTTTGTGTATTGCGTCTGTGACTGTGTCCGTGTATGCGTATGCGTATGTGTCAGAGAGGAGTGTGCGTTTGTTTGTCAACTAGCCAAACAGCGACATAAAAATGCTAATACAAAAACTACAACAAATTGTGCGTGTGAGTGAGTTGAATACGAACATGCATACATATAGTGTTGTTGTTCTTCTTCTCCACTTTTCTTTGCTTAACACCTACAAATTGAGTCTGGCAACAAAAATGGCTACACTTACCGTTTAGTCAGGCACAGCAATGTAAATAAAAGCGCCGCTAATCCAAAACTTTAGCCGAATTGCACAGAATTATAACACACTTACATACAATAATAAACACATACATATAAACACTTAAAAATGATGCCTCCTCTGCACTTGCAGAAACTTTTGTATTATTTGTATTGCGCTTTTATATTTCGATTTATTTCTCTTCTTTTTTTCTTTTTATGCTGCGCGTTGCGAACGAAATTCAGGAATTTCAAGTGGAAATCTTGTTTGAGCACTTTTTTGATGGCGGCGTCGACGGCAACTTGCGACTGCGACGGCGGCGTTGGAGTTAAAGTTGTTGTTAGCGGCAAAGTCGAAAAAAACTTTTGCACTACCACAAAACTTAGTTAGAATGCTTAGCTAAATTGCTTTGAAAACGCGCGCGCCTCTTAATTAGCTGCAAAACACAAGCACAAGTCAATTTAATCCTCAGTACAGAAAGTTTAATGCACTTTAAACAATAATCTTGCTTGGCGCGTCCAAGCAGCGACAATTTTTTTCCGTTTCAATTATTTATTTTTCGATTGTCTGCACTTTAATTTCGTAGTTTCAACAGGCGCGCAACCGTCGAACCGACCGTACGCCTCAAAGACAAATTTCACAATAACAAGAAGTTAACATCTGCTATCTCAATACAGTTTATGCTTTACAGAGTCTGTTAAAAAGGGAGTGATGATTTGGAGTGGGGAGCATAAAGTCGCGGGCAAAACGCGCACTTTATATGAAAGTCGCGCGGAAAACGCATCGTGCCGAAGTGTTTTTAACATAGGAACATGTTAGCATTCTGTTAGCACTCTGGCAACATGTTAGAGACAGAAGTCGTGCATATTAACAATCTGTTAGACTCGATTGGCACTGTTACAACTCAAATAAGGTGTTAACTTAAAAGCTGCTAAAGTAAACCCAGTCGTTGCCAGATGATTGCAAATAAGGTAAGTATATTATTAAAAAAATTATACCAAAGCATATACGTATATGTGAGTAAATAAAATAAAATCTATTAATTCATATGCATAAATATAAATATTTAGATTAAATATTAGAATGGTTAGATTTAAAATTTTCACAGGACGGCAACTCTATTTCTCTGTCAATTGGCGCGTGCGTGCTCATTTGAAAGTGTCGCGGATTAAATCTGCACCAGATAGTAAAATGCAATGTGCAAGCCAGTAACAAAATATAGGTAACGCCTGTAAAAAACCATCTCTTGAAATTAAATTGTGCAGACTCGATTTTACTGCGTCATTTGGCTAGGATGTGATGTTCTGGTTCCTGTTGTTGTTCTTGCTTCCGTTTCCATTTGAAAAGTTGACTGGTCACGTTTATTAATCGGCTTAAAATTTTCTGGACAGGCTGCACAAATGCGACGCACTCAATTACCAGACACGTACCCTTCTCTATTATGCCCCAGAGCCGGGTGAAGATCTAGGGATTTCAGCTATCACAGCGGATCAAGTAAAGTATAAAATATTGTTAAGGGTTGTTTTTTCTTCTTCCACAAATGTAGTGAATCCAATTAGAAGCTGATTATGGCATATTGTCAAATACTAATTAGTTATTTATTATTACGTATTCGATAGCTACAATTAATATTCGTATATATACTAAATATAGTATAACTAGCGGTAATCAAGTCTAAGAAAGCAAGCAGATATGTGATCTTCAATAGAATTACATTATGTGTACGATATTGATATTTTAGTCATTAAATCACAGATGTATTATTATTATTTCGACCACACTCCAACTCCTCCCCAGCTTCATCCTCGATATTCCTGACGCCAGGCGTCTGATCCGGCGGCTCGGCATTGAGCACCAGATTTTCAATTGAGCGGAACGAGGCGTCCTCCAGGTGCGTGGACATGGCCGGAGTGTGAGGAGGAGGGCGTGGTAGTGTTGTCGCAGTGCCAACCACGGTTTGTCGCGGCGGCGGGCGATGGCGCACCGAGGAGCGCAGTATGGTCACCACATCCTCAGCCGTATACTGACGCTGCTGCTGCTGTGCGCTTGCTCCACGCTCCAAGGTCGCCATCGCCGTAGTCGTAGCCGTGGGCATGGGCGTGGCCGAGGCTGCTCTCTGCAATTTGCGACCCAGAGACTGAGAGCGTTGAGCATAATTAGCGGGTCTTTGACCGATCTCAATGGACTCGGGACTGCTGCTACTGCCAGCGGACGGAGCTGCACACGATGCCGATCCGGAAGGATTGGTCAATATGGTTAGATAGTCTGGAGGAGCCACGGGCGATGGCGATTCCGCATCCAGGGAGAGTATGGGACGTGTGCGACTGGATGAATCGCCGAGAACTCTAAAAACAGGTAAGATAACAATAGAAAAATTGATTTTATTAGTAAAATCTTTTTTTTTATTATCTGAAATGTAATTATTTAAGTAAAAAGTATTCCAATTGTGTACTCAAGTGTTTATTGAGCCCATTAAGCAAATATATTCCTAATCATGACTGCAAACTCAACGTGTACAGTCATGTCCGTCTGTTAATAACCCACTAATGGGTTTTCTTGTGTTCAGGACGGGATTTCTTAGACCGTGTGAACAGTCGCTTTCAAATAGATATCTTCAAGGCCGATTTACATTCGACTACTATATTCTAACTACAAAATTTAACTTAACAGTTGTTAAAATAATCGATATATCGATTTTACACATTGATTTTAGATCGATTTTTTTCAGACGATCGAACATTTTATGTTCAAACAAAATAGGTTTCTCAATAACTTAAATATATATAACACAGGTTTACTAAGTTTTCTCAAATAGTAAAAAGTTAAATAATAAAAAGTTAGTTGAAAAAATCATTGTTTTAATGTAGATTTCATTAATAAATGCATTAATTGACCGACGATATTAAAAATGCTATCAACAGATCTCAGCACTTGTTAACCTAAGTAATGTAATAAGAATGGAACTAAATTTTTTAATTATAGTTTTAAAAAAAATCTACGAATCGTTAATAAAGAATTTCTGCTGAAATCCAGCTGAAATGTTATCAGAATCATAAGTGGTGGCAGATCAATCAGTGATACGATTTTCATTAAAACCCGAACTTTCCGTTAACGTTACGAATTTTAATTCATAAGAGTTGTTGACAAAAAGATTAAATTGAAATTTATATTTGTAAATATTATTGCATTTGCCACTTTTGATGCGAATTAAAGTTTATTAGGGAGGATAACAAATCAAACTCAGACGCTAAAAAACATGAGTTAATTTCTATAGTTATAATTAAACTGATTAGATACGTACGCAGATGATAATTTGAGTGACAGCTTTAAGATTAAAGTCAGCGAAAGGATTTATAAGTTTCCCACAGAGCGGAAAAGCAAAACAAATATTAATCATAGCTCGAATATTGACACATCAAAATATATTGGAAGATTACACAATATATTTCACTTGATCTTGAATAACTTTTATTAGCGATTGTTAATCATATCTGATTACAAGATTGTTTTGTCATAAATTGTGATTCTCAAGTGGATTTGGTAAGATCAAGGCAATAATTTATATTGGTAAAGCCATCGCAATTAACATCCACATAAATCGCCCCATTTGAGCGCCCAATTTGAGCAATCCACCCCTGTGGTTTCGTACTGATAAGCTACGAGTATATAAGGCACTCGCAGTTGTGGAGCAGATCAAAAAATTCAAACTAAAATGAAGTCACTTTGTCTATGGTTGTTCGTGCTGGCGCTGAGTGTGGTGCATGCCACGGATTACTGCTCCTCCAGCATTTGCAGTGGTGGCAACCACATTGCCTGCGGCAACAACAACGAGTGGCAGAGCAAATGTCCCGCAGATGCAGAGTTGCTTAATTTTACGGATGAGACCAAGCAGCTCTTCGTCAAGCTGCATAACGAGAAGCGCAATAATATTGCCGGCGGCGGTGATCCCAATCACAATACTGCTTGTCGCATGGGCACCATCAAGTGGGACGACGAATTGGCCTATTTGGCTGAACTGAATGTCCGACAATGCGAAATGAAGCACGACAGTTGCCACAACACTGACGCCTTCACGTACTCTGGACAGAATCTGGCCGGGCAGGGATACTCCCACAGCATTCCCGACTTGCCCACCATTGTCCTGAATGGAGTGAACTCGTGGTACAGCGAGGTGTCCAATTCGAACCGCGACATCATTGAAAACGGCTATCCAAGCGGCTACAATGGACCGTGAGTTTTATCCTTTTCTTAAACCTCCACATTTTCATTTGCAAGACCTCATCATAGACAGATCCCCATAACTGTCTGTAGCTATGACAGTTGTCCAGTCTTGAGCTCATATCCACATATAGAAAATTGTTGAGTAATTTTGGTAGCTTAACATTTTCCATATGGACATATGAGCTACGAATACTCCTCTCCTGATTAAGAGGTATCCCTTGATAGACTTTGATATTGCAATATAGGAAGTCTTTGTAGTATTATATATATATATACTGAAAGTAATTATATATAATATATAATTACAGTCCCAAGAGCATGATTTTCATACAGAATCCGTTCCCTCAAACGGACAAAGATACTGTAGCCGAGGCTGTCCGCCCTCGGGAGCTTTCACTGTACTTAAAAGGATCGATCAAGTGTCCTTGCTTTTAACACCAACTCTTTTTCTGACAAACCTAATAACCCTATGATAATGATATAATACAGGATATTTACTAAGTCGACTTGCCCGAGTTGGTTTTATAATACTTCTTATATAAGGCAAACAAAGGTAGTCAGCATGTATTCTTATCAGTGATTGCTCCGTAGTTGTGATTAATCATCACCTATTTCATGACTATTTGTATTGTTATATAAATTAGCTGTGCTCATCATAACTCTTGAAATCCGTTAACAGTATCAGATATTAAACGATTTCTGATGAATTAACTAAGTCTTAATCAATATTTACTGATGATTCTGAAACTGAATTCTGTGGCAATTGTTCAGATTTGCTTTTACGTCACTATATAGTCTACCATTAAGTACAAGCAAATATTTGCTTAATGCAAACTGAAATTTACCGCAGTTCTGATAAACAGAAAACATCACTTGATTACTTCTTGTTTCATTGGTTATAATTTGTAGATATGAAAAGGAAAGTATCTGTGAAGTAGCTGTGATGTGCAATCAGGAACATCTGAGTTTATATCTGGTTCCTTTGTGACTTTTAAGATTTGAGACAAAGTCGGGACAAAGTTAATTTTCAGGTCCAATAGGAAGTGTAAAATAGATTCAAATTTTTGTATTTTAATTCTTTTGAGCAATTAAACAGAATCATGAAGAACATAAGTTTTAAAGAAAAGTATTTTAGAGCAAGAGTCGCCAAATCTGAAATGAAAGTTCGTCTATATCCGATACCGATAGCGATACCGATTCAGTAAATTGTGAAAAATAACATGGAAACTTTTAGAGCTATCGGGACCAATCGAACAACTATATTCTGTAGCTCCCATAGGACAAATCGGTCGAAAATTGATTTTTTTTTTTTGGGAAACTAAGAATTAGAATGAGTACAGGGTCTTTTACAGTCGGCACGTTCGACTGCAGCCTTTCTAACTTGTTTCTTTAGAAAACCTTTGTATAAAATAATTCAAATTGTTAGAAATTTCGATGCATTATCGACAATAGTAAGTTCGATTCCACTTTTCTTGCAGTGCAATTGGCCACTTCACAGTAATGATGTTCGAGAAGAACACCCATGTGGGCTGTGCTGCCTCCAGATACACTGGCAGTGATGGCTGGAACTCGGTGCTGATCGCATGTAATTATGCCACCACCAACATGATTGGAAATCGCATCTACTCCAGCTGCAGCCAGGCAGGCTCTGGATGCACCACTGGCACTAATGGAGAATTCAGCAATTTGTGCTCACCCAACGAACACTACGATGTAAACAGTTGGCCTTAAAATGGATCAGAATAAAACTTGCTAAAAGAACGATTGTTTACGCACATTATGTAAAAATTTGAGTACTTTTGTTTTCTTCAAAAATCAATCTTTGTTATTTTGGAAATATTTGTCTGCCTAATTTGATTACAAATTCAATTTGATAGTTATTTCTTGCTTACAAGTTTTCGAGATGATGCAACAAAAATATATTAAAAATCTCTTGTAAAGAAATGGTTTAAAGGAGAATCTCCTACCTACTTGATGAAGGTTGTATCATATAACTGGCTCTGTTGCTACAGGAGTGCTTCTTGTGTGTGGTCTAATAAATAATCTTTATTTCTAAGGGATTCTTCAAACAGTTTCCTCCCCTAAACAAGTGTATTTCTTTCAAAAGGTTTTCTTTTCTCGCCCCATTTTAGCAAATCAATTAACATTTTGTTTCTATCGCTCGTCGAATCTCGAATCATTCAATTTAAATTCAGTCTCAATTTCTAAGAGTCTCACCTGCGTACGCTGCGTCGTATGCTCTGACGGAGTAATTTGGCTAGTCTGGCACCAGTGGCAGTTGTGTAGGATGGAGGCGGCGTGTACTTGGGCGGAGCATCGTTTTGTGCCTCGTGTTGAGCACTCTCTTGCTGTTGGCTTGTTGCATTGCGGCGTTCTTGAGCGGATCGCAGACGTGCGGAAGGACGACGCGGAGCATCTCCGTCCTCGGGCGGACGATACAACATTTGAATGCGCTGAAAAGGCAGTAGTTACATATAAACTTAAACGCTTTAAAAATGCATTCATTACATACCTCTAAAATGTCGGGTGGACCGTGGGTTAAATAGCGATATATTTGTATGATGGCCGTGACGGGTATGATCAGCACAATGCCAATTTGTACGAGGCTGCCCATTTTGCGGGACGCATAGCTGAAGTACGCTTTACCACGCCAATAATAGAATTGATTCGATAGCGATGCCTTGTAGTCGATCACCGAGAGCGTTATTAAACCAATCGGCAGTAATACGTTCCAGGAAAGAGCCAGGAATGCCGACATGGAACCGCACATCCGCAGATCATTGACCAGATCATCGCCGTTGTAAGGCCGTCCACGTATGAGGAACACGCCGAATATTTGGGCTGCCCAAATGATGGGCAAAAACCAAGAACCGCCCAGCAGGAAATCCACATAATACAATATTTCGATGCCCATCTCGGTGGCAAAGGGTATGCTCAACAGGAATCCCGTGACACAGCTCAACAGCACAGAGCTGGTGGAATTTCCAAGTGCACTTGAAATGGGTTTCCACATCACACACAACTGGGCCAGTCCAAAGCCAGCAAACATGCTAAACGCTACCACAGCCCACACCCATGAGATAGCATCGCTGGCCAGTGAGAGCACCGCCGGGAACAGTTCCGTTATGAATCGCAATGCTTGAAATCCGCTCTCAATATGCAATATGGTCATATTCCTCCGATACGTCTCACCTAAAAAGGAGGAGTAGTGCGGCACCAACGACCGTGGATACGAAAGCAGTTGAGGGTTCGTGATCCCCGGCACGGAGTACACGGAAGTATAGCTATCAGGTGTTTCTGCAAAAAAAAGAAATTTCATTGTAATTATTAATCGGATGTAGTTAATTAAAGATGAGCAGGTTTTGATATTCTTTATTTGTGTATAGTAAGGAAGTTTACAGTCGAGCTACCCGACTGTAAGAGAGCCTATTTCCATACACTAAACCAATTTTCGTTTGATTTGTACCATTTAAGCTATAGTAAATAGATTCGATACGTATCAAATTTAGTGAGGATTTATAAAATTATGATATAGCCTTAATATGTAAGTTGGCTGATGGGTTTATGGAAGCTATAGAATATAGTTCGACAAAAAAACTATTAAGAAAGGCAAAAGTCGTGTGAGTCCACTTCGAAAGACCTCGCACATATTCCTGAGCGCTTTTTGGCTTAAAAACAAATGATTTTTCGACCGATTAGGCCTAGTTAAACTGTGTGGTGTTATTGACCGATCCAAAACAAATTTGGTATGGACATATATAATTAACGTGTAGACAAGTGCGAGTTTAGTTGAGTTTGTTCAACATAAAATTTGAATAATTTGTTATTTAGTTGGTCCTGATTATTGACGGATGTTCTTTATGGCTCTAGCATACAAATCATTTAGTTCTCAATGACTGATCTTAACGCAACCCAAACGCTTTAAAAAACAAGAAATATGCCTAGCAATTGCATTGGATTTAACTAAATTCATAGTTATATATTTCTCTAATAAAATAACTGATTTTCTTTTACTTACCAAATGATCCTGGCACATAGATATATTCATTTTTGCGTAGGATCTGTGCACAGCAGAGAGCAAGCAATGCAATCAGTCCAAGGCCAATTAGGGTTAGAAGTACCAACAATATTGCGTCGCGTCTTAGCGTTGCCTTGCTGGCCTTGGCATGTGTTCGACTTGTTATGGCTATCACCGAGGCACCCAATAGTCCCCAGGTGAGAAAGGTCTCCTGTGTGGCGGCTGTCCAGCTGTTGGAGTTCACCAGAAAGTCATCAAAGTCGCTCAAGGCAAATATGTTCTATAAACAAAGGAATAGGGATTTAATAATGACTTTCAGGTTTATTTACACACCATTTTAAATATATGACGATTTATAGAAGTGTTAATTTAGTCAAGGCAAAACAAAACCACTCAAACCTTTTTAAAGAGCTCATGGAAAAATTATTTTAAATTTTGCTAAAATAATTCGCACCATTAAACTACTGACCCTGATCCCAAGGTTAATGATTGGACCATATGAATATATAGAAAATAATTTAAATTTAATTTTCCAGAACTATTTAATTCGCTATTTAAAAAGACTATTTTATATATAACAGAATCTCTCATTAATTACTTTATCAATCTTCACCTTTTAGTTGAAGATCGACTTGTCATGACTGCACTAAGAATTTTTCTAGATTTAATCTGGTATCACCTACCTGTAAGCTGACTTGATCCATAATACTAACGAATTTGCCAGTTACTGCGACAAGTGCGAGCAGCGGCAAGGTATTAATCAGGTAGGTCCATTTCCCCAAGGACTTGAGACCTTTGCAGAGTATCATGAAGACGGCCGCCCAGATCCAGGCCAAGTAGGACGCCAACTGCTGAATAGAATCGATGTTAGCTCTTTTGAAGTGTACGCCAGAAATACCTGATTGACTTACCCGATCATTTACATGGAAACGCACACCAGTCACATCCGGATGCTTGGTCAGATGGAGACGTCGCAGCACCACAATATTAAAATAGTTAGCAACGAGTTGAGTAAGATTTCCAGTTTCATTGGCAGCTTCATAGCGATAGGGAAAGGCTTGCTCCTGCCAGAGATAACTACGATGTGATGCCGTTGGGAACAACTCACGATGATAGACCAGGATCCAGGCAACGGCAACTGTCGAATAGATGGCCAACATACATTGGATTAAGACAAGAGAAATGCCAACTCCACTGCAGATGGGACTAATCTTCCACATTGAAACTGGACCCGCTTTAATCTTTGCCCCCAAGCACATCTGTAGCCAGAACATGGGTATGCCAAAGATTATGGAGAGCAGCAAGAATTGCAGCAGAAAGTTGCCACCATAGTTGATGGTCAGCACCGCAAAGCGGCATAGATTAAACACGCCAAGGGTGCAACCAATCAATGCCAGGATACGACTGGCCGCATGCGGCCATTGGCTATTGAAGCCACACTTTTCGGGCAATAACAATTGTGGCTCCAATGGCGTTGTGCTGCTGCTTCCACTTCCACTTCCACTGCTGCCATTGCACATTGTCGACTGGGTCTGACCCAGCTCCAGCTGATCCTGTTCAGGGCCTGTGCTGGCCGTGGAGCTGTCGCTGCTGCTGCCACTGCTGTTGCTGCTATTGCTCACGAGAGACACTGGGCTGGGAATACGCGAGGAACGCACCGAACTCCCCTCGGAGCACAGTGTGGACATCATGGCATGCGTTGGCGTCTCTGCTGCCACTGCCACGCCCCGTTGCGTCTGCGCTGGTGCACTCTGTGGTCGACTCAATGGTGATATAAATGTGCCAATACTCCGACCCGGACTCATCGATGGATGACCCTCGCTGCGACGTCCATACTGACGCGGTCGTTGCTCCAACTGTTCGCTGGCGGCACGTGCCGTACGCTGCTCGTTCTGCAGCAAATTGTCAAAGATGTGCGCCTCCGTCAGCATCTCCAGGGCACTACCCTGGCGATCCGGCAAAGATTCTGGCTGTGAGAAACTACGTCGCATTTCCAGCGTCGTTGTCGTTGGTAGATGTACCAAGAGAGTAGATATATGTGGCGACTCCCGCTGCTCCTCCTCCACTTCGTGCCCCTCCAGCTCCTTTCCCTTTTGCAACTGTTTTTCCGAATCAGTTGCGCCTTTGGTTTCGTCAGTATTTTCCATGGCTCGTCGCATTGACTGACGACGCCACAGATCAACCTGGGCAGCTCCATGGCCACCAGTTTCAAGTGATGTATTCGATGTAGCTGTTGAGATAAAATATAACGTAAGTTATTTAACTTGCGAAATGAGTAGAATTCCACACACACACGCACACAATCACCTGCTAATTGCTTAAATTTCTACAAAACTTTCACTCAAATTCTCAGACTAAATTGTTTTAAAAGTAGTTCCTCAATTTCGCTGGACAACTATTTATAGCCCAGCTTGATTTATGGCTTCACTCCATCAAGTAATACTTAGTTAACATACTTGCCAAGAACCGACTTAAGATAAGTGGAACAGTTTTAGGGAGGAGCAACTATGAAGATTGTTGCGTAAATAAATGCGGAAGGTGAAATATTAACAATAGTTTATTAAGTTTATTAAATAGTCTAACTAAAACTATTAGTTCCAGTAGTAGTAAAAAGTATTATGCGGCTCTGGCACTATGTTTTTCATAAGGCATTTCCGCGACCCCGGAAATTATGTACGATATAGCGACACCTGGATCTGAGAGACTATAACAGCTAGAGCCACCATATTTTAAATTTGTTTCAAAAGTTAAAGGGTTTTACAACTTACGGGGCGGTTGGTTTAAAATAAACTTTGTTTGCTTACAATAGTCGGACTTTAAATCCAAATCGGATGGCTCTAGCTGTTATAGCCTCTGAGGTCTAATTGTTCATACAGACGGGCAGACAAACATCGCTATATCGACTCAGCTGTTGATGCTGACGAATATATATGTATACTATATGGGGTCGGAAAAGCCTTTTTCTACCTGTTACGCACATATCGCGCCTGACAAACCTAATAGACCCTTGTACACTTTTTCATTACGGGGTCTAAAAACTACATTCGAGCGATTAGTGTTCACTATTGCAGCTATATGATATAGTTATCCGGTTCTTATCAACTGTAGATATGGTTCAGAAAAATAAAATGTGTTTTTGGTTGAGACAAATCAAGCTTATCGCGCTAATCCCGGATTTAGAAAGATTAGGCCTATGTGACCTCTGGTATGAATTTACGATATACACATAGCTTAATAAACACAAAAATGTTTCTGTGCAAATCTAAATATCTAAGAAATTACAAAAAAAATATTTAATTTAATTCATTTCCTTCAGTTCCTTCTTAAAGAACCAATTTTAGGTTTACAAAAGGTTCCGAATAACCAAAAAGACACCTTCAAAAGAACAAGTTCAAAAATACAATTCAACTATGTTGTGAACTACTTTAAGAATAGGGGTCTTGATACAGTTAATACAAAAAATGGAATTGTAAATGAATGTTATAGAATAGTAGTCTAAATAAAAGTAGTAGTAAAAGTGAGTCTAGTATATTTAGTAGTGTTTATCTACATATGTAAATGCAATCGTTTCGTATGAACTAACTAACTCCGCTTAAAAGTCTATTGTGAATACCCATTTCTTTATTCAATGATTCATTTGTTATATGTTTTAACTGATTGATTCACGAATACTACACATTTTTGAGGACTAACGTCACGACTGAGATCATTCGCACTTATATTTGTACATACATGTATGTATATTTACTTACCTTGTATGCTTGTCGTTGGTGTCAGGCCACAGCTGAAGGTTTTACGCATCTGATGACCACGTTGGAACTCGCTGTCCAATACTGGATGATCCCTGTCTGACTGTTTGTGCTGCTGCTTCCGTTTGCGGCTCAAAGGTAAGGTGCGTGTACGTGGCTCTTGGCTTAAACTAGAATGACCGAGAACAGAGTCAGCGATGGCCAGTGGATCCTCTTTATCCATTTCATCCAGGTAGTTGTCCAAATCCATTAGATAGTCCTCAACTTTATCATCACCAATGAAGGAAGAGGCGGAGGAGGATGATGAGCAGTTGGAGGTTGTTTCGGTGCAGGAAGAGATGCAGGTGCCGTTGAGCTGTGATGCGCCATGCACATCCAGTATGGCATCCAACTCGTTCAACACACTGAGCGCTTCGTCCGGCACAACAGCGGCAGTGTCAGTCGCCGCCTGCTTAATCGGCGTGCTCAAAGGCGGTTCTTGGGTGACGTCACAAAACGCATTTCGCTCCTCGTCCATGGTGGCTGGCATTTTAAAACTAAGGGGATGCAAGTTGTGCTGCTGTTTCTGGATATGGAATCCTTGCGGCGTTTGCTGTATCTCAATTAGGTCCTCATCGCTCGGTTCGTCGTCATAATAGTCGCAGGCCTGTTTTATTGATTCGCTGGACAAACTGTGCGAGAGTCCATAACGTTCTGGTTCTCTTAACGACTCTTCTCGGTGCTGTTTGCGTTTCTCTTTCGTCACTATTGATGTTTTTGCTTTTGGTGTTGTTGTTGCTGGCAAACTTGCGTAGGCATTTGAATTGCGCTTGAATTCCCGGCCCGCTGTTTGTTCTTTACCGTTCATTTTGTTTGCATTGCAGCCCAGTGTTGCAAAGCGACAGTTTCAAATCCTGTAATAACATAAACAGCGACGGTGTTGGTAAATAAAATAAATTGAGGCAGGTCGTGCGATAACAGTGGCGGCGAATGTTGTAACATTTCTGTTAACAGACGTACAGATGTATAGAAAAATATTAAAATTTATCTACTAACAAGTATAAACTATTTAATATGCAGATCTAAAGCCTTGAACAGTTTAGATATATTTTCGTCTCTCTTGGTGTTTGGTGACAAGAAACAGGTTGAGCTCAATCTAAGCTCAGCAAAATCTAAACACCTGAACGTCTGATTGGCGGTTTTTCTACTCGTATATTTAACATGATAGCCAAATGCAACCAAATGCAAACAAGCGCGTGCTTCCCATTTCATGATACGTTTGCACGTGAGTGGCTTCCCACCCGACAAACACAACAGCTGTCCAGTGCTTTTTGTATTTTGTGACAGCCATAAATAGCGAAGAGAGAAAGAGCGAGACGAAAAAAATGAATAATAAATAAAAAGTAGAAGTAAAAATAAAGCAGCGTAGCGCGTGTTCATTCAACTGATCAGGTGAATGTACTTCCGTTAATAACTTTTTACAGACACATGTTTGCATCTATGTACATACGTAAATCTGTAGCTGATTGTTGCCAAAAGGGAGTGTCCAACCCACCGAATTTATATGGCATATGGTACATGGGTTAAGAGTTTTTTAAATGTGTCTGTCTCAAAGGCAGCAAGATCGCGATCGTTGGCACGTTACCTCGATTAAAACAAATATCTTTTCCCAGAGCAGTCGCAGCAGCGCAAGCAACAAAAGTCTCAAGTCTGGTTTTCATGTCGTTTTGGTTGATTTTGCATTGTATATAACCGTGACCTTCTGTGAGTTTTTGTCGCTGCTGCCAGTGTTGGTCATAAAATTAAACCGACAATGTAAATAGATCTCAGCTTTTATCACTCACGCACACACACATGCACACAGACAAACAATGTGAGAGGGCAGAAACGGTTGCCACTTAGTGTGAACTACCCTATTTAAGCTAATAGAATCAGGCTGTACTCTGTATATATTCGCATTAATTGTTGACTCGAGAGGTCAAATTTTTTAGCGAACGAATGCCATTGATCGCAAATTCACACAGAGTTGCAATCAACAGAGGCGCTGACCATTCCCCGTCCTTTCTTTGCAAGATAAATAGTCGACCTAACCGTTAAATTTCGCTCCCATTTCGAACCCAAATGCGAATGCGAAATATGCGAGCGAATACCGAAATGCCGAGTAAAAGTAAACAAAACAATAAGTAATTAGTGCTGCCACATGAAAATAAAAACTTTACGCGAAAGGGTGGGGGAAAGGGGGTACCTGACCTTGAAATACGAAAAATTATAAACACCCCAAGAGAAGTCAGCTGCAACTTGTTTTGATTTTGTTGCAAAAATGCCGCAGCAACTTGCAATTTACAATGAAATTGACATTCAGCAAAATGAAATAAAACTAGTTAATCGACGAGTTGAGACGGAGACGGAGACGCAGCGATTAATACACAAACACATAAATACACGCGCATACACATGCGCACAGAGACAGGCATTCACACACGTACGCACGCAGCACACAGCTAGAGCATAAGAGAGCGAAAGAGAGAGCAAGTATCAGTTTGATCGTGATGCTGCAACAACAACGTGAGTTTTGTCCAACTATTTAACCGAATATGTGTATGGCGTGTTTGCGTGTGTGTATGTGTGTGTGTGAGCGTGTATGTGTGGAGTAAAACTGGTACTAACTATAAAATAAACGCCTATTATTATTATTATGTTACAAAAAACGAAAAGAAAAACAAAAATGCGCCACATGTTTTTTGTATGCAATTTCCTTTTTGTTTTTGCAACCACTGCAGCAGAAACGAGAAACCACCAGCAAACAAACGAAAAAAAAGGGAGCGAAGCAAAGCAAATCACGCAGGGGGGTTGGAGAGCAGCTCTAGCGTCAACTGCATGCATGAGTAATGCCAGCGCCGCTGGCAACAATTACATTTTTCGTATTGCAATTGCAATTAAGATCAATATTTAAGTAATGCAGCGCCAATTGCTAAGCAAACCAAAAACAGAAGACCGCACAAACAACAAATACAAGCAGAACGCGGAATTTATTATTTATTTACATATGAGCGGCATAACGGGAACTGCTCCCCTGCTACTGCGTTGTAGAAATACTTTTCACATTACAAATATACATATACAAACACACACATACACAAACACATTGAGCGCGTCCCAGTTGTACGAAATAACAGTTCTTATGGTAACCGAAAGGCACAACAACAAAAAAAGAAAACTGCTGAGCTGATGATTTTTTTTCTTTTCGTATTTTTTTTATATTTGAACACAAGGTTTGCGGTATTTTGGGGAATACCTTGGGGATTGGTCATTCTAGGGGTTAGCGCCACCTGGCGTTAGCTCTGCTGATTTTTGACACCAAAAACCCAGTTTAATAAAATGAAACCAGACGACGAACATTGGATCTTCAATTGAGCAAGAGTTGTATATGTATGTATAAGAGATACGTGTCTGTGTGTACACGCACACACACACTTGCACACACTGAACATTTGTCTGTATGTCGCGCGCAGCGATTTTGTGCTTATTTCGAAACGAAAACGCGACCAGTATAAAATTTAAAGAAGATTTTTTCGTAGCGTCGTCAACTTACGAAACGTATCAAGAGTAACAGGCACCACTAAATCACACATACAGATACGTATTATTAATGCAATGGAAAGGGGAGCGCGTTGGCGTTGCTTCTGCTTCTTCTTCTTCGCCTTCTACTTGCCACACAATCACAATGTTGCACTCTAACTCTCACTCACTATCTCGCTCGCTCGCTAGCACTCTTAGTAGCAGCAGTTAGCATAATGCACACACGCATACATAAGCATATAATACTCACACTTGCACAGAAAGCACTCACGAACGCGCGTATTTGGTATCTTGTTTTCTTCTAAATTTATCAGCTATTTGTGCCACAATTCTTTATGTTGTAGCTTACGTTAATTCTTAAAAACGCTTCAGTCTGCCCGGTACACATATAAACCTCAACTTTGTTAAACAAAATAATAAATCTGAGGCACTTTTTTGAAATTCATTTCAAGATCGACACGCGCGAGACACGTTCGCTCCGTCAAGAAACAATCGACTGACAGTTTCAGCAACACATATAACAACAATATAACACAAATGTAAACTGTCAGCAGTAAATCTAAAACTGTAAATGTAAGCAAACAGAGCAATTATACCTAAACTGTACTTGTTATTACCATCTGTTCATACAACTTATCGATAATTGGTTCGTATATACAAAATAATTAATTTATTTGTACTAAATTACAAAACACTATATAAACAATTAATTATTTTAGACATTTTATTCTTGTATATTAATATGCAAATAATTTATCGGTGAACTATGTATCGAATTATGTTTTATCGATAGTTTACATTGTTATGTTAATGAAATGTTGAGAAATCAGCTGTTTCCCGCCGGACTATTCGCAGACGAACTGGGTTAATTTTTTAAAAAATATAAATAATGGAACTGGAGGGCTCTGAATTGGGAACCAAGGAATACTGGGAAAATAGCTACACACGGGAAATCAAGAATTATAAAAGTCACGGCGACGTAGGCGAAATATGGTTTGACGAAGACTCTCAACAGCGTATCGTTGATTGGCTGTTAAAACAGGAAAATTCCGTGAACAAACAATTGGCACGTGTGCTTGACCTGGGTTGCGGCAATGGAATGTTTCTCATAGCTCTGGGCAACGAAGGATTCAAGCAGCTAACTGGTGTTGATTACTCTCCAAAGGCAATTGAACTAGCCAAGGGTATAGCCAAGGATCAATCTCTCAATATCAACTATGACGTTGCAGATCTGACTCAAAGTGAATCCCCAAAACTGGGAACCTTCGACATTGTCCATGATAAGGGCACGTACGATGCGGTGAGCCTGTGTCCCGATAATCCCAAGGAGAAGCGTACAAATTATCTGGCCACTGTTTCTCAGCTCCTACACGACGAGAACAGTCTTTTTATAATAACTTCCTGCAACTGGACGGAGGAGGAGCTGCTGTCCAGTTTCGAGGATTTGTTTGTGAAACATTGCTCCATACCCACGCCCACATTCAAGTTTGGCGGGAAAGTGGGCAACGTGGTTACCTCCGTAGTGTTCAAAAAACGTTTAAACAACTAATAACAGCATTTATTTTAAGCTAATAAATTTTTCAATTCTGGAGTTTAAAAAAATGTAGAGTCCATTTCAATTATTGTAGGAGTACTTGAAGGATTGAAGCTCAAAGAAATTACACAAATTAATAGAAACGTTTTAGCTGCACCTCTTTTGTTTGGGCAGTTGTAGAAATCTATGAATCTTCCATATTTTTGTTTATAAGATTTTATACGATGTATGACCCCAAATGGTAAAAAGTTCAATTCCGAAGCTTAGAATTATACTTTTTTTTGGCTAAAAAAATCATTTATTAGAAAAAATAAATTTTGTTATTATTTAAAATCAAGAAATACATTATTTTTTAAATTAATATTCGGATTCCTTTTAAATTTATCCACATACACATTTAGCAAAAACTTTTTTTTTACAAAATTTTAATTTTAAATATCCACGAATGTGTAAAATTATAAAAATAAAAAATCAACAAATTTATTTAATTTTTGTTTAAAAGAGTAATAAGTTACAGTCCCTGGTCGAAAGCAAAATTGACGCAGAAGTCAATCAAAGTGACTCTGGTCAAGAGCTTATCTGATATTTGTGTTTGCACATTGATAATGCGGGGAACTTACAACATTTTCAAGATTCACATGCATTTAAAGTATTTTCTATATTTATTTATATGCGTATTTAATTTCCCGTGTACTGCAATTACATCAGCGGGCTCAATAATACAATGAATCAATAACAAGAAGTGGACAGCTATGTGTGTGTGTGTGTGTTTGTGTGTGCGTGTGTGTGGGAATCCGGCACAGCCGAAGTCTACAAATATACCCTGGCACGGTGCTGTAAATAAGGCATATAAGATCTTGTAACAAATTCCAAATTGAAAGACTTCAAATGAATGATTTGGTATGAATAGCTTCTACTGTGTGCCCGCCAGGATATTTGGCCTAATTATCAGATATAGTAAACAGTGATATATATATTATATTGTAATAAAAACTCACATAATACGTTTACACATTCGATACAGCGAAGATTAGTTTAGTAACAATGTTTAAAAACGCGATTGCCATCAGTTTAGTAAACGATAAACAGCTGATAAGGACACGTCCACCGCCACCATATATGCTTAGGCGGTACAAGTACATAGTAGACATTAATCTTTAATTGGTTATTAATTATTATCAATATATATTCCCCATCAATTCAAGAGAGAAACGTCCGCACATATCCCTTGATGTCAGCTCGACACATCGGACAATTGGCCACGCTGGGGGCGCACTGATTGCAAGTGGCTGCAAAGAATCGGTTATTAGGATTATAAACTTTTAGCTAAAAAATCGTTAATAGTAAAGATAGCTACCCAGGTGTCCGCAGGGCAGGAACACAACACCGACCTCCTCGTCGAGACAGACTTTGCAAAGACGCGCATCCTTTAGCAGTCGATTCTCCTCCTCCAGCGACAGATTGCCATTGGGATTGGTGTTGCTGACCAGTGCAGGTGGCACTAAAGACAGAGATGATTTTGTTTTTGATGCTCCTCCTCCTCCTACTCCTGCTGCTGCTCCTGTATCATGTGTTTCTGAAATCGCTGCCGCTTTACTTGTTGTTGCCGAGCATTCTACCATGGAGGCAGCTGGAGCTGAGGGCGATGTCTGTGGCTCGGTTACTTCCAGTGCGGCCCCAGAGCCAGCATCATCGAATATGGCATGCAGCAGATCATCCAGAGTATCGAAGGCACAACCAGAGCTGGACAGCTTCCGTGCAATCGTATTTCGTACAGCGCCCACATCAATGCCAAGAGCGAGAGCTTCGCATGCTGGTGACGCTGACATGGCGCTATCAATGCTGGTTGGCAGCTCGGGAGCTGTGGCTTCCGCGGTCACTGATGTAGTCGCCTCACGCACCTGTCGCACATAGTTCGGTCCCTTTGCTAGCAGCACATATTGGCATTTGGGTGACCACTTGGCATGTTCGTGCCAGGGCTCATCTTCCTTTTGCCACGAACGTAGTCCAATATTGCAGTGAAAGCAACGCACCTGATCATCAATCTTTTGGTAATACAGTCCAGCTTGAGCCAAGGGCTCTGCTGGCTGTATATTTGGGATTGGCCAATCGCTAAATGTGCGTAATCGTGTTTCAAGGCAAGAATATTTGGGACGTTGCGGCAAAGTGTTTGGCTGTATGCCCAGCTCCTCCATGGTCTTGCCCGTAATCTCAATCAGTGGACCCATCTGGACGCGCGGGCAGTTGGGAAAGAAGCGACGATGCTCATCGAAGGCATCGTCATTCTTCTCCCATTGGGCAATGACACCCTTGCACCACACGCACTTCACATTATCCGATTGATTAAGATAGTAGAAACCCGCTTTAGCCAGCGTTTGTGGTGTTATATTTGGATTCTGCAAAGGTTGGAATAAACTTAAATGTTGTTTCACTTGATGATTAACCCAAAATACAAACAGGCCAATTCTTGAATGTTTCGAGTCGATTTGATTCAATCAACATATCTGGACGATTGCACTGGCCTGGCTGCTGCTGGTCCCTTGTACCACCACCATCCAGCACGCTGTTGCCCTCGCTGTCACGAGACTCCGCCATGGCCATTTCTTCAAGTCGGATATTTCCACAGTGATTGGGAGCCAGGACCATGGAACAAATGGGTGAGCCGCGTCGATGCCTTTCTGCTACTTGATCGCCATATTCCCAATGATCGATGCGTAGGTGACACCAGTTGCATTCGGCCTCCAGCCAGTTGCCAGTTGCGAAAAATCCATTTTTTACCAAGTCTTCAATTTGGACGGGGGCATTGGTAGGCCAACCAACAAATGTCGTATATCTTTCGCTCTCCAATTCCAGGCGGCGATCGGTCATTTTTAATATATTGGGCGTTCTTCTGGTTCAATTGTTATCTGCTTTTTATGTATGCAATGATGTAATTTTGCTCGCTTGCAGTTTAACAAGAGAACCAAAAAAACCAACGACAGCTGTAAAAAATAAACTTATTGATTGATCAACTGTGTGACCAGTCCATGTTAAGTTTACATCCCTCTTAACATTACGATTGTTTATTAACAGTCCAGTTTACTAGAGTGTTTACAACAGCACGTGGATGGCCTTAAATTTTAATAAATTGAAGCAAAATTAAAAATATGGAAATAAAATTTATTTAATCCAAGCCATATAGTAAAATTGGTTCGACACATTTAGACACATCTATCGCGCGGGCTATGACTTTTTTTTCAGCAAACTGTCTGGCAGCTTTTAAATGAAATATACGGCAATACTGCCGGCACAAAAACAGTGTTGAAAAGCGCTCTAAATAATATTTATATCAAAACATAATTTCTGTAAACAAGCATTTCAATACACTTCACAAATCTCCCTTTTACTTATAATTTAACTGACAATATACTCTTGCAGAGAATATATTAAAAGACAATTGCGCTTTTCTCTTCAACGTACTCATTTTATTGAAAGAATCACTTAGAAAGATTTACTCCTTAAAAACATGAAAACCAATTAGAGCACAACGCACGCAGTGCGTTTAACGCCAGCTGATTTTGTTGGTGTCGCTCCTTTTTACTGGAAGTAGGTCCTTGGCTTTCTGTACGAGAACAGTTTCCTGTTGCCCTTGTGGTGAACGCGTTGCACCAATGGGAACTTGATCTTGGAATCGTGGAACTGCTTGACATGGACACGGCGCGTCTTGGCAGCAGCGATCGACTCCACCTTGATGATTTGGATGGAGTGAGCACGGGCACGATGACGAGCACCCATGTCGCGGTAGCACTGTGTGACGGCACCACCGACAGTCAGATCGCGGTACTCGCGGTACATGTTGTGTGTGCCCGAACGAGAATCGTAACGCAGCCAGATGCCAAAGTTCTTGATCTTGATTGGCGACGTCTCGTACACCTGCTTCAGGGAGACAATCTCACCGGTTGTCTTCTTGAACTTCTTCAGCTGGCGCAAGAAGTACCAGAAACGGGATTTGGCGACAATGTTGTCGGGAGCGAAGATGCGCATCTTGTACAGAGGCGTCTGTGGCTCCTTTTCGCTTGGCAGCTTGCGGCCAACGACTTCGTATTCCTTCAACTGCAAATTAACAAGAATTTTAATTAATACGTGCGACTTCATTCATGTTTTTGTCAACAAATGCGCTGAAGCAGGCGGAGCACAGAGCACTAACACCTATACATCCACACACACGAGAGCATGCACAAACGCGGTTGTTGTTGTTTTTATAGGTTATGTATACAAGTTGAATTAATACTTTTAATAATTTTGTAATGGCTAAGTTACATCTGTAACTGTTAGTTACATTTCAAGCATGTTCATTGACTACTGAAAGTTAGAGCTGCGAGGCACTTCAGCTGAAGGCAAGTGTGACGGCCGCGTTGCTTGCTCTACAGCTGACAAGGTGCATTTTTCTCATTTTCGCACAGAATTAGTAAAATATCACAAGGGTTTTTGTATGCGCTAGGTGCATGCTATGTTTAACTGCTTGCTTTTCACACATTTGACACAATTAACACAATTTTTCTATTATTTTTTGTAAATACTAACCAATCCCTTGGCTCTCATGATGACGGCTCACGCGAAAAAGGAAACGGAAAGAGCTGTCAACTTGCGATTTCCACTGAACTCGAAAATCGAACGCAGCGTTGCTTATGGACGCTGCTTTGAAGTGTTGCTTTTGGACAGTCACCACTGCATGCTGCTGTCATGTTATCGACGCATTTGCCATCACTAGGCTTCTGCGCGTGTTCAATGGCTGCGAACGTCGATAAAATTGCTAAAAATTTGATATTCTCGAATTAAAGCAACAAAAAAAGTAAATACACAAGCCATAGGCAATATTAAAAGTGTGTGCTGCAAATTGCAAATGGCGCTTGCCTTCAATTCAAATAAAAAGTGAGCTCAAAACATAAGCATACAATTAAAGTGAGCTAAGAAAAAAATGCAAAAGGCGATGCGAGACATGCAAAAAAAATTTCCTATATTCACAATTCAAGCCGAGCAAATAAATTGGTGTACGCTTAATAAATACGCATCGTTGTGAAATTCAATCGCGTGTTTTTTTAACCTATTACGCATCCGAATGCGCAAAAATATAAATTAAAACAAAAATTGTATAAGCGCTGCGACGACTGTCCGTCAACGACGTCTGGCCTATCCACACACAGAAGGTAGACGAGAAGAGCGCAGGGCAAGGGGTGTTGTTCTTGTTCAGAAAAAACGCGCGGCCGCCGCTCCGCTGGGCGCTCCATTGCCGTGTCTCGCTCAGTTGTGCAGCGAGCGTCCGTGCCGTCGGTTGTGGTGACTCCTCTCTCACTATATTTGTTGTGTTTCGCGCGTAAATATTGCTGCGTGTCCGCCCCGGCAGCTGCTTAGGTGAGCAGGTAAGAGAGACGCGTGCATAAATACTCAAAAAAAAAAAACATTCCACCCGTTGCAATTGTGCACAAAAGTTTACAATTTCCAAGAAATTTAGTTTTGCTTATTATATGATCTAGTAAATTGGTTATTTATTTTTAGCTAAAAGTTTTGCTTATTTATTTCTGCTTCTCTTCTACCTCCGCACCACATTTTTCGTAATTTATTTTGGTATTTCAATTATCGCTGTCTACTTTATGTGCGCTGTTCGTTCGGCTCCAGGGCTGGCAAATAGTGTACAAAACGTATTCTACGACAGATGATATTGTGTTTTTGTTCTTTTGCTTTGTTGTTGTTTCCTGTTTTCCGTTTTCTGTTTTTATCGCTTATCAAAGAAAAAACCTAAATTTATAGTGGCATTAAATGCATTCGCTTCTTTATATTTCATTGCAGTAGTGGGTACGCAAAGAAGAAGCGCAAACCAATAAACGGTAAACATAACGTCGTTGTACGGCATGCAAAGGTAAATAAAATAATCGATTTATTTTGTTATCGATTGACGTTAATGATGTTTATTGTTTTTGTTTGTTACTGTCATGGCAGCGCATAAATGCGAAAAGATGATGGAAACATTGGAACAGCAACAAACGAAGAGTACGCCTAACATTGAGCCCGATGCGGGCGACACGGAAACGACGCCGGCAGCTAGCGAAGACGATGACTTCGAGGATAATAACGATGCGTTCCAGCTGGAAAAGAAGGAGAAAAGAAAAACTTCCCTACAGCTGGAAGAGATGAAAACAACTAAATCAACTGAAGATGCTGATGTTAAAAACGACGTGAACCTAACAATGGAGAATGGACGTTTCAAAGAAGAAACATCAGAACCACAAGAATTATTAGAAATATACTCGGCGAACAGTGTAGATGAGACAGTTAACTGTTTAAAGAATGAGTTTAAAGATGATAAGGAAATTCTTGCAGAGGAAGCTGAAGATCCTGATGAGAAACCGTCCGTATCACATGTGCCAGTCATAGCCGATAATGAAGTCAAGTCTTTAACTGACATCAAATCCGAAGAGGAGAGTTCTTTACATGCCAACAATTGTAATAGTGATGAATCGCCCTCACTTGACATCAAAATTGTTGAAGATTATGAATCAGGCGATGAAGAAACAAACGATGATACGGCAATTTGTTCACCTGAAATTAAAATCAGTGACGAAACATGCTCACAGGATGAGGAAATGACCGAGAAATACATTAAACTGGAAGCCACAGACTCATCACTTAATTGCAAGAGTGACAAGGAGTCAATCCAATCACCTGTGTTTTCAAGCAATGAGACGAACACTCAAGAGGAGAGCAAGATTGGTGATGAAATTTCATCGACTGTGCTCGTACACGATTCACAGGATGAGGAGATTTCCTCGCCTTTCGTTAGCATAGTGGATACAAAATCTTTTTCACCTGCGAATACACAAGAAGGGGACCCATCACTTAATTGCAAGAGTGACAAGGAGTCAGTCCAATCACCTGTGTTTTCAAGCAATGAGACGAACACTCCAGAGGAGAGCAAGATTGCTGATGACATTTCATCGACTGTGCTCGTACACGATTCACAGGATGAGGAGATTTCCTCGCCTTTCGTTAGTATCGTGGATACAAAATCTTTTTCAATTGCGAGTACACAAGAAGTGGACCAATCACTCAATTGCAAGAGTGACAAGGAGTCAACCCAATCACCTGTGTTTTCAAGCAATGAGACGAACACTCCAGAGGAGAGAAAGATTGCTGATGACATTTCATCGACTGTGCTCGTACACGATTCACAGGATGAGGAGATTTCCTCGCCTTTCGTTAGTGTAGTGGATACAAAATCTATTTCATCTGCGAATACACAAGAAGGGGACTCAAGCTCGCTGACTGAGTTAACGATTGCTGAAGAAACTAAAGATGATGTAAAGAGTTTAATGGATGATGATGAAACGGGGAACGCTGTAGAACCATCGTCTATACATAAAACTAATGAAACTGAATGTTCTTCACCAACAACCGCTACAAGAGAATATTTGGAAACAACGCCTATCGCTGGGGCCGCAACAGCCAGCTCCAGCCCAGCCAATTCTCCACTCTATGAGATCAATGATCTATCACCTGCGAGTATACCAGTTGACGAGGAATCCATTAAGGACTTCAATATGTATACGAAAATCGAAAATGTCGAAGCCCAAGTCAGCATGGATGTCATTAAGATTGAGTCTGATTCAGATGTGGAAGAAGTTCATGTGGCAAAGGATGCAAATTTAGTGGACATTAAAGATGATTGGCCAACGGAGACCTCAGTTAAAATGAAAATAAATGGAGCACATACAGCGGCTGTGCTGCAAACACAGGGTAAGGTGGACATGGAAGTGGATGATGAGGAAGATGAAGCATTGCAACTGTCTGTGATAGAAAACAACGCTGACCAGGATGTAAAACAGGAGCAGAACAGCTGTAGAATAAGCAGTCGAAGTAGTTCGGTTAGTTCAACCTCACAGCAACTGGTCATAGATCATCCGGAGAGCGAACAAGGAGCCAGGCAACAACCACAGCAGCAACAGCAGCCGCAACAGCAACTGTTGGAACAGCAAAAGCTGCAGCCGGAACCGGAGCCAGAAGAGGAGGTTCAGCAGTTGCAAGCAACAAAGCGCAGGCGCAGCGGAAGCAGCAACAATGAAACTCAGTGCAACAAGCAGCCACGTGGTGAGGAGCCATCAACATCATCATCACTCCTAATGCAACGTTTGCAGGCACCAGCAACAAATTGTCATGAATTGGGAAAACTTCTCAGCTGCTACAAGTGCAATGCGAATAGCTTTGATAACTTTCAACAGTTAAATGCTCATTATGCGCACTGCGGACAACCCAGGGGAGATGTTGCACCCACGACATCAGTTGAAGCCGTTGTTGATAGCACCAATAACTCGCCTGGCGAAGCCACACCAACTTCTACTTCAATTTCAGTGCCACCTCCCAGTGCGGTTGCTCTACCAAGCCTGAAAAAGGAGCGATTCTTTCGTTGTGCTCGCTGCTGCACTGTGCATCAGTGTTGGAACTTTTTCCTGCATATGAGGGAGGTGCATCAACGTTACATTTGTTTATATTGCTCGTATGTGTTTGCCAGCGTTGAGAAGCTATCGCTGCATCTAGAGAACAAGCATGATATGGATCAGCTTCATTTCAATACACTTGAGACTTGGCAAGCGCTGCAAACCCAAGAGGATCGTGCGCGTTATCTGGTGTGCTGCAACTGTCAGGCAACTTTTCAGCGTGGCACACAATTCGAGGATCACGACTGTGCGGAGTTAATGCAGCCGTGTGCTTTGTGCGGTCTGAAGGCTGGTCATGCCAATGGTTGTCGCAATGGCAGCAGTCCCAGCAATCGCAAAAAGATTACGGTGCGACGCAAACGTAGAGTTGTCAAAAGCAAGCAGCTGCCGGCGCAGCATGAGGTCAAGGCAAATGAGTTGGAGGAGCTGACAAATTGCTTGGGAGCAGATGTGGTGCCAGGACAGGAGTTGGCACAGTCATCGACAGCAGTGCTTGACAACAACAGTATGTTCACTGAATACCTTTGCGTGTTATCATAACTAATAAATAATTTTTTACTTGTAGTTCCAGCGTCTAGTGAAGAGGATACATTACCCAAGCTGGTGGTGCCAAAAATAATGTTGCGTGTGCCTAAAGAGTTTCAAAAATCTGTGGACGCGGAGCTCAGCAGCACTGACACCGAGGAGGACGAAAACGAGGAGACGCCATCGACAGCAGCTGAGTGCAGCAGTCCAGCGCCGCTCCTGACAGTGGATGCAGTGCATCAACAACAACAACAACTGATGATACCTGCCTCAAATCAATCAGAAGACACAGAAACTGCAACTGAAACGGCATCGACGTTCCTCGAAGCAACCACAACGCCAGCGAATGTATTAGGTGATCTGGACGACGATGATTCCTCAACAGATAAGCTGACACTAATGGTAGCTGAGCTTGAGCGCACAAAGCGACACATAGAGCGCACCAAGGCGCACATAATGGCAAAACAGGAACAGCAATTGCAGCAGTTGCAACAAGACCAGCAGCAGGAAGAGTTACAGCTGCAACAGGAGCAGCAGCAACGTCGCTGGTCACCAACACCACCCGCATCACCGCACAACAATCACTTCAACGCCGAGGAGAAGCAAGTGCCAAAGGAGCAGAGTGAACCGGAAACGGAAACATTGGCAGAATCAGAGATCGTAAAGCGTCGTGATTCATTGGGCAGTGAGTGCATGGACATTGATGATAGTCTAATGGTGGAACAACAGCAACAGGATCCACAAACAGTGCCACCAGAGCCAGTTGAGCCAGAGCCGGAGCCAGTTGAATCCTTGTTACCAGTGCCACCTCCACCGCCTGCGGATGGCATCGAAGTGGCTGATGAGGAAACACATACAGTGGACTTGCAGCTGGATCGACCTTTGGACAAATTCGAAATGGTTGATTTTGTGCGTCTCTGCCTAATGGCTGTCTATCCATTCTGTCTGTATTGCAATCATGCCCGTCGCATTGCCGTGAGTGGAAAACAGTTGGTGTTGCATTTGATTCGACAACATCGCTTTACTGCCACCGTGGACAGCATCACAGCCGAGGAGCTGCATGCGGAGACAATTGTAAGCAGATTAAAGAGCTATCTGCCTGCCATGGAGGATGGACATTATCTGAACTCTGCCAGCTGCTGTAGCTTGGAGAATGGCCGCTTTGCTATGCCGTTTAATGAGCGGATCTATGAGTGCTTCCAGTGTCGCTATGTGACGGCAACCCACAAGGAACTGTACACGCACAATCGGCGCTTGCACACCAAAGCGGCCATCACTTGTTCCATGTGTCGCATCAACTTTTACAGTTATAGTGAGCTGCTGTGCCACATCTGTCCGGGTGTGACCACATCCAATATTTATGATGTACAATTCCGTTGCTGTTTGTGCGAGGCAAGTGAGACGACAATGGTACCAATATTGCCATCGGCATTCCGACTAATGGTGCATCTCCGAAAGCAACATCAGACCTGTGATATCTGCCTTGAGGATTGTCACACTCAAGCCAAACTTTCTTCGCATGTGTGGAAGCACAAGTTGTTGCATCTATGCTATCGCTGTGGCATCGCCTATCGGAACAAACAGGATATTTCGAAGCATTTGTTTTGGAAACACGGCACAGAAAGCGCCGGCTGTAAACGTTGTCTCCAGAAACGCTGGCGTCATGTCTATCACTTTTGTATTCCAGCCACACAATTTACATGCGAGCATTGCCAGTTTACGTTCAGCAAAGCCATCTATCTGGAGGTCCACAAGCGTCAGCATATCGGTGATTTTCGTTATGCTTGCAACGAGGATCAATGCGAGGAGAAGTTCGTATCTCGCAAGCTACTGTTGAAGCATGCCACTCAGCATGAGATTAAGGAATCACCTGCCAATAGCCTGGACGCCATGGATGACACGCAATCGCCGTTGGATGAGGAGCAGCGCCGTTCAAGATCTGCATCAGCGCAGCCAGAAAATACAGATCAAGATAAACTAGAGGGTGAACAGGGAGAATCCATCAAGCCAGAGCCAGAGGATCAGGATGATGCGGGCGTGGCGAAACAACAGACAGTTAAGGATAAATCGCCACAGCCAAAGGAAGAGCAGCCACAACAGCAGGCTCCTCGCAGGCGACGCAAGAAAGCTAAGCGCAACAAGGCATCGTTGGAGGATCTAAATCTGATAGCTCCCAATTTATCTGAATCGGATAGCAGCGATGACAGTGATTCCGATGCAGCAGCTGCACATCCACTGGATGCAAAAGTACAGGGAACATTGCCAATGCGCGCCTCTGTGGATGATTTGGATATGCCCAGAGTAATGCTATCGCCAGCGTCCGAGAGCGACCTCGACGAGCAAGTGGACAAGGATAAGGAATTGCTGAAACCCAAATCTGATGCCGAGTCGGAATCAAAGCAAGAGGAGGACGTACTGATGAAAGGGGCAAAAACGGAAGCTGACGCTGATGAAGATGATGAACAGAAACAACCCAAAGTGGAGGTTAGCTCAGAATCAACTGAAGAAGTGGCAGACATATGGAAGAATTTGTTGCAAAATCAGCCGACGGCAGTGGGTAAAACAGAGCAGGCAGAAATTGTGGAAACGGTGCCCAGTGAGGAGCAACTGCGTCCCAGTAAAATGCATGTGATTTGCTCCGATCATGACTATTGTAAAATGCGAAGAACACCGCCGCCAACGCCTGCTCCTTCACCCAAGAAGCTGGCGCGCTCCACGCCCAACAAGTCGAAGCGTGACAATGACTCTAGTGATAGCGATAGCTCCAGCAGTTCCAGTTCCAGTTCAGATTCAGGCAGTTCGACCTGTTCTTGTGGCTCCAATTGTAGCTGCAGCTCCAGTGGCAGCAGCTCCAGCGATGATGACTCTGACAATGAATCAAGCTGCTCCGGGAATGCCAAAAAAACGCTCAAGAAAACCACTGAATCACCCGAATCCAAACACATAGCCGAGGAGGACGTGAATGTGACCAGTGTGAACGAGGAGGAGCCACGTCCAGAGACGCCAACATCCAAAGCACCGCTCTACAATGAGTCAGATTTTGACACCGCCGTCTCGGACACAGATGAGGAATTCTATGATGCGCATCCACAAAAGATGGCCAGCGAATTGTTAGCCCAGAAACGTTTGGCATTGCTCTCCACGCATGCCCACGGGCCCGGTGAAAGCAGCAACTATGACATTGTTGAGAATAGTCGTCCATCGACCCCTTCGCTCCCAGAGGAGGCCGCTGCCTATGCTGAAAAACGTGAGCGTGTTAGTAAAAACAAAAAGCGAAAACGTGAGCGCAAGTCCACCTGCAAATCTGCGAGTCAAGGCAAATTGCTACAATCAACACCGACAATGCAACAAGCAGCAATGCCACAAATGGTCCAACATGTGGATCCATCACAGCAATTGATGCCAACCCATCTCTCGAGCCATCTGCTTAATGCGTATAACGATGCAACGGCTGCTTCCCCTGCAACATTCCAGCAGCTATTGCCGGAAGCTGGAGGACACACTACGACGCCACTTACACATCGGACTGGCGTTTGGCAGCCCAGGATGAGTGAGGGCAGCAGCTGCTCGGATGCCGATGGTCAGTTGAAGCGCTCGAAGCGCACAAGGCGTCCAAATAAATTTTATGGCTATACCAGCGATGATGAGAATATGAGCAGTGTTCTAGCACCACCGTTGCAGGTGGGAATGCAGTTAATTAAGCCCCAACCACCGCCACAGCTAACCTGGGCTAAGGAAGATTTACCGACACCAGCGAAACAGCCACGTAGTCGTAACAATCACAGTGAACACCATGGAAACCATCAGCACCACAATATACATAGCAATAGCAATGGCAGCACGCGTAAGCGCAACAAACGGACTCCGTTGAGCGGAGGCTCCGGCAGTGCCAAGCGTTCGGCGAAACGTGTCAAGCTGCAGCATCCACCACTTCAGCAGAAAAAGCAGCAACACCTACAAACCCAAGCTTCAGTGGAGCAACAACAGCAGCAGCTCCACCACCAACAGCACCTGTTGCCTCCCATTCCCACTCTCAAGATTCGACCCGCTTTGTTGGCGGCTGCCAGTGCTGAAGCCAGCGAGAGTAGTGATAGCAGCACGGAAGACGATGATGATGATGATGAGAATGCTGAGATTAATGTGACCAGTTTATTGCCATTGATTAGCACTCCTGGTGCGCCATCCTTAACTCATCCACCCACAGCAGGGATGGCAGCAGCAGCTGCTCCAGCACTTTTGCCCGCAGCACCACTAGCACTACCACCACCACCGCCGCCGCCAGCAACACGAGCCTTTAATCAGCCCATACCGCCGGCTCTGTTACCTAATCCCGATTTCGCGACATTGCAATACTTTAAGGCGAACAATATACGCTATCCCATAAGGCCGCCAGCGGGTGCTCGATTGGCCCGGGAAGGAGAGTCTGTGTACTGCTATTGCCGTTGTCCCTACGACGAGGTCTCCGAGATGATTGCCTGCGATGGTGACAACTGTCTCATCGAATGGTTTCACTTTGAGTGCGTTGGCATTATGGTCGCTCCACAGGGCAAATGGTTTTGTGCCGAGTGTCGACCCAAATACTCCGAGGGTCTCTATATGGGGGTTAAGGCCAAGTGAAATCTTGAACTGTGTATATAGTTCTAGCACCTAAAATAGTAGTTTAAACTTAAAAAAAAAAAACAAAAAAAATCATAATAATTAGATATATCCATAAAAAGATAATTGTCTTTAACAAAAACAAAAAAAAAACACCCACTACAGAATGGATTACGCTTATTAAATGTTAAATATTCGATTACCTTCGAATCAACAACAAAATCTAAAAACAAAAAAAAATTAATTATATTAATTAAATGTTAAGAATATCGATAATATGGAGATATTGATGTAAATCTAGAACCAGGCTCAATGGTAAAATTATGCGATTTGGCTGCGGTATCAAATAAGCTATATTCTTAACTGAACATCTATATCATAACAACACATAAAACGAAAGAAAGAAATAATAAAAATATATAGATGTATATTTTTTTGTAAATATGTGAGAGATGCATATATATATTTATATATATCCATTTGTAAAATACTTAGTTTATGGCAAGATCTATATAAACGTTTAGACTTAACTCTAACCCAGCATCAGTAGTTATAAATTTGGTAATTAAATAACTGTAATATGACTATCCTTAGCTCTATTATATTAAACAAACAAGCAACAACAAAAAGCTAAAAAAAAAAACAAACAAGCCGCAAAATCTAATGCAAAATGAGTTGCGAGAAATAAACATTCAATAAGTGAACCAAATACAGAATTATTTTTTATTTATATACAAATTCGACTTTTTCAGAATCAACTTCTGAAAGCTTTCTCAGTTATCAAGCTATTATTTTCAGATACTTGGAACTTATACAATTCCACAAATGCTACTGAATAGTTCGTCATTCAGTTGAGTATAGATATAATTATAATTATTATTATATATATACATATTTGTATATTATTAATACGATATCTTAAGTCTTATCTCAGTATTACCCCAATAATAGGAAACAAACTAGCCCTATTCTAGCTCTTATAGCCCTGTTGTCGGTAGTGGATAGAAGTTTAACTATTCAGTTTTGGGACTGAACAAGTAAGAATAGTTATAGTCAAGCGAGCAGACTGAAAATTATCCCGTACTCAAGGAGCTGTAGGCTTTGTTTGTGTCATCTAGACCGAACTTTGTAAGGATAGTTATAACCATGATATACACATATTGTGTGAGTTTGGATGCGGTAGTTCAACTAACAGTACATGTTATTATATATATATATAAACTTGATTGGCTCTAGCTTGGCTCAAGGCGTTTATACGGACGGACTGACGGACATTTCTATATCGTTTCGGCTGTTGATGCTGATCAAGAATATATATATGTCGGATGTGCTTCATTCTGCCTGTTACACACAAAAGCGATTCTAAAAAACATAATAGACCCCTCTACTCTAAGCCGGGGTCTAAAGTCATAACGAAATCTTATATATTCTAAGAGATACACGATTTCTATTTGATATTAGCTAAAAATCGAAAATAATTAAGGTTTGCTATCGGGTATTTTGTAGTACAATATTTAAATAAAGTAGTCCCTCTAGTTCGTAGTCTAATATGCTAGAAAAGAATTCAAAAATTTCGTATTCTCGTAGGTAAATTCATATTTCATATTTCACATGTTCCGTGATTATGCTAAAGTGAATGCAAATAAAGCACGACAATATTATTAATGTTGTTGTAGTTGATGAACACGAACATTTTATGCCCGCCAGGGTCAGTGTGGGGTCATCAGGAATAGGGGAAAAGCAAGAGAAGTGCGAGCACCAGCACTACCATCATCAACCAACACCACCACCAGCCATCAAAGGTGAAAAGTCCTGCAGGTACGAGGGGAGGATTGGGTTTGTTTACCAAACAGCGCGTTGATTTAATTGCTAGTTGAGTGCAGGCGAGAGAGCGAAAAGTAACGAGTAGCAATAACGAGTAGCGAAGCAACAACCACGACAAAGGAAACAAGCAACAAGGCTACAGTCGAGTGGGCATGACTTTAGTAGGACCTGTACATAATTTGTATGAGTACTGTTCAACAAAAACAAAACTTAAAACTATAGCGACATAATTATTTTCTCTTGTTTTCGTATCGATCTTGTATTAATTTGGATCAATGTTCAAAAGAGATAGCAGCTTTTAATTAAATTAAATATTAAGAGGGCTCAAGTTATTTAATTTAGAAATTTATCACTAATGTACATTTAATTTAATTTAATTTTATGAAAAATTAACTTGACAAATTTCCAACTAGTTGATTTATATACTAAGATTTGATAACTTTTTAAATTATTTTAACATTGGTATATTAAAAATTTGCCATTTAACACTCGATGAAACACACACATGATATATTCTTGATTTGACTTCAGTAGAAACAATTTGGAACACCCTTTAAGCATTGATGAGTACAGGGTTCGATTACAGGTAACGGTAATGTGGATAATGGGCAGTGGGCAGTCACTTCGTCGTAGTGTGCGTGAGTGTTAAAATTACCATAAATCTGACTGGACTATTCGGATATGGGTGTAGGTAAATGTATAAAAAAGTCGCCCTGGTGAACTTGAAGAGCTCAGTTCGTGTTGAGTTGACGAGGAGCACGGTCGATGGTCGATGGTCAACAGTTGATGGCCAATGTTTGATGGTCGATCCCAACGGATATTTTTGAATTTTTGAATCCCATTGGATTGCGTGTGGCGTTTTGTGTGTGTGCGTGTGTGTTTCGCGATTGTGTGTACCACTGTGCAGGTCATGTGGCCGCAACATTGGCACTTTAATTTGAATTGTGAACAACATATTTTACGAGTTTTGTTAGCCCCTAACGTTAGCCAAGTTGCTAGTTTAGTTCCGATTAACAACAATGGTGCGTCGCGCCTCGAGCGTGCCGCATCTGAACAATAGCGGTGCCAGCAGCGCCGACAGCAACACAGCTCGCGGTGGTGCTGCGGCAGGTGGGCGTGGCAGGCGCACTACTCACGCCGGTAAAGTGGTCACAACACCGACGCAACAGCGTCAAAGCTCCGGCAGCAGCAGCAACGGCAACAGCAGCAGGCGGGTTCCCCGCTCCCGTAGCCTGACCAACGGCATGCGGCGTCTTAGCCCCCAAAAGGGCAACAGCGGGAATAGCGGATCTGGCGGTACGGGCGGCAGTTCACGCAATACTCCCTACTTTCTACGTTCGCGTGAAAACGAGTAAGTCCAACGGCTTGGGCCATAAGGACACACATGTCCAAGTATATACATACCATTACATGCAGACATACTCTTGTCTGTGATGCTTCCCACCGTAATCAATAAGTTCGATAACTTTTCTCACCTACTCACGTACACAGAACGTCTGACTACAGTAGAAATCCGTAAAGTAATCAGGAATTAGTTCAACAAATGGAGCTTTTAGCTTTCGATCAGCAACTTCCGAACAAACCTGACCCTTTTGGAACTTTTGGCCCTTTAAACAAATAAATTTTCATAAAATATGTAAATAAATTTTTTTTTCATACATTCATTAAAAATTATTATATAAGACACTTAAAAATATATTTAAAACTAATGTGGTATTACTGACTAAATTAATTAGACCCCGTATTCTATAAAAGAGTATAGGGTTTGCGAGTCACAAATTGCGACCTCATAAAGTATACCCGTATGTAGTCTTGATCAGTATCAATAGCTGTGACAATATAGCAATGTCACTCTGTCTCTCTGTTCGCATGAACACCAGGATATTTTAAACTACAGGAACTAGAGACACCAAATTTGGAATGAAAGTCAGTCGCTATGTCAGATCAAATTCATTTCACATTGTTGCTACGCCCCTTACCGTCCCCGCAAATTGTACAAAACTTAGTTCACCCCTACAAAAACTACGTTTATGTCATAACTTAAAACTTTTAGAGCTATCAAGACCAAATTTATATATTATGTTTATAACTATACTCAACAAATCGGACAACATTAGACGATAGCTCCCATAGAACAAATCGGTCGAAAAATAGGACATTTGAGACATTTAATTCCAATGTAGGAAAATAGACTTAAATTAATTTATTTCAAGGAAGAATCTGTAGACTATTTAAGGCATTTTTGTAGTGAGATATATAATTATTCTATACTACATTGTTTCTACTTACTTACTCAACTTATTTGATCCCTGAGTACATTTTAATTTTGTGTTTTGAACTAAGTCATTTCATGGGAGAGCCAGAATTTTAACTTATTTATTTAACTCCAAAAAAAAACACTGTTTAAAATATATATAATATATAAGATTTGTTTAAATGAATTTCCACATATAACATGCTTGACTGTACCACACTTTGAATGGTACAACTTAGAAATAGTATCAAAAGAATTACTCCATATGAAATATTCATAAATTCCACAAGCAATTTAGAAGTATTTCTATTATAGAATGTAAGTAGCTGGGTTATTAATTTGCATCAATCTATTTGCCTTGCTATTCAGAGTAATAAAACTAGATAATGACATTGTGATGGGGGTGGGTGTTGATTGTGGTAAGGGTAGGGTACTAGTCACCCCCGACTGGGTGCCATTAAAAAAATAGATAGATACTGAAGGCAAAGGCACACGCCGAAGCGTAATGACCGCGCACAATATGACCGAAAGACGGGCAATCAAACAGACGGACAGACAGGTGGCTATTTGAATTTCTTTCAATCGGTCATGTTTTATATTTAAACAATTAGTGGAGTTCTCTAGGGTTTGACGTTTGAGGTTTGGGCTTCAGCGAGCACGACATAAATCGATTTTGCAATTAAAGCTTATAGAAGCCTATATACTCGTAGTACTCCAGTGGTTCGACCTGACCCGCATCGAGAGCGAAAGTGGCATATTTATGTTTGGTTTATTTGTATATTCAGTTGGTGTTTTTCTTATTTCTTTTATTTTTTTTATTGTTGGGATAGTGCTAGTGACTGGCAATCTAAGGTTAAGAACCTGTCCCATCCCATTTCAATTCAGTTTGCATCGATTTATACCAAATAGGTAATGGCAAATAGGGTCATTTATAATTTTAATATTTTCTGTTTCTGTTTTTTGTCACCTCATGTTTTCCGATTAGATGATTGTCTACTTTCATAGCTATTGAGAACTTCCTTAGTGCTGCTACTTTAGCTAATTAACAGCTAGATTCAGTAAGGTTATAATTTTTAAGCAAAACATTATTTTAAAGAGCTGAAAGCTGTTTTCAGAATAAGAAGTTAGTATCATAAAAATATGGTACAAACTTATGTTGTTTCTGAAATAAAATATGTTAAAAAGGCAATGGGCACGAACTAATGGAAAGTCCTTATAAAAATTATTTACTCTGAAGCAATTGGACTACTGAAAGATTTAAGTAGCCATAAAAAGGCTTCATGACAAATTAAGTTAGTATTTTTCAACATTTTAAATATTTTTTAATTTCACAGAGTATCCCATATTATTTACCATTTATTTATGTTTTTATTTATTTAAGTAACCGATTTTCGGTCGTGTTAAGTCGAGAATTTGCTGTACTGAGAATACATTTTGCAGGGCCTACTTTAAAATGCCAAACACTCAATTACCTGTTGGAATATCTTTTGTAACTTTTAGCAAATTTAGTTTATATAGATATTCCTCTACTTTTTACTATTGTCTACTTAAATGTCTTGTCAGCCGTTTTTTGTCTGTCACACGTGATTAATAAATAATTTATTTCGAATTTTCGTCAAAGGACATTGACACAGAATTTAACTATAGTAGAATTGTTGTACTGTATGTGTTGTAAAGTATTTGCCCAATTGAGATTCGGATTTCAAGGTAAATAAATATGTGTTTATTCTGTTTGCACAACAAATAAAATATAACGACAGCAATTTGTGCCAACAAGTCAGAGCCACAACAACAGGCACAACTCTTCCTTTTATTTCCCGGGTTTTCCATACACTGCCCAAAAAATTGTACGCTTCTCAGAGCCAAGATCATACAATTCTTAGAAATAATGTTCTAACTAAGAAGATAAGCCACTGAAAAATGTTTGTCATATCCTAGTTCAGTTTCAGAAAGGTAAATTTCACAATATGTACTTTTTGTGGAATTTCCTACTGGCTTTTAAATAAAATAAATATTAAATAGTCTATGCAGATATGACTCAAATAAATATGTTTTAGCTTTAGAATAATTTTTCTATAATTTTTTTTTTTTAACTCAGACATTACAATGGCAGTGTATTTTATATGCTATATCCTTTGGTGGAATGCCTGGTATTAACCATCTCGTGCAATGCAAAAGTTTAGGCAATGAAATGTCAATTTTGATTATCTTTGAAAAAGTCCATGACGGGTTGTTTTATATGTAATTATGACCCAATCTCGTGTTGTGGTTGCTCAAAAATCCATATATGCATATACACTATATACTGTGTCAGGTCATATATCTAGTATACAGATTTTTAGACCCTGTACTTAAAAAATAATGTACGTAAAAAGTGCATAACGAAGAGAAGATGGCTTCTTCGACACCGCAAATTATATAGATTCTTGATCGATATAGTACCTCGTATTATACATAGTACATCTTGCCTCACTGACTATTAGTATATGTGGAAATTAGGATGAACAAATGAATTTTTGTTAACTAACTAACCTATCTCAGGACACTCCTGCTACAGTGTTAAGATGGTGAAAATGTGGAATTCATGCAGAATATCAATCACTCAGCTATCAACGCATACATCAATCAAAATAGATTAACATGCATGTATCCTAATAATTATGACGCCTATAATTACGCCCGATTGCTGTGGGGGACATATAATTTATCTTTATATACTTGTATTGGAATTGGTGTCAATTTGCTTTCGTATTTGTAAGTAAAGACACGTGCTGATGTTTTTGAATAAACACATATTTCGAAGCTCCTAATGAGCACTAACTACACAGAAGAAAAATCATAAAAAAATTAATTTGGATACTTCTTGATTATAGTTCGGATTCAAGGACTTCAGGAGTCCAGAATTTGAATCTGAAAATAAACTTGAAATATTTGATTTAAGTAACAAGTTTTATTCAGGTCTCGAAGGTACGAATAATTAATAAAGAAAAAACTATTGTTATAATTAAATGAAGTATTCCAGAAGTATAGCCGTGATAACATTATTTGTTACTTATTCGAAGTTCCGAAATTTTTTTCGATGTACTCATACTAAATACCTCTTTCAAGTTTTCCATTCTAATTCTCAATAAGACAACATTCATTAAGCTGTTTCGGCTGAAAGCTAACTAGTATTTAGTAAAAGTTTATGAAGTACGTAAATAACCTTCGACAAATGACGAAGGTTCTAGAAAATATCGTATAATAAAATCTGGATCCAAAGTGCTTAGACTAATTACTACTAGATACTGCTACTAATAAATTGGAGCATCAAATGTTTATTATTAGCTGCTTCAGGCACTTAGTGAATTATTTTTTTCCACTTTACTATCATTTTAATCGAATTGTAGGTTAGGTACAGGAATTGTGAGGTTAAATCGAACAAAGTATGGCCAGAGTGTAACAAACAAGTTATTTATAAACGCCATTCACTAGGTCTAAGAAGGCTTAACTGCTTTACTTACAAAGCAGGCATATTAACTATTTAGCATCAATTTCCACTTGACTAGAGTTGATTGAACTTTTCCACAGTCTGTGGGTCTAAAGCCACCTCAACTCTTCCTTCTTACTAAGTTCAATATTTACCAAATGTTCATATTCGAAAGAACTTTCGTCGATTAATATATTTACACGCATGCATATACACATACTTTTAATGATTAGTGTGGAAACTTTGGTCGTTACCCATAAATTTTTAACAACCATTTTGGTCTAAATGTCAAAAGTCGATGAAAATACAGTTTCGACCTGTTCCCATACCACAATTTAATTGTTGCCCTTTTCTTAGCAGCATGAAATTCAATTGAAAGCCTAATGCTAAATACATATTTTAATAATCCCGCACTTGATTCTGAAATTCCTCGAATAAAATGTGGTTAATCTAATTTGGCCACGTCACGGAATGATTCCCAAAAACGAATTAGATTAAGCACTGCGACGCAAAAACGAATAAAACAAAGCAGAAATTTCCAAATCAAAAGCTTTTACCCTTAACCTTGGCTATTTATATACCATCCAATCAGAGGAGCGTCATCAAGTTCAAGGGAAATGGAACAAGCCGTTTTGCATTGCCACAACAAACCGAAAGTTCCCCGTGAAATCAACAAATTCTCGCTCTCTTAGTTGTGTGCGACTTGAACTTGGAGATTCCATTTAATAAACACAATTTGATTTGCAAATTCGCTTATTTTACCACAAACTACCTTTTAAGGAAAGCATGCAATTTGGGTGTATTCACAAAACTCCCTAGTTGATCTTGCCTAATTATTTATAATTTTATTAAATTATTAAACTAGTTTTTAATTTAAACACTGTCGGTATATTAAATGGCACTTATTAAATAATTATATGAAAATAAATTAACTTTCAATAAACTTCGACAAATTTTCTAATTTATTTTCATTAACTTCTTAAATTCAAGTGCTTTTTAATAATTTTATTAATTTTTACATTATATTAATTTTCGTTTTGTGTTTTATTTTTTTCTTTTACACGAAATTTAGTAGAGCGGAAAGTCTGTTAAAGTAACCCATTTTTATATTTTAAGGCCTTTACAGGAATAACCAGTAAGAAAGGCTACAGTTGAGTGTGCCGACTGTAGACTGTAATAGGCTGCGTACTTATTTAATTACGCTTTTAGCATACGTATACACAATTTTTAAAAAATTTATACTATGTGGACTATAGGATATAGTTGTTTGATCCGCACTAAGCTTGGTGAAGATAGGTATAATTAAGATATACACATAATATGTATTGCAATCGATGTCTTACATTTTATTTGTCAAAAATAAAAATCTCTTTACTAACCTAAAATACTTAATTAATTGTATTTTAAGGGAACAATAAAATATACCGCTTAACCAGTTAAACATTTGTATAATTTTTTTTAAAATCCATTATTGGGTTTCTTGATCAAGCTGTCGAAAAAGTTGTGACCCTTTTTTTTCCAAGTATCGATTAATACACAGTTAACTCGTTTATTTGTGTTAATTAGCTATTTATATGTACATAACAGAGTTAACTTTATGATTATGCAGAATTGGCAGTGCGGATACACTAGAAGTGGTGGCATCCAAGTCAACTGGCACGGGAACGGGCAGCGAGGAGCCATCGACACCCGAGGACAACATCAATGTGGTGGTGAGAGTTCGTCCTTTGAATGATAAGGAGAAACGGGACAGGCACGGATCAACGTTACAATTTCCCGGAAATGGACAAGTCATTGTAAGTCTTAAACACCAAAAGACTTCTTTGATTACATAATTATTCGCATTCTAAACTAGATCGAGGGCAACGATGTCGGCGCAAAGCGATCCCACAATCGTGACAGTGTGCGCGTCTTTACCTACAATGTAGTCTTCGAACCGGGAGCCACACAGGAAGATATACTGGACTATTCCGGAATCAAGCGCATCATTGAGATGGGCATTGAGGGCTTCAGCTGTACTGCGTTTTGCTATGGACAAACTGGCTCAGGCAAGACACATACACTGACTGGACCACCGGATTTGGTAGGACAATAGAATGCAATGAGTAAAATTGGTATTTCAATAAAATATTTTACAGTTTTTGGGCAAACCGAATCCGAAGGATCCGCGTCATGGTTTAATCTTCCGCTCGTTTTTGTACCTCTTCCAGTTGATTAAGAATCGCAAAGATGTTAACTATGTGCTCAAGGCGTCGTTTATGGAGATTTACAATGAACGAGTGAGTTTCAAGAGTTGCAGTAATCAACTTGGGGTTTTCAACCAATCACAGTTTCTTTATAAAATGAGTGCATACTTTTACCTGCTGCGTATAAGTTAAGGTTCCACTCTTATACCCTATACCCTAAAAGTATGCGCTTTGTTTTAGAGCATACTTTTAGGGCTATGGGGTATACGAGTGTAAATTTAACGTGTACTCAGCAGCTAAAAGTATGTCATTATGTTTAAGTAAAGTTTCCACTCTTATATCCTACCCCTAAAAGTATGCTCTGTATTTTATAACATACTTTTAGGGCTAGGGGTATACGAGTGCAAATTTAACTTATACGCAGTAGCTAAAAGTATGCCATTATGTTTAAGTTAAGTTTCCACTCTTATATCATACCCCTAAAAGTATGCAATTATTTTTATAAAGAAACTGTTCTAAATGAAATGGGTTCCGTCATTAGTTTAGGTCTATGGGCAAGGGGTATAAGAGTGAAAAGTTAACTTATACGCAGCAGCTAAAAGTATGCAATTATTTTAATAAAGAAACTGTTTTAAATGAAATGGGTTCCGTTATTAGTTTAGGTCTAAGCGCTATGGGTATAAGAGTGGAAAGTTAACTTATACACAGCAGCTGAAAGTATGCAATTAATTTTATAAAGAAACTGTTCTAAATTAAATTGGTTCCGTTATTAGTTTTAGGTCTAGAAATTGATGATCATTGATTTTACTTTCACTATTTTCAAACTGCATCTGCAGAATTGTAGAAAATTGTAGAAAAAGTATTTATGTTGTACGACATCTAATATTATACTCTATTGAATAAATAAGTTAAGTTCTTGGTTCAAACATAAAACTAAAATTAAATCGCTCACTGAAACCAGTCGCCTGACCCAATATTTAAATTCAATTGACCTAAATGGATTATGTATGTATGGGAGACACATATCACTTTTGATCAACGTAATGCATTCCCATTTAATTTAATGTTCGATTTAAATTTATATTGCAATAATTGAGATTGGTTTACCACTGCGACCTTAACAAATAGCTACGTTCATCGGATTAGTTGTGCATGTATTGCATTGACCTCTATCTAATGGAGGTCAGCACTCCAATCAGTCAACCTGCACTCCAGGTTACTCCTCCCCATTACCCTGATTTGATAAATTGTCGCAATGCGTAAAATTTTCATGCATTTTGCGTGGCATTTTAAATGATTTGTTTTCCTTTTACTGCCACCCGTAAGTTAATTTCACTATTGGTTTTCGAAATTGAATTGCATTTTATATGAACAGGTAATCGATTTGCTCAATCCGGGAAGCGCCCGCAAGCCGTTAGCTGTGCGATGGTCCAAGAAATCGGGAGGTTTCTTTGTGGAAAACCTGTTCACGGTGGATTGTGAGGAATTGGACGATTTGTTGGCAGTCCTCGAAGAGGGTAGGACAATCATTTATCCATTCAACCAATTACTTAAATTAATCCCTCCCCTTACAATCCTCCCGCTGCAGGCATGAGAAATCGCGCCGTGGGCTCCCATGCGATGAATGATCACTCATCGCGTTCCCATACGATTCTTACGGTACACATACTCTCCGATCAGCAAACAGATGGCGGGGTATTCCTTTCCAAGCACGGCAAGATAAATTTTGTGGACCTAGCCGGAAGTGAACTGACCAAGAAGACAATGAGCGAGGGCAAGACTCTCGAGGAGGCGAATAATATCAACAAGAGTCTTATGGTCTTGGGATACTGCATATCCTCACTGAGTGATAACAAGAAACGCTCTGGTCACATTCCCTACAGGGACAGTCAGCTGACCAAGCTGCTGGCCGACAGTCTGGCCGGGAATGGCGTCACCTTAATGATTGCCTGCGTTTCGCCCGCACATTACAATCACGCCGAGACGTTGAATACTCTGCGATATGCCTCGCGGGCAAAACGCATTCGAACCAAGCCGGTGATCATGATGGATCCCAGGGAGGCGCTAATACTCAGCTTGAAGCGCGATATTCATGCACTGCAAATGGAGAATGAGCACTTGAAGGCGGCACTCAACCTTCACCATCAAGCAGCGACGGCTGGAGAACCGGTGGGAAATCTATTGGAACTTCAGTTGGAGCGTGTCAATAGCGGTGATCCGGGAGTGCTCGTGCCCAAAGTGGACTTGGAGCGTCTGCCCGAGCTTGATGGTACCGAACTGGCCGAACTGGTTAAACTCTATATGGCTGAAAACGAATCGCTGCGGCAGGAGAACAATCATTTGTTCACGGTCCGCGAAACGATTCTTAGAGATCAGGAGATTGTGTGCAGGGAAAATGAACGATTGCTAAAAAAATTGGAGGAAGTTAACAAGTAAGTAGCAGGACCTTCGATCAAGGATACAACACTTAGGCTCATTGTTGTCTCATTTCTGACTTGTTCTAGATTGAAACCGAGCGAGGACAATGACAATGAGCCTAGTGTTGATCCAGGTCTCGAATCAAAGGCACTGACGGGGATGGGGGCGGGAAAGGGCAATTAATATATTACATACATAAGTAATACTCAGGCTGCAAACGTCATAGAAATCTTTTAGATTGGTTAAAGATCATTTAATTGTTTTTAATTTTCGATTAATTTATAAAGTTTGTAAACCTTGTATTTGAGTTAACCTTGAGTTAGTCTTAAAATGAATTTAAAATTTTAGGCCTATATAGAGATATACACATAAGTACGTCCGTTTGGTCTTCACGATGATCAGTGATTCCGTCATATAAATTTCCAGTTTTAGATCAAGGTATCGAGGTAACGAGTGATACAATAGTTCGAGCCAGGACAGTTTAGGTGGGGTTTGCAGCCTTGCTCAATACAAATCATGTTTATAAAACGAATTTAGAGTGTGACTAGTGATCTAAGTAAATAAACAAGTTTGTTTCTGTTGCATAATTATTACTAGTGTCTGTGTGCGTTCACCTTTGATACCCGCACGCCCAGCATTCTCACCAACAACAGGCAAGGAAACACCCGGCACCGAGATCTGGACAAATCCAGAGCCAGCAGAAGTTCTCCCCTTGGACCAGCGGATGTCGGAGAACGCGGATAAGCGTACGCACACGGCTCAGAAGCGAATTGACCAACAACGGATTGCCAAGAACATATTGCTTATGGCCAATGCTTTCAGGAAACCGAATGGTCAGCAGCAAGAGGATCTGGAACTAAATAAGGATCAGAAGCAGGCAATCAATAATAATAATCCTGACTTGATGCCAGAGTAGGAAGCGGGTACGTAAATAAATCTAATTGCTTTGCTAATTTCAATTTTTTTACAGTATGCTCACGTAATGATTCTATTAACGCGTACCTACACAAATAAATATATACATATATTTTTGAAACAATTAAATTATTATGTTAAACGTAACTGAAATAAAGTAAAACTGTTAAAAATTCAAATGTATTTCTCTTTGTCGTAAGTTGGCAGCACCTGCACAGCTGATTATAACTTATCGATATTATGACCGATAACATATTTAGAATAAAACGATATTGATTTTTCTCCGACTCGAGAGCTCGAGAGCTTGTGCCTAAAATAAGCTTTAAAAGGTAAAATTGTACATTAACCAAGTAAATTCTGAATTCATTCAGTAAAATCAATTATACTGCAGCTTCACGTTATTCGCCAGCTGCAAACTTGTTGACATTCACCATAGGTCTTGCCGAGACTGCCGTTTTGGACATCATGGCTGCTAATTTACAACAGCAGCGCACAATCAATGAACAACTGCGCCGCGAGGTGGGGATACAGCGCATACAAGTCTCAGAGGCTTCAAATGCAATGATGAAGTATATGATTGATAACGAATCAGACGATTGCCTGCTAAGTGGATTTACTAGTCAAAAAGTAAATCCATTTCGCGAGAAGAATTCCTGCAGCATTTTATAAGCTCAATTTTGAATAGGTACACAAGTTCCTATCAGTATTCATCATACAAAATATGTAGACATAATTATTGTTTACGTTTTCTCGGAGAACTCAAATAGACTAGAACAAATAATCTAATATTATTTCATGCATGTGTGTATAACCTTTGATGTTTCTTGTAAATCGTATGCTGACCTCAATTATGTCTATAAACTGAACATATACATACATACATTCATGTTGTAGACAAATATTTATAAATGTGTGAAAAAAACATGAAAACTAAAACCATAAACCGTCTAAACATACATATATGTATACACATACCATGTATTTTGCTAATCCTATAGCTCTTTTTTGGAGAACGGCATTAATCTACTAGCAATTTTCAGTGAATGTATGATCCTAACTATAATATATATGTATGTTTCCTATTGAGATATTTATATATAATAAACTCTACTAAATGTATAAACGCCTGAATTTATGTACTTTTAATTTCGACATATCAATTATCAACTATACAAATCGTCAATAAATGGAATAACTAAAATGATCAATTTTATTGATAGCAATTTTTTGATTGAAAATAAAAGAGCAATTTTTAAAACAGCTATATTCCGTCAAAAGTAAAAAACGTAAGCAGTTTGCCGCCACACAAAGTTTTAAATATTTTGGTATTAAATCGAAATGGGTTTACGGTCACACTTGATTGTAGTTCTCTGAACTGTAAACGTGTACTAAAATTGAATAAAAAGCAGGCTTAATGACAAAATAAATTATAACAACGGCAACCATTCTTAATTTGCACACAAAACATCAGAATTATAAAGCACTTTATATTTAGTTCTTTGCTTACACATATGAGAAGACCGCTGTGAAATTTATTGAATGATATATTTATTCATATATATTTATTCATAATATTAAGAGTTCACAAATTAAATCAATAAACTTTTCACAAACAAGTGGTTTAGCCACCAGTAGATTACATCGTTTAAAATTCAAAATTATTGTGGTTAGAGGTGGAAATAAATCGAAGATCATGACATTTCAAAAATCAAAAAGAAAAAAAAAGAAAATATCAAATTTAAATCGCATTTTTAGTAAATAGAATAAAAAGATATAAAACTCCCTTAAGAAAGTAAACGTTCTCTGGAAATGGAATGCGTTCAAATTGTACTAGAAATTGAAACTTTTTGCTTTTCAAATACCACTTGAAATTATTTTTCATCAAGCACAGCATTCAAATAGTTTAAATTCCATGAAACTACAACAAATCCATTGATTTTGATCGATTAATAGTGTTTGTATCGATGTATCGTGACTATAAGAAAACATCGATTCAAGTTCCAGCTCTACCATAGTAACGGCAACTGAAGAAAGCGTAAACAAATGGTGAAAAAACTTTGTAGACTGCGGAATGCAGAATGTGTGCTATAACTTAGCGTAGAGCAAACATTAGATTATAGTAAAGTGCCTTAAAATGTCATTTGAGAAGATATTGTACAAATACGATGAACCACACGGCATCGGCGATGTTTATTTCATTTGGCAGAAGAGCGCGGGAGCTTTGCTGGCAACAACTGGAACCGATGGCTCTGTGGCATTGTACAATCGCCAAGGACAGCTGGTGCAACGCATCATATTAGCTGGGTACTGGTAATTTATTATGCCTTAATTCGCATGATTTAACAAGCATTTCTTATTATAGACTTTGCTCGGGCTTTGCCTGGGATTGCGAAGGAGAGCTATTGGGCATTATTACCAGCAGTTCACCCAACATTACACTTTGGGATTATGGCACACAGCAGAAAATAACGGTAGAGTCGGGACTGCGAGACCCACTCACCTGCATACTGTGGTCCAAGCAGCATCAACTGCTCGCCGTCGGCACTGGACGTGGTAATGTCGCCATCTACAATCATAAGAATGGAAAGCGCACTCCGGTGCTGGGCAAGCACAGTAAGCGGATTACGTGTGGAGCGTGGTCGGCGCAGAATCTGCTGGCACTGGGCTCCGACGACAAGAGTTTCTCGCTGAGCAGCGAGGATGGTGACACCGTGCGAATTGTTCAGCTCCGGGATGTGCCCACGGACATGTACTTTGCCGAGATGGCTAATGATGAACGTATTGCGGGCGATAATGCCATCAGCATGATTATCGGCAAACGAACACTATTTCTGTACTACCTGCCAGAGCCGGAGAATCCAACTGAGCTGGGCTTTCAGAGTCGTTATGGATCATTGTTGCAGCATAAATGGTTTGGCGATGGTTACATCTTGCTGGGATTCTCTAATGGCCACGTGGTGGCTATTTCAACACATCCCAAAGATGTAGGCCAGGAGCTGTGGCAAGTGAAGAATCACAAGGATACGCTTAGTGGCTTAGCTTACTGTCCAACGCTGGATATTGTGGCTTCATGTGGTGACGATAAGTCTGTATACTTCCTAACAGCGAGAACCTCCCCCACTAACTAACACCATTTCAGCATTAAGATCCACTCGATCACCAATTTGCAGGAGACGGAGCGCATCATAACGGTGCCCGACCATGCAAGTGTGCAAATGATAGATTGGTCACCGGATGGACAGCTGCTGGCAGTAACCACGAACGGTGGAACCGTCTACACCTATGTTACCAAACTGCCGCATATGTTCGCCGTCTCCGCCCCACGGCTGGTCATGTTGAGCAGCCTGGCCGAAGTCTCCATCTATGTATATGCGCCGGACAAGTCAAAGGTTCTACCATTTCGGCTGCCTCTAGAAACGGAACCCACATTTCTGGCCATTGGACCATACAATTTGGCTGCGGGTCTGGACAAGCACGTCTGGTTCTATGACCTGGGCAAAAGTTTGGGTGATGAGCCAAGACCGCTAAGCGAACGAGATTTGCCACAGGACATAGCAGCAATGAAACTAAATGCGGATTACTGTGCTGCACTGTGTCCACCACAGCTGATACTGCAAGCCATTGCCGCAGACAATCCCAACTGCAAGGACAAACTACAGGCGTGCTTTCCCAGCGCTTTGCCCACAATGCCCAGCGATGCGGTCATCACATGCTTTGCTCTCAGCCAGGAGCTACTAATCTTTGCCACAGATGTGAGTAGGACATATTTTACTAGATTCCCCAATAAGCTCTTGTTCATTGTTATTCACAGATTGGACATCTGGTCTTTTACTCGCTGGAGAAGTGGGACACCTGCACCATCTATCGTCACAGCAATGGAATTCGTCAGCTCTTCACAGACGTCGAAGGCACCAAAACCATATTCATTGATGAACACGGTCAGGGATTTGTTTATCTCCCCGCCTTGGATCAGGAGGCGCTGTTGATTGCCGATCTGCCAAAGCAATGTGTGGGCTGCCTCTGGGACTTGACACAGACCAACATCTTCATTAGCTACGATACACGTCAGGTTAATACTCATGTATTTTCCCGGAACTCAGTCCGTGGCCGACATACCCTGAAGGTTGGCGAATCCAAGCTTAATCCCGGCCAGGTGCCACTTCTGGTTTGTGCTGGAGAAATGGCTCTGCACATCGATGGGGGCCAGTACGCGACACAGTCGCTAAGCACTCATGTAGTCAATCCCAGCAACAGTCAGTTGGATAACCTGCAATTGTTGCTGCGGCTCAAGAAATATGACGAGGCTTTCAAGCTTTGTGAGCAGATGAAACAGGACAGCGCTTGGCGATTGTTTGGAGAACATGCCATTGCCGATTTGGAGCCGGAAATTGGTATGTCTTGGATGCCAAATGCACATCCTTCAACATAACTCGTATCTTTTGTGTCTGCAGCATTGCGCGCGTATCGCCAGTTGGGGGATGCAGGATTGGTTAATGCCTTGGACGAACTCTGCTATATTGAGGATCTGCACATGCTCAACGGTTGCTGCTGCATGCTTTTGGCCCAATACGACCAAGCCAAGGAGTACCTGCTCAAAGGTGCTTACACCCGAGCAGCCCTCGATTTGAGCCGCGATCTCTTGCAGTGGGACCAGGCGCTACTCTTGGCCCATAAGTACGAGCCTCTGGAGGTGCCCTACATAGCACGCGAGTATGCCCAACAACTAGAGTTCACGTGAGTTATGCAAATCCAGTCCAATCTATCGTGATATCATTTTGGAATCTTTAGTGGCAACTATGCAGACGCTTTGTATCATTACGAGAAGGGTTACAAGGAGGACTTGATTAACAATGAGGACTCTGAGCCGCCGACCATGACTCACAGCATGCCAGAGTACGAGGAGCATGTGCGTCTTTGTAAAATGGGCATAGCTCGCACCTCCATACGCGCTGGAGACTTTCGACGTGGCGTAAGAATACAATGGCTCGTTCTCTTGGGCAACTAATCCCAAAGCTTTTTAAACTCCAAACAGATTCAATACGCCGTGGAGCTGCAGGACAAGCAGTTGCTATTCGACTGCGCCGAGCTCCTGGCCACTGTGGGTCACCTGACCGAGGCTGCCGGACTATATGAGCGCGGTGGTTACTTCGACGAGGCGTGTGGTCATTACATAGCCCTAAAGATGTGGCACAAGGCCAACCATATACTGCCCCAAGTGAAAAGCACTAAGCTGCATGGAGCCTATGCCAAGGCCAAGGAATCGGATGGCCAGTTTGAAGAAGCCATACGTAGCTATCGTATTGCTGGTGATCTGGATGCCTGTGTTCGGATCTATCTGGATCATTTGTGTGATCCGCACGCTGCCTCAGAGATTGTGCTCGAATCCCGCTCGATGGATGCGGCCAAGCTGCTGGCCAAGTTCTATCAAAAGATTGGCGATATTGAGCAGGCGCTGCAGTTCCTCGTCATCTGCGGCTGCGTGGAAGAAGCCTTTGCCCTTGCCCAAAGGCACAACAAACTCCGACGCCATGGCGAGCTGTTGGAACGATACGAGAACGCTAAATCCGCGGACTATCTGGCACTGGCACATTACTTCGAGAGCGAGAAGTATACTCTGCTGGCAGGCAAGTATTACTTCCTGGCCAGAGAGTTCACCAAGGCTCTGCGCTTTCTACTTAAAGCATCTGCCTTCAGCAACGAGGAGTCACAGGCTCTATCCCTGGCTATCGATTGTGTGGCCACGTCCAACAACGAGCAGTTAGCCACGCAGTTAATTGAGTTCCTGCTCGGAGAGTCCGATGGTGTGCCCAAGGATCCGCGCTATCTATTCCGCTTGTACATGGCACGCAAGCACTACAAGGATGCGGCTAAAACAGCGGTGATTATAGCCAACCAAGAGCAATTGGCAGGCAACTACAAATCTGCGCGGGATTTGCTCTATTCCATGTACCAGGAATTGCGACGGAATAATCTGTCTGTCACGGCTGAGATGCGGCACAACCTCATCTTGCTCCATCGCTATACTCTAGTGCGCATCCACGTTAAGCTGGGTAACCATTTGTTGGCTGCCAAGCTGCTTGTTCAAGTAGCCGCCTGCATATCCCAGTTCCCTGAGCGTAAGTTGTGGTCATCTTAGAAATTATAATGTTTGTAACTACCGATGTTCCTCGACAGATATTGTGCCTATACTGACCTCCACGGTGATTGAATGCCATCGTGCGGGACTGAAGAAATCCGCCTTTACGTATGCCTCTATGCTGATGCGTCCAGATTACCGGAATCAACTAGACGGCCGTTACATCAAGAAGATTGAGTCGATTGTGCGCAAAGCGCCTAAAGGAATTAAGCAACTACGCGACGAGATCGATGACGAGACTATGGAGTGTCCCATTTGTGATGCCAATTTGGCCAACATGGAAGTCACCTGCTACAGCTGCAAGACCACGCTGCCCATCTGCATTGCCACTGGTCAGCACATCATAAAACAGCAGATGACATCGTGTCCACAATGCGATTTCCTTTGCTTTCGCGCCGAGATGGAAAAGTGCGTCAAATGGAATCAATTAAGATTAGTGTTAATAAATAATTAATTTTCTTTGTTTTTTTGCAGCATTTTATCGGAGTACGGCGACTGTCCCATGTGTGGTGAGCGTGTGCCGCCGGAACAATTGCTCGATGTGGAGGATATACGACCCTATATTCTGGCTGCATCTTAGTACTTTAAGCAAGTGAATAGACTGCACTCAACAACACCAAATAGTATTTATAAGTTTAACAACAAAAGCACCAATTACACCTGATAACAAAAGAGAAATTACGATGAATGCGTCAAGAACTGGGAAGATTATTGGGGTACATATAATTTATTCCTATAAAAGGATTCTCTGTAGTATTTGTTATTGTTTCTTAAACTGCATCTCACAGTTGGGCAGACGAGACTTAAGTTTGCAAGCCACTTCATCCATGTTTTGGACATAGTTCATATCGAAAATGAGGAGTTGCTTCAGATTCGAAAGTTCGCCAATTATATCCAGATCGGCGTCTCGCATATTGTAGCACCCTGAGACCTGAAGACTCGTCAACGAGTCTTTTATATGGCTAAGACCGCTGAGACTGTCGCTCTCAAGATGCTTACAGTTGTGGAAAATTACGGTGTCAATTTGTTTACAGCCTTTAAAGTGTTCCAGGCCAATTTTCATGACCGAAGAATTGGAAGCGTCTACAACTTTAATTTGAAATTTGGTCGTCTCCGATGGCAGCAGATTGTAGTCTTTCCAGAGTCTGGACGGATTATCCGTAAACCGAACGCCTCCACCGTTCTTGATTATCCACTCGGCACAGAGGCGATTCGGTCCTACTTTGGCCAAGCGATCGGCATCCACTTGATTGAAGGCGATCGCCACATAGCCCCATATCTGGCGGATCAACGGAGCACCACATACTGGAGCTGCTCCTGCGGGATGCTTAGTCCTCGTTATCACATTGTTGGCTGTGTCTTGGAAAAGACGTTTCGATACTGTTCTCGTTATTGTATTTAAAACCAACATTTTACTATGTAATTTAAACACAAAGCAGTACTATTATTTCAAATCAACTAATGCGAAATTCTATTTCTATTTGCGTAATAAGTTTAACGAAATATGGTCCATTTTAAATTTGTAGATGTAGAATTGATGGATTGGTTTACAGCGACCAAACTATCGATAAATAGATAATTAAATACCTAAATACTAAAGGTAAAAAAATACTAGATTCTGCGGTAAAAATGGGATCGAAAATTCTTGCGACCCTAAAGTAAACGGAAAAGTAATAGATTTCTCGATGTATAAGCAGTATTTATGATTTATCAACATTTTTCCTCAGTAAAATTAACAATTTTCAGAAAAATTAATTATGTCTGAGGACATCACTATAATACTCAGCACACAAAATAGTAGTATATGTTTCGCTAGCTAACAAAAGGTGGCGCTGTTTGGTACGTAAAATATACATGTAAAACGAATACATGTTGTTTAAATCGAAACCATAAAAAGTATACAAATTTAAGATAGTTTGTTTTTTTCTTCTAAACTTAAAACTATGATTTTTTAAGCTTTTATGGACATTGCCTAATTTGTGCGGGAAATTTGTGTTTAAATTGCTTTTACGAACAGACAAAAGATGGCGTTGCTGCGTGAAGGCAGCTGTGACGTTTAGCACTTCAAAGAAAAATACTCTTCAGTTATTAGTTCTCGTTCAGTTCCCGAAGAGGAAGGTTGTCGCGTCGCGTGTAGTGTTTTTAATTTCTACGCTTAATTAATCGAAAACAAAAGCGCGTGAGTGTTGGAAATCAATACAAAAACTAAGTAAAAATACAATATTATTCAATGCAAGTGATATTTTTTATGTCAAATAACACAAAATAACCATAACGTGCTGCCTTTTATAAGACAGCAAAAATTCTAATAGCGAGTGCTTGTGACAGAGTGTAAACCAAAGAGTGAGTGAATGTGTGAGAGAGAGAGGAAAAAGAGAGCTCGTGAGCGAGCATAAAATCACAACCGCAGCAGCAATAACAAAATAAATACATACACATACGTACGTACATGATTTTTATTTCTATTTAACTTTACATCGTTTTGTTAGTTACGCACTTATTTTTTTTGGTTTAGTTTTGTTGAATGCCACAGCGACTGTGGCACGTTTTGTGTACAACAATGAAAACAATCAACGAAAATCCATTTTCAATCTTGATAGGCATTGCATGCAACTCACACATACGCACACACGCCATATATGTATGTGAAGCGCGCATTAAATAAAAATAAATTCTGTCTCAGTACGTGTGTATGCATGGATATGTGTGTGAGTGAGTTTATGTCGTTGCGTCGCAGTCTCTGCCCACTGGCAACGCAAGCGTCAGCATCGAACGTGTTAAAGTGACGAATAAACAACACAGAATCGTTCACTAGAAAAGATACGACAAACAGACAGAGTTAGACGGCCTGCCAAACATATTTGTACATTTCTTTCACACATGCATAAGTAGATATGTGTATGTATATAACTAACACTAACACACACTCCCACATCCCATAGTCGAGGCAGACATTTTGGCTGCTTCGTTCGCCTTTCAAGCGCAATTTGTTTATATGACTGCAGCCGCAGTTAACTCCACCCACACCACCACCCCGACCCCGACCGCTTGATAGGTGAGTAAATTCGCCCCCACCTCCGACACCACCATCCGCCCGCCATCCATCAGTCTTCATTCATTTTGCTGTGCACACGCCAAATTTGCCTTCTATTTAGAGTTGTTTCGTTTCGTTCATAAAAAAGTACAATGAACAAGTTATTAAAATGAACGCATTCAATGAACTTTATCGTTTATTGTGCTGTGCTGTGCTGATTTAGATTAACATATTAATTTTCTGGTTTTAAAAAACACATTAGCTAAATATATGTATTGTTCTCATAAATATAAAAAAGAATTAACTGATTTAAACAGCAGATTTGGTTCACGAATTGAACATACTCAGCGAATTGAACAAAAATTACCAACACTTCTTCTATTTCTATTTCTACTTCCACTTTTATTTTGTCGACTCCTCAGCCTCAGGCACCCAACTGTTTTTGAGCATGTATGTGTATGTATGAGAATGTGTTTGTGTGTGTGTGCCAAGATGAAGAATGATATGCAGCAATGTTTGATGATAAATGGCGCGCTATATTAAATGATTTATTTTGCCTGCCCCTTTACCCTTACTCTACCCCTGCCCCTTGCCCCCAGCACCCTGTGCTCTGCCCCCTAAGGCCTCAGGTTCATTGTGCTCGTTTCTCTCACTTTGCATCTCTTGACCGCAGCTAAGCCATGGACTAATGCTAATGTCTGTACCGCCTCTCAATATGCTCAGTTTTCATATCTGCTTTGTTGTTGTTTTGAGTGTGGTAATTGAACAACCAATTGTACAAATCTCTGGTACAGTCTCAGTATGCGCCATTATTCCACACTTAACCTTAAGCTGGAGAGTTTTATCAGTAGTTAAGCTGACTAGATTGGCTCTAGAAAAGCGTTATTCTGTTATACTAAAGCATTGTCATTTAATTGATATTTATATAAACCTTTTTGACTTTTACGATATTACTACATTTTGATTATAGTCTGTATATTAATAATAAATTAAAGCTCTTTTAATGAATTGTTCTCAAAAAACCTCCCGAAATTATTAACAGATCGATTAGAGTAAAACCTAGACCTATGAATCTATAAAAACTATATATTTGAATGATAAAAATAATAAATTAATGAGAACTATCTGTCCAATAATATATTTGAGGACGGAATTATTTGCAAATTAAAATGATTCTGTTAAAATAAACAAAAACAAAACAAATTTTGGTTGTATGAAATGCTATTGGCATCTAAATTTATATAAAATGGTTGTATGTAACATTCCAATAAGATTACAATTTTAAATTTATTACCTGGTAGCTTATTAAATTAATTTCAGTAAACAAAAGTATAGCTCATATTATAACAAATCTCTTTAGTAATCTCCTCATTAATTACTCTGTTATTTCCCCGTCTAAAAATTCCCATACTGAGTCAAATATTTGATCAATTGAATCATTTTTAGTTGCAATACAATTTGCAAATTGCAAAACTCATTTCCACAGCAATTCCAACGGATTTGATAACTTTTTATGGTCTCAGCAGAGAAATGCACATGAAAATAATTGCGAAAATGTATTTTTTTTATAGTCGTTATAGTTTTGCTTTCCAGTTATGAGTGCTACACCTTTGTAGAGGGAGCTTTGCTTTTTACATATCAATATTTTATTTGAACTAAAGAAAAAAGTAAAAAAATTGTAAAATAATATAATTTAAAGTCTGGGAATGATGTTTCGAAAATAGACTTTCGTACTGATATTTTAATCTTTAGATATTCCAAATCGATTTCTTCAAACTACAATACCCTTTCTTTTTATATTAACAACACTTTTACACTATTTAGTTCAAGTAGAATCGTTCAGAGAGGGTATTAGTTGTTTGACACCGTTTATTGTTCAGTTTTCAGTTTTTTCCAGTTAAGCATGCTATTTATTTATTATTCTTTTTTCTAATTAGTTATAATTACACTTAATGCAATTTAGTAATGAGGTTCTGTGCTCTTTTCCGTTGTTCAATGTTCGTGATGGTTTCTCTCCCCGCCCCTTTTACGCCTGTAGCTTTCTCCCCGGGGGGTTTTTGCACGATTTCAGTCGATTGTTGTTTAAGCTCAAGTTAAACTTATTATTTTTTGTTACAAGGGTATATGCTAGATGCTAATGGGGTGAAACGAGTGGGGTTTTCAGTTGTTGCCATTTAGCACACGAAAGGTGCTAATGCATTCTGTCTCTTCTGATCCGACCTGGGCTGATAATGATAACCTTAAGTATTATTTTCATTATTGTTATAAAATATTTATGATTTAGCTGGAAATTCAGTTCCGATTGAAGTTAATGCTAAGAATAAATCATTAATTTCTAAGCGAGATTTAATTAAAAAGATTGCGAATCTGCCACGATTTTTCCCTTGGAAATTTCCCATTTTAATTTCATGACTCGCTTTTTTCTCATTTTAATATATTTTGCTGGAATGAAGGTACGTCATGTAGGGGTTAAAGCCGCCTCAAGGTGTGAATTCCAGTTAAATTCAATATCATCAAATCAGAATATGAGTGTGAATACTTGTATTCGTTAACTCAAACATATTCGTATGCATATGAGCTGCAATTTTAGCCAAGATTTTAATCTGTTGGGTCTCATAAATAAATGCATTTAATGGCCGCTTGGCTGGTTAACTTGGCTAAGACTTGGCTTCAGTTTGAGGGTTTGCCTTCGAAACTGTCCATGAAATTTCTTGGCTTGCTTGTCTCACGGAAGGAATCTGTGTGCCACAAAACGGTACGGTGGTAACTCTTTCAACTGTGGCAACTCTGGTAACTGGGGGCAGCTTGCAGCAGGCTCCCATCATTAGCAATTTGAAATGCATTCAAAAAGGAGATGTGCGAGTGCGAGTACGAGTTTATCCAATTATTTTCACATTTTATGGCGTAAATTTTCTTGAGGCCCCAAAACCATTTTTCAACCGAAACGGAACGAAACGAACTACAACAACAACAAAAATTCAGCTCCAACTAAGGAGCAACAACAACAAAAACATGTAAAAGACGAAGGTAAAGAAGAGCGACAGCAGCAGCAGCAGCAACAAATCTTAAAAAGGCATCAAGATTATTGCACAGAAAAATTCTTTTCTTCACACCTTTGGCAGTGGAGTTGGACGTAGACGTGGACGTCGACTTGGAAGCCAAAGAAGGAGGAAGAAAAAAACACGCCAAGAATTAAATGCGACTTCAAAGAAAGGTAAAAAATACAGCAACAACAAAGGGGGAAAAATACAACAAGAAGAAATATGGTCAAAACGAAGCGGCAACACCAACAATGGACATGGACATGTGCAGCAACAATAAAAACCAATTTAAGCCAACCGACGCGTCGCCTCCATGTGGCTTTCTATCTGTATCTGTGTGTGTGTGTGTGTGAGTGTATGTATCTGGAGGATTCCTCGTAGGTTTAACTCGAACTGACGTTGGGAAGAAACGTCAACAACAACAAAAGCAACGCATACACAATCAGTTTCAGAAATCAGATTCGGTTCGAAGTTGAATAGTTGTCTGTTATTTTGTTGTTGTTCTTATGTGGGTATCTATGCTGACTGTCTCGGTGTAAGTGTGCTTGTGTCTGTGCGTGTGCGTTCAGATACTTGAGATACGTGCACACCTGTGGAGCACATTGGTTAAATTGTATTCAAAAATACTTATATTGGCCTAATAGATGGTGGTTGTGATAAAAGGTCCAAAAGTTGTACGAATAGTTTGAAAAATACTTTAAAACTGTTGAATAGTTGCAAAAAATATATATATAAAAATAACATTATACTGATTATTTGTTCATATATGAAAAATATTTTGGTAATGAAGAAGCTAGGGTTCTGAAAAGTTCATATAGTTCCGATAAGTTTTTAAGTAACATAAATGTATCAGGGTTATACCTTGAAATAACTTAAAAGGAAATAAGTTACTTTGAGCTAAAGTTCAAAAGTTCTGAAATTTTTTTTAATTTTATGGGAATTAAATATTGTATAAAAAAAAATCTCAAATATTTTTTATTGTGTATCAGAGTATGATATATTTTTTAAATAAAATCTCTATTCTTTTGACCTTTCTTTTTTATATATTATTTATTATTTAATTATTTTATTTAACGTTAACTACGAATATGTGGCAAATAAAACTTTCTTTTATGTCAAAATATGTTTAAATAAAATGACTCATACAGTTTATGCAAAACGCTAAGACAAAACTTATAGGGTTTAAATCTTTTGTCACAAAAATGCAAAATGAATGAATTGAAAACAACCTTTGTTATAATTTTTACGGTATACCTTATCCAAAAATGTTCAATTATTTTCTAAAGAAATCGAATTCAATCCCTTGTAGAATCCTAAATACTATTGGCATAAAGTGCAGTTTATGCAGACAAAAGAGTGTAGGGTATTCAAGGCAGTCGTTAATGTTGAATGATCCAATATCGAAATGGACCTATTTACGAGGGTTTAAGGCTTCCTTATTATTATAAGTAGTTTTCACCTTACTCGAGAGCGGACAGCGGCTGCCTTCAGAGCTCTTGATATCTGTCAGAAATGACCAAAGTGGCAAAAAACAACAGAATCCAGAGAAACAGATGCTTCTAGCACACACACACACACACACAAACAGACGTACACCAACACATGTACACTTACTGGCACATGCAGAGAGATCATAGCAAGAATAACTAAAATCCCAAAGAGTCTGCCCCATGCCTCTGTCCTCTCACTCTCTCTGTCTCGGAATATATCCCTCTCTATATCTCGCACTGGAAAACAAGGCTCAATCCAGTTTTCAGTTTCTTTTGGTTCTGTTCCGCAGATCTGCAGTTGATTTCGTTTCATTTCGTTTCGGACATTGTTGTTGTTGTTGTTTTGTTCGTTCATTCCTTTCCATCTCTTCTTCTACTTCGTTTTCTTTTTAAAGTTTTTCAGAATTTCGTGCTGTGTTGCTTTTGTGCCATTGTTGTTGTAGCCGTTTGACGTTGGGCTTTGTGTTTTATTTTTTCTTCACACCTTCGAAAAAGGCAAAGGCAGAATTTGAACGTCGGACTGGAAATTCAATTCAATTCCCTTGGCAGGAGAACGTACTCGTACATAAAGCGCTTGGCCCATAAGCCGGTTTTTGGTGTTGGTGTCGCGCTTGGTTTTCTCACTTGGCTCGCTCTGTCCCTGTCTCTCTTCCTCTGTCTATCTCCCACTCGCTTGGGAACTCTGACAGCCCTTCTGTTTTTTTAAGTCTTCTCTTGGCAGGATCGTTTCACTGTTTTTCTCTTTTATTATTATTTTTTTTTTTGACCATCGTTAAGATCTTTTGACAGCCGCGCTTCGTTTCTTCACTGCCCGCATTTTGTAGCATTTGTTGTAGTCGTCGTTTTTTCTCTTTTTTTTTATTTTTTGAATGGAACCCAATTTGACATGCCTGAAGATTTTCTTGAGCCGCTTTGCCATCCAACAAAATTGAACAAAATAAAATTAAATCGGAAATTATTGCGCTGCGGATTAATTTTGAATGCGCTGCTGGGCATTTCACCCACCTCTGAACCTCCTTCGTCTCCTCCTGCTACGTCTCTGTTTCCGTCCATCTCTTAAGACTCTATCTGAAACCATTATTTATGATCTTGGGACTTAAAAGTCACCGTTTTAGTTCAAGGTGAGAAAGCGTATCAAAAGAAATTGAATTGAGTATTATAAATCCGGCAAAAGTTCAGTTTTGTCCACTATCTGAACGAGGTCGTAAGTCTGGTAAGGCTTATCGTCTCGAATGATAACACGTTTAGAATACTGCTTTGCAAACACCCTTCACACAGTTGTGGGCAGGGTATATGACATCACGTACGATATTTGGCTAAAAAGCAAGAACGGTTTCTATAGAATCAGACAAGATATGGAAAGATTAGTGGGAAAATTGCGCCACCATTTATATAAACCCGAGTGACATATGTATGTAAACCTTAATAATTTAAACCGTCTTTTCATATCAGTTATCTATAGAATTGACGAAACCTTAGAGCTTAATTAAATTTACAAATTATTCACACCCATGGCTTAAAGATAAATTTGAAGGAAACGTAATTCTTAAACTTTAGATAACAGTTAAATTTGTTTATGTTATTCCTAAAATGTATTATTTTTATTTACTTGAACATTGGATATAAAATTAACTTAAGTTAATTAAGTTATCGTTTACTTTTGACCTTCCCAAAATTTAAAAATATTTGTTTTGAATTACGCTAGTGACGCAAGCAGCCCAAGAAACAAATATTTGGTCCCGCATTTTATTCAGTCATAATTATTAGGAATTTTTTAAGATTAACATTTTGTTTTCGAAGAAATCTTGAAGTATGTATATAATCTTTAAGTCCTCTTATTTAATTCTAAAATTTAACTCCTTTTTAAAAACTAAGTTTTAACCTAGAACAAGTGATTGGTAATACCTATAAATAGATCTTTGGTAAAAAAGTTCGATTGTTGACCCAACATTCAATACAATATTGTTTTTATCGCTTCTCAAGGTTGTTTCGCTAAGCCGAGTCCACCTGATTGCCATTCTACCCTGGGCAGTGTGAAGGGGAACCCAATTTGGCATATGATAACAGCTATCACAAGTCACACTCTCTTATCAAGTCACACCCAACAGCAAAAGCAACAACAATAGCAATAAGAACAATAACAAAATGCTTTGTTTATTTGTTATTTATGTGCCTTAGAGCAATCAAGCAAAACGGTTTATCATTAACGCGATAAAAAAAGACGTTAATTTATTATACATACAAACAAGTACTTATTTACATACACACATGCACACACATACGCACGCACACAAACAAATTATACATTAACTAATTGCGTCAAATTGAACTTGAAAATGTCAAATGAAAGAAAGCCACAAAAGTGCTGCTAACTGATCAAACTCCTCTCGCTAACTGTCTTTGTCCCCTCTCTCTAGCTCCCTCCATCTAACGCATTTCCATTTTTATATACCGTTGCAAAGCATCCAAGCAGAAGGCAATGAAATAAGTCAGCAATTATAAAAAAATACTCTTTTTTAGTTATTTAATTAGCGAGACCCAACTGTGGTCTGGGAAGGGCGAGGTGGAGGGGTGGGGGTAAGGCTGAGTCTCGCGTTCGTATCTAGAGTGGAAAATTAATGACTACAAAATTAAATTTATTTTTGCAAAAACAAAAGCAGCAACAACGAGCTCAGCAGCAGAGCGGCAGCCGCTGGCAGACAGCCTGGCAGTTGCTTTCTTATTGGATTTTTATTTTACTCTGTCTTTCAGTGCATATGTGTGCGTGTATGTGTACATGTGTATGTATATGTGCGTGTCTGTGCAAAATTTATGTTGCTATTTGCGTCGATGTTGCTGCGCCGCAACTGCGCTGCTTTTATCATGGGTTCTTGTTGTTTCTGTTTGTGTTGCTGTTGCTTTTGCTGGCACGTTACCTAATTAGTCGCCGCAGACAGCGCGGCAATAGGCAACGTTTTTACCTTTTATGTTATTATTATAAGCCATATAGAACACAAACACACTCATACATACGCGAAGCACACAAATACATAGACAACGCATTGACGTAACGTCAACTGCGACAGAGCACCAGCAGCGCGGCGAACCGACGCTGCCTGCACACTGTTTCCGTTCTCGTGCTCGTGCCCACGCAGACGTGCAGATCGAGAGAAGAGGACAGGAGACACCACGCGACAAAACCGCAGCTTCAACATGTTGCTTTAGCTTTTATTGTTGTTGTTGGTGGCTGCTGCTGTTTCGTTGTTTTTGCAGACACTGCGAACAAGAAACTAATTGGGAGGAGTTGGGTGGAAGGGGGAGAGTATAGACTTTGTAGCGAACAAATTTCATGTGCTTTCAATTGCTGCTTGATCACGGCGAAACGAATCGATTACAGTTAAAAAGAGACATACAAATTAGACAAGTTACACACATGCACGTTTACTTACACATGTTCACATGTACAATATAATGTTTGATCCATTTGACAAGTGATCGTTGATCAGTTCTTTGAAACCAGCTTATGAGCAATTAAATTCAATTAATTGCAGAAGGCGGATATAACCGAAATCAGCTAAATACATTAGATATGCTGTGAATAACACAAATAAGCTGTAAATAGGATATTTAATAAAGTATCAAATACTTGTACATCAAATGTTTTCAATCCATTATATATTTACAACATTTTGCTCCACTGTTGTGTGATTGTGTGGTGGCTTCAGTTTTGCAACTGCAGCTGCAGCTGCTTTTAACTAAACTTCACCTTATCCCCCTAAAACCTCACCGCACCGCACTTCCCCACACTTAAACGTTTCCCCACTCAAATTACTGGCCGCCCACTGCTTGCGCTTTGGCTATAGCAGTGCTTTTTTTACGCCAACGACCATCGTCACACACACACACATACATACGCACTCTCAGTTTATTCACAAAAAATATTGTATATATTTTTATTCATTTGGCAAAGGCAATAAACAACAACAAGAAAGACACAAATAGAAACAACAAGAAAACAGAGAGCGAGTGAGAGAGAAAAGACAGTGGGCGACAAAAACAACAGCGACTAAGACAAAACGAACAGAGCCAGCAGAAAAACTGAAAAGCTGAAAAACGGGCAACCCAAAAAAAATAATCAACAACAACAAAATGTACAAAATTATCAATTTAAATGTTAAAAACGAAAATCAACAGGCAACAGGTAAAAAATTAAGTCAAATAAAAATGCAGCCTCAGGCGTATTTTATTTTGTGTTTGTCTTAATTTAAGTCCAAGTAAAATGTTACAACAACTACAAAACAAATGTTATATAAATTAAATTTAAAACAAAACATGAAAATCTGGAATGCCCTTACTAACATTTCTTTGACTTCGTGTATTTCTTATACAGGGAGCATCAAAATGGTTCTCTTTCTAAATGTTCCAATCTGCTCTAAAATCTAGTGAAAAATGATGTTATTGTTTTTTGTCTAACGATCATTAAGCATAATACATACATAGACACATAGATACATATATGCATATGCATGTGTGTGTGGATGTAGGTCTAATGTATCTTGTATCTGTAGCTGTGTTTCCCCAACCCATTCATTGTATATTTATCTGTGGCATTATCATATCATCGAAAACGACAACGACAGCGACAGCTAACAACGTCGACATTTTGTCGGTTTTCGTAAGAAAACAATAACAATACCCACCTTGTACCGTTATCTAATAAATTTGTGAGGGAGTTGACAAAGATAAAAACTTAATATTAAAAATAAAAGCAGTAATTTGCATTTAAATTTGCCAGTCGTTAATTTTGTGATTTGTTGTTGTCCCTAAGCTGTTACCTGTCCAAAAATGAGTTCAAAGTGAAAGCTTCAAACCGAAAGATACAAATACAAATAATAATAAGCGTGGGTTTTGCCCTTAGATTTTGAGGCTCTTGTTTTTTGGGTTTTTTCTATAATTTTTGGTCTCGCAGAACTTATGCTAATCGGTTAGATTAACTAAACTTTTTTATGCATGCAAATCTATTCAAAATGGCGGCCTTATTTGAAGATTTACGGAAATTAGTGGAGAATGAACGTCGCTGATTGGTGTGTGAAAATTGTATCGTTGCTTTACCTAATTTATATGAGAAAAGCAACAAATGAAATTAATTCAATAAATATGAGAACTGGACAATGTTTTTGGAATTCCAACACATTGATCGATAGACACGAAACTGTCATCGATTGTGATTGGCAACCACACAGCATGAGACATTGATCGATAGATTAATTAATCGACATCGGGACAAATCTGCAAAAGGTGTCATCGAAATTTACAGAGGTGTTGGATCATAAATCACCTGACTTTAACTCTCTATCTATGATTGATATTTGCTTAAAACTTAGGGGATTCAAAAACAGATACACATGAAATTTTTAAATGATCTTTACAAATCCAATCCAAAGATCTTCATATTTGTAACCTTTGCGGGAGTATCAAAATAAACCTTAGTTTAAGACAACAACGTGCCCAACTATAACTAAATATTTACCCCTGAGAAGTTATAACTGCTCCACATATCTGCTCCAATAAATGTTGTTGATATTTCCACCCATTGGAACAGGCACTACAAATTGATTTCCTCTGTAGATACCGCCTCAATAACTCGATCGTGGACAGTGCGAACCTATTGATTAGATAATTGCAGGAGTGCTGCGTACAAGCCGATAGATAGAGCGAGATGGAGAGACCAGACCCTATATATGTATATGTATATATTTCAGAAAATAACTTATCTATCCAACTGTGAGACAAACTTGTTGGGATAGTTGGGGAAGTGGTACAAGCAACTATAACAAAATATTGAGGCCAATTTGTTGGAACTGTTGTTTATACTATGGCATACTCATACTATATATTGTTGTAAACTGAAACTAATCAAAAACACTTCACATTGGACACTTGAGCAAGAAGAACTCGGTATGAACTCGACTATATATAGACCCAGGAGGAGTCTGTAAGGAAAATTGGAAAACGAAGAAGTGGTGGTAAGAAATGTTGGGTGTGTTTGTGTGTGTGTGTGGAAAGGAAAAACTCTTTGAAGAAAAATGCTACAGCTACAGCGGTTCTTCTTTCTAGTTTTCCTCGCTTTTCCCAACTGTCGGGCACTTTTTTATTTGATTTCATTACGCTTTGCTCTTTAGCCGATCTTGTTGCTGTTGTTACTAAATTTGGTTGTCTGGGCATTTTAACGGGTGTATGTGTCTGTGTGTGTGTGCCAGACCATTTTTAGTAGCCGGGCCAGAAAAAGCGGCCTCTCTACTCTCTATATAGCTTATTCGATACGATACATACGCGCTAAGTAAGTATATATATTTATATATATATGGGCATGTCTGGTGCGGTAATTGCGGCCGTTTCTGAGTTTTTGCAGCCGCCGAGACAGCATACCTCAGCCAGCCCCGACCCCCAACACCACCCCCTTTACATTTGATGCCCTTTTTGGTGGGTGTGTTTTTGGCCTGGGAAAATTGTTGGTGAGCTAAACATGTCTTGAAACCTGTATTAGCCGGGTTAGAAGTTTCCTATTAACGCTAAATTTGCAGCACAACCAAATGCACCTGGGGCTTGGATAATTGAATTTCAGTTGAAAAATTTAACTGTATACTCCAAAAGTGATCTTGGAAAGCGTTCAAAACTACAAGTTGAATTTCTCGTGAATTGTAGTGAAGTTTTAAGTCAGCGAATTAAAAACAAATTTTAAATAAATACTTAAGACTTTTAATAGCAATAATTAACTATTCTGTAAAAAGAGGAAACATTTCTGAAAAGATAGCTAGTTCATTAACAACAAATTTGTTGAGAATAAAAAGATTATAATGTTAGTAACGACATTTATTGAAAATTTTTTTATTTTGTTTAATGTTTATATTTAAGCTATAGTAAGTTTATTGCTAATACAGGTATGAAATCTTTGTATTAGTATATAAATTGTCGAAATTTGCTTTATAAAGTAGAGTAAATAAACTCTTCTTGATCTTAAACCGTTTTAAACTAGTTTACTAAGTTATAGGCTTAGTTCAAGTCAATATATCGATATTTTTATTCTTACCAATTATAATATCGCTATTAAACGTCTCTCTTTATTGCAAACAAACATTTGCTCAGCTTTTTAAACAAAGCTGTTAGAGGCAAGTGACAAAACAAACTAGTAAGAAAGTCTACAGTCATGCAAAACGACTGTAAAAGACCGTACTCGTTGTACTGTGCAATTCACAACCGATTTGACCGTGAGAGCTATAGGATAAAGTTGCACAAATCGAACTCATATAGTCTGTGAGATTCTAAACAAAACGATATATAATTTATGGGATCAGGAACGCCTCTTTCTGCCTGTGACATACATTTGGCTTCTAACAAACCTAATAGACCTCCGCACGGGGTGTTACAATCGCATCTATTTGGTTTTTACTTTACTTTTCCAGACCATTAAACGATCGACAGTTAAAAATAATAAAACGAAGTTAACTTTTATTTGAATATTTTTTTGTTTTCTAAATCACCAACTGATTACTGAGAATTGTGACGTCGAGCATGCACCAATTAAGCTGATAGCAAAATGCGCGCAGCGTTCTTTATCTGAATCTGAATGTCAACGAATTTCTTTACACTGCATGTGTCCGTGTTTTTATGTGACTGTAGGTGTGTTCTGTATGCGTGTGAGTGCTGTGGACCCAAAGTACAAAATGCAAAACGCTGCACAATTTCCAACAAGTTGAAGATATTTTTTATTATGTCTTTCTTTTTAATGCACTCGGCATTTTAAAGCTGATGCTGTGGTGCTTTTGCTGCTGCGGTTGTTGTTTGTGCTTATAAAACGTTGGCTTTGCGCGTTTTTCATGTTATTTTTTTTTGCACAAAAAAACATCCGGTCGTATTTTAATTTAACGAGCATTTATTTTGCACACTGCCAGTCATTTGGCATCTCTGCTTTTATATGTTATTATTTAATTATTTGTGTGAGTATGTGATTTCTTTTTTTGGCTCACACACCCAAATGGATGTTAATCTATAATCTATGGATTAATTATTATTTGCTTAATTGTTATTAATCTTGATACGACAACGCTTCCAATCTTAACGAAACTCTTTCTCTCTGCTTGCAGGTTCTGATCATGAAGACGAACTAGAAATTGACGACAATGACAGCGAGTTTTACAACACTGGTCATTGGCGAGGCGTCTGCCACAATGGCGGCAGCGCAGGAATAACGGAACCGAAATGCGAATGAAAACAGCATACAAAGAAGAAATCGAACGAATTTATCAAGCATAAAAAAAAACAAATTTAAAGCAGAAACAACAACAGAAAAACAAAAGTGTGCAAAATGCACGTTTTAGCAATAAACGGCAAACAACAGGAAAGCCAAAGGGATAAGGATTGCGAATGCGCTGTAGCAACGACAAAGTTTAATAATTATCGAAAGCGACGAATATGCAGCAACAACAACAACGACAACAGCAGCGGCAGCAAATACAACAACAGTGAAAACTATAATAATATCAGCTACAACTACAACTACAGCTACATTAGCAAAATTCTAATGACGACGTCAATTCTGCTGCAACGCCTCGCAACACTGAGCATGTGTACCAAGTGGCGACGGCGCCGGCGGCGACGCAAACAGCAACAAAACAGCGACGACGCAGTAACAAAAGCAACAACAGCAACCATTAAAGGCGTCCATAATGATAATTGCAATTATATTACAACAACAACCAATGATTTCAATAAAATCAATAAATTACTACTAATTACGTGCATGCTGCTGCTGATAACAACGACAACAATTTGTCAAAGCTTCGTACCCGGTGCTGCCGCAGCGCCGCCAGCTTCTACGTCGTCTGGCGAATCGGTAACATCACCGCTGAGCGCTCTGCTCAAATCAGGCGGAGCTTCCTACAATCAACAGCTGCCGCAAAAACAACTATTTGCGATGTTAGCGAAGAATAACGGAGGTGGCAGTGGGAACATCAACGTCAACGGAAATACGGCAGCGCTGGCGGCGGCAGCAGCGCATCAGCATCGCCAGCGTCAACGTTTTCTGCCACTACACGACGACGAAACTGAGGATGTGACAATGGACGATTTTGCAGCATTTCATATTCCAATGGAAATATCTGCTGGTGCTGAGGCAGCAGCGCCTTCCATTCCCTCTGCTTCACTGAACATGAACGGCTTTGTAGCCGACGATGGCGACCAGTACGAGCAGGCAGAGAAGGCTCTGGCAGCTGCCGAATCAGCGAATGCAAATTCCAAGAACAGCAACAACAACAACAATTGCCCAAAGGAGTGCAAGTGCCTCAATGTGTTCTTTGATTGTGATAAGCTGCATTTGGAGCGTGTGCCAGCCCTGCCCAACTATGTGCAAACGCTGTAAGTGAACGACGCGAAAGCAAGCAACCCTTCGCACAACCCCCACAAACATTTGCAACAACCCTCGCATTTCAAATTACAGTTATTTAACAATACCCTGTGTCGCTACAAACGGGGCTTTTTATACTATTACATAATTAATTAATTTGAACCCCGCAGCATTTTAAAAATAACCGTTAGTTATTGATAAAATCGAAATAATCTAGAGTTTTTTCAACTGTCAATAATACTTTCAACAGGGTATCTGCTAGTCAGTCATGCTGCTCAACAGTTGAGTTACTTTGTTTTTTTGAGGGTTGCGATTTAATCAATTTAATGCATTGCAAATTTATGCAAACCATCGACCACCATCAGTTATTGACGTCAATGCATCAATAATTGCCAGATGGATTTTGCTTATCAGTATCAGTTATCAGTAATTGCAGCATAATTGCAGTCACTTACTGCATTAATTACACACCACGCAAATCCAATCAACTAACATTGTTTTTCGCTTTGTTTCCCTCCTCAGGCATCTGGCAGGCAACAAACTTAATGACAGCACTGTACTCGCGATACGGAATCTACCCGAATTACACAAGCTGTGAGTATACCAACAAAAACCACAAATATTTAATTATTCTCTTTGTGAAAATTATCTAAAATAGATAATGTAAAAAAATGCAAAGCTTTTCGGGGATTATTTAATGGCTACTCGTATTATAGGGTATTAAGTAGGCCATCTGTCAAATATTTTTAAAGAAGCTACCGAAAATGCCATAAAATATTATAAATCAAATGCCATTAATAGCCCTATAAATAATATGGTTTTAAAAAATAAGTAGTAACTTGTATATTGCAAACTAATTTATTTTTTTACAAGTGAAGCTTAAATCATTTAACATTTTTATTGAAAAACAGCTAAATAACTTACAGTTTATATATTTATTGCATAAATACGTTTTGCTATTTATTAGAAAATTTTAAATATTTAATTTCCTGTTTCTATGCTTTTCTAAAAAAAACAGTTTTATTTAAAAATTAGATATAAATTTGATTTATAACTTTTGTCTTAATGTACGTTGTTAGAAAATTTAAATTAATTTGTTACAAAATTAAAAGAATGTAAATATTTCTAGGAAGTTTTTAAAACAATTAAGTTTTGGTAGCTTTAAGTTGAGTAATGTTTACGATAACAAAACTTAAGATCAACTAGATATAAGGTTTACTTAAATAGCTACAATACGGTCCCTTTTTCATGCCAATTTGTTTGATCTACTCTGCAGGACGTTAAAACGCAATCAGTTGGATGTTATGCCCAAGCTAACGGGCCTGGTGGCCCTGAGGCAGCTTAACTTGGCCAACAATCGTATACAACGCATCTCGAGTGAGGCTTTGGCGATGCTTCCGAGATTGAAGTCCCTCGATCTGAGCAGGAATCAGTTGCACAGCATCGAGGCCAATATGTTTCTGAGACCCAATCGATTGGCACATTTGTAAGTTGGTCAATAAATAAATTTAACTTTAGCTGATCAACTGATTGTTTGCAGAATTCTCAACTTTAATGAGATCGGAAGCGTCGATGAGCATGCCTTCGCCATGTTGAACAACCTCACTGATCTGGAGCTGAACAACAATCGCCTGAGCAGCCTGCCAATGGGCGTGTTCAAGAATTTGAATCGGCTTAAAAAACTGTAAGTTGCCAGCGAGATTCGTGTAGACCCTGTATTTAGTAACAAATGTGGGGTGTTTGTCTTTGTGAACAACTAGATCTCAGAGTCTATAAGGGCTGGTAAAAGCTCATTTGGATGTAGATGGTTTTTACTAATATTTTCTTATTCTCTGGTTTCGCAGCACTCTCAATAACAATCAATTGGAGATCAACTGGTCCACCTTCAGGGGTCTGCTGTCGCTGCAGAAGCTTCAGCTGAAGGCCAACAACATTAAGACCCTGCAGGATGGAGTGTTTCATGTGATGCGTAACATTGAAAGCATCGAACTAGACGATAATGGAATCACTTCCCTATCCCGACAAGGTCTGTTCAACTTGACAAAGTTGCATCATTTGAGCCTGTCGAATAATTCGATAACGCACATTGAACTTGACACGTGGGAGTTTACTCAATCCTTGGAATCGTTGGATCTCTCGCATAACTATATTTCCGAGTTTAAGCCACAACATTTGTTTTGTCTAAAGCGATTGAAGCAACTGAATTTGTCCCACAACAAATTGCAATATCTGCCTGAGAATACCTTCGATTGTGTCAAGAATCTGGAGGAATTGAATCTGCGTCGCAATAATCTTGCCTGGATTATTGAGGATCAGTCCGCTGCGGCTCCATTCAAAGCTTTACGCAAGCTGCGTCGTCTTGATCTCCATGGCAACAATTTGAAGCAGATCAGCAGCAAGGCCCTCACAGGTCTTAACAATCTGGAGCATTTGAATCTGGGTTTCAATGCCTTGGCCAGCATACAACCGATGTCTTTCGACCACATGGTGAAGCTACAGAAACTAACCTTCAAGTCCGACAACTTTATATGCGATTGTGATCTGATTTGGTTCCGTCAGTGGCTAATCACCCGCTTCGGCTCCCAGGCTCAGCAATTGCAGCCTAATGTGGTTTGTGGCTATCCGGAGCATTTGCTCGATCGCCAGATGTTCACACTCACCAATTCCGAGCTGGTGTGCTGTAAGTTAATCCTCTCACTGTCTTTAATTCCATTTTAACAAACTTTCATTTATTAACAGCTGACTCACCCAAACCTGTGCTGCAAAAGGAGCCCAGCAACATGCTGGCTGTGAAGGGCGCCAACATAACGCTGGAGTGCATTGCCAGCTCACCAGCTGCCGCCGTCATGGCCGCTGCCGATGAGCTGAAGATCATATGGCGACACGACAATCAGCACGTTACGGAGCGACAAACTGTGCACGATGGCGCCAGCACAGAAACCCAAATACATCACGATCAAAGCACGAATCAGACACAAATCTATGGCTATCTGCGTCTCTCCAATGTCAGCTACGAGAGTGCTGGACGCTACCAGTGTGTCGTCTCCAATGCCTTTGGCACAACCTATTCCTCAAAGCTACAAATTTCCATTGGCAGTAAGTCCCTGATTATCCTAATCTCTATGTTTAGTCCTATATTAACCATTGTTTTTCCTTGTTCAGTTCATCCGAGCTTCTTACACGTTCCCTCGAATCTTACGCTGGATGCTGGTGAAACAGCTCGCTTGGTGTGCTCCGCCAGCGGAGATCCTACTCCGGTGATAGCTCTACAAAAGTTTGGGGGGAGTGATTTTCCTGCCGCTACCGAACATCGTCTTCAGGTGATTCGTGATGAAAATGCCTTCATCATCACGAATGCGAAGCCCAGCGATTCCGGCATCTACACATGTACGGCAGAGAGCCCCGCCGGAGAAATCAAAGTGAATGCTACGCTGCTCGTCAATGGTGAGTTCATTAAAAGGGATCTCAGTAAGGAGCTATGAAAATAACAAATCGAATTTGAACTTGTTAATCATTGTTAAACTTTAATTAGTATTCAGATATGATGCTAAAGTGATCATATTAATAGTCGTAGGAGTTATTGTTGTCGTTATTGATTAAGAGTATTATTCATTTTATTACTCGTCAAAGGCATTATTTTTTATTGCTTTTTATTGAACAAATAAGTTATATTTATATTATTGCCAATAGAAAAGATGTTTTATTGCGTAAATTTTATCGAAATGGGATTTAAAATTAACAAAAAGAAATATTTAACATAAAATTTTCAATTTGTATATTTGAATATGACATTAAAAACAGCACACAAACCTCTTGTATTAGTTAATCCCAAAAACATGATATAAATTATCGAAATTTAAGTAATTTGTATTATTTGAAACCCATAAACAATAATGAGTTTAAAAATGTGCATCATTTTAATTTTAAAATTATGTTCCGAATCTAAAAACTCCACTAATAATGTTCCTTTGCTTGCTTGCAGACAAACCACTGCCCAGCATACCCTTGGTTCACAAAGAGGTGATCCTGGGTAGGACCTGTGTGCTGGAATGCCTTAGCGAGTCGGCCAACTTGGAGCTGGAGCAGCCGCATCGGGAGTGGTACAAGGAGAATAAACCGCTGCACAATTCACCGACGGCACAGGATGCAGAGAGATACTTCTTTACAAGCAGCAAGGAGCTACTGGTGATTGTGAATGCACAATCTAATGATGCGGGACACTATCGCTGTGAGATCACTGACAATTCCCGCACTTTGGTGCTGCAGTCGGAGCTGCTTGTGGTGAAGGAGAGTCTCAATATTGATGTGCTGCTACTTTGCGTAGTTATGCTGACCGTGAGCTGTGTATTAATTGGAACCTGCATTATCTGGTGCACGTTGCGCTATCAGCGCCGTAAGATGCAGCACAGCCACGACGCTCGGAGCAGTCAGCACACATTGCAAATGGATCAAACCCAACTAACAACACTGAATCGTACACAGCTCCGTCCACATCAATCCCAACTCGTGCTAGACGGTTTGTCCACCGTACAGAAGCACCAGCAACAACAGCAAGGGTCCCAGCTGCGTCCACGTAGCTTGGCGGATTTGGGTTGTGGAGATGGGCAGACACAGAGTAGATTAATAGTGACAACAACGCCATCGTATGAGCAACGCTGCCTGGAGCAGGGACTGACACTGAGCTATCTGCAGCAGGCGGATCTGGAAACACAGCAAGATCATTTATCTAGCAAAGATTCGGGTACCGGATCGGATGCCGCCGTTAAGCGGAGTCTCGAGGATTTCGGCGTGGTCTTGTCGCCACGTCAGCAACGACGTCGCCTTCACCATAATGATCATGATGATGAAGACGATGATGAACAAGATGACGACAACGATTTACAATTTGCGCCCACACGTGCTCTGGGCGTGTCCGAGTACGATGACATGGAGCTGTACGAATTAAATCACAGCGCAGCTGAACAACAGCGATTCCTGCGCAACAACAACCACAACTATGATGGCGGGGGCGTGGGTGAGGGCATGGCAATGGGTGTGAATGCTGCTGAAACTGCTTCTTGTACTCCGCCTCCTGTGATGCCGCGCAAATGCGGCGCTCAGGTGAACAAGAGCAGCGGCGTTGATTACAAACAGTCCACCACGGTGGACATTTAGGTGATTTAAGGAGGAAACCAAAGTAAACAAAATGCGAAATCAACCAAATCGAAATGCACACACCAAAAATAAATGGTAGCTTAACCAGCCACGCCCCTTTCCAAAAAGGAAACCACCCGACACCTCCAAAAAAGTAAAATGGAAAAACAAACGATCAAAGACTGTTACTCGTAATAAGTGAATGGAAAATGTGACGACGCTTGCCTTGTGAGAATGGAAGCCCAGAAGGCGGCCTTAATAAGATATATAATATATAATACACAATATATAATTTTACTCAGATATATGTAGAGAATAGAGATATGTATATAATGGCTAACCGATATGGCAGCTAGAACATACCAGTGTCTTCGTAATTTATGAAATTTAATGGATTTATTGCACATAATATTTAAGTGTATACATATAGTACATCTATATACACATATAGATATATACTTATTGAATTTTTTCTAATTGTTTATTTCGCTTGTGATATTATTTATTATTTTTGATTGCATCTGCAGTTTGAAGCAACTTGCAGCTATTTATAAGTATATCAACTACATGTAAAGTATTTACAATATGTAATTTTAATTTTAGTTATAGCTTATAAGTTGAATTTTGCCCGAAATCGGCTATGAATTGAAAACAATTAATGTATTTAAATGTGTTGAGCTGATTGCATATATTTCCTATTTTAGCCACCTATATGTTGATTTTTTTTGCTTAAATTTTTAAAATAATTCCAAATTTGATATGAATGTAAAATGATGATTTGCCTTACGCTTATGGCCTTGATTAAAATGTTTCAAACTAGTAACGTAAGTTAAAGAAAACTTGAAAGTAAATTGAAATGAAGTCAACAAATGCTAATTAAAGTTTATACAAAAATAAATATGTAAGTCAAAAATTAAGAAAACTGTCTATTTATGGTTTACTACAAAGGACAAAGCTTTTTAATAATATATTATATGTATATATAAATATATATATATATATATAATGAATTTTCGAAATAACATAAATGCATAAATGTCAATTGGAATCCTCGGAGCTATCGCTGTAAGCAGCTAGCAGGGATAAGCCCGCTGGTGCCGCCGGCTTGCAGGTAGCACTAGTTACTGTGGCAGGAGCAGAAGCTGGACCACTTGGTGTGTTAGCCATTGATTTGGGCTTAACCAGCACTAAGGGCGTCTTGCGCTTCACTAAGGGTTGTGCCGTGGACGGAGCTTTGCTGGTTGTCGTTGCAGTATTTTGCTTTGCCACTTTAGCTGGTCGTGGTTGCGCCTCTTCCTTTAGTTCCTCTATAATTTCCTCGCTTACAATACGTGTGGTGCCTTCCGATTTGTTTTTGAAGTTTACCGATCTGCAATAGTGAACAAATTATAATGACGTAGTTGTTCCAAATTGATGTAACTTACTTGACAAAGGCCTCATCCTCACGTTCCTCGCGCTCTAGTCGCTCGCGTTCTGTTTCGACTGTATTATACTGCTCCAACATGGTCGAATAGTCAACTGTTTGTTGTCGTCGGTTCAGGTCGCGCAACTCCTCAAGGCTCTCAAGCATTTCAATTTCATTGCGCGACTGTTGAGTTCGATTCTCAAGCAGTTTCATGGGATTATTGGCTTCTTCCTCGCGCGCCTCCCGTTCCTCTCGACGGGCTTGCTCCTCGGCCAACTTAAGTGCCATAAAGTTACGTGTGGCGCCCGCTTCTATCTCGTAGTCCGTGTTCTGCGGGTCCGTTTTAAAGGAAATCTCCTGCAGGCAGCGCGTGCACTTTATGTAGAATCTGTAAATGCGTATGCCCAAGTACGTTTCGTTCTCCACATCCTCCTTGCGAGCATTAAACTTTTTGCCTTTGTAAATGTATTCTCCACAGGTTTTGCACCTCATGTTAAACGGAGCCATTAAACGTACAGTGTACTGACGGTTCTTGGCCAATTTCATGCGCGGTATCTTCGACGGGTCGAAGTCCGGTGGATAGTATTTCTATAAAGATGTCATGGTTAGTTCAGTAATTGGAATTATGTTTGATTCACTTACATTTAAGACTTTGCGCTCAGACATTTCGTTAGTTTTGCACTACAAACAGACCATGTAAATAAATGTTTACTTCTTCTTTGACCCTATTTTGCCATTCATCAGGAACGCAGACGGGGCTGCCGCTCTTCAAAAATATCGATACGTAGCCGATAACAGTGTGGTGGATTTAACTCGATAAGCGAAATTACGATAAAGTTACCCCGATTTGAAAATATACACCTTTATCAAATAAAATAGACACAACCAGAAAGAATTTGCATTCCCAGCACCAATAAAAATTGTATAATATATTTGTTTATTTTTACAGTAAAATGCTCTTTGGCTACTATTGTTACTAATTATATACATATGCAGTATAATACAATAAATACACACACATACTTATGTACACCTATGGTGATGTCACAAAATGCTCTTAAAGATCCAAATTAGATCGCGCACTCTTCGTTACCGTTACTTTGCCGATCATAACTATTGCGTTCTGGCTGCTCACGCAACGAGTCCAAATCATTGGTTTTGCGCAATCCCCCGTATCGCTGGGGTAATTGCATTGCCGTGGACACATTGCTGTTACCCAATTCTGGATCGGGATATGGATTTGGTGCTCCTTGTACCTCGGCTTCGTCTGCGGGAAAACTCACTTTCTTTGTGCCGGTCAGGGCGGGAGGAGTGTGAGCGGACTTGGGACGCCCCTCATTCTTAAGAGCGGCGCGTGGAATCTTGTGCTTGACCAGCTCGTATGTGCAGGCGTAGAGGAACGTGTATTGTTGTTGGGTCTGCACCATTTTCATGCGCTGAAATCGCAATTTCTTTACTGTTTCAAATATATTAATTTTGGATTCGCTTTTCAGGCGCTGCATTATCAAATCCAGGGCAATAAATGTGCCAGTGCGTCCGACTCCGGCGCTACAGTGGACTACAATGGGCGAGTAGTTGGGACGCTTCTCGGCCTTGACCTTCTTCACGAAGTTGATCAAATGGTTGGGGTCATCGGGACATCCGTGATCGGGCCATTTCTTAAAGAACAAGTGCACTATCTTCTCCTTGAAGCCGTACTTCTCGTGGATCACACACAGCTCGGTGCGATCGTAGATCTCAAAGAATTCCCTTGACTTGATAGTGACGGTCAGACCACGATTATTATAAGGGTAATACTCGTGGCACTTTATCTGCAAACAATTCACGATTTAAAACTCCATGTACGAAAGGGTTTAGACCAATCCTACCGTGTTACCCTCTCGGAACTGTGTGACTTGGACAATCACGCGCACGTTGTGCTGAAGGACCATTCTCCAGAAGTCCATGATGCTCTCCAGCTTGGGACCCTGGGTAGCTATGTATTCCTTTTTGCGTGTGTGACCCTGAAAAGCAGAAACCCTTTAGTCTAATCCTCTTGGGTTCGTTTGGGGTACATACATCGATAAAAGAGGCATTGATGTAATCGGATCCTTCACTGTCTATGTCCAAAATAACGCGATTCTTGTCATCTGAAATGCACAACTGACAATTAAAAAGATCTCTATCTTATGTACCCCAGCTCCTACTTACAGGGATAAATGTCCGCGTAGCGATTTTTTGTACTGCCCAGCTCAGAGGCTGTATAGCTCAGTTCCAGAGCCACAACTGTTATCTCCTTGAACTCGCGGGTCAACTTTTCAGGCTTGGCTACTTCTGTGTAGAATATGGCAAAGTTTTTGGCTATAACATTACCAAAGGGATCCTCAATTCCCTGCCCAGAGTCTCGATGCCTGCGCAAGCAATAATAGAAACTCATTAGAGTCCTAAAGGGGAATACAGCTAGTTCCTTACCAGGCCATCCGTTTGCGCACCCAAAGCAGAATCAAACCCACAACGAAGGCTATCAGGAGGCAACTGCAGACGCTGACCAGGATCAGAGTAACCTTGATGGCAGCATCCGTCTTGAACTCTAGCAGAGCCGCATCATTATATCCAGAGCTTGTGAATAGACGAACGACCATGTTATACTCTGTGTTGGCACTGAGGGGTCCATTGCAGTAGCGCTTGGTCTGATCGGGACATTTTTCGGTGCCAATTGTGAAGACGATTTCATCGTCTGAGAAGTCACGCTTCGTCCTGGGATCCCAAAACACAGGCGTAGTTTGATACTGGTAAATGCAGTCACCGCCCACTTCATCCCAGGATGGCACTGGGGGCCATTCTTTTCCCATGACGTCGTGCTTTAGCTCCGGGTCACCGGCACAGTTTTTCTGGGACAGCAGCAGCGCTATGTACACAATTTTGCCCGACTCCGAAGCCAGAATATTGCCGGGTAATCGGACAATGGCGGAACTCGTCGGATGATTTGTATCGTAAGCGCTGACCCGCATTCGGCTAACGACATCCTCGCCCAGATTGGATGGCACTACAGCGAGAATTGAATGATATATGACGTAGAATGGGTTTAAAGTGGTCATAAAGTACTTACAGCCTGGAGGTGATGTCCAATTCTTGTCAAATCCGAGACTCATCGTATCCACGTCAATGTTTTTCACCAATACGTTAACATTGTAATTGTTATCAGGCTCAAGTTGAGTTTCGATATGGGACATACGTCCAGTCTTAGCACTGAAGTCGGGAACCACGGTACGGTTGAAATCATTCTTCTTACCATCCCGCATGAATACGAGGATAAAGTGCTCGATCTCACCATTTGATTTACAGGGAATAGTCCAAGTGATGGTCGCATTAGCTCTATACACGGTGGGGTCCGGCGAAGGGCCCTCTAAAGTCACATTCAAGTCCGTGACTGGATCCGACACTAAAGAGAAGAATAGCTAGCTACACAAAGTTGGGCTTAATTGTGACGCTTACCATATGGTTGGGTAGTGCCAATGACAGGAGCTGTGTACTGACCCAGACCAAAATCATTCTGGGCTGCAACCTGCAGGATGTAACTCACCGCGGGCATAAGGTTTAAAAACGTGAAAGTCTCACCGTCTAGAAGGATCAGCCATAGATTAGCACAGTACTAAATTTGGATATCTAGAGTCTTACCTTTGGCATCGAATCTATTGTCCTCAACCACCGCTGCGCAAGAGCTGGGCACAAAGTACGCGGCCTCGTAACGCGTAAGGAAAGTCTGATAGTACTTGATGGGTCCATTTAGATATTTTGGTGCCTCCCACGAGAACTCCAGACTATTATTGGTCAGCCTGCCGACTTTAACGTTCTGCGGTTGATCGGGAACTGTAATCAAGAAAGTATAGATAGATTTATTAGACCAAACTCTGGACTTAAAAGGAATCAGTCTACATACAGTAGCCCTTGGTTATGACTGAATCTCCCGTTAAACTCGTCGTCCCTGAGGCTCCTGCCACATTGAAGAGCTGCACACTGCATATATAGGAGGTGTACGGGGAGAGAGGTTCAATAATCGTCTGGAACCCCCTGCCCTCTCGATGGCTCTCCACGTACTTCTCGGCATATTTATGGGGCACCTCCGCCGTCGTGGAGCAGCTGAAGTGCGCAAAGAAAGTCTGACAATTGTTGTTGTAGTCCTGGTTGTTGGCATTTAGTTCCAGTCCGTGGGACGTGGCTCCGTTGCTCGCCACCTGCAGGTCAATCTAAAACGAGGACAGACACTATTATTGCCAGGTGTCTTAAGTAACAACGAAATCAAAGTAAATTCGGAATCCGTTTGACCTCACTGATCATCGTTCTGACGAAATGACGAATATCCTTCGTAATACTAAAATTGAAATTCGAACCTTTCTGGAATTGACAACCGCCGCCTTTGTCTCGACTTCGATTTGCAGCGGCAGTCCATCATTGTTTTCTTCGGCAAGAGCTATTATCTGAATTTTGTAGGTCTGACAGGCATATAGATCCTTTTCGAACACCACAGAATTATTGTTAACGGTGACGCTGAGGGCCTCCACCGGTTTGTCATCATCCATCCAGCCAGCAATACGGTATCCTGTGATGCACAGATCGGCATACTCCGGAATAGTCCAATTCAGTTGGATGGAGTAACTTTCGAGGACGCTAACCGGGTCCCGGATCTGAGAGGGTTCTATGGGCAGAGTTTCATATTAGTTTTGTCCGATGGGGTGCATCCTTTGCGTCAACTTACGGTCCTCGCCAAGTGTGCTCTGACTTTGGAACATGCCACCCTCTTTTCCACTAAGCGAAATGGGCACAATCTCAACGATATAAGTGCCACAGGGTTGCAGTTTTGTGAATTCGACAAATGGGTCCTTGGTGAACTCCTCAATGCTTTCATATTCAGTTCGCTGGATCGGTCCTGTCAGATTTAACCTGTAGTTGGCCACACATTTGGGATGATTGGTGGGTGGTGACCAAAACCATCGCAGCTCCGTTGCATTAACAATCCGATAGGGCTCCGAAACGGCATTGGGAGCTGAAGAAATGTTGTGATAAGTTCTGGAATAACATACTGAATTCTGCACTTACTTCTCTCGGCTGATATGAAGGTCTCCGAGGCCTTGGGCTTAGGGTGTCGCTCCACGTTGATATAGACTTCAATGGAGTAGAGGTCACAGCCCTGGAAGTCACTGATTGTGAACTCCTTCAATGCGGTATCATTCGAGGAATCGGTTGACTCGCACACACCTAAACAAGGCAAACAAAACAGCACTCGACATTGAGACACTTTAATCGAATAATATTCGATTTTTAACTTCTTCTTTTCTGAGCTACAATCAGCTTTAGGCTACCCTCCGGGTCTCTAATTTTGGTTTGTTTTCCTCCCTGAAAGTTCAGCTTTAAGCTCCATTCTGTTGGCCTGACTTTTCATGAGTTTGATTTGATCTGATTGCTTTAAATTCTTCCAAATTTCCTCCAAATTACCTTCTTGGATTTTTCGCTCCTAACCTTACGATTTCTTTCTTTTTATGTTTTCAAACTCAATCTTCTAGCGCTCTCCGATATGTTGCAACAACTATTTTTGTTGGAACTCACCCCTTGTCTGGAATCTCCTATCATATTCCGTATTCGTTTCCGCTTCCACCTCCGTTACCATTGTGGTCACCGTTTCCGACTCCGTCGTCTCCGTTGTATCCGTCTCCAAAGTCGTGTCTTCCGGCTCGGTGGTTGTTGTGGTTTCCTGATCATCGGACTCACAGTCTATGCGTCGCCAGACGAAGAAGTAGTTTTCAATGCAGCTCTTGTTGTCCGGGTCACCCCAGCTAATGCGCACATCTCCGTTGGATCGATTGCTGAAGGTAAGGGTAAGATCTCCCGGTTCCAGATACTTTGTCTCCACCAATTGGGTGTCGTTGTCCACGGAGACTGTCTCGTTGTTCTTTGTTTCTAAAGTGATGTTGTAGAGCCGACAGGGAAGCAATTTATCAAAGGTATGTGAACTCTCATCCTTCAATCGCGCCGTGGACTGGCTGTTATCGCTAGCTACTGACATCGCTGAGAGCTCAAAGGTCTTGACGCAGGCACGATCGCTTGTCTCCCAAGTGACCTCAATTGTTGTCTCCGTCGAACTCACTGACGTCAATGTGGTTTGAGGCTCTGCAAAGACAAAAGTCATCTTATCCACAGTTAAGACCAACTGAATCCATCTCTTACCCTTGTAATCCGTGTAAACAAACAGAGTCTGATCAATGGGTGTGGGCGCTTCAGAGTCCACTGCCTTGAGCGTTATAATGTTCGTATAGCCCGAGCAAGGATCGAGCTGCTCACTGTAACAATATCTCGAATAAATCGGATTTCAATAAACTTCAGAACTCATTAAGCCCACCAAACATGCTCCTTATTGGCCACAATTAAGGGTCCACTTCCGGTGCGACATGTGATGTTCTCGATCGTGTATTTGTCCTTGTCCTCATCCCCGAGGCTGAAGCTGAGCGTGTAATGTGAAATCACCACCTGTAGTTGCACCACTGAGAAGGAAATTTAATTTTATTTAATTTTAATTTACACAATAAGGGCAAATTATGAGATCATACTCTAAAGGTAAGCATTTTAAGTTACTAAAGAGCTATTATTTCTAATCAAAATACATTTTTTTAGAAACTTTTCTTTTTTTTAATTAAAGTTTCATTTTACCGTACTTATAAACTTGGACATGGAGAACAAATAACTATAAGTTATAAGTGATACGTGTAAGAGACGATGGGGTTCAGGATCCACATCCAAATTCTAACTCATCACAGCATATAAGTTCTCATCATGACAGGTTAGCAGCTTAGTACATTTTATTAAAAACTAACATTTAAATAATAAAACATTTTATAAAATAATAATAGTTTTTCTTAAGGGGTCTAAAAATTCAATTTACTTAAACCCTTAAGCATTGATAAATTTGCTAAGCACAAAATAAATAAACTAACTCGTAAATTAGCTGTAATTATTAAAATACTACAATATGTTTCCACTAAAATATTGACTATGAATGCTTTGTTTATTTAATCAAACGAAAGTTTACAATTATTAATATAATTGTAAGTAAACAAATCGTTTATTATTGCAGCTATAAACTAAAGCTTAAAATCGGTTATATTTTTATGAGAGCAATAATAATACATCATAAATCATTGTTGACCTGAAATATCTATTCTTAGAGTCGTACAAGGGAGTTCTTTCTACCTTCCCGTTTATTCTTTGTTGGTTTCGCTTTCGAATTTTAGTCCTTGTTCAATCCTGAACCGAAGGAGTTATGGTACTTTATTTAGTAAGTTTATAAGTAGTATTTTTTGAATAAAAAAGTTTGGAGGAGATTTCCGATTTTAATACTGCTCATTGACACTCAGTTCATAAGATTTAAGAAATAGATTCATAATTTAATGAATACCAGGAATAAGCGTACTCACAATCGTTTAGATCCTGATCAGTAACTGATGGAAACGTTGACTGGGCCGCAACCATTAGCCGGACCTGAGCCCAGGCCAGAAGCCATGATGTTAAGCTGAGGATAAGGAGTCCATTAAGCCGTGTCTTTGATTGTCCGAGTTTGTTGGGCTTCATCTTAGGACCACATTGCTCCAGATGCTGCTCAAAATTAAAGCGTATTCGGAAGTTAAACCAAGTTCAAAGTCAACTTAAAAAAAAAAGCGAAAAACACACGCGAATTAAGTATACGAGACGTTAACCGGTTTAGCACTTCCTTCAAAAAGCACAAAGATTCAATTAACTTTGTATCGAAAGTAGTATTAACCCCTCCATATAAGAAAGCAGCTCGTTAAAGTGCAATGAGCACATTTGTATTGATCAGACACAAAAATCAATAAAACAAACTCAAATGTGAATTCAGAAAACAATAACAAAACAAAAACAACTGAGTAATACGTGATATATAAGAATTTGGCAGTCAAACTGTTAATTATACGTTGTATTAACCATTATTTATTATAAACAAAGGAACAATTATTCCACTACGTACATTATTTGACCCGCTCTTTGTAGGAAAGCACAAGCTAATCATCAAATCGCTCGCATATTACTCATAACCAATTGAGAAGTGTAATTGGGTCTCAATTTACCATAAACTTTGTATTACTAGTTTGTAAAAAGAAGTTCACTATACGCAGACTTTACTGTATTATGCATTTATTTAGCTATTTCTACTTTATCTGCTTTATTCTTAAGAACAAATTCTGCACTAAATTGAACTTGTCAAAAGTTTCAAGTCTTGTCAAGTTTATGATAATTGCTAAGGTTTTGAAACCAATTAAAAATCCAATGTTATCTTATACACACCAGAATATACGCTTTTTGTGTGTACAAGTAATGCATGTATTTAGTAAGTACTTTTAAGTACCACAGATGACTCAAGTTATTGCTAAAGACTTCAGTACTTAAGCAAGAAATTGTGCAATTGAGAATCGTCGAAATTGTGATTACAAATAAAGTATAATATATAAATATATACAGTATACATTTATACAGGGCTCACTTGGACAATGCCAAGTCCAGGGGATTGGAAAAGGCTTATCAGGGCACTTCACTGACTTTAGTACTTCAACAGCAGAACAAAAATTGTTTTATACTTCCAAAAAAAAAAAAAAAATAATAATAAAAAAAAACCCAGATATAGATCACTATCTGACCAAGAAATACAATCCAATCGAATCAAATCGAATTAAATTCAAACAATTTTTGTGTTTGGTTTAAGAGCACAATTATTGGTTGAATGCTGAATTCAGTTAAAATCTAATCACGTACTAAGCTCGTATAAACGTTAGATAGTTCCTGCCTCATGTGAGTGTGTGTGGGTGTGTGTGTGTTTCCTGCTGACGTTTTAATCAAAGGTAACAGCGATAATTGGTAATTACTAATTTGTTACCTGCGAAATCATCACACTGAGCAGATAAATACACTTTAAAGCAAATAAAATTACATTTTCACAGATACCAAACGCAGAGTTGAAGAATTATTAATAGCAATAGCAAAATGTGACATTTTTGTGTACATATTCCGTTATCTGTGCAGTTTGACAAATTGTATTGATATTTTGAGGGAAGTCAGTAGTGAGACAATTTCCACTGTTCGGTTACTTAAACAAATCAAATGGCGCAAAGGAATTTAACGCGAATTTGAAAGCCGTGAACAAACAACAAATAGCCAATAATAACAATTAAACGCTCATTGAAAGTAAACGCTAATAGGGTAGTGTGTGTGTGTGTGTGATTTGTTGGGTATTTAGTGTTTTTATCATATCAGCAATATATATAATCAGAGCGTGGCTTCTGATAACGCACTGCATATGCCAAGTTGATAAATTCAAGCACCATACACACACTCACAAACACATACACACGCATTTCTATGTGTGTTTGTAGTGTCAGTCAATTTTCATTATTTTTTACAGTAAGTTTATTGCTGGCGTTAAGAAGGATGTGCTTCCGTTACAAATCAAATTACAAATTGCACTGATTGGCAGCACTTTTGTGTTGTTATTGCCGTTTCATTCTTTCTTTTCTTTTAACCGTTATCAGTGTTAGTATTAGTAATGCTGATTAGAATCGCGTGGACTTGATAACGCGGCACTGCCATTAATTGGCAAATCATTTACATATTTCGGCAATTTGCACATTAAATTGATTGATGATTAACAGATTTGAGAAATACATTTTATTTTATATTCATTTGAAGCACTCACAACAATAGCTATTAAGATTTGTTATTGGTGATTGATTTACCCGCGGCCCGATTAAAATTATTAAAAGTGCACTTCAATATGCGTAACGATAAGGCGTTACGATTTATAATGAATAACTGTTCCCGCTGAGTGTTAGTCGACTACTGAGTGTATGAAAAATATCAACACAAGGCAATATCAATTGCTTTCCACTGATAACCAAAAAGTTTACTCCGACTTTATACGAGAATGTATGAGCATGGCACTTTGTAACTGTGTGTGTGCAAGATAAAAACAATCATTGCAGTTTTCATGTAAGTTGATGCACTTTACAGTGTTGCACAGTTCCCATTTTATATGACACGGGAACAGGAACAAATTTAAAATCAAACAGTTAAGCGCCAAAACATGTTGACGCAGCTGATACAACAAAGTGTAAGCATACTTATCGATAGTCAAACTCTTTTCCATATATCGATAACAATTCCCACTGCCTCCCTGTAAATAGTGCTGATAAACAACAGTTTAGCATCGATACGTCTAAAGCATCGAAAGTTATTGGAAGCATTTGTCGCCGCGCTTCACTTCTGCGTAATTATTTTTTCAATAAATTAAAAATAATACAGATAGAAAATACATAAAATATCAATTCGAGTAAGTATGCGTAGTGTGCCTTGAAATCCGTCTTATTAACACAAGTGCACGCGTTGAAACGCATAGTCAAAGACTTTTTGCAAAGTGTCTTTTGCGCGACGGCAACGCAGCTACGAAGTGTATGTAATGGGCAAATAGGAAAAAGAAAAATTTGTCATATATATGGACACTGACAGTGTGTTGGTGCGCGATTATACGAGAAAGAAACTAAACCCCATTTTAAACGCTATTGTTTTGTTGTAAATGTGCGTGTTTTACAAATGTATTTGGCCTTTTCCAATTTTGCATATTGCCTTTTCTAAGTGCTACGGCAGCGACGCTGACTGCGCTGCTCATTCAAGATGGCCGTCGTAACAGTTTTTATTTTTCGTCAGTGTCAGCGCTGTTGTTGTTTTTGTGTTGGATGTGAGTGTGTTTGTATGTTGTGTTTTTGTTATTGAAAACCAAAGGCAACAAGCAAAAGTTATGCAAATTATGCTGCTAAGTGTCAACTAATATGTGTATAAGAGTACATATTAAAATAAAATTCAAAGGTGCACAAAACAAAAACAATATTAAACTCTTCCTAACAACCACCAAAGGCGATGACACATCGCCCGTGCGTCAGTGTGTTTGTGTGTGTGTGTGTAATTTGCGCATGTATCCTCCCTTTTCCCCATGCTCCTTGTTGGTACAGAATTGATCGATTTTTACACAGAACAAACACCACCAGACGACGATTCCCCCATTCCTTGGACTGCACCCAACACCTATAACTGCGTTATACCATGGGCCAAAGACAAAATGAAACCAGTTCTTTAAATGCAGCTAGTCCGAGTTGGAAGAAATCTTGTTTTTTTTTATTATATTTCTTTTACAGTTTTCCATTTTGGGCTGCTTTGGCATTGGCCATCGCACACTCATAAATATACACATGTACATACGCTAACAAAACTTACATATGTTGTCTTTCGTATCTGGGCCCGTATATAGCATTGTTAACAGTGCTCAGTGTAATTCCCAGAACGTGTGCAATTTGCCAAGCTAAGCTGGTTTTTTTATATATATATATAATTTTGTAGTCTGGAGTCATCCAGTCTGAGACTGCGAACTGTGCAAATTGCTTGCATTATCCATTAGGTTTGTCGAATTTCTGTGTTGCCCTGTGTTTTTTCGAATATTTTCTAAACTGAGACGATATCTCTGAATATTTCGCCTATGCTCTATCTTTTTGTTCACGCTTTGTTTTGAATTCATCAGTTGTCTTATCTGGCAAATAATTGCTCACGAACTTGTTTAGTGTAACAAGTATATGTATGTAGTTTTATTCGTCCGACTTTCGCAGCAAAGGTTATTCTTAATCCGAATTAACCGTCTAAAGTCTAGACAGATGTAGTATATATTGTTGTAAGAGCAGTGACCAGTGCGATAACTGATACTCGATACTTTTACTTGACTCGCTTGATTACCAAATTCTTGCAATGTCGTGTGTAGGAGTGTAAGTGCGCGTGTGTGTGCGGTTGTGAATTAATGAAACATATAAAGCATGAGAAACACGCAATAAACTGGCAAGTGCACAAGCAAGTGCAAGGTCTCCGCTGTGCTCTTTGCACAGTCGCGCTCTCTGGGACTCTCACCGACTGAACATATAAACGAGAAAGTGAAGGAGAGAAAGAGAAAGAGGTAAACTGCATCCTTGTGCAGTGCACATACTAGTGAATACATGCAGCCCTGGAATTAGACACCCACGCGAATAATTATGGACTTGAATATGAAATTTCTATTTACAATTCAAATTGGAATATAGAATACCTTTAGCAGAACATGGAAAAACGTTTGCATGAGAATGTTTGTAGAGAAGGTGCTAGTATTGTGTGGGATTCCATCAGATGGTTGGTAACCCTTTTTTCGCAGTTGCAGTTGGCGCTAGTGGCTGGCGTCGTATTGTCAGTGGACGCCTTTCAAATCTTTCAGCGTGTGACCCAAACGCCCCCTTTGTAGCGGTACATAGTTGGTGTTGTTTTTCTGTGGAACACCGTTACAAGCTACCCACACGGTTACATACATTGATAGCCGTTACAAGGCGCATGTCTGCGTATTGGAATGCTGGCCCCAATAAGAATAAAACGCACGCCTGCCTGGTTGCCACAACAAAACGGTTGTTGTCGTTGTCCGGTATCAGACACCTCCCTCACTTCATTCCCTCTCAGAGTCGATCCAACCCAGCAACCCACGCGCTTTCCGTTAATACGCGTGACGTTGGTGCTGACTTTTCGTGTTATATATTGATTTTTGTTTTATATTTAGATGCGCAGTTGGAAGAAGCGCTCCATTCTGTCATTTTTGTAGTCTGAACTACTCCCAATGTGAAATCGCCCCTAGTCCCGCTCCTATCCCAACAGCTGATAAAGGCAGACTTTGCTCTCGCATTGCGTTCAGTTCCAGGTATGACTCACGGCTTGTTTCAATGCCGACGTCGGCTTCGTCGCAAAAAGCTTCAACGATTGAACTCGTTTGGTCAGTTTTTGTTAAATGTACATACATAGTTAGTATATTTGTGTGTGATGTCTGTATATGTAGATGTGCCTTGAGCAAAGTAGATAGTTCACAATCGTTAAATATTATTTGGCGATGGTTAAGCGGCCAAAAATAATCTAAAAACGTCATTTCCTCGTTTCAAGTGTGCATGTATGAGTATTTCTATTAATGTGTGTATGAGTATTTCGATTCAAGTGTGTGTGAGTGTGTTTATGTGCCTAAGCTTGGATTTTGTTTTGTGTCTCTCTCTTTCGTTTGCGTTATTTACTTATAAGAAGTTGCTTGAACTACCGTTAGATCTTGCTAATTGGCTTTGTCAGCGTTGCTTGTAACTTTTAAGTAGTTGGCAATGCTGTTCGCACACACATACAGATGTCATTGTCCGTTGTCCATTGCCAAATGCTTATCAAGAACAACACAAAATAGAACAAGCACGTTATGCTTTCGTTTACTTTTCACTGATTCGTTTAGTCCGATAGTCGCTTTATTGCGTGCCACCCGTGATTTGTTAATTCTTTTTATTTTGTTTTGTGTTTTCGCTTCTTTCTCTATCGAAAAATCTAAGTGGACACCTTGAGTTAATTGAATTGCCAACAAGTGCCTGGCATGCTTTATTTTAAGACAACTTTAATGCAAGAGCAGTTGTTGCTGTTTGTGACTTTTTCGGAAGTTGTTTATTAATTCGTAAATTGTGATTGTGTGTCAATGATCTTATCACTCCACAGCAGCAGGGTTGCACTTGTGCAATAGTTTTGCCAAAACGCGCTGAGCTTCAAGATTTTTTTTTCAGACAATGCGAGCTTCGAGATAGAAACAAAAACAAAAGTTTGTGTGCTAGAAACACATATAACGAAACAATTCGGAGGCTGATGAAGATGATAATGATGATTTGTGTGTTCATCATGTATCACGCTGCGAAACAATGAACTGTCTTCAAATGAAGAAGAAGAGGAAGAAGTTGGGGGAGAAGCGAAAGAAGAAGAATCATGAGTATGCATGCTATTCAGATGCGTTGCGTCTTGTGGCAAACATTGCCAAAATAAAATGAAAAAGAGAAGAAAAAACCAAAAACATTATGTGGGTGACTTGCCCCTTTGCGAAACTTGCCTTTTCATTTTGTGAAACTAATTTCCTGTTCAGTCATTCCATTTATTACAGTGAAGCGATTTGTTCATTCTTTGGTTTCGTCTTGTTTTGCAGCATTGCACAAGAAGAAGGCAGAAAGGGAAGGAAGAATCAAAGCCAACAGCAAAAGAATTGAAGCTCGGCCAAACCGAAGAACAGCATGAAAATGGTGTTGTCGCAGCGGCAGCGCGAGGAGCTGTAAGTATTCGAAATTCCAACTTTTTAAAGCTACATATGTCTAAATTATATATTTTTTGGGAATATACAGTAACCAAGCGATTGCCGATTATTTGGGCTCAAATGGCTATGCCGACTCACTGGAAGCCTTCCGGAAGGAGGCCGATCTCAGCACAGAAGCGGAAAAGAAATTTGGAGGCCTTCTAGAAAAGAAATGGACATCTGTCATACGACTGCAAAAGAAGGTTATGGAACTAGAGGCTAAGCTAACCGAAGCTGAGAAGGAAGTGATCGAGGGTGCGCCCACAAAGAACAAACGCACGCCCGGCGAATGGATACCCAGGCCACCAGAGAAATACTCATTGACAGGACATCGGGCGAGCATAACAAGAGTAAGAGCTTGTTATATTTATTAATCAACTAGTTTAACTCATAAACCGTTACCTATATGCAGGTTATATTTCATCCAATATTCGGACTCATGGTTTCGGCCTCGGAAGATGCCACCATTAAGATATGGGATTTCGAAACTGGCGAATATGAGCGCAGTCTCAAGGGTCACACGGATTCAGTGCAGGATGTAGCATTCGATGCGCAGGGTAAACTATTAGGTAATTTACAACAATGACGAATATACATTAAAGTTGTATTTTAATAGTAATTATTCTACATTAATATTGCAGCCTCCTGCAGTGCGGACTTGTCCATCAAACTGTGGGATTTTCAACAGAGCTACGAGTGTGTTAAAACCATGCATGGTCACGATCACAATGTGTCTTCGGTGGCCTTTGTCCCTGCCGGTGACTATGTGCTGTCCGCATCCCGTGATCGCACTATTAAAATGTGGGAGGTGGCATCGGGGTGAGTAACATGACATGCCATCTAAGTGTTCTAGTTTAAAACTCTTGCTAATCCATTAGATACTGCGTGAAAACATACACTGGACATCGGGAGTGGGTGCGAATGGTGCGAGTGCACATTGAAGGCAGCATCTTTGCCACTTGCTCAAATGATCACACAATACGTGTTTGGTTGACGAATTCAAAAGACTGCAAGGTTAGTTTATCTGTTTCTAAAGTTAGTTATAGAAAACGACATTTTAAGTCGAGGGCGAGTAAAAAAGAGTAAAAGGCCATAAGTTGTTCTAAAATATAATATATATTTATATACTTATTTTGTACCTCGACACAAGAATCATTTATTTTGGGCACCACTGAAATTTAGTATCTTAACTTCCAACATATAAGTTAAACTAATATAATTTTTCATTAAAATTGCAGGTTGAATTACGCGATCATGAGCACACAGTGGAATGTATTGCCTGGGCACCTGAGGCAGCCGCATCAGCGATAAACGAAGCAGCCGGTGCTGATAACAAGAAGGGTCATCATCAGGGACCTTTCTTAGCATCTGGTTCACGTGACAAAACCATACGCATTTGGGATGCGAGTGTCGGACTTTGTTTGCTCACATTGAATGGTCACGACAATTGGGTGCGTGGCTTGGCATTCCATCCGGGTGGCAAGTATCTTGTATCCGCCAGTGATGACAAAACCATCAGGGTCTGGGACTTGCGCAACAAGCGATGCATGAAGACGCTCTATGCGCATCAGCATTTCTGTACATCTATTGGTAAGTTCTGAAAATGTTGTAATTGCTTAAGACAAATTTATTTAATAATCCGCTTTTTTCTATCTGTCCGGATTTCCAGATTTTCACAAAGCGCATCCGTATGTCATTTCCGGCAGTGTAGATCAAACAGTTAAAGTTTGGGAATGTCGTTAGGAACTTAGCAATGGAGGATTTGCTTATTTCTCTCAATTTAAACATAATTAATAAAGCTACAATATTTATATTAAAATATATATATAAAAACAAACATATATATTTAAATATGCAAATCAAATCACATACACATAACATAGTCTCAGCCAACTTTACCAGAAGCATCAATGCAATATAAATATATATATTTATATTTATATTCACATATGTGTGTATGCAAATGTTCAAAGTTAAATCCGAGAAACGAAATATTTATTTAATTTACGGCCTCCTTATTAACTTACATCCTACCTAAACTGTATACAAAGTAAATGCATATTTATATATACACATATACATATATATACTTACGATTATTGTTAACGTAGATGCTGTGTAGAATCACGACACTAAAAACAACAACAAGTACGCCCACAAATTGTGCACCGCTCGCTAGCCGACAAAACTTAAGATCTGTAGTTCAATTCTCGTAGATATTTTTGTGAGTGAAAAAGTTATCTGATGAAATATAAAAAATATATAAATGTAATGCAAAGGAAACACAAACAAATATTGTACAACTAAACGTTTTTGTCCAATCCAAATGTTTAAATCACTCACATACGATATACGAGTCGATTATATTTAGCGAAACCACACGAAAAACTCTATGTATTTGAATATTTTGGATATAAGCGCATAATAATAGTAAATGGATCCATGCCACGCCCACGCGCAATACAAAAACAAAAGTATTTCTCTATTTATTTAATACGCAGAGCGAACGATTTACTAATAAACAAGAAAATAAGAAAAAGCTCTTTGTTATTGAGAAATTACATGAAATTTTATTGAAATATAAAATTGACGTAATTTTTATGCTAAATTGTGACATTGACAACGCTTTTATATTGAACATTTTCCGAAATGAGCTCTTAGTTTTGTGTTCTTTTTTGCAAAAAGGATCTTATCAAAAACAAAAAGATACTATTACCGATTTTGTCCATTTTGATTATCACTTTCAAAAAGGGCATATGGTATACCAATTACAAGTCTAAACGATAAGCCTATGAAATGTATACAACTTTAAGTTTGATTTAAGTTCAAAATATGATTTACGTTAGAAAAAATGCTGCAAATTTAATTATAATTAATTGTTCTAAGTGCAAAGGCAACAGAAAATATAATAGTAGTATATATGCATACATTATTGAATTTTTGTGGAACATTGAAAATATTTCGTATATAAAAGAAGAAGTAGAACAGCTACAGGATTGTGGATTACAAAACTAAAACAAAAACTATTGTAAACAAAAATAAAAATTTGCTTCTTGAAGAAACAAAACAAAAAACGAATCGAAAAATGAACACACAGTTAATGAAATTTTAAATCAATCTACGTAAAGCGTACTGCATAGTCGAGTACACTTGATTACAGCGTTTAACCTGTCGTATACGCGATATACGATGTGCACCTGTATTTTAGCATAAGATGTCGCAAATCGTAATTCGTATTATGAACATAACACTACATATATTTCCTAAACGCTTCTCTTATCACCAAAGCTGCTTTATAACGATGGCCTGAAACGATGATATGCCACAAAGAAATTTCAAACGATATACGCCAATTATTACAACAAGTGGCAATTGTATCGTTAGACAAAACTATGAAATGGTTAATATATATACAAACATACATGCATTCATCAAATTAATAAACTCACAAACTTGTTTCACTAATATACCATTAACTATATATTTTATTTAACTGTTATTTCGTGTGGTATATGAAGTCAAGATTCTTCTTCTGTTTTTGACTGATCATCAGTTGTTGCTGGCTTGTCTTCTGCTTCTTTCGGTACATCTCCTGCCTCTATGGGTACATCACCAGCTTCTTGGGGCACATTTTCTTCCTTAGTCACCGGTTCCACTTCTTCTTCGGATGAACTCTCACTAGACTTGTTAAGATGTTTGTCTTCGTTAGTCCTTTGTTCACGTGGTCGTTTAGCACGCTGTTTTTTCTTTAGACGCTTTGCACGCTTTTTGGCCGTGCGCTCCTCGGCAATCCTTTTATTATCATCCAATTTCTGTTGGAAAGCATCGTCGGCGGCTTCGCGTAAACTCTGGTTTTGTATGTTCTTTTGTCGTGCATATTCCTTGCGTCGTAAATGGCGATAGACGTGAAACTCTCCGGACCCGGCGCCTGCACTGCTGCCCATCACATTACGCACAAATGTGGGAACGGAGGACATGTAGTCCTTTTCGCGCCGTTGTTCAGGTATAATAACAGGCTTCTCCTGACATTATTTATTTGTTAAGTAATTGTATTAAAATTGAAGCAAGCAAAACTTACTGGATTTTTCATCAGTTTTTCAAGTTTGAGCCTTTGTAAATCTGTGGCAGACTTGAGAAAGGGTCCCACTGGTTTGTCTTTCTCACCAGTATCACTTCCGTCAGAATCTGCATCCTTTTTTTTCTTTCGTGGTTTATTTTCGGTTTCTTTAACTAAATTCTTAATCAATGACATTTTTGTTGACAAATAATATACAGCTTGACCATTCACGTTGGCGCGTACTAATCGTTGCATTTGACTGTCAAATTTGCAAATTTTTATTTAAAATCCCTAAAATATACTAAAAAAAAACAGACCATTTAGTATATTTTTTAAATAAAGCGTATTTTAGTTATTGCTTAACACGGTCACACTGTGGAATTTCAGTTCATCGCGTTATTTTCTAAATTAACGACTCAAAACCCTAACTTGTAATGTTCTAGTGCAAAAGTAGCCAAACATATAATTGTCATATGTTTACGAAAAGTTACACGGACAGTAAATCCCCGTTTATATTATATATTCTAGTTAAAAATCAAAATCACGAACGCGCAATCGGTTTGAGCGCAGTGAGCAAACCAGAGAGTAAGCAAGCAAGCAGCAGCAGTCGCCAGAGCAGCGTAGAGTTGTGTAACACGACAACGTGAACGTGTGTAATAGAATTTGGATTTGATTTTTGTGCGCTTAAGCAGAAACAGCAGCATGGCGCTCGAGATTGATGCAAAAAATAAGGCAGCGGCTGAGGAAAGTGGCGATACTACCGCTGGTGCCACTGGCAAGGCCAAAGCCAAGGAGAACAAGAGCAACAACAACAACGAACTCGCAGCCGGCGAAAAGAACTCGGTCAATGGCGGCAGCGCCGCAGCGAAGAAGAAAGGTGCGTTAACTATGACATTTTCGATCATGCCCCTCCTTTTCATACTCTCTTCTTACTGTCATTCGTTGCAACTTACTGGCTTTGCTAGTGTTAAAGTATATTTGCGAGAAAAAAGTTTCAATCACATAACATTTTTGCGTTACGTAATGTATTTTTTCTATAATGCTTTAATGTGGCTCGCTGTCTATTGCTGGGCGCTATTGTCGTTGCCCACAACTGGCACCAGTGACGATTGCGAGCGGCAGCAGCAACACCGCGTGCGTTTCAATTGCATTTGTGTACGTAAAAGTCGCGTGTAGTGAACGCAGTGCGTATGCGTTTGTGTGCGAAAGTAGTTTAGTTTGTGTATGTTTTTTTAACATGACGGCGCAAACATGCCTAAGTTTGTAAAGTGCATACATATGTGCGTACATTGAAATGTATGCATGCATGTTGTTGACCGCTGCTGTTCATTAACCCCCAGCGGCGACGGCGCCCAGCATTTTAAATGTTTCTTTAACCTACAATTACCACGTGCTTGCCACTTGAGGCACTTGAGTGCATGCAACAAACAAACAATCGACTTGTTAATTATGTAAATCGTGTTATACTTTTCAAAGAAACCATAGCTCGCAAATAACTGTCGACCGTTTTTCTTCTTGCGCTCTCGTTGCGAGCACAACCGAAAAAGTTCATACTCTCTCGCTCTCGCTCTGAGCAAGAGACTTTTGCTGTCTTCATTTATGTTTTCTGTTGAGCTCTTTGTATGTTACTCTTTCAATGAGCAGTGCGTAAAGAGCGGAACAAGAAACGCTCGCACAATGAGACTCCGCAAAAGACCGATTGACGAAATAACTCAAAGCAAACGGTCTTCAAATTTATGTTCGTTGTTGTGAAGAAGAAATAATATAATTTGTTTAACAAATCAATTTAAATTTATTTCCACGATCGCAATTAATATATTACGTCTGGATAACAGACGCTTACCGATTTGCTTGCCTATGCGTATACCAATCCATACGCAAAAGACTTTTTGCTTCACTGAAAACGACGAAACGGTCTTGGAACAACCAGGACAAAACAGAATAGAAAAAAACGGTTTCGCTTCGAGCGCGAGCGAACTTTTCGTAGAGTCAGAAAAAGACACTTATTTGCAGACACTTAGAAACGGTCGACAGCGAGCTATGAAAGAAACACTTGCTCAAGCAACGAACTCTTCTTTATTCCGCGTGCTCTCTTCTCTCTCTTTCCTTTTCACTCTCTCTCTCTCTCTCTCTCTCTGCGCTCTTCTCTCTCTTTTTTCCTCTCCCTCTCTCACCGCCTAAGTTTTGTTTATCAAACCTCTGCTGATGCAGGGTTTTTGAAGTTGATGTAATTTAAATCATTGCTTTTGAAATTAGGGCGATTCTGCTTAAATGCTTTATTATTAAGATTCTGCTTGTTGCCTTCTAAAATGCTTTTTGCCTTTAAGCAGCTGCCTTATCTGCCCGCAGTTGTAGCTTCTTTTTGTTCGGTTTCCCTTGTTTTGTTTTACAACTTGCACACACACAGACATACTTCTGTTTGTAAATACATGCAGCCGGTTACAGTGAATGGCAAAAGTAATCACACACTTGCGTTATGTAACACACGAGTAGAATTTAGGTAGGTCAGTCTTCTGGAATTTTTGCTTTTCTGAAGATCCACACATAGGAAGTCAAGTATTTTTTTTTTTGACAAATCACAAATAGTGTTTTATGAATTAATTTATTTTATAAATCATGTAATGCTTTGTAAAAATATTTACTGAACTAACTATATATGCTAATATGAACGTACGGACCTTCGACCCAAATTAGACTTACAAATGATGTTTTATTTTCTGTTATTTAAGGCAAGAAAAATCGTAACAAAAGCCCGACCCAAGACGCAGCTTCTGCTTCTGAAGGTGGTTCAGCACTGAGCAATGGTCACCCAGAGAAGGCAACCGTTAATGGGGAAGCCGGTGCAGCTGCCGCAGACGCCAATGCCAACGTGTTGGCCGATAAGGAGGAGGAAGTGAAGCAGACAGTCGGTGAGGGGGATGCTGCTGGAGCTTCATCTGTATCGAATGATGATGCCGATCTGGATGCACTCCATGATGTGGGAATCACTGTGAACATCAGCAGTCCTGGCTCAGATGTACTCTCTGTGCAGCTGTCCAGCATGGAGCTGGTTCAGGAGATTCATCAGCTGCTGATGGATCGCGAGGAGACGTGCCACAGGACCTGCTTTTCCTTGCAGGTGGATAATGTAACTCTGGACAATTTTGCAGAGCTCAAGACCATAGAAAATTTAGATCAGGGCTCTACCATACGTGTAGTGGAGGAGCCTTACACAATGCGTGAGGCTCGGATTCATGTTCGTCATGTGCGCGATCTGCTCAAGAATCTAGATCCAGCCGATGCCTACAATGGAATTGACTGCACCTCGCTTACTTACTTGAATACAATAACACAGGGCGATCTGCTGGACAAGAAGCGTACACGTCCCGACTCAGTGGACTGCACTCCACCTGAATATGTGACACCTGGAGTTCGTGAGCCTCCGCTGTTACCACTGCATCCTAATATTAAGAACGCTAAGGGACCACAGGCCCTCAAGGTGCTTACTACATCGGCTTGGAATCCGCCGCCCGGCCCCCGCAAGCTGCATGGTGATCTCATGTATCTGTATGTGGTGACCATGGAGGACAAACGCTTTCACATCTCTGCCTGCTCGAAGGGCTTCTACATCAATCAGTCCACAGATGATTCATTCAATCCAAAGCCAGACAATCCAAGTCATTTGAGTCACTCGCTCATTGATCTACTCTCTCACATTTCTCCCTCGTTCCGTCGCGCCTTCCAGACCATCCAGAAGCGACGCACCATGCGTCATGCCTTTGAACGCGTGGCCACCCCTTACCAGGTGTACCAATGGTCAGCGCCTCAACTGGAACACACAGTAGATGCCATTCGTGCCGAAGATGCCTTTAGCTCTAAGCTAGGGTGAGTAATCCTGCTTCCAATATCCATCTACACATGACTCATTCGTTCTGTTTTTCCTTTCTTTGTAGCTACGAGGAGCATATTCCCGGCCAGACACGTGACTGGAACGAGGAGCTGCAAACGACTAGGGAACTGCCACGTAAGACACTGCCAGAACGTCTACTCCGCGAGCGCGCAATCTTTAAGGTCCATGGAGACTTTGTGACGGCAGCGACTCGTGGTGCAATGGCCGTCATCGATGGTAATGTGCTTGCCATCAATCCTGGTGAGGATGCCAAAATGCAGATGTTCATCTGGAACAATATATTTTTCTCGCTGGGCTTCGATGTCCGTGATCACTACAAGGAATTGGGAGGCGATCATGCTGCCTTTGTGGCACCACGCTATGACCTGCATGGCGTACGTGTTTATAATGCTGTGGACGTGGAAGGTCTCTACACACTGGGCACAGTTGTGATTGACTACCGTGGCTTCCGTGTCACCGCCCAGTCCATCATACCCGGCATTCTGGAGCGCGAGCAAGAACAGTCTGTGGTTTATGGTTCCATAGATTTTGGCAAGACTGTGTTGAGTCATCCCAAGTATCTGGAGCTACTGCGTCAGGCAGGCAAGCACTTGAAGATCTTGCCCCACTCTGTGCTCAACGAGCGTGGTGAACCCGTGGAGCTGTGCTCCTCCGTCGAGTGCAAGGGCATCATTGGTAACGATGGTCGTCATTATATATTGGATTTGCTACGCACGTTCCCACCAGATGTCAATTTCCTCAAGCTGCAGGATGTGCAGCTGAGCAAGGAACTCACCGACATGGGCTTCCCCATTGAGCATCGCCACAAGCTCTGCTGCCTGCGCCAAGAACTGCTCGAGGCCTTCATTGAAGATCGCTATGTGACTTTCATACGTATTGCTGCAGTGCATCTCCAGCAACTTAATGCCAAAAAGCAGGCATCCACCACGACTGCCGACAAAGAACTTCCAGCCATCACTGAGAAGCAGGAGGAAAAATCAGAGGCGACAGAAGCCTCTAAACCAGATGAGGCAGAGAAAGAAAAGGAGGAGGAAAAGAAGCCAGCTCAGCAGGATGAGCAAGAGTCAGCGCCTAGTGCCAGTGAGACAAAGAGCGCCGAAGCCATGGTTAATGCAATTCGCGAAGCTCAATCCAATGTGGCCGTCTCCAATGAGGTTCAAGCCGCGGAGGTGGTCAAGCGTGCATGTGCTGCTGTGGGCTCTCTCAAGGAGAAAGAGTTCGACTTTCGCTTTAATCCGGACGTCTTCTCGCCCGGAATTCGTCATATTGATGGCCCTGAGGGCGGCATGCAGTCTCTTGCAAAGCAGAAACGTCTTGTCCAGGATGCAGCTGAGTTCCTAGTGCTCAAGCAAATCCCCGCCTTCATCAAGGAGCACATGTCTCACTCATCGCCGCCCATCGATGGCCAGAGTCTGACAGAATCCCTGCACAGCCATGGTATCAATGTACGCTATCTGGGCAAGGTGATCAAGATGCTGGGCCAGATGCCCCGCATGGATTATCTACATCGCATTGCTATCATGGAGCTGATCGTGCGTGCCACCAAGCACATTTACTACACATACATGCAGAACACTGAGCCACTGCATTTGTCGGCTGCAATCAGTCACTTCCTCAACTGCTTGGTGACCACGGGACCAGTAAATCCCGCCGTCAGCAGCGAGGATGCCCATAAGAAGCAGACTCGCAGTAATGGTGGCAAGCACAAGCACAATAAATCCACAAAGACATCGAAGCCACAACAGGCAGCAGCTACACAGAACTCCAATGGCAGTGGAACCGGAAATGGCAATGGTTCCGGCAATACAGCCAGCGGTGCCTCATCCAATGGATCGAACAACAGCAGCTCCGACTGGACAAATCTGACACCGCGCTCTCTGTGGCAACAGATTCGCAAAGAAGCCAAAAATTATTGGAACTGGGAACTGGACTGTGACTCGATTGAAACGGCAGGTGCCAAGTATGGAATGTTGCGCATGAGTTTGTTGCGTGCCTTCTGCCTCAAAGTAGGCATCCAGGTGCTTCTCCGCGAGTATAACTTCGAGTCGAAGCACAAGCCAACATTTAGCGACGATGACATTGTTAATGTGTTCCCAGTGGTTAAACACATCAGCCCACGTGCCACTGATGCCTATAACTTCTACACTACGGGACAGACCAAGATCCAGCAGGGCATGCTTAAGGAGGGCTACGAACTGGTCAGCGAAGCACTTAACTTGCTCAACAATGTGTTTGGTGCCATGCACCAGGAGAATGGCTCCTGTCTTCGCATGCTTGCTCGTCTGAGTTATCTGCTGGGAGATCCCCAGGATGCATTGGCAATTCAACAGCGAGCTGTCATAATGAGTGAACGGGTCAATGGCATTGATAATCCCTCAACTATTTTGGAATACGTAAGTGTCTGAAGACAACCTTTTTATTTTCAACTATTGTTAATCTCCCTTGCTTTACAGGCACATCTCTCGCTCTATTCATTTGCCAATGGTCATGTGGGCATGTCCCTGAAGCTGCTCTATCGTGCCCGCTACCTGTTGGTACTTGTCTGCGGCGAGGATCATCCCGAGGTGGCTCTCATCGATGTAAGCAGCAAGAAGATAGTTTAATGCATAGTTGATTTACATTTGTATTTTTACCCACAGAGTAACATCAGTTTAATCCTGCATGCACTGGGCGAGTATGAACTATCGAAGCGCTTCATTGAGCACGCTCTAAAGCTCAATTTGAAGTACTTTGGCAACAAAGCCATGCACGTGGCAGTGAGCTATCATTTGATGGCAAGAACTCAATCCTGTATGGGTGACTTCCGCTCGGCGTTGAACAACGAGAAGGAAACCTACTCCATTTACAAATCCCAGGTAAGTCAAAACATTTCCTCAATTCGGTTAAGATCTTATAAACCATGAATAACTTTTGCAGCTGGGCGAGAAACACGAGAAGACTCGCGAATCGGCGGAGTGTTTACGTCTCTTGACCCACGAGGCTGTTGCGTTGCAGCGCAAGATGAACGACATCTACACCAATGGAAAACTTACCACTGATCTGCCTCCTATCCACATAACGGCGCCATCAATGGGATCTGTCTTGGAAATGCTGAACACCATCAATGGCATACTCTTTGTGCATATTAGGTGCGTCTTAGATTTTCCTTTCTCTCTCCTCAGTAGTTTATAGTGTTTTGTATTCTATTTTAGCCAAAAAGATATTGTGAAAGTGCGCAGCGAGATTGAAAAGCATTTGAAAACAAATACCGAAGAGAACGAGATAACGGATGCTCTCAAGACAATTGCGGCATCGGCCAACAACAATGAGAACGCATCCGAGACTGAGCCAAAGACGGAGGATGAAAGTGCAGCAGCAGGAGAGTCTGCCACATCCACCAACTCCTCCATGCTCACAAATGGCAGCGACGATGAGAAGCAAGCAGCAGCAGCAGCAATGGCTTCCAGTTGAACAAATTCATAAAAAATTCACACACACTTATATCATTTGAAGCACGGCAATAAGAGTGCATCCGTACACAAGAAAAACAAGAAAAACCAATAACTAAAAAAAGGAGGGAAAAAACAAACAAAAAAGAAAGCAAAGAGGAAAGTAGAAGATAAGGGAGCATGAAGGAAACGCAAGCATGTCACAAAATAGTCAACTGTTGTCCAAAGTTGTTTCATTTTCTTTCGTGAACTGAGCAAAATTCGTAACAACAATGTGTTAATACACCATCCTACAAATAAAAAAGAAGTAACATAACAAACAACATTAAAATAAGCATTAATAAATGTTTCTTTTTTAAAAGGCTGCTCTTGTACTGCTCACATTTAAAGTTAAATATTATGCATAATTATTAAATATGTACGGCCATATCCGCTAACGGTAAAAGGCTTTAGTTTTAGTCGAGTCCAAAATCAGAATCAAACCACAACGAACCATCACCAACTCCAAAAAAGAACAATTAACTAAAACTACATATTATTGTTATATACATTTGTCTGCAATGGTAGGCAAATGTTTAATTTTTTACTATTGTTTAAAAACATTACACATTACAAATGAAGGGACATACTATCAAGTATATATAACATAGTTGGTATGTATTGTTTTTGTTGTTTATTCATTCTACAACAATATTTACATAGTCTAAGCAACGCTTTAGTGAAAGAAAAAGCAGCTGAGAAATCTGGAATATACGAAAGTTGTATCCTCTTCTTATTTTTTGTTATAAAATTATCATATATGTATAGACATGTAAAACACGATTAGTCTCCTAGCGATTAGAATAACGCAAAATGGGGACTTGAGACATTTAATCACATGAACAAAATGTTTTTTATAATTTCAAAATATGATGATCAAATAAAACCAAAAAATCAAACAAGTTCTTTGATAAATAACTATACTTAGTGGCTAACATAATTATTAATTGTACTTTTTATATAATAATCGGTTAAGTTTGGGCTTAAGTTATCTCTGAAGCTCTTTATTTACGCTTCCTACACTTGTTTCGCCCCTTGCGTCTACGTCCGGGCGTCTTGACCGGAGATTTTCCGTTCTTGGGCGCTTGTGGGGCCTGTTGTTGTTGTTGCTGCTGCTGTTGCGATTTGGAGGCAGCTGCTGTGGTAGTGGCGTTGGCATTCGCTGTATTAGCAGACGTATTGTTTTGCTTACTAATGCGATTGGCTGCGCTTTGGCCACTGATCTTCTTGGAGGGCAGCAGGTGCTGACTGACCAGCTCACCGAGTACACCTTGATGTGCCAGCATGGAGAGGAATGTGCAGATAAACTTATCATAGTTGTGAGTGCGACGACTAGCGTCCACCTTAAACATTTGACGACGATCGTTTTCATCGGCCAGATGCTGCTCAGTGATGGCTATTTCCGTGTCTAGATTCTTAAGTAACGATTGCAAATCTCGTGCGGTAAATGCGCTTGGCTCCAGCAATGTAGTGGGTGTATCAGGACGCTGAGGGTCATCGCGTTCGCCTTGCTCGTCAGCCTTCAGCAGCTTCTGAAGTGTTCCGGACACGATGGCTTGATTGGTGCGCAACATTTTCAATTTGTGTGTAATAGCAATCCTCCGATCGGGCACAACGGCCATTAAATTGAAGCGTATATCCTGCTCACCTGTTGCGATGCCCAGGCGATCGGCCATGACTCGTCGGAATTTGTCAGTCCAATCCTCATGATCCTCCCAGCAGCCGTGGTTCATTGGATACGGCTTCAATCCGTCCAATTCGAATAGCTGCCCATTTATGGGCACAAAACTGACAAAGTGGAACGCTTCGCCTGTGAATCGGCAGCTCGCCACGCCGGCCCCAGTGCGTTCCAGGCGCCGACGTGCCTGCGGCATAGCATGTGAGTTATGGGCACAGGCTAGTTCTGGTGTGTTGCCAATGGCTAATCCCTTGTTTTCTGGACTCATGCCTTTCGTGTGGGCCTTAAGGCGGCTTAAAGTTTCCCCCAGTTGCAGGTTGTTCTCGTTGCAGTTCAGCAGAACAGAAAGAAGTGCATGGGTTGCACAGCTGTTGGGTACAACCTGCTGGGCAAAGAATATACTGGAAATCGCTTCCTCATCCTTGACAAATATCTCTGCTGTAGTCTCGACAATTTTTCTACGCGCCCGGCGTTCTTCGATCCAGCGAAATAGGAAAATAAATCCATAAGGACTTTCAATGGGCTTCTGGAGATCGTAAACTTCTTCCACCTGTACATCGTGGCCTGTAATGAGGTAACATAGTGTTAATAAGTTGCAAACTAATCATACCGGGCTCACTTACAACCAAAATCTTCCAACAACAACGTAAATAAGCCTGGGTCTGATTCTAGCTCTAACCAGCCGTCGGCCAACTGCGCCATAGGTAGTGCATTGTTGTTGCCGGCGTTGCTTGCTCCAGTGCTAGTACCGCCGCCTACGATGCTCATTACTCCCGCCAGCTTAGAATATTTGTTTTTGATGAATTTTACAATTATAAAATACAAACAACTTTGTTTTTCTACAGAGCAGGCTTGAGAATGGCACTTTTCGCTTGTCACTTTTCCGTGTGACTGACAACTAGCACCAACAGATCTGGCAACTCTTCTATGTGCTTACAGTCAGCTGTTTTGACGTAACATTCGCCCAGTACTTTCTTGTGTTCAAAAGTTAATCACAAAATAATTTTAAATAATATGGTGCGTCCAAATTTAGTATTGTTAACGAAGCGTATACCCCTCATACAATTTCGTAAGGGTGGTCTAGCAGCGGCAAACAAGCAGGTGGGCCCTAGTCAGCAGGCAAGTTCAGGGGATTCTGGAGGCAAAAAGGTTAACTTTAAAGCCCATTTACTAATGTAGACGTTGTGCACTGCCACCGACATATAACTTATGTTATTAATATTTGACTGCTGTTTAATTCCACAGTTGACAGGACAACCGGCCATAGAGGACTGGCAGCTGCCTTCTCGTTTTGCAAGGAAACCAATTGATCCGCTGGAAGCAGAGTATATCAATAATGGTGGCATACCAAATTAAAATAGCATTAAAAGTTCTTAAATAAACTGTTGCAAACCTATGGAATAATAAACAAATTGTGATGTATTGCTCTTGCTTGTAACTCAACCCACAGATGGTTTGGCATTCACATGTATGCGTAGGCTGCCCAACATATGTTTACAATGTAAAATTCAATTAAGTTATTAAATTACAAGCAACTTGAGCTGATACTCCTATTAACAGCAACATTTTATTTGTATACGACATCTTTATGCAAAAAAAGCTCTCTGTTAAGTGAAAAACGTCTATGTTAAGTGAGAAGCTTCGTAGTGATTGAAATTGCCATTCCGATTGGCTTCAGTGCTTATCTTGCGCCAAAGTAAATCGGACGTGATTCCTCATACCAACACAAACGTTTTACCGTTGACACTGTCTCTGTACAGTGTGTTTATATTGTGTTACATTGTGTGTGTCCACCACCCACCCCGCGTTACCGTCTCGTCGGTGCAGACAAAGAGTGGAAAATTTTCAGCTTTGAAAACAGTAAAAGAATATTTACTGTTAAGTTGAAAGCGTGAATTCTGTCAATTGCGTAGTAAAAGTTGGTGTTTATTTTTGGCCAGAGCAGTGTGCTGGCCTAAATTCCTGTTGACCGTTTAGACCTTCTTTCTTGGATGGGTGTGAAGCGTGGTATGCAAGTTAAGTGGTGCACCAACAAGGACTGTTTGGGTCTACGTAAGCGTGTCTGCGGTTTGCATCAAACCTGGAAGTGGCTCCATCAAACACCAGCTCTCCACGAATATCTCATATCGGCCAGCTCTGTGGCAGCAGATACTACAGTTTGTTAGTCTACTAGGTTCTAAAGTCCAAGCAAACCAATAGTGCCCCAACCAAAAAGCAATACACCAAAAGGAATAAAAAAAAAACAAATATAATAAAAGCAAAAAATAGAAACGCTAGAGATAATAATTAATACGACTAACACACTTTGCGTAGACATAAACGCAGACGAATAGAAATATAGATAGCCCATTGCTTCAACATAACCACAAAGAGAACAAAACGCAAAGGCAAACCGTTAAAAACCTGCCCAATAACAAATTGAATCGCAGCTGACGCAGACGCCGACGTTGACCTTGTTTTTGTAACTACGAACACAAGAGAAGCACAAGTGCATTGCCTTAAGAGAGAGAGAAACAGCACGCGAGAGCGAGAGCGAGAGAAGAGACATAGCAACAGCAACAATTGACTTCCTTGTAAACGCAACAACAACTAAAGCGAAAATATCTCTGAGCACTGTACATTGTACACAATTGTGCAATAAAAAACGTAGCGACTGTGGAAAATTGAATTGCTTGCTTAGCAAATTATTAAAAATGAGTCTTTTACTACGTCGCAGTTCGTACCAAGTGCGCCTACTGCAGCGTCTGGGCGCAGCAGCTACAGACATCACGCGCCTCGTCTCCACCGATAACGATAACAACAATGCAACTGCAGCCACAACAACAAGAACAACAGCTGATAATAAAGTAGATTCAAAGCGTGTAAATCTTACTGCAGTTGCCGACGCCGACATCAAGAAATCGGTATTCATATCGCAGTCGCACGACATCTTCACCAACCTGGCACTTGAGGATTGGCTCTATAAGAACTTTGACTTTTGCAACCATCATGTTCTACTCCTGTGGGCAAATGATCCCTGCGTTGTTATTGGTCGCCATCAGAATCCCTTTACTGAAGCCAACGTCTCCAAGCTGATGGACCGCGGCATTACATTGGCCCGTCGAAATAGCGGTGGTGGGGCTGTCTATCATGATCTGGGCAATCTCAATTGCACCTTCTTCACGCCCCGCGAGCGCCACAATCGCAAATACAATCTGAACATTGTGACGAGGGCTCTGTTCCGCGAGTGGGCTATTAAGTCGGACATTAATGATCGCGATGATATTGTTATTCAAAATAAAAAGGTACATATATCAGTCAACGATTGACCTTCAAGTGACCCATAATCTCTCAACTGATAGTTCCATTTATTCAAATAGTTTTATTTCATTTGCAATTTTTTAAGTGATTTTCTGTCCCCTTTGCCCTTTTAGATTTCTGGCACAGCTGCTAAACTGGGAAGGCCGAATGCATACCATCACTGCACCATTTTGGCCAGCGCCAATAAATTGCATCTGGGTGAATCCTTGGTCAAGGAGCCAGCCAATTATATAAGCCGTGCCACCGCCTCGGTGCCATCACCCATCCGTAATCTGGTTGATGTGAATCGCAATGTCAACGTTCCACAGTTGTTATCAGCCGTGGGCTACGAATATCTTCGCACGTCGGCAACGGAGCTAGAGGATGGAGGCAGCATCCAGACGATGAAGCAACGTGGCTTTCAATTGGTTAATCCTACGGAGAAATGGTTCCCGGGAATTGAGGAGCTGCGCAACAACTACAGTTCATGGGATTGGGTCATTGGCAAGACGCCCAAATTTACGGTCGAAAAGGATTTGGAACTCAAGGACGATGACCGTGGCATGAAGCTCAAATTGAGTGTGGAGGTCGAAGCCGTAAGTCGGAATAAACAAGAAATACTTTTCAGCAAATGTCTTAAATCCTTCTCCACTGCAGGGCCTGATGACGAAGATTGGCATACAGCTACCGCAGAGCGATGACCTGGTGCCGGTAGTGACTCCTCTCCAGGGTCAAACTTACAACGAGAAGAACTTGAAGGGAATTATTGAAGCCCTCAAGTTGGTGTCCAGCTCGAATGTTAAGCAGGCGATGAATGGATCCATTTGAGTTTTGTTTTGCTAAATTGGGAGATAGCAGCAGCAACATCTTCTGTGCCTCTGATTTAGCCTTATATATCCATTATATATCCATATACACTTTATTCTATATACCTGAATTAATATATAGCACTTAAGAATATTAACATTTCTATATTTTATATGAAGCGAATTGCAATAAATATGTTACATGAAATGTAAACTGCTCTTCGTTGTAGGATGAGCCGGCGTCAGCTGGCAAGCAATTTCATCTATTTTACGATAATTTATGAATTGTTTGGGTCTACAAAAATGGCGCTTTTAAAGAATGTGTGCCATATTATGGATACTTTGGTATTGATAGTTGTGACCTACAAAACGTACAGAAATTGTGAATTTAAAATAGTATTAAATTCTCAAAACTTCAAATGCATAGATTTCATGTTTTATACTCTTTCGCTAACTTCATTAACATAGTTATTGAGCAAAGACCGATGACCGCTAAGAGGTTACTTTGAAAAGACTAAATAAAATAAAATAATTGAATAGAACCAAGGTCACCGAATATACTTCCTTGTTCCCCACTGATATACTACTGCTACTACCTATATATATTCAGCAGGTAATTTATACAGTACTGCCTTGTGTTTTCATTTGTTTTAAGAAATTTCAGAAAGTTGTAACTTATTATTAAGTAATACATATATTCATTTTATATCCGTTACTCGCCGAGTACAAGGGTGTAGTATAATCGTTGGAATGTATTTAGCAGGGGAAGCAGGCATGACAGACCCCATAAAGTATATATATTCTTGAACAGCGTCACTAGCCGATTAAACCAAGCCGTGTCCGTCTGACCGTCTGTATGAACAAAAAGATCTAAGAGCCTATAAGGGCTAGAAAGGTCAAAGAAATCGCAAATGGAAGATAAAATGCCCAAGCAGTATCAGTTTGTTTTTCGACACGCCCACATTAGGGCGTTTGGTGTTCGTAGAATGGCAAAAACAGGTTAAAATAGCACGTTTTAAATTGAAAACTTGTTTGTTATTTATGCTATCGGAATACATGTCTATGTCTAACATATACTGACCAAGTTTCATCCATTACCAATTTTTTTACCTTTAATTTTTATACTCTCTGGAAGAGTATATAAAGTATATATATTCTTGATCAGGATCATAAGCCGAGTTGAAATAGCCATGTCCGTCTGTCTGTCCGTATGAACAAACAGATTTCAGAGATGGTAAGAGCTACAAGTTTGAGCTTGGTGTCAATCGATCACATATTTAGTCAGTCAATACAAGAATCTTTTTTTTTTCGATGCCACGCCCCATTCGCCCACAATGAGCAAAAAACTAGACACACCTCGGAAAAAATCGGTGTTTTCGGCGAATATCTCAGTAACCATGGCACCTAGGATCACCAACTCTGGTATGGAGGTTCCTAGCGACAGCGTAAATGCTTTGGCATTTAAAATTTTGTACTGCCACGCTGCTTATTCTGATCGCCTGGTGTTTCACGCAATAAAATCTTCGATTTTGGCCTTTAGCGAATTTTCTTTTTCTAGACCTGTGCGATCTGCAGTGCTAAAAGTCGTTAGTAATTCTTGCTAAAATACCACTCAAACAGAAAGATCAGCAGGTCGAAATGCAAATTATTTAAAACTAACATTGACTTAACATAGCATTAAAAATAACATTGACTTAACAGTGCATCAACAGTACATCAACAGTGCATCAACAGTGCATTAACAGTGCACCAACATGGCATTAACATTAACATTCACTTAGCTTGCACTGTTAATGCTCTGTTGATGCACTGTTAAGTCAATGTTAATGTACTGTTAGTGCACTGTTAATGTACTGTTAGTGTACTGTTAGTGCACTGTTAGTGCACTGTTAATGCACTGTTAATGTTAAGACAATGTTAATGTTAGGGACAGATACACGGACGGACAGACAGACGGAAATGGTAAATAGAGAGAGTAAGGCGTGCACGTGTATAAACAAACCTTTTTGTTTGTTTACCTTATGTATTGCAACCTGCTTACTATTTCTGTTGGCCTGGTATTTCAGCTCAGATTTAAAAGATCCAGGTGTTCATACGGACGGATGGACGGACAGGCAGACGGACAGACAGACAGACGGACTGACAGACGGACAGAAGGAAAAACAGCGAAGAGATCGTAAACAGAGAGTGGGTGGAAGAGGGAGGCAATGCACGTGTATAAACAAACCTTTTCGTTTATGTATTGCAACCTGCTGACTCTTTCTGTTGGCCTGGTATTTCAGCTCAGATTTAAAAGATCGAAGTGTTCATACGGACGGACGGTCGGACAGACAGAAGGACGAACAGACAGACGGACTGACAGACGGACAGAAGGAAAAACAGCGAAGAGAGAGTGGTGGAAGAGGGAGGCAGAGCGGGAGCGTATGTAAACAGTAAACATAGAGAGTTACTTGTTTTTTTTTTTAATTGTCAATTTAAGATAATTTTTGGCAATCGGTAGCTATGAATCTCACTCAGTTACCTAGAACAAAAAATGCTAGTTCTTTTTGCACATAACGTTTATTGAATAGGGATTAATATATGAATACGCATATAAAAAGTAAGGCACACTTGTTCGCTTTTTGACACATAGGGATATGTAGTACATAAAAATAACAATTGATGTTATGGTACATGGTAGATAATAATAATACATTTAAAATTGGAATTAACCAAGCCAACAATGAATACATTTAGTAAGTTCGGGATGGGACAAATGGGACATTGCACTTGATAGAGCAGGATATTGGTTATGGAGTGTTTGCTTCAAATGTGCACAGAATGCACAAGCTCTGGCAGATTTTGATAGTCTGGGTCACGGGTAAAAAATTCCATGAGATAGGCAAATGTGGGCCGTTCCTTGGGATGATGTTTCCAGCAGCTGTGCATCACCGCATAAATGTAGGCCGGACAGAGATCGGGTTGGGCCAAGCGATGTCCATTGTTCACCAGCTCGATGGCATCTACATTCAGTTTATCGCCATAAGGAGGTGCTCCCAGTGCAAACATCTCCCAAAGCGTCACGCCAAATGACCAAACATCGCTGGCATGCGAGAAGATGCCATTGTTGAAGCTCTCCGGCGCATACCAGCGTATGGGCCACCGTCCTCCTTGGGTGAAGTGATACTCATCGCTGCCGGCGCTCAACGATCGCGACATTCCAAAGTCACTGATCTTCGCCTGCAGCCGGGAAGTCAACAGAATGTTGCGAGCCGCCAAGTCCCGATGCACAAAGTGTTGAGTTTCCAGATAATGCATGCCTGGAATGATTATTTAGGACATTGATTTAAAGTGGGAGCATGTGCACTACAGAACTTACCGCATGCAATTTGGGATGCCCAGAGCTTCAGCTCTATGTTGACCTTCAACTCGTCACTGTGATCAAGTATATACTGCAGCATGGAGCCCAGAGGCGCCAGTTCCTGGACCATCATCAGCATATCGCCCTTGGAAATGCCAATTAAACGGACAATGCACTTATGCTCCAGTCGCATCATAACGGATGCTTCGCGCAGAAACTCTTGCTTGTTAATGGTCTGCTGCTCCTCATCCCGCAGCGTCTTAATGGCCACCTCCAGACGAGTCTCCGGCATGCTCGGACGCTTCAGCCAGCCCCTGTACACGGAGCCAAACTCGCCAGCTCCAATCTCAGTGTCCAGCTCCAGTTGATCACGTTGAATAAAGAAACGTTGCTTGGCTGCATCCAGCTCGGTACTGTTGAGTCCAGTAGCAGATCCCTCAGAGCACTTCCGCTGTAGATAACCTGCCATTTCACTCTCCGTGGATCCAGTGGATAGTAATGAGTTGAGGCGTGACACTGGCTTGGCAGCATTCGTATCCAGTTGCTTTAGTGGTTGCTCCAACAGCATCAGCACATCCATGGTGGGTATATACTGGCATCCAGAAGCATCGAGGGCAGCGGCGCGCTCCCTTTCAATGGCCACATCGCTCTTCGTGAAATACTCGACTTCGGCTTCAGTCTTGTGGGCAATAGGTGGCAACTCGATGGGCGTGTTATTCTGCGGCACGTTGTACACCTCACCGGTGTCCACATTGAAATTGCTAAAGTCCGTGGAGAACGAGAGATTCTTAAGCAGTGACGGTGCCATTTGGGCCTCTTCGCTGGCTCTGGAAACGTTGACGACACCGACGCTGCTCTCGGAGTCACTGCGTTTGTTTTTTGGTTTGCTCTTGCGCAAACTGTTCATGTCGAAGAGACTCTTCTTCGGACTGGTCAGACGCAGTGAATTGAAAATGGAGCTGGTGTTCTCTTTCTGCTTCTTCTTGGCTATCGTCAAAGCAGGCACATGTGCATGATGTTGATGCATTGAGCTGGTCCCCGGATGATGAGACATCACTGGATTGGGTGGTTCGCTTTGGGCCTCCCGTTGCTTGTGTGTAGCACGTGGAATTGTGGCAAACGAGGGCACCTCCGGCTTGGGCTGTGGCGACACCGGGTATTTGAGGCTCACGGGCAGGCCGTAGGAGAAGTGCATAAAATGTGCCACCAAGTGCTCCAGACTAGGCCAGTAGGGACCATCGTCAATGTACAGAAATTTCGACTGAAATGAAACGACATATAAAATATTTAACCGACTGCAGTCCATCAAATCTGGACTTACCCCGCTGGATGACACTTTGATGCCATTCTGGTAGAGATCCGCTTGCGAGATGCGAAAGTTTTTGGCCACCTGATCGCTGAGCAGGGTCAACACGTAGCCAGATGCCGCTGGAGACTCGGAATACCGCACCAGGAAGCAGCCAGAAGTGTCCACTTTCTGACCAAGGGCCAGCTGCTTGCGCTCGAGCTGACTGGCATGTTGCATGAGTATATCGATGGCCTCATCGCGTTTCAGTGTGCTGTGGTACCAGCTCTCGCGACTAGTATTCGCTGGTGGTAGCTTGTAGTTAAGCAGAAACTCCTCGACAGCCGTTTGGCCAGCTTCTTTGGCTAAATCGAAGGGAAACTCGCCGGAGCTGGTGCGTGGCAATAATGGAGCTTGTGCTGCAAGCAGCACCTGCACAGCCTCCAGATTACCGTGCTTGGCCGCCTCGTGTAGTGGCACATATCCGTTCTCAATATTTCGGCCCTCCACATTCGCCTGGGCGGCAATCAGTGTGCGTATAAAGCTAGCAGGTTTTTGGCGGCAGGCGTACTACAAGAGACAAGGAATATACTAGGATTATAAGAATGATATGGCGTTGATGCTAATTACATGCAATGGCTGACAACCAAAGGAATCCGCACTGTTTACTTGAACGCCTGCGTCCAACAGCGATCTGAGAATATCCTCGTTGCAGTTCAAAGCAGCCAAGTGGAGAGCGGTCTGACCATCCTGATTCTTGGCATCAAAATTGCGATATCCACATTTAAGCAGCTCAAAGACCACTTTACTCTCATTCTTGCTGGTTGCACGATGCAGCAAATTAGTCACACCCTGGCTGCGAGTGTTGTGAGGCGGGGGATCGCCAGGAAGCGCCACTGATAGCTTTGTGATAAGACCGTTGGGTTCCTCCTGCTGATAGTAGTCGACCAACGTTTCTAGGCCATGTAATATCTTTGTCTGCCCTTTATCATCGATGGAGAAAAAGGCATCTTCGCCATGACGTCTGATTTGATAATGACAAACCTCGCCCTATAAAATTTCGTTTATTACACTCAAACATACACACCTATACACACATCCACCAGCTGTGCATTATTGCCTACCTGATATAGCACACTTAATACAAAATCTCCAGCTGCCGAACTGCTTTCGCGCACCAGGAAAGCACCATCCTCGTAACCTGTGACAATTAATAATAATTTATAGTGACAATTGGTCAACAAATCCCCGTCTCCGCCTCTTGTCTTTTCTTATGGGTGAGACTCACCTTGTTTAAGCAACTCATCGGCGTCTTCGCGTGTCAAGCGGCCGTGAAACCATTTAATGTGATCATCACGTGTCATTATGCTGCCATTTAAATCAAACGCAATAATAATAGCACTGTCCAGCAACTAAAATAAACAAGTTAAAAATATAAAACCAATCGTCAATAACAAGTATCAGCGATTGTACACAATGTGCAGCTCTGCACACGATGAGTAATCGGCGGTCATCGTGATCGCTATACGACTATCGAGTAAGCCCAAGCAATCGGTTTTTACCGACTTATGTGGCAACGCTCCCGTTGAGCGCGATATTCAAAATGTGTGAATTGAAATAAAACACAATTTTCAGCTTAATTGATCGCAATTTGTTTTCTTTAATATTTTTGTTTGTTTTTTTTTTTTTTTTTCAATTTCCTTGTTTTTAGGTGAGAATGATCTACTAAAACACAGTATAAATTGTGGTCGATTATGATTAGTTGGTTGTTTTTTCTTTCTGTCTCTCATTTCGATCAATACATTTATAATTTGCTTTTATTTTAGGTTATGTGAGAATAATCTTAAGCTTAAGCATTTAAAAAACGACTACAGACTATGAAAGAAAAGTTTAAATTAATATTAAATATAAACATTCAATGTCAGAAATGTATGTTTTGCATTATTTTAATATTGTAACTCTAGATAAATATATGTTTGTATGTATGTATCTATTAGTTTTAGTTTTGTGTATTTTTATAATGTACAAAAAAGCAACGCAAAACATTTTGCTGGTAGGTAGATATTATGTTCTCTCCTCTGCAGAAGAAAATTGTTTCTTTTCGTGTTTGATTTTCATGTTTGATGTGTTCATGGTTTTTGTAGTAAGTATTGTGGCAACTTAATTAACTAACGGTAAATAACTACATAAAACAGTTACAGACTTAAGCATAAACAGCAATCAAACTGATCTCAGCCACGCCCATGCCCACACACGCCCCCAGTCCCACAATCTTATCAGCTAAATTGCTTAAGCGTTTTTTAGCATTTCAGTTGGATTTCCATTTTCTTTTAAAGTTTTATTTGCCTGCCCGGTTTGTTCTTGGCCAATACAATTTCAGGCATTTTGTTCGAAACTTTCAAAAACAACAAATCGTATTGTTTATGTTAAGAATTTCGAAAAAAAATCGCACTCAAAATATTAGCCATTTCACAAGTAATTTAATTGACTGCCATTTGTCGATGATATTTGAGTTGCTTTTGTTGTTGCTGTTGCTGTTGTTGCTGCTGCTGCTCATGTGGTTGTTGGTGTTGATGATGTTGTCCTAGCTTGGCCCTTCTTGCGTTTGCTGCTTATTTCCAACAATTTCATTAAAAAATTAACTAAATTCTAATGTAGAACAATGTGTTTAAACATATCATTGAAGCATTAAGAAAGCATACTCTTAGTTATACTTGAAATTCTTCAAATTCTTGTAAACTTGCTCATTAATCTTGATTTAAATTTATGACTTTTCTTTGTTGTTGTTATAATTATTATCATTATTGTTGTGGTTGTTCTTGTTCTTGTTGTTATGTCCGCCGATGCCGCAACTCGATTCGGGTTTTTACTTAAACCTTTTCAATTTCTTTGTTAAATTGTTGTTTTCTTGTTATGCTTATCTCCTTGTGTTGTTTCCCCGTGTTGTGTGTGTGTGTTTCTTTATTAAATTTGTTTTAATTAATTCGCTATTGAAGAGAGCTTTTGCGATACTCCATTCACAGTCTTTGATTTAAGGACATCATTTTCGTATGAAAAAACAGTTTCCTTGCCATTTTCGACGACACTGCAAAAGACAAAATTTTAGAATTTAATTATTAATTCACTATTCAATCCCACTATCAATATGTGGAGTTTTATCTTCAGTTCCATTACAAACTTACCGTTTGGTCATCAGCTTCTTGCCATTGACAAACACCGTTGAGGTGGACGTGCGTTTGACAGCGCCATTGGTGTGGCCTCCACCGCCTGCGACACTGTTGCTGGAGGTGAAGGATGTGAATCCGCTGGTTGGCATGAAGAAGTCCATCATTGAATAGTTGAGCATGGGCGTACCGCCAAAGGGGCTGGCCAATTTGTGCTGATGATGGTGATGATGATGTCGAGCCGAACTGCTACCGCCAACATTGTTATGACCGCCATGACGTCGACTGCTGCTTGTGGCGCCATTAGACAGTGGATAACCATTGGCATCTACAATTGAGAAACATTAACAGGGAGTTTGACAATGTGTTAGTCTGGTTAACGCACCTCTGAAGAAGTCGGCAAAGGGCGAGTTGACGCCAAAGAATTCCCGGAACACTTCCTCGGGTGGTCGGAAGACAAAGCCGCCCATGATGTCAAAGTCATCAAAGTCGTGCGTGTAGTGATGACGGGCATGTGAGCGGCTTTGGGCACGGTCCCCAAGGCCATCCTTTCCGTACTCGTCGTAAATGCGGCGTTTCTTCTCTGCAAATTTAAACAAAATCTAATGAGTTCAAATGTCTAAAAGGAAATATATAATCAGATTTTAGTAGATAACTTTCTGGCAGCGTATTAGTAGTAACAAGATGATGAGAGCGGTGTTGCTCATTAAGCTAGTTTATAGCTAGATTGACAAGCAGAACTGTTAAGGCCAAAATAATATAAAAGTAGACACTCGAAATTAGAGCTTTTAGAAATTGGAATCTTCCAACCTTTAAAACGCGATTGTTTAGACCAAGTATGATCGCTTTAAAGACTAATTTCTTATTCTTAATATTTTAATTTTTTAATTTAAATAGACAATTTCTGTGTCTATGTGTCAAAGCAGCCATTTTAGTCCATGATAGTGATGATAAGCTGCTTGTGGGTGGCAAGCTTTAGTCGCCGGCTATGCAAAAATACAACAAAGTCGTGCGCGTCAAGGTTATTGTCAGTTTCAGCAAACAGTGTAAACAAACAAAATAACAAAATCACAACCAATAATAATAACAATGTCATAACCTCAAAAACAAACAAAAAAAGGTGTCAGACTCTGTTTACCAAAAAGTTTGTGAAACGGCGTGCCCTCGAACAAGTTGCGGAAGGTAAACGCCTGATAGCGATTCCCCCGTCTGCTGGCAGACGACCCCGTCCCCGACCCATAGCTGGGATAATAATAATCGTAGTCATGGTCACGACTAGCCGATGAGGATGAATAGCCACCGCTGCGGTAACGGGAATAGGCGGAGCTGCTGCTGTTGGCACTGCTGCTCGCCGAAGATTTGTGCAGCGTGGCTCTGGCATCATAGATTCTTCGCTTACGAGCTACATACATACATTCATATATATGTGTGTGTACAACAATTGTTCAATTGAAACCCTGGTCTTATTAAATCCCAACCCAACTAATTTCTGAATTCCCCACTTACCATCGGAGAGCACTTCATAGGCCTCGGATAGTTCCCGAAAACGTTTGTTGGCCTCCTCCAAATTGTCGGGGTTCTTGTCGGGATGCCATTTAAGTGCCAATTTTCGATAGCTGCAAGTAAGAAAAGGTTAATAAAGAGCCAGTGATAAAGAGAGCTTTCGTGAAAGAGCTTAAGAGCTTGCTCTCTTTTACTCTCCCTTTCTTTGCTCTTTCTTTTTCGCTTTACTTACGCCTTTTTGACTTCACTGTCGGTTGCTGTGCGAGCCACATCCAATACTTTGTAGTAGTCCACCATTTTTGTTTCTGTGTGTGTGTGTTGTTTGTTGTAGAGTTGTGAGTGGATTTTTATTCCTTTCAACTGTGTGTTGTTTGGCTTCCTTCAATTCAATTGCGGGATAGTCTTCTTGTTCCACAAACTTCTCAAACCCAACTGTAAAAGAGGGAATAAAATAATTCGCAAATTAGTCAAGAGTAAAACAAGTATTAGACTTAAACAACCGTTAAGCAGGCAGCTTTTAGAAAGAAAACAAAACAAATATTGTACGTATTACTTTTTAGTTTTTCTAAACTGTTATTGTCGAAAAGCAAGGCAATGCCTAGTACTCGCCTCAGGGCTCAAACAGAGCGACAACAAAAACAACAACAACCATAGAAATATGAAAATGCCAAAAAGTACAATAACTACAAAGTACACGTTTTTGCACATGTATGTGTAATTGTATGGTAATTCATAGTGGTAAAGCAAAGGCAGCACGATTTTTTGCTTTAGTTTCGTTTTCTTGTTTCGTTTTTGCTTCGCTGTTCTTCAGCCCCACATTTCGAGTTCAATGTCGTACGAAAACCTCATTCCCATTATGCGAGTCGCCCACACACACAGACACAGCACTCTCCAACACACACACGCACACACACGAGCTTTCGGTGAGGACAGACGGTGACAGCGGCCGCGCGCATGTGTAGGGCGTTCAGCCGCCTCGACCGTGTGTAAAAGCAGCGACAGCAACTGCGACGGCGACTGCGCTGTCGTTTACTCGTGTGTAAACATTGTTGTATTTGTTGTTGTTGCTGAGTGCTTTGGCTTAACGCTACTCGCAATTGCTGTTGGCGCCCATCTTTTGCCCCATTGTTTCTCACAAACATTTTCGTGCAAAATGCTCGCTAATTTTATTAAATTTATATTGTTGACTTTGTGGTTGTTGTTGCATGTTGGTTGCTGGCTGTTATGTAGACCCCTTGACACAATTTTGTTTTTATTTTTATCAATTTATCAATAAACTTATCATTTCTGTTGTTGTTATTGCCAGCTAATCTGTGTCAATTGTTGCCATTGTCGTTGCCACATGTTGCAAACGAAAGTGCGGCAACACAAATTAGCCCCGCAGCTAAATGACAAACATTATTGCGGCACTTGTGTTTATCTGTGTGTGTGTGTATGTGTGTGTTCGTGTGTGACTGACCGATTCGTCAAGTTGTTATTAATTTGTTATGTTAGAGTGGACCAAGCTTTGAAAGCTTGTTATGTTTGTGTGTGGGTTACTTTTCGGAGTTCTTATGGGCGTTTGCTCAATCACATAATTTAATTAACCGGTGTGTGTGTGTTTGAGTGTGTTTAAATAATTTAGTTGACATTTATTTATTTTTGCTAAATTTTTGATCTAATTTATGTGAAAGTTTCAGTTGCGTGTGCGTGCGGCCGACGATAAAAGTTATAAAAAACATAAACGAAATAAATTCCTCGCATCAACGACAGCAAATTGCCAAGTTAAATTCCTTTTGAAAATATAAATACGTAAAGAGAACGAAAGTTTATTTATGAATCCCCCGCTCTCTCTCTCTCTCTCTTTCTTTCTCTCTTAGCGAGAGTAAGCTAAACACACCTGGCAAATCATTCACGCAAAACAATCAACATGATAAAATATTAATGAGAGTTCACTTAGTGCAATGCAATCATTCAAATATAAATACCAATTTAACTCGATTTACAAAAATTTTATCTAATTCAAATTTTATATTTCAGATTTATACTCTAAATTTATTTAATTAGCGATTTTTGGTTCAATTATTTTATTTTTGGATTGAAATATAGAAAACGCCTTGTTTAGCACCATTAAAAATATTTCTCTACTAATTTTTGAATGTTTTTTGTTATCACATTTTCGTTACTATTATTATAAGTTTAGTTTTAAAATTGTCGGAGAAAACATGTTACCGAATTTCATTGAAAACTATAATTCATTTAATAGATACGTTTTTATCACGTTCAATGAAAAATATCTTTTTGCTTCTTGTACTTTGTTCAGTCAAGATTTGTTTTAATTTTCTTGGAATAAATCGTACACTATAGTATACAAAAAGCAGATAGTATTATCTAAAATATGACGACAGTCAAGTCACTCTAGTTTTATTTTTATAGCATACTTTTGGGAATTCACTAAACGGAAACTCCAAAAAGGACACTATATTTCTCATTTTACTGGCTTCTGCACTACTTTGTCTTAGTGTGCCTTTTTCTAGGAAGTTACTCAACATACAGTTTAGTAAAATCATTGAATTATTTTCAAGCAAAAGATAGAAATATTAGTTTGAGGCACACTCCTAGGTAACAAAACATAAAATCAAAGCCCAGGTTCCACCGAGATTTGAACTCGGATCGCTGGATTCAGAGTCCAGAGTGCTAACCATTACACCATGGAACCAACTTGGCCAGCCTGACTAACTTGCCTCATTTCAGGCAGAGAGCACTGCACTGCGCATGCTGCAATAAGAAAGTGAAAGGAAGAGGTAGAAAGCTTTCAACTGTGTCAGCCACCGTCAATTTGGGGTCAATGGTTCAGGGCATCAGGAATAAGACTCGTCAACGAAAGGTTGTGAGTTCAAACGGGGCCACAATCACATAAGGAAACAAGAGCTGCTAAATGTTTTGTAATATTTTTTGTTGTATTTTAATTAAATACACAAATTAGTCAAGGTCATAAGTGGCATTAAAACCTGAACTTTAGCTGCAACACGAGCATGTTGAGTAATCGAAATGAATTTCTCAGTTTCAAACTAAACATGTGCCTTATTAAAATAGTACAAGTATATAGGCATTGATTTATATTATATACACATTTATTTTATATACTAGACATGTATATACCTGTTGACATATTCGGCAAATTCTAGGTCGTAGGTGTAGGAACTTGTAGCATTGTCTAAAAGCAGCAAATGACGACGACGGCGACGATGACTTCGACTACGACAATCACAACGTTGTCGGACGACTAGCTTTTTTTTTGTTGGCCAGGCCGACAGTGTTGCCAGAAAGCAGCTAATTGCTAGAAACACCTGAACTAAATAATTAATACTACGAGAGTAAGATGCCATTTTTTAACATATTTTTTTTTTGGTAATATTTAATAAATTTAAAATATGTTTTTTCTATCAAGAATATCTGATTTGTTTGACATTTTTATAAATAGGCACGCATTTTTAATATACAAAGTTATCTTTAGGTGTTCATTCAGCTACAAACTAGCTAAAATGGCAACACTATTTGCCGGACTAGCCGCTGTATGACACATTCGTCTGGCCGGTGTTTCATCGCACGTCAGCGTAAGAATGGGATAGAAACACATAAAGAGAGAGAGAAAGAGAGGCAGAGATAGAAGAAGACTGAGAGGAGATGCTGGTGACTTGGATAACACAGCTGCTGACTTAATTCCCAGCAAATCTTAAATCCGTCGACAAACTGACTGACTATCTCATTCGATTGACACTTGCTTTAATTCTGTTAGCAGAACTGCTCAAATTAAGTGAGTGGGCGTGGTGCTGGCTGGCATTTACGGCATTTGCTTGTTTATCCGTTTATCGGCAAAAGCAGTGCATAGGGGACAATACCCTATCGATTATAAGTACAGGGCACTCGCTTTCTTCGTACAATGTAGGCTCTACAGAAGAAAATAAATTGTTCAACAGCTTATTTGTACTTTTGTTGTCTTTCATCAAGTGTATTGTATGCTATACCTTTGTCTATCTAGTAAATATTACAGGGTATTTTAACAACAAAATTGACTGCGCTTGGGCTGCCTACGCAATGGCGGGCATCAAACTCAAACCTGAAATCGCTCCAAAAATTATGTATTTGGTTGCCAGGTATCAGACGTTCATGTGGTTGCTTGTGTGGCTTGCAGAGTTGCTGCTGTGGTTGTTGATGTAGTTGTTGTTGTGGTTGTTGCTTATGCAAATTACATCACCAACGACATCGTCCGATAGACACAAATACCGAGTGCACGCACTCACGTCTGGAAAATCAGAAGATTTTTCACACTTTCCTTTTAGTGAGTTAGCAGCTTCGTTGTTGTTTATTGTTGCAACATGTTTGTTTATGAACTTTGTTGCTGTTCGTACGCACTCAATTAAATTGTAATTGTGTCGCTGTTGCACTGATAAACAAACATGAAGCGACAAAATCAGCTGTGTGTAACAATTGAATGCGAACAAGACCAGAAAACGAAGAAGCAGCTGATGACGCGAATGGGAAGAAGAAAGAAGACGGAGGAGGGCAACAGGCAACAGTTGGTTGCGTGTTAATTACATGCTCTGCGTGTTGAGCCACTTTGTTGATTGATTTTCTTCGTCTAACTGTTTTTGTTGCTCATATTGCCATAACCTACTTCTTGTGCAAATGCAACAGATACACTGCATATACAGATATAAACTCACACGCACACGCACGCACACCTATACACTGACAAAATGAAAACTGATAGGCTGATAGACTCAAAGCAAAACGAGCGATAAGAAAACGTTGCGCATTTATACTCATACTATATGCGAATGGGGCGCCTAAGAAAGTCACGCAACCAAAAGCAACAACAGTTTTGCTGTCGCTGTCACACTCACATTTACCCTCGCAGTCGCAGCAGCAGCAGCAGCAGCAGCAATGCGGGCAGAGAATTGATAAACAACAACTCACACTTCGTATTAGCCAGCGAAAACTTTAGCTGCAATCGTCGTTATTGTTGTCGTTTTCGTAGTAATTGTTGTTATTTTTCTTACTGCTGGTTGCACAAACATTATAAACAAATAAAGCAGGCAGCAGCAACAACAATAATAAATCAAAGCTCTGCTATAAACGCGCACGTACGCGACAATGAATCGTTTAGAACTAAAAGCACAGATACCGTTGCTCTAGCAGCTGACGATGCCACAGCGTTGCCATATGTGGGAGAGTAATAAACGCCGAACGCCACTTTGAGAGAGGGAGAGTTAAAGAAAGAGAACAAAGAGCGAGCAATGATGCGATGCCGGCGTTGCTTTCGTTAATTCTGCACTCTATTGATATATTTTTGTTGTTCTTGTTGTTGTGCGTAGTTCAGCTGAACCGGAAGTTATTATTCCGACTTTTTGCGAAGCTCACATTTATTTTTTTCCACGCTATCAATCAAAATCTATACAAGCTTATCAGCAGCAGCACCGAATCGATTGTCACAAAAAAAGTTTGATGACGCGCAGATCGGTTGATGTAAGCGTCGTCGCTGTTGTTATTATTTTGTGTTTGTGGTTAACCCCCCTTTCTAAGAAGATATCATAGTGATTCACAGCCTTCAACGGAAATTTGGCATTAGTTCAAATACTAACTGGCTTTTTCAGCCAGCAAAATACGAGTAAAAAACCTAACGAATGAATTCATCTATAATACACAAATATTGATTATAATTTCGCTTTGGTTTTGAATAAATAAATGTATACGAATCTTATTGCCAAAGTTTATGTTTCTTCGAGGCGGCAGAGCGCAGCCACAAAGCGTTAAGACTACAAATTTGAATATTTAATTTTAGCACTCACACTAAGCTTTTAGGTGGGACGTTTGGAATTGAGACGCAAAGAGGCGAGCGAACGAAACAGCGGTTGATTCGTTGACGCCGTCGCACACTGGGGCAAAACTCAGTGCCAAAGTGTTTCAAATATATAATGACAGTAATATGATAAAAACACAGCATAAAATTGTAGAAAGAAAAGAAATCGATTGTTAACTTAATTTGCTGACTAATAAATAAATCTGTAAAATCAACAAAGAAAATAAAATATATTCTTCAAAATAGATTATTTAACACGCTCTTTCTATGCATTACGTATTTCTTAATATCACGAATTAACGCATTTTCAATCAATTTATTTAATCTACACTATAATAATGCAGGACATTTAATTGTTATGTTTTTTGTCGGATCACGACCTGCCTCATTTCATTCACAAATGGTTGTGGCTACATTTTTGTACAACTCTGGCTCTACTGTGCGGTCATCACAGCAGGTGGTGATGACTTTTTGCCCAGTGTGAAATTCGTGCAAATTTCTCAGAGTTTATAAATTTTACACTTTATGTATACAAAATAATATATTTATGCCTGTGAATGTGTTTGGTTATTTTTAAACTTGCGGAAAATTGAAAATTTATAAAAAGAAAATACATATAAATATGTGTACAAGCCATGTGAAAAGTCAGCGATCTTTGATGGAGATTGATGATACCCTGGGTTAATCTCAACAAGTAGGTGGACTACAGTGAAGAGTACTTGACTGCGTGAACCCAGTAATTGGGCTTTAATAAACTATTAACATCTACATATAACAATAAAACTTACTAAGATAAATACAACTTGAATTATGCGTAACTGAAAAAAAGTATTCGCTTGTAGGCAAGAGTATTGGAACAGAGAGTTTTTCAGTATTGGACAGTAAAAACTAAATTGAGACCTAAAATTCTCTATAGGATAATCGTAATTAGCGCTTTCCATATAATCGATATACCCAATGCCGAACAGAATTAGTTTTTGTATATATTTTTAGTGTTAGCAAATTGGCGAGTGGGTGAGAAAAAGCAAACGCCGATTAATATTGCGGAAGAAATGTGAAAATAACGGCACTCACCGGCAACGTTGCCGATTTACAGAAGGGGAATGCGCGGAATTGGAACAACGGTAAGTGGCAACAATTTCAAAAAATAAGAGAAGGAGAAATAAAGCAAAGTACAAAATACCACAAATTAATGGCACGTTGCAAGAAGCAAATTGCAGTGGAAAGTGGGCACAGAGCAAGGGCGTGGCACAAATGAGTACATGCCGAAAAGAGAACAAAAGAAGATGAAAGCGAAAAGTGGAAACTCGCCAAAAATTGCACAATCTGTAAAAAAATGAGACAAAAAAGAAAAAACACAATGCAATGCCATGAAACCATAATAATATAATAACAACCTACAACAACAAGATTAACAACAATCAAGACCTAGAAATAGACACGTGGGCGTGGGAATGTGTCTATTTTTAAGATATGCCTCGACAATAAAAGCAACAACACACCAATCGGTCCATGCAGCTTTTCATTTTCTTTGTTATTTTGTTGTTGTAAAAGTTACAACAATTACAACAGCAACAACAACAACAGCAGCTGATTCATCAGCGCGTTGAGCGTAAACAGCTGGCAATTCGTTCGATTTGGAACTGAATTTGAAATAGTTTTGAGCTTTTGTAATACGCACAGGGCGTCAGAAGTGGCAATTTGGCTTGTTAAAAGCTAGATATCGCATTCAAATACTTCCAATGTGTATTAAATATTTCTATCTGTTAGATACTAACTAATTTAGGTAATATTTTAGCTACAACAAGAACAAGCCATAAGCATGATCTACTTTTAACGTATTTTTAGTTCTGTTTAACTATTTCTAACTATTTTTGTACAATTCTAGCCTTTTTAAGGCCATTAATAGCTGCCAACACTACAGGGCAGCGCTCCTATCGCTTGAGGGGGCATTGCCCCCGGCCCGCTTGTACTGCCTGTAGGGGGCGGTTTCTAATCAACTTGACGGAGTGGAGCGTTCACTTCCAAGCGCATAAATTAAATCAATTCAATGTAAATTTCAAAATGGTCTGTGTAATTTTTGTGGGTTTTCTGTATTTTTATTCGTATTTTGTTTTCTTTTTAGAATGTTCTCTGGGTTGGGCTGTGGTCATGTGGCTTTTCGGATTGTCAGCAGCATTACATGGGCATTAATGGCATCAAATGTGACACGCCCTGATTAAGGGCGCTAAGGGCAAAGCTTTGCTACACAAAAAAGAAACAAATGAATCTGATTGAGCCACAGCGTTCCAAAAATTTCGGTGTAGAAGAAATCCTGAACATGATCAAAAGTAAAGTAAAGCGAGTTTAGGACATACTTTGTTTCATACCAACATTAAAAATATTTGAAATAAAAAATATGTTAAAATCAGGAAAGAAATCTAATTGTTTCAGATTTTTTTTTATAATTTATAGTAAGTAATTGTCATTATTTTAATTCGTACTAAACTCGTACTAGATTTGCTGTGTAAAATGCAAAAATAAGCAAAGTTTCAAAGCTTTGTGTGTTTGTGTGTGAGTCGGGTCTGTGTGAAAGCACAGATCAGTTGTGGAATATTTAATAATGGCAGCGCTTCCTTGTTCAATAATTAATTATATACGAGTGTGCTTAATGAATTTACATATATAAAATTCAAGTTAAAAAAATCCGACAGCTTCCAAGAAATTTCATTTCGACTTTATCTTGATCTGCATGAAAAATTAGTCTGATAAATGGCTGCCGACAGGGGCGAAGTTCACGCGTACTCTTCAATCTTTTCTTGATCTGCCTTGGGCTGCTTGGTTCATGCTTGATCTGATCTAATCTAATCAAGATTTGCAAAAAAAAAAAACAATACAGCTCCAGGAGAGAGCTGAGGGAGTTGGGGATTCGAGTAGCAACTACTTGTGCGGGTGTAATGATGACGACTTCAAACGGTGGAGAGTCATGCGTCCATAAATACAAGCAACTAAATAAGGCAAAATCAGCTTTGTTGCCGACTGATGGCGACGACGACGGCGGTCACATAAAAACTACCCACCATCAATCGCAGCAATGCGATCATATAAAACCTGTAGCTTTAAGATCAGCCAATCCAACCAGGCAGACCGACAGTCAGTCAGTTAAATGATGATCTCAATGAAGACATTTTTTTCATTTATTGCGTTTCTGAGTTGTGAAATCGCTTTCAAGCGAACTCTTAACAAAACTTCCTTTTTCTTTTAGCTTTTCAAGCAATCCAATTCAGTCCAGCCAACGTTGTTTGCGGGTTCACTTCACTTTGTTGCAAGTTGCCACAAACTTGCCACACACATACACCACTTACCACTCAACACACAACACCCAACACCCCGCTACATATATCTGACGATGACAGGCGATGACGCTTGCGATCACGATATAAACACGATGAGACACACATACAGTGGGGGAAGTCAAGTCCACACGGTTGCATTTCTAAGCCCTGTACTAAGAGTGAGCAACTTGGTCTAATAAGTTTGTCAACAAAAGGGATTTCCAGACCTCTCAATACATCTCCGACTCTAACCTTAGCTATATATGTATCTCTAAATCTATTTATAAACCTCTTTGTCTATACTGACTTACTTTTCTTTAAAGGGATTAAATTCGATAAAAAAAACTTTCCTGAAAAAGTTTCACCTACTTTCTTTATGATCTTCATATCATGTAACTTAACTAACTGGGTCTTAAACAGTCGACTTACTTGTCTGTGTTCTTTTTCCTGCCAATTGTAGTTGCAGTTTCGAGCTGCCATATCCGCATCTAGATCAAGTCCAATCCGATCCAAACCAACTCGGCCACAGGCTGAGCATGGACAATAAGCGTTTAGAAAAAGAAGTCAAGCGCTGTTGCACTCTTTGTTTTTGTTGTTGCACTAGAAAATACTACTCACTAACTGCCATTCACTACTGAAAATGTTGCAAGTAGTGCGCCTTATGCATTAGAGGGTATATTAGTTTGCTTACTAAGTGTGTAACAGCCGAAAATTTAATAAAAGTATATATTTTCATTGGTTGCGTTTATTTGAGTTTATAATAATTTAATTTTAATAAATAAAGTTTGAAAAGTAAACATTTTCTGTAAAAAGCTGTTTATTAGTTTTGTTTAGCTATTTCTGGCTCTTTTTTGTATCAGTTTACAGAGTTTTTTTTAATACAAAAATAAATAACTTCATAACAGATTTTTGGGAATAAATATAAATAAATTCTTGATTTCAAATACATTTCTAGTTTTCTTTACTGATAGTTAGGTATTTAGAAGTAGTTGCATAGTATTACCCAGTCTAGCAGCACCCAGCCTACATGATTCGGTCTGTTGTATTGTGCACCCGTTTGTTGCATTGACAATGAAGTTATTAAAGCGCAAACTGGACAGAAAACCGCAAAACTGCATCGACCTGGAGCATTTGGGCAACCGAACGCAAACATGTGATTAAAGTAGAAATAAAATGCAAACAACAAACAAAAAATAGACCACAAATAGCTAGTCCGACAACCAAATTATCTGACTGTACTTACTGTAAGGCATATGTAACTACATAAATCAGTGGCGGTTAAAAGATTTTTACAGGCGAAAGTTGCCACTGAGCGTCAACAGTTGACAGTCGAGTTAGTGAAAAAAAATACTCTTGGACCAAAAGTTCAAACACAAATCGTGTTGCACAACTTGTGGCACGTACTGTGGTAGCCAGTAGGTTAAATATCATCTTTTTATCCAAATGACGGCAACAACATAATTTCCAAAAACTAGATAAACCAGTCAAAACAGTTGGCCATAAAAAAGAACAGCGTCAACTGCAACCACAGTGACAAAATGCGGAAAAAGAGGCACAGGGTTAAAGGTTTGAAAACTGATCTGCTGGCTACAAAAAAAGTTCAATATACAGGTGTGCTAAGAAAACCACAGCAAACAATAAAAAAAGGTCCTCTCCATTCAACTTGGCTACCATAATAACCGTGAGATAGCAAAAGTCAAGCAAAAAGACTATAAATCATCATCGCATGCTTCTTTTTCTGTGTGGTTTTAGCTTGAGACTCTTTTAAGCTTTGAGATTTAGAAGAGTTCATTGAAATGTTGTACGACATATTAAAGTTGTGTTTTTGTAATTGAAGAAAACAGAAGTCAGGTGCTTTTGGAGAACTTTTCTTTATTTACTTTGGAATAAAAAAAAAAATTAAAATTTAGCAAAATATCATTAAAGAAGCGTGAAATACCCTTATAAAACATACAAATATTTTAATTGCTCAATTTTAACATTAGAAGAGGTAACCTCTGATCACTTTAGTAGTCCAAAACCCTTTCACTAACTTTTTTTCTTTCAGCTGGTGCTTTGCACAAATTGTTTCAAGTAGTTAACTACACTCGATCTCAAATCTCAAGTACAAGCCACTTTTGAGGTCAACTAGCAGGCGTTGACTTCTCTACTTGTCTACTATCTGGCTCTGACTCTGGCACTGCCTGTGACTGTGGCTCTCTTGCTTCGCTGGTTCGCTCAGATGACGATCATTCATCGCTTTTTGTGGCAGCAGACGATGCGACGTCACTGTCGCTTGTTGTCTGTCAGTGTTGCCAGAAACTTAAAAAATAGCTTTATTTTACAGCAGTCGTGAAATAAATACTACAATTGTAAATAATTTTTTATAACAAAACAATTTGAAAGTAAATTTTTTGTAGTATGTACAAAATATATATTTGCAGACGGTTTCTCTACTTGAAAACTAAAACCTTTACAAACTTTACACTTTCCCGCTTATGTTTCAACCAAAAAACAGCTAGATTTCTAGCTAAAGTTTAAATATTTAACACTGTGAAATCTAGCTATTAGCTGGCTGAATGGCCAAATCTTTCTTGTTGCTATTATAGTTGTTATCTTGGTCAGTTCAAGTTGGGCTCTAGAGAGACCGACTTCTCCCCTGACTCGGAGTCTGATCTTTCTGCCCGCTCACGCGCGATCATCAACAACTTAAGCAGCAACATCAGTAGTAACAATAATAATACTTTTTTATTATTGTTGGCGCTTCATTTGCTGCTTGTTTGTTGGTTTTATGTTGCTTTGTTTTTGTTATAGGTTTTATGTTGGCTGTGGTAATTTTTTATAAATAGTCTAAATTAAGACCATAAACAAAATGAAAGTTGAATTGGCGCTTGAGTGAAGCGCTCACTATCATCAATTTTTAGTGTTGAACAAGTTTGTCTTTCAGTTAAAAAAAACTGACAACCAACTCAATTTCCAAAGCAATTAATTTAATTGAATGCACTAGTCATAGAGTAAAAACAAAAACAAAGTCTGCTGATGATGATGGGTAATAAATTTATAATTGAAAAGTAATTGCATGTCGCGAAGGTAATTATAATCTAATGATCAAAGTGGCTGCAAGCAAAGAGTTGCCAGTGTTGACCAACACTGCCGGCAATCACGCTACAATCGAGACACAAGAAACTATCGAAAGTGTTTTAGCTAATTGCAAAATGCAAACGGTGCGTTCCATTCCCATTTGTTTCAAACCACACACACGCGCCTCAGCGCCTCACCTTGAACTGAAACTTCATCTTGCTCTCTCGCACTCTCACTCTTTGCTCTCTTCATCTACCTTCTCCCCCTCTCTTCCTTCTAACATTTAACTCTTTTGTTTGCGCTCGCGAGTCGCGACTTTGGACATGACACAATGATAAAAGATTTTGCAAACATGCAAACAAAATATAAAAAAATACGAAGCGGGGAGCAAAGGAAAACACCAAAAATGTTTTGCAAATTGAAATGAAACCTCATGAAGTGTTAAAGTTTAGTTTTGAGCAAATTAAATAAATAGCCAAACAAGAACAGTTCACAAAAAAGACACAAATTATTATTATTATTATGATTAGTCATTGTTATATCCAGTCTCAGACAAAGCAGCATTGCGAATCCCGAGACTTTAATTAATAAATACTCGTTCTGAAACCCTGGCCACGCCTCATTGAGGAGACCTTCGTATTCTTCTGGTTTTACACTCACTCACAAAACCCAACAAATTCACTACCCGAGAATGAAACTCATTGTAATTATTTAAGGTTTCATTATTTTGTTACTGCAGCTAATTAAACAGTTTGAAAACTGGAGAAGGCAAGTAATTGAAGCGAAACTTTTAGCGAGTTACTTCTGAAAACTGATCATATATATTCGGATTTATTTGAACACGAGTATGGATCGACTCTAATTGCAATGCCACAATTTCTAGACACTACCAGATACGAAACATGAGTATCATTAATGGTCATTTATGTTTGGACTTTAACTCAATTCTAACAATTCTTCCCTTGTAAGGTACTACTAGGTACTACTTTACACTAATCTCTCTAGTAGGAAGATACTTCTTTTAATTGATTAATTGAAATATAATTCCTTTTAAACATCTTCATATAATCAAAAGTTCTTAATGTAAAGACCAGAATTGAAAAGAAGCCTACTCATAGTTGAGTTAAACTTAGATTTTCTGGACTTAAAGATCGTAGACTTTTCTCCTCCCGTCTTATTGAAACCTACATTATCTGGAAGCAATCATTTGCTTTCCATTTTCCTTAATGAAACGACCAATAAAATATTTACAATGCACATGGAGCCTAATTAATAATAAATTAAACTTGTAATAAGCCGAGACACGTGTAAGCGCCACAGATCTGTCTCTCTGACAGTTTACAGACTTTCTCACAATGCCCCGAGGAGAAAACATAAACCCTATCCAATGGATGTGAAAAAAGAGAGACAGACAGACACTTTGAGTGGCAGGCTGACTGTCCAGTCATGAAAGTGGGCTTCACATTGGACTTGGTTTTTTATGTATGCACATCTTTCTGCGGGTAGACAAGTGCCAAGACCCCTACCCCCACACCGCTCATTAGATAAGGCTTGAGGAAGGAATGGGGAGGGGTTGGGAGGGACTGTAACGAACCGGTTAATTTAAATAGCCAAAGCTAAACAGACGCAAATGATTGATTCATCTTCCAAAGTTAGTAAATTAAATGCATGTTTTTTCAGAAAGATTTTCACTGCATTAATACAGTTGCAACGGTAGTTAAATGTCCCAGGAAATGAGCATCGGGCACAGGGTAGAGTAGGGGGAAATGATAACGCTGACAAGCAACAATTTTTATGTGCGCTTCAAGTGCAACCAGCGGAGATTCATTCAATTTATCTTACACGAGCTGACAGCTTATACCAAAAAAGAAAAAAGGCTAAGACGGCGGGCAAAAGAAACCAAACCACAAACGTGGCTCAATGCTCGAATACTCGTTTTGGTAATTAATCGGGATGGCGGAGAGTGGAGGAGATTCAGTCTCATCAATGAACAGCAGTAACTTACTCTCAACAAAATAAGGTAAGGAGTATATAAACAGCAAACAATGCCTCCAATCAAGATATTCACAATAAATTTCACTTTGGCTGCACACTTGTTTTTAACCAAATTCAAGTCTGCTAATATTTAAAATCTTAAAACAGCCCAATTTCTATTTTTAGCGTTTGTGTTTTCATCTAGTTGATTCGCTTCCAGCTCTGCGCAGTGTCCCATATGGTCTAGTGGCTAGGATATCTGGCTTTCACCCAGAAGGCCCGGGTTCGATTCCCGGTATGGGAAATACTTTTTTCACACTTTTAACTATCAGCTATGACTTTAAAAAAGGTTATAGCCCTAGGCCAAACCTCTTTTTGCGAGGTCTTTTTAAATTGTTCTTTAGCTATCAAATGATGACCTTTAAAAGTCCATTGGTTGCTCTGGGCGAAAGTGAACTTAAATGAACCTATTATATACCCTAAAGAGAAGTGTGCAAGTGTGTGTGTGTTTTACACCACACAATCCAATTAGCATGCAAATGTTTTCAGACAATCAATCCATTAAAGAAGCTCACGCACTTGGTTCCTTAGCGATATCTTTGTCTCGACGTCGAGTTTTACTATTTCGTAGTCGCTGACATACGACTATTTGAGTGTCGGGAGGTGCAGCAAGAAAACGTGTAAATTTCAGTTCGACAGACTAGACAGTACACCCTGTACACATGTGAAAATGGGAATATAAGCTAGTGAGCATAGGATTATTATATCTTTCAGTATATTTGTAACGCATTTTTTATTTATTTATTAACGCAAACTAACTACACTTCTCAAACCAATATTTTTTTTTCCAAATTCTTAAGTTCAACTCAGATTGCAGGGTACTTTTCGTTCGAAACCAATTTAAAGTTAATTTTTTTATGGGAGTATTGGGCATTGGTTATTGCGCTCGCCTTAGCCCGCTCAGAGTTTTCTCCTTAGCCATTTAGCATGGCAATCAGACAACAACGAATCAGTTGCCCCGCACCCCCTCTGCTATTGCCCCCTAACTGGCATGGGGGCATTATACTCGTACTACACGCGGGTCATGCATGGTCTGCAGTTGAAATTGTCGTACACACACCTCTTTGGGCTTTTGTTTGCGGAGTGCAAAACGTTTTCACCCATTTCATTTCATTTCATTTTCATGTACATGTGGAAAATGCGCACATGATGAAGACGGGGACAGTGCCACGCCCACTGTCTGCTGGTGCCCCAGGTGGGAAGAAGGGCTCCACAAAATCAAAACACCAAAAAGGCCGTTGACACAGATTTTTCTAGTTTGCGTGCGTTGAATCCGGGACTCGGTGTTCGGATCTTGAGTTAAGTTGAGTTGAATTGGGGATTCGGGTTATGAGTGTGGTCAAGACACGACACATGTATCTACATCTGGCAGACAGACGGCGGGTAGAAAGTGGAATCGAGAAGACGCATGACCAATAAATAAATTGAAATATTTACGCTTTGAAGAAAGAATCGACCGAATGAACGGATCCAACGAACGTTCAACAATCGCGCCAACCGGTCTGGGAGTCTCAGTCTTCCAAGTATTTGTATCTGTGTGTGTACGAATATCTGAATCTGTGTCTGTGGGTATCCATCCGCATCCCTATAATCGCTACGTTGGTCTCTGCCATCAGCTGCTCTCTGCTGCTGCCGATGCCTCCCGCTCCACCCCTGCTGCTGCTGCCGCTTGCAGCTGTGTGACCCACTCCCAGTTGTCCATTTAAAGCGGCGAATGCGAATTACAAACGCGGCCAAACTACGTCCAAAGTATCTGCGCGCATTTATCGCCAGTTTTAGACAGTTTGACGTTGTTGTCGTTGTTATTTTCAGTTGCTATGGGCTAGCCAAAAATACAAAAAGAAAAACTCCAAATTGAAATGAAAATTTCACCTCCGGTCACACGCTTCAGAAGTCACAGCAAACAGAGAAAAACTAATGAAAAAATAGTATTAAAAGAAATGCAGTGCCAAAAGCTTTAAAAAATTGCAGTTAATATCGTAACGATCTCGCCTGCGCCCATGGCACATCAAATTGATTGAATGCCATGAAGACAATACGGTATTGCAGCTAATATCGTACGTAATTAAGCGCCTGCGCCTATGGCACATAAAAATGATTGGATCCCGTCTGGCTTACAGTGGCAATGAAACGGTTTGGGTACGGTGCAAGTGAAACGGATTAAGTTGCGAAGGCGACGTCGACAGCGACTGCGCTGCCTGAAAGACTGAAAACGTAAAGCATAAGAAAACAAACAAAGCTTTGAAGCAACAATAAAGATGATTTGACAGCGACAGCAAAAGCTTTAATATGCAGTCAACGTAGGTTAAAGCTAGAAGAGAGCGAGTGAGATGGCAGCTGGCAACAGGCAGCTGTTGCTCTTTTGTTCTTGATGAAAAACTCAACTCAACTCAACTCAACTGGTTTAACAATAAAAACAAACGTTGCGATGTCTTGCCGTGTTGGCGTTGGCGTTACGTTTGACGTTTAAGAAAATCAAAAAGAAAAAATAAAAAAACAGAAACAAAAACTAAACGTCTCTTATTTTTTTATTGTAGTTGCTTCGCTGCTGCTGTTGCTCTCGTCGATTCTCTGGGCTTGGCTTTCTATGACTGTTGTCGAAGCAGCGAAAGAGTAACAACAGCAGCAGAGGCAACCACACAAGCTGGCAACAAAAAAGCACTATAAAAATGTTAATTTGTATGCTGTGCCTTTTTTCTGCTTCTTGCTCAATCCGTAATGTCGTCTCTCACACGCGCTTCTAATATATTTGAATGTATCTCTGCTGATGACGAAGACCGCGACGCAAACGCAGACGCAGACTGAGACAGGGCCAGAGACAAAGATGAAGATGAAGACGATGATCATGACAAAGACTATCATGATGATGATGGCATACAACAAAAAGTCAAAGACAGCGAGCAAAGTTTCAATCGATCTCCGCTCTGCATGGAAAGTGGCGGGCAGTGAAAAGTGGGCGGGCTGAAAGAAAAAACAACAACTATAACAATAATGGTTAGCTGCCACACTTTTGATGAATTAGCCGTTTTAATTTTTCACTTTTTTTCTCTGTTGGAAATTGAGTTGCAACTGCGCTTGAAGAAACAGTTTGATGTGATTTGTGCAGTTCATTGAGCCGGATCATGGTGGCGTAAAAGTAGTCATTAAAAAAGGTACTTCAATAAAGTTAACTTTAACCCAAAAGAGGGTTTAACAACTGTAAGTGCACCTTACCAATTTCGGCACTCATGAAAGAGAAGAGGAACTGCTTAACACTCACCGACTCACCACCCACTAACGTGTCTCGTTAATCAAAGTGTTACTTTGATTAATGTACTTACATATGTTATAAAAATGTAATTAATTTAGTACTTAAATTTATCCGTTTCATTGATTTCAGTGCATAAAAAAAGCTTCCCATACCGGGAATTGAACCCGGGCCTTCCGGGTGAGAGCCGGATATCCTAACCACTAGACAATATGGGACTTGCTCCTCTAGATGTCAAACAAATATCTGCACATTCTTGTAGAACGTCATCTAATTTTTGAGTAGGTGCTCCAAAAAATGTATCTGACGTTTTAAAAATAGTACCAGAGATGCGATGAACACTTAATCCCATATGGTCTAGTGGCAAGGATATCTGGCTTTCACCCAGAAGGCCCGGGTTCGATTCCCGGTATGGGAAGTACCAAACATTTTGCTATCTTAATAATTTCGCTATTTGTTTGATTAGAAGACTTCCTGTTTTTAAAGACCACTGAGCACACAAGTCCATCTTGTAAATAGAGAAAAGTAAGAGGTAACCTCTTAGTAAGAAGGTTTACAAATTGGACAATTTAACAAAATAAAAAAATCAAATCTATTGCCATATCATTTCTTATGTGATGTTGGCTAGTAAAAAGTTTGTTAATGTCTAAGCGCCACGCAAAAGAAAGAAGCACAAAAGCCAAATAAACATTGGTCGTTGTTGTCATTGTTGTTGTTGTTGCTGGGGCAGAGCAGAGAAATAACAACAATATTAACCATTTCGTTAACAACCAGCAAAGCTTAAAGAGTTGAGTACTTAACTTTTGTAAAAACGAAAATTAGCCATGCTCATTGTTGCAACATAGCAGCAACTACAACAACAGACTAACCAACACGAGGCACAAACGTGTGGCAAGCGAATGGCAACAACAACAAAAACAACAACTATGACAATAGCTACAACACAAAAAACAATGCCTTGACAGACTTTTTTCTTCTTCTTTTCGCTTTAATACGAAAATTGCTTGTTCATTGTTGCAGCAATAGTTGGACTTATTGTTGTTGCTGTTGTTGTTTCTGCTAACTGACAATTTGATTGCCTTTTTGATCGGTTCTTTTTTTTGTAGTTGTGTTTTGTGTTTGCAAACGGAAAATCAATTTGATTTTTAATTACGGCAAATTTGAGACAAACAAATTGCGAGTTGTGCCACAAAAAAGGCAAATTAACAACAACAATAATAATAAAACAGATACTTGAGTCATAAACCCGTATAACGGTACACAGTCACAGCTGACACAAAATTCGCAACGGCAGCAGCTGAGAAGGAAGTGTAGCAAAGCGACAGATAACAACACACAACATGATGAAGGAGACAACAACAACAACTCAAATATAAAACAGCATTGCACAGTGCAATGAACCGTTATACAATTTCGATTAATTGCTTGCCTGCATATGTGTGTATCTATTTTCGCGCCTGCATGTGTGTGTTTGTGCGTTGGAAAGAGAACACAACACACTTTCGAATATTGAACTTGTATCAAACCTTAGAAACAATTTGACAGTTGTCAAGCGCCATTTTGTTATATTTTTGTTTTTGTTATTTCATTGATTGCTTACCTTATTGGTGCTCCCACTCAGATGTATGTGTGTGTGCGTGTTGTTGTTGTTGTTTCAAATGCAGCTTGAAAAGCTTCCTCCTTTTGAAGAATACGATAAGAGAAATAAACAAACAAACGGTGAAATATAGTTTATTACAAAATTCTTTAACGCTGTTTTTCGCGCTATTAGCAACAACTACATTTAACACGGTTGCAAAGTGTACAAAACACGATAGATAACACGATATGGCGAAAAATAAAACATGAGCCACAACCACACGAGCTTTCAGGCTGCGCTGCTCTCTTGTTGACGGAAGCGTTTCGACAGTGTGACAAGCTCCTGCCGCGACAACAACAACAAAATCAACAAAGAGAACGAAAGGCGACAGCAACAATTACTAGCATTTTATTGATTTTTACGCAATGCAACAACTAATACAAAATTTATAAGCATGAGCAAAACGAGCTGCCGCGTTAGTCCGATTTTGTTGCTGCTTCCTTCGTTTTTGCAATTTTTATTTTGCGCTTATTTAAATATGAAAGAATTAACACAAAAGAATTTCGCACACACAAACACACGCTCGGAAACACATACGCGCGCACTCGTACTTCAATGTCAACTCGCTTTCAGCAACTTCTTGTTATTGTTGCTTTTTTATTCTTTACGATTTTGTTTTAATGAAATTGCATATTTTTAAGCACGTATCACAAATTATAATTATGTGTATTTTGGGTAATTACCAGCTAAACACGCTGCACTTTGCAGAACAGAATATCTTTAGTTGGTTTACAAGCGCCGAGAGCGCGTTTTAATGCAAAAGTGCCAAGACTCGAAAACAACAACGAACCATGCGCAAGAAAAACGAAAAGAAGACTGAAAACGCAAGAAAAAAATGCAAGGCATGCCCAATATATCGATACTTTTGCTGATGCGCATATCGATATATCGGTAAAGCCCTGCCAACTCGCGCCAGTCGTTGGCAACACTTTTTCACTGAGTTGGCATCACAGAAAGTCACACAATGGCGCCAACGCTGCTTAACCGTTTAATAACCGCTAACTATTTGAATTTAAAAGAGAAACCAGAAGTTTTTGAAGTATTTATAGTTGTAGTTTTGCTAGTTATTTTTATTAATATTTTTGGAGCAATAACATGGCAATTGCGAAACAATTATTAACTACGGGACCAATTTGTTTTATTCTTTGTATTAGAAATCGTGGGACGTGGCAGGGGGAGTTATTTATGGCTAATATACATTATTTATTTATAATATATAATATATTACTTAACATTCTTAGGTCTTTTCTTTTGCTATTCGCTACATTTTGACTAACAATTACAATTTGTTCGAGGTACCAAATAAATTAAGCGTTCAACTAAAACTATTCAATGATCGCATTTAATTTGACTATTTTTTCTTCTTCTTGCTTTTCTCTTCGCTCTTTACTTTTTGGGGATGTGCCTATTATAGCAATGTGATGCTCAGTCCCTGGGGCAGTTGCAGCCCGGCAAGATTTACATTTGTTAGGTGGGTAAAGTTGTCGACATTTTTGCGGTTTTCCTTAGTCGCAGCCATTTCCAGTTCCGCATCCTCATCCACAATTACATCCGCATCCGTTTGCGGCTCGTTGGTAAACTGATAGCGGAGACGTCGACGCGCTGCGGTTACCTGTGGCGTCGGCGTCGGCGTCGGCGTCGCAGTCGCTGTCGGCAGCACTTCCGATATAACACTATCGAATTCCAAAAGTATCTCGTCCTCTTCCAGTGGGCGTGTCCAGCGCAGTCGCTGTTTGGTGGGACTCATGATCCGCAGTGGACGCGTCTTGGACTTTGACTCCTTAGCTTGCTGCGGCTCTTGCTCCGCACTGAGGGTGGTGCCCAGGCGACGGAACATGGCCACCACTTTGCCATCGACACGCGGTGCTCTAAATCTTTGGTACTGCGTTGTGGGAGTGGGTGTTACTATGGGCGTGGCTGATATAGCCTTGACTAGTGTGTTATCCTTGGCGATCTGCGTTTTCTTTTGTGTGAGTGCTCGTTCCAGCTGCACAACCTTGGCTAGACTGCGTCTGTGGAGCGTGCGCCACTTGGCAATCTCACTTCCGCGGCACTTTCGGCACTGACTTCGTCCTTGCCGGTGGGTCAACTTGGCTAGCGTTAGGACCGGCATCGTGGTCAGTAGACGCAACACCATCGCGGCACCGCAAGTACAGCAATGACGCAGCATTTTGCGCATACCGCGCGCACTGGATGCACTGCCTCCGCCAAAGCGTCGCTTGTTGTAGCTAATAACCGGCGCATGCTGTGCTGTAGGCGGGATCTGTGATGGCGCTTGGGGCGGGACTTGTGTTGCTGCTGGCGCCTGAGGCTGAGGACGCACTTGGGCCACGGGACGCACTAGGGCACGCTCCACGGGCAGACCCTTCTTTTTGTGGTGGTGCTGCTGCTGGTGCTGCACAAGGCCAGCGCCGCTGCTGTTGTTGCCCATGTGCGAAGGACTCTGACTCTCTGCATCGTTGCTGTTGACCGCCTGCAGCGAGTGCCAATTAATTAACCAGTTGTTGCAGCTGAAGCACAAGAATTTGTCCTCATTGAGAGGCTGCAATGGAGAGAGAAAGAGAGAGCACGATAAGTTAAGGCTGTCTATCGATAACTTAATATAAATTAGCTGTGAGCGATCTGGCAGCGCCGATAACAGTTTGAAATTCGCACAGGAGCGCAGCCATTAATTTAATTTGCTAGAATTATTTTTAAACATTTCGAAATAACGCAGTAATTGGCTTTTCAACTTATTTTTATACATTTCCATATAAATCGTTAACTAGATTTTTAACTCAACGAAGCAAGTGGACACGTTGCCCTTGCCAATTGCGCCTTTTGCTCCCGGCTGCGCTCCTGGTGTCGCGTTAAGTTGGCAGCAACAGAAAAGTAGCAAAAGAAATAAATGTTAAACACACAGCAGCTTACAGGGTAAGTCCAAGTCGAGTCTAGTTTTATCTATAAGCACGATAGGAATGCAGTGTAACTGTCTGAGGTCCTGCCCACAGAATCATAACTGAAGCGTGACCACAAAGAGGAGGCAGAATGAGAAGGGACAGTTGACCACCGGTGGAGTGACCACTAATGATTGAGTCCTGCCCAGTCGAAGGTGCAAAAAACATCATAAAGTTTAAAGAGTCCACTCAGTCGGTCGAGGCATATTAATTACCAACTGATCCACGCTCAACCTGCGAGTATCAATAATAATTTCATGCACCTGCCAGCCCGAAATTGAGCAGCTGCTGCGCCAAAAAGCCCAAAACAGAATGGAGTCAAAAAAAAAAAAACATCAACAAATACGAGGTCTAAAATGTAAGGTAAAATAAGGTAACCAGAAGACCAGTTGAGGCAGAAAGGGATTGAGTTTAGTACTGGGAACTGGCAAACTCGTTTCGCCACGCGCCTTTCTTATCGAAGTGGTGCAAGCGTAACAGACGAATGAAGAAGGAAGGGGGAAAGGGAAAAGGGAACAGCGAACAGAGAAAAGGGAAAAAACTCAACACAATAATAATGAATAAAATGTGATTAGGCACGCGGCCAAAGCGACAGCTGCTTAGGAATTAGACCCAAGCCAAGGATCAAAAGCAACGATCACAAGCAGTGTGTGTGTGTGTGTGTGTGTGTGTGTGTGTTTTCAAAGGCCATGTGTAAACGGTAAAAAATAATGCAAATTGCAGGCCAGGTGCAATTCAGACAACAGACAAACCACACGCAAAGCTGATAAAGCAAATGAAACGTACCACCAAAGAGCGAGCGAGCGAGAGAGAGAGAGAGAGACAGAGTGTGAACGAAAGAGAAGGCAAGATAAGCAGACAGATGAATGACTGAAACTGAAGTTTTGATCGTTTATGGCGCTGTCATGCCAGGGCATTATTGCTGCCTGCAAAGGTTGTGGAAAGTGGCGATAGGGCAAGGGAACGGGTGGAGGCACCCTGTGTTTCGTGCGAGGGTGTAGGCGACTGCTAGGCAAACGGCAGGTGGTATCTACTTTGGCAAATAGTAACGGAAACTTTGTAACCCAAACTGCCACTCGTGCCCTCTGTGAACCCAGTGTGACGTCATTAAAACAACTGTCAATTATACGCTTTTTCCATGCTGCTACTACCAAGCTCTGTCCAATTAGACGGTGCCCGAAATTAAGCTACGAAGTCCTTCAAATTTAACAGTCGATTTCCGTCTATTTTCAGTGGTTGTTTCTATGGTTTCACATTCCCCAAATATTGGTAAATACAAATAAAGTTCAAGAAACCAATAAACAAATAGAATGAAATTTGAGATGTTACCAACTGAAGCTAAAGGACTGTGGGAAATTTTCATATAGTTAGATATAATTTCTGAAGTTTCAGTATGTAAGTATAAAGATCTAACTAACTATCCTTAAACATGTCACAATCCAGAACTCATTTCTGTAAAATTTAAGTTAACAATAGGAAATGATCGTCAAATTAATAATAGCTAGGATAAGCTAAAATATGGAAATTAAACCCCAAACACATATAATACAAATAAATACATATAATATATTATATTGATCATTTAAATATATATAATACTAGTAAAAAAGAGCGCTGATAAATAGAAAAAAAAAATATTTTTAATTAAAACAAATTAATATTTAATTTAACTAAAGGGTTAAAGGGTTTTAATCGTAGAAATTATGGGCTCACTTCTACCTAAACTGTTTGATTTAGTTAGGAAATTTTAATGCAAATCTTGATAGGTAAAATATTTTATAAGTTGAATAAAGTTTTAGACTATCCGACATTGACCTACTTTTAGCATTGTTTCGCTTAGTTTTACAATTAAATCTCGAATTTAATTTCTGACGATCTTCAGATCAGAGGACATTTCTATAACCCTTATAGTTTCCTTATACAAAACGATCTTTTATAAGATTAACAATAAACTCTTAGAGCATGGAAAACTTTTCATAGAATTTTAGTTATAAAAGAAATGAATTATCAGCAGAGATGATCGTCGTCAAGGATGTGATAGGCATTGTTTTGGGCATCCGCTCGGAGGGAAGTGACCCAAACAAAGGTGTTGTGTGCGAAAGGAGGAAAGAAAGAAGCAGAGAAGAGCCAAAGATTTGCTTTGGCTTCAGGGTTATGCGGGGTTATTGCGCTGTGGCAAATACAGCTGTCGCTGCTGCTGTTGGTGAAGCTGCCTCAATTTGTGGAAAGGATGAAGAGGTAGCGACCCGCAGAAATTGGTTCAATCATAAACAGAGTTTGGGACAGATGGACAAGTTGCCCCAAAGATATGCACGAATTGTCGCAGCAGCAGCAGAGGCAGAAGCGGCAGCTGCTTTGTGGCAGGTTCGTGAGTTGCTCAAGGCTCGCACAAAATGTTTCTCTCTCTCTGTCTACCTCTGTCTCCGTCCCTGTCTCTCGCACACTCTTTGTTGATCTGTGTCGGTGACAGGTAATCCAATCTACGCATAGTTTTTGTGCCACATTTTCCCATGGCATTGCAGTATTAGAACAAGCTGTTGAAAATTATGAAAAGGACACGGACACAGGACACAGGACATGTATTGATTAAGTGCCACTGCCACAGTGCCACACAGTCACAGTGCCACATGCAAAGTGTCCGATTACAGCGGGAAATGCACCAGCTGCTATCCAGTTACCAAGTTGCTAACTTAACACACCGGATACGGACACGAACGGAGACAGAGACAGCGATAGCGTGCGAAAAAGAGACAGCGAATCTGGCACACAGACCAACAACCGCCCAACTGGCAACTGGCAGCATGGACATTTCGCGAATTCCTTTAGAAAAAGAACGGCCTAGCCAGCCACGCCTGACTCCTAGCCAGAGTTGTCATTTTAGCTAATTTAAGGCTAAATTTGGTAAAGAGAGATGTAATAGCTAGGCGAAGGCAAAGTAGTGGAATTCTTTGGCATTTAAGCTTATAATTATTAAAAACAACATTTGTAAAATTAATAAATAATTTAAAACGCTTTAAATTATCCAAATTTTAAAACGAGGCCTTTTAAGTTATTAAAAACAATTAATAAAATTTCTTTGGGAATAGGTATATATAGCTATTTATAGTTTTACACGATCTCAGTTCAAACCGGCGTAAGTCAAGTTGGTTTCTATCTTTAAAAAATTATAATATTTTAGTACGAAAGGACCAAATAATAAAATAATTATATTTTTTTTAAAATGAATATTATTAATAATAAGCTATTTTGGCAGATTAGTGCCATGAATTTATAATTTATATATTTAATTTTTATTACAAATAGTACTTGTTTTATATAGATTTAATTTTATCTTTAATTGGAAGTTTATTATTGATTCATAGCTATTTTATAGCTATACAAATATTTAGTTATTTATGTTTTCTTCTATCAATTTTGAAGCTGCACAATAATATAATTTTTTTTAAAGCAAAAAGTGTTCCAAAAAGTATTACTATAGATGGAATTTTTTATAACCTTTGAAAGTTTTGTTTAATTTTTCCCATATTTTTTTAATCATTTTTTAATGTTTTTTTAGCTTTTATTGGCATTCAGTTATTGTTACCAATTTGCAGTTTGGCTTGCACCTATTTTTCTAATAACTTTTTTTTTCCAATTTTTAATCTAGCTATTTTGACAACTCTGTCCCTACTCCGAAGTCTCCAACCTAGTCCTCTCCCACTTTTGCTCCTGCTCCGACGAGACTTTTAAAGTGCACACGCTTGGCTGCTGCAAGCACCTGAGGGGGCAGTGAAGGATGTAGGGAGAAGGGGGTGTGGCTGGGTGTGTGTTTGGCGAGGCAGCTTCTAATCTTGCTTACAGTTTACAGTTTCATCCCCTTTTTCACACACACACACACACACGCAGACACACTCACACAGCCATAGACGAAGGACACATGACTCATTTTGTGTTCTTATCGATTTTTGTTGTTGTTTGCTTGTTTTTCCTGCTTTTTTTTGGACTTTTCTGTTTTCACGTTTGTGGCACGTTGCAACTTACCTGAAACTTGAATTTGGCCTGAATTAATTGCACGATATTTGGTCCAGAGCGCGGCTCGTAGATGTTGATGGTCTGATTCGTTTGGCAGCCACAGATGAGGCAGGTGCGTTTCAGGTACTCCGAGCCGTTTGAGCCTGCCACCGATCCCCCCGCCGCCGAGGAGGATGCCGCCGTCGCTGCTGCCGGCAATGCTGCCACAGGCTCCACTTGATTATCCGCTGACATGTTTTAACGTGTTTATTTCCCAAAAAAAAATTATGTTTGCGTTTTTGCGCTTTATTCGCTTCGATTACTGTTTGACGCGCTGACGTCACGAGGGCGCTACTTGCCACACGGGGTGGCACAAACAAAAAGAGTAAAGTACGACGACAACAGCAACAACAACTACGACGACAACTGTTCACGTCCTTCGCGTTGCACGCACAAATTTCGAATGAGCCGAGGATGTCTGCTACTGCCTCTGCCTCTGCCGCTGTCGCTGTCGCTGCCTCGGCTGCCTTTGTGGCAGCAACACTGTGCCGGGTATCGTCACTTCGTGCGTTCGTTCGTTCGGCCTTTTGTTCGTTCCCTGCTTCGGCTGTGACTCTCGTCGTTGGGTTGTTGGGCTGTCGTTCCATCTGCTGCTAAAATTTTTGTTGCTTTTGTTGTTGTTCGTCTCTCCCTGCCTGCCTTCCACTCCTTATACCTTTGCTGCCCTTTTGTTCTGCCGCTGCCTGCTGCCTGCTGCCCGCTGTTTACAGGCGTGCTGCCTGCACTGAGAGAAAAGAGCGATAAAGATGAGAGCTCATGTCGCACTAATGTCGCACTGTAAAAAATTAGACAAATTTTAACAAAAACTCTCTGGCACTTAGATATTGAAACTTATTATTATGAAACTTATAATAACAGAGCTAAGTTCTAGTTTATTTCATGTCTAAACCCTTTCTATTAATAACCCAAATTTAAACAGACATTTTAAACAGATTTGTAAAAATTCATATCTCTTTCTTAATTTTGCTTACAATTTTTTTAAAAGCAAAATGCGAATTTACGTCGCTTTTTTTATACTTTCTTCAAGAACAGGGTATAAATATGCATTTCTAAATATTTTAAATTTAATCGTTTTACGCAAATAAATTTTTAAAAAATAATACAAATCTATCAACCGTGTCCTGTCTGACTTGGCTAGGTAAATTGGTCCAACAAGTTGAAAAAAGGTGGAAAAATCAGAGAAAAATTCTTGCAACAAGACGGTCGTCCACTTATTAGTGGTGCCCACTTAGAGAATACTCACTGTATTTACTATATTCACTAAGTGCTCGTTTATAGGAAATATAAAAATCATATAAAACGATAGATTTTTTAAAATTATTCTAGAATTATAATTACGTTAGGATACACTGTGAACTCCGATATAATTTTTTGATCCATAAGGTTTTCATTTACTTGCAGATGCTTTATATTTACTTAGAGCGTAAACAGAACATTGACTTATTAGATATAATCCAAAGTTTAACTTATTAAATTTATATCTTATTATATATATACATTCGGTGTATTTATAGTTGACTTAAATGCATCATTATTGTACCGAATAATATGAATAACTATATGAATATTAATACTTCTTTATAATAAGTAAATTATTACATAACAAAATTTGTTATTTATGGTTCACTCGAAACCCAGATTTGTTCATTCTAATTCAATTAGGTGATTAATCTGTTAGCTCTATAAAAAAAAAATATTTAAATGTTGAAATTATTAGGAATCGGAATTAAATATTGTAAAATCAAACTTTTGTTAAACTTAAGGTTGTGCCGAATATTTCTTAATTTTAGTTTAAAATTTTAAAGGTAACTATTTGAATGATAACTATTGTTTTTTCAATTTTAAAGGATTAGTTTTGAATTACAAATTGTAATTGCAGTAAAGAGAATCTAAAGAGGCTTTACCCATTTTTGGCACTCAAACAATGTGAGCTATTCTTGACCTATCTGATACTTGTATAACCTCTTAGCAAAGACTAATCAAGGCAGCTGCTGCCACAACAACAACAAAGGTAAAAAACTACAACAAAGAATCGAAAATTAAAATACTAAAATTGTACGACAAACTCCAAATTTAATGTGGCTCCTTAAGAAAGACTCATCCTGTTGTTGTAGTCGTTGCATGCAGCAACAGGCGGCATCCACAGCCAAGTCGGAGCAGCTGCTGCAGGTCCAAATTCACGCACACACACACAAACACACACACACACATGCACGCTTCGAAAAGGTGCATTTTTTGTGTTTTTGTTTTTGGGAAACTCAACTCAATCATATGTTCTCGATGTTGCTCATCTTTGCAGCTTGCAACCGGATTTTAATGTTGCCACGACAGATGTTTTTTCTCTTTTTTTGGTCTTCTCTGAATTCTGCTTTTTGTTTTTTCGGTTTTAGCCTCCTTTTTTGTGGACTGGGCCAAAACGCCGCTTGCCGCTACTTTTACTACGAGTTCGAGCCTTACTCCATACTCCATAGTAAACAAAGCCGTTTCTTCCCAGGCTTCATGAATGAATTGATGAATGGGCAACTGAAGCTGGAGCTGCGAGCGTGGAGAATCGAAGCAGGCTTCGTGGAAATGGAGCGGGGAACACGGTAAAGTGTCTGTATTGTTGGCTAGCGGATATTCGTATCCTCCTTTTGTTTTGGGCCAAAGGAAGTTAACAACTCGGATTTGTAGCCTGATAGCTTATCTAAAAGGGGTGATGCTTAGAAACAACCGTACTCATAACACTTAAACATCTTTTTATCTTAACATAAATAATTATTATTTGAAATTTTCGAGTTATTTATCATTAATAAATTAAATAACATTTTAAATTTCTTTTAATACATTCTTTTAATAATTTTATTTCGTATGGAAATTTACATTTTTTTTATTATATCAACAAATATTTTACTTATTATATCAACAAAGGTTTTTTATACCACTTAATATTTTTATATACATTTTTTTTAATGTCAATACATTTAATTTTTTAAAAATCTAAATTTCAGTGATTTGTTAATTAAATGTTTCATACTTTTAGGCACATGCAAGCAGTGAGCTGGATGTAAGCAGTGCACATAAAAAGCAGTGCATTATTTAGCAAGCAGTCGAGCTACAGCCAATAGCACTGCTTGTTAAGCGCCTTGTTTGAAATACTTATAGTAAAAATAGATGCATACAAATAGGAGCAACTCCAGTGACAATTGCTGTGATTCTTATCCCTATCCTTTATCTTTTATCTCTAAACTGAATGGATTTCGATTATCAAAAAAGAGATGTACATTATTTTTGTAAATAAAAGTTAATTCAGTAATTAAAAATAATTCCATTTACTCTTCATTATATTTATTCCCATAATGGATTATATCCACTGATCAGAATAAGTAAGACAAACAAAACAAGTTTCTTATACTAAAAGTGACTTAATCCTATGGCAACTTTCTTTGGAGTAATAAATATTTTGACCAAAATCGATACAAACTTATGAGTCTGTGAGTTTGTTAACACGACTCCACCTAATAGATAATTCGCAAACAAACATCTTCCATTGTAAGAGCTGTAAATGCTTTAAAAAATTAGTTTACCATTTCTTCTGTTAGATTAGTGCTCTGAAGAGTGGCAGATTTGGTGTGGGTAAAGAGTTTTCTCGGTTTAGATTATATGACTTGACAGAAACCAAAATACTGAGGTGAACAAAAATTACATGATTCCCGATAAAGAATTAAACTTAAAACTCCAAAATAATAACATAAAGGTGCATTTCGTATTTAAGGTTGAAACTTGTGTGCGATCATGTGATATGAAAATTAAATGTGCTTAATTTAACTTAAAACAAACTGCTAGAATCAAGAATTGTATCTCCCTATATTTGGGTAACCCAAGACAGAAACTACGCGAATGAAAGGAGACTCCGTCACCCGTGGCTGGAAGCAGCTTCTGTTTTTGGCGTGCCGACGTCGCCTTCTCCTTTTCTCACGCACTCCAAGACAGCTCCCGCTGCTGAGAAAGCAACAAATTGCTTGTAAAACACAAAACTTAAGAGGGACAGCACCTTATCGAGTCAAGGTGAGGCATGCTAAGGCAAGCAAGAAAGAGGAAGGGAAGGAAAGGGGAAGAAGTAGTGGAGAGAAGCACAGTGGACCCCCCATACGCACGTGCGAAAGTTGAAGTCGAAAAAGGGGCGCGTGAAATGCGAAAATGGAATGGAAAATAATTGACTTGACTTTTGTAATTGCAACAAGCAGCGGCGTCTCCTACGGCGCAGTTGGCGCAGCATGTGGCACTAACAGTGGGCACCCAGCGCGTCAACCGCCGATTGGTGCACCCGAATACTCTAGGGGATGAATATTGCGGCATCAACCCTCTGGGGAATGCTTACCTTTACTTCTCTGCTGCTGCTTCTTCTTCCTCTTCCTTTTGCTAGTTTCGCTTGTGCAACATTTGCCGGCACATTTTGCTTTTGTCTGTTTTTGTTTTGGTTTTGCTTTTGCCTTTATGCTTATGGGTGGTTGGTTGGGTGACGTTACTCACTCTCCGCCTCTCTCGCTCTCTTTTCGTTCTTTCCGTTCGTTCGTTGCTTCGCTCTTATTTGCTTACTCGCGCTCTTTCTCTCTCACACTCTCGCTCTGTCTGCTTTGGCAGTGCGTGCTTGGCGGCGCTCTCTTGCTGTGTGGTTGCCATTTTGTTTTAAGAGCTTCGTTGTCGAGCTCTTCGTCGCGTGTTTTGAGCGTGTGCGTGTGAGTGGTTGAGTGTGTGCGTGTGTTTTGGCATTTGGCATGCCAGGACCGCTTTGGGCCAACAGGCAAGTTTCAGTCAGTTGCCAACTCTGCAGGCGCAAGGATACAACGTTCTAAGCAAGCAAACAAGAATTTCTCAATTAGTTGTTAACGGTACACGTGTGTTTGGCGCGCTTTTTCACGTAAAACAATAAAACCAAGAACAGTAAACAGTTGATAGTTAAAAAGTGCTGTGATTGACAATTGTGTAGTTGCTGCTTTGGGATCCAGTTGGCCATGTCTCGGCGTAAACAGGCTAAACCACGTGCCTGTTTGAAACGTAAGTCGAAGGTGGACAGCAGCAGCTCCCAGGTGTACCTGTGTGCGTCCATGTGTGTGTGATTGTCTGCGTATGTTTGATTGATTTGGGGCATGTCCAGCAGTATCTAGGGAATTGGTCGGTACCGTTGCTCGTTGCCAAAATGTGACAAGTGCTAAAGGAGCAGGGTCGGGGTTGGCGAAAGGGACATGGCAGTGGGTAGTGTGTAGTGGGTATCGGGGAAAACACGTTACACTGCAGCTACAATTTTTGGACGAGAGTTTCCCCGAGGGAAACGGTACACCTAACTGTCAGGCATTTACCAGGTGGTAAAGGGACAGGGGTTGAGGGGCCATTGGTATTGAACACTCTGGTAAGCCCCCAAATATGCTTGTGTGTATAGAGCTTTTACGTTGCAACTGCATCAGGAATAGCAGCAGCAGCAGTAACAACAACAACAGTCGAGTTGCAGCCAAGGCAACCAAAGTGCCGTTAATTTTTAATACAATTTCAAATTGTGTCAGTGTAAATAACAGCAAACAGAGGCGACTCGCAGGCAAAACCAGCAGAAGCAACAACAACAACAATGATAACAAATAAAATTGACAATAAATCCAATGCACATGTGAGGCGGTAGCGGGTAACTGGTAACTGGCAACTGGCTCGAAGCCCCCAAAGACAGCGCCACACACAAATTTACACACACAGTCACAGACACACATACGCGAGCGCTCAGTCGACACACATGCATACAGCGAAGCGGGCATAAAATTTCCCCAACGTATACAACAACAACAAGCAAAAAAAACAACAACAAAATGAAACGAACTTTGGCTTTGCTCTTTTTGTTGTGCTTTGGCGCTCGTTCTCATGCTCTCGCTCTCGCTGTCCCTCTCGCTCTCACTCTCCGAAGTGTCTGTGTACCTTTGGGTGTATGTGTGCCTGTGTGTAAGTGTACGAAAAAAGCACAAAACACAGAAAACCCATTGCCATGTATTTCTCATGGGAGTCGGCAACGGCTCTGGCCAATCCCAAGGGATTCACATTGGCGCAGGCAACCGGCAGGCAACAGACAACAACAACAACAACAGCAACAGTAGCAAACAGCAGTTACAACAACAGCAACGTGAACGAACGAGCAAACGAAACATGCGCAACTCTCTGGGGAATTCTCATTCGTTGACGCGGCAGCAAACATATATACAAGCATACATACAAACATACTCATACACAAGTGACACGTACATATACATATGTGAATGCATATGTATTAGTGCGTGCTTATTGACAAGCAACAATAACAACACGAATTCCTCAAAAATTGCTTTGATTTGGTTTCGTTTGGTTAGGTTTGGGGCTATCTACATACATATACATACAAACATACACACATATTTATGTTCAGTTTACACCTACCTAAAAATGTGCAGCCAAATCTTTAAAACCATTGACGTTGCCGTCGGCGTCGACGCCAATGCTACGGCGACGTTGACGTCGTCATCGTCGTCAGGCAGCAATGCCAGGAGAATTCCCGCTGCTGAGGCGAGGCTTTAGGATTGCGACAGTTTTGCCAGACCTGCTGCCATAAGTTGCTCGTTGGCTGCTGCTGCTGCTTCTGCCCTTCTCCCTTGTCATCGGCGTCGTGTCGTCGTCAACGTGTGCGCGTCTCCAGTGTATTGGCAAAATATTTGCTATGACATTGCAAAGAGCGCGGCGCCAAAATAGCAGCACCAGCAGTAGTGGCGGCAGCAGCAACAGAAGCACTTTGGGCATAGGCTATATGCTACGTGGGGTTATATGCTGTATAACACACACACAAACTCACATGTATATACAGATGTATATATGTATTTATATTGGCTTAGGGTATGCGTCTAACGGTAACTAGTTTGGTAAATAGATTTGCTGTGGGCGTTGGGATCTCAATGTTGTGTTGACTTCTGCTCTTGGGAATTTATGGCAGCGGCATTTTGTCAGCACAACCAGAAATTCCTTAACATTGATAAGCTTGCACTTAAAGCTCTCTCCACTCCACCCACTCTACAACAATACGCGTATCGATGTTTTAAAGTTTCGCATATCGATAGGTAGAGAGAGCTGCCAGAGGTCAGCTTCTGAGCGATCGCACAATTATCGATTTGCATTGTTGTGTTGCGTCGCAGCGTTGCCAGCTCGTTTTTACGTCTTTTTTTGGTCGTTTTCTTTTTTTCACGTTTCGCGCAAACTATTGATGAAATTTATTGTTGGCGTTTTTAACAACACCTTCGGGTTTGTTATTTCATTATTTTTTTAATACAGCTACACACACACATACACTCTCACATGCGTATAATGTATAAATGTATTTGTGCAAAGTACGTTCGCCGTGTTCCAAATGCCATTATAAAAGTTGCAGGCGGCTGCGGCGCTTGCTTTGTTTTAAGCTGTGATGCCACCCACTCTCACAGCTACTGCCCCCACTACCTTCCCCCAGTCGATGGCAAAAGCTCGCTCGTCGCTCTCTACACACGCTTAGTAGCCATTTGGGAGCTGGAAAAGTGGCAAGCGGCGGGTATTGGGGTAGTGGCAACGGATTGATGGGTCAAAGGGGACGACGCTTATTATTACGTTTACAAATATGTCTGAGTGTGTGCGTGTATGTGCTTGTATTTGTTACTCAATGTATGTGTGTGTGTGGGTGTAAGTGGTTGGGGGGACGGGCAAGTGCGCACCTTTTTGGGTGTTTGTGGCGGTTGGGGTAAAACGCTTAAAAACATGCCATAGCCGAAAAACAAGTAAGAAACACACATGCGGGCACTTGCGCTCCACACTCATACACACACAGGCCAATACTCTCACTCTTTCAAACACACACACACTACCACATGTGTACATATACACACACTTGCACTGGCAGCGACCGAGTGCGAAATGCACTCTGGGGGGCTTTAAACAAAAATGAAAATCGCTTGCATACATATGGGCGCTTACACACACACACATACGTACTTAAGCAAACACACACACACACACAAGCTTTCTGCCTTGCACAAAAAGAACTTGACTACGTCGTCGTCGTCCTCGTGTTGTTGTTGTTGCGGTGCTTCGACAATTTTAACGACCATAACTGGTTCTCACACTCCCTGCCTCCCTGCCTCTCAATACCCCCTCCTCCTTTTTGGTCCCTCCTCCCCTATATTCCGCTTACCGCCTTTGCCCCATTTCGCTTCCACTCGCATTTATTTTAAAATACGCGGCACTTCCGCCGCAAACGGCACACAGTTGCCACATCCCCTCTCCACCTCCCTGCCTTTCTGGGCACCCATTCACCATTCCCCGACAAATATCACACATCCTTTCAAGTGGCTCGCGCTCTTTTATAGCTGCCGTTCGTTTTGGTGCGCTGGCCTTTTATATGGAAATAATAAGCAAATGTTCTGGCATGGAACAGAGCACGGACATGGAGCTTGGGACAGAGAGCGAGTGGCAGGGGTAGGGGAAGGGGCAGTGGAGCACAAGTCGTCGACGTTTCCATTATGTTGACCAGGCATCGCGGCAATCGTCCGGCTTCGCATAATGTTGATTTTCGTGGCGATTCCTTGCGGTGTGATTCTGGCATGTCCTTTCGGCCATATATTTTAAGCCGTTACCTTGCCGACGACTGCGACGGTCACCAATATGGAGACCCATACCGCCTCCCTCCCTCCTCTTGCCTTACATTTGACTGCGCTGCTCAACTGCCTAAATCATTCACAGTTTGTGTCGTACTTTGGATGCACTTATAAAAGGCATTTGACTTGGCTTAAAACTTTTAACTTAAAAGACGTTTATGTGGTTCTAAAAAGTTTCAAAGTTCAAGAGTTGTTTGTGGATAAATTGAAAGCATGTCAGCGCTCTAAAGAAGTGTTTAATTAAATGAGTAATAAGTTTAAAATTGAGTTAACAACTGTTTGTTAACTATTAAAAGGGAACAAAAAGCAAGATTCGGCAAATTATTTAAGATTTTTTATATGTTTTGATTTAAGTAAAGACTTGAGGAGTAGGAAATAAAAATTAAGAATAGAATTCAAATACAAATTAATAGGTTATTATTATTGACTTAAGAACTAAAGAACAAAATAAATCGAATTTTATATTCAAGCTATTTTCATAACCTTTCTTTACATACCAATTACTTAAAACAATATTAATAATATTAATATTAATATTATTAATATTAATTATAATTTAGTACTCAATTGTTACTTTGAAAACTCTTAAGTAATTGCACATCGGTAAACAATTCTCTTAGAAGTGCAATAATTTCTGCGTTAATATTATTTCCAATAACATATTGTTATGGACGCAGCAGTTTAAAATGATATCTTAAGTTCATAAAAATAATAACAAATGTATTATGGATATATTTTGATTCAATTCTAAAAAGCATTCAAAGTAATATTAAAATTTGTATACATATTTTTAACATATTAATCAAATAATTACTTTTAAATAGGTCACAACAAGCAAATGGTACGAGTAAATGATATTTCACCTGTTGGCTCGTCCAGTGCGACAAAAGTCATAAAACTCAACATTTGTTTGCCTTTTGCACCTCACAACTCACAACTCACTTTGGCAGCAACAAAAAATTTATGAAAAATTCAATTTAATTGCACAATTACACATGTTCCACATTTTCATTTCACATTTTCGTAGAGCTTTTTGTTCCCATCGTTGTTGTTGTTCCGTTGTGGTTGTTGGTGTTGCCGGAGATGCTGTTGTTGTTGCTGATGTTGTTGTTGATGCACCCCTTGCAATTACTTTTAAGGCAGTTGTTTTGGCAAAAGGCAACGACCCCCTCAAGACTGGTAGCTGCCATGTGAGCGCCATCGATCACGTGCGGCTTTTGCCAGAGACACACACACACACACTCACACACACACGGGCACACACCAACACAGAGTTTGGAGTTTTGAGCTATTGGCAAACAGTTTTCTTTAGCTCGGAAAACGGAGCACCAACAATAAAACACAAAACGTGTAAATAGAATTTTTGGCACGATGGCCGCCCGGGGAGTGCTTTAGCATAATCTGCATGAGTATGGGTAGCAGTATAGGTGTGAGTGTTGGTTGGTGTATAGGTGTGCGTCTAAGGTATGAGCAGTGAGTACCCGCTGGATAAGTATTGACTACTCGCATTCACAGCATGTGGCAATTGAATATTCATTTCGACAGACCGCTTCACTCATTAAAAGAAAGTCTCTAATTATGATTTTGGTTATGAAAAAATAAACAATTTATTTTTAAGGAAAGACTTTTGACAAAAAAAAAATAAATTTCTTAAATATGTATAATAGGTCGTCAAGACATTAGTTTTTTTTAAATCTGCGAATTAAATTATTTTACCAATAGGTACTTTTCCTAGACTAAAATTATATAACACACCTTTCAGTTTTTCTGACTTCATTTATAAGAAACGATTTTTTATTGACACAAGTTTCAGAGTTTGGCTTTAGTGAAAATAAATTATGAAATGTTGGTGGAATAATATATTTTATGATAATCCCAAATATTATGATTGCACTAAAGTAATATTATTATTAAATACTACAGACATATGTATATAACAAATGGTAAAAAGGAATACTTTTGATTCAACCATTTGGTTCCTTTAAAAATTAATTAAATTTTTGATTTAAGAATTTTAAATTCTAAACGTTCTAAAATTAAATCATTTTTATATTAACAAAAACTTTCATGTGATTATATATAAAGAATTATTCAAGTATTGTTTGTTGCTAGTTATTTATATTTTAAACTCAAAGATTCTATTTAAGAGAATATATAAAAGTATAGTTTATATTAAATATAATGTTTTGGATGTGATTTTTAAAGAGCTTAGAGTTTTTAAGATCAATTCAACAAAGGACAGTTACAATGAGCTAAAAAATTTAAAATTCTTAGAAAACTTAATGATTTTAAATATTCGAAAACTAGCAACAAATCTTTGTAAAAAGCTATAAACTGTTTTAAGTATTGAAAATTTTTTTTTTAATTTTAATTGTGCACCCACTTCAATTTATATATTACTGTTAATAGTAAGACTTTATAAAAAATAAAAAAAAAGTATACATCTAATTTCTCCCATTGCAGTAGGCGAAAAAGAAGAGGAGAATGGAGCCGGTGGCGCCACAAAGACGCCCAAAGCTTCAGAATTGCTGGAGCCAAAGGAGGAGCTGCTTAGCGCAGAGGAAGAGGAGTGTGAGGAGGAAGAGGATGATGACGATGATGAGCCAGAGGAGAATGGACACAGTGGCGATGAGAATGATCCGATTGTAAAGCAGGAGCAGGAGCAAGCCAATGAATCACAGCAGCAGCAGCAGCAGCAGCAGCAGGAAAGCTGGCATACAACAGCTGATGATGCCACAGCAAGAACAGGGGGAAGCCCAGCTGCAGCAGCATCAGCTCCAGAAGAAGAAGAAGTACAACACCCTGGGGATGCTGCAGCCACTGGCAACGCCACTGGGCACTGCACGTCGAGGTCCAGCGGTGGCAATGCCACTGGTAAGTTTGACTTCAATTTGCATATTTTATTGCCTTTTGCCAAAAGATATATGTATATGTATATGTATATGTATGCGATGTATGAGCAGCAAAGCAGTGCTCTGTTAGCTGCTTCCCCAACTCCCTGCCTCCTTCTTTGCCACCCCTCAACACATACACAAATCTTAAACAGGGCTCGCCCCCATTTCGAAGTCCAAGTCATCGTCTTGGGGCATTTCCCACGAGGCTTTGACATGTCCGGCTAATAACTCTCGACAGTCTCATAAATAGCAAATTCTAGCATCTAGCTCCTCTGCTCATCTTGATGTCGTTGTTGTTGTTGTGGTTGTGACTCTTTTACTGGCTACTCTGGCTACAGTCTCCCAGCTTCAATTCCAGTCTCCTAGCTCCAAGCTTGAGATTTTGCTTCCATTGATACACAACTTTGTGACGGTTTAAAAGAGCCAAACTAGCTTGTAAATGGGATAATGTTGCACTCGCAGAGCTTACAGGGTGTTCATGGTGTCTTTATGGTATTTGATTGATTGTTTACCCGATGTATGCGGAGCGTAAACTTTATAATAGCATACATACAAAAGTTGCTTGTAGAAATATATGAATCTTTGATCGAAGAGATTTAACTGCGAAAGACTCTGATGACTTTGAACTATGTAGTTATTTCATTCCATCATTACTTGTCTTTTAAAAACATATAAAAGTGTAACTATATTTTTTTCTTCCCCTCCCTTTGTCTACTTCTGTGTCCTTAGGATACTGGTCAGAAATATTTACACCGCAAATTTAAGAGCAAGTCCAAATTTATATTTAAATTAAAATAGGTTCAGGAAAGATATAACTAATCCTTTTCGGAACAAGGTTTAACGTTAATATTTTAATAATAATTACTAGCCAAATTTGATCAAAATCGGTCAACTAAATCTATAGTGAATATGAACTAGTAAGAAAAATTTCTGTAATTTCCAAACTATCTTAATAAAACTGACACACACGCATTTATCAATAATATAAACATACTGACCGAGTTTCAGCGAAATCGAACTACTATTTATATCGTATAGCTCCCATAGCAACAATCTGCAAAAAATATGCTCTAGACATGAATTTGTATGAAAATTTTCTGTGATTACAATGCGATGTTATCCATCACCTAAGCGATAAGCACTAATATTATTATTATACCCCAAAGTCGCTAGGTAAGTCACCTAGCCTCATTCTTTCTTCTTAAAATATTTAAATTTCTAACATTAATTGAACTTTTACCATAGAATTAAAAGTCCAGTGACACAGATATAGAGGTGAGAAGGTGTCAACGTATATTATTAAGCTTTCAAAACTTTCATATTCAAGTGTAAGATTAGAATATTAAATCAAACTTATTGAAATGTTTCACCATCCCTCTAATCCAGTACTGCGCTGTAAAGTATGCAACATTTTAGAATGAACTGTTACAACACGAGTCACCCTGTGTGCCGTGCGCCTTTTCCCTACCTCTTTCTCACCCTCCTCCCTTCTGCCAACTCTACTTGCCGCTTCTCAGCTTCAGCAGGCCGTTGCTACAGTTGCCGCTGCTGTCGATGCATAAAGTTTGATGTGTCCATGCGGCATCGTATACGCGCACATTTACATACACACACACACATGCATATCGAAACCAATACACGTGTGTGTGGCGTTGTTGTTGTAGTTGATATTCCTGTGCGTCATTGGATTATGGCACTTGGGTGTGTGCAAAGCCATCGATTCAAAGCGCTGCTCGTTATGGCTGGACTCCAGTTGCAATTGTTGTTGCTGGTTTAGACAACAATAATAAAGCAAGCGCCATGTTTAAATAGAACACAAACCGATGACACACACACACACATACACATGCCGCTCTCTAGTGAGTGTGTGTTGTGTGTGTGTTTACTTGTTCATTATTTGTTGCTCTTTTCTCTTTTGCCGGAACATATTCCCGCTGGAGCAGCAGACAAGCCAAGCGGCGGCATAGAACATCATCATCAGACTAGACCCACCCCCCTCCAACTTCCCACTGCCCCACCACCACCTGCCCCTGGTCCTACTCCTACATTACACGCCACGCCCGCTTGGCAACCATTTGGGAGCATGCAGCAGGCAGCTGGACGAGCTGTGGCATGTGCTACGTCTGGGTGCTGTTGTTGTTGTTGCTGTTGTACCTGCGAGCTCAAGTTTTGCCTGTGGCTCTGGCCAAGTCGGTTTTAACCTCACTAACCCCCCGAACAGCCCCCACTAACGGCACTATGGAGGGCCAAACTTTATCACCAGTGCGCGCAGCTACACAAAGTCTCTCTGCCGCTCTCCCGCTCTTCCTTCCTCTCTCTCTGTAGCTCTCTCCCGTTCGGTGTATGACAAGTACACTGCTGCAGTGCGTCCTCAGCTGCTGCTGCTGTTGCTTCTGGTTGCGTCGAAGTCGCAGTCGCCTCGTTTACTGTCATTGTAGCCATGAAACCTGTCTCTCTTTCTCCCTCTCTCTCTCTCTGTCTCTCACTGCCTTTCTCTCACACACTCTCAGTCTCACTTTGACTGGGGCTCTCGTACTGCCACAGCTCTCCAGTGTGTTGTATAATGTTCTAAAGGGAAATCGAGAGGCTGTGATAAGTTTGGGGGATCCGAAAATTGTCTTTCTGCCTTCGTGTTTGTTGTTGGTGTTGCTGGTGTTGTTGTTGCTGCTGCTTTCAGTCGAAACCCGGCGAGAACGAATTGGCCCTTTTGTGCGCATCAACAACACGGCCCAACTCGGGCCACCAAACAGACCCAGCACAGTGGTCACAAAACAATGACAAAAATATTTTACAATTAATCACAGCTTAAAAATAAAAATAAAATGTTTTAAATAATAATTAACACATTTAACTTTTTCATTGTCTCAAGTATTCAAAATATCCTTAATAAAACTAGATTTTGGATTTTATTAAGCTCTCCGTAAGCTTTCGGATTACCGTACTTATATCCACAATATGACTTACTTTGTATTAATATGTCATATTTTTAATTTGTAAAAAATAAGAAAAAACTGTTATCTTCGGCCATTCTATGATAGAATCGCCAATTGTTGTAATTTCAGCTATATTCTAGTGTTCGGATCTGGATGAAATTTCATTTGCACATGGAGTTTCGTACTAAATACTTATGAGTGAGTTTGGTTGAGATTGTGTCTAGGGAAGCTATATGAATATAGTCATCCCATTTGGTCAATTTTAGCGTATGCACTGCGTGCAAAGAGAATACACATCTGTACCAAGTTTCTTCAATATAACTTTAAAACTGAAAGACTTGTTCGAATAGAATAAGATGGACAGACGGACATGGCTATATCGACTGGGCTGTTGATGCTGATCAAGAATTATGTATACTTTGTTGGTTCGAAAACGTGTGCTTCAATGCGTTACAATCTTCTCGGCAAAAACATACTACCCTCTGCAAGGGTATACAAATCTTATTACCTAACTAGTTATACTTAGCTATGCGTACTTTAATTTTTTTTTAAATGTCTAGAAAGTATATTGAACTATTGTAATATAACTTTTTATCACATTAGTTCAAGCTTTAAATTCTGTATTGTTAATCAAATTTCAAATATTTTAAAAAATTTCATTCTACACAGATCTCGCCTGAAATAGTTTGTCTAATAAATATTTCTTAAACTGAGTAATATAGTCTGGTTTTCAGTACTACAATATTTCTCCTTACTTGATTTGTTATAATTCGAGCAAACTTAATTAGTTAGCTTGTACCACTGTGCGCCCAAGCGAACGCCAAAGTGTCACACTCAGGCTCAAACTTGTGGCACTAGCTATCCAAGGCTATTCCAATAATATACTCCCCATCTCCCTCTCGCTCTCTCACTTTCAATCTATCTCTGTCACTGTCTTCCCCTCTCACTCTATGCTAGTGTAAATCTATCTCTTTCTACAGTTACTGCTGTCTCTTTCATATGCTATGACATTAATATGAGTTTTGCTGCTTATAGATTATATTTGTGTAAAGTTTTATGTTGCAATATTTCGGTTATGTGGTTGCACACTCGAACATTGGGCCTCGCTTGCCACTGTGGACCAAGAGGGGTGTGTGTATGTGTGACAGTGTGCTGGAGACGTCGACACATCCGTAGGGAGCAACCTGGGTGCGAATAAAAATTATACATTGCCATATAAGCAGACGATGCGAAAAACGAATGAGCAGAGGACAGAAAAATAAAGAGAGAGAGAGAGAGAGAGAGACAGGGTAAGCGAGGAGACAAAGAGGAGCCCACTGAGTGTATGTGTGTGTGTGTAGCATGTTTATTGGTATGCTCATTGGGGAGCATCTTGAGACCGAGACCGAGACATCTTCTTGTTGCATAGCGAAGTTGCTCATTTTGCCATTATTATTCCGTTGTGTATCGAAAAATGAAACAAAAGTGAGTTATCATCTCACCCCTTCCCCTTAAGTGTGTGTGTGTGAGTGTGGGTGTGTGTGTAATGTAAAATTATCAGGTGCAAAGGAGAGCGAGGAGCGGGCGGAAAGTCTCGTGGGAGGCACGAAAGGTGCGTAAAATTTTATGACAAAACTTCATTGCTTTCAGTTGACTTTGATTAGGGAATTGCAGTGTATAGGTGTGTGTGTGTGTGTGTGGGTGTGTGTGTGTGTGAGAGAGAGTGTGCGTGTGTGTCTGCATATTTGACAAATGGTATGACAAATTTTGATGGGGCCAATGGAGTGTTTGTTAGGACACATGTCCACACATTGATTAATGATAACATCGATAGCTAATACGTAATCGATAATTTTAGTAGCGTTCTTGGTTACTTTCAAAATGGCGACTGCTGCGTGTGTGTGCACTTAACACTTCTATGAGCTTTTCGATAAAAAACTGATTATTTTTATTCGATATGGAATTTAGAATGTATTATTTTTGAAAGATTTTAGTGTTTTAAAAATGTAAGTTTTAAACTTTCAATTTTTAAATTAAGATTTATTAGACTCGTCTTTTGTTAAAGTCAAGTAACGTAGGCTTTTCTGATAAAACTATTGAAAAGTGGCATGTCTAATAATTATCGATAACGAGCTATGGAAATTGTAGCAGAGAAAACTGTTTAAAAACCTTACAAAACGAAATTCAAGTCCATGATGTAATAATATTAATAAAACATAATATATTATCACATGATGTTGCAGTCCATACTAAATTTAAATTGTTATCGATATCGAACTTATCGACTCGGAGTCAGTAGCAATCGCAGCAAGTATTTGGTTTAGTTTAGTTTACTTCATAAGTCATTTATCGCCAGTTAATTGCATCAGAGACATCTCTGTGTCCCTCTGGCCACACCCCCGTTAGCACCTCTGAGCTCACCAAGCTGACCTTTTGGCATCGATTACACACCGATTTATTACGACACACACACAGACACACATACCATACACGGCATACAAATATATGGTATTTATCTATATTTGGCTTTTTATTTAGCTTGCAATAATTTTCAAACAGAAAACACACAAAAAGCATTTGCGCAACAATTCCCCAAGGACGAAACGTAGGTGGTTTGTGGGAGGGGGAGGGTGTGGGGATAGGAGCTGAAACAGTGGAGTCAAAGGCGCAGCAACTGGAGACGACACTGAGGCAAACGAATCGAATTAAGAGCGTGTCTTTCTATGCGTCTTTTTTCCACTGTCCTCCGCTCTCTTCTATTCGCTCTCTCATTCTCTCTCCCTCTTGCTCTGGCTGTCCCTGTCGCCCACAGGGACTTAGGCAGTCGGCGGCTGCTTCAGCTGCGTCTCTGGGGACAGCTGCGCTGGCGCAGTGTGGCTGGACTTTGCAGTGTCCAAAGTCCAAAGTCCCGTTAGTCAGTTTTGTGCGCTCGCTTTGTTGTTGTTGTTCGCTTTCGTGTTGTTGTTGTTGCTTGGGCTTCTGCATTGTTGCTGCTGTCGTAGCCGTCGCTTTGGGAAATTTGCGCAAGTGGTCTGCTTGTTGTAGTTGTAGTTGTAGGCGACGGCTGTCATGTGTGGGCGTGGCAGCATAAGCAGCAGCAACAACAACAACAAGTTGCAGCAGACATCAAAGCGTTAGGGCTGCAGTATAAAAGCGCGCTTCGCTTAATGGCCACAAGATGGCGCTGACTTCATATGCAAATTTCGTTCGATTTATGAGCTATACACTCGCACACACAGTCACACTCACACACACACACACATGGCATAAGCTTCATTAACATGACGAACACGCAAGATGCGAGCCATAAAATTAGCCAGGACGAATGTCGATGCTGATGAATGCAGCCAACCAAGCCTGCTCTGATCCACCTCACCCCTCCCCTGCCACGCCCCCTCAGCTCCCGATGCCACCCATAAAAGCGCAATGAGCGTCGAAAAATTTGCAAAACTCAAAGCAACAATTCGACGAAAGCCAATTTGGCAGAGCAAGAGCGAGACAGAGACAGAGACGGAGGGAGTGAGAGGGAAGCCGGAGGAATAGCTAGCAAAAGAAGACAGCAAGTGGGTCGAAAAGGGGGACGGGGAGTGGGAGGCGGAGGGTATACAGGGGACACGGCCATACGGCTCCCCATAGAGCGCATGTTGAATAATCATCATCAGAGCTAGAGAAAGAGACAGGGAGCGAATGAGGGCGCGATACGGTGGAGGAGAAGACAGAGACGGCAAGGGGGAACTGTGGGGGTCAAGGGAGCAATGGGGGCATGTCAAAGTCGCCAGGCGAACGTTGCACTTGCATTGCGTTTTTGGCATGTTCAAACTTGTCCGTGTGGTTGCCGCATGCCGGCCGCTAGATGGCGTCTGGCGCACGTGCAACAGCTATGAACATGCCACACACACAGACACACGCACACACACACACACAGTGAGAAATTCGTAAAATTTTGTTTCCGCTGATGAAGTATTCCCAAGTTGCAGGACAAGGATTATTGGACGTGTGGCATCATTCGCTGTTTTCTATGACCCCCAGATCCAAACGCACCAGCTTCCCCTCCTTCTGCCCTCCCTCAACCTACCCCCCCGCATATGCAAAGTGGCATAAAAGCACATCGTGAAAACGTCGCCAGCATCATCGTGGATCATCATCGTTGGTGGCCTCATCAAAGAAATTTTCACAAATTTCCACGCTTACAATGTTTGGCGGTGACTTCATTTTGTTGCTGTTGTCCCTGTTGTTGTTGTTGTAGTTTTTTAGAGCCTTGACGCGCAAAATTTCATTTTGTCATTAGAAACTAATAAAAACGAAAGCCAAAGTATCCCAAAAATGTGTGTGTGTGTGTGTGTGTGTGTATAGGTGTAGATTTTAAGAGCTTTGCCTGATTTTCCATTTGGTTGCAGTTAATGAACTTATTTGCGGTTTTCATTAGATGCTGACCCAAAAGGTTGATTGAAAAGTGCCCGAAATTGTTCGAATATTATGACTCACCACTTAAAGATAAGGTTATGCCCCGAAACCTATATTAGTGATGGGTTTATGTCTGCTGGCAAATAAGTTAACACCGCTTAAACTACTTTGTATGTAACTACAACTATTTAGTATCTTTTGCAATTGAAGGTAAAGCTATAGTCAAAATCTTAGTGGCCAACAAGAAAACTGCTTCCATCTCTAAGACAGTTATAGCTTTTACTATACCAATATTTTACTTAAAGATATTGTTTTTTGTTTTTAATCGAAAGATATAAAAATTATAATGTTGTCAACGGAAGAAAATTGTATGACATTCGAATGCGATTGTTTTAGTTATCGGAAAAATAAGGGGAATCAATACCAGTCTTATTCTAATATAATCCTGGCAACAGATTCTAAACACTCGATAACAGATACATATCCTAGACAATACTTCTTATTCGATTTTTAACATTACTTGCTTAACGATCTATCGGCAATCACTTAACATTACATTATTGACATATTAAAAACGTTTAACAATGTAATGCTTGCATAAATTTTTATTATTTTTGGTAGATTAATCTTTTTAGAATATTTCTTACTCTTTACATTTCATTTGTACGTTAATATCCTGCTCAGTGAAATGTCTTTTTGTTTCTGCACGTATTAGTTAAAATCATAAAATATAAATTTACAAAACCGACAATAGCTTAAATCGGTAAAAGCCCATGATTTATTTTCATGATTGTCTACCTTTTTGGTAAGGAGTTTACATTGTTGTGAAAGGCAAATAGTGGTCTAACTTAAGTGTCAACTAATATTGTTCATCTCAAAATAAGTCATTTATAATCAGTCACATCACATTTATAAAATGAAATGTAGAAGTAATTTACGTTTTGGATTTTCTTAATTAACTTTTAAAATATTTGAGAAATTGTATTTCTCCGTCTTTGTATAGGAAAAGTACTTTAGTTTAATAAGAATTTTAGTTAGACAGAAAGCAAAGCGTAAAAGAATTGTCTTCAGACTGTTAAACTTAATAAGAGTCGTTAGTCCAAGGGAAGCCCAGACAATAAAATTAAATTTTACACAAATAACGCAGGGCTAGACACTTATAGCTGAGACACACACAGCCACTCCTACACCCACACCTACACCCACACCTACACCCACACATTTAAGGCTGTGGAATGTCCAGACACAGGCGCGTCAAACGCTGCGTATGAGTAACGCAAGGAAATTCACGCATTCCAATCCTTAGACGCAGACGAAACTGAAACCTCAAAAAGGCGAATGCCAAAAACACGTGCTTGAGTCTGCGAACAGCTGTTCCAATAACCCATGAAGTGGGAGAGGGGATAACACGAAGAGGGGGAGAGAGTGCAAGTAGAGGAGAGAGTAAAAGGAAACCAAAACAAAATGCGCTCTTTAAAGACTCTGCAGATTCTGCGCACTTTCGTTTGCTGCTCTTAGTTCGCTCTTAAGACACCGCAAAATTGTTTGGGGAGGGGTAGGTGGAGGGTAAGAGTAGTAGGGGGTGTGGGGTCAGATGGGCTATGCTTGGGCATGGAATTATGGCACCCAAGGGATTAGCATAATCAAAATTCCTTGCAACTGGGGACCACGTGGCATGCAGTAGCGGCAACAGCGGCGGCAGCAGCGCTGCCAGCGGCAACGCCTGTGTCGGAACGTGCCGCATCCATGTTGCAACAACAACAACAGCGACAACAAATAGTAAAACTAACTATGTATCTGCATCTACATCTTTTGCTTGTTCATTCTTGTCTTATAGAAAACACAACTGCAGCAACTGAAGCTCCACGCAGGAAAATGGGAAATGAGAAAAATGTGAAGACGGAGGAGCGAGAGGAGCAGCAGGCGGCGGTTGCGGCGGAGGCGGGAGTGGATGATATGCTAAGCCTCAGCGGCGAAGAGGATTTCGACGATAATGACGTTGACGAAGACGATGATGATGAAGATGATGATGATGATGAGGAACTGCATAGTCTGGACAGCTTTTACTCAGGTGAGTCCAGCTCTGATCCCGTTATCTGTCACATATGTGAGAGTGTGTGTGTGTGGGGGGTATGTGTGTGTGGGTGGGTGTGTGCGCTGCGTGCCACAAACGGTGTCTTGTCGCCTCCGTGTCTCCTGGTCTCGGCGTCTCTTTGTCGCCTCGCTATAACCATTGAAAATTGCCGTATGGGGTGTTATATGGCTGACGGAGACGACACTCCAGGGTGCTCTACACCTGTGCCGCGGGTGTCGTTTCATCCGCTGCCGCCGCCCACGGGCCCATGACCTAACTACGTTTTAAAAACCCCAAACAGCAATCAACACCAAGCAGACTCCGACTCGGAGCCAGCGTCGGACTCGGCGCTGAAGTCGGAGATGGAAGTGGGAATGAAAATGGAGACGGAGTCGCCACAGCCAGTGGCAAGCTAGTTGTGTCCGTGCCACTTCACTTTCACCACTCACACACACTGCACAAAAATTAAGAGACTTTTTTTCGGGCTAAAATCAGTTACCAATTTCAAAGAGTTTAACTTGGTTTGAATAGTGTTTTTGTTTTAAATATTTAATTCATTTTATTTTTTAGTTTTAAATAAAGAATTATTTGTTGTACGACTATTTTGTGCAGTGTAAAAACACACACACATACATGCATGCTTGTTGCCATTTACGAGCTGTCGAACATAGGGACTAAGGGGGTGTGAGAGAGGGAGAGCATCATGAGCTACGGCCACAATATGACCCAAGCACCTCCCGCTACCGCTCCCTACTCCTTTCGCCTCTGGCCTCCCACACAGCTCGCCACATTTCTCTCTAGTGCCATTTCGTATGCTTTTTCTGTGTTATTTGTTTCGTTTTCTTTGCCTCTTTGCCGCCGACCCCCTTTTCTTAACTCCTCCTTCTCCCCTTTCTACTCATCACTTTCCTGCTTTTCTCCTGCTCCACTTGAGCACTTCCTTTCCTCATTTTTTTTAGCTCTTGTTGTTTTCCGCAGACTTCCTTTTTCTGTGCTTGTACTTGTGCTTGTGCTTTTTGTTATCCTTGCCGGCATCTGAGTCTGTTGTCCATTCGTATTCACATTCACATTCAGACTCATTCACACAACGTCTAAATAAGTCGACTGAACGGGCATTGCTTTGATGCCTTCACTACTTGCCTTATGCCAGCACTACACTGAGAGAAAGGTCGTTCGAATGTGAACTAAATTTAATGCAAATGTGAAATGGGTGTCCTTCATAAACAAGTTAGAGCTGTGTAGTTGATTCGAGTGCATGACTAGGCATCGGATATGCATCTGTGAGGTTTTATAGAGCCAAAAAGTTAAAGCTATAATATGTTAGGTTTATATACTAAGTTTTCCAGACTTCGACTCATTTAACAGTCACTGTAAGTTCCAAGTATTTCTCGCAGTGTATACACTTAGTTAAGCTACCACAGAGCACTCAACACTTGGCCAGTCTGGGGCACCCCGCTTACCTCCTGTAGCCGACGGAAAACCTCTCGGGTGGAGTTCCTTTCCGACTTCTTTTCTTGCGCTTTCCTTATGCCCCCCCAACCCCAGTTTGTCTTCTCCGTGTGCCGTTTTTGTTTCCATGGAAATCTCGATGGTTCCAAGGCTATTTGGCAACAATTTTGAAACGTTTTACGGCCTTGCGATGTGATTTGCAGACAGAAGCAAAAGAAGCAGCAGCAGCTGCAGCGCCTAAATGTATGCAATGAAATGCAATTAGTTGCAGCCGCAGCCAGACGCCAATTTCATAGGCAACAAGGGGGGTGAAGGTGAAGAAAGAGACCGGAAAAGGGCTGAGAGATAAGGAGAGAGTGAGTAGATTTTTCCTTGGACTCTTTGTCAAAGTTTTGCCGAAAAGTCATTTTATTTGTTTGCCTTGGACTTCCGCTTCAGCTGGATTCTGAGTCGGATTCTTGGCTTGTCCTTGTCCTTGTGATTTATTAATAGCACGTGTACGAGCAGCAGTCAAAGCCAAGTCACTCGCAGTGGTGGGTTGGGGCAGGGTAGTGTTGCTGGGATACTTCAAGTAGTTTGTATCTTTTTAAAAGTGACATGGAGTATGCAAATAGTTAGTTAGTTACTTAGTTCCGTTCCAAGTTTCCTTTTGATGCGACGCAATTAATTACACATTTGTCTTACAAGACAAACAACAAACAACGGAAAACAGAGAACTGAGAACGGGAAACTGAGAACGGAGACAACAAATTCAAAAAGCGCCTCACATGTCCACGTCTAAGCCCATAAATAATTGCTGTCTTTGTGTAAAAAGGGGTTTTGGGTTGCCTTGGACTCTTATAATTAATACCCTATAAAAATGGTTATCAAAAGATTTAAATAGCATTTCCTTATGTGAAAAGTAACATAATTTTTTTAAAACAGCATACCTTTTTCGTATTATATTTCATATTATAGAAAACTATTGAGTCAAACTATTTTTAGACAACGTACTCTAAAAAAGAGTAGAGAGGTCGATTAAGTTTGTCCAAAGCGAAATGTGCGTAACAGGTAGAAGGAAGCTTTTTCGACCTTATAAAGTATATATATTCTTGATCAGCATCAACAGCCAAGACGATATAGCAATGTTCACCTGTCTGTCCCTCCGAAAGAACACCTAGATCTCTTAAACTACAAGAGCTAGAGAAACCAAATTTGGAATGAAAGTTCGTCTATATGTTAGGCAAGCTACGTTTATTTCAAATTTTTGCGACGCCCTTTAGCGCTCCCGCATACTAAACAAGAAAGAAAAGTACAGTCGAGCACGCCCAACCGTATAATACTCTCTGCATTTTTTTCCCGGTTAAATTATTAAAATCGGTATCAAGATATTACAATGTATGATATTATACTTGCATTAAAACACGTTGAAACAAAAACAATCTAAGCAAAATCAAACATCTGTTTGTATGCGAATATACATAGTACGTTTGACATTATATGTTTGTATGTGTGTATTCGGCGCAGCCAGCGTCTGCGGTTAGCGCTTCGGCCACACAAACAGAGAAAACGTTCGATCACGCTTGCATGTTTCTGTCTCGCTTGCACTCATTAGTGATATTGCGTTCAATTATCAATATTGTAACGCTTCTAGTTTTCTTGTTTATAGTCCGATTTTAATGCACCTTTCATGAATAGTTTGATATAGTTAGCCTCCACTCGAATTACACAATTACAATGCTGTACTATATGAACAAATGCCTGTAGGCGGAAGGAGTTATTTTTATGTATTGTGGGAAAAAGGGGCGTGGCAGTCCAAAATTTTAAGTGCCAATGCATTTGCGCTGCCGCTAGGAACCTCCACACCAGAATTCGTGATTCTAGGTGCCATGGTTACTGAGATATTCGCAGAAAACAGCGGTTTTTTCCGATTTGTGTCTAGTTTTTTGCTCATTGTGGGCGAATGGGGCGTGGCATCGAAAAAAAAAAGATTCTTGTATTGACTGACTAAATATGTGATCGATTGACACCAAGCTCAAACTTGTAGCTCTTACCATCTCTGAAATCTGTTTGTTCATACGGACAGACGGACGGACAGACAGACGGACAGACGGACATGGCTATATCGACTCGGCTTGTGATGCTGATCAAGAATATATATACTTTATGGGGTCTGCCACGCCTCCTTCTGCCTGTTACATACTTTTGCACAAACCCAATATACTCTTGCAGAGAGTATAATTAAGTAAACCTATTTCAAAGCAAACCGTTTCTTAGTTACAAAGTCACAGTATCAAAACATGTATCCACATGTGCTCGCCACTGTATGTGTTTATTGCCATTTATTACATAATTTGTATTAAGATGTAATTTTTCAACACGCCAAAATTAGTTTTTCTGCCAACAAAGCAAAGAATTCATACTATTCCGCAATAAATTCCCTTCTAAACTGCTCACAATCAGCTATTTTAAAAGAAAATATATATACAGATTAAACTGTTTTAAATTCATAACAATTGTGAAATCACAATTACAATAAGTATTTAATTTTTTGTCAATTCAACTCATAAGCAAATCATTCAGCAGTAAAGGGTATGTTTTAGTCACGCACTCTACGGCAGACTAGCCCTTTTTTAAGACGTATCTTCGAAGCTTGATGAAGATGTTTTCGTTAAAGTCTTTAAGTGCTAATTCTCACAGTGTTTGGCAGCTTGTTAAGCTCGGAGTCCGTTGCTTTCTCGAGAAATGAGCACACAAATTGCTTAAGATTGAGATCTCTTTCACTCTGGTGGAAAACTGCTGCGGTTAATGAACCGAGTCTCTCGCAGGGCCAAGATCACGTTTCCGCCAAGATCACTCAAAGTGCCGCTTAAACAAGGCATTTAAATTGGGTCAACACGCATCTAATCATTTTCATAGCCCTTCCAGTAAGTGTCCGTGCAGCACAGTGACTACTGTATGTATGCCATGTTAGGTAGCTAAAACTTGTGCCATAAATAATAACTAAGCTGGGGGAGGAGGGAGGGGTGAAAAAATCTGTGCAGAACTTTGCGAATCTCAGGTGTGAAAACACCTTGACACCAAAGCTTAGACAAGTGAAAAGAAAACAACGGAAAAGTTGCTTCAAAGAGGTAAAAATAAAGGAAAAATGTAAAGGGCTGTGGGAAATGGAAAATGTAAAATGGGAAATGGGTAATGGAAAAAGCTAAAGCTGCAGTCATCGCCCTGTCAGCTGCAGCGTGAGGACCAAGAACTCAGGACTCAGGACAGCGGACATTGCATTGTTTTGAGTAAGTTTTTTTTACCGAGTTTTCTTTGGCAAGTTTATAGGAAACAGACGTCCCGCGAGTCCTTTGGCTGAGGCAAAATCCACGCCCCTAAGGACTCAAACGCCCAGCTAGAAGTTATGACACGCCCTCAACAATTCACAATCCACAATTCACAGTCCAAAGTCCACAATTCACAATTCACAATCCACAGTTCAGAATTCAGCTGCTGCACTCCAGGTTTGAGTTTTGCCACCTTTTGCATGATTTATGTGCGTTAGGTGTTGTACTCGACAAAGTTTTCCGTGTCTCCATGGAGCAGGCGGACACTGTCCTGTGCGCTACCGCCTCTCCCCTCCCCACCTATTCGCCCTCCACCTCCATTCTGCCCCATTTCCACTCCTGTCCAAACTTGTTCCTGCTTTTCGCGAAAGACGATTTCATTTCACATAAAAACTCGGCAAACATTTAACGACACACGCACACATACACACACAAACACACACACACACACACACACACACACACACACACACACACACACAGCTTGTTCTGAGCATCTTTGAGGCCTTGCCAATTGGTTACGTTTGACTTAGAGATGGCAGTTCATCGATATTTTGACACTAACTTATCGATGTCTTTGAATTTTGGTATCGAACGAAAACTATTTGTCTGTATTTATCTGTTGTCTATAATTTTTTGAAACAAATACATAAAAAATATAAATAGGAAATTGTTTTTTTTTTAATAAATCGGTCCTTCGTCTTTTAAAGTCCCATCCTTATTCCTTTTGCCCTATTCTGAAACTATCGAGCTTACTGTAGAGCTTGAAATTTGTATTTTCACTTCTTGTATGTCTTAAATAATGTATTATCTCAGGAATTCACATCATATAATACTGTACTATAGTTTGGTTAAGAGAGAGAAAGGGTAAGAGAGATAGAGAGAGATAGTGATGAAGAAAGCTGGCCGGTTCAAAATAAAAAATTATAAATAGTAATTTATTTAATTAAATGCACTTTAGTACAAAAATTTTCCTTTTTTGTTAAGATATGCTTAGACGGAATTTATGTATTTTATTTAATGTAAGCTTGATGGAAGTATCTGCCACATTTTGTATCTTAAGCTCTTGCAGTCTCTAACATCTCGGTCAAGTCCAAATTATACGCATGTCCTTCAAGCGCTATCAATGACAAGTGTTTGTAATTTGCGCTGCACATCGATATATCGATTGAAATATCGTAGAATTTGCCAGCGCTAGTCGTGGCCCACATCCACAGTCACACTCGGTTTTTGGTGGCTCCCGTGTGTATACTTTTGGTGGCACTTTCGCCGTTGCACGTCTTATGCGACTCCAAGGCACAATTTCGCGCGGCCCACTCCCGGGAGAGCCCCTGCCCCGCTCCCCTCATCACCCGACCGAACCAGTCTGCAGCAATGCCCCTTCCACGCCCACTGCCACACCCACCGTCGAGTGGCTCGGCTTTCCACATTTGCGTATAAGCATATTGGCTGCTTTGTTTCTGCTGCTCTCCACGTACACTGAAAAAATGAAACAATAGGTTGAGAGGTTAAGATTTTTTATAGTTTTTTTTTTAACAAGCAATAATTTTAATTTTTAAGATATTATTAATAATTTAGATATTTGATTACGTTCCGAGAGAGTGACCTAAGCTATGTTGTTTTTCTCAGTGTAGTACCTGTTCCCTTTATTTGAAGATAAATTTCAGGTAATTTAAATGAAATACTCGTTGAAATGTTGCCTCGCAGTTTTGGCCTTAAAGGCTTTAATTTGGACGTATTGTTATGGGTTCTCGCTTCAGCGGATTCTTGCATAAATTTTACACTTTCCTCACATTATGGTGGAGGTGGTGGCGGTTGGCGGTGGTTGTGTGTAGTTTGGTGGAGACTAACCTTTGGTGGGGGATTTGGAACAGGAGATATCTTACTTTAAACACATTTATCAAAGTGCTTTATATCACTATAATGGAGTTGGAGAGTATTAGCTCTCAGGAAGTGCTTAGTCATAAATGGAATGTACAGGAGTCTAGGTTTGTAATGCTTTTGTATAACTATGTATAACTATGGAATAACAGTTTCATTGAATTTCTTAAACTTTTGATTTAAAGCATGTTATGAGTTAAAAAGTGTATGGGGATCTACATATAAGGTTTGGGAGGAAGCGTATATGACCCTATAAAATATTTATTTTGCATAACACCATAACTTGGAAACGACTTAAGCTATCGGGACCAAATTTACACTGTATGGGGATTATAGCTTTTTAAGTATCCTTATCAAGTTTGAGCTAATTGGATAACTAAACGAATTGTATAGCATTCATAGACTAAGTCGGTCGAGAATAGCTTACTTATATAGAAAACATAGACCCTGAAAGTGTTCGCGGTCTATTACAATAGACCAGCTCTACTGTAGCCTTTTTTACTAGTTTTTAAATATTAATTCCTAAAGATCATCTAGATTTGTGAAAGTTTAACTTTAACTTAGTTTGTCAATAAGTTAATAGTAAAGAAAAGATAGGAACGTGTTGAAATTTAATCAGAATATTTATGTTATGATTAATTTGCATTTATTTTAGTAAATCTGAACAAAATTGATGATAAATTTAATCTTCAGTCCACTATGTATCAATGGTGAACCCAATCCAATCCCCTGTCCAACTCCTAGCTAATCTTTTAGGCCAATTTTGCACTCGCCTTTCGCTTTGGTACCCAACTGTGAAACCTTTCAAAATATTTAACAATGAATATTTCTGTTATTGACACAAACAATAATTAGGATACCCAATCAGATAGTGAGCTGCACTTTAGGAGACCCTGCAGAAATGTCAAGTCATCGAGAAACCTCAGTCAAGGCACATAATGATGATCCCTTAGAGAAGTTAATGTTCCAATTGCGTAAAAAGTCTCAATGAAAAATGAAGTCGTTGATGAGCGAGACAAGACTCAATCAGGAAGCAGGCATCACTATCGGGTTGGGGATTGAAATTGGGTACGAAATCAGGATCGAAATCGGGATCTGTAGGCGCTGACACAAATCAATCAGCTAAGGAAACAGAAGAGGCAACTTGTTGTAGGCACAGGTAGAGAGAGTGCTACAAACTCACAACCTCACGACCTCACGACCTCTGCTTAGGCTATTGATCTTGATCGACTGTCAATTTACTAATGATGGACCTGGCGACGTGTCGGGTGCGTCCTGCGGTGGCAACCGTTTACGCCTCGAACCGCTTACGTCTATCCTCTTACCTCTTAGCTCTTTTCCCTGCTTTGAAAAGGGTTTAGCTTAGAGTCTTCGAGTCTAATTTCAGCTTGACTGGCTGTCCATAATTGACTTTCGCACCTGTTTTTCAAGTCACTCGACCGCAAAGTGGAGCCTCGACTAGTTTGTGGCTCTCCCACCGCTGGCACCACCGCACTGCACCGCTGACACGTGCCGCAAGACTGTGATTGCCAGCCAGGTGGGGAGCGGAATGTGGAGAGACGAAGGGGAGGCGACAGTGGGCAGCAGCTGAATTTTTGTTGGGGTGTGGCAGCTGCTTTATTTGACCGCTTTGCCACGCGTCGTCGCAAACTGGAACTGAAGTGCTCGTAATTGAAATGCTAAGAGAGAATCCGTCGAATCCGCTGAAAGACAGATTAACATGTCCGATTGCCACATCCGATGTCTTTTGTGCCCCACGATGATTCCGGTCTGTCCACTGATAAAATCTCCCTTACTCACTCCCTCTCGCGGTCTTGAGGTCTCGCGGAAGACGGAAACTAGAACTCCAAATAAGAGAGTGTGTTTCAAGTTTCCGACTCTAACGGAACTGCCCCAAAAGGGGTCGACATCTCTCTGTCTACCTTTCCCTCTCCCTCCGCCTGTCTCTCTGGCGAAATTGGGTTTACGAGCCCACACGCTAGTTGGCCGCAGATGATGGTGATAATAATCATAAAATCATTTTATTACCTACATTTCAGCGCACAGTTTGTTGGCATTTAACTAATAAGCAAAGGTACAAAAAATAAAAAATTATATACCATTTTTATGGTATAAAACCCAAAAGAACTATTGACTCCTGATGCTTATGATTAAGTTTTCAAGGGTCTGCCTTTTATTTGAATTGCATTTCCGTATGCAAACCAACTATGGGCATAAAATAAATGGGGTATTCCCATTAAGTTGTGTCACAAGGTGGTTTCGGTATGATATGATCGTAAAAGGAACTATATATAAAACTAGTAATCCTATGGGTTGCTTCAAGCAACACTTCAAATATGTCATAGCTGAAAGAAGTCAGAAAAATAGTTTATTTGAAGTAAATAATTGATTATTTTCACTAAAAGAATGTCTACCTTTTATTCGATAGATTTAGAGGCAAACTAAGATATTTAATCGTGCATTTTTGAAAAGATTTAGTTTTATTTTAAAGTATCTTCATACTTTTCAAAGGTATCTCTTTTATACCTTTAGTGAAAAAGGCAGGTTATTAGCCAGTGGTGTAGTGTTTCTTGTCGGGCCCCATATAAAAATTTGTTGGCGAGCCCTTATGAAAGGCAAAGATTTCTATTCACTATAATTACTATCTATTATCTATAATTTTTTTTTAAATTCGTACAAACAACTTAAATTAAATAAACGATCTTCTTGCCATTTTTTTTGCAAACTGATTTATTTAATCATTTATTGCTGATATAAGTTTTTCTAAAGTGTCTGCCTCATTTTCTATCAAAGTTATAGAGTAACTTTTTATGAGTTTTAATTTTTAAAAACTTCTTTCAGCAGATGCAATTGTAACTGGGAAGGTCAAGAATAAAAATCAATTTGTTATTACGTCCGGAAAACTGGATGTTTCTTTTGTTTTATACAAAATCAACTAGGCATAAAATTGAAATGGGTTCATAAATCAAATTTTCACTGAATTTCCAATGAACCTCCAACCGAACCTTCTTATGCTTCTACTTCTGATTAACAACGAATTGAGTCGTGTTTGCTGGGTAAAGATAGAATCAAGGACACTTTATTTTAATTTAATTAACAATTTTATAGACAAATGACAAAATAAATCAGAAACAATTTATTTGACAGCAACTCAATCATCGAATATGTTAAGGAAAAACCGGTTTAAATCAACTAAACTATATGCGGTTTAACTATACCCAATTTTTTTACATTTTTGACATTGTTTAGCATTGATTTTTGCATGGATTTCTTGGAATTTTATTTTCTCAACACTAAATACTCAGCGAATATCTTTTCAGAATTATCAGTTGTGTGAGACTTTATTTTTGGTGTGCCTGGGTATGAAATATATTCAAAAAATGTATCTCAACCCAAAAAAATGCAAACCTTTTTGAGAGTATTTTTTTTTGGGTTGACCATTGAACAGGCAAAGCCTCTAATTAAATGTGGTCTTAACCGTCTGATTAATTGTGCAGTTAAAAATGAGCGAGAGCAGAGTTTGAGATAAAAATCTATGGAGACATATTCACATGCATTAATTAATGAACAACGATGGAGTGGACAAGGAGGGGTGTAAGGGGTGTGGGAAGCGCTGGACGATCCTTGGGCACGAATCCTGGCTGTCAAACATCAAAGTGACAATTTGAGTGACTTTAGTAGCAAATGGCATTAGAAATGGTTAATTTAAAATGCGCTGTTCGCTTACGAGAGACGTGAGTCGAAACAAAAGGACACTTGTGCTGAAAGGACAATAGCTGACAGGTTGCCTGACGTACACACACACACATACCCATTCCCATTAACCCACCTCCTCGCAATCCTTTTCACCCACCCAACGCATGTGTTGTGCTTATTTTTATAATTTATCTATTATGCATGAGGGCGCCACTCAAGGCCTTCATTGGGTCAGCCGCAGAGTGGGAGAGAGAGGGAAAACCCTTTCGCTGTTGTCAGCATATCCAAAAGTGAGCTGACATATGAGTTCAGGTCCCTGGCAACAACAAGGACACAATCCAGGACCAACAGGACCGCTGACCAACAAATCTCAGTCAAAGTCAAAGTTTTTGGCGTCACATTAGCCGCGCATTAAAAATGCACAGAAATCACAGTAGGCAAATGTATGACAAATGTGCGAGGTAGTCGACTACACAGATACCCTGTACAAGTTTTAGCTGAAGTTTGCCCCTTTAAAGGCTTCAAGTACTACAAACTGCAAGTGGAAATTTATTTCAAAAGGCTTATCAAATGAAAAAACTCCCCTTAACCGACTAGTTACAGGGTATTGAAAAGGACGAAAGTTCTGCTCACTCCGCTGCCAGGGCGCACACACCTGAACACCCTTTCACCCACCGTACCTTGCTAGCCCACACCCCTTGCTAAAAAATTAAGCGAAAGATATTCATCCCCCGATTCCGCTCCACTCCTGCCCATCGCTACTCCCGCCTCATCCAACCAACGAGACCATGCTCGTGCCCATCGTGGTCTCTGCCAGCGCCTGTCACAAAACTGTCACTCAAACGTAATTAACAGTGAGACAAAAAACAACGGCCTGAAAGGCTGAGGCTCAGGCTGAGGCAAGAATCAGAGTCACAAAATCCTACTCAAACGAAGGTAAAAACTTTTGCATTTTTAAACTGCAATTTGATTTTTCAACAGTCCCAAAAATTTGTTCAATTTTTGTACACTAAAAAACGATTAGCCGAAATTTTCTAGAGAAAGCAATTAGGAATAAACATTTTCGGAAAATTTCTTGTTACTTTGTTACAATTAAAGAAACTTGTGGAGAAAACTTTGAAATCTGCTCTGGGGGGAAGGCCTAAAAGTATTTGTTGCTTGTTTTGACATTTTTCCAAGTAGAAACATTAAAAATTAAAGGCACCAAATTAACTTTAATTGGTCTTCAGTTTGAAATTGGTCTAGGCACTGATGGGTTGCCCATCATTGCATATTTAATGTAATTTGCGGGTTTAACAATTACGCAATTCAAAGTAAATAAAAAAAATAGGTTTTTGAAAAGGATTTACTTTTAAAAAGATTGTAATACTTTTAGAGTTATTTTAAAGCTGTTTTTTAAAGCATTTAATTTGTTAATAACTGTTTTATTTGATTTTTTATTAGCTCGACATTTAAAATATGATCTTTAAATACAATTTAAATAATTTCTATTTAATAAGAATAAATTATTATAGGGCCCACTTTACCTATATTAACAAAAAAACTAAAACTATGCTGAACCTTATTCACCGCTCTCAGCTTAACCTCAAACCAAAGACTCAAACGACAAACTCGCGCACACGCAGCAACGGCAACAACAACAACTACAGTCCATAACACATAACCGCAATTAGCGCAGCGAAAGCAGCAATTAAAGAAAAACAAATCCAAAATCGACAGCACTGTCAATACGATGGTCGACGACGACACAGACGCCGGCAGAGGTCGTAGCTACGCGAGTTGCCCAACGGCTGCTCAGTACATAAGCGAGAGAGCAGTGCGCGTATAGCGTGTCGTCTTGCTTCAAGCAGCGACGCATGCGTTGGCAGCGCAACGAAGCAACGCCATTGGTCGCTAGTGTCGGCCAATCAGCGTGCGAGCTGCATATAAAAAATACAGCAACACAAAATACAAAAGCTGCGAATGTGTAAAGTGATTTTTTAATTGCTTTAATAGTTTTTGGTAACTCAAGGACGGGAGAGGGAGGAAGGGCAGTGAGCGTGCGGTGTAGTGACGCCTGCTGTTGACGGGTAGCACAGTCGAGAAAAAAAACTTGATGACTGTTGCTGCCGCTTGGCATTGTATGCATAATTAATTTGGCTTTTAGTGGTGCATCCTGCTGCTTGCATCCTGCATCCTGTGTCATGCGTCCTGTGGTGACTACGTTTATTTTTGTACGCTTTTACAGAGTTTTATCCTTGTTGTTGTTGTTATTGTAGATGTCCTACAGCACTTTGGCCACAATTTGACTTGCCATATTGACGGGAGACATTTGCGTCTCTTAGCGCTAATGGCTTAAACGTGTTCGCTGCCTTTTTGGACTTTTAGCCAATTTTTTTATTGTTATTGTTCAACATTCTGTGTCATTTTGTTGGCGGTTTATTGACAGTCTTCGTGATGTGCCTTGGCTTTATTTACTAATTGTTGTAGGGACAGAAAAAATTGACGGCTAGATAATGATTGCTGAGCTAAAAATATATGGTAATTATACCTGGATAAAATTTAAGTCGATTAGTTGGGTAATTGCCTACATTTCATCTTAAAATTAAGAAGTTCAATTGGATAAAATAAACATTTTTAATCAAGGGTTACAACGTTTTTTTTTTTATTATGTTGAGCTTAAAATTGATATTTTAATATCCTAAAAATAACTTTAAATCAAAACATGAACAGCTTATCTATTAAATATGACTTTATGTTTTGGTTTACTACTTTACACCCTTTAATTGTTTGCTTTTTATTTAATTATACGGATTTGACATTCATTATATTAGCTGTTATTTTAAAGTTTTGGTTTTAAAAGCTGTTCCCACTTGTTTATAACAGGGCATAAACTTCTTAACTGTTTGCTCTGTCCACTGGCCATAAATCCTCTTAAAACAAGCATACAAAGTTGGCTTTCAACAAGCACAAAAACCTTTTCGACTTTTCAACTTTTTGCCTGCTTAAAAACGGTAAAAAGACAACGAGCGCAAGCCAAATAGAAATCAGGAAAAACTTTCGAATAGCAAGCTACACATCATCACCTGACATTTGGCTAATTTACATTTTTTGTGCACACATAAATAAAATATATGTGAAATGTACAGACGGTCGCAACCCCTCCCACAACGTAACCGTACTGTACTCTCTCCCCAACAGACCGCACTCTCCCACAAGCACAAAACGAACGCCCTATGTGACAGCGTCACCACAGCGGCTCCCATGCTCCGCCTTTTCACTAGCTGTACATAAACAGCAGCACACAAGCACACAAAAGTACAAGCACAAGCACACGAACACACACACACATACCATTTCTGAGAGACCAATACATGACTCGTTCTGTCTCTCAGCAGCTTGCGCTCACTCGCTCACGCATGGCTGCGTTTCGGTTTACTTTTTCTCTACGCGTGTGTGTGTGCGTTTGTGTGTTTTTGTGGGGCGCCATTTAATGCTTTGCTTTGCTGCTTCTCATTTGCCAGAAGCGCAGCAGCGACGCCGACGCCTAGTGCTTGGGGCGAGAATCCCAAAAGGCAGTCGTGAGCCAGGCACCAACACATGCATACATACACACGCACGCACACACTCGTACTCCCAGTCACACATACCATTGCACTGACGAGCACACACACAGACACGCATGCGCTCGGCAACTGGTTCGCCAAGCACTCAAATTGTTGTTTTATAGGCGTTGACGCCCGTTGCTCAAACTGCTGCTGAGGCGACGGCAACAGCGACGTCGGCTTTTTGTGCTGCCTCTGCTGCTGCTGCTGTTTGTTTTGTTGTTTGTATGCTTGGGTTTCCTACGGCGCTTGGCTCATGGCTCTGATTTAGTCACATTTTGGTGCTCGCGGCAATTGGACGTCCTCACTGTCGTTCAACGCGCTACAACAACAACAATAAAAAAGAAAAGAAACAAAAACAAGAACGTCTGCGATCCTTTGGCGTCGTTTGGTGTCGTTAATCGGTGTTAATTGAAAATTTTAACTCAAATTCCAGTGCATTGCATTTAATGTGGTGCATAAAATCATACAAATAATAAGAAAACAAAAAGCTTTAAGAATTAGTGACAAATGTTTAGTGCAAATTCCTAGTTAATTATTGTTTAAAACAATTGATTAGTTAATTGTTTTTATCGCTGACAATGCCATGATGGCTTTAAAGATGCTTTATCGCGGTCCCAGCTCGCGTTTAGAGAATTTAATTGAGAAGATTCAAGCCACAAAGGAGATTTCCAATAACGGTAATTACTTAAAAATTAAATCGACTTATTTTTGTGAACCAAAATAACATCTATGAGCTTAAAAAATAAGTCTTTTGAATAAAATGTAAACTATAAAATTCATTAAAAATAACACTGCACACCGTGCAGATTATTTAGGCTTCAAATTATATTATTACACATTCATTTGATTTTTCCAAATTTACCCTTTTAAAATAAGACGTTTTACACTTTGTTTTTAAATTGTTAAAAAACTCAATATTCATTTTTTTTTTAATCTTTAATTTTTACATTTCCCCAGAATGATTAATCTAAAAAGGGGTTTTAGAAACGACGAGGTGTTTATTAAACGGAGACGGAGGATTCTTTGACCATTAAAAGTATAAGTAGTGTTGATCATAATCAACTGTGAAAACCATTTAATCCAGATGGTCTGACGCTTTTTATGATCAAACTTATCTTAGTAGCAAGAACAAGCTAATTTTCCATGTAGATTTTAGTATAATCTAATGAGATAATGGGTGAAATGTTCTACTTCAGTTTATTTCACGTCGTCTTTAGGTTATTCTATATAGCTGCCAAGCGTTTAATAAACAGAGTATTTATTGTTGAGTATTCAACGTTGAATCCAAATTTTATTGAAATCAGACGACTATGTCTATAGCTGTTCTATAAAATCTGTCGAAAATTCTATCTTTATACTTATAAACTACTCTGAAAATCTGTATTATTGAACTAACTAAATTAGAACCGAACTGCTTTTTATTGGAAAAAATTCTGAACACTGCGCCACTGCAGTGTAAAATCTGGATTTTATATTATTAAAATGTATTAGGAATAATTGGATTATAAAACATAATGTAAAAGTTATTTTGTATGTTTAGGTTTACATTGGCACAATCTATGCTATATGTATTTTATGTATTTTTAACTGTTAACTGTTACTCAACCTCAAATTGACCCTTTTAAATGATTTCTTTCTTAAGGTGTGCTTTCTTACCATCTTCTTTAAGCTTTACTTTACATTATCCGTTTATAACACTTTTCCATACCCCCAGAATCATCCATTCTTGGCTGAAATCAGTTCAACCCCTTCGTGAAGATCTGTCTTTATTCCGCTCAATCAAAACTCCAAGAGAGATTTTCAATCTTTTCCAACTTTCTTTGACCCAAGGAACTTATAAGTGTTAATTAAACGGCCAAAGCCAAGAAAAATATTCAATTTACAGCAATAATTAAAGTGATGTACTGTTTTTCATGTTTCCTAATTAAAATTTGAAATAAAATGAGTTTGAGGAGTTCTCTTTGCACTTCAGATCAGAGTTCAAGCGACGGCAGCCAAAACAAACAGATGCGATAGATACATAACTAGATACACAAGCAGTTAGTTAGACAGACAGATACAGATACACTTAGAGATCGAGATACATGAGTGTGAACCGATGTAGACGGATCAGACACAATTAGCTTTAATTAAAGTTTTCCAAAACGGAAAGTGAACCAAAAACCCCGACGACGACGACACTTGGCGCGTGGTTATAGATCAGCATCCCGATCGAAGTAGCTGTCGCTACACTGTAAGAAAAACTAGGAGACTTCTGTGCTCTAGAGTTGGGAAAAATGTTTGCTTTTCTTTAAGTACAAAAAGTAAAGTTATTATTTAAATCCATCAGATTGAAACCAATGCATTTTTAAGACCCCGTACTCTTTTGAGTTGGAAATATTGGAAGTTATATAGACCTTAAGAGCATTTTTTTTGATTATTTTCTTAGCTAGATTACTGCTACATTTCTACTTAATTATTTTTGTACAATTGCCCGAAGCAATGACTTTTTTCTCGCAGTGTAGTGCTGCTGTGACCCTCATTGCCCGTTTCGGTGACTGTGTGAGGCGTCAAGTGGCAGATCTTGTAATTAAAATGCTCTTAAGTACACTGAGCGCAATTAGTTTGCATGAAACAAACGTGCGGCTCATTTACAGCCTCTAACTGGGATAAGGGGGCATGACGCAAGAGGGGATTGTGTTTTGTGTTTTGGGGTGGAGGTGGCAACACCAAACGTTGCATGTTAATTGAATTAAGACGCATTTGATGGCCCTCGTTGATTTCCTGTCTTAGTCACAGAGAGAGAAGCCGCTAATAAGGATGCAGTCGCTGCCCACACGACATGATCTTAATTGTAATACCCCCTCTTACCCCTCTGCTCTTCCACTTTCAGACATGTACAGCACACACACCTCCTCGAGCTACTCGCCCAGCATTTCGGATGGAACACTGACGCCCAACTCGCACCAGCCGCATCCGCATTCACATCCACAGCTCTCAGGTGCTGGCGAGGATCTGGGCAAGGCAAATGGGAATACGGTAGTGCCTATCGATGAGGAACGTGAGAGAGAAAGAGAGAGGGAGCGCGAACGGGAGCCACCCAAATTAAAGCGCCCCGCCCACTTACATCATCATTATCATCATCAGCAAGCGCTGAAAATTGCCAACAAGTTGCGCAAAATCAATAAGGAAGCGAAACTCGCAGGACCCACTGGGGCAGGAGGCGGCGGAGGTGGAGGAGGAGGACTTGGTGCAGCCACAAAGTTTGATAAGTTGACAGGCGAGGGTATTAAGAGTCGAGGCGACGGCTCCTATCAGTGTCAGTTCTGTGATAAATCATTTCCACGCCTCGGTTACTTGAAGCATCACGTCCAGGTGAGTACCAAAGGGTTCTACACGGGGGAAAGGGGGCGTGACATCACAATGGGGTGACAGTCTATGCCAAGGGTTAATTACTCGCTGGAAATTCTCTAAGGCGCTTAAAAGTCACTGCTTCAAGTGATTGTTACTCGTGAGTTTAGGGTGAACTGCTGGGTTTGAGGTTAGGGTGAAGGCTGGAGTATTGAGGTTAAGTTGTGGTTACGGATTTTGGGTTGGGTGTTCACTTCGCTGATTGACACTGCGAAGGTTCAGTGTCAAGTTGGCCTTAGATATCGATTGTTCAAAACTCGGTTATGTAGGAATATCATAAAATTCAATTTAAATAACAACAAATCAATATTTCATATTTAAGGTAAAAGAATTTTAATTTATAAAAATTAAAACTGATACAATTAACATAGTTTGCAAATTTAGATTTATTTTGACAAAAGGTCGATCTAAAAAAAATGGTGAAATATATAATAGTGATTCTTAGGAAGTCTAGAAGTATTATTTTATCGTGGATTACCGTTTTCTACAGGCATTTAAAAAGTTTGAAAGATACATAATTCTATATCTTTTAATCATCAATATCTTTCAAAATAGATATTAGTTTATTATAATGCCATTGTTAAATAAATTTTTTGACAAATGTTATGTGTATATATGGAAATAATATCATTGCTTCAGTAAAAAGAGATTCCACACACATATCAATTTAAGGTCATAATAGTAAATAAATTAATGAATCAAAAAAGTAGACATTATTGAGTTTTGTATCTACATAAATACATTTTTTAAGTAATGAAAAATATTAAATAAAATTTAACACAGTTATGCACTTAAGTATTTGCAAGAACTAAGAAAGATTTGGATTCTAGATAATTATTTATACATTGTTTAATAAGATTAAATTAAAAAGAAAATATTTTTGCATTTATTTGTTCATCTTAGAAATTTTATTTTTAATTTTGCTCAAAATAGTCAAATATTTTTCTATATAAGTCAAAATAAATTCAACAAATGTAAAATAGCTACATAATTTCATGAAAAATCTTAAAGAAACGATTATTGATGCACATTAAATTTAAATAAAAATATTAAATTGAATAAATATAAAAAAACAAATAGATTATAGGGTATATAAGGTAATATTGTGGATTAATACAATCATGGATCAGTAAATCTGTTTTATTCAATTCTTTATAAACGTTTTTGCTTATCCCATGAAATAATTCCTCATGATGAAGTCAGTCTGTTTCTTCTGTAGATTCGGTAGCGATTCTCTAAAACATGTAGACACGTTGCTCACCCACTTTCCTTTGGAATAATCCGCCGCTTAAAACTCTGGATGTTTTTGTTGTGGAGGCAACGCCCATGAGATCAGCAACTTGTTAACCCAATTGCAACTGTGTTTAGGACTACGAGAGACGCGATGCTTATCGCCTGGGGCCTAACATGTAGCGCCGCCTTTGATCCTCCAAGGGGATAGGAGGGTGGAGAGAGGAGAGGGGGAAATGGGGATTGGGGACTGGGGATTAAAGGATAGAGGCAACTACTGACTCGTTGTATATGCAGATAATGGTGGTGATGATGTTTATGATGTTTACGATGCTGATGATGATGTGGATGATTGGCGCGACAGTTTAAAAAACCATAACCGACACGAGAATGTTTTGGGCCGTTTGGGTTAGCGTGGTGTTAACCTGGCCAACTTGGCTCATATTGTGCAATAAGAGACAACTTAACACGGGGGGCTGCATACAAATGGGCTAATTTCTGCTTTTTGCGATACTTCAAAGCGTTTCCACCGACCGTTTGAGTAGCCGGAGAGCCGCCAAAGAACCCAAAAAACACACAAACCGGTTGCGGGAGTGCTATACCTTACCTCCCCCAGTACCCCTGTCTCTTTTACTCCCGATCTTCCTCTGTCTCCCTCTGTCGTGCCGTTGCGTTGCGCATTTAGATGAATTTTTGCCCAGAAGCCACCTACGAACCAATTGTCCAGTTGTCGCTCCAGTGGCTTCCCTCCCCCTCTCGTCACTTGGCTGTGGGTATGCAGATTTTAAGATTCCGATTCAGAAATTGAGATTTAGTCAACGCTGCAGTGCAGCAATAAATTGAGTCGAGGAATCGCAGTCTTTTAACTGGACTCGACACGACAGTTGACGACACGACGCGCCTTCTAAGAATTTCAAATAGGGTTAGCCAGACCAGAGTATCTGTATGTCTCTCGGACGGTCTCTCGGTTTCGGAACCAGATATCATTGTTGCTCAGATTGCAACAACAAAAGTTTAAACAAAAAAAATACACTTGTGCTAATAATTTTATCACTCTCTCTCTCTCTCTCCCTTACTCCTATCCCCTTCTCTCACTGTCTCCAGAGCCACGCCGAGCATTTGCCTTTCAAGTGCGAATACTGCGCCAAGTTGTTCAAGCACAAACGCTCCCGAGATCGCCATAAGAAGCTCCACACCAACGAGCGGAACTACAAGTGTCCACACTGCGAGGCCGCTTTCTCCAGAAGGTAAGTGCAGAGATTCCTACTTCTTGGTATTAATTGCTATTGAAGACAACAAAAGTGTCAAATTGGAATTTAAACACAGAACTCAAGAGGTTAGATTTGGTTAACCCGCACGTCCTCGCGCGTACATTACATGGGCCATATATAGCCCTTAGTAGTCCGGGCGCAGAGGTTGCTATCGCTTCAAGTCTAGTAAGACTTAGAAACGTTTCGCGACAGTTAAAAGGTCTCCCTGCTAACTTTCAAGAACAATATGATTAATTTGAACAGAATGGAATAACCATACTATACCTATTTATATGTAGATTCTTTTAAAGGAATACAAATATCGTACTTAGATTAGGAATGCTATTAAGTATTATTATACATATGTGATAGGTTGCTCTCGATAAAATAAAAACTTATTGCAAATAATTGAACTTTTCTCAAGAATTCTATATGCGGTTAAAGTTTAATCTATGTATTAAAATAACAAGGGTTGATTGGGTTTGTTTAAGCACTAACCATAGAATTTGCTGAGAGGCGATGGGCTCTCTGGGGCGCTATGCGTTCTGTTTTTTGCCGAAGCTCTGTGGGGATCCATGAGTAGGCTAGCGTTTGCTTTAAAAAAATCTTGAGTTTGACGCATCTAAGTGGTCTATGGTTAGTGGTTAAGAATAACCGTTCAAAAATTTTTAATTAATTTAACAATGCTTGTAATTATTTTACTATTAGGCCCCGTACTCATATTAAATTCACACATCATCTTTATTGTACCATTATAAATATGCATAACAAGTCGAATACGGATCAAATATATCTTATAGCTCTCATAGCGCAAATCGGTCCAACATTACTTATTTGTGCGCAGTAGAGGGTGTACGGGGTCTGTCACAGTCGGCTCGCTTTACTGTAGCCTTTCTTTTTTGGGCCTAATCCCAATAAATGCATTCAAAACTTTTATTCACTTCATTTAGTATTAATTAACAAAAGTTTAATAAGATTTTACCATCAACAGTAATAAATCATTCACTCCTTGATCGTATGATGGAATAGGAATCACTAACCTCTAACCTCTAGTCTTTATAATTCCCGCTGCTACCATTTTAAACAACCCTCTGATCTCAATCCTGTTCTCCTCCATTGCAGTGACCACCTGAAGATCCACATGAAGACCCACGACATCCAGAAGCCCTTCCAGTGCAGCATGTGCAATAGGGGCTACAACACAGCTGCTGCACTGACCTCACACATGCAGAAGCACAAGAAGAACGCGGCAATACTGGCAGCAGGTGGCAACCCTAATGCGCTCAACTACAGTCCCCGCAGCACTGGATCTGCCTCCATCTCCAGCAATGGAAGTCTCCACAAACGACGCTACGCCCTGGCACTGGCCTCCGACAGCAGCCCCAGTCGCCTTGATTACCCCAAACGTGGGCGTACCCAAGTTGCGGCCACGCCCACCCATACGCCTACGCCCACGCCGCTGCTGCGCTGCAGTTACTGTCCCAATGCGACGGAGTTTAGCAGCCTGGAGCAGCTAAATGCCCACTTGCAGTTGGCGCACGAGCAGCAGGCGAGGAATGCGACCACTGCCACGTCGGGTAGAGCAGCTGGCGGGGCAGCAGGAGACGGAGTGGGTGCTGGAGGAGTGGGAGCTGATGTGGAGAGCCAGTCGAATGGGTTCCAGCTGAGCTGCGAGTACTGCACCATGAGATTCGGCAATATTGCCGCTCTCTTCCAACACATGCGAGCCACGCATCTGGATCGTCTGAGCAGTCCCAACTCCTACTACGAGCACTTCAATCGCCTCGCCACCGCAGGCACTTTTAGTCCCCGCCTGGCCATGGAGCTGCCCAAAATTAAGCAGGATCTAGGCAGTCCACAGCGGGAGAGGGAGCGTGAGCGTGAGCGGGAGCGTGAACGGGAGCGGGAACGTGAGCTGGAGCTAGAGAAGCCGGAGCAGGAGCTGCCGACGGATTTGAGCAGCAACAAGCGCAGGGGTACACCACCCCAGCAACAAGGGGCGCCACCTGGCGTCTTCTTCTGTAACCAATGCAATGCGGGTCTGCCCGACTTCGAGAGCTTCCGGAATCACCTGAAGACGCACATAGCCGAGGGCATGCAGCTCATCTGTCCCCACTGCGGGCTCAGTCTGCCCGAACAGAGCGAGTTCGAGCGCCACGTGGTCGCCCATTTCCTGATCTCCGGCAGCGAGTACAACTGCAGTGCCAATAGCTGTGGTAAATCCTTTGCCCAGGCGGAGGAACTGCAGCAGCATTTGATAGGGGAGCACGTGGTCACGCTGCTCAAGTGCACGCTATGCTCGGAGCTTTGCGAGACCCGGATGGCCATGCAGCTACATCTGGCCTGCGCCCACAGCCAGGAGACGAAGCTGCTCCGCTGCAGCGCCTGCCTGGAGATCTTTCGGAGCGACACCGACTTCCATGTGCATGTCAAGACACGTCACCAGCTGCCGAGCACACAAGGAGGAGCAGTTGGTGCTGGTCCGGCTCAAGCGCCTACCGGAGCTCCAGCCAATCCACTGCAGTGCATGTTCTGCCGCGTCGTGTGCTCCTCCGAGCTGGAGATGCACTTCCATCTGGCAGCCCATGCGCGCCAGTTCCGCTGCCCCTCCTGTCCCGAGACCTTCCACGTGGAGTTTCTGCTGGACCGACACATGCAGAGCCAGCACGGCGGACCCAAGGACTCCAGCAATGGGCCCAAGGAGAACGCCAACAGCTCATCCCCCAACATGGGCAGTCTCTATGTGAACGCACTGCTGCCTCCACTCGCCGCCGCTGCCGCTGCAGCCGCCGCAGCTGCCGCCAACGCCAACGCCACCAACAACAACAGCAGCCTCCACATTGACTACAACGTGGCCTTCAAGGGGCTCTTTGGAGGAGCAGGCGGAGCGGTGGCTCCCACTGGCAAGTTCTACAGCCCGCTGCAGGTGGACACCAGTGGCTTGAAGCCACAGCAGACGCCACATCCGCCTCCACATCCGCATCCACATCCGGCTCTGATGTACGGTCTGAGCCAGCGCTATCTGATGGAGATGTACGCGGCCAAGGCGACATCTCCGGCTGCGGCTACTGCTCCTGATGTGCCTGTCCAGCAGCAGCAGCCGCCGCAGCAGCAGTCGACGGCAGGAGGAGGCACTGCATCCAGTGGCGGCAACAGCTACAGCTGCGGCATGTGCGAGCGCCAGGATCTAAGAAGCGAGGCGGAACTACATTCGCACCGCAAGTTGGCCCACAACCTCAAGACGGGCGTGAGCCTGAGATGTGCTTACTGCTCGGGTAACTTTAAGTCACGGGCGGAGCTGGAGCAGCACATGAAAAGCTGCCACAACTCGAGTGGCAAGCACAAGTGTCTCATCTGCGACGAGATCTTTCCATCGCCCGCAATTCTCGCCGAGCACAAGCTGCAGCACTCAAAGGTTGGGCAGTCCGGCAAGTGCGCCCACTGTGGTCAACAGCTGGAGCACGTAGCCGCCTTCCGTGCCCATCTTAGCGAGCATGGCGGCGATGGGAATCTGCCGCTGGCCTGCATCTGCTGCCGCCAGACACTCCACTCGGAGTTCGAGCTGAGCCTTCATGCCAAATTCCACACAAAGTCACCGGGAGCAGGTGGCAGCCTCCAGGAGCCCGTCTGTGCGCTTTGCCTGGAGCCTTTGCCCGGCGCTGGAGACACGGCCAAGCTGTGCGAGAAGTGTTGTCGCAAACATAACCTCAACGGCAAGCGGAACAAGGAACCAGTTCCGGTGGGTGCACCAGCTCAAGCTCCTGCACTGGTTCCAGCCGGTAGCTACTTGGAGAACCGCTGCAATCTCTGCAAGATGATACTGCCACATGCGCAGAAACTGCAGGAGCACCTCGTGGAGCACACCTTTGCCGGCACCGAGCAGCGTGGCTTCAATTGTTACATCTGCTCCGCCGTGTTCACCGCACCCGCCGGACTTCTGACCCACATTGCCGAGCACGGCGCTCGTCCCTACGACTGCAATCTCTGCCCCGAGAAGTTCTACTTTCGCGCCGAACTGGAGCACCATCAACGTGCACACGAGCTAAGACCCGCGAATACTGCACGCGTTGCCAAGCAGGAGACGCGCAGTACCTCGGCTAGCTCACCCATCGCCCTTAGTCCCAGTCATGTGAAGCAGGAACTCTACGAACCGGAGACATCCAACTCTCCCGCTGCCAATGCCAACACAGAGCCCTCAGGCCCGGTGCAGGAGGAGGAGGAGTACATCGAAGTGGAGCAGGTGCCGCACGAGGCTCGATCGGGAGATCTTCTGACCTCCGCACAAACAGAGCGTTCCAGCAGTAGCGCTTAAGTTAGTAACCTCTGGCGGGCGTTTTACTTTGAGTACTACGAGTAGGTATGAGGGGTCACAGGCACACCAAAGACAACCTATGAAGAGGTGAATTCTAGGAGAATTTTATACCAAGTCCATGAACCACTCGAAGAAGTTCTCAGTTCCCAAGCAAACCCTTTTTTTGGAAGACTTTGAAGAAAGTCTTTCTTTGGTCAAATAGGTTCATACTCCCTTATAGTAACCCTTATCCAACGGTTCCCTTACCGTTCACCTCTATTCTAAAGTAGCAGCCGATTAAAGTTCATCACCCAAACAACTTAGGAAAATGTATAATTTAAAGCCTGATCAGCAAAAGATATTATACTTTTATAATTTACCATAACTTTTAGAAATGATTCTTGTATTAAAAACTTGCCAGAAACTAAAAAATAAATTATAATAAAATAATTAGCACTAAGAGTAAGGTTTTGCCCAAACGAATAAACTTGTTTAGAACAGCTTAGTACATAAGATATACAACACATATATACAAAGATATTCCTAGCTATAACTGAACCCTAACAATACCCATATGTCTAGTGTCTAGTGTAGTTTTCTTTACAGAAATTTGTGTGTGATAGTTTTCCAAGTTTGATGAAATTAATGATGAATTTTGTCTATTTCTATGATATGAAATGATGTAATAGTTTGTAATGAAAAACCCAAACATATTCGGTTATTTTGGAGTAGTTTAAAGACGCAATGCGTTGTTCCCTTCAGTATTTATACTATGCATAATCAACGTACTACATTTATGATCTATGTCTTACATAAGCACCAAAACATTTGTAATGTGTAGCATATAAAAATAAATGAAAATGATAATGAAAAAAACACTAAAATGTAATACTATTTAGAGTAAATAAAACTAACACAAGTTGAAACCAAAAGCGAAAATAAATATATATATATACACATATATATCTGGTGAATATAGCATCACAAAAACCTCGGGTAATTTCTTTTATGGGTTTACTTAGAAGTTCGCCTGTAAATCTGATAACATTTTTTATGGAAGCTGACGACATGCGTCCGTCTCTTGTCTCTGGCGAAGGCTCCAACAATTTTATGGCGAATATTTTGTGTGGCTTTCATGCCCTGTAGCCCTGTATACAGGGTGTGCTATATTTGTAGTCTCGCTGATATCAGACAACTTTGGATTTGCAGGCTTCAAAAGTTGCTGTAAGTATGTTTTTTTGGGGGAGAATTTAAGTTTGAATGCTGAAATTTTATTTAATATTTTTTTATATTTATTTTTATTAGTTTCTGCACAAGACTTAATACTATCGTAAGTTGACTTATTAACCAAATTTTTGAAATATTTTGTTAATCAAGAGTTATCTAAAAAAGTCTGACTAAAACAGTTGAAGACTCTATCAAATACAGCGGACAGCTCTCTCAATCCGTTCTCTTAGGCGGACATCTCCCTTGCGCGGACAAAAATACCGTGGCTGTCCAGCCAAAGGAGCTTTCATTGCATCAATAATCAAATAATATGATGGCTAGAAAACAATTATTCATACAGTTCCCACAGTTGAAAAAATTGGGAGTAACATGGATTTAAGCTACATTTTTGGTGTGATGGAAACACCAATTTTGGCAACAAACCAAGCCAAACATTCAAGAAATGTCTAAGAAATGTCTAAGTATATATAAAGAAGATACGCCTCTCTTTAGACCTAATAACATGATTAAAATAATCTCCTCAAGTTACTAGACCCAAAAGTGAAATTAGGTCGGACCTCAGGTACTGCCTTTGGGTTTACCGAAGCTAATGAAGCTATTTGCTGTCAAGTATTTGCCTTGCTTTTGTAAAAATCATTAAGCTGGGTAGTTGTATGTCGAGCACACCCCTCTAAGGCATTTTGCGTTGTATTCTCCGACGCTTTTCGGCGACCGCGACACGTAACAACCATAAAAAAGGTGCGCGCGAGGGTAACTCGTTTTTTTTTGGTCGAGAGTTTTTTAGTTTGAAGTTTTTTTGTATTTTTGAGAGAGGCAAGACAACAAATTGGCGCTGGGGTGATGGCTATCTGTAAGACCGGTGGCAATTATGGAGCGAGTGGAGCAGGCAGCTTCCTAGAATGAAGTGCAGCTCGCTAATCCTAAAGCTGGATAGGATAGGACTGGACAGGGAGAGCACCTCCTGCTTCTAAGAAGCAATTGCAAATAAATCGCATTTAATAAATTGTCAGCATCATCACGCGACTCTTGACTCTCGACTGTTGTTGCACCTGTCCCAGGTAACATGGACAGTGGACGGGGGCAGAGCCACAGCGTCGGCAATCATCACAAATCAATAAAAATGTTTATTATCAGCAATTGGTTCAGGTAAGCGAACGCTAAACACCGGCAGTAGTTAATTAGCGCCATGCCCGGAATGCCAAAGCGTTCCAAACCTGAAAGACTCCGCAAAGATCGAAAGCTAGACAACTTCGACTCCAATCCGATTCCAACTCCAACTGCAGTTCCAACTCCATTGATCATTTGCAGACCGCCAGGCGCGTTGTGTCTCCTCCTCTCCGTCTCTCTCCCTCTCTGGCGCTGTTTCCGCGAATTGATTTTTCTCCTTCTACACCTGCTTCACTTCCCCACCCATTTCCCCTCTTCCTTCTTTCGCCTCTTCTGCATTTTCTTTTCACTTCTTTTCTTTTTTGCCGCCACAGCCACCGCCGCATGAATCGTCACCAATATGTCCAAAGCTTCTGCATCCAAATCAAAACTCCAACTCCAACTCCAGCTCCCGATCAAGTATCACGCACCGATCCGATCGCTGGTGATTTATTTTTTGGTATGTGCGGCATTTGACGGGTTTTTACACTGCAACTGCTGATCACTGCACAGTGCACTGTGCACAGTGGTCGCAAAGCCCTTTAAAATGTCTTCTTTAATAACAAATATGTTAACATATGTAAAAACCACGATTTCCTCTAAAAATATATAGATTTATTGCCATATTGGAAAGAAATCTAAAGACATACTTCAAAAGTAATGAAATTTGTACATTAGAAAACATTTTATTCAATGAAAAATAACACTAATTAACTAATTCAATTTTAATGTTTAGTCATAGAACTACAATACAAATCTACAGACGAATATATTATATTAATATTAATATTATTAAATTATTTAATTATTATTATTAATATTAATATGGAAGAAAGTCATGCGAGACGACTGTTAAAGATCCCGAACTTATTCTACTCAACATTTTTCCACACAAATAAGCAATTTTCAAACCGATTTTTTCCATGGAAGTTACATGCTATATATAATTGTTAGTACAGGATCAACCTTGGTTAGAATAGTTATAGCTGTACCATAAATATAATATGTAAATTTAGTCAGGTTGGCAGTATCCCATTAGTTTCCAAGCTATGACGTTATGAAAAAAGTTTTTTACAATTTGCGGGGGGAGGAGGGATTGACATATATTTTAAATAAACTTCATCTGCGTGCACGATAGTCGGATTTTCTTTCCAAATTTGTTGTCTCTAGCTTTTATAGTCTCTGATATCCAAGTGTTCATACGGACGGACGGACAACCAGATGGACATGGCTGTATCGACACTGATCAAGAATATACATATATACTTATATAAAGTAAATATACTTTATAAGTCGAAAACTCCTTCTATAGCATTTTACGCACATTTCGCATCTGACCACTCGACTCTGTTGGTAAACAGGATCTTAAGAAACGTTAACATAAGGTTCTAACTTAATCAGAAAGCAACCTGAATGTTGTTATACTATATGTTTTTCAATTGAAGTTTTCATATATCTTCTGAATTTGTATGGATGTGTACTAAAACCAGTCTGGCACGCCTCCTTCTAACTTTAAAGTACTACTTATATTTGTACCCTTTCAAACTAACATTATACATTTTTAAGTCCACATTATTATAAGATGGAAGTGTCTGGGGTTATCTTTATCTTTATCTACTTTTACAAGCTTAAAATATGTACATACTTGTTGTGCTATTGTGTGCCACTGTGCGGCGTTTGAAAGTCTGCCTGAGTGACAGACGGAAGGACTGATTGACGGATGGACTGACCGACTGGCTGCCAAGTGGAGCAACTGCAACTGCAGCGAGGCATAAGTTGCATCTCTCTGTTGTCTTGTTTCTGTCTCTTTGGCGTCGCTTTGTTTTTCAGCTCCGTCCCCACTTTCTTGCTCCTTCTCCTTGGCACTCCACTCTCCGCATGTCAACCATTGAGAAGCTAAGTGTTGGCCTTCGCATGGCATACTACCAGTTGCCACATGCCCCAGTATCCCACACTGCCCCACTGCGCCCCTTCCAACCCCTTGCCTCCCAATCCCTCTCTCCGCCAACCTCTGCTAACGATGCCTGCAACTGTGACAAGTGAGTGTCTAAAACATTTGGAAAAGCGTTGCAAGCCATAAGAGTTGTTGTTGTTGTTGTTGGAGCTAAGCGCGCGTAAGTTTGACAAATGAAGAAGAGAACAAGACGCGTCGAGACAAGACGAGACGCGACAAGACAGGACAGGACGGGATGGGATGGATTGTTGGACTTATTTGGGCTGATGATGATGCCAAGAGGTAATGTGAACACCTAAACCAAAAGCCAGCGCCTCATTTAATGGATACAAATGATGATAAAGCTGGCGTGGATTGGCGGAGGGGGTGTGGCTAGCGGGTGTAGGGGTGCGGGGTAGTGTTTGAGGAGGGGGCAGAGGAGTGTGTGCTGTGGGGCTAGCAGCAGAGTTGGGACATTTCAAGTTGGGAGCTGCAGTTTGCTAAAAATGCTAACGCACGCCTTATTAAACAACAAAAGTGAAATATGTTTACGGTTCTCAGACACCAGCATACCCTATAAAAGTATGAAAACATAGGGTGGCTTGAAGTACGCCAAACCGAACTATAATATATTAGGCAATAATAACTAATAACTTAAAATAAATGTACTACGTGTTATATAAAAAGGATCTGAAAGTGAATTTGTGTTTTAAATAACAACTAACAAACAATATGATTAATATATTATCATATTTAAATAAAATCTATATTTAATAGCAAACCTATTAAACTTATTTAGCTTTGTTAGGCTCCTTATATCCTTAAATATCCTTAACTTTATATCAATGAAAACTCCTTGCTTAGTAGACCTCTATTCGCAAAGCTTAAAAATACACTAAATATAAGTAAGCAGTATTAATCTTAGTAGAAAGTTTAGTATAAAAGATAGTATAAAGCTGAATCTAAAATTAAGTAAACTTTTTTATATTAAAGTGTTAATTTCAATAGTTTCCCTACAACGTTTATTTCAACATTTTTAAGGCAATTTTAAAACGATATTCAAAGGTTTTTCTTGTATTGAAATGAAACCTTCTAACAGCGAAATTAAACCTACTTTTCCTTGGTTGGGGTTGGATTATGTTTAGATTGGTTTAAAATAGAGTTAAAATTAAGAGAAATGAAATTGGATGGTTTTATCTGCCTGTGTAATCGTAGGCAGGGTATGTTGTAGTCGAATCTTTGCCCTTTGTGACACTCTTAAATTGTTTTTGCTCGCATTTTTGCAAGGGTAGCGAGCCCCACATTACACACGCACACACGCACACACTCACACACCCACACTCCGAAACGAGCTACAACCCTCGGCAAAAAGGGCAGAAAATGTTTGCTTCCGGTTAACGGAACCAGGGACCAGAGGCCAGAGTTGCCACTGTGCGAATGTGTGCCAAACATGCGAGGTGTGCGTGTGTGTGGGAAATAAACCCCACACTCCACTCAGTACCCTTCCCACCCCCATAAAATTCATTACCAGCTTATTAACGTGATTTACTGATTGGGGGAGTGATGTATTTTGGTTTTTGTACTTTTTTCTTCAAGGATGATACTCAAGGATGTGTCTGGATGTGCTTGGATGGGCTTGGGAAAGTGACTTTGAAAGCGCCAGGGCAGGAGCAACATCCGTTGTCAATAACGCTAAGAACTCAAGTAACTGTTAATAATACCGTGCGAATTCCTTGATGGATGAGCAAAAATTACAAATATATGTCCCGATACTGGGATATTGGCATACTGAGACATTGAGGCATTGAAATGTCATATGCAAATTCCGGAATTGGGTTTGACACAGGAAACTCATAAGCCCTAATGGACGATAACGATGCTGATTATGACAGAGATAATGATAACGATAATGATGATAGAGTCGTCAATTAACTGTCACTTCCTGTCCTCAATTGACTCGAGTTCTCATCTCCCCGTTTATTATTGTTTTTTTTTTTTGTTGCGCCTAGCTTCGAGTAATTAAATGACTTCCAGTTCCAGTTCCAATTCCATTAGTTCCAAGCTCATCTCGGTAGGCGCTAATTCAATTAAAGACAGTTCCCCAACCCCTCCCCCTTGGCACGCGTTGTGTTTATCTTCTGATAAGCATTAACAAGCAGATCTTATGATAAGTTTACACTTGTTAAAGGGACTTTTATATATGATTAACAAAAAGACTATATGAATTAAGATTGGGAATACATTTGAGTGTTGTTGAGTCAGTGCAACTCCATACTGATCACCTCGCAGGGCAAATACCTAAGCTTAATAAATATACAATTTATATTTCATATACAGTGAAAGCTCCCTTGGCCGGACAGACATGGCTCCAGGGAAGGGAGATGTCCACCTAAGACAACGGATTTTGTAAGAAAATCATGCTGAAAAACTATAAATTTCGTTTGACTAAGGGAGCTGTCCCCTTGAGGAAGCTGTCCCCCTGAGGGAGCTGTCCGTCAGTAGAGCCAGTAAAGTTACTGTATAACAAATTATCACTTAGTTGTGTACAGAGTGAGTTTGGTGAATGAAAAGTTTCAAACTTAAGATAGCCCAAGTTATTTTTGTTCTAATTTAAATTAGTTCACTAGAAATGTTTTCTACATAACTACTTTTGTCTACATTTATTCTAAATTTATACTTTACATTCTCTTTCCATGGTGACTACTACTAAGGCTTAGATTAAATTTAATACTATTTAACACTAAATATTATAATTTATTACAAACTTTTATAGATAAATTACGGAACGACAAATGTAGCAAGTGTCGGGACCTTTTAAAGCATGACTAATTGCGACATAATCAGTTCACTGCAGTAACAGTTTAGCCGCATTACTTTACTTTCATGCCGAAAGCAAAAGATACCTAGCAATCCGAAAGATACATTCACCGTTACTTTTCGGTTGCAGCGTTTGCGCCTTTTTCATTGGCTGTTCAGGTTTTTATACAAGTATGTGTAATTCCCAATATGTTCATGTGTGTGTGTGTGTGTGCTTGGTGTTTATGTAAAAGATTCGTGTCAGCTTTCGGCTACATATGTAGGCACTCGTATCTGTATCTATGTATGTGTATCTGTTTCTCTATCTGCAGCCAAGGCGTGGCATGGGTGGCTTACAAACAGTTGCTAGGAAAATAGAAAAGGAGGTCAGTTAAAGAATTTAAGATAATTAATAATGACATTTAGATTAGATAGAAACACTAAAAAGCACTTAGTAGGTAGGAGCTAACTCTTAGTTTTCCAAAGAAGTCATACTTAAATAATTTTTTAGTTAATTAATTTAAGCTTTATAAAGATAAAATTAACTCAACTCAAGAAGATAAAATTACCTCAACTCAAGAAGAAAAAAGTATTATAAATCTCGATAGTTATTTTTATTTAATTGAATATATTACTTGATTTTATTTTCTTATCTTATGTTATGTTTATGATCTCAAATATTTAAATCTAAATCAATAATCAATTTAATTTAAACAATTTAAAATAAAAACAATATTGTTTTCAATTAATATTTTAAAGATGATAAATTTTCTTTTAAAGGTATAAAATTGAAAAAAGATTAAGAATGGAGAATAATAAAATTAATAATAATAATTATAATAATAATAATAAAAACAATAATTATAGAATAATAATAATAATTATTAATAACTATGTACATATAGTCGTTAATTAATTAGATAATGGAATGCTAATCCTCCATTTTAAAAACATATTTCCTTGACTTCTTTTCGCTTCCCAAAAGCTTCCTTTAGTGTCCTGTTCTGCTCGGATTGAGGACATGGGGTTCTTGGATTGAGCAGAAGATGCCGAACATCCTTTCCCAGCTCTAACGAAATCCGATCTTTTTGGTGTGATAAGGAATTGTGGTTGAGGCGCAAATCAGAGCTGAACTGAGCACAAGGAAATGTTCTTGGCATAAACGCTGGATCCCTGGCATTGTGTTTAAGGACCTTTTATGTGCCTTCGAATCTTATCAAGGCGACCAAACTTGGGACTTCTCCTACCACTACCTGTCTCACTTCCTCCTACTCTCTCTCTCTCTCTCTCTCTCGATCTCCCTCCTTCTCTCTGTTTGTTGCTGGTAACACAATACTTTCCGCCGCAGCTCCTTTATAATTTTTCGCGAGAATTTAAGGCGGAGGTGCCTTGGCTGCCCTGGCTTGATCCTTGTGTGTACCCGGCTTCTATTATTTGTGTCAGCAACTTTATAAATTGCGAACAAAAACAAACCGCCCGCAAAACAAACGCAATCGCCATCTATCTTCACCTCTCTTTCACTCCCTCTCTCTCTCTCTCTCTCTCTCTGCCTCCCGGCGTTGCCTTGAATTCTGCCTGCATTGTTGTTGCTTTGGTGCTGCTTGTAATGAATAGCAATCAATCAATAGCGCGATCCATATCCATATCGATTTACATAACGCAATTACGGCACGTTCAAATTAAAGGAATTCTTAATTGAATGAGAAAACAGAAGAAGAATATGAAAAAAAAAGGAAATGGAGAGAAGTGAGGCTAAATATGCGTTGGTTTCGATTGCAACTCAATTCTAAAACGATATAAACACTAGAGCTGCCAACCTCTTGAAGTTTAGACAGGAGCGCAGTGAGCGAAAGCGTAAAATGACTGAAGTTGATGATTATCTTGTGGAGCTAACAGAGTTACGGAACTCTAATAACTAAATCATTTAAATACTGTTTGCTAAATTAATTAGCAAACACGTTGAAAACAAGCTATTTATTTTAATTTTAATTTTATACCCGCTGCTCACTGCAGCGCTCCTGAATCAAGCAGTGTGCCAAAAACAGCTGATGTAAAAGAAGACAAAGGACAATCGATTATTGTTGATTCGAAAAAGCTTAGTATCGAACTAGGCAATAGCTGGCAGTATCGATACTTACGATGTGACAACAAAAGTGAATTCTAGGCTAGAATTTCTAGCTACGTTTAAACATTAAACAAAATGGGAGCTGAAATATTGCCAACTTGAGCTGCTGCGAAATAAACCGAGTCAATGGACGCTATGTGGATCGGATGTGAAGCTTAAGCGTTACATAAACCTTGACTTACATGATTGCGTCTTCTGCTGCTGCTTCTGCTTCTGCTTGTGATGGATAAACGTTTCAGCAGAATTGAAGACCTTCATTAAATTTTGAGCCAGAATTTTGTGTTAACTTGTTCAACACTCGCCTTTTATGACCTCAACACACACACACACACATACAGTTCTGTTTACTTCTTGTTGTGGGACAACGGACAAGTTTCACAATTTGACTGGGATCTGTTTGCGCAGCCCTGCCCCTTGCCCTGTCCCCAGCCCTGGCGCTGACCACATCCAAGTCCAGAGTGCGTTTTGACCTCTTGGCGCGTACGTGTCTGGCCTCAGAGTGTGACAAACTGGTTGTAGTTATTGTTGTTATATGTACTTGTTATAGTTGTAGCTGTTTTTTTTTTTCTCTTTTTTTTTGGTTTATTTTATGACTTAATGACGCGCACGCCACGCAATTTCAATTACAGGCCAAGTGGCGACCCAACTGGAGTTATGGCTGTGCTATGTTTACATCTCCATGTTTGTACATCTTTATAGAGAATCCAGCTACCCCCATTCCACTCCCCGACACTTTCATTAGCCTGATGTTTTGGAGCTGTAAAATTGCTGCACGCTTCTCCCTTCAGTTGAAGCTTCTCCTTTGCCAGGTGCCAAAAAGAACGGCTCATAATTTATGCCAACACAAACAGTAGCAGCAGACACTGTGGAAACTGGTAAATGGTAACTGGACTATGAGCATGGCCTCCAGGCCTCCAGCCTAACCTAGGCACGTGTCGGTGTTTATGATTTCTGTGCCTTGTTTCGTTTAGTTGCATACATTTTTGATGTTTCGCCGCCAAATAACTGAATAGCTGAAGAATTGAACAACTGAAGAACTCAGGCAATCTATGAATTTAATCAAGAAGTCTGGCCAAAACAAGAAAAATCTAAATTGCATAGCGCTCGGGAAGCCCTTCAAGTGCATTTTGCACATCTTGAAATAGACACGAGAAACACCGGCTGAAAATAAGTTTGTTAAACTCGGATTTTGTTGAAATTATTTGTTTAATTTATTATTTATTCTATTAAATATTTTTGAATCTCCAAATAATATTCTAACGTTAACTAAAATGTACACATAAATATAACTTTTCTTTAACTTTAGTCAGAATTTATATAGTACATAAGCAATTGAACTAATAAACGTTATATTTATTTCACTAACGGTAAACAACTAAGTCAAGTTTTAAAAATTTATTTTAATTGTTTTTTCTGAACAATGTTATGAATAATTCCAATTTTTAGTTACCAACAGAGTGACTATAATTATTTATTTTTGTAATATTGGTGTCTGAAATTCACAAACAAATATTTCATCTTTGAATAATTAAATAATAATTCACTACTGACATTTTGAACAAGAACAAAAAATATCTCCATACTTCCAGAAATTGGTCTTATTTAGCTAACATTCAAAAAACGCGCCAGTGTGCTATCAGCTGTTTTCAGACTTCAGTGTGACCGAAAGCTAAAAATAATCGATATATTGTTAGTCTGCGTTATCGTGCTCAGTTCTGCGTTAACAGACTTTTTCTTCACTAACAGCGCTAGAGTTGCATTTATTCGCGAATTAAGAATTGCAAGTGCAGATCTGGCAACGCCTCTTACAGGATTTTTTTTTTATATTTTTGCCGTATACTTATAATTTGTTTAACTTATCAGAACCAAATATATTGATTGAGAGGCGCAAGTGATGCCCTAGTAAACAAATTCTTATTTAAAATTGTCAATATTAAGATGTAATAAAATTATATGGCACTTCCAATTTGAATGCCGGCATCCAATTATCGAGTTTTTCAAGCTATAATTACCTCTGTTACTTAACATTTGGTCGAACTGTTAAATTTACATGTTCTCGGTTGATAAGTGGCAACATAGCGGCAGCTGCTTCAGTCGAAAAAATACCATTGAACGAGACGGGCGGACGATAAAATGCTAAACTAAAGTAGTTTATTGTGGGTGTCTAAGTGATTTTGTACGCGCCCGCGCCGCTAAGCCAAACGCAAAAGAGGACGAACGAGGAAGTCACGCACAAAATCAAAGAAAACCACACGATAACATAAATCCAAAAGAAAACGTGCAATTGAATTAAAAATTGTGAACTAAAGACAACAAATTTATATCGATACCGTTACACCCAAACCAAAATCTAAACTAATCATTATGATCTCGTGCAAATGCTTGAATTTTACTGCCACCTCGGAGCAGCTGCAGCGCAGCAGCAGCATTAGTGGCCCTGGAGGGGATGGCAACAATATTAATAATAATAATAATAACATCGGCAGCACCAATGCTGCCAACGAAAGTGCCGTCGAAGCAGCTCTGCCTGCGCTTCTGTCGCAGGCATTCGTGCAAAAATTTCCAAGGGATTTTCTCTTCTATGGGGATTTTATGGATTACTTCAAGCATGTAAGCGAATAAAACTGTAAATGTTACAAAAATGGCCATTAATGTTTATGTGTATACATAAATATTTCAGTATTTTATTTTAATTTTCATTTCATCGGATTCTGCTTTATGCGCAGTGTACAATTTTCGACGCAACATAAAGAGCCCAGCAACAACAACATTGCTAGGGCCTATACATTTACACGCACTCACACACACGCGCCTATACATGCTCCAAGTGAGCTCGTCCGCATGTATGTGTATGTGTGTATTATCGTTCTTTATGCTTTGTGTGCCGGCCAACCGCTGTTTTGCCGCTGTCGTTGCCGTTGCCTTTGGCTCTGCCTATTCTTAATACACACACATACACAATCACTTCTATATGCATAGATATGTATGCGATAGGGAAGAACTGAGAGAGGAGCAGAAAAATAGGGTCATTCATGGGCACACACACAAAGTGCGCCTTTGCTATGAAATGCCTTTCCTTTTGCCTGACAATTGGTGTATTCCACACACACACACACACACACACACCCGCACTCAAATAAATGCACACATATGCACTGCCTGATTTTGCTACACCTGTTTTGCCTGGTTCTTCGCCAGCACCCTGTATTCCTTTTTCCTTTTCTGTCTCTTTCCAGCGTTTCTTTACTTTTTTCACTGATTCTCTTTTACCGATCGCGTTATTTTCAGTTTTCCAGTCGCTTTTGTTTGAATGCGGCATTTTTAATTTTTGATTTATCGGCGTTTATTTTTCATTCGTCCCACCACGCCCACTTTTTGCTATTTTGCATTATTTCCCTACAATAACAGTGTCAGAGGGTTAAGTGAAGCCAACGAAAAAATTTCTTGATTCTTTCTGCCTCTGTATTCCCTTTCTTCATTAGCCATTCGTTGATATTTTCATTTGAACAAATTAAACAAAATATTAAGCTAAGTAATTATTTCCTGGAGTTATAAATTAGCTTTAGTTAGATGTTATTTTTGATACAAATTTAAAGTAATGGCTCTTTAAGAAGACACAAGGTTGCAGTTTGAGGAGAACTGGATGCCAAAATGTAAAGAACGATTGGAGAGAAAATCAAGAGCTCGTAAAAGTTGTTAATCGGCTTGATACGACCGTTAAGTCATTTTTCTGGTATATCTGGGCTCTTCTAAACAATGAGTAATATTTGAATATTTTTTAGCATTATTATTTTGGCGATGACTTGACTAAACTGAGATATACTCTATACAAGATGGAACACGCGTAAAGCTGCAAAGTAGAAAAAAAACACAATTTTTCTGTATGGGTGTTGTTGTTGTTGTTTTTGAGTCTTGATGTCTTGGCAATTTGTGTTTTCAAGGTTAAATCAAACAACAACAGCTGTAGTAGTCGCTCAGTTTTTTTCTGTTTCTGTTTTGGTCTGCTTACATCGGTCTCTCATCCCGGTCTCTGGCTCGCACGTGTCGGAACAGTTTGAGCAGTACTGCCCAACTGCTTGCTAACAATGCTGCTCAAACTGTTTCAAGCAGAAGATCAGCTCAGACCCACACACAGACACATGTAAACAAACGTACATGTAAATCCATGTTCACATATGGTGACCACACCCATATTGCACAAGCCTCGCCTTACCACCCAACCTCACCCGCCGCCTTCCGTCTCCCGGCTCCACCTCCCTAGCCACACTCTATTATTGATTCTTGTGGGTGGGTTGGTTTGCATTATGCGACTATTTTGATGGAAATTAAATTGTTATGCATTATTATTGTTTTGCTGTTGCGGTCTGGGGATCGTGCAAAAGTTCTTATTATTGTTGTTGCCGTTTTTTTTTGTTTTCGCTTTGCACCCACTTGAAAAGCGCTGAGGCGTACACCAACAATAAGAATAGCAATAACAGCAACAACAACAACAGCGACAACAGCAGCGCTTGGCAAATAGACCAAAAGTGTTATTTTGAATAATTCAAAGCGCAAAACAAAACAAAAGCGAGTATTCAAATACATATCACACACAGACACAGAGTCGGCATGGGCAGATATATACGGTGTACATATGTATTTTATATACATATAAATATGTATTTTCTCTCTATATAGATAGAGCCCAAAACGGAACGCTTTTAGAATAAATTACGAAACTGACGACAAACACAAGCAAAAGGCACAAATAAAGAAGGAAGGCAGTCGCAACCACAGCAGCAGCAGCGGAGCAAGCAGAGCAGAGCAGCGCCGCAGCAGCACCAGCACCAAAATACAAAAAACACAAGAGAAAAAAACTTGTTTATACATTTTTGTTGTATAAACAAGTTTTCGAGATTTCCAAATGCGACCGATGACCAGTTAGGGAGGGAGGTAGAGGCGCAGCTCTGCTTAGCCAACGAAGAGGGGGGTGTAGTATGTAGGGCAGAGTATAGGACAGGCCAGTAGGCGCTCCTGCTCTCTCTCTCTCTCTCTCTCTGTCCGTCGGTTAGGCTGATCTGCTCCAAGGCAGACAAAGCAGTTGACAGGCAGCTTCTGTTTCCCCTTTGGCACTTCAACTGCTTTGCTTCGTTCCTCCACTGCTTGTGTTGTTATTGTTGATGCGTAGGCCTCAGCCTCACACTCTTGATTGTTTGTTCAAAGTATGAAATTATGCATAAAATTTTGTACAAAATGTCGTCTGGTCTCGCATTAAAAACAAGGCTTTTAGCATTTAATGGCCTATTCAAAAACAGAGGCGCGTGTGTATCATATTTATTATTATTTACACTTTCAGTCCTAACAGTTTGTGCCCCCCTTTTTCACTGCTGTTAACAGCTGTTATTTGTTGCCTTTAACAGAAGCGAATCCTGTACAGCTGTTCGAAGGCAGTCAACAGTTTGTGCTGTGCGGTGTGTACTACCGGCAACTGAAGCTTTTTGTATTGAGTGCTGAGAAAAAAAAACACAATACCTACAATCATACAATTATATGTATAAACAGAGGCATGTGCACTACTCTTATCAACAACACTTCGGTTTGTCCAGTCCCATCACTTAACACTCAAATCGAGCGCCCACATGGAAACACTAAACTCACGCTACAGTCGCTTTTCTAGGTTATCAAACGGTAAAAGCGACAGCAGCGCCGCAGCAGCAGCAGCTACAAAAACAATGCGACATTATGTATGTACATAGTATGTGGTTGCCGCTGACATCGACGTCGCTGTCGCTTTTGCGTTCGTTTTTAATTGATTTATTTATGATTAGACTCATAATTAGTTTGTTTTTAGCTCTTTACAAATTTGTGTTTTGCCTCTACCTTATACCTGGCGAGTGTTATTAGGGACACATTAAATTAGCATAACAAAACGACTGAACTCTTTTCCAATCAAGCAAATCGAGTTTGAAGAAAAATAAATAAAGATATCAATATGTAAATTATAGTTCATATGCATAAAGTATTTTATTTTTAGACCGACTTTCGATCTTCTCAGTAAGCCAATTACTCTCTTCGCTTTGCCCACTGGACTTGAACTGAATGTTAACAAGCCGATGCAAGTAATCAACCTAAGAGAGAAGAAGAGAGCCGGGAGATAAATATAAAGAGAGAGAGCAAGGGAAGCTCTATAAATAGATAAGCATTATCTGAGCTGAAGTAAACATAACTGTAACTGTAGGGTAAAGCAGAATTAATAACGTTCAGATCCTACAAAACTGTCAAGACGTTTGAACCGAAAGTCTCAATTTATTTAATCAGTATAAAAACTTGCACGCTTTTATTCATAAACAGTTGTTTATGAACTTCGAATGACTTGCTCAAATGGCTGAGGCATTAAGTGATAAAAGTGTGAAAATACGAAACAAACAAAAATAATTGTTGAGTGCAAATTGTTAACACTAGACCGCCCTTACTATCGATAACACTAAACATACACACACAACGATAAATCCGAGTTAGGGTAAGGCGGTGTGCGAGCTTAAAGGGCAAGGACAAACAGCAGCTTTAACATTCAGCCATTGAAACAAGAACAACAGCAACCACAAGCCACAACAGGCAAGGTTACAGTTTTAAAGCAATTGCCAACAGCAGCTGCTGTTGTGATAAACCAGTGGGTTGTGTCTCTCTCCCTCTCTTTCTGTCCTTGTGTAGCAGGGTGCCCAGCGCGTGCCACTTAATTGAAAACCAATGTTAATCTTTAACAGATATAACCTTGAAGACAGCCAACTGGCATTGCTGAGCTGAGAAGCCACTGCCACTGTCGAGCGGACGCTAACTGTCCAATATTGTAGCCATAACATTTAATGAGCGTTAAACGTACACTGTTAAACTTTTAACCTCTCGAGGAGGGGGTGAGGCTGTGGCAGCCTCGCTGGCAGCCATTGACCAGAGAGCACACTTGCACCGAGTGGTCGAGTGGTCGTCGCGCTGAGTTGCCAGAGTTGCCAATGTGCATGTAAACAAAACTATAAATTCACAATGTGCGCGCTTTTAGTCTAAAAATAATTCGTACAAAAGCGGCAATAACAACAAGAACAGCAACAGCAGAAATACAGACTAGAACAACAACAATTGTATAACCAATAGAAAATGAAAACACCTTTTGGCTACAGCAGATTTTTCGAATATTTTTACGAGAAATTTTATTTTCATGCTCGTTAAATTTGCGTATGTAAAACGTACGTTGATTTTGGGCTGCGCTGCTCAATAAGGAATTAAGAATTGCGAATGTGGGGCAGGGGGTGATTCTCTCATACACGTAAAGGTTGCGTGATTTAAGGGGGTTGTTAACAATTGTTGCGTCCCTGAATTTTCCCCCCTTGCCCCTACTCGCAATTATTGCCCTGCGCTCGGCGCATAAATATTTACTTCTAAACAGCAATAACAATAGCGTTGAATTTGTGTCAAATGTGTCAGTGCGGACTGAGATTTGTGTTTGCTGCAAATAAACATACAAAAAAAAGAAAAAGAAAACAAACAGTAAATAAACATACAGACACAAACGTGCGTACCTTAAATGAGAGCGAGAAAGAAAATGGCGGTTGCTTTAAAGAGTCTCAGTATATGTTTAACAGTCCTGATTAACAGCAGCTTAACATAACAGCTGTTATTAAGTGGGCTTGTCATGTAACAATTTAAAATTCGTTTGTATACGTAATTGTTTATATTTAAAGACGCTCCTTGAACAAATAAAAATCTATAAATAGCCACACTTAATCAACGCTTATCAAGTTTTAAGGTAGCCACCGAATATAACGCAAAGCCAAATGTCAAGCGAAAAGACCCCAAAGATGATCTCATATTATAAACTAACAATTAACAGCACACACACATGCTTACATAGAAATATACATAGGCTCACAACAAGCACAACGACACAATTCGCCGCTGTTTATACATTAAATTTGAGCAACACAAACACAGATACAAAACTGTATGTATGTGTGCGTGTTGGTGATATGTGTGTAAAAGATATGGCAATAAAGGCTACATAGGTATAGGCCCGACTCGCTAAACAAACAACGCACGTCAACGAAAATTGTTTGTCAAAGTTTTTAGATAAGACCCGGTACAAAGCGTCGCTTCCCCACCCCTCTCCCTCCTCTCCCAGTACTGTGGCAACAAAGTGGGCTAGGCGAGACAATAAAAACCGGACCCGGTCCACAGACACAGCCGGTGAGCAAACATTGTTGCGCTTAATTTACTGTTATGAGCGTCTTTCCCTCCTTCCCTCCCAACAGTGTTGCCGTTTTAGCTAATTAAAAGCCAGATTCAGAAAAATTATATTTGCAAAAGATAGAAATTTGAAATATTAAATAATTATTATATTTAATTAAACTTTAATTAAGACAAAATACTGACACTATATTCTGGAAATTTGTGTCTATACTTTTGTAGTACTCGAAAGCATAATAATATAGCTTTAGCTATTTCTAGCATATTTTAATAATTATTGTAATTATCGATTTAACACATTATAAGCCTGAAGTTCTGGCAACACTTTCCCTGCTCTTATCGATACATGTTGTTATTATAGATACTATAGGTGCATTAGGAATACCCCGACTCTATTCTGTTTTATTGGGAGGCAAAACACGTGTGCACGTTTTCTCTAAACTGTGAAGCTGTAATTAATATGTTGGAATAATGTGTGTTTCAGTTCCTACAATTCATTCAAATACAGACTTCTTAGCTCAAATGCTCAAGATCATAGAACCAAATTATAATTTTTTGCTGCCGGTTTACTCATAGTTTGTACTGGGCCAATAATTCGTAGCTGCCTGGGTGACTAGTCGGATTTATGTTTTGTTTTCTCTCTTATCACAATCATAATTTGTTTTCGAACGACATTGAAAAGCTACAGATAGAGATAGCTTGTATATTGATAAGAAGTCGAATAAATAAATAAAAAAAGAAAAGACTAAAGAGTGAAATGGGAATCTAGAAAAGTTAATACACAAATTGTTTAAACACCTAAATCAATAGAAATTCAATATATTCTATTCTAACATTAAACTATTCTTTTATTTCTTTATCGAAATAAGTAAGTCACTTTTGAGCAGATGAAACAGAGTAGAATTGTTTTTTGAACACAATTTCACAAGAGATTTCACGGAACTGGGCACATTAAGAGTCGAGCACCTCGATTCTAGCGTTATTCCTTTTTTCGCTATTCATCTAATACTATAAACAAGTTGTGTCATCATTAAGTAGTTGACTATATCTATGAGTATGAGTCACTATCTTGTAATGAGTAGAACTCCCATTCGAAGACAGGCCAAAAAGGCAGAGAGCAACCAAAGAGCAAAATCCAATGGAAAATTTTATAAACGCCCGGCACCAAAGGAACACAAAAAAAAAATAAAATAAAATAAACACACACACCGCAAGAACAGAGCAACAACAGCAACAGTCGAAAAGAACCGGCAAAAAATCCGAATTGGCAATCCATTCGGTAATCCATGAGGCAACACCTCCACTCTCCACCCACCGCCAAGCGCACGAGAACCCCGTCGAGTTAGTGGTGTTCGGGAACGAGTGCTTCGTTGTCGTCATTTAGCCGAGGGCCCCAGCTGTCTGAAGTTGTTGTTTATAAATGGTAGACCCAAGAACCCAAGTGGGGGACGGGGTTACTTCGCAAAATAGTGGAAAATAAACACCAAATATAATAATAGAGAGAATAGGAGAAAATAAAAACAGAAAAAACCAAAAAACTAAAAAAATTTATGTTTTGGAGGCGAACTAAGCGCGACCGAACTAAAACCAAAGCGAAACCAAAGTTTACGCCAACACACCCACAGCCTGTGAATCTCGATTGTGAGAGACCCTGTATATGTAAATAAACAAAACATTATAGGTACCATAAAGAAATATATCCTTAGTGTACACTGTACACTAACCCAAATCGCATTGACGTCACTACACGCGGAACTAGTGTTCCATTTAAGCTTATTTATAGCTAGGTCTTCTAATTTGATAAATTCAAAAGCTGGAACATTTTATAAAAAGCTAATAGCTATAAATCTTGCTATTTTTAAACATTTTCTGGCTGTTTTTTCTTAAACATTTTCTTTTTCGACTGTTCTCTTAGCAAACCTTATAGACCTTTTATACTTTGGAACCGCAGGGTCTACCAAAAAAATCAAATAACAAAGCAAATCTATAAAAGATTATTTTCGTAGTTTCTTTTGTGCCTTGATTTGTTTACAACTTATTTTCTTTTTGGCTGATGAAACGAAACGTAACAGCAAAAAGAAATAAAGAAATGAGCCGAGTTATCTCAAAGCAATAACGTAAAGCAAAATAAAAAAAGAAATTGAAAACAAAACAAAGGCAAATACGTCAAATGAAACGTCAGGCAGACAAATAATTTTCAATGCCGCAAGATGCGCCAAGATTTAATAATTATCAAACTGATGATGATGAGGGATTGAACAAGTTAATATCACGATAAACATATGTAAAATGCCATCATTTCCCAGCATTAACAGTGACATTACCAGCTGTCTACAAGCCGCTGTTAACTACAGTCTGTTAAGCAGAGCTTTAGGACAGCGACTGTTAATTACAGTTGTTAGACAAATGTCTTCAGGATTTAAGCTATCCCTATAGTTAAATAGATGGTTGGGGAGGGACTGTTTCAACAAATTAGCAACGCCTTGTCGGCTAAACTCACTTTAACCTTTGTTACAGTTTAATTCGCTTGTTTTTCTTTAGAGCTGAGCTAATTGAAATGCTGCGCATTAGACATTCTGTCTCAGTCTGAGAACCACTTATGAAACTAGCGCCATGCATATAATTAATGGCCGGCAATCAATTAAATTTGCAAACTAACCAACCCACCACAATGACAACAACAACCACTACCACGAAAGCAGCAGTCGCATAAACAACAATATAAATTATGCAAAATTTGCAAATTAATATATGAAGTTAGTTTTATAATTTTATTTTTGTAGCAACTGCTTAACAGTCGTATTGCATTTTATTGCATAAGCATTCAGTTCGGTGAGGGATGTTAAAATTTTAACAGACTGGTGAACGGGGCGCGCGGTGCTGTTGAGCGGTAAAATAATTGCATGCAGTGTTGTGGGGTTGTGGGTGGTGAAGGGAGATTGGTGTTGCCGGAAACCCGCCTGTCTGATATGAATTACAATTGTTCAAGTTTTTCATTTCAAGAGCGACGCAAATTGATAGTGAATTTCCCCAACAGTTTGACAAGCAGTGGATGAGTTCGAAAGCAGTGTTGTTTACAGCTGTTAAGTCAATGTAAAGCAGGACTGTTGAGAAATACATCTGTTATGTAATCAGCATGTTATCGTACTGTTTGCTAAAGTTAAAATTGCAACTTAAAAAATGTACAATTCATATAATTAAAAAAATTTGTTCTCTTTTATTGATTTCCGATGTTGGCTTGCTCCGTCATCGCAGTTGGACGTCGTCCCTGTGTATTACGTGCGCGTCAGCACGTTTCTTTCCTTCGTCTGATTCTGACGAGCTCTCGTGCTCGGATTGTTGGGCCAGCGTCAGGCAAAAACATGCGATGTTTTATTTATTATACATTTCATTCTTTTGCCTCGTCGATTAGCATGAGAGCGTCTGTTTTGGCAGCTAGCAAATACAAATATAATTAATCAAATGAGCCATAAATATAGTACGCCATACAACAATAATCGTTCAATAAAAATGGCAATTTAATTAGAAGATATGTTCGGGCCATGGGCGCTAGATGGCGCCACAGCATAATTAGACGCAGCAACGATACCATTTAGTTTCAATTAACAAAAAGTCAACATCGTTTTGTGTTAATTAAGCAACAGAAGCGACAACGACAACAGCAACAAAAACAACAATAACAATAACAAAAGAAAAAAAAACAACTGTTGCTGCCGCCTCTGCCTCTGTTGGGCTTCAATTGTTATTGCTGCCAGTCGCTTGAAGTCATTGACATTTTGCACATTGCGAGATGCGAGTTGCGAGACGTTACAAAATGCAAGCCAAGTTGTGCAAACAGACAGAGGAAGTGTAGCGGTAGGGTGGGAGCAGGGGGAGTAATCGGTGTGTGGGCGACCTCAGCACTCAACTTTTAGCAAGTGCGATAAAAAAAACAACAACAGTAACAATAATACCACCCACTTGAGACAGGTAGAAGGGGCCATAAAAGCCGACAAATATGGCTAAAAGGCAGCAAGAATTATTCGTTCGTTATTCTGTCTCTAACAAATGACAACAGGTCATAAAAAATTGCAATGCAAAAGACATGGCAAATAACCACAACAACAACCGATAACCTTAAAACAAGCAGTAGAAGGAAAGGAAACGACTGGGAGTAAGAGAGAGGGATAGAGAGAGAGAGAGCCATAAATATATTAATGCTAACGTCAAAACAAACACAGATATTCCTAAATACCCACAGAAAGAATACTTGACATTAATGAATGCATTTGCATTGTTTTTGTTTTTGTTTTAATATTTATTTTTGTTTTCGTTTTAGAACAAGTTATAGTCTTGACTGATTAGATATTACAGCACACCGTCTCGAGTAAACAAGTCGTTAGAATTTTCAATGCAAAACAATTATTTTATGTGCCGCATTTTACAGCCAGCAGATATACAGACAGACTGGGTGTGTGGCACTGTGCACACTGCTTGATCTTCCGTTAACAGCCTTCGGCTGCTTAAGCGCTCACACAAGTTAACAGCTGTTAAAACCCACACTAGCAGACCAGCAAAAGACGGTGTTCATAACAAACATAATATGATAATAATATGCAATTTGTGACTCAGGAAAAGAAGTAAAATTATTTAAAATTGTATATTGAAGTAAAATCTCTTCATGCATTGTCTAGTTTTAATGCTGTCGACTATTTAAATTCGATTCTTAAATCGCTGCAACAATTGCAGCTGCAAATGCGGAAGTTCTACACGCCCTCGCATAAAACGTTCACTCTTTACAAATAAAACTGATAAACATTTGCAAATTATCAACAAAATAATAATAAGTTTTGTTGTATATTTCAATGTTTTATTTTTTATTGAAAGACTGTATGCATTAAATTTCACCTGATGGAAGTAATTTAGAAGAAGTTTTTTATTTCTATCTTTGTTGTTGTTGCTATTATGTGTGCAACAAAGTGGGCAATTGTGCAGAGCAGGGAATAAAACAGACACAACATTGTCATTTGATTTGTGCGTTGTGTTGACGTTTGCATTTTCATACCTTAATTCAATTTAATTCGGATTCGCTTCGTTTCGGTTTTTACCGACAAAATGAAATTCTGACTGACTGGCTGACCGACTAACTGACTAAAGGACTGACTCGTTACTTAGTTCATTGTCGCATTTGTCGGGTTACACACACACACACGTACATTTATTTATATATGGAAAGCTAAGTGTCAAATTTAGCGAGCTATCACACACCAAACACGTGCTACAGCGTCCAATTTAATCGTGTAAACCGAAAACAAAACACCCTGTATAAATTAGCTGTGTAATGCACTTAACATACAGAAACATAACATAAGCCAACTACAGAAACTTAACATATGCTCATAGTTAACAGAGTGTGTAAATGCAGTAAAAGACAAGAAAAGAAGACAAGAAAAGAAAGCAAAAGTAAACGTTGAATAATATACCCTATTAGTTCTTGAGCCGCAGGGTGTGTCGGTTATTTATACTTATAATGTTATAAAAAGACAGTTTGGTGTGCTTACGTTAATTCTTTGATTTGTTTTCAATTCGTTTCGTGTCGTGTCGTATTTGTGTAAAATTTTCGACTATATTTTGATGGGAACAGCATTTGCCACAGGGTCTGGTGCTTTTACATTGAATTACTTGTTTGTGTGCGGGTACACTAGTCTATGTGGGAGTAGCTGTTTTATCGTCAGCTGTGATGCTGTAATTATGTTGTGTGAGCTGAAAAACAAAAACAACAACAAAATGACAAATAGTATGCTATTTTTATTATTATTTTTGTATGTGTCTACAACATTTTGCCATTGCACTAATTGTTTGTTGTTTACCTGTTTTTGGTTTGCTTTTCTTTTCTGCTTTCGGTTACTTTTTGATAAGGGGACACAGACAACACTTGACTTGAACATTCTTTAAAACATAATTGACAAATTTGCACTTGAACTACTGTGCTGTGCACTGGCACTGAGTATAACAAACATAACTATTGTAGGACCGCTAGCACACGCACACAGTTACACCCCCACAAATATCAAATGTAAATGCAATTTAAATATATGATTTTTTATTTTCTATTTTAATAGACGAAAAATACAAATAAAAAAGAGTTTTATTTATTTATATTTCAATTATCGACTCTCATCGACTGTTGCCGCAGTTTTTCGCTAATCGTTCATTGACCACTTAAGATAACAAAACCAAAAGCTGCAAACGAAATAAGTACAAACTGAATCAAAATTAATCGAAGTTTGCAATCGATTATTCTGGGCACAGGTCTGTAGGGGTATTCCTCAAAAGTATTTAGATTAACTTCAGACTGTGTGACGAAATCTTAAGTTCAGTTTGCGTAAAGAAAGTCACAGTTTTCAAGTATTATTTAGAAATATTATAAAATACAATTAATTAATTAATTTTGATATTTTGTATAAAACATATTTGTTAATAGTTATTTCTATTTTTATATGATTACAGGCATATGGTCCCATTCCAGATCTAAGTGTACACGCCATTAGACAGCGGGACCTTATCTACAGCGCCACCTTGGACCTGGCCGACCAGAGCTGGCAGCTGAGCTTCTGCATTAACTGCAAACAGGTGTTGTGCGCCAAAAGGCTCATCGCTGGCGCAGGCGCCACGCCCACACACTACCTCATCAACAGTACGCTGCTGTGCAGCCATGAGGAACTGGAGCAGCGACGCACCCACAAGTCCTACTCGGAGACCTTTGAGCTGTTAATCATGGATCATGATGACACGGGATCCGCAGTCTCCCCGGTTACTACACCCACTCCGGGTGTAGTCAATTCGGCGTCCAGTCTGAGCATTGGTTCACTTGCTGCACAGACCCCACTGGATGGACGGCTGCAGCGCCTGCGGCAACTGCAGAAACAGAAGCAGGTTAGGATTCAGGCGGAGATCAATGAGACCACCGAACGAGTGGAGCGTTTTGCCGAGCAGAATTTTGCGCTACTTAAGAGCTTTCGCGAGAAATCTGACCAGGAGGAGGCGCTACTGCTGCGTATGCTGCAGCAACTACCTGACCAGGCCATTGAGCTGCTGGATCGTGCCATGCCCGTCTCACTCGAGGTGTCTCTTGGAGGCGTTGGCACCATCGGCTTGGGACCGGCCGCACGTCGTCGCAACACCATCAGTAGCCGAAGAGAGCTAGGCGTGCCAACAACGCCCACCACTCAGCTGATGCAGCCGCTCGTCTTCCCGGACCCGCAGCAGCAACAACAACAGCAGCAGCAACCGATGGTTCAGCTCCAGAGCGCTTCCATTGTGACGACGCGCAAAATGTCCAACTTTGATACACCACCTGCCACACCAGAAGCCACGCCCATGAGCGTGGGCAACAGTCCCACCTTCAGGCAACAGCAGCAACAACAGCAGCAGCAGGCGACAGCAGCTGCAGTAGGTAACAATCCTCTGCTGCTGTCGACGCCAGCTGCAACGGCTGCTGCGGATGATGCAGACGATTGTCTGTTTGATTTGGAGGATGTGGATGGACCAAGCCAAGCACAGCATGGGGCACAACCCATGCCGAATTTCACACGCACCTTCTATCAGCAGCTACAGCAACAGCATTACCAGCGGCAGCAATCCCAGCCCAATCCGCTGCACCATCTCCAGCACGATCATCAGCAGCAGCACGACAACATGAGTGATGCCGACGAAGCCGAGGGTATGTGTGCTTCGGATACAATATTAATGTGAATACAAATATTAATTGAACAATTTTACGTTCTTGTAGATGCCCTCGACTTGGACAGCTCGCTGTCGATACCCATGCGGCCAGGAGGGGGAGCTGGAGCACGTGCCACATCCGCTCAGATGTTGTTTGCCAATTTTGCCAGGAGTCTACCCGTTGAAATAGCCAACTCGCCAATGGCCGAGCGTGCCAATATCAATATAAATAATAATAACAATAACAACCATCTGCTGCAGGATGACGACGAGGTAAGGCAGCTGAATCAACCGCATCCGGGAACAAATAAATTTAACTAAACACTTTTCTCTTTGGGTAACACAGGTAATCGACAACACCGTGGACATTGCAGCTAGCATTAAGGCCTTGGCCAAGAGTGTCCATGGCGAGGCTGTGTTTGGGGATCTGCCACGCCCACGTCTGCACTCACAGATCTGAACGGGAGCAGCAGCAGGAACAACAGCAAAACACCGCAATGTACACATAAATCGTTAAACTAAATTAGTTTGCTCAATCAACTTAAAGAATCATGTGGACACTTGAAAGCGCCTTCATCATATATCTTTATATATATATATATACATACACGCCGACACACATACACACACATCGACACACACCCAAACACACACGCGTATATAATTAAGCTACAAATTGTGTATTTTCTTGAACACTTTTGCTGTATTCTTGTAAGTTTTCTCGATTGAAATATGTATTCGTTTCTTTGGTACGAAAAAGTTATGGCTGCTTATCACATACTGAATTAAACAATTAATTGATGATGATGTTGTTAATTTACACAATGGAATAACTATATAATCTACTTATTATATACATACGTACATACATGCATATATGCATAAATACAAACAAACCGGATACTCACGATCAAACGTGCAAAAACAAGCTTTAAATTGTCGTTTTACTAAAAAGTGGTAAATAGAAATTCAATGCACATCAGCAGTAGCATGGACTATCGGCGATCTAATTTAGTTGTTAGTATTTCCAATATACAGTTTAATCCCTTTTAGATAACTGATCATTTTTGATAATTTTATTAGTGTGATCAGTTGATCCGATTTTAGTTAAGCGATAAATTGATTTCCCTTCGGTTCCGTGATCGGATAGAATAAGATTCTAGTTCATTTGTTAGTTAAGTTCCTATTCTTATTAACATCCCATCATTACTCCATAAAACCATACCTAATTTTTAAATCATATTAATGTAAAAATCTAATACATCAAAATTTTATTATATAAAATTGTGAACAAGTGAACTTGATTGATATGAACAAATGAACTAAAACCATATAAAATGAACCCTTATCAGGTTGTGTGGTTCCTTTAATCACTTTAGCTACATAATCATACAATTTGGTAATAAAACCAACGATAGATTTCGAATAGGAACAAGTGAACAAATGAACTAAAATCATACTAAACGAACTACTAGGGTGAGTGGTTCCTTTAATCACTTAAGCGACTAAAGTCTTGTCAATGTCAAATAGTTGAATCGAACGTATTCTGAACAAAACACTACTACTCTAAAATTAAAAGTAAGTTTTCTTGGTGTCTTAACGGTTTATATATTTTATAAATTTGACAATCTACAAATCGCGTAACGAATTAACAAATTGTTTTGTTGCTACTGCGATAATTGAAGTTGGACTAAGTTAGCAGGCGCCAGAGGTTTAACTTAGAGCTACACTTAGACTAAGGGATGCTTCTATAACTAATGACAGCTAATGGGTGATCTAGAAGACGGCGGAGAGACGTTCGATCTCCAGTAGATCGGCGAGTATCTCCTCGGTGCGTGTGCCAATTTTTTTGGCCACCTCGCTGCGTTCAGAGTGGGCGAGCAGACGATAGGACCAGATCAGGTCTCCATCAATGATGCAGCGAGCCGGGTTGACACCCATTTTCTTGACTGACTTGATGGTGCGATACTCCTTGGGATTCAGGCCACACAAGTGCTCCTGGTAGGACAGCAGCACATTTTGCAGCATAAGGAATCGCCTGTAAACCTTTTCGGGCAGCGGCACACAGTAGCCGAGGGCGCCATCCAAGGTGCCATAAATGACCAGGTGTTTGTTCTCGTAGAGGAATGGCTGGCGTTGATGGAGGCCACGCTGATGGCACTGCACACGGAACATGGTATTCACCACCTGTCCCAAGTGGTAGTCCGCCTTACGCAGCAGCTTCTGGCCACCAAGAGATTCGCGTGCCTCCGGCTGATACATGTAAACAATGAGATTACGCTCGGCATCAGTGACCAGAAATCCCAGGTTCGTGTTGTCCACCATGAACTCAATGCCAAAGACCTCCATGGGATTGAAATCACGGGAGGCCAGGGACAGAGTGCGATACTCCTCCTGGAAGCGAAGCAAACTGATTGATTTGTAGACATCTGCAATGAAGATCAGGGACTTGACCGTGATTATCTGATGGACATAGATATTCGTGTCAATGAAGGCGACACCAATGAGATCTCCGTCGCGTAGTTGCCAAATGTAGATCTTTTGTCCCAGCCCCGTCACAAGGAATCCCACCACATCGGATATGGCGGATACGGGTCCCTTTTGCTCCTTCTTGAACACCTCCTTTAACTTGAACTTGGTCATGGGTTTGCCCGGCTCCGGCACCACCTCAATGATATCATAGATATGGATGTTCCCGCGACTGGTGATGTCTTCACTGTAATTGAAGTTGGTTCCAATGCAAAGATACTCCTTCAGACCGGATCTTGTGCCCTCGTAGGAAAGTTTGACTATTTTAAAGGCAGTCACATGCTCCCAGGGCTCAAATTGTATGGACGCATCCGGTACAATTTCCCAGGTCTCCGGTGAGATGAGAACCATCTCAAATTCCGATCCAATGGGATAAATGAAACGTTCACCACGACTCTCCTCGGAGAGTTCCTTGTCCTCTCCATTGAAGCGGTAGTATTTGGTCATCGGCTCCTCCTTTTGTGTGATGAGGCAATAGACACGATTCTCCCGATGATAGACCAGCTGGCGGGGTGTACATCGCAGTGGCACCTTCCGCACCGGCCAGGCCGCATCGTAGCTCAGGTAACTGGGCAGCACTGAGATCTTCAGCTCATAGGTGGTATCGAAGTAGAGGAATCCCTGTGGTATATTGACATTGTTGAAGGCGGCAAAGCTGCGGACTTCGCCATTGCCCATAAGACGATGGATGCGTAACTCTCCGCGGGATGTGAGGAAAACGAAGCAGGGATTTACGCCACACACCATTATACCGGAAAGACCGCCTACATTACAAAAGGGGCGTAACTTTTGCACATACTTTGGTTGCATATTGTAGGATTCAGTTTCCTCATTGTCCTCATTGCCATCGCCGTCCAGCTCAATGTGCGTGGGCTGATGATCCAGCAGATGGAGTTGCTCCAGCTTACGAAAGCGTATCTTCAGATGTCCCTTGGCATAGCGAAAGACCTGATAGATGAGCAGCTCGAGTCGAGTGCGCACCATCAGCAGCGGTCGTTCACCGTGTTGACCCAATCCTACGAGACTCAGCTCGAGTGGAAGCGGAGAATTGGCATGCTGGGGCATACAGGCATGTAGAATGCCTGCCTTTGAGTTCTCCTGGGTAAGCGAGATGGGCACAAACTCCATAGCATCTGTTAGCACAACGGCACCGTTGCCCACATCGTTAACCAAATAGACTAGCTTCATGTCAGGCATGGAATAGATCTCCAGAGTGCCACTTTGTCGTGCCACGACGAGCCAATAGCTGGGCTTGGCCTGAATCAGTTGACGACGCCACCAGTCCGAGTTCTTCTGTTTGGATTGCTTAGCCAGATCGGCCATGCTGTTCAGCTTAAAGGCATTTCCCGCATCGCCATACAGCAGATCTTCCTCATCCTCCACCTTCATATGCGGCTCGGCCTTCATGTAGCCACCGAAGCTGTTGGCAAACCCACTGCCCGAGCTCCCAGCCAGGTTGAGCACATCATCTGCTTTACAAGTAAATAATCCCGACAAATCCTTGTAGGCTGCTATGGCTACCACCGCTGGAGAGCTGCTGATCGTGTGCTTATTGATGGCCAGTCGAGGTGTGCCTCGGGTCTCACGCAAAGCCAGCGTTATCACCTGGCCATTTAGCACACGCAGGCAGACATAGGGATCAGCGATGGACACCTGCACCACCGGCGATCCCACATCAATGGGAACATTCTGGATGAGCCGTGTGCCCTGCAGCAGACGCACATGTCGCGTGGTCACCTAAGGAAAGAAACAAACTTAGAATCCACAAAAGAGAGGGCCATTGTTGTGGACACCTACCTGAACTATAAAACGCTGCTGGCCAAGATTACCCACATATATAGTGGCCTGGTTGACAGTGAATCCAGTGTTTTCAATCTCGTTGATTTCCTGTCCTGTTTGGAGCACCAGTGTCGAGGATCGCTGGGAGAGCAGCATGAAATCATGCTGATCCTGACGAGACGTGTTCGTCTTGCGTGTAGCATCATCAAAAACAGTCCAAACATCGAGACAACCATCCAACTCAAAGCTGGTTATGATCTGTGGATTAATGCAGTTTACAAACACAGACAGGGCACCATTCTTGCTGTGTCCCGTGGCGGCGACCAGCTCTATCTTCAGCTGGCTAAGGGACTCGGCATGTGGACGCAATGTGGTGCCGTCCTCCTCGAACTCGACTCGCTCGCCGGCGCACATGTAGTTGATTGGAGCCACATTGATGAGACTGTCACAGACTTCGAAGATGAACTTCCGCAGCTGGAGTACCGAGGCTTTTGCTCCCGAGCCATACACCTCCAGCTCCTCGTCCTCAATGCGTCGGGATTTGGATTGGGGCGGTGCCTCATGCTGTTCCACATCGTACACGGGCTCATCCTCCAGCTGCTGCGGTGGCTGCTCACTGACCTGATGCTGCTCTACAGCAGCCTCCACATCGTCCAACGTGATGACTGTGCTCTGATCCTCCTCAGTGAAGTGCAACAAGAGGGAATTTCCCAGTCGGGAACCAAGAAATATATACTCCGTGTGGCAGACACAGATGCAGCTGGTCAAGACACTGGCAGCCGCCTTATGGAAGTGGAAGTTGCGCACAGTTCGCATCGAGTCCACGCAGAGGGTAAGCACATAGAGATCTCCAGTTCGCAGCGATATAACCAGTTTGTCCACATCGATGAATGCAAAGTTGGCACAGTCCAGACTGATGCGAACGCCGTCCTGCGGTTTTAATGGGAAACTGGTGCTATTATCCGCCGAGCTATTGAGACTGACGCCGTAAGGAGGGACACTCTGGTTCAGATAGATGACGGCATTTACAGTCATCACCAGGCAGCCACCAATGGGCTTCTGGATGGGAAAAACCTGCATGCAGTCGTAGGGCAGGCTGTTTACTGTCCAAATGATGGGATGCACGCGCTGTTGGATGTTTAGGGATATAGCCACCAGAACACAGGTGTCAGAGCGAACCTTGATGCGACCGGCACAGGTACGCACCGGCTCGTAGAGTATCAATAACGTTGGCTCGTAATATCCATGCAGGAACTGAATGTCAAGCACGTTGTCTAGCTTCTCGTCGAGATCGGCCAGAGCTATTAAATAGGAAGCCATAATGGGCGTGCGTGTTACCAGCGCTGTGGGCGCCTTCTTGATAGGCTTCACATCGGCAAGCTCGATCTCGTCGAGACTGTTGTCCTTGCGGAACGGCAGCACCACCAAACGCTTGCCGTAGACCAGCATGACGGCACAACGGGCATCTGGGTCAACACGTACCACAGGCACATGATAGCGCCCCGTCCAGCCGCCGCGTATATCATCCTCTTCAAAGTAGTGCAGGGAAAGGGTCTTCAGTGTTTGGGTATCTGCGTCTAGCTGAAGCACCGACAGCTTCGCATCCTTGAAGCTGATCAGAAGTGCATCACGCATGCCGCCCGCTAATGAAACGCTCTGCAGGGACATTACATTTCCGTAGAGCGTGTAGCTGGCGAGGCACTCGAGACGCATCTTGGGCGCCAGTCGCATTTCATTGGGATTCAATTTTTGGCGCTGAGCCGCATCTACGTTTGGCGCAATGCGATAAACCTTTAGCACATTGGCGCCAGCGACCACAAGATTCTCCTCGATATTGTTGAAAAAGCGGCACGATATGGCGAATTCAATCGCTGTGGCCGCGTGTGTCTGTCTGCACATTGAAAACATCTTGGCGGGATATTAGCTATCAACAAATTGTATGAATTAATACATATTTTCACTTCAAAGAACCACAACAAGAAGAGAGCAATGCCGGCGTTGTTTACAAAATAATGTCCCTCGTATTTAGTCGCGTTTATGTTCGGCTATCCCTACAATCCCTAAGTACCGGTAGATCTGAACAAAAATACTGTGGCCGTGTTAATAGTGGGAATATACAAGGAATGAATCGAGTATCGTTATCGTTATCGTTTTGAATCGAATAATTCTTGCAGCTCTACGTCACGCTGTTAACTTACAAAATTAAAAACAGCTGTGCATGTTCTTGCCTTCTGTTATTAACAGTACGAGGGTAAGACGTTATTTGAAATTTTAAATGCTTACTCAAAATTATTGTAATACAATTAATGTACTTATTCAAGCACCTTTACTTTAAAATATTATTTTTCTTAAAATATTATTCATATTTATCGCCTTGAATATTAAAAGTACGAATCTAAAGTTAAAAATTCGTTTTGATAATCGCTGTTATTAACAGTTAATGTTAAGTGTTAGTCGCTGTAAATGTTCACAAAAACAACACACACACGCATACACTCTCGCAGCTACAGAGCCTAATGCTCTCTCAAACTGGCAGCCCGAATAACTATAATTAATATTAAAAATAAACGTATAATTAAAAATAATATGTAAATCGGCAAGTGTGTGCTACCAGTGCTTAGTTTATAGTGATCAAAGTAATAACATTTTAAAAAAATTAATTACAAGCTTTTTTTTGCTGCGTAGCTACGGGCTGTGTGTGTAACAAAGACAGATGTTGGCGTTCAGCCAAAGCATATGCAAGGGCTACTGTCAGAAAGAGTCAACTCCATGCAACACAAGAAGCAGAAAAAGAATCCAAAAATTTTAGCTCTCTGCTTCTGCTTTTGTTTGTGTCTTTGCAACATGCATTCAAAATTTTAATTTAGATTTAGTACATGAAAAGTAACAATAAGTGTAAGTGCTGACACAAAATAATCAATGGCATCAAAAAAACGTAATAGATAAAAGCCAAAACAAACCACGCAAAAAGTTTTTTTTTTAATGTGCGTGCGTGCGCCAGTGTGTTTAAGCGTACGTACGTGCATTTGTGTTTGTGTGCGCATTATATTTATATATGTACGTATGTTTGTAAATTACATATATATGTAATATTCCTGCAGGGGCAAAAGCAACAAACCAACCAACTTAGCTCATTTTAATTTCTTGTGTTTGGTATTGTAGCCAACAAATTCACGGCGGAATTACAAATGTACATTTAGCATATATGTATGTATGTATAAAAAGGAACGGCAAAGAGAATAACTGAAAATTAGCGTGTGTAATAAACGAGAAAAGTGACTGGGAGTAAGGGAAGGGTAACTGAAACACACACGAATAATAACTGTAACGTTTGTAACAAGAGGGAGCGCAACGCTCCAAAAAAAAAATTGAATACCGCTCGGGCTTGGGCTGTTTTGCCCTCGCCCCCGCTCCGCTCCCAAATGAAATAGTTAAAACTGCTGCTGGCCAGGTAAGTGTTGAATTGCTCTAAACATATATTCTGCAACAAACTCATCATATTTATTTGCACTCTACTTTATTTTTGTTTACAATTAGTATGTTCGCAAGAAACCAGTAAACTGCCTCCGCAACAAATGCCTGAAATGGACACAATAATAATAACAGCAACAAACGTTACTAAGAGTAGTTGTAAATAGCAATATAAATATATATATGGAATACATATATATATAATTAAATATGAAAACCATAACGCCGGACACATCCACATCAGCAGTGCCGCCACAGCAACACCATCTGCAGCAGCAACGGCAACAGCAACATCAACAAATGCCCATGCAAGGCGCTACCATTCCACAACAGCAACAACAACATATTACACCTGTGATTATGGAACCAACGGCGCATGTGAATCTCGTGGACGATGACGATGAAAAGGATCCACTTGCTTTTGACACCACGACAGCACATCAGAGCGTGACATTAGAGGCGCCTCAAAAACAACCGGCGACTAACTCAACAGCATTATCACCCAACAAGCACACACATAGTCTGAGGTAAATACTTCACTTAGACATTAAAGTTAACAATTATTAATTAATATAATGATTTAATTGGAATAGGCGCCACCTGCCACGCATCATTATGAAACCCATACCACCTGAGAAGAAACCAACGCCCAGTGATGATGCTATGCACAACGCGGGAATATCATCAATATTAACATCAGCGCTGCCTGTGCCACATAACGCAACCGCCTCATCCTTATCTTCATCCTCCACCTCCAGCACGACAGCTGCAGCACCAGTGCGTGGGATTAGCAGTCGTCGCATACAACAACAGCAACAGGCGAAAGCAGCCGCAGCTGCGGCAGCGGCTGCTGCAGCAGCAGCAGCGGTAGCTACAGCGGCCACCTCTAGCACATCATCCCCGAACTCGGGTAAAGCTGTTACACAAGCGTCCACCATGCGTGAGGTACTGGCATCTATACCAGGATTCAGCGTCAAGCCTCGTCGTCGGAGTAACAAAAAGCTAACAACTGCCGCTCAGATCGAACAGTTTAAGGATGGTAAAATAGATTTGGAAACACCAGACTCGATACTGGCATCTACAAATTTACGAGCGTTGCTTAACAAGCAGACATTCTCATTGTTACCACCGCTGTATCAGCATAACCTTATTCAACTGTTACCCAGCGTGGATCGTGAGGCCAGTGAATTGGTGCACCCTTTGCTGCTGGAGCAGCCAAGTACAAGTAGCGGCAGCAGTAATAGTAGTAATAACACCAATAGCTCCAATGAAGCCATACGATTAAGTGCATCCTGCCTAAACAATGAATTCTTCGCACGCGCCTGCCTGGAATGGCGGGAACGACTAAGCGAAGGTGAATTCACGCCAGAGAATCAGATTAAACTGAAAACGGAAGCGGAGCGGGAAAAGAATAAGTTGGATCCTTGGAAACTGAAGCACTTTGAGCCATATTGGGGTGAAAAGAATGCCAAGCGTGCTCCGAATCCGCTTCCAAACACGCCTGCCAACAAGCTTAAACTGGAACCAACCAGGCAACAGCAACAGGCTGTGACTCCAGCAAATCCACCACAGCAACAACCGCGACAACAGCAGCAGAAGCACCACGAACCACAACAACTACAACAAGCAACATGTGATAATGAGACTGAACTGAAATTTAATATTGTAAGTAGTACTATGCTCTGTATTGTTAATAGTTTATTTTTAACGATATTATTTGTGTGTTTGCAGAGCACAAAGTGCGAATCAGCAACCAATGAAACAGCAGTAGAAACAACAACAGCAGCAGCTACTGCTGTCAGCTTGAGTGCAACCGAAACTGACAGCTGTGTACCAGTAGAAGCAATAACATCAGCAATACCAGCGACGACAACTACAGAACCATTTGGCAGTGGCAACAATATCGTCAGTAACAATGCTTTAACGGAGCAACAACGACGTGCTTTGAAACGACCTTCGAGTAGTCCATCACGCCGCAAACGCACTGAGCTTTCTACCACGACGACCAGTGATCTGCCGACAACGTCCAAGGAGTGTAAACAAATAAAGCGCGACATTATTGAGATTGTTCCTAATTGTACAGTGACAAATGTGACAGAAAATGTTGTTGAACCAGCATCAAATTTGTCTACAAACAATCAGCCGCCGTTAGCAGTTATTAACAGTACCTGTGTTCAAATTGAAAATGATGCAGAGAAATTCACAACGGCAACAGTAACAAATGTTATGTCTGCAGCGACAACAGCAAGCATTGCAGAGGTTGTGAACAACTTTCCTGACTATTTGCAAGATGTTGTATTAGTTGAAGGTGTGTTTTCAATATTTATAAGTATTATTTATATATTCTTAACTATCCTATCTCTATATTTAGATACCAAAGCAACGGATGATAAGATGTCAACAGCAACTACATCAACGACATCAGCGTCCCATGACTTTGTGTTTGCAGATACAATAGATCACGGTAAGACAGCTTTAACATATCCCATAACTCTAAAAGTAAATATTTCATTTATTTGTTTATCCACCAAAGCCTACTTCCATGATCATCAAGCCGTTATCAGTCATAACTATTATTCATCATCACCATCGTCAAATTGTAATTACCTTACAGACTTAGCTTAAAAAAATATTCGTACTATAATTAATTTTTGTCACACTTTTTAGCGACAACAACAATCAACAAATTGGAGGAACACTGTGATAAACAGCTGGAGGATTCACCAATTACATTAGCCATGTCAATGACAATTGCCGGTAGCTCGTTGTCCACAACAACCCCATCAAGTTCTCTGACTTCCAGCAGCTGTACCTCATCATCATTATCTTCTTCGTTGTCATCGTCCTGTTCTAGTAGTAACTCCTCCACAACAGCAGCCACCACAACGACTTCAACGGCTGGAGCAACATCGGTGGCAACTCCATTATCGTTGGCAACAGCAAACGAATCAACACTTGCTGACATGCATGCAATGCTGAGCACAGTTGCAACACTTCAACAGCGCGAGCAACAACAACAGCAACAATCAACGCCAGCTGTAGAGTTAAACTCCAATGAAATGTTTCAACATGTTCAGCACGATTGGAACTTTGGTGGCATCAAATTGATGACAGCAACACCATCGAACAATGCCACAGCAACAGTTGATCAATTGCAAGAAGCTGATCAGCACTTGAATCATGAGGCTATCCATTTGATGGATGTTGTGCAGGAAGCGGAGGAGGTCATTGATGACATGGTTGAGTGTCACAATCTGTTGGACAACGATGTTGCCGAAACAGTGGCTGATGAGGTAGACGATGACGACGATATTGTCGATGATGACGACGATGTTGTTGAGTGCATTGATGCTGAAAATCAACAGGATCAGGATGAAGTAATGAGTGCAATGGTCGACCATGTTATGGACGACAACGACGGAGATGCTGTGCGCGATATCGTCGACAAGCTTCAGCAGCATCAGCAACAACAGCAGCAGCAACAATTGCAGGCACAACTCCAGGATGTAGTGCAATTAGCTCAGCATTCGTTTATTCCGCACGCCCATAGTACCGACTATACGAATGAGGTAATTATCATCTCGTAGCACCATGATGATTCTGTATTTATCAAAATTTCTGTCAGTTACAGATTACTCAGGAGTTGTTGTGCGATGCGGTGCCAATGTCTGCAGCTGAAATGGAGGTTTCCAGTACAGTTATAACGAACAGCAGCAACAGCAATGACAGCAGCAACAATTTGAGCCTGTGCAGCAGTAGTAGCAGCAATATTACAATCAATCAGCTACCACAACAACCAACCGCACCTGCACCAACACCAGCAGCACCACCGCCGCAGCAACAACAACGGCAAATTCTGGTTGATTCTAATGGACAGATAATAGGAAATTTTCTTTTGCAACAGCAACAACAGCAGCAACAGCGTCAGCAGCAACAACTGCAACAGCAACAATTATTGCAGCAGTTCACATTGCAAGCGGCTGCCCAACACCAACAGCAGCAGCAACAACAGCATCAGCAGGCAACAAGCAGCAATGCGATACAGAAAACTCATCAAACGTTGCCAATAACGTTACGCAAACAGTTCGAGATCAACAGTAATGGAGCTCAGCAGTTTTTGGCTCCTAATCTTCTTGCACAACAACAGCAACTTGAGCAACAACAGCAGCAACAAGCGCAGCAAAAGCAACAACAGCTTCAGCAGTTTGCATTGCAACAAGCACAGTTGCATCAGCGACAGCTGTTGGCTCAGGCAGCTAACAACAATCTACTGCAACAGCAGCAGCAACAACTGCAACAACAACAGCAAGGATACTCCCAACAACAGCAGCAAAGTATTGTGCCGCCCAAGTTTATTGCAAAACCGTTGAACATTATTTCGATGACACGACCTGCAAATACCTCGCCCAATACAGCTGCAACTCCATCAACGATTGCTACAACAGCTGCGGCCACAGGTGTAGCTGTTGCTACAGTTTCCGCAAATAATCCCCAGATTCCGTCCAACTATGCTAATGTTGTTGCCGCAGCACAACAACCAGCAGCAGCACAGCAACAACAGCAACAAGCCCAACTTAATCACAACAACATGCAGCAACAACAATCAGTGCAACTACCTGTTGCACCAGCTAACAATGTTTTAACTATGAAAACACTGCCCCCATCTGGGGTGCCCACGACAATTGCTCAGCAACGATTGCAGCCAAAGATGCCCACGGGGAAGGGACGAAAAGCGACCACCAATCGATTGCCACCGGGTGCTGTTAATCTAGAGCGAAGTTATCAAATTTGCCAGGCTGTCATTCAAAACAGTCCAAATCGTGAAAACCTCAAAGCACAGCTGCGTCCTCCTGCAGCTATACTCAGTCAGCAGCAGCAGACTGCGACAACAACTGTCAGCAGCAGCAGTAACAACGCCAACAACAACACTGTGGCATTGAATGTATCCACAGTTGCTGCAGCACCGATGAGCAATCTTAGTACAGTTAACAGTAATGTGACAGCAACAACTGCTGCGGCAGCACCACCCCAAAATCTTATAAAACAAGATGAGTTGCTCGTTAGTGGAGCGGCAACTGTTGCCCCGCCACAACCACAACAACTTCCCGGGGGCATGCCACCAAATGTTATGGGTGTGGGCAGACCAGGTGTCTATAAGGTAATCCGATGCATTTCAGTAGTTTGAACGTGATTTGATTTTAAATTTTTATCAATTTTATTACAGGTAATTGGACCACGTATGGGAGGATTCCCACGTAAGAAGTATGTGCAACGAAAGCCTTCACCAACAACAGTGATACGACATATGTTGACAGCGGCACCTGGTGCGCCCAGTGGAACAACACAGCAATTACAGGTGGCACAGCAAGTGTCGCAACCAACAGCACAGGAACAATTGCTGCATCAGAATGGAACTGGTCAATATGTGTTGGTACATCGAGCTAATGTGGGCGCAGCCGACAATCAAGCGCCTCGTGCGTCTAGCGCTCCTCCCTTGCATCAGAATCAGGTGAGTGGCAATATTAAAATCATTCCGGAGCACCCTAGACTAATTCCTATTCAATTCAGCAGTTTGTTGCCGTGCAGAATCAGTTGCATAATCTTAATGGCATAACGATAGGCGGACGCGGGCGTCCCGCCTCTGTTGATAACAATGCAGGGGGCAATGGTGCGCAAGCAATAGCCAACAATGACGCACTGCATCAGCATGAGCTGCATACACAGCAACAGCAGCAGCAAAATCAACAGCACCTGGGCAATGTCAGTTCGGCTGCGAATATTGTGCGGCGCAATATCGCTGCAGGTAAATTGGTGTATTATTAGTGCTTAGCGAGGTACGTCTTTCAAATCCATCGTCCACACATCGATTTATCAATCCATTGATCGATAAGTCAAATTGGCACGCAATCATATCCATAATTACATTATCACATAGATTTGTTAGAATTACCTTTCGTTTCTACGTAACCCGAGTATGTAAAATGCATGAACTTTTCTTTTTAATTTTGTTTTTAACTAATTTTATACCAGCCTGCGATCTTGTTATAGTTGCTTACTAATGTTGTTTTCTTAAATAATTCCCAAAGGCACGAATATCACCTTTATTGACGGCAGCAACAATAGCAATTCGACACCACCATCGACACTTTTGGAGGCTGGTAACAACTTTATTGTAACAACAACAACGGCAACGACAGCTGCGGGCGCTGGTGGTGTAAATCAGGCCCAAACACATCAGCACCAACATGCTCTACTTCAATTGCAACAAAGCGGAGAAAACACGCCCCCAGGCAACGAGGCAACAACCAACAACAGTTGTGCCTGTTCCCTGAATGCAATGGTTATCTGTCAACAGTGTGGTGCATTCTGTCACGATGATTGCATCAGTGCGTCAAAGCTTTGTGTCGCTTGTGTGATCAGATGAAAGCTTTGCTTGCAAATACAACTTGACAACGTATTATAGTAATACATATATACAAATAGAGATAATATTCATATTTAGATGCAATGGCTAATGTAACGTGAGTGTTAGAAAACAGTCAAACAGTTGACTCACTAACAAAACACCTTTTTTACTTGACAAAATTTGTAAGCTATAGACTTTAAACAGCAGCAAAACCACAGACACAATTCGACTCGGACAAAAACACGGACACATAATCAATCTCATACACACTATGTAAATTATATGCATTTTGCAACTTTCTAAATCTTGTGTTTAAAGCATAAGAGAAAACTAAGCGAGTGTTGTGTAGTTTGTGGGTCTTGCTTATCCTTAAAATACGCGTTTGTGTAGTGGTTGTTTTTTAAGGATATAGCAAGAGCACAAATAAGAAAATTAACAGAAATTTAAGGAATGCTCTCATTGTAATAAATAATTAAAAAAAAAAGGAAAAAAACAAATAAACATTTAACGAAAAGGCAGCTGCAATAGCAGCAAATCCAATAATAAAATATTGAAAGGTTAAGATACTGTACATATTTATGTTAAATACTAAATGTAATTTATTAACAAACAAATAAGTATGTAGGGTATAAATATATATACATAAATTTATATGTATTTACTTTTAAGCTAGAATCGAAACACTTCAAAGTTAGGTTGGATGTAATATGCCGGAAGACTTTATTTTTTTTATAATTTGTCGCTGCATATATTCGATTGATCATTTTAAAAATCAACTAAACAGATTAGTAATAATCATCTAAATAATTAAAAAACATGAAACTACAACAAACATATATTTTACTGTGTAATTTATAACTAAGCTTTTTAATTTCCCTAATCTTAAGTTATCATTCTCCACACAAACACACCCAACCCGAACACACTTCTCTTACATAAACATAATATAGCGCATAAAGAAATTGTATTTCGCATATAAAACAAATGATTTAAAATGCATTCAACTGTTGTTAAAACAAAAACACACAAATATACACCGCAAAAATTATAAAACAAAAATCGTAAACTCAAATGCAATTAAAGAAGCAACAAAAAAACTATACGACATGAGGAACAAAATTAAAAAATAATTAAAATAAAAAAAAACAAAATACGAAAATCATTTTGCTCCTAGATGCACTCAAAATTAACCAATAAACATTACAATTAAAATTGAAAACATTTTTGTATTATTTATAATTATCCAGCTTTAAATACAAGTCATCTAAGTGACTTAATTCTTTTAATGATCGAATATGATCGCAAATGTTTGGTGGGATGTATTGCAACCTGCTGACTATTTCTGTTGTCCTGGTATTTCAGCTCAGATTTAAAAGATTCAGGTGACCACCTGGTCCGGACGGACAGACAGACATATGGACGGACAGACAGACGGACGGACAGACAGATGGATAGACAGACGGACAGACAGAAGGACAAACAGCGAAGGGATCGTAAACAGAGAATGGATGGACAGACAGAAGGACAAACAGCCAAGAGATCGTAAACAGAGAGTGGGTGGAAGAAGGAGGCTGTGCACGTGTATAAACAAACCTTTTTGTTTTGGCGGGAAATCAAGCTGTCCACGTGTATAAACAAACCTTTATTTACTTTATGTATTGCAACCTGCTGAGTATTTCTGTTAGCCTGGTATTTCAGCTCATATGTAAAAGATTCAGACAGATGGATGGATAGACAGAAGGATGGAAAAACAGACGGACGGACAGACAGACAGACAGATGGACTAACAGACAGAAGGACAAACAACGACGAGATCGTAATCAGAGAATGGATTAACAGAGAATCTATCATCTGCAATTAGATAGCATTTGTAATGAACTTTGAACTGAAATTATTCTTTTATAACTCTTTAATTAACAGTATTTACAAAGCCAACTGAAAAGTTGAAACAATAGACGTCACAATAGTGGGCACCTCGGCCATGGCACCGTTTCCAGTGTCGCCACACATAAGTGTCTTGGAAATGCAGGGAATCTCCTTGTAGCCCCAACTTAAGAGTCTATCAATTTGTTCGCGAGTTATCGGATGATCGTACATGCGTGTGTTCATTGCTGGAGCGAACATTAAAGGCTTGTTTAGATCCCAAGCGCGTACCACGCACATAAGTATATTATCGCAAATACCCTGTAATAAATAATGTTGATATTAATCTGCATATACTTATTTAAAGAAAGATAAGAACTACTTACCGTTGCTATTTTGGCCAACGAGTTAGCGCTGAGTGGAGCTATTACCAACATATCTGCCCACTTGCCGAGCTCAATGTGGAGCACGGGATCACCACGATGGTTCCAAGTTAGCCACTCGTCACGATTGTGTAAGACGGGCACGTTTTCCGGAATTTGCTCCAGCTCAAAGAAGTGCTTGGCATGCTCCGTTATTATTATTTTGATCTATAGATTGTTTCGTTAAAACACTATGGTGTTCAATTAAATCTCACACAACTGATGCTCACGTTAAATTTGTAGGGCAGTTGTTCATCATTGAGTTCGGTTATCAGTTGGGCTAGTTTAATGGTTGCTACGCTTCCTGTGGCCGCAATGATTACATTTCGTTCTGGTTTTATTGTATTTGTTGCTGCTTCTCCTGTTGCTCCTTGAGTGGTGCTTTCTCCGAAAATCCCAGTTTCTCCCATTCTGTCTTTTCCATAAGATTGTTATCCATGCGACAGCCCAAGTAATCTTTGGCCTCTATCCGACACTTGCCGTTGTCGTTGTCGTTGCGTCTCAAGCAACTTGCATAGATTAGGAAGTGTTTCTTGCACAAGCTCTCGTGATCTAATGGAAAGCTGCCCTTCTCCGGTGCCGTTGGAATAAATTTTTTTTGATTGTAGATCTGTGAAGTCATTTGTATCTCTGTCACCGCAAGGCCTTATCTTAAACCATGAAGAACTTAGCACACGGTAATTATGAAATAGATAAAAAGGTAAATAAGCAAATAAAAACAACTGTTAGATGGCCACTTGGTTATGCCGAAGGTTGCCAGACTGGCCACGCAAGTTATAGTTGCAGTGCGATAGCATTAGCGATAACGATAACTCTGCGTCTTCAAAGTGATAGACAGCGGTTTACATACGAAGCCGGCAGAATGCAGTGGCTTAAATTATTTTTTTATTTTATCTCAACATTTATATTAACAAGTCAAGCTCAGTTTGAGCGTGATCCAAATGGCTATGTAACTTATTGTCCGTGTATGGGTGAGTTTTAAGTTTTGTTTAATGGTTTCCTTTAATTAAATTACTCGTTTAACGCCTTAGGCCGATTCGGAAACCAAGCAGACCACTTTTTGGGATCATTGGCATTTGCTCAGGCTCTTAATCGAACACTCATACTGCCTCCATGGGTTGAGTATCGTAAAGGTGGAATGCGCTCAATTCAAGTGCCATTTGATAAATACTTTGAGGTGGAGCCGCTGCTGGAATATCATCGTGTCATTCTTATGGCTGATTTTATGTCCCACTTGGCTGATGACGTGTGGCCTGCTTCGGAACGTACTTCATTCTGTTACACGGAGCGTAAAAGCTTACAGAAGGAGAAGAACGACCCGGACTCTCCTAGTTGTCATGCTAAGGATGGCAATCCATTCGGATCATTCTGGGATACCTATAATATTGATTTTGCGCTCTCTGAGTTCTATCGTCCACTGCATTTCGATGTACATCATAGCACCATAGCAACTAAGTGGAAAAACAATTATCCTGCCGATAAATGGCCAGTTCTGGCTTTCACCGGCGCTCCAGCTAGTTTTCCTGTACAGCATGAGAACCGTGCACTTCAAAAGTACCTAGAGTGGAGCCCAAAATATAGGAAAGCTGCTAAGGAATTCATTCAGGATGTTCTGCCGCGTGGAGCTTTTATTGGCTTACATCTGCGCAATGGCATTGACTGGGTACGAGCCTGCGAGCACGTCAAGGACAGCACCCAACTCTTCGCATCCCCGCAATGTCTAGGCTATAAGAATGAGCGCGGTCAGTTGTATCAGGAACTCTGTATGCCAACCAAGGAGGCTATTGTACGACAGCTTAAGCGCACCATTAAAAATGTGCGACAAACGCATCCGACGAACGAGGTGAAGTCCGTATTTGTTGCATCCGATGCAAATCACATGATTTCCGAACTCACATCCGCTCTGAGTCGCATGAACATAAGTGTACATAAACTGGCCGAGGATAATCCTTATCTGGATTTGGCCATTTTGGGAAAATCGAATCACTTCATTGGCAACTGCATCTCCTCTTATAGTGCGTTTGTTAAACGTGAACGAGATTCGCATGGGTTTCCCTCATATTTTTGGTCTTTTCCCAAAGAGAAGTCCAAGGTGCATGAGGAGTTGTAAAGCTTGAAGACAATCTCCGACAAATTTGATCAAATCTCAAACGAATCCATTACATTAACATTTTAAGATATTCTTAAGCAAGAAAGTCCGAAACAATTTCTTAAGCCTTTTAGTAATTATAGACTTTTCTTTCGATTTTACTTAGAAATTTATTCAAGCTTGGATTTTCACGCATTTCCTGAAAATAATTTAATATATAAACTTTTTACGACGCTTATTATTTGTTTTCGACGATAGTGTTCCTAATGTATAAGCTTCTGGGTGCGCGCTAGATCCAACTGTGCGGATGATACATTCGTCAAGCCCTCACGTACTGAGCTGAGGTTCTCCTTCCAAGCCTGAAGCAAATCGCGCAGCTGTTCCCACTGTGGCGCTCCAAAGGTGCGATGCATGGTCGAGGAGATGTGTACCTTGCGGTTGGCCTGGTCAAGACGAGCTCGCACCAGCTTTGTCTTCAGCACCTCAATGACAAATGGCTCAACTTCATCCTCGGCAATCTGAAGCTCTTTAGTCAGAGTATCGAAAGTCATTTCGGGGAAACTCTCGGCCAATTGCATGAACGTTAGTAGACGCATCTTTTTCATGTTCTGTTCATGATTAAGACCTTGGGAATTGACAAACTCCTTGTGATCCTCATAGAATTGCACGTACGATGGCAGCTTTTCCGATACAAATATAGACAACAGATCGTGTATCAGATCGCCCTCGAGGAAGCGCACAGGTTTCAGCGACAGTAAAGGATCAAGCAGGAATGTATTGGGATCGGCCAAGGCGGTTACAATGCACTTCATGGCATCCTCGCGAGCAACACACGCATTGTCGGCCGTGTAGGTGCCCAGTAGTTCAATCATGACCTTGGAAGACAACTCCAAATTGGTGTCCTTGGTGACATCGTGCAAAAGACGATACAATTTCTGCATCTGCTCACTGGATGGCGGGCAGTTGGCAAACTGCGACTTCAGCTGATCAACGCCAGTAAAAACCTCCAGGACTTGATCGCACTGTTTGGCCACCTGCACCAGATGATAATAAACATGATAACGCAATGGTGAGGCCGTGTCCAGGTTGTTGAACAAACGCCACAGTGACTGCAAGCACACTTTCGCCAGTGGCTGGTTGGGCGCCTTAGTCATCTTTTCACAGTAGGCTAAAACAATGTTTTCACCACGATCCAACGGTATCTATAAGTATTAATTATTAATAATGCACCGTCAATTGATTTGTCATACTCACTGTAATCATAATGGAGACAATGCTATTTAGGATTCCATCAATCTGGGCTGGCTCACCGTCTTTGAAGCAAACTTCGCAGACGCCGATAATTTTGTGCAAATCATCTTCAACGCCTTTGTTCGATTTCTCAGATGAGATTTCGGCTCCAAGTTTTTTAAAATACTTGCGTAGTTCTTGCACCTGTAAAACACGAATAACAATTGCTTTTAAATAATTTCGTATTTACAAATTTGTTTTTGCACCAGTTACACCATAACCTCACTTTTAAGATGAGCGCGGCATAGGCGAAACAATATAACAATTTTAAAAGTTTACCTGCTCATCTAACGACAAGTCTATAAACACCGGATGCGAAGCCATGGTTTTATTCAATTTTCAGTTATTTATTGTTCGCAAAAGTATCAACAATTTGCACGCACACGTCGTCGTCTTCGTTGAATTGACAACTCAAAAGAAGGAAAGGGCAAAACAACAGTAGAGTTGCCACACTTTATTTGAAAATATCGATATCAATAACTATTCGATGACGATTGCATTTTTTTTGTATATATTTCGAGAAATTCGTAAATCAGTGACCCGGGCGAAATGGACGACCTAAACGACGACTCCTTTGATGATGTCTTGGCATCTATGGAAATTCCAACGGCTGCAAAACAGCCTAAATTACATGCTGTGTCAGAATCGGTAGCTTCAAGCAGCGGTGGCGGAAACAGCACAGCTGCAACCACAGTAAAGCCCCCGCCTTCAAATCCTCACTGCGTATTGGTGCATAGCAAACAACGCGGTAATCCTATACTGAAATGTATTCTTAACGTTCCTTTGGAGTTTCGGGATGATATTGTGCCAGACTATGTGGTAGGACGCACTTCCTGTATTCTTTTCCTGTCACTCAAGTACCACAATCTTAATCCCGATTATATTTGTCAACGCCTCAAAGATCTGGGCAAGATGTATGAGCTGAGAGTTCTCTTGGTGCAAGTGGATACCCCGGAACCACACAATGCCTTAAAAAGCTTAACACGCATTTCATTGCTAGCTGATCTAACGATGATGTTGGCATGGAATGCCGAGGAGGCCGGAAAGATAATAGAAACGTATAAACAGTTTGAAAAACGGCCTCCGGACTTAATCATGGAACGTGTAGAATCTAATCCCCATCAAAAGGTGAGTCAAATACAAAGTCTATTGATGAAATCTGTATAAATTTGTTGTCTATTACAGCTTGTGGCGGCACTTACCAATATAAAACCTGTTAACAAAACCGATGCAGTGACTCTCCTGCAAATTTTTGGGAATCTGGAAAATCTTATCAATGCCAGTGAGGAGCGTCTATCTCAGGTGATGGGCCTTGGTCCGCGGAAAGCTAAGAAGCTATATAAAACTCTGCACGAGCCTTTTCTTAGCAAATAAGTTTTCAGTACCTTGTAACAATTATTTATTACAAAACAAAATGCTTAAACATATATTTACATACACAAAACTGAACCGAGTTACATTGTTAATCAACAAGTTTCCATATTTTAATAGTTCCATCGTCGCTGCAAGAGATCAGTTGTCCAGCTGTAACGGGATTCCATTCAACAGCATTCACATCTTGATCATGTGCACTCTCCTCGGCGGTTAGTAGTTCAAATGTGGGTTCATCTCGTTTCGAATCGCTGGTCTCTCTAAAGATTCGGATTCCATCATCGCCACAGGCGCTGGCAATGAGACCCGTTAATTTGCACCATGATACATCATAAATGGCACGCGAGTGCTGACCCGATAATGTGCACACACACTTCCACACAGTGGTCTTGTCGGGTGTGGCGATACCAGCATCGTTGCCCGGATGATAAGCACGCCAGATCTTTAAAGTAGTGTCATCGCTACAGGAAACTAAGCGATCACCGTCCGCATCAAAATCAATGCTCCAAACTGTGCTCGTGTGCGAGTTAAGCGTTGCTGTGCAATCCCAGTCGCTGTCCAAGGCGCTTTCGGCAAACATTTTAATAGTGTTGTCATAAGATGCGGACGCCAAGACCTCTAATTTAGGATGCCACACCACGCGCTTCACATCCTGCGTGTGCGCATTTAGTACAGCAGCGCATTCGAATTCATCATCGCCAGCCACTTCCCAAATCCAAACGGACTTGTCCCGGGAACATGTGGCCAACAAACCTCCACTGTGCGACCAGCTAACACTCTTGACTTCGTTCTCGTGACCTTCCAGAGTTGCATTACATTCGTGCTTTGACCAAATCGCGGTGGTCGCATCGAAACTGGCTGATGCTAAATACTCACCACATGGCGAAAATCGAACCTCTCGTATGGTGCGCTTGTGTCCATCTGATAATATGGTTTTAGTGCTCCAAGTATTACCAGACAGTGACCAAACTCGGATGGCTTTATCTTCGCCGCACGAGGCGAAACTGTTCCCTTTTGGATGCCACGCGACTCCCCAAATGCGTCCCTTGTGGCCCTGTAGCGTGTGCTCAAGAACTAGACGACCCATGACAATATTGGTTAATTTTAAGCGATATGTTTATTTAATCAGTTAATAATGCAGACTTCTATAAACTTGGTGAACTTAAGGCTGGAACTGAAATCGATACCTTAATCGATACATCGGCGTCTTATCACGACCGCGAAGCATCGAATTTAATAGCGATTGAAGTCGAACAAAACAAGTTCTTGTAGTTCCACAAACATTTAATAAATCTTTACGGCTACTAATAAAGAGACTCTTTTGTCAATACATTTCGTTTTCACTGCGTTGATAAATAATTTTATTGTGTCTTAAGTCAGAACAATATTGAACTTGCTAGCCAACACTAATATATGTAAGGTGGCAACGTTTTGTGCTTATCACTATAAATTCCACCACTTGGCAGCACTAGAAAGAAAGTTGTGTATTGTATTTTGTTTTCACACAATAATGTGTGCTGATAAGAATATGAACGGGCTAATTGTATTTAATAGTGCGAACGATGTAGTATACCAGAATCTAAACATATCATTATGTGAAAAGATATCTAGTATAGCAATAACGCAAGGTTTGTTGCCAGCTACCAGTGGAAAGGCGACAGGAACTACAGTGGACAGCAATGTATTATTGCAAATATTTAGTCCCATTATCAGCTCGCAGAGGATAATGCATTGTCAATTCGACAACGCTTACGCTAGCTTTCAGTGCGAAAATGGTTTTAATTTAGTGTTTGGAGAGCTTTTGGGCTTTAGCTTCTTAAAGATTGGACAAATTGCAATTGACCTGTTGATGCGACAACTGGGTGTGGCCATGACTCTAACTCGCTATTGTTATGGAGCCAATCTGTTTGGTTCACAAGCAGGAGTTATGCAGCAGGAACTGTTGACCCAGTGCCTCAACTGTTATGAGACACAGCTCTGCCAGGAGGAGCAGGCCTATCTGCTGGAGGCAATTCCTAAACTGCTCATTAATCCGGAGCTGAAGCGCACCGTGCACATCACACTGGATGCGACTCTGGAGCAGCTGCGTCAGACTGGAGGCCAGCAGCGGGCACACGCCTTGTTGTTGGTTTCCCACAAACTGGTGGCGTTGAACAGCACTCGCCAGGCACTACCTTTGGCTCCTGCCGATCTCCTCTTTTTGGCCATCGTCGGACGAGTTCTGCAATCTCAGAAATCTCAGCGTGCTGTTGCCGTATTCCTACAGGGAGTTTCACACGATGTTAACTCTGGATGTGTGCCCACCATTGTGCATATCTCACGCCTCCATGGTCATCAGGTTTTGTTACAACTCATTGAATACGGCCACATGCCATTGACCAGTAGCATCTACGACACCTTTTTCGTACTGCAAAAAATTGTGGCTGTGCAGCAACAAGGCGATGCGGATGCACTAAAACCAGCCTACGAGAGTCTCGAATCATTTGTTAGCCAAACACTAACGGCCGTCAAGCGACATCTTAAGCAGAAGCATGAGGAGATGGACAACTGTGTTAAGAAGTTTACGGCTCGCTGGGAAAATCTCCGCAAGATGTACGTCGAGTTCTTCAAGAACTGCGAGCGGGAGATGCTTGTACGCATAGAATCCAATTTGCCGGCTTTTGTCGAGGAGCTGAAGCAATTATTTACCCTTTCCCTGGCCAGCTGCGATAGTGCCAACAATCATCAGCTAGACCAGCTGGCAGATTCTGCAGCGGTAGTGGAAGCCAAGCTTTTGGAAATTGCTGAATTCTTGGAGGTCAAGGCAGCTCGCAACATATCAATTGATGCTTATCTGGAAGACTTCCCCGGACTGGTGCACTTTATTTTCGTCAATCGCAGCACGGGACAAATGCTAGCTCCGGATTTGCGGCAGAGTAGTCCACAGCTGGTGCCAAAGAACAAACTCTGGAGCATGGTCGAGTTTACACGGGGATATTTAAAGAAAGGACAGACTACAGTCATGTGGAAAGATCGTACATTCCATTACTCGTACTTCCTCTGGTTCGAGGATCTCTCTGGGGGCATCTTAAAATGTTCCCTTGATCTGCAGCAACATTTCCTGTCCACCGGCTTTGGAGCCAACGGCAACGGGCAGAAACCACCGGCAGAACCAGGCTCCTTGCCCATGGATTACTACAGCGATCTGGCCGAGCTTTGCTTTCCCAAGCTGGCACCTGGTAAGGTGCGCGTCTATGAGCTCTACTGTATACACTTGGGTCTCGTTACAGCAACCTGCGCAGTGGAGCATTCGCGGCGCTTGGTGGCTACCATCAGCGATGTCGTTGGCGAAGAAACTTTTTAATCGAATTTTATAATTTGCCGATATTTGGTTTTAGCTCTTACATTTCCATAGCCGTGCCACACGATGCTAGTCAATTTTATTGTTCAACGGATTCGGAATAAATTAATTTGTTTACGTTTTTCATTGTTTACCCCGGCAAAGGGACACTTATTATTGCTGTAAGCTAGTTCAATAAGAATAAATTAACCAACAGACTTTTAACAAACGATTATTTGGTGTATTATTTACATTCGGGAGCTTTGCAGCTCCTCCCACTTACTCTCAAAGAAGGATTTACGTGCCGTCAGTGGCATTGATTTCTGACGGAGCAAATAGTTCTCATTGCCCAGGGCTGTGTAGGTATTGTCGCCAATAAGATTTCTCAACGCAATGTTCTTCTTTAAGTGCTTGTCATAGTAGGTTACACCCGCGGCAACAAATTCAGGTCCTAGAGTGGCAAGTTTCTTATCAATTTCGGCATCTGTGGATACTTGGTTATAGTCCTTCATGAAGGACCAGGTGCCTACACCAAATAAACCCAAAATGTTGTACAACACAAACCGCATCTGGAATGTGGAAAATGGTTATTAGATGAATGCAGAAATGGAATTCGTCTGACTTACGCTGCCATGTCGAGCGAGGAGATTGAGGCGTAGGTTTAGAAAGTGTCCCAGTGTGTATACCATAAGGAAGCTCACGCTGGGAAAAAGAGAGTTCAACAACACACGATGCGTCTGCAGCTGGAGCACAGCTTTGCTAAGCCCAAACACTTGCTCATTCTCAGTCAAAACTATTGCTTCTTCCAATAACCGTCCGTTTTCCGAGTTCCAGTCTATCTTTTGATCCCGGAAGCGAATGTCCGAGCGTTTGATCTCGTCAACGCTTTCGTAAGCATAGTTCACGGGAATGCCCAGGGCAGCTCCAAAGCGAAACTTTGTTGTGCCTGCTTGGAACAAATCAAATCCAAAAACAGTGAATGGCTTGACGAATTTAGCCTCTCGTGGATCAACATCCAGCTTCTCAAGCGCTTTATTCAGACGTTCCTGGACTGAATCCGGCACCGCACGCGGAACGCCATTTCTGTAGTAAATTTAATAAATTGGTAAACATTGAGCACTCCGTTAAACGTTCTCTCACCTACTGATAACAAGTCACAAATTCTCGGTAATACTGCAGACCAAATGTATGAGGCATAAAGTTGGCCACAAATAGGCCAAGTGTAGTTGTTCCTGCAGCATAGAACACCACTTTACGACCGGTTTCAGTCTTCAAAAACCCGAAAATACCGCTGGATTTTCCTTGCATGTTTTGTCAGGCCTGTTTTATAACACTACAAAATTGCTCAGTACCGGCAGATCCGAGTACTGTCGTGATAATAACGGGAACATATCTAATAATAAAAAGATAATAGTGGGAAATACACATATCGATATTCAGCGATCGACCGACCTCCACAAAATCAAATACAATGTTTAACGACAATTACTTATCGACTAGTAATTGAAATTGCTCACATTCATTTTTAATTCATATGTCTATCGACGAGTTTCCTCTACGAACAACTTTATTATGGCTTACATTTAACTTATTTGCTGGATGTGCTTTGTAACTTAATGTCTACAATAACTATGTTGTTTTTGGCATCTTTATGACGCCACCAACGCCCCAGCCTATGCTCTTGGCCAACAGCTACATACAGCTTTGTGCCGTCGCTATTAAACACCAGGCCATTTATGAAGCCTTCAATGGATATGCTGTCAATCTGCTGAAGTTTTCTGGCATTGGGATTGCTTTGCCAAAGTCTCACACAACCATCGCAAGAGCCTGCAAATTATACGGTTTACTCAATTTATCACAATTTGTTTATATAATAGTCACATCATACCTGTTGCTATTAAATCCGTGTTGACAACAACGGCTAATGCTGTTATCCAGTTCGCTACTCCATTATCACCCAATCCATGGGCAAGTTGTGTGGTACAAATTGGTTTCTTTTTAAGGGCACTCCATAGACTAATAGCACTGCACATAAAAAATAAATTAGTTAATACTGAAATCTGCATATATACCTCAATAAATCTGTATATTTACCCATCAACGCCGCCGGATACAAAATGTTCATCATTAATTAACTTGACAAGCTCAATGCCATCCTTATGACCATTATATATAAGCTGGGATTCTTCCGTAATCTTCCAAATGCGCAACGAGCAATCCGAACCGCCAGCGGTAACAGCACGTTCGCGGCTTAAGGCATCTATACTCGTAACAGCGGTTTGATGACCAAATCTTAAAAGAATGAAAAGTTAAACATACGGTAACATATGGTAGTCAATACAGCAACTTACAAGCTCTCTACATAGGCCAGCTCATCCACAGACCAAATCTTTACGGATCGGTCCTTTGCAGCAGAGTACAACTCATGAGTTCCTTTGCGAAAGACGAGCCCCGAAACGCTGTCCCTGTGTCCCTTAAAAGTCTTCACATGCTTCATTGTTTGTGGACACCAGATCTGTATGTGTGGACCACCCTCTGCCAATGCCATGAACTTCATATCAGAAGACAGGCATATGGCAGTAACATGCGACCTCCGTTTCTTGCCGGTTTCAGGTTCCTCACGATGAGGCAGCACGTCACATTTGTCTACACATTTGCTAGTCTCTGTACACCATTTGAGCACATATTGCGATTTGGCACCCGTAAAGAGGAACTTGCCATCCGAGCTGAGGGCCAATGCACATAATGGTGTGTGATGAACCTTATGCTTCAGTGAGCCCTGGATTAAGCAGGATTTAATGTTACCGGCAACATTGCGACGCAATCGTCCCACACTATCCAAATACTCAGTCTGTAGGCGCTGTTCAACGGTCTTGCTCAACTCACGATCCTCTGCACGCTCTGCCTCCTGTTTTTCAATTTCTGTCAGATATTGTTTGGCTAGACGCAAACGTTTGTCCTGGGCTGTTTCCTGCTCCTCCTCGTCGCTCGAGAAAGCTAATGTGTTTCCGCCTTCATCGCTGTTGTACTCCTCATCATCGCTGGCAATTTCTTCATCGTCTACTTTGGATCGGCGTTGTTTTTTGGGTCCTGGAGCTGATGCATTTTGAGTTCGCTTTCCTGGCTTTGCGAGGTCTTTAGATTTAGCCGCATTGTTCTATGGTAACATTGTGATATCAACACTATTTCTATGTTTCACATTAACATCACTTACCTTGCGTTTTTTGTTAGCTAGTTTGGCAGCTCCAGGCTTCAAAAAAAACGACGAAGACATTTTAAAATTTGTTAATTCTATAAATTTAAACGCTAAACAGGCCCACGTGCATAGTATTACGCGCTACGGCTTTTTTAGTGCATTTTAAGAGAATCAGCTGATTGCTATATGAAATAAACTAGTTCCCATCAATTCGAGAGAATACTAAAAACTAAAATTATACAGCACTGTTTTTGTGCGCCATAATTTTGAATTAAAAATTTGCAGTTTCTTAATTCATAAATTGTTTTATGCGCAACAGAACGAGATAAATTAAACAAAGATAATATTGTTTTGCAAGTATATTTATTGCCGTAATAGAATATTTGAATAACTTAATATATAAAGACAAATTAACTCAAATCAATTATTGAATTCAGCATTTTATTTGTTTTTCAGATTTGCAGACGCATATAATATAATATAATGAATTAGGCTTGGTTTGTGTAACTGAATTTTGTTCTCACGTGTTACAAAATTATCACAAATTATGTATACTTTAGTTTTTTATTTGTTGTGTAAAAATTTCTTTTTATTTGCATAATAATCGTAGTAAAATAAGTTATGTGTCACGCCGCCCAGGCGATGTATGATGAAATTTGTTGGTGGGTACCTACAGAGAACAAATGCGCGCTTTACTTCGCACGTCTGTAAAATTCTTTAAAACTAATTAACGTTCTAAAATAATTTTTAAAATTGCTAATTAAAAATTAAATGAGAAAAGGAATAACATTTTAGTGCCTCGCTTTTCCTCATCTACATGATTGAGCAAAGGCCCGATGTTTCGATGCCATTTGAAACTTTCATCGTCTTCTTTAATGTGACATTGCGTAACGCTGGCTTTTGTTCGATAATTGGCTCAGGCTCAGCTTCGACAGCAGCGATCGTTGGAGGCGGGGTTATCGATTTATGGCCAGCAGCGGGTGAACCTGACGACGACCCGCTGCTTGCTGCCGATATCGATGTCGTACCGCCAGACTGCGCTCCCATTGGTGTGGCGGCTAAACGTGAAGCACCAATACTGCTGGTGCTGTTACTGCTGCTGCTGGTTGTGTTGTTGCTGCTGCCGTAACTGCTGCCAATGACCGATATGGAACTAATGTTCGCATGCGGTGCGTTTGTGGAACCGCTAGTTGTACTCTTAGGTACAAACGTATTGCCTCCACACAGAACTGGAATGGTTTGTATTGAATTCTGATGCTGCTGCGGATGCTGCTGTTGGTGCACATCAGTATTCCCAGAGCCGCCAATTACGCTTATTGCCGACACATGTGAGTCCAATGCCACTGCTCCTGCTGCTGCCGTTGTTGTGGTTGTTGAGGCACTATTATGACTATTACTACTTGTATTCTTAGTGATATTTATTTTTATTTTATTAACTATGCTAGCCAAAGGTAACGCTGGCCCCGGTCCCGCTGCACTTAAATTATGTGTCTCCTGCGGATTCTCACCGTTAAAATCAGCCTCAGTTGCCGCCGCCGCGGCCAGCGCCTCCAGCTCTAGCTCATCCTCATTGGGGGGCATCGAGAGCGACGCAACCGATGCTGGACGCTCTATTGTCGCAGGCGAAGCAGATGATTCAATTGTTTGGGTTTGTGTTTCTGTTTATAACCAAACATAACATTTAATAACCGCAGTAACTATTATATTAATATCAAGCTATAAATTGTGATTATTTTCAATTGTACTTACCACTGCTATGAATTGATATCTCATCTTCAGGTAATGGGAGCAAAGTTACCACTGTGCCCACATCTTCAAATCCATCGTCTTCATCTTCCTCATCGTCATCTTTGGGCTCCTCTTTGATCTTGACATTGAACATTTCAATCGGCTCCTTTTCAACGTAGGTGTCCAGATCGGTAAAGGGAATGTTTGGCTCCTGTATCTCCACATCAGACTCGTTAGCATTTTCAGCCTTTTGATGTTGGTCGTTATCCTGCTCCTGTTCCGTCTCTTTCTGCTGCTCCTGCACCTGTTGCTCCTCTTCCATACTAGGTTCTGAAGTCGATTCCTTCTCTTTTTGCGACTCGATTTCCGAATCCGTTTGTCCCACTGAAGTTGGAACATATTCCTCATCATCATCGTCGTCTACGATCTCTGTTACGCTTGGCTCCTCGTTGGGCAGTACAATTACATCATCGTCATCATCGTAATCTTGTGGAGTATGCGATGGTTTTTTCGAATCATCTGTCGGAAATATAGAGTTGATTAATGTATATAATTTTATATTGAAAATAATAGAATTTTTAATTGGATACCAGACTCACCTAAATCATCCTCGACCTTAATTAGCGTATCCATAGCATTGTCATCGCTGGCATTGAGCATATCCACATCGTTCTTGGATTCATCGGCAACTGGCGCTGGAGGATTCAAAGAGCTCTTGTAATCCTCGTAGCATAGCGGATGATAGATCTTATCTTCAACGCGTATTGCCGACCGGAGATGCCATTCCTCCAGCTCTTCGTTGTAAAACTGCTCGAATTTCTCGTGGCACATGTCGCAACAGCGATCAACGTCGTCCGTGCCAGCGGCACAGCTGGGCACAGGCGAGTCCAGAGAGCGTTGTTGCGACACCTCATCAGCGGCATCGGGACCAAGCTGTTGTCCCTGAGCCTCCAAAAAGTTTCTCTCTCGCTCCTCAACATCCTCGATTTCCTCATACTGTCGCCAATCATTGAGATCATAGAACCATCGCTTTGACGTTGCTTTACGCGTAGAGTCACGTTCACGTCGATTCTGCCGGAAATGCCAATCCAAGTGCTGGCTATATTTGATGGTTTGCTCCGGTGGGAAACGTACACCGCAGCTGCTGCATTGCATGCCCAAATATAGCGTAGCTATAACCGCCGATTGTCGTGTCTTGATAGAGTCTGGTTTGTGGAGATCAATATGCTTAATGGGTTCAGTGGGCAGTGTTGCTGCTGCGGGTACTGTAACGACAGCTGCAGTTGGAGCAGTTGCTCCTTTGCTCGAAGTGGAGACAGCCTCCTGAGCAGGCACATTAACTGTACTGCTTGCAACAGGCGCTGTGGTTGTGCCAGGTCCACCAATAATACCAGAGGAGACGAGCTTCTGGAAAAGTTCATCAATGTTCAGATTACTAAGTGCCGCGGCGGCTACTGGCAGTGGCACTGCTGCCCCACTAGTAGATGCATCATTTGTGGCGAAAGATGTATTTTCCAAAGGAGGTAACACTGCCACTGGAGCAGTCACTGGAACTGGAATTGGTGGCGGTTGTGGAGGTTCAGCTGGTGCCTCTGTCTTAATATAGACCATGTCCTGTACATGTGTTTTGCCAGCTTGAACACCCTTGGGCAGCGTTCCAAAGCGTATAAAACAGTTGCGCCCACCATTGAGCTTCATGCTCTTGGGCAATCCGCCGTATTCAAGCTTCTGCAGCTGTCCATCGAGCAGGGCATATAAAAAGCTGTCTACAAACTGCAGAGAATGCTGTTCGGCACCCAAGAGAAATGTCTGCTGACGACCGTCCAGGAAGAGTGGTACAATCGTGTGGGCATCCACAATCATGTTGATCTTGCCCACAACCAAATCGAGACGCACTCGACCAATGTCCACATTAGGAGGCGGTCCCTCCGCTTTCAACACATGCAGCTTATTGCCAATGGGCAGAGAAACGGGTGGACCACCAAAGTATATCTCGTACCAGTGATCATCAATGTATAACTCCCGGGATGGATGACCGAAGCGTATGCGATGGAGTTGCCCATCCAATTGGAAGGGTTTATAGTCATCGTTAAAGTTCAATGCCAAAGGCTCATTGTGATCAATAAATATGGAACGCTGGCCATTCTGGAAACCAATCTCGTGCGGCTCTACGCCATCCATAAATATGATAGCTACTTGGTTATAGAAACGTATTTCCTTGCTACCTCCATCAATGGTTATGCTGCGCACCACATCCGCCATGGGATTATCCAGAGAATTAATCGCTTTGGTTATGGGTACTGGTGGCATTCCTAGCATGTTCGGCGGTTGTTGTGGCGGGGGCACTGCCGATTGGGCTATAACAAGAGGAGGATTTTGCCACGGCATGCCACGAAAACCACCAACACCAGCAACATTGCCACCTGCCATCCGCTTATTGCCGTTCCCATTACTATTATTGTTGTTATTATTATTGTTATTGTTGTTTTGAGTCAATTGCCAGGCCGCTCGCTGTGCAGCAGCTGGATCAACCTGCTCGCCCCACTTGGTCGGCTTACGCCGTTTACCATCTCGCTTGGATTTCAGTTGCTTGGATGACTGAGACTTGTCGTTATTTGATGACTGCTGCAGATCTTCATATCTGGGATCGTTATCGCTGCGCGGTGAGCTGGAGGCTTGATTCTCATTTCCCTTAAGTTTGGGTATACGCTTGCGTAGCACTGCATCACGAGCTGCATTCCTGTCCATATCCTCATCATCGGCAACTGAGCCATCTCCACGTCGTCGATGATCTTTTAATTTGCTGCTCTCGTTGAGGGCCACCACTTTGGTAACGAGATCTTTATACTGCTCCTGATTCATGCCATGATTCTCAAACATCTCCTGCGCTTGACTCAGTATCGTGCGCATGGTTTCATCATGCGCCTCCTGAGAGTCATCATTTGGCTTTAATTCCGACAGTTGCTTTAGTCGTTGCGTCACAAGATGCTCTTTGGATTTATCTATAGAAGGTGTGGATTGTAAGCTCAGAGTAGTGTGTAATCTTGTGATATTCACTTACCACCTTTGCCGAGCTTGTTGCTCTGCCGTACAGTCTTGGCCAGCTTGGCACGCAGCTCATCTAGCGTTGGCTTCTTGGGCACTGCCTTTATGGATTGCTAAAATATTATAAATTATAAAATAATATAAATATTATCAGAAATGTGAATGAATATGAACTCACTTTGTCGGCTTCCCAGTTATCCATAGAGTCGTCGTCGACAACAATAACACCAGCGGGAACAATAATTGTTGGTTTAGTTGGCAAAACTCGCCGTAAGTCCACGTCTTCACTGCCAAAGAGACTACAGACAAGGGTTAAAAAGTAATTAAAAGACGATTGATTTAAACTTACGCATCCAATTTAGCGGATTTGCTACGTTTCTGCTGTGGCTGTTGCGGGCTGTCATCGTCGTTCTGGTCATCGTCAAGGTCTACTGGCAGTTGTCCAGCTGTACGCTTCTCGCCGACACCCTGCGTCTGGACAGGATTCAACATCTTGCTGACGGACTGTTGCAAAGAGTCCGCTGGTAACGATTGCTTCATGCTGGTGGCAGTAGATGTTGATGCTAGCACTGATGCTGTTGATAAATGCGCTGTAGATTTTTCTAATTTATTAAACGGTTTTTGTATTTTGAACGACACTTTTGTGGGCAATTTGGAGGAACTGTTGGAGGATGCGTTGGAGGCGCTGCTAGCATTTGTTGTTGTGCTGGTGATGCTGTTGCTCAACTCAACATTTAATGTTCTTGTTGCTGCTTCTGCTGTTGCTGCTGCTGCTACTGCTGTTGGTCTGTTGTTGTCGATGACATTCATTGTTATTGTCGGAGGCGGCGGTGTCGCTGGTCTTACCAATGACAACGGGCCACAAACAAATGGTCTCATATCCACGTCCATAGATGCTGCCGTGGAATCACTCGGAAGAGCAGCAGCAACAGGAGCTGAAGGACGAGGGCCTGGTTCAAGTATGTGAAATTTATCTAGAATTCTTGTTTCTAACAAATTAAGATTTTTTTGTTTTTGGGTGTTCCAAAGAAAGTTTAAAATTACTCACGGCCTTTTTATAAAATCAATAAATATTAAAAATAAGAATTAAAAAAAAAAAAAAAAAATGAAATTGGGGAAATTAAAAAAAAAAAAGGAAAAGTTGGGGCATCAACAATCACCAGGCACAGCAATTGGGCTAGAAAATTAGTGGAAATTATAAAAAATAATATAAAAAGTTTTAACAAGATCCGTTTAGGAATCGGGTTAGACTAATTAATTAAAAACTATAGAATATATTGTTAAACAATAAAAAAAGTGCCGTTCTACAAATACACAGAAAATAATTATAGCAATTATAATAATAAAATAATATATATATACATATTTAGCAGGAGAGTTACGTATAATATGAGTATTGTATTAAATTAAATACAACTACAACTATACGATTAAATAAATATGTTTTAATTTATGAAAACGTTTAATTTAATTATTTTTTTTTTTTTTTTGTTTTAAACGTTAACAACAACAAATTATAAACTGGAGTCTTTATTTCTTCTTAATTTTTATCAACTGATTATATCAAGTACATTATCATCATTGTTATGTTTCTGTATATCACGGGGTTTACTTGGTTTTAATTATTTTTCTGCTTTTTTTACAGTAGCACAAAGTAAATAGACTTAAAATTACACCAAAGACGGCACCTGGCTACAATTTGCATTATTTACTAATTAAAACAACTGGAATGCAAAAGGTTTTCAAACTTATTTTTATTAGATTTTGTTATTTTTTGTTCTTGTTTGTCTTATGTTTCTTTGTGCATTTTTTCTTATCTTTTTGTTAAGTGCGACTTTTGTTGTAATCTTAATTATTTAAAAAAAAAAAACAAATTTTTTAATGCTATTAAATAAGTTAAGAATATTTATATATAAGAACGACCCCACAAAATTTCAAGTGAAGCAACTCCTAATCAATAAGACTCACCAAAACAACAGTTTTGAAAACTTATATAAAGCCAGAATATAATCACAGAAGGACAAAAATGAGATTCACTTCAAATCATTTAACGAAACTTAAATGCACGATGTTCGAAGTTCGAAGTTATTGTACAGTTTTCACAAAAAATGGAAAATTTAACAACTGTTCCAGATCGAGTGCTTGGAGGTGATTTTAAGATTCAGAGACTGATATTGTTCTCATTTTACTTGCAAGCAAAAGCCGAGCAAAAGGTTCGTGAGAACCCCAAGGAAATGCCCTGAGGACTTTGGCACAATGCGATGGCACATGAAAATTGTTTAGTTAAATATTCCAACAGATTTGAAGGCTGTAAGACTGGTGATGTGAACAATTATCAAGAATTTTGAAAATACTGTATTTAGTTAAAAATCAAAATGAAAAAAGATGATGATTTGTTTTGTTCACATTTTTGTCGACTTTATCTTGCTGATCTTTATGTCTATAAAGTCACAAAGTGTGCATCTTTGCCGGAAGAATAATGAGGTCACTTGAGCACTAGTCAGCGCTATTTAAAGATCAATTTAAAGTTCTTCATTTTACTTACATTTTCAGGAACACACGCCCAGAAGAAGATTCGCCCCCTGGCAATGATCAGATAGCCTACGGTGCCGCCAATTTGGTTTGTAATTTCGGAATGTTTTAACTACTTTGTAATTTGCAGGTCTAGGGAAATAGCTATCGATGTCGATGCTAATCCCAACTTTGATGTTGGCTAACAAATGTGAAATTAGAATTAAAAATTGATTCTTACGTTTCTCTAAATCTTTTGCGTTGACGGTAATAGCTGATGTTGGGGCTGTTGCTGCAGTGGGGTCAACAGTAGTAACAACTGATGATTTAGCTGTTACGCCTGTTGCTGACTCCGGTGATTTGCTGGGCCTCACGTTTCGCATATCCACATCCTTGTAAATTGGAGAACGGCTGCGAGATCGTTGACTGCTGGAGTTGCTAGTTTTACTGCTGGTTCCATCACGCCGCGTTGACGACGATGATGAGGATTTGTGAGTCGGATTGCGCTTGGATTTAGACGGTGAATTGGCGGGTGAGCTGCTCTTGCGCTTGGAAGCCACCGGTGATTCTCCGTTGTGTGTATAGCGATCGTTGTGGTCCTTACTTGAGCGCTTGTCCCGTGAGCTGGACCCACGCTTTGAAGGCGAGAGACTACTGCTGCTGCTGCCCTTGTGACGGCCATCGGAGCCGGACGATGACGTTGAGCTCTTGGACTCGCTACGTTTGCGATTACTGCTGGACATACTGTGATGGTTACTGCTGCTCTTGCTAGAGCGGCTGCTGCCCGAATTGCGCATTGGCGATTTGCTGCGCGAGCGACTAGATTTGTGGGTGGATGTCGATGAGGAGGGTTTGTGACTTTCCAGACGCGGATCAACGCTTCGCATAGGTGCTGCCATTTGTGTTGATGTTTGGGGCTGCATTTGTCGTGCCAGCCGAGGATCACGTGGTCGCACCGAGTTTAACATTGCAGCATTAACTGGATGTACCTTTGGCTTGTTGGCAAATGCCTACAAACAATTAAAGATTAGCTAACATTGCGGAAGAGAAGCGGTTGCTATTTACCGGTTGTTGTCCAGCGACCGGTAGCATGCCACCTCCACCTGCTGCCGAAGGCATTCCGGGACGCATATGACGCATTCCGCCGGGAAATATTGGGGGCACAGCACCTCCAACTGCGGGTGTGTTGGCCTCCATTCCCGGCGGACGGAGCGTGACAGGTGGAGTGGGCATGGCCATTGGCGGCACCGAGATGGCATCACTGGCCTGACTTAGTTGACGTTCCTGTTCCTTCAAATGCAATTTGGTTTGCTCCAATTCCAGCTCCAACTTTCGCTTCTTCAGCTCCAAAAGCTCACGTGTTTTGGCTTGAAGAATCTCCTCCATATCGGTTTGTAAGGTTGTATTTGAGACCATTCCCTGTGTTCAGAAATAAGTGGTTTAAGTGAATCCATTAATTTGTGATCTGTAGGGCGACTTACCGTTTTAAGAAAGTCGGGATTCACATGTATTGCAGGATTAACGTGTATTTTGGTGGCCTGGCTTGGTTTTGCTGTAATTGGCCAATTGTTATCCAGACGCTTTACTTTCACATCCAGAGCATACATTTTGGAGGCAGGGAACACTTCGTTCCACGTCTGGCGGAGTAAGTACATGCGTTCTCTAACTTTCTCCAGAACCTGGGATGGTGAATGTTGCACCTAAGGATTATAATACAAATGGGAGGAGTTCATTAATAAAATTCAGAAGAGTAGTAACATTTAAAGGAAAGATTTAACTTACCGACTCAAAGGCGTTGAGAAATATATTAACTATACATTGACCAAACAGCTGGACGTAGCTGCTTTTCACATTCTTTATTATGGAATCAATTAAATATAGTATGGGCAATTTGAATTCTGGCGGCACCTGTTTGATTTGGTAAGATAAGTAAAAATAAATAGAACATAAGTTTTTACAACGTCGATAGCGAAGTGTGTGGACACAGCTTTCAGATTGAGGCACATCATCAATTCACATAGTCCTGGTCATCATTCACAACGATGACAACGATGGTCTCGACAAACAACAACGACGAAGACAGCTGCTGGTCACAAAATGCATCCCCATGTTGAACAAAGCAAAGCATCTACATCTACAGTCTTTTTATCACAAGACACACTTTAAGGAAGGACTAAAGGACTATGTAGCGAATACTCCGACTCCGATATATATACATATAAATATGTATATGGTTGTATAAATGTAAACTTATACGAAAATACATACATATTAAAATTATCTGACTTTCTAGCGAAATGTTTTTTTTTTTGTAACTATTTAGTTTTTTTATATGAAAGTTTACAAATATAAAATTCGTGTTTTCGTGTTTTCTACAGAGGGGTGGGACGTATACGAATTTAGCCCGTTATTTGTCAAATTATTTTTTTTCTCTTCTTCAGTACAGCGAACGCTTCGTTTTTGTTTTTTTTTGTGGTTAAAAATGGTTTGTCAACGTTTTTTTTTTGTATAAAATAAAAGACAACTTGATGACAATTGTTTCAGTATTTTCTCATTTTATTGCAATTTTCTTTTCGATTTCTTTGTGTATTTTTAATTACTTCAAGGTTATCGAGGAAAAAGAAGAATAGAAGTATATTGTAACGAAACGTCTTACCTTGTAGCGGATAAATCAGTCTCTGCTTAAAACCCAAATAAATATATTAAATGAATTACGAATAAATTTGATTCTTAAGTTTATACATGCAAACCAATTAACTAAACTTGGCGCTCAACTTCATTAATTGGCAGCATGAATAATCTTTCAAATCGTTGCTTATGTGAAGCGTGTTAAGCTTATGTAAAGCACCAAAATATGCGGTCAAGATCCGTTTTTTTTTTTTTTTTCAATTTAAATCTGACTGTATCTTCTAGCAGAAGACAATTTATCTAGATCAGTTTTGGCTCGACGTTAAAAAGAAGGGCCCATGGATTTAATAATGCAATTATATAAATTTGTAACCCTTTTGTTGGCAGTACTTCATCAAAGAGGAGTTGAAAATCAATCGACAGCGTTAATTTATAAAGTAAACATATTAGAAAGAACCCGTTGAGAGCAATTAATACTGTCGATAGCTTTCCAGCTCAGGAATGTAATGCGTTGGTCCTAGTGTTTATTTCTAACACACATTTTGGACATGGAGATCATGTGTCAACACAACTGCCATATGGGTGGCATTCGTTATGAGGACTCAGAACACATTTCATAGTGTAGATGCATGTGTGTGATTTTTTGTGTCTCTCTCTGTGTGGTTGCTGTTAATTAATTATGCTTTGTTTTTTAACCTGGCTGATGTGATATTCCACCACGCGCACAATAACTTGGGCATAGTTGATATTCTCCTCGGCGAGCATTGTCAGCATATTGATGAGGGGCTTGCTATTGCAATTCAAATCTGTTAGACTGGATAAATACTCTTCACCAATGCGACGCGCATCCTCGGGATACGATTGAAATAAATTCTCCATATTTGGGCGTTCCTTCGTCGCTTTAGATCCCAAACTATTCCGTACCACTTTCTTGAGTGATTTTGAAAACAATTACAGACGTTAAGCTGAAATAGAATAGAAAAAGATTAGAATCAGTACACGAGTATGCATTTTTCAATTTTTTTTCACTAAATTATTCGCACTATTTTCACCGCTGCTAATACGGTCATTTTAACACTTTTATGATATCAGCTATTCCGACTGTAAACAACAAAGAACGTAAATATGAGCGTACGTTTATGCATATACTTTTATTGTTGATGTGGCTTCGCTTCAAAGCAAAAAAAAAGAAAGAAATAAAAAACACATGTAAACAAGCATACAAAATATACCAATATGCACACAAACAAATGCACACACATACAAACACAAACACTGTTCATGGGTGAACAATAAACACACAGAGCAACGGGGCTGAAAATCTTTTCAGCAAAAATTCAAAATGGCGACCATCCACAAGCAAACACGCATTATTTTTTCACTCGCGAAATTTGTTTCTTTAAAATGTGAAGATTTTAAACACTGTGCACAGAACACATTGAAACAATGGGCTTAATATGTGCTATATATTTCCCGAATTTTATCTGCATGTTTATGTTTTTTTTTGTCTTTTCCACATTTTGCACAAGGCAGCCACGTTTGTACTGTACTCGCACTTGATTCTTAACAGCATTTGCTTGCTTTTTAAAAGTTGATAAACATACCTTTTATATTAATTCATTTGTACAATTAGTTTAACGCACTTTAATGCAAAGAAAAATATTTATTGAGCACTTTTAAACTAAATAAAATCAGCCTTTGACAAAATTTTCACGTAACAGAACTGACAATGCCTGATGAGTGTGCGTTAGAGATGCGAGACTACGGTATATCGAAACTTTTTAAGTCATCGTCATCATCATATATCGATATGCATAAATATCATAAAATTATTTAGTTGGCAACGCCGCGCCCACAAACCAGCTGTTGATTTATATAGGGGAAAAGATAAGGGTGCATAAAATCGCTTATTAAGCGATTTAAATATATTAGTTGTAGTTAAAATTGGTTTTACAAACTGGTTCAAATGGATGAGAGCGACACTTACCTGCACAGTGCCTACCAGGTATCGATAATTCCAACAGATCTACTTCACGAGGAAACTATAATCAGAGCAGCACAGTCGCTCGACTGCCTAAACAAAACAATAAACTCAATTTTTGGGCGCATCGATGCTCGGTTGGAGAGAAATGGTGCCAAGGTCCAGCATATAAATGAGCGTGTCATGCGTGCGCAGGCAAAAATAAATGCGCTTGTCGGATCCAAGAAATCAATCAAAATTTTTGCACCCGCTCGCTTTCCCGGCGGCACAGTCTTGGGCAACATTCCGGCCACATTTCCTCAAGTACCGCAGGAACTAATGGATACACCGACGACAGTGACATCGGAGCTCCTGCAGCTCCGGCTGAGGACACGCGAAGACGGAGCGAGCGGTGAGCAGGAATCGGCATCGGGTCTTGACTCTGTCAGCTTCCATGTGCGTGGCGAGGATCAGCTTGAGATGCCATTGGTTCTCGAAAGACAACTGACAAATCGCACTGCCGGCTTAGGATCCTTGCCAGCTGTCAAATCTATGCCAGCCTTAATGCGCTTTAATTCCAACGAATTCGCTTATACGGGCGGTATGAGTGGCAATAAAGATCTTAATGCCTGGAAGCGAACACTGCCGCCACAAAGCAATAAACGAGCTGGCAACAAATCGAAGCCAGTTGAAACAGCGGACCTTTTAGCTCCGGCACCACATTCGTTGGCCCATGGCACCACGAAACTTGCAACACCAGCAGGCGACTTGCGATACACTCCAGCTGCATTGGCAGCACCAGCCATTGATGTTCCTCTGGATTTGCCTGATCTGCCGGGCATCGCCAATGATTTGCAGTATGAACCTGTGGAGGAGCAAACTCCAATTGCACCATCGCATCAGTTTATCGACTTGCCAGATTTACCTGGTTTAGAGGACCCGGAGATGGAAATAGATAAGAATATGGACGTTACTGTGCAAGCTTTAGCGGCGCAGACGCAAACAACAAGAAAACCTCCAAAATTACCACAATCAATCAATATGCCACCAAGAGCATTTGCACCACCTCCCCCACCGCCGCCACCACCACCTCCACCGCCACCTCCACCATCTCAAACTGATTTGAAGCTGCCAAACGATGGCGTGATCAAGCCTATATCGCCCTCGATTGAAACACCACTGAACATACCTGAATCTCGGGCACCTCCTGCCGCGGATCCACGTTCTGACCTTATGGCTGCCATACGTAACGCTGGCGGTGCTCACGGCGGTCGTCTACGTTCGCCAGCAGCGGCGCCAGTGAATGTAGATACAGATGTAGTGGATATGCAAAAATCGAGCAATTCATCGCGATCTAGGGCAGGTGGGCCTGTTTCTGGAGGGGATCTTATGGCGGATTTGCACAATAAGCTTATGCTGCGTCGCAAGGGTATTTCCGGCGCCCAAAATCCACCAGAACAATCTGGCAATCCCATAATGCGACAACTGTCGAAGTTAATAGAATCGCCGATGGAGAAGAGCAAGGGCTCGATGTCCAGCGACGAGGCCAATTCAGAGGAGGACGACGCTTGGGAGTAGTGAAAAATTTTTAGAACTAAATTTTATTCAGCAATGTGCCTTGCTTTAAGCATTAGTGTAAATTATTAAATCATTAGGCAGATCGAGCATTAAATATATTTCAGTTATTTTGTTTTAGTGTTGGGAATCACTAAAAGTTAGTGGTTTGACTGTAAACTTATCGATTGATGAAATTCCGATAACGATTGACCGCAGTTGTGTTTCTACGATGTCCACTGCATCGCGAGATATTAATGATCTATTCGACGACATAGTGCTAACTGAGGAAAAACACGCACGTCTTGGCTACGAGGAGGGTATCAGGGACGGCAGTGCTCAGGGTAACCAAGAGGGATATCAGTTGGGCTATGCCCAGGGCGTACAACTGGGTGAAGAACTAGGTGGCATATACGGCCAGGTTGTGGCACAACAGCAGTTGCTACACACTGATAAGGTTCAGCGGACGCTGCAACAACTCCGCACTCTTATCGAACAGTTTCCACGCCACAACGATCCTGAAGCGGACATCATTAACAACGTGGAGCTCATACGCAACACGCATCGGCGACTGTGCGCGTTGTTGGGCACAAAGAAAGGCATCAACGGACAACAGGGCTCTTGCTCAGAGGAACGCAAGGATTTTAGTTTCTAGCGCCAAAACAACAATGGGTAGTGTAGGTGTGACAGAAGTAAAGCGAGCACTCGATGGTTTACTGGTGTATCTTGAACCCAACTGGGATTTTGTTAATTGTCACATGGTCAATTACTTAACCGAGGATCACTGGAAGCGCTTTGTACCCGAATCATTACGCGCAGAATTTCATACGTCTGTGGACGTTAATCAAGCAATCGAAGCAATATTTTGGAAATCGGAGCGCAATAGCCCACAATTTCCTGCCTTGGCACAATTCCTCACTGCAGGTGAAAATCAACTGTCGAAGCATTTTAAGAATCAATTGACGACGGAAGAGCAACTAGAGCAGCAGCTGGCTTCCACAACGCAGACTCAGCTGAGCATAAAAGAATTTATGAGCGCAAAAAAATGTCATGAGGTGGGTTTTTCATGTGCACAATTGAAAAAACAGGGAACTTAGTATATTTGTCAGGTGGAGCTGGCAGCTGCATTAGTCGACAAACTGGTAAGGAGTGTGTCGACAGATCCGGGTCAGAGTTGCTTCGTTGTTGATGCTGGCGATGGCAAAGGTTACCTATCATCAAGATTGGCGCTCCAGTATGGTCATCGCGTGCTCGGCATTGATGCAAATACAACAAACACTGAAAATGCCTTGTCACGCAATCGCAAACTACAAGTAAGTCTTTACTATAAAATAAATACATGTTTATATCTTTAATTTCGATTCTTAATGATAAAGTTGTTATTGACGTCTTGTACTAAGAATGGCGCCCAATGCAGTTGAGTTGGTTTTTAGTCACGCATTTCACCCTCTTCATCGTCGTCCTCCATGCCTTTTATGTAAAGCACATTGTTGCATCGTATTAGCACTTCACCCAGATTACCAGTCACTGATCCCTCAATAACTTCCTCCGTGTTGGCCAGTTGCATGTTCATGTATCCGTCCACAGACACCAGAAATCCCTTGTATTCCTGTCCCCATTTGAGTTTCACAAGCACAGGTTTTCCCGTCAGGCCATTGAGGAATGGTTTAGGATTAATTGGCATTCCCGCTGACATTTTGATAGTTTATTTTTAATCGTTTTTGGAATGAATTAGAATATTTGTATTAAAATTGCCGGCAAAAAACGTTTATGCGTCGAGCAAGCTGTAGTAAGAAGAAGAGCAACTGTCAATTGACAGCCGTAACACAGGGCTGCTTTTATATATTGTAGTGCTGCAAAGTGAGCAAGAGCAGATAATTTTATGATATTTTTCAACACTAATCATTTTTATTTTTAAATAGCGCGCTTGGAATGGTTTAACGGAACGCGCTGTGCTGCAGAGCCAAGGAATAAATCCCCCGCGACGCGGCAAAAAAACAAATCAACGAGATGTATCTATTATTTCACCTACGCAGGATAATTACAAAACCATATCAAGGTTTATAACGACAGATATGAACCTTAGTGATTTGGTGGATAAGCACTTTGATGAAAAATCCAATAGCATATGCCTAACGGGTCTGCACACCTGTGGAAATCTAGCGCCGACCTGTTTACAGGTGTTTCATGCCCAGGATAATTGTCGCCTTTTGTGTAATGTCGGTTGTTGTTATCATTTACTACGAGAGCGTTTTTCAACGCAAGAGTTCTTTGGCAACAAAGCTTTAATGGAGGAACAAGTAGATTTTGGTTTCCCCCTGAGTCACTATCTGCGGGAGCAAGGTGTAAGATTGGGTCGTAATGCACGCATGCTCGCTGCCCAATCCATTGAGCGCACCTTGGCGGACAAGGAGTTACCCAACATTACACTTTACTATCGTGCACTACTGGAAGTACTGGTTTGCCGACATGCCTCACACTTGAAAAACGAACTGCAGGTGGGTAAGGTGCGGAAATTCGAGTCTTTCGCAGAATATGTACAAAAGTGTGCAGTCAAACTGAATGAACCCTGGCTGGCAGCTATTGAGGAATCTGAACTTACATCTCTGCTTGAAACCCATGAAATGGATCGTCAATTTTTGGAACTATTCTATCTGCTACGAATGACGTTCGCTCCGGTGCTGGAAAGTGTAATTCTATTAGATCGCCTACTGTACCTCAAGGAACTCGGCTACGAGCACAGTTATTTGATTGACCTGTTCGATGCAATTATATCGCCACGTCACTATGCAATTGTTGCTCTCAAGCCCGAGGCTCTACAAAGGTAGCTTTTAATCGGGATTTGAATTTTTTATTCAATTTTTGACATATAATTATCATTTAAGTCCATCAATCAAAGTTGAGGCTCGTAAACAGGTTTTTTCGCAATCAATACGAAAAAACTAAAAACAACAAGTCAAATGTGTATGACTTACGAAAATTACAATAAAATACATTTTATAACTCAAAGTTTGTACTGTTGAGCTTTTAAATTTTATAGTTTGAGCTTTTCTGTTTGCAAAATTGTCGTATCTGGGGCAATGCAATAAAACGGCGTTTCCAGTTTTTTTTGCATCGAAAACATTTTTAGAGGTAATACGACGGTTCACACCTTAAGAAATTGTGATCGAATTAAATTGGTTCTCAGTGACAAAAGTTGAAATGATTGTATAATCGAATGAAACTGAAATTAAGAATGCCATTGAAAATTCCGAAATATTTGACTGAAATTAATTTGGAATCCTCGAGCAATTTCGCATTTCTGAAGATACTCGTAATAAACGAATAAAATTATACATATTTAATAATAAAAAAGTAATCAGATTTTTATTTTTTAATATTGTATAACGAGTAGGTTACCGACCTATTAGCAAACCAAAAATATAAGACTAAAAACTGAGAATTTACTCAAAATGCTTTGTCACCATGAGAACGGACCCTAAAATTCCGAAAGCAGATTAAAGCTTAAAACAATTAAATAGTGTGTGCCAAATGATTTCAACTGACAGATACCCTCTAAAATTAAATATTAAATTACTTATTTACATTACCTCATATACAAAAATAGTTACAGTAAGCTTTTAAACTCATAAACTTTTATACACCTGTATAATTTGTTTTGTTTATATATAAATCATGTTTTTAAGCCAACTTTAAATTGTACCACATTGTATGATTACTAATTGTGGGGGTACTATATAAATGAATCTAAAATTATTATTATGTAGATAGCTGAAAGCTTACCTGGCTTTTAAACCTATCTCATTTTTATCAGTATTTTCAAATAATCTTGTTTTCGCTCAGCTTTTTGTAATAGCTATATACATACATATATGTGATAAAGATTTTCGCCTATAAATGCCGCTGCTGAATTTTAAATGAGCGAGTGCTGTGCGAGAACCCACAATTATCGGACATACGAATACGACCGCGAAAAAATTGGAATTTGAGTTTCAGTTAATATAAACCAATCTGTGGTGCAGAATACGGTACATATCTGTTTATATAAAAAACTGTAGCAAAAACGAGTGAAATATATATAAATATATATTATACGAAATACCTAATAACGTAGTTAAACATATAGCCCTTTAATCAGTTCCATATGTGGTGACAAACCACGATGTTTTTTCTGGCTATCAATTAATTTATTGAATACATTTATATTGTTGATATTCGAAAGGTGCATTAATTTTGTGATATTTTTTAGCTCTCACAATGATCCTAACTGCAATACTTTTTGTGCTTGTGGGTGTGCTGAGCGCCATCTACATGTGGTTTCAGCGGAACCACAGTTACTGGGAACGCAAAGGAATTCCATTCATAAAGCCGACTCCTATATTAGGTAATACTCTAGTGTTATTCCAACAGAAGAACTCTTTTGGCATGCATATTTCGGAACTATACAACGATCCTCGAATGCAGAATGAGGCTGTTGTTGGAATTTACGTGATCAATAAACCAGGCCTGATAATACGTGAACCAGAACTTATAAAGTCCGTCCTCATTAAGGACTTCAATCGTTTCTCCAATCGTTATGGGCGTTGCGACCCACATGGCGATGCCCTTGGCTCAAATAACTTATTTTTTGTGCGTAATCCTCAGTGGAAGGAGATTCGCACCAAATTAACCCCAGTTTTTACCAGCGGAAAAATAAAAATGATGTATCCATTGATGCAAGAGGTGTGGAATTCAATGATGGATTTTTCGGTAATTCTGTATGATTATTCTGTATGAATTTATAGATTGCTGCAGACTTGGAGTCCCACTTGGCTAGACACAACCCTATCAAGAATGTGCCATACGTTTCCGATGTGAAGAATATATGCTCGAGGTTTACAGCGGATTCGATAGCAACAATTGCATTTGGAATCAAAGCGGAAAGTTTGCAGAATCCGGATGCAGAGTTTCACAGACAGGGACGCAAAGTGCTAGGCGCCACTCTTCTTCGCAGCAAGGACTACTTTGTGGCCTTCTTTCTTCCAAAGCTGGTATCCCTGCTCCGAGTCAAGTTCTTTACCGAGGAGTATTCAAATTTCATTAGAAATAGTATCAACCATGTCATGGCGGAACGAGAGCGGACATCCACAATACGCAATGATCTCATTGATGTCCTGGTGGGACTCCGAAAGGAGGCAGCTCAGGATCCGACGAAGCCGCATTTGGCTCGAGATAAGGATTTCCTCCTTGCCCAGGCAAGTGTTTTCTTCACCGCAGGTTTCGAGACATCCTCATCGGCTATGACCTTCGGCCTCTTGGAGCTAGCCAAACAGCCTGAACTACAGAATCGCCTGAGACAGGAAATAAATGAAGCTTTGCTGAAAGATGGGGGGAAATTAACCTACGAGACAATCAACTCCTTGGAATATCTTGGAATGGTGGTGGATGAGGTCCTGCGTATGTACCCAGTGCTTCCCTTCCTAGATCGTGAATATCAAGGCATTGAGGGTCAGCCCGATCTTTCCCTGAAGCCCTACTATGACTTTAAACTGGAGCCGGGCACTCCTGTCTTCATACCCGTCTATGGTCTGCAGCGGGATCCTAAGGTAACTCTATCAAATCACTGTTTTCCCAATATACTAATCGCTCTTACTTATCAGTACTGGAAAAATCCGAACCATTTTGATCCTGAGCGCTTTTCACCTGAGAATCGCAAGTCAATCGAAGGTATGGCCTATCAACCCTTCGGTCTGGGTCCCCACAACTGCATTGGCAGTCGCATTGGCTTGCTCCAGGCTAAACTGGGTCTGGTGCACATCCTCAAGAATCATTACGTGCGCTGTTGCTCCGAGACTGTTAAGGATATGAAGTTCGATCCAAATACCTTTGTACTCCAACTGAAAACGGGACCTTTTTTGGAGGTTATTAATGATGGACTCTACGATAGTAAGGTTTAGGATATTTGATTCGCAACTTAAGATCAAAATAAATATATGTTTATGTATCACATACATATATGCATATGTTCATGAACTTTTGGGTGTTATCGCCTTGATGGATGTTTTTTATTGTTTAATGAATTATAAACAGATTAGAAATTAGGCAAAAAAGAATAATCTATTTTGGAGGGTGCCACTATGTATATGTATTTATTTATGATATCTGTATATGTGGCTGAAATTTTGTGTGCTATCGCCTTGCTTGAGTTTTTTTTTATTATTTTGTGAATCGGAAACAGATTAATATTGATTCAGTTCAGAATAATCTAGTTAGGCGGGCGCAACATTTAAAAACACAATAAAACTTGGACATACATATATAAGAACCACTTCACAAGCGATTACCGGTAATATACGATGTGACGTCACTGTTCTCTTTATCTATGAACTGAGATCGCTTTGCTCACAAAAAGTTTATGCAAGCTATTATATAGTTGGGAGTAAAGGAGCTTCTTTGGAAGTCATGCAAACATTATAGCTAACTGATCTTATTGTTTTATGCGAAAGCTAAGCTTGAGAACGAAGAAATTTATATTAATTTTAATTTCATAGTCAATGAAAATATTTAAACAAATATTTCAAATAACTACTTTACACGAACTTGACATTGTACCTTGATATAAATTTAATCAGCAAGACGAAATAATCTTGTTTATTTTACATAGTATTGTAACACATACTTTTAACATTGTTTATTTGTATATACATATATATATATATATATATATATATATATATATATATATATATATGTGTATGTAAATAGATTCTATAAAAGCTCTGGTAGCTGTATAATTTTGAGAGTGCAGCCCGAGCTGCATTTACAGTTAGTGCTACTTGATTAAAATTGCAAAAATTAGCGTGTTTTATGGTTAGTGCTCAGTTGAAATAGATTTACGAATCTATCGGATATACTATACAATTGATCCTTCAGGAAATTAAAGTGTTCAACGCAAATAGGAAATAAGCAAATGTTCAATACCTATAATAATTGGTGAAGTGAGAAAGTTGATTTCTTCCGCTGCACGCGACAAATTAGCAAAAATTTAGAAAATCATAACTAATGTGAACTGGTTAAAAATATATGTGTTTTCAAATATTTTAAGAAATTCATGTTTACCCACCGCTCCAAATGACTTTTAAAATTTATTTAGCTTCAAAATTTTTTATTTCAACTGATTTTTTTTAACTTTATTTATTGAAGAAAAGAAATGTATAAAAATTTGCATTTAGCTATTCTTTACCATTGCTGTACAATGACATTGTACTTTAAATACTCTACACGCTCTTTTATGGCACTATGTTTATTGTATTCTGTTTGTGTAAGTGCATACTCCAAGCATAGAGCGGAGTAGTACAAGGGATTCCGACTCCAATTATTTTTTCTATGCTTTGCCAAAGCGTTTGAACGCAACTACAATAACAGTAAAATCTTTCCTGCGAATCAATTTTGTAATTGACCATGTAATTGGTCGACAGTTTGACACAGCTATTTTATACCGTATTGTTGATAATTCCAATTGTTTAGAGTTAAAAAAATGTTTTTAATCGTTCGTATACCTTAGGACCCCAGGTTATCTTGCTAATGCTCTACTTAGTGATCTTACGCACCCTGATTGCGAAGACAGACAATAACAGATTGTACATGTATAATGAAAATAATTAAAAAACAATATTTATTGCAATCAGTCACATTATATTTATGTGAGAATCTCTATATGATTGTATTTAAATACTATAAATACTATTGATTACTGACATATTAGTATATCACTAGTCTATACAAATATAAAAGTATTCTAAATCATTTCATTAATCAAGAAATATCAATTTTAATAGCTCTCACAATGATCTTAACTGCAATACTTTTTGTGCTTGTGGGTGTGCTGAGCGCCATCTACATGTGGTTTCAGCGGAACCACAGTTACTGGGAACGCAAAGGAATTCCATTCATAAAGCCGACTCCTATATTAGGTAATACTCTAGTGTTATTCCAACAGAAGAACTCTTTTGGCATGCATATTTCGGAACTATACAACGATCCTCGAATGCAGAATGAGGCTGTTGTTGGAATTTACGTGATCAATAAGCCAGGCTTGATAATACGTGAACCAGAACTTATAAAGTCCGTCCTCATCAAGGACTTCAATCGATTCTCCAATCGTTATGGGCGTTGCGACCCACATGGCGATGCCCTTGGCTCAAATAACTTATTTTTTGTGCGTAATCCTCAGTGGAAGGAGATTCGCACCAAATTAACCCCAGTTTTTACCAGCGGAAAAATAAAAATGATGTATCCCTTGATGCAAGAGGTGTGTATTTCAATGATGGATTATTCTATATGATCTAATGACCAAATTTTTAGATTGCTGCAGACTTGGAGTCCCACTTGGCTAGACACAACCCTATCAAGAATGTGCCATACGTTTCCGATGTGAAGAATATATGCTCGAGGTTTACAGCGGATTCGATAGCAACAATTGCATTTGGAATCAAAGCAGACAGTTTGCAGAATCCGGATGCAGAATTTCACAAACAGGGACGTAAGGTGCTAAAGGCCACTCTTCTTCGCAGCAAGGACTTCTTTGTGGCCTTCTTTCTTCCAAAGCTGGTATCCCTGCTCCGAGTCAAGTTCTTTACCGAGGAGTATTCAAATTTCATTAGAAATAGTATCAACCATGTCATGGCGGAACGAGAGCGGACATCCACAATACGCAATGATCTCATTGATGTCCTGGTGGGACTCCGAAAGGAGGCAGCTCAGGATCCGACGAAGCCGCATTTGGCTCGAGATAAGGATTTCCTCCTTGCCCAGGCAAGTGTTTTCTTCACCGCAGGTTTCGAGACGTCCTCATCGGCTATGACCTTCGGCCTCTTGGAGCTAGCCAAACAGCCTGAACTACAGAATCGCCTGAGACAGGAAATAAATGAAGCTTTGCTGAAAGATGGGGGGAAGTTAACCTACGAGACAATCAACTCCTTGGAATATCTTGGAATGGTGGTGGATGAGGTCCTGCGTATGTACCCAGTGCTTCCCTTCCTAGATCGTGAATATCAAGGCATTGAGGGTCAGCCGGATCTTTCCCTGAAACCCTACTATGACTTTAAACTGGAGCCGGGCACTCCTGTCTTCATACCCGTCTATGGTCTGCAGCGGGATCCTAAGGTAACTCTATCAAATCACTGTTTTCCCAATATACTAATCGCTCTTACTTATCAGTACTGGAAAAATCCGAACCATTTTGATCCTGAGCGATTTTCACCTGAGAATCGCAAGTCAATCGAAGGTATGGCATATCAGCCCTTTGGTCTGGGTCCCCACAACTGCATTGGCAGTCGCATTGGCTTGCTTCAGGCTAAACTGGGTCTGGTGCACATCCTCAAGAATCATTACGTGCGCTGTTGCTCCGAGACTATTGAGGATATTGAGTTCGATCCAAATACCTTTGTACTCCAACTGAAAACGGGACCTTTTTTGGAGGTTATTAATGATGGACTCTACGATAATAAGGCTAAGGATATCTGACTCCTAGTTTAAAAATATATGTATTAAAATATGTTCAAGGATGTTAAAAGATGGTTCTAACTAAATTCCCTGCTCTTCGCAAAGTTTTAGGTGAAAATTACAACTCCCATACTCGATTTTTTTATTTTTCTAAACTTTCTGCTAAAATTGTTTGTTATTATTTAATAATTAAATAAACACAATCGAAATCTATTATTTATCTGGTCAAACTTATTTACCTAAAGGCGATACTCGATTTTGCCACTTTAAAAAAATAAATAAATAAACTTTGTTAGCCTCGGCAGAGATAAGAAATACATTTTGTTTTGATTCCCGAGATATTTTTTATCAGTAGACATTGTTGAGACATGAGAAAGTTTCCAATTGTATATTTGATAATTGTTCTTTAAAGATTACTGTATGGCGTGACAAGCAGCCAGTGTAATAATAATTGTTGATAACCGCCATGATTTAAAGATCGATTTAACATCAGATTATGGGCAATTTGACGCCTAACAACAATCATTCAAGTGTAACGGTATCAAATATTATATAATATACATATACTTGAGAGGGACTTTAAAGTTGTCAAAAGCGAAATGTGCGTAAAAGGCAGAAGGAGGCGTTGCGGACCCCCTAGAGTACATATATTCTTGATCAGCATCAAGAGCCGAGTCGATATAGCAATGTCCGTCTGTCCGTCTGTCTGTCCATCTCTCCGTCCGTCAGTCCGTCCGTCCGTATGAACACCTGGATCTTTTAAACTAAATACTATATATCAGGCAGGTTAAGCTTATTTCAAATTTTTGTCACGCCCTCTACCGCCCCCGCAAATTGTAGTTTATTAGAAACTGAAGAGCTATCGTGACCAAATTCACACAAATTTTGATCCGAATTGGACCACTATAGTCTATAGCTCCCATAACACTAATCGGTATAAAATTAAGGAATCTTGAGATTGGAACTGTTTTGAAACTTTCAAGCTCCGTTCAACGGACATATTTCTTGTGCAATGAGCCCAGTTTTTAAAGGTGTTTAAAATGTTTTTATTATGAAAGAAAAAATTTCGAATTGGGAATTTGTAAAATGTTGTAAACTCCCTAGCGAAAATCTAAATATATCAACGTGTTACAAAAACCCACTGCAAAAATTCTCAATAAAATTTCGTTTAGGATTTAAACTTATTTAAAAACCGACTAGCTTTAAGCTTAACCAATTTTTACAACATTTTTAGACCCAGTACTTAAAAAAAGAGTTTGTCTGAAGCCAAAGGTGCATAACAGGTATAAGGAGGAGTTTCCGACTCTATAAAGTATATATATTCCGGATCAGCATCAACAGCCGAGATATAGCAAGTATCTTTAAAATTACAGGCAGGCAAAATGTCAGGCAGATTCAGTTTATTTCAAATTGTTGACACGGCCCTTACCGCCCCTATAATTGTAAAAAATTGTAGTCACCTCACCTAAAACTTTGTTCAAATCACATAAACGACTAGAGTTATATCGACTAAATTTACATATTATTTGTGTATTATGAATATAACTAGTCTCACCAAGTTTGGTTCAGATCGGACAAGATCGAATCGGCTACAGCTCCCATAGGTCAAATCGGTCGAATATTAAAAATTTGTATGGTAAAAATGCGCAGTGGAATGAGTATTGGGTATTGTACAGTCGGCTTGCTCGACTAGTTTCTATAGAGTTTATCTTAAAAACTTCCTTTTAGACTTTATGTGATAAATTCGTGTTATCTGAATTTGTAACTGAATTTTAACACGCTTTGCTCAATTTAAGTGGAAAAATTATAGAATGTGATTCAAAGTCTAGATAGCTTATTCTATTAAACATAACGGAATGACTTTAGACACAACTTCCCTAACCACCAACCCTCCCGCTGTTTCTCCTCCTTCTTCCTAGAACCCCCGAGAACAACACGCAAGACATCAATCAAGATGCATTTTCCAACGCGTCGCAGCAACTTGAGCAGGGAGAGAGCAGAAAAAAGCGGCAATTTAAAGTGACATCTCACGCTAGTCTTCAAGTCAGTTGCATGTGAATCTCTGACAGGTGAGTTTCTCCGTCAGTGCCTAGACACCGAGAGGATCGCGCACCAGCCTTAGGTGTATACCGCCCTGAGCCTGAAGTATTATGGCCTTGGGTTCCAGTTTCATGCGTCTTTGGGTGCGATCCGAGGTAGTCACTAGATGGTTGCGCAACACATTGACTAAGCCCACCTTGGCCTGTAGGAAACCAAACCGCTCTCCGATGCACCCATGTGGTCCCAGGCCAAAGGGCATGTAGGTGTAGGGCGTGTGGAGTTTTCTGTTGGCGGTCGAGAAGCGCTCTGGTTGGAACTGCCGCGGTTGTGGATAGTACTAGAAGGAAGATTACACGTGGCTTAGGATCGGAGTAAACCCACAACTTTATTGATTGCTCACCTGAGGATCCATTTGTAGAGCATAGGCTGGTATGTAGATGGGCATGCCTTTAGGCACATTGAACTTGTGATGGGGTAAAAGGGAGTATCCCATATCGTGGGTGCATTCGCGATCGAGGAAGGGTAGAGGTGGATACATGCGCAGGACTTCCTGAAGTATCATTTGCATATACTCCAGGGAATCAATCATATTTTGGGTAACTCGCCCTCCACTGGCAATCAATGCATCCTTGATCTCCTTCCGCAAACGCTGCTGTACCTCAGCATTCCTGGCCAACTCGAACATGGCAAAGGACATCGTGGAGGAGGAAGACTCAAAGCCGGCGGTAAAGAAGAGCACCGCCTGCGCCACCAAGATATCACCCTCAAACAAAAATTTGTCTCCGGCTTTGCCGTTGACCTGAGCCTTCTGCGTGCTCCGCTTAAAGTCAATGAGGAGATCGATGAGATCGTTTCGGGTCTGATTGGATTTCTCCCGCTCGGCCATCACATAGTTAATGGTTTTGCGCAGAAACTTGGTGGCCTCGGCGGGCACTACCTTGAATCCCAAATGCGGTACCAGCTGCGGCAAGAAGAACACCAAAGTGAACTCCGCAGCTCGCATTAGACTGAACTCAAATACGGCGCGTCCATGTCGCCGGAACTCGCTGTTGGGATGCGTGAAGCTGTTGGCCTGGACACCGTACGCGACAGTGGCGATCACATCTGTGGTGAACAGAGCACACAACTCCTTGGCTTCCACGTCAAAGCAGCGAATACGTTCGTTGTGAAGCGGATGTTGGCGAAGGAATGCGTCCAGATTGCAGCCGACCTCGTCGATCAGGGGGAACATGTTCTTCAGCCGATTGCTGGTGAAGAAGGGTGACAGTTTCAGACGCACCTCCTTCCATGCTGGATTCTTTAGGAAAAATATGTTCTGTGAACCCAACGGATCACCCTTATAGTCGGAGTTCGAATATCGATTGGAGAACTTGTGGAAATCCTTGACCAAAATACGTTTGATCAGCTCCGGGTCTCGCAAGAGAATTGCTGGTTTATGGAACACATGGATACCCACAAATGGCTTATTCTGGGCATCCGGATGATTGTACAAATCCCAAATGAAATCCGCCGGACTGCTCCTCAAGCTCAGCATACCTCCCAAATTACCAAGCAGGATGGTAGGCTTCAACTCAGGTACGCCACGACGCCTCCAATAGGCATAATGCTGCCTCAGCAACCAGTAGACAACAAGCAGCAGCACGGCTCCCAGTAGGACCAACATTCCAAGCGACATCCTCGCAGCTCTAGCCACGTCGAGTAACTGTCACGGGTGCTGCAAGATCGTTGTGTGTTAAAGCTGATCTCGAATAGAAGATTAGATACTGGGTTCAGGCAGGGTTGCCGTTCTTTTGTAAATCAATGATGCTTCATTGAAACTTTGAGGTTCTCATTTAAGCGAGTACAGTATACCCAAATTGAGGTTATGTTGGGGTTAAGTTTTATGAACGAAATAATAATTAGATTCAAACGCAAGAATGTATCGGAGAAAGACCCTGAAAATACGGAAACTACACAAAGTTCAAAAAGAGACATTAGTTTTAGAAGACTTTTCTAAAAATAAATTGGTAATTATTTAAAATGTCTTGCATGAGTAGGATGAATGTAGGTATAGGTATAGGTAAGGTATGGTGAATAATAGATATATATAATATATATAATAATAGAATATATTAAAAAATCTTTGTGTATGAAAAAGTTTGCAGAAAATTAGCTTAGTTTTAAAGGAAAGGAAAGGCCAAGTTTCTCAAAAAAATCCTTTTAAGCATACCCTTTTTATTCATTAGATGAAATAAAAGAAATATCAGAACTCAGGTTAGAATAGATTGAGAAATTAAAGATTAAAGTAGATAAAATTAAAAATGTAATCTATGAATTAATCACTTCAAACAATATATCTCCCATAGTCGCCATGCTACCGTTTTGGTCGTTCCTGTTGCTTCTTGCGATACTCTCCAGCTACGTCCGACTGCGTCAATCTTACGGCTACTTTCGACGACACAATTTGCCCTACCTGCCCGCCTCCAACTGGACACCCTTGGGTCATTTGAAGAAACTACTTCTTTTGAGAATCTCTTTTGGGGATCTGTTTTACAGCATCTATGCCAATGCAAGCATCAGGCAGGAGAAGTTGGCTGGTTTCTTTATCTTCCAGACGCCCGCACTGATCCTACGTGATCCAGAGTTGATACGTCTTGTGCTGATAAAACGATTCGATTGCTTCCTGAATCGCTATGAAGCCGCTGATGCAGCAAATGATTCCATGGGTGCGCTCACCTTGCCATTGGCTAAGTACCATGAGTGGCGGGAGAGCCGTCAGTGGATGTCCCAGATGTTTAGCAGTGGACGGATGAAGCTACGAATGTATCCACTGATGCAGCAGGTGTTGCAGGATTTGGAGAAGCACTTGGACAGCAAGATGGCTGGAGAAAAGGAACGTGTGCTTCCACTGAGCGAGATGTGTCAGCTGTATACAACAGATGTGACTGGCAGGCTCTTCTATAGCTGGGATGTGGGCGGACTGCGTCATGGTTGCTCCCCATTGAGGCAACAGACCAAGGAGCTCTTTAAACCCAGCTTCAAGAAGGTTTTTCACTTTATGAGCGTCTTTTTTCTACCTCAGTGGACGAGCTCAATTCGGGCCAAGGTCTTCTCGAAATCATTTGTGCGTTTCATGAGACAACTGGCTCAGCTGCATCCCGGCCAGCATCAAGGGGACCTCATCGATCAACTGCAGAAACTACAAAGAAATCGTCCCAACTCACACTATGTCCAGCATCCGGACTTTATTGCCTCCCAGGCGGGTATCATATTACTGGCGGGATTTGAGACTTCTTCGGCCTTGCTGGGATTCACTCTCTATGAGCTGGCCAAGCAGCCGAAATTGCAGCAACGTCTACGGCTGGAATTGAGCTCTGCCTTCGGAGGCGACTCCCAACTGGACTACGAGGTGGCTGCTACGTTGCCGTACCTCAAGATGGTCTGCCTGGAGGCACTGCGTCTTTATCCTGCTGCCGCTTTTATTAACCGGGAATGTACTCCGGGCCAGAGCGAAGGGTTCTCCCTGCGACCCCATGTGGACTTTGTGATACCCGCGGGCATGCCATCCTATATATCCATTTTGGGCTTGCATCGAGATCCGAAGGTGATTTAAACACTATATCAAGATTCTAAGTGGAACTCTATTCTTTCCCCGTTTTCAGTTCTGGCCCAAACCGCAGCTCTTCGATCCCGAGCGCTTTAATCCCGATCGTATCAGTAGCATTGTTCCCATGACGTATATACCCTTTGGAGCTGGTCCACATGGTTGCATTGGTAGCCGTCTCGGTCTGCTGCAACTAAAACTGGGAGTGGCCCACATCCTTAGATCGCATCGGGTGGAGATCTGCAAACGAACCGTTCCTGAAATCCGCTTTAATCCGAAAACTTTTATGCTGGAGTCGTTGGATGAGATTTATTTACGATTCTGTAAAGATCCATTTTAGAAATATTCTAAACTGCAATTGATATGATGGCTGTGATATGAATCATCAATAAACACTTTATCAAACATCCAATTATCTACGAATTCGTGATTTCATGTATAGAATTGAAAATGAAAGTTTGCGAAATTTCTAGTCACGCAATACCGGGAGTATTATGTAAGTCGGGAGTTACAACACAGTCATGATTTACACCGTAAATGGGTATAATACATACTCCGATTTATTTGGGCACAAAAAATGGAATTTTTATTTTTACATTACATTATTTACATTTAAGATGGTACATTTCAGAAGCATTAAGAGATTAATAAATAAACTAATATACGTATGTATAATGAAACAATAAAGCTATTATATGAAATATTTGTTTTATTTAGAACTTTAAACCGTATTCAAAGAAAGTAAACAGACCCAAAGAACTGTAATACAATTGGCAATTTGTACAATCTTTATAGCTGTTGAAATCTTAATACTAATAATAATACTAATGCATAAAATACTATAAGTAAGTGACAATTGTCGGAGAGTTCTCACATACTTTTTTTTTTTGAAATGCATTATAGAAGAAGTGTACCAAGATAAGCAAGCCGGTGTCGATCATACATTTTAAAATTAACTGATGCAAAAGTTGATCAAGCGTAACCATACAGCTTATTTATAATTAAATTCTTTAAAGTAAAAAAGTTTTACTTAAAAACTGTCAGCACAGCTCTGTTGCTCGCCGAAGATTAAATACCCGTGCTGCCATGCATATTGCGATAGTTCAGTTTCAATTAACGATTTTCCTATGGTAGCTATATGATTCAGTAGTCCGTTTTGAATGAAATATGGTCAGCATATGGAAAATAATAACAAATGCATACATATGTCGTTTATAGCGACTCGGCGATGATGTAGATCAATAATATACACTCATGAATTTGGCACAGGTGTGAAATTTTTTTTTTTTCATATAATTTATTTAAAAATAGACATATCTTAGAATTATAAGACCAAAAAAATACTCAAAATTTTGTTGGCCAGACTGATAGGTATACCCAGCAAATTTAAAAAAAGATTAAATTTCTGATTTATTCTGGAATATTAAGAATATATTTGGATGAATGTGGTTAATACCCTGTATTGCCGCCCTTATTCGCATTGACCTCGCTGATCCTTTGGGGCATATAGGAAATTAACTTTCTACACATTTCCGTAGGAATGTTGTACCATTCCTTCTGAATATTTTCCCATAATTGGGTCTTATTCGAGCAGCTAGCCTTGGAAATTCCCCTTTTCAGGTGTCCCCAAAGGTTCTCGATTGGATTCAAATCTGTAGACTGACTTGGCCATTCAATAACGTCAATTCTATTTTCATGAAACCAATACTTAACTACTCGGGAGCAATGTGTAGGATCGTTATCCTGTTGGAATTTCCATTTTAGAGGCATGTTGTCGGCATAATGCTACTCAACATGTTCTTATACAGAAATGTGTCCATGATGCCGTCAATTCGATGAATTGGACCAACACCTTGCCATGAAAAGCAGGCCCAAACAATTATACCGCCTTCTCCGTGCTTAACCGTCTTTTTCGTATACCTAGGATCCAATTCTTTGCCATTTGGTCTTCTGTTTGAGTCATTCCCAAACAAATTTATTTTTGTCTCATCACTCCAGAGTATGTTCCTCCATATACGCTCTCCCTCTAAGCCACACCAGGCCTTGTGAGTTTGAGCAAAATGTTTCGTCTTCGGAATATTTGATCCACGCAGTAGAGGAACCCTGCGAGTAACTCTCCCAGGTAGATCCGATCTTAATAGCCGTCGACGAATTGTTCGTGCTGATACCACATTGCCCATTTCGCTGGCAATCGATCTCGACGACTTAAAAGGGTCCCTTTCAGCCAAGGTGAGTATACGGGAATCATCTGCTACGGTGGTTTTCCGACGTACACTCGGCTTCTTTTTATCTTTTTTTGGTTTTAGGGCATTCGTGACGAAGTTCTCCGATCGTCCGATTAGTGAGACAATGCATTTATAAGTTTTACCATCTTCACGAAGTGTAAGAACAATAAATCTCTCTTCAGCACTGCAGTGAACTCCGCGTCCCATCTAATTTTATTAATATGATATGTTGCAAATAAATAAATAAATATTTTAATGCTTCAATCTAATTACATATATTCAATAAAAATATTACCTTTGCTTGCTCAAAAACAGCCAACACTTTTTAGCGAGTAAACTTATTGGAGGGAATTACCTATTTCCTTTTAAAATAGTGTTGCCATCACAAAAAAAATAGTTTTGCGCTTATAGATGTTGCCATACCATAATTAGTCTACCATATGTTAGAGTATTTGGCCATGGGTGTATTTATGGGGTCGGAAACGCCTCTTTCAATGCGTTAGAAACTTGAAATGAAAAATACTGAATTCGAGAATGTTTTTGGAATATATAAATATTATAATTTTTCTTTATATTAAATCGTTACATAAAAAAAGTTTATAGTTTTATGTTATGTATTTATTCACGCTTATAATTCAGAATTTTAAGGATGAAACTTTGCAAAAATAGTTCGTAGTGCTCTTTAGTTGGGCTGTTCCAATTTACTTAGCTTTTCCTCGATGTCCTTGATGCGACAACGAACCTCGGGAGCGGAATCGCGTTGAAACTTGGACAGATTTGTATCGAAGTTTTGCTTGAGCAGAGCTAAGGTGTTCTGATCTCGGCTAGGGCTGAGGCGTTTGATCAGCATAAGGACTATGTTGAGGGCTTCTTTTTTGAGACCAGTGTGGGGAACACCAGAGGCTAGTGTAACTGCGGCTAGAACATCGCTGCAGATCTTCTGAACAATAGCTTCACGTGTTTTCGGTGGTGGCGGTGTATCTGTCTTGGGTTTTTTCTCTAGATTGTTCCGCTCCAAGGGAAGATCCGGCAGCTTAGCCGACTCGTCGAAGATGTACAGACGCTCTATGTACTTGGTCAGTGCGGCCAGAAGGCTAACTTGGACGGGGCGTGTACTCTCGCTGAGAATACTGGTGCAATTTTCGGCGAAGAAGAGTTGATATCTATGCTGGGTAACGATGGCATGTTTGGGCCAGGACTTTCCCAGCGTCTCCCAGACAATCTCTTTAAGCTTGTTAAGAGTTTGAGCCCGTTTGTTACGTTCGTCTGCGGTTAACTCCTTTTTAGCTGTGCTGCTGCTGGGCTCATCATCATCGTCGGAATCAGCGGAGCGCAGCTCCTTCTTCTCAAGCAAATACCAGATCATATTGTACACCTCTTCGAAGCGATCCGCCTCGAGCACATCCAAAATATCACCTAGTGCCCCCAGAGCCATTGTGCGATACAGTGGCTCCTGTTTGCGCGCCTCACGCATGGCAGCCTCTATGATACTGCCACAGATCTCATGCTGGCGATCGAGATTCTTGCAGAGTGCAGCTAGAGCTTGTAACAAGCGCTCCTTGCCCTCGAACGTGCGTCCCTGCAGGCCACTTAGCAGCAGTTTAATGAGACGCACGCGATCCGCCTCCTCCAAGGAGCTGCTAAGGCGTGTGGCAATATTTTGGATAACATTGGCAGCCTGTGCCTTGCGGGACCAGCTGGCATCTGTGAGCGACGATTCCAACTTGGGTATGATGACATGCAGATTTAGACGAATGCCCGCGTCGCCTGGACTAATGTCATTCCACAAATCCTTCCACAATTCAATGTTGGCCTTGTTCTCCTCAGATTGCTCCTCGTGCATGCCAAAAAAGATGAGAGGCAGCATGCAGTCCATGTAATCCTTTAGAAGCTCATGATGACGTTTGTTTATTGACTGTATAGTCAATGGAATGGAACGATTGCTAGGTTGCTCCATATACAGATCATCCAGTTTGCCGAACAGGTTCTTAATCGATTGCTCCTAAAGAGTAAATTAAGTTTTGGTTAAGTGTTTGGTGGATTAGATGACTTTAACCCACCTTGGCCAGTCCCATAAGGTGTCCAATGGCGCTGGCATTGTATTTTCGCACTGTCATATTGCGATCCTTGAGGCCACCAAAGCAAGCACCCAGATATTTACCCACCAAGGGCGTCATTTCCTTGCCTAAGCGAATGCTGACCTGCAATCATAAAGATTTGGATGAGTACAAAACACTACTGCCAGGAGGATATGCTGTCTCACCAGACACACAAAGTGTGCACATCCAATTTTAGTTCCCAGATTAACGCTGGTTTTCATCAGCTCCAGCAATTCGGGAGTCATGCGTTCTAGTACTTGGTAGTCAATGAATCTTACACACTTATTGATAGTCTCCATGGTGTGATGCGACTTGGCAGCCTCGGCACGCAGGCTGTCCACGGCTTCCTGAGCTTCATTGTCGGCGCCCAAACGGGTGGACACATAGGATAACTTGGTGTTTTCCAGTTCACCGGTGGCGCGAAGCAAACATGGTATGAGCGTGGCAAGATGTGGAGCAATTAGTGCACCCGATGAATCAATCATATCTGAGATAGTCTTAATGCTGACCTTGCGAATATCGGCGACTTTATGTCCCACGCCCACCTCTAGCAAATAGGGCAGAATAGAAGCAGCTACAGCGCTGCCCGACTTGCCATGTTCCAGGGAGGAAGCCAGCACGCATAGCTTGCCCAGAAACGAGGCTGTGCCATGGGCAGTCATGCGTGTGCCCTCGTGGATATCATCCATGACACGGAACAGCTGATACCATAATTCACGGAGCTCTGGCTCCGGCAACTCATCCACATCCATGCTCTCCGGTGTCACACGACGCTGGCTAGCCGACGAGCTGGTCCCAGCAGCTGAGGTCGATGCCTTTGGGTGTTGCTCCTCCGTGCGCAGACGCAGGCCATTAGGACGTTTGAGCAAATCTCGGACAGCCAGGCAGCAGGCTATGCGCACACGCCACTCGGTACAGGTAAGATTGTCAAGGAGCTCTCGTAATATTTCCCAGTAGTATTGTTCGGTTATCTCTTTAGAGTCGCTGACAATGGTATCCCATATGGATATCATGGAGTTTTGTATTTTGGGCGTGGGATCGTATTTATAGCGATACAGACGAGGTATTATCTTGCCCAGATATGGCTGCATCTTCTGACGCGACTCAGCTGATAGAGTCTTCAGCCCAAAGGCAGCGCCCAATTTACTGGTCCAGGTGGCATTGTGGTTGGCTAACTGCATAAACTGGTAAATCATGTCCGGCTGATTAAGATCCGAGGCCAGCGAGCACAACTCCTTGTATGTGGTTATATTGCCACCCGTTGGAGTCTTGCCCAACATGCCCTCAGCAAATAGTTCCGTCTCACCAGAGACCTGATTCACCTGACGCTTGCCACCGATCAGCTGATCCAGCAGCGAGTTGGCCAACTCACCCTGGCTATTAGCATCGGACAGAGCATAGACCAGTCCAAGGCCACGAGAAGCAACATCCTGCACGAATTCTGCATATATAAAAGTAAAAGAAACCTTCGGAAACTGATTTTCAATTCAGTTACTTACCGCTATCGTCCGAGAGAAGCTCGGTGAAGGCAAACTGTAGCAGTTGCTTCTTGTTGAGTACAGCTGGACGATGGCTACAATGTTTGACGACGGCCAGAAGCCACACAGAGATGGCCTGACGCGACTGGGGATTAGGTTCAGTGACCAGGCGAATTAATGCATTCAGGAACTGTTCAAAATCTTGATCGGAGCAGTGAGCATTCTGGAATGTCTCCGTTGGTGGTCCCTTATTGACATCATAGCCGCACAAAGTAATAACAATCGCCTCCGAGATGGCTATATTTAAAGCCGCATCCTTTTGCACCTTGGCCAGTGTTAGGAACTTGTCCAGATTGCGCTTGGTGAAGTGTGCACCATCGCCAATCGCCAGATAGCCCAAGCACCTGGCAGCCTCCTCGCGTATCTTTTGGCGAGCCGAGGTGCTGCGGAGCAACTGAAAGACCACACCAAAAATTACCATTTTGGTGGATGCCTCAATGCTCTTGTACTCGGCCAATTCCTCATCATCGTCCTCGTCATTGTTGCTGCATGGAACCTGGATTTCCACTTGCACATTGGGTATCTCGGCCGTCTTGCCAATCATCGATGTGCACTTTACAGCCGCCGAGACAAGAAGCCAACGTGTGTCACAAAGTGTTTTGGCTAAAAGTAGTTTATGTTTAGACTTGTTCAAATTAAGTTTAATATTGTAATATACCTATAACTTTTACAGCATTGATAAACTGCACCCATTGGCCGTAATCCTTGGTAGATTTAAGTCCCTTTAGTTGCTCTATTTTTCGATTGAATGTGTGTCCCAGGACGAGCAACCACCCATGCTTGTGCTCTAGAGTTCGCTGGGCCAAACTGGCCAGGCAATCGTCCACTTCCTGATCAAACTTATCGTCCTGCAGACCATAAGCCCAAAGTATGCCATAGACCTGTGCGACATTGATGCGCATCACTTCAGAGACATCCTTCAAAGAATTGGCCAGTGGCTCAAGCAGATGCAGTTGCTTGGAAGCAAACAATTCGGGAGCAGCATTCAGCAGGTCATAGAGACCGAGCAGACCCGATTCAGCTGTGGGAGACACCAGATGTTAAATAAATAAAGGGTCTAAGATTGGATCAATCTGAAAAGCTTACTGCGCTTTGCCTCGACACCGCGTTGGACAAATTGAAGATACTGATGGAGAGCATTGGTCTCATCCTCATCGTAATTCATGATTATATATTTTCGAAGCTCATGCATGTGCTTCTCATCGCCCGGAGCGGCTACAACGCCAGCCGAGTACCATAAACAGAGACGCAAGTAATCGAGCATTTCCTCATAGACCTCCAGGCTATATGGTAACTTGGTGCGACCAACAACAACGCAAGAGCTGCTTTTCTTCAGCCTTTTGTTTGCCATATCATGCACATGTGCCATCATCACATGAAAACTTGGCAGAACGACACGTCGTTGTTCCAGTGACAAATGATTAAAGTCGCTAATGGATTCGCTACTGTGCTTGCCTGCCTGATCAATGGAGGAGACCATGGTGTAGTTGACATGATCCTTCTTGGATGTGCCATACAAATAGGTGGTGACATTCTCGCGTAGTGAATTCCTGAAGGGTAAAAATATTTGTATTCTCCATTTAAACAGAATTGACTTATAGGAACCTACCGTTCGCCAGCGATGAGAAGCAGCAGGTAACGGGCTGGAGCGTAGAACTCCGGATAGCAGCTGGTCAGGAAGACGCTGGTAACATTCTGCACAATTTGTATTTTGGACTCAGCATTGTCAAGCAGCATGGCCAGCAGCAGATGCTGTTGTCCATCCAGCTGCACCTCTGAGGGATCACCTTCACTGTCCACGTCCATGGCATCTGATTTAGTCTTAGTTTTCCAGGCAAATGCCGGTGCCATAGACACCAATGCCTCGCGAATAGAGCTATGAAGATTGGGCTCACAGGTGGCCAGATTATTGAAGTAGCCTAACACCAGTTTCAGGTCCTGGCTTACGTCTTGGGGGAAACTACGTGCATGCTGGGCCAGAGCTGAATAAGCTGCGTTCTGTACATCATTAGGTTCCACAGAGTCACGGCCAATAACCTTTGTGATACCGGTCAATATTACTTTAGAGACCTTGGAGACCACTTCGCGGGGTCCACTTAAATTGAATATAAACATTATATACACAGACATATCGAGATTCTACTAAATAACTCACTCTCTTAGCGTCAGTTCCACGAATTGAAGCGCCAACACCTTGCACTTTTGATTGGTATTGGTGCCAAAAAGTCCATCGAAGATTACCTGAAGACCCTTGCCCACATTAATGCCCTTGCCGCGACACTTGATGAGATACTGCAGCAGCTTCTGGCGCACTCGGGCACAGCAAGGACGTGTCTGTCTCTCCGTTAGTTGATTCTGATTTCCAATGAATAGAGTGTACAGCGAAGAGGTGACAGATGGATTATTAAAATCCAGCATGGTGCAGAGCTTGCTTAGTTCAGCGATGGCCGGTGTGGCGACACTAAAGCGTGTGTCGGAAGAGGCAACCACAAGAAGCACAAAGATTTCGTTGTCGGTAAAAACACTGGCGCAGAGAAAGCGAACGATTCCCTTTTTAATCTTTTCCAACTCCTCGGCACGCCAATTGTTGGCAATGACACGCTTAAAACTATACGGACTAAGTCCAGGTGGCACATCCTGCTCCTGTGTAATTCCATACGGCAACAACAACACATCCTGCAGCAACGATAGAAAACTAGCACAAATTGCCGGTTTATCCTTGAGCTTTAGCAATTCCGATCTCTGTGCCGGATCATCGGGAATCTTAACATCGCTCAATATGGGCAACAGCAGGGTAAAGAGCTTGTCCTGGTAGTTCTCTAGCGTGCTTTCGCAGCCTACTACCTTTGCAGCCAACGCTGTTTGCTGCTCCAACGGCAGTCGTGGAAATCCCATTGTTATAAAAATTATGGCAAAGTTCTTCAGGATCGTGGTGCTGTCTGCAGCCGCATACTGATCTAAAAGCGCCTCCACTGGTATTTGTACCTGTCCACGCGATGTTATGCGCCGCTTTATGTGTGTGAGCACTTCCACAACCTAACAACATAATTCATCAACTTTGCATTCTATTTCTGCTACGTCATGCATGCTTTTCTGCATTTTTGTACTTGCCTTTGTGCGTACCACATTGTGGGGCGAATTTATTTTGAGAATCACGGGTGTCAAGAATTTACCCACAGTGTTTTCCAACTTTTCATCACTGTCTGCATTTCCCAAACGCAGTAAAACGCGCTCGAGAAGCTCTGTCAAAGAATGCAAAAAATTATAGGCAATCTTTAGAATTGGCTAGCAAAGTATGTAAGCAATCAATAGACTTGCTGTTTGCGCCAAATGAAGCATGCGTTGGCTACTTCATACTTTTCAATGTTTTATGAATATTAATAACTTAAATTCAATGTATTTTTACCAATTTCTGCACCAGATCCCGCTGTTTCCATTTTGCTTATTTTTCGTTTTTGTTTAGCGTCTGATAGTGTTACCAGTGAATTGCAACAGCTGAGTCACCAGGCGTTGCCAGACTATTTAATAGCAAGTCATTCAATCTCATGCCGCCCTTAAACAGTAGGCGCTCAATTTGAACTCATTACTTTCCAAAAACAGGCTATAACAATAGCAATAGATTCAACAGTATCCTTTTTAGACCCCGTACTATGAAAAAGAGTAGAGGGGTCTATTAAGTTTGTGCAAAGCGAAATGTGCGTAACAGATAGAAGGAAGCTTTTACCGCCTCTATAAAGTATATAAATTATTGATCAGCATCAACAGCTGTCTGTCCGTCCGTATGAACCCTTGGATCTTTTAAGTTACAAGAGCTATAGCCACCAAATTTGGAATGATTTTTTTTTTATTTATTTCTTTTATTTCGAATACACTACCACTTCCAAACTATCAGAGCTATCGTGACCACAGTACAATGTACGGTACGATAACTATTCACACCAAGCTTGATCCGCATCGGACAACTACAGCGTATAGCTCCCATAGGGCAAATCGGTCGAAAATTGAGGAAAATGCGCACTACGTGGTCTTTAACAGTCGTCTCGCTCGATTGTAGCCTTGTTTATATATAAATAAAAAATCGAATACAAAATATGTTGCTTTAATCGAATTTATTTAAATTGAAACAGTAGAAGATAGTGTACATTTATTCAATCTGGTCACAGGTGTCTTCATCAGAAACTTTCTGAAACAGAAAACAAAATAAACATTAGTAAATTGGAAATACATAATAGTTATGAGTTAAATTGTTGAAAATTTTCAGTTTTTTTACATTTTGTAAAAAAGAGTCAAGGTTTTTCAGCAATTTGTTTTATGAAGACCGTCATGATTTTATCATCAGAATCAAAAATATAAGTTTATATATGATATTAGCATAAATTTAACACACACCTTTTTCTGTGAAAATTCCACGGCTTTAAACTCTGAAATAGCTGAAATAAACTAAAAAATTATACGAAATGATTTAATTTACTTTTTTTTTTGATTTATTCAAAAAGAATAATGCTACAAATATTGTTTTCTTCCGCTGTGGTGGTTGTCCTCACTTAAAACTTTCTGAAGCTCTTCTTGGCGCCCTGACCCTTGCTGACTTTCAATACATTGAAACGCACGGTCTTTGAGAGGGGACGGCACTCGCCAATAGTGACGATATCGCCGTGCTCAACATCTCTGCAAGAGAAAGAATAAAAATTATATGATTAATTAAATGTTTTGAATTCAAAGTGACCAGATGATAAATATTGTTTTATGTTCAGTTTTTTTACATTTTGTAAAAAAGAGTCAAGGTTCCTCAGCAATTTGTTTTATGAAGACCGTCATGATTTTATCATCAAAGTAAACACTTAATTGATCACGAGTGAATTTAATGCACATACCTGAAGGCGGGCGAGCAATGGACGCTCATGTTGCGGTGACGTTTCTCGAAACGACTGTATTTGCGAACAAAGTGCAGATAATCACGACGAATGACAATGGTACGCTGCATCTTAGTTTTGCGGACAACGCCGGTCAGGATGCGACCACGGATTCTGACATCTCCGGTCCATGGGCACTTCTTGTCAATGTAAGTGCCATCGATGGCCTGTAGATAAGAGGAAAATCGTATTAGTTAAAGAAATGTGAGTTTGTTGTAAATGGAGAAGGCTGTGGCAAGTGTCCAATAAGCATGCATACCTCACGTGGGGTTTTGAAACCCAGACCAACATCACGGTAACGGCGGAGCACCTTCTTTTTGGTGATGCCGGGTTTCACCTTACGGTTTAGGTTAACACCGAACTGCTTTTGGAAGGCGCGTTCGTTCTGATTAGTGTTGCATTCGACAAATTACATGGACCGGATACACAACGTGCAAGGGGAGGCAGGCAGGGCGTTTGTTTGTTTGTTGTTGTGGTGGTGTTGAAAGAAAAGGAACCAAAAAAGGGGACGCAACATTAGTTACATTTGCACTGGAACTCTTACCTCGGCTGGCGTCTTAAAGCCTAACCCAATCTGACGGTGCATACGCAATCTCTTCTTGCCATTCACGCTTTTGCGACGCGTTGTTGGCACAGAATGTTGTTTGCGAAATGAACGTTCCGTTTGCTAAAATAAATTTCGAGTGTGTACATTGTGAGACACCAGCGTACACAGCATGCGTACAAGTGTGGTTATGTTGAATACATGTTGTCTGGGTGTAAGTTTTGATTCACTTAAAACAAGACTTGCTGAGCATTCACTGCTTGGCAAATTGTGTTGTTGAACCCATAATGCACTCAATATCGCGTTTCACATTATTTTTGTTTAATAGTAGTGCATTAAATGCTGTATTTTATTTAATTTCGACCACATTTTCGCTGCCTTACCTGATCAGCCATGTTGGAGCAAGAGGAAAGAAAGAGCACGCGTTAAACTAGAGATGGGCGATATATAATTACTTGTTACTTGCCAAGTATTTTATGGTACAAGCTACTTGTTACTAGAAACTGTGACTAGTGAAATTTAACAAACTCACATGGAATATTTGAAATAAAGTATAAACTATAAAAATAGTTTGTAAATTTGCATTATTTAATTATTTTAGGATTCATCGGAGTAGTTGATAGTTATCGATTGCTGGTGGGCAAATAGAAAGTCGCACAAGTTATCGATATGAAAATTCAGGGCTGCAAATTTGGCGCGCCGTTTTTAAATTGTCGTTCCGATAACTTTATTTATCGATATACATTTTGGGAATGCTGCGTTCCCGCTTGTTACTGATTTTATTTTCAAATTTAAATATTTGTCCGGTAGAGAATATTTTGTCTTAAATGATAATGCTTGCCCTTGTGTTTCAATTGCACAGCAGCAATTGACCTTCTGTTTTTGCTGACATTGATTTTGATTTTCGTTGGATGCTGAGATTTTAAACGACAACTACGCCATTTCCAGCAGAGTACCCACTTAAGTGTCTTGCGAAAAATGTCTTTTGTTGGTTCGTTTCTGAGCGCTTTGTTTGACAAGCAAATATTCACCAAAAAGTTGAAAGCACATACGAATATAGTTTAAAGACTATGCAAATTATATATTGCATCGACGATAATTCCCGACTGAAGGCAACAAAAGAATGAGAGCACAGAGATGCGAAATATGTCGGATAAAGATATAATAGCAACATAAACAACATCAGGTAGAAGGCATTTGAATTGCCTTGAAATGAAGATGCGTCTGCAACAAAAAAAGGAAAAAAGAACGACTGACAGGAGTCCAAGGCAAAAGCAGCTGCGTTGGCGCTGCTCTTGCTATAAATCCGTTTACGGCAAAGCGACACTGATGAGCACTACGAATAGGGGCCGCAGCTTAGTACCAGAGAGCCGGGCTCTGGCTCAGTTCCAGGGTTTGACTGCAATGGGTGAGTATGAGATGTGTGTGTGTGTGTTTGTGTCTTAGCAGCTTTAAGTATAGCTGTTGTTGTGCTGCTGACGAGGTGACCTTAACCTGAGAATTTCAGGTGTGAGACCTTCGTAGATGCAGCTGCTACCTGCTGCCTGTTGGCCAATGGGTGTGGCATACGTGCGCTGTAGTGCCAAGGTTTTCCATCGGCCTTACTCGTTGGCAAGGTAAAAATGCTGCGCAACTGCAATGAAATCCTTTTGTCGTGCTTTCGCTGAAGGTTTCCCCGCCTTCATTATTCGCATAGTTTACTGTATTTACTGCACACACATACAGTCAAACATAAGCACCATGCTTACAGTATGCCATGTAATTGTTTTGACAGTGAAAAAATACACAAATTTTCTCTTGCTTTGGAAAAATAATCTTAAGACCATTTTACCAGCACCCTAAGTTAAGGTATTTAACAAGAAGAATGGATTTTTAAACAATATAAAATTTCAGAATTGTTTTCAATTTGATTCAAAGTACGACCGGTGATGGTCTATTTTAATGAAAATGCGAAAAGAGCTTAAAACTTTTGTAGTTACAATATTTTTATGTTAATTGTTGTTGTTCTCGTTCTGCAGTTGAACTTTGTTGTTAAATGAAAAAAGTTTGATGGGTGAAAGTTTGTTAAATATGCCAAATGCAAATTGTACAATATGCGACCATCATTTCGAAATCCAATGATTAAATATTTACTGTAACCACTTTAAAGTCAGTTTTTCAGTTTTTCAGTCCTCAGCTTTCGTTCCTCACCTACCCCCTGGTCAACGGGCACTTCAAAGTAAATTAAGAAAATAATTTCCATGGCGCATGAGACAAAGCCAATGACAAAGACGAGAAAGGAACAGAGACAGACAGAGAACGAGATAGAAAAAAGATAACGGCATTAAGTGTTCAGCTTAACGGTACATTAGGTAAACAGTGTTGTCAACTTGGGTGCTGCAAAAACAAAAGTGTGTACACATAAAACTTTCAAGTTGCTGTATGGGCGCCAAGCCATTGACCCTGTCAAGGAGCTGGGTTTAAGGGGTTTATAGTCGGCTTCCCTGCTCTCGCCCCTGCCTCATCATGCTCCATTCTCTTGTTTTGTGTAAGTGTGCGTGCATTTGAAAAGTGACCGAGATAATTTTTGGCATGCTTTGTTTGGTTTTACTTTTGCTGTGGCTACACACCAAAAACCCATATTCTCCCCATCCGACCCACAGGGCCATACAATTTTGATGAGCAGCAGCTGGCTGTGAGCTTAGCTACGGTTTTTTTTGGCCAGTATCTGGGGTCTACTCATCTCGCTTGCTTGTTTAACAAATAAATTTATGCGCTCTGGGGCGGGTGGGCTCATTTTGGGCTCGTCCCCATCTCGTGGTACCTTCATCAGCGTCGCAACATCCCAATATCCAGGCAGCAAAATACAAACGCAACGAAATTATTATGATGCCAATCTGGGGGGACCAGTCTCCTGGTTTGGGTTTCGTTTCGTTTCATTTTGGTTTTTTGGGACATTGTTGCTCCTGCCATAGTTATGTCTGGTAAACCACCTGACTCCCCCTACCTTCCTACAGTTTATTGGCCGCCTTTCGCAAAGGGTTGATGCTGTAATTATGCTAATTCTACAGCATTCTACAGATACAAATACTGCAAATACAAACGCAGATACCATGCGCAGGGCAACTCTAGAAAATTCTTCCACTTCAGCCCAATTGTTATTAACGGCGTAGACTCCGACACAGTATTGGTTTATTTAAAAGCAACTTTAGTGGCTTAGGCTGAGCTGATTACATTAGTGTTATAAGTGGATTGGTCTTTAATTTCACTTTATCAAAGTGCAGATGAAAAGTCGCTGGTTACAGAAAGTTTCGTAAAAGCTTTGTTTAGCTTAATTAAAGACAATTACCAACTGAGTTTAGTTACCTGACTTCGTAATCAGCCCAGTCCAACTATTATCGACAAATGTAGCTGAAATTCTCTTTCCAATTAGCAGCAAAGCAAAGTATAGGTAAACACCCACATGCTCAGCTATTTGAAGGGGTGTTGCTGAGCACAGTTAAGAACAGTTACTAACTATGTGTTGTTGTATTTAGCCCGTCGTGTTAGAGAGTGAAACTTAAGGTTTCTGTAAACGAGGGCTCCGACAGACCATCCAAAGGCTTGCTGGTTAGTGGAGTCTGTACTCCTTCTTTGGAGTCTCAAAGATCTTCTGCTCCGTGGGTTCCACGACCGACACATTCTTGGGCAGTGGCTTCTTGCGAGCATGGGACAACATGATCTTGACCTTGATACCCAGCACAACTTGGCGCAACAGAACGCGAAGTGTGGCAGTCTCCATCGAAGAACTTCATCGACTAGTCACGCTAACCACGAAACATGCCGGATCCAAAGACTTCACAGCGTTTGGCGCCAGACTCGATGTGAAGCGCAGCACACCATAGCAGGCATGCGGACGGTTAGACCTCTGATAAGCTTGTAACGCAGTGACTCAGCCTGGGCAATGACACAGACCGCGATTGGCAAACCTCTCGGCGTACAGCTCGATGCGGCCGGTCTCGAAGTTCTACATGGTTTTGAGCAGACGAATGCGATGACGCTTCTCTCCCACAGTGGCCACGATGATGATCTCAGTGAGGGATGGAGTCACACGCACCTCAAAACCAAAGTAATCATCCTTGGCGAACTCGCGAGTCAGGAACTCGTTCGATTCCGCCTAGAAGATACCATTGGAGGCGATCTTACGTTTCTTCGAAACTGTGAGGCTTATGGTCAGTTCATATGAATCTTTACAAACGTGGTCAAAAGGAAAGAACGTGGTCAAATCAAATTGAAAAATTGAGCTACAATTTAATTTACAAATTTTTTAATATTTAATTTACTCATAATTTCATTCGGACGAAGATAAAAACCATTTAAAAACCTTTGGCTTGGAAAACAAACAAGTTTAGTATAAGTCCGACATGTTGAGCTTTATATAAAGTAATCACCCAATAAAACGGCAAGTATATGAAAATACAATGAACGTATTGAACTCATTACAGTTCACTTCGCACAGTCTTTACTGTAAGTGAAAACTTGTGCTCCCTCACTGACCGTAACAGCCACTAAAAGAGTTCCCTCCCAAATCCAGGATTACGCTCTTTATATAATACATGTATTACAAATGTATTTGTAACCTGTTCTTTTGCTTTCTTTGGGGTACGCTTTGCTGCTTTTACAGTCTCACAAAAAGCCGTAAACCTGCCGTACATGGAGGTCTTACATTTTGGCCACGGTGTCTGAACTTGAGCTTCCGTTTTCCGCGACTTTGTTTGCGCACGAAATCCGTTTCCGCCCTAGACTCACTGAACGGTTGGTCAGCTTGGATACCCTGTCTGTATCGCTGTCTCTCTCTCTATCTCTCTCTGACTCTTCCCTTCCCTCCTTTCACTTGACCGCAGTGGCAAGCAAATGGCATCTTCAGTGACGCGTTGCGCCTACGAACATTTATTGCCGTTTCCAGCGCTCGCTCGCGTACCCAAAAGGAATTCGCATTAATTTCTTAAATTGAGGCCTCGCCCCCGCAAATTGTTCTTCTCTCTTGGCACTGTCTTCTCGGTTCGGAAAATCGATGCGAATTACTTGCCAACGATTTGTGCTTGCGTCGTCGATCTGAACATAATCAAATTGAATGCCTATCGTGTTCATTTCTATTCTCTAGTGTTTGATGTCTTCTAATTACGGATTACACATTTGGTTTTGTTCGTCTCATTTGCTTTGTTTGCCGCAACTTGAACGCAAGTGGTGCATTAATTATCACAAATTATTCATTTGTCCAGGACATTTCGATTAGGAATTTGAGGAGCGTGTCAGTTGGTCGAGTAGCCAATTGTTGCACAATGGAGGCAATTAACAAATAGCTAAAAAACTGTAGCCAGAAAATAATAGCTACTAACCTAAGTTCTAGAAATTCGCTCAACACTGTCAGAATTGGTTTGATTTAAAGAAGATGCTGGGAAGTCTTCAAATATATACCAATATTGTTTATGACTAAGAGTGAAACATTTTACACAGTAACAAAAAACATAGCATACTTTTATGCTGCGTGTTTATTCGTTGTTTTCCTGATCTTTGTATGCAGTCTGCAACTGCATCGCTGTTATTTGGGGCAACTAGAGCATGGCTTCTGTGGAACAATGCTGATGTTTATGGCTTTCGCCTGTTGGCCATGCGATGAATGCATCGATTCGTGGCGCCCAAAATAAAGGAAGAAAATCTATTGTACTGCATGCTTCGAATAAGATTTACGAGTTGCATTTATGAGCAAAGTTTGCTTGGGGTTTGAGCGGCTGAATAATGCATGTTGTGTAATTGCCATCATATATCAATTGTTAGCAGCCAATTTGGCGTTCGATATAAAAACGCGTGCGTTGCCCATTAACACATAATCATGAGCAGGAACAGCTGCAGTCGCAGTCGCAACCACATGGACATGGTCCTGACTTTGCAATTGGAGCAAAGTGGTGTACATAAAGAGCGGGGCAGTAAAAACTGACGATTGCCTGGACGCAGTGGCCCGCATATTTGTATTGGCTTTGCTTTCCCACCAATGTCCTTCGACTTCTTACACTTATTGTTGTTGTTGGTATGTTCATTAAATTACATACAAGGAGGCAGTCATGTGTATGTGTGTGTCCTTGGCTTCAAGGATTTGCTGCGGCTTTGGTTCCAGAGTTTTAGCCATGGCTATAGACCACACTTGCTGCCGTGTAATCGCAAATAATCATCCACTTAACGTCATGAAACTTTATGCCAAATGCCCATCCGGCTCTGCTTCATAAGTTACACCGGAAAAAATTAGAGACTCCACGAGAATATTATTAGAAATGGTTTCATCAAAGGTGTAAGAAATTAAATAATATATTTATTAATTAAATTAAAAAACCTAATCTAATATCATAGTTACATTTCCTAATAAGCAAAGCTCTCAACTATAATAGTGAATTTGTTTCAGTGTAGATTCTTGGGAGTTGTGTTTTTTCTTCCCGGTCTAGTGAATGTCTTTGCGTTAAGAGACTCGAGAGTCAGCATAAAGTGCCAGAGTGGACATAGTCATCATAATGTTTATTATTGTTGGCAATTGAGCAGATGCCAAATACTGTCAGTTGTTTGTCTCTGCGAAGCTGTTTTCGCATAAAAGATACAAATGTATCTCAATGAGGACATGTGAATTGTGTGTTTGAACTGCAGCTTATTGCTCCGATAGTGAAATTAAGTCAAATATGTAAGCTCTGGGTATTTAATCAGTGATTTTATTAAATACTGAACTGGAGGTTGAATTGTAGTACTGCTTTTTTGCCCCCGTACTCCAAAAAAGAGTAGAGAGGTCTATTAGTAAGCGTTTTCGACCCCATCAACAGGCGAGTCGATATAGCGATGTCCGTCTGTCTGTCCGCTGTCCGGATGAACACCTGAATCTTCTAAGCTATAAGATCTAGAGACCCCAAATTTGAAATGAAAGTCCGTCTGTATGTTAGGCAGATCAAGTTTATTTCAAATTTCAGCCACGCCCCATACCGCCCCCGCAAATTGTAAAAAGCGACATAACTTGGAAACGACTACAGCTATCAGGACCAAATGTGCACAGTATGTGAGTGGTGCTATGATAACTATCCTCACCAAATTTCAAATGGATTGGACGACTATAGCTATAGGACAAATCGGTTAAACATTGCTCATATGTATGGAAAACCTCGCATTCGAAAAAGTACGTAGTCTTTTGCGGTCGTCTCGCTCTGCTGTAGCCTTTCTTACTTGTTTAACAAATAATAATACATGTTTTAGGTTATTTGTTACGTTCAGAAAAGTTCACAAGATATGAATATCTATTTAATCATTGGCTTCATCGATAATTTATACAAACTGAATTATATTTTAACTTTTGAACATGTTAACGTGTTTGCCGGATGTCCCGCTCAATAGCCCACATCTCACGCAGCCAAACGGTTGGGGGATTTAATTAAAATAGATTCGCAGTGAAACTGTGGTTTCATTATCGCCCCATTGCCTGTCCACATTATCTGTGTCCAGCACTCTAATGAAAACCATTATTGTGGCATTCCAAATTCCAGTCGATTGCACAATTTTAGTTTGAAGTGTACGCCCCAATTTCAATCTGAGACCGTATACGAATCCCGGGGGGATACTACACAAGGCTCATTATGGTCAAAAATCAGAGTCACTTGAATGCAATAGTCTGGAATAATTTGCAGTATAAGGCGATAAACTCAATGGAGTGTAATGCAATAATTAACGCAAATATAGAATGCTAGGAGAGTCGTGTCAGAGTTCAAGGATGTAGCACCAAAATAGTCGGAGGCGACCCTAGCCTCCAATTTAATACAGCAACAACTGCTACAAAGTCATCAATTTTATGCCCTTTGCTGGCAGGGAATGGGGAAAGAAAGAAGCTTGGACGGTTGGATGCTCCTCAGAGCCAGCGAAGCATGCAATTTGCTGTTTATTTATGAGGCCCAAGACGGTTACAAGGAGGACGGCTATTCCTACAGTGGAGGAAGACTCCACAATTCCCAAACCGAGAACGGAAGCATAAAGAAAACTCGCAAAATAAAACTTTTCCGCTATTTGATTTGTTGGTCAATGGGTTGGCATTGAGTTTGGACTTGGGATAAGATTCGGGTTTGGGTTTGGCTTTGGGTTTCGGGTTGTGTTTGGTTCGGGGTCTAACTCAATCTATTGTCCCAAACTGTTTAAAGTTTTCAACGGTCTTCAGTTGGCTGTGTATAGTTGCAGCTTGTAAAACTTGGTAATGCAATGCTAACTATGACTGCTTCCCCTCATGCAAGCCTGCTGCGCTCCAGCCCTTCCTCTTTTTCATTCCGCCCACATCCTGGCGCGCTTTTGTTTGTCCTCTGCGAAAATTTACAATTTCTGGCCCGAGCGGCGGCGGATGCTCATTGTTGGTACTGCAGGATGCGCTAGAAATGGCTGCACTTCCTTTCCGCTGCTTTATGGAATGGACAACAGTTTTGTAGACCCTGTACTTGCCAAATACAAGGGGTTATAAAATTGGTCGACTTAAAGATAGTGTAACTGTCAGGCTTCTCGAAGTATAGCTGTTCTTGAGCCATATCTTCTGCTTGGTAAATCCGTTTCACACTAGACTTTGAAGTCTTTCAATTTCTGATTAACATTAGTTTAAATTAAAAAACAAAATTTATTTCTTCATTGTAAAGACAATTTATTTCGAATATTCCTTGACCGCCTTACAGGGTCTGTCAAAGTCGACGCAAACGACTGCTTCCTATTCTTTTAGTTTTTTTTCCTTTTCTTTTTATTTGTTTTCCAACACTGCTATTTAAGTGCCGCTCAGCGTTTGTTGATTTTATAAATTCCTAGTTCGGTCTTTCCAAATTTTAAATTCAGTTCAAAGTGAATTAAAATATATGAATAATTTGAAAACAAAAGAATAATTTTCTTTTTGTATAAATAACTGCCCTGCTATTTCAGTGTTGCTCGCAGAATGATAATTTATTTGTTTGAATATAAAATTGTATACAACTGTAGTTAGTCATTTAGTAACAGAAATTACCTAATTAACTCTGAAATATTTATGGCCGCACTCATTTAAAGAACTATTGCATTACAGTTTTTGGTGACCCTAATCTGGTTATTAATTAAAAATGTTCTCAATTTTATTTAAAGAGTTTTGTAAAAATTTTGTTAAGATTTACTATTTGAGCGGAGTAATAAAATTAAATAAATTACGATCTATTTCGAATGCGATAGGAATAGGATAGGGAATAGGAAATATTTTTCTATAGAGCTAACCTGTATCAATCCAAAGCTTTAATGGAGTCAAAGTGAACGTAGCTAATAGAAATGGAAAATTGGTGAATTTGCTAGATTTGATTTATTTTATGTTTTATTTGTTGTCTGGAGTTAATTTGCAAAACAAAAAGCAAGATCATTGAGGCAGTTTCTAGGCCAGATTAAAAGAAAACAGAGAGCAAACGAAAATAAAGGAAAACTGAGAGGAGGGGAAGGAAAAGGAAGGCAGCGTTTATGGCTGTCAGTTTTCATCCCTCTGCAGGGTGAGATGTTGGCTTTTTTCATATTGTTTTGGCCAGGCTAAATTGATGGCACACAAAATTGGGGCAGCTGTCGAGCGGCATTTTGATTTTGGCCATGTGGTTGCTGTTGCCTTTTTTGGCTGGCAGCAAACAGAATGAAAGGAAGCTTTTAGCAGATACTTTACGCAAATCCCAAGAGAAAACATTGGCACACTTTAAGATGCTGGCATCGCAGTCGCTGTCGCTGCCGCAGTCGATGCCGCAGTCGATGCCGCAGTCCCTATTGACGTCGACGCTGGTTGGCATCATTAAAAGTTAAAAAGGATTTTTAACGGATTTGCGAGGTTTTCGGCATGTTTCACCCTAACTCTGCTAAACCTTAACAGAAGCCATCAATTTGCATACACACAGTGGAGCGTTCTCGCAAAAAAATTTATTTTTAAAGCAAATCAACAACAATTTCTATACATTTGAGACGTTTCCCCTTACCGCAAACTATGCAGCGAAATGAAAACAAAGAACTGAGCTCAACTCAAGTTAGCGACTGTCAAGCAGTCGCATAGTTGTCGTCTCCACTGACACTCGACGTCCCGCAAAGGACCTTGAGCTCTGCTCCGGCTTTGTTTTGCTTAAACTTGAGGCATGGATTAAGCCAAATGCAGAAGGTACTAGCCATACCAAGTGCAAAGTCAAAGCTTGCAAGTTAGAGCTGGGAAGACTTCGATAATGCCAATTTTCTAAATACATTTTGCGATATTTTATGGTTATTTGCTTTAGATTTATTTCTACTTTTATTGCAAAATGGTTAAAACACTGTAACTTGTAAAATTAATCATAGCTAATTATATATATTTTTAAGTTACAATCAGTCTAAGTAAGTCTAATGTTCTGCCAGCTCTAGATTAAGTTCCTGCTCTTTCTCTTAAATCTTATCCATCTGTTTTTTTCTTCCCCATCTCCGGGCTCCTTTGTTATTCCTGGATCTTTGGCCTTTGGGGACTGCACGTCCTTCTAGCCTAATATTTCGTATTCTTGAGTATTTTATACCTGTTACTCGTGGAGTAAAAGTGTATACTGTAATTGTTGGAATGTATGTAACAGGGAGATCAGCATCAATATCCAAGACGATAAAGCCATGAAGATATAGCCATAGTATGAAGAAAATAATCTCAGAGACTATAAAATTAGATAGACCCCAGAGGTCGCAAATGATAGATAAAATGCTCAAGCAGTACAAGTCCATGGCGTTTAGGATTTGTTCTACAAAGTTATCCAAAAATTACTCCCAAATAAGAAAAATGTTTATATTTACCAATCTATCTTAATGAAACTGTCACAGAATACATTCATCAATAATATAAACATACTGACCGAGTTTCATTCGGATTGGACGACTATATCGTATAGATGTCATGGGAACAATCAGGCAAAAACGTGACCTAATTATCAATTTTTATAAAAAATGTTATTTGTTTACCAAGCTAAGTATCTTTTTTATATACTGCATAGTGTCCGTCACCACAACCAGTACTCTAATATTATTATCACATCCCATTGTTAATAACATAAGGAAATTGAGTAACGGGTATCCTTAAGTCGCGATACGACAACAGCATACTTTCTTGTTATGAACTGTTTTCGTTCATTTACTTACACCTGGTGCTTGTCTTACTTTTACCCACACTCACTCTATTTATTGCTCCGTCTTCCCATTTTCTATTCCATTTTCCCTACCTCCCTACCTCCCTAGCTCCGCACTTTCTCACCTGTAGCGACATTGAGTAATGACGCTTGGAAGTCCATTCGAGTTTAAACCTCTGCGGAGGTTCCATGCGTGTTATCTTGGAAGAGGCACAGGAATATTTGTGGTTTTCTTGCACTTCAGCGACTGAAATTGAATATCACTGATGTGAAAATAACAAATTAATTGAGTTAAATGTAAATAAATAACTTTAAATCAGTTGAATTAAAAAGTCGTGGAGGTTTAAGGCTATAGATTCTCAAGAAGCTAAGTTAGCCTAGGCTATTGCCTAAACTGGAACTCATTTAGTAGCGAATGCCGTTGCTTGTAGGCTAAACTAAAGCAACGTTAATTTAAAACACGAGATCGTTTGGCTAAAATGAAATGTGTGACTCCACAAGGGTATTAAATCATATCTCCTCCTTTTTATTGCCTTTTTCCACTTCAGGACGCAGCACTCAATTCATCTCTGTTTAATTTCAATTTTTATTTCGAATGCTTTTCGTTTGGTTTATTACTTTTCGGTTCCGGGTACTGCCCAGCATGTTCATACTCATCTGTAACCGTATTCTATTATATTTATCTCTGAATTTTCAGTGCTATTATATTGAAAGCATTCGGGGTGGCAATTAAATTGTTGCTTTGAGGAAATAATGTTGTGAAACAGAACACTTAAAATTGTATAGCACCTTTTCATATTCCTGGCTTGTTAAAGTTTAATTGTGTTCGCCAGGCGCCTTCTCAATCACCAATTTGTTCATATTTGATTACATACCAAAGACGAGTGTTCTCGCACTCACAAGCATGCATATATTTATTGGCTATCTTGTCGGGAAATACAATATAATGTTTCGTTTTCTGTGCCATACTTAGAAGTGATGCCACTTACTGATAGTGTTGCCACTGTTGTCTGTTTTCCTACAAGTGTGGCAATCGAAACTGCGCTAATTAAAGTAGTTTGAAAATAATTCATATTAAATAACGATTACATCGATTCCAATAAATTAAAAATAATAATTATTGCAGTTATAAATCAAATTAAACAGTATCTAGTCATAATTTTCTGAATTTTCATGACTAACTTAAACTCTGAAAATTTTGCTCTAAAAATATTCAGAATTTGGCCAAAAGAGCTAATGTTATCAATTTATTATTTTCAATTTATAAATACAACTTTATTAAGCTTGTTGATTTTTGGCCACATTTGCAATAAATAATGGCAACACTGAGTGCCATATGTTTATCTGGTCCAAGGACACACACAATTTCCAGCACGTGCCAAAAATTGTCTATTGGGATGGGTTTGAATAAAATAACAGCTACACAGAGACGCATAAACATACGAGGAGACAGGGAAAGCCTGAACTCGAGACACATCAATTGAAAGGGAGTCGAGACTTACCTCATTAATTATGGCAGAAGCCATTCTCGCCTGGCCATGAATACAACACTCTATTATATATGTAGAAAGATTGGATTGTATTGTATTAATAATCAACTGTACCAATGATGCTCATCAACATTAAACATGTTTTATGCACGACTCAGGAGTGTGGGCTGAAGAATTTGACCTCTTACCATACACTACATTACTATATAAATTATTGCATTGTGTGTTAGTATTTTAAATTCTGTATTTCATTAAATTTGTTAAGTGTTTAACCATTTTTTATGGCGATATTCTGGATTTACTGAGTTCTTAATAATTTTTAATTTATTTTAAAATGACAAATTTAAAAGTGAAAACATAAAAATAAAATATTTTATTTATTTACATTACCTTTAATTTAAACAAAACAAGTAAAGGCTACAGTCGAGCGAGCCGACTGTAAAATACTACGTAATCATTCTTGTGCGAATTTTTTCATACAAAGAAGCAATTATCGACTCAGTAGTTTAATTAGTTTTCCAGTTATAGTCCATATTATAAAAATGGGTTTTCATAATTAATTGTGGCGTGTCAAAAAATTAAATTAATCTTGACCTACCTGACATACAGACGGACTTTAATATCGGTCTTAATGCGGACGGACGGACAGACAGAAAGACTCGGCTGTTGATGCTGATCACGGATCTATATTCTTTATGGGGTCGGCCATGTTATCTTCTAACAAACCTAACAAACCCCTGTACTTTTTTGAGTGCGGGGCTTAAACCAGAAAAGAAAGAAACGAAATAAATGTTTATTACTTGTACCTTGTATTTGCAAAAAATAATTTAATTTTATAAATCAATTGTATTAAATTAAATAGCTTAATGTTGTCTTCAAATACAAAGAACCAATAAAATCTAGATATTATTTTAGGGGTATTGTCATTGCTATGGTGCTTATCGACGTTAGCTGTCAATATTGGATTGTAATAAGGTTTCCTACTTGATTTATTGTATGTGTCTGAATGACATTTACATGTCTCGTCGGTGTCAACTACAAATGTTGGCCCAACAGGCAATCTTCAATCATTTGTCCCCAATATTTGCAACCGATGACATTAATCAAAATCTATCAATTGGCAGCTAAAAAGGCAGCGTCTTGGAAGGACTGAGAAAGTGCCAGACTGACGCTGAACCTGAACCTGAACCTACAATGTCATCGAACACGATATACATGAATGTGTGGCAAGTACAGACGGTGCCTTTGATGGCCACTACGGTACTATGTGGGGTACTACCTGGTACAGACAGCAGATGACATCACTCAAATACTAAAAACGGCATACAGACATCGGGTCTTTAATGAAAGACTTTCAGTTTAAGAAATTTGCTAATCCGAGGAACATGACAGAAATAAAACTAAAGTTTATTTTTGTATTTTTTTCATTCCGTTTTTCATTCCGTTTTATTTGCAACTTTGATCACAAATTTAATATGCTCTCTGCTGGATGCAAAGTAATTTGCACGCAGACTGCTGACAGTATGTCACCTCAGTGTACCCTACAAAAGAGGCAATTAACTTTGGCACAGAACACGTTACATTGAAAGCAGAGCTTGGGGTTTTCTTTATTAAAGTCGATGTCAGTTTATTTATTTAACGATAATAATAAAAAGTGTAAATAAATGTTTAAAATATATAAGGAACGAGTTTAAATAAAATAATTAAACATGGAATTGAATGTCTGGGAATGTGTTAACATATACTAATAGTATAAATCATTCAACTATCTAGACTTATATCACTATCAACTTATACATACGTATTACGTATGTACCTATATTATCCAGAGCAATAAGTAGTACGAGTGGTTCGGTTAAACGTTTAATCAAAAGTGAGAATCATCAAGTAAAGTATCGAGTACATAATTTAACATAGTTCTAGCGATGCCAGATTATGTGTTTGTTTATTTTGTGTTAATTATCATTACATTTTTCAACAAATTGTGTAGCTTTGTACTAAATATTTACTTTAACATGTGCCTTAAAATATATGAAATAAATATTAATTCCAATAAATATGAAATATCATTACCTGAATATTCTTAAAATTAAATTAAGTATGACGCCTTATATTAAAATTAATATTTATTTCTAATTTTCTCTAATGTAACTCATTTTTATAAAAAATATAATATACTGGATATGTTCCCATAGCTTTATATATTTAGTTATTCCATTTACAATTTATTTTATTTTTTTCAACTGAGTAAAACTTTAGTTTAGAAGAATTATAAAGTTTTCTTTATCTATCTTTTAATATACTTTATTATTCTTTTTAAATGGATTTGTATTACTTATAATTTGCATTATTTCTAAACACTTTTCCTGGAGAAATCTAAATATATATAATAAATACCAAAGTTTTAGCTAAATGTCGCTGTAATCGTAGGTGGTAAGGGTATTAGAACTTTTTGCTAAGGGTGTCAATTCTTTATATATATTTACATATACTTATACAATATATATATAAGTTGTCTGTATGTATTCCGTTGTAAGGATTGGCTGGCGTGTGTCGGAAATTAAAGCTGCCAGCAGGCAGTGCCATTCCATTTCCCTCCCAAGGCCATTCCATTCCGTTTCGTTCCATCCCATTCCATTCCACTACCGTTAGTGACAGGCGTTTGTCGTTGTAGTCACCGTAGTTGTTGTTGTTATTGCTGTTTTCTGATGTTTTGGCTCAAAGGCATTTTAATGATTTTAATTAACTGCATGTTTGCCAGTAATTACAACGGCAACAATGCAATTATGAGTCTAGTTCGACCCATAAAGAACAGGTAGGGGCAGGGGCAGACAAGGAGGAGGAGGAGTGGGCTTGTGGGCAAAATAAGTTTCTGGTACTGGCTTTGGACCTGCACCAAGGACGTTGGCTTTGTCTCTACTCTGACCCCATGACACACACCTCAGTTGACACAATAATTACATTCTCACACACACACACACCACATCATCGACTCAACCCTGCCCGACCTCTTAATTCTCTTTCTTTCCTTCTCTTTCTTTACTGGCAACTGCAGTACACAGCAGGACATAGGCGCATGACTAAGGTCAGGGGTCGGGGTTCGGGTGCTTAGGAGGGGGAGAGGCGAAAGTTACGAGAATAGTTCATAAAAGCATTTACCGTTTGTTGTTGACAGTTTGCGCCAACGATTGATGTGTCACAGTGGGACAACGCATTATGTTTTGGGCAATTTTATGATCTTGAAATGTTCACAAGTTTGGTATAGCCATAAAAAGGGATCAGCTACTTAAATAAAAACATAAATTTGTCTTGACTACTTGTTTGACTATTTTGCTTCTATGAACAAAGTGGCAAACAGTTAAACTAAAATGCTTAATTAAACAACAAACTATTTAAGAGATTTTTAAAACGTCTTTATTTTAACTTGAGAAATTAATGTGTTGTATATTTCAAAAGTTTTGGTATACTAAAAGTTGAATTATTGGAGCATCACAGGATTTGGCCCCTAGCGACTTCCGTCTGTTTTCAGATCCTAAAAAACGTATGCGGGGAAAGCGTTTTTCATCAAACGATGACGTCATAACTGCAGTAGAAGCATAGCATAGCAGCCCTTCCAAATTCTCACTTCAGGGATGGAATCTATAAGTTGGAATCCCGTTGGAACAAATGTATTGACCTTCAGGGAGACTATACATTTGAACAACCTAGTAATATGATAAAAAATTAATTAAATATAATAATTATAATAAGGTTTGAGGTATAGCAAATATCTATCTATAACTAGTTATAACTAGTTAAGAATTTAATAAGATTTTCAATTATTTTTATTTACTGAACAAATAAATCATTAAAAACCATTTTGTTTTTAAATTTATCTATTGGCTTCAGTTCCAGCCCCGCAATATATATTATAACAGCGTGGTTTGCTCCACTGTGCAGCTGGACACTTATTACTTATACGACATGTGGCACACTCAAAGATGTAACATATGTAATTATGGCCAACAATGTTGCTGTCCTTGAGTGTCATTGATACCAGCTAAACTTGTTGCACTCATGTTTATGCCCCTAGACGATTGGCGGTGGGCGTGCCACGGTGACACATCATCGTTATCGTCGTCATCATCAACATCAACATCATTATCATCGTTGTAATAGTCATCGTCATCGTTCACAGAGCTGTTGCCATGTCGCTTGGCTCTCTGACTTTCTCTTTGTGCGCTGACCGTAAATATCAAGTAATTTTCTGCAATTTTTCTGCACTGTCAATTGATTTATGGCTTGTTGCTGGCACCCCCTCTCACTCCCACCTCCTCCTACTTTCTCCACTGTTCTTTGGCTTTGTTTGCCAAACAAAAAAAAAAAAAATGAAAAGCCAAGTTAACGTTGTCCTTCTGAAATATTGCGCCTGTGGCCTGTGACTGTCAAGTGCTCGGCATTCCCCTTGATCCCCGCCCTTCTGCCCCTCTCGGGTCCATTGTATGGTAAATGTGTCGCCGTTGTCATTTGTGCTGACCACCTACAGCTCCCTCCGTCTCTGTCTCTGCCACCCTTCGTTTAAATAGAGACCACCCGCTTGGGTGTGACCATTTTACAAGTAAATTCGTTTAGCAAGTTTCATTTACATGCACATTTTTTAGACTCTGTATAGAAGGCTAGTATAGGGCCTGTAAAGTTTACCACATTGCTTTACGCTCCAAAAAATCAAACTGATAAAAAATTATATGAAATTTTTTGAGTAACCGCAACCAACTTTAATGTTATCAATTTATTTTCCTTCTTAAAAAAAATTAATGGTAAACTTTTTAGTTTTTTTTACATACAGGGTCGCTTATAGTCGGCTTACTCAACCGCAAAGTTTGCTACTTCTGCTTACTAAATTACTTGTACAGCTAAAAGAAAATGCGAAAATGTTTAATATATTTTGATGCGTGTTTGTTTAATAAGGCGTTGCTCATACGCCACGTGGTGCGCCTAACAGATTTCATCTGTGTAATTGGATCACAATGTCTCTAGAACTTCCTGAGAAGTGCCTTCTAATGGAGCTTCAGCTGTGTCGGCCAGATGACTTTAATGTGCCATTCCATTTTTTATTCATGCAAATTGCACAATTCAATTAGCTTGTAATTGCCAGGCAGTAAATTGCGGGACACTTTTGCCAAGAAGAGTCCAACTTGGCAATTAGATCAGCTGGTTAATTTTCATTTTATTTTATTCAAAGTTCTTGCAATTCTATGAAGAACTAAAACTTGCAAGCAATCTTCCAGTTGTTGTCTGGTATTTTTATTTAAATTATGTAAAAGTGATTATAAAGTTCTCGTCACATATGCAAGAAACTGAAGTAATTGACCGAGAAGTTAAATGGAAAACGGAGTAAAGCTAATATTACAATCAATATGCTTCCAAGTTTAAGTTCAGTATCTAGTAAACAATTTAAAAATCAAAGCCATAATCATTATTAAACATTAATTTAAACTGTTTAACTGAGAGTAATAATAGATAATATAAACTGTGCTTTATGAAGAACATTTTAAATTTTTAAAAAGAAGAAAACATAGAGATATATCTGTAATTTATTTCTATTAAACTGCGGTCGTGTTTCGAGATACAAGATTAACTATCCAAATTTAAATCTTAAATACTTTTTCAAGACATTTAATAGAAATACATTAGACGGCAAGAGTTCTGTATGTAGGAACATTCTTCAATCGATTCATACATACTCGGGCATAGGAATTTGGTGAACGACAATAAACATATGTTTATTATCTATTTTCAGCTAGCCCTTCCGGCACAGTGGCTGCAACAAATTGCCGCCTTAGAGGCACTAACAAGCAGCTCAGCACAGCTTGGTCGTAATTTAAAACCGTTTCGCTGACCACAGCGAGTCACATGCAACCAGATCCTGCCGCAGAACGTGTCACGCTGACCTTTTGCCTGTGGTCGATGCATGGTCGCCGTTGTACGTTGCTCGTTGCTCGTTGGTCTGTGTAAGCTTCTAGGCGCAATAACGACGCAGCACATTAAAATGCAAGTCCCGTATGTTAAGTGTGTGTGTGTACTGTGTGTGTTGGTGTGCCTGCCTCTGTGTGGGCTGAAAAAATACTCAAGGCAAACTGCTTTGTGCATTTTTCATTTTTATCCGCATTTTTACTTTATTTTATTTTGATTATTTTTTTAACGTTTTTTATTCAATTTTTTTGGTGCTGTGCGGCTGGTGCCTGCAGCGTTAACGTTTTATTTATGACGCCCTCATGAACCGTAGAACTGCACCTTGGAGATTTATGGGGCGTGTCCTATTTAGCAATAAGCTCGGCGGTGAGCAGTGAGCAGTGAACGGAGTCAGTTTACTCCTCCTGCTGGCAATCAAATAATGTCTCTTTTGAAGTCCAAGCTAAACTTAATCGCATTTACGGCAATCAAATATAAACACACCCAAAACATACACCAAATTCAAAGTTAAAGTCGATTGCACAGTGGTCAAAAATGAACAACTAAATGTAATAAAAAGGTGAAGTTTAATAGAGTTTGCTTGTTCATACTGATCGGTCTTCTTGTCTACTTTTTTACCCTCGGCACCCGGTAATTTCTGAATTTCCTTTTAAATTTGCACACCCTGTTCGAATAATTGTTTCAAGTGAGTTCGTACAGTATTTAAATTGAACGTCTTTTGATCCACTGTCAATTGAGGGGAAAACTGAAAAAGCATTTTCCATTAACGCATTACATGGCTGAGCTTGCGACTTCTGTGTGCCATTTTCCATGTGACTTGGGCCCAAATTTCCTGCTTTTCCACTTGTGTTAACCAATAATGTATGCAAATCCAATTTTGCGCTCCATAAGCTTTATTAGATGCCAAAGTTGACACAAGACACACCCTCTCCTTCCGTCTGTTCTACACTATGCTGACTACTGACTACTTGATTGACTGACAGAATGACAGACAAACTGACTGACAGACTGCCGAGTGACATACTGTTTCTATCCTAATTCTGTATTTAGTATATTGCGTAATTTCATTTCGTTTGAGTCTTCCAAGTTAATCATGTGACCCGCTGACCAGGTGACTGGAAACGTGCTCTCGTTCATCTTCAGCAAGGACATCACAGGACCACATCACGTTTAACACATTCTGACTTATTGCCCAAGTTATAGACGAATACTTTTACTGTACCACGGAAACATGTGCGCGACTTTAGTTTACGACCCCGACATTTGTGTTGTCAGCAAAAATAAGTTCTCTTTTGTTCGAACCTGACAATTTGTGTACCGTTCGAAGCGAGCAGAATGGAATGAAAGCTGTGACGTCACACCAAAAACTAATATGATTTAAGTTTGTTTAGTGCCAACCTTTAACCTTTAATAAATATAATTTTTAGATGGCTCGAGCTTCTGTTTTATAATTTATTAAATCAAGTTAATTACACTAATGAATATCGGCTTTTGTCATTAAATAATTAGTCACTTCTAAGCTGGGAAAAATTACATATTTTGAAAAATTTTAGTCAAGACCTCAAGACTACTAGCCACTTTTATACAGCTGAAAAATTTTAGAAACTTATCTGTGTTTTTACGTGGCTCAACCTACAGTGGAATCCGGTTATAACGACTCCGCTTAAAGCGTCCGTCTGGTCATTGCCACGAAAATTCGATGACTTGTTTGGTTCCCATACACGCTTTTTTTTCCCGTTTCGGTTAAAGCGTCTACCGGGTATAACGACGTAAAATCGTCGCTCCCTTGAGTGTCGTTATAACCGGATTCCACTGTTTTTATTCTTATTAAGTTATTAAACGATGCAAGCTTAGTAAATGAGTAGAGAGTTGGAAAAAGCGACTAACATTGTTGGATTTTATTTTGCATTATTTTTAAAAATTTATAAAAACTATAAATCTTCAACTTAATGACATTTTAATTATTTTGTTAACCTGTTTAAAAATCTAGTCATGGTTATATTTGTCAATTCGTTCTTTGAAAATATTATAGAATATTTTTATATTGTTATATTCCAATCCATAAAGTAGTGAATAAAGTAGCTTTTTGTTGTATATTTGCTAATTTATTTTCTTCTTTCAATAAATTCTTTGACCAATAGATATGTCTGAAATCGATATACATATACATATATGCAGTTCCACCTGGGTAAGAGAAAGGAAATGTTTTTAATAACAATCTGGCTGGCTAACTGTAATCTATTATTCACCTGTTTGATCTGATTTGCCTAATGTTATTTGATTTGTTTTTTTTTTTGGACGTTGTCCTCGTCCCTTGTATTAAATTTAATCAGCGGAATAAGCAACTGCTCTGTTTGTTTTGTTGTTTTGCTGCTTTTCAATTTTCCTTTCGTTCTCTGGTTTATCTGCAATCCATCATTGGACTTATCCCAGCTGTCCTTCGCTTGAATTAGGCCTGGGCCAGGATATCAGTATGTTAATTTCATTTACATTGCTTGCTTAATGATTTCGCTACAGTTTGTGCATCACCTTTACCTAAGTAAAGCCAATCTACCTATCTCTCTCTCTCTCTCGCTCTCTCTTCCACTCATTTGTCTCACTCTTTCTATATACTCGGTTTTTGCTTTTGCGTGTGGCACAACGGTATCAGAGAGACGCTGGCTACGTGTCCTCCAGGTAGACAATAAAAGCAACAATGCCACACACACAAACACACATAAGCTTCCTTCAGCCTTGATGATGATATACGAGTCCCAGTCCCCAACTCAGCCCATCGCACCTCCTCTCATCCCATGCTATCGCATCGCATCGCATTTGGGGCACAGTTTCATTGGGTCCAACTTATCCAGAGGCAGAAACGTGCCCGTGTGTCCTTTGTATATATACTGTTTCCACTTCCCATCTATCGCAGCGTCTTGCTCTTCCTTGTTTCTGCTCCAGCCCCTGCTCCGGCTCCTGCTCTTGTTCCTCTTCCTGTTCCTTTTCCGTTCCTTAGTTTGCTGCTGCGCAAAATCCAAACTAATAATGACATTTTGCAAATTATTCCACATCGCACGCAGCTTGACACACTGACACTGAACTGGCAACAGGAGCTTCAGTAGCTGCGGCAGTAGGAACAGCAGCTAAACGGGGACCAGGAGCAGCAGGAGGCGGTCTGGGAGTGGGACTGGCACTGGGAGTGGGAGTGAGCTTATGGCATGGCGTGAAATTTATTTGCTGCCAGGGCTACGTACGTTCTCGTCACGTTGCTTGCGCCACGTATGTCTGTGAATGTACATAGGTGTCTGTGTGTGTATGTGTTGCATAAAATTTTACAGTTGCCACACAACGTCAGCGCAAAATGAAAATATTTACCGTTTGGCATTCTAATACGTTTTTCGAGGGTATTAAGAATGTGTGTTATGTGGTTCGTACGCTCTATCGCGAATCGCAAGTCATGTCCTTGATAGTCCTAGTCTCCAAAGATGCATAGAAAATACCGTAAGTCCAATATTTATTTTTATGGAATTTAACGCATAATATTGCCAATGTACGTAACTGACTATAAGTTATTTCAACTCAAATTTTAAACATCTCGGGGACTCCAAAGACTTCAACTGTTAACTAGGTAATATAAGTAACAGGATTTTAACAGCTCTGTGAAAGGAAGGAACGAATTAAACAGCATTCTGACAATATAATAAGCAGTAACTCGTGAAGAGATGTAAATAACAGCATTCTCACAGTTCTGGGATAACAGTTAACTGTAAAAAATAAAAGCCTTATAAAATGATTAGAATTTGGGAATACTAAGGAGCTTAACAATAAATGTAAAATTTATTTATATTAAAATAATGTATGTCGATGAATAAAGATGTAAAATGAAGACTTCAAAAAAAGTAAGCTATTAATTTAAATAATAAAAATTCCCAAAATTATAACTGCAAAAGATAAATATGAAAAACTATCTAGATTAATTTCTGCATAATTTTTTATGTATAAATTTTATGTTTGAACATAACTTATTAGCTATTGAAATGCGACTTTAAAGTGCAAATACAATTCACTTTAGTTGGCAGAAGGTTTATATCTGTTTACTTAAATTGTAATTGATGAAAATATAAAATATCTCAAATTGCAAATAAATGGTTTGTCTTCATTTCCATGTCCACTTTAAATTTTATCTCATATTTCTTCCTACTCGGCTGTCATCTAATATTTGGTTATGCTTCAGTTTTTGTTGTAACTGAGTGCAGTTGTTGCATTAATTATTGGTCTTGTCGGCTTATCCGAAGGCTTTTTGACATGTTCACAAATTGCAAATGTCGAGAGAAAATAACATAAACATAAATATGAAATATGCTCTTTTTGGGGTCTATTCTGTGGTTATTTGCATATATACTCATGGGCTCGAAGGAATCCCAATTTGTGGCCCAAATCCCGGCTTGACGTTTGATAAATAAATTACCAGGGGACAGTTATCCCACCAAAGCTGAAAATTGAAAGATGAAGCATTTGATGCCTTAACATTTAATAAATAAAAATGAGTTGCAAGCCCTTATATGCAAATACAAATATGAGTTAAATATAAGGAAAGTTTCAATTTAATTAAAAGTAGCTAAGTAAAATGTATTTAATCACATCATATAAAATTATGAAATGTGAAAAAGTTTTTAAATCCCGAATTAAGTATTAAATACTAAACAAAACGCAAATAAATATTTATGCATAAGTTGCAAAGTTATGCTAGATTAAAACATAATAGAATTAGAATTCTCATTATGATAATTTTAAATGTTATTAGAACCCGTCTATTAGGTAACAGGTAGAATAAAGCATTTCCGACCCCATAAAGTATATATGCCTGATTAGCATCAACAGCCGAATCTTTTTAGCAATATACCTCTATCCATCTGTCTGTCTGACCGTTCATCCGTCTGTCCGCCTGACCAAATTCACAAAATATGTTAATGGTAGCATTATACCTATCTTCACCAAGTTCGATCCGGATCGGTCAACTATAACCTATAGCTCCCATATAATGAATGGGTCGCAAATATAAATTTTTATGGAGATATCTTGTATAAATTAAGCTATAGTCACCAAACTCACTTATTATGTGTATTTCATGGTTATAGCTATCCTCAATAACTTTGGTTCAGATCGGAAAAATATAACTTTTAGCTTCCATAGGCCAAATCATTCGATAATTAAGGAAAATTAGTAAGAGTATGTGGTCTTTTATAGTCGGAATAATAATTAAATTTAAAATAATCATAACTTTTGTTGAAATATTCTTTTTAATATAGAACGAGGTCTAAACCGAGCAATAAAAGAAAAACACTCATTATTATAGTTTAAATACGTCGCAGTAAAACTTTACAAGGAAGTTGTGCTGATTACGCATACTTATGCACAAAAGTACACGAACATATAAATATGTAAATATGTGTGTGTAGATATAGCTCACATTCCCTCATGTATTCCAACCTCTATAGACCGACTGGGGTCGTAATTCCATTGTTTAGTGCACGATAAAAGGCCCCTATAGAAGTGTAGTTTGGACACATGCCACAAACTGGGCATTGGGTTGAGTCGCGTTTAGTTGAGCATTTTACACGTTAAGTTGCATTCCCTTTTAACGGCACTTGTTGACCTGCCCCTAACCCAGCCACTCCTCCTCCCCTGCTGCTTGAACTCCCTAACTGCAGGGGAGCCCAGGCTGCTTTTTATTTTAATTTAGTTGCTTCAACTAATGGATTTGGGGCTTACGTAACTTCAACACTTTGCTCGTGTAGTTGTTGTAGTTGTAGTTGTTCTTCTCTCCGACACTAAAGTGCCCGCCCTAGATACGCCCACTTTTTGGGAGTAGCATAATAGCAAGAGCAACAACGTTAGCAACTTAATTTGCATATAGTGAATTAAGTAAATATGTACTCACATTGTATATAAATACATAGTTGTGCGTCTAAAGTTAGTGCTAGCTATTGTTGTACGTGACTGAGAAGATTGACTAAACTAAGTACTCATCTAAATATTATTAAGGATACGGCGTGTTTTTAAATTACAAAGCACACAAAGTGTACAAAGTGAAGCAAAGTCTCTAATGACCGCTTTGAGGGTTTAAAATGTGCGACAAGCACTTGCCACATAAATAACACCAGAGAGGTGGGAAAAGCGGAGAAAAGCAGAGAAAAGCGCAGAAAAGCAGAGAAAAGTAGAGTGTCAAGCAGAATGGGATCTGCACGAAAAGGACCGCAACGCGGCCAGGATAAAATTAACTTATTCATTAGCAAATGGCAACCTGGGGCATACTTTGTCTGTGTGTACGAGTGTGTAGGGTATGTGTGGTATGTACGTGTAAGTGTAAGTGTGTATACCCTATACTGTAAATGTGTTACGTCTATATGCCTGTAACCTTCAAGCTGTATTTTAATTAAAAACAAGTAACTAGACAAAACAACTAAAGTATGAACTCACTTATACCCTAGTTTCAAATAATAAATATAAATTGTTCTTTAGGTAAAAGTGTTGTACCTTTATATGTCTAAGCCCTTACAATTTGAATAAGGAGTACTGATTAACTAATAATCAACTAAAATTAATATTATACTTCCCAAAGTTACCTTTTAAGACTCAAACAAAAAATTAAAAAATATTCAATAAAACAAGAAAAAGAAATTATTAAATTATTTAAACAAAAAATGACTCCATAATAAATATAAAGGAACAAAATATTTCTCCTTCGATTTTCTATCACAGCATGCCTAGCTTGTGTTTTGTATATTTTACAGGGTATATCAAAAAACATTCTTGGAATGCAAGGTGCAAAATGGCTGGAAAATTGCATAAACGGAAAATCCTCCCCGAGACATTTTGATAAGCTGACTGACAGACGACAGTACATAGTGTAGTGTGTGTGTGTGTGTGCGTTGTGGTAGTGTGTGTGTGTGTGTGCTTGTCTGTGTGTACTACACAATTAGCTCAGTTGTTGTTGTTTTTACGGTTTGGCATCCTCTGACTTTATTGTTATTTTCCTCTTTTTGGGCCAAACGAAAGAGAAAAGTTTAATTAGGTTTTCAAGTTTATTTTTAGCATTTCTCATTGTTTGCATGCGTTGCCTGGCTAACAACAACAACTACACCAACAACAATAAAAATAATAATAAAAACAACAATGGAAAACAACAAAAACTGTGAGTTTTGACAGCTGGCTGTAATTTATGACGGCATTTAGTTGCAGATTTTTGACATGTTGCAACGGAAAGCGGCACGAAAGATTTTCTTAGGGCTTAAAAAGGAAAAGTTTCACTTTTTGATTTATTTATGACCTGCATATCAAACAATAACACAGCCCCTACAATTTAAGTAAAAGACTCCCTTTGTTGTAACAAACAAAAGAATTTTTAATGCAAAAGGTTATCGTTAAAGTTCATCGGGAAACTGAGGGAAGATTGATTATCTAAACTGCTAAGAACTTGTAATTACAAGCGGGTTTATTAGTAAGATAACTAAAATGAAAGTATGGAATAATTAAACTTCAATATACATTTACTTGTAACTAAAGTTTATTGCAATTCAACAGTGTCTGTAAATAACATATTGACCATAAATATAAATTCCAAAATTGATTCAAAACTTTCCCCTCTTTCGTTTATGTAGTCAGCATAGCTTAACCGATATTTTAAGTCCTAGATAGTTTTCTCTGAAAAATTTTATATTTAAATACCCATTTGATATAAAATGCCTTTCCTACGTTTCTTAAAGCACCAACTAGAAGTCATATTTATCTTTTCTCCATTTATCGTCACTAAAAAGAGATTTCTTTACAGTTTCCGCGAATTGAAGGACATTTGAAACTGCAATCAGCATTTAATGTGCAATTTGCACTCGCAATTGAGAATTCTTCCTTCAGAATTGCCAAAAAAGATTTGCAAATAGGCAAAAACAACTTTGGTTGCTTTTTTAGAGGCAGTGAAAGAGATGAGAAATCCGCTTAAAGTGTCAAAGTGAAGACATTCCAAGAAAAGCACTTGTCTAAATTTCTCTAAGACTCACGATGGCTGACTGACTAGCGTTCCAAGACCTGAAACGTTCTTAGCTGTAAAACGAAGAAATTGAATTGAATTTGGTTTATAGAACGCCATGTGATTGGTCTGTCAGTTGTCGTCCAGTTGACACTGCGAATTGAACACTTTTTTTTGGTCACAGGCAGTACCAAAGTTACCGTACACGTTGGGCCGTCAAAAGTTTACTTACGTTCGGTTCAATTCAGTGAAGTGCGAAATATTCTCGCTGCGATTTGCATGTTCCCATAAAAAGAGAGCAGGATACTGAACGGTTCGGGGCAGTAAGGACGGTGAGGAAAGGACGCCTGTGTCGGGTTGGCGCCGCACGTAAATGCAAATACTAATGGAGCACAGGGAGCTCCAGAGAGTGGTAGTTGGGGTGAGGGCACGGTCGGAGCATCGCTTTGAGGCATTGGCGCAGAAAGTGTGGCATACATTTAGGCGCCATCGCCACCGCATGCAAATGTTTGACGTTATACAATAATAAAAGCAAATCCGAGCACAGAAAATAAAGAAAGAGAAAAACAAATGCAAAAAAAATATACATATTTTTAGTCTTGCTTTATTTGAGTTCCCCCTTTTTCCATTCATTTTTATACTTTTTATGCGTTTCATTTTGCATATTTTCTTGTTCGATTTTTATGGCCGCGTCTGCGACGATGTTTGAAAATGTTGCGCAAATATTTGCGCTTTTATGTGCATTTTCCAAGTGAACCGGTCCTCTGCTCTCTATATCCTGTACTGGAGTATAAAACTGGGGAATAAACTAAAACAAGACAATTGATGTTCACTAGTGCTTTTAATGCAAGATTTTGAATATAGAAATTCGTTTTCATTTGTAATAAAAATATAAAAAATATAAAAAAAAAATTAAAAAATCGATGATTATTTATATAATTTTCAAAATATTTCACTCTTCAAAAAGTATAGCAAAAGTAACTTATGTTTTTTTAATTCCCTGAAAGTACAGAGTATCTCTAGAAACACCATTTTAAATAAGTCTTCTTACGTATAGGATTTACTTGCGTTTTTTCAGTTTCTTTTTATGATTTACTTGCGCTTTGTATTTGTTCTCTCATTCGTGTTTGAATTTGTATTTGTGCTCGTATTGGCATTGGTATTAGTATAGCGTATTGGGTACTGGTATTGGTATTGGTATTGCAAAAGGTAAATTGGATTGAGAAATTGAAATCGCATTCACAGCGAAAGGAAAATGCTGCAAAAAAGAAAAGAAAAAACTTTTTTTTTTTGCCATTGAGTGGAACGTTCTTATTTGTCTTATTGATTTTAAATGTGGAACTTGTGTATGCGTACTTATGTATGTACTGTACATCGTATACAGACGGAGACAGAGAAAAAGACAGACAGAGATACAGACGTAGAGAGGGCAAAAGAAGAAAATTTCTGTACCGTTTATGTAGTTGCTGCAACAAATAATCATCCCAAAGTTCGCAGTCATTTTGGTAAGGTTTGTAATTATTTCAATAAGGACGATCCAAATCAGTACATCACTCTTTTAGAAATGTGCTTAAGAAAAACCTTACACGACCCCATAAAGGATATATGTATAGAGCTGATCAGCATCAATAGCTCTCAATCTGTCTGTTTGTAGGACCATCTGGGAACTATGATAGCTAGAGGAATCATTTAGAATGCAAATCCTTCCATACGTCAGGCAGACAGAGTAGATTTAATATTTTTGCATATTTCACCAATTATTTTACACATAATGTGTTTAGTCCGGATAGGACAGAATAATAGTATGTAAAAATCCTCACCTAATCCGTATCGGACAACTATATCCTATATCTCATAGGATATTACTTGTTTGTATGGTAAAATGAGTACTAGAATGAGTACAGTGTCTTTTACCGTCGAGACCCCCTCATCTTTCTATTTCTATTTTTCGAGTTGATCTCACTTCAATTCCTGTAACGATATGATCTCATGCCATATCCGCATTAGCCGTAATGTCATTCACTCCGGAGTTATTCACTTACAGTCCCATTTCTGTTGCTTGTGCATAATTTAGTTAGTTGCTGCCTGGTAGCAGCTAATTAACTTCGTCTGATGTGTCCAATTCGCAGCAGCTTTTTAACAAATTACATGTTTCATAGGGCCAGGAACTCCCTTGACTAATTTATGCGCCCATTGCAACAAAGCAGGCTTAAAAAATGCTGGAAACTTTTACCTGACTAAGGACACTATATAAATACCCTAAAACAAAAAATGCAATCAAATTTTATCATTGTTAATCCATTAAAATGGAAGAAAATAATGAATTTAATTTAAAATTCATGCAAATTATCCTACCTTTTATTTAATTTGTAAGGGTATCAAAAAATGGGCAAAGGGAGTCCTAACTATCATTTCACTTTAATTAATTTTGACGTCATCATGTGACTGTTTTTCCTTTTTAACTCATGAGGTGGCCAATTAGGAGAGTCGTTTAGCATACGATGTCGTTGGTTGGGTTTGACAACTTTCGAATAACAAGGAAAACGTTTTTAGCCCTGACTTTGATGAATTTTGCTGTCCATTTTGTATTAAGTTTAGTTTCTGCTCTTTTCCAACTAATTTTGTAATAGTTCGGAATGGCATTAGTTGATATATGAAGTTGTTCATGTAATGGATTATTATACATTAAGTAGGGCAGCTTAAATGCATTTCAGTGAGATTATTGATTGCGTAGTGCGACAGACTAAAAGCCCAACTATAATGCTCCAAGTCAATATATTCAATTGATATAATAATTTTCCACATATCGGCTTTGGGAGACCTAAATTGAGGTAATAACACCTGTTTCTTAGATTAAGGCAGCCTTTTGTATACCGATATGTATTGTATTGCTATATAGCTTAAAATATTTGGAATCATCTAAAAGTAGACTACACTTTGCAGTATTGCATTTAAAGGCCGCAGAAAAGTAGGCAACGTTTTATAAAATCTTCAATTTAAGAGCATATAGAGTAAATTTAACAACTCCAGTAATTACTAGTAGAAAAAGTATTTTATAACTTGTATTTTTATTTGAGTAATCGCTAGTTGCATGCACGACTTGAGTACGGACTAAAACGATACTAAAAATAAAATCAAATTTTATTTATTTGGTACGAATTTGATGTTGTGTGGTGTGTTTATGTGTGTGTGAGTGATATTTTTATGACTTTTGTGAAATTGTTTGCCGCGTGACTTTTAGATCTTTGATCTTAACTAAGAATAGTTTAACTAATTACTAAACCAAACCCAAGACCATACGCAGTACAGTTTTCGCTCAGAAGTGTCGACCCATGACACGATCCAAGTCGTTCCAGCTGCAGGAGTAATCAATTTGCAGCAGACCCTTCTTGCTCAACCCAAATTTACGTGCGTAAATTCCGGCGTAGAGCGATGAGTCACTTGGTGAATCGCTTTGGGTGGCCCCACGACCTCCGGCCAAGGTTCCATAGAGCGTTGATGGTGCGGCGTAGATGAGGGAGGTCGCCTGCTGTTGACACTCGCTGCAATCCGGAAGGCTGCAATACGGCATTGTAGCATAGGGATTGCAATAGTCATAGGCGGGCGAAAGCGGCGGAGGTGCGGGAAACTCAATCTGTGGTCCTTGATGTCCTAACGTCGTCTTAACTTGGCTTCCAGACGTCACAGCTGAGCTCCTCTTACGTCTGGGATGTGGTGCTGTGCCATAACCCGAGGCAAAACTGTTTCCGTTCTCCTTGCTCTGGTTGGCCACAGGACGACGTTGCAAGGTAGCAGCCCGACGTGGCAGGGTCATCGAGGGCAGTTCATCGCCACCAATTGATGAGTGCTGTTCCGTGGAGCTGGCACTGGAGATGCCTGTGTGTAAGAGTAGGACAGAGAGATTAGTATTATTGCGAATTAAAACTTAAATTATTTTCAAATAATAACTAAATCAGGAATTAAACAGTCTGTTAGTGAGTCTATAAACTAGTTATGACTTGACTAGTTATGGTCTTTTAGTAGTTAATTACTCTGTTTAACTGTGATAAGACTCACCTCCATAATTATTGTACAGCGCTCGCTGGTCAGCATATAGTTCCTGCTCCCGCTGGTAATCATCGTCCAGATGCAGCTGCCTAGTCATGGTGGCCATATAGTCATCATAGCGACTGGGTGGTGCCCCATAGAGCTCACTGCGTGCGGCATAAAGCGGCTCCTTGCGACTGCGGCTGTGATTCCGATTTCGACTGCGACTCGGCAGACGGCAGCATTCAAGGCGGCATTGATTGCGCGATAGGCGTCGGGTGTGTGGGCGTGGCATGGTAGAAGCCATGGTCGGACCAGTGGTATAATCAGCATAACCAAGAGCAGCCGTTGGACTGGGTGACTGTGAAGCGTGCTCATAATCCAAAGCGGTTTCGTAGTCAGGCAAGACAGTTGAGGCAGTCACATCAATATCCATTTTCTTGCGTACATAATCGTAGTTCTCCAGATCCCAGGGATCCACATAGCAGCGCTGCGAGGGCAGCAGAGTAGTGCCATAAATATCCTCTGTGTTGTCTATGTTATAGGGTGATTCGACCACAGGCAATGCCTGTTTGGGACCCGCACGGCGTCTGCGTGGAGTAGTTTGACTGCGTTCGCGCATACTGCCAAAGAGAGAGAGAGAGAGAAGAAAGTGGGTGAGAAGGAGACAGCGAGGGCGAGTTTTGTGCGAGTGCGTAACTGGTTGTAGTATTTTCAATGGCTTGGCTTATGCAACATGTGTTCGAATGATGAGACACGTCTTCTTCCGCCAAATCATCAACCAGTTGAGCTGGTAAATCTTGTCAACACAAATCTCTTTTTTCTGTGTGTTGCATGCCACATTGTAAATGTCGCGAGTTCATGTTGCAGCCACTGGTTTACCTTCGTCTAACAGGTGTTGGTTACAATTAATGCGTTTGGCATTTGGATCCTATTGAAATCTTGTTATTTGGGGATTTTGGCCAATGTTTAAAACTGGTTCAAAAATGTTAAGTTTTACTTATTTTTTTATTCATATTTCATATATTTCAGGGGACAATAAAAAAATTGTCTTTTTCTGGATAGAGTTTACATCCACTAAATTAATTGGATTATTTGCTTTAAAGCTTTCCTTAATAAAAGTCAACTGTTTTTTCTTTGACTGCAAATCTGTTAACTCATCCGTGATGCGTAAAACACAAAAATGAATAGTTATTAAATTCCATGCAATTGACACCAAAAGTTGTTCAAAGCGTTGCATAAAATTAATTAAAAAATGCAAATACAGGGTGCCACTGCATGTAGTTTAGCAACTATGACAGTTACATAAGTAACTCAAGCTGGGAATTTATATGTCTGATTTTAATTACATTTTATGAAAATCGTTTAAAAGTTTAAAAAAATATAAGACTTATTTTTATACCCGGTTGTTTTTGTCGCTGTCTTGTAATATGTGTAAAGTAACTTGACCAATAATAACAGTCTCTGTATAAATTTAAAAACCATTAAAGATAGTGCATTTTGATGTCCATACACTTCATTCATATCAAATCTCCTTAAAATGACTTTTACATTCGGACCGAATGCATTTTATAATTTTTTTGCACTGAGCTCATGCTAAAAATTTAAATTCTAACAAATATAAAAATGGTCTTGTTCACTTAGAGGTTAAACCAGTTTGAATTGGTCTGATTTATGACGAATTAAATATTTTCAAATTTAACAAAAATATGAATTAGCGAGACTTGGAATGTAAAGCGAACTTAAAAATTGCAATAATTCGAAAAGTAATGGATGTAGCGGAATACAATGTACAGAGAAATTGAAGAGAATGATCAAAGAAAGAAAATGCGTGAAAATTTAGTTTACTTTATTCTAACGGTACCTAACAAAGGAGACTTTGTTGTTGACAGTGCATTGCATATTTATAAAATCATTTGTAATACTTGTCATAACAAATAGGAAAGGGGTGCTTAGTAAGTACTACTTTTTAATTTAAGTGTAATTGAAGCTTTCATTACAACGTTCTTACGCCAAATTGGGGAATAAGATGTGAACAATTCAATTATATCCTGTTTGCATCTAGTAAACGCCGAAAAAATCAAATCATAATTCAAATAAAAATTCGCAATAAAGGTATTTGAGTTACACTTAATGGTCAAATATGATTTAATAAATTTGAAAAGAAACAACAAATTTTACTAAAGCTTTCAAAGTATTATATAAAGACCTACAATAGTCTGTCATGAAGTTACTATTAATTGTGACTAAGTTGGTTCAAATGGCTGGCTGGAGACTGCAGGGCTTTTCCCAAGTCTGTCAACTAATTGGATCAATTTCTTTTCTTTTTTATACATTCTTCAATAGTATATTTTCAGTTACTTTTAAATTTTGGAAGTTAAATATTAATTTAATCATTAAATATTCATTTTGAATTAATTATAAAATTAAACTAATAATTAAGTCATATACTCCCGAGTGCTTTTAGTCTGAATAATAAATAAAAAAAAAGAAGGAATATTTATTTAAATATTTTAATTAACTTCAACTTGTTTAGTTATTTATTTTGGGTACTCCCCAACTTGTTTAATCAATTGATTAGCATACACATTTGGAAATATGTTATATTGGGTACATATATTGGCTATTGGTTATTGGTTATTGGCCGTTGGGTTTGTTTGTACCCACGCCCAGATTGTTGAGGGTTATGCAACTTTTGCAACCATTGGCAATTTGTATTCATTTGCATAGTTTTTATGTAGTGGCTTTTGTTATTGTTTTTGTATTTTTGTGTTTTTGGCATTTTTGTTTTAATTTCTCGGACGATCGATTAACATTTCTATGGGTTCATGTCCAACTGACAAGACACCTGAGAAACGAAAACCCTCCCAAACAAGAAAAGCTACAAAGCAAAAGCAACAAAGGGTGACAACGTTGATGTCGTTTTCTTTAGGCTTTCCAGCAAAATATTTATAAAATACACAAAATAAATTGCAATATAAACAATGCAACGTGACTTTGGTTTGGCACGCAAATGAAATTGTCTGGCAAACGACAATTTACATGGCAAATATCAACGCAAAAATCAACAACAAAACAACAAAAAAAAGAAAATTCAATAGATGGCTATAACAATAGCTTCAGCTATCGATACATAACATACTATTTAGATAGACAGGTAGATGAATGGGAAATTCGCACGTGAAGGTATCGATGCACGCAACTAAAGGGAATAACATTAGTAACAATTTTGATTTATTTCTTTTAACAACAGTGCTTAGTGATGCATGGAATACACACAAACACACACACACACACACACACAAATTCACATAGCTGTCTGTGTTGCATAAATGCATGTTACGTATACGCCATGTGCATAGAGCAACACCTTGCGCGCATATCTTTGCGACCATTGGCAATTTATTTATCCATCTATTTCAGTGTCTATCTTTCTGTCTATCTATCTATCTATCTGTTTATCAATGCATAGCTTGTGTTCTTAGCAGCTCGAAGCGTTTAATTGAAAGCTATCAATACACTTTAGCGTTGACCATTAGCCATGTTGGCCAAGTTGCCGTAGTTGTTCTCATTTGCATAGCACTAAAATGTCAAGTGCAAGTCTACTTTTCTTAATACTCCATGCCAATAATTTACACTGCAAGAGAATTTTAATTGACTCAATTAAAATTTTAAAAACTATTGCATTTGCAAAGTCAAATTCCATTTCAACAGATTAATAATTTAGCAACAAAAATCTTAAAGTAAAAATAAAAGCTAAAGAAAGAGGGGTCTATTAAGTTTGTCAGATGCGAAAGCATCTTTTCTTTTTCTTTCTTCTACTTGTAAGCTATTAGACCCCACTAGCCATTTTTATACCCTTGCAGAGAATATATTGTTTTTGTCACGAAGTTTGTAACGCATTGAAGGAGCCGTTTCCGACCACATAAAGTATCATATATATATTTTTGATCAGCGTTAACAGCCGAGTCGATATAGCGATGCCCGTCTGTCTGTCTTTCCATCGTCCTCATGAACCCCTGGATCTTCGAGACTATAAGAGCTAGAGCAACTAAATGTGGTATGAATATCATAACACCATGACTTGGAAACGACTATAGCCATCGGGACCAAATTTAGACAGTAAGTGTGGGGTACCATTATCACCATCTTCACAAGTTATAATCCGGGTCGAATAGCTCTAGCCTATAGCTCCAATACAACAAATCGATTGAAAATAGGACATTTTTATGAAGACATTTGTTTACTACACGTATTAGTTAAGCTATCGCAGCCAAACTCACATATAATGTGTATATATGATGATTATTACTATCCTTATACCAAGTTTGGATCGTGCAAATATATTCTTGAGCTCCAATAGAGCAAAACACTCAAAAATAACTTATTTATTAAGTAAAGCGCGCTCCAGAAAGAGTACGGGGTCTTTTACAGTTTCCGCTGGCTCGACTATAGCCATTCTTACTTATGTGATTCAAATTTGTATTACTTTACCTCCATTTGGCCAGACAATGCACTGATTATTTTAATACGAATCACATAAAATACAAGACAAATTTGTTTCCTTAACTCCAAACAATATTATTTGATGTTCATTTAAAATTTGATTAACATTAAGGCAGTTCGCAGCAAACAACAGACTACAGCTCATTATTATCTATGCCGTTTAAATATTTTAGCCATTAACAAATGCCAAAAATACAAACATGTTTTTTTAAGACACTTGGTCTGACGACCTTGCCAATTATGCAAAATAATCAACGCGAAAAACGACGAATTCCAAAGTGGTGAACACAAAACACAAAAATATTAGTTAGCTCCGTGAAATCATCCAAGTTCAAGAGCTCTAGAAGATGCAGCCTCTCAGCTGGATTTTGAGCATCTATTTTTATAGTGGACTTCAAAATGTAGGATGTACACATGTTCTTAATGGAGATCTCAATAACGAACATTATCAACATTATTAGATTTACTATATTCAATTCTCTTCAGCTTTCTCCAAGTCATTTAAAAGAACTAATTTTTTCTGGAATCTTTAAAGTTGCCAACCGAATTCACAATTAATTTCAAACCAAACGAGAACCCATCAGAACTTCTTGCTTTTTAGATACAAGATTTGTATCTCAAAACCCCAATTCTGCTTGCTTGGTCATCTCATTGGAATGCTTTCTTCTTGACTTACAAAATCAGTTTCTTGAGTTCTTTAAATTTCCAGCACGCTCCAACCGCGCCTTAGCAAACCCATAGTATCCAGAAGACATGTCTAAATAAGTGACTCAGAAGACGAGTCTCCATTGTCACTTGCTTGGGCGTACGACAACGCATCTCATCCATCAATAGCCATGGATGTACCCAAAATGGTCTTCTTTACATTGAAATTACAACTGAGACCCACGTCGCATCGCCGACAGCAAGCCCCTGCATAATGTCAGTACTCAACCCACAATCATTTACAATTCATGTGCTTCTTTCGTCTTCTTTTAGATTCTGGCATATACCAACTTTTTATTGTACTTGAAAAAAAATAAAACTCTTTTGTAGAATTCAAATTTAAATACGAATTTCTTTGCGTTTGACACAGTTTGCCATTTCGGGATATTCATTCACCTTTTAAGCGCTATTGATTTGGATTTCTGTATATTTCTCTTTCTCCCTTTTCTTATCTTTTATTTGTTTACACTTTTGCCGTATTTATTAATTTTTGTTTGGCGAATTTCAAACACGTTTCAATCGCGACACATAGCAACCATTTATGCGCTTGACAGACATGTCAAAACTTCTTCAAAATAATACAAATATCACCGATAAAAACCGACAAAACCGATTCCAACTAGAATTTAATGAAGACGTTGCGCATGCGCTGCAGTCGACGTTCGCGTCACGACTGACGCAACCTGTTGTTCATGGGCTTGGCTGAAGACTCGTAGCTCGTCATACATGTTTAACAGACTTGTTCGATGTTCGAACCATGTGGGAGCCGATCTACTGTTATGAAGCTGCAAGTTGCAACTCAAACAGGTTTGTTTTGTTTTGGGAATTCATTAAGTTGTTGAAGCTTTGACGCAGTGCAACTTGTGTGCTCCAACTTTGACCCAAACGTAGCGTAGAGATGATTTTAATTAATTAACAGCCCATTTAAGCCACAGTTAACTGATTATATCACGGCCAGAAACTGTCAGTGGTGCGCTTGCTCTGAGGTTCATTGATATGTAAATTTGCACTCGTAATCACTGGGCTTGCAACAAATTCGAAATAGAAATACCCGACAGCCAAGTTCAACTAGTAGCCCAAAAAGAAATGCCAGCAGTTACATCATCTCTAGCCTTTAAACTTGAACCGAGCCGAAGAAAGACGGAAGGTGAGACGGAAGGTAAGAGAGCAGCTTTAATGATTCGGCAAGTTTATCACAACAACTGAGCGTCAAACACTTTCCACAGTTGTCAAAGGCAATCTACAAGTCTGTCTTTCCGCCCTTCCACTACTTCAGCTTAACATGTTGGTTAATAAATAAATATAATTTATGCACATTTTTTGGTATTTTTTACTTTCAGTGTGCATTGTTTATTAACAAATACAAATAATTGCTGCGGCAACAACAAAACTTTCACTTTTACTGCGTTGGTGGCGTTCAGTTTGATTTGAGCTATTTAACCATTTTTTTAGCCAAACTTAACAGGCTGTTGACGCTTTTTGAATGTTGGGCAGGTCAGTTATTTTGGAAGTAAACTGACAACTGAAATATTTAAAATAAATCTTGCTGGGAATTTAATTAAATTTAAGGTTTTTAAAATACCACAAAAGAAAACACAATTGTTTTCCAAGAGAACTCTTTCTATATTTAAATTTACTTAAACTATTTTTAAATTGTTATTTACATTAATATTGTAGCAGTCTGATTGCATACCAAAATAATGTTAACCACTAACAGTGCTATCACTCAAATTAACAGTGCCATCACTTAAATTAACATAACAAGATAGTTTTCTCACTCTAACTAATAGAATATATCTAGCTTATAGGAAGAAGATAAGAAGTGGTCAATTGAAGAAGATGCGCGAAAAGAGGTTGTAAAAAGCCAGAGTTGTGTTAAATTAACCAAAAAAAAAAAAGAATTAATTGCGTCTACAATATGTTTTAATAAAATTATTATCAAAGAGAGAAAAGAAAAGTACTTTTATAATTTGATACAATTTTTCTAACATTTGTCCAAATTTATTCTACCGAAATAATATAAAATATTTAATTCATTAATGCTGATAAGGTGATTTTATTTAATAACCTTGTTAAATATTAAAAACAATATTTACTCTAAACACAAGAATACTATAATAAACTATTTTTTCTAGTATGGAATAAATGATTTTATCATTTTGGGTTACACACTCTTGTCATTAAAATAAATAGCCCAAATAGCTTTACTAAACAATCCTTGTTAAGATTCTGAAAACTAATAAAACTATTCTATATCAGTTTAATTGATCACTATTATGTTGCAAATTGCCAACTATTAATTAAATGGTTTTACTAATAAAGATCTCAGAGATACTTTGGAGCAGTTTGCGAATCTGAACGACGCAGAAACTTAAAGCGCGTGTCCCAAATAACTTTGAGCATTCGAGTACTCAGGTACGAGTGTACATTTATGGTAAATGGTGCACAAAGACAGTTATGAGTGAGTGTGTTTTGTGGCACAGGTAACCGGTTGCAGCTGGTGCACCCAATAGGCCCGAAGGCGGCCCAGCACAAGAAACCCAAGCAGCTGCCTCGTTTTAGCCACGTTTTTACTGCGTTTTTTTTGCCGCGTTTATGCCTCGTTTATGCACGGCGGCAGCTCGTTGATCTCTGCTCCAATTTTTCGCACCAACTTTGGCATTGTGCAACATTGTGTGGCATGCTGCGATATTGGTCGTCAGGCGTTAGAGGCAGCTGCACCCAAACTGAGGGGGTTGGACCATACTGAAACTATGACTGGTCCCCTCTGATTTCAGTATTTTTGCGAGCTTTACCTCTTACCGCATGCACCTTCCCTTCCTCCCTCCACCTCATGTGCCCCATGCTCCATGCCCCATGCCTCACCCCTTTTGTCAATTGCACATACTTTCGATTTTTCATATGTCGTTTTATGGTCGCATTTATCGCTTTATGCGTCTCGTTGCAACACGCTTGTTTCAAGACCCTGCAGACATAAATACAAAGAGTATAATAGATCTTCTATCAAACAAGGTTAGTACAATAATCTCTAATAAATCAAGGAAGGAAAGGAAGGAAGGATCAAGAAAGGCTAAAGTCGATCGAGACGTATCTTTTAAAGACCCCGTACTTATTCTAGTATACATTTTACCTTATAAATAAGTAATATTTTACCGATTTGTACTATGGGAGCTTAAGGCTATAGTTATCCAACATATTTTCTAAGAGTGACGTGAATATTATTTTTAGTGAAGTGAACATAGTTTTTTACAATTTGCGTGGGAGGTAAGGAGCCTGGCACAATACGACATATTGATGATCTTTCATTCCAAATTTAGTGGCTCTAGCTCTTATAGTCTCAAAGATCCTGGTGTACATAAGAACAGACGGAAAGACATGCAGACGGACGTCGCTATATCGACTCGGCTGTTGATACTAATCTGATATTTTATAGGGTCTGAAAAGCTTCCTTCTCTCTTTTACCGACATTTCGCTCCAGACAAACCTAATACACACTTGTACTTCTATTCTACGGGGTCTAAACAGATAGAGTCGACCTAACTGACTAAAAACACTCAGAACCCGTTCTTGAACACACTTTACTATTTATCGTGTCTCTATTAAATAATTTGTATTATGTTATTTGTATAGTTATAAAAAATGTATTGAACCTATTTAACATACTGCCACGGTCGGACCTTTTAATATACACCACACTAATAGTATTCCTTCAACTTTTGTCTAGAAAAATGCGAAAAAATGTGAAGGTACAGAGTCTTTCATAGTCCGGTTCTCTTTCAAACACTATCTACTATTATTATAGTTGCTTCCTTTGCTTTTTTGTGTAGTTTGAAGATTGCTTCGGCATTTGAGAGATGAATGTAAGTGGATTTGAACCTGCACCTTTATGGCCTTTTTCCCCATGCTCCACGTTATATGGTGAATATATATCTACATATAAAGGTACACGACTACACATGCTCTTATTTTCCATTGTCATTGTTGTGCGATTCGCACGTGTTCGGCAGACAAAACCGCAAGAAATTTGTCTTGTTATTGTCTGTGTTTCCCCATTTCTTCTGCCAAGTCAGCAAAAAGTTTTCCAAGTGCCCATTGGACAGTCAGTGGGTTGGCAAACAGGAACGGGAGACTTGAAACGAGGAACGACAAAGTGGAACGAGGAACAAGGAAACAATACATTAACTCAATGTGTCTTTTGGACTGAAGCATATACAACAGTATATATTATATTTTCTAATAAAATTAGGTAAACTTTTCGCACAACAACAAAGAAAAGTTCAAACTTTGTCTGCTTTCTTTTTCAAATGTGGTTTTCTGGCACTTGAATAACTAAGAAACTGAAAAGTTTTTGGGATACATTAGAAACAGTACATTTTCTATATTGTGATAAATCAGGTCTATAAAATATACATATGTGATAATAATTGTACATAATACACGGAATTTATATCAAATCTTGTCAAAGATTCCTAGTTTGGTTTATTAGATAGTAATTCTCTTATATATAGGTTCCTAAAACTGTAGCTTTGTCCAAAAAAAACTTTGGGGAGTTCCGAGTTTAAGTAGTAAATCATACAAAAAATCACATATAAATTTTATTTTCTTAGTTTATGCTTTTATTGCTTTATTATTATTTATTGATTGATGAATTTTTGATAAATTGAAAATGCTTGACCATGGAAAATGCTTAAGAGAGTATTAAGGTTAAATTATGATTAATATTTAAATTATATAAAATTTATTAGTTTTTATGCTTTCTGCTTGTTGGTTACAATTTGGTATTGATTTAAAATCTTTTTTGAGATTTGCTATAAACCTTTAGACTTATTGATACCAAATAATCGTTACCTCTTTTACATTATAAGCAAACGGTGTTCTTGGTCATTAAAGTAGTTACAAATAAATCTCATTGCATAATGGATGGGATGAAGAGAAATATAATAAAATCTATATTTTTATAGCTAAATAAGTTGTGTTTTAGTATATAAAGACAACAATCTGACATCTATTGAGGGCCAACAGATCACAGATCTTAAAAGTCTTTAACCACAATTGCCAAAGAGATGAAGAAGATGCTGCTGCTGAGGTTCAAGTGGCACTGGCACAAATCTTCTTTGGTAACACACCATCAGCAACAAAAACAACCACAAAAAAACAAGAAAAAACGGTTATCTTCGGCTCGCCGAAGATTAAATACCCTTGCAGTCATGAATATTGCGTTTATTTGGTTTCAATCACCAACTATTTCTAAGGTAGCTATATTATATTGAAGTACGATTAAGATGAAATTTAGTCAACAGATGGGATACGATTAGAAATTGATTATCCGTTTATTTCGTTGAAATCGGTCAATAGACACCGAAAATTTTCATACTAAGCATTTTAACCGATTGTTCCTATGGGAGCTATATGATATAGTAGTGAATTTGGTTGAAATCGGTCAATAGACACCGAAAATGTTCATACATTTGCATGCATTTCTACCGATTGTGGTCCGATGTGCGTGCATAGAGAATACACATCTGTACCAAGTTTCGTTAAGATAGCTTTAAAACTGAGAGACTATTTCACATAGAAACAGACGGACAGACGGACATGGCTATATCGACTCGGCTTTTGATGCTGATCAAAAATATATATATACTTTATGTGATCGAAAACGCCTACTTCAATGCGTTACAAACTTCGTGACAAAAACAACATACCCTCTGCAAGGGTATAAAAATTGCTAGCTTCAGCCTTAATGGCAATAGCAACAACAACAACAACAACAACACTGATGACAACAACAAAAGTGCAACTGCATGATAAAAACCATAAGTTCCAACTTTGGCATAATTTGGTCAAATCTTTGAGTTGTTTTTTGGTTTTTTTTTTTTTTTTTTTTTTTGCTGTTTTGACTGTCGCTTTTGTTTGTCTTTGACGAGATTTAATTTGTTTTTGTTGATTGCTGTTTGTGTTTGTGCGTTGTATTGTGTAGTTTATTTGTTTGTTGTTGTTGCTGTTGTTACTGCAGCTTTTAGTGGTAAGTTGCTTCATCTCCGAGTTTTTCGCTTTGTTTCTTTGTTGGGGCTGTGTTTTGGGCGGAAATGAATATTTTATTAATTAATTATAAACTACTAACCAGGATCAACAAATAGTTGAAAGGATGGAATAAAATTACATTTACTAAGATCTTAAGATGAATTGTAAGTTTATTTAATAAATGATGAAATAATTTGCTCTTTGTCATAGAAATCAATAAATAATCATATAATAATAATATATAATAATAATATAAAATAAATAAAAAATAAAATAATAAATATAAAACAAATTAGTTAAAAAAATGACATTAAAATAAATATGTTTAAAACGTATTTAAATTTTATTCCGTGTTTTAAGAAAAAACTGTGAAAAATAAAGTAATTTATTTATTATCAAATATTTCCAAAAGAATACTTTTTTTTAATTCATAATTTAAAGGCTTTGAGAAAAGTGTTAAAAGATTAATTTAATAAAAACTGTTATTTAAATTTTTGATTTGAAAATAATATTTAATTTTCTTATTTAAGTGTTTAATACTTAAGAAAAACTTGTAATAAATTCTAAGCAGTTTTCTAACTTTCTTAATGCTCCACGCAATACCCAAAAATATTCTAAGTAAATTGACAGAAACACGTGATTTTTAAACAATAGTGAACCCGTCTAAAACTGGCAGTGAACAATTAATTATAAAAGTCCATCATTATTTTTACTATGTTTATCCAAGACACAAGTTAATTGCTGCTAAGACTTATTTAAATTCCTTGATAGATGTTATCAATTTAATTGTTATTAGCATAATTGGTAACACCTGAATGGAATCAAGAGAAATCTTTGCTCTGGCCAATTAAATTGAATTAAGAAAATAAACTATAAAACTACAATAGCTACTAACAGATATATTATCTGTATCTTTAAGTGAATTGTTTGCAAAATGGAAAAGAAACTCTGAACATGTGACAGTCACGCCCAAAGAGATGTCTACAGATATTCTGCTGGCTGGGAACACCCTCTGGCCAATACCACACAACACACCACCACAGCACACCCACACAACACACATACACACACAACAATACCTCAAGTTCAAGTTACAAATTTTATAAACAATTTCGTGTTCGGTACTTGTACATTGTGCATTGTTTCTTGTTTTTTGCTTTTGTTTTTTCTCCTCCTCGTTTTTTTGGTGTATTTTTGGGAAGCCGCAAAATGTTTTTGCGTTTCCGCGTGCCACAAAGAAACATCTTTTACATTTGTGGCGAAAGATGCAAAGTCAAAGATACTCGACATCTAATGTTGTTGTATAGTCTGTGAGTGTGTGTGTGTGTGTGTGTGTGTGGGTTGCGTTTTTCACAGCGCTTATCACACACTTCATTAATTTCGTTTCGCTTTTCATTTTGCATGCCGCACTCGTAATTATGGGTACAGTTATGCCCGTGTATCTCTAAGATACACATCAAGTTTCACTTTTAATTTCATATGCACGGCCTTCTTTTGCTACTTCTTCTTCTTCTTTTTCTTCTCCTTCTTTGTGTTTTTTCCCAGCTCGTCTTCTCTATTGCAACATTGCATGCTGCACTTGAAAACGAGTGCAACAACTGAAATCGAAATTGCCACGCGTGAAGAGCTTTGTGCTTCAGTTCAGTTCAACTCAAGCCAACTTGGCTGAGTTTTTATCTATCAGATATTCATATTTGTTAAGCCTCAAAACAACTAAATGCTACAGTTTGTTGCCACTAAGTTGCCACAATTCATATGTTTTCAACGCTTCGTTAACAAAATAACCAAAACGATTAAAAAATAACCTTTGTTTTTTTATTTTTAATTTTAAGAAATCATTAAAATATTTAATGTTCCACGAAGCACGCAGATTTCTAAATTACAACACCTCAAAAACTTGATTTAACGGACATAGAAAATGTATCTATCATATGAACTAGAACATGTTAATTTGGGGGTTTTTTAACACCTGCTTTACTGTTGTTAAAATAAACCCAAAAAAGTTTAATACTTTGAAGGGTGTTGATGTTAAGTGATTGCCGATAGGTCGATAAGCAAGTAGTTTTAAATATCGATTAAGTAAAGTTGCCTAGCATAAGTATCTATTATCGTTTTATTAAAACCTGCTCACGATAAGACGTCCCTTCTTCCGGTAACCGTGATGAGATGCAGACGTGTTCTGACCCTGCTCCCATCTAGTTAAATAAAATCTGACGATAAGCAAACAATCTAAACCAAAGTAATACAATTTTCTTGTGTTTACAGCTTTTAAGAACAGCTTAAAATTCATGCTTAAATGTGGGTAACTTTTATCTGAAAAAAAAAGATATGGTTTTCTAATAAATTTAGAAACCGATTAAATATTTTATTTGCTTACTTAAATCTTGCTCAAAATGTAAAAATCAACTTAAGGTACATATTACATTCATTAAATACAAATTTTTTAATTTAAATTAATATCTGTTGATATGAAAATTGGTCAAATACATTTTGAGATAGATTCCGTCTCCTTTTAAATATTTAGTTTAAATAAATAAAATATAATTTTTAGTTATTGGCGCTCTTTTCTTTTAAAAATAATCAATTAAGCCAACTATAATTAATTACGCCTATATATAAAATATATACAGGGTCTATACCCCCTATTCATCACTATTCACTCACTGCTGAGCATTTACAGCTAATCAACTTGTTGCTTTAACATGATGTAAATTGCATTTCTGAAATTTTTACACGGAAACTGCAACTGAACTGCAACTGAAACTGAATATGAATAAATTACGGTAAAATAAAAAGTGCAATCAATGAAGTCGTTTGAAGCGGGTTGCGGGTTGCTGAACTCCTTGCAATTTTCATTCATTCCTTTAATTATTTAAGCCATGGAAGTTGTTGGCGTGTTAAAGACGTTAGCGACAAGTTCAATGCCTGATCTGGCACACGCGCAGTACGAGTATGCGCAATTTGCAATTTGCAATTGGCAATTTGCATTGTGCATTAAACATTAAAGCTCTTCATTTTAATTAGCCGACTATAATTACGCATACGACGCGTTGTACACTGATGCCTATGCATAATTAAGCTCAATTTAATTATGCTTTTTAATTGCCTGCAGTTCCAGCCGACAGTTTAAAAAAATAAAGCCACATGGAAAGTATCAGATACGATTATGGTCCAATTAAAATGGACACCTATAAATACTGGTGCTCGTAACTATATCAATTGAAAACGTGCTCATTAAAACAAGTATCAGGCTTAAACTGTGCGTTTGGGGCTTTCAATTTAATTACAAACTGTTTTAAGTGCTGAGTTTAAAGTTAAATTGCTGTCGGTTACAGGATTTGGCTAAACTGTTTTGGTTTAACTAAATAAATACGTAATATTGAGATAATCTATGTTTATTTCTGAATTTTAATTGTTTCCCTCTTTTATTTTTAAATATTTTTTGTTTTATATAGCTTCCCAGTAGGAGAATTTGCACGAGAATTGCACATTTTTTGTGCGAGTAACTCACACAGAAGTAGTCCCAACTACAGACTGCCTAACTTCGTTTTTCCGTAGGAATGTCACTAGGAAATTGCTCTAAACCAACAGATCGTTCCGTCGTGCTGTAGCACTTTTGTGTGAGATCGCCGCTACCCCTTTCAAGAGACTTTTCACACAAGGAAACCAACAGCGCAATCTTTAAAAAATTATCACAAAAGTGTGAATTGCTCGCTGACCTGAGCAGCGGGAAATTCTCACTTGTAAAACATAAAATTCTTACTGCGAATTTTCCATTGAACGAGGGATGTAGTACCTAACTCTTTACTAATTCAGTAGTTCAGCTGTACAGAGTTTTGGTACTACTGAAATAATTTCCAATAGGGTTACTTTGACTTTTGTATAGACAAGAGAATTCTCTCTTAAGCGTCTTGTTTTAGGTCTAGTAAAAATCTGCTGCTCTTTCCTCTTGTGAAATGGCCAAAGTATCTTAAGTGTTTTCCGCCTGCCTGCTGATCATTGTGTTAATTCTTCGACTTATATAAGATTTGTTTCATTACATTTAGTCTCCACTTAGTCTCTTCAATTGTTTTTTACATCTTCCCAAGCTATTTTTAGGCAGCTTTACAACTTAATTAGGCTTGAGTGCTTTCAACAGTTTCAGTTTCCCAATTCGCATTTGGTGGCATAATTAACACGCTCAGTGTCAATTGTGTGGTGCTTAAAATACGCACAAGGTCAGCAGATTTGGCAATAAACCTAAAATACACCAAACAAGCGAAGAGTTTACGGACCAAGCGATAATAATACTTAATCACAATGATTATAATATCTTATATGAGAGCAGCTATCATTACAAGTCGAGTTGATTTATTGATTACTGTGCTGCTCTACAGTCGTTCACTGTAGCCACAACCCACTGTAATGAGCACATTTAATGTGCTTTTATTTGCTTTGCTTTGCCTCGAAACCACGAAAATCTCATAGATAAATATCAACAATTTTAAGTTTGTTCAAAAATTCAACTTTTTCACATTCTCATCGTCATAATGAGCTTCCAAATTGATCATCATCAAGGCGTTGATCTTGACGGCATGTCACTAAAATCGCGACACTTCGAACATCTTTTGGCTGATTATTAGACAAGTTTTGAGTGGTGGTAATCACTGGCTATAAGGAAATCACTCGCTTCAATTTATTTCAACTTTTATTTCCTTTTTATGTTGATCTGCTCTTCAGTAGCTGTGCAAATTTATGGCCAGCAATTTTATGTTTGATTAGTTTTGGTTTTTAAAGTGTATCGGTGATCATTGAAAGCACACTAGAGGGTGAGGTGTGGAATTTTTTATTGCATAATTTATAAAATAAAGAAACTTAAAGTGTTTGTCATAAAAAGTAAAGCCAATCTTGAGAATTAACGTATCAATTATAAACTCTTAAAACAGCTTCAAAGTCAACTTTCGATTTTTAACTACCAGATACTTTAAATATGTCGTTAAGAAGCTTTTGCTTAAGGTACGGGAAATAAAAAGATTTCTGTAGCTTCAAAAGTTTAAAGATATCTAGGGAATCTTTAACAATTTTTATGCAAATTTTATAAATAGGAAAAGTATGTATAGTAACAGTAATAAACCTATTTGTATCACTCTAAATAAGTAGTCAGTTATTCACATCCTTAGAATATTCATTGCTCCACATACCTAATCGTCAGATAGAAATGTATCTTAAGAATTCCAAGCACATTTGCAATCCCATTGAAGTAATTACATCAGTAGCAGATCTCAGAGACTGTAGGCTAACTGTTAAGCGACACTCATGGCATTCATTAACTTGGCTAAGACCGCACAATGACAAACGTTATTTATCGACGACGGTTTATTAATATTCTGCGTATTGTCACTGCGAATAAATAAAAAGAAATAAAGTATTTTGCAATCTGGCCTACACAAAAGACAAACAGACAATAAAAGCGGCAGTAGGCGATGAAAAGGGAGGAAGGAAGGCTGCTGGTGTTGGTAGCTTGTATGGTAATTAGTTAACACGGCACGTAGTGTCTTTTGGGGTTCTTGGGCTGGACAACCGCAAAGGCATTTGGAGGCTATGTATGGCTATACATTTGTCGGTCAAATGGGAACCGTTAACTACACACACTTAAATTTGGCTATGGCGAATAGCTGACTGGTTTTAGGCCCAACTTCGAACATGTTTGCTTGCTTTAGGTCAACAGTTTGAGCTGAGTTTGGCAGTCCAGCGTGTTGTAAAAGTGGCATGCTGTGGGTCAACAGCTGTGTGTTGCCACGCCTGCGCCTGGATGGTCTTTCCTCTAAGCTTGACTAACTTGGCTGTAACTCTAATTAGCGCCACGCCGAAAAATAACATTAATTACCTAGGCAGAGACGAAGACAAAGACACAGATTCAGATACTTGTGATGACGATGACAGTGACGATGGCGATGACTGTTGTATAAATTAGACAGGCTCAAAATTGTTTTATGGTCATTCTTGCAACACACAGACACACATGCCACAGCCTCAAAGACCGAAACTGCAGTCGCAACGAGTTGTGATTGCGACAAATGCACAAATATGGACAAACAACCGTTCACCATCGCGTATGAGCAATTAAAGATTGCAATTTCCCAATCTAAACTAGCTGCTAGTTACACAGAATGGAGGGTGGGGAACACGGTGGATTGGGTCTCATTAGGGCACTGAACCATTTGACATTTAAGTGCGATGACCTCACGCATGGGCTGGTTACGGTCAACAGAGCCAGGGGGCCTACAACTGTGGGCCCAATGAACACGCACTTGGATTTGCCCACGAGTGTGATATTGAATAGAAACATGTAAATAGAGTGAGAGAGGGAGAGGGAGGGAGAGACAGAGAGGGAATGAGAGGGAGACCTTCAACAGTTGACCAAATAAGCCAAGCATGGGTTTGTTTTAGCCCTATAGCACTTGCACAATCGATAAACGCCAACGGTTAAAGTAAATATTAGCTTAAAATGGGTCATATAATAAATATAAATATTTAAGTGCTTTAATGAAGAACACTGTTAAACCAAATTACTGCATTATGAATAAAACTTCCAAACAATTAAAAAATATTAAATTTCAAACAAGTAAGAAAGGTTACAGCCGAGCGAGCCGTACTCTTTCGAATGCGAGGTTTTCCATAGATATGAGCAATTTATAAACGATTTGCCTTATGAGACTTATAGGCAATAGTCGTCCGATCCAGATCAAATTTGGTGAGGATAGTTAACACAGCACCACTCGTATACTGTGTGAATTGTGGTTCTGATAGCTGTAGTCGTTTCCAAGTTATGTCGTTTTTCAAAATTTGCGGGGGCGGTAGGGGCGTGGCAAAAATTTGAAATAAACTTAACCTGCCTCACATACCGACGGACTTTCATTCCAAATTTGGTGTCTCTATCTCTTATAGAAGTTCCAGGTGTTCATCCGGTCAGCGGACAGACAGACAGATGGACATCGCTATATCGACTCGGCTGTTGATGCTGATCGAGAATATATACACTTTATGGGGTCGGAAACGCTTCCTTCTGCCTGTTACGCACATTTCGCTTCTGACGAACCTTATAGACCCCTCATACTCTTTTTTAGAGTACGGGGTCTAAAAATTATTCAAACCTACATAAAGAGACACTGTCATGTTGTTATATAAAACAGTTTTTAATTAGTGTTTTGTTAAGAATTTATCATAGTTAAACTAACTTCAAAAGGTAAAAGAAATTTAACATTGAATTAGATTGTGCTTAGCTTAACTAAGTGTCGGGTAAGAGACACATTGTACAATACATTATACATACACATGTTTCAATTTTTTAGCTACTACTTTCTTGACGTTTCTGTCCACTATGAATATGGTCTTTAACACGTTGACGCCCCAGGTCTCAGCTTGGGCTAAATTATTACCCAAATTGGTTTTCAATTTCAGCTTAACTGGCGCTCAAAACTTTAAGTGCTTCAAACACTTTCATTTAAATGCCAAAACGCCCCAAACACAAAAAAATGAAAAAAAACCCCGCATAGAAACAGAAGCCAAAAACTTGCTACAAAAATTGTATAATCACAATAAAGCGGCAGCAATTGGCAATCATTTCTGGTACAAATTAAAATTATATTACAACATTTTCGTTGGCCAGAGTCTGAGTCCAAGCACAATTGCAGCCAGAGCTCAGGCTTAGACGGTCTGGCTTTGGGCCTTATTTCAGTCTATTAGCAAAAACAAACAAGTGAATAATGTAACAGTAATAGGGTAGATAGCAATGAGTTATCCTGTAAAAAGTTGCTATATCAAAGTCTTTATTAAGTGTAGTGTTTAGTTTGGCATGCCCTATTTTCTTGCGCATTTACAGGGTATTTAAACACAATAATTATATGAGCTCGGTTCGCGGCCCAAATCGAAAATGCAGTCAAGCATTTCAACCGACTTAGCCTGCGACTTAGCCGACTTGTGCTTATAGCCAACTCCGCACATAACTGACCTGCCCGAAAGTGAAAGTTGGTTGCAGTTCATTGGGGGAGCTGCCGCATTGGCAGCATCACGCTGCCGGACCAATGAATTAGCCGCATCCACAACTAAATTAAACAATTTTATTGCAGTTGGCTTAAAAATGGAGCGTTGCAATCAATTGCATTGCTTGACCAAAACAGCCAAGAGCCAAAACCAGTGTTAGAGGATCATTGTTGCTTCCTGCACTCGCAACCCGTTAACGGTTTGGTAGCTGGCGCGTCTTCAACGTGTTCATCATGGCCAACAACAGTTCACGGTTTGTTTTCAAGTTTAACCACATTTCATTTCCATCCAATGAGATTCCCATTCCTATTGCGATTCCCATTGGCATTCGCATTCCAAATTGTTTTCTGTTTTTGTTTTTGTTTCTTGTTTTTATCGTCAATTTCTACACTCACTTCGCACCTGTGGCCAGGTGTGTTTTTGTTGTGTTTCATTGGTGTTTTTGGCCCTTTGTCTTTGCTGCATTGTTTGCCTGCTTTTCAATTGACCCACTCGAATTGAATGGCTTTAACTAATTTACATTAAAAATCAAAACTACACGATTTCCAAAGTTTTAATAGTTTTATAACAAATCTATGGGGTAATCGTTCAGATTTAATATTCATATAAGTATATCGGTCACTAATTTATCACTTCCATTCGGGCTGAAATTTATAACAAATTGTGAAAATCAAGTTAAAATAAATGATGGCAATTAATTAGGAAACAGCGCCAGTCATTAAAACTGATAGACGGCGCCTTTGTTTATTAATATGTCGAATTAAATCAACTTATATAATTTGGTAGTTTTTTATTGAAAGACGAGAAGAGTTCATAAAAATTCTGGACAAAAATTGGGCTTTTTGCTGACTTTAAAAAATAACTCTACTTTTTTTTAGTTTTATTAAAAATAAATTTAACCTATTTGCGTTGAAACGGTTAATCAATATTTTATGTTAGTCTATGGGCCTACAGTTAACAAGTCTTAATAGCCTAAAGCTTCAAATTGGTCATCTAATTGTCAACACTTGGTTAACCGTTTCTCCCACCTATGCGACCCAGTTTATCGTAATCAAATTCAAATTTATGCTGTTAAAAAAGAAAAAGTGCTACATATTTTTGGTATTTAGTTAAGTTCTAAAAGACATCAATATTTCACATAAATTACTAACCAATTTAAGACCAATTAACACAGCACACTGAGTTTGCCTTGACCAAAACCCAACAGAATTTTATAAAAGTGCGTTTATGGAATTTCAAAACAAAAACCATAAGAAAAGCGACTGAATAACAAGCCGAAAATAATATGCTCTTTAAAAATTACTTTGGGGTAAGTTTTAACCTTTCAACATTCGCACAAACTTAATAGCGAATTTTTAGACCCCGTACTCTAAAAAAGAGTAGAGGGGTCTATTAGGTTTGTCAGAAGCGAAATGTGCGTAACAGGCAGAAGGAGGCGTGGCCGACCCCATAAAGTATATATATTCTTGATCAGCATCAACAGCCGAGTCGATATAGCAATGTCCGTCTGTCCGTCTGTCCGTCTGTCCGTCTGTCCGTCCGTCCGTCCGTATGAACACCTGGATCTTTTAAACTACAAAAGCTAGAGCCACCAAATTTATAATGAAAGTCCGTTATTGTCTTACGCAGGTTAAGTTTATTTCAAATTTTTGCCACGCCCCTTACCGCCCCCGCAATGAGCAAAAAACCAGACACACCTCGAAAAAAAATGTAGTTTTTGGCCAATAACTCAGTAACTATGGCACTCAGTAACTATGGTTGCTAGAGTTGCTAGAGACAGCCTTAATGCAATGCCATTCAAAATTTTGGCCTGCCACGCCCCCTTTTCTCATAAAAGCTAAAAAACTTTCAAAATTTCAAGCTCAAAATTTGCAGGATTTAGGGCATTTAGTCAAATAGTACAGTGTTTATAATTAATTATTCGAAGAGAGGAATATCATATCAAACTATATTCCCAGCGGCGTTAAAATCCGTCAATTAACAAAAAAGTTATTAGGTTAGAAAGTTTATGTAATTTAGCTGCAATTTCGCCGCCTGTGTGACGTCAGCCCTGCTCGCAGACGCTGCGTCGCTGCGACGCCGTCGTGCCGACCAGTGCTAGGCACGCATACATACATATGTGCATACACATAATTTCAAACGAGTGTGTACTTGTATGTATAACATGTAAATGCGAATAAGCGGAACATGCTTGAAAGTAGCGCGTGGTGCGAATGGTAGAGTTACGGTGCGATGTGAAATCGTTGCCTGAGGGTCGTGGGTTCGAATGCTGGCAATGAGAATTGCTAATTTAATTTTTTTTTAAATATCAATTTAAAATATACATATAAATTTTAATTTTTAAATTTCGTTATAAAATTTTAATTCAAATTAAATACAAATGCGCATTATTATGGGAGTACGGGGTCTTTTACAGTCGGCTCGATCGACTGTAGCCTTTCCTACTTGTTTAGCTAGTTCAAGCCAAAACAGTTAAAGAGTATAAATATAAAGTGCAAGACAGAAGCAACTCAACTTAGGTTAAAATGTTTATTTATTATTTATTTTTTCGGCTGATTTTTTAATGGTTTCAACGCATTGCCTCAAGAAGCCGCTCGAAAACTGCGCGTGGCTATGAAATTTAATTTGATTTGGCCAAAACACACACTGACAGGGTCGAGTTGTCCAAATGACGTTGTCAGTTATTTAAGCCATGTATGTGAGCGTGTTGTTGTTGCTCGACTTCGAGTTGTGTGTTGATGTAAATACTTAACTAAGTGCACTAAATACTCAAGAGTGGATCGACTTTAAGTGGCCCTTTGAGGTAACCTTCTTATCTGATCAGCAACTACAGAAACTGAACTGCTTTGATTTTGTGTTAAGGGTCAACAAAGTGGTAGAAGCAAACAAGCCAGTTTTCAATTATTAATATTATTTGCTTGCAACACACAATTGTTTTTAGCTTCAGCACAATCGCAGTAATGTTTTCGATTATCGCTTAAAAGTATGCAACAAAATTTGTTATAACAACGAAATCAATTTTAGAGGCCACAGCGATGACCTTGACCTACGTGAGTTCATTCCAAATTGCAAATAAACATTTTAAAATAAACAAATGTGCTTAATTTCAATCAGCCATCATTAAGAATGCATGTTTAAATTAAATAATGATTTTCTATTAATTAAAACTTGCATTTTTAATTGGATTAGTTGCTGCAATTGCACACTAATATGTTATTAGAAATTCATGAATTTGTGCAATGATAAATTGTAATTTTTCATATTTGTTTAAATATTTAAAAAGCACAATCAAATTGTCTGTACGACAAACACAAAAACTGTTGCATACTTTCACGCGCTGCAATTTATTAGTTACCCAAATTAAATTACATAAATGATTACTGATTATGCTTTGTTGTGGCTTTTTAGGCAGTAGCACAAAATTTTAAATTTCTTTATTAGTTATATACCATCAAGAGTATCTAAATATTGTCAAATTTGTTTACTCAAGTGTTAGCCAAAAGTCGTGCCAAACTAACTGTTCAATGCCAATTAAAGGTCAACCGTTGAAGAACATACAGAACTCAGCTATAAATAGCGCCTAGTCGGAGGAAATAAACTGCAAACGGAACTCAAGTACAAAACATGAAGCTCGCATTGGCTCTATCAGCACTGGTGATGCTCGCCGTGGCCGGTTCAGCTCATGGCCAGAACTTAACAAGCCTTTACAACAACGGACCGAGGATCTGTGTCCTGGCAAATTGCAACTATAACTCGGTGAACAATGTCTGCGGTCGCTTTGGACGCTCCAATCTCTGCAAGCGCTTCAACAACAGTTGCTTGCTCCGCTATGAGGCATGTGTTAGTTCGGTGACTTACACAACCGTCTCCACATCCATGTGCTCTGGAATTCCTGTTGGCTCACGCAGGCAATGCGTGGGATCCTCTTCCTCGTCATCATCAAATATTTCACCCATTTATATAAGCAGAACTCGCGGTTAAGTTGTCTATTCCAAGTTCAATTTTTGTTGCCAATTTTATTGATTTTCACTGTGTTTATTATCTTAAGTAATGAAAGTAATGGAATAAAATGTTTTGAACGAATCAAAGAGTTTAATTTAACTTCTGTAATTCCGATGTTAACAATCTTCTTCTGTTACCATAAAGACTTCTGATTGTTAAGCTCTACAGAACAGCATAAGAATTTTATTTTATTTATAATAGCTGGTTTCATTATATAACTATTATGTCTTTATAGTTGTATTGCAGACAATAAACTGTGTGAGGTTTTTGTCTTCGAACTAGCTTTCGCAGAACAGACGGAGTCTGTGCAAAAATCTATTTATTCAATTTTAGTATAATAAACAACTGTTGAGGATTGATTGCTTCTAGTAAAAATCGGTATGCTCTATCCATACTCGTACTATTCATATATATACATAAGAAGACAAGAGAGACAAACTTCTGTTTTAATCGAAGTCAACAGTAGAGTATTTAATCAATTTGTATTAATTATTTTTGAAGTTTTAATATTTAACTTACAAAAAAATTCGCAAATTATGCTAAATATTTGCACAACTGAACAATTGCATTCCAATATAAAAATAACTGGTAAGAATAACGACTGTAAAAGATCCTGTAATCATACTAGTGTGCAGAGCAATTTGTCCTATAGGAGCTAGAGAATATACAGCGAAAGCTCCAGTCGCAGATCCCTCGCGCAGCCGGACATCTCCCTTAGCCGGACTAAAATACTGTAGTTTTGGCTGTCGGCTTACGGGAGCTTCTACTATAGTTATTCGATCCGGATCAAATTCGTAAGCTTATAATATTGCCACACACATAATGTGGTAAGTAGTTAATGATCTTTTTTAGTAGTTATGGTGTTATGAAAATAGTCTGATCTACCTGACATATAGACGAACTTTCGTTCCAAACTCGGTGGTTCTACGTCTTATAGTCTCTAAGATCCATGGGCTTATGCAGACAGACAGACATTGACATATCGTCTCGGCTGTTAATGTTCATAAAAAATATATATCGTTCTGCCTGTTATGCACAATTCGCTCCCAACAAAGCTAATATACCCCTCTGCTATTTTTAAGTACGGGGTCTTGAAAATCTATCTTCTATTTGTTGATCAAAATAAATACAGATGTAACAAACAATAAATTATATGACAAATTTGTTATAAATATCAGACAATCCCTAAATAAATGATCATTTGATAAACTCATTTTATTTGAAGTTCAATGAGACCTGCTCTGTTAATTGTTGTGACGCTGGCGCTAGTCATGTCTATGAACTTGGCTGCAACGGCAAAAGCTTCCAAATTAAGACGTTGTCAACAGCAGTCTCAGAAAAACTGCAGTAAAAATGGGAAGGTGTGTCTTCGAAACAGTCGCATGAATTTCTGTGAATTCTTCAATAACAAATGCGAACAAGAATGGGCCAACTGCAATAAACAAGGCATTACACAACAATGTGAGTAAACCAAAAAATGATATATAAAAGAACAGAAAGATTAATCTAAATTTAAATTATAGTTTTTGAAAAGGTTGACGTAAAATATTGCGAGGGCATGCCAATGAATGAACGGGGACAATGTAGCCACAGGATTTGACCATTTATAAGTTAAGTATATGTTATAAACAATTTAAATTTATAAACAGTACTGATTTTGAAAACATGTAATGAAAAATAAATTTAAAACAAACGAAATATTTAAAATTTTCTAAGCAACTGTTAAGAGCACAAGTTAACATTATTTTATATAACTACAGTCTAGACGAATAACAGAATGCTGATTACATGGCAGTGTTATTATTTACCTCTCATAACAGAGACAGTTGCGTACGTTAATTTTAACAGCACGTATTTTGTACGAAACTGTTAAGAGCGCGTGTTAACATAATTTTAGATAACAACACTCCAGACGAATAACAGAATGCTGATTACATGGCAGTGTTATTAACATTCGCTGTTCACATCTTAACTTAACATACCACAAATGTTATTAGCAGTTGTGTATGTTAATTTTAACAGCGCGTATTTTGCTGATTAATGACGATTTTTACAAAGCACATAAGTTTAAGACTGCCAATCCTCTCTTTCTTTCACTCTCTTTCTTGCTCTCCCTTTGCTCTCGTCGTCTCTGTATGCTGTTTCTCTCTGTCCCTTAATCTCTTATCTTTATGTGCTTTACAGCGTATTGCTGTTGATTTCTAATTGCATCCGGAGGCGATTTTCGCTGTTCAAGGCAAAATGGGAAGTGGAAAATGGAAACTGCTAAACTAAAAACGTACTTTCATAAATGTGCCCCTCCTTTTCACCTCTATGCACCCCCAAACTTGCAGTGCGTATGTGCTTGTGTCAACCAACACCACAGTTTTAGCTCGTTTCGCTGTGTTTTGCCTTGAAAATGTGAAATTTATGGGAAACTCGCTATCATGTTTTGCGATTGCAATTAAAAAGCAGCACACAAAAAATAGTAGAATTGTTTTTTATAGAGATGGCAATGCATATATGTCGTAGTGTGTGTGCATGTCCGCAACATACTGCCGGTGGATAAATATATATTAGGGTTGTTAATATTTCGGAAATAATCTGGTAGATTATCAACTTTCTTTCATAAAAGAGTTATTTTGATTTCAGCCCAATTGAATTCCAAACTTATGATTATTTTCGCTCCTTGCCATGGATATAAACTGAATCAAGCCGACTAAAGACATTCAGAAATAAATTAATAATTATCTACCTTTTTTTAAAGCGGATTCTTTACCTCTTAACAGCGAATATCCACAGCGACGAACTTTGGCAATTTTCCACTCTCTCGGCACTCCCGACACGTTAGTAAATTGTGGTGTGTGTTTTGGTTTCAATGTCACAAAGAAAATGGATGCATGGGAAACGTCAAATGAAAAAATGAATAATTTTTCCGTTTTGTGTTGTGCGAACGATAACGGAAACACAATCGTCAAAATGGACGCAATGCTGTTTCCGGTTTGACAAACGTGCATCGAATGCTTAGCTGAACGATTTATGTTACTCACATGCGACACTTTTCTACAGCACTAAACAAATAACACAGATAAAAGGTCAACTCGATTTTATACAGACTGATCGACCAGGGAATATCCTACAGAGTAAGGACTTTTAAAGCAGCAACTAAAGCAAAACTGTAAAGCTATTAAGTTTTCTTGTTTATCTTTATATATTTTCATATACTCGTATTTGTAAGCTATTTTTTACTACGCACACAGTTTACCACATTTTAAGTGCTCCAAGTATAACTGGATACCTCAAAATTATCACTTGAATATTCATCGATGAATATTGATGTTCTTAGCCATACGAAGTAAGAAATTCTACAGTCGAGCCGTCTGGAAAAGACACGTACTCATTACAAATATAAGTTTTCCATAACAATTTTTAATTTCCGACTGATTTAATCTATGGGAACTATAGGCTACTGTTGTCCGATCTGAACCTAACATGGTAAGGTTAGTCGTAAACATGATATGCACATTATCTGTGAGTTTGGTTGCGATCGTTCAACTAACACTACATGTCTCCACACAAATGATCGATTTGTCCAATGGAAGCTAGAGGATATAATTGTCCGACCCGGTTCAAAATTGCTGAGGATAGGAATAATGGTACAATACACATATTGTGTGAAGTTATTTGCAAGGACGTAAAGGGAGTGACAACAACTTAAAACAAATTTGATCTGCCTGACATAAGGACGGACATTCATACCTAATTTGGTTCTCCAGCTCTTCCAGTTTAAAAGATTCAGATGTTCATACGGACATCGCTATTTCGACTCGACTCTTGATGCTGCTCAAGAATATATATACTTTATAGGGTCGAAAACCCTCCTTCTAACTGTTACATACATTTGACTTCTGTAAAACCTAACAGACTCGTCTACCCTTTATTTTGAGTGGATTTAAAATAAAATAAAATTTATCCAAATCAGGCATGAATATTTATACTAGTCATGCCATGTCTTATTCCCTCGAGTATTAAATAAAAACGTTTGTTAGATATATGTAAAATATTTATTTAATTAGAATTGAAAGTTAAACAGGATTGGTAATATTCGCATAGCCATAAATAAATGAATTAGAGAAATAAAAGATAAGTAGATGACTTAGCAAGTTCCAATTGATCCCAGAGGTATGGCAGCACAGGTTGCTATAGCTACTACTGTCCCGCTGGTACCGTACTCTGCAAATACAATTTGTAAACATTTTAAGTAAAAGCTGAGGATTAATACCCGAACGATTACATATTATCTACTAAATACTTACGAGAAGTCATCAGACATCTATCAATCATATACTGACATTCGTTTTTATAGTGTTTGCAAGTCATTGGCGTTGTGACCTGTACACAGACAGGAGAGGTCTTATCACACGATCGTCGGGTGGAGAGTTTGCAGTAGATCACACCATTCCTCGATATTAACAATCCAGCATTAAGACCCACAATCAGATTGAGCAGCAAGAAACCCACAATAATCATTTGAGCAGTTGTCTTCATTTTGAGTTGTAATAATTGTGACTGATCCAATTGGCCCACAAATACTTCTTATTTATACTCTTTCTAAAACGTAACTCCAAATGCCTATTAAATATTTGCCAACGAAAGTGAACCAAAAAGATTTTGCTTGGCAAACGATGAGCGAGTGAGAGTCAAAATCAATATTATGGATGGACAAATAAAGTTGACTTAGATAAAGGTTGGTTTGGACTCGACAAATAGATCATTATGCAAACTCATATCTGTTTCTATTTAAGTAATAAATACCTTAACATGAAATGGGAAATTTTTTAAATAGTTGAGTTGCCGAAGAGTTTTATAGAGTATTTATTGGTACAGTCCGATTTTGACTATCCGACTTTATATAATATTAAGTTTTTGCCAACAATTCTTGTCTAGCGAGATTAACATGCTAATATGACCCAAATAATATTGACAAGTCCATTACTCGTAGAGTACAAGGGTATATTAATCGTTGGAATGTATGTAACAGGAAGAAGGAGGCGTGTCAGACCCCGAGTCCGTCCGTCTGTCTGAACAAAAGGATCTTAGAGACTATAAGACTAGAAACGCCCGAGATATCTCAAACGAAAGGTTTGAGCAGTACAAGATTGTTTTAGTATAGATAAATTTGTTATCTATGCTATCTGAACCATTGTAGAGAAGTAGATGTACCATCACATGTAATATCCGAGCTTAATACAAATCGGACTACTATATCGAATAGCTCTAATAGTGTAAACGTGCATTTTATTAAAATGTTCTGTGTTTGCCAAACTATCTAATTTATAAAATAAACGATTGCACTAATATTATTATCACACCCCATTGTTAATAACATGTTAAAACTGATTAACGGGTATCCTTAAGTCGCGAGGCGACTATAGCATTTTTTCTTGTTTAAAATTTATATTAGAAAGTTTTCATAAATACTAAAAAAGAGTTTCATACATAAGGGATATTTTAGAATCTAGAAAATTATTAGGAAATTGTCATAATTCCTTAAAATTAGAAATTAGTAGTCCAAAGAATACAGGAACATTGTACAATTATAGATAAATTCATGCAGACATAACTCGTTTCTATGGACTTCTGTGCTTGGACTTGTTCTCAATATAATAAATATACTTTGATTCATTCCTTACTTCTTTCCACTATCGCTTTATTTAAAAATGCCTTACGTTGGGCGAGGAAACAATATGACATGCATATGCATGTACACATGTATGCAGTGCTAACTAACGAATTTTGACAATACCGTGTACTTTGGGTAAGTAGCTGAATATGCCTTTGTGAGTGCCTGTGTGAGCCACAAGCTGATTACAGGGTATACGCCTATTACAGGTGAACTTCTTAGACCAGTTGCTGTTCGTGTCGCTGCCACTTGAATCCTTCACTCAGAGCCATCAGTTGGCTCCTCATGCAAAGTCTACACACTCATGTGAGTATACTCAGACTCGTGGTCATATTCATACACACACTCACACTCAAGCTCATACTTATGTGAGTGCTCACACTCATTCCCCTGAGAACTGTGCACATTTCATGTCAGTAGCGTTGGCATGTCATGTTAGGCGTTCATTTTGTTACATGTTTTTCTGTTTAAGTACTCCGTACACCTGACAACCCTAGACCTACGTATATGTAACGGTGTGTGTTTTTTCTTTGGCTAAATGAGACTCGGTCTTTACTCTAACAACGCAAAGTATGAATTTTATTTTCCGTATTTAGTAAATATTTAATAACAGTAAATTCCTTAAAGCAGCTTAAAATTTAAATCTACATTTTTATTTAATATTTTTTTAATTTTAAATAAATTTAAGAAATATATTAAGTTTAAGATACAAAATTTTTATCTTTTAGTATTATTGCTTTCGTCACAAGCTAGTGCACTAAGTCCGTCAGTATAAACCAAACTGAGTTTTCTTTTGCTTTTCTTTTTCATTTTTCCAATTTCCATTTTCTTTTACTGTTGTTATTTGTGCTGCAGTTAATCCTGTTGTGGCTGTTGTTGTTGTTGTAGCTTTTCCTTGTTTCTCGTGCTCCTCGGGTTGCTTTCTTTATTTTATCGCACCTTTAGGCCATGGCTAAGCGGAAGGGCGATAAAGTTGAGGTTTCTCTCGCCCAGCACCATTTCCCTGGCCAGATTAAAGTTGCATGCAATGCAAGAATAATTAACAATGGAAGCTTGAAGCTCAAGTATTTTCATTTGTACCGAATAATAATAGGTTTTAATAATTACGACAGCAACAAGAGTATAAAAAACCATCAACCATAAATCCCATTTTAAATTAAAAGAAAGCAAAGAAAGTCGGATTAATTAGTCGCTCGCTTGCATGTCAAACAAATTACACATGTTTTATTGTTATTTTCCACGTTTTTTTCTTTATTTAGTTGAAGTTTCTTGTTTCTTTACTGTTGTATAAACATAATTTTTAAGCAAAAGAAAATTAAGGACGTTTTAAGATCATTTTAAGGGGTCTCCACTAGGTGAAATATAATGAGTCGAATCTACTTTGCTGTTCCTTCGCTGCATTTGCATTTTTGCTTGACATTTAGTTGCATCTAAAAATAGACACACCCTGTATAGTACCCCCTACAAACAAGTAACATTTGCGTCTTAACATTTCTTAATATAGCATATGCAAATACAGTTTTAACAGTTTAAAACACACTGTAAATTAATGTAACTAAGGACATTAATTTACAGTGTGTTTTAAACTGTTAAAACTGTAGTGCTTGTTTTGTAAGGGTATTCGTAAGTCAGCCAATCGAAGCCAGTACTCTTCCTTAGTGTCTCAAATAAGCTAAGAATTGTTTGCCTTTTCCACTCTTTATGACTCGTTGATTATTCATGAGACGTGATTGTCACGCTAATTGAATAATAGCTCTTCGATTTATACGCACACATACTGACAAGCAGCACTGTAGAACTGTACTCACATTCAAATCAGTTTCAGCCTCTTTTGATTCAGTATCAATAATTTGTTATGCAAACAAAGTTTTCAATCCATTTTGTTTATTCAAACTTTTTTTTTATAACCTAGGAAGTTTGTTTAATTATGCAATTAATTTAATTCATTTTCGATAAAGAAAAAATATATATAAATAAATAAAAATAATGTAAATAAAATTTAATTTATTTTTCAACCATTTAATAATTTGCTTCATAAATTTCATTATTATTTTTTTAAATTTTATTTATTAACGCAGACTAAGAGCAGTCGCGAGTGTTAACTAAAAAATTAAGTTATAAGTATAAGTAAAATTAGTATTAATGAAAAATTTAAAGTTTATTTTAACTGAAAATATCAAAAAATAAATTAGTTTATTAAATTGATCAATTAACTAATAGTTAATAGTTAATTTCCACTTGTTATTTTGCTTTTGAGTTTTTTAAAGGTTAATGATTAATATTGTTCTAAATGTTTTATTGTCATAATATGATGAATTTGTTTTCAATCAGCACTGATTTTATACAGTTTAATTTCATTTTTTTTCAATTTTCCATATCAACATTCCCACAGTCCTTTTAATTTGCTGGTCATCTAAGCCTCATTCAATCAAATGGTTTATTCAATTATCTATTAAAATAAGCTTTCAATATTTTTAGTAAGTTTATCTAAATTTTTTGACTCAAACATCAATATTAACCTTTTCGTTTTATTACAGGGTTACGCTTATATAAATACAAACAAAATCTCAGTTCTTGTTGAGGTCAGAATTTCAAGTATGAGCACTAAAATAATTGCAGCTTTAATATGTCCAGTAGTATATGGTAGTATTCTTAAGTCCACGTGTTTCCAAATAACTTAAATATATTTCTAGAAACTTCCTTAAATTTTTCTTCCCCTTAAACTACGTGTTCCATTCCATTGTTTCAGCGAAATCCAACCTTAGTTAATTTGGTATAAAAATAAATTGATATATTATTCGAATGCGTATAGCTGTCACTTCCGGCATTTATTGATTGGAAACAGTAATCTGACCAAATCAAAGGGTGTTTGGGTGTTTGGGTGTGTGGGTGCATAGGTGTGGGTGTGTGGGTGTGTCCAACCTATCTACCTGCTGGGCTACGTCAGAGAGCGCAGTTTGAGAACTGTTTGTTGGCCGCTTTTAGCAGGCAAGCCAATTGCTGTTAAACAAATAAATCAAAGCCATGTATAAAGTTTTTGTCATTTGCAGCAATAAAATTCAAATTATTTTTAGCTTTATTTGGGTGATTAAATGGCTAAGAGCCACAGAAAAACAGACCCAAAAGACAAGACACACGCAAGTCAAACGAAAGGGAAATCAAACGACACAAACACACATAAATAGTGTACTATATAAACTGACTGATACATACTATATATTTTACTAATAACACGAGCCCATTTTCATTCCGGCTTCAGTTTTATTGATGCCTATTTTTTGTTTTTTGTTTTTTTCTTTTTATTCCCTTTTTGCCTTTTGCAACTCAACACGCGGCGCGTCAATGGCAATCAAAAGTTTTGTGGTTTGCGAAAGCAGCGTCGTCCTAGTCCTAGTCCTAATATCAGCCTGTCTGCCGGTCCCAATTTCCTGTCAATACTCATAAACGTAGCTACCCGTCTGTACCCCCTTTCTACCCTTAGTAGAAATGCATGAGTATCTAGCTGAAGGCTGTCCTTTGTCTCCTCTCTCTCCCTCACTCTTAGGACATTCGTGTCCTGTACAGGGTTTCGTGTCACTTGGGCTTCCGCAAAAACCGATTTTCGGCTGGCAAACAAAAGAAAATCGACAACAAGTCGAAACGTGTCTGAAGTGTATTGGGCTTATGAACACCCTGTAAGCTGAGTGTATCGATGAAAGGGAGGTTATTCGATTATTTTCCAAAAAATAATCTGGAATAATAATGTTTCTCCCCAGTCATTATAGCTTAGCTCCACTGTAAAGTGTTCTATGAATTTTTGTTTGCTATCTTAGAATAGTTGTTGCTAGTCTTGAGTATTTTGTTATGTATTTAATATAATAACAAAAATTTAAGATTAACTTCCTAATATAAATCCCAAATATTCCATACAACTTTATGCTCTACCCCAACTTAAAGGGTATAAAGGGAAATGGAATGGAACGAAACGGAAAATGCGGCGCCTGCCAGTTACAAAATTGTTCTTGAGTAGGTACGGTGAGTGGGAGGTAGGGCAGAGCCCTCCACTGCCCATGGGCGCACCTCCAAACTCAGCGTCGCACTTACGGTGTATCGATAAAACATGTGTAGACCTGGAACTGTAGGTAGAGCAGGGCCAGGAGGTGTACATGGAGCTGGAGGAGAGTAGGGCGTCTCATTACGCCCACGACAAGCGTGTATGAGGTCAGGGAAAATTGAAAAGCCCAAAAACGAAAACGTCAACATTTTGTTTACACTCGCAAATATGTTTTCTTTTCCTTTCTTTTTTTCGATAAAATTTTCTTTTTTTTTTTGGGGTTTCTGTTTTCTCTTTGTTTGCGAAATCAAATTATTGCATGTGCCACCAATTCCAATTTGAACGGGTGCTAAAAAGCAAAACAAATCGAAATATCCTTTTATGTACTTGTGTGTGTGTGCGTGGCAGTGGAGTGGGAGTGGGAGTTGGAGTGTGTGTTTATAGATCGCTAGTAAATTGGCCATTGCCTTCGCTGCTTTCGCAGCAAACTTTTCTTCATAAACGCCCGTCGAAAGTTCCTGCAGCCAAGCAGAAAAATGGTTCGCAAACACTAAAAAATAAAGGTTAAAACGAAACTTTGATGGGCTATTAGTCATTTTGACATGTGCTCTGCGAGTTGAGTTCACCCAATGGCCACCCACTGGCCACCCCTCGCATTTGTCTTGGCTCAAGACCCCGCAGGCGATAAGATAGTGTTTGCCACATTGCGCATACGCACTGTATTACTGGCAACCAAGTCGAATGGTTGATGAACATGCACGTGCATGCTTATTACAAAAGAAACTCAATTTAACAGGCATTTCTTCTACGTTTACATTTAGATTTCTTTAAAATTTAAGTTATTTATTTCCATATTAATTTCTTGTTAAGCTGCTTAATTGAAACCAAACTATTTATCGGATGAGCAAAGTTTTCGGAGACATATTTACCCAAAAACTATTTGGCAAACACAATTCCAATAAAGTTGACTATCTTGGCAATATAGATCAGAGGGAGACAGGGAGAGAGAGAGAGAAAGGGGGCGAGCCACTTAAGTTTTGGCTCGCAACCCAGCTGTACCCAAAAACTTTTCTCGACTCCAGAAAATCTCCCTCCCTACACCCAGAAAAGAACAGCAACAAGAATGTGCAATGTCACTTAGCCTGATTGCAAATTATTGTCATTGGCCAAGAGAAGAAACGGCTTAAAACTGGCAATGGAAAACCATGCGAACATGTACTTTGAAATATTTAAGGCATGCCAAATAAATAACATCTAATGGTCAAACCAAATGCAGTAGCCCCATTCCCTTTTGGCAGTCTAACTGGGTCAACAAAATGCTTCAATCCAAGTGCACTTAAAACCCAAATCGTATTTTTTGTTAGTTCCCAGTCCTAAGTCACGTTCGGTAGGAGCAAAAGAAAGTCCACTCAAAAACCTCAAACAAAAGTTAAGCAGATAAAATACAAGCAAATGTTAACAGTGTTAGCTTAACAGCTGTTAAGTCAGCTCTTAGTACGTTTACGGATTTACTCACTGTTAATCTGTGAAAATAAAATAAGAATCTTTAGAAACGTTTATAATATTTTAAAATTTTTAAAACATCAGTCTATATTTGATAAAATTATAAGAAAAAAGTTAAAAAAAATTTTTTTACGTTAAAAGTTTTATTTTAGTTGGTATTTATTGGAGTAAAATAATGGAATTTAAATAAAAAAGTCAATAAACCCAGTTTTTCAGTCGACTTCAAGCAAATAAGTTATAATGAATAAAATTAAAATTAAATATTAATTAATTGATCAATTTAATTAACTAATTTTTTCAATATTTTCAGTTAAAATATATTTTTATAATTTAGTTTTTTTTATAGTCATCAATTTTAATTCTACTTATACATATAATATTATTTTTTGGTTAATACTCAGCGAATGCTCTTAGTCTGCTTTAATACATAAATACAAATAGAAAGCAGTTTTTTTTAACTAGGAGTAACAATTATGGAGTAACAAGAAATGGTTAACAAAAATAAATATTCCTTTGAATATATGAGTCCAACCTTATTTTATGTTGCTAAATACAATATATAAAATATTTATAGTTTTATTCAATATATGGACTTAGAATTAATGGAAACAGAACGAGAAAGAAATTTGATTAAATTTTTGGTATGTATGTCATGTTCAAGTTTGTTGAACTGGTTGAGTTGAGTAATAATTCAATAATCCAACTGTCATTTTATATAGACAAATAAAACCCAATATTAAACACTTTATAGTATACAACTCTTGCTTCTCTTGGCTAACATTTAAAATAAGAACGACCCATTGGCTTATTTGTGACATAGTTATGAGTTATTTGGACTTAACTATGTGGGGCAGAGAGTATGTAAATTTCCATAGACTCGAAACTGTTGCTGTGAAATGAGGACGTGGAGTTGCAAGAAAAGCCACTCAAGAGCTCAGCTCACAACACTTTACACACACTCACTCACACCCACACACACCCACACACACACACACACACAACACACATGCGACACGTCAACATTCAATTTTGTAATGAAATTTTCATTATAATAAGCAGGAGGCGGTTGATGAACACGCCCCCGCATAACCCGATATGACAGAGGATTGGAGTCTGGCAGTGGCAGGTGAAGGGGGAGTGTGGAGTGGAAGTGTAGCTGAGTTACTGCCACACCCCGTACTAAAGTATTCATGACACCAAAAGTCCGTGCACTTTCTGTCTCTTTTCCGCTCTCTTTTCTCGCTCTCGCTAGAGAGAGCAGAGTAGGAGTGTGTATATGAAATGTTGCGAGTGCAGAGTTCAAATGGAACGCAGTTGCTCGATTTCTCTCAGCCCAGCATGACCTACATTCCGACTGTAGCTCCGTAGCTAAGCAACCCTCAGCCCTGGAGTGGAGTTGGGGGAGTGTGGTGTACGAAGTCGGGAGTTACTCCGAAAAACAAAAAAATGTATTAGTATATAGAAATGAAATGTAGAAGGAACCAGAAGCGCACGCGGCACGCATAGGCAACTAAGTCGAGACCCAGCCCCTGCCCCTACAAAGCACTCCTTATGCCCTACTTGGCACTCCCCGCCCACCAGTCACCCCCTCTGTGCCCCCTGGTCCTGCTAGCCATATAAAAATTGTTTTCGGTTGCTTATTGGCAACAAATTTGCGTGCCGCGCATGCACAAGAAGCCTCCACGAAGGTTTTCCATTCAGCGACTTCAGCGACTTCATTACAAGGCACATTTTCAACTGGATTTGTATTTGGTTTTCTTTCGGTTTTTCCATTTATATTTTTTAATAAAGTAGGGACCGTCTCAAGGGCCTCAAAACTAGACTCGACTCGGAATCAGACGCGCTATTTTAATGGACTCCACTGTAGATGGTGGGCGTGGCGGGGCGAAGCGTGGGCACTCTCAACATGTTTACTGTTCTGTTGACAACTGAATTTCTGTACATGGCCAAGTCCATCCATCACTTGCCAGAATATTCGTTGTTGGCCTAAATTAAACAGCTCTCGTCTCTGGTCTCTGGTCTCTGGCCTCTGACATTGCACGTGCGACTATTTTGGCATTTTACCATTTTATTGTTGAATTTTCTCAAATATATCCATAGTGGCCCACAAATATTATCATACAATCAACAATGTTTGCCCAAAATTGATACAGGCATTTGTCAAAAACTAAACGAAATATCAAACCTTAATGGAATAGCTAGATTGCACTGTATTTAGCTATAATACATGTTATGGATTAAGTTTTCAACTTTATTTATATTTTTATTTACTGGACTCAAACAGTTGCCACTCTAAACTAAAGTATTTTTAAAGCTAGCGTTTTTAAGTAAAGTGGAAAACAAAATTAAAATCTCCAGAAATCACTTTAAAGAGAAAGATACACTTTTTATACCCTTTCAAAGGGTGTGACGTGTTTGTCATGCATTGAAGAAGGCGTGGTCGGCCCCATAAAGAGGAGTCTTTTCGTTCATCAGTATAACCACCTGGATCTTAAATCAAGTCTATTTAAAATTGGTGCCACAACCCGTACTGACCCTACGTAGAAACCATTAGAGCTATCCCAACTGAATTTACTCATTATGTGTATGATACTATTATATCTATCCCCACCAAGTTTGATCCGGATCAGACAACTTTAACCTATAGCTCCCATATGACAGTATAGTACTAGAATAAGTACGGGGACTTTGTAGTCTTTCTTACTTGCTTTGTTAGCTAGACTAAATTCTAAAAATTGAAAATTCTTATAATTCTTAGTTTTTCTAGGTGCTCTCTTGGCACTAACAGCCATTCAACCTAACCTGTAATTCTAGAAATTTTAGAAATTTCTAAGTTTTTTAATATTTAAACACTTTAATCGTAAAAATGATAACAACATGCCGCTTAAAGATTTGTTTATTGAATATTTTAGATCAAATTAGGTAATAAGTCTTAATTATTATTCATTTTATTATGTAAATCCACAAAACTTATAGTAAAATAGATCGGGATAAATAAAAAAATGTTCATGCTTTTCCGATGCTTATCCGAAAGAACAAGAATTCTAGCCAGTTGAATTTTTAAACAATATCCAAACTTCAGCAATCTTCTAGCTTTAAATAAGTTAAATGTAAGTTCGAGTAACACTTAACAAACTTAGTAATTAGTAGGTCTACACTTAAGAAGTACTGTGAAAACAAATATATTTTAATTATGAAACATTTTAGTTTAAATTTAGATATAGTTATACAAATAATAAATATAATTTTAACAATACGTTCAAGTTTGAATGAAATCTAGATAGACTTAAGCAAAATAGCTATACATTTGACTAGTTCTAATTTTAGTATGATATATTACCACAACTAGTTTCAACTAACTTATAGAGGACGACTATAAAACCGCCTCAGAGCGAAATGCGTTTATTGATAAAACTGCGAGACAATTTCAATTTTATTGCATACTTTTCGGCGCGTGCTAAAGCAGCCAAAAATCGAAGCCCACGAGACGAGAAATTACAACGCAGAAATCCATCTATATACATATATATGTATTTATATATAAAGTTTACGACTGTGTTTTTTTATGCTCCTCTTCGACAGTTGGGGAAAAGCGCTGCCCCGCCCACTTCCATTCGTCATACCCTCTGAAAAACATGTGTAACAGACGAAAATAAATTAACGAGCTGCCCAAAAACTAAACGAGACAGAGAGAGTGTGTGTGTAGCGTTATCTCGCTCTGACATCAAAGTTGGTTGGTAAACGTCAATCAAAGAGAAATTGTGTCGTTTGTTTGTGCAAAAAATTAGAAAACAAAAAATTCAATTTAATTGCTGAAGGAGAAACGTGAAAGTTTTCGCTTATAAATGAAATGTAGGGCAACTTTTGCCGGGTTTATTAAATTATCCGCAAAAATCACAGTAGCCAAAACTTGTTTAATACCATTCACACACACACACATATAAGCACACACGTGAGCACCGAGGGTAGAGTTTATTAGATAACTGAACTCTTTCTTGTTTTAGCATAGCTGTGGGCCATAATCAACCCTAGACAGCGACCCAAGAGAACCTATTCGGTCGTCACAGTTGAAAAAATTCAAATTACAGACAAGCCAAAAGGTTGAAAGGCTCCGTCGCAGATGCCAAAGGACAAAAGTTCGAGGACCGAGTCCCAAAAAGAAACCTCGACGTACAAGTGAAAAATGAAAAGTATAAACTGCAAACTGTAAACTGAAAACTGGAAACTGAAGACTGAAAACACAGCCGACGGGAAAAGGGAAACGCTTTGAAAGAAAAACTTTATGCAGTACAAAGCGGCAGTTACAAAAGTATAAACCAAACTGAACTAAAGTGGAAATAAGAATGATGAAAAATTTAGTGGCAAGTTCAACTCAAAACTTGTCCTTAAGTTTTACTACCGTCTACGGCAAATGGCCCAGAAGGGGCTGGGGTAGGCTCTTAGTTATTATGCTATATAGCACAATGAAATTGCAAATTGTTCAACTGACACTTGAGGTTGTTCTAGCGGAAAGTTTGCCTTTTTTCACATACAGAAACAATGTGGAAAATTCTAAGAAATATTCTCTGCAACTTTTGATACGCTATTTTTTATAATTTTAGAATTTCAATTCGATAAAATTTCATTTAATTTTCCTTTCTGTATAAATTATTTATTTTTCAAAATATTTAGTTAAATTCTAAATTATTTCAGGTTTTTTTTCTAGCTTACTTTTTTATTACTTTACTTTATTTTTCAGTTTAAATAATGTAATCTTGATATAATAAATAAAATGTTATGTTATTCATCCATTTAAAAAGTAGTTATCTTTAACGCTATTTCATAGAACACATTATTTCAAACATCAGCCTATCATCTCAATAAATGACGTGGATTCCAACTGCTTTTCATAGCACATAGAACCTGCGATTCCCTCACTTCATCCAAACATCAAATCTCAAGGCAGTTTTGCTGCAGCCTCTGCCTCTGCCTCTGCCTATGCTCTGCCCCTTCTCTGCTCTGCTGCTGTTACTGCTTTGTACCCAAAAAGTCAACTTCCAAGGCGAATGCAAACCACAAATTTATAGCTGCAATGCGGCCAGGCGAAGCGTAGCAGCAAAATTTTTCAGTAAAACGACGCAGTCATAGATAGTCATGAAAATAAAGTAAGGACAATAAAAATATATAACATTAAACAGCAATGCTACCAATGCCAGCGTCGGCGTCGATGCCAGCGCTGCTCTGCGGCTGCGACGACGACGACGACGGCCACGACATAATGAGCAGCCTAAGCCTAAACGGTAAAAATCAAACACAGCTGAGCCTTGCAAATGTGGGACATGCAGACCAAGAGATTGAGAGAACCGTTTCTCTCTTCTCTGCTTCTCAATTTATTTTGCTCTCTTTGTACATTCGCTTTGCGCTGCACGTTCTTTGCAGTACCGTTAACATTTTTCTGCGGTGCTGCCTTGCATGGCCATTTGTCATGTACTCCGAGGCCAGTGCGAACTGCTGCATACTTTTCAGCGCACGCTCTTGGACTCATGCTCTCACTTGTACTCGCTCTCTTTCACCCACCTTGTATCTCTGGGAGCTGCCTTGCTGCTTATGCGTCATTTTTCCATGCTTCGGCCGTTGCTGGTGCCTTTCTTACCATCTTTATCACGCATTCACATTGTAAGCTTCGCTTCGCTGCCAGCCCCACAACAACGTGTGTGTTGTTGTTGTTGTCCGTCAGCATTGCAGCATTTTAGTTGTGTTGTGTCGACTTTTGCTCCTTGTGCTTGCCCAATTATTTGACGTTTTCTTCAACCTCTTCGCCCCATTGCTTCTTCTTACTTGTTGCGCTGAAGCAGACGCAGTCGCTGTTGCTGACGCTGACGCAGCTGTCACTGCGGTTGTTTCTCTCTCGCTCCCACATTCGTTGTGCTCTGCAGCTTATATTAACAGACCAGAGTTCTGTATGTGTGTGAGTTTGTACGTGTGAATTCGTTTATTCATGTATATCTGTGTGCGCTTTTTGGATTTCTTTCGCATTCACCTGCAAATTGTGCGTCAAATGGTGGGGGGGAGTTGGACAAATTCCGAGAATCACATCTATTTTAACAACGTTTTATTCATAGACGTTAATCACACAAGGTTATACCAATATTGCATCGTATTTATTCAATGGAACTGCGCTGAAATCAGTACTGTAGTCAGTACGGTAATTAGTTTTATGCCAAATGCGTCTTCACATATATTTATAGACTTTCTTCCATTTAGGTTTCAAAAGCTTAGCTTAGTTTTGGTAAATTAAAGTTTAATTTCATATTTATTTATTTTTTACATTTTAGTATCCCAAAGTTTCTAACAACTTTTTGGTTTTGTTAACGCTTTGACTACAAGTTGTATAGTTGGCTAACAGTTATGCTTGTTTTTGGCCGGGAAAGCGCCCAATTCAGCCGTTCCTGGCAAACACATTCAGTCAACGGAAATGCCTCGAGCATTCTTCTTCTTATAGTTGTTGTTTTGGTTGTTATAGTTGTTTCTGTTGCTGTTGTAGTTGCCGTTGTTTCTCGCTGTCGCAGCATTCATTCATGCTACGCTAGTTGACATAATGCGACACAGCCCCACAGCCCCCCATCCTCTTGGGCAGCCCACTGTTTCAGCAGGCAGCCGAGCGCGTCAAGGACCAAATGCAACGGTAAAGTAAAGCTAAATGCAAGAAACAGCGCCATCCACCACGCCCACCACCCTACAACTTAACATGCTGCAGTTGACGCCCACTTCACAGCCCCTCCCCACCACTCCCCCAACGAAACACGCACGCTATTTTTAGCAGAAACTGCGATGTCATACCCTACGTCTATCAGTTGCGTTGGGTATGTTGGTGTTTGTGAGAAGTATGTGCACTTGCCCAGAAGAATATTCTAGCAAAAGAATACTCGAGGGATAGAGTAACAACAGTCGTGTCTGATATAGAAGTAGTAGTAGTAGAAGTAGTAGAAGTAATAGTAGTAGTAGAAGTAGTTATAGTAGAAGAAGTAGTAGTAGTTGTAGTAGTAGTTGTAGTAGTAGTAGTAGTAGTTGTTGTAGTAGTAGTCGTAAAAGTAGTAGTAGTAGTAGTAGTAGTCGTAAAAGTAGTAGAAGTAGTAGTAGTAGTAGTAGTAGTGATAGTAGCAGTAGTAGTATTAGTAGTAGTAGTCGTAAAAGTAGTAATAGTAGTAGTAGTAGTAGTAGTAGTAGTAGTAGTAGTAGTAGTAGTAGTAGTAGTAGTAGTGGTAGTAGTAGAGTAGTAGAAGTAGTAGAAGTAGTATTACTATATTGAACAGTTGCGTCTTATTAGAATTGTGATCTCTTAATGTGATCACAGTGAGTGGACACAACTGTGCATGAGATTTACTACAGTCGTGTCGTGAGATAAATGAGCATGTTGTGTACACATATATGAAGTAGAGAACATTCTAGAATAAATAATAGATAACTTATTTAACAGTTTTTCACTTTTGGTCCACAAATTTTAAAAAGTAAGCTCTGCGAAAAGCAGTTATTTACAAACTATTCCTATAACAGAAAGTAACACAAACTCAATACCTGTCGTTTCTTAGCAACAACAATAGGGAAATCAACAACGTTTTTTCTACACATAAATAATATTCAGTATTGCAAAACATTTACAACGAGCAGAGGTACACAAGTGTATAACCCGAAGACACGAAATAACTCAACGGAAATGCAGAGCGCTATAGCAAACGAAGAGGCCAGATATGCCGAGGGTAAGTCTTGAATAGATATGTATAAAAGGTCTTTTTAAGAAGACTAACCTTACACCCCTTGAAGATTTCGCACGTATACGTGAAACACAGATTGATAATGTGCTACGGATCATAACGACTGCCATTGGACGTATCAAGATGTCTCTGATATTGCCCAAGATGAGCGAGGATATGAACCACATGAGATCCATTTTGACAGGGACCGTTTATGAGCCGGCCATAGCATTGATAGAAAAGTTGCACACCTTGGACACCGTTAAGGTTCAGATATTGAATCACGAAGTGCTTCAAATCATCGATTATTTTCATCGCAACTTTCACATCTACCAAATGTTTCCACGTCTGGTAAATCTGCTCTCGAATGATGATAAAAAACTGGTCGTGGCCTGTGATACGATTCTCGCCGTTGCAAAGCGTCATCTGATGCGTACTGCCAAGAGCGAGATCAGCATGGAACGACAGCTCCACGTGATGTACCACGAACGGGAAGAACTGCGCTCACGCACGGCCTACTACCATAAGAAACTCAGATCCAGATACGCCGTACTGCGTTGGAAACAGGCCGTGAAGTTCTTGGTACTGGAGAAGCTGGAAATGGACTTGGCCAATAGAAAGTGGAAGAATAGTGTGCGTATACAGAACGAAATGTAAGTAATATCGAATACTTCCGATGGGATAAACAGCAACCGACAAAATCCCTTTTTTTCTGCAGTGAGAAACGAACTCGAATTCTACGCGACGTCCATAAAAACACAGTTCAGAAGCAAAAGGAGCTGGAGGAGGAGCTGGAAATAGCTCGAACCGAATACGAGCGTCTGATCACAAGTATTGCCCTAAATGAAAAAGATGCAAGAGCTGAAAAGTATGTAAACAAATTTAAAATGTTACCCTAGATTTTACTTTATTCATCTGATTTTTACAGAAATAAACTGCTTATACAGCTGGAGGGTATTTTACAAAAGTTTGACACTAATATTGGTGAGAAGATACGTGAGAATCTCGAACTGGAGGATCAGTATAAAGTGGCACAGAAGGAGTTGGACATATTCATGGTAACCTACCGCAAAGAGGAGGCGGTCTATAACAAGATTGTGGTTAGGTACGAACAAGAGGAACAGCGCAAGCAACAGCAGCGAATTCTGCTCTTCATGATGAACCGAGCAGCGCGTCAGATTCAAAAGTATTGGCTCAAATGGCGCAAGGATCAGCGAGCCAAGGCACGACGTCAAAACAAGAAGAAGAAGAAGTAGAGCTAAATGTATATAAATTATTAAAAGGTTAATTTTGGTTCCTTTTGCACCCTATAATGCAATAAAAAGAGAACTGAGAATTGAATGCAAACGTCAATCGCTTTTATTATTAATTCTAGACGAAGTTTCATTTCACTTTTATAATTATGACAATAATTTCTTTTGTCTGTTGACAAACAGCGGCATTCGGACATAACGACTTAGCTCTCGTTAAATTAAGTTAACGACTTCTGCATATGCTCACATTTTACAGACCAACATAGTAGTTGGACCACCTTTTAGTGGGTCCATTAAAAAAGCATTCTCCGTCTTAATTACAACAGTTTATTTCGCTGACAATTAGCCAACTCACACTGGGAAAGCTCCAACTGTTTTATGGCCAAATGTACCGGAGGTAATTGGCCCTCTCTGGTCGGACAAAAGGTAAGTACAATTTTTAGGGAACAGCTAAAAGGTTGGAAGGCTTTAAAATGCAGTTTCGAAAGTTGGCACTTGTGGATTGAAAAAACCTTAAAATTTTTTATTATTTGAAGTCTTCTCGAAATTAGTAATTAAATAAAATAAAATATGTCTAAAACATATACCATACATAATTTATCAAAAGTGAGCCTAACGTTTTTTTTACTACATTTTAATATTATAATTAATTTATGCTCTTATCTAAAGACAGCATCTTTCCCTATGTTACCCCAAAATGCTTAAATTGCTTGCCACCACTGTATTTTCGTAAGTTTATTTCAGAAGAGAAATCAAAGAATAGAAGGACTTTAAATTGAGAACTGAACGAAGAATTTTGAACGCATTGCGACGAAAGCATTGACAAGTCACAACACGATGGGTTTAGGTTTGCTTGTGGGGCTTCTGTTGGGTCTAGCAAAATGTTTACCCAACACACTCACACTTCTACACACATATACACACTGAGCTCAGACCGACAGACAGTCAGAGTGTGAGGGAGAGGGGAGACGCGGATGGCAGAAAGAAGTCCCCAACCGAATTTCATGGCGAAAAATGGCGCATTGCTGTCGTGCTGTTGGCGTCGCCATCGCCGTTACCGTTACCGTCACCAGTGACGACGTCAGAGCCGCAGTTCGGCCAATATCCAATGTTGCTGCATTGTTACTTCATTTCCATTGCGACTCTCCCCACACCACACTACACCACAGCAAAGCAAAGTGAACCCAAGCACCCCAACCAAACCCAACCCAACCCACCATAGTCCCAGTCGCTTGTCTAATTTGCAGAGGTTAACATACTTAACTTGTTGGCATGCGTTGAATTGAGCGACATTGCAACAAAGAAGGAAACACATTGCGACAATTCGCTGCGGCAAAAAAAGAAACGGACACAATGGGAATGACCAAAAATCGGCAAACGACATTCATACAAACACATGTGACATGCGCTAGTATAGGTTTGCTTAACTGTGTGTTATAAAATACTTTTAACTTAAATTGTTTACTATTTCATGCATTAATTACTGTATTTCTCAATTTTACTTCCATTCTAAGTTGTTTTATTCAAATATCCTTTTAAAACATTTACATTTAATATATTGTCTGCGGAATAACATAAAAGTGCGACCTTCTTGCTGCAGTTTTTCTTATTTTATCTACAGCGCCGGCGCGACCGTTACTAAATCGTTCAAGTTCCATTTTCAAAACTTTTCACTCGCTTAAATGCAAAAATCAGCTGTAAACGCACTAAAAGAGCAAACAATCGGAACTGAGAGCGAAATAACCGTTTCATTTGATCACCGGTTCGCTCATGTGCAGCAATGAGCGGCAAATTACAGAGCTTATTTCATTTACAGAGCTGTTGAGCATTGCAGATTGCTCGCCAGCTCATTTGAGTAGCTGCAAAAATGACAGCAGTTCATTTGAGCACTTAACAGCGGGTTTGCAGAAATATTTTAACATTTTCTGTGCAGAGAATTAGCAGCAGAACAGTGCGAAAATATTGTAGTACGCTTACGGGTTTTAAACGGTACAGTTACAATTGAGTTGTCGACCGTTACGGACGCAAGTTCTGATTAGGATCGTGAGTTACCTTCAATAAATATATAAAAATTATAAATTAGCAGAGGACTCAAAAAGAAAATTTTCGTGATTCTACAAAATAAAAAAAACATCAAAATTTAATAAATATATGAATAAATATTTTGAAAAACCGAAATCGAGCAGTTTTTATATGCATTCTCGAGTGTGCGCGCGTGTGTTTCGCATATTATATCGCACAATAGAAAACCCCGAAGAAAAAGAAAAAAAATATATAAAGCAAGACGAAAAATTATACAAATTTCGGCAAAGCAACAAATAGCAACAAGAATTTGCCACGGCGAGAAAAAAGTAGCGTCGCTGCGACGCCGACAGCGACGGTGACTGCGTCAACGTTTTGTCGCCTTTGCTTTGCAGTTTTATGTGAATTCCTTCATTTCATTTGTTCGCCGCCGGCAAACGACGCTACTTCGTTTAAGCTCAGTGGTAAAGTTGTTGTTGACGTTGCTTGTTCCATTCCGTTTTGCGGTTACTTATTGCAGATTTTGAGTTGCGTTTTTTTAAAATCACCGTGTATTTTGCTCTCCTTCTTCTTAATCTTTACAGTGTGTTATAAATTTTGCGAAAAACGCAAATTAAATTCAAGTTAAACGTACGAACACGCGTCTTGTCCGTCTCAACGTTAATTCCACTTACACATACCACAGCAAACGCAGCGCCGCCAGCAGCAGCAGCAGCGGATTAACCTTTAGCTACATTTCTTTCCAAACACAACAAAAACCCAACAACTACAAAAATGGTAAGTACAATAAATTATAATTTATATGCATAGTCATGTTTAGTTTAGTGGCTACAAATTGGTTTGTTTACCTTAGTATTTCCTTGAAAACTTGAACAAGTTGGTGGTTAAAATTACACGTGTGTCTATTTGCAATTGGTGCACTTGAATTCCAATTGGACTTGTTATTGCTAAGTCGATATGACTCCCTTAAAATTGTTGATAGACCAAGTTTGATGGTATTTAAAATGATTTGAGCGAAGAATGTATAAAAACACATACGACTATGAGTCATGAGTAAGAAGTCACGTCTGATAAATTCAAGATAAAACAATTTCTATATCATTTCTAAAGATAGCTCTTAACTAGTCATTGTATATAATTTTTAAAAATACATCTGTGGGTTCTTTTGTTTTAACACGACAGGGAAATTTTTACTTGATTATTATTTGCATCAAAGATTTGTTTGACAAACAAGTTAAGTGATTTTAATTTAAATACGGTGTGCTCCTTTGTTTAATATGATCTCCTCTGAACACTTGGTAGTCTCTCAGGTAAATTCACATAACGGCATTTGTTGAAGGGTCAAAGCTGTGAGAAAATCTCAACTCGCAACCCGCTCCCATTCCGCCACGCCCCTTTGTATTTGATTGCTATCGGGATGCAAGCAGAAAACGGCAAGCTTAAACAAGTAACAAAAACCCGTTATCAGAAATTCTTTAACACAATCCCAACCCCTTGAAACTCCTTTTGCCGAAGCGGCGTCGCCCCGGCTCTGTTGGCAGCTGTATTACACCAAATACGAACAGACATGGGTGCAAAGGTGTGTGTGTCTCAAAAATTTGTTTATTATAGGCAATAAAAAGCCAAGGGAAAAAACCGTTTCGATTGCCACTTTATCAACCATATTTAGACTGCTAATAAATAGTTTTTGTTCTGTTGTTTATTGCACAAAATTTGATTTGCTTATCAGCGTTTCAACTAAAAAAGTGTGAGCAAAAAAAAAAAACAACAAGAGTACCCGCTTCGAGAGCAGCAGCACCAGCAAAAACGGCTGTTCCAGCAACGCCGGCATTATTGGTCTCTTTTTTGCTCTTTCTTTTTGTATTTCGTTTCGCTTTATTTACCGCAAAGAATTGAGGTTATATTCGCATGAAAAAGAATAAGAAAAAAGGAAACGGCAAAAAAATTCTTAAGCTTTTGGAATTTCTGTTCTCGCCATCGCTTTGTCGCTTTTCGTTTCGTTTCGTATGCTCAATTTAACCGTTTCGTATGCACGAACAACAGCAGTTGCGCTCTTATTACCGTTTCTCTCGCTCTCTGTGTCTCATTGACTTGCATAACCGTTTCACACAGTTTTTGTCTGATTCGCCATCTCTGCACAACTTGTTATCACTTTTTGCCTTTTGCTCTGCGTTGCGCACATTACTCTCTGTCTCTCGCTCATTCTCTCCTGGTGGCGCACTTTTATCTGCGTGCGCTTTCTTATGCGAGTTCGTTGTTGTTGTCGGTAGGGGGTTTTCTCACCCTCTCTCTCTCTCTATTTCTACTGGTTGCGGTGCCTTCGTTTTGTTGTTTTCTTCCATAACCGTTTCATTTGCCGCATTGCGGTTATTTTGCTGTTTCGCTTTCTGTTTGGCTTTTGGTTCTGCTGCTGCGCTGTCGCTAAAGCTGTTGCTACTACTGACTGCTGCTGCTGTTGTTGTCGTTGTTGGCTTGGCAATGTTGTTGCTGTTGGTTCTGCTGCTTGTTCCACTTTGCCATTCGCACAAGAATTTCGTTGTAACGGGGCAAACGTGTGCAGCGTGCAGCAAGCATAATGAAGAAAAATTTCTGCCCAGACGCTAAACGTGGCGACGTCGCCGCATTAACCGCACATAATCCAATTTTTATTCTTTTGTATGTTTTTCGTTTTTATTCTGTTGCCTCTTCTACTTTTTATTTGGCTTTTGCGCTTGCTGCGTTGGCTTTATGATAAGAAAATACAAGCAAATACTGCCCCCTTACATTGATGCCCTGGGCCCAAACACTCACACACACCCACACTCACACCCTGGTATTTATCTGGCAGCGCCTTTCGCTTAATTTAATTAGCGTTTTTACAGCTCACGCAAAATGCAAACAGATTTTAATTAAAACAAATTGTTCTGATATTTATGCTCAATATGTAGTGGTGGTTGCATTAACGTGATTCATTTTTATCTACCTCTTCTCTGTCTTCGACATACGTGTTCGTGTTTGTGTGTGTGTCTGCTGGAGTGTGCATGTGTAGATAAACAGCTTGATCTTCAAAGTTTGTTGACAGCGCGGCAGAATTATCTCATCAAAAGCACATAACTGTATTATTTACTCATTTCCGTTTTTCTGTTCCTCTTTCATTTTTTTTTTTTTTATGAAAACTAGTCATTCGACGAGTGATGATTCTTTTCACACGCTGTAAAGGAGCTTTTGTGGCACAAACGTGAAGAATTGACTCATGAAACTTAATTGCAGGGTATCTCAAGAAGCTCATTCCCTTTCCCGTCCATAGCACCCTCTTGATAATTTGTGTGTTTTCTGCTTTCGTGAGTCATTCGCTGAGTTCATCATAAAACAGCAAATTTTTTATGTCGACTTTTTCGTACAGTTGCAAGCGGGTTTGAAATCGAATCCAATGTGAAACTTTGCAAACTTTTGATAAATATTTATACATATTTGTATTTATTAATGCTGCTAAAAAACTGGCAGTTCATTTTAGATTTTGTTTTGATTGAATACCGGCAAAAAGGCGATTAAACCAGTTAGAACGAGGCTGATAGGCAAGAGTTTGAGGGAATGAAAGAGAGATAGAGAGAGAAAGCGGGGAACTGTAATGTTTATGCATCATTTGTATCACATGTGCAATGCTCTAAAAAGCAAATCACAAACACACACACACACACACCTTAGAGTGGTGGCAATATGGTGGTGGGCGTGGGAGGTGGGCGTCAAATATGGTTTGACAATTAGCTGGTGGGTTCCCCACACCCAAAGCCATTAAAGGTGGAGGTGGGGTAACTGTTGTTGTTTTTACTATTTTTGCTGTTGCCATTTACGTAGAGCTTTAATCAGCTTTTGGATTTCGGATTAAGCAGTTAGTCATAATAAAAGTCATGACATAACCAGCTTACTACTGTGCCAAATTTTTATCAGGCCAAAGAGATAAGTAACCACCAAAATTCAATTCACACATACACACTCAAAAACCCACACACACACACACACACATACAGTTGAATTTCAATTGACGATTAGATAAAATTCCCTTTTTGGCTAAGCAGAAAATCCAACTGAAGTTTTGTGTGCTTTCTCCTCTGTGTGTGTGTGTGTGTGTGTGTGAGTGTGTTTGCCAGCTTTCTCACATATATTTATGTTATATAAGCCTTTTGGAATTGGCAGGGGTTAGGGGCTAGGAGAATGTCACACTCGCCTTGAAGTGCACTTCGAGTTATGCCATAATTCCCCTGTATTGATTAGATAGTAAATATTTGACTTATCGAGAAGACTAATCATACTACTAAGCACTCTAGCAAAATGTTTCAAGATAATTTATTAACTAGAGCAATGTTTAATTTAGTTAATATGTCGTTTTTAATTGAACGATAAATATATCTGAGTCAAATATGACCTCAGTTTTCCGATAATTACTTGTTGCCATTTTTTTTAATGGATTAATCACCAGCTGAATTCTGATTTTTAAGTCGAGTCATATGTCAGTAGCACAACTGGTCTAAGAATCACTTAGTTTTAAATTAATAATTCAAATTAAATTTATTTATTTTGTTTTTGAATTTAAAATAGCATAGTTTTTGTAGTTTTAAATTACTTTTAAATTGAAAGAGACTGATGTGTAGAAAGGAAGTTCTGGAAATCGTAATCGCCGAACCCAAAAGCTTTGTCTGAGAAGCACTTGGAGTTGAGCCATTTCCTCCCGTACCTTGTATTCTGGTTTTGTGTATCCAAAAAATAAAAAATAAATGCAAAAACAACAAAAAACATCAAATAACATCTGACGTCAGCGAAACTTAACACCTTTTAGATAGCTCTGTGGAGATATGAGATATGAGTACAGCTGTATCTATCTATGGGTGTGTGTGTGTGTGTGGGTATGGGCGAGTGTGTGTGCTTGGGTCTGTCTGGCGCCTTTTGTTGAGAGCAAAGAAACAATATGCGAAGTTATTCAAATGAATACCAAAAGTTCCACTTTATTTCGACGTTCTATACGTCCTCTTCATAGATCCAATATCTTTGCATTGTAATTTCACACAAAAGGAAATGAAAACTAAAAAGGGAAAAAGACAAACACAGATGCAAATCTATAGTTTCTCCCTCTCTCCCTTTCTCTGTCTCTCCATCTGTCTCTTTCTATGGGCCTTTTGGCATTGAAAATAGCAGATCAAGTAGTCGTCGCCTATGTCATCATTCAAAAACACATCATAAAAGCTGACAGCTATTAATTATCAGTTATACAAATAGAAGCAAAAGTCTGTTCAATCATAAGCTTAATTATGGTATATACAAAATATAAATTTAGATATACATCTGTCGTTTCCTATTAGCCACTAATATTAATACCCACCTCTCTTTCGATATTTTGTTCTACAGGCCGATCAGCTGACAGAGGAACAAATTGCCGAGTTCAAAGAGGCATTCTCGCTATTCGACAAAGACGGTGATGGCACCATCACAACAAAGGAATTGGGAACAGTCATGCGATCCCTGGGACAGAATCCTACAGAGGCTGAGCTCCAGGACATGATAAACGAGGTCGATGCCGATGGTGAGTAACCTAAAGTTGAAAGTTTTCCAATTCGTAAACGTTTCCCCATTGAGAGTTTGTGCTAATTTCTTTGACTCTAATTATAAACTGGTCTATTGATCTATTATTGGACACAGAGTACTCTGTAATCCCTCCGACAACCAACTGAGAAATGAACTAATCAGACAGACAGACACAGGGACGGTCGAAAGAATTCTTTTTGTTTTCTTTTCTTGGGTTTTCTCTTTTCGATTGGCTAAAAATATGCAACAAAAACACGTCATAGCCATTAAAAATAGAAGACCAAAAATATTTGGCTCTAGTTCAGGCTAATACTCTTGTTCTTGTTTTTATTGTTGTGGCTGCTGCTGTCAGAAATGCACAGGATTTCTGGCAAAAGGTGGTTGGTGGGAATAATGGGCAGGGAATGAAAAGTATTTCAGCATAAAAAAATATGGAAAGCAAAATACTAAATAGAAAACACAAATTATTATTTTTAAACGAGTATGAAGAGAAATTGAGCGATAGGCGCCGCACGCCATTTCCGAAACTAAAGAGTCTCACATGAGAACACACCTCTCCCTTCCTTTCTGTCCCTCTCCTTCTCACTCTCTTCGTCCGTCCGTCTGTTCGCCCATTTGAGGTTTTTCACCTTTCGCCACAAACTACTCAACGAATTTGCAACTTATTAGAAACGCAAGCGGGCGACATAGAGCGAAGGAAGAGGACGGAACAGGTAAAGAGAGAGAAAGAGATAGAGAGCGAGAAATGCTCGTGTGGCTTTTTATATGTATTTTTAGGAATTGTGAAATGTGTCGAGAAATATATCGCACATTCGTTATTATTATTGTTGTTGTTTTTGCTTTCGTTTTCGTTAAATTTTCACAAATTATAAATCACTTTTTTATTTATGTTCACACACACACGCCGATCTATACATATCTCTTTGTGTGTATGTGTGTGTGTCGTTTTCGTGCAGTTTCTGTTTGCATAATGCCCTAAAGCTCGACAATTAGCTTAAAAATAAAACAGGCCCCACCCAAGCAGAACAACAACAGAAGCAGCAGCACGAATAACGCCATTACAACAAAACATGCACACATACACTTGCAGACACGCACACAAAACGGGACAAGTGCAAAGCGTAACAAGTAAAAAGTGCAAGGAGACGGCAAATTCCAAAAACCGAAATCAAGTCACCCACATCCGAGAGTAAGAACAACAAAAGCAGCGACAGCAGCTGAAGCAGCATCACTCTCTCACTCTCGCTCTTAAGTTCCAGGTTTCTACAGTGAATTCGCTGCTGCGCTGCCTAAGTTAGCTGCAGAGGCAAAGCTGTTAATGCTGTTGCTGCTGAACAAACAGCAGAAGCAGCGCAGTGGCAAAGGCAGCTTCTCTCTCTCTCTCTATAGCTGTTATCGACAGCGCTGCTGGCGTTGTTACTTTATTGTTAACTCTTCGCAGTCGCTGTCGCTGTCATAGTCACAGTTATTGTGATTGTTGCTGTTGTTGTGCTTTAGCACGTGTAGAATGCGCATGTGATGAAAAATCCAGGGCAAAGTCTGCAAAAGTCTGCAGAAAGTTGACGCAGCGCATGCGTTTAAACAGTCAAAGGACAACAAGCACATAAAGCACGTGGATAGGAGGCGAATAAAGCAAAAGAAATCTATATGTATTTGTGCGTAGTAGCTTACTTTTAAGCTGTCTCTGCCGATGGCGCTGGCAGGTGGGCGTGCAAACTAAAACCATTGGGATTCTGACTGATAATGTGACTGACTGATGCTTATCAGCACAGAGCTGAAAATAGTTGCTTTGGCTCAAGAAGCACTTGAGAGGTTTTTGGGGCTTTCTGTAGTGGGCTCTTCAAGTACACACGTCGGTGTGTGTGTGTGCTTGTGTATTTACAAATGCATGAAGTGATGAAAGCGTAGTTTGGGATACCATTTATGGGTACATAAGTACTACAAGCACAAAGTGGTGCCTTTTACTGAAATATATTATTTGACACTTTTATGTAAAAGAAACTTTAGAGGGTTCGAGTTGGGGAAATATGAAGAATTATTATAATTAAATTGACAGCTTTAAAAAAAAATTAATTATCCATCAGAATATGAAAATATACAATAAAAACAATTGAATATCTGCTTAGAAAAATATTGACTTATCGGTGGTTAATGTTTTTAATGTTATTAGTTATAAAGAAAAGCAATAAATTTATAATAATAATATTAAAAAAATAGTTAATGCTAGAAATATTTCAATATGCATATAAACATTTTAAACCCATTTAGAAATATATTTTGTTTTAGTTTACTTAAAAGGTCTGAATATTAGTCAGAATATATATTGTTATTTTATTTATTAAAATGGTTATTCATTAGGTTCTACTTAACCGGTTATATGCGATTATCTAGCTTATTTTACGATCTTAGCAGGCAAATGGCATTTCGTGCATAAAATTATATAAAATATATACACGTACTGTTTGAAATGCACACACACACACGCAGACATACACACACGCCCTCACATAGACAACGCCCACATACACTCACATGGCCCGATGGTAATTTTGTAGTCTCTGAACAACAGACGGAAACATTAAACATTCATTACTTAAAATTTTGTTGGCGTCGCCAGTTGACGATGTCCAAAAACTGCAGCCGCATACAAACGACGCCATTAGACGGCTTTCTCTCCACCCCCACTCAACACCCCCTCCACCCCTGCCAAAATGACGTCTGGGGAGTTGACTGAAATGCAAATGGCATAGCATAACAATTGTCCAGAAATACAAATAGGAGAAGGCAAATAAAAATAAAAATCAAATAAAGAGAATTGAAATGAAAACGAGCGAAACTGCAGTTTGACCAAATGACCAACCGAACGAATCGCCCCACGAAAGGTGGAAAGCGGGGAAGGGGGAGAGAGGCGAGCGATGAGAGGGAGAACCCCAATGTGTTATTTATAAAGAGTTGGCACCACTGCGAACCCCCTTTACACCGCCCCTCACACTACCCCCCTTCGACAAACACAACTAAATTTAGCGTTGCGAATGAGCGAAAAATAAAACAAGAACAAATCTTATTAAAATTTTAAATTGTCTGCAAAAATCTGAGCAGCGTTGCGAATCGTCAAGCGGGGCGCATCGTCGTAGGGGCCGTTAGGGGATCCAGGGGGATATGGGGGAGGGAAAGGGGTGTCTGGCGAAATGGAAACCAAAAACCAAAACCAAAAAACTCACAAATGATATTGGCAGCAGACATTGGCAACGTCTTGTGGCTCATCGTCATGAGCCTTGTCAATCGTTTTGTTAACGGCAGTTTCTGTCTAAGGCATGTCTAACGTCTCGTTTAAGTATTTTGGCCAACAAAAATGGCTAGAAATTTTACGTCTGGGGAAATCCTAATGTTGGCCAATGCCGGAAAAGCCAAAAGCAGCGACAAAGTTCGCGTCAAATGGTTTAAATATAGCATTTTATAAACAAGAGTGTGCCACACGAAACAACAACACAGAAAAAAAAAACTGAAAACTGAACCAAACTCGTATTCCCCCAAAATGATAGTGGGAGTAAATGACTAAAAGATGCCCTGTATGAGCAGCTGATTAATTCGAATCCATAATTTAAAAATTTATAAAAATTATTCGATTTATTGATAGAAGTTTAACAATTGTAGGGTATCTGTGTGTTCTCTCTTCTGGTATTTCATTGCTTATTATTTGTTAAACAATTTAATTCGTTTCATATTATTAATATGTACTTTAATTAGAAAACATTTTCCCAAATCGATTATTGGATTTTGATTCATTTTTTATTGGTTCTTCTTCTAGTTCCCAACATTGAAATATTTTACACACTGCCTACAAACTGTTTCTGCTTAAAGTATATTTTCTATTTATTTTGATTTTTTTTGTTTTTTTTTTTTGTTTTTTTTGTTCGTTTTTTGTTTTTGAAGATTTCATTATTTATTTTGCTGTTTGGGAGGATTTTAATGTGGTTGTTAATCGTCTTGTTTTGGATGCTTCTGGGGGTTATTCTACCTGTGTGGATCGCGAACTATGAACTAGCTGAAACTGAATTGATTTGTATTTGTATTTGTATTTGAACTTGAGTGGGCGTTGGGGGTGGGCTCTTAGTGGGCGGCAACTGGGCTACTACTCAAGGTGTTTGTTAAACATTATTTCAACATTTAGTACCTGTGGGTGTGGCTACATTGATTTACACTTAACTGGTTGAGAAACTAAAGGGATCAGTTTGAGATAAGAGTGTACAGAGTGTCAATTATGACACTGTATAATTGACACTCTGATAAACACACTCGTGTGTGGCAACTCTGATTTATAGCATTGAAATGATTCCATGGAAAAGGGCTTGGGAATATGCATAAATGGTGTGTCAACTCTGTTGCGCATTGTACTGTTTGTTAGGAAGCTTGAAACAAGCCATAATATACTAATAAATATATCGAATAGTGTAATCGATCAGATTTAAATTGAACTACAGTGGAATCCGGTTATAACGACACTCAAGGGACCGACGATTTTACGTCGTTATACCCAGTAGACGCTTTAACCGAAACGAGCAAAGAAAAAAAAGCTTGTATGGGGACCAAACAAGTCATCGAATTTTCGTACCAATGACCGGACGGACGCTTTAAGCGGAGTCGTTATAACCGGATTCCACTGTATATTAACGATGAATAAGATGTATAGAGAAATATTAAAATATTCTTACACTTTAATAATAATAACTTACTCTCTGTATGACAATTAACATACCAAAAGACATTCAACAAAAACCATAAATATTAAGTATACGCATAGTCACAGTTCTGATGCCAATAAAAAGTATCTTATCTGTCCACAATCATACCATAACACTCCAAAATGTGGCCCACGCTCCACTAGAGGGAACAACAGCCATTAGTGAGCTGTATTTTCACATATACTTGAAATTTGTAGAATTGACTTGAACTTTTGCACGACTTGTTGGCCCAGAGAATGGGGGGGAGTCAATAACAATTAAGGTCTCAGCCTGGGATAAAAGTTTGCTGATAAAGTTTTGCTTTTTCCTTTTAGTTCATTTTATGATTTTATTTTTGGCTTGTGGGGTGGCCATAAAAATGTGAGACCGAAAAACTATTTGCAAACTTTAAACTGAAATGTAGAGTGAAACTTTTTCAATTAGCCTAACAGGAATTTTATTTGAGGCGGACCAGAATCTCATGGGTCGAGAGTTGCTTAAAACCTCAGCCAGACGCTGACTAGCTTATCTTTTGGGCCAGCTGAAAGTTACCAATGTTGCGCATACGCCACGTGAACCCAGGCGGGTCTAGACAGGTCGAGATGAGTCGAGGTGTTGAGATAACTAAGCCCTGACTTGAACAAATATGAACAACTGCTGCTGTCCTTTGCTGTCCCTGGGATTACGCTATCCCAAAAAGGATTTGTGAACCAATCTACTCAGCCATGCGGACAGTTACACTAAAAAGCAAAGTGGGCCATGTCGGTGGGTAGTGGGGGTGGTAGGAGCAGAAGAGGCGTGTCAAGCTCATAATAAAGAAAAATGTTTGCCTCGTAAATTTCACCTTCGGGGCTAAATGTGCTTCATGGCTTGATGGAACGAAACATTTATTACAATTCAACAGACAAATAAGAACTTTTTTATGGCATGTGCAGTGAGCGAATGTTTAAACAATCTGTTTATGTCCATAATTTATTACAGCGTGATTAATACTAAATTTAATAAGATGTGTAGTAGTGACAAAACAGTATTTAAAGAGATTTATTAAAATTACTTTTGACTTTTTGGTTTCTTGGGATTAGAGTTACTTGTGTTCACTATTTAGAACTATTATGGAGACTCAAAAATGGAATTCCTACAATTAAATTGATAAATATACTGAACATACTTATTAATTGGTTTACTTTGTGCTTTCTTCCAGGCAACGGTACAATTGATTTCCCAGAATTCCTTACCATGATGGCACGCAAAATGAAGGACACCGATAGTGAAGAGGAGATTCGGGAAGCCTTCAGAGTGTTCGACAAGGATGGCAACGGCTTCATTTCAGCGGCCGAATTGCGTCATGTGATGACAAATTTGGGCGAAAAATTAACAGACGAGGAGGTCGATGAGATGATCCGTGAGGCTGATATCGATGGTGATGGTCAGGTCAATTACGAAGGTAAGCACCATAATCTCTGCCTCAATACCCTTACCCCAATCGCCTGGTAAGCAGCTTACCATGTCGACGTCGTCGTCTTGTCATCCCACTAATTGGATATTCACACAACAGTTGTTTTCTTTGGTAATTGCCATGTAGTGCACAATCGCATAACCCCCGATTGAGTCACACATACAGCCTATATATATCGAGTGTGCGCCTCTTTGAGTCACAATTGCAGCTCATTACTTTCTGTTCCTTAGCTAATGATATTTTGTGTAAACTGATTCAGTTTCCCAGCTGCTTATTAGCAAACACATACCCTGTAATAAGGGCAGAGTCAAGAAGAACCCTTTTTTCAGAGCCTACTTTTCAGAGAACCCTCTTCCCTCAATAGCACAAAGAAGAGCTTTAAATAAGATCTAATTTGCTTTATAATTCAGCTGTTTTTAACAGGGTATTCCACGGTTAGTCAATTTATTAATTTTTTTGGCAGTTTTCTGGCGTTTTTCTGTTTTGTGTTCTTCGAAATTTTTAATTGCTTGAAAATTGAATATTTAATTGAGGAAAATAGAGTGAAAAACCTAATACCAAAAACAACTACAAAGGCACAACACATATGTTGATTCAAGGTGCTAAGATCTATTTCGTGCCGCTCTCTACCCGCCATACCTTGCCTCCAAGTGAAAATCGGAGAAATATATCCCATTGCTTTGATTGTACTTAGAAGCAACAAACTGATATAATGGCCCCCATTCATTCATTCATTCACTCACTCACTCACTTGGGCATTCGCTCAGTAGTCGATGGCAATCAAAGTCGGACAGATACAAATCTAGAACTACAAGTATATATAATCATTTGGTGTATATATATGTATACACATGCGCATATATGTATGTATAATGACTACAGCTACCGATCCCGTATCGTATCCGAGTTAAACAATGTGCCTCAAGTTCAAATAAAAATCGTTTGGCGCAAATCTTAGCGGATCAGATAGATTAATCACAAGCAATTTATGAACACAGCAGAGCACATAAAAATAACAAAATGAAACAATATAAAAATAGGTTCATTTTTCGTTTGAAAGCAACAACTAATTATAATATATCTCTTCAAAGCTTTTAAGAAACAATCTATAAAGGAAGTTAATATGTCAAAACTGATTCGATTGCCAAATAATTTGTTTGCCTTGAGATAATGATATAAACCTGTCTGGTATTTCAATGGCCAGCACTTAATCTTATCTTATAAATGTCATAATAATGATTATAATGCTTGCTAATCTAGTTTCTTATCAAATTCAAGCAATTTTACACAATTAATGGCTATAATTCTTAATAATGCTCAATAACAAGCTATTGATAGATTAATTCCGATGAAAACGACAGAAACAGCTGTTTCTACTTGAAAATTTTGATATTTCGCTGGAAGGGAAAACACAGACTTTCCCGGTATTCGAAATTTCTTTTAAACTTTCTTCTTCCACTGCTAGCTCTCAGTCGTATCTCCCATTATGTAAGCTAATTAGGAGAGTGAACTCTGTTAAATGCTGCTCGCTACAACACTCTGAACGCATGGTTGCATGCAACGTGCTGTCAGCTGCTTTGTTAGGAGGTTTTATGGGAGAGGAAACATAAATGTTGAAAATGTGCAGATCAGACAGAGACAGGAACAAAGTGAGAGAGAGAGAGAGAGAGAGGGGCAAAAACAATTAAAATCAAATATAAATATTGTGCAATAATCTGAATAACAAAAGAAAACGACAACAATAATAATGGGAAGAGCAGAAAGTGCAAAAGCGAGAACAATAACTAACAACTGGCAATTTGGCGATCTTTTTGAACATTGACCGACAATCCCACAGCAAAAAGGCACAACACACACACACACACACACACCTATACCCTAGTGTGTGTGTGTAGTGAAATGAGCATAACATAAATAAATACGAATTGTTGCCATTTGCTTATTGCCAATTAACCAAAGTCTTTATTGTTGTCTTGTCTCTTGTTTGGTAACGGGACCGGCATTATTTGGCCGGGTTTGGCGGGGTCCGGGATTGGGTTGCCGGGCAGGGTCTGAGGGCGGGGGCCGTGGGCTGTGGGCTGTGGGCTCGGAATGTGAAAATTATATAGCGCAAACAATGGGCCGGACCCGACAACGACTATATAGATATATATGTATGAGACTTACTTTGGCCAATCGCCAAATATAAAAGTGTTGTTGTCCGCAGGAAGAAGAAAGGCGAAAAGAACAGAAAAGAAAACGAAAAAGAAAAAGTCGAAAATTCAAATAAAAAGTTAAGCAAAATACAAAAGTAAAACAAATTCAACATTAGCACAGAAGCGCGGCGAAATAATGTTCGTATTATACCAAAAATTATATATACTATGCATAAAATTACATATAAAGAAAGAGTGTGAAAAACACACACACCTACACCTACACCAACACACACTCACACACTGAGCTGGCGAATGTAAACAAAACGACGAAAGATAAACAGCAGAACCGCAAAATAACCGATACAGCCCCAAGTACAGATACCAATACCGACCCGACCTATGTGAAAAAATCGACTATGAAAACCGAAATGCGAATAAAAATACATGAAAATTGGCCTAAAACTGTATTAGAATGTGTTACTAAATAGTAAGCAGCTTTCTCTGCGTTAATCGTATTCCAAATGTGACCCAAGCGAAAGAGGTTCCGACCTATGAGACACCCCAAACCTCTCACAAACTCAAACCTCCACCTCCAAACTTTACCAAAACTAAAAGAAAACTCATTTTCATAGCCAATTCGATTTAGGGTTGGGTTCTAGCCGCTTTCGTGAAGGTATTTGCATATTTGCAGTAAGGTTATGGTGATAACATAAAGGTCTTGGGGCATGAACCCTGAACTTTCTACACAAACTGTGGTCTATGTATGGGAAGTTGCGTTTCTGCTTATAATAACGTTTTATTTTTAAGCATTTTATGGGGTAAAAACTTTAGTTTCTTCTATTTTACGACCTGGGTGTGGAAGGATTTTTCTAAGGAATAAGAAAAATGGGTCGGAATGGAAATAATTAAAATTTGTGTGTTTAGGGCTTGCCATCGTCACTAGGAAGTAAGATTAAGGCCCTTGAGTTAATATTATATAAAACATATTTAAAATTTATAACCCCTTTTGTAGAATAAAATAATTCACAGAACACTTGGTAACCCTTTTAAGAGTTCATAAAAACATTAACATTTCGACCCAATTGTCTGCCCACCCACTTAACACCTGAAATAATCAGGTGGCATGTGATGAGACTTGGCTCATTGCGTCTTATTCGATTGTTGGCCAAGAGGCCAGCGTCATTCACATCCATCAAATATTTGAAAAATGCGTGGCAACTGCAAATAACACAGAATAACAAGTATAGAATAATAGAAAACGAAAATAAAAATATAAATGTAAATGAAAATGGCAAATAATTGAAGAAATAAAAAGAAGAGCAGAAAATGACAACACCCAAATCCACACTGGGGAATAAGACACATTGGTAATAGGCTTGGCAACGGGGGATGGGCGTGGCAGGCAACTGTCATTCGTCTATTTATAGCAGCTGCATGCAAACACCTGATAAATCGGGGACTCGACCGTCCCAACACTTCGAGGAAGTCTTTCAGCGGCCAACGCTCGCAGCAGAGAAACGATGCCAATTTGCCGGCATCTCCGCTTTCCCCTGCCCTCTTTCGCCTGTCCCTTCCTCTAAAATGGGCAGCTGTTATCTATCAAGAAATCAATTTAATCTCACCATAATTCCGTTTATATCATAACCCTCTTTATTATACTCTCTGCAAGAGTATATTGGGTTTGTGCAAAAGTATGTAACAGGCAGAAGGAGGTGTGGCAGACGCCATATATATGTATATATTTTTGATCGGGATCACAAGCCTAGTCGATATAGCCATGTCCGTCTGTCCCTATGAACAAACTGATTTCAGAGATGGTAAGAGCTACAAGTTCGAGCATAGTGTCAATCGATCACATATTTAGTCAGTCAATACAATAACCCGGAAAAAATGCAGACTGTACTTTTCTTTCTTGTTTTTCCTATATTCTTTTTTCTCCTATATTTTCATACCCCTTCTTGGGTAATCGCGAGAGCTTTTCATCAGGCAATGTCATTGTATCTTGTCACTTAGACTTTAGAGTAATTTGCTGATTACTGACTGCTGTGATTTATAGAGGATCAAGAAAATATATTATGCTGTCTACGTTTTTATGAAAATTATCCTATTAAGCTCTTACGCTGGGAGCTGCTGAACTTTTTCAGCAACTTTCTGCGCCGTTGTCAATAATCCAGATCGCATGAATTATTGTCTAGTAAAAACAATTACGTTTAAATTGCGCAGAGTAAAACATTTATTTATTCAAGTACATGAACGTCTTTGTCGTGATTTATTGGTTTGACTTTATAGGTTTAACAATTTTACTCTTCAGAGCATAACGATCAGATCAAGATTTGAAAACGAACAGAGCGGGAGTAATTGCAGTGGGGTGTGAAAACAAACTAAAGAGTACAAAAATTAGTTATGTTAAACTACTGTGTGGTGCGAGCGCTGTTGCTATTGTTGCTATTGTGCTATTGTGTGGCGAGAGCGCTGTTATGCATAAATGTTAAGTGCATGTTAACGATTTGAGTTGCCACCTTGGCCATTGACTGCTGCTCCGAACATTACGTACTACGTACATTCTACCAAAAGTGTCCAATGACAAGATATAGAATAGATAATTCTAAACTCCGATCAATACACTTTTCTAATTATGCTCCTTATTCTTTTGTCTTTCCAGAATTCGTGACTATGATGACATCGAAGTGAAGCGTTAAATTATTTCTTTTTAAGCCTTTCTATTTTTTTAAGATGTTGACGAAGACTGTAGCTGTGCGCACTAACATCGCGCCACGCTGTTGCTATGGACCCCAGTAAAAGATCTTAAAAAAACAACAAAGAGTTAAGCGAAAAACAAAATAAACAAAAAGAAAAAAACAAAATAAGAAGAATAAAAAACAAAACCAACATTTAAGAAACTTAAAAAATGAAAAACTTACACTTAAACGAATGAAATGAAAGAAGGAGAGGAAGAAGTGAGTAGTAGAAGAAGAAGAAGAGATGATGTTTAAGAAGAGAGAAGCAAATGCAAGAAAATTTAAACAAGCAAAAAATGAGAAAAACCCAGAAAAGCTAAAGATTACATGAAAATTGTGAAAAACAACAAAACACACAACATACACACACACACACACAACACACACACTTAATTTTTAATGCAAAAATAACGAAGCAGAGAGCAAGCAAAGCGAAAGAATGGAAACCCCAACAACAACAACAACAAACAGCAAAACTTAATGAAGTCACCGTTTAAACAGAATTAAAACAAACAACAATAAAAAGCATGTTATAAGTAATACAACAAATTAAACTATTACACTTAACAACACTACACACAACCAACAACAAACAGCAGTAACAAATTTGTTGAGTAGCCGCGAGAAATTCGCCAAACGGGAAGAACGGGCAGAAGAGAAGAGGAATGAAAAGAGCCATCTTTGGGCCAACAGCAGCGGGGCTATTAGCGCCATCTGGCGACGGCGGCAGCGGCGAACTGTAAAACTAAATTGTTTCAAAATATAAACAAAACACTTGTCAAATTCGAATGCAAAAATAAAGGCAAAATAAAATACAAAACAAACTTACAAAATTTGTAATTTTTGCACTAAAAAGAGGAAACTGACAAAGTTTATATAGACATCAACCACACACACACACACTTCACACACACACAACACACACATGTCGAAAACAACAACCAGAAATAAAATATATTATAAATACAACATATATATATTATAAATAATGTAAAATCAAACAACAACAAATTCTTCTTATTAAATTATATTTAAATTTAAAATTAATAAATATAAAGAAACAAACAACAAAAAATAAATAAAAATTATGAAAAAAAAAGAACAAAAAATAAAAAAAACAAAACCAAACACATTTTCGATATAAAATTAAATTAAAACAAAGCGATATACAAATTAATGTATGTCTAGATAAATATATGTATGTGCTATCTATATAGTATATATATATATATGGTATTCTATGGCTGGACGGAGAGTCAAGCTTGGCGCGCTCTGGACAGGATTAAACCAGAATCCAGAAAGAGTAGGAAGTAAAGTGTTGAGTTTAGTGGAAGGACCCCAGCTTATTGTGGCAGCTTTACCAGAATTTGTACCCAATCGGTTAGCTATATATATGCGTATATATATATATATATATAAATATACTTGTGCGATAAAGCAACAACTACACAGTTCTCTAGCGATTAAGAAGCAGCAGCAAAGCAAGTTAAACACTATTAACTACCCTATAAATATATAAATATATGGAAAATTAACATAATTTTATTATAAAGAATAACAAATTAAATATTTATATGCGGGACAGGCGAAGAGGAGAAGAAGGAGACGATTTCATCAAACACACACATAAAAAACTAAGAAGAAAGCGAAGAAGTAGGAGAAAAGGAAGAAGAAGCAACAACAGCAGCATAAATTAACAACTTATATATATGGAATATATATGTTTATAAATAAATTAACTAGAAGAAAAAAAAGAAAACACGATATAATTAAAGTAAAGCAATGCAAAGACAAATTAGTCGCAAAATCGTACTTATAAGGCAAAAAAAGGCAACCAAAAACAAGAACTCAATACGATATCCATGTATATTATTATATATAAAGTATGTGGTTTAAATTAAGTGAGCTTTTTATGGATTAAACTGAATCAAAGCGAATCCCTTGAAACCCTAAATCGCAACTGCACCGCCTTTTGCAAGCCAGCTTTATCTAGGGGCCGTGGGCCGAGGGCCGATCACTCGGCGTAAGCGCATAAGCCAGAGCTCGACATAACCTAAGAAAAAGTAAAGAATGTTAACTGTAACAGCAGAAAACTGGTTTGGGTTTACTTGGTTTTAATTTAATTTCATATCGAAAAAGTTTCCTTGTTTCCTTTTTAAGTAACACTGCTTGTTTCCCTCCAGCTCTTGTTGCTTTAGTTGATCGTCTTCTCTATCCACACACACACACACACTCTAAACACACACCCAGAGCACACTCCATTTCTTCCACTTGTCACCTCTTTCGTTTCACTCTTCTCCACTGCATAGATCAACTGTGAGTATGAAATGCTTAATATTACTATAAATATATTTTAGTGTTTTACATGTTCGGGGTGGAATACCTTATATGTATATACATATATAACATCAGAGAGCAAAGGTTATTATATAGTACATACATATATCATTTTTGTTCGCTTGATCTTTTCGGAACGAACCCGTTTCGTTCCTCGGGCAAACAACAACAAGAAACACCATGTGAAATCAACTTTTCTATAACTTTTTTTAAACAAAAACCAAAAAACAAAAAATTGAAGAAGAAGAAGAAGAAATGAGAACATTTTGTAGCGAAATTTGAAAAATTGAAAAACTAATGCAAAACTTATTGTATGGCAAGCAAAACTCTAAACTTAAATTATAAATTAACTTTAATTAATTAATAAACAAACACACGAATTTTTCTAACAAACAAAATGAATCAAAAACAAAACAAAAACAAAAAATTCCTTTGTTAAATTGGTCAACCCGAAATGAGGTTTGTAAATCGTTTGGACAACCCTGGCAACTCTGCTCGCATTTCCATTGCAAAAAAAACACAAAAATAGTTAACAAAAGGAACCGTTTGTGGAGAAGGAAGTTGTCCCGATTTGCATAAACAATTGAATAATTTAGCTAATTTGCATAACAAAAATGAGAAATGAACTAGAAAATATATTTAAATAATAGCGTAATCAACAAATGCAACAAACAACAACCAACAAATTGTGTTAAATATTTATAAACTCATTTGCAAAATGTTATAGTACGAGCAACACTTAACTAAACTAAAGATATTACCATATTTGCCGGCATATAATTACACACACACTATATATACACGTATATATAAATATATTTATATATATACTCGTATATATTGTAAAAAATTGATCAACACAGACAGCTAAACAACAGGAACATAACAATTGAAAAAATTCTTTAAAAAAATACACAAACATTTTAAAAACCTCGAAACAAAACAAACTCAAACTGTCGTTTTCTTTGAATTCATTGATTTACTTTGGAAAATCTGGAAACTCTTGTGGTCTGGTGACTCAGTTATCTGAAAAGTAAAGATACTAATTCCGCTTTTTAGATAAAAATTGGATTATTACATAGAAATGGCTTGGCTACAAAGCTTTGTATCCACAGAAGGTTTAAAAAGATGGAGGGAGATAAAAAATTTTTAATTTTATTAAATTAATTTAAGATCTACAAGAGTTTCCAACTTTTATGCCACCACAGATTAACTCTTCTATTATTTTTTAGCAGTGCAATTGGCTTTAAATTCTGCATTTTACAGACACAAATCTACAACAGAATTGGCACTCACATTTTTTGCTCTTAGCTACGAAGATCCTATAAGGAAGTTTTGCTGGAATCGCGTATCTAACGGGACAAAAGGACTTGAACAACATTATGAATTTATCAAGCTGAACACGAGTACATCAAATGTATTAACCTAAATCAACCACCTGTAATCAAATTAATATTAAATGATTTCACCATAAATTAAAACAAATCTTTAAACAAAAGAATTTTATAAAAATTATTTAACTAAATGTACCTATTTAAATAGAATACCAGCAAAGATTATTATAGTTTAAACTATTTATAGACCACATAAACCGATTTAATTTTTCTTGTAATTGAATTTGCTTATGTTTATCGAATTTATCGATTAATGAGCGTTAGATAATCGGGGAGATGTTTGCTTATTTTCTGACAACTTAATTTCTAATAGATGAACAATTTTAATGAAAGCAGTTAAAAGCCTTGAATAAAACATTGATGTAATATATAAAGTATTGCTCTCACTTCGATCACTTTTCTCCGATTTTTCTAAGATATAGAAAATCGATCAAAAGTCGAAAGAATTTGCTAAAATATGCACTTTCCCATATGAAATGTATAAAATTATATAACAAAATGAACTCCTTATTTTTTTAAAAATTAAACTTTGAATTTTATTGAATTTATTAAAATTATTGAATTATAATTATTATTGAATTTTATAAAATTTTGTAAATATTTTAATATGTCAATTTTGATAGCACTATATGTTGTTTTATTAATTAGAAACCATATATTAATGCCTTCCAACTTACACAACTAATGTTTGACTTTGCCTGAAAGTATGCAACACTTTTGCAAGTATTTGTCGTGTCAGAGACAAAGTTTGCTTAAGGTCACACACAGATACACACACACATACAACAAGCAGTCGTCTTAATTTTCTGGGTTTTGCGACATATTTTTGTATACAAAATTGTTTAAATTTTCTTCAGATAGCTACCGAAGGAAGGGCATCGAATTGTATGAAGAAGAAACGGAAAGAAAAGCGAAAAATTAATCTTAAGCATATACGCATAATATATTTATCTAAATGTTGAAAATTATAACGAGTATATGCAAAAAATAGTTCATCTAACACGTCTATTCCGACAGCACAACACTTTTACACACAGTAATCAAAATTTTGGATTCAAAGTATAATCCAGATGAAGAAAAAACTGAACTTATGTACACTATAACTTCTAAGCGCTGTAAACGACAAGTCTAACGAAAAAAAATCAAATAGAACTGTTCCGAATTTCAATTTCGCCTTAATTTAACAGAAATGACACGAGTTGAAAGAAAACATTCAGAAACTGCATTTCCCATTGGCTTAAAATGCTTCATTTCTGTCTGATCCAGTCGAAAGTGTTATTTCAATTTGTCACCTCTTAGATTTCTATTGTAATTAATAAAACATTTGCAAGCAAAGGTAAACCTCTTTTTACCAAAGTGTAAAAAATATTTAAATTTAACAAATTTAACTAAAAATTGTTATCATTTACAACACACTGGGTATTTATGTGGATACCTAAAACATGAATTGCGATAGCAAATTCACTAACTAGAACTGCTAAACACTACCTTTAAATAAAAAACAGAAAAACAACAAATGATTAACATAAAAAATACAATTTTAATAACAATTCTATTCTAATTAACAGCAATGAAAACCAATAAAGGCAAGACAGAATAAACCAAATAAAATATAAGTTGTTTGAATTTTACTGGGTGGTTGTTCCAAAGCGCCATCTATGGCTGAAAGCAGATTTGGGTTACATTTCAGAGTTTTATAAAAGCTCAACAAAAGTTAGAAGCAAGCAGTTGGCCAGAGAGCTTTCAAAGCTAGCGGAATAGAACGACGCGTACACGAGCTCCTGTTCCATTCCGCTGTTGCCGAAGACGATCTGGCAACGCTGTGCACTTTGTGAATGAATTAAGCTCGCAACGCAGCTAAACAAATCGAAAGCTCTTGCAATGCAGCCATGCAGCGTGGCCAACGGATGCTACAAAGATGGTAAAGAGGGGAGGGGGCAGGGGGACGCCTCATCTATTTATTATTGCCTTTCTTTTTTGTTTTGCTTTGATTCGTTCGGCATTTGTCGTGCACTCGCACGACAAGACGAGAAGCTGCCTTCGTCTGCTGCTGTCGCTGCTGCTGTCACTGCTGTTGCCGCTGCGACTGCTGCCACTGCTGCTGGCGTCTTTGCTCAGTTGCTGCCAGGATATTGACAGAGAAAGTTTTGCTGCGCGTTTTATTGTTGACATTTTTAGTTGCCTTCGTTCTTGTTGTTGTAGTTCCTGTTGTTATTGTGTGTGAGCGGAGCTGAAACTGTAACTGAACATGAGGTGAAGTGAAGTAAAGTGTAGTGAAGTGAATTGAAGTGCAGTTAGAGTAACACACAAGGCTTGTCGCGTGTCCTTGTCGCGCATTTGTTTAGCCCCGTTCAGGGCCAGCAAAAGGAGGCAGCTTCAGCCAACTGTATTGCCACATGCAGCACAGACTTGGCGCAGGATTGACAACGTGCCATTGGCTTGGGGCAACAGCGAAGATGGCATTGTAAGCGATTTGCAGTCAAGAGTTGAACGCGGGGACGCATGGCCACCGAACGTGCAACCGGCGGGCGCTATGCGCGTGTCAGTCCGACGCCGGGACGTGGCAGCAAAATTGCGTATACGCCATGTCCGCGTTCCGAGCCACCGCAGGATCTTGATTTGGGCGTTACAACTGCTCGCAACTGCCTGGCCATACCCATGTCCTCACTGCAGACCGCCAATGGACCCAGTAACAAAGGTGAGCTAATTAGTGCTAAACAAAGACAACTAACGGGTATGGGTGAGGGGCAAGGGTTCAACAGACATAATTTTGGCATGCCATCGCTGGCTGTGTTCAAGCGCCAAAGGGCTGCCACAAGGTGCAATCAATTGAGATTCAGATATGCCAGCAGATATTGTTTTTATTTCTATTTTCTATTTCTGTCGCAATTTTCATTTGTTTATTTTTTCTTTTTTTTTGCATTTTACACTTGCCTTGACATGTTTCGTCTGTGTTCTGTTTGATGTTTATTTTTGCCTGCCTTTCCTTTTGTATCTGTCTTCCGTTTGTTGTCCTCTTCTTCTTCCCCCCCCAAAGTGGCAATTTACATGGCAAGATTCGCAGCTGACGCTGCCATCACGTGACTTTGATTGCCATTTCATTGTCAATGCGAGATACAAATTGCAAATAAATTTCTAGAACGTCTCTGGTACAAGCTAAAAAACGAGAAGGCAGAGTGGGGCTAGAAGAGAGGGAGGTTTAATTAGGGGTAGAGTCACAGTCTTAACATGATCCAATCAACGACTAAACATGAAGAAAGAAACAGTGCCAATAAGACATAAAATGTCTAAAAACATGTTTTGCCCTTCAGCAAAATTATTTCAGAAGCATTTGAAAGTATGATATATTACACCATACCCGATTGAAACTCACTTTAACATTTCAGTGCATTTATTAATATATTATTAACTTATATCTTATATATGTTGTATAAAACTGTTTGTCCTCATTGACTAACTGACTGACCTATCATGCTACAGACCGAACCAAAGGTCTACAGAGATGAAACTTTCACCTAACTTAAGATCTCATAACTTCATCGCGCATTAAGACGTCATGTTGCGAAATTTCGATTGAAAGGAGGTTAGATTTGATAACAATGGTCGAATTTTTATTAGTGTAATTTTTTTTTCTTAATAAAATTCACAGAGTAATTATCGTTTTTCATCGACTGACCAACTTTTGTAAGGATCAGACTACTTTATCATACACCTTTCATAGGTAACTAGTGTGAACCAATTGTGAAAATGTTTTTGTTCCCAAAGATATCTTAACCAAACTCACAGAGTACATGCAAGTGAATTAGAAGCCGGTGAAATAGCTATAAAAGAATGCCTAAAGATTTAGTAGAAGGGATGTGAGCTTTGTTCTACGCATTACGTCAGGTGGAAGTTTCATCTAGATTATTCATTACTTTAACTTTGTTGTAACTCATTACTATTAGTTCAGTTTACACATCATCCCAAAAAATTAATTTCAAAATTGTCTAAACTTATGAATTTTGATTAAACTATAACACAAGCAAAGCTGCGGGAATATTGGTAGTAAACTTATAAAAATGTAGTAATAATTTAAACAGGGCTCACATTGAGTCGCTTACCAAAAACTAGTAAGAAGTGAGCCGACCTGTTAATGAGTACAAATTCGTAATATGCTACATTTTTTATTAGAAATAACTTATTTTAAATCGATATGGCCTGAGATATACTTAGTTATCCGATTCAGGGAAACTTAAACTTAGTTAGTATTATTAATTCTCATTTAATATGATTTAAGTTTTGTACCAGTTATTTTATTCTTTTGAATTTATGTATCAGTACATCCGTCCAAGCTTACCAGACTCCCCTTAAATTCCGGTGTAGCTCTGGGTAAACATTCAGTTGGGTAAATTAAAGTTTTTTACTTAAGATTATGTACCAAGCTGCCTTTAGCTTGTGCTGTTACTGGGAAAACGCTCATCACTTTTAATTAGCCAAGTTTTATTGCCGTCAAACAGCCGCTGACAGCAATGCAACATTATTTAAAATTTATGGTCCCATGCAGAAAAGAGGCAACAACAAGGACAACGACAACAACAACAACGATTTGCTGAAGAAAGTGAGACGACACAAGTTGCAAGTATTTGTTGACTGCTTCTCTTCTCCTAACCAGATACATTCATAATTATGCAGCTAGTGACCCACTAGCTTAAGAGCTACTTAAGACTGGGCCAAGTATCCCTATGGCATCTAGTATTTTGACCCACTGCTGATCGATGATGATGTAAATCGCAGACGACCTACAAAATGTGTGCTGGCAAATTTAGTCGGTAGCTTAATTAATATTTATGCACCGCAGGCAGTCTTACAGCCAAGTCAATAAAGTGGGCGGTATCCACGTCCATTTGCAACGAGCTTAGCTCCAGCTGCAGCTGCAATGCTTCACGCGGTGTATAATTTATGCAGCGTTTGATGCTGTTGCATATGCATGAAAGAAAAAGAAGAACAGGAAAATTGCGTATACGCCGCATAGCCAACAAACACAAAGAAGCTTATTCGAATCCTGGTGGCTCCAAGCTAAAGATTCAAATTTGATTTCCAAAAGAGTCGCTTTTGTTTTGTATGAATTAAAGCTCAGGCTACTTTAAATACTTGTTCCATTTTGATTCCTCTTTAAAATTGATTAATCTTAAGATGTGAGAATACATTATTATTAAAACAAGAAAAAACGGTTATCTTCGGTTATCTTCTTCTAATTTGGTTTTTTTAATCAATTATTTATATGCTAGTTATATAATATAGTAGTCCGATTTGAAATTTGGTCAACAGATGGGGGACAATGAGAAATACATTCTGTGTGAATTTCGTTGAAATCGGTCAATAGACACCGAAAATGTTCATACTAAGCATTTTCAACCAATTGTTCCTATGGGAGCTATATGATAAAGTGGTCCGATCTGGCCAATTTTTACATATGAACTGCGTGCAGAGAGAATACAGGCCTGTACCAAATTTCATTAAGATAGGTTTTAAACTAAGAGACTAGTTCGCATAGAAACAGACGGACAGACAGACGGACATGGCTATATCGACTCGGCTGTTGATGCTGATCAAGAATATATATACTTTATGTGGTCGGAAATGCTTCCTTCAATGCGTTACAAACTTCGTGACAAAAACAATATACCCTCTGCAAGGGTAAAAATATAAAATGTTTTCAGAAACACTAATAATTAAAACATTTGGTCAGCATAAAATGAATGGGAACGCTCAATTTGGTTTCACTTTTATTAACCTTTTTAAATTTTTAAAGCACCAGTAAAGTACTAGACGCACCGCAACGCTAGAACAGCTGTGTTTATAACCCGTTTATGATCTACAAATCTTAAGTGCATTAGAATTTATCACTAAGAATGCGCCGTGCTCTAAAATGCTGCAGTGAGTAATCTTTAGATAAGATAGGAAAGCATTGACTTTCAAACCTGACAATAAAAAATGTTTGCCGTTTTAAAGACTGCGTGCTACAAATCAAACACATAATTAAGTTTAAAAGCACATAAACAGACCGCTTGTCGTCTGTTAACGTTTTGCAGCTGTTAGACTTTAACAGTCACCGGTTGAATTTCAAAATTCTGTGATCTGTTTAAAATTAATAGTAAGCGGTTAGACATTACCATCTCTTAACATTATTTGATCTGTTTAGCATTAACCGCTAACGGTTAGACATTACCAAAGGGCTGTTAAATTTTAACAGCTGACTGTTACCCTAATTTAGATAAGATAGGAAAGCGCTGACTTTCAAACCAAAAGTTTAAAAAGTTTGCCGTTTAAAAGACATAGTGCTACAAACCAAAAGATAATTATGTATTAAAGCACAGAATCACAATGCGCTCATGCTCTGTTAGCTTTCAGCAGCTGTTAGACTTTAACAGTCAGCGGTTGATTTTCGAAATTCAATGAACTGTTTAACATTAACAGTTAGCGGTTAGACATTACCGAAGGGCTGTTAAGCTTTAACAGATGAATGTTAAAATTATAGCTGCCAGCAGCTGGCAAAATAGCAACAGTCAGAAAAACGTGCTTTCTGTTGTGTCTGCTGTATTTGCCTTTTTTTTCAATTTTGTTTTGGGTATCTCTAACCATTGCTGGCCGAGTGCCAAATGGGTAAATTATTGTGCGGGTTCCTTCTCGGCGGACTGGCCGTGTTGTCGGACAATATTGATAAGTAGCCTGGCAACATGTCAGCGCGGACTTCATTTATCACAATTTATGGCCGCGCCGACATGCCAATTGAATCTGCAGGTGTTTTTTGTTTTATTTTACTTTTGCCTTTGCCTTTTTATTTACCACTTTTACAACTTGCTGCATCAATTGATAATGGGACTGGACATGAATTCTTGCCCTTGGACTCTGCAATTGGCTTGATGCACTGCCAAAGATTGTCAGCATCAAGCGTCAGGACCCAAATGGAGCTGTTCTTATAATGCCAAGGCTAAAACCAAAGCCAAAGCCAAAAGCCCAGCTCGACTCAATTGGCTGCTGAGTCAGATGTCTCTGGCATTATTTGGTTTAAACTAATCTTTGCATCTTAGACCGTTATGTCATGTTTGTGGCCTCCTTCTGCTGTCTCTCTACTGGCTTCATTCTGTCTCACTTCTGGCTTTTATGTGCTCCTTGAGTGAGTATGATAAATCAGTTTGAGACTTTGATCTGTCAACTGAATAGATAAATCCTCTTGAGCGCAGTTTATTAAAAGGATTTGTTTAAGTCATACAATGCAATGAATACCCCTTAAATAGAATTCTTATCAAATGAGTGTGTCAGGGGCAGTATGAATATTTTTTATATTTAAATTTATCTTTATGATTATGCGCTAAAAGAAATAAAATAGATAATATTTTCTGTTAAAAAATAAATAAAATAAAATAAGCAAATTTAAATAAAAAATATTTTGTTAGTTATATTTATGTACATCAAATTCGGTTCGCTTTATATGGATTATAATTTACAAATAAGACAGAATTTGTGGTTTACTTTTAATACTAATTTAATGCATTAAAAAACAAGAAAGAATGCTATAGTCGCCTCGCGACTTTAGGATACCCGTTACTCAGTTTCAATTTGTTATTAACAATGGTGATGGATATAATAGCTTGGCAAACACAGAACATTTCCATAGAAATTCATGTTTAGAGCATATTTTCGACCGATCGGCCCTATGGGAGCTATACGATATAGTTGTCCGATTTGGATCAAACTTGGTCAGTACATGTACTTCCTAGATATGTACGGTGTAAATTTGGTTCAGATAGCATAGCTAACAAAAAAGTTTTCTGTACTAAAACATTCTACGTTTACCTGTACATTTACCTTTATATGCAAATAAAACGCCCTAAAGTGGGCGTGTCAAAAAACAAAAACAAACTTGTACTGCTTGGGTATTGTACCTTTCATTTGCGACCACTATCATTTTTCTTGCTCTTATAGTCTCTGAGATCCTTTTGTTCATACAGACGGACGGACGGACGGACGGACGGACGGACGGACGGACGGACGGACAGACGGACAGACGGACAGACGGACATGGCTATATCGACTCGGCTATTGATGCTGATCAAGAATATATATACTTTATGGGGTCTGCCACGCCTCCTTCTGCCTGTTACATACATTCCAACGATTACAATATACCCTTTTACTCTACGAGTAACGGGTATAATTATAAATAATGCTATCAATTTCCATTGATACATGTCAATTAACTTTTGCGAATTGCTTATACTGCTCTGTTGTCAAATATTAACATAACCGATATATAACCGGTTAGCTGTCACTGCTATTCACATTGCACTGTTAATAACATTAATTTGTTGCACTTTAACAGTATACAGAAAGAGTAGTTGTAAAGAAAAGAGATGACCATATTGATAATGAAATGAATCACTGTAAGTAGTGGCCCACTCTAGTGACAAAACTAATTGCATACTTAAAGAGGACAGTAATTAAGTGGGCAATTAAAGAGTTGATAGAAATTGCGACAGGTGTAACAGTTTAGAAGAATTACCGCCACCAAGAATTCGAAGCAATTTAAAGCACTGTTGGTAATGTGTTGCACATAGCCTGTTGTAAGCCAGCTATGATTTATTAATTCCGTAAAAAATCGTAAATAAAGCTAAAAATTACTTATAAATCAAAATGAATGCTAGCGATTCCCATTGATACATGTCAATTAACTTTTGCGAATTGCTTATACCGCTCTGTAGTCATATGTTAAAATAACCGATACATAATCGGTTAGCTGTCACTGCTATTAACATTGCACTGTTAATAACATTTATTTGTTGCACTTTAACAGGTATACAGAAAGAGTAGTTGTAAAGAAAAGAGATGAGATGTCCACTCTAGTGACAAAACTAATTGCATACTTAAAGAGGACAATAATTAAGTGGGCAATTAAAGAGTTGATAGAAATTGCGACAGGTGTAACAGTTTAGAAGAATTACCGTCACCAAGAATTCTTTTAACATTTCTTTAGCTACTGAATAATGCACGAAGCAATTTAAAGCACAGTTGGTAATGTGTTGCACATAGCCTGTTGTAATAGGCCACATTTTGTGCGGCTGTGATTTATTAATGCTAAAAACGCAAATGCCATTAAGGTGCTGAAAATATGCTGCAATTTTTATTGCATCCCAAAAGTCTAACAATAAAAATATTTAATGCATACGCGAATCGTCCCACTAATGTCATTGTTTTCAGTGCTGCGGATTCAAGTTATGCCGCACCCACCGTCGCCCCCTTACCACCCCTTACCGCCCCTCGCCCTAGTAACAATGCCATATACTGGTCGTAAAACCCTTTCGGGCAGACCCCCATTTATGTGCCGAGTAGAGATATATGCGGCTCGTCCACACACGTCAAATTTATGGGCCTGCACTTTCCGCCCGCCACGCCACGCCCCCGCCGTTGCCTGGCAGCCTTTTTATGCTGGCAACGCTGCTTATCCGCAGTCCGCGCATTATTTTTTACAGCCCCTCGTAGTGGGTTAGAAATGTCGGAGGCATGAAGAAGAAGAAAATGAAGAAAAGCTCAAATAAAATGAATTGCAAAGACGGGGGGAGTGGCCCCCGCCCCTTCTGTACCCTTCTTGAAAGTCACGTATTGTAAAATGCCGGACTTCAAGTCCGTCATTCGAAGGCCTTTTTTAATAATTAATACTTAATTATATTCCTCTTTTTTAACTATTCTCAACAATAAATTGTTACCCAGTTGTAGACAAATTCCGTGAAAGACTCGATATAGCAGTCGTTATTGGAACAATCATACAACTGCTCGTAATACCCACTGTCAAATTGAAATAAGTTTAATCAGTCTTGGCCTAAACGTGCCAAGTCACTGTATTTGCCAGTGACACTTTGTTGGAGGTCCCCTGCATGTGACTGATAAGCTCAATTAGACCATGACTAATTATAGCATGAGAGGTAGAGTATAGAAGAAAGTTGAGTAAGGCAGAAAGGTATTGTGTGTAAGAAAGGTAGAGTATGGAAGAAAGTTGAGTAAGAAACCAAGATGTAGTATCGAAGAAGGGAGAAAGAAGTGTAAGGAATAAAAGTAGAAAATGGAAGAACGTATAGTAAGGAAGGAAAGTAGAGTTAGGAAGAAAGGTAGAGTATGAAATTAAGGTAAGGAATAAAAGTAGAGAAAGGGAATAAGGTAGAGTTTTGGGGGAAAGGTTGAGTATGGAAGAACGTATAGTAAAGAAGGAAGGTAGAGTAAGGAATAGAGGAAGAGTTAGAAATAAATGTAGGGTATAGAAGAAAGGTAGAGTAAGGAAGAAAGGTCGAGAACGAAAGAAAGTAGAGTATCGAACAAAAATAGAGTAACGTATAGTAAGAAATTAAGGTAGAGTAAGAAATTAAGGTAAGGTATAAAAGTAGAGAAAGGAAAAAAGCAAGAAAGTAGAGTATCGAAGAAATGTATAACAAGAAATAAAGGTAGAGTAAGCAGTTAAGGTAGAGTGGGGATAAAGAGTATTGAAGAAAGTAGAGTACGGAAAAAAGGTAGAGTATGAAATAAAGAGTATGGAAGAAATGTAAAGTAAGAAATAAAGGTAGAGTAAGAAAGAAAGGTTGAATGAGCAAGAAAGGTAGAGTTTGGAAAAAAGATAGAGTGTGAAAGAAAGATAGAGTATCGAATAAACGAAGAGTAAGAAATACTTAGAATGGAAGAAAGTAGAGTACTGAAGTAATGTAGAGCATCGACTAAGGTAGAGTAAGGAAGAAAGGTAGAGTATCGAAGAAAGGTAGAGAATAAGATAGAAGAACGCTGAACTGTTATTTCGTTATCAATATAAATACATATAGTTAATTAAAATGAATCAATTATAATTTTTTTCATTGATCAAGTTTGTAAAGAAACGGTAAGCTTAACTATTTACACAAGTATTTAATGAGTTTTAAGGTCACGATGTGTCCTTAAAGTTCTCTAACTGCAGGCTTGTTCAGAGTTTGGAGTTTGCTGGTGACCGTATGTGTGTATGTGCAACTTGTAGCTGTATGCGAATGTAAGTTAAGGGACGTCTAGACCATACATTCTGGTTTCATACAATGACATTATCTTAGGCGATCAATCAAAATCAGCGATGGGCATAAATCAATAACAACAAGAAAAAACGGTTATCTTCGGCTCGCCGAAGATTAAATACCCTTGCAGTCATGAATATTGCATTAATTTGATTTTTTTAACCAATTATTTCTATGCTAGTTATATGATATGGTAGTCCGATTTGAAATTTGGTCAACAGATGGGGGACAATGAGAAATACATTCTGCATGAATTTCGTTGAAATCGGTCAATAGACACCGAAAATGTTCATACTAAGCATTTGAACCGATTGTTCCTATGGAAGCTATATGATATAGTAGTCCGATTTGAATGAAATTTGGTCAACAGATGGGGGACAATGAGAAATACATTCTGTGTGAATTTCGTTGAAATCGGTCAATAGACACCGAAAATGTTCATACTAAGCATTTTCAACCGATTGTTCCTATGGAAGCTATATGATATAGTAGTCCGATTTGAATGAAATTTGGTCAACAGATGGGGGACAATGAGAAATACATTCTGTGTGAATTTCGTTGAAATCGGTCAATAGACACCGAAAATGTTCATACTAAGCATTTTCAACCGATTGTTCCTATGGAAGCTATATGATATAGTAGTCCGATTTGAATGAAATTTGGTCAACAGATGGGGGACAATGAGAAATACATTCTGTGTGAATTTCGTTGAAATCGGTCAATAGACACCGAAAATGTTCATACTAAGCATTTTCAACCGATTGTTCCTATGGGAGCTATATGATATAGTGGTCCGATTTGGATGAAATTTGATCAACAGTCGAAGAACGATTATAAATGCATATAGCGTGAATTTGGTTGAAATCGGTCAATAGACACCGAAAATGTTCATACATTTCATTTCATTTCATGCACTTCGACCGATTGTTCCTATGGGAGCTATATGATATAGTAGTCCGATCTGTCCGATTTTTACAAATGATCTGCGTGCAGAGAGAATACACATCTGTACCAAGTTTCATTAAGATAACTTTAAAACTGAGAGACTAGTTCGCATAGAAACAGACGGACAGACGGACAGACGGACATGGCTATATCGACTCGGCTGTTGATGCTGATCAAGAATATATATACTTTATATGGTCGGAAAAGCCTCCTTCAATGCGTTACAAACTTCGTGACAAAAACAATATACCCTCTGCAAGGGTATAATAAAGGTTGCGTTTTCTACACGTATCAATTAAGATTTTATTTTGCGATTCAATTCAGTTGAATTCACAAAAGATCTAAGATTTGAGTTTACTTCATGAGAATACGAAAGGTAAATTTTCGTTAACGGGAACTCAAACTGAATTGTTCGAATCGGTAAATCGAGCGTAAAAACTTTTGCCGTTTTGCACTAGCTGTAAATCGCTGGACATAATTGCCAACAATTTCCCAATGGCCAGAATTATATGGTTGACTGCAAACTATTTTGGCAGAAACACATGCTCGTAAATAACAAACCAAATTGGCGCTATTATCATCACCAAAACTAAATAGTAATAACGTAAGGGGTGTAGAAAACTTTAAGATACCCTGTAGAGGGAAGAATGAGCGTTTAAGGTATCACCTAATCTGAATAAAATATATATTTATACTTGATAGATTATTAAACATGAGTAGGACTTTTTAAATAAATTTCTTAAAATATGTAAATTTATATAGTTTTTACTTGGTGATAAAATAAAATTCTAATAAAGTAAGTTTTGATAGGATATTAAAAACTTTAAAGCCAGTCTGTTGTCTTTACTCAATAGCTATATGCGTGCAGGGTATAACATATATTTAAATAAGAATCTGTCGTTGGCAGCCCCTAAAAATGTGCATTAATTTATGGCATTTGCATTTTCAATGATGAAAGGCACACACGGAGTTTTATATCAACGCATGCGATGGAGGTGCGAATCGGGTATGGGGGGGATGGGGATAGGGATAAATTATTTGGCTGATTTATCACCATTAAATTTTACAATGGACGCCTTTTCGCAGAGCCAAGCGAATGAATAATGACAGCAAAAATTAGCTGGGGATTTTTTATGTTTATAAGAAAATTTGTGATTCCATTTTGTTGCCTCGATGGGTCTTTTTTTTGTTGGTCGTGAGTAATTGAAAAGCTGTCGGAAAAAAATACCCAAATGTCAGTTTTGATTGACATGGAGGAGGAGGCGTCGTGTGGCATCGTCTGGTGTCTCTGCTCCTGCTCTGCTATCTAACAATTTGTTGATTTAAAGTCAAAATTTACGATAGACACGAGGTGGAACTTATCGCAAATTTAGCCAGTGTCCAGCACTTACCAAACAGACTGGACACTCAGTTTTGATCCAAATGTCCAACGGTTAATAACTTCTCTATTCGCAAAAATTGAACAATTCAAAACATTAATAACAATTAACAAGTGAAAAGTAACAAATTAGTGACTTGTTGAATGTATCGCAACATCATGAATCGCGCACTGGAAATAACCAAATTGGATGTCAGCTTCGAGTTCGAGCCAAGTATTCTCAACTGCGAGAAGACAAACACAACTCGCAGCAAATTGGCCACTTTGATGCACTGGCTCCGTAAACTGCACGAGAAACCCCCGGAGCCACTTCAGTGCGACTATATGGGTGAGTTCTGACCGCATTTTCGATTTAAGGAGTTGACCCATGTTGGGTTCTGTTACCACAAGCCATAAATTGGTTTATACACGGCACAAAACTGGGCAGAAATATTTTAAGTACAGTGGAATCCGGTTATAACGACACCGCTTAAAGCGTCCGTCCGGTCATTGCGACGAAAATTCGATGACTTGTTTGGTCCCTATACAAGCTTTTTTTCCCTTTCTCGCTTCGGTTAAAGCGTCTACCGGGTATAACGACGTAAAATCGTCGGTTCCTTGAGTGTCGTTATAAGTGTGTTTCACTGTGTTTATATCAGAGAATTCATAAATACAGTGAAAGCTCCCTTGAACGGACAGCCATAGTTCTAGTATTTTTGTCCGCCCAAGGGAGATGTCCACCTAAGAAAACAGATTTTGTATGAAACTCATGATCAAATACTATAAAATTTGGTCGGCTAAGGAAGCTGTCCGCGAGTAGAGCTGTCACTTTGTATGCAAATTTGGTATACACTGTTCCGTCATTAGTGTGATAATATTATTTGGAATATTATTTAGTTAGAAATGTTCTAAAATTATATTTCTAAAGGTTAAATTGTCATACTTTAAATTGGACTAACCTTTTCTCGATTCATTCTGCGATGTCACAAGGATTCCATTTTTAAGTACTCTGATTATTCCTGAACAAACTGCTATAACTAGTTGAGAATTGAAATGGTCCCAACATGACACAACTGGTGGAATTTCAATACCAAATTTGAGTTCTTTGTGTTGTAAGAATTCAAATTCGATTCAAATTCCTTCTTCGTGTTTTCTTTCAGTGTTTGTTTTGGCAATAAAGCAAGTCGGGGAGAGGGGTGGGGAAGGCTGGGGTAAGGAGGCTATTGTTTGTCCATTTGCTGTGCTTGACCTTCGGACCAGAGAACTGGGGATTTTTCGACATTCGGGCATTTATGAAAGCTTATGGTCACTGTGTCAGCAGGCTACAAATTATTTAGATATCAGCACATTTGCTTTTATGTGCGTGTGTGTGTGTGTGTGTGTGTGGTAATTGCATATGTATGACAAAGTTATGCAAATATGCAATCACAAACTGTCAGCAAATGACTGCCTCTAGATTCGAAGACAACAACCGTAATCTTTGGGAATTTTGCAGTTTTCGCACTGGCAACTTCTAAATTCTGACACTATAAATAGCAATTAAGAGCTAAATGCCAGTCCCAGAATGCCAAATATATTGGTTATCTATCGTTATAGAGCAAAGCAGTTTAGTTAAACACTAAGCAATTTATATTGAACTATCTTAAATTCAACGACGATTTCCTCTTATGGTCTTTCTGCTAATTTTGTTTTAATATATGATTAAGAAAAAGTTTAAATTACTTAGAACATTTAAAAAATTTACACAACTGTAGAATAAGTATTCTTATTTAACTTCAAGCCGTACTTTTTGAGGGTCCTTGCATTTTTAACACATAAGTCAAAAAATAATTGGAGTGTTTTTTATAAAAAAAATAAGTTATATTTTCTAGACGTAAAAAATTCTGGGATTTTATTGGAAGAAAATAAAATTGCTTAATTTTTTTTTTAATATATACATATATATTTTTTTCAAGACATTTCATGTTTAAAATATTAATGTTAAAAGCGTGTGATTTAAAAAAAAAAAAAGTTTACAAATTCTTAAGCTTTTCTTTAAATGTAAATCTCAGCAAAGCAATGTTGAATGTGTTTTATGTCGATGGTAAATGGAATAAACAAGAGTAAATAATTTTTACAAACAACTAAATAGGGTTTCTACAATATGAAGCTGTCCATAAAAATATTTAATCCGAACGGAATGGTGAACGAAATTTATGCTTTAGTCTACTTGGTATATCAGGATGGATGATAGTGATTGGGATGGATGCTCGGGCTGCAATTGTGCAAAGGAAAGTAATAATCTGAATAGTTTATTATTTTAGTTCAGACTTGGAGCATATGTGTGAATTACTTTTTCTATAGCAATAGGACTTTGTTCTATGGTATTACTATCCTGATTTGGGTAAAACATGGCCGGTAAATGAATTCTGTGTGTTCATATTTAGACCTAAATTTTACCCAAATCTGGCTAAGAGAAACTTGGTCAGTACTTAGAGTCTCGATTTACATTGATATGGAACGCTTTATATAGAAACCTTTTCGCTCTTTTCTATCTTCGTTATTTTTCGTGATTTTTTGTTCATACAGACTGAAAGACGGACATGGCCATCGATCTTTCTGACACGTACTCTCCAACGATTATACCCGTTTACTCTACCCGTTACGGGTGTGTGTAGTTTTCCGTTTCAAAATTTTCATTCCGCACTTTCATTTTGCTTTTACCCATTTCTTTTGGTATTTACGCGTAATTTGCACAACATTTTTCAATTTTATGACGGAAATGAATGACGTTGTAATTTATGTTGTGTGTTTAAATGTGTGAAGAAAGGGGAAGGGTGGGGAGGAAGGGAAGTGATATTATGTGCATACAAACTGGCCAAAAGCAGCTGCCAAGTGAAAGCCCAAAACTGACACAAAAGATTTACTTGCAGTTTTTAAAATTCCCCGTTTTTTTGCAGTGTTTATTTCCTCTACTTCCGCATGTTATTTTTGCTTCAGTTTGCGGTCGATTAGTTGCAAAATTAAAGTAATATTTTTATCAGCAAATTTTGTGTTGAAATTGAATAGTTTGACGTATTTGTTTGAGTGATAACGATAAGCTTTGGGTGTTTGGGTGACGTGGGGAGTACCCTTATTTGATAGCAGAAGCTTTAAAACTAAGCACAGGGATACATTGATGGTTACATCTGCGTTTGACCCCGCCAATTGTATATCAATCATTGACGCTTATCGCTTATCGTCAGAGTTTGTAAAACTTTTTGACGAGTCGTCCCCTCCGAGCTGACAGTTTGTCAGTGGCGTAGAGGCGTAAAGGGGCGTAGGGGGCATAAGGGCCTACTCTGCTTACAGACTTAATTAGCCATAACAAAAGCTTAACTGAGTGCATAACTAACAATAACTTAACCAATGAAAATAAACTCAAGTCTCTTTAAGACACTTTGTGCTAAGCACCAACTAAAAGTTATTACCCCCTTAGAGGAGCAATTTATGCACACGTTAAGCAGCTCATAATAGCAGTATAACAGTATAACAGTTTAGCAGTATAACAGCAGAAGAGCTGTCCTCACACACTTCTCACTTCTCCCTCGAAAAGCCATGAAAACTAATTCATTTAAAATTTATGAACCCACGAATTCCATTTAAATCATTTTGTGTATTATCCAAATAGTTGACTCTATGTAGATTCAGCCCATAGACAGCGAGCACAAAGGCAGTAGCTGGCACTTATCTACTCCCAAGTTGTTTATGGCCAGAACTCATTTAGCCTGGTTGCCTCGTTGCCTGGTTACCTGTTTACCTCGTTGCCATCAAGCACCTGCATTTATTATTCTGCCACCAACAAGTATTCCCAGTTTCTTATTTACACAATCAATAAAACAATAGTTATGAATTAATGTTTATTATCAGATGAATAGAAAACTATTCGAGTGGCGAATGTTTACACTTGGTAGTACTACACTTGTAGTCTTCTAAGGTTTCAACAAGTAATGTTATGATGGATTATTAAAGAAATATTATTTAAATAAATTAGGTAATAGGTCTCAGAGAACTAAAAAGACCAATATATATGATTAAGGACCATGGAAAATGGAAGTTTTGTTAAATTAGTAGATTCGGTAATTTTGAGTATATCTATAAAACAAGTATAGCTATGTGACTAAATTAAAGCTGTGAACTAAAACCCAACCATATTATTTATTTTAGATTTTATAAGATAACTCTTTTATGAGTTAAATTAGACCCCGGGTAGAGGGTAGTAGTCAGGTTTGTTTGTCAGAAACGAGCAGGTAGAAGGAGGATTTTTCTTATTCTTGATCAGCATCAACACTCGAGACGAAATAAAAATGTCTGTCTGTCTATCCGTCCGGACGCGTCCGTCTGTCTGTCCGTATGAACACCTGGATCTCATAGACTACAATAGCTAGTGCCACCAAAGTTGAAATGAAAGTCCATCTACGGAGTACGTTCATTGAAAAATGTTGACGCGTCCCCTACCGCCCCGCAAACTGTAAAAAAGTATTTTTATAACACCACAACTTATAAACTATCAGAACTGTCATGACCTAATGCCCACAGTACATGTGTGGTACCATTATAACTATCCTCACCAAGTTTGATCCGAATCGGACAACTATAAACTATAGATCCATTGGACAAATCGGTCAAAAATTGGTGATTTGTATGAAAAAATTTAAAGTTTTAACTCACAGAGCTCAACCAAACTCATATATTATGTGTACATCTTGACTCTATATATTCTCACCACATTTAGTGACAGGTTTGAAAAAAAAGCCACTAGTATGAGTACGGGTCTATAGCCAATAGCTCTCATAAGGCATATTGGTTGAAAATTGCTTGTGAGAAATTTTCCTACAAATATGAGTACAGGGTTTTTTCAGCCGCCTCGTTCGATCAGGATGGATGAGGGTGATAGGGATGGATGCTGGGGCTGCCTCGTTCGACTTTAGCCTTTCTTGCTTGTTTGTTTTTTTTCTAATAATGGACTTTCTTAAAAATGTTGCTCTTTTAAAAGTAAATGTTAAATGCATAAAATTTAATATTCTGCTGAATTATAAAAAGAATAATTCTTTATAGAGTATTTAAAGTGTGTCAATATATACAGCCAAACCGGAAGGTCTCATAAATAGGTAACATGCAGTTGTCACAATGATTCACTTGCTGCCACGTCGGCATAAAGCATGTGGCATGTGGCAAGTGGCGTGTTGCATGTTGCATGTTGTCTGTGCTCTACGCCACTTGCTGCAAAAACTTCCTTGGTAAATATAATAATAATGAAATACAGTTGTTGCAGTTGGCTTTTGTAAAGATATATGGAATCCGCTTAAAGCCTGGCTTGAGCTTCATTTGATGCATTCCACCACAAAATAGGAAATCCAAGTGGTGTAGAGCCACAGTGACTCAGTGGTTGCGGTGGGATTATTTCTGAGATGCAGAGAATTACTCTGTAAAGTAGGAATAGGAACAAAATGTGGTAACTTAAAAGAAATACTTAAGTATAGAAGTAATTTTTATCTGTAGAACACTTGGTAACTACTTAAAGTTATTCTAACTACCCACTTTTTTCATAATTATTTAATAAACTACTAAAATTGTATACCCTAAAAATGGATCAGATAGTTAGTGAGTAGAATTAATTAGTTCTCATTTTGTGCAGACATTTGACATTTGTAATTGTCATTGTAATTTGTGAGTTATGCGTATACTTGATTGCGGCACGTGGCCCAGTTAGCTAGGAAAACGGCGAACTAAGTTTAGCGGTTTTATGGCTGCAAATTAGTCAGAAACCGCAAACAAAACAACCGAAAACAAAAAAAATAACAATAACGAAGTAGAGAAAAAACAGATTAAAAGCAGCAAAAGGCGAATGACTTTACTCCGAGTTCCGAGTTCCACGCGTCCCGAACTGTGGCCAGTCACTCTACTTAGTCCGAGGTCGGGAGCTACGGGAATTGTCAGTTGGCTGGCGGCAACATAATCAATAAAACCCTAGAAAAAGCACGCAGTAATACACAGGATAAAGGCAGAGAGTAAAAATAAAAAAATACACAGAAAAAACAACACACACACACACAGACACACACACATCAGACACGACAACAAAGTATTGCTGCTGGAATACCAATATCTGTTCAGTTTTCCACAGGGTGTTTCCTGTGCAGCTGGAAATTGAACGGGATTAAAATGGATGAATTTGAATAAATGTTTTTAAAGGTTGTCTAGTTTGTGATTTTTTATTAGTTCTACATTACTAAAACAGGAATCCTTCAGCCTTGACAACACTAGCTAATAATATTCCTACTGTCACTATAAAATTTACTGTAATAATTGCAGGTTTTCAATATATTCTAAATTTGAAGCTACAGTACTCTACATGTCACAGGAGTATGGAACAGGATTAAAATTGTAGCTTTCCAATAAATATTTTTTAAACTTATCTTGTTTAAATTTGCATCTGTCTACAACTCTGTGATTTTTCATTAGTTCTACCCGCAGTCTCGACAACACTAGTTAATAATATTCCTACTGTCTTTAAAAATTTACTGTTTTTAATATTTTCTATATTTTAAGCTACATTCCACTATATGCCATTGAAACTCTATGAAGGAATTTCAGTAGAATATGTTTTATTTCCAATCAGTTCATAAAGAAATAAACTTCTAGCAGCTCTAAAATTCCCTCTTTATAGGGTATCTCCAAGTCAAGCCTTTAAAATATTCCCATATAATTTCCAACCAGTTCATAAAGAAATGAACTTCTAGCAGCTCTAAAACTCCCTCTTTAAAGGGTATCTCCAAGTCCAGCCTTTTAAATGCCCCGATATACATATTAAATTGTTTGTGTTTTTGTTACGTTTTGTGCTTCTGTGTTTTTCGTGGGTGTCCTACGCTCTAGGTTGAATACACACGATTTGATAGCGGTAGTGGCAGTGGCAGTAAAACATTTCGTTTCATTTTATTTCATTTGACGTTAATTTGCTGCGATGTGCGGTACTTTGAGCCGGCGACTGAAAAATCTATAAAATTGTATAATAAATATTTAATAACTCACAATATCAATGGAGGAGAAATGTTGAACTGAAAGCGTTGAAAGTGCCGCGAAATGTATACGCGGACAGCACACACACACGGCGTATGCGCAACAAGTGACGGGAGCTTTTTTATTTGATTTCATTTTCAGTTGTTTCATTTTGTTGCTAAACATTTTTCATTATTGCTGAGTGCAAGTTTTAAATTCGGATGCCGTCATATTTAAGTTAATGAAAAGCATTCACAACCGAGAGAATCATTTGCGAAAGCTTACCAAGTGCCAGTTGAATTCCTATCGCAACGTTGTCAAAACGTATTCGTATTCGCATCCGTTATTCGTTATTCGCACTCGTATTCATTCATTGCTCGAGTTGTAAGAAAAATATGAACAAATTGCTCTATCTATGTGACAAAAAAGTATAGACATGAGTACATGTGTGTGTGTGTGTGTGTGTGCATGTGTGAGTGTGTTCTCATCGAAGTCGTGTGAAATTGCGTGTTGTGTTAGGCAACTTGACGTGTGTAAATAATTTATAAGGTGCCCGAGTGCTTATTCCAAATCATTTATGAAGCGACTTTGAATAATTCACTTAGTCCCACAAACGCACTATGTAATTAGCTATACAATTGTATTGATTTCTGTGCCAAAAAACTATGCGTAACTGTCGCTAATTGCTCGGCAAACAAAGAAAAAAACACATAAATATTACGTAGCCGACTCGGCTGACACTGAATTTCGCATTAAGGTCGCGCAAAAAGTGCTCTCGCTTTGCCCTGCAGCAGTACAAGCACAAAAAACACCAAAAACAACAAAAACATCGAATTACAATTTGTCCAATACATAGACCTTTTTATATAGACCAAGCATGCTATGTATAAAGTGCTATAATAATAAGTATACGCCGGCTTAAAACGGATATATGCAGACGTTTAAAATGGCAAAAAAATTTTATTAAAAAATATTTAAATTAAATTAATAAATAACTGCGTCTAAATACAACATTTATTATTGTAAAATAAAATAAAATTACTGATAAAAATGAAATACGAAAATATACAAATTATAAAAATATATAATAGTATAAACATGGCTTGTAATCAATCAAATTGTTAAAGTGCATTTCCACATAAATTATACCAATTTAAAAACACTCTAAAATACTATAAATTAATAGAATATATCAAAATGAAAAGCTAAAATTTCGAAATTGCCTTCACTAAATCGCAAAGAATTGTACATTTCAGCTATAAATCGTGTTAGCCTAAGAGCAATCCAAGCACATGTATCTATATGTATGTACGAGTATCAGCTATAATTAATAAATAATTGCAAAACCAAATGCACAAAGATTGTCATGAAACGTTTAACGACAACACATCTGAAACATTTTGTAAATTCAACCAATTTAATGCCAACATGCCGAATCATTCAACAACTAACCACCACACACTACAGGCACACACACCCACACACGCAAAACACATGCACGCAACCATTAGTTATTTGTTGGCAGTACACGAGCACAAGGTCAAGGGCCGTCTGCCTCTGCCTGTGACGCTGCCGCTGCCTCTGTCGCTGCCTCTGCCGCTGCCTCTGCCCATGCTTCAGCCGCTGCCTAGGTCATGTGTGAGCACAACTTGAATGCAGCCCTCAACGAATATTCAAATTTACTTTTAATGCTTTTGTTTTAAATTTGTTGCCTTTCAATACCCTGTAATGGGAGTAAGTGGGGTAGGTCAGAAGAGAACAAATTCGCATGTAAATGTAGGGTAAATGCCCCCTTGGACACCAACTACTGGGTACCTAGAAGTAGACTCTCGCTGCTCATTTACACAGCGAGTGCCTAAAACTTAGCCATCTAGATATAGAAGATATATCTGCAATATATTTATAAGTATATTTGCTATACCTACATCACGTTGGCGTTTATTTTTAGCACTGGCACCAAACGAATTTGGGAAACGTGAGAATTTCAACTTTAATGTTTATTCGCACTCTTATTGCTCTTCTATTTGGCCGCTTGTTGTGCGTGTGTGTGTGTGTTTGTGTGTAAAAACGATAAACGTTATTGCAATAACTTGTGTCGTTAAAAACAATTAAATATAATCATTGCTGGCCAATGCAGTGTCCATTTTGACAGCCACTTGAGAATGGCATGCTGTAAACAGTTTATGATCCATTTTTAATTGGATCGTTGGGGTTGTGTTTATGCCCCCAGCTCTGCTTCTTCCTCCTCCTTTTCTTTGTTCTCAGGCTGTGCTAAGATTAAGTGTGTGCTGACAGGCAGCGTTTAGCTGTTCATACGCAAATATCACTTATACTCCATATTGCTCATACGCAGCGTATGGCTTTGGGCCATAACTAAAGAAACTGCGCCTATGTTAAGCTGCTTATAACTGGCTATAATTTTTAATGCATTCCTGCAGCAGCTGCAGTAAAGCGTCTTATTTAGTAATTAAGCTTAAATCGGTGAACTTATTTAACAATATAATTATTAATGGCTTCATTACTAAAGTCTTAATGATGGAAACGGTTTGATACACCCTTTTTACGCTCAATAAATTGATTATAATGATTTTTGTTTACTTTATGTAATGAATTTAATTTTTGTTTGCAATTTGCTTTTAGTGCTTCTTTGCTTCTAACTTTACTTAGGATCTTAAGTGCTTTCTCGCAAATCAGCACAGAGTTTTCCAAATCCTCTTTGTCGTTTCCTTTCGCTTTTCCGATTGCCAGAGTTGTGATAAATTACAACAGCACTTTTCATTTCGCTAGTCGAGCCTTTTTAGGCCACGATTTCGATGCTGCTGTTGGAATTTATCGCACAATGGCAATCAATAAGCGGCAGTAAAACTAATTGAGCCATGTCTTGAACTAATTAAACACACACACACACACACACACACATTCACACGCACAACAAACACTTTAACACTCGAAGCCAAGAATCCTTTCGACTGCAAATAATTGCTGGTTCTTTACAATTTAATTTTATTGTGCTGGCCACTTGCGTGTCCAGGCAAAAAAGGCAGCAGCATGTAATGATCGACTGTGTAATACCCTTCAGTAGGTTTACTTAAGTAACATATATGTGAAGGGTTAAAAGATTAGTTGATAAATGATGCCATAATTTTTGTGTGTTAAATATGTCTGCCTAATTCGAAGTGTACCCTATATACCCTTTACCCAAATTTAATGGGCATCTAAGACTTCTATACCCGCAACTTAAGACTCTTGTTTGCGTTTCCGACTCGAGTGCTTTGAGTAATTTTGAGCTGCTAAGCAGCGGAAATGGGTAATTTCCGCATCTGCTGCCACAAAAAGAAAACAACACACACACACCACGTGTGTGTAATATGGGTTAATCACAACTGAGTTTTTGATTGACTTTTCATGCAGTTGCTGCCAGAAAAAAGGACTAAAAGTGGCTTTGGTCTTTTAGACCAATTGGCAGCTAACTCTTTTTTAATAATATTATGTTTAATGCTAATCAAAGTTGCTGTAAATATTTGCTTGCCTAAAATTATTAAGCGTTTGTGACATTCCCTGGCTGACTAATTAAAATGCTGCTTTATGCTTTCATTAAAACGACAAAAAGACAAGAAAACGTTGAACATCTAAAAATAAAATTAAAAAATATAATTTTGGGCATTCACGGCGACAAATGCAAATCAACTCGGACAAATTTCGCTCGAAACCGGTGAAAACTTGCTTGAACCTGCTTTGCTAGGAAAATATGGCTAAAATGTAGAATTGAAATGAAAATTAACCACTTCATTGTCACAGCTATCTCATTGTTTGGCCAGGATAAATGCAAATAAATTGTCTGGACTCTTGAAAACAGTAACTCAAAGTAATTAAGCTCAATAGCCAAGTGTATTCAAAGGTAAAACTGTAAGTGTTTCAAATGAAAGACACACAACAAACACACAACACACACACACACACAGATAAACATTTATATTTAGCTTAGTTTACAAATACAAGTGACTAGTGGCAATTACAGCAAACACAAGTACACAACGACCTCTCATATATACCCTTCCACTTTTGGACATTGTCTCCACTGCCCTCCATCGTCTAGGCGTCCACAACAACCAATACAAATTAATCAAGTGTGCGGAGAACGGCAAGAGCAGAATTGCCACCACAACAAGCAACCCCACCGCCACTAGAACTACCACCATCACCACCACCACAATATCCACGAACACCACATACAGTTCAGCACCATTCAGCCACACAGGGCATTCATAACCATAATTGCAACAACTACAACTACAACTACAAGAACAACACCAACCACAACAACAACAACAACAAAATGAATTTAATGTTTCGCAAGAATTTCCGCGAGGGCGCCAGCAAATCGGGCGGCGGGGGCGGAAAACTCCAATCGAAGGCGAATCGCACAAAGCGTTCCAGAGACATGGGCCTCGTCCAGCAGCCGGAGGAGATACACTATCGCACCCATCTATTTTTCTCGCCCAATCGGCCCGGCTATGATGTGGGCGAAGGTAAATTGTCGACATGCAATCTTATACTCTATCTCTTGCTCCTACTCTCTTTCTCGCTCTCGCTCTCGCTCTCTCTCTTTCTCATTCCCTGTGTCTGTCTCTGTTGCTCCTTTGTGTTCGCTTCAGCCTTCGCCTCAGTTAAATGCGCTCCATTAACCCATTAACCCCCCTAGCCCTCTACTTCCCATCTTTCCATTCTCCATTTACGTTTCACAGTCCATTCATTTGCATCGCATTCAATTCAAATGTTTTCAACAATTTTACAAAAAACTTCTCAATAGCAACGGCAGAAGCATCATCGAGTTGCAAATTGAGTCGTTTTGTACTTAAACTGTGTATAAATATAAATAAAGTAGTGAAATACGTATTTAAGTGTGAATTGGGGCGTATACTTAATGCATATGCAGAATAAGTATACGCGGTGTAGGCGAATACTTAATAGATGCGACATTAGATATAGTTAGTGTGGTCAAACAAGCTTTATGTCTACTAAGTTCCATAAATGGATAATGATCAATGTGAAGTATTCATTTGAGCATAACTAAAATTATTTATATACGAGTATTCAGTATAATTATTCACTTAATAAAAACAATTATAACTATACAGCCGAATAAAAGTAAATATTTATGATTAAAATGAGACATTTAAAGTGAGGCTGACACTACACAAGTACTGTTGGGTATCTGAGCATATGAAGTATACGCAGTGCGGACCAAGCTAATGATTTTCTTTAAAGAACAATTAAGAGTATTGAGTTGACATCCTTAGTAATTAAGTAAACTTACAGTTATATAACTGAATAATTGATTTGGAATTTGTTACAATCCAAAATTTATACCTCAAACATCTGTTACCATCTCAATCGATTCAATTAAATTTCCCCCACAACATTTCATGTTCATGTTTGGCCCTGAAATTTAGCAGGCTTATTAGGCACGCATGAGGGAATCGCTGTAAGTGTTTGAAAATCGGATTATTTTAGTTTGGCAAGACGAAAGTCACAACCTTATTGAAAGTTCACATGTAAGCTAATCTTTAAACTTCCAGTTGGCTTGGCTTTTAGGGCAACAGACGTATGTAAGTTTGCGGTTTATTTGTTGGCAATCACACTGGTAATGGCCTTGAATGTTCAATTGAATAACCAAACCAAGCAAACGTATTTAAAAGGAAACTCTACCAAAAGTACTCACTCGTATGTATATAACAGCTAACAGTTGGAAATACTTGTAATTATGCGACGCCTACTAATCCAAAATAGGTGGTGAATATGTCTAGTTTTGTGTAAATATCTTTCCATATTTCTATCTCCAATGTGCCTAACTGCAACAACAAAAAAGTACAATAAAAATGAACTGAAAAGATTCATTTACGCACTCTTCTCCTTAAATCCCCAAAGTCCCACAACCCCCAAGCACACAACTCGTGAAATCATTAAAGAATTGAACATCTTTTGTTTTGTTTTTGTTTTCGTTTCCGTTTTTGTGTTGTGTTTTGTGTCCATATAAAATATCGACAGAATCCTTTGCAGAACGATGTAGCGCACTATCGGGCATACCCAGTACCCCGACCACAGCCACGTCCTTTACACTGCCATCCAATCCATACGAAGTGGACGTACCGCAACCGCTCGTCGATCGATCCGTCTCTCTAATGCGTTGGAACAGCACCAGCGGTAATAGCAACAGCAACAGCAACAGCACAAATAACAGTCTAATCCGACTGCAGCAGCAGTTGCAGTCGCCTCAGCAGCAGCTACAACAGCAGCAGCAGCAGCATCAGCAGCAGCAATACGCCTACTTCTACCAACAACAACAACAGCAACAACAATTGTCCAGTCCGACGAGCACTTTGCTTACAGCTGCCGCTGCGGCAACTCGGCAAGGTTTGATCTTCAACTTAGTTGTGTGTGAACTTGTTGTTGTTGCTGCCCAAAAATATCAAATCGAATACACTGCAAGAAAACATCAAGCAACAAAACCTAAAACTAATGTCATCCAAGCTAAAGCTCACAACCAGCATTTGTTGTGCCTCGAATGTTGCCACCAAAATACCACACAGATCCTGTAAACTCCCAAGCACACAAACAAGCACAGCTGCACTCTCACACCCACCCACATACACACACACACACTTACATATATGTATAATACTTTCCTAACCTCAAATAGAGATCTCTCTTCTTGTTGTTCTTATTCTTCCTCATTTTGTTGTTGTTGGTGCCAGTTCGATATTGTTTTGAAACGAATACTGAAAGCTAGACATGTTTGGACTTGCTTAAAAGCTTTTGCGCTTTCTTGCAACGCATTGTTTATCATGGTTACTAAGCGAGAGCTTTTAAGGTGAAAGCTTTCAGCATTTCTAGCAAGCTAAAGGAACCGCACAGTTAACAAATGCTCACACGAAGCTTACAGAAGCTCACACTACAGTTGAGGTCAACTACGTATTGATCAAAGCTTTAGACGCTATGGGCACTTTGATGAGAGGATTCTCAGCAAAAGCTTTACGTGTTTCAACTAATTACGCTCACTCGAAAGCTTACACTACAGTTGAGGTCAACTGCACTTTGATGAGAGGATTCTCAGCCAAAGCTTTACGTGTTTCAACTAATTACGCTCACTCAAAAGCTTTCAAAAAGCTCTTCAATGGATCAAACTCTCACAGGCAATTCAAGTTTTGCTTTCAGACTTAACTTGTAAAGCGGATGTGCTTTACACTATTAACCAGTATGAATAAAATCTGATTAACTTGGTTACTAATGGTAAAATCTTTTTGATTTACAGGTAACTTTGGTGGCGGTGGCATCGCGGGATCAACACGTGCTGAGCCTATTTCATTGGCTACCTTGGATCGGGACTGCTTCATCATTCCAGTGCATAGCGTTGACCGCTTTCTACCAGCTGGCATACCGGTAAAGCATTTCTTCTCTATAAGCTTAAAAGCTTAATGCTGAATAAGTTTTTTCGTTACTTTGCAGTTACCGGCTCTTAATGCCGAGGGTAAAGCTACTAGTCCACTCAGCGTTTTGGAGGTTTCGGATCCAAAACTTTGTATACTTGTGCATCTAATGAGTCCCCTAGAAGCCATAGATCCCGTTATGGAATCACCGCTCGCACATCCGCTGCTCAAGCAACGTGCCATAGCTGCTGAGCTTTTGACAGAGGTGCAGCAAGCCAACACTGCCGTGGGGGGCATGATTCTAGCCAATATGGAGAAAAGCTGTAAGCACAAATCATTCAAACCTTTTTGACAACAACTTTTAATGCATTTCTTACAGCCGAATTTCCATTTATATCGTATTATCTGATAAATACTATGCAAACGGATCCATCGAATTTCTATTCCAACCTGCGTGTGTCATCGCTCTCCAAATTCGAGCCCAAAGCTCTCAAGTAAGTCAATTATTCCTTAAAGTGCAAAAAGATTACCTAAGTAATAGAAGTATAGATATATAAGCAAAGAAATTTAAGTATATATGTATATCTCCAAACTGAGATGATTTCAGCTTTATTTCTGCGTATGTATTTTTAATTTTGTTTAAGATACTAAAGTTAATACCAAAGTGGAATCATAAATACCCTGTACTGAGCAAACATAGTACATAAGTGTATTGTAATGTAATCTAGTTTATAGTAGATTGTATTATCCACTAGAGTTACGAAAGTTTTCTCAGTTAAAGAACAAATTCTCACTAAATCTAATTATAATTTTATTGACTTTTTCTTAAATTGTTTTTGAGTGCTCCTTTTTGTTATATTCTCTTTATAAGAAAACGATACCTGCAAGACTTCATTTATTATACTTAATATTTAAAATATTTTTTTTAAAAATTCATTACTTTTATCAAGTAGTTCAAGTTGAATTTGTAAACACATGGCTCTAATTTATTTCAGTTTACAAAACCTGATATTATCTGTATGATGAGATGTAATGAAATTGTTTATAAATTTGTTGAAGCAAATAAATTCATAGTTTAAGCTTTTATGCAATTTACCTTTCTATTAATGACTTTCAACTTCTGACCATCATTCCCCTTCCTCCCCAGATACACTGCCGCCCACACGCTGGACTTGTACAGTGAGGTGGCCTCTATTTGCCGACCTCCCTTGGTATTGCCCTCAAACGAAGCCGGCAGTTTTAAGAAATCACAGACAGCAGCCACGGGCTATATTATCAGTGTGTTCAAGGTGAGTGGAGGCAGTGTTAAATTGACTTGACCCTTGACCCAGCTAAACCATTGCATGAAAAATGCAAAATTTAATTTCAGGTCTTTGAGGGCGACGACGGCGAACGATTCGAAAAGAACTGGCTCTATTGGACAGGAGCCCGTATGCTGTACAGGCAAGTGATAACATACTTTATATATATAAAATATATTAATATATTTACTTACTATGTTTGTACTTTCCACAGATATTTACCACGTGCTGCGGGTTTGCGACGAATCGCACTGCATAAAAGTACCTCGCAGAAGGGGGATAAAATGTATCTGTTGGTTTGCGAGTGTGCGGATCTATTAAAGGATATATCCTTGGCAGCCTTTTTGATACCAGCACTGCGAGCTCGTCTCTGCGGCTATACAGGACTCTATCGACCAATACAGACTTTCTAGAGCCAACGTCTATAGCTAAACAGATAACAAATACAATAAATCAAACTATATATTTTTCTATGCTGTAAATAGTTGAGAATAAGAACACAGCAAATGCAACCGATTGCACCAGTTAAGTGAATCAATTTTTAACTAGCTAATAATATATAGGGCTTTGAATCTAATAGGCACACAACTACACACACACCGAAGGAAAGACAGGAGCAATATCATTAGCAAGTAGACAATATACTCAAGGTAATAATTCATATCGTAAATGTTAAAATTTTCTATATAGTCGAAACCAATTAATAGGACCATATCTAGTGTGAAATGTTAGAGTAACTTCCATTTTAAGCCAGCGCGTATAGATTTTCGATTCAAACTTTATTATATCCAAGTTACGCTGAATTTTAAAAACTAATTATTAAAGCTGCGCTGAGAAGTAGGCTATGAAAAAGTAAATACAAGTCAATTCGTCAACACACTCACACACACACACACATGATAAATACTACGACATATAGTTGAAGTGAAATCACATTTTAGTGGGTTTCAAAACTAATCAAAATCGAGTGCTGCATATTTAAATGTGAAAACATTGCCCAAATCTAACATAGATCTGCCAACAACAAATTATGTTTGAAGGTTTAAGTGAAACCAGCTCTAACTAAAATCTTAGACAGTTCAATTTTAAATCTAGCCAAATATTCTTAATAATTCTTATCATTTATTTATCAACTTTAATAAATTTCTTAAAGAATTTTACTTGTGTAGAAAACTAAAATCTTTTCAAATTTGTCTCATCCCCAAGTTTAGTTATGTTGGGTATTAGTTGGGTATGCTAGTAATTGATTTAAAATGCAATAAGTAGCTTAGTTTTAATCGTAAGTGAAAATCCCTGTAAATACATTGGTTAGTCCTATTTTAACTTTTGTTCAGGATATTCAATTTTGCACAATAAAAAGAAAATCAATAAGTGCTGTGATAATTAACAAAACGATTTAATGTAATATGTGAGCGAAGTGAGTGCATTAAATTGCAGCAAAATTAAAACATAAAATTCATTTATTTAAATATTATTTGGTTGTAAACATAATGAAATAAAGTTAATTTATTTTGACTATATTTAGTTGATTTCTGATTGGTTTACTTAAAAAACGCCTGTGGTTTGACATGAAAATTAAGTTTAATATTTTTACTTCAACTACTTACAGTTTTTAGGTACATAATCATATATTAAACAGGCTGTTTAATTAATTTTAAAATTTATTTTATTTCACTAACTTGTTTGACATCATAAGTATAACGTTACTTTAACTAATAATTTACTTGTTTAAGCGCTAGTTAGCTTTTAAGACATTCTATTTGAACTTAATCGCTTAGCATAATAGCCAAACATTAAAAAATATAAATTACATATAAAATCTGCATTGAACACATTGAACTTTTTAATCTTTTCCTAAAGCTTTATGCGAACAAAACAACAATTATTGCTGTTTATTGAATTATTTTATAAGTAAAGCGTAAATGAATTATTTTTAATAAAATATCTAACAATTGAATGCTCGAACAATACTGCCAGTGTTGCTTAATTAACCAAATATGTTGTCAATAAAGTATACGCTGCGTTGTTTCTCGGCGTCCGATTCCTTCTTCCTGTGCAACAGGTAGGCGTGCAAATGCTGTGGCTGTCGGGGTCCCCAGTCTGCGGTGGGTTGCATGGCCAGCTTAAGTTTCTGCAGGAAAAACAATTGAATTTAAAGGGGTGTATTCCTTGAGATAATGTTTTTAGCTTACGGAGCGAAAACTGTTGCCCGGCTGCTGATAGATTGTGTAAATGGCCCAGAAGGGCAATTGGACCACGCCCAGAGCCCAGATGAGCCAACCAGCCAGATATGCCGCCTGAGGATAAGGCACATCCTTATAGGTCAAAGGTTCATAGCTAAAGAGCATGTAGGCCAGCACAAGAAACATGAGACCGGGTGCCAAAATAGCCCAACAGATGCGCCAATAAAAACTCGTCTTCACATTCAACATGAACTCAATGTCGCTGCAAAGACGCTTCACGCCATAAATCCAGCCGATGGCCAGTAGTTCGGCAATGGCCAGAACGAGGGCTATAAATGTGCAGCCATAGAAGTCAACCAGATTGAGCACAAACTGTCCACCCGGTGTCATGTAGACCAGACCACAGAGGAATCCAATCATGGAGGTGCCTACAGCCAATTTCCAGTGTGGCAGCTGTGGAAAGCGATCCTTGATCACGTTGATCACACTTGAGGCCATGCCAATGTTGCTGCCAATGCCCAGCACCAACAGCATGAAAAAGAAGAGTGCCGCAAACACTTGTGGCAAGTATTTAAACTTGGCTATAGCCTCTGGGTACGAGATGAATGCCAATCCCGTTCCACCCTTCACCACACTCCCAATGTCGGTGGCGTTCGTCTCGTAGGCCAGATTGCCCAGAATGCCAAATATAATGCAGCCAGCCAGAATGGAGGTAAACGAGTCAATCGATGTGATTATGATGACATCCCTAATTTGATTAGATTCAGTAGTTAGCCAAGTTTAATGTAGTCTCAGCTTAAGAACTCACTTGTGAACTTTTTTGTGGAAATCGTTGAAGGAGGCGTACATGATCAGAGTGCCAAAGCAAATGGCCAAGGAGAAAAACATTTGGGTAATTGCCGCATACCAAACATGAGGATTGAGCAACTGATCCCACTGCGGCTTCACAAAGTACAGAATGCCTTGCCAGGCACCTGGTAGAGTCAATGCTCGGACTAAGAGGATCAGCATAATGACGTAGGGAAACAGTGCCAGAAAGTAGGAAGCCTTTCCCGAACTGCGTATACCCTTGAATAGAGTAATCGCAATGATGATCCAAGTGGCCATCAGGCACAGAACCATTTCCCAGCTGGGTGTGCCCAAGCCACTTTCCTGGAGACTATCCGGCTCACGCAGCACAGTGCGTCTGAAATTAAAGGAATATTTTAATACGAAACAAAAACTAAAACAATTTGTAGCTTACGTGAAATACAACTCGGCTGAGGAGATACCCTGTTTTGTCAGATTAGCGTTGCTGGCACTACCTGCTGTGGCCACACACTGACTACCCCACTCTACAAGGCAGTAAGTCCAGGGTAGCACCTCCGAAAAAGACACCACCAAATATCGTATGGTCAGGGCCATAATACAGGCATAATAGGTGGTAGCCAGAGCCGTCGAGTACACCTGTCCATAGCCGATTCCTACAAAAAAGAACGAGATCAAGCTAATGAACTGGCAGACTACAAGGTACCTATGTCTTATGTGTGAGCGTTAGCTATATATTGGTTAGTTGTGTGAGTTTATTTGTATTTCTAAAGAAGATGATGGGTCAACGGGGCCAAGAAGTAACCCAACTGCGAATACTTCCCAAAGGGAGTACGGGGCTGCAGTTCTTTGTTCTATCTATAATACGACTGAAGAGAGAATTTAAGTTCTCCAAAGGATCTATATGACCATAAACTCACCCTTCATGATCGGAGCCATATCGAATGCACGAATGCAGCCCCTACTCGAGAACTGTCCAATGACGACCTCCATATAGTAGATGGGTCTACCCACTAACAGCAGCACCACCAGATAGGGTATCAGAAAGGCGCCACCGCCATTTTCCAGCGCTATAAAAGGAAAACGCCAGACATTCCCCAGGCCAACACTCAGAGCAATACAGGAGAACAGAAACTCGATGCCTTTGCCCCACTGATCACGCTCTGTGGTCGTCTCCGTTGCAGACTCTTCTCCAGCCTCTTCGATGCTCGTGTCCATCTTAAGCTGTGATCAATAAATTGAAATTGAAATCCATATGGATTGCGTTAACACTTTCTTACCAATTCCGTAGTCGTCGCATAGACCACACCCTGCTTCCCGTTCGATAACTCTAGGGTAACATCCCCATTAATCAATCTATTCAACTTTCCGTACTCTGTCGCATCCATTGTAACGTTTCAACAGTCGAAAATGCACTGCGCTAAGGTGCATCACCTATAATCGGATGAGTCTTATTTTTTATGGGTTTCACACGCTTGCAAATCATCACATTGCAAAGTAGGATTTACAATTTATACAACATTGTATGAGTCCCTTTGTTATTATCAGATAAAAGGTTGATAAAACTGCAGTAAGCAGTAAGCTAAATTGTAAGTTATCAATTTGAAAGTGTAGATAATCTCAACTGCTTATATATCAATAATCAGATCATGCACTTGTTATTGTATATAATTCTTAGAAACAAGATTTGTCCATAAAGTTATTATTTATTATTATTAAGTTACCGACTTTTAACGATTTTTAAATTACATTAAATAAATTCCGACGAACCAGTTTAAATTGCCTATTTTCATGTTATTCAAAATGTACTCACATTTAATGCAGTAATTCAATACTTCAACTCAATGACAAACTGGAACAGAAAGAATTCTTTCTATACACTCTACAAGAGTATATTGGGTGCAAAGTATGTAACGTACAGAAGGGGATGTGTGTATCTATATTCTTGATCAGCTCCACAAGCCGAATCGATATAACCATGTCAGTCCAAGTGTCCGTATGGACACCCAGATCTTCTAGACTACAAGAATGAAAGTCCGTCTAAAGTGTACGCAGACCAAGTTTATTTCAACTGTTGAAACTATCAGAGCTATTGTGACCAAACACAGTACGTGTATGGTACCATAATAACTATACTCACCAAATTTGATCTGGATCGGACAACTATAGCCTATAGCCCTCATAGGACAAATCGGTCGAACGTATGCATTTTGTATTAAGACAGGTAGCATTAGTTGACCGATTGCAAGCAAACTCACGCATTATGTGTTTATCATGGTTACAGCTATCCACAACAAGTTTAGCTCAGACCGGACAACTATATCCTATAGATCCCATAGCAACAATCGCTCGAAATTGAATCATTTTTAAGGAACTTACGAACTAAATTGAGTACGGGGTCTTTTACAGTCGGCACGCTCGACTGTAGGATTTCTTACGCTAAAACGACTCAAAAAAGACACATCGATATAACTTAGCCTCCAAACAATTGTCCAATGCTGGAGGGGATTTCTGATCTTATCACAAATCTAGATATTCCTGAAATTACACCAATTTAAATCCACTTCGCACACTGTAAAAACTTCAAGCACTTACTTCGGTTAATGTTGCATGAATTTCTCTCTGTGCAGCATATATTTATCTTTAGTTTCTAATCCAAGGCATTAACCGAAAGTCAATACATAAAAAGAGTCAAAAAATCTCTTATCGTTTTATAGTTGGTCTTAAGCGGCCTTAATCTTATCTACACATATGTAAATCCACAGAACTGAACTATTTTTATTACACGAACAACACAGATTTCTTGAGATAAGGAGCATAACAGAAATGACAATTACTTCAGTTAAACAGTATAACAGAGTTAAACTGGTTTAATTCAACGTTTTAATATTATTGTGTCTGATATCAAGACTGTTTTTCTTAGGGATTTAAGTTAGGAACACAGAAAACTGTTTCTAGCATTACGAATTCATTTGAATACGATTTTTAAGTGAAACTGATCAATTACGCTAAGCTATTTATTTATTTTTGAATAAAGGTCTACAGAAATGTCTACTGCAAAGTAAATTCATTTAAAGCAGCCGCGGCGTCAACAAGTAGAATTTTTAAAGGCAAAAAACTAAGTAAAACTGATTTTTAATAATAATTTATAATATACACAATAATAAGTGTAATTTTTTTTTTTTTTAAATAAAAATTGTAAAATTAAAAAAATAAGCAAAAAGTTACTGATATTTTTAAATAATTTTAGAACATAATACGAATTTACAAATCAAAATAATATTTAGTTTTTAACTAGCTTTACAGCTTACTCAATGGTAATTCAACAAGTTCCAAAATTAAAAACACAACACAAATTTCAAAAAGTGGACACTTAATAATTGTGCTAACTAGACTTAATAGCTTTAATAATCCCGATCGTTAACAAATATGTTTTTGCTTACAATTTATTAAGTCTTGACAGCAATCTGTGGAATTATTTTTATCAACGAGTGCACTGGAACCGCTTTTCTCGAGCTTTTGGATGCGACTAACACGAAACATAACTGATAATCCATGAAGAAATCTTTGTGATGCTGCGGGACGACGAGTGACGAATAGTCACTCATTTTGAACAGGGTTGTCAATGTCTGCGAATGTGTATTATGCTGCGTTGCCTAACCAGTTCCAGCTGGATTTCTATGGACGGCCCTGCGCTCAAAATCTAAATCACGTTAATTAAAAGACTGCAAATTCACTGCACTTCGATTGATTTTAGTTTTTGAAATTGCCGCTCAATAAATTGCATAAAAATTAAACTTAATTACTTAAAGAAAAGATTGATTCAAATTCAGCAGTACACATAATTATGCATAAGAAATTAGCAGCATGTGGATGATTTTATTGTCAATTTATAGTTAACAGGATATGCTCTTATCTTTTATCACATTTCATTAGCTGACACTGGCTCAAAAACATTTAACCCATTATTGCCAATCAGAATTTTGAAATAAAGTCGACTGAAAGAAAAAGAAATTTTAAAAGATATTAATGGAATAATTAACTTAAACTCTTATCAAAATTAAATATAATTTACATATTTTAAATAATTATTTTTTATTAGATTTTCACTTTTGTTCAACATTTATAACGCAAAGGTAATGAAAAATGTGTTAACAAGTTCGCTAGTTTGCCGACAACTTACCATAAAACATTTAGAATTTGGATATTATAGTGTATTTATTATTATTGTTTTGTTTTCATTCCGTCAGAATGTCTGAAACCTCCGTACCGTTGACTCCGCTGCCTAACATAAGCGTTTTGCTGAGAGAAGACAGAAATGAAGACAAGAATTATTCACGGATTTCAATTTTTGTGAATTGTTGTGGCAAACTAGCGAACATAATACAATTTTAGTTATAATTTCAGAAATATTCAACTTACACGGTACGTCGAAGATGGTCAAGTTCGTCCTTGAGAAGGGCATTCTTCTCACCCAGTTTGGTGTGGAGCTTCACACTGCGCTCATTGCTCTCCTCCAGCAACTTGATGACATGTTCCTGGCTATGCAGTTTGGTCTGCTTGATGCTCAGCGTGGCACAGATGTTCTGAAACTGTTCACTCGTAGAGGCCAATTCATTTGTCATCTGTTGAGAAGAATAGAGTGAAACATTGCTATTAAATTTGGATCTAAAACCAAGTAATTTGCACCTGCGTAATTATTGTATTCTTGTCGCTACACTGGGACATCACCTCATTCAGCTTTCGAGTGTTTTCTTGTTCGCGCTGCTTCATCTCCCGATCCAAATAATTGATCCTCTCGCCACGCACGGCCAGCACCTGGCGATGATATTCAACAGTCTCTTCTAGACGGCTCAGCTTCAATTTCATCTTCGACATGAGCTCCTCCTTCTGCTCCATTTCGTCACGAAGCTGTTGTTCTTGCTGCACCATTGACTCCAATCGACTTTGATTAGCAGTCAACTTAGCCTGAAGATCCCTGTTTTAAAATATTCGTAGAATCAAGTAAATTTTTTTATAATAATAACCCATTTCCACCGATTTAGCCAATTAAAGCCTTTTACTATTCACAAGTAGAAAACGTGTTAAAAATAATTAGATTCATGATGAGCATATGAGTGTGTGTTTTATAGAGAAACAAGAAAAAACGGTTATCTTCGGCTCGCCGAAGATTAAATACCCTTGCAGTCATGAATATTGCGTTAAATTGGTTTCAATCACCAATTATTTCTATGGTAGCTGTATGAAATAGAAGTCCGATTTAGATGAAGTTTGGTCAACAGATGGGACACGATTAGAAATTGATTATCCGCAAATTTCGTTGAAATCGGTTAATAGACACCGGAAATTTTTATACTAAGCATTTCAACCAATTGTTCCTATGGGAGCTGTGTGATACAGTAGTCCGATTTTAATGAAATTTAGACAACAGTTGGAGAACGATTAGAAATGCATATGGCGTGAATTTGGTTGAAATCAGTTAATATACACCGAAAAAGTTCATACATTTGCATGCATTTCGACCGATTGTTCCTATGGGAGCTGTGTGATATAGTGGTCCGATCTGTCCGATCAAATGATCTGCGTTCAGAGAGAATACACATCTGTACCTAGTTTCATTAAGATAGCTTTAAAACTGAGAGCATCGACTCGGCTGTTGATGCTGATCAAGAATATATATACTTTATGTGGTCGGAAACGCCTCCTTCAATGCGTTACAAACTTCGTGACAAAAACACTATACCATCTGCAAGGGTATAAAAAATAAACAAAATTTTCAAAGAAACCACAAATTTCAACCAATGAAACCATCCCTGGTATAATACAAATAATATCTAAATTAAGTCAAGATTACTGCAGTTTTTATGGTGTTAAAAATGTTGTTGTTTATAATTTGTGAGGCATTGGGGGCCTGGCAAGACTTGAAATAAACTTGATCCATATTTTGATTGACTTTAATTAAGATGCAGTCATTTTGGTTAATACGCGACCAATAAACTATTAATATGCATTGCCTATTAAATTTCTTAAATTGTGCTAAACGAGTTATAGAAAGAATTCGAAAATCGCAACTGAACATGTTATGGCGTTGTTTGTTTTAATTAAAGCTACTCAATTCGACTGAGAATTCCATTGTATTCATTTGTTTGTTTTAAAAATATATGTTAAATAGATCAAGAATAAAAATATACGATTAATGCTTGTCCATTCTTAAAATTCACTTAGTTTCTATTTTAAAATAAAGTGTCTATTTATAAAGTAGACTTTCAAGTCAGCAGTACTCACTTGATTTTGTTTTGGTCCACTTCATGCTTTGTCGACCGTGTCAGAAGAAGATCGTATTTGTCCTTGTACTCCACAAGTTCCTTTACCTGCTTTTGCATATCGGTTAGCATGTGATCTCGTGCAGCAATTATCTCGGTCAACTCTTCCGATTTCTTCGTAACCAACTCTTTATCTGCCAGTGCAACTCTAAGCTGAGTCTCCAGCTTCACAAGATCTTCGGCCTTTGCTGTTGAAGATCGCTCCTGATTTTCGGCCTCCTTGAGTCGCTGACTGAGCACCGAATATCTGCGTCACCAACGAAAACATAATTAAATATTTAAATTTTAAAATTGAATGCTGCCAACTAGACGCACTTTTTCTTTAGCTGCTGCAGTTCCGCGCGAACATCATCCACGACAACAGATTGCTCAACCACCTCAATGCTCTTGTCGGCCAATTCAATAGCTAAATCCTTATTCTTTCTATCAACGTCTTCCAAGGCGTTTTCCAAATCTGCGCTTTTCTTTCGTGATTCAATTAGATCACCTTCCATCTTAGAATTGGCTACCACCAAATTATCAATTCTTATTTGCAACTCATCGTTCTCTTGCAAGAGAAGGGATGTACCCGACGAGCTTTGGGCGCTACAAGCCAATTTATCAAGTTCTTTATAAATGATGTCAAGTTCTTTGTCCTGCAATTAAAGTCAATATAAAAGAAAGTCTTACGAATATTTTAAAAGGCAAAAAAAAAACAAGAAAAAACGGTTGTCTTCGGCTCGCCGAAGATTAAATACCCTTGCAGTCATGAATATTGCATTAGTTTGGTTTTTTTAACCAATTATTTCTATGTTAGTTATATGATATAGTGGTCCGATTTGGATGAAATTTGGTCAACAGATGGGGGACAATGAGAAAAGCATTCCCCGTGAATTTCGTTGAAATCGGTCAATAGACACCGAAAATGTTCACACTACCCATTTTCAAACGATTGTTCCTATGAGAGCTATATGATATAGTGGTCCGATCTGGCCGATTTTTACATATGAACTGCGTGCAGAGAGAATACAGGCCTGTACCAAATTTCATTAAGATAGGTTTAAAACTGAGAGACTAGTTCGCATAGAAACAGACGGACAGACGGACAGACAGACGGACAGACAGACAGACAGACGGACAGACAGACGGACAGACAGACATGGCTATATCGACTCGGCTGTTGATGCTGATCAAAAATATATATACTTTATATGGTCGGAAACGCTACCTTCAATGCGTTACACACTTCGTGACAAAAACAATATACCCTCTGCAAGGGTATAATGATGTGTACTAGAATCCCATACAAATTGCTTAGTATGACGCTGCTTATAACGAATACCGCATACAAAAGTCAAGCGTTTATAGCCAAGTAACAGCTTTTTGCTTTTATCTTACAGATGGCAACCAGGAAAGAAAGGCATTATGTTTTAATATCTCGAATGTCGGTTACTGCAATGTCTGGATATAACATTAAACCGTCGTTTTAACTGATTTCTACTTTACATACGGGTCATACGAGCGTCTCTACTACAACGCCCAAACCATATTTATAAAATTTTTATACCCTTGCAGAGGGTATATTGTTTTTGTCACGAAGTTTTTAACGCATTAAAGGAGGCGTTTCCGACCACATTAAGTATATATATTCTTGATCAGCATCAACAGCCGAGTCGATATAGCAATGTCTGTCTGTCCGTCTGTCTGTCCGTCTGTCCGTCTGTCTGTCTGTCCGTCTGTCTGTCCGTCTGTTTCTATGCGAACTAGTCTCTCAGTTTTAAAGCTATGTTAATGAAACTTGGTACAGATGTGTATTTTCTGTGCACGCAGATCATTTGTAAAAATCGGACAGATCGGACCACTATATCATATAGCTCCCATAGGAACAATCGGTCGAAATGCATGCAAATTTATGAACATTTTCGGTTTCTATTGACCGATTTCAACCAAATTACCGCGATATGCATTTCTAATCGTTCTGCGACTGTTAACCAAATTGCGTCCAAATCGGACAACTATATTATATAGCTCCCATAGAAACAATCGGTGGAAATTTTCGGTGTCTATTGACCGATTTCAACGAAATTCACAGAGAATCAATTTCTAATCGTGTCCCATCTGTTGACCAAATTTCAGTCGAATCGGACTTCTATATTATATAGCTACCATAGAAATATTTGTTGATTGAAACCAAATTAACGAAATATTTATGACTGCAAGGGTATTTAATCTTCGGCGAGCCGAAGATAACCTTTTTTTCTTGTTTTTAACTCACTTACCATACTCTTTTTCAGCAAATAGCGCTCGGCTGGTGTGTTAGAGGTATCTCCGTTTGGCATTACTTTCTCAAACATTAAGTTATAGCCGTTATATAAAGCCTCCTGGCAAACGGACTTTATGTCGCCGACTGATTGAGCAGCTATAGAAATTGAGACCTAAAATAATCTGACGTTTACCGAAGTTAGCTTTAAACTCACGAATTGTTTTTGGAAAACTGATTAGATCATCTTTTTGCAAAATCAATTGACAGTTTTCGTCCTGAACAACGGTAACGAGCTTCCCGGTTATGTGGCAACCCTGGTCACGAAGGCTGATCAGTTTCTCCAAGAATTCGGTTTGTAGATCTGCCAGCTTTGAACGCATGGACTCTACTTCAGGTGGTAGGGACGACGGAGTTTTCAGATTTAAGTCTGGTGTAATTGGTAGTGTTGGTGCTGGGGCCGGTGCTGGTAGACAAGGGACTATTTCGGCATCTCCGACTTCAGAAGATGCAGCAACTGATGATGCACATCTTTTAATCTTTTTAAAGCTAGCGGCTGGCTTGTCATCTAAATGGTAAACGTTGCAGTAATGCACAACTGTACTAATTTAAACCTACCATTAGCTGCGTTTGCTTTCTGTTGGTTTGCAATTCTCAGCTCCGTCAGGCGATTCATTCGTGGTTTGGTAAACCTATTCTTCAGTTTTCCGGGCCCTTCCTCAGACCCAAGATCGGTTCGACGCGAGAGTAGACTCGTATTCGAGGTGCGTCTAGCTCCAAAACCAGTTACAGTGGAGCTTTTCAAAAGCCTTGATGGCATCGGATCTTTCGACGCCGATCGAGAATTCGGTTTTGGCTGTACTTGTGTTTTTTTTAGACAAAACTTAAAATAGAATTCGATTACTTACGGCAGCCTGACCATTCGAGCCCGTCTTGGAATTTTGCATATTGACAGTGGTTATATGTAGTCTGTTGCTGTATCTATTAATCGTATATTTTTGTTCTAAAAGAAAGCCGATTGACTTCACAAATCTTCAAAGATCTGGTACTAGAAATAAAAAGAAAAGTATAATTTCGAAATACGAGACGCAGCGGTGAACTGTTTGATGTTGAATGTACGAAATGTGATACAATAAAATAAAACAATGACAAGAAACTATAAAGCCTGCTCAGAACGGCAAGGATTTGGACAATAAAATATTTCCAAAAACTGAAGATGTTTTACCCTTTCGTGAACACTCATCTTTAACTTATCAGCTTAGACTAGCTTTTCACTCATGGCCCTGGATATCTTAGCAGTATTTTAAGTTCTTTAGGACCAAACGCTCCAACTAAAATAGTTTAATCAAAAGATAAATTAAAGTCGATAAATAAATTATTATAAATACTCTAAAAACTAGTTACCGATCCGATACTTTTTTAAAAATAAACTAAACCACAGAAGTTTTCTTGAGTACGGCGAAAGAATAGAAATTAAGAAGAGGAGTCCACTCACATTTATGATACTATATAATTTACCTTGGTTTTCTTCGTTATCGAACCACTGTGTTTGCACAGACATTCAGTGCTCCTCGATTTGTTTAGAAAATGCTTATGAAAACAGAAAAGAAAAGAACGCAAATTGTAAACAAATGCGGACAGGCATGCATAGAAAGAGATACGAAAAAACAGTTCATCAGCAGTGTCAAGAAAAGCTCAGTTATTGCTCTCTCTCTGCCCTAACCCTCTCTCATTCCTCTTGCGACCCCTTCGCTCTTTCTCCCTTCCCACGAACAGACCCAACGTTTGCCATTGCCGATTAACGCAGCAATTGTGCATTTTGCATTTCAGTTGCGATTCGAGCTCCGGAAGAGACGGTTGTATTTATTTATGTACACTCGAATAAGTATAGCATATTTAATCAAGAAATCTAAAGCAACAATATATTAAATAATTTAAATAAAATGTGTTAATGTGGTGTGAAATTTTAATAGGATTGAAAATTAGTGGCTGATTTTGCAGATAAAACGTAAGTTTTCATGTAAATTGTGATTCGGAATGGGTCGCGGTGTGAAGTGAAGCCCTTAAAGTGGCTTCAATGATGTATTCTATTAGAATAGTATTTGTTTTATACCCTATAAATGTCTAGGCGCTTTAAACAGTATATTGATATTCATTAAATTCCTCTTAGGTGTAAAGGTATGAGCTATTAAGTCTCAATAAGTCGTTAAGTCTTAATACACACCGTGTATTTTATGTTATTGTATGGTATTTATAGCGTTTATTGTAAGCGCACTTTAAATTAAAGGGTATCTATCTGACAAAACAGTCGCTTGTACTCGCTAGTTTTGCATATTTTCAACTGTAACTCGGCGCATTTTCAATTGAATTTAATCAGTGACGTAGCTTAATCGGGGCTATACTATAACATCGGTTGCCAAGAGGGTCTCTCGCATCTTTTTTTTAGGTTCCGCCTGACAATGGATTGTTGAGCGAAACTGAAAGTGTGAGAATTGAATAAATGTTAAATTTTCAATCTAAAACTGATAAAATATTTTCAATACTCAAAATAATTACAATTTTATCCGCATCTTCTTTTTTTTAGTATGCAATGCCAATGTCAAGACCAATTTAAATGGCATTCCAGTTGGTATTGTCATTGACATTCGATACCGTAATCAATTGAAAACGCGCGCTATTAGATGACAAACAAAATGACTTCCGGAATTATGCTGAGCTGCGGTAAATTATGGTGTTAGTATATCTGAATAGATATCTTACTTTTTATAGACCCGTTTCTCTAATATAGAGTAGAGCGGTCTACTAATATTGTCAGAAGCGAAATGGGCATAACAGGCTTAATTAGGCGTGGCCATAAAGTATATATATTCTTGATCAGCATAAACAGCCGAGTCGACATAGCGATATCCGTCCTTCCCTCAGCACCTAGATCTCAAACACTTTAAGAGCTAGGGCCTTCAAGTTTGGAATGAAAGTCCGTCATCTTCCGAAACATGTCAAGTTTATTTCTAATTGTTGGTCCGCTCTCTTCCAAACCCAACAAGTTGTCAAAAACAATATTAATAACATCATAGCTTGAAATCTATTAGAGCTCTTTTGACCAAATTTACACATTATGCGTATGGTACCATTATTACTATCCCCACCAAGGTTTATCCCGACAACTATAGCCCCCATAGGACAAATCGTCTGGAAAATATGAAGGCATGTAGTGTTAGTTGAGCTATCGCAACCAAACTCACATATAATATAATATGTATGGTAACAAGTTTGACTCGGATTAAACTACACCCTACAGCTATTGTAGGACAAATTGTTTAAAAATAATAAATATCTCAGCTCGCATTATCATTCTTTAATATCCTAAGTAAACTTCCCATTGCAGCAAATAACTGAATGCGAGAAAAGCAGACGATAGATCGTACTACGATGAGCGCATATAAATGGCTTATAATTGTGTTGGCAGTCACATGCAGCGTGCCACGAATCCAGGGCTGCAATCGCGTACCGCAAGGCGCCACAGCTGCCAAGTCGCCAGTTGATGAAAACTTTGCAGTGAATGTGGGAAACAATGCACAAAGCTATGTGCCCGGACAGAAATACAATGGTGAATTCAAGTCTAAACTGTTAAAATTCCAAATCTGAACTCGTTATCCTTTCTCAGTCACTCTGAACGCATACGGGGGATTATCTTTTGTGAGCTTCATGCTGGCATTGGAAATGGAAAACGACGACTCAGACGATGACCCTACCTCGATGGGTGTCTTTGAGATCAGCGATTTGTCGGAGACTCGCTTCAGTGCACGTTGTCCCAATGTTGTGGAGAACACAAACACGAATATCAAGACCCATGTGGAGGTTGTATGGACAGCACCATCGACACCTGGCCAGGGGTGCATACTGATACGCGCTACTGTGATGCAGCACCGAGATGTCTGGTTCATGGATGACGGGTTGCTTACCAAACGCCTATGCGAGGAGGAGGTGGACGATATCAACACTCAGCCCAGCATTGTAGATCCCTGCTGTGCCTGTGATGAGGCCAAATATGAGGTACTACACTAAACAAAAAAATCGAGTTACTTAAAAGGATCAATAGGGGATCAGTGTTTTAAAAAGAGTTTGTTATTCTCAGTGTGACTCAGAAGAGTAACTCCATCGTGTGATTCTCTTGCAGCTTACTTTTGAGGGTAAATGGTCACGACACACGCACCCCAAGGACTTTCCTGCAAACAGTTGGCGCACAAGGTTCAGTGACATCATTGGCGCCTCTCACACCATCGACTATCGCTTCTGGCAGTACGGTGAAAAGGCCAGTGAGGGATTGCGAGAAGTGGCCGAACATGGGTCCACACGGACCTTGGAGAGCGAGCTCAAGGATCAGAGCGAACACATAAGAACTATCATTAAGGCTCGCGGTATCGCTTTTCCCAATGTGACGGGAAAGACATTCGCTGTATTTCGGGTTGACTCCAATCACCACCTCATCTCGTTGGTGTCCATGGTGGATCCGTCGCCAGACTGGATTGTTGGTGTTTCTGGACTGGAACTTTGTTTGCCCAACTGCTCATGGGTAGAAAACAAAGTTCATAATCTGTATCCCTGGGACGCTGGAACAGATAGTGGTCCGTCCTATATGGTGAGTGTAATTTATGCTAAATAAACTCGGTACTCGCAAATGTCCTTGGTGTAGAGAACGTAGTAAAATATTGACTATTTTTTTATTAGTAGAGGAATTGTTAGAATCGTAGTAGAAAGAAACCAAATAGTGTTTAATTAGTAACAGAAATTTTAGTAACAGTAGTAAGTTAAATGTTGTAATAGAAAAAGTGTGAAGCACGACAACATTGAGGAGTTATGCAAACAGATGTAGTATTTATGGAAGACGAAGTTGTAAACGGAAGACAATTGTATCATATATATTTGAATTTTATTGTTTGGTTATCGTCAGATTTTATTTCTCAAGATGAGAGCAGCCTAGTGCTACGAGTCGCTGGGCCGACTTGGCTGCCACTAGCTTCGCGTGTAGGTCTAAAGGTGGTAGACTCAGGTCTAGAGGAGGGTTTCTAGAGCTTTGGTGGGAGTAGTGCGAAGGACGCCTGTGATGCATATGAGCGCTTGGCGTTGTGTCTTTTCCATTAAGGCAAGGTAGCTTGCCACTACACGAGAACTCCTTAGAGCAGTGTCGGACCAACGACTGAGATGTAGATCCAAGTCTGGGCAACAGATCCCAAGAGCAGGGTCAAAACACGTCTGCATCTCATCACGGTCAATCACGGTTACCGGAAGAAGAGAGGCAATCAAGATCAGTCTTTTTCTCATGTCATCCTGTCAGCAGGTGCTTCACACTCGATAATAGATACATATCCAGACAACACTACATAATCGATATTTAACATTACTTGTTTAACAATCTATCGGCAATCACATAACATTACATGCATTATCGATATTCACATATTTAAAACACATTACTAAGTATAAACTAATACTGGTTAGTGCCTAGTGTATACCCGTATAAAATATAGTCAATTTCCGTATTGTGAATTAAAAACGGTATGTTTAAATATGCGACAGTGGAGTTATCTTAAACTGAGACTTTGGCCATTGAATTCCAACACAGATATATATGTCTATATATTTTATATATGTACGGTTACACTTAGATAACAACTTTTAAGCGTATATATTCTGTATAATATATTCTATATAATAAACTCCAAAACTTCAAACACAGTTTTGAGTGTTTGACTGCATGCACGACTTACATAAATAACTTAATCACAATCCAATATTTTTTACACAAAATGATTATAAAGTGGTTGATTCAATTGTTTAATATCCCCCCTTACTTACAGTCCGCGGATCAGCCTCAAGTGCCACCGGACGTAGTGCGCCGTATTAAGTCAAATTATCCGAATGACCCTCGTTCGCCTTTCTACGATCCAAGTGGAGCAGAAATGAAGCCACTGGCCACACTGCACATCAACAGGCGTCGTCTGTATGAGAAAAACTGCGAAAAAGCCGATAGTAAGTTGAAGATCTTGATTAATTTAATATTTTGATCATACCAATGGTAATTCCTTAGCGGAGCAACTGCCTCCGGAGTGTGCAACGCTCGCCTGGTCTCGCTGGGATGAGTGCAACGCAAAGTGTGGACCGGGCAAGCAATACAGAACACGGGAGTTCATTAATCCAACTTTGGCAATGGTATGAAATCATAATTTCTTCAAGTCTTGTTTTAATTCAAAGTGATTTCCATAGCGCCAGAGATGCAATAATGGGTTGCGTGAGGAGAAGAATTGTTTGGGTAAGCAATGTGCCTCATTCAATGAGGAGGTGCCCGCAGGAGGTCAAGCGGAAACAGAGCTTCCAAGTTCCAATCCCGAGTGCGCACTGTCACCTTGGACCGACTGGTCTTCGTGTACCAAGACATGTGGTACAGGTGAGATGATACGTAGCCGATATTACTTGAATCGTCACGCAAAGAAAAAGTGCCAGAAGGCGAGCAAAGTGCGTCTCAAAGAGACCCAAAGCTGTGAGGCCATTCAATGCGGTGGCGACATCGTCAACGTGGATGAAGGCAAGGCTGAGCCCGGAGAGGCACAACCAGAGGGCGGAGATGAGCAGTCGGGATCTGCGGAGAAACGTTCGCTCTTTCGCAGCTTCCAGAGCTACAGTCAACGCAGCGAGGACTATATTCCACCCGTCTGTGGAGTCTCGCCCTGGTCGGACTTCTCGCCATGCCTCGGACCTTGTGGCGGCACGGGTAAACGCCAGCGCTTGCGAAAGGTATGGAACAACAATGAGGTGTACGGCGTTCAAGATCCCAATGACGACGGCAGTGATCCGTGTGCTCATATCAAGCTATACGAGGAAGTCAACTGCACGAATCCCAGCTGCGACACAATAGTGCCCCATATTTGCTATGAAACGCTACGTGATAGTCACTGTCGCGACAGCGATGTGGTTAACTATTGGTACTATGATCATCTAAGTGATCAATGTGGCATCTACTGGTCTGATCGCTGTGACACCAACCAGAACAAGTTCAAGTCGAAAGAGGAGTGCGAGGACACTTGCCGTCAACCGCTGCACAAGCACGAGCTACAGGAGCAACTGCTCAGCCCCTATCCACCTCAACGTGTGGACTGCCTCGTCTCGGACTGGATCCTGCACAGCTGCAATGCTACCTGCGGTGATGGTGTCCAGCTGAAAACACGTCGTGTCCTGCGCACTCCCCAGTACGGCGGAAAGCCATGTCCAAAGCACTTTGTTCGATTCGATCGCTGCTACCAGCGCTGCGATGACATGTACTCGGTGAGCGGTTCGTATGGAGAGCGACGTCACGCAGTAGCCAAGCTGCAGACCCAGGATCCCCGAGACGAATGTCGATACTCCGAGTGGTCCGCCTGGACGCCCTGTACCGCCAGCTGTGGTGACAACTCCGTGCGCCAAAGGACTCGCACGTTGCTCAACACAGACCTCAGCTATAAGTGCAAGGATCGGGTGCGAATCGAAAAGTGCGTGATGATGCCGTGTCTGTTGAATAGTAACGATGACGCGGACAAGTGGTGATCCAACCACCAAAACAGCACTATAATCTTCAAGTATTAACTAATTCTTCTTTTCAAGTGCAGAGCGTACCTAACCCGATATATTTTTTAATCAACCGAATAAAAAATAAAATTCCGTTTCTAATATTTAAATTTTCAATGGGAAGAAGAACTAAAAACAAACAAACAATTTGAAATAAGTAAGAAAATTTAGAGTCGAGCGAGTCGACTGTCAAAGACCCCGTACTCCTTCTAGTGTGAAATTTTCCATACATATGAGCAATTTTCAACCAATTTCCCTGTGAGAGCTCTAGGCCATAGTCGTCCGATCCGGACTTTGGTGAGGATAGTTATAATGGTATCATACACGTTTTGTAAGTTGTAGTGTAATGAAAATAAATTTGACTCAATAACAAATTTACTTAATTCATTATGTTGGTTATTCTAAGCCAGAGCTCTTTCTCTGATGTCAGTTCGTTTAGTTAGAATTTGGATTTAAGATCTACTGAAAGTTCTGTTCGCTTAGTATTACAGCTGGAATATGGAAATTCACAGTTGAAATCTCAGGCGGAAAGAAATCCACAGTAAGATACGACAGAATTTTCAATCCAAATAATTTTGTGCATAGCGAGCTGCTGTTATTTCTGTTTGCCTGGTATTTTTTGTTAAAATATGTGGAGCTTGTGAGCTCCCTAGATTAGCGAAAAACATTAGTGATCAGCTAAAAGTGAAGATTTTTCTAGCTGATTCACCAGGAGTATGCTAACTCTACTCTTTGTAAATGAATTTAAATTACAGTCTGTCGCTTGCAGCTGATTCTGATCGCTTGGAGTTTTACACTATGAAATCTTAGATTTTGGCCTTTAGCGAATTTTCTTTTGCTGGACCTCTGCGATCTGCAGGGCCAAAAATCGTTAGTAATTTTTGCTAAAATACCAGGCAAACAGAAAGATTAGCAGGTCGCTATGCAAAAATTATTTAACATTAACATTGACTTAACATTAACATTGACTTAACATTGCATTAACAGTACATTAACAGTGGATCAACAGTGGATCAACAGTGGATCAACAGTGCATTAACATTGCATTAACAGAGGATCAACAGTACATCAACAGTGCATTAACATTGCATTAAAAGTGCATCAACAGTGAATTAACAGTTCATCAAAAGTGCATTAACGTTAACATTGACTTCACATTAACATTAACATTCAGTTAACATGTACTATTAATTCACTGTAAATGCACTGTAAATGCACTGTTGATGCACTGTAAATGCATTGTTGATACACTTTAAATGCACTGTTGATGCGCTGTAGATGCACTGTTAATGTACTGTTGATGCACTGTAAATGCACAGTTTATACACTGTTGATGCACTGTAATTCACTGTTGATGCACTGTAAATGCACTGTTAATGGACTGTTAATGCACTGTTTATGCACTGTTAATGCACTGTTGACGCACTGTTAATGCATTGTTGACGCACTGTTAATGTACTGTTAATGTTAGGTCAACGTTAATGTTACGGAGAGATACACGGACGGACAGACTGACGGAGATGGTAAATAGAGAAACGGGAAACCAAGCTGTGCACGTGTATAAACAAACCTTTTTGTTTGTTTACCTTATGTATTGCAACCTGCTGACTTTTTCTGTTAGCCTGGTATTGCAGCCCAGATTTAAAAGATCCAGGTTTTCATACGTACGGACGGACGACAGACAGGCGAACGGAGGGACAGGCAGGCAGACGGACAGACAGACGGACTGACAGACGGACAAACAACGAATAGATCGTAAACAGAGAGTGGGTGTAAGAGAGAGGCTGTGCACGTGTATAAACAAACCTTTTTGGTTTGGCGGGAAACCAAGATGTGCACGTGTATAAACAAACCTTAATTTACTTCATGTATTGAAACGTGCTGACTGTTTCTGTCGACTGGTATTTCAGCTCAGATTTAAAAGATCCAGGTGTTCATACTTTACTTTAATAGTAAGAAATATGTGTATTAAAAGATGTAAACTGATATAAACCAGGTTTATCTAAATTGAATTAAATCAAGTTATAACAAGTTAAATTAAAATTGAAGGAGAAAAATAAAACCTAAATTGATTTCTTCAATTAGAGGCAGGGAAGTGAATTATATTCAAGAGGCATAAAGACAAAAATCCTCAACAAATTTGACGGTTTTGAGTGACACAATTAAAAACAAGTAATAAATGTTTTAGTCGCCCCACGACTTTAGGATACCCGTTATATAGTTTTAACATGTTATTAACAATGGGGTATGATAATGATGTTATTGCAATCCTTTAGATGATGGACACTACTGAGCTATATTTTCATACTAACTCATATTTTGATCCTTTCCACCTCTTCTTGTCTCTTATATTCTTTTGTTCATACAGACGGACAGACGGATAGGTGAAATTGTCTGACGCCACCTGTTACATACATTGCATAGATTATAGTATGCCCATTTTCCTCAACGAGTAACGGGTGTAAATATCGCTTTATTCCACTATATTGGTCTTTAGTTTGCCGTTGACCTACATAAATGTCTGCAGAACATTCGCATAGTTTTATTACTTTTAAATTTATAGCACATTCTGCCCGATTTCCACTGACCCCTCATCTTCACCAGTTGGTCAAGTTCAAAGAACCGTAAGGCAAATAAATTAATTGAAGCCAGCCCTGTATACATTTGTGTATATGAATGTGTATTGAAAGGCGGGACTCAAAATATTTAAAGTGACGATTAAACTCAATTAAAATGGGTCTGAGCAATAATTAAGACGGTTTCTCTACTTGAAGTGTTGCATTCAATTTCATCAGTCTACTTCGAGCTGTGAATCCGAGTAGAACACGGAATTGTGCTACTAGAAAATATGTGCCAAATTCTGGCATTATTTATCATTTGTCTTGGGTTCGTTCAGGATGTGCGTTCAGGAGGTGGATGTAGTAGGATTCCAAAGAGTGCCATTGGTCACCGATCGGCTGTCGACGATAACTTTAAAATACTGATTGATGGAAATCCTGAAACCTATGTGCCCAATTACCGCTACAATGTAACATTGTCGTGTCCCATCAATTTAAAGTTTAGTGACTTCACTTTGGCTGTAGAAAACGAAGATCAAGCAATGACCTTCAACGGTCAGGATACAACAGGACACTTTGAGTTGGTCAACGATGTCGATACAAAATTCATTGCTGGATGTGAAAACATAGTCGAGAGCACAAATTCAAATGCCAAGATTCTCATAGAAGTCGTCTGGGTAGCACCCAGTCAGCCAGACAGTGGCTGCATCCTGATCAAGGCCGGAGTCGTTCAACATCGTAACGCGTGGTTCATCGATGATGGGTTCTTAACCAAACGCATCTGTGCTGAGGAGATCGACGAACTGAATGCCGTAACACCGTCTCTTCAAAACTGTTGTGCCTGCGATGAGGCAAAGTACGAGGTGGGATCCACTAACACTAACAACGCTCGCATCATTTGTAAAATATCCAAACTCGTTTCAGATCGTTTTGGAGCGTAAGTGGAATAAAAATACGCACCCCAAGAACTTTCCCGATAACTCGCGCATTGGGGAACTAATTGGAGCCTCACATACCCACAGCTACCGGTATTGGGCCTATGGGGAGCTCGCCAGTGAGGGCATGAGGAAGATGGCGGAGCACGGGGCAACGACCGTCTTGGAAAAGGAAATTATTGAGAACACGCAGGTAGGTTTATCTGCAGATCACTAGGGAAGACAGGAAAAATTGCTCTGACGCATCAAGATCAAAGAAAAATTGTCCTTGTAAGAGGATTATACAAGAGTTAGTTGTGAATAGTTTTGGTAGGAATATACCAGGCATTGCTAATAAACTTCTCTCACTTTAAATATGTAGAATGGCGAGGTCCGCACGATGATCAAGGCACCTGGAATTGAAAACCGTCTTAATGTCTTTGGGACCACATTGGCTAATGCTCGGGTTGATCCGAAGCATCATCAGATATCGTTGGCTGCCAAAATTGAACCTTCACCCGATTGGGTTATAGGCGTGGCCGGCATGGAATTGTGTTTGAGCAATTGCACCTGGCTGGAGCGGAAAGTCTTAAACTTATATCCCTGGGACATTGGTACCGATGCTGGACCCACGTATATGGTAAAGTTTCAATTTAATTCACCGATCCGTTTCATTATTTTTTTTTTTTGCTTAGGCGAAAAATGATCAGCAGGTACCACCAGATGTGATACGACACATTTCATCCAGTTATCCCAGTGACCATCGAGCACCGTTTTTTGATGAAACTGGAGCTGCCATGAAACCATTGGCAACACTTTACGTAACTCGGAAAAAACTTTATATACGGGATTGTGCAGAAGGTAGGGAATATGCAAATAGATGTATGTATACTGAAAGTCCTCACTCCTGTGTTTCTGCCGCTTTCAGACCCTCAAGAAGGACCATTGGAATGTGCCACTCACCCGTGGATCGATTGGAGCAACTGCAGTACACGTTGTGGCCCTGGTTTCTCGCAGCGTTTTCGCAGCTTTAAGAATCCAATTTTGGCAGCCAACTACAATTGCGATCGACAACTGGAGGAAACACGTCAATGTGTGGGAACTGAATGCGGAAACGAGGAGGACGTCAACAATGAAGCTTTTGATTATAACAATTTAAATACAATTGCAAATAGAAATGCCAATAACCCCGACTCGATGGCCAAATGTCAGCTAACTAATTGGAGCAGTTGGTCGCCTTGTTCAACAAACTGTGGATCTGGTATTCAGAACAGGACTCGTGACTTTTACAATCAACAGGCGAAAATGCAGTGTCTCTCTGTCGTAACGTTGCCTCTGGAGGAGACACAACCCTGTATTGGCACCATTTGTGGAGGAATAATACGCAACAATGGTGAATCCAACAGTCCTTCCGAATACGATACAATGGGCGAAATATCTAGCAATAATGAGCAAAATTCTTGGGATTCGGGCAGCAGCCAAATCAATCATCAAAACTGGAACAACAATATGCCACCGCCTTATCCGGCTGAAAATCAGCGTGGTTTCAATGACAATCGAGGACAAGCAGGGCAAGCAAGGACTCAAAATTATGGACTTAGCAATAATTACAACCAACCCAACGTAAATGACAATCGAGGACAAGCAGATCCAAGTAGGACTCAAAATTACGGCCTTAACAGTGTTTACTCAAATGACAATCGAGGACAAGGAGGTCTAAGTAGTACTCAAAGTTATAACACCAATTACAACCAACCCACCTTTAATGACAATCGAGGACAAGCTGATCTAGGTAGGGGTCAAAATTACGGCCTTAACAGTATTTACAACCAACCCAACTTAAATAACAATCAACGCAAGCCAGATTATAGTATGAATCCAAGTTACGCTCCAAATAACAACTGGAATGAGAATCAACATGGTATACGCCAAAATTATGATCTAACTAACAATCCACAATGGACTTCTGGGGTCAGCACACGTGCTCCATATGCAGTTTATTCGGAGCGTCTGTCGGATAGCAGAGATAACTTTAAAGTCGTGCAGGATTATTGTTATGAGAAACCACTTGCTTCCACTGAACCATGCTTGGCCAATCCAGTGGTCTTGAGAAACTACTGGGCGTATGACCATTATGGTGATCAGGACGACGAGGGTGGAAAGTGTAAGATTTTTACTACAGACAATTGCGATCGGAACCAGAATCGCTTTGTCACTTTGGAGGCTTGCGAAGGTACTTGCATCCTGCCTATGATAAACCAGGTACGTAAGGATGGACCTAACAATTACTAGTTCAATGTCGCGGAAAAGCAGCAAATCCAACAATCTTAAACGTAAACGTATGGCGAATAATTAACTGTTTACTAAAATGGAAAATAAAAAAATATGTTAAACGATTTTTTCGGTGGTTATTTATTTTATAATTATATATTTGTGATAGTTTATTAAACCGATCTTTCAGCAAAAAAGTCAAGTAGGTACAACCATGTCCGTCCGTCTGTCTGACTATCCGCATGAACAAAAAAATCTCAGAGATTGTAAAAGCTACAAGCTCGAAGTTAGTCAATTTCGACTCCATATTCAGTCTGTCAAGAAACAGGAACATTTTCGGATGCACCTCGGAAAAAAAACTATGTTTTTGGCTAATATCTCAGTAACTATGGCACTAAGAAACAACAATTTTGGTACGCAGGTTCCTAGAGAGTGCATTAATGCATTGACATTAACAATAACTATTCTGAAATTTGCACAAAAATCCGTGTGTAATCAAGATAGAAAACACTCAACAAAGTTAATATTTGAAAGCATTGTTAATGCGTGTGTGCAAGCGAGACAGAAACACACAAAAATATGAACGAACGTTTACATTGCATGTGTGGCGTCCGTGCACTGCCCGTGGACGCTGACCGTGCCAAACAATGCATTTGTATACATAGTAGTGTATATGTGCGTATATAATGTCAAACGAATTTGTATGTGCATACAGCGTGTTCTAATGCAAGTACTATCCATTGTGATACGTGTATACCGATTTTAACTTTCCAGTTTTTAATAGTTTTGTACAATTTTTGTAGACTTTTAAAAGAGCGGCGGTTTTTAAATTGTACTCCTGGCAATCCTTTATTTTCTAGGTTATACGTCTTGCAGCATGAAAAACTATTCAATTAATATTTACTGTTACTTTCTTTTGTGCACCATCACGAAAGCTAATTTCTGTCGTACTGGTAGCTTTTTGTTTCCACATCTATGCTATACTCGAATCGTTTTTCCGGCTTACCGAAAGAGTCTGTATATGACGTGCTACTGATAAGACATCGTGCTAAGTATATTGGTACCACTGGGTCAGAAAAATAAAACGCTCTCTTTCTTTTTTCTTCTCTCCGGGTGCTCAGCTGAGCTTACTATAGCTTATCATCTGAGTTCGACTTTAGCTTTTCGCAAATTCTACATACAGTCCAAGAGCTTCACTCAGTTATAAATCGTCGCGCAAGACGAGAAGTTCTATATATTGCTAGAATTCGGAGATTAATCAAATTTGAAATAGATTCCCACAATGTGGCATTTTTTAATGCTAATCGCGATAGTGTCGACTGAAGGAGCTGTGCTCTGCTCACGTCGTCCACCAAATACAGACAATTCACAGATACCAGTAGATGAGAACATTGCGATAAGCCTTGCCAGAAACCCGGAAACATATATACTCGGACAGGAGTATAACGGTGAGCGCCAGAGTTCATTGGCCTTGCGCTTGAACTTGAATTTGTGATTACTCTCAATAAGCAAAACTTATAAACCAAACGTTATTATAGAAAATTCGACCTTTAAAAACCCTGTACTTACTTTGTGATCATATAGTTTAAATTTGTGTAAAAGTAATTAACCCCAATATCCCAGAGATTTTTATACTAAATCGTACTACAAATAAAAGTTTTACCGATCGTTCTTATAGCGCATATTATCGTTATAATATTTAAACATTTATATTGCGTGAACTTGTGGGGAATGTCTCGACTCTAGTAGATTGATAATTTAATTAAATATTAAAAGAAAGGAGGTCATATTCAGTTTGCGGGAATGGAAAACTATGTTTGATATCTCTAATTTGTATAGTCTCTGAACATAAGAAGCCAGTTCACTTAGTTGTCAAAAAACTTATATACCCTTTGTAGTGTTTAAGCGCCGGGTTTAAAAACTCAAAAAGATTTCGCAATTCATTTTTTTTGTTTTGTTTTGTAAACAAATCGAAAATAACGCTGACTTTATCAGGACTTGCAAATTCTGAAGATTCAAGGTCGGACTTAACCGATAAGACGCACAGAAAAGAGAGAAGACGATCATGCTTTGTCAACAATACAAAATTTGATTGTTTCTCAACATTCGACAGTTTCGCTGAATGCATTCAATGGTCGTCGCTTCATTGGATTTATTTTGGCATTGGAGGCGGAGAACGGAGACTTTAACTATTTAAATAATCTGGGAGAATTCAATCTAAACGATGCTGGCGAGACCCGTTTCATGCCCAACTGCATCAACATGGTGGAGAGCACCAATTCTATGCCCAAGACACATATACATCTTACCTGGACAGCGCCAAGTGAGCCGGGCAGCGGATGCATATTGATACGTGCCACAGTGTTGGAACATCGCCAAGTCTGGCATATGGACGACGGTGGATTAACTAAACGCATTTGCGAGGAGGTTACCGACGATGTGGAAAGTCAACCAACTAGTTTATCAGCGAGTACTCCATGCTGTGCTTGCGACGAGGCACGCTATGAGGTAAAATGATGACTAATGCATATTAGTCTTTAAACAACTCACTCACATCTCATCTTGCAGCTCATATTCGAAAGCATTTGGTCAAGAAATTTGCATCCGCGAAACTTTCCTCAACATGGCTGGGTAGCACGATTCTGCGAACTTGTTGGAGCTGCTCATACCTCCGACTACCGCTTCTGGGAGGCCGGCGTCTTGGCCAGTCCTGGCGTCAAGCAGTACGCAGAGCTCTGTTCCTCCACGAAGTTGGACCAGGAATTCAGCGTCAATTTCCAAGTGAGTCTTCCATCAACAAAAAAAATGTATAATGTAATTATTATTTAACGAACATCTGCAGGAGCAAAAGATACGCACAATTATCAAAGCACGTGGACCATCGTTTCCCAATCTCAATAGCAAAACATCGGCATCAGTGCGTGTAAATCCAGTGCATCACATGATATCGTTTGCATCCAAAATTGAGCCCTCGCCGGATTGGATTGTAGGCGTGAGTGGGCTGGAGCTGTGTCTGCGCAACTGCACGTGGCTGGAGAATAAGGTCATTAATTTATATCCTTGGGATATAGGTACCGATGCTGGTCCCAGTTACAATGTAAGTTCTTAAATCTCTCCATTGTTTAGTGTTTAATTATTTAAGTGCTTTTTCAGTCATCGAATCAGCCCCAGGAACCACCAGATGTAATCAGGCGTATTCGCTCCGACTTTCCCAATGATCCACGATCGCCTTTCTATGATGAGACGGGTGCACCCATGAAGCCAATGGCCACACTGACAGTTCGACGTCAACGAGTCTACGATCGACCCTGTGTGGATGAAGATTGTGAGTAGAATTTAAATGGATTACAATAAATGATTAAAATAATTGGTTTGTCATCTTAGCTAACAACGAGGCGGACGTGCCACGTGAATGCCATACGCATCCATGGTCCAGCTGGAGTGACTGCTCCTCCAAGTGCGGTGAGGGCATGCAGTACAGACGACGTGTGTATAAACAACTAAAGCTGGCCGGGATTTACAATTGCAATGTGTCACTTTATGAGGAGCAGGTCTGCGAGGGACAACTATGTGGTCTGGGAGAACCAATGAGCATGAATAACTTCTATATGGGCATGCAACAAAGGCCAACTTATCAGCAACAAGCAGAATGTCAGGTCTCTGCATGGGGAGAATGGGACATGTGTAGTGTCACCTGTGGTGTTGGTGGCTTTCAGACACGTCGTCGTCATTATTTGAGTCCTGGAGCCGAGATCAAATGCCAGGGAGTTCATCAAGTGGATCTGAAAGAAACACAACGCTGTGAGGGTACATCATGTATAGGAAGCGTGAACGGCATCGGTTCGAATGGTCAGTACGGGGAGCAGAATTACGATCAGCCACAGCCAGACAATGAAGAACGGCAAATTGATAACAATCAAAATTATGGTTCATTTCCAATTCCGGTGGGTGACTTAACAAGAGGTCAGGATCAAAGAACTCAAGTTCCAATGTCGCGTCCTTTTAACCAGATCACATACGCGACGAATAACAATGAACCCTATAATTATGGGCAGATGCCACGTCTGGAGAATGCACAACGTGCTCCATATCAGGATACTCCTAGTAATAACTACAACTCACATACACAGCGTTTCATTGGCCAACAGCAGAATACGGACAATGAATACTTTGGAAATCAAAATGCAGCTGGACAGTACGCTCTGCCGCGTCAACCGTCATCCAACCAGTTCTCATTTCAGTCAAACAGAAATCAACCATACAACTATGATCAATCGCCGAGACTGGAGTCTGCACAACGCAGACCTAGTGACAACTACCATAGGGACGCAGAGCGCTTTTCTAGCCAACGGCAGAATTCCGACATGGGATATTATGCTGATTCAAATCAGGAAGCTGCATCTGATGGAGTTTCCTGGCAAAGAGAAAGTAACAATAATCAGAACAGCCTCAATGGGGGATATAATGCAAATATGAATTCACCCGATATCGATCCATATCTGTCCAAGCGATGCTTTCGCATGCTCCAAAGGAATCCACCCTGCATGAATGGAACAATAACGGGCAACTTTTGGTTCTACAATTTCTGTGTCGATGAGTGCATGATATATACATCCGCTCCCTGTGATCGAAATGTCAACAAGTTCACCAAACTCGAGACGTGCGAACAGTGTCGTCGTCCGGAATTCCGACAACTACAACAGCAGCTCGCTTCAACGCAGGAATGTAGAAATATTATTTCCGCACATCAGGCAGATCAACAGTTTTGGAGGGATGAGCACAGAAGACGTTACCCACAGCTTGGTTGATTACACACATTATTATTATTATTAATATCTACTATATTTTTGTATTTTTGTGTATTAAATTAGACCAGCCTCGTAGGTTAATTAAGCTTTTTATTTTATTCACTTTTAATAACGAAGGCTTTAGCGACGATAAAAGTATTGCAATTCGATTCAAAATTGTGCTCAGTTTCGCATTTTATCGATTAAACTGGTGACCGAGGTGCGTCTCACCGGACCACAGATCTCAAAAGACGATTCTGGCAATAATTAACGAAGCTGCCTCAAATCAAAATACACGACACTATTGCCACCCTAATATCTTGGTTAATCAATTTGCGTTTGAACCGAATATATCAGTCAGCCATAGGCTAGAGCGTTACTTTTTGCAAAAAATTCCATATCGCTAAATCTTGATTACTGTTTTCAACCCCTGGATCACCTTATAAGTGTTTTTTAAGTTCCCTGAATGAAACGCTTTTTATATTGTCTTATTCAAAAAAACATCGATATCGATAGAATGTATTCGATAATTTATTGAGGAGAACAGCTGTGCTAGAGATGTCAGTAACTTCGTATTGTTAATAATACAAATTTAAAGTAATTGAAATACGTTTTAGTTAATATTTTCCGAAATTATGTAAATATTTATATAAGATTTTAGTAATACATGAAAAAAGGCTAAAAAAAAATATATATATATATAAAATTTTAAATTTAGATTGCATGACAACTCTGACGCACTGAACAAAAAATTTGCAATAACAAAAGAAGCATAAAGTTATTAAAATGCAACAACAGCGGTTAATTATTATACAAAAGTTACTATCTCTACATTCTGTTGTATTGCAAGTACCCAGATACCCCAAATTACTTACAAATCCCGTCCAGCAGCATCAAATGCGTAGTAGCATTTTTCCCCGTTATCTTACACAAGCAACAACAACAACAAATCAGCAGCAGGATGGACAAAAAACAAACAGGTCACAACAAAAGATAACTTTAATAGCACAGAACCAGGCCATGACCATCACTACCCTGGACGAAGCCCAAAAGCTGGCCAAACGCCGGGACTTACATTTACTACGCTTGAATGAGACCGACGCGAAAACAGGAAGGGTAGCCTTCAGGTAACAATAACTAAAACAAAAACAAAATTCCATCTAATACTTAAAATTGTAGATTGGTTACTGCTGCGGAAATGCTGGCTGATGATCAGGACGCTAAAGGAGCAGCAAAGACTGTCGCTGATAAGAGCAACAAGAAGGCAGAGAAGTCATTGTCCATTGGAGCTCGCATTACGGACCACGACCTCGCGTCTCGACTGAAAAACATAACCAAATGGTTGAATAAACGACATGAGGTGCGCATCCTTATTCAGGGCCACGCAAGTGGATCTGACGAGGGAAACGCAGAGCGCATTGTCAAGACAATCGAGACAACCATTAAAGAACCGGAAGTTATTGGAAAAATTGTACAAAAACGACATAAAGGAGGTTTTATTAAATTCAGCATAATGCCGGTGGCAATGGGAACTGCAACGCCGACGACCGCGAAGACTACGACTTCGACTAAAGCTCCACAAACTGGAAGTCAGTCGTGACAACCAACATTACCTCGTATTCATAGCATGATAATAGCATTACATCTATTGCATGTGCACAACTATTCAACCATGCAACCAGGAGAGGGATCTCGCATCGATCCCAAGGTCGGAGTAACTTTATCAGTTGTATTTATTCTTTTTTCTTTGAAATACGTACTATGGATACGAACCCTTTCTTCAGATACGGATCGACCAGATTCAGATAAAAGCCGCGTCGGTAAATTTTAATGTTTTAAGATGTATCTTATGGATCCTCCAATAATTTCCAGCTTTAATCAAATTATGTTTTAATTGCTTAAATTAAATATTTTCATCAATTAATTCTGATAAAGTTTATTTATATTTTTACTTTGTTTATAAATGTAGCTATTAAATATTTTGAAATACAATAAAATTTTTAAAATATATTCGTTTCTAATTAAAATTTGGAGTAAGTACAAATTAAAGTTTGAAAAGTTGCTAAAGAACACACTCATTGCACGAAATAAATTAATTTATTACATAATTAAATAAATAAAGCTTGATTTTGGTATTTTTTAAATATTCTATACGTAATAAATTAATTACATTTTTTACTTATACTGTGGAATATTTATTTTGTTGCCGACTAAAAAATGAATAAGATAAGCACAATGTTTAAAACGATTCTCAAATGGGGACATTAGTAAAAATGTTTAGTTTGCTACAAGCTGACAAATAAATTACTTAAGTAAATTACGGCACAAGGAACATTTTTATACGACAAATCATAATACACTACAATAAATATATTTGTAAATAAAATTATTAGAAATGATTAAAGGCCATTAAAGAATAAAATTTGAGAACTGATAAAAAAACAGAGAACACACGCAATGTGAGAACTGATAAAGCCTCATTTTGGTTTATGGTTGGTTCGTTTTGACTACACCGGGAGAAACCATTAAAATCAATGACATTTTTATACAAATACGAAATTTGGAATGGATTTAAACTAAATAAATTAACTACGGTAAATGCAAAAGCCTTATATAAATAAGCTAAGTTGTTGCTGTTGTAGTTGTCGTTATTGTTGTGTTGGTTACCCGCTCAATAATAATTTAAACACGTTGAATCTCAAAGAGTTTCACTTCAGTATCATACCAAATAGCCGGTTCCACATTACGCAAGTAAATAACACCCCAAATGTAGGTCCGGAACCAAGCTGTGGTGCCGGAGTTAGCTTGGTATTTGCGTATGAGTATGGGGTGCGGCACGGGCAGCAGACCCACGAGGGTGCCATGCTGCAAGAACTTAAGTATCTCCGATTCGTCGGTAAGACCCTTGTCAATACATATCTTCTCTACCTGTGGCACCAACACCTGCAACAGTCGCATTATCGTCTGCAAAGGCAGCTTTGAGCGCCAAGAAACAATCCATTCAGGTGTGGGAGTCCAGCGATCTCCATCCCCGGGCACCATGCGTATGCTACCGCGATGTGCCACAGATAGACGGCTCTGATCCTCACGTGGCAACGACGTAGGAGATCCTGATTTTGCTCCACCAGCTCGCGGACTAGACACTGGGGATTTATCGAATGGGCCAATATCTGTCTTTTCATTGGGATGCGCTTGCTCGCGTTCGGTCATCTGGCCAATGTCTGGCGTGTCCAGTAGCGAGGTCTTAAGCGTGCCCGGCTCCGCCGGCTGTGCCGTGAGCACGGCTCCAGCATCGATTTGAGCGTCACCTAGCTGCGAGCGTTCATGTGACTCGGTTTCCGATTCCAGATCCTCTTCGGCAACAGGCTCTTTATCCATTCGCACATCCACTTCATCGTCTTCCTCCTCATCCTCATCGCCATAAGCATAATCTTCTGGAACCTGCGCCGATGGCAGCTCCTGGCTACTCAATGCCGATGTTTGCTTGCGCTGCGGCACGCGAGGCAAATTAAATTTACCACCTGTCTTCCGGCCACTCAAGCACTTGGCAATGCCCGCCATATCCGTCGGCAGATTGGCCATTGCGTGGAAAACATGACGCTTGCGTATAATGGTATAGACTAGATTCGAATTCCCATCGAATTGGTACTGTATAATGTTGTTGAAGATCTCCAGCAGAAAGAACACCAAATGATGGTTACTAGGCGCCGACAGAAGAAACCAGGGCGTGCTGAATGCTTCCAACAGATGCAGCAGCTTTACACTTGCAACCATCGATAACGTCTTGAGATAGGGCGATACATTTACCAGAATGGTCAATAGACAGTCAAAAAGTGGCTGCAAACGCTGATGACCCGTTGCGATAATTTTGTGAAACACTGTTATGAGCAGATCCGCATGAGTACCAGTGAATACGGGTATATCCATAGGCACCGTGGCCGAATAGGCTTTATTAAGACGCACTCCAAAGTTGCGTTCTCCTGCAATAAACTCCATTAAACATTTATCAATAGGATTACCACAATAGTGCACTCACCTGAAAGCAGCAGCAATATGAAGACGCCAATGTGCATAAGGCCAACACGAGACTGATCCGCACGAGAGTAGTTTAGGTGATATAGTATGGGTATGAGAATGTCAAGGACATCTGAGCTCTTCAGCACAAAGTACAAAAACTTCTTGTTGTAGTCACAGATCTTCCAAAACAATATGAGCAGCTCCTGGTGACAATGCAAACGCTTTGTAGAATTAGGTAAATAGTTTTGGACCAGTGGATTATTGAGTAATCGCGTTATGCCCCGCAGTATGAAATGGAAATCCTCATCGCGATGCACCCGGGACAAGTAGTTAATGAAAAGATTATCGCCACAACCGCCTTCGTCATAGGGCGTGATCAGTACTCCGCCAGCTGCGTGGGTGAGTTGCTGTTGTTGTTGCTGATGTTGTTGCTGCTGCTGCACGACCATATCATGGTCAAGGGTAACAATCAACAACTGGAGACAGGCCTCGACAAGCGGTTCAGTAGTATCCGCGAACAGCAGATGGTTATATGGAACTCCAAAGCCAACGGGATCATAGGAACACACTGTATTCAGAAACGAGGTGAATAGAGGAAGTGCATGTCTATTGTCGGCTGAAGTGAAGTATGCTATCCACTTGTTGGGCTCCTCGGACTGCTGAGGTGAGCGATACATGGGCTCCGAGAAGCAGGTGAGCAGCAGTTTTAATAGCTCCGTACGTCTACGCTCCATATGAGCGTTTCGTGGTGGCGATTGAGCAAATCCAACTCCCGCCTCCCAGATGTACTCACAGCTATCGATGTTTGCCAGCTCTTCAGCCTTGTCGGGCCCGGCGCGACGCGTTGCCGTTACCGTAAAGTCGGGACAAAACAATAAATCACATATTGCATTAAGCAAGGACTGTGCAAGTGGCACAGTCTGGCCATGATTGGCCTGTTCCTGTGCCGGCAGGTTGCTCCAAAAGAAATCGCGCCATTTATCGTCCTCGAAGATATACGGCAATATACGCACCAAAAGTCGAACACAGTTCAGAACACATTGTTGATCCGCTTGCGTCCGACAACTGCTATCCACGGCTTGAGCCAATTTCTCCACAGCCTTATAACAGAGAGTGGCCAAGTTGGCTGGATTGTCGTTTCGGATTTGACGAATTTCATTGGCCGTTACTAAAGCAAACACATCCTCAAGTGTCGTTTGATGGCCCTGCCAAAATTGCTCCCAGAACTGTTCGTCACTGTTGTCGATTTTCTGGTTCTTCTGCGTCAGCTGTACAATCGCCTTGCGAAAGTTGAGCTTTGAATCAGTGTTTCCCATATTGAGTGGTTGTTTATATATTAAATCGCCTTGTTTCCAGCTGCCTCGAGCACGGTTGCCTCAAGGAAAGTGTTTGCAGACACAAATTAAGTTTTTACATAAATTTTGCACGGTTCTTAATTCGAAAATTAAGAAATTCGCCTACGCACGTTAAGAAAATAACTTAGCAGTATGTGTGTGTTGTTGTTTTTGCTTATTAAAAATATCGATATAATTCACAGTCGTCTGCTAATCGACTGACATATCATACACGATAGTTATGAGCGATAATACGAGGCGAGAAGCCAGAGTCTATCTCGATAAGATGGTTGCGATGTATATTGGCGATTTATTGGAGCGATGATCAAATATCGTACATTTGTACCGAAAAATGGTTTTTAAAATGTCCACGATATATCGCATAAGTGATAAAACATCGATACCTCGGCACCGACATAAAATTTAGTTTCAGCTCTATGGTGTGTATAGAAATACAATAGCAACAGAAATGAATTCAATTGAAATAACCGACTCTGACGACGATTTGCCGGAACGTACAATAGAAATGAGAAAATCACAAATTCATCGCAACGAAGCCAAGGAGACATCACCGGAAATCAAAAATGAGACTACAGGAACACTCTCAAACAAATCGTCCCCGTCTTCCTATACAACTAGTAACTCAAATCACCAAACAACGGCGCAAGTTCGACACAGATCCAGAAAAACGCAGCACACAGTTCGAAACGCTGATGAAAATGAAATACAATTCGATGGTGTACCACTAGATGAGGACGGCAATGAGCAGGGATTGAACGACAACGATAGTATTAAGTCTGTCATTAATAACATGATGGAATCGGATGAAGTCAAAAAAGTTATTCAACGCATTGCTAATGAACGCGTGCGTTGCAACTTTCTACTTGCAACGTACAAGGTAAGCACAGCCAACAGCAGCAACTGTGCTATTTTAAATGTCATTTGCCATTACAGTTACCAGACATGAATTTCTCACTAAACACAAGCCCTGAACAACTGAGGCACCAATTCCGCGAACGTCTCAGACGCAAGGAGCAAGGGCCAACAACAAAAAATCTCAATTCAACGCAGCAGTAAAGTAGATTTATTTTATTAATATTACGTTGAAATTAAACTAACATTTAATAAAAGTTTATCTTACATACAATATATAAATGTTTAAATATAATTTGTATTGAACAATTTGAATTTGACTGTCACTTTGCGCAGCTGTGATTTTTGCGCATGCGGTATGCCTCTGAAAAGTGCGTTTTAGACGCAAGCACATAACAACCCAACGTAGCCGTGATCGTCTAGTGGTTAGGACCCCACGTTGTGGCCGTGGTAACCCAGGTTCGAATCCTGGTCACGGCAATGCTGCAAAATGCATTGTCACGGAGTTGGAGTTGCTTTTTTAATTTTTTAAACAAATTTCCTTTTGTTTTATTTTATTAATACACGAAAAGCGATAAAAATTTGTTTTTTAATAAGTAGGCTATGACACTTTTGAACTAACAATCAATAACCAAACAAATCACATATTGAATAATATTGCTCGTTAATCAAACAAATATGGATATTGAATCTGACCTTTTTAATGATTCCGAAGACGACGAAGATACGCCAAATGCGGCTAGTGAGGAAGACTTGGCCAAAATAGATGAAACAATTCTAAATGTATCGAAGAATTTGCGGAAAGGCGATTGGACTTACTTATGCCGCCATCCAGAGGTAAAAGTATTTATTTATAAAATTGAAAATTTAATGTAAATAAATGCCTTATTATTTAGGTTCGCGCCATAATACGGGTTATCGTAACGGAAGCTATTAAAACCAATCCAAAGAACATGTATACATTTGCCTCGGAGCTCTTTCAGTGCAGCAATCGCAAGAGTACGTGTAAAAAGGTGGGCAATTATCATTATTTTTATTATTTTTATTTTTGTTATTATCATTATTATTTTATAGATTAATAAGCAAATGAAATGGATCAATAACCAGGCCAAAAGCGGAACGTGGACACCAGCCGACGGCGTTATGCTCTTTCCACAGACAAGCAGCTCATCGCTTAACTCTGTCAGGAAGACTGCGGATTGCGAGGAGCCCTATAAAAAGGATGATAGCTTCTGCGACGAGGCTAATCTAAAGTTTTTCATGGGTCCAGATAATTTCAAGCCCAGTTGCTAAATAGATTATCTCTTAAAAATTATTAAATTGAGCAGTGCACATAGAAACATATATGTATATTAAACTAATCAAATTCATGTTCAAATTTAAAGTTAATAATTGTAATTAGGAATTATGGGTCACTTTCTTTCAATTTTCGATTTAGATTTCTTGGTTTTCCTGGTCTTCTTGATAAAGTTGCTCATAAGTGCAGCATTTTTCTGATCAATTTCCCTTTGCTTTTCCATTTCAATGGAGTTGGCGAACTCAATCAACGAATCCATGTGAAAATGCTCACGAGCCTCGAGAGCCATCTTAAAATCTTCTTCGGAACGGCGAAAGTCCACTTGAAATATTGAAAACGTTTTTAGTAAGTTCAAACACTTTTCACAAATAAAGCGTGGCAGCCCAGGCAAATCTTTTATCTAAATATCCGGAAAACTTTAAGAATTATGTATTTTTTATTAACTAGATTAACTAGTACCTACCTCTATGTGTATGGTATAGGCAATGATACGGGTTAAACGGCGTCCGTTAAATAGAGGACGCAAGTTGTTTCCATTTTCCGCATTTCCGTTGCATTTGCAGATGCGACAGTAATTCGTTAGATCAATGTCTATTAATCGATCAACTGTAATTTTTGTAATATTAGATGCTGAGTTTTCTGACATGATTCTTATATGATATATGTGTGTGTTTAAATTTTGTTGTAAGTAGCTGTAAATTTAAATCTATGACACAGCTTGCCTAAAATATTTATACTTTAATGACAAGTAAACCAATCCAATGTGTTTCTGTTAAAATACACAAATCAAGGGCAGTCTCAGTTTTAAATAATGGCGCCACACTTAAATTGGCTATTCCATTAAGTTGGCTGCACGCAATTTTGAGCGCACGTGAAGTTGGCTGCATGCAAATCTCAACAAAAGTTAAGTTGGCCTCCGCACATTTCTCTAAGTGGGCTACAAAGATTTTGTTAGTGTAACATTTGTAATTAATAAATAATAATAATTTGTTTTGTATGCTTATTTACGCGCAGCAGAGTATATTTTCAACAACATTTTTTAAATTCAACAAACTACCAACATTTTACATGAATCCGCCAGATTTAGAGGTAAGCAACTGCTTCACACGCATATTCTTATAAGACATAGCATTAATTCGCCGTATCTTATCACCTTTGTTGTGCTACGCATCTTCTGCCGGAAAATAATCAAATGCATTTTTGTAAAGATCTGTGTATTTCAACTAAATGTGGATGTTATTTTATCTAGTTAGAATGATAATGAATTAATAAAATGTTATGTAAATAAACATTACATTTTGTTAAGCAACGATTTGGTCCATTCAGACCCGCTGAGCTACTTATTACCATGACATGTTGTAAATTCGCCCAATGGCGAAAGCGAAAAGTAAGCTTGTTAAACATTAACATTCGACTAACAGGGTTGTCTTAACATAACAACGTTGGCTTTGAAAGACGAAAGACGAAAAAATAATATACATAAATAAATATATTTATAATTATCAATAAACAGCCAATAAATTTCTTGTAAAATGTTGCCGAATGACAGAAAGAATTTAAGGTTTAGCTAATTATTTTAAGTCCATTGAGTCAAACACTATGGTCAAAATTATTGGTTATTTTCAGACAAAACGAACGTCAAAATCAAATTACAAATCAAACGGCGCGTCGAGCGCTTCACAGACTGAACTCTGGAAGGCTCCACAACAACCATAACAAAAGCAGTGGCAGTAATCACAAGATGAGTAAGGCTGATCCCATATCCCTCAGCTTCCACGACTCGTGTCTGCGCATGTCCGACGTCCAACTGCTGCATGGTCCACGATGGCTCAATGATCAGGTAACTAATACTCAATTTGTTCCAAATGTGCCCTCTCCTAAAGTATTCATTAATCTTACAGATCTTGAGCTTTTACTATGAGTATCTGTCCCATGCGAGGTACAAGAACAACAACGATGTTTACTTCATAGCGCCAGAGGTGACCCAGTGCATGAAGTACATGGACGAATCCGAGATAGGGATGATCTTTGGAGAGCATAATGCCAACAACAAGCCATTCATATTCTTTGCCCTGAATGACAATGGGACTACCGAGGCAGGGGGAACCCATTGGTCCCTCCTGGTTCTATCCAGGCCAGAGAAAACCTTCTTCCACTTTGATTCGTACGGAAACAACAACACAGAGGCATCGATGGATCTTATGAGCAGGGTCAAGAATTTGCTGGGTGTGCGACAGGCTAAGTTCCGGCCCATGAGATGCCTCCAGCAGGCCAATGGCTACGATTGTGGCATCCATGTCATCTGCATGACTGACCACATAGCCGACTATGTGAATCGCTACGAGATGATCGAGGGATTGCCCAGTCTGCACCACGACACGGTCAAGGCTAAGAGGGCGGAGCTGCTTAAACTCATCCTATCTTTGGGTGGAAAGGAATAGAGTCGGGAATTGACTTGTTTCTAAGTGCATCAAGGGGGTCAACAATACTGATATTGATCCATTAAGTTAATTGTTTAATTTATTGATTACTTGCTCTGTGCTAGGCACAATTATTAAGGGGACAAGTAAGCGGAGCACGCTTGAAAGATGAGCGACAAGTATTTTAAGTTTGGTTTCAAATAAATGTACTTTATGCATAAACTTGACGCTGATCGAAATGTTTATTATTATTATGGCTGAGTCGCGTATACAGATTCAGATTGTTTGCTTAAGAATTGTAGATGCTTCAACATAATGTTTACACAACCAGACCGAAGCTGGTGGATTGAGTAGAGCAGGTAGAACTTAGGCATTTTCAAGATTTAATGCAAGCATTGACGTTTGTGGCTCGTTTTACGGTCACACCAGAGTCAAGAATAAACATTTGAGAGTCAACTTTAAATATTGCTCAATTCTTTATTAATATATCACATACGAAACATTAAAAATGAACTAAATTTTACGTATATAAACGACAATCTTAATTGTAATTCATGTGAAGAGTCAGTCCAGTCATCAGTCCTTGCCACCCAAGGATAGGATCAACTTGAGCAACTGCGCCCTCTTAGCCTTGACCGTGTCGTAGTGTAGACTTGGCAATCCCTCGATCATCTCGTAGCGATTCACATAGTCAGCTATGTGGTCGGTCATGCAGATGACGTGGATGCCACAATCGTAGCCATTGACCTGCTGGAGGCATCTCATGGGCCGGAACTTAGCCTGTCGCATACCCAGAAAATTCTTGACTCTGCTTATAAGGTCCATCGATGCCTCTGTGTTGTTGTTTCCACATGAATCAAAGTGGAAGAAGGTTTTCTCTGGCCTGGATAAAACCAAAAGAGACCAATGGGTTCCCCCTGCCTCGGTAGTCCCATTGTCATTCAGGGCAAAGAATATGAATGGCTTGTTGTTGGCATTATGCTCTCCAAAGATCATTCCCATCTCGGATTCGTCCATGTACTTCATGCACTGGGTCACCTCGGGCGCTATGAAGTAAACATCGTTGTTGTTCTTGTACCTCGCATGGGACAGATACTCATAGTAAAAGCTCAAGATCTGTAAGATTAATGAATACTTTAGAAGAGGGCACATTTGAAACAAATTGAGTATTAGTTACCTGATCATTGAGCCATCGTGGACCATGTAGCAGTTGGATGTCGGACATGCGCAGACACGAGTCGTGGAAGCTGAGGGAAATGGGATCAGCCTTGCTCATCTTGTTGTGATTACTGCCGCTGTTGTTCTTGTTGTGGAGTCTTCCAGATTTGAGTCTATGAATCGCTCGACGTGCCGTTTGATTCAAATTCTGATCGAGACGTTCGTGTTGTCTGAAAAAATTACCAATAATTTTGACAGTTGCAATTTGTAATTTTAGTTTAATGGTTGAACCTTAAATGCTTTCTGTCAATCGGCAACATTTCACAAGAAATTTATGGTCAGCAAATATATATAAGTAGTTGGATAGATATATATTTTATTTGGAATGAAAATGACTGAGCGTAAATTCAAGTAGCAAACGACTCCGAACGGTTTATTTCAAAGCCAACGTAGTTATGTGAATGCTCAGCTCTGTTATGTTAACTAACAGGTTCTCCGAACCCAGTGACAAGGCGAACAAGTTTGCGGACAATACGCTGTTTAAGCAAAAAAGTAGGACCATATTTAGACTTGAAGTAATTTTTATTTTTAGTTTAAATGCAAAATCAAAGGATTTTAGCTTACACAATACTTATGCGTTTAAGATTAAAAACATTTTCTTGACATACATATAATAATTGCAATAACCACACAATCAAATTCCGATACTACGAGGCACTAGAATCCTTATACTTACGAATACATACACATTAGGTGTGTATGTAAATACAATTACAAATAGGGAACATTAGATAACACATGGATAGATCAGTTTACAGATTTCATTAGTATTTGGTGGGTGCTTTGTTTGACTGGGACACAGGATAGAGGATACAAAAAATTTAAGGACTAAGCTAAGTAACACATATAAAAGGGTGCTCAGAGACGAACCTCTGGTCGATGCCATCCACCAAAGGCACGCTGCAACTCTTCGGCGACGGCCAGGCAAAGGCGATCCTCATTGAAGTTGGCTATCACCTGAACGCCCAGTGGCAGACCTTCGCTGCCAAGTCCCAAAGGAACGGCGGTGGCGGGGAAGCCAAGAACATTTACTATACCAGTGTAGGAGAAGTTAATGGGACGCACAATGGGCTCGTTGTGATATGGAGCTACAGTTGGATGCGTGGGATAAATGAGGACACCGTTGTCGCCCAGCATCTGCTGAATGTTGGCCCGTAGCTGGTCTCGCTTAGCCACCATATGCTTGTACTTGGAGTCTCCATGCTGGCACTGCATATTATCCATAACTGCTGTGGTTAGACCAATGAACGTGTGCTTGGAGGCACCAAAGAACCACTTAAGCATCTCCAGATTAGTGTTGATATCATAGCGCAAATCTCCCAGCTGATAACTAAATCCGTGTCCGGAATCATCGCGCATGTTGGCAAACCAAATGGCAGCCGATTGTCTAATCTCAGGCAGTTGCACCTGTTCCACCTGGTCGCTGCCAAACTTCTCGCTCAAGTGTCGGACAATGCGACGCATAGCCTGCCTGAGGTCCGGATCTACAGCTGATACCATGCGGCCACCGCCATCAGTTTCCTGGTAAAAGAACTTAAGCTTCTCCAGTGCCACAGGAGTGTTCAAACCCAAGAACTTTGCTTTTTCGCCAGCCATTATCTGCAGCATGGGACGCAGATCCTCCGCAAAGCGTGACATGGGACCCAGACCCAGAAATGTATTCTGCTCCTCCGTAAAGGGCGTTGGGAACTGTCCCTTATTTGATACAATCAGTTTGCTAGGCTTGTGTCCAAAAATTCCGTTAAAGAAGGCGGGCATGCGAATGGAACCGCCGATATCCGATCCCAAGCCAAAGGGTGAGCCTGCTGCCGACTGGACACAGCCCTCGCCGCCGCTGGAGCCGCCCACGATGCGATTGGTGTCATATGCGTTGCTTGTTCTGCCGTGCACCGTGTTGTTACTTTCCCACCACATGCACACCTCCGAGACATTGGTCAGGGCAAAAGGAATCGCGCCGGCCTTGCGCATTAGAGCCATGGCCTCCGCATCCTGATCAGCGCGCACATCTCGTCGCACGTAGAGACCGGCTGTGTGGAGCATGCCTGGAAGAAGTAGACAGTTAGCATGAGGTTATTCTAATATTTTGGTTTTGTTGGACATACCCTTGACAGCGATGCAGTCCTTGGTGGAAATGGGTACACCCAAAAAGGGCTGCTCCTCAGCTAGCTGTTCTACCGTGTATTTTCCCGACTTGATTAGATCATCAGCAGCCTTGGCCTCCTTAAGGGCTTCATCGTAGCGCTGGTCCACTACACAATTTAGTAATGGGTTCACCTCTCGGATGCGGCGTATAAAAGATTCCAGCACCTGAACGCTGCTCAACTGAAAAGCATACAAAATTTAGTCCAAATTGCTGTGCATCGGGGTGTTATTTTACTTACCTCCTGTTTGCGTATTTTAGTGGCCAAGGATGTGGCTGATTCAAGTAAAATGGGATCCGTAATAGGTGGCATTTGCTGACCCTTGACTCCGTAGATCAAGCGAAATACAAACCGAAAGAAGGTCTGTAACAGGCCAAAAAGAATGGCCATAAGTTTTCGGCTCAGAGGCACGCTTTCCGGCTCCATGTTGTCTGATATGGTTTTAAATTTTATTGTTGAAAATTATATAGTTGCCCTTTCTGCTGTTCCGTCTGCTGCCCATGGGTTTTGACTCTGCAAAAATTAAACAGATTTCAGCTAAAATCCGTCGAAAAAGAGGTAAGCAAAGTTCTAGATAGCGTTCTTTGTCTCTAAACAAATAAACAGTTTAATACGCATATGAGTTCCAGATCTTAAGCTAACAGACATGTTGAAGATGGCAATGTTAGCTAACAGCTGTTAGTAGTACACTTGCAGCAGTCGAAGGAAACCTGTTCTTAACCCTTACTTCATGTATCCACACATAAATTTCTTATAATAGCCCACTAAATAAGCAATTGCCTAATTGGATTTAATTTTCAAATGGAATTTTTAATAGGATTCGATAAGAAATTCAACAAAATGCTCACAGCATACTGATATACGAATTTAGTTGTGTGTCGATTTGAGGTTTATAGTTCGGACCCGACAGTAAGCACCACGTACTCCTGATTGTTGTCAGAACCTATGAGTCATTCATTCCACTAAAATCGGCATAGCTATGACTAAGCAATTGATTGTAGGGCTCAAAATAATATCTGGATTTTCGCAATACTCTTTCTATAATTCAATAGTTGAACGATTCGGTATATCTGTAAATATTCAAAGCAAACAAAACTCCTTTGTTTGCATTTTAATTTGCGAAATGGAAAATTTCCAATTGCTTTAAATTTATTTAAGTAAATAATCACTTGAAATTGACGGGTTAATATCTGGGTAGACTAACTCAGCTGATAAGCTCCGACAAAGTTCATCAAACGACAATATTTCCTTCGATCAGATTTATTATTGTGGCCATATGCGTTGTTTAAATCATAATTCTCCATGTGAAAGTATTATCTTATCGCAACGAATCGAATTAGTCTCAGAAATATGTAGTGCTGTATAAATGATTGTCAAATGGGAACAGAGAGACCAAGAGAACTATGTCACACATGTACATATAATTCAATCAGTTAGTTTATATACATGGTAGATACTATCGTTCATTCTTCAGCATTCACATGTGTCAGTATAGGAATGACTCATTGCTGGACTGACTTTGCGATCCAAACCTCTAGTCATACTCTAGTCAACACAAACATGATAACAAATAAAAAACAACAACGAAATGGGCATAACGTTGAGGTCGAAAGCCTTTTCCCTGTAAAAAGTGAAATGAGCTCTTAGAGTAGCAGTTAAATGTTAAGCACCAAAGAATATAGAAATTAAAAGTGTATAAAAATAACAAACATTAAAAAGGTTAACACTTAAAATACAATTAACTTTTTTTTTGTTAAAATGTAGGAGTCTTTTCTATTTATATTGTCATATACTAAGCACTGGAAATAAAACTAAAATTAAATTTGTTAAATGTTGTAAAGCATTAAAATTAATTCAATATTTTATAGTTTAAAGAAAAATACTAGAGTTTTATGGCATTCATCGAACTAATCCAGAAAGTTTACACTTTGCAATTGCAAAGCAGAATTTATTTTTCGGAACCGATCGAATTGTACTCAACATGAATTTGATTTGATGATGAAATGCCCAAATTTTAAGCTTCCCAACTATTAAAACTACATCCGTTTTGAACATTATTCTAAAAGAGTACAGTAGAGGATCAAAATTTGGCATGAAAGTCCGTCCCGCGAAGTGAAAGATTTTCAGTTAAAATTTAGTTAGTTGAACCTAACTCACGCATCTACATATTTTATTAGCTCCTCAATAGAATCTAATAATTTAAATTTAAAGTTTTCTTGAAATTTATGTTAAAAAACTCACAAAATTTAAAGCTGTTTCAAAATTGTTTGTTTTTCTTTTCAATGAAATATACGAATATAGGAAAACAGCAATTGGCTCGTTGCAGTACCAAAATTTTCTGTACATTTTAGGTATATGTACTTATAATGCACACTGTTTATCCCTCTCACTTGAGCTCATTCAGATCACCCACTCCCACTCGTTTCTATAGTCGTTTACTCTTCTTATCTCTCTTTTAGCGGCACTCTTTTGTAAATTGTCTGTCATGGTCATGACTGGAACAAGCTCTCTCATTGTCGTTGTTACTTTTGTTATCAGCTGTAAATGTTGTTGTTGTCGCAGCTGCTGCCAGCATATCGGCATATTTTGAAGCACTTTGAATTTGTAGTAATTTTAATTGAATTGGTAGTTCTGGGTAAACACGACAATTTCCACATGGCAACAAACAAAACATGCCCATAAATAACTAATCTGAAAATGGGTAATAATGTATTTCCCAATTGGATTGCGCAAAGTTCGACACTTTATCAAGCAGTCACATACAAGAGCCAAAGAGCAAACTACACATGTACACATATTGTATTAGCAAACTAATTATAGCGCTTTTAGCGATAAGATTAGCTTAAGTCCTAATACACCGGCCATTGGAAGTAATCGGCCCGACTTATTTTGATTTTAGCCAAGAGCTTTTTAACGCCGACACTTGTTGCTCTTAGAGCACGAATTACGCAGACAAAGAGAGCTTTCAGATGCGTGATTGGCTCATGGAGCATGGGGAGCAAGTAGGACAAAGGTAAAGCTGCAAGAATTCAATGGCGGAATGAACAAAACATCTGTCTGTGCCTGTGTGTGTGGGAGGGAGAGGTGTGACCTGTGGAAAAGCAAACAACGACCGGCGAGAGTCAAGCAATAATGGATTATTGGTCAATGACATCATTCTCTCGAAGGAGAACATGCATAAATCCAATTTTATGTTAAGGATTATGGAAACCAAATGTAATACAAATTTTTCCAGTATTTGTCCAAACATGTTCACTTTCATTTACATGCAATTTATACATGTGTGTGCACCATTAGTAATGTCATTATTGCATAAAGACACGTATTAGTTGTTGCACTTCTTTGCATTTTAGATTGAACCGGTTCGACAATAAAGCGCCAATTTGTTGTTTCTTTTTTCTACAATACATTATAAGCACTGGATATATGTATGCGTGTTGGGCATGACACTTAATTGAGTCTTTTCGTGTTGTTGTCCGCCACAAAACGAGCAAAGCTATTAAATGATAGCTATTGGGTATTGATATTAAAAATGTACAAGTTCAAATTACGTTTATTATGAGTGTAGGTTTACCCGCAACGAAACACTTAGATCCAAACAGCTGACCGACTCGTTGAAGACTGATTTTCGAAAGCAAAACGAAGGATGGTACGCAGTTCGATACACGATTGGATTTCCGTCGATAGTTAAACTATCGTTCGTTTACCCACAAGGTATATATCGATGAACAGCTGTTGTCCATCGTAGTTTCAAGTTCAGCTGTTGAGCCATAAACAATAACAACAGTGAAACAGCAATATGAGTGATTCCACATTAAAACCACCTGCACAAATGAACCCAAAAACACCGCTCAAGCCGCCGGCGGTTACCTCTTTATCTGTAAACAGTCTGCAATTGCCCAGCTCAGCGCCACAGAAGCTTGCCACTGGATCTGCAACGGGAAACCCTCGGAACAAATGCGCCCTGAAACCAGGCTACTCCTTGATGAGCTGGATACGACTTTGCAATTCAGGTGCAGATCTTTCTGGCACCGCAGGGCGTGTGATACCTGTTAGTCGGAGCGAGCTGGCTAGGCACAATCAAGTTAATGATGCCTGGATGGCCATAAGAGGCAAAGTTTTCAATGTCACTCGCTACATGGACTTTCATCCAGGTGGCGTTGATGAACTGATGCGCGGAGTTGGACGCGATGCTACTAAACTATTTGACGAGGTGCACGCCTGGGTGAACTATCCCCAACTACTAGGCAAGTGTTCCGTGGGTCCACTTAAAGAAAACGTGGTTGATGCAGAGACTATTGGGTTACCACCACCACCACCATCTCGACCAGTTCGCGTTGACACTGTGCCACGGTTTGATTGGATACAGCAACGTAGTGAACTAACTCTTTGCTTCTATACACGAAGATTAGCCAATCCCGGAGTGCTCCTTAAGCGCTTAAAGCCAGATGCAGCTTGCGAAGCAATAGAAATTCGTGTTCAGTTGGCGGAGAAGTGGCATGTCTTCCACTTTCAATTGAGTCACCAAATAGAGTGGCCCCCAAAGGCAGTGCGAGTGGGTGCAGAGACTGGCAAAATCGAAGTGGTGCTGAGCAAACAGGATCCACAGCCATGGACAACATATGGAACTCATGAAGTGAATGGCCAAAACCAGCTTGAAGATAATCTCCTTAACTTTGAGGTGTTACGTTGCGAGCATTTTAATCACGATTCATTTGAGCTGAGCTTAAGGAGTGTAAAGCAACAGGTGCTACTACACCCACCTGTGGGCTATCACCTCGACATTCAGGTGCGTCACAACGGAGAGCTCCACGAGCGTCCTTATACTCCTGTCCCGCATACGTATCTACCATCCCACAGCGCTCGGGTTGACTCGGAACCAGTTCTGACCACATCGCAGGAGTTTCTAATAAAGTATTACGAAAATGGAGTCGTATCTAAGCAATTGCATCAACTCAATCCTGGCGAAATTGTGCAACTCAGTCTGCCCCGCGGAGCCTTCAACTTATCCAAACTAGAGGCGCATCGGAACATTCTGCTGCTGGCTGCGGGCAGCGGTATCACACCCATTTTGAGTCTGCTGAGACCGCTGCTAAAGCGCCAAACGAATCGCATGTGAGTTAAGATCTCTTCAAAAGACTAGTTGAGTTCTAATCAATACTTCTCATCCCACAGAGAACGTTTGCATCTGATGTACTTTAACAAGACGACCGAGGACATATGGCTAAAGAGTAAGTTGCAGGCTCTACAGGATTCCGATGAGCGATTCAGCTGCAGTCATATTTTGTCCCAGTCGGAGGAGCAGCAGACTCAACCCGGCCGCATTTGTCGGGAGTTGCTGGAGCCTCTGTTTAAGAATCAGTCCAAAGAACGCTTCAGCTATGTGACCATTTGTGGACCCACAGGCTTCAACACAGCTGCCGTCGATACCTTGACAGAATTGAAGCTGGCATCAGATCCAATTTATGTCTTCTATGCTTAAATCTACAGGCAGTTCACACAGTTTTGTTAACAGGAGAAAGCCTAGCCCCCAATGCCGGCGATCTGCCATATTTGACCAACCTCAACATACATGTTGTGTTTAAATTTATATAGTAAATAACTTTGAACAAATACCCACGTCTAGACCCCAAAAACTTGAAGTATTTTAATTTTGCTATCAGTCTTTGAGAATTGTAATCCAATCTATTTATCGGGTCCTTTAAGCTATATTTTAGAAATCTTTTTATCATTTCTGCCTGTAAATATGTTAGTCTATAGCAGCTTCATTTTCCATTTCCTTTTCATAACAGTTGTCAAATAATTTATGTTGAATATATTGTTTTGTTTCAATAATTTAATAAGTTTAACAAATACTAGAAAATTGTTATTCCTGACATTTTCTTATTATTCTTATTGTTTGCTTTGTTTTTGTTACAGTAAAGACGTCATCGCCGTCATTTTTATAATTTTCGCTACTTTTCACTTATATGTCGAGCAAATGTCGCATAATTTTGAATCGTTGTATCATAGAGGTAAAAACAAAAAGAAAGAAAAGAAATCAATTAGAAGTGTCAAGAAACAAATAAAAAGCATGTGTACGTTAATCGGGGTGGGCACTGGTCAGTGGACGAAATCGGAAGAAGGAATCATACAATTGTATACTCTACACATCAAATGTCTGTACAATTTTGGCATAAAAGCAGCAGCAAAACAGTTATTCAAATTAAACAAAGCGACTTGAATTTTGTTCTGCGAACCGTTAAGTAGTCATCCGTTCTGTGTTGTGTACGTGTGTGTGTGTATGTACTTGTGTATATGTGTGCCTGTATGTGTTCTTCTAGTAGGACCGAATTGCAGGTGGCACTGTTTGCACCTCATCGTCCAGCGTGTGATCGATAACACCGCGATACTTAAGTTCGACATTGCCATCATCACTAGTCACCCAAGCGAGCGTATGCTTGCGCCAATGCTCCTCCATGGGCTTCTTTGTCTGACTGTCAACTGGTTTGCTGTAGTCCTGTTCAAACGCATAGTGTAATTATTCAGAATTGTTTCTTGTGAAATATTTCATTTGTTTTCCTTACGTATTCATCAAGGCGTTGCTTGAAATCTTCACGCGCATGAGCTCCACGGGATTCCTTTCGCGCCTCAGCACCCACAATGGTCATCTGTGCATTTGCCAACAGATTCTGCAACTCCAGTGTCTCAATAAGATCTGAATTCCAAATCAGAGATCTGTAAAACAAAGTGTGGGAGTATGATTCACCTATACACTGGATTGGTAACCATTTACTTACTTGTCGATGACCTTAATGTCCTTGAATTGCTTGTAGATCTCCTTCATTTCCTTCACACCCTTCTCCAGGATGGGGCCATCGCGGAACACAGCCGCATGGTTTTGCATTGTCTTCTGCATCTTGAGGCGCAGATCAGCGGTGGTTATACTGCCATTGGCAAAACGCAGCTTATCCAAGTTGGCCACTGAAGCTTCACCAGCGTTCTGTAACGAATGGAACACAATTGAGTTAGAGTATATTCAAGTGGTTAGTTCGTGATTTGGCTACTTACATCCTTGACTGACGGAGCTGGGGTACCTGGCTTGCACTCCTCGGAAATTGTCTTGGCACAGGCACGTCCAAAGACTACAAGATCCAATAGTGAATTGGCACCCAGGCGATTGGCGCCATGCACGGAGCTGCAAGCTGCTTCTCCAGCTGCATACAGACCGGGTACAATTTTGTCGTTGCCGCTCTGGTCAATGGTCAAAACCTGGCCACGATAGTTGGTTGGAATGCCGCCCATGTTGTAGTGAACAGTGGGCAGCACAGGGATTGGTTCACGGGTCACATCAACGCCGGCAAAGATCATGGCGGTCTCGGAGATGCCAGGCAGACGCTCAGCCAGCTGTTTTGGTGGCAAATGATGCAGTTGCAGGAAAACATGATCCTTCTCGGGACCAACACCACGACCCTCCATGATTTCAATAGTTATGGAACGCGAGACGACGTCACGGGATGCCAGATCCTTAGCGACGGGTGCATAACGTTCCATGAAACGTTCACCCTTGGAATTGATGAGGTAGCCGCCCTCGCCGCGACAACCTTCCGTAATGAGGCAACCAGCTCCATAGATGCCTGTTGGATGGAACTGCACGAATTCCAAATCCTGTGATGGTAGTCCCTGACGTGCCACCAAAGCGGTGCCATCACCAGTGCAAGTATGCGCCGAGGTGCAGGAGAAGAATGCGCGTCCATAGCCACCGGTGGCAATAACAGTGTTCTGGGCACGGAAACGATGAAGGCTGCCATCCTCTAGGTTAATAGCCAACACGCCGCGGCACTCGCCTTCCTCAAAGATCAAGTCCAAGGCAAAGTACTCAACAAAGTAATTGCAGTCGTAGCTCAGGGATTGGCCGTACAGTGTGTGCAACAGGGAGTGACCAGTACGATCGGCGACTGCACAACATCTGTGCGCCTGTCCGCCCTTACCGAACTTCAAGCTCTGACCACCGAAGGCACGCTGGTAGATCTTGCCATCCTGGGTGCGGGAGAAGGGCATGCCATAGTTCTCCAGTTCGATGACAGCCTTTGGGGCTTCGCGTGTCATATAGTGTATGGCATCCTGATCTCCCAGCCAATCGCTACCCTTCACCGTATCATACATATGCCATTTCCAGTCATCCTGTTCCATGTTGCCCAGTGCCGCATTAATGCCACCCTGGGCGGCAATCGTGTGCGATCTGGTGGGGAACAATTTGGTGATCACAGCCGTGCGAAAACCTTCTGCGACCAGTCCAAATGCGGCACGGAGACCAGCGCCGCCGGCGCCAACCACAATCGCATCATACTCGTGATCCACAACTGGATATTGTTTTGAGATGGCATCCGGATTCGCCGATGTAGCCCGCTGTAGTCCCGATGTTATGTGATAGCTGCGCTGCGACGACGCTGCTGCAACTGTTGCCACACGTTGCTGTAATTGACAAATTGCATGACAATTAGTTTAATCAACTATTTGTAGAACCGCTCAAGATCGCTTGTCTCACGCTATACTAATCGTAATGGATGATAAATGACCTATGTACGGACCAAAACAGCACTGACAATTACATTCTAAATTGTAAAATCGTCATATAACGGACTTATTAAGCATTTATTATTACTAATTATTGTCCAAATATTACCCAGAGTTAATGCCACGAACTTAAACAGGTTTTCCAAGCTAAAAGTGATAACTGGTTCCAAATTTCAAATATGGGTGCACCAGGTTCACCGTTTCCAGGGAACGCAATGTTACCAAGGAACAATTTATGGAAATGACCCAAATTAACTGATGCACTTGATAAACATTTAACAAAAGAAACCAACACGACTTCAGTGTTAGCTGTATTAGAGTAAAAGAACCGCTACCAAAATTAACAATTGTCACGAGCGATAAGACAACTTTTGTTGTTTGCGAAATTGCTGCCATTTAACACATGAGTACACACAAACACACACACGATCGCAGGCAAACACAACACTAATGCAATTATTTAAACTTGTGTGTATTGAAGTATTGAAGAGATTAAAAAGATTCCCAGGTCTGACAGGAGTGTGTTGACAAATGTGTCGGATTAATCAGCGGAAGCGCAGCTCAATCATTTCTCTGATTATATAAAGTCTAGTGCTTATCAATATTGTTAATTGTATAATCAGCTGTTGGTCGAAAGACGCGCCTCTCGTTGTCTCTTGGAGCTCGTTAACACAAACAGTGAATTAACAAATTAGCTTATCAGTTATCAGCAAATGGCTTAGTAATAACAAACTACAAATAAGCGAGGCGCCAACGCCTAGTCAAAGCACCGAAAAATGTCTATGAGCCGAATTTATTGCCAAACTGATCGCGGGGCTGGTGTTGGTGCGGGCCGAGTGCTACGTGCTACATAACCTCTGCATGTGAACTGCGTTGACAGAAATAAATATTTCCAGATGCAGTGGGGAAAATCATACGATACCCAATTGTTGCATGCCTAGGTTTATGCAATGACAGTGAACACTGTGAGGCAGTCAACGCCAACGCGTAATTTAATAAAATTACATAACACACTGGCTGACAGACGAGGGCTGCGTTTTCTTTTTTTGGTAATATTCTTGTATTCTTTCCATTTACTGCAACTGAAGAATTTTTAAGTTTTTAAGCTGACCACGTTATTGCAGGCTTTTGAATAGTTGTGTAATGGGGTTTGGCCATTGGAGCCGGTTTTTGGCTACCTACCATGGAGGAGACTGCATTTTTGGCCAAAATCGATGGCACACGCATGATTCGGAACATTTTGGTGTTGCTGCTGCTACCAGGAGCTGTAAAAAAAATGCACTTTAGTTAAATTTGTAAGCGCGACGCACAGATATGTTGAAATATGAAATGAAAACAAATATTATACGTGTTTGTGTTGATGTGATCAAAATGAAAAGTTTACAAACTTTTAAAAAGTTATATATCGACTCTGCAGTGTGGCCCGAGTTTGGAAAACTGATAAATACATTCGTGACGAGGGCTGCATATTGTAATCGCTGTTATCGATAGGCTTTATATATCTATTGATTGTGTTGTAGTCGAAGTATCGCTTCATTTCCCATTATTAACACGGGTCTTAGTGTTTGGTCCCATTAGTATTTGGTCGTTAAGTTAATGGAGTCTTCATATTTGTAAATATTTGAATGTCATTCCAAGAACTTATTTTCAAATTATTTATATGTAAATTTTAAATTTTCGCTGAATTGATAACAAGTGAGTTTACTAATCAACAGTTGTCAGCGTACAGTGTGACCTACTATTAAAGACTGATAAATACCAAATTTAGCAATTGTTTATTAAAGTGGGTACAATGTACATGTATATGTTTAAAAATACATTTGGAGATTCACTTATTTAAATGCTACTATCATACGTTGCCTGAGTGTAATTTTCACAAGTTTTACTGCGGCTTTCTTGAACCACAACGGGAAGCAAACTCGGCCTCCGTTAAATCGGCTAAATGGTTAATACCCATTTTCCAAGTCACTTCTCCACTCTCAAATTTCTTGTTATGGGATTCAATTTTCTCCTTAGCTTTTACATAAATTTCTCGACGCATTTTGTCTTCTTCTGCGTCATAGCTCTTTTCAAATTTAGCCTGCAATGAAATGTTTGTCAACTGATACATTGTGTATTGCGTTGTAAATAGTTTCATACCTTATAATCGGCCCATTCTTGGTCAGATACAAGTGCCATGTTTATGCTATAAACTTTTTTCGGGTACTAGTTGAATAACACAGCATCAACGTTCAATTTGTATCATTTATCTGGAGCTCGCTGTGAGTCATTTATATATATAATGTCGCACAAAGAAACAATGCAAGTATCAAAACAATGTTATCAGCACAGACGTGAAGTTGGCTGTGACCAATATGAGTAACTCAACAGTCTGGCAGCATCAATTGTGCTGAAAAGCCGTTACAAAAACTAGCTGAATAAAGGATTTAAATACAAAAAAAACGTAGTATTTGTTTTTTTGTTCTTTATTTTTTTTAAATTATGTCAAGTTTTTGGGATCGTCCGGGCGGCCAAAACCAGCACTTTGCAGCCGTCTTTGCATCATTGGGTGCACTCAGCTTGGGAGCTTCTGTTGGCTGGTCAGCACCAGCACAATATCATATAATCGAGAAGAAGGGATATGGATTTGACGTCGATCTGGCAGATTACGGATGGATATGCTCCATTTTGTGGCTGGGCTGTTTTTTTGTGGTACTTCCCATTGGCTTACTGGCCGATTGTGTGGGCCGCAAAACGGCCATGTTGCTAATAGTGCCACCATATTTGACAGCTTGGGCCCTCATCATCTTTGCCATCAATCCGACAATGTTGATTTTGGCACGTTTGTTGTTAGGCTTTTCCGGTGGCAGCTACCTTATAACTGTGCCTTTGTACTGTACGGAAATTGCACAGCGGGAAGTCAGAGATACCCTGGGATCTTTCTTTACCACATTTTATGTTGTGGGCATACTCTATGCCTACATTGCTGGGGCCTTTAAGCGCTTGGACTATTTAAATTATGCGTGTGCAATTTTGCCAGTCTTTTTCCTGATCTCGTTCATCTGGATGCCAGAATCGCCAGTTTACTATTTGCTCAGGAACCAACCGCAAAAGGCTGAAAAATCACTTAAGTGGCTGCGTGAACAGGACGTGACCGATGAGCTAGTCAATCTCCAATTAGAAGTTCAGAGATTTCGGATAGAGCAAAATTCCTGGTGGCTCACAGTACGGCAGAGGAGCACAACCAGATCTCTTGTCATTGGCATCGGTCTAATGTTCTTCAAGAACTTTTCCGGCGGCACTGCAATTATTACCTACTGCACGGACATTCACCGCAAGTCGGACATGAGCTATGGCTTTGAGCCGGACATGTCCACGGTGATTGTAGGCATCTTTCTTGTTGGATCCTCGATGGCATCCACGCTCTCGGTGAATTGCTGCATGCGACGTCGTGTCCTCATTTTCACCATATTCCTGGATGTGCTCAGTAATGCTCTCCTGGCCATTTACTTCCTTCTGAAAGAGCGGCAGGAAAGCTATTTCAGTAGTTTGAATTGGTTACCGATTTTCAGCATTTGTAGCTTCGTTTTCTTCTATGGCATTGGCATTGGCACACTGTCCTACGTCATTCTAATGGAACTGTTTACTGTCGGATTCCGCACAGTGGGCACAGGCATCGTGTGTGTCTTCTTTTCGCTGTTCGCCTATCTGAACACAATATTTTTTCCCATTACCGTTCAGTTTCTGGGCGAGCAGAATTTTTTTTGGATGTCAATGGCATTTACTTTCACCGGCTGGATTTTTATTTACTTCCTTGTGCCTGAAACCAAAAACTTGGAATCTAATGAAATTCAAGAAATGTTGCAATCCTCCAACTGGATTGTGTCCTCAAGTTCGAATTAAGATTTTTCACATTTTGCTATAACATAAAAATATTTTTTGTAAAACCTAGTCAGCGAAATTAAACTCGATTTTTAAAATATATCTTTGGATGCCGTTAATCACTCCGTTTTACATACATTTGGTTTTGTGCAAAGTATGTAACAGGCAGAAGGAGGTGTGGCAGACCGCATAAAGTATATATATTCTTGATCAGCATCACAAGCCGAGTCGATATAGCTATTTCCGTACAATTAAATAGTTCTCTTTCATTATTAGTTTATTTATTTAAAATATTGTATGTATTTGTCTTAAGTGTCACATTGACCTAAAATTCGAATGGATTAAAAAAGATTATTCAAAATATTTTGCTCAACTCTTGTTCAGTTTTAGAAAAACTTTCCAAAATTAATTTGAAGTTCTTACTTGTAGATGGGTAAAATAAAGCAGTTATTAGCGGGCTTAATAGCCGCATTTGGAGCCTTCTGCTTGGGTGCTTCGTTGGGATGGTCCGGCCCAATGGAGAAACCGATCAAAGGCGGTAAAGCGTACTCCTACTCTATGAGTGGTGACGAATGGGGATGGGTCACTTCAGCATTAACGCTCGGAGCGGCTGTCATATGCATTCCCATTGGCATATTGATCTCTCTCTTTGGTCGCAAACTGGTAATGCTTCTCCTGGTACTGCCCTATTTAGTGGGCTGGGCATGCATCATTTGGGCCGAGAAGGCCTTTTTGCTCTACATTGGACGCTTCGTGATTGGCGCCTGTGGTGGAGCATTTTGCGTAACTGGTCCAGTGTATACAACGGAGATAGCCGAGCTAACTATACGGGGTGTCATGGGATGCTTCTTTCAGATGTGGATTGTATTGGGCATTCTCTATGGCTTTGGTGTGGGTGCCCTCTGCAAACCCTTTGCTGTGAACATACTGTGCGGCTTCCTGCCAATCCTATTCTTTCTGATGTTCGTCTGGGTGCCAGAATCTCCAGTCTACCTGCTGCAGGCGGGCAAACCCGAACAGGCGGATAAATCCATGAAATGGCTACGTGGCGCTAACACAGATTATTCCGCTGACATGAATGCTATGATCGCCGAGTCTAAGAAAGAGAAACCACCGGTCAAGGATGGAATGCTACGTCTAGGCAGTATTCTTGGCCTGTGCATATCGATTGCCTTGATGTTCTTTCAGCAGTTTACGGGCATCAATGCGATCATCTTTTACTCGACCAGTATTTTTGAGAAGGCCGGTACTGGGTTGTCTCCAGACGGTTGTACCGTCATCATTGGCGTCGTTCAGGTGGTGGCCACAATGATTGCCATAGCGACGATTGACATGGTTGGACGCCGGGTTTTATTGTTTCTGTCGGCGGCAATAATGCTCGTTATGACCTTGATTATGGGCATTTATTTTCAATGTCTAAAGGACTCTGATGTCGGCTGGTTGCCCGTATTGGCCTCCTGTTTATTTGTCATTGGATTCTCATTGGGATTTGGACCAGTGCCGTGGTTGATCATGGCTGAACTGTTCGCTGAGGATGTGAAACCACTTTGTGGTGCCATCAGTGGCACCTGCAATTGGCTCTTCGCCTTCTGCGTGACCAAGGGATTCCCCTTCTGCTTGGACACGTTTGGGGCCCCTGCGACATTTTGGATATTTAGTGTAATCTCATTGCTGGCCTGCATCTTCATTTTCCTGCTTGTGCCAGAGACGAAGGGCAAGACTCTGAATGAAATTCAAGAGTTACTGGGTGGCTAAGTCTGACGGAATCAGTCTTACTTTGGCAAACTACAATTTTCTTTGTAGTAAACCGGAATTTTTCAACCTATTTTTTCTTTGTCGGTATGCAATGTGATCGCATTGCTAAAGTTTAGTAACTTTCACCTTAGTACAACATTTGTTAAAGAACTTTTTGTATAACAATAAATGATACTGTTACCTTTAACCTTTAGTACAAAAACAAGCGATGTCATCTATCAAGACTTGGGTAAAAAACTGAACCGTATCGATTTATCGATTAGCTAATTAACAGCATTTTGATTCGTACAATTGTAATCTACACTGTGTGAATACGTATGAATACGCCTCCATAATCATCATCAGTTACGGGTGTGTGTGTGCCACTGTGCCTAACTGTTTGTGCATCCGCTTCGACAGACGTCCATGTGTGTGAGTATGCGCGGTTGTATGTGTGTGTTGGACTATTGCCGCACTCTTCGCTCGTTAATCCATGGCCATTTATAGCTATTTCCAATGTTCATATTCATTTCTTTTTTTTTTAGTTTGCACTTAATTACAGTTATGTGCATGCATTTGCTTGTCGCGGACGTTAACGGAAACAGCAGACGCCGCAAATTCGAAATTTTTATATTCGCTACGTTCGCAAGAAGTAATAAGTAAATTTAAATTCTACATTAATTTGGCTTGAGTAGAATTGGGAGACATAAAGTCGCTAAAGCTGCTTAAATCAGAGCGTGTGTCCAATAATTGTGCCCAATAATCCAATTTGTAACTGTAACAACTGTGCAACAAATTGTGTCCGTGAAGAGCTTTCACTGTATGCGTGTATGTTTGTGTGCGGAAGCGCTTGTAGGCCGCCAGTCACTTGTTTTGGCGCCAAATTGACATAGACCTCGATAGCAAAAGCTTTCATACAAGAGCAAAAGCTTTCGATGTGCTCTGAGAGCAAGAGTTGAGTAACAGCGAGAGTGCTAAAGAAAGAGAGCGAGAGAGTGAGGGCATAAGCTGTGGTGAGTTTTTAGATTGTGCAAACTTAAAGGACTTTTACAGACGAGGGATATTAGCGGAGTTATCAATTTTAAAATAAAGCAGCATTTTTAAAATAAAACTGAAAAATAACCTTTCTTAATAATTATATTAAATCAGTAATTTGAGTTAGCAGAACAACTCAGTTGTAAATATTTAAAAGCCAACAACTGTCGATTATTTGCTGAAAGCAAACAACTCAAATTCGTTAATAATTTGAATTGACTCCTAAGGAATCAAATGAACAAAACAACCCCAAACGAAGAGTGGGGGATAAAGACAGACACAGCAACGCTGAAACTGACGCTGCCTCTGCCACTGCCTCTGCCGGTGTCGCAACGTCGAGCGTCGTTCAGTCAGAATCGCAGTCGCAGACACTACCGACGTCGACGCATCGCGACGCGACGCGTTTTATTTTAGGTTCGCGAATATCCGATTGTTTTTTGTTCCTCTTCTTTGGTTGGTAATTTGCAAATGCAATCGCTGCAGCGAGTGCACGGACTGGCAAAAATATAAATATAAATTTAAATATAAATTATTAAGGAATGTCTGCAGATAAGCCAAAGTACAAAATTTATTCAGAATTTTGCAAAAGTCTTCGAGTGTCGCATTGAGCTTTGAATGAAACCACGTGGCGGACAGCCAATATTCTTGAATTTAAAAGTGAGGACAACAACTAATAGACTTACTTAATGAATTCATACATAACTATGTAAAGTGGCATGTGATTAATTCTCATTTAATTAGATCGAAAATTTAAACATTTGGAAAATCGAATTAAATGGCCGCTGTGCGTTGCTGGCAGTGCGGGTGGCGCCCTCTCTTGTGCGCTTTTAGCAAACAGCTGACTCAAGTGCTGTTTTGTTTGTCCTGAAAGCTTTGCTCAAATGACAGTCCGAAGGCAAACATTGCGTTTGCTCTTTTTGCTTTGGTTCACCGCTCTCTATCTCCTTTTCTCAGTCTGTCCGTCTCTGTCTTGCTTCTGCTCTTGCTATTGCTCTTGACAATGAAAATGCACAATAAACGTGTGTCTGTGTTTGCTTGCACTGCATTTCAGACAGTGCGTTTGTGTGGGTGTGTGACATTCACAATTATTCCAGAAGCGCTGAAAAGTAGACTTTAAAATTTAATATTTTTCTATGGACTTGTTTGATTGAAGTAAAAACGTATAAATGTCTTTTTGATATATAATGAAAAACAAATAGGTTAAAAATAACAGCTTGTTGCTTAACATAGAAACAGACAATTTTATTCTTTGCGTTTATTTAGGCAATTTGCTATCATTAGTACAATTATATTTAGACTGCTTCACAAGACACTATGTCAATGTGACAACAGGGCTTTGGTTTGGGCTTCGGTATGTATTTCAAACCGAAACTGACCAACTGGCACGGCCTTCGATCTTGGCACTCGGCCAAGTTTGCCTGCAGCTGCGGCAGCTGTCAACGTTGACAATATTTCATTTTCAATGTAGTTTTCCACATAGTATAGAACACACCGCCCACCACCCTCCATGATACCCATCTAGACTTTGTTTAATACGCCAAGCTGTGAGTATAATCAGCTCGTTTGAAGTCCTTCTACATAAATCATAGAGATAATTTGATCCTTGCCTCCAACTTTATGCGTATTTAGAATTTATAGGAAATTTCAATTATTTGAACGCCAATACAAGTATTGGCAACATATTTGTAGACTGTAGTACCACAGGGTATACTACAATCGGGTGAGCTCCTCTGTGCATTTTTAAGCTGTTTGTCATTCAACAAGCGGCTCACACAAGGACCATGCACCACCCAGCTACAACTTGCTACATTTTTGAGTAGACAGCTGGCCAGCAAAGTCGAGGAAAGCCGGTGGAAAGTGCGGTATTAACGCTAGTTTTCCTTGAGGTGTAGCCTCGTTGCTTAGTGTTTTAGCATTTCCGGAACAGTCAAAATAACAAAAACCAAACCAAAAATTGTATAAGTTTGTTACAACGAAGCTTAGATGCACTATTAAAGCTCGTGTTGAGAAGGAATGTTTAATTAGAAGTGGGGAAAAAAGTGTTACCTGATAAGTCTTTAAAATTTTGTACCAATTTTTATAACTTTTTATGGATTTTATGAACTCCTCAACGAGCTGCTTAACAAAGTTTAAGTAAGAGTATTCCACAGAAATCCTTTCAGCTTGGGTTGTTTACTTTTTTCTTCCATTTCAAACACATTACGTGGTTTGTCTGGCAACGGGCAACGTGCAAAGGGTGGGGTCAAAGAGGCAAGGAGCAAAGGGGGCTCGGAGGCAAGAGGCTATTCCACTGAAACGCTTTACAAACAATATACAAATCGTGGTTTTTTCAGGTTGTTAGCAACACGCAATGCGGTTAATTTTTAATGGAGCCCCGTCTTAAGGGTTGCTTAAACTTTCCACTGAATTAAAGTACACGCTTTGATATTTATCTTGCAGGACTTTGAGCTCAACGAAGGCAAATAAATAAGTAAATCCTTACAAAATGGACTGGGATTGGGCTGTGGGCGGTATAACCGACGAGATACCACGTACAACGGGACCAGAGTGTATAAACTACATGACAGATCGTCGCCGTTGGACAGAATCTGCGCTTTTGTCGATGCTTTTCATCTATATAATGCACAGCTCGTGGAAGCGATTGGCTCCCATAAAACTCTGCTCACCACAGGAAATGCAGAAACCACATTCCCCCACGAGACTCTTTCTCCTGATCAGCATGTCCGTCATCTTTGGCATCGAGATGGGCTTCAAACTCGCCGGACGCTCAATGATCTTTGCGCTAAATCCGTGTCATGTCCAAACGTGTCTTCAGGTGAGTTACTGCTTTGCTCTCTTATAGCAGTTATACGAACCCCCAGTGGGTTTGACGACTGTTTTCTTTGGTTCCCAAATCGATTAACTGCATTTATTTATCACAGATTTATCTACTAGCTGCCAAGCCCACGAAGACAACAACGGCCTTGTTTCGCATACAAATGAGCAATTTAAACGGTCCGTTTCTGGCATTTATATTCCCGGAAGTCGAGGGCAGGACTTATCCCTTTGAGCAGGCCACGTATTGGATACAGCACGCGCTGCTCTACATCATACCCATTTACATGCTAAGATCTGGTAAATGACTGGCATATGTGTTAACATATTACATACTTATAAGTATCTTGTTTATGACTGTAGGTGCCTATACCGTAGAGGACACGAAGGACTTCAAGTGGTCCAAAATAGGAACTGCTTTCATGCTCTTCTACCACTTCGCGCTGCTCTCCCCGCTGTCCATAGTGAGTGACCTGACTTGACCTGACCTGACTTGAATACACAAATATCTTAATGTTATTACAGTTAACTGGCATTAACTTGGATCACATGCTATGCGCGGCAATGTCTGATCCCTTCCAGGGTCAGAACTATAGACTATTTGCCTGCTGTCATCAGGCCTTGCTGTGCCCCATTCTCAGTAAAGGAACTGCTCTTATCTTTGGCTCTCGGAAGAGTAGTTCCAATGAAAACGGAGTTCACATAGTTGGAAACAGCGAGAAGTACCCGCAGTTGGGAGCAGATCATGTGCATTATCAAGAGTACGCTTCGCCGGAGTCAATTACGGCGGAGTACACGATGCCAACGACAAAAATTGACTAGTATAGCGCGAAACAATGTATCCATATTTTACTACGTCTATTATGTAATTCAATTTATGGACTTTAACAGTTCAATTCGGTTAAATTTACGAACACTTTCGAACACTTAGGTATGGTTTCTTCTAGAGCCTGTAAAGTTTTTGTAGTTAGACTTTTAGATTCTACAAAATCCAAATACTATGTGTTGAGGCAAAGGTTTGTAGTGTACATAATATACATATACATACAGAATTAAGGCTAAACATTTATGCTCATTGAGGTTATACTTCTAACTAATGAAACAGTTCAAAAGGTTCTTAATTGTTCAATTATTTGATATACTTAAATCATGACTATTTTAATTATACACATGCATACACATACTGTGGTGTAAAATCAAAAGAACATATAAAGGCAGATAATAATGTGTACATTTTTAATCATAAGAGCCACAACCAAATATATAATCAAAATCAAATCCTATATTTAAATTGGGCGATTAAATCAATTGTTTGAATGAAATATATCGGTATAGTGGTCAATGAATTTCGATTAATTTCCCCTTGTTATCAATAGCACTAACATTTTTGGTACCACTATTATCAGAGTTGTCTAAACGACTCATCGATTACAATTTTGCGGCTAAACTCGACCAGCGCTGGCACAGCTGTTCAATGTTGTTCTTATTAGAACGATAACTTTTTCGTACCGTGGAGTTCGCTCAAGCTAGGCAGCATTATGAAAAAACGTGTTTAATAAATTAGCAAAAGTGTGCATATTTTTTTAATACAAATTTGTGCATATGTGAAAAATAATTGAATTTAAGCCAATAATTCACATGGAAAAGTATTAAAAACCGCTGAAGAAAAGTTTTGCGTCGCAGCTGTGCAAAAATACCTAATAGGAAAAAAAGGAAAAGCAATCGCAAGAAAAGTGCCTCGTAATTGACAAATGTAAAAATACCCACACTGAAAATCGTTTCTTGCGCTTTTATTTGTTAATTTGATAACAATAAGCGGCGACAATAATAAATAGGCCCTGAATACGCCGATGAGCGCGTCACAATTGTGACTCGTCAGAGTGTATTTTGTTTGCGTGTGTGTGTGTGTGCGTGCCGCGAACGAAGATGCGCGAAAATGTCAATTAATTGCTCGCAGCGACCACATAAGCAACAACGGCAATAACAAAAACAACAACAGCAAGCATAGTAGCGTCAACCGCGGCAGCGACTGCAAAATTAGACGTCGCAAATAAACGTGGGGCCAAAAGGTGCGAATGAAGCGCAAGAAAAAGAAAAATCAATAGTAATCAGAATGCAAAAAATGTGTCGATATTGTTGTAGTGCCGAAAATCAAAGCTATAGAATAGCGAACATTACCAATAACAAAAATAACACTATAAGTAACAGTTAAAGCGGTAAAATACTCGCTATTAATAAATAATATTAAAGTCGCATCGGTAGTACATACGTGTGTGTGTACGAATGTGTTGTCTTCGCCAAATGATGCGTTGCATATGCCAAATTGCGTAATATTTGCCATAAAAAAGGCCAAAACCAAAACTAAAATAAACTTGACTGTAGAACTAAGCTTAAAGTTCAGCAGTTCTCTCACCTAGCCAGTGCGTAAGAGAGAAAGAGAGAGTGAGCTTGTGTAAGTTTACTTCAGTGTCAATTTCGGTCGCGCTCTTTGGCAGCGTGTGTGAGTCTGTGCGTGTGTGTGAGTGGCATGGCTGCCGCAACAGATGGCTCTGCCAAAACGGCAGCAGCGGCTGCTGCGTCCACATCGTTGCCATTGACAGCAAATGGTGGCAGCACTAGCGGCAGTGGCGTCGGCAGCGGTGGCGGCAGTGGTACCGGCAACACAAACAAATCTTCGAAACTGAAAATCAACTCCCAACCAGTGCCCACAACGTCATCATCTTCCGGTCTGCCGGCTTCTGTCTCGCATTTCTACTACAAGCATGGTCTTTTTCTGTCCAGCTACCCAACTTGCGCCTCTAGCATTGCCCTCATGGCGGTTTTGCTTTCGTGGTAAGTAATTTTTTTTTTATACCCTAGTCATATTGGAATGTCGTAGTGGGGCATATTGGATTTGAGTCAATTTTGGTTTCTTTCTGTGAAGGCTTTCAGATTTAAAACGATACGAACCTTTTGACAGAACTTGAAATAAATCTGATAAATTAATTCTTTTCTGGTGTAGTCATTTAAAAAATTTTAAAATTTTATTTTTATGATACCTAGTGGAAAAGTATTCCAAATTTGATTTGTTAAAAAATATGTTAAAGCAAGCTATGTGCAAGCTATGCAAGTTACATACAATCTGAAGTAGGCTCAAAAATGTTGTGTATGTATTTTGTAGGGTAGGGTATTTTGTAGTCGAGACAGCACGACTACAGCGTTCACTACATTTAATCGTTCTAGGAATTAAATTCATCTACAAACATATGTATGCAAATGTTGGTCTGTGTTTTTTCCCACAACATTCCTTTTTTTTGGTTTTTAATTTTTTTTAAAAGAAGCCAATATTCACAGTTTTTATATAATTCAGCAACCCCTAAGTGGGATTGCGTGATAAGAAGACATTAAAAATGAATATGAGTAAACATGTCCATTACCCTTAAAAAGTTGTGATATTTAAGGTAAAACAAGGTATTAAATAAAAGTTTAGACATAATGCTTTTAACTTAATATCGTCATAAAGTCTGTACTTCTATCAATAGTTTTGTTTTTATTGAGATTTTTTAAGGCTTTTAATAAAAATATAATTTTAAAATTTTAAGTTTAAACTTTGCAATGAAATACTACTACTACACGTTGTATCGTATTTTAAAATCTCAATTGAAAACTTTAAACCAAACTGATTTCCGTTGATATATATTGTTGTATTAAATGACATAACCTCAACAAAAATTACTGATTGCAAATTTGCTTGACTTGCAATTAGATAATATTATTGATTATCAGCAGAAGCAAAAACAAAAACAAAAACAAAATAAAATGAAATACTGTTGAACTCGTAGAGCACAGCGGCATGCGTCAATCGATCTATATACACAATATACAAAATATGTAGAATATATAGAACAAAAATAAAGCATGGAAAAAATGAAATTTTTTTCGTGATAAGCTATTGTTGCACATTATAATGCTATAAACCCAATTGATTCGGAAAGGTCAAGTTTGTTCAGACACAGACACAAACGCATGCATCAATTTGTATTCCTTATGAATACTAATGCAATTTGACCCGATTTTCTTGACAAACTTTGGAAAATTCAATAATCTTGCACATTGTTGATCTGATTTATTTTTAGCTTTTGCACAACCCACAGATTATTCAATCTGTACAAATATTTCCATACAATACAAGCATACATATAACGCAGGGCTGTTTTGACACGCGTTCAAAGATCTTTATCAATTTCAACAATAAACAAAAAAATAAACAATGTCTAGACCTCAGACTGGCCACGAAAAAACACTCATGTTGCGGCGATATGTCTGATAGATAATTGAAAATATAAAATTATGTATATAATACTACCTACAAGTACACACACTCGCACAACAAATGTGCTTAGTAGAGTATCAAATCAAAATTATAGGGGCGTTCTAGTAGGCGTTAAAAAAGTGTCAGTTGGATAAGAAAGAACCTGTAATTATTATTTAATAGTAGCACATTTAGTATGCACCTCCAGGAGAGTTGATTGGACTTTCCATAGAAAATATAATTGTAAAACAATTAAAAAATGACAATCGATTTTCATAACTTCTTTAATTGTCGTTAATTATTGCTTAATGCAGTTAATTTTATGTTGTTCTCATGAATATATTAATATATCTTTTTTTCTTGAGTTTCTGTAATTTTCAAAAATGCACATTAAAGATAAATTGATGGCAATTGTTTGAAAATCACGTGATTCGACTTTATGTATTTCTAGTTATTAGTTGTATTATGTAACTTTTGCTTATAAATATATACATTTACCTTATGTTCTTTACGTATGCTTACATTCTCTTTATGTCATTGCAAACTACATAGTCCCTCAAGTTCGGAAAGATCGTGTGACAGCCATGGGAACAATTGGCCGGAATCATCTCTTATTTCTGGATTTTCAATCTTTTATTACCCATTAGAGATTGTTTATGCTTTTAATACACTTAAGACACGATCTTCTCATATTCCCGTTTACTTATTTTCTATCATATATCAAATTTAAAACAACTCTTGTATATTTTAATACCTCCCTCTCTCTCTTTCTCTCCTCAGTCCCTCTTTTAATTCCATCTATTTCCCTAATGAACAGCTGCCAAACTAAGCCACAAAAATCACTTTAGTTGCCAAGCTGGCCAACTGTTTTGGACTCTTATCAGTTTCTGTAATGCAGCTAAAATTGTGTTTGATCAGTTCAGTTCAGTTCTCTTATCAACGGTCAGAAGCTATTAAAAATTGTTGGGCTCGGTCGTGCCTTATTTTATTATTTATTGTTGTTTTTGTTCGTATTGTTGTTGTTTTATTGTGTCTTTGGCCCGCTAACCTTGAACAATATAAAAACGAATTTGTTGATAAATCAAATCCAATTTGGATGATGGAAAATGTTTGGGGCACGCGTTAAGTGACAAAACTCAATGTGGCGTTGACAGCAATAAGAAGAAGCCAGAAATAAAAACATCATTAACAACGAGAATAGCAACAATTAGTATAAAAACCAATAGTTGAGCCAATCGACTCGAAGAGACCCTGTATTCACCTTAAACATGTATAAGATTTGAATTACTTTTTGTTTCTAAATTAGCTTTTAAATTGATTCTAACTGGCTCTTTTTCTATGGAGCTATTAGATGTAGTTTTCCACCCCAGACCAAATAGGTTTAAAGTAAAATAATGAAAATATTATATTTATTCGAGTACTTTAAACAACAGAACTAATTTTCTTAAATTGGAATCAGTGTCCCAATTTAAAAACATATATAATTTATGAAGAATATACCCCTTTTACGTGTCAAATAAACTTTTTATGTTGGTGTCACAAATCTCAATATACCCAGTGTATTTCGTAAGCACAGGGTCTTAAAACAAGTCTCTTATTGAAGAGCGATAAACAGTATTTGATTATGCTAATAGATTAATTCTCACACACATACTCTGTGTCTCTGTATCTCTTTTAGCTATCCATTGATTAACATACCGCTACCTGGCACAATACCCACTAAAATTGTGCTGCCCTATGAGGGACGCTACACGCCGCTCTTCGGAGAGGCCTCACCAACATTTAATCAGAGTGGAGCAGGAGGAGCAGCAGGAGCGGGAGGAGGAGGAGGGTCAAACCCTCCACAGTTTAATGGAAGTAGTAGCAGCGGAGGTGGCGGGAGCACCGATCGAGGAGGAAGTCTACCCTGGGCACAGAGCAATCCGGCATTGTACGTGCAGCAGATTACACTGCGGGTTAGCGTGCTGCCTTGGTCCGATGATATGCAGCTAATGGATGCGTTTCGAGCGCCGCTTTATGAAGTTTTTAAATTGCTCGAAATTGTGCGCAATCATCAGAGCAGCGAGAAGTAAGTAGACATCGAGATAAATACGTATATAAATACTCCCAATAAATATGTATTTACTATATAAACGAGACGTGACATTGCCTTTAATTGAATCAAATTCTTAAATCTGCAGTCAGCGCACACTGGAGCAAAACTGTCTGCACGTGGAGAATGTTAAACGTGGCGCTCAGGGACAACTGGATGAAATCTTTCCTGAGTATGGCTGCCTTTTGTTATCGCCAGCGAATCTATGGACACAGAATGCCCAGAACTTTACCAGAGATACAAATATATTAAACACTATATTTCAGTATCATGTAAGTGTCAAAACCCTCAACCTCGAAATGTGTGTTAAGTGTAAGTGTGTGTGTGTGTGTGTGCGTGTGTTTATTTGTATTAGTCTAGGTCTAATGGGAAATTGCATCACTTAAGCGTCAAATTGATATTTGCCCAGACATTATAACTAGAGTGCACTTTGTAACCGAGCTTTGTAGCTAATTTTAGAATGGCTTGGGTTTCTAAGCAGGCTCCACTAAATGGAATTGTTTTCGGATTTGGATTTCAAAGTGAAGAATTGTTTGAGTTACATTCTCCAACAGTTCATTATTAGCCAAATTGAATGGCTTGAATTACCTGAAGTCAAAATTAAATTCAATTATGCATAAAGTAACATGTCATACTCTTCCCTAATGCGATTCTTACAGATCTGCTGAGCTAGACTTTTTGTAAATTCTTTGTTTGTTTCAAACTTATTGATAGTGCTAACGAAAAGACACACACAATTCAGCAAAAGCTCTTCGCACACCTGCCACTACACACACATCCAAAGTGAGGTGTGCGTTTGTTTATATATAGATACTTATCTATGAAGTACTTTAGCTTTGAGACTCGTGAGTCATTAGGTTATTGTATACAATCTCATATTGTGTTTGGTAAACGGAAACGGGCCTTGAACCTGTGCCGATTTATACAAGACAGAATTTTTTTAAATAACTAAAGACTTGATAAAATGATGATTTTTGATAAGCAAACTTGAAAGAATTGCAGGAAATACTTACCAACTAAAATTCATTCTAAAGCAAACAAATACAGATAATGTAATCAAAAAAAGTTTTTTTTTGATAAGAGTTATTGAGAAAACTTTGGCTTAATCAAATAGTATTTTTCTCATAAATTCTAAGTATTAGAACGGTAATCCAACCTGAGTTTCTATAGAAACTAAGTTCTGTAAAATATTTTTTTTTTTGATTGGGGAACATAAACGAAATTTATAAGAATTTTCTTTATTGAAAAAGTTAAGATCGCAAAAATTTGAAGTTTTTAAAGAATAACTTTATATAAACAATAAATATATATGTAACATGATTACAATGTCAAAATGATAATGTCATCATAAATATAATAACAAAGAAGATAATTGATTATGCCATAAAATGATTAGAACTATAAAGAATTCTTTAGAGAATTTAGAATAGAACAGAACAAGATATATAATGTTAATAAATTAAAGCCATTTGCAGTTAAACTAATTTTATTTACTTAAAATGCTATAAAACAACTTAATTTAATTAAAGTTTTTATACGGTTATTAGAATACTTTTCCTTTTACCTCTTGAATGGGGAACACACACTTGGTGACGCGATTTCCTTGTTTGAAAATTGGTGAATCACAATGTCAGTTAATCAATCAAGCCACGCGTCGAGTCCATTGTCTGTGGGATTTGCTGTACCCACAGAACACTCCATAGATAAGCGAGCCATCGATCAGTTATCTATTTCTGCTATCTATCGATAATTCTAGTCTAATCGCTTGTTTCTTTTCACTTTTAGAATCTACAAAAATCGAAAGTATCGACAGCGGAAATGCTCTTTGGATTGCCCATGCAGGATACGGGTTTCAAGCGTTATCCGCTTCGTGCTCGCTCCCGGATCATACAGTACGCGATGACGCTGATTCTCAAGCAGAACGATGCCGAGTATTTGGAGACGCTAAAGGAGAAGCTACTGCGTTATTATCCACCATTAACAGTGGGGTCGCCGGGCGAGCAAGAGGAGCCATCGACGATAACGTATATATTTTATCCAGGGGAGTATAAGATCTGGGAATTTCTGCCCTTATCTGTGGCCTTCATTGTGGTCTTTGTCTACGTCTATTTCTCCGTACGGAAGATCGATGTATTCCGTTCCCGATTCCTGCTAGCTACTTGTAGTGTGATCACCACTTTGGGCAGCCTAGCCATGTCGTTGGGTCTGTGCTTCTTCTTCGGACTGACTATATCGTTGCAGTCGAAGGACATATTCCCGTACCTCTGTATATTGGTAGGACTAGAGAACAGTCTAGTGATTACCAAGAGCGTTGTCTCCATGGATTCAACCTTCGATGTGAAGATTCGTGTGGCCCAGGCCCTTAGCAAGGAGGGTTGGCATATATCCAAGACGCTGATGACTGAGATCACCATATTGACCATCGGATTGGCTACCTTTGTGCCTGTCATCCAGGAGTTTTGCATATTTGCTATTGTCGGTCTCATTTCCGACTTTATGCTCCAAATGCTTTTCTTCTCCACAATTCTGGCCATGAATATCAAGCGTGCGGAATATACCACAGAGGCCAAGCACTTGCCCAAGATGATGCTTAGCTGCACAATGGGGAATGGCCAGCACGCATCTGGTTCTTCGGGTCGACAAGATTTTCGTTTCTTTGGAGCAGCACCGCCAACACTTCCCCCATTCGTTCCGGGCACATTTCAACGCTCCCAGTCACATCCAAAGCTGTGCTTTGCTGATGGCGTTGGTCCCGAACGAGCCGCGTTGGTCAATGGACATGCGGGACATGTATCGCAGGAGCATCGCATTCCCAAACGGATTAAGATTGTGAACTTCTGGGCACGCACACGTTTCTTTCAACGTGCCTTTATGATCTGGATGAGTGTGTGGATCGGTTCTATTCTGTACAACTCCGGCTGCTTGGAGCAATTGTTCAGCATGCAGAGCAATGGCACCATGAGCACTGCCTATGAGCTGCAGCGTCATCTTCAGGCTACAAGCGGTGCCGTCAGCAGTTTCTTGCAGGGATTCAAGCCTACTGGCGAACGACAGCTCGGGAATACACCCAACTATGTAACACCCAGTTCAGATCCAGAGCAAACTCTGCATGAGTTTAATGAAACGGCTGCTGATTTGCTTCGTCTTAGATATCCCAACTTTGAGCTCAACTATTTTCTGTCCAATTTCCATTGGTCGACTATCATGAAGCAGTACAATGTATCGCTCAGTGGACAATATGTGACACTTTTGCCAACAATACGGTTGACCCATGCCATATCGCCGGAGTTGGCAACTCTTCTTCGTAATCCACAAGAGCAACTGCAGCAGAACTTTCAGTGGAAGGCACTGGCTGCCGCGCTTGATCCTCTGGACTTTAACGATGATGATGCTCGACGAGAATCGCCGATGGTAATGCAGGGTGGAATGCCCCTAGTGCCCAAGAGTCCCATGGAAATCTTCTTTGCCATTCTGCTGTGCTGCATCAGCATCTTTGTGCTCTGCTACACAATGGTTGTCTTCTATCGCTGCATCTGCACACGAAACTATGCCGAGTGGCGTTCCAGCTGGCACGAATCGGAGGCACCACACACCCAAACCGAGCATATTCTGGAGGGTGTACCCACCCAGATTGCTGGTCACAAGCATCGTATTGAGTGCCTTGTCTCGGATGGTAGCTACATAATTAGCTGCTGTCTAAAGGGCCAAATCCGTGTTTGGGATGGTCGCAGTGGCGAACAGTTGGCCAGCATTGAACGCAATGATATGCAGATATCCCATCCACGTCCAGACGGACATACACTGCTGCGAAAGCTACCAAGCTCCCCCGTTTGGTGTCTGGACTACTATGATAATCTCATTGCTGTCGGATGTGCGAATGGGCGGGTGGAATTGTGGGAGACACCCGCCGGTGTGCTCAAGTGTGCCTATCAGGAGGATGCCAAACGGAATCAGGGCATCACCCACATTCACCTGAACGGGGATCGCGTGATTGTGGCCCGATTAAATGGACGTCTTGATTTCTATCGTCTGGAGACCTATTACAAAGGCAAACAGATTGATTGGGGATTTACATCCGCCTACAGACGCAGTAAGTATATGAAACCCCTACAATCTTTATCTATTTATTTAAATGAATCTCTCTTCTAGCTCATGTGCGCACTGGCTCCACAGGCAGTCTTGGACTGACGCTGCAACACCAACGCTCCGCTGATGCAGCGCAGAAGACAACGAAGGAGGAGATGAAGATCACGCTGGAGGGCGTGAGATTGGCACATCAACAGCCAATCACCTGCATGCAGGTGGTCAATGACATGGTCTTCACCGGCAGCCAGGATCACACACTCAAGGTGAATTTCCGCTTGGTTTATATAATTTGTAAATGACTAAAATAATTTTTTTCTCGCAGGTTTATTGCCTTAATAAATCGGATGTGGAGTACACGCTGCATGGGCATTGTGGTCCTATAACCTGCCTCTTTGTTGATCGCTGGCAGCCCGGTACTGGTGGATCCGGCTCACAGGATGGTCTACTATGTGTCTGGGATCTGTTTACCGGCGCCTGCATGTACAATATACAGGCACACGATGGTGCCGTCAGTTGTCTGGCCTGTGCGCCCAGTTATGTCATCTCGCTGGGCACTGATGAGCGAATCTGTGTTTGGGAACGCTTCCAGGGCAATTTACTAACCACAATTAACATTTCAAATGCCTATTCAAGTTTGTTAATGTTGACACCATCTCTTCTGGTTACCAGCAAGATGGGTAAGTAGAGATTCTCTTTGATTTCCATTTGGAGGACTAATTTTCATTGCGTTTTGGATAGGTTCGCTTATTGTGTGGGATGTGCGGACGGGACAACCAGCCCGGGAGGTTAAACTGGATTTCGCCAATCGGCAGCTGTGTCCCAAGACCATGATGCTCGCATGTGATTCCGTTGTCTGCGACTATGGCAATGAGATACGTGTTGTGCGGTTTCCCATCGTGGCCGACAAGTGCCACTAAAATGACATGACATGAATTTATTTTGTAGAACTTACTAATAAGTTTATTGTTAGATTTGATGAACAGTACAACTCTGGGTCTGTTTGATATAATTTTAATTTTTAATCTTACTGACGCATTCATTAATTTATAATCTTTGGCTATCGTTTTAACCAGTGGCGTTGTGTTTATACCTAAATCCCTTTATACCTAAGTCCTAATTATATATTTGAAGACTATATAATTCTAGTTTACATCTAATGTACGTCAATATAAAAATAACAACAAATTTATTTAATTAACATACATAATCATATATTCGCATAATTACCATGAATAGTGTCTTAAAGCGCCTCAGCACAAAAATTGAATGTCTAATTGTTAAATTATCTATATTTTATATGTATTTATTAGACTCATTTTACGCTTAATTTTCTATGTGAAAAGTAAATCTTCAAGAAAAATGCTTATCAATTTTCAGTGTTTTTATTTATTCAACAAATTGTTCTTTGAAAGGGGCAAATGCAAACTGGGTGAATTTTATTTCTTGAGTTTTATAAACTTGGATGCAAATTCGTAGACGCCTATTGAGTTATTGTTTTTTTGGTCGTATTCGACCCAATCATCCTCGGAGAGGTCCACGTCTTCAAAGGACTGACCGTTCTCAGCAGATTGCACCTTCCAGCCTGATCGTGGCGAAAACTCCACAGGTTCCACACCGCGGCAGTCGAATACAACGACTGTTTTAAATTTTCCGGCATCGTCTCCCGTATAAGCAACTGCAATTTAATGTGGCAATTCAGTATAAGTTTAAGAAATCTGCAAAATGATCTTACCTCTCGTCTTTTCCACTACGTCAATGCTATTCTCACGACCACACATTTTGCATTTCATGTAAAAGTTGAATCCTTCTGAATTCCGTGAGTCTTGTTGTACGCGTTCCGATTCGATAACGTCATGCCATTTATCGGATGTTTCGCCGCAGTTGCTGCAGGTAAGCTTAAAGAAAAAGGCATAGTCGGCATCCGTTTCCAATTTGTCTATATTTTCCAGCGTTGCTGAAATTTGAAGTCCAACTCGAACCATTTTTACACAGCAATAGACCGACAACACAGCTGTTTTTAAAGTGATGCCAGATGTAATTAGAATGTGACTATGAAAACGAGCTAAAAAAAAAATATGGCAGCGCCATTCTACTAACAGCAGCAGCATTTTAACTTGCTGGCAGCGCTTGTTTTTGCTGAAACAGAAAAGCGTAAACAAAATTGAGATTCATTATAATAAAAACAAAAAAAATCAGTGCAATGGATTTAAACATGAAACCGTCCTTAGCTGTTGATGAAATGTTTTCTGAAGTGGCAGGATACATGGACATGGAGGAGGTAATGCGATTGCTGCTCGAACACTCACATTTATAATTTTACAATTGCAATTGCACTTTTCTTAGTCGGGCAGCGCCACTGGCATGATGATGGATCACCTACCCACTCCAGCCAACGACAAGCATGTACATGCAGATTTCTATAACGATTTCGACGATCTGTTCGATGACGATGATAACTGGGCCAAAGTCAGAGGGGCCAACGGCAATGCCACAAAGTAATTTGATCAGATCGATTAGGAACTCTTTACAATAAATAAATGTAACGTAATTAAAACAAAACTGGCTTTCATTTTACCCAACATTACTATTTATTAACTAGTTCATTATAATTCAAACGTGTAATTTTATGTGTTTTTAATTGGACAACTGCAGGTCCGAGCGCTCTGCATCTGTCATGGGCTCCACAATCTGAAGGCATGCGTTTGCGAATTCTATAAAGAGCGGTTCTTGCATCGCGGCCGTCATTGTGAGATTCGCGTTGTGCGCGACATCAATTTGCTGCAGCAGCGATCGCAAGTGTGGATTGTACAGGAGTTGCCGCAGTGGCTCAAAGTTGTCTGAAAAAAAGGGAACGAGTTTAAATTATAATTTGTGCGGAAAATGAAAAACTTACCTAATTTTTGAAGCAGAGAAAGGGGAACGGTGTCTTCGGTACTAAAGGGTGCGTAAACGGTTGGCTCCTCTTCTGCTCCGTGCCTTCCATGCTGTTGGTCGATTGTTTTAAGCTGATTTGCGGGCAGTTGCTCACATTGTGGAGTTTCCTTATGTTTTGTGTAGCAACTTACTGAGCAGCTGTTTGGATGATTAATAAATTAGATTTGCAGCTCAGTACTGGTAAATTTCTGTACTTACTAAGGTGATGCACACTTGCTGCATTTATATTTGTTTGTTGCTGTCGCACAACTCACGCACTCCATTGTTTTGAAACAAAATAATAGCGCATGCTATTTTCGATCAGCTGTTGAATGCTTCAGGCCGCTTATTACGAATTTGTCCGCCGTGAAATCATTGAACAGCTGATGTTCAATATGGCAAGCCGTCTCTTTTGTTGTCGGCGTCAGTTTTCAACTTACGGCGGTAAAGCCTCATGAAGTTTAAGCCGATGTGCAAGACACTGAGAAGTATAAAAAGCAAAATTTCGTTCGCCTTCATTTTGGCATAAATATAAACTCAAAATGTAATTAAACAACTCAAATGTGTTTGATGAATGTTAAAAATAAATAAATATCAAGTGTCAACAAGTTTACTCGTGAGTAAATGATATATATTTAGAAATGCCTGAAATATTCGTTTATTTCCAAATTGTCGGAAATACGTGCTGCGAAATGCAATTTTGGGCGTTGCCACCTTTAATGTTTGATTTTTAGGTCTGGCAGCTCCGTGCTGAATATGGGTTCATGTCCCTACTAAAGTCAACGAAGGCCGTTAAGGAAAACAGTTGGATTATAACTTAAGCAAGGTTAGATTTCAGTTCTCTTGGTGTCCTGCATGTCAGCACTAAAAGTCGTTTAATTTTGATTTTCTTTTAAGAACTCTAATGCCTCGAATGCCAATAAGTAATGGGTACAGTGGCCCACATACGAAATTGCTGTACGTATGATATGTCTGTGACCATAAATGTTATTTTTACAGCTTTTTATGGGTGTCATAATATTACAACAACAAAAATGGAAGGAAAAAAATTGAACTAGACGTCACGTTAACTATAGCGTGGTGCTAAGAAAACAAACAATTGGCTTATCAACGGTGGGGCGAGTGTGGCCGAGTCTAATAGAATATGGGGCCAACATGAGAAGGTTGTGATGATGGGGCCCTGGCGACGTATGCGGTGTGCACACAAAGGGAAATCTTAAATAATATGGCAACATTGGCAATCACTTTATTTGGTTGGCAGAAGAGAAAAAAATGGTTCTTTATTCAAAGCTTTTTCATATATTTGCAACTCGCATATAATTAAAAAAATGAACAACTTTATAACAATATAATATAAAGTACTGAAAAATCGACAACGGCAACGAGAACGACAACAACAGCAATCAAATGACGGTCGGCGTGTCCACAAATTGCAAACACATCCTGCACGAAACGGCCGGGACTTGGACAGTGCTATCAACACACACACACACATACACAGTCGCGCACACAACAAAAAACGGGCAACCAGCAAACGAAACTTAGTGCAGTTGTTCGGAAAACACAACGTGCAACATTGGTGGCAATAAATGACTTCAATGACTGACTGACTGCCTAGCCCTGGCACTAGGCAGGGATGGGGGGTATGGGTATGGGGGGTGGGGGAAGAAGTAGGGAGGGGTGAGTGTTTGGGTCATATTTTCGGGGCACTCCAACAACAACAACAACGACAATAAAAGCAGCTGAAGCAGCAGCAGTTTTTTCTTTGTTAACAATTGCAATGTACAAAAAGATGCCAGCAAACAAAGGGCAGTCCAAAGAGAGAGAGAGAGAGAGAGAGAGAGAGCGAGAAAGAGGAAAGGAGTGGGGGGAATAGGTAACATGATGGCGCCTCTGCCGCTTCCGCTGTTCGTGCAGCACAAGCGCGATAATTGCCAGCGTTATCCGCTCGGCCTGCCAGTCAAATAGGCGCTGCCGCTGCCTCTGTGCTGCCACTGTCGCAGTCTCTGTTTCAGCTTGGGCCTGAGCCTCTCGGCTGCAGCTGCAGCTGGAGGAGCTGTGGAGCCTGAACCTGAGCCTTCGTGTGACTCGCCTACTTTTGATTTACAACATTCGTGCAACAGCAACAGCAACAATTTCGGTGTATGTATCGCAACAACAACAACAACAACTACAAAAATGGACAACAAATACAAACAATAAGAAGCAAAAAATGGCAGCACACGCTACTCGTAGCAGCTGCAACTGGAACCAGAACGAGAACGCAAACTGAACCTAGAGGCGGAGAGGGGGAGTTGGAGCTGGAACTGGAATTGGAGTTGTAGATGGAGGTACAGTTACCGCCTGCAGGTGTCGTTCGTTAGTAGTTTTCAGCGTTTTTTGCTGCCAGCAAAAAGCCAAAAGCGATATAAATAGATAGCGGCACTTTTCGCCTGGTTCCTGCCTCCATTTCTTCGTCCACTCCTATTACTTTGGCTGTTGTTGCTCCGAGGGCGGGGGCGTGTTTGGCAATTGGGTAGATTGACAGATCATGCAAACATAATGGCAGCATATTGTGCATATTATAAATATTAAATTAAATTCAACAAACTGGCATTTAATACGTTTTTCAAATCAAAACGAAATGCTCCACTTTCTTACAACGCCATCTACCGGCAAAAGTGTCAACTGGCAAACGAAATGCTATTTGGGTTATTATTGAATTATAAATAATTCATTTAATAAACACCAAAGTAGATAACATAGCAGCCACATGCAGTTCATGATTTATTCAAGAATTGTTCCTTAAATTATATAAAACATCATATATTTTTTCTACCTCTATAGACTGTTCTTAGACCGCGTATGAAGCACAGGGTCTTTTAGGTTTGTGCGTAGCAGGCAGAAGGAGGCGTTCCTAACACTCCCACTACCGTTCCACACCTCAGAAATGACTTTCATGCTGTTTAATATTTGTCAATTTTTTAAACCCATAACCGTAATGACGGCTCCATAGTCCATAAACTACTTGAGAGCTCTTTAAAATATCTCTAGTTGGTCTGACAAAAAGAGGTCATTAAATAAGGAGGGGAAGTTGGGTTAGTATAGCAAAGGAAAGGCAGGGTAGGGAGGGTGTTAAATCTAGTGGTTCATAATTTATAACGCAATCACGTGCCGCACTCTCGCCACTTGCCCCTATGCCCCGTTCCCAAGGCAGAGGCGCCAAAAATATGAATACATATATGAATAGAGAGCGACTAAATAATTTGGAAATGATTTACAATATTGCCGGGCATAGACTGAGGCAAAGGCAAAGGCATAGTCAGTGTTAGAGCTAGGAAGGGTGTTCATAAATCTAACGGCATGACGAAAAGATGCACTGCAGTCGCAGAGCTAGTAAACCCAAAAAAGTCAAAAAAGTTAAAAACCAAAAACAAAAAAAAAGTGCTAAAAATTATAGGCTGCAGTCTAGGAATGATGCATGACTGCCTAGTGGCGATTGTGGCGACATGGTGAGCTGTTGGTGTTGATAATGATGATCATGTTGATGATGTTGCTGATGGCCACCAAAACGGCTGCTCCACTAAGGATCGAAGCAACAAATATGTCATCTTAAATGCATGTCCCGCGGTGCTAATTCAGTTATATATCGCAAATGGGCCTAATCTAGCGGGAAGTTCTTCCGCGCGAGTTCGCTCCCAAAACGCCAAATTTTCCCGCTGCTTCTCGCCAACATGTTGTTGATTCTGTTCCTGCTGCTGCGATAATTGCAGTGGCTGCCATTTCAATTTGCCTGCTGCCAGGCAGCTTTGATAGATGGCCGCCCCATTCCATGTCCCTTTTGGCTCCTCTCCCCCCATTTCCCCCTCTCCATCCTCTTCCTCTTCCTTATCCTATCTAGCGGCCAGCGTTGTTGTCAAACATTTCGCGCCTTGGCCATTTGTCTTTATCCCTGTGTTATTGTTGGTGTTGTTGTTAGTTGTTGTTTTGTGTCTCTTACTCTTACCTAACCGTAAGTTCTTTAACTGCCAGACACAGTTTGTGATGCTTATTAGACATTGAATTTTATTATGTAAATGATTAAACTGTTTGCGTTCGAATCAAAGTAGTTAAATATTGTGTCAGTCACTTCATTTGTGTTTGCTCCCTGTTTTCTTTCAGCACCTAAAAGTAGACTACATTAATTGTATAATTATAACTGCGGTGCTTTCCATTTAGGCTGCGAGCTCGGAGTTCTAAGCGGCCGACCTGTCACAATGAGATCTTATCTTGCTGCGATGAGTTTGAATCTGAATGTGGACCCTGAACAATCAACTTTAATCGTAAATATTATAAATAGTTTAAATTTAGTTGTTAATGAACAGCAGTAAAACAAAGAAAAGTAGTTAAATTTGACCTATTATTTAGAGCTGAATTATTAATAAATCACTGGGATTAACAGTGCCAAAGTGAGTTAACGAGGATAAGGTGAGACAACAACTGTCATTCTACTGCATAGGCAGTAAGCAGGGATAGATCTAGATTTAAGGGATAACATAAGACAGATCCTTTTGGTATATAGCCAATAAAAAGCCTTGTGTATAATAAATAAAGTTAAAGTTAAGAATCAACAGCGTCTACAAGCTGTTTTTAATATAAAATAATTAAATATTCTTTTATTTTTTTTTTTTTATTTATACAATATAAATGTTCATATTCTCTATCACCTTAATTATTTATTAATCGTAATTAATGATTTATTTTAAATATACTTATATGCATATATTTTTTTTGCGCACTTTCGAGTGGAGAGTTTCCAAATCAAATGTTTAAGTCGAAACTCCCAAGTGTAACAAGTTATGCATTTTAAGAGCATTTAGTATTCGTCTTCTGATTTTTTTTAGGATTTTTTCTATGTTGTTTTAGTTGGCAATGCGGCGCCTTAATTAAAAAGCTGCACGTCGTTTGAGAGCTTTCAGTGCAGTTGGTACAGTTGCGCCTAGATTGCAACAGTGGGGAGAAGAGGGATGGGGTTTTGTGGAGGAGGGTGTAGAAGGGGGAGGGGGTATGGATGAAAATATAGGGAGAGTACTTGTATTTATGACTTGGCACGCAGCGCAGCATGATTTACAGTTTATTGGGAGAAACAAAGCGAGAGCCAAGAATTAGCCGCAATGGCTCATCAATCATAATGGGTGCTACCTTGTGCTTGGTAATCCTTTTTGGCTATTCGAAGTCGGGCCCCCCTTCCAGACCGCCCCTTCCAGCACAACCTTTCACTTGAGCCCCAAATGACTCGACTGGCTTTATAGCCATATTATGCTTAATAAACCAACTGCTCCTCTTGTTGTTTGCTGTGCTGCTTTTTTATCTTTTTATCTAGTATGCATCGGCCGAGAATTGAGTTTTATCTGCGAGTCGCGTCATAATGGAGCAACCATTGAGCAGTCGACGGCTCCTGGACGCCAGCGCGTGATTTATGTGATTACTCCAATGCGGCGGCGTTGCGCAAAAAAAAATAATATATATAAAGAACTCTCCATCTCCCTCTACCCTCTACTCACTCTTCACTCTTCACTCTTTCTTTTTGAGAACAAAAAATAAAAAACATAAAAGAATCATGTATAGCAGCCATAGAAGAGCCATTGAGCCAACGTCCAATATAAAATAAGTATGTAATAATAAACTGGGCGACTCCATAAAATGGCCATTGACTGCAAACATTTTGCGGTCAAAGCGGTTGAAATTGTCGTTTCCATCCCGTGCACCTCCCCCTCGCCCTACCATCTGCCTATCTTTGGGCAGTAAATAAATATGCATAAATATTTTGTGGTTTTATTTGCAATTAACACTTGGTAGCCGCTTGACTGCTTCTCCTATCTCTCCCGATCTCATTTGCTATCATCTTTATCTATATCCGGTTTTATATTATTTAATGTGAATGCAGTCTGTTCTAAATATGCGAAAATGTCGTTTATTAGCTATTCTATCAACACCTGCGATTGCTTATCGATAATGCAGTTTTCGTTGACAAGTACATTCCCAGTAACTGAAATAATTTATGAATTCCAAGTCTGGTAGAATCTTTTACAGAATTCACATGGTTAATATGAATATTTTAAATGGTTGTTATATTATATCAAAATCATCTCAATGCATCGAATACTCTATTCGGATATTATACAGGTTACATGATATTATTTTCATCGAATAAAATTGTTTATATATTATATATGGAAGAATTTAAATTCAACTTAAATTAATAAAATGGGATAAGGTTTAAAATTTTAATGATGGGATCGATTTTATTATTATTAACATTGTTAAGTATTATATTTAAATGTTTAATTCTTTCTTATCTAAAAACTAGTAAAGTTCAACACTTAAATGTTTATATCTCTTTTATTTAATCAGAAGGTAATTGATTCGAATAAAACTTTATATTTTACCACTCATCTTGCTGTTCTTTTTTTAAGCTTCTATTCTTCTTTGTGATTCGGTCTTGACTGAAACTTGTTCACATTTTCCTCTTCTTTTTACTCATCGTTCTGCTGATCATGCATAGACTCTTATACTTCGACTTCTACTTCAACTTCTACTTCTACTTCTACTTCTACTTCCACTTCCACTTATATTCCATCAGCTGATTGAGTATGACCGTGTGATGCCTGGCTCGACTACAATTGCAAATTGACAATTACATTTTTACGTGGCTTTTAAATATATTTAAAAGTATTAACTTAATTATTGGTGTTGTTTAATTGTTAATTTAAGAGAAATATAAAAATGCTCCTTAATTAGTTTTCTACTTTTTATCAAGACATTTAATAATGCACATTAAATAACGCAAAAAGAAATAATTATAAATTAAATATGTAAATGAAATGAAAAATATTTATGTATATACTCGTATTGTAACAGAAATGATTCGGATATTTTCATTGTGTTTGCATTAAATGTGGCCCGAAAAATGCAGCTGTTGGCCAATTTTAATGGTCTTTATTGACTGGCGCAAAAAAGCAGGCAACACTTTCCGAACGATGTCGGCTGCTAATGAGTCTCGCTTTCCCCTTGCCCCTTTCCGCCTTTCCGCTCCTCCACTTCTTCTGCCGCTCGCACAGTTGATTTTCAATTTCATTTAAAGCACGCGAAATGCGCTCTCATTTATTATATGGCTTGGATAAGCCAACATAATGGTAAATATACTGAGTATTATAAGTATATACGATAAATACATTAAATATTCAGACCCTGTACTTAAGAACCTGTTGTGTGGTGGTATTTAAAGAGATAAGAAGTTGTTTGGGAAACTTTTTGAGTCAAAAACCATTTGAAATATCTTGAATAAACCTTTATTTTATATGTTAGAATAGGATTCGATTTATTCCTATTAAATCTTGTAAGCCTGCGCTTGAAAGTTAGCAGTTAGTATAGAAAAACACATTTAGTTTATTTGAGATACACTTTGAGTCCTCTAAGAAGTACAGGGTCTTTGACAGTCGTCTCGATTAGCTGTAGCCTTCGCCATTACTTTTGTTCTGCCGCAATGGCACAAAATAATTTTCCCCAATTGGGCATAAGTCCTGCGGCTTGTTGTTCCACTCAGGCAGCACCCAGTGCCCTGCCCCTCCCCCACACCCTCGTAGTGGACGCTGCAAATTGAAACACTCGCAGTTGTTGCACGGATCTCATCCAAGTCGTTCTCGTTGCGTGGCTGCCACTGGCTGTGGCACTTATGCAGTCCACTCATTCATGAATGCATTTTACATGGACATGCCCAGAAGGGGGCGGAACTGGTGCTGAGGAGAAGGGGGTATAGCGGAGAAGGAGTCGGCAATTTAACAGCATTTACTGTAACACGTGTAATTATTTCATGAGATTTATCTGCAGCACATTGGCCACAAGCTGCCACTGCCACAGCCCCCGTTGCACTTTGGTAAATGCGACAAAAATTCCAATTGCCAGCGTCGACGAACCGCAGCGCAAACAAAAGTATGCAGTAGCCCCAAACGGTGGGGAGGAGTGTGGGCGGTAGGCTGCTGGAGTAGTGGGTGGGCTGGGGCATGCCACAAGTGACCACAGGACAGCGGTGGCATGCATAAACCAGAGCGTCTTACGTTTTTCGTGCAAGTTTTTTCGTTTTTTCCCCAGTTGTTGTTGTTGCTGCACTTGTGATAAGCTGCCACGCGATGCCGCACGCATCCATTTGCCGCTGCCACTGCCTCTTCCGCCGAGTAGCTGTTTCATTTGCTGCCTGTTCTGCTGTCAGTTTTGTGGCTGCCACGCGCACTCGTTCGTCGACTTACAAGGCACACGCAGCGCCATCTGTTGTGCTTTATTTGCGTTAAAATGATTGGATGCACGTCATATCTGCGAGTGTGCCTCTGCACTCCTTGCTCCCCTCACCCCTCTCCGCCCCCCTCCCCTCCTGCCATTCTCTGTGCTGCTACCTGACGTTGCCAGCTCGTAAATTCTTTTGCACGGCCTGCGATAGGCGCATTTGTTGTTGTTGTTGTTGTGGTTGTTGTTGCTGCTGCTGTGGCAGGCATTTCCAGGTGCTTTATGGTCCTTGCCGCGTGCGGCTGTTGCATATTTAATATGCAAAGCCATGGTCTCTGCTTCACGCTGCAATAAGAAGAAGAACTTGCAGACGCTGCAGCAGCTCTAAAACAAGAGCAACAACTGAGGGGAGATCGCACGACTTTTAGGCGCCCTGCAGACCAGTTCAAATATTTTCAAATTTTACCTTATTAAAGTATATATTATTTTATTAGTTATTATATTACAATTATGAAAGTTTCACATAAAATCAAATCTAAAGCTTTCAAAATAATTCATATCGTTTGAAATTTTTGTATTTTAAATATTTATTTAGTTCTAATTAATTCATCAGTATAGTTCAGTTATTTATTGTCTTTATCTTTCATCATTCACAATGTCGTTTTTATTCTATCACAAACTTCATATATCTTTAGACGACTTTTCTTTCTCGATCTCATTTTAAAAGCTTCTGCTCTTGCTCAACATTCCCTCCGAACTGCCGCGTTTATATTCTCCTCTTCTTCGTTCTCATTATGCCTAAACTCTTATACTTATACTTATATTCTAAGAGCTGATCTAGTCTAACAGCTGATTGTGTGATGCCTGGCCTACTACATTTTTTTTTGTTTATGTTTTAATTATTTTTTTTGGGAGTGACCAGAAAATTTTTGAAAAGTGTTCATTATTATAATAGATACTGTTGTAATTCACTTATTTAAAGTTTTAAAGCTTCGTACCTATTTTAATAATTTTTTTGAAAGAATTAAATATACACATAGACATGTAAGAAAGGCTGCAGTCAATTGATCCGACTGTAAAAGACCCCGAAATAATGCCATTTTCATACGCAATTCTCCATTCAAGCAAGGAATATTCGAACTATATTTCCTATGGGAGCTACGGGATATAGTTGACCGATCCTGACCAATCTAGATGAGTAAAGTTAGAATGGTACCATACACGCTATTTTTAAATTTCTTTCCGATACCTTTAGTAGTTTATTTGTTATTCACAATTTAAGGGAACTTTAATTGGTGTGACAACAATTTGAAATAATAAATAATTATTCATTTAAGTTCTTTAAATAAATCCGCTTGCTAATTTTCCAAGTTTTCAAGTCTTCTATATAGGCGATGATTTTTAAAAGGGACAGTAAAAAATATGCTCATAAATACTACCTCCTCCTCTTCTGGCTGCTAAAAACTCTCAAAAAGCTTCTTATACTCCACAGCAAGGGTAAGAAATAAAAAATCGGAAACAATAACAAAAACAACACCGAAATGTGGCATGCCTCGTATAGTCAGTCCAATGTGGCACCACAGTGTGTTATCAGTATTTGGTAGAGCTCTGCTCCTGTTGTTGTTGTTGTTGTTAGTGGCAACAACTGTTCGTGCGTTGACAAAGCTGCACTGTGGGAAATTTTTCTGGGATTTCAGTTTGTGACAGGATTAAATTTGGCGGAATTTCAGCGTTCCAATTCGATTGGGTGGAGAGTTTCCACTTGGCTCTTATGCGGTATTTAGAGTCGTTTTCACCTCTGCTACGTTTCAGGGATCCTCTTTGTTCTCCGGGCGGGTGTGTCTACAAAAAATATATTTCAACAGAAATCCAGGAACCTGAGGTCTTTGCTTATATATGGATTAATTTTTAAAAGGGGAAACTTAAACCTTTTCTTTAATTAGTGAAATTTATTTGAATGGTACAAATTAAACACAAATTCAATTTCAGGATCAGGAGCACTTTTATCTCAGCAGGAGCACTTTTATATCAGCATTTAAATGTTGTAGAACGCTAATTCGACTTTATTTCTTTAACAAACTAATTTAAAATACTTCTAATTACACATACCCTAAGAACAGCTATCAAGATTCAAGGCTTCCATTAAGATCTGATTAAGATCTTTTTGAGAAAGTTATTGAACATCATTTTATTAAAAACGTTTACTGTGGTAAATATTTTTATTCAATCATTTAATTTAATACAATATTTATCTACAATAAATTATACAATACTGCTCATATTTTAAGCTTCTCTGGAATTAATATATGTTTAATTAGTTTTCATTAAAACTAATACTATCTTTGTCAACTCCAAAGACGTATATCTAGTTTAACTCCTATGCAGACACAGCTCTAGTACTTAAGCCTTTTGAAAACTCTAACTGAAACCCACAACTGATTAGCTTGCAATGAATTACAGTCCAAGACTGGGAACAATAAGCTTATTGTCTTGAGTTCCTAACGTATAATAATTCTTCTCACAGTGCAGACGCCATTGTTGAGGAAGCTCATCAAAGCGTCTCTGGCACGCGTTGGCAGGCAAAAGTTTGGCTCATCTCCTAAGCCTGGCCAACAAGTTGGGCATCTGTAACTGTCAGCTGGGCCTACCTGGTGCAGGCAGCATGTCACCAAAAAAGACAAGAGACACAGTACTCCAACTCTCCCTCTCTCTCTCTCTTGCTCTCTTTATCTGCGCCTCTTGCTCATCGTTTCGGTATCTCTTGTGCTGTGTAATGCCCGGGAGGATTTTCAATTTTACTGCATCATAAATTAAATTACCTCTTTCGATGTGCAATGTGCGAGACCTGGGCCCATATTTTGTTTTTGGGGCCCGGGCAACATTTTATGACCGCAAAAGAAACGCAACAAGAAAGCGGTCAGAGAGCAGCAGGGGCAAGGGGCAAGGGGTGCTGGGGGCAGGGCAGTGGTAGGAGGGGACAGACCTTTGACTTTGCCAAAAACTGGCAAAGGTATGCGCAAAAATGCACAAGCCTCTGCGGGAAGAGAAGAGTGCAGAAAGTAGAGCAAGAGGCGAGGAAGGAGATAGGAGGAAGAGGCGTAGGAAGAGAGAGAGGAGAAGAGCATGTTTGGGTTTTGGGCAAAGCAATTCCCAAACTGCAGCAGAAATGTACAACAAGAGCCGCAGACAACGAGTGCCTCGATGAGCACTAAAAATGCAACATTACGTATACGCAGTGGTGCACCGCCAAAAAAGCCAAACAACCGACAAAACCCCAGAACCCTCATCCCCCGAACCCCAGCTTAAACCCTTTGCCCATGCCACCGCATGGACCTCATTTCGGCCCGCGTTTGGCTTCTAATGAAATCAGTAATGTTGTGAAATCTTCTCTTTTTTCGGTGTTTTTTCCATTTGTTTCTTTGCGAAAAAAAATATCACGTATTCGACGTTTCGTTTGATTTGTTGTTGCTGCTTTTTGCTCGGCTGCGTTTCTTTTTGAGCCAACTTTACACACAGGAGTCCATTAAATTTAGCTAGCTTTGATTTCCGTGCGGCCAACAAAAAAAAAAGGACTCGCGACTAATTTATGTAATTTGGCTAAGAGGCGAATATTGCGTCTGACTCTCTTGCTCTTACTCTCTGGCAACAATTGGCGCGCATCCATAACGAGCAGCGATTGAGCCATGTGAAGAACTTTTGGCCTGGTCAATACAACGTTAGCAATTCCCGCACGATGCCGTTGGCATGCTGATGAACCAAGTGATGTCTACATTGCCTCCATTGTGGCCATAATTAAAATTACCTCGTTTACCTGTCACGTGTATATCTCCGTCTGTCCATCAGTCCATCTGTCCGCTGGTATTTCTTCCTTCATGTGCGTGTGTGTGTGTGGGTGTGCGGGTGTGTGTTGGCCATGGCTTTGCGGTTTTGTTGTTGACGTATTTTTGGTTTATTGCCTTGCATTGCGGATGCGGCCCACACACCTGCGCCTTGGGGACCTGCCAAAATTCTAATGCCCAACTCCCAAACGCCCTCTAATGGCCCTGGCTTTTCATTGTGGCCAAAAGCACGCAGTCGAGGCCCATATTCTATCCTCTTCAATCTTTCTATTTTTCTTATTTTTTTTTTTTAATACTAGCAGTTGTTTTTGTTGTTATTTTTGCTGGTTTTTATTTTATTTCCATCCAGTTTGTTGTTGTTTTTGGGGCCCTTTTGTTTGATGAAATATGATTGAGTTTGGTTCGAATTTCTCCTGGCGAGACAGCCAGTCAGCTAGCCACCTAGCCAGCATGTTGCCAGTCATTTAGGAGTTTGAATTGGCTTAAATTGAAGCTGTGTGGCAACATATTTGCACATGCCACAACTTACGAACCTTTGCCAAAATATTCCTCCCTCTACGGAACCTGCGACTTTCAGTTATTGAAGTTTTTGAAGGTGGCCTAAACGAGGCATTTCAAGAGCTCACGATTTTGGCTTTATTTCTTACCTGAATTTTATACATGGGCTGCAGGTGAGGTACTGAATGTTTTATTGAAAATTTAGTTAAAGGGATTAATTAATTTCACTTCACTATCTTATTCTTATGCTTTTCAGTATTGACAAATTGGAATTCTAGTTCTACCTCTTTCTCTTAATTTTGCTTTTTGTTTATCTTATTTATTCAGTCTCTTTTTCTGTTTTGAATACTTTCTACTATGTACTAATTGTCAACTTTTATTAATTTGTTTCTTTACCTTTTTAAAAAAGTCAGCAATTTTAATTGGTTACGTTTATTCTACTTTGTTTTCACCCTCTTGACCTGACCAAAAATGTTGTGAGCACATTTTGAAATAGTTTTTAATAATTTATTTGAGCAGACATTTGGCAAACTCACATAAATCATTGGATTTTAATTTTATGGTTTACTCTGACATGCATTAAAAAATTACGAAACGCCCCAGAAAGGAGCCAACATAAATTGTGTGTTCCTCAAGGAATATTTGTGAATCAGGGGTATATTATTACAATGTTTAATTATATATATATCTGTATATTATTACAATCTTAAAAGTGAGATAGAAGGATGGTTAAGACAGTTTCTGAAACAGTTTAAAAGTAATTAAATTAAACAAACAGTTTGATAAATATTTTAGGATAGTTAATCAAAAACATCAAAATTAAACGGAAAATGTTGGGAAAGAGTTTAAAAGAGATTTAAGTACTTAACATAATGTTAACATAACATTAACATTAATATTAACAGTAACATTTATATAATGTTAAGTATCATGTGTTATAACTCATAATAGATTACTTAACATAATGTTAACATAACATTAACATTAACAGTAACTGGAAAACTAAGGAGTATCTCTCAGTCAAGCGTCTCCACTTTAGTTACTTCTTGTTTAATAAATGAACGCCTGATGAATGCATTTCAGGCCGAGTGTGTGTGTGTGTGAGTTAGGTATAGCCATAGCTATATCCTGCCCAATTTTTCTTTTTGTCAAAGCTAGAATGCCACGCCCATTGCGTGAGCAGATCATGCGAATGGATGCTGAATGTATGGAATGCTTTCCTGGCTGATATTGTCGTCTGAAATTTGTTTTTATTTTGTTTCCATTTTGCCACGATTTTTGTTAAGGGGGCAACAAACCAAATCGTGAGAGGCTCTTGCAAATGCCATGCAGCTAAACGATTTACTGGCTAAGAGACTGAAGTGGCTGGATAAGCAGGGGCAGGAGGAGAGTGGAGAGTCTGCCAACAGCTGTGGTTGCTGGCCATGTTCTGCCTCTTCTTCGACTGCTCCTCCTCCTCCTTGTTGTTGTTGTTCTTTCGTTTTTGTGCAGTGCGTCGCATTCGCCCTTTGGCTTCCACTCCCCTCCCCGTCCGCCCCGGTAACTGTCCCTGTCCCTGTCCACGCCCCTTGGCGCCCGCAGCTGCAGCTGAAGCTATTTGCAACAAAATGGAATGGAATATGGGTCAAAGTGCAGTTGAATGTCCTGAACATCCGCAATGCTGTAGTTTGACTTTTTCCACAATGTGTGTGAGTGTGTGTAAGTGTGTGTGTGTACTATCTCTGTGTGTGTTGGTGTGCAAGGGAATTGCATTCAGGAATATTTTACGTTTTACGTTACATTTGCCATGTGAGCTCAATGAGTGAGTACGTGTGTGTGTGTGAGTGTGTGCGAGTGTGTGCACATGCATATACATGTGTGTGTGTGCTTGTGTGTGGATTTATATACCAAATTTTTTGCTCGGTTTTAGGCACGGGATTTTGCAAAAGTTCCTCTAGCCGCCTGTCATTCCGACAGATTAAGCCTCGATCTGTCTGGATCGTCAGCTCGCAGGCTTCACTGTACCACACTATTAGCTACTGCGACACACAATGAAATTTCAATAATTTTACCCAAATTTTAGGTTTTTTAACGTTTTAGTCTTTACTTTTGTATTTTTGTCTTGGGCAGTTTTAAGTTGTGCACGTGCCTGCCACGCCCCTTTCGATTTGTTCGAATCAGTCCTTCAATTATTGTTTGCTCTGTACTTTAAGTATGCAGAGACACAAACAATTTTCCTTTTTGTGGCCAGAGGACAGCAAATTGCCAACGACATGTGCTGCAAATGTTGCAACTTGTGCAATCAGCTGAAGACGGACAAGCAGCTCGTTTTGTTTTATACCCTGTAAATATGATTATGCTGTGAGTGGGTAGAATGTTTCAGGACACGGCAGTTGTCGTTTTGTTTGTGGCAAAGTTTATTTGGCTAGTTGAGAGTCTATTTGTTTGCCACTTTACAAAGATGGTTTAAATGCCTTGGTTTAATGCAGATACTTAAATGCTTAAAATCATTCCAAAATTGTAAAAATATAAATATTATTCTATCATTTTAATCTAATAGTGTATAATTTTATTAAGTTATATTTTGAGTCATTTTCATTGCATACATAAAGTTGTTAAAACTTCTAAAATATTTAAGCCTCCTTTTAGTAACGACAAATATTACAACTATTAAATAAATATAATCAAATATCATATTACAAATACAATTTATTTTATAATTTTTATTGTTAAGCTTCGTGCTCTATACCAGAGTAGACCGGTCTATTAACTTTGTCAGAAGTGAAATGTTCGTAACAGTCAAAAGAAAGCATTTTTGACCCCATACATATATTCTTGATCAGCATCAACAGCAGAGTCGACCTGTCCATCTGTCAGTTTCTTGGTCTGTCTGTCTGTTCATCTGTCCGTATAAACACCTGGATCTTTTTAACTACTAGGGCTAGAGACAAATTTGGAATGAAATTTTGTCTATAAATATGTTAGGCAGATCAAGTTTAATTTAAATTGGTGCCACGCCCCTATGAATTGGTACCACTCCCCACGAATTGTAAACAAATTTTTTACATAGCCATAACTTTCAAAATATTAGATCTATCGTGTTCAAATTTACGCATTATGCTTCTATCATGTCTATCCTCACCAACTATAGCATAAAGTTCCCGTAGAAGAAATCGCTCAAAAATTAGTGATTTATATGGAGAAACGCCCACTATAATGAGTCCGTTTCATTCACTGTATGCTTGGTTGACTGTAGCCTTTCTTTCCTTTTTGCTTATTTTGGTATAAATGGTATAAATCATTTTAGCAGTTTGTAAAGTTTTTATGGTGTGACTTTTATTGATTTAAAGCAAGTTCTATTTTTAATCACTTCTATACTTTTGCATTTAAATGGCATATATCCATATTACTGGGTATCTTCTATTCGAGACCATTCGCCTTCCGGATTTCTTTGTTTATTTGTTGGCCTTTGATCAAATATCAAACTACAAATTAGCCAAGACTTTGGTAGACTGACGCCAGTTGGTCTACACCGTGGTTCGTAGTTTGTAGTCCGTAGTCCCCAGTCTGCTGTGCCGTTATCCTTAGCCCTTGGTCTACGTCTAATTTCAAAGTTTTACCGGGTAATTTTAAAGATTTGTGTGCCGCAATCCATTAGCGAGAAATAAGAGGACGACAGGACGGAAAACGCAATTGCCATGAACTGAAAAGTCTCAGAATATATATGCCCTGACAGAGTCGGTTTTGGCTATGGCTATGGTTTTGGCCAATGGCCGCTTTGTCGGCTGTTTAAATGCGGTCCATAAATAAAACGATAAATGAATAGTTCTTCTGGGCAAGAGTTTGAGTCTGAGCTTGGGACAGGATTCAGCACTGGACCTCTAATGGTACTGGAAGCACCCCTTTGAAATTGCCGTGCGCTATGTTGAACAAACAAGAGCATAAATTTAAGAATCCTTCTCTAATGTCAATCTTTCACCCCTTTCCATCCCTTTCCACCCACCTATCTGCAATATGTCGGCTGTAATGTTATACTCTTTTATGATGTGCCCCCTTTACCTCAGTTCTCTTTCTCTCCTTTTATCCTTTTGGCAATCTGTCATTTGTCATTGACTGAAATGAAGTGCGTTAGTGGATTCTCCTTTTGGTAGTTCATGTAGAACTTCCATTACCGAGTCGGTCAGGAAGGCACTCAAAGTGTTATTTTCCTTGACATCAAACTGCTTGTTTGGGAGTGATATGAATTTAAACTAACAACCAAAGTGCATATTTAAATAAACAATTTTTCTCGTAAATCAATTACCCAAATCGTAAACGCTGTTATAATTTTTTAAAATATTATTTTATAATTATTAATGAATGTTATGAAATTAAAAAAATTTAATACCGTTGACTAACAGACTTAGAGACCTGTTGGGTTTTCAGTGCAGACGCAATTAATTCTTTGTTTCAACTTTATTCATTACAACCAGGGCCTTTCACATCTTACGGGTCTTCTTCTGGTCTCTTCTTCCTTTCATCTTATGTTATTTTCTTTCATAGAGCTAGATCAATCCCTCCTTCTCCTATTAGTTTGAGTGAGATAGCTATCCTGTTTATGTTAACTCATTATGACACTATTAATCCTCGTGATGACCCTGTTAGTAGTTAATATAGTGTTGGTATGCCATTAGCCTGCAAAGTGATAGATAAGATGCTTGCAAAATATTTTCACATAAAAATCATCCAGATACATAGATTCCAAGTCAAACTCAGCACAGAAAACAATGAATTAAAGAAGATTTAATTTATAGAGTTTAATACAACTCTAACAATATTTATTGAAATGCCATTAATATATTTGATAGATAAGTGTACGACAATAAATTGTTATATTTATGATCGTGCAATTTGTTCTTAATTTAAAGAAGTGTCTCGATTTTACATACAGGGTATTTAAATTTAATAAAAATTAATTCAAATTTATAAATAATGGCTAAAATTTGTTTTATATTTGACTATTGATATAAGTTTCTTATTAAGACTTTGAATAAAGACTCTAAAATTGGAAACAAATTGTTTGAATTCAAACGAAACATTTCTTAGAATGAAATGAAATGTAGTGAAAAGATAAAGCCAGTTTAGATTAAAGTTAGATACAATAAAGTATAGCGATGAGTAGATTAAATTGTGAATAATGAATATTCCTTTCTATATGAATAATGTTTCTATATTTCGTTTTTTAAAACAAGCCTTGGCCGTCTGTCTGTCTGTTTGACCTTCCTGCTGAACGGCGAGTTTTCAGATATGGTAAAAGACTATTCTTAAGTGCTAAATTTTTATTTTTGCAACGCCCCCTACCTCCATAAGAATGAAGTTCCAAGCAGGTCTAATAATAATTGAGTGTTTTCTGATGCTGACTCCCAAAGATAGTAGAATAACATATGAAATAAATTTCCAATAACTTGCAGATTAAAAACAAATTTTAATTGTTTTGAAACTTCAAGTTCGACTAACAAATAAGTATGAAGAGAGACGAATAAGATAAAGGATCATAATTGTGGAATGAGCAAACAGAACACACACCTGCAGCACTTGTGTTTGGAATCTATTAATGCTGCAACTTCAAGTGGAAACTTTGGTAAACTGGCTTAAAAAAGTTGCATCGTTTGGGTTAACTTAGGGTTTTCCTTTTGTTTCTAGCTGCTGATTTAGGGAGAGGTCAGTTGATTTTCCAGCTTGGCATATGTGTGTGCAGCAGATTAAAAGTCAATTTGACTAGTAGTTGAGGGGCGGGAGGAAGAGGGGGCGTGGTCTGTGTGGCAAACATGTGTGTATAAGTATGTGTGTGTTTGTTTGGCAGATTTATGTGGCAAGGGTTAAGCGCTGGCAGCAAATTAAAAGCCAGTCAATGAAAGCCAAGACGAAGGTCTTGAAAATTACGCATACGCAATGTGAGACGGACAAAGTGTTAACGAGAAAATAAGAGAGGAAAGAAGAACTGCACAGAATGAAAAAGAGCTGAGACAACAACTGTCAACAAGTTTTTTTCGGCTTATAAAAAATGATTGCAGCAGACGCAAGAAGATGGCGGGCTTTGAAAAGTGGGCTAGGAACAAGGGGAATGGAGGAGGGAAAGTAAGAGAGTGAGGTGCAAAACTTGAAACGGTCGCTGGCAAGCGGCTTAGGGCAGTTACTTTGCACCTTTTAGGCAGCTTATGGGTCAGGCTTGGGGCCAGCAGAAGAAGCCCCGTTAGTGCCACACAAAGTCAGTCAACTTGTGCAAAATGGGTACACTTGTCAAAATTTTAGATTTTCAACTAATATCAATTTAAGACTAAAGAGCTACAATTAAATATTTAAATCTAAAAAATAAATAAATTTTAATTGATAATCAATAATTGTATCAAAGAAACATTTAACAAAACTTTCTGTGACTTTATAAATTATAAAAAAAAACTGATGTCACTCAAAACTCGCTAAACTTTACAAATACCCTTCTTTAGTTAGCATTGTAAAGAATTTAGGGTATAATTGATGGGCAAAAGTTTATGTGGGCTCAATAATAATATCTCTCTGTATCTTAAAAGCTTACAAATGTCAAACTCTTTCTAAGGTTTGTGGTCAAGAAATAAAAAAGAATTAAAACTATATATTTATTTTATTTATTGTCAGTCTACACAAAAGAAATATAAATTAACTTTAACATCAAATATTTAAAATATAAGATTAAAATTTAATTTAAAAATTTAAAATATAACAATTATTAGTATTAAAATTGACATTTCCATTAACGTTTAAATATAAGTCAGATCTTTGTGCTATTAAAAGCCGTCGTCATTTGTTTCAAGAAATTTTCTTTACTATCAAATTTTTTTTTGAAATTTGTTGCTTTGTGGGAATTTATTTCTCTCTGTGTAACTGCATTTAAAGCTGCGTTGAGTAATTGTGCGCGAAAAATTCGCAAATTGAGCGCAAGACACAGACCCAAAACAAGCAACCCCTAGTATTTTTCTGGTCCCCTTTCTTGCCCCTTTGGCCTGCACCTTGCGGCAGGCAAAAGTTAGTTCTCGAGTATGTTTACTTTACGAGTTGCGAGTTGCAAGTTGCAAGTTGCTAGTTGCGTTTTGCGTGCGAAAAGTTTTACTTACGACTTGTGTATAAATGCAGTTGTTGCAGCGCCTCCTAAATTCCCCGCCTGCCACCCCGTTTTTGCCGCATGCCACAGCGCCGCAGAGCTAAAAGATTGGCATGTAAAATATGCTAAAAGCATGCCATTTGATCATCCAATGGCAAGGGAGGAAATGGGTGCTGGAAAAGCTCTGAGAAAAGAGGAAAAGTGGAAAGGAGGAAAGGGAAAGAGCATCCAGGCGACGCATTGTCGCGCTGTCAGATTTGTCAAAAATGCAATCGGGGCCATTGGGGCATGCTTTAAACGCATCGCTTGCCACATTCGTGTGGCATTGAGTGGAAGCATGTTGTCACAGTTTTTAATGACTTTCCGTTCAAAATTAATGAAAATATAAAATTTTGTGAAGGATGCGTTCTTGTGAGTGTCTGAAAGAAGACAATTCTGATTTATTTTTGGTCTTGTGTGCTGTGCCGTTGAATAATTAGTTCAACATTTTTGTTATTGAATAGAAACAGGAATTCTATAGTCGCCTCTCGTTTTAAGGATACCCGTTACTCAGTTTAAATATTTTATTAACAACTGTGTGTAATTATTATATAAGTGCAATAAATTCGGTGACGACACTAGTGAGTTTGCTTAAGATAGTTTGGTAAACACACAAAATATTCATACAAATTTATATTTAGAAGGCATTTTTGACCGATGGTTCAGTAAATGCACTCCCTAGATATTCACTCCCCGTATAAATTTGGTTCAGTTAGCATAGCTATCAAAAAAGTTTTCTACAGTAAAATTTTTTATATTTACCTGTCTAATCTTTGCATAAACATAGAATTATGGCGTTCTAGTGGTAGTAGTATCAAAGACATGAACAAACTGTACTGCTTGAGCATTTTGTCTATAATTTGCGATCACTTGGGTCTTTCTCGATCTTATTTATGGGGTCAGCCACACCTTCTTCTCCCTGTTACACACGTTCCAACAAAAATAGATTACACTTTTATACTTCGATTAACTTGTACTACATAGATTTGACCTTTAGTTAGAGTTATAAATGCAATTTTCTATGTTTATTAAATATATTCAGAGTGTAGAGCTAATAAAGATATCGAGGAACTCCAGCTTCTTTTAATAAATGAAAGGATTAATTATTTACTTTTATAGTTTCAGATAACTTAAATTTTTAAAACTTAGTTTTTTATATAATAATTTATTTTAATTATATATCTACATATACCTTAATTATTCAGTTGAATACTCTCGACTGCTTTTAGTTTGCGTAAATAAATTTAAATTATATAAGAATGTACCGGCTGATTAAGGGGGCCTGAGAGAGGCACTACATATTACAAAACTTTTATATATTTTAATTACAAGCTTTAAGTTAAACATGCCCCAAATAATGTCTGTAATATTTAGGATTAAGAAATTATTTCAAGATACTGTGTTGTCATAGAACATTTGATAACTTTTGACGCTTAAAAATAAAAGTTTTTGATTTAAAATTTGGAAATGAAAGCAAACCAATGCCATAAGATACCCAGACTTTAAACATAACACTGCTTTCATGGCAAGAGTTCGAGTTTATTATGTTTAAAGAGCCAAATTGTAGATTCCATTGGTTACACTGCAATTTTAAGCTGATTTAAGTTTAAGTTCAATGCAATGCGCCAAAATCTAATTTGGCAATAAAATTCTTTTGTTAATTTTGCTGAACGAAGTGGGCAAACTATCAAAAAGTTGCTACTTGCAATGCATACTTTTGCGGCAGACGCACGATAGTGACTAAACAGCCAAGGGAGGGGGATGGAAGAAGGGAAGGGATGCAAAAGGCAATGGAGAAGCCAAAGGAGCTGAACAGATGAAACTTTAAAACCAAGCAAACTATTTATAAATTGTGCAAAACTTGCGAAAACCAACAACAAACTTAAAAAGCGCGAAGGGGGGAAAGTGGGACAAGAGAGAACAGTGGGTCAAGAGTGGGAGAGGGGAAAGAGGAGAGTGGTGTTGCAGCTGCAAGTTGCCAAGTTGTTGCTGCGGCAAAAGCGGCAAGCGGCAATTCGTTTAAGCCGCTTTACAGTCCGGCAATTTATGTGCGATGGCTAAGAAAAGAAAATATATAAAAAAAAAAACGATTTTGACTTAAACTATGCAATGGCAGCTCCTCCTCCTCCTCCCACTGTGCTTTGCACTCCCTCTCGCCTCAGGCGCTTCCATTTGGCGGAAAATGCGTTTTGGCAAGCGTCGCCGGCATCGATGACGCCCAGAACTTGGTGGCGCTAAATGGCGGCTCCAGGCGCGTGTGCCACAAAAACTTAAGTGGCTTATGCGTTGGCCGAGCAACAAAAGCAACAACACGAACAACAACACCAAGACAGTAACTGGTAGCGCCTCTGAATGTGGCATAAAGTATAAAGTTGTCTGAAGTGCGTTGTGCATGGAAAAATAATGGGGCAAACGCTTGAGAAGCGTCACTAAGTCTGCGGCATGAGACCTTCGGCATGCCAAAGTGTGTGAAAGAGAGAGAGAGGGAGAGAGTGGGCACACTCTAACTGTAACGCCTTGGCATGTGGCACACGCAGCGCGCCAATCAATCAACAGACAGTTTCCTTCATCGATGAGCTCATAACATAAATTTTCATAAATGCGGTTATAGTCGAGGGGTGGAAAGGCTGTGAGTCGAGAAAGCCTACACTTCTAAAAATATAAAGGCTTTTAAATTAAGGCTTTAGTCTTAGTTGTGAAAGTGCTCAGAATAACATTAAATTATATAAATATGTAAAGAAAGGTTTGTAGATTTGAATGACTATTGACATTTAAGTGTTGACCAATTATATTTATGTTATCTTTATATTTATATTTATATTTATATATATTATCAATTATATTTGTCATTATATTTATGCATTTTACATTTAAATGCTTGCAGTTTAATTTCCATTTAACTGCAATATATTTGGCTATCTTTTCATTGACCGGTAGCTTGGAGTTCAGTTCACTATAGTGACAAAATCATCAGTACTTTTTTACCAATTAACCCAGAGATTTCAGGCTGAGACTGTAGATTGTTGGCTGAGACTTTACTGGTTCGAGGCAGTCGTTGTTTCAATTAAAATCACAACTTGCATAGTTTGAAAATAATAGTATTTAATTCAGTTTAATTTCTCAACTTAATAATTATTGGTGGTTCTTCACTTTAAATTCAGGCTTACAACAGTTTGTGCACGTCTTGTTCACTTGACTTTTCGACATACTCTTCTCTTCTTATCGATCACCCATTTTTCTTATCGATTAACAATATTTTACGATCTTAAGTTTATCGAGCATTGTTGCATAATCTTAATATCTAACATATTCCTACATACACTAACCAGACTAGCACGAGTGGTTTGGTTAAACGTTTAATAAGGAGTTAGAATAATAAAGTAAAGAATCGAGTACATAATTCAATTTACTACTAGTGTTGCCAGACGTCTGTCTGTTTGTCTGTCTATCTGTCCGTCCGTATGAACACCTGGATCTTTTAAACTACAAAGGCTAGAGACACCAAATTTGGAATGAAAGTCCGTTATATTCGCGAGCAGATCAAGTTATTTCAAATCGTTGCCACGCCTCTTACCGCCCCCGCAATGAGCAAAAATCCAAACAGCTCGGAAAAATCTGTGTTTTAGGCGAATATCTCAGGAACTATGGTACTTAGAAGCTGGTTCAGTATTTAACAAGTAAAATTTTAATTTTTATGAGCTATTTTAAAATTATTGCTTTTAGTTGAAATACTTAACATAATATTTTTAAAATACTGTGAAATCTCTCATAAGTGGACACCTACAGTCTAACAAATAAATGGTTAATAAATGGTGTCCGCTTATGAGAGATGCAAACTGTTCTGACGTATTATCAAGAGCAGAGAAAAATTGTCCGTGTAACAGGGACGTCTGCTTATTCAGTGGTGTCCGTTAAGAGACGCTTTAAGTTAAGAGATGATTGCTTTGGATTAATAGTCAATTCATTTTTCTCAGTGTACTATCACTAGTGTCAATAAGAGGAGATGACAGATCAGATGAGGTGGAAAGAGCAGCAGCAGCAGATGGGAAATCCAGTTTAGTACAAGGAGTTCAATAGGAACGGGAGTGGATACAGTAGAAAGCTGGTTAGAAACAGTAGAAAGAGATAGCTGCAGAAGGTATCGGGCGTCTCATGTGTGATAATTAGCTGCACACTGTGTGCCTTGATGCCTGTGGAGCCAGCTTCATTAGCCAGGCCATTCTGCATAGTTAATCGTCGAGCTATTGTAATTACTTAAGCATTAACCATTGTTGCCACACTTGAGCGCTTCCTGGCGCCACACACACGAACAAACACACACACACACACTTATACAAGACACACACACACACTCATAATGGCCAAGTTGCCTCGACAGTTGACTGCCTCCACTTCCGGTTTGTCGTCGTGGCTTAATTAGGTTTTTGGACAGACGACAGGCAGCTAGTGGCGCCACTGGCTGCTTGCCGCTCTGCCACTCAGCTACTGTGCCACTCTGCCACACCATGTCGCACTGTGCCACACTGTGCCACACTCTGCCAAAGTTGCCTCCTTGACCAGCGTCACATCATTATTTATGATCGAAAACGCGTTTTCGGCTTGCGGTTTTGCACTAAGGTTTCAGATTTGTTGTGCCCAACGAGGCATTAAAACCAATTGATTTATGGCCAAAGCCGATCCTGTGTTGGACGTGGCTTACACCTCCTCCCAGGCCTACTCCTCTCAGGTATTCTTAGTGTTCCTGGCCAGGAGATGTCCTGCAGCCTCACTCGATTCCTTAGTGGTGTCTGTAATTGTCTTGGATTTTAATTTCTCTCAGTCTCCAACAGTTCTCAGTCCAAATGTAAATAGCAATGGGCAAACTAGTACAGTAATGCTCCGCTTTTCATTCTAAAGGATTACTTGTAATTATTTGATAAACTTCAATTAATAAACTGAGTTGTAAAGTATTTAAAAAAAAATTTATAAAAATGTGTAGGTCCAATTAATACTTTATTTTAAACTTTTTGATTTCACAAGCTCTTGTTACGTCTTTTTTATTCATTAATTGATATTTTCCTATGTCTCTTCTTGAAACTATATGTATCTGTCCTTCTTTATCTTATTAGTAAGCGTGAGCTATCTCTTTTATTGACGTTAATTCAGTATGGGTCTGTTAATTCTAGTGATGGCACTGTTAGTTGTATGCTATCAACTACTACATGTGACACCTAATTCTTCATGTGATCCAAATTTTATACCTTTGTAAAGGGTATTATGTTTTTGTCACGTAGTTTGTAACGCGTTTCCGACACCATGAAGTATATATATTCTTTATCAGACCGAGTCGATATAGCCAAGTCCGTCTGTCTGTCCATCTGTTTATATGCGAACTAGTCCCTTAGTTTTAAAGCTATCTTGATGAAATTTGGTATTAATCTTTATCAAATTGGCCGAGATTTATTGAATTATTTTCTTCTTTTTCCAAATTTTTTTTTAATTAAAGGCAGCCACATTATCAGAACCAACATTTTCATCAACAGTGGAAAATATTATAAAATATGATTAAATCAAATTTTAAAGTTTATTACATTTTCTTTAATTTCATTTACTTTATTTGATTTAAATATTTGGATTTATTTTTTTACTTTTCAATACCGTGTAGTTTTTTATTTCTTTAAGGCTTAATGATTGCAAAAGTTTGTTGGAAATTTTGCTTATTATACCGTTAACAAATTTACTTTTTAATTAAGCCAAAATTGTATTAAGAGCCATAAAAAACATATTCTTGTAGCGACATATTTCTGTTGGCAAAGAAGTTGAGTTTTGCAAGTCAACAACATTGCAAGCTGATTGATTCAAGACACACACACACACGCACACACACAAGAACGTACACAATTGCCACATCAAGTGCTGCAGTTAACGAAGAGTTGCAGGCATTCAAACCAACACACACACACACATACTCACACACACACTCATATACACACACTTAAAACGCCAGCAGCAATAATTGTTACTCAGGTGACAGATTTGCTGAATGGAAAAGGCAACGACGAAACGAGAATCGAGACGGATCCAAGAGATTACAAAGGTGAGGGAAGAAGCGGAGAAACCGTAACCCAAACAACTCATGGCTTGGCAATCTCGGCCAAAGCCACAATGAGCGACGAGCAGAGGGAAGGAGAGAGAGGGAGAGAGGGGGAGGAAGGTGGGGAAAATTGAGAGACGAGTGCGACGTCAGACAAATTATCACGTTACAGTCGAGTGCGTGAGGCGTGTGGCAACTAACCGTGCACCAAGAGCAATTGCTGCCACCGATGATACTGCCACTGCCACTGCTACTGCTGCTGCTGCTGTCTTGCAAGTTGTCGCCATGTGTCGCCTCGCAATGTGCAATCCAGGAAATGACAACGACAACGGCAACTGCATTGGCAACGGCAAAAGTCAATTTGCGCACTCCGGGGCGGCTGAGGATTCAGATATGTTAAGTGTGTGTGCGTGTGTGCGAGTGTGTGTGTGTGCTTGTCGCTGGTTACCGCAAAATGATAACTCTGCACATGCCGTGGTCGTGTCGACTCCTGGCAAGCTCAAAGCTGACTTTCTGTAGTTTTTACACTGAGAAAAAGTATTCACTCTACAGAAAATATAGATTCAAGTTAAGATTTAAAACATGGCTTACCAGAGGTTACATATACACGCTCTTTATATGATTGGGTTAACCCAAGTTAATAATGTTTTTAAACTGATATATGGTTTCTCAGTGTACTCTCTGTTCTCCCCCTCTTTCTCTCCTTATGTCTTCCTGTCTGTCTGTCTGTCTGCTTTATTATCTGCTTAAACATTGAGCTTGGGCCTTGCTGGCAACCCTGACCAGGCCATGGCTGGGCAGGCCTTTATTTGCCGTTGATTGACACACCGTAGGCTATCGGTGCTTAATTGCATTTCGCTCAATGATAACATAATTTAAAAGGAAAACCGGAAATGCGAGTCCAGGCATTGCAGCGAGTTGCCCTCTGTGTGTGTTCCAGGGCAACGTCAACTATCTGCTCAGTTCAGCTCAGTCGTACATTGATTTACGATTTCTTTTGCATTCACGTGCTCGTTTAAGTCCCTTTCCCGACTGAGCGAGCAGCCGAGCAGCGATTGTTCTTTGGACTGATTGGCTTAAGGTGCGTATACGTAACATGCGTACAATTCCATGCGTATCCGATGGTAGTTTAAGCCAAGTAAGGTGTATAAATATAACTGAAATCAACTTATGCTTATCTCCAGACTTGACTTAAGTAACAAATGCTGCTTTAAACTACTGACTGGAGAGATCTAAGCTGTTTTAGGATTCTCTTGTTTAGTTTTCTTTATGCAAAATTAAGCTAATACCCAGGTTAATTTTATTACACTGTAAACCATTACTGGTTACATATCCTCTGCATTTGCTTATTACCCAACGTAATTCCATAAAGTTTTTATAACGCGGCTAAATAAACCGCAGTTTTTAATTGACACAAATGACCGAAATCAACAAAAACTGAATTTTTATTAATGTTTGCACTGGTTTTTTGCCAGTATTTAATGACCAAAACTAAAACTGCAATTGGCAAAGCGATTTTCGCGCCAATTTCATTTGATAGCGTTGCAGTTTATGTCACTGCCCCGCGTGCCCCTCGTGCCCCTCGTGCTCCCTTTCAGCCTTCTGACTAAACGCGCTAAGCTCGCGCCATGGCACCAATCACGGCCTGCCACCATCAATTAAGTGTCAACGCGGCAACAACAACAACAGAAACAACAACAATTGTAATAAAAGTTGACAACATTTTTGTTGCATGCAACATTCAAAAAACAAAAATTGGGCAACGAATAATAAATAACAAAAAACATTTTTGCGATTTTTATATTTGTACAACAATTTTTAATTTGCCCAGACCAGTGTATACCCCGCTGTTAGGGAAAGCGGGTAGTTAAGTTTCATTTAATTTTTACTAGTTTAAAAGTTAACATATAAACTGGTATCAAAATAGTTACAGCTAAATGTGGTAGTAATAAATATATTTATTTAAATTCTAAATAAAATTGAATAAAATATAAAATATTTTTTACAGGGTATTAACAGCGTGTTACGGCACAGGCATACTCCATTTTTGCATTCGAATTTGATATCTTTTGGGCTCTTCGTAAATTATTTTATTCGCTGTTGAGAGTATCAGTGGTGTGTGTGTGTGTGTGTGTGTGGAGTTGGATGTTGGGTAAAAGGGGCAAATAAAAAGCTGCCTATCATCATCTTTGACTGTGCCCCTAGTCAGAATACTAAGTGCTCCTACATGTGCCTCCCCCCTCTGACCATTTGTTGGCCCGTCTTTTGGTCCGCCTGTGTGTCTGCCCAACTGTCGGTCTGTCTGGTTAGGCAAAGTAAACAATTGACGGCACTGTCGCGAGTTATTGCGATTTGTGTGACTGTGGAACTGTCAGCGAGTTGTGTGACAAGTCCTGAAACAACAAGAACAACAACAAGAGCTGTAGAAATTAAACTGACAATTCCATGACTTGCGCTGACTTGTCCAGACTTGTTCGACTATGCAAATTTAATGGTTTGCATAGCATACATTTTGGGGCAAGTGAACGATATGCAAGGACGCGTCGCTTGCCGCTTGTAGCTTGTCGCTGTCATTACATAATGACAGTCATTAATGTAGCCGATAAAGGGACTATTGGGATATAGAAGAGGGTGGGACTGGGTGTGTTGCTATTTGCCCAAAAGTGTTGCGGTCATAACAACAACAACAACAACACCAAGAGAATTAACATAATCAATTTACGCTGCGCCTTAGTTTCGCTTGATAAATCGTTGCGGCAAGTGCTTCAAAATGGGGCAATACTTGAAGAAGGAGTGAGTAATTGTATTGAATGCTTAAGAAGAGCGAACCAAAAAAGCAACAGGAGTATGGAAGCAACAGTTTAAGTAGTAGATGACGGAAATTAAGAGCCACGATGAAATATTAATATAGAAGTCATGAGAGATAAGAAACAGTTTTGAGAAAATCTGTTAAAATATAAAAGCCAAAAAGTAAACGGCTTAAATCAATGGAAAGCAGAGAGAATATATGGCCAATAAAAATACAGTGGAGTCCTGTTATAACGACTACGACCGGAAGTCGTGAGTCGGGACTGTAAATCGATGACTTCCCATATAAGCTTGCATGAAACTGCATCCGCTTATCACGACGAACCGCTTTAATTAAAGTAATTTTAGGTAAATTAAGCTAATTGAGTCAAATGAATGAAGCCAAATATTGATACAATTTATGATCGAAATCAAAATTGAGTCAACAGATGGAAGTAACAGGATATAGAGCATTGACAGGTTGAGCAACTCCACGGACAGAAAGCGTAGAGGTTGATAAAGGAAATTTAAAGCGGGCTAAGGAGTTATGAAAGCACCAAGAGAAAGCACCATCAGAAAGCATAGAAACTGACTTAGCTGAAAAAAATTGAAAGAGAGAGGACAGATAGAGAGAGTGTAAGAGAGAGAGAGAGGGGAAGCGATGTAGTGATACAAAAGAGAACGAAAACAGAGAAACGACAGAAGTAAGAAGCGTGAAAAAGTAAAACAAGATGCTTCTGCTGGCAATCAACTTGAGATTTTATTTGGTTATTTCTTTTCTTTTTCTGTTTTTAGACCCTGTACTCAAAGTGAACTCAGGGGTGATTTAGGTTTGTGTGAAAGAAATTTTGACTGGTCTTAGAAAACTTATAAATTCCTGATCGTAATCAAAAACCAAGTCGATAAACTGAATAACACGTCAACGCCTACACAACTGAGTTTAAAACAAGTTAGAATGTCTTTAGTAGGTCGTCCCGTACTCATTCTAATGCACATTTCACCATAAAATTAATAATTATCGACCGAATTAATGGGATATATGTGCCCGATTCAGACCAAACTTGCCGAGGACAGTAACAATCATATTCGTTCAAATAACAATACATGTCGTCATGCAAATTTTCTGTTTTCGACCGACTTGACCTATGGGAGCCAATGGATTTAGTTGTTTGAGTCCAACCAAACTATGTAAAGCATCGTAATAAGCACATAATATGTGCCTTTGGTCTCGATATATCTAGTAGCTTCTATGGGGTTTTGAAATGCCATTTTTTACCATTCAATTTGATGGCCCTAGCTCTAAACTCTCTGAGTTCTAGGTATCCGAACGGAAGGATAGTCGGACGATTTTATATCTACTACTGATGATGCTGGTCAAGAATATACATACTTCATGGGGTCGGAAATGCTTCCTTCAGCCTTCTACGCACATTTGGCTGCTGACAAACCTAATAAGTCTTAAAATGCAATTTTCCGTCTCCGAAAAAAAATAGTAAGCCATCGTCCGCATAGTAGAAATGCTCGGTGATGTCTGGATTATTTGTTGTTATCGTAACATAACTGCCATGTGAATATACTTGGATTTAATACATCTTGTTATCATTATTTTCCAACAATACTTTGGTTTTATCAACAATATTATAGTGGCTTTGTATTGACTGCCCAGTGAAGTCCGAGGTCTTTTGCAGTCGACTCGATCGACTTGAATATTTCCCAATTTTTTTTATTTTGGCTAATGGACACTGCAAAAGTCGCATCTTATCGCCTGAATGGTCCCGGTTAACGTGCCTGGGCCTATGCGCTGTGTGCCATAAGGCGTTCGGCGTATGTCGTGTGGCATGTGGCATGTGGCAGGAGGATCAGTGACTGGGAATGAAATTGTGCCCCGCTGGCGACCCACTTAGCGTTGCAGATACGCTGAACAGTTTTGCATGCAGCAGGCTGCAGTTTGTTGTTGTTTAAGTTCGAGTTTTGTTGTTGTTGTTGCTGTTGCAGCCATTTGCGTGGCGCATGTCGCACGTCGAGGCGCAAAATTTAGCGGCAAGGACGGGGCAAAGGCTCGGAAAGGCAAGACAAGCGTCCTGGCAAAAGGATTTGCCGTTTCATTCAGTTTGTTCGTGTTCGTATTCGTGTTGTGCTTTGGCAGTTTTTAGTGCATCTGCAGCACATAACTAAAAGGCGCAACGAAAGAACAACAAGAACAAGTAAAGGAACAAGAAGTGTGGAGACAACAAAGCAACAAAGAAAACGAAACAAAAGCAACAAGCAAACAACACACATACAGTTAATGTGTGTCTGTCTGTCTGTTTGTCTGCCCATCGTTAGCCCGGCCCATAAACTGGCCAAGAGTCGTAGATCGAGCAGCGCCGTTACACAACTGTCGTTGCTCTTCCTTGCCTTGTTTTTCTTTTCTTTTGTTTCCACTTCATACTTTCTTGTTTTTCTTTGGCCAATTTATAACATTTTTCTTTTGATTGGCTGCTTTAAGAAGAAATAAAACAATAAGTGTTTCAAGGTACATAGCTGGTTAAAATATATCCCTAAAAATGTCTTTCCTTCTTCAAACAAATATCAAAAATATTAAACATAAAAAATAATAATAAAATACTAAACTTCAATATTTAATAATTTATATTAATTTATGAATCTCAGGAAATGTTAGTTTTTTTTTGAGGTATGGTATAAATGCTGGCCATATTTAAACTACCCCTCATTGCATTCCATAGGGTATCAATAGACGTTTTAAATAGCGGCTTCCAACTTTTTAAAGGCCATTTCAGATTGTTTTTTGCATGAAGTATGCAGACAGCAGGCTACTTTATTTGCATAAATAACAAATATTGCTCATACGCCGCATTGTGCGCGGCTGCTGTGGCTCAACTGATGGTGTTGATATTGTTGTTGGCTTGAGTGGCGTACAACAAGAATTATGATAAATCGTGCGTGGTGCGGCGACGCCACAAAGTATGCTATAGATTTTTGATACTTTTTGTTTGCCAAAAGTGCTGCAAAGGGGGTAGGAGTAAGGGTAGGAATGAAGAGCTATTAAATTGCGCTGGAAACAATATTTCTTCTCACTCTTTCTCCAAGTTTATTCCCGGCTTGTTTCACGCACGTTGCCTACTTTGAGGCGCGACATGACAAATTGTGCTGAAAACTAAACAGCAAACTGCTTGCTAATTGCAAACGCCAAATGAGCGCGACCAGCAGAGACAAATATAGAGATAATTGTTTGAGTAAGAGGGAGAGGGAGAAGGAGAGAGAGAGAGAGAGAGCAAGTGCAATTGGCACGTGAAAAATTGCTAGTCATTTGAAAAGTGACCGCGTGACAAACTTTTTAATAAATGAAACTTTTTGCTTGATTCCCCGCACGACTTGCCGTCTCTTTCTCACTCTCTCCACAAGCTGCTTTTATTTCCCACTCACTTGCCACACTCTTGGCCATCTATGGCTTGTTGACCAGCGCTAACCACAAAACATTTTTTTGGTCTGTTGTCATTTCACACAAAACAAATGCGACAATTGGCCAAAAAGCTTAAACAAGCTGCCAATATTTTGTGTCTATTTCCGCGTAGTTTTCTTACACTTCCCCTCCCTCTCCTCCTGACTCTGCTGGTGCTTCAGTTTGCCATTGTCGTTACTTACACTTTATTGGGTTTTGTGTTTTGTGTTTTGTAATGTTTCTATGCTTCAATTCGCTGTGTATAAGTTTTTATTTATTTTCAAGCCTTTTTTATGGCCAAACGAGGCGAAAGAAGAGCACAACAAGAAGCAGAAATATAAATGGAAAGAGAGAAAAACTAAATAAAACGCATTTATGTCCGTTTTCATGTTTATTGTCGCACATAAAGCAAGAAAACGACAGGCAACAGCCAACTAAATTTCACTATTTTTACGGCCAGTTGGCAAATGTGTCGCTCGCAGTCAGCTTTAAATTCTATTAAAATCGGCCAATGCATTGCCGACAAAAGGATACTATATTCTCCGTCTCCATTCTGTCTCTTTCCTCCCCTCTTCCAACAGTCTGTTGGTGCAGCTATTGCTCTCTCTGTCTGCACAGGACATGACAAAAAACGCTTACGACAACAAGAAACGAACTGAAAACCAAGCGACGTGCACACCACATGAGCAACAACAACAAAAGCAGAGGAACAACAACAACAACAACAACAACAACAACAACAGAAATCAGCAATAACAACAAATGCAGAAAAATAACAATAAAAACAATAGTAAACAAATAAACACCGCAATCGTTAAGCTTGATAGACAACGCTGATGCCCTGAAAAGTAAAAAAATTGGGAAAAAGGTGTAAAGTAAAACAATTTGTAAAAATTCAAAAAAATTTAAATTAATAAGTAAATTAAAATAAAATGTGTGCTGTTATAATATAAAATTTATGTTATTAATAATTTAATTATTTATTTATTTAAGAAATTAAATAATGAAATAATAATAATTTAATTATTTATTTATTTAAGAAATTAAATTAATAAAAAAATGCTTAAAATAAAAATATATTAATAATTAAAGTCTATTTCAACAACATATATTTTTTTAACATTTTTTTACTAACGTACAAAGCATATTACGAATATTTATTACGCTGAATATTACAAATATTTAATTATAATAGATTTTAATTTTTAATTTTAAATAGATTTTTAAAAATTATGAGCTTGATTAATATTTAAAAAAAATTATAACAATGATATACTAACTGTTAAAGTTTTATTGGTTTCATATCAAAACGCAATAAATAATATAAATATAAAACGCAATAATAAATATAAATATAATTTTAATGACCTATAGTTGAAATATTTAAGCTTTCATATTTTATTGGTTTTTCGTTGCTGCTTTGAATTCATTTACATTATCAATTTATCTATTTTTTAATAAAATTTGGTTTATACAAAATATATTTGTTTTATTTTAAAACAATAATGTTTAAATTATGGAATTTCCTTTGAAGTAAAATAAATAAAACACGTATGAAAAATTATATCCTATACTTATTTTAATTATATAAATATATATTACAATAATTTAAGTTACTTAAAAAGAATAGTACTTAGAACCATAAAAAACTTTTATTTTTGAAAAAAATTTGCATAATTCTAAAACTTTTATTAATACTATTAGGGCTTCGACTTATACAAAAATATTTATTTGTTTGGGAAATTGTGTATAAATGAAAGGGCTGGCACTGAAGCAGCTCTGCTTTATACAGGGTATGTGCCAAGGTAGCTGCCTGCCCTGTCGCCTGCCCCGTCGACTGCCCCGTCGCCTACTCTTCCAACCGCCCTTCCCTGCACCCCTTCGCTCGCCGCCCTCGATGCAATACCCATTCTAAAAACTGCTGTCGACTTTTGTGCGCGCGTTGACAAAAAATCGCTTAAACGCAGGCCAAGGCACGTTTGCTAAACAATTGCTGTGGGTAAACTTCATTAGAATGCTGAGCAACAACAGCAACAGCAGCAACAACTAAAAGAACGAGCAGAAGAGATGACACGGGGGAGAGTGTAGAGGAGAAGAGGTTAAAGGATTCGCACAAGTGACATACAAGTCCAGTAAATGTGGCTAAGAGTCTGAGTTTGTTGCGTTTTCATCTGCTCGCTTCAGTCCAACAGCAAACAAATGCAGCAAAAAAAGAAAACAAACAAAATACAAAACAAAGAAAGCGAGACACATAAAGAGAGAGAGAGAGAAAGAGACAGAGAAAGCGAGAAAAAGTGGAAAAATTAATAACAAGCCAAGTACGTAAAATGGCCAAAAAACGATGTTGGGCATTTGTAGAGCATTCAAGTGCTACAAGGCTCAGGCCCTAACTCTCAACCCTCTCCCCTGTACCCCCTCCTCCCCCTCCTACCCCCCACAAATACACCTCGGAAAACAACCAAAAAGAAATGACATTTGTGCTAAAGTTTTGTTACTGTTTTTGTTGTTGTTTTTGTTGTTATTGTTGGTTGACCAACGCGAATTGCGCGCGAATTTTAATTAGTGCTCCCTTTTTTGGGCCTCAAAACAGCGTTGGCTTAAACGGACGTGGAGTGGGGGGGACAGGGAGACAGCCAAGAAGGCGGCAGCTGTGACCCAACTCGCCGTGTATGTGTGTGTTTGTTTCTCGAAACAAGCAAACAATTAAAAGTGTTTAACCTTAATGCGGATATGTTTGTTAAATTACCAACAAAAGAAGCGCCAAAGAACCAACAGCTTCTGGTCAGCACAAGAGCGTGAAAGTAACTGCAAAAAGCAATGAAGGACAGGTAGATACCCAGTGAATGCAAACAATGAGGAAATGAGACTTGATCAGTGCATGTAAACAGAAAGGAATAGAGACTTGAAATTTAGTTAAGTTAAATGAAGTGAAGCTTTTTCAAAGCACTCTCGCATCCTGTAGGAGTAAAAGAAACAGATTCCTTCACGACCGGATAACGAAGAGACAAATTGGCCTATGCACCGGTCTCATCTAAGGCGACCGGCTTTACCCAACCTAAGCTAAGTAAAGTGAACCTTGGAGAGAAATTAGTAAAGCTGTCGTTCAATTATTAGAGAAAAGAGAAAAGAATAAGAGAGTAGCAGAATAGAGATGTAGTAGAGCTTTCTGTAGAGATTTGGAGGTGATTAAGTAGAGCTTTTTGTTGTGTAGTTGCAAGCATAACTATAAGAAAAGACTAAGTCGATAAAGAAACCGATGTGAACAAGGGAAACGCAGAATATGTTTATGAAAACGACTACTTATTAAGTTCAATATAAATTTATGAAGAAGTCTATCCTAACTGGTAAAATACAGAAAGTAGAGTTCAACCGATGCCTATATATCAAGATTGAGGAACCATCCAAATATTTTAGCAATATTTTAGTTGATAATAGAAGAGGTGTTCTGAGGCGTTTAAAAAGATTCCATCCTAATGACCTGAGTAATATAATATTAAGTTAATAAATTATGTAACCTGGCTCTTATAACTCATAGTTATAAGTGTATAATTTGTAATTAGTATAAATAGCTTTAGTTGTATACAAGAGTAAAAATTAAGTAAATATAAGATAAAAAAAAAAAAAAAAAAAAAAAACTACTCCATTTACTTTAAGTGCTAGTTATAAGTAAAGAAGTTATTAAACCCTACCTTTCAAAGTCCAGCATGCCCCATGCAAGGTACATTCTGCTTATGTGTAGCCAAGTTTTAGGCGCAGTGGACAACAAGTTCGTTCATCCAAATATTCAGAACAATTTTAATCAAGTCTTGCGACAACTTCAGGCAGCTGACGGCATTCAATGCTGGCAAAATATTTGCCATTGCTGGAAGGAAATTACACTGAAAAATTCAACTTTTGACGCATTGGCTGCAAAACCAACAAAATATTAAGAACGACAACGGCAATTGTTGCAATTGTTGCAACAAGAACAATAAAATCTGTTGCAGTTGCAACCACAAATTAACCGAGCGAGTGACAGAGTGTTGGATTTACTCTTTGCAGCTTCCAGTCATTCAAAAGTTAATCACATAAAGGGGCAGCTAGTAGGCGTGGCACACACACGCATACACTGACAGACCTAACCAATAAGTTTACCACAAAAATGATGTGTTAAATTGACCAAAATTTGCAATTGCTGCAGTTGTTTCAGCTTCAGGGGGCGTGGCAGCTTATGACGCCCAATTTGCTTGACAATTGATTGTAGGCTCAAAACTGATTACCAATCGGTGGGCGCGGAAGTGGCGGGCGTTCGAAAAGCTTATGCTGCAATTGTTTAGCGGTTTTGCTAAATTGCAAACTAGCCGAAAATCGAGTTTAAAGTCAATTAAAATCAATTCCTTTGAAATGGGACAAGAAGACAAGGCAAAGACAAAATGCAGTTCGATGATTGAAAATATTTTGAGGTAAAGGAAAAGACTGACAAAGGGGGAAGTCAAGAAAAAGACAGAGACAAACAGAGAGTAGTAAACATAAAGATAGTTTCTTAGTGGTTTTATCTTTTAAAAGACAAATTGAAAGAACTTCATAGTTTATTAATATGAAATAACATAAGTCAAAGTTTGTTACTTCTAGGCGGCCTGTAGACCATTTCAATTCAAGGGAAAGGGTAAAAAATTATTCTATAAGGAATACTCAGTATAAGCTTAAGAAACTAAAAGATACACTGTAATATTTTCTAAGGATGCCATGTTACTTAAGGGCTTTAAACTCCAGTATAAACTGCAAAATAACTAACTGTAAACTGGGCTGAATAATTGTATAAGTATTTCTATTTAAGTAAAGAAGTCCTTTTAGTTGATTGATATTATTTTTATAAGCAGTGGAATCCGGTTATAACGACTCCGCTTAAAGCGTCCGTCCGGGCATTGCGACGAAAATTCGATGACTTTTTTTCTTTGCTCGTTTCGGTTAAAGCGTCTACCGGGTATAACGACGTAAAATCGTCGATCCCTTGAGTGTCGTTATAACCGGATTCCACTGTATTTAATTAATGAACTCTTTTCTGCCCTCACCACCCCTCATGAAATGCTACGAATATTGGTGTGACCAGTCATATATCATCACAATGTCAAAACAGTGTTGACTAACGGTACACTTAAATTGTTGAATAGAGGTATTTCAACACTAAACTTAATAGAATATTATTTTAAAGACTCACTCCCGTTTGTTAACTTAAAAAGTCCTTATAGCGCTGCTGACCTAAACTAAGTCAAGCTACCAGTTGGATGATTTTTGAGGCTGAAGTAAGACCTTAAATCGTGTCATAAAAGCCTAAAAGTTGAACAAAAACGGCCTGTATACGCAGCACTACTTTGTGTCATAGTAAACGCATTGCTTTGAAAAGCATTTTCAAAGCCTGGCTAAACATTGTGTCATAAACAACAAGTACACATGTGAGCACACACACGCACACACATACACACACACTTGAGCACACACACAAACACACTTGTGCTCCTTATCTCTGGCTCTAAAAACAAGTGGAAAGCTCAACCAAATGCAATTATTGCAGCTGTACGAGTAGTTGAAACTGAAGCTGGAGCTGAAGTTGATGTTTCTGTTGCTCCCCAAGGACGGCATCTAATGTAATTTAAACTGCACTTGCCAAAGGGTGCAAAAGAGACAGCCGAAGGGAGTGGTGGAGAGGGAGGTGGACAGCATATAGAATGTGGATAGACAAATAAACATATCAAAATTGCATATTGTTTTAATTGTTTTGTTACCAGGTTGCAGGTTATTTGATGCCAAGACTAGAGATTAACGCATTTACACTGCAAATCCTGACAGTCTCTGGCACAACATGCACGCACAAGCACAGACAAGCACAGACAGGGCGTACATTGTGTGTGGACCAACATAGAGTTGTCCTGCGTGTGCGTGTGTATTTATGTTTGGGCTTATTTCAGATTTGGCTCGAAGGCTTGACTGCTTTCAAGACAATTATGCATATTAAACGTTTCACTTATGTCTTATTACACTAAAATTTAAAGCAGCCACTCTGCGATTCTTTCGCTATCTCTCTATGACTCTCTCTCTCTCTTTCTCTCTCTCTATCTTTTCTCAGTATCCCCCTTTTGTATCTGCCACCTTCGCTGCTTAAAGTAGCTGCCACTTTAAGCTCGGCGATCGTAAAACAAAAGCCATAAAATGCGTATAAAAAAGCAACAAAATTGTCCAACAAACCTTTTTTGTGCTGCTGATTTTGTATACTCTGCTTAACTGAATGGGCACTTGTGCTAACTTAATAAGTTTGCAAAGAGTAAAATATATTAAAAATGTATGTGGTGGTAACAAGTCGGTATATTTTATAAGGAAAACTTAATATTTAAGCTAAGCGTAAAATAACTTTTAAGTTGTAAAAATATTTTATAATTGTTGATTAATAAAATTGATTTCCTAACTTTATATAAGATTTTTGGCTTATTAGAAAGAGCCTAAACATGGCAAGCTTTAAAAACAGATTAACTTGAATGGTAACTTAATTACTGTAGTTTTTGTATTTTTAATATTTATTTAGTTCTAATTAGTTCAGCAATATAATTTAGTTTTTCATTTTCTTTTTCTTTAACTATTCACAACGAACATTTTATTCTCCCTCAAATTATACATATTTATCTCTCTTTACTTTCTTTCCTGTCTTAGTTTAAAGCGTCTGCTCTCGTTCACCATTCGCTGCGAACTGCCTCGTTTCCATTCACCTCTTCTTCTTCCTCATTATGTCTATACTCTTATACTTATGCTTATACTTTTACTTATATTCTACCAGCTGATCTAGTCTAACAGCTGATTGTATGTTGCCTGGCCTACTACATTACTGAAAGCTTTTTGAGAGCTTTTCATTTTTTAAAGAATTCTTAACAAGACTTTCATTCAAATTATTTTCTTTTTGACTTTTTATGGACTTTTTCTTTACTTTCTCGTTCATTTCTAGAACTTCCTTTTTAGCTTTAAAACTTTATAATTAACTTTTGGTTTTTAGTCGTTCTAGACGATTTTAAACCTTATTTTGGAATCACAACATTTTAAGCTTTGATCTTGATTATCTCTGTGAAAACTCAACCGATTTTGGATTGGAATACCATTTATATTGACTCCACTTCAAAATAATTATGATTTCGACATTTTAAAATTTTTGTTAATTTTTTTTGGTTTTTTTGTTATTCTATTCCAAAGTGGTATTACTAAATACTTTTAATTTATTTTTGTAATTATGTCTGTTTGACTATTTTGAGAATATTTTATTTTTGGTAGGGAATTATTATAATGTCCTTAACTTTTCCCATGTCTAACTGCATATTACCTATAAAAAGTCCTCTTAGATTTTCTTTTCACTCCACTATCTTATTTTTTTCCCCATCAAATCTTGCATTACTTTTTGTTAGAGTATTCAAAATCCGTTGTACTCTTTGCATTACTTTGAAATCGTTCTACTGATTTAGCAGGATGTGTTCAACGGTCGCCACTTGACTTGCTCCGGCTTGCTGCGACTTGCACCGTCTTGTTCGGCTGCCCATTATAATGGTATGTCCGTCAGACAGACGGTCAGTTGTTTTTGTTGTTGTTGTATTTTTAGATTGTTGCTTTTGTTTTCTTTCGGGCGCTGCAATTGAAAATTTATTTTGTGTGCTCATTTTGCACCTAATTTTGCGAAGGAAAAGTCCGAGCTCTGAGGCTGAAGGAAATGACTCGCAAACGGAATAAAAATGAAAAGCGAACCGACTTGCAAAAGTCATTTTCATTTTGCCACATCGTAAAAATGTTTTTTTCCTTACCACTCTATGTATGTAAAGGTTTTATTTGTGTGTGATAGTGTGTGTGTGTGCGCCTGTGTGTGTGTGTTGTGGAATTCTCATCATTGTTCTGTTAGCCTGTACTTGCCTCCTTCTCTTCGCTCCATTTATATATTTATTTTAGATTTATTGTAATGTCCAGCAAAAAGATTGCCCTTCTGCCCCTCCCCTTACCCCGCCCCTTCCCCCATCGCAGCTTTTGGTTTTTTGCGACACACACGCATTTGGTATGCAGTTTGCGTTTGAGGCCTGACAGGACATGTTCTGTCCTGTCCAGTTCTGTCCTGGTCTGAATAGTATTGAAACTGGAGCTGAAACTGTACATGGACTGCGGCTTTCATACGCCCATTGCACAGGCCTCAATTCTCCCCCTCTCTCTCTCTCACTCTCTCTGTGCTATCGTCTTGCTCTCTCGCTCAGTCACTGCCACTTTGCCATATTGAAAGTAATGTTTACGTTTCCGTTTCCGGTTTAAGTCCATGTCAAGCCATTCAGCCAGAACGTTTGTATTTCATTTTAAATTTGCTTCCAGCACCAAACAAAAATTTTGTTGTCATTTTTTAGTTATTCCCAAGCAAGCAGTCGCATGGCAAGAAATTGGGTGTGAAGGACGCGCGTTATACCCTGTAAAACGCTAGAAAATAGTCAAAATTTATTAAACATTTGTAATTATTTCGTCAGACATAAGATTTAAGAATATATTGGAGTTTTATAAGGGAGTTTTAAAGTTTTTCATTCAAAATATATAAATTAATAGATCAAAAATATAATTAAAAGGGAAAAATTAAGATAAATGATTGAAGGAGGAAAAAAATCATATAGAAATTTTAACCATTAAATACTTGGAAAAAGTATAGGATTGGCACAAAATTTAACTAGTGAGACAAGCTTAAAAATAATGAATGTCATAATTATTTTCAATTAATAAAAATAATAAAACTTTAATATTAAACGAACTGAGTCTTTATATAATATTTATTTATTTTCCAATCTACTTACTTATCGCTTAACTTTCCTCAAGTCTTGAGCTTTGAGTTTTTCAATTTGTTAGGTGACCCATTTTCATAAGAATATTTTCTTAGTTTACTTTAATCAGTACTATAGGAGGGCTAAAATATAGATGACTTACCTTATGAATAATATATACATATATTGTAAAACACCTTCATATAATTTAAACACAAAGTTTGAATTACTTGAATCATATAAATATTTTCATATAAATTTCATCATTTACCACTTTTCACTTTCCCAAACAAATAACTATTTATTCATGTTTTCAAAAACTCCTTTGTTTAACCAACTTCTAACGATTTCTTAGACTTTTTGCAGCGTATTTCAAAGTCGCACCCACTCGATCCATTTTCAGTCTCCTCTTTCTTAATTTCGGCTCTCTGCTTTGTGCTTTGTTGATTGCAGGAAAAAGAGCCTCAAACTGCAATTTGATTATGGGCAACTTTTGGCTTTGTCTCAGACCTTCATTAGCCTAAAGACTTGCATCATCTTATGATGTCACTCACATCCACTCATCATTCCATCATTCCACTGTACCTTCTTCTGTCATGCTATCAATCTGTGCTCTCATCATTCGGTAATTTTCTCGCTTCGGTTTTTGTTTGTAGGGGCTTTCAAGTAATTAGAAAAACTGCTAACAAAGTGGTGGGAAAATGGCTAAAAGGAAAAGCCAGAAACGAATATTACACATACGCCGCATATGCCAAATGTCTTGCTGGAGTGTGTTGGGGGCCAGCGGCTGGCCTTTCTGTGGGCGTGACCCGTTAGCCAGTGGCGCATAACAAAATTGCGCATTTAGCGAAAATGCAAAAGTGCAAATACGAACATCCGCTTCCGCTGCATCACCCAACACTGGATAGCGTTACAGCGAGGGGGTAGAAGAGGGGGAGATGGGAGGGGTAGAAGGGGGAAGCTACTGTTTGGCTAAGTGCCGCCACTGTTGCCTTTGCTGCTGTCGTTTACTAACACTCTACAAAGAACTGCTGACGACCTGAAGCACTAGTCCCAATCGCCTGCCTCCTTATCCGTCCCCGCCTCCACCACAGCCCCTGCCCTCTCTCCCTCTGTTGACTTTTACGAGTCTGGACGCCCGACGTATTTGTGTTTGTTGGTTCGTTTGGCCTCATGTATTTTTATTTTGGACATGTGCCAAAAATTTGACATATGAACTGCAGCCGGCGACGCGGGTGCCAGTGCCACGCCCTCCAGCATGTCGCCCACCTACCTACGTCACTGCCACTCTCACTCCTCCCCGCTCCTGCCTCGTCCTTGCTTCAGTTACATCATTCAGCGGCCGCAAAGAAATCGCACTGCATTATTATCAACTTCAATTTTGTTGTCGACATTGGGCTCGACTCCACAAATCAGCCTACTCGGCTGATCCCTACCATCCCCCTCCCGATTCCTTGTCACCGTTAGTGGAAAACCTGTGCTGCATACGCTATGTGCCACAGGACAACAACAAGCCACAAAATTGAAATTACATGTTTTACTTATAAGTTTGGTTTCGCAAAAGGCGCATGCGAAACACAAAAAGTGCACAGCAAAAAGTGGGAGGGGAGGAGCCTGGAGGGGCAAGTGTGCAAGCAATGTGGCAGCTGCAACGTGTAGGTGGCTCATTAATTTGCCAAAAGCCAAAAGGCAGATAAGCAGCAAACAGCAGTAAAAAGGGATTGAACTCGAGCAGGAGGTGTGGAGGGGGTAGGAGTACCCACAGCATGCGTATGTGGCACTGCCTGTGTGTGTGTGTGTGTGTATAGGTGTGTGCATTTGTATTGTGAAACCGCAGCTCAGCCAGATAAAATCCAATATGGCGCCAATTTTCTCACGCCTGACATTTAATTAACACAACAATGTGAAGAGCACAGAAAGCGAGCGAGCGAAAGGGAGGGAAGGAGCAGACAGAGAGAGGGCAGCGACAGTGACAGCCAGAAGTTATGAGCACTGAAGCCTCCGCCAAAAAAGTATGCTGCGGTAAATGTTGTCATTATAAAATGTGAATTATATAGAAAAAGTTTTCTTTTTAGACCCGTACTCGAAGTGGAGAGGGGTCTATCAGGTTTGTCTGAAGCGAACCGTGCGTAGAAGGCAGAAGGTGGCGTGACCCCATAAAGTATATATATTCTTGATCAGCATCAACAGCCGAGATGGTATTGCAATGTCTGTCTGTCCGTCCGTCCGTATGAACGCCTGGATCTTGTAGACTACAAGAGCTGTACGCAGACTATGTTTATTCAACTTTGATCCGGATCGGACAACTATAGCTTATAGTTCGTTGGGGACAAATCGGTCGAAAATAGTTGAGCTATCGCAACCAAACTCACATATTATGTGTATGGTACCATAACAATCATACTCACACAATTTGGTTAGGAAAGGACAACTATAACCTATAGTTACCGTAGGACAAATCAATTAAAAAATCCTGATTTGTATTGAAAACGCGCGCTAGTATGAGTACGGGGTCTTTTACAGTCTGCTTGCTAGTCTGTAGCCTTTTTTACTTGTTTTACTTAAACTCGTTTAATTTTTTGTCTTAATTTTTCATTGATTTTGTTTCTTTACTGTTTTCCATGCTGTCTACGCATTGTTTCGGGGCTGTCATGTGTGTATGTGTGTGTAGATTGTGCTGTGGGTGTTTAAAGTTGTGGTTTATAAAGATATGTTTGTGTGCTACCAAGCAACTGAAAAGTTGCTGGGATTAAGCGCTTGCAATCAACATTTGTTATGAAAGCAAAGTAAACTTTTTGAGAATTTTTGACTTATAGTTAGTGGGTGTCGCAGATCGAAAGGGAAGGCAACAGTATATTGTGCAGAAGGTAGACAAAGTGCAGGAAGTAGTAGTGGATATAGTAAAGATACTTCAATTGTTTTAAAATAAAACAGTATATATAGACTTTATAAGTATAAGTTTTGGCATTGATTAAGCTACTACATATCTCATCCATTTTAACAAAATTTACATAGTGCCAGACTAAAAACAGTTTCATTAAAACAAAAACGATTGTTATAAAGAATACTCAGTGGCGAAATCAAATTTTTTTTCTCCATAACATAAAGATAGATATATATGGAATATATGGACGGATTGTATACCGTCGGATAATTATGTGAACTTTTTGTAGAATTTTGTTCACTTTCAAACGCTGCACTCGTGAAGTTGTAGAAACAACGACGTAGACGGAAACTGCCATTTTGGAGCCGCCATTTTGTTTTTCTTTAGTTTCGACAAAATTTGACGAACAAAATAGTTCAATTTGTTAGCTCCTATGTTTTCATTGTCCCACCAATATGGAATGGGGTATGATAATATTATTTGTGCATTCGTTCAAGAGATGCAAGCTAGTGAGTTTGATTAAGTTGGCTTGATCAATGTTAACACATTTTCAACAAATGATCGTGTGTCTGTTATTCGATATGGCAGACCGATATAAATTAAACTTGGTTAGAATGTTTACAATATTGGAAACTGTATTCTGTGTGAGTTTCATTGGTAAACACAGAAAAACATGATATTAATTCGTATTTCCGCTTTGGATCAAATTTGGTGTACACTTGTACCGCCTTAACATGAAGTACCCATGTTAATTTGGCTCAGATAGCAGAACTATAGAAATCTTAATTTTGATTTTATGTTCATACTGACAAGTTAAGGGAAGTTTGGTCTTTAAAACGCAGTCAGAAGCGTGATGTCACTGCTGTCTAAATTTAATACTTTAAATGACCAAATGTGTGTTGAGTACCTAACTAAACGAACTAAGCACTTGTAAAAAGCTCAACTAAAGTTGAATATTGGCTAATTTGCAAAATGCTGACGTCACTTGCGACTTTGTCTGCGAAGCAGACTGCGTTCCAATAAGACAAGCGTCTATTTTTAGATCATTCAAGAAAGGCAAAGCAGACTAGAGAATGTGAAAGAAAGAGAACCAGAATGGAACGAGTGGAGAATGAGACAGTCAGAGAGGAAGGGGGGCAGGGAGAGGTAGCTTAGCCAGGCTACTTAACGGGAGAAGGCGTCTAATGTCTAACGATAACTGTAATTTCCAACAGCAATGCCAACAGAAAAACAACAACAACTACAAGTACAACTATAGACGGGCAAACAAGTGCAGTTAAACGAGTTGACGTGAAGAGCAACGCCAGCAACGCTAGCGACGTTAGCGGTGGCAGCGACGCCAACGACGGCTGCAGCAGCACACGATGAGAAACAAAGAATTCAAGTGCAAACGGCAAATAAATCAAACGGCAAACAGAAAGCGCAACGTTGCGTCTCGTCTCTGCTGCTGCGTAAATATTTGCTTAACAGTTACAGAGAGCGGCTCAGCTCAAAGTTATGCACATGCACACTCTCAACTGCCCTCCCCCTCCCCCTCCCACACCACAACTTAAGCACCGCTTCCCCACACAGAGAGCTGAGTTGATCTCACGGCAAGCTCAGCGAGACTGACATAAAAACTGCGTCAGTGTGTCAAGTTCGTTTTGTGGTCTTGCTAAGAGAGCAAGAGCGAGTCAAAGAGAAGCACAGCGAATACATGGACGACGGCTACAAAGAGAACTTGTCTGCCAAGAGAGAGAAAAAGAGATCGGTAAGAAATTACATATGATGTTATTACTACGCTGTAAAAATATTTTACTTGGCGCTCTTTAATCAACGTTTTTGCTTTCGATCTCTTCGACGGCGCCCAAAACAAAAGGTAAATGAACTTCCGGTTGAACTGGCCCAATGTGTTATACTAAAGAAAGCACTTGAAACCTGAGATAATTATACACATGCAATTCAAATATATATATTTTTGATTACTACCTAAACATAAACATATATATTTTTAATTGGTTTACTTACACACACACGCACACACTTTTGTAAAGTAGTTGAAAACTTGAAGTGTTTGTTGTTGCTGCTACTCAATACTTCCAGCTTGAGTTTCGCTCTCTCGCGTGTTTCTACGTTGTTGTTTACTGCTGTATGGCATTATGGAGGGGGGAAAGGGGACTGTGGCTCTGCGCAGGGAATTAACTAAGCTGGCAAAACTGCGAATATTAGCAGTAGTTGTTTTTTAGACCCTGTACTCTAAAAAAGAGTAGAGGGGTCTATAAGATGTGTGCTTAGCACTATTATAACTTTTCTCACCAAATTTTAATCCGCAGCGGACAATTAATAATAAGTAAATTTTTTTTATTTACTTTGCTAAAGTATAACAGTATATTAACAATTATAATACATTTTTGTTAACATCCTTTTAACACTTTACAACTACAGGGTATAAAAACAACATGTGCTCTGGAGAATTTGATGAAATTTTTGGGTTTCAGAGCTTATTCACCGGTTAAACCCCCATCAGCTCGCACGTTTTGTAGTGCCTTAAGAAATGAGCATTTTTACAGAGTATGCAATAGTCGTAAGGAATTTCATCAAACCCAGGTTTCTTCTGTTTATTTTTATTGGAAAAATGCTGCGCAAATTAAATTTTTTGGTCTCTACGTTGACAAAAACTACTGACAATTTAGCGGAAACACTTTTGGAATCACTCGGGAGTATTACATTAAATCAAAAGGGAAGGGGAGCTGAAGTTTTCAAACATCTATTTCTTTTCTTATAATTATATCTGGTTCTGGATTATGAAAAATGTTTGAACGAACCATGAACTTGAGTTATATACCTACAGTTTGACCTAATGGAAGTTTCAATTTAACTTTTACGAATATCAACTTTTAAAACACTTAGAGTATCGGCTTCACTTCCGTAAAGCTAGTGACCAAAGTAAAACCCACATAAGTTGTATAAACACTTAACAAAAAATTTATAATGTATATTCTCGCTACCCTTAGTATTGATAAGCTTAAAGTGCCAGGAATAGTCACAAGTAGAGATGAATAATTTTAGATATTTTAAGTTTTCTATTTGTGTATAATTATAACTATATACATATAACTGTGTTCTCCATTAGCACCGTCAGCTTTTAAATGTAATCCTACCGTCATAAATGTCTTTACATTAGAATAATTCAAATAAGAACGACCTAATCTTTTCTGTTTAAATTGTTTTATTTAAAACTTTGCCTATAATCGGTAATCGAATTAGTTTGATGATCTAGATTTGAAGTAAACAATCTTTGGGTGATAAGTGATGAGTAGTCGTCAAAATACTGCACACACTCCGATGCACATTGGATTCGATGGCCTTTTGTATGGAAGCGTTATAAACCTGATCGGTAAGTAATAATGTGAACATAGTATAACCCATTTCAATGTCTTGTCTACTTACTCCGTTTATAATAACTGCGGGAATTGACTTGAACTTATATTTCGCAGTGATTTTAGCCGCTCCATTCTGATATTCTTCGCCATGCGATTTTAAGCACTTTTTTATGTGTGTTTCAATGTGAAAAGATTGTGCACACTTGAATTTCTTGTGTTTCTCAATATCTATTAAACTTTTCATTTCGCAATATGCGAATTTCATTTTTTGCATTGGACTCAAATGTGTGTGAAATGCACAATTGTGCAGTTTATTTTCGGAACACTCCTCTTGACCATGCTGACACTTGAAACCGTTCTTAACCTTCTACAAATTACATTAATTAGTAACAAATTGTGGCATACTTTGATTTACGCACCTTGGTATTGCCATAGGGCACCAAAGTTACGTTCAAGCATTGATGAAACTCTTTAAAAACTGGCCAGAAATCCGTTATCAACTTTTGACTGTCTTCACATAGGGCTGCATAGAGTATCTTCATTTTCAGAGGCTATATATTCAGAGGCTATAAGTGGTATACAGTAGGACAAAAAAAATACGGTCACCTCTTTTGTGGCACTGCAATGTTTCCCTGTACTGTGTGCATAGCGAAGGAATAACAGCATAAGGCACCATATCTTCATGTTGCCTGATCTGCGAATAGTTGTAAACTGCTTAATAGACCCAAAGATTTGCAGTTAACTAATTTTGCATGCTAATTAAATTAATTAGGCGCAAAAATTGTGATTTTGCGGGTGGCTTATGATCAGCTGTTTTCACAAAGAGGGAAAATGTAAAGAAAAGTAAAGAAAACTTAGTTGTTAGCGTTTAAAATATCCAACAAATAGTATTTTGTCCAATTTCATATTACTTTTATATTCGAATTATGACTAGAGTTAGTAAGAATTATATTTTTTAGGCTAGTAAATTTTTACAATGGTTAGAATAACGGCATTTCACATGGCTTGGTTTGAAGACCGATTAGCATTAACTGCACTTTGCAAGTAGCAATTGGCCAGCCGCAAGTGGCAAGTGGCGAGTTGAGTGTTGTTGTGTATGCTCTGCAGATTTGTACCATTTATGAGTTGTCTCTGTTTTTAGCAGCTGCTTTCTAAGGCAAAATAACGAGCAGTAGGCAGTAGACTCATTACAAGCAACAGCAACAGCAACAACCACAGCAACTGAACAAACAAGCAAAGAAGCAAACAAACAAACAAACAAACAAACACGCTTCAAATATCAGCAAACAAAGCAAATGAAAGGCAGGAAAAGTCAGCAGAAGTCTCAGTTGTAATGCTCCCATATAAAAGTAATATATGTACGAGTATATATAAATTGTATATATATCTATGGCTGCAACTGGGTTTCTGTAGTTATATTTATTATATAAATCAAAGAGCGGTTTGGTATCTACTTGTTGCAACAATGTTGCGCTAATATCTAGTTGCATGCAACAACCTTGGGCAGAGGACGCTCTTCCTAATGAAGATTATTGTCATCACAATGATCATTAATTTAATGACGATCATTGGTTTGCCGATGCCAGACATATCGAGACCAATTAGTGGCTCAAAATCCGCTTTGCGGCAAACGGAACTGCAGCGTCTAACTGTTCAGCGTTGCAGCCACAGCCACAGCCACAGCTGCTGCTACTACCACTACTACTTGGAATACTGCACGCGACCAGCGGAGGCGCAACGACGACGTCGCGACGTCGGCAGCATTAGACAGCGGCAACTGACGATCAAACGATCGCGACCTACTTTCTCCGCATTCCGAAATTCAAGCCAAAGACGACGCCGGCCTAAGACTGCGGTGACTGCGCAGCTCCACAACTTGCCACTTGCCACTTGCCACTTGTGGCTTTGTTGTGCAGATAGCGCAGCAAACGCCAGCAGAGCCAACAACAACAACAACAGCAACAACAACAACAACAGCCGGCAAACTAGACAAACCAGCAGCCATGAAGGAAGTGAATGCAAGCTGATTCTAGCAGTTTACAGTGCAACTTGCCTAAGACGATCTTGTGTTGCAGTTTCTACGGCTGACTCATCATTAGTTTAAAGCAATGTCAACTGTTGGCAATTATGTAATAAATAAACAAATGTTTGTTATCTAAAAACTAAACTGTTCAAAGTTTAAACTGTTACATATTCTCAAATGTTTGATTTGTTATTAAATAAAATATACTTAAGTTGTTTCAAATACTTGAAGAAGATATTTGATTGATAAAAATTAGCAAACTATTAGAATTAAAAGTATTTAAATTTTTCTAAGTAATTGTATAGATTAAGAAAGTCTTTTTCAACAGTTATTCTCTGAACTCAAAGAGATTCTTTCATCATAAATGATAATTGACAGAGTAAAACTCAATATAAATTATAAATTATACATATAATATAATAACAAAAATAAAATATCAATCATCAATTATAATAATATAATAATTGATCGAAAATATGAATTAATATGAAAATAATGAATAATATGTGTTTACCAGTCTATCTTAATTAAAGTCATTGGAGTCTACCACTTAAACGATTTTATGTTTATTATTAAATTGTTAATAACATAATAAAACTTAGTAACGGGTTCCGTAAAGTGGCCAGGCGGCAAAAGCATTTATTTCTTGTTATTATTTGATTAAATTATTTATTTATTCTGCACTTGTTGACAAAAATAAATCAAGTTTAGATATTCTCGATTATTATTACAATCCTTTTCCGACGTTTTGTTTCGTCTTCACTCTATCAATATTTTGGTAATAATAGTAATAATTCAGTTATCGGAGCTTTACTGTATTTACTTCTTCGGTCAAATTAACGCCGACTAGGCGTGCCACTTAACACTTGAAGTTTTAGGAAACTCTTTAATAATTCATTCTTGTTAGACCCACCACTCTAAAAAAGTCTAGAGGGGTCTATACGGTTTGCCAGAAGTGAAATGTACGTTACATGCATATGGAAGCATTTCCGACCACATAAAGTATATATATTTCTGGTCAGCATCAACAGCCGAGTCGATATAGCGATGTCCCTCTGTCTGTCCATCCGTCAGTATGAACACTTGGATCTCATAGACTATAAGAGCAAGAGCCACCAAGTTTGGAATGAAAGTCCGTCTACTTCGCGAGCAGATTAAATTTATTTTAAAGTGTTGAGGCATCCGCAAGTTATAAAAAAATATTTTTTATAACGCCATAAAACTGTTTTGTGACTAAACTTATGCCATAAAACTATTTGAGTACCTCATCAATTCCGAATCGAACAACTATAGCCTTTAGGTCCCGGCAAGAAGGTTAAAAATGGGAATTGAAATGGAAATGGGAATATATGTACATTATGTGTTTATCAAAGTTATAATTATCCTCAACAAACCTAAACCGGATCAGACAACTATAGCCCATAGCTCCCAAAGGACAAAACATTCAAAAATTGAATATTTCCATGGAAAATTTTGCACTACGAGTACAAGGAGTACGGGGTCTTTTACAGTCGACCCGCTCGACCTTAACCTATTCTACTTCTTTTCAATATTTATAAAATTTATATTTGGTCTTTTTTTGTGGGCTTTGGTGCCGCTTTGCAGAGTGCTCGTTTTTACCGTTCTGCGATTGCATAAGAGACGTCGGCGCCTGCGCTCAGCTGTTTTATCGCTCTGCTGCTCAGATGCTCAACGACTGCGCAGTCGCACAATTGCGTTGACTGCGACGTCGACAGCGAGACGACGTGCTAGAACTGCTGAATGACTTGCTTCTAAATGCTGCCCTTGTACAACTGTGAGAATTTGGGTACACTTTGGGTGATGTGAGAGTGCATTTAGTGGTACACTTGCATCAAACTGGTACAGTCGTTCGTAGCATACGCTTGGTACACTGCCTATTAGTACATATAGTACTAAAAGAACTAACTATTTAAAAGAACTAAAAATCATAAGTTGATGTATTTGAAATTTATAAACGTGTGTCTATTTCATTCAAAATTAACCCATTTAAATTCCAATCACATTTGGACTACTCTTAAGGGGCGCTCTATGGAATTCTCTTGATTTTAAATGTGCAACAAGCAGTTCAGATGTCTACCTTCCCTTTCTACTCTACATTTTTCTCTTTCTCACTATTTTCTGTCTCTGCCTCTGCCTGTTTATCGCTTATTCTCCACTACTCTTTCGCTATATTTGAAAGTGTGGCAATCTAATTTCGCTCACTGATCACTCGCTTCCTTTATCTTCTTATGTTATTGTTTTCTTGTTGTTGTTGTTGTTGTTGTTTTGTACTTTTAGTTCATTTACCTGAAACGCTGTCCATTAACAAAAAAGTTAAGAAAAAGAAAAACAGTTTGGACCTAACTGTTTTTTTTTGCGCTTCTAAAGTCTAAAAATAGCCAAATGATTTATGTATGTGCTCTTTTGCCAGCTTGCGCGTGTCTCGCATGATTGTCACAACAACAACAACAACAACAACAAGATTGACTTAATGCCACTAAAAAAATTTTAACAAGCGTAACATTTAAGTAAAGCCTATTTGGGTTCAGAAGTCAAAGAAATATCTATATCAATTAAGTGTTAGAGTTATGGGATGTGGTGTTGAATGGCTGAGACTCAACTGGAATATACCCTAGAAAAACTTAGTTTTTTTTTATCCACATATGGGCATTAAGATTTATGGAAATTTTATTGCTATTTGGTTTAGACTCAAAGATATCGTGCAGATGAATAGACATCACACGCTCGTACAAAATCAGCTGTTACAATATAAGTAGAAGTATAAGTATAAGTACAAGTATAAGTATAAGAGTATATGCATGATCAGGAGAACGATCACTAAGAAGAAGAGCATGCGAACGAGTTTATTCTATAACGAATTACAAAGAAGACAGGTAGTTTAACCCTTTCCGAACCGAATTGTAATGGAGAGACCTACAAAATATTTTATGGCATATTATAAAAAAAATATTACAAGTATTAACCGACATTCATTTTCAGGTTCTAGGTGTCCAGGTTTGTTCTTACTGTTACTAATGTTGATTATAGGCAATATTTGTCCAGAGTGGTAGATATTTTCAAATAATAATTACACGTGCTGATAAAGTAACATTATTTATTTTACTTATAACTTATTTTACTATAAAAGGGTTAAGAAAGAACAGCATGACGAGTGGTGAAGTCTATAGCTTTTTAAATCAAATAAATTTAGCTAAAGGTTAAATTAAAATAAACAATTAAATTTATAAAATACAGTAGTAATTAAGAAAAATTTTAAGAATTCCAAAAATATATTTATTAATTACGGTTAAATAAAATCTGATTGATATTGAAAATCTTTGAAGAGACTTGGCTAAAGATATGCCATAACAATACTGCTGAATTGTACTCACAGAATACAAACTCAATAAAACAATCTCCTATACTTAAAACACCGATATTTAGTAGACATTACTGACCAAATATTTACAGTATGACTTTATGATTGCTGTCTTTCAATTTAGATCTAGCTTCATAAGAGAACCTCGACTAAAAGTTAAGTAGAGAAACGTTACTCATTAGACAAATAAACCTAGGTGGACTAGAAAATTTCTTACAATAATGTAAAATATTGCAATATCGTACTTTAAGCAAATAAAATAAAATTAACGTGGCTAGAAGATGCTCAGTCACCAAGATTCTGATTCCTCCGCAGACTCTGTAAACCACATTCAAAAGGCTCGACTAGCAGATATCCAGTGATACTCAAATAGACAAAAAGAGGGTCCTAAACTTATTCAGCAATGCCATGTCAGACTACTCAGGCTTTGAAAAGGGGTGTGGCCGGGGCTGAGAATAATTGTTGAATCTTAGCAAGTGATTTATATATTTTTGACTTGAAGTGTCTTTTTGACTGCGTGACAGGCAAATAAAGGCAAAATTAAATAAGAGAAAGAAATGCAATGTCGCATCGAATTCGAGTTGATTTATTAATTGGGCATCTTGACAAGTTGTTTGGAAAATACTCGTCGAATGTTTAGGGAATTTTCACTTACTACACACAAGTACACACACACACATACAGATATACACACAAATGAAGTCCCTGCTCTTTCAGATATCAAATTAATTTGAATTTGTCTTGAGTTCCTTGAGGAATTTTCAGCTTTAAGCAAGGATACATTTTCCGCTCTCGAGGCATGTCAAATTGCTTTTGCAGCTTTTGCTAATTGTTTTATTGCGTATACGCAGTGTTGTGCTGGCTAGTGTCCTGTCTGTAGCTCTGTCCATGCTTCTTCTGCTTCTGCTCGTTGAGCTGTCAATTCCCAGGGGCATCGTCCAAGCAAATCCACAACAGCAACACGACTTGGCCAAGTTGACCACTTTGTTTATTGGCCTACAAAATGTATGCGAATATTTATGAAATTAAAGAGAATTTAGTTTGGCCTCAAGGGGCAAGTATTTAAACGGCAATATACTCAGTAAAATAAGATTAAATTAAATACAAATGTGGCACTGTTATTATGGCTATTTAATTTTATATTAAGGATTACAAGTTATGCGTAAGCCAAAGAATTTCGTTATGTTATAATTTATAATGAAGTCTAATGTTGGTTAAATTCTTTTTAGCTTTAAGTTCTTGAATGTGAACGGCATTTTAAATAAAATCTTCAAATGTTCTTTTTCGCTGCTGCTTAATTCTTTTCTTGTTTAAAAACAAACTTCTTTCTTTTCTTCTTGTTACTCGGCAGCTTTTAATCTCGGTACCTGCTGTAAGCTTAAGATTATTGGTACTCCTACTCCTGCTACATATTGGGTTTCTTAACTAGATTTTTTAACTTAGTGCAGCATTTTCTAATACCAAAATAGGTTTTAATGGTTTTTATAATTCTCTTAGTATGTTGTATTCTTATCGAAGGTTAACACAAGCCTAAACGAATTTACATACAATTTTACTTATTTACTTTTTGGTGTTCATCTATTTTATTTAGTTTTAATTTCTTTTCAGAGTAAACTTACTTTTGCTTTAAATATTTATATTTATTTTTTTAGCTTTATTATATAATTTTGTAAATTTTAAAATTATGTTCACAAAGAGATATGAGCTATAAAGCTCTTTTACATGCTATGAGTACATAATTTTAGTATGTTTTTTTATTTTCAAAGAAAACTGCTTTAAAAATAACACGTGTTTTTATATGATTTATGATTTAATAGCTTGCTTGCCTAGTCCTTCTGCACTGTAGAGGATCTGCTAATCCAGCTATACCTTTTAACCAAAATATATTTAGTTCCAAGAGCCCTATTTTAATTTATTATTAAAATTTATTTATTTATTATTTAATGGGTCGAAATGCACTATAGGGTATCTACTAGTCGTAAATTTAAATCATTGTTTTTTATTAAATTTTCATTAAATAAACGCAACTGAACTGAGCCACTTGCATTATTAATGCACAAAGATGTGACACTAAAATAAAAATGTTTGTTTTCTTGCTGCTTTTATTTCCTCCTTTTTTATGTGCTTTTGTCCTTTTTGGTCCGTTTCGCTGCACTCAGGATAATTAGCGGCAATTTAGTAGTGGCGACTGCTGGAGGAGAAATTTATGGCACTTTTTAGGGACATTCGTCAGGAGTCGGAAATCGAAATTGAATTCAACTTAAACTGCAAACAGTTTGTGGCAATTTTCTGACCGAATCATTCATAATGCAACAGCGACGCTGTGGCATGTGGCAAGTGGCAAGTGGCTTTGCTTTGCTTTTGGGTTTCCTTTTTGCCAGCCAATTGACGTATGCAGGAAGTAAGGTAGGTGCCAGGGCACAGGACATGGGACACAGGACACACGACACAGGACTCTGGACTTACCTGTTTCAACTGCTTCCACTGCTGCTGTTATTCATCTAAGCCGCAGAAATTCGCTAGGTAAAAATTCATTGAATTTCAAATGTGACTTGGACAGCGTTGTAACGCCCCTTGTCCCCCCTTCAGCCCCTTTTTAACCCCCTTTTAGGCACCTTTGGCTCCAACTGGTTTTGGCCATGTCAGCTCGACAATTGGGCAGCGCCACTTTGGCCACTTCAATTTGCATTGATATCGTGTGCTAGTATTCGTTGGCTGTCCCCTTGTTCCTTCTGGTCATATCCTGGTCCTGGGCAATTCATGATTCATTGGCCGAAAGCAGCAGCAGTTGGTTTAAATTTAACTCTTGCAACTGCCACACAAATTTGCAACACAATGAGCGTCGCACTTGACAACAAAGTCAGACGACAACGTCAAGAGTGTGAATACTCAACACAATTTGTTTCCCTCTACACACACACGCACACGAACACACACACGCACACACACACATACACACCCACACATGTACGAGAAGATCCCACACATAACAACAATTAATTATTTTCAAGCCTGCGGCTGAATTTCAACACATCAAAGTTAATTGAAGGCAAACTTTTTCACTTTTTCACCTTTTTTAATACCCTAGAATCAAAGTGTTCCCAAAGGCAGTATACGAATTATACTAAAGCTGAAGTGTTTGGAAAACTTTGGATAAATTGTACATTTAAAAACTTATGAAGGGTGAACGGTATTAAAATACAGTGGAGTTCGGTTATAACGACACTCAAGGGACCGACGATTTTACGTCGTTATACCCGGTAGACGCTTTAACCGAAACGAGCAAAGAAAGAAGAGCTTGTATGGTGACCAAACAAGTCATCGAATTTTCGTCGCAATGACCGGACGGACGCTTTAAGCGGAGTCGTTATAATCGGATTCTACTGTATGATAAATGCACAGACTCCTGAACTCGAGTGATAACATTTGTATATTGAAGCCAAATTAAACTGACATTTCTTAAAGCATGAATATCTTTTAATGTATTCAAATGTTTAAAAAAAATGAAAAAATTCAAATTGAAAATTAAATATTTAAATAAACAAGAAAAATAAAACTCTTTATTTTTATAGCTTCGATTTTATTTTATTCAATTAAGTCTTATATATTCTTGAAACTATTTTCAATATGTCTTTTAGTTGAAAGAAGTGCTTTATTTTAAAAATAATATAATAATTGAAAACAACCATTTAATAATAAATCAAATGATAAAAATATTGAATTGAACCACTAACCATAGAATACATATTCCATACAATACATATAGAATACATATTCTATGGTTAGTGATTAAACTTAAGCGTTTCATTAATAGCTTTACAGTTTGACTGTTAGCCTACTTCCTAGGGTATTTCTTAGTCACACATTCAAGCAAACACTCTTTGTTGTTTGCCTTTGAGTTTGTTTGAGTGCAGAAGGTGTCAGAGTACGAGTATCTTTACTTTGCAGCCTACTCTAGCTATCTATCTCCTTCTCTCCCTCTCTCTCCCCCTCTCTCTCTCTCTCCCTCTCTTTCTTTCTGTTGCTCTGCCTCGACTACACTTCTCGCTGAGGGGAAGACTCTTGTAAGTCGTCATGAAATATCGCACGTTACGTATACGCAACGCAGTCCCATCACAAGTCTGAGGACATCGCTGGGACGCATCTGGTGATGAAGACTAATGATGTTACTGCCACATGAAACTCCTCTTGTTGTTGTTGCTGCCTCTTTTCTTCTTCTTCTGCTGTAATATGCATGCCACACTGTTAGCTATTAGCTGCAAGCTGCCTGACAGTCTTGCCTGATGTGTTACTGACCTCATTCGTGCTGTTAATGTCACAAAATGTTGCGCTTTAATCAAGGCAACCAACCAAACTTTTGCAAGTAGCCTGCCACCTTACATACATCATCTCAAGACAAAATGCTTAAGCAGAAAATATGAGAAAATTCTGTGTTGCGTTCGGGAAAAATTTGCGTTGTGGAAATTTGTGAATTATGATTGCAACATTTCTCAGAGAGTGCCGACAACAAGATGCGCCACTAAGATGAATGTCTTCCGCTTGTGGCATTCAATAATTTAAGCTCACAGCAGTCACTTGTTAACAATTAAAGTCAAGAGTTGTAACCTTTTGGCCAAAAGGACCTTCAACTCAGTCTGCGACTCTTAGCCAGTTTCTGTCTCGACTGGAGTCGACTCGCCTGGAGTCGACTCGACGCTCAACAATAAATAAAACATGCAAAAGGCAGCGAAATGCGAAATATGAAACTATGGCAGCTTTCACAGAAGTCGCAGGAGTCGCAGGAGTCTTGAACTGCTTCAGTTTCTTTGCTGCCTCCAGTTCAGCTCCTTGTCCTCCTCGTCCTCCATGCTCAGTTTGCTCTGTGTTGTATTATGAGCGATGATGATGCCAGTTTCTTCGTTGCCAGTTTCTTCCTTCGTTGACAGCGTTAAGTTGAATTGTTTATTTGACTTTTAGTTGTTTTCCTGCTGTTGAAATGCGATGCGACCTCCAACTCGGCACAAGTTGTGTCTACCCTGTATTTAACCACAGTGGGGTTGCCCGATAGAGTGGTTGTCTGAAAGGTTGTTATATGCTTAGTTAAACTTTTGATTAGTTCGCTTCTTGAAATCACATTTTCTAGGGTATTTCCTTGTTAAGCATGTTTGTTGTGCTGTGTTCTTGTTGGCCTCCAGTCAACTGTGTTGAAAATTCAAAGAGTTGCGGCATTTTCTTATTGGAACATTTTCTATTTTCCATCTCAGGCTGTACCCCTAAAGGGCGTCTCCAAGAGGCATCTGTTGCTCCAGGCAATGAGCAAATGATTCGCTGATAGAGCTTATCACCTTGAAATCTAAGGAAATTACTGGTAATTCATTCCCAGAGTTGCCTTCAAAATAGTCCAAGGTGACTATCGAAAGAAAGCTACATAAGGTTGGCTTATTACATACCCTCTGTTTTTAGTTTCAGAGGATTTGACAGCTGGAATTTCCAGTTAATGGGTTTAGAAATTAATTTAAATCATTTTAATTTGTTTTAGTGTCTTTAGTTAGTGTATTTATATGAATAACTTTACCAGCTCACTTTGGTTTAATTGTAATTTTTATTATATGTAAAGCAAGGAAACTTTCATGTGGTCACAATGCAGTGAAATGACGACAATGGTGTTTGGCTTAATGACAGAGCTGTTAGCCACATTGCCAAAGCCAATGGCAAAATGATACCTGTCAGCTGTCATACGCAACTTGTTGTCTAAGTGTTGAGTGTGTGTTTGGTGTGTGTGTGCAAAGGGAGCAGAAAGCAGCAAGTCGAAGCTAATTGAAAACGCTACATGGCGTGTGAAACTTGACGTATACTTAATCTTGCCAGAACCAGCATAGGGGTGTGTGTGTGTGTGTGTAGTTGAATGTCGGGCGCATCAAATGGGTTAACAGGCAACCACACAGTTTGACACACTGAAAACGTAGAAGATTCAATGCAAATATAAACAAATCAGCACCAAATTGGTGAAGTAACAGGAAGTAGAGAGGGTTAAAAGAGGGCTCGGAAGGGTTGTCAGTTGGGGGAGGTGTGGGGGGTCAGTCTGTGTGCTTTTCGCTTGCTTTCAAAAACCGCAGATCAGCAGAAATTCTTCTTTGCTCACCAGATGCCAGCATACCAAAAAAAACATATGGAAATTACATTTGCACAACAACAACAACAACAGCAGAAGAAAATGTTTGGATGCAAAAAAGAGAAATTAATTGTGAAAAAATACAGTTTTTGGTAGCCGAAACTTTGTTGGTTTTATTTTGTTGGGTGTAGGCGTTTTGTGTGCATTTTAGAAAATGAAAACTTGAAACAGTCGCAGCAACTTGCAACAACCACAGGCAGCAGAAGAAGAAGCAGCAGCAGAACTAGTGGCAACATGAGCCAATTGAGCCGCTGAGTTAGCCACAAAAGTTGTGGGCAGAAAGGCACTTAATCATCTTAAACCGTTGTTTGCACGGCTTGCCACAGTGGCTGCCACACTTGCCACGCACGCCACAGACACCGCACATGGCGTACACACAAACACACACACACACACACACAGATACACTCATGCGGCACACTTTAGTGCCACACTTGTTTTTACTCCGCTGCGTTGCATGCAAATACACACACACACACACAGAAAAGGAAAGGAAAAAATAATAAAAGCCCAAAATATGTTTAGAATACTCCACCTCCACCTCCACCTGTGCATGACACCTGCCCTAACCAACAGAGGTAGTCACAATTCGAGCAGCTGTGCAACTTACTGAACACATTGCCCAAACACCACTTGCCTCTACCCCTCCCAGCCCCTCCTCCACCCCCTCAGCAACCACATTTCATACAATTTCCTTCCAAAAAGCTAAACCGCATTTAGCGCGCGTTTAGCGGTTTTCCAACACAACGGAACCACCTGCACCACCGAGCAACCCTTAGTTATGCCACGCCCACACACACTGGATACACTCTCAGACACTGTCTCTCAAGAGATACTTTTATATCTTTCAGGTGGTTTCGGTAATTAAAAAATGCAAATCAATTAACAGCAAAGCCCGAAAGTTAACTAACTGGGGAATGGTGGAGATGAGGGAGAGGGAGATAGAGGGGAGTTGGGAAGTGGGTTGATAAGTGAAGAGCAGAAGCTTCGAAAGGGAACTGGGGGACTGTGGGGCTGTGCACTGGCAGACACAAGTCAAAGGAAGCACTTAGAGTCGGATTGTGTGAGAAGAGGGTGTGGGGTGTGACTGTACGATGTATGGGTGTAAGACATGTGTGTGTGCCACTTTGATTTGCATCTGTCGAAAGTGTTGCCTAACCAAATTCCAAAACTATGTCTTCCGGTTCAAATCTAACAAGGAAATTAATTATTTATTCAATTTCTTAAGCAAAAAAACAAATTCAATTTCAATTCAATTATATTTTAAATTAATTTAATTGAATTTTTTTTTTTTTGACAAAATTTAGGTGTCAGTTTAAACATATAATTTGGTATTCGATTTTGTAGAAAAGCTTGTAGGATAACAAAATCTTTAAAAAAATAAAATTCAAATGACATCCAATAAAATTACTTCTTTGCCTAATTTTAAAAAAATACGTCATTCCATAAATACTAATATATATACAATATAAATATAAACTAAAAAATATTTTTAATTGTTAAAGCTTTCTTAATTATCCTAAACAAATCAATTATTTTGTAAAGAGGTTTATTGGTTTAATTCATACTTGGAAAAAAACATTTTTATACCCTGAGAGAGTTATTGTTATTGTCACGAAGTTTGTAACGCATTAAAGTATATATATACTTTATCAGCATCAACAGCCGAGTCGATATAGCCAAGTCCGTCCGTCTGTTTCTATGCGATCTAGGCTCTCAATTTTAATGCTATCTTAATGAAACTTGGCACAGATGTGTATTCTCTCACATCTCAGATAATTTGTAAAAATCTGAAAAATAGGAACAATCGGTTGAAATGCTTAGTAGGAAAATTTTCGGTGTCTATTGACCGATTTCTACGAAATTTACGGAGAATCAATTTCGTGTCCCATCTGTTGACCAAATTTCATCCATTTCGGACTTCTATATCATATAGCTACCATAGAAATAATTGGTGATTGAAACCAAATTAACGCAATATATATGACTGCAAGGGTATTTAATCTTCGGCGGGTCGAAGATAACCGTTTTTTCTTGTTGAGTTGAAAATTTGTACAAAGATCGAAAGATATTATTATATATTTAAGTAACGTAGTCGGAGTCTTTGGTTCCATAAAGTATTTAATAGTTTAATTGGCATTCAAATGAATCATGTTATTAAGTTAACTGCTTAAAAGGACAGAAAGTTTTAAATTAAATTCAAAACTTAAATAAAATGTTTATAGATTAATCTGAAATTAAACTGGTTTAACATATGATTATAATAAACTTTATTTGTTGGTTTTAGTTATTTTCTCTTTAGCTGTTTAAAGTTTAAAGCTTTTAACGGTCAAAGGCTATGACTAACTTTAAAGTTGGCTTAGAGAGAAGAAGAAGAAGACCTCTAACTACTCAATGGTAAGTACTTGTTAACCACTTCCGTCACTCCCATTTCCTAATCTCTTCTTGTATATTTCCTTCGTTTCTTCTCACTCTCGCCGGGTGTCTTTGTCACACTGTTTGCATAATTAAAGTCAATTGGAGTGAATGACATGTCAATCAAATGGAATATTGTCTGGTGAATAGACTAAATGGCTGATATTGCAATTTGGTTTTTCCTGCACCGTTTGCAGAGTAAAAGCGGAAAAATGAGTCGTCGATAGTCAATTGGATATGGTGCCTCTGGTCAAGAGAGAGAGAGAGAGGGAGAGAAAAAGAGAGAACGAGAGCGAGAGAGGCTGACAATGCCCGGTACTTTATGCTAATGCGGCTATTAATGTTCGAGTCCTTACCGCTATCCGCCCTCCTATCCCCATTACCCACTCCCCCCTTTGTGCCCACCTACCCACCTACCTAATCCCCACTCAGTGGGAAGTGTACGCAGATATAGTGTGCAATTAGCTCAATTTGTGCCACAGTCGCGTCCCTGGGTGCCGTCCGTTCTGACCCTTCATTTACATCTGATCAAAGTTAATCCTTTGGCATATTGCACTATCCAATGTATGTTATTTTAGATACCCTGCAGAAAGTGGAAGATATTGCAGATGGTGACTCAGTTGCAGTAATCAAGATAATCATTAACTATTTTTAATTTTCATTATTATTATTATTATTATTATTATTATTACTATTATTATTATTATTATTATTATTGTTATTATTATTATTATTATTATTATTATTATTATTATTATAATTATTATCATTATTATTATTATGATAAATATTATTATTATTATTATTATCATTATTATTATGATTAATATTATTATTATTATTATTATAATTATTATTATTATTATCATTATTATTATTAATTTTATTATTATTATTATTATTATTATTATTATTATTATTATTATTATTATTATTATTATTATTATAATTATTATCATTATTATTATTATGATTAATATTATTATTATTATTATTATCATTATTATTATTATTATTATTATTATTATTATTATTATTATTATTATAATTATGATTATGATTATTATTAATTTAATATTTATAACTTTGTCAAGTACTAATTGAATATGAAGCGAATCTTTTGACAATGAAAATACAATGTGTAAGCTAATGAAGACTCCAATGAAAGCAGTATTAGTAATGCTAAGAAAAGTATTGCTTACAAGAATTTATTGGTTAAATATATATATCATATTTATGCTATTTTTCGAACTTATTGAAATGTGGACCTCAAATTTTAATATAATTTTATAAGCCGAGAGCCTTTGATAACAATAACACTGCATTTTTACAGGGTGCCTACTAGTCGGTTTGAAGAAGCTCCCAATCTTTTTTGTTTAGTTTGTTGATTTTATTGTTGTTGCCTTTGTTATTAATGTTGTTGTTGTCGCATATCTTTTGTGCATTTTTGCCATGATATAAAATTCTCATATTTATTTAGATGCATTTGAATATTTTGCGCATATTTTGGCGCGTTATACCGAATAGTATAGACACACATGTATGTCGATATGTAGTGGTCGGTATGAATAAAATTGCCAGGGGATCTGATCGTCTGATTAGCATCGTTTTAATGTTTAATTGAAGCTGAAGCTCCGGTGGCCAGTGGAGCGCCAAATGCAATGATGCCACCATTAGTTGCACATTAAATATTTTACAAATAAATTGAAAACACATACATACACAAATAAATTCTAGTCCGCTTTCTCTGTCTCCATTTCTCAATTTGTCTCTGATTTATTTGGGGCTGGCAATTGCTCTGCCTTGTGTTAATGGCAATGCCAACAATTTTAAATTATTTATTTGGTTTTTTCATTGTTAATTGCTGCCAACTTCTTGTCGCTGCCGCTGCTGATATTTTGGCAACATTATTTTTGGTTTAATTGCTAGCAATTTTCCGGAGCCCCAAACATAATACCCATAAAAATATTCAAATATCGTGAAACCGGAACTCAATTTAGCGACAAAATATCTAAAATGCAGTTTGCAATTCGCCAATCTAGCACAAACACCGAGATATTTTGATATACATTGAGAACAAATTGTGTAAGAAAATGTATGAAAAATATTTTATTTATAGGTATTACTGTATGGAGATCTGAATATTCTGACTTCAGTTAAATTTTTTGGAATGTAAAACAGTCCCTTATATTGTAAAGAAGTTTATTTAGTTTATTCTTGTGGAGTCTTTATCCGATTTCGTTTGTAATTAAAAATCAATTTTACTCACACGAATCTAAAGTTATAAATTTCTCGATAATAGCTCAGAAATATTCTCTTTAAATTGCAAATTAAACAAATTTCTCAAATTTGTATTAGAGTAATGACTTTAAACTGTTTTCGGACTGACTCATGTAGTTTCGCTCAGTGTACAAATATTTGCATATTTTCGGTCATATCGAGTATTTAGTATTTTTGGCATATGAAAATTGTGCGCGGTTAAAAGGCGACATGTGTGGAAAATTGTCCAAATTTGTGTGTGTGTGTGTGTGTGTGTGTGTAGGTGTTAGATTTTTACGTTTATCCATGTGTGTGTGTGATTGTGTGCTTTGTGGACAAATTTAATAATAATTTTGGAGTGAAAAGTTTTTGGCAAGTCTGAAATTGGTTTGTAATTTAATTGCTGTTGTCTGGCTTGCGTCGTGTTGCATGCCACAAAATTAAAGCCAACATAAGTTGAAGCGAGTCGTCAGCTTGAGAACTCAGTGAGCTAATTAAATATATTTGCATGCCAAATGCAAGAGCGGGAAGAGAGCTAGAAAAAGAAAGAGAGAGAGAGACAGAGGCTGGCAAGGAGATTCATATATCCTGTTAAGAAGCTGTTCAACTCAAGATGTGCTAATAATAATAATGAAAAGTCAGCGCAGAACATAAACTGCACGGAAAAGAAAATCACAAAAAGAAAAAGAAAAGCCAAAGGAAATTCAGGCGCAAATAATGATGAGAAAAGAGCCCGCAGGAGCTGAGCAAAAGGACAAGTGGCTGGGCAGAGACAGCGGCAGAGACAGAGATAGAGAGAGTAGCTCTGGCAGTCATAAAATGTGCCCAGTCGTCGCGAATCGCAGTTCCACTTTATGGTCAGTGGTTGTAAGCGTGCTAGTGGCAGAGACAGGAAAGAGAAAGGGGAAGGGGAAGGGGAAGGAGAGAGGTCGTTGGGGCATCTGCTTAAGCGCTAAAACACGATAAATCTAATAATGCGACGAGAGTGTAGCTTCTGTCGTCGGTCTGCTGCTACTGCCACTGCCACTGCTGCTGTCTGACACATTCTGAGCGCCGCATCGAAAACGCGTCGTGTGGCAGCAGCATCAGCTGGCGTCGCTGTAGGCACAATCGTTTTACAACTGACCTGCCCCACGTGCCAGCAGTAAGGCCAGCAAAGAGAAACACTTTATGTGCTCTTAAGTCCTGTCTGCGCTCTCGTGGCTCGTCTCTCTCGCTCTCTCTCTCTCTCTGCCGCTCTCTCTCGTGGGCTCTCTGCTGTCGGGCCACCCCAGGAGCTCGCAGTATCTGCTCTGCTCAGTCGGGCGGATGCACTGCAAAATGCCGGCTAAATTGAAGCTTTCCGTTTACTTCCGCTGCTGGCGCCAGCAACATTGTCTGCCTCTCTATTTCCTCATTGGCTCTTTGCAGCTTGCTCTTTGTTAATGTAATTGTCAACTCCTCGTTGCGTTTGCTGCAGTTCTTAACAGAAATTTGTAATTTTTATTTTACTATCTGCAAATTGATCGTTAAATTCGTATATTTATTTATTTTTAAATATATTTATTACTGCTTCGGGCAGCGCAGTAAAAGTCGACATCAATTCGTGGGAATAAATTTGTGTAAAATTGTTGTTGCAGCTCTAAAGCAAAAAAAATTGACGCCACGCCGCTGTCGCAGTCGCTGTCGGAGTCGCCGTCGCAGTCGCAGTCATTGCCGCAGTCCCTGACTTGTTGATGAGCAACGACAAAAACGACGAATCGTCAAGTGCGCATCTAACGGCACTCGGCTACAACAACAACCCATGCAAATGAGAGTCGTCTGCGAATCGTTCGCTCTCTCATTGCGTGTAACTTTACTGCAGGCAGTGACTTCGCATCGTCGTCGTCGTTGGCGTCTACGTCGGCAATGACGGCGCCTCGTGCAAAGTTTACTATGCCAATGCACTCAACGGTAAGTCGTCGTCGTCGTCGTCATCGTCTGGCGCCCAGCGTTCGGCCCCACACCTCACTCTTTTGGACTCTTTGCAGTGCAGTGGCTGCGCCAGCAGCAGCAATAGCATAGCAGAGCAGTGCAGAGCAGAGCGCCGACGCAGCATAGTGCTCTCTCTCGCTCCCATTGATTGGCATTTACTGGGGCCACCTTCACCTTCACCAGCTGTTACGTTGCGTCGCAGCTGCGTCGCTGCCATGGCTGCTGCTGCAATAGCTGCGCTTGGAGTTTGCTCATGTCGCAATGCACACAGCAGTTCTCGTTGGGCAAGTCCCCGTAAAGTAAGCATTCAGTTGAAACGCAAAATTCGCCAGCTGCGGTTGCCCAGCGGCGACAGTTTAGTTCAACCAAAGTGCATTTAACTGAGCACAACAAGAAGAAGAATGCAAAGACGGAAATGGAAACAGCGACAGCGCCAGCGAAAGCAGCAGCAGCAGAAGCAAAAGCCGCATAAGCAGTGACAAAACACAAAGAGTAGCAACAGCCGCACTTGTGAGCAGTCGAGGTTGGTCGCTCAGCCGATACGGTTGTCAGCTTGGAACACGCACGTAGCTCAAAGTTTTCATTTAATAGCTGCGAAAATATTCCGAAACGTTGCGCATACGCACTGTCTTACGTTCTGACAGATTGTTTGACATTTGCTCAGTTACAGTTGTGCCATGTCAGCACTCAGTTAAACAGTTTCAAGTGATCAGCAGAATTTGAAGCGAGTGATAAAAAGTTACAAGTAAAAAACTGAGAAACAAAAGCAACTGCCCAAAAATAAATACGAATAAAATACTTTATAAATACATAACATAATATGTGTATGCTCACATGTTGAGCGTGTAACGCGAGTCGCTGAAATCAATTTAAATCGTTAATGCATTTCCATTTTTACTTCGTTGTCGTTCAGTTTTGCCATAAACAAAAAATGTAATTAAAAACTCCAAAACAAAACAAGAGAACAAAATCTGCAATCGCTAGAGATTCCTTTGTGTTATGCAATTTAAAGAAGAGTCGAACAGGTGAGTGATATGTTTTAACATGATATGGAGTTAAGTATGATGTGATATAATTGGTAAACTGATCCCTGACAAATTAAATGGACTGATATCAAGTTTTGTTTAGAAAAATAAGGAGCAGCTTATTGATAAAGTTTATTTATTTATTATTAAAGACAGAACCAGAAAAAAATGAGCTGAAAATAATTTGACTTTTAGAATAATTTTGAAACACTATGAACTATTATGAGTAATTAAACTAATAGGTTAATTCTAATACATTCCTTGATTAATAACAGATTTAAATGGAAAAAGATCTTAAATTTTGTTGTAATTAATCACATTAAAAGCATAGTTTGCTAATATATTTAATTTCCAGTTAAATCCAGACTATAGTCTAACAAAAAGCTATGTTTCTTTAACAGTTAAGATGTTCTAACTAGTCCAAAAATTACAAATATTATTGGTTTCAAAGTTTACTGGATTCCCTTGTAGAACTTTTGTTAGAATAAATGAGTTTCTTTTCTCCACACTTAAGTTGGCTAAATAGCAGCTGGTCAATAGCCATTAGAATGTTTTTGGTCAAATCATAGTGAAGTTTATTTTACTTTGCGATAAACAGCGTTGAATAGTTCGACTTTGAGAGTTTTTTTACTATTGTATCTTGAGATTTCCCAGAGTCGAGTGTTTGCCAATGATTTGCACTTTTTGAGAACTGAAACTAATTTGACATTGTTTCTTGCCATAGTATCTTATCAGCAAATAGACAGATAGCAAAAGGGGAAAATGTTGGAAAGTGTGTGGAAAAGTTACAAGCTGAAAATTATTTGGCGCGCATTTTAATGCTGTAACACACCCGTTACCACTCCCCTCCCATCCCAAGTGCACCCTCAGGGCACTTTCTCAATCGCATTTAATGATAAGAAAATTAGCTTGCCAACTGGCCTAATAATTGAGTCTGAGCTACGTTTGGGGCCAAAAAGAATGTTGGCTAACGATGACAGCGGTGCAGGAGGCGAAGGATTGGCTGGGGGAGAAAGGAGATGGGATTTACCTGTAGTAGAACAGAGAGGCGTAGAGGGGGCGTTAACCAGTCGAGCTAACTTCTAAGCGCTTTAGCCGCCGACTGAGCAAACCTTTTTCGCCACAAGCGGTTCTCACATTTGTCATGGAACAGCAGCTAAAAAACGGAAAAAAAAGTAAAAAAATTCATAATAAAGAAAAGTGGCCACAAAGAGTGCTTAAAAAATGGAAATAGATGAGTGTGCCAGCTCAGGTCGAGGAAGGCAGCAGGGGGAGAGTTCAGGTGAACTAGTCAAAAGAAAAAGAAACAGACTGAGTGGAAGAGAGGGACAGAGAACGGGAGAGTGGAGATGAAGGGGTGCAGAAGTAGAAAAAGTAAAGAATTTCTACTTATAACGAGTTTTTATTACAAACGCGCGAAAGCAGCTCACAAACAATCCCAAAAAAGCCTCACCTTCTCCGCCCTCAAACTCACTTCCCCCTTGCCTTTCTTTACCCCTTTACCGTGTTCCGCTGCCCCGAATCCCGTTACTTGTAAGCAAGAAACCAACAGCCAAAAATGTATTAAAAAAGTAGTAAAAATAAGTAAAAATGGGCAGCGTACGGCAGCAGCGCAGCAGCGGTGACGACAGCGACGGCAACAGCAACGGCGACGACGACGACGACGGTCTAACAAAATTCCAAAAGGAGTGCCTGGGTTGAAGGGTAGTTGAATGAGGCAAGAATAGCGAGTGGGGAGAGAGAAATGGGGAGCGAAGAATGGAGAGTGGGGAGAGTGCACATAAAAAGTAACAGCATTTTTGCCTAGCAGACAACTGCACAGATAAATAGACAAACAGACGGACGAAGGCAGATGAAGACCAAGACTGCGAAAGCATGAAGCAACATTATTCAAAAGAAAGCCAAGTTAAGGCATGCCGAGCACACTCACACACATACAAACACACACACTCGCCAGCGAGTTAGTGAGTAAGAGCGGGAGAGACAGAAAGAGAGATGTAGATAGACAGACAAAAGCAGCATAATGCAGCGACAGAACAGACTGCATGGGTAGGAGGCGTGCGGCACAGTTACAACTACAATGGCGGATCGGACCAAGCATTAAACATCAGCGCAGCAGCAGCACTGGCAGCAGCGACGGCAACATTACAAACGCCACCAGCAACGGCGGCGTCAGCGTCAGCAACGACAACAACAGCAACAACAAAAACAACAGTAACAAGCACATGCCGACATTCTTTCATTCGTACAACGACCTCGACTTTGATTTGCAGTTTTGAGCAAGCGAAGAATTTGCAAGTGAGCGAGTGAGAGCGAGCAGCAAAAGCAAAGAGCAAAGTAAGTGGCCTCCAAAGAGAAAAGCATGAAAATAGCAGAACAAACGGCCTCTAGACGACCTACACGCGTGAGCAATAAACACAGACGAGAGCGACAGAGAGCAAGTGAACGAAACCATTTAGCTGTTGGCAGCCCCGCTTTGCTTCGTTTGCGGACGCTTCGTCGTTTTGCTTCGTGTCGTTTTGCATCGTGTCTTGTCATCGGGCCATCGGGCCATCGCGACGCTTCGCTGCTGCGTCTCTGCTTTACTTTTCTCCCGCTGCTGAGCATGGAAGCTTCGCAATTTCGTTGCTTCGCCAACTTCATTCATTCGTGCTGCGCGTCTCATCAGTACCGGTCGCCTAACGCTTACATCAGCGCATTGCTGTCTTTTTATTCAATTGTCAGCCGCACATTGAAACTCTCACACAAACACAGACACCGACACACACATAGTCAACAGGGAGAACAGTTGGTGCTAAGAAACAAAGACAAAGCAGTGCTAAATGTGGTAAATCAAAAGTGTACAATCTGAAAATAAAAATTGAAAATAGCAAACATTGAAACAACAAAAAAAGAGAAAATAAAAAACAATAACATGGAAACAAAACAAGGCAAAAAGCCGACGCCTGTCTGTGCTAAAAGTCGCCAAAAAGTTAACGACAACGCGTTACTCACTCAATAAAAAAAGCTTGACTATCGCTTAGACTCACACACACACACGCATGCAAAGACTGAGGCTGGCCAGACAACTCTCACACACACTCACACATGTGTGTGGAGATGTGTGAATGTGTACATGTGTAAAGGCGACTTCAGCTAGCAGTTAGCAGCTACAGTTATCAAATGCGGCCGCCGCCGGTCTGTCAACTTGTCCAGACAGAGGCGCAGAGAAAGACCGAGTGGGGGAGAGGCAGAGACAGAGAAGTGTCTCCAAACAACATAGAGAGCGAGAGAGAGAGAGAGACAGAGAGAGAGGGGAGCTTGTATTTATGTATATAAATCATACGTGCAATGTTTGTGCGACTTGGCGACTTTGCTGGGCATATGAGCTAACCGGATGTTGATTTGTTGTCGGCCATGCACACCGTTAAAGCAACAAAAAATGGCTGTCGTGTTGTGTTGCAGTCATCTTCAAAGGCGGAACAGCGTGGGATTGGAACATCCTAAAAAAGATAAAAACGAATACCAAAATACGATTAATAAAAGAACTGCGAAAGAAACGTCTACTGAACACAGTTTCATAAGCAAACAAAAATGACAAAAAGAAAAGTAAATTTATCGAGTCCTGTCCACAATGTCACCTGTCACTTTTACCAGACATGAACATCAGAAAGTTCGCATATACTTAAAAATGGGTAAGCTAAAGTTTTAGTTCAAATACTATACTACAGTTATGAAACCAAAAACATAATTCGATCACATAGCTTATAACAGAAAGTCTTAAGTTTTATTATACTAAAATATCAAGAACAAGTAACTTGATGCTGATCAAGAATATATACTTTATGGGGTTGAAATTGCTTACGTCTGACTGTTACATACACTTTGCTTCAAACAGACTTAAAAGAACAATCTACTCTTTTTTTTAGCGGTATTCAGTATAAATTATGATTTATTTTAATAATAAAATGGTAAGAACATAGTTTATCCTACCATATTCAGCCATAATTAAACTACTGCGAACTTTACACAACTGTTTAGAGCTATAATTCAAAACAAACTTGACATAAAGTTTAAGCTAGTTCATATTACATACTTTGTGCTTCTAAAACAAAATAATAACTGTCATAATTATTATATTCATTTTGGCTGCCTCATAATAGCTATGACTTGTTAAAAAATCAACATAAACTTGCCTTAATTCCCATAGATCCATGAACGACCTGATAAAAGCGGAGCAGTTCCGACTGCTCTGCACCTCTGCCCTCTGTGCCCTGCTCTTTTCCCATTTCCCCCCCATTGCCTCCTCCACTCTTCGCTTTCTTTTGCCCCTTTTGTGCTGGAGTCGTGCCCCAAAAGCGTGCTAATAAAACATTTAATTAAAACATTAAGCGGCAAAAGCGACGACGACGTCACATAATTAAACTGTAGCACCTGAACGACCAGTTGGAGAGCTACTCTCACAAGCGTACATATATACAAACACACATATATGTAGATTTACAGTTAGACAACCTCGAAAAAGGCTGTCGACAATTGTAGTAAAAGTTTATCGCCCGCATTAAAAAACCATGGATTAAAATTCTACATTATATAGGCAAAAAATGAGCAGAGAAAAAAAAAAACATTTTTTGCTTGTTACATTTTATTCGGCATGTTTTACTTGGAATATTTCGTTTCTTTTCTTTATTTTTATTTTCAGTGGCACCCACATTTTCTTGCCCCACCCCCGCCCCTACACCCGCTGGTCCCCACTTCTGGCGCCCTCTTTGTTTGCAATAAAGATAAGAGCCCAGTTAGTAGTCTCTGCCTCTACCTGCATTTGCCATTGGATCTGGCTTCGTTGGTTAACAAATGTTGTCCACTAATTGCAGCGCCAAACATTTTTCGCCTATCCACATATACAAGTACATACATATATATATTCGGCTTGTGCTATTAAGGGGCGTGGCAGAAGGGTGGCGAAAAGTCAGACAGACAAGCAGACAATTTCATATAAAATGCATGAGCACGAAACCAATTCAATAGCCAAAAATAGAGATGGAACCAGGCACCATTTTCAAGCCATGTTCACTGAGGGGACGGGGACGGAGACGGGGACTGGGTGAGTGGAGTCAAGGGAGGGGGTTAACTGTCGAGTGACTGCCGCACTGTAGTTGTAGTTGTAGTTGTCGTTTGTCGGGGGTCGTTTATAGTCTATGCTACCAAAAAAAAAAAAAAAAAAAAAAAAACAAAAAACAGAGAGAGACAGCAAGCAAATTACTCGACACCAGCCAGCAAACTTATAGATACAAGATACGATGACGAGCCTCCCAAAAAATAAAAAAACAGGAGTAGAACTGCTGTCTGCGGCATGCCGCAGTTTAAATACCCTTGCAGTCGTGCATTTTACATTAATTTTTAAGTAACACATACGATTTTCATAACAAGTATTTCCACCGATTGTTCCTATAGCTAAATGATATAGGGATCAGATCGGGATGAAATTCGGTTTGCACATGGGAAGTGCGAGTAAATTAAGTTGAGAATTTAGTTTATCAGCCGATTGATTCGATAGGAGCTATTTTATATAGTCATCCAATCTGGCCGATTATAACGTATGTACTGCGTAGAGAGTAAATCAACATCTGCACCAAGTTACATCAAGAAAGCTGATAGACTACTACGCATAGAACCACACGGACAGATGAAAAGACCGGCATGACTATATTGACTCGGCTGTTGGTGCTGATCAAGAATATATATACTCTATGTAGTCGGCCAGGTCTTCCTCAAAGCGTTACAAACTTCGCGACAAAAACATAATACCCTAAGCAAGGGTATATAACAGCATGGAAGTGAAACAGAGCAGGAAAAAAGAGAAAAAAACTGCACAAAAAATTAAAAAAATAAAATTGGAACAGAAATGGGTCGAATAGAGGCAGCAATCGAATCGAAAGGAGGCAGCAAAAAAGTTTTCGAATTTATTTATTGATACGGCGATAAGGAAATGAAAATTCTAGTCAGGGGGAGTCGGGGGGAATCACAGAGGAAGCTGCCTAAAGACTGAAAATTGAAGTTAAAAGTTTGTCTTAATCAAAATGGGTGCAAAAAATCAGAGAGTCATCATAAAAATATAAGAAGTAAACACAATACAGCAACTGCAAGTGGGGTGGGTCAGTCCTGGCCAGAAAAGAGAGGGATGATGTGGAGAGATCACCATGCGTCACAAGGCGTTGCTCATACGCAGCGTTGACAACAAGCAGCATTGAAAGTAAACACACACTTCTGCTTTTATACGACTGTTGTTGTATCTGTATTTGCATTTGCTGTTTTATCTGGCTTTTTGTGTATTTACTTATGCAAAACAAAGAAAAAATACAGAAGGAACCAACGAATTTCGCTTTGTATCTGATTAAAAGCGTATAAAAAGAACAAAAATTAAAAGAGCAAATGTTAACGCGCAATGGAAAGTGGCAAACTCACAAACGCCGAAGTCGAAGTCAAAGATAAATAAGAATAAAAGTAAATAAGCAAAGTAAAGCAAAGCACAAGCAGGAAGATTAGATACCCTCCACTGAGGTCTAAGAGTCAGTGGTTATGTGTGCCAGAGGTATCTAAATGGGTAGTAAAATGAAGACAATTGTAGTAACATTTATTAACTATTAGACATAAGATCGTAGCAGAAATGTTTGTGGGACTTAGAGGCTTAGAACTTAGATTGATTTATAATTCAAAGCTAGCTTGATACTTGTTCACTTATCTTATAGACTAAAATAAATACAAAAGATACTTTATCTATCGAAATGTTCCTACATCGAACTATGCCAAATAAATTAAAGCCAAAGATACAGTTTTTAGTTTGTTTCGTTCCACATGCATCTAACTGTTCAGTTATTCGTGCACACCCCACTGCAGAAAAGTATAAACACTCAGAAATTAAATGTATGTAGACAGATGTAGCTGCAGTTCGTACTTATTGTACATATATGTCTGTACATACATTTGATTGTTCATACAAGTCGTGGGCATGGGGAGTATTTACGAATGCTTTGCTACAAATATATGCACATAAGTAAATAGTATCTTCATCTCCTCCCTCTTCCCCTGCTCTCCAACACTCTCCCTATCACTATTTCGCCTTCTGTCTGCCTTTCGCTGTTGCTGTCTCCCTTTTGGCTGAATCTTTATCGCCAGTTGATACTTGTGTTCAATAGCATTTCGATTACATTTCGCTCTGACTTTGACTTTGCGCATTCTCAATATACACATACATATATATGTATATATTCTATATTCCATAGTCATAGTTTGGTTGTTTTTGTTGTGGCTGCTACTGATACGATGCTTTAAACAACAAAAAATGCAAATTTTATTTCGCTTTTTATTTTTATACGTTGCTTTCGATTTTGTTTTTGTTTTTGTTTCTGTTTTTTTTATTTCGTTTTGTGAACGAGTTTGTTTTTTTGTTGTTGTTGCTTCACATTTTATTCTCGATTTGTTTTAAAAACGCTGCACGGATTTATTTATTGTGCCATTGAATGTTTCCATTTCTGTCTGCAGCTGTATCTGTATCTGTAACTATCCCCCATGTGTATCTGTATCTGTAGCTGTAACTGTTGCTATTGTAGCAGTGTAATGGCTGTGATATTTATTTATTGTCCTTGCTCTGCTCTTGTTTAGAGCCAAAACTTGCAACTGCTGCAATTTATGGTAGCCCAAACTGCAAAAGGCTAATAAAATATTGAAATATAACAAATCCACATTCTACATGATTTTTGGTTCAAGTTTAAATCTATCAATACTGCTCCTCCACTCCCAATACATAAATAACAGTCGGGTTACCATAGTTTTCCGCACTTTAGTTTGGATAAATGCAATTTGAGTATTAATTGACAACATCAACTGGGGAATTGATAGAATTGTTTGGACTTCAATTGTTCTTCAGTTCAACTGTTTTAGGGATTAATTGTGATACATGTCTGTTTGCCTCTGCTTCGAGTAGCTTACAATTGATTTATGTTCGACCTTCGTACACTGACAAACGTACAGTGAATTTGGGAGTAGGATAAATGAAACTCAGAACTGAAATATGTTCAAACTCAAGTTTTAAATTCCATGTATCTAAGGCTACTCGTTTAGGCCTAAACCAAACTAAGTTAGTTTACTTTCTTTAAGCTTATTTTATACAGTTAATAGTTTTTATGTTTTCTCTTGCAGTTTCAGTCCACTTTCTGATTTTATTTTCAATTTTGTTTAGGCCTTTTAATGATGGCTAAGAGGCCAAACAGTTAGATGGCAAATTTTGCTGCTATGATGATGCCACAATTCTGGTTAACTGTTTGTACAATTTGAACACGTTTTAGGGCCACAAAACAGCTGTTATATTTACGAGGCTAAAACCGTCTTTGGCATAACTAAAATGTTTACGAGAGCACAGAGTTTAGTTTGTGCTGCATAGTTTGGGGCGTTAAAGCTGGAGTGGCAGCAGCAGTGGCAGTGGCAGCCACTTAACATGCAGCATTCCATTTGACAGTTGCCACAGTTGAAAGTGGTAACACATGCTCTAAAATGATGGCTATTTTCATGGGCATTACGTCAACAGATACACAGCCAATTCGAGATACAAGATACACATTTAGTTTGTGGACAAAAGCGTGGAGGGGGTACGAGTCAGGGGAGGGGTAAGGGGGGATAGACCCACATGTTTGGTGTACGCTTTGCATATGCGAGTTCGCAATTCGCAATTTGCGATACATAAAAACTGGTGTAAACAAGCGAAGCAAAAAAAGTGTGAGAGAGAGAAGGAGAGAGGGAGAGGGAGAGCAATAATAAAGAGAGAGGCACACGCAAACAAGGCAAACATAAACAAAAAGCATTAAAAAGAGAAGCAAATGCGATGAGCGATGACGACAACATTCAAAACTTTTCCGACCTTTCTACTGCGGCTCCCACGCGTTGGCCAAATAGGCTTAAAGTTCCAAATTCCAACAAGAACGTCAACAACAACAACAACAACAAACAGCAACAGCTTGACAACGGTAATTTAATATGCAGTGCGTGTGTCAAAAATGCTAAATTTGTAAATGTTCTAAGTGTTTATCAGCATGTCACGCCCCCACATTGTGCTATAAACTGTTTCAAAAGTGGCTCAAAAGAGTTTCGATAACTTGGCCATAAACTAGTGATACGTTATGAGTACACTGAGGCTAAAACTAACTTCTATAAAGTCCAAAATCGAAATACTAAAAAAATAAAACTAAATTAGAAGTACCTAAAGAGTAGTAAAAGCAGGAATTCCTGCTATAAAGCCTAAATATTTATTGAGTTTACAATAAAATAAAACAATAAGTAGTTCAATAAACCATATTAAAATAAATTAAGAAAGGCCGCATACGTGCGAGTCGACTGTACAAGACCCCGTGCTCCTTCTAGTGCAAAGGAGTAATTTCCATACATATGAACAATTTTAGTCCGATCTTCGAATCCGGTTCAAACTTGGTGAGGATAGTTAACATGCATTAATACATACATACGTTAATTTACCAATTCGTTTTCGAGTTATGAGCATTTGAAAAGAGCCCATATAGGGTGTCCTATTCAAGTGGCGAGCAGTGTAATACCACACACGTACTATGTGAATTTGGTCCTCATAGCTACAGTCGATCTGCCTGACATAATAACGGACTTTCATTCCAAATTTGGTGTCTCTAGCTCTTGTAGCTTAGAAGGTCCAGGTGTTCATCCGTACAGCGGACAGACAGACATACGGACATCGCTATATCGACACGGCTGTTGATGCTGATCAAGAATATATATACTTTATAGGGTCGGGCAATGTTCTGCCTGTTACGCACATTTCGCTTCTGACAAACCTAATAGACCCCTATACTCTTTTTTAGAGTATTGGCTCTAAAAACAATAAGTAATTCAATAAACAATGATGAACAAATATTTTAGGAAGTATAAATAAACCGAACAATTGTTAATTTAGTATAATCATAAGTGATATAAATTATAATTTTTGTTTACCAATACGTGGTAACTACTGTAGTAGGCCAGGCATCGCACGGTCATACTCAATCAGCAGTTAGAATATAAGAAGAAGTATAAGAGTACATGCATGATTAGGGGAACGATGAGTAAGAAATAGAAGAAATTGAAGGATATCGAATCACGAAGAAGAGCAGAAGCTTTAAATACTAATAGTATGAGGAGTAATGAAGTTTAAAGTTTGTAATTGAGTAAATTAACCTGTGACTAAATAAAAAAGAAATGAACATTTAAATATAAACCCACATTACCTTTAATTTACACCCCCAAAGCACTAATTACAGCAATAAATTCCCATCAATTTTTAATGAACTTGTTTAAAACTTTTTAAGATCTTCAAAGCAAACACTTTGAATGCAAATAAATCTAAATGTGAGCAATTTTTGAACAGTCCAACAATTCAGTGGGGAATGAAATGTTACAATTTTTGTGGCCACTATTTGAGTTGCTGAAAAGTTTTCAAGTCAATTCAGGGCCATTTCTCAAACGTTTCCACGATTGTGGCAAAAGTTTGAAACTCGCGTCGGAACTAAGTGAAATGTAATCTTAAAATAAACATAACTAAAGAAAAGTAACAAAACAAATGTCGCAATAAAAGCAACAAAGCAAATAAGAGCAACACCTGTCGCCTGTTGCTGCCATGCCCCCACACACCGCTCCTCCTTGGAGGGCATGTAATGTGGCCACATAAATTTAGGAAATCAAAAACGCGTTTTATGGTTCCACTCGCTGATGTGTTCGGTCTGTTTGTTCATCATGACTTTGTGTCCGAGATCCAAAAAACGCTGAAGTTTATCGGGCAGTGTGGAGTTAACAAAATTTATTGCATTTACAAGCATATTACAAACGCGCAGCGCTCACGTAGTTGCCGCAATGTGGCATGTGGCAGTGTAGCAGTGTAGCATGCCACTCGCTTCTACCAATTCCCAGCAGCCACATAAAAGCGCGTTTCACGTCCTGCCAAATTGAGGCAGACACTGCGGCGCCAAAAGTGAAGAATATCGCTGCTTCTTTCCCCTCTTACCCTCTGTCTGTCTCTCTCTCTCGCTCTCCCCTTTTAGTGCTTGCTGCTGCTGGCCATTTCCCTCCATTCCCCAGCTAGTTGCAAGATTGATGGTCCGTTGAATTGTACGTTCTGTTGCTGCTGTCTCTTCCACTGCTTCTTCCACTGCCGCTGAGCTTGCAACACTTGCAACTTACAATATGAATTACTCATTGCTAATTTTTAGCAGCAATTTATTGTCATTTTGTTGTTGCTGCTCGCACATTTTCCACTGCAATTTCTCTTCGGCCATTTCTCCTTGGATTTTTTCTGCCAGTTTTATTTATCGTGATCTATTTTGTCTTTTTTAGCGCGTTGTCTTGAAAGATGTTTCTTGACTGTCGTCGGTATGTGTCTGGCATATTTCTGGTCGATATTTGCTTAAAAATGCACACAGGACGTTCTGCAGCACTTTTTGGCACATTTTAATGTAATTATGGTAGTTGCTTTAAAGTCCTGTTTGCCGTTTAAGGCACATGCCGCAGGAATTACAACTAATGCGGCAACTGCGTGTTGTTGCAAACATGGCTGACATCATTAGGCAGCAACTAACACACACACAGACACACACACACATGTGTGCAGTCGCCTTCGTAAGCGACTTCCGCTTTGCCCAGCTTAATTTCCTGCTAAGGCTCCACATGGCGTATGTGTAATCAAGTGAATTGTAGCAGACACACACACTTGCACACACACAGAGTTATACACGCGCTGCTTAATCACTGAAACTGCCATTTTTCATCAAAGTAATTACCAGAACGACGTCGGCATTTCTCTCATTTGCAGCAAACTGTGCCACGCCTCGTGGCTCAGCCCCAACTCCACTCCCCCACCTCCACTCCCACCCCAGCTCTCTTTGAATTTTTGTGCTCATTGCCACGCCCTTGACGCCCACCTTTCGTTTAGCTGCTGTCCAGCAAATTAAATCATTTGATATGCATTATAATTTTATGCGCCATTTTATTTGACAGCGTTTCAGTTGGGGCTCTCCCTCTCTCCCCTACGCTCGTTTAGCCCACAGTCTCCCAGTCTGCCTCTCCAGCTCTCTCCCACCTTCCTCCCCTCGTTAACTCGGCAAACTTTGTTTATTTTTCTTTGTATTTTATATACATACATACATATATTATTTTCCCGCTGACTTGGCACAATTTTGCATAACGCAAAAAAGTGTTGCCTACTTTTCTGCGATTTTTTTGCTTCTTCATTTTCCATATGAATTTTTCATGGCGCAAAAGGCAAGAAATTGTTGTGGAAAAACTTTTTCAGCCAGAATTTATGGCGGCACAACGATAGAAAATTAATATTGCGCAAATTTATATTTCAAAGGTGGGCAGCAGTGGGCGTGGCAACAACAATAAGGGCAACAGCAGGTTGGCTGTTTCTCTGTAGAGTATTTCGCTACTTTCTTTTCCCCATCTTCCCTACGCTTCATTCCCAATATCTTCATAAACTATACACATTTATGATGCATTTTATGTTTTCTATGACTGTTTTTAAATATTTCTTTTTCTCCGATTTGTTTGTTTTCTATATTTTGTTGCAACAAAACATCTTTCTGTTTTTTATAAACGAAGAGTGAGTTCTTATGGTTGTTTTGCCAACTGGTATTAACGAGCCAAAAGTTTCGTTTGGCTACACAACACAATGTTGGCTGTTGCCAAAACTGTGTGCCACGCCCCATAAGCCCAGCCGCCCTACTTTTTAGCGCTGCCAAGGTGGTTACATATCTCACACTACAGTTAGTTTCTGCCAATTTGGAGTAGGCACTGCGAGGCTGACCCCAAAATGCCCACCTTGCAGCTGACACGCCCATTGGAACTCCCACTGACTGGGCTGCCAGCCAGGCGTTGCATGGCTCTGTTTTTTCTGATGTTGCATACTAAATAAAAAGTCAGCCGCTGTCGCTGTCTCTATCTCTGCTGCTAGTCTGTCTGTCTCTGTCTCTGTCCCACGTCTGTTTTTGGCTCGTTGCAGGTTGTCATAATTTTTAAGTGACCCCAGCGCCGCATGTGGCTGCCCCTACAACTTTGCTGCCCCATGCCCCATGCCACATGCCACTTGCCACACATGGACTCGGTGTGCTGTTAAATGATTTATGTAAGCTACAGCATAATTTGTTTTCCGCTTTTTGTAGCACAGTGTAACAGCAACAACAGCAACTCTTCTGGTTTCCTTGCCTTCTGCGAGTGTTCTGGCAAGAACTGATTGCTTGGCGCCGCAGGGTGTCGTTAAGAGAGCGAAAGGGACAGGGGGAGGGCGCGTTGGCAACTTTGGAAATCCCTCAATTACTTACGCAGCTCAGCAGCAATGAGTTCAAAGGTCAAAGCAATTAACATTTTGATGCCTCGCAGCTGTTTATTAATATCCTGTTGCTCCGGCAACAAGTTAATTAGCTGCCTCTTCCCTACTTCCCTCCACATCCCTTTAAATATTAGAGTCTAGCGAAAAATAATACTCGAAACTTAGAGTCAATAATTCAGATCAAATTCATTTGTGCTCTGTTTTCTTCTGGTGGCAAACAAACATTTGCAACAGCTGTCGTCCTTGTTGTTTCTCTTACTTTATCCCTCTGGCAGCCAAGCAACAAAGGCAACAAACAACTAGAAGACACTCGCAGACATTGGAGCAGACACATGCAACCAGGTTGCATTGTCTTGCAGTCACCGCTGTGTTGCAAGCACAGAATGCAACGCTGTGCTTAACAAGTCGTCGGCGTAGACAATGCGGCAAGCTTCTTCAGTGAGTGCCCCATTCCCCTGCCTTCGTCTCCCTCCACGTCTGCCCAAACAAAGCCTTGTTCCTGTTAAATACAAATGCACGAAAGTACATGCAGACACTCACAAACACACACACACACACCCAAACACACACATTGAATGTAGTTGTGGGCTTGCAGTTTTTGTTGAGCTTGCGGTTAGTGAATACCCTGTAAGTCACAGCAGCTGAAGCTTGATTAAAGTTTAATAGAAACAATTCTCTACAGCTTTTAAAAAACATTTATGAAAGGCAATTACAGTGGATTCCGGTTATAACGACTCCGCTTAAAGCGTCCGTCCGGTCATTGCGACGAAAATTCGATGACAGTTTGGTCGCTTTTCTTTCTTTGCTAGTTTCGGTTAAAGCGTCCACCGGCTATAACGACGTAAAATCGTCGGTCCTTGAGTGTCGTTATAACCGGATTCCACTGTATTTGGTAGATTAGTTTCAACGCACTGTCATTAGTCTAAAATTTTGTATAGCTACTGAATTATTTCTAGGCGTTGATTATGTTCGAGGAAAGTCAAAGCTCTGTCATTGCATCTTCCAACATCTACAGGGTATTTCCTATGCTGATCTCTACTTGCTTTTCACTTATTCCCCTTTGGAGCTGTCCCTATCTCATCTCTGCAACTAAAACTGCGCATTTGCAAGTTGTAGTTGTAGTTTTGTAGTAGTCTCCGAGCATGTAGTTTTTATAGACTCCGCACTTGTCGCAGTCCATTGTCTTGCAAGGGAGCAGACAGCAGAGAGAGGGGTAAGGCAGAGGTGGAAAGTGGGAAGACAGAGGACAACTTGGTTAGTGATGCCTCTGATGTCTGCTGCTCCTTTTAGTTACTATTTTCATGGTCCAACTGTTTTGTGTTTTCTTCATCCCTCCCTCCCTACCCCCCGCCTTTGTCAACTTCTGCTTATTGTCTTGCAGGTGTTTCGGTTTAGTTTGAACAATGTGAAATGAAAACATTACCTTTAAATTCAGACAAAAAGTAAATGAAGAAGGAAAATGTTTAAGCACAGTAGAAACTTAAATGCGACATAATTTGCTTGGTTACTCAACTGAGGGACTAAGCCCTGCTTAGCAGCTTAAAGCGTCTTATATAAGTTTTTTAAACAAATATATGCATAATATTTGTATATAAACAGTTCCTTCGAACTCTTGGCTCTCAGTTTTTGCAGTTTTGTTAGTTGCCTATTTCCCGATTCTTAGCCCACATTTCTGTTTCTGATTGCGGTTGACAGCTGAGAGCTGTGTGTGTGTGTGTGTGTGGCAGTAGCCCTGTTGGCCACGTTGGCCCAAAGCGCTATTTCATTGTCCTAATGCTGTCAGTTTTTGTCACCTTTAACAGCGAGTTTTAAGTGAAACGGCTAAGAGATACGCTTGTTTCTTTAAGGTTATTTTGACAAGAACTAAACGGTTATTCGGAAGACTTGGCCTTAAATTTCTTTAATTGTGTGCGGTTTTTAATAAGATACTTTTGATATATCCCAGATTAGACACTATAATTCACTAATTTATTCCCTAAATTATTATAAATATGCTACTAAGGGCATCAAGTTGGATTTAAAGTAGGCAAAGATTTAGCTATAAATTTTAAAGCAAGCACCTAAAATTATGCAACACTTTTTGAGTGATTAAAGTTCCCATTGAGGAGTAGAAACTCAATTTTAATTTAAAGCCAATTATGCATTTCTCTGGTATTACTTAAAATTCTGGACTGTTCGGGTATTTACCCAAAGAACACTGTTTTACAAAAGTAAGCTTACACTTTTTGTTTTATGTTTATTTAACTCATAAGACGAGTTTTCACAGCAATGCTTGCTTGCTGCGCTTCCTAGCATTACAGGGTACTAGGCGAGGCTTGTCACTGATCATATCGCCATTATTAGAGGCTTTATGCCCCTTACTCCCCCTGCTTCCCCTTTGTTCCTGTCACGCTCTTGACGTATATGATGTTGCATGCATGCTGACAGCTTGCCTCGAAGGCAGCTCTCGTTTTGTCGCTGTCTAACTCTCGGTCTCGTTCTCGTTCTCGGTCTGGGTCTCTTTCTCTTATCGCAGTCTTTAATTGCAGTGAAGTTGCCACATCCTTTTGGGTCTGTTTATATCTCTCTCGTGTGCTTCGTCTTGCTTCTAATGAGGTCATTGCTTGACAATCGCATTTACCATGCAACATTTGCTGTGCGTTGCACTTCTGATTTGTTGCACATTTCCATTTTCGCTTCACATTCGTATTCGCATTCGCCTGGTTGTCATTCGTCGTTGTCTTTTGCTATTTTTCATTCTGCATTGCGCGTTGCCTTCATTTCCGTTTCCTGCTGTTGTTGTTGTTGGTTCATTGTGGTCGTCATTAGGCGCAACACCACCCAACCAGCAACCTCCTTTGACCCCCCCTTCCTTTGGGTACATTTCATTTAATTTTAGTTCATTTTAACTGTCTTTTGTCTTTTGTATTACGCTCACTTCGGCATCTTTTGCCGCTGCGTCGCTTTCATTAATTTCGACTGGCGCCGCTGAGTATACCCACAGAATGGTGGAGAGATAGAGGAGAGGGGCACAGCGACATAATTTATGCGACAAGGCGTACAAGAGATAAATTTCTGTCGTTTGCCATTTTTCGCTTGCGTTGTATTTGGTCTAAATAAATTAAAGCAGCCACCAAAGCGAACGGAGCGAAGCAAAATGCAACAAAATTATGCTCAAAACTATAGCCAACTTTTGTGGGTGACAACTAGATAACAAGGAGGGAATGAGGAAGGCTGCTCCTCCACTTTACAAGTCCACTTCGCATTGCCGCCTGTTGATTAATACGCCACATTTAATAAGATACTCACTTGTCACACACAACTAAATGCAGACCGAATAGGCAGCTTTAAGAATGGTAGAAAGCTGCTAGGAACACCTGGGCGTATACGCAATATATTGAAATTAAAAGCAGTGCGAGGCAAAGACTTTACATGGCTGCATATGAAATATGTTGGCTGCTTATATGTTGCATGAGCGAACTAATTTACAAGGCACACATACGAACAGAAAAGGAAGAGAAAGAGAGAAGAGAGAGAGAGAAAGGGAGTAAGAGAGATTGGCAGACAGACAACGTATGGCACTTTGGTACTCGCAATGGGCAGCTTCGGCTCCAACTCTAGTTGCTCTGACATGTCTCATGTAAAATGGCATTTTCGTGCGTTTGTTAATTAAAAGTGTAGCTGGAGGGGCACCCAGGGGATGTAGGGGTGCAAGAGTGGTGTAGGGGTGCGGAGAGGGGAAGGGGCTGCGTGAGTAAAGAGGGTGCAATGTCACCAGCTGTGTGATGCGTTTTCGAGGTAAACCATAAATAATGAATGAAATTAACAACGCAGCAACCGAAGAGCGTGACACTCGCTACAGTGTGTGAGTGTGTGTTTGTGTCTCAGTCTGTGTGTGTGTTTGTGACATGTGTAAATTTCAGACCAAACCACATTTGTATTCGAGTTGCAGCTTTAGACTTAGATAAATAAATTCCTGCTGAGAATGCGCTTAGATACATTTTCATACCCGTTACTCGTAGAGTAAAAGGGTATACTGTAATCGTTGGAATGTATGTAGCAGCCAGAAGGAGGCGTGACAGACCCCATAAAATATTTTCATGTCCGACTCGATATGAACAAAACAGCAACATCTCAGAGACTATAAGAGGTAGAAAGGCCCGAGAGGTCGCAAATGGAAGATATAATGTCCACTTCTATCTGCATGCAAAGGTAAAAACAGGGAAAATATGGAAAACATTTATTTGAACCAAATTTACATGGCGCGTACATATATGTTTGTATACTCCCAACTTGATCTAATTATATTTATAGGATTTCCATATGTCCGTCAACCAAACAACTATGTTTATATGTTACCATTATCAAATCCCATTGTTAATAACATATTGAAATTGAGTGTCGGGTATCCCAAATTCGCGAGTCAACTGTAGTACTCTTTCTTGTTCTTTTACCATATGTCTCTTTCTGTCTCTCGCCCTTTCTCTCTATCTTCTAACCAAAATCCCAAGAACGCAGCGAGTTGTGCACCATGATTTATAAATATGTTTTATTAAATGCATATTTCATTCATGAGTTATGATATTCACAATTTATGAATAAAGTAAAATGGTTGAAGGCTTTGATTCATGTTTTGTAATGCTGGCAAGTAAGTTGTAACTTAAATCAACAAAAGAATTATTAAAGTTATTTTTGCTGAAAATTCTGCAATCGTTTTTTAAAATAAACCAAAGATAGAAATGGTGCTTAATAAAGAGCTCCTTTCATTTGAATTTCAATCTGACAACTTTTAGTCATAAGTCCTCAAACGTGTTTGAGACTGTTCCTTATTTAACACAACTAGTAAGAGAGGGTACAGTCGAGCGAACCGTTAGCAAGAGACCCCGGTTTTGGTTCTAGTATCTATTATTCCATACAAATAAGCACTTCACGACCAGACTTTTATATGAAATTTGGTAGCTAAGTTCTTAATATTTTTAAATAGTGTACAAATTATTTCGAGTTACCTACCAAAGCCTTTAACCTACAGACCCTTTAAAGCTATCGATTTGATTTAAAAAGGGCTGCACTTTGGCTTTAACTCGAGCACCAACATTCAACTGATTTAAAAATCCCTGAACAGTTCGAGTTAGTTAAACAGTTCTGTGGAAATTCCTTGAGGGAAACAAATTAGGAATTACTCGTAAGTTAATGGCAGCTCACGTAGCTTTTCTGCTTTAACGCCATTTAAATTGCTCGGGCTTTTAAGTGCCAATAAAAGTGTTGTTCGTGCGTATTTCCAGTGCTGGGTAGTGTGTGTGTGTGTGTGTGTGCGTGTGTGTGCGTGTGTGTGTGTGCGTGTGTTTATAAGTAATATTTGACTGAGGAAAGCTAAGTTTCCCCTTCTGTGCATTTCCGCTTGAATGCGAGGGAAACAAAGCGCATAAACGACGCATTGAGTTATCAAAAGAAATTGCCGGGAAGCAACGCTTGAAGACCTCCTTGGAGTAAGCCCAGAAGAAGCGTCTGCTGCTCTCCACGTCCCTGTCCCCGCTTCCGCCTCAGTTCCCGTTTCTACTCCTGGTTCGCAGTGACAGGCGTCAGAGCAGACACGTTATTTATGGGGCACAATTATTCAGCGGCAGTGTCAGACAAGAGAGTGCGACAGATAGAGAAGACGCAGAGAGAAGTAGGTAGATAGAGAGAGAGAGAGAGAGAGAGAGAGAGAGAGAGAGAGGAGTGGAGAGCAGAGAGAAATTGCTGTTTGAGCAGCTACAAAAATGGCAATTGCACCAGTTGCACGGATAATTTGCTCACCAAGATTTCTGTTAGGAAATAGCTACAAAATTCACCAACAAATACACTGAGAGAAAAAAAAAAAAAAAAAAAAATTTACCTTATTAACATTTATATTAATATTTAATTACAATTTACAGGCTACATTTAAACGTATTTTAAAGCCCAATCAAAACGCCTAAAAGTGCCATACTAAAAGTTAATAAAAAGTCCCTAATAGTTGGTAGTAGACAGCAACTTCTTGGCCACATAATTCGCATAAAAATGCAAATTGCCATTCGGACAATAATTTACACAGCGCAACAAAAATATTCATTTATTTTGTTGGCAGCCACAACAATTAACATGGCCAGTGTGTGTGTGTGTGTGTGTGTGTGTGTGTGGGCTCTGACCATTGGGTGTCAGTTGGCAAGTTGCTTATCTCGGCTCGTTGCATTTTCATAATAAACAAATTTGTTGTTACCAAGACAAAGAAGAAGATGAAGTCCTGCGGTTTCCGGACTGGGCATGGCTGGGGACTTGGCCCAAACTAATGTGCGTTGCACTGGAAGACAATACCAGCCACATTAAGCATTTCATATACTTGGCCCCTCCCTTCCCCTCCCTCCCACTGGAAACCCTTTTCGACCAGCTCTTTCACAGCTGAGCAAGCAAGGCAATTATTTATCTTTTTTTTTTCATTTTTGGCTGCGGCTTGTAGCGCCCACCGCCCTCCTCGAAAAGGATAAAAGGAAGCTCGTTTTGGATAGCACTTTATAAAGGACTTAACTTGCAGTTTTTGCCTGCCACGCCCACTGGTCGGTGGGCCGTGTCTTAAACTAATATTAAAGTCGCACGCAGCAAAATAACTTAACGTGGCTCAATAACAAAATGTGCAGAGCGGGCAAAAACCAGACCATTTAGGGCATTGAGGACATTCGTGGCAGCAGCAGCTGCTGCCATGCATTTTATAGCCTACTCGTACTCGTCCTGGCTAAAAACAAAAGTCCAAAACCGAGGCAAGCCAGAGCCACACACGTCGTGACTTTGGCCCAAAGTAGTTTTCATTGTATTTCCAGTTAGTGCAGAGAGAGGGGAGGGGGAAAACGCGACGTCTGTTTTGTTGTGGCCACAAGCAACAAGGACTTCTAATTAGCACACTGTCAGCCGCTGGTCAGGACAGAACAGGCCAAGACACGACGGGACAGCATAGTGTAGTATAGTGCAGCACAATGACGACAAATGTGTTTAAATGGCCAAGTTAGTCGACCCGTTAAAAACTCTCGACAAAACCTAAGCACAAACGGAAGCGGCAATGGCAAATAACAGCACCGCGAAACAGTCTACATGGTGAGAGAGAGCGAGAGGGAGAGCATGAATAAAAGAGTGTAAGAGGAGAGGGAGGGACAAGGGGGAAAACGGAAGCCAGCGAAACGTCGCTTAATGTGGTTGAAGGACATTACATTTGTTGCTGTCAGTTTTATGTACGAGTATTTGGCCTGCTCTATAATCGTCCAACAGCAGCGAACAGTGGGCAGAAAGTATTCGCTTAGTTAAAGCTTTTATTTAGTGTGCTTTAAAATAGGTTTAAAGTGGTTTAAATTATGAGAACTCTATAAAAACCAAGGAAAACTTGAGTTTAATTGTTGTTATGAGTATGTTGGACCAACGTTTCTTAATGCTTTTAATTTTTCTAACACTTCCCCAGTAAGTTAAGTTCATTTATTAAACTTAAATTTAAATCATAGTGTCAATTTCAAAACTTTTTTATACCCTTGCAGAAGGTATATTGTTTTTGTCACGAAGTTTGTAACGCATTGGGGGAGGCGTTTCCGACCACATAAAGTATATATATTCTTGATCAGCATCAACAGCCGAGTCGATATAGCCATGTCCGTCTGTCCGTCTGTTTCTATGCGAACTAGTCTCTCAGTTTTAGAGCTATCTTGATAAAACTCGGTACAGATTTGTATTCTCTCTGCACGCAGACAGATCGGACCACTATGTCATATAGCTCCCATAGGAACAATCAGTCGAAATGTATGAACATTTTCGGTGTCTATTGACCGATTTCAACCAAATTCATGATACATGCATTTCTAAGTTTGTTGTTTTGTTTAAAAAATATAATACATAAATTCTAAAGAAAAATCTAGGAAACACACTCAACCAATAAATATACTTACTTAAATATTCAAATGTATTTTTAAATCTTAACTGCAAGTGAATTTAAATTTTATGAATCCATTCCATTTGTGTACCCACTTAACCAGCCCATATTACCGCTAAACTCACTTGGCCTCACAACGTTTGACTGACAGAATTTGAGGCTTAAAGAGGCCACAGTAAAAGAAAAATTCTCATTGTGTTCCCAGTTGATGTTGTTGTAATTGTTGTTCCTATATCGGTTTTATTACAATCGTTTTTGTTGTGCTTGCTTGGATTATTTAAAAAAGAACTGAAACCGAGTTTGCGCCATGTTTGTTATTTTTTTTCATTTCCATTTTGATTGTCGCTTCGCTTGGCCTCTAAGTGAGTTTTCCTTTGTACCCCGTTTGCAACCATTTCCCCTCCCATCCCTCACACAGCGCACAAATGTATGCAACGCATTTTGTATGCAATGGCCACAGAAAATCCGCACGAAACGCCAAAAAGCTATCGAGCGGGGAGCAGGGGAAGTACATGAATGTATGAAGTCGGCTGGGAGGAGGTGCAAGACAGGGGGAGGGGCTGTAACTGGTTGCCACTTCCGTGCTGTCGCTGGACGGAAATGGCGGCGTCAGGTCGCCAGACCGACAACGACACCGACACCAGGGCCAAAACTGTAATCCGAAGCGCCGCCAGAAACACATGCAGCTGGCCAATTGAATAAGCGAGTGTGCTTGTGTGTGTGTGAGTGTGTGTGTGTGTGTGTGTGTGTGTACTTGGTGTGGTTCTGCTTTCAAGTGCCGCCACTCAACTAGCACTTATTGCATGCGACAAAGGACAAACGACATCCAACTGCAAACGGACCTCGAGTCGCGGTCTGTTCCGGATGCGGTCGCAACTTTTTGTCGTTTTCAATTTTAATATTTTTTTTTTTTTTTTTTTTATACTATACAACAGTTTTTTTTTTTGAGTACGTATTTATTTTCTTGCTTTTTTGAGTGTGTACAGCAGTTGGAGCGGCAGTCATTGCCATAGAGCTGGTAACTTGCATCACACTTAAAGTAGTTAGCGCGATGACCATCATTGGCATATCATATGGTCATTGCACAGCGAGAAATTGTGGATAACTTGACCCCACCGAGAGAAAAGCCTATTGGAAAACTTAGTTTGATTTGACCTTAAGAAGTTGACTTGATCTAGTTAGAAGACAGATTACTTTTTAAATAACTCATTTTCTCTCTGTGTAGATGCAGCCATTTAATTTTCTAAGCTTCGGCTCTGTTTGTGGCACAGTGTAGTTGGCAGTTGACCACGCCCTTGCCTTTTCAAGCGACCATTTGCAGCAAATGCCGCGCAACTGAATTGCAAAAATTCAAATGTGAAATGCAAAAGGGGCAGAAGAAGAAATAGAGAGAGAGAGAGAGGTATAGAGAGTGGCAAGTGCAAAGGGGAGCGGTTGGATGTCACGTAATTGTTAGGCGAATGGTACTTGAAAATGGCGCACATTACGTATACGTAATGTCCAAGTTACGTATACGCAGCATATGCACCTGTGCATGTTAAAGCGAGCATGAAGCGAAAAAAGCACAAGATTACCACTGCAGTCGAGCTGGTAAGCCGGGAAGCCGGGAAGCTGCGAAACTGGGAAACTGGAAAGCCAAAGCTGTTGCCTTAGTCCCACCTGGCTTGCAGTTATTATGACCATAACCATAACTGTTATCTGATTTCTTTTGCTATTTTTCGTTGGCCTTCTCTCTCTGTCTCTGTCTCAGTGTCAGTCTCTACTCCTACTTGCTGGCTTGCTGTAAAAATTTGGCGTTTGCTTCCTTTGGGCATTTCTGGCGCTCTCGTCGTTTTTTCTCCGCTCATAATTTAATATTTACAAAGTAGAGCACAGAAAACTGCAAAAATAATAAAACGAAATTACCAGAGACAGCACAAGGGAAAAGCGAGCAGAAAAAAGGAACCAACCCCAGATAAAAATAGAGGCAAAAGTAAAAATCTGTGTGCTGCATTAAAAAACGCTTAGAGCAGCAACTTTTGTCGCCTGTCTGCTGTCGAGCGACCAGTTTACAATATTCTGTGCCTGGACCTGACGCTGGGTCTCTGTCTGGGCCTGGGTCTGGGCCTGGTCAGCTGCCCTAGCCTGGCCATGTACTGGCTCATTGTTCATTGACAGTTTCTCTTCTATTTTATTTTATTTATCTTGATTTTTTTTGGTTTCTGTGCCTCTGTCGTGCATTTCTGAAATTTGTTTGTTTTTAATTAATTGCACGCGGCGACGCTGAAGTAACTTAACTTCCACACGCCCCTCTGACGACGACACATGTGGCATACTCTTGCTAGGGGCTCGGCGAGTGGGCGCGAGGCTGCGTGTGGCAGAGTGATTAAGCTACTGTGGTCACTGAGCTGTGGACTTGAATAGCGTGCTAGGATTTTAGATAAGGTTGCACTCTATCTCTTCCTCCTGCCATCTCTGTGCGTGCTGTGTTCAGGGCGTGGCTTGTTAGCGTAGCGTCGCCTCAAAGTATGCAATAAAAATGTTAACAGTCAGAACAAAAAACATAAAATTAATAAAGCGAATGAACTGAAACTTTAATTTCGATTAATTTGTGTTTCAGACACTCACACACAATTCGCAATTACCAACACCATCAAACGGCATCAAATTGAAGTTATGCCGGAGTGTATGTGTGTGGGTATGTGGCAATAACCATTTCCTGGGCCATCAGGAAAACCCTTTTGGGTTGACAGCACAATTTGCATAAATTTTAAATTTCAATTTGCAAGCCAAAAGCAAAACTGGAAACTGAAAACTGAAAACTGAAAACTCAACTCAAATGAAATGAAAGAAATATGCACACACAAAAAAAAGAGAAGTAAAGCACGAGAATGAGAGAGCAAAGTAAAGGAGAAAATATAAAAAAATGAATATATACGAAATTAGCAGGCAACAAAGAAAAGCCAAAGGAAAATTCAACCTAACGCACTTTTGGATATGGCTACGACTCGAAAAGGGTCAGCCAAGTTGACTGCTGCCTTTTGGCCATGACCAAGCTAAAGCTGTGTCCCTCTCCCTTTCCTCCCTTTCTCCCTACTCTCTGGGTTGTCTCTGTCGCTGGAGCAACTCTTGTGCAGGTTCTGGCTCTTGTTGCTGACTCTGTGGTTCGTTTTACAAATTCTTACATATCCGCAGTGTCGCATGTGTGTGTGTGTCTGTGTGTGTGTGTGTGTGTGAGGCAACTATAACGGAAGAGGAAACAACTGGCATTGGCAGCCATACGACGTTAAGGATAATCGTGATGACAGCATATTTGGCTGGCCAGAAACCCAAACCGAAACTCAAACCCAGAAACTGCGACAAGTTTTCCTTCCTTTTGTGTGCGTGTCTGTGTGTGTGTGTGTGTGTGTGTGTTACTTGGACTCACTCTTTTTGTGCCAATTTTGTTGTCTTTAAAACGACATTAAAATGCTCAAATGAGTTTAGAACAGCCGCTTACCCAGCACTTTGATCCCTTTTGTAGTAAACGAAATTTCAAATAAATCACAACTCAAAATACTTTTGATAACGTTCCGTTTCAGTTTAAGTTGGGTCAGCTCAAATTTCTTATGTGTGTGTGGGCGTGGCCTATGCGACCAAAAGGGCGTAGTCCCTTGTTTTCCTTCGCCCAACTTAATTTTTCACATTTTTTCTTAGCACTTTGATAAATGTGATATTTATGTTGATTTGCATTACACAAAAAGTAGACATATTCCAGGCAGACACATGTGGGAGTGTGTAGGGGTGTTTGGGGGGATTGAGCCTACAAGGAATTTATAAAATTCAATACTAAGCGTACGTTTTTCGTTGTTCTCTTTGCAGTTTCTGGTTGCACGAACTGTTGATGTCGTTTATATTTTCACAAGGTAAGTCTTTAAAAGTTCCAAGTTTTCTTAGCTAACTTGAATGAAATGTACTCATTTTACCTAAAACTCTTCATCTGGTTTACTATAACTCTTAATTTGTTCAGGTTGTTGTCAAAATATTATTGCCCTTTCTACTATTTTCCCCTATTACTACATATGATAAATCAAAGGAACAGCCATTCTTAACCAGAAAAAAACAAAGTAATATCAGTTCGAACCTTTCATATTTCCTAACAATAATAATTGCAAATGTTTTGACTCTAACAGTAGTTCTACTTATTCTTTTGTTGGTCAAAGAGAATAAGCTATTTGGTGGTATATAATTTAAGTATAAGAATAAGAGATTAGCATATATTGTTAGTTTGTTTTTGTGTACAATTAGGTTTAAGCTTTTCTGTATTTCAGTTTATGGCTGATTTGAATGCCTATGTGCTACCAGTCTGTTCCTTTCAGTGCCTGTCCTGTCCTCAAAGCTCTTATGACAAGCCATGAAACATTCAAGCGAAAACATTGCGTATACGCAATGCTGCTAGCGAAACTATACACTGAGCACGCGAAGTGTTTTCTTTTGCCACATTAATTGAACGCTGTTTATTTATGGCTGGTAATTTAAATGCGGCCAAGTGGTTTTCGCCATACAAGGATATAAGGAGTGGCCATAGACAAGGCTATGGGGGCAAGGGGCAGTGGGAAGCATTGCGCATTGTTGGCTATAAATTGTTAAGTTTTCTCATGTTGTTGTTGTTGGTTTTTTTTATCAGAGCCAGCAACAACATGAATAATAATGCATGCGCATTATTCCAGTGCTCATTTGCGTGCCACACACACTACACACACACACACACACACACGCACAGCACTCACACACAATTGAAGCGGATGTGCGCATTGTTTCCGCTTTTAATAAGGACTGTTGTTATGTTCTGGGGTCCTTGGCTTAACAACATGAGCTATGAATGCAGCCAGCCAATTGCAATCGCATTATAAGCCATGGCAACAGCTTCGGCTAGCTCATAAATTCCATTAAATTGCATTTAAATGTGTGTCGGACAGGTTAACAATAAGTTATGCCTCTTACCAATCCCTCTTTTTAATTGATTGTAAACTATCGTTGGTAACAGGAAAAGCACTTTAATTTCATTGCATAGCTTACAAATTACTCTTGCCAAGAACTTGCTGTAGTTAGTTTACTTCTTCTTCTTCCCATTGTGTTGCCAATTTCACGCTCCGCTCAGACTAGAGTTCAACTTTTGCATGCAAATCTGAGAAAATTCGAAAATATTCAAATACCAAAATGCAAACTACAAAATGCAAAGTTATGCTTATGAGCATGAAATGGGCAGTCCTTAACAAACTTTGACTTCTTCCTCTTAATCTGCTTTTTGTGCAGAGCGCTGTAACACGCAGGCGACAACTGAGTGCAAGAACAACAATTTGCTTAGAGGACTAAGGCCCTAAGGGGGCGTGTCCAGTACGCCTTTTGGCAAAGTGCACGCACCAAAGGAAACTTTTATGTCTGCACTTCGTAGAAGCATTAAGATGCTTCTCTAAGATACCCTGTAAGATAAAGGAAGATATAGGACTTACAAAGGGATAAGTTGGAATAGTTAGTTAACCAGTTGGCAAATAATACTTATTTTATTCACAACTTTTAAATGGCTTTTTAATTACACTTGCTTAGATGCAGATATCCTAACTACCTTCCGTGTAGGGTATTAAAAGCCAGAAAGCAATGCCGCGTTAAGCAGTCCAAGCACTTTCGTTATGCAATTAACAAGTACTCGTTACTCAACACTCCCTGACCCTTTTTGCCATCATCCCTACACTCACACTCCTCCCCCTGTGTGTGTGTGTGAGTGTGTTTTTTGTGGCACATAAGTTATGGCATGCGAGTCTTCAATTAAACAAATTTTGCATACATTAATTGTGCCGAAAAGTTTCGTTGAGTTTTCGCTCGTGTTGCTAACAGCACTGAATTCTGATACAGTGTTGGTAAATTTGCTATTTGTAATGGTCGCTCGACAGCTGGTTGCCTTGGCGTTTACTTCATATTTTTTGTGGCATGATGCACAGTTGGACCTGACTATGATATATGACTATTTGGCGACTATGTGTGTGTGAGTGTGTGTGGCACATGGGGCATGTGTGGCAGGCAACAGCAGGAGGCTACTTTAAGCTGCCATTGTTAAAAGCAACAACTTTTGTTCATCCACTTAATTAGCATTTTGCCTGGATTGCTCGCTTTTTGCTGCTTTTGTTGAGCTCTTGGTGTCGAGTGCACGCGCGTGTCTATCGATGCGTGCTAATTGCACAGCTTTAATACTAACCAGGGTATCACTAGGGAGGGGACATTAGAGCGGGGAGGGGGAGTAAGGCTGCAATCACTGCAAACTTCATTTGCAGCTTCAATTTCAATCCTTGACTGCATTAGGTGCTATCAAGTGCATGAATGAAACTTTGCCTACAAACTTTGCCCAAGAAGCCACCATATCTCTCTCAGCCTCTCTTGCTATCTCCCTCTCTCTCTCTTTCTCTTTCACTACCACTTCCAACAAGGAAATCCATTCAAGTGCAGTCTGGCAGAAAGTCTTACATAGTCCACCTACTTGTGTAGTTTACTTAAGTGTTCCCAGCCACCACTTGTCTACATGGCTAGTCGAGTCCGAGTGCAACTAATGCTTCTCTCCTCTCTCTCTCTCTCTATCTCTTTCTCTTTCTTTATCCTGTGTGGGGCTTGTCTCAATTGTCATTTGTATAAATTCCATTGAATTTATTGAAATCACTAATCAAAGCTTATTATACACGCTTATAAAGTATATATATTCTTGATCAACATCAAGAGTAGAGAAGACATAGAAGTTGGAGACACCAAATTTAGTATAAAAGTTCGATAATTTCATTAGCAGGTTAAGTATATATAAAAGTTTATGCCACGCACTCGACCGCCTCCGAAAATTGTAAAACAACTACATATTTTTACATATCCATAACTTGGTCCGGATCGAACAGCTATATCGTATAGCTACCAAAATCAAATGGAAACAAATGGAAAAGAAGAACAATTTCGTATAGCTTCCATAGGGCCAATCGGTCGAAAACTTCTTATTTGTGTCGGAAACTGGGCAGTAGGTTAAGTACGGTTGGTTTTACAGTCAGTTCACGTCAGCCACGTCTTCTTCCCCGTATTGTATACATTCCAACGATTAAAATACTCCTTTTTACTATAAGACTAACGGGTATAAAAAGAAAATTCAATCAATATAATTATAAACTCCATAAGACCATCAAAGTAAATCGCTTTGTGGTCAATTATGATTGACTTATCAATGCAATTTGCCGTGGATTGTGCTTTAAGTTTTTGTGATATTCACACAACTTTGAACAATAGAAACAGCCCAGAATGTGTAGCTTTGGGATTGCGTGTGTGTGTGTGTGTGGATGTGTTCTAAAAAATTCAGCCACAAGCAAAGTCAATAAAAAACATAGCTAACCCACTGACAGCACTTATCACAACGTTCAATCAATCAATCAACTGTTGCCAGCAACTTAACTGCACAAAAGGCAGCAGAAGAGCAAAAAAACATTACTCATACAGCCCATTTGTGCAGAGGAGCAAGGAACGGAAAACAGAAAACAGAAAACAGAAAACACATAAAATCCACGTAAATCAGCTTAGAAGCAACAATGGGAACAAAAAAGGATCCACAGAAGGCAACAAAAATAAGAGAGCAACATCCCAAAACGTTATAATCAAAACTCGCACACAAACAAAGTGCCAAAGGACCACATTGATACAAAGGACATATGCCAGGACATGGCATAACAAATAAAAAAAGGAAAAGACCAAACACACACACACACGCACACACACTGGCCGACATAGCTGGCTGTTTTTTTGTCAAGTCGTCGCTGCTGACCCAAAGAGCGACCTGTGCCCAGGACTCGTGTATTTTGGGCCGGAAAAAACAAGTCAATGACGCAGCGAATGCCAACAAATCAGTGCAAATCACACAGACAAAACGAGCCAACAATTCACATTTGTTGCTGTTGTTCTCTTGGTTGTTGTTGCCGAAATTCGTTTGTCAAACTGGAGAAGAACGACGACAACTTCAGTTGCCTTTGACAAAACATGGGACAAGACGAGTCCGTCACTTGGACAGTTACTCAGTTTGTCAGTTTGTCAGTCAGTTGGTTCATCAGTCAGTCTGCTAGTTAGACTTTTAGAGGCTGCAGTAGCTCGTTAGAACGCAGCGACACGTCTAATAAAGCAATTTAGACCAAAAATATGAGAAATTCTACAGTACAAAAAAAAAGGGAAAACAAAATGAAAAAGGAAAAACTGAAAAATTGTAAAATGAGACAAGCTGCAATGAAGAACGTAGCATAAGAGCGTCGCCATCTTGCACATGCATACATTAAACGCAAACCCAAACACACTCACACACACCCACACACACGCTTTCACAAATTCGCAGATACTTTTTGCGCACACACCAAGATACAAACTCACTCTTGCTCACACATCGTTAGATTGCGGAAGATATTTGCATATGATGTCTATATGCAAATGCCAGCTGAAGATGGCGCCAAACGACGACGACGACAACGACAGCGACAACGAGCTGGTACACGCGGCGTATACGTGCCGCATTAACATATCAATCATTTGAAGAGCCCAACCAGCATGTAAGACTCACACTGTCCCCCGTAACCCTCTGCTCTGCTGGAGTGGGAGCTGGTATTCCGGTAGGCAGACAGTGCAAATATTGAGTTAATCTAAAGATGAGTTTTCTATCGTCATTCTTTGCTTTTCATCAGTTTTGTGCGCACACGACAAACTTGCAACTTGCTGTTTACTGCCTAACTATGTTTGCAACTGAAAACTGGAAAATTGTCATCATAAATTTAAACAATACGAAACTTAATTGCACAAGTAAATCAGTTGCAATAAATCATTGACGCAACTTGCTAACAATTGTCAGCGATATCAACTTGTTTGGCCATTATTAAAACCACACACGCACACCTCTAACTGCCTAGACACACCCAGTTACACACACACAGACATGACTGTCAACATTTGTAATTGTTGTGCTGATTGTTTAATTGCGGCCATTTTGTGTCTACTTCCGACATTTTAACCACTCCGCCATTCAATTGTTACAAAGCTCTCCCCGCCGCTCTGTTGGAATGAAATACCCTTTGAAATTAAAAAAAACGAGAATGAATGCCACGCGACTCTAGGATACCCGTTACTTTCAATGTGTTATTTACAATGGCGTGTGATAATAACATTAGTGCACTCGTATACGTGATGGACACTGGGTAGTTTGATTAAGATACTTTCATATTTTAATACATAGATTCATATTTTGATCCGATTGAAACTCGGTCAGTATGTTTAGATTATTGACGAATTGATTCTGTGCCAGTTTCATTACGATAGCTTGCTAAATACAGACCTTTTTCTTACTAGTTAATATTTAGGGTTTATTTATGTCGATTCTGGAGATAAAATCCTACAGCTATAGATGTCCGATTTGGATCAGACTTGGTCAGCATATGTACGCCATAGACGTGTATGTACATCCCATGTAAATTTGGTTCAAATAGCGTAGCTTGTTTTCGATACTAAAACATACTATTTGTTCTCAGAGTTCATTGAACATAGAACGTCCTAAAGTGGGCATGTCTAAAACAAATACAAACTTTTACTATATGGGCATTTTCTCTTTCATTTCTGACCTCTCGGGCCTTTCTAGCTCTTATAGTCTCTGAGATCCAGACAGTTCATACAGACGGACATGGCTATGTCGACTCGGCTACTGAGGCTGATCAAGAATACATATACTATGTGGTCTGCCACGCCTCCTTCTACTTGTTACAGACATTCCAACGATTGCAGTATACCCTTTTGCTCTACGAGTAACCGGTATAATAAAATATAAACCATAATAATTTACCTCTATATGTTTATATGTTTATATAATATACATGCAATTAAATGCTTTTCAGGACATCTGCTGGGCTGGCAGTCGCCTTTAGACATTTATTTATCTACATTTTGCCGGCTGTCCACAAACAAATTAGCGCGACAATTTCATCAAACGTGCATTTAAATCACATTCGTATTTTTACTATACTTTTTTTTGTTTTTGATTTTTAAATTTGATTGTATTTCTTTGTGCATTTTCCGCTATTTTATTTTATTTTATTTTTTTAGCGTTTATTTTAAGCGGCTATCCAAATTGACTTTTTAAATTGTTTTGTTGAACAAACAATTGGTGTGCATAATTTAAAATGTATTTTAATATTTGTTTTGGTTTATGGTAATAAATATGTTTTTATATTTTGTTTAATAATTTATCATTTTGATGGGTATTATTATTATGAATTTGCATAATTTGCATTAAACGTTTGTCAATTGCATTCTGAATGAAATTGGGAATAAATTGCATTAAATTAAAACGAAAACTTAATATTAATTACTTAAAACAAACCAGCAAACAAAGTGACATAGAAATTATGCTTGGTCAGGGAGTCAGGGAACTGTTTGGTTAACACGGCGTATGATTTATTTCCGTGTATGATGGTCCCGCATTTGCACAACTTTGTTTATGCTTTCAGTCCTTTTTAACCCCCATCCAGCCCCTGAATTAATCTTTTAATGTGGCTATTAAAAAACCACTGCAAGCACTTTAATTGCTATTTATTTGAATTTATTGACAGTTAATAACAGCCACCGAAACTGAAACTTAAATATGTGAAATTATGTATTGGCAAATTAATTTTATTTATTGATTACGTTTATAAATGGCATGCATAAATTATGACAGTTTTTTCACTTACTTCCTTACTAAATTTGCATTTATTGCATTGACTTTATGGCTGATCAAGTTTATTTACATAAATAGAGGAATTGGAAACGAACTGATGTTGAAACTAATTTTCCAGTAAGAGTTTAGTTATATGAAGCTTTGATACATATAGTTAATTCAATTCTATTCTGATTACTAATCAGTTAGATATTACAAGGAACGTTTACTGCTTAAATACCTTATATTTTATTGAATTTTTTTAAGTATTGTTCAAAGATCTATCTTTCCAATGACGTGATCTGAAGAACTCAACTGCTTACGTTCTCTGATGTCATTCTAAAGAGTTCGAAATATTTGTGCAATGATTTCAACCATTGAATATCTGTCAATTTGTGTCATTGCGTCATTGCGTCATTTCAAACTTATACACATTGAACAATATATAAGAGTGTAGTTACGTGTATAGGTAAGAAAACGAGTTTCAAGCTCGTTTTAAACTTTGCTCTGCTTTCTATATAAAGGTAGTTATTGTTGCTGCTTCCAAGAGAATTGTTAATGTTATGGATGCTGTTTACGTCTATTACCAATTAAACCAATCTAGATACTGAGACCCCATTGATACTTAACACTGCCTGCCAGTCAGTTTCCACCACTCAGCAAAAAGATTGCTCTCAGTATTTCTTTCGTTTGTAATTTAATGAATATGTGATGACGAAAAAAAGTCAGAAAAAAACTAGAATGATATCGTTACCGCATAAATTTTGAGCACCACTCGTGGAGCCAGAATAGAACACAAGAGAACAGAAAAGAAACGAAAAGAAAAGAAGAGAACAAAAAAATATCATTATCATTGTCTGTTCATCTTTCACTCATTCCACTGCTTTTGGTATCTGCCGTTTTTCTCTGTTGTTTCTCTGCATTTGGCAGCTGTTTTCCTGCGGGTGCGTCAAATAACCAAAAAGGAAAGCGACAACAACAACAACAACAAAAGCTAGGAGTAGAGAGATATATAGAAATTTCAGCGTGCCAATCTCGCCGAACTTTTGACGCTTCTCCGTCTACTGCTTCCCTGCTCGCGACTTGTAATTTTGGCGTTGCGGGGGAGCCATTTGGACACCCTGTACAAGCAGAGTGAACGGGGTGTTTACTTCTTTTAATCTGCTTTAAAATCTTCACTCAGAATAATAATTTAGACAGATTCCAAGTTATATTTAACTTTTATTTAATCCATTGATTGACTGCCCTTTTAATTTTTTTTTTTAGTAATTTAAATAATTCCTTAACTTCTACAGGGCATTTTTCAGTCTTGCACATTTGCACAGCTCTTGTATATTTGCCAGTTTTTTCGGTAATTGCTCCAAAATAATTTGATTATTAACTTCTGCTGTGCGGAATTTAAATATTAATTGAAAATTCTCTGCCTTGCTGTCTACTGCCATCACGACTCCCCCTCTGTCAGTCCCTCCCATCGGGTACTGCCACACACCAGAGCTCATTTAGGGAAACGGCTCTTCAGGGGAGTGTTGTGTTGTGTTGCATGACTCTTCTGGCCTCAAGTTGTGAGCACATTTTGTAGAATGATTTGAAAACTTGTTAATCAATTAGTCGCAAAGCTGATGTTGCATTAAAATGTTGCCTTTGTTTTATGTTGTTCTGTTGTTTTCCAAGATTTATGCGCCTCATAAATGTCAAATGCACACACACACACCCATAGAGTTGTGTGTGCACACCTGATGTACAATTTTATATATATGTATGTACATGCAGTCAGAAGGAATACAATTAATCTTGATAATGTCAACTTACAAACTGCTTGACTCCTGCCCTGTCTAAGGATGGGAGAGGACATACATCACCTGCAGCATTCTGGGAATTGAGACAAGTGCAGCCACTGCTTGTGGCATGCAACACACTCACACTCCCACTCACACACACGCACACATTCAGTGCAATGTAGGACATTTCTAATAAAATATTTCATGCAAAATTTACAACATGAAAGCCGATCAAAAACTGAAAAGAAACCATATGTCAATTGCAGACACACACACGCACCCACACACACACTCCTATATAGAAAACAGTTGGCAGTTAATTTAAACGCCCAGTTCCCCTTTAGCCCCTTCATCTTATGGCACACACAACGACGTGTCAAGTGCAATATGCATACACACACACACTCACACACACAATCTCTCTTGTGGAACAGTATCATAGCAGATAAAAGCAGGGGGCGAGGAGGCTTGACTTTATGTTTTTTGGCTTTTTTCTTGTATTTTGGCCATTTTCCTCGTGTTTTTAGCTTCCTTTTGCTGTCGACTCTACTGCACCTACAACTTCCGGCCTTTGTTGAAATAACCATAAAATCAAGATAAGTTATTGGATTTGCTGGACAGGAAGCTTGGGTATAAGCACTTTTGCCCCCAGTAGACCAAACTCTCCTTTGTCCTACCCCTCCATGCCCAACCCCATCCCCTGTGCTTGTCCTTCGAACCATGCTCTGTCCCCTGTGTCGTAGATTAATTGCTTTCTCTCTTTTCTTTCGTTGGAGTGTGTAACTCAACCAAAAGAGGAACGAAAGCACATTTTGTGTAATATAAATACTATATTTTTTATGCCCGTTTCAAGCGTACTGAGGGTATAAAGTCGTCGTAATAAGTAGTGCATATAAACAGAAAAAATAGTAGTAGAAGTCTGCAAAATCTTTTAAATTATCTTAAAAAGAGTGGAGTGTTTTACTCGATGTGGGAAGTGTAGTAAGAAATAATTAAATAGACTTTCAAACGTTATAAAACTAAAATAAATACTGGAGTAACGGGTATCTCGTAGTCGTGAGTCCTCTCGCCTTTTTATTATTATTTTTTTTGGGTTTTTTTTGTGAGTGTCGCAGCAATTGCCTGCGCCGAGTCGAGTCGAGTCCTGGCTGCAGCCCCAACTGACATTTTCTTTGTATAAATAGTTGGCGTTGTCCTTGTCGTCGCGTCGCGTTGCGTCGCACAATGCGCAGCTTAGCGGCAACAAGCAGGCAACCAGGCAATGTGGCAACGTGGCAGCGTGGCAGGACTCATGACTGCGGCGCCACACAATCAGTTTTCGCACTTGCCACAACCCACCAGATGGTTGGCAACTGGCAAAGGGGCTGAGGAGTTAGAGCCTTGCGCTTTGCCGCACTAATGCGATTAAGCCGCTTGTTGTGGCTGTCAACGCGTTGACTGCCTGACTCTGACTCTGCCCCCTCCCATGCCACTCCGTCTCTACGCCTTTTCTAGCAGTTTTCAGACTCAGCCAGCTGCTTTTGTAATTCACTTAAGTGTGCCATTTTGGCCTGAGGTAAACGGCGGCTATTGTGCGCGTGCCCCGCCACCTACCTCATGCCCCTTGCCCCTCTTTGCCGCTAAACTCTTTAGCATACGCTCTGGGCAGTTGGACACTCGTTGTCAAGCTATAATCTCTACCTTTTGACAACACTCGTAGCTTCTCTTTCGGCTACAGACTTTAGTTTAATCATAAATTTAATTTGGCTCAAGTGCCACCTCCTGCAATGCTGCCACACTACCTTTGTGCAACTGCCGCTGTGTCCAAATCTGAGTCAGAGACTACAGTCAGTGAGTGAGTGAAGCAGCTACCATTACTTCTGACTGTCAACTGGTCTTTAACCCCGGGAAAACTACAATTTATGATGACATTATGGCGTGACACTCTAATCAGATAGCGAAAAGCTAAAGCAAAGGCAAAAGCAAACGCAACAGGAAAGTCACAGTCACAGTGAACAACAAAAGTTCTGGTATCGCTTGGGGAACTGGCAAGTGTCACACTCCTGATGTTAATACCCTTTAAAAGCAGCTAATTAGAGGTTAATGGAGCAAGAGCACAAATATTTCATGGCAACTGATTTGTGTTTTGATTTAAAAAGAATTTAAAATTTAAAGTTTTATATTTTGGAAAATGAAAGTAATGATTAGAAAAGTTTTGTTTTATGATCGCATAAAGAAAGTTAAACTTATATATCGGTGTTCAAATAAAAAATGGAAAAATAATTATACAAATATTTATTTTAGAACTGAAATTTAAGAATACTATAAAATTTTTTTAGAAAATTTGTTCTTATTCGTGTTATGCTGTTTTAACTAATGCCCAACTATTTGATATGTTATTAAAAATATGTTTGATTCTATATTAGTATTCCATATAGTAACTCAGTGTCTTTCAGTCCTTTTGCAAGTCCCACAGAGTATTCGAAAGTCGATATGGCTTGTGTGACATTCTAACACACGCACAGCCCATAGGCAGTCAGGAAATCTTTATGAGCTCACACGCTCATCAGGAAGCTTCGTCGTCGGCAATCAAGCCACCCGATTCGCCGGAAAACAAGGGAATGAAGGGGAAATGGGAAATGGGTACATGGTTAGCAGAGGAGAGAGGAGAGAGGGGTCGAAGGGTTCAGGCGTTGCCAATTGGAGTTTATTAATTTTGGGGCCGTGCGTGTTGAGTACTTTAGTTGAGTCGAGGTATTTACAATTGTTGTAAATATTTCCTTTATTATTGTAATTATATTTATGGCCGTGTGGAATGCGGACATTTGGATTGTGGCATGTGGAATGTGCAACTCTCTGAGTCTGTAGCACTGTTGTTATTTGTGTCAGCTCGCAAAAGGGGACACTCCTTGTTCCCCACCCTTCAGTCATTACACCCCACTCATGACAATTTTGCGTGTCACATTGGAAATAAGGCAATTGCCATTTCGTTGGCTTTGTTAACTTTTTTCAGCTGCTCGAAGAACATTAGCAACATGTTTAAACGCTTTTTTATTGGTGTCCTGTAGTAAAGCATTGAGGGAACCAAAGACACACCCTCTTTCCCCTTAAATTATTGTGACTAAAGAGGGAATAAGAAGCTTCCCCATAGGAAATTAATTCAGTAGCACCTAAATGCTGCCGAGCTGAACTACAGAATTAGTAAAGAACTAGGTACTATATCCCTCGTTCAATGGGAAATTCTCAGTATGAATTTTACGTTTTACAAGTAAGAATTTCCCCCTGCTCTGGTCAGCGAGCAATTCACACTTTTGTGATAATTTTTTAAAGATTGCGCTGTTGGTCTTGCTGCTCAGAACTTGTTGACGTCTAAAAAAAAATTCCTTGTGTGGAAAATCTTTTGAAATCTTTTCTCACACAAATGTGCTACAGCACGACGGAACGATCTGTTGGTTTGGATCAATTTCCCAGTTACTTTGATGGACATGCCCACGGCAAAACAAAGTAAGGCGGTCTGAAGTAGGGACTACGTCTGTGTGAGTTATTCGCACGAAAAATGTGCATTCCTCGTGCAAATTCTCCTACTGGCTTGTTAAGCGGATTTTTATTGAAAAAGTAAATTGGTCAAAAAGGAGTTAAAAAACAGAAAATGTTGGCAAATGAAAAGTTGAAATTACTCTGCTATGCCAAGCATTATAATGACGGCTAACTCATAACATTCGATTTTTGAAATTGTTTAAAAATTTTTTTTTTTAAAAAAAAAATTTTTTTTTTTTTTTTTTCCTTCTAAAGCTTAAATCCCCTTTACATTTTTTACTCATTAATATTCACAAAATTACACCTTTCGAACTCATTTAACGCAATTACTATTGTAATAACTTTTCCAATGTAAGTCACTTAGTCAATTTGAAGGCTACACAAAATTAGCTGTGTAATTTGGTCCTTTTTTCATTAAAAACCTTCTTCTATTTAAGACCTTTCTTAATGTTATTAGGCTAATTAAACAGCTGTTAAAAATTAACTTTAATTTTAACAAAGTCTTGGAACAAAATGTTTAAAAAATAAAATAATTTTTTAAATGAAATTAAAGTAGATATATTAAATGTTATATTACTGTAATTATTTTTAAAGATTATTTTTAAATTCCACACACACCTTCTTTATGCGTTTTATAGCCTTTTTTGTGTGTTTATTATTTTAATGTAGCCATTCTTCAAGCACTTGTCAAATTTCCCATTCAGCCATTTAGCATTTGCGAAGCCTTAAATCTGCGCTTTCAACTCATTTCCCCTCATCAACTAAATGTTATTTATGTTATTTCTACTTGTTTACTTTTGCAGGCAATACAGAAAATTTATGCCAAGTGCCTTGGGATGCTCTGGAGCACACACTTCCGGCACAGAGGGGCATGGCCGACTTGACTTGGGACTCCAAAAACTCAAAACAACTCGACATGACTCGACTTGACTTGTCTTGACTAGAGTCGTGTCGTATCGTGTCGGCTTGGAGCCTAGCATAGTGGCAAGTTAGAGGCGCGGAGGCGCCTCCTGATGTCTCAGGTAATTATGCATATTTAAGCAGTTTTGTCTACAACAGTTTTCGAGCCTAAAAGCGTCCTTTCAACTGAATTATTTATGCAAACTGAGCCTCGGGTCCGGGACTAGCTGCTATTGGAGCCTGATGTAGGGCTCTGACATTTGCAAACATTACCTCAAGTTGTTACCAAGTGGATTTTCATTTTAGCCTGGCCAACAAAGTCAGTTGCCAAGTGTTTCCACCTAATGTGTAATGTGTTTAAAGCCTTCGCCGAGCATATTAATAGAGGTCTGCGTCTATAATTGCCCGCCTCAAAGCGAGCTATACACTGCGCCCCAAAATTAATGTCACTCTATTAATGCTAATGTTCCATCGGTCTGAACATTTGTCAATGCCACAAGATGTGTGGTCGGTGTACAAGATACACTACAAAAGTATTTAGGGAAGGTTTCCTTGGAACTTGAATAGGTTTCACTTCAAGAACTTTGAAATTAAAGTAGTTAATGCCTTCAAATTAAGCGTTTAGTTGTAACCTTAATTTAAGCAATTTATTTAAACAAAAGTAACTGTTACAAGCTGTCAGAGGACATATTTGAGTCGTGTATCTCAATGAAAGCACACTTGCTTGATCCGCTCCAAAGTGATTGCGTTTCATCTCAAACAGAAGATACACACAGATACACAGCCATACACACACTTACACACACCCTTGAATACACAGTTTTGCTTTCAGCTTAATTGTTTTGCAACTAAACATCAGAGCCAAATGCCTTTCATCATTTTGCCTTGGCCATTGCCCAATGCTTCCCTCTCTGTCGCTCTCCTGATGGTTGATGGTCCTAGCCAAAGTCGTGTCTAAGTAGCTTTTGTGTAAATGAAAAGCGGAAAATGAACGGAAAAGCAAAGGAGAAAAAAAACGAATGAAACGCAAAGAAATAAGAAGAACTGTAGAACACTTTGAAGCTGTTGGACGAAATCAAAGGCAGCTTCGAATAGAAGAGAGTGAGGAAGTGAGAGAGTAAAAAATTGGGAAGTGGGAAAGGGGAAGGGGAAGGGGAATGGCAGAGGACGTTTAAGCATTCGTCCTTTTGCCTTGCCAGCTAATTAAAATGTATTTAAATGCGTTTGTCGCCTCGTCGCCTGTCGCCTCGCCGGCTGGAAATCAAGTTTGTAATTTATGCGGTTTTAATAGAATTTTGAGGCAAACTCACACACAAAGGCGAACAACAAATTGGTTTACTTAGGACTGCAGAGGAGGGACATGTGTACACATAACAACTCACAGAAAGGAGAAAAAACGAGATAGGGAGGAACAAAGTCATGTCGGAAATTAGCATAGTTTTAGGCGCAACTAACATTTTTGCAGCATACTTTTCGGCCGAGCCAAAAAAGTTTTTGATGTTTTTGCCAATTTCCCGCACACCCAACAAAAAATAGAAGGAAAAAGTTACGGCAAAAGCTTAAAGCCACCGCTTTTGGACCCGTTTAATTTATTGATTGGGTCTACAGAAATTCCGTTGGAGATAGAGATAGTGGGCGTTACCCGCAACCATGTTGGAGCCGTGTAAATTTATATGTTTGGCCTAAATAGCAATCAAAGGCTTAACAATGCCAATCGCAAATCCCCACAAAATGGTTCACTTAATTGAACTTTGAACTGCGCCTGATGAAGCCAAGTCCAAAATGGTTTCGAATTCGATTCGAATTGGTTTATCGTGTGCTCTTGAGTGCTTCTCGAGTGAAATTCAAATAGTTTTGCTTTTCGACTAAATAAACGTTTTGGCCCTAAGTAAATGCTACTGCCCAAAAAGCTGATCTGTCATTTGTTCTCATTGTTGTTTTCGGTTTTCTGTTTTCTTCTTTTTGTTTGCTGTGTTTTCTTTTTTGTTGATAAATGCGCACAACCAAAAACAAACACATAAATTACAAGCATGTGGTAGGCGTTGAGTCAACTTACACTGACAGAAATCTTGAAGTAAATGATATTCTGTATAGGTAGAGTAGAACACTTTCGAGCACACTGGGGTATAATAATTCAAGGTTTTCATAACAATTTCGACCCTTTTTCAAATGCAAATTCATTGTTTTTCCTTCTTTTTTGATGCTTCTGGCATAACAGTGTAGACTTGTTTCCAGTCAAAGTTCTGCTGACAGGGCCCGAAACAAACTGACTTCCACTGGCACCAGACAATTGAAATCACCTTCAGCTGTTGCCAACATTTTGTTGATAACATATTTGTTGTTTTTATTAAATTTCATGCTTTGCAGCAAACGTAACGTAACGTAACGAAACTAGACGAAACGTAGTAAAATGAAAGCCACTTGGCCTATCGATTTGCTGGCCAAAACAAAAGCGAACAAAAGGGCACAAATTTTGCAAATTTGGAAATCCAAAAACCCAAAATCCAAAGTGCATTCTGTCAGTCAGCAAACAATGCAGTCAAGCGTGTGTGTGTGTGTGTGTGTGTGTGAGTGAGTGTGTAAGCCAAATGAAAATTGGCCAAGCTGAAGCTGAAGCTGTGGCTGTGGCTGTTGCTGAGTTTTTGGGGTGCTTTCTGCCACATGCCACATGCCACGCCCAGAGCAACCGCAACAGCCAAAATTTATGCCAATATTTGCATTCGATGCCCCAAAAATAAACCGTAAAATGCTTGTTGGCACAGCAAACAGCACGGAACGGAGAGTGAACGGAGTGCGGGGGCAGACTGCGTGTGGGGGCGTGCCACAATGCTGCTGCATGCTTGGCAGCAGGCTGAGGTGTGACATAATGTGCAAGCAAGCTACGCAGGCAGGCTCAAAATTTCATATTTATGAGTCCAGCAATGGGGAGTGCAAGGAGGAAGGTGGAGGGGCACAGTGGGGGAGTGAGCACTTGGCAGTGTGTGAATGTGTGCGTTGACTGCAATAATTCAATTGCACACCTACGCAATTTACTGGCGCCAGAGCAACAAACACAAGAGCATCATATCGGAATATTGAAATATCGCCAGTCTAAAGACCTCTCCCTCTCTCCTATCTCTCTCTCTCTCTCTCTCTCTCTCTTCCACTCTCTCTTTAACCATCTCTCTCGTAAAGCAGTAAACGCTTAAAGCGCTTCAGCAAACATGGCCCAAACAAAGTCACACAATCTAAGAGCTTAAAGCCAATACAGTGACACACACACTCAACGGTAGAAAGACAGAGAAAGCAGTAGAGAAAGAGAGAGAGAGAGCTTAAAACATGGACAGCATTTAGCATATTTCCTAAGTTATAGAAACTAAAATCTTGTTCAGGCAAAGCCGACGATTCAGTTTGATTCGATTGCGATTCGAGTTTCGGTTACGTTTCCAAAGGAGTTGGGCATAATTGGATTTGTTTAGCTGTCAATATTATGTCAGAAGTCGACATGCAGAGTTTGATACATGACTGCGATGTGTGTGTGAGTGAGGGTGTGTGTGTGTGTGTGTGTGTGTGTGTGTGTGTTGGGAGCAAGACAGACAGGCAGGAAGACTAGATAGATAGATGGCTAGATAGACTCGATGGCTGTATAGTTACTCGATAGATACAGGCACTCAGAAATTGACAAAACAGACAGACAATTGGACAAAACGGGCAGTTAGTCAGGCAAAATGAATATTAAAGCAACGTTTAGATACCCTTTGGTCGAGGGAATAGTGTCAAACTGTATCTGGTGTGTGTATTAATAAAGTTTGTTAATTGAAAGCAGTTTAAACATAAGTATTTACCATAAGAGTTGGACATTTAAAACTATAAACTTATCAAATATTTAGTCTGCTTAGTAAACAAAGTTCCTAATCGCGCGTTAGGGTATTTTAGTTCGGAGTTTTTAACATGTGTTTTATTTCGTTAAAGTTTACGGCTTACTGACGCCAATTCAAGTGAATGATTCAAAATGTTGACAGTCGACAACGCGATGAATCAAATTGCAGAAAGACAGGCAGCAAAGGAGAAAGAGATTAAGAGAGAGAGAGAGTGAGACAGACAGATATAGAGAGAGTTAGTGATGGAGTCAAAGGCAAAGGCAGACAAAGCACAGCTGCAGTTGACAGAAAAATGCTGATTGTAATGGTGATTAAAGGTGCCGCGCACAGAGAGAGAGAGAGGAAGAGAGGAGAGTACCGAGAGAATTGGCAACACTCAAGTTGGTACTTGCCCCTGACAAACGCCAACATATTTCAATTGTGCTTTGCAATTTTTGCAGCTGATGCAGGCAATTTGTTGGCCCAAAGAAGCCCAAGTAGTTGTACTTGTAGTGGGTGTGTGTGTGTGGGTGTGTGTAATTGGTTGTGTTTGCGTTGATTTTTTGTTGCCTTGGCAAACATCTCGTAATACTATTAGTCTTCATATCAATTACCAAGCTCAAGTTCTGAGACGCTCTAACTAACTTCAAGAGCAGAACACTGCACACATTGCGCATACGTCAAGTTGTCCTTGTAGATGTTGCCGTGTTTACATATACTTGTTTAACTTATGGCTCAAGCCAAACACTTGAGCCGTAAACCAAAATTAAAACAACATTAGCCAATCTCATACTCATTTTACACACACTCACACACATATGCAGAGGTAGACAATACGAGGAGTTCTGCTCCTTTCAGACAAATGAATGAATAACATTTTGCTCCGCAGCACTCAAAAAAGAGGCTTAATAAAGTATTTGCTCACTCTGTGCAAGAAAACCAACAAAAGCAGAGGCTACAGAAGCACGAAATGCAAATACTCAACGATTGACAAGCCAATGTGTGAATGACTTGCAAGTCATCCTGTAAAGAGTTGTGAGTAAAAAATGTACAACTTGGACTGCTAAATCAGCTGTTGCTAAAATAAATCAACACACATAAAAGTCTAACTCATTCAAAGATATTAATGAAATGTTTGAGCAGAGAACATGTGCACAGGATGCTGTAATGAAAGTAGAGATAAATGTAGAGAAGATCAGATAAATAGACATAGAGAGAGATAGGTGACTTTTGCTCGGCGAAAGAAATGCCAGGAGTTGATTTAGTAATCAGCAAGCGCTGCAATGCTCTGCGCTGAGAATGAAGCTTGATAGATAGGAGCCTGCTGCTCCTAGCGGAGCCAAGTGGCAGACTTGGCACTGGCATAATTTACATATGCCAAACAGGCAGGAACAACAATGTTTGTCAGTTACCTGAAAGAACAACAACAGTGATAACAACGCACAAACAACAGAGGTTTATTTATATGAGTGATTAGCCACTGACAGAACCTTGGCTAAAGGCAAGATGGCAGTGGCAGTGGCAGTGGCAGTGGCAGTTGCAGCAGACGCTCATCTCAGAGCTGCTCCTGTTTCTGTTGCTGTTGCTGTCAGTTTGTCTTGCTTTGTTTATTTATTAGTGCAAGGTGTTATCCTAGGTGTGTGTGCATTGGTGTATGTGCGTTGGTGTCTGTGCCTGTGTGTGTGTAGGCGTTTGTGGGTAGCATGCTTTATGCCTGTCTGTCATGCTGTCTGTCTGCCTGTTTGTGGCTGGCAAATATAAATAGCAGCAGATTGCACACGTGCTACACATGCCGCTTGCCGCATGCCGCATACCACACGTTACACTGCAGGAACAGAAAGCCCTTTCTAAACACAAAAATGTGTATTTTAAAAATATAATCTTTATTTTAGTTTGCTTTAAAAAGTTTGAATTAACTCTGCGAACTCTTTTAATGTGCTAAATAAAAAGTGTAATCTATAAATATTCGTTACGTCCAACATTAAAACTCTCTAACAGCTTAAATAGTGCCACATTTAAAAGGAATAATATCTTAATATAATCCCTTTGATTTATGCTGCCAAATAAATAAAAAAATGTCAGTCTGTCTTAACAAAAGATTATTTATATGGAAGAACCCAATTCAAAAAAAAATTATTTAAAATCTGTTTATAAAAGATAAACAAATTTCCTTCAGAATTTATTTGAGGTAAATGTGTTTTAGGATGTTAGAGCTCTCAACTCACCTGTCTGTCCGACACAAGATTTCAGATATAAGTCCGTCTATATGTCAGACAGATCAAGTCTACTTAAAGTATTTAACAGACTGCTGTACTCTAAAAACTGTATATTTTTTTCAGTGCTCAAGCTTTAAGTTCCCTTCGCCTGATAGTGACACAGCCACGCCCCTTCATGAGAGCACTAATGCTGCCTGTCAATATCTAAGGTTATTTGCTTGCTTCTTCGGGTTCTTCTGTTGCCACTTGAGATTTCTCTTGATGTTGCACGTTGCACACGGAACACACGTTGCAGTTGCTGCTTGGTAATTGAGTTGGAAAAAATTTTGTTGACGCCCAGCGACATGTTGGGACAATTGCAGCTCAGCGGCCCCCTCCCCGCCCCTTTATGCATTTGAATGCACATCGATGCCTTTGCTGCCTTCCTGGCACCTCTACCTGCAGCACTCTCTCTCCCTCCCTCTTCTATTTCTGTCTCTCTTTACACTGTGCATATTATTACGTGAATTCTTTTCGGTTTTTCGCGCTTTCGGGTTTTCTCTCGTTTTGCAGCTCCGCATTTTTATTCTTTGTTGCACTCTGCTGGCTGCTGGTTGCTGGCTGGAAACATGTGCGCAAACATTTAACTCAATTGTATACCGAACGAGCCTCCCATGGGTAGGCGCATCCGCCTGCCACACCCCCTCCGTACACCTTAGCCCAGCTGCAATTGTTATGCAAAATACTGGCACGCTCGCAAATCAAGCAACAAATGTGCTCAAATTGACACAGCAACAACACAAAAGTAACACCAACAACTCCAACAACTCCAGCAACAACAACAACAGCAGCACATCAATTGCAATACTGAAGCTGTCGACAATTTTTGGTAGCAATTTTTGGCTACTCACATAAAAAACAAAGTCGCCGACAGCATAAAAGATAAACGAAACACAGCGGAGAAGTGGAGAAGTGGAGAATTGGAGAAGTAGCAGTGTGGGAAATACTGCCATCAACTGTAATCAATTTGATCACGTATTCGACTTGGCATAATCTAGTGAATTTTTTTATATTTTATAAATTTATATTTATACTGAACAGTTGATAAACCAGCGGTTGAATAGGACACCACAGGACATTAATAAGTTTAATAAATAACTTTAAATATAACATTATTTTAACAAGAGCAGAGCTGAAATAAAAAGGGTGTCAACTTAGTGCTTATCTCAAAAACAAATAATAAATTTAAATTTTGCGTACTATTCAATGGTTCTTGATTTTCCTGGCGCAGAGTCGGGAAACTCATTATCAAGCCAAGATTTTGCTTCAAATGTATTTTTTCCTTTCAAAAACAAATTTACCAAGAAAGAATGCTATAGTCGCGAATTAGGAACCCGTACTCAGTTTCAATATGCTATTAAGAATGTATAATAAGATACTGCAAACAAAACATTTGCATACAATTCATGTGTAGACTTATTTTCGACCTATCGTTCCAATGGAACTATACGATTTATAGTAGTCCGATTTGGATCAAACTTGGTCACATTGTTTATATTGATGGCAAATCTATTCTGTGTGAATTTGATAAAAAACATGTCATTAAAAAAGTTTTATACTATTTCATAATATTTTATTAAACTCAATATCTTATGAACTAATAGTCCGATAGCTGTCAAATAACTAGAATCTCTTCTAAAATTTTGTTTACCTGTACTATTTACAAAAAAAAATAAAATTGAATTAAGTTTGGGTAGTGTAGCTACATCTATAGGTCAGTCCGTGGAATTTTCAGCCGACCTGTTAACTACTAGTTTAAAAAAAATTAAAAATTCATTTAAATTTTTTTACTGTTTTGTTTGTCTGAGCCGTGTTTATACGTTCTTTGCAATGAAACTGTTAATTCAATTAAAAGTTTTTTAGGTCTTAAGGACGTCAATAAGTTGCAACTTCTAATACAAGAATAAAATGCTTCAAGCAAAAGTTTATGCAACACATGAATGTGTCAAGAAATGACTTAGAAAGCTAAGCAATCTAAGTAAGATCAGCTTAAACCTAAAATCCACTTGGATTATCTATGTACATATATGAAAATAAATATATCCAACTGTACCGCCTTAGTGCATTAAAATTGCTAAGCTGACATTCAATCAAATTCATTTCTATCTTAATGGAAAAACAGTTTTCAACTCAAGTTTAAAGGAATGCAGAGTGAAAAGATACATTTGAAATCAGCGGACCTGAATGATTTCGTATCCGCTTTTGGTTATTTATATTTTAATGTAAATTTATTTGGCTGAGCAAAGAAAAGTTGGGCAGTTGAAAAATTTTTCGTGATTTCAATTTGCGGCGATTTAAATTTTAAGCCGTTGTCATCACAAATTTTCCTTGACATTTTCTATGGAAAAACTGCATAGAAATGTGTCCTGCGCTCAATTCCAAATGGGTTTTTGCAACGGGAACGAAGAGAGCGGAGTGGTGACTTGATGTCCTCATTGTTAATGCTATGCACACTGCGTCTCACTCGCTTTTGGTGCTTCCTTAGTCGGTGTCTCCCATTCTGTTTGTTGTTGCAAGGTGCAGAGTTTCTCACACAGCGCGAAGGTTGCAGTTGCAGTTGCTGTTGCATGAGTCGAGTATACGAGCTCTGAATACGATTTTACGACTAGTTTCCATAGGCTGCAACGGAAAGCAAACAAATCCTGTCTCCCTCGCTGGGCGGTGGTGCAGTGTGGTGGTGCAATGTTGCCACGGCCTAAAGAAAAATAACTTTTCAACTAAGCCAAGTCAGGGGCACAGGCACAGGCAACGGCAACGGAATGGAGGCCAATAATATGGAAGAAATGAACATTTGCCACAGTTTGTGGCAAGGTAATGTATATTATGCAAATGCCGAACGAATGCCACGTGTAGTATTATATTAGTGGAACATCCCTTAGTGCTACTAACTTACGAGCTACTTAAACTAATACCAGTAGTTTCTGAAATTATTGTTTAGTTCATTTCAGTTTTGTAATTCATATTTAAGTTCTTATTGCTAGCAGCTGCTATTAAATTTAATTAGTTCAGCTAAAGTGCGACTAAGCTAATTGCACGTCTTGCTCAGTTTCCGTTTAATTTGCTTCTATGAAATGCGACACTTCTTAGCTGGAATTTCTTGGCTCAAAACAACATTTAACAAGCTGTTTATGTAGCAGTGTCAAGGGGGAAGGGGCAGAAAGGGGCAGGAAGCAGCGGGTTGACACGTCTATGATTTGCCGCTAATTAAAGTTGATAAGCGTTTTAGTCTGTTTTTAATTGGCCAAACTCTCATTAAAGATGCGCGTCAGGTAGAAAAACTTGAGCAGCGTGTAATCTAATCAGCTGAAAGTTACAAGTGGCAAGCGGCAAGTGGCAAGCGGAGAGCGGAAGGGCAAGTTGCCACTAGACTAATAAAATAACAAACTAAATGCATACTTTCGGCGACTAACAAACCGCACACGACAACGCAATAAAACTAAACGACACTACTTGCAACTTGCTACTTCCTACGTTCCACATGCCACTTGCAACATGCGCAAACAATTGAGTTACTCATTGAAGTGGAACAAAATCAAAATGCACTGATAAAAGCAATTGCGAGGAGAGAGGAGGCTAGAAGGGGGCTCACAAGGGGAAAAGAAACAAGCACAAAGACAAAGAGGCAACAACATTTTGGGAAAAACTTTATCCTGCAACGCGACATGTTGCAGCGTGTCTGCTGCTTGTATATTGAATGTTTATTTGCATGCAATGAGCTTGCCACTCCCCCTCCCGCTCACCCTGTGTGCGTGTGTGTGGCAAGTAAACTTTTGTTGCACTTTTAAATGGGTCGTTGTGTCGGTGGCAACAAGAGGTTAACAACGTTCTTAATAATAATAAAAAAACGAACAGAAACAGAAAACTAAAAGCCAAACTCGAAAAACTGCGTTACAAAGTTAAAATGAAACTTTTTGAGAAAGTTGTGCAGCTCCGCTTGAAGCTCACATGGAACACAGCTTAAAGCTGCTTTAAGCATAGAGCAGCTTTCAACAAAATGGCTGTCACTTGCCGTTATTCGGCGGGGCTTTAATAAAGCTCAGATTAAGCGCAATTGCCGCACGGCTATTTAAGCTAATCGATAAGCCTCGACTTAATGCCTCACGTGTGTGTGAGTGTGTGTGTGTGTGTGTGTGTCGTTACCAAATTATACACATACATACTTGCCGCAAATTCAATTGCCACAAATTCAGCTTTTCGCCAACTTGAGTTCTGCTTTTCCTTTTTGCCTTTTTGCGTTTTCTGCTCGTCTGCAAATTATGGCCAAAAATGGCGACGATAATTTTATGCGCCCAATCAAATCAGTTTTCTTTTCGCTTATTTATCTTATGTAATGCTGATTCGGGCACATTAGGCATATTTCAAAATCAGTACTTCGATACGAACCTTTTATTTAAAACTCTAACTCGATTCCTAACTAAAATGCTAGTCATTTAATTTAAACAAGATAAAACGGTTATCTTCGGTTCGTTGAAGATTTAATACCCTTCCAGTCATGAATATTGCTTTTTGCTAATTTGGTTCAATCACGAATTATTTCAATGGTAGCTATATGATATAGAAGTCCGACTTAAATGAAATTTGGTCAACAGATGGGACACGATTAGAAATTGATTCTCCGTGATATCGTGAAATCGTTGAAACCGGTCAATAAACACCGAAAATTTTAATACTAAGCATTTCAACCGATTGTTCAAATGGGAGCTATATGATATAGTGGTCCAAACTGTTCGGTTTTTACAAATGATCTACGTGCAGAGAGAATACACATCTGTAACAAGTTTCATTAAGATATATTTTAAACTGAGAGACTAATTCGCATAGAAACAGACGGACAGACGGACAGACGGACATGGCTATATCGACTCTGCTTGTGACGCTGATCAAGAATATATATACTTTATGTGGTCGGAAACGCCTCCTTCAATGCGTTACAAAATTCGTAAAAAAAACAATATATCTTCTTCAAGGGTATAAAAAACTTATGGAAAATCCCTTCAGCACTGCATTCAAATTGAATATGATTTAATATGAAATTAATAATTAAATCCCCTTTTTATGATGTTTCACCAGCAACCCATCTAAAGCTTTACTGCAAAAAAGCAACACAAAAACCCAAACTGAAACGATTTAAAACCAAGCAGAGAGAAAAGTGTCAACAATAATTTTTAATTAAGATTTCTTCTCATTTTAGAGCTAAAAACAAGCACACACATTTCACACACACACACACGCCTGAGAGGAGGAGTTAATTTGAATTTTATAACAGCGTCAAGTTGTGTAATTTAAAAGTATGTCTGCACAGCGAAGGCGTTGAGCAACACATGTTGCCATCGTGGGCGTGTCTTACCGAGTACACATGTAGTCTGTATGTGTATGTGTGTGTGTGTACTTTGCGTTGCCTTCTTTTTTTGGAACTGCAACAGCAGAACATGCCTCAATGCACACTCTAGAGCGAGTTGCCAGAGAAACGGACAAAGACTATCAGAGAGAGCAGAAGGCTGCCAAGCAAACTGCCAGACGGACAGACTGGCAGACTGACAGACTGCCAGACTGACAGACTGACGGACTGACACAACGTCAGGCGGACAGACAAAGCTAAGACCGAAACTAGCATGAGCTTTACATTATGCACACTGCGAATACAAGAAAGAAAAAGCAAACTTTTTCAATTTCTTCAACTGCATTTTAAGGGATAAATTTGGCTTCCTCCGGTCCCTGTTCCTGGCCCTGCAACACCCCCTGCCTTGCTTTCAATGATCCGTCGTGCGTCTTCTCGGTTTGTTGCATGCAATGTTTGTAGTTGGCGTTGCTACAAGTTAATCTGCCCCAAAGACTCAACTTGCTAACTGTCTGCCACTACCCACTGAACCAGAGAGAGAGAGAGAAAGATAGATAGAGGGAGGGAGAAAGAGAAATAGAGATGCCACTTCATTTCCTTGAGCTAAAAAATGAATGAAAAAGACTTACCACAAGTTTTCCCGTTTTCCCGTTTTTCGACTGCAACATTTTGTAGACTTACTGCAAAACTTCTAATTTTGTAACATACTCAGCACAAATTACACATGTAATGCATATGTAAGACACATGCCCACCCTCCTACTCCTCTTTTTATGTAACTCTGTAATTTATTAAGCATTTTTTGCTAGCTCTGTCCCTCTCCCACTCACTCTATGGCTGTCTCTATTACAAGCTCAAGTTTATCGGACTTGCCAATAAGGCCAAGTTTATGCTGCAATTAAGCAAAGCTGGCTCAAGAAAATGCCTCGGCAAATGGGCGAATGTGTAAAATTGAATATTTTTGTGGCACATGCCACATAAGCTGCTAGCCTGCCAGGCTGCCAGCCTACCAGCTAGCTGGAATGTTGCATGAACTAACTGCCCCACTGTCTTCGCGTCCCTTTCACTTCTGTGATTACTTATTAAATTATAGTATGCTGAAAAGTTTGCAATCTGTGTGCCTGCAAAAGCCGTTGCATACTTTCAGGCGTCGCAATTATTTCATTATGTGTAAAGCGAACTAAAGCAAACAACTCTTCCCCCGCCTGCACAGCCACTTCCTTTCCACTGCTGTCGGCTGCAATACAAAACGAAAAGTTTGCTCAACATTCTTTCTGACTTTCTGCTCACTTTCCATATCTTTGCCTCCCTCTTCTCTTCTCTTCGCTTCTCTCGTTGTCGCTTCATTGTTATTATCATAATTGCATAAAGTTGCAGCCCGAGTTGAGTTGAGTGCTGCAGAGTGTGGCAAAGACATTTTTTGAGACAACGATAAGCGCTTAACGCCATTTATTTTCCATCACGTGTATCCCAGACTCTTTGCCCACTAGTAATTATATCTAAGTCACCGTCGGCGTCTTCGCCTTCTTCCATTTTCTGTCTCTTCCTTTTTCCGCTGACGTTGCACACTTTTAGGCGGTATCGACTTTAATTATTGTTGCTGTCACACGCGCCTCTTCGTAGTTGCTTCCCGTTTTTTAAGCTTCATTAATTTTAAATGCAACGTCGCCTGACCAATCCCAAACTCGCCTCTCTTCTCACCTCCTGCTCACCCAACGCATTCCACTCGCTTCCTTGGGTCAACATTGCGTATACGCATCATTAAATGCGTCGCAGCACAAAGCGCGCCACACGCAAATTAAAGTGCCATATAATTTTCCTCAGCCCACTCTGGACACGCCCACGACAAAAAGCTCAGAAGAGAAGCCCAAAAGAAAAACAGCAAATCTCCAAGCTGATGAACGTGCAGTTACCCTATAAATACACAGGTATCTTTAGTACAAAAATTTGACACAGATTTTTGTTTGCTCAACTCAGAGTGTAAGTCGAGAAGTTTCCTCAAAATAAATTACATACGTCGGTATCTATTAGCTCGGCATACTGTAACGTCTGCCTAGCAGCTTACAGGGTATACGAATTTGTATATTGTGAGCTTTTTTCCCTTGGAAGTTCTTTTGCTGTGACCTGAGGCGCTTTTGTGCCGTTCCAAGCGATTTGCCAGTCGGATGTAAGTGATTATAAATAAGAGATTTCGCTTTTGTGCCACACACACACACACACACCCTCACCCACACACACAGACAGCAACGTAATGCCAATGCGTGTTGACTTCATCAAATTTCAATGCTTGGTCGCTTGCTCATTCACTTGGTCGAGGGCTGGGAGGGAGTAGCTAGAAGAGGTTGCCGAGGGGCGGGTAGGGAGGCGGTGCTTTTGGCAACATCATTGATTGCGTCAAATGGTCCGCTAAATGTTGACTTCGCTTTGAAGTTGAACAAAGACAGGCTGCATTGTTTATTTCTGCTTCCTTGACCCTTGACCCATGACCCTTGGCCCCACTCTGAACATGACAAAGCGCAACGGAAGCGGAAACGTCCGCAACGTTGAACCTAAAGCGCTTGATTTATTATCGGCCTTATCGATGGGGCGTGGTCAGCGGGACGCACAGCAGCAATTGCATTCACGCACACTCACTTTGATATTCACGAGTTATTCACGAGCTATTCACAAGCTATTCACCAGCTGGTATTCACTCCATGATTGAAGCGTCGCTCGAGACCAGCTACTGTTGCATGTAGCTGTAGCATGTGGCATGTGGCACGTGTATTCCCATTCTCCACCATGACATGACACAGCTTAAACTACGCCTAAAATAATGTAACATTTATTTGCAAATCAGGCTAAACTTTCGGGAAAGAAGGACGAAGAGGGGAGTGGTATAAGGAGCATTGTGGTAAAAGGGCGGATAATGTATGAAGTGGAAAGTGAGCCTATAGAATTTTGTAGACTCATGGAATGCCCTCTTTCATTCAAGCGTAAATCGATCAAAGAACACAAAATTGAAAAAAATATGTCGAGGCCTTAAATTGCATATAATCAAGCTAAAAGTAGTAGAGTGTAGTAAGCAAACCGACCTTAAAAGACCCCGTAGTCATTCTAGAACGCTGTTTCTCAAACAATGAAGCAATTTTCAAACGTTTTGTCCTATGGGAGACTACTATATCTATAGTTATATAGATATATCTATAGTTATAGTAGAAACGAGTAAGCAAACCGACTGTAAAATACCCCGTAGTCATTCTAGTACTCTTTTTCCTGAACAATTAAGCAATTTTCAAAACCTTTTGTACTATTGAGTATTCCTATGTTCATAGTTATAATGGTACCATGTACATAATGTGTATAATGAGTCATAATATCCTTATCGAGGGAAATAGGAGGCTAGTCAACATATAGACGGAGTTTCATAACAAATTTGGTGGCTCCAGCTGTTATAGTCCCTGGAATCCAGGTGTTCAGACAGACTAGGGTGTTGATCCTGAGAAAGAACTTAAGCACTTTAATTTATGTTAAAACTCTTCGCTGCTGACAATTACTTACAAATATACTCGATACTCTTTTTGAGTATTGATGACTCTCGGAGACCGAAAGAATTTCCATAACTCTAATATTCATTAAATGCTTTGCAGCTGTCGTTAATCGATAAAGATGAATAACAAACAATCAATGAAATTGAAAATACATCAAAATTACATAAATGATAGCATAAAAAAGATAAAAATATAGAAAATCTTTGTCACATGTGGTAATATTTCAGCGACAAATCAATCATGGGCATCAATCACAGCAGAGAGCCACTGTTTGATTTGTAATGGGTAGAGGGTGGGCAGAAAGGGGCGTGGCGGATAACAGCATGATAGACACAAGGTATTAAAATTATTGACAGACAACAATTTATTATAAATTTCAATGGGAAAATAAAATAAAACGAGAGCAAAGCGAACACAAAAGCAACAACACTTAAATCAATTGCTAAATGGGAACTGTAGGGAAGAAGAGAGAGGGAGAGGGGGAGGGAGAGAGCGAGACAATAGTATCGAACTAAAAGCGAGTGATGAATTTGGAAAACAATTAGAATTGCAAATGAGCTGCTTTTGGGTTAAGAGGGTGAGTCGTGCAGAGTGACGCGGTTCGCGGGGTGAGCTGAATGGTTAAAGAGGGAGAGGGGAGTGGTGAATGCGGGGCAGGGGCAGCAGGGACTGCAGGTGTGGTTGGGTCACTGAGACAAAAAGGGTTTCAATTGCAGTCAGAAAATTGATTGCATATTTCATGAGTTTAAAACTCAACTAAGTGAGTGTGCGAGTGTGTGTGTGTGTTTGTGTGCGCGACACAATTTACATTTGTTTTGTCTGTGTTAGTCGTTTTTTTTTTTTTTTTTTTTTTCTGGGTGTGTCGGTTTTATTGGCAGTATGATAGGGAAGTATATATACATGGCGGGATTTTGCTATGGGGAGATGTGATATTAATGTGGGGTGTGGCCTAGAAGAGGCGAAAAACAAAAGGTAAGAATTGCCGTTCTCTGGGGCTGGGGCCGGAGCTGCGGGACTGTCGTGAGGTAATGCTTCGCAGCGCCGGCTCGTGGCTTAAGAGCCCCTCTCCTGCGTTTGGGACCTTCTTTGCTGTTCCTCTGCCCTAAGGGTGATCATGACCTCTCTCGCGAATTTGTTGACGGCTGACCAGATGACCGGACTGCTAATCATATTTGAAATTATAGTGTCCACTTCTATTTCGCCGCCTATTTCCCGTTCGACTAGACTTCGCTCCGCGCTGAACCTGCTGCACGAAATGAGGACATGTTCGGCATCTTCCGTTGCATCGCACGTAGGGCACCTATCGCTTGTGTCGTGTCCGAATCTGAACAGGTATGCCCTAAAGCACCCGTGACCGCTCAGGAGTTGGGTCAGGTAGAAGTTTACTTCCCCTGTGCTTGCGCTGCATCCAGTCATCTATGTTGTGTATTAGGCGCGCCGTCCATCGTCCGGTTTCCGTTCTCTCCCATCTGGTCTGCCACTGGTATATGCTGGCTCTGCGTGCGTCGGCTTTTATGTGTCTAATCGGTATAGACCCGCTAACGTTTCTTCTCGACTCGTGTACGTGTCTGGCTTCTGATATTAAGATGCTGAGTGGGATCATGCCTGATATAACTAGGACCGCCTCCCCAGAGATAGTTCGGAAGGCACTGGAGACTCTGATCGCGCAGAGTCTGTACGCTGAGTCGATGCCTCTCATGTACGACTTCTTTTCGGTTGCCTCGGCCCAGACCGGCGCCGCGTATAGGATAGTCGACTTCATAACGCTGCTTATCAAACGTCTAACACTTTGTCTGGGTCCGCCGTGGTTAGACATCATCCTTGAGAGGCGTTGGGTAATCCCTGTCGCCTTTTTGTGGGCGTATAGGAGATGTTCTCTGAAGGAAAGACGCGTATCTATATGAACGCCGAGGTATCGAATGGCTCTTTTGGATACTACAGTGGCTCCTTCTAGTCTAAGGGTTGCTGTCTCAACTGTCTTCCTGCTGCTTATGAGCACCGCTTCAGTCTTGTGGGCGGCAAGGCTAAGACCCCTAGATTCCAGCCAGACTGTCACCCGCCTTACGGAGTCCTCAGCTAGTGCTTCCGCCTCGTGGATGTGTTTCGCTATGACGACGATGGCAATATCGTCAGCGAAGCCCACGATCTTCACGTTATCATGGAGTTCCAACCTCAATATCCCGTCATACATTATGTTCCACAAGGTAGGCCCTAGAATGGAGCCTTGTGGCACGCCAGCTGTGACCTCGTATTTTGCTGTGCCGACTTCTGTTTGAAACATTAGAGTCCGCTTGTTGAGGTAGTCGCTAATAATGTTTGTCAGGTAGTGGGGGATGTTAAAATTACGTAGTGCGTCCAGTATGAGGCTCCAATTAGCCGAATTAAAGGCATTCCTTACATCCAGGGTTAAAACTAAGCTGTAGTTTTTTGATCCGCCCTTCCATCGTGTCCCTTTTATCGCAGCAGACACTGTCTCCGTCAGTAACATAATAGCGTCGTCTGTGTTAGTCGGTGTGCATGTGTGTGTGTAGTGGGTGTGTCTATCGCTTTTTGTGCGTTGCTTGTTTGTTTGCCTGTTGCTGATTTGTTTGGCAATTTCTCACTGGGATTTGGCCTAAATGTTGCTCGTTTCGCAGTGTAAGCACATTGTGGCTTTAAGTAGCGTATACGCCATGTTGTCCCCAGCACCAGCTCATAAATAATAAAAATCACATTAATTTAAAACTCATTTCGCGAATAAACACAGACTGCGACACAGAGGAATGAGGTCGGGGAGGAAGGGGAAGGACTTCACGCATTTTGCAGTGTGCGAAAATGCATTTTAAATTAAAATTAAAAGTTATAACGCGTCCCATTATCAGCTGCAAGGACAAAGCCAGTTGCAGGACCACATGGAGGACGAGGTCAATGGCTGGACCTGGAACAAGCCCTGCCAGACAGTCTGTAGTTGTTGTTCTTGCCATAAATAATAAATAATGTTTATGGCAGCTGAACACACTACCACACCACACACACACACACACACACACACACACACACACACACACATGCACTTGCACAACTTGCACAGTTTTTCGGCTGTTGTTGTCAGTTTTGTGAAATTGGCCAGGTGCAAAAGTCTAAAAACAATTAAATGATTAATGACAATTTATAGCGCACAATGAGCACACGCTGCAATTTTGTTATAAACTTAATTATGCATTTAACAGCCATTTACAGCGACATTCAGATATGCTATAAATATGAGAACTTCTTGAAACTGTGCAGAGTAGTTCGAGAGTAGTTCCAGAGTAGCTATAGTAAAGTAAACTAAACTTAAAAGAGTTCAAAATATACCCTGTACTTTAAACCTCCACCACAAACCTTTTTCCTTTGCTTGCCCACGCATTTTTTAATTAAAATCTCTTTGAGTTTCCACTCGATTGCCCCGAAAGTATGCAATAATTATTTAACAGAAATTGATGCTTATGTGAAATTGAGAGCAAACTTGATAAGCAGATGATTGTCAATTTGGCATTATGAAGAGCGTTTAACTGTTTTCAGTTCTTTCTGTTTTCGGTTTGCAATTTTCAGTCAATTGCCTTTTGATAAGAGAAGACTTATTCAGATTTTGAAACCAATTGAATGGTTTTAATCGCATTTGCCACTGAAAATGTCATCGATTGAATGGATATGTGATTGATTTTTAATTAAAAACACATATTTATTTAATTTTAATTAAGTTGATTGACTTTGCAAGAGGCAAACAGGGGGCAGAGGCAGCGGCAGTTGCTGTGGCATGTGGAATGTGGCAACGTAATTGTGGCCGCATCAAAATATATTTAACAAAATATTCAAGCCTATAAATGTAATAAATTTGTTTGTTTTCCGTTTATTTGCAGGCAGCTAATGCTCAGGACGCATGCCACAATCTGAGGCGTGCCACCATGCAGCACTAATAATAATAATCAGCTGCGCCAGCCGCAAACGGCTGCCTGCTCCCGGGAGAGGCATAAAGAGATGCCACGTTCCATCTTTACGGGGTAAGTTGTGGGCTGGGCATTGGGAATTCAAAGGAGCGGGGAGAGGGAAGGCCTCAAGTGGAAGCGGCACAGAAAGAACTCCTTCCAGAGTTCTCTGATTTGCTTTGATTTGGCAAGGCATGCACGCATCATTGAGGAGCCGTGGGGCACAGCTAGTAGATCCCACAGCACTGAAAGCCGCATCGAGTCATTAATTTCAATTTTGGGCAGTAACAGCAGCAAGCAGACCAGCTACGTATCATATTTGGCATGATTGAAGGGTTCTGCTCATGAGCAGAGACAAAAATTATTTATTTACAAGCAGTTTGGGTTTGCGTGCCACAGAAGCAGCTGCCTCAAGCTGCTACTGCTGCTGCTGCCACGTTCTGATTGTCCGTGCTGTCTTTTTGCCAAAATACACAATAAATTAAATTGCCACATTTGATTGCAGGCAGCAGATGGAAGGAGAGAGGGCGAGTCTGTAGGCGAGGCCACGTCAATTTTTGTGGAAGCCAAGCAAAACATTTTTGATATGCCCCATGTGGCAAGCGTCAGTTGCTTAAATGACTAAATGTTTGTCCATACATTATGCAGGTCTCCCAGCAGTCATAACATAAATTTGCAGAAAAGAAAGAGTCCCAAAGTCTGCCCCAACCACAGGCCCACAGCCCCCCCTTCGAGCTAGCTCCTAGCAATTTCACAGTCTCAATCATTATTACGCATTGATTTCAAAATATCTTCATAAAAACAGTAAAAATTTGAATTCAAGTGCGAATATTCGAATAAATATGTAGTGTGAGTGGAGCTCAGGACGCAGTGCAGAGGACGCAGGACATGCCCCCAAGATTTATGGGGCGAAAGGACATTTTTCATGCCGCTGAATACAAAACGCACATTCAAAACGTTCATTGAAAACACATTTTCCAACTGCCAGCAAAGCCGATGCTCGAATTCCGAAATTCAATAAACCATTACGTAATATTGCCAAGTCACACAGCCAACACACACACACACTCGCATAGATGGACACACAGACAGACACACTTGTGATACAGGGCTGGGCCATGTGAGTGCAATAATTTACAACATTTTAATCGAATTAGATGCAGCCGGAGACAGTCGATAGGGGACAGCAGAGGGGCAGCAGAGGGAGGGGAGTGGGAGAGGTGGGTTACGACTGGCAGCCAAAAAGTAAAATGCATTTTAAGTGTTGCAAAACGAGGGGATTGTGGCAAACGGGTTGCAGCTCTGACAGTTGGCGCAAGTGCCAGCGGCTAAAGCCATAAGACAAAAACAAATTACACATACACACACAGTCTTCCATATAAGTTTACACACACACACACACACACGTTGGTAAACTGCGCCAGAAAAAAACAAAAAAAAAGTAGCAGAAAAGCGTTTGGATTTTATTTTGAACATGTGCCAACAAATGTTTGTTGCCATTACTCTTGTTGTTGTTGTTGTTGTTGTTGTTGCAACATATTATTGCTCTTTTTGTTGTTGTTGCCTGCACAGTTGCAGTTAGCGTAACTTTTGGCTTGCTTCACTTGTTTCTTGCTGCTCAAAATTTAAGTTCAACTTTTTGAACAATCCACTAACTAAATATATTTAGTTTAGTTCCTAAACAAGCACCGCATTATATGAATGTTAAAGCCGGGTTTAAATATTGAATCGCATTAGGTACTAAAAATAACATTTGAGAAACTTACACAAGTTACAAAATGAGATAAGTTGAGTTGGCTTGTAAAATAACACAAAGTATATTTAACAAGAAAATACGGTTATCTTCGACTCGCCGAAGATTAAATACCCTTCGAGTCATAAATATTGCGTTAATTTGGTTTCAATCACCAATTATTTCTATGGTAGCTATATGATATAGAAGTCCGATTTGGATGAAATTTGGTCAACAGATGGGACACGATTAAAAATTGATTCTACGTGAATTTCGCTGAAATTCAACCGATTGTTCCTATGGGAGCTATGTGATATAGTGGTCCGATCTATTCGATTTTTACAAATGCTATGCGTGCAGAGAGAATACACATCTGTGCTAAGTTTCATTAAGATAGCTTTATAACTGAGAAACTAGTTCGCATAGAAACAGACGGACAGACGGAAATGGCTATATCGACTCGGTTGTTGATGCTGATCAAGAATATATATACTTTATGGTGTCGGAAATGCTTCCTTCAATGCATTACAAACGTGACAAAAACAATATACCCTCTGCAATGGTATAGAAAGTAGCCACAAACTATATTATTATTATAAACTTTATGGCTATTAGTGTAAAAATCATAACACGCATTCATTAATCAACAATTATCTGTTTCATAACAAATTTATTTATTTTATTGAAAGTTGAAGTAGTCAAAAATAAAATACACAGATAAAGCCAAGTACACGTACATTTATATACTCAATATTCACAATCAAAAGGCTCCCATTTAGACCAGCTTATTTTATACTTAGAGCGAACACATTTGTATGTGAACACAACGTGTTCCTTAACAATCCAGTGTTACTCCTACGAGTGCCCCAAAGTATAGATTTAAAGAACATTATGGAAATACCACACAATAGCGCCCAACTGATCCCCAATTTATATCCACAAATGATGCAATTTAAAATAAAATTTCTAACCGAACTTACATGCATTTAAGCTCAATTCCAGCTGAAAGCTGAGCTCAATTAAAAACTTTTCGCTTCATTCTCCGCGCTAATTTACATTTTAAATGAGCGACAAAACAAAGTTATTTGCAAATTTCTCTAGAGATTCGCAAACTTGAGAAATGAAGAAAATGCTAGAAATACGGGGAAAAGTACGGCCAAAAGTACGTGGAAATGTCATAAATTCCGGGCAATAAATTTCTATTTGTTTCATATTTTTAGCCAGTTTTTTATTTGCCTCAACTGTGTTGCAAGCGGTGCCAAATTGTAGTTATGCTGTTCTCGCTGCATCCACTTCGCTTGCCGCAAGCTAAAGAGGAATGAGAGAAAGTGAGAGAGGGAGTGGAGGAGGGAAAGGGAAAGGGAGAGGGAGCGCGTAAATAAAATGTCAGTTTATGCAACAAGCCAAAATGGCAGCAACTGCCGCCCATTTATTATTATAATAATATTAAGTATACGACAAGTATGCCAGCATATTTCATTGTTGACATTTAGTAACATTTATTAGGCAGCTGCACGAAGCTCTGCATAGACTGGAAGGCGGGAAGAAAGGAGAGAAAGAGAGAGGGAGGGAGAGAGAGAAAGAGAGCGAACTTTAGTTATTTATGCTGATTTGGTTTTTCGCTTTGCAGCAACATAATGAATGAATCCGCTACACTTGGCAATTGACTTGCGATATTATGAATAATATGCAGGTAATACTCATTGCCCTATAACAAAGTAGGCGTGGTAGGTATGATTGGCTGCAATAAAATTGAAATATTGCCGTTAAAAGGGGGGCATGGCGAAAGAGAGGAAGGGGAAGAGAGCGACGCTTGCCAAGCGTGTGTCTTTTGTGCTTAGCAGATTTTGTGGCAGGCAACAGACGCCGTTCATGTCATACCAATCATTTGTAATGTGCCTCAAGACGGTGTCTCCGTGTGTGTGTGTATGTGTGTGAATCTAATTCGTGCCACATCGATTTTTTATATGTCAAGTGACGTGCTAAGACAAAAGTTATTAGCAGCCAGTTGACATTAAGTGGCAGCTGCACAAGGGAAAGAGAAGGGGCGAAAGGGGAAGTGGAAGTGGAAGTGGCAGCGATTAGACGCTCAGCTTGCCACACAATGTGGCACTCTTCTGACACTGTAGCAAGCCGTCTCTCAAGTCAGCTTATTGTGGCACAAAATGTGCTGCTATTTAAATGAGATTTGCTTTTAATTTTCAGATCAAGCTCTGAACTCAAAGCGCCCCAAAAAGTATGCTATGCTGCGCTGCGAATGCTACAAATGACATGCAAGCGTTGCATTATAAATGTTATTATAAAATCTTGCCACAAACCCACGCACACACACACACAGGCAGACACCTATATGCACACACACACGGAGGGCGAAAAAGAGACGGCAAAAGCATGCACTGTTTGTATGCATTTAAACGACTCTATTTACCACAAAATGGCTGGTCAGGAACAACAATAACAACAAGCAGCTGTGAGTGCAGTCGGGTCATGCAGCAACATGGCAACAAACAATGTTGCACGATAATAATAATAATAATAATAATGATACCAACAACAACGGCCGTTTCAAAAGGCAGCGCTTTATAAGGACTACAATAAAATCAGGCTGAGCGCAAATATAATTTTTAGTGGGTGTGCGAGTATGTGTGTGTGTGTGTGTGTGTATTGTGTGTGTGCACTTTACAGCTATTTGAAATTTAAATAATAGCAAAAAACCACACGAAATAATAATAAATCATACAAAATATATGTTCACTCTTTCTCTCTCCCCGCTCTCCGTACTCTTCCCCCTCTCTCTTTTTTTCATTCTACGTCGAGCGGGTGTGCGTGTGTGTGCGTGTGTGTGCGTGTGTGTGAATTTGCAGCGCTTGTGTTGATTTAATAGCCGCGGTCACAAGCATTATGGCATGTTCATGATTGCCAAGCGGTTGCTCCTTCCCCTGTTTTTGGCCAACACAAAGCTACCAAAAAGTACGTGACCAGATTTTCGCTCTCTCTCTCTCTTTCTCTCCCGCTCTGCCGCTCTCTCTGTCTCCCTCTGCCCACTGTCTTGTTTATACCCATTATACGTTACGCTGTCGACTTTCGGTATTTCGTACTCTGCTCCTGTGCTGTATGTAAATTCGCTTATGGCATTGCGCAGTTTTTCATTATTTATTGTTGTATTTAAACATATTGCGTATACGCCGCATGTGCAGGTGTACATTTCGAGTGTGCTTGTGTGTGGATGCCATGTGGCAACACACCTAACTGCCTTTTGGCCAAGATTACAACTGATGACGGTCGCAAATTGAAACTTGAACAGGTGAGAAAATGTTTGGCAATCTTTTAAACCAAAAAAAAACAGAGAAAAATGAGACTTGAAGCTTGAAAATAAGATAGCAGCTGAATAGCTTAAAACTTTGATGTTTGACAGTTGTCATCTTAGTAACTTGGCAGATAGAAAAGCCTTAGAAGACTAAATTATTCCATTTCTTTAAGACATGCTTATCAGATAGTGATACTTTGAGTTAAAAACTAATATATCATTCTTTTAAATATCCAAAACCGAATGGGAACCACCCATTGCTTCCTCTTTATACTATTCTTATATAGTCCAAAAAACAATATGAATAGTCCTTATATAGTCATCTGTCTTGCGATGTCTCTTTTATTGTGTCCCTCTTCGTGCGTGAATTCCAGAACGCAAGCGCCAAGAAGTATGCAATATAAATTTGCAGTTGGGTTTTTCTAATGAATTTTTATTTCATTTAGAATTTATGTACACCGCAACAATGGCAAATGCCATATGAAAACTGAACAAAAGCAGCTGAAAATGTTAAATGTAAATAAAAAAAAAGGAAAAATGACTAAAAATGAATGTGAGCTAGAGAAATGTTGCATGCAACGCAGACATTTTGTAGCTTCAACGTTCTGCACTCATGCATAAATACAAAGGCCAAAAAAAGCGAAAATGGCAAGAGAAAAAGTGTAATAATAAAAAGAACGAAGGAATAAAGTAAAATAAAATGCAATGCAAAACTCGAACTGTAAAGGAGAATAAAGTACAACAGAAGAAGCGGCAAGGCGAAGCGTAAGAAAGAGCACAGGTTGCGGGAGAGGGGAGTAGTCAGTCGGCCACTTTGGCGTATACGTAATATATATTTTTGGGCATAAGCTGGCAGAGGGGGGCTACGTGCCAAACGAGCTACCCGTGCTCTAAAAAGATGTAGGTAAACGGTATTAATGGCGAGCACACACACACACACATACAGACAGATACATACACATGCACACAGTCACAGTCACAGTCACACAGAGACAACCCCAGGGGCAGCAGTTGGCAGGCGTAACAGAAATAGCTGCAATGCGACTTTTCCTCGTATATATTATTATTTTTCCTTTTTTGGCTGCTACTATTTCTTTCATTTATACTTTTTTCTCTGCTTTGCTTTTTTGTCGTTACATGCACGTGCAACGTATGTGTGTGTCTGAGTGTGTCTTAAATCGTTGTAGTCAAATGTTGCAGCAGAAATCGAAGCAAAGCAATTGAAACTTTTCATTTGGCCTGTTGCACACATAAATTCAGCACTTTTAACTTATGAGCCAAGTTGTCTGTCTGTCTAATACTACGAGGCCCCTTCGCCCACTACCTCCCCCACTCTTCTGCATTCTCTTCCTCCCCTTTCCCTTTCCATGTCTCCATTGGCTTTTGTGGCGCGTTGGCAATTGCTGGAGGCATGAAGTGGCTCTTGAGCGTCATCAACACATCGTGTACGTGACTTTGCTAACAAAAATTAACAATTTCATTAGTGGGCAACCGGTTTGCAGCCCAAAAGGATCAGCAAAGGATACAACATTCTTGACGTAGTGTCAGCACAAAAAAAAAAAAAAAGAGGAGAAAAAAAAACAAACAATAAAGCATATAGCAAAAAGTGGCAACGGAGACCTACAAAAAGATATAGAAAATAAGAAAAATAGAGAAAAAATTGCTGCCACTTATCAAACAGACGCCACACACAAAGACACAAACATGTACTTCCTCTTCCTGTCTACTCAGGGGGTGTGTGTGTGTGGGTGTGTGTGCAAAAACTAACGAACCGCGTCGACACGCCACGCCCCTCTCAGCCGATGTAACGCCCACGCTGCAGTCATTTACAATACATCTAAAAAAGGCGCTGCTTACTGTTCCTGTACGTGCATCAAGTGTGCTCCAAATGCACTTCATTGCCTCCGACACTCGCACACGCACACACACAGGCGCAGAAATATGTATACAGGGTGCTTGTGTGTGTGCGACAAAGTAAATGAAATCGCAGCAGAGGCAGCCAAAAGTGTTAAAAAACAAAGCAGACATCAAAAAGCGCCAGCTCAGAAGCCGTCAAATCAGCAGATGTAAAGAGGAGAAAGCAGGAGAGTTGGGAAAGAAAAGCAAAGAGAGTTAGAGAGAGAGAGAGAGAGAGAGAGAGAGGTCGCACTTATAGAAAAATTGATACTTAATAAATGACATTTAATATGGCTTCAATTTGAAGTTTAGTTAACATTTAAAAATCGTTGATTAATGTATATTAAAGAAAAAGTCTTAAAAAACAAATTTAAATAAATAAGATTTTGTAAACTTTGTCAACTATTTTAATTTTAAATTTTAATAAGATTTAGGTATACGACTGTCCAACTTTTTTACAGTGTAGAAGCTACACGTCAAAATATGCAGTTAGTACCAGGCAGTGGACACAATGTTTGAATAAAAACAATTGGCCTAAAGTAGTTGTGCTCGAAGTCAGAGTCAAAACTTGGCTTAGAGTCCCATGTGGGAGCCAAGCTTGAAATCCACTTAGCATCCACTTGACATCCATTTGGAATCCTAAATCACACAGGACTCTCATCTGTGAGATATGCTCTTGTAAACAATTTTTGGATTTATTTGGCTCTATCCACAGCCCAAAACGTGTCTCAAAAAGGACGCAATGCAGTCATGTTGGGCCTTTCCTTACTCCTTACTCCCTCCTCTCTCTCTCTCCGCCTCTCTGCTTCTTGGAGGCAGCATGTGTGCTAAGCGTTCAACGAAATCTGTCAAACAACAAATGAAAATAAAAAATACGGAATCCAAATACAAACACAAATACAATGTACAAAGTACAAAGCAAAAGTAAATAATAAAATCAACTTGGGAAAATTCTGTTGGGTTGTGTTCTCGTAATGTGCTTGAAATTGATTTTCATTTTCTTTTGCTTTTTCTTCAGCTGCTGCAAGAACAAAGCGCAAACAGCAAAAATGCTGCAAGGAGTCTCCAGCAGAGGCAACACTCTTCACGCAGCGACATATCTTTCGAGTAAATATTTGGCCAACATCAAAAAAAAATTGGTAAGTTAACTCGGCAGGTGTCGAAACCTTATTTGAACGAGCTGCAACTGCTTGGGAATTTCAAATGAGTTCCCAGAAATTGATTTTCAAAAAAAAATAATAATTCAATCGAGTAGAGAGAAGAAACCATATCGACCTGAAAATACCCTTTGCTTAGGCTGAACTGCAGATTTAAAGCTCTAGGAATTGCCTACTATTGTGAATACTTACTATTAAGAAATAAATGCAGGTTATTAAATCAAATTATATACATATTATCATAGCAGTATTGCCTTTTCTGTTCAGGTAAAGTGTAAAGTGTACCAGAGAAATGAAATAGACTTTTTAAAAATGCGTAAATTGATTCATTAAATATATGAAAATAATAATAAGTAACAATATGCACAATGAAATCTAGCGTAATAAATATTTGCATATTTTTAAATAAAATATTATATGTAAGCTATACTAGCATTATATTATAATACCATTAAGCAAAAGTTTCCATTCGGTTGAATTAAAAACTTGCAGTGACTAGAAAATAAGCGATTGATTCGTGGTATACATATGGCCGTTGGACCAATCCAAAACAAGCAGAAATGGATGAAAGGAAGTTGCAAAAAAATACCACTAAATCAATAAAAGTTTCAATGGCTTAATACCGAATCGAATGCGCCGGAAAGAGTCCTTCGAGTCCTGTGAAGCCTGCGAAGCCTGTCAATGCCAGCGTCATTGGCGACAGTCGCTAAATCCACGCTAAGCTCTTGAAAATATGCCGATATCTTTTTTTACTTGCCCTGTGCCTCTTCCACTTCTTGTTTGTTGGCTGTTTGAGTTTTTTCTTCTTCTTTTTGTAGTCGTTGCAGGCATTTTTATTGACTTACTTTTCGAGTGGCATTGGTAAAAGTTTTGCAACTGTTTCGCAACTTTTGGCATCTTTTATTATGATGGTGTGTGAGCTCGAGTGTGCACTGTACAGGCTGCACTCAGCAGACATTTTTAACTAGCCTCTAATACATATTGTATACTTATGTATATACTCGTATACTGTCCCGTATTTCACGATTACAAATGAGATTTATTTGCCATTTCCGGCAGCATTAGCGGAAGTGCAGTGCTAACTCTAGTGTGCGGCCATAAAAATGCCAAAAAGTGTTCTTCTTTTTCGTTTTTTCCCTTTTCTAGCCTTCCTCCCCACTCATCCCACCGATATCTCTTGCTGCATTTTTGTCGCATTAACCAAAAGTTCCATTTTGCTCTTTTCGTTTAGCAGGACGAGAGGCTGTCAACGCAAATTGCGCCCTGGCAGGACATCGCCTAATGCCCTTTTGATAGGTGCCACTTTTTGGATGCCAAGAAGCCAACGCTACGAGGGATGTCCAGCACATCAGCCATTGATAAATTGTCACATGCACAACAAAATGGCTGACTTCCGGTTGAAGATGGCGCCACAACTGCCTCAGACCCCCAGGTGACCCAAATGATGCTGCATAAAAACTGAACCGAAATCCAGAGGTCAATTTTTAATCAATTGTTCATCAACGTATCAACATTGTGTGTTATGGTACGGTGCGACCGGATGATGGTTCACAACGACCGTATTATTTTAAACTGGTCGGTGGGACTTTCGTCCGTTTGTAACGCCATTTGTCAACGATTTATCATCGAATCTCTGCTAGAGCTGGTGTCATTATTTATGATCCCTAATGTGCTGACGGGTTGAGCCATGTATTTTTCAATCTGTTTCATTTGTAGTGTCAATCGATTTCAATGTCATTAGTAAAATATTAATCGAAAACAACAGAGAATAAACTATCAATAAATAAATTCAACTGCAACACGATGTTTTCATTGATTTGTGAGAACAAACTTAAAGATAGTAATTACACTTAATTGAGCTAAATAATTATCTTATAAATACCTGTTACTAACTGAATATAATTCTAAATTCTAAGCATTATGTTCAAATGATTGGATTTCGACTAGAATTCATCGAACGATTTAAAAAAAATTAATTATATGTAACTAAGAGAATAATTATTAAAGGAAATTAAATTTACATAAATTTAAGTTTTAAATACTGTTACCAAAGCGATTTTATTTATTTATTTCATTTCTTTGTGCTTAACTGATGCAATTGTTTATTACAGAGTAGAATAATACATTAAGTTGTGATTGTGAAATTATAAGTTTATTATACGACGCGTTCAAACTGCTCTCCATGAGCTGCGACCAAGAAGAAGACTATCGATAGCTTATCGATAGGCATGGTAGTTGCCGGATAGTTAAGGAAATAGTGTTGCCAGATGTACAGATATTTCCAACACTTCCCCTCAGATGGCTCCACGCTATTTGATTATCTGCATACCCATTTCTGATATGCATGCCTCGTGTTTGGTTGTTGCCAGCCCCTTGGTTAAAACATCTGCTGGCATCTCTGCTGTGGGTAGATAGTCGATACAAATTTCGCCTTTCTCCACTAGCTCTCTGATGAAATGGTGACGGATATCCACGTGCTTCGTACGCTTGTGGAATACTGGATTCTTCGTCAGTTGTCCGGCACCTTGGTTGTCGTTGTAGATAATGGTCGTCTCGATTTGACCCATTACTTCACGCAAGAAGCTTCTCAAATGTACAGCTTCTTTCGACGAATCCGACAGCGCCATGTATTCAGCCTCTGTGCTGGATAAAGCGACTGTTCTTTGTTTGCGGCACTCCCACGATATCGCTGCATTTGCCATGACAAAGGCAAAACCTGTAAAAGATCTGCGATCATCGATATTTGATGCCCAGTCTGCATCTGCGTAGCCCACTAAACGCTTGCCGCTACGTCTGAATACCAAACCATGGTTCAGTGTTCCTTTCAGGTAACGCAACACCCTTTTTGCGGCTACCCAATGTTGTTGCCCGTAGTTTGCATTGTACTGGCTAAGCATGCTCACAGCATGTGCAATATCCGGGCGTGTCGATGTTGCAAGCCACATCAATGCACCAACCAAGCTCTGATACGGCAATTTCAAAGCTTCATCTTTCTCTGCAGCAGTCTTCGGGCACATGTCCACTGATAACTTCTCGCTCGTATTGATCGGTGTACTTGCTGCTTTACAGTTCTCCATGCTGAACTGTTTCAATACATCTCGTATGTATTTCGGCTGACTCATAGAGAAAGTATCTCTTTGCTGGTTTTGGCTGAACTCAATTCCCAAGCAATAGGACAGCTTTCCTAGATCTTTCATTTCAAAATTACTTGCGAGCTCAGACTTTAGTTCCTCCAGCATCTTTGTGTCGTTGGTCGCCACAATCAGGTCGTCTACGTAGAGGGATACTATTATTATCCTCTCACCTGTCCTCTTTAGGTACACACATGGATCGGCTGCTATTGGATTTAGCCCGATCTCCTTGAGCTTGCTGTCAAGCTTCTTGTACCATTGGCGTCCACTTTGCTTTAATCCGTACAGCGCCTTCTTCAATTTGCAGACCTTGTTTGGACCATATTTCTGTTTTTCTTTACCGGATAATATACCATTCAGCTCCATTGGTATATTCACATAAATGTCTTCTTCTATATCTCCGTTGAGATATGCGCTGTTGAAGTCCATTTGATGTACGTCTAATAAGAGCTCCGTTGCCACTGCGATTATTGCTCTTATTGATCCAATCCGTGCCACTGGGGAGAACGTCTCATTGTAGTCGATGCCCTCTCGTTGCTTGTAGCCTTTTGCCACCAATCTTGCTTTGCGGCAGTCGACCTCTCCATTTGGCTTGTACTTGGTGCGAAGAACCCACTTAGTATCAATAACTTTTTGACCATCCTGTCGCTTGACGACGTCCCAGGTCCTGTTCTTCTGCAGCGCCTTGTACTCGTTCAAAAATGCTTCTCTCCATTCGGATGCATTTGGGCCCCTCAGTGCAGCTTCTGCAGATACTTCATCTTGGTTTACAAATGACGTGGCTTCGAAGTATTCTGCGTCTGAATCTCCTTCAGATTCAAGGGCTTCGTTTGGAACTGCAAGTACTCGATTAAAAATTAGTTTTGGGCGACCCGGCTTGCCTGTATATTGCTTCCGCGGTCTTCCTGGCCCACGTTTGCTGACTACTGGTTGCTCAGCTTCATCTGGCGAAGACTCAGTTTCTTCACCCAGATCTTCAGGTTCGTTTTCCTGTTCCATGTCGACGTACTCTGCTTCCAACGTATGTTGCCGCTCAATGAACTCTTCGAATGTGGAGTTCCTGCCAAACTTGTTTGTGAACACTACGTCTCGGCTCTTCGTAACATTGTTGGCTTCAGGGTCATATATTTTATACGCCTTGGCGTTGCTGCAATATCCAATAAATATATACCCTTTCGATCTCGGACTGAACTTGCTCTTTGACCGCTTGTCGAGCGAGTACACAATTTGACCAAAAGTCCGCAGATGCTTTACTATTGGAATACGCTTATTCCAAAACTTGAACGGTGTCTCGCCACCTAGGCTTCTCGATGGACATCTGTTCCTCACGTAATTTGCTGTATGGACTGCCTCAGCCCAAAATCTTGGCGGAAGTGATGACTGAATCATCATGCATCTGGCCATCTCCACGAGAGTTCTGTTTTTGCGCTCCGCCACGCCGTTCTGTTGTGGTGTGTACTCCACCGTGAACTCGTGCTTGATGCCAGCATCTACTAAGTATTTACTGAATTCCTTGCCTGTGTATTCAGTACCGTTGTCCGTCCTGAGGGTCTTCAATTTCTTGCCTGTTTTGAGCTCAACGAAGTTTTTGTACTCTTTAAACTTCTCGAAGACTTCTGACTTATTCTTAAGCGTGTACAACTCACACCACCTTGAATAATCGTCTATGAACGTCAGAAAATAACGGCTGCCTCCATTGCTGTGGGTCCTCATAGGGCCGCACACGTCGCTGTGTACTATCTCCAGTACATCCGATGATCTGGAACTCGATATTGGGAACGGCTTCTGTGATTGCTTCCCCTTGATGCACACTTCGCATATATCCAGATTCTCCTTGAGGTTTGCCTTTACACCGTCGATTTTGCCCTCTTTGATGACATCTTTCAGATCTTTCTCGTTGAGATGTCCGAAACGCTCGTGCCATTCCTTAATGCTGTTCTCCTTGCTGACAGCCATGTGAACCATTTCTAAGGCTTCCTCAACGTGGTACAAATCCTGCTTTCGCTTAGCAGTAAAAACGATTTTACCATTCGAAGCTCTCTTGATTTCGGCCTTATCCTTTTTGAATAAAACTTCGTACCCATGGTCACATATCTTTGACACTGATAAAAGGTTCTCTCTTAGCTCGGGTACGTACAGCGTGTTCACTAGATTTGCAGGAAACTTATTTGCTGCTTTAAATGCCACTGAACCACTTCCACCTATAGAAGTAGTTTCTCCGTTTGCTAGCTTTAGCTGTGGACATTTAGCTGAACTTACGTACTTAAACCTTTCCTTCTGTGAGCACATGTGAGATGTCGCTCCTGAATCCAAACACCAGCCTTTGTACTCATTACATGCCGTGTTTGCTGCTTCTACATACATGCTGCTACTGTGTTCTTTCTCAACCGTCTGTTGTTTAGATCTACAGTCAACAGCCTTGTGGCCTAACTTTCCACAATTAAAGCACTTGATTTTCTTAGCAGGGCCTGACCTCTTTGCGTCATTCTTCTTGCGTGCTATTAAAGCCCCCGGACATGTCTCACTTTTGTTTCTGTTGCGCGCCTCGTATTCATCAAGCAGCTTTATCTTCAATGCTTCTGGTTCGATCAATCTGTCCTGCGTCTCAATTGCGATGCGAAACGGCTCATATTCTTCTGGAATACTATACAACAGCAGGATTGCTAATAGCTCTTCTATTTTCACCAGATCGACTTCATTGATTTTATCCACGATATCGAAAAACTTGTCCACATGACTTCGCATATCGCCTCCTGTTTCCAATTTTAATAGGATCAGGGATTTCAACAGTGCTGCTTTCCGGGCCGGTCCCGTAGACTGATAAATACTCTGCAACTTGTCCCAAATGTCTTTCGATGTATTGCAATTCTTTATTTGTTTTAATTCTGAGGGTGACATTGCTAAAATCAGATCAGATTTTGCTTTCGCATCTTCTTCCACCCACTGCGCCTCATTTTCGGCCGTTTTCTCACACGCGCCGCACACATACTTCCAAGTATTGTTCTTTGTCAGAAGCGCTTGCACTTGAATTTTCCATGTGTCGTAATTGTCTTTGCCCAACGGCTCTATACGCACATTTGCAATACTCATTTCGCGTGTTTTTAATTTTTCTCTCCTTTGCGCACACATGCAACAAACGGAGCGCTACACAAGCTTCGTAGAATTTTAAAAACCGCGCCGCCACACAGGCGTCTTCTTGATCTCGAATATTTCGCTACCTAAGCGACAACGGCAAGCTGCATAAGCTAGAACCGTTACTACGAAAAACAGTGCCGCCACACAGGCGTCTTTGTGTTTCTCAAGTCTTTTGCTACACAAGCAATAACTAATACACAGACACTTTTTTCGCATGTACAGAACGCAATTTCATCACAACTTGAAATATGCCGATTTCACACTAATGTACTTTTTCTAACTTTCACTTTCCACTTTCGCGCAGTGGAAGCGTGCTGGGCCCATAACCTGATGCAATTGTTTATTACAGAGTAGAATAATACATTAAGTTGTGATTGTGAAATTATAAGTTTATTATACGACGCGTTCAAACTGCTCTCCATGAGCTGCGACCAAGAAGAAGACTATCGATAGCTTATCGATAGGCATGGTAGTTGCCGGATAGTTAAGGAAATAGTGTTGCCAGATGTACAGATATTTCCAACATTAACTCTACTATCTACAAAAGAACTTAATAAATGTTTGAATGCAACAAAAACCATAACAAATAAATTAAATTTGCATTTCTAATAAAATCGATTTAAATTGGACAAAGATTCCAAAAGTTCAAAGTTATTAATAATTCATAATAGAATAGATGCAAATAAATCCAAAATGTGACAGAGCCAATAAAATAATTCTGATTTTTAAACGTAGCTATAATAAAAAGCATTTAATAAAATAAAATAAAATGTTCACAGTATTGCTTATGTAAAATAAAAACAGCAACAAATTTGTATATTTATTTTTGATGTTTATTGTTCATAAAAATAATTGCACATTTGGAAACAATTGATAATATCTTCTCGAATAAAATAGCATAACAAGCAAAAACAGATTTTTAAATAGGTGATTTTTCTTGGTTTCACATGACGAGTTCGTAATACAACAAAAAGTTTAATTGCTTAGCCTAAACAAAACATGGAATAATAAAATTCATATCGATAATGTATCATAACTATTATAATTATTGACTAATTTGGCAATGCATTGAGGGTACAGGAAGTGGGAGAAGGGAATTGAAAGGATTAACTAATGTTAATTCCAGCATTGACATAATATTTATATATATTTTCGAGTAAAAATAGATAATTGCAATTATATAAATAATTTGACTATTGACTAGGGATAAATTTGTAGTTTCTTCTTTTTTGCTAATTTTCTAATATAAAATATATATTTGGAATAAAAACAATATATTTATGTTCAGCACAATAGATCAACTCACTGAACGAAGTGGACTTGTATGTGTGTGCGTGTGCGAATTTGTGTTTTATGCAGTTAATCAATAAATTAAATTACAAATTGCAATGAAAACTCATGTTGATGAAAATTGCACTGGGCGTCTACTTATTATAAAAGCGTGAAAAACTTTAGGTTTGCGCAGCGGCTAAAGGTGTCGCTAGTGGAGAGAGCAAGAGATTCCTTAGCTAAATTCGCCGACTCAATTCGCCGCGCAACCCACATTTGGTATATGAAGGGTGCGCGACCCGGCTAAGCAGACCAGGGCAAAAACTTATCTACAGCTGGTTCTAGTCTAAACTACAAACAAGTTTCTTCGATTGGCAAGATATTGATTAAGATTAACAATTTGTCTTTTATATCTTTCGTTTAATTTTCGTATTATTGTTGCTACTCTCGCTTTTGTAACAAGAGATAGCGAGTGAGAGAGAGGGCTGAGTTGCTAAGAGTATCTACGATATATAAAGTTCAACACAATTATTGCTCACTATGGGGGTCCCGTTGGAAGCGCCACTTTGACTGCCCGTTTTCAGCGCTGACGCTGTCCCTGCCGTGTGGTTTGCGTCCAAGCTAAGCAGCGTTTGTGGCGACGACTTTGGCGCTAGTGTCGTTACCGCCTGAGCAGGCGCAGCTGTCGTAGCTATTGGCGTTGGCGTTGGTGTCAGCGCTGGCGTCGGTGTTGACTGCGCTACTGGAACGATGGCTTGTATAGCTAAAGGGACCGTGACATTATTATTGGTGTTGTTGTTGTTGTTGATGGTACTGTTGTTATTATTGTTGTTGGATTGCTTTGATGGAACAAAGGGCACAGCGTTCTTGCTGGGCGTGAGTATCAAGCCTGCGTTGGGCGGCGACAGCGGAGAAGGTGGAAAAAAATCCATTGGATACTGAGAAATGTAAAATGTTCATGGTCAAAATAATGAGTAAACTTCGTGGCATGTGTTAATTCTCAAATGTAAGGCATAAGAAGTAGATAAACAAAAGGACAATTTAAAACTTATTTCATTAAGTCAAAACTATTACTACAAAAATCTTAGAATTCAAGATATAACAAGTAAGAAAGTCTACAGTCCAGCGAGTCGACTGTCAAAGACCCCGTACTCCTTCTAGTGTGAAGTTTTCCATACATATGAGCAATTTTCAACCAATTTGTCCTGTGAGAGCTATGGGCCATAGTCGTCCGATCCGGACTTTGGTTAATATATAAAAAATTAGCATTAACATTCACTTAGCATGCACTGTTAATGCACTGTAAATGCACTGTAATTGCAATGTTAAAGCGCAGTTAATGTAAAAAAAAATTGTAAAAGTAATATGTTATAAAATATGTTAAAATGTCTAATTTTTTATACTCTCTGCAAGAGTATATTGGGTTTGTGCAAAAGTATGTAACAGGCAGAAGGAGGCGTGGCAGACCCCATAAAGTATATATATTCTTGATCAGCATCACAAGCCGAGTCGATATAGCCATGTCCGTCTGTCCGTCTGTCTGTCCGTCTGTCCGTCTGTCCGTCTGTCCGTATGAACAAACAGATTTCAGAGATGGTAAGAGCTACAAGTTCGAGCTTGGTGTCAATCGATCACATATTTAGTCAGTCAATACAAGAATCTTTTTTTTTTTCGATGCCACGCCCCATTCGCCCACAATGAGCAAAAAACTAGACACACCTCGGAAAAAATCGGTGTTTTCGGCGAATATCTCAGTAACCATGGCACCTAGGATCACCAATTCTGGTATGGAGGTTCCTAGCGACAGCGCAAATGCATTGGCATTTGAAATTTTGGACTGCCACGCCCCTTTTTCCCACAATTCATACAAATAATTCTGAATTTTTTACGCATTTGTTCATGTAGTACAGCATTGTAATTGTATAATTCGAGTAGAGGCTAACTATATAAAACTATTCCTGAAAGGTGCATTAAAATCGGACTACAAACAAGAAAACTAGAAGCGTTACAATATTGATAATTGAACGCAATATCACTAATGAGTGCAAGCGAGACAGAAATGTTTTCGCTGCTTGTGTGGCGACAGCTCTGGCCGCAGTCGCTGGCCACGCCGAATACACACATACATACATATATGCATCATATATTCTTAAACGTATGTGTATTCGCATACATACAAACAGATGTATGTGTGATAATGTTTAGATATTGTTTTTGTTATACTCTTTTCAATGTGTTTTAATGCAAGTACTAGATATTGTAATATCTTGATACCGATTTTAATAATAATATCGGGATTAAAATGCAGAGAGTATTATACGGTCGGGCGTGCTCGACTGTACTGTTCTTTCTTGTTTAAAATAAAAAAATCTATTGGAATATATTCTTGTTAAACTTCAAGCAGACTAACCCGAATTGTTCTGGAGTATTTTGAGATAGGTCAGCCTGTACCCCATTTTAAAAGTCAACGTTTCATATTACTTCACTTACCAAAGCCTGGTGCTGATGCGAGGGGGAGTGGGCGCCCGGCTGACTGTAGTAGGTGGTGGGTGAGACGGGCGGACTGGGGTAGGGCCAGTAGACGAGCGGCGGCGGGAAGAAGGCGGACGCATGGTGATGATGATGATGGTGGGCGTGGGCGTGCGTGTGGGCATGAGCGTGATGAGCCCTCGGAGTTGCCAGCAGCGGAGTGTGAGGCGGTGGCGGGGGTGCTCCGTATGCCGGAAAATGGCCACCAAAATGAGCGCTCAACACGGTGGCACCTAGAGGGGCGAGGCAAAAAGGGAGACACAAAAGAGAGAGAAAGAGAGAGAGTGTGTGTGAGCAGAGAATGAGTGAAAGGTAATATCAAACGGAGTAAATACAACAATGGATCGTCAGTGTTGTGAGTATGGGGGCGGGGTGCAAAGAAGGGCGGGGATTGGGAAGGTGGGAAATTGGGTTACTCTTAAAGAAGCTAACGGTAATTGCTGTTGTGGAAGCGACACAAAAAGTAGAAGGAAGAAGAGGAAAGACGCTGTTGCCAACTGCAACTGACAGAGTTAAGATTAGTTCGTTGTTGTTGTAGTTGCTGTTGTTGTTGTTGTTGTTGTTAGGATTAGTTAGTTAGTATATTAAGTAAAATCGTATTCAAAAACACTCACCGTTTAGACATTTGCAAAATATGGAAGAGGAGACATGTAGCATAATAATATATTTGGTAAGATTTGATATAAGATGTAGTATATTTAAATGGCATGTAAATCGGTATATTTGACTATATACCTGTATATAGTATATGCATGTGTATATATTTACCACTTTACCCAGAGACCATGAATACATTTTGCGCACATTGTAAGACTTAAAACATGTTTTATTTTTTTTAATTCCCATCTGTTTTAATCCAAGCACCAATCAGCCTTCAAGAGGATAACAAAACATTATTTTTGTTGTATATTTTTCTAGGGTATTTTTTGTATGCAAGAACCAAAAAAAAGTATCCAAAATACCGAAAGTAATACCACAACAAGACACACAGAGCTGTAGGGGGACCACTGACAAAAAACAAAACGGCGGCGGATGAATATTTGTTATCGTTATCGTTATCGTTATCGTAATCATTATCGTTATGGTAAGTACAAGAGACTAGTTAGAGTTGCCACATCGCGTTATAGAAAAGCAGCAATCTATTCCTTTGTTTAAGTGTAGTTCTTGTTACGTACATATAAAGGTGTGTGAATGTGTGTGTTTCTAAAGAAAGAGAAAGAAAGAGGCGCTGAGGGTATTACGAAGTTATTACTGACTGACACGCCCACTTACTAAGGCGGCGTTACAGAGTTGCAACTGCACACAAAGATAGAAAGAGAGAGGAAGAAAGGAGCTTTCATTGACAATAACAAATCAACCAAATTTTGTAGGCAACTCTAGTAACGCCAACCAGACATCACCGCAACGGTCTCAGAGACCAGAAGATGCGCCTGAAAATACATATAAAGCTTAACCCAAGCCCAATACCCAAGTTATGAGTACAAGTTGGCTGATGGAAGAAATACAAAGATGGTAGAGAGGGAGAGAGATAGAGAGAGAGGGATAGACATGAAAAGAGTTTTAAAAGACAGACAGAGAATAAGATACATTCGAATTCACTAATAGCTCCAATTCAATAGACATTTTCGGAATTTAAATAGTGCAAAATTTAGAAGAAAGAATTTGAGAGGTATAAAGATAAAGTCAGGACTAGAGATTAGAAGAAGCGATTGTGAGAAATATGTACGTATATAGCGATATGTATATATTTTTATTGAAGTATAAAATTTTAATAAAAGTTTCGTTTGAATATCAAAAAAATGTTGTAAAAACTTGTTTGTGCATTTAAAACTAACTAAATTACTTGTAATTATTAATAATTTGATGTTTGTTTAGTTTTTTGTTTTCTTTTTTTTTAAGTGGCGTCTTTTGAGTTTTGTATGGAAGCCAATATATTTAACCCATGGAAAACCACTCGATTCTTGTATATGCAATAAGACTAAACTAAATGCTAAGCAATGAAAATATTTCCCATGTTTTTGAGATACATTTCAATTGCATCTCGACTTGTAATTGATTTTGTGTATTTGAAACTGCTGCAAGTAGCACAAAACTGTTTGTTAGACGCAAAAGTGGATAAGGGAGCGGTAGAGAGTAAAGCTGTTTAAGCAGCGGTAAATAGGGGCAACTCAATCAAGGGAGATACAAAAAGTTCCTTTAATTATATATGCATTTTTGAAGATACTTGTGTCGATACTATAGCAGCTCTTTGCTCACAAAAGATATCTGCACAGATTGCGGTCAGTCCATGTGTATTTAAGAACATATACAATGACAGACAAACGGTAGACTTATAAAGTCCTATATCTATAGCATAGATCCAAAATTAACCATAACCATATCACGAAAGTACAATGATAATAAGCAACTTGTTCTGTCCCCTTTTTTAAAAACGATAAGATATATTTATATATATAAAATAAGTATAGTAATGGCATAAAAGGGTGGACAGAAAGAGAGAGAGAGAGTGAGAAAGTTGTATAGAGAATTGAGAGGGGAATTTGACTAAAGACTAGAAATTAGTGATGACAGAGAACACACAGTAAATAAATTCAAATGTTGATAAACGCATATCGAATAGTAGCTTAATTCCCATTTTTGCGACTAACACCAGTTACGCACACTTAAAGATAGCAGATACAGATATAACGAGTTATACGATATAAAAGATGCCAAGATTACGATATTCGAATTACGAATATCGAATATTGACATCTCGTTTCAATGGAGTGTTAGAGCTGTCAGCTAGCACAGCGAGCGTTACGATCTAAGCTACCCCAAAATAAGTATTATGAGCAAAACATAGTGTGTGTGTAGATAGATTTGTATATAGCAGTTTACAGTTAAACATATAGTTCTTGTCATTCAATGTCTAGCCAGATCGTAACCCTCGTAACACTGTGCCATGCCGCAACCAGTGAGAGAGAAGACATAGGAAAAGTTTTCTAATGCTTACGAGATGTGTAAATTATTAACGCTGATGCCAACCAATTTTACAAATTGTACGAACTTAGATCTACAGATTTATCGTTTCTTTCCATAACATTATGATTATCATTATTATTAATATTAATATTAATATTATTATGATTAAAATAACTATGTCTAAGTTGTCGAGTTTTGGGTAAATTTTTGATTCAAATCGAATTTGTTGCACATTTCATTGTACGCTTAAACGCAAGAGCCAACACCTGACGTCGTTCAGGTAGCGAGTCTGCGTGTGTGTGTGTGTTGGCGTGTGTGTGTGGGGTGTGGCTTTGCTTAAATATTAGTTTATAGATTGCACTTAAATGGGCGTGGCACACACCCATACACAGACAAGCACAGACACGATTGATCACGCGATATACTCGCTGCTTGAAGATCGTTAGCCTCTGTTGTTGACACACACACGCACACACACCAAATAAACCCACTTACACACACAAGCACAGACACAGACACAGACACATAGCTAAGTTAAGTAGTAGGTTCAGAATAAGAAATTATTTTAGTGAACAAACGTGAAAAAGAATTCTTGTGTTTTTGTTTCGTTTTTAAACATTTTTGTTAGCTTTCCCGGTTTGTGGGTGTGTGTGTGTATGTGTGTGCAATTTATGTATGTGTGTGCAGAGTATAAGTAATGCTTAGACCATAGACAAAATGCTTAAGAGTAGTTTTAATTTACTTTTTTTAAAACACTTAAAGAACTACAAAAATTTTTCTATAAAAAATGTACGATAAAAACGAATTTTAAGCACTAAAAAGATGTCTGGTATGTATGTGTTCATGTCTGTATGGGTTGATATGGAATTACCAAGATGAGTAATGTAAATCTAAATATATATAGAATATATATTTTGCCACTCATCGTGCTTTGCAAACGTTGTCGCCTTGGAATGTGATTGAAGCCTTGGAGTTGCTTTCTAAATCAATCATGAATGACATCAGCTGTTTGTCAAAACATTTTCATTTTATCTAGTTATGAATAAACAATTGATTGACTTTGATTAAGAGCTTGAAAACAATTTCTGTCACGTCAATCGAGATTGATTGACTAAAATAATCATATTTACATAGTCAATCAAGTTTACTGACTAAGTTCTAAAATATGTCTGCATATGTACAAATAGATTTGTCTGATGCCAACTGGGTACATCAATCAAATATGATTGATTAAACTCATTAGCTGATTTAAACTAATGATGAGCTTGTGTTGAAATGGAGTTACTAAATGTAAAGCATAAACTAATGTTTTATCAAGATTGATTGATGAAACTGGATGTTTATCGGTATAGATTGAAGTCAGCTCTTCATCGATCATGATTGAAGCGTCTAAATGCCCGGGTTATAGTAGGAGTAGACGTTGCTGGGTGCCCGAGTCAGAGCCCGTTTGGCAGCACTTGCCACAGCAGCTGCCCCTGCGGCATCCTGCTGGAAGGCATTCTCATAGGACCGCTTCATCGAGTGCTGTTGCAAGGCCAAGCCGGGATTAGCGGCACCTCCGGCCGCTGCCCCACCAGCAGAGGCTACGCCAGCGGAGGCAGCAGCGGCAGCAGCAAACTGATAGCCCGATGCAGGGCTGGCTGGCATGTAGCCAAGCTGGAAGGGTTGCAGGTATGGACGCTGCATAAGCACAAACTGGGGCTGAGCACCCATGGCCGCGGCCGCAGCTGCAGCAGCACCCGGATGCTGCATGTACAACGGATGCGGCTGCAACATGGCGTTCGCGTACATCTGCTGCTGCTGATGTTGCTGCTGCTGCTCGGCGGCAACTGCAGCCGCTTGTTGGCGAGCGAGCAGACTCTGCTGGGCTATGAACTGGGCCTGCTGCTGGGCGAGCAGAGCGGGATTTGCAGCTGCTGCGGCAGCGGCGGCGGCTGCAGCAGCAGCGGCAGCCTGGCTGCTTTGGGCGGAGGGCATGGTCAGATTAAAGGGGTACGAGGCTGCGGCGGAAGGAGCCAGGCTGCTGCTGGAGAGCGACCCCAGCGAGGAATGGGTTGACATAGTGGCCGTGGGTGGGGCACTCATGAACCCGGCCAAGCCACTGTGCGTGCCACCCGTGAGGGAGGCGTGGCCGGCCACTGGCGATGCTTGCAAAGCGTGATGAGCGGCTGCGGCAACGGCAGCTGCTGCAGCGGCGTGTGAATGTGAGTGTGCGTGCGCATGCGTGTGTGCGTGTGGGTGTGTGTGTGTGTGTGCGTGTGTGTGCGAGTGTGAGCTAATTCCCTGAGCGCCGGTGGGTGGCGGCGGCGGTTGAGCTAACATACCCGGAGATAGCAGCGAAGGCTGCTTGCCGGCAGCGGCAGCAGCGGCGGCGGCAGCAGCAGCCAAATGGGCGTGCCCGGGATGCTGGGGCGGAGCTACTGGCGAGGCCAGACCGCTGTTGAGCACGTGATTCATGTCGTCTCCAGAGCACTGGAAGACCTCAATGTAGCGAAGCTTCTTGCCAAAGATCATGTACTGGTTGTGCTTGCGCTGGGCACAGAGTCGAGCTGAGTCCTCCAGGTCCATTTGGATGAAGGCTTCCCCGCTTGGCTGGCCCTGAAAAGCACGAGGAGAGAACCCTTTTAGCAAATAGAGTCGAACTGGTGACGCCACAACTCACCTGAGCATTGATGACCATGTGCACGCCCTGGTAGATGATGTGCTTGGCAAAGTCGTCCAGAAAGTGTAGGATGTGCTCGACCATGGCCTCGTATGGTAGTCCCCTCAGTCGTATGCAGTTCTTGGTGGTACCAGAGGTGATGAGGTGCTGTGGGGCATGGGTAAGTGATGGGCACAGGTTAGCGTGGCTGGCACTAGCTGTCAGCGGGTTGAGGGCGTGACCACCGGAGGCGGGACCCACCTGCGGTAGCAACGGCAACTGCATGGTGGGTAGCTGTGCTATCAACGGCGGCTGGCTGTGGTTATTCGACTCGTACGTCTTCGGGTCCATCGAACGGTTCAAAACCTGCTGCACCTCCGCCGTCGTCGACCTGAAGAGCTCAATGTAGCGCTGTCCAATCGATTCTCGATGTCGTCCCAGGGCCTTGGGTGAGTCGCTTTCGTTGGAGAACAGCACGAAGGCATCTCCAGTAGCACGTCCATCTGGCTTCTTCACAAAAAGTACTCCCTCGTTGCCGTCCAGCACATGACACGGCGACTCACCCGTTGTAAAGAAATCCAGCTGTAAGTTTGGTGGAAAAAAATCAGTCAAGACATCGAATCGGAATCTATAGAATTCGTATACTCACCACTTGCTTGGCGGTGCAATCGTAGGGCAAACCACGCATCCTAATGATCACCTGGGCGCCCTTCGAGAGAAAGGCCTGCGCCTCATTGGAGGCACCGCCGGCTATGGCCAGGAAGTCCTCGCCAGAAGCCCGGTACACCTCAATGTAGCGTGAGCCAATGTGATGCTTGTGCCGCTTCAGCGCCATGTCCCGATGCTCTTGCGACACAAACCGTATCAATGCCTCTCCGTTGCGCCGTCCCAGCGGCGACAAACACAGAGCTACGCCGCCTCTGAAATTCCACCGAGAGGCGAATGGGGTAAAGGGGAGAGAGAAAAGAGGAAAAGAGAGGCAGGAAGAGAGCGAGAGCAAGTAAAGGTTGAATAAAGCATCTTAAATAAAGGAAAAACTCAATTCAACTCAACTGAGCTCAGCTGAGCTGAATTGAACTCAATATTCCAGCCGTAATCTATGACTGACCTCCCCATTGAACTCCCGTACCCGATAAGCGCAGGAGCCAGAGAAGTCGGGGGAGGAGAAGGCGGCGTTATCAATGGGTTACATCTCAGACTTACTTGGCTACGTTGAGACCCCGAAAGAACTTGGCTATGTCCTGATCACTGCTCTGCCAGGGCAGACCACGGGCTCGCACAATGCAGTTGCCGTCAACCTCGTCGTCAATTGAGCTGTAATTACAGGGTATAAAGCATTTAGTTCAGTATAATTATTTGTATACACTTAAGTTTCAAGTTGCTGCAAATTTTCTATAAATGAAATGGAGTAGAAGCATTAGAGCTGAGCATAAGGCTCGATGCGTCACGACACGACACGAGGCGGCACGAGACGGCACGAGACGACCTGAGCTCGTCGTTCCTTTTGTTTTTCTGTTTTCTGAAGTTTTTGGGGTCTCACGAAGTCTTCTCTAACTTAAATCTTCAAACTGATATCTTTTCTGGCTCAGTTATGCAATGGGCTAGACACAAAACTTTTTGGACTCGACTCAGTTTAGTTGATTTGGTTCAAGTCTCGTTTGACTTTAAAGAACATACAGCATTTTTTGCTGACTTTCCAAAAAATAAAACCAAAGCAGAAACACTCTCACACACACACTCACACACACTCACGACACAACGATTTTACTTAAACAAAAACTGCAACTGGAATTAGTTTTTTCAGCTTTTGTCTGAGTTTACCTTTGAGTATGGGATCACTAATTGGTATACACTTTAATGGCAACAGTTGCTATATTAACCGAGTATGACACACTTATTTGTATACGATTCGAGTTTGGCCGATAGCGATAACAATAGTCACATTCATGCAACGATCTAGAGCGATCGCATCAAAGCGTTTCCAATTTCAAACTACTGATTCCCGATTCCCTCTTCGATCTTTAAAGATGTGCGACACGACTGTGAGTACTTATCGGCTCCCAATCCAATCGTTGACTGAAGCCGAAAACGACAGCGACAACGCCAACAAAGACGACAAATAACAGCGACAACGATCGACGATCTCAGTTTTCAGTTCTGAGTCTCTGCGCACTGAGCATATTTTTTATGGCATTATTTGAGTGCTTTTCGGGTTAAGGCACGCTCGAGAAATATAAGTGCAGACCTTGACAGAATTGGAGCATTACTACACTCGGCAGAAGGCGCTGAATATCACCGAGTTAACAGAAAGAGCATTTCTGAGATTGAGAGAGAGAAAGACTGAGATTGCGAGTGAGATTAAGAGAGCTTTCATTGAGTTTAAAATCGAACGTGATTAGTTGTGTATGATGATGTTTCAAGCTGAGTGCAGTTACATGAATATAATCCACTTCATGAGACGGAAGACGGAGAAAATATTTAAGAAACTGGGATAAATGTAAACACATTTAAAGTAGAAAATATTTAATTTGTAGTAGGTATAGTTTTTAAGTATCATTTTACTGTCAAAGAATGTAGAAAACAAAGTTATTCTTCTCCAAAGACAATTTTAAAAGATGTCAGACAAAGGTATGTAGTACAAATAGTAATAATTATCAATGATTCATCTAAATACTACCTGTCCATAATGTTTTTAAGACCCGAAAGCTTCTCCATTGCTGTTTACTCTGTTTAATTCATTGACTTTATTCACTTCTTTAACTTACCAAATGCCAGGTTCCAGTACAAGATTAACTACTTCATTGTTATCAAATTTATGACCTTTAAAAAATGAAAAGTTATGAATAAGTTTGGCAGCAATCAATCAATTACTCTTACCCGCTTGAAGCAATGTTTGAATCACAGTGACCATATCGCGAGATTCGCGTATATAGAAGTCATTATCTTCCACCGAAGTAGCGTTGAGCTCTGAACATAAAAGAGTATTGTGTTTAGATACATTTCAGTTAGAAGAATTACTACTTACCCTTCAGCATTTCGCCAATAGACTGCGGCAGGGGCAGTGAAGGGGATTGCAGCATCTTCTTAATGTCCTTCAGGGGGACAAGGGCGCGTGAGAGATCCCCTGATTTGTAACGCTGAAATTCCTTGCGAAGATCACTGAATTGATTATAATAAGCAGGCAGCTCCACATCCTTGGCACAGGCCTCCCGATGTAGGCACTGACGTAAAGGCAGCTGACCATCGGTGATTAGCTTAATCTCCGTATCGATCAGCGACAGAGAACGTAAATATGCATCGAACTGTAAGATAAAATACAAATATATAATAAATAAATATAAATAAGAATTTATAATAAGTAACAAATTCACTGGGGGGTTTTCTGGCATATAAATATGTATAAATATGTAAATACCCAATAAATCAATAAATGTATCGAACCGTCGGAGTAAAAGTCTAGCATATTTTAACTCTTCTTTTCGCTGAAATCATCTTGGCTTTAGGAATTCTTGGCAATCAGAAATTGTCAAACAAACCTCGTTATACCCTTGCAGAGGGTATATTGTTTTTGTCACGAAGTTTTTAACGCATTGAAGGAGGCGTTTCCGACCACATAAAGTATATATATTCTTGATCAGCATCAACAGCTGAGTCGATATAGCCATGTCCGTCTGTCTGTCCGTCTGTTTCTATGCGAACTAGTCTATCAGTTTTCAAGATATATTAAAGAAACTTGGTGCAGATGTGTATTCTGTCTGCACGCAGATCATTTGTAAACATCGGACAGATCTTCCCACTATATCATATAGCTCCAATTCACGGAGAATCAATTTCTAGTCGAGTGCCATCTATTGACCAAATTTCATCCAAATTGGGATTCTATAGAAATAATTGGTGATTGAAACCAAATTAACGCAATATTTATGACTGCAAGGGTATTTAATCTTCGGCGAGCCGAAGATAACCGCTTTTTCTTGTTTTAAATACAAACACTCTAGACAATCATGTATTTGCATAAATTATAATAATTGTCCACTTCTAATGGGTCAAAGTGCAAAGGCCGATAATTGAATTGTAGCAGATAAAATATTTTATTTTTTGATTAGATTTAGAATTAGATTTTGGTTTGTCTTTATGCAATTTGGCAAATGGCAAGAGAGTTTCTAGACTACAACAGAAGCGTCAGCTAAATTGGCAATTTGTTTAAACCCGTTTAGAATTTTGTTGCTATCTCTATTTGCAATTATTTTCAATTAAACAGCAAAAAAAATCACATAAACAACAATAAAGAGAGTGTAATTTTTTTTTTTTTTTTGCCTCGTCACCGTGAGTAAATATATAGTGTCACATTTCAGACTGCCGCTTAGAGCCTTTAGAGGGCCCCAAAGGTTCACACTTTTCAAGATTTCCCCCGGGGGAAAATATTTGCTAAAGCAATATGGAATCATACCATCTAATAGCCATTTATTAGCCATATTGACCAAGTAAATTAGTAAACCTGCTGGGAAGATTGCTTGTCGCTGTTACGTCACTGAAGTGTTTACGGATCAGTCGATGCAACGAGACTTGAACGAATTGCCAAAGATGCACTTCACAACATATAATGATAATACGATAATACGACATATAATTGGCATATCGCATTGTCTAAATAGATAAGCACGATTAATGGTCAGAGTCCAGAGTACGAGAGGCCATCCTAATGATCTGTTTGGTAAAGCATCTCTCGAGATCCGATCAGTTCATTAAATGCACAACTTGAGGTCAACATCACAATTTGCTCTACTCGTACTATCGATTATACAATTCCATTGAATTGAAAAATTGTAACACTTACTGCACCCAAGTTTACACTACCTCGTTCTCAGACCGACCTCGTATCTCTAGGCCTATAACCGTAACACTTACATTCCCGATAAGAGAGATGCAGAGAAATTGAGGGAGCAGAGGCTTGTCAAAATTCTCCAGTAGCGTCGTGAGTGAGGCTCTTATCAGTTTCGTGATAAGATAGCAACCCGAAATGCTATAACGACAGCTCCCCAATAGATTTGCCCCTCCATCAACATGCAATCCTTAGTGACTTGACAAAACAAACGTCATCGTGATCCAATAAAAACCTATGTGACGTTTATCTACACTTCTAGTACATTAAATAACTTGACCAATTAGTGTGACAGATAGCTCAGATAGCTCACAGGGTCTTAGCAGTAATCAAAACATTGAAATACTTAGAAAAGTATTACAAAAAGTATGTAGAGTAAACGTATGTAGAAATGGGAAGGAAATTAAGCCAACATTTTGTTTGAATAATGTTTACAGGTTCTTGATAAATCGACAATATCTAAAAAGTTTTTCTGAAAAGGAATGAGGGATTCAAAGTTATGCTCTGGAAATAATATTTTTAGCGCATTTCCAAGCAATCAAATACATTACATTACTTTCCAAATTGGTAGGTTTTAGATCAAAAGTACCTAAGACTAGAGTGTAACCTATGGTACTTTATACAGGATGAGTAAGTCATTTCAAGATCTATTTCTCTATATGACCCTGTGTTCTAATTATAACCGCATAAGATCAGGATAAACTCCTATTAGGTAAACCAAGAGAAAGTATGGGCTTTATATCTCAATAAGTCAGCACAAAAGACCAGTTACTTTCATTATTTCTTCAACCTCTCTTTATGTCATCCCGTATCTAACCTCTCACTCTCCCTTTCTGTTGCTTTCTCTCTTTCTCTCTGTTTTACCCCTCTCTCCCCTTGTATTATCCACACCTCGCTCATGAACTATGTCTTGCCTAGATAATCTACTGATAACAACACCAAATCTTATCTTAATCCCTCCGTATAACCCACTCTTCTTCTACGTACCTCGTCGATGGCCTCGGTTAGGGGCTTGCCAGCAGCCTGCGCCTCGGCAATCGGCAGAATGAGTTCACTGCTGTTCTCCAATGTGTTCAAACTGAGGCCGTTGGTGGAGCTGGAACTGTTCCCACTGATTGCCACATTTGTGATGCTATTCGTTGTATTGTTTAATGTATTTGTATTTGTATTATTATGATTAGTGTTGTTATTATTTGTAGAGCTATTGTCGCCAGTGTAGCCAATGGCCAAGGGCGGCGAACAGGCTGTATTGCTGGTGACATTGGAGTTGTCCGATGAGCTGGATATGGTGCGATCCTTGATGAAGTAGCCATCGGGGCGTACGAGTATTTGTTTGGTCCCAATAATCTACAAAAAAAATTATACAATTTGGTTAGAATATAAATTAAATAAGCTATATCGGAAGGCTTATTTGAGATTTCTACAACAAAGTCTAGCTCTTTTGTAATCAATAAGATGTGTCTTAAAAAATATATTTTTTAAAAACAACTAAACTAAGACTTTGAAACTTAAAACATTTATATTGTGAGTGTTGCAATAAAACGAAAAGTTTGATCTATTAATTCATTTTCTGTGGAATTTGTGTGTACTCTAAAAAAGAGTACAGGGGTCTAAAAGGTTTGTTAGACTCGAAATGTCCGTAACATGCAGAAAGAAGCATTTCCGACCCTATAAAGTATATGGAGTCTAAATGTCAGACAGATCAAATTTGTTTCATATTTTTGCCATGCCCCTACCGCTCCGCAAAAGCTATATGCGTAAGAGCTACCACACGTTATGAGCAAAATACCGTTGTTTTCATCCACACCAAGTTTGGTCAGGATAAGACAACAATATCTTATAGCTCCCATAGGACAAATCGGTTGAAAATTGCACATTTGTATGGAAAAATGAAGGAGGAGTACGGGGTTTTTTTAGAATCGACTCGCTCGACCGTAGCCTTATTACTTGTCTATCACAAAATTTCCCAAAGTAGTGATTGGATAGATCTAATTGGGAACACACAAGAAATTTTGAACCTAGTGAATCTGCTGTTTTCACAAAACCTAAAACTGTTTAAATCTTGGCTATCAGCATTGCTACCAGGTTACGCTCTCAGTCTTATCACGTATTTCAGCCTATAAAACTAACAAATTTACCCGTAATCTTTATTAATCACATATTTGATATCACTCGGACACCTGTACTATTTATAAGCTGTACAAGTTCTGCTGAAAGCTGGAAAGCACGACGTCTCGATACACATATTTAATGAAATGATTCACTTAGTGCCCTTTAGAATTATAATCAATGGGCAGGAGGGAAAAAAGTCCAACTGATTTCCATATTGTGCCAAGACGATCTAGATTGAGGCCTATGGAGCTGGGTGGATTGCTTGCGTCAGCGGAAATGTGATCCAAATGGGAATTGTAATAGGGAATTGTGAATTGGAAATGGATATTGAAAAAGGGGGAATTGGGAATTGCACAAAACTGCACAAAACTGCAGGTAGCACGACGCTATGCAAATCAATTTTCATTGGAAAGGAAAGGGACGAAAAGAGAACTACAAAAATGTAGAAAACTTTTTTTTGCGGAATTTTGTTTGACTGATTACTGATTTCTGACTTCTGATGCCATATGATTACCATAGCTTTTGAATACATTTACAATGGATACACACTACGTATACTCGATACCTGAAAGCTATATGAATTATTTATTAGAACCGATGTTTAAAATTGAACAAAAAAGAATGAAAGACAACACAACTGAATCCTCACACTTTCGGGAGGGTTTCAGGGGTTAAGCCATATGCTAATTATACGGAAGCACCCATAATAGATCAGGGGGACTCGAAGCGGACTCGAAGAGCGGAAGAGCGGAAAAGAGAAAGACAGAAAGTGAGAAAGGAAAATTTTAAAATACATTCTCGATTGTGGAATATTAAGATCAAGCTTCATGCATTAACCCATTGAAAACCAGTCCATTAGTCTTATAAACTAATTGGCTATTACAGTGCTCTCGTTTCTAGATCAATGAAAACGGGCCAGCTTCAGATCCAGTTCTCTGTTGGATTAAAAACTAAACTATTTTTATGAATTTCAATGGAAATTGAATCGGAAAATATTTAGTACACCTATGTATTTGCTTTAGATGCAGTTAGTTGGTTAAATTGAGCTTAAGATTTGGATTTAGACCAGGCTTAAACAGCACACGACATACAAACTAACACATTCCACACTCCTCTCTCCTTCGATCAATGTTAATTAACTTTAATTGTTGCCAGGCGAGTCATAACTAGCCTGTAATTAACATGCCAATAATTACAGCTATATATATATAGTAGCATATAAGTATGTGTGTGTTTGTCTGTAAATCAATTTTTCTCTTGCAAGAAATCTATAAAGTTTGTCTTGTTATCTAAACTTTTAGATAGAGAAAGCGAGAGTGTAGAAGTGAGAGAGACACAATCTCTTCAGGGAAGGAAACTCTTGACATATTTCTCGAAAGCCAATCAAATTTTCCAACTGAGTTCAACAAACTACACATCGTTTAAAGCGAATCTAACTAATCGATATTTATTCACAGACAAGCTCAAATGTCGTTAGCCAAATAATTTTGACAGACAACAGTTTGCAGAGATCGTTTAAGAAGGCAAAGAGCTTGAAATTAGGTAAAAAGATTTATGAGAATATTAATGATTCTTTTGTTTTTAAATCGACTACAGATATTAAGAAATCAGCGTTGAAGTCACGGTGTGTACTAACTGCAAACATAATTTGGGTCATAATAGCACTCAGAGCTTGCAAGAAAAAGAAACAAGAAGATAATGCAGGAAAAAAATTAAAATCTATTAAATACTCTCAAAATAGCTAGGAAATTAATAAAGAAATTAAGATAGGTAAGTGGAAAAATTAATAAAATTAAGAACATTTAATTTTTGCTACAAGTTATTTAAAAAATATTTATATAAATATAAACCTCAGCCAAACATTTGATTACAGTTTAAAACATGGAAACGATATGATCACTCAATTTTAAGTAATCATTGTGACATGCAAATATTTCCAAAGGGAGAGAGAGAGAGAGAGAGAGGCAAAGAGAGCGAGAGAGAGAGCGCGATAAGGAAGTTACTGTCTTAATGCATCGACAGTGGACAAATTTGAATTCTAATCAAGAACTTTATTGGGCCAAAATAGTGAGCGCTTTGATGTGAATTGCGCTCCATTTGGCAGGTTAATTGCTGGCAATATCTAAAAACTATATTACAAATCAAAACAGTCATGTCAATGCCACACAAACGAATCCCAATTAAATATTTTTTGCTTTTTTCATAGTTTTTGGGCATTGCCATGCGTCAGCTCTTCACTGGCAGCTCTTTTCCAACCCAACGATTACCAGGTATACCCGTATCCGTAGTCGTAGTCGGACTTGTGCTTTTGTTCATTAGCTTCAGTTTTTTTGAAAGTATTATTATTTTTTTTATTATTATTATTTAGTAACTACATTTTAGTTTCTGTTTATTGTCTGGGGTTTATAATTCTAAACACTTTATAGCTATTTCATAAGCTATTAAAACGAAAGTGATGGGGCCAGTAAAGAGCCATTTGCCGTTGCGGCTCAGTGCGCTTGGTGTATACCCTGTAAAGCTTTAAAGGGTATGGGGGCATAAGGTAAGAATATATAGTATAAATTTACTTAAACGGCATTAATTTTAACTCAGCTTAAAAACTAATTTTTTTATACAAAGAAGAATAATTTATTTTGCACAACTAAAAGTTATTCTAGTTAACAGGGTATTTCTAGCCGAAATACAAGCAAAATGGCGCCGTTTTAAGTGGGTCTTACCAGATATTTCAACCGATTTCAACCCACTGTACTTTATGAACTACAAATCATGCAGATGACACCTGGTGGGCGGTCAGTCGACAAATGAGACTGAACCACAAAAATTTATATTTATTGCACAATTATCGAGCATTAACCTAGACAAATTGTTACGTCTAATCTGTATAATATGTATATAGTATAGTTATATACAGAGAGAGTGCGAGATATATAGAAAGTTTTTAAACAGCTCGCCAGGAATGAAAACTTTCATCGAGTGCTTCTTGGGCTTCGAATTCCTATTGATGTTCATAAATTTTATATATAAAAGGTAAAATTTGCATATATTTTGCAAAAGTTCAAACTAATGTTCATTTTATAAATAGATATTGCAAATGATCAGGAGCTAACGTCGCTAAGTTGTTCGTTGCTTCGTTGCTACAAAATCATCAATATCGAAAGCTGACCCAGTCCAACTATCGACATGGTCGAGAGGTCTAAACATTTTAATTAAATCTTATGAACTCCGAACCACACGGGGACTCACCGCTTAAGATTACCATAATAACGGGTCAAGCCAAAAAGATGGCCAAAACGAAGCAAGTTTAAAATAAGTTTGAGAAAGGCGAACTAGCTTTTGGTAGTTTAGTAGTAGCAGCTACTGGCCAGTTTGTAAATTAATCATAAATTGGCCAAAAAGCATGAGACAATAATCGCTTCAAGACCAGTGTTGTGCTGTGAATCGCAAGTATTCAATGTCAGTGTGACCCTGCCATTAAAAATCACTTAATGTCATTCACATTGAGAATAAAGATGCACTCGCTAAAATATGGCGTGTTAGAAGATTTATATAAAGGCAGAAACTTGAACTGCTACTCTAGAAATGGAAATGGAGAAGAGAAACGTTATAGACTGTGGGCCGTAGAGTGGAGACTACTGATTGTAGATTGCGCGATTAGCTTTAGGCAATGTCAACCCCATCAGAGTCAGAGGCAGGTAAACATCAAGACAAATGCCTGTAAATACTAGATAGCATGTGTGTATATAATGCCAACATTTAGCTTTTTTCTTCTTTTTCTACTTCCAAGCCGCTGCCTCAGACACGCAGCTCTCCCCCGATCCGTGGGAGGAGTGAGGGAATTAGCAGCTACGTAACATCGAGCAAAGCATCGACTTTTTGTGTACTGTAGTCAAGCATTTTGCAAATAATATTGCGTATACTACAACTTTTGAATTTATTGACCAGACGATATGAGACGAACCCAAAGTCTGGAATTGTTTTGCATGCAAATAAAACTCAACGGAAAACTCTCTGAAAATCAGTGGGAAAATGAAACTATGAAAATGGCAAGACGATCATTAGTTGATTATGAAATGTGCGTGTCAGTTTCCTTATCAATCCATTTAGCTTATTCAGATTATGAAACGAAATTGGAAATATAAAACCAACAAAGTAAGCAATACATTAGGATTTCAAGTCCAAGTTCTATAGGTTTCTATTCAATTGATTTATTTTACTAGCTAGTATTTTGAATACATGTTTCTGCTGAAAATTCCTTGGAGTAAACTTTTCAATTATCAATCACAAAGTCAAACAATAGATCTTAGCTTTTACCTCAAAACTGTTGCTTTTAGAAAAGTCAATACACGTGTTGGATTTAAAAGTCATATTGCAAGTCTATATACGTTATTTGTGGGCATTTCGTAATACCATATACATAGGGTCTCTGACGACGTTTAAGTCATTTTTAAACAATTAGTGTCAATCGCTTGGCAAACTCAAAATATGCAAATACCAGGTATGGCTAGCACTTATTTATATAGTGGACGGAAAATGTAAGTACGCCCTTCCTTTCTCCCTGTCACCGTACTGCTCGCTCTCAGTGTTTCTTTATTTTTGCAGCCCACTCAAAGAACAATTAATGTCCAAATTGGCAGCTGCTGTAAAGCAGTATGACTTGTCAATACCCTGTAAGCATTTATTTAATCTTGAAATATTGACTGTAATAAGGAATACCTAAGAAAGTCTTACTTTTTTTACAAATCATTGTTAAAACAATCCATTTAAAATAAATCCTTTGTATATAATAAATCAGTGATCTTATAATAAGATGTTTTTAGTTTTTTTTTTCAATTTAATCATCAGTAATTAAAGTGACTTTAATCCTTATATTAATAAGTAAAATTTTATTCTAAAATACGATCATCTTGTTCGTTAGTTTTTTTAACTTTACCTATATTAGGAATAAACTTTAAAGTAAACTTCTGGAAAACAAAGTCCATCAAATTTAAATTGTTAATTTTAAATATTAAACTGTTGAAAATATAAAAATTGTGTTTCTAAATTTTTAAAGACGGTCAGGGAACCTTTAAAATTAAAACCCAAAGCCTTTTAGAGAAAGTTAGAGAATAGTAAGAATATAAACTGGTGTGATCCTATAAAAATTCATCAAAATTCCTAACAGGGTATCTGCAAGTTATGCTCTTTTTACCGAATTCCACTGATAGCCTGATATTTCTCGGCGAATCGAAGCTCAGAATCTGCCGATGTCTACAATGCTATACTATACTCGTAGCTGAGCAATAAACAACGCACGACAGCAGTGGAAAGTGTTGTTATCGCTCAGCATTCATTAATTAAGCGCGATCGTTAAACAAAATGGAGTCGAATCGGTAGGCGGCGCTTACAAAGTTGTATGAGTTTGTTGGTTTTCCCTTTCTCTGGCTACGGTGTTACGGTTAAAGTATCTGTAACTCACCTGTCCCGTGGTTACCTCCAGCAGAACATAAACCAGCAGTATAATTTCCTTTTCATCGGAGCCAAGACCGGGTCCGTTTTGGCCACAGGTGGCTATGTATAGGGAGACAACGTGCTCGGGAACCTGCATTATGTCCGTGAATATCTTTGATCCGGTACTAAGTATCTAAAGTTTATTAAAGCTGACGTCTTGCTTTCTATGTGCTTTCAATCACCGATTTGGATAGAACTTTGATTTTATTTGGTTAGCAGCAGATTGCAGCTATGCATTCTATAGTTGTAATGCCATTGGTGACACCTGAAAATGAAAAAAGTGAGAGAGTTAAATGAGGTTAAAAAGTGAACGGATGGATGGGTAAATGGGTATTACACAATATTTGAACCTTTTTATCACCTGAAACTCAACGCAATTTAAAAACTAATTAAAATGCGTTCAAGAAAATGTCAAGCAATGCGAATTGGCAACAGTATCAGCGTTTGAGTTGCCAATTGGAAATTTTATTTTTATTTGAATGACGTTGTCAATTTGCAATGCAACGTTGCCAGTTTTCACCATGAGCGCATTTGTCTGCGAGTGTGCGACATAAAGCAAACTAAACAAGACTCTAAAATACGTTAAAGCATGCCCAAAGAGGTCAAATTAAAATTATTAACCTGTGCGACAATTTGAAATTTAATTAAACACCCCTTCAGTCCTCACCCCTTCTAAGTTCCCCCTTACTCAAGAAATGGACAAAGTCAAGCAAATGGCGAATTGTGGTTGTGGTAGTGGTTGTAGAAGTGGAAGCGACGACGACAGTGACAACGTCGAAAATTAAAGTGCAATTTTATGAGCATTTTTAATGTGAAAAGTTTTACTTTTAATGAAAACAGAAAACACAGAGACAGAGACACAGATACTAACTAATACACTCACACAGCATCAAACTCTGACCGAGTGACGGAATGATTAACAAAGGTAGGCAAAGGTCGTCGGCGCGCATGGGTTAATCGGGGTGCACAGGCGCACACCGCACAGCGACCAGAGTGGCGACGCAATCGCTCGCTTTATGATGCCTTTTTGCCTTTTTGTTGTAATTAAAATTTAAAATAATGCAAAAACAACAAAATCAAATGTCCAAGCTTGTGTAATTAAGACAAGCCACAAGCGATTTTTTGTACAACTTTTGCGACAGTTTCTCAAGTCTGGATTTTTTCCGTTTATTTTAGTTTTTTTGGGTTTTTTGTTTTAATTTCTTCCATTTTTAGTACATTTGGTTTTGCTTTAGTGCTTGTGTTTTATGCATCTTTCTTCCACTTTTTAGCTGCCCGCACTTGGGCAATAACTCATGTTATTTAACTTAAATCTTCTTTTTTATTGTATGTGTGCTGCACATTTCCGTAGTGGAAATCGTCAGTGTTTTTTTCTGATTTTCTGTTGTTTTTTGTAGTATCATCCCATCCATCCGTGTGGAAATGTTACGACGAATAATGAGTTTACTCTTCAGACCGCCTTTTGCAATTTATGTAGATCGCTTTACCCACACCCCTCCACCATCTAAACATGACCGTTATAAAGGTGTGTGAGCGTGTGTGTGAACATTTTATTTCCCAGAGTTTAAGAACTCTCTATCATTAGAAAATATATATGGTATATGGGTATATTTGACTTTATGAATACGGAAATAAGATTTTTAGCGTTCAAATGATGTTAGGAAATGATAAAGGTTGAGGGCAAAAGACGGTAATTTAAAATGATTTTTAAGTAACGCTTAGTAGTGCCTTTCAGTATTAAGTCAGTAATTTTGTGAGAAAGATAACTACGGGGTTATCTTTTATATATAGACATTTAGATGAGTTATTGCATGTTCTTTAAAAAACACTTCAATAATGTTGTTTATTTATGGGTTCCAAAGTAGTTCATAATTTATAGAATTTGAACTATAGTAATTATATATGAGACCAGATGATTTAATTTAATCTTAATGTCAAAGTAATAGAATGAAAGTGAAGGAGCTACCTGTCATCTGTAATCTCAGACAAGTGACGTAGTCGTATTAGTTAGTTTAAGTAGGCTACTTTTACTGCAGTTTAAGTTAACCGTTATAGTTTCGGGCAACGAATCATAAAGTTGAAGGTTTTTTCTTTCTTTTCACACCTGAAAGCTCACTGGGCCTGAAGCGGACCCCAATGCCTAGGTCTACTTAAAAGGTACTAAAAAGAAGTAGTAACAAAGTTTTCACTTAGTTTCCAACGAGGAAAAACTTGATTCGAGGTGACAAAAACGCAATAAATCTTGGTTTCATTTGAAATTTCTCATTAATGAATAACTGTATATTTCACGCTGTGGAATCTTTTGGTTAATTAGAACGGGAAGAAAACCTCAAAGCAGAAACCTCAAATTGGAAAAGAGAAAAAACTTCATTAAAGAAACAACAGAAACTGAACAACGGTGACGTTACGGTTATTTTTTTTTTTTGTTGGACAATGAAATCCAAATTTAAACTTCGTCTAAGAGTGGTATAAATTAGAGATAGCCGCCACAACAATGAGAGGAACAGCAAATGTAATTAATAAGTTGGTAAACCAGTAACTTACTGGCTGTAAGAAATATCTGTATTTTTTTCTTCTTCTTTTCGTTTCGTTTTTTACAAGTGGAATGCATTGCGCAAGCGTTCCAGCGACTGGAAATGAAATTCGTATTCGGACTGGAGTTGGAAGTGGAATTGAAATTGGAATTGAAATTAGTGTCGTGTGCCGTTACTTTTTGTTTTTTGCCAACAGGAAACTTATGATTGCTTCAAATTGCAGGCAAGAGAAATGCCAATGGCCAAAGTAATCATGCTGTCTCTCTCTCTCGCACTTACGACGGCAAGACAGCAACAAGTGCAACAACAATTGTTGTGGTGGTGTCTTTTTTGTCTGCGTTACCGTTGTTGTTGTTGTTGTTATTGTGATTCTGTTTGCAAGCCCGCTGTCAAAAGTTAGCATTAAAAGCACAAGAGCTACAAGAGCAGACAACAACAAAAACAAGTCTCTCAAAGCGCAACAGCAGTTAACTTTGAGAGCTTTGTAACGTTAACGCTAACGTCGGCTTCGACATCGCCGTTGAAGCTGGCGTTGGCGTCGACGCTGCTGCTGCTTCTGCTACTCTGATGCTCCGCTCTTTTTTCTTGTCTCAGTAACTGTAAATATGTTTTCACTTTGTTATGTTTGCGCATCTGCTTTTAACTTGGTCCGTCTTCGAAATATTGTTGCTGCGCTTGTTCATTCATTCGTTCATTCACACTGCAGACACACACAAACATCAACTCACATATAAAATTATCTGTGTATGTATGTCACTCTTAACAAATTGAATTACAACTTACAGCAACAATAACGCCAACGCTTAAAGCTTTTTTCACCGTTTCTTTTCTTCTTCAGATTCCTCTGCAACAAGTTGTTTGTGTTGTTCGCTCCTTCTCTTCCTTTGCGCTCTGCGCTTTAACTCTTTCCTTTTTTTTTATGTGCTAGATCTCAACACGTTGTACACTTTGCACTTTGTGGTTGTGATTATTATTTTTGTTGCCGCTGTAGTTGTTGTTATCGCTGTTGTTACTGTGGCCGCTTTTCACATTATTTTTATTGCACTTTCTTTTCTGATTGTTTAACAATTTTTCTGCTCACACATGTATGTTATACATAACGGATATACATAAGTATATGTAAATGTTTATATGTAGTTAATATGTAAAGCTTCTATGTACTTGTGCTTCTTTCGCTAGTCACACTGACTAGCACTTAGTCAGTTAGTATTAACGTTTAGTTTGTTTGTGTGCGTTGCCCGTTTGCCTTTTCACGACGCGCCGACGCGATCTTAATACCAACACGTACAAACCGACTGCGACGCCGTCGCGACGTCAGCGTTAACTTTAACGTTAACGTTAACGTCGACGCATACATGCAAACAACAAAAAACAAGTCACTGTTCGCCTTCTTTGCTGCTGCTGCTGCCGCTGTTGCTTCTGCTTCTTCTACAACCAACCGCCACTTTGTGTGTCTGTGTCTCTTTTTATTTAATATTTCTTACTGTTGTTGTTTTTGTTTTCTTTCTAGTTTTTGGTCTCAAAGGTGTGCGTGTCTTTTTTGCATGTGTGTGTGTGTTTGTATGTGTATTAAGTTTTTCTACCGCTTTTGCGACGACCGCGTGCGTCTGCCTTCAGGTTAAAACAGCAACTGATCGACGTCGTGGGCCACAGGTAGCCACGAAGGTAAGTGAGCTGCGCTTGTTTGCCAGTGTGCGTGCATGTACATGTGTGCTCAGTGGTGACGAGAGATATTGAGAGAGAGTGAGAGAGAGCGCGCTCACAGCTCAGGTGTATTGGCCACTTTACTGCTGTGGCTGCCTAAGCCAAGCAAGATTCCAGCACGCAAAGGCACAACAGCAACAACAATAAAATTTATAAAGACACCTTTAATTGTCTATATTTATTTGTTTGCCAATAGTGAGATCCTACAGTTGGTTGGCAACGCGACGCCCCCTTGAGTATGCTGCACAGACCAAAAGCAAAACACCAAAGCATTTCAGGAATGAAGAAATGAATGAATGAAAAAAAGCTTTACATGAATTGGGCAACAACACTAATTAAACGCTCAAATGCCAACACACTAGCGCCTAAAGCAGCGTCGTACTCCAAAAGGGGACAGAAGAAGGGCGGCAGAGCAAGAGAGCAATAGAGCAACAGAGTAACAGAACAGGAGAGTAGTAGCCTTACTGCAGTTTTCCCACGGTGCGCATACTATGACAGAAGACAGTTACGCTCACTGAGCCATGACTCGCTGTTGTGCTCACTTGTGCTCTCAAACTCTCTTGCGCGCTCTCATTCCCGCTCTCTTAAAGTTACATACCTGCGCAAGGCGCTCGCGCAACCCCCGCACCGAGTCACCTGCACAGCACTGGTGCGTGAGCTTATGTGTGTGTGTGAGAGTGTGTTGCTGTTTTTGTCGATTCTGCTTCTTCCTCAGCTTGCTTAATTACCAACAGAACTGCCTACGTACCTGTTTGCATTTTTCAAACGGTTTAAATCCGATTCCAGGTGAAACATTTTATTCCATTTGTGCGCGTTAATCAATGGCATTAAGTATTGGAAACAACCTTTGATAGTTACAAATTAAACAATTATCCAAACTATTAGAGTTTATTTCACGTTTACACAGAATGGAATTCTTTTCGCTTCTTTCTCTCTTTCTTGCTCTGGCAGCCACAAGCGACGACAACTAACTGACAAATACGGAATGTAAACGCGTTTTAGTCGAAAAACAATACTCAGAGAAAAAGAGTGTAGAGTAGTAAGAGAGAGAGAGAGAGAGAGAGAACAGAGAGCACACGTGTGTGTGCATGTGTGATTTGACTGCTTACCTGAGCTGTAAAGCTCATCGAATTTTGAAGTCGCGATATTCTGCTTGTCATGCAGATCGGACAGTTGCATATCGTTTGTATAAATCTGGTAACCAAAACTTAAAGCTCGAAGAATACATCTTAAGAATATTATGCTTAAAATTTGGATGAAAATTGAATTGAAAATGAAGCTACATAAATTACACTTACCAGTTACATCTTATTTATATATTTATTATATTAATATTTCCATTCTATTCTTCAACAAAATACGATTTTTTTTAAGTTTACTGATTTTTATTTATATAACTGATTGTAAATATAATACATATAACACATCCTACAAATAGGGTATAGTTTGATTATCACACTTATTTAATATTAATTTTGTGTTTATTATTAAAAACTTCAGATTGATCGTTTCCGAATTAAAATTCAGTAATGCGTAGGAAAAAATAATTTTTAAATTAAGTGTGAGCTAGACTCAGGTAGTTCTGATTTATTTCATGAATATTTTGTTTTATAACAGGCGAAAGATAAAATAAATACGAATTTCGAGGACAGAGAATCTTCATTTCAACACCTGAATTTATTCTCAGTGTAGCCATTAAATGCATTAGTCACTAGATACTAGTTGAAAATGCATCCCAAAAATTACTTAATCTATCTGCCGAATACACTGTGAATAACTCTGTAAAAAGAAGATATATAAGGGCCCAACAAAATAACGGTAAAGTACATAAATAAAATATATATTGTATACTGATTTGAACAAATTCTTGTAGAACTGTTTACAAAATGATTTCGTTTTTGAAACTGCGACTCAGCTCCTTGTGCGGCAAGACAATGCTGTTGAGGAGAATCTTCTCGGCGGGAATCTGCACAAAGCAACCTGCAAGAAGTTAGGAGCAAAGATTACAAAGTTATTCTCGAGGAGACTACTTGACACATACCCAGTATGGTTATTGACGGATTCAGTTTCCCTTCGTTGTTGAACAACGGCGGATTTTCCATTTTGGCAAATGGTTTGTTGGGATCGGGATCACTGGGCGTGCCTTCGACGCGTGTCCACGCACCAATGGTGCAGCCACGTCCTACAATCGAGTGCAGGATCAGAGTGTGATCCTTGATCTGTGCTTGCTCCAACACAATCGACTCCCGTATGCGCACACCGGGTCCAATAGTCACGCCTGGTCCGATGGCCACATTAGGACCCAGCTAAAGTGGACAGCTTTAGTAGCAAACTACTTTTTTTTCGGGGAAGCATACTCACCACAGCCGAATGGTGCACCGTGGCACTAGGATGAACATAGACATCCGGGTAGACGGTACAAATCAAGTTCCCATCCCCTTCGCCCCGTTTACTGCCCACGTTGGCCAACCGCTCCGGATGCGTGCGCTTGTAGAGCCCCAAGTAGTGACGATTGGCGTAGATTGCCGAACCCGCAGTCTTCAGCTGGGACCACCAGTTGGGTACGGGCATGGCGAAGAGCATATCGGTGCCAGCAAGAGGGGTGAGCACCTCCTGCTCCCACTTGATGTGACCCTGCTCCTTTCCGTTGCCATTGCTATAACTAAGGCAGCTGTATTCCTCGCCTTTGGCATGGAAGATCTGTGCCAATTTGGTGAAGATGTCCATGGAGCAGACGTAGACGCCACAATTGATGAAAGTTGAGACATATGAGCTTGGCTTCTCCACGTAATGCGACACGGCACCACTGGCGCGATCGAATACGAGACAGCCGTAGTGCAGGGACTGCTGACGTGTCGCCTCCGTGCTCATTATGGTCACCAGAGCGCTTGACGGACGCTCTGTGTGAAAGTTATAAAGTTCCTGGAGCGGAAAATCGGCACACACATCGCCGTTGAGCACAAAGAAGGCGCGCGGATTGCCGGCACGTATCTGATCGCGGAAGTGGTACATGCCGCCTGCGGTTCCCAGTGATGTGAACTCCTGCAGATATCTAGAGACAGGTCAAACAACAAGACTCTTTGAAGAACACGTCAGCGTCAGTTATAAATTGACTCACCTGATGTTGATGTTGCTGCTGCTGTACAGTGCCTGCATGTCGCTAACGAATCCTTCCATCTGAGTCTGTGGATAGAACCCAATAATGAGAATCTCCTTCAGCTCCTTCAACTGGACACAGGCTTCAATGTGATGCGCTATCAACGGTCGTCCAGCCACGGGAAACAGTGGCTTGGGTGTGTCCAAGGACAGTGGACGAAAGCGAGTTCCCTTTTGGGGTCCCCCGATCAGAATTACCGCCTTTATCATCATTAAGGTTAGCTTGTGACTAAACTTTTCTCATCAACACTTGTTATCTATCAATTGTGTGTGATATCAGTTTTGTGTTTACGTTGCCAACGAGAGGAATCGATAACACACATCGCGTTGCCAAAAGCCGCGAAGCAGCTGTTCGCATTGTCGATTGGAACAGCTGTTTGTGTTGAGCAACTCCAAAACTAGTGTTGTTAGCTATTTTACTTTTCTGTCTGTTCATCGTGGTTCAGATGAACTTAAAAACAAACCAACTAACGAATGAACTGAACCAAATGAATCCGAGACGCTGGGCAGCCAGTCATCGATTACAAAAAAATAAAAAGTTAAAAACCAAAAAAGAGATACAAAATGCGACCAAAATAAAAAAAAAAAAATATTGAATACATTTTTATTATTTATACCTTAACAAATTTATAATTTAATTAAAGGTAACTACCGAGTTGCTTTCCGCATGCCATGACAAATTTTCGGCTAGTTCATTTACAAAAAAAAAAAGCTAGAACTGTACAAATAATGGGAATATGCCAGCACTGTCAACAATCAGGGATGTCGTTCGCTTGTTCATTTTGGTGATTAGTTCAATCGAACTTATTCTGAACAATACATTACAACTCTAGCCGGAATGGCGATGTAATTTTTCGTCAATAATTTTCGCAAGTTTGTTTTAATCGGCATAAGAAAAACAATTACAGTCGGTTGAAGGGCGTGCGTCTGTTCACTGATTAACAGCGCATCTCACAGTGTGTGCGAGAGTGTGTTTTTGTGCTGAGTGCTGAGATGGCGTCGGCAGAGCAACTCGTTGCAGCCGCATTGCAGGGAGCCGCCAATCCCAATCACGAGATTGTGCAGAAAGCGGAAGCGCAACTGAGCGAGTGGGAGCAGCAGCCTGGCTTCTTTCCCATATTGGCCAAGTTAAGCATGAAGTTGGCAAGCGAATCGAATGCATCATCCGATCCGCTAACAGACGCTGTCAAAGTTCGTTGGATGGCGGCTGTTTACCTAAAGAATGGCGTCGAGCGCTATTGGCGTCACAATTCTCGCCTGGAATTGACACCAGAGCAAAAGCAGCAGATTCGTGACATACTTTTGCAGCACTACAATGCCGAAGATGTGCCCCAGGTGGCGCTTCAAGTGGCTGTGCTGCTTAGTAAAATCGCTCGGATCGATTGTTGGCCCGAATTGATGCCCACATTGATGAAGCAACTGCAAGCCTGCACCGACACTGGCGACTCGGGCGATGCAGCTGCTCCGCTCGCACAGCAGCAGCATCGGACTCTGCTTATGCTGCACTATGTGATCAAGGCACTGGCATCGCGTCGATTGATGCCAGAAAAGCGAGCCTTTAAGGAGTTGGCCGGACAGATCTTTAGCTATATGGCTTGGGACATTTGGGCCACACTCACCGGACGCTTTATGCAGCTGGTCAAGACTGAGCCGGAGGCACTGGCACACAGTTGCCTCCAACGTGTATACATTGCAATGCGTTCCCTCCGAAAACTGCTGGTCTATGGCTGTGATAGTAAGCTGTACAAGTCCAGTGACCATATGAATTTCATCGAGCAGCTCTTCGAGAGACTGCGCCAGTGCCTTGAGCTGCGCTACGAGCTAAGGATGCGGTCGGCGGGTCAGCAACTGATCAATGATCTGGAGCGATTCATACTGAAGATGATGAAGACGCTGAACGAGTTCATGGATCGTCATGCAGTGTCCTTTGCTCGCTTCGTGCCGGTGGCATTGGAATTTAGCTTTCACTATGTGTTCCACGAAGGCACAGGACTCATCTTCGATGCCGGGGATCGCATCAATTTCAGCAACTTTGTTATTCAGGCTATCAATCTGCTCAAGGGCATCATGATGAACGGAAACGATAATCTGGCTCCAGACGCATCAGGCAACACGGTGGAGGAGGAAGTGGTCGCCTTGGCGCGTCAGAATCTGTGTCTGTACAAATTCTTCAGCTTGGAGCGTGTAACGTACTTGTGCGAGAAGATTGTCACTCATTATTTTCTATTGACGCAGGATGAGTTGGCCGAGTGGCAACAGGACCCGGAGGGATATGGCCAGGACGATGGTGGCGGCGATGCCTGGAAATACGAGCTGCGTCCGTGTGTGGAGACCCTGTACTTCACCTGCTTTACTCAGCACTCGACCGTGATGATCAACGAGGTATTAAAGTTTGTGAAGCAGGCACAGCAGCTTCAGTTGACGGAGGCATCCGATCTGAAGGCCATTCTCCTTAAGGATGCCATCTATAATGCCGTCGGCCAGGCCTCCTTCCACTTCTTCAATAAACTGGATTTTGGGGCCTGGTTAACATCACAGCTTCTCGCCGAGCTCCGCATCGAAGCACCAAATTTTCGAATACTGCGTCGTCGAATCATTTGGCTTGTAGGCAACTGGGTGGGCGTCCAGCTGCCGCGAGAGCTTCGTCCGTTGGCCTATGAGGCATGCCTGCATCTGCTGCGACCGGAGGAGGACATGCCAATCCGTTTGGCTGCTGCTCGCACCCTCAATTTGCTCATCGATGACTTTGAATTCATGCCGGAGGCATTTCATCCATATTTTGCAGCCTTGTTTGAGGCTCTGTTCCTGCTGTTGCGCGAGGCAGGCGCCTGCGATACCAAGATCGTTGTCCTGGGCACCATGACGCTGCTCGTGGAGAAGATGAGCGAATATATCGAACCTCAATCCTTGCAATTAATCGCCTACCTGCCCATGCTGTGGCGCGAGAGTGAACTCAACGAATACAATATGCTGCGGTGTGCCATCATTGGAACCTTGGAGCAGTTAGTTCGCACCATACGCGATGTTCCCGACACCATGAAGCCCTTCCTCTACAGCGTCATTGAGCTGAGCACAGATCTGCAGGTAAGTGATTGGAACATATATCAGTTCAGTCACTAATAACCTTGTGTTTCAGCAACGATCCCATGTGTATCTCATCGAGGATGGCATCATGCTGTGGCTGGCCGTGATTGGCAATTCCACTGCGTTGACTCCGGAACTGCTGGCACTCTGTGATCACTTGCTGCCCATCATCGAGATGTCGTCGGAGAATCTACGCACTATTCTGCAGCTAATCCATGCCTACATTCTGCTCGATCCTCACGTGAGATGATTCTACTTTCCGTCTCTGTTTCCTCAAATTAAACCGTGATCTGTTTTCCTCTTTCAGGCCTACTTGGGTCGTTATGGCGAGGGATTCGTTTCGTACTGTGTGCGCTCGTTTGAGGACATCCGAGCAGAGGGCATTATTGCCATGCTCCGTATATTTGAGACGTGCCTCAAGACGGATGCGTCTATGGGATTGCGTCTGGTGCGTCCCGCGCTGCCGTTTGTCTTCCAGCAGGTGTGCCTCAAGCAGGAGTACCCTATGACCATGGGCTGGTATCTGACGCTGCTGGCACGAACGTTGCTCATCGATCAGTCGGTGTTCATGTCGGTGGTGCAGGAGTTGCCGCAGACGGATGCACTTGCTCGCATTTTGGATGTGTGGATTGAGATGTTTCCTCTTGTGGCCGACACGCATGCCGAGAAGCGTAAGCTCTTCTGCCTTGCGTTTGCCTCCATCTTTGGCAACAATGAGCTACTCCTCGCCCGCCTGCCCCACATCCTGCAGTTGGTGGAGGAGACGCTCTCCGAGATTATGGACAAGCAATATACGGCATCGGATGAGGGTGCCGATAAGGCGACACAGCGCTACTACGACTCGCTGGTCATACACGACGAGCACGAACTGGAGGAATTCGAGGATAGACTTGATGATGACTTCCACTCAAAGACCTACCACGACGACAGGCATCGGCAGCTGGTACTGAAGGATCCGGTCTACAAGATACCCCTAACCGATTACCTCAAATGGCAGCTGCAGAGCCTTCAATCGCAGCTTGGCGTCGCACGCTACGAGCAGCTCATGCGCGGAGTTTGTCCCGAAATCATCGAGAAGATTAACATGTATATAGAGCAGACGGTGCCAAAGGCGTGCGGCGTCTGTGCTGGAGGCAGTGGCGGTCGAGGCGATGACAACGAACAGGGCGATTCACTGAGTAATCATCAAACCACACTCGACTGATTGACATCAATCAAGCATCAATCAATCCACATCCCCAAACCAACACACGCAGGAGCCCTGAATTGCTGTGCTTCAAAAGCTTTCTAAAGTTTAAGTTATTAATGTATTTTGTATTGAAATTATATATTTTTAATTGTTAACCACTTCTCCACGGATTCATTCCCTTCCAGTACCCCTAATCTCCCGCTGGACGCCGCTCCATCTTGCTGCGCAGCAGGTTTCTGATGGTTTCATCCTTTTGCTGCAGCTTTTGGCGTAGCTTATCCAGTTCCTCGTTGTTACGGGCGTGTAGTCCACGCAGCTGGGACTCCTTGTGCTTGAGCAGCGTCGATAAATGCTGCACAGCATCGTAGGTTTCACGCACCTCGGCCTGGCCCGCCTCTAGCTTCTGCGCCCACTGCAGCGTCATGCGGAGACGCGCTTTAAGGCGATCCCTCGCATGTTTCGCCTTCTCCGAGCTGCGTAGCAGGGAGGCGGCTCGGTTGTTGCTTGTCTGCAGCTGATCCTCTAGAGCACTGCGTTCCCGGGCATGCTCTTGCTTTAGCTGCTCCAGCAGAATCTTGCACTGCTGCAGTGCGTCCGTGTCGTTCTTGCTCTCAGCTTGGACTGCAGCTGGAGCTGAAGCAGGAACGGCTGGCGACTGTGGAGCGGGAACTGTTGTGCTCTTGAGTGTAACCAACTCGGATTTGCAACGCGCGAAGGCATCCTGCAGGTGATTCATGTCCAGCAGTAAGGTCTGATTGCGCTGCTCATAGAAATGCATCACTTCGACGAGTTTTTCCTTGACGAGATCGGTTTTCCTGGTCTGTGCCTCTGCCTTGGAGCGGCACACGCCGAGCTGGGCCTGAAGTCGGACACGCTCCTCCATCCAGCCGCCAACATCACGACGCAGTTGCTCCTGCGACTGCAGCAGGCGTGTGTTCTCCTCCAGCGCACGCTTCAATTCGCTACCGAAGAGATCAAAGTCCGCCGCATATTGGGCCAGCAGTGCATCCTTATCACGAAAGGATTCATCATAGGCCTGCAGCAGCGGAGTCAATGTGTGTGTGGGAAGATTTGTCGTCCATGGAGGTAGTGTGGTGCTGGCAGTCGCAGCAGGAGCGGCAACGGGCTGGGCATCCTTGTCGACACTGTGTCTCTGATCCTGGTAGCACTCGATTTGTACATTGAGACGAAAGACTAGCGTCTTTAGCATGTCCACATCGTTGGTCAACTCCTTGTTTAGCTCCTGCACATCTCCCAGCTTCTGACTGAGCTGCTGGCAACGCGGGCAATTGGCCAACTGCTGCTCTGCTTGGCTAAGACGTTGCTCCAACCGCTCGCTGTCCAGACGCAGTTGCTCATTCTCCTTGGCAAAGCGTTCGTTGTACTTGTGCACAGTGTCCAGACGCTGCAGCAACTGCTCCAACTGCTGCTCCTTGGCCTGCAACTGGGATCGGGGGTAAAGGATTAAATTAGTAGATATTTTAAAATTGTGGTTTAAAAAATAAAGACATAAAGACAGGTAATTATTTTATTTAGTATTACTTGTTATTATCCTTCATCAATTTTTGTTCTTACAGTTTGAATAACATAGGCATTTCACCTTAGTTTTATAAAAGTATAAAATTAATAAAAATTTTGAATTTTTCAGTGCATATATTTGTTGTCCCACTATAAATTTACTTGTGTTGTCAGGATTTCTATAATATATTAAAAAGCTGAAGCTAGGCAATCTTCTGTTAAGGGTTTAGAATTGTATTGTAACGACTCGAGTACACCTGCCCTCCACGCGCTTAAAGGCGATAAAAACTTTTGAGACCATTTTTCTAAAAAGACTGTTTTCCAACCGAACTTCATAGGTAGCCCGATATATCCATTCGATTTACTTCATGCAAAAACTAAATAAAATACATTTTTCTTTGCCTTATACCTAAATGCAGCATAAAAAATTAGTTGTTTCAATTTTTTTTAAGAATTTCAAACAAAAAAAAAATATATTGAAACATAAAATTCTTTATAAAAGCATCTGAATTGGTTCTTTATGGTCTAAACTAGTTGACTTTAGGTATAAGTCATACAAAATATATAATAATATAAATATACATATGTATGTATACGTTCGTTCTGTAAACTTTTTAAAGGCAACACAGGGCTAGACGGGTACCGCCGTTTTGCAGTCACTTTTATGTTTTTTTTTAGTTTCCAATTATTCGACGAACAAAATAATCAAATCCGCCAGCTCCTATGTCTTTTTATTCTCCCACAAAACATTACCTCACACTCCCATTTTACCAACCTAACCCATGACAAGGTCCCCTTTAGTGTCACTGCAGCTCATTAAGCTCACACTGTTATTTGTCACATATTACTTGATTCATTTAAAAATTAAAATGTAAACCATATTACAATGTTATCACTATTCTAGGGAAGTGCTTGAAATGTTGCCTACTCACCAGACCATTGAGTGTGCGCTCCTGTTGGTGCTTCTTCTTGCCAGTGGGTAGTTCCTGACGTTGTTCCACCTCGACGCTCTTTGATCTGCGGCTGAAATTACCTGTCAATGTTTGTAGCACCTTGCGCTGCCTTTTTGGCTGAGTTGTGGTAGACGGACGCACTTGCTCTGGTTCGCTTTGGTCCAGATCCGTGATCATTACAACACGCTCCACATTTGTTCCCATTTGTAGTTATATCTCTTGACACTTTCCGCCTCGACTGCTTAGAAGGCTTCAAGTCGAGTAAACAATGCCAACAAAACAAATGCTGACCCTTGTTGTCATGGTTATTCTTTTCTATGTTTGACCCTGTTTCAAAGCACACGCTATAGGGGTAGAAACCCCCTTTATGACGGCGTCACTGTGCTGCCTTCCAATGGCAACAGAAGAGCGAGCTTTCGTCAGCTAAGAGAGCGCAGTGCAGAGCGCAAAAAGCTCGCTCTCTTTAGCGGAAACGAAGAACGACAAGCGTTAGGGGTCGTGTGAGGGTTGCCACCCTCCTTGTAGCTTAAGTTTCACTGCCATTCGGGGGTCCTTGAACAGTGCATAAAACTAATGTCCAGGCGGACAACTTCAACTTCGATGGGCCCTCCTCGGGGTCCATTTCTCAATGAGTTTGCCAGGTGAACGTATAGATGGTAACCTTCAACCTCATGTTCAACCCCCCACCCTCTTTTGCCACCTCTACCTAATGCTACTTCCGTCACTCTCAAGTTTACTTTCACTAGTATTTCATGCGCATTTTATGTTTCTTGATTGCTAAGTGGTTCATTTTTCCGTTTGCAGAGAAACACAATAATTTTTGGAGGGCTTTCTTCCTGGCACACTCACACGGCACACGGTACTCGGTACTCCAAAATCCATGTCTGCAACAAGTTTCGACTCGACAGTTTCCACATCAATCAAACCGCATTCAACTGTGTCTAATTTCCAAAACCAAAAACATAAAAAAAACTTAAGAAAACCTGTAAAATTACCAAGTGCGTAGGTAAATTCTGAGATTTTAGCAGGAAAGTGGGTGAAAGTTTGTTCATTTAAAGTAAGACGTTAAAAGTTAACAGTTACTTTCCAAGTTGAAGGGTTAAAGCAACTTTTGGTATAAACAAGGATTTTAAGACGCAAATTTTTACGTGTTATGGGTAAGTCTAAAAGTTTACAGGGATTTAAGTATTACTGAAAAAAGAAATTTAAATGATTTATATTTTTATAAAGTTGTATGTTTAGCAAGGAGTATTAAATGTATTCTAAATGAACAATGGGAATCTGAATGATTCCTAGCAATTTGTACTTGTAAAACATTTTGCATTCATTTTGCAACTTTTTGAATTAAATTAACGCAGCTGCCGTGAAGCTTGTGTCTTTAATCCCACTCGGAGTCCGTTGAATGCATAATTGTCGAGTCATTTGTGCAAACAATGTGATGCGAGAAATCATTATATGGCAAAATCGATGAGGAAGCAGAACACGCTACACCAACGGGAAAATACACTATCAAATGCCGACGAATAAAAAACATTTTTATTTTGCATGCCTAAAAGTATGCAATGAATTTATTGTTGGTCTAAATACTGGTAAATGAAACCGTGCAATGGAAGAGTGGGGAATTTTATTCTTCTGTTTAAGGGATATTTTCGTGCTTACTTCGAAGTCAAACAAAATGATATTACCGAAAGGATATTAAAAGTGAAACTCGCTCATTATGCAAATGAAAAGTCATCCCGAGTTGCAGTCATTAAACACATTATCACATTTATATATAGGAAAAATCAGCTTGGAACGCACAGCGATGGAAAATTAAATCCCAACTCTCACACACACACACACATACACACGTTTTGTATGTAAGTGTGTGTGTAAATGACCATTCATTATGCCATGCCACGCCATGTGTTCGCGCTGCATATTAAACAAGTATTTCACTTTATATATAAACCTAAACTTTTCCCTGAAGGAAATTTTTAGATATTTAAGTTTATTGCTCAGTTTTAAATTTGAATTTAAATATTATTATTTGACTCAATCCTGATCAAAGCAAATAAACGATAAATGCCAATAGACGATCAAATCTTCAGACAAATAAATAAACTCTGAAGGATTAAAATCACTCAAAGTAAAGTCCAACTTTATACTAGAATATACTTCCTTTCCTCCAACTAGTGCAACATACCCTTCTGCTACGCCTAACGGGTATACAAATTCACTCGAATTTGCATAATTGAAGCGAAAATGACCAGCGCATATACGCCATTAACACAGACATGTATACACACATGCACACACGCGCACACACAGACTCACGCAGAGCCATCAATCAGGTATGCAAAGAGTTAACTGTTATTAACGCCCACACATGAGCGCCACCTGTCGCATGGCTATGCAAACACTGACGCAGACGAAAAACCAACAGGCATTAAGAGAAAAGAACTGGCAAATTGGTTGAAGCACACATCTCGACAACTTGCCACACTGTTGCACGCATGCCTTGCTCTGCAATATAATTGTGTGTAAGTCGGGGGAGGGGTTAGTAGTCATTGAAGGGGATGAAGGGGCTTTGGTGTACGAGGCATTTCTCAAAGACCAAGTTTTTGTGGCATTTCCAGCTATTAAGTTGCAATTGGATTGGCAAGTTGTTATCACTGTTCCCCTTCTCCTCCTCCTCCCTAACATTCTACCAATCCTCCATTGATAAGCTGTCAGCCAAAGCGCAAGTACACACATTACACGTTGAAGGCCAATGTGGCAGCTGCATGTGGCAGTTGCCAGTTGCCAGTTGCATTCGTTTTGGGTTTGCGTTTACTTTTCAGTTTTTCTTTGAGCGCCATTTTGTACGCCATCTATCGGCTGCACTCTAAACCTCTGCTGTCGTATGTGTGCGTATGAATGTGTATGTGTGTGTGCGAGTGTTGCAAACGTGTGTGATAACGAAGTTTTATCCAGGCTTTGACTCTATCTCCAATGAGCAACAGAAACGTCTCGCGTAAAGGTCACAAGCACAAATTGCGTCTATATACGCCGGACAAATACCCTGTAAACAACCCTGCAACTTTGTGCTCATATTATATCACATTTCAATCTGTATTTGGCATTTTTAAACAAATTTTGGTAAACGTAGAATTGATTTTGGCTTTAAACTAATAAATAACTTCACTTTATTATAAAGATTTTTAAATTTAACATATTTATGTGTTTTGAATGAATTTTTTTTTGGTTCATATATTACGTTTAACCCATCTTTAAAAGCCCTAACTGCTAAAAATGTATTGAAATTTGAAAAACAAAAATAATATTAAACCTATTATTATTGTAAAATATTATTTTAAATGTTAATAGATTTTACAAGAATGTATAAAAAGTGTTTCTCTGGATTCTGAAAATAAATTAAATTTTTAAATAAATTTGTTATATAATTTTGGTTTAATATCATATGTATGTACGTCGAATAGTCTTTAACAAAACCAAAGAGAAGCTTTGAAGTTAAGTCAAATAAAATAAGCAAAATTTAAATGACATCATTTAATCATTCAGTATTTTAATCTTTTATGTATAGACATTTTTTAATGTAGATTATTTTTGTAGATAGTTTTAAAATGAATTACTAATTGAAACAGTGTGCATGGTGAACTACATAAACCAACTACATATATTTGTTTATATGTATATAAACACCAATTTATGAACGCTTACCATTAAATATCCATCCAATTACTTACTTTTTACAGGGTACACGACGACACGGTAACTTCTGCCCACATTTGCACACCGACAGAATTTCAATTTCTTTGTCACTTTTGTTGCTTTCATGATATTTTTGTTGTTGTTGTAGCTGTTATTCTTTTTTTCTTTTTACTTCTTGATGTTTCTCATCTGCTGCTCTTTCTATTTACTGCTCTCCTCCGGTATCCGCTTCAGCCTTCTACCGCTTAATGCTCAACAAGTGTGTGTTCTGGCGAAGGGCTATGATAAAGCTGCAATGCAAACAACAACAAAAACACCATCAACAACAGCAACAACAACAACAACAAAAATAAAGTTAGGCAAAGAGAGTAAAATCATACTTTTTTTGTTGGTTGGCTGCCTTTGACTTTTATGCCTTCGTCGCCTTAGTTGACTCTTCACAGTGGGTATGATTAACAAGAAACGCAGAGAAGACAAATATTCACAATATATTTGGCCAAAATGTCTATCTATCTATCTAAGAAAACCATAAGAGACAGAATTTTATTATAAATAACTGAATATGTCGGCGACAACAAAAAATTACATCGTGTCTCAATTAACAGAACTAATTGTCAAAAAATGCCATTAATAATTTTTGGTTGAGCAAAATTTAGTCGAATTTAGATAGAAAGATTGGAAACTGTTTAATAATTTCAAAAATGGAATTGATATATTATTAAGCGGAAATAAATAAATATTAAAAATTTGCTTCATCAATTAAAGACTCTTAAAGTACACCTCTCATCACTTGAATAGGACACCCCTCAGGTGTATTTTCTATCGCTCAGTGCTCCCAAACTACTGATGCTAGAAACTATGCTACATTTTTCGTACAATTCGTACATTAACGGTAGAGAAAAATTTCAATGCCTTTGTTTGTCTGAACTGGAATGAAACGCTTAATTTTAAAATGACAAAAAAATAGAAGAAAATTTCATGATTTATCGTGACCAACTGTACACATTATGTGTATAGTACCATATTAACTATCCTTACTAATTTTAATATCTATCGGACTACTATATCGCAAGCTTCCTTGGGTCAAGTTAGTCGAAAAAAAGAACATTTTTATAAAGACATGTAGTATTGGTAGAGCGATCCGGACCGAAATTTCACATAAAATGTATATCACGATTACAACTATCTTTATCAAGTTTAGTCCTAATAGGACAACTATGATTATCCCATAACCCCTTGGGACAAATCGGTTAAACATTTCTTATCTTTACGGGACCTTAACGTTACTTGTTTTTAATATACAAAGTCATTTAACTATTCAACAAATTTTTAATACCTTTTTTTTAGCACTCTTCTGTGTGGCCGCCGTTTTTGCACACAATTTTGTGCACTTGCTCCACTGTGCGTCGTCTCTTTGACGGTTTATTTTGGGGCCAAAGTTTGTGAAAATGGCGTTTTGGCATTTGGCTCTGAACCAACAACAAAAATTGCGTCCATTTAGCGTCTGCTTATTGTCTCAGATGGTCCTCGACCCCGCCTTCATTTTACCCTCCGGCCACACCTCCTTCGACCGCCCACACGCACGTGTATTTACAGACATTTAACAGATTATTTTGTCAACGTTCGTCTTAAGCATTTTAGTTTTTTTCTTTAGCGTAATAGAAAGAAAACACAGAAAATTAAATAAAATAAAGTGAATGTAAAATGATAAAGAAAACAAAATGCAGACATTTGAAGGACATTCGCTAAGGTAACAATTTAAATTCCTACAGTAACATAATTTATGGGAGCAATTCCCATCGTATCTTTTTTGTGTTCATTTTTGTTTTTGGTTTTTTAGGGTCTACTTTGGCTTTTGCTGTGCTGTGCTGACTTTGGAGCCGAGTTTTGAGCAACACGCTGCGTTTTCTGGGTGTTTTGCGGGTGTTCAGCTGGTTTGTTTGCCACTAAGGAATAAACAATGTCCTGGCAACTTCCTGTTTCCTCATTGCGCGGCGACCTCTACGCAAATTTACAAAGCGCACATAAAGCGGCAAAAGGAAGCCTGCAACAACCTTTTCTCATTTCCTTAGTGCCCCACCTACAAAGCACACACCGACCCATACACACAAATACACTTTTACATACATATAAATAAATATATATATGTAAGTATATATTTATAGAGGCTCGCGCTCACTTGTTGCTGTAAGCGTTACCTTTTTGCAAAAAGCAATTTCATGGCATTGCTTTTAAGCACAAGGCATCGACATCGACATCCACATCGACAGCGTCTACAACGTCTACAGCGACTTCAGCTGCGACGCCGACTTCGGCAGTGACAGCAACAAGCCCCAGGTCTGATTGGCCGCCTATCCCCATTTGCCATTCCCCGCTCTTCTGTCGCTCTCCCACCCGTCGACACCCCTTCTAGCAAGTCTTATTTGATTTTGACAGCGCACACAGACACACACACCCATACATACAGGCAAGCACACACATACACGCACAAACATTTGCTCATCTACACAGTCAATGCTTGTAACACTAACACCCCCGACACCCCGCCACACTGCAGGCACAGCGTAGCCTTTGACTGTCGCTAGCTCCCTCTCTCCCACTCTGCACTCTCCCTCTCCCACTCCGACTCCCCATCTCACTCTCTTTCGCTTCACAGCTAGGCTATTGCCTTGTATTTGGTGCCTGTTTGTCTGCTCTCTTCTCCGTGTTGTCTGTTTGAACGCATTACGAATTTGGCCTTTATATGGCCTTTGCTGGCCATAATCAAGAAAATTAACTTGCACTGAGCACATTCACTATGCAATAATAGTTGGCACGCCTCCTTTATAGTCCTCGCACTATCAGTAACAACTGTTATTGAACTCGTACTTAGCCATAATTATGTGGATACAGACATCGATTAAGCATCTTAACTGATTTATAGGCCATTCTTAATGCCTTTATCAGAAAACCAATTGTTTTTTATTTCTTTTTCTATCAAACCGACTGTAAAAGACTCTGTACTTCTTTCGAGCATAATTCTAGACAAAATTTATATAGTTATTATAGTGCTAATAACTATACCTACTAAGTTTCATATCGATCAGACGACTACGTCCTATAGCTTCCATTTGTCAAATCGGTCGAAAATAGGATATTTGTATGAAGACAAGTAGTTTTAGTTGTGCGGTCTCTACCAAACTAACACATTATGGGTATCATAATGGGTATCACTTTTATAACTATCTTCACTATGTTTGCTCCGAAGAGAACAACTATACTCATCCTATAACTCCCTTGTGACAAATCAGTTAAACATTTCAGCTTTTAAATAACAATAATAATAATTTCTTTTCAAGTTATAATGAAATAATTTAATGAATGATTTATAGGCTTCATATATTTACAATATTTTTCTAGTCAGGGAGTATTTAAAGTGAAAGTTCTATATATTTATAAAATGGTGTTCATGTTTTCTAATTTATTATTCAGAACTGAAATATTTGATGTTTTAGTTTTATATCGGATCATTATCATTTTTTCTCTATTAATTATATAGTATTAAATACATAAATTAAATTCAATTTTTATTAAACCTCTTTCAGTGTATCAAATAGTCGTTATTGGCTGCTTCGATTTCTATTGTGTGACGACGGTTCGTTTAGTTGCCGCCTCGCTTCCATTTTGGCTTGACGTCTGTGCAAATAATCATACTTCAAAGGCTATAAATCGTTATTTAAATTTCATTTTTTCACATTGCTTAAAGTTTCATTTGGGCAAAAATTTCAGACACTTCGTGGTGGGGGGACGGGGACACAAAGTATCCTCTGGTAGGGAATAGGGAACAGGGACAAAGGGACACAACGCCGGTGGTTTGTTTGGCAATTTGCGCGTGGACGTCGACAAAGTAAAGTATGCTTTATAAAAATTCAACTTATTTGGTTATGAGTCCCGAGCGTGTTGGCTTCAAGCGCGAATATTTCTTCATAATAATAAACACTGAGAGTGTATGTGTGTGTGCTATTGAATTTCCTGTGTGTGTGTGTTTGTGTGAGTGTAGGTGTTTGCAGGTGCTGGTGAGTTTTGCGCCTTCCTTTTCCTGGACAGAACCATAACAACACGTGTGTTGCCTATTTTTACACACACACGAAACCGAACACATGTAGCTGTTCTCACACCCACACACAACCCCACACACACCCCCACACACACACACCCAATCTATGCAAACAGCTTGAGCTCTATAAAAATGTTGTGTACTTTACTTCGCATCCTTTTTGATCCTCTTAAGATATTAACGTCGAAAGGGTGACGACAGCGGCCAACTAAGGGTTAATCTTTGCTGTCTTAATACTGTTAGCTGGTTTTCTTCAAAAGCTTTTCAATCTGCAACAAGATATAGAATTTAAATACACATACAGTATAATTAGTCAGAGTGCCGTGCTGGTACAGTAAAGACTCCCAATCGCGTACTAACATGAAACAAGTGGGAAACATTTGATTAAAGAAATGAATTTTCATTTTCTGACAGATATGACATTTAATAGGTTAAATGTTCCTCAAAGGTAAGCCAGCGCATTACCATGAGCTCAACAAATAGAAAACATTCGCCTTCCTTATAAAATAGGAAGAATAGATTCATAACAAGAAAAAACGGTTATCTTCGGCTCGCCGAAGATTAAATACCCTTGCAGTTATGAATATTGCGTTAATTTGGTTTCAATCACCTATTATTTCTATTGTAGCTATATGATATAGATTCGACTTAAATTTGGTAACAGATGGGACACGATTAGAAATTGATTCTCTGTGAATTTTGTTGGATTCGGATAATAGACACCGAATATTTTCATACTTAGCATTACAACTGATTGTTCCTATGGGAGCTATATGATATAGTAGTCTGATTTGGATAAAATTTGGTCAATCGATGGGACACGATTAAAAATTGATTCCCCGTGAATTTAGTTGAAATCGGTCAATAGACACCGAAAATTTTTATACTAAGCATTTCAGCCGATTGTTCCTACGGGAGCTATATTATGATATAGTAGTCCGATTTAAAAGAAATTTGGTAAACAGTCGAAGATCGATTGCAAATGCATATTGCGTGAATTTGGTTGAAATCGGTCAATACACACCGAAAATGTTCATACATTTCATATAAATTTATGCCTTTCGACCGATTGTTCCTATGGGAGCTATATGATAAAATTGTCCGATCCGATTTTCACAAATGATCTGCGTGCAGAGAGAATACACATCTGTACCAAGTTTCATTAAGATTAAGCTTAAAAACTGAGAGACTAGTTCGCATAGAAACAGACGGACAGACAGACGGACATGGCTATATCGACTCGGCTGTTGATGCTGATCAAGAATATATATAGATTATGTGGTCAAAAACGCCTCCTTCAATGCGTTACAAACTTCGTGACAAAAAAAATATACCCTCTGCAAGGGTATAATGACAGAATGAAAGAAGATTAAATTCCCTAGGATTCAAGCATATTAAATTAAATTGGTTTTAATTGCCTATTTTTCCTATGGCAACTATATGATATAGAAGTCCGTGAAATGTGATCAGCTTATAGGAAATCAATATAATGTGTATTGCGTGAAATTGGTAGAAAGGATATCCCAACCGATTGTTCATATGTGAGCTATATTCAAAAATTGTCCGATTTAGCTTAATACACAACTGTACCAAGTTTCATAGCTTTAAATCTAAGAGACTAGTTCGTTTAGAAACAGACTGGCAGACCGGCATGGAAATATCGTCTCGGTTGTTGATGCTGATCAAGAATATATATATTATACTCTCTGCAAGAGTATATTGGGTTTGTGCAAAAGTATGTAACAGGCAGAAGGAGGCGTGGCAGACCCCATAAAGTATATATATTCTTGATCAGCATCACAAGCCGAGTCGATATAGCCATGTCCGTCTGTCCGTCTGTCTGTCCGTCTGTCCGTATGAACAAACAGATTTCAGAGATGGTAAGAGCTACAAGTTCGAGCTTGGTGTCAATCGATCACATATTTAGTCAGTCAATACAAGAATCTTTTTTTTTTTCGATGCCACGCCCCATTCGCCCACAATGAGCAAAAAACTAGACACACCTCGGAAAAATACGGTGTTTTCGGCGAATATCTCAGTAACCATGGCACCTAGGATCACCAATTCTGGTGTGGAGGTTCCTAGCGGCAGCGCAAATGCATTGGCATTTAAAATTTTGGACTGCCACGCCCCTTTCTCCCACAATACATAAAAATAACTCCTTCCGCCTACAGGCATTTGTTCATATAGTGCAGCATTGTAATTGTATAATTCGAATGGAGGCTAACTATATAAAACTATCCTAAAAAGTCGCATTGAAATCGGACTATAAACAAGAAAACTATAAGCGTTACAACATTGATAATTGAACGCAATATCACTAATGAGTGCAAGCGAGACAGAAACGTTTTCTCTGCTTGTGTGGCGACAGCGCGGCCGGTAGTCGCTGGCCGAATACACACATGCATATGTATATGTATAAACACATATAATGTCAAACGTATGTGTATTCGCATACAAACAGATGTTTGATTTTGCTTAGATTGTTTTTGTTTCAACGTGTTTTAATGCAAGTACAATACATTGTAATATCTTGATACCGATTTTAATAATTTAACCGGGAAAAAAATGCAGAGAGTATTATACGGTTGGGCGTGCTCGACTGTACTTTTCTTTCTTGTTTTTATATATACTATACGTATAAAAATAATATGCCCTCTGCAGGGGTTTAAAAATTAAAATCACTTTTCAGTGATCTGCACTTTAACGAAGAAAGGCTGTAAAACTCCCTTCTATAAAGTTTTTAATCAATTCTGGTAAGTATAAGTTAAATCCTTATATACGCATCTATACATTCTGTTCTGCAAATCACTAATTTTGACCTATGGAGCTACAGAATGTAGTTTTTCGGAGCAAACTTAGCTAGCATAGTTTTTATTGTACCATACACATTATAAATAAACTTTCTAACGATGGCTCCAGTAGTTTTCAAGTCATGGTTATTTTAAATAATGTTTTTTAGACGTAAATTGGTGGGCTCTAGCTCTTATGGGCTCAGAGATCTAAGTGCATGTGGATAGAGATGATTTGAGCAAACACAATATTCCCTCACAGTGTATAGCAACAAGTAGTATAGCAGAATAAAATATAATAGTTTAATAACAAGTAAGAAAAGTACAGTCGAGCACGCCCGACCATATAATACTCTCTGCATTTTAATCCCGATTAAATTATTAAAATCGGTATCGAGATACTACAATGTGTTGTACTTGCATTAAAACACATTGAAACAAAAACAATCTAAGCATAATCACACATACATCTGTTTGTTTGTATGCGAATACACATACGTTTGACATTATATGTGTTCATACACGTATGTATGTGTGTATTCGGCGCGGTCAGCGACTGCCGACTGCGCTGCCGCCACACAAGCAGAGAAAACGTTCGATCACGCTTGTATGTTTCTGTCTCGCTTGCACTCAGTAGTGATATTGCGTTCAATTATCAATATTGTAACGCTTCCAGTTTTCTTGTTTATAGTCCGATTTCAATGCGTCTTTTTAGAATAGTTTGATATAGTTAGCCTCCACTCGAATTATACAATTAGAATGGTGTACTATATGAACAAATGTCTAAAAACGGAACGAAAGTTGAGAATTATTGTTTTGTATTGTGGGAAAAAAAGGGGCGTGGCAGTCCAAAAATTTAAATGGCAATGCATTTACACTGTCGCTAGGAACCTCCATACCAGAATTGGTGATCCTAGGTGCCATGGCTACTGAGATATTCGCCGAAAACACCGATTTTTTCCGAGGTGTGTCTAGTTTTTTGCTCATTGTGGGCGAATGGGGCGTGGCATCGAAAAAAAAAAAGATTCTTGTATTGACTGACTAAATATGTGATCGATTGACACCAAGCTCGAACTTGTAGCTCTTACCATCTCTGAAATCTGTTTGTTCATACGGACAGACAGACAGACAGACAGACAGACAGACAGACGGACAGACAGACGGACAGACGGACATGGCTATATCGACTCGGCTTGTAATGCTGATCAAGAATATATATACTTTATGGGGTCTGCCACGCCTCCTTCTGCCTGTTACATACTTTGCACAAACCCAATATACTCTTGCAGAGAGTATAATAACTTTTTTTATTGCCTAGCGCTTAAAATTAGTACTCCGAAAAGAGTTGTTTACTAATAAAATTGTAATTTATTTAACCAACTACAAACATGAATTCATTTAATTAAATATTTACTTGAATTTTACCAAAGTAAAAAGCTCCCCAAAGATTGACTAAATCGGCTTAAAAGTGCTGCCTAAATTGGACGCATCCCCTTGACGCTTTTGGACTTGTTATCCTTAAATTATCCTTGTTAAGACCTTAATCGATTTGCGCGTCATCACTGAGGAAGCGAGTGAAGGTGAGTAAGGGGTTTACGGGTTTAAGGGAATACTCCTTCAGCTCCTGACGCAGTTACTCAATTACAATTAAGGCACGATGAAGTCGTGGGATTTCCAGAGCACCTTTAAGCCAGAATCCCTCGATTGACACTGGCAATTCTGATGCCAATCCTGATGGTCGTGCATTCATAAATTATTTAAAGTATGTCAATATTTGTTCTGGTTGCCAACGATAATAATAATGATGACGATGAGAATATGATGAAGAGTATGATGATGGTCACGATGACGATGACGAACTTGTTGATTAAAGGACAGCTCAGACAGAAGAAATTCTACATAATTTTGTGCTTTCTTTATTGAACTTTAAATTAGTTTTATTTGGTCGCCCTCGTCCTGTGAAAGCAAATAACAAACTTAATTGTAAATGACAGCAAAATAAGACGAAGCAATAAGAATAAGAAGAAAGACAAGTAAGAAAGGGCACAAGCGAGCGAGCCGACTGTAAAAGACCGCGTACTCACCTTAGTGCGCTTTGATCCATTCAAATGAGAAATTTTCGACTGATTAGTGTCTATAGCTCTTATAATTTCCTATATCTATGTTTTGAGAATATATACTTTACCTGCTGGCTCCTGACAACCCTTATAAACCCCTGTTCCCATTTTGATTACAGGGTCTCAAGGAGGAGGCCAAAAATAACAAGCAACACAAAATGGCCTTGCAATTTGTATAATAAGTCCGGGGCACCCTTCCCTTTCCTCTCCCCTCCACCACCTCTCTGAAAGATGATTCTATAAGGAAGCCAAAAGCGTTAAATATAATGAGATAAGCTCATTAACATGATGAAACCGACAGGTAGTAAAAGAGTTTGGGAGCGGTGAAAAAGATTTTAGCAGAATTGAAATGGTTGCCATGTCCTTTTTGGCCAAAATCCAACGAAGACTGATCCCATCAATCAGATGAGGCGCATTGTCAACTTTAAGTTAATTATGGAAACTTTTGCACTTGATTGATTCTCTTCCAGCCAAAAACAACAAAAAGTGCAAACAGACAGTAAAGCAGCAAGAGAAACAAACTAAAAGAAAATCATGGAGAGATAGAGAGAGAAAGCAAGTCCTTCTGTGGATGCAGTGAAGCATGTAATCCTGACAATGTGCCGGGCTTCGGGCTCCAACCGACTGTGATTGACATCAGGCACTTAACGCGTTTTTGTGTCGCCTAAAGTGAGGCAGTCCCTACCCCCCCACCCCAACCCCCACTCAAAACCCTCTCCACACTGCTGATTCCCTGTGGCGGCTGTTAATGAGCCACAAGTGCGCAACAGTTGAGCATAAGACTCGTGGCACAGTAGTTCGCTCCTGAAGTCCTAACAGGAAAATAGTAAACTAATGATCGAAATTTAAAAGCAGTTCAGCTAGGAATTTATGGAAGCATTTAGGAGTGACTTTTCTGGTTCTTTTATGGTGAAGTTTCACTCGATTTGGAGTATTTAAATTTATTTTTTAAAACAGTATTTTATATAAGTGCTTAGCCAATTGAATACTTTTCTTACTGTTCAGTTCAGGAAAACTCTTGATTTTCAGAAACTTTAATTCCAATCAATTCAATCACATCTTCAATTTGAACCACTGTACCCTCCATAACTTGTTCGCATGTGTCAGCCACGTGCTGGAACAACTTCATCTTTGTGCTCACTATCGCCATCACCGTCATCATCATCGTTATCAAGTTTATCTCCCACCGCCCACAGAGTAAAAACAAACACGAGTTTTGTGGCCTTTGTCCTTTATAATGCTTATAGAGACTCAAATTGCGACAACAAAGACAAAAACAACAACAACAAATTGCAATTTTGTGTCTCAATTGTGTAAGTTGCTTTCAAATCGTTGTTCTGCATATATTCTGCAGACTCATCATCGTCATCATCGTCATCATCATCATCATTATCAGCATGATATCAGCATATTTATTCAATTTATTATTCAATTTATAATGGAAGAGCTGTTTTCTCCATTTTCATATTGACAAAAAAGCACTATGCAACAATTTCTGTAGTCATTCATGTGTTTGTGGTATAAGTAGTTTAAAGCACTATATAATATGATGTCCTCTGGAATTAAAGAAGTTCCAAAGTTCACGCTTTACTGGAAAAAGAGAAGCAAGTTACAACAAATACTTCAATTGTTGCATAGTGCATAGTTTAGTTAATAGCTTACAGTGGAAAAATATATACTTATATATAGGAATGTACAGTTGTGGCTCTAATTGAGTTCAGTTTGGTGCGAGTTTTGACGACAGAAGCCTACTGAGAAGTTAGAGCTAAAGAGAACGGGCTGAAATTATTTGATTAACATGATTAATTCTCTTTACTGCTCTTACACACCTCAAGAGTTGTGATTTCTTTTTAATTCCAACTTCTCCTTAGACTTCTCTCTGTTTTCTTCAAACTCTTCAAATTACATTTCATTGGGTTTTCTAGCTGAACTCGGCTTTGAGCACCTCTAGAATAGTTTTAGACTAATTGATTTAAATGTTGTTTTAGATCAATATTTAAGAGTACACAATAAATTCGGTGGGCATTTAGTTAGCTTTGATTTGAATTTATGCTTAGCAATTTAATGGGTAACTTTAATTAGTAGTTATCAATTTTAAAGCCGCGTATGCGCGTTTCAGATTGCGTATACGCCTGTTTACATTTATTTATTTATTTATGCCATATACATATACATATATTTATTTTGATTTGGCGAAAGTTTGTAGCTGTTGGAACTTTACTTTCTACCGTCTGTGTGTGTCGAGTGCGGCAAATTAAAAGTTTTCCACACATTTTTGTTTTAAACTTTTTATTTATTTATTAGCAGCGGAATAACAAATTTCAAGTGTGTAGAAATCTGGCAAAATAAGTAAAGTGCACTCTCGTAAGCAGTCGAAGAGAATGAACACAGCATAAGTCCTTTGTTAAAATAAATTTAGAATTCGAAATTGTTAGAAGACAGTAATTTATAAACACTTCCAGTATTTCTTTTAATAATTTGTCTAAGTATATAAATATCTAAATCTTTCTTTAAATTATTGTTTTATATAGACATTTGCTTTTGATTTAGAGTAACATTTTAATATGTTTAATAAAGATCTTTAGCTTAGTTAATAACAACAGTCAACATTTAACAGTCATTCCGATATGAGTTTTTCTTTGCGATTTGGAAGAGATTTACTTGTTTAGCTTGTTTCGAAGTACTCAAAGGAGCTTGTACATATACTTCATAAATATACAATATATTTATTTATTTTAGTTTATGTTTACGCTTAAAACACATTTATAAACTTTATATTCTTATACAAATAGTTCTTTCTACAGTATTTTCTGGGCTTTACTTGAGTTTATTTTTTTTTAGAAAAAAATTGACAATATTTTTATTTGCAATTAAGATTACTCGCATGGAACACAGAAATACTTACACTTAACTGTCTGTGTGTGTGTTTGAGTGTATGTGTGTGTGTATGAGTGGGGCTGTGCCACGCCTCAATCTTGCGTCCCTGCTAGACACGCGTCTCGTTGTGCGCCTTATCAGCGAGGTTTGCCCCCGAAAGTAGGTGCGGTGCCTACATCAAGGCCACACACTTGCCCCAGCTGGTTATCGGCGGACTGTCTGGCATCTGTATCTGTATATGTATGTATGTCGGCCATGGAATGGAGAACCCAATCAAAACATCCGTCATAAACAAATGAAACAGTCGCAAAGTAGGAGGCCGGACTACACAAGCCATGTGCCAATGACTTTTCCCTTTTGATAAGTCGTTCTAGGTGTGTTAAATGTCACCAGCCAAGTTCGTTCAAAGTAGTCCTGTATACCTTGAGCCCTTTATAAATATCTAGAAAGGGTATACCGAGTACCGAGTAACGAGTTAGATTCTATTAACAAAACCACCTCAGTAAGAAAAGAGTTTTTTCATACATATATGTTTCAAAGAAATGATTAAATAACTGCTGATGTAATTCCAGTTGCATTTAATTATTCAGATACTAGGCTCAAGGTGCTCGATAAGCTATATAGATCCAGTTCTTATCTCTTTCCTATTCTTGTTAAAATTTACATCTGCTTTCTCTTAACCTTTGTACCCACAGTCTAAACATAAGTTGTTCCTCTGCTCATTTAGTAATCAAGCTAACCTGCTTCACTGTCTCATTTCTGGTAAAAGTAATTCAAAGTTAACTTTGCATTATTCACATATCAGTCTGCCCATTTCAATCTACGACAAAATTATCAGATACTTTTTGTGTCTGAGTCTGAGCTTAATAACCTTTGCCTAAGCACTTTGCCGCACAGTCCAACACACTCACACCCGCACACTTGAACACACACTCACTTCTGTATATATGTAGGTCTGTAGTATGGCATATGCTGTACACAAATTGGCTGTAACATATATTGCAACATTCATAATCATTTATCGACTTTATAATACTCGTAAAAATGCTTTAAAAAGAGAACATCAAAAACTGTTTTTGCAAGCTGAGCACTGGCTATTACATATATACATACATGTATGTATATAAGTAGGTACAAGTACGATATTATATGGGCTATATACGTATATGTATGCATCTCTTTATGCATATTTCTTTAAAATGCTAGCAAAATATTTTTATATTTCTTGTCTTTTTAGGTTTAGCTCTGGATTTTCATTTGGTTGCCTGATTGGTTGTTATTTTCATTTTCTTTCTTAAAGAACGTGGAGATTTTCACAGCTTTTGGATTTGGAAATGTCGCTAAGGCAAATTTTCTGTAGAATTTCCTTTGCCAGATGCAGAGATATGTGGGTACGAGAGGTTTTCATCTTCGATGAGGTAGCTTTCTTCTCGCGCGTCTCCTTAAGTCGCATCTGCAAATACAACAACAACAATTTTGTGCACTACTGAAATTACTTAATAATAATAACTGTCCGGACATCGGCACAATTTTCATTAATTAGTGCGACCGACAGCGACTAACCACCGGACACGGAACCAGTCTAAAGCACCCCAAACTAACCCAACCCCCACTTAAGCCACCCAACAGACTAACCACAAATCCATTTAAGTTATTTCCTGCACAATTTTCGCATGCATCAATGAGTTGCGTGTATTTCGCACCTAAACCTAAATAACCGCAAAGCCCCAGAATGAAACGAAATGAACTCAAGCGTAACCATCAACCAGGTATACCCCAGTCTATCCCCAAAGCACTCCCCTATCCCTGCTTACCCCACCCCACTTCCATCCCTTTTCTTACCTGCTTCAATATTCCGACGAGCAGTTCATCGACATTGTGCTGTATTCCGCTGGACGTCTCAATAAATTTGGCATCGCGTGAGGCGGCTAAGGTCTTGCCCTCTGTGGAGTGAGGAGAACACAAGTGAAGAGTGAAATATGAAACACAAAATGTATTGGGTATGAGGAATGGCCAAAGCGGAAAGCAAATGGAAGAGCGAATGAAATCAAGCCATCATAATTAAGTCGTGGATTTCCTTAACTTTCCTGTGCACCTTGTGATAGGAGCGTGACGACCAAAGAGACTGAATTCACACGTCACGAGCCTAAAGTAACGACTTTTAATTCAAAGTCCCTAACTTAGGACTATCATAAAGGGCTATACTTGGACTTCAATTTTGTTTTGTATTTCTTATTTGTAAAATGATAACACAACAAATCATATAAATAGAAAACTAAAAAAAAATTGAGTAAAATGAATTATTTATAGTGTTAAGCAAACATTGAACTAGAAAAAGTATATTTTAACTTTTATTTACATTTGTCTACCTAACGTAATTTAAAACCAGGATTTTAATTTTATTCAAACCCTTGACAATATGAATTTCAAATGAGCGAGGAAATATTTAAGTTTTTTAGACACACAAAAATAAAAACATTAAAAAAATAAAACATAAAATAGCTTGCGACACTTTAAATAAAATATTTCGAATAAGAAAACAACAATAAACTCTATTGCAATACATTTTTACTCGCGTTAAGTTAAGTTTTGTATCTTTGTATCTTATGTTTCTCTAGCCGTCTTGAAATTATTATTTTAATAAACTTTATAACTACAGTGGAATGCGGTTATAACGACTCCGCTTAAAGCGTCCGTGCGAATTCGATGACTTGTTTGGTCCCCATACAAACTTTTTTTCTTTGCTCGTTTCGGTTAAAGCGTCTACCGGGTATAACGACGTAAAATCGTCGGCCCCTTGAGTGTCGTTATAACCGGATTCCACTGTACTATAATTTACCTTTATAGCTCACGTTCTTTTACCCTTATCGCTCTCTTTTAAGCTCTTGTAACGCGCCCATCTCTAGTTTAAAATCCCCTCTGATTGCTATCGCTTACCCTGTGATGTGATAAGCCTTGCACGAGCCAAATCGGCTTTGTTGCCAACCAGGATGACAGCCTTGTCCTTGGTGTAATTCTCCTGCCACAGATAATTGATAATTTCCTCGGCAATGCGAAAAGAGCCCTTGTCCACAACGGAGAAGACGACGACACAGCCGTGTGGCTCGTATGTGGATAGAGAGTTCTCCACGCTCATCTCAACGCTCGGGTGATCTATGAATACCATGTCGGATTCCTCATCGTCCAGAAGTACACTGACTGTCTTCTCGCCGAACTCATCGTCTAAAACTCAAATCAAAATTAAAATCTATAGACACAAGCGGAAACCAGCGGGCAAATGGGATTGGCTTAGGACCATAAACACGCATAGGTTCCACATCAAAGGGTAGTTCAAACTACTCACTGTTCAACCGACTCCTTCCGACTCCCAATTAGCTGGGAGGTGGGAGACAGCCAGCACGGACAGTCAACTTACCTAGACTCGCATCGTAGGTGTGCATGTACTCCGAGGTCATAAACTGATTCACCAGCGCCGTTTTGCCCACGCCCGCGTCTCCGAGCATTACAACCCGATATCGTGCGGGTGGCGGAGGATCTAGATTTTCGGATTCATCCGGTGAGGCCGGCAAGGAATCCACATTTGCATAGCCGGCACCACAGCAACTTCCCTCAAAGGGTGACCTTTCACTGGCCCTGCTATTTGTTGAGTTGACACTCGTGTTACTCCGTGATCTCCGTGAGATTATTGAGTCACCACAATTTACAACGTTTCCCTTGCTAATGGAAAAGTGACGCAGACGATACAGATCATCGCTGGCTCTTGGGTTATATGGACGCTCCGGCAGCGAGCAGACTCGCGGTCGAATATGATCGGGAACTGAAAGAAACGGGAGTTAAAAGAGACTTTATTAAAATCAGTATATAATAATTAAACAACATTTTTACATTTATATATAATAATAAAAAATAATAATATAATAAGTTTTCTCTACTTTATTAAACCTTCATAACCGACTAGAATAAGAACACAAAAAGTTGATCCAGAGTCTCCTATGCATATTCCCTTAAATGAAGCTTCATTTGGCATTGAAAAATATATTTTAACTTCTGGCAAGATTAATCATTTTAAAATATTTTAATGTATCAATCAATTTATTCAGCAATATACTTATTAAGGCTATGACAAATGAAATTTGGAAAAATAAGTATGAAAGGCTAAAGTCGAGCGAGCCAACTGTGAAAGTGCAAATTTTTTTATATTCTTCATATAGGATCTATAGTTATCCGATCCGGATAAATCTCAGTGATGATAGGTATAATGGTACACACATATGGTTCACACATATGGTATACACATATTGTGTGTATTTGGTTTCGATAACTCTAGTTGTTTCGAAGTTATGGTGACTTAAACATAGTTTTTAGTGAGGTGACCATATTTTTTAATGGTATACACATATTGTGTGTATTTGGTTTCGATAACTCTAGTTGTTTCGAAGTTATGGTGACTTAAACATAGTTTTTAGTGAGGTGACCATATTTTTTAACAATTTTTGAGGGAGCGATAGAGGAGTGGCATTACAAATTTGGTGTCTCTAGCTCTTGTTTGGTTAAAAGATCCAAGTGTTCATACGGACAGAGAGAAGGAAATTTCTGTATCAACTATGCATTTGATACTGAACAAGAATATATATATTTTGTGGAGTCGGAATTGCATCCTTCTACCTGTTAAGCACATTTGTCTTCTGACAAACCTAATAGACCTTTATACTCTTATTTAGTGTTCTAAGTTTTCTCTAGACAACTACAACCTGTAGCACCCCTGGACTGTAGCCTATGTCCCTAGCCATTCTTACAAGTTTTATCCAATAAAACAAGAAACTTATTACTCATGCACTTGGTGCTTAATCGACTTTAATGCGATTACTTAAGTTAGTTGTTTAATCTTCAAACAAAATGTTCTGTGTCGAGCTTTAAATCAGTCTTTGTCTATTGTTGGTATTAACGATTATTAGATAATGTTTAAAGTTTTATGTTGAAACTTAAAGCCTTGTTATTTACCTGGCAACTCCAGAAAATTGGAAGTTCGACGCTGTCGGCCTCGATTGGAGCTCTGGAAGGCGAGGGGACCAATGTCGTCATTGGAGAATATGGAAGTATTGGAGACGGCGCTCTTCATGGACTCCCGTGAGCTGCGGCGACTGGCCAGATAGGCGAGACCACCCTTGGAGCTGCCACGCCTACGGGGCTTATACTCAACGGCATCCCGCTTAGGCTTGGTGGGCTTGCAGCCGCTAAGCTCATGCTCCGAGTCCTTAGTGAGATCGCTGGTGGACTTACGATAGCGGAGAGAGACAACGCTGTCGGAGCAAGTGCGATCCAAGGTGGAGTGTGAGCTGTGGAGGACTTGATAGCCAGGATTCGAGGTGATGTTGATTGCATGACGACGCTGTCGTTGCGATTGTGGCTCATCTGTGGTGATGTGACCCGCGTCCGTGTCCGTGTAACTAAAACTTGTGGTTGTCGTAGTCACCAGAGTGCTGTTCGTGTGCATTGTTCCTTCCCCCGACTCTATGGACACCTGTGTGCACTCCGTGATGCACGAGTCGCGTTTCAGCGCGTAGTAGCTACCTGTTGATCCACTGGCAGCTCCACTGCTGTTGTAGCCCCCACCCCCTGCTGATGAAGAAGAAACTCCCGTTGCTGCTGCTGCAGCAGCTGCTGTCGCATTCAGACAACGTGCATCGATCTTGGTTATGATTGGAAGTTCCCATTCATCCCGACGCCGCTTGCCACTGGCTCCCGTAGACGTTTGCTGGGGTAAGGGCTCCAGCGGTGGCTTGGAACGCAACAGCTTCTTGGAGCCCTGGTGACGAGGTGAGCTCGGAGGCTCATAGTACAGCGAACCGTCGTCAGGGGAAATGGGTTCGTAGTACTCAAACTTTTTACCCAACGCCGACTGATCCATGCCAGGACCTGGGCTAACGGCATCGAAGACGAACTTGCACGGAGACTTGGGACTCCGAACATTGTGTCCACTCATAAGGGACGAGGAAGACTCATCCATGGACCCCGACGTGGGGGTCTGATAGTACGAAGATGGCGTAGAGCTGCTTACCTCATCGCCACTGTCATTCGCAAAGGTTGTCGTTATCTTGGGACTTCGAGGTGGCTCGTAGCACCCATAACCTCCGCCATATGTTGACTGTGTGGGCGTGGCATACACGGAGGGCGGTGCCTGATGATAGCTTCTAAATATGCGCCTAAATCATCTCCTTCCGTTTTTCTCTGCCTTATATTTACTTACCTGGGCGATTTGGGCGTGGCTCCTTTATAGGGCAAAGGATTGCTTGCCGCACGTGTCGGCGTCTTGTGGCCGCCTCCACCATGCCCCTGGCCGTGTCCACCATGGCCGTGTCCATAGCCACCACCAGACGACTCTCCTCCGTCCCAGCTGTGCTGTTGTTGTGCCATAATATCCTCCAATACGGAACGGAGTATCGGACGAAGAAGGTTTATTTGGCCTGTCTCTCCTGTTGCTTCTGCTGATGCTGCTGAAAGTTGGTCGCAACTCATGTGTAAATATTTCGGGCCATTACTCAACACACACACCCTTACACTCACACACACACATGTGGACACGATTACAGTAAATACTCTGTTGACGAAAAGGCCCTAAAGTCGGCATTACCCTACGCACGTACAATTTATCTTAAACCCTTCTTATTTCCATAAAAATATACTTCGATTAAAATACTGAATTATTCAAATACAAGAACTCCCTGAACTTGGATTATTCATTTACTCTTTTGAGCCAAAAAGGAACTTAATTAAAAGCATACATAAACTAGTTATTATCCTACTTCTTATGTCAATACCCATATATATCCCATATCGCTTAGTACTTGATTTCGACTCAAATCGGTTTTTACTGTTTGCTCCAAAGTAAACACAATTTATGGCTCTATCTTTACATATTACAGTAACCAAACTACAGTGAAATGCAAAACAATATGAAGACTGCCACGCCCACAGACGCCTTTCTGCCTTCTTGTGTGTGTGTGTCAGCAAAGTGTTTATGAATTTTGCGTTCAGCTCGCTCAAAATTGCGGCACAAGTGACTCCTCCTGAATCCAATCCCTTTGCCCCTTATCCCCCTCAGTCCCCTTTACATCGCCTCTGTGTGTGTATGCGCGGTGAAAAGTTAATGTTTGTCTTCGGGTTGCACTATGGGTCAAACGCCCGATTTTTAGGAATTAATTAATATCTCAAGAACCAAGAAAGATATTTTAATTTGGTTTTTTGTATTTGACCTTTGACATCAAGACGCGATTGTTGAAAAAAAAATGGGCGTGGCACCGCCCCTTCTTCATATTGTTAGCTACCATAACTTTTTTGTTTTTCATGCTATTAACACCAAATCTACGTATTAAATTAGTTTTCATGCTCTGAAGACCCGTGTGGAAAAATGGTCAAAATCGGTTGACTATATCATATAGTATTCATAGAAGAGTTGCTCAAATCACATTTTTTGCAAAAAAAACAAATTTTTTTAGATTTTAGGCAAAATTTAAGTCAAAACAATATAAATTTGTCGTTTTCTTATACAATGTTGCTATAAAACTTAATATTTGGCCATTGCAAGCTTTGGAAATATTGGAAACGGCGTCTTGCTTGCTTTGCTAGCTCACTTGTTGACGCCAAGCTTCAAAGAAAATTGCATTGCATACAACGAGGTTAGTTGCTAAAAACTTAAATTGTGCAAAAAGTGCGCAAAAGTGCGCATTGAGCTTTTAGGTCTGAATTCGTAATTGATTACTCTACAAAATGTATATAGTTGCATTGCTACAAAATGCTACAAACATAAGTTATCTTCTCTCAAAGATGAATTTATAACACAAAATCTTTTGTTTGAGGTTAGTTTTTAGTTTACTTAAAACTCCACATAGCACGCAGATTTTAGATGAAACAAAAACATTAACTCAAAGTTAAAACCTCATTCTTTGCTATCCATTAAACATTTTAACATAATTTCCGTTATTTTTGGGTCAAATCTTGCTTTAAATGTACGTATAGATTGCTTACAAACGTTAACATGCGCGCGTTATGTATAACAGCTCTGTTAAGGAGGTGTTATCTTAACAGAATGCGCGCCTGTTAAAATTCTGGTTATGTAACATTTACATATGGGGTATTGCTAATGGATTGTGATCAAAATTATGTAAATTTAATCAACTTGAAAATTAGACTTAATTCCAAAAAATGGGGCGTTTGACCCATAGTGGGTTGGCTTAACAAACTCACACACACACACACACTCACCCACACACTCACCCACACAACAAGTCTTGAGTTGTCTAAAAAGATTTGTTAAGCTTGTCCAAAGTTTCTTGAACCAACCCAAATCTTTGTCTTCGTCTCTGTCTGAGTCAGGTGAGAAAGACAGTTAGACAGTTAAAGCGGATTCAGTGTTCAATATTGGCTAATTGTATTAACGTTTATCTGCATCGAGCCAAGTCAACTTCCATCTCTAACTCGCTGAAGTCAAGTTGAACTTTGTTGAGATACATTTTTCACACTTCCAAATTCCTTCAGAAACTCGGCTTAACCTAATGAAATTACAGCCATTTGTGCAAATGTTTTGTGTTTCTTAAGTTATATAAATGTAAATCAACTTTTTTATTTAAAATGCTGTGCATATGTGGGGATGTTTTTTAATTGTTGTTCCAAGACACAAAGAATTATTTCGAAATATTTGGATACTGAGGGAATCTAAATTTTTAAGAAGCTGTCAAACATTATGCATGAATTTATATTGCTTTGTGTGAACTGATTATACTAAATTTATCAGATTTATTTTAGAAATTATTCCTATTTATCTCTAAGTTTATACTCCTAATAAAGTAACTGGAGAAACCTAGTCGGAACTTCTCGTCTAAGTTTATGTTAGTCCCACATTCTCAGCTCTAACACTCTGAGGACAAAATCACTTTGCAGTTAATGCGAAGTGAGAAGTGAACAAAGTTCTAATCCACCTGTCAACTGACTTTCGTTTCCATTTTCATTCTCATGTTTATTCTGATTTGATTGTTGCCAAAGTCGCTTTTAAACTATTTGTACTATAGTTTTATGGCAATGCTATATAAAAAGCAAAGCATACCGTATGATACAACAACAATCTGCTATAAAATTGTCCAGCACTTGCATGGGCAAATCCAGTGACTTATTTTATTGTCCAGCTTCTGAAAAAGTCGTAACACGGATCCCAGCTGTTGTCTCGGAGTATGCTCTACCGACCTGAACCTCATTCCGCTGTATATACCTTTTTAGTTATCTATTGTGATATACAAATAGACAAGTCACCAACTCACACACACACCCACACCCACTCAGCCACCCACTTATCCAGGCGAGCACAAAGCGTGAATACGTGTTCATATTGTAAAGCAAATAATATGAAAGCGAGCAACTGAATACTCGTGTGTACACTGTACACTGTACACATGAGTGTATTCAGCTCCCTACCTGTTGGTCGGTATACCCACTAAACGGGCTCTCCTCGGGGAGTTCAAGCGCATATATTTGAGACCATACAATAACTAAATTAGTTGTATTTTCTGACTGGCCGGGGAAATAGGAAGTTTTTTTTTATAAAACAAACTTTTCGTCTAAAAATAACTGAAACTCGAAAAAACAAACAGAAAATCTTGTAAAGTGGGTGAAGTAATGAAATCTCTGCTACTAAATTAATTGATACACTCACCAATCAGTGCTTAGCAACCAATTAATAAAAGTTGAAAAGGAAATCAGATGAATTCTCATGAAAAGCATTTTAATAGGCAAACAAATTGGTTTTAATTTAAGTTAATAAACAAATCACGGCAAGAGAAAAGTTAAATCGAATAGAAAATACCCACTAATTTATAGGGCATCATAATATAATCTATCTACAGGGGAAACAGTTTATTATATACCCTACATATTTTTAAAGTGCAACTCTTATTTAACTGCTGGAATTTTGAAAGAGTTAATAACTGGGTATGTTACAGTCAGAAATTGCACTCAATCAACTTAACTACGTTTCAGTGTGTCCAAGAATCACGTAACCTGGTATGTTGCCACCGCAACCAATCACTCAAATGGACAGAGAGCCAGAGAGACGGAGAGACAAACCGACAGACAGATAGAAGTGGGAGTCAGCTGGACAAAAATCATGGATAGAATAATCATGAAAATATTGAATGGAAAAAGGCATTTCCCAGGCACAAAAAACATGGACAACAGTTTTGCTTTTTGCGAAAAACCTTTGGACAGTAGCAACAAATCAATAGAAAGCAATATGCCAGCTCATAACTCCTCTCTCTCGCTCTCTCTATTGTTCTCTCCCCCTCTCCCTCTCTTATTTTATGACTCTTTATCCATCTCGTTCGTCATTCAACTGGTATTTGGATAAAAATCAGTTTGTGTTGGCATTATGGGAATTTCCTATGCATGACAGGGATAAGAAAAGCTTGTTTCACATCCTACAACAACTTACAAATTTCTCTGAATTTTTTGGCTTATCAAAAAGGTTTGCCTGCTCAACAGGTAGAAGTTAGGGTTACCATAATTGCTACATATTTCATGTGGTTCAGCTCGACACAGTTAGTCAATCGGATTGAGCAATTTGAAATGCATAACTTATAAAATGATTGTGACTGAGATTTACTGTGTTTTACAGTTATGAATACATTTGAATATAACCAGCATGTCAAATCAGCCGAAAACTGATTCGATTTAGCGCCAGAATTGCCTTTGACAAATCCACGAATGGATATTGAAAAGGACATGGATAAATCAGAGAGGGAGAGTGAAAGGGATTTACATATATACAAACTGAACGGACTTTGACTAACTTATGGAAGCCACAAGATAGTTTCAACCGTCATCAAAAAAGTTCAAATGTCTTTGACCTGTGAGCGAAACTGTCTGGTCTGCTTTATAAGTGCTATCGCTATCATTATCATTATCAACGACATCATCATGGCAAATGAAGCCAAATGCATTTCTTAGAGCTATTAACTTGTGGGTATAACCCTTGAAAGTCTAGAGTTTGCTTTTAAGCGTGTCCAGCACAACCCTTTTAAGTAAACTTTGCTTAATTACATGCCCGCACCCGTTAAGCACATATTTAACACCCACATGCACACACACACCCGCACACATACATATATCTAAACAGACATAAATATTTTCCAAGCAACCACATAATACCACACCTCATTCTTCACTACTTCAAGGCACTTGCCTCACAGAATTAGCGTTTGTTGTAAAAATAAATATAAAGAAGTGTGTGTGTGTGTGTCTCCGTCTCCGTGTGTATAGCATAAACAAGAAAAGTCCATAAAACACTTAGGATCAAACAATATACAAGAGCCGTCAAGAAAGTGTAGCCTACTTAGTCGGGCGCCCTAGGGAAGAAAGCTGACTGCTCAGTTTGTCCGCTTTTCGCATTTCGCTTCAACTGCTCAACTGGTCAGCTGGTCAACTGGCCAACTGGCCAGTTAGTCAGCTAGTCGGCTTGGCAAATTAGAATTCTAGGCTAACAGTCACGTTCGCAACTTAGTTATTAGACTTTGGCACCACTTGCGCCACCGGCATTTCCCCCCCTTCATCCATCGATTTTATTGCAACACATAATTTTTGCCGCGCGCCATTTGTGCAAATCTCATGTTGATGGCATATTAAGTGACCTGCTGACGGGACGCAGTTAGGGTAGCGGTGAGAGCACAACTTTGGTGGGTAATTTGGTTTAAAATGCGACAGTTTGTGGGCAAGAAGGTAACTGGCAGGGGTGTTAAGCGTCGAAAGAGGGAGATCGACAACACAATTGTGCCAAGTTACGTGTAATTAGACGCGTCTGGCGTCAAAGTTGGGTGCGAGGATTAGCAATTAAGCGAGTGTCCTGTGCGACGAACAATGCGCAACAAGTGCTAACAGAGACACGCGTAATCCCAGCCACACACACACGCAGAGTCCCTTATTCGCATACACAAACACACACACACACAGGCAGAGCGTATGAAGTTAGAGCGTAGAAATGGCAGCGCATAAATCAACATGTCAAATCGCAGCTTAACAGCCGACAGGGCCAACACACACACACACCCACACACACGTACACTGTCTTAAGTTAGTAGGGAATCATATTTTATGTTTACCATTTTTCGGTTGATTTTGCAAATTGCGCTTGTTTGTAATTTCCGAAATAAACTTTCTAATTGTCTTAATTGCGTTACGACACTCGCTTACTCTCTGCCTCTCGTTCTTTCACTCTCACTAGCAGTCTGTGTACTGCTTTGATACAAGCAACTAACAACACCAAGCAACAGTTTGTACAGTTAACTTTCTTCCTCTCGCTGCACTTCCGTTTCCGCTTTAAGCCGCGCGTTGCAGGTCTTGTTGCAAGTGCCGCAAACTAAAATGGCCGACAGCCCGTGTCCGCAGCTCGAGCTGAACTGTGTCTCGTGTCATCAGCTCGGGTGCATTTTGTCTGTTTTACGAACACTGCTGCTGCTGCTGCCGACGCCGACGACGACGACGGCGCTTCGCTTCTCTCAGTAAAATCAAAAGCTTCAGCTCAGCTGAGAAATGTAAAAGCTCTTCCAGGCTGGAAGCGGTTGGCCCTTCAATATATTTCGTGTCGGCTTAATAAACATTTGTTGCTTTTGGCACTTGATTTTTGATTTCACAAACTTTTCGTGCAAACATGTTTTCATCAGCTGTAAAAAGTTGTTTTAAAAAGTTTTCCCAATTAATATAACTTAATAAAAACAGTACAAATTTTGATATTTAGTTTTTCTATATAGTGAAACGCTTGAGAACAGTGTATTGAATAACATTAACATTTGTATATTAGGGAATAACGATTGGATACGATATTTAATCATGTTCAGCCAATAATTTATTTTTATTGCTCATGTAAATTATGTCAGCTCGAAAATTATCTCTATGATTTTTATGCTATTTGCAAGAGTATATTGGTATGGCAGAAGACAGTGCTCCAAACTCCATAAAGTATATATATTCTTGATCAGCATCATTAACCGAGTCGATGTTCGTTCGTCCGAATGAACACCTGAATTACAGACTCTATGAGAGAGACTAAAAATGCCAATTTTGGAATGAAGTCCGTCAATTTGTCAGGCAGATCAAGTCTGAAAAACCATATGTGAAAACCATAATTTGGGACTAGAGCTATCGGGACCAAATTCACACATTATATGTATGGCACCATTATAACTATCCACACCAAGTTTATTTCACATTTGACAACTACATCCTATAGCTCCCATAGGACAAATCATCCTAAATTGGAAATTTGTATAAAGTGTAAAAAAAATTCAAAATGGTTTATATTTTAAAATCTTGTGGATTTATTTTGATTTTGTAATTTTTTGTTCTTTTGTTTTGATTTTTTCTTTTTGTTTATGCTATGTTCTTAACTTAGGAGTATACTTAAAGATATTACTTAAACAATAAATAGTTTTGGAAGTCTGCGGCTTAAAACTAACGAAACAACTTAAGTGAAGAATCTTGAATTTTACATAGTCTTGGTTTTTGTCTTGATAGAGCATATGTGGGTAAGGGGGGTTTGGGGGGTATTGTGGTTATAGTGTTATGGGTTTGGGTCTTAACGTTAAGGTGTTGCAGGGCGGGTAAAGATGTGTGTGTATTTGTGAGTGTGTATGTGTGTGTGTATATGTGTGTGTGTTTGTTTGTGTGTTTTTGTTTGTGTTGGGAAATTTACAAATCTGCAACACGTTCGCTGAGTTTCTCCAGCTCTGAGGAGATGCTGGCCGGAAGATCAGCACCAACTTGGGACTCAAAGTAGTTGCGAATATCCTTTACCTCCTGAGTCCAGAACTCCTTGGGCAGCGAGAAGAGCTGTTTCACATCAATCTGCTCCTTCATGCCAGCCAAGTTAAGTTCACCAATGGCCGGAATGCGACCAATGGCCGAGTCCTGATAGCAGTCCTCGCCGTTGCAACGACGTAGAATCCACTCGAGCACACGGGAGTTCTCACCGTATCCAGGCCACATGAATTTTCCTTGATCGCTCTTGCGGAACCAGTTGACATGGAAGATCTTGGGCACCTTGCCGCGCTTCTCCATGCTCAACCAATGTGCCACATAGTCACCAAAGTTGTAGCCAAAGAAGGGTCGCATCGCAAAGGGATCGTGCATGATCATCTTGCCCTTGTGCTCTGCTGCAGCAGTTGCCTCACTGCGCATGGCTGATCCAATGAAGACACCATGTGTCCAATCGCGAGCCTCGTATATCAAAGGTACTCCAGCTGGGCGACGACCACCGAAGAGCATAGCAGAGATAGGAACGCCGGCTGGATCCTCCCAGGCTGGATCGATGATCGGGCACTGGGCTGCTGGAGTGCAGAAGCGGGAGTTGGGATGTGCGGCAGGTTTGCCAGATTCCTTAGACCAGGGCTTGCCCAGCCAATCGGTGATTTGTACGTTGGGAGCCAAGCTGCTCTCCATACCCTCCCAGAAGACACCGCCATCCGAGGTGGATGCCACATTGGTGAAAATAGTGTTCTTGAAGACCGTGTTCATGGCAATGGGATTGGTCTCCATTGAGGTACCAGGAGCAACACCAAAGAATCCATTCTCAGGATTGATGGCACGCAGAACTCCCTGTGAGTCGAACTTCATCCAGGCGATATCATCACCCACACACTCCACTTTGTAGTTGGCCAAGGAGGGGTTCAACATGGCCAGGTTGGTCTTGCCACAGGCAGAAGGAAAGGCGGCAGTGATGTATTTCTTCTCTCCCTTGGGATCAGTGATGCCCAGAATGAGCATGTGCTCGGCCAGCCAGCCCTCCCTCTTGGCAATGGTGCTACCAATCCTCAGAGCGAAGCACTTCTTACCGAGCAGCGAGTTGCCACCATAGCCAGAGCCATAGGAGACGATCAGATTCTCGGCTGGCTTATGCAGAATGATGGTACGCTCGGGATCGCAGGGCCAGGATGGTTGCTCAATTTGACCGTTGGCCGGAGTGCCCACAGAGTGCAGGGCACGGACGAATTCCTCCTTCTTGGCTAGCTGCTGTAGCACGGCAGCTCCCATGCGGGTCATGATTCTCATTGAGGCGACCACATAAGCAGAATCGGTGACTTCAATACCGATCTTGGAGAGAGGTGAACCCACTGGACCCATGCTGAAGGGCACCACATACATGGTGCGTCCCTTCATGCAGCCAGGGAAACGTTGCTGAATAGCTGCTTCCATGTCCATGGGGGAAATCCAGTTGCCTAGGGTTCCCTTCACGCCATCCTTGGGTGTAGGAATTGTCTCCTCGCGCTCCTCCGTGCAGATGAATGTCTTGGACTCCACACGAGCCACGTCAGCGGGATTGGTTCTGGCCAACCAGCAGTTTTCGTACTTGGGCAAAGGCACAATTGTGCCCTCTTCCAGCAGAGTCTTGATAAGCATCTTGTTCTCTTGCTCGCTGCCATCGCAGATGTGCACCTGATCGGGTTGGCACAGGGCAATTGCCTCCTCCACGAAGCTGCGCACTCCCGCTGTCAAGGAGCTCACATCACCAAATGAGGTGGGAATACCACGGATGTGACTGTACAGGCCACAGTTGTCCTGGCGCTGCTTGTGCAGCTGGGGAAGACCGCAGCCGTTGGCGGAGCTGGAGCTAAAGAGGGAAGAAGATAGGAGAAGTGCTTATTAGTGGACTGGTTTAGAAGTGTGGAATGAAGTAAGGAATTCACTTTATCAATGTGGAAATTTTACTATAATTTTGTTTGTTTTGAACAAATGTAACTAAATAAAATTTTCATAGGAAATCATAGAAACGGAAATGATTCAGAAAATTAAGTTTAATTCAGTGAACTAATTTTTTAAAAAACATATGGTCGCATAAATTCTTTTTGGGAAAGGAATGCAAGGCATTTCATTTTAGGTGAATCATAATTATTTCAGCACAAGATTTTAATAATAAAAAAAAATTGACATTTCATTAAGTTTTGCTCTAAATATGCTTTTGGGTCATTCTGCGAAAATGTCGAGCATCGGAGACTTTTGGGAGACATGCATGCATAAATATATTTTTATATTTCTTTTTCCAAGAACTCATACTTACATAATTTTGTTTTCAATGAGCTCAGGCATTTTGTTATGAGTTTTATTTACTATTTATTTAAAAGTTGTTTCTTTTAAAGACTTTGGAATATGGCGCACAAATATTAAATTTGTTAAATATCACAATTATTTATTATCACAATTTTATTTATTTTGTTGTGTAGTTCTTTGCTTTTTATTGCTTCTGTTGCTTTACTTTCATATGTTTCGCCAGAGTTTTTTGTCAAAAATCAATTTGATTTTCAGATCACTGAAATTAAATCTTTCACTTGATCTTTCCATTTACTCAGTCCACGAGTAACTGATGCCAACTGGCCACTGACAGCGCCTTTTATACGCTCCGCCAGAGACAGCGCTGGCGCCTGCCCGATCCGACTAGAACTTGTTCGCGTACCGATCGGCTGCTCGTTCGGCTAATCAGTTGGCATTCGGCTCGCTGCGCTCACTTTCGAGGCGTCGGGTCAAGCTGCGGGCGCGCTGATTGGCTCGCTGCTGGGAGGCTCGCCGATTGTTTTGGTTTTTTCTGGAGCAAAGGGCGCTGAAGTGGGACTGAAAGGGGTATACGTTCTGTTATTGCATGCTGCTTGGCAACAGTCGTTGTAGTGCGTATTGTTTGCTGCTATTGCTTTTGTTGCTGTGGCAAGTTTCTATATTTATTTTTGTTTTCGTTGCTGCGTATGAATTCCGATTTTTTTCTTTCATTCTTTATTTTGATAGGAATCGCTCGCATTGATAAGAATCGAAGCAACTTGTTGATATTTTTCGCTAACTGCTAATTTTATTTTTCTGCTTATTTATGCTATTACTCGATATCAGAAAAGTGAGCTGTGTAAATAACACTTAAATTCCATTTCGAAGCAAGGTAACAGTTTGCACATGAAATCAATGGATTTCATATACCAACTATTCAAATAGAGCTATCGGTATACGGTATACCTATTCCGATAAACGCTGTTTATTTACAGTAGACATTTTTATCACATTTCGCTTATCGGTAGGTAAATAAGAAAGCGGAAATTCTCTCGGAAATTCATTTAAATAACGGAAATGATATTAAATACTAGGTATAAATTATTATCAGTTACTCAATGTTTGTTGTTAGCTGTAACTTTTATTTCTCATGTCTCTATTGCCTATCTGAAATGTCTACTATAGTCTAATGGCCAATTAGTCCCCCTTTCAATTTCCACTCCTCACTTCTTGGTTAGAACACGCGCCCACCTACGCCTAGGCCAACATCACATGGCTCAAAATTTATTGATTCGTTGCCAACAAATTTCACTTTTGATTTTTGTTTTTTATTATAAACAAAAAGAAAACTGGTGACGGAAAATTTGATGATCTGTTCAGTTCTCCCGAGAACTGAGCATTTCCCACAGTTCTAGTGTCATAATGTTGGCCATGGCCGTCGGCCAAAAGCCTTTGGAGGCCATGAATGGCAAGCCACGCGTTGTTGGCATTATACATGTGACATGTTGTACCCAATAATAGCCATATAGCTTTCGATCATGTGTTCTTTGACTGTGGAAGGAGAAATGAAGGTTCCCCAAAACTGAATTTTCCATTTTCTGGTGTTGTATGGTATGATATGATACTGCGAAATGGCAGACTATGATACGGTATTACATGGTGAGGTATTCAAAGTCTACCGATTATCTACAATTATCTTATTCTTTTATTACTATGATATGGTATAATATCGTGAGGTATGCTATGTTAATTGTCTACGGAAAATAACAAATTCACTTCTAAAGTATTCCCTTTTTTAAAACGATTATTTGATTTTATTTTATTATCAGTCTCCACGCGCCTCTTAAAATGGCAGCAAAAATTCGCTGAATGTTTTTGTGTATTTATTTTTATACTCTCTGCAAGAGTATATTGGGTTTGTGCAAAGTATGTAACAGGCAGAAGGAGGCGTGGCAGACCCCATAAAGTATATATATTCTTGATCAGCGTCACAAGCCGAGTCGATATAGCCATGTCCGTCTGTCCGTCTGTCCGTCTGTCTGTCTGTCCGTCTGTCCGTATGAACAAACAGATTTCAGAGATGGTAAGAGCTACAAGTTCGAGCTTGGTGTCAATCGATCACATATTTAGTCAGTCAATACAAGAATCTTTTTTTTTTTTTTGATGCCACGCCCCATTCGCCCACAAGGAGCAAAAAACTAGACACACCTCGGAAAAAATCGGTGTTTCCGGAGAATATTTCAGTAACTATGGCACCTAGGATCACCAATTTTGGTATGGAGCGTTCCTATCGACAGATTAAATGCATTTCCATTTAAAATTTTGGACTGCCACGCCCCTTTTTCCCACAATACATAAACAACTTTCATTCCGTTTTTAGGCATTGGTTCATATAGTACAGCATTGTAATTGCATAATTCTAGTGGAGGCTAACTATTTCAAACTATTCCTGAAAGGTGCATTAAAATCGGTCTATAAACAAGAAAACTAGAAGCGTTACAATATTGATAATTGAACGCAATATCACTAATGAGTGCGAGCGAGACAGAAACGTTTTCGCTGTCTGTGTGGCGGCAGCGCAGCCCGCAGTCGTTGGCGACGCCAAATACACACATACATATGTAAGAACACATATAATGTCAAACGTATGTGTATTCGCATACAAACAAACCGATGTATGTGTGATTATGCTTAGATTGTTTTTGTTTTAAAGTGTTTTAATGCAAGTAATAGATATTGTAATATCTTGATACCGATTTTAATAATTTAACCGGGAAAAAAATGCAGAGAGTATTATACGGTTGGGCGTGCTCGACTGTACTTTTCTTTCTTGTTAAACCATGGACTTGTTTTTCTAGTTCAGCTTGATAAGCGAGATCATCATCAGCAACAGCATCATTACCGTATGTCTGCTTGTGCCTCCGTTCACACACGCCCCTAACTACCCTTCCAGCCACTAAATACTCCCCGAACACCCTTCATTCCCCGTGTCTGACCGTCCGATGACTTGACTCTATTTCTTTGCATTTACGTCAATAAATATTGAAAATCAGAACGCGGAATACGAATATATATAACTGTGTATACTAAATTTGTTTGGGTTATCAGCTGGTTAACGAGCCCCTAGAAAGTGCACGACAGTGGAAAATACCTTCTAAATATAGAGCTTAGTTTTATTGCTTATTCATAGCAACGAGCCGGATCTAATTATTGGCCTTGTTATGTATGATTCTATAATTTGTAGACTTTCTTCAATTAAATCATAAGCATTGCATCAAGTCAGTGAAATTCAGTCCACAGATTCAGTTACAAATTCACCATCCTTCAGTCGAGTCTTGCCCAAGTCGCAGTGTAACAAACAAACCGGATCCAATATATTCCTTTACTGTACAGTCTCGAATTTAAAATACTGTAAAATCATCTGTTAATCATCGAGTTAATTCTGCGATCATTCCATGTATAGGATATACTTCAAAACGATATTTAGAATCGCCCACTTAATTTCTTTGGCCTTATCACAGTTGGGTGTTGTTTTAATCACACCACCCCGTGATAGGTTCGACAATCAGACCTTGACAACGGCAGAGGCCCGATTTCTTTTCAAGATCAACGTTGCAAAGACTTTTTTATTTTGGGTGTTATTGTTAGCATTTTATTTGCTTGTTTTTCGCTGTGATCTTGATAATTGGCAGCGGTGCAGAGAGGTTAAAACGATTGTGGATTTATATGCTTGTTTACGCCAATTTCTTGACGGGCCTCCGACTCAAAGCCACATTGATAAGCTCTAGTCCCGCCCTGTCCCATTTATTGAAAATGAACAAATTCAACACAAAAATCATTTTTTCTTTTTTATTACACTTTTATTTAACTAAGATTATCAAATAACCTATGGAACCCATTAATTGCACACATCACATGGTTGCCACACGCGCCTTCAACTCCGCCAACTGTGTCGCCACCGCACGAGGCAGGTGCTCCCCAACCTGTGCCTCGAAGTACTTCTCAATGTCCGCGACCTCCTGTTGCCAAAAGTCCTTGGACAAGTCGAACAACTGCTTCTGATCCACGCTATCCCCGAGTCCAGCCACATTCAGTGCATTCTTACTGGGCAGTCGACCAATCGGCGATTCCTCGAAGCAATTCTCCCCCTGCACGCGACGGAAGATCCAGTCCAGAACACGGGAGTTGTCACCGAAGCCAGGCCAAAGGAACTTTCCATCGGCACTCTTGCGGAACCAGTTGACATGGAAGATCTTGGGCACTTGTCCCCGCTGCTCCATGCTCAGCCAATGGCCAAGATAGTCACCAAAGTTGTAGCCAAAGAAGGGTCGCATCGCAAAGGGATCGTGCATGATCACCTTGGCCTTGTGCTCCGCTGCAGCAGTTGACTCACTACGCATGGCTGCTCCAATGAAGACACCATGAGCCCAATCGCGGGCCTCATACACTAAAGGTACTCCTGTTGGCCGACGGCCTCCGAAGAGTATTGCAGAGATCGGAACACCGGCACTATCCTCCCAGGCAGGGTCAATAATGGGGCACTGCGAAGCCGGAGTGCAAAAGCGGGAGTTGGGGTGAGCAGCAGGTTTGCCGGATTCCTTGGACCAGGGCTTGCCTAGCCAATCGGTGACGTTTACACCGGCCAGTTGGGCTGTCTCCATACCTTCCCAGTAGACGCCGCCGTCAGAGGTGGAGGCTACGTTGGTGAAGACCGTGTTTCGGAAGACCGTATCCATGGCAATGGGATTTGTGGCACGCGATGTTCCAGGCGCAACTCCGAAGAAGCCATTCTCAGGGTTGATGGCACGCAGAACACCCTGGGAATCGAACTTCATCCAGGCGATATCATCACCCACACACTCCACCTTGTAGCCTGGCAAAGTGGGCGTCATCATGGCCAGATTGGTCTTGCCACAGGCGGAGGGGAAAGCAGCAGCAACATAAATCTTCTTACCCTGTGGATTGGTGATGCCCAGAATGAGCATGTGCTCGGCCAGCCAGCCCTCCCGCTTGGCAATGGTGCTGCCAATCCTCAAAGCGAAGCACTTCTTACCGAGCAGTGAGTTGCCACCATAGCCAGAGCCATAGGAGACGATCTCATTTTCAGAGGGCTTGTGCAGAATGATGGTACGTTCGGGGTCGCAGGGCCAGGAAGCCTGAGCCTGGACACCGCTCGAGGGAGTGCCGACGGAGTGGAGGCACTTGACGAATTGACCATCGCCGCTTTGTAGCGTTTGTAAAACTGGAGACCCCGCCCGTGTCATTATCTTCATGGACTCCACGACATAAGGCGAGTCGGTAATTTCGATGCCGATCTTGGAGAGCGGTGAACCCACTGGACCCATGCTAAAGGGTATCACGTACATGGTTCGACCCTTCATGCATCCCGGGAAACGTTCTGCAATTGCTGCCTTCATGTCAGCCTCAGAGATCCAGTTGCCTAAGGTTCCGGGCGTGGCATTGGGTGTCACCGGAACTGTCTGTTCTTTGCGATCCGTGCAGATGAAAGTCTTGGATTCCACACGGGCCACATCTGCGGGATTCGTTCTGGCTAACCAGCAGTTCTCGTACTTGGGCAAAGGCACAATGGTGCCCTGCTTGAGCATCAAGCTCTGCAGCAGCTTGCTTTCCGCCGTGCTGCCATCACAGATGTGCACACTCTCCGGCTGACAGAGACCAACACATTTCTCTACATAATCCTTAACAGCGGGTGTCAAGGCCTTCGTATCACCATACTGCACGGACAACGCTCGGCAAACTAGACGGAAGTTGTAGTTCTTGGACGGAACGACTAGCCTGAAATAAAGAGAACAGGGTGAGTTGGCATTATTTGGGGTATTAAATAATTTATAGAATTAAACAGCTGATCGGTTGGAAATGCTTACACCTAAATAAAAGGATTTATTGAGGAGTTAATCAGATCATGAGAATAATGATTAATTTAGTTTAATTAGAGTTAGTTATTAAACTATTAATAAAATACTTTTGAATGATAATCTAGAGAATCAGGCTCACAGCTGATTGCTTGTGGAAGTAAAACTGTTCAAAGAAGTACAGTCGAACCATCAAAACAACTGTTAAATCAGGAATCCCAACAACGCAAACGACGAACAAGAGAAATAACTGCTGTACGACAAAAACCGCTTGGTCACAACTGTACCTCAATTAGTATTCTAAGTATGCTCGCACAGCTGCTGGAAAAAGAGTTAAGGCGACTTTGTATCTGGCCCACAGAATTGTAAAAATCAAAACTGGCTAATCAGCTGTTGGCTGGTTGTGCAGGTTTTTGTGTGCACCCTGTACGGTAGTAGCGCTAACTTAAGGTAGCATTTACATACTTATGAGTTGGACAGAACTATTATGACTGGGCTTACTTAAAGTGTATAAATTATATATTTATTGAAGTGCAGATTCAAGTTATCAATACTTTTGAGTAATTGAAAGACCCCCCAAAAGAAAGCTTTTGACTTTTGATTGTGGGTAGTAGATTATGTACTTGAGTTAAGATTACTTTATTTATGAGTTTTGTAGTAGTTACTGCACATTATAACTTATTCACAAAGTAATATAAGATTAAAGCTATCAATCCACTTGAAAGCTGTTTAAAGTCAAGTTGTTCTGCTTTGATTTAATGTAGTTTCTTATATGCTTGACTTAAGCCTACTTTCAGATCTGATAACACCTTGTCTATTTATGATTTTGTAGTAATTTCAGCTGATTACAGCATATCTCTTAGTCGATAACACTCATTGGCTTCTTTTTTATGCATATTTCTTTCGGTCTCTGTTATGCTATAATGAAAAACTTGCTCAGACATTTGCACAGCGATTGTGGCAGCGCCGTTGGGGAATCCAAGAGCAGCAGCAAAATGGAGACAACCTTCAATTGTCTTCGTCAGACTGAGATGGGGAGAGACAGAGCAAAAGATAGAGAGGGAGGGAGGGAGAGATGAAGATAGAGAGAGGCATTGTTGTGACTACGTCACTATCGTTGTTTGAAGATCACAACTCGAGTTGAACCGGCTGAATAAACTGATGCAATGTTTCATCAGCCAACGTTTTTTCTGGGAATCAGTCTCTCTGTTTTGATCTCTCTCTCTGTCTCGCCCTCTTTTGGTCTGTCGCGTAGCTATCGCTCTCTATTCTTTGTTGCCTTTTCACTCTGCTCTGTTATTTCAGCTGATCGCTTGCCCTGACACCAACTGAGTCTGAATGCCAATCTTTATCAATTAGATAACTCTTTACAGTTGTCCTGCAATTCTATTACAATTGTTCGCCTCTCAACTTCCCCTTCTGTCCATTGGCTACTCAATCGCTTATTGTTCGGTTTAATCAGCCCATATCTCAGTCTATATCTGGGGCACTCATACATATCATTAGTTACATGGACAGCGGTACAAAGTCCATTCACTTGTCACGCTCTTCGGCTAGTATATTTCATTTGGTGACGTCACAACATTATGTAATCAAATTCAGAAAAGCAGCCAACTAATTTAAGCGATCTCGGAACTACGCATTTGTCACTGAGCAGTGCGTGTATCTTTGAGTGTGTGTGTAGTGTGTGATATCTCATGTCTGGCCTGAATAGCATCATAAACACATACAAAATGCATTGCTTTTTCTTTATAGGCGGCGAAATAAATTTAGGTATTATTTCTATTTGCCAAAAATTCTGACCTTTAAACGAAAATCATTTTAAAAATTGTATACACATCATGACACTTATGATTCTTCATAACTTGTGATCTATATAGTACCTATTGTTAAGTTTTCATTAACAAGTTCAATAAAATGAATGACATTTATCGAATCAGTAATAAGTCAACATGTACATTGATTTATTTATAAATTTAAAAGTTGATTCCTATTTGTTTTGGCTCTCGAAGATGTTTAGCTTTAAACATATCTTGGAAAACACGATTTGCAATACCGAGCTCCAATTCTATATACTCGTATTATATAAATAAAACCAAATCTAAGGCTAAACTCAGTTGTGGAACTGCTGTATTAGCCTTCTTGCATTTACGTTTGTTGCCAAATCGCTAATTAATTCGTTAATTTATACGAAATGAATTTTTAATAATTTTGTTTTGTTGTGTTCGCATTTACGCATTTCGGCTTTAATCTAATTAACGGCTTTTATTGCCATTAATTTAGATTTACACTTTGGCTATCTCATTTTGGCTTTCAAGCATTTGCTTTGTTTCAAAATATCAATAATATCTGTATTAGTATTAAACCCACATTGATCTGCTTGAAAATGTACTATGATTTGTGATTGTCGGAGAATTTTATCAGTTTGGGTTTGTACATTTATAATGGATTTAAATGGGCTATTAACTCAAATAAAAAACTTCAAAAATACTGTATCTTTATTGATTTTGGCTTATTTTTAGCATTTATGCGACGTAAGGAAGCTAATGATTAGAACTGAGTTTAATGGGTATTATTTGCCTAATCCAAATGTTCACTATCAGCTCTCGACACTTGCAACTAATTACTCGGCACAGATCTATCTACAAAAGTTGACGACTGCCACGCGCTCAGTGTGAACCTCGAAATTTGAAGATTGATAGCAAATCGGGGTCTGTCTGTGTAAACAAGGGCACGTTTAAAACGGTTTAAAATAGAATTGGGGTTTACTTTTTCGTCTTGTTTTTTGGCATTTGCAAATGGCAAGTACATTTTTGTACTACTCACACAAAGATAAACTGTAGGAAGAATCGTGTAGGAAACATAAGCATACCCAGTAGTAGCATACCCAGTAGTAGCCTACCCAGTGGTAGCCTACCCAGTAGTAGCATACCCAGTAGTAGTATACCCAGTAGTAGCATACCCAGTAGTAGCCTACCCAGTAGTTGCCTACGCAGTAGTAATATCCCCAGTAGTATTTAAACTGACTACAGTTACAGTGAAAGCTCTACTCGCGGACAGCTCCCTCACACGGATGAATTTTATAGTTTTTTAGCATGATTTCCATATTTCATGCGTTCTCTTAGGCGAACATATCCCTTGGGTGGGCAACAATACTAGAACCGTGGCTGTCCGGCCAAGGGAGCTTTCACTGTACACCGATTTTTAAACACAAAGCATCGGAAAATCCATTACTTAAAATACTTTCATTTAAAATCCAATTGCCAAGCTAAAACATGTTGGACTTTTAAATACCCTGTTTACGTTCTGCTTCATCGGCATACCCATCAGTTGATTATAATCAAGGGTATCTTGATGCTGGCTTTTTTATCGTTGCTGTGGAACATTTATTTTTGTACTCAATATATACGTTCAGTTATTTTTATTGGGATTTTTCGTGCGAAACACGCAAAAAGTTGAAAAGCGCGTGTTTTTGTTTCTATATATTTATTTCTATATATTAAGATATAGAAATGAGCATATATTAATAGATATAGTATAGATTTTTGTGATGTGGCACTTTTATTTTGGGATGCGTAGCAACCAAAAACTTTTAGACAATTTCTGAATAACCCCTAATTCCAGGCACTGCACTCAAATTTTAGTTTAAAGTTCGCTTAAATTCGGTCATAGTCGGCCCTAATTTCGGTAGCGAAATAATTAAACATTCCAAGTACTTAAAGTCTTATCAGCTGGCAATCAAAATAACGAAACACCAAAGAGCAAACTCAAACCAGTTCTCAGCTCCAGTTTGAACCAGTTCCCCACCGATTTAAATGTCCAGACAAATAAATTTGGGTCTTTATCTTCAAATTTAACAACACTTGTCTACAGTTCTGTGCAAAATTGCTGTCTTAAGTGTGACGAATTGGATCTTCCTCTAGGTAGAACTTTTTAGTGATGAGGCGATGATACTATTAGCTTACATGATGCTCAAATTAATACACTAACGATCGGTAGTTCTTTGATAACAGTTTCATTAGACATAAGTTATAAAATCAGGATTAGAATATAACTAATAGCTGCTAGGGAATGCGTTTTTCCGCTTAGTTTTCCCCACCAGAGATTTACGTCACATTGCAATCAGAGATGATTCGTAAGAGTTCCTGAATTGATTACTAACCGAGCCAATTGAGTTTATAATCGGTTACAAGATTTCTACTGGAATCGAGTATTAGTTAATCAATCTAGAAACAATAATGTGCCCTAGACTACTTAGACCATGCAAACTAAAAAAGAATCGAATACTTTTAAGTGTATATTGTCCTAGTCAGCAAACAGTAAAATATTTATTATGGTATCTTTTGAAGGCCAAGGCCAATAAACCGCGTTGAAGTAGCTCCACAATTTCGAGTACCGGAGAGAACTGGTCACTGCCGGAACTACGAAAAGTTTTGTAACACTATTTGATTATACTAATGAGCTGTACGACATATCAAAGTCCAGAACACAATGAGTGTATGTGTGTGTGTTTGTGCTCACCAGTTGATAAGCTCTATATATACGCCGTACAGAACGTAGGTGGAATTATGTAGTATAGACTAAAGTCTTTTAATTAGAACTGTGCACACATTGTAATGCCATAAATGTTGTCGATGTTAGAATTATAAGATTTTTTATGGAATACACTAACTAACGAAGCCTTTATGGCGTATTAGAGCTTTGATACAATCAATACTCCACGTCATCGGAAAGTGTATATTGTAAATAACATGTGTTTACGTTTACCAGCGACAAAATTAGTTATCTTATCTAATCGTATTGTGTCTGATATTCATGTATTCCATAAAACCCAAGCGACACCGAAAAAACCAAACTATGTGAGTGTACTACTCGTAAACAAACCATTAACTGATAACAACTGATAAGAACTTAAAAAGTACGACATAATTAGCAAAACGAAGACTTCCAGGCCTCTATTGATCGATGCGAAACAAAGACTTCCAAGAAAACAATTAGATGAGTCGCGTGGCTTATTTCGATAAATATTTTATATGAATATGAATGTAATTATAAAGATACCATAAGAAGTCGTAGCGTTATTCATTGTGGAAAATGCACAAATGTTATTCACTTTATTTGAATAATATTATTTATTTTCAAGTTCTCGTATTTGTGTATCTGCTTTGTTATTATGCTACACGCGTTCACTTGGGGGGCTCGGCCAACCAAATAGCGTCAATAACAACAATAATAATAAAAATAAAAAAAATGTTGCTGTTGTCGTTGTCTTTGTCTTTGTCTCTGGCTGTTGTTGTGGTTGTCGTCGGGTTGTCTAAGGTTATCATCAGAGTGACAGAAGAACATGTCAATGGATTGCACAATCAATAACAATGATAATGTCTAAAAGATACATGTATGTATATGTATGCATGCAGTTTGATAAAGCGCATGGAAAGAAAACTACGATGTTGTCATGCCACATAAAGCGGCTAACAAAAATATAACACGCCACTTGAACACACCAACGCGGCTATCAAAACAAAAGTCTACAGCAAGCCAAACAAGTAACTAAAAGCTGAAAGAGATTTCAATTTTTTTGTTTTCATGCTGCCAGTGTCCGGTACTGTTGCTAAGCGCCCTCAAAAACAAAGACGTTTCGCTTTTGTTTTTGTTTTGGTTGTTTACGCGCCAACAACGCCAGACACACATACACACACTTGCACTCACCCATACACCACGATAAAGAGAGGCGGCAGAACCAGTCGGTCAACTGCACGCGTCGCTCACCGATCGTCGCTCCCTGCTCTGAAAACACACTCACTCACACACAGTCACACACATACTGTCCAAAGAGCAAAAAAACCGGAGCCAAAACAAAAACACAAAAATATTATGTGACGCGTGGGCGTCCCTCAGCGGGGTGTGGCAGCTGTAGATTAACAGCTATAACAAAGAAACAGCGCAAAGCAAACAGAGATAACGAAGCAAGTGCTTTTTCGAGCGAGCTTTTTCACGTAAAAGTATGCAACGAAATCTGTAATATATTTTTCTTGTAATCTTCGCCCTAAAATTATGCTTCGCCGTTTGGAAGACAAGTGTATGATGAATATTCGACAATTGCCTAGAATAACACTAGTTGCGTAGCAGCCTCGTATTTTGTTAGGAGGAACTCGGCTCATTGAACATACTGCTTAGGCAATAGAAGCTTTTCTTGTGAATTCTAGATTACGTGCTAAAAATATCATTATGGCCGACACCATAAGTGTTGCATACTTTTAAGCGCTCACAAAATTGTTTTAACAGCTGTAAATTCATTGATAAATCGAAACCAAGAGTACGTTCTCTACGAGTCGATAGCGTGCGTGGAAATTGTTTATAAACAAAACAAGCTTGAAAACATATGTGTGCAAGTGAAAAATTATGAGCACAACAGAGAGAGAGAGAGAGAGAGAGAACGGAATCAAAAGAGTAATAAATCAAAACTCTTTATTTGTTGTGGTTGTTGTTAATGTTGAGCTTCAAAGAGCACTGATCTCTCGAGAAATCTATAACAATAACATAGATGTGAGTGATAAGAGGAAATGTTGGCGTTGTCGATCTTGAGGTAGGTTATAATCAATGAAAACTATTTACAACATTGATATTTATGTTGTGGTAAGATAAGTAACCCAGGCAATGCCAATGATTAGCTCAATAAAATCCCTGCTCAGCTCTCTCAACGCTCAATGCTCAATGCTGTGCCCTACGTGCTGTGGTAGCCACAGGCTGACAATGACCTGCTTAATGCTCAGCACTTAAATCAGATTAAAACTTACCCGCTTCGCAGCAACTGGATGCCTTTGAGTAGCATTTTCTGCGTAATATTTTTCTCCGCTTTTTCCCTTTTTCTTTTGCTTTTCCTTTCACTTTTAACAGTTACAGCTGCAACTGTGGCTGTGGCTGTGGTTGTGTCTTTGGCGGTGACTGTGCCAGTGGTTTGCCAATTGAATTCAGTTCGTTTAATGAATTTATTTCGTTTCGCTCAATTTGATTGAATTGCAGTCTTACTGCGAATTTCTATTTAAATGCACAAACTAATTGAAGGAGCGTGGTAAGAACATTTAGTGCTCTTTCCCTCTCTCTTTCTCACCCTTCTACACCCACTGTCACTATCACTCTCTATTTATATCGGCTGCTGGCACTTGTTGCGCTTCAGTAGGATTCGCACAGCTGCACTTGTTGATACTACTCAGTACTCAATACCCAGTACTCACTATTCACAACAACTACGATTACAAATTCGATTACGACTACTGCGGCTGCCGCTGCTGCTGCTACGGAGTACACTTGTTGCTGCGTCCACACAACAAACTAAACTGAAACTCTATGGCAATCGTTGGGCTTAAGTAACAGATGTACCACATGCGACACATCGACATCGACAACGACAACGACTTCGACATCCGAGTATATATTTTGATACAAAGTTTTTCGATTCGTTTTCGATTTCAGTGTTGTTTGTGTCTTTATTTCGCTCTTTTCGTTTCTGTTTTTATGCACAGCACACACTGTCACACACACACACTCGGTCATCAGCATATGGTTTGCTGATAAGATAAGCAACATGCCCACATTGCCGGCTTACTGCCTGCAGCTTGCTACGTGCCGCCCACCGCATACGCTTGCCCCTTCTCCACGACTCTCACACACACACACACACTCACAGCACTGCAGACGCGCCTTCTGCCACTAATGAGTCGCCGTTGCACTTGTCTTGTCTGAATCTCAGCTGTTGTCTGGACTCCTTATCAAATTGGCCTGTGGCCCGAATTATGCTTACGACATTAGTTAACAGCTGCAATAAGAGCAGAGAAATTATCGGCTTGTTGTGAGTGCCTGTGATTTCTGATACCCTACAATAAGTGAACACATAGACCATATTAGACTCTCAAAAAAATATATGACTTTATGATAAATACTCCACTTAACTTAACTTCCCAATTACTTAAAATAACACAATAAAAGGTATCTTATAGTCCTGCACTGGTTTTATTGTCGCTTTCACACCTATCTACTGATCAATATCAAACAAGTTCATTTTTGTCACATTCTATTCATATCACTTATTACGGTTTGTTTTGCCCCCAAAAACTTCAAACACCTGTAATGGGACCAAGTTCACAACTGCTGCACTTGCAGTAATTAGCTTTAGAGCAGGAAGTAGATAGGGGAAGAGTGAGGGATAGAGCAAGAGAAAACATGTGCTAGTGTGGGAATTAAGTAGCAATTGTATCTTTATCATCAGCTATTTTTGCACCGCCTCGGACCTATTTAGCCAAGCGAAACTTGAACCCGGCGATAAGACTTATCTCCAGAGAACGCATTCGAAAGGTTTCAGCTTTCGCCGAGTACTACTCTCAGTGCAAAGTTCCAAACTCAGAAGCAAAACAAAATAAACGCGAATGAAATATAAAAATCTCATAAATTACTTTTTTAAACAAAAATAAAAACTTAGCGTTGTCCATTGAATAAATTGCAGATTAAGCAAAAAATAAATAACATAATTTAACTTTCGTTCACAACAAAATTGATTGATAGCTTCCATTTATTATATTAGATTAGATTGACTTTATAATATGTTAGGGAAATAATAAAAATTATTCAATCATGTATATCAACACAAATACTGAAAATTGTTGTAGCAGCAAATATACAGATAAAGAAATGATTTCTGGATCTTCTGCCTTTTAAAACTAATTCGAAATGTGTTTCATTTTGCACTAATATATTGATAATAATTGATCATGATATGAAACAAATTCCAGTAACTCCAAATATTTATTCTAAAGTCAGTTCTAAATTGTAACTGTAATTATCGGTCTATATATATTCAAATGTATATAACATCAGTAAATATACAGCACAATAATAAAGTTAATTATTTTATTTCACGACTGCAAATTTTCGTAAATTATACGTCTATACATTAATGTTATTCTAAAACACTATAATTTGTTATAATTCTGTAAATATTTGCCATTCGGCTATTAAAGCCGAGAGCTTTTTAGGGTTTGTTTGAAAAAAATAAACTACAAAAAGCAGATGTGGCATATACTGGATGCAGTAAAGCTTAAAGCTTTCTGTCACTTGTGTTCTAGAAATGCCTACAGAGGGCGCTGCGTTGGTTTTCAAAATTTAACTATAACGGTCAGTGAATATTCAGTGTTGCCAGTCCGAATGAATTTTTATTTGCAGCTTACAAACTTTCGAGTTCTATTTAAATATTTTGAAAATAAGTGCATAATCATTAAAAATACTCCGTTTAAGGAAATTTAATTAAACAGAGCTAAACATTGTTCAAGCTTGGATACAATTACCTTAAAAATAATTGGATTATAAATAAAAAATAAATAAATAAAACACGAATTTTGTTTTGCTCTTCTTCAACTTAACGCACTATTCTTGAAGTATGTTTATTAATCATAATTACCTGCGTATATTATAATAAGGTTTCACATAAGTAATTTCTATTTACGTTGTATACAATCGAAATTACACTAGTCCATTTTCATTTCATAGATCGCTTAGGTCTTAAGCCCTACGACAATAATTGATATACAATATTTATAGTTTCATTTGGTTTTCTGCATGTTGAGGTTGAAGTACAAGTGAAGTAAACTATACAAAATGATACTCGGTTGGTAGATCGGGCAGCGTGGATATGATAAGTAGGATGGGATAACTGTGGTTTCAATAATATTCATTATCATTTCATTAACAGATTTCATATACTTAGCTATAACTATCGTAACTATTTGTTTTCTCAATTGGTTTCACTCTCGCACCATCGACCTATGCCTTCGGAAGGTACTTTTATAGAACATATATGTGGGAGGTACTACTGTACCGCCTGCATGTACAACTGTGGCAATCTACTGACTGGAATCAAACAAAACACATACAAAATAAAATTTAAAAAACTTGAGCCTTTCAAAACTATCAACTCGTAACCTACGCTCCCAAATTTCTCATAAGTTTTTCTATTTATTCAACATCTTTTCATTTTGTTATTAGTACATTTAGTTTGTCTTATTGTCTTCAAACGTTTGCCGTTTTTTAAAATAAAATTCAAAATCTTTTGATTATAGGAAATTCATGTAGTGCTTTAGTATGAAAGGTTTGTAATTATTTATATTAAAAACCTGTTACGGAAACCGAATTTCAATAATTCTTTTATATGTGAACATAGGTGAGTGGTGATGAGTCTGGACTCTAGAGTTCAGAGTTTAGTCAGAGATTAATGCCGCTTAATAACTATTTAATTACTTGTAAGTTTACTCATGTTTTTCCTCTTGTAGAACTTTACAACCACTAAAACTATTCACAGCAGTTTTTTTGTTTTCATCTTTTCTTTTTTGAATGTAAGAAATTACTTTGAGTGTTGAATATGAACAGAAAATGAACCAAAAGTGTAGAATGGAAAATGGAAAACGAATTTGGGCATAGAAGCAAGTGGCTGTAAGTCACAGGAAAAGTGTGGAAATTCATTTGTTGATGGTACAATCACTTAAACTAGACTTTTTAGGATATTATTAGAATATCACATATTCCATTTTACTTCGTCTAAATTTTAATCATAATATTTGTTTGTAATTGTGTATTATTCGTACAATCTAAAATCAATTTGGTATATTTTTGGGCTTGTTTTTGTTTTTTTTTCTTTGTGTTTGCAGTTAACAACTGAACCAGAGTTTGTTTTGTTTTTTAATACTTTAACAATTTTTGTTAATATTATATTATTAAGTATTTCATATAGAGCTAAACTGAATAAATTTGTTGGGTGTGGTAAGTTCAACTTGAAATAATGAGACTAATTGTGAGTTAAACTCGTGGAAATGCGTTTTTTAAATGTTTAATTAGATTACTACAAAGCGTCTTGTAATTAAAGTTCTATCGGCTAGGCAGGGTTACAACTGAGTTACATGTAAATAAATATATTTATATATATTTAGTTAGTATATATATGTTATGTAAATAGCGCTTAAATCATACACAAGTACGCTTTAATTATGATTAATAGTTATGGCCTTAAACACATTCAAACTAAATGCTACGCAACACAAATAAATTGAAATCTTTTAAACCTTTCTTCAGACCCGTTTTAAGTTCAATTGTAGCTCATTGTACGTAGTTTGTATGTGTGTATCTGTGTGTGTGTGTGTGAGGGTGTTTGTATGAGAGAGTGTGTGAAACATTAGTTTAACAATTTCTTATCTTATATGTTGTTATATCGTTTGCAAACTTTTACTTAACTTTAAGTTTTTTCATTATAAATTATTTTAAAATACTTAACTTAGGTTTACATAAATGTATAGCGCTTTCCTTTAACGTCTGAGTTATGCCTATTTCCTGCCCTTCACACCCAGCGACCTTGGCACCTAACCACCTTGTCACCTAACCACCTGTCTACACGTCGTAGGTGTCCTTTTTGTAGTTCTGCTTTCTGCTTGTTGGCACATTTAGATGATTGCTGCCCATTTTGCTGAGGGCCATGGCTGCGTTTGTTTTTGTGTTTGTTGTTGTTGCTACTGTTGTTGTTGTTGGACGCATCATCATCATACGCATGGTCATGGGCTTATCCTCCTCGTCGTCGTCGGAAAAGTCGCTCTGAGTCTTAACATGACCACCCAAAGCTGGTCCACTGAAGTCATTCTCATCATCCTCATCTTCATCGTCCTGTAGACGCAAACCACAAAAAGTATTAAGTACTTGAATAAAGTATTATATTTAATAATTAATAAAGTAAACTTAAATAACTTATATATTAAATACTTAAAATAAAATATTTAAAATCATAGCGCTTAACTCTTAGTTGGAACAAAGCTCTATGTATAGTAGCTATTAACATTGGTAAGAAACTTACCACAGTACAAATACAAATACATTTAATAAATAAAGGAATCAACAAACAAAATTATGAAAACTATTAGCATATATTAAAATTTGTTTATCTGTATAAAAGTTATCTATAAATTTACAAAATTTACTTTACCTTCTTTATTTGAATTACTAAACCGCGAACCGTCGATACGTGGAATTGTAGAATTGCCCGACTAACTAGCTGTCTACCTGTCTCACTACAGACTAGGTTTAATCAATTGAGCCTTGACTAACGTTTAAGTTATCTTTATAAACATTTGCACTAAACTAATTGCTTGTAAATAATTGTAATTTGTGTTTTTCTTTCTTGTTCTGTGATGTTGTAAAGAAGGCGCTGACGAATTCCAATTTCAGTTAGTAAACAGATACAAGATACATTTAAATGACATTGCGATTGTTTAATATGCTGTGCGTTTTCATTAAAATACAATTGCATTACTTCTTTAAAATCGATGTGGGAGCAATTAGCTTTTGAGATATAGTATCTTTTAATGGGTATTTCAATAGTCAGGCGGCATGTGAAATTTCCTCAGGCGATGCAACGGGTCTACTTAACTGTTATGTTAAGATATAAGCTAGGATTCGGGTATTTAGGATACTTGAAACGAGTGTGTGTATTTCTGTTTGTTTTAAGTTTTTGTTTTAGAGTTGTTCAAGTTTCTAGTTCTGTTTATAAAACACAAATGAGTGAGAGAAAGGAAGGAAGGAAGAAAGTTGTGATTAGCTGATGTTACTGTCAATGCGGTGTTCAATGTGGGAATGATAGGACAACATAGAACTTACTTCAAAGTCTCCAATTGTGAAGCGTGTCGCCGCTAATGAATCTTGCGGTGGCAAATCCGGACTCAAATTCTGATAGACATTGAGCGTGATGGATGTTAATTGAATGTTGAGTTTGATTAACAATTGAAGCATTATATTTGTTTTAGTTATTGTTTTTAGATAGAGAAACAAGCGTAAATGTGTGAGTGAATCGCCGAGTGAGAGAGAAGACACAATTAGTCACATTTATATTTATATGTATAGATGTTTTGAAAAGAGAGTCTTAGCTTAGTTCTGAGACACCAAAACAACTATAAATTTACTTTACTACACAAAATATAAAAGAAAATCGAAAAGTAGCGGAAAATAGGTTAAACTTACATCATCGTCGTTATCAATCATTTCCTTCGTGGAGGCGGTCGTCTCATTGCGTCTTATCGATCCCTGGTGAATGTCCAGATCCACCTTGAGACACTGGAAGCTGCGCATGAGGAACACAATCGGCATGGGCAGTACTCCGGCCAATATCATGGCCAGGGCAATTCCCAGTACCCAATTGGGATACTCCTTTTGCTCAATTTGTCCCTGTAAATACGTAAATGAAGATCAGCTGTAAAAATAGAAAGAGCTCAAGGCTAATGCCATACCAGTTCGGCATTCCAGGCACCGTATGTTGGATTACGTATGATCATGCAGACCACAGAGGAGATCAATATGCAGACCATGATAACTGGGCCAATGTAGCGCCAAGTTAGCTGCCAGTAAAGACCAGGCCTATAGCCCGTCATCTGATAGATATCCTCGCTGAAGCTGTTATTCAAATATAAATGATTTAAATTAAAACTGAATATGCTTTAATATGTGACTGTTTACCGCTTGTGACCATAAATGAATATAACTGCAATCATTTCCATCAGTGCAACCACAACCAAACCGATTGTGCCAGCAAAGGAGTCAAACATTTTGAGCCAATATTCTCCTGCTCCTGTGCAGAAAATGAATCCAACAATAAAGCAAAAGAGACAAACCACTCCAGTTACATGTTGTTTCTTAGCCCGCTTCACAATGTCTATGTCGAATAATGTGCACAGCATTCCCTCCAGTATGCCGATCTGAGAGCCCAGTCCCAGAGACAACAACATGGTGAAGAACAACACGGCCCAGAACGGTGCTCCGGGCAGCTCAACGATGGCCTGTGTGAAGACTATGAAAGCCAAGCCAGTGCCCTCAGCGGCCTAGAAAACAAAGGATATAAAAATATAATCACGTCTCTGGACAGAATCTTAAACTTATAATTTTATGTGAGTTGAGTGTTAGCATGATCATTTTTAAGCAATTTTTTAGTTAAGTCAAGTGAGCTATATTGAATAAAGGTGGCTTCATTCGATTTTAATTGTCCTTTGAGTAAAACAAGATATTGACAATTTAGGAAGAATTGTAGAATTTTCAGATTTAAAATAGGTTGGAATAGTTTGGGGAAAAAACATAGTATTTTTTGAGGTATAAGAATGTATTACGCATTGAACTTTAAATGTATTATAAAATAATAAGAAACAAGAAAAAACTGTTATCTTCGGCTCGCCGAAGATTAAATACCCTTGCAGTAATGAACATTGCGTTAATTTGATTTTATTCTCCAATTATTTCTATGGTAGCTATATGATATAGAAGTTTGATTTGGATGAAATTTGTTTGAAATCGGTCAATAGACACTGAAAATGTTCATACATTTTCATGCATTTCGACCAATTGTTCCTATGGGAGCTATATGATATAGTGGTCCGATGTGTCCGATTTTTACAAATGATCTGCGTGCACAGAGAATACACATCTGTACCAAGTTTTATTAAGATAGATTTAAAACTGAGAAACTAGTTCGCATAGAAACAGACGGACAGACACACGGCTATATCGAATCGTCTGTTGATTTTGATCAAGAATATATATACTTTATGGGGTCGGCCACGCCTCCTTCTGCCTGTTACGTACATTTCGTTTCTGACATACCTAATAGACCCCTCTTTTTAGAGGTGCTTCAGGCAATATAAATTGACCTATGGGTAAAGCAATATAACAATATAATAAGACAATTTTAAAAAGATTAAAGACTTTTGTGATTTAAAATAGGGTTGTGACTCTGAGTCGATTTCTATAAGCGAAAAAACACCTAGTATTTTTTGAGGTACGAGAATGTATTACGCATTAAACTTTAAACTATATTACTTTTACATTAATATAAAATATTTGTTGTCAAACATTGTACCGTTTTAATAAATTACTCGTTTTACTTACTAATTTTAATTATGCTCAATACATTTTATGGATTTTTTTTAAGTAAATATATAATACAAATCTCTGGAACTACTTACATTGTCCAACTCATTGGAAATGCTGCAATGTTGCAGATTGAAATCAGTGAAGTTGCTAGTGCCGTTGAGTTTGCTCATCATGGAGTCGTATTCCTCGGTGCTGGCATTTTTAGGTAGAAAAGCATTCTTCACCAAAATATCGAGATTGCTAAATGAAGATAGAGAGAAAAGATAGGTCAGTAAAAGTCGATTAGAACTAGTTAAGCAATAGACAATAGCTCAAATGCTAAGGGGCCAGTTTAATGGGTCAACACAAATAGTTCAAGAGCAATTGTAAATAACTAAAAGAGCCAAATGGAAATACAGAAAATCGGATATCGGATAGCAGGAAAGGGGAAAGGGGACAAGGGGCAACTGCAGAAACCTGTGCAGCGCCCATTAATTGAAACAAATTGACAGCACACAGCATATCGATTGGACTATCAATGGAAGAGTAAACAATATATATTTGTATATATATAGAGTAGTAGCTAAAGATAGACACAAAGCCGCCGTTTGCCGGTTACAACTGGTCAATGATTGGATATGGACTCGGTATATAGATATAGGTATTGGTATTGCATGAACTAAGTGACCCGACGTAGCGCACTGTGGGAAAACACACGCAATTTGTGAAGTAAATTTATTTACTCTAATTGAACTGAAGGCAAACTTATATATTTTGAAATATGGGATAAAGTCCTGATTTTTTATATTAGGTATTCCATAAAAAGTCTCACGAAAGAGTTTAATTTGAAAAAAAAAAAAATATATCATAAAACAGTTTAAAGCAAAGACAATAACTCTAAGATAGACTATACTTAAGTTAAGCTTAAGTTTCTTAATTTTTGTCTTAATATAATATTAATTATTTAATATATATAGAATAGAAGAAAATGTTCTTGCTCAAAAATGTAGGTATATGGAGAGAATATATTATGTTCTGTAAAAAATATATTTATTAGAATAACAAAGTCATTTGCATATCTAAACTTTCTACAACTCAAACCCATCATTTATTAGCCCGTTTATAATGAATTTTACTCGTACTCTACATGGAGCATAAAAGAACTCAAACACTAAGGTCATAAAATTCTTTTTCGTGCCAAAATTTTGACTCATTTTCCCATAGTACAGTGCGACGATGACCGTTGATGCGTACAGTGTATGAACTTGCAATGACCCCACTAGACCCAACCCAAGTGATTAAAAATCAGTGGTGGCTACTACTCACCCAGTATTGCACCGTTCCACATTAACGGTGGCCTTGAATCCCAGTATGGCGAAGATGACAACACTCGCATAGATGGCGGTGACGGCATTACACACGGAAACCAGCAGTACGTCCCGCACACAATTGTTTTTCGGTGTATTGTAGCTGCCAAAGGCGATCAGGGAGCCAAAGGCCAAGCCAAATGAATAGAACACCTGGGTGGCTGCATCAAGCCATACCGTAGGCTCTAATAGCTTATCCAGCTTCGGCGTGTACATGTGCATTAAGCCGTCTCCGGCACCGCGCAGTGTGATGCCTCTTATGAAGAAAATGGTGAGCACAATGTAGGGAAAGAGGGAGGTGAAATAGACCACCTTGCCGGAACTCTGGATGCCCTTCATCACAATGAAGAAGACAATGGTCCAGGAGAGCAGCAAGCACAGCACAATCCACCACTTCAGACTGCCAGGCTCATCCATCGAGGGAGCTGCATCCAATGTTGTGCGATACCAAAAGTACGTGGTCTCCGATGACTTCGCACATTCCTCCACCGGAAATCCGGTGCCGTTTTCCGGGCAACTTGACCAAGGCAGTGGATACTGTATAAAAATTCACATTTAAAATTCATAAGACTTTACAGTTCGATATACAATTTACCCGAAAACTATTGAACAAATAGTAGAAAACCCAAGTGATGATCACATTATAGTAGAGCGCCACAAACAGGGTCACAATGCACGAGGAAATGCCAATGCCACCCAACCAGGGATGTATTGTGTTCCACACACCCAGGGCTCCAAGTCGCATTCGCTGACCTATGCCCAGCTCGATGAGGAACAGAGGAATGCCCTCCAGTATCAGCATTATCATGAATGGTATCAGGAATGCACCTGCAATAAAGTCAATTAATATTAATTATTTAAATATACATATTTCAGATAAATTCTTTTTATTTTCTAAGTATGTAATAATAATAATTTATAAATATCATTTTCAAATTATCTTAGATTAATATAATATATCAATTTCATATGCTCGTTCGTAATTCCTTTTTTATATAAAACGAAAAACTGTAAATTTTTTTTAGTATGATTAAGGGTATTCTTCATTTATAGTTCATTCATTTTTAAAGAAAAATTATTAATGATTATTTTAGAGTATCGAAAGCTCTTCCAAGTATTTTTCAGTAGTTCAAATTTACTCGTAATTGAATTAAAACCAAAATAAGGGGTTGTACTAGTTGTCTTTCATTAAAAGTGCGTTGTTCGCCACGAGGCGAGGCTTGCCTCCCACCGGGGCCAAGGCCCGCAATTAAGCCCTTCCGGCAGACCCACAAATAATACATAAGCCACCCAATGTAAACCCAAAACCCAGCAATAATCAAGTGCAGTCTATTCGCGATACGTCAGCTTTACAATTAGTGTACACTAAATCACATAATGTTATTGTCAAAGTAGCGCATATGATTGGACTTAGCAACGAGACATGAAATCGAATGTGTATAAAGACACAGAACGGGAGAGGGTTCAGGATAAAGGTCACTTAAAAAGTAAATCGAATATTGCACACAATTTAATATCTAAAATTCTAAATGTTAGCGTTAGTGTGTTAGAGCCTCCAAATTTGGAATGAAAACCACATTAACATATTTTCGAAAGGACTAGAGCTACCAGGACCATATTCACACATTATGTGTACGGTATCATTATACCTCCCCAAGTTTGGTCTGGATCGGACAACTATATCCTTTAGCCCCCATAGGACAAATCGGTCTTTGACTACGTGAAAATTTGGTTCAGAAAGCATAAATAACAAAATAGTTCCCTGAAGTGGTATTTTATCTTTCATACGCTCGTCTATCTAGCTCTTTCATCGTTTGATATTCTTTTGATCATACAGATGGACGACAGCTGGACAGACGGCTATATCAATTCATATATTGATTCTGATCAAGAATATATATAAACCTAAGGGATTTTGAATTCTGATTTTGATAAAGGGTATTTTTCTAAACAAAATCCACTTAAATATAGTATTATATTCCATAATCATTTTAAAATTAACCAGAGTATTGTCTTCATTTAGCATTTATCCAAACAGACCCGCTCCAGTTTTAAAAGCTGGTAAAATTAGTTGAATTAAATAAGTTGGGATATGCTGAATACTTACCGCCACCATTCTGTTGGCAGAGATAGGGAAAGCGCCAAATGTTGCCCAGTCCCACGGAGTAGCCGATAATGCTGAGAAAGAACTGCATCTTGCCACTCCAAGCGGCACGATCCGGTTCACCAGGTATGTCCACCGATTGCACTGAGTTACGTTGAGGTGCGGTTAAAACGATGGTCACCCCATGGGTGCCATCACCCCTAGCTCTCGTGTTTAGTGGAGCCATCTCGTGGCCGTTACGCGGTGCATCAATTATTTTAGTGGCAGCCATCAACGCTGGGAGTTAACTGCCCTTTCCTTTCCTTTCCTTGCAAAGTGAGCCGTCTTCACTGTTAACCGTAATTAAGAGCAGGATTAGTACGCGAATTAGTTTGAGTACTACATAAGTGCAGACACGGCCATAAAAAGTGTAAGCAGTTATGAACAGTTATGCGAATAAGTATTGTCACTTCTCTCATTTCTTAACATCGGAATTTCCTTATCTCATAATTGATTCTACAGTGAAATATCATAAAACTCTGAATGGTTTGCATAAGGAAAGTTAAGATAGCTTAAGAGTAATATCAGTGTTAAGCTCTAGGGCCTTCAGAAAATATAGTTAAGTTAAGAATAAAATTTTCTAGACAAATATAATATGTGTAAATTATTTATTATATTATTACTTTACTTCTTATAAGTCTTAAAATATAATTTTTAAGCGATTCCTTTTATATAGAAAACTATCTATTATTCCTATTAGTCGTATAATCAACCATGGAAGCCCTTAGCTGTGATTATAATGAAATGATTTAAGGACTTCTTATTATTCAGTAAGACAATATATCTACATCAGCTTTGTTGTATGTTCATGGAACTCGCATCTGTTTGATAAACCTTACAACTGTTTGATCAATAAGCCCGTAGTAGAACGTGTTTGTGTGGTTGTTGTGAGTGTGTGTATGTGTGCATGCAATTCGCTGTTGATAGCCATTTGGTAGAACGTCCTTGAGCTGGCTTTCAAGTGGGTGGCTACTAGTCGTGTGTGGGCCGTTAAAAGGGTCTCTGTGGCTCGACAGGTAACTTAATTTGTTCCCTAATTGTTGGCAGTTGTGGAATTTTATGTACTCTGTTTACTGTCAACTTTTTCAAGTTAAAGGTTTTTTATAGTAATTCTTAGGATAGTTTAATTGTTATAACTTCAAGTTTGAATTTACCACAAACAGTTCTCAAACAATTTAACTGCACCACACACAATCCTTCCTGACTGTTTTGTGGCTCATTTCTTCTCCCTCATTAATCCAACAAATGTTAAGAGTTTTCCATGGCAGCGAGTGGGAAGGTCACAGCTAATTAAACTGGAACACAGACAGACTTGGTTACACATATTCGCCATATAAAACAGTTAAGCAACAACTGGAACTATTTGAAAGTCACTGAACTACAAGGAACTATGAAATGTGGGTCATTTTATACCCTGTAAAATTGATAGTGGTGGCCTCATTGTTAGACATTTAAAGGCAACGTATAAATTTATTCAAAAATTACAATAATTATTTATTTAATCCACCTAAATGAAAATAATAGTAAATATATTTTTTTACTTTAAAAATAAATTCTAGTAAAAAAGTGTTCACATGCCTTTATTTTAGACTTGACTAATATTCCATAAACTTTTTACTGGTAAAAAAAAAATACTTTAGCTAAAAAATTCTTGCAAGTGTTGCAGCAGGTCGTTGTGTGTTCTCAGAGTCAAAAGCAGACATGCCAAATTACATGAATACACACACACAGACACAAGTACGTGCAACATTGTGTGTGTTGTGTGCTATTTACTTGGAGGCTCGTCTCAACTGCTGACGTAGTAAAATGTCGGCAGCGGAAGTCCACAGCGAAGAGGAAGCAAATGAATGAAGAAAGGGAGAGGAAACCAGAGAGAGAGAGAGAAAGGGAGATACCAGCTGTGCAGCGAGCAGAAGGAGAATGAAAAGCACCAGTTTTAGAAATGCAAGAGAAACTCACCACAAAACGAAGAGTGATTGGCAACAAGAGAGTAAGAGAGAGCGAGAGAGAATGATGGTTAAAGGGAGTGTAAAAGAGAAAGCTGTGTGAAAAAGCTTTTTCACGTTCTCCTGTGACGGTCGCTTCATTGATACACACACGCACACAGATACAAACGCCTTGTGTCAACGCTTGTATCGTTGTGTATGTGTGGGGGTCTGTTGGTGGGTGTGCAATTTGGGGTGCTTCGGGTGCTTTCTCAGTGCGCCAAACTCGGCGTATACGTAATGTGCTATGACGTCTTTGGCCGCTTTTCAAATGCCCAGCGGCAACTGCGTATTTAGTATGTGTTTCGGCTGCTCTGAAAGGACGCTGAGCAGAGTAAGGTGAAGGGGTAGGGAGGGCAGCAGCTATAACTGTAAATATTTATTTGAGTTACCAAATCATCTGACAATTACAAAATAGCCACAAGCGATGGCCAGAATCCCACTCACAGAATTCAATTGAATGGCACAGAAGGCATCCTTTTGCCACCCTTGACCCACTCACTGAGTTACCAGTTCTGTTTTCGTTTCCAAGCAATCTCCCACAGTGCCTGTCAGAAATGCACGCTCTCTTGCTAACTCTGTTGATTACACAATTCAATTTATGTTACGTAAAGCTGTGTGTGAAAATAATTGTCCTTAGCTGTGGCTGTTGCTGTTGCTGTTGTTGCTGATGGTGTTCTTTTTGTTGTTGTTAACACTGATTTCTACGTCGCAATTCCTGTTATTGTTGTTTTGCTTTCGCCAGCATTTGCCACCTGGCATTGACCCACGCCCACTTTTCGCTGGGCGCTCCTTAACGCCGGCACTTCTATATATAAATCGGTTGATATTTTGCTCTTGCTCAATACGTCTGACCCTGTCCCTGTCCCTGCCCTCTGACTTCCTTCCGAAACCTTGGCTAAGTGGTCTGCAACACAATACTTAAATAATTTTTGTAGGATATTAAATAATAATAGACCAGCTTTGGCGCCTGACAGAGCTCAATAAAGCCAATTGTTTGTGCTGCTGAATTGTTCAGTTCCTCTTGCACTATAGCTTGTTATATAATCGCTGCACACAAAATTATTTCACAAGAGCAAAGCAAACATGTTGCCTACAAGCTCAGACAAAAATACATTTTAAATGAATGGAAATATACCAGTCCAAAAAGACGCTACCTCTATATATAAATACACACACACTCACGCACAACACACACACACACACTCACACACATTGGTTTACCATTTGTGCGGTGTATTGGTGTCTCTGTCGGAGCGCTTTAACTTGGAACTTGGAACCCCGAATAAAGGACACGAAATTGCGTCGTGCCAAAATGTTATTGAAAACAGACCGAAAAAGCATGAGCGTTTGGGAAGGGTATATACAACATGTAGATACTCTGTAAACAATCAATGGTAATTTAAGCTGAGTGTTAACTTTTATTGAGTTAAAGAATTTAATTATTTGAGCGGTTGATATGAATCAACTAAATCACATTAATAAACAGGCGAATAGCAAAATAACTTGGTTTTTTTTACCAAAAAGATATCAAATATTTGTTGTATATTGCAAATCAATAAGCCACTAAATGAATTAACTATAATGCTTATACATTTTAGATATACTTAAATACTAAAAAGTTAAGTCTGAGGTAAACAAGCATAGAGCGGTAAAAAACATTTCAAAATCAGTCAGTCAAACAAATTCAATATTTAATATTTGTTGACATCAACGAGACCATTAGAGGCAGAGAGAGAAAGGGGAGGAGAGGAAAGGGAGAGAGCAAAATATTGACAACCAGTTAAAAATATATAAAAATTTATACATATTGACATGGAAAACACTTAAATTTTCAAATTTTCCTTAGACAGCTAAGCCTATTCATTCAGCTGCTTAAGGCTGCGTTCAGTTCCTAACGACTTAATCAAAAACGAAACATAAATCCATACGGCAGATGAGTAATTAAGTTTCAGATTTGATAGCTTTTCTACAGTTACAGTGGCTCAGATTGATTACTTAGACCCATATACCCATTGCCTTAGTTTTCTGCTAATTATAGGGTATGCCAAGTTCATCCCCTAGCCAAACTAGAAAGGGAGACTGAAGAAGGGGGTTGCTGCTGCTTTAAAGCTTCTGCCTCTAACTCTGCCAAATTTAAAGCACAGAAACCCAGAGAAAAGAATGACAAAAGGGTTGAATAGAGCAGCATGTGATATGACGTGTTACCTGGCCAAATCGATAAGTGAATTTAGGTTGACAGAATAGTAGAGTACACGAGATAGGGAATAACATGGTCGTAGAATCTGTTTGGTTATATTCTGTATAATTCATGCAGTTTGATAGCCAATAAAAAGCTTTCAATGCAATCGATTTGCACGTTTTATGGCTTTTTGGATTTGCTGTTGTTGCATTATTCCCCTCCCTCCTGTCTCCTCTCCACCCACCAAACACTTGTAAGCACTGCCGAGTTCCCCACGTTATGGTTCCCTTAAACTTATGCATTTTTGCAGCTCTTTAGCTCAACAGAAATTTTGTGCATCTATTTATAGTCAAACACATCCACAATTTTGGCATTTCCCATGCTCTGATTGTTTTTGCAACAATTTAGTGCAACTGTTTCATTGCCAAGAATGATTTGGCCTCTGAACTTGTACAACTTTTCAAAACAATTCTCTTGTTAGCCAAGGCAAAGACGGCGCCGAATCAATTCTGTGCTGGAAATTATGGCTGTAAAATTCAAGTACTCAAGACTCAAGTATAACACCCACTTTTCTCCGCCAGCTACGTCTTTGTGTGTTCCTCTGGCCTTGATTCCGACAAATCGACGCCTGACTTCCTGGAAATCCACGCAAGTCTCTAATAAAGCAAAAGCCAAAGCCAATGTGGGCTGGAATGGACTGGTTAGAGCCACTTGGTTCTGTTTCAACTGCTCTAACTGCTCTATTCAAGGGTCTCGTATTACAATTACAATTCGCTTTGATTACAAATCAAACCTGACACTGGACTTGCCTGGCACAAGTGCAACTAAATTAAGGTTTGTACTTGTAAACAATTTAACGAAATCAGTTAACCCATTTACAAAACAAACCCATCTACATATAAACAATATAACAAAATCGGTAAAGCCATCTACAAAAAATCATCTTGAAACCTTCTTAATACCGTAACGCTTTTATTAAACATTATTAATTTGATAAGATGAATCATCCAAATGATTTCTAAAATGATTTTGTTGGAAATATTTAGTTAAATATTTTACAGTGATTAATTCGCTTAAATGTAACCAAAAAAAAAAAAATGGAACAGTTTAATTTTCAAGTGTCGGTATTATAATATAATTTAAATTAATTTTTTTAAATTTACTCAAAAAAAAAGTTTTAAGTTTTGTTCTTCTTTAAAATTAATTGTATGATGTATTAATATTTGTTTAGAATAAATACAAATTTTAAGACAAACAACTTAAAAAGGAAGATTATTTAATATTTATATATCATATTATCAGCGCAGTTTTCAAGTTTCGAGCCAACTTCATATGACTAAACTGAATCCTTTCGATTTAACTCATGAAAAATTATAAAACGGATAACATGAATTCATCAGGTCGACAGATGCACTTGAAGTAGCCCAAACGATGTCCCTCTGTATACAATATACTTTCGCTCTCACAGGAGTTAGATGAAGAGAGGGGTGGGTGGGTACATGCAGTGAAAGGGAAGCGGAAAACGGCCATTTGTCAGGGCCAAAACACAATCAGCCAAGCACAAAGTTCACTTTTGTGCTTTTTTTTCTTTATTTGGCAAGACATCAAGTGTTTTTGGGAGGTGGATGCTGTTTTTGCCACTGATATTTATTTAGTTAGACGGACATAGGGATGGGATGAGGTTTGAGTGGTGTGGTGGTGGGGTGTCGAGGGGTTCGAGCTTTTTTCCCTTATGGTTTTTGCTTTTTTGGACAGAACAACCCCAACCAATGCCATTGCCAGCCTCAATGCAATTTCCCTTCAGCTCACAAGAAAGATGAGAGAAATTGAGAGCAAGAGAGAGATAGAAAAGAGTGTGAGTAAGAGGAAGATAAAGAGAAAGAGAGACACAAAGGAACGAAAGACAGAGCAGGCGTGAAAAGATAGCGGGGAAAATCCATATAAATATACAAGTACATACAGTATGTATTCTCATAAATAAGTACTGAATATGTTTCTCAGCAAGAAATCTGTTTATGTTTGTGGATTATGCAAAAGTCAATCTACCTAATTTCTGCTTAAATGTGCAACAAATCACAATATGTTATTGTTTAATAATAAATACAATTGCTGTGTTTACAATGATAACAATGATATCGATATAAGGCTTTCAGAACACACGTGCTGCAGTCTCAATGACACTTCCTTTCTTTTTTTAAACTTTAAAAACTATAGAGTATGCAACATTCGATGCAAATTGTTCCGCTCCAAATTTTTAAATAAATTTTCAAAGAGAAATAGAAAAGAAATCGCAATGCAATTGAAATAAAATTTCGGAACACTCGAGTGAAGCACGTGCATCCTTATTCTGTATAGGTGTGTATATGTGTGCGTGTGTGTATGACCGCATGTGTATGTGTGTTGTGTGCGCAGGACACGTCAGGACAAAAGTCCTGACAGTTCTATGCCGAAGTCAGAACGTACCAAACTTTCTGTTGGCTTAGCTTCAATGGAGCTCTTTAAGGGCGGATTTTTCTCACACAGACACAAAGGACACAATCACGCGGTATTATGGAATGTCCTTACAACACGTTTATATTTTATTTTCGCTTTATCTTTAAAGTTTAATGTTCTACGCTCTGCGAGAGGAACTTGTTGGAATTCGCAAAATGCACTTTGCACCAAAATCCACACGCACGCAAATGCCAAAAGTTCTGCCACGAAAATTTGCGTTATTTTTTCAATTTAGTTTTTTTTTTTATTTTTTAGGTTTGGCTTTGGTGTTTCCGCGGAGCTTTGCTCAATTTTCACGACCGTTGCTTTGTGCTTTCCGTTGTAAACTGATTTGCTTTGGCGCCGTTAAAAACGATGAGTTCTCTTATGCTGGGGTGTATTACGCGATTTATTCGATTCCATTCGATACCAACCCGTGAAGCGCACAGCAGTTTGGTGTGGAGAAAAGCATACAGAAACCCACCACCGCCGAATTCACCACTATTTTTGGCAAACGGTATTAGAGAAGCGGCTTATGCGGGTTATTTAAGGAAGCTAGCAACTTTAGGACAAAATCTATTTTTAACAACCAATTCAAAAACAATACTTTTCGCTTTTAATCTTACGAGAAAATAAATTGGGACTCTTGTGAAGTAAAAGCTTTCCTAATTCGAGCTCTAGAGTAAATTAAGATAGTGAAAGATATAATTAGAGTTACGATAGTTGTTTATTACCATTTGGTTATTTTATGTAAATTATTTGAAAAACAATATTTTTTTAAACCATAAAGAAAATTTGGTATAATTATATAAGAGAGAACCAATGTTAGATAATGAGAGAGTAAACAGGAAAAATAGGAAATAGAAAATACTATGAATGTCCAGCCAAAGCACGTGGTGTCAATAATACATTTAAGTTCAATATTGTATATCTATACGTATTATCCAAACAGGAGCATTTATTTTAAAAGCAAAAAAATTATAATTTGTAATAATCTTAATTTACGATAATTATATTTAATTTAAAATTAATTCACTGGTCAGCCTTATAGTCAAAGCTTTTTGTATGGGCGACGCACAAAATCGAATTTAATATCAACTCAAAGAAAAATGTGAATATACACTAGTAATCCCGGCTTTATTCGGGTACAGATACTCATACTCCTTGCTCTCTTTTCAGCTTTTCCCATACTAACATAACATAAGTAACTCCAGGCGAACGGCAACAATGTTATAACAGTTACTTAACAGCAAGTCTATTAATGCTACTTTTAACATTTGTTTTCATTGCTCTCTTTCAGTCGAGTTACCAAACGCTAGATGGCGCTCATCGGCGTGCTGACTGTTATAGTTCGCTGTGAGTGGCATATTTACGTCGCCGTTGCCTTGTGATTGTCATATTCTGTTGTTGTTGTTAGTCGCAGAATTTTTGTCCCAATCGATTTTTTTATTGTGTTTAAAAACTAGCATTTACCAAATTTCCTTAAAACTAAACCAATTAAAATTTATATAAATTAACAAAAAGGCAACGAAATGGACGCGTAAGTAGAATTTGAATACATTTTACTGTTTATTTGCTTGTTAAAGGGCTCGAAACATATTCACAGTTTACTAGACGAGGAGTTGGAGTCTTTGGAGGCGATTCTCATGGAAGATGTGCGCATTGTGCGAAACACCAGGTGAGTGTATGCATAAAACAAAAGGAGTTGAATTGAATCTTGACATTTTGACATTAGCGGCGCCGTTGATATAATCGAGACCACAGTTTTTCCGCTGACCGGCGAAGAAGATGAGCAGCAATATATTTGTGTGACGCTTCAGGTGCTTCCACCGGCAGGTTACCCAGATGTGAGTCCAGCATTTAAGCTACTGCGTCCACGTGGCCTAGACGATGCTCGCTTAGAGGCCATTAGGAGCGCCTGCAATGCAAAGATCAAGGAATCCCTTGGACTGCCCGTTGTCTTTGATCTAATCGAGGTGGTGAGAGAGCACCTGACCGGCAGCAATCTGCCCAGTGGCCAGTGCGTCATCTGCCTGTACGGATTTAGCGAGGGTGACGAGTTCACCCGTACCGAGTGCTTCCACTACCTTCACAGCTATTGCCTGGCTCGACACCTTAACGCACTACGTCGCAACTACCAGGAGGAGTTTGAAAAGCTGCCAGCATGGCTACAGAAGACAGCGGACGCCTTTCAGGCCCTCTGCCCTGTCTGTCGGGAGCACATACATGACGAGTCCGATAGCCTGAAGTGCGCCATGCCGCCCTCGGAGCTGGAGAACGCGCCAGACTTTAGGGTAACACAGGAGCTGCGCCAGATGCAGCATCGTATGTCTCAATTATATCTACAGCAGAAAAGCCGCGGTGCCATAATTGATGTGGACGCCGAGGGTAGCGCTGTCATTGCCATTGAGACCGAAGAAGATGTGCGTCGTCGTCGACGCCGTGAGGAAGCCGAAGCAGCCAGAAAGCTGGCCGGACCACAGGAAGCAACCAGCAGCACGGCCAGTACACCTGGCAAGCCCCCGGCCAGCAACTTTGCTCCCGTTGTGCAGGAGACACAGCGAATCATGCCGGAGCCAACCAATAATAACTACCAACATCACAATCGACGTCATTATCGAGGCGGGCGTCGTCATCATCATCACCACCATCACAATCATCGTGCAGAACGTGCTGAAAACTCTGGAGGAGCAGGTGCAGGTGGTGGCGGCGGTGGAGCAGGCAGCGGTGGCCCAACTTCAGGCACTGGGGCTACATCAAATGCTGGTGCGGTCAAGCAACCAAAGGCACAGGCTGCCGCAGCCAGCCATGCCAGGTGACACTGGGGCAGCATCAGGCTGCTGCGGCTAACGATTCCATTACCAAAAACAAAATCAGCTAAAGACGCAGCCTACACGTTAGACACGACAAAGCCAATGCCAATGACAAGGCCAATGCCCAAGACGTTAGCGTTAAAATCAACCACAACCCTGACGGTGCACCTACTCTGCTGCTAATACATAATATCCATACTAACTAAACCAACCCCTCCACTAAACTCTACTACTTCGTGGTCCCAAAATCAAACCGAGCATAATATTACATTAGACCTTAGTTTATGATTATTTTATCGCATTGTTAAAACAGAACTCAATTTCTGTGAACTTGCGTTAATCCCTCATATTGAATTTATATTTAGTTAGCTTTAGCGAGCCGGGTTAGCTAATTTCAATTGATATCTGCACATATATACATATATATGTACTAATTTATAATTATTATATTTGTATTTGTAATTGCTTACAAAAGACTTGCGGCGAAATGCCGGAATGATATTATAGTAGCGGTACTATGACTTTGACTAAATCTAGGGCATCGATACTAACTAGAAGTATTTAGCAGCACCAACTGGCAGCGCTGGCGTTGACACACTCCCACTCACACACACACTACAACTGAAATGATATTTACTGTACGCATAAATTTTGCAATTGCACCTAAAGTTTAGCATAAATGTTTAAATATCTCGAGACTCCCCCTCTTTCTCCAGCGAAAATACTAACTCCATGTGACAGCGAAACAAAGATTAGCACAAAATAATGACTTTCCAAGCCCATAGGCACAAATAAGTAGTTTGAATGGATCGAATCGGTTGGACAATCTAGCGCCAATCTAGTCAGTTACATTAGTTTGAGGACAGAGCCGATAAAACATAAACATAACAAAAATACATACATAATACTAGCAACTATATATGTCGCATTCACATATTTAAATATCGAAACTAATTGAATGTTTGTGTAGCATCCGATTGGATACACTCGATGGATTTATAGATGTAAATCAAATCAAATTTCAATGTGTCAAAAAATCTTGGAAAACTTAAATAAATAAACCGAAAACTTATAAAATGTCTTTTATTATTCTATATTATAGTTATTGTAAACTTCAGAAATTGCTAAGTACAAATAGTATTCAACTGGAATCATATGTATATCTGGTCAAACAAGAATAGTCCATCTATTGCCACTTTAGTTATTTAATATAAATGTTATTAGACATAAATGACTCCATTCTTTGACTAAAAGGTCCCCTTAATAAATTTGAGTTATATTCCGTATGAACAACAACCGAGTCGATATAGCGATTTCCGTCTGTCCGTTTATCGGTATGAACACCTGGATCTCGGGGACTATAGAAGCTATAGCCAACAAATTTGGAATGAAAGTACGTCTACTTCGCAAGCAGATCGGGTGAATTTCAAATCGATGCCACGCCCGCTGGCGCCTCCGCAAATAGTAAATATCTATATTCATAACACCATACCTTAAAAACTATTAGACCTATTTTACCGAAATTTACATAGGATTTGTATTTTTATGAAGACTTGTAGTGTTAGTAGAGATTTCGCAACCAAACTGACATATTAAGTGCATGGTACCATTATAACTATCCTCACCAAATTTAATCCGGATCGGAAAAATATAGCCTGTAGCTTTCATAGGACAATTCGGTTAAAAACTACTTATTTGTATAGTAAAGTGTGTATTTAGTTCAGTACGGGGTCTTTTACAGTCGGCTCGATTGACTTTAGCCTTTCTTGCTTTCAAAAGATTAATAGGAAAGTCTCCGGCAAAATATACCAGGTTTCATAACTGTATATATGTATATATATTTATATATATATTTTAAAATAAAAACACAAACTCAGGCTTTTGTTATTAATATTTTTTTGTAAATGTTTATTTCTCGTTTGAATTGTTTTAATTAAATAGAATTACAAAAACGTTGAATGCATTTCTCGTTTCGTATAACAAAATAATTTAGTATTAGTATTATACAATATTTATATAAACGGGGATTTATTTTTAATTATTTGCATTTCTTTTAGTTTCTTAAGTTTTCATCTTTTTTCTTTCATTTGCATATACAAAACAAAATTAATAATGCATTACAAATTGTGTGTGGTGTTTCGACTTATTAACTAAATATTAATTAAACTTAAAATAATGACTTTTAGTATATAATTAAATATTTTTCTCATTTTCTTTTATATCTTTTCATTTTTTTAATGTCCTTTGATTTACATTTACTATTAGTTTTAACAGAACAAAATCAATTTTTATTATTTTTCTTTTTTTTAACCTTCGGCAATTCCCATGCCCCCAACGACAAGAGAATCCTCAAACTGGCGATTTCGAGGACTCTTTTAACCGCTGGGGGGCAAGTGGCAATGCGTTTTGGTCCTTTAATTCGAATGTTTCATTTTTTTCTTTTTAAATTTTTTTGTTGTCAATAATTCCTTTAATTGCCTTAAAGCACTTGGAGTGTATTTTGTATTATATTATTATTATTATCATATATACAAATTATAAATTTGGAAATATATATATCTAGTAAATAGTAATAGGCATTTAATATTAGTAGTAGCAAAAGTTTGCATTAGTTAGTAGTACTCTCGTAAGTAGATTTCTTTCTTCCGGTTCAACTTTGTGTGATAAATTTATAAACTGATCTATAAATCTAAATTGTTACTCTCTCCATCTCAGTATTTATTGCTGTCTTTTTTGCTTTATCAAATGATCGTGTACTGTTCTTCTTCTTGCTACATTTTTGCTTGCAATGTAGACTACTTTGAGGGGAAAGGTGGCAGGTGTTTCACAATTGTTTGTTGTTTTTTTGTTGGTTAATTAAAGAACTTCAGTGCGTTGTTAGTAATTTGTGTATTAATTGATAATTGGCATCTCAAACTATGGGGTCCCACTACCGACTTATAGCCGGAATGGTTCGCGCTTCTCAGTGGGCGTCGTGCCACGTGATGTTCGTCTCATGGTTGAGCTGAATGTCGGTTCTGCAGATGTCTTGCGGGGAGTTTGCATTCCCGAAGGCGTTGAACTACCGCTGATGTTGCGCCTAAGTAGAAATTAAATAAAGATATATTAGTAGATGTTTTTCAACTTTGAGTCACAACAAAACTTTAACATTTTAAACACAATTGTTTTGAGTAAAAAATCAAAGCAGCAAAAAACAATTTGCACATTTTAATACCCTTGCAGAGGGTATATTGTTCTTATCACGAAGTTTGTAGCGCATTGAAGGAGGCGTTTCCGACCACATAAAGTATATATATTCTTGATCAGCATCAACAGCCGAGTCGATATAGCCATGTCCGTCTGTCTGTCCATCTGTTTCTATGCAAACTAGTCTCTCAGTCTTAAAGCTATCTTAATAAAACTTGGTACAGATGTGTACAGATCGGACCACTATATTATATAGCTCCCATAGGAACAATCGGTTGAAATGCTTAGTATGAAAATTTTCGCTGTCTATTGACCGATTTCAAGGAAATTCTAATCGTATCCCATCTGTTGACCAAATTGAATCTAAATCGGACATCTAGTTACCATAGAAATAATTGGTGATTGAAACCAAATTAACGCAATATTCATGACTGCAAGGGTATTAAATCTTCGGCGAGCCGAAGATAACCGTTTTTTCTTGTTTTTACTTCTTATAATTGCTAAACTAATTAATTTTTATAAAACATGTTTTTAAAGCATTGTTAAACAATTGCAAAATTAATAAATAAAAACTTAAGCACTAATGGAGTAACATTTTTTAAGCCTTAGTCAGAAAAAGCAACAAATAAAATCGATGCAAAAAAAGGGTCAATTTGTAGTCGGCTAGAAATGAAAAGTGTATGGTAATAGACATAATGCAAGTAAAAATCAAACAACATTCCTTTTGTTGACTGAACATGCACAGAAACTTAAAAAAGTTAACATAAAGCAATTAACTGAATAAATTTAACAATAAAAGAATATTATAACAGTAATTACTTGGTTGGAAAGACTATCTAATAAGTTGTTGTTGTTGTTGATGGTGTTTATGGGAGTATTATCACTACTAGCACTCTTTATATAAAGAACTTTACCCCAAGCTGCTTGGATTGCCCGTCGAGCTGGTGGGCGATGATGTTTTGGAATCATTGGGGGGTATCTTAACCGGAATCCTTGATGGGCGGCTTTAGTGTGTTTAAGTTTGTGGATGTAGTTACGAGTAGTAAGCATTATTATAGTTATTGCCATAACCAAGATATATGAGACATAGCTTAAGACTAATTAAATTCAAGTTGTATCTAGCTTAAACTAGTTAAATAATAGCTAACATAAATAAATATTTATTTTATAAAGTGTTTAGTGTATGTTTGTTTTATTGGGCATTACCTAGTGGGTTTGTAGCCGAAGCCTGTTAGTGCTGGAATACTGGATGATCTACTCATGCCTCCATTGCTGTATATATTTTTGTATCAGGCACAAGTTGGTATTTTTTGTGTTTATGATAGTTTATATATTTTTTATTTGTTTTATTGTTGATGTTGCAGTTAGTGTTGTTGCATTTCAAGCAAATTTCGAGATGAACGTTTCAACAAATGCCAATTCAAGGTTTTAGTTAGCGTTTTTTAATGATTTGTTGTAGTATTTTTTGGTATTTTGTATTTTTTGTGAGTCAAAAGTTAATGCGGTAACCAAAAATATGTAATATAAAAAAAGGAAATAAAATAAATTAATAAATGTATGTAAATAACTTCAATCCCAACCAATTGTCTCCATTCTCAGACCTAACTTATGGTTTCTTAAAACGAAATTTACCTTGCTGGCGCTGGACTCGCTGAACCGGATGCGGTTTTGCGTGTAATGGTGCTGGATCCATTGAGACGACTGCCCGGTGTGGTGGCAGTTGTCACAGACAGACGTGCCGGGCGGGGTGTAGTGCCAGTGCCAGTACCGCTAATGGTGCTCGATGCGGATGGCTTGCGCTGTGGTATGCGCGAGGGTGTGTGATCATCTGTAGAAGTGGAAATAACAGTTAATTTCGATGGCTTTCAATAGGATTACTTAATGCCGATTACTTACCCGTGCTGTCCAGCGATAGCGTGGATCCGTGACGCGAGGGTGGCTTTGATCCTTGTCTGCTAAGCGGGCGTGAGTTGGGCTTGGAGCCGGCACGTGATCCGCCTGGCGTCAGACCCGTGCGTGTGCTCGTGTAGGTCACCTTGCGTGGCGTGTAGCGACCCGAGGGTCCTCCATGGCTGCCCTCGTTATCGCTGAGGGAATCGGGCGTGCTGGCCGAAAGCGAAGAGCGCGATGGCCTTGACATCGGTATCGAACGTACTGAACGCTCCCGAACCTGCACCGTAGGATAACAACATAGAGTTTAGTAAACACATTTGCCATGCTTTGATTAACAGTGCCCGCTAAAACCCATTGTACGGCTGCTCCATTGATGCATCTACATAATCTTCTTCTTCTTCTTCGTTATTATCATCATCATTTAGTTGACTTACCCAGTGTGTTGTTGGATGACAATGCAGCACGTGGGGACTTAGCGGAACCGAGCGACTCGTGTTGCAGCGCACAAATACTGTGCCGCCGGCGCCCATGTGTATGGGAAAGGCGCATGGGACTTGGTCTTGTGCACGTATTTTCTCAAATATTGGCATTAACTCGGCCAAATGCTCATCAGCTATGTATATATGTGTATATATTGGATTGGATTGAATTGGAATTGGAATTTTGTTTTTAGAACGCTTGTCTGGTTTAATTCTTACGACTGACAAACGGTATATGATCATTTAAGCCATTTGAACTCTGAAGCCTTGTTTCGTGTTTGATCAACAATAATATTAAACAACAATAGCCTAGAATAGCCTACCTAAAGCCTAAGTCTAACCTCAAATGGATGGGAAACAAAGAACAACAAACAACAGCAGCTTAATTTGCTTTTGGTGTGTACTGTACTTTCGTTTTTATGTTTTTAAGCTGCGTGTGAAAGTTCTAGCGTTAAATCAAAATTAAACGAAAGAGGATACCAAATAAATCATAAATATATATACGTATAATACATGTAGGTATATATGTATGCTTATGCATGTAGTATAGCAACAACAATTACAAGTATACAATGATTAAAATAATTTAGTTCTCATGCACGAAAAATAAGAGACGGCGCGGAGCGGCGCAACGGCAGCTGTAGCAGCAGCAACGAGCTTTTTGTCAACAACACACACAATAAACCCAAAACGAAACTCGAGACTTACCTCAAAGTAACCCTAATAACGGTAAATGTTTCTTTTTCAAACATTCCTAGGAATAGACTGGGATGTGGGAGGTATTTTGTGTCGACTGTTGTGATTTTGTATGAGTACCCATGTGTTTTGAGATTGTTTGATTTACCTTTATGATGGGACCCTGTCCACTCATATATGGCGGCATGTTGGGGCTACCGGCACCGCCATTTTGCGAACTGTTGGCAGTATGGCCACCACTGGATGCGGGACGTCTGGACGTGAATGCGGCCATGCTCTGTGAGACGCCATCGGCCAATATGAATTGTTCGCGTAGCTCAATGTTAGTGCGTCCCTTGGCTGTTCCGATAAATGCGGTATTTTGGATATCGGTAACGGATTTGTTTGGTATATACCACAGACATATATATATTTGCCCACGCACAATCGAACGGTGTAGGGATTCGTGTGTGTTGTACAAACATATAACAACAGCAATAACAACAGCAATTTGTTACCGAAAGTCACATATTTTCACAGTTTTTGAGTGTTTGTTCAGTATTTTTGATAGCATAAGGCGCAGGCGAGTGCATTTTTGGGCGTGGGCGTGGAGGTGCGCGAGCGGCCGCAGCAAGCGGATCAATATAACAAATTGTTTGTGTGTATGTGTGTGTTTTGTTATACGTATTTCAAATATATCGGATACATTTCATTATCGTTATCGGTATCATTGGTTTTAAACGAATAATACATATTTGAAAAGAAAAATAAAGTGGGAAAACATAAAAAATGATTAGTAAAAACGAAAACGGTATACAAAATTAATACAAAAATTCAACTTGAACACAAAATTAGATGTTTTTTGATGATTATGAGAAGAGTTACTGTATAACAGCTACAGCTACAGCTACTTACAGTCAGCACTGTTAGTTAACAGAGCGCACTGACTGCAAGCGTATTTAGCAGTACAGTAGTTTGACAGGAAAGCATGCTCTAAATATGTGATTAATTTTTGTAGATAATAAATCAGGTTAGGCTCTAGTAGGCGTGTTACTTAACCCCAAGAACTAAATACTAAATATGATGAAGAAAGCAATAGTTATAAGTACGCAGAAGTAACAAATAAAGCAACAAATTATGAGGCATGATTTCTAAATGGCTAAATGGCAACCCTATTAAATGGACTGGTTTTGGTATTGGTTTTAGATTTGGATTAAGATTAAGATTAAGAGTTTGATTCGGATTTGGTTGTTGATATCGCTTGGTTATTGTGTGTGTATTATGAGGCAGCTTTATTGGCGTTGGCTAGAAAATTTTCAAAAATGCTTCAAGATAAACAAAAACAAAATGCGCGTTGTTAAAAAGTTTTTGTTTTTAAGCATCTTTTCTACCAAACAAAATAATGTAGACTTTTTAATTGGCTTTTTTTTTGTTTCGTTCAAGGATCATTTGCTATTAATATATTTTAGGCACAAAATAAATATATTTATTTTTGGTTTTTGGTTTTATATTATTGTTATAAATTGTTTGTTGTTGGTTAAATGACCATATCCGTTTGGTATTATTAATATGATTTAGCTTTTTAAAATAATAATTAGTTGTTAAGCACAACTGTACCTAGTATGAGTGTATGTATACTTTTGTATGTGAAATAGAAAGTTGGTGAGGCATGATCAAATGGAATTCATGATGCATCTTATACAATCTAGGTATATAGACAAAATGCATGATCTGATTGGTATGGGAATGATATTGATTTAGTGTGGACTACAAGATTACACTAGAATATTTTGTAATAATAGATATGCGGTAAATGGATATGAAAGTCCAACAAAATATTGTGTATCTGAGTGTACAACACAACTATTATGTGTATGAAAGGGTGTGTGAGTTGTGTGTTCGCCTGGTACTTACCGCGACAAGGATCGTTCTTCTGCAGGAATTCATCCAAAGCAACCCAGCCGCCTCCAACGCGCACCATAACAGTGCTACGCAGAATGCGGACCAGGCGCAGTTTCTGGGAATCTCCAAACTGAAAATAATAATCAAAGTTAGTAAAAATAATGATTTAACCATTAACAGTAAGTACTCACTCGATATTTGCCTTCGCCGACTTGGAACACACGGAACTTCTGACGACAGGTGCAGAGCATGACCAAACGTTTGACCTCATCGTGTATCTTATCGGAATCCGTTGCAGGTTTACGTTCCTGCCAATCCGGGCGCAGCGCAGCAATGAATTCCTGCCAATCGATAAGACCCTCGCCATTGCGATCGAAGAGATCGGCAACAGCCTTCATTTCCAAGCGAGATGTATCGAATTCTAAGAGCGGAAGGCGTTGATTAGCTTCAATACAATAAGGACATCACTTTGGTACTCACTAGTTTTGAGAATACCATCGATGAATATATCGCGTGGTATCATGCCATCATTGTCCTTGTCCATTTTACGGAACAGATCAGTCAGACGTGATTTCTTGTGGTTCATGTACTTGAGGAACTATCAAAGCAAAGAAATTATATAAATGAGTTTACGTATGTACTAAGTGAAGTATTTAAAAACTCACCCGCTTGCGCCAGTCATCCCAGCTGAAGTTGCTAACACGCTCCACATCCTTCAGATACATGAGATGCTCGTGGAGCAGACGCTGACGCTCCCATGAGAGCATCCAGACATCGCGCCACTTGGTCCACAGAAGTTTGGCGCGTGGTGAACGGAACTCCAGTTCTGGTCCAGTGGAGCTGTGTGAAAAGCAGTAAAGGATTAGAAAAGTTCCCAAGAGGACAAGACAGTACACAAAAAGCATGACTAATTCGATGGAGTAAATGAAACTACTACTTACAATACTGAACACTCACATGCACTTGATATAACAGAGCTAGCGAGGAGAGTTTGGACTTACCTTGGCGAGAAACGGGGGCCATAGTGCGGCAGGCGATCTCTGTCGGGCGTGTCACGCGTGGGCGTAACACGACTGTACAGCGATGTAGACAATACATACGCATATATGTACATAATGATATGTATATACACATAGCAGTTATATAGCAAATAAGCAGCAAGATGCAAAGATGTTTTTGTTTTTGATTTTTGTTTTTTATGAGTCAACGTTTACGTAGCGTGTGTAGACAAGATGAAAGTAGAATCGAAAAGAGACAAAAATACAAATAAAAACGGATCAAGTAACGAAACAATACACAATATAAGTATAAGTGTAATAATTAACAAATATAGTACATAAAAGAAATAACAAGTCGATACGCAGCATTTCCAAAAATAAACAGTTCCAAGAGATTTTGAAAATTTTGTTTCAAGAGCAGAAAAAACAAAAGAAAATTTTGTTTTAGAAATTTTTGAAAGTGCATGCACTATTACTTTTGGAGCAATCACAGATCGATAGTTTAAAAGTAATACACCTATTTCTATATGCACAAAGTCGATAACTCACCTGCCCTTGCGTGCATTTAGTCCCTGATCCCGAGAGCCCTTGAAGCTGCGATAAAAGAAAGAAAATAGATTAGTTAAGTTTAAAGGGATATATAATTTTGATTATAAAATATACACAGTTAAGCAAAAGTTATAGCAGTTGTGATAAAGCCAGATGCTGTGCAATGTTTGTGGGTTTCATATTGCGGCGCTTTGGGAATTTAATGGTGAATGGAATGAATGTTGACAAATTTAGCTAAATTGGGTATTTATGTTAGCGGTTCTTAGCGCCACTTTTAAATATGTTTCATTGACAAACTTCTAACAGAAAAAAACATATTTGTTGGAAAACTTTTTAGAGTTTTAAAAGTATTAAGAGTTACTTTGAGTATCATTGTTTTAGAATTCTGTAAAATCATTTAGATGTTGAGTAATTATTTCAAGTGTGTTTGATAATGAATCTATACTTTTTAAGTCCGATTAGTCTCTTCACAAAATAGTGTATTTAATGATAACTTTTTTTTTTCAAAATGAGAACTTAGTTTTACTTAGTTTAACTAAATGATTAGCTAGCAACTACATGTATTTTATTGTCAACTTCTGTGGTTACTGATTGATTTTAGATTTGTGGTTTGTTGTTGGTTTATGTTGCGGCGATGTTAGGCAAAAATACACTAAAACCAGGCTAGATGTGTGAGTGGCATGTGGCAAGCGCATTCGCCACATTTGGTATTAGGATTTGAGTTTATAGAGTACGAGAATTATAGAGTTGCTGTCAAACCTTTGACGTCTCAGCGTGCCATCGGGAGACTGTTCGCGCAGATCGTGACTGGAGCCACGACTATATATGTATATATACATAAACATATATATAAATATATAGAGTTGTATTTGTTGTTGTCATTGTTGTTGTTGCAAGGTGTTTTTTTGTTTGTTTTTTGTCATTTTGGATAGGCAAATAGAGTGTGGTGCATTACGTTGCGGGGAATAATAATTGAATTGATTTGTAGCAATAATTTTGGTGATAAAAAAGAATAAATTAGCAAACAAATAAATACGACAAAATTAAAAATGAAAATCAATATAAATATATACACAAGTATATATATTGGACCATTATCAGATACTTACACTGGCGTCTTGCCGCTGCGGGATGGCTTCCTGGCACCTGGTGGCAACTGACGTGGCTTGCAGGCGCGATCAACTTCATTCTGGCGACGTGCTGTGTTCTCCATGAACTCCTTGTGGTCCTCAATCAGTTTCTCAACAGGCGGTATTTCATCCGGTAGTTGTTCATGCTTCAGATCTGAAAGGGAATACAAAATTAAGCACAAACTATACAAAAGGATGCCACTTGTTACTTACTCAATAGAGTGCCTTCCAGTCCGCTGAGCCAGGCGAGCAACTCCTCAATGGTATCGTCCAGATCCTTGAGGGATTGCAGATGCTGCTCCAGCTTCGACTCACGATTGATGGCCCATTGGCGCACTTCCTCCCAGCGTTGTTGGATGATGGCTAGCCAGTTCTTGATGATGGGAATGGCATCGGGATAGGCCTTACCAATAATCTCTTCGGCATACTCGAATGTTTCGCTCTTCTCACGCTCACGAACACGCAGATCACGCATGAACTCGGTGTGAATGTCCATCATTTCCCGTGAGACCTTCTCATCATCAGGTGCATTTTTGGCATAGCGCAATTTATGCTCAGCATGATCCAACCAATCAAACAATGCCTGGACACGGCCGTTGAGTTTCTCAGCATCAACGAGAGCCACCTGGAGACGTTCACCGCGCTTGGCAACGGCACTCTGGACCTCTTCCCAAATGGATTGCATCTCATCGAGTTGTCGGCCCACTTCGGGATTGTTGCCAGACCGCTCCAGATCGCGACCGGTCTTGAGAACACCTTGCATTTGAGCGGCACGCTTCTGCAGATCCTGTTCAATGTGCTTATGGTGTTCGCATAGGCCTTGCACCGTCTCCAAGTCACCATGGACTGGTCCATTTTCGTTGAGGCGACTCTTGGCCTTCTTTAGCCAGTCGAGCAGCTCACCAAGAGCATCGCTGAACTGGCCAGAGAGCAGCAGTGCCTCCTCCAGTTTACGCTGACGTTCAATGCTCTTCGACCAGACACGTGTCCATTGTTCCTTAAGCTCCAACAACATCCTATCAAGCACTGGACGATCGCCCTTGGGAGCACGCTCCATGAGGTTCTTGCCGGTGCGCATGGTGCCATCGTAGACAGACTGCTTGGCTCCCAATTGGCGATGTGTTTCCTTTAGTTTGCCAATGTACTTCTTGATCTTTTGTGGCTCCTTGGATGCTGTTGCCTCCTCGATAATCTGATCCAGGACCTGCTCGGTCTCCTGCAGATACTGCATCATGGCATTCCAGGCATCATTGAACTCTCGGGCCTCTTTGTAGCCATGGTCCAGAGCACGTGTTCGCTCGGCAGCCTTGCTGACGACACGCTCCCAGCGATGTTGCACGGAAACGAGCAGATTCTTGATCAAAATGACATCCTGCTTCTGGCTGAAGTACTTGAGATGCGTGCCCTTCTTGTCCAACAGCAACATTGCCTCGCGATGTGTGCTCACATCCTTTTGCAGCACCTTATGCTCCTCCATTTGTGCCTGAATAGTCTCCAGCACTCGTGAGACGGGTTCAGCATTCGACAGCTGCTTCTCGGCCTGGGTTAGCCATTCGACAAATGCCTGGAGAGTGTCATGGAACTCAGTAGCCTCCTTGAGGGCAATCTCTAGCTTGATCTTCTTGTCGGATGCACGTGAAACCACCGCATCCCAGCGTTGCTTCAACGTGCGCAGCGTGTGCTGCAGATTGCTTGAGGAGACCTTCATCTGGTTCTGGCGCTTAATGTACTCCTGGCCCTGTGCCTGTATGGTCTCTACTTTGGGCCTATTCTCCTCCAGCTCATTGTAGACCTCCATAAAGCGTTCCAGCTGCTCGGTGGCAGTCTCTGGCAAGCCACCAACGGGTTTACTGGCACCAATCACGGCATCCACATCACCTAACCATCCCAGTATGTCCTGGACCTCGGCTATGTAGCCCTGTGCCTCGCGTAGAGACTCCTCCAGCTCGTGCTGACGATCGCTGGCCTTCTGCAGCAGCTGCTTCCACTCGTTGTTCAACTTGCGCAGTTTCTCCTGCGTCGTGGAAGCCTCCACTGAACCCTTCTCCGTCTCAATAAGTTGACGCCCCGCATCATTCAGTGTGTCCACCGAGTTTTGATGTGCCTGTATGTCGTTAGCCAGTACCTTCAGCTTGGCCAACTCAACTTCCAACAGTTGCGGATCTCCGGGTATCTAAAGATTAAAAAATATAAGTTTCTAAATTCCAAGAACTGACAACTATTCACTTACTGGTTTCAACTGATCCAAAGTGCTGTCGGTCTTGTTGATCCAAATGAGCAGTTCGTTGAGTGCATGCTGGAATTGTCCCAAATGGAGCAGTGCATGCTCCAGCTGCTTCTGGCGATCGACCATGCCACGCAGCAGTGCCTCCCACCTGCGATTTACCACCGCCAAAGGCTCCCTTATCGATGCCGCCTGCTCCGGTGAAGTGCGTTCCGTCAATTCCACAGCTTGTCTGTAAGTGATTAATCAACGGATAAGTACACAATTTATACGGTTGGTGCTCAAAATGCAGATGCACAACGCAACGAAAATAATTATCATATCATAGGGCGGTGCTCATGCAAAAGCAAATTGGAACTGTTTGTTCCACTGGCTTGCGTCAAAAATAAAATAAAATGAACAATTCATCATGCACAGACATGACCTGAGAACAGTCTAATTAGTCGTAGATCAGTGATGCTTTGAGAATATTGCTTTATAGATTTTCTTAGGATCGATATAATGGTAAAATTAAACTTTATAGCCACAGATAGCAGACCAAACATCAATGATTGAATCAGAACATAATGAAAGCTTGTTCGTAGATTAATCGCTAATCTGTGTTGAGAGCATTTAAGATTATATAGATCAGGTATTAAGGATCAGTTATTATTAGTTTTCGAACACAGTTGTATAGCATAATTTAAATGCTGTTAAATCAAACTTTGATCGACTTTCTTTAATAGCTGATCTGTATTTAGGGATCTCGATCTGATATCAAAATAAGCGATCACAGCTCACAAAGCAGATCGCGAATCTAAGCATCAGAAAGCAAAAGAAATATCGTATATCACAATTCAAAGACCAGCAGATCACCGATCATAGATCACAGTTCAGGCACTTAAGAGTAGAGCACAACAACAACGAACGGTAGAACGTACGGAATTTTGAAACTATCTTGCCTTTCTAGACCTCTGCCAATTGCACGATGTAAGGAAGACCACCAAACACGTCATTTAAGAAAAGTTATTTATCAATTAGATTTGTTATTGATTACTAGATGGAGTTGGGGAATGTAAAAGTTTACCTGTTTAATGCTTCTACTTCGACCATATGCGGATCTACTTCATCCTTGAACGACTTGAGCTGTTCAATCTGTCGCTTGACGGCATCAATGTCGGAGCCCACGGGTCCGAGATGAGCAAACTTGTCCTCGGCTTTGGTGAGGAATTTCAGCAGATTCTGAAGGGTTTCATGGAACTCCATCGCCTTCTCCATGGCATCGATTAGGTTCTCTTCACGTTTGGCATACAATGCAGTGATATTGTCCCAGGCATTGTCTAGATCTTCAATGTGCTTCTTAACCTCTGGTTTGTCTGGTTCACCGCACATGTTCATCAGATTGCTGCCATGACGACGCACCTGCTCCACTTCCGGCTTGGTTTGATCAATCTCGTGACGAATTTCTTGCAGCGCCACCTGTTGCTTCTTAATGTCTTGTGGCTGTGCCGCTGGTGGCTCTTGACAGGACAGTGTCTCCTCCAGATCCTTCAGCGTCTTCATCACACTATTCAACTGCTTCCAGAAGGGCTCGGCCACGCTGAGGATGTCATCCAGAGAGCTGCCACGTTTCTTGGTGGCCTTCTGCACATCGTTCCACAGATTATTGAGCTTCTCCAGCTTGGCCTTGATGTCACGCACCGCGGGATCGGCCTTGTTGCCAGCCTTGGCAATGACATCGTTGGCAGCACGTTGTACAGCACTAAACGCATCCTGGCGTTTATCCAGATCATCCATGAGGGCATCGTTATCCTCGATCTGCTCACGTATCTTCTGGGGTAGAGCAGACAATGGATCCAATTGATTAACCTGATCAACCGTGTTGGCCAGAGCACGGAGCATGCCCTCCAACTTGTCGGAGAACTGACTCGACTCCTGGAGAGCACTCTCCAAGGCCTGCTGGCGTTCGCGCAACTCCAGACGCAGTGCAGCATAACGTGCATTATCCGTATCCAGAATCTCATTAATCTTGGCGCTATCCTCGTCTGCTACCAGAGCACCCAGAGCCTCGCCCGTCTTGTTGAGCTTGTCGAGCAGTGGCTTGTGTTCGGCAATCGAATGCAAGAGACGCTCGTTCTTGTCCTGCTGCAGTGTGATCTGATCGGGACGCAGGGCAGGCATGCTCAGTCTCGAGATCTGCTGCTCCATGTCGTCCAGCCATGCAGTAAGGCCTTGGTGCGAGTCAGCAAAGTGCTCCGAGAGGGGCAATGCCTGCTCCAAGATTCCTAAACGTTCGCTACACAATTGAGCAACTGTATCAACGATCTCCTTGAGATCATCCAACTTCTCTCGCAATGTGGCAGTGTTTTCGCTTTGAGGCGATTCACGGAGCACCTTCTTGGAGGCTGCGGTGACATCACGAACACGTCCCTTCTGGCTAGAGATGTCATCATTGATAGACCGATGTTCTTGCAGTTGAGCACGGACCAGCTTGGGTTCCATGGCCGGAGGATCAGCTTCGCGTAGTGTGGTATCCATCTCGCGGAACCACTCCAACAGCTCATCAATGTCGCCGGTGACCTCCTTGGCACGTTGGTTGCTCAAATGAAGACGTTCCGCCTTGCGTTGAATCTGTTCCACAATGGAATCGAATCGTCGGTTGTCGCGGGTCACAATGCTCTCGATGGTGGCGGCACCTTCTCCAGGTGAGAGCTGGCAGAGCTGAGGTCCAACCAGATTAATGCTATCCAAAATGGGGCGCATATCGGACAGTTCACTCTCCAGACGCAGCACATCAGCCTGTCGTGGTTCACTTGGGGCCAACGCTGTTTCGGCACTCTGCATCCATTCGACCAAGCGATTGTGAGATTCGTGGAACTGCTGAACCAGTGGAAGTGCATTTTGGGCATTCTTCAGGAGATCCCCACCACGATTGGTAAGATCACCATAGCGGCGTTGCAGTGAATCCAGTTTATCCTTCAACTGTATGGCTTCGTCATTGGAAATGTGCTTCATCAATTCGGCACCAGACTCGACTGTGGATTCCACATTCGATGCGTGTCCAGCAATGTTCTCGTTCAGTTCCAGGAGATGATCCATTTGCTCCAACAGCTTCTCGGCATAGACTGGCAACGACTTGAAGCGCTTCAGTTCATTCTCCATGCTTTCCATCCAGGCAACCAGATCCTGATAACTAAGAACCAAGTGACGAAGACCTTGACGGGATTCGGCAAGCAACGCTCCAATGTTGTCACTGGCATCCACCAATCCGGTGTAACGCTCCGTAACTCCTCGAACCTTTTCACCCAGGTTGACGGCCTCCTCATCGCTGACCAAGTGCATCAGCTGAGCGGCCACATCGGCTAGATCGGTGAAGTCGGGCTGTTTGCCGAGAATCTCATCGTGCAGGCGATCGTGTTCGCGAATGCGTTGCTGAATCTTCTCCTCATCAGTGGGTATCAGTTCCATGGACTTGACGGCGCGCTCTGTGTTATCCAGCCACAATTCTAATGGACTGATCTTGTCATGGAATCGCTTGGCAACCTCCATGGCTTCCTCCAGATCCTGTTCACGTTGCTCTGCTCCATCGGTAAGAGCATCGAAGCGTTTCATTAAATCATTCAGTTGCTTCTCGATAGAGGCACGTTCGGAGGGTTCGCAGTGGTTGGCTACCTCTTTGCCCAAATTGGCCAGCGAACCCATTGAGTTCTGACGATCCAAGAGCATTTTCTTGAGGAACTTCTGCTCTTGCAGTTGAGCCTTGACCACCTTATAATCGGAGCTGGGAGGCTTCTGGTTGGCAACCATTTCTTCCGTATCGCTTAACCACTTGGATAGACCGGCCAGGGCCTCCTGGAACTTTCCGGACTGCAGAAGAGCAACATCTAGACGACGATCACGCTCGTTCATTCGCTCCTTCAGATCATTCCAGCGATCGTTCAACCTCTCCAAATCTTTCTCTATGGTGTTTGTCGACACTCCACTTCCAGCGGAACGAACCAGATCACGTCCAGACACATTAACCTTGTCCACATTAACAGCCACTGGTTCAACCTTGCGCTCTCTGAAATCACGGAAGTCTTCTTGCTGCCGACGTATCTGATCCAGTTCCGATCCGACAGGTTTCATGCGCTTGAACTCTTCGCTCAAGTCCTTGATATCGTCAAGGGTCTGCGACTGAATATCGTAGAATTCATGAAGAGCTTTGAGTGTGCTCTGCAGATTATCCTCGTGGTCACGTACACGATTATCGAGACGTCCCAAGGTCTTGCGAAGAGTGGAGATTTGCTCACGAGTCTGCGTAGTATCGGCAGCAAAGCCAGCATCGACCAGGACATCTGCGGCACGTTCGGCGTCCTCGAGGCGACCGACAAGACGCTCCAGTTTGTTCTGCAGCTTGTTGACGTCATCTAGTTGCTGCTGGACAATCTTTATTTCACGACCAGGCGGAGATAGCTTCTCGACCTCTGTTTCCAAATCATTCAGGTCGATGCCCAATCCCTTCATTTGTTCATTGAACTGGGAGACTGCAGTTGCCGCTGATTGCAGCTCACCGCAGCGATCGTTAAGACGTCCTTGGAGCTCGGACATGCGATCGGCCAGACCGTCAACCTCATTGGTTAAATGTTCGGCATCTCCGCCGGCAGCACGTGCCTCGGCACTTATGTCCTTGGCAAGAGCCTTAAGCGATTGCAATGGTTTGCTGAGATTAGTCAGCTCCTCGCGGATAGCCTTGACGCGTTCCAACAATTTGGGATCCTTGGCAGCACCGCCCAAGGCATCATGTGCGGCCAGACGATCCTCGCACCGACCAAGCGAATGATCCAAGTTACGTAGTTCATCGTTGAAATCACCCAACCGACGAGAACAGTTCTCGATTTCATGGGCACGAGCGATTAAATCATTGTTAAGACGCTCCCAACGATCGCGAATGTCCTGTAACTCGGCCTTAATAGGCTCCTTGTCGATGTCACAGCTGGTGAGGAAGGTATCGCCAAGGCCCTTGGTGTTTTCAAACTCGCCCGAATGCTTCCATACCTCGCTACGGAAGGTTTGCAGATCACGCAAACGCGTCTCTAGCTTCGATTTGGACAGCACACCGGGTGTTAGATCGGCTAGCTTATCCTCAGCTACACGCAGCCAGGCGAGGAAGGTCTCCGATGTCTGCGAATACTTCTTGCAGTGTTCCATGCAGGTTTGAAGACGTGTATGACGATCCACTGCTTCGCGTCGCAGTTTTTCCCACTGTTGCTGAATGCGATCCAGATCCCGTTTGACACCACGATCCTGCTGGCGGTCGGACAAATCTTTACCCTTGTTGATGAGCATTATGACCTCATGCTCACGGGCCATCACTTCGCGATAAATCGGCTCATGGGTGTCGATCTGGTGCTGTAGCGTTGGCTTGTGGGCAGAGACCAAGAGGCGATCGGTGAGATTGGATAGTTCTCCCGACAGCCAGCCAAGGGTCTTGGAACAGTTTTCGGCAAAGTGACGACCATCGCGTAGGGAGGCCTCGGTCTCGGCTTTCTTGGTATCAAGTTTCTTCTGAAGCGCCAAGTATTGTTTCTCCAAAGCAGCCACTCGCGAGTTCACATCCGCTCGAGAAGCTGGATCACCGAGAATATTGCACAGAGTGGTTGCGGATTGTTCCACATCAGCCAGCAAGGGACGTTGACCTTCCAGTTGACGCTCAAGGTTCTCGATCTTGCGCAGATTCTCCTGGAAATCACCATCCGTGGGCAGCGTGTCGAGGTTGTCGCTTATGTTTTGAAGAGCCTCGCGAAGTCGATTGACGGCTGCATCAAACTCCTTAGAGCTGTCGGCAGCACCGCCAAGGCTGTTGGCACGATCGTCTAGCTTAGCCATAAGATCATCCCACTTGGTGATGACATCCTTCAGTTTAAGCTCCACAGCCTGAGCGTCAGGAGTGCCGGCCAAATGATCAACGACATCGTGTCCTAATTCCTGGAAGTGCTTCAATTGCGGCTGCTGTGTGCGGAATTCTTCGCGTAGCACTTGCACCTGTTGCACCTGACTCTGGACCATGCGAGGATCAGACGATATGGGTCCTAGGACCGTAAACATGCGCTCCTTGCTGTCCAACCAGCTCTTAAGGTTGCCATGCGTGTCCAGGAAGTCGCGTAGCTTTTCGGAGAAGGCAATGCGATTCTTACAAATATCATTGAGATTCTTCCATTTCTCTTGGATGCTATCATTTTCCTGACGCAGCTGTTCGGCACCGGGAACGTCAGACTTGCGTCGTAGTATATCCTTTATTTGAGCCTTGGTTGTGTCGAGCAGACTCTGCTTCTCATACATGTCCTCCAAAATCTTGCGCGCCTGTTTAATACAGCGATCAGCTTCATCTTTGTTGGACACGGACTCCTTGGGCACTTGGCGCTGAACACGATCGAGGAATTGAGCCAACCCCTTGAGGTTCTCGTACTGCTTGCGCACCTCCTCGCTGAGATTATCCAGCTCGTGCTGGCGATCGTTTAGACGAACACCAATAAGACCATAGCGATTGTTGATCTCACTCAGCTGCTGCTGAACCGGAGACAACTCAGATAGCTGGAAGCCATCCTGAGAGGATCTGCGGCTACCGAATCCACTGGAACCAGTCGATAGTGGCGACAGTATGCCTCCCTTGGTTGGGCTGGGGCTTCTGGTGTCTCCAGACATTCTACGCAGCGGACTTGCCCTCTTGATAGGACTATATGTCGATCGTTTTCTTGTGGGGCTTTCAGGGCGGATCAAGGCATCGTATTGAGCTCCAATATCGTTGATCTTATCAATTGTAGGTGCATAATCACGGTAATCCTTGCAAATGGGTTTCAACTCATCGTGTTGCTGCCGAATCTTATCGAGATCAATGGCTACAGGGGCTAGTCCATTGACACGTCCTTCGGTGCTTGTTAGCCATGAGAGGACATCATCCTTGAGACTCTCAAAGGCCAGACGACGTTCGGCCTTTTGCTTGGACAACTTAGCGCGCTCATCAATGCTAATATTGATGTTGCGCCACTGAGATTCCAATGCTTTAATGCGATCCCGCAATGCTCCCGTATCGGTCACATCACGCAGTCCGATCAGATCCTTGCCATTGCGGACACAATCCTCAAACTGAGGAGCCAGTTGATCCTTGTCACGGGACAAATCTTGCATGCGACGAGCCAACTCTTCTGTTGAGAGAAGACTTGTCTCACGGCTGTCGAGTGCTTCCTGCAGATTACCCATGCGCTGCTCCACGTTGCTTATGTCATCCAGATACTTGGAGAGACGACTGTACACATCATCGAGGAATTCGCCACGTTTGTTTGCCTTCTCGTAAAGCTTCTCGAATTTGCCGGTGACGTCATTCAGATTGGACTCGACCTTCTTGGCAATGCGTGCATTGGAGGCACTGGCCAACAGATGCTTCGCTGAGATTTGGACGCTGTCAATGCTGGCTTGATGCGATTGCAGATCTGCTAGAAGCGACTTATGCTCACGAATCTGTTCCTGTAGACGCTCCTTGATCAGCGAGGCTGGTCGCAGATTTAGCTTGAATTTATCTTCAGCTTGGTTGACCCAGCCCACAAGGCTATCGAGTGCATCCTGAACGCCCTGTGACTGCACCAAAGTTTTGTCCAAGGTCTTGCAATGTTCACCCAGCGTATCCAGCAACTGTTGATAGTTGTTCTTAAGGTCGGCAATGGGCAGTTCCAATTGATTGATTTCCATGGGGCTTAGTTGACCTCCCAAACTGCGCAATAAGTTGTCCAAAGCTTGCTGGGCATTGTCCACAAGACGTCCACTTGAGAGCAGTTCGTTGTGCAGTGCCTTGGCCTCATTCATCTGATCCTGGACACCCTTGGGATCGCCGGCAACGGGCTCGGAAATGACACGAGAAACTCTGGGCTGGACACTTCTTAGCCACTCGTTGGCCTTGTCCAAAGCGTCCTGATACTCACGCTGTCTGCCACCAAGGCCAGAGACACGATCCTGCAGCGCATTTACGCGGTTCAACAGATCCTTGTACTGTGCCGAAACCAAGGAAACCTCCTGGCGTATGGGACTTTCGGCACTGGACAGCGGTTCCACATGGGGTAGCCTCTCCGGCAAGGATGTGCGGAAATCATTAAGTACGCCCAAGAATTCCTTGCTCTCATCCACAAACTTCTGTGCTGCCATCGTGATGAAACGTAGATCGGCCTGGTGACCAATCACATCGCTGACAAACTCCCGAATGGTGTCCGCCTGCGAGGCCAGACGTGTAAGGTCCGAAAGGGATCGCTCCTTATCCTCCAGAGTGCGTCGTGCCAATTGCAGCCAGTCGGAGAAAATATCCAGTTCACTGCGCAATTTGGTAAGCTCATCACGTCCAGCTTCCAAGCGACGTAACAGACGTGTGGTACGATCATTGACACGATCCACACGGGAACGCAGCTCACGTCCGGAATTCTCCAGGGTGGTAACTTCCGGAGCAGATAGAACATCTCCACCGGTAAGCACAATCTGTCGGATTTGTTCCAGGCAAGTGGCGACTGGGCGCTGCTGGGATTCAATCTCATCCTTAATTTGCTACAGGTGTAAGATATAGAAATCAGTTAAATGTTTAATCCAAATGCTATTATTTTTTTATTAATCTTACCTTGAGTGCATTGATTTGGTTTCGTAATTCATCAATCTTCTCCCGTGGTCCTCCTACGCTTGAAATCTTTTGTTCAACGGATGTCACCCATTTGAGGAGTTCGTTGACATTCTCCTCGCACATGTTAAACTTCTCAAATACTGCTTGCTGCTCGGACGGAACATTATAATAGGTTGAATGGAAAATATAAAGATTATTAGAGTTATTATAAAAATAGTTTGGAGGTTTCTTAGCCAGATATGGATTTGCTACAAATTAAACCTAAGTATGATGGGGAAATATTTATGTAGGATAGATATCATATGAAATGTTTATCGTATAATCGAAAGACAAATTATGCATAAAAGTATGAACACAAAATATATATATAAATATTTGAATAGAGAGCATACACAAACATACATAGCTGAAAATTAAAAACAATAATAATAATAACAACCGAAAGCAAAGCAAAACAAATTTTGAAAAAGCACTTTTTGAAAGCGATTAAGCGATTAAGAAACAGATACTTAAGCATAGTATTGCATAATATTAATAAAATTAAAAGATAGCACAGGCACCAAGGGTATTTTGTTTAACTACTCAACAAGAAACGAGCACTACTTTGGACTAGGAACTACAGAGTTTATAGTTTTTTTTAGTATAGGCACACTAACTACGGTGTTTAATGGGTTTGTTTGTTTTGGTTGGGTTTCGTTTATTGAGTTTTATTGAGATTAGTGTTAATTTTGTTGGTCATTGTTATTTGGTCTTGCGTATTATCGACTCAAAAATTACAACTGCAAACGAAATAATATAATAAGGATTGTATGTAACAGATAATATGCTGAAAATAGGTAGAAAATTGTAATTTAAACAATTGCATTTGTATCAAATATAAATAACTAAGAGTTGAAGCTATGCTATGAAACGAACTAATCGTAATAAATAATAATTTTAATATATAGTATAGGGTAGTTGAAAGATGGGTACTACTGTTATGATAGCAAAAGGAAAGGCTGCCTAAGATCGGGTCTTAAAAACAGTATATATATATAAATAACTAATATATATATATATATTTATGTAAAGAATGTAATGTTTAAAATATGAAGTGTGTGTTAGAGTATATATAAAGAATATAGAATATCGATAGACATATAGTAGATGTATGCAAGTATTGCCGACGTCATTCGTGCTGAAGAGCTGCGTTTGCCGGTTCAAGCAATGATGAAGTATACGATATTAATATATGATTTTATTTGATTTGGTTTGATTTGGTTTAATTTGATTTGATTCGAGTCGATTGTTCTGTGTGATGTGATGCGTTTATGTATTCTATATTGAATTTGCTGATTTTAAACTCAGCCAAATAACTGCCCTCATTTGAAAATTATACGTTATAGTATTTGTGAAGGTACATTAAACTGAATGCCATGCGCTGCAATATAAGAAATATTTGCCCGTGTTTCAGGCAGGCAAAATAAAATAGTAATAATAATAATAATTATGATTAATGATAAGCAGACTGAGAACTAAGAAGGGTTAGACTGAGATAGAACTGCGAGAAATGAAATAAAAAGAAATAGAGATCGCACAGTATATATCAAAATATCTTAATAAAATCATAGATAAAACCAAAAAGTCAACATGCCAAGAAGCTTTAGATTTAGTATAAATTTCATAATTTTAATTGGTTTTTGCTGTTTTCGTTTTTGCATTTCCGAGTTCTTTTTTGAGATGGAAATTTGAAAGTGATAAAACCTGATTTACAAACAGAGAAAAAGAGACAGAAAGTAGAAACACATAGGACTGAAAACTTACCCGCTGTTCGGCTGGCAGCAGTAAACCTTTCTCGGCTGCCTTCACCAAATCGATATTGTTCTTTGGCTCGTTGGCATCATTAAGACGGCCAGCAATTGGATCAATTAGCCCATTGGTAATGGCTGCAGTAAGAGGGTGGATGACCCCAGTGCTGGGATCACGGACAACCGTTGAAGAGGGATCAATTAGGCCAGAACTAATGGCCTCGGAAAGTGTATACTTTTTACGCTTGATGATATCGGGATGCATTTGGAAGGGATCAACTAGGCATCCATTGGTTGGATTATACAGATTGAAAGTGATGGATTCTAGCAAACCAAATGAACGCTTCGGTGTACAGATCAGGCCTGTCTCGTAGGCCTCCTGCAGTGTGCAGAGCTTTGAAGTTTGTGTATTCAACACATTTGCCTTGTTCGCATCCATCAAGCCCTTGCGGAAGGCTTCGGGCAAACGCACTAGCTTTGCCTTGGAAAGATCCTTCACCAGTGCCGAATCAGGATCAATAATACCCGCACTGGCGGCATCCTTGAGCGTGTATGTTTTCGGCGTTTCGATGACAGTCAAGGAATCATTTGCGCTACTATCACTGCTAACGACAGCAGCTGGCAGATAAGTCAGCATACCCGTTTGAAGATCCAGTTTCTTGGACTCGGCTGCTTGATCAAACGTTATTGGTTCACGGACATAGACAATCAATGTGGGATCAAAAGTAAAGTACAATGCTTTCGGATCGACTAGCGTTCGCTTTGAGACATCAACGAGACCACGTTCTACAGCCACCGAATATGGCAGAAATTTATAGCTATCGAAATCGCGGACAATTGCAGTTTTAGGATCGATTATGTTATATCTGATGGCCTCTTCGAGAGACATTTCTCGCGGTTTGCTGATGACAACGCTCACGGGCGTCTGACTTAACAACTCGACACTGTCCATGCGACGCACGACCTCATTTCGATCGGTCAGAGGTCGTGCCACGGTCACCAATATGCCACGCGCGAATGCCACGTCATAGTTGTAGGTTGATTTCGATTTTGGATCTAAAACGCGGCCCTTTGTGACATCGATGTCGGAATTTTCAATTGCTTCGGTTAGCGACAGCTCTTTACCCGTTAGCTGATTCTTAAAGACGGTACTGGCGGGATCTATGAACCCGGAATGTATAGCCTCGATCAAGTCAAGATATTCACCGGTCGTAGGATCGCAGAATTTTCCAGTTTCGGAGCGATAAAGTTGCATACGCAACACCATCTCTAGGCTCAAGAGGCGACGATTCGAAACGATGAGTCCACGTGCCCTAGCTGTCTGCAGATCCAACTGCTCATTGGGCAAGTTGTAACAACCCTTGGTATCATCTATGAGCTGTTCTTTAAGGGCAGCTGCTAAGCGCATGTATTTACCGGTTTCATGGTGCTTGATTAAACTGGAGGAAAGACTAACCACATCCTCGACACAAGCCTCGTTCAAGTTGAGTTTACGATTCGTCACAGGATGAAGAACTTTACGTGTTGGTACATCATAGAAACCCATCGATAGCAATTCGTACAGCCCAAAGCCAGCATTCTCAATGTCCACAATCAGGCCTAAGCTCATTGCCTCCCCAAGAGGCACTAGGGTACTACTACCTGGTTCCTTCAAGACACCCTCCCTTCGATTGATAATGCCATTACGGCAAGTCTCGCTAAGGCTGTACATCTGTTCAGATTGATCATCGAAGTAACAGGGTAAATGGGGATTAATTACAAAGCTACGCATACCCTCGAGAAGGGTGATCTTGCGACCTGTCTTGGGATCACTTAGCTTGCCACTTCTATCGTCGAAGAGACCTTGATGGATCGCACGTTGTACACTAATAGGCGCATTCACGTCCAAGAGGATGCCAATGTTGAAGGCGTGCTTAATGGTCACGGTTTGTTTGTTATAGAGCAACTTGGAGTTCTGAGGATCAATGAGACCCTCGTCCATGGCATGAGTCAAATTAAGTTGCTTGTAAAGGCCTGTCTTGAAATCCCTGATTTGTACACTATGCTCGTCCAGTAAATTTGTGTTAAGAGCCTCGGCAAAGTTCAACTTTTCTCCTGTCTTGGGATCCACAAAATGACCATCGGTCTCATCGTAAATATTCTTTACTACGGCTTCAACCAGACGCAAAGGTTTCTTGGCTTCCAGTAGAACACCCTTATCAAAAGCTTCCTTGAAATCAATTTGCTCATCAGTAGATGAATCCCTCACAGTACCCTGTTGACTATCCACAATACCAGTTTCGGTGGCCACACCAAAGGGAATAACCTGCCCGCTTACATTGACGACCGTCGAATCGGGATCGAGTATCCCCCTACGAATGGCACGTTCAGTTGTCAGTTTCTCCCGAGTGATTGTATTACTAAACTGGCCGGTCTTTGGATCGTATAATCCTCTATAGACAGCGTCGGGAAGACTTCGCTTGCGCTTGGGTGGAATAAGAATGCGATTCTCGAGTGCCTCGGGTAGTGACAGCTTCGTTGAGGCATAAGGATTGATAACAAAGCCACCAACTGGATCAAGATATCCCTTGGCAATAGCCTCGTTAAGGGAAATAATGGACTCTGTCTTGGGATCCAACAACACTAGTTCTTCGGGATTGATAAGCTTCTGAGCAATGGCCGACTTTAAATCGAGCTGCTTCTTGTCGATTGTGAATTTGGCAGTCGAAGGGTCGTAAAGACCACGCAGCAGGCAATCGACAAGAGATAGAGGTGACTTTGTACTTATAAGATAACCTTTAACAAAGGCCTCATCCAGATTAATGTTAGGTGAGCTTAGTGTGCCACGGACTGTGTCAAGAAGTCCCAATTTGGCAGCCTCCTTTCCGGGCAATATCTTGTTATGTTCTGTATCCTTTACCAGAGTCGAGTCTAATTCAACAAAGCCCATTTCAATGGCCTGTTGTAAAAGAATATCCTCGCCAGTGACGGGATTAAGGACCTTGCCTGTACATGGAGAGTAAAACTCGCGCTGAAGCAGCTCGGGAAGACTCCAAGTGACACTGTCGGTCTTTACCAGGCGTTGTTGGACGCCCACATCGAAGGGCACAAGAGTGTTGTTCTTATTATCCTTAATTTGTCCCGTTGCGGGCACTACAAGATCATCCTCAATGGCACAATCGAGCTTAACCTCTTTTTTAGTCACTGTATCGACAATTAATGAAATCTTCGGATTGACAAGACCAATTTCTATAGACTTTTGCACATCAACCTGATTTTGGGACTCCGAATCATAGAGCTTACCGGTCTCAGGATCGTATAGACCCTTTCGAACGGCTGCCTCGAGGGAGATCGGTTTGCGTGCACCAGGCACTAAGAAGCCCAATTGGAACGCCAATTCCATGGGTATTTCCTTAAGTGTCTGGATATCTATGACAGTGCCAGTCTGCATATCGACCACTCCCAACTCAATTGCCATACGCAGAGGAATCACCTCACCGCTAACTGGGTCGCGCACCGATATCGACTGTATGTCCAGCTTGCCACTGTTGATCGCATCAACAATGGAACAAACCCGACCATCGTCAAGAACAACCTTTCCAGTTTGCGAATCGATTGTAACGCTTTCGATTGGAGCAGGGCGCTGTTGTTCTGGGTTCGCACGGATGATCCATTGCCGTTCGATGCACTCAAAGAAGGGGATTTTTTTGCCTGTCTTGGGGTCAACCATATGTCCGGTGTGTTTGTCTAATAGAGGACGCTCTAAAGCTGTTGTCAATGTCTCATATTTCCCTGTGCTAAAGTTCTTCACGAGAATTGTTTCCGGATTGAAAATGTTCATGTCAAACACAAGAGTTTGGAAGGAAATCTTCTGTCCCGTGGAAGGATCAATAAAGTAGTGATGGTTCAAATCATAAATATTGAGTTCATGAAGCTTTTCCGGTGTCAGTTCGGTGTCAATGTCGACGAGGTAACTAATTTGTTGAAGCACAATCAATTTATCATCAATAATTTGCACTTCGTCCAATGGACTCAGTTGTTCCTCCTTGAGCAGGGTTGCCACACTTTCTGCCTGTGGCTCACCATCAACAATCACTTGACACTCCTCGGGACTGATAAGTTTCTGCGAAATGGCGTCACCAATTGCCAGTGTCAATGGTACTTCACGTTTATGCTCAATAGTCGTCACCTGAGACGACTCCACCGTGTCCCGGGCCTCATCATCAGGCGTTGTTTCTGTGGTGTTGCTAGTTGTTGTCGTTGTGGTTGTTGTTATTTTCGTTACGATTGTGGTACTACTTGAGCTCTCTGGCAGTGTTTCTTCTGTCGTTTCTGACACGACCTGTGTTGTCTTCTGAAGGGGTTGGCTCGACTTCTCTGTGCTCAGTGCATCCACCAAAGCCTTTCCGGCCAATACAGGTGCACCGACAATTGCCATGGCTCCAAGCTTTGCAGCATCCTTGACATTTTGAAGAATGCTACTGCCTGGCTCAGATGCAGGCTGCTGAGATTTCTCGTTTTGTATGAAGTCCACAACAGTTTGATGTTTTTCGGAACTGCTTTCCGGTTTCACCTGCTCCAGGTAACCAGGTTGTTGCTCTTGGTTGGGAATTACTGTGCTTGTTGTGGTTACTGTTTCAGTCGTCTTTACGGTTACAGTCGATTCCTCTGACAATGTTGGTTTGGGTTCTTCTTTAGTGTCTTCCTTTCTTGTCTCCTGTTCCTTTGGTGCTTCAGGCGCCTTCTCAGATTCCTTCTCTTTAATTACTTCCTTTGTATCCTTTGTTACAGTAACCTGACTTTCTGGCAACTGATCTTCACTAGTCACTGTGGTTGTTGTTGTGGTTATTGTAGTGGTTGTTGTAGTCGATTCCGAGGTTATGGGTTCCTCAAACGTAACAGTCCTTTCCTCGACCACAGTTTCGGTTAGAGCTGGTTCACTTGGTTCAACAACTATGCTTGGCACTTGGACGGTATCAAGTTGTTCCGGCTTCTCTGTCGGCTGTAGAGGTGTACTTTCTACTGTAGTTTCCGTAATTTCTTCAATGATTGGTTTGTTCTCAGTAGTTTTGGTTGTTATTACGGTTGTTGTGGTTGTCGTCGTTTGTGATTCTGTGCTTAGTGGTTCCTCTTCGGTTATTGTTTCAGTGACCTCCACTGCGGTTACTGGTGTTTCTTTCTCTGGGAATGGTTGAAGTGGTGCTGTGTAGGGTGGCTCAAATGTAGTTGTCTCTACTTTGTCAACTGACCGTGGTTTTGGTTCGGGCTTTGTAACGGGCTCCGTTTCAACTACAGTCTTCTGTGTGACCTTCTCATCTGTTTTCTGCGTTTCTGTTACAACTGGAGTTGACTTTTGGTCAGTAACGGTTTGGACGGTTTCGATAATATTTGTCACATCCGGCTGTGTATTTTCCTTGGGCTTTTCCTCTTCTTTCTCCTTTACAAGAATTATAGGCTCTTTTTCCTCCTGCACCACAAGGTGTTCTGATTTCGATGGATCTTCCGTTGTTTTTGAGGTAGTAATGGTTGTGACACTTGTTGTTGTTGTTGTGGTAGATGACTCTGTTGTTGATGTTTCTGCCTGAGGTTGTTTGTCATTTGGCAACTGTTGCTCCTTTTCATTGGCTATAAAATTGGCTGTTGTTGAGCTGATAAAGTTCTGCGTATCCTGCAAAAAGCTGTCGACTTCACTGGCTACTTGCTGTGGTTGAGTTGGAGTTTCTTGTGGTTGTGGTTGTGGTTTCTTCTCTTCGACTAAGGTCACTTGTGTTTTTTCTGGTTTCTTTGCTTCCGGAGAGGTTACAATCGTGGTAGTTGTCGTTATTGTTTTGCTTTCTTCAGTGGGTGACTTGGCCGACTTGATGAGGTTCTTGACACCACTGACAATGGCATTACCAGCTAACACTGGTGCTGCAATGACACCTATTGCTCCCATCGCACCTATTTTGGCTGCATCCTTCACATTCTGCAGTGTCTTTGAAGGCTCCTTGCTTGGCTTAACTTCGGTATCGCTGATCTTGTCCTTATTCTCTTGTGTGGATTGCTGTGTGGTGGTGCTGATCACTTGCATCTCCTGCTTACGGGTATCTGAGCTAACCACAACGGTTTGAGTGCGCTCTTCAACGACCATCGTCTTATCACTTGCTATTTGTGTCACCTTATCCACCTCTGGCACTGTGTCTCCAGCTGATGCCTTTGTCTCCCTTGTGACAGCCTCCTCCCTTAAAATGCCCAGTTCCTTAGCTTCTTCCAGCCCATAAACTTCTCCAGTGTTAACATTCTGCACCTCATTGTTCGAGATGAGCACATATCCCTGCATTAATTCAATTGTTTTGGTTGTCACCGTGTGCACAGCATGCACTGTCTCCATAATCTCTGTCTTGGGAATGGGTTTCTGGTTGACAACAAAGTCGGACAATGGTTTTATTACCAGCACTCCATTTTCAAGTGCTTGGCGAAGGGGGAGGCGTTCTCCTGTCGTAGGGTGCGTCAATGTGTGGGCAGCCACATCAATCAGATCCTGTTCTAAGGCGGACACTACTTCAATGGCATCCGGCTTGGGAGCATAAGGAATGGACATGATGAAATTGTCCTCGATCGCCTGCTTGATGGGCAAGGCTTGTCCGGTGCTCGGATGCAGTACCACACGCTTCGTGGGATCCACGAGACTTTTCTCGACGGCAACAGGGAATATCATGCCTACAGGTGGAATGTCCACCTTGGATTTTTGTTTGTCATAGCTAGCATCAAAGAGATTCGCCTGAATGGCCTCCGAAATGTTTAGAGTTTTGTCTTTGTAATTGAATGTGGAATCATCTGGATTTATAATGCCCTTTTCAATGGCTTCTTCCAGTGTGCATTTGTTGGGCTTAACCAATTTGGAATGGGGATCCAGGACCTCGCAAACGATAGCCTCATGTATGCTCAGTGGATAACCGCTCTCGGGATGAACAATTGTCTGCGACTGTTTATCAATCAGGCCCTGTGCTTCCAGTCTAGGAATAGATAGGCTTTTAGCCAGAGGCATTAGAATGTAATTTGTTTGCTCCGGATCAAGAATCTTTTGTTCGACAGCTTGTCGTAAGTTCAACACACGATTGCCCTGTGGATCTGTCACGTGTCCACGTCGTCCATCAATCAGTCCGGTGTTGAGGGCTTCAGTAATGCTGACAACTTCGCCACGGGGATCGGTAAAATTACGCGTATCCTCGAGGATATGACATGTCTCCTCATCAATAATACCCTTACGCAGCGCATCACGTGGTTTCAGTATGATCTTACGCATTTTTTGCAGCACCACCACCTTCTCCTCCGTAGTCACTGTCATCGGTTCATTGTCAAAGGATCGTCCACGCTGCAATTGATCGCGTGAGACGATGCCGCGTTCGTAGGCAACCTCCACAGGGATCTGTTCACCGGTGCGTGGATCAACCACAAAGCGAACGGTGCGCAGAGCTCCCTCAGCCGCCACAAGTGGTGCACCCACCACACTCAGCAGACCCAATTTAGTAGCTGTAATCAAGTCCACGGGTTGACCTTCAGCATTCAAAATAGTTGCCGTTCGTGGATCATATATGGAACGTGCAATTGCTTCGGTTACAGAGATTGTTTGCTTGGTTGTTGGATCCACAATCTTTATGAGCTGCTCATCAATCAGTCCCTGACGAGCCGCATCAAAGATATTCTCCGTTTCGCCACTCTGTGTAAAGATAACCAATGCTGTGGACGGATCATAGATGGCTCCAGGTGCAATCTGCAATGGCTCCGGTGAAGCCAGCTCCCGTTGACAGGTGGTGACCTCCACAAACTTGGGTGGTGCATTCTTTGAAGGTGTTGACACCTCTAGCACATCTGGCATGTTGTTCACACGAGTTATCCGTAGTATTGTCTTTTGAGTAGCACCACGAGTGGATGGAACGGTTTCTAGGATAATCTTTGACTCGGAAATGGCACTGCGCATGCCCAGCACCTGTTGCCTATTGTTGGTATAGTTGCCATAGCTGTCAAGTATGTCGCGTTCAAAGGCAGATTTAACGGAGATCTTATCACCCGTGCTGGGCTCAATCACCGCGACTGAGAGGTTGTTAATAATCTGCTTGTCAATGCACTCTTCGAAGTTGACTAGGCGATCGGTGCCCTGCACATGGAATACCCCCGTATCCGGATTGAATAGACCCTGTTCGATGGCATCCTTGAGACGCCAACCTCCTGGTGGCAACTCCATAATCTGTCGTTCGGTTACATTCTGTTCGATGTAGCTGCTCTTCTCCAAATTGATAAACTCGGAGACGACACGATGGGGCTTGATGAGCTCTTGGGAAATGGGTATTTCCACAGACTTTTCCACATACTTCGTGTGCTGTGTATTCAGTTTTATGGGCTCAGCTTCTGGGATGATTTGTTTTGTGACAATTGTAATGGTTGACTTTGTCTTTTTGCGGTTTGTGGGCTCAGGAACGGTTTGATTGCTATCCGGCACTAGAAGGCCGTAGTTTAGTGCTTGCTGTACGGAATAAACATTTCCAGTTTTGGGATCCTTAAAGAGTTGTCTGTCCTCGTCAATGAAACCTTGTCGAACTGCCTCAGTAAAAGTGAGCAGAACCGTATCTCCCGGCTCCTGGGAGCCGGCACGTATGGTAACATATCGATTAATCGTCCTTGTTACAGTCTCAGTGGTTAGGGTAATGTTAAGAAGGCTGCTTAGCAGCAAAGCACCTTCAGGGGTAATGAACTTACGCTCGATGGCGCTGTCCAGAGGCACTGTCTCACCAGTCTTGGGATCTAGCAAATAGCCCGTCTTTGGATCAATCAAATTGTGATAGACCAAATCAAAGACATTGAGCTCCTTGCCGCTGGCATTGTGGACACCAATACCACGACTAAACATCTCATACACCTCCTGTCGTACCAAACCCTCGCTAACTGCTACCTCCAGTGATACCAAACTATCCCTACCTGTCTCTAAGGCAAAGCCCGTGCTCTTGCGACGCAATAGATCGCGCGAGAGGGCCACATTAAAGCTAACATAGTCGTTGCTACGCAGATCCTTGAAACCATCAATATCGAAGATTGAACGTTGTGCTACCGAACTAATCAAACCTCGTTCAACAGCCTCTGGTATACTAACCAATTCACCGGTCATAAAATCACGATATTTACACTCGGCAGGCAGGACAATGCCATCGGCAATTGCCTCCTGGAGTGTTATCAACTCACCCTTTCGTTTAGTGATACACTTGAGCTGATTACCATCCAAAACTCCCGCCTCGATAGCCTGCATAATGCTTAGTTTCTCGCGACGCATTGGACTTGTGATTAGATTCTGCTTATCGAGTAGATTTAGATCACAAATATCCTTAAGGGTATACGGTTTGACGATTAATTGCCGATTACGCGCCTCCAAGAAGCTAAGTTTCTCTTTGGTTACCTCGTTCAAATACCGACCCGTTTTCGCGTTGAGCACACCCGATTGCAATGCCGATTGCAGAGTAATTTTAACATCACGTTTAGCATCGACCACTTCGCGAACGCTCGCATCTATCAATTGATTGGCAATCGCCGAGTCCAAGCGGAACTTATCACCCGAATTACGATCAATTATCCAGCCAGCTGAATCCACCAGCCCGTGGGCGATAGCATCGCTAAGGCACAGCGCATTCGATTTGATTGTCACCGATTCGTGCCGGATGAGATAGCCACGCTCGTAGGCCTCCGCCAGGCTGATAGTTTGGCCCGATTTGACACGGTAGAGACCAGTCTTGGCATCCACACTTCCCGCACCAATGGCATCGACAATATTTCTAGGTTTCTCTGGCGATGCCACATCCAAGGGGGATTGCGATTCTACAGTAATCGTGTTGTTTACCTTGATGCGCTTTTCAGCCGTCTCATAACCGGATTCCGCCTCACTTATTTCACGCTGTATCACTTCCAGTAATGAGAGTTCGCGGCCAGCCGCATCTCGTCCAGCGCCAGGCTGAAGCAATTGCCGCGCCAACTGGGCATCGATCAGTCCCTGATCAGCTGCCTGTTCCAATGTGATGCGACGATCGCCAACCAGCATTTCTCCAGTACGCACATCTAGTATACGTAGCTGGATAGCTTCTCCAATTGTGAGCACTCGACCCGTGCGTGGATCCCTTATGCCGGCAATGTCTAGCACCGAGGTACCATTGCCTGGCATTCGTTTAAGATTGCTTCGAATCTCACTGAACTGTATTTGGGACTGCGGTGTAAGCTCTCCATCCTGACCCACAGTGGCAGCATCGATGCCATCGCTGCTATAGATGCTCTTCGATGAGCTTTTCGTTGTTTTCGTTGAGCTGAATCTGTAGAAAAGCAGGGAAAATTGTTAAAGAATATAAAAAAAATTGGTAGAAGTTTTAAGAGCCGTTAGACAGAATCGTCTTGTTTTCAAATCAAAGTTTGCTTTATCGAGTCATCATTAACATTTCATTGACAATAATGAAATTCTTGAGAAATATACATAAGAACTCATCAAACAGCTCTATAAACTCTACAGTCACTTGTCTGAAATACTTACTGTGTTGTGCTATATGTGGTGGTGTAGAGATCATCTGGACGTGCAGCGTAACCTTCGCCAGTTGGCACGCTGCCCGAACTGAAATCAACTCTAAAGGTCTTCAGCGGTTTCTGTAGACTTTCAGCGTATTGCTAAACCGGAAAGATTTGTAACATTAGCTAATTATACAATAATTAAAAATATAAAAATAACAAAACTCAAGTTTTTTTGGGAACATTTTGCATTGCGAGAGAGCGTTGAGCAAAGAAGGGAAATTAGTGGAGGGATGATGGTGAAGGGGTAGGGGGTTTTGTAGTATTACCTGAAACTCGAACGCGAAGTCATAGTCACTTTCCTCTGCCACTTGGACAGTTGTGGTTTGTGTTTTGGTACTGGTTTTTGTCGTCTTACGACCCGATCTATGCTGAGGCATGGCTAAAGCTTTCGATTCTTTCAATTTGACAAAGTCATAGTCAGCAGTTTGAGTAACGTTTGGTATTGGGTTAGGCACTTGTTTTAAGTTTGTTGCTTCTTCAATGCACTGCGAGATTTCAATTGGTTAGAAATAACGAAACAACACGATTCATACTTATTTCGCTTTCGAAAACTGTTTTCTTCTACGCGATTGTATCTGTCGGTGTGTGACTTGCGGTGTTTATGACATGGATTAATGACTGGCTGATAAGAAATTTCACCTAAACTAAGAGCTTATTTTAAGAATGGAACTATTTTGGTAGTGTTACTTTTAATATATAAAGTACTCTTCAAAATGAATCAATTTAGATTAAATCAAGGGAAGGGCTTGATCTTCACATATCATAACATAATAATGCCAATTAAGCTAGTGAACTGTATTAACTTTAGATAATTAAACTAAGCTGGTGCCCTTACGTCTGCCCAAAAAGCGCAAAACAGTAAAAAATAAAAACAAAAGAGAAAGCAAGACACAATTTTTGGAATGCCGGCAAATCGTAAATATAACACTTCACTTATCAGCGGTACGTATAAAATATGTTTATATATTTATCAACTACCCAGGCCAATGCGAACTCACAAACACACACACACACTCACACCACAACCAAGCCTTTATGAAAATAGAAATGACGCTATGCTTGAGGGTCGTATAAGAACGTGCTACATACGCTCTACGCATACCGTACGATATACGTACGGATGCACGATATAAGTAAACTCTATTTTCCGCTCGTTTTTTACTTTTTTTAGGTACTGCAAGTTGAGTCAACTCCGTAATGGGTGATTACCCGGCAAACAGAAATCATTAAAAACGATGCCAATCTGCAATCTGTGTAATTAAGTTTTATCTTTATTTGCCAGGAGTGGACAGAGAAGGGGGGAAAGGGAACTACATATAACAACTCCGTCATTGATTCACTTTGTGTACAATTGAGACAGAAGACATGTGGCATTTTTCTTTCAACTGCAGCCGACTGACGACCCTTAACCATACAATTCAAACAACTGCAGTACAACAGATATTATCATTTCGTTGTATTTTATATCGTCTTGTTGATAGAGTTCTTAAGTTGTTCTTGGTAGAGCGTTTCAAGTAAATACTAAAAATCAGACAATCACTTTTTAGATTTATACAAAAACTGCTGACCAAGGTCGCCCTAGAGTTATACGAAGCAACAAATAAATTATAATTAACAAAAACACAAACAGTAAATACGTACACACACACACACACACCGGCACAGAGGAACGAAATGAGCACAAATAATGATGTCATCAGAAAATTTCAATATTATAATAAACAAGTTTGCCGCGATCCCAAAATGAATGCAAATAAAAATATAAAAGTGAATTTAAATGTAATTGAAGCACATTTAGCGGTCGTTTTGGGCGCCCAATGACGCCCGTGAATGCGCTCCTGTGATCCTAAAATGAATTGCGCTTGACACGATTCTCAGCCCAAGCAGATGACTAAGGCGCCGGCAACCGAAGAGCTTTTTGCCTGCAACTTGGTACGTGCAGCATGGCATTGCCCCTTGCAGCATTCGCTTTCATTCGTTGACTTTTTTTCTCTCTAAATATTCTTCTAATTTATAGAACACCAAGACACATAGTTATACCTATAAATACCCAAGTGTGTATGTGTGTGCGTTTAAGGCGGCGGCCAAAATTGTATGTCGAGTTTAATCGATAAAATAGCTGCGTTGCAAGCATGGGAAGTGCAGAGAGAGTGAATGGAGACAGAAACTAGAAAAGGTAACACATAAAGCACATTGACATGAGAATAAGCCGCAAAACACACAAATAAACAAAGACATTAAATGACAAACTGAAATGCCCGAGTATTATAATATACTTAATCAGTGACTAGTTCAGAACACCCCTCTCTCTTTCGACCCTGTCTCCTGATTTTTGATGAATTACATCTCAAACTGTGTTGAGATTAGATAGAAGCACGCTCCATAGCGCCTTGACAGCTGATCGCAACATTGATAGCCACACACACACACATACTTTAAATTTGATTGTGTGTAGGTCAGTTGGGCAGACGGTTGGTAAGTTAATGGGCTTTGAGCAAACCGCATCGTTTTCATACTTAAAATTGATTTTTTACGGCCGCATCATTATTATTGTTAACTGCTTCTCCTCATTTCGTTATTAACAAACTCTTGACTCATAATTCTTGTGTAAGCTACACTAACAACAGTTTTAGTTTTTCGCCCAGTGTATTTTGGCTGCTTTCATTAACACCCGAAAATAAACACACAAATATAACATATGGATTCTTGCGACATGTTCAAGGCTACATCGTTATATTGCTGTGTTTTATTTTATTTATTTCCATTTTCACACTTCAATTCAATTGTAGTCATTTCTATTATATTTTTATTCTTCTCTTCTATTCTGTTGCGGTGACTTCATTTCGCTTGAATTTGGGCCTCCGATTGGTACGTAGGAGGCGACATAAAAAAATTTAAATTTCTATTAAATAAATAAAAGCAGGCCACATGCATGAATTTTGTATTCAATTCAGACACACACGCACACAAGCGCACACTAATAGAAGCAACTACAGATACAATCGCACTTTCTAGTTGACAACGCGGCGTATGAGTGTTTCACGCCGGCTATATGCAATTTTTGGTCACTTCTTTCTAGTTGGTCGCTTACATAGAATATTCGCAAATGTTTTATTTGCTTTTAACTTAAAGGGCAATCTTTGAATTACTTTGTTGCCTTTGTTTCTGTCGTTTCACGGCACAACAACAATAATAACGCACACGAGAGACACACAAACACACACGCACACACCGAAAGCCACGCTAAAAAACTTCTTTTAAAAAATAAACGCGAGACTCGTTTAATCTGTTTTCTACGTCGTTATACAACCACGTCGCATTCGGAACTGATTGAGGCAACGGAACCGCCAGTTCATAGTTGCCCGTAACACAACACAGAGAGAGCAAAGGAGAGAGAGCTTTTTGAAGCTTTGGTGTTTGCGGCGAGCGTGACAATGAGAGAGAAGAGAACACAGCAATACAAAAGCTAAGCAAAATGCCGGCAAATGTCTCAGCTGTTGCTTCCAATGATAAAGCAAACTAATTAACAATGGGCAATATTCGTAATGCCCAAAAAGCGAAAACAAAATGCGGAAGAGAACAAAAAACAACAATAATAAAATGGTAAAAACAAAAAAAAAAAACACAAGAAACCGAAAGAATCCAAAAAAGTTTAAGTAAAATACGAAAATCTAGTGGCGGCTGCCTGTGAATCTGGAGTTTGGAATCGTTTGTTTTCGATTTTTGTTAGAAACACAAATAAGAAAAACAGCAAAAAATAAAACCTGTTTTCTTACTTTTTTACTGTCCAAGTCTAACCTTCTAAATCGCAGTAGTGCTCATTCACTCCACTTAATGCCAAGCTTTGACGCCCCTGTTATGATGTTATGCATATCAAGTTAAGCCTTTAAATGAAAAAAAATAATAAACCTCAAACTGGCAATGGATGTTGGTAATAGCTAGAGATATTCATGATGTCACTGCCGTATTAACGCGGTTGTTGTCATTGTTGAAACAACAACACCTTCTAAATGAGTTTCAGTTATTCCGTAATTTGGTGACTGCACTTACGAGTTTACTCACCTTAATCGTAAGACCCTTCTCTATGCTAATTGTTAGCCAAATATTTAAACAATTCTCAACACTTTTGTAATTATTGGCAGCATTTTTGCATATTTCTACTCGTCAAAATTAACAAATATAAAACCAGTTGGCCTGGCTTAAATCGAATTTCAAATTTCTAATTAAAGAAAAAAACCAGTTAAACAAATATAGTCAAAACCTAATGGAGTTGACAGTTGAAATAAAGGGGCGCTAATAAAAGACAATGAACGTTCGATGACGTCGCTTTAGTTGGTTTCATTCAATTTCCTAGAATTCACAGCTTGATCCTATAGAATTAAAAGTTGAAATATGCGGAGATTGACAAACAGCATTCTTAACTGCTGAATTGATGATTTAATTTGCCTAATTGGCCAAAAAACGCAAGCATTATATATTTAAACATTTATGCAATGTGCACAATCGACAACCGACTGTCACGAGAAGTCGCCAGAATCAAAAATAAAGTACGAATAGACAAAAAAAAAAAAAATAGTTTAATTTGTTTTCATAAATTAATCAAGTGGTGATTTATGAGGCAACATTTCAAATGTTGACACCGCTCTGATGTCATTATTTGTCCATGTGTCAGTGTTTTGTGTCTGTGTCTATTTTGAAGGTTAATTTAATAATAACAGTGCATAAGGCAAACCCAACAGACACAGATACATCTACAAAAGATACAAACAGCAAGTGCGCTAGAACTCAGCTCGAATTGAAAACGAAAGCATTAAACGAGTTGTCAGTTGAATTGATTGTTTTTTTACTCAACTTGAACCTGAGATTTTGTTGTGTACGAGACAGATTTCATCTATAGTCCGTAGGTAATAATGTTTTCGACAATTGAATTATTCTGACTGTTGATGTCATCTACCTTTTGGTATCCCCAGGGCTCTCTCGCATGCAAATACATGTACCTACATTTCTATGTCCAAGATACTCACCAGACCATCGCTGCCGTTTACTTCGATTGCTGTTTTTAGCCTCTGTGACAATTGCTCCAGCAATCTGTCGTATTTCGTATTTAAATTATCCAAACGCTGGCTGTAATACTGTGTAGCACCCGGATCGCTGTCCGCCGGACGCAGATCCCTACGTGGCGGCGAGAATGATGGACGTGCCTCAATCAACCAATCCACAAAGCGCAGACATTTACTATCGTAAATCTATCGTTGTTTCGTTTCCAATTGTTGTTGTTTTGCGTCCACGTTGGGTTAATTTCGGTTAAAATGTTAGTATTTTGTTGGGTTAAACAATTTTTAAGAGGGAGTAGGTATTTTGGTATATATTTAGTGCTTTTTCTTTTATTGATTAATCAATACCAAAATTTATGTTGATTACAATTGCTTTTTAATTGCTTGTTGCTTGTTTGATTGTTTAGATATTGGTTGTTGTTGTTTTTGGTGTGTAAGTTGTTGTTTTTGTTGGTCAATAATTGGTTGTTGGTTGTCAGTTTTATTTTGTTGCTGTTGTGTTATTGACGCACCTTGTACCCAAAAGTTTTAAACTACTCGTAAATTTATCTGAGCTCAACATAAAGTGAACTCCGAAATTGTACCACAATTTCAGTTGTTTTTTGTATTTTGTTGTAAAAAGCATTAAATATAGTGTTTAAGTTTGTGTATAGACAGAGGCAGAAAGAGAATACGGAGAAATAACGGCTATGAAGAGTTGAGCTTGAAATGGGCTCAACATATCGATAATTGATCGAAAGGTTTCACAGTCACACATTCATACACACGAAGAGAGTTCCAGACGCTTGACACGATCTAAGATCCTTCAAATTGTCCTAGCTACCAGATAAAATATAAGCGTAGAGTCTATATTCATGTTTTAAAGCTATAATCAGTCCGATGTATTTAATAGCTATATCTAATATTTGGGTGATTCATATTCGAGATCATTATTTTACATATGACATTTTCCAACTATTTAAACATAAATCCTACCATGTTTAATATCGTATTCATTTTATATGACCTACTGAAAATATTGCCCTTAATGCAAGTCCCATTTCTTTTAGAATTTAAGTCAGTATTTTATAGATATAATTATTTTTCCTTGTTCATTTTTTCCCAACTTATATTTTCTTCAGTCAAAGTTATATTTATCCCCTAAGTACTCTTGGTTACCCTACAGATCTTGATCTATGCCAAGCGTATATATAGACTACTTCATCCATACTTAGAACAGGCATACTAATTTTTACCTTAGCTTCGCGAATAAGTCGTCCTCCAGCCACGTTGACATTTTCGATTTTTGGTTTTCGTTCGATAGCAGCTCCGAGCAGTTTCTATATATACCATATATATATTTGTTTTTTTGCGAGGGAGTTTGGTAGCATTTTTATGGGCAATATAATTTTTATTTATTTTTTTTTTTTAAGTTTTTATTTGGTTTTATTTTAAATTGATCGATCGGGTTTTTATATTGTTGATTGTGTTTGGTGTTTTTTTATAGAGTGTGATTTGTTGATAATTTGTGAAATATTTCATTGTTTTGTGGGGTGAAAATACAAGAAATTAGACAAAAATACATATACAATTAGTTTTCAACTACAAATACAAATTGGACTACATATGATAACGTGATAACGGTGATATTTGATGAGAAATATATGCATAGATATATATGTAAGTGCAACTTAAAAAATCAAAGAAAACAAAATTACAAAAACATAAAATAATATTGAATTGTTGGGATTTACAGGTGTGTAGTGTATCAGGACGTCACAAAGGTAGTATATATATACAATTTAAATTATTTGCATAAATGCGTGTAGGGTATGTAGGTGCCTGGCAACAGGAACCTCACTACGTTTGCAATAAACAAGAACTACGGACTTTACAATTATAGGACATTTAAGAAAGGGACAGTTAATATTTGAACTAATATTTAAAAAATAATATATTTAACTGTATATATTAAACGACATTTAAAACATGTCCATCACCAAGTTTATTTGGACCCAAGAACAGAAATTATTCAACAAAACTACTTTGGGCAGATTGGGGGACAGGGGGACGTTTGGGGACGGGAGCACGAATACTACGCTTTCGATTTTACTGTACATATCAGATAATAAAACTTAATATGTATAAATATATATACTTTGTGTTTGCGGTAAATTGGGTCTAAAACTCGCTCAATAGAAACTATACAAATAACTTACTAAATCTCATTAAAAATAAAAAATCAAAAGATAATAATCAAATCAAAGATATAACTATGCATATACAGGTGTGTAATACTCACGTCTAATTCGTAAGCTGAAGTCGCTGTTGGCATTGCCGATAAACGTTCCGTAGTGCCATCCACCCATGATTCCTCGACTTGCACGCTCGATTGGAGATTCTTCATCAGGCCAATTGCCGTCTCGCATGATCGCATTCTGAAAAGGTTGGTGTGAATAACGGTATTAAATATCATCATAAACGGGGGGAGGTATATATGTTTTGGTGTTTGTAGAAGGTGCAAGTTAATGGAGCGCACATCGGAAACAGGTGTATCACCATAATCGGAAATATATCACTTGAGCTTATTAAAATGTTATTCTTGATTGCGGTTTGTATCATGAATCAACCAAATTGGTGTATTGAAAGTGAATTACTTTAAATTATTATCCGTTAAGAATCAAATATTGTTCTGGGTCAATATTTTCTAAATGGCTTTTCCTATTTTAACAGTAGAATGAGGCTCCTTAAAGTCATAAATTTCGGTTCAAACTCTGTAGGAAGGCATCTATCATGTGGAAGACTTGGGTTCCAAAGATTAACAAGAAAAAAAAGTACAGACGAGCACGCCCGACATGCCGACGGACAGACGGACATGACTATATCTACTCGGCTTGTGATGCTGATCAAGAATATATATACTTTATGGGGTCTACCAAACCTCCTTCTGCCTGCTGCATACTTTGCACAAAAGAATTGTTTTTTAAGTTTTTTGAGCTCAATCCAACTCAAATGACTCTCTATTTTATGTAAAAGTTTCGGAATTCAACAATTAGCATACCTTTCGCCCAACTGATTGCAGACCGCACTCCAGCGTGTGTTAAGACGCTCCACATTCGAGTGTAGACGTTTCAGATCGCCCAGCACCTTGGTAGGTACACCCATGCGTCCCAGTTGATCGGCAGCATCGTTCATCTTATCCATTTGCGGCTGTTGTTGTGTGATGATGTCCTGCATGTGGGTCAATTGCTTGAATACATGCTGCAGACCCTCGGCGGTCGAGGGTAGATCCTGATGCTTGGCTAGCTCGTTCTCCAGCTCGGATATGACATGCTCGTTGTCATCAAGGCCAGCCAATGAGGCTTCCAGTAGCTTCAAGCGATCCTTGTGCAGGCTGCTCTGTGTATTTAGTTCCTTCCACAGCTCCATTAGGTTGTCAAGCGATTTCTTAAGAACTGGTGTCTTCAGAGCAATGGTACGGAAGGTTTCCTGCAAATGCTTCAACTCCGGTTCGAGCAGCTGGAGACGACGCTCATAATCAGCATGAATCTCGAGCACATGCTCCAAGGAGTCCAGATCACGCGGCAAAGGTGCCAGTATTATCTGATCCAGCTCTCTGGCCATATCCTCCAGTTTGCTCTTGATGGCAATGCATTCCTCGGTGAAGATGCGACTCGCCTGCTTGCTTTCCTCTGTAAAAGGAAGAAATTTGTGAATTTGGATTAAAAGATAGGAAAACGAATTTCTACCCCGCGTTTTTGCACCAGCGAAAAGCTTCTTCATTCTTTACTTTTTTTGGTAGTTCTGTTGCGTTTGAAATAAGAACCGAGACTAAGATAATCTTCCTGCTTGAAGCAAGTCGACTGACAATTTAATTCAGTTCAATTAAATGCTTAATTGACTGACGGCTGGCAAAAGGCCACCAATTGAATTGCGTCTAAATCGACGCCCACAATCATTCCAATCATGGCAATAGTTATCTATTCCTCCCACATCACTTACCTTCGGCTCGGGCGCGCTTCTCGAATTCATCGAATAATCGATTGACCTCATCCATTTCACGGCGCAATCGTCGCAGCTGTGGATCATTTGGATCACCCTCGCTCAACAACTTGTCCGCATCATCGTTCAGGGCACGTCGAATGGCCGTACGTTGTTCGGGTCCCATGGCCAGGAACTGATCAAAGTCCCAACCCTTGACGACACGAATCGTGGCGAAAATCATGTTCTGTCGCAGTCGCAAGTGTTTCTTTTGCCACAGGGCCACGGAGCGATCGAAGTAACGCTTCAAACGATCAGCTGCATCAATGGCCTCCTGATCGGGTGGTGGAAGTAGCAGGCAGGCACCAGGTATGGAACCTTCCTGACCCTTTGAAGTACGCACACGCCACTTGACACGTCCCGAGTTGTCCAACAGTGTAACCGTTTCACCCTTCTCGATCTGCAGTTGACCCTGTTGCTTGTAGGCGCATATGGCCTGCACTGGACCCTGACGATTAACGGGTTGACGGCGTTTGTTCAACGGGACAATGGTTTGGGCACGACGTTGCAAGGTAGAAACAGTTTCGCCGAACGCATTGAGCTCCTCTCGCAGATCCTGCATCCCACGCAACAAGGTCTCGCCCTGATCCAAACCAAAATCGGATTGCGAATACTTGCTATTAAGTATTTCATCGCGTTTTGCTAGCCATTGCTCGGCATCCTTGATTTCGGCAAAGAACTGATGATATTCCGTTGCATGCTTCAGATGCACCTCCAGACAGAGAGTCAGCTGCAAGAGCCAAGCCCACTGCTGCTGCAAGGCCGTCAAATGGGCCTCAATGCACTTCGAGGCCGGATGCTGTTGGTTGAGCAAAGCCTCTCCACGATCCAAGATCGTGGCGAAGTGCATCTCACGCTTCTCCAGCTCGGACATAAGGTTCTACAAAAAGGAGAGTAGTATTAGTGGGAACTATCAAGTAGTTGATCAGTAGACAGTGCACTTGGTTAGAAGCTTTAATTTAGAATAAATTTGTATTTAATTGTGACCAATCTTACCTCGTCGCCATTACCAAATGCACGCTTGTAATAAGATGAAGCACAACACACATTACATGAAAACTAGCACTAGATTTCTAGTATTTATATAGAATTTATGAAACTTACCTCGTAGTATCTGTGCACTGAGGGCAGATCGAGTTGTTTGTCCGCCCAGTCGCGTGTGATTTCCACTTGTTCCTTCTCGTTCAGCCACTGCAGTTCATCCGAGGCATGCTTCAGGAAGTGTTGCAATGAATCCAGATCGGATAGACGCTTTGTCGAGGTGCTAAGCAACTCGGCATAGACCTTCTGGAGTTGATTGAGTCGCTGCTGATACAGATTTAGTTCATCGCCAGTGAACTTGGTCTGTTGGCGTTCATCGTTGAGTATTTTGGAATGGAACTGATCGATGATCTTGTGCTCGTGTTGTTGACGATCCAGTTCTTCCTTGACTGACGGCAGGTCACTGCCATAGTCAGCGGCAAGCAATTGTTTCTATAATAAAATACAATTAGTTAAATGATCTACTAAATTAATAGTTTCTCCATCTTACCAATTTGTTCTGACACCATTCGATGTGCTCCTGCAGATCGCGGAAATGGGGATTGGTATCAATCTGTCGGGATTCGACCACCATGCGCGTCTGACGCGTCACGGTCGTCTCGTGGACGGGAAACTTTAACCCGGACAGTTTCTGTACCAGGTTCGTATGGAAATTAGTGCGCAATTGAGCCCAGCGTTGATGCAGTTTGTTAACCTTCTTGTGCAGTTCGCTCACATGGGGATAGCGTCCCTCGTTGAGCACATGGCAGTCCTGGTTCATGTCCTGTATTGGTTCCTCCAGATGTCGGATCTCTGTCTCGAGTGCCTCGACAATGCTCTTGGCATCCACGGGATGCAGTCGCTCAATGCGACGTCCCTCCTCACTGATGCGTGTCTCCAGATCCGTTAACTTGTGATCGACATGCTTAATCTCACGCTGCACTTTATCGGCCAGACGCTGCAAACGCTCCAAGCGTTCAATCTCCTGCTGCAGTATGACCTCGCGATCCTGCAGTGCCGTATTCATGCGGTACCAGGCCTTCTCAATAGCATCTGGTCGCAGATCAGCCTCCACATCAACTTCACCCACCGTTTCGAAGTAGCGTTCAAGCTCCTTGTAGATCTGAATGAGCTTCGACTTTTCACGCTTACGTGCGCTAACTTCTTCGCTGCGGAAACGCTGCAGATCACTCAGCAGACGCTTCATCTCGATCAGCGTGGGCGGGAACGAGCGCTCCTGCAGATATGCTGTCTTCTCCCGGCACCAATAGATGAACTGCTGTGCCAAATCGCGATACTCGTGCACACGACGTTGTGACTCCATGTCGAACAATGGATGAATAGATGGTGGCTCCGGGAACACATCGTACAGCGATGAAATGTACGTAATCAGAGACTTCTCATCCGGCTCATTAGTATCCACATCTGTCAAAGGGAAACACACATTAGTAAATTAGTGAGATCTGTTGTGAGTTTGAAGCTTACCTTCTGGATCCAATAGACGTGTCACTCCATACTCCTTTTCTACAATGTGGAATGCGGTCTCGAGGCGATCGCGCGGCCGATCGTTCCTTGCCTTTCGCCAGTCAAGCAAGTCCGGTCGGTTGCGATGCACCAAAGCCGAGAAGGCCAAACCATCGCGCCACGATGATGTAAAATCATTAACACGCACACCCGGATACCGAGCTGTCGAGCGGCGTGCCCAGCGCAGCAGAGCCTCGCGAGCGGATACGTTGTCTTCTTTGCCCACAACAATATCGGAGATCTAGGAATTAGGCAAATGTTAAGATGTTATTACTTTAAATCGTGGTATATATTATTAAGGTAATAAATGTAAAATCAAATAAATAAATAAAAGTAATTTAAAGTAAATGGAGCAACTTGGAGCAACTAATAAAGAATAATTGGATTATATATTTTCGTATGGGAGAATTTCCTGTTTGGGTTAGGGATAGCCGGACGTTCTCGAGGGACAGAGCATATGTAAGTTATGGCCCTTAGTCAACCGGTTGGGTTGGATTATCACGGCCTGAAGTCTTGTAGAATCTGTGCGCGCTTCGTGAACGCTAGCTGGTTACTTGCGGGTATATTAGAGGAGAGTTGGTTTCCTAAGCACCTAAGCCTCGTGCGCTCCTCCAGCGTCTCTATAGAGTTTGGATCATTGTATTTCCAGCAATTGATACTGTTGGTTATTCCCAGCTTGGTTGCATGTGCAGCTAGGCAGTGACCAGAGAGTATCTCGACCAGATTTCTGCAGTCTTTCCTGGAGAGGTGCAGAATATATTGCGAAAGACGAGAGTTGATATTGTTGAAGTTTGTGTTTAAATTTAAATAAATAAATTGGACTCATGTATTGTAACATTGACGTTAATCCAACTAATATCGAAATATTCCTGGGAATCACGAAGAGTGATGCTTCCCTTCCTCATCACTATGCATTGATGAAGGTCCAACCTACAACTCTTTTCTCTATCATCCCATTTCAATTATTAACTCTTTCTATCAACCGTTTACTTCAAATCAAAGATAAATGTTTCTGGTATCTATAAATGGCTTATATCCAAAAATTAACCTTTTTGATAGGTACCTAAATCAATAAGTTCTTTCCACTTCCCCCTGTCTGTACCCTGTTTTACCTCTCTGCGCTGACTGCTCGACTCAATGGCCGGCGGTAGTGCACGTCGATACTCCAGCTCCGAGCTGCGTATCATCTTGGCGGGCGGCAGCAGGTCCTCAGCAGGTTGCTGATTCTCCTCGGCGCGACTCAGCGTGGTCACTTTGCGCACTATGTGAGTGGTCACACGCCGATGACCATTGGGTGCCCGTTGCGAAGTCTTTGTGCTCTCCACACTCGAGCCGAGCACTTCGGTGGAGATGCGCTTGTTACGCGTCACCTGCTGATAGCTGCTGCTACTGCTGGTGGGAGCCATGTCGCTGGAGGGCACTAAAGCACGACTGCTATCAGATGGTCGTCGTCCATCGATTGCATCCTGGAATGTCACGGTGCGTTCAAAGTTGGTGCGTTCGTGTGGAACGCTGCCGTGGGGTGCAATACCCGGATAGTCAGTGATGACGGCCTCAACGGTACGTTCGCGTTTCGTTTCATGCCGATAGCGGAGACTTGAGTCGTCGATGTTGGTCGTTATCGCCGGTCCACGCGAGGTGTGGACTACCTCACTCCCACTGGTGACATAGGGCTGACCACCGTTGGACTGCTTCACAAGCTGCTGCGTGCGCTTCAGTGTCGACTGGGAGCTGGTGCTGGAGTACATCTTTGCTATGTGGAAGCCAGCTTTGGGCTATCGTCTCTTTCTATCGGTTATCGGATATCGTTATCGTTGATTTTGATCGTTTCGTTTTCAGTTTGTTTCGCGTTTCGTTTTTGTTTTTTTGTTTCGTTGGCTTCTCTTTCTCTCTTTCTCTTCTATCGTTGATTTCTTACTTGGTGCGATTCGTAATTTTGCTATTTTTGTGCGTGATTTCAAAATTATTTTAATTGTTTAACCGCCACCGACGCCACAGCGTCCACTTTTCGTGTTCACAGACAATTCGAGTTACCGGCACCGCAATTTGCGTTTAATTAAGTCAAAAGCCGACTCCTAACATAACGTAGGCACCAAACACCGGCAACAAACCGGCACTACCACCGGATGTCTTGTTCTGTTTGCCCTAGACACTGACCCATTCCCCCACACCACGCCATGTCCAACCATCAGCAGGCACCCACAGAGGGGAGCCCCATTCTTTTTGCTGTTGTTGTTCATGATGAGCGAATTATTTATGTGTTGTACGTACACATAATTATCCATTCAACCAACCTATTAGGCTAAAGTCGAACTGTCTTTTAAAATACTCTTACAGTAGCTGCTTTGGTATATTCAATATTCAATAAACAATAAAGTTTTGTATTTCCATTTCAGAATATTAAGTTATTAAGTTCTATATGGAATTGATTTGAAGAAATTTATCGAATTCTTTTTCATCCAACAACAGAACTCAGAATTTTGAGAATTTGCCATTTTAAGTGTATTCAATATTCGTCACGCTAAATTAATATATATTTTTCCTCTTTTTTTTTTGCAAAAAAAGAGCAGAAAGAAACAAAGAACCATAACTAAAGGTTCATGTGCTTGGCTCCAAACGCTGCGGGGCTCAAACCACAGCAAGAACAACAACAACAACAACATCAATAGAGCTAATTGTGGTACCAACTAATTTTTTGCCATGGAACGTTACGGAATGGAACAGTGATTTCTTGTTTCAGAAAGGCCTCTATGTTGGAACGCTTAAAATTTATAGAACTCTTTTTATACATTCACTAATAAACAAATATTTATTTGTTTAATATGTTTTAATATTTAATTAAGTTTCTGTATTTTTTTTAGGGTTGCAAGTATTTATTTTCTTTTTGTATTTTATTTATCATCACATTGAAATTTTATTTGCATTTCATTTATTTATTTTTAGATTTGTTTGAAATTTATTCTCTTCTTGGTTAGCTTTACAAATACTATTTATTAATTTTTTTGTTATTCCTGTAATAAATGTATAACACTTTTACACTTTTATTGCGTTATTTATGTATTTATTTATTTATGACTTATATTGACTAAATTTTTATGTTTATTTTTATTATTTTTTTAACAATTTTTTAACTTTGAGTCTTTTTTGTTTGATATGATAGCAAGGCAGTTGCTCTTAGCCTAGCAAAAACAAAACCTATTTATCTTTTTATAGCTTCAATAACACATACAACAGCAACAACAATAAGAACCAAGTTGTTATTGTAATAATAACAACAACTGCTAAAGTGGCTTAAAAGCGGGCATGGCCAAAATGTGCGCCCACCCGAAAATCATGTGGTATCATATTGAAAGGTGACGCCTGCGCAGCACCAGATGCGTGACATGACGGTCACCAAATCCTCCATACAAAACACACACAGGCGAAAAGGCAAAAAATGCTAATTGCAACATTACTGAAAAAACAAAAACAAATGCGGAGTTGACTGAACAACTTGGCATTAAGTGTGTGCGGAGGCGACACTAAGAGGCGTTAATGGCTTGACATTTTGAATGGCTTTGGGTTAAACAGCAGCACCACCACAGCACCACAGCACCGCCACTACCACCGCTAGCAGCTACTGGCAGTTTGTGGCTGCAGCCAAATTCGGTGGCTTGCTACTGTTTGAAGTCGACGACATCGCCAAGAGTTGATTGGATGTTTAAGATAAATCCATTTGCCCAATTTGCATTGTTTCGACACATTGTTTGGGCACGTAAATTCAAATTAATTGCGAAAAGAAGATGGGAAAATGGTTAAAAGTAATTGTGACAACCAAAAATATTGTTGTACATTTTTTGCAACAGTTTGTGGCAAGCGCTGAACCAGAACTCTCAAAAGACCTGTGCAAAAAGGTTACACTGAGAGAAATCTTTAAACAAATGTTGTAGTTCTCCTAAGATTCCAATTAATCATTTTATAAAAAACGTATGGAAAAGCTTTATTTTTAAGTCGTATTCAAGTGTACGTAAGGAATTTGACCAGACGCATCATTAACTGTTTGTACAGCAAACGATTTACTGCACATTCAATGTACTGTCGTTTAAATGAACTCGTCATAAAAAATTAATTGAAACAAAATTGAGTTCAATTGCAGCCACAAAAGTGGCGTATTTATTTGGAAGATTGAAATCAATTGATATAAGGCGGCTTTTAATAAATCAAATTCAACGATTGCAGCCACATAAAAAGCTTATTGATGAGACATGCGAAGAACGGCGACTTCTACTGGGAATTGAAGAGATAAATCTCAAATTGAAATTGAAATTGAAATTGTGATTATTGCGTTTGGGCTTCGATTTGCTGTGACATCATGCCAAAAAGAGTTTGTTGTTTATGTCTTTAGTTTCACATTTCACTTTTGACATTTTCTTGCGAATTTTCCTTCTTACATTAAACGCGGACACTTCCTCACACACACACACACGCGCACGACAATAGAGCTTCGTGTTTTAGCTCCTGGCTCGAGTTACAGTTAATTTGATGACTTGTAGATACATTTACATATGTGTATCTTTAAAGAAAAACAGCAACAAATAGATAAATATGCGACGGGGGCATTAACAACAAATGTGTGCGGCGATTCGACAACGACTAAACGCGATCGGGCCAAGTTAAAACGCTTAAAGTGTTGGCAATGGCCAGGTGTTGTTACGTCGATGTCGATGTCGACGGCGACGTCGACGCCAACCGCGCAGTCAGCGTCAGTTTGGCGAGAATAGAAACAGAAACAGAAACAGAAACTGAAACAATTTGGAATCGGCACATTAATATGCCCGGCGTTGGCGTTCCAAAAGCAAAGCTCAAAATTAAATATTTTGGAATTGAAATCGCGATCGTGCTGACAGCAGTTCTGCGAGTGTGTGCGTGTGTGTGTGTGTGTGGCTGTGTTACGCCGCGTCGCTGTCAACGTCGCTGCTGGCAGACAACCCCGTTATGGATTGCTGACTTCGAACTCGGCGCTCTCCTACATACCATATGACGTATGTACATACATGTGCTTACAGCTAACAACAATAACAGCGCCTGCAGGTGCGAGTGTATGTGTGTGTGTGTGGTAGCCGTGGCAACCAACGCCTACGCCAACGCAGCAAACGCAAGAACAACACAACAAGTACACCAACTTCCAACGCAGAATAACAGCAGCAACAACAACATTCACAGAGTGAAGGTTACAAGAGCAAAAATAACAACAACAAACTCAATTGCAAAACTGTGGGGAAAATTGATCAACTAGCAGATACCCTGCAGCACTTGACAAACTAAACTCACAGAGAACAAATTCGCGGTTTTTGTATAAAATCTTTAAGAATTGATTTATGACCAACGTAGTAATCCCAAATACATCCATGTCGAGCATAAAATACTTAAATTCGGTTGAAATCTTTTCCATACTTAAAATTACATTATTATAAGAAATTATTTATAATAATATGTTTTGTTGAAAAAAGTGATTTGTGCTCAGTCATTCAATTTCCCAATTGAACAAATATATAGTAAACTTGTTTTTTATTCAAAATCAAAGATAAAATCGAAACTATTATTTTTAGTTGTAGTCAGTTGTACAAGAATTATCCTATATTTTATTCCAAATGCTAACTACGATTTAAAATTTAATTAATTAAGAGATCCAAAAAAGTTTTAGTAATTGTAGTTCTTACGATTTGTTCCTGTATAAGTTTGTTCTAAACATAAATACTTTCTGCAAATCCATTCCTTTAAATACCACTTCCTAACTACAGGGTATCTATAACATGAGCAGCACCCTATGTTTCTAGCGCTTTAACTTCAAAGCTAACGTTCTCTCGCTTGTTTTTGTCATTTTACTGTGGTAGCCAAATATTTGTCATGTTATTTCATTTATTTTTTTGCGGTGGTTTTTGGTTTCTCTTCACCTCAAACAAAGCTGCGTCATCGTGTCAGTCAAGTAGGCAGGTTTAGAAGTACTTTGTTACCCGAAATAGACAACAAACCGAAAGATTGACAAAAGCCGAAACCGAAGTCGAAGACAAAGCCAACGCCATAGAATGGCCAAAAAGAAGCCAAATAGCCAACCAGGTAAAACAGCAAGTTGGATCAAGAGTTAGTCCGATGACGATTCAGTTAGAAACACCGTCAAAATCATCGCACAGTGGGTCAAGTTGGTTGTAAATACAAACTAACGTCCAAATCAGTTAGCTGACCTCCTGACATTTCTTCAAATCTTTTCTGGGATCTTTTTTTGGCTACAGAATTTCGCCCAAAACCCAAATGAGGCAAAGTAATTTGAATTTAAAGCTCATAACATTTCACGACAAACTCATTACACAGATGGTCAGCCAGTCCAGACTAACAAAATCGTTGAACTGAACCCAACAAAGTAACAGAACGCAAAAGATAGGTAGATAGATAGATAGATAGAGAGTGAGATGGAAGAAGAGTCTATTCACTTAATAGGTTACACAAGAGACTAAAAAATGGAAAACTGCAAAATGTGGATGAAACTTAACAAAACGCCAGTTTTAATGGCAAAAAACCAACGAATTTGAAAAATTTGCTTTAAGCAATCAGTTAGTATTAAAAGGATACAAACTTAAGCGTTAATAGATTTAAACTGAATTGAAATAAAAGTCAGTTGAATTGTTCTTAATGAATATTAAATTTAACTGTGTGCTTAATTTTAAGCAAAACTGTACTGCATTGTGTAAAAGTTAATTGAAAACAATCAACTCAATCCAAATGTATAATAGTCGAATAGCAACTTTACTTAAACTATTTTGTTTGCTATTTAAAATACAGTTGTGCAAAATAAACTCAAAAGCCTATCAGTACTCAGTTGTGTCTCTTAAATTTAATTTATTTTAAACTTTATATATACACACACTTGTTCCAAATCAGCTAATCCTTAAACTGTATGTATACTAAATGCACATCGTCAACACAATTAATTAAACTCAATTAAATTGTGTCCAAAGGCATAAATAAGCTAATAATTAATGGCAGTAACATATATTAAAAATCACATTAAAAGTCAACTAATGTGTGAATTTGGGCGTGTTTTTTTATATTTATTGATATTTATTAAAGATCTGAAAATGTTAAATGTCACTTCTGAAGCGATTTTAACTGTGCTAAGAATTATTCGATCAACAGACAATTAAAATGCATTCAAGGCATATTTAAATCACTAGATCGGAACTATATATGGTATAGCACAGCACCTCAAATGGGATTGTAGAAAGTATAATTATTCCAAGAGTGGGTGTTGAGATCTCTATAAATGCAGCACTCACAATTCGATACGAGGAAATGCCGTAACGCTTGATTGAAATACGACTACACACACACACACACCCCACTACACACGCAGAACAGTTTGAAATTGAGAGGGGAGTGACGTACGTGTCTCCAGCATTGGGCTAATTAGCATGTTACATACTGGCCAACCAACCAGCGCTGCCCTACATGGCTAAAAGCCAGTAACTACAGCTGTTCCGAAAACACGAATACACGTCTCTACCTTTGTGTGCACGGCGGAGCACACGTTCAAGTACTCAAACGAGTACGACGGAATATGATTGTGAGTGTTGGTATGAGTGTGCACAAATAACTGTCTAATAAATACATTTGCCGTTTATTCCCAGTCAACAGACACTGGAGATATGTACTACACTGGAATAAAAAGTTGGTATACTTCCGCAAAGGTAAAAGAGGAATTTTTAAAGCTTTTATTTTATAGGTTGAGATCAATACATTTTTAAGGGCTTGCTATAAATTTAAGACTTCTAGATTTATTATATTCCTCCAAAATACCTTAGCACCCCCTTTCGCTCAGTGTACCAACTTTGGGGGCGTCATAGCTTGCCTGTTATTTGCTACCAATAGAATTGCAAATCTAATTAGCCACTGCAGCCAAGAGGAGGTTACCCAGTTGACAGCATGTAGGCATGAAGTGGAGAGTTAAGTGGTTAGAGGAGGTGCACTGGGGGGTCATTTTAACCTGGCTGACTGACTTATTGATACTAATATGATGCAAACGTGTAAGCAAATTGTTCATTACCTATGTAATTTGTGGTAATGTGAGCTGTGTTTTTGCACTTGAAAAGTGTTGTTTGTGGTGGCTAAATAAAATGGCAACCACCAAAGTAGCAACAAAGGAAAGTGCGTTCAACAGCAGTGAGTACTGTAAATACAGTATGAATACAGTGAATGTGAATGTGAGTGCGAAGGCAATTAGACCCATCACAATTACAATCCTAAACACTTGTCTATCCACTTGTAATCGATGCTAAACAAATCTGTTGTGATTATCGTTTACTTTGTGAACCACAATATTGATATTCCAAATTTGGTGGGGAAAGGGGGGAAAGTTAAGCAGCAATTGAAGGCACACCTAGGGCTTCCTTAATATTGAATTTTATAGGTAGCTTTTTTATTAGAGATGTATAAAACACATAGCAACAATTTGAAATAAAATAATTGAATTTAATAAGCGTAAAATGAGTAGTCAGTAATTGTTACTGGATAAAGTTTGTCGTGTTTAGTCTAGAAAATTAAGTTTTTCTTTTTGTGCTGGTAAAGAAAAACTGAATAATTACGTTAAAAAGTATCTTTTTATTGTCTACACAAATAATGGTATTTAAACAGTATTTTTATGGTTTCCATTTACTATAATAACTGATTTGGGACACATAAAAAATAAACAAATTTTTTACTTATTTTTTTATTATATATTATTTTAAAACAATATTGTTTTAAAGTTAAAAGTATCTTTATACTCAAATTATTTATTAGGTAGTTAAAGTGCTCTTCTAGAATGAAATAATCCCAAATTTGATTTAACTATTCATGTTTGCACTCTGATTCTGTGTCTGATCTGTGCAGTTACCTTAAAAGGATTTTCTACCAGTTAGTTCACAAAAATAGTTTAAAACCAAATCAAATATTTGTTTATGTGACAAAAATAAAGCAGCTGTTCGATACGTATTTGCATTATTCAATTCGATTCGACTCGTTTCAAGTTATGTGAGTTTTGAGTGTGGGCACGTCATTCAGCACACCAAATGGGCAACATTCCTGACTGCTTTTACTGTCATAGCCAGAGATCGTGTGGGCTCATCACCAATTATATACACTTAAATATGTATATATAGATTATATATATTATTAAGTTAGAACCCGTCTGTCTGTTTGTCGCTTTGTAATCTCAGTTACGTACTTGAACCGTTTGTACAATTGTCGGGGACTCAATTCATTTATTCATTCATATTAATTATATGTGAATTAAAACACGTTCACGGAGCGTGTAAATAAGTACTCGAAACGATTTGATCTTTGCTTATATGGAAAGATTTAGTATTTGCATACGAAAATACGGAATTTTTGCGTGGTTGCGCCTTGGTGTCTAGTAAATGAGTGAATGAAATGATCGAATGATCAAATGAACGAATGTACCAACCTGTTTGCAGGCATTCGTACCATATTTGCACAAAAGCTGGCGAACGATTTATTAATGAACGAATCGACAAATCCACAAATCGGCATATTGACTATGTTTATACAGTTGGAAATGAAGATATACCCAAATTCACTTATCGATGTATTGATTTTCAGATACGATTTTGAGCTGCTGCCCACGCAAGCCATTAATAACATAATTTGGACAAATAAGTGAATTTTTCGTCCAAGTTCTAAGCTAACGAGTTCGTTGCTTATATTGAAGTCTTTTGTTTTTTCCATACTACTTGACATTTCATCTGTATTTTTATGTGTTAGACAAGGCGGGTCAGCTTCTACCTATACCTTTAGGAACCTTGCTGATGTCATGAGCTAAGCACACAACTCTTTTTACTCTTTACTTTTTGTTGTTTTTGTTGTGTATTTTTAGAAATAATTTTCATCTTATTGTTTCAGTTTTAAACAGACCTCAAGGCTATGCCGAGCTGCTGTCGTTGACTTCATTGTAACAGACAGCTCATAAATCAAAATACAGCATGTATATTAACATCAATCGATGACGTTGAAATTGTATCTGTAGTTAGATGTGTTTCAAGCTGTATCTGTGCATTTCACAGATACTTTCTTTAGGCGTCTTAACGCCTGAACGCCTTGGCTAAATACTGTTTCTGCTGTCTCTCTCTACGGTTTCATCTTTTCGGTTATGGTAATCTGACCAAATATAGCTACCGCATCTATGTGTACTCGCCGTACACATGGAAAAAACACCTGAGTCTGAGCTGCCCAACTGGCCAAAACGAGCGGTGAATAATGAGCAAATTGCTTGGAAAATTAGCCGCAACTTATAATGAAAACGTTTGTCAGCGTAATTCGACACAGATTTCACAGATTTCTTGCTAGAATTGTGGAATAGCTGCACTGGTAGATACCCTGTAAATGCAACAAGTAACAGTACTGATTGGTAGTCTATAACTATCCGCAGGCTTAAACTGAACTACTATAGACAGACCCCAGGGCATCTCCTAGTTGCTCAAATATTAAGCTTTTTAAGCCATAAATTATTTGATTAATTTTGTGTGTTTTCTGCTGCTCAAATTAAACAATTGAGCGACAACAAAACTATTTCCAGCTGACGGAAGTTAACAAACACTAAAAGTCAAGGCGAAGGCAACTGTCAGAACTTGGCAACTTCCACGAGTTATTCAATAAAGTCGACAGCAACTTTAGCCCCTTCGAGCTACTAAAGTGGGTGTATCGCAGATCCTATAGATTAATTGTACGGCACAATTTATAACTTAATTATAGCTAAGCAGCGTTACAAAATGCCACTGGCACTGCTGGCAAATTGCTGGCAATTTATTGGCTTTGCCTCCAATGAGAATTAAGTAGAAAGATTTTGTATTTTGCACATTGACCTACAAAAAGCAGAGCTGTATAAATAAATTAAAAAAAAAAAACAAAGCTCAAACAAAGCGTTTGTCGTATTGACCGTATAAATAGATATTATGTCATAATTGAAATCAAATCAAAACGAGATTCAAAAATTCTTTGTGATTTATGCAAAGCAGCGGAGAGCAAAGTAAGTGAAGTCTTCGAGGCTTTTAATAGTTTAAACTTTAAAATGACATTTACCATATTAAGTAACTCTAGATTTAAAGAATTTCAACGCATATTTTGGGGATAAGATCTTGTTTAAAGTAAGTCATTTTTATGCTAATCAATTTACAGGGTCGAATCGTTTTGGTTATACCCTTTTTATGGTTTTCTTTTAGCCAATTTTGGCACTTTGGCGAAAATAACAAGCTCTGATGTCCTTTTAAGTCGCTGCCACAAATTTGCATTTCATTTATTAAATAAACACATGACATCAGACAAAAAGATACAGATACAACTGCATGAACTGCTACAGATACGAGTAGCTCTGTGTGTGCTGCAGTCACAACACCCGCAACTGTAGCCGCACAATACATAAATCCTTGGAATCAGACAATTCTCAAGACAGCGACGCAGATGTCAACGCTGATGGAGCCCGACTTGAGGCTGGGAGGGGGAGAGGGAGAGGGGGAGACAAAGACGGAGAGACAGAGAATAATAAATAACATAAACAGTAAATGACGCGCGATTGAGTTTCACATTTGCCAAGTGATTTACAATTCGTTTTGCCTCAATTGAATCAGCGGCAGTTGTTGTTGTTGTTGTTGGAGCCCCATGGTCGCTGCCACCGCGGCTGACTGACTGGCAGCATCATTGAGCATTTATGCGCGCCATCGATCAACTCGAGCCGCCTCTGAACGCAGTGGCAACTCCAACAACTGCGACTGCAGCAGAGGCATGCGGCATACGGCATGCGCCGTCACAAATTACGAAATACTCGAGTTTTAAATTGCATCTAGTTTTATGCGTTTTATTTGTTGTTATTGTTGTTGTTGTTGACACACATATCGACTTGAAGCTAGACTTGGAGACGGAAATGTGCCCATTGAGCGATCGATCGAATTCAGTCGGTGACTAAGCGACGAAGCTGCGACTTGAAGCGATTTCCAGTTTACGTATTAATTGTGACCACTTAATGGGAATCGTGGTTTGCTGAAAAGCCTTTTCTACAGATAAGAGTTACCCCTATATGAAAACCAATATTATCGGCAAACGCTAAGAATTTTACTAAGCCACTAACTTGTTTATATAAAATTCTATTTTTGAAAAGTTCAAATGTTTTTAAACGCCTCAACTAAGCGATTTACTTCAAAGAAAGCAAAAGCAAATTTGTTTATTCTTTAAAGCGGTTTACTGTTGTTATCAAAAATGTCGGCATTAAACTTGTTAAAGGCATAACATCCCATTTAATCCTTCTTAAACGCTCATATGACTCCCAGTCAAACTAACCGATCACTTATTGCTAAATAAACTAACGAAAACAATTCTTTGTATACCCTTGCAGCGGGTATTATGTTTTTGTCACAAAGTTTGCAACGCATTGAAGGAGACGTTTCCGACAACATAAAGTATATATATTCTTGATCAGCATCAACAGCCGAGTCGATATAGCCATGTCCGTCTGTCCGTCTGTTTCTATGCGAACTAGTCTCTCAGTATTAAAGCCATCTTGATTAAAATTTAGTACAGATCTGTATTCACTATCGACCTACTATATCTTATAGCTCCCATGGGAAAAATCATTTGTAATGCTCAGTATGAACATTTTCGATGTCTATTGAACGATCTTAACTTTGTTCAGATACACGTATCCCGCTCAATACATTCATTCACACAATTTTACTCAGTTGAGTTAATTTTTATTTTGGCCGTGTAGGTGGCTTGGCCAAGTGGTTGAGTTGATCAGTGACGGCCTTGCTAACAACAACAACACTAACAAGTTGACGAACTGTAGCAGCAACCACTTGGACTTGGTTATGTGTGTCAGACAACGAATCTGCTGTTGGTGGTGCTCTACTGGTGGCGGTGGTGGTGGTGGTGAAGAGAAGGTAAACTGGATGCCTTAAAAGGCAGCGCCGCATTCGCCAAAATAAGTCAACAGATCTGAGAGAGCTGTAAATTCAACAGCTGCTCTGTTGGGTAGGAGTAGTGCTCAAAACAACATTAAACAAACATTCACACACACTCACACACTCCATCAAACCAATGAGTCTGTGTGTGTGTGTGTGTGTGGGCTGATCAGAGCTAGAGTTCAAGCTCTGTTGCAGTTGTCTCAATGAATCGATGGCGAAACTATAACAAAAACTCACAAGACGCCCAAATGAAACTGAATTTTGTTTGAAACCAAAGTTTTAACGATCTCACGAATTGGGCGACCAATTTGAGGGTCACCTTCAAGTGATCAAAGTGTTCGTCCGTTTGTTGTTGCTTGTGGGCGATGCCCGATGACTTTGAATCTGTAACCATGTTGGGCAGCCTATGGGTACATAGGGTAAACTGCCCACAGTTATCTAATATATACTACATTTTTACAATATTTTAACTAAAAAGAGTTGTAAAACATCAAATGAGTAAGCAAAGTAAAGGATAGTAACGGGCTGTAGCTACACAATTTTTCAAAATTTACTTTTTCTAGCAGTAAATTTATTAAATGGATAAAGTTAAAAATAATGAATTAGGTAAGGAGTAAAATGAATCGAGTATAAAATATATCAACAAAAATTTCGAATAATTTATATTAAATAATTTTTTTCCAAAGAGAATGTTTTTCAAAGAAAACTCACTACAAACAAATTATCAGTGTAACTGGTAAAACTATATATAAATTCATATTATACGTATATTTAGATTATTTATATTTATATTTATTATAAAATTTCTGAAGTGTGAGAAATATACTGATTTCTATGAAATCCGAGCATTTTTTTTTTTTTTTTTTTTTTTTTTTTTTAGTTTAATAAGACAATATTAAAAGCGTTTCATTCAGGCAACTTAAGATGATCCAGGCGTTAAAAACAGTAAACAAGATTTAACTATATGGAAGTTGTTCCTAAAAATAACGCTTAAGCCTATGGCTAACTGATATATTCGACCCAAACGCAAGATGATTAACCCAGATATTAGTTTGAGTTTGACAAATTGACAAGTCTTAAAAACTTCCCTCCCACTTCTATAAAATCTTGCTCCATTTACATTAAAAGACTTCAAATGATTAACGATTTCTTTCGACTTACCTGGAAGTGCAATATAATTGTCCAGATCAGACCCAACGTTAGCTTCGGATTGCCATCCACAATGTCCTCAGCGCGTATATTGACCAATTTGATCTTCTTGTAGCGCAGAAAGTCCAGCGCCATTTGTGCGTTCTGCAGCATATGGAAACGCATTTTACCCTTCTCCCGTGGCTGTCAAGAGGAAGATACAAAAAGTAGTTGGTCAACAAATGATGTAGACGGGAAAGGTGAGTGTCGATGAACGTGTCGACTTACCAGGTGTTCGCCAGATAGCACCTCCAAGAGTGAAAGCAAATTGTGACCATCGCGCAAATCCTCAAATAAGTCCACAACTCGTCGATTGGCCTGTGGAAAGTGGAAACGCAACGAATTCAGTTTCCATTTCTCAAAAGGTTAAAGTTAAGAAACTACAGACATGCAGGTGTGTACAACGTCAGGTGCGGGTTAATTTTTCATTAGTGGGCGAGTGCATTTAGTGTACAAAGAAAAGATAAACAAAAAGCTAATAGAAACTAATTCTTTTGAGTGTTTTATAAGACCTCAAAATATGCAATGTTATTGAAAATTCAAACATAATTAGATAATCAAAAGAAGATAAAAAAAAACTGATTTGATCTCTCACAACATTTATATACAATTGAACTTACAGACTGCGAACAACAGGGAATACCATTTGTGGTAACACAAACATGTAGCATTGTGTAAGTCTGTAAATTGATTAAATTTTAAAGAAAATCAAGAAAGATTTTTTTAGTTATTGCTAAAAGAATTTATGGCAAACTAATACCTTGGCATATTTCCAATGCTGCTTGTAATTAATAGATTAAAGAAGATTAAAGAAAAGTATTGAAATCAGAGAAAAGTTCAAGTTGAGAGATGCTAAACTGCTAAGATATGTGTATCTCATAGGTTCAGATATCTGCATAACTACTAAACCTCTTGTAATGATGATGATGGTGTTGATGATATTTGTCTCTCTTTCTCTCTACTATTTCTGTCTCACTTGTAGCTCTTTTTTTGATTTTTCTTTCATGCACTTACCTTTTTAAGATGTTTGTTAACCCATTTTGTGAAAGTCTTCTTTTGAATGGCATCGCGTTCGTCTGTGGAAATGTGAAACGAGAAAGGTCTTGCATTAATATCTTGAGCTTTGTAATACCAATTTGTCGGTTAGGATTGGATCATGCAACAACAATAAAGCTCATGCCAAGTTTTCATTTTTATTTCCATTTTTTTTGTTAATCATTCAACAGTTTTGTGATATGATCTAAACTGCAGGCTGACGACATCATCGACCGAATATTAGAAAATTGCTCAATAATTTATGCTAAATTTGACGCCTACTTATCAAAAATCTAGCCATTATAACAATTCATTTTACAGCGTAGGCGCTGAATTATGGCCTAAACTTTTAATGAGCTTGTTTTGTACACAATTTCATTTTAATACCACTTAATTGAGAATTCACTTAACTTGGCTCGTAATTAGCCAAAGACTACTATCGCCTATACTAAGATAAGTATTTTAGTATTTACTTCACTTCGTCGTGTACATTTATATAAAGCCCAGGGCCTCTCAGGCATTGACTTTGTTCATACTCCGATAAGGCTAGCCATCTGATAAGTCCTGCCTTGATTTACTTTAGCCTATAAATAAGCGCCCACTTTGACCGTAGAGCGGTGATTTAATGTTCCTGCCTATCTTTAGATAGTGACATCAAGTTCCCCAAATGAGTTGATGAGTTGTAAACACATTTAATGAATTTATGTGCGAAAGAGATTGATCTTTGCAGGTTCACAATCATCAGAATCAAAGCAAATGGGCGTAATCTGGGGTTTTCAGACTTCAATCTAATCTCATCTCTCATAAATAGATATCGAATGGAACAACAACAGACTTGAGTGAATGGACACAAAGTTCAGTGCCCAATGACTGATACCAATTCGAGTGTTTAAGTACATAGAAATAGTTGTAAACGAAGTTTAACGGCTAATAAACCTCATACGCTGTACTGCTGGGTAAATAAGTATAAAAACTGGCTAAACAGAAGTTCAAAAGCAAAACAAAAACACAAAATACAAAAAAAATAAAATAAATAAAACTCTAGAGAGAGAACAAGCAGAGAGCGGTGTAAGCTCTCTCTCTCTCTCTCTCTCCGACTCTCTTTCAACTCTTTTTAAAGTGTCTACCTCTGAAGGCTGTCAACTTGTTTTATACCCATTGTTTTTCAAGTATTAATTGCATTTGTGTTTGTTTAAATAATTGTTGCTGACTAAAAACAATCGCAGACTAAGCTAAACTTCTGCTTAATCACATGTGACTCACACACAAGTGTGCAGAAATAATCAGAAATTTCTCCCCACTTCACCCCTCTACCTATACTCATTCATAAGATTTGACAGGTTTGTTATAACAGCAGGTGAAATACTATATTATTTTAGCTGGGTTTTAACCAAGATTTAGTTTATTTTTGGTACAACTAACTTGGCATACTCCCTAGTAAGTCCAAACTCTATTAAAGTTGATCTATATGCATAACTCACTTGTTGATTAATGTGTTTTGAACAAAAATGTTTAAACTTTGTAATTGTGTATTAAATTTCATATCTTAATCAAATTTGTTTTTCTTTTCAAATGTTTTTTTACGGAATTTTTGCATAAATTTGAATACAAAAGGAAGCCCGCATAACAAAAATCATCACTATGATCAAATCAGAGATTAATGGAATATTTAAAAGATTATTTATAGACAAGTTGAACCTAAAGTTAAACAACCAAATTATTTAATTAATACTCATTGAATCAAAGTTATTTCAACAACAAATTGATATATTTTTTAACAGTAACAAATATATACTTTTATTTGTAATATCTTGCTAAAATCGACTTCTTCAAAACCTTCAAAACCTATTCCTACAGGGTATTAGAACTTTATCAAAGTGATACCATAAACTGCATAGTTTTCTCTGGTTTTAAATCACGTCATCGCTCTGTATAACACCAATTGTGCAAAGAACTGTTGTAGCAGTTATTGTACATAGTTATATATACATATATACGCATCGGCGCTAACATATTGCGTTTACTTAAAGTCACTCATAGAATGTAACTCGCTAACATATTCATATGTATGCATGTTAAGCTACTGTAAATTAGAACACTTACATACATGAGGCACACTGTTATACAGGACTAACATAAAAATGTAAAGAACAGCCTATGCAAAGGCGAGAGAAAAAGAATAAAGGCTTATGTATTTGACAATTAAAAGGCACACATCGTTAGTGCTACACTGTTTATATTACAGTTTACAGGGTATAGCCAGTTTATCACTTGCTAACGCACACACACACAAACTCCGCACTCGTCAACATATCGCAGTTTATGAATTTATAGGGTTCACTTCAAATTGACAACAAAATACAAGAATGATATAGGTGTCAGTAGACGAGTGTGTGTGTGCCTAACACACACAGCAACACACGCTATCTGGCTTCAGTGGTGTTAGTGTTGCTGTTGTTGTTGTTGCTGTGGCTGCTTTGTGGTGTTCGTGAGCGCGTGATGATGTCACGTTCTAAGTTGAATTCGTTTCCACGATTAAATGTTTGTTAACGTATTTTGTTGCTATTTGAAGTGTCGTCGTTGCTTTTGCTGTTGTTGTTAACAAATTTTTAAGTTGGCGTCTTGACGCGTATTTGATGTACGTTAATGTTTATTTTTGCATTCTGATTAGCGCACTTCAATGTCAGCCACAAGAAAAACAACAACTACAACTACAACAAATGGTACACTAAGCGAAGGACGTTGCTTGACCACAACAACAAGAACAACAACAACCACTGCGGTGATAACAGAACAACAACAATTTGACAAACTGATCGTAATTAGTTAAGATAAGAATTTGCGAATAAGGTTTATTATGCAATTACCTATAAATAAAAATAAAAAAAAGTTCACTTTGCTGTTATTTCTTTGCTTTTTGCCATTCCTAGACTTAATGCAAGTTATGCGATTGATAAAATAGCACAAGAATTCAGTCAGAAGTATTTCCATAAACCTAAATATATTGATGACACTTGATGAGCTCAAAGTTCGAACGGTTTCGTTAGGGTATTTATAAGGTATTTAAGCGCCTTTTCTTTGGCCCCATCAACACATTAGCAAAATGGTTCGAAATTCCATAAACGTATTATAATAATTTATTGTATTTCCATAATTTGTAAACAATTTCGTATAGATTTGTGTCAACCTCAAACAAAAGCCAAATTAATATAAAAATCAGCATAAAAAGCTCATAAATGTGTTGTGTCGTATACCCTGTAACGAGCAAAAGTCTACAAATGGCTATAACAGGCAAAGAGGCTAAATTAAACCACTTTACACCTATTTAAAGCTACTTATTTGTAGGTATCTGCTAGTCGTGTAAACTCTTCTCTTTCTTCATAAATTAGAAACCCACAAACTGGTTTATGTGCACGATATATTGGTATATACGCATGTTTAATAATAAGTCTCATGCATATTTCCCCCAAAAGTTTGAAATTCGAGGAATTCTGAGTAATAACTAATTTGTCGAGAGTTGAGTTAAGGTTGAGAGTTAATTGCTTCAGTTTGGTCGGATTGGATGTCCGAAACTAACGACCAACTCATCACAACCAGTTTTTCAATATTTACGCAAAATTTAAATACAGAAAATAAAATACTTTTCTATGCTTAAAGCAGCGTTAACCAAATATTGACAAAAGTTGGCAAATACAGAAGAGGAAGACTCCACCCAAGACGTACTACGTTGAGTTATGCAGACGATCCACAGGCGACCAGAAGAGGTGAAATGTTTACCGTAAATATGGGCGAGTGTCGCACACTCTCGTAGCGTTAAATGTCTATCAAATTTTCATGGTCAGGGTCAGTCAATCAAAGTGCTTTCATAAACCGAAAGGTGTCAAATGGTTTCTTTGTGTGTATTTTGCATATTAATACGAAATAAATTTGTTGATTTTTAGCATTTTTAATGCTACCACGACCTTGAACCCGCGCCAGATGCTAAAACGCAGATACCGTATCATAATTAGAAATAGAATTATACAAGCTTATTTCTTATTTCTAATCGAGATTTTAGTTTCACGTCTTAGCAAATGCAAATCATTTCCGCTGGCGGCATTTTCAATGGCCTCTGTTATTCGCTTAACAAAGTGGAAAAACGGACAAACAAAGCGTTCTTAGAGACCAAAGTGACGAGTGACGAGTAACGAGTAACCTATTCTTTAAAATTCATTGTGTGACATTTGTGATAGCATTGAGGCCAAATTAAGTTAGAACAATCAGTCGCTTCTGTTATACATACTACGAACGAGTTTTTTATCACAAAACTAACGAGTAGCGAGTAAGGAGTAGGGAAATCTTTCAACAAACAGATATTTTAGGAAACTTTTGTTATCATTAAAATAGCAGAAACTTGTGTAAAACAGGCAGTAGTTAATCGTTGAACGAACAACACATATTTCGTTTCAAGAGGTTGAACAGGGTTCAATAATATGTAAAGTAACGAGTGATAGTTGGTTGAACAACTGAAACGTGGAAATAGGCACAGATTAACGAAGTATTTTAATCAAGAAATCTTTTACTCCATTAAGTAGAGATAAAGTGTAACAAATTTTCGTTTCAAGAGTTTCAACAAGGTTCAATAGTATGAAAAGTAGCGAGTAGCGCAAATTAACGAATTAGCTAAAGAAATCTATGATTAAATGAAGAACCCTTCTACTTCCTTAAGTAGATTTAAGGGTAACAAACTTTAAGTAGCAAACAAATTAAATTATTTCGGTATTTGTTAGTTGAACTGTAAAAAGACAGCGTGTAGCGAGTAGCGAGTAACTTTCAGCTGGCAGCAACTGAAAAACAAACGGCGGGTAAGAAGTAACGAGTAACGAACAACGAGCAACTCTGAATCTTGAAAATGAACCTTTGCCGACTTACGCATGATATCCCAATCTTCTATAAAATGATCCCAAATGGACATGCTACCTTTAAACTGGGTCAACGCATCCTCGTAACCGCCCTGCGGCTGCGGCTGCGTTGACGAGTGTTTAGCCTTCTTGGCCGCGGGACTAGCCTCGATTTTGCCATGGGAATGCCGATGATGCTGCTGCTGGTGATGATGTTGATGGCTGCTGCTGCTACTGTTATGGCCATTGGCATACAATTCGCGATCACGTTGCTCCCGTTGCACCTGATGGTATTCGAGGGTGCCATTGCCACCGTTGCCACCGCCTCCGGGCGAGACAGAGATTCGTGCCGGCGATGCGGCGGAGCTACTCGTGGTTGTGGCATGATGATAGCTCTGATGGTGATGATGCGTTTGCCTCGAGCTGCTACGCTTCATGGAATTGGTGCTGCTGCTGCTGACTTGATGCTGCTGATGCTGCTGCCTCTGAAGACTATGGGTGGATGCCTCATGTTGCAGCTCATTGGGATCGAAGCCGAGACGATCCTTATAATAGGAATGCGATGTCATCTTGCGATGTCATGAAGCACTCGTCACACTCAAGCACTTTGAATTACTTTCGCTTTCGGTGGACGCGAATTTTATTTATTTTTAGCACGTATTTGTTGGAGTTTTTTTTTGGATGGCACTTTGTGATTTTATTTTTATTGCTTTGAAAGGCTGGACTTGGATCTGCTGGTAAGAAAGGGAGGGGACACCAGAGAGATGCAACAAATGCAAATTAACCGCGTGAGTCAGCGTACTTGAACGTGAAATCATCGAATCGAATTGCAAACCAGAAAACCAAAAAAAAAAATCAACAAAATGAAACAATTTAAAACAAATGCAATAAATAACATTAAGTAAAAGTTGAGGAAGTCATTGTCTATTTGCGAATTTCTCTCTCGCTCTCTCTCTCTCTGCGTTTGCCGGCATTTTGTTCCAATTGGCCAGCAGCCAAATTGTGAGATACTTGCGTATCACTTGTATCTACGTGTATCTGTATCTGTATTGTGTATCTGCGAGTGACAGACGACTTGCTGTTTTCTGCATTTCTCGTCCGGCTCTTGAACTGTCTCGACAAGAACTACAAACAATTGACAAAAAAAAGTGGTGAGTAAAGGAATGAAGAAATGCCTGCATCGCAACGAACTCGAGATACACTCTCTTACTGTTAACCATCCTAGTTTCCCTGTCTGAAAAGCTATTTATAGTTGCAAATATTCTGAGCCAAAACTTAAAACTGTCTGCGTTGCAGATGGTCGTACATCATCCGGGAATGAACTAGATTGGGTCTGCAGTGCTACCTGATGGGACAAAAGGGCATTAGCTTTTGCCAGGGGTGCGGCTCAGTGAGCAAATTGAAATTATAAAGATAAATTGAAATCAGACAGCACAGCTGCTGGTCATACCAAGCGAGATACAGATAAAACTCGAAGAGACCCAGAGACAGTTACAGATACAGATATAAAGCACAAGTAAAAGCGTATAGTGCTCTAAATTATTTGTCTCCTGTTTCTTTCTTTCTCACTTTTTACTTGTGTTGTGTGTTTTGCATTAAAAAACTCAACAATGACAATAAAAAATTGTACTTTCATTTGCGATTTGCGTTGAGTATCATTTTTTATTTTTGGTCGCTTATAAATGGCATTATTTGTTTGAGTTTGTGTTTGTGAAGCGCCTTTTTGCATTCTCAAATGCATGAGGTCAGCTTTCTTTCAACTTCAAACTTCCATAAAAAACAGCAACGACAAAAAAATGTATAAATAACTACATAAATAATAGTACAAGCACGCAACAGGCAGCTGGCCAATGAGACATGCTGTCGCGCTGATTAGATACGACTCGGCGAGTCGCTTCACCTACTCAAATACAGATACAGATACAGATACATTTACAGTCACAGATACAAAATTTCATGAATTTCTCTCACTCTCTGTCTCTCAATTTGTTTATTAGCAGCGGCTATTTTGTTATTGTGCATTGTTTTTCTGTTTGTTGATTTGTTTTACTTCTCACACAACAAATGGGTGTAAAGGGGGCGGTAGTTGGTGGAAGTGGGCGGTTATTGCCGTTTTGCCTTGCACTTTTACTTAGTTTACCAAGTCCTATTATTGCAAAAATTATGTTGTTTTTTTTTTGGTAATTTGATTTGCATAATTCGATGAGTTTATTGGCCAATTTTCAATGTTAATTTTCTTGTTGTTCATTTAATTCGCAGCTTTCTTCACATTTCTTTAATTTTCACTCATAATTTGTGTGGTTTTTCTTGCTGTTGTTGTTGTTTTTGTTGCTTGTTTTCATTCACATGCAAAAGTTCACACAATAATTCATAAAAAAAAGTATTTCTTGTTTACTAATTTTCACATCACTCACATCTGTCGCACTTTTCAACACTGTGTGGCAGTTTGCTTATGTACGTACATGTATGTAAGTAAAGTAAATATGTAAATAGTTTTTCACACACACTCTCCCAACTGTCCTACTGTCCTATTGTCTGCTACCGTCTTTATCTTCACTTCTTTGCTAAGCTTTTAAGAGAAAGAGCACTCGAATTGCAATTGAGCAACAACAACTAAGCTGCTGCCGTTCTAAGCCACTGTCAACTAATTTTGAGTGAGTCAGAACTAGAAAGAAAGAGAGAGCGTGTGTGTGAAAGAGAGCCGTGCCTGGCATTTGTAAGTGACCAAAGAATGTGGCAAAGAAGAAATGTAGAGAATGTAGAGATAAAAAAAAAACTACAGGTAAAGTTTGAGTCACATTTTGAATTTGCTGGCAATTCGCCTTGCAGCGAAATCAAATGCTTAAAACAACAACAAAATGTGCGTGCACGCAGTCGCATAAGCCATGAGAACAAAATGGAACAGAGGTAGCGCCCAAAAATGTATAAAAAATAAAACACAAAAAACAACAACTAAAATATAAGAAAAGAGCGCGTCAAAACTGGTTATTGAATGAAAACTCAGGCACTGAGACAAAACAACAACAAAAATGGCAACAACAACAACTACACACACACACACAAAAAAAAAAGCAAAGCAAGCAAAGAAGTTTCTTGACTGTCTTTTGGGTCTAAAGAAGTTTGTTTGACTTTGCAAATATTTAAAAAATGCAAACACAAACACACACATATGAGCGCTCAGTTATGCAGAAAGGAACAAATACAGCTGCAACAAGTCGAGAGAGGCAGGGAGGGAGGTAGGGTCGGAGTACACTCATTCAGTACGCGACGACGATAAGCAACATTAAATATTCAACAGTCATTTTATGGTTTCACTCATTCGCTTTAGTTTTACAATCAATAAAAATAATAACAATAAATTCAAGTCACTATTTTAGTTTTATAACTTGTTAGATAAACACGCGCTTTTCATTTTCTATTAATTCTGCATATTTTTTTGCATTTTGTCGGAATTATTACGCTTTTGGTTTCCTCTGCGATTTTTGCACAACTTTTTTCACTCGCTTTAAACACACACACGACACAACGCGTTCTCGTCGCTGTTGCTGTTGTTGTTGCAGGGCCGAGTTAGAAAAACGGCTGTGCGTTGGCAGCAGAATTTACAAATTGTTGTTGCTATCGCTGCTGCTTTGCTGTCTTTGGGCACTTAATAAACGACACAAATTTTTGTTGCAGAGGAGAACGCCAACCGCTCGGTATCGTTGTTCAAATTGGACTGAGAGCACAGTCAGAGCGCAAGCAACGATTTCAATGGGCGCCGCTAACCGCCAGTGTTTGTGTGTTGTGTGTGTGCAAGTGTTTGAGTGAGTGAGTGCATACGTGAGCTAAGCGTCTAAGCAGGTGTAGTACTTGCTCTCCCACTCTGCGCTCTTGCTCTCTCTCTCAGTAGTTTGGTGAGTGAGTGGGCTGCGTTTTTAACTGAGCGCCGCGATCGTTGGACTCTTTGAGTGCGTGAGCAAGCAAGTGAGCGAAAGATTTAGCTCCACTCATAAGAAGAAAAAAAATGCCACATATTTGGTCAAGAAATTCGCTATGCGCCTTTTCTGCGGGTCTTTAATTGCGGCAACAACGGGCGAGAGGAAGCCGCTTATAGCTATTGCGACTCTTAAGCATGTGGGCTCACAAAAAAAAAAACTAAAAACGAAAAAAGTAGAAATAAAAAATAAAACTAAAAAAGAAAACAAAATAAAATAAAATATACCGCTAATGGTCATGGCCGTTAATAAACAAAAAGCCCTAATTTGGCTTGAAGCTGACCAAGCTAATAACCGAAAGCAAAAGAAATGATGCTCCAAGCATTTTGCAGCCCTCGTTTGGAGTTCTTTAAACTCACTTCCTTATTGCAACGCACGAAAATAGTTTGAAAAGCGTAAACAATTGGTAGAGAAAGGCGGGGGAGTGGAGTGAGGTGAAGGGACGAGCGGCAGTGATATCTGGAACGCCACTATATAGTGGCTGCTGACCAAAAACAAATTATAATACGGTTGGCGCTCTTATAAACATAAGCAGCTACAAACAAGAACAACAGCAGCAACAACAACAACAACCAATAAGAAAAATGATGTGTAAAAATAGTGAAGGAATCCATAAAAATGTTGAAATGAAATGCAAAGATTAACAAGTCATCAACAGAGAGCGCACGAGTGCTGAGAGTGTAAACTTAAGAGCGCCACTAGAGCGTACAAAAAAAGAGAGTCAGAGTGCCAGAGAGAGAGAGACCGTGAAGTATTGCGGTAGTGTGGCATTAAAACAGCTGAGCGAACTGGCTGTGTATTGCGTGTGCGTAAGGCACTTGACGCAATTGTCGCATGTGCTGCATTTTGAGTGCAATTTATAAAAATGGAAAGTTGAGCCGAGCGAGAAAGAGGGAGAGAGATAGAGCGCAATTGAGTGGGAGTGGGAGTCGAAGTGACAGTGGGTTTAAGTTCACGAACAGATGTGTTCTAATTAACGGAAATGCATGGAAAGTGACACCATAAATGAACAAAATTTGTCACTGACCAATTGCCGAATTGATGAATGACTCAGTGGCAAAGAGCCTTGGAAGTCGTGACTAAGCTGAGCACTCCAAATACGAGTGTAAATGAGTAGGCTTAAGCTTTGACGATACGAAGCTTACTGTGATTGAATGTGTGTGTGATTGAGTGTATTAGTGAGTGTCTTGGCTTCGCCTTTCATTCATTTGCATGCCGTGTCTCAGTCGAGTGATTCTGGTATCTAGATAACTACACTGCTACCCTCCGCTCTTCGCCCTGCTTCTCTTCGCTGTACTCTTTCGTGCTTATTGCTTGTGGCAGCCCACTTGTGCAGTGCTTGCTCTTCGGCTCTCAAGTGTGCGGCCTCAATCGATACAAGTGCGATATTCAGATTGCGAGCTGCACTCAATTGCGTGTGTGTGTGTGTGTGTGTTTATGTGAGTGGGAGTTGAGGCGCTTACGCAAATTTCATTTTTAATTAGTTATTACCGAGTCGCAAATCGTTGAGCTGATTTCCAATTGGCATTATTTAATTGCCAGCTGATTGCTTATGGCTCTTTGAATTGCCTTCAGGCACGCTACACCTCGACACGCCCCATTACCAAAGGCCAATTCAGGTTCACGCTTTGTGGGAGGAGCAAAACAGTTTGGAACTTTATGCAAAGTTTCATTTTCCACTGAACTAAATCCACGAGCTGTGGATTAAATTCAGTTGTTTTGGGTGTTAGTATTAGTGCGTATGTGGGTGTGTGTCTGTGTGCTTGTGCGTGTGTAAGTGTCGAGTATAAAAGTGTGTGGAAGGTCAGCGGCAAGGATAAACGACTTGATAAATGATTTAAGCTTTGTAAAGCTTAACAATTTCAAGTACTGATTATTTATGATTAGTGCAAGTGAATGCACTCGTTGAATACCCTTGAATGTTAGCTTTGGTAGAGAAGAGCTGAAGTCCTAATATGCTAAAATATTCCTGATGTTTCACCCTTGCACCCAATAGTACTCATAAGATACTACTAGTCTGTGAAAAGCAGTTTCGAATACACTCATGAATAAACACGTAAACCAAAGAATACAAAACACTCACTAAAAACATTTTCTAAACTGCAAAACCTTTATTAGTAAAAATAATCAGAATATTTCTTAGGAGTACTCATTAAATACACTCACGAATACGACTTAAACCAGTCATAAATACACTGATTAGCATAAGTTCTAAGTAAATTCTATGTCAATTTAAATTTCAATCAAAAATTAAGAAAATTTAATGATTGAATATACTCAAGAATACTTAAATAAACTAAAAGTAATCGTAATTAAATCGCTAGTTAAAACTCATTTACAAAAAAAACTTTAAATATTAAATAAAATTAGTCACGAGTACTCATGAATACACTCAAAATTGTTTTTCTTGGCAGCATGCAGATAAATCGAGTGTTGCACAACATTGTCTAAGCAACTAATAAACCCGGTCTGTGTACATTACAAACTGCCCACGCTCTTTTCGTAACGCCCAAACCACCAGAATTCCGTCTGTCACATCCACATCCACATCCGCTTCATGACGAACAGCTCTAAACCAGACACGGGTTCAGACCGAGCCCAGACTCAGACCCAGACCCAGAGAGAGAGAGACACAAGTCCAAAGCCCAAACTCGAGTCTTTGCTTAATGAGTATACTCAAACTTGGACTGAATAAAGATAATAATGCTCGAGTACAGGGCGTCAACCGAGAGGTAAATATGACTATCTGTCAGTCAAGCCCTCAGTCAGTCATTCAATCAGTCAGTTAATGCGTCATGTGCTTAAAACTGAAGATGGAGACATTTGTTATTTTTTTTATTGTCATTACATTTTGTTTAACATTTTTTATTTACATTCTATTTATATATCCGTAATTTTCAAGTATTTTCGACAAACAAAAAATGACGCAAAAATATGTCAATACGAGTATATGGCATTCGCAATTGGCATTTTGGCCAACTGAAGTGAGTGTCCGTTTGAGTCGGGAGTGAATGACGTTATGGGAATCAAACGAGACAAACAAATGATTTTTTTCTGCGCAAAAAAATGCCGTGTAAACAAAGGTAAACAGCAAAATGAAACAATGGAATTTTCGTGTTTCACTTGGCAATGAGAAGGGTCCGCTTGAAGCACAGCAAGTGACCCAGTGACAGACCCAGTCCCCGACCCAGTCCCCGAAACAAACTGCCTCCCTAACCACCCTGCCACGCCCCCCTTCCCAGCTACCCCCATTTCCAAAACTACGTGTCGACATGTAACCAGTAAACTGATACTGTGCCCAAGACTCAGACTGAAACTCAGACTGAGACTGAGACTCTGAGCGAGACTGGTTTCGAGTTGTAGGCGTCGCATCACCGTCTAGTTGTTGTTAGACCCTGTACTAGAGTAGTAGTTAGAGTGTTATTAAGTGTGTTGCACAACGTTCAAGACTAAGAGCTCAGTAGAGCTCTAGAGCAAATAAGAATTATTAATATACAAGTATGGCATGGGAAAGCCCTTGTTTCTTAGGTATAACAAGTGTGTTTTTGGATTTCCCCAGTAGGAACAACTATAATTACGATAGTTATTAGCTTAAAGCGTGTGCTATTTGTTAGTTTGACATTTGTTTTAAATATTTTATAAATTTTATCTCAAATATATAGATAGAGACGCGTGAAATCGATTCTAAGCCATATTAAAAGTGAGGAATTTAAAAATATGCTAAGAGCTTGTAAGGTATATTATCATAGATTTGACTTCGAAATAATTTTGAAAAATATTTTTTATTAATATAAAATATTTGATTATTATTTTTTCACAAATATTATACACAAGTGTCGAGAATTTATTACTTTAACTTTAATTTCTTAAACTTATCAATTTATTTATAATTTATTATTTAAGTCAGTTAGTCAATACTGATTAAAAAGAATATTGTAAATCAATTTAGTGAACTTTCTATCTGCGCCTGCACTATACACACAGCAACTACAGGGTCTTTTATGGTCAGGTCGCTGGCGTTGTGTACGAGTTTCTGATTTGCAATGCCGCGGAAAATGTGGGTTGAAACGGGCGTTTAACGAACGAAGAAAGGAAAGGATCTGCATGACTACGTACTAAGAAAAACTTGAAGTTTCCCTTAAAAAGTGGGCACTACTAAACAGCTGGGAATTACTATTATATCTAAGAAATATATAAAGTTTTCTTTAGCTACAAAATGATTAACTTATTTAACCTTAAGTCAGACTTCTGTGTATTCAAGAGCAATCTTTGACCGCTCTTAAGTTCCTCTCTTAATCTAAGTGCGATACCCATTTGTAAATAGTGTATGTGCTTGAATCGGCTCATTTACAGGGTATCTTTTTGTCAGGCAGCCACTGTGATTCGCCAACAAATCACTTGTTTACGTTTTATTTGCGTGTAATGTCATTTAAATGATTTGCGCGATTGTTGTTGGCTTTGTCAAAAGGCCAACTTGTTTTGCAAGCCAGTTTCAGCAGTGACGTCATGCGCAACAACCTCCCACACCACACACACCACAGACACACACAGACACACTCAAAGACAGAGACAACTGACTGTTAAATGTATAACAGGCCATAAATAATCAACAAAAATATAGAAACCGAACAAAAAAGTAGAAAAAACATATTTTAATCATTTTATTTGTTGCATTTTTAAGGGAATTGATCACTGAGCAAAAAACGGAGCGCTGATCTCATTGCAGTTTCTCGATTGAAGTTGTGGGCGTAACCGCAAAAGCAACAACAACAACACCACCAACAACAACAACAACAAATGCCACAAAAAACACTTGTGCTAGGTGATGTGTTGTGTGTTGTTTTTATTGTGACACTTGACAGTCTCAATGGATTGCCCAGCACAACTGCTATCAGCCAAGAGGAAGGGATAGGGGTGACTAGGGGTAACTAGGGGGACTAGGGGGTAGCGGTGCTATGGGGTTGGGGAAGTCGAGGAGTCTCTTGACCTCGCAGTGGTAAAGTCTGTACGCTTATTATTATTTTTGTTGTTATTTCGCTTATTGTTGTTGCTGGCAATTAGTAGCGTAATTAAATATTTGTGTACATTTGTCATTCAATTATTTGCATCTGTATTTTTTGTTCCAAATACCCTGTAAAGTTAGCTAAATTATGAGTAGCACTTGGGAGCAGCAGAGCTAGCTTTGTATTTCCACAAAACATTTTAATTTTTAAATATTATCTTTTACAACGAAAATTTTTAAAGAAACTTCAGTTAGGGAGCCATATTTATTCCATCCCAACCTTTACCTTAGATTTTTGTAGTTTTAAGAAGTATTTAGGGAATTCTTCACCTGTATAAAACTACAACTAAACATTGAAAATTGTTTTTATTATATATTTGTGTACATGAATAAATTATTTTCTGATAAATCTCACCTTAAATAAACCTAATTGCTAATTCCTGCTTATTTAACATAAAAAACATTTTTCTGAATAAATTCTTTTCTGACAAAGCTCACCATATCTAAGGTGTATTTTAAGAACTCTTTACTAATTCCTACTTCCTAAACATAATGTTTCTTTTCTTAGCAAAACTTCTTTTTAAATTTTTCATCTAATCATTTTTATTTAGGCAATCATTTTTATTTTCCGATACACCAACTTAAATATTTTTTTAATGTACACGTTAAAAATCCATTAGTCTTTGATTCAAGAATGTTAGTTAAAGTTGGTGAAACCTATTCGCTTTTAGGAAGAGATAACCATATTCTAATTACTTATACACAGTTAAATACATATAAATTTAAAATAAATTACAGTAAAAGCTCTGCTCGCGGACAGCTCCCTCAGGCGGACGACTTTTATAGTTTTCTTTAGCATTATTTTCATACAAAATCCGTTCTCTCTTCTCCCTTGGGCGCACAAAAATACTGGAGCCGTGACTGTCCTTCCAAGGAAGCTTTCACTGTATATATAAAAGCTAAATAGGTTACAGGATTCAAAAAGGTTTAGCTGAGACCCCCAAAGACTTAGGGTAACTTCTAGTCGAGTCGTCTGCGCTGACCGATTTAACTTGTTACTTTTTTTTGGAGTGTGCGAATGGCGGCAACTGCTTTTGATCGACGTGCGTATTTAGATAGACATAAACATATCTGTATCTATGTGTTCGTGGATATATAAAGATACACAGTAAATCCATAGACGGAATTTGGATGTTTTGGTAACGTATTGAACGCATTGTGTAGTTGACAAATTGACAGAGCAAATTGCTTATCGCGAATGAGTCAGAGAGGAGCGTTGGGAGCTCGCCCATATGGTTCTAACCATGTGCACAGAGCCACAACCTTGGGAGAAGAAGTAGAGATAAAAGCAGCAACTAAAAGATATGAAGATGGAACTATCTAAAAAAGAAGAGTGTTTACGAACAGGTGTTGTCGAACTGAAACTTGTTATAGTCACCTTCGATTGGAGATACCCCAAAAAGTGATCATAACTCAGTGAGCATATAAAGAAGTCAACATATTGCCAACATCGTTATTATTATCGATTTATTGTTGTATTTTGCCATGTCGCTATTTCGACTAAGTCGTTAAATTCTAATTAAACTCTCGCAGCACTTAAGATCGTCATAATTTAAAACGGTTAATTAACTGAAACTGAAAAAACGTTTGAAAAAATCAAAAAGCAAATAAAAAATAAAACCGCAAGACAGCTTGAAAGAGCGCGTTCTATGGAAATGCAAATTGAATTGAAAACTAATTAAAAATATCAACGCACAGACAGACACACAGACACACAGATAGACAGACACATTCAGATACTACAGAGAATTATAGATGACAATACGCCCCGCGATAGGGTTGCTCGACACGCATACATAATGACAATTAAAAGCAAGTAGTAAAGGCTGCAGCCGAGCGAACCGACTGTAAAAGACCCTGTACTCCTTCTAGTGCAATTTTCAACCTACTTGTCCTATGAGAGCTATAGCTTATAGTAGTGCGATCCGTGTCAAACTTGGTGAGGACAGTTATAATGGTACTATACACTTAATGTAGGAGTTTGGTTGCGATAGCTCAAACAACACTACATGTCTTTATACTAATTTCCTATTTTTTTCCGATATGACCTATGGGAGCTATAGGCTATAGTAGTTCGATCCGTGTCAAACTTGGTGAGGACAGTTATAATGGTAGTGTACACATAATGTATGAGTTTGCTTGAGATAGCTCAACTCAATCTACATGTCCTCATACAAATGTTCAATTTTGTTCCGATAAGCCAAATGGGAGCTATAGGCTGTAGTTGCCCGATCCGTACCAAACTTGGTGAAGATAGTTATCATAGTACCATACACATACCATGTGAATTTCGTCCTGATAGCTGTAGTCGATTCCAAGTTATGTAATTTTTTACAAATTGGGCGGGGGGCGATATGGAAAAAATTTGAAATAAACTCAACCTGCATGATATATAGACGGACATTCACTCCAAATTTGGTGGCTCTAGCTCTAGACAGCGAACAGACAGACAGACGCACATCGCGTTATCGACTCGTCTCTTGACGCTGATCAAGAATATATATACTTTGTGGGGTCGGAAATGCTTCCTTTCGCTGCTGACAAACCTAATAGACCCCTCCATGCTTTTTCAGAGTACGCGGTCTAACAAACAAACCAAACCAAAACGGCAACACACAACAGATACTGAAAAACTCAAAAGAGCAAGAAGAAGCAAAAGTATCTCGTAGCAAACAGAAGCAGGTTTTCAAGTGCAAGAACGCCTCTAACGAGCGTACGAATGGGTGGAAGGGTAAATGGGTGACTGGGTGGCTAGGCAGTTGGGAGGGGAGGGGAGGGGGCTGTGTAGGGTGCACAGGAAGAGTAGCAACGTTCAGTTATCAGTTTTCAATTAACAACATCGTGTTATGTACGCGCAGTAGGCGTACCGTATCTACAAGATACAAAACAAAGCGCAATGCCGAAATAAAAGAAATTGTTCCACAAAAAAAAACAAAGTAAGAAAATATTCCAAATATGCTGCGACAACTCTGGCGAGCGACAACTCTGACTGTACTTCCGGTACGCTGCCGGTTGTTGCCAGGCCAATTAGTGCACACGATGCGATCAAAGCACAACTGTGAGCTGCATATCAAGTAGATACAATCGTTTACCAATAGTTTTTATATATTGTATCTACGCCTTTTAGGCGCGTCAAGAAATTTATTAATGAATTATGCTAATCGAACCCACTAAGGGGATTGGTCTGCCTGCCACTCGATAAATTATAGAAACAAATGCCAATCGATAGCTGGATCGATAAACGATAAAACTGTGATGCACAGCGTCTAAAAATAAAAGCTTATGCGACAGCACTGATCAGCACTTCGTGGATAGTTGCCAAAATTGGTCAATTTGATCGAACAAAGCGTAACAAACTGGCTAGCAAAAAATTGGTAGCAAGTGAGCGGGAAGAGGCGAAGTTTGTATGCGCTTGCTGTGAAGTTTGGCAACAGTGCGAAAATTGGCAGCAGCGCCATTTCATTGCTGTGTTACAAAGTGATTTTTGAATATTTGTTATATTTTAATGAATTTTAAATAAATATTTAATAATTTATAAATTACCTAAATAAAGACAGTTAAACAAAAGTATAGCCAAGTTAAATAAAAAAAGATTTTTATTTAATTATTTATTTAGTTTTTGTATTTATTATTATTATTTATTAATTTTTAATAAATTTATTAATTTTTTTATATATTATTATTATTTATTATTATTTAATTATTTATTTAATTTTTTTATTATTTATAATTTAAAAAAAAAAAAAACATTTTATTATTATTATAATTTATATTTTTTATAATTTATAAGAAGTTTTTAAGTTCGGAAGAATGAAACTTTAAATAAATATATAAAGAATTTAGAAAGAATTAATTTTAAGAAAACATTTAGTTTAATATTCAACTTAAACTCCCTTTCCTCAGCTGTGACACGCCTTCATAACAACTGCTGCATACCCTGTAAATACAGTATTTAAGCCAAATGTTAACAGCCTTCGCATGGTGTCAAAAGTGCAGCCCACGCAGTCGGCCAAAAGATTTGAGCCAAGTTTGAAACGGCACACAAAATCGTATATTTGGCGTAACCAAAATAGGAAACCGTCGCGCAGGCGTGCAAAGCAAAAGAAAGAGGGCGATATATAGAGCGAAAGAGAGGGAGAGTAGACAGAGGAAGAGAGCAGCAAGAGCGGGAATTATTAAAAATAGGCATATGAATAAAAGAGTTTAAAATTTGTTTGATTAATAAATTAGCAACGCTCCCCCAAAATGTGTAGAAGAGGGAGAGGGAGAGGGAGAGGGAGAGTGAGGGGTAATGGTAGTTAGAGGGAGAGGGCAGAGCAGAGGCAACTTAGACGATTTGTGTGGGCGTTTCGACTTCATTAGCTGCCTGCGAAAAGTTTCAGTTCTCTTTAAAAGCCAAGTCAACAAATGTGGCAAAGTTTTTCCGTTACATCAACATGACTGTGGGTGTGCGTGTGTGGCAGTAGTGTGTGTGTCAGTGTGTGTGTGGACAAACTGGCTCAGGGCTAATTAAAACTCGGCGCCAACAACAGCAAAAAAAAAATCAGAAATGCAAAACTTTTGCAACTTTTAGAGTTGTCCGACTTTTGCAAATCGGTTCAGTTATATTCACGGGGAGCCTACGCAACATGGAGCTCTATCTCTGCTGCCAGTGGGTGTCTGTCACTGGTAGCACCCGTAGCCCGTCTCCCCCCTTCCCCTCACACATCAATCTCCATCTCAGCCCCAATCAACTTTAGATCTTGTCTCGCGTCTTGTCTCAGTTGTTATTCAAATCATTTGCAATTGAATATAAAAACATTTGCGTCTTGTGGGCGTGGCTTAACAACAGACTGGCCACTCTCAGTGTGGGCGTCAAGGAAAGTGGAAAAGTGAAAACATTAAAACGGCGTAACGGTTTCTTAAAAACTGCAGACAGGTGTGAGCAGACTCCAATCAAGGTCATCGATTTGAACATGTCCAAAATCAGATTTGTTTAGCCAATGAGAGCGCAAGGAGGAACAGCTTAGAGGACAAGCTTAGAGTTATGCCATCTGAGATTTATTGTCATAGAAAGATAGTCTCTTTTTACAGATACAATTTGTTGTATGTAAGTTGAACTCAGTGCTGTCGTTTTAGTTGGTAAAGAGCCAACATTTAAGCATTAAGTTAACAATTCTTTTATAATATTATAATATAATTTAACAAACTTGTACATATAATGTTACCATTTGTAGGACTACGAATATTCACAAAATACACTTAGTGCTTTAATTAAAGTTGGATTTATGGCATTTGAAATGGAATTTTACTCTCTGATTAGTAAACTTAAGAAAATTGTATGACAATTGATATATTTGTTTAAAAAGATGAGAGCAGTGTCAGAACACGTCTGCAACTCATCCCCATTACCGTAAGAAGAGATGAAATCAAGATCAGTCTTATCCTAATGTCATCCAATCCGCAGGTTACTAGCACTTGATAATAGATACTTATCATAGACAGCACTCCCTAATCGATATTTAACATTACTTGCTCAGCGATCTATTGACAATCACTTAACGTTAAATGAATTATCAATATTCACATATTTAAAACAATTTACAGATTATAATAAAATGCATGAAAATTAATTTAATATATAACAAGTAAGAAAGGCTACGGTCGAGCGAGCCGGCCGTAAAAGACCCCGTACACTTTCGAATGCGAGGTTTTACATACATATGAGCATATTTTTAACCGATTTGTCCTATGGGAGTTATAGTCGTCCCTCTATTCTTTTTTATAGTACAGGGTCTAAAAAGAATAATATTTTTTAGTTCTTAATTTAAATTATTCGATTTGTAGAAAACGAGTGCACAAAGGAAATGAAGTAACCAAATTAGAAAAGGGAATGTATAGAACATAGAATAGCTATACAGTGGCTGCAATTGCAGTGCATTCCAGTGCAATTCCAGTGCCATTCCAGTGCTATTCCAGTGTCATTCCAGTGCCTTCCAGCAGCTCACATGACATCTTGTGGATGTAGCATTCACATCTGTCTGCCAAACTGCAAATAACTTACAAAAGAGACGACACACAACTTTTGTAGAGCATTCAATGGACCTCGGAGTTCTTTTTTGCCTTACTTTAATACCCTACACAGTTAACAGAGGGGTATAGGCACAGGGAGTAGCAGGACTAAACCCACAGCATTAGAAACCCACACACAGTACTATAAATACCAAACATATCAAATTAGTAGTTAATTTTAGTCCTTCAGCTGAGCTTCAAAGGATTTCTTTTTAGAGTCTGTTTAATGGGTATCTCCAAGTCGAAATTCTACATGCACGTGTATTATTTATTTATTTTTTTGTTGCCGCACAATGAACTCAGCGGAGACAACAACAAAACGACGACATAAATTTCAATTTTTGTGTTGCAATTGCAAAAAAATAAAAAAAAAAAATAAAATGAAATCGAATAAAGCGAACAAAAAGTTGGGGAAATGGCGGCGGAAATGTGTAGAGGAGGGAGGGGAGTGGAAGGGGACTGGGAAATACTGTGGGACAAACTCCGTTGGCGGCACAGAAATAGAATAAAAGCGACAGGCGGAGGCTGTGCCGTTAGGTGCGGAATTAGCGCATAATATGCGAGAGTTTTCCATCAGCGGATTGGGAGCGTCGTCAACAGAGAGGGGAGGGGCAGAGGGAGGAGGGGAACCAGCAGAGAGTGGGCTACTGTCAATGCAGATTGTTGCAACTGTTGGCTGCATTGCGGCACAGTTTGACAGCCATTGGCATTAATTGGGTGCAATGAACCGACTTCTCTCTGCCGCCTCTAAGCCAAGTTCTGAGTGGGCCAACGCAAATATTTGACCAAAGAATTGGCACACAGCCACAGCCACAGCCACAGCACTTTTGTCAACACTCGTTATGGGTTATTGTTTAGCTTGAAAGGCTTACAATTCATTTAAATACAGAAATGTATCAATGTGAGTTAATAATAACTCTAGTTGCAGTTACGAGTGATTAAATTAAAATTGTTAGATAAATGGAACTTAGTTTGAATGCGTAAAATCCACTTTAATTGAAGAAAGTCTATAAAGTTGGTTCAAATGTGAATCCATTATTAAATTTTAAATTAAACTATTTTTTTTTAAATTTATATTTTAAAGTATAAATTACTCTGCTGCCTCTTTTTCAATGTTTGTATGTAAAACGCACACTACTTTGAGTACGGGGTCTTGTACAGTCGGCTCGCTCGACTGTAGCCTTTCTTGCTTGTTTTTCCCATATTAATAACTTGAATTTGCATGTGTAATAATGAAATTAAGATAAGTATTTCTAATTCTAGTAAACATTGATTTTCATTTACAGCTTTTTGCCAGCTTTTCTTGTCTAGATTTCAACTCTTAAAACTATCAAAAATTGGGTTTTTATAATCCCTTTAGCTCTTCCTACCTGCCCTACTGATGACTACGCTTTCTATAATCGTTTTTGGGTATTATGCGCTAACTATAAAGAACAGTACAGATTAATTAGTACATGTCTCTCACTCCCTCTCCCTCTTTCTTTTCCGTCTTTAAGCTTCTCTTTACAGCCAACTCCGTTATATCTCTGATTTCCAAGGGCACTAAGATTGGTGTCTCTGCCATTTATTCTTCCCCTTAAATCAGAGATCTTTCGTGATTGTTTTGGTATAATTTTCTATTGATATAGCTGGGTTTATCTGTGTTTTTCCTTTCCCTTACAAAAAATGTTGGATCAATTTCATAAATTTTTATTACCAGATTAATAGATTAATAATTTACTTTTATAATTTCAGATAATTTACATTTTTTAATGCCTAATTTTTAATATGTTTTATTTGAATTATATAAATAAATAAAACAAATGCAATAAATATATAAATGTACGAAAAAACACCATAAAAAGGACGCTTTTTAGAGGTAAAATCTTAAAAAATAAAATATTTTCATAAAAATATTTAATGAACAATTTTAATTATATTTTTATTTTATTTATTTTGATTTAAATTATTTTTTATTTCTCGACTGTTCTTACTATAAAATCCTATTTTTTTTCCATTTAAATTTTCACATCTATTTGGGTACTCTTCACCATATATTTGAGTTTCTTTTCAAACCTACACTTCGATTAGTCAGTCAGGCTCGTTTAGATAACTTTGGGGACCTTAAAGGGACTTTGAAACTCACCTGCTATGCGCAGCACGGCACGATCCGCCGGATCTAGCTGGAGGATGCTGAGCGGCTTGTCCTTAGCCCATTCGCTAAGGGATTCGCGATCCATCATAATGTTGGCAGCACTCCCCGTTGATGCATAGATGCAGCGTCGCTTTGACAGTTGCTGCTCGGATTGGTGATGCCGTGGCTGCAGCAGCGGACACGATGCTGAGGCCGATGCCGACGCAGATGCCAATGGCGAAGCCGATGTTGATTGGTGCCGAGTGTTTGCCTCCTCCCCCCGCCCGGCTATCGCCACCAAGTGCGGCGAATGTGGCGATTGCGGTGTGGAGCGAGAACGTACGAAATTCCGCGGGGACGCCGTTTTTGCGTCTTGTGCGTAATTTGGGTGTGTATGAATAAATCTAACAGCTGTGATGCCGGCTTGCAAAGCTCTCGTTTGGTCTGATTTCTTATTTTGTAAAGTTTACTACAATTTAGCTAACATTTTATTGTTGTTCATTTTAATACTTTGCTGTAAGACAGAATATAAAGTTTATCGTGGTTATTGCAATTGCTTTGCATACTTTTAGGCGGCACATAAAAGTCTACCGTGAACCCCTATGTAAAGTGTGTGTACGAAGTGGAAAAGGCAAAGAAACAAAATCAACGACACTTGTTATCACGCGCTCGCGTCGCTGTTGTTTGCCAGTGGGTCAATGCCAGCTACACTCGCATACAAGCAACGAGCACATGAAATTCTTTTCACACAAACGGAAGAGGCGTTTGCGATAATTGTGCACTTACAGTTTATGAGTCACTGTGCCATGGATAAAACAAAAACAACGCAACTACAACTCAGGCAATGACGAATTCGATGTCGAAAGACGGTCGCTTAATTTGCAATCAATGAAATTCGAACGAACAACGGAAACTACGTTTACTGTAGGCTGCAGCACATATGTGTGAGTATGTGTGTGTGGTTGTTTGAGTGCAGTAAAATGCTCTCTCGTCTGCTTATGTTGACATTTTGCTGAGACCGGTTTTCTATACTCAAGAGAGGAAAGCCCAGAGAGAGCAAGAGAGCGCGTTTGCGCAGTCGCATTGTTGTACCGGAAATAAGCAGTGGCAACAAAAACAATGCGGAGCAGCGTGCAAAGTGCAAGAGCGTATAAAAAGACAGTAGACGGCGACTGCAGCGCTGACGCCGACAGCGGCAGCTGTGCAACAGACTTGGCCGAATAAGAAATCAGAGAAGAAGAAGGAAGAAGCAAACTTTTTATTTGCTTGCCGTTAGTTCACCATTCTCTTACTCACACTCACTCACTGTTGGTGTCTCTCTTTCGCTCGTTATCTACAACGCAAAGCCGGCCCAATAGCCAATTATTGCTGCTAAATTGTATTAATATTGAATGTCTTTTGCCAAAGTAAACTAACTGTTTGCGCGCGAGTGTGTGCGCGTGTGTGTGTTTATGGGAATTATCGTGACGTCTTTTTTATTTATTTGTTTTTGCCGCTCGCTTTTATGACTTTTAATCAATTTTCGTCGACACTCTTTGGGCAGTCATACAAAACAATACTAACTGTACATAGAGTGAGGGGATTGGGGAAAGAGAGGAGTACGTGAGTGGCAAGCTTAAGATTAGAAAGAAATGATTAGCAGCGTAAGCCAACAACAAATCACTGCTGACATTCAGCTCAAGTGGCTGTCAAACTGTAACGGCGGCAGCAGCTTGACAGGCACTGACAGCAGACCAAACGCTAGCGTCGCTGTCGCCGCAGTCAGCTCAGCCGTCAGTCACTGTCAGCCCTCAAAATCAACGGAACTTATCGTAAAAAGTCCACCGAAATTTCAACACAACACAAAAAACGATCTAGCTTTTGTTTTCTTAGGTGTGTGTGTGTGAGTGAGCACGTGTATGTGTGTGTGTATGCTTATCAACAGATAAGCGAATCATGAATTTAATTGTTGACTGATAAGTTGTACAGTTAGAATTCAAAAATACGCACGCGGCCTTAACTTTTGTACCTTTTCGAAAACGTTACCTGAGAGAGCAAATTGAAGAGAGACTGGGAGTTTATATATAGATAGAGAGAGAGAGAGATCTGATCTAATCGCTGTTTTAATGCTATTAACTGAAGGCTATTCTACACTTTGTTAATTTACGATGACTTCCCCTTGAGTTCGTGAATTTAATTTGTTTATTGAACAGCTGGGGAATACTTCAGGCCGAGACAGAAGCTCGAAATTTACATAGTTTTAATTAAAGATACATTGGCAATTTATCTCCATTCACAGTCGCATTTAAATTGCAAATTAGCTAAGCAAACCCAAATTAAAAGACGACAATGAAACGAGATGAAGAGTAAACGAGGCGAGAATCACCTCCGAGAGAAACACCTCCAGCTGCGTTCCTGACGTCAGTGTATCCACCAACAGCTGTTTTCATCTAAGTGATTAAAAGCGGGGTAGGGAGTGGGAAGCCTTGAAATTGCAGGATACGTGCAATGCCATTTCTTAAAGTGTAAAAAAACACGATTTAAAAATAAACTAACAAACGAACTGGAAAGCTGATATGAGGCACAAGAAATCTGCACGAAATTCGCACACTGTGGGATAAAAAACATCTGGTTTATACACCAAACCCAAGAAACTAAAGCTAACAAGAAAGAATGCTATAGTCGCCTCGCGACTTTAGGATACCCGTTACTCAGTTTCAATTTGTTATTAACAATGGTGATGGATATAATAGCTTGGCAAACACAGAACATTTCCATAGAAATTCATGTTTAGAGCATATTTTCGACCGATCGGCCCTATGGGAGCTATACGATATAGTTGTCCGATTTGGATCAAACTTGGTCAGTACATGGACTTCCTAGATATGTACATTCCGTGTAAATTTGGTTCAGATAGCATAGCTAACAAAAAAGTTTTCTGTACTAAAACATTCTACGTTTACCTGTACATTTACCTTTATATGCAAATAAAACGCCCTAAAGTGGGCGTGTCAAAAAACAAAAACAAACTTGTACTGCTTGGGTATTGTACCTTTCATTTGCGACCACTATCATTTTTCTAGCTCTTATAGTCTCTGAGATCCTTTTGTTCATACAGACGGACGGACGGACGGACGGACGGACGGACAGACGGACAGACGGACATGGCTATATCGACTCGGCTATTGATGCTGATCAAGAATATATATACTTTATGGGGTCTGCCACGCCTCCTTCTGCCTGTTACATACATTCCAACGATTACAATATACCCTTTTACTCTACGAGTAACGGGTATAAAAATATATAGAAATTGTAGACGTGGATTGAAGAGTTTTAAGAAGTTTTATTCAAGTTGAAAAAAGAATTCAATCGTAATTCTAGATCATTTCGAGGAATCGGAGGAAGCTGAGGAGTCTCGACTATAAATAAAAACTGCAAAAAGGACTTATTTTAACACGTTTAGAGAAATGAAATTTGATAACTAGTAAACAAAGAAAATCTAAAAATGTACCGATACTTTAATATTCGGTTTTTAGGGTTTTATAAAAAAAAAACCGTATATTAAAAGAATTAAACAATGTATTCCTTTAATATACGGTTTTTTTTATAATCTTACTACGCCAAAAAAACGAATATTAAAGTATCGGTACATTTTTAGATTTTCTTTGTTTATTAATTATTTATTTATAACTTTAACATTTATTACTATTATATGCACTTTATAAAAAGGTGACATTCTAAACATTAATAAATAATTTAAATTTTTTTTATTATGTCTAGAATTATAAGTTTTTTTTCTGGCTTAAAGTTGAATAAAAAAATCCCAATGTTAATCTAATACTAATACACAAATTTAACGAATATTCCCAAAATTTCATTAATAAATAATAATTGTGATAAGATAAATAAAAACTATAAAAATCCAATTGGATTTCAAAAAAAGTAATGCTATTTTTTAGAACTGAAGGAATTATTCCAAAATTCAGTCACAAAATTTATTAAAATATTTAAGAAATCAGCTTCATGAAAATGCTACAAATCAAAATTAATACAACTTATAAAATTCTTCAATTCGCATGTGAAATCCACTATTCCCGAGGGAGGTTTTAGAATCAAGTAGTACCAAAATAAGCTCTACTTTGTTGTACAGTTTGTTTGAAATGCCAGCAAGTTGTTGATATTTTCTGGTACACATACGAATAACGATAAACGTGCTCGTCTAAAACAGTTTTAGTCGCAGCTAAAAAACATTCCTACGGCAATTCTACGTTTACGACTCTACTACACTGCTACACTTATGGGGAGACCATAAAAAAGCACTTGAAGTGACCGCAAACTGTAATTTTTGATGACATCCCGCGCGAAGCGAACCCAGAGAGGAGTCAACAATGGACTTTGAAGAGGTTCTCAAAAGACTACAATAAATAAGGTGAGCTCCACGTGCAGGGGAAGGCGAAGCTAAGCTTATATCACCATTCGATCGGGGTTCCCAGGCTGGATGGTCAAAGCGGGAGAGCGAGAAATGGAATGAGAGACTGAGGCAAACCACAAAGTCAATTAAGCGACATTTGAACGGACAATAACAAAACTCACAAAACAATAAACGCTGATAAAACACACACACACGAACACACACACACACATGTGCACAACCAGTTTGACAACGTCATCGCATTGGCAAAATGGGAATTGGGGGAGGAGTAGAGAGCGCGGGTGGGGGCGCAGGCGGGGTCAATGGGAACTAATAAGCTCCGTGCAAATTGTAATTGTACCGCAAACTGACAACCATTAATAATCGACATAATCGACATTATAATCTTGATCTGGAAAAACAAAAACTATACTCCAATGAAATCATGTTCAGAAATCAGAACTCGGAAAATTGCATTGATTAAATGACTCCATTAGAGCATTAGATCACACTTATTCCGATCTCGGGGGCTGCTCTTGGGTGAGTTATACGCCTGCGATTATGTCATGCCTCTGGGGCTCTATTTAGCGATATTGAACAGAACTCGGACTCGGGGTCACTCAATTAGAAAACATTTGCATATCTCAGTGAGAAACGGGTTCAATTAAAATGATATTCAAATTATATCAAGTATATAAATTCCACTCAAAAGTAGTTGGGTTTTCTTTAAAACTCAAAACTTTTTGGCATTCTTGTGAAATCACCCAAAAGATATTCCGAGTGTTAATTGGAAGTAGTTTTGCCCCATTTAGGAAAACAATCAACACAACAAACTCCATACTAGCAGGCGGCCTTTTTTTGATATTTTATAAGCTAGATGAGTCCATATTTTAAGTTTGGGTTAATTATCATTTGATTATTTCAAGTTTAGTTTGAGACTAGGTGGTCATAACACTTTAGGGGTGACTTACTGTATGGTAGTTTCAACCCCAACTCAACGCTACTTTACACTTAGCATATGTCCCTTGTTGTCCTAGTTAACTGATCATCATTCAAAGAAATATATTAGATTAATCAAATTCTAAAAATTTTAAATTTTTATGGTAAAACTAACTAAAATACGCGACATCGATTTATAAATAGTCACAACTCACTAACTTGTCTACCTCCAAAAATGTTATCCATATTCATATTCATTCATATTTATACTCATGAATGAATCAGACTATTGTTTCTAACTACTACTAAGAAGCGCTTAGAATCTTTCTGTTTTTAACGGTATTTCTACAAATCACCCACGATATGGACTCAAAAACAATATAAATCTGAAGTACAAACGATTTGGTCTAAATCTTTATTAAGTATGAAAACTAATAAAATTTTTTAACATTAATTCATAGCATTATATCATGTTTATAATGTTTAAATGCTGCATAAATTAGAATATTTTTATTATTTCCGTGTTTCTTATTTGGTATTGTTTAAAATTTATGCAGAACTAATTTAATAAATTAAAACATATATTACTCAACTTTAGTCTAGATAAAGTATCCAGTTGTTTCTTCTAATGTGACAAAGTCGCTGCTATCTAGTTTGTTTCAATCATATAATTTGATTAGTAGATTTGTCTTTTCGCTGATTTATCTTAATAACTCAAGTCTTAAGTGCCTTGTGATAGATTCCTGTCATCTTAGGGGGTCGGAGTGGCACACATTCCCAGTCTTTAAACGCCAACTGAGATCGGTTAGTCTTCAAAGTAAGCTCAGGCTTCAAACTCAAACCTCCAACCTCCATCGTCCAACCTCCATCATCTCGTCAACATTCTTTTCATCTTTCCATCTGTCTAGCCGCTAATTATTAAATGGTCTGTTTGAAACTCTGTATTTTCATGTTTACGATCTACAGATCTACAGAGACGGCGGCTAATTGAGGCTTTCCCTTCACGAACATGGAGTAATAGGCCCGTAGAACCAATTTACGTAGGCGTTGCCTCTTCAGAACTTTAATTAGTCAAAAGTTGTAGGAAACTGGTAACTTGGTGACTTATTAATTGATAGATTTCGCTGGAAACGCTCTTTTTAGATAGCTCCGTTTCTGGCTAGGAAGATAACACAATGCCACCAAAAAGTGCGACTGTACTTTTGGGCCAAAACAAAAAAAAAAAAAGAGTTTGTCTAATCTGCAAACTAGTGTTAAACAATCTAGAGAGCTCTTCGGGGCTTAGGAGCAATTAGACTAATCGGAAACACCTCACACTGGACACGCCTTCAAATTGCATGCATTGAGGGCACTTGAACTTCAGGCACGAGTTCATGAGGGAAAATGCGAGACACCCAGACAAAAGCAGAGGAAAACTGAAGGGAAAAGCGGTAGCTCGGCTGGGCGTCGACTCGAAAAGACCCTGTACTTGAGCGACAACAAGATTGGTTTAGTTTAGCTTTCACAGCAGAGTTTAAACCTCAGAGGCCCTGTACCTAATGGATAGGAATTAGTTTAACTTAGGGTTTTTCTAAGCACAAAGAAGGTCTAACTCATCATTTCTATGCCAGCTGAAAGCTAGGTACACCCTTTATGCCTTTTTAGTACAGGGTCCAATAAAACATGAGGCCAAGTGCATGGAAAAACAACGCAAACTTGTCAGACGGCAAAAATACTCGCACGAAGAACAAGCTAAAAGCAGAAAAGTAGCAGAAAGTGGAGGGGGTAGGCAGAAGGCAGAAGGGGAAGAGGAAGCAGTAGAACAGCTACAGTCAACGCTCGAGTGCATTTTCCAGGCCAACAGCGTCTACAACAACAACAACAACGAACCCTTCTCACATTATTTTCTAGGCTAGACAGCAAATCAATTTGACGATGTTACAACTTGTTAAGAGAGTGAGTGAGACAGAGCAATAAAGATAATGAAGAAGAACAGCAAAAAACTGGATGAAGTAATACAGTAATAACCAACGACTGCCAGTTCCCATCATGGCCAGCTGCCAAATGGCCTACGAATTCTATTTAGGGGTTGCTTGCGTGCATTTTTAGTCTCCACTGAACTTTGTTGTTGCGAGAAGCAGCAGAGTGAAGAACACACCAATAAAACCAAAAATTAAATAAACACAAAAAAAAAACATACTAAATTGTAAACAGAGCGCCGGCTAAAGTTAAAGAGATGAGAGAGTAAGTCTTGCATACGCTCTCCCATTCACACACAAACTCGCACTCTCGCTCTCTCTCTCCTTGTCTCTCACCTGCAGACATTGGTCTGCTGTTAATGTTGTTGTGGTCAGTGTCAGGGCTGCCGTTGGCAGGTTGATTGCTTTGCTTATAGTCTGTGTGTGCATGTGTGTCTGTCTGCGTTGGTGTCTGTGTATGCGTAAAATGTGTGCGATTGAGTGATAGAAAGGAAACATGTGAGTGAAGAGAGTGTGTCACCCATCATCATCATCAGTCACCACTCGAACGCGCTTTAATATCGATTTTTCAAAAAGAAAATCGCCTTGCAAATGTTAATTAGCAACACAATGTGATATTCAATAATTAAGAAATTCTCTGTGTCAGCGTTTGTTCATTCGGTTAAAGAGAGCGGCAGATAAGCAGTAAAGAGACAGCATCTGAAAGCAGCGCTGCTTTTGCTAACCGGCCTTTACAGGCAGCGACGCTGCTGTGACGCACGTTTGCATGTATATTAAGGGGTAGTTGGTTAAGGGGAATGATGCAACTGACACAATTCTTATACACACACGCAACACACATACACAAATTATATTACCCTTGTACTCTAGGGTAAATAACATTTTATAAACAAATTATGTAGTTGTTTATTTAACACACGCACACACGGAACAAGCGAAACAAATGAAGGCGGCTGTTAAGAGCTATGAACTAAAATTCCACATCCCGTACAATTGCTGAGAACAAATACCGTTTGTTGTTGAGCTTTGTGCTTTGAAAACTTTAAAATGTTAGCGTTTAATTGACGATCTGCTTATGCACTTATTGTTGTTGCTGGCCTTTGCATTTGTCACTGTCACACAAGAGAACCGAAACACATTGAAGCTTTGAATTTTGCACAATTTCTTTTACACGCTTTTTTGTGTTTGTTGTTTTGCTGCCATACATTGCCCTCAATCGTGTTGCGGTCGCTGACGCCGACGCCGACACCGACGCAGACGCTGGCAGCGCTGTTCCGTCAGGCTGCAAGCTGACTCATAAGGAGCAGAGCAGCGCCGCAAGAGAGAGCACCATTTACAAAGCAAGTATCAAAAAAAAAAAAAAGAGACATACAGAGAGAGAGCGAGCAAGAGATAAAACAACAAGGAGCGGTTGAGCTCAGCAGCAGGAAAAGAGGGTGACGCGCCATGGTTTTTGTTGTTTTTGTTTCCACCAGTTTTTTTTTTCTTTTCGTTTGGTTTTTCGTGTGCAAGATTTTTCTTTTCGTTTGCCATTTTCACTATGCTCCTCTAATTCTTATGTTAATTTTCACATTTGCAAACAAACCAATTCGCTTTAAAAGTAAGCTGCATACATATGTAATTGTATTTATGTATGTAGTTACACTGCATACACAAAAATTATAAAATAATTTATGGCAATTTAAGCAAGCGGATCGTCCATGTTGTTGTTGTTGTTGTTGTGTTTGCTATTGTTGCAATTGCTTTTGTTGTTTTTGGTTTAACTTTTTTTTGCGCTTTTTAGCCGCGTGCAGTTTGAATGAGCTGCACAATTTATTTTTTTCCATGTTACTCTTTAACTTTAACTTCGTTTACACACACTTTACACTATGCAGTTACAATAGAGTGACTGGCGCTCTTGTTACTGTTGTTGTTGTTGTTGCTTTTGCTGCTGATGCACCTATAGATATAGATACCGTTACACTTGTGCAATTTACCCAAAAGAAATAGGAACAACAATAACAACAAGAGCAGCGGTAGCGTCTTCTACTCCGACCACACTTACACTAATACACGCAAGCAGGCACTTGCATTCAAATGCACACAGACACACACATTCGCATACACTGGGCGTTTGATGTGCAGCGGGCGCAACGGCGACAACAAAAAATATTATTCACGTGCCCGAAAACTAAAAATCCAAATCCCAGCGAAATTTAATTCTACCGAAAAACAATGCGAGTAACGGCCAGACAGACGGCAACTACAATCGCGCACGTCCTCCCGCGTTGGCTTCTAAATTGTAACTGCTGCAATCGTCTATCGATTGAGCAAGTGAAATATTCTTTCCGGTAGCGATAACTCTCGCAGAGAGAGGAAATGTTTGTATGAAACAGGTCCATTCTGTTTCGTAGATAACATGCACAAGGTTACGCGCTGTTGTGCGACAAACCTAAGAGAGCTACTGACGTCACAGATGCCAAGTTTCATGATCTACCATTTTGCGCCACCTTCAAAAATTGTTATCATTTTCATAAATACCGCGGCAGTGTTGCCATACTACCGAACTGAGGAAAAGACTTGGCTGCTCTCTGATTGTAGATTTTTGTTATTTAATTTTGGATAATTTATAAGAAATAAGTAAGAAAATTACTTATGTATGCCTTTATAAACTTTCTTTAAACTCTTTTCTATGTTTATTTATTTAATTTCTTTTGAATTTCTTAAAATATTGACCAAGGGTCGTTCCAAGGGCAGCACAAATAATGCTAAATTTTCTATGTGTTTTAAGGAACTTTATTTTAAATAATTCTTAAGCTTGACGTCTTTTTATCACAATTGATAGGTTTAGTTGAAGGTCAGGAGCATGCCCTTGGCCACCTCCTGAGTCTTCTCCAGACCCGCCAACTGCTCGGAGATCTTGAGTGCGAACTCATAGGCTGTACCTGGACCACGACTGGTAATGAGATTTCCATCCTGAACAACGTTCTTGTCATCCACATAACTGGGAACATGTAGAATATGTAAAAGAGTGGGATAGAGGACTTTTAGAACTTACGTGTATTTATCTACCAATTGAGGCTTCATGGCCGGATAGGAGGTCAGAGTTTTGCCACAGGCAATGCCATGCTTGGCCAGGGCTGTTGGAGCAGCACAGATTGCGGCAATTAAACGGCCTGAAGACTCCTGAGTTCGCAGCAGTTCTCCAATTGCCTTGGAGTCACCCATGGCGTTGGAGCCTCCCAATCCACCGGGAAGTACAACCACATCGTAGGACTGCTCCACTGCCTGATCCAGCGACTTGTCCGGCACAATGACAATGTCACGGGAACACTTAACGGGTTCGCTACCATTCAATCCAGCCACCGTCACATTGATCTGCGTAAAATTCGCAAGGGTTAAAATCTATAAATAGCCGGCAAAATATTTGGTACATACGCCAGCGCGACGCAGTACGTCGGCAGCAATGGTGAACTCCATTTCCTCGGCACCAGGTGCCAAAATAATCAATGCACTTTTACTCATGCTGCTGGTGTCGTACGAATTTGACGTAGTTTCTCCAATTGTTTCTAATTGAGATCCCGTTCGGTGTCTGCCAAACGACAACAATCGCAATGGCCAGCGGAGAAGAGAATTCATATCGAAATTGGAAATTTGTTATCGATAGTACGACTGTTGCCAGTGTACACTTATATCGAGTGTTTTTGAGTAACTCGGAATTGCTTTTAAAATGTGACAATTTTATGCGCACTCACATATATTTATTTGTTGTAATTTACACTTAATTTGTACTCCCACTGACAAGTTTAGAAGGGCTGAACAGTTCGATAACTTTTTATGGCTACGGCAACATTTGGTATTTTTTGTCTTGCAGCCCTGAATTATTTTTGGCGCGCAAATTTAAAACTTTAAGAGCTCTGTGAGTTTTTTTTCCTTTACCGTTTTTCACAAATGAAACATCAGGAGGATTTTAGTTAAATATATTTTTATTGAACAGAAAATATGTGTATATGTATTTTTTGTTTCTTTATCTCCAATGCAATCAAATATGTTATTAGGCTTTCTCTTTCTCTGGATTGCCGTTTTTTTTTGTGAATTTAGTTTTTGAAACGAAACAGAATTTAAAACCGCAAAAAATTGCAAACTAATTCGAAATGTTTGTATAAAATGTAACTTAATTGAATTAGTTGATTTACATACATATATAAGTATATGCAATATTTTTTTCTTGCTTTTTTTTATCTTTTGAATATTTGAAGCGCTTAAAAACTAATTGTTTGACATCTGATTTAATTTGTAAGTTTCTTTATTTTCAATAATTTGATGCTTGAATATTTCAATTGAATTACATTAATTGTTTATGGATGATTCGCAATACATACATACATATTTTATTTATTTTTATTTTTATTTTTAAACGTGGAAAAATGTTTACGTCGTATTTTAAGTCACATTTAGAACTTGTTTGATTTGTAGTTTTTTTTTTACTTATTAGTTGTATTTTCGATTTTATTTATTTACTTTTTTGTTTACTAATAACATTTAAAAAGATCACCAAAGTTACAGATTTCCCATATTTGACGTTTTGCTTACGCTTCACATATATTTACGAATAATGTATTTTTGTCTCATTTCGCTTAAATAATAATTAATAATTATTCATGTTATTGATTAATTACCCGGCATTTTGGTGTAAACTTGTAATTTAAAGTAAGGGGCTTTGAAATTGATCATTATCATTTTATACTATATTTATCTTTCTTTAAGCATCTGATGATATTTGTTGATACCTTTGACTTTTAGGAGTAATTTCAAGATTTATGCTAATCCAATTTCAGCTAGGTATAATTATATATAGCTATACATTCAGTAATTGTTTGGGTTGGAACACTACGACGACAGTGGGCCTGGGTGTGTGTGTGTGTGTTGTGGAACTAACTGGAAGAGTAGAGTACACAATTACGCACACATATACAACTATATATATATAAATATACAAGTATATAATTGCTTGGAATAAGTCCTTTGATTTTGTATTTGTTTCCTTTTAATTGTGGCATAATTTTATTTCCTTTAGGAAGAGTTGTGCAATTGCTGATTTCTAGCTTCGATATTATTACTGTTATTGTATATGTATATATGTACTTGTATCATGTATGTGTACTTAGACCCTATAAACTATTTAATTAATTATTATTCATTGAGTTGCAATAAACGGCACATTTATAAGTAATAATTGTTCTGCATTTTCATTTTCTTTTTCGTTTTTAATTTTATTTTACTTTAAAGCTCAATATTTAATTTCGACACATAGAAGTTCTGCAGAAGCACTAATTATAGTTGGCTTCCCGCTTTTATTTATTTTTATCGGAATAGAAAAGAGATATTAACTATATGGTATATATACTCGTTATTGGCGGCCTCGAGATTGAGATTGAGCAGAGCAAAAGTTGGGGATTCACTTCATCAGCTTACGTTTTGCCACTATAACTCACTTGTTCAGCTATGTTTTATATATAGTATTCTATATATAAGAGATAATGTGCTTCGACATTGAAGAAACCATTAAATTGTTAAGTTTGAGTTTAGTTTTGTTTTGGGAAAAGTACAATTACGTTTTATTGCAAGCTATATAGAACATATAGTTATACGGGATTATATATTTTTATTTTTAATTATATTTTGCCCCTTTTTATTCGTCTGACATCACAAGTTCCAACTGAGGCTTGGCATTTTTAGTGTTTTTCAGTGTTTTATTCATTTGTTGTTAAACTATTTCGTGTTATGTTTAAAGCTTTTAGACTTTAAAAGTAATCATAGAATTGTCGAAACAGCAATTACAGTTACAATTATACAATACCAGGATACGGGGATACGGGGATACAGGGATACAGATATACATACATCGTTACCATCGTGTATTCAAGAATCCTTAAAGTTAAGAGACCCCTTTAGATAATTATTTGCATTGTTTGTTTGTTTGTTTGTTGTTTTGTTTTGTTTACATTCGCTTAAAATTATTATGATTTGTTTTCTTTGCTTCACTTGAAAAAACGTACAAATTTAATCCCTTGTGTTAAAACATATTACTACAAAACAAATTGTTGTAGACATGTTAAAAATAATATGCATAATAATAATTGTTACTTTTAGTATTGTTTAAAAAAAGCAAAAGTGTCTCGTCTAGTTTGTATCAACTAATTTGTTAAATTGTCAGCAAATCGTTTAAAAAATTCAATTTGTATCTTTAAATATTTTACAATGTTTGCGTGTGTAAGAGTGTGTGTTGTGTGTGTGTGTTTGTGAGTATACGACACGTTTTGTTGGCAGATTTTGAAAAAAAATTTTAAAACTTTAAACTAAACTTAAGATGCGCTTAGGGGTGTGTGTGTGTGTGTGTGTGAGGGATATCTTTAAGTATATCTATATACATAAGCATATATATATGTATATTTAAATAAATGAGTCCACCGATATCGGTTGGATTCGATAGATAGCAAACCAGCAATAATGTTAACTTGAACTGTGTCCTTTATAAAGTACATTTGTTATTAATATTATCCTTTGATTGGCAATCAAAACAAACAACTAAAACTTAAACTAAACACTAAATCAAATTGTTGTTAATTTGTTAGTTGTCTTTGTTATTGAATTTCTTGTGTTTGCTGCCTGTGTGTGTTAACTTAAAAGAAATTAAATTGAATATATATTTGTTTTGTTTTGTTTATGACCCGTACACCACGTAATATTATTGTTAAGACTTTGTTAATTAGAATTAATGTTAATAATTAAGCAACTTAAGCTTGAGCTAATTCAAAATGTACATAAATAAATTGGACATTGGGTTGATATGCCGTGTGTGTGTGTTGTGTGTGTGTGTGTGTAAGTGTGTGTGTGATTGCTTGTCTCAAATAATTTACTTTAAATTATAAACTAAATTTACTTTGCTTCAAATCGGTCGTCTGTCGGTTGTTTCCTTGTTAAAATTACATAAATTACACTTGCGCTATCTTGTTGTTTTGCTCGTGATACATATAGTTACATATAAGTTGCCTAAATATTTATGTATAAATATTACTAGCAATTGTATGACCAAAGTTTTGTCCCTTGTTGAATTGGAGTTGTTTTGCATTATACATATATCTTGTGTATATTCTTCTCTTATTGTTTTTGGTTATTCATTCAACTTAAGTTTTCTAAAAAGTTTCACAATTCTCTCCTTTAATTTATATATTTTCTGGACTTTGAGTTGAAGTATTGAAGTTCTTTTGTTTTGTTATTAATACATGCTAATTATTATTACACTCTTTAATGCTTGTCAAGCTTTCTCTTGTTTTTCTTGTCATTTATCTTGTTTTTTATGTTTTTTACCTTATGCATTTTGTTGGTGGTTTTCGTTCACAGTACAGAGAATCCGAGTTCTTCTTGTTGTTCTTGTTGTGTGTGTGTTTGTGGGTGTGTGTTTTGTGTGTGGGGTGTGTGTTCTTCAATTGTTTTTTATCTCCTTGTATTTTTGATATACTAAAAACCTTTGGTTATTTGCAATTCTTGTCTTCATTTTTTGTTTTTCGATTTGTCTATTCTTTTAAGTTTGTGTAAAAATATAATTTATTCTATTACAAAAAGTTTTCATCGTAAATGTGTGTTGTAGTTTGTTGTTTTCCTTTTGTTCCCTTTTTAGTAATAATTTTATTTGTTTTGCTACGCTTCGTATTCTTTCCTATTTGAGAATTTTTCTTGTTCTTCACTTGTGCTTAAACATTCGATTCCCATTTCATATATAGCTGTGTGTGTGTGTGTGTGAGTGTTTGGGTGTATGTGTGTGGATTTAACTGGCATTCCATCAAATTATTCTCTTCTCTTCTCCTCCTTCATCTGCTTACTACTTTTTAGCTTAAAAATTAAAATTGTTAAACCTATTTTCTAATGCTTTCGGCTTGGCTTTTTCGTACTTCTTGTTTTGTTTTTGTTTTCTGGTTTTCTTTTTGTTTTTTCTTCCTGCTTATTCGAACTCCATTTCGAAAATTTGTTGTTGCTTCTGCTGTCTAGAAATGTGTGTGTTTTGTGTGTTTTTGGTGTCGCTTTTCTTGTATACTTCTTAGGCAAAGTACATGACCTTTTTGGTGTCGGCATGAACCGTTATGGCGCGTGCCATCGCTCCTGGCGTGCGATCCTCGGATGATCCGCTCTGGTGTGATCCCTCGCCAGAATCGTGCTCCTTCTCAACCAGATGGTACCTGTTAACCAGTCGGAATCAATCGATTAGCCTATGTTTTGATTCTTTTAGTTTTAAGGACTCTTACCTGGCACGGAAGGCCACGAGATGGGCATAATAAGCTGGCGCTGGTATGCTAACGGAGCGAGTGCATCGCACGTAGGTGTGGCACAGCTGATAGGTGAGACATTGCAGCTCATCGGAATCAAAGTGATTGTCATCCCAGAGCACATGGTAGTGCGAGGGACGACTGGTGCCCTGGATGCCCTGATGACTGCACAGATAGAAATCAAATTCTGTGGGGTGGGTGATGCCAACGTCGACGGTGGTGCCGGCGGGAATGTTACCCGATTTGCCACTCTGCTCCTTCTTCTCGGCACAGAAGAGACGTGTGTGATGACGCTTCTGCACCACAATGAAAGTGATGCCTGGCCGATACTCAGGCTCCAGCTTAATGCATGCCTCACGTATGGCAGTCAGCTCGTGCTGCAGCACATGTGGGAACTGTCCCTCTGAGACACCATCGCGATAGAGGATGATGCGGTGTGGCTTATAGCCACCGGTGGATTTGTAGAACATTATGAGTAGCTCACGCACCATGCTACTCAACTCCTGGATGATCTCCTGGCGATGCTGCTGGACACGCACAGTGGCGGCATAGCGCGATGGATGCGCATCCATGGAGCCCACAACTGCTGCAATCGATGGTTTCTTATTGTCGCCCGCGGGTGGATGTGTCACATCGGCGCCCAAAAAGATGACGGGCTCATTAAAGACCTTGGGTCGAATCGATGGCACCAATATGGAATTAATGCCGCCCAGTTTAACATTAATCTTGAGACACAGATTGGAGAGTGTCTGTGGCGATGTCTTGTTCACATTCTTGGCCTGCACACACTGCGTGGCCATGCCCAGCACAGTGTCGCCCACACGCTTAACCTCAGCATAAACCGGAGTCTTGCCCGGCAGCACAACCACAACCAACTGCAGACCCGGAAACGTAATCTTCAAGTAACGGAACATCGGTTCCACTTGATCGGGACCAGTGGCGTATTTACAGAAACACGGTTGACCAATTATCGGCATTCCAGCATCGTTGGAGATCTTTTGCAGCTGCTGTGTGAAATTACGCAATGCATCCTCACGCACCGTGCGCTGTGGAGCAAAGCAGGCGATGGCCCAGATGCGTATCTCGACACCGGTGAAGAACTGCTTGCCACGCATATCCCAGACACCCTGATTGGGTGACGCCAGGCTGACCTTGTTTTGTGGCGGGAACAGCTGTTGTCCGGCAATGCCCGACACACGTCCCCCATACTGAAGCTTTGGCGGTGGCAATACACGACCACGCACCTCCATCATGGAATTCGAGATGGTCAAACCGAACTCCTGCACATATGAGTCGTTGTTGAAGTCGGCACGCTTCACAAGATTATTGATCTCACGCTCGCGATCTGGTGCCGAGCGTGCGGTGGCCTTAATCATGGTCGAGGTCTGCATATCGGTGAGCTTCTTGATGCAACGCTGTCCAGCCACAATGTTGCACACCTCCAATGGCAGATAGGTGTGCTTGTGCTCCTGTCCCACTTGCAGGCATGGCAGATGTGGATACCGAAGCTTCATGCGGTACTTATCCAAAAAGTACTTTGCTACGGTGCACTCCACGGTCTGACCATTCTCCAGTTGCAGCGGGAACCTGGGGAAAAGAATTTAAGATTAAATAAAGTGAATCAAATATTAAAAAACAGTTGCAAATCAGTTAGGCAGATTGAAACTGTTTTAACCAACTTTACAAGCGTGTACTTAACAAAGGCTAGTCAAGATTTTATTAAACTATCTGAAATAGCGATTGGCTTTTTAACTTGTATCCTTCTATGTGACAGATACTAATTCTACTATCTAGGTACATTTGGTGTTTAAACGGAAGTTAAACACAAATATCTTTAGTATCTTTGTTCGTTAAGCTACATTTCTACATAGCTAGACTTATGGAAAGTCAACAAACTGTTTTAAAATTGATCTTGCTAGCCACCTAAAAGTTGTTTAAACTTAAACGTTAGGCGTATTCAAAGTAAACAAATAACTTTCTCCTAGATCTTGCTAAGAATCAAAGGCTATCAAAAAGCAAGCTTCTTTATGAAGTTTCCTTAGAAGGTTAACTACTTCAACAAGTGAATTGCTGTACTGTCTATCTTGACCCTGATAACTTACGACTGCATTTGAGCGGGGCGTCGCGTCACATTGCACACACGATATTTGCGACGCATTTGTCCACAGTGAGTGATCTCTATCTTGAGTCCCTTGATCTCCTTGGTGAACTTGACGCGTTGAGAGTCAGTTAAAGGTTTTCGTTGCTCGTTAATGTCGCGTATGTCCAGAACCTCGCACATAAAGTCAATGACTGGCTGTGCCTTGTAGAAGGCAGTGGCCGAAACTGCAAGTTAAGGATTACAGATTATTGCTTGAATTACCAAATGTATGCAGAGTAGCTTACCGTCAATGTTGAGCATCATTTTCCATTGCGAGGGCCTAACGCTCTGATGGAAACCAAACCACACCTCACGACCGCCACCCAATGGATGATAGTAGCCATCGGGAGAGCTGAAGAAACTCCGTCCAACGGGAGTGTACGTCATGCTGGGTAGATGGCGCATGACCACATCGAGGGCCAGTATGGCATCATATGGTATTTGACGAGTGCGACCCTCCAAAGCCTCCTCCAGATTGAAGAGCGAGACTTGTGCCTGCCACTTGATGGTCACTCGAAATATGCGATCCTTTCCTTCCCCTGGCAGAGTCACCTCCAGTTCCAGTCGCTCGTTGCCAATGGGCAAGGGATCACGGGTATAAAGATTATTGCGACCATCGAATACAGGTTTTAGTACACCAAAGATCTTGCTGTAAGCATGCACCATAGTCTCGATAATCTCACGGTTCACCTTTCGCGGACACTTATCCGGCTGAATATTGATATCGTAATGATGCACAAATCCACGTGGCATCGTCACTTGAAAGTGATTCGCCCGCAACACAATCGGTCTACCTTCCCTGCCCAAATTGGGTCGTCTCGGACACGTAAAGACCGGCATATCCGGTTGAGTGGTGGGCGATGCAGCTGACGCAGCGGCAATTGCCGCCGACACGCTGCCGGTGGAGCCCAGGGCAGAGGCGACCTGGGCCGCAGCTGCAGCAGCAGCGCCACCAACGGTGGCACCTCCGGCAGCCACATTCTGAGCACTGGGGCTGGTGACAGCGGTGGGATTAACCGATGAACCGGGCGCTGGTGGTGCTGAAAGTTGTGTGTTCAAATAAACCGATTAGTCTACAAACTTTAAATATTTTCTAAATTTAAGTTTAACAGAAATTTAAGTAAATTAACAACAATGCGACGCTCTAGCTAATTAATTTAATTCAACTAATGGAGAACGTGGCATGCAAATTGTTGTTGCACTACACAACAAAAAACACTATAAAATAAACTCAAGGGTTTTGGAGAGTTTTGAACTTAGTGTAGACTTTTAATTTAAAGACTTTGTGCACGGTTTTCATTCCATACAAATGAAAATAATATTAAACAAGGCAGAAATCAAATGTTATTACACAAACAAAAACTACTGTTAGTAAACAATTTTGCACATTACTATAAAATTAGTGTGTAGACTTTTGGGGTTAGTAATAGTGTGTATTTCTTGATTAGATTTTGTGTGTTTTTCTCAAACGTTAAAGTTAAGAACATAAAAAATTTAATTTTAGAATTTTTTGGTATTTTGTTTTAGTTTTTTGTTATTATTTTTGTTTTTTTCTTTTTAGTAGTTTTTAGTAATTTTGGTTTTGTTGGAGAGAAATTTACATGTGAGCGTGTCGAAGCTAGTCTGCGCCTGAGAGGGGCTCTGAGGCCGCGTGGGCGAGGGGGTGGTCCACTGTGACTCTATAAAAAGAAAATTTAATCAAAATCAAAATGGTCAAAAATAAAAGGACAAATCAAAATAGTATATGTCAATAAAAACAAACAAATCAAATGGCCAATCATGTTTTGTAAATCATAAGGTACATGAATGAAATAATAAATGAGAAGAAAAGGCGATAAAAAAAAATTATATATATTATATAGAGTGCGATTAATATTTTAGTTACAGCTTCTTCTTCTATATTATTTTCCTCCATATCATATTATTATTAATACAATAGTGAAACAAATCTGCCACAAGTGTGTGTATGTGTGTGTGACACCGTTACCGTTAAATGGGGACGATCATTTGTATTTCCCCCACCAAAGAGTGAACTTATCGATTACTGCATATTATCGATACCATACTAATGCTGCTATGCCATCTCTACTCAAAACAATGCGACAGATGTCTTGCTCTGATACGCAAAAAGCTACAACAAAAAATTCGACGCAATTTGAGTAATGCTTTTGAACTCCGCTTTAAAGGAATAATTTGATTGAATCTTCCTCTCCTCCAAACTCCAACCCCCAAACCCCCGAACAAAAGCTCGACTATTGCGACGCGTTCGGTCGTTGACCCAATTTGGCGCACATGTTTGCCTATTCAAATCGCTATCTTTCTCACTTGCTCTCAATTGAAGCGCCACCTATAAGGTTGCCTAGTTGTCGAGTAAGGTCTTCTTATTCTGTTGGATTGTGCATTGTCTTATTGGTGGAGCTTTGAGCGCATTACTCGTGCACTTTGAGCACTTTAGAGTTGCACTCATCTGTCTGAGTGACTCGCACACTATTTTACTCGACTATTTTACGCATTCATTCATTTTTCATTTAGCGATTTGGAGAATTGCATCGGAAAAGGCAGAGATGTTACACGAGCGTGTGTGTGTGTGTGTTTGCATTTGCAAAAGTAGAACATCAATCAGTTTATTTTGCAGAAGACAGGGGCTTTGTCTGTATGTGTGTGTAACATGTGGCAGATAAAGATACATATATTTAATCTGGTTTGTTGCATTGCAAATCGCCACTTACGTTGTCCAACTGGATACATTTTGCACTAGTATTTGTTTAAGAAATGTAAGAGTGTATACAAAGGTATTCTGTGTTTATTTGTTTAATTTGTGTAGTTGCTCTGCTTTAAATGTATTTGATTGTTCTTGTAGTTGTAGTTGGTTGCTTTTTGTGGCTTTTCGTTCCTACTAATTACGATACTTTGTTTTATGTTATTAATTTTTTTTTGTTTTTTGATTTCAGCCTTTTGCTTATCACACTTTAAAGTAGTTTTATTCGTTTGGTTAATTTTCGCATTTATTTTTCTTTTTGCGAGCGTAATATAAATTTATTTGGAATTTTTTGCACAGGACCTCGCGTTTACAAATGCTTTCAATTTAATGTCGAGTCTCGTTAATTATATTATTTTATATTATAATAATTCTTATTGTTGTTTTTATTGTAGTATTGGAAAAGAACACAAATGTAGGCACAGCTTTCGTTATATGAATGTTTACATGTACATATGCATTTACATAGCCATATGCATGTGTGTGTATATATCTCTAATGCTCTTATGTATTTTTTTTTGTGTTTACAATACAACTAAGAACAAATTCTTTTTATGCTTCTTTATCTTGATTTCTCCGTATGTAAGTGCGTGTGGGTGTTTGTGTATATGTGTGAAAATTTCTGGTGTGCTGGGTGCTCCGCTGGACAAACGACGACGACGGTGGCGCTTCTACAGCAAGAAAATGCTTTTGTATGCGTTTTAGATTGGGCAGCAAAATGTGTGCACGTATATTTAATTTTTCGAGACGTCGTTATTGTGCACCCGAACACTATTCGCTGCCGAAACTATACACAGACGTTAGCCAGACTATTAGATTTTGCTTTTCGATAACTTTTGTTAGCTTTTCACGTCGCGCATTATGCAAAAAATGCAATTTTCTTTAGTTTTTCACACTTGGACGTCCCGCAGCAAACACAAAAATTTTACTCGCGACGTGTGTGAGTGAGACGCATACTGTACACTAACCACACTTAAATGAGGGCAAAGCACTTTGGTTGGGGGATGATGCGTATGAGTGTGATGGCAACATGCTGCTGCCTCGCGACGTGTGTCAGTGACGCATTTTGTGCATTTTATAAAAGATGCAGATTGGTAGCATTTATTAATATTTTCCTTGTATATCAATAGAAATTAAGACATATTTATTAAATAAACAATTATGTCAATTGCTATTCTGTTAACTCAAAATGGCGCTGTTAAACTCAAAAAGGCAGCACAAGAGCTGCCATTTGGAGTTATAGTGTTGAACAATGCAAGTTCCGTGTTCTGGCAATATTGCTAGCATTTAGACAGCTGGCAACGCTGCTTATCGGCAACGCTGTGCGTGTGTTGTTATAAAACCAATTGCAAATTGTTTTACACTTTAGTGAATCAAATCAGTAAATTGCATTAAAATGTCAGTGCCATTTAGCGGCACACTACGCCGGTCCGGTGGCATTGTATCGGCCATAGGAAAACAGCTAAAGAGCGTCAATCTAAAAGGCGTTAAACGCATCACAGTGCAGTTTGATCCGTTTGCGGAAAATGTAAAATCGACACGGTGAGTGGGCGGAAAAGTGGGTGGGGAGATGGGATACTTTAGCCATAGGGTTGGAAAAGCGTTTTCCCAGCACCCAGTTTATCGATTATGAAACATGCGCAGTACAACGCATATGGTAAAGATTTTCACAAAAAATTACGGTACGTGGTCGAAAAATGTATTAAATGAAAGTGTTAAAAATAAATAAAATTAAAAACTAAATTTAGTGGTGCAGTAAAAATACATAGAAATGATTTGTTGAATGATGCAGTAATGAAGGGTCCACAAACTTACCATAAACCTTTCCAATGATCCCAACGGAATTCAGCTGCAGCGCAGTTCCCAAATCAGGCTGAAATGTCAACGGCAGCGTATGGAGTTGAGCTGCTCCGCCCGCCAGCTCCCGCTCCGTTGACATTTTTGTCGGTGTCGGCGTCAGTTTGAGGCTTTTCTTTTATTAGCCACTGACAGAGACAGCTGAAATAAAATATGAAAATTATTTAAATAGTGTTGCATAGAAAATTCTCTGCTCCCAACAATTGTGCCGATAATGTATTCAATTTATACTCGATTTAAAGCATTTTTTTGTGAGATTTCAGTGGCGCACCGAATGGGGTCAATAGGGATAAACTTAAATAAATAGCAGATGTGATCATTTAAATTAAAACTACGAATATTTTAACATAATTACATAAATATAAAAAAAATATACATAGATAGATGAAGCACCTCTTAAAGAACTTTTAGTCTCATATGCCAAAATAATTTAAATGCATTTTTCAATCATTAAAAAAGTCAAGAAATCGGAATCAAGATTTTCATTAAATATATTCGGCTCTAATGCAATACTGAATTTATTTAATTTCCTAACTGTTTTCTATAAACCACAGCGAATTCTTATTCCTGCTTTCTACGCCAAAGGTCTCGCAATCAAATCCTAAGTGCGTTGTCAAACCGGAAGTTGTTTGCGATCGATCGCCAGCGTTTATCAAATTCTCGCTCATAGATTCAGCACAAGGTAAGAAATCATTTTTATCAATTTAAGCAGATTATAATATTATTTTCTTTTCGCAGAGCTAGCCAAAGTCAAGGAAATTCGCTTTAATAGTGAGAATCTGAATACACTGGAACTGCTGCAGTTGTGCAATCAGCACGTATCGACACTAGCTCCACCGGAGGAGATTACGAATAAAGTGCTAACGAAGGCCGAGAAACAGAAACTGGGTGGAGGTGCTGGTGGCAAGAAACAGCTGAAGAAGAAGTAAATCCTTGAGAGCGCACAAAATGGTGAAGAAGACCAAGGGAACACTGGATGTTATTGAGCAGATTTACCAGGATATACCCGCTTTCACCGATATCTTTACGGAGGAGAGCTTCTACACGTTTGCCTTTTGTTTTGTGTGTGCCACAGTTTTGATGGCATTTATACTGTCGCGATTTATTACCATTAAACCAGTTGATTTCTAAGACATATGCCTAAAATAAAACTTAAGCTTTAATATGTAAAACACCACTGAATTGTCTTCTCTTTTCGTTGCACGACTGCAGCAAAGGGCATTACCGGGTCTCCATCTCGAGAGTCTGAGAGCCTTGTTTAAGCTGTTGGCCAAAAACCAGTTTTGGAGCACACTTATACCCTAACCAAGGGTACAATCGAGCAGCTTTGGAGTTGACAGAACCCACTGAGTGTGGACCAGGAAAACATTTACAGTCAGTCTTTCGATTGTATCTAATTACAAGAACAAATCCTGTTATCAGATGGTTAAGTTTTATAAAACATTTCTTTAAGAACTAGAGTCACCAAAACTGGGAAGAAAGTCCGTCTGTTTCGCGATCACCACAAGTTTATTTCAAGTTTCTGCCACACAAATCATTAAAAACCATTTCCATAAAACCTTAATTGGAGAACTACTAGTGCTATCTTGACCAATATAACTAATTATATGATGGTCATTGTATGTGTTAAATTGTCGTATACATAATGACAAGGGTATCCAGTCTTCGGCTCGACAATTCATTCATTTCTATCGTGGTTTTTTTTCGGTTGCTTTCGCAAACCGGAAAATCATCTGCTGTTGTCAGCCGAAAAAAAAGTTGTGCCAATGGTTTGGGGCGCATCAGAGGAAGGAGGAGAAGTAGGAGGATAAGGAGAACTAAGGCTGGGTCTTATAATTGCATTGAATGCGGTATCCAGCCCAAAGTAACTGGAATCGAATATAATTGGTTGGTTACGTATATAAGTGGTTCAACCTGGTCACACTGAAGACAGTTAGTGTGTAGTACACACACATATGCAGGTGTATGCAACAAATGAAACAATATTTGGAGGTTAAACAGATGTTTGTTTGTTTTATCAAACACAATGCGATAAATAGAGCAAAGTCTAAGAAGAAGACGCGAAACCATAAAGAAAAACAAATTTTCACTTTCGTTGTGCGACTGCCTTTTCTTTTTCCCCACACACAGCACACGTACACAGAGACGCATTCCAAAAGAGACGCGAGAGAGAGAGCGCAAGAGAGAATAGTTTAACTGCCGAAAATGCAGTCGACATTCGTGAATGCAAAGCTAAAGCTTTGAGTTAAACTTTTAAAATGGCGGGCAAATGTCTACGAGTACGTGCAAGTTTGTATGTGTGTGTGTGTGTTTCAACGACTACAATAACAACACTTATCGATTGATATTTCTGTAATGGCTGCAAATGATAACAACAAACTGTTGAGATGGAGTCTGCAAATTTGTTAAAAGCAGCAGCTTTAAGCTGTAGCTGCACCCCATATTATAACGGTGAATTTCAGTATGTTTGTATGTGTATGTGTGTACAACCAGATGGGCGCACATCCCCATACAGATGAATCTGTTTAGCTTTGATAGTTCTGTCGTCATTCAAGTTCAATGTCAGTCTAGAGCAGCTAAAAGCTCCTCACTTCGTTTCCTGTGCGGTCTTTTTCATTTTTGTTTTTTCAACTTGCGTGGGTTAAAGGCACTTCGGCCATATTGGAAATTGTTTCCACTCAGCTTTTCATAGGGACTTTCTTTATTGTACAATCTGACGAAATAGCTTCAGGCGATTGAGCGATTTTTAATTATAAGGTCCAATTGGATAATAAGCAGACGACCTTATGTATAAGTATACCAATGCAAATGTCCTTCAATCAATTTTATTGGAATATAAAACACGTTCACAGTTACATATACTGTAACGCACATTGACATGCCTGCGGTAGATGAAAGAAAAACAATGAAGAAAATTGCCCGTGTGACCTTTCTACCAAAACATAAACAAAAGTTCGCACACACAGCAGTAGCAATGAAAACTAAATAGTTGTCCTGCTCGCACGCAGTTCGCTCTTGAAATTGATATAGCATATGCTCAGGCGCCATTACAGCATAATGTATGTACGTATGTATGTATGTACGTGTATATATGCATGTAACTTTGTTATGGCTCCAACTTGATTGAGAAAGTTTTAGATAAAATGGCGCGCGAGTGACAGGCGCGTGGGAGTGCAGAAATTTCTGCAGCTGTTCTGGAAAATGTAGTCGAAACTGAGCGGTGTGCAGCCGACGCTGCTAGAAAACACTCGTCTTCTATAGCACTTACTAGCCACATACACACATACATTCAAGCCTACACACACACATCCATAGTTAGCAATGTTTGCTCACCTTATCGCACAATTGCAGCTGATGCGGCGCTTTATGGATTTATTGCTGATAGTGTTTTACTTCGATTTGGATTTGACGTTGATATTTTGGTTGGTTGAATTTTTAATTCAAGTTTGTTACACATTAAAAGCGTTTTGATTGATATCGCTTTGTCGGATTTCTGCCTTAACTTTAATTGAGTTGTTATACCCGTTCAGAGGGTATATTGTTTTTTTTTTTTATTCTTCTATTTGCTTTTTTAAGATTCGAAGATTATTATTATAGTTTGCAGTTCGCTGTTGCTGCTTAAAGTGCACTTAAACATTTTTAACCGATAATTTTTAAGCTTATTGCTGCAAATTGTTGCCATTGCCGCAACGCAATTTCTTTTGCTGCTGCTGTTGTTGTTGGTGTTGCCAGATCGTTACCGGGATAAAGTAACTTTTGCTCTCTGTCATTTCATTAATGTTATCTCTCTTTCACTCTGTCTCTCCCATTCTTTTTCGAACACACACACACACAAGCACGAGCAACAAACTTGCGAATTTCTTTTTATTTTTTCTGTTTATTTGTCTTAACAACAATTTTTGCAGCGGCTCACTTTTTTCATACATTTTTTGCAAGCTTTTATATATGTGTGTGTTGGTGTGTGTGAGTGCGAGTGAGTCAAAGATTTTGTGTGCGAGACAACGACAGCAACAACGACGGTTGCTCTCGTTCATGCTCACCAATACCAACACAGCTGGCTGGCCGCTCTGCCGCTACGGCTAATTGTTGTTATTTTTTCATTTTTTTTACATTTTTGTTATTGCCGCGTTGTGCTAAGTTTTATGCCATACAAGTTGAGGAAAAAGCTTTTCTCAACAATGCGGCGCGCAGTCATGCATTGGAAAAAACATATACACGAACGACAGTAACAGTAAACACACTTGTATACATATCTATTCATATGTACATGACTGTGTGCGTCTGTATGTACTGAAAGCAGCTTGCTGCAAAATGAAAGCACCAGTACCATCAACACCAACAACAACACAGCAACGCATACAAAACATAAACTTACGACGCAAATCAGCAACAGAACTTTTTTAATTTCACATACACCCCCACCACAATATGAATAACACTTTTTATATTTGAAACGCGTTTAGCTTTTGGCCATATAATTGTTATTTGTGATATTTAAGAGATCAAATTTGAAATCAAAATCAAGCGAAATAGCGAACGCGCGGTTTGCCTGTTTGAAGTTGAATAAATAATACCATATCTGCTCCAAGTATTCGCAAACCATGCACTGTTGTGTGTGTGTTTGTGTGTATCTGTGTGCGCTTAGTGAGAGCGGCGGCGCGTGAGCGCAACTGAGAGGCAAAAAGAGAAAGAGAGCGCGTCTCATACAGTGCGACCGTCAGTATACGCACATCCGACAACGTACAGCGAAAAAGCAAAGTTAACCGTTTCGCACCAAAATTCAAAATTGGTCTTGAAAATCGTCGTTAATGTCGAAATATATTAAAATATATTGATTCTCGTCACAGTGGAAAAGAATTAACATTTTAGATCGACTTACACTACTTGTTTGATTGGAGTTGGCTCTATTATAACTATTTCTGTTTATTTCTTTGATTCAAAATTACGACTTTGGAGTTCGAATTGATTTAAAACTAAATCAGTCCAAATTAAAATATTTATCGATTTCGGAGTAACATAATATATTTTAACATACAAAAATTAATACGTATTTTCGCTTGGAACGATTTTCACTTAACCTTAGTCTTTAAATAACCATTCAACAAATAAACTAATGTCTAAATGACCTTTTGGGATAATTTTGCTGACAACCTCGGGGTCTGCAGATTTCAATGTAAGCTGTTGACAATGGACAACTGAAGACAATCCTATTGAATTTCCATTTCAGGGTGCCCTTAATTGCACTGGCTCATTTCCGAGGGTTTACTCATCTCTTTAAAAAACCAATCTTACTGTGCTGTCCTTAAACATAGATACGAACACGAATAAATATACAAACAATTTGCCTTGCTAATTTTATTTTAGAATCGAAAAACTCTGATAATGTGCAAAAATTATGGTTTAAAACGCGTTGCTTTTGTTACGGGTATTAGATATTGGTTATAGAGGGAGCATATCAACCTATATGTGTATATATCATATATATCAGAGAGCTGCGTTATTTTTGCTTCTCTTCTTGCTTATCAGTTGAAGCTGCGCTCTCGTCCTTGGCCTGCTCCGCATCGCTTTTCTTATCGGCAACTGAAGTCTCCTTTGTCGCCTCCTCGGCCGACATTGTGGCGCCAGCTGGAAGACTCTTCTCCAGAGCACGGACAAATTCCTCCAGATTGCCTGAGTAGGCAGCAGAGACGGCATCGTGGGACAACTCAAATTGTTTGACCACAGGACCGAGCTGTGCCGACTGGAGGGCATTGGAGAACTGAGCAAGGGCCTGTTGAAATTGTGGTGAGCTGATGTGATCCTTGATCTGTTGCTTGCGATCCTCATCGGCATCTTCCGATTCCGGCAAGTGAACGATTAACGATTTGACACGCTCCGGATCCGCAATCAATTGATTGATTGCATCGGCACCAGACAGTGCCGTGGACAGGTCGATATTAAGGGAACGACCTGCGCCATGTTCAGGGGAGAGATTGGATAAATAGGCTTGGAATGGATTCGCATATGCTCCACTTGTGGTTGTTGTTGATTTTGGTGTTGTTGTTTGTTTCTTACCGGAGGCATCGGGATCGGCGCTGCTGCTGCTGCTGCCACCACCACTGCCGCCGCCAGCGGATTCGCTCTGCAAATTGCTGCTGCTGCGGCTGCTGCCCGACTTGGAGCCCTTGGTGGGTGCGGATGGTGTGCGTTGTACGCTCACATTTTCCGGAGTTTGAAGAGCGCCGCTGCCCGATCCTCCGCCTCCGCTACCGCCAGAATTTGCTGTGTTCCGCGACGAAGGAGTACGGGAGCTGCAACGTCAAACATGCGAATTATTACCATAGCTTAAACATCATCTGCCTTTTACTGACTTCATTTGGCCCAGAAGAGAGCTCAAGCCGCCCATTTGACCCACACCACCGAAGAGCTGCATCAGCTGCTGCTGGGACATGTTGTTGAGCATGTATTGGAGATCGGTGCCTTCGCTGCCGCTGCCTCCGCCACCGCGCTGATGGGCCGATGGTGGATTGTTGAGTAGCTCGTTGATGCGTCTGCAGTGCTCATCATCTTTGTCGGCCTTTGGCTCCTGCATCCAGAAGAACATGCGTCGCGTACTGGACTTGAATTTAAGCACATAAACGCGACCAGATTTACATTGATCCACACGCTTGTATTCAAAGTCATCGGGGAAGACAATTAGATCATCTTCGACTTTGCCACTGGTGCGATCCTTCCAGCAGAAATGCATGAGGCCATCATCGCTTTGGGTCATATAGACGAGGCCCTTGCGCGCATCTGGATGCACCATTTTACCGGCCATATTCATGCGACCAGCTCGAAACTCCACAAGATTGGAGCTGTTCGAACTGCCCAAACCGCTTTGTCTGCCAAACATGATACGGGCGCTTCTCGAGAGCTGCAAGGTTTTCGTTTTTTTTTAGCCTGTTTAGTAGTTTTAAATATGAATACTTACTGGATATATAATGTGGAAATTAAAAACAATTTGGGATTCCTTTCAATAAAATCGCCTGCTATGCGGATGACGAGCAATATTATGACAGTGATGGTATTAGTTCGATAACTTTGATTTTAGAGTTGCCACAATGCCAAACTAATTGAATTAACACACAAAGTAGGACTGTTAAGTTGAAATTGAGCATAACAGCAGCATAACATACTGTAACGTAACATACACTGTATATGAAATGTAGTCATTTGCTTAGATCGCAGTCTGGCAAGTCTGCTTTGCCGTTTTTGGTGTGACCAAAGTGTACAAGCAAAGATTTCCTCGGAACAACAATTTGCAATTGAATTTATTAAACCACGAAAAGTGTTGGAGTGCAGTGCTCAGCTAACAATTAAGCGAATAAACTAAATTATCATATATAAGTAAAAGCTGTTGACAAGTTTTGTAAAGACGCAGTAAATTGTAAAGAGATTGCTATTCAATTGGCTTTGCTGTTCTAAGTGGTAAGTGCATATAAACATAGACACAGTACACATACATATGTACGTATAAGCAAATAAATACGTACGTATAATAACAACAAGCTCTAGAACGTTTCCTTATTTAAATAATTGTTCAAACAAAATGCGTTATAATTTTTTTATTGTCTAAGTAAATGTCAATCGCCTTTGTTTGGCTCTACCAATCGCAGTCTGTTTATTCAAAGCAGCATCTCTCAGCTGAGTCGACAGTTTTACCTCTTTTCTACTTTCTTCTTTATTCTATCGTTCTCTCATTTCATAGACTTTGGTGTCTTTGTTTATTGCGTTGGCCGCCATTACTTTTTTGCGTCTGTTGCGCATTACTTTCAGCTGTTTTTTGTAGTGCGGCCTATTTTTTCTTTCTTCTGTTCTGTGTTCACCTTATCAATTGGTTATTTATGCCATATTTTTATTAGTTTGTATTTGTTGCTTGCTTGTTTTGTCTGCTGATTCACCCGTCAAACGCTTGCAAAACCTGTTTTGGCCCTCGAACTTGGCACAATTATTGTGATACATATTCATGCATGTAACAAATACATTTTGAAAAGTGGCCCAATACTAAAACTTGAGACACAACAACAAACGCAATGAAAACACAAAAGCGAAGGCGAATGTCCGATAAGATAACGGAATGAGTACTCAAATTCAAAGCGAATCGGCAAAAACTAAACTGTAAATTCGAGTAGATGAATTGCTTGAGCCTTGCCAGATTTTGTTATTCCAAAGAGCAACAATTGGAGCAGTACTCGACCCCCACTCCCTTGCCATGTGAATTAATTTTGTGTGGCCTTTTTGCTAAGCGCTAACTCAGCAAAGTATCTCATTGTTGTTGGCTGAATTTCATCAGCGCTTTTTTGCATTTGTTTTTTAATTTCTGTTTGTTTATACCAATCTGTGCTGAGCTTTTATTTCTGTAAAAGCTCATCACGTGATTGGTCAAGCTCAAGTGAATAATTTTTAATTTATCTTTATTTTAATCATTGCAGTTAAGCTAGAGAAATGCGCGTCGTTTTCGCCCTTTTGGCCCTGGTGGCTGTAACCCAAGCGGTCTCCTTTGCCGATGTCATCAAGGAGGAGTGGCATGCCTTTAAGGTGAGTAATAAGTTAGTTTTAATCAGGAAACTGAAACTAGACCTGCACAACTGTATTGTTTTTGAATGGCAGGTGGCAAGTTTTGAATGTTTTGGAATGATTAATCCGCTTTTGTTGTCTCCACTTTGTTTAGTTCCGTGTCTTTTTCCATTGTTTGGGTACATTCTTTTTGGACTCTCTCATGAGTCATGCGGGTGCACTGACAGTGCACTTCTTCCTCCTCCTCCTCTTCTTTTTGTTGCAAACTGTGTTTGTTACAACAATGCCCCAAACTGCTGATTAGCCCAGTCACATGCCGGCTCACATGACTGATCCGCAATCCATCGAGATTCTAGAACGTCACATGAGATGCAGATAGACAAACAAGGGATTGAAATTGCTATGGTATTATGCTAAGCCGCCTTCAATTTATTTTGTTGTGACCGACTCTGTTTGGTACGGATCAGCGGCAACTGATAACAGATGTTCACTGCAGCTGCGATAAGCACGCGGCTTGAGTTCATTCAGCAGCCCGACAAATTCTAACGAAAACCGATTAGCGTACAGCAACAATTTGCAATTAATGCCATTTACTGAGTCATTAAATGGTTCTGGGTTTTTTGTTTTCTTCTTGTTCTGTTATTCAGTTATTGTATTTTAATTTGTGTCATTTGTTGCTTTGTGTCTTTGTCTGCGGGTTAGTTAAACGGCGTAGAGCGCTATGAACTCGTATATTTATAATTATCAGGCCTTATCGGTGTTATTTTGCAGTTGTTCCCAATTCGCCTCTATGCTTATCTTCGCGACAATAACGTTAGTATAGTCTAATTGATTTGTTAGTTTATACTGTGCATTTATTAGGTTATTCAACTAGAGATTATACATTAACATGTATTTCAAGATTACTTGCCAAATCTTTAACTGCCTTTATTGTTACAGAAAGGGCACAGGAAATTTTATTTTAAATTTGTGGAAACTACTTTTATTTTCAACATTTTATCTACATGAAGTAATCTTCAGAGTCGAACCTAACGAATTTGCAAATACTTATATATTTATTTACTGAGATGTATGCTTTGGTGGGCGGTTTATAAGCAGCAACTATAAGTAATGAATAATGGCAGCGAGATAACAATGTACAGTATTTTTTTTTTTGGAATCTGGCATTTCATTTGCTTAAATGAACTATTAAAAAAAAATGAATTTGTTTCCCGATTAAACCTTTTGGGATTATTGTTATTTTGTCCAACCAGTTTAAGATAAGGATTTTAAATTATTAGCGGCTATTTGTTTGAGAATCTAATATATTTGTTGCATACCTTTGGGCGCTGCTTGAATTAAATCTGGCTAGGGAAAAACTCAAAGCATACTTACCGACGCTCCCAAAAATTTAAATTTGTTGAGCTTACAGTTGAAAATTATAGTGGGCTTGATAGTGCCAATCGCGCCAAAAATGCTGATATGCAAATTCAATTGATTGAATTGTGCACATTCCGTTAAAATAGAACACATAAACAAGTGCCAGTTTGTGCTGATAAAGCGTGTGAAATGCGACCTCCCAAACTCTGTCAATCATGTTCATATTAAGATGTCATAGTTTTTTTTTTTAATTCAATTTGTGCGCAATTCGCAAACAAAATTCACAATAACAACAAACATTCTCGGAAATGGCGTGTGACTTTGCTAAAAATGCTTATCACTTGTTGTTTCGAGTTTGTTTTTGTTTTGGCTCTTTGTACCGCGAAGCTTTTGTTCGCTCACTCGGCAAATGAGCGAAAATAAGTAGAGAGCGAAAAAGACAAGGAGTCGTATGACGTATAACGTATAACAAGTGGGCGATTGTCCGTATGTGATATCGATATACATATGCGCTACGAACCGGTTATCTTATGTCGATATATTTATGCACGTACATATGTTGTATGCATATCCTCATAAATCAGCATCTCGCCTTCTGTAGTCGACGTATTCGGGAAACCGGTTCGAGTCCACTGTCTTTCTGCCCGTTTCGACCCCCTGCAAGCGAACACACATACAATGAAAATGAATCTAATGATTAAATATATGTATGTTATTTGCGTAGCCGCTTTTGTAGATGTATGCGTGCGTATGTGTGTGTATATGAGCGTGCACAGCGCGCGCACCACACAAAATATCAGGCTGCTATTTTTGTTATTAACCGCTCGACTCTCAACGCAAGTAGTCAGTCGCAACCTTAGCTCTGCAAGAGTAAGCGAATAACATAATAGAGAGAGTATAGGCAGAGAGGGAGAGTGCGCGCGCCGAACTCAAAGAGAGAAAAAGAAAGAGAACAAAGTGAAGAAACAAATTAAAGGAAAAGCACAAGTAACACGCGCGTCATTTGGAAAAACGTGCTAAAGCAAACAAAGTCGTAAAGTCGTAAAGCAGAGCAAAATAAGGCGGCTATAAAAGAAATTATATAAAATCCACATATTGAAATGGCCAGCTCCAGTGATTTAAATATAGCTGTGGATGTTGTTGTTCCAGCTGTCTTCGTCATTACTTTGTTCGTTATCAATGGTTTCGTGCTGCGCTTCATAATGCGTAAGCGTCGCCAATATCAAGATTTGCCACAGCTGGAGGCAACCGTAGACCCGACAGCCCCGAGCACATCAGGATTCGCAGCAAATGCGCCAGGTGCAGTTGCGGTCAACGAGAACGATGACAGCTGCGCCATTGAAATGGAGCGACTGTAGCCAAAACTTGCTGCAATCAGTAGATGCAACACGCATCCCGTGTTGTGACTATTCCGGTTACAGTTAGCTATGTAGTTATAAGATACTCGAAGTCATGGATATAGGATACATGCAACGAACCTTCACTGTATTCACTGAGGAAAAACACCGACTAAAGTGCAAGCAAAATAAAAAACAAATACGCAAACAGCTATAAATTGTATAATAAAAAACGAATCGATATGTGTGAGAAAAAAACAAGACAAAAACCAACAAAAAAAACACCAATACATATGACGACTGCATGTATGTGTTCACTGTGTGTATCTATAAGCACGTGCATTTAATTACTATATTTAAGTTTGTTTTTATAACCTTTTTGTATTGAGCATTTTTTAAGACTTATTCTAAACAAAACTGATATAAAAATGATTATATAATAAAATTAATAATTTTGCAGATGCGAAAATTGTACAAAAATATTTTGGTATTTATGCGGTTTTTTCTTTTTTTGTCACAAATTAAGCTCCAAATGCCACGAAGTCATAAACAATTTTATCAATTACATGGAATATGAGAGGAAAGTCGAAACACGCAACGTAGCGAGACCTAACAAAACATTAATAAAAGAACAAAAACAACAATAACAAAAACAACACCATCCGGTCATTTTGGGGTGACAATTGATGTGGTTCGAGTTTATTTGGCAGCGCCCAAAGAATGTTTACTGTACAGTGCACACAGCTGCAGTGTGCATACCCTGTAAGCATGAGGGGGCAAAAGGTAGATCAGCTGCAAAACACAAGATTTTCTTTAGTTTACAGAGTATCTTCGGGTCGACTACAGCATCTGCGAGACTTTTATTAACTGTTCTTCTCACCCATTTACAACTTCTACCTGAATTTTGACAGAGTCGTAAAATTCTTTTTATGGTTATGGTTTAGTGTTAATGCTTTCGGCTACCGCGCTACGTTTTGGCCATGTGCCAGCTGTATCTTGGCTGTGATAACAACTGATTTGGCTTATCTAATGCTCTGCTCAAGGGCAGTAAATCCAAATCGAGTCTCAGCCTCAAAATGCAGGGAGAACTTACCTAGTCCCAGAGCCTAGTCTATCTCTCTAGCTCTCTGAGGCATGTGCATTTGCGATTATGGTTGGAGCTATCTAATCTGTGTGTACTACGTAAATTTGTTATACAAAACACGTCTTGTGATAACCGTAAAACATGTTTTGATAAGCATTGAAATTGATTTCTTTGTTTCTGTTTCCGACTGAGAATTTAAACATTTGTTTTGCTTTTGTATTTGCAGCTGGAGCATCGCAAGAATTATCAAGATGAGACCGAGGAGCGTTTCCGCCTGAAGATCTTCAATGAGAACAAACACAAGATTGCCAAGCACAACCAACGCTATGCCGCTGGAGAAGTCAGCTATAAGATGGCCGTTAACAAGTATGCGGATATGCTGCACCATGAGTTCCATCAGACCATGAATGGATTCAACTACACACTGCAGAAGCAATTGCGGTTAGTTTATTGATTTTTCCCCAAGGGTATCAGGATTAAATGTTGCCTACTTTTACAGTGCTGCCGATATTGGATTCACGGGCATCACGTTCATTTCTCCGGAGCATGTGACTTTGCCCAAGTCTGTGGATTGGCGCAAAAAGGGTGCTGTTACGGAGGTCAAGGATCAGGGACATTGCGGCAGCTGCTGGGCTTTCTCTAGTACTGGTGCTCTGGAGGGTCAGCATTTCCGTAAGACTGGTGCCCTGGTGTCTCTCTCCGAGCAGAACCTGGTTGATTGCTCCACCAAATACGGTAACAATGGATGCAATGGCGGCCTTATGGACAATGCCTTCCGTTACATTAAGGACAATGGTGGTATCGACACTGAGAAGTCATACGCCTACGAGGGTATTGATGATTCCTGCCACTTCAATAAGGATACCATTGGTGCCACAGATCGCGGATTTGTTGACATTCCCCAGGGCGATGAGAAGAAAATGGCTGAAGCCGTTGCCACCATTGGACCCGTCTCGGTTGCCATTGATGCCTCCCACGAGTCATTCCAGTTCTATTCCGAGGGCGTCTACAATGAGCCACAGTGCGATCCCCAGAATCTGGATCATGGTGTGCTCGCCGTGGGCTTTGGCACCGATAGCAATGGTCAGGACTTCTGGCTGGTGAAGAACTCTTGGGGTACCACATGGGGTGACAAGGGCTTCATCAAGATGACTCGTAATTCCGACAACCAGTGCGGCATTGCCACAGCAGCCAGTTATCCTTTGGTTTAAGCCCCATCTCATAATCCGTTAAACCTCATGTATAATTAATAACAAAACCTCAATTCCAACACGGGCATCTCAAAAGTGATGTTTATAATTTAGCTGGCGTATTCATATGTAACTGCCACGATCTGTAAAACTCATCAAATTTTTATATTCATTGCCATTGCAGCTAAAAACAATGCATATTTCAATGTTGATGTTTGTATAAAATAAATAAAAATATAAAAATCCAAAAAATATCTTTGTTCTTTAATTGAAATCTATATGCATAAATCCATAAAAAAGGAAAACTAAATTAAACTTGAACTTTCTGTTCTCCGAACGATTTCGTTAAACATAAACAAACGTCGATAATTCGCATTTGGTAGTAATAACGAAATCCGATAACACATGATCCATCCCTGCATCATTATATCGATTTGTTTAACAAGTATCGATACTTCCGGCGCACGCGCATCGATAAAAACAGCTGTTGTTTTGTAATAGAATGCAATAATATAATATTGACTTTTATTAAATAATAAACAACAAAAAAATGTTTTTAACGTTACGTGTTCCAAGCACGAGACTGAGTTCGGGATTTTCACGACATCCAGTACGTTTGCTGGCCAGCAGCGCTGCAGAGAAGGTCAAGAAAATATCGACCCCCCACCAGCCACAACTTCAATTGGAAATAAATGGGGGCACGTACGCCACAGACAGCTGGACGAATGTGACGCCAAAAATATTGACACATCTGGGAGTCAATAAGCATCTACAGCGAGATCACCCATTGTCTATAATCAGACAACGCATAGTAAATTATTTTTACGGAGCGTATCGTAACCAGCGGGGAAATCCACTATTCTCCGTGTACGATCAATTAAATCCTGTGGTAACAGTGCAGCAGAATTTTGACAACTTGCTGATACCCAGTGATCATGTGAGTCGTCAGAAATCGGACTGCTACTATATCAATGAGCAACATTTGCTGCGTGCCCACACCACAGCCCATCAGGTGGAGTTGATCTCTGGAGGATTGGATAACTTTTTGGTAGTCGGTGAAGTGTACCGACGTGATGAGATTGATAGCACACATTATCCAGTATTCCATCAGGCGGATGCAGTTCGTTTGGTTACCAAGGACAAACTCTTTGAGCGCAACCCTGGCTTGGAGCTGTTTGAGGAGACGTGGTCGGGCTCAATTGCAGATCCTAAGCGGATTTTACCATCTTCAAAGTGCATGGATCAGACTAAACAGCCGTGTCATACTTTAGAAGCTGTTAAATTAATGGAGCATGAGATGAAGCATGTTCTTGTTGGACTTACGAAGGATCTGTTTGGCTCACGCATCAAGTATCGCTGGGTGGATACCTACTTTCCCTTTACACAGCCTTCCTGGGAGCTCGAGATTTACTTTAAGGACAACTGGTTAGAGGTGCTTGGCTGTGGAATCATGCGCCACGAGATTCTTCAACAGGCAGGAGTGCATCAGTCCATCGGTTATGCATTTGGCGTGGGTTTGGAACGACTGGCCATGATATTGTTTGATATACCAGATATTCGATTGTTTTGGTCCAAGGACAGCGGGTTTTTGTCCCAATTTAGCGAACAGGACCTGCAGAATCTACCAAAGTACAAGCCTATCTCACACTATCCACAATGTACAAATGATTTGTCTTTTTGGCTGCCGGATGACATTGATGTAAACGATGGTTTCTCACCCAACGACTTTTACGATTTGGTACGCTCTGTTTCCGGCGATGTTGTAGAGCAGGTAAATGCGTCATGAAAAGTAGTTAAAACATTTAATTACCGTATTTTGTCTCCAGATAAGTTTAGTGGACAAGTTCAAGCACCCAAAGACTGGCAAAACTAGTCTCTGCTTCCGTATAGTATATCGCCATATGGAACGCACCATGACGCAAGCTGAGGTTAATGAAATACACAAAAGCATTGCCGATGCCAGTGTGGAACACTTTAATGTGCAAATACGCTAGGCTTAGTTAAAATTGTTAAAAATAAATAAAGAAATTAAATTAAATTTTTGAATTTTTGTCTTGGAGTTATCGATTATTCTTTTCGATGGATGATGATTTCCCAACACTGGAGGGAAAACATTCGTTATCAATAGCGAACCAGTGTGACCATTTACTGCAATTAATAGTAATTTTAGTATATTTGCTTGCAAAAATATTGTGCCTTTTTTAGCATTATAGAAGCGGTCACTCTGCCGTTGTGTTCGGCGTTGAAGTTTTCTATTTATTTATCAAGATAGTTGAAATTCTGGTGAAAATGTCTTCACTAGACGCAGATACTGTCTTGTACAGTATATTGGCCTTAGTCATAATCGAAAATGCTCTAGAAATCTATATTTCACTGCGACAGGTAAGACAATATTGCATAGCCGGCACGTGCCGTCATCAAAACGCGGCAATAAAATTTGATGATGCATACATAATTGAATGTATGCAATACGGGTCTGCAAATGTATATTTAGCACACTGTTAAATGTCAGACAGGTTCATTGATTGCAATTAAAGTCAATTTACTCTCGTTTCAAACCACTCGCAGGTGAAAGTCTATCGAAATGCGTTGGAAGTACCAAGTGAACTGACGTCACACATGAGCGAGGAGACGTTCCATAAGGCGCGTAAATATGGTTTGGATCAGGAAAACTTTGGCATATTCAAGGCATTGCTAATGGATGTATTACTGCTGTGTTTTGAACTTTATCTTGGACTTATCGCCATTATCTGGCAGCTTTCAGTGGATGTGGTAAAGCGTCTTGAGTGGGACGCCAGCAACGAGATTCTTGTGAGCTGCGTTTTCGTGCTTATGTCCAATTTCCTGTCTACGTTCAAGTCGCTGCCGTTTAAGATCTACAAGACATTTGTGCTCGAGGAATTGCACGGCTTCAACAAGCAGACATATCGCTTCTTCATCTGGGATCAAATGAAGAGCTTTCTAGTCACCCAAGTGGTTATGCTGCCCATCACAGCGGCCATTATATTTATTGTTCAACGTGGCGGAGATAATTTCTTTATCTGGCTGTGGGTGTTCACTGGTGTCATCTCCCTTGTGCTGCTCACCATCTATCCTATCTTCATTGCCCCGCTGTTCGACAAGTATACACCCCTGGAGGAAGGACCATTGCGTAAATCAATTGAAGATTTGGCTGCATCACTGAAATTCCCTCTTACCAAGCTGTACGTGGTCGAGGGTTCAAAACGCTCCTCCCACAGCAATGCCTATTTCTACGGCCTGTGGAACTCGAAGCGTATTGTGCTCTTCGACACATTGCTGCTTAATAAGGGCAAGGCTGACGACTCGGAGTTAACGGATGATGAGAAGGGCAAGGGATGCACTAACGATGAAGTACTTGCTGTGCTTGGTCACGAGCTGGGTCACTGGAAACTAGGACATGTTACCAAAAATATTGTCATTATGGAAGTGCACTTGCTGCTCATGTTCCTTGTCTTTGGCTATCTGTTCAAGTATGCTCCCTTCTATGAGGCTCTGGGCTTCCAGCCCGGCACCAGACCCATACTTGTGGGTCTACTGATTGTCTTCACGTACGTGATGGCTCCCTATAATGCTATAATTAACTTTGCTATGACCATTTTATCGCGTCGTTTCGAGTATCAAGCGGATGAGTTTGCTCATTCGCTTGGCTTCGAGGATCAGCTTGGACGTGCTTTGATTAAACTGAATTTGGATAACTTGGGCTTTCCAGTCTACGACTGGCTGTATTCCACCTGGAATCATTCGCATCCAACTCTGCTGCAGCGTCTGGCCCGTCTGAAGGAGTTGGGCGAGACCAAGAAAGAGAAGTAAATACTAAGAGTTCCAGACCAAAAAGCATTTCAGCAGGGATCCTGTAATTGTTATAAGTTTTTAAATAAAAATCACGACCACAATTATTTTCCAGTTGGTGACATTAAAAAGAAAAAAACAATAGGTAGTTTTAATTTTTATTTAAAGATTGTGACAAAATAAAAAGAAATTCGATTTAAAATAATAATATTTGTTATTACCGATCCTTTGATTCCTCTTCTATATGTTCCCGGTTTATTTTATGTTTATGTAGACTTAAATAAAGCAAGCGATTTAGTAATTTGTTTTTATTTTGGAAAATTCGTTAGTTTTGTAAAAATGTCAAATTTGGAATCGGGTCAAATAAAATGTCCGCCACGTTCTGGAATGACCCCGACGTTATACTCTTTCTGTTGATGGGCATACTGCTTGTGGATAATCTCTGGTCCATATATCTGCTGTTGCGCGAGGTATAACAACTAATTCGAAGATATCGTAGTAATTTTGTAAACTAATTTATCGATGCTAGATTTTAGTTGTTTACAAAGTGCATGTGGTGCCCGACCTACTGCGGCCATACTTAGCTCCAGATCAGTTTTATTCCATGCGAGTCTATAAATTGCACAAGAGTTGGTTCCATATCGTCAATACCCTGTGGATGGTGATCATCTGTGGTTGCCTCGAGCTATACTTTGGCTTCTATGCGTTCGTCTGGGACATGACCAATAAGATTTGCTTTGCCAACTGGATGAAGCACGAGCTCCTTGTCTCCCTAATCTTTATGTGCATCATTAATCTATATATTTTTATCAAATCGGTGCCAGGCCGTCTCTATGAGCGATTCTGCATCGTTAGTCTGATCAAACCCCAACCACCCAAATGGTATATGCTCATAGTGAATATCCTTATAGACGTTTTAGTCTCGCTCGTGATAGTGGTCATCATGGTGACTGTGTGTGTCTACACTGTCAAGTACTTGGATAAATACACATTCCTTGGTCTCTACGCTTTGTCCATCCTGCTGACCGTAATCCTTGTACTGCTGCTGCCCTTCGTTATAGATCCGTTTATCGGTAAACGTGTGCCACTAGAGAATGCATCCCTTAAAGCAGATCTGGAGCGGCTCACCGCTAGAGTCGGGTTTCCCATGCGGCAGGTGTTCATCATACGTGTACGGGATCCGAGTACCGGTAGCAATGCTTTCTTCTACGGCAGTTGCTGCCTCAAACGGATTGTCATCTTCGATACACTGCTCTACAATCGCGGTGTCCAGAACATAAACAAATTGGCACCGGAGGATATAGGCAAAGGACTGCGTGATCCTCTGGTGGTGGCGGTCGTTGCCCATGAGCTGGGACACTGGAAGTTCGGGCACTTCTGGAAGGCAATTATTATGTTTAAGTGCCACCTATTACTTACCCTGGTGCTATTCTCCCTCTGCTTTCCCCATGGACCCATCTACCAGGCGGTTGGCTTTGAGCAAGGCCTGCAGCCGACAATAGTGGGATTCCTAATTGTGTTCGGATATGTGCTGACTCCCTACTTTACGCTCTCCAATGTCCTCATGCTCACAGTGACGCGACACTTTGAGTACCAAGCGGATCGATTCGCCTATAAGCTGGGACACGCCGGAAGCCTGAGGTTAGCGTTGCTCAAACTTTATGCGGATAACTTGTCGTTTCCGATATCGGATGAGTGCTACTCCATCTGGCATCATACACATCCCACCATGCTGCAACGCCTGGACAGGCTACAGAAGCTGGAGGCGAATGCTCGCTGATCAAAGTTGGCCCCGATTCCATTTTCAATTTTTTACAATCCAATTTTCTTCACATAATTTTTTGCTCGACAAATTACAATTATTTGTATATATAGATAGATGTGTGTGGGTGTGTGTTGTTTTACTTGTTGTTGTATATCATGATCTTAACCTGAGTGCAATGGTATTTTACGACACTTGGCCGAAGCTAGAACCTTCAATTCTGCTTTGGATACTTATGGCGATCTTAGTCGCTGACCATATTTGGGAAATAATATTGGCCAAGCGTCAGGTGAGCTACGATACTCGATGTCCAGCTTCAGTCCATTCTAACCAATCCATTCCTTTTTGATGCCTCTTTAGCAACTGGTCTGCTTGAGAGAGAGCACGGTGCCGGAGGAGCTGCGTGCGGTTATTCCGCCAGAGATTTATTATCGTGCCCGCGTCTATGAGCTGCACAAGATGGAGCTGTTCATGTGGAAGCAAGGCATTGATATGGTCATCAGTTTGGTTGAATTATTTTTTGCTTTCTATCCCTTTGTGTGGAATCTGGCCCTCAAATCGCTAGAAGGCAAAACCACCAACGAACTTTGGATAAGTCTAATCTTTGTGCTCTATCTTAGCATCTATGTGACCCTGCGATGTCTGCCCGTTCTGCTCTACGACAAGTGCATACTGGAGCTACGTTATGGTTCACAGAGCCGCATGCCTTGGTATATGTACATCTGCATGGGCATTGTATCCATAATCCTAGCCCAGCTCATACTAGCCCCACTGACGCTGGCCATAGTGTCGATAGTCCAATCACTTGGTTACTTCTTCTTTTTATATTTCTGGGCTATTTGGGCGCTGTGCACGCTGCTGATAGTCTTCATGTTGCCCTACATCTGTGCACCCTGTATTGGTAGGCAGGTACCGCTGCCGGAGGGACCGCTCTATCAGGATGTGAAGCGTGTATGTGATCTAACCGACTTTCCCATGGACCGGGTGTTCATCATACGCACCAAGTCGACGCAGTACAGCAATGCCTACTTTTATGGCAGCTGTTGCCTCAAGAGGATCGTCATCTTTGACACGCTGCTCTACAACAAGGGATTGCCACCACACGAGCTGCAGCCGTACGAGGTCGGTCGTGGGTTGTACAATATTCAAGTGGCTGCTGTGGTGGCCCATGAGCTGGGACACTGGAAGAACGGTCATTTCTATAAGGCTACTATTATTATGAAGATACATTTCCTGATCACCATGATACTCTTCGGTCTGCTCTTCCACTGTCCCCAGCTGTACGAGGCGGTGGGCTTTGATGCCGGTGTTTGCCCCATTATTGTAGGGTTCATCATAGTGCTGAGGTTTGCTCTAACGCCCTACTTGACTCTGGCCAACTTCCTGATGCTGTGGAATCTGCGACGTTTCGAGTATGCCGCAGATCGCTTTGCCCACTTTCTGGGCTACTCGATGCCGTTGAGATCGGCGCTTGTCAAGATCTATGCGGATCACATGAGCTTCCCAGTCTACGATACTTGCTATGCCCGTTGGCATCACACCCATCCCACTGTGCTGCAGCGCTTGGAGTACCAACGGAGACTGGACATCGAGGCGGTCTACAACTGATGTCGATTCAAATTTTTATTTTTATTTTTTGGCTTTTGTTATCAAAAATTCCCAGTTTGTTTTAGTAGCTCGTGAACGTAACATTATTTGTATTCCCATATATTTTTGTGTCTTTGTTTTTTGTAAATTATTTTATGGAAGTTGAGAATGTCTTTTGGACGCATCACCAAATTGCATGTAAACATTGCCAAGTGGTAAGTGGCATGTGGCTGGAATGCGGTGAAGGACTTGCCATTGATGTGCTTCTCTTTTCCCATTCACAGTCAGACACGCATCACCTATGCCAATGGTGCTTCACGTCTGCTGACCAACAATCCATCGGGATTTGCCTTTCGCAGCATGGGCGACACCAGCTGCCATTGTCCCGGGGATTCCTCGACTCGCGCCAGATACTTTTTGCATCGACATTTTGGCAAGAGGGGCAGTATTGAGCGCACGGCTTCGTTGGATGAACTAATGCTGGCTTTGGGTCTGGATTTCACTGCAGACGATGAGGCCGAGGAGTTGAGACAGTTGGAGGAGCAGCAGCGACTGGAGCAGGAGAAGCAGCGGAAGCAGGAGAAGAAAGAGGAGGAAGTGGAGAAGTTGCAGCAATTCGTATCTCTGGAAGAGTCACCGGAGACAAGTCAAGAGGCATCTGAAGTGGAACTGCTGCTGCAAGACGTGGTTCAGCGAGAGGAGCAGAGATCGGTGAAAACGGATCATCGCAAAACATCGGAGCTGCTTATGTTGCTGGAGTCGGAGACGAGGTCTAAGAGGGAGTCGAAGATGAGTTCGGAGCATGAGTCGGAGCATGAGTCGGAGCATGAGTCGGAGCATCAGTCGGAGCATGAGTCGGAGCATCAGTCGGGGCATCAGTCGGAGCATCATTCGAAGCTGGACTCGGATAATTCTTTTGAGCAAAAGTCCAAGCAGCTTTGGCCGATGGAATCGAACCCAAAGTTAGAGCTGAAGACAGAGGATCTTTTGATGCTGGAACCGGAGCAAAAGCTTGAACAAAAATCGGTGAAGAACGCTGAGCTGAATTTAGAGGAGGTCTTGGAAAATAAGTTGGACCAGGCCTTGGCGGAGCATAATTTTGTGAAGTCTGAGCCTCCTTTTGCTTTGCAATCTCCAAAATCGGAGAAAATTTTGAATCTGGAAACGAATGAAGTGTCAGAGGACGCTTTGAACCAGACTTTGGAAGAGACCTGGAAGGCGTCTGAGCTAAAATCGGAGATGGTTTTGGAGCGGAAGTCGGAACAGCTGGCGCAGCATTTCTTTCTTCCCGAATCGGTTCACAAAACGGAGCTAAATTTGAAGAAGGCTCAGGAGTCTACACGAAATCCAAAGCTGAAATCAGTTAAGTCGGAACAGCTTTTGATACTCAAATCGGAAGTGTTTTTGAGGCAGAAGCCCGAGCCATTGTCGGAGCAGGTCTCGAGATCTAAAAGGCAGCGAGAATTAAATAACCCCGAGATGTCTTTGCAGATGCAAACAAAACGGAAGATGGAACAGCAACAGGAGCAAAAATCAGTGCAGGAACCGAAAGTGGAGTACACATGGTACCTAGAGGAACTGCCCGAAACACTACCACAGCGGGCTACCATGAGAGAGTGGCACAAGGGGCACCTGAAGCTATCAAATTGTGCAGGGCATCTCAAACACTGCGAAGCCAGGACTGCCAAATGGTAAGTTATCCCTTTAAAGTTATAGTTAATCAACGAGGAATACCACGCAGCAAATGCCAATGTATAAGCAAGACCGTGGAGCGCATAAATGAGTTGACCCGAGCTTCCCTCTCAGAGCCAGTAGTGAACAAGGATACGAAGCAGTGGCAAAAGTCGGTAATGAAGGCCAATCTTGTGAGTCTCAATGGGTTGCTGATGCAGCTTGGCGAACTCCTGGAGCAGTGAACCGAGCAGCAACTAGCGGGAGTCTCCTCTAGCAAGTAAATTCTTTGGATACTGGACACAGGATACAGGATACAGGGTGCCTTTTGAGACTGTGATCTATCGATAGTTTATTAAAACGCACTTTTGTTTCATTGAATTTGCTTGACATTTTCGTTTGTATGGTATTTAGTATATATATATTGATAGTATATAGGTATATGGTTAGTATGTAGTTATTATATAGTATTATAGTTATAGTATAGAGTTTGGTATTTCGGTATTTTGGTATTTAGGTATCGGAAAGCCCATCATTACTTTTTTGTAAGCTTGTGTTTCTATCTGCTGATATTCTATAATTGGTTTTATTTACCTTAAACATAGCATACGATTAAATTGATAATATACATGTATATGTATATTGTATAGATATATACGATATTCAATTATTTTCATTAACTTGGCATTTGTTCGTAGATCGTACAAGTTTCTCTACTCGTAAAACATAATCATAATTTAGCTAGCATAGATTTAAATTGTTTAACTTTTGTTACTTTTGGCTATGGTTGAGTCAAGTTCAAAAATAATATTAATAATAGTTAAACAAACAATTAATTTATTTTATCAAGTATTTAAAGTAGTGATAGCACCTTGAGGGGTTTTCAAATCAACATTACACAAGCTTTTCCCGAACTAATCCTCTATGCCACTCGCCGTGTTTGCACAGGGACGACTACGAGGACACGTGTCGAGCACTCATAGTAAGGAGGAGGAGCCGGGCAGGTCGTAAGTGAAATCGTTTTTTATTACATTCACCTGACGTGTTCGAGTGCCAAAAGGCAGCTGCTGATTTGAGTGGCTTTGATTGATGTTGGGCAGAATGTATGCACTAAAATGTTAGGTAAGTTCATACGATATATCATACGATATTCGCTATCTGATTTACGATATTTGTAGCTACACTCAGAAAATACAAAAACTGAGTAGGAAATAAAGTCGCCCACATAAATATATATTTATATTTATGTATATAAATGGTGTTGCATAATAATTATAATTGTTATAAATATATTATTACTTTTTGGTACACACAAATATTAACAACAATTAAGTATCTAAAAAATTCTTGCTATATAATAAATCTTTTATGTTTTTCTTTTGTGTTGAGTGTCTGCTCTTACACTTAGCTAAGTTTTAATTAATTCGAAATTAAATTATTTTTTTTTTTTTTTTCTCGTTTGTAATACATTTTAAAAATTAAATAAAAATACTCGTATATAGAGAATAGAAAATATCGTATTTACTTCAAAAATTTCTCATCTCAGATCTCAGACACTAGACTTTAAAATCGATGTACTAAACTTTGTTTCGGTTTGGTTTTTCTGGCTGGTTTCGAGTTGCGTTTTGTCAAAAATGTAATTATAATTAAATATAAATATATTATTATTAATTTCTTGATTTACGAATACACATACATATTTTATTTTTATTTTTAATTTCGATTTTCGATTTTTGTTTTGTATTTTGCTTTGGTAGTTGTTGTTGCTGTTGTTTAGGAAATAGACTTTCAAAAGCTTAACATGCATAAACATTTAATTAATTTGAAACATTTATTTTTTTTAAATTTATATTTGTTTTCAATTTCGCTACGAATTCAGCGGTTTGTCAATTTATCAATTTTTATTCTCAATTTATTTTGTATTTTCTGTTGTATCTCTGCAGAGTATTTCGCAATGGGAAATTTGCTAAAATCCGCAAAGTCTGCCGCCTTTGGAATGGGCAGCATTAAAGTAATCCATTGGCATTTGACCAAAACAACTTTTGCCGTTTACCCAAATTGGTAACAAAAATATATATTAGTGTGTGTTCTGTGCTAACAAATCTTTCCATCGGCTTCGAATGTTGGCATCAACGGAAACGCGTCTACTGCTCATCTTCTGGTGATATCTTGGCCAGGGTCAACAGTATCATGGTCAGCTCCTTGCGTGAGATCTTGCCATGCTTATCGTGTCCAACGCCGCGCATGATTGTCTCCTCGAATGCAGCCAGATCTTGGGCATCATAGTCGTCCTGTATAAAGACCGTATAAGGAAAATCTTCTTTTAAGTACTTCAGGTTAAACTCACCTTCTTGACCAGCTCCAGCAGATCCTTGAGAAAACCTTTCAGCTCCTCGTTCTCAATGGTGCCGCTGTTGTCCTGAAGAGACAGTCGTGTTAATAAGTATATGTATTAAAACTTAATTTAAATATTTACTTACTCTATCGTAGAGCGAGAAGACTTTCTCAATGTCCTCCTTGGTCAGTTTGGTGGCACCCTAGAGAACAGAGAACGCATTGATTGTTTTTAAGTTGAAGTTAAAGCTTTGCATAAAATAGTCAGTTATCATATACTTTATGTCAACACTCGCCAGACAGTTTGGTTCAGAATTGTATAATGTCGATGGGAATATGGTACACTATACGATATGTACACAGTGTGTGTGTGTGTGTAGGGGCGTGTGTGCTTACTAATATATTATTTACAGTTCATGCCAAATATATTTTTTAATATTATGCAAACCATGCGGACTGTGTTTGCCTATGGATAAAACAGACACATACACACACAAACACACACACGCAGAGTTAGGCACACACACAGCACGAGGCTCTGCCTGCCTGCATGCAAATCAATTTTCATTTACTTTTTTTTTTGCTTTTAGTTTCATGTTTGCATTGACTCAATCTGTCAATAAACATTACAGCCAATTTGTGCACAATTATTTACACAAACCAGCAGAAACACACAGAATCTCTTGACTGTATGAATAATATTGCCCCTAACTGTATGTAACTAGACATATTTTTTTGCGTCTTGGCATGGAGTACACATGTGAGTGTGTCGCAGAATTCTTTTGCGAATTATAATGAATGATCTAATTAAGCTTTCCATGTTTTAGGCAAACCGTTTATTTCAGCTCTGTATTCCTCTGACATTCGGTAATTAATATGCATTAAGGTAAATTGCGTATATTTTCTGTGGTTTTTCTAACACATTTCAGCAAAATTAATGTAGCATACATTTCAGCGCGCACATTTATAGCCTCTCTTTGTTCTTACGAGTGTGTATGTGTGTTTGTATTGGTGCTGTATTGTATATGTGCTGCTTAGATTTATTGATTCCACTTCCTTCATAATACACACACCCAATCCATGCACACCTACACACAACTACACACACCTACAAGTCTGCATTGGTGGTTATGCAAGCGCAAGTGCTGCAATCGTTGAAACTGGCAGCAGATTCGGGTTTCAGGTGTTCCATTGCCCGAAATCAGCTTTGAAAATGGCTTAAAGTTGGCAAGCCAACAATTTGATATTACTGTGTGTATTTGTGTGTGCTCATGTCCCTAAGGGCTGATAACATTTATTTTATTTAGCCATGTAAGCTGCTTTATAAACGACGCAAGCGACAAAACGCATTTAGCTTACTTTGGCCATACCCGAAATACCCTGTGAATAGGTAATGCTGTAATAGGGTACGCACAGGCAGCACTTAAATACAAGACAGTACCTGTTCTGGGTGCTTACAGGGTATCTGCTGGTCTACCTGCCCCCATAACAAAGCAAGCTTTGCTACTGGTTTATTTGGTTTTCTGGGGATTGGAAATCCATTAAGTGCTCGCTCTTGGCAGCCCTTTCAACGCATTGTTCTTTGGTGAAGCTGGGCTTTATGGTTTAATTTTGCTCAAAATCATTTTCACACTGAATTATATAACATTGGACGGCGCCTAAAAGCGTGCTTTACATTCTGTCGGAATTCTGACAAATTGCGCACTTAAGCCGGTTGCCATCAGTGCGGCACGTTCGCACATCCCTCTGATAAAATGAAGTAATTATTTTATACTTCAACACTTTTGAATGCCATTTCGGGTTACGGCGGCGGATGTCTGCGGCTGCCATTACCCATATGGGTAGCAGGCGAGGAGTGGAGCGGTATTGAGACCTCTCAGTAACACACACACACACTGACGCGCATTCATGAATAGTAACACGCATTCCTAAATTATGCAAAAGGTCGCAGAGGGTCGTATCTGGACCATCATTAGGTTTAAGCAGCGCACGTACATGCACTTATCACACATCGCCCTTCGCTCCTTTCTCCTCCTTCCTTCCTTCCCTTGCTACCTTCCTCCTTAACTGTTTATGCCAGAGCAAATATCTAATTAGTAGCGCATATTTGTCGTTTGCTTATTGGATTGGTCAGAGCTTAAGGCCCCACTGCGGTTGGAAAGGATGTGTTTGCTACAGCTTAAGTACTTCCTGTTTGTCTATTTAACACATAAAATAACCCAAACCTCAGGTTGATGGCGGGTTGCACACTTCGATCCTTTTAATTAACTTTGCTTCAATTTGATTATTTTAAAGCTCTCTTAAACGGTTATGAATGACATGCAATAAATATTAGCATGTGAGTAGACATAGAGATGGTCCTCTAAGATGGAATGGAAAATGGAATTTAATGCTTTGAATTGAATACTTTCGGCAGGACTTGTGCTCTATAATTTTAATAAAAAAGTTAATTTTAAGCTTTATGTGACTTATATTGTCGATTAATTTGCTTTAACTAGAAGAAGTCGTGCTGAATTTATAATATTCGTGTATAATATGTAATTTTGTATTTGAAATATTTATTAAGTTATTGTTAATTCAGTAGTATAGTTCAGTTATTAATTGTCTTTTTCTTTTCCTTTTCCTATTCTATCACAAACTTTATATGTCTCTCTTTTAACTACTTTTCTTTCACAACTTAATTTAAAGCGTCTCTGCTCTTGTTCACCATTCGCTCATTCTCCTCTTCTTCTTCCTCACTGTGCCCACACTCTTATACTTGTGCTTATACTTATACTTATATTCTAACAGCTGATCTAGCCTAACAGCTGATTGTATGATGCCTGGCCTACTACAAGTGCTTAACAAGAAATTACATTGGAAGCGCTCATGAGGATACCATTTATTTAATTTTATTCATTTTACTATAATAAAATATTTAAATACATAAATAAATGTATAAGCATAAAATCGAAGCTTTTCTCGTCACTGTCTCGTGACTATCACTCCTACAAATATGTCCCCATACATACATTTTTCAACTTACTTTAGTTTAATTTTTTTAAGTGCCTAGCTACTAAAGCTCTTCTTCAAATTCATTGACGATGCAAAAACAGAGCTGTGGCAATGCAAAGCAAACTCTTAGCCTAAGATTTCAAAGGAACCACAAACCAGCTGACAAACACACACATACTTATGGGTATAACTGTCACACAACCAACGATATTTGGTAAACGTGCTAAGAAGTATCAAAATAGATTCAAAGAGAAGCAAAAGCAAACACACAGCATGCAGTTAAAAGTTAAAAGCTATATATAGTATATATATATATATAAGTAATACATAGTATATGTCCAACTGTTTACAGAAAGTTTTCTATAGAAACGCAAAAGGTTTTGTCTACAATATTTTTGTGTTTTTTTTCAGCAGACCAAAAAAGTTAAAAAAATCGCACTGAACACATTAAATTGTAACAAAAAATAAAAGTCAATAAATTACTTTCGACATTTCCTTTTTACCAACGTAACTGTAAATGTCGAACAAAAGCAATTTACAACAAACAGAATTTCATATTTGTATTTAACGAAAACTTTGTTGGTAAATTGTTAAAAATGTAAATTCCACTTGCTTTGATTGCTTTTATTTTCATTTTCAATTTTCAATTTTGTTTCTGTTTTTCTTTTCAATAAAGCTACGTGAGAAAAATATTGAATAAAATCATACACTTTAGCTATTTAAAAAAGGAGCTTGTATTTAAAATACTGATTGAGTCTACTGTGTATTTTTTAATTATACAAATTTATTTTAAAACGTATCTATTTTGGGATTTAGTAACATTAGCTTATACAGTTACTGTTACTAGAAAATTCAATATTTCCGAAAATAATTACAACAGAATTAAAGTATGCTGGTAATAAATTAGAAATAGTTTTAAATATCCCATAAAATATATGAAGAAATATCACAAAGTAAGATCATTTGCTTTGAACGCTCATTTAAAAAATATTTCATACATTTTTATACCCTTGCAGAGGGTATATTGTTTTTGTCATGAAGCTTGTAACGCATTGAAGGAGGCGTTTTCGACCACATAAAGTATATATATTCTTGATCAGCATCAACAGCCGAGTCGATATAGCCATGTCCGTCTGTCTGTCCGTCTGTTTCTATGCGAACTAAACTTGGCACAGATGTGTATTCTCTCTGCACGCAGATCATTTCTAAAAATCGGACAGATCGGACCATAGCTCCCATAGGAACAATCGGTCGAAATGCATGCAAATGTATGAACATTTTCGGTGTCTATTGACCGATTTCAACCAAATTCACGCGATATGCATTTCTAATCGTTCTCCGACTGTTGGCCAAATTTCATCCAATTCGGACTACTGTATAGCTTCCATAGGAACAATACGTTGAAATGCTTAGTATGAAAATTTTCGGTGTCTTGACCAAATTTCATCTAAATCGGACTTCCATATCATATAGCTACTATAGAAATAATTGATGATTGAAACCAAATTATCGCAATATTCATGACTGCAAGGGTATTTAATCTTCGGCGAGCCGAAGATAACCGTTTTTTCTTGTTTTATGTTTAAAGTTTTTAATAAAAAGCGACTTTTTCAGTTTCGCTTTTTAAGTTTTGTTTAGCTAATATATTTGTATTTATTCATATTTTAATTTAGTTAAATATTTAGGAATTTAGATCGTGGAAATTTACTTTGTTCTGTTGGATTTAACAGATGCAGCAGTATCCATATAAAACCTTTATATAAACTAATTTATTATGTAACGCGTATTTTTATTTCTATTTGTTGGAACTGTCGTTGTCTTTGATTCCCACTGGTTGGGAATCGTTTGGTTTGCTCTTGTTTTTGTGGCTTTGGATGGTAAATACTTACATCAATGCCTTCCTGGTGAGTGAGTGTGTTTTTATTTAAAATGTTGTATATTGTTGTTGTTAAATTGTTGTCGTTGTAGGCAGTGCAAGAGGTTGTTGTTGTTGTAGTAGTTGTTGATGTTGTCGATTGTATATACAGCATAGATTTTTTGTTTATTGTTAAATATAATTTATTTTTGTTTTGTTTGGATTTTGCGGCAATTTAAGAGTCGAGTTTTTAATTGCATTTTATTTTTTTTTAATTTTAAGTTTTTGCGTAAAGTGAAAGAAAACATTTCGTAGCAGCCAAATTTTACATCACGTGCAAATATTTATTTTTAGTTAGAAATGTTTAGTTAGGATTTAGTTGAGTTAGTTTTACCGTAAATGAAATTAAATGTACAAGTGTTTATTGTAAGATGTTGTTTGGTTATAAAAGTTAAAGTTAAAAGTAGTAAATATAAATATGCAATAAATTCGTATATATGTAACAAATACAGTTGTTGTTTGGGTAGTTGCAGTTGGTTAGGCATACAGTTGCAAAAGAGAGGGTTAGGCGTAGGGAAAGGAAAAAAGAAAGTCAGAGAAAGTTTTGTCAAGTTTTCAAGTATTAAATTAAAACTTATTGCCAGCGTGAGCATTTGTTTAATTAAGTTAGATAAGTTTAGACTAGCAGAGTTTAGTTAAGATAGATTTTTTTTGGTTAGTAAGCTAAGTTTCAGCTAGAATGCAGCAAACTTAAAAAATTAACATTAAGTGTACGTCTAGCGAATAAAGCTAATTATAGGCAAGACCAATTGTTAACAGATTTACTTGTATTTATTACGATCAATATTATTGTTGCATGTCTTGTTTAGTTTGCAGCCGCTTTAAGGTGCAAAGATACATTATTACAAAACAAAGAAAAACAAAAAGAAAACAAAGAATATTCTAAGAAAACCAAATAGTCTGTGTCAACACAAGGTAGAGCAAACATGTGGAATACCGGCTGCTTCTTTTGACCACATTTTCACGTAAGTTGCACGTGGTCAGAACAAATGCCGCCGCAGAGACAACTTCAAAGCAGCGTAAACAAAAATATATATTTTCCCCTAAGTGGTTACCACAAGGGAATGGGCCATAAATGGCCAACCTTTACACCTTTCCCGTCGCTTGCCACTTTTACACTATGGTTACGAAACAGAATTAAAGTAAATTTTGCCAGCCGCATTTAGACCAGAAAGTTTTTGCACATTTTAGCTGGCCTCAGTTTGACTGCAGTTGTGCAGCTCTTGTGCATTATGCTGCCGCTCATTGCGACACACGCGGCGCATTCGTGATGTGCATTAGCATAAGCTGTTCCTGCATCGTCGACGGGCACGTCATCGGCATTGGCACGACGCCAAGGCAACAAACGGCACCTGAAGAGGTTGCTTTAAGCACCAGACCACCGAAATGTAGTTTTATACACCGTACAGTTATAAAATTCCGTTATAGGGTATCATAAAGTTAAAAGTGCACTTAACACTTGAGTGTGCGAGTCAATGTTTTATTATTTGTGTGACATTTTATGCAAAGGTGAGGCAAATATGAAATTTGGAAGAAGGAACGTGAGCATTTCATGTTCTTATTCTAAAGGACAGAAAGCTAATAATAAGTCGGTTAGGGTTAAAAATCTTTGTAAAAAGAATTGGTATTAGAACTCTAAGTGTTCAGCAGAGTCAAACTGCAATTCCAATTTGAAATAGTGCGAACTGGAATGGGTCGCAAATCAGTGAGCACCTAAAAGTATGCAACAACTGGTAATTAGTATAGTATCGTAGTTATCGATTGACATAACATAATCATCGCATATAAATATCTTCACTTTTAATTAACAGTGTTAACTTAACACTTACATTTGAGTATGATGTAGACAAAGCCAGCTATGACATAAAGCTGAGTGACTACAGACATAACAACAAGGATTATCTGAATGTAGAGATTTGAATTGAAGATGCTATTCTGTTATTGGGGGGGTTCTGTTATACAGGGTACGATTTGGTACACATTCATAATTAGCAGACTTATGTAAAGTGTTCACTATAGACTTATTTTAAAACCTTCAGCTGCTGCAGTAACCAGGCTGCCATAAACATCAGATGCAATTTGTTGTGCAGTGTAATTGAGGCTGCAAATTACCTATACTTCAGCTAGCTGCTGGCACTTTTTACCTCAGCAATACCAGAAGCCCGCTATAACTGCAGCATGCATAAATATGTATTTATACTATATACTATATAATAAGTCATGAGGCTTTTGCAGCCACTCTTTGGCTGTAAAAATGTTGATGTATGCTTATTTTTACTTTTATTGCTTACGAAATGGACCCAAGCTCAACCCCCACGCGCTCTTGGTAGCGCAGAGAAATGCATGCGTATTACGAGATGGCCAAATGGGCTGGAAATGCCAATTTTATGGCTGCTTAAACTTGTAGCTTTTTATTGCATACTTGCGGGCGTTAATAAGCGCTGCAACAAAGTTGAAAGATGCGTGTCCAAGTCCAGGTTGGAAAAGAAACGAAAACTCGTCTTATCAGGCTGTAGGGAGCGAGCTGCTTTCACTACACCTAAGTTATGGAATTTTACGACTGAGTCCATGCAGCCCAGCTGATGATTACGATAATGGGTATTATAATTGGGTGCTGATGCTGCACAAATGCTACGAAACTTGTAGCCCATAGAGAATGGAATACTGATGGAATCTTCACATTGGCAATGTGACGCGAGTTGATTTCAACATGTCGGTTACATTGTAAATGTGCTACGTGTTTCAAGTCACAAGTTACACGCTACATGCACTGGGCGTGGCACTCTACTCGTATGTGTAAGCGAAAGAGGAGCGAACAACGAGATGCTAGAGCACAAGTTGTCAATAAAAGGCAAATAAAATGTCACTGTGCAGCCAACTGTAACAATGGGCAAATAGTTTACATGCCTGTAGTTGTCCCTGTGGTTTCTAGCGCTGGGCGTGAACCATATGTTCTGGCTTGGTACGAACTGAGCCCAAAGTTATCCCAGGAACATACTGTTTACAAAATAGTTTTCATAAATAAATTAATGTTTATAAATGTTTGATTTTGAATAAGCTGATTAAAATTTATGATTCAAATGGACAAACCAATAGAAATTAAAGTGAATTACTTAAGTTTGAATTTATCAAGCACGAATTTTGGGAATTTTTCTCAACTTGAAAAAAGTCACTTAAAAAAAAAAACACATTTTCCCAAAATAATCGATGAAAGTAAAAAATTCGGTAGTTTAAAATAATTGTTTATAACTTCTGTGGCCGGCCTTTTTCAATCAAACTATTTCACAATTCTCTTTGCGCGTCTATCGCTTTATTCTATTTTCACCGAACTCTCTTCTTCTTCTCGTTGCTTATATCGATCTCCACGTTTACATTTCGATAGCTCCTAATATCGATATCTCATGTTTACATTTTAATAGCTTACAGTATCGATATCGAATGTTTACATTTATCTTATGTTTCTGCTGTTAATCTTATGTACACTTAACAATATGGGTATTCCTGCTTAGAGCCTGCTGCACATCTATATCTAAATTATTAATTTCAATAATGTTCAATAATATTTGAGATAATTCGACTTCCTAATTAATACTATGTTCATTTTAGTAAATTTTTAAATTTTTAAGAAACACACAGGATCTTCAGGACCAGCAACAGCTAGTTAACAGCCTTCGAAATGTATCACGATATCGTCTCTAGTAACTGTAGCTATAACTGTAAATGTGACTTTCTGTGGTTGCACATTGCTCATACGCCACACTGCACAGCTGACTGAAAGCTGGCAATTGTGCGGAATTGCTTTTATTCCAGAACTGTTTTGCAAATTGTCTATGGAAATCGAACACGTTACGCTGCGTGAGGAGAAACAACAGATCGCAGCAGTTGCGTAAAGGGTTAAATGAATATTGCTGCAGTGCAACAAAGTCACTTTGGGCACATTGGTGAGTAAACTTTAAGATATTCGGCATCGTTTTGGCCATCATATGTAAAGCTCTCTGCCATAAGCAGCTGGAATTTGACTCAGTCACGTACATTTGCAGCAAATAATAATAAGACCTCGTAACCGGGAATTGGCACATTTCCAGACTTTTGTATTCGTGTGTCGAAGTTTGCTGATTGCCTGGTACCACAGCACCAAAAGTGGATTTGTAGCAGGTCACGGCCAGGCATTGTGCATTGCCAGGCATCTGCTAGAAACACAATTGCCAAAAGTAACGAAAGAAGTTCTTTACTTGAGCTAAGACTTGAGGCATAGACAGACTCCGAAACACACACATGTTCACCACAACAGGACGAAGTAGAATCATATGCTACGGGTTGTTGGAAAGTAGCCTGATGAATGCCAATGAATTTTAAGTAAAATTGGCAGGTCTTAAAAGGCCTCATATAAGTCCATAACAATTTTGTAGGTCTTTAGAAAAGTTAAATCGTTGAATAATTTAGTAGTCATGGATGATGGAGTGATTTTTAATATTAAAGCATAATACAATAGAACATTAATTCGCGTTTGATTTTGAAAGAGCGATAAATAGTTCAATGATTATTTAAGTAGTTAAATTGAATCATAAATACAAATTCAATATTAACTTTATAGATCCTGAAGTCATAGTTCTATTACATTTGTCAGGAAAAGGATGGAGGAAAAGGCGTTTCAGACCACAAATTCTTGATCAGCATCAGGAGCTGAGATAATATATAATTTGATGTCCGTTTGTCCGTGTGGTTCGATATGATCTGCATCTCAATGACTATAAGAGCTAGGGACAGCAAATTTTGAACGATAGTCCGTCTATGCGTCAGATTAAGTTTATTTTAAATTTTTGCTACACTTCTAACGCTCACCCAATTTGTAAACAACTTTTTTCACTTCACTATAACTTGGAAAATACTAGAGCTATTGTGACCAGTTATATGTATGGTATCATAGTAACTATCCTAACCAAGTTTGGTCAGAGATGCCAGTAATGATTTTTCGAACTTTGATTTAAGACCGGCGGTCTGCAGTTCAATTTCCGTAACAGGCATTCTATTTAATTTTTTTGTGTAATACAAAATCATTACATCTAAATGCAGATAGTCGGAATATTTCCAAATGTAGGGCGTGGAATAATTGGTATTGCGATTTGGCTTACGCGCTCGAGTCCTGTCAAGTCTGTTGGCTCCTCCGTCCAATGCAATATGTTCGTACAATATTTTTAAATTCAATTTGAATTATAATGTTTATAAAACAAGGTATGAAAGGAGATCTAAATATCTATAAATAGCTATATACTTCAGTAAATGCTTCTATTGTTTTACAATTGTTTGTATGGAAAAACCCTCACTACTATGAGTCCGGGGTCTTTTAAAGTCGTCTTGTTGAGGAATTAGTTGATTTTGATTAATTTTTCAAGTTCTTTTAGTTCAGTATAATTAATAAAGCTCTACAGATTGGAGTCGTAACAATAACAAAACCAATTCAGTTTTACTCTTTGAAACAAATCGAATTTTACATTGAAAATATCCGTTGAAACCTTTTATACACATTTTTATAAGAAGTTTTTCACTTGCAATTGTAGTGGAAAACTTGTGACTAACCCTAATCCAGCCTTGAGCTGGCTGAGCACGCTGAAAGCCAAGTAAATATAAACGAACGAACAACAATGGCATTCTGTTAAATATTGCAGTCAAAGTTGGAGTAGCGTCTCTGACGATGTCAAACTTATGGCCAAGTTGGTTTTGTACAAGTGTACGAGTGTACAAGTGTACGAGTGTGTGTAGTATGTGGTCTGGTGACCAATTACGTTCCGGGCAGTCAGCTGGCTGGTAGAATGGCAACAATGCGGCTTTTGTTGGCTCAGCAGAGAGAAACTGAGAAAATGAGGAAATTGGGAAACGGGGGAAACTCTTAAGCTGCGCTCCATTTAACCCCAATGGGCATATTTTGAGCAGCTCTGTTCTTAAATATTCAATGTCAAATAAATTCTGAAACGGAGCTACGAAAAATGTTCCCACGGCGACCTGTCACTTGATGCGACCACTTTTAATGTCCCGACGATGAAACACCTGCTGTTAGTTTTCATAAAGGTTTGGGATTTGGATTCAGACTTGAATTTGGCCACTGAACTTTGCCTAATTGCGGAGTTAAAAGTTTGACAGATGTCGCCTGAATAGAGACATTCCTTTCGAAACTTACCCTTTAAAAAGCTGACATTGTGCAAAATTGGGTGGAAAACAAACAACAGAGGGTGTAGGTGAAGCCTATTCAACTAAAAACACCAAAATTGATTCATTCAACCCTTGGAAAGGTGCAGGTGTTTCCATCTGTTGTGTCTACTTTCGACATTTGACATCGCACATACGCCACGTTGGCTGCTCCCCTTTTTTTTTGCTGTGCACTGCAATTTATTTGCTTTGCTTTATTTTGTGCACATCGCTGGCTTTTATTTTACGATTATGTTGCTAAAACGTGGCTGAAATCTAATTGAAATCATTCGAGCAGACACAGACTTGGTAACGGAAAAGAAACTTATAAGTGTAAAGGATAAAATCAAAAGAAATAAAATTCAATGCATTGCAGTTAGTTGCTGTTAGTCAAGGCTGCAGCTAGATAATAACTAAGGTTAAAGCTATTGCTAAAGCTAAGTCTAGCCTATGTGCTAAGTGTTTGGCCTAGTTATAAAATAAATTACAGTAGAACTGTCAGCTCTACTGGGGCTCGATATCTGCCATCGTAATTTCCTCAACTACTTTCAGTTATACTTATGAACTCGTATTACTTTGGCACTTACCTTAAATACCTGACGGCAGAGGAAGTTCTCCTTAACCGGAAGTAGTCTGCAATAAATAAGTTGGGCGTTGTGTTGACATTGAATGCAGTAGGCGGTTTCTTTAGCCGGTGTTCTACTTACTTGGCCATTTCCGAAAGCTGCAAACGACCATCCTTATTGGCATCGAAAACTTGTAGCTGCGACAAAGACACAGATAGAGAGAGAGAGAGGAGGTTATGGAGGAGCGACATGGGCGAGTTAAGTAAATGGGCTCAATGACAGAACTTTTATGCCTAATTAATGTTACTGAAATTGGCTGTGCGTTGTGTGTCTCAAGTGTATTGAATAACAGCCTCAAATAAACACATAGTCGTAAATCGACCAAGTTAAGTAACTTAACGATTTAAGTCAGGACTTGAGTTCCCTGTGGAACAACCTGACTTTTAGCTAAGTTTCCATGTATTTGAACCCCACTAAATTTAAGACAAAAACATATATTTAATATAAGAAAGTAGTAGAACCGTTGCTATGAAATATTTGTACATCACTCTAGGTAATCTGGTAAATCAAGCCATTTAAACTTTGTTTAAATTTAAGCGACAAATTTCTTTAACAAAGTTTGTTGGGTATTTAATCTTTGAGAACTTTTTATGGTTAACATTTTCCCTACTCTTTTCATGTCTTCTGATTTAACTTGCAAATGAGTTGCGAGTTTGCCGGGGAAGCACTCTTTATCATCATTTATTATGATACGTGCTTCATGAAGAATTACTACAAACCAGAGAGGCGCGAAACGAAAATATATGGGACACTTTCAAGGAGAAAAGTATAAGTAGAAGATAGGAAAGAAACCACACAAACACACACACACACACACACATGCCTGCTTTCATTATAAACTTTTTAATTAACAATGCCTTGGCTGCATAAATAAATTGCAGTACATTATCCATTATTCTTGTTGTGCCAAAATTTTAATTGCAATATTTTCCACTAGAAAACATTTCGTCTTAGTCAGAAGTAGGAGCAGAAGTTGAAATTGATTGGCCAATAGTTGTTGGCCATGTCTAATTTCACCATGGCTTATCAAGTGTAATATCACGCATACGTACCATGGTGTCTGTGTATTCAATTAGCTTGTCCTCGGAGACATCATTGATCTTTTTGGCCTCTTTGAGCAAGTCACGCAAGAAATTCTTAAGCTCATCCGCCTCAATGTAACCAGAGTTATCAGAGTCGTATTCACGCCAGATCTACAAGTATTTCAATTAATTAAGAATACATTTAGCAGTGACATCGGAATCCGAATCTGAATCGGAATCTGAATCAGCATCAGTAATGGCAAAAAGCAACAGCCTTTGGGGCCACTCTGTGTTTGTCAATGGCTTTTCCTTGTTTTACGCTCCGTTTGCTGGGGACTTACCTTCATGAATTCGACACTTGATTCCAAGGGGTTATCGAAGCGGAAAAGCAAAAGGAAGTTTTCCTCCATGGGCAACAGTTGGGCAAGCTGTGAATGGAACAATATTCAGTGTCTAAAATATGAGCTAATTTTAAGTTTAAATTTTTAGGTAAAAGTGAATTATCATTTTGTTGTTACTAAATTTAAATAGATTTGAACTAGTGTATGACTATCTCTGGTTAAAATAAATGCTCTAAGTCTCATAGTGTTTATATTATAGAACTATTTTGTAACATGTAAAAGTTGCAAACTAAGCAACATTTAATTGAGCGGAATTTTGCAGCGCCAAAGTCTGAAAACTTAAGCCGTTTTCGTTGGGTGTTCTTTGGTCTGGAAATGTTGTTATTTTAGTTGAAAATATTTCAGTTAACTAAAAGTAAAGTCTGTGCTGCAGTATTCGCTTCAGTTGTTGTGTAGAGAAACTTTCTCTTTCGCCATATTTAAGTGATGATTTGAAATTCGGTCGTGTTAAAACTGAAGTGTGGGTGAGAGAGCAAAAGTATGCTTCTAATTTAATCATTTAAAGTAAGTTCTTGATTAGTAATTTGCCTAATTAGCCCAAAATGAGAGGGACTTCCAATTCCTTCAAAACTTGTCACATGTCGCATCCGCAACATGTCCAAGTTACATTAATGATGAAAGATGCGGATAGCTGAGAGCTTTTTGAAGTTATTTGCCGCACAAGGTAAGCTACAGAATGGGTTGTTTTGAGATGGTCAAAAGAAACTTTGTCTCATTAATCATTTTTCTTTTCTCACTGAGGCAGAAGGCAGTATTACTAGTTCTACTATTCCGCTCGAAGTCACACAACAGCAAAGCTACTTTCAATGGTCTGCGACTGGCATTGTAAAGCCTCAATTAAAAACTCATTTCAAGAAGGAAAAAACTTTTAGCAAGACCTTGGCAATAGCAAAGATGGCAAGCTGGTGAAAATGGCCAAATAAATTATTGAGGTTCAAAAGAAAATTGGCCAGAGAGCGGCAGCAGCATTTAAAAAGCAATTTCAAGACGGCAACAGCAGGCGCAGAGCCAACTGAATGTCACATTGCGTATACGACATATGCCGCGAAATGTAAAGGAAAAACTGCTGAAAACACATTTATAGCTGAAAATAACACGACAAGTTTACACAACTAGTATCAGTTCAGTGTGATGACTGTAAAATGGTTATGACTGGTGATTTTAGACCAAATTTGGTACCTCTCTGATATCGATTTTGCCATCCTGATTATCATCGTATGCCTCCATAAAGCAAGACTTCAGCTCCTCCAGCATCGTGTCAGTGACAGCCTGTGAAAGAGACAGTTGACAGGGAGAGAGAGAGAGAAGGGGAGGGAGAGAGAGGGAGTGACATCGAGATAACATTAGTGTTTCAACAATGACGCTGCACTTACCTCGGGGCTAATGTCGGTGGCATTGGCACTGGACACAAACTCCCGCAAAAAGCCATCCAGCTCTGTGCCCTCAATGTAGCCATTGCCTAAGGCAAACAAACAATGTAAGAAAGTCAGTTATGCACAAAAAGTGTATACACCCTATGGGAATACAAACCATCTTTATCATAGTGCGCCCACACATCCATAAACTGATTGGCCGACAGTTTCTTGAGTTCCCGCGACTCGGGATCCCGATATTGACGCATAAAATTGTGAGCCTTCTCGATTTGTACGCGCTTGGCGGCGGCAGCAGCTGCAGCAGAATCCATTTCAATTTATTTTCCTGTTTATTTTTTATTCTCTTTCAACGAATCGAATTTGTTGTTTATTTTTTCTGAGTTTATCTATAAAGAAAATAGTACGAATGGAAGGTATGTATTACATTTGAAAGTCACGTTTACAGTCGCAATCAAAATCAATAAAGAAAGTTTGCAAACCGCGACGGAAAAAACTTTTAAAGTGTTGTATCTGGTGGTTTACGGCGTTATGGTCGGGTAATTCATACTTTTGGAGACCCTGTACTCTTTATTTCCAAATCTGTATCCCACAACTATTGATTGTATTTATCCGATTTAATCAGGACACAACATATAAGGTTAAACACAGATTTTTGGAGTTTTTGTAGTCGAGTAAAAGATTTCGTGCTTATAATAGTGTTCCCTGAAAACAAGTAGATTTCTACCTATTTGACCAATAGGTGCTATAAGATATATATAGCTGTCCAGTCTGGATCAAACTAGGTAAGGATGGTTACAATGGTTCCATACACAAACTTAGCCATAAAAACTCTAGAAGTTTCCAAGCTATGTTGATTCTAGGGGTTGGTTCGTGGCAAGAATTTGAAATAAACTTAATCTGCCTAAGAATATATATACTTTATGAAGTCGGTAGTGCTACCATCCATCTGTTAACCATTTTTTGCTTCAGGCAAGCTTAATGAACACATGTAATATTGTCAAGCACGGGGTCTGCAAGATACACTTTGTATCTAAACTACGATTAAAATGTTTTTATTTAAATACGGTATTAATTATTTCACTTTCACAAATATTTAAGTCAGTTTAATGTTAGATTGCTCAATTAAACTATTAAATATTAAGCTTATATGTCTAACAAATTAAAGCAAACATCATAATTTGTAAGCTTCGCTTTTTGTACGACTTTCTTTTCAATGCACCGGCTTTAAAACTAAAAAATTAAATTAATTAGTTTGACAGCCAGTTCATTATTGGCTTAGAGTTCGACCATGAGTGTGTTGTGCGTGGCAGGAGAGCTTAAAATTAATTGAACATACAAACCTCCAGGACACCGCATTACACACGCAGACACACCCATGGGCGTCGCAATGGGGGGCAAAAAGACGACATGACGTCCATGCAACTATTTGAGTTGCCACGAAGGCAGCGCGTATAAAAAGAGCAGCTAACAGGATTAGAGCAGGCACATAACATTGTGTGTGTTTTAAGTCACGACAGAAAGTGCTGCATACTTTTAGGAGAATCACCTAGACATTTCTTTGTCGCTCATAAACTGCACAATATAGTTGAAGGCGACACTTAAATTAAATCCCCTCCTGTTGATTCACTGCTTTTCTGTTCTCCTGCTCCGTTGCCCTGCCCCTTCCACCTGCCCCACTCCTACAACTCCCCTGCTGCTGCTGTCTTCAAACGCATCAACGTCACTGTGAGTTAAATATGTACTTATTTAACAAAGAGCATACAATATAAATTGCTTTACAAACTAAAATAACAAGCATAAATTACAACGCGTCTTTCTACACTTTCTCTTCCTCCTGATGTTGTTGCTTTTGCTGTGGTCGTTGGGAGGTCGCTGCGGGCGTTGAAACAATGGAAAAATAAAATGGAAAAAGTAGTTGAGGATGAGCAACAGACGGCACAGCAAGAGCAACAACAACAGGATGTGAACTAAACGTTTGTCCTGCTCGGAAGCTGCGGGCGTGTAACAGTTTGTTGCGTTTTCTGCGGCTCTTGTGACACGAACTATGCCTGCCCCTTCAACACGTAAGCAATTTTCAAGCAGAAAGCGCTAAATGAGTTGCTCCCAGTCACTTACACACTGATACACATACATTCATAATCAAAGTCGTTGCTGCTGCTGAGTTCGCTACTAGTTTGCAGCAACAAAATACTTCGCAGGACAATTTATGTTGCGCTGTATCTGTTTCAAGCCGACAATTGCCTCTAATTTAAACCAATAGTTGAAAATTGTATAGATGCACCAATACAGTAATCCCTCTGTTTGGTGTACTTTCGCATGATTAGAAATATAGTTTTTTATTCTCTAAGAGAAATTTTTATTGACATTTTTCTTCATGTAATTTGATAATTTTAAGCAGGAAACTACGGTATAAAGACTGATACATACTTTTAAGCGTCCACTTTATTACTTAAATCAGCTGTATCTTACGCTGTATATAACCGATTTTGATATAATTAAATTTAATGTTAACTGTTATATTTTTGTTTCGCAAATAAAAAATTTTATGTCAAAGTAATTACCGCAATAAAAAGTGATAATTATATCAACGTACAACTTTTAAGCTCTTTGACTGATATCAATAAGTATAGCTCTATTAAAATCCCTCTTTGAATGACCGAATCAAGGAGCTTACGAAGCAGACTCAGCACTTAAAGCTGACCAAAACTATTCAATTAACATCCATGAGCGCTTCATGACACTGTCACGGACCAGAGACCAGATTCAACTTAAAAGCAAGGACAGCAAATATTTTTCAGCTCAAGGAAAACTATATGGCCGCCGTCTAAAAAAACTTCGAGGGCTTCGTTCCACACAAAAATCTTTAACGGAAGTAGAACTGGTGAAATAGCCCAAATTAATTCTGCCGAATTACAGACCACCTAAAATGACATTAAGCCCCTTTTTGGGGGACTGCAAAACTAAATGCCGGCAGCTGCTGGAGGTTCTGGCAGATAAATCTGCATTATAAGACGGCAGCTGCCGCTCTTTTGTTTTACACAGCCAAGGACCAAGGTGAAGTTATTCTTATGCAGCAGGCTAAAGGACCTAAACTTTTTATATTATGTGACTTGCTTCGCGCCGTAAGACCATGTCTGCAATTAGGAAAACGAAAATAATCGTATCTTTATTGCAGTAAAAGTTGTTAAGCGCAAGAATGGTTTTTCGCAAGTCGAATAGAAGCTGGATTGTTAAAACTGTAGCAGGCTAATGGCATGCCAATACTATGTTAGCCACTAACAGTGCCATCACTAGGATTAACACTGCCATAATGAGTTAACATAAACAAGATAGTTGTCTCACTCGAACTAATGTGATCTAGCTTTAAGGAAGAACGTAAGAAAAGATCATTCAACAAGAGACGTAAACGAAAGAAGACTACTAAAAGCACGCTGTATTATAATGAAAAGTTAAAAGAAGTTTCGAAATTGGTTCTCTGATGCAATATTTAACTATGACAAAAGGTATCTTACAGTCGTGCATTTAAATATTTTTAAAAGCTGATTACTAAAGCTTGTCGTTAATATAAAATTCATTTGTTGAATTTGATTACAATGATTTATTTGACATAACTTGTTAATTTAAGTAAATATTGATAATCGTAGTCATGGCAAACAAATCGATTTTCAATTTGCAGCGACGAGATTATCTCATATGGCGTAAAGCTGACTTCTCGTTAAATTAATTGAATTTAAATTTGATAATATACCGAAAATACGTAAGACTTTAAGCTTGCAAAAGGAATTCTACTTTATTTATTTTGTGTAGCAGTTTTTATTTGTTGGGAGAAGGTTAACAATTGCTCGAGTTTCATTTGCAAACACTTGTTAAACTTTTAGTACCTGCCAGCATACAATGTATGAACCTTAGACAATGTGCAACTTCGCCCGCTTTACTGCAGTTGATTGTTATAAAGCAACTAGCAACTTTCTATATGAACTGCAACTGCAACTGCAACATTAACTGTAACTGTTTGTACAGTAATGCTGACTTAAAGAGTTTAGTTTTATACTACAGCTGTGTTGACATTTTATGGCTGGAAAGGAATGGCTTTGAAAGCCAAGAAGAGCACACATTCCAGGTCAGGCTCATTAGAAGGACCTTCGCATTGTTGGCGCTCCATTTGTTATTACAAAACGCATAAAGGCATTCAAATACAAACACAAATACAAATACAAATATGAGTATGAGTATGCGTATGCGTTGCACAGCCTGCAGCAATTGCTGTCGTTGTTTCTGGTGTTATTGCCGCTGCAGCACTTGAGGAATGGTATATGAGGCAGTAAATATATTTATGTCTGCATTGTTAGGTTACGTGCAAGCTATTGTTGTGTGGAAGACACTTGAAAAAGTCCATTTGAAATGTGAAATGTGGCATACAATATGGGAGTGCGACTAGTTACGCTGATTGATCATTGATCGTTTGGGCTCTTGAATGTTTGTCCTTTTTAGAACAAGTTTGTTGTGGAAAGCTAAAACTCTCTAGAAAAGCACAACAATTTTAAATACTAGCTAAAACACAATTATAAAAATTTGAATAATATATTAAAAACATTCTTCATTTTAAATTTGTTTCATATTTTGGATAGGTTTAAATTTAGACCTTTATAATTTTCACCAAAAGTGCTTCGTTTAAAATGTACACTTTATTTGTACTACTTTATTTGTGAGAGTGTAGCTGCCACATGCATTGGATTCTTTGGAATCGTCTAGTGCAAGCTAATGTGAAGACTTTGCTATTTTCAGACTCCATACACCAGTCAGCAACTAGATGTTATGGCCCCGATTAGATTCTGTATACAAAATACGGTACATATAATTCACACTCTCTTGTCGTTAGCAGCTGCAGGAAGTGCAATTTTCCGGACAAACTGACGAAATGAAGAAAATTCCGAAAATATTCAGTGTTAACATATGCTACAGCTAATTTATTACAAGGAAATTGAAATAGACTCTATTCAGTTATTTTGCTGATTTGAAAAACGATTTGAATTTATAAACTAAAAATGAAACATTAAATTGGAAAAACAATTCTTGAGTTTAGCATGTTGTTTTGCACAGACTATTCTCAATTGTTGACAAGTTCATAATTGGAATGTTAATAAACATTGCTCTCGATTTTGTGGGCGTAATTAGTCAAAGTGGCCCGTGAAAAACATAAAATAGAATTCCACCTGTAGTTGATTAGCGCACGCACTTGTCTAATTATGCACGAGCAAAGGAATGTCAACGTAAACAAGCATAAATATTTAATATCAAATATTAAGTATACGCAACAGACATGAAAATGACATAAAAATTGTTTTGGAGTCAAACAAATACGAACGTCACAATACCAAAAACAAAAACAGCCACAATAAAAGTATAATTTAATTTTTGGAGTTTGTCGCGCATTTTGTGAGCTGTCAACAAGCGAAACAGCGTTAACAACAACAACGACAACAATAGGAACAGAAGTCAGCGCTTGCGGAAACGGAAACGAAGAAACAGAAATAGTGAAAATTCGCATGGCATATTTTGAGGCGAGACGTTTTGACTTAATAGTCGTTTGACATGGCAGCGACAAAGCCAAAAAAATAGTAACAAACGTCGAGAAAGGGATAATAAAGCGTATCGACTGTAAAAGACCCTGTAGCAATCAATTTGAGGTCCTGTAGATATTTTGGATAACAAGGGCTTTTGATGTGACAACAAAGTTGTATGGTATAGTCCTCCGAATTAGACTTAATTTACTTAGCATTTTTAAAACTAATTCGACAATACAATTATCAAAAATATTCCATTTAAAATCCGATTTTTCACTGATAACGCTTCAGTTTTAATACTTTTTGCGGAAGAGGAAATTCGTGACACTTGTAATACACATTTTGTTGTGCGACAAACCTAAAAAACCTTCTACCCGTTTCGAGTACATGGCCTAAAAACACCCGTCAGTTGACCCAGAGGGGAATAAGGTTAACTCGGAGACGGGGCATGTAGCGACAAACAATTGTGAGGCACTGTCGTCGATTTCGATTGCATAAGTCAAGACTCTGAAGAGCGCGTGTTAAAGTGGCCCCAACCAGATGAGCGATGAGCACTTTTAACGTTTTACCTGATACACGTCTGTCGGTCCATTCTGGAAAATGCGAAGACCGCCCACAAACGCCCACGGACACGCCTCAGGGGCCGTTGCATGTTCAATTGCTGACGTTGTGCTGACTTTAACTGCATTAAGCATGCTTTTCGCATTAGATTTTAGTGTTTTGTGTCTGTTAACTTCTGGTTACACTTGTACCACAGCGACGCCTACTTTCCGCTAGTGGAATTGTGCACGTGTCCACATCCTGCGACTCCTTGTCTATTTATAGACGCCTGAAATTTATAAATTAGTGCCTAGAGTATTTTTGCCGCCGACGATATCGCTTTAGCTTCTTTTTTAGCTTTAATGCAACGACTATAACATTTCTGGCTTTTTGTTGACGTTTACGGACTGATTGTTTGGCCTTGCGATTATTTGTTGCTACTGCTTTTAACAGTCTTATTGATTATTTTGAAAGTGAAACGTTAACGCTTACAGTGTTTGTTCCAACCAGGCGTTTATTTAATATTTAAGGAATGAAAGGAAAGTTTATAAATATAGTCTACTCGTGTGAAATCATTTCAATTGCTCTTTAATGTGCAATTAAATCCATGCTATTAGACATCATTTGCCGTTCTATTCCCCGTGGGTTATTGGTCTATAATTTTGAATGTTAGTTTCCACGTCCTTTTTGTGTGATCATTGTGCTTGCTTTTATGTTCAGACTATGTCCAAGGGCTAAGCCACGTAGTTAAAGCAAGTAAAACAACAGAAACAGTTGTAAAACCAAGGGAAAAGACAGAAACTCTCTGGTTTTTACAAGGGGCCATATAAACAGACATCTGCTTGTACTGAACTCGCATATAAAAACTTTGTTGCTTTCTGGTTCCTGCTGCAATGTGTCAGTAAAAGTCATATTCATAAATAATAATATATAAAGACGTTACACACACATACGCACACACACACACTGACGTACACACTTTTGTATAATTTATGCAAGTGCAGGCGGAAGTTTGAAAACAAGGCAGACACGTACAAGAAATGCACAGAGAGCACTACGAACCGACTAAATAACTGAGGGACTGACTTCCTGACTAAATGACAGACTGACTCGCTCATCCACTGACTCACCAGCCAACTGTGTGACGTCAAGTCTGCATGTTGGGTCTGCTGCTTAGCTTTTGAATTATAGAGCACATATTGTCTGTTTGTGCATACCCCATATACCACGTGTACCCATTACAAGCGTTTAAGGGGCATATCTGTCAATAAATCAATCTTTTTGTAACTTATTAATAGAAATACATTAAAAATAGTTTCCTATAGATTTAATAGCTCAAAATAATATTTTATTATAAATTAAAAAATAATTATTTATTTCATCAAAGAAATTTCTAAAAAAAAAAAAAACTGTACTCTTTGTTACATAACATTTTATTAGAAATATTTTTTATTTACGACTTTTAATTAAAATAAGCGTTTCATTCTTTAAGAACTTAAAAACACATTTGAGTCTAACAGAGAGAGTGAAATAAAATTCTTATTGGAATGAAATATCGATATTTTAATGCTACACATCAAAAGCTCGTTGTTTCCCTCAAAACTTTTGAGAGTTGCATAGCATTCAAGTTTTGAAAGCGTACACTTTAACTCGAGCTCTTGAGCATTTATCTAAGTTCTGCTTAGAAGCAAATTGTTATAATACTGTTATAATAGGCTGTGCCTTTTACAGAGTAGCTGCTGGTTGGGCATTGTGAAGCCAAGACCTGAGTTGCTTTTGTATGAGTTTTGTATGGGTTATTTTTAGGTCTCCCTACTGTATTTCACTTTCATTAAGGCACGCCAAATTGTTAAGGGGTTGGTCCTTAACAAGAAAGGCCTCCACTTGCCAGTGAATGGAAGCGGGCATAATAAAGTTAGCCTTGGCTTCAAAGCATTACACTTGGCCAGGCGTAGCAGGCAACAGTTGCGTCTTGACATTGACATTTCCACTTGGCCATGTCATGTTAAAGCCAAAAAGAAGAAAAAATGGGAAAATGTGTTTCGTGGCCCAAATCAGCTGCCCAATGGAATGTAAATTGCGCTGAGCTCAGACATACCATAAAATGGGGAAAATGGGCGGCATTGATTTGCATGTTCCAACTCTCAAATGACCAGGTTCTGGTATCTGTGATCCTATCAATATGTAGCCCGAAAAGGATTAACCAATAAAAGGTTTGCCAATGGGTACAAGGCGTATCTAATTTATGACCGAGCTAAACCGAGACAGACAATTTATCAAAACACTTTGACATTGCTACAATTTTATTTATTGCATTTGCTGTACATCTTGGGGCCAACGTTGGAAGGGGCTTACACTAATAAAAATGCACTTAAATATTAACAACCAATTTGTAACGTTGGTTAGGGATTATATTTGAAGAGGAGTAGGAGATTAGAATGGGGAGTGTTTACCAATTTCATCGAAATTTAAAGAAGGAAGCAAAATGTGTTTTTATTCTGCAGATTTACCCACTTTTTTGGAATGTTTGGATAAAGAAACTGCTGGTGCTTCACGTGGCTAATTCTATTGAATTGGTTCTCTTTCAAGCGACTTAAATAATTAGCGCGTAATTTACGAGTATTTATCCGGGTTTTTTCCGGGCAGATGGCCACAATAATTTCAATATCGAAATGTGCATAAATTTTAATTAAGCAAAAGTTGCAAACAGTGTTTAATTTATGTGAATTTAAATAGCATAAATCTGGTATAAAAAAATAAAAATGAAAGTTCAGAAGACACTGCGAGTGGAATGGAATCGAATGTTTTATGGCATTCGCTTTTAATAAATCCTCATATTTATTTGTCTTTCAGTTGATGCGTTGAGCGATCTTACACGCTAAGTTCCCCGAGTTCCCCCGACTTCCCCGAGTGTAATGTAAAATGTGTAAAGCGCAATAAATTCAAATCTAAACATTTTGCGTATACTAAATAAGCTGGCAATGCTGCAGGTCTCTTTCAAGTTCAATGGATTTGTGATTTAGGTTCTTGGCTAGCCGCTTAATTGGCCAAGTTGTCTGACCTGCTTATAGATTCAATACTATACAAACCACACACTTAAGTTTCTGTGCACAACAATTGTCGAACTAAACCTACAGAAAGTGGCTATATATAGCAGACAAATTATACACCCGACCACAGCAGTCTCTTCTTTTTTTTCGCACTTTTAAATGAAAGTTCAAGCGGCTGCCTCACAATTATTTTTGGATTAAATCTGACAAGTGAAAGAAAACATGTTGAATTTATTATTATGATAGTACACAGACAATTGCAAAATGTTTCGATGCCAATGATGCCACAAAAGGTCAGTGGGGCGTCCGTGCTCTGTTTTTTTCACAGCGGGGATTCTGAGGGGATTCAGTTACGTCATTTTACTAAACTGTAGGAAGGGTGGGGTTGTAATATAGGATCAATAATTTTGCCTCACATTGGCATTGAATTGCATTTAATTTATGTTTCCTTTACTTATCTAATTAAAAAAGAAGTTGGCCATAAGTTGGTATAATGAGATGGCAAGATGATAATATTGGATGTTGGATATGTAGAATATTCTCAGTGCTTCATGATTTATTACAATTACATGACCTTGACTGAGCGGAAACAGTCGTAGTTTTTGTGGACTTAAAACAAGTGGCTTTTTCTTAAGAACATTGTATTAGTTAGTTAGCAGCGTAATGCATTCATTATGTAGACTGACGTGGCAATATGCACAACCCTGACTCAGTTTCATGAATACAAAATTTTAAATTATTTAATTACTGAAATTCCATACGAATTCTTTATCCAGTGAAAGCTTTTAAATATACCAGGAAATCATTTAAAATATTAACAAATATTTGAATGTGGACACTTCATGATATATGTATGACATATATTACCTAGAAATCAGTATTTCGAGCTCTGACTAAGTAATGCTATACCCACGCTCATGTGTCAAAATCCCTCAATATTCAACTGAATGTTTCATACAGTAGTTTCAACCATGCGACATGAAATCAATAATTGATTTTCACCAAAACAGACCAAAGAAATTTGTGGTATTTTTGGTAGTTATTAAGTAATGACTTTTGCTTAATCGCATCGCATTACACAGCTTTCGATACCGACATTTCGCATACGCAACGTTGACTGCCTGTCAGAGAGTGTTCATTTTAACAATTGAGGGCTTAAGCTGCCAATGGCATTGCCCAATTAGTTGTCATGACTGTGGCCACTTACTGAGCTTCCCCTCATTGTTGTCATCTTCCAATCCCCACTCCCCCCAAGCACAGAGGAACCGTACAAATTTAATTAAAAGTGTTGCAGTTGGAAGACCATGCACCAAATGATTTTCATTACCATTTCACAGCAGATCATTTAATCCATTCAATTTAACAAGCAAAGCGGAGCGTATTAAAAAAATACATGAAATGAATATATGAAAAAGAATATATAAAAAAAAGGCAAAACTAATTAGAATACTGTGGCCGGGAGAAAGAGAGAGAGGGGGAAGAGAGAGATAACTGACCAAGTTCAAGCTGTGCTCTAATTAAATTTCCCGCCCAACCAAAGCAACGCGAGTCGTGGCCTTGCTCTTGAAAATCTATGATAGCCAAACAAAATAAATATTCGTTTATTTATTCGTTTTGGTGTTTTTTTGTTTTGGCTTTTATTTTCCATTTTTTTTTAGTTAATTTTTTGTTATCTTTTAGCACATCATTCGTCGCATTGTATCTCACACTTTAGTGGTCCATTTCGATGCCGAGTTAAGTACAAAAGTTTCTTCCTTAGACAAGACAAGTATCAGACACGTTGTTGCCACATCGTAAACAATTTGACATGAGTTCAATTAAGCTTGAAACGAGCAATATTCAGTAGGTTGAATGGGCACGCAGTGGAATGACTGGCAGGGTCGCAAAGTAAAGTGAGATGTTAAGAAACCCTTTTCAAGAGCCAAGTTAAAAGTCATCCAAACATGACTGAGTTGGGTTCAATTTGCATCAAATGTATAACACATTAATAAAACATTTCAAATGATATTCTAATGCAGTCCTAATTTAAATATGAATCAAGAACACTGTGTTATTTGCCTTGCAAGCAAAAATGTCTGCAATTTGTATGCCCCTTGTTAGTTCTATTGTAATGAGTGGGGTAGTTATAGGAGCTTTACAATGGATTCGAAATCATGATTATTTATACAGTTTTATACAGTTAATGAAACACACGACACTTTGCAAAATTTATTGAAAATTCCATGGCAGGTAACATGTTGTTGCAATGAAGAGTACTGGGGTCTATTAGGTTCTATTAAGTCCGTACCACTAGTCTTACTTTATGCCATATCTCCTACCGGTCACTAGTATCAGTGCCAGGTCTTTCAAAGTCGGCTTGTTCCACTTTAGACTCCCTAATAGTTATTTAATTTTGCTTTTATTTAAAATCTCTTACAGGATATCTATTCGTCACACTGCTTACTGTCATTGGATGCTGTCAGTTTTTTTTGTAAATTTCATTTGATTTCAGTTGAAGTTCGCTGGTTTTGTCAATTTGCAAATGGAAATGTCAGTCATTCATTTTAAAATAGTCACAATCGCCGGACACACACTCCCACTCCCACACCCACCCACACACACACACCCACACTTACACACACAGTGAGAGTTAAACAAGGACGCGTCAGACAAGCTCTGTCAGTTTGAGTATTAGACAATGATTTTATATGTGTATAAATAGGTGAGAGACCACAGCGCATTTCCATATAATAGGAAAATAAAAAAAATTACTCAATTAACGGGAATGCCAGTTCGTAGTATATTCTGTTAAACAAATAACAAAAGTGATGGTCGAGCTGCTAAGGTAAACAACAAGGGGAAAAACTACAATAAGAGCACTAAAAATAATAACAAAGCAAACAACAACAAATTTCCCGGCTGCGTCATCAGCCGTTTTCCACTGAATACTGAATACTGCACGGACATTAAAAGTCGGATGCTTTAGCTCGATCATAATATGGTATATAATTTTTTGTTCGTATTTGTATAAATAATAAAAATGTCGAACACAAAAGATGCGTAAGGAATTTTTAATTTTATTTACTCGTACTCGTCGCTGGCAATTCAAAGAAGTTTTTAATTGTTTGTCGGTAAAACTGGCTCATTAAATCCGTCGACGCCTGTTGCTAACGCCATTTTATGGCTTCGTCCAGCTGAACACAATTCATCTCCACGATTAGTCAACACCACATTCTACCCAAATCTTTGGTTTTTCTCGGCCAGAAGCTTGATAAATTGACCCACTAATGCCCATCATAAAACTGAGACACGCGCAAATGTTGTAAATATTTACATAGAGTTCAGTTTTTTATGCCTGGGTGGCAACGCTTTGTATAAATAATAATCAAGAAGTAATAACAATAATAAATAATAATGGCCAGGCCAACATAATTAAACAGCTGGATGTCTATGTCGACCAACAATAGATGTATGGTTAGATTGTTGTGTGGGCTTCACCAGTGGTAGGTTATGGTAGCTAGTAAGTTACCCTGTAAAAATTTAAATTTCTGTATCTTTTTAATTCACGTTATTGTATAACACATTTTGTACATAACCATTAAAAAGTTGATTTTTTCTTGTACTTTCCCAACTCGTTATTTTGTGTCTACAGGGTATGTGTCGAAAGAAAAACAAGAAGAAAATTTATGCTGATTGCTTGCGTTGTTTTTGCTGTTCTTCAAATATTTTTTGGGTAAATATTTAACGCTGCCTGCGGCAAACGGCAACACTTTGGCCCTCAACTTCTTGGCCAACTTGTAATTATAATAATTATTATTGTTAGGCGTGAAAGTTCCTTAATGGCACTTTCACTTTTTCCAAGCTCACACACACACCCACACTCTTCAGTTTACACCACACTCACTCTGTGCAAATGTTGCTTTTGACATTGTAAAGATAATTTTGGAAAATTCCTGAGGGTTTGTTTGCCGTGGTGTGCGTGTGTGTGTGTGTGGGTACACTCGTGCGTGTGGGCGTGACATCCTGTATTAGCGTTTTCAAGTGCCAGCCAATTGAAGAGCATTACACAGTTTGCCTTACGACAATTACAGTGCCTGCAATGAGGGCCAATTGAAGTAACTATTTTGGTTAATTCAATGGGCTTGTTAGCGTCAAGAGTCGCCTATTATGCTACAGTTTTGTGCTATGAATAACTTGGTAAATTAGATCATTGGGTTTTGGACCTTTTATTTGATTACTGTTTCATAATTCTGTACGTACAAATTTTGTGGCTCGTCCACTTTGTTTACTATTTGGATAATAATCAAAATCCAGTCTTTATCTTTACCCTACTTTTTGTTAGTAAAACCAATTAACAAATTGCACTGTCATTAGAAATTTACCTATTTTAATGACTTAATTAAGTCTAAGTCATTAGTCAGGTTTTGATTTCTCAACTTTACCATCTGATATATTTAACGACTAGCTCTTTGGACCCAGTAGCAGAAAAGTTAAAGTGTGTTTAAAGAATAAAACAAAGACTTTTGCTTGTACTTTAAGTAAATATATAAATGAATAGAGTGATTGGTATAGACACGTGCTAACTTTATTGACACAATCAAGTATCTAAATGAATGTATATTCAATTAGTGCGTGTTTACTCTGGAGTCTAGAGTAAATAATTGGTATTTTTCAGTCGTATCGCTATTTAAATCCAACATGCAAGAAGAGTACAGAGACTATATAGCTCCCGTAGTCTAAATCGGTCGTAAATGGATAATTTGTTTAAAATCAAATCAACCTTAAAGTGTAATTATATTGTACCCAACATGATTATATGTATGTATGTATTCTTTAGCTCCCATAGACTAAAACGGATTGATTACGGGGACTTTCGCAGTCGACTCGCTCGTCTTCAGCCTATCATACACCAACTAGCTCTTGCCATGTTATAATTTCCTCGTAGAAATCTCGAATCCAATTTAAATGATTAAAAATATTTGCTTGCGTAAATCAAATTTATGTTTTGGCTGTTTTATTAAGTATACGCATACGTTTTGACTGTTTTATTAAGTATACGTATAACTCTTGTGCCTATAAAGCGAACAACATCAACAGATTGTTATTTGAATACCACTTCCTGTCTGGAGGAGGAGCAGAAGACGAAAGAGAATGAAAAGGACGTCGTAAAAGGCATAACCTCTGAGCAAATAAGACACATCGACTTCCTGGCGTCTTTCAGTCATTTATTCCAATTTCGCCATATTTATTTTGATAACATTGTGAGCCGTTGCTTTTCTTAAATTAAGAAAACATTCGCCACCAACAGCAAGAAAATCACGGTATTTGTATTTATCTTGTGTGTTATTTTAATTATTTCATTTGTGGCAAGAGCCGTCGAAAATTGTATGAAACACAAAAGGAAGGCAACAAAAGAAAAGCAGAAGAAAAGCATATGAAATAATCTTTTTTTCAACGCTGACTTTCATTCTCTGCAATTTGCCAGTGCAAATAAAATGAAAACTGAATTGAAATGTTTAAACGTTGTTGGTTCTGCAGGCCAAACAAATATTTGAAAGCGTTTGTGCAACGTGCAATTTATTCAAGTGTGGCAACAATGTGACAACACTACAACTGACAACAATTAACACTAATTAATTATATATATGAGGCATTTAACTTGCAACTTGACAGAGAACTGTTTAGTGCCAAGTGCTACATTTAATTTAGACAAGATAATGACAGCGATTAAAAGCACAGCATTAGTTTTGATGTAGTTATAAGCTTTATATATTGCACTGCAATGTGTGATTAAGAGGTGTAAGGCTGTTATTAGTGGTTAAGGAGACAAGTTGTTAACAGTAAAGCTTTTGGTTAGGTAACTAAAATGTCTTTGTATTATTATTGATCTCACATCTCTGAAATTTGTCATTATTGAATTTAATCTGCTTTCGGCTAGCGACATTTCTTACACACTTTTGCAATTAAAATTATTTACTTGTATGAATTGTTTAAAACAGAATACTCAACTATATTTTATGATGTAGAGTGAAATAAATCAAACTTTTAGCAGGCTACTAAGTAGGAATACCCATATTGTTAAGTGTACATTAGATTAACAGCAGAAACGTAATACAAATGTAAACATGAGATATCGATACTGTAAGCTATTAAAATGTAAGCATGAGATATCGATATTAGGAGCTATCGAAATGTAAACGAGGAGATCGATATAAGCAACGATAGGAAGAAGTCAATTCTTTAAAAAGAGAATAAAGCGAAAGACGCGAAAAGAGAAGTGTAAAAAGTTTCATTGCAAAAGGCCAGTCACAGATTATTGATTAAGTCCTGCCAAATTATATTTTATTTTTAATTTAATGATTATAGCAAAAAGTCGTATGGAATTTTTAAGTACATTTTCATGAGAAATCTCATAAGCACATAAAATAAGAGAGTAAATTTTTAATTAGGCAATAAAAATAGCGCATAGTATATATATTCATATGTATATATATATATATATGTATATATATTCATTCAATTTGACAGGGAAGGAAAGTTAAATTTCTTAAATAACTACAAGTCATTGACTTTATCTGGAAGTCAAACGCTGAATTGAAGCAGCTGCGTTCAAAGTGGTCTATAAATATCTGGTAAATGGCAGAAAATATGAACAACTTAATGCAAATATTTGACAGACTAAATAAGGTACGAAGTTTCCTGTGTGTGATGTGTGTATTATGGTGGTGCATACGCATAGGCGCAATATGGAAATGAACCTTGGACACGGTGTGTGCGTGGTGCAGAGAATTTATGAATGAACATAAATTAACGAGAGCTGTGCCATCATAAATTTGACGGAGACGACATCAGATGTTGAGACAGCGCAACAGACACACAGACAGGCAAACAGAGAGACAATGAGACTGACAGAGCACAGACTGAGTTAGACATTCCGACAGCTCTAAGGGCATATTGTGTTAAATTTTGCAAAAGGCCGAGCAACAAAAATAGCAACAAATACATAAACAAGGACGCTGTTGTTTTTTGTTATTGGGAGAGCATGTTTAGCGTCAAGTTTGTCATTAAATGACTGGCGAAAGCGGCGCCTGCTGCGTATACGTAATATGAATATAAATTAATGCTGACATTTTTCGACCCTTTTTAATTGAAATTCAAGCATTTTCAATGCGCCTCGTTGTGCTTCCTTTTCATTTTTTATTGTTTTCTTCTTTTTTTTTATTCCAAAGGGCTTTATGTCTGCCAAATTGTGTTTACGGTCATTTGCATAAAGGTTCTGTAAACGAGGTGTGGACCTTGCAGTTTGCATATATTGAAGTTGTCGATGTGACGCATTTTGCATTCAATTTGACTTTACAAAATTTCAAGCAGCTTTGGGAGCACTGGGAGCTCTGGGAGCACTTACAATTGATCTGCTGCTGCAGGCTACAACATTGCAGATTATGACAGCTGCCAGCATCGAGCAACCTTGAAGTGCAATTGGAACTTTTTGGCAAACAAAACATAAATTATGTTATGTTCTGCATAAATAATTGTTTGTATTGTATTTTCAATTTTCGAAGGCCATAAATATGACTATCAACTACGAAAAATGCACATAATGGCAGCTGCCTCAGATCAAAGCACTAAATAATTATTTAAAAAGGTAAAGTTAAGTTTTTAAAGGTTTTTTTTTTTTTTGTTTTAAATAAATGGTTTATTAAATTTGCATTAAGTAATAATTTGTCTTTTAAATAATTTTATAGAAAATACCACTATTTACTAAGAAATGGATTTTTTAGTAATAAATTTAAATTAATTCGGTTTCAAAATTTATAGTTTTTTATAAATTGTTACTTCACACACGTTAAACACAACTTAAAATTATAGAAATATTTATAATGTAGTTGAAAATAATTGAAATATTTACTTTATTAACTGCAGATTAACACTTTGATTGAAATAATCGAAAACTTTTCAACTTTTAAACGCACGCAACGAATTTTGACTTAAGATTTGATTTTGATATCAAGAAGAACCGTTAACGTCTAGAATCCTTTGCAGACTGCTTCAAATTCTGCTTGGCGAATGGTTTTATCAAAGCCCAAAAAAAACTCAACACACCTTGGACGAGCACACGAGTGAGAGACCGAGAGAGAGAAAGAGCGCGTGATTGCAAGAGCCGAGCATAGCACACGCCGACGACTTACCCGGGGCCAGAGAGTGTAGGTGCCAAGCGTTCGGAGCACCAAAGTGTGGTGGTGGCAGGGAGCAGATGTTGGGTCTTTTCTGTTAGGAACACTCGGTCTAGCAACATTCTGGGGCAACAAAGCTGGCAACAAACTGTTGAACTTTGTTGCCAAAGTCGACGCTGCATTCTTCCAGGCAAACCATCAACAAAAATGAAAACAAAACGCAGAAAAGGAAAAACTTCAACAGAGGCAAGAAAAAAACATTGAAAATGTTCGCCAAACGGAGCCTTGACTGTGCCAAGCGATTCGAAGGCAAGGCTCAAGTGGGGGCAGCTACTAGGGGCACAAGTGGTTCGTGATGTGTATGTGTATGTGTGTGTGTGTGTTTGTGGGCCAAGTGGCAAATAGCGGGCTCTCTTTGGCTTTTATCTGTCATGCAAAGTGTAAAAATACAAATGAACATAATGCGCAAAATGATTTCCGCTGGTTCAACTTTCTCCGCCGATTCGGTATAAAAGATGTGTGTCTGTGTATATATCTGTAAGCTATGTGTGTGTGTGTGTGTGGGCTTTTTTAATTGTAATCCCCTCGGGTGCTTTGGCATTCAATGTTTTATCAGCATGCAATATTATATATATATATATATATATGTATATATAAAATTCTACTGAGAAAGAACTTTCGGCTGTTTTATAGCATTTGGCCTTTGGCCTTAGCTCGAACTGTATTTCTTTGTTTGTGTGTGGGTGTGTGCATGTGTGTGTGTGAATAAATAAATATGTATATGTGCGCGTCGGCAATGTCAAGTACGTTCCATGTTCTGCTGCGCACTAAAGCAGCTGTTCTTCGGCATACCCTGTACTCCAAAGTGTCTACAAATAGACATAGGTAGCTACAGGGGTCTCTTAAGTTTATATGTATAAACGAACCCAATTTGGTCTCGACCGCAAGCCAAATCATTTGGAAATTGGTTATTTGTTTGTACAACGAGTTCGAGTCCTTTCACAGTCAGCTCAACTCTAGCTTTCTTTACAAGTTTAAAATTAATTACAGAGTATCTTTCAGTTTGGATATTCAAGCTTAGCACACTCAATCTTGTACTATCGTGCGGCTCATTCATTTTTCATAAAGTTTTGTCGTTTTTCCAGCCTTTTTTCTCAGGTTTCTTACGCACTCTTTGGGCCACCGTTGTGGCAGGATTTATGTCTAAGCCTTTAAAGTTAATTGTTGCTGACTTTGCTTGACATGTTGTGTCTGTTGTTGTGCCTGTGTGTCTGTGTGGGTGTGTTTGTTGGCCATGAGTTACTTTTTTGACTGTCTGAAAATCCATTATATAATTGCTTTGACATTGAGCCTGGACAAACTGAGAATTCCTTTACCCGCGACTGTTTTCCCCGACAGATAACAAACCCAAGCGTGAATTCTGCACATTTTCAGCTCATCTCAACTATGAAAATCTGGCAATAAATTTCCGCTGCTAATGCGCTGCTTATCGCTCAATTGCGGCAGACTAAGCAGCTTTTTTAGAAATCACGCCGTATAATCTCCATTCAGTGCTAGGGCCTAAACAAGTTGGCAAAGTAAACAAAAAAGTAAAAAAACCAAAAACTAAAAACAACAACAGCAGCTGTATTAACGGAAATCATTGTTTGGAAAATGTTGTTAAATTAAAATATAATTAAATAGCTAATAAATGACTTCAGCGTAGTATTCGCCTTAGTTTCGGCAAGTATTTCAATTGTTTAAATTCAAAGAATCAAAAGTATAAAAAACAACATTCATAACAACAAATTTCACGCAGATGCGCGGAATTTATGTATTGTTTTGAAGAGTTTTAAAATCACTTTAATGTGTAAATATGTTAATGGCATTTAGTGGCTCGTTCGTCGTTTGCATGAATAAAACATTTAAATGTTGAATCAAAATAAATACTCGTAAGTAGCAAACATTCACACTTTGAATCATTCAAATGCGGCGAAACTTTATCAGTGGCAAAGTGTTTCTGGAGGGACTGAAAGGGGATCGACCGCAAAATCAATTGTGAGAATTTATTGCATCTGACTGCCCCCATAAGCTCACACACATATACACACACTCACAATCACCTACACCTCAGTTACACCCAAAGAATGCCGCATATTAAGAGGCTATAAAGTAAAAAGTTTTCCTTCTGCGTGTTCTGAAAAACATTTTCGCTTCTAATTTATCAGGCTCTACTTGATAAGCTACCTGGATGTATGCATAATGTTAGCTAAAATAGGATTCTTGACGTAGGAATGATGTCGATTTGCAAACCGGATTGATGAGGACTTTAAAGCGGCAAGCATTTTAGGAGCCTTTTGACTGTTTTCTTGTGATGTGATTTTAGATTGGAATAATAAATTGAAGTCGATCTTAGTTGCTGATAATCTCATGAAATATATCCCAAGAAATATAATATTAAAGGAATTCTATAATATTCTGGGAAATATATAGTGTTTTGTAATTTGTAGTCAATACTTAAATTAAAGTAACAAGTTTTAAAAACTTATTCCCTCTTAAATATAATATACATACATAAATGCACGAGATATTTTAATACAAATATATTTTAAAAATAATAATTAAATTATAAAATGTATTGAATATAATAACAATCAATATTAAAATGTACATTTTCAATAAAATTTAAATTTATTAAAATTTAATATAATTTTATTTGAAATCTTAAATGTTCCTGCTACGAATTCGTGTTCAAGAACTTGCTACTTTATTTGTGCTTTTTAAAATAGAAGCTCGCAGTCAATGGTCTTATACAATTCCCTTATCAGCTCAGAGTTTGCTGGAAGCTGCCGCAGCTTTTAGGCACTCCTTAAGCTTTATTTATTGTTGTTTGCTTTTGCATTGAGCATCTTGCATTACAAATTTTCACTTTGCGGAAAATTCAAGACAAGTTTTCAAATATTCGCCCACGATTGCCTGCTTAAATATTTGAGGCTAATTAATTAATATGCAAACAATACTGCAGATAAATGTTGGCCACTTAACTCAAAGGCCTAAATTCGCAGCAAACAGCAAAGAATCAAACAATGAAGTCGAGTGTCTAGAAAAGCAGGGAAGTAGAAAGTTTTGGGGCAGTAGGGGAAGTAGGCAAGTGAAAGGAAATATACGTATTGAACTAATCAAAGGAAGAAAGGCTGAATCGAAAGTGATTTACTCACATTGCCCACTAAGAACGACAGCAAGAAAGTGTTCAGATTTGATTAGATGCCTTTAGAGATGGAAATGTTTGAGGAGTTTGTACTGAAAATTAAAATAGTAGGAAATACTATATTATTATTTAAAAATGTATGTACGTTAAATAAAAATAAATATATTTAAATTAAAATTATTTTCTATGCTTCAATCATCGCATACCAACACGAAGCTGGCCCATCTCTAAGCTATCGCAGCCTGAAGTGGTGTCTTAATTGCTCAGGTCCATGGCTGAATGGAATACGTGTTTCCATTTGTACTCTGCTTATAAATTAAGTTAATTGCTTTGCATTAATTAGGACCTCCCTTGGGGATAAATTGATAAATTCCCAGAGTTGCCGGCACATTCAGAGCCCACACTGAAAAACAAGTGCAATAAAATATTTGACAAGCACTGCGCTTTATTCGTTCGATTTTTGTGGTGAGAACAAAAACAATTTATTTTTGTTGCTGGCATTTTCAATTTAACTCTTTGGAAGTTTGTAAATCTCAAAAAACAACGAGAATGCCACAACTTTCAAGTGTTAATAGCTTCACAAATTTCTACTGACCTTCTGGCTGATGTTTTCCCTCTGTCCCTTATACCTTCACACAGTCCCTATCCGGCTCTAACTGGCCCTGTAAATAAACGCCGAGACATAAATCAACGTTGCATGCCGATGCTAAAGTTTCCCCATTGACAAATGCTCTAGAAATTCACACAAATTCGAGCTGACATCTTTTGGTAGGAAAGACCGTGAATGTTCATGGTCAGATACCCTATCCTACAGTTCGAAGGGGCATTCTAAAATAAAACCATAAAAGTTCAAAGGAGAAAGAACAAGAATTAGAGAAATATAAAGACACTTAAGTTAAACAGCGGTAGTTAAGCAATACGCAAATAAACATAGCTAATTTTTAAGGAAAATTCTAAAAAATATTAAACATTAAGTTATTATTTATACAGGCTGTATCGAAGCACCAGCAACCTGAAAATTGTCAATTCTATAGCTGTAAATTTCCAATAAATTAAACAAAGGTCAGTGAACAGTATTTACTAATTATAATAAATTATATCCATAAATTTCACTTTTCCTTGTCTGTTTTTCCACTGCTTCACTTAGAGATGGCAGTAAACACCGATAATTTATATATAGATACCTTGAATTTAACAAGACTTTTCTACTTCCGAGGTATCTGTTGGGCCAATGACCAAATTTTAAACTTATTCAACTGGACACGAGTGCATTTAATGCTACACGCAATTGCACAACACCTCTACACACACTAACACACTCCCCACACACACACACTCACCCACAATCATGGATCGTTTAGCCTCCGTTTGAAAACCATCAATAATTGCCACAAAAATATGTTGAACTGTAATTTTGGCAGTCAGTATTTGATTCGATACTCTCTGAGTGGCGAGTGAGTGCATTTGAGTACATTTGAATGAGTGCATTACATTCATTTTGGCTTGCGCACAATTCGGCTAATCTTGCTATTAGCCAGATAAATATTATTTCAGATGCCATCCCGTTCAGTGGTTGTGTAACAAATTCCAATTAAGGTAAACATTTTCGAACAAGTTATAACGTGCAAAATCATAAATAAATATCTCTGTCTCTTTCTTGTTTTAGACCCTGTAGTCAAAAACAGTACAGGGGTCTACTAGGTTTCTCAGAAACGAAACTGAGAACTTATTTTCTCAGCATCAAGAGTCGAGTCGACATATGTATGTCTGTCCGTATGAACACCTGGGCCTCAGAGGCTTCAAGTGCTGGAGCCACAATATAAGTCCGTCTATATAACAGTTTACTTCAAGTTAAGTTTACTTCAAATTATTGCCACGCCCCAAACAGTTCACAGGAATTGAAAAAACTGCATAACTTGGGAATTACTAGAGCTATCGTGACTTTATGGAAAAATTGTTTCGTACAGTCGGTTGTAATCTTTCTTAGTAGTTTATATAACTCTTCTCTGCTTCAGTTTGTCCACTTTATTATTCCCTAGCATAGGGTATATTGTTTCTGTCACGAAGTATGCAACGCAATGAAGGAACCGTGTTCGACCCCATAACGTGCATATATTCTTGATCAGCATAAACAGCGGAGTCTATATAGCCATGACTCAGTTTTAAAGCTATCTAGATGAAACTTTGTACAGATCTTTATTCTCTCTGCACGCAAAAAAAATTAAAAACATTTTTTTTACACTATTTTAACAAAATTTGCTTTATTTGCATTTGGTATAAAATCCCATGTGCAAGCAAAATTTCATCTAGATCAGACCACTATATCATATAGCTGCCATAGGAACAATCGGTTCCATTATTAAGTATGAAAATTTATTATGATTTATGAGCGATTTCAACCAAATTCACAAAATACACAGTACAAAATACTTCATCCTAATCGTACTACTATATCATATAGCCACCATAGAAACAATTGGTGATAAAAACCAAGTTAACGCAATTTGCATGACTGCAAGTGAATTTAATCTTCGGTGAGCCAAATATTTCCGTTTATTCTTGTTTTTCATTTGCATTCGAAATTTCCTTAACTTGTTGTTCGTTTCTGCTGATTTTGCGACTATCACAATAAGTGTATACCACTGTGTGTGTGAATTTCTCTGTGGGTGCATCTATGTGTCTACTTGTCTATGACACTTGGTGCGACAGCATCTGCATATTGTGTGCTTAGTAAACGAGCATTTCCAGCACTTTTCCAATTGAATTTTATTTATTTTCTAGACAGTTGCGCAATATGCCTGCTACTTGTCCGACATTGTTGCGACTTCTGTAAACTAACTGGAACGTATTTATTTAATGCAAATTAGATTAAGTCATTGTCGAAACCCTTAAGGCAATCATTACATTCACTACGTTGCTTATGGAGGGTCTTACATTCAGCAGGACAACCAAATGTGTTTGTTGAATGGAAATTAGGTTAAGTACTGAGTCAATCTTTAAGAGGGTAAAAATCTGTAGTTAGTTATTGTTTAAGTTCAAACATTTAAACCTTAACTTGAAATGCTGATTTAAATTCGAAATACCTTTCCACATATATTTCATTCATACAGAGTTTAAGTATAATGTTCTTACATCTTTGAGCACACATTCATGACCATTGTGACCTTTGAGGCGATTTGCTACCTGAAGCATTACCATTTAAATTAAATGCACATCAAATTCAGCTTGCTGCGTGTTTGATACGCACGCAGAACCTTAAGCAATGCCCTCAAAAGTCACTTTGAAGTGCTTCCAGTTGCCACGAAACCAAGTGGGGAGAAGGGAAAGTGGAAAGAGACAGAGGCTTCCTACACTACAAATTTCTTGTGCTCCAAATTTCCCATCTCCTCCTGCTCCTCCTCCTCCCCCGCTTTCCCCCCGTTGGCATCACGTGCCACTCATTTAATATGCGCTCTCGTGTTTCTTCTCGCCTGTTGTTTGCCGCTGCGTTTGCGATTTTTGCGCGTCATTTGCATTTCTAATTACTGCAGTCTCCGTCTTCGTCTCCAGATTTGGCTCTCCTCTTTCATCTTTCTTCTTCTCTTTGTACATTAGCTTTGCATACTTTTCTCGTGTCGCTCATTGTTTGCACAACATTATATTTCATAGGGTTCACGTCCCCGTGATTTTTACTTGCAGCTGGGGGCGAATTTGCATGCCGCATTTGAAATCTTTATTACGTTTGCCAGCACACTTGTTGACCCTGCACATTAGATCGTTGGAGTGAGCAAATTGCCAGAATTGACGCAGCTTCAAGTGCTCAAACTGATTTTCAATAAGCATCAAGTGAATCCTTACCATTTAAAGCTCGCTTCGAAGGGAATCTTTATGGCATTGAGCTGGGATTTTCCGCTAAAAAGGGTTGCCACTGAAAATTGGGGTTGTCAGTTTTGAAATTTTGGGGTAGCTTATCGCTTTATGGCTTTGGCATTCAAGTCTTAGCTTACGGACGGACTATAGTTAAAGTCTGTTGATAGTTGATTCCTATAATTAAATGCTATTATATGGCGCTTAATAACCTACTCTGTAATTGGACCGTGCACGCAATAAGCTCCGAGCTCAATATTTAACTTTGTTTAAAAGACGTAATAAAAACTTTACTTTTGATTTATGATTACGAGAGCTTGTGTGTTAGTGTGGTTGAAAACTTTGGGCCTTGAACTGCTTGTTGCCTATTGATTTTCTGGCTCGAACAACTATTTGAAGTTATCTAGTCGACCCAAAAAAAAACAAAGGCCCCACCTTAGCATTCTCGTGCTGTAAGTAAAACTAGCTAAGCCACTTGGCAGTGGTTGCAGCTGTCACACTCCTTTGGCGCCTTGTTTCATTTCCGGTTTGTCAGCTCGAGACCGAATCCGTTACAACATTTCACTTTTGCTTATCTTCAACTTGAGCTCGTACTTGTATTATGATTAGAAACTTTTTAGTGCTGCATTTCCGTCAAACGGAAATTTTCACTGATTTATAAAAGAGCATTGTGAGCGCCTTAGTTGTTCAACTGGAAATTGTTAGAGATACTCGTTTACGTATTCTCGTTTTTGTTTGCTCTCAAAAGTATGCTACGAATGTGGAACCTTTCTTGCCTGCAGGCAGCACACACGTCGCATGCTTAATGTCGTTGCCAGCCGGCAATTCTCGTTCTGGCATTTAATTTTCAAAAGATTGCCAATATTTATTTAGTTCGTCTCTTTATTGTATTGGCATTTCTATACGTTTTAACTTTCTTTTTTACTTTCTTATTTCTATAGCAATTGTAGGAACATTTCAACATGTTTAAACCTTTTTCTATACTCTACCTGCGAGTGAGTTTTGTAGGTCATATACGGAGTACGTTTTATCAAATGTTTTTCGTGCCTCGATAATATTTTCAAAGAATATAAATAGGCTGTTGGGTATTTGTGTGGAGAATGTTATACATTTGATATGCTGCCTTAAATAATGAGTTTTTAATAAATAATTCTGCTTTTACATTGATAACTAAAAAGAACTCACCGTCGAAATAGTTTACACATAAACAAAGCAATGTTTAAATGCTGATTAAGCTTGTATGACAACTAATGGTATGCCTTTTATTTATTAATTAATTTTAATTTAAAATTTAAATAAATAACTTAAAATTTTTCGATAATGATATCATGATAGCTTTAGTTTTTGTTATACTACTGCTCATAAAAAGAAAGGTTATCCCACTTACTTAATATCTTAAATTATATTTTGTATAAAAAATATATCTTGAATAAATTGAACTAACTTTCCGTGGAATGCTTAAGACTCAAAGCGTATTTGACCTGCGACAGTCTATTGAAATTTCTATTTTTATATGCATTGCCGCAGACTTTTTGCTATTTGCCATTTAGTTTTATTAGTTCTTTCGCCCGAGGCATTTGGCATATTAAAATTCATTTGAATTGAGTGTAAGCTTTAGTTGTGGCTTCGTTTTTGCGGTTTGCGCAAAGTAAACTCAATGATGATGAGAGACACATGTGTCGTATACGTAATGTGCTCGCTAATTGTCAGCGTAAGTGCTTTGAATTAAACATTCATGTTTCCAAGCGATAGACTTGTCATCAAATATGCAAGAGGCCGCACAATTAATATTACAAAAGCTTCAGTGTCATTAAAATAATTATCGACGACTTGCTCGAGTCATTGTCAGCGTCATTTATTCAAATTATTTCCACCTTAATGCCGCATTACACATGCGCCCCGTTAGCTCGAATACGTGTGTGTTTGTGGCTCTCTAACGAGACCGTTTCCTCGACTATGCCATTTCCATTTGGAACGCTCCATTTACCATCTCCCATTTCTCATTTGGCAGTGGCACACAAAGTGCCAAAACTGAAATTGAAACCACACAAAATATGTAACATAAAAAAACAAGAAGTAAAAAATAAAAGAATTTGATTTTGTTATGCGGCAAATGCTGACAAATTTTCACGGCACAACGCACTTCCGGTCATGTCATGGTACTTTCGGAAGCCGCTGACTTTGTTACCGATAAACAAACAATTTCCCCCCGGGACCAAAAACTCAGTCCAGCTCCAATCTATACGCCGGACAGCGTCGAACCCGTTTTAATTGTGGCGATAGCACGAAAAAACATAAACGACGATATCTAGGGAAATAAAACTGCCCAAAACGTGGCACAAACAATCAGAGTTTTGGCGGGCGGGAAGAAGTAAATTAAAGGAAAAGGAAAGTAATGGAGAGTAGTGCGAGTTGGACCGAAAATAACTCCTGGGGGTCCAGAAGTCCAGCGTTGATTTATGGTCGTAAATGTTACAAATAGTTGGTATTCCACTGCCTCCCCAGGCTCTGTCTTCAGCTCTTTATGTCTTTATCACTTTTGGGAATTTGCAGACACGTCGACTGCCACATGCAAATTAGTTCTGCTTGCCTACGTGAATGGGTGTGTTTGTGGGTATGAATGGTCCATAAATGTATATTTAAATAGGCAAAACAGCCTGACTCAAAATACTGTCTCTAAAGCTGACATTTGAGCAATTTGGAACGCTCGACTCGAGATGCTCCACTGTTGGAAGCCTTACTTAAAGTACAATCTACAACTATAGCCAGACATTTCCAAATTTCTGGGGCTAACTCAAACACTGAACTTACTTGCTTGCCATTAAAATCCATTGTTTGAGTTTGAGCATGAGCTTTGCTTTGAGCACGCCCACTCAACTCAAAACTAACTGCAACTCATTAGCGCAGCAAGTTGCGCTGACAAATTTCGGCAACGCCCCGTTGCATGCAACATTCACAAATGGCCAACCATTAGTGCGCTGCATGGCAGGATAAATAACACCAAGAAGAAGACGAACAACAACAGCAGTTCTGAGCGCAACAGTTGAATAATAAGCTGACTATAAACTCGACGATTTAATTAATTCAATTTACCTCAGACCCTGCAGCTACCTATTAAAAGCCAGCAAAAATATGTGAGCGAACGAAGTTGGAAAAAGGATCAACTTCAACCCAAAATTCATTTAAAATGTGGCAGTTACTGTCCGATCATCTGCGTATAAGCCCAGAGCATAAAAGAAAATAAAGAAACATTTTTAGCTAGGGTATTACCAGACGATTTTTTGCTAATTTGTCTCTTAACCAACATTTGAAAAACATTCTTTCCTATTGCGAATGCTTACTTAAAAAATTCAAAATTGTGTTTTTTTTGTATTAGTTTCGAAACGAGGCGATGTTATTTTCACCTACTGAGCTTGCCCTATTTTCGCATTCATCCACATTATATATACTTTAATCTGCTGATTTTAGTTTAGCTATATATTATATTATTTATATATATAAATAACATTGTTCTGGAATCTTCTTCTGATCACTGTACCATTAAGTAATTTTGTGTTCGAGCTCTGACTTTATTTGATTAATTTTTGTCTTTCCTTGTTCTTTTCTGTTTATCTATTTTCACTGATTCCACTTATAACCACTTTTAACCAATATTTAACATTTACATGGTATAATCGTTCAGCAGAAAAAAAGCGTCAAGGCAGCGATACAGTCAGCGGAAATTGAGCTGCATTCAAAATTAAGGTAGCAATAGAGTCCTGGCAAAGGAAGGAAAAGTGTAAATATTTTTGCAAGGCAGACACGTCAGCACAGTCAGTGTGTGTTTGAGTGTGTGAGTGTGTAACTCGGGACGACTTAACTGCATGTTGGCAACGTGACGTGTGCATAATATGTGCATAATTTTGCATCATACACCTGAGCTGTGAGCGCATGTGAAAGTGTGTATTTAAAGCGATTTTCACACAAACTTAAATCATATGAAAATATTTATGCAGCGTCAAGAAAGAAGGACACAAAATTGCACAACACATTCGCTTGGTTATGTCCACAGTTGATGCTGCCCTCGTATACCCCATCTCGTATTCAAGTTTGATCAGGATAGGAGGAATGTATCCTTGCTTCCATTGGACAAATTGGTCGAAAACTGGAAATTAGCTTAGAGATATTGTGTTTTAGTTAAGCGATTGAAACTAAACTCACACATTGTGGGTAAATCATGATTATAAACAAGAAAGAAAAGTACAGTCGATCACGCCCGACCGTATAATACTCTCTGCATTTAATTTCCGATTATATAATTAAATTTTTAAAATCGAACATACATACATCCGATTGTCTGCCGCCATACATGCGTTTGTTCATATGTATGTACATATGTCATGTACTGACTAATATGGAGTCGATAATAAGTTAATTACAACTTGTTACTCGTACTATATCTGAAATCTGATTGTTTACATGGACAGACGGTCAGACAGATGGACGGACATGGCTATATTGACTCGGCTTGTGAAGCTGATCAAGAATATATTATAGGGGACTTTATGTGGTCTGCCACGCCGCCTTCAGGCTGTAGCATACTTTGCACAAACCCAATATACTCTTGCAAAAATGTTTGGTCTGGATAGACCACCTACCTATCATATGCGTTCTTTAACAGTCGACTCGTTGCACTGTATCCTTTTTACTACCCATGATCATGCGTTCCATAGTAATTGAAACTTTTATTCGAAAACTTATAAAACTTGCAGGCAATAGCTGAACAGCAGATTGTCCTGAAATCGAGCATAGTTCGCGATGCACACAAAAAACTTTAAGGTGGCAACAATAAAACTTGTCATCCAATCACAACTGTCGCCCATTTATAGTGTTGAACTCACACACACCTATACACACACAAAGCTACTGGAATTTATCTTGCTGTACAGATTCGATTTCAATAAAAACAAGAAAGAATGCTATAGTCGCCTCGCGACTTTAGGATACCCGTTACTCAGTTTCAATTTGTTATTAACAATGGTGATGGATATAATAGCTTGGCAAACACAGAACATTTCCATAGAAATTCATGTTTAGAGCATATTTTCGACCGATCGGCCCTATGGGAGCTATACGATATAGTTGTCCGATTTGGATCAAACTTGGTCAGTACATGTACTTCCTAGATATGTACATTCCGTGTAAATTTGGTTCAGATAGCATAGCTAACAAAAAAGTTTTCTGTACTAAAACATTCTACGTTTACCTGTACATTTACCTTTATATGCAAATAAAACGCCCTAAAGTGGGCGTGTCAAAAAAACAAAAACAAACTTGTACTGCTTGGGTATTGTACCTTTCATTTGCGACCACTATCATTTTTCTAGCTCTTATAGTCTCTGAGATCCTTTTTGTTCATACAGACGGACGGACGGACGGACGGACGGACGGACAGACGGACAGACGGACATGGCTATATCGACTCGGCTATTGATGCTGATCAAGAATATATATACTTTATGGGGTCTGCCACGCCTCCTTCTGCCTGTTACATACATTCCAACGATTACAATATACCCTTTTACTCTACGAGTAACGGGTATAAAAATACATGCATATGTATGAGCGTGTATAAGAGTGTGTGCATGTGTGTGTTGTTTTTACGCGTATGACGAATGCTATGAATTGAGTACCAATCGAATTTACACGTCACTTCCCTGGAAATTGTCATCATAAAGACCCAGCTGACGCCAAGAAAAGGTAAAATAAATTATCTTCAGTTTAAATATTCGGCCTATAAACTCTGATTGACTTAAATGACTATTTGACTATGTGTCAACGGACAAATAGTGTCGACTAAACAGGTTCAATACTTGATTTGATTAAATTCTGACATACGCATAAAGCTACCTCGATTTTTCTCCAGTGTATGTATGGACGCTAAGCGTGAGAAGGAGGCATGTTGTTGCATCTGCTGTTGAGTACTGGGGTAAGAATGCGCTGCTTGATTGCACACAGTGTGAATGGGGGAGTGAGCAGAGGTACAGTACGAGTAGAGGTACAGTAAGGCCCATTGTCACGCAGATTGCAAATCAATAGAGCAGTTCACCTGTCAAGTGTGCCTATAATTAGCACGGTACGCGACCTGGAAGCCTGGCTGGGTTCAAAGTGTCAACACTGAGTTTAAAGCTCAACCACAAACAGCTAACGCACCTCAGTCAGCTCCGCTCTGCAATTTGCCCTCCCTTGGGGCCATATCAAAGTTATGGTATAGAACCGATTTGGTAAATTGTTTTTGTGCTGTGCGTAATTACGGGAGCTGCAAATAGGAACAGCAGCAAAGTTGCTTCATTTACGTGTAAGTGTTTTTTTTTTGCTTTTTTTTAACAGTTATGGGCCACGCCCCTGTCGCCCATTGATGTGCGTCGTCAAGTTGGCTAATAGCCAGCGTTATTACATTTGATATGCATTAAAAGCCAACACGAACAACACATGCTCGCATATGAAGTCATCCACACCAAGAACATAATCATCGATGGCTTTTCTGCTGCGCAATGGCATTGACACACTCGGCGTATGAGTAATCAAGCGCCCCGTTGGTGTGCTGCATAAACATAAAAGAAAACTGATGGATATGTACATAATATATGTATATAAAATTTATTTTACTCAAATTGATAAATTTTTCTAGACTCGGAGAGTGGCAGAGAGAAAGACTGGTAAAGAAATAGACAGAGACGCGGAGGACCGACTGAGTTTGAGGTTGTTTATTAACGTAAGTGTTATTCATTTTAATATATTTATGTTTTTTATATTTTTGCAGTTCATTGGCTTCGCATTTGTTTTTTCTTACTTACCATAAACATTTGTTTATATTTCAATAAACAATTAATAAATTGATGCGCTATTTGTCTAGAGTTATGTGAGTTGTATGTGTGCATTTTGGCCATAAATCAGGTGAGCTGTAAAGAACATACAACAAATTTAAGGTAAATGCGACTCAAAAGGAACATCACACGTTTGTGACAAGTCGACTAGTGAACTCTCTACCTTTTTACCTTTTTAAATTATATTAAATAATATATATTTTATAATTAATCAAGACTTAAAGTCAGTCATGTATCTAAGCTAATTAAGCGGATAATTTTAGAAACCAAACTCTACAAATTATTCTCAATCGATTCACTTTTTACACGCCGTACTTATTGGTTAACTTGGATTGTCAGAAGCGGAATGTGCGACACCATGAAATATATATATTCTTGATCATAAAGGCAGACAGAGAGTATTGAGAACTGTGTTGTGAAATAAATTTGTTCATGACTGCGTATTTTATGGATATTAAATGCTCTCTGACTTTTCAAACTTTAGCTACAGCAGCTTCTTGTTTAATATGGCAATTTCGTAGACACCTACAAGCTTCAAACTCCCGACATTCATTTCACTATCAGCCAGTTCTCTCGGCTTGTAGGCTAATCATTCATTTTGCGAGGCAGTAATTTGCTTTTCAACGAATTTCATTTGCGATTTAAAGCCACAGTCAAAGTTTTTGCTTTGTTTTTGGGCTCAATTTCAATAGCCAATTAAGAGCTTTGTTTCCCCGCTCTCCCAGGTTCCCTTTTACTTCCATTTCCACTTCCAGTTTCTCTTTGCAACTTGCCCCACGCTAATGTGTTGCAAAAAGATTCATAAAATATGCCCGGACAGGCCTCGCAGCTGGCACAGTTCTCTCGTGTACTGTGTCCTGCTGCCTGACAAGGAATCCTCCAGCTCCAACTCCAGCTTCAGCTTCAGCTCCAGCTCTTTGTTTGCCCACACTTCCTATTCATGTTGCCCGCTTTTCATTTCCCATTTCCCAATTGCTTGTTTTCGGATTATGTGGAATTTTGTTGGTGTCTTTGGGCTCTCCACAGCTTCATCTACTTCAACTTTGAGTTCTACTTTTAGTTTTAGTTTATGAGTTAGATATACGAACAGAGATTTGCTTCAGCAACAAAATTGTGGTCTCTAAAAATAAGAACGATGAGAAAATCTTTGTTGAAAAGTTGCTTGTGTGTGGTGAGATTTCCACGCTTATTTTTCCGAGCTTTTTAATGAGTATAATGTGAGTGTACAGTCTACTTATAATCCAGGTTGTGCCAACTTTTCCTTATGCCGTGCAATTAATAATTTTTAATTAATTTTGAAAAGCACTTTGAGTATTTTCCAATTGGATTATGTTAAAACAAAAAATGAAGAGTGCCACAAATTCCAATCAAAATATTGTAGCCACAAAAAGTTTTGCATATTTCATGTACAAAGCTCAGTTTATAAATAGTATTTCATGTTTACAACTTTGAACTCATGGGAAAAATTTGGCAATGAATTTACAAGTGCTCATAGTATTTACAAATAACTTTTATGTGGTTACAAAATGCAAATTTACTCAACTGTGCAGGATGTGCAGCGGTTGACTAGAAAATACCAAGTGTGAAATAGAATTTATTTCAACAGTGTAACAGAAATTTATCAGAGTTAAATATTCGTTACAGGGGAAAAGTAGGAAAAGATAAGAGAAAACCAAATTTATTATTGATTTGTAATTCAATTGTTTAAAGGAATGGAAAGTGTTGTAAGACCAAAGCTTATTACTAAAATAGAATATAATTATGGTAAGAAAACAAAAACTTCGAACGAAAACAGAAGAATAATAAAGACTGCTATGAAGTGAAGGAAAAACAAGAAAGAAAAGTACAGTCGAGCACGCCCGACCGTATAATACTCTCTGCATTTTAATCCCGATATTATTATTAAAATCGTTATCAAGATATTACAATATCTAGTACTTGCATTAAAACACATTGAAACAAAAACAATCTAAGCATAATCACACATACATCTGTTTGTTTGTATCCGAATGCACATACGTTTGACTTTATATGTGTTCATACATGTATGTATGTGTGTACTCGGCGCGGCCAGCGACTGCCGACTGCGCTGCCGCCACACAAGCAGAGAAAACGTTTGATCACGCTTGTATGTTTCTGTCTCGCTTGCACTCAGTAGTGATATTGCGTTTAATTATCAATATTGTAACGCTTCCAGTTTTCTTGTTTATAGTCCGATTTTAATGCACCTTTCAGGAATAGTTTTATATAGTTAGCCACCACTTGAATTATACAATTACAATGATGTACTTTATGAAAAAACGCCTAAAATCGGAACGAAAGTTAGGAATTATTTTTATGAATTGTGGGAAAAAGGGGCGTGGCAGTCCAAAATTTTAAATGCCAATGCATTTACGCTGTCACTAGGAACCTCCATACCATAATTGGTGATCCTAGGTACCATGGTTACTGAGATATTCGTCGAAAGCCAATATTTTTTTCGAGGTCTGTCTAGTTTTTTGCTTTTTGTGGGCGAATGGGGCGTGGCATCGAAAAAAAAAAGATTCCTGTATTGACTGACTAAATATGTGATCGATTGACACCAAGCTCGAACTTGTAGCTCTTACCATCTCTGAAATCTGTTTGTTCATACGGACAGACGGACAGACAGACAGACAGACAGACGGACGGACAGACGGACAGACGGACATGGCTATATCGACTCGACTTGTGATGCTGATCAATAATATATATACTTCATGGCCTTCATGCCTTCATGCCACGCCTCCTTCTGCCTGTTACATACTTTGCACAAACCCAATATACTCTTGCAGAGAGTATAATAAAGCATAATAACTAATCTTGATTTTTTAATGTCGTTGCTTAAAGATTTTAAGCCAAAACCAATAAAACAAGTTCATTGAACTTAGGGATATTCGACAGCATAAATACAGCAAAGTAAAATACGGAATATGTTCAGAAAATGTAGAAAAATCATAGAATAAAATAATGTTATTTATATTATTTAATTAATGGTTTGACTTACAAATTGTTAGCGGTTTAGAAAGCACATTTTAGCATGTTTTTGGAACTAATTTGCAGCCTTAAAATTCAGATTAAACAAGCAAGAAAGCCTAAAGTCCAGAGAGCCTACTGAAAAAAGCGATCGCACAACTAAAATTACATGTCCTCATACAAATTTTCTATTTATTACCGATTTGTCTAACAAGAACCACTCACCGCACCGTATTGTACTCATAGTGAGTTCATTTGTTCCCAATAGCTCGAGTATTTTCAAATTGCTTTCCCACAAAGATTGTATATAAACTTGATCTGCTCGCAAAATAAACTAACTTTCATTCCAAATTTGAATCCAAATCTGTGAGAAGAAGTTGAACGAACAAACGGATAGACGATTATCGCTATATCGACTCGGCTGTTAACGCTAATCCAAAATACAAATACTTTACGTGGTTTGAAAAGCATACTTCTGCCTACGTACATCTGGCCTGTGGCTAACCTGTTGTCTTTTTGAGTACGTGGTCTAATAATTTATTATTTTCAATAACTTAAATCATGTCTTAAATGTTGTCCATAGAATTTATGCATGTTTGTTAGAGCAGAGACATTATTTCCTGTCAATTAAGAGTATTTGCTAAAATCGAGCATCAATTGATTTAAATACATGAATTTATCTGTCACATGTGTCACAATATCAAGCACTTATTTAAACTTAAAGTGGATGTTCGAACTGTATTCATTACAGTAGATACTAAATAAAAGACCTTGTATAATATTCCACTATATTTCTCAGCCACCCACTTATAAACACACACACCTAAACACACACATTCGTACACAGAAATGTCATTCAAATCGTTCATGAGACCAAAGTTTGTTGACCTTGAGACATAGCCAACTTGAAGGATTGCAACGTAATTAGTTTTGCCAATTATTGATTCGTAGGTGTATTTTTAGAACTCAGGGAGATGGATATGACCCAAGTGGAAAGCCAAGGCAAAGGACAAAGGTTTTCTTTCCATAATTAAGTAAAGCATTTGTGTATGCATTTTTATATGTATTTGTATATGAAGGTGTATCTGTGGGATACAAGTGTGTCTAAAAAACCTCATGTTGCACTGACGCTTATTTAAATAATACTTAAAAGTGCTTTGTTGTCGTAGTTGTTATTGTTGCAGCATATTTACATTAATATGTGTATTTTTAGCTCTTGTTGCACAACGAAAACATAAACAAAAGCAAGGACAAAACGCAGTCAAGGTGGTTTACCTAAGGATGAGGTAAAAGGGTTGCCTTTCATACAAAAATATCTCGCTTAATCGCGCTTCATGTGGCATATTGTGGTTGCTCTTGTGTGGCAGCAAGCCAGACAAAGCGAGCAGAAGAGAGGGTGAAGGAAAAGGGAGGGAAAATGGTGATGGGGCAACGGGGAACGGGGAACGGGCTGAGAATTGTCATATGCAGAAGGTTATTTAGATTAAACACACATGCAAAAGAATGAAAGAAGAAATAAAGGACACAGTCAGCAGCTGGAAAATTGCATTTCACGTCCAAATTCAGCAGATAAAACCAAAAGTGAAAAGTGTTAAATTGCAGCGAAGAAAATGTTGTTTAACCTTGAACATACGTAGAAATAAATAGTTTAGATTTAGAGTTGAGATTGTTGAGCAAGTTCAATCGTTCATTGAGAAACCGTGAACTGAATCAGTCATTTGGTTCTTTTGAACAAGTGCGGTTAACTATAATGAAGAAATCGGTATATCCTTTCAATTCAAAGATTTTAGTTTAGCCAGTCTGAATAATTTTATTTAGCCAAAAGATTTAATTTAAACAAACATGTAACATCATTTGGAGTCAGTCCTCTTTTGGTGTCTCTTGCATATGGCTCCTAATATAATGGATTTTATTGGACTTTGTCTGTTTTTCTTAACCCATTTATATAAAGTTATGTTTTAAAAAACTAATTTTAAAAACATTCACATTTTAAAAACCGTATACATAAAGGACTCTATTGAACAACAATAAATATAAGCGTATTAGGCATTGTATTCAAGATTCATATCATGCGTGTTTTTATACCCTTGCAGAGGGTATTATTATACAGATCTGGGTACTCTCTGAACGCAGATCATTTCTAAAATCGGTCAGATCGGACAACTATGTCATATAGCTCCCATTGGAACAATCGGTTGAAATTATTAGTATGAAAATTTTCGGTGTCTATTGGCCGATTTCAACGATATTCAAGGGTAATCAATTTCTAATCGTATCCCATCTGTTGACCAAATTTCATCTTAATCGGACATCTCATATATCATATAGCTATCATAGAAATAATTTGTGATTGAAGCCAAATTTACGCAATATTCATGACTGTAAGGGTATTTAATCTTCGGCGAGCCGAAGATAACCGATTTTTCTTGTTTGTTTTAAGTAATGTTTTTTTTTTGGTCTTTTAACATTATAGTTTTTTTTTTTGTTTCTTTAAAAGATATCCGTTCTGCATTTTATTTAAGAAATAAAGTATTTCTAAATAAATTGCTAAAAAGGTTTAATTACCAAGTTGTTTTCAATAGATTCAATTGAGTCACAAAATAATACGAGTATTAACAAAAGTGCTTAAATGAGCGAATTTGTTCAACTGACTTTAGCGTGATGAAAAATACAAAGCTCTAATAAACAAAATTGTTGTTGTTGTTTTGGTTTTCCTTTTCGTTGTTGGTCTCAAGAAGTTTATAAACTGCACGACTAACTTGAGAGTGGCAGTACAACTGGGAGTTTTGGGTTCGTAACGTTGATGTCTACATTTTAGTGTTATTTATCACCTCTTGCACTTTGGTCACGCAAAGTCAGCAATCGTGTCAGGTCGCCGCCTAGTTCAGCTCCCCGTTCACAGTGCAGAGTTCACAGTATTTACCAGCAGTTGTTGCCCTCCCGTTCACATCCACAGTCCCTTCCATTTCCATTTCCACTTGACTTCATTTTGCATGTGGGCAGCCATTGTCGTCTCTGTGCCTTGTGCACGTGCTCATAAACAATTATTTATGCACACAAAAAAAAAACATATATATAAACTGAACTGTAAGTAAGATCTTTCCATGGCAGGAATATACGGGCAATGATAAGGCTCTGCAAATGTCATGACATAAATTCTTGACTGTACAAATTTTGTCCTCGTTTCACTTATTTTTCTTTTTTGGCACAAAAGCGGTGTTTTTTATTGCGTTCAACTTTTTTTTACAATTCATCTCAAAAATTGTCGAGTTTTTATAACTGAACCCTTTAAAATTTTTGGCCAACAGTAGTGATCTATGAGTTCAAATGTTCAGTAATTTTAAAGCCCAGATTGTCATATTAAATTTGTACTACCAGACATTGCTATATCGACTATACATAAGCTTCTGACTAACCCCTTTTGAGTACTGAGACTACAAACAAAACTGAACCACTTTAAGCACAAAACGCATTCCAAATTGAACCAGTTCTGACTCCAATTTCCTCCAATCCTGTACACATAAAAATAGCCTCATAATTCATTCAGTTTGTCAGTCAACTTGCTTTTGTTCACTTCTTTACAATAATTTCAACAAAATTTAAAAAGTTTTATATGTCTTTCATTTTTGTTGTGCTAACACACAATACACCCACACACCCAGACACACACCAACCTACCCACAGTACACAATACAAGCAAATTGCGTCAAGTGTCCGCGACTTTGCCACCTAAGTGGCAGCCTCCTACCTTTTCGCCACATTGAAATTGACAGCTGCCCAAAAAAAAAGTAAAAAAAAACTTTTCAAATGAGCAGCAAACTCTGTTCCTTTTCCTCGTCGCTTTTTGTTCATTTATAATTTTTTGGTCTGATAATATTTAAATAATAAATGAGTTTGTGAGAGTCGAGAAAGTTGAGTGTGAGAGTTTGGGGTTTGTTTAGGTCAATCATTTGAGCGACCTTTTTTATTATCATTTTTATTCGTTTATTTGTTAGTGTCCCGAGTTGTTTATGCGCTCAATATTGTCGGGAATTGAATAAATCACTTTAACTTCTCAGTTGCAGCTCATTACAGTTACTGCTGCTCTTGTGTCGTACAGTTTTTCAACGTCATTTCCTTAGTGCGACCATTTTTCAAGCGCTGCTGCTGCGGTTTCCGTTTCCGTGCAACAGCAACACCAACAACAACAGCAATTGGGCTGTGGTTGTTGTTGTTGTCCTTGTTGTTGTTGTCCTTGTTGCTGTTGTCAGTGTCGTGCAAATGTAATTGGTTTAGCTGACAGTTTAACTCAGCGCTCGAACAGTTTTGTTGGTGCACTGAAACCAGTAATGAAATTTCATGACATTTGGCCCTTATGACATTACAGATACGCAGCGCTCAACTTGTACAATTTTCCCTTGTGTGTGTGTGCTCCATTTATCGAACTGCAATGCCAAACGAGCACTCAAAGTCAACACAGCACATCACATCCCATCACATATTTCAGTGTAATGGCTACGGCTGCTTCGCCTCAAGACAAATTGATTGTTATTCTTCCTTATTGCATTTCAATTTTCAGCAATTTCTCACGTGACCAGCTCATAAATCAGCAAAGTATCCACCTGCTAATTGTCACCACTCAGAAACACACCGTTCTTCAAATACATGTCCATTGAAAAGCCTTTTGAAGTAGCCTTAAATTTGTTTACTACCAAAAACCCTTTTCATAAGCTGACAACTTTGCCAAATGCCAAGGTTTGCAAAGAACGAAATTACCTTTAGAAATCGCTTATATCGGGACATAAAATGCTATGACACAGTTAAGTCAAAGAGACCTGCTGGGTTGTGTCCAGAGCAGTCCACCAACTCAAACTCAAACTCAAACTGAAGCTCTTGATTTGGCAGCCATAAAACTTGTGTCTGTTTAAATACCCTGTAATCAGTTGGCACTCTCGGACTGATGAAGAACTTTTCATGTCTGAAAGTTTGACATAAAGAAATGCAAATTTGTGATTAGCGTGGAATGTTTGTCTTACTATGTAATAAATATTCAAGAAGTAACTCAGTATTCCAAATTTGCCCACAGTGTGTCTACAAAATTCTGATTATAGATAGTATTTATAATATTTAATATATGTAATTAACCAATACTGTATATTAGATAAACTTTTCAAAGGACAATAAAACTCATTTATTCTGTTTATACTCTATGTACTTAATTTGAGAGTAGGCAATTGTTTGTCCCTCTTTATTTCAGACAATTCATGTGTTTAACAGGGTATCCACAGTTCGTGGTAAGCCAACCAGCTCTCTTTTTATTACCCTTTTTGCCTGCATTGGCCGTAAAAGCCATGCCAGTTTCAGTTGCCTGCGGCAAAAAAAAAAACTCGATGCAAAGCAAAGCATTTGTATGGAATTGTGCCCAAAGAATTGGATAGGATTTTTCAAGTAGGTCGGTGCTTGGATTTTGTAGTATATCCTTTGATTTAATTTCGTATCCATGCTCGATGCCTAACACTTGAGCGCACAATTAGCTGTCAGCTGGAGACTTCTACACCTACCTCGCTCCCGTCAGTATCAAGGAATTTTCCTTCACTAACTGTGACTCTTGATGCAGTTGCTCCCTTTGTGCTCAGCCATTGTTCCTACTCCACACGTGTCGCTGACAATTCAATTTCTGTCTGCATTTTCATTTTCTCATCTGAAGGCTGCATTTGAGATCCTTTTTTTGGCAAAACTGCAAATAATTGATGCCACCAGCTGCTGCTTTCAAAGCTGCCCCCGTTGCTATTGCATTATGCAGCGAATTTGCACCAGATTATCGTAGACATTTTCTTAATCATTATCGTAATCGTTATCGTATTTCTTATCGTAATTGTTATCGTTATCGTAATCATAATTTAACCTAAACTTCATTGTATACTTTTAGGCTAATTCTGTTTTGACATCAAATTCATGCTTATTTCACTTTGAGTCTTAATTTGACTGGACAAACAAAGTTTCTTCAGAATTTAGAAGATATTTACCATATTGCATTTAATTACATTAAATTACCAAGCAGAAAAATTAGTTTATTAACTATGTAGTTTTTTGTAAATATTATATTTTAATTTAAGTTGTTTTAAAAAACAATAAAAAAGAGAGTCTTATTTGGAGCAGACTTTTAGGTATCCTAGAGCAGATACATAACAAAATTACTTACAAGATCATTAGTCAAAAAAAAAAGGACAACTGCACTAGACTACATCATACTTAATAAAATCGCTAAGACCAAAAGCTACTAGCGAAGATTGGAGAATTCGGATAACTACACGCTATGCCTTCTAAAGCGATTCTAGTTTTGGTTCTATTACTTAATGCGGTGCTAAAACTTAGTCTTGTTACAAAACAGTGGAAAAAATCCAGAATCTGTATGATTCTTAAGCTGAACTTTCTCATGCCTTAGACCCTTACAAACCAATCAGTCTACTCGCTTTTAGTCTCATACTACACGCCACAAAAATACATAATTTTACAGACTTACCAAGGAGAATTACTAACCAATTAACTTTTATGTTTGTTAAAAATGTATAGTTAGTTTAATTTAAGAAACAACAGTATATTTATTTATATACATATTTATTATAAATTTCATTTATTATCAAATCGAAAGGCATAAAGCTGAAATTTTATAAACTACGAACTTTAGTCTATTCTGTTCTTAAAGCCAATTCGGATATAGCTCTTTTTTATCTGATCATCGTGGCAACGAATTGGTAACTGCATATTTAATATTTAAGGTTAGGGTTACATCAAATTCACATTTCACACTTACTCACCGCCGATCACAACGAAAACTAAACAATAAGAGGTGCGAAGCTGATGTCACTATGCTCTCCAAGGAAATTCTTACGTGAACACTCCTTCCGAATGATGTGATTATGGCCATGGCTTTCTGTCGACAGCTGCTAAGTTGTTGCCACACTTACTTACCAAAAACAATTTGCAATTGTCAAAGGATGTTACGAAATTTGCTGACAACTTAAATATCCACGCATTTTGTCCTTATTTACTTGTGGCTGCGGCTGCTGTCATTTGGCTTATGTGCTTTGGGCATGGCTTTAATGTTATTGGCTCTTAAAGTGCTCCTATTTATGTTGCCACAACAAGTGGCACATAAATACATTGTTAAGAGACCCTCGAGCCACATTTAATGATAAGCAAATGTGTAAATTTATATCAGCTCAAATTACCCATTCGAACAGGAAAATAATTTAAGCTTTCATATTGGTAACATAATTTATCGATTAAAGAGGTAAATGTAATAAAAAACTATTAAAATATTTATATATATTTTTTTTTAATTAATTTACTTATATTACTATTGAAATAGAAGACTTAAATAATAATAACTGAATATTTATTTATCTAAGAGAGTATCTATATTAAGAATTCTTCTTTTTACTACAAGACGATAAATTATTAAAAAAATTCTTTTACAAAATGTTACACTAAATCTTAAATAAATATAACTATAATTTTAGATTAGTCAAATGACATATAAACAAATATTATATTAATTAAATATTTATTTATCTAGCAGAGTTAGATACTCTATTAAATAATCTACTTGTTCCTAGAAGACGAAAAAATATTAAAAATAATCTATGTCAAAATGTTAGTTACAATAAATAAAAAATAATTTATGGGTTCTCTCGCCCCCTTCATGCAAAATTGTCCAATTTGTTCGTTGATACATCGTTGGGATTATTGCTAAATTTATAACTTTTGAAGGAAACACGAAAGTTGCCTGAATTTAACCTTGGCGTTAGCTTTTATGCATTATTTGTGCATTTCGTGTACAATTTTTTATTGCGAAACTTTGCACTGTCACTGCAGTTTCAATTTTAAAGTTTTGCGCATAATTTCCACAACACAATACAGATGAAATAGTAAAGAAAGGAAGAAATTGTAAGCAGTGAAAAATAAGAGAAAGTAAGGCAGAACAATAAGATTGCATGGCAGTTGCAATGAATTTCCGTTTCCGCTTTGGATTGAAGTAACTGTCACGATTTGACTTGTTATAACTTGTTTCGCCTCGTCTGTTGAAAACAGTTTCGATTTGCATTTAGACCCAGTTTATGATCAGCAACAGACGCAAAAGCCTAAATAGAATGCGGTTGCCAATTTACAAAATACAAATATGAATATAATATGCACATACTTCCAACTCCAGCAGAGGCGACCAAACTCCAAACAATTTCGTAATCAGCGAAATCCATTTGGCTCGTCCGGGTCGAAACTCACCACAGCCAGGAGGTTGCCAGGAGAGCAACAGTTAAGCCAGAGACAGACAGAGAGAGAAAGTGAGAGAAAATGTTGCGTTGTGTGGGTGTCGTGTATTTTTTTTTGTATTTATTTTTAGCCCGTTTCGCTGGCCACATGTTGCTGCAACAGTCTGAAATGTTGCAACACATTTCCATTTCGAATAGCTTCTGAGGTTGACAATCTATATAAGTACTTAAGTGGTAAAGGTTCCATTTGCAAATATGGCATTTGGCCAACACATCAAATGGGACACGCAAAACTTCAATTTAAATGTTTGAGAGCCAGTCGTCGCAAGGAGGAAGTACTACAAGGAGTAGTATAAGATGGTATACCCAAACATCCTAACCCCCTTTGCCTCAGGGGAATTGTATAAAAAATGCTCAGTGCTCAGAGGCATCAGAAAAGCACAGGTGAGACGAGGGACGGTGAAGCAGCAGCAGCAAACAGACAAAGGTGAGTAATGACGCCCTGGGCACAGACGCAGCTGATTTCACTGTGCTCGGAGTTGTGATGTGTTTTGTTGCTTTATTGTATTGGTTGTTGTTGTTGTTGCTGTTGCTTTGTGCGTCCTGTGGATTCACATTTGCATTTTGTTGGAATACTTAGTTCATGACTTGCCAGCCTGGTTCTAAGCCCGCCTTTCAGTCCGTCTCCTATCCTGCTTGTCTGCCAGCTGCCCGCAGTCGATTGATTTATAAGCAATAAAAGCAGGCAGCTAAGAATACTCTGCTCTCCTGCAATGGCTCAGCACTAAAATTGTTTGCCAAATTTGGTTTTGATTACACAAGCAACGACTTTAAAATACCCTTTATCCATATAAATTGAGCTTTACATTGCGCCTGTGTCCTTTCATGGCAGGCAGGTCATGGACTCCAGTTTGGCTATTTATTCAAATCATTTATCCATTTTGCCATTTTGCCTTTTCTAGTCTAGTTAATTATGCGTGGGCTGCTGCAACAGCAACAAAAATACTGAAAATCCTGCTGCGGCTACAACTCCTCCCACTCCTTCGCCACATTCTCATCTTCATCCTCTTCAGCCCAAGACAGTTTTACGGCTTGCAGCTTGATTTGTGTTTCATTTTACACTTTCCACTCTTTAAATTTCTTTTTAAATTTACGAAATGTAGGCAGAAAATAATTTTTGTTTGCTTACACATTTTAATTTCATACTTAACTCATAACTCCCACTTTTATATGCTTAACTAAACCACTGATCAACGCATGGGTGAAATAATAAAACCTAGAAGCATAAAATTTACACACAACATTAATTTCAGAATTTTATTGAGCTTCAATTCACTTAAGTAAGACATTTGTAATTGTTTTTATGATTTGTAAACAAAATTTAAACACATTATTTTGAGTCTGTAAAAAAGGCATTCTGCTAATAGAAATCGGTCTAACTGTCGATTAATGGCCATCTGAACACTCCGATTTCGGAGGGTACAAATTATTGCCTATAACTAATTTGACAACTTCCTTCAAAAAGATTACAGAATTATTTAAGTTTAAGTTCAAGCGATAATTCATCTTATTCTTTATAAAAATTAAAGAATTAAATAAAAACTAAGTCGAGCGAGCCGACTGTAAAATGCCCCGTATTCCTTCTATTTGTCCTATGGGAGCTATAGTTATTACATAGTTGTCTGATCCTGATCAAAAGAGCTCACTAAAGTTATAATAATGTAAGTTTAGTTGCGGTAGCTCAACTAACACTACATACACTATACGAACGGACGGACAGACGGACAGTGGAGCATCGTTACATCGATTTGGCTGTTGACGCTGATCAAGAGTATATATACTTTATGGGGTCGGCCACGCCTCCTTCTGCCTGTTACCCATATATCGCTTCTCACACTCCTAATAGACCGCTCTTTTTTAGAGTACGGGGTCTAAAAAAATTAGTTAAGCACTTTTTCTTCTAATATATAGTTATATAAATAAATAAAAATAATTGACTAACATATGAGTTGAATAAATAAAATGCGAAAAATAAGTTGACAAATCTTTACAAATTCTATAAGAAATTTATTTCTCTCTTTACAGTCCACTCATTTCGAAAATCTTAAAATCGATACACAAAAATTTTAAGTTAGTATACAAATCTATATATCATTTACCTACTTCTCAAAAATTTCGGACCATTAGTCATTAGTCGCATGTAATGAATTTAAAAAAAAAACTAAAAAACTATTTTAGATAATTATTTCTGCTTTGTAAACCGATTTTTAAGGATTATAATAACGCGAATCGAAATTCGAAACGATTGTTAACTGCTTTTCTGATTTTTAAAAACTTGGTTAATAGAAATTGTTAGTCTAAGCCCAAATAAAAAGGTATAAGGATGGCTGGAATTGGTATAAACGGCTTTGGTCGCATCGGACGTGTCTTTTTGCGTGAAGCGATGAGGCGGAAGGACGTTCATGTAGTGGCCATCAATGATCCTTCGATGGATCCCAAATATATGGCTTACATGCTCCGGTTTGACTCCACACACGGCATATTCAATCAAAAGATCTCACTCGAGGGCGACAAGCTGACGATAAATGGCAAGAAAATTCTGATATCCAATGAGACAGACCCCAAAAAACTGGCCTGGGGCGAGAAGTGTGTCCACACAGTTGTCGAGTGCACGGGCAAGTTTACCACGATGAAGGCATGCCAGGATCATTTGGATGCTGGAGCCAAGAAAGTGGTCATATCGGCACCCTCAGCCGATGCGCCAATGTTCGTCTGTGGTGTTAACCTGGACAAGTATAAACCAGATATGAAAGTCATATCCAACGCATCCTGTACCACCAATTGCCTGGCTCCGGTGGCCAAAGTTGTACATGAAAATTTCGAAATCGTTGAGGGTCTGATGACGACCGTTCATGCCTGTACTGCCAGCCAACTGATACTTGATGGTGCCAGCAGAAAGGTGTGGCGCGATGGGCGTAGCGGTATGGTCAATATTATACCAGCTACCACGGGTGCTGCCAAGGCTGTTGGCAAGGTAATACCCGATCTGAATGGTAAACTAACGGGAATGGCCTTTCGTGTGCCCGTTCCAAATGTTTCCGTGGTAGATCTCACCTGTCGTCTCGGCTGCGGCGCCAAAATGGATCAAATTAAAGAGGTTATTAAGGAGGCATCCAAAGATGACTTGAAGGGCATACTCGGTTACACAGAGGATGAAGTCGTCTCATCCGATTTCAACGGTTCCCATTACGCTTCGGTGTTCGATGCCAAAGCGTGTATAGCGTTAAATGATAATTTTGTCAAGCTTATTTGCTGGTATGATAACGAAACGGGATACTCTTGCCGTCTTTTAGATTTGGTTATATTTTCTCAAATGATGGATAAGTGCGCAGAGGATGAAAAGAAGCGCAAGGCAGAGAAAGAGTCCAAGGATAAGTGTAAGAAGTGAAGATGTGAAGAGTCGTAAATAAGATTGACTAAATTTAAATTAAATTATGTACTTAATGTTAATTAAAGTTAATTTTATACCACACTAGAGTTGCGTTGTAGCTGAACGGATGAGATGCTCATTATTTCATTTTCAGCATTGTTGACGGTACTATCACCGCACTGTGGTTGTTCTACCGCATCGGCAACAATGTCATCAAGGGTTGGTGTTTTAATACGATTGCGTATGATGAGATCCCGCTCAGCCGGAGCTTGTAAATGCAGAGGATTGGTAGCCAGCTCGGCGGCCACCATTTCGTCCCCCTGTAGGCCCAGTGTCATGTTGACTTTGGCATGTTGTCCTGCTGTCAGTTCACTGCTGGCTGGCTCCATCGCCGGCGGTGGTCGCAACCGTGCCGGATCCAACAGCGAGTGCATTTTTTGCTTTCTAGGTGTTCGTGCTGGGGATGCCTTTCTGGAGTTATAGTTTTTCAGCTGCTTCGCACTGCCGGAAAGAAAGAGGCACATTTATATCACTGCAAAGGATTTATTTTTACTTTCACTTACGCTTCCAGTAGTTTCAGCAGCAAATGATGATACGCCCCGTACTCATCCTTGCCAAACTCATTGGGATCGTGTCGAGCGTGCTCGTATGTGTCACAGAACTGATGTATTATGCGTTGGCCTGTTCCATTGAGGGTAACTGATAGAGTGGTGAGCAGAAAGGCGCGTAGACTTTCATGGGCATGACGTGTGCTTCCGTCTGCACGCGCAATCTCAGATTCTAGCAATTTGACATCGTCCACTGCCCTCATGCGGTAATAGTAGGGTGGCAGCTCAGACTCTTGTTCCGGCTGCACAATATACTTGTCTGTATCCGTCCACAGTAACTTCGGTTCCTGTGCTATTTTCTGTATGCAATCCAAACGACGTTCGATTTCACGACGGAGCCCCTTCTTGGCATCGTTTCCCACTGGAACATGCGGACCGCGGCGACTACGCAGCGTAAATCGCATTATTTGTCGCTTGGCAAAGATGAAGAGCATCACACAGGTCAGCACACCGCCGCCAATTATGATGATTATCATAACACCCGAAAGCTGCTCCATTTTTCTGCTCTTTAACACAATATTTATATCGTCGAATTTCTTTGTTTTGCTTAGTTCAGTGGACAAAAAACATATCAATATGCTTATCGATAAAGTCACAGCTGTTAGCAACGCATTTATCGATAAGTGTGAGCGCAAAAAGAGTGTTTTCAAATTTATCATCATACATATGCCACCCGGGGCTCATTGGCCATATAAACATGAAAAACCAACAAGAAAAAATATAAATATTCTTCTTTCACAGATTTGTATATTAATAATACATTGGCAATACTCATTCAGATTTGTTTTTTAGCGCTATTCGTCAAAAAGCTAAGTAACCCAAAGGAAAGGTTTTCGGAAATTAAATGATATCCGTATAAAGTCGAAAAATCCGAAGAGATAAGCCGGCGACACAGAGTCTAGTATTTATTAAATATTTTTATTTTGCTAGCGTTTCTGATTTTTGGTGTTTAACATTACCGCGTGCAACACGTCTAAAATATTTACGTACTAATTCAATTCTAATACAGTCTCTTTGGCAACCAATTGCTGATTTCATCGTCATATTATACATACATTATAGTCTATTTCATGTCCAGGGATAGTTATTGCAGAAAAGAATAGTCCCAAACGCACTGTATGTGGTGCACCAGATGAACAGAGCACCCGCCTTGGTTCGCAACGAAAGCTTGGCCAGCGATTTTGGCATATGATCCGCAGCAAACCAGTAGAAAATGGGAGTGGCTGATGCCAGTAGACGCGTGGATACCTGTATGTGTACGAATAGGGCACATACAATAGTTAAGAACGTTCCATGGAGGACAAATGGTAGTGCCTTTTGTGCTTTTAGTAGATCACGCCAACCGGTGACCCGAGCCCAACTCTTTGTGACAAAGAACCACAAATAGTCACAGCAATGCCAGTGCATAAAAAGTAGCATGGGGAGGGCTAACAAGAAATTGGGCAGCTGCTTCCATTGGTAGTACCGCAAGAAGCCAACATTCCAATAGTTCGATTGCACATAGTTGTAGGGAAAGGGCAACGTATACTGGCACCACGGCGATCCGTCCGGTCCTTTGCCGGCCAGAAGATAGTTTCGCTCGTTTGCATAATCCTCCACATGTTTCGGATGGTGTACTTTAACGCTAGGCAAGCAGAACAGGCGATAGATGTAGAAATAATAGGCATGCAAGATGACCAGCGGTACCAGCAACGTCAAAGACATCTTGATAATCTGTTGGCAACGGTTGGCATTTGTGTTAAACAATATGTGGCGGACAAAGAAGTACAGTGGGAAACCCAATGCGATTAGACCATTTGAGCGACAGAGAATGCATGCAGTCAGGCTGGCACAAATGCGTATATAGTGGAATTGCTGATGGGGTCGCACACATTCCAGCATCAGATAAAAACTGGCATACGCAAAAGACGCCTCCGAGTAGGCAGCGGTAAAGAATATGCTTGCGGGATTAAAGCAAAAGATGAGAGCAGCATTCCAGCTCTTATTCAAATCGTTGAATATCCGTTGTGTCAGTTGATAAAGCAGATTAGTTGCCTTGCAAAAGAGCCACATATTCAATGCAACAGCTACGACCAGTGTCAGGGATTGCAGCGACAGCGGGACATATAAACTTTGGCAAGCCATTGCCAGGTACCGGACCATGGCAGGATACAATGGATAGAAGGCCAACGTGTTCTCGTACGTGTACAAGTTGTTAGCAATGTGCAGAAAGTATTCGCCATCCCAATGCCGTAATCCACTAAGGCAACCCACCACCACCTTGTCCAGCCATGGCATAGGTCCTTTTGTGTATTCTTGTGGTGGTATCGGCATCCGAAAGACATCAGGTTCATGATCCTTTACCAACCAGTTGGCCACCAGTTGCACTGCAAAGACCATTAAACGACTTGAAAGCGCCAACTTGGTTACCTTTAGTGTCATTTTCTGCTGAATAGAATTGTTAACGTAAGCATGTGATTCACGTCATTCACTGTAAAAATGCAACTTACTCACTTTATTTACTTTGTATTTGTAGTCGTAGGCGAATTTACTACTTCCTAGGCGTTTGGCTTCTGCCGACCGACCCAGTAATTTGTGTGTGTGTGTTAGTCAGAGACTCCCTGTACAGTATCATTGACATTTAATTTGTTGCCCAGTTTGTTACAAACTAATAATTATTTATTTGGCCCAATACAACCGGCAAGCCTACTCATAAACAGTGTGTACATACATTGCCAGTGTGTGCACACGGACTGCAGAGCTATCGTTATCGATAACGCCAATCTCATATTTCGGCGCCAATTTTAAATTTTTCTTACTAGTAGTTTCAGTATTTAAATAAGTTTTATTTGTTAATTAGCATACGAGAGTTTAGTATGCAAGCTAGGATACACGTTACTGTTTTAATTTTATTCGGAATCTGATTCTGATCTTTCTTCTACGTCTACATCATTAAACATGCTCATGAGTTCTTTTTCCTTTCGCTTAATGCGATCTTGTATGTTCGTAATAGACTCGGCTTTTGGAATTTCTCGTGTAAAGCATTCGTCCATGTACTTAAATACGTTTCGATATTGATGCGGCTCATAGTTGACCAGAATGGGCTGCTTCTTTGGAATACGCCGTGTCACATAGCTGCGTTCCATAAATTCCTTGAGCTCATCCAAGTGCTGCTCCTCGTTGTGTTCGTATGACGCAAACTTTCGTTTCGACTCGCGCTGCAATTTGCTCTGACTTTCCCAGCGTAGCTTGTCAACGTGATTAGAAATCTGTGCCGATGGCATCAATAACTTAATATCTCCAATGAGCGGCTCGCCATTCATTATTTCCCCCTCATCTGTTTGAACACTCTTGTCAACCAACCTTTTGCCAGATTTACTCTCCTTTATCTCTTCAATTTGAACTTCCTCCAGCTTGTCCCTCTTGGGCATTGAAGCACCACCAGCAGACTTGCGTTGCGTCCAGTCACGATCCGACTGCTTTGTAGCTGGAATCGTGTTTGATTTTTCCGAAATCTTCTTGTCGCCATTAAAACTCGACGTTGGTCGTACCTTGGGAGGACTAATGGCTTTCTGGCCCAATGCCTTGCTGCGAATGCTGGCTGCCCGCAACGTTGAAGCAATAGTGTGCTTCTCCTGACGTCCAGGTCCATTTAGCCGGCGCGAGGCTGAGGAAACAGTAGCAGTATTCTTCCAGATAGCGGTGCCACCATCGCCATCGCCGCCGATGCGCTGTCGTGCTCCGGTCCTGTGTGATGATAGCGGCGTCGCCAATCTGTTGCCTCGTGGTGTATCAATCATATCTGATACGATTCGTTTATTTCTTGTGCTCATACTTCGAATTTCAATATCGATCTGAAGACCAAGCTTTTAAATTTGAAAATGTTACGATAATTTACACAAATGTCTTGGGTTAGGATTAAATGTTATTGACACTACTATTCGAAAATTGTTTGATGTGTGTACTTTGGTAAGCATCAAAAATTGTTAGAGGCCGACTTTGTTATGTGGAATTGCTAGAGCATAATCAATTCTGTTTATTTATTTAGTAATTCAATTAAATATATTTTTGTTGTTGCTGATTATTTTATTTATTTGATTACTATAAAGGCAAATTATGTTTCCAATCATTTTCAATTACATCAGTTTTGTTGGCGATTAATAATATTCATAAATTGATGAATTCCAACTTAAGTCTGGAATGCACGAAGTTTTTAAACGATCCAATTCATTTGTCATTATCCAAGTCATTTTGACATTATTAATAATGTTAATATTAAGATTTGATCAAAAATCTCGTTAAATTCACAAATTCACAATGCAAACTTGCTGTCTTTTAAATATGCCATTCAAGCAATGTATTATGATGGATTAGCGCATGACCACAGATGGGGATCCTTAAAATTAAATGAAGAACATCCATCCCAATTCGTAAATAGTGGATTCAAGTGAGCTGTATTCCTACAGTGATCTCATTTCAATCTACAAATTACGAATCGATTTATATTAAATTTTTTTGCTGTTTGGAATACGATGCGAAAAAGGCAGACAATTTTGGGAATTTGTCTGCATCATTTGCAACGTGTTCTCAAAACAGCAAGGTCAAAAGAGGATAACACTGAGACTTGAATGGTCACGGAGTAGTCCTCATAATTGTAGCTTCTACTACAAAATATATATACATATATATAAATATATATATATATATATTTATATTCTGCAATTATGAAATAACACAATTGCTCTTTTTCTTAGGTTCTGGCTTTGGATTGGGCCTTGGCTGTTGCTGCGGCTGTGACCACGGATCAGGCTGTTCCCAGGCTGTTCTCTGGCCATAGAATGGCGGCGGTTGTCTGTATTCATCCTTCAAGCCAGTTGAATTCGAATTCGAGTTCGAAGTCGTTTTTGTTTTCGGAATATGTGTCTCAAAGTTGACACTTGATCGCACGCTCTCATATCGTGAGCTACCCATCGGAATGAAGTTATACTGAGTAGGACGGAGTATCCTTGGACTGGCTGGAGGTGCAGTTGGAGCAAAATTTCGATTAACTGCCTCTGCAGCGACTTCAACTGAAGTTTTTCGTGACAGCGTATGCGATGGAGTAGCTTTTGAAGCGCAGTATGGTGAAGTAAGCAATTTTTGCTTTAAGTAATTCTGCATGTCTGCATTCAACTTGTTAACTGGAACCGATTTGGATACAACCACTGGATTGGACTTCGGTGTGATTGGATTCTGTATGCCAGGAGGGCTAGGCTTATCCTTAATGGAAAGTTCCTGCATATCTGCCTTGATTGATCGCACTGCCTCCGATTCAGTGTCCACATAACGGGGCACACTTGGTAATTCATCAAATAGTTTATCCAGCTCCGTCTTCTTGGCACTATGTGAGTGATTTCCAAGCTTCAATAACTCTTCTTTATTGTAGATCATCTTTGTAGCAGAAGATAATGGAATTTTCTTTGGTATTGGAGCTAAACGTGATAAGGGAAATGGAAATATTTTAATATTTAGCAAATACAAACAAATGAACACCAAGTAAATCACCAGAGAATCGTGAAAATGAAGATGACAAATGCATTAATATTTAATTGTATATTCGATGTATGATTTTGATAGTTTCGTTGATCAAAAGATGCGAATGCCAATTTATTGTGAAAATGGGTCGGTTATTTTTTGAATATTTACAACTGAAAGTACTGCAATTGCTGCTCTCTCTATCTGACTTGCTGCTGGCGAACTTGACTTGGATTAAAAACTGTACATCGGTCTCATTGAATGTGGTTAGGATAAATAGTTTGTGAAGAGTCTTGAAAACTTCTAAAATGCATGTAGCGGACATATGTAAGGGAGAGAGACAGAGATCGTGCGAATTGATTGAGCGATCTCTGACCCACTCATAATCCTAATCCCTTAACGAATCAATCGATATGCTATAGATTCGGCACAAGCATTTGTAAACATACATTTATGATCATTCTCACGATTACTTTGGTTTCTTTGGTAATGATGATGATGATGATGTTGGTGATATTGATAATTATGACAACGATTATTACTTCGTTTGAATGAATGTCCCAAAACCGGCGTATGCGTCTGAGTCTGTGTCTGCACTTCCGTTTGCACAGGGATCTCCTCGTTGCCAAGGTTGGTAACTTGACCATTTAAACGCGTCGGAATTACAGCGGCACCGCCATTCGCCTCGCTCGTCTTATTATCATCCGGATAATAGGGCGAACCGACGAGTGTCTTTCGATCCCGGCACATGTCAATAATATGACGAAATTCCTCATTTTTGCTAAGCGTACGTGGATTACCAATCAGGATTAGCAACGACATCGGACGTGAGAGAAGAACGTTCAGACGCTGTAAAGTTTAAGTCGTGCATAGATTAAATTTCCCTTAATCCCATTCCAAGGACTATCGACTCACCCGACTATTGTTGAGAAAGCCAAGTTTCTCAGTAAATGAACGCACAAAGGAGACAATTATGATCTGCTTCTCCTTGCCCTGAAACAGTTCAACAGAGCCACAATCGATTTGATGCCAGTTGCGCATGTTGAGCTGCTCCTGGATGCGTTGGTACTGATTTTTATATGGCGATATAATGCCAATATCCGTTTGTGTCAATTTCTCTCCATGAATGCCAAAGTGCATAAGATCCTTTACATAGTCCATAACCACATCGATTTCCTTGTTGTTGCACAGACTGCAAATTTGAGAAAAGATTTCATTCTACAGTTTAACAATTCATTCAATATATATTCAAAATGTACCTTAAGGAACTTTTGGAGTTCGATGTTGTACCAAAGACCGAATGGAACATAATGGGAAAGTTTTCATTCGGCGTGTGAAACCAATTTTTAGCCTTTGACACGTTTTCTGTTATAAATAATGATTAAGCCAAAGTACAGTAAAAAACTACGAAGTAAGACTTACCCAGAGCAGCCTCCGCCTTGAGCTCGCTATTGTAGTAGAGATCACTGTAAACCGAGACGATTTCGGGGTGGGAACGATAGTTACGTCGCAGTCGCGTTTGGACGGCCACATTGTAGGCACCATTTTCGTCCAGACGATAGCATTCACGTCGCAGCAGACGCTCAAACAGGGATACACCCAGTCCCCAATCTCCGGCTCGATGTGATTGCAATACAGGACCAAGCTGCTTATGATCACCGGAGAGTATTAGATTTGTTGACGGTGCTATAGTGCAAGTAATTCCCATAAGCACTTCTGCTTCCGTTGAGGCGGCTGCTTCGTCAACAAACACATGAGAGAATACGTTCTTTTTATCCTCATCACGTCCAAATCCTCCAGTCGACAATTTGCCGGCCAAACTTAGGGTACACACGACAATGCGATAATTGTGCACCGTCTGCACATCCGGATAAAAGTGCAGAGCATACATATTGGAGTACTCCAGCAGCAGATCATCAATGTTGTCGATGCGACGATCGCAGCTGGCTGCAAAGATGCGGGTCAGCGGACGTGCTTGACTGGGCACCTTTGATATGGAGCGCAATAGACGCAGGGCAATCTCATCACAGGCCGTATTCGAGCCAGCCAGGACAAGTATATGCGTCTCTGGGCGACGTACATACAGCTGATAGATAGCTTCACAAATCGTTGCCGTTTTACCCGTACCCGGAGGCCCGAAGACAATGTAAGGTGCTGGCAGCTTCTCACATAGCGCTATCTGTTGGACAGCTTGCTGCTGCTCTGGGTTACGTCCAATATTCTCATTGTGGAGACACAAAGCGCCATGGGCCACTGATTGCCAGGCGATATCGGAGGGAAACAGCAAACGCTGGACATGCTCAGCTGTTTTGAGTTTCAGCTGATGAAGGGCACGATATTGATAACGCATCACGGCACGGACGGGACGAAATAGCAGTGCAAATGTTGTGTTGTCCGGCAAATGGCGATCGCAGGTGATGTTGACGCGCTGCGTCGATACGCCCAGGATGCGGGCAAAGTAAACGCGCGGCTCGCGACGCTCCTTTTCCGGTGCTCCGAACTGCTCGTTCACTTTGTGGCCCCACTGGACGAGCGCATCGAAATCCTTAAGCGCCAGGTCCAAAATAACACTATTATTATCCAACATTTGACGCAAACTATTCGCTTTTCCCGATTCCACTGGTCCACAATTGCTGCTACGCTCGTTTATAATGAGCACATCGTCGCCTGGCGACAGAACATCTTCGGGACTTATGTTTCGTGAATTGGGCTGCAGTTTAACGGACAACTCCTTGCCAAACTGATGCAGCTCCATTTTGGACTGCTTGAGTGCCACATAGCACTGCAACCGTTCAATATCCTCCACCTGCAACAGCGTACGCAGCGTTCCATGTAGATTCTGTTGAGTGAACTCGCGTCCAAGTTCACAATAGTTGCGATACTCCTTGTTGTACTCTGCCAAACGCACTTGAGCCTCGCTTGTGTCCCGTTTTAAGGCCGATACCACAGCAGGTGGAGGTATTGCTGGTTCCAGATGTCCGCTACGGAATAGTTTACTGCTAGACAAACGATACGGATTCACATTGAAGCTAGCCTTGGGCAGCGCCTCGGTTCTCATAAAATGATGCTGTTCCACATAATGTTGGCGTTGTCCGTTCACCATTTGGCTATATCCAATCACAATCGGCTGTTCCCGCAGAATCATAAAGACGTGAGAGTCCACAAAAAAGAGAAGCTGTCCACTAGCTGATACCACAACCGGTAGACGGTTATTGTACACATAGTAAAACTGCCTGGACTGTACAATGATGAACTTCTCAATCATCAGATCCTTAAGATGTGTTTGCAGCGTAAAGCCAAAATAATGGCTATCCACGCAGGTCTGGTAAGATAAAGTCAGCATTGGTTTAGCACTGCAAGAGGCAAAAAATAGATTAGTTAACTGAAATATCGAAATCAATCACTTTTGGATTAATTCAGAATTCTAGAGTGTATAAAGTCATGTGATCACCATCCACTTGAACCCAGGAAAAGTATAACCCGACCCTAATATACCCGTAGTGCTATGCTATGATGGCGAACTTGAGACACTTTGTCGGAACTTTATGGATAGAACTCACTATTTTGTCATTTTTTTCAACGATTCGAAATCCGACTCATCACCATGGTATTCGATGTGCTCCTCGTACTTCTCAATGCTATCAAAATTGCACTGACAAATGTAGCAACCCATCGAACTCAGCTCAAAGTCCACATTACGCTGCTGCTCTTGGGTCTTTTGATATTTTAGGGGTACCGAAACGGCCGTTTTATCCAAAACATATTCTTTAATAAAAGAAAAGGAATAATAATAATCAATAAGAAAATAAACATGATGGAATGCTTCAATGAAATTGGATTAAACGGGAAAGTTAAGTGTATGGTATTCGATCGAATAGCAATATAATAAATTATATACTTTGGGTTATTGGACCCTCGAGATCAGCGTCGGTCACATTGCTGACGGCAGCAAGATCGTTTTGTCGTTGTATCTCATCCAAAGCGTTGTACTTCTCCCTTCGAAACTCCATTAAAGACAAGCTCTTGATGCGGTAATTCGAGTCGCCGCGAGGAGTGTTCATCAAGAAGTTTGTACGCTGTAGCAGTGAGCCGATCTGTAAATAGAAGACCACAAATTTGTTTATAAAATTCACATATAAACAATGTATATATGTATGTATATAAATATGAATAGCGGTCACTTGTGGTTTTGGTTGGCTATCAAACGATAATTGCATAATACATTATGTGCAAATTCTGTATTATACAAGTGTTCTTGAAAACAAATGATAATAAACAAAGGGGAACCCATAATGCTTAAAGATTATACCGAAAATCCTATGAAACTGGAATTTCAATTTCTTTGAAATGAATCACGATTTTTTCACTTCTTTGTTTCATACATTTAGTGTAACTTAAGTCAACAACATTGTGTCGATCTGTATGCGATAGATTAAGATGGGCTCCACATTAAATATTCACTGAGTTCAAAAATTTTGATAAATTCGATACGAATACATTTTTATTATTAGCTTTCAGTTCATTCATTTTTTATAATTCAATGAGTTTTAATTAGCTTGGTGAAAACCCGGACTAAGATAAACATGTGCATTACTACAATAATCCCATGTAGTAAAAACCCAATCAACTTCAAACATCTGTGTCTATGACTAATGAGTTTATACTGCGGTTAGTAGTCGGCGTCTACCAAAGTGCAAAAGAGAGAAGAATAATAGCCAGCTGAGAATAACAGACGTACGTATGTGAGCTGTGTTGTCATTATAGCTTGCTTTAGCTAGATTTAGCAGAACACCAACGGCATCACACTTTCAGATAAGGAATTTAATATTGAAAAATCTGTTTAAAAAAAACTTTAAAATTATTGTTTTTAAATGAATATAAATAAATATATTATGTGTTGTTTATCTAGAATTACTTTAAAATCGTCATTCTTTTGTTAGTTTTATTTTTTTCATTATATTATCAACTTCTAGAACTTTCTTACTTATTTTTTCCTCTTATCAATTTTGCTAATAAACCATATAAACAAAGTAAAATTCATTACAGCGAGCAGTATGAAGAAAATATAAAACTATAGATGTCTGCTCCGTACTTATAAAAATTATTTTTTTTACCATTTTGCGTTTGATATGCTTGACAAAGACACGGACTTTTATTCAAAATGTGGTGGCATCCGGTCTTCAGACGGACAGACACACATTGCTCGTCTCGACTGTTAATGCTAATCGAAGTTATTTACCTAATGGGGTCGGAGTCGCCTTCTTTTACCTGCACTCTTTGTGAGTACAGGGTCAAAAATGGCAGCTTAGTACTTCTCTTGTGCACTATGCGAAGTCAGTCCAGGTTTCAAACTACCAGATAACAGATGCCAGTTGTGACGCCTCGTACTTCTTATCACACTACTTAATGGTCTAGGAAATGCTTTGTCGAATGTGTAGCGAATTGTTTTAAAGTGTGACAATATTTCACAAGTTTTATAAGCATATCGAGCACAAACTGCGACTAACTAATTTGAACCTAACCTAGCTTTAGTTATTTGTGTGTATTTTAGTACTTACATTGAAGGCTCCATTTAGAGATAGCTTGAAGCGGAGTTCAGTGCAATTCGGTTCCGCAAATATATGTTGATTAAATTCCTTCCGCAGCGTACACTTGTCCACAAACCAACTGCTACGGGCACTGACCACTTGTTTGTCCGTCATCTTGAGCAGAAAGCACCCAATCAGCTCGCGTTCTAAGGATATATTATAGACACATTTAATACATTTGGATTTGTCGGTAGATCATGTCTTTAAACACACACTCACCCCACGACTTGCGTAGCTGAATTTCATTTAGATCGTTGTTAATGTTGATGGTATTATTTCGATAGTTCAGGTTCGTGTAGGAAAAAGCGGGAGGTGTCGCTGGTGGCGTCAGAATTGAAGGTGGCATTGTTGCTGTATTTGTGACGACGTTTAATCTATTGGCAGGGATCGCCTTCTTTTGGCCATGGGCCTTTTTTTGGTTTTTATTCTTTGTCATGTTAAATACGTACAAAAGGACAAAAATTCAGTGTACACACACGCAAACACACACATGCACACAATCTTTTACACTCAATAACAGGGCAACAATAAATGATCGCACTCTGGATTCTGGATAATAAACTGCAATTAAACATATGTCGTTTTTGTTTATGTTAAATTTGCAAGAGTGAAAACAAATACACAACCACACACCAGCAAACACACATAAACAAATACAATGCAATATTCTCGCGAACCTCTGAATTTGTTTGTCAGCAAAGTAAACTGCTCCGCTCGAAAGTTAAACGATCAATGGCGATGGCGAAGTCAGCGATTAGATTTTGTAAACCAACACATGTGAAAGAAAAAACTCTCTCTCGCTCTTTTGCGCTGACTTCGCACACGGATATGCATGTAGTTGTCGATCGGTGTGCATGTGCTTATATGAAACTGCATATTTGTTTGTTTGTGTGTGCGCGTGCGTGTGTGCAGTTCTAAGTGGTTTTATGCATGTGTGTAACATAATGTAACGGTAGAATTAGGCAATTTTGCCAATGTTGCCGTACATCATTTAACATCTACACACACCCACATCATATATATGTTTGTATGCACACTTACCACTGCGAATTTTTGTATGCGATAAAAACATGCCACGCCTTCTTAAAATGTATTGTATGTGTGTCTATGTATATTGTTTTGTCTGTATATTTTGGTTTAGTATTAAAATGTTGTGTAACTGACTTAAAATTGAACTAAATTCAGTTTGTGACTTTAAAAGCATTCAAACCCAGAAATACATATATAAATACTTACATTTATGCATACACAAGAGATCACGCGCGCCAAACCTTATTACGGGGAATACCGTTCATCGACTGACTTGCTTTGTCTTCACATCGAGCGATCAACCGCGAAAACCAGTATTGTAGTGTTACCAGACTTAGGCTATATAAAAAATAAAGTGTATGGCAACATTATGAACTTTGGCTGGTAACACTGTCATGAAACACACAATCAAATTATACAACAAATTTATTAAATTCTTATAACTAATCTTAATAATCTAATACAGTAAAATGCAAGAAGCTCATTTCTTGGCCATCTTCAGCTTCTCGGACCCAAATATGACTCCAGAGTCAACGAGTTTGCGCTTCATAGCAAATGGATTGACAGAATTAAGAGGAGTGCGCTGTTGATCCCCTGCATCCAAAATAGCCTTGCTGGACTGTATCTCGCTTTGTTGTGACTCGGACTCGCCGAAAATGTTCTCCTGTGTGTCCAGGGGTTGCATCGCATCTGGCGTGGCTGGTCGCGATGACACGGCTGCCTTCAAAAGGTTAGGCGTATTAGAGAAACGTTTGAGGGCGCTGCGCTTGGACGCGTTAAGCTCCATGGCCTTGGGCGCTAGCTTTGGTGTGACTGAGGCCGTGGACATCGATTGCATTGGCAGCACAATGGTCGCCGCAATGCCATTAGCTCCCAGCATTCGTTGTTGCTTGCGTGCCTCTTGAACAGCCTCCAGTTGGGGCAGCAGCTCGCACAGACGATCCGACAGATGAATGCGTCCACGCTTCGAGGCATACTTTACAGCGAGTTGAAGGAGTTCAGTGCAAGCAATAGATTCAATTAGCTCTCGGGCACGAGTCTCGCACTCACTGCTACAGGCGAGTGCAAACAATTTGATGGCCATCTCCTTCTGCACCTTTTCAGCTGCATCCACCTGCATGATGCTGGCTCGTAGAAGTGTATCCTCCAGTTCCGACTTTTCCATTTCAATGTCGCACAGCGGCAATTGCATGCGAAGCTCCTGGAGCATGGGACGTGGGTTAGTCATGGGATAGGAGCTGCCACGGCAGAGCACTGCTTGTATTATTTGCCTTGCCTCGGACAGTGCCACAACAAAGTAGTTATTGGATACACTGGAACTCTGTTTCATGGTATCGCAGATGGGGAACCAGGCATTACTTGCCCTTCGGTAAAGTTGCACCAGACCCATGTTGTCCGCAAAGCTGGGCGAGCCCACCTCTGAGTATCCCACCCAGCTAAGTTGTCTTCCTGGGGTCAGTGGCAGGGGCAGTTGCTCCGTTCGCAGACTTAGTCCACTGACATTTACCAGCATCCCGGACAGATACTGTTGGGATTGGCTACAACCGGCGGAGTGGTAGACACATAATAGACTGTTATCGTGGCCAGATAGAGCCACCACGGGTCCCGGAATGCTCAGCACCTCACGCTGTGTGCCCATTACGCTGAAGAGACGCAGAAAGTGATTGCTAGTGGCCACGGCAATCAGTTCACTGGTAGCCACCAGTGCTTCAACACTCTCGCAATCCGGTAGACTCAGTGACCACTCCTTGTTTCCAGCTGCGGCTAATGCAATCACTACCAGCTTGCTGGTCTCAGTGGAGGCCAAGGCCAGGGCACTTCGACTGAGACTGGCCACATTATGTTGGTTGTAGTTGTTGCTCAAGTGGAGCGCATGATGCACACTGGCATCATGAAATTCCACATCGATAGCACCATCGCCATTGGGTTCAGTGTGTGCCGTCACAATGCCCACATCGTTCCACACCAGATACCGATGCTCCAAATCATTAGGAGTTGCTCCTGGCTGAAATGCCGCTTGTGGCTTAAAGAGTTTTATTTGTGGAACCGGCATTGAAGCTCTGCTACTGACTACCGAGTGCTTGGAGTTCTCATCCTCAAGAGCATCGGGCTCCGGATAGGTGGCGTTGCTCATAACCTTGCGCTTAAGTTGCTCTAAGCTAACGCCATCTCCGTCGTCTACAGCATCCATAGCGTCTCCGTCGTCCTGCTCAAACTCGTAATCGTTTCCGCCCAGAAACTCATCCTGCTCCTCTTCCAAACCATTTGCTATGCCATCCCGTGGCTCATCATCGCCCAGAAATATGGTCCCCAGTTGTCCAGTGGCATCGCAAAAAGCCACTTCATCCCCGTTTGCCGTATTCCAAGCCAAGCACGTAATGGCCTTGCAATCACTTGGAGGGGATTCCACTTGTAGCGCTTTTCGGCGTTGCATATCGAAAATGCTTAGCTCTCCACTGGTGGTGCCAGCGGCTAGACGTTCTCCATTTGGAGAGAACTGGCAGCAGCTGTAGTTACTGGAGACGTGCTCATCTTGCAGCCTAAAGGAGACTTCCCAGTTTGTTGTGTTAAGCATTATGATCTCCTTGTCCAGGGCATAGGCCAATAGCTCGCCGCGTTGTGGCTCAAATGTAGGAGTGCCAAAAAGACTGGTGCTTTCAAAGCTATTGGATCGCGGTAGACCGCTGAGACTCTTAAGCTCCTCGCCCGTTTTAAAGTTCCAGACTTTAAGCTGACCATCACCAGCTATGGAGGCCAGAAGATGGCGTTCAGCGTGCATATCTAGTGCCAATATGGGTCCCTCATGCCCCTCTAGAGTTGTCTCGTCCCCTGCGTTGTCGCCGCGCAGTACTTTGATGGCAGTATCCTCGCTGCCAGCCGCCGTGTACTCGCCACAAAACCGGAGGCAGGTGGCGGGTGCAGTGAATCTCATTAAAATTCCATCGCTGTCCATTTCTGGGAAGGTGTAGGCGTGCACAGTATTGCGATCCGTGGATGCCAAGAGGCGGCTGCCCGTGTGTGCGATGCACATGACGAATTCTCCCAAACAAGTCGATCGTGGATCATCATCGCTGATGCAGGTCCAGTGGCGTATGTCGCCGTCTGTGCCACAGGTTATGATGAAATCACCTTTGGGCGTGTACAGCAGTCCAGTGTAGCCATTTGTGTGCGCATAACGCAGTGAGCTGCGCGAAAAACTCATATTTTATATTTATTTGTCAAAAGCCTTCCGATCTGCGCTTTTGCTGGACTTCGCGCCAAAACAAATACTTAGTGCTGTAAAACAGCAAAATGCTTGCCATTGTGCAGCACTGCAGCTATAATAAAATACCCAAACAAAAAATACTGACTTTGAATTACATCAGCTGTGGTCAGCGTACCACGCGTGCTGCTAGTATCAGCTGTTTAATATGTTATTGTTGCCGGCATTAAGTCTGAATTAAATTAAGCAACAAATAATGCTGAAAACTTGTGCGAAACGCTTAAATTTATTAAAATGTGGCACTTGGCGCTGCTTTTCAACCATCCAGCAACCATCACACATGAATATCTTTGACAGAAACGCCAAGCGACTCCAAAAGGAACGTGCGGCGCTTAGGTAAGTCTAGTTGTTCCCAGTTCTTAAAATAATAAGTAAATGTTTTGCAATCTTTATGCACAGTGCAGATGTAGAGCTCTTTGACTACCTAAAGGAGGAGGTGGGCTTTCGTCTGGCGGATAGAGTGTTCGACATTAAGCGCGAATTCAAGACAGCTGCTGACATTGGCTGCAATCGTGGTTATATATCGAAACACATCCTGGCCGAGTGTGTAGAGCACTTGACACTGACCGATACTAGCGCCAGTATGCTGGAGCAGGCACAGGGCACTCCGGGTCTAAAAATGCACAAAGTCGTGCAAGATGAGGAGAACTTGGATGTGGGTAAATTTGACTCAATTATCGTGGAATCACTAACTTATATTTACTTTCGCTTGTAGTTTGAGGAAAACTCGCTCGATTTGGTCATATCCAGCTTGAGCCTACACTGGGTAAACGATTTACCGGGTTGCTTTGCCAAAATCAAGAACAGTTTAAGGCCTGATGGAGTTTTTATAGCCTCACTATTTGGTGGGGATACGCTATATGAGCTACGCTCTTCCCTGCAACTGGCCGAGTTGGAGCGTAAAGGTGGAATCGCACCACATGTGTCGCCCTTTACACAGATACGTGACATTGGATCTCTGTTGAATCGTGCTGGGTTCACAATGCTCACCATCGACACGGACGAGCTGGTTATTGGCTATCCAAGCATGTTTGAGCTGATGTGGGATCTCAAGGGAATGGCCGAGAACAACGCGGCGTTCAACAGACCTGCGCATCTCAGTAGGGAAACGCTACTGGCGGCCAGTGCCATATATAAGGAGCTGTATGGAAAGCCCAACGAGCCGGGTGTACCTGCTACGTTCCAGATAATCTATCTGGTGGGCTGGAAACCAGGTCCCAATCAGCCGCAACCTTTGCCCCGCGGTACAGCAGAGGTATCACTGAAGGATCTGGGCACGATCTTCGAGAAAGGCGGCAAAATCAAAGTAGACCCGGAGACGTAAAAAAATCCTATGAGATCTAAACCAAAATCAAGTTAATGTTTATTTTTGCAAAAATTTAATCAAACTAAAAAAACATAAATAAAATCAATTTGTTGTTCTGAGAAACAAATTAGTAACCTTAATTATACTTATAATACGACGATAATAATAATGCGCAGCCCTAATCTATTTGTTCACGTGCGTCTTAACTAAATTTAAATGTATATAAATAATTGTTTGTTAATTAATAAATAATTACTTAAATTCAGTTGTAAACGGAAAGCTTGTATAGATTCGCAGCAAAATACATACAAAATACACAATTGTAATCATAATTATATTTAATTCCAGCTGCGAATGTTTGGTAGCATTGTTTGTTTATTTAATTATTTGTTTGTTCATGGACGTGTTCTTTGTGTTCTTGTTGTTTGCTTAATGTTTTGTTTACCGTTGCTTTGTTTTTTGTTTGGTACGTATATACAATTACAATTTACAACATGTCTATAGTAATATTTATATTTCTATGCGTTTATCCACACAATATTGTATTTCATTCCTCAAGTTCACTTATTTTGTATTAAATACGAGTTGCTCTTGCTTTAATAAACATTGTTCATACTATTTAGCATTGGTGAGTATATTTCTCGATTGCTTTCATATATTAATATTAATATTAAAATTAAATTCTTTAATATTTAATATTAGGCAGTTGGCCTTTGTCAGATTTGGCTCTGGATTATGTTTAGTACTTACATATAGTAATGTCTTAAAAGTCCCTCGAGAAACTTGAGCCTTTCTTTGTTTTGGTTTTTTAAATAAGCACAAAGTTTCTTTACAAGCACACTTTGTTAAGGTATTATGTACAAATAGAAAAAATAAAACAAGAGTTTAAAACAATTACTTTTGCAAAATCTTGATCAAGTGTTGTTGTTGCTGTCAAAAACACAAACTGAGAATTTGCGAATGTCTGTTATCTTTTTTTTGGTTTATCCATTAATTCTCTTTATGGCAAGGCAAGACAAAGCTTAAAACTATGCACAGGAGGCCAACGACGACAACGACGATAATTTGGAACTGTGTTTCATCGACACCGGAGGCGTTATCGTCGTTGTCTGGTCCAATCATCCCAGCGCCAAAGGCGAACGCGGCGGCACTGGCGGCGGTGTAGATGTGGATCTTGATCTGGATCTGGATCTGGCTGTGGATCTGGCTGCGGTTGTGTGTAATCTCTCTAGAGTGGCTGTGTTTGCTGTGGTTGTTGCTGCTGTGTTTGTGGTTATTGCCGCTGCTGCTGGCGCCCCAAGGGACGCCGGCGGCAGCTGTCGTCAGGTGCTCAACAGCAACTCACGCTGTGGTGCATTCTGCAGCACGTTGGCGGTTTTAAGATGAATGCTAAAATTAAATTAAATTTTATTATATTAATATATAATTTGTATTATAAAAACTAAATATTAGTTCTATTAAACACTCACTTATTGTCCTCCAATGACATCGTCTCCGATGAGCCGTGCGAGGCAACTGAAGTACCTGCAAGCGAACTTCGTATTGAGTGCGAATCCTCGGGTACAGTAAGCGTAACTAATTTTTTTATTTATTGATGTTTTGTTGTTGTATATATTTGTATATATTTGCCAATTCGTTCCAAATTGTTTCGTTCGTGTTCCCATTTAGCCAATGCGTTGATTTTCGATTGAATTTTGAAAAAGAATTTGCATTAAGTTTGCGTATTTTGTAGTTTTGTTAATATTGTTAGTGTTTTTATATTATATTTATTGTTTATATTTGTGTGTGTGCAAAAATAATGTGTATACTTTTCATTAATCAATTATGAGCAATACAATGGTTTATACTCGAAAACTGAACATGCAAAGTGTAAAACAATCAACAATAAACTAAAACAAAGCACAAATTTCAGTACAAAATCATAGTTTTATTTTTATTTATTTTGGCAATTATCTAATAATATAAAGTAGCATATAGTATATATATATATATGAATATAATTGTTTGCTAGACAAATTAGAACTACAATTTGAATTTGGCTTTAATATAAACTAATGCTTTTATCTGTTTTGGTGTGAGTGTGTAAATTTTGAATGTTTTTTACAATAATATCTATAGCATACTTTTTGGGGTACCAAGTAGAGGAATTGGAACAGAATTATAGAAAGTATTTAAATGCAGATAAATAACTTCAAAATGATATTTTTCTATATAAAAATAAAGCAGTAAATTTAATCTGTAAAATTTCAGTTGGAAGTGTTAATAAATACATAAGTATTTTAGTTTAGTTAGTGTGAATTCGTTGTACGTATTGCTGGAATCGTTGGTAGTTATCTTAGGAATTATCAGTTGTCTGTGGAATATGACTGATTCATAAAAATTATAAGTATGTGTAATATCAGATTTGTGAGAGATATTTTTAACGTATCGCGAAACGTTACTCCAGAACATATAAAAAGATATATATTTATATATTACTGGTTATGTGCTAGGCAAACATTTGAAGAACTATTTTGATAGCCAGATTAGAGCTAATTACATTGATTTGTTTCACTAATTAATTGGCATAACAATTTAGTTTGAGCAACGGCAAAATCAAAGATCAAATAAAGTACAAATAAAGCTTAAATTATACAAAACAGACTAAAGACGTGTGTTCTCCACGCTCAGCGCATCCTCATCGCCATCATCTTTACCATTACTATTACCATCAATATTAACATGATGATGAACTTGATTCCCATTTTGAACAACAATTACATTATGTTTGTGCACATTTGTTTCGATCTTCTCCTGCTGATCGTATCCTTTGCCATTCTGCAGAATAATACGCACACTATGAGGTGGAACTGGAGATGACAGTGTTTGATGGTTCTCATGCTGCAACTGCAGCTGCTGAGTCTGTAATGCCTCCAGAGCTCTGTCCAGGTCAAGACGATTGCGACTATCGCTATCGCTGCTGTAACTATGCCTTTTACCACGACCGTTTGGCAACGAATCAAGGGATTGAAGATGGTGCATCTGCTGCTGGTGCCAGGTATAGCTGAGATTGTTAACACTCTGGCTGCGATTGTCTTCGGGACCGGTGATCACAAAGCCATTGCTATATAGCGAGTAACTGCTAATTGCGGGCGATGTAGCTAAACTAGTCATACTCTGATAGGTTTTCATTGAATACGCATCACCTACAAACAATAAAAGTTACAGAGCATTTTATTTGCGGAATTAGTTTTTGAGTTTTTTGGCCATTAGAGAGAGTCAGTGGGGGAGAAAGCCAGTGAGCTATGAAGGAAGAGGGCGACAAACAATTCACAGAGATCCAAAAGTTTCCGTTCCCATTTCCACTCAGACATTTTGAGCGATTAAGCGATTTATATTGGCTACATGGATCATGGACAATGTTAGACAATGGATATGGAATGTTTTCATTTTTCAGTTGTGAAGTGATCAGATTGACATAGTTACATATTGGACACATCTTCAAAATGGCATTGTGAACAGAAGCGCATATTTATAGCGTGACTTCAGCATTGGGTTAAGGCTTAGTTTATATATTTATAAACTTTACATATATTGATTGACATCGAATGGGTTATCATTTAATTAATATAATATATATATACAGTTTTAGTCAAACGCCAACAACAAACAACCTGAACTCGTTATATCCAAAACAAAATCCCAAGTATTTTTATACATTTTCCGTAAGATTTAGACAGTTTAAATCTCTGCTCCACTAACTCTAATAAACTTTTCCAACATGCAGCACAATATTTATATAAAACTTAAACAGATCCTATTTAAATTGCGATAGCTTAAACTTCTCTGTAAATTTGTTAGTGATTCGGACTTAGATTTCCAACTTTCTTGGTAAGGGAATTAGAAGAGAAAAGTTATGTATTTGATGTCAACGCTCTATTAAAATAAACAATAAAATAAAATAAAAACTAAAGAGCAACAAAAACCAAAGCATGTCAACGAAGGACAGGCTGGACATTAAAGATTAAACAGTAAATACAAAATGCCATAAGCTCAATACACAATACAATACATTAAAAAGTGACTTTGTACATAAATTAAAACAATTATAAATACTATACTATAATAACTTATTACAATGTTCTGTTTTCATACTGAGTACATAAAGATATCGTATTTTCAAAAGCTTGCACCACACACTAATTTATATAATTAGGTATATCGAGTGTCATGTCTGTGTAATTATTTATACATATGTATTTGTATTTGTATTTGTTATGAAGATTAATAGTTTATTTATGTTTCTTATGTTTTGTGTTTTGAGTTTATTTTGTGTTGAATTACGTAAAGAAGCAAGCGTTAGTAATAATGGTGTCAGGTTTTAGTAGTTGTGCCAAGTCAAAGGTAAATTATTTATAAAAGGGCTCACCTGTAGCGCACTCGGATGTCTCGTATGATACAGTTGATTGCACCTCAATTGCGTTTTGTTCTTGCCTGTCGAGCATAAAATGTGGGAAATAAATTCAATTAATAATTGTAATCACATTGATTGTAATCACACAAATTTTGTCCACCTTGATATCACATCGGTTAAGACTTGCTTTTCCGTATCCGTGTAATCACGTCTGCGTCCAGTCTTCTTCTCCCGATCCGCCTCGACGAACACTCCCAGCTGTCGTGTTGGAAACTCATTGGATTTCGCTGGTGGCGGCACATCAAGTTTCAGATCTTTGAGCTTCTTCATTACACGTTCCAGCGCCTGGATGGCGTCATCATCGTTGTATCCGAAATTCTTGTGTAACTTAACCTGCAGATATTCAATGATACCATCCATGTCCTTCAAGCGCAACAGTTCATCCTTGTGCAGATAGAGTATGGTAACAGCCATGGCCAAAATAACACGATCTCCATCAAGTAGAAAGACATCCCACACCCTTAAACTCAGGCTAAATGGAACCTTCAAAAAGAAGACAAAATTATCAAATTGCGTTCAATGTAGGTGCTTCAGGGAAACTCACGCGCTCCACAAAGACCACGAAGAACCACTTGATGGCATAAAGCAGTGCGTCCACATTGTGTTTAATAAAGTGTTTGTGCAGTTTGCGCATGATCTTGGATAGAATGCGATCATGATGCTCGATAAAACGTGTCAACTTTGGGAACCCCTCGATGAACAGACCATGCATGCCATATTTTCGATCTGTAATCAGTGAGTTAAGTGCCCAGAACGCCTCCTCCTCCTGCATGTAGAGCAATAACACGCCCGCCACACATGCCATGCCCTGGCAGTAACCCAGCTCCGAGTTGTAGATGCTATAGGCATTTAGTACATTGAACAGTGAGCATTGCTTGACACTGTAGCGTTCCCGATAGGCGAGATTATCACGAAACTGTCGATTCACATCCGCATCGATTTGACGGGTCTCTGTGGCATTCTCTTTGGCCAGCTGCAGCATGCGCATATATACGCCCACATTGTTATCCATCGATTGTTGGACATTGAGCAGCTGTTTCCATGCCGGCCAGCGCATTCGATCCGGTATCCCTTTATAGACACGCTTGTGCAGCTTATCCGCTGGTGGTGGCCAGTCTTTTAGCATTTTAACCCATTTTTTATCCCGCTCCAGTTCAATCTTAGTGCGTTGCACTTCCTGGGTATCGCGAGATGATGGCAGGCGGGAGTCGTGCATAAAACCGTATCTATCATCAAAGACAAACAAAAAAAAAAAAACAACGGTAAGTTTAACTAGTTCTCTGATTAGATAATGATATTATCAAGTGATCAAATTCCTCATACTTGAGAAAAATCATTGAATACTATACGACTTATTTTGGTACACTTTAACGAAGCGCTACTACTTTCATAAAAAATCTTACATTTGTTTAAAATGTGGTAGCCTTGGTTTACGATCCTTGAACCATCCGCGTTTACCAACACTTTAAAAGCAGCGCTTGTCTTTCGCAATTAAAAACATAACACTTAATGTAGTTAAAACAGAGTTGCCACTTGTCCTGCCAATTAACAGCTGTTTGCATAAACCAATTGTGACATCATTGACATGATATCACAGACACCACAAGCACACAATCGAGGAGAGGGGATTTACTTACTTGTCGGTTATGTGATAGATTTCGAATGTGGGATTCTCCCAAGAGTCCACCACATTGTTAGGATCCAAACCCAGCTCGTATCGCTTGAATATATCCTCGCGTTCATCTTCGGCACGTTTAACTAATGCGTGTTGCTGCTGTTCGCCATTGTTATCATGGGCGGGCGGAGCGGCTGTCATTGTGGGAGTGAGCAGACAGTGGGCAGCGCCAGTTTTGCTATCCAATTGCTGCTATTGTTCCTGATCCTGTTGAAGTTGTTGTTTTGGTAATATTTTTTGTTTTCAATGTTGTTCTTGGTTTTGGCTCCGGCTCCGCCTGATGTTTGTCGCTGATTGGCAAGAATGTTAAATGGGAGCGGCTGCTGTTCGGCGATAGCGCGAAACTTTTTAAGATAAAAGTCATACGAAATGAGAAAAAAGCAAAACAAAAGCATTAACATAAGAAACCATATACTCATACTCGCTCTCTTTCTCACACACACACTCAGTATGCACGCACAAGCTCACAAATGCAGAAAACAATCAACAGTAAGTTTTATACATTCATTTGAATGCAAGTCTTCGATTTCACTGCAAAACGAGCGCTATTTACAGAAGTATGTGTGAGTGTGTTTTTATACTCTCTCTTCTTATTAAATATGCAGCAATTCCAATAACAATAATAACAGAAAGAGAGTAATACAGATTAAAAGAGAGAGTGTGGTGACAGAGTGCGCATCACCGAAGCATGGTCACAATGACGTGATATTCAATAATATTTAAAAACGTTCATGTAGCGGCACCATCGCCAGCATTAAAAACAACGATAAAAACACTTCAAGTTACTCAGTGACGCCCCCACACCACACAACAACAACAGACGACAGAAAGGGAGAGCTAATGCATTGCTTTTTTTTTTGCTGTTTTTGTTGTGGTTTTATTTTATGCTGGTACTGTTTGCAGTTGGTTAAGCTTGAATTTAAATCACTTATTAGATTGAGCAAATTTATTGGACTCCTGTTTCATCAACATATTTTGATCACACGCTTCCTGTTTTGGTTTTTCTGCGATTTTGTTGTATTTTTGTCAACACTCACTCACTCATACATGAGCACGCTCGCACACACGCACGCAAACTTATAGCGTTTTGTTCTTGTGCTTTCACTATAGTTTATGCTTTGTTTTATAGAAACACATATCGCGAGTTAAGTATTGCTTTTATTACCATTTAATTTTGTAAGAATTTATGTACAGAATGTATTCAATTAATTAAATTGAGCACGTTTACTATTTTTTCAGCCTGCATGTTGAGCGTGATTGACTTAACAGAACTTACTGCCCCACTTAACATACAGCCATAATGTTACTCATTTGTAGTGTTGTCAACGTATGTTAAACGTCTTGCGTTTGGCGCGCGTACCACTCTGGCAACACTAACAAACTGAACCAGCTCGATAGCCGTCGAAATCGATAACTCTTACCTGAGGTTCCTACGTTTTCGACCATTTTTTTTGCGTGAATCTTGTTTTAATTGTGCTTGTGTAAAATTGTGTATAATTTCCATGAAAACGTCTCAAATACAGCTAGAAAGTGCTGTGTTATGCACTAAATGCTTAAGCACATTAATTAACATTTGTCAAACAATGACCACACAATAATTCCATTGAATAAAACGGGTATGAAAATCGCTTTGCCTGAAGTGCGTAGCAAATTACTATGAATTTCTTTTCGTCCACTGTACACACACACTCGTACAAACGAGTTACTGGGTACATGTTTTGAATGACGCTTGCCATCGGTCGATTGTCAATCAGTCGATAATCAAAAGCCGCAATTAACAAGCATTCCGTATGTACCCATATATATTTCACAGCATTCGCCTATCATAACGGACACAGAGGGCCAAAGTTGTACCTTGTTTTGCCGCAAAGTTAACAAGTAACTATTTGTATTACAAAAAACTCTGCATCATCATGGTATCAACGCGCCAAATGTGTGGTGCTGTCGCCGGTTTCGAGGAGACGCCAACGTCCACCCGCGCTTCAGTGGTGCGACGCACCACACAGTACCAACAGCAGCAGCATAACCAACAACAGCAGCAGGTTGCCTCCTGCTCGTCATCAATGAATGCAGCACCTGTTCCGAATTTGCTGGATTTACCAACGGAGCTGATTATGAAAATTTTCAGCTATTTGAATTATAAGAAAATCAGCAATCTAAGATTGGTAAGTGACAAAACCGAATGCATTTGTGAGCGTGTGAGAGGAGGGGTGGAGGCAACAGTGGCAATGAAATTGCCTGCTTCATTATTTAATCAATAAAAAGCAATTTGCAAAAATGTAATGTAGATTGTGAAGCGTAGGTTCAAATCGCTTGCTTAGTTTAGAGACGGGGAAGAGTACGGGAGTGGTGTCAGTTATTCAACTACCTGCATTCACTTGTTGTTGTGCTTGCTATTGCTATTTATTATTTTTACCACTCAAAAGTTGAACATTAGCGCTGAGCTCGTGACACGAGTTCACTCGTCAATCATAAGGAAATGCGATGACTAATGACTAAGTCATTATTTAACTGATAATAGCCTTATATAGTATTTAAAATAAAAATCAGCATTTAAACGTAATAGAAGCAGGGATGAAGCAGAATAATTGCTCATTTTTTAAAATTCTTTTTAATTAACAAAATTAAAAAGTTTTTAATTTTTCTAGTTTATATAAGATCACAAATGGTATAAGAAACTGCTTATTAATTGTCTACTTGACATAAATAAACAATACGTTCTTGTAATTTAAAATAGAGTTGTTTTGAAAATTATCTAATTCCTTTAACTGCACTGAAAAAAGAACTTAAATGCATCATCAATAAACCACAAATATCGATAAATGAGTTTCCTTTTATCTTAATTCCCACCAACTCCCATTAGAGTTTCAAGTAAATAATTCAGAAAACATCTTTAGTTGTATCTGTACCTAAATGTGTACATGTCGTGTCACGCAAGACCCACATGCGCGCCCATCTCTAGCTTGTATCTTGTTTTTTTGTCATGCATTTGATTTTGTACCCGTGAGTGTGTTTCTGCCTGCTTCTGTGTGCGTGTGTTTGTGTGCATGTGTGTGTGTATCTGTGTGTTGGGCCTTAGTCTTGTAGGTAGAGAACACAGCGTAATCTGATATATATTCTAGATTGTCTCAAAATTTCGGATGCGGGCATCCTTTTTATATTTTTTGTGGAAAATGATTTTAAAACTCAAACCAATGGGATTATTTTCAGGTGTCCAATCGGATGAACGATATTTGCATGAAAATGTTGAATGCTGCCTTCTCCAGACAAATCAAGTCAACGTTCAATCGATTCCAGGCGATAAAGGCGAGCATGCCACGTAGGGAGTCGGCACGCCGGAACCACCCGCTGGCCTGTGAGTGCGACATCATCGAGACGTGCTATATGCGTCTTTCTCTGCTCCAAATGTCCATGGGGAAACACATTGAGCGTGGCCATTGTTGTTTCTTTCCTGGTGCCGTAAGTTTGAAACGAAGCGATCTTGTTAAACCTATGTCTAACTATATCCAACCTTATCCGCCAGATACTCGATGAGGTACACTCAATTCTGAACTATATTAGTATTACGCCGCGTTTGCAGCGTCCCTATCGGGTCATAGATGAACTATTTGATCTCTCCACTATGGCCATGGAGTACTTTAAGGATCGCATAGAATCCACGCTACCCGGACTAGCTTACAAGGACTTTTTCCAGTTACCCATAACCACAAAGCGGCGTAAGTTTGATTTATGTACATAATACGAAATTAAATACATGATTATTATATGCAACGATAGCTACTTTGGCCATCAGCTCGGATCTCTCGGACAGCTCGAATAACTCACCACCTCAGAACCACATGGTCCTGCGTAAGGGCATACGCAAGATCAAGGAGGGCATGAGGATGTACAATAATCAGCTGTCGGTGCTGCGCACCGAACTTCGCACCTGTAAGCGCAAGTCCGCCGAACAGGGCAAACAGCTCTCGGAGCAACAGAATCTTCTCGCCGAGCATCAGAAGCAGACTCTGGAGTATGCTAATCGGCTGGACGAGTACGACAAAAAGAATGAGGAAATGGCACGCAAGTTTTCCACATTGTTGCAGGTATGTCAATTCTTAAACGGTTAATGCTAGTGACGAAAGTTTATGTGCAGAAAGGTGATCTTAACTTGTTACAGACATCGGTTATTTATACATATATGTAGCATTAAAAACAGTTATTTAGGTGTAGAATACGCCTAAAGTTGAATCTATTAATTATAGAAGGCTAGAAGTTTGCAGGAGAAAAAGTTTACTCAACATGCGGAAGGAAGCGTGGTCCCAGTTCCTTTGAATACACTTTCAAAGACATGCAAATATGATGTCCGAGTGTCTGTGCTTGTATTAACAGCTGTATCTCAATAGCTACTTAGTTTAGGTATATGTCATGATTAATTCTATTTCGACCAAGTTTGATTAACTTAGCATAACTATATGATATAGCGATAAAGACGTTGCTATTCAAGATATCTGAAAAGCCATTTTAAAGATTAAGCCAAACATAATCCGTATTAAGTTTTTTTACAGTCAAACTTTTTCTATAAGTTTTAGTTGCTTGTGTATTTATTCATGTTGTGCCATAAGTTAGTATAACTACGCTACTCGTAGATCACTATGCCACACTTTCGTCACTAGTCTATCGTTTTCTGAGTAGTATTCATTGAATATAAATAAAAAAATTCTTAAAAGGAACTAAACAAGTGCAAAACCGAGCTACAATTTTGGCGCTCCAAAAGCCCAGCTATACCGTCGGTATGCAGCTCGTGCAGTCAGAAGCTAGCGCCAATGTTTCCACCGGATAATTTTCAGGCACTGGTAAATCAGGGTGTGGATTCCGAGAACATAATCATTTTCAACGAAGAGGTTGAACCAGATACCGATGGAGATACCGGAATCGAGACAGATTTCGATATTAGTAGTGATGTGACTTTAGAGTCAGTGGCAGCATCGCTTGATACGTCCTTCACCCCGCCGGATGAAGCCACAACAGCTCAGCTGTTCGCCGTCAATTCGGCCACCAAGAATTTGAAGCGCAAGTATACATCGGTGGACACAGACACCGCACAGACAACGTCCAACATAATTGCGTCCAATGTGACACCGTCTAACTCAAAAGCTGTGGCCACTGCCACCGTAACCACCGCCAGCAGCAGCTCCTCACACAGCTCCAGCTCTAGCAGTGGTGGTGGTGGCTATCCCACAAAACTGTTCTATGGCAATCATCAAAGGAGTGGCGTCATAGTCAGTCCCGTGTCCATGAAGCTGACACTGGGTACTAACAATAATGTTGGCAACAGAGACGCACTGGGAACGGAGCACCAGCTGCAGTTCAGTTTCGGTGATGCGTCTATATCGGCTGTGGGAGCAACTGACTTAATGGGCGTGGTGGAGCACGTAGAGTCAAAGAAAGCACGTAGAGTACAAAAGGCCAACAGATGTGTGAATGCACATGGCAAACGCAGTAAATAAGCATAAAATCCATACACAAATAACATTTTTTACTAATTACATACATATACATAAATTTATATACACATATATTTACATATAAAGTCGCAGGGATGTACTGTCACACACACATGCACGACAGATGCGTGTGTGTGTGTGCGAGCGTGTACATGTTCTCGCGCATTGTAGTGTTAAAAGAAAATAAAAACAAAACAACCAAGAGGAATCAAATTAAGTATTCAAATACATACATATGTATGTATATGGATTACCTATATGTACATGTATATCTTTTATGAACGTCAAATGCATTAGGCATTCTGATAATCATTATCATTATTATTATTATTACCATTTACAAGATGTATCTGTATGTTCTTCGGCAAGAAATGCCAAACACAAACATAACAAACACACACATACGCCTAACCAACACACTGGCAATTAAAATCACTTTCAATTTACACTTTTACACATGAAATACACGAAACTTTAAAACGCTAAGTTTTATGTAGTTTGATCAATTGACGGCGGCAGAGCAAATGCGATAATAATAATTTAAAGGCAAGATAAGTTTAATTATTAGAAACCACTAACACATTATAGCATTCGTGTGTTAAACAAGAAATGAAAGAAATCGCAAAGAAATATTTTAAATAAAACTTTAACGCATACAAAATCAAATGCAATTACAAATACTTGTTTTTCTTTTATTGGCAACGCGATAACTCATCAAATTATATCGAACTTTGTAAAGCGATAATTCGTGGGAAAAGAAGTTAGTCTGTTATCGATACGACGCGACACAATCGAAAAAAGAAGTGACGAAGAAAATATGGCCAGCCGAAGATATGGTACGCTTGCTAAATCTGTGCAAATCCCTGCAAATTATACAAGTAGGGGAGCTGCGTATACTAAAATTTAAAAATATTCTTTATTAACTGGGAGTCTAGCTTGTGGCACAGAAATGTATCTGCGTGCACCATTTTTGCTTACACATCCCGCCTCAAAATACAGATAAACCTCGTTGGTTAGGGTATAAAAATAGGAAAATGGAAGAATGCGTACCAACAAAAGAGAAAGGAATGGAACTAAAAGACGTTGCTGCTTTAGAGTCCGCTCCGCAACTAACTAAAAATAAGCGAAAACATGGCCGCAATTAGCCAAAGTACTTAGTGCTAACCAAGCGAACGACTCGATCGACCGCCAGATGCCGAGGAAGAGAATAAGAAAGAGAGAGAGAAATCTCATCTCATGGGTGGCTATAATTGGCGACTCCAACTAATGCGTCGGGCAAACTGGCAGACAGGCAGTCACTGGGAGCGGTCGCTTTAGGTAATCACCACACACGCATTGCCGTGAAATAGAATAAAAGAAATATACATAAAATAAACAACAATGAAAAACTATTCGTTGGTTTGCAGGCAGTAAAAGGCAGACGGCAGCGAAGACCACACGTAATAATCGAAAACTATGCAGGATTACAGCGAAAAGTTGCACACTGTCACCGATGAGAAGCTGGGCAGGTGCTGGAGTCACGTTCACCTTTTTCCACAGCAACTAATTTGTGTATAAAAACATTACAGGCACTTGGTAGCCAGTGAGAGTATAGAGCCAGGTGAGACGTTGTTGGAGGAGCAGCCCTTGTTTGTGGTACCACACTGGGAATGCAATCAACTAAAGTGTGCCCAATGCCTGCAGGAGTCATATATCATATGCCGCAAGTGCCGTGTGTATCCATTGTGCATGGACTGCAGTGATCATGACGCCTTCGAGTGTGAATTCTTTGCAAGTGGCGCTGGTAGTTGCCTCTGCAAGGATCTCCTAGTAAAAAACTATAGCATCTGCGCATTGTTGAAGCTGCTGCTGTTGATCGAGAATCCTGAAAAGCAAGCACTTTGCCAGTTACTTGTGGAGAGACCTGTACAACTGGAGGACTATCGTGATGAGGACGGCATGTGGCAGGAGCATGAGGAACAGGTAGTGCGTCCCTTAATGGCCAGTGGCATAGCAGAGACTTTGCCTGCCCAGAACCTAACGTCGGATATCTTGCACGCCCACTGCATCCGCATTGACAGCAACGCCTTCGAGGTGACCGGCCGCGACGGAGATAACTTAAAGGGTGTCTATGTGTGTGGAGCCAGCCTGCCCCAGCACTGTGCGCCCAACACTGTGGTAGCTTTAGACGAGCAATTCAACATGAAGCTATATGCTGCTGTACCGCTGGAAACCGGGGACATTGTCTACACATCTTATACTAATCCTTTGATGGGCACAAGCCAGCGACAGCATCAACTGCGTCTCTCTCGGCACATGGATTGTGCCTGCACCCGCTGCCTGGATCCCACCGAGCTAAACACCCACATGAGCAGCATGAAGTGCAGGGACTGTACCGATGGCTATGCAGTCTGTGATTTGGCAGGGAGTGGTGACTGGCGCTGCTTAAATGCAGATTGTAGAGCCATCATGCCTGCCGTTGATGTTCACCAGCTCCTGACTGAGGTTGGCAGTGCTTTGGTCGAAGCCAAGGGTGAACTTAATGCCTATGAGGAACTGCTCGCTCAGCACAAGCCACTATTCCATCCCAATCACTTTTTGTTAGTGGACATCAAACAGAACATTGCCAGCATTTTGCGTGCTGCTTCCTTAATGAGCTCTATTAATGAACCTTCAAAGAAACTACTGGCACGTCGTGTTGAGCTTTGTGGTGATTTGCTGCCAGTTTGCCGAGCTGTTGTGCCTGGAATCTCAAAGTTATATGCCATTGCGCTCTTTGAGTACCTACTCGTCTTTACCGAGCTCACCGAGCTGCAGTTTGCCGAGGGTGATGTGGACAAAAAAGAGTATGCGGTAAGTCGATTTGATATCCTTTAATTTTAGGATTGCCACTGAGTAGTAACTTTTTTAGTAAAAAGAAATTAAATATATATGTATGTCAAGATCGGTGTTAAGTTAAATATAAAAACTTAAGGTTGGAAGCTATTAAAGTTGACACTTCAGCTTCGTGAAGCGCTCTCAACAGACAACAAATTAGAGTAGGCTAGCGGGATTGGAACAGTAATCATAGATTAGGTATCAGCTAGTCAAAAACCAGTCAAAAAAGGCAAAAAACTAAATTTATACAAATTTCGAAAAGTCTAACAAATAAAGGACAATAACAATAAATGTCGCTATGTAACGGCTTTTAAACTCATACTTTATTTGCAAAAAACTTTATTACTGTCGTTCATATACAGCTCAGTTCTATGTACTATGTGCGGCTAATATAATAATCGACTTGATTAAAATAAACTTTACAAATGTACTTCAATCACATACAGTAATTAAGTTTTCAGGAAATTTAGATTTTAACAGATGTTTTAGGAAAAATTTGTAGATTTTAATCAGAAAAGTCTACTTGAAACAGGTCTAAATTGGCAACTTTGTATTAAAATACTTATTTTATAATATTATCTAATTTACTTTAATGTTTTAGTTATTATTAACAATCCATATGTCGGTCATATATGTATATCGTCTATTTAGAATATATAGGTCGCCTATATATAAAGTTATTATAATATATTAATTTAGTGATCAACTACATATTAATCTTGTTCTTTGAAGGCCCTGCTGATGCGTGCTCGTTCGGTGGCCAAGGAAGCTCTGGATTTGCTACAATTCGAGCCGGAAAATTCGGCCGAGGGTTTTCTAACTGAACGCATTGGAATGGAGCTAGAGCGGATTGAATCGGATCTAATGAAATATGGAAAACTCTAAACAATTTATGTGTGTGAATAAAAGTTGCTAGTTTAAAGTGAAAACAAGTTTCTATTGCATTGGCCCTGAATGTGAACAGAAGAAGGGCCATAAAGTAAGAACTCTGAGAAAACAAGGGTGACTCGGAGAGGAAGGGGAAGGCGAAAGAGAATGGGAATGGGAACCAATGATCCAATGAAATAAATAAAGAATTGTCTTTAAATATAAATAACAAAGGCGAATTGCACTCGCGTGTAGAGACTCTAGAGACAATCTCGGCCAAAAGAGATAGTCAGTGTACGACTGATAATTGGCGACGGCAAGTGCAATTTTTAGCCAAGGAACTAAGAACTTATTCAACCAAGACAATGGCCTCCGTAACAGAAGATTTCGACAAGAAATGTAAGGTACACCATAACGACATCCTGGGCAGGTGTGTTCAATTCAGGAAACCTTATCTACCAATGAATACACTGATCTGAAATCTTGGATCCTTGTAGATATGTAGTTGCCTCCGGTGATATTCGAGCGGGAGAAACGCTGCTGCAGGAGCAGCCCATTTTATTGCTGCCCAATAATGGGGATCGGCGTTGTTGCCACTGCCACAAGCTGACAACCATGTACTGCGGGTAAGTCATAGAGAGATATTCCTTATGGAAATGAAGGCGAAAATTGGATAAAATATCTTTAGTCAGTGCCGTTTGCTGCCGTTGTGTGAGGATTGCTCGGAGCACAATGGACGCGACTGCAGACGTCTAGCAGAGCTGCAACTGACAGAGGAGCATTTGGAGCAGCTGCAGTCACAAACTGAGGTCTGTACTGCTCTCCAGTATTTGTTGCTCCGGGAGCATTCTGAAACGCAGGTACTGTATGAGGAACTTCTTCAGATGGATTCGCAGTTGAATCTCAGGCGCGACACCGAAATTTGGCGTAACTACCAGGTGCAGGTGATAAAGCCGCTGCAGTCTAGCGGTCTTCTGTTGCAGTTGCGCAATGGTGATGAAATCAGCGAGGATCTGTTGCAGCGTCTACTGGGCATTGCGGATATCAATGCCTTTGAGATACGTGCTCCGGAGTCGGGAGGGGCCATGAGGGGACTATATAGGCGAGCTGGACTCTTTGCCCATAGTTGCATGCCCAATATAGTGACGGCCATTGACGAGGAAAGAAGGATTAAGATCTATGCCAGCTCTTCCATAACTGCTGGCGGAACACTCTTTAATTGTTATACGAATCTTTTACTGGGTACGGATGAGCGTCGTCATATACTCCAGACAGGCAAGTGCTTCAATTGCCAGTGTGCGCGATGTTTGGATCCCACCGAGCTGGGAACTCACATGAGTAGCTTTGTCTGCAACAGCTGCCGTGGGGGCTACATCGTCCGGCAGATGGAGACGGGAGTTTGGCAGTGTTTGGTCAATGCGGAGCATACGCTCAAGTCTGATTTTGTAGCCAATGTGCTAGAGCGAGCCAAGGAGGAGGTGTTCCATGCCCGTGATGATATCTATCGTCTGGAGCTATTGCTGGCTAAACTGGGACGCCTGCTCCATGGCAATCATTATATTATGTTGGATCTCAAACAGAATATTGCCTCAATATTACGACAGATTCTGCAGAACATGGCTCATCGCCCTAATCGTAAAGTTTATGAGCGAAAGATACGCCTGTGCCAGGAAATATTGCTGGTACTGAAGGTTGTGGCTCCGGGTCTGAATCGGCTAAAGGCCATTGCCCTCTACGAGTTGGCAAACACTCAGGCTGAATTGGGCCGAAAACTCTATAGCGAACAGGAATACGACGCAACCCAATTATTGGTAAAACAATACCTTTAATAACTTACAATTTAATTTATTTGGAGCATTTCACAGACGGAGCTTCAGCAAACGGAAATTATGACTCGTGAATCCCTTCGAATGCTGCTTTACGAGCCAATTAAAACACCGGAGGGACAATTGGCTCGCAACATGCTGAGGGAGCTAAAAGAGCTACAAAATGATATGAAAGTGCTGCAGCAACCGAACGACGATGTTGTTAATTAACAAAAATGAAATAAATTGTATTTATTTGAATATAAAAATAACTTCCGTTATTTGCAGGAATCGATTATTTGTCTCGCAGTTCCTGTTATCGGAACTTGTGGGAATGTGGCGGAGGTCGATAATAAGCAGTGCTGTATAGTGCACTTTTAAAAAGTTCATTTGTATTAAAAGCTTCAATAATAACAAATGGTTTACTGTGTGCACGTCTAACAAAAGCTGATAAATAAATAACATTCTTGTAAAAAATTCGCAAATGAGGGAAAACGGGGCGCGATTAGTTTGTTGTCGTCATTGTCAGCCGAACAGCTGATTGACCAAAATAAAAGGCAATTGATAAAAGTGTGGAGTAACAATATGCAATTGGAACCAGCTGTAAAACAAACATCCCCATAATGAATAGGGGGTGACTAAACAAAAGGTGGACAGTGCAGAAAGCTGCAGTCGACGTCGACGCCGACGCCACTCAGTTAGAAATTTTAAAGGGCTTTAGTCTCTGTGCGCTCTTTAAACCGATTTAATTTAAAACTCGCTCCAGCTGCTCAAAACTCGTGCCGTATTTATTTCTAACAAACAAAATGCAATTTTCTTTTGTATAAACAAAGTTATTAAATACATATTTGCCCAGTTAATCTCTCAGCGCTGGTATTTTTACACATTAATGCAATATTGTGAAATAATTAAGGTGCATTATCGTCGACTTTGTCTGCTTGTGTAGAAGAGAAAACCCACCAACGACTTCATCGCAATGGCTTTGGCCAGCGCAGCGGGCGCTCTGCTCAAGCCACAGACGCCACTCCAGCAGCTGTTGGAGGACATCAATTTCCAGCGTACCAAGGAGATGCGTCAGCTGCTCAAAGATGGTGATTAAACCCATATTTAATATTTTACTCAATTCCACAATTTTTAAAAGAAATTTGTCTACATTTGCGTTTTATCGATTTATCAAGCGTTCTTACGGCAACTCCTTCTACCCTTGTACACTGTAATTGTGTATGCGATTGTGTGTGTCAGTTCGTGTTTGTGTGTGTATATGCTCAGATTTTGCTCCACTTTAGTGCGAAAGTGTGTGTATGTTTAAAGAAAAGTGCATGCAGACGTACACGTACATATGGATTTCCGTCGTCGTAGCTTTTCCTTTCATTTTCTTTGAAGGGTGCTCTGCAGTCGTTCAGGAGATCAGAACTTGACCTGATATCATTTCAGAACAATGATTTCCGCAAATAACTAACCCTTGAAAACTATGTTTTACTTGTCCTGAGTAAAATTGTTCTGCTACTTGGATAAGCTTAGTGGATAAAATACCCGGTACACAGTTTCAATACGTCATTATCAGGGCCTTTCTAGCTCTTATAATATCTGAAATCCCTTTGTTCATATAGACCGACATGACTATACTAATTCTACTACTGATGCTAATCAAGAATATATATACTTTAATGCTGCAACAGGCGCGTAGCGACCGCCGTATCTACCGTATCAATTATGTGGGGCCCCCTTTCTATGAGTGCTCCAACATGCAAAAATAAATCAAAACTTCTAAATTTTATGAGTTAAATTTGATTACCAAAAAAACTAAAAACTTAAACAAATTTTGGAAAAAATCAGTAATTAGTAAAAATATTAGTTATAATGAAGGCCCCAAATGGGGCCCCAAACAAATTTTAATATGGGTCCCCGACAAGGCACGCTACGCCACTAATATGCAATAATAATTAAAATTGATTTGACCAGCTAAACTATTTTTATTCATCATCTAGCTAGTCCCGATAACTATTTAATTATAACAAGTGAGAACCAAAATATACAAATTATGTATTTAAATAATCACATTAAAGGTTAATCGGGCGACCTTACTAATACAATAAATATATTCCAATTGTTGAATGAAATGTTGATTTGATGGGAATGATCAATCCTAAATCAATTTTAATTAAACAAAGAACTATTGTAGCTTTCAATTATAAACCTTCTTCTAATGTAATTCCTTTAATCTCTTGCAGATGGTGGCTTTGTCGTGCTCCAGGGCACAACCTACTGGACGGATCTGTTTGTGCGACACTTTCTGTTCCAAACGGAACCGGTGCACAGCATCGATTCGGATGATTTGCTCTTCTTTGTGCGCAAGAAGCACGTGAAGAGCTCCTCGCGCCACATGCCAAAATATGAGGTAATCTATCTGGTGGATGTTCCAACTAACAAAACTCATAAATTGATTTATCTTTGTTTTGTTCATAGACTGAAGTTGAGGTATTTCGAAAGGACTCGCGCAAGCTGCCAATTGGTGATCCAGATGTGGATTGGGAAGAGACTGTTTACCTGAATATGGTCATACATCAATTCGACTACACATTGACCCTGGCTATTTGCACACGGACTTCGCCAAAGGAGCTGCAGGTGCTGCGTAGGCACTCACAACGGGTCTACGCCAGTCCCAGTCGCCGGAAGATGGACACCAAGGGCGAGGGTGAAGAGATCACGTATCCACACATCTGCTTTATGGTCGATAACTTCGATGAGGTGTTTAGCGATATACTAGTGCGTGACGGCGAGATGGTCTGCGTCGAACTGGTGGCCAATGACAAGGATGGTGCTGTTCAGGGTGTCATCTTTCTGGGTTCCATACGCTACGATGCGCTGAAAAAGGTCTACGATGCCAGAGTGAGTGCATTAAGTTTGTATGTGATCCCGTAGACTAATTTTATTTCTTCCTTGGACTACAGCAATCCAGTCTGAGCTCCAAGGTAGCCCAACGCATGTCATTTGGCCTATTTAGCAGCGGGGCTGGCGTTCAAACCCGCTGTGAATTTGTACGCATGAAGGGACCACAGGGCAAGGGACATGCCGAGATGGCGGTGACGAAACCCAAGGGATCGGGAGTTGAGACACCAACCAGTGAGCCCGGTTTTTGTGCCACCGATATGTGGGACGAATGGGAGGAGGAGAACGACGACTATTGCACCTATCGACATCAACGACGCCTCAGCGATCCCAGCGCCAATCTTAACAATTTCTCACGATACGGCTGGCGCACGAAGAACACTAACCAGGACATGGTCACAAGCGGCACTAGCACTAGTGTGGGCGCCAAGGCGCGATCCGAAAACGAAGGACTCGATTCTCTGGCTAGCGAAGTCTCCGAAATCGAGGCTGGAGATCTGAGAGATGGTAAGTTAAGCAACAGGATTCGTTTGTCAGCTATTGTATCCTTTCGTATGCATGAACACTCAGCTCATTTGTTAATAAACTAAATGTAGAATATGTAAAATAATATAAGTATTCAGATAGTTAACCATTAGCTTGATTTTAATTGCGCTTCTTCTGCTTGCCATGATTCATTCACTCATTTGTTTCTTTGTATACTTGTTGTGGTTCCTTCGATTTTTCCTTCAACTAACAAATTGCAAACTCACAAAAATATGTAAATATATAAATATGTGTATTTGGATTATCGCCTATAACTGTTAACATAACTATGATATTGCCGAGAAAGCAGGACAACTAAACTAAAATACAGTTTTCAACTATAATTTATGTTTGCTTTCTTAAGTTTTAAATTTAAGGGGATAGAAACACAAGGTATTAGGCATAGCAATAGTCTTTAAAGTGGGTTTGTGGGTTTGTAGATGTACAGCATCGGTATTCATTCATCTGTATTGATATTAACATCCCTTAGGCTCTATTAGTAACACAAAACTGATTCCATGCGCCTACTACCACTACCACACCCACGACCATGCCCACTCCCACACCACAAATAGTAAACGCCTTCGTCTCTTACCCGGTTTTTTAATTTTTCCCGCTTTTGATTTAATTTTCTTTAAATTATAAGTTGCCTGAAGACCGTTTATCGGTTCATGTATGTGTCGTTGTATATGCTTTGAATCGCAAAAGAAAAAAAAACAAACAAACCGATCTATGTCTACTTGTAGATCAGCAACGTCCTGCTTTCTCGGCCTCCGCGACCAAAGTGCACCCAAATACGCTCAAGATAGATTCAGCTGAACCTGACCAGGCACCAGATGCCACCGCGTCAACAGCGTCGTCAGAGACAGCCTGTGCTGCTCCAGCCGTCACGCCCCCGCCTCTAAGCGTTGCCCTCGAGGTAACCGTTCCCGGCGGTACTACCAGCGCCAGCGTCAGCTCCACGGGCTGCAACTGCTTTGGCGGCAAGAAGTGCAAGAAACGTTGGACATCAGGAAATAGCAGCAACGATACACCCGAAATGTCGGAGGTTTACTGTCCTAGCTGCGAGGATGTAGCCAACGAAACGCCCGCCTGTCTCAGCAAAATGCCCGACAAGCGTCAGCTGCGTCTCAAGCCAAAGCCACCGAGCATCCTATGCGTAGAGAGCGAACTGGTGGTCAGCAAACGTGGCAGTCTTCGACTTGCTGGCGATCTCAAGCGCAGCAGCAAAGGCAGTAGTATCACACGAAGCGTCTCACTGAGCGCCGCCGATCGGAGGACGAGTGTGCCAATCCCAGTGACTGGCAAGAAGGCGATACCGCGTGTTGTCAAGTCCAAGGAGCAGGACAAGAGCAAGGCCCAGGACAAGAACAAAGATAAGGAGAACGATAAAAAGTCTTCGAATCAGAAGGCAAATGGGACCAGCAGTTTGTTTTCCAGGATGTCTCCCAAGCGACTGCGCAATGCCAAAGCCAGCGACAAAGAGAAGGATAAAGAAAGGGACAAAGATAGGGACAAGGATAAGGACAAGACCAAAGACAAATCAAAGGTATTGCCAAAGGCTAAAAACAATAGCAAGAGCAACATTAACAACAACAATGCCAAGGCCACAGCAACAGCAACTGCATCCGCAGCTGCAGCGAAAACAGAAGAGTACGAAATCGCCGACGATGCCACCTCCCTCAATGGCGAGACCCCGCAGACGTGCGAGATTGCCGGAGCCGCAAAAATGGCCATACTCAGCGAAAGCGATAGCAAGCTAATGATCAGTGTGCGGGGACGCGAGGAGCTGCCCGTGGTGGAGCAATCCTCAAATCAATCTCCATCGCCAACTACGCTGGTGCAGCACTTTGAGAAGTGCTTACGTGTACCTGTTAAATCAGAGAGCCATCCATTGCAGCTGGACGTAAGATCGTCCGCTGACAACGCAACTAACGATAATAATCAGGAACAGAAGCAGGATCTGGAACAAGAGCAACTGGGAGCCACAGCTGGTGAAGCGTCGCCGCTGCTCAATGGTGATGTAGCTGACGTGGCCAATGGCAATCAGCCAGCAACAAGCAGCGCCACCTTGCCACGCACCACCAAGCAATCCTACTACAGCAAGGTGCTCCATCTGGTGCCCAAGCGTCGCACACCCGACGGCACCAATATATACTACTGGTGCGATCTGCCCAAGAAGGCGCTCAAAGGTCACTTAACTACATTTTATATGTATATACATATATTTTATATTCCAACAATTCTGCATGTTTCCAAGTTTACCTGTTTTGTGTGTATTCTTGAATTAATTTATGGATTTTTTTTGCTTTTGCAGAGCTCGATGATGGTGCCTATAATCCACTGTGGACAAGTCGTGGTTTTACACAATCCTTTCATTTCTGGAAGGAGAACCGCCGCCAGCAATCGACGCCACTCAATGCATTCCTTACATACGTCACACTGCCCTGGTGGAGCATTGCCAAGGGTAAGTAGTCTCAAAGAAGTTTTCCCAGGCTTTATCTGACCATATCCTACTCATTTTCAGATTTGCTGGATCATCGAGAGACGCCTATATTGACCTTCTAGTATTAAGTGTGCTCCACGCTTGTGATTTGCTTTAATTAATGATTTTAAGTATTATGAGTTATAAGCTTTTAGTTATTATTATTATCTTGTGTGATCTTAACTATGAACCTTTATTCTCCAGGGCAGAGTAATGCTCCTTAAGTATTCCTAGTTTGATTCATGTGCATCTCATTTGGTTACTTTCTACAACAGACTCTGTTTCACGTAGGGCATTACTATTAGATATACCAGATATATCCTATGTATGTGTGTAGTATAACAGTATGACTTTAGTATAACAAATGCAACGCCAACTACAAATTTATAAACTATTATACTTAACAATATGCTGCATTTTGAAGTTATAGAAAGATTGTTAACGGAAATCAGAAATATATATAAATATAATGCAACATTTATACTATTTACATATATATGTAATATACACATAGATAAACAAGCAAATTTGTAAACAAAAAAGCGTACAATAAATTCAATATATAAAAAAAAACTTAGCCTAATCTGAAATGAATAGCAGAACTCCTGCCGAGAGTTGTTGTCGTTTTACATTTTCTATTTTTGGAAACACCAAAAAAAAATAGTTAACCAGTTGTGTTTAAATACTTCGAATATATTAAACACATGATTTAGAAACCCGAAAAACATTGTCTAGAACTTATGTCTTTGTTATCCAGTCAGATCCCTTTAAAGCTGCTTAATCTTAAAAAGGAGCAAAGTACACATGTTAATCCATATACATAATCCATTGTGAGACCCATTTCAGAGAGACTATGTAATCAACAGACGACATTTTAATGACAATTCAAAAAACAGAACACAAATCGGATTCAGTTTCAGTCTGTTTGTGTGCATCGTCGGAATCAGTCGGTTCAGCGTTCTTCTTGTTATTATTATTTTAAGAGGCAGAAGAAAACATACACTTAGTTGATTAAGATTACGATGTGGCATTCAGTGTCGTCGCTTGCCAGCTTCGTTCTTGTTGTTGTTGTTGTCACTTGTGTAGTCTCCGGCGCAATTAGTCCAGCGGCTGGTTGCCCTCGGGCGCCCACACACTTGCCCCACGGTCGACGGACACGAGGCGATAATGGATACAAATTAATTGTGGCTGACGGACCCAATGGCTATGTGCCTGGCAAAGCATATAACCGTAAGTTAAGGTGGCTTCCCTTTATGAGATTAAAAAGGTTTCATAATCAGTGTTGGGGTCACGGGGTCTACCGACCCCCACAGATAACAATTGATAGCATTTTGAGCATATATTTTAATGTATGTACATATATTTCAATGGATTTCACTCGATTAAAGCTTAATCATAACTTAACTGCGGATTTGGTACTCATTAAAATCATTTTTACATTTACTTTGGACTCTTCGAATGTAATGTCTCGTTAGCAGATCAACTTCCATAAATATAATATATAACTATGTCAGTAGGAGTAATTCGCTTAATAACGGAACTTCCGATTTATCACTATTTTGGGACAACTAAGAAATGGAGCCGACTTTGGCAACTGAATCTTATCACTCAACGTTCGTCTTTACAAATGTTAACATAATTTAACTTATTTAAAAGACATTTTAACTGGATTTACAGTTAACATTTTGAACTTAGTAACTCAGCTGCTAATTCTACATCATTTGAACAATAAAAGCATGAATCTCTTTGGCAACTGACATTGATTTCTGATCACTGATCACTCTTTTTAACAATTAAGAAAATTAACTTTTATTTACGTTGGTACATTTCAATTGGCTCTTTACCATTTTAATATTCCTTGCCATGTATGGTTCGCACGTGATTAAGGAGAAAACCGCGTTTTTTGTATCCTCGTTGGCAATGTGGACAAACATAAATACCCAAATGGATCAGACGATGCTTCTCGTAACTTGATTTGTTTACGCATTTCTCATCGCACCACTCACAATAATACAGTGATCGATTTATTTTGGGCAGAAATCCAAACAATAGCAAATAGTATTCAATCGTCTGCGATAGTGTAACTTTTCTAAAGAATTTCTGATTAATTTGCTCAATATACCAAGCGGTTATTAAATTTAAAATGCGCTTCAATTCGATTGCATGTAGATTGGCCTTCAACTCCATGTTTGTTTCTATTGTGAGCGTTACTAGTTCTTTACGAACATTTGCAGGGAACTGACCATTAAATCTCTTTGAATTCCAGACAGGTTCATGTTTCTTGAGTAGTTTACTGAAACTAACTGCCTTTGAACGCAACGCTTCGACGTATTCAACGGGCTTTCGTTCCTCATTTGTCGGATCCTTGAGAACAGGCAGCTGTAAGAGCATTTTATTTAAAATGTGTGATAGGCTTAAAAGTGCTATGCTTACACCAACTAATTGAAGAAGTATCAGATCATCTCGTACACTCGGGTTGTCCACTATAGTACCTTCACTCATGCCTGAGTCAGCGTCCTGTTTGTGAAATAAATCCACGTTATTTCCCTTTGGGAGAAAATTGTCTACGTTCTTCGATGACTTTGGGTCAGCCTTGGAATCACATTTTGTTTAATAATTTTAACAGATCGAATCATGTAATGGTTACCTGAAATCCGTTGTTGTTTTCTTCACATTTAGATCGCTTGGCGTCTGCTGCCTCTATCGACACAGAAGTATTCATAGTTAGCTGCGTTCGTTTGTTATGTGGTTTCAGTGATTGCATCTGGGATTGCTGAAGGTTTGAATCGGAGTACGAAGTTCGTCTGTTTCGGTTTTTGTACACGGTGGGCGAAATAGACCCGACTGTAAGAGAAGATCTTCGTTGTTGTTTTGGTTTCTCCTTTGCTGGTGTCTGCACTTCTGGTTTCCCAATCTGCTCAACCATCTTGTCCCACTTCGTTATGTCAATCTTTGGCAAATACTCTATTTTGTTTATAACAATGGGAGATGAAATTTTACGTGCTGTCAAATTAATACCAGTATCTTTCGGAGTTATATCTTCATCCTTTAATCGTGTTTCATCGATTGGATCAATCTTCTGTCTGTGAAGATTGTTTGCCAATGATTCAAGTTTATAATTCTGTAAAGTCCGATGGTTTAGTTGCATAGAGACATGAGAATCCATTCTGATGTCGTCGTTCTCCAGTGAACGAAAAATACGCCTTTTAATGTCACCTAGTCGTTGGCTCTGCTCACGCTTGCGTGTGGAGCGTGCGATTGCATAGCTCTTAAGGTTACAAAGAGACTGTGTCTTCTTGATAGGCTTTATTCTGTTCCCTGGCTCTTCAGTGCGACCATTACGTTTAAATTTAAACGACGGGAGCTGTTTCTTTTGAAATACAACTGGCGTCTTTGTATAACCTGGAGCAATTTTGGCTTTGATTTTTGTAGGTTGTTCTAGTTGCTTAAGTTTCAATACCTTGCCATGATTTGGCGAATCCAATTCTTGATGATCTTGGAAAGCCATTGCACATTTAGGAACTGCGAAAATAAACAAAAGTTAATGCTTAACTAGACAAAATCCTCTTTTAACTTGCCTTCCGCTTGCGAAGTTTTTGTGTTTTCTGCAGAATGATTTTCTTTGCTGAACTCTTCTAGTTCGCCGCAATCCACATCATATGCAGCGAAGGCACTAATTATGCTCTCAGTTAATGCAGTTGAACATTCTTTGGGCATTGTTAAATTTTCATCAGCTGTGACTTTAGAGTCACTGGTGCTGCAATTGGCTGGTGGTGGCGTAGGTGATCTGTCTGGCAGATACATAAGCTCCTCCATGCTGTACACATTGTGCTCTTTGCTGAAAGCAATCATGTCATTATGCACCCATTGCAAGTGATGCAGAAACTCCAAAAGATTTGTAAAAATATCACTACAGAAATGGCAATACATGCCTATAATATTGTCTTTGGGCGAGACAACAACATCGCCACACTTTTCGAAATCAGCACAACCATCTGATATAAGATTAACGAAAGAACTCATTTCGAAACAATTAAAAATTATAAACAAATATTTAAATGGCAAACGAACAAAAAAACGCGCGACACTAAGCGATCAGGGCGGTGTGTTTGGCACATCGATAACTTAACAGGGCTGGGCTACAAATGTTATCGCATATATATATAGTATATATCGATATCTAGTTGCCGATAGCGATAATATTTGGTATGAGCATCGAGTAAGAGTGCAACACATATTTGAATTTGGTAAAAGGCCTCAACCGCTACTTTTGCAGACGATCCTCATTAAAAAGTCGCGGTCCATCGGTTTTTTTTTTTTGTAAATGGCCTAACGCCAAAAGATATACAAATAAATCCTTGATGGACTGCGACTTTTATTAATTTTTTCCGTTGAGGCCCGTATACTAGACAAATACGTTGAATTTAAATAAACGGTAAATTTTTGATTTTGCAGTATTGCTGCTTGGCTCGCGCACACACACGAAAATTCAGCATTTCACTCACTTTACAATCGCTGCGGAGGCGCAGACTAGCACCAGACGCCCTCAGGTTGCCAGTCCTCGACGTGTTGGTCGCTTTCAGCTCTTTAGCGATTCTCTGACAAAATTCAATGACCGCTGCGTAAACACCGTGTCCGAGGCTGATAATCTGCCCAAGACAGAGGTGCAGGTCATGTGGGTGGCTCCCGAAGCCGGCTCAGGATGTGTGGCACTATCTGCCATGGTCTACGAAGGCCCACACGCCTGGTTCTCAGATGACGGCCAGCTCACCCAAGTCATTTGCGAACACAAGCCCAGTGCCGCAGCCACTCAGAAGGAATGTTGTGCATGCGATGAGGCCAAGTATAGCGTAAGTAGTACATAATCCAGTTAAATTCATCTACGGAGTTTAATGTTTTTGGAAAGTTTGTCTTTGAAGGCATCTGGTCGAACGAAACCCATCCTAAGGATTATCCCTTTGCCATCTGGTTAACCCACTTCTCTGATGTAATTGGAGCCTCACATGAAGCAAATTTTTCATTTTGGGGTGAACATCATATAGCCACCGATGGTTTCCGTTCGTTGGCAGAATGGGGATCTCCCACTGCTTTGGAGACTGAACTCCGGGCCCAAGGACCAAAATTACGCACTCTCATCAAGGCTGCCGGTCTGTGGTATCCCAATGTTAATCAGAATACATCGTCCAAGTTCCGCGTGGACCGTAAGCATCCGAAAGTTTCTTTGGCTTCCATGTTCGGTCCATCACCCGATTGGGTGGTCGGCATCAGTGGAGTGGACCTCTGTACGGCAGACTGTAGCTGGAAAGAGTCTCTGGACTTTGATTTATATCCCTGGGATGCAGGCACCGATGGTGGCATAACCTATATGGTCAGTGGAGTGTCTTGTCCATAATATTAGTAGCACTATATCATTTATAAAATCCTTTAGAGCCCAAATGCTGAGACGCAACCAAGGGAACGCATGTATCAGATCACAACAATGTATCCTGAGGATCCGCGAGCCCCATTCTACAATCCACAGAGCAAGCAAATGACGCCCCTAGCCAAACTATACTTGCGCCGAGAGAAGATCGTTTCACGCAATTGTGATGACGACTTCCTTCAAGCTCTCCAACTGGAGACCTCTGACGATGCAGACGAGCAGGATACCCGCGGTAGGACTCATAAAGTATAAGTTTTCTCAGTTCTTAACCTTTCGATTGCAGCCGAATGTCGGGTGAGCAATTTCAACGCTTGGAGTCCGTGCTCTGTCAGTTGTGGCAAGGGAATCCGAATGCGCAATCGTCAGTATCTGAATGCTGAGCAGGCAGAGCAGGCCAAGTGCACACGCCAACTCGTGTCCAAGGAAATGTGCGTGGCAGCCATACCCGAGTGTGGTAATGGCTTGGCTGGCCAAGATCGGGACGAAGATGAGGGTGAAAATCTGGCCAACTCGCAGTCTCTTATTACCGACAATGGCGAAGGGGCTGGCTTATGCAAGACTTCGCCGTGGAGCGTTTGGTCTGAGTGCTCGGCCACCTGTGGTATCGGCATTACTATGCGTACTCGCACATTTGATAATCCTCTGGGGCGTAAACGTTGTCCACACATCTCGATTGTGGAGAAGAACAAGTGTATGCGACCGGATTGCACTTTTGAGCAGGTGGAACTACCTGATCCCAACTGCCCTACGACCCAATGGAGTGACTGGAGTCCCTGCTCCGGGTCATGTGGACGCGGCAGTGCGATTCGTAAGCGTCTGTTGTTGCTGGAGGATGGTCAAGAGAAGGATGATTGCACGCAACGTATGGAGCTGCATCAGCAGAGGGAATGCCAACATGCTCTGGATTGCAACATCAACATGGAAATGGCCAAGGAAATTTGTGTACAGCTACCAGAAGCCGGACTCTGCCGAGGAAGCTATCAACGTTATGCCTACAACAGCCAGTCCAATCGCTGTGAGTCCTTCACCTACGGTGGCTGTCGCGGCAATCGCAACAATTTTCTTACCGAGAGCGACTGCCTTCACACCTGCAGCAAGATTCAGTCCGAGTCCAATCCAAGCACTCGGCATGAGGAGACCAGCGTGCCGCAGGGATGTGTCATGTCGGAGTGGTCAAACTGGTCGCCCTGCAGTGTCGCGTGTGGCCCCGGTCTCTCTCTTGCACACCGCTATTTCATTAGCGCACCCCAACCCGGTGGACAGGCCTGTCCCAAGCGTCTGGTCAAGCACCGTCGCTGTACAGGAACAGCGTGCTAACAAATCCATTTATAATCAATTTTTTGAGAAATTTCAAATAAACTTTAATGTAGTTTGAACATGAAACCTCTCCAATTCGAGCGGGTTAATGCAAAACGTACATATAACGTACAATATCATTGAGTTATCTCAATTAAGCTTTCTGGATAAGTATCTTGCTAGACTGATCAGCTATTTGTGAGCTTTAGTTAGTCTCTGAGATCTACTGTGTAATTTGGTCTTTAGCTCTAGTTTTTTCAGTGTTGTGTATTATTAAAATAATTTCATACAATTGTCCTGCACACACCATAGACGGCCTTTCATTCCAAATTTGCTTGCTCTAACTCTTATAGTCTAGAAGATCCAGGTTCATAACACTGATATTTGTAAAATACACGCCACTTAGTACTCTTAGTACGCAAGTAAGCAACATATGTTGGTCTTAGCCACTTTTAGAATATGGGTCGAAGTGTTAATGCGCAATTTTCCGGTGAAGTTCCCTCATGACAATCGACTCAATTATTGATACTGATCAAGACTATATATACTTTATAGGGTCGGAAACTACTACTGCTTGTTACTCACATTTTGATTCTAACAAACCCAGTAAGGCGTCTTAAATATTTCACTATTATCCTCTTCTTTTAATTAACGGTTCCTATAGAAAAAGGATTACAACTTATTTAAGTGGATTTAAATCGAATATAGAATCGAATATTAATAGTTGTAGTCGACAGTTGGGTTTTTACTTACATTTAGCGTAATAAAACTTATGTAATTTTAAAATGGCAAGATTTTCTATAATAATTAATATGAATCCAAGGAAATCTTTAAAACTAATTTTTGCTTTAATCCGGTATCGCTTTCAAAATACGAATAAAGTCCGTTGCTTAAAAAAGTCTCTACATTATTTAAGACTTCGTGCTTGCTTTGCGACAATATAAAAATTTCCATGAATTAAAAAAATTGTTTACATAATCAGCATTTAAGAAGTGGATATAAACATGTCTGTACATGCGGCGTTTTATTATTTTCCGCTTAGACATGCAATAACAATTACAAATGGCCAAAGTTGACCTGCAGCCGAGTTTAAGCCAAAGTCGCTACTTTCACTAAGCCGAAAGTGCTGCATTGAAATATCTAAGCCAGACACTTTCCCGGTCTCAAAAACAAGCGGCAACCAGTTGAGCTGGCAAGTTTAGTTGGTTTTAGCCACTTGTGGAGTTCGGCTCGAAGAGCAAATGGATAAGTTACAGGTCAAATTCCCATATGACATACGTGATGTGGACGCTGCAACCAATGCAGAGCTATTGGAATACTTTACAGGTAAAAACCAGCGACAATACAGTACGAGTTTAGAATATTAACCTTCACTAACGAACAGGAGAGCGAACGGGCTTTGTTCAGGTGGGACCTGAGGGTTACTTCTTTCCTCACAAGTACAAGGAGCAGGCGGAGATGTACTACAACTTCAAGGCACGACCTGATGATATATGGATTGCAACAGTGCCACGATCTGGCACTACTTGGACACAGGAGCTGATCTGGTTACTAGCTAATAATCTGGACTTTGATCAGGCCCAACAACGTCCGCTCACCGATCGATTTCCCTTCTTTGAGTGAGTTTAAATGTAGTTACCATTACGATCCGAATTTATTTTGTATATTTACAGGTTTCCGTTGTTCCTACATGATGATGTTAAATCAGAGCTTAAAGCCGAAAATGAGGGCTGCTCCGCTGCTTTAAAGTTTATTGAGCAAATCTCTCGACCTGGTTACATAACACTGGATGAATTTCCAAGTAATCAAAGACGATTTATTAAAACTCATTTTCCATTTTCCTTGATTCCACCTAGTGTTTTGGAGAACAAATGCAAGGCAAGGAATTTTCCAAGTATTCGATGATACCTTGTTATTATTTGAATATTTTATTAAAGGTTATTTATGTGGCTCGGAATCCCAAGGACGTGGCCGTTTCCTACTATCACCTGAATCGTTTGTTTCGCACTCAGGGTTACACTGGGGATTTTGAGCGTTATTGGCGATATTTTCAGCAAGGCTTAAGTATGTGTTACATCTGGTAAAAAAATTTACGTTTCCATTCCCATGTTTTAGATCCCTGGCTGCCTTACTATAGCCACGTAAAGGAAGCAATGGATCACAAGGAGCTTTCCAATGTGCTTTACCTCAACTACGAGGATATGTTGAACGATTTGCCGGGAACAGTGAGAAGTGTGGGTGACTTTTTGGATTGCACGCCTAACTCAGATGGACTGGAGAAGTTGCTGAATCATTTAAGCATTCAAAACTTTCGTCAGAATAATTCAGTTAATATGCACGAAATGGCAGCTGTAGGTATCCTGAAGGAAGGCGAAGCAGGATTTGTCCGGAGAGGAGGCAAGAACACTGACACTAAACAGAAAGATCAAGAGGAGTTCGCCGATAACCCAATGCTACTTAAAAGCGCCAATGAATGGATACTACGAAATATAAAACATCGTTAGGCTTGATATCAATTTGAAATGTTATCGATGACGAGCATCGATTGTTGCTGCCGTTACCCGTGTTGTAAAACGTTAAATATCAATTTTTAAGTTTATATTAAATATAAAATTAATTAAAATGTATGCAACTAGGCAGTAATGTTTTTATTGTGTTTTTAAGACACTTGAAAATATTTTGTCTTATCTTTGTGGGCAGTCAACAAGCCCTTAAATTCCACAATGGCCATCTCTAAACTGAACAGCTGTTTTGCCGGCTGAAGCATAGAAGTAGAAATGTTGTTTATTAAAAGATTTTACAGCGTGCAACGTATTGCACAAATCGTCAGTGGAAGTAAACCAGGTGACACACTGCAAGTACAGGTAAGAACTACAAGGAGTTTCAATTATTTCAAGTCTCAGAGTCTTTGTGTCAAAGGGCTGGATTAAGAACGTCCGGAAACTAAAGAACAACATATTCCTAGACATAAACGATGGGTCGACCAGTAACAAATTCCAGCTCGTAGTGCCGCGTAATTCTGAGACACAGCAGCTGACATCCGGCTGCGTGGTGAGCGCTGTGGGATGTGTTCAATTAGCGCCAAACGGGCACTACGAGCTGCATGCGGATGATGTGCAATCACTGGGTTAGTACTTGCGTAATCACAATAACCAAGCTCTTAATATATATGGTTGTGTGATTTTACAGCGGATGGGCACCTTCGCGACGGTTTCCCGTTCTCACCCAAGCAGAGGCATGCTCCAGAGTATGTGAGGGAACATCTGCATCTGCGTTCCCGTGTCGATTTTATTGCTGCCCAAATGCGTGTGAGGCACAGGGCACAAAAGATCCTACATGACTACATGGATGATCTAAAATTTGTACATATTAATACTCCCATATTGACAACCAATGACTGCGAAGGCGCAGGCGAGGTTAGTAACTGGATTGAATTTCTGGTCAATGGCTCAAACGCTTTGCTTTTGACTCTTTTAAAAGCACAACTCACTGCTCTTGACCTTACAGGTTTTTCGTGTGCAGCCCGATTCAGAGAAGCTATTAAAACAAATGGAACGTCCAAATGTGCCTTCGAGTCAAAGCTACTTTGACCAAAAGGTTTTTCTTACAGTATCAGGGCAGCTTCATCTTGAGGCTATGTCCTATGGGCTGGGGAACACATATACATTATCGCCTGCATTTCGTGCAGAAAATTCCAAGTCTCCCTTGCACCTGTCGGAGTTTTACATGTTCGAAGCAGAGCTGGTCAATATGGAAGATCTGGACATGTTGGTGGCATTTATAGAACGTATGATTAAAGAGGTTACCAATCGGCTGCTCAATGCCTGCGCTGATGATGTTAACTTTTGTCTGGAAAGTGCCAACTCTAAATCTGAACTAACGTGGCTACAAGTACCTTGGAAAACGCTTTCTTTTGACGAGGCTCTAGCCATAGTTATGGACAACAGGGATAGTTTTAAGAGCGAAGTAAACGCTGATGAGGGTTTCAGCAAGGAGCAAGAATTATTTCTCGTTGAGCAATGTGGTACGCCAGTCTTCGTTGTAAATTGGCCCGCCCAACAAAAACCATTCTACATGAAGACCTCTCGTAGTAACCCGGAACGTGTACATGCTGTGGATCTGCTAATGCCAACCGTGGGCGAACTTTGCGGTGGTAGTCTGCGTGAAAATGACGTTGAGCGTCTTAGAGGACATCCCAAGCTACCCAAGGATCTAGAATGGTACGTGGAATTGCGCAAATTTGGTGGCTTGCCAACTGGCGGATTTGGTATGGGCTTCGAGAGATATCTGCAGCTACTAACGGGCGTCAAAAATATACGCGATGTTATACCATTTCCCCGCTATCCGCACAGCTGTAAAATATAACCAACACACTGTGCAAAACTACTGTGTAAGTTGTTATTGCAAGAAAAGTAAAACAAATTATTTAAATAAATTTCTTGACTTGTAAACGGCGGATGTGGGTGAAGGAGATTCCGTGTGGAAGCTGTGCATGCTATTTGACCAGGACTTCCTCTCCTAGATACTCAGCTATTTTCAATTGGCGCGAAAAACACCGCCAACCTTCCATGTTTTGTGCAGACCCATTAACCAGGCTGACCCCTGACCAGTGGATCATTACAACTGTCCTAACATGGGCTTTCGACCCGGCCATGCTTCCTTGGCGTATTTCTTCTTTTGTGGACACATGGAGTCGCCTTCGCCACTTGTCTCATGCACTTCATCCACAAATCTTCGCACTGCAAATGAGAATCGTTAGGAATGGTTAATAATTGTTGCGAATAGCTTAGACAAAATGTAAATACCATTTGCATTTGCCACCGCCAATTTTTGTGCAATTGTCGAGCTGGACACGAGTGGCTCCTCGTATATGGGCATCACATCTGGTGCCGGATTGGGCAACATAAGTCCTAATTTCGAGTTAATGCCCATTGGTGAAATGGGCTCGAATTCGTTGTTGCTCTTTAATTGGCTTCCATGTGTCGCATCAAAGTTGCTAGCTGGAATCCCTTGATATAAGGAATTATTCGGGGAGTGTACAGAGGATTGTAGAGGCATTGTAGGCAGTTGATTCTGATGTTGGTGCTGCTGCTGTTGCTTCATCTCGACTATGCTCTGTTGGAACATCTGGTGACTGGTTGCATTGGAGCTACTGCTACTGCCAGTGTGTAGACCCATGTGATTTGGTTCAAAGCGGGAACGTTTCGCCGGAACAACTGTCGTCTGTACTAGATTGCGAAAGCGTCCGACATTGGGATCGACATCTTCTGGATTTATTATAATCTCCTCGTCGTTGAAAGTAACGTTCCGTCGCTTTCTACCCTGCTTTAAGGCATTTTGTTTGCGCAAGTTATTGTCATCGGCAATACCCAGCATGGAAATGCGTCTATTGTGCGCCGTGTTGTACTCCGTTAGGTTCTGTTAAAGAACGGTCATTTAGTTTCAAAAACCGACATTTAATGCATATCTTACATCCAACTCAGTTTGGCTTTCCGGCAGGCCCAACAAAGCACCGTCACTAGTCTCACTAAGTGGTAGATCCTCCATAATATTACTATGCTGACCACCGGCGGAGGGTCGCTCCCGAAGAATGTAGTTTCGCGTCGAGGCGCCAAAGTGAAACGTACTGTTTATCTGCAACTGGGTGGGTTTGTGCGCCTCGAGTCGCAGTGTACCGATGAACGTACCATGAGCTGTAAATAATTGTATTAATAACGTTTAGCTAAAATACTTGATATTGAGAGAGTACTTACTGGAGCCGAGGTCAACGAGGTAGGCAATGTTAAGATGTTTATGGTAAACAAAAGCGGCATGGACTCGGGAGCAGGAGGCATGATCGATGCAAAAATCGTTCATTTGGCTATTGCGTCCAAACAAATAGCAACGTTTCTCATCCACCATCAGCTTTTGCACCAGTTTCTCATCTTTGAGCACGTCCAAGTGCAGCCCAGTAGGCGGTTTGCCGGCCCAGCTAGGTATATCATAACTGTTGGCCATTTAATTAAATTTTTAATACACACGAAAGAAATCGTTAAATATTTAAGGGTTCAGAAGTGAATACACTGTACACAACACTGTGTACCGGCCTTAAAAATAAATGAACTAAATAATGACAAGAAATGTGTGAATGACAATTTAACTTATCTTTACTCGGGTTGGCATCTCTGTTTTGTTACTATATTGTTTCTAATTATTATCACGGACACAAGTAATTTTTGTCGCAGTGTGAGATTTGTTTTGCTTTTTTTTATTGTGCTTTTATCCCAATGCCCGGACTCGTTTAAACCCCTCTGTGTATGCGAGTATAGTTCAGTTTTTTTTCTATTATTTTTTTTTTTGTAATAAAAAGGAGCCACTTAAGCATGGGAACACACAGCCATGAGGTTTTAATATATGAAAAGTTGCGTTAGCTGATCGGACGGAGAGGGTGCACCCTTTTGAACAGTGCCGTTCTCCGCAAGCCACCTTATTAAAAGACTTATGAATAACAGCAGATCTTCTAGTGGGTGATCTACACAACTTGTGGCCAATGTCCAACGTTCAATGTGACATCCAGGGTTACTCCAGGGAGACTTTTTTTAAACGTTTCAGTATTGCGCTCATCGCGCACCAATCCGTGTTAAGACCATGTCCGAAAAATATGACGACAAATTGCTGCATACAAACTTATGCCTAAAACGTTGTTTTTTTTTTTTATTTTGACCACACAAATTGGCAGTTTAGCATGTTAAAGAACAAGCAATGCTAGTTTGCCTAGTTCTTGTTGGAGTAATTTTCAATTGCATTTAATTGAAGCAAACTATTTTCTTATACTCCTAATGTTTTCGTATGCAGAAAGTAATAGCAGTCAAACGCAAATGTAAACGTAAACGCAAATTGAGCAAATCAACAACGCAAACTGCTCTTATTAAATATCGGTTAATACGCCATTCCCACAAAATGAAATGATGCAGCCCTTTAGCGACGCGAAGGCGTCTCACTGTTAATGCTTTTTTAATGTCTGCTAGAGAAACAGTTTTGCGTTACTACGCGAAAAAAGGTGTAAAATTTGTTTGTTATTGATCAGTAAAGCCATTGTTTTGCCTTTACCGTTAATAGAAAACACCATAACTATGCGAAAATGACGAGAAAGCTAAACGCCGATGAGATGGAGATGAATTATAAATTTTCGTGTCGATGTTGCCTGAAATCTGAAGCGGAATTCTTTAATCTGGACTACCTCACAGACGGAGTCATAGGCGACAGTGAAAATGTTACCCACACAAAAATACCACTTATGCGTTTGTTATTGTTCTGTATGCGCACGGAAAATGTACCCGAGCTACCGCAATACATTTGTAAGGAGTGCAGCAAGAGTTTGCAAATCGCATATTTCTTTATACAGAACAGTCTCAGGGCACACGAAATTCTGTGTCGAAAACTGTGCCCTGGAAAGCTGAAAACTACAACACGGTTCAATGGTCAAAAAGTCATAGAAGTAAGTATCTTGAGGGGAGCCCCATTTGCGGACTTGTTTGTAAAGATTCCTTAACTTTCTATTTGGTTTGCAGCCTAACCGAGATGAAACAACTGTAGAGAAAAAAATGGTGAAACCAAAGCCTGTCCGTGCCGCCGTGCGCCACGAATGCAAAGTGTGCGGTGCTATAATCTACGATCGGATGGAACTCAAGACACACATTCGCAAGCATTCAAGTAAAATATAATGGCCAATAAGATTAATCGAATTATGTTAATCTAATTTAATTGTTACAGTGGCAGCAAGACATCCATGTAAATTATGCAAATTTGTGACGCTTAAGCAGCATCAGCTTCCGGAGCATTACAGAAAAGCTCATAACTTAACGGCTCTTCAGATTGATCAGCAACTTAAAATTCAAAGGTCTGTGCGGGCGGCGGTAGCTGCTGCTGCGGTCACAACGACGACCAAATCAGCACCAATTGTGGATGATAGCGAGCAAGTTAAGGTTTGTACATTGGAAGACATGGAACTACTGATACCCATGGTGCTAACACCGGAGGATTTTACGCATCCCCAATTGGATGCAGATCAACTGCGTGATATTGAACAGCAATTGGTGAATTCGTTAAATGTAGATCAACCAGGGTCAGGTTTGAACTCCTCTCTGATGTCAGAGGAGCCAACGACACCAGCTGAAAACAGTGGAAATATGAGCATAGGTACGGAGTTCTTGGTCATGCCCGATGGCTCGTTACAACAAGTCAATGATGGCGGCGTTGTTTTTGAGTATATCGATGACAGTAAAAGTAAATTGGCGACAAGCAATATGAGTCTACAAAACTTATTGGAAGATTCCAAATCAGAAGTTTCCTGTAATGCAATGGATGTGGATGTCAACCACCTGTTAGACAATGTGATGCCACAAATAACTGGTAAGTCTTTTAAACAGTTATTAAGCTATTTTTAATCACTGCTACTTTTTTGCTACATTTTTACAGTGAAGCCCCCGCCAAGACCAGGACCAGGATCTATAGCTGCACTTAAGCACAAATGTAAACAATGCCCTAAAGCATTTCCGACTGTAGCTCGCCTAAAATCACACCAGCTAACACACAGTCGTAAGTAATTGGAGAACACACTTTCAATCAAGATTTAATTCATTGCTTTTTTCGTTCAAGATTTACCCAAATTCTATTGTGATCAGTGTTCCTACTACTCGCTGCGCAGCTCCGATCTCATTCAGCACCAAGTAGAGGAGCACAACGTTTCCATCGACGATAATTCGATTCATCTCGAAAAATCGTCGCTGGCTTTGGCGACAGATCGGGGTCGTTTATATTGTTGTGACATGTGTTTATATGAAGCACCAACCAGCTTTCAGCTACAAAAACACTACAGCGAAAAGCACCTCATACGGCCAAATGAGGTTCAGTTGCGTCCCAGCTGGATAAATGAGCCCAAGGACAGGGTCGCCGGCATATCTACGTTGGTGGGAAATTCACAGAAGAGTCCAAATATTCCGTTGGGTATTACATGTGTGTGCCTATGATTACAATTTGTACTTATGTTATTTTATTTACAAGCTGCTTCGCTTCTTGACAGATCCACTGAAATCGTCGGCTGTAGCAGCAGCTGAAGCAATAGCTGATATCAACGAGTCAGTGCAGCTACATCCACCCCCGCAGGCAACAACAACAGCTGTAGTGACCCCTGCTGGTGATTTAAATGTGGTTGTAGATGCAACCTCGTTGTTTTATGCAGCAAGGGCAGCAGCAGACAAAGAAGCAGCAGTGACAACATCGACAGCATCAATACCAACGCAACTAAAACAATTTTCAATGTTTCCAGAGCAATCGTTTGCCACAACAACAACAACAACAACAATGAATGAAGTATCCAGTGGTTTGTTGCCTGCTGATAATGTTGCTGCTGCTGGTATTGCGTCTGCTCCTAATGCTGCTGTCGCTTCGACAGGAAACCCGAACGCCAACATCCTTGGAGATATGCAAGATTTTATTGACGACACAGATGTGGCAGCTATTTGTACCATACCCGCCGACGACATGCCTGTCGTCGATGGCGATGACATTGTTATCGATAACAATAATATGAGCTTGGACTTTGATGCTGAAAATCTATTTGAGGATTTTGAAGATGTCGAAGTTGGCGAAGAAGATGACGACGATGAAGATGCCGAAAACGATGATGAGAATGATAATAATGATGCAGCAACTGATCAAAACTTGTTGCTAACCAGTGATGATGATGACGTCGATGACTTTGATGATGAACAATCGAAGCATCTGCAGAAACCATATTGCATCTATTGCAACAAAAAGTTCACCAGCCAATACAAGTTCGAGAACCATATGTTTGTACATCGCGGTAAGTACAAGGGAGCCATGGCTCTTTAGGCATATTCTCGATTGGTATCTTTATTATTAACTCTGCATGCTTTTAGGGTTGGCGCCATATCGCTGTGAGCTCTGCACGAATCTGTATAATATGAAGCGTCTGCTCATTCGGCATTATAAAACTGTGCACAAGCGAATGCCGACGCGGGACATGGTGCAGGCCAAAGGCGATAAGATCTTGGTGGAGTCTGCTGCTATAGAGAAGCTTAATCTTAACGCTGGTAAACGTGAGTTTTATATTTAAAAAATTTAAATTTAAAACATATTTTTCAAATGGCGGTCTTTGATGATAAATGTATTTGTAGCTCCCATGCTTATGTGTGCAAAATGTCCATTTGAATGCGAGCATGAAGAAGACATGCGAAAGCATTTAAATGCCCATCATGGCATAAACGATGGTGGTAAGTAAACTGCAATAGTCCATAACTTTTAAAGTTTAATTCATATTGTGATTCTTTTTGTTTTAATAGTTTCTATGCACGCCAATGAGGTGTTCATTATTCGCAGTAAGTTGTAATTATTAACTAAATCTTGAATAAATCTAATAACCTCGAATTTTTTGGTACAGAACTGCCTTATGAGTGTCCACGATGCATTCGATCGTTTGCGGCCAAAAGGACGCTGATTCGGCATTTGCAGCGAAGTCATTTGGTGGACACTATTATTGAGATGCAGACAAGCAGCTCAACAGAAACAAGTACAACACCACAGGATGCCAACGCCAACGATGGCAATAAAGCCCCTGATATGGAACAGGAGTCCAGCTTGATGGATGGCAATGATGGCAATATGGAATGTGGTAAGAGGATCAATAGCCTAGCAAGAATGAATTCAAAACTCAAATTCTAAATATGCCCAACACATGCCGCAACAACAAACACAACAAATTTAATAATTTATAAAAAAAAAAAAAACTTTTGTTTAATGATGTCATTGAAAAATGGTCCTTGCTTATCTTCATATGCAGAAGATAACTTGGTTAACAGTGTCACAGGATTAAGTACGGATAATGGAGGTACAGTCGAAAAATCATTGATCACAGCGAGCACACCAAAAATTATGACAAAAGCAGAAGAAACAGCAGCGTCATTTGATGGGTCAACTTCAACACCAGTTGCAGCAACAGCTGCATATTCTACGCTTACAACAACAACACCAATAGATGAAACAGCAACCACGACAGCAATAGAGACTACACTATTTCCAACGCCAACGCCGTTTGATTTTGATCTAGATTTTATTGGCAACGGAACACATAACACTACACTCAAAACGAACAATGATAACTTTAGTGTAATTCCAAGTCCGCGTCAACTTTTAAACGGCAGCGACAAGCTTTTGACGGCTGCCTTGGAGCCATCGCCAATTAAAGACCTGCGTCCAAGGTTGCCACGCACCCCAATATTTGTATGCAAGCAGTGTAACCAGACATTTGACGAACTGGATAAATTGGTGCAACACGAGTTCCAGCAACACTCGAGTGATATTGTGTCGCCGCAAAGCACTTTTCAGCATCAGTGCGACATTTGCAGCACGTCATATAGAACAGTGACACTGCTTAATTATCACATGAAAAGGCATGCAACGCGTAAGGCTCAGTGCAAACAGTGCTCGATGGAATTTTTAAGTCATGCGGAGATGGAGCTGCACGTGGTTTCGGAGCACGGCGCAAGGATACCCCTCAAATGTGGAATCAATGGTTGCAATAAGACATTTAACTACAAACATCATCTAAAGCGTCATCAAACAGCTTCACATACCCCAGTTCAGTATATATGTCCCGAATGTGGCGTCCATTTGATGTCCAGTCTGCTACTAAGGGCTCACATGTATACCCACAAGAGTCCACACACATACAAGTGCCCGAAGTGTGTTCGAACTTATATGCGACGCAACGCGTAAGAATGACCTTAAAATTATTTAAACTGCAAATTAAACTTATCCATCTTTACAGTTTTCGTAAACATGTGCAGCGCGAACACGACTGGGATGCGACTGATGAGGAAATAAATAAAACATATTTTGTAAATGAAAATACATCACGTTCGAAAGAAAAAGTAAGACACGATGATATGCGAGAGTTAAGATCGCTTAAGGTCGAATACGAGCAGTCGGAACAATCATTTAAGGCATCAAGTTAATAATATGATGAACATATTTATAAATATTGTAATAAGAAGTATAAACATAAGATACTTGTATAAAGGTTTATCTGTTTTAAGTAAGTTGTTTACACTCGGTATCTTAAATAAGAAAGCGCCTGTTAAAACATCAGTTATTTATGACAAATAAGAGACATTTATATACAGAAACACACACATGCTCCCATTGACTAAAATCGCATTGGTATTTTTAAATCTTGTGTAATACCTTTGTAAAAGGGTTAGATTTATCATTATTACGGACTGACCAATAATTCATATTAATATTATTACTAACAAATTGTTAGCTATGTCTCCAATACAGTAATTTATAAGTTAGAGCTATGCACAATTTTAACTTCACTTGAATTAATAACTATTTACAAACAATATTAGCATAATAATTTTGTTAATCGTTTGATTAATTTATTTCTTTGGTATTAAATCTCCGAAACTCGTTAATTTTTAAAAATCCTTGAATATTTATGACATCAAATTACCCCACTCACACTTTTAATTTGTTTATTAACTAAACAAATTTAAACCGGACGAAACGTATTATTGTGAAATAAAACAATTGTATTTTAAACGGCTTGTGTTCGTTCAATTGTTGAGGTTGTGTGTAATGATTTTTGGCCGCAATGTCCTGCAATAATATTTTAAATAATTTTTAGTTTTACAATTGGCGCGTTTTTAAATATTCATTAAACTTATCGCCAATGTTATCGATAGTTCTAGCGACCTTTCAGTTCACGTGGAAGGTATTCCAAGTACTAACATTAAGTTTAATATCAATCAATAGACTTAAATAAGCAAATTGCTTTATAATGTTGCAATTAAAAAAATGTAACTGTCGAGAACATACAATCACAGTCAAACGTAAAAATCATTCAATCAAAATTTTGCTTTCCAAAATAGTTCAAATGAACTAAATCCGAATGAAAGCAACTCTAATTTAAAACCCAATATTATTACGGCCACCCAATGTTTCCATGGCCACCCTTATTTTTGTTCTGAGCCACCGGTACTTAGGAATTCAGTAAAAAAAAACTTTCAGAGAGTATAAAGAGGAATAAGAAACCGACTAAATCAAATTTGCTTGGGACATTATTATGTTCGTTCGGCGATTAATCAGCAAATCGGCGAAATACGGCGCGGAGCCAGAGGGCCATTCGTATATGTGTGTTATTATTGATGAATTGAAATAGTGTTCACGGTTGTAAGATCTGGTATACAACAAAAACTTTTGGAGCGAGGAAAAACAGTCACAGCCCTAGCGGCATTTTTAAACTATCTTTAAGTAATTTGAAGTTGTTTTTATTGGTAGGTTGATAAAAAGAATACAAAACGACTTTTAAATAGCATATCAAATGGCCGCCGCAGCGGATGCTGCAAAATCCAACGCGCTGCTTGCCAGAAATAAAGTGAACAACACAAAATGCCGCGCGTGCCTCTCGGTAAGCCGCCAGACCGTCAAACTGGACGCCAAAATACCGGATTTAAAAAATGTGCGAACTTACGGTCAGGGTTTGAGGCAGTGCACCAATTTACCGTTGACTACACGCTCTCCCGGCGGCTACAGGTGGCCCATGCAAATATGCCTACGCTGCTGCCGGGCCTTAGAGGTAGCTCTGCAATTTGTGGAACTCGCACTGGAATCCAATCGTGAACTCTTTGCCGAATCTCAGAGCATCAAGGTAACGCCACCACAGACTCCAACGTCATCAGCTGCAACAGCAGCGTCAACGGGTGAACTAAAGCGTAAGGCCAGCAACGAGCTCTTGCAGTGGAATCAATTCAGTCAGGAATTCGAGCAATTCGTGGAGGGCTACGATGGTCTTCCCGCACCCATCGAAGAAAACGTGCTCTATATGCGTGGTGCCAAGATGCCGAGACTGGACAACGATATACCGCCCAGCAATGAACCGCCACAGGAGGATGATGGTGAGCAGCAATATAAGCTAATTTTAATTTTAATTTATATTTATATATATATAAATGTATATTACAGTTATATTGTTTGATGTCAAGTATGAGAGCAATGATCAGGATCAGGAGGATGAAAATGATGGCTCCGATGCCAAGAACAGTGAAACCTTTTATGACAATAGTACAGTTATAAGTAACAGCAATGCCGGCGATAAAAACAGCGAGAACAACAACAATTATAATTTCAACAACAAGAACGGAGACATGTCCGGTCTGCCAGATGTTGAGTGCGATCTCATCCAGCGGGCGCTCTTCATGACTCTCAACGATGATGCCAAAAGCAGTCAGACTCCAGAGGAATTGCAATCAATTGAATCCATCAAAGCCACCTTACTAAAATGTAAGCTTACACGTTGGTTTTTTAACAAGATTTATAATAATTATGGTTTTTATTAAGCATCGGAGCAACTAACAGTCAGTTCAACTGTCAGCTTGTCCCAGAAGTCAACGCCAAACACAGAGATCAACACAAATATACCTCTGCTCAGTTGCAGCATCTGCAAACACACACACACAGAGGTCAAACAGATGCGCACACATTATATGCGTGTTCATAACTGTGATGTGCCGGAGGATGATATTATTGGCCTAACCAGAAGTGAGTTAATTTTTGTTGAAGTATATCCTCGCAGTAGTCCATACAGCACCATAGCCCTTATATAGTATTTCATAGATTTGGTACAAAAAAACTTTTCGATTTTAACACCGGTGGTAACCGTACATGTAACAAGTCTTCTAAAAAAATATTCTTTCTTTTTATAGAAGATGCATTTGTAATATAAATCGACTAAGACTTAAATGATTAAAAAGTGCACTTTAATTACGGGCAGAACTAATAATTATGTTTAAGGAAATAATCAATTTCGCCTTAAATAAAGTTCAATGAGTTGGATAATTATTTAATACATTTTTACTATTATTTTAAGATAAACTGAATGTCTTCATAGTGCATATAGATTAAGGCCGTCTGAATTTTATAAATAACTAATTTATAACTTTCCTAATTTAGATCAAAGCTTCAAGTGCAGACCCTGTAACAGCTACGAGACGAATAGTCGTACTGACATGCAGCAGCATCTGATTGAACATCATAAAATTGATGGTGATTTTGGTAAGAGTCAAATAAACAGCTATTGAAAATTTTACTTACGTTTGTTGATAACTCTCTTACAGAAATGTATTGTTATGTGCAGCAGAATTGTCCAGCTTGTGGGCGAATATTCAAAGACCAGCGTTCGGCTCGCACACACTACACACGCATGCACACGCCACAGCAGCAAAATTTTCAGCAGTCGGGAAGCAGTGGAGCTGTACGCGACCTCACCGAACAGCAGCAGCATGTGTGCCTCGCCTGTGACAAGGTGTTCAATTTAAAGGCCAGTCTGCAGGCCCATCAGCGCTTCTGCCAGGTTAAGCAACCAGTCCATTGTAATTTCTGTGAGCAGCAATTTAGTAGCATGCGCAAGTATGAGTTGCACTTGCAACAGCAGCATGCTGTAGACACGTTGCACGAATGTGAGATATGCCTAAAAAGCTTCAAGAACAGCGAATCATTGGCTGTGCACCGGAAGCGGCACTCGGAGCGTCATTATCAGTGCGGAAAGTGTTCGCTTAACTATATCAATGCGGCTGAATTGCGGGTGCACTATGAGCGGGCCCATGTCCAGGAGGATGAAGTAGTCAGTTGTCGCAGCTGCGAGAGTAAATTCCAGAATTTTGCGCTGCTTCGTGAGCACGAGCAGCGTAATCATCAGAAGCCAAAGGTCTGGCGTTGTGATAACTGCACATTTGAGACTAATTCGAGGGCTCGTCTCCGCCAGCATCAATACGAACACACTGATTATCCGTACAAGTGCAAGCACTGTCCCGAGGAGTTTGCCGATCGCGGCAAGTAAGTATACATCTTTCAACTTAACTTATCTGTACTAACATTCTTTACTATTTGTCAGAATACGTCAACATTCCAAAAAGGTGCATGCAGTAGAGCTAAGTGATGAGCAGCTCGCGGAAATGTTTCGGGAACGCATTGGCTATACCAATCGCCATGATGCTTTCAACAAGTCCAATAACTCACTGGAGATTCCCGGATTCAGTGATGATTGCTTTACAGAGCTGAAGAGCCTTGGACTGGACTATGACGATATTACAAACGATCTCTTTGCAAATTCCATTAGCGTACTGGACCATCTGCTTGAGTAACCAACTCCATAGAACATGAAATCCATTTATACCTGCATAGAATTTAAGAAACATGATGAATAGCTAACGAGAGCTTGAAGACTGTCCACTTACACCAATAACCTATCATTCAGCAACTCTAACATCCATACCCGCAAATGCATTCTTCAGATCAGATAATTTAATTTTTACATTGGAGCACAAACCAGAACCGTCAATCAACTTAATATCAGAAATATATGTTTATATACATATACACTTGGAAACACAAACACACTCATAAGAAACATTTACATATATAGTGTGTATATTACATACAAAGCATGATCAATTTGAAGTACCTTAATAAAAAAACAAGAAAAACCAAGCGCTTCGGAAGCGCGCCCGAAAAATGTTTAAAGTATTTCGATTTTTGTTGGGTTAAGCCAAGCATTTTGGTATATTTAAACTATTTAAATTTGTTAAAGCATTTGAGTAAACACTAATTAATGCCTTGAATGAACTTTGAGAGAAAATCTGTAGGTTTGGGGTCCTGTGATTCCTTCCAGAAGCGCATTATATGACCTTTCTGCTTCCAAATCTCAACAGACTCCTTCAACTCCATTTGGCCCTGTAAGTTAAGGAAGCAATGTAGACTTTAGGTTATAAAACGTTAAGGATCGCGGGTTTATTTCATTGCTTACCTTGATGACCAGCATGTCGATGACACGGATGTCGGTCACATTGCGATTCTTGGTGAACTCTTCGCGCAATTTGTTTCGGCATTGTTCCACAGACATGGGTATGTCGTAGTCCATTACTGTAAATGGTAGGATTTGTTTATATTTGACGCCGGATAAAGCAGTTTGATGACATAACCAAATGACTTACCAATATAGGGAATCTGACGATACCAGGCTTTGTAGAGGTTCAGCGCCCGCTTGCGTGCTTCCTCCCGGTCTACGGACAGAATGGGACGCACCTGCTGCACGGCACGTTTGACGACTTCACGTCCAGCCATGATCCTGCTACTAATTTGTGAGTTTAGCAAATAATTTCGTTGGAAAACGATGCTGCTTCTTCTTCAACGGCAGGCACGAACAGCTGATAGAGCTGCCACTCTCTATAACATCGATTAATTTGACTATTTCGATAAGACACGAGTGTAGCAATAGTTTTGGGAGCTGCTATCGTTATGTATGTGGGTATCGATAACAATACGCTCGAAGTTTAAAAAACAAATTTATAACGTGAGCTAACACCGTGTGCTGCATATGTTGGATTTGAGCTTTGCTTCTGTGCATTGTTTTTGGTCTTTTGTGTGACTGTAAAGGACAGTCATTGTGGGTCGCAAACTGTATAGAAAAACTGCACATTGTCATTGTAACAATAATCGAGACAGCTGAGTCAAAAAAATTACACTTTCATTCATTAAAGCGAGCTATTGTTGCTGTTGCTTTCTGTTGTCGTTGTTGTTGTGACTGTTGCAGCAGCAACCGCAGCCGATGTTGCTGTTGCCGTTGGTGTCGGTGTTGTCGGTGTTGTGAGCGCTGTTGACCGATCACCGATCGTCGTCGACTTTGGTGCTCAGTTGAAAACACGTTATGCGCCTGTGCAGAGCGTTTTTGCGCATTACGAATTCAAAAGCCCGAGAGTTTCGAAAGTTTTATTTTTGTATACCTCAAAAAACAAAAACGCGTGTGATATTACTGCACTAACAATTACATATTTTGTATGATTCGTTTTTTCGGTATTTAAATATTTCTATTTATTATGCAAATGCTGTAAGCGAGCCATTCAACATTATAATAAAAATTTGGTAGGTCAACAATTTCTATTTTAATTGGCATCGCCCAGCAATTTACCATATGAGAAAAGAAAGCTGCACAAAAAAGCGACAAATACATAGACGGAGGAATTATAATTTATTGTGCATAATTAAGTCAATCAAATGTTGTTTCTCCATAAATACTCCATAAATGTAGATATTTATTTTTCTATTTTTTCTTCAAAGAATTTTGCGTTTTTTGTTCTCTTTCCGCAAATTGCTTTAATTTTGGAATTGGCGCCACGATGTACAGTTATGAAGCACACATACTACTGATCACTTAGTGGTGACTACCTAAATGATCCCTGAAAAATTAGCGTTCGTTCTACTTTGTTTGTCTTGTTAGTTTTCTTATTCGATTTGATAATGTTTTGTTTTGAGCACTTTGTACCCAAATGAGTTTTGAACGTTAATTGATAATTTCTTTGTCAAGGTTATGAGAGTAGAAACAAGTCAGGCCGCCGGCTTACATGCACCATCATCTGCAAGTCCCCCTAGCGTACCTCAAGAGGCCCGTTGCGCCCCTTACGTCCCCATAGTGCTGCGTAGTGGCCATTTGCATTCCGGTTCTTGTTTTTGGGTTGTGTGTTTGTATGTCAAATAGTGTTATTCAACCGGGCAAATATAGATCGCACAGGAACATAAAAAAGTTACTGCGTTCTAGCCAGCTGTAATAATGTGCAAATATTGAATTTGTTGCAGAATATTCAACGCAATTCGTGTTGGTTTGCTTTGGGTGTATGGTGTGTGTGTGTGTGAGTGTGTGTATGTGCATGCATGAAACTGGCTTGGAATCTAAGAAAAACGGGTCGAAAGGCTTACAACCTCCCTCATACCCGCTTACTTGTTCACTCGTTTACCAGTTTGCCATTCACGATTATTTTCATATTTGATGTACGAGTACCGTTTATTGCCACGCCCCTGTCATCTACTGCTCGTTCTTCAAGTTATAACCCCCATATCTCTCACTCTGTCTCTTCCTCTCTATTCGCACAAGTCGGTCACATTTCATGGCCATCGAAAAACTGTTTATATATTATTATTATGCCTTGTTACACCCGGTACTTTTAAAATTAACAAAGGGTCTTTAAATTTACTCCAAACTTTTTAAGTGTTCATACTTTTCATTTGCTTTATATGTGGATTCTATAAAGCCATGTTCATCTTCAGATTTTAATAAATATTTAATATTTGAATTGGAATTGCATTTCGGATAGAGTAAGACGTATAAATACTGAAATGTATAAGAAATGAAATGAAATGAACGAAATAATTTTAAGCTGTATGGCAAGTTTATGTCTTTTAAGTACAGGGTCTTTGGCAGTTGTCTCTCTCGACTTGACGTTTATTGACACGCCGATAGAAGCGACGGAGCCGCATTAGGGCCCAAAAAAGTAACGTGTAAAAAAGTCAAACAGTCGTTGAGCTCATATCGTAGAAGCAATCATAGAACATACACAAATATTTGGTGTGTATATTTGTATCACAAACACACACACACAGACACTCACACTCTCAAGTACCATAAACACAAATAATCACACCTACTACTCGTACTACCAATGATAAAGTACACACGCCAAATTGGTGCTAGAAACTGATCAAATCAATGGAGCAGGGAAAAAAGAAGGCGCCTTTTAACATTCGTTGTTTGCGTGTGTCAAAACCATTAGCATTTGTCAGGGAATGTTTTTGAGTTCGACTAAACGTGATTGCAGAGAACGCGTTACGCGGAATTGGTAACATTCTTAACCAGAGTAGAGCCAAGACGAGCGTCTTAAGTTTTCTTCTTGGCTAAAGTAAATTTCTTTTATTATTCGTTGGAAACAATAACAATAGCGGTAGTATTTTTTGATCTAAAAGTAATTTGCTGATATTTGTTGATAAGCTGCACAACATTTGTTTATTTGCCAATGGCTTTAGATACTTGGCCCACAAGTGTTTGTCTAGCACAATTAATAATACTATTTGATTAGCAATCTATATAATCGCTGGTGACCCATATATGTTTGCACATAAGTGTTGTTTCGGTATTTAAAGTAAACAATAAGTAAAGCTAGTTGCACCATAATGAAAGCAAAAACTAGTTCCATTACGCGATCAGTGTTTGTTCGCGTTAAGTGCGAGCGTGTAAACTGCACATTCTGTGATAAAATCACTTAACGTCAAGCTAAATCAAGTCAAGTCTGCTTCTTTTCTTTTCGGCTTTTAAATATTTGTGCAAACCATTCATGCCAGTTCTACACATATTTCTTGTCGGAAATGCCATTCACGGCTAAAATTATGCATAATTTGTGCAGCAATTAAACAAAGTTTATTTAAATAGTTGCTTGTTTTTTAATGATTTTTTTTTTTTGGGTTTTTTGATGATGATAATGCAGATAGTGTATAACACCTTTCACACCACCTTTAGGGCATTTGTTTAGTTATTAAGCGTCAACTCTGCTCGCATATCTTTTTTTTTTGTTTTTGCTATAACTTTTTGCCCTAGCTGTGCACACGAGCACTTTACGCGATAACAAACAACGGCGGCGACTGCGACAGCGACTGCGACGCTGACAGCGCTGCTTTCAGCGCTATTATGTGCTTGCTTGTGAGTGTTAAAGTTGGTTTAGGTTCAGTTTCAGTTACGTTTTGGCGTTTTACGGTAACGCAGCGGACAACGACAACGACAACGATAACAACAAAAACAAAAACGAGTACAGCAATAACAGTTAGCTACAAATTGTTAGTAATCGTTTTGAGAGGTGCGTGTCCCAAAAAATAATACAGTTCTAAGCGTTCAATAAAAAATTGCACATACGCCGCGTTTGCTTCAATCCGCTTACAATTGAGACGTGTCTGTGCCTGTCTGTCTGTGTTGCCTGTACCGTTAAATCTGTAAATTAGCTCAAATATGTCGATTTACACGTTCTTTAAAAAATGCCACACACACTCGTTCAAACACTCACACACGCACACCACCCAGCTTGATGTTTGTGTTTTTATCGGTAAAATGGTTTTCACTTTTCTGCAGCTCGATTGCATGCAAAACTCCATATTACGAGCAAAAAAGACTTGAAAGAAGCAGTAGTATTTACAGTGGTTTGCTGCTTTTCGCGTACCTTGAACTCACTTTTGTTTTTATTATTATAATTCGTTTGCATTGTGCAAAAAATAAAATAAAAACAAAAACAATGGCTTAGTTTTCACTTTCATTGTACTCAAGCTGAGTTTGGCGTTTAAGTGCAGTAATACAAGGTATTAGATTAGATAATAGGTATTACACGATTCTTGCTAGTTTGTGCTCTTTGGATTATGCTGGCTGCTCTTATCAGCCAGAAATTTTTATTCTTTTGGCCAAAAGAGTGTTTCTTATCACACGATAAGATTAACGCCAGTCACAATCGCAACAATTTTAATATTTATACTTTAAAACTGGTTTATAGAGCCAACTTTAGTATTATTTACGACTCGCAATCAAACACGTAGCGCACTTTGATGGAACCAAAAGCCCAAGCCCAAACGAGTAAAGAGCATACACAACTAGGCAGTTTTTGAAAAGTACAAGACAAGTTGGAATACAATAAGCTTAATAACAATATTCCCTACAAGTGTTTGTGTGTGTGTGGAAAAGCAGACGGTTCACACTGGTGGTAACACACCTACTACCTAGAGGACCAATTTGATTCGCCCCAATGATAGACGCACACAACTCACGCAACAACAGCATAAAAAACAACAACAACAACAATTGAGTCCCAGTTCCCGAATATGACAACAACAATAACTTTAGCTCTAATGTGAATGGCCGGGGTTTTGGGTCTGGCTCCGCTCCGTATCTTTATTTGGTCTCTGGGTTTTATGCTTGTGGAATTTATATACCCTGCGTTCATAAAGTTCGCAAATAGAGTATGCCAAAGTTAGGAAAAAGGTTTTACAGCATTTCTTGTATTTTATTTACATATTTTAAAATATACCTATGAATATGCTAAAAACAAATTGAATTAGTCGAATTTAACATTCATGTCGTAAGACTTACAAAGTTTCTAATATAAAAGGTACAAATTCGCACCTTAATTTTAGTCCTAATATGAAATATGTTCAGAGAGTTAGATTTTGAGACGTATTCAATTTAATGCAAAACTACAAATTCCAAATAAATTTAATTTCCAAAATTTGTGAAACGTAAATTTAATCTAAAATGTCAAAAAGTTTTGAATTAAATCAGATTTTGTTAAGTTTCCTAAATCAATTTAAGTCTTAGTGAGAATCAAATAAATAAGTTCGTTTGTAAAAATAAAACAAGTTTTTTGAAGCTCAGATTTTAAATTAATTAAATTAATTAATTTGTAAAATAAATTGGCAACCACTTAATATAGATTTTTAAATTTGTTTACTTGACAGATATTTAATTTTTGAATACATCTAATTTAATTACTGGGTATTTGGCCTTCGGGCATTGCTTACTTTTACAATGAGCATTTGTCACACTGGCAATTCACACCTTAAATTTGTTGTTCACAAGTATTTTGCTAAAAGAAAAAAGTGGTGAAAAAATGTTTGGCTCATAAATAAAATTCTTAAATGATTGTTGTGATGTGCTAAACAAAGAGAAGAGAAAGAAGGATAGACTGATTAGAAAGAAAGGGAAAGAGCTAAATGTTTCTGATATGGCGGGAAGCTTTGAATTCGATGAAATGACGAAATGATATAAGAAAGTTGACAATTTCTATAAGCTAATTTGGATAAATCTTCGAAGAGTAAATCAGACTGCGTTTCCCCTTTCTTTTTCAGTCGATTCAAGATCAAACTAGTTTAAGTTTTATTTTTGTATGATTTGTTGTTTGTTGTTTGTATTTTAGCTAAGTGCAAATTGTTGTATTCAAATTGAGACGGGTTCTCGCTCACCTTATGCAAATACCTATATATAAGCAAACACCGATATATATGTATACATATATACCAGTACAATACTATTATCTGTTGTTTTCATTGCTCAATTTTCAAGGTCAATTCGCATTGCCAAGTGCGGCTTGGCAATATTTCAATTTTTTGTGACTTTTTCACTATTTCCTTTTTTTGTGGTGTACGAAATTAGAAAAAATAACAAAAAGTCCCAAAACAGCTTAAATTATTTGCTGTAAACAGCTGGAGTCGAATTGAACTGCGTATTTATATTTTTTTCTAATTAGCGGTCTACCCATTGGGGACGTACTAAACCCCTGAAACACCCACTCACAAACCATAGACAATGAAAGATTTCGATTTTTGTCCACTTTATTTACCGCAATTAAATTTATTTTTGTATTTTATCGGAAGCTTTCCACATTTTTAATTGTTTGTCATGGGGCTTTAGGGGGTTCAATGGTAAAATTAAATTTATAACAATACCAGGAATAAAATTTCTTTATGGCACGTTCGTATGAATAATTCAGTCACTATGTCAGTTCATTGAATGTCAGAATTTTGATAAACTCACCCCTCTAGTACGCGGTAGTCATATCGTAAGCTCTTAAGTACAGTCTGTATTGCCAAAGTGCCGACAAATGTTTAAAGTGCCCATTTGCCTAACACGTGAGCCGTTAAAAGTCAAGCCATGGAAATATTTCAGCTGTGGCTAAATTGGAAAAAGTACCATATATCTCAATATATATATTTAGATGTGTATGTATATATATTATATACACACAAATATGTAGCTTATAATAAAATATTAAGTGCATACTTGAATTCAGACTGCAAACTATAATAAATTGTGTACAGAGTAAACATTAAAGTGTAGAAATATAGTAATGTATACGAACATATACAGTAATTATAGTACCGATTATACTGATTTACTGTGCTTTGTATATTACTGTGACTTAGCAGTGTTGTCAGTTTTCAATGCTTAAAGAAATATTAATATTAAAATTTAATATATTAAATATTAATATCACGATAATTTTTTAATATTTTAGACGTCCTTACTTAATTTCTAATTTAAAATATTAAATTCATATTAAATACAAATCATATTTCTTGCATAAAAGCTTTTCCTAAAAAGAATTAATATTCTTATGTTTAAGTAACATTTATTACTTAAATATTTAAAAATCCTTTTCATTTAAATATGATACTTTAAATCCTTCAAAGTTTATAAATAGCATTATAACAAAGTTGATATCAGGCTACCTAAATCAGCTAAAACGCTAGCACTAGCACACACTAGGAAGTAAAAAAACTTGGCTATAAATTAACCAAAGTGTCTGATTTTTTGTTTGGGAATCCCCAAAATACGGAGACCTTTCAGTTTATTGGTAATGACTTTGGCACATAGTTAGATATTTAATTTAAGATCTAACACACTTGTTCAAAATGCAATAAAACAAAACTAAACTAAATGAAATCAAGCAAACTGTGCATGAAACTCTGACCTTAGGCCAAGTAATTGAATGTGCTGTGAATTGATGAGTGGCTGCAATACTACTCGTAGCTGCTCTATAAATTACAACGCTTAATTTAATTACCTGCAGTTATTGAGCAAATCGGCAGTGGGTATAAATAGGGTGGGAAGTGGGGAGTGGGGAGTAGGGAGTAGGAAGTGGGGAGAAGTAGCAGAGCACTCTTTGGTAATGAAAATTGTTGTGCACTCCGATATCAGGTCTGATCAAAGTGTACGTGTGTTGGTTGGCTGATAAGGGAGTCAGTTACTCAGTCAGTCAGTCAGTCAGTTGGTCAGTTGATCACATGCATTTGATCGATATGTACTGTTTGCCAAACGCCTGCTAGTGACAAAAGTTGTTTGCCCCATTTTTGGGTTTGCCACATTTCACGGGATTTTCTAAGCTAATTAATTGTTATTTAATCATGCCCGAGCTCTATAAACAATCAATGGCATTTGTTTTGCAGCTGACAATGACCATTGAATGACCCTGACGCTCGCATTACGTAATTACGCATACGCCGTGTGAAACTGTAGCAAAAATACTTTAATGTACTAGCAAAAAAATTAAATAAAACAAAAACTTAAAAAACAACTAAACTGTAAACAAAATTACAATTGCCAGTGAAAGTAAATACTCTAAGCAAACTTTGCATCAATGATGATCTATTGCTTGTAGTAAGGTGTGCTAATAGTTTGTGCTAGTAGTTTGATAGGGGTGGGGGTAACGGTAGGGGTGTGGAAAGCCATGTGATTGATAGCACGTGGCTGGCAGCCAATTGTATATTGATAAAGTTCTAGTTTATGACAGTGTTATGTAACACTTTTGATAAAAAACTAAAGGCAATGCAATAATAAGTGATTATGGCTTTACAGTTATTATAGTTAATAGAAAATTAATTAAATTATTAATTGCTTAATTTAAAACCTTTATCTCATTCTGGTTAAAAGCAAGACATTTATTTATTTTTAGAAAATTAAAACTGGTAAATATACTTTTTACGTCATTGATCAGCAGTTATTAATTCTCTTGTTAATTCACAGTTAATAAGCTAAACAAAAGAAACAATTTAACTAATAATTAAGTACCACATTCAATGGAAGCCACATTAATGGATAGTGAAATCAATTAAGTGACTAGAGAAAATCATAAGTTTCAAATGTCATTGATGCAAACCGGTTGAAAGACTTAAAACAAAGTTAAATTAAGCAGTATAACAATTAAACGATAACGAATTGCTATTAAATACACTAACTAAATCCCTTAAAAGAGTACTAAGTTATTTAATTTGTTAAAGTTGGCAATAAATAAATACTTGAAGTGATAAAAAGATAAGTTCGATTTGAAAGCGTCACAATTGATTAGTATGAAAAAAAAAAGTTAAAAGAAAAAGAAAAAACTTTTAAACCGTTTGCCAAACGACAAAAACTGATGAGTAATTAATCTAAGGAAATTGATTTGTTTCTAATCAAAAATTTCATCGCGATGATTCAGACCGTTTTGAGCTTGGGGCTAAGGAAAAAAAGCTATAAAATGCAGCTAGGTGGACTGAATTAAGTGTAGTTCATAGAAAGTCGTTCTGGAGTTTGGCTAAATCAAGCTAATTAAAATAATAATAATAATTATTATTTGGCGAATGTAAGCAAAATTTGTGATTTGAAATTTATGCGAAATTGGGGCTGATTTTCACCGCAAATTGCTGATTATAATGAATCGGCAAAAACACCAAGTAGTAGTAGTAAAAATTAACATATTTGTGAATTTAAAATTTGTTAAATGCTTAAAGTTTGAACATCTTTTACTTTTACAGCTAAACTCGACACTAAAAACCGTTAGACGGCGATCAGAGATCAGAGATCGACGGAAAGTAAAAGCGCCTATTTGTAACCCAAAGAGATAGAGTGACAGAGACAGGAAGCGTGTTAGAAAGAGACAAAATGGCTGATACGATCGTGAACAAGCCGAGCATACAAATTCGCAGTGGTCTGCCCTCCCCGCTGCCCGACAAGAGCCCTTCCCCGGCCACCAAACTGCTCATCAGTCATGGCAAGCCGAACTTCACCATCTCGCGTTCCCCCAACGCGAGAGACAACAATGCCAATCCGTTGTCACCGCAGCCCAACGCCAACAACAACTACAATGCCTACAAAAGTGCCAATACAGTCAGCAGCAACTACAACAACATCATAAACAACAACAGCTTAAAAAACAACAACAACAACATCAACAACAGCAAATTTGTGGTCGGCACCAAGTTCAATGGCGTCTTTAAGCCATCGACAGCAGCGGCCACATGGGCCAACGGAAATGGAAATGGAACTGCAAATGGTATTGCCAATGGTTCATCGGACCAAAATGAGGCCTCGAAGGTAGTGCTGCGTCGTCCGAAGCTAGCGGATGCGGAGCCCGTGGCCACAACGGCGGAGGATGAGCAGGTGCCGGAGTTTATTAGACGCCAGCGACGCATTCAGGAGCGTTTGGCCAAGGAGAATGTATTGGACTTTGAGAATCGTCGCAGTGGCTACTTTACTCATGTCATGATCTCGCCAGATTCACCCAATCGCACTTCCTTTGTGGAGACCATGGCCAGCCCAGCGATTGTGCCGGCTCTTGAAATGCCACTGCAGGCAAGAATTGAGGAGGAGCAGCAACAGCAGCAGGAGCAGCAGATCGCAAACGGTCATAGCGAGGTAGAGACGCAAGCGGTGCTGAAGGAGGAGAGTGTACAACTGGAGGTTAACCAAGTCAGCAATGGACATGAACATGCCCATGATGATGTGGCTGCGGAGGAGGTGGCCCAAGCCATAGAGGAGGTCAACAAGGCGGTAGCTGGTGAGGATGATGATAGTAAACCAGAAACGGAAGCGGAAGTGGAAGTTGAAGTGAACACGGAAGTCAAGTCTCAGGAGGAGCCCGTTGTGCCCGCGGCTGTGGAGGCCCATGTGGAGGTCATAACGCCAGTGACGGCTCCAGAGAGTCAGTCAGTAGCCGCACCAGAGTTGCCAGCTGTTCAGAATGAAGAAGCCAATGAAACTATTACCATTTCCCACACCAATGGTCATATCAGCGAGGAGCCCAGTCTAACCACGCCCGTTGCGGATGCCAACGATGCTCAAGGAGTCAACTTTGAGCCCAAGACGGTGGTTAGTTTCTCGCAGGAACTAGGCGCCGGCGAGAACAACTATCCCGATGTAGTCAAGGTGGTCAAAGAAGTACCAACGACTCCAGCGGAGGCTGAGCTGGAGGAAATGGCCAAGCTGAAGTTTGACATCAAGAGCGATGGTCAGGATGAGGTGCAGGTGACACCCGTTTTGCGTTCCGCGGAGTAGGGTCACCCTAAATGGCCCCTCGTTTGGGCTTAGTGCAATTGTTATTAATCAACAAACAGAAAATATTAACTAATTAAATATATTTTATTGTATTTGTATTTGTATTTTTGTTAGTCTCTAAGTTCATTAAGAGAAATGTTGCCAAATTTAATTTTATGCATTGTGCATCAGTCAGTATCCGTTGATACGTATCCGTATCCGTATTCGTATCTGTGCATCCGTATCCGAGTCCTTACGAATCCACTGTTGAGGCGGTCTTCAGATACTTATGTTTATTTCAGTTTGCTTATTTAAATAAATTATTATTACTAAAAAAAAATAATCTGGAAAATCTTTTCTTTAGCGTACTTACTGCTATCATCGAGGGAAAGTGTGGTTATTAGGGAATCAGGATTTATACCGATATTACTCAATTGGCGACTCCAATTATACTGACTTTATTCAAATTTTCATTTTTATGGAACAGTGATGAATTTTTCCGTATTTATTTTGTAAGACAGTTCGACAGTTCATTCAGTTCATTTCATACTGAAATTAATTGTTTTTAACCAATGTTTCCTATGATAAATATATAAAATGGTTATATAGTAGTTCTCATTATATACTGTTCCCTAAAATAAGAACTTGCTATGATATAAATATCATTATTTACTTCTGATAAAACTCGTCTGCTTTGCAAACCACTCCAAGAAATTAAAATATCCACTGCAAAGCTTTAATAACGAAATACTTCGGAGTGGCTTTAAATAAATCCAGCTTGGTCAATCCCTCACCTTCAATTGAGGCTGAAAGAGCAAGGTTAATTTTGTTTATTATGATCAATAAGCTGTGAAACCTCGAGGGAGAATTCGCTGTCCTTGAAAGCAACGCTTTTAATCAGGCTGAACCATAAATAGATTTCATTGGGTTGATAGATTCAATTGAGCAAGTAAGAATAAGATAAATGGTAAGAAGGAAAGAGAGAGAGAGAGGAAGGAAAACCTTACCTCTAAAAATTTGAACAAATTTGAATTTCAATCGTCACAGTTGATCATGATTCAAGCACCTGTTTTAGAGGGCTTTTGGCTTCTCTATTACTACCCTAGGGTTACAGGAAGCGTTACCATGACGACGACTTGTCCAAATCGAGCTCTCGAGGGTTGTATTGTTGACCAACATCGGGCAAACACCTGCTGGGCACATGGACACCCGTGCACATGTCCTGTCCGTGGCGTGCGTTTAATCGATATTTTAGCCAGGGCGGTTTTTGGCCAAAACAAAGCGAGCCAAAGCAAACAAACTTATCGGCCATGGGAGAAACTCAGTTGGCTCTGACACAGCCGTCAGTTTGGCTAAATCGAGCAGGCAAAGCCAATGAAAAGAGCCGTCTGAAAAATCCGTCTAAATGAATGTGAAATCAAAGTGCTCTGGATGCGCGGAGTGCTAAATTTTGGGTGCTATTATGGATTTATGTCTTAAGGGCTCGCAGGTGGGTGTCCAAAGTATGTTCAAATTATACCTTATTCCACGCTTTCTACTCTCTGCTGGACATGTAGATAAACCTCGCCAGCCGTCAGAAAACGAGACCAAAGTACGCAAGTCGTTCGCTCACGACCCTACACAACTCGGTTCCTCACTTTCGTCCTCGTTCGGCCAACTTTCTCCAGCAACGAAGTCGTTCCTCGCCCTTCCTGGGACGTCCTCAGTCCGCGGACCCCAAACTTAGTGCTTATTTTGGAGACAAAGAGCTCAGGGTCAGCAAAAACGTGAGTAACAAACCCGAGTCGAGTTCAATCAATCAGAATTGTATACTCTTGCGGAGGGTATTCAAATTGTTCCCAAAGTCAGACAGTTCCTTTTATATATTGTCCAAGTGCATATGTCAGTATTCAAGGCTCAGCGATATTTCAATGCCATTTAGTACAGGTACTTTTTAAATGATCTAGTAACTTATATGTTATTATAGGGACAGTTCCCTATGCCGTTTGGCTACTATAGAAATTTAACTAAAATAATGTTTCACTTTTCTTAATAAGACATTAATTTTTGTGGAAGAACTTTTTGCGCTCTGGACGTTGATCCAGGAAAATTTTCTCCAACCGGCGCTAACGTTTGGAATTATAATTTAATGGAAGATCTGATATAATTTGATACCGTGTTTATCTTTAGATCTCTTCGTATGTACATATATATAAAGTTTTCAGGCAATAGGTTATCCTTTCGTTATGGATTATATAACGAAAAGATAGTCTGTTGCTGAAAATATTATTTACTTTCGACTGAATCTTCTTGATGTGAGATGTAGCAGCTGTACACCAAACTGAAATTCCATACTTCAATGTTGTTTGGATCATCACTTTGTGAACTGAGACTTTGCATCGAGAAGCTTCGAGCTAGTCCTTAAGAGCCAATCCATTTTGATTTATTTTGTGTTCATTGAGCCAATGAGTTGACGTACATGATGCTTCCAGGAAAGTGTTGACCCAAGTGTAATGCCCAGATATTTAACTCTAGAGACCAGCATAAGATGAACTCCATCCAGAAATATATTAGGAACAGTTTTAGACCTTAATGTAAAAGTCGTTTGCACTGACTACTCTCTGGAGATACAGATGTTCCAGTGTCTTGCACAACCCTCAAACCGGTTTACGAAGGCTTGAAGTCGAAGCGAAGCTCTTCTGAACAACGAATTAAAACACAACGCAGCAGTGTTATCCGCATAAGTGGCCAGTATGTCCTTGTTATTCGATAGTGTTGGCATATCGGCACTCGGAACACTTTCCTGAGGGACACCCGCTGCAATTGATCTGACAGAAGAAGAGTAATCATTGAATTGCACATAAAAACATTTTGTTTTACTATGATTTTTTAAATAGCTTTTAGCTATATCGCTGTAATCGTTAAAAAGATTGCTTCAGATATTGGAGAAAATACCAGATTAGTATAAAATGGAGTATAATATTTGGCAATGCATCGATTAGACTATCTACTGGGACCTGCAAGAGTATCAATAGTTTTCCTTCTTGTTTTCTGTACGATTTGGTTCCACAGCGTCAGGTGTCTTCCACGGACCTATTGAAATCGCTGTTGGAGGAGCCTATAAAGCGAAGCTGGTTGTGTCGCAGTGGCTGTAATTCCTCCAGCGACGATCAGTCGGATTGCTCACAAAAATCTCCGCAGAGCAGCGAAGGTGAGCAGCTGGAACGCTTTCTAGTCAGCATGCCCGGATCCGGCTCCAACACTGAGAAGAACAAATCCTATGCTTCCAACTGGTCAACCAGAGATAGTCCGGGTGGACTCAGCAATGCAGCCATGATGCATAAGACAGTCAAACCCGATCTGCCGGGAAGGGTCTCCTTCTGCAAGCCAAACATGCATCACGACATGGACTCCAGTGACTGCGACAATGATAAGCAGGAGGTACGGTCCAGCAACATATCGGCTCCGGGTCCTTTGGCTCTGCCCAGCTTCGCTTACAGCAACAGCAATGGCCTCAGAGTGGAAACCAGCGAGGCTGGTGCTCAGAAGAAGTCCGTACATTTCGGAGCACCCACAGCGAGCGGAGGAAGTGCCGAAGTCCTCGCCGAGACCTACGAGTATCCAAAGTGCCCGTCTGAGAACTGTACTTGCAGTACCCGCTCCTCATCCACGGCTAGTACTAATGAAGTTTCCTCGAGTCCAGCCGATGTCAAGTGTGCCTGCGATGCCTCCACTTGTCGCTACTCTGAATCTAGTGCCCAGCAAGTGGAGAAGCCAGTTGCAGAACCGGAACTCAATGTCATCCGGGAGTACAAGCAGGCGGTGGGTGGTGGCGTGGGCATTGGAGTCGCTACGGAAAGCAACCTGGTAGCCAAGACTAAATCACTGGAGCCCCTGAACAACATGGAACTGCCAAATTATCTTGACAAGTATGCCTCTCATCCCAAGGACAAACAAAACAATCTTTCCGAGAAGAGTCTCGACAACTTAGGTCAGAGCAACAGTGGCGCTACCTACCGACCCCCGGGACAGCGCAACTTTGGAGCCGAAAATAACTTTTTACCTGTGGTTCAAGAGGATCGACGACATTATGGTAACAACAGTTCGGATTCGGTGATAAACAATTATCTGAAGGTAGCATCGACCACGCCCTTTGTGGCCAAGAAGAAGGAGAACGTTAAGCCCGCGAGTGCCGAGCCGGCTCTCCGAAACAACAGGCCTAAGTTCCTGGCCAAGAGCTCGGGGGGAAAACTTAAGAAAGCCGTTAGCGTTGGCAGTCTTCGGGATGAGCGCAAACTGAGCGAGTACAATCTGGACAAGGTGGACAGTTGGATGAGCATGCAGGAGCAGAAACAGGCATTGGCTCAGTTCGAGGAGCTACACAAACAGGGATTGGATGAACTGGACGACAGCGCCTCTCAGTTATCAGACTCTAGAGATTCCACTTACGACGAAATCGTGTCGGTGATCAAAGAGATCGAGGAGGATAAAAAAAGAGGTGAGTTATCCAAACGTCTATCTATTAGAGCATTATCTAAGTATTGCTTTTTGATGTGTAGACAACTTAGCGGAGCATTTGCCAAGCGAGCTGAATCTGAAACTGGATTCCCGTTCCGAGACTGCCGACACCGTGAGTCAAAATGGCGACAGAGTTCCGGAGAGTGGTGACAAGTATAAGTGAGTACAGACTCTGATTTGGTAGTAGATAGCCCCGAATACCAATAACATTCACATTGTAACTATAGTGGTACGATTTTAAGCAATCTTGGTCCAGTTTGGGATCTTTACGATCTATAAAACTTGTGACTTTCATTGATAAATCTTTGTAGACAATAAGCAATTCCAAATATTAAATTCATATATTGTGAGCCTATTCTAATTATACCTATAAACAACTATTGAATTCTAACCAAATTTTAATAAAATTATTACAAATATATTTAGTTCCAAAAGATTTTGACGAATAAATAATTGTACCAAAATGTAAAAGGTATAACTCTCTGAACTAGATCATAATATAGGGTTATCTTACCTAACTTTACCTGGAAAACTATTGTATCTGTTATCGTTATCATTCACAGAGATATATTGGCCTATTTGAATAATGTGGAGAGTAGCTGTGACAAAACCCTGATGGAAACGCGGCGCTCAATGCCCGATAGCAATCGTTCCGAGGTGGAATTTGTTGTAGAACCAGATGTCACCGATGAAGTACCCAAGTAAGTGATAATCCGACCGACAGAAAATCATAATGGAAATATAGGTTGAAATTCGGGATTTTAAAAAATTAAAAAATTAGTAAGAAAGGCTAGCCAATCGACTGTAAAAGACCGCGTACACATACTGCACATTTTTCTATACATATAATCAATTTTCGACTGATTGTCCATTGGTGTTGTTCGGACCAAACTTGGTAAGGATGCAAGTTGTGTATGCGGTTGGTAGTGTTCTTGGTACTCGTCTGTTGATGGGGTCAGCGATGCTTCCTTTTGCCTGTTAGCACATTTTGCTGCTGACAAATCCAATAGACCTATGAACTCTCTTTGAGTAGTGGTCCGATAATTAAGCTGCCATACAAAAATTTGACATTTCTATGTTGGTTTACGAGTGTTTGGAATAACCCGGCTACCCCCTTCGCTATGGATTGATTGTTTCCGTTAAGTATCTTTTTTTTCCAGTGTAACGCATAATGTTTGCTTTTTGTTCACAGATTGTCGGAGCTATTAATGATCCCGAATCATCAGCTGGCTCGTCGTGTCATTGCTCTCAGTCTGCGGGCCAATGAGCTGGCTAATGCCATTCACCTGTCCAAGGAGCATGTCCAGCAGCTGAGGAGCGAGAAACAGAAGTCGCTGCGGGCGGAGAAGTCCAGCAATGCAGGAAAGTTGCGAGACCAGAAGAAACACTACGAAGAAGTGGTGACTCGGCATCAAGGCTTCATTGAGCAGTTGCTTAAGGACAAGGGCTCTCTCTGCGAAAAGGTAGCGGCTCTAACTAGGCGGCTGGAGAGCCAGAATCAGGCCTGGGAGCACCGACTAGAGACCGAGCTAACCAGAGCCAAGGAGACCACATTAGCGGGAGAGAAAATACGTAGGGAACGTTGGGTTCGTGAGAATACCAAGAAAATTAAGGTGGGTACGCCGACGAATTAAACAAAATGTTCCAAACATCAAGAATACGCATTCTATAAATGCTGTATGAAATGCTACTGTCGAGCGAGCTGACTGTAAAAGACCCTGTACATTTAAACATACAAATTAGTAATTCTTGAGCGATTTTTCCTATTTAAATCGGACAACTATAGCCTATAGCTAATCGCTAAAAAATTAATTTTTTGTATGACAAAATATGCACTAGATTAAGTACGGGGTGTTTTAAAGTCAATTCGCTCGACTGTAGCCTTACTTGTATTTATTTAATTCTGAAATATTTTAAACATTTTTTATGTAATTTGTTCTCTTATTTTTCATTTTCATTATATTCGTAAGATTTTGAATTTATTATTTATATTCTTTATTTACTTGTGATGGTAAAAACATAAGAATTTTGGTTTGTTTTAAAAGAACTTGGTCTTACTTACATTTTAAGTTAAATTTTTAAAGTTTGGATTCTTTTTTTTCAGGAGCTCACCGTGAAGGGTCTGGAAGCAGAGATTAATAAAATGAACTGCAATCATCAACGTGAGATAACAGACTTAAAGCGTACGCATCAGATGCAGCTTCTGGATGCCTTGGAGGAAGCACGTCTCAAGCATGAACAGATTGAGCATGGCATCAGGGAGAGCTGTGCCCAAGATCGTGAGGCCATTATAGAGAAGGAACGCACTGCAATACGAGAAAGACTCGAGCGTCAACTCGAGGAGGAGCAAAAGACGCAGGCGGAGTTGAGGCAAAAGCTAGCTGATGACTTTGCTGCGGAACGGGAGCGAATTCAAGCGGAACTTAGACAAAAGGAGAGCGAGTATCAGACAAAGAGGCTCGAAGCACAGCGGGAACAGGAAGCGGAACTAGAGCAGGCCAAATTCGAGATGCAGGAGAAGATGGCCAAGCAGGAGGAGAAATATCAAAATCGCATTAATACCGTTGAGCAGCAATATTTAGCGGACTTTGAGCTTTGGAAAACGGAATACGAAAATAAATGCAAGCTTTCCCAGGCAGAAAAAGAAAATTCAATTAGGCAGCATTATCGTGCCGAGAGGGATCGTCAACTGGATGAGCTAGTGGTGCGCATGGAGGCGGATGCTTTGCAGAGCGGGGAGGAACATGATCAGAAGATGCTGTGAGTAGTTTTTGGCGTTTGAAATATATCAGAGCCTAACTTTATATTGTCTTTCAGGCGCCTTAAGGAAAAGTATGAAAAGGACTTGACAGTAGCGGAAAATGTTGAAAAGTCACTGCGTGAAAAGTACGCAGAGATACGCGGCAAGCTCGCCGAATCTGATGCCCAGGTAAGAAATTGCCAGGCTGAGGTAAAGCAACTGCAACTGGAATTGGGGCACAGCAAGAAGATGTGCGGCGATATCATCAACGAGCGTGACAAGCTACGGGATAATCTGAACACTGATATTCAGAACGAGGCCGGATTGCTCAACGAGCGACATAAACAAGAAATGGAGCAGCTACAGAAGCGGTAAAAGCACTGCTCTCATATTTGTTTTTATTTATCATAATCAAACTCTCTTCATACTTCACCCACCCACAGAGTTCATCAGACTATACAGCGACAGGAGGAGACTATTGAGGTTCTGAAGGGTGACAATGATAACCTAAGACAACAGTGCCTGAAACTGAATGCGGTTATCAGACAGCAACGAAAAGACTATTGCGTCAAATAGCAGCCTAAATTGAAATTATCCTAAAACTTTGTTTTAAAAGTGGTCATAAAATATTCAACAAATGATTTATTATACAAATTTATTTATAATTATTTTTCGATTGTAGGAATACCAATTATTTTTCTCACTTCGTCGCTCATTTCACAAGGTAGATCACCGGAATAGGCTGGGATACGAACGGCCTCCGTTGGAATTCCATTGCATTTAGGTGCGTCGGTGCATATGTATTTTTTCCGACGGTTACAAGGAAACGAAACAAAAGCCCTTTCAGTTGTAACGATACTAGCACAGGGATCTTTAACGTCAAGCTTCGTTTTGAGTGGTAAAAGTACTGGGCGTTGAACGTCCGAAACAAATTTCCAACTCAATTTTTCATAACAATTCAGTCCAGTCCAGTATGTATCTTCATTTATACTGCTTAAAAGCACATTCAACTTACTTTTTGAATCCAAATCTGCCAAGCAGAGGTTGTTCTTCTGACATTCAAACATTGCGTCGAACCAATTCGCCTGTAGTAAAATTGTATTTCTATTATATTAACATCAATATATTATCTGGAATTCAGACTACTTATACCCCATGGGTGCTGACGTAGTAACAGGATCCCATTGAGTTTCCTCTTCGAATATGCACAAGGAATAAAATGCACAAAATTTGTTTTAGATTCATTGCGACTGAAGTGAAGTTTAAAAATGTATTTTCATTTCATTTCAGAGATCTAGTTAATAAGGCTGATTAATGACAAACCGATAATGTAATTAGTGCATGAATAAAATGATTTGAAATGCTTATTTTTCGATTCGAGCAAGCGTTTCTCGCCTTACAGATTTTATGGTGGCTATATTACTTTATATATCTACTTTATATGTCTACTATATTTTTTGTGACTTTTAAGAAAATTGACACAAATTGCTACAATATATTTATTTATATTCTGTTTTAATATTTTTAATTCGTAGTGAAAGATATTGTTGAGCTTAAAAATCAGTTATGAATTCCAATCTTTTGATAGCTCTAAAACTGTAAAAGCCATCAATTTTAAGAGGTCTGGCAGCGCCATGCGTTCCACAGCTGAGCATGAGTACACAGCGAGTACATAGATAGATTTAAACTAATAAGAAAACTATTTTAGAATGGGTGCATTTATAATTTAAACAATTGGGTCTTTATAACGGAGTAATGTGGGTGTTTAAAAATCGAATGGAGAAATACTAAACGGTCTAGCAGCGAGTGTGGCTACCGAAAACACGATATATCGATTGGTCTGTTTGAACGAAGTTGTATCGGTATTTAAATATCGTATGACTCTTATCGATAGTGATTTGTTTCAGCTCTAGCGCTCAACACAAGTGCTGCCAAAATTGATTTACTAATGTTGGAACGACTTGAATTATAAATTTGCTTACATTAAAATTACATTAAAGATAAGAAAAAACGACACACATTACATTTAATTTCTTATATTTTAGCAGAAATCTACTGTTTTTTGTCATACTTAAAATTTTTAGTCATTAATTTAACGTTAACTTATTATATATTAAATTAAAATAATGTATTTATTTATATAAAACATATTAATGTTATAAAATGTATGTATAAATGTATATTGAAGCTGTATTAATTTACGAAAAAGCAATCCAAACATATAAAATATATATCTGGCTTTAAAAATGCTAATGCGGCAGAACTGCTTAGCACAGGTCAGGTTCCACAAGATTCAGAAGCAGTGAAACCACAACAGCAACAACAACAATAACAAATCGAACAGCAAAGAGCAACAAAAACAAAGCGCTTCCAACAAGATACTTTCGTTTGAACTTTATTCGTTTTTGTGCTCTCGACGCAGTCGGAACGTTTTAAAAATAAACGCGGAACGTACCAAATTAGCCGAATACAAATAAAACTATAGCTAAACTCTAAATTCAAATTTACATACAAATTGGAAACAGTTCAACAACACATATTGCTTAAAGTGTCTAGTGTCTAACACAATAATATAAAGTAATCAACATGTTCAGCTCATTTACAGGTAAAAGCCAAACAAAAACAATATTGTGAAAGTTTTGAAATTAGAAAATGAACAGACATTCCATTGCACAGTTAAACTAAATATGCATCGTATATGGTTAAACATATTTACATATACATGTGTATATGCCATATAGAGGCATATTTAAAATTTTATAAAAATATATTTTTTGTGACCTCGGTTTGTGCCGATGAGAACCTATGACCGCATTACCGGATTATAAAAGAATTACATCATCCGTCCAGTAGAAAAGGAGTTCGCTGAGCACCCCTACCTTTCTCCCTCTCACACCCTCCCCCACCCACACACATGCATATACAATCCCTTTTCCCCTCACTCTTTCTATCTAGTGCTGATCCCAAGTCGCAAAACAAAATTAATTGCCCGTTACTGTTACTGTTTCTTATAAAGTGTATGAAGCGATAGCGTAAGCCAATTACGGCGTCTTCTTATTCGAACAAAGTAGGTATATGTGTGCATATATGTATAAACTATGTATGTATGTATGCAGCACAAGTTGTTCTTCTACGCTGTGAGTAAGAGCAGACACATCCCACACCCAAAATGATGCGATATCTATGAATACAAACATATGTATATACATCACTGTGCATATTATGTATATTATTAGAGCGTACATACATACATATATAGATAAATGTGTATGTGTGCAACACATACATTCAAAACTATACATACAAACGTATGATTGGCACTTTGTATAGACTTGTTTTCTGCGTTTCAGTTATGTTTTTATAATTTTATTATAATTTATTATTTATGTATGTTCGTTCTTTGATGTTTTTTAAAGTACACGTCCGAGATAGATGACTCTATTTACTATTCAACAAATTTCAACTGTCTGAAAATATTAGGTATATTTTCTCTCACTCTCTCCTTCACCCTCTCTCTCTCTCTCCCTCTCCCTTACTGTGTCGAAATCGATTTTAATTATAATATTCTCTGTTTCCACTTAATGCAAACAGATGCTTCGAAATGTAAGTAAACTTGTTTCTTTCACTCAAATATTTGCAAAAACTTGTAGACAATCCACATCTTTTCAAGTCTTTCGTTTGCACAATCATTCGATTCGCATGCATCAAAATAATCAGTAGTTATATAGACAAAACATAGCCTTAAGTCCTCTCTATTCTCATCAGTAGATTAGATTTAAGCCAATACTTTTAAATAATGTTTACATTCTGATTCTGTTTTTGGCTTTTATTGAATTTGAGGATTCCTCTGGAATTTTCAGCTTTACTTCCGATCAATACCTTCCTTCCTACTTGTATTTATCGGTGGCTTCCGTTGGTGCTATTGGCTAAGAATTAGATCTCATATCAAAGCTAACAGGACTTGCTTCATGATCACGTGCTTCCGCTATGATTGGAGTTCTTTCGAAGTCGGATCCTTTTGCTATAGGAGCACGACCTTCTGCAGCCTCTGCTGCTGCAGGTGCTTCTGCTCCCTCCGCTTCTCCGCCTGTTGCAGCTGCTGTGGTTTCCCCTTCGAAAGGAGCTTCAGTGGCTGCTTCGGCTGTGTCTGCTTCGGGTGTGACTGCTTCGTTTGTGGCTCCTTCGTCTGTGGCTGCTTCGGATGTGGCTGCTTCAGCTGAGGCTGCTCCGGCTGTGGCTGCTTCGTCTGTGGCTGCTTCGGCTGTGGCAGTGGTTTCGCCTTCAGCTGTGGCTACGCCCTCCTCACTTTTTACTCCCACCCTGCTGAGGCCATTCGTCTTAGGGTACTTGGCCTCATCATGATCTTCGGCCGCAGAACTTTCGATTTCATCACCTTCCTCGTTCTGCTCAATCTCCGTCGACTCGCCGATTTCCGTGGAATTCGAATTGTCAGCCGGCCGTGAATCGCTCTCTAGACTTTCCTTGCTTCCCTGCTCTTCGGCAACCTCACCTTTTGCAGCATCGTGATGGAAGTGATGCAAATGCTCGTGACTGTGATGCACACCAGTTGTCTCATCTGCCACCGGTTGGGCACACTTCACTGCATTCTCTTGGCAGATAAAGTACTGCTGCTCCAGGCAATTGTCATCGGTAACCACGGTCGAGTTCTGACGCAGTCGTATCTCAAGGCAATCATCCAAATTGGATCGGTGTGTTTGTTCAATACCCTCAGCACCACCCAGATACCGTACAGGACGACCGTTAGCTATGTAGGTGAAGCGACCCTCCGTTTGTAGATCGTTTGCGCCAAACCAAAAGTCCTCCATGTTCCCTTTCGTGTGCAGGAATTTAACAATCGCATTAAATTCATCCTCTGTGGACAAGTCTGCTAAATTCAGTCCTTTGCGCAGACAATTGTTCTGCGCCCCAAACCAATTCATCTGCAATAACCATTCCCTATAGAAGGACCTCCAAAAGAACTGTTTTATTTTAAAGTACTTACCTTTTTGCCGGCTAGGTAGTAACACTTGCCGTTTATTTGCCTCAGAAACCGTTTGCCACAGGGACCATTGTCTATCCTTCGTTCTCCATTGGTCCGACGACCTCTGCGCTGTGAGAGCACATCATCTGGATACACCACGACAAGTGTCAATATCACAATTTGAAGTACCCTCATGACCGTAGGTGCCGGTCTAAACTCCAAAAAATGAAACCACACTGCATGTTTCTTCTATTTATACCCTCATGGGGGTGTGAAAAGTGAATTATAGTTAATTATTTATGGTATTAAAGCGTACCCAATGAAAATATTAATTGCCTCTGGGTGCACAAATCAATTATTATACGCGTTACTCGTAGAGTAACTTTAGTGCGTTCTATGTTCATTTAAAGGTAAAAACAGTTAACTTTTTTGTTGGCTATGCTATCTGAGCCAAATTTACTCAGGATGTACACACGATGGTGACTAAGTTCGATCCAAATAGGACTATATCTATATGATTTTATCTCCAGAATTGCCCAAAAATAGCCCCTAAATAAGACATTGAACAATTCCTATATTTTCCAAGCTATCTTAATGAAACTGACATAGAATTGGACAACTATAACGTATAGCTGCTATAGAAACAATCAGTCGAAATATGCTCTAAATATGAATTTGTGTTACTATTTTCTGTGTGTTCCAAGCTATTTTATCCATCACTTAACGATTGCACTAATATTATTATCACACTCCGATGTTAATAAAATATTGAAATTGAGTAATGGGTATACTAAAGTCGCAATGGAACTAAAACATTCTTACTTGTTTTCAATTCGTTGCGTTCATTTTGAGGGCTAAGCATTGAGCAACTGCTGCAAAACCTTCACTTGCTGCAGTCATACTATATTACAGTTAACTGCTTACTTAAAAGCAGTATAAATTTGTTAAGTTTTGACTCTATATTTTAATAAAGTTATTCAAAGAAGTCATAGCTTATTTTCAGAGCTTATTTTCTCATAGCCCATCCAAACCCAGTTGTAGTAAACCATTTGATTAAGACTGTACTGTCTTGATTTATTATTTTTTTTACACGAAAATCTTTTCTCGATTATAAATCTATCTTCTTTCTGCCGGTGCCTCTGTGGCAGACGCTTCCGTCTCAGCTTCTGGTGCTTCTCCGTTTGCCTCGGGAGCAGCCTCAGTGGCTGGAGTTTCTTGCTCTTCTTCTGCTGGAGTTGCTCCGTCAGCTGCTTCCTCGGCAGCTTCAGTTACTTCACTACCAGTATCCGTCGTACTATCAACAACTTCACTTTCCGTGGGCTGGCCACCTTCCTCTGGCTGACCATCTTCCTCTGGCTGACCACTTTCCTCGGGCTGACCACCTTCCTCTGGCTGACCACCTTCCTCTGGCTGATCCCCTTCCTCGGGCTGACCACCTTCCGCGGCCTGACCACCTTCCTCGTGCTGATCACCTTCCTCGGGCCGACCACCTTCCGCGGCCTGACCACCTTCCTCGTGCTGATCACCTTCCTCTGGCTGACCCCCTTCCTCGGGCTGACCACCTTCCTCTTGCTGACTACCTTCCTCGTGCTGACCACCTTCCTCGGGCTGACCACCTTCCTCTTGCTGACTACCTTCCTCGTGCTGACCACCTTCCTCGGGCTGACCACCTTCCTCGTCCTGACCACCTTCCTCGGGCTCACCACCTTCCTCGGGCTGACCACCTTCCTCGGGCTGACCAACTGCCTCGGGCGGAACCGCTTCCGCGTGTTGATCACCTTCCGCGGGCTGAGCACCTTCCGTTTCATTTACTGTCTCTGGTGTCGTTTCATCTGGCACATCTTCGTGCAGATCATCCTCCTCGGATTCAGCTTTGACGCTCTCATCGGGTTCGCTATCGAATGGCGATGGTGTATCGAAATCTAGCTCTGCTTCCTCACTGGGCTCGCCAATGTCATGATGGAAATGATGCAGGTGTTCATGACTGTGATGACGGGGCTTTTTGACATTAACCTCGTCACAATAGTGTTCGGAGCAGATGAAGTACTGCCGCTCCAAGCAGTTGTCATCGGCAACAACGGTGACATTGCTGCGAATGCGCACCTCTAGGCAATCATCGCAAATCGAGTGCTCCGTCGGGTCTATAATACTATAGTTACCATAGTATCTAACCAGGCGGCCATTGCTAATGTATTGAAAGCGTCCCTCGGTCTGCAAATCGTTGCCACCAAACCAAAAGTCTTCCGTATTGCCCCTTGAGCTGAGGAAATCGATGGCTCCATTGAAATCTTTGGGGTTACTTAGATCGGCTAGCGTGAGTCCTTTGCGAAGGCAATTGTTTAGAGCTCCAAACCAGTTCATCTGCATTTGCAAAGTACTATTATTATCCCCAAGTACTACACTTTTACCCCACCCACCTTTTTCACCGAAAAATAGTAGCATTTCCCATTGATACGTCGCAGATATCGTCGAGGACAGCCCGTGGCCGAGCTGAGTAGCTGTTCCCTGGACAGGATGCTCAACACGGCAATGATCGCAACTAGGAAATGTTTCATCTTTCCTCTCTGACCTGGCAGCAATCGATTTTTTGCCCAGCCGCCAAGAAGTTCCTCTACTTATATCCTCTCATACCGTGCAATCAGATATAATGCATTATCATGCCATTGAATCGATTACATTAGAGAAGACTGTTATCACTGGGCGCTAACTGAGTCTAATTCAATTAGATTCAAATGGCGTGTATTTCAATTCAGAATATTACAAAAAACATTTCGTATTGCTTAAAGGGTTACATGTTTTGTGGGTCAGCTTTGGGGTTATACACTTAATTGAACTAAATGTGTTTCGAGTGATTCATTGGGCCCTGGCAGACGTGTCCCACGTGCACAACATTTATTGATTTACCTAGCATGACATCATTGGGAACTCTATTTCGATTTGACTGTGCCCTTTTGGCAGGACTTTGCCTGTCAAGGTCAATACCTTGGCTTGACAATGAGCTAGAAAATGACAGCTTTAACCTAAACAAATTACCAAACATGACGTTTTGCAGTTGCGCGAGCTCTAAATACTCGTTCAGATACGTGTGTTGCTATGACATCATCAGTCTACGGCATCGACAGCATCATCGATTGCTAGTTACAAATGTATCTGAAGGTTTGCTTTCTGCCGGCTTTGTGGATTCAAAATCAAAGCTGAAAACTGGTGTGGAACGTGAGTTTTGGGATCTGTGTGGACAGCGAGAGTTAGTCACAGAACGAGAAAAGATACATCAATGGATATATAGATACATTTGTATCTGTAGCTACACGCTTGAGTTCATTTGTTCTGGGATACAGGTTTAGTATTTCGTTGCTTGTTTGTTTGTTGTTTGTTTTTTATGTGCTTATAGCTTCTGCGCATTATCTGCTTTATGGCCACAGCAAGAACAACAAACAAACACAACAACAACTAGACGAATACAACTACAATATCAACAGCTGTGAGTGAGTCTGTGTGCCACTATAAGAGTATTTCAGTTTGTTCTCTTGCCGCTGTTCCAACTGCGGCTTATTGTGTTACCTTATGGCCATGTTATGGCATTCTAGCCGGTTTTTGGTTTTCAATTTTCAGTTTGTTGTTGTTGCTGACAACAAAGCCAGAATATGCGTCGTAGTATTACGCAAATGGTATGAAAACTTTAAATTCCAACAATATGCGTGCATGTGTAGATACATAAATTCATACACACAGAAACTTAGAGCATGCTGTGTGGAATTTTAATGAATTACGTTAAATTGAGTCAAATTCCAATTGCAAAAAGTTCAATAGCAAACAGCTTAAAGCAAAGAATTTCTCTTTTCGCTGCGTGTCGTAGCAGGCAGTTTCTTCAGAGCTGCACAGATTTAGTTCTTCGATGTAATTCAATGTAATCGATCTACCGCCTCAAATCATCGATTGTTTTCCGATCGAAATTCTTGCAGAGTGCGTGGGCCAACTGGAATGTTAATAGAATCCTTGGCAACAAAATTTAAGCATATACATTAAAATATAGTATAAATTAGTATTCAACTATGTTCTATTTTTGAAAATCGGCGTTCGAATTTAGTATAAACACTTGCTTTCACAGCCACAACCACAAGAAAGTGTGAATAATAGCTGAACCTATGAAAATGAAATTGTTAGAGCTGTTGCCATTATGACATCACATACTGTGAATTATTCAAATATTTGCGCATTGTTTACTTTATATGCATAGAGCAATACACACAAACACACACCAGCATAGGTATATAAGAAAATTGTTTCGGTATGCCATTTAGAATATGTTACAGCTCGGAAACTGTCGGATTGCCGAGTGGATTGCCGCTGCGGCATTTAATGGTGAAATGTTTCTATTTGAGTGAACACACACGTCATTTTATAAGAATGCAGCCAGAGTCAAACCCAGGCACAGTGACCGGAGCTTCCGATGCTCGTGCTCGTCATTTCTATTATTCTCTTGTCTCTTTATTATTTCATATTTGTTCATACCCTAGAAAAATGTGCAATGAAGAAGGCGTTCTAAGGCTAAATTAGCTATAATTGTAATTATTAATTTGTCGATGTTTTTCTACAAAAGGTTTTAATCACTTTAAAGTTTTAAAAGATTATCAAATTCATTCGCTTTTAATTTACTTTGTATTGTTTTAAGCTAAACTTCTCATATTAAGATTTACAAGGGTGTTTTTGTATGCGTCACCGTTTATTAATTTGAACGTTTTTTTTTTTAAATATAAATACCCTGTATTTTGTAAAAACAAGTAGTTCTTTTTCTCGCATTTCTTTTCTTGCAAAACAGATTATTTCCTCAATATTTCCTCTAAGATCCTGTCTGTTTCGCTTATCCAATTTAAATGTATCTGCTTTTTAATCTTATAGCCTAAATGCTCGGCGTGAACTATCATCTAATAAATATAAACAAAAATTGAATTTTTATTTAAATTTAAAAAAATTTACTTTGATTCGTTTTAATGTACCAACAAAATTTAATAAAAACGAACACGTTTATTGGTAAAAATTGTCAGGAAGAAACTAATTCGGCTTAAAACCTTTTGTAACTTATTTGAAAGGGATACAAATATTTTAAAAAGCCATTGAACAATTATAATTTTTGTAGCTTTGACATGGGATGACCCCTTTAAGGTAATCTATTGTAATGGATATTGCTTCCAATAATACCCTGTATTTTCCTATGGCAATTCCACAAAAGTTACATACATATTTATCAATTCTTAATATACTTTTTAAGGCATGTTTCTTTATATGCATGTTGAGTACTCTTTATAAAGGGTATATTGTAGTCAATCACCCTAGACGTGGCTCTTAGTCACTCAGTATTTAACGACTTATAGATTTGCTGGCGGCCCATTTTGGAGACGGCTCGACGAATTGCGCAGTTGTCATTCTATATTCTATCCGTATAATCAAAATGTTAATCTGAGAATCAGGGAAATCATGTAATTACGATCTGATTAGTTGATGCTCGATGAAAATTCGTTTTGTTTATGTTTTGGCAATTAGTAAGTTTGTAATTTTCATCGACCATTACAATAAGCAAATGTGACTGATTGTAAAATCAAAGTGTGAGCCTATAAATTATGATTGAAGCCTAGTCAGTGATCTAGTCTAAATTCCCAAGTCACTTCAAAATGTTTCCCAGCCAGCAGAAGCAGCAAAGTATTCGAAAGGAAAAAGGTCCTTAATAAAAAACATTTATTATAAAAATATTTTCTTTACTTCGTTAGCTTCGTTGAAGAGTTTTGGCGACAAGACTGCCAATCTGTTCAGCAAGAAGAAGGATGAGGCCGAGAAGCTGGCCAACGACAAAGCCGTCGAGGCCCAGAAGCTGGCCGAGGAGCAGGCCAAGAAGGTGGGACAATCCGTGCAGCAGACCAAGAGCGAAGCTGAACAACTGGCCACCAGCACAGGTAACTACAGATATAATGGGTTACCTGAGTCAATACTAATATTAATCTTTGGTTACAGCAAAGGATGCTGCTGCTCTCGCCGCTGCCGAGGCACAGAAGGCTGGTCAAGTCATTGACCAGGGCGTAAACCGTGCTGCTGGCGCCGTCAACCAGGGCCGACAGGCGGTGGATAATACCGTGCAACAGGCAACTGCTGCTGCCCAGAACACCAAGCAAGTGGCCGCTAACATTGCTGAGTCATCACAACGTGCTGCCGCCAATGCCGTGGACCAGACCAAAAAGGCCGCCAACGAGGCTATTAACAAAAGTGTGAAGGCTGCCGAATCTGTGGCCGATCAGAAGCTGAAGGAAGCCGAAGGTGCCATCGATGGAGCCATGAAGCAGACCAGTCAGGCTGTGGACCAGAAACTGCACGAGGCCAACCAGTATGTGGACCAGAAGCGCGAGGGTCTCGAGAAGAATATTCAGGAGGCTGCCAGCCACGCCCAGGAGAGTGCCGGGCAACAGGCCACACAGCTGTTGGGCAAACTGAATCTGGGTCAGAAGTAGGTTCAAATCGTGCATTCATCCCCAGTCACAGTCCCAGTCCCACAAAATAATAAATAGAAAATAACAAAATACAAAAAAATATACAAAATAACGTAAATGATTTCATCTGTGTGTAAAGAACAAAGAAAAATGCTTTAAACGAAACAAAAAGAAACGAAGGGAAAATTGCTTCAACGTAACAAGTGCCAGTAATGTGATTGCTAAATATTAATTAATAAATGTATTTTTGGAATTTATTTTCTAATATATTTTTGTTTGGATGCAGCGCAGCTTTTGATATTGAAATGTATGTGCACATAATTGTATTTCTCTACAGACTCTACACTGATTTATTGTATCACTTTAATGAAAACCTATTTGTTACTTTGAAGCATTTCGTATACAAGTGTAAATTTATATATTTATTTTGAATAATGCACAAAAAATGAAAAGTTTCTTAATGGAAAAGAATATGAAATTAATACTGAGCTATAATTTGAATAAGTAATTTCTGTTTTATGTAGAAATCTATAAATAAGTACTTTTAACTTTTTGCACAATAAATTACAAATGTGTTTTATTATTATGTACAAACTTCTTTAAACATTTTTGATCGAGTTGGGAATTTTTTAAATACCGTTTTTATCTCATGAGATATCCAGATCTTTAATACAACGCATTTTTAATGTCTAAAGTTCAAACCCTACTAATGTCCTAGTAAATATATTGGGTTTATGTCATTAATAAATGAAAACAAAAACATTGTTTAAGTGAACTGGTGATTGAACAGTAGATGGCGCTTTGGTTAAGTTGATGCTATAGCAATTGAAATAGTCGTTCGCCATTGAATTTGTTTAGTACACGTTTTACATAGTAAAAATATACTGGGTTTGTGTCATTGATAAACTAAAACAAAAACCGTGAACGAGTAAAACATAGTGTGAACGGCAGATGGCGCTTTGCTATAGCAGGTTGAGATGTCGTTTGCTATTAGCTATAAGTTATAAATGAATTGTATTTCAAAATCAACCCGTAGCGTCATTAGTCATAAAATAAATAAATAATAATAAATTGACAAATATTTTAAACATCAAAATTAAACAAAGACTCGTGGTAGTTAAAGATTTGGAGCTTCGTCTTAAAATTGTCGGCGGTTGAAGTATTGGGATGCATTAACCAGTGTTGGTAACGTGCCTCACAGGGTTGCCACAGACAGCATAGACTCAGAAGTGCGGCACCCTCAAACGCCACCTAACAATCATTTTATAATCACTTGCATTGCCACTCACAACAATGATCATCAATCTCAGCAACCTTCGTAAGGATATATCTGTGATAAAACAGAGAATGCTTAAAAAAATGTAAATGCTTAATGGCGTTAATGGCTTTTTTATACTCTCTGCAAGAGTATATTGGGTTTGTGCAAAAGTATGTAACAGGCAGAAGGAGGCGTGGCAGACCCCATAAAGTATATATATTCTTGATCAGGATCACAAGCCGAGTCGATATAGCCATGTCCGTCTGTCCGTCTGTCTGTCCGTCTGTCCGTATGAACAAACAGATTTCAGAGATGGTAAGAGCTACAAGTTCGAGCTTGGTGTCAATCGATCACATATTTAGCCAGTCAATACAAGAACTGGACTGCCACGCCCCTTTTTTTCCCACAATACAAAACAATAATTCTCAACTTTTGTTCCGTTTTTAGACAATTGTTCATATAGTACACCATTGTTATTATATAATTTGAGTGGAGGCTAACTATATCAAACTATTCTAAAAAGACGCATTGAAATCGGACTACAAACAAGAAAACTAGAAGCGTTATAATATTGATAATTGAACGCCATATCAAGGTATGAGTGCAAGCGAGACACAAACATACAAGCGTGATCGAACGTTTTCTCTGCTTGTGTGGCGTCAGCGCAGACCGCAGACGCTGGCTGCGCAGAATACACGCATACAAACAGCTGTTTGATTTTGCTTAGATTGTTTTTGTTTCACGGTGTTTTCATGGAAGTACTGCACATTGTAATGTAATATCTCGATACCGATTTTAATAATTTAATCGGGATTAAAATGCAGAGAGTATTATACGGTCGGGCGTGCTCGACTGTACTTTTCTTTCTTGTTTAAGATATTCTGAAAGGGCTGTGGTTTATATAAATTTGTAATTTATGATCAATGTATGTTATTCATCTAAATAAACTAATACAAAGCTTACAGTCGAGTTGAACTCATACACTCAAGCAGTACAGAGGTCTATTTAATTCGTAATAAGCGAAATATGCACTAAAGACAGAAGGAGAATGGCTGATGACAAGAAGAGCTACACTCCTCAGACAATCCACGTTTTTAGCGAATATCTCAGTAACTATGACACTTAGGAATACCAATTATGGTACGCAGGTTTCTAGAGACAGCATAATTATAATGTCTTTAAAAATGTTGAGGGAATTGGTTTTTAGACCCCGTACTCTAAAAAAGAGTAGAGGGGTCTATTAGGTTTGTCAGAAGCGAAATGTGCGTAACAGGCAGAAGGAAGCGTGGCCGACCCCATAAAGTATATATATTCTTGATCAGCATCAACAGCCGAGTCGATATAGCAATGTCCGTCTGTCCGTCTGTCCGTCTGTCCGTCTGTCCGTCCGTCCGTATGAACACCTGGATCTTTTAAACTACAAAAAGCTAGAGCCACCAAATTTATAATGAAAGTCCGTTATTATCTTACGCAGGTTAAGTTTATTTCAAATTTTTGCCACGCCCCTTACCGCCCCCGCAATGAGCAAAAAACCAGACACACCTCGAAAAAAAATGTATTTTTAGGCCAATAACTCAGTAACTATGGCACTTAGGAAGACCATTTCTGGTTGCTAGAGTTGCTAGAGACAGCCTTAATGCAATGCCATTCAAAATTTTGGCCTGCCACGCCCCCTTTTCTCATAAAAGCTAAAAAACTTTCAAAATTTCAAGCTCAAAATTTGCATGATTTAGGGCATTTAGTCAAATAGTACAGTGTTTATAATTAATTATTCGAAGAGAGGAATATCATATCAAACTATATTCCAAGCCCCGTTAAAATCCGTCAATTAACAAAAAAGTTATTAGCTTAGAAAGTTTATGTAATTTAGCTGCAATTTCGCCGCCTGTGTGACGTCAGCGTCTGCTCGCAGACGCTGCGTCGCTGCGACGTTGCGACGCCGCCGTGCCGACCAGTGCTAGGCACGCATACATACATATGTGCATACACATAATTTCAAATGAGTGTGTACTTGTATGTATAACATGTAAATGCGAATAAGCGGAACATGCTTGAAAGTAGCGCGTGGTGCGAATGGTAGAGTTACGGCGCGATGTGAAATCGTTGCTTGAGGGTCGTGGGTTCGAATGCTGGCAATGAGAATTGCTAATTTAATTTTTTTTTTTTTAAATATAAATTTAAAATATACATATAAATTTTAATTTTTAAATTTCGTTATAAAATTTTAATTCAAATTAAATACAAATGCGCATTATTATGGGAGTACGGGGTCTTTTACAGTCGGCTCGATCGACTGTAGCCTTTCCTACTTGTTATTGTAAAGTGTTGTTATTTGAAATTTGTTGGGAGAAAAATTATATCAAATTATAGTTTATAGTTCCTATAGGATGTGTATTTCAGTATAGTTCTGATCATGAAAAAATGTATCCATTTATTAGAAGCTAAATTACTAGGGATATCATTATTAAATCAGAGATTATTGTGTCATTAATATAAGAAGATAATGTGTTGTAATATTTCAAGTCAAATCATCGAAATGTTGTAAAAATATTTGGAATAAGTATACCTAGTTTATTGTCTTCAACTGTTCAATTTAAAGTCCCGGAACGATTGAATGGTTTTAAGCCATTTCTTTATAATACTTCTTTTAAGTACTGTAACTACATGAGGAATCATAATCCGGGATATTAAATAGATTCCATTTTCCTTAATCTGATTATTGACTATAGTAACATAAATCACACCCTTTACTGTGAATATTAAAAAACTTTAAGAAATAACAAATAATATTTATTTTATCAAACAGAACGATTTAATTTTCGACCACAAACTGAAGAAGAGTTACCGAAATAATATTTTGAAAATTAATATTCTGGTAAAATTGACAATATGCGAGTTTTTGCTAACAACAAAATAAGGTTAACATATAATTGTCCGATTGTGTGAATATTTTTGTCAAGATTTATAAACAAGTAAGAAATGCTATAGTCGAGCGAGATGACTGTAATAGACTCCGTTCTCAATTATGACCTCCTTTTTTCATAGAAATAAGCAATTTTGGACCGATTTGCCCTATGGGAGGATAGGATACAGTTCTGAACCAAACTGGTAAGAATATTTATAATAGTATCGTACACAACATGTGCAAATTTGGTTTGGACAGATCTTATGAATTTTGTTATATTTTCAGGGGCGGTAGGGGGCACAATTTCAATAAAGTTCATCTGCTCTCGAATTAGGCGGGGATTCACTCCAAGTTTGGTGGCTCTAGCTCTTAAAATTTTTGAAAATATGTTCACATTTTTAAAATGGGTTAAATAAATGAAAATTTTTTAAACAAATCTTAAAACATACATTGACATTGGGACGATTTATTCCGTTTATTAGCAAACTGGAAATAATTGAAGGTAACACGGCGGCCCCTACTCCCCCTGACATTTTGGATATATTTAGGTGGCCCTGCCTATTTGCTTAAAGTCGTCCGACCCGAAGTGCGTCTCGATTCGGAAAACTAGGCTGTTTTGGGCTATAGTGTGATCGGAGTGGCAGGTAGATTCATCCCGATAGCGCCATGACTGTAGCCTTGCAGTGGCAGGCAGCCTAGTACCACCAATCATTGGGCTGGCTTTGTTTTTGACTTTGTTTGCAGATCAAGAGGAGGTTGCTCAGTAGGACTTCCAGGGCTTTTGTCGCGGTAGTTCTTAGGGTAGTTCTTAGGCCACCTGTGATGCATAGAGATGTAGATTCAATGCATTAGTCGGGGTGAAAGACCCCATGAGCAGCGAATCATTTTTTTGATGCATATATCGCCATGGTTGCCATTTTCATCTTTTTTTCGACATTGAGTCTCCATGCCAGTTTGCTGTCTAACACTGTTTCAAGGTATCTTACGTGGGAGTTTGTACCTCTTTGTGAAGAGGATGAGGTCCGTCTTCTCCGCGTTGATATGTAAACCGGCTTCTACCGCCCATTTGCAAATCCCCCTTAGTGTATGCTCCATTAAGGAGCTGAAAGTAGATGGGCACACTCCAGTAATAATTATGCTTATGCCGTCCGCATAGGCAGCTATTTTGAGGGCTCCTTTACAAATCTCTTAATATGATCGTCTACCACAAGGTTCCATAGAAGTGGGGACAGAACTCTCACTCGCACCTCTAGTTGTTGATGCCTTTCCGCATTTCGACTGAACTCTCCTGCAGATTCTTGATCCAGTTGGTGATGGTAGGGTGATTCTCCATCGATGTCAGCCGATTAATGATGGCGTTCGCGCTGACATTGTTAAATGCACCTGAGATGTCTACGAAGGCTCCCAGAGCGTAATCTTTATGGTGTAGTGTATTCTCGACCGAGCTTAGTAGCGTGTGTAGAGCCGTTTCACCTGATTCACCTGATCTGCCCTTGGTATATAAATACGTGTTGATTGGTTGCTCCCGTTCTCCCACTTCTTCTCTGATGTGCACCTGAGATGTCTACGAAGGCTCCCAGAGAGTAATCTTTATGGTGTAGTGTATTCTCGACCGAGCTTAGTAGCGTGTGTAGAGCCGTTTCACCTTATCTGGCCTTGGTATATAAATACGTGGTGATTGGTTGCTAACCGTTCTCCCACTTCTTCTCTGATGTGCACCTGAGATGTCTCCGAAGGCTCCCAGAGCGTTATCTTTATGGTGTAGTGTATTCTCGACCGAGCTTAGTAGCGTGTGTAGAGCCGTTTCACCTGATCTGCCCTTGGAGAGTTGGAATGTGACCCGTTTTTAGGCATGCCTTGCATATTTTGAGAAGACAAGGGGACACGACGTCTTTGGTGGTTTGCAGCATGGTCGGTATGATCCCATCAAATCCTGTGCTTTTTATGCTCGCGAAGGATTTGATGGCCCAACTTAATTTGTTTGACGTGACTATGTCTATAGGAACTTGATAGACATTGCTCAAGATAAATGGGCGCTCCGTCTCGTTTGACAGCTCTGTGCAGCCCGGAAAGTAGGTAGACATCAGCGCTTGAAGAGTTTCTTCACTGCTTCACTGGTACAGATTCTAAATTGGAGTGGAACTTCCTCCAGGAGTTCCTATTAGCCTTCCTAATGGAGGCCTTATAGCTCCTTAGAGCTAGCCTATACTCATCGTGTACCAGTACTGTTTTCTAAGCCTAAACAGATCCTTAATGTGACTTCGCTGAGTGGATAGTTCAGTATTCCACCATGGCGGTCTTGACTTCCTTTTCGAATTTGAGGGTACGTTTTCTGGTACGTATCCTGTAGAGTCTTGGTCATAACTGAGAGTGCTTGATCTATGTCGTTCACCGACTCTATCTATCTACCCGGTTGCTCTTGTGTTGCTGACACTAGTTCCCCGAATTTCGCCCAGTCGGTCTTCATGGGATTCCTATGCCGCACTTATTTAGGGGCGTGTTCGAAGTTGAAATCAAGCTGAATTTGTTTATGGTCAGAGAAGGAGGGTCTGTCAAGGACTCTCCAATGAGCGATATTTATACCGGCCGCGAGTGTGAACTCAAGGACGTTCGACGACGTTGGGCCTACGTACGTATGTATCTCCTCCGTGTTAGCGATACATAGGTTAGATGTTAAAATGAAATCTAAAAGAGACTCACCTCGTGTGTTGGTGTCAGGTGATCCCCATACGCAGTGATGTGCATTGGTGTCTGTTCCGATCACTATTTACGAGCCTTTGTGAGGTGTTGACTTGAGTCTCACTAGTTCATCGGGCGGTGCACGCATGTCGTGGGCCATGCTTCTATGAGACGCCCCTTTCTACTTAGCAGCATCACCACGGTGAGATCATGAGTACTGTAATTATATATTAAATAAGCATGTAGGCATTTCCGTAAAAGTACGGCGGTTCTGGTTTTGCTTTCCTTCGGTGGATAATACATACTGTAGTTGCTCGACCTTAGCCCAGGCACCACATTGAACAAAGCAATCCAGGGTTCCTGAACTAAGGCCACATCAACTACAACGCTGACACCACGCTCTCCAGGTCTGAGTCTGCGTCGACTGTAGCACCTGTGCGCGTCAGCTTTTTGATCGCCGTCGTGGTTGTTGTTGTTGAGGCAGTAGTACTACAACTGACTGGCCTGCTCCCGCCACGTCAGAGGTGTGACCACTGGCGACACGCAGAGAGCATTTCTCCCACCCAGTCCATCTCTAGTCATGGCATTGGTTCATGCCGTAGCATACCCAGTTCATTAAAAATGAATTAAACATAAAAGACACTTAAATAAATATTATTCACTTAATGAATAGTAAATGAATTAAATATGAAAATCGACAAATAGAATATAAAAGATTGGGATTTCCCACTGTTTCAATCGAATAAAAACAATGTCATTTAAACGAACGAATTCAGAAACAATTAATATGTGCAAGGCCCCGTACTCATTATAGTACCAAAACCTGTAATCATTTCCGACCAGTTAGGCAAAAATGAGGTATATATATATTATACGACAGTTGTCCGTGAAAAATTAGGTAAGGACGTAAAGAATTGAATTGTGAGTTTAGTTATAATCCGGACCAAACTTGGTACTGATAGTGATAACAGTACCATGTGTAAATTCGCTAACGATAGCTCTAGAAGTATGTACAACATTACATTCAAGTGGTCCAGTAATACTAAGCAATGTTCATAGCGTACGGCAAACCAAAATTGAAACGAAACGAACTTGTTAGTTACAAACGATTGAAATGTACCTATAACAAGAAAGAATGCTATAGTCGCCTCACGACTTTGGTATACCCGTTGCTCAGTTATTAGCAATCCATAAATACATATATCGATATAGCCATGTCCGACTGTCCGTATGAACACCTAGATCTTTTAAACTACAAAAGTTAGAACCAGCGTAATGATAAAAAAACCAGACAAACCTCGAAATAAATTATGATTTAGGTTAATATCTCAGTAACTATTGCACTTAGGAGCTCCAATTCTGCTAAGGCAGGTTCCTAGAGACAGCCTTTATGCAATGCCAAATGTCAAGCCTCCACGCCCTCTTTTCTCATAAGAACTAAAAAACTTTTAAACTTCAATGTTTTTTTAGCGCATTTGTTCATATAGCACAGTGTTATTTAACATTCGTTTGGAGCAATATCATATCAAAATATCCCGAAAGTTGCATAAAAATCCTACTTTGAACAAGAGAGCTATCACGTTACAAAGTTCATGTAATTTATGCATGTGTGACGTCAGCGCTGCACGTGTGTGTATTTGTATGTACAACATTTAAATGCTAATAAACGGAAGATTCTTCGTCTGAGTTCGTACCTAAAATTCGTAGGTTCGAATGCTGACAATGACAATTGTTAATTTAATTTTTATACCCGTTACTCGTAGAGTAAAAGGGTGTATTGTAGTCGTCGGAATGTATGTAATAGGGAGAAGGAGGCGTGGCAGACCCCATAAAGTATATATTTTCTTGATCAGCATCAATAGCCGAGTCGATATAGCCATGTCCGTCCGTCCGTCTGTCCGTCTGTATGAACAAAAGGATCTCAGAGACTATAAGAGCTAGAAAGATGATAGGGGTCGCAAATAAAAGGTACAATACCCAAGCAGTACAAGTTTGTTTTTGTTTTTTGACACGCCTACTTTAGGGCGTTCTATCTTCATATAAAGCTAAAGGCACAGGTAAAACTAGAATGTTTTAGTATAGAAAACTTTTTTGTTAGCTATGCTATCTGAACCAAATTTACACGGGAAGTACCTGTCTAGGAAGTAGATGTACTGACCAAGTTTGACAACTATATCGTATAGCTCCCATAGAACCGATCGGTAAAACATACGCTCCAAATATGAAATAGTATGAAAAACTTTTGCGTTATCTAAGCTATATTAACCAAACTCACACAGAATACATCTGCCAGTAATATATATACTGACCAAGTTTGATCCAAATCGGACTACTATATCGTATAGCCCCCATAGGAACGATCGGTCGAAATATGCTCTAAACATGAATTTGTAGGAGAAACTTTTTCGATGACCAAGCTACATATATTTATCAAACTCACACAGAATATAATTGCCATCAATATATACATACTGACCAAGTTTAATCCAAATCGGACTACTATATCGTATAGCTCCCATAGGAACGATCGGTCGAAAATATGCTCTAAACATGAATTTGTATGGAAATGTTCTGTTTGCCAAGCTATCTTATCGATCACCATTGTTAATAACATATTGAAACTGAGTAACGGGTATCCTAAAGTCGCGAGGCGACTATATTCTTTCTTGTTTTTTTAATTTCAATTCAAAATGTATAGTACATGTAAAATTTTAATTTTTAAATTTCATTTGAAAATTTTAATTTAAATTAAATACAAATGCGCATTACTATGGGAGTACCGGGTCTTTTACAGTCGGCTCGATCGATTGTAGCCTTTCTTAATTGTTTTGAATATAATTATCATTAAGGCATACTTTGATCGAGTAATCATTAATACAAATGGTCAATGTACTCCCTTTTCCTAATTTCAAATCAGAACAAATAAAGTATTCAACGTGGCACAATGAAAATGCGCTCAGAACTAGTGAATAGAAGTATTTTAATAATTATAATCGCCATTATATCGGAATTAATTACAAAAGTAATTATAATAAAACATGTGCAAAACAATATTTTCAACATTTCCAGAACTATATTTTCAGGTTCACTGTGGCTTTGAGTTTACTAACATAAAATGTGTTTCAGCTGATGAAAAATTTTGTGAATATGAGTATTGTTATCTGAAGTCCATTAATCGTACCTATAAATATGCATCCTTGAAACTTCGTCTTCATCAGTTACCAATCACTGAAGTTTCTGTATATAAATATTACTTTCATTTCCACCAAACTATATTGATTTAAGTGTTTTAACTTTAGATCCAGCTGGCTCTTGCGAAACGGATGAATGGCTATAAACCATTTCTATATAATATTACAGTGAATTTTTGCGAATATATGAGGAAACCTGCTGGATTTAAAGTTGCAGCCTTCTTTCACAGCCTCGTCAAGCCGTATAGTAATTTAAATCATACTTGTCCATATACTGTAAGTGTTGCTAATAGAATTGTTCTAAATTACTTTAAATATTTTAATTAACAGGGTGATGTATTTTTGGAAAAACTCCCCATCAGTTTTATGGACTATCAGCTAACAAAAATATTGCCCTTTCCCGAAGGGGATTATCGCATAACTGGTAAAATGATAACATATAGAAAAATTCGTGCGACTCTGATGGTGTTTTTTAGGATTTGACTTATGAACGTTAGTGTTACTCGTATAATTATTTTAATTAATATAACATAATTTATTATACTCCCTATAAGAGTATATTAGGTTTGTGAAAAGTAACAGGCAGATGGAAGGCTGGTAGACCCCATAAAGTACATCTATTCTTGATCAGCAACACAAGCCGAGTTGATATAGCCACGTCCGTCAATCTGTCTGTCCGTATGAACAAACAGATTTTAAAGATAGTAAGAGCTACAAATTTAAATTTAGTCAGTATCGACTCGATATTTAGTCAGTCAATAAAATATTTTTTTTTTCGATGCCATGCCAAATTCTCCCACAATGAATTAAAAACTAGACACACCTCGAAAAACGATGTATTTGGCGAATATCACAGTAACTGTAGAAACAAGTAAGAAAAGTACAGTCGATCACGCCCGACCGTAGAATACTCTCTGCATTTTAATCCCGATTATATTATTAAAATCGGTATTGAGCCGTGTTGTACTTGCATTAAACCACGTTGAAACATAAACAATCTAAGCAAAATCAAACATCTGTTTGCAGCGAAAACGTTTCTGTCTCGCTCGCACTCATTAGTAATATTGCGTTCAATTATCAGTATTGTAACGCTTCTAGTTTTCTTGTTTATAGTCCGATTTCAATGCGTCTTTTTAGGATAGTTTGATATAGTTAGCCTCCATTCGAATTATACAATTACAATGCTGCACTATATGAACAAATGACAATAGGCGGAACGAAAAATGAGAGTTATTTTTATGTATTGTGGGAAAAAGGGGCGTGGCAGTCAAAAATTTTAAATCCCAATGCATTAACGCTGTCGCTAGGAACCTCCATACCAGAATTGGTGATCATAGGTGCCATATTTACTGAGATATTTGCCGAAAACACCGATTTTTTCCGAGGTGTGTCTAGTTTTTTGCTCATTGTGGGCGAATGGGGCGTGGCATCGAGAAAAAAAAAGATTCTTGTATTAACTGACTAAATATGTGATCGATTGACACCAAACTCGAACTTGTAGCTCTTACCATCTCTGAAATCTGTTTGTTCATACGGACAGACAGACGGACAGACGGTCAGACGGACAGACGGACAGACGGACATGGCTATATCGACTCGGCTTGTGATGCTGATCAATAATATATATACTTTATGGGGTCTGCCACGCCTCCTTCTGCCTGTTACATACTTTGCACAAACCCAATATACTCTTGCAGAGAGTATAATAAAATAATTTGCAAATTAAATGGATTTGTTCTTATCGTACACTATTGGAAATTATAATTCGATTGGTGACTAATTATATCAAACTATTCTGAAAGTTTCATAAAAATCCGACAATTGTAAAGAAAGTAATTCACACAAAATTATTTATATTTGAACGCAAATTCAATGTATGTGTGCAAGCGAGACAAAAACTTGCACATATGAACGAACATCTATGCATGGTGGAGGCAGCGCTGCCCACTGACGCTGGCCGTACCGACAAAGGTATGTATATACATATGTATGTGTACATGTTTATATATAAATATTTTTATACTCTCTGCAAGAGTATATCGGGTTTGTGCAAAAGTATGTAACAGGCAGAAGGAGGCATGGCAGGCCCCATAAAGTATATATATTCTTGATCAGCATCATAAGCCGAGTCGATATAGCCATGTCCGTCTGTCCGTCTGTCTGTCCATATGAACAAACAGATTTCAGAGATGGTAAGAGCTACAAGTTCGAGCTTGGTGTCAATCGATCACATATTTAGTCAGGCAATACAAGAATCTTTTTTTTTTTCGATGCCACGCCCCATTCGCCCACAAAGAGCAAAAAACTAGACACACCTCGGAAAAAATCGTTGTTATCGGCGAATATCTCAGTAACTATGGCACCTAGGATCACCAATTTTGGTATGGAGGTTCCTACCGACAGCGCAAATGCATTGGCATTTAAAATTTTGGACTGCCACGCCCCTTTTTCCCACAATACATAAAAATAACTCTCAACTTTCGTTCCGTTTTTAGGCATTTGTTCATATAGTACAGTATTATAATTGTATAATTCGAGTGGAGGCTAACTATATCAAACTATTCCTGAAAGGTGCATTAAAATCGGACTATAAATAAGAAAACTAGAAGCGTTACAATATTGATAATTGAACGCAATATCACAACTGAGTGCAAGCGAGACAAAAACACACAACCGTGATCAAACGTTTTCTCGGCTTGTGTGGCGTCAGCGCAGTCGGCAGTCGCTGGCCGCGCCGAATACACATTGTAATATCTCGATACCGATTTTAATAATTTAATCGGGATTATAATGCAGAGAGTATTATACGGTCGGGCGTGCTCGACTGTACTTTTCTTTCTTGTTATACTCTCTGCAAGAGTATATTGGGTTTGTGCAAAAGTATGTAACAGGCAGAAGGAGGCGTGGCAGACCCCATAAAGTATATATATTCTTGATCAGCATCATAAGCCGAGTCGATATAGCCATGTCCGTCTGTCCGTCTGTCTGTCCATATGAACAAACAGATTTCAGAGATGGTAAGAGCTACAAGTTCGAGCTTGGTGTCAATCGATCACATATTTAGTCAGTCAATACAAGAATCTTTTTTTTTTCGATGCCACGCCCCATTCGCCCACAATAAGCAAAAAACTAGACACACCTCGGAAAAAATCATTGTTTTCGGCGAATATCTCAGTAAATATGGCACCTAGGATCACCAATTTTGGTATGGAGGTTCCTACCGACAGCGCAAATGCATTGGCATTTAAAATTTTGGACTGCCACGCCCCTTTTTCCCACAATACATAAAAATAATTCACTTTCGTTTCGTTCAGTTTTTAGGCGTCTGATCATATAGTACATCATTGTAATTGTACAATTTGAGTGGAGGCATACTATATAAAACTATTCCTGAAAGGAGCATTAAAATCGGACTATAAACAAGAAAACTAGAAGCTTTACAATATTGATAATTGAACGCAATATCACTACTGAGTGCAAGCGAGATAGAAACGTTTTCGCTGCTTGTGTGGCGGCAGCGCGCTCGCAGTCGCTGGCCGCGCTGAATACACACATACATACAAGTATGAACACATATAATGTCAAACGTATGTGTATTCGCATACAAACAAACAGATGTATGTATGTGTGATTATGCTTAGATTGTTTTTGTTTCAAAGTGTTTTAATGCAAGTAATAGATATTGTAATATCTTGCTACCGATTTTAATAATTTAACCGGGAAAAAAATGCAGAGAGTATTATACGGTTTGGCGTGCTCGACTGTACTTTTCTTTCTTGTTTTTAATAATACGTTCATAAAATCGTGAATAAAATGCAGAGAGTATTATACGGTTGGGCGTGCTCGACTGAACTTTTATTTCTTGTAAAATATTATTTAATGACAAAAATCGTCTAGCTGAACCCTGGATCGTCTAAGGACGGTGAACTGTCACTTGCCCTTGAGGCGATGCAGTGTCTAGCTAAGACGCGGTCAAGCATCTTTGCATGCCACGGCATGGCGGCAGGAATAAAACGCTAGTGGTGTCCATCTGAATTAATTAGCCCACCATGGAGCAACTCGGGCTGAGATGTCAGCCCAAACGTCAGAGGCATGAAGTTCGCTCTGCGTGTAGCCAGTGATCACACTTCTGCCTTGGCGGGAGAAGTCCATGTCAGTTGCGCTGCGACTGCGACTCTGATACAGAGTTCCAGCTCGCTGAGTAGGGAAGGGCAGAGAAGGGCTCAAGGCAAAGGCGAAGTACTAGGCGGCGACAAAGATCCAGAGCTGGCTACAGTAGGTACAGTTGACTTGTCCGCTGAGGACAAAGACAAGCTGCCCTGGGCTAAACAACGGATCGAAGAAAGCCGCCGGCAATGCGAGGAACGACGAGTGGGTACGCCAACAAGGTCGAGAAGATGATGGCCGGTGCTGGGTGGCTAAACGACGCAAAGATCCTCAAATGCAACGACCAGCCCACACTCAGTTGGTTAAGGAAAGTGATTTTTACGTTTGGATCGGCGTGGAAAGGAGCTTTGCTGGAGGTGGTCGATTGGGAAAATATCCCGTCTAAACCAAAGGCAAAAAGTCTCTTCCCAATCGCGGTCAAAGGTGAACAATCCCTACGTCCACGCTTCGGGAAGATGGCATGGGGGTTTGGAAGCGTGTACCTTCGCCCAAGGTAGCGCTATCCCGCAGACAAAGACACGCACGCACTCAAGGTTAGGGAGGTATAAAAGGCCTTGGCACTCGAATAAGTCGTTAAAGCCATCAAATATATGGAAATAGCTTCAGACGACGAGGCGGACGAAGAGGACGGAGACCTGACGGAGGCCCGTCCGCAGCAGGTGAGGCAGTAACCCAGACACATGAAGACACTGCAAATAAACCTGCATAATACCAAGTTGGCGTCTGTCTCCAAATCCAAACAAAGGCGCACAAACACACAGAACTTAACATTTACATATCTAATGACAGCTGGAGTAGGAGCCGCTGTCTATTGTGAAAACCCCAGCTAAAAACTCACATTTAAGCTTCATGATCACTGTAACATCTTCCAAGCAGAAGTCTTTGCGATCGGAAAAGTAGCAGGGACCGCAACATACCTCGGCATGAACTATCATAAAGTCAATATCTTAGTAGATAGTCAAGCAGCCATTAAGTCTATGATGTCGTCTACTCTCAGTTCCTAGACCGTCAGGGTGAGCAGGGAAGCACTAGATGAATTAAGTACGACCAAGTCAGTACACGTTCACTGTGTTCCTAGCCAGGGCATTCCAGGAAATGAAGAGGCTGACATCCTGGCAAGACAGGCTTAAACCTACCAACTAACAGGACAAAACAAGTGGCTATCTCCCTAAGATCACTACACAGTAATCTTGAGAGAAGCACCAATGACCAAATCAACCGAAGATGGCGAGACACCCGCACATGCAAAATAACCAAGATCATGTACAACAATATCAACGCTCGTCTGGCTCAATATGTTCTGCATCTGCTCAGGGAAGACTGCAGAAGGCTGGTCGGGATACTTTCGAGTCACTGCGTAGCGGCTGAACATGCAACCAAGCTAGAAATAACCAACAGTATCCATTGCAGGAAATTACCTGAACTCTACAGAGACGCTGGAGCACCTTGAGAAAACCAACACTGAGGGAAACCTCCAACATACCCGTATATGACCAGCTAGTGTTCGCGAAGCGCTCCCAGAACCTACAAGACTTCAAGCCGTAGTAACTGGCCTATAATCTGTCCCACGGAGAAAGGCTTAAGTCGGGCGAGCCGACTGTTAAATTCAGCTTACACCGTTTGTACAATGGTTTTCACGGATTAGTCCTTGTGTGATCCTGACTAAATAGGGTGGTGGTAAGTTGTAAGTGTGATAGGTACATTATGTGTGAGGTTGGTTCCGATAGTTCGAGATAGAGTCGATCCAGATTATATTTGGTGAAGATAGTTATAATCGTAAAATACACAGAGTATGTGAGTGATCCCCACAGTCGTTTTCTAGTTATGGTGTTATGAAATAGTCACTGAGATTGAGGAGGAGGATATACATTATGGGGTCGGCTGAGAAACCCTATATATACCCGAGTACTCTTTGTTTAGTTACTCGAAGTTACACAATAGTTTCTTAACAGTTAACAGTGCCTACCAAGTTTAATATGTCATAAATACGTATAAATACGCATAAATTTGTGCTAGCAAGCAAAATTTGGTTTTCAATTATTTGATAACCTAATCTAACCTGTTGTTGATTAACCTAATTCACTTACTGAGTTTCTGGATAATTTGTGATGAGAAATCATCATCATCATTAAAACTTACTTTGTTAACGTAGATATATATTTAAATTTTACAATTTTCAGATTATAGCTAATCAAGCACTCAACACTGCACAATGTGGATACGTTCCGAATCCTTTAACCAAATAATTGTTTTAATAATTCCTATAATTTTAGGAATCACAAGAGAAGTAACTATATATTTGTATTTTAAATGTGACTATTTAAATTGGATTCTTTTTAGGTATATTCTGGCTTTGAGTTTACCAACTTGCAGTGCATTCCAGTTGATCAAAAGTTTTGCGGTTTTGAATATTGCTACTTAAAGTCCATTAATCGCACCTACAAATATGCATCCTTAAAACTTGTATTGCATCAGCTGCCCGTCACTGATATGACTGTAAAACAAGGATACATAATTATCAGTTAAGAATATTGAAATTTTATACAATAATTCAATTTCATTTCAGACTCAACTTATCCTCATGAAACGCTTAAATGGCTATAAGCCATTTCTCTACAATATAACATTCAATTACTGTAACTATATGAAGAATCCTAACCCTGGATATAAAGTTGCAGCCTTCTTTGTTAGTCTCTATAAATCGTATAGTAATTTGAACCACACTTGTCCCTTCACAGTAAGTATTACTGGTAAAAATAATATCTATTATATTCAATAAATATTATTCAACAGAGCGACATAATTGTAGAGAAGCTTCCTATACATTTTTTGAACCACAAGTTTACGGAAATTCTACCGTTTCCTCATGGGGACTATCGTATAACTGATAACACACTATTTAATGGAGTATTACGAGCAACTATCATGACTTTTTTTAGGATATATTAAAGAAGTTTGTTATTACAAATCTTAAAAATTTTATTGAAACACATTTTTTCCCGATTAAATAGTTAAAATCGGTATCGAGACATAACAATGTGCAGTACTTGTACTAAAACGCGTTGAGACAAAAACAGTCTAATCATAATCAAACATTTGTTTGTTTGTATGCGAATACAAATACGTTTGTCAATATATGATGCATGTACATGTATGTATGTATGTATGTATGTATGTATGTATGTATGTATGTGTGTATTCGGCGCGGCCAGCGTCTGCGGGCAGCGCTGCCGCCACGCAGGCAGCGAACATGTGCTTGTATGTTTCTGTCTCGCTTGCAGTCATACTTTGATATTGCGTTCAATTATCAATATTGTAACGCTTCTAGTTTTCTTGATTATAGTCCGGTTTTAATGGATCCTTCATGTACGATAAGAACAACTGCCTTAAAAATTTCAATGAAGTTTGAAAATAATTTTATTTATTGTGGGTAAAGGGGGTGTGGCAATTTTAATTTTAAAAAGCAATGCATTTACGCTGTAGCTAGGAACGCTCCAAACCAAAATTGGTGATCCTGGGTGCCATGGTTACTGAGATATTCGCCGAAAACACCGATTTTTTCCGGATTTTGTATTGACTGACTAAATATGTGATCGATTGGCACCAAGCTCGAACTTGTAGCTTTTACCATCTCTGACAGACGGGCATGGCTATATTGACTCGGCTTGTGATGCTGATCAAGAATATATATATTTTATGGGGTCTGCCACGTCTCCTTCTGCCTGTTACATACTTTGCACAAACCCAATATACTCGAACTCTTGCAGAGAGTATAAAAATGAACAAATAAATGATTAATGTTATCTGAAGTCCATTAATCCTACCTATAAATATGCATTTGTGAAATTGCTTCTCCATTAATTACTAACCTTTCTGTACATGTTTATTACTTTTACTTCCACTAAACTATATTTAGATTTTTTATTTTACATTCAAAGTATGGCTTAATGATGATTATATTCATTTAAAACAAATTAACCACAGCATGTATATATAGATTCGATCTCCTCTACTCTAAATACTTGACTGGACTTACTGATAAACTCCAGGTTAAATTGAAATTTCTCGTGTAATTATACATACCATTGTTAAAATAACAATAATGATAAATATACATATATGCGCAAATATAGTACTAATTAACATATTCTGGGCAATTTTGGTTAAGTCTGTAATTTAACACTTATTCTACCCTTGCCCAGTAATTATCGCTAAACTTATTTGATCTGTAAAAAAAATGTATATAGAATATATACATTATCAGGTTAATTTATTTTAAATGCATACCGTCATCATAATAATTAGTCAGGGAAATTATCAAGTTTTCAATATACCTTTTTCCATTACTTTTTTTCCAAATCAAAGTAGTTCAAGTATTCAAACTCGCACAATGGAAGTACGGTCCGCAATTTTAAATATATCTTTTTTACTGACAATCACTGTTTTTGGATTTATTACCAACGTAATTATAAACGTATATTTCAACAAGTGCAAAAGGATATTAATCAATTTTGACTCATTCTAAGGTACACTCTGGTTTTGAGTTCACAAATATCAAATGCGAAGCAGATGATAAACAGTTTTATTCATTTGATTATTGTTATTTGAAGTCCATTAATCGTACCTATAAATATGCATCTATGAAAATGATTATTCGTCAGATAGCGGCCTCAAATATAACTGTATAACAATCTTTTCATAATCGGTTAAAAATTTAAACTATTGAAGTTTATTTTTAGATACAGTTTTCCGTTTGGAAACGTTTGAATGGGTATAAGCCATTTCTTTATAATCTTACTTTTGATTTTTGTAACTATATGAGAAATATGAGAAATCCTACTCCTGGATATAAAGTTGCCAACTTTTTTCACAGTCTCATTAAGCCCTATACTGATATGAACCATACTTGTCCATACACTGTGAGTATTGTTCATAATAATTACAGTATTTTTTCTTAACATCTTTAAATATTTAACAGGGTCATGTAGCTATTGACAAACTTCCCATTAGCTATTTAAACTATAAGCTAACTAAAACTTTACCCGTTCCCGAAGGTGACTACCGAGTGAATTGTAAGATTTTTGTTTATGGAGTTCTTCGTGCCACTACCAGGGTATATTTTAAAATATTCGATTGAAAAAGTTTGTTTTTTTTAAGTAGAATTAAAATTCTAAATATATATTTTCTATTGAAATTTAAACCATTAAGAATGCTTTTATTCCCGATTATATTATTAAAATTGGTATCCTGAGATTACAATGCTACTAAGTCATTATCCTAAATAAAAAATTTAAAAATTATAAGTTTTACGTTTTGTAATGAATTTAACATGAAATTTATCAGTAAGTGGAGTCATATACTGAGAGTAGAGTAGATCGAACCTACATATACATTCTGTTGCAAATTTATTTTGAATGAATATAATCATCATTAAGCCATACTTTGATCGAGTATTCATTAATTAAAATGTTCAATGTACCTCCTTTTTCTAACTTCAAATCAGAACAAATAAAGTATTCAACGTGGCACACTGAAAATGCGGTCAGATCTAGTGAATAGAAGCATTTTAATAATTATAATCGCCGTTATATCGGGACTAATTGCAAATGTAATTTTGATAAAACAAGTGCAAAACAATATTTTAAACATTTCCAGAACTATATTTTCAGGTTCACTGTGGCTTTGAGTTTACTAACATAAAATGTGTTTCAGGTGATGAAAAGTTTTGTGAATATGAGTATTGTTATCTGAAGTCTATTAATCGTACCTATAAATATGCATCCTTGAAACTTCGTCTTCATCAGTTACCCATCACTGACGTTTCTGTATATAAATATTACTTTCATTTCCACCAAACTATATTGATTTAAGTGTTTTAACTTTAGATCCAGCTGGCTCTTGCGAAACGGTTGAATGGCTATAAACCATTTCTATATAATATTACAGTGAATTTTTGCCAATATATGAGGAATCCTCATGCTGGATTTAAAGTTACAGCCTTCTTTCACAGCCTCGTCAAACCGTATAGTAATTTAAATCATACTTGTCCATATACTGTAAGTGTAGCTAATAGAATTGTTCTAAATTACTTTAAATATTTTAATTAACAGGGTGATGTATTTTTGGAAAAACTCCCCATCGGTTTTATGGACTATCAGCTAACAAAAATATTGCCCTTTCCCGAAGGGGATTATCGCATATCTGCGAGCTTAATAACAAAAAGAAAATTTCGCGCCTCTTTGATGGTGTTTTTTAAGATTTGACTTATGAACGTTAATGTTACTGGTACAATTTTTCTTTGAAATAAAAATATTTTATTATTTTTATATGGCCAACCGTGATGGTTAATTAGTAAACAAAAACTCATGTATAATCTTTTCATTGAATATCATCATCACATTTTTTACAAAAAAAATATTATTTTCTAAATTATTTAAATTTTGGTATTTTTGTTGGTGCTGCCACACAGTTGCATAAAGATCATCTTACTTCGCAGCTCATATCACCAATATGGCAACGCTTAAGCTAAGCTTATATCTCTGCTCTCTCGCATTCTCTTTCATCGACGCCTCGCGCTCTCTGTAAACAACGTGCAGCGCTCTCTGTGCTTGCTTGTGCTTTCAATCCCAGCCTGAACAAGAGCGGCCAGTCCGTTAAAAGTCGTGATACGAAACAGACGTGTGCTGGCGCCTCAGTTGTGCTTGCTTCCCCTCTTTCCGACGCGTGGTGCAGTTTTTGTTGCTGTTGTCGTTATTTGTGTAAGACGCCTATGCGCGCCCGCTGCAACAAATCAAACGCAAAGAATTTTAATAATAAACAAATGCAGCCAATCGAAATGTACATTCAGATCGCGTTCGAATTTAATTGATTAACACATCAAACACACACATACATACTCCAGAGTGTGTGGGTGCAATCGTTTTCTTCTTTGAGTACCGAGTGTGCGGAGTGCGCAATCTAACGTTGCAACGCGTCGCGGCTGCTTTAGATTGTTTGGGTATTTGTAACTAAAACTAACGTTCAAAGTGACGCGACTGCATTGTTTTGAAGTTTTATTATTTGACTTTGATCGTGTGCTACACTCGTCTTCTTCTCACTCTTCACGCCCGCGCGTGCTCTTTCACCACCCCAACGCTGGCTTGCAAGCGCGTGCGTGTCGTAACTTTTGATTAGCTTCTCTGCTTTGCTGAACCAAGTGACGTCTCCAGGAGATTCAGTGCACCCTTTGGAACATTGCGTATCGTCTCGTGTTTTAGTTTTTTCTTTCGTTACTTATCACCACTCACATCGCATAACTTTTGCAGTTGTTTCTTCTTTTTTACCGCACCGAAGGTAAGCATCAAAGGAATTTACGTTTTATTCAGTTATTGTTCTTTGTGTTGTTGTCGCAGGAGCTAACACGCACACACACTCACACTCTTACATTACTTACATGTGCTCGCTAAATTAATGAGCGAGCAATTTGAAAAGGTTCGAATGTTTCCTCATTTGGGCAAGTTGTGGTTTAAACTGTTTGAGAATCATATGTCAGAAATGCAATACTCACTTGGCATTCAAAATTGCCATAACGACTAACACTCATCTCCAGTCAAGTATGTGGGCTGTCTCGCTGATGAGATCATTTCTAAAATCAAAGAGCAAATCGTTTGGAACTCGAATTGGTGGCAACCGTAAGAAGAAACAAAAGATTGGCCAACTAAAAAACAAAAAAAAAAAATAAAAACAAAAACAATTCGACAAATTCTTAGTGTGCTTGCTTGTAAATCATTAATCACAAAGAAAAGGTTTCTGTTCTGAGTCAGACTCGATGCCGAATTCGAAGTATTAGCCGGTTTTTCGTATCGTAAACCTACAGGAAATTAAAGACTTTTATAAATTAAATGAAGATTATTTTTGTTTTGACTGTTGCGTTGTAAGACAACTTATCGAGGTTGAAGAATTTGCCGTCTTTGTGGGGTACCTTACCAAAACCAAAACAATCAGCATAATAATGCTGAAACTCTTAGATCTTAAGCCGTTTAACAAAAGCTGTTAAAAGTTTGATTGTATCTACACTTGTTTTTTTGGAAGGGACTTTATAAGAACTCGTAATGGCTGCGTTCACTGTCAATCAAAACAAATTGATTTTGGAATATACACAAAGTGGGCTAACAAATTGGTTGAAAAATAGAAAAAAAAAAAGTATTATAAAAATACCTATACAAAATAAAGCGCAAGTCACTTGCCAAGTTGAAAATGCGGCTAACACAAATGACCTTGAGGGTAATAACTCTTCGTAGTCGCTAAACTTTGTTAGTCATGTCAGGAATGCGGTTTGGCTGCATTGCCAATTCTCGCTGTCTTTAAGCCAGCTGCAAATACAACGCTCAAAACAGCTACAAATAAAACCGGATGCCATCTGCATGCATCTAACAACCAAACTCCGTTCGAGTAATTTCAACTGAACCGATTCTTATTGAGCCCACACTCAAAAAAAACCACACACACTCACACACACCAACACACGCTGCTAAGCACACAGTGAGTGCAAGAATTATTCTATTCTGAGTCGAATCACGCAACGGAGATAATACTATATTTATATAGATTTTTATTAACATATTTATACCAAATGCCATAAGGAATTTCAATAAACGGAACGACAATAAAATGAAAAGAAGAATCTGAAAACAACAACAAAGCGAAACCAGTCGGACAGATTTGTCTAATGGTGCGAGGGGGTGGGGAGGCCAAACGGCTAAAAGCAAACTGGTTAGAAATACGCACACACACAACCACACACACACACAGACAATTAGAGAATTGAAGTAGTATTCGTTGACTGAAAATAAAACCTTGGAGCGCATCTTGACTCTTCGAGATTGACTGTTTAAAGTGGCAAAAGCTTGTAATATTAATTTATTCATTTTATACATCGATCCGACCAACTGCGCGTCTTCTCAAATATACAATAACAGCAACAACAGCAATAAACAATTAACAATTTACGATATTTAACTACAAGTACAAGTACATTTGCACATACACGACTGACAAGGGAAGTGGCAACAATATGGTGAATACTGTACAGTGAATACACACTAAGAGACATCGATTAACATATCAACAAATTCCATCCCATGCCAATGTTTGTTTTGTCATTCGTTTTTACGAAGCAATTGCACACACAGTTTAATCAAAAATTTTATTTGGCCTTAAGTTTGTTGCCTAAGTCTTTCGTTTAAATGCCTCTTAAATCTTCAGCTGGGTATACGAGGTAATCAGCGGAATTAACTGACCTTATAGGTTTAGTAATATCCGTTCCTCAAAATCCGTTGCTGCAAAGTCCGAGTATGAGCTGTGGAAATGTTTTTAAGTTTTTTGAGTATGGCTTTTAATAGTCTATAAAGTAGAGGGTATATTTCAAAAGACTTTTGTTTTGGTTATTTATGCTTCACAGTATTTTTCGTTCAACAATTCCAATCCCAGGGTATCTCAAAGGATCTCTAATGTTAATTTCGCTTACATAAAATGTAGGGTATAGTTGTAGGGAAACTTACTTTCATTGCTTACTCTTTTTGGGTAACTCGACTAACTCGATAGAAAAATATGAAAAATAAACAGTTGAATTTATTATCTCTACATCCACAAGCTTAACCAATCACAGGGTAACTCAAGGGCTTTAATAGTTATGTCAATTGCTTGGCCGTAATTTGACAATTGATTTCAATGTCAGCATAGCAGCTGTGCAACCCCAATTCGTAGGGTTGCCGTGCCAAATAGCAATAATCGTAAACGCACATCATCAGCCATGACGCAATTGAGCAAACAATCAATCAGTTGGGCGCGTGTTAATCTATTACGGTGTATTTCTAAGCCAAATTATAAATCAAATCACGGCCCACTTACGGGTCAAGCAAAGACAAAAAACAAAAACACAAAAAATGCTTAAAAGTCACGCAAAATTTCGCTGAAAATGACACAGAAAAATGCTGTTTAAAGTTTAAATTATTCAGCGAAATTTGTTATTGTTTTTTTGTAATTTATTTATTTTAGTAGTATGATTTTTTATGTAGTCTGATGCGAAAGTTGATGCAAATCATTTGGATGTGCCAACAAAAGGCGCAACATTTTTGCCGTTAATGAATTTTTCATTTTGTTTCTCTTAAATATGTAAAAAATATGTAAAATGAATAGAAGGGGCAAAAAAAGTGAAGAATGATTACTACGAAAAGTTCCGAAACGACGAGGGCCATTAATGATCGTAGATTGAACAGGTGTATACAGTTCGTTGGCAACAGGTGAGCGGTGTCACTGGGATAAAACTGCTTTAAACAATGACTTAATGTTTATAAATACAATTTACAATTTACTCTATGCCACAAATCAATTTGCTCTCAGCTTTAGCTTCAGATTCCCGCTCAAATGAAGCTACTCCTATGACAAACAAGTTAACCAAATACAAGACCCAATAACAGTCAACTGTTAACAACAAGTTAACAAGTGCGGGACTCAACCCAAGACTGCTTTTTAATACCAAGCACCCAGTGAGGCAAAACGACCGTCATTTGATTTCTACAATTGTATTTGCCATCTTAATGAAATATGATCTTGTAGGCAATGTTTGCGCACTGTGTGTACGTATATGACAATAACAACAACAGCGACAATTACAACAAAAACAACAACGACAACAATGCTTAGGGATCAAGTTTAGCAGACAATAAACCCGACAAGTGACTAAGAAATCAAAATAATACGCTCTCGCCTGAACCCTGACCTCGACTTTGACTATTTTATTAGCTTTAGCCTTAAGTTGAGCTCAAGTGTTGTCAAATGAACAAAATCTTAAGCAAACAGAAAAAACTTGTGTTTCTTGTTAGGCTTGATTCTTGTGAAAGTTGATTACTGCTAGAAATACGCAAAAGTTGTGGATATACATATCTGTGAGGTTCCAAAAAAATCCCCAAAATTCAAAATACCAAATAAGTTAGCAACGAAAACTAGCCATAAACCGCTGAAAAAATACTCTACAACTGTTTCTGTAGCTAGACATAAACAGTCTCAGCATAGCAGTCGAAATGTTACAACCTTTCCAACTTAATTTAAACGACCTTTGTTAGAGTATTTAAAAACAAAAGACTTAAGAAACGAGCTGGCTGCACCAGTTCGACTAGCTCACATAACTAAATCTTATGTTAATTTTTAATCTTTATACGAAGAACAAAAGTGTTAAAAGTTTCGATGCTACGCTAATTTGATTATTTTTATTTGAATGATTTTACACAATTTTTCTATTTAGCTGCATTCCAAAGCATAAAATAGCGAAGAAATTATAGACAAGCATAAAATAACAAATTGAACTAGTGCCAACTTTCACTGCACACAATTAAATAAATAAACAAAAAACAGTTGTTGGATGTGTTTATTTTTCTAATTAAATTGTTTAGCAACCGTCCACAAATGCCAAATGTTGCACTATATGTATGTATATAAATATATGTAGTTAAAAACGATCGCAACTCGAATCAAAGTCACTTGAGGAGGCAGCTTGGACAACTTGTTAATCAGCAAGGCAAACGCTTAGCCAAAGCCAAAGGTATAGTTATAGCCACAATTTCAATTTGTTTTCCAAGCGGCCAAGTGGCCAAGTGGCCAAAATAGCGCCACATTTATGTCACGAATAAAACTAAGCCAAATACACAGTCACACACTTATACAAGCATAAGCCAAATAGCCTGATAGCCGGATAGCCTGTTAGCAATTACAGTAGGCCAAAGTGGCGTAAAATGTTTCAAAGTCGGTTGGTTTGTCTACTCTCCTAGCATGCATGACATTCCCAGTTACTCGCAAATTGAAACCAAATCAGACACTCATAACACTCATCATACTCAAATCATAATGACGAAAACTTTCGCAGTTTTGGCTGACAGAAGCAGCAGCAGCTCCAAAAACTCAAGTGGCTAGGAAACCGTTAATAGCCGTTGGCCAAAGCCAAACTACGCACACTTGTGCGTGTGTGTGTGTGTGTGTGTGTGTGTGTGTGGCTTTGTGCTTGTGTTGCTTCTTTCATGAACTTATTAAACTCAATATTCAACGTGCAGTTCATCACCATCAAAAAGGCTTGATTAGAAAGTTTGTGTGCGGTGTGAATATGATTTTTATATTTTATTATTTATTTTTATTAGCTTGAAATAACAATAAATTTGAGTGACATGTGACAATTTTGAACACATCGATAAAAATAATTAAATTATTGAGTAAACAGCTTCAAATAAAACTATTATATAAATAAGTTTCTGATTACATTCAAAATACTTTAGAGATACAATTTATTTTATAATTATAATATGCTTAGAACTTAAATGTTTTTGGTAATCGAACCTTTAGGTTTGAACTTCAATCAAAATATTTAAATTAAGGACAAATTAAATATTCTTCAATTAATTCAATAAAATTCAATAAAATGTTCAAATTTCTTCTACAATAATATTTAAATAGTTTTTTCTGGCTAAGAAAATTATTTAATTCCATTATTACTTAGTAATGCCAAATTTTCTGACCAAACTTAAGACAAACGTAAGTTTATGCCCAACTGTTACTTTAATCGACATAATTGCGCCCAACGTTTGTTACACAATATTTAAAGCCCAATTTGAAATCAATTTAAATTTCTTTTACTTTAACGGTTTTTTTTTTTTGCAAAAAATTTTTTCTAATTTTGGTCATTTTTCTCGTTAAAAATTGGAGCGCGCTTCCAAATTGTTTGCTGTTGGAAGCTGCCGCATTCGTTACAGTAACAGATACAGATACAGATACACGCTGTGAGATACAAATACAGCAACCACTAGAGACACAGATAGTTGGCAGCACTTGTTGCTCTGGTATCTCATAGTGTGAGTATCTATCGTAAAACCATTAATAGCTGACTATTTTGTTTTGGACCACGAACCGGTTTCTGGGCAGACACACACAGACACACACTACTCTGGCGGTACAAATTTATATACCTTTATTTACCTGTATGTGTGTGAGTTTTTGTTGTTGTTTTTATTTTGAAAATTGTATCTCAAGCTGAACATGAATGAGCTTTTCGAGCATTTCGTAACCAGTTGGACTGCATTTTTCCCGCATCTTGTGCTGTGAATCGAACATGAGTAGCGTGGCCAAAATGTTTACGTCTTGGCCATAATCGACAGCCAAGAAAATAAGCGTCAGCAACAAAGTCAAGTGTGCGTTGAAATCAAAGAACTTAAAGCATAATTCAAACAAATTTCATAAATTTTAATTTAATTAAAGTAGATAAAAAATAAACTTTAACTTTAGCTCATAACACATACAACATTTGCTCAATTATTATGAAGTAAAATTTCTTTTGTATCTTTAGCTGTTTGCATTACATTTACTTTGCTTCCTACCTGTGTTCCAAATTGCTTTAGCTTTGGGGAACATGTGAAATTTTGTCTGGAAAACGTGTGCACAGTGAACCTATTTCAAAATTGGCCAAAAGCAAAAAGAAACTTCAAATTTGATACGGGTCGCATACAATTTCTTAGCGGCTAATAAGGGCCCGTCTTCGTTTGGAACTGGTTCTAACCCATTTGTGATCTATGCTCCAAATATTTATGCAATTAATATTTAATGCTTCGACATCAGATTCTCATTCCGTTTTATGTTCACGTTCCTCATCAACTTAATTAGCCTTTTTTTTAAATATGCACTTGGCTTTTTTGTCTCTTTGTCGTCGTCGTTGTTGTTGTTGTTGTTGTTAACTAGCTTGATATGTATGTGGTTCAATGTCAAGCTTTTGTGGTCAGCGTCAGTCACAGTTGTCGCTGTTGCGCTCTCAATGCCAGACAATTTCTAGAGTAACCAAACGAGGCAAATCTCAAAATGAATTAAAGCAAAACTCAGTGCGGGTTGACTGTAAATGACCCTGTATAAACTTACTGTCTTCTTCTCACTCTCTTCCTCTCTCTGTGCTGTATATGAATGATTTAGTACCGAGTAAAAATAAAATATTAAGTACAGTATAGGAGTGCTTGTTTAATGTGTACCAAATTGTTATTTTCTTAAAACACAAGCTGAAAATACACTTTGCACTTCTTAAGTACAGGGTCTAGAAATACATGATGAACAACCCAGACGAAGCCGAATCCAATGGCTGCCAACAGCTGTTCGCCAGTTGTTGCTACCGTTACGGCTTATAAAAGACCGTAGATTTATAAAGTTGTTGTCGTTGTTGTATTTAATGTCGTTGGTGTTTTTTTTGTGGCATTGGACAATGACTTGGTAGACTATTGCCATGGGTGTCCAGGCATAAACTTTAATTACCCTCAAGAGCTCAAAGAAACCAGAAGTGGAACGTGGCTTAGACAACGATATTTCTTGTCATCTTTTCCGAATTGTCGACTTCTTTTTCCTCGTTCCAATTTGCAATTCTATTTTAAATTGTGTACAATTCTTTGGCCACCACGACCAACTAACACCAATTGGCGTTCATTTATCTTAGCCACATGTAATTTGCCTGTCAAAAACTAAGACACAATTTAAGTCATATCCAAACAATTCGTGGCACGACACACAGCACTGAAAATCCCCAGCAACAACAGCCACAATAACAAACTAGTAAATAGACTGCAGTCGATCGAACCGACTATAAAAGACCCCGTATTGACTCTTGAGCGTACTCTACCTACAAATCTGCAATATTTGTTAAATTTGACATTGGGGAGCTATAGGACATAGTTGTTCAATCAGTTATAATGGTACCATAGATATAATACATATAATACATAGTAGTTTCCAAGTTACGTTGTAATAAAAATGTTTTTGTTCCATTTTGTAGAGCGGTGGAGACCACGTCACGAGTTTTAAACTTGATCTGTGTGCACTTTGAACGGACTTTCTTTAAAAATTATGAATCTCTACTCCTTGTAGTCTTAAAGAACTAGATGATCCAAGCAGACGGTCATAGCCATATCGACTCAGCTTCTGATCTTGTTCAAGTATACATATGTTATACACGGGTACCATATGGGTTCGGAAATGCCTTCTTCAACCTGTTATGCACATTTCTGACAAACCTTGTAGACCCCTGCACTCTACTTGAGTACGGGGTTATAAAATACCCGCTTGTGCCGCACATTTGAGCCGCCCATTTCGGTCGCCATTTGTTAGCCAGATTTGTTGAGATTTTCCACGCCCACCAGACAGTTGAAAGCTTTAAGCCTGGCTTTGCAAGCAGGTAGCTGCCACAGTTTAGGTTCAGTTTATTTATGGATATTGGCTACTTTAATTCAGGTTGCAAAAAGTCATACCTCGTTCAATTTACTTGAAGAATGTGTAGGGTATACTTTTGAAAACCAGAGCTTCACTGAAATTTAAACTATTTCAATTAAAATAATTCAACTACAAACCATTTAAATCATTTTAGTCATACTTAGAGAATGAACAATTAAATGCATTACATTTATTTGAAGTTTTGCAAGCTATTCGATTTAGGAATATTTAATCATTAAAATTTAATGGGCATAAATATTTGAATCTTAATTGTTGTGATCAGTTTGAACTAATATTTTTTTGTAGAACCGGAACCGAGTGCATATTTGCCCGTTTTTATATCTGAAACTCAAACTGATTTGTGGCCTGTGTTAAGCACGTCATTTTGGTTGGCAGCTGTCATTGGCTTTGATTAGTTTGTTGAACGAATGTGGCAAACAAAAAACCTTCGATTTCACTTCAAACTCAAGGAAGGCGTACCGTACCATACCATACGGAGAGCACTGTACATTGAACTGCGTTTCACACGCAGCTTTGCCAGCTCTTTGAGCTGTGTCCGAAGCCAAATCTGTTGACGGTTTCTTAACGTTTTGATACTCGACCTGGCTTAATGACATCTATACACGCCGCGCCGTGGAAAAAGTCTGTCACCGAAAGTCTGGCCGAAAAATTAAAAATTTTCTTTCATCACATTTTGCGCGATTTTCCGCGTCTCTTTGAGCTGTTATGAAAATCTATTTTAATGGTTTTTGTGGCTGGGAAAATGTGCTGGCATTGTTTTTCGACTCTACGTAAACAAAAAATGCAATAAATAATCTTTTTAGAGCTCCACAAATTATGCAATTGAACCGTTGTCAGGCCATAAAACAAAACTCATTTAAATAATAATAACTAATTTCTGTTTAAACTTATAAAAAAAAACACTTTGCGGTTATTGACTGACTTACATAATTATTGGCATTTATCTCACGAGCTTTAAGGCAGCGTAGTGGAAAAGCTTTGGAAAACTCGACTCTAATTTTCATAACAAACTCTAGGACGATAATAGTAGTTTAGATAAAGGGGGATAGATATAGTATTAATATTTTAAGTTAAATAATAAAAGCAATACATGTAGTAATAAAAGTCAAAGCATAATACTGAAACCTTTGTATTAAAAATAAGACTTATATAAAATTATAGTAATAACTAACTTAATACATTACTATAATAGAAATAAAAATATAAAAACTGAGAATTATACTTACAGTAATAATTACTAAAACTATGGAAAATTAAAAATTTAATAGTATTTGTTTGTCTCCTTTAATACTTATATTTTCCTTTCTTTTTTTCTCTCTGTATTTTCAGTGTGCACCAAACCAATATAATAATTATAATGTGTCAATAATTTGTCGGAATTCGTTGATCGAGGCACACGTGCGATTTAGAGGTGTGATATTTGTATTTGTTGTTGTTGTCGCTTATATAATTTATTAGTCAAAGCGATAGAAGGAGAGGGGAAGAGACGCGAAGCGACGCGACAAGAAAACGCAATATTTGCAATAACAAAACACCACAACGCAACACGAATTGCACAACAACATAAAAAACATGAAACGGTCAATCGATAAAAGATCGAAGGGCGTGGCAGCATCGCTGTTACTGCCCCTTGTCTGCCTCTGCCTTAGCCTGCAGCTTTGGAAACTTGGAGCCGAGGCACACGTGGCTCTCACGTATCCACCTGCACGTGGTTTGGCTTTGGATTTCTTGGATAATGCGCGCACAAAGGCACCATGTGGCATGCCCAAAGGTAAGTTCAAGTCTGGGCATTAGGAATGGGAATGGGAATGGGCAGGGGATTGGGATTGGGATTGGAACCGGTAAAAGTAGGTCTGAGAAAACGTTAAGCTCCTTTCTGTACTTAAATCAGATTTGACCTGCATTCGACTGCAACAAGTCGCCGTTAACAGCTTCCATTTTTGGCCAAAGTTTTTAGCCTTCAGCCTAAGCATTTGCCTACAACTTGACGTGTTTTTTCTTGCTTCCTTCCATATAAACATTTTTTATTTATTTTTTTTTAAATTTCGTACTTTTTGCTACTCGTGGGAATTATGGCCGGTTTTTTGAATGGCTTTGTTTCTTTTTTTTTTTATTTGCTATGGACAGCATTTGCAGCTGGCGCCTGGCCAAATAAATGTGTACAGAAATATTCACATACCACAATCAAACTAGAGGCATGCTTAACCCTAATTCACAGTGAATCCTGCCAGTTATCAGAACGTTATCTCAATTTAAACAGGCTTCAACTTAATCTTGATGCAGACGCAACTATGCGTAAAAATTAAAAAGACATTGATTTAAATTCTTTAAATAATTGTTTATGTCTGTAAATTTTGAGTTTCATTTTATTAATAAAATTTAAAGATGCTTTCCTCTTATAAGTTATTTATTTAACTAACCATTAAATTCATTCAAAAGGGAGAAATTTTTCATTTATTTAAGCTTGTAAATTATTACTCTACTTTGTCTTTGTTTGAACAGGAACTGAAAGTGTATTAAATGGCTAGTAATTTAAGCTTAAATGCTAGTCATTAAATTACTAATTTTATCACAAATTCCTCATTTTGTTATTAAAACCTGTCAACTGTTAGATACCCTGTTTTCATACCTTTTAAATAAAAACTGCTTTTAAGCAACTTATCGTGTGTTCAGTTCAGTGTTTGATAAGAACAATTTTGTTTAAAAGGCACGTATTCACATTATGAACTTAGTAAACAACAAATTTAAATTCAGCTTTAGTTAGTCATCAGCCATACATTGAAGTCTGAGTTTCTGGGCACGCTTTACTTTTGGCTTTAACATAGTGTTGAGTTTAGCTTTTGTTGGCATAATCCGATTGGTAATTGTTTTGTTTGGCCAAAGCATTTTAGACGCGTTTAAATTGGCCATGCACGTTCGATTCACAGACTCGGTTTTGTGAAATATACTAGCTTACCGAGAGTATTCATAAATACTATTCATATATTGTATATGATTATGAGACACACACATACAAATACTTGTGTATATGTGTGTGCATTTGCGCTTGCATAACTAGCGATTTCAGTCTGAGTTTGAGTTTTGAGTTAGACTCAGAGCTGGTGTTGGAGTTGGCAGTTGGAAGTTGGTTTTGTTGCGTCTTACTTAACTATGATTATTATTGTTGTAAACACTCACACATGCAAGTAGTTGTTGTTGATGTTGGCAATATTTGTTTTCTGTTGTTGTTGTGGTAGTTGTTACCGCAAAGTGTTACCAATTAATTTGCATATGTCGGAGAAGCAACATTCACTTGAGCCCATATTTCAAATTGGGTCATCACTCTTTTAATAAAATAGATACCCTACAAAAATAGAAGTTGATTAACTGTGGTTACTTTTGAAAAAAGCCCTGTAGTTATTATAGAAAGAAGGTTGTTTTATCGACTATCAAATATATTCCTAGCATTATATTAAAATAAAGGGATAAACCATTTGGCAGATTGTTATGATGGTTTCTAACTTATTTAAAAACAACTCGCTAGCTTTAACTACTTTTTAAGCAACGCAATTATAGGGTATCTGCTGGTTGTGCCTTGCTACACTTGTAATTATTAACAGTTTAACTTACAGCTTCAAATACTTTCAAATTCAAAAAAATGTTTGCCCACTTGATTTTGTAGTTTTCTGACATTTGATGTGAAGATTCAACAAGTTATATGCACATATACTTATATATAAATATATATATCTATATTTACGTATGTATTTGTTTTTGTAGGCCAGCAGCTGCCTTGACTGTCGATACACACGTGTGTCGCATCAAAATACCAAAATCAATTGCATGGCTCATAAATAATTACGAATATACTTATGCGATAAACTAAATTGTATTTATATGCTATGTGCGATGCATATATTAATGCTTTGAAATCGCCGAGTTGTTTAACGACATTTATTTGTGTTGCAATTCATACACATAAAATTTGTGATGAGTTTACTTATGTGTATGTATTTATGTATTTCTTAAATTATATACACTGCGTATACGCAACGTGTGCCACCTTGGTCCGCCAGTCTGTCAGTCCGTCTGCTTGCCTACCGGTTGCCCGTTTAACCCATTTCGGGGCATGACAACTTTTGCCTTCGTTCGCTGATTTTGCTTTGACGTTGGCTACGTTGGCTGGCGAATCTGGCCAGCACGAGTGTATATTGGCCAGCAGGTTGTTGTGGCTGGCGATGTATGCTGCCAATGCAACATGCTGCAAGTAAAAAACTTTCACTTATACTTGCTTTATGGCCATTGCGACAGTCACTCTCACACACTACCACAGCAGCACACAACAATCAGCTAAGACGCCATAAACTGGTCAAGAAAGATGCTGCAATGTGGCACTTGCAGTTAAAACAACTGTATCAACAAACAACTGTTCTGCATCATTCAGTGCTGCCAATGACCACATTTGTTGTTGTATTGTTGCCCTTTCTAACTGTTTTAGACGCAACGTTTTCAAGTGGGCCACAATGTGGCAACCTCGTTGACCCCTTCGTTGCAGCTTGTTTGCATTTGTATCTCACTTTGTTAACACTCTCTTCAATTGCATTGTTGTTGTTACTTCAGTTAAGGGCCCAAACGATTTTGTTTTGATTTCTCTGTATATTTTTGTAGTCTTCTCGTCTCGCCTGACAACTCGACGTTGTTGTAATTGTCTCGAATGGAGGTTAAGTTGTGGTCTACTCCAAATGCGGTTGCAGTCTGGGTTTAGGTTTAGGTTTTTCCTCTATCGTCTACCGTCCAAAATGATTACACAACTCTACAAAAAAACTGAATGAACTCGTTCTCTTGATGGTTTTCTAAGCAGAACTAAGACAAAGGCTTGAGTATGAAGATAATTGTGGACTATTCTTAAAGCCAATGAGATAAAAAACAAGACAGGTGTGTCTTAAATTAAGGTGTAAGCTTCTATTAACTGATCTTCAAAGCATTTTATTTAAAATAAATTAGATAAAGTCTGAGCCTTATTAATATGAGTTGATAAACATTTCAAGCTTCAATGAGCTTTAACTTTGATCTTGCAAGACGCTTTTGGAACTATTTACAATTTAGCTTATAAATAATACTTTTAACTATATTTAATATGTTTTTACACTAATTGTGTGTGCTTTTAAACATGCTTCAGCTACTATCATTGGAATAATTCTTTGAAATAACTAGTTAATGTTGATGTAAATACACTCTGCAAAATAACTGCATTATATCAAACCAACAAATAGACACATATAGCAAATAAGTTTATACACAAAGTTGAATATTTCGAATATTTCTCAAGAGTCAAGTTAAGTGACTTGTATTCCTATTGTTGGTTTTGTAAAAACAGCTCCGAACACTCATATTTCAATTTCAATGGCCATTCATTTGTAGCTGAAATGTCGCCGTGGAATTATCATACGAATCTCGACAGCATTCACTTGCACTAGACCCATAAAAAACATAAAGAAAAAAAAAATAACAAGGAAAAATACCAGAGAATATCAATGAGAGCGCGTACTACAAAATGACATTTCAAATGGCAAAAGTGTGAGGAGCATGAGGACAAGCATATACGACTACACTCAGAGAAAGGCTGTGTATAGTTCATGAATAATTAAGTAATATAGTCACCACTTTTAAGTCAACATTTTAAGATTGTTGAACGTCTGAAGACAATTTAAAACAGACAGCTTTTCTGCTTAAAGTAAAGTCAAAACAAAAAAATTGTTCTTGAAGTGTGGTGATGCAATACTAAACTCAAGAGCAACTATTTAAAGTAAGTTAAATAAAAAATAAATAATGCTTTGCTTGCATTTTTGAATTAATTAACACAGTCATTTTTTAAATAACAAATATTGGTGTGTTCATTTTAAGAAGTATTTATGTTAATAACATTTTCAAACAAAATCAGAATCACATACCAGTTGACTCTAAATTGTTTACAGTGCATTTACCAATGCTATACATATCGAGTGGCAAGCCATAAATAAATAGCCAACATACTCTTGGGGTCTGTTGGCAGTGGGGAGCCGTCTTAACTGGCTAAGGCAACGTCACGAGCAATTAACTAAAGCGAATACTCCTTGACCACAAGCAGGCCATACCAAATACCAGATACCAGAGACCAGTTGCAGTTGCAATTCCAGTTGCAGTTGTGGCAGTTGCAAATGCAAATGCCGTACGCCACTTGTTGAGTTCACTTCGTTATTTGCGGTCGATGAAACGGTGGCAACCCTAGTGGCCACATACACTTAGGGTTACCGATACAAACTTTATTTAATAGCTTTTACACTTGCCGCTTGCCAATCGCACCGTCTTACTTCGTCTCTTGGCCTTACAGTCGTTGCCAAAAGTTTATTGCACACCGCGATGCTTCCTTAGTTGACGACGATCAAGTTTATTTGTCAAGCTTTCCACGTTGTTAGTATGGGTTTGGGTATGAGTTGCGGAAGTCTTTGGCAAGACACGCCATATTTGGCTAACTTGCCCCTCCACGCTCCCTGCCTACCCCCTTACCCATCACCACTGCTGGTAGCCATGCGAGCAGCAATGCAATTAGAATGCATGCAGTCACCGCAATTTTCTACATTCTACATTCAGTATCAGGCAGCAAATTGGCCCCAAGGTTCGTTGGTTTTGGCATGCCATTAAGAAGATGATGTAAATGACCCCAATGACGGTGTTCTTATGTAAGTCCTTCATTGGGGTATTGACTCTTGTGAAAGTTAGCTGACAATGTACTATTCAGTGTGTGTAGGACAATCTTTAATGGGCTCCTAACTCTTTTTAAGAAAAACTAAGCTAAGTGTTACTCTTATGATACATGGTATCATCCTTTGAAGAATGCCCTAGAATTGCATCGACTTTGGCTTTATATTATAAAAAAAGTGGAAAGAGATTTAAAGTTTTCTTAAATTATTTTAATTTATTTATTTTTAACTATTAATGTAATGCTTAAACATTGCATAAATTTGAACTTATACTAATGCTACAATTCTTACTGATAATACATTTTTCAAAATCATTTTCTGTGTTTTTTTTTAGCTATAAGAAGTAGCTTGTTTGACGACTGTCAAAATGATAATTAGTTAAGGAAATTTGATTTTAATTGATTATTTATTTAGTTATCATAACATTTTGCTTATTCGCATAAATACGAGTAAACACAAATAATCTAAACTGTATGTTAACAATTCATTTCTCCAAACAACTTTAGTGCCCGATCATCATTAGGGCATTTAAGTTGGAATCAATCAATAAATCATAAAAAATGCTTTCGAACAACATAGGAATGCTTTTTTAATAACTTAAATAAATTGATGAGATTTTTTTGTTGATCTTTCCAAAAAACTGTGAAAACGAATTGATCTTGAACAAGTGTGTGTGTGTGTGTGTGTTTTGAAAATCATTATCATTATCAATTTCATTTTGAGTTTTCATTCAGATTCGACTTTCGAAATGCGCGGCGAGTTCAAGCGCAAAACTCGGACTAAAACTTGAATTCGAACTCGATATGCAGCCTCCAAAATCAAAGGTGAACAACTTTCGCGCTCGTGAGAAATATGACAAGAGTAAAATCGAATAAAATATGAAAAATTACCAAAACAAGAGGCAGGGAGACAGGTAGATAGAGCGAGAAAAAAAAGCCGCACCTGCCAATTTTTCGAGTGATCGCCGGTAACTCCCAGTTCCAAGTTCCCAGTTCCCTGTTCCAAGTTCCCAGTTCCCATTTAACAACTGGTTCCTCCCAACAAATTATTTTGTTGCCTCGATTTATTAACGGCCACAATTGATTTATCGCCACAGCTATTAGCATTTTTTCAGCTATTTTCGAGTATTTCTTAGCCAAGTTAACCTGTTTTTTTGTAATCTTTTTATTAATCTTAAGAATTCCTTTTTAAACATATTTGGCTTGAACATGTGAATAAGTTTGTTCCACTTAAGTACAGGTGCAGAAAACTTCCATACATTGCGGCATTGATTCAATCATTCAATTCTTTTCACACACTTTAATTACGCCATTGAAATCAAAAGTCGCGTTCAATTTCTGACCTACAAAAAAGCGGCTGCAGCGTCTAAAAAACGTTCAACGGTTTGCCCTGTAATTTTCCAACCCACTAATAGAGTTGCATAGACTTTTCATCTAATAATCTTTGTTTAGTATCAAATTTTAGATTCTCGCATTCAATATCTTTTTACAGCATATCTAACAGTCGACTAATCCAAACATATCTCTTACAGCTTTACCTTTTTTTTTGCTCATAATCAGCAACATCATCGACAGCAAGAAGACAAAAAATCTCGATTGACTTAGACAACAGCTGAATGATTTAATGATTCAATATTTGCTGTATTGACCATATTGGGAAAATTGTTCAAATAAAAGAAAACAAACATGGAAAGACTGTTAGATTTGGCTTGCCAAATATTAAATACCCTTGCAGCTATGCATATGGCGTTAATATGGTTAATATGGATACGATATAGTGGTCCGATCTGTCCGATTTCAACAACCTTTGAATTGAGGCACTAGTGCACATAGCAATATCGGCTAGGCTGTTCAAGAATAGGTATATATGTATATACATGTGTATATACTTTATGGTGACGGCACCGTCTCCTTCAATGCGTAACAAGCTCATAACAAAAGCATAACACCCTCGGCAAGGGTATACAAAGGATTGTGGCAATTGAGTTGAAGTTGCATTCAAGTACCCAGCAATGAGTATACCCACACTTTTAGTAGCATGAGTATGAGTACACTCAGTATTTGGCCACAACTATTGAGGATGGCTGCGAAAGACGCTTCAGACAGTTGGTAACAGCAGTAATCATAATTTTCCAACTTCCTTATTTGTTAAAAAGCTGACCAAGAGGTTGGAGGTTGGGGGGAAAGTGTGGTAAGGGGCAGAGGGAGTGGAGCTAACTGAAAAGTGAGACAGTCGCTCTCCTGCTTTCGCTTTCTGGTTTGTTTAGTTTGCTGGCTATAACCACTTAATGGCTTCAATTAGCGACTCGATCTTCGTGTATTGGCTGACAACGATGTGCGATCTACGCTTGGGCATTGATTGGCTAGCCATACCCCCCTCCTTTACTTCTTCCCCTATCCGACCCTCCGCTCCTTCTCTGCTGTTTTGTGGAAACTTGCAATTTTTCACAGCTGCAGCGAGGTTATCTCATTGCTATTATGTAATAGTCGCGGCCATATGAAATTTGTCTGCCAAGAAATCAAGAAAAAAACCAACTTGTAATGCGAAGATGTGTGTGGCACTTGGCCGGTGGAATGGTACATACTCGTAGTATGTCTGTACAGTAGTACGGTGGTACAGAGGTATGGCGAAGAAGTAGCTTTATTTCTTTGGAAATTCGCTAACTTCCTGTGCTTAACGTTTGGGTTCGGCTTTGGCAACATAACATATTCGGCACGCAGGTGCGCTCGGACAATGAATTCATGAATACCACTCGAGTGCAGTCAAAATGCAGCGCTACGCAATGCACCGCAGAAACGCAGCACCGCAGCAACGCAGCACCACAAAACCAGTTCAGCTTGAATGCAGCCAAAACATTCAATTAAGCGATCCATTCATATCAGTTTCAGTTGGGTTCTTTGGAAACCATAATGACTGATTTGTGTGATTAGCCTGAATTTGCACAACTCTTCAACTGATTATAATGTGCAGTCAGTAATGGCATTATTTCAATAACCGCTATTTAGTTTTTACTCGTTGGGGAAGAGCTTTGTTAAGGTCTAAAAAGGTATTAAAATGAGTACTCGATTAAAAGACAGAGTTATTCATATTTAAACGGTTGCTCTTCATAATTTTCTTATACAAGTTAAATTTTAGTAAGATTTTAATTCTTTTTACTGATACGCCTATTCTTATAAAAATCTCATGTCTTTTGAGTTGAGGAAGATAAATGTGGATTTGACTTTGTAAAGCAGATCAAACATCTTGATCTTTAAACGGACTAAAAAGCCTCTTAATTGGTTGGCTAGGAATGTAAGGAACAATAACTTCAAAATCCGTTTCCGACACAAGTATATATATTCCTGATCAGCATCAACAGCCGAGTCGATATAGCCATATTCGTCTGTCCGTCTGTCAGTCCGTCTGTTTCTATGCGAACTATTATATAGTTTTAAAGCTATCTTAATGAAACTTGGTACAGATGTGTATTTTCTCTGCACGCAGATCATTTGTAAAAATCGGACAGATCGGACCACTATACCATATAGCTCCCATAGGAACAATCAGTCGAAATGCATGAAAATATATGAACATTTTCGGTGTCAATTGACCGATTTCAACCAAATTCACGCCTTATGCATTTCTAATAGTTCTCCGACTGTTGACTAAATTTCATCCAAATCGGACTTCTATATCATATAGCTACCATAGAAATATTTGGTGATTGATACCAAATTAACGCATTCATGACTGCAAGGGTATTTAATCTTCGGCGAGCCGAAGATAACCGTTTTTTCTTGTTATTAATATTTTAATTGAACTTTAAGAACTTTTTAAGGTAATTCAAAAGTTGTCTTCAAGTACATCATTTATTCTTTTGCTAATATACAAATTTTCGATCATGAGCTAAGCGAAAAATCGCGATGTTTGAGATTTTCTTAATATTTTAGCAATGTAAGCAATTTTAATTTTAGCAAATAAATTTCGTGGGAAAGAACAGGAATGTCTTGACTTGTAATTAATTAAAATTCTTATCATTTCATTTAATTTGTCATTGCAGGTTCCATACGTACCTCTTTGCTGTCTGGGACTCAGTTTAATGTTACCTGGCATTTGGCCTATGCGCACAGGGTAAGTGGAGAAAGATCTGAGGGAATTAACCTGGGAGTTTTGAAGCTACCACAAACGGTGCACAATGGAAGCCCGAGTTCTTATCTCGAATGGGGCATAATTAGACAGAAATGTGCATCTCAAATGATGTAATGATTGCCACACATGCAACGCTAAGACAACTAAGAAACGAGATAATACGGGTACTATGTAGTACTAGTACAACTACACTGAAAAAATTTTAATTAAATGTGTAAAGAAAATTTTTAATTTTATGGCAACTGCATAGTTAGTTGATGTAAAAATATTTTTAAAATTAAATTGAAATATTTAAAATTTCCCAAATGTAAAATACTTGATAAAGACCCTACTTGCATAGTTTGGAATTGCTTCAGTCTTACATAACGTGGTTTTTTTGTCAGTGTACTGCTACTAGCTTTTGCTCTGGGTTGTTTCAAAGTCAAAAGCGTTGCGTTAGAAGTTCCCATTATTGAAAAGGCCAATGGGAAACCCGTTTTCAAAACACAAGTTCTCAGTCATTGTATGCGCAATCTATATAAAGGGAGTTACCTTCCAAGCCGGCATCTATTGGCTAGTTAATTAGGTTCATGCGCTTATTTATTTCTAGGGCGGATTCCGTTTACAATTACTGGATGCGCTCGATAGACCCGTGCTGGATCTTACTCCCCATGTCAATGGCTCCGAGTTTGTACGCACCGATGTTACGTAAGTTGTGGTTATGAATTGGATGTCCTATGTCTAACAGTCCCCTAATCACGTACAGGGCCCAGTCGTACCAGGTGAGCATTCCCAAAGACTTCGAATGCTTCAATTGTACATTGCGGCTACAACGTCAAGCCGACGAGTGGACGACCAGCTATAGGTTCTGGTCTTGTGCCGATGTGGACATCAGGCAGCGCAAGGACTTCAAGGAGACCTGCTCCGGCAATGGCAAACACTTCGCATCGCGCTGCAAGTGCGAGAAGAACTACTATGGTGACAAATGCCAGTACAAGGACGAGTGTTCCAGCAACGCCGACTGCGGCATCCAGGGCAAGTGCATCGACATTGATAGCACCTCTTTGCCACGACGACAATGCTTTTGTAACTTTGGCTGGTTTGGAATTGGATGCAACAAGCGATCTCCGTTCAAATCGACTACCCTGGATCTGACCTCCTACACGAAGCGTGAACTATCGCCGGATTATCACATGTACTGGCGTCTGCTGGAGGAGCAGAAGGAGATCGAAGTGGTGCTCAAAGTCAACGGTACCTCGTGGGTTGGTTTGGGCTGGCGTCCACGTGGCATGACTCCGGAGTGCAAGAACTTTCCCCTTCTGCGTGACATGGGAGATTTGACAACAACACTGGAGAGCTCAGCACCTGAGCCGAAAAGCGAACCAGAACCAAAGAGCGAACCTGAGCCAAAGAGCGAGCCGGAGCCAAAGAGCGAGCCGGAGCCAAAGAGCGAGCCGGAGCCAAAGACTGAACCTGAACCGAAGAGTGAGCCAGAGTCCAAGAGCGAGCCAGAGCCCAAGAGCGAGCCTGAGCCCAAGAGCGAGCCAGAGCCCAAGAGCGAACCAGAGCCCAAGAGCGAACCAGAGCCCAAAAGTGAACCGGAGCCAACATCTGAGCCGCAGCTTAGCTCTCGGTTGTTAGCTGAACCAGTTGCAGAACCGAGCGCCAAGACAAAGCGCGTCGCGAAGCAGGACGACGAGCTATCCAACATTGATGGAGTCACTTCTGTGGCCACAAGTGTATCTTATCGCGTCAGCACCAAGTCCGGAAGAAGCCGTCGTCAAGTCACAGGTAAGACTGCTTTAGAATTGTACTTGTTCCGCACTTGCAATTAGTTGTTCTTAGACTAATAAGAGCTTGTACGAGTAGTTTCAAAACACACAACAGATTCTTAAGAGAGGCATACTAGAAATACTCACTGAATTTTAGTTGTTGCTTGCCCTTCTTGTGCTTCTACTACAAACCTATCTACCAATCCCGCACATAACACTAAGCACACAAATCTATTCTATTCTAAAACTACAATAACAACAGAACCCAATAGCACGGCGGAGCCAAAGAGTGCACCGGAACCGACAAGTGAGCCCGAACCTGCGACTACAAGTGCACCGGAACCGAAGAGCGAGCCAGAGCCTAAGAGTGAACCAGAGCCTAAGAGTGAACCTGAGCCGAAAAGTGAACCTGAGCCGAAAAGTGAACCTCAGCCTAAGAGTGAACCTGAGCCCAAGAGCGAGCCAGAGCCTAAGAGCGAACCTGAGCCTAAGAGTGAACCTGAGCCTAAGAGTGAACCTGAGCCCAAGAGCGAGCCAGAGCCTAAGAGCGAACCGGAACCTAAGAGCGAACCTGAGCCTAAAAGTGAACCTGAGCCGAAGAGCGAACCGGAACCTAAGAGTGAACCGGAACCCAAAAGTGAACCGGAACCCAAGAGCGAACCTGAGCCCAAGAGTGAACCTGAGCCTAAGAGCGAACCGGAACCTAAGAGTGAACCTGAGCCCAAGAGCGAACCGGAACCTAAGAGTGAACCGGAACCCAAAAGCGAACCTGAACCAAAAAGTGTACCGGCTCCTAAAAAGTCCGCAAATCTTGAGTCAGCAGGTAATCCCTCCAGCCTTGGTTGCGGTTTAACAATTTCGATTCCATGTTCTTACCTTTTACTAACCCAGTAGATTCCACACCACACACTCACCCACACAATACCCTGAATTATATTTGATCCGAAGATTAGACTGATTTCTTTCTGTACCCATAGAACCCAAATACAAGCTTAATCCGTACACACCTCGACATGACTTCAATCCCATGGACTGCACGGATATTGTTATCGGTTCGGCCCGGGGCATGGCCAGTCGTGTGGGAGATTATTACTCTCGGGATCGTTCCACACCGAACATCGATGAGTTCTTTGGGGGAAAATCCGATTTGGCTTTGGGCACCGGATTTGAGGAAAATGGCGTGACTACTATCATTTTCCGCAAGAAATTGGTGGCAACAGATCCAACTGATCATACGCTTGATGATGCACTAACCCATGTGATCTGGGCCAGGGGTCAGGAGCCGGGACAATATGTGCATGTGCCGGCCTCTGGTTTGGAAACGGAGACCGCATCCGTTAAGGACTTCTATCAGCCGGATGAGCTCAAATACCATGGACACCAAATGCAACGTGGCTTTACCCAAATCAACTTCTTTGGTGAGTCAGTGAAAGTTCGACAATCCCATGCATCATAACTTCTTTTCCACTCCACAGAGAAGGATAAACCCTCTACTGAAACGGACCGCAACGATCTGAGCACCAATGTGCTTGACAACGACTGCTATGGACACTGGAAGTATCCCTCGAACTGCTCGCCACAGGAGCACACGTGCGAGTACTACGCCTCCTGGGAGACCGTCGGACGTGGCGATGATATTCGCTGGCATATCGAGACATCTAATATTCAAACCTGGACCGGCATTGGCTTCAGCGATGATCAGCGCATGTCGCAAACAGATGCGATTATCGGTTGGGTAGATGGACGTAGTGGTCGACCTTTCCTAATGGACACCTGGGTGCTTGGCTATGCTCCACCCAAGCTGGACGATAGCCAGGACATAACCAATTCATCTGGTCGGATTGAGAAGGGTGTAACCATTTTGGAGTTTAATCGCAAACGCATCAGCAAGGACGATCACGATCTTTCATTCACTGATGATCACTGCCTCTATCTATTCTTCCCCGTTCTCGGCGGTGCCTTCAATGTGGTGAACAAGAAGATACGCAAACACGAGCAAGTCCCACCGATTTCCCCACAACGCGTTTGCATCAAGTCCTGTGGCAAAGGTAGCCTTAATTCATTTAATCTTTTCAAACATTTCGTTCATTATTTGGGTTCTTTTCACAGAGCTGGAATCCGTTTTTGTGGGTACCAGCACGCCTGCTCCTAGTCGCTTGGTCTATGCAGTCGGCGTGAAACTGATGAACTTGGCGGAATCCTTTGAGGCACCTAAGCCTGGCTCTCTGGAGTTTAACGATTTGGCTGCAACAATTTCAGACTCCTTCAATGGAATTCTCTCACCAATCGCCGGTTATTATAAAACCGAAATAATTGGCTTTGAAAAGTAATTTTTTGTTTATTTAATTTACTTCCCGCAGAGGAATTAGTAATTAGCGTTGCCAGATCGAATGCTGATTTTAGTAAACAAAGCATGTTATCGATAACTACCGATTTTCAAATCTGCTGAACTGCTGAACTCAAATGGTGAAAATCTTTCTTGCAGAGAGGGCAGCTCAATGGTAGCCAAAGTGCAGGCAATGTTTGACAAGGCGGACGTAGAAAAGAAACATACCCTGGACACGAATGCTATTGAAAAGGGCAGTGAGGCGGCCATACAAAAGAACGCGGATGTTATTAAGGCAGCACTGCAGGAGCAACTAGCCACTGGCAAAGTGGGATCGCTCACCGTAGACCCGCAGTACTTGGACTTCGAAGCCCTGGAATGTAAGTGGCCAACTAAGCAACTAAGCATGCTCAAGTAAAGCATTTGATTTTTGCATTGTAAACCTTCTTACAGTTAAGAGTGCCGAGGAACCAAGTGCCAAGGACACGCTACTCTCCTTCTTCGATCTGTCCGAGACACGTTTGTATATTGTTCTAGGTCTGATTGCAGCCCTGGTGCTCATAGCGCTCATTCAAGCTTGCTGCACAATATTGAAAACTTCCCGCAAGAGCAAAAACACAAAGGTAAATACATTTTTTAACCGTTAACTACTGAACTAATGAAATACTTAGTGCTTTTAAAGAGTTTAATCATTAACTTGACTACTTGTTTGTTCAGTTCTAAGCTTGGCGCACATACTCGTTATAAGTTCAATTCTGACACCGATTATTAATATTTATTCAACTGTTTGTATAATGTTATTTAAAGCTGGTTTACGTAATACCCGACGAATGGCGCATATACCAACAACGAGAGCACCAACGATACTATCAGCCCTCTAGCGATCTATAAAAAAAGCTAAAAAGAAAACCCACCAAAAACAGTCAAAAAGCGATAATGAAATTATATATATTTTTATGTCTTACTGCCTGAAAAACTGACCAAGACCTGCAACTGCCCAATTTATAACCCCGTATACGTTAGCCAAAAAGTAAATGAATAATGAGTAAATCTGATCTGCGCGGATATTGACTATATACTATGTACTATATACGCTATGCATATGTGTGTGTGTTGAGTTGCGTTTATCAAAATTGTAGTACGAAAATGAATTCATTGGTAATTTAAATTCCTATTTGTTAATTCTTTATTTGATGTAATAATTAACAAATTATCTAATTTGTGACTACTGCTAACCTCTAATCTACAACCCATATTACTGGTATTATACAGAAGGTTTATCCTACTCTATCTCTGTCTTTATCTTACCCACTACTTCTCTCTCTCTCTCTCTCTGTCTCTCTGTATGATTCCTTGAGTGCTTTAACTAAACGTTGTGTTTCTAATTAATTTTAAACAAATCTATCTAATATTTATTATCTGTTTGTAGCCAAACCAGTTAGCATTTGAATTTCATACTAAAACTATTGGAAAATTGTTTCTCAATCTCTTTTTTCGACATAATCTTTCATTTAAATATATTTTTTATTGGGTATCATATTTCTATACATATTGTAGCTGGCTGATCATTGCTTCCACATCTTAGAAATAGGCTCAAGCACAAAGCACATTTCCAAAGCAGTTATAGTACATAGTCCAAAAACGATGTCTGGCGCACTTTAATCCCTAGAATTTTAGATTGTATTTGATTAGAGCGCGTACCAAATGCTGACTGGTTATGTGCTAAGATCTGAATGCTTCCACACATCCAGATTCCTAGACATTCAAATGTAATTACTTTTCATTTATAATTCTGTTATAAATTCTATTTGTTTCCAGGAGAAACTCATACAGAACTCACCCTGGAAGGAGTTTGCTTCGAACACAAACTATGCCTTTGATCCATACGGCGAGACCGAGGAGAAGCACATGACCAGCACCACAACGACCAAGGAGAAAACACGCAATCGATCCACATCAAGCAGCCAACAGACCACATTGCCCATGTCCCACTCGCCCACGAGCAAATCCCAGATGTACTATGAGAATACCAATGTCAATGGACATGGGCACGCCAAGAACAGCAATGGCAACAGTCGCTCCAATGGACGCCACATGACCCAGGAAAGTAGCGTCAGTGGGACTGCATCCACAGCACCGGGGCCCTACTCAAGGGGCAGCTATGCGGAGCGTGCCTATTCCCTGCCCCGACAGAATCATCATTATCAACAGAGCTCGGCCAATATGCAGCCATCGGGTTACTATACCCACGATCGCAGAGCAGCTCGACAGGAGCGAGAACGGGAAAGGGAACGCGGTGAGGAGCGACGTCCCCGACATGAAAGGGACTCTAGCTACGACCGATCACGCGATGATCCGCGTTTGAATGGCGGTGCTGATACACCGGACTTTTATTTTATGCCATCGCAACGCAAGTATTCCGGCGAAGTGGTGCGCGTCTATGTGGACTATAACAAGGATTCGAAGAACTAGAAGACAGAAAATAGCAACCAAGCATCCTCGATGACATAGACATGTATATGACATATGTATTTATGGAAGTGCATACACACAAAACGTTACAATTTATTTAAAACCTTGTTTTCAGTCCTTTCCTCTTAACGTTCCGTCCATCTATCTAAACTTTCTGTTGCTTCTCCAATCGATTGCCATAAAGCAGTTTCACTGCATGCGTTTTTTAACGGGGAATTTCCCTTTTTCACTTCTGGGTGCGTTACTTTTTTAACAACGCACAAATACATACACACACACACACACACACAAAACAAGCACACGCACAAACAATCAGACAGTTTGGCACATTAATGTTAATAATGCAATTCAGGAAAAGCTTAAATGAAAGAAATCCACAATTTAGCAAATTGTAAATATTTTGAATAGATTTAAATGGTCTGAACAAGTACATAAGTATTGGTTTAGGACTTTCGCAATGTTTTCTCTTTAATGTGCAAGAAAAAATAGTCACTGTATTTAATCAAATTAAATATATGTATGTATGTTAATATAAAGTTTATAATGTTGAGCGCATAATACGACGATAATACTCGTACAAAATGTTTAATTTTATATTACAATAATTTAGTTCATATTAATAAAGTTAGACACGTAATAAAACAGAAACATAAACATATAACGCATTTATCATTGTTTTACAACACTCGTTACTTTTGAATTTTCGAAGGCGGTAAGGTGATTAGTATCGATAGATATATCGATAGTTGCCATGTTCCAACGAACCAGTTCGTTCAGTTCGCTGTGTGGTTGCATGGCTTAGCTGAACTTGTTCCTATGGAATCAACTCTGCTCTAATGCAAAGCGTTTCGCGCGCTTTTCAGTGAAAAGTAAACGCTAGGGGCAATATACGTATATTAATATTACATACGCGAGTTGTGTTAAAGAAAAATAACTAAAAACAACACCAATAATAAACCAAATCAAAATAAAGTCAAACGCAATGGACATCGATGCAGAAGTGGGTCAGGCGTACCACACGGTGCAGTTGTCGACAAAAGAAATGCTAAAAAGCAATCGACGTCAACATTATTGCAATGTATGTACATTTTCATAAGACAAATAATACTTTTTGTAGATATTGCTGTGCCAGACACTTTTTGCACTCATGTACTATAATTGTTGTTGTTTTGTTTAATGCAGATGATAGAGCTGCTAACGAGCAGCTGCAAAGCGTCGGGATTAATGAACACATCGTTTTCAAATGAGGAACTCGTTCAGTTCTGGTTGGGCGACATTTTGCCCCTGATGTTTGACACAGACCGCAGCATACAGAACGGTGCTGTGGTTGCACTAGCCGAGGCCCTGGTTGCACTCGATGTGGCCGTCATACACGAGGCCAAATGTTGGCCACAGATACGGAACGAGTTTGTTAACAATTACACGACACTCGTTGGAGAGATGCGGGATGCAAAGAACAATAATTGGCACAAGATCTGGACACTTTTGGTGCAGATCATGGACAACGAACTGATCCGTGGGTGCACATATATCAATAAATTTCTGGCCGTCGTCGAGTTGGGCTTTCGTAATCCCGACCACAGCGTACGCTCCGAGGCGTTCCTCTGCTGGCGTGTCCTCATCAAGATCTTTGCCGCCTACAATGAGCTGGCGGCCGGAAAGCGTATGCGTCTGCTCCTTATACCCTTGCGCACCTCACAGACCCGCTCCGCGCATGTAAGCAGCATTAAGCTGCGTGTTTGGTGGTATCTAATCACTTGCCTCGATGTGGAGCTTCCCAAATCCTTTGAAAATGTGATTGAGCACTTCTTGAGCTTCCTGTTCGGCAGTGGCTCACGAAACACAACCACTGGATTGGCGTACTCCTATCAAACAGCGCGGGAATTAGCGCTGCCCTGCCTAGTCGCCCTATGGAACGTGGAAGCAAACTCGGAATCACTACAGGGCATACTGCGGGAACTGCGTCTCGAGATGCTCAGTCAGCCATCGCCACTGATGACTGTGGAGCATCTGCAGCAACACTGGCGTCCTATGCTGTCAGCCGCTATTTCCAGTATCCAGCTACTTTGCGAACCCGACACCAGCTCTGAGACGGAGCAGGAACTGCTGCATCTGCTGCTGCGTAACCTAACGCTGGCTGTACTCCAGCTGCGGGTCTCGCCCTTCGTTGCAGCCACCTGTGCCGAACTGGAGAAGACCTTGACGATCGACGGACGCGTTGTGCGCTCCTTCTTCAACACATACGCTGGAGCAATAGGTGCAGCACTAACGCAACGCGTGGATTCCTTGGAAGTGCTAGAAGCTTATATGAAGTTATGCCTAAAGGCGCGTTCCGAGGTGCCACCAGCTATCATGCAACGCTGCATCGCACACATCTATGCTCCCAAGCAGCTGGAGGCTCACAATACCAGTGAGTTCCGCCTGCTCAGCAGATTTGCGGAGCTGCTCATGAAGACCAATGATGAGGATGACTACGAATCCTTTGGCGTTAAGCTGTACATTTGGCGACAGGTGTCGATGTCATTGCTCAATTACCTGCGTGAGAATGCCCTGGAGTACCGTGTAGCCCACAATGCCAGGCTTCTGGACAATTGGATCTTGTGGCCGGTGCAGACGTGTGCCAGCTATGCGGTGCGCCGCGCTCAAAGTCCCTTTGATAGTGTCTTCATGGAGCACTGGCGTCAACTGATCAGTGCTGGTCACAATGCCAATGAGCGCAAGAAGTTTGTAATTGAATTGAAGAACGCACTGTGTGAGCTTCTCAAGAACAGCAGCAAGGAGGAGCCACATTTCGCTGAGCTTTTCGATGCCTATGTAGGGGCTACTCTTAAGCTGGGCATCTGCAAAGATGCACCGCTCTACAAGGACGTCTTTGCTTTACTTCAGATGCTTTTCGATCGCCCGACTTTGACTCAACCGGTGCTGGAAGCTTGCCTGAACACGCTACGTAATCTTATACTGGAGCTTCGCCAGAACGAATTAATGGTCATATTTGATGCACTGAAGCCAACTCTATTGGCTGCGCTGCAGTGCTGGAATAAGCGGAAGTGCGAGGGCGGATTTCTTAGCGAATGGAAGCGTGCCATTCAGGAGAAGTTCCGCAAACTGTCCATGAAGAGCATGGCCAATCAGCTGAAGGATCTCTTTAAGGGCGACGACCTCTTTGTCATCATACCCTCCGTGTGGAGCCTCAATCCAGACAAGCTGACGGATCGGCAGAAGGAGCGCTTTGCCGAGAAGTCAGACATACCTGCACTGTACAATGACATGAGCCAGTCACAGGACTCTTCCATTAAGCCCTGGACCCCTAAAAAGGTGGTCATTGCCAAGAGCAAGCAATCCGAATTGGCCATTGCCGGCGACAAGGAACCAGACCAGGAACCAGAGCCAGGGAAAGAAAAGGACATTGTGGTCATTGATGAATCCCCTACGGAACTGACCATGGTAACAACCCCGCCTACAAGGCGTCGTCAAACCACTGAAGCTGTAGGCACAGAATCCAACAGTGCGGATAAGTATAATTTCCGTAAACCCCGTACTCAAAACGAAGACGAACAATTGTCCAAGACGACAGTTGCTCCCAGCGAGGATACAACAATTCGTCAGACCCGGAAGCGTGCGGCTCAAAAGGACAACAAAGGCGAGCCATTCTTGGTTTCCTCAGAGAAGCTTCGTTCCCCCCGGAAACAGTCGGTAAACTCTTCCCCATCGACTGTAGCAGGTAAAGTTTTTTAAAGTATTCCAAGAATTCCCTGTTAAACTATTGTTGTCTCTTGGTTACCATCACAGCTGCCAGCAAAGCTAGGGAAGTTGCTAAAGCGAGTCTTATGCAGAGTGAGGATCTGTTTCCGGAACTGTCAACACCGATGCCAGTTAGTGGGCAGCTGCTGAGTGAAGCCGCCAAGAAGTCGACGGCAAATGTGGCGGAAACACACCTGAGTGCCTCACCTGAGCCTGAGACCAACGCCCAGCTGCCAGCTGAGCTTATTATTGAATCCTTGCCCGCCACGGAGGCTTCGCCCAGAAAGAACAGCACACGACTGTGCAACTTGGTGAGTACAGGGCTACTACATGTTGAATTAATATAGTTCAATGCCTTACTTGATCTTTTGGCTTCTTGCAGAACTCTCCGCCGGATCGCAAGCAGACAAACAACTTAACGAGTCCAACGCTACGGCCAAAGCCGTCGGCCCATCTAACGGGACGCGGAGCGCAGTTGATAAATATGATTAGGAACAAGAAGCTGGACACTGGTTCATCCTATGCGCTGTCCACATCCACATCAGGTGCCACACTGCGCAGCCAGGGAACACCGGCTCGTACCATCGAGCGGTCCGAGCTGGTATCGACTCCCACTTGTGAGATGAACGAACTGGCTATGGAGCACACATCGACGCCCATACAACAGTCCAAGGAACTACTGATATTCTCCAAACGATTGCCATCACCCTCGGCCAGTCCATCAGCGTCCATCCTGAAGCGGAAGCTACGCTGCGAGAGTGTAGATGACTTTGAGTCACCGGCGATGAAGAGGAAACGTGTGAGCTTCCATGATCCGCCCGTATCAGTGACCAAGGAGTATCTACGGGATGCTGAAGAGCCGCGCAGTAGTAAACCCAAGCGTTGTCTGCTCCCGGAGAAGGACAAAGACAAGGACAAGCTTGCCCAGCCCTCGGAGGCGAAGCAGGCGCTAAAGCGACGTGGACGCTTGGACAGCATCATTGAGATAGAGAAGTTTGCCCACGAGCAGACCACCAGAAGTGGAGACAAGTCGATGGACAAGAACACCGATTCCATTGAGGATGAAGCATTTGTTACGCTTAAATGGAATGAAACCACTGCCACTACCACCGACACCGCCAATACCTCATCCCACAACAATAGCATCCACGTCGTGGAGAAGCATCCGCAGGAGGCAGATACTGTTTCAGTATTGCCAGCACAGGATTTGGCCATTTTGGATGCAGACACCGCATTGAATCTAGTCGTAGAGCAATGCCCCCTTGAATCCGTGCTGGAGCGCTACTTTACCAAGTCGAACAGCACCAGCCAGAAGATGGCACACAATATGGCCAAGTTTCTGTCCACTCAAATGAATAACAATGATATGATTAAGACCAGTGTGCTGGAAACTCTGTCGGAGAATCACTCCAAGGAGTTTTTGGATCATGCCGTACGCGAGAATCTCTCGTCCGTGGTCTGTGATCGCCTCAATCCCAACTCGGTGCTGGAGTACATATGCGCCAAGTCCAAGATCAACAATAGCTGCCGCAGCGGGCTCTTGGCTCAGGTGCCAGAGATGATGCGAGTGGAGGCGGATCGCATGAATCTAATCCAGCAGCTGCTACAGCAATGCAGCCTCAACGATGACCAGCTGCTCGATCTCATTGCCCAGCTGATGCAGTTGCGGGACAAGCGCGGTGAACACACCACCGCTAGCTGCAGCATCGCCGCAAGCCCCAGCGCCAGTACTGACAATGTGGCCGAAACGGCCGCCGACTCATCCTCCAATCTGTGAGTCCTTCGATTACCTATTAAAGGTATTAACCAAAATCTTTTTTTTGTCTTTTCGACGACATTTATTCGAAATTTTAACGTTAGCATTTTAGTTTTAAGTTTCTTTTCTCCGTTTTACGCCCAATTTGGTGGCCATTACGTTAAGAAATATACAGAAAATTCAAAAATACTGAATTATTTTTATTTTTTGTGTTTTGAACTAAATGTTTAAAAAAAAAATAAAGGATGTTTAGTCATCAGAAACACTTTGGGCCACTGGGCGCCATGATTAGTTCCTTATGGCGTACACCCAGTGTCGAGGGTATTAACAGTTTGTGGAATGCATGTAAGACATGTAACTATGTATGCAAACACACGAGTGCAGACATCAATTATTACTCAAAGCTTAATATGCCAATTCCTATATGTAGTGACTTATTTTAACAAAGAGTTTAGTATAGATGATTAATTCCATAAACAAATTAAGCACTGAGACTAGTAAAAATAATTTTTTTAAATTAATATTTGCATTTGCTTAACTGACACACATTACGATCACGTGCAAGCAAATCGTTCTCCGTTCGTCCTCAAACGAAAAGCTTTATCGGTAGTAGCGGTTTGTCGATTACGAGTTGCGGCGATAAGCTTTAAGCTTTCGCGTAGGTGTGAAGCACGCAGCAGATGCGTGTCAGTGCGAGCTTTTATAGATACGATATGATACGAGAATCGTATCAAATACGATATGATATGATCTACACACACACATGTACACACTTGTGTAGAAACGAAAATAGGAAAACTGAAATCCCATTTGGCGAAGGTTATTTGTAGGTCTGCGTCGCTGTGGCTCTGGGTCTGGGTCCAAGCACACACACACACAGAAGAAATGGAATATTTTAGACTCTGCTCTGTTTTGGCTACACACATAACGGCACTGACCTAACCCACCAACGGTGACGTGCATCATCATGTCTAGTCGGTGTCTGGGGAAACGACAACGTATTTACTCTCCTCCCACTTCCACTCTCTCTCCCTGCACAGTGTCACAATGACACATGACGTCAGGCGACAATTAACACTGGACTTGAGACGTCGGCACCTGAGGTATCTTTTTTCTTGTGTGCTTCATGCACACACATCTAAGTTTTTAAGAGTGTTAATGAATCATTCATAAATCAAGTGAAATGAGTTTAACACTTGACGAAATACCGCTTATCAACGGAACACTGGACAACAAGTTACTGTTACTGTTACAAAAACAAAATTAACTAAAAGTCACCTTAAAAATTCTGGAAATAAATACTAAACGAAAACGCGCATTTAGACTCCAAATTTTAGTCGTTTTTAAATCACTCACTTTTTAGTTACCTACAAAAAGTTTATAGGCTTCGCAATCAATTACTTGTTGAATAGTGTGTGGACATTTGTTGCCCTCTCATGTTAATTTGCCGCTCTTATCAGGCTACAAACGAGAACACTGAGTATACTTATAAGTATGTAATTGAATAACCGCTAATAGCACCTAACATTTCCGTTCTTACTATAAGATACTACGTAAACTAGTTATTGAATAATTTATATATAGTTATATAGGTTACATGTGACTCAATGATTGCTTGATTACGTTTCAAAAGTTCAATTTAAACGCCCACATATGGGATACCCCCATTGTTTTAAAATTAAATGACATATTTATTCGCAATATACCCGCTGCTTATTCACAGACTTTACAGGGTATACAAATGCTTAAAAATGTACCTATAGATATGAATATAGAATTCCGCGCTGTTTCGTACAGTTACAAAAAAAACACATTAATAAAATAAACGACGCCGCCGTGTGCTCGGTACATCCACAAGGTGAACTCATTCGACACACTCGCGATTCACTAGTCGACGACTGCGAAAATTTTATACGATTTTTTATATTTATTTTGGCTATTGTGTGCTATAGCCAATTAGATGCTTGTAGACAGTCGAGGGAGTGTATAACAGCGACAGCGAGAGTGAAACAGTGTGAGGAAGACAGAAAGAGAGAGAGAGAGGTGCAACAGCTGTTTCATCAGGTGTTACAACGGTCAGCGGGGGATGAAGAAAATTGCACATTTGAAAAGTTCTCTGGGCCAAAAAAGCTGCACATGCAATAGCAACAGCAACAGCTGCATCCCCAGCCAACAAAGCTGGCACATACACAGCTGGGCCAGTCGACAGACCGACGACGACCAACAAGCGAATCAGAGCTACTGTGCTAAGCAGAGAGAGCGCAACATACGAGCGGGGTAGCAGCACCAGCAGCAGCAGTTAAGAGTATTCCAACTGAGACGACTACGACTACTACGCCAGCGAGTGCTTCCAGCATCAGAATATCAACAACGGTAAGCTTAATACACAATTTGACCTAACGTTAGACGGACGCGGTTAGCCAGCGCCGCGAGTATTCAAAACGAAGAAGAAGAAGAAGTCTCGGAAAAAAGTGACTAAAACTCTGATGTAATCATTTCGCTGTTACGCCCGCAAAATAGAATCAAAGAATTAGTTTTAAAAGTTTTGTCGCAGTTGTCGTTGCTGTTCTGGATTGTATTGTATCCGTTTTTTATACGTGCAGTGAAAAAGCGTTGACTGGAAGTCCAAGGTAAACACTGTGATTTCGATCAAGCAGCAAAATCTTCCCACTGGAAATATTTATTTTTTAACGACACCACTCTAAACATTGTGGAATAAAATTTGAATAGTTTTTCTATGGCAAAGATTTAGTAAAGTCGAGTTATTACCACCGACCACCGGCATGCCCATGGAGCTCAAATCGTTCATATCGATTTAACATACTTACATACCCAACGTATTATTATTTGTTTCCCCTCGTTTCGTTTTGCGCATTGGAATGAAACACACACTTCCAATGCTGCGTGCGCCGGCAGAGAGCAGCAGAAAGTTCGCAACAAATAGCTTTTGCTGCTCTCTCAGAGTTGCGCTCTCATCACAATTAAGAGAGCGCTGAACGTTAACAGAGCCACTGCCAGACATGTCGTTTATTTGTTTTTGTTTTTGTTTTTAATTAACAGCAACTGAGTGCGAAGAGGTGGAATTTAAGAGAGGATGTCGTCGCGTATGTTTAAATTCGGCGTCGCCGCGGCCAGCGCTTGTGTAGGCTCTGTGGTAGCTTCATGGAGTCTTGATCGCTGGAATTCGCCACATGTTGTAAGTGTTGCATTTAATTGATAAGTGTTATCAGTCCACTAGTAACACACATTCTGTCTCTCTTTCTTTCTCTGTGTACTTCCATCTCATTCTACTTGTAGGTCAACAATGCTATGCAACGTCCACCCAAGCGCAAGCGCACGCTTCCCATGCGCGGCGAACAAATCAATTCTCTAATGAGCGGCGAGGAATTCGATGTCCTCATCATTGGAGGCGGTGCTACAGGCGCTGGTTGCGCCCTGGACTCAGTAACAAGAGGTGCGTAACTTTAACTTTAACCATATCGGCAGCTAATAATAGATATAATTTGGAGCAGGTTTGAAGACAGCTCTCGTGGAGCTGGATGATTTTGCTAGCGGCACCTCCTCCCGTTCCACTAAGCTCATCCACGGCGGTGTGCGCTATCTGCAGAAGGCTATTCTTGGCGTAAGTAGACTTGGAAATTCGCTGGACGTCAGCTAATCCATTCCATCCATATCTATTCTTGCAGCTGGACTTAGAGCAGTATAGAATGGTCAAGGAGGCGCTGCAGGAGCGTGCCACAATGCTTGAGTCTGCGCCACATCTGACGCATCCATTGCCCATTATGCTGCCTGTTTATACGTGAGTAACTCCAGCTGGATTGGCCAGCCCTTCAGATCTAATCCGAACTGTTCTTACTCCCTTGCCAGGTGGTGGCAACTGCCTTATTACTGGGTGGGCATCAAGGCCTACGATTTTGTGGCCGGCGACCGCAATGTGAAGAGCTCCTATCTGCTGTCCAAAAATGATGCTCTCGAACTGTTTCCCATGCTTAAAAAGGACAAGCTGTGCGGAGCCATTGTCTACTATGATGGTCAGCAGGACGATGCCCGTATGTGTCTGGCGGTGGCCTTGACAGCGGCGAGACATGGTGCCACCGTTTGCAACCACGTTGAGGTCAAGGAGCTGCTCAAGAAGGACGACGGTAGCGGCAAGAAGGTGCTCTGTGGCGCCAAGGTCAAGGATCATATTTCTGGCAAGGAGTTCACCGTGAAGGCCAAGTGCATTATCAATGCCACCGGACCCTTCACCGACTCCATTCGCAAAATGGACGATCCGACGGTAAAGAGCATCTGCTGTCCCAGCTCTGGAGTTCACATCGTGCTCCCCGGCTACTACAGTCCGGATCAGATGGGTCTGCTGGATCCCTCGACCACCGATGGACGTGTCATCTTCTTCCTGCCTTGGCAGCGACAAACGATTGCCGGCACTACAGATCAGGCCTGCGAGATAACGCATAATCCCACACCCACCGAGGATGAGATTCAGTTCATTTTGAGCGAAATCAAGAACTATCTCAATGCGGACGTTGAGGTGCGACGTGGTGATGTTTTGTCCGCCTGGAGCGGTATTCGCCCCCTGGTGTCCGATCCCAACAAAGATGACACTCAGTCCCTGGCTAGGAATCACATTGTCCACGTCAGTCCCTCAAACCTAATCACGATTGCCGGTGGCAAGTGGACCACCTACAGAGCTATGGCCGAGCATACAATGGATGCTGCCATCAAGGGTGAGTCAGAGCAGGGATGAGGCTGATATGCGACACTAATCCACTACTAATTCTTAGCTTGCAATCTGAAGCCGGAACGCGCTGAGGCAGTTACTTCGTTCCTGAAGATTGAAGGTGGACAAGGCTGGACACCGACCATGTATATACGCCTGGTGCAAGATTTTGGCCTGGAATGCGAGGTGGCCCAGCATCTAGCCAAGTCTTACGGCGATCGTGCCTTTGCCGTCTCTAAGATGGCTTCGCTCACCGGCAAGCGCTGGCCCATTATCGGCAATCGCATCCACCCCGAGTTTCCCTACATTGATGCAGAGATCCGTTACGGTGTCCGCGAGTACGCTTGCACTGCTGTGGACATGATTGCTCGTCGCCTGCGTTTGGCCTTCCTCAACGTGCAGGCTGCCCAGGAGGCACTGCCCGTCATTGTGGACATAATGGGCGAGGAGCTGCAGTGGTCCAAGGACGAGAAGGAGCGCCAAATCAAGCATGCCACGAACTTTTTGGCTAACGAAATGGGACACGCTGTGAACCGATCATCGAAGGAGAGAATACCTATCAAGCTATCCAAGGAAGAGATTCAGACATATGTGAAACGCTTCCAGTTGATCGACAAGGACAAGAAAGGCTATGTCTCCATCAACGACATTAGGCGGGCACTCAAGAACTTTGGCGATGGCGATGTCTCCGGCGAGCAGCTGCACGACATTCTCAAGGAGATCGATACCAACATGAACGGACAGGTGGAGCTCGATGAGTATCTACAGGTAAATCATGCATATATTTAGTCACAAATCAACTCTTGCATATATTATAAATTCTATTTGCTTAATCCTAACTACTAGATGATGTCTGCTATTAAGACTGGCGATGTGGCATACTCCAGATTCGCCAGAATGGCCGAGTTGGAGGAGGCCAAACACGAGGCGGCCAATCTCAAGCAGAAGATCAGCGTCGATCGCTCCGGCGGTGGTCTGTAAATGTTCGTCTCGGTCGGGGTCTGGGTCTGGGTCTGGCTTGTGACTTAAACAGAAGGACTTGGATGGCACTACCAGGATTCACCTGCACATGAAATCAAAGCACATTTTTTATAGCATTAAGTCCAAACGAATTATACACACAAACTTGACTAGTTAAAATATTATTCTCTCGATTGTAACTTGTTAATAAAGTCGTGAAACTTACTCAACTGATCACACAACTCGGTTGGGGCTTGGCTTCTGGCTGTGCAGGGCTCGATGCAGGAGTGGGATTGCGATTCGGCACAGGGTTGGGCTTTGCATTCCCATTTGGATTCGATTTCGGTGCGCACTTATCCTTCTTTGTTTGACCCCTTTCGTCCATATTGCCTAAATACACAAAATGCGATTAATTGTAGCTTTGTTATCAGGTATTCCGAATCTTTCCACGTACTGAATGAGCAGGTCACATTTGTTTTTATGTCCGAGGTGAGATTTCCCAAAGCTCTTTTCAACGTATAATGTTCCGCTACGACACAGTCGTGCATGTTGCTCCTTTGATTTTGGTTGAAGGATGCAAACATATCCAAGTTGGGATCCCAGAAGAACTGCAGTTTACCGGTCCGAGGGTATACGGCCAAACAGTTCCCCAGCTCGTGAAACATCTAAAATGAAAAGGCAGCATTATGCTTTAAAGTGTCCGCTTCAAGGAAATTAAAGTCTTTAAAGAAGGGAGTTCCAAAGTGTCTTGGAGGTCAAACTTTCTCAGGCAGATTCCCCCAAGGAAAACTTAAAGCACTTCTGAGAAAGTTTCCAATTCCTTTAAAAGTAGTTTGCACTCCATCTGGGGAGACTTTGATTTCCCTAGAAGATCTAAACACACCAGTTCTTAGGGGGCTCTGAGACTTAGCCAGAGGAAATGTCAAACTCCCTTGGAAAAAAATTAAAAACTTTGTAGATATTTTCATTTGTGATACTTACGTCGATCAAGATCACCGATAATTTCTGATCTCGCCAGTACGTAGCTGGTCTACTCTTAGTCTGCCACAGCAATAGAGTCTTGATATAGTAACTCTTTAAATTGTTCATATTTGGTTTGGAATCTCGAAACTTTTTCATCAATTTAATGACATTCTTCAGCTTCTCCTTGTTCCGGAGCATTTCCTTCTCAGCTTCGTAGTATGAGGCCCGAAACGAAGTGTTATTTGCTTGGAATGGCTTCAAGGGTTTCGGGATCGCATCCCAGTATTCTACATTGCGGAAAAACTTCAGTTCCTCCGGTCTCAAAACATTTTGAGCTGCACATAACCTTACGGCGGGCACAAAATCTACGGAGTACTTCATATTCGGTTCATTTATAAAGATCGTATGTGCGGGTCCACATCGCTTGTAGACGATCTTTGAGGTCCTGCCGTCGACAACGACCTGATTTTTCATTTTGTTGAGGGCCCTCGAAAATGTCCCATTAATCAAATCCTGCAGTTTATCCTCCAGGAGGAGATTTTTTGACGTGACTATTTTCTTGAGACTGGTGTATGTAATCTGATTGTGCTCCTGATTATGTAGGACGTTCAACACATTCGTCATATCCAGCGTTACGTTACCGGGCTTCCTGGGATCCTTCTTCACGATAATCTGGTTGTTTTCCGGAAATTTTAGGTAAAACACTAAATCGAATTCATCGGGTTTTGTGATTTTCAAATTATCGCCATAGCTTCCTATAGAAAAGTCAAAACAATATAATTACAATATAAAGCAAGCAAGAAAGGCCGCAGTCGAGCGAGCCGACACTAAAAGACACCGTACTACAGGCTATAGTTTTCTGATCCGGTCCACACTTGGTGTGGATAGGTATAATGGTATCATACACTAACTGTGTGAGTTTGCTTGACACATAGACATAAAGAACATATATACTTTATGGGGTCGGAAACGACTCCTTTTATATGTATTAGAGTGAATCACAGTTACAACAGTCTTCCTGTCATCAAGTATAGGCCTAATTCCAAAGAAATTTGTAACTTTTATTAACTACGCGAGCTGATAAGAATTAAGCACTATATAAAATATATAGTACAAACATCTAGTTTATAGCTAGTGATATACAGACTTCAGTCCAAACTAAAAAATCGATTGTGAGCAATCAAATTAAATTTAGGTTTCATAAAATCAAAGCGATTTCTCTACTAAATGTAGAATAACGATTTCTCGAATAAAATACTAATTTATATAAAAAATATTTTTTTATATTTATCGAATTATTTATTTAATATTATTTGAATAACCCTATTTTTTCAGTTTATTTTAAACAAGAAAGAAAAGTACAGTCGAGCACGCCCGACCGTATAATACTCTCTGCATTTTACTCCAGATTAAATTATTAAAACCGGTATCGAGATATTACAATGTGCAGTACTTCCATTAAAACACCGTAAAACAAAAACAATCTAAGCAAAATCAAACATCTGTTTGTATGCGAATACACATACGTTTGACATTACATTGACATCCTTCTGCCTGTTACATACTCTTGCAGAGAGTATACATTAAATTTCAACAAGTTTTGTTTTCAGAGTAGTTTTAGCGCGCACTGTATGTAATATATTTCAAAAATCCTTTAGCAAATTTTTGTTTTTTTTTTTTTCAAAACAATGAAAGAAATTATAAACGATTAACAGGTAAAAGGAATACATGACACCCGGATTATATGGTACTTAGGTATACACAAAGGTTTCACTGACAAATCCCTGTTATCAACATTTCACTGTACTCTGTGTCTTTCTTTATACTGTATCTCAGCAGAGAATTTCAGCGCTGCATATGATTAGGCCACGTCGACGATTTTATTATTATTGTAATGCTGCAACATTTAAACTGCAACTTGCCCATCCATGCACAGCCATGACCACACCAACTTACCGCCCAGTTTGTGCCCACAGAGCCATTTGCCCAGTGGCATCTCAGACTTTAGTGTAGAGTAGAGTGTATCTCGCAGAGTATTATAATGCTGAGTATAAGTTCTTCGATTCGCATCAATATTTATGAACTCTGCCATAACTTTTTGTAAGTCTTGTTCTAAATTGGACATTTTAAAACTTTAGTTGAACAGGAATGCACGATCTGAACTCTTGCGATGCGAATAGCGAACTATAATCATACAACCGAAAGAAGAAAACAAGAAAGCTAAAAAGAAATAAAACCGGCGAGAGAACGTCTACAGGGGTGCAATAATATGAAGGTAGGAGATTTGTACCCGACTCAGAGTACGCATGTATCTAATTATTAAAACATGCATTAAATTAATATACATTTGTCTACAACGGTATTCAATGTACTATTTTTACGTGTAAATTACTGTTACTTTCCATTAAAACATTTACTGCTAAGAGACTTACAATTACCATTTTGTTTGCACGCAAACCACTTTGTGACGTCACTTGATTTTGAACAGTGGATGACCTCTTTCTATTATGCTATGCAGCACTTGAATTAACAGCCGCCGCAAACTAAGAGCGTACAGAGAAGTGAACGTACGTTCGTCTGTGTGTGTACTCGCTTATAACTCATTTTTGTATCTGTGTGCATGCATTTTTTACGAAAACAGCGAATATTTGTGCGTGTGCCTGTGTGTCGTATGGTAACATTAACTGATGGCTGAAATTCCACCAGCAAAAGTACGTGGTCATTGCGTCTGTTGCGGGTGCTGCCAACATATTTGAGTTTTTGGGATTCCCCCGAAATTCTGAAGTTTTTTTACCCGGATTTTTTTCGCTAGATGCAGATTTTATGAAACTCTTTGCAGAGCATATCAAAACTAGGGACATACAATGAGTGGAATACCTAAATAAAGGGATTTGAGAAAAAAATCAAAAATAGATATGTTTGTACATATGTATATATTATTATATTTAATGTGTTGATAGTTTAAAACCCCTGCAAAGAGTCTTATGTTTTTGTCACAAAGTTTGTTATATAGTGACCCAAGGCGACATAGCCATTTTCATCTGTCAGTCTGTGTGTATATCTATAGTTTTAGTGTAACTTTGTATTGTCTCTGCAAGCCAAAGTCTCTGCAAGTTAAAATCGGCACGATAAAGGGCTATATCATAATTAAAATAAATCAGTCGAAAATGCTAAAATGAAATCAATAGACAATGGAAAAATGTAGTGTCCATTGAACAAACCAAATTCACAAATTATGCATTTTCTGACCAATTTATATCTAGTTCGAACCACTATTTCATACAGCCGCCATAGCAAACTAAAAAAATACTTAGTATGATCATCTTTTTATTTCATTCATTGAAACCAAATTAATGCAAAATCCATGACTGTAATGGTATTTAATCCTTATCTTCAGTGTGCCGCTTTTTCTTGATTAATTTAATTATTATTTTTCAATCAACAATTTTATATCAGGTGTAGGACAGATCGAAGTAAATATTTTTGATTTCACATCAGAATACACAGGACCGTACAACCCACAATTGCTTCATAATATTTATATTATTATTTTGCATCGCTAAGTTAAAACTTTTTAAAAGAACAAACAATGTAAGCTAAACTTCTATTAATATAAAATTGAAAAACGCTTGTTTGGGTTCAATTAAAATTGAAAAAATGCATTACAGTTTATTAGATTAACTTTTAACTGCGCTGGTTATGTGGTTTCTGGGGGAAATGCGAGGATCAAAAATAGCCTCAATATTGACACGACAACCTGAAACATGAACAACATTGAAGAAACATGTGATTGAATAGTAATTGATTTGTGTTACTCCATACCGTTTTCAAGAAGAAACAATGCACGATCTCGTAGAATCATACTTTCCACTAAATAATAATAAATAAATAAACCAAAGTTAAAATTGTTTATAAATAAACGCGGAGAAATTCGTACCGTGCGGCGCAAGCATTAAACGCAGCGTATAAAAGCAAACAATACGTTCCCAGTGCAATAAATCATAATCAATTTGTTTATTCATCAATTGGGTTGAACTGTGCAAGTCCGCAAATCTTGTACCTTCTACAGCCTTTTGAAAGTATCTGAAGTTAAAGGTGGAAGTCTTTTAATGATGTGCTGTGATCAAAAATAATTACTTACTCTTGAAAGCTCATTCCGGGTACATGTTTCACATTGCGCAGTGCTGAATGACGTAGATCGGAGTAATGGTGGACAATAACACGCTCAGCAGCGGCACGTAGCGAGTGAATCTTAAGGTATTCATGCTGGCCACATTGGAGTCGATCGCAGTATAGTTCTATAGCATGACAGGCGATTTCTCGAGCTTCGTAGCTGAGCTGACAGTTGGATTCAGCTTGTAATTGCCGCTGGAGTAGTGAGCTAAGTGGATAACCATATGTATGCCTTTGGGGATGGGTTTCTTGTGTTGTCATCTTATGGTAACAACAACCAACAAAGTTGAGAAACTTTGCCTGCTTACAGTTGAGAAACATACGAATTAGTGTCGCTCCTAGATCCCCACAAGGATGTAGACCAATAATACCGAATTGAAACTCAATATCTTTCAATTGAAATGCCTTTCTAATGATGTCTATGAACTCTGTTGGCTTGGTGCCGCTCTCTAGACGCTGGGTAAGATGCGCTGGACGCTTGAAATGGGCAACTTCACTAGCATTCAAATGCTTTGCAGCCATGCTTTCAAGTTTGGCATCAATAGCCAAAGCTTGTTGGTTTAAATCAGCCTGCATCTCGAGACAACATACATTGATTCCGTAGCCATAGCCTAAGATGCGAGCCAGATGTCCGAGGCCAGCACCGAAATCCACAACAAACTTTATACCGGTCTCCTCACAGCTACGGGCACAAATTGCAGCCATTCTTCTGATTTCATGAGCCTTTTTTGGCTTAACACACTTCATGAACAAGTGCCTCAGCTTTCGATGCTCCAGTAGCGGACATTCCGGTAAGGCATGCTATGCTTGAAATCATATATCATGTTAAATAGTATATCGTCTCTTAAGCACACGTGTTTACCAACTTCTGGCTTGTTGCTTGGTCTCCGGCTAATGTCCAACGAGCGGAGCACCTGCTTTAGGGCCAACAGCTCCAGCGGCCAAGCACAACGTGTCGTAATCCCTGGCTGTCCATCGTTTTGCAGTAGATCGGTTAACGCTTCCACTGGCAATTGTTGAAAGTGCTTTTGCCAGTTTAAGGGCAACTTGTCCCAATGATTGTCCACATAAAAGTCCTAAAAATAGTAAACACTACAATGACGATTCGTAATCAATGAAAAGTTTACTCACCGATACATACGAATTCAGTAACCATTCGTACTTCTTAACTAAATTGAAGCTAGTCGTTAGTTTGTGTGATGTTTCAAGCATGTTTCCATTAAGAATAATCTTTTAATTTAAGCTTTATGAAATTCGTCGCTTTGTTAGTTCAGGTGAACTAGTGAGCTCGTGAGTGAACAGGCGCAAAATGAGCGAACTAAACGAACTGAACAGTTGGGAATGGCAGTCTTTCGTTCATCTGGTGGAACAGTTCCATCGAACTTATTCTGAACGACACGACACAACTCTACTTTCTGGTATAATTGGCCACAAAAAATCAAAATAAAAATGCAAAAAGCACAACTTAAAAAGTGATTCATGATATTATCGCAAAGTTCGACTATTATACATTTTGGTGACTCTAGTTTCGTTTATATATTTGAATAAAGGTGAAGACTGGTATACACACGCACACTCACACTTTCACACAACACATACACACCCGTATCTGAGTATTTGGCAGTGCCGTTAGCGGAAGCTAAAATAAAAATGCATCTGCAAACAACAAATGGCAATATTTTCGAGCAGATATGAAAGAAAATTGCCAATTGATGACACCGAGACGATAAGCTGTGAAATTTCAACAGTCGAGGAGGTCGACGGACATACGGTGAGTGCAATTGACATTTGTCAGTTGCATATTGAAAATTTATTATACTCCACAAAGAAAAATCAATAATCTGCGACATAGTCGACAACGGCGTTGTTGATGACGGCGATTATGTGTGTGTGCGTATGAGTATGTGTATTGAGTAATACGTGTTTGGTTTTTTTTGTTCCTGTGCAGGAATATTTACTGCGGGTGCAGAGGGGAAACAGCTCCTGGAACGTTCTACGCCGCTACAATGACTTCAATAAGCTTCATCAAAGGCTTCGAATCTCTGGCATTGAATTGCCGTTGCCTGGCAAGCGCATTTTTGGTAACATGCGTCCGGACTTCATAGCTGAACGGAAAGAAGCATTGCAAGTTTACATAAACACAATACTAATGAATCCCATTTTGGCATCATCGCTGCCAGCCAAGCGTTTCGTCGATCCCGAAAGCTACTCGCAATCATTCCATGGTAAGTGCGCTGCATCAGTTAATCAATGAACTAGAGATAAATCTAAAATTTATAAATCCGTTATAGATCATGCAGTGCAAAATTCTCTGCTCTGCTTACGCAATGATTCGGTTTGGGCACTGGGAGCTACAATGGGCGCCATAGGATGGCGTCTGCGAAAGCATTACTTTAAGGTGACAACCAAACCGCCAGAAAAAGGAAGCAACAAGTTGGTTAAAAGTGGATCCCAGACGCAGCAAAGTAAGCATTTTGCTGCTGGCAGCAATGGTGGCAGTCACTCGGTCTCCATTGATGCTGGCACTGTGGATCCCAATGCTGAAATGGTCGCAGAATGGTTGGAGTATGGTCCAGACAAGTATGTCGAGGAGAAGGAAATTAATGGTGTTCTGAAGAGTTTGATGGGCCTGCAGCATCCCCACATCGAGTCTGTGGTGTTTGCAGCAAACACGGAAAACGGTTGCTTGATCATCAGAAAGTGAGTAAATCAGTGTCCACATAGAATTATCAATAATTTGAACTTTTGTCCGCACAGATTTCACAAACATGGCACACTTAAGGATGTGCTCTGCATGGCAACGCCAAAGAATCCGTTTCTGAGCAAGTACGGCAATCCCAAAGGACGCACTGCGCTCAGCATGAAACAGGTGGCATCGTACGGCAAACAGATATTAGATGCATTAATATTCTTACACTCCAAAGGATACGCTTATGGTAATCACCCAAACAATTTAAATAGGGCTATAATTTTAAAGGTTGTGGTCCTTACAGGTCACTTACATTCCGGCAACATTGTCATTGTGGATGACTGCGTCAAGCTATTGGATGTGGAGAATCATCTGCTGGGTGTGCCGGCCTTCTATAGACCCTTCTTCGTTCAGCATAGCAAGATTCATGCCATTGAAACAATAGATGTCTACTGTTTTGGCCATGTACTCTTCGAAATGGCTATGGGCTATCCGCTACAGGAGTCCGTGGTGCGGCAGATCACCGAATGTCCGGAAGCGCTAAGTACGATCCCATCGGCAGTTAAAGCAACCAGTATATTAATCTTCTGTTTTATTGAATAGAATCTTTATTGGAAAGCATACTATCGAAGGAAGCATGCAAGGCTGGTCTGCCAACTTTGGAGCAGTTAATGGCCCATAGATTCTTCTCGCAGTATGCCACCGACAGCGTCACCTCGGCTGAGAAGCCACACTTCAAGCTGTCTTTGGTAAAACCACACTTGATCATATTAATGTCTATCTCTAATACTTGTTGTGTTCTTCCTGACAGAATGCCAAGGAACTACTCAGACAGGCGGCGGTAAAAAGCGAGAACCGCTTGCGTGACGAACAAAAGTCGGTGAAGAACCAAAAACGTATAGTTCGCGTGCAGGAGCTTATGAGCTCTGAGGAGGAGAAGCGTAAATCAAAGCAAAAAGCAGTTAGTATAGCCACGAAACTTAGTTTAACCAATTGTAGAACAAAACGCTTAAAGTCACGTGCCAATTGTAATTATTATTTGTTTACAATATTATTTGTTATTTAGAAATTAGAGCACAAACAGTCAAAGCTAAAGCAACAGGGTTCGCTCCAAGCAAGTAATGGACGCTTGTCTCTGGCCGCTGCGACTGCTGCTTCAACCAGCACAGCTGCCGTAGGGGGTGGCCTATGCCTAAGCACAGCAGACTCATTCAATCGCTCCGACAGCACACCCGAAGAACCACCAACCACGCTGGCTGGCCTCAAATGTAGCTATTTGTTCACTTAACGCTATTGTTTCTCTACGCTGATTACTTTATAATTGATGTTAACCAATTTGCAATCTCTAACAGCTCATGCATCGGGTGGACAGGCAATGCGTAAGGAGGTGCCCACAAGCAGCAGCGCCTTGGCATCCGTGGAAAGGCAGACATCGACACCGAACATGGCATCTGAGGATGTCGAAGCTGGCGAGGATGATGAGCCAACACGTTCGGCGTTACTCGAATCAATTTGCAAGTTCAATCGGGGTTCTTTGCGCAAAGTTCGATCCAATGATTAGGAGGGGCATTTAAGGTCACGTGTCGAGTAATGAGTCATGAATTTACATTAACTAAATTTTGGACCAAATGTGGCGTTATGAAATAACGATTCCATTATATTGAAACAAACCCAAAAAGTAAACGAAACAAGAACAAAAACAGATAAATATTCAACACATATTGGTAATCGAATGCATCTAATTATTGGCATTAACATAAAAATACTAAAATAAAGTCAAAAAAATAATGAAAACAATCCAGCATAAGTACTAAGAATAACTAACTAATATATTTACTAACGAAACCCACTGAATCTATGTCCACAAAAAAAAACACAACTAAGCAAAAAGTTAAATGTTTTCTTAACTCAAAATGGATAAATACTTATGTACGTCTGTCTAAATATATACATATACATATAGTACTATATTCTGTATGATAAGCTACAAATCACACTCGGTCAATGCGACTAACGGTTCGCAACTAAAGCTTTACATATACATATACAAAATACATATACATTTACGAATACATGACCACTACACGACTGAGAAAAACCTTTGGTACGAGTATCTTACAAAATAAATAAATAAATTTAAAAATCCCACAAGAAACTTTAGAAACTTTCCAAAAATTAACTATAAGTCTGCACCAAAACATTGGCACAATGAATGCTCTAAACTAATACTAAACTAGTAAGTACACAGGCTACACACATTTTATACTCTATTACTTTGATATAGCATTGTGTGTGTGATTTAGAAAGGCCAAAAAAATGTACACTTATTGTTCTTGTTTTCGATTTTATAGTTTATCTTTGTTTTGTTTGTTATAGCAATGAATTATTGATTAGCTGTGTAATAGAAAAAACTCTGTAAAACTCAAACATTATATTTTTACTAATTGTTTTTAATGAATACATGCGAAAGACATACACAACACATAATACTATATACTATAATATACACATATAATAGGGCCATAATCAGCATAAAATACCATACTAAGTTTTAAGAAAACAATTCAAGATTTGATATATTTATGTGCATGTCTATGTGTTTTTTATGTAAATGACTGTGTATATGTTCGTATGTATGTTTATATAAAATATATATCTTATACACACTTATACCGAAGCAAATTCAACGTCTAACGAACTACGTATATATGTATACCATATATACTATATATGAAAAAGCATATTATACTATATGTCAACCGAATAAAGTGTAAAGTATTTATCGTTGTAATTCAAATTCAAATTTTCGTTTTACTGGCTGGGAAATTTATTTACATTAAGGTGTGTCAAAAAGGACTTAAAGTAAACGATGAACTTTTTTCATAGAGATTAAGAATAGAAATAATAATTGTAACGGAGCCGACAAGACATGTTAGATCCCATAAAATATAAATACCCTTGATCAGCAGGAACAACCAAGTCGACATAGAAATGGCTATGTCTGTCTGCCCGTATGAACACCACAAAAACATAAGGGCTAGAGCCAAACTAAATTTTAAATAAGTCAGTCAACACCGCCCCGTGTATACAAACATTTTCACAGCATCATAACCAATAAAACTATCCTTACGATATTTTACCCGAATCGAAACTTTATCCTATAGCTCCCATTAGCGAACTCGGTCGAGATTTGGTATTTGTTTTCAAAATGCGCACTAGTTTCAGTACAGGGTCCTTTACAGTCTGCTAGCTTACTGTTTGTACTAAACATCAATAGCAACTTTTCAATTTAAATATTTAATTCAACTTTACTCAAATAAAATCATTTTATTTAGGGTTTCAAAATGTCACTTTCAATTTGTACATAACATAATTTCGGAAACTTAATTTCAATAGCATAAAAAATGGCTGGTTAATTTTATTATTACTTTTAATTTAATGTATATCTTTATAGCAATTTATTATAACTGATTTATTCTATTTCTGTAGCGGTTATATTATAATCAACTTAGCTTTTTGGCTTTTAAAAGTCTGCCAGCACTGCCAAGGAGTCCAGTTGCTTAGTGAATTTCTGGGAGAGGGAGTAGAATGGGCAAGGTCAGTTAAACGAAATGTGCTCGCATAATTTGTGTCATTTATTGATTCAACATTTGTGCTGGGATTAGGATTGCCAGGACGACGACGATGACGAGAAGATATCATGCTGCCAAATGACATCGTAATAAATCTATAATAATCATTTGTGGTTTTATGGCAAACCGCGACGCACTTAAAGAGAGTCGAAGTCAAATTGGTGAAGTCACGACACAACGGGGTTAAGATGGCCAGCGCAGCAAGGAACTGGTCGGGTCTTGTCACGTTGTGTTTGGGCCAGGAACGTGAGAAGGTACAACGACGATTGATTTTGTGATTACCTGCTACGTTAAATGAACATGGAAACATGGATACTTTATGTGTGTTTTTAATGAACAAATGCTTTTCGGGGAATGGGAAGCAATGGAAAGCCAAAATTTGTCCAAGTCACGCATAGAATAGTTGTTGCTGGTCATGAAAATGGATACGAGTACATGTAATGTAATCCGCTTCAACGCTTTTCCTTTTTTTTGTGTTTCCTTTTCGTTTGTCGCCATGCAGAGGCAGGTGAGCAGTCAGCGCGCATCCCTGACCAAGTCCAATGTGGTCACGGCCCTGGGAGCACCTTCAAAGGTAAGTCCAGCGTTCCTTATATAGCAGCCTTAGAGTCTCGGATTCATCTGTTGCTGGTGCTTCCAGGCGGCTATACGCTATCTGCCCACATATCGCCTGGATCCAAAGAATCCACTGAACAAAGAACGTTTGGAAATTGCCATGAAGACCATAATGGATAAAAACTACAACGAAGAGTATTTGTTCCATCCGAAACAATCCCATCACATGGCAGCCCAGGTCAGCGAAGAGATTAAAGACAGCATTAAACTTCTCAATTTTGATAGGTGCGTAGTAACCAAGTACATACCTTTATATTCGTATACCATTCCTCGAGTGATTGCATATTCTTTCCTGCTCCCCAGATATCGTTATGTAGTATTGGTAACAGTTGGTGAGCTACTCATGCAGGGGCTTTGCTCCATGGTTAACTTCCTTTGGGACGCCGACAAAGATGGTTACGTTACCTACGCCATTAAGACACCTAAGTATTTCGCCGTATGCACCATATTTTATTTGTATTACGACTGAATTGTGTTTGTGCGGCATTCAACAACTTGTTGCTAAAACTCCAATCACCCAGGTTGGAAATAATTATTTTACGTTTGATCCGAAAATTCAATAAACACTGAGTAAAAATATAAATTAAATCATTTAAATAAAATCAACCGACTTTCGCAGCATAATAATTTTATTTTTGGTTACGGTTTTTGTAATTGGATTCCAGCTTCTCTTGACATTTATTGCCATTTCAATTATTTGATTCTATTTAATAACTATCGAAGACTGAGTTTATCGATAAGTGGCCACTCCTTTGCCCGTGTTGTCACCTGTCTGAACAGTGTGGCGTCCTGTTAGTCGTAAAACTGTTATTTAATTTCAAAAATGTCAAATTTAACGGCTAGTATTAAATGTGGATATGGTTAATGGATTTTATACACTTGACTGATTTTTACCTTAATTTATTTGACAGTTTCTTGGAGTTCCTAAGTAAGCATTTTTCAATAAATCGAAATGTATCATATTATTAATTTCAGTTTTTCTGTCAAGTTTTAGAAGATTTTTAATTTTAACTACTTTGTTCTTGACAAATACGAATAGGATTGTTATTATTTTAAAGGTAATGTATCATTTTTTTTAATTTTTAAGTCACACTGGAATTTTTATTCATTCATTTATGATGGTAAAAATGCATACGTATTAAAAAGTGTCCAATATTGTTGAGTATTACCTGTGGAAGGATAAACTAAGTTTTTGAAATCATCACTAATTCACTTTTGAATTGGAACACAAATAAACCGCTTATAGCATAGAACAGCACACACAGATTTAATTCGATTGTTTATATTTTTATTTGAATATTTATTTAATATAGAAGATATAATATGGTGAAGCATAATTATTACTTTCGTTCAATCAAAACTGATTTATTATTTCATATATGAATAACTTGATATTACTTGCATTTCAATCTGTTGATATATATTTATTTTTATTTATATAAGTAATATAGAGCAATACGTTGGCCACAAACACACAGAGTGGGAGAAACAAAGACACAAACACACACACACTTGAGAATGGGCGAAAAATTAGGATCATATCAATTCGAATGTTGTTGACACATTTGTATTTAAATTTTCAATTATATATAGTTTTAACACCAAAGACCGATCGATCGACACACACTACTTGATCTTGTTGTTGAGAGCAACCATAAGAAAACCAATGTAACATTTGCAAAACCTATTTTATCAATTCAAATATTTTGAAACAAATGCTACACGACGTTCTCTTTTCGGATGGAAAATTAAAGAACATTACAAAAGGAACTGGAACTTATACTGGTACAGAAAACGTATGTTCGAAGAACATTTCAAAAAACTTTCTTTTTCGGATCAGCTCACTGCACAATGAAATCAGATAAATACTTTTAATGGAAATATATGCAACCACTTTTAAAAAACACACGGATGCGACAGAGACCCAGTTGAGTACAGTAAGGATTTGCAAAGGGTTCATTTAGCAAACAGATTCACTTTCATTCACTATCATCAATGCCCACATTCATCTGTCATATCTTAAACGTATATCGTATCGAAAATCTTGTTAATGGGTCACTTTTCCACTATTTTTAGTTCACAAAAATCAAAACCAAATCATAATTCTTAACTGATTTCTGTTTTAACTTATTAACACAATACAAAAGAAGGTAACACAAAACTTTTTACATATTTTTGTTTATCTTTTTGTCTTTTTTCATAACTTTTGCTTTTTTGTTATTTGATTTGCACTAATTGCACATTGAAAAATCGGTATTTGTTTACACTGTTTATAAGTCTATAGAATTTAAATGAATACAAAAATAAATAATTTTTGAATTTGAATACTTTTGGCACAATCGTAATGTAAAAAATAGAACTTTATAACTTTACACTCTCACTACACTGAGAATATTTAGAATGTGTAAACCATTTTCTGGTTTTTAAACAAAAACCATAAACAAAATTTGTTTGGTCTGCAAAAAGAACAATGGTTATTAATATTCGATTAATATAAAAGGGGGGAAAAGTATCATGTCATCTCGGCTCATCCTCAATAGCATTTGCATTATCATTATTATCAGATGAGGTTGATCGTGATCTCGCGCGTGTGGGTTTGCTAGATTGGTCTTCTAATCGATTTATGCTTCTACCAATACATATACACATGCATATATTTATAGTAGTTGTGTCTGTGACTACCGCATGTATAGATCTGCTCTCAGTAGCACTGTGGGGACAGTTTGTCTTTTTAGGCGGTTCCTCCACGCACCACAACTATGACCAGATGATCCTCTTTAAGACCCTCCTCGGTGAGGCTGTGGCATGTGCGCTTCAGTAAATCAGTTGAGAAATCACACGGTGGGAATGCGTACAACACACCGGTGGCTTCGGTCTCCTTGTTCAGTAGCGAAATAACGCCAGCTGCCTCCTTTTGCTTCAAATATGAGACGAGATTGCGTAATGGTCGCGTCTGAACACTGGCATCATCGCAATCAGTGTCCACTGTGGAGCCAGCCAGTCCCATAAATATGGCATGCGATGATGATGAAGCAATGCGCTTTTGTACATCCTCCAACTTTGGCGGATCCAGACGCAATCTCTGTGTAATACGCAAATTATGTTTGCCCTCCTCGTCACGCATCAGCGATTCCACAATGTCAGTATCGCCGTCCGTCAAATGGAACTTTGCCGGGAACAAGGAACTTTTCAATATAAGGGCACCTGTCCAAATTGTGCTGCATTTTCGAGCCACCTCGGGTACGGTTGCTGCCGAACCAAGAGCATCATTCCGACGCGTTGAAGTATCAGAATCGGAGCCTGGAGAGCGCGCACGCTTCAGTGGTGATCGAGAACGTGATCGCTCCACTCCCGGCTCACGAGAGCCGGAACGAGCTCGATCATAGGACTCGCCAGGCGGACGGCGCCATTCATCGTCAGCACCACCAGGTGGTGGCACAGATGAAGCTCCACCCATCGCACTTGGATGTGGTGGTCTGTGCACATCATTGTGGTAATGATACATACCACGTCCACGACCACGATACCCGCCACCACGACCACGATAACCACCACGGGGCGGATATGGAGAATATCCTCCACGTGGAGCATACACCGCTGTTTCTTCATAGTACGGATCGTACTCCGGCCGTCTGTACTCGATGGCGCTCTCATCATACGACGGCTTTGAACTCTTAAAGGGTGCAGCGGGAGTAGCACCAGGCAGTTCTGCAAAATCCGTACGCAGTCTTCGCTCTGGTCCACCCAAAGGGAAACCACGCATCTCCTTTACGGCCGATGTTGCTGCCTCTACAGTTTCATATTGGATATAGGCATAGGGCTCACCCTTCTGATATTCAATCTTCTTGATAGCACCGAACCTATCAAATTCCCGTTCCAGCTGAGTCACCGAAGTCCATGCACCAAGTCCACCAATCCACATGCGTGTGGCCGGCGTCACTTTACCGTAACCAATTTTGCACTGAAATTTGCCAATATACTGGCCGGAAAGCTCGATTTTGGCCCGATGTGCCATGTCTAGATTCTGATAACGTACAAATGCGAAAGCATTGCCAGTGCCAGGAGGCGGTCTCTTAATATCAATGTCGTCGACTACACCGTATTTTCCAAATATACGTCGAAGTTCGTCATCGGCAATGGTTACTTCAAGATTTCCAGCGAAGAGCGTTCGTGTTGATAACGGATCATCTTCGGGTTGCACGTGATGCAAGTAATTGGGGAACTTATCTTTTTTGCTCTCCGGCTTCTCATAGGGTACATGTGGTCGTGGAGCCATTGGACGCATCGGGGCGTACTGATGCGGCGGCGGATGGCCGTGCAAATGATGAGGATGGGTGTGCGGATGTCCCCGGTGCATTGGCGGCCCACGGGGCGGATGTGGGTACTCATGGTGCATAGGACGGTATTCACGTGGATGCACGGCGTGCGGATGGATTGGGGGACCATACCGATCATACGGATCTATTGGTGGCCGACGATGATCCAATGGTACACCAGGTCCCATTGGGGAACGAGAATAATGATAACGTTCATAGTCAGGAGGAGAAATCGAATGGCGTGGTCTATAAAATTAAAATAAATTTAATAAATGCAGACTTTATTTTCCATTACAATGGACGTTACCTGTATTCTGGCCGCGTCGTTGATTTGTAAACGGGCTCCACAATAGCCATCTTATCATAAATAATAAGACGCGGCTTGTGATGCTTGGCCTCACGTGCGTCCTCTGGAGTGCGGAAGCACACATAGGCCACACGTTCATCAAGGTCGTGAGCAAGTCTTACACTGAAGTCACCGAATTTCTTGTACTCGCGATACAGTGTCTCCTCGACAAACTCATCAGGCGCCTTTGGAGGTAGGGCGCTAACGCACAAGACCTTGTAGCCAGCTGGACGTTCGGCAGCCGGTGGCCCACGCATGTATGGCTCCCGGTGCGGGGATCCATACCGACCACGTGGACTGGGCGAGCGCTCCAAGCGACGTCGCATACGCTCTGGCGAAATACGCTCAGGGGAGTCGCCTGGCACACCGCCGCCATTGTCATACCCACGACCCATGCTTCGGGAATTACGAACTAGATTACCTCTGCCTGGTGAGCGGGATGCGCTGCGTTTCATATTGTGAATTTTGACTGTAATACGATCGAGATCAGCTCCTTCTCTATGAATACTCATGAGCAGGAGCAGAATCAAATTGATACTCCAATTGTGCAAAGTCTGTAATTACAAAATATACACCTATTAATAAATTTCTTAAATTATTATTATACTAATATAAATATTGTCAATATTATTTAAAACATTAGAAAAAAACACACACATGTGTGTGTGTGCGTATATACATTAAGAAGTACATAAGGTTAATAAATATAAAAGGGCCGCAAACGAAAAAAAAAATGGCGGCGGTGGACTTTTAGCGTCAAGTTAGCTGAAGAATATTACGACTGCAATTCATGTCAATGATTATTAACAAAGACGTCTATGTATTCAAAAACTGCTATTAATACTCACCTCTAACTTTTTTAGCGGTTATTAATGTAGTGCACTTTGAATTACTTAATTTTTATTGGCACTGTAAATTTTAACTTTCTGCGGCTTGCAAATTCTTTCTGTATGCGTCGGAAAATATAATGTGGTGGTAAGATGATTTAGCAAAAATATCGATACCTTAGTTTCTCATTTATATATCGAATAACATTGGGATATCGATACGCCATTTATATTACATATTCAAATTTATTATCTAATGGTAAACCAATTAAACATTTTACTTCAAAGGCAAAAAGTAAAGATTTAAATTTTTCTCTTAAAATTGTGATTATTAGCAAAATAGGCCAGCAGAGCTGAATCTGTTAGCAAGATTCGATGCATCGATCGCGATACATTGACAATTTACATTTTACATTCGATTTAAATCAAATAAATAATTTAATATGCATATGTATGAATATGGACATCGTAAATTGTTGTTTTTTTTTGTTTTCACTTCCCAGAAAACCTTGTATATAACTAACGACGCATCTAACAAAAATAAAGTTGTCAGTGATGTTTATTCATTGAAACAGTATTAGATCACTTGAGCTACTGAATTATACTCGATTTTAGCCTATCTTGAATTTCTTAGCGACTTTATACAAATGTATGGAAATCGCCAAATGAAAAGATTGTTTACTAACGCCACATTGATTTGAATGCAAGATAATGCCGGCCTCAGTTGTTTTAATGTAAGCATGTATTTTAAAAAACTTTTTGTATTATATTCGAGGTCTTATAGAAATAAAAATACGTTAGCTATGGCTTCTAATTCAAATGAAATTTCATACCGATATTACATGAGTAGTTGCATGGATAAACATTACCTTTCCCGAAAGAAAATTTTGTATAGCAGCGAGAAAAGGCAATTACCAGCGAATCGCGGTCAACAGCTGTTTACATGGAAAAGCAAATACGCACACATAAGAAAATACATGTACACTATTTATATGGAGAGAGTACTCTCGCTTTCGCTCTTTCTATATTGTATATACATATGTATGCATATAGTACGTTCGTGTATGCGTGAACAAATGTGTTACAGACCAAGCATATGACGATAACGAAACTCAGCGTTCTCTCAAATGGAATTTTAGAGAACTCTGCACACACTTAAATGGCAAATATGCCTGTTATTCTTGTTATTCTACTTCTGACAATGTCTGCGAGCGGTACTAGATTTGAGGGTTCTCCCAACGTCAACACATGCGAAGTGAATGCGGATTCTGATCCGCAAGATCAGGCACGATACGACAACTATCGCATCTACAACGTCCAGTTTGATAACAAGGAGCAAATCGAACTGTTCCAGAAGTTGGAAGAGCAGAGTGACAGTCTCACCTTTATTGGACACGCGCGTGAGATTGGCCAAAAGCTTTCCATTTTGGTCGCAGCTCATCGCGTCGCTGACTTTGCTGATCTCCTCAAAACTTATAAACTGACTCATCGGGTTTTGGTAAGTATACTCCTCTGCATTCATCAAACAATAGTGATTCCATGTTTTTCTCGCAGACTTATAATTTCCAGGAGAAAATTAATCGCAACATGCAGGAAGTCCTGCCGGAGAATACAGATGTCTCCAAATACGATTGGCAGCATTTCTTCCACTTGAAAACAATTTACGACTGGATGGATGACATGGCCAGCAAGTACCCGGAGGAAGTTAGTGTTCTAGACATGGGCACCAGCACTCAGGGTAATGCCATCAAGGGTCTTAAGCTCGGCAACAATCCGACCAACAAAGCCATCTTCATTGAGAGTGGTATTCATGCCCGGGAATGGATTGCTCCGGCCACAGCCACATACATAATTAACGAGCTGCTGACCTCAACGAATGAGCGCATTCGGAATCTAGCAAAGAATTTTAATTGGATCGTGTTTCCCAGTGTCAACCCCGATGGATACAAGTACACCTTCGAGCACGATCGTATGTGGCGTAAGAATCGTCAGTTATTTGGAACTTGTCGTGGCGTTGACTTGAATCGAAACTATCCCGACCATTGGAACACCACAGGATCCAGTAGTGATCCAACGCGCTATGATTATGCTGGTCCCAGTGCTGGCAGTGAACTGGAGACACAACGCTTGATCGAGTTCATACGTGGTCATGTGGAGAAGGATCAAATCAAGACATATATTGCCCTGCACTCGTACTCCCAAATGCTCATGTTCCCATATGGTTACACCAAAGATCACGTCTCGAACTATGATGACCTTCAGGAGTTCGGAAAGAAAGCATCGGCTGCTATCAAAGCCGAAAGTGGCCGCGATTACATCAGTGGCAATCTTTACGAGACTATTTATCCCTCCAGCGGTGGAAGTATGGATTGGGCTCATGCCGAGGCCGGAATACCCATTGCCTATACCTTTGAGTTACGTGGACCTCCCGACAGCCAAGATCTTTTCATATTGCCGGCTATCGAAATCCAGCCCACGGCTAGTGAAGCCTTTACTGCCATTTGCACCATTGTTGAAGCCGCAGCCGAAAGAGGTTATTATAAATGAGGACAAAATTCTATTATATTTGACGTTTAAAGTAATTTTATTTATCTTACTCGTTTTATGGGCGAAATTATCTTAAAAACAAGCAACATCTTTATGACTCTGTGGGTTTGTGGCTTAAATGCATGATAAGAAAATCAAAACCGTGTACTTGTATATTTACATAAATATGCCATTAAATGCATAGACATTTGACTTTTGTAGATTACGAGCAAAAATAAACAAAATGTTAATAATTTAAAATTAAACTGAAGTGCATGTTAGTTAAAATGTTCTTTACACCACTAGTATTTGTTAACATTACTCAAGTATATTTCAAATATGTGCGCCAAAGGTGTTACCAAGTATGCGTATAATATCACGATAAAATACTTTTCGTAATCAAGGGTATTCGAAAGTATTTTCAAACCCCATTTGCGTTATTGTATTTTTGGTATTTTTATTTGGAATTTGGTGTATTGTCATGTTGGCCGCTAGCGGTCACACTGTACACATCCCTATAGGTCTCGGCTGAAACATATAGATTTTTTTTATTAAACACTCGCAATTTAACAATAAAAAAGGAGCCGAAGTAGTTACGTTTTCTATTGCTATAACATAGAATAAGAAGCATCTTTTTGTTTTGCAACGTGTAACGTGGTAAGGTAACCGAGCGAAGCGAGCCAAAAGTGAAAGTCCCAGAAAAAGTACAAAGAGAGATAGAGTGAGAAAGAAAGAGATAGGGCGAAACAGAGAGCGAGTGACAGAAAGAGAGAAAGAGAGAGAACGGTGAATAAGAGTCAGAGTCTGGGTGAGAGAAAAACGATTTTTTCAGAGAACAACGCGGATTTTCGTATTTGCTGTGGGACAGGGAAACAAACGTGTGAATTGAGCAAGAATTCTGGTGAGTAGAAATTTTCATGCCTGCTTGCAATTGGTATTTTTGTATTTCTTGTATTTGTATTTGCATTTTCAATTAAAGCCGAAAATAATTTGAAAGCAGAAGCGAAAGCCCAAAAAAAAGGAAAAAAGTCAACGGCGCCAAGCAATAAGCGAGCGCGTTACAAAAAAGAAGCAAAATAATACTAAAAACAATAACAAGAAAAAGACAGCGCGCTGCCGAAGACCGTCAAAATTCTCAGCCACAACCAGCACACACCACCTTACAGCACCTGCGCCCTATTAGCTGCCACCACGCTCCACAAACAGCCAGCCATAATGTTCGTCAATTCGATGACGTTCCGTGGAAATCCGGCTAACTATCATCAGCAGCAGCCGACGTTAAACCATCATACGCTGGCTGCTGCCGCCGCCCATCATCAGCAGCAACTGCACCATCACGCTGCAGCGACTGGGCATCTTGGCCACGGTGTTGGTGGTGGTCATGCGGCCAGCAATCATTTGGCAGCTGCCGCCGTGCTTGGTCGACATGGCCACAACTCGTTGAATGCCGCAGGGCACACCTCAAGCTCGTCGCATTCCAGCGGTGCCCTGGCCAGTGGCAGCAGCGGTAATAGCAGCAATAGTTCACCGGACAGCGGAAAGATTTACATCAAAAATCTGGAGCGATCGATTGACAACAAGGCGGTGTACGAGACATTCTCAGTCTTTGGCAACATACTCAACTGTAATGTGGCCAAGGATGAGGAGGGTAACTCACGTGGATATGGTTTTGTCCACTTTGATTCGGAGGAGGCCGCACGAGCGGCCATCGAAAAGGTCAACGGAATGCTATGCAATAATCAGAAGGTGCATGTGGTCAAGTTTATTCCACGACGGGATCGCGAGCAGGAGAAAGCCACCCATTTCAAGAATCTGTACGTAAAGAATCTAAGCGAGGAGTTCACCGAGCAGCATTTGCGTGAAATGTTTGAACCCTATGGACGCATCACCAGTCACAAGGTGCGTATATATTTTGGACTATGTCTTGTCTATTTACCGAATATTTGAGCGTTTAAAGCACTTAACTTGGCCAGGGGCGGTGGCATTGACTGTGGCGGGGGTGCGTAGTGTATTGAGAGCCAATTGCGGATAAACCATGTGGCACAGTTAGCCAAACTCTTAAGTCAATATGAGCGCACACTCTTGTTCAGGCTCTGACTCCCACTCGCACTCCCACCATGATGCCTCTCTTACTGCCACCCACCAAACTCTCCCACGAAATGCACTGCGCTCTCGTCCCGTTACTGCGCATGCCCAACCTTAACGCAGGGGACGTACTTATAAACAAGATTGACGTTTTGGTACATTGGTATCCAAACGGTACACTTTGTGTTTGCTAGATTGAATCACATTGAATCAGTTCTCTTTTTCGGATTCAGCAGAAGAAATCTGAAATTATAAAGTCATTTTATTATTTTTAATGAAACTGTACCCAATATAGAATGTATTTTTATTTAATTTTGCTTTTGCCGTTTTAAAAATTTTTAAAATGGTATTAATGGTATAACATTTAATAGTTTAAATAATGTGACTAATGAATTTTTATTGCTGCAGCTAATGCTGGATGAGGAGGGCCGTTCGCGCCGTTTTGGATTTGTGGCATTCGAGAATCCACAATCGGCGCTGGCCGCCGTCATTGGATTGCACGGCAAACAGTTGGGCGATAACAAGTTCTTGTACGTTGCACGTGCGCTCAGCAAGAACGAGCGGCAGCAGGAGATCAATCGCAAGCTGGAGGAGCGTAAGCGTCAAAAGGCCGGACAAATATTTTACTACTAAAAATTGCCGCAATTACCGTACTAATTGGGTGCAGTTTATCAAATGATCGAATGGAAGGAGGAAAACAAAAATTAAAACAACAGTAAAGAAGTATGAATGAAGCAACAGATAAATTCATCGCAGGTTCAAGCGATTTGGAGGAACGATACGATTATTAAGAGATGTCCCCACTCCCACAAAAAAAAAAAAAAAAACAAAAAGAAATGAAAAAAAAAGTTACACTCTCACAATACACCTAGCTATATGTACATAGTATACATATATATGTATATATCTTTTCTTATCATATATAGATATATATGTAAACTATAAACAAGAACTTTAATTGTGCAACAGAACAGTTTTAAAACTAATGCAATACAAATACCAATACACACTCAAACACAAGCACACCTACACTACACACACACAGAGAAAGCACAGAAGAGACATGCAATTAAATTTAGGCATAGGCAACCACACCCCCTCCGCATACACCCCTACACAGCCACAAGCACATAAACTATACAATCTACAGTTGTAGAAACTGAACAGATGAAAAGATATTGAGTGAAATGCAAAATGCGATTTCTAGTCGATTAGAAGTCGATTGATAGAAATGATGAAATGAAATGGAAATTCGCTAGTTTTTCTTAAAACACTTCCTTTTCGATTAGATGTTTGTCTCTTGTTGAATTTAATGATGAGATGCTTCTAGGACTCCAGAACAGAGTGCGTACGCAAAACTCTAACTAAATAAAATAAAATAATAATTATAGAACACGCAATTAGCATGTGAAATCTAAGATCGAGATCGAGAACAGAAGCATAGCTACACCATGCAGACATGGGCAAAAAATAAATAATTACACATACTATATTAAAAAAAAATATATTAAAAAAAAAAAAGGAAAAACAAAAAAAAATACACAATTGATGTAAAATTCTATAAACAATTAAAGCACCCACTTTACGTATATAATGGAAAAAAAGAAAAGGAAAAAAACATTACACGCTGTAGTTTAAAAGCGTTTATAATAATACTCACACAGCAACACAACACAAACACACACCCACACACACTCAATCTAATGCTAATTTTTTAAAAGGGCAACAATTGAAAAATGAAATTAAGGAAATTCTAGACAAAAACAACAACAACAACACAGCAGCAGCGACAGCAACAACACGAGGGAAACTCTTGTGTGCAGCTTGTTGTTGGTGAAAATGAGTATTAACGTTTTAGCCATTACAAAACATTTTTGTAATTTATTGTAAATTGTTTCAAGTAGCTAAAAAAAAAAAACAAGAAAAACAAACAAACAAAAAAGAAAACATAAAAGAAACACACCTTTACATACAAGACGAATTGAAACCAGCAGCAACAGAAATAACAGCAAAGAAACAATTCAAAGAGAAACCCATAAATAAATATTAACTTGTATGTGAAACACAAAAAATGAAAATGTTTAAATTTTTTTAGAAAAACATACACACACATAAAATAAAGCGAGAAAAGCTAAGTTCTAAGCATGAAGGCGTGAAAACGTGAATAGAAAGCTCAGCACATTTATAAATTAACCGAAAATAAATTTATACAAATACTTCATTAATAATTTAAGATTATTGAGCTTAATTTTTAAACAAAAGGAAAAAGGAAAAAGAAATAAAAATGTTTAAAAGAACGCTAAAACATAAACAAAATGAAAATCCCCAATAATAAAGAACACTCAAACAAATTTGTATAGTTAAAAAAACAGGTAAAATGGAAAATAAGTGAAACAGAAAAACAATTTAAATATATAGTAATTAAATAAATGGAAATTCTTAAACCCATACACACTCAAGCCCACATACCATAAATACTTTTTATTATTATTTACAATAACTTTTTGAGTTTTCAGAGCTGCTAAACAATTTGGACAGCTACAATAATAATTATTATAATTTCCAGGAAGTTTTTAGAATTAGAAAAAAAAACACACACACACACACACGCAATATGAATTTAGAAAAATGGAAAATATTTATGCAAAATGTACAAAAAAATAAAAACAAAAGCAAAAAACAAACAAAAACAAAAAATATGAAATCTTTTCGTTTGCAAAGCAAATGCGACATATGTGTATTTTTATCATTAATTGTATTAAAACGGAAACTTAATTGCTTTTGCAGAACTTAACTAAAAAACAAAACAAAAAAAGATGAAAATAAAAATTCGATATAAATTATGAGTATGAATAGAACAAGCAAAAAAGAAAAAGAAAAACAAAAACCAAAATGGAACACCTTGAAATATAACCTTTTATAGTACTAAATTTTAGTCAGTACAATTTAAACGAAACGTAATGTAAAACGTTAATGCAAAATTATACATGATAAATGATATATACATATTTACAAGGCGATAACCCGAAGACAGAATAAACAAATCGAAAACAAAAATAAAAAATTAAATTTAAAAACACAATTCCAAAATTTATAATAAATACTCTATTTTGCACATTTTGCTAAAGGAGACATTAATTACAAAACATTTAATATGAAAATTATTAATTTTTTTATTTAATTTATTTACTTTTTAAATATACTAAATAAACATTTTTTTTGGCGTGGATCTCGCAATAACGTTGAGTTCCCAAAACAGAATTTTCACACAAGCAAGCAAACACACATACTCACACACACACACACACACACACACACACACAAATAGTACAGATATACATATATATCTTATATATGTATAAAATTCCATTAAAAAACAAAACTCCTAATTATAAACATATTAAAAAAAAGAAATACCTACTTATTAAAAGGAATAAAAAAACAAGCGATATGAAATTAAATGATGAAAAATCAAGATGAAGTAATGCAGTAATATGAGAAATTTGAATAAAAATGCTTTTGCAAAAAGTGTTTAAATTGAGACAAATATTCGTAAAACATACAAATTTTATTTCTAATACAATTATTCTTTCAACTCAACAGCACTTACAAACAAACTCCAAAGTAAGACAAACATGACTGTAACAATTAATTATCATCGACAATTTCGATATCGCTATTCGGTGATTTTAACTCCTCTATTTCGTCTTTTAGTTCCTCAATTTCGTCTTTAAGGTCCTCAATCTGTTCCTCGAATTTTCTCTTAACTGAAGACAGCTACAAATTGAAGTAAAAGTGTTAAACTATGAATGCTCGATACCATACACCTCTATCATTACCTTCACTTCAAATTCTCTACTTTGCATGAGCAACTTGTTTTCCAGACGCTGATCGCTATGCTTTTGATTGAGCTCCAGATTCGCCTGATAGGAATCCGTAAGTTCCTTCCGTATCTTCTCTTCACGCTGCTGCATTTGTTGCATTTTCTGCATATGATTGTAATTCAGTTGAGCTATCTCAGCACGTAAACTGTAATATATATATCAATTAATAGTCATACACTAGTTTTGGGTGTAATAGCAGAACTTACCGAATATTCTGATTTTCCACTTCCCTAATTTGTGCATTTATTGTCGAGTTCGGATTGCATTGAGCAAAGCCGGAATATCTTGAATTGTGTTGTTTGACCAACGGTTCCTTAAATATAATATTTTTGGCAATGGATGCAAAGCTCAATACATTAAGATTCTCCTCGAAGAATTTGTCCAGTGGCGTTACTGTCACAATCATGGCCAAGCGTTCCTTGCCTAGTAACGCCGCTTGCAGTAGCATTGTTAGCTTGGAATCTCGATATGGTATTACATCAGAATTATTTTTTCTTTTTGTAGAACTGGCCGCATCCAGACAACGACCCAGTACCATAAGAGAGGTGTTAATTCTCTGAGCCTCTTTCAAACGTGATCCGACTGTGCCCGTCTTATCAACACGCTCAGATCCGGCAAGATCACAAAATTTGTATGTGCTTCGCGTTGTTATACCCGATTCTTGATATTTCAACACATCTACTGTGAAGACACAATGGGAACGACTAGAGTTTGAATTCACGGAGGTTGACGCATATGTGATACGTTGTTGTCCTAGACGAAGCAATTTGATGGCATCTTCGCTGCTCGTTACATGTATGCTGGAAAGATCTTTGATGAACACTTGTCCATTGTTACAGACTATCTTTAGGTTCTTGCGTCTCGGTTCGGCCATAGTTGCATGCTTCGGGGGAATGGTCAGTAAGTCGTAGACAAGTTCATTATAGATTTCCACGAATGACACCCATATCATGACAGAATCACCCGTCTCATGCTTCTCAAAGAATTCGTGATCGCCTATGATACCTTGGTGAAGTCGTTGGTACTGCGCTGACATGTCTGGACATAACGCCAGCATTTGTCGACGTAATTGCATCTCTTTATCGATCTCGTCATCCTGCAGTATCATTATGCGGGCATTGATTAATTTTAGCTTCGGTATGCAGTATATTTGCTTAGCGTACAATGTAAATATGTGTTCAAGAGCGCGTGGGAAGACTCCAGCTCTCGCATTGTCACCTGGAATGTACATGAACAAAATATACACACAAATACTTTACGGTGAAGATGTCAAGTTACGTACCAAGCAGAGTATATGTTTTGCCGGAACCGGAAGTACCGTATGCCATTATAGTCACACATTCCTCATCTGATATTTTGGGACAAACACATTTGTCGTACACATCCCGCTGTCCCACTGAGCTATCGAATATGGTGGAAAAGCTAAAGTGCTTTTCCATTCGGTTTGTGTTGTTGCTTGAATTTTCGTTGGGGGCAGCACTTGTAATGAGCGTATTGCCACATTCTGAGATCATATACAGATTGGAGGGAGAACATACAGGACGCAGACGTAAAAACACCTGTGGCCCTGTTTCCGTATCACTGTTGTCCGTAGAATAGGCATCATCATCGTTCGCGTTCGCATATTCCGATTCTGTGTCCGAACAGTCAGTGGAGCTGTTGCTGTTTTCTAGGATATCATCCACAAACAACCGTATTTTTTTATTGGGACGAGGTCGAAAACGGCGATCAATGCTGGGGTCCCGCGGCATCAAAAATGAACGGGTTTCACGCTTAAAGTCTGCAGGTACTGAATCCATTTTTTGTTAATAAATTCACAATTTTATTGTTTTTCTTAGTTTCTGGCGGTTTCACTTAAAGATGCTTTAGAGTTGACAGCTATTTTGAATTTATCGCTTGACATATATCGCGGGGAAGGAACTGTTATCGATATTTCATGCACAGAAAGTGTAAAATAGTGGCAGCATTAATAGCAAATGTTATCGAGTAAATTTTGCCAGTATGGCAATATTGGAAATCAATCCAGCTATAAACATCAATAAAGGCGGGAGTTCTGTTTTTATAAAGTTCTGATAATTTTGATATGAGTAAAAAGGCAACACGCTCAACAAGGCCGAAAGCCGACCCAGATGCGGCGCCACAAAAACAAGTTCTAGGTGCTGTGAAGAAAGTGCTTTACATATCCCAGAATCTTTTGCATGCAGATGGCGAGCATAGAATGTGCTTGGAGCGATTCTATCATCCAGGCAAAGGCCAACCTGCATTATTCGTTACGCTTCAGGATCGCCACATTATGGAACTGTTGGAGTATGCAGAACCAAGACGCAGCTGGTTACTTAACAATGAAGTTTGCTCGAATGGTCGCACTTACATGACAGTCCCAATAGATGCCACCCTCCTCGCACTTCACCATCTTCGCAAGCATTGCTCACAACGAGCCATGTCGCTCGACAGCATTAGTGCCGACGAGACGGATGCTAGTACCAGTCGGTTACTTACCAAATTCGTAAGCCCCGAAGGCCTTAAATGTGTGACCGATGTGAAGACTTCCGGCGACCTGATCTTCTACAAATACAATGCGGGTCGCACACTGGCTTGGCTCGCAGTGAAGACCCGTCAGGTTGTAGCTATGCTAAAAGCGAAGCAAGTACACTGTGGCCTCGGCGCGAAGTCTGAGAACTATGTGCGTAGCGAGAAGCTGGTGACGGAAAATGATGTCAATGAAATGGACTATAAGCGCATGGCTTGCGACTATGTGGGTCGCTATATAGATGTGGACCTGCATGAAGAACTAACACGGTATCTGCATATTCCAAGTGAAATCCAGGCTCTAGTTGAAGAAAAGACCACGGCCCAAAAACGGAAATCCCAACAGGGCCAACAAATCGCAAATAACAAAAGGATAAAACTAGCAAATGATGATTCTGCAGCATCACAGCTTAGAAATAGCAGTCTTCTGGACAGCGATGATGGCAAAGACTCAATCACGTCACCACCCACACCGGCGCCACTCAAGGAACGTTCAATGACTGCCAAGGAGAAGGCGCTGGCCAAAGGCGCCAAAGGTAGCAAGAGCATTGCTTCCTTCTTTAAGGTCAAATAGAGTTAACTAGAAGATAATATTATTCTAAATATACATTTGTAATCAATTCTATATCAATATAACTGGCTTACCAATTCTGAGTTCAATGACTTTATTACTGTATTCCCTTGTGTAATCATTATTTAACACGTCTGCTGCGGAGCCGCCGATTGTTTGCTTTCAAATAAGTACGATTAAGTTATTAATGAAATATGTAAGTCTGTCGTCATGCACACACCTTACGATTCACCTCTATGCAAAGGGTAGTAAGGAATTCAATTTTCGATTTTTAAATTAGTTTTTTATCTCTATGATCTTATAGTTGTAAAGTTAAAGCCCTTATCAGGGAACAATTTTAACGCAAAATTACAATATTTAAGAAATTATTAAATATTTGTTAACACGATTAAAATATTATAAATAGCGTTCGTATTCTACAGTATTCTTGAATGGTTTTAGATTTGAGAGCAGACATGAGAAATAAGTTTATTAGAGATGGCATATTCTTCCAGGGTTTAAAAGTAGAGGGTATACGGTGAATAGATGTAGGCTTCAAAGCTTATAATTATTGTGAGCTTCTTCACAATTAAATCTTTGTAAAAACTGGGCAAGTAAAAATTGTTGCCTTTCGAAGAAATTATTATTCGTAATTGTTGTTCAAATTTGTTAAAAAAAAACAAAATAAATATACTTTTTACAGGGTAGCAGTCAGTCGATTATTGGATTGCTTTGCCTGTCTGTAAATATCGCCGAGGAAATCTCAACTCCTCCCTGATTTCAATTGAAAATAATATTTCGTAAAAAGGAATTGCAAGTCATGTCCATGATGGATGCGATTAAATCAGATGCAGATAAAGTGCCATCGGAGTGTGCTCCTGTAGGCAAGCAGAAGTTGGATGCCCATAGTCAGCGTGATGAGCACATGGAGTCGGTGGCGTTCAATGCTCCTTTGGTGCAGAACGAAAGCGTCAACGAGGGGAAGAGCAAGGTGGACCCGGCATTACCTGGCTACGAGCTCAAGATCACCATGGAGGCTCATCAGTGGGGCACCAGCGCTGTAAGATTTAGTCCACGTGGGGACAGTCTTGCCAGCGGATCGGCGGATAGATTGGTGAAGCTCTGGGACTTGTCCACTGGTCAGTTAGTTCGATCTCTGCCTGGGCATCAGCTGGGCATTAATGATGTTAACTGGTCGCCGCATGATAAATTCCTGATCAGTTGCAGTGATGACAAGACTCTCAAGCTCTGGGATGTGCGCAGTGGCTCCATGCCAATAATGACAATCTATGGACACCAGGATCATGTGTTTGCTTGCAGTGTAAATCCCCAATCGAATCTGATTGCATCCAGCAGCCTGGACAGTACCGTTCGTCTATGGGACACACGCGCGGGCAGATGCCTAAAGGTGGTGCCCGCCCATATGGATCGCATATCATCGGTGGACTTCAACCGTGACGGCAGTCTCTTTGTCACCTGCAGCTTTGATGGGCTCGTCCGCATCTGGGACACTATCAGTGGCCAAGTGCAAAAGACTCTCATCGACGACGACAACTCTCCAGTGGGCTGCGTCAAATTCGCGCCCAATGGACGCTATATACTCGTCGGCTATCTGAACAGTCAGATCAAACTGTGGAGTTTCCACAAACCCAAATGCCTGCGCATCTACAAGGGTCACACCAATCTCAAGTATTGCATCACTGTGAACTTCTCGGTAACCGCGGGGATGTGGATAGTGGCGGGCAGCGAGGACGGTTTCCTCTACCTCTGGAGTCTGCAAAGCAAGAAGCTCGTCCAGAAGGTCAAGGCCCATAACCAGGTGCTGCTCTGCAGCGACTGTCATCCCACCCGGAACATGATCGCAACCGGAGCACTGGAAGCCACTGGGAATCTTAAGGTATGGCAGAGTCAGGAGTTAAACAATGAACCAAATAATTAGTTACTTTGTACACTAATTAATAAGCTTAATAAATAATCTTTAAGAAGTGCGTCTTAATAATCGCTTGCTTATCTTTCGTGTCTGTAAATTATCAGATAATATTGATAACCGAAATGGCAAATCATGTGTGCACAGAAACACACACACACACACACACAGTGCCTCTGAGCGTGTGTGTGTGTGTGCTCAGTGCTCGGCGGAATGTGGCCAAGTAAGCGATTAGAGAGCTCGACATTCGAGTCTGGAGCGGCACAGTGAACGGTCGTCGGCTGCGGATCGTCTTCGTCAGTGTTATTTAACACGGAAATAAAGTCGAACCCGATACCCTCAAGAACTGCACTAAAGCAACAATAAATGATAAATAATAATCATTATTAAATACGTTAAAAATATATGCATAAAACGCCGCTAAGCGAGAGAGCAACGCGATGAGTGCCACTGATATCGATGGTGAGTTTTTAGTATTCAGTTTTGAGAATTCAGTTTTGAGTATTGAGTTTGTCCAGCGGGAATTCCCTCTCACGTCTGACACAGTCATACCCTGTAAACGGGCATTTTATGCAGCTGTAGGGTAGGCACAAACATTGACTACTTAAATGAAGTACTCTACAATTTTTTTAATAATCTTAACTTTTAATGGTATGTTTAGTAGGGCATTTCTCTATGTATATATTTAAGTCCAATGTTAAATCAGTTGTTTATAAACATCTCCAAATTTGTATCCTCTGTTTATTTTACAAAACAAAATAAATATATATAAATCATGTGACGATGGAATTAAGATCAAAAAGTGCAATAAAAAATACTTGCATAAATTTACTTAAAGATATTTGAAATTAATTAAAATAACAACAGGGTATTTTCTAATCAGGAACGCCCCGCAGCAGCCACTTAGAAAGTCGTCGAGCAACTTTAAATACTATAATATATATTTCAATTTCAATCTTGATTAGCTTAATTGTTGAAATGTTAAGCGATATCGTGTTTTCCAAGTACCAAGCATAGTAAAAATAAAAATAGATCAACAAATAAATTTTTTTTTTGGAGGCTCACATATCCTATTTATATTTTATATTATTGTTTAAATGTTTATTACATCACTGTGTTTCCTAGAAGGGTTTTAAGGTTGAATGTTTGTATAAATTGTACTTCTTCAGTTGTTCCAGGGTATCTAGCAGTCGTGCCAACTCAAGAAGAGATTTATATTGTTTTTGGGTTTCAAATCAAAATCTTGTTGGGTTTTTAATGCAGTTTTATGGGAGCTTAATAGAAAGTACGTGCCAAATGGAACCCAGAAACCACAATCGGAGTGCTAGGTCTTATCTCAGGGTTATATAGTGACCATATGTTTATATGCTGTCTGGGGTAGGTCTGTTGCTACTGGCTCGTATTGAGGAATTGTAAAATTTATGAATCGATTTTCGTACTTGACTGTTTGCTGGAGGTTATCAACAAAACATGAACAATCTAAATAATAAACAGAATAAATAACTGAATAAAAACTTGAACAAAACGATTTGAATTATTCATTCATTGCAGATAATCTCTACCGGGAGCATCTGCCCCATGTGGGGTCCTTGCTGCGAGAGAGTGGACGCAAGTTCTTTCGTCCTTCGACCATAACCAACAAGTTCCCAATCCTGACTTGGCTGCCACGGTATCGCTCCTCGTATCTTGTATCGGACTTTATTGCCGGATTCACGGTGGGTCTGACCACAATCCCCCAGGCGATTGCATACGGTGACGTGGCTGGATTGCAGCCACAGTACGGTCTCTATTCGGCCTTCATGGGCTGCTTCATGTACATCATCTTTGGCTCCTGCAAGGATGTGACGATAGGCAAGTGATCATACTCAATACTTAATCCAACTTAATATTGATATGAGTCTTCTTCAAACCTCTACATAGCCACCACTGCAATCATGGCTTTGATGGTCAATCAATACGCCACAATAAGTCCGGATTATGCTGTACTCGTCTGCTTTTTAGCCGGCTCTATCATACTCTTGCTGGGATTGCTCAATATGGGCGTGTTGGTCCGTTTCATATCGATACCGGTTATAACCGGCTTCACCATGGCAGCAGCTACAACAATTGGTAGTGCCCAGATCAACAATCTAGTTGGCCTAAAGAGTGAGTATCTTAAAAGCTTATCAGCCAATTGATTAACTTACTTAACAACTACTATGAGAAATTATCAATTTCTATCTTGGAAATTGTCAAAGTTTGAATTCATAAATTGTTACCCCGGTTTCGAGTACACCTGACCGTATGATACTCTTTCGTTATCCGGGTATTACAATGCAGGCGCGTAGCAACCGCCGTATCGACATGCACATTAGAAAGTTAGTTATATTTATGTAGACTAAATATGGAATAGATACTAACAAAATTCGAACTTGTAGCTCTTAAAATATCTGAAATCTCTTATATCATGTGGACAGACATGGCCATATTGACTCGGTTTATGATGCCATAAAGTATTCACGTGCCTGTAATCATTCCAATATTTATGAAAATATACATAAAACCATTACAGGTCCGTCGAATGATTTGCTGGTCTCGTGGGAATTCTTCTTTACAAATCTACCGTCGATCAGGATCTGGGATGCGCTGCTAGGTGTACTTACTTTGGTGTTTCTGCTGCTCATGAAAGTGAGTACTCAAAAGAATTCAGTCTTTCAAATTTCGCCACTAACGGGAATTCCCTTCTTCAGCAAGTGACGAAAATCAAATGGGGTCATCGGATGTTCTGGAAGTACCTATCGCTGTCCCGTAACGCCTTGGCCGTAATCTTTGGCACCTTCCTGGCCTACATACTAAGTCGGGATGGGAACCAACCCTTTCGGGTAACGGGTAACATAACCGCTGGAGTGCCCCCCTTTCGATTGCCGCCTTTCAGCACAACCGTGAACGGGGAGTACGTCTCTTTTGCCGACATGGTAGGCACAGTGGGCGCCTCCCTGGGCTCCATACCGATGATTGCGATACTGGAAATCGTCGCCATTTCCAAGGCGTTCTGTGAGTACTTTCCATAGACTTTGCTGCCTCTTGCTATACATTTTATCTGCGTCCTTAGCCAAGGGAAAAATCGTCGATGCTTCGCAGGAAATGATCGCATTGGGTATGTGCAACATAATGGGTAGCTTTGTGCTCTCCATGCCCGTGACTGGATCCTTCACCCGCACAGCCGTAAATAATGCAAGCGGCGTTCGTACTCCCCTCGGAGGGGCTGTAACCGGTGCCTTGGTACTCATGACCTTGGCCTTTCTTACCCAAACATTTTACTTTATACCCAAGGCCACACTGGCTGCACTGATTATAGCCGCAATGATATCATTGGTGGAGCCGGAGCGGGTTTCAGAAATGTGGAAGGCGAAGAGTGAGTAGTTGTGATTATACCCTTTAATATTAGAGTTCAGAAGAGTACTGTAAAGAGGGAGGAGTAATCTCCATCTGAATAGTAGATATTGTATATATAGTCGATTAATTCAGGAACTGGAGCAAATTTGGCATTAAACATAATTGTCACCCCTTTTTAATTCGTTCTTTGGAGCTGCAAGAACTACAATCGAGAGAAAAAAGTCTTTTAACTCCGGTAATCAAAAAGAGTTCAGGAGTCTATGAGGTTGTAGGAAGCAAGCTGTGCGGACCATATAAACCAACAGTCGAGTTAATACTGTGATGTCCGTCTGTAATTCCGTCTGTATGAACACCTTGCTACCAGAGACTACTGCCAGCTATCGTGGTCAAATTTACACTTTAATTGTAGTGTAGCTTTATATCAATCAAACTATTCTAACTTTTAACTATCCTAGCTAGCAGTTGTCCGATAGTATATCCATAGCTCACATAGAATAGGAAATTACATGTTGAGTTTGTTAGTCTTTTAGACTGCTCATTCGACTGTTGTCTATTTTGCTAGGTGTTTGTTGATAGACTATATTAAAAACCAGACATAACCCATTTGCTGGCATTTTAGACATATTAACCAAATGTGGTATAAATCAAATATATCGAATCGAATATAATAGCTGCTACAGGATGAATAGAAATTGAATCTGAAGAAGACAACTTTGCTGTTTGTGATTAGGTTCATGAAAGAGGACTTTACAAGGCAACGACTCTTTTTATTCCGAAGTTTTATTTTAATTGACTGTACCTATTCCATCTCTTAGAACGCGACCTGTTTCCCTTTCTGGTCACAATCATAACCTGTCTCTTTTGGAGCTTGGAGTATGGTATACTCTGTGGCATTGCGGCTAATCTCGTCTACATACTATATAGTAGTGCCCGTCCACAGGTTCTCATAACACTCGAAAAGGTAAATAATACCGGAGAGACATGTACTCCTTATAAACATAAATTATAAATATATTTGCCTTTATAAATTCCGTATTTCAGATCAACGGATATGAGATTGCTCTGGTGGACGTAAAGCAGAAATTGGATTACGCGTCCGCCGAGTTCCTTAAGGAAAAGGTAGTGAGATTTATGAACCATCAAGACTCCAAGCTGCTTTTGGTAGTTATAAAAGGAGAAGAAATTAATTCCATTGATTATACAGTGGCCATGGTAAGTGCCTAGATTACTATCTTTGAGATTGAACTAAGTTTCGAATATATTTGCAATAGAACATAATTTCACTGCGTGGGGATCTTAAAGCGCTCAACTGTGATTTAATTTGTTGGAACTGGAACGTTGGTTCCGCTGGCGTCGTTTGCCGTTTGAATAGCGATATGCGGTCCGTCTTCAAGTTTGATTATGCTCTCGAAGAACTAGTGACAGCTCACTTCGAAAGCTCCTCCAAGACGGCATCGACTGTGACGATCGAAAGTTCTCAAGAATATGCTGCCGGCGCAGCTGCGTCCTAAACTAAAACTAGTTCAATTTTACTTTATAAGTTTTCAGTATTCATGAATAAACAATTTGTACTTACGTAAAAAGACTAGGATTGTTTTGTTTGGTATCTGTTGATTGAGTAACTCAGCATGAGTGACTTGGGATTGCATTTGGATGTGGAACGAGTTGATTTAAAAATCAGAACAACTGAAAGCTCCCCTCGGCTTATTAGATCCCGTTCTGGGTCTATTTGTCAGGAGAAAAAGGTTTGTAAAATACAAAAGACAACTCCTTTTCGATTCCATAAAGTATATATGTATGTATATTCTGGATCAGCACCAACAGCCGCATCGAGATAACCTTGATGTCAAAAACTAAATGTAATTGAAATGGATTTCCTATCTAAATTTGTGATGTAAATGTTACCATTGCAATTATTCATACCAATTATAATGCGGATATTAGAAGAACTATCAGAGAATTAAATTCAATTTCCCAACTTTTCGGCTAGACAAAAAAAAAACATTCAAAATAATTTGGACATTCACGTTGAATGCTCGGCGACAGCGTGTCTGGATAATCATTCTGGGAGATTGTATTACGAGAACTCTTGCCTCGAAACGGCTTCGAAGAACCTCTTCCAATATGTCATAATAGTTGGTACCGTAGACAATTAATTGAACTGTTTACCGTTAACCACAGACATCGAGGCAGACTGTCCGGCATCAGCCTTTCTCCGAACCCTTGAGACCCATTTAATTTATGGCTTTCTCCAGGCACTTGAATGGGACTGCCCGCTGTCGTGGGTCTACCCAGAAGAGGCATCAACCTTTCACCAGTTGGATAAGAAATTTGAGTTTCTTAGAACACTAAAATTGCGTTTTAATTACGACATTAGTCTTGTAGAGGTGCCTAGTTACTAAGGGACTTTTTTAGGGTATGCTGTAGTAAAGCTTATTTAAAATTTAATATTTTTGAGTAATCCTTTATGATTTAATTTTTTTTTTTTTTGGGAAACTTTTTATTGATTCTATTGATTGATTAACTATTAATTAATTGATTAATTTATTTAACTAATTTTTGTAATATTTTAAGATAAATAAATTTTTATAAATTACTCTATTTTATAGTCGTTAATATTAATTTTATGTACTTATACTTATAAATTAATTTTTATACTCTCTGCAAGAGTATATTGGGTTTGTGCAAAAGTATGTAACAGGCAGAAGTAGGCGTGGCAGACCCCATAAAGTATATATATTCTTGATCAGCATTACAAGCCGAGTCGATATAGCCATGTCCGTCTGTCTGTCTGTCCGTATGCACAAACAGATTTCAAAGATGGTAAGAGCTACAAGTTCGAGCATGGTGACAATCGATCACATATTTAGTCAGTCAATACAAGAATCTTTTTTTTTTTTTTGATGCCACGCCCCATTCGCCCACAATGAGCAAAAAACTAGACACACCTCGGAAAAAACAGGTGTTTTCAGCGAATATCTTAGTAAGGCACCAAGGATCAATTTTTTGGTATGGAGGTTCCTAGCGTTCCTAGCGACAGCGTAAATGCATTGGCATTTAAAATTTTGGACTGCCACCCGCCCCTTTTTCCCACAATACATGAAAATAAGCTCTCAACATTTAAGAAATTTGTAAAAAAAAAATGAAAATTATCTGTACTTGGCAAGCTATCTTATTTATAACTAAAAGATTACACTAATATTATTATCATACGCCGGGTATCCAAAAGTCGCGACTCGACTATAGCATTCTTTCTTGTTTTTGGTGCATTAGATGCCTCCCATTCGGCGTACCAAGGCTCCAAGCCTTGTACCTTACCTTTAGGTCAAGTTCAGGCATGTTCGTTGGCGCGTGCGTTCTTGAGGTCACATAAGGCTGAGGTTCCGGATGCCGCAGTGATTACGACAGATTAAGAGACGATATCAAATTTAGTACCAGGTGGTTACAGCTGCTTCCAGCACGCTTTCACATCCTTAAGACTTCCCTAGGATCTTACTTAACGAATCTGGGCTAGTGTAAACTAGAGAGCATTGAGTGGGGAGAGCCGTGAGCAAGCCCACAGCTGAACCAATCTCGAGGCAAGAGATAACAGAGATCACACCATGTGTTGCCACATCCACCAATTGTAGTGACTGCAATACGCGACGAGACACACCCACAAGTGCCAAAAATAGACAGTACGTACTGGGAGACAAACAGTGAGACGGAGAGAGCGAGACACAAGATCGGAGAGCAAGGGAAAACGACTAAGAATTCTCGTAAAAAGGAAGTTTTTCTCGTAGAAATCAATCAGATGTGTGTTAAACGTGCCCCGAGAAGGTTACCGAATCGCTGTCTATCTGTGTCTGTGTGTGAATAAGTGTAAGATCTTAAGTAATACGAGTGACATATTCCGAGATTTATCCAAAAGAAAATATTAATAAAAAAGACAAGCCAATGCCGCGTAAAAAGCGTTCCTCTAGTCCACTAGTTTTATACGATGATGACTTTGATGAGGATACAAGTTCACAGAGTAAGTGTGCTTCTGTCCCACTGTGCAAACGTGAGCTAATCGACGTGAGCAATCTTTTCCAGGCTCACAGCCGCCGGTGCAACGGAACGCGGCAAATGCTCGGGAACGAATGCGTATGCGGGTCTTGTCCAGTGCCTACGGCCGTCTGAAAACTAAATTGCCCAACATTCCGCCGGACACGAAGCTTTCAAAGCTGGACACCTTGCGCCTGGCTACGCTCTACATTAAGCAGCTAATTAATGCCGTCGAGACGGGCAATGGACCAAGTGCCCCTGCTCAGTCGCATGCCAATCCCATTGTGGATATGCTGGACTCGAGGAATACCAGCATAGATTGCTGCACTTCTGGCGTCGGATCGGTGTCATCATTTAATTTCCACAATGCTGGACATCTCGGCATGGTAAGTGTCAACTGGAAGTGATGTCACTGGCACCACTTAACATTCAAATATAAATAGAGCCCGAACCACATCCACATCCATGTACCACATCTACATACATACAGCTCATCCAGCTGGACCTCGTCAATCTTTGCCAGACGTCAGCTCAGTTATGATAGGCAGCTGGGCAGATAGGCAGATAGGTGGGGTGTTAATAGGCTTAAAACCATTCAGCTAATGACAGATAGCATTTAACCCAATTAAAATATCAAATTAAAGTCTAGAATTAAAAATACAATCAATCGGGACAATTTCTGAGAGCAAACAAGTTATTAACTAACAATTATGGTATTAGTTCTGGGGCAAATTTAAGAAGAAAGTTTTATGACACTTACATTTCTAATCTTAAATGATGAATTGATGACAACAGTTTTAACGCTAGTAATTTAGCTGGGCATAGAAGCAATAATTGTAAATTTTTTAATATGTTTACTTTATCTTTTTATTTCATTTTATTGGGGGTTCTATTTGGGAAAACATGGGTTTTTAACAGAACTGAAAATTTGCGACTCTTACATTTCAAATATTTTGTACACTCCCTTGAAATGGAATGGAGCATAATAATGTTCCAACAGAATCGAAACTTTTTATTAAGTTATAAAGTTATCATGAGACCAATTTATTAAAGTTATACTATGTTTTCAATATAATACAAATCTGGTCGTTTATTATTACCAGAGTAAAGCGTTCTAACAGAATTGAAAGTTCAACTTTTGATTAAGTTATCATGAGACCAATACTTCTTTTTTATTTCGAACAGTGCAAGATATGGGAATAGTTAAAGGGCACGTTCTCATGGTTTGTTTTGACAATATGACAATGTTGGTAATTTTTTGTGAAACAACGAAAAGTAATTGGAAGTGTCGGATTGGATTTTTTCTAGAATTTTTCAAAGCAAAATATTTAAATAAATAAATTTGTACTTCAAAATGGCGGTTGCGTATACCTTTGAGTTTCCACAACTTCCTTATACCTAAAGTCAAGTAGTATAGACAAAAAAAAAAAGCCAAAATGTATTAGCTAAAAAATTATAACTTATCCATTTATTTTTTACTTGAAATACTTAAAAAATTTGAAAAAAAAAAAACAGTTTGTTGTGGTGGATTTAGGTATAAAGCATAGATAAACTTATTTCCTTTCATTTAGTTTATGAATGAAGTAAATCGAAAAGTCCTTGCATACATGTCTATCTTTTAACTTACTGAAAAAAAAAATCGTTTTGGCCGATCCAATCCATGAGAAAGTCCCTTTATCTTTGAACCAGTTCGCTTAAAAAATTTCAGTACAAGCCGTATTATAATATTTATTTTTCGCAATAATTTTTATCAATAGATAAGACCAAATATTTCTAAGAAATTTAATTTAATAATTTACTTTCCTTGTTAGACTCAGTCCATTTTTTCAAAGTCCACAAACGAAATATCAGAAAGTTTCTATGCAAATAAAATTAATAAACTTTATTTATTTATCCAAGCTGCCATAAAATTAAAAAGGAATATTGATAAATTATTTTGAATGTTATTCAATTGTTTTAATAACTTTCAACCTGTGCTATTATAATTTTTTATATTTCAAACCAAGCTAACAGTTTACATTCCCTTGACGTCAAATTTGGAGAACACACATGTAATTACATTTAAATTATTTTTGAATTTATGAAAAATAAATTCATCAAATATCGCAAGTCCTTTGATTTAAATTAACTTAATCCAACTTCAAATATTGTTGCCACATTATGCAGCGAAAAAAGTCTACGTAAATAGTAAAAAATGTTAGAAAGGTTACAGTCGAGCAAGGCGGCTGTAAAAGACCTCGTACTGCCAATATGATACAATTGTTCCATCCGGACTATGTTTGGTAAGGACTCTTAGATTCATGATATACACATAATGTACTTCGACCAATTTAGTCTATGGGAGCTATAGGATATGGTTCTCCGACCTCGGGCATTTCAAGTTTGGCGGTACTAGTTCATATAGTCTCTAGGATCCAGGTATTTATATAGAGTTGTCAACTTGGCTATTGATTCTGATCATAAACATTATTATTTTATTGGGTCGGCCACGCCTCCTTCCCTTTTGACAAGCCAAATAGACCCCTGTACTCTTTTTGGGTACGGGGTCTAAAAATCAACATATAATTTTACATCACTAGATATATACATACATTCTGGGTAGCATCTGCTCAGTGTGCGTATCTTAGGTAAGTGTAGGGCCCCCCACTATTTAGTAAGTACTAAAATGAGAATTTGTGATTTCAGTTTGCTTTCTTGCTTTCCTGTAATTAGATACTTTTGTGAATTTCAAAAAAATACTAAATATGAGTGACAGACTCACACGGACAAAGGCACGGACACAGACCCGGGAATGGGATTCGACATGGAAATAGGAATAGGAACGAAGAACGGAGAACAGAGAGCATTGGTTGATTCTTTGCTTAGTTTTTCTTGTCTTGTTATATTTTTAAAGATTCTCGACTTTGATGACGCAAAGTGAATGACATCGAAGGGAAAAATGTCGTTTCAGACTCATCGTATTTAGTTTGTAATTAAACGAAAACTACTTATACTAGTCCAAATGGGTGTATTATTTTGTTAAGCATATATAATGATTCATAGTGTTTTTCGGTAAAGTTCTCAAATCAATACGAATTCGAGTACAAACAATTGTTTACACATTCATTGATTGCGTGAAAAGAAAATTGAGCAAATATTTGATCACTGAAAAAACTACGTCTTGTGGCCATATGCTGGTTGTGATTTGTTTGTTTTTGTCAGGATTATATCGCGGCTTCCTAAGCATCCGACAGTAGGGTACAGTGTGTACAGTGTACAGTGTACAGTGTACACTCAACAGCAATAGCAAACAGCACCCTAATTTATATGAGTCGCACGCGCCGCCTACAGTTGGTGGGAATGGGAATGGAAATGAGATCGGGATTGGAGTAACCCATTACCCACTACTGCCCCTATTACCACTGGGGTAGACCAGGCTGTGTCTCGTCTTTGGTCTGCTTGTTGTTTATGTTTTTATAGATACGTTAATGACGTTGTTATTGTTCAACTATGCAAACATTTCATCTTGAAGAGCCACTAAAAACAATCAAATTTATATAAACAAACAATGGCGCTGTCGCTTGTCGTCATATTGTTCTATTTATAGCCATGTGGTTGCCCCACTTTGTTCCCAGTTAAATACTAAACAATCCTTATGGAATGTTATATTTATTGCTTTACAGAGTTGGCCCTTTGAGTTTCATCAGCAGCAACATCGCAGTTCCAACCTGTCGTTTAACTCAACTCGCTCGGATTGGCAAAGTTCCCAATCGCAACCGTATCCAAAGATGCCGCGTGATGATCATCAGATTACTAGTGATATTAGCTATACTCAGTTACAGGACGCACATTGGTATCAGTCGGAAATGGGAATCCAGCAATTGGATCAGTCGAGGAATCTAAATGGCTGCTGTGCTTATGGTACACCCGGAGTTGGGCAGCATCAGCATCAACGTGGTATTCCTATAGCCACAAGTCAAGCGCACAATCTTTAGCATGCGGTACTTTTGGCGTTAAGTATTTGTGCCGTATTTCAATAAATATTAATGATATATTGTATTAAAAACGTGATTATATATATGCTATGTAATTTACTAAGCCAAAGATTAGAATAATTATTAAATTTTGTAACGCTATTGAATAAACTAATAAAAATATATGTCAATTAAAATAAACAAACAATTTCAAATATATTTGTTGGCGCGCGATTAAGTACAAATGTCCGGCAACTCTTGTAATGTCCAGCAGCCCTGGCGCCCAGCTGTTAGCATACAAACAAAAAAACAAAGTAAAAAAAAGAGATGTCAATAGCACAACACGAGTGGAAACAGAATAGATTAGCGTATATTTTTAATGCAGCAACAAAAGATTGATTAAATCATACTAATATTGCAATTATCGGTATATGAGCTGATTATTTGTGTATTTGAAACCACTTTTGTGCGATTAAAGTTCACTCTGCCCCCAGATTAGATTTGCGAAAGCCTACGAATGATCTCGCACATAGCGCTACGCCATGGATTTAATATTGCTTTCAATTTAGTAAGTAGACGTCAGTTGAGGAAGACGCACGCGTACGAGTCCTACTGTTGAGCGAACCGAATACAATTAATACACTGTCGTTTTCGTCGTGTTTTGTCGATTGAAGCAAAATAGCGAGAATGCAACAAAATGCCAGCAATGGAAATTAATCCCGATTTACAAAAGGAGCGAAATACCGCAACCTTTGATCCACATGAGTTTTCCGTCTTTTGGACGGGCGGAGAAGACAAGTACAAAGTGAAGAAAGACTTGGGTAAGTTAAAACATTAATCCGCACTTAGCCAGTACTCTGTGGTGCTGAAACTAACCAGTTTTTAAGCTCGACCCAAAAGCTGCACAGTAAAACGCTTGTAAACAAAAGAGCTTTTAATAAATGCATAGACGCATGATTCAGCATATACTGCTACGAGGCATTACAAACATATTTAGTGGGGATCAGAGATAAGCCAGAGGAAGAGAATGAGAGATGAGCTTTGACTTATTAGCTTTGAAAGTTTTGTGGCAACCCGTGACCGGTATTTTGAGCATCTTTGTTTTGATTTGCGTTTTCTTCACTTTCCTCTTCTGTTTTACAACAACTTGCTTGCAAGCGACATTTAATCATCCATTAGTTAAATTCCATGAATTAATCGTTGGCTCTAAAGCTCAAAACCAGTTCAACGTCAGCAAACGGACGTTGAACTTTGATCATGAAATATTAGTAGCAGGGCAACATATATTTCAATTAATTTAACATATCTGTTGACCTATAGACTTTGCACAACTGGCATATCTGTGGTGCTTTGGAATGTAATAAATTTCCTGTCCTATAGCTGATAAGCTCTATTAAATGGATTAGAAAAAAATATTTTTAAGGAAGTCAAGTGTACTTATTTGATAGTTAAATAGATAGGTCTACTTGATTATATCAATAAATTTGCACTTCCCTCAATAACAAACCATAATTTAAGATTCGATTTTAAATTATAGAAATGCAAATTGGCATTACAGTGTAGTTTCAAAAATTTTCTAATTTATTTTATTTCAGTTCGTATTTTGTTTAAAAATTATTGAATTTAAAAAGCATGACATTTCATCTTGGCCAACTGATGTCAGTTTCTATAAAAAATGTTTCTGCCAATTAAAAATAAATATTTTTTTAAAATAAAAAACTTTATTGAAAATAAACGTACAAGAAAGTGAAGGTGCTTGGACAGTTAGATGTCCAATTCTCGTGTCCTTACAATTGTTTCATTTAGCATCCTTGGAAAATTTAAATAGCAGTGAGAATATTTGGAGAGAATACGTAATTCACTAATAGTCATGGAGATAACTATTTTAAGACCAAACATAATCTGATTCAACAAACACGATTATTCCACCGCTAATAGACTCTTAATGTGAAGTATTGTAATCCACATACATACATATGTACATATATCTCGCAAGCTTCTTTGTTCCCTTTGAACACTGGGCTGCAAAGCAAATTCATTCGTGAATATAATTACATGGCTCACTGTACAGCGTATAGTGATTACTTACATGCCAAATTTATCATGTATCATGTCTATTTGTAGAGAAAATGTTTCTTGAGGATCCAGCACTGAATGACGATCTGCCCATATCATACTTGTCCCATAAGGAGCTCTACGAGAACAGCGTGCGCAAAGCTTGTCTAATTGGTGAAAAGATACGCAAATTACGCGCTGATGGCGAGGACGGTGTAGACACCTACAAGTATGAATGGAATCCCCGTCTTGCAATCTTTACCTAATTTGTGCTTTTATATTTAGTGCTCTGCTCGGTGGCACTTTAGGAGCGGCTTTACTGAAGGAGGGAAATCCCATAACGCTGCACTACGTCATGTTTGTGCCCACTATTATGGGCCAGGGCACTATGGACCAGCAGGTGGAGTGGCTGCCCAAGGCTTGGGATTGTGAGATTATTGGCACCTACGCCCAAACCGAGCTTGGACATGGCACCTTTCTGCGAGGATTGGAGACACGCGCTGACTATGATGAAAGGAAACAGGAGTTTGTGATCAATACGCCCAGTTTGAGCGCCTACAAGTGGTGGCCCGGAGGCTGTAAGTATTCGTACATTAACAAAAGTAAATTCCCATTTAATCACAGTGGTTCGTTCGCAGTGGGACACACGGCAAATCATGCTGTTGTCGTGGCCCAGCTGTATACCAAGGGCGAGTTCCGAGGATTGGCACCGTTTATAGTGCAGCTGAGGGACAGTGAGACGCATCAGCCAATGCCTGGCATTGACATTGGTGACATTGGCACCAAGCTGGGCATGAAGTCCGTCAACAATGGTTATCTGGGACTCAAGAATGTGCGTGTGCCGCTCAAGAATATGCTTATGAAAAACCAACAGGTGCTGCCGGATGGCACCTATGTGGCGCCCAAGAACAGCGTTCTCACCTACGGCACAATGATGTTTGTGCGCTGTGCTCTCATCCGAGACACTGCCCACAGCTTGGCCAAGGCCTCAACCATTGCAACGCGTTACTCCGCGGTGCGTCGCCAAAGTCCGATTGAACCGGATCAGCCGGAACCACAGATCATGGAGCACACGACACAGCAACTAAAGCTTTTCCCACATATATCAAAGGCTATTGTTTTTAAACTAACTGGTGACGGTATCTGGAGCATGTACAATGAGCTCTCCGGCGAAATTGAGCTGGGTCACCTGGATCGCCTGCCCGAGATGCATGCCCTATCCTGCTGCTTGAAAGCCATTTGTAGCGCCGATGCAGCCGCCGGAGTGGAGACCTGTCGTCTTGCGTGTGGTGGTCACGGCTTCATGGACTGCTCCAACTTTCCTACCATTTATGGCATGTCCACGGCCGTGTGCACATACGAGGGTGAAAACACCGTCATGCTGCTCCAAACGGCACGTTATCTAGTCAAGGTTTACGGCCAGGCACTAAACGGTGAACAGCTGGTACCCACTGTGTCCTATATTAATGAAGCAATCAAACAACGAGCCTTTGTTAACTTTGATGGGTCCTTGGAGTCGATTGTTAAAGCGTTCCAGTTTGTGGCTGCCAAGTGAGTGACCCAATGCATCGTCTTGTGACTTCTCTAATGATTTTTCTTGCAGCAAAGTGCGTGTTGCATATGAGCAACTCGAGCAGAGACGCAGACAAGGACACAGCACGGAGATGGCTGCTAATCTCAGTGGAGTCTTCCTAACTAGCGCTGCAGATGTAAGCAAAAACTAAACCTGTTATCTAACACAGATAATTAAGGCATTTCTCATTCTTTAGCTACATGGACGTGCCTTCTTAGCCCAATCCGCGTACACGGAACTAACCCAGGCTTGCCGTCAAGTGTCTCCTGCCTTGGCTGATGTGCTCAAGGTGGTGCTAGAACTCTACCTGGTCGATGCTTGTCTCAATCGCATTGGCGACTTCTTGCGTGTACGTATATTAATTGATAACATATGTGATTTAAAGTTATTTAAGTTGTATTCAATCGTTCTGTGCAGTTCATTCAACTGACTGATAAGGATGTAACCAATTTGGAAACGCGTTTGGAAAGTTGCCTAAAACGCTTGCGGCCAAATGCAGTTGCTCTGGTCGATAGTTTTGATATGCATGATAGGGTATTGGACTCGGCTCTGGGTGCATACGATGGCAAGGTCTATGAGCATATCTTTGAGTCAACTAAGAAGAATCCACTTAACAAGGAACCGGTTAATGCATCATTCCACAAGTACCTGAAACCCTTTATGAAAGCCAAGTTGTAATCACATTACAAACTGTTTTACTCAAGCGTCTTTTGTTACTGTTAAATATCGTCTTATTTTGTATATACCATAAACATTGTTCGACTATTTTATACTACTTCTGTCCAAAAAAAAACTTGTTTTTATTGTGTATGTGTTTTAATAGAGCTTACACTAAACGCTTTATTAAAGTTTATTTGTAATTAGTTTTTAGACAGACAGTAACTTTAATCGCTGGCGGCTAATAGATCAATTGATCGAAATGAATGCTAAACGAAGACGTCCACGACCACAGCCACTGCTATAGCCTAACCCATAAAGTCATCGGATCCTTATGATGTTGCACTGGCTGCGATCTTTGCATTGCGTTGTGCATAAAGTTGTCGAAGTACACGATTGCCACAAAGGAATGTGAATACTGCTACGGGTATCAGCAGACGCAGAGTTTGGAACATGTTTAATTGCAGCCAGAAAACGAAGAACAGTCCCAAAATGCCGCCAAAACCCACATGGAATCCAATTGTGCTCGGTGAAAAGGACAAATTTGAGATATTAATACCCAATTTGCCCCAGAAAACGAAGAGCAGCACCAGAGGCGTTATGCACAGGCCAGTGAATATGTCAGATACAATGCGGGGAGGACGTTTGTCAGGTACACGGAATTGATGCACAATCTCTGGCAGAGGACCCCTCTCAGTGCTTGGCTTGGAATCTATAAAAGTCAAGAGGTTATAATTTATTACAATCAAGGTCAAAAATAGCAACTACTAACCTCTATCGGGCTGGTTAAACTTTAGCTGGACATCAGCCAAGAGCCATTCAAAGGAGTTGGACAACGAGGCATCGCCGACGGTTAAATAAATGTTGTAAAGACCGCTCTGATAGTTGAAGTTCTTGCCCTGATTGCCGACATCCATGTCAAACTTGTAGGCCTTGCTACTATCCTGCTCCGCCACGAAAATGATCTCCTTGTCGGTTTCCTGGTTGTAGAGACGCACAAATGCCTGGTGGACCGTGATGGGCTTGGTGGAGCTCTCATCGGTTAGTACCGCTTTCAGAAGTAGTTTTTGTGTGCTGTCCGCAGACAATGTGTCCTTGAGTTTGCTGGGAAAGCTGACGCTCTGTTTACGTGTAGCAGCGCTGGCATCAGATTCGGCGATTCCCAATTCTAAAGCCTGCACTTTGACACGCCCCAAGACCTTCAGTAACAGTTTCTGTGTGTACACGCTGTCAACACTCAACTCGGCCTGGTAAATGCCACGTGTGGGCTTCAAGCTGGCTAGATCGGCAACGTATGTGGTTTTGTCTGATGACTTGGAAACCAGCTGAATCTTCTCTGCCAGCACGGAGTTGTCCTTCTTCACAAGAATTTTAGCGCTGACGCTCTTCACAACGGGAGACAGTGGCTTGCCAAGCAGATCCACAATAGCAACATTCAATGTCGGGGATTGAGCATCCAACTGTCCATTGCCAATAAGCTGAACAGAGATCGGAGCTATCTTTGCCGAGCCACTGATGGTTTTTAAAGCTTCGATAAGCACATGGGCTCCCTTGGCCGTTTGCACAGATCGACGACTCAGCAAATAGTTGGCAAACTTAACAGCCTGTTCAGATGTGATGGGAGCTGGCTTATTATATATCTTGGTCACACCAAAGACGCCATTGAGTATCAGAGCCGTAATGCTAAGTCCTCCCTCGAACTGGAGGAGCTTTCCATCGACTTCGTCAGCTTGAACAATGGCATCTTCGACACGGTTAGCAACAAAGCTGCCGCTTTGGCCTAGTTCGATGGCCACATTGAATCCATAGCCAAGACCACTGAGTGAGTCATCCATTTTTAGTAGTTCCTGCAAGCGTTTCGCCAACTTTGTCTGAGCTGCCTCACTGATCTGGACACCAAGAGCTTTATGGGCGGCAATGCGATAGTAAATTTCTTGTGTGGTGCCCAATTGAGAGTCTAACGAGCTGTAGATCTTTGAAAGCAAGGCTTCAGGTAGTTTTGTTGTGCAACGCAGATTTTTGTTGGCTCCAACCAGGTAATAATCTTTTTCAAAGTTCTGGAAGTATACGATTTATGTTTTTAATTTTACTACGTGCCACACGTAATATATATACTTACGTTCAACTTTGATTCCTCATGTAAAGTCACAATCTTCTTGCATAGTGCTTCCTTTGTTGTCGAATCAGTTGTCTCTATGTTTTGACTGGAAAAGAAAATCGCTTGCAAATCGTTGGAACTTAATCCATCGACAAAGACTTTTTGAAGGCGGGTGAGATCCTTTGGTCCCAGGTAGCTATCAACAGTACGCGCACTCCAGGTGCTTGCGGCGGCACTGAGTACGCATAGAATCGTAAAGCCTGTGGTAAAAAACAATAATATACGAAAATACATTAGGCGAAAAGTCAAATGTGTTTGCAGCAGAGGCAGCACAGCCTGCGTCAGCGCCGACACCGGCAACTATCGTGATGAACGAGACAGCGACAGCGACTTTGCCGGCGTTAGCAAAACAATGCTGGCTGAGGCACATCGTTTTATTTTAACACTGTATTATATAAATTACCTAATTTCAACATTCTCCTATATTAGGTGGCGTCGTTAAACGCAGCTTATATGCTATAGGATAAATAAATAAAAATCACTTTAATAGCCTGCACCGCCTGTTTTAGCTTCGATATTTTTTACAGACACGTCAGCGGCAGTGTTGTTCAATTACTTAAAGACTATGTCGAACAAGTGTGTACACCCTTTGAAACTCGTTTCCCGATATATGCTTATCGATTAATAAATATCGAAACTATTTTATGATTCGATAACGCTCGGATAATAAAAGTAACAATTATAATAATAAGTTTTTTCGCGATAGCGACAAAATCATAGGCAGCTACCAAATTGGAAATTTGTTTTTTTTTTGTAAAGTATATATTTCGAATATATACTAATTCATCGAGTTAACGTAACGCTGGTCTGAATCAAAATTTGGCATATCAGGGAATTTTTGTAATGAAAGTCTCCTATTGAATATTACAATAATAAAAACTTTCACATGTTATTAATAAATGATATAAATTATTTGTTAACCTTTTCAATTTCCACACACTACGTGAATTGTTTTCATTATCGAGTATATCAAAAAGTTCCCGGAATAACCGCCCAGCGGCGCTCATAGCACTCTTTTGTCAATTGATATAGCCATGTCTGTCCGTCTGTTTCTATGCGATCTAGTCTCTCAGTTTTAAAGCTATCTTGATAAAACTTGGTACAGATCAGAGACCTGCAATAAATATACTCGAGCATGTTCGAACTTTACATCAAACGATTAAATAACGATCAGTTTAGCGGGCTGGCCGAAAAATTTTCGAATCACAACGGTCACATTAATGTTTCGCGAATTTTTTCACCCCGATCGTTTGGTATCAAACAATTCGGCCGCGATCAGAACGACAAGCCTCATAGATCATTCGCTGATCGTTCGATTACAACCCAATGAGTATCCGACGCAACTTGTATGACCGTTCGAGTAGCAAGCATGTTCGTTGGTTCGCTTGCGTTGCGTGACGGCTTGTGTTGCAGATAAAGAATATGTCGCGAACGACTCCTTCTGCCTGTCCAATACTTTTCACTAACCTAATATACTCTTCCAGTACGTATGAGTAAGTACCGATGTAAGAATGAGTAAGTATTGAGGCTTCATTCTCTGTGATCAAGTAAGACTTCTTTTCACTTCTTATTACAGCAGACAAATATAGCCACAATATGAGTAGAGCAGTCCTGTTTCCTGATTTTATTTGAGTGCCATGATGATCAGTTTACATGTTGTAGACCTTTGTAAATTCTGTCAATCAAAGTTTCCATACATTCAGATATGGAAATCAATAAATAACACAAACACTAACATCTTAATATAACAGAAACAAAACATAAAAAAAAAAAAATATAAATATACCTCAATAAATAACTAAAAATGTCAAAGCGTATCCATTAAAAAAGATTTTAAATATACATATTAAAATAAAGAAATAAAAAAATAACAGAAGAGACCACATAAAATAATATAGTTTCAACGAAAAATAATCAATAATTTAAATAAGAAAAATGTTTTCAGTTGGAATTAAGGAAGATTCACGCCAGTGGTCGAAACTCGAATGGAATCCCAATATAGAACAAAAGTTGTATAGAGACTGGGGAACTTATTATTCACATCGACTTATGGATAACATTGCAGTGCACTACTATGATAAAGCATTGGATATGGAAGGAGACGACTATATGACTTTATATAGCCGTAGTCAAACTCATCGGAAGGCGGCAAGAATCGAAAGGGCATTAGCTGATGCCACGAAAGCTGAAGGTAAGAGCTCGTTGTATAGAGTATTTTATAAGTCTTTTGTTAATTCATGTGACCGTTAGCTATGGCAAAGAAGTCTCGGGGACCAAATGTGAACATCAGTCTAGAAATATGCTGTGAACTTTTCGAGTTGAATCAATTTGAGAATAGCGAGGTCTCAATAAAAGATAATCTTCGGATCTTCAAGGGAAACGATGCAATGGCTTTTAAATCCCGACTTGTGGTGGTTAGTTACTGACTATAGTTAACTGAACTTTTTGCTCATAAAAGTGCCGATCTCTTAGGTTGATGACGTTATTAAAGATGTTACGGGAAGAGCCATGTCAATATTGTTTTCGAGAAATCAGCAGTTGATTCAGCGTATTGACGAAATACAAAAAGCGAAGGCAATCAAAGACGATCGTACACTATGGAAGAGATTGAGAGATCAGGGTAAATGCGATGTCGTCAGCATACCAGAAATTGAGGTATGCGCTTAAAATTATATATCAATTTTATGCCAACAATATTTAATTTACATATTTTCTCCATTATTAGGAAACTATTTTGTCGCCACTCGAAAAAGCACGTAGGAAACGAGCATTTAATGTTGTTCATCAGACGTATATGAATGACGCTTGGTATGACATTTATTTTATGAAACTATTGCGAAAAAATCCATCTTTATTATTGGAACAGTGTCAACGCTCTAAGGGAATTGCGCAGACCTTATCTGTGAAGCAGTATGAAATCATCCGACAGTTTATGGTAAGCACTTTTAAGCCTTTCGAATAAGCAAATCTGTTAGCTTTACCTGTATTTGTAGAAAATGTTACAATCACGAAATCCTCTTTACCTGTTTAATTACGTAAAGTATTCAAACAAAAAGATGCTGGAAAAAATTAGGGAATCATTTCTATTTCGAATACAGGCGCAAACACATCGAAATATGATTCTGGATTTAAGACAAATTCGTAAAATGCGAAAGGAGAAAAGAATTCACGTAAACTATATTTACCTATTTAATCGTATTTATTTTAAACTGATTTATTTATTACTTTAGCAACTATCAAATTATGTCGAAAAGGTTATGGGAGAATATTACGTGAAGAAATCGAATCGTGTCATGTGCTGGAAATTTGAATTCCATAATGAAGTATACAATATCTTGGCCCTATCATTGTCCGATCAATACTATGTACCCAAAAATTGTTGTAGTGGTCCTATGGTATTAGAGCAGCTGCTACGTTTACCACGTGTCAAAATATTGGATATTGAGCACTTTGTCTTTGGGGACCGATCTACTTACCAGGAAGGTGCTGATCAAGATATAGCAGGAGTGAAATTCCGGTATGATTTGAATTCTTAAATGATTATACCAATTACCAGCTGTTATCTATTTATTTTTCAGGAAAAAATTTGCACACTTTGATCAACGAATACGATTTGCTAAATTTAGCATCGAGAGGGCCTATCTGTACCATCAGATTGCTCACACCCACTTATCGCAGGGACACTACGACGAATGCTGCTTCAATGCACGTAAAGCCATTAAAGAAAGTCGTGAATGTGCCAGTTTACTATGGCATTTTCTAAGTATTATACTAATCGTCAAGGCTAATACATTGCAGCACAAAGTGGAACAGACTGCAGAGGCGTTAGAGATGGGTCTTCCAATTGTCCAACAGTTGAAATCTCCCGGGCTCATAAAATTCATAGAAATGTGCATAGTTTCCAATGCGGTAGACGTTTCTAGAAAACTCTCACTGATTTCAAGCCGTCAATCAAAAATGTCAAGAAATAGTTCACTCAATACGTCGAGCCAGACCTCAAACCTGGATAAAACAGACTAATTTGAATTGTATATGATTTCTTACAATAGTCATGTACATGTATATGTGTCATTATGTATGTATGTGATTTATTTTTCAGATTTCTAATACAGTGCAACTGAGTAATATGAATTTATTTCTAACTGATTTGGCAAAAAATTACCACTTTATGGACATACAAATACTTAATGTCGAATATGTTCAGAATAAAATATCACTGAATTTGTTTGTTCGACTCGGCTTGTGATCCTGATCAAGAATATATATACTTTATGGGGTCTGCCTTTTACTCTACGAGCGATTCGTTTTGAAAGCGTCAGAAAAAAATCTGTTGAAAATTAATAAGATATTTCTTGCAAATTGGGTTTTATTAAATAAATTAAAGTCAAAATAATTGGTAATCTTACTACTAAGATATGGTATAAAGGTTTGCTCTACATTAAGTAAAAATAAATATAAGTAATCTACGTTAAATCGTTGGTAAATTATTAATTTGTACAACTCTTTTTAATAACTTTAGTGTTAACAATTATACAGCTAATCCAAAAGATATGCCAAATTGAGAGAAAGACAAAAGAATCATTTCACTCAATCGACCACTAATTTAGTTTAAATATTAAGGCTTTTAATAATTGCTCCTCAGTTCTTGACAACATCTTACTTGTGTCTCCTTGTTTCATTTGCGGATTAAACAACTAAATTATAGTTAATGTATAAGGATTAGGCACCAAACTTATCGGCACATTCGGCAAGGGGTCTGGTAATGGAATACTTTGTTTTGAATGTTTTGGTAATGTCACCTTCGTGGTTCCACACTGTTATGGCTGTGGTACAGTAGAGTGGATACTTGTTAACTCGAACCTCCTTGCGCTCCTCGTCCTCGGCAGGCTTGTCCTTGCAGTACTGCTCAAAGTATTCGGTGTGATCAGGTCCCAAATCAGGTTTAACGGAATTCTGACGGTTGTATTCATCGAACAACTCTTTCCACAGAAACTGCTCCATGCGATTTGCCCGTGTGACTGTAATTACAAATAACCCACTTGCAAATGATATATGTAATTTAAAGAAGTTTGGGCATTAAACTTACTCAGCTTTTTATTTCTGTAGGGAACTCCGAAGCTTCGCTGGGTCTCGGTAGATTCGGCTGTACAAGGTCCTTGACCTCTAAGACGAAAGTTCTCGTTTTCATTCATGATTCTTCTTTTTATGGTTCTTGTGATTCGTGTAAGTTTTGAAATAACAAATAAAATTTACTTGGTCTGATATGTTTTAAAAAATACTTAGACTAAAGGGCCTGCTTTTCCGGGTAAACAAAATACGGGTGAATTCGTGAGCGTAGATTGCTAGGCAACAAACATCGGCAGCATATCTCCCTGGTAATTGCTATGCTACCATTCCCGGAGGACTTACTCATTGAAAATTGCTTGGTAACCATCGTCAGAGAAATTGTTAGGCCATCGACTCGGGTTGTTCCGCTTGAGCTGGAGACTCGTCCTCCAAAATCAGTGAGACATTTTTGGGTCGCAGCAGAAGGTAGTAGACCACAACAGTGGCTAAGAAGAGTATGCCACTGTACACAATCCATTCCCAGATGAAACCAAACCACCAGGAGTCAAGCTCCTCGTTGGCATGCCAAATGGCAGTCATGGTAATGTTCTCCACCAAAATGAGCACCAAGTATCCACTATACCAGAGCCGAATGCTCTTGAAGCAAACCCGAAACTCTAGTAGTACAAAGATATAAATGTACCCTAGGAGCAGGTAGAACATTTGACGACTCCAGCCGCCTCGACATCGTGTCTCTATGGCCAAGGCGACAAGCATGAGGAGGTAGTGCACGCCCAGGAGGATAAAGAAGGCGCGGGGATAAAATACGCAGAAAGTGGCTAGGGAGAGCATCCGCATGATGATGTAGGCAATCCAGCCGAAGAAGGCAACGGTTTTGCCTGCAAAGTCATCCTGCTCAATGCCATTTACAATCCTCGTGGGTCGTGGGAAGTAGAAGTCCACCACATCCTTGGGCGTGAGTGGTGTATCCTTCAAGTTTTGGGCTGTTGCCACCAGCGGAGTATGTTCCTCCTCCGATTGCTCGTCAACGCGTCCTATGAGCAGCTTTGGTGGCCGTGGCACATGCTCCTTAATGTACAGCTGCGCGTTAATCAGCAGCATGTCCTTGAAGGTCTCCAGCTGGCTAAGCGGTCGTGTAGCTCGCCTACTTCGTCTGTGCTCCGCATCCGATGCAGTGCGTCGCAAATCGGGAGCCTCCGGTGGGTTTCGCATGGGCAGCGCGGGCGGGGCTGAGACAGGCGGAGGAGGCGGCGCTGGGGTTTCTGGCACCGTGTCTAATACATCGATGCGATCCAGATTGGACATTTCTTCGGGGTATAACTGAAGCTTGGGTCGGATGTGATGATGTATCTTGTCATCGTCCGTGGCATTGCCATTTGGAACAGGATGAGGAGAGGGAGAATGAAGCAATGGTTTTGTAGACAGAGTCTCTAGGGCATCATTGTCCACCTCATCCACGCCGGTTATGTGAAACTCGTGGGTGTCTTCGTCGCTTAACCGTTGCCTGGCATGAAAGTTCTCCATGATCTTGTCGGATTGGGGAAAACTGGCCAGAGTGCGCTCCGATTCACGTTTTCGCTTCTCAGCCTCGCAGCACAACCGTTGGTTCTGCTCCAGTTGGCAGCGATGCGCTTTCACCTGCTCCGGAGTCGCCCATGGATAGTGCCGTCCGACCCGACGCTGGCTCTCGATCCGATGGTAGCTGGTTGTTATTCCCGCCAAATCAATGGCAGAAAAGACTAGGCACATTGCCTGCAAGGTAGCTGTAAGGCAACTAATACATTAAACTTCATTCGAATACATGATTCTAATCCCTGCTACACACTTGTCTCGTAGTTGCGGAAGATGCCCTGGAGCAGCATGTGGTTTATCTGGAGTATGATCTGTGGCGCGGCCTGGCCGTAAGCCTGGATCAGCAGGTACAGCTCGATGCTGGACGTCTGTGAGGCCTTCGCCAGACACTTCATACGCTCCACATCGTCATCCGTATGGAAAAGTGCCTCAACGGACCAAAAAAAGCGCATGACGAATCTACCAAATGAATCGAAACTTTAGTTACTATCGGAATCCACGGATAATCCCTTGATTTTACCTGTAGAGCACGGTAAATGGAAACAGCAAAAGTTGCACCAATCCCAGGCTGAAGCTGATCCACTTACTTCGAGTCCCACAGGCACAACAACGCTGTTCCCGTGAAGCCAACACTAGAATAAATGTGAGAAGCGGTGGTATCAGCACCAGCACCAGTGTAACCACTGCATAGGCCACCTCTTGCTGACGGAAGTACTGATAGCTTAAGGCCAAATCTGTCGCTGTCTGCACCATGTAAATAAGCATTCCGAGGCAGCTCGGGATTACGTAGGATACATAAATCCGCGTATGACTCCTTATCGTATAGCCCATGATGTGGGCTGGGGGATCGGCCGCATGACCGACCTCAGTTCCAACCATTTTTTTATTATTTTTCTACCCAAACTGCTGAAGCTGCTCTGGACATGTTTTCGTTGCGAAATTCTTGAAAGTACTGCTCATGAATCTACCAATCTATGAGTAAGCGTGCTCTCCATTCCACTCGTTGTGTTCTTATCAATGGGTGTGTAGGGCGATGATTAGATAAACGACGCAAATTGCTCGAGGTCGGAAGCAACCACCCCTGCCCGATGCCCCGATTGACCAAAAGCCCCGATATTTGTTTATGTTTACCTTAAACCACTGCTGTCACTTGATTTGTGCGCAGAGCGCCAAAAGAAAATTTATTGAAATATATTTTACAAAATAGTTAAGAGGTTTTTTAATCCTTTTTTTTTGTCTCTTTTTGTCAACGGGACATTGCTATATAGACTCGCCTGGTGATCATGAATCTTACCTTAATGGTGGTCATTCTACATGTTACATTTCGCTTTGGAGTAACCTTCTTCGCCCATTTACTCTTTTTGATAAAAGCATAGAAAAGAAAGTAAATTCGTCTCGCCGAAGATTGAATACCCTTACAGTCATGCATACTCGTTAATTTCGTTTAATAACTAAATAGCACAAAAGTTTTTATACCAGGTATTTCCGACCGATTGTTTCTATGTTAGCTACATATATGATTACACTATCTAAGGCCTAGGGGCTACTATCAATCTGGGTAAAACTTGGCAACCTGGTAAGTCCGTCATTAGATATCAAATAACTAAACTAGTTGAAGAATCTCTTAAAATCATACGTATGTGAAGAGAAGTGGTGTTTTACCAGGGATCTGCATACACGCCCATCCATGGTAAATCAGTGCTGAAAAGCACGGAGATACTCGAACAACAAATAGAGAAATGGACATTCGAAGGCGGTCGAAAGTAGAAGTCATATAATGCAGTGAAATATAAAGTCGAAGTGGAAAGTAGCAGTTGCCTAATTGAGTTGAATGTAAAGTCCAAGTGGAAAGTTAATTTTACCTTAAACCTTAAAGTTGATCAGCTCAAATAACTAAACATGGAACATATCGTTATCAATCTTTACATGTACAGTGGAAACCGGTTTAACGACACTCAAGGGACCGACGATTTTACGTCGTTATACCCGGTAGACGCTTTAACCGACACGAGCAAAGAAAAAAAAGCTTTTATGGGGACTAAACAGTCAACGAGTTTTCGTCGCAATGACCGAACGGACGCTTTAAGCGGAGTCGTTGTAACCGGATTCCACTGTATATTGAATTTTTCTTGCATTACGAGATGCTGCAGGGTCTTTTACAGTCGTCTACTTTATGCTTCGAATTGATGCTTTAAGCTTCAACCCTTTTACCTAAGTACAAAGAAAATTAATTAGTAACAAAAACTTGAGCTAAATATAACGTGACCCATTAATTATTGGGGTCAATCAACAGCGGTATTCCCCCTCAGGAAACAAAGAATTTTGGTTTGTAAACAGTTTATTGTTTTGCGAGTTTAATCGACTACTCAGTTGGCTAAGAATCATACCAGCTCTTCTTCATCCAGTTGCTCTGTTTGCAGGGTTCCTCGAGGACCACAAAGGAACCCTCTTGATGTTGATTTTCGTCGTTTTGTTTGTCCCGTCGGCAGCCAACAGCGTATTTAGGATTACCCTCGATAATTGAGGACTTTTCACGGCAGTTGACAGCGTTTTGGAGCACGGAAGCACGTCGCCCATATCTAGCCGGTTTCTTGCAGCCGCCTCCAGTGGCCACGTGTTCAAAATTGGGCACCAACTGTGGTGGCTGCTCCTTCAATTGCCGCTGGCGGGAAGGACGTCGTTTGGTCTGGGATTGGGAATGGGAATGGGACTGCAGCTGGCCGGCTTCTAATGAAGAGTCGGAACTCTTGCGGAGATTGCCGGGAGAACTGAGCTCCCTTGGCCGTGGACGTTCCCGTTCCCTCAGCTGATAGTTGTACTGAGCACGGCGGTACTCGGGCGTGGCAGTTAATTCAGTGGAAGTCAGACAGTTTGGAGCTGCTTCCCGATCCAAGCGTGGACTGGATGTGGTCGTGGTGGTAGCGGTGGTGTTGGCGGTGGTGGGCAAACGAAAGGAGGACACCGGCTTGCGAACCACTGGACGGGAGCGTGGAAAGTCCAAATAGTTGTTGCGATACTCCGGATTAAACTCGATCTTCCCACGCAGTCGGAGGTAAGGTTCCCTCACCTTGCCCCGCTCGGGCATTTCGGTAATCTGTGGATCTTGAAAGCTTTCGTAGTACTCTGGTACCTCCTTGGTGAAATCGCCGCGTGGACGCAAGTGATCGTCGGTCTTGAGCGACTTCTCTTTGGCCATGTTCTTGGGTGGGACACTGAACTTATCTCGGTATTCGGGCATGTCACCGCCGGCTGTGGAGTCTGCGATACTCTGCTGTTCTGCGCCGGAGACACGGAGATTGTCGTGCTTCTTGATGGGCGCACTTTTGGAGTAGTTGGCGTACATCTTGAAGCTGTCCTGATACTCCGGCACCGTGACAAAGTCACCCTGCATCCGAATGCTGCTCATCTGGGGTATAGAGTGTGCCTTCTCGGCGGGATATTGCTCCACAAACTGGCGTTTGTACTCCGACGGAGACGCCTCGTAGTGTGTATCCTCGGCCCGCATCTGCAAGTGGCAGCGATTCTGCTCCTGGGCAGCCACATCTCGCTTGAACTTATCGTTGGCCAGTTTTCTGGGCTGATCCTGCTCCAGTTCCCGCTTCTGCTCCCGTACCTGCTCCTTCTCCTCTCGAAACATTTGGCGTGGCAGAATCTGGGCATCGGCGTCCATCATGGGATATGTGAGAAAGGATGAGTTCTTCATCTCCTCTTGACCAACCTGCAAGTTCTCCGGGTTCCGCACTGGCAAAGAGCGTGAACTGCAAGGAAACGGAATTAACGGGGATTCGTAGGCAATCGGTGGAAACTAAACGAGTCTAAACTTACAACTGCAGTTCCTCCGGCGTGTACCAGTGATATTTCTCGTGATGCTCCGACAGCAAATGCATCAAGCCCTCTAAACGCAACGAAGTCGCTCGCCTCAGCAGGGATCGGGGACGGGTTCCCGTTGGATTGTGGCCGTAACCTTGGCAACAGTAACGCTTCTGATACTCTGACTTCAGTAACCCAAAGGATACAGGCGGTAGCTCACTATTCGAGAGACAGACGTGACTCTGGGTGTGCAACGGAAGCTGCTGGCGGCGTCGGAAGAATTTCAGATCATCTATGGTTATGTACTCATGTGGATGCTTGATGCTAAACCGATCCCTATGCCCCTTTTCACTGGATGTGAGGTCGGGCTCCGAGAACGCACGACTCCAACTGAACTCTGGCTCCGCACTGTGAACGCCACAAAAGACAAGAACGCTTTGTTAGCCAGATTTCTGCTCTCGCCCCCACTCCCCTGCCTTCGATTGCCTGGTGTCCCCTTGGCTACGTTGGCGAATGAGCAACGTTACCATTGGCACCAAATAACAGCAATAAAAATCGGTGTTAATAATGGGGAAAATGTGCTACAACAGACCGAAGAGAGACAGAGAGGGATAGAGAGAGAGAGAGAGAGAGAGAGAGAAAAGGACAGTAGAGATAGAGAGAGAGCGTGGGAAGCGAGTTTGCCAGGCTACACAAATGCCCTGGAATTTCTTTGTAAAACACTAAGATTAATATATTATTTTAATCTAACTCATTGTTATTCAATTCTTTTCATCTCAATTCATCTTATTATAAGTTAGGTTGAACTTAGTATGCCACTTTGGATACTATTTCTTTAATTTAATCTATTTTACGGCCTTTAAAACAATCACAAACAGTAATGTGAAGAATAAAATAATAATTGCAAAAACAAAAAAGTTTTCCATACGTAAAAATCGCTTACGGACAAAGCATATACATGGCTATGTCATAAATGTAGTCTGACTGGGAGTCTTCAGAAACATAATATTCTAAAAAAAAATGTTGGACTTTAAGTACATTATTTTTTCTTTATCGGGTATTCGTTTTCGCAAATTTAATAATTTAGTTTAAGTTACTTAAGAATCCATCACAAAGTAAGAATTTACTAAAATAATGATCACCATTCAACTAATATCCCTTTCGTACCTTTTGCAATGTCAGGTATGGAGATGATAGAAAATAAATGGTGCCTTTGAATAATACTGGGAATAGAGCGACTCAAGTCTAGCCAAACAGCCCAAACTACAGCTGTAAAGGAATGTTTCATAGCGTGTCAGCACGCACACAACAAACACACACACGCACACATATCTGTTGCTAGGAACACACACACACATACATATGAGTTTGTGTGTATGTGCGAACTATAAACAAAATTGCAATAAATTGGAAAATTGTTTATTCGAATGGAATTAAAATTGGAATTTTGTTGCAGGTGCAGCACAAAATCGATTGAACATCTTCGCTCTCCCTCTTTCTTCTCTTCTTGCCTTATCTCTCTCTCTCACTTTTGCTCTCACTGCCGCTTACTACCAAGGACTTATTTAAATGCTTCTTAGCCTACAATTAAACCTGGTTAATTGCTGTTACATTATCGTGGTCGGGGTCGTGTCATAAATTATATAAAACTTAGTCTGGCATGCATGGAAATATGTGGAAAATGCGGAAAAGGGAAAATGCATTGCCTGTCTGGACACCTGTTGCACCTGTAGTTGTTATTATTAGTTTTAGTTGTTGTTGTTGTGGTTTTAGCACTTTTTTATGACCGACATATTACCATATTTAATGGCCAAAACGGTTGGCTTCTGCAGTTATTTCTGAACTTCCGCTGTGTCGGGCTATCAATCTTAACTGGGTCGTGAGTGTTCGTGTGTAGAAATGCCAAACGATCAGCCGCAAAGGTTAAGAGGTTTCCAGATTAAGATATTAGTTAAAGCAGATTATGTATAAGAGAATGGAGAGTTAATCAAATACTAAGACTTATTAGATTTTCCACACGAAGCAACGCTAAAATAATATTTAGAATTAAAACAATCTGAAAACCTTTTTAGTCTTGACTTATTATGGAAAGAAATCAGTTTAGATTAGGTATAGTGGCTGCTGGTGGTTTGCACAGCAGCACACATAAGCCGATTTCGGCGCCATGTAGGAGACAGAAGGGACGGACTTTTAGAATATAGAGTTGAGTTAGCTCTTCGCATGATGCAAAGAAGTCAGAATCTATATCAGTTGAAAAGTCAATTAAGCCAGTAAATATTCCTTAATTTAATTAAGAAGAAATTTGACTGGTTTTTTTAATATCTGACTTTATTTCCAATTATAAAGAATTGATTAATTATATTTTAACGGTTATTAACTTTTGGCTTAATTTGTTTATGCCAATTTGGACAAATAAAACTTAAAGAATTATATAAATTATACAATAAAAATAAAACTCAAATACAACTGAATTAAATCACTTAAATGTTTAATAAATTAACTATGTTAGAAATTAGAAAATTTAGTTATTTAACAGTTTTTGTAAAAATTTGTTATTTTTTAACTTAATAAATAAAACTCAACGACTCAAAATTCAGTTTTTTTATGGAGTTTTTCGTTTGGTTGATAACTAGTGTTTTGAGGTGTGATCGATGCTATAGATCGCGCTTAAATAAAGTCAGAACCAATTTGATTCTTATACCAATAGTTTTAAGTATTCCTAATCTAAGGTTTGGCTTAAATATGTGTTATCGTAATCATTTTAAAATGCATTCTGACAATGTATAAGGGGGTATTTTTGTAGACTTAGCGGTATGAGTAAATCAAACTCGTGCTGTCAGCGTCAGTTTTCTATTTTCTGTTGTCTGTTGCAGCTGTAAGCGTAATTGCGTGCGTGACTGTGCCTCGCAAGCGGAAACAGAGTGGTATACTGGTAGACCTGGCAAGCATAACCAACGGCCTGCACAACTGGGCGAATGCGAAATCGCGTAGAAGCGGCGCCCAAATCATGTCGAGCTCAAGTTTTAACAGCAACAGTGCCAAAAGGTTGACCCAATTCAACGCCCGCCCCAAGGCAGTAATAAATGAAAGCCAACCTGGTGGATACTAACGTCTTTATACACCGAATATTGGATACATTATATTTTAGGGTAATCGACTGTTCTGTAAACTGAAGGCAAAGCTTTGAGGGATGAGACTTAGGATGTTTTGTTTATAAATCCACTTCTCTTAGTAGACAATCTGTTGAATGTAATATTATATTTTAGCACGTAATTATATTATTTATCATCAAGCTTACAAAATCAAGGACAACAAGAACTAGAAATCTATTTTAATCGGAAATTGAACATGTACAACATGCAATGTTTATACCCTCTTTCCACTTCTCGCAAAATTAGTTATATTTTTAAACATGTTATTTTCGAAAGCTTTTCTAGAAATAAGAAATTTAAATATGGAAAATAATTATTTCAAGAAATACATTTAATTTAAAATGTTTCACTGAGCAATTACTTACTCTATTAATATTACTTTCTATTAGTTTTTTAGAGTAAGTTAAATTAATCACTCCCTTTAAATTAAAATGTTTTCTTTTGGCTTGTGCTTGAAGAGTATTTAGAATGCGGTTTTGCGAGCATAATTAATCACTTCGCTTATTTAAATTGTTTTCTTTTTAACTACTTGTGCTAATCCTGACAATTCCAAATGACCTTTGGACAGTTGCTTTAAATGTTGGGATGATTTGGGGTTTACTTGGTTATTTTTAGCACCAAGTTGGTTGTATTTGACCGTCAGATGTAACGCAATCGCATTTAAATATGCTAATCAATTGGCAATAACAGAAGAACAACGATAAATAACTATACACAACTACTATAAATAACTTGTATTCCGGTTCACATAATTATAGAGCTTTTCCTTTGATTTGTTTTTTTTTTGTTTTGTGCGATTTGAATGTCACGCCATTGGGCGTATACTTGCTAGGATAAGGACGGTGTACATGAATGCACCATTATGCTAGCACTCCTCTCAAGGTCAAGGATTGCAACTGCACTGATGTTCTAAGAGCTTTCTCTTACCCATCGCTGAATTTCCAATCAACGATATTCATGTTTCGTTGCGGCACTTTGAACACCAAACGAGGGCGGCTGGGCGTGTCACATCACTGGCGCCAGTGGCCATTGATAGCCATTGTCCATGTCGCTGCTGGCGCGGAGCAAGCAAATAACAACTTGACCGCTCAGATCGTAAGCCCAAACTGAAGCAAAACAATTTCACACGCTACAAAAACTTCTATCAAGTGGCAAATCGCGTGCGAGTGCATTTGTGTGTGTGAGCCTATACGTGTATGAGTGTGAGTGTGTGCGACTGGCCCTGACTGTGCGCACATCGAGTTGGAGGTGTCACTGGCAAAACACTTTCCATTTCATGCCGGTTTCACAACTTCTGACACAATCAAATGTAACAGCTGTCAGAAGGAGGCAAAGCGGTGTAGAAGAGAAGAGAGTAGAGAGGGGTATGGGTGTAAAGAGGCTATAAAGTGTGGCACACACAGCTCTGCATCCACTGGCACCTTTAATGCAACCACATTCGCAGCCCATTCGCAAGCAACATAATTTCCGTACAGGCGATTTCTGTTTTGAATCCTTCTTCGCCTAATTCTAGTCCTACGCCGTCTTTAAATCCACAAACTCCTTCTGCTCGTACGTCGTCAACTACTAAGCCACCCACTCCTTTGATTCCTACACCGCCCACTCTATTCATACGTGCGCCACTCCTTTGTACTCCTGGTTCGTTGGTCTGTTTCCGGCACGCACAACTGGGTCAAGGACCAATCAATTTGCCTAGACCGGAAATGCTGGTCAGCTTAATGTGAATGTGACTTTAAGCATAACAATTGCTTTGTAAGCTACTTTATTAACTATGTTAGGTGCGTGTCTTTGTGGTTGTGCGTGCGCTTGTGTTCAACAGGTTTAAATCTTGGACAAGCCCTCCCACCGATCGGGAGCTGTGTAAAAATATCGATCCATGGCGTCCACGAAGCGTTGCTTATAAACCTGTGGCGCCACAACTGTAGGCTTCTTGCCAATCCCGCCCCCAAGTAAACCCGACTGCTTTATGATCGACTCAATCATCTTGTCCAACGTAAAGGTGCGTATGTAATCTAAAAAGAAACTTTCTTGAACGGTGTTTCAAAGCTAAAGATTATAAGACGCACCTATTATGCCCAGCACAAGGACATTGCGCTTCTTATCCAGTCCCACTAGCAGGGAGTAGTCCATGACACCGTTCCGCTCCAGAAAGGAGGCATCTCGCTGTATGGCATCCCGAAGCACGGACTTGCTGTGCGACAACACATACAAAGGTTCCGAAAATGACACTAGAAACCAAGGACATACTCTATCAACCATTCACTATTGTTTCTCTGCAACCACTTACTCTCCACCAGATTCTCGTCGAGCAGCACGATTTCCCCATTTTGATTGGTCGGGTCCACGTGTCGATTGCGCTCGGAGCCCTTAAGATCAAACTTATTGGATATGTTGCAGCCATAGAAAAGATTCTCCATGACCAGCAATGATTTCTCCACACTGCAGCTGTTTGTAGTAAGTAAATCAGGATCAAAATGGCTTTCAAAGAAATGATTAAGCACCACTTACTCCTTCTTCTTGATGGTCACCTTGAAGACGCCAAAGATCTTGGCCAGAAGTGAGGGCTGATGTTCCTGCTGGTGAGCAATATACTCAAAGTACTCTGGGGCAAATTGTTCGAACAGACTGATTTCCTTCTTATCCAACTCCTTGAGCACAAAACGATCATCTTTAATAGGAAAAAGCCATCGTTTAAGATGTGATCTAATGACTTTGCTCTGCATTGTCGCTTACCCAACGTTTTGCAAAATCTTGAGCCGGATTTTCCCCCACGTGCCTCCCATTGGATGCTGCGGCTCAAACTTCGGGCAAGAGCAATCCGGGTCTCCTCCTCAATGTCCGGCTGCTCGTCTTGATTGCCGGGAAGGTCACCTGGTTTGCGTACCAGTTCAATTTCGGAAACATTTCGATTCTGTGAGATTCTTAACTCTTCGCGCATCTTACTCTTCTCCAAACGGCGATACAACATTCTGTCCAGCTTTGGTGGACTCAAGCACTTGGCCCGCAGTGCATCAAACTCGCGGGCAAACAAGATCAGGCACTGGAACTGCCCATTGCCAAATGACAAAGGGACATGCGCACTGGAAGACTGTGCTTGCGATTGGCCTTTAACCTTGCTGCGCTCCTCGGACTCCACCGACGTACTTGTCTCCTCGGCGTCGCTTTCCTGCTGCTTGTGCTTTGGCAGCGGACTACCATTGGAGTCGCATGCATTCGACGTAGCCTCTTCCGCATTGAGAGCCTCAACGGATCGTTGATACTCAGCTGAGGTCAAGGCATAGGCGATGACGGAGCTGATGTCATTCTCCATCACATTCACTGGAATACTGCCCAGCGGCAGCGTTAAGTGCTCCTGGATCGGGAGGGGTGACTGCAAGGGATTCGGTTGATTACTTGTCGTCTGGCGTAGCGTCAGTAATCTTGACTTAATAGTCTTCTTGTCGGAGTTGACGTTCACCGTCGATGCCAACATTTGGTCCACGGTGAGTTTTTCCTTCCCATTAGGCATCTCATCGGCAGGGCACTCCACTTGTTGTTGCCCATTGTTGTCCAGTTGCTGCTGTTGTTCCACCTTGACCTGGACTGGGTCCTGCGCAGGCTGCTCCGGACGCAGTTCCTCAGTGCAAATGGTGCCCGCGTCAATGTTATGCGTTTGCTTGGCCTGCTTCAGTGTCCGTTGCTCGATTTCGTGGAGTCGCGGTCCCCACAGCTCAATGCTTTCGGCCAATGCCCGTTTGGCCATGGTGAGGGCATCTCTTATGTCGTAAGAGCTCACCTGCTCTTCAGTCAGTAGTGTGTGTACAAGTTCCACCTTTTGCTTGAATACGAATTGATCTTTAGTCAGTGTCGCCTTTAGACGGGATACCAATGGTGAGTGCTCTTCTTCTGAGGCCAGATCCGCAATTCGTTCGTGAATTCGAGTATAAACGTCATGTCCACGCATCGAGAAACTTTTGATTTCGTCCTGCACCAGAATTTTAATACATGGCTTGGGCAACTCCAAGTGCAATGTCGCCGAAGGCAACTCAGTTTCCCAGATCTTGATCGGTGTATACTGAAACTTAGCCCCAACGCCTCGAAAACTAAAATGATGCACATAGTCGCGATGCAGTGAATGTTCACAGGGTGCGCCTTGCTCGGGCATAGGCTCAACGGGCGGTCGCCTTTTGTAGGCGTGTCCATGGAAGCGCATTTCAAGATACTTAGCCAGGGATAGGCAACGGGCAGCAGCTGAAAGCGGCACCGTAGGCGTTGTAGCACTACAGATGCTGCACCAGGAGGTAAAGTAGATACGAGTGGGATCGGTATGTGTCTGATCTTCGGTAAGATAGACACGCACACATCCCTGAGAGTGAACATAGCGACGGACGTGGCCAAGCATGGGCAAACTGCACGAAGGGCACATCGAATTAAAAAGACAGCAATAGCGTTGCAGGAACTGCTCCAACATTATGTCATGCTGACCATAGAATTTCATGTCGAGCAGCATGGGTAGCTTGCAAAAGGACGAAACGCCCTTAGGATTGTAATGGAAACTACAGAAGAGCACGGGCAGTCTCTGGTGATTTTCAAGATCCAGTGCATCCTTGTACAACTGCTCATCCGTGACCTTTTGTGGTCGCTGTATCACTTCGCCAATCTTCTTCTTCGGCCTCAGCACTAAAATAGGAACATGAGTCTTAAATAAAACTTAATTTCAGTCATCCTTATACTCACTTGGTAGTTTGCCCTTGGGGAATCGTCCACCAAAGGAACGGAACTCGGCCAGCTTGGTCTGTATTTCGCGGCTGGTCGCGGCCATCGTTATCTTCATTTTAACAAAATCATGAGCCGGCAGAAGCTGTTGATCATTTTCCTTATTGACCACTACAGGGTTATCCTTGCCTTGTTCCGCCTCCAAAACCTCAGGACGCTCCAAGCCAGCGCTTGTTGTCGTTGACCATTGCTTAGAGAAGAAGAGCTCTGCTGGAAATAGTTTACGTAGCTTACAATTGCGTCCTTGCTCCGTTTCCAGATAGGGCAGTGGAAACGTTAGAAATGGACTGACCGACAACAAAGTCGAACTTAGTGCATTGCGGAAGCGATTGTCATAACGCATCTCGACGGCCAATGCCTGAACGGGCAGATTATCAGGTGAGCTGACCAGAGCATCAGCCTGGGAGGAACGTAGGGGATCCGTGAAATCCGAGACATTTTCGCTGATGGCGGCTAAAAACTTATCCTCCGATTTGCGCTCGCAGAGTGGACGTTTCGCACGCAGCTGTATCTCCAGTTCCTCCTGCTCTTTACAGTCCTTCTCCGTGGGGCTGGACTCCTTGGAGTCGAATAAAGACGGCTTGGGACTAAGCGGCTGGGCAAACTCGTCCATCAGAAATGACATCTCCAGACGCCAATTGTAGCGAGCGAAGAGCAAGGCAAGTGCCACCTTTTTGACCCGGGTAAGTTCGGCATTGCTGCCACCCCGTAAGAGGCAAGTGTAGCCACGTGGACTGATTAGTTTCTCAAAGAACATGAGAGTCTTGCCACCGGAGTAGTTGCGTATATAGAAGTCATTGCAGCAGCCCAGTTTGGGCGTGGTTATATTCGATTCAATGGAAGTGACAATGTCGCACTGCAAGGTTCGAGCTATTCGTTCCATGACGGACAGCTTGACATCCAGCACTAAAGTGACGTTATAGGATCGCAACAGATCCTGGGCTATTAAAGCAACATTTTTGTGAACGATCACAACGTTTGGCTCAAAGTTCATGATGCGGGCACAGACGTTGTTTAGATATGCCTGTTCCTGGAGCAGCACCGTCTCAATAGTCACAAACTTACCCTCGATGCGCTCATACACAATTGGGCACTGCAGCAGGAGGATGCGTGGAAAGGCCACATGTGTGGCCATTTCCTTGTGTGCCACATTCTTGGAGAAGGCAACGCCATGTACTATAGTAGAGTCCTTGCGTCTGGCACCAGGTACTTTCTTGAAGTTTACGTAGTTGCGTATGTCCATGAGATCGTTGGTGCAATACTCGGGCTTGAAATGATTCGCAGCCGTGGAGCACAGCGTTTGCAGTACTTTGCCCCACTCCGCGTGCAGATTATTGGCCCGCAACAGTTGAGCCAACAACTGCTCCTCGTGATCACAGTACGATTCCAATAATTTAGTCGAAACTGTTGTGAAGCTCATATCATTCTGCAATTCCAGCTCCTGAGCTGAATGAAAACTCTGCGACACATCCATCATCTTGGGCGGATGAGGTTCCCCAGTACTCGCCTCGAACTGTGGACTTATGGGATTCGAGTGCTCTTTGCTAATATCACTCAGTTCTGTGGGAGTTGCTGCCGTGCGAGACAGCTCCGCGAATCTGTAGTGTAGTGTGGCCTCAAACTCGGTCTGTTCCGCATCGGGCACAATGGGCTCAATGAAGCCAGCAGCCAGCATAGCATTTAATATGGCCACAGCTTGCACCTCGTTGGCGGATTTGTTATTCTTGTTCAAAAATTCGATTAGTTGCTGGCCACAATTCTGAGCTGGCAACTCACGCTGCATTTCTTCGTGTAGTGTGATCAATGAGTTTGATTGCTGCAATATGTTTTTGCGATCCATCATGGACAACGTGGTATAACTATGCTGAGAACTGAATCTTTCCTCTTGATAGCCCAATGATGATTTGCGCGACAATTGAATCCGATGCTTCTGTGCTGAATGTGAACTGGATGTACTTTCCTGTACTTCAAGCTTATTGCTCAGATGCTGTTGCAAAGCCTGCAGATCTTCGCCCATACTCGAGTCCGATGATTTGAGCGTGGTTAGCACAATCTTTGAACAATAATCACAGACTTTAAGGTCACCCTCGCAACGGATTATGCTGCCGGGTACAACTTGATTGCAGCATTTGGAGCAAAAGATTTGACCACAAAGACGGCAATGGTGTTTGCGACGAAACGTTGTAAACTTTTGTGTACAATCATAGCATTCCTTGGCCTTTGAGTCCGGCATCCATAGCTTCTGCAATTTCGTCTCTTTGTAATTGCACAAGTCCTAAAAGAAAATATTGAAATCAAGCTCGATACAGTAATAAATACTCTACACTCACATTGTTGTTTTTGGAGGCCACGATATTGCTAATGTGTTTAAGTACATTGGACACGGTGCGACCTTGGTTCTGATTCTCTTCACTGGGAAACGTATCGACACGCTCGTTGGCTTCGGATTCCTCAGCGGTTATTGCTGTATTGTTTGTGCTATTGGAGAGCATCAGAGTGGTAGGGGGCTGTGGACGAGTTGAGGTCAGACTGGTGGTGGAACTATCTTCTCTGCTGTCAGTGGCCACCTCGATGGTGTCCGCGTCAGCGTCGCCCGTTTTCTTCTCCGTATAGAACATGGATTTTCCAACCTGTACACTGGTGTTGCCACTGGATATATCATTGACTGTGTTGTAGCTTTGGTTATAGACATTTTGGATTTTGTTAACAACGCGACCAAATAAAGATTCTGGTTTATCCTCGAAATTACGAGCGAATTCAGTTAGTTTACTAGGTGAGTGTAGGTGTTGGTGTACGGAACTGTTATTGCTGGTGCTGGTGTTGCTTGAGCTGCTGCTACTGCTACTCATGATGTGGTGTTATTAGTAGGACTTGTGGTACCAGCAGCGCGGGAGACGTGCACACAGGTGGGCTACGCGTCCTTGGTTAGATAGCTGTGATATTTAGTTGATCAATTAAAGCCGCATCCGGCGCCAACGATCCAAGCGCCAAATCCGTCCACTTTTGTTCCTAGAAGCGTTTGGTCATACCAAATTTTATTAGCCCTTTCAATGGTACTTTTTGTTTATCAATGCCGTCTTATTGCTCACCTGTTCGCTCAGTGTCAGGTGTGAATCACCACCGTCGGCTTCGGGATCTGGTAGCTTTTCAATTGGTACTAATATCTGATCGAATGGCAATATTTCCATGCGCCAAGCATTGTCCACAATGTCCAATAAAAGATCATCAATTGGTGCCTAAAAAAATACAAAGAATAGCAACGCCCCTTCTTAAGAACTTTCTAAAACAAACGAATATTCTGCGATAACCGAAATTCTATGTATGTATTTATTGCGTCATTAAGAACACCCGCTCACCTAGTACCTATTGTTGTTCCCTTATATACAGTACTAGTATTGTGAGTAAACTAAAGATTTATCACAAAGCTACTTTCAGATAACAAAAGTTCGCAACTAATTTGTGTGAAGCGATAATTGTTGTGCACACTGCGTCAATTGGCGCACTTATTGCAACGAGTATTCTGTACAGCCCTTTTATCAAACTTACTTGGCTGTCCATCACTTAAAAAATACTTCTAATTAGATTATCCAGTTTAATTTTACTTTATTTCGCTAATTGTTTACTTTTTCCAGCAACAGGACTTATCGGAATGCAACACCAAATCGATTGTGTGTCGATTAATATTTTGCACATAAAGTGTTGCAAAATGCGTTGACAGTCGATTTGGCGGGAGTTCAAAATGGGTGCGTGCTGCCAACTTGTTCCTGAAACTTTTTAACAAATCAATGAATGCAAATTAAATTGTTTGATCAAAAGCTTTGTTTTTATTTCATATTTTGGTAATATTTTACATTTAGATTATTATAAATATAGATTTTAAAAAAAAGCCATCAATTTTATTTAATTCAGTAAATCATGCTTAAGTTATACAGAGTATTACACTTAAAATGATAATTACGAAAGAAATTATATATTTATCTCTATATATCTTTCAATATTTATTTTGTTTACGAATAATATCCATCATTGAAAGTAGTTGTGTGGTAAATAGTCATTAATGGATATATGTAGCAACCCAAGACATAAAGAAGGATGTGGTTTAGCCAATCAATTCTGGCTGTTTTAATAATCCTTTCCGGAAAAGTAAATTTCTTTAGATTGCTGCAATGAGATTTACAATTAAATATATAGACACAAATTTTCTAATTCCAAGACCTTAAATTTAATAGCTTCGAAAAATGGTATTTAATCGTTGATTGTTCCATTGAATAACTGACTAGATGCAGCATAGCGCTTTTAAAATAAATGCGCTTTCAAACATCAGCTATGCCGACATCTTGCCAATTTACCAATAGATGCGATCCGGAGATAAACAAAACTTAAAAAAGAAGAAACACTCCAGAATTCGAAAATGCACAAGTACAAATATTGTTATTGTTATTTCTCATGAACGGCTTGTGTGTGTTTTTATCAATGAAATGCTTGTTTTTATTATTTTTTTTTCCTGTTTTCTGAGTGACACTTAACAAGTTTTTTTTTTTATTATTTTGAGTTTAAAGTTTTTGTTGGGTGTTTTCAATAGTTGAACAAGACGCAAAGGCAATTGTAATCCGTCAGTGATGAAAACTAATTGGCAACTGATTTTAAAGCCCCGAGTCGAGCTTAGCACCACACCTCGGACACAGACTAAAACTGAACAAATAGCGGTGACGACGGCGAAGACAACGACGGTGGCAGAGACGAAGACAGCGGCGTTAACGGCGACTGCGACGGCGACAGCGGCGGTTAGAAGCCCAAAAGCGACAATTGAAGAAGTTTCAATTTACGTGACAATGTGTATGGGGGTATGTGTGTGTGTGTGTGTGTGTGTGTGTGTGTGATGTGCAGCTCAGACGAAAAAGTTAAACAATTCAAGAAAAACATTAAATAGTTGTCTAAAACGGGGATTGATACCCGTTGCCAGCTAAACACAAGCACACCGTAAATACCTATGCAAAGTGGGGGTGCATGTGTGTGTGAGTGTGTGTGTGTGTATACAGTACAGACTGCCACCGGCAGGTAGCTGAAGACAACGCCGACGTCGAAGTCGACGCTGAGCGTTTTTAGCGCAATGGCGCCTGTTTGGCATATTAATGAACTCCCTTTTGGAGTAAAGAAATATGAAATAAAATAAAATTTAGTTGCCAACAAAAGCCGTGTCCACGTCCACGTCCACAATCACCATCACATATCCAAGTCCGAGTTTGTCGCCGTAATGGAATTTGCCTCCACAAAACCCAAGTGTCCAAAGACGGTGTCCAAATCCCGCCACGGCTATTTCCGCTTGATGGGAAGAACTTCAATTGAACTTCACTTTGAGCCAAACTCTGAAGAAGAAAGGGATTGAAGAACTGGAAAGAAGAAGAAGACAACACAGACAATGTTTAGTTCAGTTCGTTCTATAGACAACTGCTCATTCACATTACATTACTCTATAAGTAGAATCTGTATTGATGGCCGATTATAAAAAAGAGTCACGTGCCGAGCGATAAATACACACGAGTATAACATACACTTATGTACAAAAGTACGTATGTATAGCGTCAGACTTATGTACGAACGTGCTGCGCTATAGAATGAGATCTCTGCTCGTTTGCCGATCCTAAGAGCCGACGACGACAAACACGACGACGGTTAAGGTTTCACTCGGTGCACTTTTGGATCCCAGTGTAATAATTTGAATATTGTTATTCATAATACACACGTTTCATTTCGTTAGCTATAAAGTCGCCAGCTCACGCACCAATTTAGTGACCATATAGTCAAAAAAAAAAAAAAAAAAAATCAAAAATACAAAAACAAAATGAAAGAAATAAAACAATTTGAATTCCAATGTTCAAGACATCATCGCGATGATTCAAGCAGTTCAAAACTTTTTGAAGCTGTTTTCCAATCAAATACTTTTAGCAGTCTTCATAAATAAATGGGGTAAGCTTTACGAAAGTACCGTAAGTACCCACCAAATATTTAACGTATTATCCATTTCCGCTTGCATCGAAAGCATTTCCAACTGTGACTTAATGTGCAGTTTAATATTCATAGCTCGAGTCATCGATTTGGCCATAAATGTTTATACGTTTTATCTGATCGTTTCATAATATCTCTTTCTAACTTATTTCTATCTTATTATTATTATTTTTTATTGCTTCCTTTTACGCACATACCGTTTTACTTAAGCCCAAACTGCAATCATGAAATTTTTTTAATTATCCATTTCATATTTTAAGCACATATTTCGAAATACCGACAGGAAAGCTATCTTTGTACAGCAAAGTGTTACTTTCTAAGAAATTTTAGCGGAAATGGGAAGAAACTTTTACAAACAATATTCAATTTTTAAGCAAAACACCAATTTAAACAATTTGGAATGTTTTTAAATATTTATATATAATTTATTTGTTTTTATAAATACCTTCAATGGTATTTATGAGACTTTGTATAATTTTTAAAACACTTTTATTTTTATTAAACAATTCAACTTGATTTGATTTACTCCATATTTTTAATAACTCGTTGCCCAGTGTATTACTTAAAATTTCACAGCAACATAGATTTGAAAATTGCGGTGTTATTTTGGTGTTGCAAAAAAGCGATAACATTATCGATAAGTTCCAGCGTTAAATTCGCAGCGGCGAATGATTGTTATTGTCAACCAATTGATTGGCGGCAAACATACAGTGTTCTATTTAATTTAAATGCCAGCTTAATTGGCATATCTTCTTTTATACTAGTTTAACTATATCTTTCTTAGTACTATTTGCCAGTAATATATTTACTTTTGTTGGATAAGCCAATTCTAATTCTAGAAACCGCAAATTATTTTGCCATTCTGTTAATAACAGTCGATCAATTGTGAATGGCAACACGACTGTTATGGGCTCGCCGCTGTTTGTTTCAACAACAAACGTTTATTTCTTGTGAAAAATTAAATAACATTGCAATCTTGAGTAATTGCAACTCAATTAAGAATGCGTCCCAAATTAAGCATTCGTGAAGAAGTTGAACAGTTATTTGAAAAGAAATTCCAGTATCAACAGCCAGCCAGCAATGCGTGGTTACTGCCCGTGCAGAAGCCGCTGTTCAGTGAATTTTACCAGTATGAGTCTCTGCAGAATCTCAAGGATCAATTGAATACGGTAAAGAGCAAGCTCAACAACTATGGGGTGCAGGAGTGGAGTACTCACACAAACCGACGTGATCCATCCGGAGAGATTTCCTGGCGACTTAAAAACGAAACAAAGGCAGAATTCGTTACCGTAAATTAAAGCTCAATCTGAATTATGTGGGGTATGAATAAACTTGGCTGATTTACAGGTAGCTTGGTGTAAGATCTTCGAGTGCTTGCATCGTTTTCCTTTGGTAACACATCCGGTGTTTAATAGTCTACATCTATGCGAAGCTCCTGGAGCCTTCATAGCTGCATTGAATCACTATCTGCACTCGGTGCACAAGCCAAGTGAGGTGGGTAGGTAGAAAGTTCCAAGATGCACCAGAACTAACAGACACTCGGAATTTCATTTGCAGATCAAGTGGAACTGGCGTTCGACTACTTTGAATCCGTACTACGAGGGAAACGCACTTAACGAAATGATAACGGACGACCGTTTTATATTCCACACCCTTGACAACTGGCTGTTTCATGGGGACTTCACTGGCAACCTGCTGAATGTCGACAACATAGACCACATGTCGCAACGTTGTACTGAAGATTTCCAAGGCGACGTTCATCTGATCACAGCTGATGGTTCTATCGACTGCTCTGCTCAGCCAGATTGTCAGGAGGAGATCGTCGCTCGCCTACTATTTGCCGAAGTTGTCAGTGCCTTGACGATCCTTAGTCCAGGTGGCAATTTTCTTATCAAAATGTTTACGCTCTTCGAGGCCTGCAGTGTTTCCTTGATGTACATGCTGAACTGCGCCTTCCAGCGTGTGCATATCTACAAGCCGGCGACGTCAAAACGTGGCAATTCAGAGGTATATGTAATCTGCCTGGGTTACCAGAGGAACACTCCCGGACTGTCACATCTATTGGAAGAACTGCGGAAAAAGCTGGCACAACCCAATGATGCAATGGTGATGCCTCTTTTTAGCAAATCCCAGATACCCAATGATTTTTTGTTACAACATGAAATCGGTTGCAGACTCTTTCTAAAGCTTCAGGTGGACGCCATCGAGAGCAGCATCTATGCATATGAGTCCAAAGATCGTTACTATGTGCGGCACTTGCACCATCTACGGGGTGTCGTCTCCGCCATGTACTACAACCGCTACAAGGTGCATCCATTGCCGGATGAGTTGTGCATTGTCAAGCAACAGGATATCAACAAGGCACTGGGATTCACTGTGCCAGTTTATGGTGGTTCCTACACTGAGCGCGAGCACCTCAGACAGGGCGACCTACTAAAGCAAATCTACTGCCTACGACGGGAATTCAATCAGCTAGAAAAATGTCCCACTGGCATAAAGAGTTACACACATGTAAAGACTCTCGGGGCTGAGTTAAAGGTGCAAATAACTCGAGGAGCACCGGTTAAAGAACTGCAAAGCAGTCTGTTCGCTTCGGAGCCAATGCTGCTACTTCGTTTGCGTATTCGGGACACATTCCAGTTGGATCCGATATGGCAAACTGCATCCAAGTGTGTGTTGTTCGACAAAAGCGAGGGAAGCATTAATACACTTTATTACGCGCCACCGACTCATAATGATGATGAGTCAACTTTTCACGCGGTTCAACGCGATTTCTTTGTGCGGCTCATTGGGTCATTGCATAAACAAAGACCACAGAAAATTGTTTTTCACAATTTCCTATTTCTCACGCATTATGCGGCTTCTGTTCTGCTATACCTGACGGAACTAATCTATCGCCAGACTGAGTTCGATCACACTCTTCCGCAGCAGACCATCACACTGAGTGGCCTGCAGGAGGAGGAGAAGATTATGGAACAGCTGCATCAATTGCTAAGCGATGATGTGCAGGAGCAAGTGATACACAGTGTACTCAACCTGAAGCAACTGCAAAAGAATCAGTTTAGTAATGCTTTGATACTCTACAACAATAGTGTCCTGGTTGCTTGCTATCGCCGAATGTTGGGCGAGGATTCGTTTCCCATACCGATGCATGTGGAGCAGACTGCCAGCGAGAATGAAATTAAAGAGACTGAAGTGGTCGATGGAATTATGTGTGTTAATTAATATGTGTACATATATTATTTATCTTCCATAAATGATGATCCATGATCCTTTCGATTTTCGTTTACATATGTATTTTTCGTATTTAAAAACAATTAATGCAAATTAGTTACTACTATAGTTATTACTTGGAGTTTATACAAAATTTCGACAAGTTTTGTACAAACTGCGATGCGTTGACTTTCGTCACCTTTAAAACAGTTTATACATGCATTTCTTCTTATTCATATTTTTTCTACGCAAATTTCATGTTAATTTCGTGTTTTTTGGATGTGGATGTGGATTACAATTGATTTATCATCAGGATAGGGGGGAGCTCATCCGGCTGCGCTTGCTTTCGCTTGGTGCCGGCGACTGGACCTCATTGGACTAATCCGCTGGACGCTTTTCGCTGTGTTTCCGGGTGTAATCCTCGGCGTTCTTCACAAACTTCTTTTTATCCTTGAGAAACTCCTCGGCTAGCTCAGCACGCAATGGATGTTCTGGTTCGGGATCGTTAATTAATGCTATCAGTGCCTGAACCACTTGGTCCGTGCGCGTCGCTGGCTTCCAATTCTCAGTACTTATAATTGGCAAGCAAACTTGGCCCTTCTCATCAATGTTGGGATGATAGATTTTTGTTTTGAAACTAATCTTTGGTGGCTTAAAGGGATACTCTGCCGGAAAGTTGATTTCGATCCGAAATGCTCCTTTGTTGTAGGGAGGATTGTCGGGCAAAATTAGGCCCGTCCACCGCAGCAGGTTATCGTCATCGGCCTTGATGTCACGAAACGATTTTAAGCTACTTTCCTGCAAATCTACGAGTTCCTTGCGCAGACGTCGCGGTGCAGCCATTTTTTAAAATTGTATAAAATTGCTCTTAATCGATGAAGCTCACGCGTTGGAAATTGAGTGTTGAGATGATGCAATATATTGCCTATTAATTGCTTTACCCCAGTAGAATATGTGCCAATTTAGCACTTTTTTCACATTTTACTGTGACAAACTTATTCAATTTTTACACTCATCCTCTGTAGAGCTGGAACTTAAAGCGATTTCCAAATCGAGCAATCGATGTTAATCATAGTTGCGATATATCGATACAAATTTTATGGAGAAACTGAAGTTTCACAAACAGTAAATCATACCTTGTTCATTCTTCAGGCTTTCGATTACTCAAACCGTTGAATTTTGATCGAGGAGGCAATATTTAATTAAATATTTTTCTTTCATTCAATTGCAAAAAAAAAAATGTGTTAGATGTTTATTTTTCCCACAATACTTTACAATAATAGATATTGTGCCATGATTTGTAATTAATATAAACCAAAAAACTTTTCAAATACTTTTAAATGTGTTAGTTTAATCGGACGCAATTCGGAGCCTAAACGCAAATAGCCGATCGTTATCGACATTCACACAAAACTACATACAAAAGTAATCGATTGTTCATTGCAATCGACGTTTTGTGCCGCAACACGTGCGCCGCGCTCATTCGTTTTGTTTTCTATTAAAAATGACTAAAAAGCAAGCAACTAAACGTAAAACTAAGGAAAAGGAGCCCACAAATGAACATGTTTCAGAAGAAGAGTCAAACCAAGAGGAGGATGAAGTAAGTAAACGAAAAAAGTAAGCAAAACAGTACACGAAAAAATTAATGTTTGTTTATTCCAAGGATTTGCTGCAAGCTGTCAAAGACCCTGGCGAGGACTCAACTGACGACGAAGGAATAGATCAGGAATACCAGTCAGACAGCAGCGAAGATCTCGAGTTTGAGAGTGACGAAGAAGGTAATTATCTAGGTAGGAAGCAGAATAACGAGGAAGGATCGGAAGACGATGACGACGCAGAAGAAGGTGAAGAGTCCGACAGCGATGAAAATGAAAGTGAAAGTAGTGAAAATGAGGGGAATGACAAGGAGGAGAAGCCGAGTAGCAGCAAAACAGCAAAATCCCTTAAAAACGTGGATTCGAAAAATGTGCTTACACAGGTAACTGCACGCGATCCCTCAAAGGTGGAGTATGAGGATTCTGACACATCTGACGAAGAGGATATACGAAATACGGTGGGAAACATACCAATGCATTGGTATGATGAGTACAAACACATTGGCTATGACTGGGATGCCAAGAAGATTGTGAAACCGCCAAAGGGCGATCAAATTGATGACTTTTTGCGTAAGATTGAAGATCCCAACTTCTGGCGAACTGTTAAGGATCCACAAACTGGACAGGAAGTCTTGCTCACCGATGAGGACATTGCCTTAATCAAACGCGTTAACTCGGCACGCATCCCCAATCCCGAACATAATGAGTACGAGCCTTGGGTCGAGTGGTTTACTTCGGAGGTAGAGAAAATGCCCATAAAGAATGTACCCGATCACAAGCGTTCGTTCTTGCCGTCCGTATCGGAAAAGAAGAAGGTGTCTCGCATGGTGCATGCCCTCAAAATGGGCTGGATGAAGACCACTGAGGAGTTGGAGCGTGAAAAGCAACAGAAGCGTGGTCCCAAATTCTATATGCTCTGGGAAACCGACACCAGTCGCGAGCATATGCGTCGCATCCACGATCCAGTGTCTGCTCCCAAGCGTGATCTGCCCGGTCATGCCGAGTCCTATAATCCACCACCTGAATATCTATTTGACGAGAAGGAAGCCAAGCAATGGCTCAAACTCAAGGATGAGCCTCACAAGCGTAAGCTTCACTTTATGCCACAGAAATTCAAATCGCTTCGAGAGGTTCCTGCCTATTCCCGCTACCTGCGAGAACGCTTCCTCCGCTGTCTGGATCTATACTTGTGTCCGCGTGCTAAGCGCGTCAAGTTGAACATTGATGCCGAGTATCTGATACCAAAACTGCCTTCACCACGCGACCTGCAGCCATTCCCAACCGTGGAGAGCCTTGTCTATCGCGGGCACACAGATCTTGTGCGTTCTGTTAGCGTGGAGCCCAAGGGCGAGTACATGGTTACTGGTTCCGATGACAAGACAGTCAAGAGTGAGTACAGAGATTACTCCAAAAAAAGAATTTTTATTATTTTAAACTTTTTTGCAGTTTGGGAAATTGCTACGGGTCGTTGCATTCGCACTATTGAGACGGATGATGTGGTCCGCTGTGTGGCCTGGTGTCCAAATGCCAAGTTATCAATAATTGCAGTAGCCACCGGAAGTCGCCTGCTATTAATCAATCCCAAGGTGGGCGACAAGCTGATTATTAAGAAAACCGATGATCTTCTCGCTGAATCACCCAGTTCGGACATAATCGAGAATGAGCGCATCAAAACCGCTGTCCAGTGGTCAAATGCCGAGGTCGATGAGCAGGAGAAGGGTGTGCGTGTGGTCATAACCCATTTCAAGCCCATACGTCAAGTTACCTGGCACGGACGAGGTGATTATCTTGCCACCGTGATGCCAGAGGGAGCCAATCGTTCAGCACTTATTCACCAGCTGTCGAAGCGTCGCTCCCAAATACCCTTCTCGAAGAGCAAAGGCCTCATCCAATGCGTGCTCTTCCATCCCGTGAAGCCATGCTTCTTTGTTGCTGTAGGTTCTTCATTCGGATTCAAATTATTGTCAGTTTAAGTAATCTTATTTCTTACAGACCCAACACAACATTCGCATTTATGATCTGGTCAAACAGGAACTGATTAAGAAGCTATTGACAAACTCCAAGTGGATATCGGGCATGTCCATCCATCCAAAGGGTGACAATTTGCTGGTGTCCACCTACGATAAAAAGATGCTCTGGTTCGATCTGGATCTGTCCACCAAACCGTATCAAACAATGCGACTACATCGCAATGCTGTACGTAGTGTCGCCTTCCATTTGCGGTATCCACTGTTTGCCTCGGGCAGCGATGATCAGGCGGTTATTGTCTCTCATGGCATGGTATACAAGTGAGTATTGATTGTTCTTATGTAAAATCCTTTGTTTACTTAATTAAATATCTTTAATTTTTCAGTGATTTGCTGCAAAATCCTTTGATTGTGCCACTGAAGAAACTGCAGACGCACGAGAAGCGCGAGGAATTCGGTGTTTTGGACGTTTGCTGGCATCCAGTGCAACCCTGGGTGTTCTCCACCGGCGCCGATTGTACAATCAGGCTGTACACGTAAGAACCGTGCCATTTGTGGATTGTGGCAATGGACATGTCTAGTTTTAAGCGCTCATTTGTAATTGAAATTGCGATAGTAAACAATGTATCTTATTGAAAGTCATTTGTTTTTTACACTTTCCTTTATCCAAGGCAAAAAGCACAAATTAAAAAGCTTAAATACAACCCTGGCAGGCTTGTCATCCTTTCAAAACAATTGCTGCCCGGGGTAGAATGCTTGAAAACGATGGAGAGGAAGAAAGGCATTCCCCAGTTCATTTAAAAAAGCTCAACTGCTAACTAAATTCCAGCCACAAAGTGCGAGAGAGTGAGATTGGGAGAGCAAGCGGGAGAGCGAGCTTTTTACTCTTTTTGCAAAGCGCTCTCAAGCAGCACATGTCGTGTGCTAAGTATGTGTACCAGGAATCTAATCGGAATCGGTTCGCTTTCGACTGGCTCCAATAGGCTGACTGGCTGGCTGGCTGTATAGCTATTTGGAGCTTTTCCTTCAATCAGCAGTCAGTCGCCAGCCTTTGCCCATGCAAAGAGAAACGTTAGCACTTGTGCTCGTGCCGTTGCCGTTGTCGTTGTCGTTCTCGTTGCTGTTGCCGTTGTCAGCGGTCGTCGATTCTCGGTTGTCGGTCGTTGTCGTCGAGGATTTTGGGTTTTGGCTATCAGAGCGCGCACACACACACGAACGCACACAACCACATTCGTATACAACAATATACGAAAAAATTATAGCCAAAGAAGAAAATCACACACGTATAGAAAAAAGCGCAGCAGTGAAAATGAAATAGCAATAATGTGGTAAAGGCAGAGCCCCAAAAAATATGGCAAGTGTTTAATCGAAACGTGAAAAAGCAGCCAAAATGTGAATATTGAAATATTTGAATCGCAAACTCAACGATAGCAATCATGGAAAAAGACAAAGATGAAATCTAACGAAAACCTAGTTAAATTGCACTGCTCTCACCCACACCCCCACCCCCACCCCCATCCACCTCTTCTCTATTCGACTACTTCGCTCTCACTCGCTCACACACACTGACACACACACACTGTCAGAATTTCTGACTATTCCTCTCTGCCTCTCGCTCTCTTTCTCTGTATAGAAATTGAATCAAAGCAAAATCATTCAGAGCAAAAAAATTACCTACACATATTTTTAGTGTGGCAGTGGCAAGCAAAAAAATTTGTATATATTCGTTGCTCCTAAATTCATAGAGAACACACACACACATACACACACATCAAAATCAAAGTGCTTCGACTGTATTGGTATGTGTTTGTTTGCGCTAGTGTATGCGTGTGTGTGTGTGTGTGTGTGTGTGAGCGGAAGCCAACACAATTGAAAAATGTTTCGATATTTTAGCAACTGTAACGTCTGCAACGAACAATTCTAGCATCAGATGCATCCAGCAGCTGCCCAAAACACAACACACAAACGATAAACAAAAACAATAACAAGTAGCAGCAGCAGCAGTTGCAGCGGAGTCCTAGCAGCAGCAGCAAACGCTAGCAAATCATGTATACGCCCCATCAGCCCCAAAACTTAATAATTGCAATACAAAAACAAATTAAAAACAACTAAAAAAAGCAGAACAAACTGAAAACGAAAGGAAAGTAAAGCAGAAAATAACGGTTAGGCGACCTCGCGACCTCGCCAACGCCACTAATATGTTTTTGTTGCCTGCGTGTGTGCGTGAGTGTGTGTTAGTATGAGTCTGTGTAATGACTAGCTGGAGAAATAAATACAAATTTCGAGTGGCAGTCGTAAAAATAACAAGAACAAAAACAACAGCTACAGCTACAACTACAGAAAGCATCTCCAGCTGCTGTACAATAAAATGGAATTAAATCAAATCAAATTTCACAACACTGGTGCACAGCAGAGCCAAAAGAAGCTCGCTGTTCATAGAATCAATCGCCTGTCGCTCATTACAAACTAATTTTGCTGTAAATACAAAATACAAAACTCAAATGTGTAAATGTTAAAGTACCCAACAACAACTAAAACGGCAAGCATCAGTGCTTCCTTTATCTGTTCTGCCCTCTTGTTTTGTACACCTCGCTCCCCCTACTCGTTCCCCTCGCTCCCTCCCTCGCTTGCTTGAAGCATCTTTACCACCTGCCCACGCAAAGTGTCTGTGAAATCGAGAGCGCACCTAGCGGACATATCGTGGTACTAATCGTAACAGCAGGAGCAACAACAAATGCAACGCACAACAAAAAAACCACAACAATAACAATAAGAAAAAGTACAAATCAATAAAGTAATAATTAATTATATTTTTTTCCTGATCATATTTGTTGACAGATAGAAAATCAAAGAAAGGCACAAGGAAATAGCAGCAGAGACCAAAAAGCAGAGCAAATTTATGCTCCGCACATGCATGTAAAAACTATAAAAATATTAGAATTAGATGAAAAACAGCAAAGAACAACAAGAACGAGAGCAAGAAGAACATCACCAGCAGCAGCAGCAGAAGCACTACTAAAAAGAACAACAACAAAAACTAGGAATTCAAGAGCGCGTGAGACGCGAGAGCAAAGCACAATCACAATCACAAGCATAAGCGAGGCAAGGCAAAGGCAAAAGCAAAAGCAAAAGCACTCGATAAAAAGTTATTAGCGAAAACATAAATACGTAACTTGCTCTCGCTTACACTCACTCTCTTTCCCTCGCTCGCTCGCTCGCGCTCTCTCACAGTCTCTCTCTCTCTCCCTCTCTTTTGGGAGCGCAGAAGGGGCGACAAACGCCAACGCGCCTACCCTACAGTAGCTAAGTGCTCTGTGTGGGAGTGTGAGCTGAGCTGAGAGTGGGAGTGGGAGAGGCAGAACGAGACGGACAGAGACAGAGACAGACAGGACAAGGGCACGAAGAACGGAAGAACTTACGAAGCAGCCCAACCAAGAAACGAACGAACAAACGAACGACTGTAGAGGACTGTAGCTAGGTCAGTGGCAGTGGGCGGCCTGGCAGCAACAGCAGCGTCAGCAGCAGCAGCAGCAGCTGTGGCAGCGACGCCAACACCAACATCAACTGAAACTTTAAAAGGGCAGGTAAGTGGCCAAATTATCAAAGTGTGAATGTGAATGTGTGTGTGTGTGCCTGTCCCCGTGTCTGTGTTTGTATATCGAACTAGATGCTTAAATCCAATTGCAGTATGTCCTGTACTGTCTCCGAGCTGCCCAGCGGCTGTCGTTTGCGCGGCATGACGGCCACCTCACAGAACCCAGCAGCAAATAACGGGAACGGCAACGGGGATAGCATAGGCGCAGTCAGCGGCTTAAGCTCAACAGCTGGAAGCGGGGGCGGTGGTGGCGTAGGTGTTGGTGGTACCGGTGCAGTCAGTGGCACAAGTTCAGGCACAACGCTACCGGTCAGCGGCAGCGCCACATCGAACGTACTCCAGGAATCAAATGCGCCGCTTCAGCGATCGCAGTCGCAAAAGCCATGTTGTTTTTGTTGGTGCTGTTGTTGTTCCTGCTCCTGGTGAGTATTTACAGTTAGTTTACAGCTTACACTATATTCGATGCTAACTTCTATCTAAAATCTATTCCATGGTCGCTGCGCCGTGGGTCGTCTAACCACAACAACAGGGCTAAGTGGTAAGTTTCTGGGCTCCAAACTCACATCACCCATAATCACACGCACACAAACATACGGGACATACACTTATACACACACACTCATGCGCATCCACGCAGCACAATGGTGTATTTGCCAGTTTTTTTGGATTTGTTTAATTAGACAAGAACAATCATTTGATTTCGATTTTAATTTGTACGCTACTCTAATAATTCTAACATTAATTGGGCGTGGTAGTGTCCCCTGCATAATAATAACAAATAAACAGGAATCACGTGTCGGAACTGACCAAACTAGATGTGTATCCCTCGCACACTGCTTTTCGGATATTATTTCCGGGTACTCCATGATATAGATCTATTATCTTAATAACTCGTAAACTAATTATTATAACAGCGAATTTATTTCCAAATTTCGTGCAAATGCACCATTGTACGAAGTGAGCGGCGTTGCCTGCATATACTTTTGCTAACAGCTGGCAACGCTGTGCTAGGCGAATAGTAAAAGCTCTTAGCTCTTGCACTCGCGCTTTGCGCTCTCTCACGCTTCCTGTCTCTCTCTAACTCTGTGGCTAATGCTGAGAACATGTTTCATTCACAATTTCGAAAGCGTCAAATTAGACAACAAAAAAGCTCTCGAATTTTAGGCATTTTTAAAATCACATCAGTTTGGTGCTTCGTGCCTTGAAAAATGTTGCGAGGTTTCGTGAATGAAAATAAAAGCTGCCCTTGATTGTGTTCTCTGTGTACTCTGCTGTGCTCTGCTTCGCTGGGTGGCCGCCAATCATTCTCCCGCGCCTTTGTTGCCCATTTCCCTATACACTTAATCATCCGTGTACAGTTAATTCACAAGTAAGCACACACACACACAAACATATACTTTCCTATGTCATTGGCAAACTGATAAGAAATGTTGATGAGCTCTATGAAATGCTTACCTGATACTCAGCAGTCGAACCCATTCGTTGATAACCTGTGGACAGTTTAGAGTGAACCGTTAACTATTCCAAAAACACAGCAATGTTTTAGAAGCTCTTCATATCTCTATGCATTGGCTTCGTTTAAATTTACTAATTTCTACACTAATGAATCGTTTCTTGTGGATTAACCGTTCTACCGATCCCATGTACTCTCATTTTTTGCTGAGTTCAGCTTGGAAAAAGCTCCGCTGAACTTGTAAATTCTCTTTCTACTGAGCTTTTGCATTCAAGTGTAAACAACTGGACGGTAACCATGGAGCAGGGACCGTAACTATTATTATTTTTAAATCCTACAAACATTTACTAAACTAACCCAATCAGTGTTTGAAAGTTAATAATTTGTGAGTTTGCGAAATTACTATACAAAAGTATTCCCTGCGAGGGTATGTGTCGGTTGTTCCAACGAGCATTGAACGTCCGACCGTCCGTATGAACTCTGAAATTTCAGAAACTACACGAACGTGAGCCACCGAATTTTGAATGAAATTCCGCTTATGCTTTAAGCTATCGTGACTAAATGCATACATCATGCGTATGGTACCCATGAGAAGTATCTTGACAATGTTTGATCCAGATCAGACAAATGTATAGCTCCCTTAGGCAAAATCTATCAAAAATTCCAAATTAATTAAAATACGAACAAATACGGGCCTTTGTACAGTCAAGCAAACCCACCGAAAGCAAAAATTTAAATTAAAAGTACTAAACGTGTATTATGCTTACTACTTCAGGGTATACTAAAAACGACTAGACGATTATTAAACGTTGCTCGTACACGTACTAAGCAACCATCGGTTAAAAATAAATCTTTAACTTAAGAAACCATAGTTACTTGACATATTAGCCTCTACTAATATTTATACGATTTCATTAAATTATTCAATCTATTTTCATCTTTTAAAGTTATATGCAAATAACTGAAAAATTCTATCTGTTGTCTCTTGTCTTCCACAGTCTTGCCATTAAGAACGCCGATGAAAATGCGCCCACCAAACGTGATCTCGTTAGTGCCGAATTCCTAGACGGCGATCAGTAAGTTTCCATTCCATTTGAATATTTTAAGGGAGTTACTAACTGATTTTTGAACTTTACAGACCCACGTTAGAAGAAATACGTAGTTGGGGTAAAAGCTTTGACAAACTAATGAAGAATTCGAGTAAGTTGTTGAATTTAAAATACCATTTATTTTATAATATTTCTCTATTAAATTAACCGCAGATGGTCGCAAAGTATTTCGGGACTTTCTGCGTAGTGAATTTAGCGAGGAGAACATATTGTTTTGGCTGGCCTGCGAGGATCTGAAGAAGGAGAATAGTGCTGAGGTTGTGGAGGAGAAAGCTCGTCTGATATACGAGGATTATATATCGATACTATCGCCGCGTGAAGTATCGCTAGACTCACGAGTGCGCGAAATCGTTAATCGAAATATGATCGAGCCAACGACTCACACCTTCGACGAAGCTCAAATTCAGATCTACACACTGATGCACAGAGACTCATATCCCAGGTAAGAGAAACCTATCAACGAAGACAGTGTCTAAGAGAGAGAGTAATGTTCTTTATTTTCTTGCTACGATAGATTCCTAAACTCGCAAAAGTTCAAGACACTCGCTCAAATGCAAGACAATTCGAATGCCGGTTCCAATGCGGATAGTCCTACTTAGATTTTATCTTTATCTTTAACTGTATCCTTATGTTATCTTACACTTACACTTATTATGTAATGTGCTGTGTTGATTTTGTTGTTGTTTTCTCTATCTCTCTCTGTATCTCTGTCTTTCTCATTTGTTTAACTATTTAAGTATTGAACGGTTATCCTTGTCTCTTTCTGCCGTTAAGCTGCACCTAACAAAGCAATATGTCATACTAACTAAATAGATCAATTCCATTTGGCGTATGCGCAGTACCAAGAAAAGAGAAAAAAGAGAAATCAACAAAAAAAAAAATAGACAGCTAACGGCACAAAACACAACACAACAACAGCAGAGGATCCTTTATTAGGGACAAAACCGATTTAGACGTTATGATACCATATATGTTAGCATATATGTATGAGAAACCGATTCCTTCTTTACAATGTTCTAGTCGTTAACAAACCAAACAAAACTAGGAAATTTATAAAATTAGTTGTTAAAAAAAGGGAGAAGAAGAGGGAGTAGTAAGAAGAAGAAGTACAAGAAGCTGTGTGCAATGCAAATGTTGGGTAGATTTACCTGAAGTCGATGATACAAAATTGATACAGATCAGATCAGCATTTCTAGGCATTTCAGTCTAAACTTCACATTGTATTGCGTATTTTTGGGGGCTCCAGACCCCGCGAAACAACCCAGAGAAACAATTAGCATCATACACTGTAATAATTGTTATTCTAAGACGTATTAATCAAATTTAAAGAGAAAAAACAAAAAAAAAAGGTAAAGAAAGAACTTTAAACGCAAATACTTTTTTCCATCAAACAAATTTAAAAATCCAAAAAAAGAAAATCCTTGAAAAAAGATTAAATGAAATGAAATGAAATGAAAGTAAGCAACATTTTTAAACGTATTAATTACATTTATACTTGTACTTGTATGTAACTTAATTAGTTTTGAAAACGTTTTAGATCATACAAATACAATACATTATGAATACATATATAAATATATATAAAAATATATATTCTATATATGGATAGCGACATCGAAGCATTCTGTAAATACAAATACCAAATACAAACAAAAAAACCACAATAATATAATACTAAAGTGAATGAAATTAAATAAAAAATTCAATTTAGCAATCTAAAAAACCGAGGGCAATGAAAATTTGTTCGATTTTTGACATAAAGAAATGAAAATATTTATAGAGTATTTAACGCTAACTAATAAACATTACCTATACACATACATATATTTATTGTACATTTGTTTTAAAGTAAAGAAAAATGAAGAAAAATATGTAAATCATTTACACAATAATAATGTCAACGGAGGTCGATGTCGATAACGATAACGATAACTTAACGGCAAGAAAGCAACAAAAATACCAAAGGCGTACCAAAACTTACTAAGTATTTTATTTCGATAACGATAACGATAACTGTTACGATAAAGCTTACGGTAAACGAAAGAAAACCAAGCTAAACAAAAACCATACAAATAAAAAGTTTCGCAATATCACTGCCAAATCCGCAAGAAATGTATCACATATATATCTGTATATCTGTATATATATGTAGGTATATATAACTAAGCAGTTGCGTTTACTATCCGCGCACACACATACACACACACACACATTCACACACACATATTCACACACACAACACCTGCCACTGTGGGCTAAACTTATCAAGATTGATATTCCGAAACCCCATTTATACATACAAATTGTTTTCCCCCTCGTCAACGCGCCCCTAACTTCACACGAGTGCGAACTGTGTTGCCAGACTCTAAATTCAACCCACAAGAGAAAAAGGCTAGAAAGAGCTAAACATACACAAAAGAAGCTTCTTTTTGTATTCTTTAATAGCGCAGTTTCTTAAGTTAAGGCTAAAAACAGCTAAAATTGAGTTATCTATTAACCATTCAAAATATGTACAGCTTTTCCCTCAAAGTCTAGCAGAAAAACAGCTAAAACGGCAGCACTTTCTGAAAGCGCACTTTTTACTGCATTCAAACAGTATTAAAACAATAGAAACGGAGAAGAAGAAGGAGAAGAAGAGGATGGAGATGATGAAGGTAAAGCAGAGGCTATCATTTATAGCTTAGCTTAGCTGACTATGAAATACCCTACCACGAAAGCATCTCAGCAAAAGAGTGTAAGCGTAAATTATATAATTAATTAATTAGAAGTTTTTAACTGAAGAACAGCAACAACATTAAACATTCAACTTTAAACATAGGCAAAAGTAAACATGAGTTTTAACCGACAACTAAGAGGAGGGGTAGGGGCAGGGAAGGGGATTCGGGTATTCAGTTACTAACGCTTTTTTCAATTCTGTTGGCATTTAAATCTTAAAAAGTTTGTCCTAAAATTGCGTTGATTCAGTTGAAGCGGGAAAATGTTTTTAGTAGCGATTAGCTAGTTGGTGTGCATAACTTTAATGCCAAACTATGTGTACACTCACACGCACACTCACACAAACACACACGTGAAAAAGAGAGTAGGCAGTGAGTAAAAGGCTTTGCAAAGCTTTAAAGCTCTCTCTCTCTCTCTCTTTCTTTCTTTCATTGCGCCAGTCCACTTCCCTTTCAAAGCCCTTTGCTTCAGTTGGTAGATTATATAGAAACTGTATTTCAAAATCTCCCAAGATCATCTTTATTGAATTTACGTCACTCAGGCTGCTACTTGGAATTGAAAATATTCGAGAACCTCTTGCATTAGATAACGAATATCGATAACAGATATCGATAGCCATCAACGATAAACGAGTTATCGTGTGTTCGCTAACAAAACAAAGTAATTTTCCAAGATTTGTTAACTTAATTTTAGGGTACAACAATGAACAACAAAAAAAACTAACGACACAAACAACAACAATCAATTGTTTGTTTCGTACATAATTTATTTAATTTTTATACTTTGCAGAATACCTAAAACACAAAAATAAATAAATAAAAGAAATCAAAAACTTTTTAAAGTTCCACCAAAGAAAAAACAAATATTTGAGTAAATTTAACAATATATAAATTATATTTACATTTCTAGGTACATACACAAACACACCTCACAGACACAAACACACACTTAACATATATAACTGTATATGTCATGCATACATAAATGTAAATGTAATCGCAAAAAACAAAAAAAAACAAACAAACAAATAAATAAAAAAGTATTAGTGAAAAGTTTCGACCAGTTAAAAACCAAATAAACTTATTATAAACAAATTTAAAACAAACAAAAAATTTCAAAATGCATAAAGGCAACAAAAAAAAAACATGTTTAAATTAAGCATACATTTAGTTAAAAAAAAATAAAAATAATGAAAAAAAATTTACTATATTGCAACAATAAACAGAAAACAAGAAAATAAAACTGAAATTATATGACAAATTTGAGAACAAACACTTTTTTTGAATTTTTAATTAAAGTAGTAACCGTTTATTACTTTATTTTAATTTTTTGATTCTTTGTTATTATTTAAAAAGTGATTAAATTATGTGCAATTCCACAGAATAAATAAATTCCAACTACATTGAGGTTCACACATGCAGCTGGAGCACCCTGTATGCGGCCTAACTGAAAACACGGCAAAAAGCACACTAAGCAAACAGTCGGTACCGTCCACACGACAAAGCGTTGATTTTGCTGCTGCTATTGCTGTAGTTGTTGTTGTTGCTGTTGCTGTCGTAAGGCGGCGTCGGAGTCTGTGCCGACGGCTACATGGCATTCATTTGTGGTACATGCATAACTATTTTACGTATGTATGCTTGTATGTAGGAGAGCAAGTGTGTGTGTGTGTGTTTGACTCTTGGTATGCGTGTGAGTTCGCTCTCTGCGTCTGCCTCTACCTGGTGTCCAACTGCACTAACACACTTTCACAACGGTGCTGTCGCTGTAAGCCAAGCAATAGCTGCTGCTGCTGCGGCCTCAGTCGCCGTCAGCGTCGGCGCAACACGCGAAACAAAAAAATCCCAGACGACGACGGCGTGTTCGAATGTTTGAAAGTTCGAAAATGAATGCACACGGGACAAAATGAACAAGAAAGCTATAAAAGCGCAAAAAGACAGGGCTGGTTCAGCGCAACGGGCTTAAGGCGCTCGTTTAAGTTGTTTTGCTACGTTATTGGTTTTGGTTTCGTTATCGGCTTACGGTGAATATATAGGCGAATTTAGTCAAGTTTCGCACCAATTTCGAAAGAGTTTGTTGCCTAAGTCTTTCTGTTTTTTGCAGAAAATGTATCGCTGTCGCTGACGCTGCTGCTGCCACTGCCACTACTGCGTACTAGAGTTATGCAGGTGCACGCACACACAGGCCAAAAGACGGACAGACGTGGCAGACGGACCTGGCTTGAACTTCTACCTGTATGCGTGTCGCCTTGTTGCCAGTGTAGAGACACCATCATCATCGATTCGATGAATTTGAGTTTCGAACGCAGCCAGCGTCAGCTGAGACGGCGACTGCGGCACCGACAGCGACAACAGCAGCGACGCTGAGAGCACGCTCAATATCAGTTACGAAAGAGATGAAACCATAAAAAGCAATAATAATCGAGCTCTCTCACACAGACAGACTCACCTGTGCGAGACACACACATAGCGACAGCACCTTGTTCACAGAGCAACAGAGCGCGCTGCGTCGACAGAGACAGCGGCAGCGACCGAGACATCGACAGCAACAGCGGCAACAACAGCAACAGCAACACAGCCACATTCAACAGTTGAACAATCTCCAATTGACTCTTTGGGCATTATAGCCGAGCTCAACGTTCATCCGCGACAAGTTTTTCGTACCTTTCCGTTCCGTGCAGGCGAGTTACACACATTTTTTTGTAGCTCTTGGCTTCTTCGCACATGAAAAAGCATTAAAACGTTGAAGTGTTTTTCGAAAAGCGCAACAAATTCGAAAATTAAAAATTTCTAATTTAATAAACACAAAATATAACCAAAAAACGTAAAGGAAAAAATATATACAACAAAAAATAAGAAAAGAAACGAAAAGAAAAGAAACAGAATTCGTTCGCGTTCGTTTCGCGTGTGCTTGTGTATGTGTGCGTTGTATGCCTGAGAGTGTGTGAGTGCATGTGTGTGTGCGTGTGTGTGTCTCTGAGCTGAGTCGTTGTCGGGCTTGATGGCAGTGTATGCGTGTGTGTGTCTGTGGAAGTGTGCGTGAGCGTGCATGTTTGTGTTAGCCAAAGCGAGACGCCATCAAAGCTGAGCAGCAACAACAACAGCCACAGAAATTTAATTCAAAATAAAAATAGTGATTAATAACAAAGCAGAAAGCAAAAAGCAAAAGGCAAGCGCAAAGAACAACAACAACAACAGCAACAAAAGCTAAAGCGCAATGCGAGAAAAAAGCGCGTAAAATTTGTTTAAACAAAAAATACTTAAATATTAAAAAAATACAAAAATAGTAAAGAAGAAGAAGAAGCAGAGGCAGAAAAAGGCGCGCAGCACAATGAAAAATGTATAAACTGTTAACTGAAGTGCAAAAACAAAAGCAACAACAACCACAAAAGCAGCAACAACAACAGCCACAACAAAGAGACGCAAATGAACCGCTATATCACGCCGCCCCACCCCCGCCACAACGCCCCCGCCTGCTGCGCAGCCGCGCTTCGCGTTTCGTGTTTTCGTCGTGGCAATTAAAAAGTTTTATGCAAAATACGCAAATCAAATGTTAATGCTGTGCGTTTGTCAGTGTGTGTGTTAGTTAGTACCCAGCCGCAGTGAGTACATGTGCATGTGTGCATTTGTGTGTGTGTATCCAAAATGCACAGCCGCCCGCAAGCAACAACAACAACAACAACAGAAGCAGTAGCAAAGACAGCACAGCTCAGCAGACGACAAACAGGCCAAGAAGTCGCACATTAGAAGCTCGAAAGCCCAAAGCACAAGGCTCGCAGACAGCAGAGGTAGCAGCACCGCAGCAGCAGCATAAAAAGTGGCGAAAGGTGCACCCACCAGCAACAACAACAACAAGAGTAACAGCAGCAACAGTTGCTGCAGTCTAAAAGTCAGCAAAGTCAACGTTAAGCTTTTACGTTTTGCGTCAAGAAACGTTACGTTACGTTACGTGACGTTCTGTGTTTGTGTGCTTCCACGCTCTGCAGCGCCATCCTCAGCTCAGTTCTCCAAGTGATAGTGTGCCATAGCGAGAGGGAGATAGAGAGAGGGAGAGATCCTTACGAATTGTAGTGCCAATACACAACCAACTATACATATACATACATAGAGCGTTACGTTTGTTACCTGGCGAGAGCACACAGCTGCATAAATAAATATGTAAGTACAAAACTACACAGAAGTAATTATAAATGCATAAAATGCAGCTCTAAGCCAGGCTTAAAACAGCAGCAGCAGCAACAATAACAGCGACACAGCACTAACAACAACAACAACGACATCAATAAAAGCCAAAATATAAAGCACCCTGTAAGGTGCGCAGACGTCGCAGCCGCGATGGTAATAGCTAACAATGCGCAGCAGCAACAGCCACTTACTTTGTTAGAGAGTGCGACAGAGACAGGGACCACTGACACGGAGCGCAAAAGAGAGCGCGCTTGAAGGAGTGGGAGTGAGAGCGCGCGATCGAGCTGAGAGCGCACAAAAGAAACGAGTACAGAGCGAGAGCAAAAAGGGATCAAAAGGTGTTATCTCCGTACACTTATGGTCGCATATTTAAGACACCTCTATGAGACCGACCTGTATGAAGCGAAAAATGATTACGCCAATGCAGTAGAGTTTTAGTTTAGCTCAAATTAATGAGCTGTTATAATAGTTAATATTTTTGCTAATATTGAACTGAATATTATTAACGTAATGTTAAATTTAGTAAATAACATTAAAATGATCTCCAAATGCACCTCCATGCTTAAGTCACCTATAGTTCAGATGTTGTCATTAATCCTAATTATTTAAAACAAATAATATTTATTTTTGAGTTGAATTGGCTAGATTAATAACTAAATTATCACCAAGAATTAAATTTTTCATCTGAATTGTCCTAAGGTCTGAGTTTATAAACGCCAAAATCGTGTTCTTTTTGAAGTTTTGTTGGTTTTCGATTTAGACCCTTGTACATTCCTTTTATACTTTACTTATTATTATTTACTGCGTATTTTAAATTAATGCTATCCACACTTCAATTAACTTAAAGAGGTTTCTTCTGGTTTAAATAAAATATATTATTATTTTGGCTTTTAGGGAAAACCAAACTTATTTATGTTACCATAAGTGTACAAATGACGCGTCGACGATATTTCTGCTCGTTGCTCACTGCTCTCTTTGTGCTGGCTGTTGCTCTCTTAGCGCAGCTTGCTGAGCAGTCGTTCGCTGCTTGCTGCGATCCGTTGGCTGCTAGCGTCTCAGTTGGCTTGTTCGAAAATCGATGTGTTGCTGCTGCGGCGTTGTGTTTTTTGATTACGTTTTCTCGTGGTTTCTTGTATCGTTTTGGCTTCGACTTCGTTGACTTCGGCTTTAATGCTGCTATCGTTGTTGTTGTTGTTTCTCTTTTATTTTGTATTATGTATTATTCTTTATACTTTTTGTTAGTGCTCCGCACATTGATGATGGCGATCAATTTGGGGCTGCGATTATGGTACAGTAAAATGAACAACACCGTCTTCGTCGTCGTTGTTGTTGTTGTCTTGCGTTAGCCACTACGCAGCACTCACACACACATTCCCACACACATGCATGCATACAATGGCACTCACATGTGCACGTAAGACAGCATACACAGACTCACACATGAGCGCGCTCAATAGCACACACACACACACACATGCATACACACTCAATCGAGGCACACTTAACCCACACAAAAGGCAACGCTCATGGGGAAAAGGAGGGCCAAGTGGGGAGTGAGACAGTAGGGTGGGGGGCTTTACGTCGTGAGAGAGTTATTTTATTTTCGTGTTCGTGTTAACGTTTATTGTTTTTCTTTTCTTTTTCTGCGTTTCCTTGCCTGCCTTCTGCCTTCTTAACTTTCAGTCTCTTCGCGCCTCTGCACCTCTCGCTCTCTCTCTGTTCATCTTCTCAACTCTCCACCTCATCTCTCCATCTTTGGGTTTGTGACTTTGTGTGTAGTTATTGATGCCCGGCTTTGACCGATGGCTTAGGGTTAGGTTCGTGTTCTGCTTCTTTCTCTCTGCAAACGCTTGCTCTGTCGAGGGTGTTCACTCACACTCACACGCACACACACGTAAACACACTTGTGTATGCCTGTAGGTATCAGTTCTATCAAATGACTCTTTGGGTTAAATTATGTCAAATCTTGATGGGATTTCAAATGGTTTTTGCTTTGAATTGATTATTTTGTTTAAAGAAAACTCACTTTAATTTCCACAGATTAGTTTTCCACGTTGAATAAATTTCCAACTAGCGATCTCGGTGTTATAAATCAATTGTAATCTATTTAGCACTTACTATTATATCAATTGACTTGTAAGCAAACAAATTTAACAATATATATATTTGAAAGCTTTGATGTCTAAAAGCTATTATGTATGTCTTAGATACTTTTCTATATTTTAATATTTTCATAATTTGAATTGTTCACACAAATTAAAAATTAAAGGTTCATACAGTAAAAAATATTCTTTAACTTGATCTTAGCGTCTTAGTAAGGCTTACAAAAAGGTACTCAAAAAATCTTAAAAAAAAAACAATCTTTTTAGACGTCGAGTCGGATATCTTTATCAAACCAACTTAGAAAATCTAAAAGACTTAAATAATTTATTACTATTTTTCTAAGCCAATCGAAATTCTTAACTTATTTTTGCTAAGTTTACTAGGTCTACAGTTTACTAAGAGATTCAGTTTCTTTTATAAAATCTAAATACGTTATTCTTTCTTTCCTTTTCCTGTGTTAAACTTTCCGTAGTATGTTTTTTTTTTGGTTTTTCTTCAGGTAAAAGTTAAATAAAGGTAAATAGAACAAATTTGTGATTTTATTGGCGTGTCCAATGACTTTTCTTAAGTGCTGTTCACCATAAGCTGTTTCTAATCTCCCTACAATCGAACTGAACTGAGCTTTCGTGTTGTAAAAAAAGCTTGAAAGAATTCTATCTGCAATCTCTCTTTCTCCCATAGCCCTAGGGCTACTTCCAGCCAAATTTAGAATTTGCAGATTGAAACGGCAAAGCGGGAGAGACAGACACAGAGAAAGGGAGTATTATTGCTTACCTGTTGCTTTGACCCAATTTCATGGTTATCTTCAAATTTGGCCAAGTTGTTTTGGCTAAAATCTGCTGATATCATTTTAATTGTTTTCTAATTGCTCATCAGCTTTCTACACAGCAATAAAAATACGAACCAAGTACGTCACTTCTTGGTGCTTTTAACTCAAAAGTACTTCCCAAATTGAGGAGAAATAAGCTTAAAGTCTGTATAATATAGAAAAATATAAAAACTTTTCCTTGGAAATAGTTGGAATAATTATACCATAAATCTGTTCTAAAGCCTTTAAATATTGGTTAATTATACCATAAATCTGTTCTAAAGCCTTTAAATATTGGTTGAAAAGGTCAGTTCTTAAATCAAGATCAGCAGTTTTAACAAGATTATTTTCCCACTCGTCTTTATCTCCCAAATCCTGCACTGAATTTTTCTCTGTGTACGCCAAGAATTCGCAGTATCGATTTCCCAAATTGCCAGTGGTTGAGAGAGAAGTCTTCTAATCGCATTAGGAATCTGTTCTCGGACCACGTGCCGCTGAGCAGCTCATCAATACTGATTGACCGGTTTTGCCAAAGGGGCACAAGTGGCTCTGCCGCTACCGCAGCCCCTGCCCCTCTCTCGGTACCTGTAGCTGCCACTACCCCTGTAGCTGCCCCTACAACGGTTGTGCGTGCATTGTGTGCCAAAAACTAGTCTATAAGCGCGCCACATGACACTGACCTTACCTACTAACGGAACCAGCACGGGCAGCACTCGAGGGGCAGCGGAGGGCGAGGTAGGAACGTGGAAAGAGGGGAGACCCGATCTTCAGACTGACACTACTCGAACTTGAGCCGGTTCACAAAAAGAAAACGAGTTTATCCACATCCCCAACAGACATGACTCTCAGCCTCATGAACTTTGCAACAACAACAACCACAGCAGCAGCAGCAGCAGCAGCAGTAGCAGCAGCAGCAGCAGAAACAACAACAAGATGAGTTTTTGGTGGCGGTTTATCAAACAATAACTGGCTGTGGACGTGCCACCTGAATGTGAACCTGGTTCGGGGGCAGCTTGAGTCAAGAGCTGGAGAACCAGAAAGTCAGCATTGGCATCCAGCAAGTTCTGGATTAGGTCAAGGATTGGCGACTCGTTGTTGTTGTTTGGGCCAACAATCAACAAAAGCCACTACCGACTACCGGTACCTGTTCTAAAAACACAGCAACAACAAGTTGTTGGCACTTCTTGTTTGTTTGTTTCGGTTCATTTAACAAAGTCCCTCTATAAAAATGAAGAAAAGAAACAGAAAACTAAATAAACAGTTGTAAACATGTTTCTGTTTGTTGTTTGTTAGGCTGTGCAAAAACTGGAAAATTGAAATTGAAACTGAAATCGAAACTGGACTATTCCCCACCTGATTGATTGCTGGAACGTAGGAATGGATGAGCACTAAGCAAATTCGTGTTTTGTTTTCTTCTTCTGCTTTTTTTGGTGCTTGTAAACAAAACAAAACGGAACGCAAACAAAGCGAAACACAAATAAGGCACAACTCGATGTCGACTGCGCTGCTAGCGTCACTCAGCTGTGTGCCGTCGCTTCTTTCCACCTGTTGCGGCGGCCGCTTCCACTGCCCCCGCTGCTGCTGCTGCTGGCGCTGTTGTTGTTGATGTGATGAGTTATGCAGTTACACGTTTGACATTTGCGAAGGAGTCAAACTAGTTCGACGGGCACGTGTGCAGTTTTTGTTGTTTTGCTCCCCCCCTCCTGACACTTGCTCGTTGCTCTCTCTACCTCGCCCTCGCTCACGCTGTACGCCTATCCGTCAATCCGTCTGCTCTCGCCTCGTTCCGCCTGCTTGTACCTACCTTCCGCCCATTCTCTCTCTTTCTCCTCCATTCTGTGTGTGTGTGTTTATGTGTTTGCGAGTGTTTCGGTTTCTGTTTATGTTTGTCTGCATGTTTGTTCCGTTTGTTTGTGTGCTTGCAAATCGTTCAACTCGGCAACAACAACAATGTTAATAAGTCATTGGTTCATCAACTCGTCGGTTCATTGAGTGGAAACCGCTGACGTTTGAACTCGTTCCATGTTCCATGTTCCGCGTTCCGTTTACTGCTTGTCTGTTATTTTGGAGGCACGACTCAGCTGCAGAGAGAGGGAGATAGCAAATTGCTAGGAAGTGTGGAGAGAATGTGGAGAATGAGAGAGTGGGTGTGTGTGAGTGGGTGAGGGACGGAGAGTTTTGAAATAGGAGTTGCTGTAATTGAATTTTGGAGAGATTTTCTCACACATCACGTTGGAGACAATTAGCAGCTCAGGTAGCTTTTGAAAAGCTTCAGCCAGATCGTATGGTTTGCATGCGGAGCTTTTAAGGATTTTGTTTTGATCACTTAATTACTTTTTAATTGTGTGTATTCATGTATTTCCTATATACTCCGAATTTGATGATAGACTTATTAGTTTAGTTATTAATATATTTAAATGACAAATACTTTCAGTCGATTCGAAACCATTTTCTAAATGTTGCTAAAATTCCTGCATTTGCGAAAGTCTCTCAAAATAAAGTTTAACTTTTGTGCTTTAACTTCAGAAAAGAATTAAAGTATTTTATGGTCAAACAGTCATAGGAGACAATAGAGCTTTGATAAGCCTAAAGTACATTATTCTAAAGCTCTTGTTGCTAATAAACTTACCTGATTAACATTTAGAGTAAACTGGTCATTAGTTGACTCTCAGAGATCACTTGACATGACAAGAACCAACTGAGCTTTTAGTTTGCTTAATGGAAAGCTCGCTTTTATTTACAGCATCCCTGAGCACTAAGCCTATAAATGACTTTGAGAATAATTTGTGTTGGTAGAACTGATTGCAGCTGATAGCGAGCAACGGTTAACGTTTAGATAAGTGAAATGAAAGTAATTAAAAGCGTATTAATCAATTTGTTTAAAACTTGTTTTCATTTTAGCTAATTACAACGAAAAAACGTCAGCAACAACAACAAGAACAACACAGGGGCTTAAAGTTCCTTAGTGCCATACGAATGCAATATTGAAGCGACAACAACGACAACAACAACAACCTGCAATCAACAATAACAACAACAACAACAACAACAAGTGCCTTCATTCAAAACGTGATAGTGATATTTATAATGTGTATATACTCCTAGCAACAACAACAACAACAACAACTTAAGCTTGCCAGCAACAACAACAACAACCACTCGAAGTAGATGCAGCAGAAGAAGAAGCACCGCAACATCTACAAACGGAACAGTAACTGAACCGTCTAAGCCGTCCAAACTGTCACTAGCGAAGCCTTCTCGAATGCCTTCCTCGTCCTGCATTGACTTGGCCAATTAGCTTAGCTTTTCCGCTTTCCCAGACTGCTTGGGAAAACACTCTTAGAATATAATGTCCACATCCACAGCGACAACGAGCGTTATCACCTCCAACGAATTATCGCTGTCTGGCCACGCCCACGCGCACTCCCACTCGCACGCCCATCATCAGCACTCACACTCGCTGCACACGCATTCACACACGCACACACACCCCCACACGCACACACACCGCCTGGGCGTTGGTGTAGGCGTTGTGGGCATTGGCGGTGTCGGCGGTCATCTGAGCGACGCTTCACTGTCACCAATCCAACAGGGCGCCAACATAGTGGCCAGCAGCAACAGCTCGCCACTGGGCCAGAACGGAGTACCGCTACTTACCACCAGCATGCACCGCTCACCGGACAGTCCACAGCCGGAGCTGGCTACGATGACGAACGTGAATGTGCTGGATCTGCACACGGACTCCTCCAAGCTGTACGACAAGGAGGCGGTGTTCATATACGAGACGCCAAAGGTCGTTATGCCTCCCGATGGCGGTGGCGGCAATGATAATGGAGCAGGTGGAGGTGGTGGTGGAGGAGGCGGCGGTGGTCCGGGCTCAAATGGCGGACACGACGACGGCGGTGGCCAGGTGATAGATGCGCGTATCGCAGCACAGCTGGGCACACAGCACCTCTCCGCGCCACCGCAGCAGCAGCAACAACAGCAGGAGCACCAACCGCTGGCCAAGATCGAGTTCGATGAGAATCAGATAATACGTGTGGTTGGACCCAATGGAGAGCAGCAGCAGATTATCTCGCGGGAGATTATCAATGGGGAGCATCACATCCTGTCCAGAAACGAGGCAGGTGAACACATTCTCACGCGCATTGTGAGTGATCCCTCGAAGCTGATGCCCAATGACAATGCCGTCGCCACCGCCATGTATAACCAGGCCCAGAAGCTGAACAACGAGCATCAGGGCGTGGGCGTCGGTGTGGGCGTGTTTCAGACCTCACCGCTGCCACTGGACGCTTCGGTGCTGCACTACGGCAACGACAATGTGATCAAAACCGAGGCTGAGATCTACGAGGATCACAAGAAACACGCGGCTGCCGGCGGTGGTTCCATCATCTACACCACCTCCGATCCCAATGGCGTCAATGTGAATGTCAAACAGTTGCCACATTTGGCGGCAGTGCCACAGAAACTAGATCCCGAGCTGTATCAGCCGGAGAAGCACATCGATCTGATCTACAACGATGGCAGCAAGACCGTCATCTACTCCACCAGCGATCAGAAGGGCTTGGAGATCTACTCCGGCTCCGACATCAGCAGCCTCGTCTCCGACGGACAGGTCGTCGTCCAGGCGGGTCTGCCCTACGCCACCACAACGAGTGCCACGGGACAACCCGTTTACATAGTAGCAGACGTTGAGGAGCATTTGCAGGGGTGAGTACCAGAAACTGATTCAATGGGGTCACTTCTAACTAGGGGGTAGAACAAGTAGCACGGGTGGGATAAAATAAGAACTGGAATCTAGGATTATTTTGAATACTTTGTCGATAAGGAAAGGAGTCACTTATCCCCCAGAAGTGGCATATTTACTAGTGACCTTAATAAGGTACTGAGCTATTGGTAATACAGTTGGTAGGACATAAGGAAATGTGCCTTACTGATGCATTACAGGTAACCATAAATAGTGATGATAAGTCGTGACAAAAGTTAGATTAGGAATTCTTTGATTAATATGTTGACTTTTAATTGAATTGAATTAAAATTGAATAAAAGTTGGGTATTTATATCTTTAGACACATCTTGGAGCGTCTTAGTAACTAGTGACTAGAGTGAAGTCAGATTCGTTTCTATGAATGCTTTACTAAGATATATTGTTATGTGTTGGTTTTAGAAATACGTTATCTTAAGAAATAATGCCAAAAGTCACTAAAAACAACAGCAGAGTGGATTAATCCTTTGAGAAACTTTCTATAACTAAACTTTAATTTTACAATTCTGATCAAATGATTGTAAGCATTCTTCTACTTCGATCCTTAACAGTCCAGATAAGACAATACTTTTATTTAAGCGTTTTATTCCTCAGCACTTTAGGCCACATTTTAGATTTCTGTGACTTTCATATACAAGTTTATGTCCTTACATATATCCAGTTAGACTACAAGTAACAGATCCTCCACGTACTACTAAGGACCATCAAATAACCTATGCACTGCTCTCTTGAAGGGCGTCCGGCTTACCCTAACCTATGTGTAAAGTGTACGGTCTGGAAGTTGATACAGGAAAAATCCCTTCAACAGTCCTAAGCAATTTAATCTTTTATTGATTTCCATGGCCCATTTACGTCACTAGTAAGAAAATATACATAAGAATTCATATCCCCATCATGTCTCCAAACTCCGTAGACTCGATCAGTATCGCACTTGGTTGCTTGATAAAAAATGAATGTGGACTTGATAGTTTTGTTTAAATAGTTGTCAATAGTAAGCTTACGTCACTAGCGAGATAAGTGACAAAAGGGTCCAAAGAGTAAAGGACTGCCAACATGCCGCCTAGAAACCCTTTAATCTGGGACTATCAGGTTTGAGGCAGAACCATGGGTTATGCTTAGGATGCTATAATATGAACAATAAAGAGCCGAGAGTGCACTATAGTGCACTATAAAGTGCATTATGACTGTTTAATTATATTTAGCACCACGTTGCATTGGTTTCTTCACTTTAGTCACTAGCGTGCCGGAGTATTGCCGTAAAGGCTGCTTTAGACCATGTTCATCTTATCGAAGATCTTGGCTAATTGTCGCATATCTTGCGTCTGTAGTCTGGCGTCCATGGAGTCGTTTGGTGCCGAGTGCTTTTGGTCGTATCGGGCTAACATCTCCATTGGCCTGGTTAACAGTTGTGGACGCGTCCTTTTGACTAAAATCTTTGCTCATTTGCATTTCTCATGCATTTGAATTAAGCGCTGAACGTTTTAGACCCTGTACTCACGGAGTGTATAGAGAGTGTATAAAGGATGTCGTGAACAAAAGGGCTTAATGTAGAAGAGGGCGAATGAAGGAAAATAAAGATTTGTATATCCTTGCAGAGGGTAGTATGTTTTTGTGACGAAGTTTGTAAGGTAGTGAAGGAGGGAGAATAAAGTATATATATTCTTGATCAGTATTAACAGCCGAGTCGATATAGCTATGTCAGTCTGTCTGTTTGTCTGTCTGAGACTTGATTCTATGCGAACTAGTCTTTATGTGTTAAAGCTATCTTGATAAAATTTGCTAAAGTCGGCCTGATCGAACCACTATATATACTATGACTGCTATGGTATTTAACCTTCGGCGAGCCGAATCCTATTCATTTGTTAGAATAAGATTCCGGCACCTATATCCTAAGGTTGTCATAGGATAAGTCGTTTGTATGTCAATCTCTTGATTTTGTGACTTTAGTTAATGAACTGAAATTAAGTCGTACAGAGAAGTCCCAATTTTATTTCTGAGTAATTATAATTTAGTAAGGATCAGGTAAAGATAAAAAGTTTGCCAGAGAAACTTTTGGTTTAAATACTTTATCAGAAATTAGATGATGTGATCATTAAGACAAACATTCAAAAGTTCATTTCGGAAACCCAAATAATTTTTTTCTGTGTATACTCCAAAGTAAAGCACAGGGCCTTTTACAGTCGACTCGCTGCTCTCTAGATATTTCTACTGGCTTTTTTTACTGTTAATTATTGCGATAGGCTGGCAACGCTAACAAGAGCAGCAGCCAAGAGACACAGCCACAGCAACACCAACAACAACAAGAAGAAACACAGCTCAGATTCGTGGGCCAAGTGCAATCGCCTCGACGATCCTCAGTCCTCGTCCCCATTCGCCATTCGCTATTCGCCATTCGCCATTTGCCATTCACAGGGGAATGACAGCTTCCGTTGTAACTGTTTCTTCTACTATACGTTATTGCAACAACAAATACCACAACTCTGGCATTTGGCGTGCCACGAATCCGCAAGTAGGCGAGAAGCAGGCTAATAATACACAGCCGAGGAGAGTCCAATTCTCTACCTCTGCCTCTGTCTTTGTCTCTGTTTCTATCTCCTTCTCCCTCCACTACCCCATCGGCTTCCCCGCCTCTTCAGCTGCCTCCTCACGGATGCACCGCAGCCTCTTTGCTTGCTGCAATTCATTTTGGAGCAGCCGCCAACGTCATAATGAAGATCGTTATGACCATGATCATCATTATCGTCTAACTTTTGGTATGCGCAAGTAATAAAAATTTGAATATAAATTAATCTAATAGAGAACCGTTACGACGCCAATGCGGTAACGTTGGGGCACAGCCACCTCGAGCAAGGTGCTACATGCATCAAGGGGGTGTGGGAGGGGGCAGCAGGCGGCAGGCAAGCAACACCAACTAAGTCATCGTCAGCTGAATCTGCATGCAGCAGCATCACAGCATAACAGCATCACAGCAGTGGGAATGGGGCAGCTGCATCTGCTGCTGCTGCTGCGGCTGCAACGTCGATGGTCATCCTGTTATAGCGGAGGCAGCAACACAACAACACTGCAACGCCGGCCACAACTTCATGCATGTTGCATGCACGCCAAGGTCCATAAATAACGACAAAATTGCGTTTCCGCATATGGACACCATGGACGACGTGGACGTCCTGGACACGATGGACGCCTCTGACGTGTGGCATGCTGGACTGTTGGCCCGTTTGGCTAAGAAGACTCTGGCAAGCGCTATTCTAACAATCGAGCCACACCGACCGTTTCTGCTGCCCCTTTGCGTGTTGCATGTTGTACAGTTGCTTCTTGCCATCTTTGATATATTGGTTGAGGCATCAGCTTTGGTCTCAGTCTCTGTCTCTGTCTCTGACTCGGCTTCAGCCTCAGCCGCAGCTTCTTTGCGACACTTCTGCCCTTGTGTTTCCTAATTTTGATACCCTGTAATTAACAGTAGGGCTAAAGAGAGCATATTTGATTGCCTTTCAAGATGCTGAAAGCTTTAATGTTCGATTAAAGGTAAAAATCTTTTCAGTTTGGGTAGTTTGATAATCATGGATACCCTGCAATTGAGGGTAGTTGTGAAGTAGGTACATGAAACCAATGGAAGTTTGATACCTTGTAATTGGTATGAAGCTGTTTTAGCCGCATAACTTTTTAGTTAAACTTGCTGCAAAGCTTACAAACTTTTGTCTGCTTAAAAATCTTGTTTAGTCGTTTAGTTTGATTTCTTAAATACCCTGTAGTGTACTAAAAACGGAAACTTAAATGTTTGAAAACTGATCTACACATCGTGAGCGTAACTCACCCCTTTGTTGAAAGTGCTGCTTCTGATTCTGGCTTAGACATACCCTGTAAAAAAAATAGCCTAAAAATAACTGCAAAACACACAATGCAATGCCTTGAACTACTATGACAGCAGCCCTTTTCAAAATATACGATATTCAAGCAGTAGATAACAAATGAAGTTACCCACACATACCCTGTAAATAGAAAACTTACCCAAACCAACCAGAAAGTGAATATCTTATGAACTTAAAGTCTCATTTACGACCACTGTATACCCTGTGAAATAAAGTATTTTTATCGTAAATGTATTAAATCAAGGTTAGTACCAAACTAAAACTGCTTACCTTAGTAAACAAGTTAACAGGGCAGCTGACAGTCGATCAGTACCAGTCGTCGTACATCTTCTGCGACCTTTCGTTTTGTAGCCGTACTTGTCGGTCTTAAGGTCGAATTAAAAACATCCTTTCCCTTATCCCTTAAGCAGCTTACACTGCACAACATGTTAAAAGCTCGCTCAATCAACAAAGAAGAGTGAGAGAGAGAGACACTCGTGCGCAGAGCTTTGAAAAGCTTTTGGATGAAATGTCAAGGCATTATGACAAAAGCTTCAACGTTCGTTGGCCGCCTCAAGCGACGACGCGTCGTTGTTTTTTATAACCGTTTATTGCCCACATTATTCGGTTAAGTGCATTGCAATGTACACACACATGCACACACACACACACTGGTACACGGGTAGACTTACACACACATGCACAGGGTGTACCGACTTATTGCTTAGGCGCCATAAAACGACTTTACGTCTTATGCATTTTCATTTGAAATCTCATTGTGCAACCCTCGATACTCAGATTCAGATGTGGGAATATATCTAAATATCTTAATATCTTAATATCCATAATTTGCTAATTTTAAGTGAACTTTTTACGAGTCGCCGAGTAATCAAACTAAGTGAAAGCTTCGCCTCTTTAGGACTTTTAAAATCTACTTAATAGTTACTCAAATATCAAAAGAGTTGAAAGTCTATTTGTTTAAACAAATTAAACTTAATTTAAATTTAAAGCTCATTAAGAAACCAAAGCTTTAAGCTGTCCTAATACGTCTTGCCTTTTATTAGCTTTATTGCTTAAATGCTGTAACTTGTAGCTGAGTGTATTTTGTTGATCATGCGGAAACCACGGCAAAATTGTATTTTAAATGAATTGCACTTTATAAAATTTCCATATATAAGGATGCCCTTCATGATAGCCTTCCTTGTGGGGCACTCGCGGTCACACACACACACACACACACACACACACATGTACAGTTATACAAACATATAAAGACTGTCAGGCGGGCACACCTCATTTATTTAGTTACTTTCACTTTGCTGATCATATTAAATTTCCGAGCTGCAAAACATATTTTTTTGCTGGGTATTTCGTGTTTCAATTTTTTCTTTCCCATTTTATTCAGTTTTTATTTTTATTTTATTTTAATATGACTTTTTAGTCATGATAAAAAATAACACCAAATGCACGAGAGTGTGTGTGTGTGTACAGTGCTGCTCAGCAGACTGTTGACACCTTTTGTGACGGCCCGAAAGTGTCCGATAGGTAAACAGTGACTGTCTAAAATTGGCTTCAACCATAAGTTAGCAGTACTATTTTATTTAATTTCTTGTTGTTGTTAATTTTCAATTGTTTTGCATCGAACCTTGCTCACTTGTGTACCTCCAACTACCCCGATTGACGGTATTTCAGTGGGTTTATAAATGTCACCTTTCACACATACTCACACACACACACACACATACACTCATAAAAACAATTACATGTGTGTCGGAAATGGAGCATTTCGATTTAAATATCGCAGTTGCAGGGCACATTAGCTATGAGAGCAGCTTTGTAACGTAGTTAGTCCCAAAGAGATCAGTTTGGACTTGTATATCGTCTCTTTTACAAAGATTTCTCTTGTTATCGCTATTTATCAGTTATTAAATTTTATAATAGTTATCATTAACATTTTGTGACAGATGTTATTTTATTTTCGAGTTACAAGTAATCAGTTTGACTGCATTTATAACTTCCTAACCTTCGCTTGAAATCGGATATTGTCCTGTTTTTGCCTGTTTTCATAAGCAATATGAGAAATTCCAGTACTCCCACAGGGCATAAGGGTAACTGTTGTAAGGTTTTAACGTAATTGTTGTAAGGGTAACTGAAATTCGTTGTACAGCATGTTTTTTTTTTAACATTTCTGTTTTGTTTTGCTTTTTTCCCCTCGTCTCTTTTTATTATTATTATTAATATTAAAGGTGCAACAGCGTTTGGACATTTTGATACAAAAACAAACCTGTTCACCTGCGCAGTCTACCTGCAGCAACGGCAACAACAGCAACCGCAACAACAACAACAGCAGCAGTGACGATGTTGAGCGAGACAAGAAAGAAACATGTTAACACAATTCAACGTCGTACGCTTTCGACTGTCGTTTGTCGTCTGTTGTTGTTGCTGTTGTTTCTCTGCTTCTATACTCTACATCTCGACATCCACATGTATACACACTTCGAATTGGCGCTACAAGTTTATCGAACGCTTAAAGTGGTTTTCAGTTGATATCGAAAAGCCACAAGGTCGACAACAGCATCAAGTTTATATTTTTATTCTTTGCCGACTTCTTTCAATAACTGAATTCGTATCAGTGCCCGAGAGCTCAAGCGTACTCGACACTCTACACTTCAAAAAATCGTACAAGAAATGTGCGAGCGTGTGCCATGAAATCAACAGTCAATATTTGTATCCTTCAACTGTAACTATAATTGTAGCACTAGCTGTAGCCGTAACGGTAACGGTAACGGTAACTGGATCACATGATGCAGGATGCAACAAGCAGCTATGCATTGTCCTACACTGACTGGATAACTGACTCACGGTAGATGTGCGAACATGTGGAAGCGTTCATGTGTGCTAGCATCCAATTGGGTTCCAATTGGTCCAGTCCACCCACCAAACCCACCACAATGCGTGTGCGTGCGTGTGTGTGTATGTTGTTCTTACTGTCACTGTCAAAGCTCCCCCCACTCTGCGCCTCGCTCTCTATCTCTCTCTCGCTCTTTTTGTCTGTCACTTTACTTGATCTCTGCATTTTTCAATATGGCCGCTGCGCTATGCGTTCGCTGCCAACGTCTCGGTCGACGTCTCAGTTGCTGCCGCTGTTATTTGTTGTTGTCGTTGTTGTTGTTGCCGATTCGATTTTATATGCTTGTGTGCGTGTTTGTATTTTTCTGTTTCTGTTTTCTGCTGCTGTTGATAATATTGTAGTAATTAATGCGATACGAATAAGAAATTTATAGCCCCCACGCCCGAAAAATAACCAAAAAACAATACAAAGAAAACCAAAAAAAACGCTGGCGGCTTCGCTTTTGCTTTTGCTTCAATCGATTCGACGGTTTGATTTTTGTTGGTTGAGTCTGATGCTGCGCTGCCTCTCTCCCTCTCTCTCTCTCTCTCTCTCTCTCGCACTCGTGTTGTCTGCGTGTATTACAGAAATCCATTTGCATAAAAAATGAGCATGTAATCGCCACAAAACGCACACAAAAATAACAAAGCAGCGCGAAGTATGTTCCAATTGGAATATCGGCTGCGCATTTTCCAATCAGACGCTGCCTCAAATGTTTCTCACGACGTTGACGACGGCAGCGACTGCGACTGCGACTTCGACTGCGGCCTGGTCAAAAAGGATGCGCACTGGGTGCATTGTGGACAAATTAATGGACCTCGATCGCCGTTGTTATTGTCGCTGTCAAGAGAGGAGAGGGGAGGGGCGGCAAGGGGTGTTACGCATAATAAACCCAAAAAGGATTTCTGATTTTCTCAATGTCTTCTGGCTCTCGCGCTCTCAGTGTTTTTATTAATAGCATCCGCAGCTTTGAGATCCTACCTGGTTTACCTTTTGAGATACGAGTATTTATGCAAATTAGGCGACTGCCCAGAAGGGGTTGCTAGCCCTATGGGCCGGACACGGACACGGACACGGACATGAATGAGGTGCGATGTCCAACGTTGAGAAACAATGACAAACAACAAATGCGCCCCGAGGATCTTCATTCGACCGTATCAAATGCAAATGCTAAGACATTGCCCCGTCCAGATACCTTGGTCCTTGGCCCGCAGCGAGGCATGGCTTGTGAGAAAACTGCAGACGCATCCCGAGTGAATCCTTTTCGCCTTTTCGTAATGCTAGCTGAAAGCATTATGCAAATCAGCTCATTGTGTTCGCCTCAGCAAAAAAACAACTGGAATCAAAGACAGAAAAAAGGGTCGTCGTCCTTTAAGCGTTGGACGCTGTCCGAACTGCCACACATTGTCTTTGTCCTTTTGCGCCCTGCCACAAATATCAATTATGATCTAACGGTTGCGTCTTTGGGATGCAATCGTCCTTCCTCTCCAGCCTCACATTGCTTCTTCTTGTCCGCCGTCCAGCGACAGCAGCTGCCGCAGCAGTTACCGGTTTTTGTCAACTTGCCACTTCCCAGGCCTCGATACCACAAAGCCCGGCCCTCTACACTCGAAGAAACGTGCTCTTTTAGGTTACAAAATGAGTTTTCAATTCTTCGTAGATCTTTAATTACTCAGTTTTGCCCAACATTCAGCATTTCTTTCTGTGTACTGTTAGAGCCGTCTCTTACGCGTACGGCCCTCTTTCTGCGGCAAGGTGTTAATGCGCTGCATGTGCCAAAAACAGAAAAAGAAGGAACTTAAAAAGGAATCCACAGGGTTGCCAGCTTCTTGAAAGGGTTGCTCAAGCGTTACAGTGTTTTTGTTTGCCAAAATTGCGCTACTTGTTGCACTACCTCAGCATCCACCTCTGCCCCCTTTGGCAAGTACGGCTGCTAATGAAGTGCGCTTTTGTGTGTGTGTTTTTTTTTTTTGGTAGTGTAGCCTAATCACAGGCTCCGTGGAAAGCACAATACATGCACTTAATAGCTGTGAAAGCTCACAATACCCTGGGAAATGTGTAATTAGCGGACCACTTGCCGTGCCCAGTCACTAAAGAGCAAAAAAAATAGGGAAACACCGAGCTAAAATCAATCCAAAGTGACTTAGGGAACGAGGTTAATCCAGGATTCTCTAAAGGTTGTTATTTGTATCATAGGTTGTAAGTTGTACTTAAGGGAAATAATTTAGTTTTATTTGTGATATTTAATCTTAAGAATTATAGCAAATTTACCAAATTCCTCGTTTGGTGCACACGGCGGTTCCTTTATCACTTTGCGCCCTAAAGTGTTGGCATAAAGTTTCTGGCTTTTATAGCTTTAATTTAACAAATTTTAGGATTTTGTGTTGAGTTAGTGTTTTTTTTTTATTTTCTTGTTGTTGGGAATTTTAACAGCTTTTATCTAATGGCGCTAATAGCGCTAATAACGAATCAATTTCGCTGCCGATCGAACGATTGACTGCTTGAGCTTAAAAGCTGCCGCAAAAGTTACAGCTCACACACACACACACTCGCACACACGCACAGTGGGCTAGCCAAATTTGTTATGTAAATAAATTTTAATGGGAATCGCTCGACTGGCAAAATGCACGCACATGAACGCCTCCTCTGGGCCCCTCTCGCTCCCTCCCGCCACCTCTTACTCGCCCTTTCGCTGGACTTTACCCTTCTCCTTCAGACGCTACAGTTTGGCAGCAGAGCAGTCGACGTCGCAGCTACAGACTCCCCATCAACATGATCATCATCTTCATTACTTTGAGGCAACCAAGGACGCATTGCAGCAGCTGCCACCGACTGCCGCAGGTCTTTTGAGGCACCTCCAACAGGAAAATCCACATGCACAACCGCCTCCTACGTCGACTGCTGCTGTACCTTCGATAATCCAGTCGTACTCGAACGCTTCCTATGCTCTGTTTGGGTACTACAGAGATGAGGCGCATCAGCAGCAGCGGAGGTAAGTGGAGGCAATGTTTCCCTCCTCGTCCATCAGGCCCCCCACGCCCCCTTTTGGATTGACCTCGACTTGACGCCTATTTGGATTGTGGAACTGGGTTGTGTCTTCCTCTTTCCATTCGCGCCGCTCTTCGTGGAAATCCGCGGTGGCACGTAGCTCGCGGCTTGCGGCATGCGGCGTTTTTTTGGTTTTGGCTGAGACACTTCCGAAAATTGTGTTATGAAATAAACTTTGTGCTGTTTTTCCACACTCCACTGTTATCGTCATTCGCATGTTCGGCCTTCTGCTTTGACAGTGCCGTTCTGTTGTTATGGTACGCTCACAAATCGGGCATGTTGACTACTGCGAGCGGTTTGTCACTTGTGAAGCTTTGAAGAGTTTAACCGATCAAAAATTAATACAAAACTATAAGTAGGATCCCTTCAAATTCAATTGTTTCTATCTTGAACTTGATCAGTTGACATTTGACTGATTGAACCTACTTTCCCTCTAAGTTTGGCTTCTGTCTGCTCATTTACCGCTTTGAACTTCCTTACAAATGTTAGGGTACTTCAGTTTCGTGAACTCATAACGAGTTTCTTCAACGACAAGTTTTTTTTGGCTTTATTTTGGTTTAGACTTCTTGTTGGTTGTTGTCGTTCGGACCAAGTTCAGGCCGAGACTGTCGAAACTGTAACGGGAGGCATGTACAGTCAGGCACCGCTAAGGGGGCATGGAAAAGGTCGTCTTCGGTTTTAGCACTTGGCTTAGAAACACAATTAAAAGACAACTCTTGTGTGTGTGTCTAATAAATGTTTTTTACTTCTACGTGATTTACACTAACTGACCCTAAAAACGGGAGGTATCAGGCCCAGCTAAGAAGCCAGAACGAAACAGAACGAGTGCTAGAGTGAGAGGGGGAACATATCGCATTACGAAAAATGTTTTTTAATAGTAAAAATGTTCTGCAGAACATAAAAAGTTCGAGTAAATGTTTCGTGTGCCATGTCCAAATCTAAAAAAATGTTCATACAAATAAAAAATGAAAAGAGGCAAATCCAAGTGCGATGTCAAAACTCAAGACTGAAAACTGAAAACTCACATAAAGTGCGAAATTCGGGTGAAATCGGGCACGACGGGCGCCTTAAAAGCTGCAGACCATCTATATGTAGTGTGTGTAGTTACCCAAACACACACAGGCACACACATGTGCACACACACTCGAGTAGATACAAATGTATCTCGCAATAAGCAAAACGGCAGCTGCTTGATTAAGAACTTGCGACATTTGTTCTCATTTGTTGCTTCTTTCTTTCTTTGGTTCCGTTCTGCCCCAAAAGGAATTAGACAAAGCTTCGAAACGTTTTGTACTACCATAAAGTTAGTAGCACAGATATAGAGTCTAAAATTGTCCTGGAATAGCCTAAAATCAACTCCAAATTTGGGATTCTTCGAAAAACTTTATTTTTTCTTCAAATAAAACTTTTAATTTTTAAATTCTGAACACACCATTTGTACTTGCGTATATATTTCAAATATTTAAATATTTTAAATTTTTTATCTTTAATTTGCTTATTTAACAATGTCTTTCAAAGTCCAATTTAAATAAGCCATAACAATTTTTAGTCTTTTTACTGTAGTCAATATCTTTAATGCCGAATAAAAACGGAATAATTAATACACTTCTTTTGATATTAAAATAAGTCCGTGCATTAAAAGACATAATAAAATTAACATACAATAAGACATTTTGTATTAAACGCAGTAAATTGTATATGTAAAAATAAAAAATGTTGATATATAATATATATAAAATGTATGTACATTAATTTGATAATTGAAGCAGACAAAAATGAAATCGATACGCCAAATATGTGATACCCGAAGTATTTGAAAGGCTTCAGTGTGCAACCCTTTTTTCGGAGGCAACCCTATGAAAATGTTAAATTTTAAGAACATTTTAGCAAGTTATGTGAGTTGTCTTAAATATATGAAATTTATATAAAAGAAAAAACCTTTAATTAAACTGTTTATGGTGCAACCCAATCGGTGTGAGGTGTGAGCCTCGTTAGTGTTTAAGGAGTTAATATAAAATCACATTTAAATAATGTTAAAATAATTATTAAAAATATTTCAATTTTTACTAACAAAATAAACTATTGTCAAAAATTATTTTTAAAATTTTTTAAAAATTTTCAACAATTTTAAAAATAGTTTCAAACTTTTATATTTGTCTGTTTATTTGTACATACATTTTTTAACTGGAAATGTTAATAGTATTTTATTCTAAGCTATATTTAGTCATCGTTTAAAGACTTGAAGAATTCTTATAGCTTTTAATCTCTAACAAACGATTATTCGTAGTTGAGCCAACAGTTTTGGTAAAAAGGTAATTTTATTTGAAGATCGTGCGACTATAGCAGATTTGTGCCGATTTGTGCTCAACTTTAATGTTCCTAATTAGACTTATTCGAAAGATTTGACGTCATATGAAGTTCGTTTTTGGTATGAATTAAGTCGCTGAGTTCTTAATTTATTCCTTTTGATACGCTTTAAGACATGACTCAAGAGATTCAGCCAAATTTGGTTGAGCCACTTGTACTTGTGACCTTGAAAATGGTTATTGTTTTTTTGTTTTTCAACCATACGTGGCTGTCTCTGTTGTTGTTGTCGAGGGGGGAAATACCAAAAAAGCGTTTATCGATATGCGATTTACTGTTGTTGACTCACTTTTAAGGTTCGTCTTTCACTGACGATCTTTTAGAGCCGTTAATGATGAAGAAGAAGATCTCGATTCACCTGTGAATGCAATTTGCTTTTATTGTGCAGTTGGTGTTGTTCTTGCTGTGGTTGTGGCTGACCAAAGACGTCCAAACTGCGACAATTGGCAGTGTCAGTTGAGCGCTTTTAAGGCTAGATTTAGTGGGAAACAATTGCAATTCTTTATGAAACTAAATCAAAGTCAGAGTAAATTTATTCACAAAAAAAAAAAAAAAAAAAAAAAAAAAAAAAAAATTGTACTAAATTTATATGCCTTACGTTAAGTCTTAAAATAACTAATTGCGGTCTAAATGCAAATTATTCAGCACAAAAATAAATAGAAAAGAGATATACATATATGTTTTAAGTCTAAATTATGATTCATACTCTCTTTAAATAAAATATTGTCATACAATAACTGTAATTTAATCAAGTTTAGTCATATTTAGTCAAAGAACATCCCGATTATAGCCATTTCTAAAGTATTATACGCCAATAAACCTTATTTTTTCTGTTTAGCTTCAAAAGATAACTTTTTAAAGCTAGAAAATAAGTTAAAAGTATTTTTATTAAACACTTTAGTTATGCACTTTAATCTTTTAGCTGTGATTAATTCAGTTATTTTCTGTTTACCTCCTCATGATTTCGAAATTTGTCAACATTTTGTGTTCTTTTGAAATGTTTTAAGCTGCATATTTATTTTTGATTTAAAAGAATTCTAAATTTAGCGCTTAATTTATGCACTTTTAACAGTTTGACAATTTCCATTTGTTTTATTGTTAACACTCTAGCTGTTTTAGCTTGTGAAATTTGGCAACACTGCTGCGGAGATCGCTCTCGGCCTCCGTCGTCGTCGTGTTGGGTTGCAGCTGGAATCTGGTTTTGTTTCGGTTGCTGCTCCTATTTGGGTGTGTGTGCGTGTGTGCTTGTGTGTTTGAGTCGATTGGCCAGTTGGTAACAGGTCCAGCTACAACAACAACAGCTTCAGCTGCAGCTACAGGTGTAGTCGCTGCTGCTGTGGTTGCTGCTGTTGTTGTTGGTGGTGGCAAATTAGGCGCAGGCAACGGATTAACTATTGGAAATTTGCAATTGCTGCATATTTTACGCTCTTGATTGTCAGTCGGTTGATTGGCATACACAAAGATATTCTGATTGGGATTTTACCGTTACGGCTTGAGATACATTTGTTGTGGGTGGCAGGCAGCTAATTAGTTGGTGGTTTAAGTTAATTTAAGTTAATTGTTTAAACTTTGTACTAATTTCATTGCTCTTTCCACGTTTCTTTTCACCTCTCTCCCTCTCTCTCTCTATCTCGCTCTTTATCTCCTCCGCTTTGTCTATGTTGCTGTTGTCTTTGCAGCAATGGGAGCAACGCCGGCAAACTAAATGGTCAGACCACACCTATCGATGTCTCTGGCCTATCGCAAAATGAAATTCAAGGCTTTCTGCTTGGTTCACACCCCTCATCGTCGGCGGCAACAACCGGCGTTGTGTCCACAACCACAATCTCGAATCAGCAACAACATCAGCAGCAGCAGCAACAACAACAGCAGCAGCATCAGCAGCAGCAGCAACAACAACAGTCGACACATCCAAACGACATTGTAACCATCACCACAGCGGGTGTGGGGAGTGCAGGGTCAATTGTCTCCGCTGTCGTGCAGCAACAGCAGCAGCAACAACAGCAGCAGCAGCTGCTGAGCATCAAACGAGAGCCCGAAGACTTGAGCAAGGATCCCAAGAATGGCAGCATTGGTGGTGCAGCTAACGGTGGCGGCTCCGTGATAACGCAAAAGGTAGGCACCCCAAATATATATATATATATATTTAAATACATGTACTGAAATTAGTACACATTTGCTAAGCTTTACATATTTAACGCTTTAATGGACACGCAAGCAATCGTTATCGAAATTAAAATCAAAATCAAATGATCCAACTAGAAATTAGCAGTGTACTCGCATTAGGCAATTTAGGCTACAACAGATCAAAACGCTTCTCCATTCACATCCATTGGCAGCGCAGTAACTGCGCAGTCAGCTCTCTTGATAGGCCAGAGAGGCAGAGCGACAGCGAGAGCGCGCACATCCTGCGCTCTATTTTTTTTTCTACTTTGTCTACTTAATTAACATGCTGTGATTGCTGCGGTTTCGCTGTTGTCGTTGTTTGCGTTGTGTGTCGTGTGTTGTCGTCGCTGCTTCTCTAAGACCTGCAATTGGTCTGTCAATTGCGTGTGTGAGTGTGAGCAATGAGTATTAGTGGTTGCAGCCAATACGAATCAGCGTCGTCGTTATTGTTGTTGTTGTCGCGTCGTCGTGGTTCTATTGACGCAAAAGCAAAGAGACAACAACAACAACCACAATCACAACAACAACTGCTTAGCAAGCAAGCAAACAGGCAGGCAGGCAAGCTGCCAGCAAAACAACAAAAACAAACACATGGAAACAGCCGCAGCCGTTTGCATTCGAAACTGTTATACGCTCAACTTGTTATACACGATCGTGTCGTGTCGTCTCTGCCGGTATTGCGACGTCGTAAGTATCAATGTGTGTGTTGTGTGTCGTGTATTTGCTTGCAGGCTTCAATGTGTGAGTGCTTGTGTGATTTGTATATTGCGCTCGCTCGCTCTCACAGCGAGCTGGCATTTAACTGGCTCTGGCTCGCTTACGCTTTCAGTGAGCGCCTGTCGGTTCGAGTTGCATGTTGCAAGCATGTTCGATCTCTGCTGTTTTATCAATTGCAATGCACATGCATAAACAGAAACCCAATAAAAAAGCACACACTATAATTAAATACCTTTGCACAAAAACAAGGAAAAAACAACAACAAGGGGCAAACACAAGAACTGCTGGGAAATTGCGCGACTTGCAAATAAAAAAATGAGCAACCAAGGCGACAAAAGTTAAGTGCGCACTTCCGGCGCTCTATTTAAGTTCTTCCTTCGATCTCAGCTGCGAATCAATGAAAACTATTTTTTAATGCCGCGCTCTTTCTCGCATCGAACGGCGCAACGGCAACGTCAACGTCGAACCGAACCAAGCCGAGCCGAACCGCGCTGTTGACGCTGAAGCTGAAGCTGACGCTTGTAACGCCCTGTCCGGTCGCTGCTCATGTCAGAATATGCGACAGACACAGAGATTCCAACCATTTTGAACTGATATGCGTGCGCATGTATGCGTGTTTGTGTTGTGTGTGGATCGTTCGCAGTGTCTGCATGTGTGTGTGCGTGTTTGTGATGCTGGTCCAACTGGCCGTCGCAGCGCTGCCGTCTGTCGCTATGTCCGCATGTATGCGTGTGTGTGTTCAGTTAGCGCCGCCGTCGTCGTCGCCGCTGTTGTCATACGTGAATCGCTCAGTCAGTCGTATCACGCTGTCGGAGTAGGATCGTTTTGCGATTCGTCTGATTTCTGTGTAGTTCACAGCTCGCGAATGCTTCCTGCGCGTAATTCTTGTAACGCGACGCGCAACAACAAATATAACAACGAGAACGAGAATAACAACAATAAGATATAATCGAGAGTCTCCGTATTCAAGAGTGTTGTTCAGTGCCAAATAATCCAATAGTTACACCCCCTTGCCCCTCCCACCGCACTTTAATTGGTGCATATAATTAATACTAAGAAATGTAAGTGAGAGCCTGTGAGAGTGTGTGTTGTATGTGTGTGTATGTGTTCGAATTCGATATGCTGGTAATTTGCATATTATGTTTTATATGCGATATATGATATAGTGCCGCTTGATTGGAATGTGGGCGCCCAGTTGCCCAGTAAGCTCATGCAACAGACAACAGCAATAACAATAACAACAACAACAACTGGAGCTACAATGACAATGTGAAGCAAATAAACACCTGCAAACAAAATGCAAACTCGCGCCCAAAAACGAAACAAACTGAACTAAAAGAAAGAAGTTAAAAGGGGGAAAAAAACAACACAAATTGAACGAACATGCGCAAAGACAATCGAACAACAACAACAACTGTTATAAAAACAACCTGTGGCGTAGGCGTGCAGTGGCCACAGCTGAGCCGAGTCGACTGCGCAGCGACGCAACGCGTTGCCTTTCAACACCCACGCAGAACGAACAAGTTTGAGCAAGTCTTTTGTTTGGCGCGCGAGAACTCAGCAAAGCTACAAAGCAGCGACAGTGGCAGCAGCAGCAGTGGCAGCGGCAGCAGCAACAACAATAACAGTGGCAGCATTAACGACAGTAACAGTAACTGTTGTTGTTGTTTTAGTTGTTGCTTTTTAACGCTTCGATTTGCAGATGAGAGTGTGGGCTCCAAACGTGCGTGTGTGTGTGTGTGTGTGGGGAACGAGTGTGGACTGTAAAATGTATAGAAAAATTCATTGAGCGAATTTTGTAGTTCAATTTAATTGCCTCGTTTGCTTTGCAGTCTTGGATTGCTGTTGTTTTCGTTGCTGTTGCTGTTGTTGTTGTTGTTGTTGTTTATGTTGTTTATCTATTTATCTGCAATTTGCATTGCACTCTAATTTATTGTACATTCATATTATAAATACGTTTTTCTCGCATTGACAGCTAATTATTCGCAATATTTGTCTTGTTCATTTGCATTCACGCGCCGACATGTCCATAACTAATAAACACAATACATATATACATCGCTATAGTATGTAAATATACTTTTATATAGTCTCAAGTGTGTGTGTGTGTGTTTCTTGTATATAAAGTCTAAAGGTTCCGCAACATATACAACAAATTGCTCAACTAATTTATGGCACAGAATTTAAATTCAATTTCAAATTCCAAATGACAAAATGAAAATGAAAAATTGATATTGCAATTTGTTGCAATTTGAGACCGGAAAGTTGAATCATTAGCAAAGAAGTTAGAAATTCGTAGCAGGCATTTCAATACTCTATCTAGTTCTACTTAGAGCAGTTAAGGGGCAGAAGAGTAAGCTAAGTTTGGTATTTTTAAAGATGTTTTAATGCAAACTTTAAATAAAACTTATTTCAGAGGTCAAATTGTAAACCATTTTAATCCCTTTCAAATTAAAAAAAAAAAAAAAAAAAAAAAAAAAAAGATTTGAATTTTTCAAGACCTCTAAACTTTAGCGATCAATTGATTTTTGAAATGATAACAAAACAGTTAAAAATCTATAAAAATTTATTGTCTCACATTTTGAGATCTGCTTCAGCCCCTCTCGTACACTGTTCAAAACTAAGAATAAAATGTGCTTTTGTTAAACTTATCTAAACTAGAAGTATTCGATAAATGCCCCTTTTCGGGACAAAGTAAAGCGTCTCATTATAGACTGAATAAAACTTTAAGTGCTCTAAACAGCACTGAAAAAAACAATACTATTAAAAAATAGGAATAGAAAAAACAAAAACTGAAATATATAATAATAATTTAGTTATATTCATTCTTGTGTGTTAGATTATTGCCTTGCCTTGGTTTATTTCCGAGAATTAACGATATGCATAAAAATGCCAGCCACAAAAAAACAGAATATCTCAAAACTAGACAAAATACAGCAGCGACAACAACAACAACAACAACAACAACAGCAGTAAGAAGAAACAGATGAAGAAAAAAGTTTCACTTTTTATCATCCAAAGGCATTAAAATAGTTAATTGGCTTTATTTAAATTTTTATTTCTTCCTCATACATAAATATGTGCCAGAGACAGAGACAGAGACAGAGTCGGCGATAGAGCGGGAAACAGAGGGAGAGAGAGAGCGAAGATCGCTTAGCATAATTCTAGCGTCAATAGCTCAGCTCACTATAGACTCTAGATACACTTGGGTATTAAATATAGTATATATGCTAACGATTCCTAAAGACTCGGACTCCGCGACACGCACAAAAAACCTAAAAATAAAAAATGGACAAAAATTAAGAAAAAAAAATCAAATGGAAGAAGAAGAAGATAAAAACTGTCGATCGTTGGCTTAGAGACTCACTAACCAAGGCCTTTTCTGACGTTGCACGTTGTGATGCCAACGCTGAAATCCAAACTGAAGCTCAATCTTAAAACTGAAACCGAAAAAAAAACGAAAATGCAAATTGATTTTTATGAACAAATTTAATTAGCTCGCAGCTAGAATCTTTGGCGCGATTTGAGACAAAAAAATACCCAATCCCCCCAACTCCCCCGCCACCAAAAAAAAAAAACAGACAAAAAGCAAATCTGCTAAATTATACAACAGTTTATTTTGTATAAATAACAATTGGACAGACTGAAATTATAATTTTGTTATTTTTTATTTATGCGCTTCGACTCGAAGCTTTTGTTGTTTCGTATTTTCTGATTGGAAAAACGTTTGTTAATGAAATCTGTGCAGAACTCGAGACTGGCATTATAGTTGGATGCGATCTGAGGGGGTTATAGCCACTCGATCCATGACGTCGGTGCTGAAATTTCACTTTCTTTCGTTGTCGGCGCGTGAAAAAGTCATCATCGAAATGTTAATTATGCTTGTTTGATAGCCCTTAACAGGGCGTGGCACATCTCGGACTGGCTGTGGCTGTATCCATAGCTGTATCTGTATCTGTATCTACGTATCTCCATCTGTCTGCGTGTATTACCTCATTTAGCGCGCGCGTCAAACGACAGCGAAAAAGAGTCGAAAAACGTTTGACATTTTGGTGCGATCAATAAAAATGTATAAAAAACAAAAAAAAGTCAGCAATGCTAATTAACATATGCACATATATAAAAATATATATCTTATATATAATTATATACCATATACTATATAGTGCTATGCCTCTCTCTCACTCTCTCTGTCTCTGCGTCTCTCTCAACGCATTTTAATTGGTTTCATTCCACTCGACGACTGTTTTATTTTTTATACACAGTGATTTTTATAAACTGTACTTATTGGCCCGCTTGTCTTGGCTTATGAATCAGCTAACAACGCCAGTAAAGAACTCGAGTCAAGAGTGAGATAGAGAGGCGGAGGAAGAGGGGCGAGACGCACTCTTTTGTCACCTGGTCAGCGGCAGTTGTGACCTTCCGTGTCCAAAAATCCGTCATCAATCAACAAACGACAATTAATAAATACACGTGCTTAATGTTATTGTTGTTAGTGTTATTGTCCAAAGTGTGTGTGTATGTGTGTGTGTGTGTGTGCTGTGTGTCTGCAGATCAATCAATGTAATAGGCTGAACCAATTGTTTGACAGCATCAAAATCTTAGCTTTAAGTTCAAGTCCAAATCGAAAAATTCGATACAAAAAATCAAAGCAGAAAAATCCAACAAAACCAACGAAATTTCACAGATTTTGCGCGTGGATGCCACCAGAAGTGAGGCAGAAACAGCCGCAGCAACAACTGTAACAGAAGCAGTAGCAGAGGAGGTAGCAGCAGCGGCAGAGACAACTGCATCTTCACCCGCCAGTTCCACGACACAACTAGAGATGTATGCTACAACGGGCGGTACACAGATCTATCTACAGGTGAGTCACAGACAGAGTGAGAGAGAGAGAGCGCCCAGAGTGAGCGAGACTGATCCCGAAATCCTGCAGACCTCACACCAGAGCAGCAGTGGCGCCACAACACAACAGAGCTCGCTGCAAGCTCAGAGCCCTAGTCCCGGGCCGTACATCACAACCGACAGCTATGGCATGTACACGTCCACACGCCTACCGCCCGGCCCCCCGCCCACCACCACATTCATAACGGAGCCCTACTACCGCGAGTACTTCACGCCCGATGGCCAAGGCGGTTACGTACCCGCAGGATCCGCCGCACGCAGCCTCTACGGCGAGGACGTCTCCGTCTCGGCAGCGACACAGGCGCAGCCAGTGGGCGGTGTCTACGAGGCACGGTTTGCGACCAATGCACCGACGACAACTACAGTGCTCACCAGCAGCAATGCCCACCAGCATCACAGTCAGCAGCAGCAGCAGCAACAACAGCAACAGCAGCAGGAACAATCGGGTAAAAATGGCGGTACGCCTATGTACGCCAAGGCCATAACGGCAGCGGGCCTAACGGTGGATCTACCGAGTCCCGATTCGGGCATTGGCACGGACGCCATAACTCCGAGGGATCAGAACCACATACAGCAGGTATACCCAAATCATTCCATAGAGTTAAAAGTTCTCTGAAGACTTGCAGTAAACGAATAACAAGTAGCGAGTAACGAGTAAGGTGTAAAGAGTAACGAGTAGTGTGTAATGTGTTTCACTTGTCTTGAAATCTACTAGGACTTGTTAAAACATGTTTAATAAAGCATAACGAGTAACGAGTAGCGAGTAAAGCGTAACGAGTAACGAGTAAAGCATAATTTAGTGTGTGTTAACTTAGTACTGCTGCATAAATCATGCCTAATAACGAGTAGCGAGTAGCGAGTAACTAATAACGAGTAGCGTGTCCATTAAAGCGTTTAAATTAAGCTCTTATCTGAACAATTATATTCACATTCTTTTCACACTAACAATTGCAGTCCTTCGACTATACGGAACTCTGCCAGCCGGGCACCCTAATCGATGCCAACGGCAGCATACCCGTTTCGGTGAACAGCATCCAGCAGCGCACAGTGGTGCACGGCAGCCAGAACAGTCCGACCACATCCCTGGTGGATACCAGCACAAATGGTTCAACACGTTCAAGGCCCTGGCACGACTTTGGCCGCCAAAACGATGCTGATAAAATCCAAATACCAAAAATGTAAGTAGGTTAAAGATACAAAGTATTTGTAGAGTAGGTTAAAAATTATAGTTAAATCCTTTAAAGAAGTTGTGACAATTAAATCTCTTTATTTTAAAATTTTAGGAAAGTAGTTTCCTATTAATTTAATATTTATATTATTATTATGAATAAAATCAAATATTTTTAATTCAGAATTTACAAACTCTTTAAGACCTGAATTTTAAGACTAGGAAAACTATTCTTCTTCTACTTATTCAGATGGGTAACTTATATATATTTTATATATATAGAGTATGTATACTCAATCAGAAGTTTTATTGGTTTGCTTAGCTATTCTATTCTTTGTTAACTAATTCGACTTTTGAATAATTAAGTGCAGCTATCAATTCAAACAAATGGATAAATTAAGTTAATTTTATAACTATGAAATAGTACAACAAATTAAATAAAAATCTGTTTCTTTTGCTTTAATTAATCCTAATTTCTCTCCAATTTTTTAATAGCTTCACAAACGTGGGCTTCCGCTACAATCTGGAGAGCCCCATCAGCTCGTCGCAGCGGCGAGAGGACGATCGCATCACCTACATAAACAAGGGTCAGTTCTATGGGATCACCCTGGAGTACGTGCACGATGCGGAAAAGCCAATCAAGAATACAACAGTAAAGGTAAGAAGTATATCAATATGAATTTGTGTAGCTATGATTATTGAGTCTCCTACTCTTATTATTATTATTGTTTCCTTCAACACCATTGCAAAGGGTTAGGGGTAGGGGTAGGGGTAGAGGTAGGGGGAAACTAGGAAGAACACGGCAGCTATTTGTCAATGCCCCGAGGAGTTTGTCAGTTTGCCTGAGCGCTAATCAAGTTTGTCAGCTCTCGGCACTCGGTATTTGGAATATGGAATTCGGCACCCTTTGCTCAATTACACAACAACTACAACTGCAGACATATCCTGTGTCCCATGTCTGCGTCTTCAATCCTTTCTTTCAATCCTTCCCCGACGCACGATGATAAATGATAAATGATACTCTGGGGCGGCCTTATGAGAATTTGAATACGATGCTTAATGCAAATTCAGAGTCTTTGTTTGTTCAGGACTTTCGCCTCGGAATTGGTCTGAGGATCAGGACATTCAGAGCCAGAAGGACAATACACATCAACATCATCAATCAGATAAGCTTAAATGACGTCTTCTGACTGCTTCCGACTACTGGAAACTGTGACTGAAACTGAACTGAAAACTGAAAAATGCAAATTGTTAACTCAACCCGTTGAGATCCGTTCAGGAATGACAATCGTAGTAACTGTTGAAATGGGAAGTGGAAGTGGAAAGAGTGATGATTCTGGATGTGGAAGTGCCAACTGTGCACTAAGTAAACAACAATTGAGTTAAGAGCTCTTATTTCTCTTTCGGAATCTCAATTTGCATATGCAACAAAAACTGGCGACAAATTTGAAGAGCAAACTTCAAATCAAAGAATGAAAAGTGCCGTAAAAAGATCTAAAAGATTTCAGTGATTCGGATTGTAAGTAAACAAAATTGAAACTTGAGCAAATTGGAAACTGTCTTCAAGATCTCAAGTTCACACATTTGTTACTTTCCCACTGAGCAACCCTACTGCAACGACAACTCTGTCAGCACAGAAACTTTGCCTCTCTAATAGATTAAAGTTGTAAAATTACAACTTAAATTGAAGAAATTTATTGATACTGATGGAAAATATCTGAAAGATCTCAAGTTCAAACATTTGTTACTTTCCCACTGAGCAACCCTATGGCAGCGACAACTCTGTCAGCATAGAAACTTTGCCTCTCTAATAGAATAAAAGTTATAAAATTAAAAATTTATATTTAAGAAAATATTTGATGGCAGCCCTAGTGCACTAGACAACCCTACTAACCTATTTTCATGCTTCCAACAAAATAACTGTCTTTAATAATTAAAAGACATAAAAGTAAAATATTTTTTGAAGAGCTGATTACAAAAGTCTAGAGTTGCCTCAGCCCAGGCAGTCCTTGCGAGGTCCACATCCTGTATTATGATCTCGTATTACCATAAAACAGCAATATTTTTGCGCTACAAAAAAGTGTCAAAATTAATTTACGAGTTTATTTGTTTAACCCTCTCGCCCCTTTTTCGGGCACATCCCATCCTAATGGGTTAAAACTATCAAGCAGCAGACAAAACTTAAGAATCTTGAAAATAAATTAAAGAAAAATCAGGCAAAAGCGTTTGCTACATTTGCATTTTTCTCCACTTTCATTTCCATATACATTTCCCAGCTAACGGTAACGGTGAAAAACTGACATCGGAGTATAATTTACGAGCTGATTAGCCCATGAATATTTACAGAGTCTACGGAAAAAGTGGCTGATGAAGCCAGGAAAAAAGGCGCACAAAATACACAAAAATATTTATGCCGAGTAATCAGTTATAGCGTTGCGAAAGATCCTAGGACTAGGGGTGGTAAGGGAGAACGAAGACAAAGGGTTGCAATTTGAAGAACTTAACGACACCGGATTGTCCTTGTAGTCTATCTTCTGCGCGTATCTTTCTATCTGTATCTCTGCGCTTCGCCGTCAACATAATTATTCAAAATCTTTGGAAATTTATGTAGAAATAATGCACAGAAAATGCAAATGCTCTGGGAAAAGTCGGCAGAAAGAAGAGTAGGGACTGTCTTGGGCTGTACAAATGTGCTAGATATTTTTCTGCTAAATCGAATTCGTCCTTTTGTGCTGTAAGTCTAATCCTTTTGACTTTGTAGGGTGCGAGTAGTGCAGCGGACTGGCAACAACTGTCACAACTCGCATATGTCAAGAGCGCCGTGTGTGTGTTGGTGGCAGAACGACTATGAGATACCCTGTAAAACATGTACACTTAAAAAAAAGACAAACGATTTAAAATATGTTATTGAAAGGCTTTAAAAAGATTTTAATTTGTCGGAAAGTGAAAGCGATTTAAAACTTGGGAAAAGGATCATGACCTTTTGTACCTATTATTAAACTCCGATTTCAACCTATGTGCGATCTTCGGATTTAAATTGAACTTGTTTTAAAACAAAGAAACGCAAATTATACAATTTGGACCTACTAACGTCCATCTTCTTCGATCCCGCCTCAACTCTGTCTAAACAAAAGTAAAACCAAATAAACAATAAATAATTATAATATATAATTTATAAAATTATATTAACAAAAGTCGAGAGAAATGGGAGGTGCACAAAAACAACAAATAAATTGTTATAAAATTAACATTTAATAATGAAGTAACAAAATGTCACATTTAGGTGTAACTAAGGGGTATTTGAAGAAGCCATAAACCGGTTTTCTATATCCAAATGAATATTTTTTATAATTGTTATTAACGAAAAATTGAATAAGAAAACAAAAATAATTAACGTATATTTCGATTTGTGTCTGTCTTTCTTTGATTTCTTTCACAGAGTGTGATTATGTTAATGTTTCGCGAGGAGAAGAGCCCCGAAGATGAGATAAAGGCCTGGCAATTCTGGCACAGTCGTCAGCATTCCGTGAAGCAAAGAATCTTGGATGCAGGTGCGTAAAACCCAACGAACTCCAGCAGCGAGTGTGTGTCTGTCCGAGAGTCCCACTGTGCTTAAGTGTGTGTGTGTGTGTGTTTGTACAGTGACCATTGTATATTATTTCTAGCCGTAAATTGTTGGTTTTTATTGAGCTGTGGAGGGAGGTGAGTGAGGAGAGTGGGGAGGGGTAGAGCGTAACCAGACTCCAACTCTGTTCAGAGTTATGACATTGATAAACGCGCAATGCGTTCGAGTTCGAGTTTTGTTTGATTGCAGATAATCTGGCTACCTCTTCTCTGTTGACCACAAGTTCTCTCTCCCTCTCCCTCCCCCTCTCTGCAGTTATTGCAGCTGCTGGCTGCATCCTGTTGCGTTGCCTGCCCCTTTCGAGGCATAACTCATTAGGCACTTGTCACAGAAGTTTTCTTTAATTGTTAAATACAAACGAAACGAAACGGAACGGAACGAAACGAGACGATAGAATCCACTCGCTCTCTTGATTTACGCTCTCTCACGCTTTGCTTCTGTTTCTCTTTGCAGACACTAAGAACTCGGTTGGTCTCGTTGGCTGCATTGAGGAAGTGTCGCACAATGCCATTGCCGTCTATTGGAATCCCCTGGAAAGCTCTGCCAAGGTAAGTTCTAAGTACTCTACAGATCTCCCCGCCCATACCCCTACCCCTGCTGCTGCTTATCTCGACAAGTGTCGAAGTCGCCATTTTATTTGTATGGAGCGCCGCCTTAATTTAAAAAGAAATATAAAAGTGTAAACAAAATGAAAACGAGACGGCAAATATTGGATCGCCTCTCTTTGCTCACCCGCCCCCCCCCCCCTACTTCTCTCTCTCTCTCTCTGCAAGAATCACTTTGTGATTTATTTTCAATTGCAAGTACAACGCAAATTATTCAACGCGCGTCTCGACGCCGCCAGTTGCCAGCTCTAGCCATCTCGCTCGCACGCTTTGGCTACAGCGCTAGCCGTCTCGCTTTGTTTTTCGAGCTTCATTTGCTGTTGTTGTTTGTTTCGTTATTCAAAAGAATAATTTATGCATTTATTTATTTATGACACTTGGTTTTAATCACCTGCCTCGACAATTTGCTGTCCATGTGTGTGTGTGTGTGTGTGTGTGTGTGTGTCTCTTTTCTGACCGCCCGCGTGTGTGTGTGTGAGTGTGTGTGGTTTTACGACGGGTATATTGCCACAGTGTCCGGCTAGAGCTAATACAGCTACTAGTCTGAGCTCCCAGCGCGTTTAATTTAGCAATTATCAGCAATTTTAATCGCCTCAAATATTTGCAATTCTATCGAGCATTGAAGCGGCAAGCGCCGTCGGATTACGTATACGCCCCGCTGTAAAACCGAAACCGTCAGTACACTTCCCCTCCGTTTCCCCCTCTTTCACCACTGAAAGCTTTACAGATGCAAACTTTGCGCTTAGATTAAAGCTCCGCCCAACAAAAACAATTGCAGTTGCTTTAGCGACGGCTAAATATCAGATTGCAATAATCGAAACTCTTAACAGCTAAGGACCCGACTGCAAAATACCCTGTAGATAACTAAAGCAGATTAGCCTGGATTTTAGTTAAGTCGGAGCTTTTATGACTTAAGTGCGTCTATGTTTAAACTGTTAACTACTTCGAATATACCCTTCCCAAGACACTCAACAGGGTATGCCAGCATTTGAAATACCATTTTAATTGCAATTGCTCTGATTTTCAAATTTATTTCAATTTTACAAATACTTTTTCTCTAGTTTCCCTCTGTTTTTGTCAAACGGCAAGTTCAGTGACTTGTGTCAAATTGGTAAGCAGTTATTAAATTGGCTAACAGGCTGTCTGTCTGGGTGGATCGGACGATTGGCCAATTGCCTGGCTTGGCCATAAGCGCAATCTTGACTGCATTTTGATACGCGCTTTTTATTTTACAAATTGTTTACGCGCTGAGATTTAAATCCCAAAACCAAAAAAAACTCATGTGTGTATAAAAACTCATGTGTGTATAAAAATCGACAGAGACATTGAGAGAGAGTCGACTGTCGTCTGTCGGTTGTCGCCTGTCGTTTGTTGCTCGCTGCAGACGCTGCAGACGGCCGCATAATGTCGATTTCGTTTTATGCCGTTAGGCAGTTGCGCTATCTGGCATTCCCCTCGCCCCACATGACCCCCCCTCTACCCCTTTAGCAGTCGCACGCATCTGTTATTGCCTTTCCCAGCGGTGGCGGCTGCAAAAAATATATTTTTATACATATATGAAACTTTCGTACGCACTGACACGCAGGTGCTTACCTCACTGCTTGCCACTCCCCCCCGCCCGCTGGCGGCACAACAGCCACCGCCTTAGTCTGTGTCTCCTCTTATATGGTACGCGCCCGCTAATTATTCACATTAAATACTGCTCCAAGTCCAGCAACAACAACAACTGCTGCAACGGCGATGCTGACGGTGACGCTGACTGCAACTGCGGCTGCGCGGCAGCGACTGTGACTGCGTTGCACTTTTACCATTAAGATTGTTTCCTTTGGTATTTTTGCGTTGATGGATTTTCTACTCTTTTTTTGTTGTTGTTGTTTGTCTTTGGCTCGTCGCATCTGGCTTGGACATGCTTAAAATGCCTTTAAACACACACACATACGCACACAGTGCGACTTGAAGTCTGTCGCTGAGCAACTGAATCGAAGTAAAATAAGGAGAAGCAGAGAGAGAAAGAAAAAAATGAATTGGATGCATTGCAAAAGTCAACTTTTTCCCTCCTTCTCAGTCCGCTCTCAGTCTCCAACTAACTCTCCAAAGTATAAAATCCCCCACCCCTTCGTCTTTTGCTGCCTACTCAGTTCGGTCTGGTCCTCGGTGTATTGCCTTGTTATTGTCTCCAGCTTCGGCTTCGACAGCGACTGCGACTGCGACTTCGACTTCCATTGGCATTGCCATTGCCATATCCAACTGTATCCCCGCCTTTTGTTGTTGTCCATCCCTGTCTCAAAATGCGTGCGTTTGTGTCTTTGTGTTTTTGTTTTTGTTTGTGTTTGTGTGCGTGTGTTGGAATGTTTTAAACTGTCGTGGGCATAAAGAGGACATCGACTTAATAGAGAGAAAACAATTGCTTCTAATAACAGTCGCAGTCGTCGTTATCGCTGTCTCAGTCTCAGTCACCGTCCTCTGTCTTCTGTCTTCAATCGTCTGTCAATTTGCACTTTTTGTCGTTGCTTTAATTTCTTTTTATTAAGCATTTGATTTTTCCTTTAATTGTTTCACATTTCTCACAACCAACTTATACAATTTTCACCTTTTCCCCCCACAGATCAACATTGCCGTACAGTGTCTCAGCACAGATTTCAGCAGTCAAAAAGGCGTCAAAGTGAGTCCAACTTTCAGTTATAATTGTTTTTTAATGAATTTTATATAGCCAAACTGCGAAAGGCACAGGAAAGTTAAGTTCACTGCTAATATATTTTAATCCAGTTTTACTATGTGATTTTGATTTGAGTAACTAAGAAAGAAGTTAGGAAAAATAATATTTAATCAGGAATTTTATAGGAGCTTATAAAAATTATAGCATTAACATACTAACTAAATATAGCTAGATTTACTCAATAATTTGCCTATTTGCTCACAAATACGTCTAGGGTATGTGTGAATACCTAAGTGCAGTCAGCTAAATACGCCCAGTGCATACGCTAGCGTTGCCAGATCGCGCACACATGCGCTAATATAGGTTTCCATGCAAACTGTTGCACCTGTGCCTACAAATTACCGGCTCTGCGCCAAGGGGGCGTTTCTTCTAGGATCTAACCGTGTTACACACTTAATCACATAGTCATAATACCCGTGTGGCAAGGCCAATGTCATAAAAAATATAAAAAAATATAAGCAAAAGGGGGCAACAGCCCGAGGCGGTTGTCATTTCAGAGCTTTGCTACAGTTCTCACTGGCTCTGGCCAACTTTACGTAGGTAGAAGAAACGTTGTCCTTCCCAGTGAGCGTGTGTGTGTCTGTGTGTGCAATGTGTACCATTAAGTTGATATTTCATTGACAGAAACACAGAGCACAGCTCTCGACTGAGGATTGTGACAGGTACAGTGAAGCCTGGCTAAAAATGGCATGCGTAGTTAGAGCGGACTGCATACAATGATTATGATTTTATTATAATATTTGCGTTTTTCTTTGCAACATTTTCAGGGTCTTCCATTGCACGTACAAATCGATACGTTCGAGGATCCGAGGGACGCGACCGTCTTTCATCGGGGCTACTGTCAGATAAAGGTCTTCTGCGATAAGGTAAGTGATTTCAATTTCCCAATGTTGCAACTTGCAACGTGCTACCACATGCGAATGGAGAGGAAGAGATAGAGACAGGAGACAGAAAGAGGGGGTAAAGCAGGAGAGTAGCACGTAATTACGCACAGCACACACATCTGCCACGTGCAACAGGTTGAATGAGTTGAGTCGAGTCGAGTTGAGCTCAGAAGCAAGCTAACTAAAAGACGCTCAAGACGTGACTTGGGGCCACATCTCCTTCATTTTCAACTTGGTGTTGTTGTTGTTGTTGCCACTTGTCGCTGACTGCTTTTATCGAATTGGGGGCAACTGCTTGTTGCCTGTTGTCTGTTGCATGTTGCTTGGGTTGTCCCTACATCAAGTCGCTGACTCGCTGTTTTGGGCTCAGGTGGAAAGCGTAACGCGTTCAAAAGTAAATGCACAAACTCCGCTCTCCGTCCCTTCCCCCTCCCCTTCCCCTTTCCACTCCCAGCCACAGTGGACACTGATTCCCGACATCATTCATCCATCCTTTCGCCTTTTTTGCCCATTGCCCTTGTTTTCAGCATCGTTTCTCCTTGGTCTTCCTCTTCTGCTTTATTATGCTTTATACGAACCGTTTCAAACCCAAACCCTTCACTTTTTCCCTGCTTCTTCTTCTTCTTCTTCTGCTTCTTCCTTTTTATTTTTGGTTTCTTCATTTTTTTTGCGCTTGATGTGCTTTATTAATAAATCATTTCGTGGATTTCCAATTTAATTTTCTCATATCATTACACTTTTGCGGACATGGTCCTCAACTTCTCCTCAACTACTCCAACTGCCTTTTATTGTACCTCGTACTGCCGTACACTGCCCTACACTACACTACTCGGCACTGCACTACACTAGTCCTACCCTAAAGCTACCTTATTCCGAGTCTCTCGGGCGTGTGTTTATCGGTAAATGTATCAATTAAATTTCGCGGTACCAGCTTATTTTATGAACCGAACTCCTCCCACTTTTATTTACCGCACATTTCTTCCCACCTCTTCTTCTTCTCATATCACTGTCTCGGTTTCTTTTCGTGGATTTCACTGTATTTGCAATTACAGCCTTTTGCCACATTCTTTTTCCTTTTCCCCTTTTCCCTTCAAATTAATTCCCATTGGCAACGTTTAAAAAGTGCTTCCACAATTCCATTTTCCATTTTATTGTCGACTTTAATTTGATCAAAACTGCAAAAGAATAAATTTGTTTTTCCTAAAGTTTCTTAAAGTTTTCGCTCGAAAACATTTTAAGAGCTTTTAAAATGAAAACTTTTATTGGTTTTAAAAGGCATAAAAAAAAACTTTTATTTAAGATTCCTTACATTTTTAAGTTCTTTAAAGTAGTGAAACATTTAAGTTTAATTTATTTTTTAAATTAATTAAAAAGTTTAAGTTTCATGGGAATTAAGATTTGTGGAGTAAATTTCTGTACAAAGTACTAGATTATAAAAAGCCTACAGGGGTCTATTAGGTTCGTCTGCCTGTATGGACGCCTGTATTTTCGAGACTACAAGGGATCGAGATTCCAAAGTCAGTAGGTGGTGCAGGCAGAGCAAATTCATTTTAAATTTTTGCCACTGTTCCTACTACAACCATTTCCGTAACATCATCGAAACTACTACTAACAATCTTCTTATAACTATCGTCACCAAATTTAATCAGAAACGGACAACTATAGTTCCCATAGGACAAATCGGTCGAATAATCGCTTACTTGTATGAAAAAATCAGCACAAGAATAAGTACAGGGTCTTTCACAGTCGCTTTGCACTCTTAAACTTTTCAGTTAAGAACTTTGCCGATTCCATTGGCTTTTTGGGTGTTGTCTCTCATAACCGTGAAAAGAGTGGAGAAAGTTAATGTCTATGGGGATCTACGCAGTTGGGAATTTATCGGCAAAACTAAAAAAATAAAAATGAACAAAAAATACCAAATTGGCATATCGAAAATTGCGCTTAGTAATCGATGTTGGCTATCGCAGCGCCAAATGTGCATTGCACTCTCTCGATCTCTCTCTCTACCTCCCTCACACACACACACGCACATGCAGTTACTCGGTAAGCAAGGGGAGGAGGAAGAAGCGAAGATGGAGTTGAATCGGATGAAGAGCAGGCGACGCTGACAGCGCCGTTGACGTCGACGTGCATTGACCGCGATTGGCGTCGATTCGAGTCGCTGTCTGCGCAACTTTGGCGATATTTTTGCCAAGATAAAATAAAAGTATGTAATAAAATACAGTTATTTACATGCAGACAAACACACACACATACGGGAGAGAGAAAGAGAGCGGTAGAGTTGTGATGTACAGCAAATGCTCTAGGCAGAAAAAAGTTTGCATTTGTGATAAGCGAAGCGACAGCAGCAGTTTAGCGGGGGGTGGGGTGGATTGTAAAGGCCGAAGGATAGGGAATGAAAGAGAAGGAAAATCCTCAAACTTGCATAACTCGGAGGGCAGCAAAGGCAAAGCAGAGGAGAAAGAAGCAGGAGAAAATGTTTGGCGTTGCCAGACTTCGCAGAAGTAAAGGAGACAAATACACAGTGAGGTGGGAAGGGGACAGTGAGTGGAGGTAGAGGTAGGGGGTTTGGGTGTGGGGTGTGGGGAAGGGGGAATGTATCACTTCCTGCGACTCAATTGCTTGATTTTTAATTACAAATGCAAAGTGCAGCGGCAACTGCAGAATCTGTTTACACGCAAACCAGCAATCAGTATGTGTGTGTGCTTGTGTGTGTGTGAGTGTGTGTTTGTGTGTGTCGCTCACTCAGTCACAGGCAATCAAGCTGCAAAGCAACAAAACTGGGCAGCTGGTCAGGTGGGCAATTGAGCAGCTTTGGCGAATTTAGCCAAGAGCTTGCAACTGCAACCACTGCAACGGCAACACGGCTTTGCCAATGGTTTGAGGCGCCGCCGCGTATTATTTATGATGTATGCATATTTATGCGGCATCTCCTAACTATTTTATAATAGCATCTCTCTCTCACACGCTCAATCTCTGCTCTGCCTCCTCTGCTTCTCTGCCTCCTCTGATCTTTTGCTGTTATTTTGTTGCTTTTTGGGCGCTGACCCTAACGGTGCTAAGTTGCAAGCAGCGTTGGTGGCAGGCAAACAGAAACGTGTTTCACTTTTATGTTGTTGTTGCAACTGTTGAGTGTAGTGTGCCACAGGCTGTGGCAGGCAGCCAGACACACACACACAAACAGTCAGACGGACTCTGCCTTATGCCACTTGCACCACGGCACATGAATTTAATTAATAAAAAACGAATTTGCTGCCGCAATAGCCGAAATGTGTGCATCCCATGCATTTTGATTGATTGCTAATTACACACACACACACACACACACAGGCTCACTCTGTCACACAGTCACAGCCACAGCAGCACGCCACCTGGCGTTCAGCTTGCGCAAGCTTTTAACGCGCCCGATCTCCGAAAAATTCACAGGGATTTCGTGCCCAAATCAATCCGTAACGCTGCTCGGTACTTCACTTAAATCAAGCAAGAAACTGAACAGTTTAATCAGTTAGTTTTCAGATTATATATACGTATGTATATAATTGATATATCAAGTTTTGTAAGTCATGAAAATTAGTGGGATTCAAAGAAAGACGAAGACGCCGAATCTTGCCTATCGATATCATTTTTGACTGGTTTTCACTGCATTAGTACAGGGTCTAAGCCTAGGAGTTTGCTCAATGAACCTTTTTTAATCTCTGCAATCTTTTTCCAGGGCGCGGAGCGAAAGACACGCGATGAGGAGAGACGTGCGGCAAAGCGCAAGATGACAGCAACGGGACGCAAGAAGTTGGATGAGCTGTATCATCCGGTGACGGATCGGTCCGAGTTCTATGGCATGCAGGATATGGCCAAGCCGCCGGTGCTCTTCTCGCCCGCCGAGGATATGGAGAAGGTAACGACAACAACAATTGCTGGTTGCATGCCACAGCAACAACAGCAGCAACCACATGAACATGAACATGAACATGAACTAGAACAAGAACTAGAACTAGAACAACAACACTCAATTGCTTGTGCTCCACAGAGCTTCTATGGCCACGAGACTGATTCGCCGGAACTGAAAGGCGCCTCTCCATTCTTGTTGCACGGCCAAAAGGTTGCCACGCCCACGCTCAAGTTTCACAATCACTTTCCGCCCGACATGCAGACGTGAGTAAAAATCGTAATCCTTTTAATCCCCCACAGAAGTCCCCCCTGCACTCCCCCAAACCGTTTGAACCCGCAACTAATGAAACTTTCCTCGTGTACAGTGACAAAAAGGATCACATCTTGGACCAGAGTATGCTAAGCAGCACCCCCATGTCCGAGTTTGGGCCACCGATGAAACGAGGCCGAATGACGCCACCGACCACGGAGCGGGTCATGCTGTACGTGCGGCAGGAGAACGAGGAGGTTTACACGCCCCTGCACGTGGTACCGCCCACCACAATTGGTCTGCTGAATGCGGTAAGAACTCAAGCCATTTAATCGGTGCTCTCCCCCCGCATGTGTTCCCTACCCTATCCCCCTACCCCACTCTCCTGTCTCCTCTCCCAATAAATACCCGAAATACCAAACTCACTCTAAAAAATACTTAAAAAATTCAAATATGCTCTAATAACGTCTGTAATTTTGTTCATTTTGGTCTAATTGGTCGAGAATAATACGAATCAGCTGCAAATTCACCATCCAAACGTGCAAATCCTAAAAAACAGTTCTTTAAGTTAAATAAAATAAGAGGACTCATAATACCAAAATACTAAAGCATTCTAAAATACCAAATAAGAAAATACCAACTGCATTTGGAACGTAATTCATAATTAAAACCAATGAATGATTGTTACTAACAGGGCTGCAAACCGGTGATGAACTAGTTCCGGTCTTGGAACTGGTTCCCCACGTTTAAGGTTTGCAGTCTTGGAAAACTCTAAAATTAAACAAAACTAAATTGTGGATCGTATTGTAATTTAGTAGTTGAAACTAATTGAAGCGACTCGAATCATGTCTCATAAAACATCCAAACCTACATATATACTATACTCTATACTATATATGTATATATATATCAGATCACATATATATAACTACACTAAACACACAATGCAACGTGGCACAAGTAGAGTTGGGCGAAGACTACCAAAGAAGAAGAGTTCCCAAATTGGCTAAAACAAAAGATGAAATGAACAAAATGACAAACACACACAAGAGTTATAAGAGAAATATTTTAGTTTTTTCAGTTAGTTTTTGAATCCACTGTATCTATCTCTGTCTCTCGTTACTCGTTACTCGCCACTCGGCCAAACACAACAGACAAAAACATCATATTTCTCTCGTTTCTCAATTGCAGATTGAAAACAAATACAAAATCTCAACAACGAGCATAAATAACATTTATCGCACAAATAAGAAGGGGTAAGTAAGGCAGCAGCAGCAGCAAAGCAGCGGCTCAAGTCACAACCACACTACACAGCACTACCCAGCACTACCCTACACCACACTACACCACACTACACAACACTGTACAACAGAAGAACAACTCTCACCCGCACCAAATCAAAATACATAACTTATATCACACGCTCATCTGGTAGTTAAGAATCTAAGCATCAAACTAACTTCTGGAATTATTCGGTGCTCTGTTAAGAACGAACCTACTCAACCGACTCTCTATCTGCCTCTTTCTCACTCTCTTGCTCTCCCTCTCTCCGTCTCTGTTTCCTTTGCTCATACCACTTCTGATTTGATTAATTTCAGGATTACGGCGAAAATTGATGATGACATGATTTCCTTCTACTGCAACGAGGACATTTTCTTGCTGGAGGTGCAACAAATCGAGGACGACCTGTACGATGTGACGCTCACGGAGCTGCCCAATCAGTAGTTCTCAAATCTACACAAACACACCTACACACACACACACAAAATGTGGACACAATTTTGCTACAAACAAAAACAGAAAACAGAAAAAGTTGTTTCAATAAGCCATTTTATATATGAATAAAACATAAGTTAGAGTTAGTGCTACATATAACTATATAAATATATATATATATGTGTGTTTATGTATATCGATAAAAACGGACAATCGAATCGAATCGAAACCAGCAGCGATAACAATTTTAAACTTACTTTTTTTTGGGATTAATCGAATCTGTTTTAGTTATTTTAGTAACAATGAGATTACAAACAATTCTTAAACAAATTTTAATGCTGTAATTAAGTGAAATTATCAGACGTGTGTATAACAGTTATATATAGATGTATCTCACCCCTCCCTCCCTCCCTCTTATATACACATGTGTACAACTGTTAAGTGAATTACAAAAGAAGAGAGTGCAAAAATCTGTCCAGTAAAACTTAAGTTCGCTTCTTCTGTCCCTTTCACACTCTGTTAGACCATAGGTCCCGTCTCCACCCCCTTCCCCACTACTTTAGTATATATTCTAACAAACATATTTTGCTAATGAATTGTACTCACTTGAAATAAACTTTTATTATTGTTAAATATAAAAAGAAATTGTAATTTAAAAAATCGTTTGTTCTTCGCCCTTGAGCACGCCCCCAATTGCCCTTTGATCTTGTTATTTGTGGCTATAACCGTATAATTATCTACTTTATATCAAATTATCTAGGATCTCTGCTAAACGTAAAGTTGAAAGAGAAAAAAGAAACGCAAATTAATTAACTTATTAATTAATTAATTGAAAACAAAAGCCTAGAACAAAACGAGCAAAAGCAAATTAAAAACAAATCACAAAACACTGGAAATGTTAAAAAAAAAGGAAAAACATTAAAAACTCTTTAAAGTAATTAAATTTAATTTTACTCCTTAGTTAATTAAGTCGCTCTGCAATAAAACATGTTGATACAAATCTTAAATTAAATTAAGACCAAGTTAAGCTAAAAGTAAAACAAAAACAAAAATTTAAATCTTAAAAAAAACTCTAAAATATAAAATAATTATTATTGTGTGCATTTGTTGTAAAACAAAAAAATCTACAAATTAATCAACAAATTAAAAAGAAAAAAATGAAATCGTTGATACAAAACTAAAGGAAGCAAGAAGAAGAAGAGACAAAATCTGAAGAGTACAGTAAAGAAATAAAAAATAATGTTAGTAATATTATGTGTGTGTGTGTGTGTGTTAGCCACGCACACACAAATATTAATATAATATTATTATTAATAGTTATACATTTACATGACACTTGTGCGTTTACAATCTTTGTTTGCCATAATTAACAGCTTACTTAATTTAATTAACAATTGTTTTATTCATTTACAATTTACAATTAACTCGAGTTGCATAATAATAGAACTTAAAGACGAAGAAAAGCTGGAAAATTCTTCTTCCCTCCCACGAAATACTCCGCATCAACTGCTAATTTCTTGAACAGTATAAATTGGTTCAATGCTCAATATTATTACTTCATATTATAATTGTTTATACCCCCCCCCCCCCTCCCTCCCTGCCCCCTACACTTGTAAGCAAAATAATTAAAAAAAAAAAAAAAATTGTCATCTTTTCGGTGTTGTACATCACAATTTGTTTTTAGTGGTAGAAAACTTAATAATACATAAATATATGAACAAAATGCTTATTATAAATGAGAAGAACAAAAGGAAGAAGGAGAAGAAACAGAAACAGAAAGAGAACAACAAGAGATAAGAGAATCGAATATCTTGCCGAAATGTTATAAATCATTATGTTTAGTTATAGTTGATAAGTTTTAAGCTCTTTCTATAATACATTTATGCATATGTACAATATATACTTACTTCCATATATATATTCATATATATATTAAAAAAAAAAAGCCAATAATTTATTTTTTGTTACCTGTTGGAAACGATTCCGCGAAAAATAGTTAAAGTTAACTGAAAACTGAGAACAAATTAAACTCATAATGTATGCTTGAGGATTTTTCTAAAACAAATTGTACAATATTATTATAATGAATATACACAAAATTTAAATAAAGAACAAAAAGTAAATAAAGTTTTTGCATTTCAATCTGAATGTTAAAAGTTAACCGAATTCTGTTTATGTTAAGTGGCCATGCAACATGTTCGATGCAATCGAATCAGACAACAGCGAGTGCGTAACATAGACAGCCCCTGTTAGTTAACAGCTGGTGCTCGAAGTTCCCACTATTCCCACTATAAAGGCGAGAGCCGACAAAATATAAGACAGCCAGGAGCCAAAACTCTTTTTTTGGGAGCGAAAAAGATTTTTGGGCGGGTACTTAATTAATAATTAAAAAAAATGTTGCATTAAATACAATTTTGAAAAGGTTACATAGTGTTCTGTTATGACCATTTAAGGGCCCAGCCGCATTTCTTGGGTGAAACACGAACGCGTCGTGGAGAACGGAACATGCAGCAAACAAAAACATATGCAGTTTTTGCAGTCTTGTTGCACTTGGGACTTGTTGCGCCGCATCTGTCTCTCTCACACTCTGACTCTGTTGTGCGCGCACTTTCGAACATGTCTGTTTTGAGTGTTTACCGTTTATCATTCAGATTGTAGTTTCTCTTTTGACTCTGTGTTGTTGGAGCAGGCAGACTTTGTATGTTCCAGTTAGTTATACTAAAAGTACACAATATTAAACGGAAACTACACGTAAATGTAAATAATTAAATGCCTGTTATAGTTATGGGCACTTAAACAATTACAAGTACACACAACTGTTGTCGCCGCTGAGGCCTGATTTTTTTGACAGAGTGTGTGGTGTGTGCGTGTGTGTGCTGTGACCACTGTGAAGATAAGATTCCAGGTGATCTCTTATGTCAGAAGCGCAGATGATAGAACTGATTATTATTATGAACAAGACTCATCCCATAAACAACAGTTAACATTTTTCATGCCAAGAAAAGCCAAACGGCATTTCACTTCTCAGTTCTCTTCTGCGTGTCTTTCGCGCCGGTTGTGAGTTAATAAAGAGCGGCCTTTGTCGCACTCGCCGTCGCCGTCGCTGTTGCTGTCTCTGTCCTTGTCTCGCTCCCTCGCACTGGCACTACCCACTCACTGATGCACACACACACTCGCGTTGCACTTTCAAGCTGTGGAATTTGGAATGCCTTGGAAAGCGACAACAGTTGTTGCATACAATAAACCGTTACACAAACGTCTTGAATCGATCCATTATTAACGGTAAACCGAAAATAAACGTGAACTAATTAATAGAACAAAGCATAACGATTCGGATCAAAACAAGTGGAAGCTAATTAAGGACTCAAAACAAAAAGCGAAATCAGGTGAGCCTTAAAGAACAACAGTACTTTTGTGGTGTGGTGTGGAGAATACTTTAATTAATATAATTAACACAACATATGCATGTAATTATAAATAAAATTATAGGATATCTTAGCGTAAATCATTTTCCAACTCGAATTCTTTTGTTGTTAACATTAATTGGAATCCAATTAGATTCAATTTAGTTGGTGCCAGAAAGCTACAAAACCAAACAATGCGAAATCTGAGTAGAAGTGCGACATTTACGATTTAGGTTCAACCAGCACGCGACTGTCAGTTTTCAATGGAATGGAAAGCAGTGGAATGGAATGTAGTTGAAGGGTTTTTCCAGAACTATAATAACTGTTATTTTAGGGGCTTTGTGACAATGATAATGCGACCAGTTCGTGATTGTCGCAACTCTTTCCCTGTCTCCATCATTCACAATATTCAAAAGAATTGTGTGAAACAAAATTAAACAATTTTATTAATTTATCAATTTGTGATAACATTAATTGCTAATCCCGGTGATTAATGCCTTTGCGCATGCTGTGCTTAGATTCTGTATGTATTTATTTATTGTAATTTATCAGCATTTATAATTACATCTATGGATGAAAACATCAGATGCATGCATACGTAATTGGGCAGGCAAAGTTCAAATCACGCTGACGGGAAGGCTACATTCCAGTTGACTTTCCAGTTGTTAATGAGCTGTTAACCTTTTCCAATGTTGGAACTGTTCCCACTTCCCGATACCAGCCCCGATCACATTCACTGTTACATTCAAACAGTCACGGTCTGTTTGTATAACTATAAATAATAAATAGGTAGATAATCTCTATTTAAATTTTAATTCTGATTTCGCATGAAGCCGGCAAATTATCTTAACTTAATTATGGCATTATTTAGAGTTAGAGTTATGTCATAGTCTGGCAGACAATTTGCAATAAATCAATACAAATAGACGCCCCTTGATTGAATTCTTAGAATTAAGATTTCATGAATCGCTTAACATGCACAAACATGTACAATGTACACTGTGCATATGGCTTCACTTTGTTTCGAGACAATCGAGACACCGAAGACACTTTGGGAGACTTGTGTAAATTGACTTTAGCTTTTATCTTGGCACACATTTCCCAATGTAATCAATACTGCGATCAACACAACAACAGCAACAACAACAAATACGTTCAAAATGTCTTGCAACATTTTGCGTTAACGAACTGTTAACAAGACCTTTAAACAAAATGTGCGTTTCGTTGATCTTGTTTACGTTGTTTGTTTTCATTTTCGATATCGTTTTCGATTTTCATTCCGATAAATTTTTTGTTTGCTTTTGTTGTGTTCTGTTGAGATGACCGAGAATATTTGCGCACTCTGTGCTGATTGGCCAGAGAACTTGGCCCCATCCAACAAATAGTGTGATACTCTTTCTTAAGATAATTAGCCTTTTTGATGCAGTTTGTAAACACACCTACTACGAAAGGTTGAAAAGAGTGTTCAGTATTCACTACGATTTAGTGCTTTACTGAGAGCGACGACTTTGCATTTTAAGCTCGCTTTGGACTACCGTTAAAGCTTGTCGCGCGATCAGCTGAGCTAAAAGCTTTTGCACTGTGGAACTCGGTCGTAAAGGAATTTATTTGAATTGCACGTGCTGAACAAACAATTCACAATTTGACTTAACTTTGTGGGAATCCATAAAATACGTAAATTCCCTAATTCGTCTAGAATTTAACAGCAGTCAATAAAGAAATATTATCTTTATTTAATGATCATCACATAAGGCAAATGCGACTACAATGGAAATCATAAAAAGACGTGCAAATAATATTAAACGCGCTTAAAAAGAATATGGCTACAGAAATAAAGAGAGCGAGAGAGAAAAAGTGGAAGAAACCGATTTGAATTTCCATTTACTGATCCCCTTTGAAGAGTACGCCCATGTACTTAACAGCGTTATGATGTATTAAAAGAGAGAGGGGGAGAAAGAGAGAGAGGGACGAACGACGTAGCGAAGTTAACCGCAAAACATTGTGCTTTTAATCAAAAGTTTTATAGATTGGCGTCGTGCTTGGGAAAATTGTTAAATGCCCGCAATATAATTTAAATTTTCAACTCGGTCGCAACTCGCGACTCGCAAGTGAAGCAACTACGGAGAGCGGGCGCAAAAACAGCAACAAAGTCTACTCACACCGCTCTCCAAAGCAAACACACACAGTCTCACACTCTCACACTCTTACGCTCTCTCTCTCCATCGTTATCGCTCTTCGCCTGTGCCTTTGTCTCTCCATTTACGTGAGCTTTGGCTGCGGCTTTCGCTTGCGTTGCGGTTGGGGCTCTTTGCGTTTTGTGATTTCAGTTTTGAAGATCACTCTGCGTCGAACGGTTGTTCAGCTTTGTAGTTGGAGCGAAAGAGAAGGCAGAATAAGAGAGCAAAAGACAGTAAAGGAGTTGCTATTCTTATATTAATTATAAATAAATATAATAAACAAACAAAGCTGTGCAAAGCAAAGCATTGACTCTGCCATTAACAATCGTCGTCGGTCAATCTTTAATTCCGTTTACCAATGTCAAGCACACAAATTTAAAATATTAAAAGAAAAGAAAAAAATCCGGGGTCATAAGTGCTTCTCGTCTGATTAACGTTCAATAGAAGCGCTCGAAGCGCGAAACGCGAAACACGAAACAAAAAAAAAAAGAAGAAAAAACAACAAAAATAAATACTCAAAAACACAATAAAAGGTGGAAACGGTGCAAAACACGTTTTGTATCTGTGTGTGTGTTTGTGCGTGTGTGTTTTCCAGAAAGCAGCAAAAAATAACGCACAAATCAAATAACAAACAACAAAATAACTGAAATTATTGTCGTAAGAGCAGCCCCAAAATAAAAAAACAATTCCAGGAGCGGGAGGGGCGGGGGAGCTGCTCAGGGTCGTGCCAAAACGCTTTAGACCAGATCGGCGATCACAAGTCAGCTGCGCGCTTGTTGTGCTGTTGTTTGTGTTGCTTGTTTCGTCATCAGTGGAACTGAACCTGATCTCAATCCCAATCGCAATCTCGGAAGCGTGTCTCTTACCAAATAAGAGCATAAGCCAGTAGACCACTGTTCTCTAGACGAGCGCGTAATCCAAGTAGCCGTGACTTGGCCAAAACAACAACAACTCGCACACACACACACACACCACACACGCCGCCATCACACTTGCCTAGAGGATGGAACGCTCACACAGTTGCAGCAATTTTGCAGCCAGAAGTGTTGCACAACAAGATGAGCCTGCACTTGCCACAAGCAGCGACAACTTGCCACAGAGTTGCTGCACCAACCACATGATGCCCCACTTTCCGCCCATCAAACCTCTGCGTAAACGACGCAAGCTGCAGCGTCAACAATCCGTGATTCAGGACGATGACGTCGATCCCGATCTTGTCCTGGCTATGGACTGTGAGTGCGACTATGCAGCGGATTTGGAGGAGGATGCAGACCCTGATGCCTACCCGGGTGTGGTATCGGTGGCAGACGCCGTACCACGCCTACTCAGATCGGAAAAGCATCTGCGTCGCTGTCTGCGCCATGAGGAATCCTTCGACTCGAATAGCACCGCTCCCGAGATGAGTCCACAGGCAGTGCGACAGCATCGTTTCAGTAGCTTGCTGCTACGAGACAGCTCCGTGTCCATGCAGTCTGACTCGAGTCGCTACTCGAGTGTGGACAGTCTGCTGGAGTCCCGTAAACCGGATCCGGAGGCGATTCTGATCAATCTGGGCTTTGGACCCGTCGGCACCGATGACATGTTGTCACGCATACCCAAACGATTTCTGAAGCCCTCCAAAGTACAGGGTATCGACACCGAGGCCTTCGTCAAGCGTCTGCAGCTGGCCAGCTCGCTGGCGGATTCGAGTGCTCTGGGCTATCGTGGTCTAACCTCCAGCTCCGATCAGCCGCCTTCCTCCATTGTGGCCAAGATTATGCAACGCTTTGAGGTTAACAATCAGCGCAAAAAGTCTATGGGAAGTATTGAGCATACGATACGCTGATCTAATCTCTTCTGGAGTACCTATGGAATACCCACCCATCCCCAAGGGGACTCCCCATTTCGAGTTTAATTGTATTGTGATCGAAATGCATATGTATCTTTATATCTGAATTGTAAACGTCGATTAAGTGTTATTTTTAAGAGCGGGAAAATTCCCCGCACTGAATAATTATTGTCTTGTGATGATCATCTTGTCCATTAGCCGTTAGTTATGCCGCGTACTTAGCGATGTATTACTGTACCTACCGATTACCCATTTGCCTATCTACACACATGTACTATGTACTTTATACTATTTACTGTATTTAAACCTAAGACATAAGCATTAAAAATACATTTACAAACAAAAAAGTGCCGCTTTTACAATTCTAGACGTCAAAGATCAAGAAAAGGTCGTAAAAGTCGTAAGAGGTACTTAAAACGTACGTAGGTCTGTAACAGTTAGCAGACCTTGCATTACAACAGCAGTGGGAATAGTGTTAGTTCTATGTCATCTCTGTACCGACACCCTTTCTGTAACTGTTAACACACCTTGCATTAAAACAGCAGTGGGAACAGTGTTAGTTCTATGTTAACTCAGTACTCTGTGCACTCTTCCTTTAACACCCTTTCTTCAACACTTAACAGAACTTGTAATACAACAGCAGTGGGAACACTGATAGTTTTATGTTAACTCAGTACTCTGTGTTCTCTTTCTCCAACACCCTTTCTGTAACAGTTAACAGACCTTGCATTACAGCAGCAGTGGGAACAATGTTAGTTTTATGTTAACTCAGTACTCTGTGCACTTTTCCTTTAACACCCTTTCTGTAACAATTAACAGAACTTGTAATACAGCTGCAGTGGGAACACTGTTAGTTCTATGTCATCTCTGTACCGACACCCTTTCTGTAACAGTTAACACACCTTGCATTACAACAGCAGTGGGAACACTGTTAGATCTATATTAACTCAGTTCTCTGAGCCCTCTAACTTTGACACTCCTTCGGTAACAGTTAACAGACCTTGCATTACAACAGCAGTGGGAACACTGTTAGTTCTATGTCATCTCTGTACCGACACCCTTTCTGTAAGTGTTAACACACCTAGCATTACAACAGCAGTGGGAACACTGTTAGTTTTATGTTAACTCAGTACTCTGTGTTCTCTTTCTCCAACACACTTTCTGTAACAGTTAACAGAGCTTGTGCACTGTGCACTGTGCTCTCCTTCTCTAACACACTTTCTGCTGATCAATTCAATATCCAGACAGGTGAATACGCTTCTCGCAAAAGTAATCTATTTTGAAGTCAATAAATGTCTCAAATATCTGCTTAAATATTTGCTCAAAAAGCGGGTTATATCAATGTTATATAACAGAAGTAAGCAAGTGCTATGCTAACAGCACTGTTAGTACACAGAGTCGAAGCTTCTTTTATTGATTAGATTATTTTGTTGTCTATTTTTTTGTTAAATTTAGAATCTTTTGTCATAAGCCAAAGACCAGACCAAACGTCAATAACAAAGTTGAAATAAAAAATAAACAAAAACAGCACAAAGTAAAGCGAGTTAAAGAAGGAGAACAGAAGAGAATGAAAAAGAACAAACAAATTCAATTGCAAACTTTAAGATACATATTTTATATGTAAATATGTATTGCATATTATTTGTGTGGCTTTTCAAGGGCCTTAGATTGTCGTGTGGCATACCTAGATAAATATACACACACTATATATATATATATATTTCTTATCGAAATTCAATTTGAATTCTAAGAAATCTGTTTTATTATTAGCTTCATGACTTTAACCTTCTAAAAAAAGCAGCTCAGAAAATAGACTATTTGAAAACAAATAATTGTTTATTTGTTTTAGAATTACAACATTTTGTTGTACTTGAGTTGGTTTATTGATTTCAATTGACATTAATTGCTGAGCCCCAAAACGTTGGGTGGGTTTTGTCCAGCTGACCAGTTCTCAAAGTCTCAAATTCTCGTTTCTCAGTTCCTGGTCCACAATCTTCGATCACGATCATGGCGTATGAAATTGAAATGCCGTAGAAAGAAACGGTTTGAACCGTGTGACTTTTCTGACACTATTTCTATTTCGATTTCCATTAGAAAATTTAAACAAAGCGTCGCAGTCGCAGTCCCAGTTGCTGATAGCCTGATAAGAGTTCGCCACGTAAATGTATATAGATACACACACTATACACACATATATACTATATAAGTAGGTGTATGTATATATTTATTTGCAACACCTTCAAAGGTGGCGCAGTTAATACGGAACCAAACCCAGGAAAAATACCCAAAAAGAAAAGCACATGACACATGACTCTGTGCAAGCACTAACTGTAGCTGTAGCTGTATCTGTATCTGTATCTATAGCTGTAGCTGTATCTATTTGCCAAATTAATTCACAACACAAAGCAGACTCCCGATAAAAACTATAGCTAAAGGGATTTACATATGGACTTATTTACATACACTCGTATATCTTTAAATATAGAGTATCTCCCGGGTGTCGCTCAAGTATCTCAGCCTGTTGATTTGGACTCTTTACTTTCCTTCTTTCTTTTTTTTTTCGGTTTCTTCGCCTTGTGGCAAGTTGCTAAGCTGGCAAGTTCAAGGCGCGTTGCATGTAGGCACATTTATTTATGTACATACAGTATTTATTTTTATTTTTTGACAACAACAACAACAAAAAAACGCCCACGCCGGAAGCGAGAAAACCCGAAATTAAAAATATAAATAAATAAACAAAAGCAAAAACTGCGAAAGCGTAACGACAAAAAATACAACAACAACAACAACAACAACAAATGCCAAATTTAAATGTATGTCACTGCTAGACGCAGACGCTAAGCAGAAAAATGCATTTTATTTATTTGCGTTCAAAATAATTTAATTAGCTCGAAATTCGTGGGCGTTTGATTAATGGATCTATATGACACACTGATTGCAGCTGTTTGTGGCAACGTTGACTTTAAAACAAGTCCTGTAGCATTAATTATAGCTTATACTAATAGTTTACATTTAACTATTATGTAACTAACTATTCAACAGTCAGTTTCAACGTTTAACACTTTGAATTGGCGCCTTAAGCTTGCAGTGCTGCCAGCTGATTGGGACAGTGCTGCCACCTAACAAGACTGCACACTGTTATGTTATTTTAGCTCTTTTGAGTTACTAACAGCTCAAGTGAGCACAACATTTAACAGACACTGCCGTCTCCGTTTATCGATAGGCACAAGCGTTAGTCTGATTTTGTTGTTTCACTGTTGCGTATCGCACGGGCACGTACTTAACTATGTATATATACAAATGTTTTAAACAAAACGACTCGATAGTTTTTAATATGTAAAACACACACATTGTGCAACTGTTTTAATTTTAATTTACCTGCTGTTTCTAACGTACTTAATGAACATTATTTGTCTTTTGTCGTGCCTCTCTCGTGTCCCTCTGTCCGTCCTTTTGTGTGTGTTTTGTTTTTTGTTTCATCATACAAATTAAAATACGTACAAAATGGGCACTCTCTCAAGGAATTTGGACGCTGCTCTTGCCGCAACTGAGGAACTGCTGCAACGCTCAAGATGTCTGTGTGGACCACAACAAGCTCTGCTGGTGCTGGCCTAGAGACGCTCAATCCAACGTCTTCTACCTCCACTCCTCAGGCACAGCAGCAAACGACGCCATTATCAATAAAACCGTTGCGTCAATCAGCCGGCAATTTGAACTTGAACGCATTTGTACAGCCAATTGGCAGTGATATTACCACGTCAGCCACCGCACAGCATTTTCAGCACGTTGTCGCCGCCGCCGTCGCAGCCGCTACAACAATAGCCACTGGTCAACAACAGCAGCTACATTTCCATCCGTTCAATAACAATAACAACAACAACAGCAACAATATCAACAACAACTTTGGCAGCAGTTCGGGTAGCAGCCACAACGGTAACAGTGCCTTCGCTTTCAAGCGTTCCAGCTTCAGCAATTCGGCTTCTCAGCTGCCCACTTCCAGTCAGAACTTTTCCAAGGTAAGCTTAAGTTTGTGCTAAAACATTTCAGTTACATTTCATTTATTCATATTGCCATCGATAGATTTTATTTTTATTTTGTCATTCACACACTCACTCTCTCATCAACAACATTCTCATCTTTTAATATACTTTCGTGAAAAGTTCAAGCCGCTCGCGTTGGCAATGTCAACAACAACAAACAACAACAACGAAATTAGTAAAATCAGTAAACGAAGCGAATTCGATGCGTTCACGGGCAGCAAAAGCTTTGAGCTAAGCTTTGGCCTCCATTTCAAGTGGAACCAGATCCCCCAAGTTTCGTGTGCGAGTTTATTAGGCGACTGTCTCCCTCCCTCTCTCTCTCTCTCTCTTTCTCCAGGTGTTTGTTAGTGTGCGTGTAATGCTAAAAAATATTAATACCTGCGATTTTTTCAGACACAATCGATCTCACTCATGACGTCAGGCGTTATGAATCTTGTTTGTTTTTTTACGTATGTACATGTGTTTTCATTTTTTTGGTCTGCTTTAACACCGCGCCCTCTAGTTCTGCACCGCGCCGTCCTGCCCCTGCGCCCACACAGCCCTAAAATTTCGACTTTTTAGTGCTGCTGCGCACACCCTGTAAAATGTTTATCACTTGTTTGCATACGATAAAACCAATTTAAAAGCTTTATAGACACCCGCTACGCTCCTTATTTGTATATAGAAACACTTATATGTATGCGAACAGTTACACAAATAATTGTTTTGACAATACAGTATTAAAAATGGTAATTTTAAAAACCTTAATAAATAATAAAACACATGGGTTCTTATTAAACTTTAAAAATTAAAATTATAAATACTTTTTGCTGTCAAAACAGCTACTTGAGGCACTGTATTTGTTTTGTATTCGAACAGAAACCAAAGTAATGTCGTTCAATTTAATTCTTGTAAATGTTCAAGCAAACTATGATTACACAAGTAGGTTAACCATTTACCCCTTAACCACAACTCAGCTCCGAGTTTTCACTGGAATGAAAACTTTTATCAGAATTTTTACTTATTTTGGTTTAATCAGAACTGTGGTCAAGTTTGCTGATCGCTTAAGTCTTAAGGTTAACTTACTCGGCCCTTAACTTTTTCCACTGTATCGAGTATCCCCTGTGTGTACTTGAAATACCTTAGCAAGCGCTGGTATAACTCTATTCCCAGACGACACTGTCATACACTTTCAAGCCAATCACATGCTCGTCTATATTATACTAATTTTGGGACTCAGAAGCCTTTGTGCTTTCTGCCAGGATGTCATCGGAGGGGAAGATGCAGCTCATCAAGAGAGTAACTCATCCCGTTTGATCTTTGGAAAAGGAGTTATGTACACGATGATCGCTAATGATTTGAACAGTTGGTGCACAGTGTCCATACGTACACTGTCCTACATACGATATTGGGGCGACAATCATTATTGCGGTGGGGCAATTATTACATCCCGTTGGGTTGTGACCGCAGCCTACTGCGTGACGGTGTCGTCGAGGAGCTCACTATTCCGGGTTGTGGAGCAGAATAGGATTAGTGTTGTGCTAGGCAATAGGTACCGTCTGGCGCGTCCCGATCATCGTAACATTATCCATGTCTCCAAAATTTGGGTGCATTCCCGATACGTTCGGAGCTGTAATCATGATATCGCCTTGATCAAGCTAAAACGTCCGGTTTGGAGCAGTCGTACATATCCAAAGAGAATGAGGTTACCCAAGCAACCTCTGGGCTTGGACATACAGTGCTACACTCTGGGCTGGGGTCGAGTCTACCGGGTGAGTCGAGAGGCACGAGTGGGATAGGGAAAGAAAATGTCGTTACCTCATCTAGCAATCCCAATCCACAGAACGGTCCCTATTCCGATGAACTGATGGTGTTGATGGTTTATCCGGTGTCCTTTCAAGTCTGCATGGACACATTCCGCAGCAGTCGCAAGTGTCCTTTTAATCTGTGCCTCGCAAGCACCGATCAGTACGGCGCGCTCTGTCATGGCGATACGGGAAGTCCCCTCTACTGCGACGGTGTGCTCTATGGCCTCGCTGTGGGTATTAAGAAGCGCTGCCTTGAGGGCAGTATTATGGTCTATAACAATCTGTACGATCATGTCAACTGGATTCAGTATGTGATGGCCAACTCCGCTGATTTCCACCTGTGTTCCAAACTGCCCCTGATCCTACTTCTGCTTCTTCTTCTCGTTAATTAACTGGGTCAGTGGTCATCATAAAATCAATTTGAATTTACTGTCAATCAGTGTTAGACATCAGAGAATCACAGTTCAGGGTTACGAGCAAACAAATATGCCAAACAGCCAAATGTTAGCAATTTATATCGTTTTATTTCCCCCTTGATCAATAATAGACACTTAATGGGTGCAACAGGTACAAAATGCTCTGATTGAGGTGCGAGAAAGAGAGAGAGAGATGAGAGACAGAGATAGAGATAGAGACGAAGAGAGGCAGTTAAAGTGAGCTACAAACTGAGAGTGGAACTGATTCTGTGTCCATCCCCCGCTTCAGCTCTCTTTCCCTTTCTTTCTACAGGTTTTTGATTTGCTTTGAATTGTTTTCCGCTTTCCGTTTTGTGTTCTTTTGCCGCTTGTTTCCCTCTTTGCCATCCGTTTTGGTTTCTTTTGTATACGGTTTAATTCGAATGGCATTTGTAATTCGATTTTTCTATTGTTAAATTGTAGTTGTTGTTTTTGTCGTCGCAGGCCGCTGTCGCCGTCACCGTCGCCGTCGCTGCCATCGTCGCCGTCGTCGCCAAATTGATTGTCGAATTTGAATCGCACGCGCGTCGTCGTCGACAGTTCAGCAACCAACGCCAACGTCGCCGCATCTACACACACGTCGTGTCGTCGTCGTATCAGTCAGTCAGTCAGTTATTTGTTAACTAGACGTGGTCGCGTCTTCGTACCACCCACAAACACCCAGCCACAGCCGGCTCGTCTCTCGGGTCTGTGTGTGTGTGAGTGTGTGTGTGTGAATTCGTGTATTCTGCCAAGGAAAACAGAGAGAGCAAGCACTGCACAGAAGAAGAAGAGAACGAGAGAGTAAGAGAGCGTGTGAAAAACGCAATGTTCTGGCAAAGAAAGCAGCAAAAATAAAAGCAAAGTTATTGCAGTGCGAAATGAATGAAATGTGTCGAACAGAGCCAAACTACTACTATTTAATTTAATGAAAACTAATTTATTTGTCTTCGCCGTTCGTCACGCTACCGCTGCCGTTGCCGTTGCTGTTGCCGTGAACTTGTCCCCGTGATCGTGATTAATGGCTATTTTTATTGAGCTAGAGCTAAAAACGGACAAAAAACGATTAGCGATAAACGATAAATGCTAGTTGCGCCCAAAACGCGTCTCAAAAATCGCAGCTCGGTTATCGGGTATCAAATTTGGCAAACGTTTAAAACTTATAGACTTGTGTACTCATAAATATGTGCTAAAAGATGTGTTTTATTGACACATTCATGTTACATTTTTATATGCTATAAAATGTTTATAAATAAAAAGTAAATATTTAAATACGCTAGACACTCGCACACTACCAACTAGAGCATAAAGATTGGGAGCACCGTCTAAATATTCGCCAATTTTCACCAATTAATTTATAAGCAAGTACCAGTGTGTGTTTGCGTGGTCAATTGCGGATCAATTGTATGAAACACAAATAAATTGGAAGTAAACAACGTTAATGCGATCGAATTGAAATTACAAAACTTAACGCTATCAGCGTCCGTCATCAGTAATATGTGTACAAAATGTTGACAAGTGAAGAGAGCTTTTTGTGTCCAGAGAGCGCAGCTTAATGTGTGCGTGAGTGTGTGAATGTGTGTTCAGCACAGAAAAAAGCTTCACGTGACAGAGCAAAGGAATTGCTGAGTTACGAAACGCTCTCTCGCTCTCTTTACCGTTCACACTTGCGCTCCATTCGGCGGGAATAGGAAAGACATTTTTATTTTCTATTCGACAGAAAGAACTTAAAATCAAAATTAAGTAAATAATTTTCTATACGTTTAATAAAAGTGCGTAAACATTGGCTAATCAACAGAATGCACGTATAAAGAAGAAACTTAAGAACCTTAGAGAGCAAAATATTGTTGGCACCGCGAATTTACAAAAGTACAGAACTGCACATGCGTTCCACTTGTTTTGAAGACGTACCGCTTAAACCGCCGCGACGCCAAAAGCTGTCGCCCCCAGAAGAGATCCAGGCGGAGCAGGATCATCTGATGAAAGGTAGCAAAGAGAGAAAACATCTGTTGCCTTTGAACTTAAAAGAGAGCAGCAGCATGTACTCAAATCTACGCTACGCTCGCACAAACCTCAGCCACAGCAGTCTGCTGCTCACCAGCAACCAGCAAAGCTCTTTCGATGGCAGCGCACCCACATCCACAGAGAGAACTGAGAGCAGCGAGACGCTAGACACGCCGCTCTCAAACAGGGAAAGAGAACGGCGCGATCAGCAGCCAGAAGAGAGTGCTGATGCACTACCGGCAGCAGCGTTGCCATTGTCACTGCCATTGTCAGCTAATCGCCCCTCGCTGCCACCCGCGGCATGCAGACGTTACGGGCTGGCAAGTGCGCTGCACGCTACAGCTAAATTGGCGGCCAGTGTTGATGCATACACTGCGGCGGCAACTGCGAGCGCTGCCAGTGCTGGGCATTGCCATGGCGACCACATGCTCTACGACTCGTACAGGCCTTATAGGTTGAGCTACCACCAGCAGCAACAGCAGCAGAGCAATCTCAGTCGTTACGCCCACTCGGGTACGAGCAGCAGCGTCGGTTCGTCGCGATATTTAAACTACGGCAATCTGAATTCGAATTCGCCGCACGCGAGCTCGAGACGCTTCAACGCGCAGCAAACGCAATTATCACAGCATTCGCCTTCGCCAGGGTCAGGGCCAGGGACAGTGGCAGTGCCAGGGCTGGGGTCCATACCAGCAACAGTATCAGCACCAGCACCTTCCATAGTACAGTCCTCCACCTACAGTGCATGCCCAATTAAGTTGCGTACATACCAACAGCATAAAATTTCTCGTTTTCAGCCACGTCGCACCACCAGGAGCAGCATGTCGCAGTCTGGAGAGGATCTCCACTCGCCCACCTACCTATCCTGGCGAAAGCTTCAGCTCAGTCGGGCCAAGCTGAAGGCGTCCAGCAAAACGTCCGCTCTGCTGTCCGGTTTTGCTATGGTGAGTAAATGGACTAGTTCAGTTGAATTAGTCGAAAGTTTAAATATTATTGAGTAATTTTGAACTAAATCCGAAATAACTTTAGCTGTAAGCTAATTAACCCTAAATACCCTGGAAATAACTAGGTGAACAGTGGGGTATGTTGGTTACAAAATAGGTGATTTATCATGAGGTTATAACTATGAATTTTATAATGAGGCTTGGCAAATAAAAGTGTGGAATATATTGGAAACATCGGGTATTTACTAGCCAATCTTTCAGGAACATTCAATTTAAATCTTCTCCTTAAGTTATTAGTAACAATTTTAATGTTCTACATAATATCAAGAAAGTAATGTATGAATAATACATAGTCCACAGTCCATTAATTGGGAAATCAGGGAAATTATGAAGTAATACTGAAAATCCCAGTATTCAAAAGAAATTAAAAATAATTTACATACAAAAGTATACAGAGTATTTGCTAGTCCATCACTCTGCTTTGCCGCATAATTGCTGGCATGCCACAGCGAATAGAAATTTGTATAGAGGGCAAAACAGGCGAGGATAATGGCATAAATATGTATGAATATAACATATTTGAGAATATGTTTTATTCTAGTGCCGCCGACTGAACCGCTTGCCAAAAAGGCCGAATCAAGAATTGGCTAATAATAATTAAATTAATGTACACAATACAACAAAACATAATGAATACTCGGTTGCCACTATTTCAAAATAGTTTCTCATTTTTGGGCGACAAAATGTGCACAAAGTTTTCAATTTAAGTAAATCATTTATAGGGTAGTTGGAAACGGTTTACAAAAGAATTTTGAGGACCAGGCTTGTTAAGTTTAATGATCTGTTTTTTTTTTTTTTCTAATACTATTTAAGTGGCAGAAAATAAGTGTTTGAAAAACATTGTAACTACACACTTAATTATTAAGTTTGCAAATACCAAAGAAATTGTTCCTTTGAAAGGTTAAGACTATAGTTGAATCACTGACCATAGAACACATAGATGCATCAAACTCAAGATTTTTTGAAAGCAAACGCTAGCCTACTCATGGACCCTCAAAGGACTTCGAAAACAAGCCGAACGTCCCAGAGAGCCGATCGATACCCGACTATGAATTTTCCTTTACTGAAGTTAATCTTTGGAGTTGTAGACCATTAGTTACTTAAAAATAGACACGACTTTATCAGTTATGACTTCAGATTAATTGGCCTAAAGTGCGTATACTTTCCAGTACAAACCCCTTTATTGAAAGGACTTAACTATAGCCTAACTCGAGTTAAAACTTAAGTCTAGGAAGAAATGTGTTCATAATTAAAGCTAACAAGCAAAAGCTGTTCTTAGAATTTTGGAATCTCAAAGACAGACCCCTCCACCCTCCACTGATAGGCAATTTTCCTTCTCTCTCTAATTGCACCCCATTTCGCTCCATTTCTCAACAGGTGGCTATGGTAGAGGTGCAGCTGGATAAGGAGACTCTAGTGCCCACCGGGATGCTGGTGGCCTTCGCCATCTGCACTACACTGCTCGTGGCGGTGCACATGTTGGCCCTGATGATCAGCACCTGCATTCTGCCCAACATCGAAACGGTCTGCAATCTGCACAGCATCTCCTTGGTACACGAATCCCCGCATGAGCGTCTGCATTGGTACATTGAGACGGCGTGGGCGTTCTCTACGCTGCTGGGACTCATTTTGTTTCTGGTGGAGATTGCGATACTGTGCTGGGTGAAGTTCTACGATCTGAGTACGACGGCAGCCTGGTCCGCTGTCGTAGTGCTTATTCCCGTTATGGTCATCTTTCTGGCTTTTGCCGTACACTTTTATCGCTCGCTAGTCACTCACAAGTACGAGGTGACCGTTTCGGGTATACGCGAATTGGAGTTGCTTAAGGAGCAGATGGAACAGGATCATCTCGAGGTGCACAACAATAGCCGACACAATGGACTTAACTATGGTGCTTCCGGCGATATCGTATAGCCCCTTCCTATTATATAATTCTTCCCGTGACAAAAACAGAAACAACAAAAAGACAAAACGGTCCAACGCCCGCCTAAAACACAGAGGGGGCGTGGCCTACACGTTCTTCATGGAACTACAAATCGATATTCAGATGTGAATTTTGTAGCGAATGTAAATTGTGATAAGCATAAGGCAATATAATTATATTATATATACAACTTTTTGTACTACTTTATATAATACATTATTGTACGACTTACGTAAGACAATATGATAACATGATCACAGTGGATCCACTTGTCAGCAGGGATCGCGTCCTTGCATCATAATACACCATACTTACATACACATACACAAGCATATATTTATTGGTAGACCTAACTGTAAGCGATAATTCGCTGTAACTTATATACTTAATTAAAGCAATGTTTTTTTCCCTAGACAATAAGTAAACCAAAATGGAAATTTATTTGCTACCTTCTTAGACCTCGTGTTGAATAGTATTAAAGGGGTTTGTTGGTTTTGTCGGAAAGAGGTGCATAACAAGCTCAAGTTAGTATATATATTCTTGAACAACAGTTATGTGAGCTATTTCTAAACTAAAACTAAACTAAAAAGCAGCGAATAGTAAAACTGTTGTGTCCAAACTTATACTTAGTGTTAGTTTGATTTTATATATGCGCCCACAACCAGTTTTTACCAATTCGGTACGACTATACCTTTTACTTTTAAAAAAAAACTTTTTTAAAATTTCCTTTTATGTATGGAAAACCCCCCCTTTAAAAAGGCCCGGGGTTTTTTTAAGGTCGGCCCGCTCGACTGTAGCCTTTCTGACTTGTTTCAAATAAGGTTTAAAACCATGTCATATACCATGTCAAAACTACTGCTTTGCTCCATTAATAGTACAGGGTCTTTTAAAGCGACCCTTTTAACAGTAGCTGTTCCTGCTACATTTTTGTCATGGGCTCATTGTGATTGGAACTAGGACTCGTTAAGGTTGCGTGCCAGGCATTGGCCTCTATTTATGGCAGGGTTAACCTATTGTGGCATAGACAAGACAAGACATGTTAGCAGCTTGATTAGAAAAGGTTTGCCCCTCCCCCTCCCCCTGCCACTCCCGCCCTCACCCCGTTTTGTAGTGACTGGCACCAAAACACATGGCAGATGACAGGCGACACTGTCGCGTGCCCATTCCCAGAGTCTCTTTCAGTTGAGGACAAGATGTCGAGCTCGGCGAGTGCCGTTAGATGCCTCCGTTACACGGTGGGCGGCGGGCGATATGAGGGCAAGTGGCGAGATGGTCAACACCACGGTTATGGCGTTAAAGCCACAGGGCATGGCATCATCTATGAGGGCCAGTGGCGTTTGGGAAAGCGCCATGGGTACGGCACATTGCGTCGCCAAGAAGCCAATGGAGACGCGGAGCGCATCTATGTGGGTCAGTGGCGGGAGGACGTGCGCTGCGGGGAGGGCAAGCAGTACTATAAAAATGGTGGCGTCTACTTTGGCCAGTGGCAGCAGAATGGTCGCCATGGACACGGCATACATTGGCATGCAGATGGGCGCATTTACTTAGGGGAGTGGCAAGGAGACGCCGAGCACGGCAGAGGAGTGCTCTATGCAGGTGAGTACAGAAATCAGAGTCCTCGATCGCCCCATAAATTGTGGCTTAATTCCACAGCCAATGGTAATCGCTATGTGGGTGAGTTCCAGAATGGCTGCAAGTCTGGCAGAGGCGTCTACTATCACGGGGAGGTGCCACAGCACGGCTTCTGGAGCCAGGACATTTGCCGAAGCTCCGTGCTGCCAGTGAGAAGTCGTAGTTCTACTGGAAACTCTGAACATTTATTGTTAAAAGACAATTAAAAAGATAAGCAGTTCATTCAAACTAAATTTAACTATAATCAATTCCTTTGGCGACGTCGACTGCTCACTGAAGCCGTGCTCAGCTGAGGCGTCAATGGCTGATTCTCAACAGCGTTTTGTCTTCTTGTGCGGGTCCTGGTCTTGGGCGTTTCGGCTGGCATCTCTTGGCGGCTGCTTTTGCTCCCTGGCAATCCTAGAGTCAGCAGAGGTGTTTCCGACTGTTTCTGGGCGCGCGTCCTTGTGGCGCGAGGCACGGATTTAGGCAGCGGGCGAACAGGCGGTTGAGTTGGGGGAGGGGAGGGATCGTCGTCACTTAAATCAATGGTCTCAATAAGCTGACACGAATTGAGATTAATGCGCTTATGCTCCTCTGGACTACTGTTGCTATCCAAGCTGCTGCTGCCACTCTCCGTGTAAATCTTGAATAGCGGTGACTTCTTGGACTTGGCTTTGGACTTTTCCTTTGGCTTCTCCTCTGGCGAAAGGTTGAATTTGAGAGCACGTCTTGGTAGTTGAGTCCGTGCCTGTTTGGGTGGCTTCAACTCCAGCTGAGCCGTGCGCAGCTGCAACAACAGGTTGTATCGATAGTTGACATCGACGCGTTGCTGCAGCTGCTCACTTCGAGCCAGCTTTAAGGCGGACATCGTGACCTCAATGGCCTGGCCATACTTTTTGTTGGCTCGTAGATAGTTGGCTTGATACATCTGCAGCACAAGCAGCATATGACCCACGGCGTGGCTGCGTTCCGTACGCCGCTGAAGCCACTCATTAGCCAAGTCATAGAAATCATCCAGTTGCTCATACTCCCGATTCAGGAAGTACAGACGCGCATGAAGACAACCCACTATGAAGTAGATGCACTGCAGCTGGAGACATTCGCGCATCACAGGATGACCCTCCTCCAGATAACGCTGCAGCTTCAGTCTGCTGACACTCGCTGGCTGAAGGATCTTCTGTCAGAGGGGGAAGGAGCCAAATGAGCTGGGATCTTATTGAATGTGGTTACACTACTTACCAGACGGGGAGAGGATGCTGCCAACTGTTGCTGCTTACGAATGGGTTCTACACTGGACGGGCCCTGCTCCAGCTGCATCGACAACATCTTGCCGACAAGTTCGCTCATGTGCTTGGACTGGTCATCCATTGGAGATGTGTTTATAAGGCTGCTGCTGCAGCTGCTGGACTTGCTCAGTTGTTGGGACACAGACAGCGGTTGAATGCAGAGGAAGTGCTCGATTAGACGCAGCTTGGAGAGCGCTTTGCCCAAACACTCCATACGCAGATTAGTCCAAAGCCAGGAGATGAGCACCTCGACGGAACGGAGGACCAGACCGCTCTGGAGGAGTACCTGCAACAGGCTGCTGGACATGTTGGGACGCTCGCTCAGACGATTGGCTGTGCATTCAGTGCTGTCCCGCACCAGATCACTTAGCAGCAGTACGAGCATACCATGATCCAAAGAGGATATGCTCACAAAACTCCTCACACTGTCCGCCAGTGAATCCAGCTGCTGCAGTGCTGTCGGCATTCTGGCCAGGCTGCTGCACTGCCGCTGCTGGTAACAGATGCGGAAACGCACCGCCTGTAGCGTCAGCTGGACAATGTCGCTCTTTCCCTGCCGCTCCTCGAACTCCCCACGCAATCGCTCCGCGTGCAGCAGCAGCAACTGGGAGTGGCCTAGGCACTCCAGGCGGGCATAGAAGAGCGCCATTTGGCAGAGGCAGAGCATCAGCGTCGTATGCTGCCGCTTGAAGAAGTGAGCGTTTTGCAGCTGTGGCCAGAGCTCATCCAACAGCAGCTGGGCATGCTCCACTTGCTCCGTCCAGATCTAACTGGGCATGCTGTGTGTAGTGTGACATGAAATGGCTTAGAGCACGCAGAAAGGTGAACCTGTCCCCTAGCATTCGACTCATTCGCAGCAATAGCAGCCACGCCCGATCCGCTTGGGGCATGTAACCCATGGTGGACAATGCCATGGCAGCCACTATGGCATCATCAATTAATGCTTCCCAATCGATAAGTGCATCGTCGCTGCTCAGTGGCTCATCATCAGCCTGGGAAGGATGGAGATAAAGGGTAATCCCCTTGATAGGATGGGCACCTACTCACCTGGTTGTAGAAACACTCAAAGGCGTTAATGGCCGATGTGGCCAGCTCCACGAGCGGCATCTCGCTGGCAATGTTTACATTCAGTAGATTATACTTGACGAGCATCTCTTCTAGACTCTTTTCAGATGTCTCTTTGATAGGTATCTTTGTTTTTTGTGCCTCTAGGGATTCCAATAGCTTGGAAACACTCACGTGACCCAGCAATAGTTGCTCCAAGCGATTCAGTCGTCTCTGTCCATTTCGCTGGAGTTTCACACGCAACTCCTCAAGTGTCCTCAGCATGTCCGTGTCTGTGCGCATTTGCCGTCCAAGAAGCACCAAGTGGTAGTCGGTTTGACGGTGTCGCAGAAGGGATTGGAGTAATGGAGTCGATTTCTTATTCCCCAGCACTGCGAGCAGGTCAAGGTCGTAGAGTTTACGCTTCTGTGCCGTGGTTAGCGGATTGCACAAGACACTCGTCTCGTGTAGCTCGTAGACGCACTTGTTCCCGGAGTTCTGAGAGGAGCGATAATAGACACACATTTGTTGGAACTGTCGGGCAGGACAGTGGATGGCTGCTATGTAGGTGCACTGCATCTGGGCAGCCAGCTCCGGATAGTCACAGTACGAACTGGCTTTGTAGATACGTCTCAGCAGTTGCCGCATCTCCTGGGCACCCAGGAGCGGACGGAGTTGCTGAATCGGCTTTAGCAGCTGCTGGAGCAGCGACATTTGTGCTCCACTGGACACCTTGTCAAATGTGTTGGTCAGATGCCATACAAAGCTAACCAGTTCTAGGCTCGTCGGCAGCATGCACTTGGTCACCTTCACCACGTCCATGGAGTAATGAAGAATGCTGACCAGAGTCTTTTGAGCAGTCTGTAAGGGAATCCATGAGTAATTAATCTTTTAATAACTTATCGTGGTCTTACCTTAGACAGTTTTGCCTGCGCCGTGGGCGTCCAGTTGCTGTAGGCCACAATGGCACAGCTGCCGAGTGAAAAAATGCAATGCTTTCGCAGACTTTGGCAATTAGAATCATTGGCGCAAATGGGAGCCAGTGAACTACTGCTGGTTATATTCATTGACATTGTGATGAGGCACTGGAGCAGCTCGAAGTGTGATGCATAGGCAGCGCTACTGTCGTCGCCTCCTAATCCTTGCCAGAACATCTCAAAAGACGACGTCTTGCCATCCATCGGATGCAGCAGCTTCTGCAGACGCACAAAGACCAGCAAAAAGTCTATAAACCACTGCTCTTGTGCATGTGCCGTGCCCTTGTTCTCAAAGAAGGTAATTATCTTGTAGGTAAGATCGATGTAAAGACGCTTCAAGTCCACGGACTGTGTGCACAGCAGTTTCAGGTAGTAGTAGAGCAGCTGCAGCACATAGTTGTGCGAAGTGAGCTCCTTGTAGGAATCCCGACAGCAACGAAGCAGTTGCAATGCGAACGGTTGAGCCGCCTTCGTCGTCTGCTGCGGCAACGAGAAGCTATCGATTTGGATTAGCGCCAGAAGAGCACTCATATACTCCGGAAACTGTGTGCTTAACTCAGCGCAAGTGCCTACATTGGAGCTTAGTAGCTTAAAAAGCGGTTCATACATCTGGTTTGAGTATGCCACGGGCAAGTTGCCCAGGATTTTAAGGAAACTGTTGCTCCTCCTGCCAAGTACCTGATTCAATTCACCGATGAGCTCACTGTAGATGCCTCTCTCTAGCTGCATGGCCTGAAAGAGAACACCCAGAGCCTGTAGAGAAAGACACAACTGTTCTCTAGCCGCTGACTTGGACGTGGACGATGTTGTTTGTTTCTGAATTCTCTGGCTGAAGAAATACAGATGCTTTATATGAATGTTCAAATAAAATTTGTAGTCTGTTTTGCTCTGAAGCTGGACGCGTTCGTCGTTGATCAGTGCATAGAATCTTTGGCATTCTCCCAGTGTTTGCTGCAAGTGAAGTGGAAGTGGGTTACTTCAAAGATCTCTATGGTCAATAAGATAAAATTACCTCGCCACAAAATGCGTGGTGTATGTATTGCAGGCTGGTCAAATGGCTCACCCAGAATTCGGGCTTGGCGGCACAGGGTTGGGCGTGAGGCAGCATTGTGGCCGCAATATTGCAATATATATCCGCATATTTGTGGTAATTATCCTGCAAGGCACAGCATATTTGTCGCAATACTCCAACCTCGTATCTCAGCACATACGAAGCGACGCTTGAACTCCCGCCTTTTCGAATTTGATTTAATTGCACTTTTATGACGCCCACAGTGTCCTCAGCTTCTTTTCGGCTTCCACGCAATTGTTTGGCTAATTCCTCGCGTGACATTTCCTTAGTTTCCTATTTAATACCTTAAAAATAATGAGTTGAATAATTTCTAGTTGACGCGTCGAGTTATTTTGTATATGTCGCCGATAAATGTTGTAAATTTATCGACAGTAACAATGCTGTGTCAGTGCTGCACAACGCTGCACCGATTTAACACTGAACTGTAACAAAGCGCGCGTCATTTGAAATGCAGTGAATGCTGAAATTAAGGCTTAGGGGTTTATTGGTGTGCACAACTTCATGCAATCGGGTCAAATTGAATTGTGGTGGGCATTAGAAGGGTTCGTTTAATTTATTAGTGTTGCTGCGGAACACATTGATTTACGTGGCATGCAATTCATACCGGCCATAAACCGGAACAGGTATGCAGTTACCAGCTTCACACCTACTAACACTTTTGGGCTGAGTGTATGTATAGCAGTTTATGCCTTATGTAGCTTACTTAGATAGTAACTTAAGGCCATAATAAATATTTATTATTAGTATTAATTTCGAGGGAAGGCTTATAACTCTCCTTTTATAAAATTTTCGAATTCTTCAAAGTCGGAAGTCATGTTTAAACGTTTTCGCTAAATGTTTCACATGGAATACGCTCTGAGATGATTGATGGCCCAGCAAGCCCACAGAAATGTGTGTGTGTCTATCATGTGGCATGTGGCATGTGGCATGCGGCATGTGGCACTATGTGTACGTTTGTGGCACACTCAGTCGAATGTGTTTAATTTGGTCATTGTTTTAGCTTAATTAAGTTAGGGCAAATAAACTGGCAGCTGCACCAGGAAGGTGTCAATTGTGGGTCAGTTGCCATTGCTTAAGATAGTTTCCAAATATTATTATACTGAGTGCATTATTATTACATTTTGTCTCTAATATATGGCCAGTCATGTTTCTTTGGAAAACTATCCGATTGAGGTCTAGGTTTTAAGTGGATTTACAAAGACAAATATTTATTCAATATTTATGGACTTTTGTTTTGATTGACTCGACACTTGACGGCAGCTTTAGACACTCGTTCAAGAGCAAATCAGTAACAAACCACAAACGGAACAATTTCATATGGAAATAGAAATAAAAGCCACAAAATTGCAATTCGCAAACTCTTTTCGCGGTTTGGGATTTGCAATCAACTGTCATTCAGCATTCAATATTTTTCGAAATCAAATATTGTTTACAAAACAAGCAACGAGCAACAAGCATATAAACTAATTTTCGGTAAATTGCCAAATTTCACCATTTGAGCTGCAAAAATCCGCAGACACCCAAAAGGGCGTGGCTCCTTTTCGGAAATGTCTGTTTCCGTTTTCAATTGTATTTTAATTGTGTACAAACAGTCAGGAGGAGGGTGAGGAACAGGCAGATAGACAAGGAGAGGAACAGGGAGTCAGAGAAAGAGAGAGGGGGATAGACGGCGGGAGAGAGAAAGAGCCATAATCTGTCAGTTTGTCAGTTCGTTAAAATGATTTGAGCGTGAAAATTTATGCGATTTTTCACTGTGTTGTAATTAAATTAGTCGCTTGACGGTTTCAAATGCACTAATTTGTCCACATCCGATAGATAAACATTTGCCTATTAAACTGCGTACTCGCCTCTACTTGTTTTATTTTACATCCTGTGTCTGCTCCTAATCTGGTACTCCTTCTGTTTTTTGACTACTTCTTAGACCCCGTACTCATGAAACGTGCACAAGTCTATTAGTTTTTTAGAAGCGAATCCGAAGACGATTTTTAAAATTATTTTAATAACTGTCTTTTCTGGATCGGAAACTAGTATTTCACTACTATGGAAAATCAATATTTCTATGCAGATATTGTTTGCCGTTTGAAAAAAAACCACTGCAGATAATATCGTAAACTACCATATTGCATATTTACCTGACCAAATGCAGTGAAAATGAAATCCCAAATTATGTGAATTACGACAAGTGTGAAAACTTTCTTGACTTGCCGTGAACAGCTCAAAATTAACCTCCGATCACTCATTAAATGTTAGATTGTGTTATTTCTATTCACAGCACTCTACTAATTATTTGCACTTACAATTCCCTAATACCTACTACCTTTTGGGTTTTAATACTTAATTGTTCGTACTATTTATTTGCTTTACTAGTCCTTTATTTCTTATTAATGCTTTCACTACTTTATTGGCATGCAACTTTTCTTCTACTACTTCTTTGTACACACTTTCTCTTATTTGCTCCCTTATCTTCTTAGCTCCTACTACTTATTTGAGCGTACTATTTTTGTGTTATCTCTACTAATTTCCTTGTACTTTTACTACATACAATTATCATCTGCTTCTACTTATTCCTTACTCATACCATTTCACTTTTTTGCTTCGACTACATCTTCTCACTGACAAATTCCTTGCTTCTACTTCTCCTTTGCTGCTGCTCCTTCTGTCCTGTTCCTGTTCCGCTCCATGACAGCCAACAAGGATTTATTGGCTGAGCTCGACGGCACAACTGCCTAACAACCAACTGCAAAAAGTGCTCTTAATTAATTTCAGAGGAGCAAGTGAAAAGCTGTCATCCTACGCGAGAGATACTTGGGAACACAAAACAAATTTCGAAAATGTCTCTCAGGTGTGAGAAGTGGAGGCAAACGCAGAAATTTCTTTGGTGTTCCTGGTCCTGCTTCCTATGCGTCCATTTGTAGATTTGGCTAAGTCAACTTAATTAGGCTCAGACTCAAATAAACTTCACTGTCAGTGTTGACTGTATTTTATTAATAGAACTTTGATCTGTCAGCTGAAAGATAATAATAATAGATAAAGAGATAGTAGTGACTGTGGCTTTATGCGAATTTTTGGATGTTATATGTATAAGATTTTACTAATGTTACAATTTTCAATCAATCCACAAATCATAAATTAAAATTTGTTAATTCTTAAATTGGCTTAAGATAAACAGTAGAGTTGAGCTTGTTTTTAAGTCTATTGTCAATATCCTGGATAATAACATCAATACTTAATAGTATAAGAAGTTGAAAGCTTTAATTTAAGCCTAAAGTTTTTGTTATTTCTTTACGCCACTTATTATTTTTTCAACTATCGCCAATTTGTGAAATGTATAGCCTCTCCTACTATATTCATTACCATCTGAATTCTCAGACAAACATAAATCTGCAGTGCAGTGTCCTTGGTTAAATCCGACTCTTTTGACACATTTCCATTTTTCGCGTGTCCTTTATGCAATTGACACGAACTGGACCATTTGCGAGGATGTGCGTTGTCAACTCTGTGAGTGGCATCTGAAGTGAAATGCCCCACAGCCCGTGTTCCCTACCTTGTGAAATATCTGCATTTTTTATTCAACTTGTGTGCAGAAGCAGATTCATGCAAGAAAAGCGTGTAGTAAATGCCAGTAAACCTCCAGTAGTGAATTTCCCTTTTTCATTTTTACTTGGCATGCGACATACACTTTGCAAAATGGCACAAGCATCAATAATTTATGGACTTTATGCCACAGAATCTCACACGGATGACACTGCAAGTAAAGATTTGGGAAGTAAAGTTTTCAGTGGTGTTATGGAAATGGAGGAGGGAAGTTAATTAAAATATTTTCGCTTCGGGCCAACGTAATTCGAGTGCCCGAAATTATGTTTGAGCCTTTTTTTTTGTTCTTATTCACTGCGAACTTGGCTAATTCGCAATGTGTCATGGTTTGGGTTTGTGGGCTTAATACAGTTACGCAAGCCTCGTCAGAACCCCACCCAGTTACAGTCAATATTGAGAGCCGAACTGTGATTTTGTTTATGACTCATTTCGACTCAAATCCGTTTGTTAACTCCATTACGCCAAAGTCAATGGCCAAAACTTTGAACATGGCCATAAAGAAAGGCCATAACATAATTATCCGAAATATACATACTACCATTTATATGCATATTTATGCTGATCTTCCATATGATGGCTTTTATGCAAATTGGTTAGCATTTCCTGTTTTCGGCCACTTTCTGAGCCACTTTCGAATTGCATTTAAAAGCAATTATCAAATCATGTCGCCGCTGCCTGACAAACTCATTTATTTGGATCAAGCTCAAGACGAGTGGCGTGCACACACCAAACACACTAGCACACCCTGTACATACACAGAATCACATACTCAAACACACACACACACACCAACACACCAACACAATCAAACCAAGTCCAAGTGCAACTCAATTCCTAATTTTGATTTTGTTTCGCACCAGGTAGACACATGTACACAAGTATATTACTATGTATGTATATACCCTGTCATAATGTCTTTAACCGTCTTTTTACACAAAAACAGCAGATATCTACTGGGTTTGCTTTAGAATAAATTTAGAGGTTTAGAGTTTTAGGTAGAATTAATATTTATTTTATCTATTTACTTTGAAAATGGAAAACCGCTTTACTCTTAGGAAAATAACGATAATGACAATTAGTAAGTTATTTAAATGAGTTTCTGAGGAAAAAATTAATTGAATTTAATGCTATGATAATCGATAAAACACGAAAATCTAAAAATTTATAATTAAGTCACCTGTTAGCTTAAGGTGACTGTCAATTAAGACTGTTACATTTTCAAAATATAAATCAAATATAAGTTTTACCAGAAACCGATAAGACCGATTTATAATGCTAAATTAATGATATAAATAAATATTTTAAAATAAAATTCAACTTAAAAAAGAGGGCATAAATTTTATTTCTGTTTTTAGAGCCAATTTAGCACTATGAATTAGTAATAAATAAACATTTAAAGTTTAAAATTGTTTAAAAAAATAGTTAAAAAATAGTAAGTACTGGAAAAAATCATTTGTAGTCGGTTTTTTTTTTTTATATCTTTGAAACTTGTACTTTAACATAATGTCCTATGCTGGTAAATTTTAAATATCACCCTAAAACTGATGTATATGTAGGGAAAATCAGCTGTGGGATAAATATAACTAATCTAAATTAAAAGTTTAAGTTCAACTTTATAAAACATTAAAAAATATATAAAACTGCATTAAATTTAATTTACTTTTCTAATTACAATATTTAAGGGGATTTAATGTTCGATCTCTTATTTTTTTGTGGATTTTCCAGCTTTTCTAAGAAGCCGAAGATCCACAAGCTGTCAAACTGTCGTCAGCCTAAGAAATTGTCATTATTCAATGTCCAGAGGTGGTTGGGGGCATCGAAGAGGATAGGGAAGGAGGGTCGGAGGGGAGGGTCACAGTTTGAGGTTCGGTCTTGAATTCGAAACGCTTCTAACTAATTTTAATGTGTGAAAATAGAGTTTTTATTTGGGAAAATGGAAAACGCGCTGATGTGTCTATCAAGTGAATTCACGTGTCTTTCTTGTTGTCTTGTCTTGTCTGCTGTTAAGTGCACTGTGGCCAACCACTCCCCCCACGCTCCACTCACCCTCCTTCCTCCTCCCTCCCCCTTACAACTCAGTTCGTTTTGCAATAACTTGTTTATGTTTTTCGTGTTGTTTTTCCGCATTTAAAACTCGCCAATTCGAATTATTCATCGGCATAAATCATTTGCCAAGCGCCACACGAAACAAGGCGACATTTAAAATTTACAAGTTGATTTTGATTTATTCCCGTTTTTGCATATGAATTCGTATTTTGTTGTTGCTGTTATTGCTGTCAAGAAGTCTCGACGGTAACTTAATTTAATTCTCTGTCTCTCTTCTACTTCTACGTCTGCGCTGTCCCTCTAGCTTCCACTCCCGCTCATACATCTTTCTTCTCCCTCTCTCTTCCTCTTCTTGTTCTCTTTTCGTAGTTTGTCTCATTTGCGCTGAGCAGACGCAATTTGCGGTCTGCCTCGACGTCACTTGCAATTAAGGTATCAAAAAGCAGGGTATATAACCTTCGCATTGGGTGTTTTAGACATGTCAATCACTACGCAGAATAAAAATTAAATATAACTGAAGTGAAGCTGGGTTTTTTACTGTATTAATCAGGGACATATTTAATTTTAAATACTATATTAAATAATTATTTTCAAATATTCCTTACAGTATTATCCTATACCCGAAATCGATTAGGATTATCTATACCTGAATATCATGATTCTTTCCACTCAGTGCCCTTCTATTTGTAAGCGGTAAACTTAACTTTCTTCATTTCTTATGTTTTGAGGTTATGTTGCTGCAATTTGGTACAGTCGCTTCAATTATCATTATTTTTACAGTGTCTTTATACGATTTCTCACTAAATACTCACTGCCCTGAGATTTGTAGGCGGTAAACGCAACTTTCTTCGTTTATGCCTGTCATTTCAAATGACAAACTAACCGACAGACACCGACAGTTCCGTTAATTAAAATGAAAATTAGTGGTTACGAAATTGCATGGAGACGCAATGAGTTGGGATGGAACGGATGGAATGAAATGGAATCAAATGGGATGGTAGGGGAGTGTTGAGTGTTCTGCCCAACATCATTCCTGGAAAACCATTGAAATACTGCAATTAGCAGCGAGCTTGTAAATCTTTTTTGCCTTGCAATTTGATAAATCCACACCACTTGACCCACTTTGAAGCCCTGCGAATGAAGTGTTTCCATACTCGCTCTTCCTCTGTGCATGTCTCCTTCCCACATTCTGGCTTAAATGTGTATCTTCCTCCTACTCTCTGCTTCCTTCACTTGCCGTTTTGGGTCAATTTGTGTAAATGACTGAGCATTTAATTTCAAATTTAACATTTTAAAGCCATTTTTGGGCTTCAAAGTAACCACAGAAAATGTTTAAGTTTAAATTTAAAATTAAGTAAATCTCTTGCCTTTAATATAATTTAATTTTGGTACATGCACAGGTCGTTGAGAGTTTTTATCTTTTGGGGCTATAAGTTTTAGCCACAAACTGCCTTTGTGGGTGGTAACCAAACGAGTTGTAACTGCCGCATTCGCTGGAAAATTAAAAATACATGAATCAGTTACAAAAAACAAGAATTAGACATGTGCAACGAGAAAACAAATTCAAAAGGGCGCATGCAAATATATAACATATGAACAAATATAAATATAGCCAGTGTGTGTGTGCAGATGACAGTTGTAGTTAATTGAATCTGTCAACATGTATCTGGACATGTGTCGCGACGCTGTAAATTGCTGTTCAATAAGTTTGCATGTCAAACATTTAAATTCAATGCAGATTTATTAAATCAGTTTAATTTAAACTTCATTATTTATTCACGCCAATTCAAATTATGCTCTGGGCGCCAGCGATAACGATAATAAAATCATTTGAGCAATGCATTTCCCGATATCAGCAGAGCCACTATTATTGATTTTCCCACTATTCACACAACCACCCATATTAAGGGCATTGAGGGAAAGCCAAACACAACAAGAGAGCCTAGGGATATTTTTCTGTTCGTTTGTCTATTTATGGGAACGCCACCAGTGCTGCCACGAATAAAGGTTTAAAAATCTAAACATATTTACTCATACACATCCTCAAAACTTTATATGTCCATATTTAAAATGTAAAAAAACAAACAAAAATAGTAAAGCCATATAATATTTATTTATTACTTATTTTAAATCTCTTACAGCAAAAAATAAAGTTTGAATTTCAAAAGGCTTATTTCGCCGCACCTTTCAACACTGAAGGTAATTTTCGCCGCTCAATTTCTTAAACGAATTCTCGCTCTCTTTTATGCATTTTTAACGGCTGCGTTTGTGCTGTTTCGTTTGAGCGCTTGAGTCAGTCTCTTTTCATTTGTGCTCGCGTAAGGTTGTACTCGCGCTTTCTGTTGGTCGCGATGGTGAATAAAAACGCGTTTGTTTAAAGAAAACGCTCAAGAAATGCAACAAAATCAAATTAAAGTGCAAACATTCCTTTGGATCGATCAAATGCAACTATTTTAATTCACAATTCAAGTGAAAAACATGAATTGAAAAAAATACAATTCACGACGTAGGCCCGTTGCTATACTGAAACGTGGGTAAGAGCGAGACAACGCTAGTGTGTGCGCAATTTGTTGACGTCGTTTTTGTTGTTGGTTTTGTGCCTACCGCTTGTGCTCATAGTAAATTGTTGTTGTCGGATGCGTCGCGGTAAAAGTGTTTTGTTTGTATAAGAACAACAAATGCGCCCAAAATTGAGTTAATTTTTATCTGCTGAGTTTGCTATTGTTTTTGTTTTTGCAGCCGGCAAAACAAAATTACAATCGATTACTCAAATAACCACTAGTTTCCAGTGAAAAACAGCGACACGCTAAAATTCGAATTCGGCGAATACACAACAAAAGTGGAGTGAGCGAAAGAAAAAAATGAAGAATATACAAAGTGCATAAAATGTGGAGAATGTATAGAATGTATGAGTAAAAGTAACAACATAAAAGTGAGACTTGAAACCGAGACTACGAAAACGACACCAAAGTGGAATAAAAAACGCCGTGAAATGCAAGGCAAAAGCAAAATTTAAAATCTTTAAAATTCAAATTAACCGACGACAGCTTATTTAACGGAAATATTTGCAATGGCGGAACATAACGGATGTAGCGGAACCTGCAAATTTTTGTTCATCTTGATTGCTCTGTTTCAACTAGTAGCAGTTTCGCTTGGAAGTCAAGGCAAGTACAGTTAGTTAGATACTAGGCAATCGCCATATTAATGGAAACATTTGGTGACAAGTTGTCTGGGCGACGTGCCAAAGCTCAGGTTACCTCCATTTTCGAACACATTTTACTACCAAGATATGCTTATTGCTGATAAGCGAATTGACGTTAATTGAAAAGGTACTTTTTGTTTTTTTGCACATGTGAAAAAGCTTTGCCAATCATACGACCCTTACCCCTTATGGTAGTTCTGGTAGTGGAAGCATAGTCATCCATTTTCACTTGTTGCCGATAATAGTTATAACAAAATTGTGTAGATAAGACAAGGACGTTGCAAATACGTTTTTATCAGCAGTTTGCTATCTATTTGGTTTATTATACAGTTTTTTAATGAGTTTTAGCTCTTGAGTCACTCGAGAAATTTAAACCTTCGTACAATTGAAATTACTCTAATTTGATCAATTTATTGTGAACAATGCCGTCGAGCAAAATGCTCTCTATTATACTCAAAATACTTAGTTTTAATTCAAATTACGCTGTACACAGTTAAAAATAAGACGGGATTCGCGACATTAATGAATTCTTAGCAATATTAAAGGGATCAAAATTATCATAAAAGATAAGTTGAAAAATTGATTTAAGTACTCAACTTTGTTTAACTAATTTGATTCTTAAGTTTACGACAAATTATTAATTAATTTGTGGTTAATTTTAAGTTTTAGTTTTGATAGTTCTCGTTTTTTACTAAACTTAAGAAATATATCACAAGTTCTAATTTAAAAGAAGGACTTTAGGTATCATTCAAGTACGAACCATGTGAACTCTAAACGTGTTCGAACAATGTGTATTAACTTTCTTCAGCAAAGAATAAATTCACTTGAAACTTTTAAACTAGAAAAACACGATCTGTGACACTTTTATGATAAAGGTACTAAAACCGAAGACCAATGGAATGTTGGAGTATGCACGGAGTATTAAAAAATATGACTAAAGAATTGTAAATAATGTATACCATTAAATCATACAGGTAAATATTTACTTGAATTTGATTCCAAGCAATGCAAAAGAAGCAACAACAAGTGTCTTAACGGGCAGGTAGTTGAAATTCCATTGAAATTAGTTCAAATATCGCAAGCTGCAGAGGTGAATGCATTTCAATTTAAAATTTTCATCGGAAAATAAACCAAAGAAAATATACACAAAATGCGCAAATAATGCAAAGTAATTACACTCCCTTTCACTACAAACTCAACAAATAGGAAAAAGAAAGCAAAAGACAACAGGGAAACACCACCATGCTGAGTTAGGCTGTTCTAAACTGAGTAGGGTGCCTTAAATTTGTCACTGCCAGGGCGCAAACATCCCCGAAAAGTGAAAAAAGGCAAACCGAAAATAATGATAATCTCTTTTCTTGGCATGTGCTTTATCATAACAACTTTTGTGCTATTCTGCATGAACATAGATTCACATATACATGCATATGTGTATGTAAATAGCGTGTTACGGTATTTCTATATCTGGGTCAGTCTTCAAGCTTTATCAGCGTATCAAGCTGATTGTTATTATTTTTAAACTTGACTCTCATGCGACCTGCGTAACACGCAATTTAATTATGACCAAAAGGGGCTGTTAAATCACTTATGGCCTAAAAGACCCTAAACCTTATTTAACGCAGTTTATAGCAATAACTTCAATTAACTTGTATTAAATTTTCATAACATAATTTTGTTCATACCTTAAAGGACACATTTTGCTGCTTTAAACCTTCTGTGCATGCCAAGAATGACAATTTATGTCCCAAAGAGTTTACTTCTACTGCTCAGTGGGGCCTTTATTAATGCCCCAACAGTAATTAAAAAATCTTAGTGCCATACACTCCAACAATAACTATAAAAATAATGAACTGGGCGTAACCTGAAAGCAAAGTAAAGCTCCTGTTTCTGTTTCTGTCAGAGTTTCTGTTTGTGTTCCTCGGGTCGCACATAAATAAGGCCAGCTTTTTAATGGCTGTAATTCCCGCTGTGTGCTGCGACAATTGTTCCTGGTTCGTGTTTAGGTTCTTGTTTCGGTTCGTTTTACAGTTCCTTCTACTCCACTCTACCTGGCAGGACATGAACTCAGTGCGAATCCTAAACATATTTGGCCGCATTACGTGATATTACCGAATATGAGTGACATGTTATTCTAATTTCACACCCTTTTTTACGAAGGGTGCGTTCGCTGGCCATAAACACTACCATATGGTTAGCCTGGCCTAAGGGTAAAGTCTCTCTCTTTCTCTCTCTCAATGTCTCTGTCGCAATGTGTACTTGTATACACAATAAGTTGAAGGGTTGGGGGCACTGTGAGTAAGATGGAGACAGGGGAGAGTAAGTAGGGTATGTGCCCAGAATGAGGTCATTTCTTCTGTTTCCTTAGCCAGCTGTTTACTAATTACAGTCTTTGGTAAAAGTATCTCAAAGGTTCTCAGACCTCGGCTGTTAAATCATTTCCGGACTGAGTCTCAGGACAATCCTTAAGTTTGTTGCATGCAGCAGAAAGGACTTTCGACTAGTTGTGTGAAAGGCAATGGAAAAAGTGAGCTTGCAACTGTGTGTGAATTCTCTCAACATGCTGTCAATTTTCAATGAGTTACAACAAATAAAGAATTATCTATGTTGTTGTTGTACTCTGGCGGTATCCAAACAAGTCTTTTATGCCAAGTCAGGTGTGTTGTGCGTGTGTTCGCTTAGCTTGATGGCGGCTTTGACATTGTTCAAGGTTGCAATTTCCATGGCAACGGCGACTCGTTTAACAGAACTTGGCTCATACATATATGCAAATTGATTGCAGAACTTTAGAAAAAATTAGAAATAATATAGGGTTGAATCAATATTTAGAGATTTGTTACTAATAGTAGGGAATAAATTGTACACCATTAACGATAAAGTGACTAAGTATAAGGTAAACAAAGAATTTTCAAAGAAATCAGTTTACTTTTTTCAAAGTTATCTTGACTAAACTCTAAATAAATTGCTCTCCTTTAACTTAGTTTAACTAGAAGTATATAGTTAAATAATTAAGATTAATTTTATCCTAGGTTGTTTATGATACCAAGTGGAAGAAATTCCATTTATAGTTGTAATCGTCTCGATTCTCAGTTTCATGTTGCATCAAATTTAACACTTGAAATTAATTTTAATTTGTGTTCACACAAATTTAAGCATGACATGAACAATTTATTGCATTTTTAACATACCGTGTTTTAAATCATTCATTATTGTGTTGCTTTTTTCTTTCACTTTTTGTTTTGGTTTAATGTTCGGAGCATAAAGACAATATGGAGAACTTGTTCGAGGGTGTTGCATGTAACGAAACAAGTGCTGCCAACTGCAATACATGAAACTCAGGCAGAGAATTTGTTGGTAATGAAAAGATAATAAATATAATTCTAAAAGTCTTTTTTTTTCTGAATTTAAATTTAAGTCGGAAAATGTTAGGATAATAGAATGAAAAGTAATTAACACATACAAATGTTTACTCAAAACTCGAAAGAAATGTAAAACAATTCAAAATTATACAAATATTTCACAGATTAAGACGAAGAAAAGTAAAGCGAATTCATCCAGAAAATGCTAAATTGGCAACACTGCTAAAAAAAAGCATGCAATTCGAATTGCATGCCTCTTTCCTTCACTGTTCTTTACTCGGGTTATGCTCTACTGCAAATTCAATTTGGGCCGGTTCTTGTTCTTGCCTTTTAACCAATTCCAAAAGACAACATGAATAATGGAAAACACAAAAACAAAAGGAGAAATCCCAAAATGCAATTCGTAAACTGAGAACTTTTTTTAGACCCTGTACTCTTTTTGAGTACGAGTTTGTCAGAAGCTTGTGCGTAACAGAAAGGAAAAGGCGTTTCCGACCGCATCAAGTATACATATTCTTGATCAGCAACAACAGTCGAGTCGGAATTACACTGTCCGTCTTTCCGCCCGTCCGTCTAAATGAACACCTGGATCACAGAAACTATAAGAGCTAGAGCCTACAAATTTAAAATGGAAGTACCTTTTGTCTATGCGTCAGGCAGGTTGTTTCAAATTGTTGCCACCGTCCCTCGCAAGTTGTGCAAAACTATGTTCACATAACCATATTTACCATTATTACTATTACTGGCCTAATTTGGTCCAGATCGAATAACTATATAGTTATTTGTATGGTAAAGTGAGTACGGGGTCTTTTGCAGTCGCCTCGCTCGACCGTAGCCTTTTTTTTGTACTTATACAGTTCAGTGCACCCATGACTCTGGTCAGATCAGTCCATGTCCCGGTTCCCTTTCCCCTGTCCCCTCTTCCTAAAGACTCAGAGAAATTCGCAACAGGAAATGCCATAAAATTCACTTTTTCTTGTTCTTTTTCGTTCTGCTCGTTTCTGTCTCATTTCTCTTCTTGTTGTTACTTTATTTTCATGTGCACTTACTTGTGGCATTGGCAGTGAGGCGCAAGCGTAACGTGGGCGTGGGCTTTATAGCCAATTTGCATAGGCTTCAACTGTCTGAGTGTGTGTGAATGTGTTGGAGTAGTATGTAGGATGGTGTAAGTGCCAAGTAATCGGCGTACCATTGGAGCTGAGGCAGAGTAGTTTTTTAATTATTAGTTTCTCCGTTATGTGTTAGCACACCAACAGCTGAAAGGAGAGTAAGGAGAAGAAAAGAGTCAAAATGCTCTGCTGGTAGGTCAACTGAGTGCAATTGTACTTAACCTAGACACTTGCAGCTCTTTTCATTGTTATGGGCCGTTTTCATAGTTATTTAAGCATGCAGATTTGAAGACATTTTAAGTTTTTAAACAACCACAGCTATTAAAACGGTAATAAGCGAAAAATCCTTCATGAACCAAGAAGACTAAGCCAAAACAAAATTTAGCTATGTACATCTGAAAACAAAACTGAGGCGAGAAACTTGTTAAGACAATTTAACGCGATGCTTTAAACGCTCCTGCACAGTGATTACATTTAATGGCCCAGCATTATCTAGCAGTCAAGTGAAATGGCTAAGACTACAGACTACAAACTACGACTAAGACTAAGTCTAGAGTAAGGCAATCTTTACTTAATCACAGGCAGTGCAACGGAAGTCGAGAAAACACCTTTTTCCACCTGAGGATCAGAAACGCAGTTGGCGAAAAGAAGAAGTTATGTGCTACGATCTAGCTAACTCGGCTGTAAAGATCCCTGTAATTCGGCCACTATTCCGTTTGAATAACAATTTAACAATTGGAAAGAAAATTCAAATAACACAGTAATATAATTCGAATCTTTTAACAATTGTGCTTCATTATCTCCTTGATATGTTTAAAGTAATCAATAGTTTTACTGGGTGGTAAGTTAACGACAAACGCGTTAGAACTTGAGTACTGTACTGAGGTACAGAGAAAAAGCAAACTCAATTAAAAGTTTATTCTCCTGTTGCGTTCCTCTTTGCTCCCTTTCCCTTTCCGTCGTTATATGAGTCAGACTGAAAACTTGTTTCATAATTATTTCGAGAGGGCATAAAGCAAAAGTTGTGGTTGTTGTTGTTGTTGCTGCGTTGTCGCCGCTTTGGGGCAACATAAATTGAAAATGCGGTAGCCAAATAGAGTTGGTCATTTTGGACGCGCGTCCCATAGTCGCCACACTCACACATACTCAGACACACACACACACATACGAAGCTTATCGGTTAAACGCTCCTCGCTTTGTTGTTGCTGGCCATGGGCTGCATTTATATAAGTAGATCGATCGCTTTATTCTCCCCTCCCAACCATCTGCCTTGGCTACTCCCCACACCGCCTTTCCTGCTGCTTCGGCTGCTTTTCGTATCTGCATCGACAGTTCGGTCTGTAGCGGTATCTGTATTTGCTGCTTTAATCTAGTGACTGCAATTACCGCATAAAATAGAACATGAAAAACGAGCGACGCTTACGCTACCAAAGCGACGACAAACGACGTCGTGAACCCAACTTGGCTAGACCGCGTACTGTGAGAAGGGGGATTGAAGGCGGGATCAGTGTTCAAGGGGCGTTCCCAACTCAAGTAATTTGTTACAAGCAGCACAAGACACAGGCAACAACAAGATAAGTCAACAAAAGCAACAAAAACATAGATTCTAGTGATCCCAACTTGACTCTGACTCGAAAGCTCAGTCTCGGTTATTACTATTTTAATATAATCTACAAAATGCACGTACTCCAAACCACTTAACAAAGTCTATGCCACCGTTCTTGTGATCTCTACTGTGGAACCATGGTGTAGACAGATGGTAACAAAGAAATGATCAAATTGGTAAATGTTTTTTAAAATGGACAGTATAAGGAAAGTAAAGAGGACGGAAATTTAATGACCGTTTGCACGGAAATGAGTTTTTAAACTGGAAAATAAGCTAATTTGTGTTTAAAAATATTGAAATTATAAATTCACAATTAGTGGGTTGTAAAATCAATCGTATAACCCTAAACCTAAATGTATTAAAGACAATAAAAAGTTTACTAATCAAAACTAAATCACGTTCATTAAAACTGCATCTGAATGAACCATTCATTTTTATGTTGTATAGCAATAGTGCTCGTGCCACTGTGCCTCACCGATCTTTACGCTGGCAGCACGACGATCCTCGTCTGGCTTCTAAGCGGTAAGTGGTAAAGGTAGGGGCATGGGTGGGGGGGACTTACTCACTGGCAGCGATCTTCGTTGCACTGATCTTATCTCAAATGTTGTTCGGTCGGGAAAACTTAAGTAGGCACTAAGTGCTGCATATGTCATAGCCATGGTCTGGTCGAGTAGTAAATGAAGGAGGAAAAGGGGGGTCAGTGGTAATCGGGTCCGCTGGTAATCTTTGTTCATCTTTTTGTCTGAATTTTTCATTGCCCGAAAGTCAGTTATTTTCATCAGTTTATGACGCGCTCAAATTGAGATTTCTGAATAATGTCAACTATCTTGGCAGAGCGCTTTTGGCTAAAGATATTTTTCTATATGTCTATTTATATCTTCGGGTGGCATCTTCAATTGAGTTGTCAGTGCATTGGAAGTAAATTCTTATGCAATTAATGCTTAAATACGAACTTTGTTTTTGTCATTAGTAATGTGGGGCTCCTGTTCCTGCTCCGTCTCTCTCTTCGACAAACCCCTAAGCCAGCTAGTCCAGTTTTTAAGTCGGCTCTAAAAAAACTGCGTAACTTTGCGTTCACTGAGCGTCAGCGTTTGTTTTGGCCAAGTTGTGAAAGCACAGCCCATGAACTAAATCAACTCATAATTTCAATTTTGTCAAAAGACCACTTTATCGGTCGGTATATATACCTATAAACTACAGGGTCCTAAGGCAGAGAATTATTTATTGAGTCTAGTGTATAAACACGTCATTTATATGCTAACTAGTTGTCTACTTGCAGCATAGCATATCGTATTCCCCATTGTCCCAGTACCTCTGTCATTGTTCTGGCTTCCTTCCACTTTTGTCTGCCACACATGCAAATCTTGTAATGAGCTGCGAAACTACCAAGACTTGAATGCACTTTTCAAGTTCTTTGTGGCAATGACACAAATTGCTGTTGTCTTGTCAGTCCGTCTTTCTATCATTCCAAGCTCAAAGAGCGGAACTATTTATGCGACAAATAAATTCCATTCACAGCAGATGCATAACATTTAAGTACCGCGTTAAGTACCAGATACTAGTGTGGGCTCTTACCCATGAATTATACGTAATTTAATGCTTTATTTGACAATGGGATCAAATTTAGCAAATCACATCAAGACAAGCTTTGTTTTGATCATTTTAAACTCCGTTTTGTTTTTATTAATTCGTTGACGAGTATTTATTATATTTATTGTAATTAAAAACCTATTTGGATTGGACCCTTCAAAACTGTCTGGGTATACTGTTTCACACAATTCTAAATTGTTAATGTAATGAAGTTCTGGGCTTACCCAGCACTGCTTTGTTAATGATACACCATACATACGTATGTATGTATATTGACTGTGATATATTGGATAAGTTGGCTATCGCTGTTTCTGCCTGTCAATTGAAGTATTTGAATGTAGTTGAAACGGCACCTAAAATCGACCATTAAAAAAGTGCAATTGAATGGTAATCAGCAATTTCTATTCAATATTATCCTGGTCCATTCTCACTTTATGAAATATCCGAATCCTCTCAATGTATTTAACTGCTTCCATCTCACTTTACTAGATTATTCCAGTACACATCAGACGTGTCCTTATGTCGTGAGCTATTGATTTTTATTTTATTTATAATCTTAATAATGTTATCTTCCCTAAGGAAGTCAAACGTAAAGTTGGCGACGATCGAGCGCGGTGGTTTCGAATTCTGATACTATTTTTATATAGATGTTAAGCAGAACCTGTGAAATCTCTAGCACGTGAAAGATAAGTAATGGTAATATACTTTCTTTCATTAAACACTAAATAATTATTGAGTAATTATTACATTATAGGTTAGACGTGTTTTTATTAAAGTTGTACAAATTTACAGGAAATTTGTTTAAATATTTCACAAACCAATATGAAACGAAAACAAAATTTCACTAGCACTTTATAAATTCAAACGTACAATTTTTTGTATTTGTATTTCCTAAGGAAGTTGTTTCTACATTGGGCTTAACTTTACATTCGATTAGTCACAAAGTCAAAGTCAGTTGAAAGGCAAAGGCAAAGCAGAAAATTCTGAGATATGTGAGACGAGTTATTGCTTTGACAAGCGTGAAATTACGCGTTAGAATAACGCCAAACAACTTTAAAACAAGCAAAGCTCAGAGTCTAGAAGTCACACGCACTTGAACTTTTGCGGCAAGAGTACAAGTGTTTGACAAGGCAGTCAGACAGAGCTGTGGCAATTGCAAGAAGCAAGTTTCCCGTGCTCCGCTTGGGGCAACATCTAGAAGTTGCAACAGTGGGTGTTGTATGAATTTAGCCGAAGAGGGCAAGTTTCCATAGAGAAAGGTATATCTCAAAGCAAAGGTAAGGAATATACATGTATAAGGCCAAAATGTGATTGATGTGCTGCTGGGCCAAAGCGATTGCCACTTTCTGACCTCTCATCTGACCAGGCTTATAGTATTTTGCTTTCAATTAAAACTTTTACAGATTTGTTTGATTTCTCAATGCGAAAGTTTTCAGTATAAGAGGTTATACGCAGGTATAAGGCCAAAACAGGACGTGTTTTCCAGGATTTGTCCAGAAGAGATTACTGAATTTATTCATTGGAAACTTTTTGTGGTTTTAAAGCATTTTTCATGAATATTATCAATTTTTTTTATCATTATTTCAACTGTACCTTAAAAGGTGCTTTGCGTTGCGAACATCAATACTTAAATTTGATAATCGTAAATCCAAAAACCAATATAATTTCAATAATATTTGCAGAAATTTAGAAATGAATCGTACCACGCATCGAAATTTGAAAAAAAATTTCCTTCATTTGTGAGTTTAAATGCTGCATCTAGTCTCAAGTCTGGCCCGGGCGCACGCTCCTCAAATATAAGGTGAAGTTGGGGCTTTTGTGTAAATATTTACACATTAAATAAATATTAGCACTGCCGGTCAAATTCTATTCCAAGTCTTCGATTTCGGGCAATCTGAAACGTGCCTGTAAATATTTTTCATATAATCTTCTGATGGTGTACAAATGAAAGCTTTTAATACCTTTGACTTGCAATGGAACTACAATTCGGGAGTTTTGTCATTAATCATAGTTAAGAAAGAAACATCTATGTGTCAGCAATAGAAAACATTCGAACACTCTTTTTCCATTTCTTCCCCAAGAATTCGAAATAATTCACTTAAATGATTTTTTCTTCTTTGACCCTTCGTTGGTTCAATAAACTGTGCTATTTGTTTTATGGATTGCCTTATCAATACTTGTGAGAGTGCTCTTTGTTGTGCTACAATTTCAATACCCTGTAAATATACAAACTTTCTTTGGAGTGTCCATACAACTAATATGATTACTTAAATTGGCTTTAAAACTACAGTTGGAACTTTATAAATTGATCAGCGGATATAACATTCGAATTTACTATCGTTCTTTGAACCGACTAAAAATTGCTTTAATTTTTCTTCCCACCTCACAAACCATTTGCAGGGCATCTCTAAGTCCAACAATGTTTTTAAACAGCCATTATTTACTTATTTTGTCTTCATATCTCAGCGCTCAAACAATAAACTTGATAACTGAGCTCCGACCATCGATCTACAGATTACTTTTTGGTGCTCCGTCACGGGTCAATTTTAAAGTATTTTTTCCCTCTTTTTTGGAAAATTGTACAATTTGTTTTGGAATTGTGCGCGCCACATTCGTAGGCTGGAAATGGTAGAAAGATGATGGAGTAAGGCCTGCAGCAAATAAGGGCCTATGAGTATGCTCATATACACTCACAATTTATGACCGAATCGATAGCATGCACTGAAACTGGGCATTAACCACATCCACAACGCCTAATGTGCACATACTTGAATATACTTGCACGCTTTCTATTTATGAAAGCGGCTGCTCTGTGCCGAGACTGCATTGAAATTAGTAGGGTCAGAGTTATGCTCTCTATAACACTCTACTTCTTATTATGAACAATACTGGAAATTATCCTAGCCTGCACAACAGTAATCGGTAATCGGTGAAATCGATCACGAAAGTTGAACTGAAATTGCCTTTTTGGCTTTGATTTTGGATTTGTATCTTTATACGCTTTTATTCAAACCTCAATGATATATTACCTAAAGCTGGAGTGAAATTAATAATGTCCATCCCTCTGTCCTTATGAACACTTAGATCACTGAGACTAAGGGAGCTAGAGGCACCAACTATGAAATGACAGTCCCTCTCGCCTATGCAATACGTAACTATCCTTACCAAGTTTGGCCCTAATCGGAAAACTATATCTTATTATATCGTTACCATATATGGTCCGGGTTGCAAACTATTATACCCTAATCTTTAGTTTTGCCTGGTAGCTGATTTTCTTTCTCCCAACAAACATCTCAGCTGTCTCGTTTATGGTTAACACTGAATTTTCAGCAGACTAAATTGGTATCGGTTAACCAACTTGCAGCAGTGCAACACATATTTCCATTAGAGTTGCCACCGTATACAAAGTTACAACTGCAACTGGGGTATATCGATTGCGGTCACTGTGGCGACTCACTGTGGGCAGAGACAACACTAAATTCGTGTGTGGGCTGTCAATAAAAACATTCCAAATACGTATTCCTAAATCGAATGTGACTGTAAAATGATATGACTGTGGACGAGAGTCAACGCTAGTGCGCAAAGTATACGAAATAGACGGGGATTCGCAAAAACAGCAGCTGAATATATAGATAAAGTCAACAGAGTGTTTGACGGGGTGCAGGGTGCGTGTGTGTGTTTGTCACTAGTCAGACACATAATTCATACAGCTTTCATTCAGCATTTATCGATTTTCTCTTAGCTTCCCTTGGCAATTCAACTGAGGGCTGAGACTCAGAGACTCAGCTGCTAGTTTTCGCCACTTGCCTGGTCCACACTCAATTCAACTTTTGCGAGGCTTTTAGCCCTTGAATGCTGGCAATATTTTTCCGATTTGCAACAGACTTTTGCCAGCTAACACACGCCCTCTGCCGCCCCTCTTCCACAATGCCAACTAATGCGACTTTCAACGTTCTGACTTTATTATATATTTTCTTCTGACAGCACTCGCTACACAGATACGAATACAAATAAAGACACAGATACAGATACATACATACAAGAGATGTTGTTATTGTTGTGGTTGGCCCCAACACGACAAATGTTTTGACGCACACTTGAGGGAGAGGGAGTGGCACATTTGGAATGGGACGAGGGTCTGGGTCATGCCATTAAATACAGCGAACGGGAAGCCGACATATAAAAGTCATGGCAAATGATTTTCAGTTTTCAAATGATTCAGAGAGGCATTCCATGAAGAAAAAACAAAGAGAAATACTTTCTCAATTTTATGTTTTGTAATTTTATGTTTCGTTTTTTCAGCTTCTGGTAAAGAGCAAGTCCTGCTAAGGACCATAACGGTGCCCAGGCTTTTGGCACCTACACGGCAAACCTTTTGTTTTTAATGGCTTTGGAGTGTTGTTGAACCCGTCCAGCCCATTAATAATCATGCCCCATGACAAAGTCAGATGAGTTACAACGCTTTGATGGCACTTTTCATTGCCATAATTTGTTGCCGAGTGGCTGCGAACACACTCAAATTTTAGGTGCATAGTCAGAGTTTCCAATCCCCCAAAAAATAAAAACAAGATACTCTCCTCATACGTAGATAGTCAATGCGGGACGCGGTTTCGACGCCGAAAAGGTTTTTGTTAAAATTTTTATGCTTTACATAAAAACACATTAAATCATATTGTAATTCTATCATTCTGACACTCATTTGCCCTATCTGGTATGCATCTCTTTCCCTTTTTATTCTATCGGCTCTAATTTTCACACATTGAATTATGTTTAACATAATTATAGAAAATACTTAATTTGATTTATATTTATTTTATCTCTTTACAGGTACGTTAATGGCCTTTTTTTGCGGCAGGAACTGGGAAAATGGAATCTGAGCTGCACAAATATTTTGATTTTTATTTTCATAAAGCACGGTAAAATAACAGCTTTATTTTAGCTCCTATAGGACAAATTACTCGATTAGTTAATTATTTGTCTATAAAAAATCGTCACTAGAATGAGTACTGGGTCTTTATAAAGTCGGCTCGCTCGACTGCAGAGTTCTTACTGGTCTTTTATGCAAATATTGAACGTCAGGTGCAATCAACATTAAAATTTAAACGCAACTCAAAAGTTAAAAGAAAAATACAAAAAAGAGGGAAAATTATTGATATGGTTGAAAAAATGAAAACTCGTTTTGATCGCCTGCAGCAAATGCAGCTCTTAATATGCTTGTGACTCTTTCAAGTCTTTTATTATTTGTGTTTTTATTTTGTTATTGCGAGCGAAAATTCAATTAACGTTGCATGCAACGTGTGGGACGGCGCCTGCAAGCAACCCGCGTGGGATGCGACTCATGTGGCAGTTGGAGCTTCAGGAGCTAAAAAGCATGGACAGACGAGGGGCATGTATTACGTAAGCCGCGACAGGCTGGCACCAAATAAAAAAACTGAGGCGTGGCCCAGTTTTTGTGGCTACACCAAAATAAAAACTGATAATTATTGTGGCTACTAAAAAATAGCGTTAATTGTAAATGAACAGCTTATTATTCAATTAATAATAAAAGTGAATAACTAAATGTACTAAATTAGTTCAGCACACTTAAGCTTTGATGAATAGATGTTCGAGCCAAATTAAATTCCAAATGATATCAAAGTAGGATAACTCAACTTTTTCCCAACAGTGGAATATATGATTTATTAGGAACAACTATATCGTATAGCTCTCTTAGGACAAATCGGTCGAAAATTCTAAAATTTATGAGAAAATGGGCTCTAGAATGAGTACCGGGTCTTTTACAGTCAACACGCTCTACTGCAGCCCTTCTAACTTGTTTTTGCTCTGAATAATTTGATGACTTCCCAAATCTCTGCTGTTGGCCTGGCCATGAACTAGGGACTCAAAGTTGACAATATTGTGTTAGATACCACCCAGATGGAAAATGCATCCACTTGTCTATCATTCATACCCTGTCCACGTAGTGGAAGAAGACGTCCGACAAGTTGGCAATATTAAACGCTTCAATGGATTTTATGGAGCATAAACAGGAAATTTGCCAAAGAATGCGCAATTTGCGAGTGAGCAACAAACCCGAGGTCAGTCCAAAGGGACAGACACAGTGGGAAATGGGAATTTAGATGGAGACAGGATGAGGTCAGTTGAATGAGCGGCGTGTTTCCAGCAAACCAATTCGGCTACAATTTTCTCGTTTATTTTCATTTTGCAATCGAGCATTAGGAAACGATATCAGGAAGACGACAAAGAAATACATTCGAAGGCTGTATTCGACTTGGAGATACCGTTTCTGTTTTAACAGCAAACAGTATTAAAAAACATGCCAGTCAAACAGTAATTATTTATAGTTTAATACAAATTTTGAATAAAAATGACTTTAAATTACTTTTTTTTTTTGTGATTACTAACATTTTTTGTTAGGCAAAGGGAATAGGGCAACATTGAAAAGATGTTGTGATGTGTGTGTATTTGTGTAGTCGCTATGAAGCCATAGAACATTAATTTCAATTGAAGGAATTACAATGGAGAAAGCAGTCATGGAATTCGATATATCCGGCTCTCCCCCGGCAATCTCTAATCCACAAACCATTTGAAAGAACCGCACGTAATTCAAAGCCATTAGAGCCCGAGTTTAGAAATAACGTCTTTTTGTTATGGCTAATTATTGAGTGCTGTATGTGTGTGTGTGTGTGTGGGTGTGTAAGTAATTAATTTGTAAGGCACAACCAACGAGTTGTTGCCAAGTTGTTGCAACAAGGTTCTAGCCAAAAAGTTAAACCAAACAAAGCAGATGTTGCCAACTGCTGCACAGAAAAAGTAGACAAAACATCAACTAACAAACTAACAAGAAGAAGAACAACAACATGAGGTAATTAGAAATTCAAATAAAAGTTATTTGACGTTAGTTATCCTTCCATATTCCATTGATTATCAATGATACAACAAATTCAAATGAAATTGAATTGCCAAATTGTTCTGCATGACAGCAGTTGGTTTTCTCTGTCATTCCCTCGCTCCTTGTCTCTCTCTCTCTCTCTCTCTCTCTCTCTCTCTCTCTCTCTCTCTCTACTCCTGCTACTTGTGTGACAGAATCTGTCAGCGACACATAACCTCGGGCATAATTCAATGTTTGGTGTCGGGAAAGTTGCAATCAATTTTAATATTTCCAGCTATTTTTGGAGTAGTTCTTCGAGACTTTGAGACCAATCCGTGGCTGTTGCTGTCGGCTTGTTTTTGTTGCAACTTGCTGCTTATGGCAACTTCCGCTTGGGCGCCTTAATTTGTTTTAATGCTGTTAAATTATTATTCCCCTCCCTAAGAACCTCTTCGAAGTAGTGTAAATATTTTAAGTGTTTCTTGAGAGTCTTCACTGCCAAGTGAGTGGTGCGTTTGTGTGTTTTCTCATTGTAGCAATTCATGTTATACCCTTGCACAGTGTATTCAATCCCAAATCTCCAAATCCCAAAAGACTTATCATATAGCTGCCATAAGTAAAATTAAAATAATAAGTAAAATTGATTTGAAAGGCTTAGTATGCCAATTTCAGGCTATAAACATCTTGTAGCTACCATAGAACAATTGGAAAATCGAAAATACTTGATATGAAAATTTTTAAATTTTTTTAATTAAGATGCTAAACTCACGCACTATGCACATCACGGGTATCGAATCTTGTGAGATCCGAATATAATCGTATCTTTTTCTTTTCAATTAATTTCAACTGGTACACAACCTTTTTGATTGCTCTTATTGCAGCTTGCCACAAAAAGTTTCGTGTTCACATCTGGAATCATGAAACGCGTTAATAACATAAATTTCAATTTGTTCTATGTGTTATGTCTTGACTAAAGCTCCCCAAGGACGGATACCCAATCTGGATACTGCAAACAGCTGCAGTTTGAAAGAAAGAAACATCTGCCTTCATGATCCATTGCGAGGGATTATCGAGGGATGTTTTCTGTTCAGTGTCAACTGTCGTTAGACAGAAGACAAAATGTGTACAATAAACAGGGCCATAAGTCAACTTGGAGAATATTCTAGTCAAAATATCTTGAGATCCATGTCGTGTTGTTAATTGTTCAATAACATAACGAAGACTTTATATTTAAAGCTTTAGAATCAGTAATCAGTAATCAATAATTCTCAATTTATTTACAAATTCAGAGTCGTAAGTCTGTCCGTTCAAATTCAATCAAACTATTGAAAAATATGAAAATTGCTCGAAATTTTTTTTTTGAAATTGAATTTAAAAATCTTATTTTTTGTGCTTTTCTCGTCTCTTTCTCCCCAAATCTCCTTCTCATCTTCTGTTTCTTTTGTAATATCAATAACAGTAATGGTGAATATTTCAGACTTTCTTTTAGAAAATGCGTAAACCCACTATACTTCCTGAGGGCTTGGCTGAGGGTGACTGAGAGAAAGAAAAAGACCAAAAAAAGCACATGCTTTCGATAAATCATAAATTTATTTTTCTGGTGCGCTCTTTGACACTTCCCATGGCCTGAGGCATGCAACATGGGGCACGTCAGCTACTAAAAACCAGACATCAAACGATTGCTCAGATCGGTTGAGAGAAAAGTGGCCGCAGTCAACTGTGAAATGCATAGATCAATTTGAAAGTTTAACAACTGGCTATTAATTCTGGAAATATGATGTTTATTTCCATTTTTCCCATTTCAGTTTTTTATTTCATTACTCTCAAAGCAGAACGAAGCGATACCTAGAAATGAATAATAAAGTAAAAGAAAATTCAGAATTTTACGCCACTTTGGGGTTTCAAAGAGTCAAAGCAGCTCAGTGCTTTCGGTCCATGTCCCATATTCCATCCCTTATTCGTACTCCAATTTATGCAGGCACGCGACCTGCTCAAACACCCTTCCCAAAAACCCAGACACTCCACCATATCACCTGACTTAACACTCAACACGGTTCGGCGTAACCCCCAGAGCCCAGTATTGAACCGAGATTGGGTTGCTAAAAATCTCATCAGATCAGGACAACAATCCAAATAAAATCAATATAAATGAATTTAGTTCTCACAGTTTCAGTAACCTTCGTTGAACCCTCCCAAATCTCAATTTTGTTCTGTTTGGTACCTGACCTTACTTTCTGCCGATGGGAGAGAAGGTAGAAATATAAGACATGTACAGATAAATTCATAATAGGAACAGAGTTACAACCTGTTGCAATTTACATTTAATTTAAGAACCAAATCCATTGCATAAAATGCGTTTAAAGATGTCAGATCCGTTTAGAGTGTAGTTTTTCCTGGTAGAAAATGCTTTGAAAACTGTTCACTAAAATAAAGTTATATTTTAAGCAAAAAACTATAGATTTAAATAACATTTAGATTTGAACTGAAATAATGTTTATGCGACTTAAACTCTGATCTTCGTTCTTATCTACAAATATTACTATGACACCCAGGTTTAGAATAGATACATAAAGTATACAATAAGTTTAGTCAATACTGGAGATAAAGAAGAAGGAACTTAAGATGGCGTCGTCTACATTGATAAGAATTTAATTCCCCACACCACAACAAAATGCAATCAAAATCGAAAAACAAATTAAGAAACAAAAACGAAACAGAAGAAAAAGAATACTTTATGTACAGAAGTCGCTTGTAAAGTTTCTTTTGGAGGAAAAACTTTGGCTGGTCGCCATCTGTGAAACATTCATTTTGAACCTTCTAACCGACTGCTATCTAAACTGACACTAGACAACATAAGTAAAAGTAAGAAACCAAGAATTTCTTTATCTAATTGTTTCAGAGAAAAGCATCCAATGTTGTGCAACAGTGAGACAAAAGTGAACTAAATTTCTATAATTATTTTGCCAACGGATTTTAGCAATTGCGTAGACCATAAATTCCTGAACAAAAACTTTGTTAGACAGTGTCAAGCTTTCCTTTGCAGACGAGTGTATGACAACATTTACAATTTCATAATGCAAAAGTTGCGGATTTGTGCAACAAGCGGCGTCACAGGATGCCAGGAAAGACAATGCACAGACACAGCGGAAAAGTGAAAAAAAGCGGAAAAGTGGCGAGTTTAGCGAGTTTAGTGGCTTGAAAATGAAGGAGAAGCAATAAACTGCAGTTGTTGCACAGCATGTGCTCCCTGTCATGTACAGTGGGCAACAAAGAAAGAATAGTAAGTTACATACAAATATACATATGTACATGCCTTAAGGAAGCATTGACCTCGGCCAGGAAATGGGGCGTAGTTGTGTGGGCTGCACTCATGTCAAATTGAAGGAAAATTATACGGTCTAGCAATCTTTTGGTAAATTTTCTGGGTTTTACAGGTGTGTCCAGTGCCTTAAATGAAATTAAAGTCCTGAAATAAATGCACGAATAATTGAATGATTGATCGGCCGTTGCCAGTAGCTTAATTGGTTGCATGCCACACAGCGTGAGCCGGCAGCGTTTTACATCCCTTCGTTTACCTGAAGCGTTGACAACGTGTCTAAGCTTACGTTTAGTCGAGTAAATGATACGCACACGGATGCACACGGAAACACACACCAATACACCATGTTTATAGCACGTGACTGTGCCCCTTTCTCTCTCCGCCCTCCCAATTCCATGTCTACGCCGATGTTCGATAGGCTGCTTGTCGCGTCCAAAAGACGCCAAGTTCCGCTGACCAGTCGGCGTCGTCTTCTTTTATAGATACCCTATGCCGCCTACTTTGTATGGGGGTATGAGACACAACACACGCTACGATACTAGTCAAACAAGATACTAGATAAACTGGAATCATTTTGTTTAACCTAAAATTAAACATATGACTGTTGAAATTTAAATTATATTTTTAACTAATCATTAACAAATTTTATAACTTAATTAAAAAATGTTAATTTTTTTTTAAATTTTAATAAATATTTGTTTGAGCCTGTTAAGTATAGTCTTTTTATAGGGTATGCAAGCTGCAACATGCCTAATACTACTTAAAGCCTGCTACTAATTAAAACATCATGCAATACAAACATGGGATTACGATTACACACACACGCACATATACACACACACTAGCGTGTAAGCAGCTTACTGCCTCAGTGAAAATGTGTAGAGTTTAAAAGGTTTTGCCTTTCATTAAGCCCTTTAAAGCTTTTTCCTCTGAACCCTTTGGGCCCAGTTGGTATCAAAGAAAATATCTGGCAGCGAAGTTGATTTGTAACTTGTGGCAGCTTGCGACACAGTTCGATAAGGCTTATCAGTTGGGTACCCATCAAAATGGCGGCAGTTGCGAGCCAACTTTCTAAGTTTGGCTGTGATTTCGAACCCGCCCCGAATCGTGTTAGAGAATATCTTATCACTGCATGTAATCGATAAAGATAACGGGTTTTAACAACCATGTAACTGAGTGAGGAAACGCAGAGGAGGAGGCAGGGAGGAAGTAGGAGGTGCAAGAACATTTAGATAAACGATCTCTATTCAACTCAGTTGCCAAGATTAATTATCTTTTGTCGTTGTTAGGATTCGTTTGGTCTTTGCTAGCCGCTTTTGTGATGCCAAGCATACCTCTTGCACCGCTCAGCCCAGGGTATTGAAAACAAAACATCGCTTGGTAATCCTCAACTGGCCAAGGTTAGAGAATATAGAAGTTATCGCCATTGTTATCGCTGATTTTCCTTTATTAATACCTAGCCTTTTTTGTCAGTGAACTCATCACTCGCACGTCTGAACAAAGATGTTTGAGTTAAACGCGTCATAAACTTCTTAACTGCCTTAGCACAAAAAAAGTGAGCCTGTGAGCCCAAGAAAAGCAAAGGAAGGAAATCGTTGTCCATTGATTCCATACTGAAACTAAGGCAGATGCACTCCGAGAGGGACGGCCTAAGGGGAAAAGCAGAAGTAGAGAAGCAACAACTGAAGTTGGATGACAATGCCCCTGTGATGATTAACGATCTCAGAAGGGAATGTTGCAACTTGGTTGCTGCAACTTATGCAATCTGTATTCATCAGGCTAACAACAAACAGAAGATGAATAATACATGCTTCAAGAAGGTTTACTTCTTCTGCCACTTTCTCTTGGCCTCTTGGCTGTGAAACAAAGGAGCAATGCGCAAAGTGGACGTGGTGTCACCGCATCCCATTGCTGGCCGCCTGATAAAACTGTAAGCAGGTTCTCGAGTCTTAAATTAGATATATACGCAAGAAGTCGGTTCACAATTTGCTAACTTGGCCCTTAGTGTTTGTTGCGTATGCCTTTGACTCAGCTTTATTGCTATTGACTCAAAATAGCAACATTTTCTAGTCTCTTTTCTCATCATCTCCCTCACTCTCTCCCGTCGACGTCATTATCTTTGTCATTTGCGCATTTCTTGTTAAGTTGCAGCTCGACTCGTTCTGTTGGCCAATTAGTATGCAAGCCCAGTGAGTTGGCTTATGATAACAGCTGAAACCACCTTTATTTATGTGGTCGACAGACTGTCTCAGTGGCGCTCTGTTGGCCTCAAACAATGCCAAGAGATCTTACATTGTGCATGTTTTATTATACTCCCTAGTCACATAGGATGGCATCGGGATTGAGATAGAGACAGCTCCTCTGACTGCTCCTGTGACTGTGATTCGGATCTTGCGTATCCGCATGTCTTCTCTGTCCATACATTGTTCTCTTTGCAGTTTCATGTCATTCCCTGCGTATCTTTCAGCGATAAACTACTTTACGTGCATGATAAAATTGGTCTTGCTCAAATTATGTGCCTTTGATGAAAATCGTAGGCAATTTCAACCAAAGCTGAGAGTTGTCCCGGCTTCAACTTCGCTCTTATTCCCTGTTCCTTGTGTAATTTGAGCTTTCTTTGCATTTCTATTGTTGTAGTACAAAGGCTTCCCCTCCTCCCTCTTCGCCTCGGTGTGCTTCTCACTTAATTTGAGTAACTTGCTTCAATTTCATGGCTCTGCTCAATAAAGACTTTCCCAAAAGCATTATATGGAGCCATCCGTTTGCCTACTGCTCAGAAAAAACGTTAAAGAATACTATTGTCACCTATCGACTTTAGGATACCCGTCAATTAAATATGATTGAGATTGATTGGTCAACGCATACAATTTTCATACCAAATCACAATTCAAGCGATATAGTCGTCTGATTTGATTGCAACTTGGTAAAATGGTAAGAAACAGAGAATTCCTTCCTTCCTAAAACCGTCTTGAGTTTAGTATACAAGTCGTACACTCCCTCTAGGTACACAACTACTCCTAGATCCCAGCAGAAAACTCCTTTATTACCTCCCTGATAACGGTTTCTCAGCCATTTTTGGTAGTGTAGCGAACAAAAACTAGAGACTTGTTTTATTTATGCGCAGTCGAGAATCCAATTCAGCCGTCGACAGAGGGATGAACACGCCCTTGGAGTATAATAGAGGAAATAGGAGAGAGGAAATCATGAGTAGTAGTCTAGGTATCGAGGGAGTCGAGAAATTGGCGTTGGTAAGCTCATAAATTAGCTGAAAACCGCAATTGCTCAATGACAAAATAAAGGAAGAGTAAGGAAGACAGACAGTGACAAGGTATTAAGGGACGTGACGGAGTGAGGGAAGAGTGTGTTGGCATGGGCAACACATAAATTCTGGCCAATAGCCTTAGCCATTAGGTGTTTGATGGCTACACGTAATTAGCATAATTGAAATGTTATAAAAGAGAATTCGAAACGGATTGAAAGCAGCTGCTTTTGGAAGCCAAACGAGGGGAGAATAACAGAAAGGAAATGGAAATGGTTGGGGAATTGAGGGGATAAGCCATCAAATCGATTGGAAGTTGACTTTAAGTCCAACTGGCAAATGTCAAATTCAACTCAAAGTTCAAGTTGGGAAATGGCAAATGGCAAATGGAAAATGAAACGACAATGTTTAGACTTCCCTTTGGTCAGTTTTCCACTGAACACTCTGCGCTGTGCATGTCCATTCATGTTTTCACTTGATCCGACATGAGGCGTAAAAAGCCAGACACACTGGGTGGGTGGGTCAGTGGAGGAAAGGGGAAGTACAGCCACTGGGTTCTGGGTTCGGGTTCTCCTCTCTGGGTCTAATGGTAGGCAGACGTTTATAATTATATTTGTGCAGCATTTCATGTCGCAAAGCGAGCGGAGCGCAGACAGCGTAAGTGCCACAAGAGGGGGCATGGTGGAAATGGACAGCAGAAAGCGGTGGGAAGGGGGAGCGTTGGATGGAGATGGAGTTTGGGGCACGTTGCTGTTGTGGCATGTTGACGCCGCATGAAGTTGCGTTTATCCTGCTGAATTTTCACTTTAAATCTCTGCACACACCGCAACCCACTTCTATCTGTGTATTTCCATCTCTCTGCCTCTCTCTTGCTCTCTGTGTATCTCTCGCCTCCAATTTATTATCGTTGGTGTCGCCATCCCGAGTTTTTATGTCTCAACTAAAAGAGTGAGGGTATATTGTGTTCTTTGTCGTGTATGTAACAGGGAGGCGAAGGCGTGGCTGCTTAAACTTTAAGAGCAGTGATTGAGTGAATTATTATAGACCTGAAATTAAATGAAAGCACTGAAATAAATTACCAAATTATTTTTCAAACAGTCGAAAATATAAATATTTGTTTATAGCACTCTTGGTACATATAGAATTTCATGCTCGAAAATGCTGGAAATCCGGTATAATCCTACTTTCAACATATATAATAATTGATTTTACTCCGGAATCCTAGATTATCTTGTCTGTGAGGTAATGTAAAATCGGTCATTGGTAACATTTTGGGCCTTGAAAAAGAGACATTTAAAGTCGTTAGGCGTGAAAGTGTAAAATGAATGGGCCCAGAAGCGGAAATCCTTTTAGCAATAGGGGAAGACCAATTAAAATAGATTATATCTTTTCCTCTGAGCTGACACCTATTTTCTCCAACTTTTGCTTTCGTGTATAAATTAGATCCTTTTGTTGCCAAGTTCAGTTTGTAAATTTTTTTAGATATATGTTTTTGGCATTGTATTCTACTAAGTTTAAGCACATTTTCTTTCTCATTCGACTGTGCTTAGCGGAAAAAAACTTTTTATGAGAACGCAACTTCGATGTCATTCTGAGTTTTCCTCTGTATTTCCATTCCTCTTACCTTTCCTTAATGCTATTGATCTGGATATGCGTATGACTCTGCTCAGCTATTAAATCTTTTTTTCATTTCCACTCTATATTGATAGCTTTCACTATCCATATCTTGACATATCAATACCACTTGGCAGCGTAGTCATAACTTTAAACGGGGATTTCAATTAATTTACGTAATGTGAAAACGGGAAGAGGGAGATGGAGGGAAGGAGTGAAAGAGATAGACTGCAATTGCTTTCCGCTGTGCACTTGGCAATGCAATTTTAATTTCAACAGCCTTTGGCTTTATTCATAGCTGCCTTTTAAGCACAGTTCTACACAGAATGAAGTTATGGTGGACTAAAAGCAATCCCCAAGTATGCTTATTTTAATTAGGCTAATGTCGAGTTCTCTTAGATTTGTTGATTTAATTTCCTTAACTTTTAGAGCTTATATTATATAGCTTTTAATTAAAATAAATATTTTATTTATTTGCATATTATTTTGTGCTAATTTTAAAAAAGCACTTCAAGCTCCTCCTCCAAAAATTTCAGCTTACTTTGGGCTTAGTAAGATTATCTTCTCAGTGTAGCTGTCCACTTAGAGACACCGATTTGAATTCACACGCACAACAGTTTCCAAATCGAATATGGGATGGGGATGGGGGACAAGAAGGAGCGGGTTGTTGGTGGGGATTAACGATGCAACATTTCCGCCAACAACTTTTTGTGTTCGTTTGTCCAGCCAAATGGAATATCAACAAGCCAGGCCAAAATCGATAGCTAGATGTTTTTCGTTAGACTCAAAGCTGCCTGCAGTGGAAGCTGTGACTATGGATACGTCCCTTGCTCTAGCTGTGACTACGTCTATTGCCTCTCGGCTCTGGGTCGCGTTTGCGATGCACATTTTCCGATAGCCGTGGCAGCAACTGGAGGAGCTTGTTTCCCTACCTAAATGCAAATGCAGTTTGGAGTGTCTGGAACAGAGGTTTGAGTCTCTGACTCTGTCTCTGTCTCTGTCTGTGTTTGGGTAGATTTGGCCAAGACGATTTCAGCTTTTGGGCCCGCATTGTGGCCTGGCTTATTGGCACATTTGAACCCTTAGTAGTCAAGCTGCTGTGCATAAATTTAGCTGGCGATAAAACGAAGGCTTTCAGCTGGACTCGACACATGCCCCTTCACTGCCAAGCCCCCCTGGTGCTGCTCCTGCTACACTTCGCCTGCCCAATTTAACCTTAAAAGGTGGCACCATTAGCCCGCTCTAATGGGATTTTCTGCTGTGCCCCCACTCGCACTATCCCTCTAGATCTTGCCCAGCCGATATCCACGTTTGTTGGCTGCATCCTTAAATATTTGTGACTGTTGTTGTTGTTTCCTGTACATACAATTTTGGCTAATTGCGCGCGTCTCTTGCGTGTTATTTTCGGACCAAACTTTTCTATACCCTGTTAGAGGGTATATTGCGTTTGTTCAAGATTAATTAAAATTGCGGACTGTATTTTTACCAGCTTTTTTAGTGGTTCCATCGTAATAATTATATGCATTGATCTTGCTTGGAAGGTTCCAAACATTATACTGAAGCAATTGAAACCTTTAAGGGCTTCTCACAGGGTATATTACGGTCGAGAGAGTCTAACTCTACGTTGCTTCTTGTTTTCGATTTCTTTCTTGCAATTTTCTTTTCTATTCTGACGTTTTCTCTTTTGGCGAAATGCAAATTTAATTGGATTTTTGCATGCTAGGCCGAGGGAGTTTCACAATACAAGGGGCGTGACCCTGGACTTCAAACCATTAGCCAATTCACTAAAGCCTAAAAGCAAAAATGGCAATACCTGTAGTAGCTGTCGATACGGCTACAATTTCAGCTAATGCAAATCATTTTGGCCATAACTTTGGTGTCTGACCAAATGAAAATTGAAGCGGAAAGAAGAGTTAAGTTTACAGAGTGTTTTCTTACCAACTGTTAATTTTTTATCGGTTGCTCTTCTTACTCTAGCTGTTGACACAACAAAATTAACATATTCTTCGATTTGGAGCAGAATCAAAACCTCCAACTGAACCTGAAAATCGTTGTCGACATGGACATGGATATGGGATGTGGACACGTTGCTCTTACTGTGGGTCCTGCTTAGTGTTGTTGTGTGTTTTAATCGTTCGCAAATGAAAGATCGTAAAATATGCAAATTCATTGCAAAATCGTAAATATTCATGCTGTTGGCCAGTGCAACTGGATCTGGGCAAAACAGACTTTTCTGGACAGCTCTCACAACCAAGTTGACTGACTTGAAGCAATAGCCATGTTTGATGTATTCAACATGAGGTCTGGAACATTGATAGTCTTAAATACTTAACTTAAGGAGTTGGAGTATATTTGAATTTGTCTTAATTCCTCTATTGCTTAAAATTGTTAATGGGGTTTCTTTTGCTTTCCCGATCGCTAAACTTTTGAGTACCTTTTTTTTAACAAAAAGGCATATTTGTAATGTTCTATCCCTTTTTATTTGTTTAAACTCATCTGTGCTTTCCTTCTTTTAAGAGTTTTTCTGCCAGAATTCTTTTTTTCTGACTTCGATCTGTATGATCGGTACTTTAGTTTAATAGTTTAAGGATTCGCTGAGATTATTTTTCGAGAAAATTTGTGCAGATAGCGAATTCATATCTATCTATATTGTGATTGAATATTTGCAGTTTCCGTGAGCTGATTATATTAATTTTCTACACCGAACTTACGAAGCTAATCGGATGTGTATTTGAAGGATAGCACAGTTGATTGGCATTCCGAACGCATTTCCTACGCACTACAGCAGTATTTTATATAAGTTTCAAGCTCAGCTTAAATCAACGGCATTTCGATTGACATTTTCTTTCCAATCGATTACCTGTATCAAAAGATTATGAAAATATAACGTTTTGGGTGCGTGACTTGCACTTTTGAAGTCTTTTGTTATATCTTTCTTTTTAATAATCTTGCGTTGTGACCAATTAAGTTAATTTAGCTGAACGCATATTTAATAATAAACAAAATGTACTCCAATTTCTTTTCAACATGTTTGAATTAAATTTTGTTTGGTACAATTTAAAGTGAACTCAGCTTTTTTCAAGGGAAACACTTAAATCACACAGTAATTTTAATTGTTTAATTTGATTCAATGAGCAAGAAACGACTTCCAGCACTCGTAATTAAAGCAAACTCAAAAGTCGCAACGGTTGAGGAAAGACTGAAAAAAACAACCGAGGCGATAAAAGAGGAAAAGGGAGGAGAACGGGAGCTGGAATTGGATTGAAGTTGTACTGGTACTGGCACTGGCACCGAAGGAAAAGAATTGTTGGCCACTCAATTAAGTTGCTACGAGTCATTATCGTTTTGGCGTATAAATATTTATTCTTTTATTTCGTTAATTTAAATAAATATTACTGCCTCCCTTCGTCTGGTTTATCATATATGATATATGAGAACCCCCATAACAAAATGCTGCTGAGTTGCAGCTCTAATGAAAAACTGGTTCTATTTAAAACATTTTCTTGATTTTGCATGTGAATCCATTAGCAACTTTAAAACATTCTTGTTTCGTAAAAAAACAAAGTGAAAAAGTTGAAAGGATGAAAAGATTTTTATTCCCGGCGGTAGACTGTGCATATTTTACAGCCTACACCTACTCCTACGCTAAAAAACTATTAGTTCCCAGTCTCGACTAAGTTATACCGTAACTTTTTTGTTTTAATCTATGAACTTTTTGAACCATGGATTTTGAACTCAGCTGCCTAAAGTTGGTGCATACTTTTAGGCGTGTTTATACCGAATGCATACATTATACCGATGTATACATTTTGATATTTATCTACTTGTTCTGAACTTAATATGCAATGTCATTACTCTATTATTAACGGGTATTAAAAGACTTTTCAAGCGAAAAAAATTCAAGTAAAAACTCCGCTAACATTTGATAATATTGAAATGGAGTACTCTGGTTGGCGAAAATCGTTGTAAGGGGAAAATGGGAAAGCGCATAATAAAAATAACAAAAAGCTCTTTCTCTTTCCTATCTTAATATATTTTTTTTACATTTTCCGATAAAACAAAGACTCAACAAGGGTTTGCAAAAATGCATAACATTTTCAACTGAAGTTGTTCGGAATTGCATTTTCTGCGCCAATTCGTGGGTTTAAAATTAAGGCATTTAGTTGGCTAACTGACAATACTGTTTTGTAGACACAAGCATCATTCTTAATGAATATAAATACTACCAAGAAGTTCAAGTTTTGGAGTTCTTGCACTTGCACTTGCAATAACATAAATAACTAATAATTAATGTCATTTGTGGCAGTTGCCACTCACACCTTCTCTAACCCTTTCAAACCTACGTTGCTTTTTCTTCCTCTTCGTGATCGACTCTTTTTTATGTCCGCGACAGTTTCATTTATTTGATAAAAGACAAAGCTCACAATTGACACACTTATATTCGGAAGCGGTTATCCCAGACAGAGCGAGATAACAAAAGAGTGAGCGTGATGGAAGATCAGCTCAATACGTTTCTCGAAATGTATCTGGTATCCATCATTAAGTTGTTTCTATTTCTGCTGCTAGAATTCAGAAACAATAAAAATCAATTCGAACATAAATAATAATAAAAAACAATTTTAATTGATTGAGCGCCCCGTCGCGTTTAAGTATTTTGATTGTGGTGATGTCTTCATTTGATTTAGAGCGCCATTATGTTTTTATGATTTTGGCATATTTCTCAAATAATGTATTCAAAAAATTCAGCTGGCCTCCTCCATCCCTGAGTATGTATAGATAGGTACGTAGTACTTATGCGGGCCTGGCCCATAATTGAGTTGTGCCGTATTAATGCAGGTAGCTCGAAATGTGAGCCCAATTCGATGAAATTCAATACCAAAAGTAAAGACATAAAAGAAGAAATGTCAATCAAAACGCAGCTGTGAATGTGCAGACAGAAAAGAGGGAGGGAAGTTAGGAGAAGAAAGTAAGAAAGGCTACAGTAGAGCGATATGACTGTAAAATAAGCGGAAAGTAGAGCGAACTATTATGTTTGTCAGAAGCCCAATGTGCGTTACAAGTAGAAGGAGGTGTGTATTTATATATATATTCTTCTATAGCTCACATTGGACGTATCGGGCGAAAATCGGACATAGGTATGAAGACTTGTAGTAGTTAGTTAGTTGAGTTATAGTGACCAAATTTACACAATTTGTGTATGGTATCATAATCATTAAGTTTGGACAACTGTATCTCATAGCTCCTACAGGACAAATCGGTCAATAATGACTTATAAGGAAAATAGCCAACAGAAAGAGTACGGGGTCTTTTTAAGTCGGCTCGCTCGACTGTAGCCTTTCCTACTTGTTCAATCCTGTTTTATGAATACAGAAGATAAAATTTATTCAGAAAGTGTATTACTATCTAATTCAACTAATTGAAGTCAGGTTTTATTCAGAATATTGTAGTCGTTTCATTAAATGTCATTAATTGTATGAGTACAGTTTGCCTGTCAGAAATAACTATATAGATCTGTAAAACACACGCAAATCAATTTAATCAAAAATCCCAGATTGACAAAAATAAACTTAAATTAAAACAAAACAAAAGACATTCAACATGAACAAAAAACGCATGTATGAGGTGACTGAGCCCACTGCGGATGCAATCAAGGCTTCCATGTTTGCGCAAAGATTGTATGTAAAGCGAATTCGAGGTTCAGAGGTTTTGGGCAACTGGAAGCGTTCTCGGGCGTACTACGATCTAGTGGCCTTTGTAAGCAATACGAGTGTGGCTATACAGGGGTATCGACAAGGAGGCAGCTTTATAGTCACTGATCAGATGCAGAAACTGTGCAAGATCTTCGATTGGTTGGATCGACTAGTCTATAAGCATCATCCCTTGGGCATGGCTCAGGGCATGATGCGTTGTGTAGGAGAGACTAAAATCGATTCGTTGGATTCGACGAGCTCGTTGCAATACAAATGCCATCGGGCCTTTCGACATTGGTTGGTGCAGGTGCAAGAGAGAGTGTATGCCAGACTTGAGGAGCAGTTAAAACCCAATTGCAAACGTGTTAACGAATTGGCCCAATATCTGACACGTTCCTTTGGAAGCCTGAAGACCTATGGTTATGGCCCTGAAAACGAACTAATGTTTATGTTCTTTTTGTGCGGACTTTTCAAGAGTGGTATACTTAAAGGCGATGATACAGTAGCCGCGGCCCTTCTGCTTTTCCAGCGTTACCTAAACTTGGCTCGTCGTCTCATTCTATTCTATCGACTTTTGGCTAAGAAATATGAGTGCATTATTGACAATCGCAACATTATATCCTATTTGTGGGGCTGTGCCCAGTTGTGTGAGGACGCTCCTTTTGCACCCCCAGAGTGGGAGAAGCGCGAGATAATGGAGACTCATCGTGGGAATTATATGCTGCTCAGTAGTCTTGATTATCTACAGAAGACGATGCTAACTGCTCCACTTGGCGTTCACTCGTATCAACTGTGGTGCCTTCTTTCTCTGTCCAACTGGTCCGATGTCTACTCTGGGCTTATGCGCACCTTTCTCAAGAATGTGTTGAACGACTTTTCTATTGTAAAGTTTCTCATCTTTAGCGAAATGATGTCCTATGATCGCCAACCATACGAGTACTTGCCTCTAACCTGTCTCGGAAAATTTGGCAAAGCGAAAAATTCCGTATCCTTCGAAACGAGAAAGAGCACAGATAACGAGGAGAACTCCCCAGAAATACAAGTTTTTGATTTACCAATGAATCCTCCCATGAGTCGCCATTGCAGTCTGGATACCGATATATTTATGGGCTTCCAGCATCCGCGTAAATTGAGTGTACACAACGATTTGGTCACAACCCCATTATTAAGACGTCCACGTGAAGCTCTCTTCAAAAAGTCATCGTCCGTTGCACAGACATTACTGCTCGACTCCGAATCGAACTACGAGTCGGCCGACTCCAACTTCGACAATATCAAACTGAGCGAAATACTGAAAACAGAGGAGTCCAACAAAAGCTTAATAACTGCTTCATATTACAGCATTTGAGGGATGGCGATCATTTAGTAAATATTATTAACATGCATTGCTAAAATTGAAGATTAAAACGTTCTTAGCCTTTAAGTACAAAAAAAAAAAATAAAAAAGATTTGGAACCGGACGATTGGCAATTTGTATTCCTTGTACTGCGTTTCTAAGGCCTCTTATACACTCTGAAATCCGTTTGTTCATAAAGACGGACATGGCTATATCATGGCTATCGAAGCTGCTCAATATACTATATACGCATCCTTCTCCCTGTTACATACATTTCAACGATTAGATTAATTATTGAGAGCTTATTGAATTGGGTCTCAACTGAATTATGGAGTTTTTAAGTGAAATGTGACCGTGGAAAAGTCGCGAAAAACTTCCTTACGATAAAACCATACGATGGGTCTTTCAATGCATGACTTCACCAGAGTGAAATGGAAATAAAATAGGAATAGAAATAAAAATGGAAATTGAAGTTAAAAGAGCGGGGAGTAAAGCCAATCGAGTTGTTCTCTTGTAACCGAATGCATTAACTGCAGATCCATCTATGGGGCTATTTCTGTTGTGTTTCCTGGTTCTCTGTGTGTGCAGTGCATAAATTTGTTACCCTAATAAAGTCGAGGTGCACCGAGAAGAAACCGAGACAAGAAGAGAGAGGGTTTGAGTGAAAATGAGAGGTCTCTGGCACGCTTCGTAAACTAAGTAAACTTTTGAGCAAAGCCTGAAACGTGGCGGAAGCAGAACAAAAGCAGCAAATTGCCTGCATACTTGGCTTAAGTCAAACTCAAAGGTTGAAACTCGTTGAGGTCAACATACTGGAATGTTGGCAAGAGGGTTAAACTCGGGAGTGAAGAAGGGGTATTAAATGAACCCCAGCCAAGTTGGTGCACCTGCCACAACGTTCCCTTCACCCCCACACAATCCTCGTTTGCACAGCTGAATACATTTTGCGAATTTCAAAAGACCAGGATCTGAAGTCTTTGTGGATGCCTAATTAATGCTGTTCTTATATCAAATTAAGTCAGCAAACTCAGCCTAAAACAAGCTAGATAAAGCTATAGCTAATTAATGCGAACTTGTTCACGAGTTGTTCTCTGATACAACTCGACTAATACTTGTCGTTATATTAATATATCTCCAAATAAAATGATTTATTTAAACTGGCTCAAGAACTGCTCCTATGAACCATCTCAAAGTTTTTAACGAGAGCTCGACGACTCATACATCTCTAAATCACACCCGGTGTAAGACTTAGTCGTGAGTGTCAGGGTTACTTTTACTTGAGTTTAGGGGAAGCTGCAGATTCGATTTTTGTACTGTGCCTACAAAGGATGTCAGGATATTCGTCATAGACGGGAGTCAAAGTGGAAATGCAAATATTTGTCTAGCCTTGGTAAGGGTTCAGAGGAGACGGAGTTAAAAGGATTTGAGGGAGGTGTGTATCTCAATTATTCAGGCTGTTTACATGTTAGCAGATTGCAACTCACCCGACTGTCGACTGTCGAGTGTTAGCGCGTGCTCAGTACAGGTCAACCTCGTGGGGGTAATAACAACAAGAACAACAGCTTAACCACTTGTCCTCCTTTTGTTCTGTTCCTCATTTGCAGCTCTCACATTCACGACGGAGCCAGAGGACTCGGTGGTGCCCGAAGGCCATTCGGTGCTGTTACAGTGTGCGGGTAAAGCCGTTGGCAAGGGCAAGGCCACGCCCATAAGCACAAGCATTCGCTGGCGAGGACCAGATGGCCAGGATCTGGGAGTGGTCGGGGACACATTTCGAACACAGCTTAAAAATGGATCACTCTACATAAGTTCTGTGGAGGAGAATCGAGGACTCACCGGAGCTTATCAGTGTCTCCTTAGCGCCGATGGGATTGGCAGTGTGCTCAGTCGTCCCGCGCTGGTGGCGATAACTCGTCAGCCGGAGTTGAACCAGGACTTCATCGAGACGTATCTGCTTCCTGGACAAACGGCCTACTTCCGGTGTATGGTTGGGGAGTATGTATGGCAGCCTGGAGTGAAACATTCGGTGCAGTGGTACAAGGATGATCTACTGCTAACGGTGGACAGACTACGCATGGTAGTGCTGCCCAATGGAGCCCTAGAGATTGACGAGGTGACTTCCAGTGATCGAGGAGCCTATCAGTGCAACGTCACTTCCGGCAGCGCCTTTCGGCTGAGCAGCAAGACGAATTTAAACATCAAGAAGGTCGCCGGTGCAGCAATGGAGCAGTCGGTGGCACCCTCCTTCCTGGTGGGTCCTTCGCCAAAGACGGTCAGTGAAGGTGACACTGTAACCCTCGACTGTGTAGCCAACGGTGTGCCTAAGCCTCAGATCAAATGGTTGAGGAACGGGGAGGAACTTGACCTTAATCACCTGGACTCCCGCTTCTCCATTGTCGGCACCGGGTCTCTTCAGATTGCTAGTGCAGAGGACATTGACTCCGGAAATTATCAGTGCAGGGCCAGCAACGTTGTGGACTCTCTAGATGCTCAGGCCACAGTGCAGGTTCAGGTACCACCGAAGTTCATTCAGTCCCCACGCGATAAGACAGCCTCCGAGAAGGATGTACTCAATCTAGAGTGCTCCATTCATGGCAAGCCCAAGCCAAGTATTCGCTGGCTGAAGAACGGGGATGTCATCACAGCGAACGAATACATGCAGTTCGTTAATGGCCACAATCTGCGCATCCATGGACTCCTCTTTTCCGATGCCGGAATGTTCCAATGCGTTGGTAGCAACCCCGCCGGAAGTGTCCAGGCCTCAGCCCGTTTGCGTGTTGTTGCTCCGGGAGGTATGTGTTCCTCTAGATTTTGCACTTAAGTAGACGTAGTCTATATAAATATTTAGCTTGGTGTCCAGTATTTCTCCAGCTTAACCAATTGGCGCCTCTAGCCGGTCTTCTAACTGTATTATACTCGTACTATCGAAATCTATTCAAAATTCACGCCGAATCCTTCCCTTTCATTTATCCTCTGCTATGTAAAATAATTTCCTATGTGTGTATCATATATGTGTGTTATTGTATTTAGTTATGATTTTATCAACTCGCTTAATCCACTTAAAATTTCAATGGCTAAACTTTAAAAAGAATTTACTTTTAACCTATTAAAATGTAAGCGAATTGAGTTAACATTTACTTTGGTTTTGATTATAAATTAATTCTAAATTATTTCTTAACTTATTGTTTATTCAATTATACTTATCTTTTCTTGTTGAATCATTATTTCCTTACCGACATTATCCACATTCCCAATCCTATTCCCAAAGCCAAAGTCAAGCCACGTAGGGAACAAGGTCACACCACCAAATCACTGCAGACCTCGGACATGACCATGAAACGACGACGACTTTACCAATCCGGGGAAGTGCGCACCAAATCCGGTGGCAGCAGATTCCCGGATCCGGACGATGACCATTATGCGAACGACAAATCCGCTGAGTTCCCCAAACGTAAATTGCGGAAATTCCAGCGTCCGGTAGAGCAAGCTGATGAAGCGGGCAGTCTGCATCGGACTTTTGTAAGGGATGAAAACTTGGAATTGAACTTGGACGATGACGATGACGAGGACAGCGAAGAAGATGATTATGACGAGACTGACTCTAGACTGGAGAGAAACGGAGACAAAATACTGGCCTCCTGGCAGAATATGAACAAGAAATCCCACCTACAACAAATGCCCCCTACAGATTTAACCACAGACAGGGAAGCCTCCAGCTCCGGTGATCCCAAGCCCCTGAGCAGTGGCCTCGTCGCTCGTCTCCCAAGTGCTCCCCGCAAATTGTTTGCCCAGATTGTCAAGTCGCGCTTCGTGACTCTGAGCTGGGTTGAGCCACAGCTAAATGCCAACGAGGTAATCTCCTACACTGTCTACTATCGCGTAAGCAACAGCGAGCGGTAAGTGCTAAGACTCTGGCGAAGATTCCTTTGAGAACAGAAAATTAATGTTGATTCATTCATTCATTTAGAGAGCAAAAGATTGTAACGCAATCGCATGAGGATCAACAGATTAGCATACAATCCCTGTTGCCAGGACGAACATATCAGTTCCGTGTGGTCGCCAATACGAACTTTGGCATGGGCGAATCCTCAAAGCCATTGGAGGTTAGCACTCAGGCAGAGGTTAACATTTCAGGTCCACCACGGAATGTAGATGCCTTTGCTCGCAGTCACAAGGAAATCTATGTGCACTGGAGTGCACCCTCCGAGACCAATGGAGAGATCCTTAAGTACCGTGTCTTCTACTCAGAGGTAATTCAATCAACCCTCCAAAAAGCCTCTTCTAATCCACTATGTTTTGACCTTACAGAACGACAGTGGTGCGGATGTGTACAATGACAGCATGTCCTTGGATATTTTGTTGACTGACTTACGTCCGTATACGGACTATGTGATTACCGTAGTGCCCTTCAATCCCAATGGCATGGGAGATCCGTCTGGCGAATTAAAGGTGAAGACCTTCTCCTCAACCCCATCCGAGCCACCCAATAATGTGACCCTGGAGGTGACAAGCTCAAACGTAAGTATTTCTCATGCCCTCTTCTATCCTGGCCAGGTCACAATTTTTTATCTTTGCAGACGATCACAGTGCACTGGGAGCCACCGGATGAGGAAGATCGCAATGGACAGATAACCGGCTATAAGATTCGCTATCGCAAGTACAAGGATGCACCGCAGGTGAAAAGCACACCAGCCAATATCCGGTTCTTTGAGCTAAACGGACTCGAACGAGACTCTGAGTACCAGGTGAAGATCTCGGCGATGACGGTGAACGGATCAGGACCATTCACCGAGTGGTATCGCTGCAATACACTGGAAAACGACCTGGACGAAACACAGGTGCCGGGAAAACCCATATGGATTAACATACAGCCTAACGCCAAAAGCATTGGCCTCCACTGGAGTCCACCGCACCAGCCTGAGATCAAAATACGCAACTATGTGCTGGGCTGGGGACGTGGCATACCCGACGAGAATGTCCTAGAGCTCAAAGAGTCCGAGCGGTACCATGTGCTCAAGGGGCTCGAACCGAACACCGAGTACGTGGTCTCCCTACGTGCTCGGAACATAAAGGGCGAAGGCCAACCTATCTACGATAATATAAAGACTCGGGAGGAGGATCCATTAGATGCACCCATGCCACTGGAGGTGCCGGTGGGCTTGAGAGCCATCACCATGTCCAGTACCTCGATAGTCGTCTACTGGACGGACACGATGCTAAACAAGAACCAACACGTCACCGACAATCGGTACTACACGGTCAGCTTCGCAGTCACAGGATCCAGTCGATATCGCTACTATAACACCACCGACCTCAACTGCATGATCAACGAACTCCGTCCGAATACCCAATACGAGTTCGCCGTAAAGGTAGTAAAGGGGCGAAGGGAGTCGGCTTGGTCCATGTCCGTGCTGAATAGCACCTACCACAATGTCCCTGTTACGCCGCCAAGAGAACTGAGCGTACGACTGGATGAACTGAATCCACACAATGTAATCATCAAGTGGATGCCCCCGAAGCACACTGTAGGTCAGATTATCGGATACAATGTATATTATACGACGGACAGCACGAAACGGGATCGGGATTGGATGATTGAGGCGTACAATGGCGAGGAGACAATGCTTCTGCTGTCCACCCTGAAGCCACACACAACCTACTACTTCAAGGTGCAGGCTAGGACCAGCAAGAGCAATAGTAACAGCAACGCCCCCTTCTCCGCTCTGGTGGCTTTCACAACCAGCGCCGCTGTGATCATGCAGGAGACAGACCCTATTGCCAAGGGAATCAACAATCAGAGTCTCTTGTATATCATTATTGGAGGCACGGTTCTGGTCCTGTTTCTACTGCTGCTAGGCCTTTTGTTGCTCTGTCGCCGTAAGCCCCAATCCTCGCCTGAACACACTAAGAAAAGGCAAGTCGTGATGCTTTTCCCTTTACCGTGATTTCCTTACCTAATACACGAGTTTGTCTTCCACAGCTATCAGAAGAACAATGTGGGTGTGCCTAAGCCACCGGATCTCTGGATACACCATGATCAAATGGAACTGAAGAACATTGACAAGGGAATGCACAATGCCACGCCCGTTTGTAGCGACAACGCCTCCAGCAGTGGTGCCCTTACTTTGCCTCGTTCCGTCGTCCATAGCGAGTACGAGGTGGAGACACCGGTTCCCTCCCACGTCACCAACTCACTGGACAAACGATCCTACGTTGCGGGCTACATAAGTAGTTGAATTCCCCTTTATTATAATTACTCTGCTAAGTTTATCTTTTATACTCTCTTCCAGCCGCCACCTCTATGAACTCCACCATGGAGCGACCTCAGTACCCACGAACCCAGTACAATCATCAGAGCCGCTCACACATGACCATGGAGGCGGGTCTGTCCCAGCAAAGTCTCACCCAGCAGAACAATTCCATGGCCCAGACGCCTGAGCATCCCTATGGAGGATACGATGCCAGTTTCTGGTGAGTTGCAACTGCTTTAGGAGCACGGTTTATGCTTCTAAATGGAAATGGATAAATCTTTTATCTATTTGACGCTTTAAGCGTTAGTAAAATAGTTTTATCAAAGTCATATCACCTAGGTTATCGCTGGCCTAGCTGCTCTAGGTTGCAAACCTTCTTGAAATGTAAATTCACTACCCGTTAAATCCCACATAGTTATAAAGAACGGATCTTTACGAATATGAAAAAGCACACAACTTTTGAAGCAAACTGATTTTCAAAGCCAGTCATTTTAAATTTCGACAGTTTTCATTAAAATTCTATCCAAAATTGATCAAAATTTGATTTGGCCCAGTGGCATTCAAATTCAGAGATTCAATCGAAATTCAAAGCCATTGAACGGTAATATGTGCAGAAGGACGCGTTGGGGCCGCATCGATCCCACCGTTCAGGTGGACCTGGTACAAGGACCTACTGACCGTGTACTCCAGCTGGATAAGAGAACGCTGCCGCGATTCGTGCAACAACAGTTGTTGTTGATGGCATCGCCGTCACCGTTTCTCAATTTCTTGAACAAGTTTCGTCTGGACAAGATTCTGATTAATCACGAATTAAGGGGCGTCTACACGATGCGCACATCGGCGACTGTCACCGAGCTGGCGGCGCACGCTTGGCGCATCATGAGCATCTCGGATCGACAGCCGTACATCCGACTGGCCCGCAAAGCACAGCAGATCCAACAGTCCCGAATGCTGCACTTCTTCTCCAGGGACGCCACTTGAATGTTTACACCACACTCTCAATGTTTGACATGGTTTTCCATTTTCTTTTGCTCTTTCCTTTGTACTAATCCTAAGATATAAATTCTTTAATTGACAAATTCGGTTTCTTATTTAATGTGATTGCAGCAACGCTGGGTACTCGGGAGCGGGAACTTCAGCTGGTGGTGGCCACAGTGGAGCAGCTGGCAATGGCTGTGTGTCCACCATTGAGAGCGCCAAGCGTGGCCATCCGCTCAAGAGCTTCAGCGTGCCAGGTCCGCCTCCCACTGGCTCTGCCACGCCTATAAACAAGCACAGTAAGAAAAGTGAATTGCTAACCAGAATACAAACTGGAGTTAATCTTTGTTACTCGTTTGCAGCTCCTGCCGTCACAATACGTCCACAAAACCAATCGCCTTACAAGAAGCCCTCATTCTCCGCAGCCACGCCCAACCGCCTGCAAGGCGGTGGCTCAGTGGCGCATTCCACCGATGAGATACAAAGACTGGCGCCGAGCACATCCACCGAGGAGCTCAACCAAGAGATGGCCAATCTGGAGGGGCTAATGAAGGATCTAAGCGCCATTACGGCCAATGAATTCGAGTGTTAACGCGGTCAACGGGGAACCTCGCAGTTAGCCTGGCCAATAGTATTAGATGGCAGCACATGGGATAAAAATTGTTTTATTTTGAAATTTTGTTCAATATTTCAAATAATTATTTATGGTAATTAATTGGGTTTTATAATTCGATTAGTCAAAAGTGCGAATAGAACTGTAAATATAAAATACGAACGAAGCCATATAAATATAAATACGTTTAGTTACATATATAATTAACTATAATTAGCACATAGCATAGTTAACTTTAAATTTAAGTGGCATTTAAACATAAGTCTCTTTTAGCCAGTGGCATTATTTTGGATTTGACTTGTAACTTCAACTATACATGACTACATACACACACGAGCATATTTATCTAAAACTACATACTAAACTAAAATCACTTAAGCTAAGTATCATCATCAACTTTAATATAACTACATAAATCATTCGACTTGTCTATTACATGTGTATTAGAGTTGTCCAACTCTATAAAGATCAATCTAAAAGTAACTACAGAAATAAGTAATGACTGTATTCTCAATTCTGGTTCCGAGTTTAAAACGTGCCATTTTTCTTTAAGTTAAAAGACTCTCTAACTACTTAAGCCTATGCTAGACATAATCATTTGTTTAATGTCAGTAAAGCTACCAGCAAAGCATTTAACTATGAAATGTGAAATCAGAGTAAATCTAAATGCTTAATCGAATCTTTTATATGACATTTTGAGTTGATCAAAATTCGTTTACTAAAAGTGTTGCTGTATTTATTTAATATTTGATTGTACTATTTATTGTAAGGCAGCTGATACAAATTGAATTTCATGGAACTTTTATCATCTTGCTATGCACAATAAATCGATATCTATCAAAAATGATTGCACAAGGTTACAAAGCAAACCTCGAAATTGAAATTTTTACAACAATTTTACATAAACACATTTATATAAGCAAATTTTGTGAATATTTGCCAAATAAACATGGAAACAGATTGTAACCCGAGGACTTTTCATTCATCGCGTAGTATAAATACTTCCACTTGAAGTTTCCAGATATTTTTTGCGGCGAATCGCAGCTTTACCTTGTATTCACCCTGTGGCAGCGGCAGATTCCTCAGGTACTCGTCCTTAAACACCAGATTATCCACAATAACATCTGTCTGAAATAATAGACATATTTACAGCTGGTGAAAATATCGTAGACAAGATCAGTAGTTACATCAATGGGGCAGCTGTGGTTCAAATTGGAGCTGGGTCTGATGGCGTTGAAGACTAACCCTTGGAAGGTGAAATAATCGGGATGATCTAGTAGACGGCAGAAATCGTAGCTGATGTTGTAGAGAAACGGTTTGTAGCCACTGTAGCGACGCCAGAAGCTCCAGTTGATCTGAGTAAACTAATTTATACACTTTTCGATTAAATGACTATTTATTTACTGACTTGTATGTTGTTAACTGGTAATTTCAGCATATTGATGTATACGTTAAGGCCGACCACGCCCCTGCCGAGCACTTTGAGCCTACATTTGTTGAATTTGGCGAACTCCAGATCGTAGGTCTCGCACTTGAGATTGGTAAACCTTGAGCCCGATTTTTGGGATCCAGCAAAACACAAAATTGCTATAGTTATTAAAGTTAGCAGTCGCAGAGCAGTCACGTCCATTGTTGTCACAATATTTTTTGCTATTGTTGATTAAAGGCAACCAAATAAAGACGATTTGGGTCTGGTGTTCAGGTTCAATAAATCAAAATCGATCGACGTGTTTAGTTATAGCTCCATTATTTGTTCCGCCACAACAGTATTTATTTAGCCGTTTAATAACATAAATAGCCAAAATTACTTCAAAATGAGTGAATGAACGGCTCAACTTAAGTTAATTAATTAATGCTTAGCCATGCTTGATTAAGTTTCGATAACATGAAATATTAATATTTATTTGGTCATTCATCTCGCAATAGAAAGACATCGACTTGCAGCCTCCAGATGTAGTCGCTACCGAATCGCAGTTGCACCTTGTACTCTCCTTGTGGCAGTGGAAGCTTCTGAAGATACGAGTCGTCAAACACCAGATTGTCCACAATGATATCGTGCTGAGAATTCAAAGATACAGATACAAAGATTCTTTGTAGAATACTCTTAATCACTCGTTATACACTCACATCGTAGGGACATGTGTGATTCAAATTGGAGGCCGTTATGATGGCATCGAGGACGAGCTTCTCAAAGGACATTTTCTTGGACTGCTTCATGAATTTGCAGAAATCATGGGTGGTATTGTACATAAACGGCTTGTAGCCATTGTAGCGACGAAAAAAGCTCAGGTTCATCTGAAAAAGAGCGTACGTTTGAGTACCACACACTGTTAACCTACGTACCACAATTTACTAACGGACACAATGTGGATCGGTACTTGAAACAATCTGATATGAATGTTTATACCGATTAAGCCCCTTCCGATCACTTTAAGCTTGCACGTCTCGAACTTTGCGAAACTGATGTTGTAGGACTCGCACTTGAGATTCGTAAACCTTGAACCGGATTTCTTGCCATCGACAATTGTTAGGAACACAATTGTGCCCAAAGCTAAGACTCGCAGAGCTTTCATGTCCATTGCCGATTGGATAATGTCACACGTGTCTTATTGAATTAGACCAGAGTATCACTATGGTCGTTAACCATTCGCTATGGCTCATCACAATCGAAAATTGTTTTGTACTGGCCATTAAATTTTAGACTTTATCTGACTTGAAAATATGTCTATCAGTAATTCCATTTCTACGTAATCAATTTGTAGTTAGTTTTATTTCTTCCGAATGGCAGTACAGTTGAATGGACTCGCAAAATACTCTAGACTATGGTATTAGACTAGACTATATTATTTTAGAGAATTTCCTTTAAATAATAAACATGCTATGATTTCTATTTATAGACCTTAATATCGAATAAATGTCTAAAATGCGGTTTAAATCACGGACTAACCGTAATATATATATCGAATATAGAAAAGATTAACTCTTTATAAGAAAAAGATATATTTATATTTATTATTTAAGGAATGAAACCTTAACTCGTTTTTTTTATTTTAATGGAATAAAATATAATGTTATATTTACAAGTGTTTTTCCAGTAAACTGTTACTAATAACCAGCCTTTATTGAAGTGAAGATTTCATTTATACTTAACATTGATAGGTATCTTGAATTTAAATAATAGTGTAATAAGTGGTATAAATTATGAGATTATATTAGTTTCCTTCTTCTCCAGTGAATACGTCGGATAATTCAAATATGACATGTTCTACAGAAGGTATTTTTAAATCTTTGGAAGTTCCTCGGTTACCTATGTGCCATTCAGTATTTTTATACTCTCTGCAAGAGTATATTGGGTTTGTACACAGTATGTAACAGGCAGAAGGAGGTGTGGCAGACTCCATAAAGTATATATATTCTTGATCAGCATCACAAGCCGAGTCGATATAGCAATGTCCGTCAGTCCGTCGGTATGAACAAACAGATTTCAGAGAAGATAAGCGCTACAAGTTCGCACTTAGTCACTATGTCCATATTTATTCAGTGGGGCGTGATGCCACGCCCCATTCGCCCACAATGAGCAAAAAACTAGACACACCTCGGATGATTTTTGTTCGATTATGCTTATATTTTATGTCTGTTTTAACATGTTCTAATACAAGTACTATCCATTGTAATGGCTTAATGACTGAAAAAATTAAGTAATTAAATAAACTCCAAATGAAGGCTAAACATTTTAGCTTCAATTAGAATCAAATTTAGACTAGAATATGTTTTGCTGTTGTGTGTGGCATAGAGAGTTGTACAGGCTAAAACGTAGTACTTTTAATCACACTGAACCCGAAAAACAAACCAAACCAAACAAAAAGTTACCCGACGACGAGCACGAAAGATACATAGATACACTGAACGAATGCGATGTGGAAGCCGAAGCTTAAGTTCGCTGATTAGAAAGCAGCTGACGTGCTCAGCGGCCAAAACGGATGCCAAACCCGAAGCTCAGTTATTTGCAGTTAACCAGTTTACAACGAGCAGCCGTCGAGTGTGGAATAGGCATCGGAAGCGGCAACGGCAAACGACAGTTAATCGGCAATTGGCTGTTGACAAACCTAAAATCAAAGCCATTCCGTTGTTGTTCTGGCATTTAAAGTGTGCGTGTGTGTCACCATTTATCAGTTACAAATCCGAAGCGAGTGAAACCTAATTTGAATTTTAAAAGTAGACAAAAGCTATTTGTGTCTGCACAATGAATAAACTGCCAATACGTGTGTGGCGCACTAAAAGCAGCGCATCTACAGTCAAGCCCATGCTAAGACGCAGTGTGTCCAAGGTTTCTGCTACAAAGACCTCAGCTGCACATTTGTTGCAACGTCGCGACAATTCAGCAGCTGCCACCGAAGCAACAACCGTAACAGCGACACATCTGGGACTCCAGCAGGACCAGGAGACAGCTGGAGCACGTGTACACGCGACACCGGAGTGGCAGAATGCATTGGCCTACAACGAGATACCGGGCCCAAAGCCATTGCCCATACTTGGCAACACTTGGCGGTTGGTACCAAACAAATCAAAAGACTTAGGCGACAAACTTGCTTTCACTTTTCCCCATGCAACAATCAATGATTAGTGCAATGCATTGCACTCGGCGCAGAGAAAACGCTTTTTTTATTTCTTGTGTTTCACTTGCTTCTCTTGACCCAATTACCACAGTAACTGTATGTGCGTGCCAATGTATGTCTGTGTGTGTGTGTGTGTAGCCACTGACGATGATAATCTTGTTTGACTGTTGAATTTTTGCTTTCAACTTATCATTTCACTGACCGAAACCAAACGGGTTTTCCAGTTTCCCATTGAGTGCTGTAAACCTCAACGCCAAACATCAAATACTCGGAATTTGTGAATCATTTGGCGCATTCTTGTGGATTTACCTCAATTTACACCCAATCTGCGGAATAGGAAAACTCCGTTGGTGGCATAACCGTCTCATTTATTTGGTTAGCGTCCTCTTTGGCCAGTCATAAATACGTCGAATGCCGTTTGTTTTTGCCTCTTTATCTTCATCATCCACTTACTGGCCCGCTCCCTCTTCATCTCTCCATCTACTCCCCTGGTGCACGTTGTTTGCCAGAGTCTTCTTCTTTGTCATTAGCGTTCAATTAGCGAGATTTTCAAGGTCGCCAATAACGTGTGAAATTTTGGTGCAAGGCGGACAAATAAAAAATCCACACAAACGCAAACAATTGACGATTGAATATTATTTATACACAATGCAAATATGAGTGCCAGTGAGCGCGTGTGTGCGTTTTTGGCCAAAAAAAATAGTGGGACACACATATAGTATGTATGTATATTGCACTCGTCATTGACTTATTGGCACTGTAATTTATGTACAAGTTGCGTTTTCAATGCTATTAACTAATACCTCTATTAACCCAGACAATTTTAGGGACATCAGAATTATATTTTCAAAAATAAATTTTTTTTAAGACAGAACTTTATACACTTGATTTAAGTTGTCAAAAGAAGGAGAATGAATGCAAGTTATTTAAACTGTTGAATATTAAAATAGTTTAAAACATTTATAGTTCACTTTAAATTGATACTTTATTGTTGAATTCATAACAATAAATTAATAATTCTAATTATAGCTACAACATATCAAAACATAATTATATACAAGTCATTATCATATCTCCAATATTAACATTAATTAAAACAAATTAACATTTTTAAAGCCCGTGAAAAAGGAAAAAACATCAAAGGAAATTGACAAATTTTAAAAATTTTAATCAAATTAATAACAAATGAAAACACTGTCAGTTCTATAGTAATATTAACTGTGGAATTTTCCACATAGCTAAGCAGTTATTTAGACTCGTAACTCATATTTGCAATCACTGGAATTTTTTATGACACTTGTCATGGCGTCACGGCACCTAACCCAAATCAATATTACGAGTGAATGCACTAGACAAGGGATTGGGGAGTGACTGGCTGACATCTTAACATAGTCACAGCTACACCCAAAGCCAAAGCTTAAAAAACTCCCGACTAGACAGCAGTAAAAAACACAAGCTAAAAAAATGTTTAAACTGTTTGAGTTGAATAGGATAAAGTATTTTTATGCTTTTTAACCCCTTGACACTTTTTACCTTGACAGCATGATGCCAATAATTGGCCAGTACACCATATCGGATGTGGCTAAGATCTCTTCGCTGCTGCACGACAGATACGGCAGAATTGTCCGCTTCTCTGGCCTAATCGGAAGACCTGATCTGCTGTTTATCTACGATGCCGATGAAATTGAAAAGGTGAGCAGAGTGAGCACAAATTGGTATCCGGATGAGCTTAGCATTCACGCAGCGGAACACACACTTGCCACACGCTCGACTGCACACTGGAGGAAGGCAGCAAAGCATTGAACACACACAGTCCACACTCTACACACAAGACAACACACACTACACTCAAGCACAACAACAGCTTGCGACGCGATAAGTTGCAAAACTTCAGCAAATTACACCAATGTCATTTTATAAAAATAGTTAATACATCAGTCTTTCCTGCTTCTTCTTCTTTCTCCTTTAGTGCTACCGGAGTGAGGGCCCCACCCCCTTCCGGCCCTCGATGCCCAGTCTGGTCAAGTACAAGAGCGTCGTCCGCAAGGATTTCTTCGGGGAACTCGGGGGCGTCGTCGGCGTGTGAGTAAATTTTATGGTTTCTTAATCACATTCAACACTCAAGTTCAATCTGTAAATTAAATTTAATGGTTTAATTTATTTAATTAATGCTTGGGGTACCAGACAGGCAGACACAATTAATTTATGGTCATATGTGATTAATTAAGGTCCACATCTGGGACCCTTTATTTGATGACCACAACTTGTTTACTGAGTTTATTGGTGGGTATCTCTAAGTCAAAGCAACTAAACTAACTACAGACACTAAATTGGCTTTAAATTAGACTCGTAGGTTCCCCGGGCTATAAGCAGATCGGGGCTTTTCAATAACTTTATCACACTTTTAAAAATGGAATGTTTCTAAGAATTCCCGGGTATTATTTTTTGTATGCTCTCAAAGTTTAGCAACATCAGACAACTTTTCTATATAGTTTTTGGAATCAAAGCATTGTTAGAGGGCCCCTAACCGTAGACTCGACTGTAGTCCTTCTATTACTGACTGTACCATTTCTTTAACATGTGATTGATTCCCACTTGCAGTCACGGGGAGCCCTGGCGTCAGTTCCGTTCGCGGGTGCAGAAGCCAGTGCTCCAGTTGTCCACCATTAGACGCTATCTGCAGCCCTTGGAGGTGATTACCGAAGACTTTCTGGAGCGCTGTGAACGTCTGCTAGACGCCAATGAGGAACTGCCTCTTGACTTTGACAACGAGATACACAAATGGTCCCTGGAGTGTAAGCACTACCTGTTGCTAATCCTGGTGGCATACTATTTAAGTTCCTTTACTTTCTCTGCCAGGCATTGGTCGCGTGGCTCTGGACACTCGTCTGGGCTGTCTTGAGGACAATCTGTCGCCGGACTCGGAGCCACAGCAGATTATTGATGCCGCCAAATACGCGTTGCGTAATGTGGCCACATTGGAGTTGAAGGCACCTTACTGGCGCTACTTTCCCACACCGCTCTGGACACGCTACGTAAAGAATATGAACTTCTTTGTGGAGTAAGTGCATTCAGCAGGTGAAGAATGCTTCCTAACCAAGTGCCTCTTCTTCACAGAGTGTGTATGAAGTATATACAAAGTGCCACGGAGCGTCTCAGGACACAGGATGCCAGCCAGCGACCAGGTGAGCCATCGCTTTTGGAGAAGGTCATCATGTCTGAGAAGGACGAGAAGATAGCCACCATTATGGCGTTGGATTTGATACTCGTTGGCATTGACACGGTAAGACCTAACCGAGAACCCTTCGAAAACCCGATTTCAAAAATGTTTATCTGACAGATTTCCATGGCTGTGTGCTCCATTCTGTACCAACTTGCCACAAGACCTGTGGAGCAGCAGAAGGTGCATGAGGAGCTGAAGCGTCTGTTACCGGATGCCAATACACCGCTTACCATTCCACTGCTCGACCAAATGCACCACCTGAAGGCGTTTATTCGAGAGGTATTCCGCATGTACAGCACCGTTATTGGCAATGGACGCACCTTGCAGGAGGATACCGTTATTTGTGGCTACCAGGTCCCCAAGGGCGTGCAGGCCGTATTCCCCACGATAGTGACCGGAAACATGGAGGAGTATGTAACGGATGCAGCCACATTCCGCCCCGAACGTTGGCTCAAGTCCCAGAACGGTGGTACTCCAGGCAAGCTCCATCCATTCGCCTCTCTGCCCTACGGCTACGGTGCACGCATGTGTCTGGGTCGGCGATTTGCAGATTTGGAGATGCAGGTGCTCCTCGCCAAGTTAATCCGCAACTACAAATTGGAATACAACCATCCGCCACTGGACTACGCCGTTACCTTCATGTACGCTCCTGAAGGACCGCTTCGTTTCAAAATGACGCGTATTTAAACTAAGTTAGCACATGTACTTTGTACTTAGTATAGCATTCTACTTAGTGTTTAGTAGTTCTTAATTATATGCCTATTATACACAACTATTTACGTTCATTTATTAAAAACGTTGGCAGAAATCCACCACACGCGGATACCCGGGCACCCGGCAAAACCTAAGCGCATGCCCACCTCTAGTCCAAGGATCAAAAGTAGTTCAAATATTATAGCTCATTCCAAAAAATTGTGTCTTGAAGAATTGTGGAGTTATTTTCGCCTAAGAGCTCTACTGTTGTAATACTTTGCGAACAGACCTTTCTCAAGACTTTCCCCAGAAATTGAGAACTAATTCACATACATACATGGCCAACAGAATTGACATTGAATATGGCTAAAATGGCAAGACAAACTTATGTTTAAACAAATTTCTGTTTAAAGTGAAATTAACATATTTATTAATAAATACTTGGTTTTACTTTCGTTTCCACATGCTGTACCAGTTTTTAACTGTTTTTAAACTCTTCTCCGCATCAGCTTTGGTTTCTCCAGACAATTCGTAGACAATATCCGATTTGTACGAATCTCGTGCTTCCTCTAGAATTGTTCCAAAGATTTCGCATTCTATATTGGACTTGAGCTTTTTCTCGTTATAGTTGCGATCCTTTAGTCTGTCGTAGAGTACATTATTGGGACAGGTGACAACGAAGACTGCTTGAAACCAACGTTCCGGGAAGAAATCACAGCCATGATATTCAACGATGTTGCCGCCTTTGGCCATCAGTGGTTCCAGGTGATCCATTAGCTGAAACGAAACTAATTCGTTTAAAGGTAATGTTGGATAGCTGAACTCTTATATGTTCACCTTATCCTCGTCGAGAATGGGGCACTCGTATTCATCGTCGTATTCCTCAACGAAGTCATTTTCCTTTGCTATCTTGGAGCAGTCCAGCCAATTAAACTTTAACTGTGCGGAGAGACGTTCACACAAATAAGATTTTCCAGCACCGGGTGTACCTGAATATAATCAACTGTATACGTTAAGTGGATAATTTGTGTTTTAACAAGGTGCATACCGGTAATTAATATATTTGGTAAACTTATTTCTGTCATGTTTCTGTTTGTTTATGTTGAAAACGAAAAACGTGAATATACCAGGGCTACAACACACTGTGAATTCAGAGCATCGATACCATAGAGTCCATTTTGAGTAACTCAACGCAGTCACTTTGCTAGTAATGTCTGGCACCACTAGTATATTTGGCGCGCTTTTAAATTCAAATACACTTGCCAAGCATTTGATGATACATTTAAATTGATATCCATTTAAGCAAAAATAACCTAAAAAACCATGACACATTAACTGTTACTTTAAAAATTAATAAAGTCGTGAAACCAATATCCACAATTTGGAACTTATATGGGACAGTTAAATAAAAATATTCAATTTTAAAAAAGTGCATACTTTTAATTAACTGTTTCATTTCGCCTAAATTACTAAAAACATTGATTAATTGTCGGCTTAGTCGGTGTTTTTGTTTAAAACAGAAAATAATTACCATTACTATTATCGATACGCCTATCGTTCCAATTTACTGACACATTGAAAGCCTCTTCCTTTATTTTTCCCATTCTTCTCACACACAACACTGATTTTAAACAGTTATTTTTTATTCCTCTTTCGCATTAATTTGTACTCACGGATTCATGTGCGTATGTATCTATTTCGGCAGTTCTTGCATTGCCACTCTCACACATACATATATGTAATACACACCAACTAGAATAGAAAACTTTAACCGAAAATCGGTCAGTTAGTCCATGGGCAGCGAACGGATCGTTTCTTAGTGGTGTTATAAATTTAATAATAATTTTAATTATGCCAAAGGAAGAGCAACAAGATGATTTAGACGAAGAAAATATTGAAGACCAATCTGATTTGAAAGCCGCTGATACAGTACGTCGCCAACATGTGCCTTATATTTTGAACGGGGAACTGTATCGAATTGAAAGCCAAGTTGGCGACAATGTGACCGTAAAGTGCTGCAGTTGCCCACCGGATCGTATTTATCGAGGCAGTGTTCGGTCTACTGGCAACTTTCATATGCATATTAAGGTAGGCAATAATTAATTGAAATAGATACTTAAAGTTAGAAATTATTTTTAATTTATAACTTTGACAGCGTCGTCATGCATCTTTGCTTGGTAAATTGCATGAGATGAAGGTGGCAGCTTTGGTAGAACGTCGGGATAGAATTACGAAAAATCGACGCATTGCAAAAAGTCGAAAGAAAGAAACTTCACCTGCACCTGTTTCTGTTTCGTCTTCATCTCCAACTTTTAATCCAACTGCGCACGAGTTAAAAATCAAAACGGTGTTTCAGCGACATAAACAAGAGCACCACAAGCAGGAGAAAGCAGCAGCCATTAGAACTGTAAGAATTCCTAAAACAAAAAAAATAATATTGTTGTCTTCTTCCCTCTGCATGTGAAGGAGAGTGTTTTTCAAGAGAGCGAGAGCGCAATTGAAATTCACCGTTATGAGTTCTCACACATACTCGCGTGTACACTTCTCGCTTACGAACTGTGAGCCTGATAAGTGTCACTGCATATTTGTTTGCATGTATCTGTTGCAGTGGAAAAGGAGTGAATGAAACACATTTATTGTTATGCTTTTAAACGGAATTGTTATTAAATGTTTTTTCGATTGTTTTAGTCTATATCGTTATGCGAGTCATCATTGGACAACAATAGTCAGAGCTCCGAGAAACTCTCTTTGAAGACAGCACAAGGCAACAATAGCAACAACAATAACAGCAATAATAATGATAGTAATATGCAAAATTTACAGGATGCAAACAATGTAAGTAAATAAGAAACATAAAATATCTATATATTGTTAAAAATTCCGGTTGCAGCAAACAGATAGCGATCCAACTGTCGCAAATGATGTCATGCCAGCCTTGATATGCATAAAGCGCCTATTACCCGCTAATCTCATTAAGCCGGAGCAACAGCAGTCAGCTTTAGGAGATCAACCGGAAGCAATAGATCTTAGCAGAAGCACATCCTTGCAGAGTGATGACGTGGACCAAAGTGTTGTGAGCCGTCGTTCCGTACACAATTCTCAATTGGAATTTTCAAGGGGGCAGGAACTATCATATATTAATGGCTCACCACGCGATGTTCTGATGCGCATTGACAACACTTTGGGCGATATTAAGGCCGAACTGCAAACGCGCAATCAAATCGAGCGCAAACGTTTACTCTTCGATATGGCCAAGTTTAAGTTTCTTAATCCCAATTTTAACTTTGATCCCTCAACACAATAAAATAATGAAAGTTTCTGCGAAACAAATTTGCTTACATTAGCCACATAAACATGTTACAGATTTTGGTATTTTTGTATTTCAAATAAAATACCAATCAATAGAACGAATAATGTTATCGATATTCACGTGCTTGTTAATATGCGATAGTGTATCGATAAGCCAATATATCATTTGCTGCGGCAAACAATTGCGATTTTGTTCTTTTAATTATTGTTCATAATTATGTGTTTTATCGTGTTATCAGTGTAATTTTATTGCTTCTAAAATGGATGACAAAAACAAATTAATTAATCTCAACGACTCTGCATCGTCAAGTGATGAAGACGAAGAATTCATTAAAAAACAGCAAAACCCCCCGCCAAGTTTACCTGTTGAAGACGCATATAAAGAACCAATCGCGTCCACGAGCCAAAGCCAAACAGTCTTTGAAAGAGGGACTTTTGATAATACCATAGATGTTCCGCCCTTATTACACCCTAATGTAGCTACTCCAGCTGTAGTCAATGTAAGTTCTTTGTCCATTTGCACACTAGAATGGCTTCGATGATTCATGCAACATCTGGAATTTAGTTATGCATTTAAAAAAAAAATTTTACATGCAATACAGGGTGTTACGCAGCAGTTCTCGGAACGCCATGATCCCGAGCCCGTATTCCATTTACGATCACGTACTGCGGCAGCACAACAAAATCACATTCAATACGAGGTAATTACCTACAAGAATTTGCAATCTTTTATCAGATAGTAATCTTATCAATCTGTCCAGAGTCTAGACTATGATGTGTGCGACAATACGCTATTCCAGGATGAGCAACGTAAGCGGTTGAGTGATCGTTTTTCACTGAGAATACATATCATACGCTGGATAATCTTTGTATTAATTGGTATCTTGACCGCATTAATTGCCTGCACCATTGACATCATTATCGAGGAGCTTTCGGCCATGAAGTACAAGTTTCTAAAGAAATGTAATCAATGACTCTCTCGTTCTCCTTCTCAACTAATGGCAACTAAAATCTCTCTCTCTCTCTCTCGCTCCTTCTCTCTTTTTCGTTTACCCTTTTCTAGCCGTGGACGACAGTGTGCCCATGACAGACAGACCTGGTGAACTGGCGTTGCCATATCTTTGGTGGATTGTATTCAGTGTTGTCCCGGTAGCACTTGGAGCTACAATGGTCACCTACATCGAACCAATTACCGCCGGCAGTGGCATACCCCAGGTGAAGAGCTATCTGAATGGCGTCAAGGTACCGCGGATTGTTCGCATCAAGACGCTGGCGGTGAAGGCGATTGGTGTCATCACATCCGTTGTGGGCGGTTTGGCAGGCGGCAAGGAGGGACCAATGATACATGCCGGCGCTGTTGTGGCCGCGGGCATTTCACAGGGCAAGAGCACCACGTTCATCAAGGACTTTCGCATCTTTAAAGCCTTTCGCGATGATCACGAGAAGCGTGACTTTGTGCTCGGCGGAGCAGCGGCTGGAGTTTCGGCTGCCTTCGGTGCACCCATTGGTGGCATGCTCTTTTCCCTGGAGGAAGCAGCTAGTTTCTGGAATCAGAATCTTATTTGGCGCACACTAATTGCTTCCATCATTAGCTCGTTTACCCTTAACATTGTGCTCTCCGCTTATCACGGACTGCAGGACTTTACTTTCACTGGTCTCTTCAATTTGGGCAAGTTCGATCAGCCACTGTCCTTTGAGTACTTTGAGCTGCCGCTGTTCATGTTTATGGGGATCACAGGCGGTCTTTTAGGCGCTGCTTGGAACTCTTTGAATACGCATATCAACAATTTTCGCAAGCGTTTCATTCCCTGGAAACTGGGCAAAGTGTTTGAAGCAGTTTTGGTGGCCATTCTGGGAGTCACTATGGCATGCACCATGATCTATTTCATCAACGACTGCCGTCCGCTGGGCAACGATCCGACCATTCATCCAGTTCAGCTCTTTTGCGAGGACAACGAATACAATGCTGTTGCGGCTCTCTGGTTCCAGACTCCGGAGGCAACTGTGCGAGCCCTGTTCCATGATCCTCCAGGTGAGCGGATTACGATTACATTCTTTCAAATATTTTATTCACTCTTATCGTTTAGGTTCCCATAAAATTCTAACTTTGGCATGGTTCACACTGGTGTACTATGTACTGTCCTGTGCCACCTTTGGACTGAACGTCTCACTAGGCGTCTTTATACCCACGGCCTTGGTGGGTGCTGCATGGGGAAGACTTGTTGCCATGCTGCTGTTTTATTTCTTTCCCGCCGCAGTAGGTTGACCTTATTTAAATATTCCTAGTACTAATCTGTTTCAATTACTCAGCAATTTTTGCATCCGGGCAAATACGCACTCATTGGAGCGGCTGCCAATCTGGGAGGTGTGCTGCGGATGACCATCAGTTTGTCCGTCATCCTGATGGAGACAACGGGCATTGAGACATCGTTTTTCTTTCCCCTGATCATAGCTTTAATCAGCGCCAAATGGGTGGGCGATTACTTCAATGACGGCATTTACGACACCGTCATCGAGGTGAACAACGTGCCCATGCTACCATGGGAGCCATTGCCCCAATACAAGGGATTAACCGCTAATGAAATACTGAGTAAACCTGTGGTCTGCATCAAGCTCGTCGATAGCGCTCATTACATCTACGAAATGCTTCTGAAATGTCATCACAATGGATTCCCGGTTGTTGATAATGTTGAGAACGTAAGTGTAGTTACCCCATGATAGCTAGCAATTCATTCAATGTTTTATTTGCAGGATCGCCGTTCCGAGGGTCGTGTCTGTGGCATTATATTGCGCTCCCAACTTATCGTTATACTGCTTAGGTCCTTGTACGTGGAAAATAAACGTTTTTGGTTGCCAGAGACGTCGATACAAACATTCCGCGATGTTTATCCCCGTTATCCATCTATCAAGGCAATTATTCTGCATTCTAGTTAATAGCACTGCTCAATTATTATTTGAAATCCTTTGTAAATCCCACAGGAAGTACGACCTCTGGACAGAAAAATCAACTACACTGTGGACCTATCCATGTTCATGAATCCTTCACCAGTGCGCGTCAACATGGTAAATATTCATTTCATATAAATAGTGCCCTTATTTTTAAACTACATCTTGTTTTTAGCATGATTCAGTGCCAAAAATCTTTAATATCTTTCGGGCCTTGGGTCTGCGTCACATGCTGGTCATAAACAATGAGAACAGGATCAACGGAATTATAACCCGACGCGATTTCATCTACAAGTAACTTTGGCTAAGATCATCAGTGTGTCCATCTTCCTGAGGTAGACAAAGGAAATTGAGACATCGTTTTCTTGGGTGGCCGATAACCAATATCTATGTAAATCCTTATGTATTATTCGAATAACAATACGAACACAGCTTGTCCAATGACACGCTTTTGTGCAAATATTGTCAAATACAAAAATTCTTTTATAACTTTTAGACCAAGAAATTTAAATTATTTGAACCTTTTTGGCCACATTTGTGTTTAGTTATTAAACTTTTCCTTAATTGTCTTTAAGTAAAACTTCAGCTGGAATATCCGAAATATAGGTATGATTACGAATGAAAATAACAGTCAGGCGTCTCAATTCGTTCAAGAATTTAAGTGGCGAGTTCTTTGAACAGTCAAAAATGTTTCCAAGTCTATTAATAAATTCATGAGAAATTTATACAACCCGTTTACCTTCCGTTTTTATTTATACAAGAAATTCGATTTTGAACCCGTATTTCCACAAAGGTATTACATTTTTAATCCGCAGTATAAATTTCTTCCGCCTAGTTTCCCACATACTTTTCAACTTTGTACGTCTGTCGAATAGTGAAATACATTTCCTAGTTTTTAAGCAAAACTGATAAGGTATGAATAATATTTACTAGCATATTTAGCATGTAATGAGAACTTTCCATTTAAAACCGAATGAGTTTAGTTTCCACAGAAAGCTGCTAAGTTCGCCTTCGTGGCCACTTGAACATCCATGGTGACTAATATCCCATCTCACTTCTTAGGAATTAAATACACTGATAGTGAGATTTATTTGTTTGTTGTTTTAATTTGCTCATTTGATTTTTTACAACTTAGATGTAACTTATGGCTAGGCATGTAATCATTAGTATTCACAAGGAATTGTACAAGGTTTGTTTTGTATAAAAATACGTTAAATGATTGTAAAATTAAAAAAGTGTTTTGTGTGTGTGATCATAAAACCTTAATGCTTAACAGACGCTTGAAATATAATTAACTAACACAAGGGCTTAAACGACTGCCTGCATACATATACGTGTTTTTGTGTGTGTTTGTTTATAAATCACTTATTAGCTAGAAACGCTGCCATACTAGAATTAGAATTAACACTAAACGATACTTAAGATGTTGGGCGATATTAAGATGTTGCAAGTTTGCCCATCAAAATGATCAATTAGAAGCAAAAATACTACGTCTATTATAAGTTAAATGACTTTGTACAAAGTGAATAAGAGCTGTGTTATCGCACAATGATTTGCATATATCCAAGTTATTAAAACCTTTTCTTTATTACAATGGGTGACCAGGTGATCATCTTTCGATACCGCGATACTTGCGAATATGACGAGTCTGGTTGCTTTGAGGAAAGAATTTTATGTTGATGCATGCGAACGCTGCAACCGCTTCAGTATGTCGCGAAGAGATTATGCCAGCATTGGTAGATCTATCGGGGTATCGCTCATAGGTTGTCAAATGCCAGTAGTGAATTAAGTAGCTAATTAAAATGGTTTGTAGTACAAACAAAAAAAAAAGTTGTGGTTTATGTTGTCGATTCCATTTCCGTATCCGCTTTCTCCACTCAGTTCGCTTTGCTAACAGTTGACTTTATAGGACTGCGTTTGGCCATGTTCAAGTGGCCGCATCGAGTGTCGGTTAGCTTTCCATTGGTCTAACTTGCTGCAATCCCGCCTCAGCATTACTACCGGCGGTAGCAGCAGCAGCAGCGCTGTTGCAATGTTGCTGCGGAGCATTTGATGCCGCTGTAGTCGTATCTGCGTTCAACAAGCCACTGCTGTTGCTGCTGCCAAGGGTGCTACTTGTTGCATTGATGGCAATTGAGTGTGTTGCTGATACAATAGCTGCTGCGGATGCCGCTGGCACTGTGCCACCTGCAACTGTAGCTGACATCGTAGCTGTTGGGGCAACTGTTGCTGCTGAGGCAGCCGAGATGTTGCTGCCAGCATGTTGCACTTTGTAGCGCGAGTAGATGCGATACGGCGTCTTTGACGTATCCTTCTGTTGCAACAGTTTGGTCTTACTGGTGGCACCCCATCCACTGGCATTGATTTGCTCCGGTGTCTTGCCCAGCAGCCAATCGATGCAGTGTTGCTGCAACTGTTCGCTAACGTGTTGTTGCAGCCACTTGTTGACATATCCTTGAAATCGCGTGTACTTGGTCTGGGTGACACGGCAATGACTCTGCAAAATAAATATGGTTCATATAAGTAACTACATAACGAGAGTTGCAAGTGTAGACTAACCTTTTTGGCACGACGCACAGCATCGTATTTGAGTAAATTGAGATTCTTGCTGGTCACAAAACACCGTCCATTGCTGGCATTTGTACTGATCTCGTCGCGATCATTGAATGCATACTGCTCCGCCAATCCCAATTGTGGTGCACCCAATCTCTCTGAGGCACGTTTGTTGTTCCAACTGTTGTTGTTATTATTGTTGTTGATATTAATGCTGTGGGCACTCTGTGAAGCATCATTTGTTGCCGCAGTTGCAGTAGCAGCACCTGCCTCAGATGCCACAAGACCTGTAGCACCGCAGAGACGCTTCTGTTCGAAGAGTTGACGCACTTGCTCCTCGTGCAGCTGCGATCGACGCTTGTTGCGCAACAGGAAGCGAGCCTTTCGTGCCCCACGCACCAGCTGCAAGTACAGAGAACGAGAATGAAAGAAAAACCAGAGTTAATTAGTTGTTTCATTTGTTGACAACACAGAGAAGCGATACAACAACAAATTTTGTTAAATGCAATTCCAACATGCTCTTTACAATCAGTTTAAAATCAAGTACTTAAATGCTTCGAGATATGAGTGTGTGTGTGTGTGTGTGTTGTGTGTAGGAGGGTATATGTGTATTAAATTACTAACAATGAGACAACCAACTGATTAATGAGTTCAAACGTTTACACGGCAGACGATTACACAATAAAGGGAAAATCAAAATAAACAGAGGGAACACTTGACCGTGCTTTGTACCAGGTCACATTCATTCCACACGTACACACACTCACGCGCTCGTTTATAACAAAACACAAAAAGTATATCGACGTTTTCCAATGGAAAAACACATTCACAATTGTACGAAAATGAAAACGAAAACAACAAACCAAACACTTGCTCTCTGAGAGCAAATTAGATAGAGAAAAGTACTGTTAATTGAAATAATTCGAAATAAATACGGTATGCATATTTCTAGGATGTAAGGCATAACTTACCTTGCTTCAAACTTAAAAGCATATACACTATATACTTTACATATATGTATACATTGTTTAGATATATGCATATATACATATATGTGTGGGTGTACATAATGTATTGTCATGTATGCCACCAGAGAGAAGATCTGCACTAAGCCCCAAAACATAATGGTAAAAAACAACAAACCCAAGAGAACTCATAGACCTAAGCAACATTTTCTTTTAAATTTATATATATTTCAATTGGGTTTATAATTGATGTTTTTTGTTTTGTTTTGATGTATGTATAAGTAGAAGATTTATAAAACTTGTTAAATATATATAACACGCCCACTTCTCTCATTAAAATTAATCTCTTTTCTCTCTCGCGATCTTTGTTTCTCTCACACTGTCTCACTCTCAAAATCTTAACGTCTCTGTCGGTCGTCATTTTACAAAAATTTGCTACGGTGAACGCTTAAACTACAAGATAATAAAATACAATACATACATACAAAGAAATATTTACATTTGTTCATTTTGCTTTTATTTTCATTTGTGGTATTTTTGATTGCTCTAGTGCTTTGGCGTTAACCAACACAGTTCTCGATAACACATCCTATCATCGATACAACAATCGATCATCTTGTATATTTTCCAACGCAGTTGTACATTCACACGTACACAAACTAAAAACAACACTGAACCCATTACACTCAAAGCTCGCACTTCTCTTCTCTCTGTACTCAGTCTCTTTCTACAACTGTTACGCTCTCTTCATTTATTCTGTTTTGATCTGCTAGACTTGTGTTTGTAATTGTAACTCTTGCTTTTGACTTTAAGACGAACGAACGCAAAGAGAAACGAAATAAGAAATAAATGCGTGCCTATGGATAATATTTTGTAACTACTATTGAACATATTTATACGTAAGCATATTACTTATGTGTATGTATGTGTGTTGTGTTACGGGTATAAATACTAAAATTTACAAGTATTTCTTGTGTATTAATGATGGAAATCGGCTTTTTACATTAACATGTTGTCTGTGTGAATGTGTAGCGTATGTTCGATGAATGGCTGCATTCGTGGTGTGTGTATGTGTTTGTTTTAGTCTGTATATGTGTTTTTGTACGTTTATGTGGTGCAGATGGAGGTGGGGTGGCTGGATGAAAATTGATTTTGTTTTTGTTTATGCGGGATTTGTTGGTTATTCTCAAAAAACAAATTCATTTATTACTATTTCATTTTGCAATACGACTTTTTCTTCTTCTTATTCAATGAAATTATCAAAACTATTTTGTTATTTCAAGCCTTGGAATTGACCTGGTACATAAAATAAAGTGGAAAAAATGAGAAAAATGCAGAAAAAGCATTAATTAGTGAACTTTTTTTCTTTTTTTTCGGTTTGGTTTTTTTTATATATATTTTTTAATGTTTTTTTTTTTTTTTTCGCATACGGATATATGGGCGATTGGTAGGCGGCATGTTGAAATGAGAGACGAAACGGAAAGGAAAGAGAACGATAAAAAGATAGTTGTTGAAAGATAGAAAATTGTACGATAGCGCAACGGACCCGCAAAATATAAAATTATTAAACTCGGAACATAAACAAAAATTTTTAGACTATGAGGATGATTTCAAAAATGATTGGAAAATAAATCAACAACAAATAACACAAAAACGTAGTATATACAAAATAAAGCAATTATTTACATATTAAAAATAAATATTTATGTATCCCACAGCATCGAAGGTCGAAGTTTGTGCGTGTAAAAAACAATTTTCATGAAACATGTAATATATTACTATGTAAATTTAAATATATAAAAAAGTTTTATATTAAATTTTGGGTATAATTTGGTTCCAATTCGAAAGAAATTTGTGGTAAGAAAACTCTTAATAAAAGAGCCAGAGATGCAGTCGGACGACAATCGAATATAATCGAAAACAATATCGATATGCACAAAAAGAATAAAGTAGAAATGGTAGTTGATGGTCACCCTGTGCGTAGTACTGCCAGTTTTCGTAACTGAGAAAGTGGGAAATTGTAAACAAAACGTAACAACAACAAAACAAACAAATAAACACAACAGAGAACAGAGAATACACAAACAACATGGTTAACCACTCTCTCAAGCACACATAAAGCTGCTGCATTTGGTTTTAATAGTTTTTTCTTTTTGCTTATTCGTTTAGTTTGCTTGGACACTTACCTCGGCGTTGTCCTCTTCCTCCTCCGTTTTGATGTCCGTTGTTTCCATCATGTTGTCGTTGCCTGAGGCAGCACTGTTGTTGCTACCTCCTCCTCCACCTGCACCCAATGCTGGATTCGCCAATCGTTCAACATATTTGCTAAACTTTTGAGCCTTTAACGCTGCTGGTTTCTCGACCTCCTCGGGCTCAGAGTCCAGCAATTCGATGGTTACTCGACAGTCAATCTTGTACTGCAAAAAACAGAATTAAACAAATTATTAATGATTAGATCACACAGAATTTAAATAAAAGTAAATCGTTAAAGTCTTATCCACATACAATGTACACTTTGAAGCAATTCTCCTCATTCAGTATGCTCTCGGCCTTTCGCTGATAGCCCATTTCCCGTTCGTAGCTCTTGTGGGCATCATGACAGAATCCTCCAGTGCTGCCGCGTCGCTGCTCTCCGGCGAAGAGCTCCACACAGTCTAGGGCTGCACGCTCAGTGACGCAATACTGCAGTTGTCGCACAGCATTCGAGACAACCTGAAAGAGAACGAATGAAGGATTAGAGGAATTTTAATACCAATCAAAAAACTGCCCGTGCTTCTTAATAAAGCTTGAGGATTTCTTTAAGAATTATGAGTTGAAAGATACTTGATGCTAACCTTGTCGAGGGTGAAGGATATATAGGCATATATGCCAAACATCTCGCGCATGGTGTCCTCAAAGCTATTTGAATCCATGTTGCCGTCAAGGACATTCTTGAGCATATCGAGGAACGTCGGATAGTAGTCTTCCACTTGTACATCCGGTTTGGGTTTCAGTCTCAAGGCTGTTGCTGTGCTCTCACGACGGTTTACACGACACCGCTCCTCCTCGATGGCCAGAATACGCGCTCTTTCGTACATCACGTGCAGACGATCACAGAGGATGGCATGAAGGCGCAGGAACAGGTACCAATTGTTGTTGGCAAAGAACAGCGAATACGATTCGTTCTAAAATCAAATGAACCTCATTAACATCTTTAATATAAATGTATCTTTATCACACTCACCTCACGCTGTCCTTGGGCATGCGATGGCAGCAGCGAGGGATTAGCAAAGTCTGCACCTCCTCCTTGCTCCTGCTTAACATTAACATCGCTACCAGAGCTTGTTGTTGTTATTATTGCTGATGCTTCCTCTGCTCTTCTGGGACTTGCCACAGATGAAGCTTCGATGTTGTTAGTTTTGTTTGCTGATGTTGTTGCCTCGTCGGTTTCGGACTTATCTTTGGCATCAGAGGAGGTTGCTGCCGCCGCTGCTGCTGATGATGTTGACGGTGTTGCATCATCAGATGTTGTTGCTGTTGCTTTAGCGGATTCCTCCGACTCCTTTTTAATGGCTGTCACAACTGTTCCCGTCCCACTGCCACTAATGCTGGCATTCGCATTGGTGGCGACACCACCATTGCTGCTACTGCTCGCATTGCTGCGTGCTGGCGAGGCGCCTTCGGCGGGCGTGGCATTGCCTTTGGGGGCACGACCGAGCGGCGAATCGACATCCATTTTGGTGTCATCTATAGTCAAAAATTGAAAGGCTATAGAGTATGATATCGAATCGTTTCAGTTTTGTATGATCGATGATCGGTGGATTCGTTGTTTGGGTTCAGTGTGGTGGTGGTATTTGTAGTTGTAGTTGTTGTTGTTGTGCGGTTGTGTGTTGTTGTCCCCCATTTGTTGTTTTTGGGTTAGTCATAATTATGCAATTCAAATTACAGTTGTTAAATTACAAAATTGATTTAATTGCAATTGCAAAACGAAATGGCAAAAATTTCAACAATTCGCAAACAATTTCGATTCGAATTAAAAAATATAAAAAAGAAAAGAAAACGAAACGAAAAAATATAAAATTCTCTAAGTTAAAAAATACTAGAAAAATGTGTGTCCATATATATAAAGATTAAATGTTATTATTTTAACGCTGGTTAGAGTTTTAAGATGCAATGTCAAGTTGTTGTTAGTTAATGAATTACGTAGGAATAGGGGATTATTAGATAAATATTTTAAACAAGTGAGCTACAACAAACTCTAAATTAAAGCTTTAATATTTCAGAAAGAAATGTTTTAGTTGGTTAACTCATTTGCTTCATAGTTTCAGTTTATTTAAATTTTTAAAATACAACCATTAGAAAATGTAATCATTATATAAATAAATACTCGCGACTGCTTTTAGTTTGTGTAAATAAATATAATAAAATAACAAATTCAAGCAAATTAAACATTAAACTATCGTTAAATGGTTTCGGAACCATTTAATAACTAAAACTATGTTTGCTTTCTTTTATGTTTACCTTCTATTATTCTATGTTGTTAATCTAGCAATGAAACTATTTAAGAATTCATTAGTGCTGGATTTATCTTGCACTAAAAACAAGCAACTATTTTAAAAATACTTTTGGTATTTTTTAGCAGTTATTCAAGTTACAAGTTTTTTTTTATCACTATTGAAGCATCAATAAAAGGCTAGAATTACTAATTACTAAATTCAACTATATAAAATGATCTCTTGAGGAACAAGTTTTTAATTATTTTTATAATTTTCTTGCAATAAATGTCTATCAACCTAGCTTTCTCTTACCCCTCACACTTTGCAGAGAATTGTCAATTTCATAAAAGGAAGTAATGAAGATCTTTAAAATGATTTTAGCATATTTTCAAGCAGTGCAGCTTATCAACCTAACGCTTTTCTAACTCATTAAACTGGTATCTGCTAACTCACAATACACTGTTAAATACATTTTCTAGTTTTGAATGTTGTTAGATTTAGGATATTAGTGATGGAATTAATGACTGGGATTGGAGAATTATTAGAGGTCGCACTCACCATCATCTCGTTCGTCATCGCTGAGCGGTTGTCGCGGCGCAAAGAAAAGATCTGGTACAAATTGACGGATAATTTGTTTGATTTTCTGCTTCTCCTGCTTCTGGATACCCGTCTGACGCTTTACATGATGTATGAGCAGATTGGCAGCATCGTCCAAAATGGTTTTATCCTTGTAGGGCAAAATGAGATGCGGCCCGGCCGCCTCCATGGCATCATCGTCCTGATCATGTCGCTCATCGTATAGCGTCTCAATCTCATTAAAGAGACTCTTGGAGCGCAGAGCCTTCATGTCGTTGGGTTTAAAGTTGATGGCTTGATGATCCAGAGATTTAAGGTAGTATTTCTCATTCTGTTCGCGCCACTGTTTGTTAAAACTCTGTAATTAAATGATGTCGAGTGGTCATGAGTTGTAAATGAGAATATTTATAATATTAATAACAAACCTTTTGAGCATCTCTCCACTCCTCCTCCTTGACCTTCAAGCGCTTGAGCACGATGGGAACAGCGACGGCAGGATTCTTTTTCATACCCTGAATTATTTCTCCAGATTTGTCCCCGTAAATGCGATGAATGGCACGCTGGTGTATTGTTTGCGAGGTGCCACCCAAATGGTCATCCAAATGATATTTGGCCAATTCCTCAGGTGACATGCGCGATATCTTCTTTTGGACATTTTCGAGCACACGAATTGTGGCACTGTTCACCTCAATCACCAGATCCAGTTCGAAACGCTCGTCCTCCGTTCTGTGAATATTCCTTTTGTTTAGAGCGTTTGTTGATTCGTTAATTCATCAAAATATAAACGAAAGCCAAAGAACACAAAATGATGACAGAAACACAGTGTGGAAAAGGAAAATGAAAAACGTACGAAATAATTCAGAAAAAGTCAAGATAAATATGGATGCAGAGGTGCCCTTAATAAAGGTAAGTTGTTCATACTTTAACTTATTATTTATACTAGTTACAGTTATAATATGTTAGACTCGTACTCAAAAGGATTTCAAGGGGTGTTTTAGGTTTGTCAGAAGCGAAATGTGCGTAACATGCAGAAAGAGGCTTTTCTAACCACATAAAGTATTTATATTCTTAATCAGAATTAACAGACCAATACGTTTGTCTGTATGAGCCCCTTGATCCCAGAGACTGTAAGACTCAAAGCCACGCTTCTACCGCCTAGGCAAACTGTACAAAACTATTTGAACACCATCATTAAAACTATCCTTAGATCTATCTAATCTAACTATCCTAACCTTCACAGGACGAATCGGATAAAGTTTCTGATTTGTATGCAGATGTTTTTAACCGATCTTATGTTTGTATCGTGATTCTTTATATCCTGACAAAATCGATAATCGCATGTAAATTGCTTATATCTGTGGAAACAACCGTCCGACTGTAGCATTTCTTATCACTCTTAAATGAGCTCTATTAATATCTAAAACTGAAAGACTATTTTGCTAGAAATATACGAAAATTCCGACTTTTCTACTGAATTTGATGAAGACTATGTACAATACATTTTATGTTAACCCTCTGCAAGGTTATCAGAGGGTGATTGGTTAAAGAAATCTCACCTGTAGATGGTCTCCTCAAACTGCGTCTTCCGCGAAGTGACAAACGTGGAATCCTCACTGGCCCACGTCGGGAACGAGACCCACTTGTCGTTGAGCACTTCTCGGCATAGAGCAGTACGCCCGCTGCACTTCTTAGGCACCGAGGACTGCGGCAGAGCACAATAAGAGGCGCCGAGACGCTTGCAGAGCGATAAGTCTACATCCTGGACATAATCCGTGCTCTGATGACTGCTAGCCCGATCGTGAGAGCTGCTATTACTGCCCTGACGTTGAGTTGCCGGATGTGACATGCCATCGATAAGGGCACCGGAGGCTCCACCAATTTGACCGGACATGGGCGGACCCAGAAAGTCAGTGAACCAACGCAATAGATCCGGAAATTTGACCAGAAACGGTGAGACCAGACCAAGTAGTTCAGTTTTTGAGACAATCTCTTGATTGAAGAGCGTTAAGCAACGCAAGAAGTTGTCATAGACCTCTGGACTACGTAACGCCTTTCGAACCTTATCGAAGAAGGCCGCATCCGAGATACTACATTTTTTAGATGCCTCCGAGAAGCTTACATCGCGACAACATGGCTTGGGTCGTTTCGCTGGCGGTGGACCACTGACACAAGCACCAGAGACGAGGCCACCACCAGATCCACCAAGAGCCGCAGCTGCGGTGAGCTCATCCACCGCCTGTTGCCGGCGACTGTTGCTGGAGTTGTGGTGTACCAAATTGTGGTGAAGATTAGCTGGCAACTGACCTGGTTGCACATAGCCGGCGATATTTGGCGAATTGCGATCCAATGAATTTTCGCCAAGATGATGTGGATGATGCTGCTGTTGATGCTGCTGCTGATGATGATGGTGCGACAGATTAGCATTTGTTGTGGAGATGCCGCCATAACTAGGTGACTTCTTTTGGGTAAGATTTGGATGCGTTTGCTGTGCCACATACTTCTGTGCATGATGATTATTTCGTTGATCCAGCACAGTACTACGTAGACCACTCACAGGAGCAATACCAGCACCGCTGCCTATATGATGATGTGGCGGCAAAGTACGTGAATGTGGATGCAACTGTTGCTGCTGTTGTTGAACCAGACCATGATACTCCTTCTCGAAGATGCCACTGCCACCACTGCCGCTGCTGCTAATGATGTGATTCTGCTGCACACCGCAGGATTTTATGCTTACACTGGTGTTTACCGCCGACAAGTTGCCAATGGCTGTGGCATGAGCATGGGCATGGGCAATGTTACCATCAATCTGCGAAAGTGTAGCCCCGCTGCTCAGCTGCAAAGGTGATCCACTGTTGACCACGTTGCCACTTGCCGTCGATGGTGAAGCAGATGACATGCTTATGTGAGCACCACCGCTCAATGTTGCTGTGGTTGTGGTGGTGCGCTGGAGCTGCTGTTGCTTGTTGTGATGATCATTGTGCAACGCCGACTTGGACATATATTGTGCAGCAGCAGCAGCTGCTGCAGAGGATTGGTGATTGGTGGCATCGGGTAGAAATTGTCCAAACTCACGCAGCAAATCCTCATCCTGGCCGAACAGTTTGGCCACTTGTGTGTAGACCTCCTGTTCGGTAAGCATTTTGCCCTGGTTCAAGGTGCTTCCACCACCGCCAACACCTCCTCCACCACCGGCACCACCAGCCCCGCTGCTGCCCTCCTTCATAACCTTTTGTTCCTTTTGATAAGCATGCAGAATCTCCAGGAACTTTTTGTACTTGGCCGGTTGGCTTTGGAAACGATTCTATCAAGAAAAAGAGATTTGGGATTAGTTTGCGCTGCTATACAATTTATTCATTAACTCACCTTGATCTTATTCACATAGGTTATGGCGTGGTTAAACTCCACGGGCTGATTCTGTTGTCCCGTCGTCTCGCCGAGGAGCAGGGATTGATGTGCCTGCTGAATGTGATGCAAATTGTGCTGGGCAGCTGGTCCCGCATGTGGACTAAGCTCACTGAGGGAATTCGGTGTGGGTGGACCACCTCCAACCACAATACTGGCACCGCCAGGCGCTGGAACCGCAACTGCAGCAGCCACCACTTGACCTGGACCAGTAGGTGTTATGGTTGCACGCTGCTCACCCGCTCCGCCTCCTCCGCGATCTCTGGAGTAATTCTGCGGCAGATTATGCGCGGAAACGGAGACGCCGACTCCGACTGCTCCACTTGCTGGCGCCGCTGAGCTACTGGTGACATGCACATGTCCACCAGGTGACTGGGCAGCTGGTTGCAGTGCATGTATTGTCGTCTGGCTGAGTGAGGCGACACCGTGGGTCATCAAATTGACGGCTCCAGCCGTTTGTATTTGTGCCACAGCGGCTGCAGCGGCGGCAGCTGCTCCACCACCTGGCCCAACTGCTCCGCCTGCCTGTGGAGCCAAGGATTTGAGCGTTGTATGACTTGATAAAGGACTATTTCCGGCTGCGGCTATCATATGAACTGTGCCCGTGCTGCTAGGTGCACCCGGTGGCGATGGCATCGATACTACAGGCACCGAAAAGCCAAGTGCGTCGTGTTGCATTTCAATCTTGTAGCCAGGTGGCAGAAACATGTTGAAGCCATAGATAAGCTCTGCGTGACCCTTGAATAAGGTTGAGACACGCTCAATCACGCCGGGCGTGTCGATGCAGTGCGACTTGAACTCCTTCATGATGTCCAGGAAGTTATTGTAGATCTGTGGCTGATCTGCATACTGATATTTTACTTGATCCAGATAGCTGAGTGCATCCTCCACTTTAAGACGCGGCGCAGCACTACTGCCACTGCCACCGCTTCCTCCTCCGCCCGCTGATTGTCCACCTTGCGGTGGTGTGCTGTTTCCACCAGCTGTTCCTCCAACAACTGGCCCATTTGGAGGTGTCTGCAGTGCTGCCAACTGTGCCGGTGTTGGTTGTGTTTGCTGAGCTGTTGTCGTTGTCATGCCACCGCTTGTGGCATTCGTTTGTGTGCCACTAATCGTGCGTTGCCGCAGCGTGCCCGTCTGGCAGCTGCTTGATACTGTCTGGGATCCACCTCCGCCTCCAGTTGCCGCTGCACCACCGCCTCCAGTAACGTGGATGGGCACCACATTGCTGCTGTCGGCTATGGTAGCCTTCAGAGTGCCACCCGCTTGGATGGAAGCGACGCTATAAGCTATTAAAATATAAACAGCAATTAGATAAAGATCGATTGGTATAAATTAATGTATCTACTTACATGTTGTATACTGCAAGGTTTGGGTGGCTGCGCTGCCAGTGGAGACGACAACGCCACCGGCAGGACCTTGATTGGGACCAACGGTCACTACGGCGTTGTTCGTCTGGACACCTGTTGTTGTGGCGCCATCGACAATGCTGTTCGTTGTGGTTTTTAGATTCGTTGCCGTTGGAGTTGTAGATGGCAAATAGGCAATGGTTTGCGCACCACCATGTTGTGGTGTTAGTATGCGATGATGTATTGATCCAATGCCGCTTATTGTGGCACTGTGTGCATTTGGCACCACTGTGCCGATGGTAACGCCACCAGCTGTATTAACACCCACGCTTGTTGTACCACTATTTGCACCTGAAACGCCGACACCTACACCCACACCGACACCACCTCCGGGTCCGGGGCCGGTGCGTGTGCCAAATTGGACTTCATCGATTCGAGTGCGTTTCATCATGCTTAAGGTAAATTTTGCCTCTTCTCTCGTTCTCTTCCTTCCTGTCCACTGTCTCTTAATCGTATTCGAATATCTCTTCTTATTTCTTATTGTTTTTGTTTTGTTGTGCTCTTGTTATTGTGTGGATCTAATTAATAGTTGTGGTTTTTCTGCTCCTCTCTAGGAGCGTATGTAATATGCAAGTAACGGTCGTGGTCGTAACTGGTAACTATAACTGTATCTGGAGTGCAGAGTGTGCAACATATGTTGTTTTTCTTCTTCTCCCTCTTGTTTTTGTCTTTGTTGTTGTTGTTGCCTATGCATTTGGATATGGACTAAGCCAGTCCGCTTAAGCGGCAGGCAACAAATCCTAGCTCGAACTCTTCAATCAATTTGTTTAAAGCTTCTTCTGCTGCAGCTTTTACCTCTGCCACGTCGCAGCAACGTTTCTCTTTCCGCGTTTCTCTTAATTCCACGGCGTCGCAGTCACTATAAAGAAATTGAAAACAAAATGTGGAATTTAATAAGCGTGAAATAACCCAAAAATGTAATACAATCAGCTGGTAAGTCAGTATTAATATTTTTGAATAGATTAAAACTTTACATCGCATTGCTCATACTTGGAAGTTTTCTCAATCAATTTATATTCTACTTTTCTTACATATTCCAACGAAATTTTAAATTGTCCAACGACAAATTCTTTATCGCATTCACGTACAGACATAGAGAGTAAACTATAATTTATACATTCACATGTGAATAATTTCTTTGTATATACTGCAGCCAATAACAACCACAAACAACAGCAGCAGCAGCAACTAAACATACAGAGGGCTGAACGCAGAGAGCAGAGCGCACGTCAGATCAGAGAGTCGTCATCCATGCATGTTTTGTTTATGTATGTCTGTGTGTAAATAAGCGCAACCGGAATTGGGCGCGCGCGCTTTGTTGCTTTTAACGGGTACAGTAAAAACTGGCAGGGGAGGACTGGCGGCAGATCAGAGAGCTTTTTATGACCCATGCACGACACTGTGAAGACGTCAACCTGCATAGAATTCACTACGTCTCTTTTAGAAGACTTCAGAATCGTACACAGTACACTGACAACAAATACTTTTGGCGCAACAACACACTTTGTTGTTTAAATGTTTATAATTATAAATATATTTTTTGTTTTAAGGTGTGCCAATAGTTTTAATCAGAGGAAAATTACTCTATTAGACAAATTAAACTAGTTACTCAAATTATATTAATGTACTTGAGAAAAATGTATAGTTTTAAAACATTCGAATATGATTTGTCACAAAACTGGTGAAGTTGAAAGTTCTTTCTGTGCCAAACGTGTCTATTATCAGTGTATATAAGGAGGTGGTACATGCATCAGGGTGTTTGCATCTTTTACCACTATAAAGAGGTATTGCTGAGAAACCGTGCAGCAGCCGCCGCGCAAAACAATGAGTAAGTACATATAAAAAAAATGGTGGTAACTGTGGTGGTGAGACTGTTCGGGTACTCTCTCCTTGCTTGCTTTCCTTCGTTCTGTCATTCTGCTGCAGCAACATGCCAGAGAGCCAAGAGAGGGAGAGATAGAAAGAGAACTCGCGCTCAGAGAACGCGCGAAGGCAAGATTGAGGGCCGCATATTTGTTTTGCGGTGTCGTCGAGACTTTTTTTCATTTACAAAGTTTTTTTTTTATTAAGCGTTAGCGCAACATTTATAAACAAGTATTTGGCGGGCGCTCAGTCAGCGGTAACTACTACGACTACAAATACAGCAAATACAAATTCAACGAATGTACAAAGAACGAGAACCAAGCAACGTTTGTGCTCAAACTGCTCCCCAGCGAGTGCGTTAAAAGTGTAAATATAACTTGAATTTAGAAGGTATTGTGTGCCAGTGTACGTTCTACTGTAAATGTGTTTGAGAGTGTATTATTAGTGCTGGCGGGAGCCACTAGCGAAGAGAGACCATGGGACTCTTAGCAGAAAGCGGCACGTCTTTGAATATATATATTTTTTTCTAATTTATTAAATATGGTAAATATTTGTAGTACGAATTCATGAGTATACAGATTCGAAAATGAAATGTGTGCATTTGTAAATAACAAATTACAGAAATCTGCATTTGAAAACTGTACCGGGGGCCCACACACCACTTTTGAGAGAGTTCGCCTTTCGCAGCAAATAATCCTTCAAGTCTTATGGCCAAATGTGAAAACAAGTTGAAACTTTTGTCGCGTCACACTCGTTCTCCCAATCTCTTGATTACTGTGAGTGGTCTTTTGTTGTTATTGCTCTGTTGCTGCTGTCTGATTTTGGAGAGCGCACGGAGCCGCCATACCAGCCAAAACACAAATACACACGCACATCCACATAAACACAGTCAAGGGCATAAGTATTTTGATGTTCATAACGTTCACAACCAAGCACAATGCCACCATAATGCAAAAATAATTGCAATGCAATTTATTAAATTTTCTTGATTAACCTGATTTGCATATTATTAAAAACCTATAGCTTTGTGTAATCAAAACAGGCACAAAAACTGAGCAAGCACAACATTTCTGTTTTCAAACATTATGTAAATATTTATTTTATTTTTTTTGTAAGGTCATTTAAAAAAATTCATAAACATATTCGCTAAACATTTTTGTTTTGTCAAATAACTTATGTCGTCGACTATAATTGAGTATACATATAGCTTTGTCCCTCTCTCAGAGAGCGACGTATCGGTGCTCTACATAGAATTGGGGCGTTCGTTGTAGTTGTTCTTGTGCGTGTGTGAAAGAGAGACATGTGGGCAAAAATTTTTCCCTCCATTTTTTTAAATTCTTTGTAACTGTATTACGTGCACACGGCTATTATCTTATCTGTTTTGCTATGTACACATTGCAAAGAATAGTCTAAACGTAGACGACAAAATATGCAAAAATGTTTATTATCGACGGCTATTTATTTTTTTTTGTTTCGTTTTTACTCTCGTCATATTAGAAATTTTCTCCGATTTTTACTCACACTCACTCTTATAATTGAATACTTTTCTATACGCTATAAATAAATTTGCAAATACATAAAACATATGAATGTGCATATGTACAAGTAAAAAAAAAGAGATAAAAATGAGACAAGAACAAAGCAGAAGGTAGACTGGTAGCTTCAAGCTCATAGACAAAGTAGTCGATTAATATAGTGCGGGATGCTCTCATTGAAAAAGACTTGCACACTACCACATACAATTTGAGAGAGAAACATGATGGCGCTTGCTCTTGGAGCCGCTGACCAAGCCAGCTGCCAGCGAGTTATTCTGTACTGGGAGCCCATTTTACATTTGTATATGCACACGCAAACATACACACACTCACACACGTTCACTGAATCGAGGCGCATATATATGCATAAAAATGTATACAGACATACATGCGAATGGCGCATCAAAGCAAAAGTCGAGATAAGCGCACGAACTGAGAACAGACGGACGAACGAACGAATGAACGAACGAAAATAAAACGACACTACGTTGAAAAAATACAGTCAGTTCACAAGCAAACCAAAAGCAATGTTAAAACTTGTGTGTATGTGTATACGCGTGTTCATGGTTGTGTGTGTGCTGAGTGCGAGCAGCCTGTCGACGACTTTTTGTCTGTGCGCTTTATATGTATATGTATGCATGTCGTTGTGCATGTTTTATATATACGTATAATATGCATGTGTGTGTGATTGTGTGCCGTCGTGTATATAAACCAATTGAAATTGACCTAACCTAAAAATTTTGTATTTTTCACAAGTTTTTGCAGCGATCAAATAAGCAGATGGTATAAATTATCATATAACTGTTTTGCTTTGTTAAATTGAGGTTGTATTTCGGCTAATATTCTTAAACATTCTTCACCCCGCGAAAGGAAACTTACATCAGATTTAGTGTACATATGTATGTATTTGAAGTGTATGTATGCACATATACATACGTAGATGTATTTACTATAAACCGTTGGCTTGTTATTGAAAACTTTCACGTTTTACGCAGTATTTTGCACTAGCATTTATTTCACACACTGTACAACTTTTCACCTTTTTCTTTTTAGTACATATGTAGATATTGAACTGAATGTTGGTATGTATTGGAGAAGTTTTTTTTTATTTTTTTATGGTGCTTTAAGTTATTTAAAAATGCAACGCGGCTTAAGCATGTGGATTCAGAAATTTTTTACTACTGAATTTAAATTCGATTCACTTTTTAATATTTTTCCTTCTAGTGAATTTTTACAGAAATTCACTAAATTTTGGCGAGGAAACGTTTTCGTACGTCTTAACGCCGCCGCAAACATTTTCGATTAAACGACAGCCAGTGTGAGCAAAGAAACAAAAGAGCGCGAAATGCGAACAGGGAAAAAGGCAGAAAGAGCGACAGTCACGAAGAGAACAAGCATTTACTCAAACTGGTAGATGGGAGAGAGAGAGAGTAAATGCGCTCGCGCAGTGTTGCTTTGGAATTCTTCATTTTCATTTTCGTGTCTGTTGTTGCTTTTGATATAATGACGACGGACAAGCAGAATATCAAACAGGGAGGCAAACACAGCGCAACAGCAAGCCTCTTCGAGCATAAAAAATGGGAAAAATGTTACTTTGGGTATCAAAGTAAATACAAGATTATGTACAAGGAACAGAAAAAAAACACATGTATTTATCAGTAAGTAGAGAGTCTTGTTGCTGTGCGTTCAAATTGCAATCTGTGTACCGAAAACATTTAGGGGAAACAGACGAGTGCAGACGATGTGAGCGAAAAATGGCACGCTGTATTTGAGTGCCGATGAGTACACTGTTCATTCCAACGTCGCAGTCATCGCCCGAAATTGTGTTTTTTTGTGTGCACAGAGGAAGCAAGAATAATTATTTCTGTAAAAAAAACTAAATTAACGTTGTCATCAAAATGTAACATTTAAAATTTGCTATCTGAGACAAAGAAATTAGAGCAAAGTTTATAAATGGTTCATGAATACAAATACGTAAGGCTTACGTAAGTGCAAAAAGTACAACAGTTATATATTTTAAGTGTGAAAGAGACAACGTGAGTGGTTGAATCATTTTTAACAGGGTGTTTCGGCGTTTGGTTATTATTGTCATCAAATATGACGATAACATTGTCTCGGACTGATAAGTTGCACCCTGTACTTGAGAGCGAAAGCAAAGAGACAGAGCACGTTGAGAGACAAAACACCCACCCATACATACGTTACTAAAGATATAGGCTACACTCAAGAGTTTACGCGACAGAGATATTGCAGTACATAATGAAATCGACAAAAATGAAAATCAGAAACCAAACAGACGAGTAGCTGGCTACAACACTGCCACGGTTACACTTTGCGACGACGGCGGAGCGGCATACCACTTGCCTCACCTCACTTTACACTTGATTCACACGCATACACACTCACATACATGTGCATTGATATATGTACGTATATGCCTTTGCCGTGCAAGTGGTGGTTAAATGGTAGTTTTTGTGCTGTCAAAACGGAAACGAGAAGACGCACAAAGCCAGAGACACCACAGCGAGTATTGAAAGCAACCACAGACACTTCGAGCGAAAGGTAAAAAAATAATAAAATGCGATGTGAGTGCAAGTTGCGGCGATGCCAACGGCATCTCACCATGGCAATAGCGGATTACGTACATAAACGTATTAGAATACATGTATGAGGATGACATGGCATACCACACACGCGATACCATCCATCCAGAGCGCATTGATCGACCTTTATGCTTATAGGCAATGGTCAAGCACATGTTGGAATTTGATCGTCCGCAAGAAAGAGCATCTAAACGTTTAATGAGGGCTGATTGCAGCCACTGCACCCAACAGAGGAGCGTCAATGAAATCTGTATACTTGCGAATTATTGTGCGCTCATGGTGGTGAAAACGGAAACCTTGCAATTATCGATTTCTTTTTCGTGCTCTCCCTGCATTGCAATGCGGGAGCTGAGAACGCCGACGTCAGTGAGAGTCGTGGAGAGAACGAAATAACCTGCTGAGAAAGAGAGTGAGAGAGGGATTTAACTTGCCAGCAGAAGCACAACAACTAAATCACGATAGCTAATAACCTACAGATAAGGCAAATCGAAAGAACACAACTAAAATGCAGATACAACATATGACAACCGACTTAAGTTCAAAGTTCACGAGCAGACGCCTGTGGGCAGTCCGCTGAAATGCATTGGGTCAAATAAAAAACCCTTCCTCCCCGTAATGCACAAGTGCAAAAGGGACAACCACACTTACGCCTACAGTGCGCGCCTATGTGTGCGTGTGTTGCAATTTGCTATAAACGCTGCATAGCCTTTTCCAGGTACTCTTGATGGTATGACGTATGTATGTGATTGTATTCTCAGGTGGTTTTCCTTATATACTAATTGGTGTACACTAATTTCAGATTCCTCCTCCATCTGGCCCACATCCCAGCCACGCCAATTGCTGTTGCGCAACAGTAAACAAAAAATAAATATATATATTTATAAACATTTATTAATCAAATGTATGTAAATATATATATATGCAATTCAACAATAACAATAATAACAACCACAGTAGCAGCTGCGTCAGAATCGTTAAAGTAAAATATAACAAAATCATCATCAACAACAACGGATTAATAATTTATACATACGTATATACTAAATGCTGTGTGTTGATATATTTCATATATTTGCGATACCCAGAAAAAATTGCTTAAAATTACGTGCAAAGTCAGCTAAAATCTTGAATTAAAAATGCAGTATCTATTTCCATATGCAGCAACAAAAAATATTGTATAATTTTGATTGTCTTTTCGTAATTTGATCACTTTTAAATACTAAAATTCTCCACACGATTTCATTTCTAACTTTTAAGTATCTTATTATTTAAATTAAAAGCTCTCTGAAAGATACTTTGTGTTTACTAAATGTTCAAAAAAGCTTAACTTTTACTTAAAGATTAGATAATTCCAGACTGAAGAACGAACAGAAAATATACAGCTGCCAGCAAATAATAGTAGCACATCAGTATAATCCATTCAATTTATTCAACTCATAGAAACTGATATTTTGGATGCCATCATAAACTTTTATATAAAAAAAATAGGAGAGCTCCATTACCCTACTAAATGTAATTGTAGTGAATATTCTAAAGTTCAATGAACTAAAAATTTAGCAGTATTAGTGAATTGTAATTTTATTTAAACAATTTACATTTAGTGGACTGACCTGTGTAAGCAAGAAAGGTACAATACTGAATATTCAGTTCCTTGGTTTATGATTAATATTAAGAAAAGTGCTTAAAGTAAACCTTTTTTTTAATTTTTCACATCAGACTATGCGGTATTATTTTCGCATTTTAATGTTAACTAAACTTATTTGTTTTTTAACAATGAAGGTTAATCAAATTTATAGTTAAATTCATGTACAAAATCCGATAACTTAGATCCAAAAAATTTCATGTGTTTGGATGAAATTAGAATTAAAGTGTCTTAATTGTTATTAACAAAAATGTTAGAGGGTAATAAGAGCTGTCCTTTTTTTTCTCTCTTTTTCTAACTTTATAAGCTTTGTGTAACTTTGTTTTACAAGTGTTGCCACTGAACTAGCATACTCTACGCAAGGGTATTTAGAAACGAAGTGCGATCGTATGTAACTATAACTCGTTTTTCCAGTTTTCTTCACATCTTTTTGGTAAGTGAAAAAGCAACAACCGAAACCAGACTTCGACCAGAAGCGAGAAGCCAGAATCCACAACAAATTTAGGTCTTATCAAACAATATTTAAACAAATTCAATTAATAAAAGTAAACATGAAATTAGTTTTGGTTCATTCGTTGTTTTTTCCCGGCGAAGCCAACGATTTTTTGCGAACTATTTCGTCACATTGTTAAATAATCCGAATGGAACAAATGAGTTAAATATACAATTTTGTGTAATAACAAAACGATAGCTAGAGTCAAAGCCTACATCAAGTAGAAATGCGACAATTTGGAAAACGGTGAAGGTGGGGAATTTTTAATATGAACTGCTGACAACATAGTACTTTTTGTTGGTGTTTTATAAAATGTATGAGAGAGAGAGGGAGAGCGCAACCAAAAGAGAACGCTTCGTTGGGAGAGCCATGAACGCTCTCTCAAAACACACACACTCAAGCCTTTGTAGCAACCGTGTGTTTGTGTAAATGATATGCGTCATTGTTGTTGCTCTTTTCAATACCTTCCTTTCAACAGAAATTAATTGTATTTTATATTATTAATTTATAAACAGTAGCAATTACAAATGCCTACGTTCACAATTTCAAAACCTCATAGAACACACATATTCACAAACGCGCATAAAAAATGCAATCAAATTGGGGAGTTCTTTGTACGTCGACAAAGAAGAATCAAGCATATTTTAAACAGAGAACATTAACAAGTAAATATAAACTAATTAATGAATAGCACTTTTAGGAAATATTATTTAGTTTGCGACGCTCACAATCGCTCAGCGTAATCAATTGAAGAATTGAGGTTATGTACACAGATATAAATGTATTTCTGGCACATACACGGTAATATTCAACACACTCGCATACATACGTGTATGCCTATACGTTAACATGTAGTAATAATGGGCGCGCATTTTTATATATGTTGGAGCCCGAGCAGCGAATAGTATTATTTATTGAGGCAGTTTACATACCTGAATTTAAACTGGCTAGCAGTCTCCAAAGTCACAAAATATCAGCAATATGCCACAAGGTAAAACATCTTTTTTACATTGTATTGCTCTCACTTTGGCTAGCAACAACTGGTGACGCTTGAAGATGTACGCGTATACTATTTTTTCTAGTGATTCGATTAATATTTTTAAGCTTTTGCAGGGTAAAAGAAGCGCGTGAGCCTCTGCTTCTTACATTTGCAATAAACACACACATACACACACGCACGCACGCACACATGCATGCATACATATATAATGTATGCACTTGGAATCGATTTTATGCTTCTACGATGCTACTCCCGCTGCTGACGACGCTCCAACTCCAACGAATTTTTTTATGCTCTGCACGTACACCGCGCCTCCACAAAACTTCGCTTCTTTTTAAACTTCACAAATATACATATGTTCTCTGACACACACATGCACACAACGCACTCGTGCAACGTTGCGTGGTTCTATTTGTATTGTTTTTGTATGCCAACACTACATTTAGCTCAGTTACTACTTTATTGTGTGTGCTTCCTGGCATGTGTTGTGTTGCGCGCTGTATTGGGCTGAACTGTTTTTATGTTGGACTTGTATTAAATTTAATTAGTCTTACTATTCGATGTGACCAGCAAGTTGCAGACGCGCGATTAACACAATTGACTTAGCACTTTCAACACTCAGCACTGCACGGCGTAACCTTATCGATAGGGCGATATTTCAGTCTAGAGTGTGGTTTATTTTACAATCACAGAGTTGGGCACACCATTTTTATGCATTTCCCACTATATCGAGGCCAGCCATATTTTTTCCCATTATTATCACGGCCACCCATATTTTCAGTCAGATCCACCGGTAATCAGGATTTTATGGAAAAAGGAACAAAAAGGCGACAAAATACAAGAGCAGGACATTTTTTGTTATTCATCATTTTAGTATATACTTCGCTATTTAGACTTTTGGGATAATTATGAAAATAAAAATGCTAACTGTGCTCTGTTATAGTTATGTTGTGTCGAAGATTAGTAGTCGTTATGTTTAAATCGAGCATTGTTTTTTTGGCTTAATAAATCTGTAGACAAAAATTCTATTTGTTAAAGTATATGTTTTAATTATGAATCCAAAACGAACTCACAAAAGCTTACTTCATTAGTTAAAACTGACAATGATTTGTTGAACTTATTATTAAATTCTGTTAAATAACAGTTTAGCAAAATGTTAACATAACAGTGCCTTCATCGTAATGTCAGTCGAGCATTCGTGCTGGTAGCAGCGAGCGAGAAAGACGCGTTTTGGGTGCGTTCAAAATCGTATAAGAGTGTGTGTTGGTGTTAAATTTTAAGAAGTGCAGCTGTCGCTTGTAACAAATAAAAACCGCATAGTTATAGTCTCTAAATTAATCCAATTGCAACCGAGCTGCAGTTAGGTGCATTCATATCCTGTATAGTGTTAAAAAGTAAAGGAACATGATATTAAAATCAAAATATAAATGCATGTAAAATAATTTCAACGCCCAAAAACCGCCGGCCAGCAGACGCCGTGAACGCGGCGGTCGCTGCAGCCGCTTGTTAAAACAAATGAAATTTTAACGTATGCGTTTAATGAAAATTTCGCAGAATTTGCTAAAATGCAGTGCTGACAAAGTGAAACGGGAGCATAAATATATGAGAAAATTTATAAGAATTTCAAAAGAAAATAAAAATCAAAATCGAAACGAAACGAAAACTGCGCTCTATATGTGTGGCTGTGTGTGTGCATGAGAATGTGTGGATGTGTGAGTGCAGAACAAGCGACACAAAAGGAAGGAACGATAGCCGCGACTACGGCGAAAGCAAGCAGCAGCCGCAGAGACACAACCGCCGCATTTTGCTTACGTACCTGCTCAGCAATTAGAGTAACCATAACCGAAAATCAAGGCAAATGTTGCGGCTTAAAAAATGCAAACTGGTTACTTTAATTGCCAAACAGCTACGTAACGCTATTTTCCGCTGAACAACGACGTCGCTGCTCATCTATGCGATGTTTGGAATATGTCTGCTGCTGCGGCCACAGCCGCTGTGAAAGAGAGTGAGAGCAATAGCGAGTGCACAGAGGTACAGAGAGCGAGCGAGAGTCTCTGGCTTAAGAAAATAATGTATGGCCATATTTGTTTCTTGTCGGTTCCCTTTTGAAACTATGTTCTTGGTTGTGCTGCTGCTGCTTGCTGTTGCCGTTCTCGTCGTCTGCCTTTTGTTGCCGCATTTCTTAGATAAAATACAAAAAGCGATGAGGAATGAAGCAAATAAAAAAAAAACGGCGAACACGTCTTGGAGATATAAATTTGCCGGAAAAAATGTATCTTGACGTATGAAATAGGGTATAGGTGTGTGTGAATTTGTTTGTTTACAATGCGTTTGGCACTTTTCGTTTCCATGTATGTGTGCGTGAGTGTGCATTTTGTGCAAAAAAGAAATAAAAAATTATAATGTGTATTTAATGTTTGCCAAAACCAACAGAAAAGTATTTGAATATCTGCAAAACTGCATAAGAAGCAAAACCTCAAAAGCTACGACAACACGATAAACAGATATAGAAAACGAAACATAACGCAATAAAGTAAAAAAAGGACAAATCAAAATGTCGGAAGAAGTCGACCGCAATGACCCCGAGTTGAAATATCTCTCGGTGGAGCGCAATCAATTCAACGATCCGGCCACACAGGCCGAATGGACACAGAAGCGTCTTGTTTGGGTGCCCCACGAGAATCAGGTAAGAAGAGAGTTTCAACCTATGAGAAATCATGGTCAACAAGCAAATGGAATTAATGTGGAGACTCGAACACTTAAGGAAGTACAATTAGGTCAATTAAATGTAGTGGAATTTGTATCGTGTTATATTAATTTGCCTAAAAAGATTTAAAATTCGAAATTTTCTCCAAACAAACCTCGCTTAATTAAGTCTTCTGTATGGAAGTCTCGTAAAAAGTTAAAGGTTTTACATTTATCCTAGGATTTTCGCAATAAACCTTCATTATTGTTAAGCTCAACAAGTATTTTTCTGGACAAGTTTCTATGAATACTTTTGTGTATTTCATTACTGACTTTGACGGCATTATTGAAAGGCTTCCGTTATTTACTGTCGAATACAAAAAAGTTGTAAAATAAAATATATTTCTCTATAAAGTAGTGAACATAACTGTCACGGGTGTTCATGTTACTTTTAAAATTGATCAACACTGCGACGTACTTACGTTCCACATACCTTCCACATTCCATTCCTTGTTTTCTTATTTGTTTACGTACTCGTATTCTATTTTTTCTCCTCTCATTTGGGCGCTGTCATGCTCCTTGCACTCCAGTACTTCTCTTTCTGGCTTTCACTCGCCGCGTCGCCGCGCAGAAGTCACAGTCGTCGTCAGTGTTGTTATTGTTGTCGTCGTCTCCAAACGACCTGAAAAACCTGTAGAGTCGCCTCGTCGTGTTGCGCAGGCGTTGTTCTTGTTCTTGTCTCTGTTTTCTTTTATTTTTTATGCTCTGCGCGAGTTTGACCAGTTTTTTCTTTTTTTTTGTTCAATTTTCGTAAGAGCGCTCCAATAAAGGGTATTTGGAATTCGTCACACATTTTTCCGAGCTCGTTAAATTTATTGAAAATATTTTAATCCGATTAAGGGACACAAATAGGTAGCTGAGCTGGAACTAGTTCTGTGAACTAAGTTCGATGAGCAATCAATTGAGTAACTATCTCTCTCGCGGTCTCTCCTTTGCCCACTCTTTCGCTGTTTGTGCAGTTATCACCTTTTTTTATTTCGGCTGCGCACTCATCGCATGAATCACGCAAAACGGCAACTTCTTTGAATTTCTCGTTACTTTTTTGCGTGGCGCGATAAAATTAAATAAACATCCGTCGAGGAAATCACACGAACTTAAGTTGTTCTTTTTGTTGTTATTAAGTAAATTTAAATCACAACAATACCGACCAGTTAAACACTCATCCCCTCATATGTTAAGACAGAGATACAGATACAGATACATTCATTCATACCTTCATCACATTCAAAATCAAAACTTATGCAGAAATTTGTGGAACTCATTTGCAAAGTGGATTGTTGACTGTTCCATTTAACAGTTAACAGTTATAGTTGCTCAATTTTCATTTTGCATGCACGCTGAGTCTGAGTCATCCAGCTTTGATAGAAAGAGACTGAGTGTGGGAGGGACCGAGCGTGAGACAGAGACAGGGAGAAATAGGTTTGTGATAGTAGCAAACGACAACAAAACAAGTTTAATCTGTATTAAATACATTTGAGAGCCCGTGTGTCCGTGTGTGTGTGTGTGTGCGATAACGATAACAATGACAAACAACGGGTTTCCACCTTTTTTTTTGCCCTTTGAATTGTTATGCAAAATGCTTAGAAGATTTTTTAAAGTTTAATAAAATATTGGGATTCTAAATGTCATTCAACTTGTGGTTTTCAAAAACCAAAGAAAAAATCATTGGCACTAAGATAGATCATATTAGGCACTCAGATGTATCTCTTAGAATACAAAGTGACCAACTGGTAATTCTAAGAGATACATCTTGTAATTTTAGCAAACCCTCTATAAGAATTTGAACTTGTTTTGCATAAAATTTGGCGTAGAATTTGATAAAAGGCACTAAATTTGAATTTTTATCTGTGACTGTCTTGTCAGCTGATTAGAGTCGTTCAGCAATTGCTATGTCTACAGGGTATAATAATAATAATAACAATAGCTGAACCAACAACAACTTGTCGCATTTTTAAGTAATTACGCGTTGGCTTATAAAAAACCAAACGCCATTTGGTTAGCCCAAAAGGAATTTCAAGCACACACAGATAATGCTGCAAATAAAAGATACAAAAAATAAAAGAAATAAAATGAAATGAAGGGGAAAACGTGGAAACGGGGAAACGGCACGACTTGCGACTGGCGATTGTCATGAGTTGTCAAGCAGACAGACGGACGGATAATGTAAAGAAATTTGCATATGGCACAAACTGTTGCGCTGCTGGAATGTCCAAGAAGCTCACAGATACACACACACACATAGGCATACCAGTCAGCTGCACAGCGTCTACAGTTACACTCATTTCTTGGCAAAGAGTAGAAAAAAAGGGTATTTGGAATTGTGTCAACACATTTTTTGCCAACGAACAACGAATCCAACAACTGTTCAAACTTTGCGCAATGTAAAAAATAAAAAAAAGAAAAACAAAAACAAAAAATAAGTATCTTAATAATATGCCACACTCACTCGTGTGTGTCTCATTGTGTGCGAGTAGCCGTGTATGGGTATCTATGTAAATAAATCAACAATGGGTGTCATTGTGCGTGTGCACAAGTTAAAGTTGAAGTTGATGTACAGCTAAATAAAGTCGTATCTTTTGGATACGTGCTGTATAATTAAATATGAAGGCTGTACTTTCAATACGCTTAGCTTTAAACTTACTCTTGCGGGAGTGATAAAGATCAAGTTTACTTTTTGTTAGATTTTGACCAAGTTAAGACAAGAAAGCCGCTTAAGGAGTCGTGCTCTCTTTAGTTACCTAGTTACAAAAACAACAGCTACGCTCTCATTCATTTGGCAGTAGACAAGTAACACCAAAGAACCTTTCGCTCTTCATCTCACTCTCTCTCTCTCTCTCACTCTCTTCGTCTATGCTGTTGCAAAAGTGTCTCTTCTTTACGGCTAATGACAAACGTAGCTAGACGTTTTTTTCGGTTCGGATTCGTCTTTCGTCTCGCGTCTCTTGTCTCTTGTCCGGTTTACGGTCAACGAACCTACAGCTCTCATATCTCTCTCACTCTCCCACACTCGCTTACTTATGAGTGTATGTGTGTATATAGATATACATAAATATATGCATATGCGTCGATCGATTAAAAGAAATGAAGAAAATACCCAAAGACGACTTACAAATGGTTATGGCCGGTCAGCGAGAGAGCTTTGTTTTGAGAGAGCTTGAGACCAAGATCTTCGTTACCGATCACTCAGCCGCAACCGCATGAGCGAAACGGAGAATCAAAGCGAAATGCGAAAGAGAAAATGAGAATGACTGGAATGCTGCTTGAGAATGTGTATAAATAAATGTGTATTTACTCATAAAGTAAACAAAAGGAGTTGCCAAAAATAATATATATACATGTATGCATTCTCGGGTATTACTTGGGATGTAAGCATCAGAGCTGAGCAAATACATGTATTGTTATTAAAGGCGCGTTGCAGTTTATTTAATTTTTCTCTAAACATTCACAAGTTCAAGGTTTTTTCTCCCTAGAATTGTTTATTATTGATTTAATTTGTGTGTGCTGGAATCTAAAATCTTAACTGAAGAACTTTTTGACTACTTGACCTGCTAAATCTTCCACTTATTTTTGCAATTTCTTTTTAAAATGGTCGATACTCGTTTTTTTGCCATAATTATTTTTATTACTTTTTTTCCCTGCTTGGTTTTGCTTCGTTGATTGCCCGGAATGGAATGTGTCGTGTATGTAGATAAGAATCTATAAACATTTCAAAAGCAATGAAGTAAAGGGGGAGGTGGAGGAGAGGCGGGTGAATGTGGGGAAGTGATGGCGCACAGTTATCGATAAACGAGGGCTGGGGAATTGCAGAGGAATTCAGCTGATTGATGATCTCATTGGTGTCAAGAGTGGAGGCAAAAGCAATCTTTACTATTTTTTTATGCAGAGCGAATATCTTTAAACAATTAAAGAATTGTGTAGATTTTCTGAAAGCCTGAAAGTTCAAGTTGATCGATTTTTATAAAATTTCTAAACGAAATATAAGCAACAAAGAACTTTCAAATGTTTTAGATAACTTGGCGACACAAATATAAACCAACAGATAATTCGGTCTAAGTATTGCATATAAAAAGAAATATATAATCAAGACATTAAAAAATTGACCCTTAATTAGGAGTTTACTCATAATTCATCTGAAATTTATGTGTTGGCTTCTTTTGTTTTTCCATTTCTGTTTATCTCTGTTGCCGGAAAAGTGTAAAGATAACACACACACTCACACACGCACAGCATAAACATATTCTTTATAGATATAGACAAACAAGATGAGAATGAAAATGGAATTGCTATGAGGCGTTTATAATGAAACTGAGCATTAGGGCGTGTCCCATGCCGCCCTCTCAATTGCTGTTAGTTGGTTTAATGCATTTCCTTGCACTTGTGTTTTCCACCCTCTAAATGGGAATATAAACTGAAACTAAGAATCCGAATAATGGGTTACCAAGTGGAGCTCCGTGCATATGTGTGTATGTGTGCTATGTGTTATTGTTGTTGCAGGTGCACTTGAGTTCTAATTGGAGATTTAATGAAGCGATCGCTTGCTTATTGTTTTCCTTTTAGCATACCACATTAATCGTTAATTTCTGCCACATTAAATTCCAGTGAAAGTGCGCAAAACACCAGTACGGAATGCTCTGCGTGGGGGAAATTAATGCAAAATCGGAGAGCACTTGGTTTCAGTTAAACACATTTTTAAGATCAGTTTTAGATGAAGTTTTTTCTCTGTTCTGTAGTTGATCTAAAACTTGATGTTTGTGAAAGACAGAGACAATAATCAGTTGTAATTAATTATTGTTGATTAACAACAAAAACAACAAGAACAACAAATTACACAAAATGCTTAAAAACATAGACACATACGCAAATTCAAGTATTACAATAAGAGAGGGCGAGTGGTGGGGGAGAGAGTAGAAAGAGAGCCTTGAACTTGCCAGAGACAGATAGCACAGAATGGGAGCTGTAACAGCTTCTGTCTGCCTATCTGCTCTGCTGCTCTTGTTGTTGTCTTTGTTTTTGCCTTCCCGTTGGCTGTTTGTGCTGCCGCAGCCTCTGCTTCAGCCTCTGCCACTGCCTCTGCAGCGGCTGCGGCTGCTGCCACCGACGCTGTCTGCACTGGCACTTGAACGGGCGTCAGTTTCATCGTCTGCATTTCCTCTTTTCTTTTTCTGCATCTCTGTTTTATTTTGTTTCTTTCTCGCTTTGTTGTTGTTGTTGTTGTTGGCGCTTGACTCATGCAGCGCTGCGTTAAGAGATGCACTTGCTTACACACACACACACACACATACATAGGCACTTGGCCCGAGACTCAACGAAATAGCAACACGAAGAGTGAGAGAACAGGAACGAGGCGATTGTATTGTTTTTATTACTTTGCTTAAAAGCCAGCAGGAGCTTTAACTGTAATACGCTCTTCCAAATGTAACAGAAGTAACGGTAGTTGACTGCTAATTGACTGTTGACTTGTGAGTCACCTACACAACGAAAATAACAAATACAAACAAACGTGACTAATTCTCGTATAAATTTGCTTATTTTGCATTTGATTTCTTTTTATTAATTTGCGCTTTTATTTTGTTTCTTTTTACAGGGCTTCGTTGCCGCTAGTATTAAGCGCGAACATGGCGACGAAGTGGAGGTGGAACTGGCCGAAACCGGCAAACGTGTCATGATCCTACGCGATGACATACAGAAGATGAATCCACCAAAGTTCGACAAAGTCGAGGATATGGCCGAGCTGACGTGTCTCAATGAGGCATCCGTCTTGCACAACATCAAAGACAGATATTACTCTGGCTTGATCTATGTAAGTATTTGAACAAGTAATACACACATTCATAAATACATACATATGTACATACATACAACTACATGCACATGAAAAGCCATTAGTGCAATGCAAAGGGAATTTGCTTGAAAGTTGCCACAGCTGTTGGCAATGTGACGATGATGACGTGAACTTTAGATAAACATTGAATGTGTGCGAGGGTTGCTCTGTTCGTATACAAATTTTAAACTTTATTCTGTTTTCATTCCCTGTTTGGACTGCGGTCCACAGTAATAAATTGGAAACCCTCGCACTTTGCTGCGGTTGATTTAAAGTTTTGTAGAAATTTTGAAAAGCGAAACCATTGGAGTCTCATTTCTTCATTTGCTTACGTATTTGCTTGAAAGCAAAGCAAATATTTGTCACTCACACATACAGACACACAACTACAAATATCGATCATCAATCGCCTGTCTCCCGTCACCAATCGCCCGTTTCCAGTGCATCTGTCAATGTCTTAACAACATTGTGTTGCCTCTAAAAACGTTAACATATCCGCCGCTAATTGTTATGCCAAAAGCATTTGACAATTTGGCGAAGACAATAAGCAAATGCTCTGAGCAAACTTATCTAATTTTTTAAAATGAAGATAAAAATTCCACGCTTAAGGCTCATAAATTTGGCTTCAAATATAAATCAATGAACAGCAGTGGCAACAGCTTCTCCCAACTCTTCAATTGCATTTTCAATTAATAGAAATTTATTCTGACACATAAATAACCAAAACGAAATGAGCAACAAATTGAGAATTGATTAAGCAGCCGACGCGTCGGCACTTTAATTTCAGCTAGAGCCCACTATTGTCTTCTCTTTCTTTCTCCCTCTCAGTTGCTCATTAACCCAATAAAATGAACAGAGGCAGCAACTTGTTGCGAGCAAACTAGTGTTGCCAGCTGCTGTTGCTTTTGTTGTTGTTGTTGCTGCTTCTGAGCTTTTAAGCTGTGGGTGTGCTGCGCTCTTTGCTCTCTCTTTTCGCTCTCTATCCCACTGTTTGAAGTCGGTTTTTGCTTTGGCTTGTTACCTATGCGGCTTCCTCTTGCTTACAAATTATGCGGCGCTTTTTACATAAATATTTTATGTGCCTGTTGCTTACAACAATGCCGTTTTTGTTGTTGTTGTTGTTGTGGTAGTGGTTGTTACTGTTGAATCTAATTAAATGCGCAAACTGTTTTCGGCCTTTTTAAATGCGGCTGCCGTTGGTTTTGATGTGGGCGCGTAAGGCTTTGAATTTGTTTATATACATTAACTTTTGCTGCTGGCGCTGTCGTGCAACGCTTCAGCGCACACAACGCCGACGCACGCGTTTTAGTTTGCTGTTGCTGCGCAGTCGGGCTTTCACACTAACACAGAAGCAGAGTGCGCACTCGCATTCTCTTTTGCTCGCTCTTTCTGCTCTTCTCTCTTCTGTTTTGACCTGTTCCATTTTCGCAGCATTTTGTAGATTTGGCGTCGGCTGCTGCATTTAACAGCATAATTATTGTAATTTGTTGACATTTAATTTGATTTTTAAGTTACAATTAAATTAATTTGCGTGGCAGCTGCTGTCTGTTGCTTGTTTATAATTTATACACGTCAAATTCAAAACGAATTCGAATTGAAAAAAAATGCGTAAATAAAAGTACATGCAAATTCAAATGTCAACACCTAGCAAAGCGGCAGCAACAAATATGGCGACCGGCAATTTGTTTGACATGCATGTCCAATCGAATGGGCGTCAAGTGTTTGTCCGGCAAGTCAGCCACAGTGGCGTCCCATGCCAATTGGATGCGCCTGTATGCAAAACCCAATTGAATGTGACGTTCTTCGATTTTTTGATGTCTTCTTCATGTTTAGCCAATTTGATGCAATTTACCAGCTGAATTCACAATAAATTAACAAAACAAGCAACAAGCAAATATGCGACATAATTCAATACAAAACGGATTTCCACTGTGTTTTTTTTTCGCTTCTGCTTGGCTGTCGTCGTTAAATGCGTTGGCAACTAAAAATAAATACACTCGACGTATCCGACAGAATGACGCCAAAACCAAACCAAAAACCAAGACCGCACCCATTCATTCCCTAAACTACCCCTTTCCACTTAACCCAGAGCAGTCGCCTCTAACTATCTTTGAGATGTGCACTAATTGAAATTGCACACAGAGCAGACAGTTGCAACATTTTAACTATATTAATACACCTTTCCTATCACATTCCTCCCTCTCTCCCTTTGTCCCTCTCTAACTGATGACACTTAATTTGTTTTGAAAGATTTACAATTCGCCACGAGCGAATGCAAATATGCCAAAATGTGTCTTTCTTTCTTTTGGCTGCAATTATGCAGATTTATAGAATACGTACACTAAAAAAATACATATATGTATACACACATATTATGGGCTTATTTATTTATTTATGATGCATGTGAATAGTGGCTACGTTTCGGCACATAAATTATATTACGTACATATTAAACATCGGCATTATAATTATTGGCAGCTTGAGAGCTTTGCCATGTACCGTTCATTTGTTAGTTCTTTTATTCGTTCATTCGTGCTTGTCGGTGTCATGGCTAAACGGTGGGTGGGGAGGGCGGTTAAGCGCTGTCGTTTAACATTAAACGAGCCGACATTTTGCATTTTGGAACTGTAATAGTTTGTAATGCCACACTTTGAAAACAACAACAAGAACAACGAAATGAATTTGCTTTAAAGCTCCACTCAGCTAAAAGCTCATCAGAGCTTTATTGAAAGGCCTGACACGTCCACTGATCAGAGGAGCAGAGTAGCATCAAGCGACGCACACACTGTAAATTACTTTTGTCACACCCTGTAACAGAACTGTACAAGGGGTATATAAGACATTGGTTTTTAATAGGTTGCTTTTTGAGCTGTTTAAGATGGAATTAACTTATACATATTTTGTCTTACCCTGTAACAGAACCGTAGAAGGGGTATATAAGACCTTGGTTATCATTAAGCTACTTTTTGCGCTGTATACGATGGAATTAACTTATGCATTAATTTGCATTAGTACTGACCGTTTTATTGTTTTTGTTGAGTGCTTTGTATCATATATACAAAGCTTAAATCACCTGCTCAATTAGATTGCTGTTTTTTCTTGACAAATTTGCATAAGTCTCATCAAGCATGTCGCTAAAATATTGACTTATTATTATGCACAACAAAAAATGCTTTTGTCGCCACGTTTTACACTTCAGCAAACTTTTTTTATTGCCATATTTGGTAAAACGCTAAATGCCGATCGGAAGAGGCAGAGAGACGGAGAGCAATGATCTGAAATAAACGCAGTTTTGAGCCATTTTATCAGTCGATCTCTCTCTGTCTGTCTCTTTCTCGCTTGCATTGTGTCCGACAGGACAATGACTCAATGAGAGAACGAGAAACCAAGACAAGAGCATAAATCACTTGAGGCAGCCAGCAAATGAATCAGCCGTGTGTGGCAAAGGGAGAGAAGGCGATGGCATAACGAAGGAGGTTAGTGTAGAGAGCCAAATGGACAGTTGGAGGGACTGGGTCGGGGAGAGGCTCGTCATGGTCGTCACTTCTAAAACGATTGCCAAAAACAGCAACAAATTTTCAGATGCCATTTTTGGAGTGACTGACAAGGTTTTTTGTTGTTATTTTCGTTGCTCGTTGATTGTTGATTGCCAAGACGTGATTTTTAATGGTATATATATGTATGGAGTTATAGTAAGCCCAGTTCCGTTGCCCCCTCCCCTTAGCCTGGGTGTGATTCATCGGTGAAATGACGATTCCAAAGCGAATCATCATTGAATATCAACAAAAATAGTTTTTATTTTTACCTACAAACAAATAAATAAAAATATTCACTCTATTTTCAAATTTCAATTCGCAATTAACAACTTTCAATTTCTCTTTTTGATTCGATTTGATTTGATTTGTGTGTGGGCAGCATTTGAATCTGAATCTGAATTTGAGTTTGGGCTTTGTTTCTGTATCTGCGAATTTCGCATTTAATGTTTATTTAATATCTGAAAAATGCCCCACGAAAATCATTCAAGAGTCGCATACTTAGTGCCCACGCTGTCCAGTTGGAGCATATATATACTCGATATAGTTTTTATATAGTAGGCACTTGTCGATGTGTGTGTATGTGGGCTGTACTGCCTGCTGGTCAGATACAGATACTCACTTGCAGATACAGAAACATGCGTTTGCTGTTTATGGCGGCACAACTTTTAAGATTTTGGTTGTGTGTGTGTGCATGTGTGTGTATGTGTTTGAGCAACGTTCATTAACTAGGCCACTGAGCATCCAACGAGTTGTCATTGCCTCATTTGTTGCATTCATGTTACAACTCCAAAATCAATCTAAAACAAGCTAAAACTGTTTGTTCTCGGCTTTATCCAAAAATGATACGCAGCTGTTGTTCAAGCTTTGCTTTTTGTACTACGATGCAGGCACATGGTGTGGCTAATTATCACATCTTGAACAAGCTTTGTCTATTAATTATAATATTTACCATAATCTATATGCATTTCATTTGTTGCTGCATTAATTATGTCCTCCATGGTCGGAATCTGTGCCTTAAATTGTATATATATTTTCGGGGTCTTTTGGAATGGTTAGAAGCGCAATGCGGGAAACAGGGGGGAGAAGCCATTTCCAACCCTTTGAAGTATATATATTCTTGATCAGCATAAACTTCAAAGTTTATATAGAAATGTCCATTTGCCTGTCAGTGTGTACGCACGCCTGGATCTCGGAAACTATAAGAGCTAGAGCCACCAAATATGAAATGAGAGTCCTTTAATGTCAGCCAGGTTACATTTTTTTTAAATTTTTGACACGCCCCTATAAACCGCCCCGTAAATGGTAAAAAACTTAGTTCACATCATCAAAACTATAAGTTGAAAACTACTAGTGCTATCCTGACCAAATTTACACATATTTTGTATGGAATCATTATAACTATCATCACACCAGTTTGATCTGGATTGGACAACTATATCTTATAGCTCTCATAAGCATAATTACGGGGTATTGTACAGTCGACTCGCTCTTTAGCGACTTTAGCCTTCTACTTGTTAGTATTATTTTCATTAGCAATAATAACATTATTAAAATGTAACTATATTTTTTACCATGTTCTACAGTTTATAGCACTTATATTTACTTTTATTGTGTCTTTATTAATATATCCTGTTTTTTGCTTTCTCTTTTGTTCACAGACGTATTCCGGTCTTTTCTGCGTTGTGGTTAATCCATACAAGAAATTGCCAATCTATACCGAAAAGATAATGGAGCGATATAAGGGAATAAAGCGACACGAAGTGCCTCCGCATGTATTTGCAATAACGGATAGTGCCTATAGAAACATGTTGGGTGGTAAGTATCACACAGAAGATAGCAATAATTATGTATCTTGTTTGTGTACATATATATGGAGTATGTATCTTAATATATAAGACTGTCAACTGCATGAGCTGCTGCAACAACATTCCCCGATAAACACCAGTTGTCTTTATCGGTAAATTACCCAACAAAAAAAAGAATTATTAAACATTAACAAAAAAAGAAGCAGATTATGAAGAAAGCGGAAAGCAAACAAGGCACAGCGAAAACACCTCGATAAGATATCAATTTTGTGGGGTAGCTAAGAGTCTCTGCTAAATTTCTGGGTACAGCGTGACTGTGTTTTAAACACAAGATAAAGATACAAATACAGTTGGCCTAAATGCTGTCACTTCTTGGCATTTTTAGGCCTTGACGTCAACGCAGATTGCAACTGACATGGCAAACCAAATGAATCATAGGGAAGGGTGGGGCAAAGAGAGTGAGAGAGAGACGAAGAGAGGGGAAGGAGTCTCGCATATTTCTAATCAGTTAATGTGGCTACTGGAAATCGAAAACTGGTTTCCATTTAGGCTTTGTTAGTGTTGTTGTAGGAGAAGGTCTGGGCTGAATCCGTTTGAAGCGTAACGTTTCACGGAGATGACTCAGCCACAACTCTAAAACATGTGTACAAACTCCGAGCCCCTCACCTGCCTTTCCTGTCCTCCCCTCCACACGTCACCTCTTGATATTGCGTATACTTGGCATTACCATATTTGGGCCTAGAATTGAAGTCACTGTCTGGCTGGTTGGCTCACTGGATAGCTGCTAACATTTAAAACACTTTGTCACCATATTTGCCGCTTAATCAATTTCTGTTTATGCACATTTATCTTATAGAGAATATAAACCCATAACAAACCAACACGACTTGGACTCTGACTTTAGCTGACATCCAAAAAAAATCGTCGACAAATTCTTTAATGGGAGTGGCTTCTCTCTCTCCCGGGGAGTCTCCCTGGAGTCTATACTAATCCCACTGCCCCACCCAGCTGATTTGAGCCCATCCCATGTTAACTCCATGCAAACACGCCAATACCGCCACAACACACTCTACACTCGCATTCAGATTAAAATTTGTCTTTTCTTCTCTTTCCTCCTGCCAAATGCAATTTTGTGTTGAAATGAGCCCGAAAATGCTGGCCAATGTCATAAGTTTATGGTTATAGCCCAATGGACACGCCCTCAAGGCCTTGCCTTTATTTTTGGTTTTAGATGTCCAGTTTTCGAGTGGTTATATAAGATCAAAGTCAGTTTAATTGGCAGTTTCGTGAGCCAATTTATCTATCTTCAGACTAGATCTAGTCACAGATTAAACTGGATTCCTTTACCACGAGGAAACCTTTACTAAACTGTACTTCGGTTACTGTATAAAGGAAGTTTCCGGTTTTAATACATGAGAAGATTTCCTTTATCCATTTATTTTAAGACTTGGAGATTCGCACTCATGTAAGGAAGGTACAAATCGATACATGTAGAACAATCTTTGAGTATTCAATCTAGTTCCAATCTAATGATCTAATGCACAAATCCAAATCAAGTATTTTAATTAAAAGTTATCAAACATATCAGTGTATATGTGTGTATGTTTCAATATATATTTAAATATATACTGATATTCTGATGAGTTTGCCTCTGTCTGTCTTTTATATCTTGTTGTCACGCTTCAGCGATGTTTGCTCTAAATTCCAGAAATTTGTTTAAATTGGGAGATAAAGCAAACCAATAAAAGGAACTGTAAGAAATAGAAAATAGCAGAGAAATAGTTGATGAGATGAAAGAAATGTCATAATACAAAATAATTGGAATAATAGGAATAATAAAACCCATTAAAAAAAACTCTGGCGCCAATTTTTACGCTATAAACTCTGAGTAGTTGAAGTAATTGATGTTACTGGTTTTTGTTTAATAGTTTTTTTATTCGCTATTATTGTTGGCTCCACAATCGTTTAGCTGGGAGGGGCTTTTTGTTTGTATCTTTTGGGGTTTGGGAGATACTTTCGGACAGCGAGCGGACGGTGGGCAATTTATTATGCAATTGCTCACTCTGGCGCCGTCTTGACGAAGTTTCAAATCTCGAAAATCGACAAAAAAAAATAAATAAAAAAGTCAACTTTAAGCCGAGATCTATCGCATACAATGTCCATCTATGGCTATAATACTCACTTGGCTGTAATAAGTACGGGGTCGTTATGTGCCAATTTTGTATTTTTTTACCTTTGCGTTTAATTTTTTATGTTTTTGATTTTGGTTAACCAAAGTAAAATAAATGTATGCCAATGGATATGTCGTTGTGTCTGTGGTTGAAACTGCAATGTGTATCGTGTAACTGGGTTAACTGAGCTAACTGGGCTAACTGCTATCTGTCTATATAATGCCTATAGACTGTCATACCGATCAGCGGATCATTTAATGGCGCCCGCAGTCCACAGATTTCTATACATTATTGTCTATTATGTATTTCCAGTTGTGGCTTTCGATGTGTGTATCTGTGAGATGCGCGCACTTTTAATCGATTTTCAATTGAATGTACCCTGTATTTCAAAGACGTAAATGGTGTTCATGGAGCTTGGCTATGACACGTAGGAGATATGAGTAGCCAATGGACCCTTCAATCACCTATAAATAGTTCATTACAGACTTTATTTAAATATTTTTAATGATTTCTCAAATAAAACAATTGTTTTATAACAAGTACACGGTTTGTTACTGTCGTTGCGACTCAATTGTAACTTATACTACTAGTTTTTGCTACCAAAAACTATCTATTAAATAATGTACTTGCCATTTGAGTTTAAACTTCAACATCACACTCCTTAGTCCATTTTGGCCATTTTAATTAAGATATAAGCAGATATTAGTTGCTATAAAAACTAAAGACAAACTCATGCTACGCTATGCACTCTTCTGCCCACAGGGCAACTCGCCAGTCGAGTACACTCCACTCTGCGGACTCTTGAGATTTTTCGCCTTTTTTTAATTTCTGCGCACTTGAATTTGGGTCAACAGAAATTTCAAGCTGAGCTTCGCCTAAACAAAGACCAAAAAGAAACCAAAACATGAAATAATAAAATGAAACAAAATAAAATAAAATAAAAGAAGTAAAAACAACATCTTTAAGCTCTTGTTTTATTCTCATTTCTCTTACCCATTATCTTCTTATTTCGAATATTTTCTACAGATCGCGAAGACCAATCGATTTTGTGTACTGGCGAATCGGGTGCTGGCAAAACCGAGAATACCAAGAAGGTCATACAGTTTTTGGCTTATGTGGCGGCCTCTAAGCCCAAGGGCTCTGGTGCGGTAAGTACGAGTATTTCACAGATACTTTATAAGGTTCTCGTTAGATTGATTTGAAATTACATTATAAATATGCTGTGTATGTATATATTTATATGCATATACCTATATAAAGATAACTTTCTTATAGTCTTTCTTAAGACTCATGGAAATCTTTGCTCTATCAGGTCTAGAAACTTCACTTGCTCCTGTGCTATAGCTCTTTTTAATCGTTTTGTTCGATCATTCCTGTGTCGATCATCTTAAGGGGTTATCCCTGCACCTTTGAGACTAGACATTTTATAGCCACAAAATGAAATTAAAATTTTATGTATTAGATAGAAATTAATAATATTTCTGACAGTACTTTAATATGTTTAAAAAAGGCCTTCATATAGGCCTCACAACCAGGGATCACCCTTTAATTATAAGTCGCAATTATGACACATACTTAGCTGCTTATTAATACTATTTATGGTAAATTTAAGCACTACGTTTGTTGTTGGTATTAATCGGTTAAAACAGTCGACTTTATTTATAGATCCAAACACAATTGTGAATGTGTCGGCGAATTGGCTGCGGCTTTAATACGCCCGCAACAATTGCCAGCTCTGTGGGTGCTTAAAATACCCTGCAAACACAGCAGAGACACTAAAGGGTTGATAAACATAGTGCTAGTTATGTATATATAAATATAATCGTGAGGTTTTGAAACCAACTACAGGGTATCATCAGTGGTTGGCACACTTAGTGGTAGCAGTATTTCAATGAAAACGTTTTCCCAGCTGTTGTCCGTTTCCAATTACGAGACTTGATCCGCAAGTGCAACTAAGTAGACACTCACACACATCTACACACACAAATTTCTTCAGTCAAATGCACAAAACAAAATAAAAGGGGGAGATAAAATGTTAGATGACTTACAGATGATATATGGCTAGACAGAGATAGAAAGAGAGAGAGAGAGGGAGACAAATACATAGCAAGACAGTGAAACTTCGCTATAAAACATTCAATCTTTATTAAGTTGTTGAAGTATAAGTAAATAAAAATACACTTAGTAAACAGAATAAACTCAATTCAGGTATAGGTACAAAGTACATTTTACAGGGTATTTAAGCTTGGTTGCCTCCCTGCCTTTGATCAGCTTTTTTTGTTATTTACAACTATAAAACAAACACCAAAATGAAATTTAATTGTCAATGACAGGCAATAACATGAGAAATGGAAAAGGGTTGACCCCCTTCTACCCACTGCCCTTCTACCCACTAGCCAATCCCCACTATTCCCCTCACTGGCTTCCCTTCTAAACCCACAGCCGAGTTAGCGACAGTTGAAAATTAAAGTGAAGAGGAAATTCAATCACTTGGAATGGGATCCATAAGTTTTTTGGTCCCAGGGCCAAACGGTTGCCATGGAGACGATTAATTCAGAGTTTTCCCCTTGGAAAACTGTGTCAAATTTATTTCATAATTTTCAGTAGCTGCTTCCATAATTGGTTTCGACCAGGTCAAGACTGAGATGTGGACTCCTTTAATGCGCTAACATGTTTTCACTGTGCTACTGCTGTTCTTGTTAGTGTTGTTTCACTGCCTTATATGAGCTGCATTGGACTTGGCCAAAAAACAGAATATGTCTAAAAACTGGCTTATAGAAAATGGCTAAAAGAAAACGTGATGAGCTGCAAACAAACTTAAAAAGGCTGCTTTTTAGCTATAGCTAAGTTTGAGTTTTGGCTTGGAAATCGAAGTTCAAACAGTTGTGAGCTGTTGAAAGCTACTGGCGATAACCATTTGTTTGTTGTTGTTATTGTAACTGTTTGTTACTGCCATTAATTATGATTATATTTGCCATAAATAGAAGCTGATATCGTGTCGAGGCAACAATTGAATCATCGACAGCAGAAACAAACAGGCAACTGAAGTAACTACAAATTTACCTGAAATTCTAAATGAGACTTGAAATTCTGATTAGAAATGACTACGAATCAGACACTGTGTTAGTTATTCGATAACTGAGGTAAATGGAATGAAAAGTGAAATGAAAACAACATAAGAAAACAGAAACTGATAAGAAAAGTACACAAAACTGGTCCAACAACGATAAATTGATCGGTTGACAGGGAGAAACTGTTGAACCACAGGCACAGTGCTGTCATTGGGGGGTTTTGATGTATTTTCCAACACTTACAAAAAAATTAGTTTACTTTCTTGCTCGATGATAGGGGCTTATCAATGTGTTTCAATCTGGGAATCATGAATTTTGAGCGATTTGTAAATAGAATAAATAGAAAAAAAAATAGAAGAAGAGAAGCACAAGAACTCGATGCACAGGGTCGTTTCTAGTACATTTTCCAACACTGTGTACGGTATTTTCTATTCTCCTACTGAACCCAAGGGTTAATCACTTACAATATTAATTAAATAAATCAATATTTGAAATCTTTATCTTTATTATTAATTATAATTTTTTATTTTCATGTTACACTTTACAACAACACCACACACTCTACTCTACACAAACAAACACACACATACACACGGCTATTGTTGTTGTACAATTGATGGGTTGATGTTTCATACATTATTCGGTTAAACTTTTGTAAATTGTACAAAATATAATGTATTTATACTTTAATTTGTATATATCAAATCCACAAATCCACACGCAATCCACCAAAAACTGAATCAAAACAACCCAACAATCCGAACCACCCACCACAACCACAACCGACAACCAACAACCAAATGAATCCAAATATCACGTATACGCACAGGTGCCGAATCCTGCCGTGCTCATTGTAAGTATGCAACAGAAACAAATTTAAAGAAATATCTACAAATTAACCCACAAACTTAACCTTTTTTTCTTATAAAAAATGTATAAACTTGCAGACATTTAAGTTTGGCTTTTCCGAGTTAAATTTGGTAATTTTAGTTGGTACTAAATAAAGATTCTTAAATTATATTGCAAGTTTATAAATCTGTAACTTCGGCCCTGTCGTAGTTAGTACTTTATCTTGCTCTAAGTTTAATTTCATTCCATTTGTTTCATTGTCCTTCATTTCTTGTTGCTAAATCCTGTTTGTACTAAACAAAAAGATTTTAAATTCTAATCACAATTATGTGCTGTACTTAATACTTCCCTATGCTAACCAAATCACGGCCTGCGTCTAACGCTACGCCTTTTTAGAGTAGTCATCAAGAAACATTTGCGGTAAAGTATGCTCCATTTAAGAGAAATCTTTTCGACTTTTATAAAATCACAACTATCAATTAAAGTAGACGTTGCTTTTCAATCTCTTTTACTTTCCGATACTTCATATATTTTTATATGTATATTTATAAAAAGTTCCTCTTTGCCCTGCCCTGTAATTGATCCTTTAACCTAAGCACATCCTCGCATAATTCCAGAACTTTTCGGTCAACACCAATAAGTACATTAAAGTCAAGTGTAATGTAAATAATAAGTGTGGTAATGTGGTGCGTAGTAAGCAAACAAGAATCGAATCCATCAACGGTGTCGGTGGTACCTCAACAACGATCATGCAACTGACCAAGTGTTGCCACACGGATGAAACTGCTGATCAAGATTCACTATCTGTTGTTATTGATATGCCCGAGGCGGAGGTAAAGCCACCAAAAGTGGATAACACAAAGAAGATCTTACTTATAGCGTAGTGCGATCAAAGATCGCCCAGATAATCATAACACAAGAATCGATTCATTGATGATACGGTGGGCAAACACGAGTTGTTGCCAATCGATCGTCGTATTGTCTTTATATGTGTTTTCGCTTGAAATCTCAAACTGAGTGATATTTTATATTGGTTCTCGAATTATTTAGACTTCATAGTTATGTATGTCTTTGCAATCCTTATACTTTTCGCACAAAACATTGATTCAAGCTAAGTTCATAGTTAAAGATTTATTTATTTATTCACGATCATATCCAGAATTAAACTTAAAGCTGAATCTCCAATAAAACTCAAATGTACGATCGTTTGAAACTGAAGTTCTATCTTTAATTCGAAGAATGTAAACAGATCTTGTTTCATTGAACCAAGCCATGATCGTGTGCAATATTTGTTGATCCTTAGGCTCAATATCCAGGTGATCGCATTGCACTAAACCTAGGAAACTGTCCTGCGTCCAATTTGTATGTTTAATGTAGTTCGTAGTTAATGCATGTAACGTATTTGATGTAGCTTAATCCGCCTAGCTAAATGTATCTTTTGTTTTAATCGTAGCTTGTAAGTCGTACGTGTGTTTGTAGTTACTAAAATTGTTCAATGTCCCAGCAACGCAATCCCGTAGAGAAACTTATTTAACCTTCGTTTATTCACAGGGTGAACTGGAGCAACAACTGCTGCAGGCCAATCCCATACTGGAAGCCTTTGGTAATGCCAAGACGGTCAAGAACGATAACTCATCGCGTTTCGTAAGTGAATACAGATATTTGTTTATGTTAAATACAATAACATTCGATTGTTTTCAGGGTAAATTCATCAGAATCAACTTCGATGCATCGGGCTTTATATCGGGAGCCAACATCGAGACATATCTGCTGGAGAAGTCGCGTGCCATTCGTCAAGCGAAGGACGAACGTACATTCCATATATTCTATCAGCTGCTGGCGGGTGCTTCTCCCGAGCAGCGTGAGAAATTCATACTCGATGACATCAAATCGTATCCATTCCTCTCCAATGGCACACTCCCTGTTCCCGGCGTCGATGATTTTGCCGAATTCCAGGCAACGGTCAAATCAATGAACATTATGGGCATGACATCGGAGGATTTCAATTCCATATTCCGTATTGTAAGCGCCGTCCTGCTCTTTGGCAGTATGAAGTTCCGTCAGGAGCGTAATAACGATCAGGCCACACTACCCGACAACACGGTGGCCCAGAAGATTGCCCATTTGTTGGGTCTGAGCATTACGGACATGACGCGCGCCTTCCTCACCCCCCGCATTAAAGTGGGTCGCGATTTTGTAACCAAGGCCCAGACTAAGGAGCAGGTTGAGTTCGCCGTGGAGGCCATTGCCAAGGCGTGCTATGAACGCATGTTCAAGTGGCTGGTGAACCGCATCAACCGTTCCTTGGACCGCACAAAGCGTCAAGGAGCCTCGTTCATTGGTATTCTCGATATGGCTGGCTTTGAAATCTTTGAATTGAACTCCTTCGAGCAGCTGTGCATTAATTACACGAACGAGAAGCTGCAGCAGCTCTTCAATCACACCATGTTCATTTTGGAGCAGGAGGAATACCAGCGGGAGGGCATCGAATGGAAGTTCATTGACTTTGGACTTGATCTGCAGCCCACCATTGATTTGATTGATAAACCAGGTGGCATTATGGCACTGCTCGACGAGGAGTGCTGGTTCCCCAAGGCAACGGACAAGACATTTGTGGATAAACTTGTGTCGGCGCATTCAATGCATCCGAAGTTTATGAAGACGGACTTCCGTGGAGTTGCCGACTTTGCCATTGTTCATTATGCTGGACGTGTGGATTATTCGGCCGCCAAGTGGCTGATGAAGAACATGGATCCGTTGAATGAGAATATTGTGTCACTGTTGCAGGCATCGCAGGATCCGTTTGTCGTGAACATCTGGAAGGATGCGGAAATTGTCGGCATGGCACAGCAGGCGCTAACCGATACCCAGTTTGGTGCGCGTACGCGCAAGGGTATGTTCCGCACCGTGTCCCATTTGTATAAGGAGCAGCTGGCCAAACTTATGGACACGTTGCGCAACACGAATCCCAATTTTGTGCGCTGTATCATACCGAATCATGAGAAGCGTGCTGGCAAGATCGACGCGCCCCTGGTGCTGGACCAATTGCGTTGCAATGGTGTCCTCGAGGGTATACGCATCTGTCGCCAGGGCTTCCCCAATCGCATACCCTTCCAGGAGTTCAGGCAACGCTATGAACTGCTCACACCGAATGTGATACCCAAGGGATTCATGGATGGCAAGAAAGCTTGCGAGAAGATGATCCAAGCCCTCGAACTCGACTCGAATCTGTACCGTGTGGGACAATCGAAGATCTTCTTCCGCGCCGGTGTGCTGGCACATCTCGAGGAGGAGCGCGATTTCAAGATCTCCGATTTGATTGTCAATTTCCAGGCGTTCTGTCGTGGATTCCTCGCCCGTCGCAACTACCAGAAGCGCCTGCAGCAGCTCAATGCCATACGGATTATTCAGCGCAATTGCGCTGCTTATCTCAAACTGAGGAACTGGCAGTGGTGGCGTCTGTACACCAAGGTAAAGCCTCTGCTTGAGGTCACCAAGCAAGAGGAGAAGCTTGTCCAGAAGGAGGATGAACTGAAGCAGGTGCGGGAGAAGCTCGACACACTGGCCAAGAATACCCAGGAGTATGAAAGGAAGTATCAACAGGCACTGGTGGAAAAGACCACGCTGGCTGAGCAACTGCAGGCCGAGATTGAGCTGTGTGCCGAGGCGGAGGAGTCGCGTTCTCGTTTAATGGCACGGAAACAGGAGCTGGAGGACATGATGCAGGAGCTGGAGACACGTATCGAGGAGGAAGAGGAGCGTGTCCTTGCTTTGGGTAGTGAGAAGAAGAAATTGGAATTGCATGTTCAGGATCTGGAGGAGCAGCTGGAGGAAGAGGAAGCTGCACGCCAAAAACTTCAGCTTGAAAAGGTTCAATTGGATGCCAAGATCAAAAAGCACGAAGAAGATCTGGCCCAAACCGATGACCAGAACCAGAAGCTGCTCAAGGAGAAGAAACTGCATGAGGAGCGTGCCAACGATTTGTCCCAAACTCTCGCCGAGGAGGAGGAGAAAGCCAAGCATCTGGCAAAGTTGAAGGCCAAGCATGAGGCCACCATCGCCGAGCTGGAGGAACGCTTGCACAAGGATCAGCAGCAGCGTCAGGAATCGGATCGCACCAAGCGTAAAATCGAAACCGAGGTGGCTGATCTTAAAGAGCAGCTAAACGAGCGCCGTGTCCAGGTTGAGGAGATGCAGACCCAGTTGGCCAAACGTGAGGAGGAACTCACTCAAACCTTGATGCGCATCGACGAGGAGTCCGCCTCGAAGGCAACAGCCCAGAAGGCTCAACGCGAGCTGGAGTCACAGCTTGCCGAGATTCAGGAGGATCTGGAGGCCGAGAAGGTGGCACGCAGCAAGGCGGAGAAGCTACGTCGCGATCTTAGCGAGGAACTGGAAGCACTCAAGAACGAGCTGCTCGACTCTTTGGACACCACAGCTGGTAAGTCTTAGGAGTAGCTAATGAAGCAACAAGTTATTAATTTATTTGTTTATTCTACAGCCCAACAGGAACTGCGTTCCAAGCGCGAGCAGGAGCTGGCCATGCTCAAGAAGTCCTTGGAGGAGGAGGGCGTCAATCATGAGGGTGTGCTTGCCGAGATGCGTCATAAGCATTCCCAGGAGCTGAACAGCATCAACGATCAGCTTGAGAACCTCCGCAAGGCAAAGTCCGTGCTCGAGAAAGCCAAGGGCACCCTTGAGGCAGAGAATGCAGATCTGGCAACGGAGTTGCGCAGTGTGAACAGCTCAAGGCAGGAGAATGATCGCCGTCGTAAGCAAGCCGAGTCCCAAATTGCTGAGCTGCAGGTTAAGCTGGCTGAGATTGAGCGTGCCCGCTCCGAGCTGCAGGAGAAGTGCACAAAACTGCAGCAGGAGGCGGAGAATATAACTAATCAGTTGGAGGAAGCCGAACTGAAGGCTTCTGCAGCCGTCAAGTCTGCAAGCAATATGGAATCCCAGCTGACGGAAGCCCAACAGCTGCTGGAGGAGGAAACCCGCCAGAAATTGGGTCTCAGCTCGAAGTTGCGTCAAATCGAATCAGAGAAGGAGGCGCTGCAGGAACAGCTCGAGGAGGATGAGGAGGCCAAGCGCAACTTTGAACGTAAATTGGCCGAAGTCACGATCCAAATGCAGGAGATCAAGAAGAAGGCCGAGGAGGATGCCGATTTGGCCAAGGAGCTCGAGGAGGGCAAGAAACGACTCAACAAGGATATTGAAGCTCTGGAGCGACAGGTCAAGGAACTGATGTCCCAGAACGATCGCCTGGACAAGAGCAAAAAGAAGATTCAGTCGGAGCTGGAGGATGCTACCATTGAACTGGAGGCGCAACGCACCAAGGTAAGTTCGGATTAGTGTCAATTCACACAGATCACAAGTTAATTGACCTTTGATTGATGCAGGTGCTCGAATTGGAGAAGAAACAGAAGAATTTCGACAAAATTCTCGCAGAAGAGAAAGCCATATCAGAGCAGATCGCCCAGGAGCGGGACACAGCCGAGCGTGAGGCGCGTGAGAAGGAGACCAAGGTGCTGTCGGTGTCCCGAGAACTGGATGAGGCCTTTGACAAGATCGAAGATCTGGAGACAAAGCGCAAGCAGTTGCAAAACGAACTCGATGACCTGGCCAACAGCCAGGGCACTGCCGACAAGAATGTCCATGAGCTGGAGAAGGCGAAACGTGCCTTGGAATCGCAGCTGGCCGAGCTAAAAGCACAAAACGAGGAGCTCGAGGATGATCTGCAGCTGACCGAGGATGCCAAACTGCGTTTGGAAGTCAACATGCAGGCGCTTCGCTCCCAATTCGAACGAGACCTGCAGGCAAAGGAGGAGGGCGCCGAGGAGAAGCGGCGTGGTCTGGTCAAGCAATTGCGTGATCTCGAAGCCGAGTTGGATGAGGAGCGAAAACAGCGCACGGCCGCTGTGGCAGCCAAGAAGAAACTGGAGGGTGACCTCAAGGAGATCGAAACAACCATGGAGATGCACAATAAGGTCAAGGAGGATGCACTTAAGCATGCCAAGAAATTGCAAGCACAAGTCAAGGATGCACTGCGCGATGCCGAGGAAGCCAAGGCTGCCAAGGAGGAGCTGCAGGCGCAAAGCAAGGAGGCCGATCGTAAGGTTAAGGCCTTAGAAGCCGAAGTATTACAGCTCACCGAGGATTTGGCCAGCTCGGAACGTGCACGCCGCCTCGCCGAAACGGATCGCGATGAACTCGCCGAGGAGATTGCCAACAATGCCAGCAAGGGATCCCTTATGATCGACGAGAAGCGTCGTCTCGAGGCACGCATTGCCACGCTGGAGGAGGAGCTCGAGGAGGAGCAATCGAATTCAGAGGTGCTGCTCGACCGCAGCCGCAAGGCTCAGCTGCAAATTGAACAGCTCACCACAGAGCTCGCCAACGAGAAGTCCAATTCACAGAAGAATGAGAACGGACGCGCCCTGCTCGAACGACAGAACAAGGAGCTGAAGGCCAAGCTGGCTGAGATCGAGACGGCGCAACGCACCAAGGTGAAGGCCACAATTGCCACGCTCGAGGCGAAGATAGCCAATCTGGAAGAGCAGCTGGAGAACGAGGGCAAGGAGCGTCTGCTGCAACAAAAGGCCAATCGCAAGATGGACAAGAAGATCAAGGAGCTGACCATGAACATTGAGGATGAGAGAAGACACGTTGATCAGCATAAGGAGCAAATGGATAAAGTATGTGCACATCTTTTTATCTAGGATTGATTTGATTTTAATGTATTTGATCTTCTGTGTCTGCAGCTGAATAGTCGCATCAAGCTGCTCAAGCGCAATCTGGACGAGACCGAGGAGGAGCTGCAGAAGGAGAAGACTCAAAAGCGTAAATATCAACGCGAATGCGAGGACATGATCGAATCCCAGGAGGCCATGAACCGTGAGATAAATTCACTTAAAACGAAATTGAGGTAAGTACGATGACTGAAAGGAAGAGGAAGGGAAGGAGTAATGAACTGGTGGAAGGGGCAGGGCAGGGGATCAGGCATCGATAGACGTCTTCATACACTTTGTTTATTTTTGGTTATTTTCTTTTGACTCTTTTTTTGATGGATGGATGGATGTGTCCTCCATAGATCTATACAGGTGGCCGACACCGAAAAGGCCAAGGCGTATTCGCCCAAAAAGGATGCTGCACTCATTATGAATTGTGAGGGTCTGCATTAGGTATCGTTTCGCTTCGCTTCCACATTTAGTGGGCTGTAAGTGCTGGCCATCATCATCATGTTCATCCAGAGAATGCAAACCTGACCAGCTCATGCATGTGTCTACACACACCCACACACACACATACAATACCCCTGCGATCTAATTGTGTTTCTATGTTCGACCAACTCCCAATCCGATAGAATCTTAGATTATAACCGAGTCTGTTTGTTTACCCGATCTAGTTTGGTTTTATGTCTCCATTCTTGACATGCACGTTACCTCCCCTTCTCTCGCTGTCTCTCTTTAGTTGGGTTCACCCTGTATTAATTGTGCTTCCATCTGTTCTTCTTTTAGACGCACCGGCGGCATGGGTCTCAGCTCCAGCCGGCTCACGGGGGGCACACCATCATCCAAGCGTGGAGGCGGCGGCGGTGGCGGAGACGACAGCTCATCGGTGCAGGATGAATCATTAGACGGCGAGGATTCAGGCAATTGACGCGTTAATTATTAAAGAAACCAATATAAAAAAAAAAAACAACTAAAAACAACATAAAGAAAAAAAAAAAAACAATGAAAATAAACGATTATATTTTAATGTTTCTTTTATATAATTTCTCTGTTATTTTTTATATAAACTATTATACTTAATTACAAACTAAAAACCAACAAACGCAAAATAAAATAATAATTATACATACATTGAAAAAACGTAAAAAACTACAATAAATACGCGTATTAACTCTTCCAATTCCAAACATAAAAAGTTTTATACATTTCCCGCAAGAAGCAGCAATAAACACAAGCGATTTAAATAATCGAAGTACATTAATAAACACATGCATTTAATAACTAAAGGTTTATAAAACAATCAAATGTTGAACAAGCAACTAATATACGAATTTCGTTTTGTTTAGAAACAATAAATATTTGCTATAACTAATTAAAGACTTTTCGACTTTGTTTTCTAGTGTTGGTTGCGCGCAATTCAAGTAAGTTGGCAACACTGCTGCTGTGTGCCTGTAATCGATAGGCACGAGCGGGTCTTATCGATAGTATCCAATGTGTGACATTCAGCTTTTGTCCGTATGCATACAAGTTTATTTTAACTTTTGAATTTACTGTTGCATTAATAATGTTTCATTTTAATTTATTCATTTACTTTTTAGGTACTTATTACATATTGAACATTTGTTGCATTTTTATACAGTTTATACATATATACAAGTTGACTAACACTACAGTTGTTTTAGACTAAACTATATCGTAACAAATTCGACAATCTCTTTTTTGCGGTTTTTTTGTGTTTTGTTTTGTTTTAGGCACTCTAACGCGTTACTCAATATGAGCGCGTAGTATACGCACACACCTACACTGCATCCCCCAACCCCAACGCCCCCACGGTGTTGACTAATTACTAATGGCACTACTGATCCCCTCGGTGCGGCTGGACCACACTATGCGGGATGTGGACTTGCACCACAACGACGCTATTGCTGTGTCCTGGTCCAACTGGTGCTCCTGCTACTCCATTGAGTGCCTCGAGTTCCGCCGAGGATTTGCTGTGCTTCAACTGCTGCTCCTCCCGCTTGCTGTTTAGGTAGTAAACGCTGGCCACGATCAGACTGAACATGGTCACCGAGACTAACAGAGTACCATACTTAAGTGTCAGCTGCAGTGCATCCAGGCCAAACGTACTGATGTAGAGCGTTTGTAGCAAATCGTCGTTGAAGTCACCAGCGGTTATCTCAATCCAAATGAGCGGCAAGATGGTAGCATTCTCAAGACGATTCGCTTGATCTGTAATTATGGTTGATATGGATAAGTGAGTTCTGCTCGGAAGAGTCACTAGTTGCCAACTTACTTCTTAGTAGCGGAGTCTTGTCCAGCATTATGTTGATTTGCACGCGAGACGCACCGCTGATAGGAAAACCGAAACGTGGATGGATATCGGCATAAGTCTGGTGCAGATCGGCGTCGGGTTTGATGCCCTCGAAGTCCTTGTACAGCACGGGATCGCCTGAGAAGAAGTGCGGGAATGAGGGGAAGATCGGTGAGTCATCGTAGCACCTAGTCGCATTGATAACCCCACTGGGCAGACACCGATCGGTATTCCGGCAGTAGCACTCATTGGCCGGATTCTCCGAGGGATGGGCAAACACATCCAAGGGCGTGCGATAGCGCAGCACATCGATGTCATTGAAGATGGTCTCCTCCTTCTCAAAGTGCAGCGGTATCTTACGGCACAGCACCTGCAGAAAGACATGGACCGTGCTCCGATCCTGCAGTAGGCTGGGTGAGAACATTGAGGGTTCACTGCCATCGATGCGATTGCACTCATCGCCCTCCCAGAAATCCAGCTGCGGTTTGCCATTGAACTGGGTGATGATGCTGAACTTGGTAATGTCATCCTCGCCAGTATTCAGCTGCACGGAGTCAACGCTGGTGCCATTACGCTGTTTGGAAGGAGCAAAGCTTGAATAAGGATACAGAGAGGGAACAGCACAAGGTTCTTACCGTTCTGAGCAGACCGAAGTGGGTTTTGCCACCGCCTAGGGATTCCAGGCTGATGATCTTATCCCGATAACCCCACAGATACTCGTGGGCAGTCAGACGCTTGAAGAGCGGCTCCCTGAACATTCCAATGACGCTGCTGACGCCCAGACGCTTGAAGGCCTTGAAGCGTTTGACATGCACCGCCGCAGAGAGCAGTGGCACGTTCGGCACTAGCACCACATCATCCTCCCGCAGAGTGGACTTTGCTGGCAACAGTTGGTACGATTTGCGATCCTGGAAAAGTGGGAGCAAAGCTTTAGATGGAACCTATTTGAGATGCCCTGGGGTCAGCACGTACTCTGAAGGTAACTGTGTGATTTTTGTTGAAGGACACTTGATCCTTAACCGTGTGCTCCTGATAGGTGAGTGGTCCCAGGTCCACAACATGCATCTTGTCCGCCCTGCCTTCCAGGTAGTCCTCAATGTTTGTGTAGTTGAAGATGTGGGCCTTGAGCAAGGTATCGGTGTCATTGTCTGGGTTAAGCCAACTTTTGGCTCGCTCCGAGTTCTCAGCGAGGATAATTTTCTAGGGATGAAGAGAAGCGAGAGAGATGTAGAGTAGATGACAAATCGTAGATGCTTTTGGGGTATTCACCTGTAGCATGGTGTTGTTGTAGTATTCGGTGAACCACATGACAAAGAATCCCGTTACGCTTATCACAAACAGCAAAAACATGAAGCCCAGCACTACGAAGGTCGAAATTAAAGATGACGAAAGTCGTTAAATGGGTTAAAGAGTACTCAACTCACTTATCAGCACTCCAATATCCTTGGACGTTAGATTACGAAGTCCCAGCGAGTCCAGTATCATGTCCAGCACCGTCAGCTTCTCGGGGCTGCTGTTGCCGCCGTACCCAAGGCCCACTGTAGTGCCATTATGCTGAGAGTTCAGAGTATTGGACTTTGATTTGTTTTGTACACTTAGGTCCTCCTGATGGGGCAGCTGCTGTGCCACATCATGGCTTGTGGCATGCGACATTATCTCCTTCTATATACTATTTATATTGCCTTTAGTTACTGAGTTTTGCGCTGGGGAACAGATTAAAATGAGAGTAGATAGAGATCGAATTAGACTTGGCTTTATCGTCCACGTGTGACAGTCGCTGATGTTAGGGTTATCTCGAGGTAGTCAAGCACACGTGGTGAAGGCCTCTTATCACAATCTTGATGCCTCATCGATTTTAAGCGTTGAGTTCATTGAACATATAGTGGAAATGCAAACTTGATACTATAACTTGACACCCGACTTCTCAAATCCCTACAAAGTAGCAGTGCCTCCCCTACTCTATGCTCCCTCTCAGTTCCATTATATTTACCTATACACTGGTGTCTTGAGAGCTTTATATTTGCCAGTTGAAACTGCCGCTTAAGCAGCTCTTAACCCGCCGATCGTTCAACGGAATGTGTACCAACTAATCTGGGTTTCATGTATTTTCACAAGCTACGCGTACTGCTCAAATCAAAGTACAACAATGTTAAGCCATGTACTTACATATATAGCACTAGTACATATATTATTATATAGAAAAAACTGATAAGACCAGAGCGGCAAATACGTACTTAATCCAAACACCAGAAGGCTGCGATTCAGAATGAAAATTTACAGTGATAATGGCACATATTAAACATGTTTTAGTTAGTAGTTTAGTTTAGCCCAGAGATATTTATTATTGTGTACCTATGTACACACGGTGTACATAAGTAGTCTATGTATTTGCCTGGTTGTGTTGGAAAATAAAAACAGGTCAACGGCATCTGATAAGCAAAAGCTCCCTGATTGAAATATATACAAAATTTTCCAATAAGAACTGCAAACTACACAGGAAGAAATTCTGGGGTTTTGAGGTAGGGAACTAAATAATTTATTTAAGTACGTATGGCTATTAAGATCGGGATTGTTTTACTTTAATCAAGCATATTAAATTTAAAAAACAACAAAAACTTTTTATATCTGTGAATCTATACTCTAAATACTCACACACACACACACACAGCTATGCCTGTCTGTTGTCAATAAGTGATAATGAGATAATGCGCAAATTGGCCGTTTTAAATACTTTGATATAAGCATGTTTAAATATTCCGAAAAAACCTGTTCTTAACCTGGATTGTTAAGCACCTGAAGGCACCCACCACTCCCCCTCGCATACACACAAACACACACACACACGTGCTTACTTACGTCTGAAAGCTGCAGGGCGTTGAATGTCTTTAAAGGTTACTTCACTGCAATTGCTGCTGGCGTTGTCGGACAATCGTCTGATTGCTATAAAATTAGTTGGCGTTGCAAAATGTTTTGCAACTTTCTGTTCAATGCCATTGACTGATAACACAATGACACGACCTGCGGAAGATGCCTTTTTCAACAATTTGAGCGAGCATGCGCAGGCGTCAGAGAGCTTAGCACGGAGAGGGTGAGCACGACGAGACCCAATTCAAAGATCGAGTTGATAGCCTGCACTTGAAAATACCCGAATATAAAGAGCTTATCATGCAGAAACAGCGGATCGACGTCGCCGTCGCAGTCGACGTCAAAGTCACAGCTAAGCAGCCCAGCTGTTTACGTTGGACGCAACGAAATGGAAATGAAACACGCACGATTCAGTTGCAGTCGCGAACGCTCTCAAACAAATTTTGACTCTCTCTCTTTTTCTCCGTTCTCTGTGATGCTTCTACTTTCTAGCTCTCTCTTGCACTCACTGTCACTGCATTGCCACTGTAAATTTGTAAATGGTCTCGCTCTGGCTTGCACTCTCCGAGACAGAAGACAAACATTTGGCGTCTTAATTAATGATTTGTCGCTGTTTACGCCGAATGCGCACAAAAAAATGTTGTCAAAATGTTGGCTTATTATGGCCGATTTGTGTATTTATCGTGTTCATTTAAAATTATTATTATTATTAATATTTCCACTGCGACTCGACACGCTCTACACAAAGGAGTTGTTGTCGCTTGTAGCTGATAGATACTTGTGCGTTCTGGTTTTGTTACTTGTTGCTGTGATTACTCGCGCTGTCAGTCTCTTGTTATTGTTGTTATTATTGGTGCTCCAAGTCTTTGCTTTCTGCTCTGTTTTGTTGCCTTGTGCTCGTGTTCTTTGTTTCCCACTTTGATTCTTTGTTTTCGTCGCTATTCCGTTTCAGGTCTCTGTTCACTGCTCGCTGCTTGCTTGCTGTCCGCTGCCTGCTGCCTGCTGATCGCTGATCGTTGTTCGTGTTTTTTTTTGTTTTTTGTTATTGTTTTTATTTACAGGTTTTTCAATCGACTTGTTACAAATGCAGTGCAATTATTGTTGTTGCTGTGTTTTGCAATGGAGTTTACTGTCAGCTTTGACTTTCCACTCGTTATAGCTTTCCATTAGCTTCGACTAATCAGCAATTAATTGCCCGCTTGTCTGCCAACTTGGCGCAATGACAGAAGACCACAAAAATTTCTTCTACATATTCGACTTGCCCTTTTGGCCCACTCTTCTAAACGGATTAAGATTAACGGACCACGCACAATCAATACGCTTGAGATTACGATAACTGCGCAGTGCGTGCGACCCGATTAGATTTCGGTTTCTTTCGTTTTGTTTCGTTTTTGTTGTTCCAATGCTGTGCTCCGAAATTGGGGTACGTTATGAGTTGGAACGCAGCGTGTTCCGTTCTGCCCAGGAAACAAGTTATTACTACGTCGCACGGAGCGCATTCACTGACGGCTACTGCTGCCGCTGCCGCTGCTGCCTCTGCTGCTGCTGCCTTGGTGCTCTGCTCTCCTACACTGCTCTTTCGCTGTCGCTGCACAAATGCTGATAAGGCAAAGACGACCGGCAGCAGCGAGTTTGCTGCTCAGCTATGATTGCTGCTCGTCTTCGTCTTCGTTGTTGTTTACGTATCGAAATGTCTTTTCTTTCTTTTTCTGTCGTAGCAACGGCACGGTGCATGTGTGAGTGGGTCTGTCTGTATGTGTCTGTACATATTAATACATTTAATTGCCTGCATATTATTCACGTTTGTGAACAACGAGACAAAGTGCAAATTTAATCGCAACAAAAACAAAGAGATTCATCCGCATCTCGTCTTGAGAAATCTTGTTCTATATGTAGATGGTTTATCCCATCTCCCGTCTTCTTGGCTGAGACCTGACACTTCGGCAACTCAGCAGAGCTGGTCGTCGTTTCAGTATTGTTATTATTATTACACACACAGTAAAACCCATCTATAACGATTCGGCTTATAGTGACCAAGGGTATAGAGGGTATAGCGACCATAAGTCGACGGCTTGGTTGCTCCTCAGGAAAACTGATATGAAGCTGCCGCTTATAACGACGAACAGTTTAACGCGGCGTAATTCTTTGAAATTACGAATACTGCCTAAAATAGACAACCGCTTATAGCGACATGACCGTTCTTTCTTTTTTTCGCAAATCAAATATGATATAACGAAAATGCTGACGATCAGGTTGAAATAACGTCGGCACCTATGGTTTCGATGGCACATGCAGTTGCAAAAGTTCTTAACAAATTTGATCTCTCTCAATTCAATGACTGAAATTGTCTATGTCCAATTCAACGAAATATGATGTGCATTGTGAGATACCTTTGTGTGCATGTGTATGTGTGTGTGGGAAATAAGAAGATTAGAGTAAGCGTAGAAAAGTAAATACAACACGGTGTCTGAATATATAAAACTTTGTATAAAATTATATGACGATAACATTCCTGGACAGTTAAGTATGTTTAAGAGGTAATGCTTTCTTAAAAGCTGAATATAATATACGATCTATACGGTTTGGTATTGTTAATCCTGCGCCGCACATAGGATGTTAAACTCCTTCAGCGCTTTATATGAATGGTGCCCGAAGTTATTTCAATTTTTTTCTCCTAACTAAACTTTGTTGTGGGAAACAGTCTTTCCTATTAAATAGTTTAGATGTTGCCTGAGATTGTCAATTTAACTCATACCTAGATATTGACCAGTTATTAAAAGGACATCAATAATATTCCCCTTGAATTCATTTTTAAGAAACTGTGATATGTGTTACAGACCATTACCCCGTTAAAAATTTGAAATTAAGGGCACATCTTCACTTGAATGGGTTAGCACAACTATTTCCAAAATGACTTTTTAAAAAAACGAGATCCTTAATGGCTTTAATTCGGTGTATCGGACCAATACCATGCCAGAAAAACCAGCCCCAAACTTTGCGACATCAAACTCAGTGTTTGACGATACTTTTGGGAAGCCAGTATAAAATTCTTTGAAATACATTTTTATTTCGTCATTATATGTATATATGTATGTATATCGTATTTCGGATATCATTAGGGCCCCACTCAGCTTCGTGTCAAAAAGTAAAATCTTTCCACTTACTCAAATCGACAGGTTTAAGCAGAGGAACCTTCCAGTCAATTTTTCCTGACAGTTTTGCGACAACTCACTGTCGTTGGAAAGTTCGGAATGAAACTAAATTCACCATTTCAGCATGTGTTTATCTGACCTTATTGGTGTCGACTTCCAAATTCTTCATTTTTTAAAGCTTTAAAGCATTAGCTTCAAAGTTTTGTGATTGTCTCAATAAAGTTGGGATTTCTTCATGTTTTTTCCTATTATCAGGAAGCCGTCAAATAATTCTTCTCTTTCCAAAGTTCAGCATACACCCGACCCATCTTATTATTAACAATTTAAGAAATACACATTTATTTACTTATACTAAACTGTTATCTTTGTAAATATTATCTTTGTAAGCAAAATAATCCTTCAAATTTACTATAATTTTAAGTTAATGAAAATACACCCATTTTACTGTCCAGCTCAAATTGTGAGTAGTCCAAAACCTGAAATTTAAATTTTGACCACATGCAATTGATATCACAGAGAATCGCTAAGTTCACTTGAGAACATTATAAACATTTTAATAATATTCAACATTAAAAATAAAATTATTTTAACACCGTTTTTACTGTCCAGGTGTGTATATCCAGCTTTATAAGACTTGGATTTAATACAACTTACATATATACACATACATATGTATGTGACGGATGAACATTTTTTAAAAAGATAAAAAAAACATAATATATGTAAAGTTTTTAAATGGGACATAATTCTTATATTATGTTGAACAAATATAATATTCAGTATAAGATAAAGAGTACTATGGTCTATTAGGTTTTTCAGAAGCAAAATCTGAGCAACTGACAGAAGGAGGCTCTCCGACCCATTAAGTATATACATATATTCTTGATCAGTATCATAAGATATGTGACACATCACATCACCATAGCATGGAAACACTATGCTTTTCTGACCTATTTTACACATTATATTATAGATCTATCGTGACAAAGTTTGATCTGGATCGGACATAGTTGAACGGATAAATGCGACTTAAATTGGAACGGGTTCTAAAACAATCGGCTTGGCCAGACTGTAGCCTTTCTTAGTTCTTTTATTATTTAATTATTTTTATTAAAAATAAGTGGTCTTCCACAGACGTGTTTACCTATTGCCCAGAGCTATCTTTTCTGCCAACTTCCTCTACTCGGAAAGGTGATACACACCTGAACTATTATTCAATTTAAAATTAGACTTTTGTGCAGTTTTTGTTTATCGGAAAGGGGTTGAAACAGGTAAGGCGTAGTTATACAGGTGTTTTATAATTTACTTTGTTTTAAGATCAGTCTTTGTTTTATTCCAGCTGAAGTTGTTGTACGCAGCTTCTAACCAAATGTAAATCATTCGAGTTGAAAAACTTGATTTGGCTTTAAATTTAGAATTGACATTACTTAGCCAATTAGCATTGTAGAATGTTTGATTTCGTGCAAAAGTGAAACTGGCTCTGACCACCTTCAGTGAGTGCTGCTTACAACAAAGCTTCACAGTTTTGAGTAACAATTAACAGAAATTTCTCTTTGTGTACTCAAGTTATTGCCTTTTTGAATCGCTCTTTGTCTCCTAGTTTCCTTGGCTAAATCTGATATACACAATAATATATAAATTCCAGTCCCCACCTTGCTTTGGGCTATATATGCATATATTTATATATGTATCTATACTTATAATCTGATTGCTCACGTACAAATATTAAACGTGTTATTCTGGGCACTTGTATTACTCAGTATGGGGCCTTTCATCCTACCCTAGGCTGTAAAACAAGCTGATAAACGCGAGAGAGCCGAGTTATTGAACCCTGATCATGTGTGTGTGCTTTACATTTATCAGTTTAGTCAAGAGTTTTGAAATAATCTTGTCGTTCTACATACGAACAACCCGTAGACATATAGGCATACATATATAGTACATCGTATATAGTATATTACCTCCTGCACAGTTAGCAAGCTTGAAAGCTTGCTATTTATTTTAGTCACTCAATGTGCGTGCTTAAATTATACCTCGTGCTGTAACTGCCAGTGGGTATATTGTTTCAATAGAGGTGGTTGGGAATTATGAAGTGGTAAAAAGGGGTGATTTTTGCACTGATTTTGTCAATCAATTCTACTCTGTCCTCAATTCTACTCAGTTTGTCACTAGTACCGGCCCTTGCTGGGTATTTGCCAGTCCGTCAGTGTAATTTCTATTCTCCATATAGCAACATCATCCAAACAAATGATAGCCTCTTTGAACTTTGTTCACTTAACTGATGTGTTTAAGTTGACGACGACTTAGCTTCTGAATGTACTATATATAGTAATACTATATGGAAGTAAATCGGTGTGGAATTGCTTTCCATGCACTTAAATTGCTTTGCAATAATTCAATAAAACTTCGATAGTAATTTAAGATAACGAAATGCTTTAAGTTAATTTGAGTGACTAGATTATCTTATTTGAGCAGTTTCAAGTCAAGTTTAGGGAGAGTGGACTGAGGTGTACCTGGCAATGGATCATCAAGCTCTTATCGCTGTTGCTGCCCACGTCAATCGCTAAACGTCTTATCGCTGTAGTATTTATTTCCTATGTTGTCATTTACACAAGTCTGCCTCTTATCAGTGACCACACTTAATACCCCCTTCTCAAGTCCCTAACAACTATAGCTTTCAAGAATGAATATTCCCCACCCCCTATCTCCACACAGACAGCCAGGCGAGTTGTGCCAAAAATAGTTTCCAAGTGCTTGTAAATGTATATAAAATCCCACTTTTTTGTTGAACACCTTAGAAATTCCAAATTCTAGTGAATATAGAAATAATCTCGTTGGTATGCTTCTGATTCAATATGCAAATAGACAATCTTCTGTACAGTAAGTTAAATTAACATTCAATTGTTTTTACCTGGGCAATTGATAGCAAGGCCAGTGAAGTAATGCAATCTGCAACATTGACTCTGAAAGGACACATCATTTTGTACGCTAAAGATACTTAGCTAGCTGGTAACCTGTTAGTGTCGAAAGCGGTGTTGGGTTTGAAATTTTCATTCACTTTTGGATACCAAGTGGTTGAGGATACCATTTAGCCATAAACCCGTAATTTTGCCATCTCTGATGGAATTTTAATTTATTTTTTGGTGGATTGAATGAAGTTTTTCTTTTGTAACTTCATCTGCTAGTGTGTCGTGCATTCGTCTCTAAACTTTATCGCTTTTCTAGCTTGTTGATTTTTTTGTTAAATTTTAAATGGGATCATTAAAACAAATGCGCCATTTTGTATGTCAGCTTACATAGTCGTAAACAGAAAGGTCGCATGCAACCTGGTTAGCCTTATTGACGTACAAAAGTTGTTATACTTGTAAAGTTAGACACTCTAAATGGTCGGGAGTTTTAACTGATGTCTGGGCCAGCGTTTAAGTAGTTCAAGGTCGTTCCAAGGGGCTTACATTATTCGCTTGTGGGCAAATACAAATTTTTGCAAACTTTTTGTAGGAAAACTTTTTGGGAAATACATTTATGCAGATAAAAGTTATTACTAACTGTACGAGTGTTTGATTTTGTTGCGAAATTCCCATTATATCACTTAAGCAAACTCGGCAACTTAGCCAGTCTTGCTCAGTTATGGATATACATAGTTTGTATTGCATACGTCGTTATATCCGGACGAAACAGTAACCCAAGGTCGCACAATAGGCAAACTAGACAAACTTTTGTCACCGAAGTGAGAACCAATAAATCTGTTAAGTTCTTCTAGGTGCTGATGTTATTTTATCCTGATCGGCACTTTAGACTCTTTTCAAAATTCGCTAGAATTACGCCGTTTAAACCAATTCATCGTTATAAGCGACGACGTACTAAGCGGAGTCAAGTCTGCGAATTATGAGCGTTATACCCGCTCGGTCGCTATAAGCACAATATATATAATATATTCATATGTATTTCCTATAAGCGTTTTCAATCCAACTGTGCAATGCAAATACAACATGTTGTTTTTATTTCATGGTGAATGCAAATTCAAATGGGTGTTATTGCCACAACAAATTTGCATAGATTTTACAAGCTTGCTTTTTTCATTTTCCATTTTCCGTTTTCAACTTTGGGACCCCGTATTTAAAAAGTATACAGGAGTCTACAGGGTTCGTCAGAAGCGAACATGGCGTAACTGAAGGAAGCGATTTTATATTAACACCTAGATCTCTATAAGAGATCATAGTGATAGAGATCATAGTGGCCTATGATTGTGATCGAAATCCGTCAGTTTTATGCCAAGCCCCCTTTTTTACATGAAATAAATCATTTTTCTAATTTGCATACCGTTCTTAAGTCATTTGTTCTTATCGTAAAGTATTGTTATTTAAAATTCATTTTAAATTATATCAAACTGCATACATATGTATATATACATATAGTGTCAAACATATATGTACATATGTATGTGCATTCACACAAACAGATTCAGGTTCGATAATGCTTTGTGCTGTTCAAGTAACATCCATTGTAATACCCGGATACCGATTTAAATATTATAATCGGGAATAAAAGCGAGTAATATAGGGTCGTTTGTATGAAGACATGTAAAGTTAGTTGAGTTATCGATTCCAAATTGAAACATTGTGTATATGATGCTTATAGCTATCCTCAATTAATTTGGTTCAGATCGGATAACTGTATCCTACAGCTCCCATATAACAAATCGGTCGAAAATTAACGAACATGGGTACCGGGTCTTTTACAGTCGATTCGTTCGACTGCAGTTTCTCTGACTGGTTTATGTGCTAAGTATACCCGAATATAACCCAAATGTTTCATGATTCTGTGCTTCTTCTTGTACAAATTAATTGCACAAACAACAAGAACAGCGAGAATACCAACAACAACAACAAGCTTACGCAACGACAGAGGCTTGTGTCAACAACAACAACAACAACGAGAACAGGCGACTATGCTGCATAAATTCTTGCGCTGCCATAGTAATTGTTACTGGGTGTTTCGCAAACAATAACAAATGTGAGTCATTTACTGGTTTTGGTCATAATCATTTGAATGTGGAAATCATAGTTACAATGTTTGTTGTTATTGTCGCTGCACGTTTGGGCATCGATAGCTTTAAATGAAACGACACGAAACGAAAGACTTCAATGCAAGCAACAAACTTGTTTTTATCAGCACACAAAAACATATACTCTAACATACACACACATACAATCCCTCTCACACAACGGCACAATCTACCAAAGCTACCATAAGCAAACCAAACTCAGCAGAGCTTTTATCATTTCCACTGCAACTCAGTGTGCAAAAGCTTTCATGCTGCACTCCGTACCTATGTAAGAGAACCAGTGATAAAAGAGAGAGAGAGAGACTGAGAGAGAGCTGGTGCGAAGTACAATAATAAATGCTGAGCATGCTTAGCACTTAGCACTGAAGCGTACTCTCGCTTTTGGAGCTGACGTTGACTTCGACGTCGGTGTCGGCGTCGACGTCGATTTAAACGTTACGCAGATACGTCGCAGACCGTTTACTATTTTTTTTTGTTACCTGTTTATCTGGTTTGTTGTATTTTTGTCGCAACTCAAGCTGAGCTTGAGCTTGAGCTTTTACTGCTGCGGCTGCGACTGCGACTGCGACGGTGAGTGACTTCACAGACGCGATCACTGTTGCGCTGGCTACACATCTCTTCAGTGTGCGCGCATTTCAAGTCTTCAGTTTCTCAGCGGCTTTGCTAGCGTTCAAGTCGTTTGTCTTTAGTCGTAAAGACGTGAAGCCGTTGCCGGGTGCGTTACTTTGAAAGCCAAGAATTTTGATTGCATATATCATTGTAAAGCCGACTTGTGCCGTGTGAGTGTATATGTGTATGTGTATGTGTATGTGTTTGTGCATGTGTATCTATGTGTTAATTTAACTATTTTGAAATGCCTGCGGTAGCCTGGCTGGCAAATGTTGCTGGTTTTGTTCGCGTAGTGTCGCTCACTCTCTTTCTCTCTGTCTATCCCTCGTTTTCTTTTTTTTTCTTCTGCTTATGCTACTGCTTCGCTGGTGTCTTTCACAAAATCAACAGACAACGGGGCAACAAGTGTATTTATGTTTGTAGCCACAAACACAAATACAAAGACTTGCACGTTGTGCAGTGTAGTTACATTCCAAGCCATTGCTGCAGTAAAAGTTGCGAACTGGGCGTTGATAATGTTGCCAAGAAAGCTACATCGATACCAAAAAAAAAATATATATATAAAAACCTTAGATACATTTATGTATCTATGTAGATATGTGTATGTAAATGTTTTTAAGACTAGCGCAAGACCTTGCCAGTCAGCCAAATGTAACCAAATTGAACATGCTTATTGACTCTAACTGCGCTCCAAAGCGGAAAATCATAAGCTACAAGTTTATCTTTGTTAGGTGTACATACAAAGCGCAGCTTGATGTATGCATGTACTTATGATATGTACGTACAGCAGCGTACGTATGTGTGTATTTACGTGCATAGGTTTTTTATGATTACTTATGTGGAAAAAGTGAAATTTCACTGTTGACGCCACGAAGAAGCAGCCACTCAAAACGAACTAAAAGCTAAACATCAAAATCAAAGTGAAGCGCGCATAAAATTCATTTTAAATGTAATGAAATGAAATGAATAAAATGAAATAAATAAATACATGAACTGCCAAATCGCTGACCACATAACGTACCACATAACACAAGCACACACACACTATCGCACGCACGCTTACATATGTCATGCACACACTTGCAGAGCTTCGTGTTGTCCGTTTTGTCATGTTAAGGAAAGGAGAGAGCGAAGTTGGGGAAGAGAGCGAAGCTGTGGGAGCAAGCAGACGACTAAGCGTGCGTGCATAAGTGAGAGAGGGAGAGTGATTCTGTTAGTTTTAGTAAAAGCCCTTCAAAGAGCGTGCATTTTGGTGAATGTACCGTTAAAATGAATCATTTTAGTGTTGCGTGTGGTGAGACAATTGTCGCGCTTTGAATGTTGCCGCTTACACTAACCCTCTCTTTCTTCTTTCTACTTCCTTCGCTTGCTTTCGCAATGGTTACAATAACAATTCAAGTATGAGAAGACAAAACTGACCTACTGTTGAGATGATGGAATTGAAATTGTCACTAAGGCATGTCATTGACGCCATCGCTGAACAAAAGAGGGCGGATCGGTGTGTGGCAGGGAGGGAAAAAATAATGTAAATCACTTAATTGTATTATCAAATGCAACAAAAACAATGGCACAAGTGGTAGCTGTGTCACCGCAATATTTGGCAGGCAAGCGGGCCAAAAATAAAAAGTTAAATTAAACAAAAATTGTCAACAGCTTGATTGTTGTTGCAGAAGCTGTTATTTTTGTTGGCTCGTCGCTCACTTTTTGGCCCGGCCAGTGTCAGCAACAATGCGGCTTAAAAATTGGGTCAGGGTAATTGTTTACACTAAGTAGCTGTTGCTACTGCTATTAATACTGCTACTACTGCCACCGCCACTTTAGTTGTTGGTGTTGCTGTGTTTGTGCAACTCTTAACTGCGGTGAAATTATGCGGCGCCACCAACTGCTGCAAGTTAACAAACAGCTCTGCCGTGATCGGTTTTCTTGATCAGCTTGGCAATGACGGATCTTGCCTCAACATTGGACTCTGTTTTCCACAGTTTTTTCTTTCATTAGAGCAATTCTCTCACACAATCCCAGCACTCAGTATTCGTTTGGAAGACTTTGGCAACTCAGCACTATATTTGCAGTAGTAGAAAGTAAGTTTCTATTGAAGTTGAGTTCTGCTTAAGCGCCAAGTAAATTTCACGCTAAGATTGAGAGCCAACAACAGTTGTTAATTAAACGGCACATACAATACAAAATACACAGCAAGAAAAATTCATTTGTAGATGGCAACGATAACGCCACAAATTATGCTTAACCGTTGACAATTGACTGGAAAATTGTTAAACAGGTGGAAATAACTTAATTGAAACAGATACTACATCATTTGTGCAAGCTAGAAAGTTGCAGTAAAGTCGTGTAAGGTAGAAATCTATTTATGTATGAATGTTATGGAGACATAGTAGCTTCGAAATAAATATTTCTTCTCTTAAATATTTCTTATACATTTTTAAATCAACTTCTACCAAGTATGCTTCTTATTAAAGCGCTGAAAATTCTGGTAAAATCTGAGTTCTTCGGGCAAAGAATGACAATCGTAGCATAATTTGAGGCGCAGTCTTTGGTGAACAACTGTTTTGTAATAATCTGAGATGTAGTAAATTTAGCTGTTGATAATGAACAGCTTGAGAAACGTGTAATCTTTATGCATTACTGAGATAAGTGCAATTTGTTAGCGAAACAGGTCGTACCAGTTGTTAAGCTGTTTTGTAACATTCACCAAGAATTTCCTCCGATAATTTGTATAAACAGTTTGTGGCGCAGTTCCATTGAAATCGATGTTGTTACGCCTGGTTGAGTCCGGCTAATCGACAGTAGCAGAGGCAACAAAGCAGGCAACACATTGTTAAATCAACTTTTCAAGTTTCAAGCCGAGTTTCAAATCAAATCCACAACACAAAATTGAATTTTAAATCATATGATTTATAAATATATATATAAGTATATTCAATATACGATGTACATACATGTAGAGCATACAGGGTCCAAGTTAAATTGGAATTCAACAACCAAAGCGACTTGCTGCTTAATTTATGGCCCATGCAAAGCGGCTCAATGATGGGCACAATGGTTATGGCCAGAATGTCGTCAAAAACAAAATAAAAAGCTAAAAAAAATGTTTCTTCTTCATTCAGAGAGAAATATATAAATAATTATTAGTTAATTACTATTCAATACGCGTGGACATGGACGTGGCCCGAGTTGGCCTTTTGTCGTCACTAACTGTATGCGTCGAGTACTTTTGTATCTGTATCTGCGCGTTTTGGTATCTGTATCTGTAGCTTAGCAGCAGCGACCTTCAGAGCGCAACTCTGCGAAATAAACAAGCGAAACTCATCTTAGTGTGTGTGTATCTAAAGCTCAAAGTACAGAGCTCAAGATAAACGAGTATAGACGAACAGATGCCCTTTAAGAATTATTTTGACCAGTGCCAGTGCTAGACAGTAAAATATCCTCTGTTTACTTTGACAGTCATAACTGACCTTTAGCCCATCGAAATCTCTAGAAATTCCAGTTTGCCGTCTCATTATCAATAAAACTCACTTCAAGTCGGCTTTTAGTTCATAAGGTATGTCTGGTGTAAATAAGTTTGAAAACAAAGCAAAAAAAAGAAAAAAAAACGAAAAGTTATTGCTGGTTTCCGTGACATGGTCAAGTGATGTTAAACCGCAAATAAACACGAAGATATGCGTTACCAAAACGTACCTCAGACGTGCCTATAAACCAAATTGCAATGTGCTTAACTTGGCCACAAACAAAGTCGGCAGTAACTGATACAGATACAGATACATATATATATCTAGATGCGTTATGAAGTCTTTCTAGTTTGACGTGCGGTTGAATAACAGCTGAGAGAGAGGGAGAGAGAGAGAGAGAGAGAGGGGCTGCCCCAAAAGTTCATACAACTCTCCCGAAGTTGCATTTCATGGATTGCATAAAAGCCGACTCTATAGATTTTCGCTTGACAACATTTGTTAGCCAAAACTAGACAAATAAATTGATCGACTGTCAAACTGACGCATTGACAATTAAATCTTTAAATTATATTTTTTCGTTGATTGTTTTTCCATTGTTTCGTGCCGCGCTTGCAAATGGCCAACGAATGAGTTAAATTTTTGTCTGTTTGAATGCTTTTAATGTTTTTATTGCGCCTTTTTGCTGATTTTTTTTTTTCGTTTGTGCCTGCAATTGTCAATAACAAAGCAGTTAACAAGCAGGCAAGGCAGGTAACTGGCAGGCAACACGCTTTATCGAATGATTACGGCCCAAGTTAGCCCTGGCCTCGGTCAAGGTGTTTGCCAAAATTATAAAATTATAAAATATACAAATCGTATACGTATGAAAAATATTTCAAATGTCTTAGCCGGGCCATTAAGAAACGCTTCCGAAAACGACGTTTTGGCATACATTTTAATTGCTTGACTCTGGGGACTTTGAGCCGGAATCAAGTTTTAGTTGTAGTTTCAGATCGAGTCAAAGTCGGAGGTGAAGCGAGCTTACATACTCGTAGTATCTAGTAAATTAAATCTGTGCCCTTTTTTTGTTGGCTTTTCGTCAACATTAATGTCAACAATAAGTAATTGCCTTTAAACTGAGCAATCATTTAAGAGGCCTAGAGAGCAAAGCCAAAATAAATAACACAGAAAACACAAAAGGCAGAAATTTGTAGAATAACGCTGGGGTAAAATTTAAAATTTTGAACGAGTGTGTGCTGACGGGGCAAGGTTCTTATGCAGAATGACAATATACCATAATAGCAATAACAATAACAATAACAAATATATATAGCATAACAAAAGATTGTGTATCACTTTGTCTAAAAAGACAGACATTAAAAACACAAGACACAAAGCACGAAGAGAGTCTTTCAAAGCGTTGCCTCTGATAAATCAGTTAACGACAGAAGCAGCAACAACAACCACAACAACAACACAGCAGAGACAACACAAGGTTAACACGCCCAGAAACGTGTCTTGGGGGTTTTGGGGTCTCTGGCGCTTCTCTCTGAACAAGTTTTAACTTGTCTTTTGCGGTTGCTTCACTTTTGCTTTGTTTTTTTTTATCAAACCAAAGACCTTTATAACAATAATAATAATAATAAAAACAATAACAATTGTAATTAAAATATTTGTAATGATTATTGTCAGAGTTCTGTAACTTTGGACTGCCATAAAATGGTGGAACGAGACATCAAAATATCATATAATACTGCATATAAAAGAGAACAATTTACTAGTCTGTGATTAAGTCAGGGATGCTGAAAACGAGTTTATTTTACTGATATTCTTTATATACTTTTATTTTTATACATTTCTAGTTGAGAATCCAAAGGCGATTTACGCGTTGACAACATGAACGGACCTAAACATAAACTCTGCACTAAATTATCCAGCACTTATCTGCGAAAATGGTGTAAGTAATACCTAGAGTTTAAGAGGAGTTCATAGAATGAGACTATTTGCAACTAACCTAGCAAGGAGAGCACTCCTTTGCACACCAGCCCACTTAACGCTTCCCTAACTGTTGATTAGCTGCAGCCAACTTAACAATTATTGCATTTAGCCACTTGCAGCCAACTTAACAAGTGCGAGATTTCCTTAAATGTTAACTAGCCCCAGCCACTGTCAAAGCAGTTGAAATTCAACTATCCAATAACTTAATATACAATAGCCAGTATTTTTATAAGAATCCCGAAGATTTCCGTATTGTATTGAATTTAAATTGAATTATTGTGAAGCTAGACTGGCTAGGCAGAAACTATTAGCCGTATACTTCGAATGACTGGTTATACAGGTATTTCAATTCAGAATTCCAATTGATTCCACGCTTGATATTACACACATATTATGCGAGCATAGTTAAATACCGAGCTTTGCTCTGACATTGCCATTGCCCGATCAAGGTCTTTACACAAAACTCCAGACACTTCACTCAACCAGTGAGCCATAACGTTGTTTACTCGCCTTTTGGACGACCGTTTCACACATTCCCGTGGTGACTCAAAGCCAACTTGAAAGGGAATTCTATTGCGTTCTGAGTTTTCACACCATTCGACGAATGTAATGCAATCGGGTATATATATACTATTATATAAACATAGATCGAGTGAAGTTAGAAATTCCAAAGGTATGATTATGATGATCCGAACTTCGAACTGGGTTATCATGAGCTTCGATATTATCTTCTCAGAATAAAGCTGACTTTCAGCTTGAATCTAGCTAGCACAATTTCTTGATTTATGCAATTATTCAGTCAAATGATTAATAGCTAATTGCAGCTGGTTTTCAATGGATTCATTGTATAAATAGACTTGTTTGCACTTATTAAAGGTTAAAAGATCAAACTCACAAATTATTTTATACTAAATTTTAAGGCTAAATCTACAGTTTGTAGTAACCCCTAGTGTGGCCCTATTGGCCCTCAGACTTTAGCACTGAAGTCAATTACTTTCGATTGTAAGGCCCATTAGTTTGTTAGTCGATCGGAAAACGTGTTGTGGGTGCATTATTACCTCTGCTTTCTGGGCGGTTTGAGTCACAGGGTCTCGTCACAGGGGATCTGACATGTAGGTATTACTAATCAGTTAAGTTACTCATAAATCTGTATACAGCTAACAACTAGATCCAGAAAATAAATGGTCTATGGATAATTATTTTTTGATTTCATACGCGATTAAAGGGGTGTGATTTTGACCTCCGTTCTTTGCACTATTTGACTAACCTCTATATTGTGGTTCCTATACTTTTTATGATCTCGTCTGAGACATTGTATGCGCTAATGGATAAAGTAGTCTATTAGCCTATTGATCAACAAAACTAATCACCGCTTAGTTCGAGGAATTAGTACTTAAGCCAACTTATAATTACAACTGTTTACTAAAAGGTAGAACTAGTAATTGGTAGAACTAGTAATCATATTTAATAGTATTTAATAAGAAGGTAATTAATTTATAAAGATGACCCTAGCCATAAAGTGTTGTAAGGAGTTATCGATTGCCCTGAATCAAACTTTTAATCGATAAATTAATCATTCTTAAATTACTGATCAAATTGAGCTACAATCGTGTCTGACATTCACAGGGATTACAATTGCGATTGGTGCTATTTTTATAATCGGTGGGGTGCTGGTCGCCTGCCAGTTCACGGCGTTGATCAATGCGGTCGTTGATCGGATGATAGCACTACGTGTGGGAACCAAGACCTTCGGTTGGTGGGCCAAGCCCCCCGTGGAGCCCCGCATCAGTCTGTATGTGTACAATGTGACAAACGCCGACGACTTCCTGAGCAACGGCTCCAAGGCCATTGTGGATGAGGTTGGACCCTATGTTTACAGGTAAGACAATCATCCCGCTCTTCCTCCGACCAACCGAAAGTAAATGCTGTAATTTTCGTACAGTGAGTCATGGGAAAAGGTGAACATTGTGGAGAATGACAATGGAACGCTGAGCTACAATCTGCGCAAGATATACAGATTCCGTGAAGATCTGTCCGTTGGTCCCGAAGACGATGTGGTAATTGTACCCAACATTCCCATGCTGAGTGCCACCTCACAGAGTAAACATGCAGCCAGGTGAGATTACGCTTGTAACCTAAGTTAAACTTGAACTTGAACTTGATTCTCTGCAGATTCCTCCGCTTGGCCATGGCCAGCATCATGGACATACTGAAGATTAAGCCCTTTGTGCAGGTCTCTGTCGGCCAACTGCTCTGGGGTTACGAGGATCCACTACTGAAGCTGGCCAAGGATGTCGTGCCCAAGGAACAGAAGCTGCCCTACGAGGAATTCGGTCTACTTTATGGCAAAAACGGTACTTCCTCGGATCGTGTGACTGTCTTCACGGGTGTCGATGATATCAAGCACTATGGCATCATCGATAAGTTCAATGGGAAGACACACTTGCCCCACTGGACCACCGATAACTGCAATCGCCTCGATGGCACTGATGGCTCCATATTCCCCCCACACATCACCAAGGATCGCATTCTAGAGGTATACGACAAGGATCTGTGCCGTCTGCTGCCCTTGGAATTCGAAAAGGAGGTCATGACAAGCAACGAGGTGCCCGGCTATCGATTCACACCACCATGGTGGGTGTTCGCCGATGCCGATAAACATCCCGAAAACATGTGCTACTGTCCAGCGGGCAAACCATCCTGCTCTCCGAACGGACTCTTCAATGTGTCCCTCTGTCAATACGGTAAGCAATATGCAGGAAAAAACTGGGTTTCCAGCATCACATCCTGCGAATATTCAAAGAATACAAATCATTTTTAAAGATACTTAAATCACATAGACTATTTATATCTTAATCAACTTAATCAAATGAAATTCCAACCTTCAGTTCTTACTTTCAAACCTATTTTAGTACTACTTATTGTTTTGTGGAACTGTGACTAATATTTTTTATACTTTCAACTTTACATTTTATAGATTCACCCATCATGATGAGCTTCCCACATTTCTATCTGGCCGATGATAGTTTGAGGACTCAAGTCGAGGGCATTTCTCCGCCAAACAAGGAGGAGCATCAGTTCTACTTCGACGTGCAGCCCGTAAGCGACTAATCCCACTGATTCCTGAACCGATTTTAAATATTTCAATATATTTCTTGCAGAAAATGGGTACTACCTTGAGTGTGCGTGCGCGTGTTCAGATTAATCTGGCTGTTAGCCAGGTGTTTGATATCAAACAGGTGGCCAATTTCCCAGACATTATTTTCCCGATTTTGTGGTTTGAGGAGGGCATCGATAGTCTACCCGATGAGGTCACGAATCTTATGCGTTTCGCCGAAACGATTCCTCCCAAAATCCGTGTCGGTCTAATTGTGGGACTTACCGCCCTGGGCTTGGTACTGTTGCTCCTTTCCACCTTCTGTTTGATACGCAATTCGCACAGACAGAGCACCCTACATCTGGAGGGCTCCAACTATCTGGCGACTGCTCAGGTGGACATGAACAAGAAGCAGAACAAGGATGCCGCTCCCAGCAGTTCACGGTATTGATCTGAGAACTGAGATCGCTGATCTTTGAGGTTTGAGGATTGGAGATCAGCGGTACTTCTTGGTTTATTTTTGCTTGGGGACTGAGGCACTTTTAGTTTTAAATACAAAAATTTTAGCTAGTTACGCAAGTGCAGATGCGGATGCGAATGCGGATGCGACTGCGGATGCATGGATATGCGTGCGTTGTAATCTAGAACAATATGGAGCTGGGAAGACTTACATGAATACGTGTATGTACTTATTGTATATTGTTTATGTTTGGTAGAACCTCATCATTAAGTACTTAACTTTAATCATTACTGAACTTTCAAAGTTATTAGCTGATAGTCTGTCCAACGGTCGTGATATAAGTCTCAAAAACAAAAACAAAACTCAATCTAAACACACACAAATGCGAAAGACATCGTACCAATTGTCCAATTGTACGGTGTAATCCAAAAAGTCACAAAAAGTTCTACCCGAAGTTCAGTCCCTGCATATGAATGTGCTCGATTAGACCAATTTTAAATGGATTACTTACGAATACGGACTGGCAAACTTCCCGAACTAAAGTCTATCAATCAATAATATATATATAAATGATATTTCAATAATATAATCATAATAATAAAAAATAAATGTATATGTAAAACTAATGTATATCGTATCTATATCTGTACAATGTATATGACTTAAATGTGTACAATAAATTACGCTATTATTTTAATTAGGCACTTAAAAAACTTCAAACGCATTCCTTTCCTTTTGGGGAACTTTTAATGTCTAAATCACCGTAAAGAAATTCATTATCTACATGCGTATTTGTATATCAAGAAGTGAACACAAATACGCAGAACAGACGAGAAATGCCAACATGATTATTAATAAATCTATTATATTTAGCATTGCACAGAGTTTTCCAAACAACACAAACAGTCACAGAAATCTGCAAAGTGTTTTAAAAATTGTCTTATTAAAAACAAATCAAACAGAAAAACCCAAATTGATAACTGGAGCATCTAGTCGAAGCGAAGACCGATCGCATTGTATTTCATCTACAGAAAAGAACTTGAAGCGCGGCTGTGGCGCCATCTAGTTTTCGTTGCTGGAATGGCCTCTTTTGGCATACATGTAATTAAAAGAAGTGTAGGTGCCTTCGAATAAAGTAAATTCATTCTTAATTGTAGCAAATTCTTGAAATGAACATTTAATTTTAATTAAGTGTTTAATTATGTTTAGAACTTACTAGTTTTAACACGAATTGCTATTCGCTCAGTGTAGTTTTATAGCTACACAAAATGTATCTTCGGTTGGCGTTCATGACAAAGTTTTCGTCACTTTTTGAGAGTTTTCGATTTGTTTTATGACAATGGGATATTTTGTAATTTGTTGCGCTGACACTGCAGATCGTTAAGCTGTCAGTGCATTGACATAAATAAAAACAAATCGATCGTTAAACTTTGTTGTTTTGTATTATAACATTCAAGAAATTCAAGAAATTTTCAAATTTTGATTAAAGAGTAAGTTACTCTATTATTATTATACATTTTAATACACTTTTGAATTTTACCAACTATCAAGCCATTTCTTTTATAGTCGCTGAGTTCAATAAGGCCGTTAGACTGTAAAGAAAATATCTGAATTAATTTTTGGACCGTAGTTGATCGCACTCAAAGACATGCTAAGAAACATAAATTCTCACTGAGATTAAAATTGCTTTAACCAACAAAATTTGATGAAATTTCTGGGATTTTTTTAAATGTTTACTTGATTTGTTCCTCCAAGTTTCAAGACTAATTAAACTCATGCCACTTAAATTGGGTCTAATGAACTAGCACGGATGTCTGTGTACTCACAAATTGATCGTAAAATCGCTTTATTTCAGGTCAGGTTTCGTCACTAGCCGCTCACATTCGACTGATTCGAAAGGTACAAGGCTGTAAGTAAGGGTCTTGCCGGGTCTACGAAATCGATGCCAGACCGGATCTGCATTAAATGTGCAATTCAGAGTGACGGCTAGACAGACTACTTGCCTCGCTGATAGTATACTCGAGTGTCTGTCGCTGATAAGGCGGATTTCATTAGCGATAAGAGGACTCTAAATTGGGAAATTCCTTATCTCTTCCAGTTTTCACTTATTTTTATTCGATGCGATCGTCGTGTGATCTGATTGCCCATAAAAGTAGCTACAAATTAATAAATCACCTGTTTTATAATTAATGAACATTATCACATTGAGTCAAAGAGCCAATTATAGGCCAGTCCAGGTGCATTTCGTCGGGTGCAAATATCCCCCAGACGGAGTCATCAAACTTAATCTTTAGGCATAAATTATTATTACGATTTGCGTAAATTCAATGCTTGGGGTCAGAGTTTGACCCAATGGCAATCGCTAGTGTTGCGCAGTGGACATAGCGTGATTGCCCTCTATAAACTGATAGCCTTTCTGCTATTTTGATACCCTGTAGATCACGACAAAGCAGCAGGAAGAATTCGACGGTGAGCTGGCTTAGCGATTAGAAATTAAAAATCAATGCTTTTTTAGTTACGAGTTTAAATATTTTATTAGACTGTACACAGTGGGTATAAGCTTTTCGTAAGCTCATAAAATCGGACTAAAATGTACTTTAAGCTAATTACACCTTAACGAGACACTGGCTAGTGGGTATCCATGCCTCCTCGCCTTCTGTAGAAGTTGGGCAACGAGAAGAAACAGGGCTCACTTCTTCTGTGACTGCTCAGCCATTAGTCAACATAGACAGCTCTTCTTAGGGACATCGTTTTTTAAAAACCTCTCGGAGCTATACAAGTGGCAACCTCAACAGCTTTTAAGATACATCTGGGCCATAGGATGGAATCATATCGTAGCTGATAATCTCCGCTTAGCTCAATCTATCTCTAGACCCCACATGGTATCACAACGAGCCGACCTACGGCCCATGTGTGTTGGTGCTCTTCCTGAACCTACAGCCATTCAACCTAACCCTAACTAACCTAGTTTGGAGTTAAAATATTCCATTTAACTGTCCACAGTGTGTCTAAGCTTTGATTAAAATGAACTCTCAGCTATATATAGTACACTTAAAACAATTACTTGTACAGATACTACAAGTACAGTATTGCTATTCAAAGTACCCGATACAGGGTATTTCGCTAGCACAGCAGTTGATTACTGTGCTCAGCTTTTATTAGACTCAGATTTGTTCGTTTCATTTTATAAAACAAATTAAGAGGAAGAGACCTCGAGATAAGTCAATATAAGACAGTATTATTTTGAATAAAATACTGTGAAAATTCTGAAGCTAAAGATTAGTTCTCTGAAATCAAACGGATCGCGTGATCTCAACAACGCGGTCGTCGCAGCTTAGAATTGACTCGTATTTACTGATCTGCAGAGATCTACAGATGTGTATAGTCTAAGTTTAATTATTATTATGGCCAAGTGTTGTTTCTGGATTAAAATCGTTTCGCTTTCACTGATCTGCGTCGTAAATGTGGCACTCTTTGCGATCTCCTTTGGAATTAGCTACCAATATGAGTTGGCCAAGGTGCATGTGAAGTTTAGTGAGTCGATGCCAACTATGGACAGTTGGATTAATTCTCCATTTGGTAAGCTCAAGAGCTACATCTTCAATGTGACCAATGCGGAGGAGTTTCTCAGTGGGCGTGACAAGAAGGTGCGTCTGGAGCAGATCGGACCCATTGTCTACAACATAACGGGCTACAACGATATCTTGAACCGCACCGAGGACAGTGTTACCTTTCGCAAGCATCGCTATCGCCACGTCGAGTTCCTGCCGGACGAGAGCGTCTCCCCGGATATACTCAACAAAACGGTGATTCAATTCAATTCATTTCTGATTGGGGCCTCTGCGAAGGCAGCTAAAATTCCATTCGCCTATATGGGCTTTAATCCGCTAACTCTCGGAGAGCCCTTGTTCCTACCGGGCAGTGTCTACTATTTCCTCTGGGAGTTTACGCGTCCCACTCTGCAATCGTTTGGCCAATTTCTGCCACTGGAGACGAATTGTGGTACGCTATACAATGTAAATAGAGCTCGGGATTTCTCCTTCTGATTAAGCATTCAAAGGTAATCTCTTGCCCCCTTTACTCGACAGGCCCTCAAGGAGAAGGAGGAGGTATTCACGGTTAACATTGGCACCAATCACGGCGTGGAGAACTTCTTCCGCATTCAGTCTCTAAACCAGGAGTACTTGATCAAGGAGCAAACGAAAAAAAGCAGTGGCAACCTTGATTCTTGTCCCATTGATGTCCGTGGCACTCTGGACAATTCCCTCTTCCCGCCTTTTATACAAAAGGACACGCCCCTCAACATCATGGCCAGTGAGTCGTGCCGCATTCTTCCGCTGCACTATCAGCGGAATGAGGAGTACGAGGGTCTGGAGGGCTACCGTTATACACTTCTGCAGCCCAATGAAACCGCTCCGGCTTGTTTGGCCTTCACTAGCGATGTCAAGCTACCCGCTGGCATGTTCGATGTCTCCAAATGTGTGATAAGTAAGTTGTACCTACTACCCCAAATACCAGATCTGTAATGGTTTGTCTTGCCCTCCTGCAGATGATGCTCCTGCAGCCTTTTCGGCGCCACACTTCTATGGCAGCGACTACGACTGGAGCGAGCACTTTGAAGGCCTTAATCCCAATGCGGAGGACCACGAGGGCTTCATTCTGCTGGAGCCCACAATGGGCATACCCATAAATGAAAAGTATCGCTTCCAGTCGAACACTCCCATGCCCAATATGAATGGTTACAGCCGTCAACTCCAGAAGATCAGTAATATGATCGTGCCCACCTTTTGGTATGAGTTCGTAAGTACGATACCAGCTATCATTTCTTCTCTTTCCTCACTCCCTGTGCGTATTCCTCTAGGCAATGGGAGACTTGCCCAACTATGTGCTGGTTTTGATGCGCATCAATACAAAAGTGGTGCCGGTGCTGCAACCCATTCTGATGGCATTGCAGCTTCTTATTGCCCTCTGGAGTCTCTATGCCTTGATCCGGATGCGCCAGAGAATTTGTCGGAAGATTTGTGGTGTTCCTGTGGTTCAGCTGGAGACGATTTTGAACTCAAATCCGACGGCAAACCCAGATTTACTGGCCAAGGCTGGCAAATAATTGGTGTGTATCTCATAGATGCAGATACCTTAAGTTGCAGATACTTCTTTGAAGTTACCTTATTATTTATAGTTTTAGCAATTGTAAGAAATCAGCTGTCAGGGCATGTAATAATAAATAACTGTATATACTCGTACACATGTACCAATATAGACGTCAGTTGTGTCTCTCATTTCACCTTATCTGTCATTTCGTAATCCATAATCTCGAATCCAATCCAAATGAATCTCAAACTTTTGCCATTTTGCCTGGCTGCGATTTTTGCTTAAGGTCGCAGCTTTTTGTTTGATTTCTAGGCTTTGGCTCGTAAATTGTGTGCACCATTATTATCTGTAAGCCCTCACACACGCACACACACACACACACCCATGTACAGTGGAACAAACAGACAGACAGACAGACAAACTGGCATGTGTGTCACTTGGCAATGAAAAGCTGAGCACACGTACTCGTGCCTCACTAAAGATCTGTCCCCAGATTTATTGTATGTTTTGAATTCGTTTCTGTTATTTTATATACACTTGATTTTCTTTCTGTTTTTTTTAGTTTGTTTTTTTTTCGGTTTTGCTTTAGTTGTTGTCGTTTTGAGTCAGTCTTCCTGAACCTGAACTTTTGCACATGTTGTCTCGTTTCAAGGCAAACCGCCCTTCCATTCACTGCTCACGTCTCCAAAACCCCAGCTCCCCCAACTTCAAGCTTTTGCCTTCTCATCTTCTTCTCCTTTGTCTTATTCGCTTAGCCTCCGTCTCCTTTATTTTATACATACGTAAGTCTTGCCCTTTACCCATCTTCCCTTAAAACCTTTGTTCGTAACGCCTTGACTCCTATCGCGTATTTCCCTATCCGACTTCTTTTTACATCTGACTCATCCATCCACTTCTTCCAAGCCTACCTCGGTTAGTGTCATCTTTAAAGACTCTACCTCATTTCTGTCATAGCCCCTTAGCTCTGGATCTGTAGGATCGATATATTAGGAGGTTTCGCTCGCACTTTCCATTTGCTTAAGCATTAACATTAAAAATCAGTTGATATCTGTTAACTTTTAAAGTTAAGTAGCTGATTGTTTAAAATGCCTAAACTCACTAAATTTATTCGCTTTAAGACATGGAAAGACTACTATTAACCTTTGCTCGAAACCTACTGTTCTTCGAGTTATGATAATTTTAGTGAAGGGTTCTCATTTCTACGAAATGGACATTAAACTAAAAGAAAGTTGTAAGATGATTGAGAAAATGAATTTAATTAAATTAAACAAACATAAAGTAAGTCGTTAAAGTTCAACGACATTTATTAGAATTATGTAAGCCCTTAGGAGGACTTACATAAATTTTAAGAAATGTGCAATACTCAAAAAAAAAAGATGCTCCAGGTAAAATGTTGTAATATGCGTGGTCAGCAATAAAACAAAACAAAAATAAAAATGAGCTTGTTTTCTTAATTTGTTGATAAATCATCCAACAATTAGCATAAAAGTTATATCATTGTTTTACAAAATGATTTATTAGCTTTCATTAGTCTCGCGGAGTGGAGAAGCTGTTAGTGTTTTAAATTCTAGTTTGTTTCTTAACATTTAGTTTCATGTCTCTGTTTTTAGACCCTGTACTGAAAATAGAGTACAGGGGTCTAATCGGTTTGTCAGCAGCTGAATGTGCGCCACACGCAGAATGAGGTGTTTCCATTCCCATAAAGTATATATATTCTTGAACGGCAGCAATAGCCGAGACGATATAGCAATGTACGTCTGTCGGTAGGTTTGTATAAAAACTCAGATCTCAGAGTTTAAAAGATGTAGACCCACAAAATTTGAAAAAAAATCGTGTATATAGTGTACGCAGATCAAGTTCATTCAAATTATTAACTATTAGAGCCAAACTTACATATTTTGTGTACTACAGCATTACAACTATCGGATAAATCGGTCGAAATGCGCACTAGTATGATTGCGGGGTCTTTTACTGTCGGGTACCGCGACTCTATCCTTTCTTACATGTTTTTAATTATTAAGTAGAACTGACCCATTGAACTGCTGTTAAGTAGACAAATCTTTGTCATTGTCATTAAAGTGCGAATAAATATAGACATTTTATGGATCATAACTTGTGAAGTCAACAGAGGAAAAAAATAAGGAAAAAAACAGCAATTATCTGCTCTGATTTGTGAGTGCACAGTATACGCAGAGACGAGATCTATGAATAACCCGAATACAAGTGGAACGGGCAAGTGGAAGGGGAATGGGAGGAGGTGAGCTAAATCTCCAATCCCCACTTGGTCTGTAGTGGCAATTCATGAGCTTTCGAAATCAGCTTTAGTCTTTATTTTCGATGGAGAGCAAAAATATCAAGATAATGCGAATGGGAATTAAAAGTGGGAAATGCACAAAACGGATTACAACATAAGCGTTACCAAAACAAAACAAAATAAAAAAAAGATACTGATTATAGCAAGCAGCTCTGTGACTCTGTCTCGCTTGCACGCATTGCTCTTGCTTTTATGTATATTTAAATTTTCAGGTAAATACGTCAATGTTTTTCCTACGAATTTTGGCAGACGCAAAACCACTAACAAACTAAACAAACACCTGTGTGTCATGGGGGGCAGGGTGAACGAGTCCAAGCGACAAAACGATACTCGTAAAGTAAACGATTCCAATCCAGAAAGCAACAACTGTAGTAATATCACCAGAAATGCTTGAGGCACAAGTGCTTGTGCCGAAATTTCGGGTGAAAACTAAAATCCGGTTCATTTGGCAGCTTTTTTGGAGTACGAGTACACTGCACTGTGCACAACCTCAGCATCGAGAGACCTTTAACTCGGTCTGCCCAGGCCTAAGTCCGATTCGAATCCGGCGCATGGAACGGAATGGAATGGAAAACAACGAACTAGCGACTAGTTGAAAAGTTGACAAGTGCCCAAAAACCGAATGCGAAAAGCTTCGAACGCGACTTTGACGCCGAGTGTAAGACGCCAAAGCTCCTTAGTATAAAAGTCGGTAACAGCAAGGTAACAGCTCACAATCAAAGCTGTGCTGTCGTTCGCATCACACATCATTGTACATAGTGCAACACCCAAGACTCAACGAAAAGAGCAGCTCAACAGCAACAACAAGTAAGTGCACACAAAGACCGTAAAACTGATAGAAAGAAGGAGTGAGAGAGAGAGAGAGAGTGCGTGTGCTACACAAGACATAAGCTCGTTGATACAAGACGTTGAGCATGCGCACTGCTTGCACTTGATTGCTACACATACACACACACATACATATGTGGTATTGCGTAAACTAATTGGAAGCACTTGCGTCTACCGATGTGTGTGTGTGTGTGTGTGCTTCTGTGCTTGTGCCTGTGTGTGTCTGTGTTTGGGTCTTTGCGGGTGTGCGCGCTCGTTTAACGGCTTAAATGTAATAAAAGAAACGGCTAGTTTTTGACTTTTGTCTTACATAAAATTTAGTCTTTTGCATTTGCATTGACAAAAGCTTAACGGCAGCTTAGACTTAGCCAATTGTACGTAGTCAAAATGTAGCAAAAAAAAATTGTGAAATCGTTTGTTATTAAAACCGAAAAGGGGTGTAGAAGAAAAAAAACATTAATTAGTATGCATATGCCATATATGCCAAGCGTCATTAATAATGCATGAAATAAACTTAGCCCAGAAATGAGGGACTTACACACAGCGACTGAGAATCATCTGGCCAATGTCTGTTATCACAAAACAAAAACAAAAAACATAAAAATAAAATAAAACACAATAAAATAAAGGCCAGTTGCCAAGTCAAGAAAGTGCCAGACTTAATGACGACTCCAAAGAGCCGCAGTTAAGAGAGACGTGGAGAGAAAGACAGATTAGGCAAAAGACTCAAAGATGCACACACGAATTCAGATGCTTAGACACAGATACAGATACAGATACAGATACTTAGGTACCGCTACAGACGCCCGGAGATGTCACGAAGTTGTGCTTTTGGTCAAAGTCACACAAGTGCGATTTAACAAGATTTCTTATTTGACCAGCAATTACTCACATTTAAGCAAATACAGTTATTTACCATTTTAACCCAACGTTTGTTTGTTTACAGCAAAAACAAAATGAAACTTTTCCTGGCAGTATTGGTTGTGTGTGTGTTTGCCGGTTTGGCAGCAGCCGGTCCCCAAAAGGCGTACACCAACAAATACGACAACGTCCAAGTGGATGAGATTCTGAGCAATGGCCGTATATTAAACAATTATATCAAGTGTCTGATGGAAACTGGTCCTTGCACGCCTGAGGGACGCGAACTGAAGCGTCTGCTGCCCGATGCCCTCGAGTCAGAGTGCTCCAAGTGCACCGATGTGCAGCGCAGGAATTCTAACAAGGTTATCAACTATCTAAGGGCAAATAAACGTGCCGATTGGGACAAGCTGCTCAACAAATACGACTCAAAGGGTATCTACAGGTCCAAGTACGAAAAGTCGCAAACGAAGCAGTAAATTAAGCAAACTTAAGCATAAGCGAAAGCAAACAGTTATAAACTAACAACAAAATAAACTCCTTAACTTAATGTTTTCACATATTTAAAACTACATACAATAAGAACATGCATTTCTCTCTCATACCTATACAATTTGAACTCAAACTTTATTCCAAAACACCTAGTTGGCCACATTAGTAAACGTCGAACTTTATGGGCAATCTTGCACGGTTAATGGACTACAGCTAAATTTATGTTGACTTTGTCACATGGACATTAATTGTTATTTGGATTCATTGATCAGATCAATAGCTCTAAAGTGATTGGCTACATTAATGGTCCAGTCCGACTGTTGTCCCGCGGTGAACTCCTTTTTAAATCGATAGTTGCATATGAACACCTTGTCCTGATACTCTGGCATCGTTCTGTAATCAAGAAATCCTAAGCAATGCAGATTTGCTGGTAGGTGTCTGGCTTACCCCATGTTCCAGGGTATTTCCTCGCCCCGCTCACGCATTTCGGACAGTCCTCGCATCACATGGAAGACCATTGTGATTTCCACCCAACGCTTTTGCAGCTTGTCATTTGCATCGTCAAACATAATGCCGATCTGATAGGGAAACGATAGATATATATCGCTCTCATTGATTTCCAACTGCTTTCGTTGCGTCATCGACAGCTTTTGAATGACTGGCTTGAGCTCAGCAAGGGCGTCGGGGGTAACCAGATCTTCCAGTTGGCCCAGATCGCCTCCCGTCAGCTTTGAGGAAACCACCTGGCCATAACATAATAATACATATACATATTATGTATACACTATACAGATTGCTAGAGATGCGATTACCTGCAATGCCTGCTTAGCGCCATATATGAAATCTTTGATTTGAAATTCGCTATCGAAATACGGGCGTATGATAAACTGTACGGTTATCCAATTTTTGATTGTGTTCAACGCCGACGGCCATATGATCTCCGGGAAGTCCATGAGACGCGGCAATTGATTCCGGCTTGCCTGCTTCTTGTTCTGTTCCGGAGCATGCGGCACCGTGGCGAAGCAACGCATTTTTGGTACGCTTGCCATTGTCAGGCAACGTCGTAGAGTGTGTTGCATTTTAAATAATTGCAATAACAATATTTTTTATTTTGATCGGCTTATTTTTTTTTATATATAAATCAGCTGTTTTACTTTGAAATCGATATAATACTCGATTATTCGTATCGAAACTTTAAGAGTCACATTGTGGGTATTCCAATATTAAAGTAAAATTGGTTTATGTCCTGTGATTGGTTGCGAGTCGCGACAATTAAATCCACAAATATAAAAAATCCTTCATTTAAATTGAGTAATTGTTTGGAACACTCCAAAAATGTTGGTTATGTTGGGGCCAAGAACACTAAATATTAAGTCCAAAAAGTTGTTAAAAACAATTAAATCATGTACATTTTGATTTTGGAACAAAATAGATATAGTCAAAAAATTAAGAATTCTTTATTTAGTGGAGGACACATTTATTAATTTCTCTAGTGTCGTTAAATCGTTATGTCCTAATATCGGTAAATTGACAATAGAGATAAATAACATCCCTTTGCTTCTAAGCCACAAGTGTCCATAAAGGCTGCCACCTAGTTCATTTAAAAGAAGCAGAGAAAAGTTTAAAAAGATTTACCAGATTTACTGAATTCATCACAATTCAATTCTGTAAAATTGAATTCAACAAATTTAATTAAAAAAACAGAAATCTAATAATTACTTTTGAAGGCATCACTTCATGTACGAAACGAACCTTAATTAAATAAATAGCCAGTTTTGGATTTAAATCAAAAAGTGTGGCAACCGTGTGGGTGCAATCGCTTTCAAGAAACAACAATCGATAAATCACACCGTGTGTTTTTTGAAAATATCGATGATTCCATCACTCACACGTGGTTTCTTTTTATGCGTACAGCGTTTGTGGTTGTACCGCGTGCGTTTTTGATTTGGATCACAAATTTGTATTAAAAAGCTAAAGTACAAACAATTAAAATGGGCAAACCAGGTGAGTTGTTTGTAAACATCGCATAAGACACAGATTTGACTAGAAATTCACATTTCTAAGCCAAAACAAAACAACAATTCCTTAACCTATTATCGCAATAAATTAATGGAGTTATTTGTTTAATTTATCAACAGGTTTCAGTCCTCGTGGTGGCGGCGGCGGTGGAGGTAGAGGCGGTGGTGGCGGCGGTGGATTCCGTGGCGGCCGCGGCGGTGGTGGAGACCGTGGAGGACGAGGCGGATTTGGAGGCCGTGGTGGAGGAGGAGGTGGCTTTGGAAGCCGCGGTGGTGGCGGCGGGTTTGGCGGTCGTGGAGGCGGTGGACGTGGCGGCGGAGGCCGTGGTGCAGGTGGTCGCGGAGGTGGCCGAGGAGGAGGCGGTCGTGGAGGTGGTGGCCGCGGAGGCGGTGCCGGTGGCTTTAAGGGAGGCAAAACAGTCACCATTGAACCACATCGTCACGAAGGTGTTTTCATTGCTCGTGGAAAGGAGGATGCCCTAGTCACACGCAACTTTGTCCCCGGCTCGGAAGTCTACGGCGAGAAGCGTATTTCAGTTGAGGTGTGTATTCATCATTCTGTGTTTTTATTTTCACCATTCATTGCTGCTGGTGATGATGTTGTGCAGGGGTACAGAACATGGCAAAGTGTGGCCATGAGCGTTCTTGGGCGTCCATCTACCTGTGTGTACTTCAGGTACATGTCAAACAGTGTCGGATGGCGTCCTCGTGACGCTTAGAACTATAGCACAACTGAAGCAATTACTCGCGTTCACTATGAAGTATCTTGGTCGATTCGATTAACTAATTGCTGCCATTTTTCCATTTCCCACAGACTGGCGGTGAGAAGATTGAGTATCGTGTATGGAATCCTTTCCGATCCAAGCTGGCTGCTGCTATCCTCGGCGGCGTTGAGAAAATACACATGCCACCTGGCTCCAAAGTATTGTACTTGGGTGGCGCCTCTGGCACAACTGTGTCTCATGTATCCGATGTGGTCGGACCTGAGGGCCTGGTCTATGCCGTTGAGTTCTCACATCGTTCTGGTCGCGATCTGATTAACGTAGCCAAGAAACGCACCAACATCATACCCATTATTGAAGACGCACGTCATCCACACAAGTATCGCATGCTAGTTGGCATGGTGGACACCATTTTTGCTGATGTTGCCCAACCAGATCAGGGTCGTATTGTAGCCTTAAATGCACAGCATTTCCTGAAGAATGGGGGTCATTTTGTCATCTCCATCAAGGCATCGTGTATTGACTCCACAGCGCAGCCGGAAGCGGTCTTTGCTGCCGAGGTCAAGAAAATGCAGGCGGACAAACTGAAACCACAGGAGCAGTTGACGTTGGAACCTTATGAACGTGATCATGCAGTTGTCGTGGGTGTTTACCGACCACCCCCAAAGCAGTGAAAGTCTGACGAGGCGAGAGTGGATAGGTTTTAAGCTATATACATAATACTTCTATTAATACAGTCGCGTTGTATTAAGTTTTCTTTTTAAAGATATAAATCAAACAAACCATAGTTATAAAGATACTTAAATGCAAACTATTTTTTGTAACAGACGTACAAAATAAAAAATAATTAAAAACCAAATTAATAAACTGTTTATTATTCGTAAAGTGCCAATTTAGAATTTCTCAAGTGGTTTGAAAATAAGCAATTTCAAAAATTTTGTTATTAAAGTAATTTAAAAAAAAATTCTCGCTGCGGACAGGATTCGAACCTGTGCGGGTAGAACCCAATGGATTTCAAGTCCATCTCCTTAACCACTCGGACACCGCAGCTTCGAATTCAACCTTGCCAAACTACACACAACTTAAACCAGTGCGTTGTTTACTGATGTTTTGTGGTTTAGCCATAGATGGCGCTGTTAACGACATAATTGTTTATCACAACAGATGGCGCTTTATGTGTCTATTTTTAAATTCTCGTTTAGACACTCAGAACACACGTGCTGCGGTGTCCGAGTGGTTAAGGAGATGGACTTGAAATCCATTGGGTTCTACCCGCACAGGTTCGAATCCTGTCCGCAGCGGCATACAAAATTTTTTTAAATTTTCTTTTTTACAATTTTGTGTTAACGCTGTAAGCCCTAAACAATTTTGTGTCTGATTTATTTTAATCAAATTACTTTATTTAGCTGTGATGCTAGTGCAAGTGTCAAAAATATAACAATTCTTCTTTAAATATATCGTTGCTTTACAGTAGCGCATTTACTTAGCAGTACTAATTGAATAAATTCATATGAATTTTCCCTCCTTTCATTTAGATCAAAATTCAAAACACGCGAATTTTGAGTTAACCTTTTTTACAAAGGGGATCATTTTGATTTTGGACATTTCGTCCATTTTCTCGGCTTATACAGCTGTGCAAATAATTTATTAAATTTCTGAAAATTATGAACTTTTGAGGTTGCGAAACATTCTGAGACACACACGTACACATAGGGAACAAAATGGTAAAACTTTAAATCTTATAAACTAGGTAAAATCATGAAATGTTTGTCGCAAATAATATCACCCCAAATAATTCGAGAGGTATTTTACAACTTTGCGCGCTTTGGCACACCAACAGCCTCAAGGACGCCACAGTTTTCCAAGTGCTGGAACAGCAGCTCCAAATACTCATCGCGGTGCTTGATCAAGTGTCCTGCGTGCTGAGATCTCTGCCAGCATTTGAAAGTAACCTTTATGTTGGCCCGCTCCCAATTCTCGCGAACCGCATGGTTGGAGGAAGGCGGCCCAATTGGATCGTTCTCTGACACAAAAAACAGCGCCGGAGCCTTGAGCAGGGTCGAGTGGAACATCTGACTGGATCGCATATAGTGTATGGTAGCCTGGTTATGGAATGTTTTCATGTGGTACAACGTGTAGTTGCGCAGAGCGCTCTGCATGCGCTCGTTCTTTGGGAAAATGGATTTGGGCAGGCCAACGGGGATTTCGGTGATATCAGCCGCACTGTCCCAGATCTGACATGCGAAGCGGTCCAGAATGCCGCTGTATCGCTCCATGTCGCGGGACATTTGCAACATGATCTCGCCCATCTGGTACGCACCCACCGAGAATCCGTGCATTATAATCGGTGCGTACGATTGATTATTCTCCAGAAACTTCAGTGTCTCAGCGGCCACTACCTGCGAAAAGGGACAAGTTCAGAGAAGGTAGAACAAAGCAGTTTACAGCATTACCTGAGTTCCTTTGGCCGGCCAGAGCAGCTGCCATGGAGTGATGTGCACCACCATTACGTCAAATCCCATTTCCGTGTAGATCTCGGCGTACTTCTTCAGATGCTTCTGCTTGGCCATTAGCCATGCCATCATGAGGACCAATGGGTTGCCCGTTGGCTTCTTGAAGGCCAAAGTCTTGGGATCCACTTCGATATTCGCCTTGTTATTCGTATAGAGCGTCATATTCTTGGTTATATCCTTGGAGGATATATACCTACGATTCTTCATAGATGCCATTGCGCTCTGCGTAATACAAACATAGGAAATATTATTAGTTTAGTCAGGTGTTAAAGGGTCTGACACATTTATGCTATCAACATTTTTGTGAGTTGTGCCCAACAAGGAATAGTTTGGTTGTGGTTAGGTCGATTGTTACTTTAATCTGGTAATAGATTAGATATGATTGAATTCTGGTTGCGAATCTATATAAAAATGGTCTGATGTTTAATCATAAATTCTTCTTGATTATACACACATATGCATTGATTGAAAATCCTGTTATGTAAATTAGTTACTAATTTTTAATTTATAACTTTCGTTGCAAGGAATAACCTAGAAAGTAGGCAATTTTAAGTCCTCCTACATGTAAAACTAATAATCAGTAGTAGATAAGATATAGATATACCTTTTGTAGACCGTTACACAACTACTTTTTAAAGCTATAATAAGTCCAAAACTGACCAAAACCTTAGAATTCAAGATAATCCAGTTATGCTAGTCTAATAGCGTGACGTTCCTTGACCATTAGTATCGTGCGACTAACTAAATTGTCGCCTCCAGTCCGTCTGTCTTAATCCGATAGACACTTCGTACTTCGAATTCGCAGATACTGTGCCAAATCTATCGATAAGGAGCTTGCAATTTAGATAAGCAGTATACAAAGTAAAGTGTAAAGATAATACATTCCCAGGGGACTTTAGGTCTTTATGTTCTGATTTCGTAAATACCAAAACTCACATGTTTAATGCGGCGATAAATTTTGAAGAGCACATATAGAAACATGACCAGTAGAGCTAATTCAATGATGAGATCCATAATTACAGTTATGTGAATTTATCTTTGTAGCTAACATGTGTATCTGCAGATACGAAAGCTTTGATCGACTGTCTTATGTGAGAGCAGAACATAGCGACAAGTGTGCTCAGCTTCCAGTGAAAGACTATATAAATCTGGAAATCTAGAAATCTGGAAAGTCGGCCTATGTAAGTGTAGCAAACATGTGTTCCTCTACATGTGTATTAGTGTAGTTGCGGGATCTCAATTGCCATTGCGGTGGATTGAATTACGTTGTGGGATTGGAAGCACCCACCTCAGTGAGTCTTGGAAATTTTGCAATATGACAGCTAGCTATCTGCGACAGCGAGAGAGAGACTGAGCTTGGTACAAAAGCTTGGCATTGAGCGCCATTATGATCTATCAAAAAGCTACCCCAATTGAGTGTTCCAAAGCGTGACAGTAGAGGTCGCTTTGCGACTGCGAAGCTGAACTTAGGTTAAGGGTTTTATATTCGTATGTTTTGCATATTTAAATTATATTTTTGACCAAAATTACAGTCAGGTAATTACATACAGTAGAACTATGCACATATATATATTTGCTGTCTAATCACTCAGACGGAAAGTTAAATAATTTTTTGTGAACAAAGTTCAGCTATATTATTTATTAAACTGCACAGGTCATTAAGCACCGTACAGCAAGATAACAGCAAAGATGTTAATCGCCTTTTGAGTGGGTGCTGTTAAGTGAACCAAGAATTTATACAATGTAAAGTAAAAGTATTGTGTTATGTAAATATTGAGGTAGGAGTGATGAATAATGTAATGTTAGTAGTTGACATGATGAAGAATGTTAATGGATAAAGCGTAACAGAATGAACTAACTAAATCGAAAGCCATTTAACATTTAGCGTTGATTGCCAACAATTACAGCAGAATAAAAAACTAAAACTAGACAACATTGTAATTGTAGGTGTACCATGCGTATAAATCTCAATAAAAAATTAAATAACATATTTATATTTATGCTTACATTCTGCACCATTTGCGTTTGAAGACTCGAGAAATTGCGCGACAACGGCAGTTGCATTCCCCGGTAATCTGCTAACGGCCCCTGTAGCAGACCCCTGCCCTTTCCGGGTGCGGAGGCACTGAAGAAACTATCCGCATATACATTTTCATAGGGCACCGCAGCGCTGCGATTATTTTGTGCTGTGCGTTGTTTATTTGTTGTTGCCGATGTTGTAACGGGTTAGACATACAATATATATAAACAAGTGTATTACAATGTAGTATAAGTGGTTGTCATTCAAGAATAACTTTATGCATTTACCACCAAACGAGAGGCCCACGGCAAGAGTAGCGGCCGTTCTCCCGGCGGCAAACGGTAGATTTATTGATTTTCTCGCTGCAGTTGCGTAAAATGCAGTACGGAAGAAATGTGAAGCCATTGCTTACGGGGTATTAGATTTGTGTGCTTGTTTGAGTATATAAAACGTGACGAACTTGGAAAGAAGAAACGACAATTGACAAAATTTTTATTTTAATTATTAGTCTGTAGAGTGTGCGCAAATACGCACACATATGCATACGCACACACAGAAGCAAAGTACTGCACAAAAAGTGAACTTTGGACCTGGTATCTGTGCAACCCGTCAGCTGCAGACGAATTTCATTTATATTGAATTAAAACATATATATGTATTGCACATGATTGTTTGATACGCAAAACTTGTACGTGTGTGCGAGAACGAATGATACACAGATGCTCTATGAAGTTAAATGAAGTTGACGAGTTTAAATTAACTCACAGCACTTACACTTTGTGAATATAGTATAGCACTTGCACTTTTGTTTACCTTTTTAATAACCACACATAAACACAGTCTGGCAACTAAAACAAAAATGAACTAAGCCGCTCGAGTGTTTCTTTGTTGTTAGGGAACAACAAACACAATGTGACTGCACGTTGTAATGGAGTAAATACCAATGCGGAAAAAAATACTTCTCTTTTAATTTGCCCTAGTATTTCAAACAGCTTTCGCAAAAAATAAATAGTTTCGATAACTGCGAAAAAATATCACTGTATATCAGAGTTACAGATATTTCTGTAACGACAATCATAATATGCAGAAAGAAAAAATACCATAACAAAGATTTATCGATATATCACTCTAACTGCAGTTCATTAGAAACGATTATTTGCGCATGTTTTGTGCGTCATTACAATCGAAAAGCCAATCATCTTTAAAAGTGTTTTTGTTTATTTTTAAATTTTAGCACATATATAACATATATAATTTTATACATATATATCAACAAGAAGTAAACTCTTTTTTAATGTCCTGGTCCGGAAAACTGCAAACTTTTACCGCTAACGTGCCTACCCCGAATAAATCCGGCACACTGAGCCATGGTGCTTGCTCCAGCAACTGCGGCTGTAAATGCAAATGTTGTCGCACTACAGTTCAGAAATTTGTAAATTTTAACGCAGAATCAAATACATCTCCAGTTGCAATGCAAAAACTACTGCGTATGAAGACAAAGGACTTGTTCCGTCTGCTTCGGGTCGCACAATCCCGAGAGAACTTTTGGAGTAATACATTGCGTAAAATCAATTTACGTGCAGACTACGAAGCCCTTGGCGCAGCATTTCTAATTGATAAAAACAAAATAAATGTTGTGCATTTTGAGTATATTATAGATACCATAACTTCAAGCTACCGTAGTGCACTGGGTGACTTGAGTTTGAGTCAGTTGCATGGTGCTCTGAGACCAAAAGCAACCACTCAGACCAATCTGGGATTGCGCTGTGAGTGCTCTGGTTGTACAATGTTGCCTTGGGAAAAGCTACATGATCTGGAGACACACCAGTGGATGCACAAGCCCAGCCAGAATTGGCACTGTTGCATATGTTTTCGCCGGTACTTTATACAGCACAGGCTACTCTCGCACCTAAGTGGAATAATGAAGAGAGATAAACCCGGCAAGCTGGGAGAGAATATAACATACAAGCAGCTTTTAGCGGAGCAGAACCATCAGGAACTTCAAACAAAGTCTAACCAAGTGCGACAAATAGAACTGCCAATGGACAAGGCCTGTCACGAGCCCGAGACTGAGACACGAGTGATGACTCCAAATCACTACCCGCCCAAAACTTGCAAGCCATTGGACCGTCGCTGGGAATGCTGTTTTTGCCATCGCATCTTTCTAACTCGTCGAATTTATCTTCGTCACCTTCAGCGAGTTCGCAACGAGTGTCGCCTACGTGTTCGCAGATTTAAATGCTCCCGCTGCAAGGGGCGATATCAATTGGAGGGATCTCTAAAGCGACATGTTATCCAATCTCATTTAAGAAGTTATAAATGCGTATTGTGCGGGTTACCAAGCGAGAAACGCTGCTGCGATGCACACAGTCCCGAGGAGTGCAAAGCATTCTTTAAGAAGCAAAGACAGCAGCTCTTGCAACAGCGAGGTCCACCGCCTCCACCAAAACGAAAGTCGTCATTTCAGTACACTTGTCATCTATGTCAGAGACAGTTTTCCAGCTCGCGACGTCTGGATACACATATGAAACGCTTTCACTTAAAGCAGCCGGACGTCGATTGTAACCTCTGTGACCAAAGATTTTACAGCCAGCAGCAAGTCAATGAGCACGTCAGGAAAAAGCATGGTGACAAGTCTTATTATTGCGAGCCTTGCGGGAAAACCTTAAAGAATCGGTCGTACTATGCGCACCATTGCGATACCATTAATCATATGGAGCAGTTAACCAAGCTGGCAAAGCTACAAGGAAAACTGCCGGCAGATGCTGTAGTCGAGAAACATGTACCGACAGCTCCAATCATTTACTGCGAGCCCTGCGATAAATATGTCAAGGAATCGAGCAACTTTACTAAGCACTGCAAATCCATGAAACACAAACGTAATCTAGCCGAACATTTGCAGAACTTTAAATTAAATTAATAACAATAAAATAGTATTTAGAGAATCAAGTGCATGACTTGCTTCCTTTTCTCTATATGTTTTCTACGAGTTATTATTTAATGTATTTAACTGGTTGCTTAACAAAAAAATAACACTAATTCTTTTGGGCATCCAATTGCTGTAGGTCAACGCCCAGTTCGGTTAGTCGTTTTTCCTGCTCTTTGGTGTCCAAGTCGTGCTCTTTGTTGTATCTGTAGTTGACTAAGAGCTGTACCTCCTCCAAGCCGCTGACATGATCATAAAGATTACCCTCAAGACGCAGATCAATGTCGCTCTCCTCTCGCAGTATGCAAAAGTAGATCAGAAATATGGCTAAGCTGGCGGAGATTACGTACGGTTGGTACCACAATGTTTCGTCGCTGCCACCGCTCCGTGTGTCGCGTGCTCGCCATGAGGCAGCCTGGCTGCCAAAGAACTTAATGGGCTCATTGCTTACTAGTTCATCATCCTGGGACTTTATGCTGCTGCCGCTAGAAATTTTTTGAGAATAGCAGCGGGTACTTGTCGCAAGTGATCTACAAAATGTTAGCTTATTAGCTTGTTTTTATATATAGTTGATTATATTTACCTAAAGTTACGAGTTTTTGTTAACAAACGCAACATTTTTTAGTAAACTAACAAAATTTCATAACAATTGTATCAACAGCTGTTTGGCCGGTCTTGCATTATCGAAACTTATCGATTACAATCGGTGCCGGGAAACTCAATGAAAACTGGCGATAAGCGATAGTTTTTGGAAACTGCTTTCTCAGAGTTGCCAGATTAATCCGTTTGCTGTCGCTCACGTCGCACACGTGTTGTCGGCTGCAAATTGTAAACACGCGCTGCAATTGAGCGCATAAAAATGGGTGCAACGAAGAATTTGGATTTAATTGGTACTATTGAGGATGATGCCGAGGTGGAGAACTTATCTGAGGATTCGGACGCCGAAGTTGAAGTAAGTACATAAAGAAATGTATACTTTGTGGGCTTCAACATATTTCTTGTTCCTTGTAGTATCAGCCAACAAAACTAAGACACAAAAAGGTTACCGAGTTTGAAAAAGGATTTGAATTTGTTTCCTCGGTCAAGGAGTACAATCAAGATACATGGGACGATCTAATGAAATACGTAAAACGCAAGGCGCGCACAAAGACAGACGATAAAATCGCGGCGCGCTTGCAGAAACGTGGTGGAGCCGAGGCTGTTGCTGCGGAACAAAGCGATGAGGAGATTGATTTGTCCGATGATGAGCTTCAGCACGATAACTTGCGGCTTCGTGAAAAAAAGCAGGGCAAAAACAAGAAAAAGAAACAAACAGATGAGGACAACGAAGATGCTGAAGAGGGCGAAAAGATGCAGTTTGAGCTAACGGTCGAGGCGAACGAGTCCATTACATCCTTCTATCAAATGAATCTGTCACGTCCGCTAATGCGAGCCATCGGTGTTTTAGGTTACATTTACCCCACACCCATTCAGTCATCTACCATCCCCGTAGCACTGCTCGGACGTGATGTTTGCGGCTGTGCAGCCACAGGAACTGGTAAGACAGCTGCCTATATGCTGCCCACCCTGGAGCGTTTGCTCTACCGACCGCTTAATAACAAGGCGATTACTCGGGTCCTGGTGCTGGTGCCCACACGTGAGTTAGGCGCCCAGGTGTATCAGGTGACCAAGCAGCTATGTCAGTTTACCTCTATTGATGTGGGTTTGGCGATTGGTGGTCTCGACGTAAAGGCTCAGGAGGCTGTGCTGCGCCAGAACCCGGACTTTGTAATTGCCACGCCAGGTCGTCTTATAGATCATATAAAAAACACTCCAAGTTTCAGCTTGGATTCCATTGAGGTGAGTCAATAGAAGCAAATGCGATTCATGCTACCTTTCATGATGATTCTCCTTGCGCTCCGAGCTTCTCGAAGCAATGGGGACAAAGCTGTGGTATTTGCAACTGCGCTGCAGATGCAAGCTGATTCCAACTCGAATAGAACCATATTTCCTTAACCCCTTGGAGCCTAAAATATCACATTAAATATTTGCAGGTACTCATTCTGGATGAGGCTGACCGTATGTTGGATGAGTACTTTGCTGAACAAATGAAGGAGATTATAAACTCTTGCTGCAAAACTCGTCAGACAATGCTTTTCTCGGCCACCATGAGCGAGCAGGTCAAAGATCTGGCCGCCGTATCGCTGGACAAACCCGTCAAGGTTTTTGTCAACAACAATCAACAGGTTGCCTACAATTTGCGGCAGGAGTTCATTCGCATACGTGAGGACAAGGAAGGCGACCGTGAGCCCATATTGGCGAGTTTGATTTGTCGCACCTTCCACGACCATTGCATGATCTTCGTCCAGACCAAGAAGCAGGCGCATCGACTACACATTCTACTGGGCTTGCTCGGAGTAAGAGCTGGCGAGCTGCATGGCAATTTGACGCAACAGCAGCGTTTGGAATCGCTCAAGAAATTCAAGGAGGAGCAAATTGATGTTCTTATTGCAACCGATGTGGCCGCTCGTGGTCTGGACATTGTGGGCGTCAAGACTGTCATCAACTTTGTCATGCCTATCACCACGGAACATTACATTCATCGTGTTGGTCGTACCGCCCGTGCTGGACGAGCCGGCATCTCCGTATCCCTGGCTGGCGAGAAGGAGCGCAAGATCGTGAAGGACATCATTAAAAACGCCGAGAGTAGTGTGAAGAACCGAATCATACCACCGGAAATCATTGAAAAGTATCGTAATAAGCTTACCTCACTGGAGCCTGAAATACGTAAGTCTTAAAATTGGATGCTTTATTTTAAAATCCATTTTGGATATGCAGAACTCATTGATTATGTTTCCATACTTGTATTCTAGAAAATATTCTTGATGAGGAGCAAGCGGAGCGTCAGCTGGCGAAAACGGAACAACAACTATCTAAAACAGAGCGCAAGCTTTTGGGACAGCCCAACGAGAGACGCACCTGGTTCCAAACTAAGCTACAGCGGGAGAACGAGAAGGCTCGTCTTGCCCTAACCGACGTTAATGAGGAGGCCAAACCAGCAGGCGGAAAGGGTAATGGTAAAGCTGGGGGCAAGCGTAAGCGCCCTGAGTATGGCGGCGATGGGGAGGATGGACCGCCCGTGAAAGATTTTGAGGCCAAACGTAAAAAGAAGAAGGAGGAACCCAGAAAGAAAACACCAGAACAACTGGCCAAGGAACGAGCAATGAAGGAAGTGGAAAAGGTTTCACTCGTGCGTGCCAAAATGGCCAAGTTACGCAAGCGTCCTGGCAAATTGGGAGCAGCAACTGAGACTTCCAGGCATTCAGGAGCCTTCGCTTCCGGCGGCAAAGCCAAGCGACGTGGTCCACAATCCGCCTTTACAAACGATTTGACCGATGTCAGTCGTGGCGGCGCACTGCGACTACGGTAAGTTAGCCAAATAGTCCACTGTATGCAATAATTAATCATAATTTTTTACATGGCAGGTCCGAGGCCAATCGCCATAAGAAGATGACCAAAATTTCGGCCAAGAAAAAAACTAGTAACGTTAAGCTAACCAATAAGGCTGGCAAAAACAAATTTAACAAGGGCAAGAGCTTTGGTGGACCACGGTTCAACAAAAAGGATAAGAAGAAATGAAATTGAGATGTGTTAATACTAGTTATACAACAAATAAAATAATATGTTTTATTATATATAATTTTTTTATTTATAAATTTGAGAAACAAGTTTATTAAATCAACATGATTCGTTGCTAAGCCGAACAATGTGACCATCGCTATGTTAACCTTGGACAAATTGTGTGCTTTGCTCTTTGCGCACATGGGCACACTGCGTTTTAAGCTCTGCCATTTTTGTTTGGATTATTTTGCTTTTCGCTGCGTAGTTTTTGTTTTGATTGCTGCAAATGAAATGTTTTAGTTAATTGCATTAAATTTGTTTTATTCAAATAACAAAATGGCTACTTGTCCTAACTATTTGCCACCAGCTGATTGGTACGATTCAGACGACAGCAGCTACGATGGATTCTACTACATTGACGATAAAGTAAGTAAGCTCTTAATATGTTCCAATGATTATAATTTAATTTTTTTAATTTATAATTTGGAAGGTAAAACGGGAAAAGGTTTGTGTGTATGTGGCACCGGATCAAAAGCTTTACGACGCCCTGGATGATGGCGACTTGCAACGGGTGTGTGAAGAAATCGATGCCCTGCAGTTTCCCGTGGACGAACCTCTGCGCGGAGGAGACACGATGTTGATGCGTTCCTGTCGGAACGGGGATTACAAGTTGGCTGAGCATTTAATTTGCAAGTATAAAGCGAATGTAAACAGGCAAGTGGATTCAGTAATGCCGCTAATGCTTGCCTGCGACTGCCAGAGCAAGGATCCTTATGTGATTGAGAAAATAGTCCGTCTACTTTTGAGCCATGGTGCTGCTATCAATGTCTCTGATAAGTATGGAATGACCCCGTTCATGTTCGCATGCCGCAATGGATTTGCCAACATTGTGCGCCTCCTGATCAAAGATGTCAGCTTCGATGCGGTGAACAATCAAGGCTGCACTCCAATTTTCTTTGCAATCGAGAACAACCACGCAGAAATTGTTCAGTTGCTAATCGAGGCGGGCGTCAACACAAACATTGCCAACAGTAAAGGCTACACGCCTAGACAAGTGGCCGAGTTTCATGGATTTTACGATTTGTTGGAGCTGATGCCTCGCGAAGGTGCGGATGATTATACGGTGCCTTCGGATTTTCTTTCCTACAACACGCTGCGAGATCTTGTACCACGCATGTTTCTCAAGGCGGACTGTCCCGAATACTTTCAGGAGCTCAGCTCCATTCTGCGCTCTATAAATTTAGAAACTTTGCTTGAGCATTTTGCTAAATCGCGTACGTCTCTTGGAGAATTCCTCATAATGGACGATAATGATCTGTGTAAAACCGGAGTGAAGTTTCCCATCTATCGCAATAAAATCAGGAAGGGTATTCTGGAGTAAGTACTAGAATGCATGTGAATTACACTTCTCTCTACAGAGCTTTATATTTTCTTAAGTTTTCATTTGCATCATTGGTCGAAGAAATCCATTGCACGAGTTAAAAGGGATGGAATGGAAAAGTGAGTCGGGATACGAGGCATTTTAAAGATAGTTTTTTTAATAGCTTTAATTTACAGCTTCTATGATATACTTATGATCACCGCTAATCATCTACAGCATCTGGTCATAATACAAGCGTCGCTACGGTTTGTGGTACAGAATCAGTTGGCGGGAAAACTTGGCCAACCGACGGATACGCAGTTAAAGGCTTTGCAGAGCAGCTTGAGTGCATATCGTGGAGTAATAAATGATCTCAACAAGACTATCAAATATGTGAGAACATAAATCCTAAATATTTTACAGAAACTCATGGCGTCTCTTTCACAGCTTGGCTCTTTCAGCCCACCAAAAAGTCCGCTCTATATTGACTACAACGAGATTCTTGTGGAGCGACGGCGGCGCAAGGTTCGCAGATACTTTAAATATACCACTATAATTTTGGGAATATCTGTGTTTATCTGCTTTAAATGCAAATGGATTTTTTAAGTTTACACAATCAAGTGGATAACTTTTAGTATTAGAAACAAGCATTTCCGTTAAAGCTTAAAAAACGCTTAATATTATGGCACAGTACAATGAATCTTAACGTGAGAATTATGAAAATGAAATTTAAGTTTATCTCGAATCAAAATAGTTGTAGTGCAAAACACTTTATGAATTGTTAAATGAAGTTTATGTTAAATGAGTTAGTTGTTGGAAAAAATAAAACTTTATGAACAGTTTATTGGTCATAGAGTGACGTCACAAATACATTTTAATATCGATAACTTGATAGAGCTAAGAGCTACAAAATTTCTTTAAGTTATCGATATTGGCATATCGAAATTTGTATGCCATCTTTGATTGCAATGCTAAATTGGCAATATATTTTGGCGCCATCATGGTGGAGCCGGGAATAATAAAGAAACTCGACGAGGTGGTTATAAACCGTATAGCCGCGGGAGAAATTATACAACGTCCAGCCAATGCTCTCAAGGAACTGCTGGAGAACAGTCTCGATGCAAAATCGAGTCACATTCAGGTAACCATCAAATCCGGTGGACTCAAACTGCTGCAAATTCAGGACAATGGCACCGGGATACGCAAGGATGACCTCTCCATTGTCTGTGAACGCTTCACGACCTCCAAGCTGAGCAAATTTGAGGACTTAAATGAAATCGCTACCTTCGGTTTTCGTGGAGAAGCCTTGGCGAGCATTAGTCATGTGGCCCACCTGTGCATCCAGACAAAGACGGCTAACGAGCGTTGTGGCTATAAAGCCAACTACTCGGATGGAAAGTTGCTTGGAGCACCCAAGCCCTGTGCTGGCAACCAGGGCACCATTATAACTATTGAAGACTTATTTTACTCAATGCCCCAGCGCCGACAAGCTCTCAAATCTCCGGCGGATGAGTTCCAAAAGATATCCGATGTGATCTCCAAATATGCTGTACACAATCCTCAGGTCGGATTTGTCCTTCGCAAGCAGGGCGAGCAGACAGCTCTGAAGACCCAAGCGTTGAGTACTCGATCTCAGAGCATCCGGACCATATATGGTGCTGCCATTGCCAAGGAGCTGATGGAGTTCACCTACAAGGACGACATGTTCAAGTTTGATCTTGATTGCCAACTGACCCAGGTCAATTATGCAGCCAAGAAGTCGACCCTGCTGCTCTTTATCAATCATCGGTTGGTGGAGTCTTCAGGTGAGTAGTGTTACCCCTTTTGTCCTCAGCAATAGTAAGCTAAAATAGTTTTTGTTGCAGCTATTAAATCCGCCGTGGATGCGGTCTATTCCACCTACTTGCCACGAGGCCAACATCCCTTTGTTTACATGAGCCTGGTAATGCCACCCCAGAACCTGGACGTCAATGTGCATCCCACTAAGCATGAGGTGCACTTTCTCTACCAAGACGAGATCGTTGAACGGATCAAGCAACAGGTCGAGGCACAGCTCCTGGGCAGCAATGCGACCAGAAGCTTCTACAAGCAGTTGAAGTTGCCAGGAGCCTCGGAGCTGGAAGAAACTCAAATTCAGGACAAATCCCAACGCGTCTATGAGAAAGAAATGGTGCGCACGGATTCAACGGAGCAGAAGCTGGTCAAGTTCTTCAAGCCACTGGAAAAAAGTGATTCTGGTCTCTCCAGCACCAGCAGCAATGAGACGACGACTTCATCTCAAGATGAGAGCTTCCGGACCATAGCAGCCCGCAAGTCGAAAGAGGTGCGTCTTACAAGCGTCCTGGAAATGCAACAGAGCATCGAGCGGAAGTGTCACGTACAACTAAGGGGCATCGTGAAGCAGCTCGTCTATGTGGGCTGTGTGGACGAGCGGCATTCACTGTTCCAGCACGAGACGCGTCTCTACATGTGCAACACACGCGCATTCAGTGAAGAGTTGTATTACCAGAGATTGGTCTACGAGTTTCAAAACTGCACAGAGATCAGTGTGGTGCCTCCGCTGCCCTTGCAGCAGCTGCTGCTTATTGCTCTGGAAAGCAAGGCAGCTGGCTGGGAGCCCGAGGATGGAGACAAGGATGAGCTAGCCGCCAATGCAGTGTCAATCCTGCAGCAAAAGGCGCCCATAATGCGAGACTATTTTTCGCTGCGAATTTCGGAGCTGGGATACTTGGAATCCTTGCCAGCCTTGCTGCCCCAAAGTTTGCCTAGTCGAGCTCAGTTACCCATCTACTTGTTGCGTCTAGCCACAGAGGTTAACTGGGAGCAGGAGACGCAGTGCTTCGAAACCTTCTGTCGTGAGACAGCGCGATATTATGCCGAGATGGACTGGGAGGATAATGGCGATATGCGTACTCATCATTGGCACATGGAGCATGTCTTATTCCCAGGATTCAAGAAGTACCTTCTGCCGCCTGCAAGACTCAAGAGACAACTCTACGAACTTACTAATTTGCCGTCCCTGTACAAGGTCTTCGAACGTTGTTAGCTTCATGTATAGGATTAATGCCCAAGTGTAGAGTGGCTGTTGGTATACCTGTAATGCATTATTATTAAAGGTTTGGGAATTTCTTTAACCATGTTTATTTGCGATTCTCTTAAAACATAACATTAATAACACGATAAGCAATACAATGAATCACAGGGCTTCCCTGTGAAAAAGTGTGTCTGTGTGAGGTGTGTGTGTGTAGAATTCAAGTTTAGTAGTGTACATGGGTGTTCACACACAATCCACATACATGTTGTGCAGCAAGCAACATTTGTTTTAATTCTTGTCATGAAGTGAAAGTAGGAAAGTAGGAAGACAGTAGTGAGTAGTGTGTTGAGGGTATCCACATGGGGAAAACTATACCCAAGGCAGACCGCATGTATTGTCGCCTTGTTTACGTTTTCCCCCTAGCAAATCACTTTAGTAAATAATGTTCCAGTTCTGGCTGTCGAAAGCGCGTCACTCTAGCCTCATTGGCGACGTGTTCCTTTAGCAACGTCATGATCTCCGTGTTGTACTGCTCGGGCGTTGGCTTCACTCCCGTTGCCCAGTAATAAATATCCCAATCGTTAGTGACTCCGTTGATGAGATCGTCGTAAACCTTTGTTTGCTCCGCACTAAAGTTTTTCAGATATTTGTCTGCAAATGTGCTAAGGAGCAAATCGTTCTCCAGCATTCCTCGCTTGCGGGATTGGTATAACAAACTATATGAATGAAATTATAAACAGCTCAATCACTAGTATAAACATGGCAGCATAATCACAACTAACCGCTGCTTGCAATTTTCGAGCGACTCGTGGGGACGCTTGGGGTAAACGGGAAGTGGCAGGTGGGCTGGATCATCAAAGTCCACAATCACATCATCTTTTGTGGAGTCGGTTTGTGAAGCACCTCGACTCCAGGAGAGCATCATCGTCCGTGCCATGTTGCGACATAACTGTAAATTTGAAGATGCAAGTGCAATATTATGTAATCGAAACGCATTAGGAAAATTACAATTTCAATTAACTTACGAGCACTTGGGCCAACATTATATTCTAAAAATTAAAAATCCCCAACAAAGTGTGTAAATTTGTACGGTAAATTTAGTTCTGCGTTAATTGCAGGAACGAATTCCAAAAATGAATGCCGAGAAAAAAAATTGTGCTTAAATAAGTTTTCGATTTGGCGCCGCCTCCTATGATTTAAAAAAAAACATCAAGAAAGGCAAACGATATTTGTATATGCAATACCAGGGATGCTTCAGAGAGCGAGCACGATGCAATTAGGGGTGGCAAAGAAAACATTAGTGGTATTACTGACAACAAATATCGATAGATTATTGAGTTCAAAATAATACTGTTCGTACTCATATATCGTTTTATGTTGGCGAAAGTAAGTAAAACAAAAGAATACAAATTATTCTACCTTTAAAAGCTGTATTTACTACCTAATGCATTAATGACGTCATAAATATTTATTGTTGATACTCTCAGAACACGCTGCGCACGTTGTTACCTTGTAGCCTCGCACTCATATCTCTCTCTCTTTAAGCATCAGTCTTCGTATGGATTTCTTGGCGTGTGGTACGACGACAGTCCGCGATTTGTGTTTTAATCCCCGACGCATATTTAAACATACATATATATGTTAAATTAAAATAATTATGTAAAAAATAAATATTTGTATGTATAGGTTGAGCTCTGCTTACAATTTATTGGAGCCTTGTGCCTAATTCAAATTCCATGTGTTGGTGCTAAGTGTATTTAAGTGTGTATGTGTGAGTTCGCATATATTTGTTATTCGCGCGGCAAAAAGGAAACAAGAAAACCAAGCAAAAGTAAACACGAATACAGCGCTGCAACAATTTGTGGCACGAAAATGTTTAGCGTATAAACAAAGTAAAATTAAATTTTAAGCAATTGCTGGTTTTGGTGTCAGTGCGTGAGTGTGTACGTGTGTTAGTGTGTGTGTTGGTGCTCTTTGTTTTTTCTCAGTTTTACGTATAAAGCAAGGCAACAACAAAAAGAAGAAGAGCATAACAGCAGGCAGCGCAGCAGCGGCAATATGCCGGTGACAGCGAATTTGTGTATGTTGTTATTGCTGTGTTTCGTCGCTCTCGCCAGCAGTAAATCGAAGCAGCAACAGGATTCCAGCGTGCTCTCCGTCGACTCCACAACTGCGAAAACAAAAACAACAACGCTTAGACCCTTGACTGAGAAAGGTAAGGTTTAATTTGTTGTTAATCTCTGTGCAGTGCGGTGCATTAACCCGACGGCAGCGACGTCGCTGCTGGCGCTGACTTCGAATCGCGTCGCGCCGCGTCGCGTCGCTTGAGTAAACATGTTAATGCGCTCTCGCTTTCGTGCTCCTTCAAGTTCTTTCGCTCTCGCTTATGCCAAAAATAACAAACAGCTTCTTTGTTATGCAAATTCCTTTCCTTATTTCAGAACAGCCTGCAAAAGAATGAAAACAAAATAGTAATACAGTAATGGAAAAAGCACACACAGTTTGTTTTGTTATGTTTTGTGAATTTATTTGTAATTTTTATGGCTGCAGCGAGTAAAAGTTGAGCGCCAATAGACACATAGCAGCTGACAGAACCCGTTGTTACCCCCTCCCTCTCCCTCCCACTTGTACCAGGGCAACTGTCAACTGCTGCAGCGTTTACATAAACCACTTATGGATTGTATAACGAATTGCAGTGCTCTGCAAAATAAATGCAAATAAATTTAAATATAAATATATTTTTTAATGGAAGATACCCCTTACCCCTGGTCCTTAACCCCTGATGACCTGTGGCCGCATTATGCACATACATGGCCCATAACGCCAAAGAGAGCAGACACATTCAGAGGGAGGCAAGGGGACAAGTCATCTCAGTGTTGCGCTCGTTAAGACAGTAAAAAGAATCGTAAAGATCGTAAAAATAAAAATAAAGTAAGCATTTCCTCATTCTGTGGCGTCAAACAAACAACGCGACAATTTGAGTGGGAATAAAAATGAGAAAAATAAAAAACAATTTATTAAAACGCACACACAGTTAACTCAAGACGAAAATCAATCAAAGAGACAGACAGGAATACAGCATAAACGAATTAAATTGAAGACAACAATAAATTTAACAATGAAATATAATGAGATCAAATAAAAACATGATATTTAGATGCTGTCCCTTAGTTTACAGTCAGGCGTGATTTCACTGAATCGCTCTTAAATACAACTTTAATCTGTGAACGATCTACACTAACGATCTACACTCTTAAAGCACCCTATATCCAAGTAAAGAGAGTAAATACTCGCAGATTCCAAATAAACGATGGGACGAAGAATCCGAATGGAGCTAAGACAATGAAAATACAATTTGTAACTTTAAATTTGAACTTATTTGTGATATTTCTTGGATTCAGCTCAATGTGTTCGCTTTAATGCCAATGCCTGACGCTGAATTCGCGCTAGTGCATTTCCTTTTCTTCTTTCGTTCCTCCCTTTGTTGGTGTTCTTCTTCTGCACTGCCCTTTTCCGTCTCGCTCTGATTGCATGAACGAACTGTAAACAAGCCGCAGTCGCTGTCGCAGTCGCAGCGCTGCTCAACAGTTTTGTCAGCAAGGACAATTTGTTGTGTGCTGTGTTTAAATTATGAAGCCGTGTGAAATGGGCCACAGTAAAGCCTTGCAGCCGCGGGCGCAGGCCATGAGGGGCAGAGCGAGAGAGTGAGAGTCTCTCTCGGTGTGTAGTGCAACCCCAGCTGAGATGGCAGCTGTGTTGGGTCCATTGCCCTTGTCAACCCTGCACCGCGCGGGCGGAAATATTGCGGAAATCGTTTATCATGTCGCCAATGGCTGCCTTTTAATAATTGCTGCCATCCAGCGAGCGAAGCTAAGAGAGAGCAATGAGAGACAAATAGAGAAAGAGAATGAGAAAGAGAAAGACAGAGAGAGAGAGGGAATCCATTTAGTTTATGGTAAAACAAAACTAATTTGAAACACATTCGACAAAAGCGAGTTTCATGTTCTGTTTTTCTACTTATGTATTTGTTTGCTCACAAGCGCTCACCTCAAGTTCAAGAGCAAGAGATAGTCAGCACACAGGCGATTAAGTAACAACAACAACAACAACAACAACAACAATAACAATCGCAACAACAACGAAAGCGTCAAACAAGTCTATGAGCCGACTCAAATACACACACACACACACACACACACATACACACAACCTCCCATACACAAGTCACACCTGCTTAAGGCTCAGCAAAAACAAAGCAAACATGCCCACGAACCGAAAGCAACTTGACTTCGAGGTGCGAGCGAAACAGAACTGGCTTGGAATTCAGAGAGTAAGGGAGAAGGAGATAGAGTACAAAAAATCTGCTGTCCCATGTCCAAACAAACAAACAATGCAGTGGAATAAAAAAAACAAAAAAACAAAATATAAAAAATACAAGAGAAACTAAACAACTGGACAAGCCGGCCGGCTTTAAGTCTACGAACGAGAAGACGAGAGAAACAGTGAAGCACCGAAACACTGATGCCCTTTAGCTAATTCCGAGGGAGATAAGTGGTAGTGGTAGTCCAATTTGTTTCTTATCGCTTAGCGGAATTTATATTGGGCTTATAAAAATACATTTTGTGAGTAAAAGTTTTAGTCCGATTGAATATACTTATAGCCTACAAAGGCTATACGATGAAAAAGATTTCAATAGGTTCACTAATAGATTTTCTAGGAAAACTTAAAATTAGAAAACAATAAAATACAAAATCAACTAAAAATACTTCATATTTATTTAAAATAGTTCATTATATAAGATTAAGCATTTGGTCGAGTATACCCTTTGTAAGTCCGTAGGTGCGAGTGGGTTACAAATGAAGTCCCGACAAAACGGAGGTGGATACGGGATAAGGACACGCATCAACAAAGCTCATAGCCAAATAATTAGTAGCAAACAACAATTAAGGGATAACATTGTGGGTCCAGTCGAGAGTATTTGCATTGGCCAGTTCTATTCCCATTTGAGGGTATTTGTTTTAAATACTATTTTGTGTTTTCGTATTGTGTGTATTGATTTATTACATAATTTACTGTAGTTCTGGAGTGGAATAATTGACGGTCGAACGGTCATTCTTGTTTTAGTTGCAATACTTTTTATGGTCTGTCTGGTACTGGTTCTGGTTCTAGTACTGGCACTGGTACTACATGACGCACAACTGATGATGGGACCGGTTCGGGAAACAAAGACAAAACCAAAATCTAGACTGTAGACTCTACCAGCCAGTTGTGCCCAATACGGTTAGGAGAACTCGATGCTGCAGCTTGACTTTAGAGCAACGAACTAGACCAATATTATTAAATATATATTAAATCCATTCACCCATGGGAATACAAAAAGCAAAGTATAGTTATTCTTGTTCAGCACTAAAAGCCGATTTGATATAGCCAATTTCGTCTGTGAGCACGGGGTCTTTTACAGCTTGTGAAACCCGTTTTATTAACCGAAACAAAAGTTATGTACAAAAATATTCAACTACAATACTTTCATTTATAAATCGAACTATATTGAAGGTAGAAGTAGCAGTAGTATTTTCTACTTAAATAAAATAGACTATTTTGTGTATTGCATTTATTATTATTTGACGTACGAATATTCAGTTTTATAGTGGGTTTCAGGTTTTCAATTAAATAACTGCAAATAATTAGAAGGCAATTAAAAATTCATTGCTCAGAGTTGACGCACGACCGCCCACGAGCACAATATTGTAAGACTCATCCAGTCTCCTCCACGTGACAGCTTGTAATGAGCTCACGCATACACAGAGACTCCCACATCACACACACTCGCGTACTCACTTGCCACTTGCTCGTGGAGGGCAATGTGACAGGGAGTGGGATTGGGACGAGGAGAGAGGGAAAATCGCGGTGGGCATTATGACATTTAAATTATTTAAGCTCTACAATGTCGACATGCATTTGCTTTTTCCATAGACCGCAGACACAAACAGACACACATAAACAGACAGAGCGAAGAATATGTCTATTTCTTACTCTCTCTCTCTTTCTCTCTTTCTCGTTCTCTGTCATTGTAACTCTGTGTGTGTATGCACTCAATTTAGTTTTAATTAGCAATGAGCATAAAATAATTGTAAACCAAAAGCTACAAACTCAACGAGCAGCTCAAGTGGACCACATCCCGGGTTTACCAGCCTGTCTGCCCTGCGCTGCCCTGCCCTGTCCACCCTGTCCTCTATCCTACTCCGCTCCTCCCTTTGCTGCTACTGTTTGGCGACTTTTTGGCATAATTATTTTGCCCCATTCGCATAATGAAAATATATTTTATAATTGCCTTGACTCACCCATTAAGCGGCCGTGTTCTCCACTCAACTTAATTTTCTGCCCATCGCCAGCCATCTTCAGCCACTTTGCACTCGATCTAAATAATTGTAATGGTCAAGCGTGGTCTCAAGTGTCTATCAAGATACCAACGTTGGTAACTGAGATAGCTTAATCCCTTGCAAGGGTCCCAGAAGATGTAGAATCCGATGAAATTTGTTTAAAAGGCAATCTGCAAAAGTGCAGGAAGTGTCATTTGGATTCGAAAGGTTAATATTGAATCAAAATGATTGCTTGGAATATAATTTATAAAAAGATTTTAAGTTACTTTAGCTGCCAAGGACCATTAATTACATATTTTTGTGAAACTCTTAATAAGAATAAAAGTATTTCACTCTAACTCTGTCTGCATTTCTTTAAATTATAAAATTATAAATTAGAGACATATACATAAATGGATTTATAGAAGATGACTACGAACTACGAACTAGAACTACGAAAGATAAGGCACATCTAACTAAAGTTATTCATCCATAATAAAGAATAAAACAATTTAAAAATTACTCATGTTTCGATTTCAAAAAGGTTATAGCCTAATACATACAGTTAAACTAAAGAGACTTGCATAAATAAGGGCTCGAAATAGAAAATTTATGAGAATTATGACTGAATGTTGTTGCGAGCAGTTTAAACGGAGTGTTATTAGTGCGGGAGTTATTAAATTTATAGGCAAACTCAGTCAACTCTTCGGCGCCCTTTTCAGCCTTAAACAACACTACGCACATGAGTGTATGTGTATGGGTGTGTATAGGGGTATGTGTGTGAGTTTTGGACTTATAAAGCATATGGTCATATGAAGCCGGAACGTTGTTTAAACGTAATGCGACCATAATGCTGAAGCACAAGCGGCATTAAAGCCAGTACTGGGTAACAGTAACAGTAAAAATACTGTGGCAGCAATAACGCGAACATCAGCATAGAAACAAGTAAGAAGTTTAAAGGCAAACTCTCGACTAAGAAATATCCGATACTTTTTGTAGTAAAATGTAAATGTAGTGGAAACTATGTGATTGTGTTACTTATCATACTTGTATTGAATTTTATCACTTATTTAAAAATACTGTAAGTGAATTTGGTAAACATTCTGGTAGAAATCCATAGTGTGCCTCAAATAGGACAGATATTATACATATGAAAGGGAACTCTCATTTAATATTTAGTTATTGTAAACATTTTAGATAAATTGCATATAAAATGGACACGAGAAAACTTATTTGTTCAATAACTTCAAACGAATACGATCCTTGAATATCCTTGTCATACAATTAACGGGTATAACAACCATTAACATCGGTAATGCCCCCAACCATCAGTCCAACACTTGTGCCGATGTCGTCGCCATCGTTGGCTGGTTTAATATCGAAAATCATTTTACATTGTTTGCATTCGTTTACAGCAGGACATTCCCCACAGCGAGAGGGGAGGCAAGAAGAGATGAATTATCCAGAAGGAGGACAGTGATGAGCACTGAGGCATTAAGCTTGTCGCAATAAATGTTTTAGTCATGTCGCAACATGCCGCAGAACCAAATGCACACCCTCCACCCTCCAGCATACACACAAACACACACGCACACACATTTTTAGACACACACACCCACTCCTCATATTCAGTTTAAGTGTTATCCACATGCAGAAATAATTTATGTTTATGCAAATTGATTTTGTGAATTCAGATTTCGTAAATTCCAAAATTTACTTTAAGAATAATGAATAAATTGATCTTGCTCTGCACTCAGAGCTTGGTAGACAGTGAAGTTTTAGTTACAAATATTTAAAATTGATAGATGATTGATAAAATCGATGTTTTCGTTATTTTGAACATATCCGCAATAATTATATTGCTTGTGATGCACAAAAGTCTGGAAATGGAATCCAATTTATTAATCATTTGTTTATGAATTTAAGAATATTAGTTGAAAACATCAATGGTTTTGACAGCTTTACTGTTTGAAATATAAACTTTTTTAATAAGTTATCAGTTAATAATTTTAAACAGTTTCTTTGCAAGAGGTGGGCATAATGAATCAACTTTAATGTATTCAAAAATAACAAATTTAATTATTTTAAAGTCCCATGAATTCTTTTGTAAATATAATTTTATATATTTATGTAATGATCTAATGACGATTCTGCTTTTTGCATTCGGTTTTGTACGCATAAACCTTGGCCATGGTCAGTAACATTGTTTATATTGCTGCAGTTATTGGCGTTTTAGTGTGTTGCACGTTTATTGCTCATACGCCACGTCGCAGGCTCGAGCATTTTACAAAGTAATTTGAGCGAGCTTCGACAAGAACAAAATGAGAGCAAACGGTGCGATGGTGTGGGGAAGAAAGGGGAAAAGGCAACGAGGCGGCAACTAAAACGCAAATTAATGATACGCAATTGCGGCAAATCGCACGTTTCCATGTGGGCGCCATTTTGTTTGAAGTGCGCTTCAGTGCCGACAACTAAAGGGGGAAAAGAGACAGAATGAGTGAGTAGCAGGGGGAACAGAGAACGAGAGAGAGTGGAGTGACAGAATAGGGCCCCATTGAGAGAGTGTGTTCGTCATAAGCCCTTTTTTGTTGTAGTTTGTGTTGTTTTTCCCTCAGTTTTTTATGTTTTTTATGTTTTTGTTCTGCATATTTGTCTACCTTGATGCATTCACCGTTGCTGTATTTGCCACAGTCGCTGCTGTTTTGTACAGTGTTTTTGTTGCCGCTTTTTGTGCACTAATATTTTCCTGGTTGGCTTTTTTTTATTTTACGTGACGCCTTTTGTTTGCCAGGCTGTCGTTCCCCAATGACTCTCAGAAGCTGCTGCTGCTGCTGTTGCTGCTGTTATTATAACCAAGCGCTCGACGCTTTGGCAAATTGTTTCCACTTCTCGTTTGTACGCATCGCCTTTTGTTTACCATTGCCAGCTGGCTGTTTTAAGAACGGCGCGTCGTTGGCCTGGCTAGCTGTGTTTGAAAATGGCGTTTCTTCTGCACTCTTCACCACGTCCATGTTCTCATTTGAGCTTAGTTCTTGGTCGTCAGAAAATTTGAGCGAAAAGAGAAAGAATAAACGAAAGAAAGAAGTAGAAAAGGAATGATTTAAGCGCATCCATCTTTTGTTTTGGGTCTAATCAACGTCCCCTGTCATGTCACATCCAACTCACATTTGTTGTCCCCTCCATTGATAGGCATCATCAATAAGATCCGCTTCTGTCACAATGTTTGACATAATCGTTGATGCGTCGAGTTTTTCCTAATTTATGACATGTTCACGTTCACTGCATTACAAGACAACAATCGGGCTCTAAGGCCTATTTCCAAACGCTACGGTTTAAGCCAGAGGTTTTAGTGTTGGAGTCTGCTTATCAGCAGAACAATAATCGTGCTGATTTTTAGACCCCGTATTCTTAAAAAGGTTAGAGGGGTCTATTAGGGTTGTCTGTTACGGAATGTGCGTAACAGGCAGACGGAAGCTTTTCCCATATCTTATTAAGTATATATATTATTGATCTGCGTTAACAGCCAAGTCGATGTCCGTCTGTTTGTCTGTCCGATGTCCGAATGAACATCTCTATCTTCAAGACTACTATATAATAGCTAGAGCCACCAAATTTGGATTGAAAGTCTGTTTATTTCAAATTGGCCTCTACTGCTCCCGAAAATTGTGAAACCCCATTTTCATCATAACTTGGAAACGGCTAAAGCTATCGGGACCAAATTCGCACAGTATGCTTATGGTACCATTTTAACTATCCTCACCAAGTTTGATCCAACTATATTCGATAGCTTTATCTATTTTGAGATTGGGGGCTTTTACAGTCGGCTCGCTTGTCAAATTAATAAAATCATACATTTATATAGTCGAAGAGGGCAACTGTTTTAGTGACCACTGTGACTTTAAGAACTTTTTTTTTATCCTAAAAATCAGTAAATTGTGTAATGACTTCAAGCTAAAGCGAATTAATGGTGGAGATAATCACATATCTATACTTGAATAAGTCTACTTAAATAAACTCTTTAAAAAATCAAATAGGTATATGGTAAATAGACCAAACAGATTCTTGCAACTTAACAAGCAATTTCGTTCATCAAAGTCATTTAAAATTTACACTTCAATTCTCAGTAAATATGTTATTATTCTGTTATTCTGTATATTTAGATCTTCTTTCTGTTCTTAACCATCAGTGTGGCACAGAATGGTGTTTCTTTTCCTTATTTAACTTAAAAAAAAAAAAAAAGTAAGATTAAAGTATGTAATTTAATAACTGAATAACTGAGAAGGGACCTTATCATGGATTGGGTTGGTAAAATGCCAATATTGAATAATTTTTTTTGGGGCAATAAAAAGACATAGGAGCTGACTATTTTTTGATTATTTTGTTCGTCAAATATTTTAGAATTTTTCGGAAGTAAATCAATTTGAAAACAAAATGGCAGCTCCAAAATAGCAGTTCACGGTTACCTCTGTCCTCTTTTCCACAACTTAACGTTTGGTGCCTATGGGATGAATGAACGAAAGTCAAGTTAAAGTCAGGTTAAAGAATGAAAGTTTATTAATTTTTCTATGCATTATAACTAAAGTCAAGCCCATGAGAAGGTCCCCTTAAGTAATATGCACAGAAAACTCTAAACTTTTGTTAATCTTTTAACCCAAAGCGACTCGCAACTATAAACTTCTTAGTCGAGACTAAGACAACGTACCAATGGTCCCAGAAAAATGCACATTTAAAACTATCAAACTCTGTAAAAAATGGATAAGTCAACAAACCAACAAATTAATAAATGAAATAATAGTAATAATATTGTACCCTCAACACGGGGTTAAAGTTGCCCATTTTGCGCAGGGAAATTCCTTTTGACGCTGATTCATAAGCCAAAATATGCAAATTAGTTGAATTTGGCTCCACCTCCGAGCTGGACTGGACTATGCCCACTTTTTGTTCAATTGTTTTTAGTAAACGCCACGGGTAAAATTAAAACATTTCAAGCTTCAGGAGGCTGGTAATGCACGAGTAAGGGGAAAACGTTATTTACATGAAAATTTAATTAAAATGATGTTTAACTGTTGTTCGAAAGTTACAATTGCCCAAGCGAGCGAACAACTGAAATGTAATGGGAACGGAAGTTTGAATTTTACTTTGATTTAAGAGAATTTGTTCTTCAACTAAGAGAAGAAAAGTTTCATATGTAGGGGAATATATAAGAGATAAGTAGTAATTTTAGATACCGAGATGATCTTTTTGATAAAGTGGTTTTCATTGTGCATAAAAACTATTTACTTTAGAATATCTCGAATCAATGACGTGTAAAATTTTTAATTTCATAAATTATAAAAAGTACAAATTGAGTAGAATATTTTTGTTACTTTCAGGGATTTCTCATAAATCGAATGAATTCAAATTTTCTGTTTTTTGTTAGTATAAAAGCTTATTGTTAAATTCCAAAAGCATCTCCTGGGTAGCTTGTCGGCAGTCATTTCCGACTGAAGCCAACACGAATAATTAAGTATCCTTTAAGTTGTATTTAAACAGAAGCTGTGTTTAAATAAGTCTATTAAGTAATTTGTGATAAGTAGATTGAACATATTATTTATGTAGTGTTTGCCTTACCTGTCTAAAAACAAATCAAACTACTGGTTCACTTGATTTAATAATGGAAATTAATAACATAATGAGGAAATTGTGATATATTTGCATACTAAATATCTCACTGCTTATGCGATAACTGGAAAATAAATCGATGGCTTATGCGGATTAAGTGAATGGGGCCGGAAAAGCGATTCGCTTGTCTTCGTGGCATTTTCCTACATCAATTTCCATTTAAAATTTTCATTCTGTGTCTCCGCAGCGCATAAAATCAATTTCAATTTACGCTAATCTCTCTGATATCCTATATATATAGTATTTGCATATAATGTCTCTCATTTACCTGTCTATTTGATTAAATGCCACGCCTTTTCATCCACTTACCGCACTCCAAACTTGGACTTGACTTGCGCTTCAATCACAGCGATTTAGACTCTACTTAGCCAAGTTAAACAACTTGCACCACAACACAATGACCGGTCAGCAGCTCTGGGTAATTTAACACTGTTGGTTAAAGCTTTCTGCAACTTTTCACACTATGGATTCCATTTCTCATTCGCTTTTTAATTTATTAAAATTACAGTTGAAGCTGTAACTTCAGTGCAATAAACAATTGCAAAAAAAGTTTTTATGCTCACTGCAAGAGTATATTGAGTTTGTGCACAGTATGTAACAGGCAGAAGAAGGTGTGGCAGGGCACATAAAGTATATATGTTCTTGATCAGCATCACAAACCGAGTCGATATAGCCATGTCCTCCTGTCTGTCTGTCCGTCGGAACATACAGATTTCAGAGATGGTAAGAGCTATTAGTTCAAATTTAGTCAGTATCGACTCCATATTTCGTCAGTCAATACAAGAATCCCCATTCGCCAACAATTATCCAAAAACTAGTCTAGTTTTGGGAAAATCGATGTTTTTAACGAATATTAAAGTAACTATTCTACCTAGGTACGGAGGTTTTAAACGACAGATTAGATACAATGTCATTGATAATTTTGGGTTGCCACTCCCCTGTTTCCCATAAGATATAAACAAATTTTCTAACTTGCATGCCGTTTTTAAGAAATTATTTTTTTTTACAGTTTTGTTATTTAAAATTCGATTGTAGGCCAAATTTACGTAATTATCGTAAAAGTTGCATAAAAATCTGACTATAATCGAGAAAGAATATATAACAAAGTTTATATTTGAGTGCAATGCCAATACGTGTGTGCAAGCAAACATACAAACATATGTCCGAAGTAGAGAGTGTTATACGGTCGGTAGTGCTCGACTGTACTTTTCTTTCTTGTTCAGTTTAAAATTGAAATGTAATAAAACAAAAAAAATGGCAATTCATTTTCAGAGTTTGCAGGCTCTTTTTATTGTTATTGTTTTCTGCTGTTGATTTGTGTAATATTCGCGATTCGAACGATTTTTCACATTTTTCAATTTAATCAAAAATTCTGTTGGGTAATCTTTTAATGCTCGACAAAGCGATGCCCTATACTCAATCAACCTTAATATAATGTTTTTATTCTGATTGACAGTTTAATACTTTTGTTGCCAACTTTTAACAGAAATTCTACTCTTTCGTGGACTCGAGTTTACGTCCAGAATTAAAACTTGTTTGTTACGGGGTATCAAAAGTGCAATATGTAAATTTGTGGCTATTAAGAGAAATCGAAAAATTGACGCGCTCAATTGGTATTAATAACAATAATATCATTGCCAGACATTTTACAGATGAAATTGTTGGCACTCGATGCACATGAATTTCAATTTGCACGAATAATAAATTAATTTATGTTAATTCATACTTATTCATATACTATGTAGTATATACACAGATTGGCAACATAAAAAACACATAAAAAACATAAAGGCTTTTTATTGAATGAACTGCGAAATTGACAAACGGTTGACTAGCAACGATTAGCAAAGAAATTTGCAAAGCAACACAAGAAATTAAATAATTATACCGAGGTTAAAAGAAACTATTTTCCATTTATGGCGTTTTAACTAGACTAAAATGATTGTTTTCCACTGTAATAGTTTATGATGTTTCAAGTATAACATTCATTTATTTAATTAAGATTAAGTATTTTAACATTCTCCCTTAGAAGTAAGTCGCTCTATCTCTCTCTTGTCTGTCTGTCTGTCTGTCTTCCTCTGCCTTATGAGTTTGCTCTCGAAATGCGGGCGACGCAGCTGCAACAGTATCCTATAAAAGTACCCTTTTCACATACTTACCAAATATTCAGACATTTGTTTCAACTGTTTAACTGCCAACACAGTAAAAAGTCACAAGCCACCACCAGAATATGTTAGCCCAAAAATTTTACATAAAAAAGAAGGAAAACATGCCGACAGAATTAGTCCATAGAATTCGGATCTGTGACCTTGGCGCCGTGCTTAAAACCACAAAAGTCGTTCACCCTCTTATCAATCTTCGGAATTCATTTATACCACATATTGTTATTGAAAACATTGAATGAAATATTGAAATGAAAGTCTGAAAAATATTATGCTTAGGAAAAGTTTATAATATAACTAACGGAGTTGACGGATTCAAGTGCGGTGTCCCAATTACTTTATTATTAAATCTATGACCGTCTTAAAATAATGTTTAGGATCTGTATTCAGTTTTACTTTTCGCAAGTGGTGAAATGTGCTTACCATGCCGAAAGTATTCTTGAATGTCATCAACAGCCTAGCTGAAATGGTAATGTTTGTATGTTCCTGATCTACGAGATTTAAGAGTTTGAGCTATTAAATAGGGTATGAAACGCGCTTGTAAGGGGGAATTAGTAATATAATGTAATAGCTCATGTGATGGACACCATTAAGTTTGATTAAGATACAAAGTTTATCTTACTAATATTTTTGTAGCATATAAGTGGTCAGATTTAGATAATACTTGGTCAGTATGTTTATATGGCCAGAAAAGTGTTAATAAATACACAGCTTTTTAAAACCCTTACTATAAAAATGATTAGAGTGGTCCATTAATTTTGTTAGAAGCGGAAGTTGAATGAACGGAACATGTAGAAGGAAGCGTTTTCGTCACAAAAAAATATATATTCTTGATCAGCATCAACAGCCGAGTCGATATAGCAATGTCCATCTGTTCGTATAAACCCTTGGCTCTTTTATGCACGTGTACATACGTGAAAGAAACGAGTCGGACAGTAAAATTTCTCTATTTTTATACCCTTGCAGAGGGTATATTGTTTTTGTCACGAAGTTTGTAACGCATTGAAGGAGGCTTTTCCGACCATATAAAGTATATATATTCTTGATCAGCATCAACAGCCGAGTTGATATAGCCATGTCCGTCTGTCCGTCTGTCCGTCTGTTTCTATGCGAACTAGTTTCTCAGTTTTAAAGCTATCTTAATGAAACTTGGTACAGATGTGTATTCCCTCTGCACGCAGATCATTTGTAAAAATCGGACAGATCGGACTACTATATCATATAGCTCCCATAGGAACAATCGGTCGAAGTGCATGAAATGAAATGAAATGTATGAACATTTTCGGTGTCTATTGACCGATTTCAACCAAATTCACGCTATATGCATTTATAATCGTTCTTCGACTGTTGATCAAATTTCATCCAAATCGGACCACTATATCATATAGCTCCCATAGGAACAATCGGTTGAAAATGCTTAGTATGAACATTTTCGGTGTCTATTAACCGATTTCAACGAAATTCACGCAGAATGTATTTCTCATTGTCCGCCATCTGTTGATCAAATTTCATCCAAATCGGACCACTATATCATATAGCTTCCATAGGAACAATCGGTTGAAAATGCTTAGTATGAACATTTTCGGTGCCTATTGACCGATTTCAACGAAATTCACACAGAATGTATTTCTCATTGTCCCCCATCTGTTAACCAAATTTCATCCAAATCGGACTACTATATCATATAGCTTCCATAGAAACAATCGGTTCAAATGGTTAGTATGAACATTTTCGGTGTCTATTGACCGATTTCAACGAAATTCATGCAGAATGTATTTCTCATTGTCCCCCATCTGTTGACCAAATTTCAAATCGGACTAATATATCATATAACTAGCATAGAAATAATTGGTTAAAAAAATCAAATTAATGCAATATTCATGACTGCAAGGGTATTTAATCTTCGGCGAGCCGAAGATAACCGTTTTTTCTTGTTTTTTTTAAATATCTTCTTTAATTTAAAACTTTAAAATAAATACGGTCATATTCAAACTATTATTATTATTATTAATTTCAAATTATAAGACGAGGTTTATTTTTACGCAAAATATGATTTTAAAACATGGCATGTAAGAAAATCTAAATATGTATGTATATATTTATATACACCCATACAAATGTATGTATGTTTTAAATATGAATCACTCTTCTTCTTCATGTTTTTGTTTGTATGGAAAAATGTGCACTACAATTAGAGTACGGGTACGGGGTCTTTTAGTGGTGTACCTATTATCAGTTGGAGTTATTATAAAAAGAAAATAAATTTCAAAGAAAACCAACAAATATTTATAAATTTTATTGTAATTGCTTTTTAGTTAATTGGGGTTTCTTGCCGTGTCAAAAATCAATGAAAATTGTTTAGCTACAGAACTAAAATTGAGAATGTCAAACATTTTGTTCCTGATGAGCAGAAGAGCTGATATCCGGTGTTTGGACTTTGACATTTTCTGGTGTCAATTTCTGTGTTGTTGGGGTGTATGAGTTTATATATGTTTATATATGTATGTGTGTATGTTTAAAACATACATACGTGAGTTCTACTTTCTCCTACTCCACGTTGTTTTCAGTTGAAGGCGATGTTTAATGTGTTTGTTGTTGTTTTACACGGTACTTGCAATTTGAGTATTTATTAGTGGTCATCATCAGGAACCGTCTACATATTAGCAAAAGCTCAAAAAATGTCACAAAGTCAACGATTATATATATATTTTATTTAAGAATTTCAAAATCTAGTCGTTCGTTACCAAAAACTTAAACGCGACGTTGCATGGAACACTTTAATTTAGCTTAAATTTAGAACCAAAGAAAAGTTTGGTTACGTGTATCACGTTACAATAAGACAACATTGGAGTTATTTTAATTGTTGTTTTGCTTTTATTGTTATTATTTTTTTTTTTAATTAAAACGCTGCTTTGTCTCACTTTACGTTGTCCTGTTTATGCTGTGTATTACATACTGTGTATTACTGTGTATTACACACATTTTTTTGTTATTTCATTCGCCTTTCTTGGCACGGTGGGTAGCTTATCTGGGAGGAGAATGTGGAAAACGAGCGCTTTTCAACTGCACTGTGTTTGTTTGCCTAGTCTGACGAAGACCATTAACAAACAGTAGCATAGACAGCAAAGTGCTACTCTACATTCGCCTCACCTTAAACACACAGAGGAAGCGCAGACAGAACGAATGTGGGTCAGGTGGGGGTCAAATAGACAGGCTTACAGAGCGGAGGTTCTCACACACGTTGCCGCTTTTAATCTTAATTTTATAGTAGAAAACTATACTCTTTGGAGTTCAGGCTCGTCCTGGGTTATCCTTGCAGTCTCATCTTGCAAGAACAAAGACCACTCGAAGCATCTCGTGTTTTAACTCTGAATTGGACTCACCTTTTAACACTTTTTAATGCTACTTGAGAAGTTTTGAAAGTAGCTTAATGCTTTGCTATTGTTGTTGTCCGAGTTAATTTAATCATTTCAAATACACGGCAATTCAGCATTCCTTAACAAAGAAAACTTCTTCGCAATTAGAAATGTAAAATAATTTCTACATTGGTTTTTATGTACCATATGGTAGTAAATGTTAAGTACAACTACAGTTTGCATTTAATTGAAAAATTAATTCATTTTTTCATGCGATTAACATTTATGCGTTCGCACATGTGGTCGTCCCACAAAAAAAGTTTAATTCTTAATATAAAGCCACAATGAGGATAATACTAACATATATTAATTGTTACTGAGTACTCTAATTAAATTCAGCTAACTTTTTCATTCGCTGATGCTTTTATTTGTTTTTATATTATGCATTATTTGATGTATAATTATATATTATATCCTTATTATAATCCAAGCTTGTGGAGAGTAAATTGAATTAATTTCCTTAAAACAAAATCTAGCGATAATTTCTGTGTTTTGTCTTGCGAATTTTTATACAAGTTACTCGTAGAGTACAAGGAAACACTGTAATCGTTGAAATATATGTAAAAGGGAGAAGGAGGCGTGCCAGACTCCAGAAAGTGTATATATAGCCCAGTCCGCCCGTTCGTCCGTCCGTCTGGTTGAACAAAAGGATCTCAGAGACTATAAGAGCTAGAAAGACCCCAGAGAAGGCAAATGAAAGACAAAATGCCCAGCAGTATGAGTTTTAGTTTATTGTCATGCCCACTTTGGGGCGTTCTGTGTTCATGGAAAGGCAAAGCCAGTTAAAAATATCATGTTTTCGTATAGAAAACTTTTATGTTAGCTACACTATCTGAACCAAATTCACACAATGTACATATCCATACGTTCATATACTGACCAAGTTTCTTTTAAATCGGACAACTATATCTATAAGCTTCTAAAGAATCGGCTAAAAATGACCCCTAAATATGAACCAGTAAGAACAATTTCTCGATTTACTAAGGTTTCTTAATGAAAATGACACAGAATACATTCATAAATGTATAATACATCTGTATAATACATCTGTCATAGAAACAATCGGTCGAAAATTGTATATATCCTAGTTTAATTCGCTTATGATACATATAATACGAATATGAGCATACTTTCCATGTTTGATCCAAATGGGACTCCTATATCGTATAGCTCAAATAGGAACAATTAGTGGAAAATTGCTTATTACTGTGGAAAACTGAACACTAGAAGGATACGAAGCCTTTCTTACTTTGTGTTTCTAGAGAAATAAAAATGTCCTCTTGTTCTTTAGAATTTATGTAATTGTTTCACCATAAGAAGGACTGTCTTATAGGCGGTTAACTAATGGAACATGTTAATGTTTCTTATTTGGAAGACACTTGTACGAATTGAATTTCAATTTATTACTTGTGTAGTAAACTTTTTGAAAGTTCATGAGCGTGTGTGTGTATGAGCGAGTGTGGGAAACTGCGGTGGTAAAAATTAGCATTGCATACTTGACGGCATCGCTAAAAGTTTTGCACACTTCACAGCACTGTTGTTCGTGCATACTAGTATACATACATATGTCATATACTGCACGTATGTTGACTGTCTCTTTTCTTGTATCCCAGTGTCTGTCAGTGCCAAATTGCCTTAAAATCTTTTGACATGCTACGTCAACTTTGTCATTTGTCCTTAGTTGTCGCCTTCACACAGTCGAAATGTAGAGAGAAGTATGCCAGAAAATTGTTTTAAAGTGTGCGAGCATTTCAGTGTCGCGTCTTGGCAAAATGAAAATGTTTGGAATTTTAATGAAGGGCGTCTGCCTTACATTCAACTGTTAGCTTGAAACATGTCGGGCCAATAGTCCGCACAGATTTGCAACAGCCTTCAGAGCCTCGACAGAATCCCACAGTGGACTACTAGCTTAGGCTTCCGCTGTTTTGCATATTTTTCCATTAAAAGCGATTTAAATACCTAGCCTGCCTTTATGTTTTCTACAGTTACTATATACATATAACTTTTTTTGCTTCAACTTTGCCACTGGCAGGACTTACTGGCCGCCTGCGGGTTTGCCCGACACGTTGGCAAAAGGACACTTAGCTGGCCAAAGAGAAAAAAGATTGAATTTTATAATAAATTTTACGCAGGCCAAAAAGAGTCTTAAGATTGGTTTCCTCGTTGAGGCATGGCATTGACCCGGTCCTATCTTATCACTATCTGCGAAGCCCAACGTCTGTGCCAGAAGAATTTATATGTGTGCGGGTTAAGTCGTCAGTAGGTAACTTGTGTCCTTTATTCCTCTCGTAGCCGGCGTCCTCTCCTTGACTCACGGCACAATAAAAGTACATCTTCTAAAACTTATTGACTTCGAAACGAATTTAATGTTTGAAAAGAAACTGCAAACAAAGAAAAATTAAACATTTTAAAATATGCCTTTTCGCAATTGTATTTAAAGTCAAAGAACACACATTTTTAATACATATTATTTTATTACGAATTGAATGAATCTCAACATTGACTCTCTCTCTACTTGCTCTTCTTATTTCAGGTAAGCAAACACTGCTTTTATTTGGGTATTTTCCGGCAATTTCCCACGTCGCCTGCGGTGATTAAATCAACCGCATAAGAACTAAAAGAGAGTAAAGTATGTATATATATATGTCTGGCTTAATTGAGCGCTAAATTTGCGCACATTAAATTTATTAACCATTACATATTGTTGCTATTATGATTGTTATTGTTATCATTCTCCATATAATAACATCGACCCGAAGGCAGACAAAGTTAACGACAGCACAAAAGCTAAATAACCGCAAGCTTGCGTTTTATTTAACAAATTACGTATACGCCGCAGAAGCCGCGGGACCATGTCAAATACAAGGCGCTACGGTTGCATGTGCCTGTGTGTTTCTGTCTGTGTGAATGCGAGCTTGTATGTATTTAACAGCAACAACAACATTAAGTGTACAAATCAAATCAACTTAAGTGCCATGAACAGTCATTCAACCAGACTTAACTATACCAATAACACTACAAACATGTTTATTGTAAAAACACATCTCACTGAGCACTACAAGTAAATCAAATCACCGTCAAAATCTTGCTTAAACGAGGATAATAAGCATGGACAAAGCTACTAAACTTAATCTAATTGAGTAGGTTAAAATGTACTCGCTTTACTCTCTAAATACCACTACTGTTTTAACACATCTGTTACTTGTTTAATTTCGACATAAATTTTATTTTGAATTATTTTCTGTGTGATGCTCAATTCTCAATTCTGATATATGAGGACATTACTGGATAAATATTTATTAAAGACAATCAGCATTTGTATTTTATTTCCTGTGCCTTGCTTTGACTTTAAACTGTACAGTTTTGTTTACCGTGTATTTTGGTCTGTTTTGATTTTTCCTTGGCGTCGGTTGAATATCCGTTCTGTCAACTGGCCTGTTTGGTCTGTTTGTTTATTTTCACTTAATACAGAAGCAAATTGCCTTTAAATACTGTACCCCTGTGTTGGGGTTGTGAGTATGTGAGTGAAACTTTTGCACTGCATAATGGACGATAGAACTCTTCGAGTTGGCCATAGAACATTGCCTGAAGCTTGAGTACTTCATTAGCGCGCTTTGTTTCTTATTATGAGCGCACATTACTCAAACAAGTAACTAACTTTTCAGCCCTACACTCTTATACACACAAATACTTTTTAATGTTAATCCTTTTTCAAAAGATTTCCCATGTACCTTGCCTTTCATTCTCTCTTGTCCTTCCTGCCAAACTGACTGGCTCTCTGTCCGCCTTTCAGTTTCAATCAACAGCAGCAAAGCAGCAGAAGCTGCTTGCATATTTTCATTATTAATGCCCCACGGCAGCCATTGCAGCCACCGCAACACCCACAACGCAGCCAGGCAGTCAAACCGTCAGTCCGTCGGTTAGTCAGCCAGCCAGTGAACCAGCCAGTGAACCAGTCGAATCTCTTACTCTAACGATAGCCTATCACTGTCGCCTGGCGCTGGTGCTACCCTTTTAACTAGTTTATAGCCAAATTCGTTTCGTTTTGTTGCATAAGTTAGATAAAATTCGGGACAGCGAAAGTTTTAAAATATTTATGCATATTCCTGGAGCTTTTTCGATATTTAAATCATTTTAAAGAACACGCCTAAAATGACTTACAGAAACTCTTTAATAACAACATTGCGGAGAAGTGGATCATCAGAAACCAAAAAATGTTTAATATAATATGATAATATGTAATTTAATATTATAATATAAGTATCATAATATATATTATAATATAAGATTTAAAAAGATATTTCACAAAATAACTGATAGTCAAGAAAAAAGATCGTTTATTTTCTATGAAAAAGTTCGGAAAAAAATCTACAGATTAAAGACTAGATTTAAATGATTTAAGTAAGCCTGTAAAAACTTTAAAAGATCGGTTCATTAGTGTTCGAGTAATCTTGGTCCCGATTCTGAAAGGCCATTTCGAAAATTGTAATTCAAACCATGCAGCATATAAGGAATTCATCCTTACTTTTTTATATACGATTGAAGAACATTTTGTTAAAAAAGGGGTTAATTTTAGAGTTTGGTAAGGTTATAATTAAATTGTAATTTCTTTTTTTTCAATCATACATTGTCCCAATACAATTTATTAAAAACCAAGTGTATATCTAAAAGTATTTAAATATCGTAAAGCATGTTTTTTGAAAGTAAACAATTTGTTTAATTTTTTTACAGTAAATTGACAAGAATTTAAAAATGTGATTAATTTTATTTTTATAAAATTAGTTACTTTAGCTTTATCGCATGAACCTTTGCATCACTGCCTAGGAGGTGGTCTCACTGAGCACTGCTGACTTGGCTTTTTGTCTAGAGTTGCAACCACATTGCGCTGGTCATGAACAGACGCTGATGTCGTCGTTGAAGTCGGTGTCAATGTGGTTTCTCTGTGAGTTGTCGTCACAACGACACTGGCGCCGACGACAATGACGACGCTTTCCCTTCTCTTTTCCTTGCACCCTCCTTCTCTATCACCCTATCTATCTGCCTCTCTGTCTTTTGTGTCGCGCCATCTTGTGTCTTACCTGTGCCAAGTTTTTCGCCGTTCTGGCAAATCAATTGTTTGTAATGAACTTGCGACTACGGCTCTTGGAACGCGCAATGGGGAATCCACAAACTCATATTAAATTTTTTACTATATAGAGGAAAATTACATACTTGAAATTAATAGTTATTTAATACTTAAAATTGTAGCGTTGAAAATATTTTATTATTTTAAATTGTATTTCTATAACTTTAGTCGAGCGAGCCGATTGTTAAAATTTCGTGCTATTGGGGAGCTATGAAATATAGTCCGGTTCGAACGAAACTTGGTACTGATAGTTATAATTATAGTAAAATACTTTTTGAGTTTGCAGATTCTTTAATACCTCTTTTATTTATTTAGTATCTATATTTTATTTCGATCTGGTTAAATTGTATATACTTCTTTGCCAAACGATATATTTTATTTATATTTATTTAGCAAAGAACATTTTGTGTCTGGTTCGAGTTCCTCGACTATTGAAATTAATTAGAGCTGTAATTTGATTAAGAACGTAATGAGTGTCTTCATACACACATACAGCCACAGCAGCAACACAGAGTTACCCCTTTTATGTATTTTATTTGGCTTACAACATTTGGCCCGGTTCTCATTAACTAATTGTTGTAGCTTCCACTCTTTGGGACAAATTAACAGAATACGAATATTGTATGTATTTATATATGTATGTATATAAATGAAAGTAATATCAGACAGCAGAGAAAGAAAACAACACGTGTCGAGTACATATGTAAATGAGGCCTCCCAATTGAGTTGATTAGCGTAGAAGAAAAGCCCAAAGCAACAACAACAACAACAAAAAACATAACACGAAAAGAAACTCAATATAATTTAAATGGTTTTTTGTTGTGGGGCTCGACGTTAATGTTCTTTTGCCATTGCTGTTGTTCCTCTGGTAACACAGCGGGCATGAACTTTGTTTGCATCTCAATTCAGTAAAAATTTTGGAAACTTTTTGGAGCGAAGCTTTCGCGAGGGGAACCTTAGAAAGGCGCATTTGCACGGGGCAATTTCTGAGTGTTCAATACTTCAGACTCCTTCCAACGATTGCAGTTGTTTTTAATACAAACAATACGAGCATTTTGATAACAATCTTGGGCTGTCATGACAGCCGTCATCGATTTTGTTAGTGTGTATGAATCGACGCTTGGCAATTGCAAATCAATTTGTGAGGCACGCACATAAATCAAATAACCAAAACACATTAGGCCCAAATGTCGCTGCGAATGGCCTTCAAAAATTGGCACGTAGGGAGTCACATGGCATATGCCGGCTACAGTTTATTTGCCAAATGAAATAAGGAAGCAATTTCGCAAATTTACAAGCAGAGCAAAAGAATAAGTTACTTTTTCTTTAGATACACTTACACACAAACAGAAATTTGGCAACAATCATAGGAACAACCAATACACTCAAGAAAGTCACGCCAACTGGCGCAAAAGCAAAAAAAAAAGAGTTCGGGGTCTAAAAACATGAAATAAATAAGGACTGACTGTCTCGACCCCTCCTTGACTATAATAGAGGCTTACGAATGCTTTGTGATATAGTTGTCCGATCCGAAACCAATTTGAATGTATCCTTATCACTAGAATCATGTTAAATAATGCCATGATTAATCTAGTTATTACAATGAGAGTTCTTTTAGTTAGTAGGATCCAGCAGACAATCAGATGGACATCGATATATTATGTAAGCTTTGAATGCTTATCAAGACTATTTTCACCCTTTGGGGTTGGTTACGGGCGAACGAAAGTGTTTCTGCCATTGTAAATATCCTCACCAAATTTTATCTGCATCGAAGAACTCCCACATGCTAAATCGGTCGAAAATAGGTAATGTGTATGTACATGTTAGTTAAGCGATCGTAACACATTATGTGTAAGTATCGTGCTCATCATTTTCCTCACCTATCCTACAGCTTCCTAGGAAATCAATAGAAAATTTGTCATTTATATGACAAAATTAAATTTTATTTTAGTCTAGTTTTAATTATTACCAGAAGTTGTCCAATTAATAGAATATTGTTCAGGAGCTCCTGGAGCTCTGGAAAAAATCACATTATAAGGTCGGCTCGCCCGACAGTAGCGTTTGTCTTTTGGCTTTCTTTGTGTATTTTCTAATCCTTAAAATTAATGTTGGATCAATTTTTAAGCTTTTGTATTTCAAGACTAAAATTTATATTTTTTATAGCTTAAGTTGAGTGCTATATATATTTTTATATAATTGTTAATCGTTAATTTTAAATAAAATTTATTGATAAATTACTGACATATTCGTGACTGCTTTTAATCTGCGTAAATAAATAATTTACTTATGCTTTTTACGAAATGTTATTTGAAAAATTTTTAAGACATAGCTGAATTTCATATTTTATATTAATCATGAGTCTAGTATTATTAAATAAGCAACAAAAATTGCTACTCAGGATGCTTAACTCTTTGTTTGTTTTGCCTTGTGCCAACTTGATTAGAAAGTCCAATGCTAAAGTAGGTATAATGATGAAAAATATATAAAATATGCGACCAGTGCGTCAGTTGGTTTCCGTACTTCCCTCTTTTTTGTCGGTGGCTTAAAGTTTGGCGTATTATTTTCACAGCGCCTGGCAATTGAAATGAAATGTCTGCTCAGTTTTCCGCTCTTTTCGTCTCCCCTCGACGTGAATTTCGTAGAATGCTCTGGTCTGTTCGGGTCTATCCTAGGCGCAGTCTGGCAACAGAAACATTACCCAAAATCCCCCAATTCAAACCAATTCACGCTTGTCCCTCCAAACAGACTCTTTGCGCATCCACAGTTCACTGAGTTTAGTTAGTTTTGCTTTTGCTTCTTGCGGACCGTCGACTAAAGAATGTAGAGTGTACAGAGCAGACTGTAGACTGACGACTGTGTGAACTGTGGACCAATGAAGTTGGGGTTTGTTTTGCGCCTCTATGGTGCCTTACAGTTCTCTTAACATTAAGCAGCGTAAAGTGATTGATGGTTGAATGCATAAATTATTGATGGCAGCCCAGAGAACGGGGGAAGAAGGAACCATCATAAAGAAGGAGTTTGGACAATTGGTTGGTGGTTAGGCGGAAGGAAATGAGGGTGCCACTTCGTTCTGATTTCATGAACTATTCCAGTAAATGATGTGCTAAAACTGTAGTTGGAATAAGATACTGACACAATTGTTTGAGTTGCTGTGCTACATTGGAAACCATTGGAAACAAAGTGTTGCAAATGAATATACAAATGGAAACTTGCTAGATACTAAATAGAAAATTGGAGAGCGCATTGAACAATAGTCTAAATTTTAACAACTTTTTCGGGTCCATAAATATGTTGTTATATCATGAAGTTATTTCGTCAAAGTATCTAAGAAATCAGCTTTAAAACAATTTTAGCAACAACAGTTTTGAATTGAATTTGAAACTTTACTTCAGTCCATTGGGAGGTCAAAGTTAAACAAGAAATGCTTTTCCAACAAATAAAGCAATTGCTTTTGTTATTGTTGTTGTTGTTGTGGATACTGTTGAGTGATCGAACACTTAGCCTCATGGAAAGCTCTTTTCAATTGCTGCTTAATCATTCGTTAAACGCAAAAATCCCCCAAGTTTCAAGTCTTTAAGATGCTCAATTTTCAAAGAATAAACAAATGAATGTCGAAACTCAATAGCAACAATGAAAATCTCAAGTCAATAACAGTACCAACATTGAGAGAATCGAAATTGTTGAGTGAGTGCATTTTCTACACTGTACAGAACTTAAAGTATATTTTGAAAACTAACAATGATTGCTGTATAATCAGCATAATTGTATTGGTAGCTAAATAAATATAATGCACGTATTAATCACTACTGATAATGTAATTTAAAGACCCCGCACTCTAAAAGGGCGCAGGGGTCTATTAGGTGCGTTTAATGCAAAATGTGCGTATCAGGCAGCAGTAGGATTTTCAGCGCCTATAAAGTATATATATTCTTGATCAGCACCAACAGACAAGGCGATAGAAGATTTTTGACACTAGATGAGCTAGAGCCACCAAATTCGGAGTAAAAGTACGTTTGTTTGTTGATCAGATAAACTTTATTTTAAGTTGTTGCCACGCCCCTGTTGGTAACCACTAGCTACCGTGACACATATTACGCGTTTTGTGGTTGGTACCAATACACTTATCCTCACCAAGTTTGATTTGGGTAGGACAATTGTATCCTATCGGCCGAAAATTGGAAATTTGTATGAGTTCGAGCTTTACAAAACTCACCCAAAAAATTTACATTATGAACCTTTCCTTTTGATCCGGATCGCAAAACTGATATGTAGGAGACATCACATAGGTCAAATCGATTAAAATTATTCATTTGCATGAAAAAGTGTAGTTTTAGATGAATATTATGATTCAATATGCCCTCATAAAAAATATAATAGATCTAACCAGTATGTTTAATTGCTCCCATTGGCCAAATCGGTACAAAGTATCAAAACTGTATTGGAAATGCGGTCTTGGAAAAGTATGAGGTTTTTATAGATTGCAGCAATATTATATATTTATTTTTAAAAATTTTTTACACAGCGTATTATGAAAAAGAGTAGAGGGATCTATTAAGTTTGCGAAATGTGCATAGTAGGTAGAAGAAGTCATTTACGACCCTATAAAGTATATAACTTCTTGATCAGCAACAACAGCCGAGGCGATATAGCAATGTCCGTCTCTCCGTCTGTGCGTATTAACATCTCGATTTTTTAAACAATAATTATGGGTCGAAAATTAAGGACAATGCGCACAAGAAGGAGTACGGGGTCTTTCATAGTCGGCTCACTCTACTGTAGCCTTTCTTAATATCTTTGCAAATAAAAAATTAGTTAAAGAATTTTTAATTGTATGTGATGTAATTAAAAATTTTTTATTAGTGGAAAAAACTGTTAAACTCCGGTATTATCTAGATCAAAGTCATGTAAGAAGTAGCTACCGTTTTTGTTCACTGAATGAGGTTTTGAAGTGCCTCCAGCTGAGCGGCTTAAGTGTGGAAGCTTTGGCAGCTGTTGATCCCATTGATGCGTGTATATATTTTTGTTTGTCAAATACAAAATATACACAACAGACAGAAGGAGAAGGGACAGCATCAATAACCGTGTCGATAAAGCGGTATGCATCTGTATGAACACTTGGATCTGAGACTATACGAGCTGATGCCACCAAATTTGCAATGAAAGTCCGCCTGTAAGGGACATAACTTAAAAATTCTTTTTTCCACCATTATGAAATCATTTTCGCATCGTTTCAAGTAAATTTCTTCTTCGTATATATATATAGCCATTTAAATCATAGTTCCCTAATGACGCACCAAAGAGTAAGAAATTAAACTATCCACAAAATGTAGACTCAACTTCCACGCTTCATAAACTTTCAATATCGAAACGTGCTCAGACCGCAAAAATAAACTGCGGCTACAATTAGTCAAGACATTTGGATATCAAAAGATCAATAAAATGCGTTCAATCAAAAGGAATAATAATGAATGACGAGTCAATCAGTGGGGCAGAGGTTGAATAACATAGTTTAGTATATCATCATACAGTATATGTAGAGATTTATGTTTGATTTACAGATATCCCATGGCTATTTTTTATACCCGTTAATCGTAGAGTAATAGGTTAAACTATAAAAGTTCAAAACAAGATGAAGGAGGCGTGTCGGACCCCATAAACCCGTCATCATCAATGACCGAGTCGACATATCCATGTCCTTTTGTCCGTCTGTATGAACATAAGTATCTCACTGACTATAAGAGCTAGTAAAGTAAAACAAGCCGAGCCGACTGTTAAATACCCCGTACTCGTACAAATGCGCGTCTTTTATACAAGTCAAAATTTTTTGACCAATTTATCAAGTTCGAACCGAATCAAACTTAGTGAGGATGGTACCATACACATAATGTGTTTGGTCGCGATTGCTCATGTAGTTTCCAAGTTATGGTGATGTGGAAATAGTTCATTACAATATATTCATTCATTACAAATAATCTGCAATCCTCATTTAAAAATAATCTTTCAATATAGTCGGATTTTCATTCTAAATTTACTTGCTCTAGCTCTTGTAGTCAAGATCTAAGTGTTCATACGGACGGACAGGTAGACAGACGGACATCGACTCGATTGTTGGTGCTGATCAAGAACATGTTCACAAATACACCGTATATTCTTTTTTAGAGTACGGGGTCTAATAATGAAAGAGTGCAAGTAACTCAAACGCCAATCACAAGTTTGTTAATAGTTCTGAGCGAATTTTGTACATTTAATCTTTGTTCAGTAGTAAAATTAAGTGCCATTCCCAAAATGATAAATTTGTGCTTTTGCATTAAGAGAGTTTGATTACTTAGGTATTACTAGATATAGTGTTTCTGTTTTCGATAGGTGCTTTATTTTGTATTCTTTTGGGTGCTCAACGAGGCAAGTAAACGATGCCCAAGAAATCTGTCTAAACTTGTTTCACAGTTGATAGTTAAGATAGGAATCGAAGGGGAGTGAAAGGGGTGAGAATGGGGCCTAAAAACAGTTCTGCTGTCGGTAAACGACTTTCAAAGTTCTAAAAAGACCCAGAAAGCATCCCACACAATCTAAGTCTTGAAACGACTGCAGCCAAAGAAGAAACATCTACTCAAAAGTTAATGGTTTAGCTCAAAAGATACAGAAACAAATGTGTAAACATACATATATAAATGTGTGAGTGTGTGTGCGTGTTAGTTTATGTGTGTGTGTGTGTGTGTGAAGCGTGTTTACATATTAATAGCATGTGTTGTGCGTTAGGGGGCAAAAGGGAACACGCGTTCGAAGACTACGCTTTTGGGAATTTGAATAAATTATTGCACATTTACAGCTGAAATCACATTATAATGTGAGCAGTCACAGGTTTGTCCGGCACGTAGAGCATGTTTGTCCAATCGTTCGATTTATTTTAGATTGATTTCCAATGAGATTAGTTGAGCAGATTAGTTTACAGTCCGAGTGCTTCAGTTCTCGCCGTGCTACAGCATTCTACATCTGATTCCAATTCAGTTTGGAGGGTTCGGGTTGGAGTTCAGCCTCAAAGTTGTAGCCCATTGCCAGGTGTTGATTTGACCGTCCGGGCATTTGATATACGAGTAAGTTTGTTTATCGTTAGTTGAAAGTTGTGTCCTGAGGGCTGGCGATTCGTTGAAAGTTCATAAATAACAAAAGAAGCTGCCCTTAAGGTCGGTGTGAGCGTTACACGCCTTAATAATTACCAAAAGGCATCCTTTTGAAGTTATTCATACTCTTTTATGGCTCAGCAATTGCTAAGCCTACGGTTCACGCTCGACTTTGCCATACCCTTTAAACAAGTCAGCTATTGGGTTTCGTACTTAAAATACGTTCAATAGATAAATAAAATTTAAGTTGAGTTGATTTCTGGAAACTCTAAAATATCGTCTGGGTAAAATACATCAGCCGATAAGCGAGAAATAAGTCAATATGAAGTGGGCTAACGCATATGTAGATTCTGATCAAAAATTCTACTTCATTGAATACTGCAACCAATTTTCCTTTCCTGAAATTCAATGCGTATAACAGGTATATAAATACCAAATGTTAGTTTTGTTTTAAATTGATTTGGTCAAAGTGTAATTAACAAACTGTCTATTTTGAAGCTTTTCTGGTTTCTATTTCAAACAGTTGAGCATTGCGCTTCATTGAACTTCTGCTTCTAAAAATCGTCTGCAAATGATGAACTTGCTCAGCAAAGTGAAAAAAAGCAAACGGAAATTCTTATTTCGGGAGCGATATGAATACAGGCAACAAGAAATGCTACAGTTGAACGAGCCGACTGAAAAAGACCCAGTACTCATAATAGTACGCCGTCTTCCATAGAAATAAGCAATTTTCCACTGATTTTCCCTATGATTTTAGAGCTACAGGATATAGTTGTCCGATCCTAATCAAACTTTGTGTATTTACTGTACACATAATGTGGCCGCGCTCTAGCTTCAGTCGTTTCCACGATATGGTGATGTGAAAAAAGTTCCGTAGATTTCTCTTCTGACCAACCTAACTGACTCCACCTCTACTCCTTTTTAGAGTACGGGGTCTAAAAATGTAGAAAATACCAAATACCAAGAGGCAGTAACAAAATTACAATAGACGTCTGCAATCAAGTGCAAAACACTGTGTAGCCTAAGCCCAGACTCGAAGCTACACGATCGTACCAATAGAGCAGTAGCAGTAGGACCCAGTGCAGAGGAACGTGAACAAACGTGCATCGCTGTAACGTGCAGGTTTTAAGTTGCAACGGCGATTGGCGAAAGGAAAAGCCAAAGGCAAAAAAGTCTTAACAAACAGCAGGCATTAAATTTTTTGCATTTGGATTTAAGAATGACAAAGACCAGGTTGGTAGTTTGCTTAATGTGCCACTCTTAGCTTAACCCTTTGGGCAATGCATCCCATCTCAGAACATTCCCTTTGAACATCTTCAGCCCTCATTCATTTGAGTGCAACACATGTCCAGTGCGGGGATACAGTACATTCAGTTTACGTGGCACAAATGATAAGAGCATCAGAGCAGGAATCATACCATGGCTCAAGAACGAATAAAGTTGCAAATATACATACATATTTATATATACAAACAAACAGGCAGCTAGCAAAGTTTCGTTTAGACACACATATATATATATGCATTATATATATATTCTATATATGTAGGTGTATCAGATGTGATTTCATTGACGTTGTTGGCGCTCTGAACCTGTTCGGCTGCAGCTCCAGCAACTTGGAGAACGTGGACAACGACAATGGCAAACGACATGTTGTTGAATTATAAAACAAGCAAGAAAACAAGAACATATAAAATAGCCTCCGCACCGAACAGTTGATACCCTTACAATTATCTTTTCTTAAAGACAACTGCATTTAAAACAGTACTAAACAGTTTACAAATTTTTGTGCATAAAGTATTAATAACAACTACTTAGTTTGATACAGTTCATTCAGTCGATTATTTTTCTCAAAATTTTGTTCTATAAATATTTTTAATTTACTTCTACCCGTTAATGAAACCGTCTGCTTCAATATGTTTTTAAAATGCTTAACTTATTTTTTAGTTTTATTAAATATTATTAGAGTATTTTGAAACATATGTACAATTAAATTAAGTAAATAAAGGCCACAGTCGAACGAGCCGATTGTAGAGGACTCCGTATTTATTACAGTTCACAGTTTTCCATGCACATTTTTAATATTCGACCGATTTAACCTATAGGAGTTATAGGATATAGTTTTCGGATCTGAACCAAACTTATTAATATACAAATAATATATCAGTTAGGTTCCGATAGTTCAACAAATAATAAAATCCATGTCTACAAATGCAATTGTCCGATTTTCAATCGATTGCTCCGTTATCCAGATTAAATTTGGTAAGGATTGTTTTAATGGACCTAATAGACCCCTATGCCCTTTTTTGAGTACGGATTCTCTGAGACTGAAGTGACCAAGCAGTATAAGTTTGATTTTTTTGACACGCCCACCTTAAGGCTCTCTATGTACAGGTAAAAATAGGTAAATAAAGCATTTTCTAGTACAGCAAACTTTTTTGTTAGCTCAGCTATCGGATCCAAATTTACACAAGATGTACATGTAAAAGGTATATACTGACCAAGTTTAATCCAAATCAGGCAATTATATCTATAGAATTTTTTCTTTAGGATCGGTCGAAAATATGCTCTTAATACGAAAAACTTGATCGTTGAACAGGCAATCTTACTGAAACTTACCCAGAATACTTCTGTTAATGATATATACATACTGAGCTAGTTTTATTCAAACCAAATGACTGGTCAAAAATTTGAGATTTTAATAAGTTTAAAAACAAAATGACTTCTCAAGTAATAAATTGCAAGTAGTAATAACAGATAAATTTATTTTGTGGCTGACATGGAAGCTCTGACAGATCTTGAAACACTTTGACACAATCAAGTTCAATGACTGATAAATGAGAATACCAATTATTATATGCATCTGTTTTCAAACGTGGGCTTTGGCGACAGAAAAACAATAAAAGTCTTAAATATTTGAAGGCTGCTGTAAATCATGACAAAGCTAACGTCATCAGGGCGTGAGTGTATGAAAAAAACAAACCAAGGGGAAGACGGCTAAGCCCTGGTATCGGTCATTTTGTTTGAAGGACAAACCGCAGTCGAGTCACCATCAGCTTCAGAGTCAGACAATGCGAACGGGCTGTCTGTCTGTCTGTCCTTCAGACTCTTTGGATGGTTTTAATATGTTCTCGAGGGTGATTCAATTACGTGGACTGTGTTTGCTCTTTTTTTGTGCTTCTCTGGCTGCATCCGCTGAGCAAACATGGGAAAAACTCTATGAGGTAGTAAGTCAGTCCAGTTGAACCCGGCTGGCAAGCAGGTGGGCTGTTGGATTTAATGAGTAGCGTTGGATGAGCTTTAAAACTGCTGTGTGTTTTTGCACATACAGCTGCGAAAAATAAAATAGCACCACTTTTATAAGCTAAGTTTGAGATGCCGCCCTATATACATCTATAGGTCAATAGACTTTGTAATAACGTTTTCGGATTCAGAAAACCTTAAACTACATAAACAAAAAAGAATTTCATTAAAAACTATTATAGTTCTTAAAATATGCAAACAAATGTAAACAAAGGCAGGAAAATGTACGAAAAAAATAATAGCACCACTTTTCTTTATGCACTAAAAATAATTAAAATAACGAAAAATAAGTAACGTATGAAACAAAATAATAGCTATAAACAATAACTAAGAATAATTTGAAAAGTAAATCTTTAGTAGAACCACCCTTGTGGGCTATTTCGGCTGCACAACGAGTCAACTAGGTTCTGACATCGTTTTATAGGGATTTTGGCCCATGACTCCTAAATGGTCCTTCATAGGGATTCGGTGTTGTTCGGCTTGGCTATGGCGACTATTTGCTTGACATCTGCCCACAGGTTTTTAATACGATTAAGGTCTGGATACGGATTAGGCCACTCCAAAACGTTCACCGAATTCTCCAAAAAGCACTTCTTTGCCCTTTTGCTGGTGTGTTTTGGGTCATTATCCTGCTGGAAGACCCAAACAAGCGGCATATTGGAGGCCGCATAGGGGAGCATGACTTCTTTTAATATTTCCACATAGATATGTTGGTCCACTATGGTTTTCACCTAATGTATAGGCCCTACACAAAAATATGAGAAACAGGCCAATTCCACTAAACTTGATCCTCCGCATTTTATGGATTTTACGGTGTGTTGTGGTGGACATTCTGAATTTGGTGGACGTCTCACATATGTTCTAGACCCTTTTCAACAGAACATCACTACTTTGCTCTCGTTTGTCCACAAATATTACGCCATTTTTTTTACGCCAATTCAGATGCTGCTGTGCAAACTTTATTCTGTTTTTCATATGCCTGGCATTTAAAAGTGGGGCCTTCCTCGGACTTCGGACGTTTAAATGATGATCCCTCATACATGCCCTAATGGTTTATACAGTTCCCGGTAGATTCAGGTCCTTCTTCAATTCTGTGGCCGTCTTGAAAGGATCCTTCCTGCTCTCAAAAATCAATATCTTAACATGTTGGGGACTCATTACTCGATATCGTCCACGTTTTTCCACCTTTTCTTTGTGGGTGATGGCGTTGGGTATCATTTTGTATGAGCACCAAATCAAACATCCAACTTCTCTGTAAGTTTTTCCATCTGGGATCAACTTTTTTATAAGCTCCCGTTCCAGTACCTTTCACGCCCCATTATATAGCTATTTATCAAAATTTTTTTTAAAGTTTCGGGTTGGATGTCACGAAAAGACACAGGTCTTTTGACTATGTGCATTTCAGAAATCCAACTCTGCGAAACATAACGGTAACAGCCCAAAAAGGATCAGTGGTGCTATTATTTTTTTCGTACATTTTCCTGCCTTTGTTTACATTTGTTTGCATATTTTAAGAACTATAATAGTTTTTAATGAAATTCTTTTTTGTTTATGTAGTTTAAGGTTTTCTGAATCCGAAAACGTTATTACAAAGTCTATTGACCTATAGATGTATATAGGGCGGCATCTCAAACTTAGCTTATAAAAGTGGTGCTATTTTATTTTTCGCAACTGTATACACACAGAAATATAGACAGGAGCAGACTGTCAGTCAGTTAGAAAGACAGTCTGACAGACGGGCGGACAAATAGCTCTACGGTTAGTGAGTGAGACAGAGTGAATCTGTTGCCAATGAGTGGCTTGTCATGTACAGCTGTGGTAACTCTGTGGTTTGCCAGGCAAACAGTAACGCGTTTTTGTATCTGACACAATCCCAAACAAAATCGGCTCTCTTTCCTCTTTTACCCACGACAATATATGGTGAAAATTCCCATAAGCGAACACCGGTCCGCCTATGACAGAATCAACGGTTCTAAATAAGAAAAATATTGTTCTGGAAGAATGGCGTCACATGTCAACGATATTTATTTTTAGACCCCGTACTTTAAAAAATAATAGACCTGTCTATTATGTTTGTCAGAAGCGGAATATGCGTTACAGGCAGAAGGAGGCGTGGCCGACCCCATAAGTCGATACCGCGATGTATGTAGGTCCGTGTGTCTGTCCATCTGTCCGGATGAGCACATCAAATTTGAATTGAAAGCCCGTCTATATGTCAGACAGATCAAGTATATTTCAAATTGTTACCACGCATCCTACTGCCCCCATAAATTGTGGAAAAGAATTATCATAACTTGGAAACTACTAAAACAATCGTGTCAAATTTCTCATATTAAATATTTAACAGTTACCTACCATTATACCTATCCTCATTATTTGGTCCAAAACGGACAACTTTATCGCTGTCATAGGAACAATTGGTCGAAAATATAAATTAGGAAAACGTTTGCGTTGGTTGGCGACTATAGCATTCTATGAATATAACGTATAGTAAACTCCCCGACTCAAATTCTTTGTGGCCCGTCAAAAAACTCTTAACGTCAAATGGCCCAAACTTCGCGTCGCTTTTAAGGCGTCTGTGTGGTCACGTTTTTCCATTATTTCTCAGCTGTTCTTTGCACGGGTGATAATATTTTTTTAATAATACCGAACTGGCTCCAAGGTCCTGTGTGATGTTCACGTTAACGCCCGCAAACTTGGTAACAAGTGTGTACTCTGTTGCAATTAGCATTTCATTTCCAATTGCGTTCCTTTGTCTTAGACGAAAGTAGTTCATAGAATCTCTGGGGGATACAATATATCATCTATGCACCATTATGATAATGCAGACGGGTTTTCAAACAACAGCTACCAAGACAACAGACAAGTGGAAACATAAGGGTGTATGTAAATCAACATGAAGACGTGTTCTATATATAACGCAATATCTTCAAACATTTTAATTTCGTCCAATTATTCCATTGTGTCAGTTGTTGAGCGTGCGTGTGATTTATGCTACTTGAAATAATGTAAGACAAAGCACTTAATGTAACCAGAAAATCAAAATTGTGAGGGGATATTTGGTGAGTTGAGCCTCTTTAGACTCCGTACTCTAGAAAAGAGTAGATGGATCTATTACAGGCAGAAAGAGGCGTGGCCAACATGTTTTTCAAACAAGGCATGTAAGGAAATCTTATATTGTATATATTTGTATACACACATACAAATGAATGTTTTTTGTTGTATGAGAAATGCGCACTACTATGAGAGTAAGGGGTCTTTTACAGTCTGATCTGTCGACTGCAGCCTTTCTTACTTGTTAAGTCTGCCTAAGATAGTATAAAATTAAAATGGAATCTGCATAATATTGAATTTAAATCATACTGGTAGCCAGTTTCACTTCCATAAGCCAAAGCTCCATCCTTCTCTAATCCTAATCCCTCCTGGTGCTCGTGGGTAGATGGCTAATTGAGCCACGCATTGACTGACATTTCACTGACATTTCGCATCTCCGAACCAGCTCGGGCATGACCGTACACCTAAATTGCGACTTAGCTTTGGCATTCAGTTTTATGACGATTTGATAGCTGCACCGCCTTCTAATAACTCTCAGCATTATTAAGTACAGTGGGCGTAGAACTCCTATCAGGTGCTCAAACTCTATGAAATAAAGTAGCTTAGAAAAACAAACAATAAGTTTAAAAACTTTGTGAAGGTCGTTGATATTCTATATACAACCTATAGTTATAAGTCTACATTTTAATTTTGTTAATTAAATAGTTTACACGAAAATATCATATAAATTGATCTTGAATTATTATACTTTTCAAATGTTTAACATAATCCATTTTGGCTTATTAAAATTTTCATACAATTTTACAAAACTTAAAATAGTTTTTTTCACATAAAGTATTAGTCCTATGGATCCAACATTATTTCAGTATATCTTTACTTAAAACCATTTAGGAAACTGTAAGGAGAGATGTCTTGCCTTTGGGCTGATTTCAAAAGTATTACAAGTCTAGATATTTAGCTCTCTTTTTCCAATTTAACTGAGTCAGGACAGATGCTCGACACCACTGTGGCTCAGCATCGCTATCACGTGCCCAATACTGCTGCTGTCGTTGTAACTGAATATGTGCGTAAACGGAAGCGGAAGTGTTGTTTGTTGTCAGTTTAACCTATGGATGTTAGGTCATGCGCAGGGTGAGTAGGAGGTGAGGGCCCTTTAACTGCGCCTTAAATCCAAATGGAGGCTTATTGACGTTTTTGCCTGGCGTTCTGTGTCTCTGGTACCTGCGTTGATTACATAACAATGTATGAGCCAACTAGAAACGCTATACAGCAGACTAGATGTAAGACCCTCGTATGTTCATAATGTTGTTGTAGTCGTTGCTGGTGTTGCTTTGGCTGTAACTATTTTACTGCGTTTTTCATGCTTCGCCACCGACTTGGACTTGGACTTGGACGCCTGAAACTCAGGAGAATGTCTTACTTTTTCGTTTATTGCACAAAAGTTTTGCAATAATTTTTTATTTACTTGCTACGCTGTTGCGTTATTGCGCTGCTCGACTCTGCTTGGAATGCTGACTGCCGTCTTCCGACTCTTGTGTCTGGTATTCTGACTCGTTTTATTGCTTGAAGTAGCTACAGTAAAATGGCAAATGGCAAATAGCAGTAGCTGCAACAATTTCCTTACATTTTTGTACACTCGACGCCCACAATTCAAAACTTAGCACTGAAAATATGCGTTCAAGAATCCAAAGTTTTTTCTCAACTCTTTGCTGTTCTTCTCCTCCGTCCAGTTTCGGATTTCTATTATTTTTTTGCTGCAATAACTTAAAACATTTTGGTAGCGCAAAAAAGTATGCTAAATTTAGATGTGAGGATAGATGTGAACTTGATATGTATATGCAGCTTGCGACTGAAGAAACAATTTGCCAGTCAATGAAAAAGTTGTCACAGGGAAATTAAAATGGGTCTGATAAATCCATTTGAGTGTGTGAATGAGTTGTGCTTGATATGGTCCATAGCATTTAAGCCACTTAAGGACCCACAAAAATAATAAGGCACTCGCATTGTTCAGAGTTGGATTCATTCCCTCGTTTGTTGTCTTCGGCAGGGTTGGTGTAGCATTAAGACAAAGTCAATGCCAAATCCAGAGTCAAAGTCAAGTCAAGCCAGGGTAGCAATGAGCTAAGTAAGCTGCTTCTAATGGGATTATTTTTGTGCATATAAAACAGTTAGCGAGTAGGAAATGAATTGTGAAAGATGCCATCATGCGATTGCAGACAAGAAGTCAAACAAGGGAAGGCGTTAAGGGGCTGAAACTGGTGGGGGCTGGCTGACTGTCTGCAAAGTTGTGAACGGGTTTAATTGCGGTGGCGTATACATAATGTATACTTTTACATACTGTACTAACACGGTACAAGTGCTTTCAGTTGTAATACACGGCGTGCATGTGACAACAATGACTCTATCAACATACAAAGTATACGCACATGTTAACCACAAAAACAAATTTACCTGATGGTAATAATGATAGCACAACATTCCAATAATGATATTCTTCTAACTTCAGCTAAACATTTTATAGATGTCAACCTTGAAAAGGACAAATTACGTCTGCATGATATATTTTATTCAGAATATCAAGTAGTTCAAGTTGTTCGTAGTAAGCATCTAGAACTAAGTCAAGCTTAGGACTTAAAATTATCGATTGATTATTTGGCATTGCCGTAAATACCTTGTACAACATGACAATAACACGGAATACAAGTCCGTTTGTGTCCCGCCTCTATTATACCCTTTCGCAGACATGCACTTTTCAACCATCATGAAACATATACCAGAAAAACGAACTCGTTCCTTGGATTTCAACAATGTGTCCTGTCCCTGTTCGTCCTTTCCCACTTCGTCGTTCGTGCCCTTCCCTCTATTTCTATTTTCATTTTTGGTCTACTATTGTTGTAGTGGAAATCAATGCAAAAAGCATTTAAGTCTTGTTCCCAGTGTTTTTGTGCGCAGTCATGTGGCAGCAACAGCCACAAAAATTGTCAGCTCCAAAAGATTGATGAGAGCGCATCGTGTTGGATAAGGACAGAAACATTTAAAAAAAAATATAAACATCGAGATTGACTCTAAAAGTTTTTAAAGCTATATTTATGAAGTCTAAAGGCTTAGTTATTAAATCATATGTGCTTTAGAAAATACATTTATGCTGTCCGTCCGTATCTCAGATAACTTAACACTTAAGAGAATAAATACAAAATAATTTAATGTGTAGCATAAATTGTTTTAAGTTACATAAATTAATTTTTAAATAAGCTGTATTATTACAGTATTAGAATCAAATTCGTCAAGTCGCCCTCGCGACTTGCAGCATTGTATTTATAAACATTTATTAAGGAAATTTTCCCAGAACATTCCGGGGATAGGAGTCCCATTTTTCCACTCCCTCTCTACCACTTTATCCTTATCCAACGCAGAGTTGCTCCCATGTTGCTACTGCTTTAAGTTATTGACAGGCAAAACTTAAATCAAAACTCGACAATAACCGACGGCAAGCGAAGGCTAAAGTTTGCAGACGTCAAAATTGTGTTGTGAATACAAGTTTTTTGCTGCCTACAAGCTCTTGTACTAGTACAGTACTCACTCTGCATACCTCGGAAAAGTCGTCATCTGCGAGTATGCGGATTAAAGTTGCGCGCTCTGATGGTATTTCATGGCTACTTGGCCTGGCTATTGAAGCGTCTGCATTGTGTCAAGTCAAGTGGCAAGTAGCAACAAGAAAAACTACAATAATATAGAAAAGTTTTGACCTATACATTTTTTTGGCTGTTAGTCTGCTACACTATACATGATTAGGATTATTCACATTTTGTTTTTCTTGGACGCTTGTTTAAGTTTAAGTAGCTGATAAGGACATCATCGTTGTATGACATTAAGGCAATTTTTTGTGTTTTCCAAATACAAATTCAGAGAACGCTCTTAAATAATTGTGCATAATGTTGACAATAAAATGCCGAACATAAATCAAGAAAAACAAGCTCAAACAACGTCTCAATATCAAGGATCCAACTGCGCGAATGTGTGATAACTAACTAGAGCATATGTATCTAATTGCAGGTCTTCTGAAAAAATCAGTTAAACTTTTATTTACGTAAACGATACTTAATTATTAATTTACTAAATGGCTTCGACTATATTGTATATGAGGCAACTCTATGATTTAAATGAATTATAGAATACAACACAACAGAGAACTTAAAAATGCAAAATTCATCTCCACACAAGGAAAATTTAGACGGTTTTGGAGCTGCGGTCGGACAACTCACTCACGGCGTACTTGTATGCACTGAACAGACCAACATATATATTTAAGCCACATTTTCCTCAGTTCTAGAGCTCTTATAAACACTGCAAATAATGCTTCAAAAAACATTTCACAACTTTGTTTTTGCTGGCCGTTTTTGTTGTGTTTTTTGCTTTCTAGTTTTTGTTTTTTCTTGCCACAACGCTGTATTAAAACAATTAAAATTAATAAACAAAAAGCGTTGAAACTTTTGTGGCGATAGTTTTTAAAGTGAATTGCCTTTTTTGTTTGTTGCAATGAAAAGCCATTGCGAAAGCACGTAATAAACTCGATTAAAGTGCACAAAACATACGGCCAAACAAAAAACCGTAGCAAACCCAAATCGGAGAACGGGGCTAGCAAACCAGGAAATACCGGATACAACTGTGGCTCACTCGTCCAGCCGGCACCGCATATATAGTCTTCCCCGCCTCGTCCATTGCTCATTGCTTCACTGCGTCAATCTCTTAGGTTCGTCTGCTGTCTGGATGTACACGAGTACATTTCTGGTTGGATGACTGTCAGTCAGAGGAATGCTGTATGTCCCGTGTGCATTTAAAGTACATTTATGTCAATCATGCTCATTATGCGCACATCACTGCATTAAATTATACACATAGATTTCCGCATAGAGAACGAATATTGATGGAGACGGAGAGGAAGTGAGATGAAAAACGATTGGAGCAGGGACAGAGAAATATAGCAGAAGAGAACAAAAATGTAGCTGGAAATTGTAGCAAGGAAGTTAAAATGCCAACGGAAGTTGACATATTTGTACACCAAGTTGAGGCAGCTGTCCTATACCCTAATCATTTGCTTGAGGGGTGTATTGGGATCGAAAGGGCTGATAGTTTGAGGATCAAAACAAAAGCTATTTAGAGGAAAATATAACAAGGAACTCAGAAGATATCTAAAGAAACGTCATATTAACAAGAAATTATAGAAAATTACTTGGATCACCTCTTTAGACCCCATAATGTAAAAAAAAGTAGAATTGTCTATTAGGTTTGCCAGAAGCGAAATGTGCGTAACAGGTAGAGGAGTCTTTTTGGACATTATAAAGTATATATATTCTTGATCAACATCAACAGTCGACTCGATATAAAAATGTCCATCTCTCTGTCCGTATGAACATCTGGATCTTCTAGCTTGAGACTTTATAAGCCCATCTGATTCAAGTTGTCTTACCTTAAACCTTAACCTACACTTATTTGAAACTTGAAATCTTTTTCAGATAACACCACTGAATTATTCTGGTGTTCTACAAGTTGTATCGGTACACTTCTAAGCTTCTATTTATATCTTGTCTATTACATACTACTCGGAGCATCGATGAACAAATCAACCTTTGTAAATTGTACGCTTTCAGTAATGCCATGAACACTTCGCATTGACCACCGGAATCGGAAATCTGCTTGGCTTGTCAAAAACATTATTTTTGGTCACCTTTAAAGATTCCCCTAGTGGTTGTTATTGTTGCTGTTGGTGACAGGAGAATGCGCTGCAATAAAATGAATTTCGACCAAGAATTTGGCATGTGTGCCTGCAGTAGGTTGCAGTCTGAAATTGCACTCTGTGCTGTCGGTTTTGGCTATCAGTTCCAGTGCGCCACACACTTTCGCCATATCAGCATTCCTTTGTGGACTTTTATCGCTTCAATTTTAATGGCGCTCATTAAAAGCGACTCGTAAAATTGTGCCGTGAAAACTGATGCTGAAAATGGTATGTGAATTTTCCGAGCAGTGGGTCATTAAAATACAAGTTGCAGCCACACAGCTCCGAATTTGAGTGCCCCAGAGAAGACAAAACTGTTGCATATCGCGTTTCTTCGTCCATTAAAATGTAGCGTTCTAAGTGCAAGTTGGCACGAGAGAGTCTCGTTTATGTGTTGAACATGTCCATCCTCTCCGTCAATACAAAGTGATTTATACACAAGTCTTGAACAGTTGTTTTTAAATAATTATATATTTTTAGCAAGCTGATGAAAGTGTAAGTGCCATGTCCAGTGTCCTTTTCACCTTAATCGAAGTTGAAACTTTAAATTTAAATAAACGATTTAATTACTGGTATCTTGCAGTCAAAAGTCGCCTTTAATGGTCCTACCAGTTTTCGTTGGCCCAATGTGTTAAAGGGCAAAACAAAATCACTGTGTGCTCTACAACTTGAGGCGAGAGTGTAGAAAGTGTTGCATATGCCACGGCGGGTGCACGTACCGTTAACTGTCAACGCGTCACTCAGCGTGCTAATTAAGTGAAAAACTATGTTAAAAGTGTCACCATCAAAGAAAGAGAGAGAGAGAGAAAGGCGAGTAAGAAAGAAGGGAGTAATGGAACAGCATCTTTTTGACCCAAAAAACGTGCTGAGCTGTTGACAAACAACAAACACTGTCGACCCAAACTGTTTCTGTTCTGGTTTTGGTTCTGCTTCAGTTTCAGTTTCAGATTCAGATTTTGTTAGTGAGCGGTTCTGGCTCTGGTTCTTGGCGCCTGACACTGGTAGCTTCGGTGTGCCCACATAATTTGCAACAACAGTAACAGCAACCGATGGAAATACGCGACACCCGGAGTCATGCCCAAAGGCGTTTAACCCGCTTTCAGTGTCGTGTGTAGATGGAAACAAGAATAGCGCAACTTAGGAAAAACTTTGTTCGCCTGGTTCCACGATAAAGTTACATCAGAGTGTACAACCACAAAGGAAAAGAAAAAACAGAAACAAGAGCGAACTCTAGTCTACACGTGACCTTTAAATACCCGTTAAAAAACTCCTATACAACATATGCATACATATATAGGGAAAGTTTCTTCCAATATAGTTAATTTCAGATTATATTAAGTTTCTAAAATGAAAGATATCTACAAAAATAACTTCTTTGTCACTCAGCTTTTGATTAATGTCCCAAAATTAAGCAACTTTTGTATTAGGTCTATATAACAATTACTGATCTTCGGAAACATGAAAGATTTCTGCACAAACAATTTTTCAACCCAAATTTTAATTTCAAGTATGTTAGATATATTTCATGTTGCAAAAGTTACAAGTCTATGCCTGTACGAACCAGGTATACAACAAATAGAGACTGAAAAAGAGAGACAAGGGTGGCACAACCAACAAATAATAGGATGTCACATAGGAGACAGTACTTGGCGACAATGTGGCAGCTAGCAGAAGCGTATCAAATTAAAATTACAAACAAACACATAGCGTGGCACGTACTAGCAGCAAGAGTCAATTAAAATTTCTATTTGATTTGGCAAATACCAGTGACAAGTGAACGAAGGACACACCCGCAAACTCTTATCGCCCTGGAGAACCAAATGCCAACATCAGACAGACCAAAACTGCCTACAGGTAGATGGATGTAGAGTCATAGAGCAACCAGTCCTGATGTTCAAATCATATTCAGTTTTTTGCTGACAAAGGATACGAAATATATTTTAACAAACTCTCTGGAATTTTCCTCCAAATTGGCCAAAGGGAGCTAAAGGGTATAGTTTTAAATTTAGTAAAGATGTATGAAATCATATGGGGAATACTATAAGTTTCATGAACATCGGTCAACCCGTTTCACAGATACCTAAAAAAAAATTAGTGCAAAGTGTGATCTGATACCAACCGATGTTTAGGGTTACACAAAATCAAAAAGCTTTTTAAAAAATCCTTCAAATCGTTGAATTTGCGAATGCAACTGCAGCATTCATAAATTTTTGAAACAACAATGAGAGTAACACGGCAAACGGACAAAAGCGCAAAATTTATGATGCCGTTTCCTTCTATTCTTTAGCTTGTTGTGTTAGACACTTTTTTACCAAAAAAAAGAACACACATACAACAGAGCACCATAAAGCTCAACGATTGTGTTAATAACATTGAAAATAAAAACGCCACCTATGCGGCTGGCATCAGAAGCTATTGCACCACAAAGTGGGCTACATATAAATTATTTGTATTTTCAGTGCGTATGGTAATTGGATGCACTCGGTAATATTTCACGGCAATCTTTTAGGAACTGCAGCAAGTATATGCACTACAGAAATGGAAAACTATAGCTTTAATATGCTACCCAACAATTTCACTGTTATATGACAAAATTCTGTTCTATCTTGAGAAAACCCACTAGTGCCAATTACATAAACAACTTCACTAATATTATATCTCATGGTTATTTACCGATTAGTTCTAGTTTCTGTAAAATCCTCGTTAAAAATTTCATATTTTTGATATCAAGGTTGAATTAACACCTTATGTCTTTTATTTTAATTTAATTTCATTTCAATATTTCAATTCCATCGTGATAGTGATATCTTTCTGATTTAAGGCGATTTTAACCCAAAAGTATCTTTTTATACCCTTGCAGAGGGTATATTGTTTTTGTCACGAAGTTTGTAACACATTGAAGGAGACGTTTCCGACCACATTTGTATGTATATTTGTTTGTATATTATCGATCAGCATCAACAGCCGATTTTAACGAAATTCACTGAGAATCAATTTCTAATCGTGTCCTATCTTTTGACCATTTTTCATCCAAATCGAACTATTATATCATATAGCTACCATTGTATTTAATCTTCGGCGAACCGAAGGTATTCGTTTTTTCTTGTTTTTAAGTCAACTTAATATCTAATCGTCTAAACAGGTTGCTGGGTATTATATTTGTTAATGATTTATCCAGTGCCGTTGTCACTACATCTCCTTATGTAATTGTGCCTGCACATTCTTTTCGTCCTACTCTATGGTCCCAAAGCGGATTTTTCTTAGATAAATCAACTATTTGTTGCACCTGACTTGTCAAATTATTATTTTATAGAGCCGTTTCACGTATATCTCCTATCCAACGTAAATCTAAAAGTTTTATAAAGTTCGGAAGTAATTGTCTGATCGGGAAATCCTTTAGTCCACATATTCTGTACATATCTAGCTTTCATTTAAACAAAACATTATATTTGGCCGACCCAATTCATGAGAAGGCCCCCTTAATCATGTTTGGTTTTTCTAGGGAGTGTTATTTTCATTTGAATTTATTTTTATTACATTCTTCTTAAATCAATGAGAAAATGGGATGTTGGAGGGATAAATAGTGCAGTTATCGAGGTGAACTTTACGCTCGTGCAACACGTTTAGCACCGTTTCTCCTTCTCTTGCCGTTGCGAGTGTTGCTATTGTTGCGGTTGTTGCGATTGTTGCGGTTGTTGCGCTTGTTGCCACCACGTCTGTTGAGGCGACGGTTGCCACATCTGTTTGAACCGTTTCGGTTTCGGCGTGTGCCACTGTTTCCACGTCGGTTTCCATTTGCGGCACGGGACTCGTATGCCTCGAGTTCCTCCTCTTCATCGAGCATCTTGTTAATCAGTGCAACGCTTGCACTATCGAGTTTCATTAAATCCTCCTCGTTGCCATACTTTTCGTATATTTCATCGATAATGTCATTGCCATCCTCATCATCAGAATTATACATTAAATCCTCATCTAAACGCATGTCTTTGCTGTCCCTTATTTGGCTGGTAGGACGTGGCTGTAAAGTCTTCGAGCCTTCTGCCCAGGTGGCTGTGATGCCGACTAACAGCAGGAGAGCGCAGAGTGTGATGCTCTTGAGTGACATTTTGATACCGTTTGATGCTCTGGTTACCAACTCTGTGATGTTTTATAGAAGATCATTTCGTTTGTCAGCTGGCGGCTGTGTCAACTTTGTGTGTCTGCGTTTGGCTTAAACAAGAGTGTTTGCCAACGAAGGTAGGCCCAGTTGCAACAGCAACTTATTTGCCGTTCCAAGCTGTACACAAAAAGTTATCAAAAACGCCCCCAACATTTTGACACCTTTTATTTATGCGTTAAGCAAATTTAAATTAGTTTTTATTGTTTACCAGACGCACAAAGCGTGCCGGGCCTGGGTAAGTCTGTCTGACCAGAATAGAGCTCAACTAATGATGCAATGTTCCAAAGTCACGTACACGCCAGTTGCTGCCAGAATCAAACAATAACAACTGAGCAACTTTTCTTACTGTTATTGTTGCTATTGTGGTTGTCGTTGTTGTTGTCGTTGTGTGTTGATACTTGTGCTCTTTATGTTAATTTTAATTGTGGGCACGTACAAAAGGCGACAGCTACTGGGCACAACAACTGGCAACAAACTGCATAAACATGATATTTGTTTTTGGTATTAGTCGGAACATGCATTTGTATCCAACACTCTGCTGCCCCTGGCAATAAATTCATACACACATCTTTCCTATACCTATGAATTTGCAGCAACTTGCGCTTCTTTATACAATGTCAAGCTGGAATGAGTTTGGTGAACAATTTTAACCAAATCAAACACAAATAACAGATCAAATCGTTTATAATTAATTCATGTCAACATGCAACTTGTAAATGGGATGAATGATAAAATCAGAAAAATCTTCTGTAACTTTTGTTTTTACACACTTGAGAAATGATAATTTTAATATTAAATCCAGTTTATGTTATTTCACAATTGGAAGTAAATTATCTAATTGATTTCATTTTTGTCAGTCGCTTCAGAACTCATTAATATTTAATTCTATTAAATGCAATAGTTTTGACATTTTCGTCTTTAACTCAATTTCAGGTCCCTGTCCAGCCACATATTTCACATGTAACGATGGTTTTTGCATACCAATGAAGTGGAAATGTGATTCGAAGCCTGACTGTGCGGATGGCTCTGATGAGACTAGTGAATGCGGTGAGTATTTGTGTTGCCCATTGATCCAAGTGAGTCCAGCCATTAGCCACCATTATAGCTGGCAGTACTAGTGCTCGTTTCCGATGCATTGCTGCTGATTGCAATATTATTGGTTTGACTGTTTGGCTGTAAACGTTTTTGCCTAATGACAGGTGCTGGTCAACGCGCCACAAAATGCGTAAAAGCCCCTGCCAAAAACACCAAATGCAATTAGTGGCCCATCTTGCCTGCACGCCCTGCTGTGCACTTAGGCCATTGTGGCCATTGCAAATTTCCGCTTTAGTAACTACTTTAACTCTGAACTCTGTCAAATGCATTTGCATTTGCATTTGAAGTTGTAGTTCCATTTGTAGCTGTAGCTTCAATTGTAGTTGTATCTTTAGTAACCCTTGCTCGAGCTGCAATTTGTGCTCATCTTTTTGTTTAAATTGACGTTCGCAGAACAATCATGACTTTGTCTGTTGGACAACTAGTCACAAAATTATTGTAAAGTCTTCTCGCTGTATATCGATAAAAAATAGAGTGCACTGACTTAATACTGCAATCGACAGTAAAGAAATACACAACGAAATATTCGTACATAAGTTGTCACCATAGTTAGACCAATTCTGATTTAAAAGATAAATTCAAACTAACTTTAGTTGGTAAAATTCATAAACAATATTTATCAACACATCCACGTTTTGGAAGTGTTGGCTCTACTTCATACATACAGTTGTACAAACTTATATAAACTAACTTCTAGTAACTAGTTATAACTGTATGGTCTAAAGAACAATTACAGAGAATTGAACAATATAGTACTACAATTTCTACCATTTAAGCACAACGCCATCATTCTCGAATTCGCCGCTGCCACATCATGTGATATATTTGGAACCTCCTTCTCTGTTGGCATTTTTAATTTCATTTTATATTATAGCATTTTTTGGTGACGACTGAGCAGCAACAAACAACAAAAATAAGCAGTGCACTGCTACGTACAAAAAGCTTCAACTCTGACGACAAATTGTCGGCAAATATTAATGCAACAGATTATAATAAATGTGGCATCCTCTTCTCCGTCCTCATTTACACTTGCTAAACTCATGCCACTTTTCTGGTGTCATCACTCTCTCTCTCTCTCTCTCTCTCTCTCTGCCTTGCCGTCTTCATCAGTCGTTCATCCACACAATTTCAATTAAAACTCACACACATTCGCCATATTTAAAGTAAAAGTCTCTCTCTCTTTCTCTCTGTCTCTTGATATATCGCATTTAAACTGCCTGCAACGCTGAAAACTTTTGCGTGGATTAAAGCACTCCCTTGAAATAAATTATATTTAATTTATGTGTTCGTGCCTGGAAAATCAAAAGTTAAACTCTTCCATAGCATTGCAAATGTGCATTGAATAATTGACAGTTTCTAAAATATATTTTTAGACCCCGTACTCAGAAAGTACAGGGTCTATTTGGTTTAACAGGCAGGTATTTCTAACCCCATAAAGGATAAAAAGGGTTTTTAAATAGGGCGCTACAGAATTAGAATGATAGGAAGAGCAACTGACTCCATTTCTTTCCCCGCTCTCTTGACCTTTCATAGTCAGTGGCCTCAAAAGTAAAAGTGTTACATTTAACATATGGTCGTCATAATCGCCCTTCTAGATCAACAATTGAGTTTTAAGTGAAAAAAATTTGAATTCACTAGCATAGTACAAAGTCTTACCGTGCCAGTGAGACAAAGAGACGTTGTTGTGATGAATTTAGCGAAAAGATCTTGGCCTACAAGATAAATTAAATAAAATGGACCCAAGAACTGAAGCCATTTGACAAGCAAAAGCGTCGTATGTTCGTGAATTGGCCTGACAAACAAGTTGAAAATTATCTGGATTTCCACCGAAAAATCATCTGCAAAGATGAAGCTAATTTCTGGCTGAATAGCTTCGTCAATAAGCAAAATATGCGTTATTGGTCATGCGGCAATCCACAAGTACTCCATGAGTTACCTCTGCAGTATTTTCGGGTCGGCCGCGCCATTGAACATGCAAATGGCATCGAATGTACTTTCACATGAATAAAGAATTACATTGATTTCTTTTGATTTGCTCTTAGTGAAGTACTCTTTATATTCTAGATCAGCACCAACAGCCAAGTCGATACAACAATCTCTGTCTGTCTGTCTATCTGTCTATCCGTCCATCCGTAAGAAATACTAGATCTAACAATATGTTGCTAAGCCCCTACGGCCCTCACCATTACCCATAACTTGGAAACTACTAGATCTATCGTGATACAATTTGCACCTTATGTGTATGGTTTCATTGTTACTATCCTATAGTCCTCATAGAACAAATCGCTCGTACTTTTCTTTCTTGTTATCTGCGTATTGAGAAATACATTAAATCTCAAAAAAGTTATCAAATGCTTAACTTCATTGTTCTGTTGTTGTATTCGACCATTGCGAAGATGATTAAATAACTGTCAGCACGCAGTTTTCCAGTGAGGTAATTCCAATTTTTCTGGCTGCACCAAACAAAATGAAAATTTAAAATTTATATCCAAATATCTGCATACCCTAGGGCTTATTAAGTGCACCTCCCTGCCCTTACAAAAGGTCCATTCATTTGAGTCTAAAACAAAAGATGGCCAACAGATTGGTCGGGGACGGGTTCTCTAGAGCTTAACCTCTTGGCAGCAAAGCATTCCTTTTGGACGTCCCATGTGTCGCCAACATGCTTTTATGGTTATGGCCGCTCGTGGATGTTGCTCTTACCCCGATCGTCTTGCCCTGACTCTCTCACGTTGTCATTGCCTTTGTCGTTGCCTTTGATTTGGACCACCAGCTCGAAAGCTGTGCGTTGTTTGAATTTTCTTATTTTTGCGGATTTTTTTTCTGGCGTGACAATTGACAATTTTTTTTATATTTTCGCTACAATGAAAGCAAATGTGTTGAAAATGTGCTGCAAAAGTCACACTTAAAGTCTCTTTGATAGAGATTTTATAGCCAACATTTTGTTCCTAATTAAAAACAGCAAAGCAAATGGAAATGATAAACAAACAGCAATCAATATAAATGAGAAATTTATATAAGGAGGTTAATTGAATATTTGTTGTTCAATGGATTATTTTGGGCAAAATTCCATTTAACCGTAAGCGAAACATGTTTCAGAATAGAGAATTTGGTGACAGTTGAAATTATTTTATTTCTTATTAGAACCAGTGGGAATATATTGCGTTTTTTGAAATCAAGCATTGACTGTCTTAACGTCCGTATGTACGCTGAGATTTCAGGGATATTAAAACCTCGAAACACCAAATTGTGCAAATAGACTAATATTATATGCAGGTTTTTCAACTCTCCATACCATATTTCATATAACTCCCATAGGCCTAAACGGCACACGTCCGCGGGCAGCGCTGACACCACATATGCACCTCTGCTTGCATTGCAAACGGTGTATATTTCTATCTCGCTTGCACACATGCATTGACCTTGCGATCCAATATTAATTATGTTATATGCATAACTTTCTTGATTGTAGTCTGATTTGTATGCAACTTTCAGGATAGTTTGATTTTATTTGCCTTCAATTGAATTTTAAATATTAACAGTGTACGGCAAGAATATATGCCCTAAAATCAAAAGCAAATAATGACAGTGCATTTATGCTTTCTCTAACAAAATTGAGTACCCATTGTTGGTATTACCAAATGTTATAGTTACTGAGAAATTTGTCAACAAAATGGTTTTTTCTGAGGTGTTTGACTAAATTTTGGCAAATGGGACGTGCCATGGAAAAATAGTTCTTGACTAACTTAATATGGATTCGATACTGACTTAATGCGAACTTGCAGCTGTTAACATCCCTGAGATCTGTTTATTCATACGAACAGACAGAGGTACTGGAAAAACATTTAAAAGGATTAAAGATAGAAACTCCCAATCGAAATCAAAGCAAGTAACATTTGAGTGCGCTCCAAAAGTATGCAGCCTTTGGTTTATTAAATTAAAATACAAAAAAAAATTAATTTGTTACTTGCCAGCTTTTGGAAAGTTGAATTAGTCTTGGAATTTAAGCCACAGTGCACTTGAAACTTTCGATGCCACAAAGACTTACGTTGCTCCCCCTTCTCGTCGATTTCCTTTTGCCTTGGACAATTGTATTTTGCCGTTTACTGAATTTTCACAAAATAATTCAGTGATTTGAAAAGGACAGAGGGAACAGAGAGCATTCAATGTATTTTCCATACCCTATGTTTAGTCCCTCTGGTAAAAACCCAAAACCAGAGAAACCGCTAACAAGCCGCTCATAAATCTTCATTTACGTTATTTTTATTGTGGTTCCTTCCAGCCAAGTTACCCAAGTGCAACGAGGGCCAATTCCATTGTAGCCAAAGCTTAAAATGCATACCGATGGCTTGGCTCTGCGATGGGGAATACGATTGCGGGAAAGGCGACATATCCGATGAAACCAACTGTAAGTAACCAAAAAGTATTACACTGATAAAAACAAAATTTCTTTAATTAAAAATTAAATTCGAAAATATCTTTCAAATAGATGAAATAAAATCAGACACGTACAATTTCCAAACCAAACACATTTTATTAAGAACCCGTAATCAGTACGAATTAAGCAAAAGATGTTTCTGACGATATAGCAATGTCCGTTTCGTAATATCATAACATAGAAAATACTAGACCATCGCAACTATCTTTACCAAGTTTGATCTGGATCGGACAACTGTATAGCTCCCATAACAAAATTCGATCGAAAATAGAAAATATGCATGACAACATGCAGTGTTAGTTGAGCAATCCACTTAATTCAATAGTAATATTTCTAAATATTTTTATACCCTAGCAGAGGGTATATTGTTTTTGTCACGAATATTGTAACGCATTGAATGAGGCGTTTCCGACCAGATAATGTATATATATTCTTGATCAGCATCAACAGCCTAGTCGATATAGCCATGTCCGTCTGCCTGTCCGTCTGTTTCTATGCGAACTAGTCTCTCAGTTTTAAAGCTATCTTAATGAAACTTGGTACAGATGTGTATTCTCTTTGCACGCAGATCATTTGTAAAAATCGGACAGATCGGACCACTATATCATAAAGCTCCCATAGGAACAATCGGTCGAAATGCATGAAACGAAATGCTTAGTATGAAAATTTTCGGTGTCTACTAACCGATTTCAACGAAATTCACGAAGAATCAATTTCTAATCGTGCTCCAACTGTTGACCAAATTTCATCTAAATTATATCATATAGCTACCATAGAAATAATTGGTGATTGAAACCAAATTATCGCAATATTTATGACGGCAAGGGTATTTAATCTTCGGCGAGCCTAAGATTAAATATTTTTTCTTGTTTAAATCCTATTTTTTTCCCTGATTTTAAGGTGCTTCAGGAACATAACTATTGACATTTTGAGTGTGCAACTTACTAATCTGACTATTGGTTCTTGCCCTTCTTTGACAGGTCACGATGTCGCTGCGCCCAAGTGTCGTGTGTTTGAAGGCGAGTGCCAAAATGGTGCGTGTCTCGAGCTTTCTCGCTTTTGCGATGGCCAATGGGATTGTGATAACGACGAACTGCATTGTGGTAAGTGGCTCCGTCATGATCATGATTATAATCGTAATCAAAGATCATTCACTTAACTGTAGACAATTGACAATTGTAGATAAGCAAAATGCTGCTTGTGGAGCCCTTAACTGCAGCTACAATTGCAAATTAACGCCGGAGGGTGCACGTTGCTATTGTCCGGCTGGACAAGTGGCGGAGTCAGTAAACTCGACGCGATGCATTGACTACGATGAATGCACCATGCCAGGGACATGTGATCAATTATGCCGTAACACACCCGGCGCCTACGAGTGTTCCTGTGTCTCCGGCTACACGAAGCTGGGCAAGCGCTGTCTGGCGATAAATGGTGAGTTTGATAGCTAGATTTGACATGGTTTATTGTCTAGTTACCCTTACTCTTTATCTCTCGCCGCCACAGTACCTCCGTCGGAGGCAGCAACACTGACTCTTCTATCCGCTGGAGGGATTCGCCGCATCAGCACGGCCCCGGGGAACACTGAGATACCATTGATGTCCAACCAGGCGGCTCAATTTGTGCTTGCATTCGAGATGTGGCATCGCAATCGAACGCTTTGCACACTGCAAAAGATGTGGTCGGAGTTAACCATGCATTGCCAACGCATCGAGGATGCTAATGTCAATTGGACGTTGCCCGTGTCCAGTTTCATTTCACCACAGCAATGTGAGTACCGAATTCATCTTTTCTCTCTCTTTCTCCCTTCGCGTGCATGACCATAATTTGTGCATTGATTACTGATGCGATTTATCTGTTTCCTGTTTCCATACCCGGTACTTATTACTTATGGCACCCGTAGCGTGGATGAATCTTTAAATAATCGTCACAGATAAAAAAGTTGAAAAATTATTTTTTTTTTACTTTAGATAAAGTAAAATGGAGTGATTTGATTAAGCTGGGTACCCATCTGCATTTTTCTTACTTGCATTTATAATTTTTTGTATTCATATAAAGATGACATTAAATCATAAAACCATCTCAAAGACAGTAATGTTTATGACGTTGAACAATCACTACTCAATCCATTGAATTATAACTATTTTGATGATCTGTTTTAGAATTAATCATAGTAATCAAAATTAATTCCGTTTGAGATCTTTAATGAAGCTGAAGCTCTTCTTCGCTACTTTAATTATTTATTTACTTAATTAAGGATCGGGTAACAATAATTATAAATGAAAATAATTAAATTCGTTCCTTTCTTGTTCCCCTAATGACCTTGCTTATAGTTTTTGTCGAACTACGCTTAGACTGGCTGTCAGGCAATTGGTATTTCCTGAACGACGAAGAAGGCTTGGTGTATCTGTGTACCAATGCTGTGACCTTTTGCCGCCTCATACTACATCAAGTGGAGCATCCGTCGTCATTGGTGTTGGACCCCACGAAGGGCTTCATGTTTTACACGGACTGGTCGCCCAGTTTATCCCGAGCATTGCTCGACGGTAGCAATCAAACAACAATCGTTAGCACGCAGATTTATCATCCTAGTGGCGTTACCTTGGATTTGGCAAGCGAACATGTCTACTGGATTGATATCTACAAGGATGTCATTGAGCGGGTCAACTACAACGGAGAGCAGCGTTGGACAATGAAAAAGAGTCCAAGTGTAAGTTGTTATATTTCGATTTAAAAGTGAGCTCGTGAATCTCTATTAAAGTTTGTGGCATCAGTTGAAATTCGACTTAATATTACTCATGGTGCACTATTTTATATAATGCATAATTTTTATAGAACACAAATGAATTATTATTACATATATGTATAGTATGCAATACATACTATGTATATAAGTATACACAAATGCAGTTAATCGTTAATTCATATGTTTATATGATTCTGTCTCACTTGCACACATGCATTGACATTGCGTTCAATTAGAAATTGTGTTATGCGTGTAACTTTTCTGATTGTAGTCGGACTGTTATGTAACTTTTAGGATAGTTTGATCAATTTTGTCCCCAAATGAATTTCAAATAACGATACGAACAAATGCTTTAAAAGAGGTATGCTGTCTTTAGGAACCTGGTATTGGTATTCCTTAGTGCAATAGTCAAAAACACCGATTTTTTCGAGGAGGGCGAAGAGGCGAATACATATGCAGTTAATACTGACTAAATTCAAATTTGTAGCTCTTTCCATCTCTGAGATCTGTTTATTCATACGAACGGACGGATAGACGGCTATAACGACTCGGCTTGTGATGCTGATCAAGAATATATAATTTTTATGTGGTCTGCTACATTCTTTTCACAAACCCAATATACTCTAGCAGAGAGCATAACGCAACCAAGTAAATATACCAAATAAGGAAACTTTAAACGGTTGAAGTTGGACTAGTTTAGTAAATACCAATGGTCTTTAAATACAACTTAAATAGTCCAATAACTTACAAAGAGTAAACATTCCTTATAAATAGGAATTAACCCCAAAAAGTATAGAGCAAGTCATGCCCAAAGTTGTATACAATATTTTTGTGGTTCGTTTTGTTAAGCTCAATTATCGTTGTTGTTGTTGTTTTATCTGCTTACAGTCGCCTGTGCCACTGAAGAGTATCCAGGCGGTAGAGGTATTCGAAAATACAATTTATTTGGCACCCTGGACGGACAGGGCTATTGTTGGATTGGACAAATTTACGCTGAAGGCGCGCGTGCTGCTGGCGAATGTAACGCGTGGCACAAATTTTCGGATTTTCCATCGCCAGAAGCAGCCCGAGGTGGCGCATCCCTGTCGGGAGAATAACGGCAATTGCAATCAGATTTGTGTCCCTCTTTGGAACCGAGGATTTGCAAGTGCCAAGTGCCTCTGCACAGCGGGCTATAAATTGCACAATCAGACGACCTGTTTACTTTCCGCGCACGATAAATTTCTGGTGTACACCGACAAGCGCTTGGTTCGAATCACAGGAGTACCACTGGGCACCGAGCAGGTACAGCAGCTGGAGCAGCTTGGCGAGCTGCCCGATGTAATGGTACCCATTTACAATGTCTCCGGACCGAAGGCCATCGATGTAAATGTCCGTGGAAAATCCATTTTGTACGTCCTACCCGACCACGAGGCCTCCCCCCTCAGTTCCGACGAGCCTGTCTATACCATCAAGAGCCAGTCCCTCAACGGTAGCGTATCGCGCACCCTCTCTACCGGCTGGCGTCAGGTGCATGCCATTGCCTTCGATTGGATTAACGAGCATATGTACTGGACGGGATATCGGAAGCTTCGTGTCGCTCCGCTTCGTAATATGAGCAAGGTGCTTACCTTCAATTTGGACTGTGATGCCATGTAAGTTGATCCTTTATATAAGCCAATGTGATTCCGTATAGAATTTCTACTATTTCTAACATACAATTTAAATGTGAGCCAATGTCATTCACATTTTTATTCATTTAATTTGTTATCCTTATTGCCTATGTGCGTGTAAAGTTATCTCTTAATACCATAATGCCTAGTACGTACAGTGGCGTGCAAAAATGAGTACATGTCTGTACTTACCGCATTTAACGTTGCACACGAGCCACAAAAACAGATAACAAATTAAATCAAATGTTTATTTTATATATTAAATTACTATTAACACATTGACATAATTGCAATACAGCTAGTAGCAAAAGCTCCAGTCGAGCTAGCTAAGGGACCTAAAGTTGAGATATAGTTGTTCGATATACGCCCTATTTGTTATGTGCAGATTATGTGATACCATTATCAGAATTTACATTTAGCTATTTTAAAAGTTACACTTTCATTTAATGCTCATCTTAGAGTTGGTATTCGAAACTGGTTATAATGTATATTTTTTGACGAAATCTTAGCACTTAGGGGGTTCATCTTGTTAGCAAACAAAAATATATTTTGACAATTTGGCGGCCATTTAATTAGAAAATTAAGTTTCGATCATAATTTTTGCCTACTAAAAGTGTCATGAAAAGAAAGTATTCTTTAAAAAGCTTCGAGCAAACTATAGATAAAATAGTTCTAATCACTGTGTAAAAATTTGAAACTCATCGGCTCGGCTGTTTTTGAGTAATCGTCATCACCGACTTTCAAAACATAGTACATATTTGAGAAAATCTAGTTCCGCCGTCCATAGGAATACATTGCAGGAGGCGTCGGTGAAATGTGAAATATGAAAAAAAAAGTTTGCGTAGTAAAAACTCCAAGGTTGACAAAATTTGATGCTGCTGGCATGACAAAATTTAAAAATGTAATAGACCACATTGGCTTTAAGAACTTACTAAGTCACATAGCGTAAAGAAACGTTTTCCGAACACTGAATCCTTCTGAGTAAATAATATTCTTTTGAATGTTTGATAATGCAAATCAAATATGCATTTCTTCTTGAGTCTAGTCCAAATGCAGGACTATTCATCTTTTAACAAGGTATTGAGTCATGAAATAAAACAGCACTGTAATACCAAAATTTTTAATGGATTTTTGGTGTAAACATGCAAAAATTCTGATTTTTTAAGGCCTTTTATCTGGAAAGTATTTTAAGTGTATGCACATTAGCTGATTCGAACGACATTATATGAAGAAATCCAAGGATTTATTATAAGTTTAGGTTCAGTCAAGTTTATTACTAGACAAAATAGCTTATCTGAAAAGCATTTAATCAGCTTTAAGTAACAAAAAGGAAAAATATTAATTATTTTTAGTTCTATCATTATAATTCCACAATTCTTTTCACTTAAATAACGATTTCAATGTTCTATCAGGTCGTTAAAGGTCGACCCGACTACCGGTCTCCTCTACTGGACACAATGGTCATTTCAATCCTGTGAGGCGGGAATCTACAGCGCTTGGATGGATGGCACACACAAGGAGCTGCTGGCGAAATCCGCTGATGGATTTCCAATGAAATGGCCACGTAGTTTGGATGTGGACAGACGGACAAAACGGATCTATTGGTGCGACTTCAAGCTCGGCACAATTGAGCGTATGAAATTGGATGGCACTGGAAGAGAATTGTTGTTCAAGTCTGAAAATTTCCATCCGTTTGCTGTGGTTCAGCACAATGGCGTGGTCTACTGGGTGGATAACATAAATTCAACCATCTGGCGGTTTCATGTGCATCAAACGAATCTCACCAACACTTTCAGTTCGACGGTGCACCTTCAACCGAATGGGAATGCCATCGACTTGCGAATCTTTGACATCGCCACACAGCCCTTGCCCCAAACGCCTAGTGAATGTGCGTTGTCCAAGTGTCCGGGGATGTGTTTGAACTCACCCAAAGGCGCCATTTGTCGCTGTCCCGATCGATATACACTCAATGGCACAGGCACCCACTGCATACCACAGCTGACACCTTCAACGGCCACATCCCCAGCCCGTTCCAATTGCACCTCGGGCCATGAGTGCCGGAGTACTCAGCAATGCATTGATGGGAAAGATCTGTGCGATGGCTTTGAAGATTGCGACGATGGCACAGACGAGAGCAGCGATGCAACAGGGCCTTGTAATCCGCGCACCTGTGATAAGAAATTGCATTTCGTGTGCAACGAGCGCTGCTATCAGCGTGCTCTGCTTTGTAGCTCCATTAGCTACTGCATGGATGGATCGGATCAGTTGAACTGTGAGCACAACACCTGTAATAGCAATGAGTTTACCTGCGAGAAGAGTGGACGCTGCATTCAGCTGACTTGGGTCAACGATGGCGTTGTCGACTGTGGTCCCGACGATGCCTCTGATGAATCATCGGATCTTTATGTCGACAGCAAATGCCCCGACTTTGATTGCGGCAATGGGCGTTGTCGTCAATTCGCCGACATTTGCGATGGCCTAGACAATTGCGGGTAATACTTAGTGGTACATATTACGAGGCCTATAAATAAACGTATCTATTATTCATTTTTAGCAACAATGCGGATGAATTCGCCTGCGAGCATGAGTGTGGCCACGGAGAGCGTTACTGTCGTCCTATTGGCTGTTATGGCGACATGCACATCTGTGATGGAGTCAACGACTGTGAGGATTTCAGTGATGAAGCCAACTGTAATCAAACCAAGAGCGACAATCACCCGCTTACGGATTGGAAAGAGCTTAATGAGTGTGCTCCCTTTGAGTTCGCTTGTGCCGATCCCTTTGAATGTATACCAGACTTCCTGCGCTGTGATGGAATCAATCACTGTTTTGACAAGACGGACGAAACCAACTGCACCGAGTTTCATGCAACCAAGTTTGATCTCAACGAAACGGTCAGCTGCGAGCATCCCGATCGCTTGTGCGGCTTTTCCAACAAATGCATAACGGTGAGTCAGCTCTGTGATGGCAACAACGACTGCGAGGACACGACGGACGAGGGATTTCTTTGTGCCGACAAACTCTGCGAACAAGGACATGAGTGCTCACATAATTGCCATAACACGCCAGAGGGTTACATCTGCTCGTGCCCAGCTCATTTGTTCCTGCAACCGAATGGCAAGAGATGCAGCATGTTGCATGCATGCGAGCATTGGGATACTTGTGCTCAGGTTTGCGAGAGCAACGGCAAATCCTATTCCTGCCAATGCCTCGAGGGATTCGACTTGGCCTACGACAAGTTTACATGTAAAAGCACGGCCCCCGATGAACCCTATGTGATATTCACCAATCGACAGGACATACGTGGCATTAATCTAAAGTCTCTTAGCTCCAGCAGTTTCTACAGCTCCCTGCGGAACATTATTGCCTTGGACTTCTTGTACAACAACGAGTCCAGCGTGGAGATATTCTGGACAGATGTCATAGATGACAAAATCTATCGTGGTCAACTGGTTGGCGAAAGTCTGCGTAATGTTGAGGCCGTTGTGCATTCGGGTTTGTCAACCACAGAGGGCTTAGCTGTGGACTGGATTGGCAGGAACCTCTACTGGATTGATTCGAATCTGGATCAAATTGAGGTCGCCAAGCTTAATGGTAGCTTCAGACGAACTCTGATTGCCGGTAACATGGAAAGTCCTCGAGCAATTGCCCTGGATCCCCGTGAGGGTTTGCTCTTCTGGACCGACTGGGACGACAATTCGCCGCGCATCGAACGCTGCAGTATGGCCGGAGAAGGAAGACGCTTTATATCCACCAATTGGCAGCTAAGTGCTGGCTGGCCCAATGGTCTAACCCTCGACTACACCCAGAAGCGTGTCTATTGGGTAGACGCCAAATCGGATTCCATAAGTAGCACCAAATACGATGGCTCCGAGCATCATGTGGTGCTACGCAACAGGGATATACTCTCTCACCCTTTTGCCATTTCCGTGTTTGAGAACTATGTTTACTGGACAGACTGGCGCACTACGTCTGTGATTCGTGCAAACAAATGGAATGGCAGCGATGTCCAGGTGATGCAACGCACTCAGACCCAACCCTTTGGCATACAAGTGTTGCACTCGAGTCGTCAACCCTGGGATCGCAATCCTTGTGGCGACAACAACGGCGGCTGTTCACACCTCTGTCTCTTGAGTGGACGGGGTACTTTCAAGTGCGAGTGTCCGCATGTAATGCGCTTGGATCCAGCAGATGAACGGAACTGTGTACCCAATGAGCAGGTACTGCTCTTTGTTATTGGAGACGAAATCCGTGGCACTGATCTACACCAGCCCAACCATCACACTATTCCCACCATCCGCCAGTCACCCAGAGTAAGTAAAATTGATCTGTGCCAGTGTAAAGTTGGCTAACTCAGACACATTTTAAATGAGTGTTAGATTTTCACCAAATATTACAATTGGGTTTGAGTTGATTGATTCAATAATTTAGTTTAATAATAGTAGTTTTCTCAACTTTACGCCAACTTTGACCAACACCTTCCCAAACTTACCTATTCAAAATCTCTTTGGCAGCTTGTGGCACCACAACGCATTGATTATTTGGTGGAAGATGGTCACATCTATTGGTCGGATATCCAACAGAACGAGATCTCGAGAGCTGGCATCTCCAGTGGCCTCATTGAACCAATTATTAATACCAATATTGAGAAGCCTTATGGCTTCGCCATCGATTGGATAGCCAAGCACATGTATTTCTCCTCAGGACAAATGACATGCACGATTCTCGTCAGTAATCTACAGGGAGAGTACACGGCACACGTTCATGAGAACCTCAACATGGTGGACAGCATTGCGTTGGATCCGGCAAAGTAATTTCAATTATTCACAAATTTATTAAATATTCAACTAACGTTTGTAAATTGTAGTGGGAAAATGTACTGGATACACTCATCGCAGGATAACAAGCGGTGGCAACTGGAGCAGTCCAATCTTGATGGTTCTGGCCGCCTTTTAATCCACGAGCACAATAACAGCATGCAGAGTCTGACCATGGACTTTGATTCGCAACGATTGTACTACGCCTATGATGGCTCGGGCATTGCCTTCTACGACATACCCAGGAATGAGACGCATCTGGTGCTAGTGGCAAGTCCAATTACATCCATTAGCTCGCTCACCGTCTACAATGGCACTCTCTACTTTCCCGAGAATATCCAAAGTGCTATTATGCACTGTGAGAAGGAGCAATGTCTTAACATGTCCTTTCTGCGAGTGAACACGAGTAAGTATCGCTTTGGAAGTTCTTCTATATATATCTTCTTACTATACACTCTTCTTCTTCTACTTCTTATCTCTAGAGAGCATTCAGAGCATGAAGATGTTCTATGCGGATGCCCAGACGGGCACAAACACCTGCGCTGGACCCCTGCGAGGCGGATGCGAACATCTTTGCTTGGCCATATCTTCTGCAGATCATGTTTGCCGGTGTGCTCTTGGCTATGACGTGGAGCCCAATAATCCTACACGTTGCATACCACGTGCCGAATTTATATTCTTTTCCATTGATGTGATGCAGGGCGTGGAAATGATTGATCCCAGTGAACAGTTTGAGCAACCAAAACCGGTAAGAAAATTTTATTCAATTAAGTTTTTATACTCTCTGCAAGAGTATATTGGGTTTGTGAAAAAGTATGTAACAGGCAGAAGGAGGCGTGGCAGACCCCATAAAGTATATATATTCTTGATCAGCATCACAAGCCGAGTCGATATAGCCATGTCCGTCTGTCTGTCCGTCTGTCCGTATAAACAAACAGATTTCAGAGATGGTAAGAGCTACAAGTTCGAGCTTGGTGTCAATCGATCACATATTTAGTCAGTCAATACAAGAATCTTTTTTTTTCCGATGTCACGCCCCATTAGCCCACAATGAGCAAAAAACTAGACACACCTCGGAAAAAATCGATGTTTTCGGCGAATATCTCAGTAACCATGGCACCTAGGATCACCAATTCTGGTATGGAGGTTCTTAGCGACAGTGTAAATGAATTGCCATTTAAAATTTTGGACTGCCACGCCCCTTTTTTTCCCACAATACAAAACAATAATTCTCAAATTTCGTTCCGTTTTTAGTAATTTGTTCATATAGTACATCAATGTAATTGTATAATTCGAGTGGAGACTAACTATATCAAACTATTCTAAAAAGACGCATAGAAATCGGACTACAAACAAGAAAACTAGAAGAGTTACAATATTGATAATTGAACGCCATATCAAGGTATAAGTGCAAGCGAGACAGAAACATACAAGCGTGATCGAACGTTTTCTCTGCTTGTTTGGCGTCAGCGCAGGCCGCAGACGCTGGTCGCGCCGAATACACACATAAACACATATAATGTCAAACGTATGTGTATTCGCATACAAAACAGATGTTTGATTTTGCTTAGATTGTTTTTGTTTCACGGTGTTTTGATGGAAGTACTGCACATTGTAATATCTCGATACCGATTTTAATAATTTAATCGGGATTAAAATGCAGAGAGTATTATACGGTCGGGCGTGCTCGACTGTACTTTTCTTTCTTGTTTATTTTCATCTCTGAATCAAATCTCATAAAATATTATTCTACTGAGAAATTTGTATACTGTATAAACCCAGAATGTGAACTTATAAAATCATTATAGATATCTCCACAATCACTATAGTCTTCTTACCAATCAGTGATTTTTCAAAGATTATGGGTCTTATGGGTCTATATAAATAAGGCCGTACTATCTGATTTAAATGAACTTAAAAAGCTAAATATGAACATTATTTATAAGTATAGAGTAATTATCTATTTAATTACTAACTTTTTGACACACCTAACAGTCCCCTGAACTCTTTTTTAAGTACGGTTTATACATTTGTTTAATTATTATTTATGTACCTATAAATTGGTTTTAATCCACTTCCTTTTCTTTCAAGGCTCTTGTGCCCATCTCACGCATAGGCTTGGCCAGCTTTATTGAGTACCACGCGGCCACGGACATGCTTTATTGGGGAGATAACGACTTGGGCACTATATCACGGGTGCGTCGTGATGGCACCCAACGGGAGACCATTTTGCATTCCATTAATTTGGCCGGGTACAAGCAACAGGACTGGCTTGGGGGCATGGCCATTGATTGGATCGCTGGCAACATTTACTGGAGCGATACGAAGCGTAATGTCATTGAAGTATCTCGTCTGGATGGCAGTCATCGCTATGTGGTTGTCTCTAACGTGGAGAAACCCAGTGTTTTGGCTGTGGATCCGCTGCAGGGTCTACTGTTCTATGCGACACAGAATTATATTGGACGCATCGGCTTGGACGGCAGTCAACCCTTTGTGCTAGTGAATCATACGAGCAGCAATTGGGCAGTGCACAGTTTGATCGTGGATATGGATGCCACGAAGGTCTATTGGTGCGAAAGATACCCAGATGCCATTATGAAGGTAGATTACGATGGAAACCTGAGACAGCAGCTCTTGAACGATACTTTGAACAAGGCCGTGTCGCTGGCCAAGCTGGGAGACTACCTGTACTGGGCGGAGAACAAGTACAGTGAAGGCTCCATCAAAGTGGCACCTCTCACCAATCTGTCGAACTCACGGCTCATACTCAAGACAAAACAGGATGCCATTAATGACCTCAAAATATATTCAAAACGAGTCCAACATGGCACCAATCCTTGTGCCCAAAGCAACGGAGGTTGTGAGCAGCTTTGCCTCTTCAATGGTACCAGTGCCATTTGTGCCTGCTCCCACAGCCGTGTAGCTGCGGATGGGGTCAGTTGTGAGCCCTATGAGAACTTCCTGCTGTTTAGTTACCGCGGCAGCATTGAGAGCATCCACATGACGGACCATGCCAACAAAAACTGGCCTCTGCAGATCATTTCGAACGCGACCATGATGCGGAATGTGATTGCCATCAGCTACAACTACGAGGAGCAGTTGGTCTACTATTCGGATGTTTTGCAGAGCACGATCAATCAGGTGCACTTCAATGGCACTGGACAGCGTGTGTTGGTCACCCAACAGAAACGTGTCGAGGGACTGGCCTATGACATGGTCAACGAGCAACTCTTTTGGACCTCGAATAACGATGCAGCTATACGTAGCTTGGAGCTAGTGCATCTACGGCCACAGCCTGAGAAGAACTTAGAGCATGTGAATAACGTGTTGAGCTTACAGAGCAAGGACAAACCCAGAGGCATCGCTGTGGAGCCATGCCTGGGCATGATCTACTGGACCAACTGGAATGAGCAGTCCCCCAGCATACAACGAGCCTACCTTACGGGTTACGGCGTGGAGCGAATTATACATACGAACATAAAGATGCCGAATGCTCTGACTCTGGACTTGGAGCAGCAGCAACTGTATTGGGCTGATGCACGACTGGACAAGATCGAGCATGCCAACTACGATGGCACTAATCGCGTGGTATTGGCACACACCACGCCTAAGCATGCGTTTGCCATGGCTGTCTATGGAGATCTTCTGTTCTGGACTGATTGGGTGCTGCACGCTGTGGTGAGGGCCAACAAGTACACTGGCACCGATGTGCTGTTCCTTCGTGAGCACGTTACTCAGCCCATGGGAGTCATTGCAGTGCAAAATAACAGCATCAATTGTGACTCGAATCAGTGCAAAATCCTGAATGGTCTTTGCGAGGATGTGTGCATATTGAACAAGGATGGACAGGCCAAGTGTCAGTGCACCCAAGGCATACTCGCTGCCGATGGACGACGTTGCATTGCCGCTGTGCACACCACTTGTGGGAAGTCGCAGTACAACTGCCACTCGGGCGAATGCATTCCCCTGGAGCTGACCTGTGACAATGTAACTCACTGCCTCGATGGATCCGATGAGTTCCGCAACTACTGCGTCATCCGACAATGCCCAGACACGCACTTCATGTGCCAGAATCATCGCTGCATTGCCCAGGAGCAGACCTGCGATGGACTGCAGCAATGCGGAGACGGCAGCGATGAATCCCCCCTGCTCTGTAAGTGCCAAGCGGAGCAATTCCGCTGCGGCAGTGGCGAATGCATCTCTCGGAATTTCCTATGCGACAACATGCGCGACTGTCGAGACTTCAGCGATGAGAAGCATTGCGCCCAAAGGACCTGCGAGCAGGGCGACGCTACCTTTGAGCACTGTGCGAACAGCACCATCTGCATAATGCCCAGTTGGCGTTGTGATGGTGAACCCGATTGTCCCGATGGCACCGACGAGGCGGACTGTAGCAATCTTAGCCGAACCACTTGTGCGTTGGGTCAATTCCGTTGTGTCAATGGCAGATGCATTGCGGGCTCGTGGCGCTGTGACGGCGAGAACGATTGCATGGATGCAGTCGGCGACAATGGCAGCGATGAGTTATACTGTCGTCTCACCTGCCAGGTTAATCAGTTTGGCTGTGACAACGGTTGCATCCCAAGCAGCTGGCAATGTGATGGCAAAAGCGACTGTGCCGATGGCACCGATGAGGGCCCACAGTGCCCTAATCGTCCATGTCGTGCTCATTTGTTTCAATGCAAGAGCTCGGGACGCTGCATACCCCAGAAGTGGGTCTGCGATGGCGAACAAGACTGTCCCGGTACCGGGGATCAGGGTGCCGAAGACGAGGGACCACAATGTGGTGGCGTGTCACACATACCAGATTGTCAGCCACCTGCATTCCTCTGCTCCAGTGGTAAGTACTGACTATCTGTAATAAAGTATCGCTTCTGTTAGTATCGTCTAAGACCTTTAGAATAAATTATATTCAGACTACTATATGATATAGCATTAATAGGATCATATTTACCAAAGTCAGACTCCATAGGTCTCATATAGATTTCATATTCTAATTAACTTTGTTCAAGATCACACTACTATATCATATAATTCTGATATTATTCCGCTAAGTATATTCAAAAACTGTTGACCAACTGTGGTTAGGATCGAACTAATATATAGGGTAAGTATGCCGGTTGTTGGCACCCCTACCTCAACTTTGGCAGGAACTATACGCCGCTGATATGAGTATTGTTAGTCGTGTTTATTGACAGCACGGAGTTTTCGATTTAGGTTTGTCAGAAGCGAAAAGTGAAATAGTGAATATTTAGGGTCCTAACCATATAGACTTAACCTAACATAGACTTAACCTATTACTTTTAGTATTTCGAGTACTATTTATAGTATTTCATTTTACTTCCCATTTTAGGTCTCTGCATCGACTCACACTATGTTTGTGATGGCGACGAGGACTGTCCAGGAGGAGACGATGAGTTCGAAGGCTGTGAGCCCGCATATCCACCGCATGCATGTCCGGGTGGAGCACTAATGCACGAGTGCAAGGACGGTAAATGCATCTTTAAAAACCAGACGTGCAATGGTAAGAAGGATTGTACAGATGGGTCTGATGAGTCGGATACCCTCTGCGCACACACCCGCGCCTGCAATGGGACAAATGACTTCCGATGCAAAAACGGAGCCTGCATCAGCGCAGATCTGCTGTGCGATAGGCGGAACGATTGTGCCGACTTCTCTGATGAGGAGTTATGCAATACAAACGAGTGTCTTATCCAGGACATTTGCGAACACGAGTGCATTGACAAAGTGGTGGGATATGAATGCCGTTGTCTGCCCGGATTTCGGTTGTTGCCCGGAAGCACCCACCTCTGTACAGACATAGATGAGTGTGATGAGCAGCAGCCCTGCTCGCAGACATGTATCAATACTCACGGATCTTACAAGTGCCTGTGCGCTAAGGGATATGAACTGCGGGATCATCATACGTGCAAATCCACCAGCAATGTAACCATGAAACTAATATTCTCCAATCGCTATTACATCAGACAGGTGAATCACACGGGTAACGGCTCCATTCTGATCCACTCGCTCTCCAACGCTGTCGCTCTGGACTTCGACTGGGACAGTCAGTGTCTTTATTGGTCTGATGTCACCAGCACAGTTGGAACTATTAAGCGTCATTGCCCTGCAGAAAACAAGACTCAAACTCTGCACCAGGCAATGCTTAAGAATCCCGATGGTCTGGCAGTGGATTGGGTGGCCAAGAACTTGTACTGGTGCGACAAGGGACTAGATACCATTGAAGTGTCTCAGCTGGACGGCAAGTATCGCCGTGTGTTAATCAATGAGAACTTGCGAGAGCCACGTGGCATTGCTTTGGATCCGTACCAGCGTCACATCTACTGGTCCGACTGGGGCGACAATCCTCACATTGGCAAAGCAGGCATGGATGGATCACAGCCACGTATGATTATTCGGGAGAATCTTGGCTGGCCAAATGCCTTAACCATTAGCTTCGAGACCCAGCAAATATTCTGGGGAGATGCGAGGGAGGACACGATATCAGTCAGTGATTTGGATGGAAACCGAACTCGAATTCTGCTCGCACGTAGCATTAATCCGAGCCTGAATTTGCATCATATATTTGCGATTGCCGTATGGGAGGACCGGATCTATTGGTCCGACTGGGAGACCAAGTCCATTGAGTACTGCAACAAATATAATGGTCAGAATTGTTCCACTCTGATTACCACCATACACAGACCGATGGACTTGCGCGTCTTTCATCCCTACCGCCAGCAGCAGCCAATCACTGCCAATCCCTGTCTGCAGGCCAACTGCTCCACGTTGTGCCTGTTGTCACCGGAGGAACCTTTCTACAAATGCTCGTGTCCCAATAACTTTGTTCTTGCCGATGATGGGCGCACCTGTCGAGCCAACTGCACGGCAGCCCACTTCGAGTGCGTCAATACGTACAAGTGTATACCCTTCTATTGGCGCTGCGACACCCAGGACGATTGCGGCGATGGAAGCGATGAGCCAGAGTCCTGTCCTCCGTTCCACTGTGAGCCCGGACAGTACCAGTGTGGGAACAAGAAGTGCATTCATCCCTCGGCCATCTGTGATGGGGTTAACCAGTGTGGCGACAACACGGATGAACAAAACTGCGATAAATTCACCTGCTTCGAGAATCATCTCAAGTGCGAGGCAACGGCCAACAGCTCGGCCTATTGCGTGGACAGCGTGAAGCGCTGCGATGGTGTTAAAGATTGTACTGGTGGAGAGGATGAGGCTGGATGCACCCCACTCGTCTGCAAGAAGGATCAGTTCCAATGCAGCAACAATCGCTGCATGCCTTATGTCTGGGTCTGTGATGGAGACATTGATTGTGCCGACAAATCCGACGAAGCAAACTGTGATCATGTTTCCTGTGGACCCAACGACTTTCAGTAAGTATATAACCATTCTGGAAGATTTGTCGTCTTAAAGGTTTACTTATTTTTGCAGATGCAACTCGGGTCGCTGCATACCACTGGCCTGGCGTTGCGACGACGAGGAGGATTGCCCCAATGGCGAGGACGAACCTCCCAGCTGCCACACCTCCAAAACCACCTGCGATCCCACATATTTTAAGTGCAACAACTCCAAGTGCATTCCTGGCCGCTGGCGCTGTGACTATGAAAACGACTGCGGCGATGGCAGCGACGAGCTTAATTGCCAAATGAGGAACTGCTCAGAGAGCGAATTCCGATGTGGCACCGGAAAGTGCATCAAGCACGACTTCCGCTGCGATGGCGAGATCCATTGTGACGACAGCAGCGATGAGATCAACTGTAACATCACCTGCAAACCCAATCAGTTTAAATGCGCTGCTTTTAACACGTGTATCAACAAGTGAGTGAAAATCGAGCTAGTTTAATCTTTAAAATTATACAGGGGCTACTTCAAAAAGTGGGTTTAAGGCAAATAACCTAATTCAGCTCAAAAGCCGAGTCGGTAAAGCCTAGTTTACTTTTTTGTAAAAACTGACCAAATTCAAAACTTATTACCTTGGATTAATTAACAGCGACAACTATTTAAATTAACCACTAATTGTAACTGTACAACTGCTGGTTGATAGGTCTTGAGTGATTCTCTTGACGGGAGTGCCCAAAAATTGAAGGAAAGTTTCTGCTGCGTGTGTAATGATGAACTTTCATTTTATAAATTTGCTTTACTGTCTTTCGTGTTTAATAATCAGTCAGACAGAGAACTTATCTTTCCAAAGAATCTGATACACCCTTGTACTCCTTTGAAGACTAGTTGTACTTGTATGCATACTCCGAGAAAAGAAGCCAGCTTTCGAGCAGTTGTTACCACACTATCTGTAGCAGTAACTTACAACAGTCTTCGACAGTTTTGATATGATTAGCATAAAGGATTCACTGATAAATAGTGATAATTGTTGTAGTTCTCCCATCAAAGAAAGTACAAATTCCATTAAATTCAGTGTACAGCTTTTTGTTGTCACTGGGTGTAGATCGAAAAGACTAAGACAAGTATTGCAAGACGAGCTTTTTCTAGTACTAAATTTTATTTTAACCGTGACACTTTCCCCGCCTTCCCACCAAAATTAGCTCCTACCATGCCTCAGTTCTTACTGTTTACTAAATTAAATAGTAACTTATTTTCACTTCTTCTTCAGACAATACCAGTGTGATGGCGATGACGACTGCCCCGATGGATCCGATGAGGTGAACTGCACGTGTCCACACGACCATTTCAGCTGTGGAAATGGCAAGTGCATAATGTCGCGCTGGAAATGCGATGGCTGGGATGACTGCCTAGATGGCAGTGATGAGAGCTATGAGACATGCTCCCATGTCCATTGTCACTACAATGCCTTCAAGTGCGCCAATCGCCTTTGCATACGCAAGTCGGCTCTTTGCGATGGGGTCAATGATTGTGGCAACAACGAGGACGAATCAGATCAGGTGTGTGCAGCATTACCCAAGTGCCGGCATGACCAATTCCAGTGCGAGAACAATGACTGCATCTCGAAAAACTTCCGCTGCGATGGTCAGTACAATTGCGTCGATGGCTCCGATGAGACGAATTGTCAGCCACCAGTATGTGGATTTGGAACTTGCTCACAGATCTGTATTGAAAAGAAGGCGGGTCACTACAACTGCAAGTGCACAGCCGGATATCATAAGGGTGTGGCCAAGAATGCCACTTGCTTGGCCTCGGGACCGGATCAGATCCTATTGCTGGCCTCGGAGCAGGAATTCCGTTTCATATTGCCCGCCAAACAGGAAGGAACCACGGTCGTGGGCTTCTTTCAAACGGATAGCTTGAAGATCGATGTGTTTGATATTCTCATTCGGCCTAAGGACACACTGCTCTTTTGGATTGATTCGCACCATGGCAAGGTGCACACCATGAAAATAGCCACGCCCCATGTAGAGGGCGTTGGCGTTCGGGTGCGTCGTGATCTTAAGGAGTTAACGGCTTTTAACGTAAGTTTGCAGAGAGTTTCCCAAACTTTTCACTTCAATAATCTGTATTTTCCTTATTTAGATACCCGATCTGGATGACCCCAAATCTCTTGCTGTGGATTGGATTACACAAATGGTGTATATCATCGACTCACGTCACAACGAAATCATAGCAACCGACATTGAGGGCAAAAAGTATATCTCACTTGTTTCCACGGGAATGAATCCAACGGACATCGTCTTGGAGCCAGAATCGCGAGTGATGATTTGGTCTACGCTGGAGAATGGCATCCTGGTCGCCTCACTGGATGGTAGCAACAAGAAGAGCCTTGTAGAGCGCGATGTGGGCTGGCCCATCAGTCTATCAATAGATTATCCTACCGGTCGATTGTATTGGGCGGATTATCGCAAGGGCACGATTGAGACGTGCCGTCTGAATGGCAAGGATCGCAATGTCGTTCGTCGATTTGGCACTCGTGAGAAGCCCCAAAAGATTGATGTCTTCGAGGATTACCTGTATATTAAGTTGTATGACCAAAGCATCATTAAAATGAACAAGTTTGGCAACGACAATGGCACCTACTTGCTAAAGGGCTACCGCTCCTCGGACATTGGCATCCTGCATCCTATGAAACAGAATCGCAACAGTAAGTGCGTGTCCTCTCAATTGATAACTTTTCTAATCTTCATTTACTTTTAGTTAGTAATCCTTGTGCCAAGGAACCCTGCAAAGGATCGCCTGCGCTTTGCATACTCTCAACGGAATCTGCCACTGGTCACATCTGCAAGTGTCCCAACGAGTACGTCATGACCGAGGAGGGAATCTGCAAGGCACACACTGAAATACCCAACTATTGCCCACTCATGTGCAATCTGGGAACGTGTCAGCTGGTGGACCATGTTCCCAAGTGTGTATGTCAGCCGCAATTTGAGGGAGAGCAATGTGAGCATTATCGTTGCTCTGGTTACTGCATGAACTATGGACTCTGCACGGTGGCGCCACAGCTGCCTGGTTTGAAGGAGCCACCGCCACTGAAGTGTACTTGTCCCCCCAACTGGTCGGGACCACGTTGCGAGACTTCCGTCTCGGATTGTCAGAGCCGTTGTCACAATGGTGGATCGTGTCTGGTTTCTGAGACTGAGGGCATGAAGTGCAGCTGCCCGGACATGTATGTGGGCGATCAATGCGAGCACTGTTTGAATCTGACGTGTGAAAATGGTGGCATTTGCAGGGAGACCTTAACTGGTGCTCCACAGTGCGAGTGCCCCGATGGATTCAGTGGCAAACGCTGTGAGTTCAATGAATGCACTGATTTCTGCAAAAATGGAGGCACCTGCAGTATTGGGGGCAAGGGACAGCGGCAATGCAGATGCCCAAGCGGCTACTATGGCGAGCATTGTGAGGCAAACTCTTGTCGAGACTTTTGCCAGAACGGTGGAACATGTGTTGATCGTGGTCATCGCTTGAGCTGCACTTGTCCAACTCGTTACATTGGCGACCGCTGTGAATCGGATCTGTGCAATACCTCAATGCCACCGCGTTTCTGTGATGAATCACAGCTTCCTCCGCGGGATCCATGCACTGGCATCATTTGTCAGAACTCGGGTACCTGTCATGTCGTCAAGGGCATTGCCATGTGCAACTGTACGGATCAATGGAATGGCGAGTTCTGCACAATGCCCGTGGGTGGTGATAATCCCTGTGTGAATCACTGTGCCAACGGAGCCGTGTGCCACCTCAACGAGTATGTGAAGCCTCGTTGCAGCTGCATTGGCGAGTGGCAAGGCGAGTTCTGTGATAAGCCACCGCATTGTGTTGGCGAGTGTAGCGTCTGTCGCACTGGCAGCTCCATCAACGAGTGTCTGTGCGACAATAAAAGAATTGTACCCTGTTTGGGCGAAAGTGCTGATGCCTTCAGTGGAGAACAGGAATCTGGTAGCTTGCTCTCGGTGATGGCAGTAATACTGGTTATCACTACATTACTGATATCCATGGTATTTGGTGCTGTTTACTTACTCAAGTGAGTTATCAACACGTTACGGCTTCGTTTAAGAGACTAATCCCTTGTTTCTTGCAGAAAACATCGCATTGCACAACCTTTCTCGCATGCTCGGCTTACGGATAATGTGGAGATCATGTTGACCAATCCTATGTATCGCGGAGATGCCGATGAAGCTCCGCCGTTCGCACATGAAGATGATAAGGTAAAATGATTAATTCTTTTTTGACGCAATTTTCCTAACTCCTAATTTTTGTAGGGAAACTTTGCCAATCCCGTGTACGAATCAATGTACGCCGATGCTATTGCGGAGCCAGTGAGTGTGGAACTAACGCATAGCACTGCGCCGGATGAAAGAAAGGGTCTGCTGCAGCACACTCACGACGAGACACACACTCCGGACGTACTTTCATGATTGGATTGTGTCAGTCAATCGGATTGCGAACTGTGCTAAGCGCTGAGCATCTCACTGATTGTTCTAGTTGAACATATTCCAAATCGACAATTAAGTATCCAAATCGAAATCCAAATTTAAACACATACCGACTTCAAAACGAACAATGGACTGATAGCGTAGCCATTTTACGAATTTTGTAAACCTTTTGTATACACTTTTTCCATTTTTGTTATTTTTTTTCTTTATGTGTAGTTTTTTGTTTAAAGATGGGGGAAAAAGCTAGGGGGAGGGAGCCATCCATCCAAAGAGCGCAATAAACCTAGAATTTGCAACTCAGGTAGCTACTTGTGCTCCGCACGTTTTTGTCCTTAATACTGATGTCCTTATACTCTATACCTATATATAACTGGAACTCCTTTGTGTAATTTATTTGTTTAAGCGCCTTTTTAATTGTCGCAATATTTTTTAAAAAATTGCCTTTCATTATGATTACAATATTACGGAAACAAACAAAAAACTGTTTTGTGCACTTGTAAATTTTTGTAGTTCGTAGACTAATTTGAAGTTCATGTGCAGCTAATGGAAACTTTGTAAATATTTTTTATAAATTTAAACGCCCAATGGCATCCTAGTTAACATTAAAACACTAAACTTTTGCCAATAAGTGAAAAACGTAATATATAAACAATACACAAAAAGAACTGCAATTACAATTTAATCTAAATTGTTAGAGTAAAGTTATGTTTTAACCTTGACCAGCAACTAAGAAAATTGTATTTAAATTAATTTAATGATCACACTAAAATACGTATGCCAAGAAACCGCGAAACAGACTCATGACCGAACAATATACCGAACAAATTTCATAATCGAAACAAGGTTAGTCACATTCAAATGATAAGATGTGTCCTTTATATTATAAGCATATATAAACATAACATTTATATAGTTTGCCATATTTAAAAGCAATCGAACAAACGGAATTTTCTGTATAAAATTAATGCTCAGACGAAAGCCAAATTTATATAAACATTACTATGTATAAATCGAAATAACAATAAAATTAGTATATGTAAAAATAAAACAGAGTGCAAAGCGTTTAGATAAGCATATTAAATAAATTGACTAAATGCAAAATACATTCAAGAGTAATTGTAAAGATTAAAATAAAGATATGTACTAATATAATTAACCCCGTCGTATTTATTTCAAAACATTTCACAGTTTTATGTTGTGCTGAGAATCAAATTACAATCAAACAAACGTTCGTGTACGTTTGTCTTTTCAATAAGAAAGTTTTAAAAGGCTTTTAAAAAGGTTTCAAAACTTTTAATTACTCTAATGGGAAATACATGGAACATTTCTGCAGATTTTGTTTATTTAAAGTCATTATTTTTTGGAAATTGCCATGGTTGTTTATCTTATCATAAATAAATAAAATATTTGTAGACTCTGTACTATAAAAATGAGTAAGGGGTCTATTAAGGCAGAATGAAGCAAATCCGATCACATAAAGTATATATTTATATTCTTGTTGCTGATCAACAGCCGAGTCGTAATAGCGAAACAATAACACCATATCTTGACAACTATTAGAGATATCTTGATAACATTATGTCATTATGACTATCCTCACCATGTTTGATCCGGATCGGACAACTATAGCCTATGGCTCCCATAGGAAATATCGGTCGAAAATAGGACAATTGTACGAAGACATGTAGTATTAGTTGAACGGTTGCAACCAAACTCACACTTAATGTGCATATTATAGGTATAACTATCCTTGTAATGTTTAATCCGGATCAGACAATTATCGCCTATAGCTCCCATAGGACAAATCGTTCGAAAATTGCATACTAGACTTTTCGAACTAGGAGTAGTACGGGGTACGACTCCCTCTACTGTATCCTTTCTAACTTGTTTTCTTTTAAGTAATTTCGACAGTCGAAACGAGTCCACATTATCAACGGCAACATATTTATAATCAGTTTTAGTGATTTGAAAACCAAAATTGTTTTGTTGTTTTGTTGACGAAATTAAAAGGCATTTGCAATATAAAATCCTTGCATAGAAAAGAATTTTTCCCAGAGTTGGCTAATACTTTGACTTTAAAAGGTTACATATTATATATTTATACACAGATTGTAACATAACTGAAAAAGTGTAAAAGTGTCAGTCCCGTATAAGATGTGGAATAAAATATTTATTTAAAAAAGTTGTATATAAAATTGTTAATTTTTTTTTTTAATTTTTCTTAACTTGCCTTTTGATTGTTTAAAATCCCATATTTATTACTACTACATACATAACTAGTTATATGAACATAATAGTATTTACTTAAATTGGAAAGGTTTTCCTATTACGCAATTCCCAGTTAATGTTGCCATATGGCTTTTTTCTATTTTTGTAATATTTTCTGTTTTTTTCTTGAAATCTCAGCTCCAAGCGGAAGTAACTTTCAATTTTTAGCACTCACCCTTTTCCTTTCTGTGAGCGAGTGAGAGGGAAAACTAGTTTTTCTAACATATAGTGTGGCCAATACCTGAAGGAAAAGGATATGCGTGATAGAAAAGATGATTACGCTCAATATTGAGTTTGCTGCTTTCCCTTTTTCTCTCTTGGACTCAAGCGTGAGACGCGTGGTTCCGGTTACACTTGATGAAACTCTATGGCCGATGGAGCCTTTTGCCTGGGAATAAATTTATCATCAATATCCGAACTGATTTCTTGCATTTGGTTACTACGCTAAGCTGAATCAGTTTCGTTGTCTCACGCCTATTTACAGTAGGTTATTCCTGATGTGCATTCTTGATGCACTTGTTGGCCGCATTCAGATCGACCCAGAGCTATGAGGGTCCATTCAATATCGAATCCAGTCGAACTGTTGGGTCGTGTGAAAAATGCAAGCGATTTAAATTTGACCTCAAACAGGTAGATTCATGTCGGGTAGATTCCTTTTGAGTATTTGCTCTGGCAAAAAAGGATCGCATACATATTCAAAACGGTTGTGTGTGGGAGAATTCCTGTTAAAAACGGCATGACTTTGTTGTTTGTTTATTTACAAGGATATCTCTATCATAAGACCCACAAGGTTTTTGGGTTCAAACCGATCTTAGCCTGTGGGAAAATCGTTTGGTTACAATGCCATGCCAGTTAATTTAATGACAATTAAATAGCTAAGAATTACTTGACAATACCTGAAAACAAACTGGTTGGAATTCTGGATTTAAAGAGGAAAACTAAAACAGAGTTTTAAGAAATTGTGAAACCCTACCTCAATACGGCAAATAAAGTTGAACTGAATAACATAAACTGTCAGTTGATTATGCAGCCTACTCTAGTGTCAGTTGTAGATAATTACTATATTAGCTATTCAAAATTATTGCGAAAATTATTTCGTGGGATTTAATTGAGCGGAAAATATAACTTCTTTGGATGCAGATCGTGTCTCAGCCTGAATATGGTTTTTATGGTTTTTATGACTTAAGCAAAAAATTAGTAAAAAACTAAATTCCAACAAAAAGGGTACTTCAACCAAATAGGTTAACCATACAAATAACCGAGTTAAGTTAAAGATTTATTTTATTTATATTAGAAGTTTACAGAAAAAATTTAAATAAACAAGAAAGAAAAACACAGTCGAGCACGCCCGACCTTATAACACTATCTGCAATTTATTCCCGATTATATGGTTATATTATTAAAATATATATTTATCTACACGTATACAGATTCATATGTATATAAACATACATACATATACCATTGCACTATGTTGCATTTCCCATTCTTCGCGTATTTAATAATAACTTTTAAACTAAGCTGGATATTTTTATACTACTATGTTTATGATGACACATAATTCTGTCATCCGATCCGGATGTAACTTGGTGAGTATAGTTATAATGGTTCCACACACATAAAGTGTGCATTTAATCTAGTCACTTCCAAGACTAGAATATAATGTGTTTTTACAATTTGTGTGGGCGAGGCAAATAAGATGGACTTTCATTCCAAATTTGGTGTCTCTAGCTCTTATAGTCTCTGAGATTCAGGTGCAATTCCACATAGTCTTGGCTATTGGAAATGCTTCCTTCTGCATATAACGCACATTTAACTTCTGACCTAATAGTCCCCTATAATCATTTTTAAAACGGCGTCTAAAGAGGAGAACTAAATAGTGAACTCAATTTGTTTTAAATTTAAATTGATTTGCATCCTTTTCTGTCTAAAGGACTCGCGCAGTAAAAATGTATTTCCGTAATCACTTCCGGCGAGAACCTCTTCTCCAGAGGCTGCCTTGCGTGTGGCTGTCGAGCGACACGAATGCACCCTCGAGGTTTTTGGTCTTTTGGCTTCCAGTTGGCAGTTGCAGTTTCCAGTTTAGAACTTCCCACACTCAATCATATTGATCTGTTACCCGATCTGCTGTGAGAAACAACCGAATTATCATAATTTTCATTTCCTTTTAGCGCTGTTATCCTTTGGTAGTCTCCAAATAGCGTTGCACTTGTTCATTGTCATTTTTTCCCACACACTCTCGAGATCCTTTATCTTTGTTTGCTCTGTGGTTGTTGCTGCTTCACAGGTCCCTTGTTCTTCGACCGCCGTCCGTCGTCCTTCCTTCTCGTTTTGCTCTCTGCGCTCTTCGTTTGTTTTCATTGCACTTGTTTCTTCGTGGATCCTTTCTCGGTCTTTGTCCCACTGTTTTCTGAGATTTTATGCTGCTCTCGCACTCCAAACGCAGGCCTATTTGTGTGTCGGCATCTTGCTATGTCTGTGTGTGCATGAGTGTGCCTGTGTGTGTTTGTGAAACTCCTTTGCACTTCGCTACGGTTTATCACTTTTGTTTTTACTTTTCATTTCGTTTCCCTGGGAATAAAAATCTTTTCTGGCTGGCATTGAAACTCATTTGGCATAATTAATAGTTGTGGTCCCAATAACTAGGCAGATATACCAAGCAACCATTTTAAGACCCTGTACTCAGTAAGAGCACGGGGGTCCATGAGGTTTGTCTGCCTGTTACGCACATTTCACTTATAAAAACCTAATGGACCTAGGTTATATCCTTTATAGTATATATATTTGATCACCATCAACAACCGACTATAAGAGGTAAAGCCAAAACATTGGAAATGAAAGTCTGTTTATACAGTACGTGAGTTCATTTAAAATTTTTGATACGCCCCCTACCGTCCCTACAAAATTTTAAAACATTTCTATAACATCATAATATGGAAACTAATAGACCTATCGTTACTAAATTAACATATTATGTGTATGGTATTTTGGACTGGTCAGAAAAGTACACCAAATAGCTCCCATTGACCAAATAGGGCCAAAATATATAATTTATATGGACATGTAGTTTTAATAGCTCGATCTCACCCACACTCACACAATTGTATGAATGTAACTATCCTTTCCAAGTTTGGAAACTATATTCTATGCGAAATAAAATGATTACGGACTCTTTTTCCAACTCGTTTTTATTCTGGGAGTAATCCCTACTGAGGCTTGTCATAACCAAAGAGTCTCTTAAGCATGTTGTAGATAAGCATTTGTCGCGTTACTTCGGCCTCGTAGCTCATGTAGTCCTTCAGTCGGTGCTGCTTATACAGCTGATCGAGCAGATCAAAGAGCTCTACCTCAAGTCCTCGCAACGAGATGTCCAGCTCGGTTGTATGGGTATCAGATATTAAAGCTTGCATGTAGACGCTAGAGATCTTTCGCAGGGCCTCGTCCAGTGAATTGAGTAAAGTGTCCTTTGGATCGTGCAATAACTTGGCAGGTCCTGTGAGTTTTGGAGACGCTTTGTACCTTTCCAGCAGATCGTTGGCTGTGATCTGTGGCACTACAACTAGCCACATCAGCAGTACCTGGAATATAATCGTCTTGGCCATTATGATTTGGGCCTATGGAAACACTACCAGGATTGGGGCACGCCTGTCCAACTGGATCACTGCGTGCTTTGTGGAAACAACTCTGAGCAAGCTCTGGATTTGAATTTGTGCCGCAAATCAAAGAGCGTCAACTTATATAGGAAAACAAGCTGCTTTAATTGAGTAATCAATTCAGCAAATTGTTGCAAAAGTGCGATTTTTCTAATATTTATAACGCTCACCAAGGTCACTTCCGTAAATTACTCAGATTGTATTATCAGTTTCCGTTCCCACGGTTCAAGTTCTCTGGGTCAAGTTTATATCGGACAAGGCCGACATGGTTCTAGATTTCTTTTGATATGTTTAAATCTTCCGGGATTTCATTTAGCTTGAGAATATTATTTTTGAAGGTCGATTCTCGTATCACAGCTCCTCATTTATTTGAAATCCAGATAATGCCCCGAATTGTCTCAAAATAATTAAAGATCTCAACTATTTGCTGCTTCTTTTAAAGCACTTTTATTTTAATTTAATCTTTCACTTAGAAAATAACTAATATGTTAAAAAGTATGAATGTAGAATAATAAAATATTAAAAGGTAAAGTTATAAGTTGAAACATAAAGTCTTATACTAAAATCTACATAACTTAGTTAAAAATTCTTGAAATCGCTAAAATACATAAAGATATTAATAGTATATGTAATAGATAAAAACTTAGAGAAATTAGCACAAATTATACAAAAAATTACACAAAATATACACACATAAAAAATCACAGCTGAACTTAAAATTGAAGAAAGCGAGAATTGAAATATTGACATTAATTGACAATTTCACAATAAGAAAATAAATTAACAATTTATTTAACTTGCAATAAAGATAAAAGAGGAAACTTAACATATAGAACATATCATTGGAGGCTGATTCACCAGGGTCTCCAGGCGGAGCTGGACTTCTCAATGGCTGCGGCCAGGAACTTCTTAGACGAAGGTTCGCCCATCAACGAACAGTCGCTAGAATCGGCCTGGTCCAGCTCAGCTTCCCTCTCGCTCTCTACGACCCTCTCCCGCTCTCGCTCCCGTTTGATGCCATAGCTCTCCTGACCACTGGTGGACGTGACTTTCTGTTGTTGCAAATGAGTCACTAGGGAGTGCGACGTGTTGCAGGCAGAGGCGCTGCTATCGTGACTGCCGCCACTCAGATTCAGGGAGCCGCTAGTGTTGAAGGAGGTCTCCGCACTGGTCGGGGGTGGGGTGGAGAACACTCCCGAAAAGCTGTGCTGCTTGACGAGCAGGAGCTCAGCTTGGGCAGCACTCGCCGGGGAAGCAGCACGGGACTCGTCGCCTTGGCTGTGGCTGGAGATGGAGGAGATTGGGCTCAGTGGTGGGCTGCTACTGGTCGTGTTCTTGGCAGCTGCTGATCCTGCATCAGTTCTTTCACTTACTCCTGCATGGAGTTGGGTCTGTGCAGAAGCTGTGGGCTTGTTAAATGCGCTGAGCCTGAAGCTTTGGGTGTAATCGCTTAAATGTGTGGGATTGGCAATGCTAGCCAGGACAGCACTGGCTGCGTTCATAGCTGACCCAGGCCAGGCAAAGGGAGCGGAAGTAGCTGCCGCAGCTGGTCCACTCGTGGTCGTAGTTGTCGTTGAGTTGGGCATGATCAAGGCGAATTCTCCCGAAGGCAGACGGGAGGGGATAAGCTGTAGTCCACCCATTTGTATGGAGGGGCCACTTTCCCGGCTGTTATTGTTGTTAAGATCCTGAGGCAGCGGTGGGAATAGCGGGGCAGCCGATGCCGGAAACATGGCTGGTGGCAACTGACCGTGATAACCACTGTTAAAGTTGCTCATGGAACCGATCTGCTCCAGACTGTTGGCGCAGTTGTTGAGATGGGCGTTGAGACGCTGCCGTACACCGACGTCGACTCCTTCCATTTGGCTGACATAGCGGTTCACCTCTTCCGCGCACTCAACAAATCCCGTCTTAAACTTGTGCACCACCGTGGGATCGCTCTGGATGGCCATGTTGAGCTGCTGCCGCTGAACGGACTGCAAATGCTTCACTGTCATCTCGAGTATGTCGGCCTTTTCCAGTTTGGTATGTCTCGCCGGCTAAAAGAGGTAAGCGGTGGAGAAGAACAAGCAGATGGATAATGATGAGCTCTGGTGTGTACTTTTTGGTTGGACTAAACTACTCAAACTATTTAAACTACACAGCAAAAGCAGAAGCAGCCTGGCTAATTGTTTTCAAGCACTGACCAGGAGCAAAGGGCCATCTGGCTAGGGGGCCAAGGGGAATAGAGCACTGAGTTTGGAGACCAAGAAATCAGAGAGGAGACAAGACCCAGTAACAAGGCCCCTTTAACAAGTAAAAGGCATGGGAACAAGTGAAACTCCCAAGAATGCAGAGCAAGTGGTGCACAGACGGGCGCATACCCTGTAACCAGAGTTTGAGTTCTTCACTGATAGAGACTCTAAGTGGTTAACAATTAGCAAATATATAAACATCAAAGGGAATTGTTGCATTCATACTCCGTCTGTCTGTATTTTTCTCCTTCACAAGCCTGGCTTAAATACCCCACTAGACGGACTGTCAGTGAGTGGTAAGAAGTAAGAAAAGTGAATGATGCAGACGTCCCAGCACGTTGCTTGCTTCATGTGTTCAACTGTTTGTAATCTGCCTCTGCCTCTGCTGCTGCCGATGTTCGGGTCTGTTTCGGTTTAGTTCTCTTTCTGTTTTCATCTTCAATTCTTGCTGCAGTTGTTGTTGTTGTTGTTGTTGCTCGTTTGAGTCCAGTAAATACCACACGCCCCAAAGCTGTGCGGTCACTAAGCTCTGTCCCAAGCAAAGCAACGAGGAGGAAGCGAGACAGCATCTGTTTGGCACTTCTTCTGCTTATGCTTTGCTTCTGCTGCCGTTGACTGCATATTTTGCAAAAGTTTCCCACGCGGGTCGCCCCCACCCTTGCCGTCCGACGTCCCTCTGTTTTCACGTCTGCATCTTTTGTTTACTTTTGCTTTTTCTTCAATGTCTTTCTTATTTGATTTTTGGTCGTTGCCTGCAGAAATTCTGCCTTACTGTCATCGGCGTCGGCGTCGGCTTTATCGTTGGCGTCAGCATCGCCGTCGGTGTCTTCGCTTCACTTCTATCTCAGATAGTTTTTGCCTTGTGTATTTTTTATTTTTTCTCATGTCAGGATCCACTGTTGGCTCCTGTAGAAACAGGTTTACGGTCTCGCTGTCTGGGATTTCTACGTAATTTCTCGACTTAACACTTTTGGTCTGACTGACCCTATCACATGCGTCTCGTCGGCGCTCTCTTGTAATGATCATCAATAAAAATTTAATACTCAATTTAACCGTTGACTTCAATCTTTTCATTTTTCCCTTTTCATGTCAGTCTGTTTGTCTGTCCTAATGTCTGACGTAGGAGTCTCGTATCCTTTTGAAGATCTACCGCTACCGGCCTCAGACACTTGAAATTGTTGAGTTAAAGAAATTTATGTGCCTTATGACACCATTTATGAAGAAAGATAACTGATCCTGGGCCTAGTTTCTAAATCATTGGTCAGCTTTTTAGGTTCTGCTTTTGCTTTGGTGCTGCTTCGTCGATTATACTTCTAAGGAATACTCACGTCTTTCTTCATAGCCTCCAGGATGAGGGATTTGAGCTCGTTTAGGCAATGATTAATACGAGCGCGTCGTCGTTTTTCCATAATAGGTTTGTTTGTCTGTCAAAAGAAGGAAACAGAAGATATTTTTACTTTCCGGGTATCCAATAAATGGTATGTTTTGTGCGAATTATTGTAACTGTTTAATCATTTGAGTTATTTCTTGAAGAGTATATCTGATTCTTATCAATAGCAACTCACTTTACGAAGCTCCGCCTTGGACAGTCCATTAGGATTGGAAAGGCGTCCATTGCTGCCAAAGCCTTCGCTGTAGCCATTGGAGCAGTCGAAGTCATCATCCGAGTTAAGATCTTGTTTGTAATCCATTTTATTTCGATTGTTTTGTTCTCGTAATCCAATTCGAGAGAGCGCTAAGAGATTGTTTAATTTATCCACACAATCGTCGATTTATTCTTTTATGCACAACACTGATTTGTATTGCTCACAGTACACAAACTTTGGTCGTAGTCAATTATTGCACGCGCTATTTCAAATGTCCAAACATAAAACAAAACTTAACAAATTTTACGCAATTTTTATGAGCTCATTTGAGAGTTGGTTTCGATTCGAAGCTGCGTTTCAGGACGAGTGGCAGACATCCGCGCACACGGAACGCCAAAAGGATACTGATCCTCGTCGAAGCAAACGCGCTGACTAAAAACGATACGCGACGAAGCAAAACGAGTCCGATCTGACTCGCTTACCTGAGCTGCAGTAGCAGCAGCAGCAGCAGCAGCGAAAACGACAACGCAAACGAAACGACGGCAGCGGCAGAAGCAGCGGCAGCAGCAGCAAGGCGTCTACGCAGGCGCAGGTAGCCGTGAGAGCGACCGTGTTTGCTCTGCAGCTCTGCACTTGGGGTGGTTCTGCACACGAATGCGAGAAATTCCAGCACTGACAACTTTCACTCACAGCGCAAACGACTCAACTGACGAGTGTGATGAGTGTGTTAATGAGGCGAGTAAAACACTCAAAAGAGTTGTCAGAGCTGAGTGAGTTGCAAACTTGATTGCAGGCAAAATGCAAATAAATTGAATTCTGTTGATTCTTAAATAAATCAAATACATTAGTTAAAGTGCAAAAATAAATTTAGTCTCAACTTTTTCGTCATGCAGTTCTTTTAGTTCATAATAATTTGCACACAAAAAGTATAAAATTTAAAATGGTTTTTCAAGAAGTTCTAGTCTTGTCTCAGGCACCCCTAAGAATTGGGAACTTAATCAGTGCTGATCACTGGGCGCAATTCATTAAAAATTTCTATCTAAGGGTTGTCTTCGACAGGCAAGACAAAGAAGCCAGCTGTCTTTTGGTCTAGAAATCAACCCCTCTGAACGTCTCTAAGATGGCAGTTCAAGTCCAGGGGGTTGGCACTCTCTGCCTGGTCACGGGTCAATCATTAGCCGAAGCTTACCTGGATTGTCATGCGCCTGCAACCCCGCCAAGCACCAACCTAAGACTGTAGGGGCTTTAGAAATTTATTGCTTTACAATGTTGGCAGGATTACTGGGCAAAATTGCAAAATTGTCAATAACTCGGAGTTTGGGACTTGCGTCAGCTGACAGCTGTTAGCTGGACAGGAACGGACCTTTTAGACTTCGGTTAGCCAGATTTACTGCACCCATAAAACTCTTGCACCGCATGGCAACTCTGGTTGTGCAAAGCACTCTCAGCTGCTCACATTTTTACTGAGCGTAAATCCCTCCGACCAAGCTCATAAATAGGGCGACATTTTATTTTTATTTTAATTTCGTTTTCAGTTGTTTAAATTGAATAAGTGTTCCATTTGACTATGATTACAATAAATATACACGTCCGCATGTACATGCCTAAGCGAATATGTTTAATTTGGTGACCATACACTGTACAAGACCTCCTCGAGTCCTGTTAATGATCGGTATTTCTTAGGTTGCTATCATTAAGCTGCAGTTAGTTGGCAGTTGGCAATATGGCCAAGTTTTTCCCACGCGGAAAGTCAATAAAGATCATGAAACAGAGTAAAGAAGAAGAAACGACTGAGCTCCAGACCCATCACACATATGGGCGTCAGTGGCTCTCGTACTCATACTCATACTCATACTCTTATTCATACTTTTATTCATACTCATACTCGTTGTTGTATTTGCGAATGTCGATCATTTGCTCTTCTGGCTCAAACGTGACGTTCGGACTCGTAGCGATCTCACAGTCGTCGCTTCTTGGGAAGTAGTGAAAAGCAGAACAGAGAATGAAATTCTGTAACAAAAGCTCTGTAGAAAAAATGAAATCAAAGTTCAATATCAGTCCAGTTTACTTCAAGTCCAGTTTGCTTTGGCTTCTCTTCGCTTCTCTTCACTTTAAATAGGATTTCGGGTTCGAATTCGGGATCAAGGTAAATGCCGTTTAGTGTGGCACGATCACTGGCCGCTGATCGATCGGTAGCTGTCTGTCCCACATACACAAAGATACTTTTATATGTACTGTGTGTGTGTGTGTTTTGGGGCTTCCTTGAGAATTATTTTTAGTTGCGTTTCAGTTTTCGCTTTTCTTCATTCGTTTTTTATGCCCGAACGCACGATTTACACATTAAAACACTTTAATTTTTATTGAAGCTTCCCTTTTCCCCGTTGCCCCCTTTCAAGAAGGTAGCATATGTGAGACCTTTCGCAACCTCAAATTAGTGCCTGCGGTTAGTGGTTAGATGCTGTGCCATCAACAGGAATACATATATTATTTTTAGCCGAGTTCTACTGTGGGAACTGCAGTTATTATAGGGTGTGCCACACCCATACCAACACCCACATCCCAAGCACACCCCTCCCTCTTAGCGAAAAAAAGATGAAAAATATGAAACAGTAGCAAATGTGTGAAGTGAAGTCAGTTCAGAAATGGGGAGGAGGAGATCAGAGATGCTCGAAATCTGGGAAACTGTCATACTTACCCAGAAGATATATGTTGATTTAAATGAATTTTTTGTTGATTTTTATGGCGCTGTGTTTTGGGGTGCGAACCTGAGGCGCAATTTCCCCAGAGGGGAGCCATGCAAGTGAAGGGTGCGTCAAAGGCATTAGGAGTTTAGATAGGTGTAAGGAGCTGTTCTAGGGGATCATTATTTTATTTTTATGAATTTGATAAATGGTTGCCGGTAGTGGGGCTCATAACAAGAAACTTTCATGTGGGGAAAAGAAGAATAAAATTGCTCGAAAAGTGCTGCGACTTTACCTGGCAGTCGTTTACAAACCGATTAATAAAACATTCTCATGGGACCTGACTTTTCACGAATATTAAATATCAAGCGACACAAGACAGAGAAGATAAAGTAATTTATATTTATTAATTTATTTCCTTTCAATGGATCATACATTACCTTTAAGTGTTTACCTTTAAGTGATGCTAAAATTAAAAAAAAAATTTTTTTACTTGGGAATATATTCTTGATTCAAGATACTCAATATAATATATATTTAATTATTATTTTATATTGTAAATCCTTTTTTTTAATATGTACGGTATTAATAGGTATGACTTTTTATGTCTTATTATAAAATCAGGATATTGTTTTAAATTTTCTTTAAGTCAAAAAGTGTTATTTTATTTTTGGTAACTTTATGTTTTAGGCCAAAAATTGGTCATTGGTTACGACATTAAATAAGCTTGCTATAACAGAACTTTCAATTCATCTCAGTTAAATTTTAATAATATATAATTTATTGTGTTTCGATGTTTCAGTAGAACACCAAATTGATCGACGTAGCCATGTCTTGGTAACGTCTTTTGGTCGGCTGCTTCCTTAACAAAATGTCACCTTTGAGTCGCTGCCTTTTCGGTGGCATGAGCCAAAAGTTGGCACAGCTGCTGAGGCCGTTTGGATTTGGTAACAATGGTTTGTCTGTGATTGGGTCCGGAGTCCGGACTAGGGAGTGTGAGCAGAATAACGGCGCTAAGACTCAACTGACTTTAGGGGACGTGCGGGGTTATTGTAAGTCTTAATTGCTGCCTATGGCTACAGGGTCTTACATAATCAGCAAGATGCGCGCCTAAGTAAGAAAACAAACGGATTTAGATGAAGCGTGCCTGATTCGAGACAGCTGCCAGGCCTAGATCCAGAATCAGTTGAAGGGTTGCCCAAACCGTCTAGAAGTTAGGGAGATTAGAGACTGAGTAGTTCGGTTTACCAAAAGGATTTGTGGCACTACTGGATTCAAACACATCATCACGGAGATCACACAAATTACTGAGTGTAAGTTTTGAAATAGTGTGATCTAAATAAATTCAGAGGAGAGTGAAATCTTTGTAACATTTCCGTTTTCAATCTTTAGACTGCGACTTAAATGCGTCTAAAAATATGAATTATTGACAGAAAGAGTTGTATCCTTAGATATTTTCCTAGTTTGCTTTATATATCGGCCAAGTTTCATTAAATCTAATATTAAATAGATACAATCAATTTGCTGTTTCCCCACTAAAGGGTTTGGGTTTCTCTATCTCGTATGACACACATAAAAAAATATTCCATCTTTTGCTGATTATAAAACTATAAATGCAAGCAATATTATTATTGAATTTGATTATTTTGAATTACTTCGCTAGAATTCTATTTGAATTGCTAGAAACAGTATCTTACTTTCCACTCAAGAAATTTCCTTTTTCAAGAACTTTTTAGTGCATAAAACTAGCATGAATTTTAATTAAATTGTAAATATTAAACATTCAGTATGAAAAAGACAAACGAACATTTATCATTAAAGTATTTGACAATAAAATCAATAATCTTAATGACTGATCAACAATAAGTCCAGAGTCGTTCGCACTCTACTTAGTCTTATAGGTTATTCTATGTGTAAGACTGCATAGTTTGGTCTCCTATAAAACTTCCCTTATGTTCATTGATTCCAAAAGTACAGTCAAATCAAGTGACTGCAACAAGCACAACAACTGTTTGGTTGATATCAATTCATAAGCATAATAATTCCGGCACAGAAACTAAAATTAAACTGAAAGTCGAATGTGAGAAAAAAAGTTTCTCACGATCACCTTTTGGACAGCAGCATAGAAGTCCACGTGCAAAAGGGGGAAGGTAGAAGGAACACTACCCACCACCGTTATCGTTGCCACCAACAACAACTGGCGACAACTGCGGAAGGAAGCAAAGTCAAAGGTAGACAGAGGTACGCAGGCGGAGTAGGACGCAGGAGGCAGGAGGCAGGAGAAAGAAGGCAGGACATGCATTGGTGGTGGTTGGATGGTTTCTTGGTCTCTTGGTGCTGACGACCCCCTCGCCCAAGTTGAGGCGAGTGCATGAGAATTTAAATTACAAACAAACAACGCGCACAATCCACGTTCTTTGCTTGTGTGCAATGGTATGACGGGACTAAGGACTAGAGAGGGGCGATGTGATGGAGATGCGGGGAGGGACTTAGGACAACAGATGATGGTGTGGGAACTTTCACGCAGGACTCGGCAATCAGTCGGGCATGAAGCGGGTCAGCCAATTACTAAGTTCGAGTTTAGGTTAACTACACGTTAATATGCCACATTCCCACATTTGTTTGCTTGCAGTCAAAAAGAGACAATTGACAGAGCGACTTAATTTTTCAAAATTCAATTGAATCGAGGCACCCACACGCCCGTCTCAAGTGAATGTAGCGTATCTATGTATCTGTGTGAGAGTACAACTCACCAATACAGGCGCACTCTCTTTTTCTCTCAGCAGTCAACGGCGTGCACGCTCATGCGCAACAACAGAGGTTTGCAAAACCAAAAACAAAAATAAAAGTAAAACACTGATATACGAAATGGAATTGTTTTACAAAATCGGAATGACTGAGAGGCCTGGCCACACACATACATATGCAAGCACACATTCATGCACATAGGCAGCAGTAAATGCATTTACTGATTCTATTTTTAAACGCTCTTGGAAAAAGTGATAAGAATGTTTTGCCGTACAATGATGAATTTGAGCAGGCAACAAAATAAGCAGCAGTATTGTCAGCAGCAAAGTTATCAGGCATCTGCTTGGCTTAGTCCGTCGGCCGCTCTTGAAGAGCATTCAAAATTTAAAGCTGGCAATGCTGTGCTCAGAGCGCGCCAATTGAGGACTGCCAACGTAAGTGATACGTTTAAAACGCCACACAATTACTCATATATTTTAGAATTTACAAACGTATATTGGGCGCAAATATAAAAATTGGATCTTTAATTTTTTTCCATACGTTTTAAAGCATTTTTAATTTTCTTCGTCAGTTATTACTTTTTTTTACTGCTGACACACATTTTTCTGAGCCGCGTTGGCAGCACCGCGTGGCTGCAGCGTGCCATATGCTTGTGTGGTTGTGTATTACTCATGCGCTTGTGTTTTGCTCTTTCGTCTCTTTCATGCTTGTGGGCAGCAAGCGCTCTCACTGCTGCAGCAGTCGCTTGTTTTTCGCTCACTCAATAGCACGGCCATAGCGCGTTGTTGGCGTACTTATTATTTTTTTGCAAAAAGAGAAGAAGAAGCAGCAGAAGCAGTGCAGAGGTTTTGTTGACACCAAAAGAAAAAAGAAAAAACCCTAATACAGACAGAGACCAACAAGAGCAAAAGTTGGAAACTAGGTGTGACGACACAAAAGAGTGCAAAGTTAAGACTTTTCAGTGTGCAAAGACGAAAGTGAAATTTGAAAAGAATAGCTTCTAATAAAACAACAGCAAATGAATAGTCCTCGCACGAACGGCGCCATATCAGCGCTGCCCAGCACATTGGCACAATTGGCTTTGCGCGACAAACAGCAGGCGGCGTCAGCCTCGGTATCGGCAACGACAGTGGCGTCAAATGGCGGCGACTCCTCGACAGCTACGCAGCGCCCTCAGACGCAGCCGCCCAGTGTGCCATCAGCAACAGTAGCTGCAGCAGCTAACAAATTGCAGCTATCGTCGTCGGATACATGTGCCAGTGTGACCAGCTCAAATGGAGACTCGAACAAGCTGACCCACGACCTACAGGAGAAGGAAGCACAGCAGCAGCAGAAGCCACAGAAACCTCCGCTACCGGTGCGCCAGAAACCCATGGAAATTGCCGGCTACGTGGGCTTTGCCAACCTGCCCAACCAGGTGTATCGCAAGGCAGTTAAGCGCGGCTTTGAGTTCACGCTGATGGTTGTGGGAGCTAGTGGGCTCGGCAAGTCAACACTCATCAACTCCATGTTCCTCTCGGACATCTACAACGCGGAGCAGTATCCGGGGCCATCACTACGCAAGAAAAAGACGGTCGCTGTGGAGGCTACCAAGGTGATGCTCAAGGAGAACGGAGTGAATCTTACGTTAACCGTAGTGGACACGCCGGGATTCGGAGATGCCGTGGACAACAGCAACTGCTGGGTGCCCATACTGGAATATGTGGACAGCAAGTACGAGGAGTACTTGACTGCCGAGTCGCGTGTATACCGTAAGACGATTTCGGATAACCGGGTGCACTGCTGTCTCTATTTCATAGCGCCATCGGGACATGGTCTGCTGCCATTGGACATTGCCTGCATGCAGAGCCTATCGGACAAGGTGAATCTGGTGCCGGTCATTGCCAAGGCGGATACTATGACGCCGGATGAGGTGCATCTGTTCAAGAAGCAGATTCTAAATGAGATTGCTCAACACAAGATTAAGATTTATGATTTTCCCGCCACTCTCGAGGACGCCGCCGAGGAGTCCAAGGCCACCCAAAATCTCCGGAGCCGTGTTCCCTTTGCCGTTGTTGGAGCCAACACCATTATCGAGATGGACGGCAAGAAGGTCCGAGGACGTCGCTATCCTTGGGGTCTTGTGGAAGTCGAGAACTTGACCCATTGCGATTTTATTGCTTTGCGAAACATGGTAATACGCACCCATCTGCAGGACCTAAAGGATGTGACGAACAATGTGCACTACGAGAACTACCGATGTCGCAAACTATCGGAACTGGGTCTCGTGGACGGCAAGGCGCGTCTCTCCAACAAGAATCCACTAACCCAGATGGAGGAGGAGAAGCGGGAACATGAGCAAAAGATGAAGAAAATGGAGGCAGAGATGGAGCAGGTGTTTGACATGAAAGTCAAGGAAAAGATGCAGAAGCTCAAGGACTCTGAACTCGAGATGGCCCGTCGGCACGAGGAGCGCAAGAAGGCCCTTGAGCTGCAGATCCACGAGCTGGACGAGAAGAGGCGTGAGTTTGAACGTGAGAAAAAGGAGTGGGAGGATGTGAATCATGTGACGCTAGAAGAGCTTAAGCGGCGCAGCCTAGGCGCAAACAGCAGCTCCGACAACGTGGACGGCAAGAAAGAGAAGAAGAAGAAGGGTCTGTTCTAAGTCAGATTGAAGGGAATCCTTTTAATTAAATGGAATCGAAGCAAAAGAAAACAAAACATAAAATTTACATTCTACACTTTAAGGGCTACAAATCTCGAGAACAAAATAACATAACGAATTATATATATATATTTAAACTTACATTGCGGTGCACACCATACTATAAAAAGCATACGTTCATGCATATATAAGCCGATATCAATTATATAGTATGTTTGTATGTACTCAATTCGAAAGATTTCATGTTCTCTTTGCAGTACTGGTCTTGGAGAACATTATCGGGTCTCCATAAGAGCGTATGTATGTTTGGGCTCCAGTCTACGACGAACACAGACACACACACACACAGACACACGAACACGTACACAGCTTTCGCACAGCAATCGCTCATTTGTTTTCTACATGCATACTTTTAAAACAGTTATTATTACTGCAGTATTTAAAGAAGCGCATCAAGTAACCGACATACAGACATACATATACAAAATACACACATACAAACACTTGACGAAACATTTCGACTAGCATAAATGAATTGAAATGAACCTAAATTGTATTTACAAAATACTTAAATATCGCTTAATTAACAATAAATAATAACCAGAAGACCGATTATCCCAAAATTAATAACATGTATCGTAGTATAATGTGTAAATGTATTTACTTAATATGCATAAAAGTCAGATAAACACAAAGCAACAAAAACAAAAGAAACAAAAACTGCAATTACAACAACAAAACAAAATATACTCTTGCATTTTACAAAATAAAGTCTTCTTTTTAGTTTAACTACATAAAATACGCCATTTGGTGTTGTGTTTATTCAAGTGCGAGGCGCACTCAATATGAAGTAAGTGCAATATACAGGGTGTCTCGGCCACTAGCACGCGTCGTCTTCGTGGCATTGGAATTAGCACCGTGACGCTTCGTTTTGAAATGCCCGAAATGCTGCGCTCTCTTTGATCAACTGCTGACTAATTCCTTAAATACATATGTATCAAGTCTGTAAGCGTTTCTGATCATTCGAATACACCTATTGCATGCGGTCCAATGACGCAGCTTTTAAATGTGAATACATTGAGTTTTCGTATTAGTAATGCCTAATTGAGTATCTTCCACTCAGGCATTCTCGCATTCTACGACGGCACAGTATGCGGTAATTGATATCTTCAACATAAGGTATTTTTGCTTATCCAGAGGTATTTCGTTATCAAAAAACTTTTGTTAAAAATAAACTTGGTAAACCGCAGTTTGAGCTCAACTAGGTCGCACTTTTCCTTTCCTACTTTATCTTCTCCATGATTTCATTCTGTAAAGCTTGTTCGCTAAAGTCAACTTATTATCAGTCAATAAAAATTACTTCATCTCTTTTCGTACTTAATTACATTTTAAATACGCCAACCAAGTAAAGAAACTTGTCACACGGTGCCAAGGGCCAACTGGGGCCCTTTTCTACTCCACGCTCTTAATAAGGCAGCATGCAATTGCAAACGATCAGCCACACCCTTTATTTTGAAAGCATTTATTAATGTATGAATGTGTGTGTATATGAAAGACGCAGCCCACTTGGAATTGCTTTCTAAATGCCCAGCTGGTGCAGAGCAGGCAAAACGGAGCCTCAAACGTATGGGTATTTAATTTATGCATAAAAATTAATCCATAACCCAATTGAAAGGCACTCAATTAATGCCATAAAAAGTGTAAAAAGAAAAGCCAATAGTGAAAGAAAGACACAAAACATGGAGCGAGAGTGCGGTTGGAACATAGACAAAGAGCTGAAGTGGAGCTTGTGGAGGCGTGCACTGTATATATGTACCTAAAGTATGGAGTGTGCATGTATGTAGTATATGTGTGTATACTACATGCATGTATGTATGTACGTGAGTGTGTATGTAAGTCAACAACGTTGACGCAGCACTTAAGCGGCAATTGCTGGCGATCAATGAACGCAACGGCAACGGCAACGGCAACAACAACATAATGGAGTTTGGCGTTTTTTGTTATTGCTGTGTTGTTTTTAGGACGATGACTCAAAATCTTATATACAAAAAGATAGAGAGCGAGAATGAGCGATAGGTACCCCGCATTTGTACATAATTGCATACAAGAGTACAAGCATTGGAAGAGCGAATTGTGGGATTAATGTTAGTACGAACCTTATCAGCTGTAAGGAGAGCCTTGCAAAATGCTGATGGCATTCTCGTGGCTCACCCTGTGCTCCAACTTGCCACACATGTGTCCCACACATGGACTAGACACCCTGTAGCGCTGTCTGTCTTCATATTTGAGCAACATTCTTGCACGTTAAACCGCGCAGAACGAAAACTGAAATCAAAAACAAATGTTGACCGTTCTTCTAATAAGCCGGCAACCGCACAGCTCTAACACTCTCACAAAACAAACACACACTCACACACATTCAAGCGTAGGAGAGAGATGGAAGCGACGCACGCTTCTCCATACAATCTCGTTACTTGACATATTTACGTGACGCAGAGAGCCAAAGAGCAGTCAATTGACCAAAACTGAGAGAACGCGTTGCTGCGAGCGTCGACGTCGACGTCAACGCTGCGGCTGCGGCTGCGCTTCGTTTTATATGAAATTTCCGTTTACAATTTCTTTGGCTTCGAACTACACACACACACCATACATACGTATGTATGAGCGTATAAATAATTATAGTTCTAGTGTTGTTGGCCCTTCTTAAGTTGACATTTGACATTTTCCATTCGGGAACGGGAAGTGATTTTTATAGGTTTGTTTGTTTTCTTGTTGTTGGTTAACGGTTTGTTTGGATTACCCGGTTCCATTCCCCATTCCCCCGACAGTCTGGTGAATTTCTGTAGATAAGGGCACACTTGCATTCCATGACTGTGTTGTGCGTACTTTTTATGATTCCCTATATTTTCTTATTTTGTTTTATTTACAAACAAAGAAATTAGATCGTATGGGTCGTCAATTTTATCAGTTAGTTTATATAACACTTGTGGGAATTATGAAAACTGATAAAAAGTCGCATTGGTCATAAAATATGTTGTGAGTACGTAAACATGCACTTGTTAAAACTAACACATCTCTCGGGGAGGATTATTTGCATTGCATTTGGCAGTTCCAAAATTTCCTATTTCAGTCCGGAGGCGCCGGCTTGAAGTGTGACTGTGTGAGTCCGTACACAAAACTTTGAGTTCTACTTCCTGATTTTGTTTTTGCCACAACAGTCGAGCAATGGCAGATTTTGAATTTGGTCCCATAGCGGTATACCAGTTCCCCTCTCCGTATTCGCTCTCTTCCTTTCGGTCTCGCTTTGATATCCGTCACTCGCATGCATTAAGTGTGCACAAAATTCGATCCCCTCCAAAGAGCGAGGGAGAAAGAGCGAGTTAGAGGGAGAGTAATAGAGGGGAACAATATCTTTACCGTTTTACCTTTTGCGATTTTTTGTTTGCTATTGTTGTGCATTTTACGGTTTTTACAATGGATTGTACTGTTCCATCCACATCCGCATCCTGATCATGAGAATGGGAATGGGAATTGGTATGGGAATGAACCCATTGACAGGTGCACACTCCGCTCTCTCTCTCTTTTTGTGGAGGTGTTATAATTGTCGGGTATTTAATTGTTGTTGCTCATCTTGAGTAGCTATCTCACCGATTCAGTTGAATGACAAACGGTTTTTTTTGGGTTTCCTCTAATTGATAGATCAATAAATTTGTTTGCTTAGTGTCTCCTTTTAAATTTGATATTCTAATGAAAATCTGTCGACGGTTTCTGTATAAAGTTGTACAATCAATTGTGGGTAATGTGATACACCTCTATGAGTATTTTAATGCAACAATTTAATTTGAATTAATCCAATTGCAAATTGTATCATGTTGTAATTTAATCCATCCAAACAGACACATGTACATATTTGTACACGTTTTTACTAAATCAAGTGGTCTTTTTATAACCAGCATTCAGAAAGAGTATTAAAATAAAGGTTTAATTTACGTATTATCATTTATTTTTTCCATGACATAAGAATTGAAATTAATATATATGTAGCAATTCTGGGTTTTAAATAGATACTGTCAGATTGAAAAGGTAATGAAATATTTTATAGATTATGACATCAAATAATGAATCTTGACATCCTATGCTTAAGTGTTTGAATATTCATCACTTTATTCATCTTAAGTGTGGTCTCGACTTATAGAATTGCTACAAAATTATATGTTTCTGACTGTGTTATTTTCGTAAATCATTCTTTTTTGCTAATTGTGGCCAGTTGACCAGCTATCTACATTGTATCACCATTTGGGGACTCTCAAAACAGTTGACATATGTTTTTAAATACACTAACCGCAGAGGAATATAAACATGTATACATATAATTGTCTGTAAGTACACAAACTATTAACGGGAATCTAAATGAAATCAGAATGCGTTTCACAAAAAGAGGATTGCTGTAATACTGGTCGTTATTCCCATAATTTCTATAATTGAGCAACAGTTGTGTTCGGGGACAGATTTGTGGTATTCGAGATGACCCTGAGAACAGATTCTTGGTCTCATGGTCCCATGCATTGACAGTTCATTTAGAGTCTAAGCAAAGTACTTAAAATTTGGGTCATTCGTAATTGGCCAGATACACAGATACAGATTGACGAGCTAAGTGGTAAGTGGGGCAGGAGGGACTGTGGTCGAGGGGGTAGAGAACTTTGAGGCCCCTCTTAAAGTGGCTTAAAAGTAGGTTATTCTGCGGTAGCTCTTGGATGTCGTTGATTCCTCGGCCTTTTGTGCTGCATCTTGGCACAAGCCACCCTTTGAAAAGCGCTTTCCCTCTTCCTCTTCCTCTTTCCATTCTCTTTATCTTTTTGTGTGCATTCTCCGGTTGTGACTGTCCCGCTCTCTTCGCCTTTGTCAGCCCCTGCCACTGCATAACGAGTGGTGCTCATGACGTCAGCCCCATTCAGATGCAGGGCATCCCATTCAATGCTCAGACTCATAATTGATGTTCAAATTGTTGTTGAATGATGCGAAGCTGTCGAGGAAGCACTTGTCACAATTTTGTGCCCAGTGCTGTGCACCGAGTTAGGGTTTGTTATTTGGTGTCAATCTGTATACCCTGTAGGTATACTGGGGCGAGGGTATGCTGAACAGTGTTGGAGGTGACCATATTGAATGGGATGGGCACACCTCGAAATTTCAGTTTGCTTCTAATCAAGCTTCCAGTGTTCCTTATATTCCTTTCATGGAGTTACTTAATGGTATTTGTAGGTCGGGTTCTTCCCTCTGCTCTACCAGTTCGTGTGCCTCACTGTACACAGTTGACGGCAGTTGTGCGCTGTTTTTGTGAACGAAATTAAATTGATTAAATTCGCTTGAATTAAAGAAGCGGAAGCTGATGAAGTACTACTGTGAGAATAAAGTGATTGGAGACTGGGGGAAATGCGCTCTTTTCTTGGTTTTCAACGCGTGCCACACGTGCCAGGAAATCGTACTCAATGGAAGACAGAAAATACGTTACAGCAACGAACCAATTTCCCGCCTCAACACAAAAATGAGCTCTAAGGCAAAAAGGACGACGACAAGGAGGGAGCCCCTTATATTTATCTCTATCCGTATCTCTCTCTTTCTCCAGTGTCGTGGAGTAGTGTCGGTAGCGGTATAGGACTCAGGGCCCTCGTTGAGCATTGCAATGAGTCGGTTGTATTATTGAGACTCGGTGGTTGCACATTGAGTCGGGACGAGCAGTTGTTTAGTTGGGCCACTCTAATGTCTGTGTCCGTGTAATAATTATCAGTGATCCTTAAATGAACGTTACTTTGAGCCCGGTGTTTTTCATCTGGCACGCGCCAAAGTCCCTTTTCCCTGGTCACAAAGGCACAGCTGCCGCGCCATCAAATAAAGGACGATTTCTATTTGGAGAGTGCTGCAGATATTCCCTCTGAAAAACTATAGAAAACTAGTTTTAGATTCTGCAATGCTCAGATTGTAACGAAAAGTAATTGGAGTTACTGGGACGTATTTAATACTACATATTATTCACAATTTCTTACGCAAAGAAAAAAACATTCCAGAATAAAGAATTTGTTTCTCAAAAATTGTGTTTTAAATAAAATATTTGTTAACTGTATTCCAAAAATAATAAGTTTAAAGATATGCATGAGATTCATTCGCAAATGCTTCGTTTCCTTTTTCATATTTCATAAAATTGTGAATGATTTTCTCTTAATATAAAATGATAATTATTTATTTGTGATTAAATTAGTCAGATTATTGGAAAGGCAAATTTTGACAAGTTGAAAAAATAAAATAAAATAAAATAAATTTGGTGTCTTTGGATGTTTAGTTAAAATTTAATGTAATATGACCTATATAAGAATTGTTTTCTTTTTATCTTTAATTTCCAACCAATTTATTTATTTTAATTGTTATTAGATTACCATCCATATTACAAACATTAAAGATAAATAAACGTGATATGCAAAATAAAAACATGCTTATCAGGAAGGAGTCGCTTACAGGTATTCCGAATTAACAATATTAGAACTGACAATATATATTTTCATAAAGCATCAGTTTTTGATGGTCACAGGTACTCCAAACACTTATAACCGATTGATAGACAGTAGATTTTATGTTATGTAGTTATCCGATATTTGTGAAACAGTAAAATCTGGTGTAGCTTATCAAGAATTTATATTTTCTTTGGTAGTACGTAAATGTAAAATTTACATTTAAAGGAAATAAACACCACTCCTCCAAGTTCCGCTCAACTACAACAACAACTTGGATGCAGACATGGGCGTGAAAGGTACGAAACGTTTCGTCGGAAAGCAGCGACCTCTTCTAACCATTTTCATGGTTGGCATCAAATTATCTATTCGGGGTTTTTGGCTTTTGGTTTTTGGGTTTTGGTTTTTGGTTCTTGGTTTTTGGTTCTTGGTCGAGCGCACAGCGTGTGCTGGTCGCGAATGGAAACCGAGAACTGCGACCACAGCAAGTGTCTGTCTGCAAGAGCAAGAGAGTCGGGAACTGAGAAAGAGGAAAAGGAGAGGAGATACAAGATGGGAACTCGCAGGACTCTGAGCCACACTCATAAACACATTATGCATGCCGCCCTGGGGGTTGTGTTTCTATCTTATAAGGTTTTTAAGCGCTTAACGGAAATTGTGTTTTGTGAATGCAAAAAGTCTATAAAACCATAACGCGTTTTCCTCGAATCGGCACAGGTAAATAGTGTTACCATCATGACATGTCCTGACAAATCCTCAGTTTGTTTGTTTGTTTCTTTGCCCTGTTGTTTTGAGCAGAAACAATGCAATGTTTTTCATCTTTTAAGGTGTCTCATAAAGCGATTATGATTTTAAAATTAAAATTCGTCTTCTCTAGTCTCTAGTTGCAAATGCCTTGGAATACTTTTTAGATCTCTGAAGCGCTCTAATTACATCTCGAAAGATACAAACTTTATGATTTGCCAAGAAATCTGTCAAGGTAAACAGAGTTGAGTTGCTCTTCCTGCTGTTCAGCATATCAGCATAAATAAACCATTAATTTAACATATCGCTCAGGCGAAACGAAGCCAGAAAGAGACCCAGTTTGAGCTGAAAGGTAAGAGCTGTGAGGTCAGGGTCCTGGGATCGCATGGCATGAATCGTGGCCAGGTGTGCGCCAAGACTCGTGTGACGACATCGGAACATCGTACAACGCACACGCAACTTGGAACGCGTTCAAAGTACACACCAATCACCCCCCTCTCCTATCATTTGTTTCTCCCTCTCCTATCATTTGTTTCTCCCTCTCCTTCTCCTTCTCCTTATCCGCGTCAACCTCAATCAAAACTTAGCAGTCGCTGCGCAAAAAGAACGATCAAAAGTTCCGTTTCACACTCCCGAGTCTAGAGTCTGGTCCCTATGAACCACCCCAAATATGGTTGTAGTTCTCCTTTTGAGCAAAAGATTTCGGAAATCTTATGCAAAATGTACAGCTCTCAGTAGGGTTGCTCTGGGGTTCAGCTAAGCGCAACGACCTTTGTTTGGGCTGGAGGGGAGGTGCTTTTGGGTCGAGTTCTCCGCTTCGGTTTTACCTTGCACGCAGCTGTTGTTTTTTTTTCTTTTTATTCTTCTTGGGTTTTCCTTAGTCTTGGGCAAAGACACCCCAAAATTATGATCCGTCTTTCGCTTTGGTTGTGTTCAACGCGTGTGAAACTTTTGTGGAACAAGGAGTTGGCCATACTTCAGCCATTTTGTTTTGGACTGCCTTTCTTATGACTGTCATCTGGCATCAAACTGAATCTGTGCTCGGTCTGCCTAGTTAGACCCAGTCGGGGAATGCGTCAGAAGCGTGTTTGCTCTGTTACTCTCAGGCAGGGGTCCTGGGGTCTATTTCAAAAAAAGTCTCTGCATAATATGTCCATACTCCAGAGGGCTTACCTGTGAGTGATTGCAATCATTTACACTGCAATGTCTGATAGTAAATAGAGCAGTTTCCTAAATTAAAACCATATAGTTTTTAAGCAAGTTATTATTGATTGAAATCGTATTCTAGTCCTATAGATTAAAGATCAAAGGTTCGAAACTAAAATCGTTTATTTTATTGCTATCACTGAAATCAAAATTTGTAGTAATAAGTTATACAAAAATTACACTTTTTTGGGGAAATCAGATATTTGTTGAAATAATTTATTTTATTTCATTGATTTATTTGATTTTCTACTTTTTCTCAGTCTCCTTTTAATCTTAGCTACAAGTAGCCAACAAACCCGAACCTATCCGACTTAAGAATGATTGGACTTAACTTTAATGCAGAGTAAAATTTAATTTGAATAATGTATACATAATAATGAATAAGCAATACTTATCTAGTGTTTTTTTTGTTTTTAAAGAAGTTTTCACTTATTGCCAAGTACGCAGTGAAATGTTAAAAGAGCCTTGGGTATCCTCGAGCTGAGCTGAGAATCGACCCAGATTCATTTGCAATGGACCTTGAGCTGAATGGAGTGTTTGGTTCAGTTAACACTCAGCTATTAATGTGAGTGAGTGTTTGGTGTGTGTTTTCAGATAAATTGTTCGACCTACTAAAATGCAAAACAAATTTCCTCAATGTCCTTGATGGCTCGCTAATGTTTTTATAGCAAAAGGAAAAGGAAAAGGACCAAGACATATAATGACACTCTCGGACAAGGTCACATTTTACGATAGTCACGGCAATTCTCAGAGTTCTGCGTACTCCGACAATGCACTTTAACTGGACAAGAGAGGAGAAAGGAGGAGAGGACAACTGTTGGGCAGAAAGGCAGGAGAACGAGGAGATAGGCTGCGAAAGGCGAAAGGCTGCGCTAAAAGGATGCGCAAAAGTTAACACAAACATGCAAGAAAGGATAGTTTTATGAGTTGGCTCGTAAACGCATTTGCATTGAACAATATAAGCAATGGGTGATTATTTGTTTTGGTCACAATAAAAGCGGCGGGTGGCAAGGATAATGCAAGGATAGCCATGCAATTACCTCTGCCATTAGCGCTGCGATTAGCGGCTTATGCAGAGATTGGTTTTGCATCTCATTCGAGGGCTACTCAGTCAGTTAAACTTCCTGGAATTCTGTGTCGAGTAAGGCGAGAATCGTTTTTTGGAAGTTCTCCTTTTACCAGTCTCCGCCTTTAGTTGCGTAAAAAACGCAGGAGTTAAATTTGTTTCTTGGAATGGGATAAAAAACGTATGCCAACTTATTCGGTAATCTATCTGGCTATTTCGCAGTATTACGCAATGCTTGTAGTCCTGATGTAGTGAAAACAATCTCAAGGATTCCGTGAAGTGCCAAGAAGTTCACATTTTGTAGGTACTGTGACTTAAACTACTCTGAGCACTCGTAAATCTTAGCTACATTTTTACAGTTGTAGTTCAGACTGTCCCACCAAATTGACTACCAGAAGAAAATACGTAAGCCAGCAAATTCGGAAAAGTGATAGAACTTATCAAATGGATTTCGCACAACAAGGCACTTCGGTAGGATGGATTGCCATATCACACGATCGATACAAATGAGAGAAGGGCAAAACTAATTTCCCAGCCACAAACTGGGTAACAAGTGTGTGTGAACTCCACAAAAATGAATACAAAGTAAACATAGCACAAAAATATAGAATTTGTTCTCAGCAGCGTATAAATACAGTGCAAAGGATCAGCAAGGATCCGACATACTAATCGTTTATTATGATCAACATGCTGGATCAATAAAAAGAAGCCAAATGGGAATGAAGCGCCTACTTCAGACGTGTCGTCGTCATCGTAGGAGTGGGAACCTGTTTCTAGAGCTCACAGAGGGTCGTTGCTTGAGGGTTTAGGGTTGAGCGTTGAGGGTTCAGGGTTGGATGTCCTTTTGTTGTGTGCGTTGGAGTGTTACCGTTTCTGGCCGTGAGAAACGTCAGCGGGGCCAGGGCTAACAGGTACAACACCGACCACAGGTATGACGTTCCCTTTATGCAAAAGTCAAATTTTGTATGGGAATTTCGCTATTGAAGTTGTCTTGGGAAAATGCTTCACAGGAGTAATGGGAATCTCTCAGATCTCATATGAGAAGGACTGCAGAAATTATGTGGGTGTTCCCTTAGGAGCTCGGGAATTATTTCATTGCATTGGAAACCGGAAATTAAGGAAGTCTTTCCTTAATAGCTGCAAAATATTTATTAATAGAAGAATGCGATTGTGTTTAATTCATTTAGAAACTAACCGAAACAATAAATGTGAGTCTGTTGTATTTGGTTTTCAGTCTAAGAGAGACTTTTTCCTTATCAGCACAAAAAAAAATTATTTATATCTTTAATTTACTTTTATTTAAAAGAAAATAAAATTATAATTTATTGAAATTACATCTTAAGATAAGATACCGTCCGTACGTCTGTGTAAACAAACGGATCTCTGAGACTATAAGAGCTAGAAGGACTCGAGGGGTCGCAAATGAAGATAAAATACCCAAGTAGTACAGGTTTGTTTTAGTTTTTTGACACGCCCACCTTAGGGCGTTCTATCTTCATATAAAGGTAAATATAAAGGTAAAAGTAGAATGTTGTCCATGTTATCTGAACCAAACTTACAAGGGTAGTATATGTGGAAGTATATGTACTGATCAAGTTTGATCCAAATCGGACTATTATCCAAATCGGACTATTATCCAAATCGGACTACACCTACATATATGATAGATTCCATAGAAACAATCGGTCGAAGATATGCTCTAAACAAGAATTTGTGTGAAAATGTTCTGTGTTTTCCAAGCTATCTTATCCATAGACCTAAACGATTGCACTAATAATATTATCATACCCCATTGTTAACAACATTTTGAAACTAAAGAACGGGTATCCTAAAGTAGCGTTCTCGTTATAGTTATTTTTATTTTAAATATATTTTTGTCCCTCAAGGTTATATCCTTTGTTATACATAGTTATATCCTCCTTAGTTACTCGAAGTGAACATCAACTTTATTAAAACTGCTTAAGTTCTAACAAAAACTGATTTTTCTCGTGCCCAACATATTGTTAATTTTACCATCTATATGTCCTTCTTCCAATCTCGTTATTTCCATCATGCCCACAGTTAACTGCCCAGGTATCTGTTCGATAAAGGATGCAGCAACAACAAAACATTTTGAACTTCCTTCCGGTAAGCGGAACTCGTTGGCAAAAAGGATGTGCGCCCAGACCTATATAGAAATCTAAATTGCGAATATTTGGGACACACACTCACACACACACACACACACACACACACACACACACACACACACACACACACACACACACACACACACACACACACACACACACACACACACACATTCTTATAGACTGAGGCTGTGGGAACCCAATTTGATGCGAGCTCTGCCCCGCATTGATAGCATCGTTAGAAGGCTGAGAAAAATCTCATTTGAAACAAAAACTCAAAAAAATGTGTGCGTGTGTGCCTGGGTGTGTGTGTGTAGAGTTCTTTCTCTTTGTTTTTTCTTGAGCCGCAACAATATTTGTATACAGAAACAGGTTACCAAGTATTCAGACTGAGGATCAATCGGGATTAGAGTCCAAAGCGTGTGATGGGCTCGGTAAATTAACGCTACCTGATAAAAAATACTCAAGTGTGTGGTATTAAGGATTCACTTTACAATGGAAACTCCCTTAAATGGAGCCAAGTTGGAAAACTCCTTGGCAAATCTTGAGAAATCCTTTTGCCACTGATGACACTTGTTTCAACTAAAGTATTAGTTAAAGTGTTTTGGTAAACAATTAACTAAATGGAAATTCGATACGCACACACTTCTGAAACACTTTTCCCAGAGTGGCAGGTAGTCCTGGCTAGCTGTGGTTACCGGTTATGCCATATATAGCCCCAATTCCGCCTCTGCGACGTGATTTCTACAAATCCTTCGGTGATCGATCATTGAGGTCTCTCGTCCTTTTCGCCCCGTTAATCTGAGTGTCCTGCTGCGTTGTCGGCATTTCTTTCTAGATGCGTTTATTGAATTAACGCGGTCCTTTTTAAAATGTTGGTCAGTCCATGATTATCCCTCGATTTGCTTGGAATCACACGCATAGTTAGACACATCCACACATTAACGGCAATAGGTGCACTTGTGCGAAAGGACCGCACGCAGGTTTCCCTTGGCTCACAATTCCTCTTTCCTATTCCTTATTCCCTTTTCCATTCCCATTCCCACTGACCATCGCCCATTGTTTCCGCATTTCCTCTTGATAATTTGAAGTGCTCGCACTTCATGCAACTGTCGCGCATCGTTTCCTTTCTGCCCTCAATGTTGACCGAGCCTTGCACTTCCTGTGAGTCAAACCTGCCGATGACCAAAACATTATATTGTTAACTAATTGGGTTGATGATGTATAAAAGAAAAATTACAGTAATTTTTCTTGTTTTTTCGAGCAGGTTGCTTTAACGAGTTTTTCTTACTGTCGATAACTTAAGCATAATTTTCTTAGTGAACAAAAGTTATGAATTAATTCCGTTGAGGACTTGTAAAATGCAATTTATGTAATTTATTTTAAGTCACTTTATAATTAAGTGACACAGTATGTAAGGTATGATAACGTCAGTATATTATTAGTTTAAGTTAAATATCCAATATCTTCAGACTTGAAGTTAATTTGGTAATAATCATTCCAAAAATGCACATTTAAAATGTTGCACTGCTTGCTATTTGTGCACTCCAGAACTGCTTGAAATTAATTGCACTGTCAGTGCGTGAACTGCTTTGTTATTTAGCTAAGTTCCAAACCACGAAATGCCGGCTGAATCAAGCAGTGTATTCAGCACGGGCAGGGTTGCCAGATCATTTTTTTAAAGTTCGCAAATAAATTTAAATAACCGTCAATTTTAAGGTGTTCAAAATACTGTTTTCTCAATAATTTATATTTTACTCCTTGTGTGTTACCCAAATTATCAAATTTATTCTAAATGAACAGAAAAAATATTGGTGAAATCTATTTTGTAAATTATTTCTCTGTTTTTTATTAAACTGATTGCGAAGAAGGACTAAGTAATGTAAAAATCCATTGGACTGTGAATGAAAATTGAATTCCAAAATAAAGTAGCCAAATTAAAAAAGTTCCAGTTTAACTCTAAATCGACAAGTGGTTCAAGCGTGGCTGAAACGCAGTTCATTTAGTTGTCAATTACTTATAATGTGAAAAGAAAAAATGAAAAAAAAAATAATGTTGAAAAGGACTAAGCCGGTAGTAACACACAAATATGCTCATTACTTATTATAATACATATATGTATGTAATCTATATTAAAGACTACATTCCATACATATAACATATATGTAGGTTTATGACCTTGTTTATACTTAGATCTTTCAGACCTACACTCGTCAGCACTACGCGTCCTTTCTGTCACTCGAAAGCCCCACAACTGTCGCTTAATGCCGTACTCCCCATTCCTTCTACCCACTCCGTTTCTTTGGCCATTTCTCATTTGAAGTTGCTGACTCTGAATTCGTTTTAATTCGTTTTTATTTCTTTTTAATTTTTATTACATTTTCGTATATTAGCTTTGACTTTGCTTTAGTTGTATCCACTTTGAATTATTTGCTGTTTGTTTTCCGCGCTCGCGCATGCAGCCAGCATAAAAAATAAAAATAAAAAATAAAAAACTCACACACATGTATAAAAATATACAAATAAAGCATGAGCTAAGTTTTTTTCGCATTGTTCTTTTGGCATGGCTTACGTACGGGTCCGGTACTTCGAACCAGCAATTCTGACCGGACTCGGACTCGCACACCGATGCTGGCTCCGACTCCGGCTCTGACTCTGACTCCGGCCACGTTTTGTAGTTATTGTCCAACGTTGACTGTTTACGCCAAATGTGCTCCGCGGAGTAGGAAATTAAAAATGGTGAAATAAAGTTAAATTTTTTATGTCTTTGGCAAATAAGTCACACGGCCAGTTTCAGCGGGTAGGATCCTGCTCCACACCACCCCGTCCCCACCCCGTCCCCACCCCGCCCCCTTGGCTTGTTAAGCAAGAAAATAATATTAGCATTAAGCGTTTGTCTGCGCGCCTCGTGACAGCCGCGGCGCCATCAGTCGCTCTGCTTTTTATTTATTTTACAAAATGGGCGACAAACTTGCCGTCATTTTGTGTTGGCTCTACAATTTTTTCTAGCCAAAAACCCCTGCTCCGATTCCGCAGGACTTTTAGTTTTTTATGTTTTGTGGCGCACATGTGTGGCGCCGCTAGCAACAGTAACAGCAACGGCAACTGTAATAACAACAACACCAACAAGAGCAACAAGAGCCACATCGGTAGTAGCAGCAGCGACAGCGGCTCGAGGAGCATGGAGCACATCCAATTAAGCAGCGTTTGAAAGCTCTAAAAAATGAGCTCAGCCAGAACGTGGGTGTGCAGGACACTGCCTGTTAAGGGTAATGCCAAGTGGTTCACTTTAAAGTGCGACAACTTGCGAGGACGTGTCCACTGATAAGCAAAGCACACAGTCAATTCGGCGGGATTAAAGCCAAAGATTCAAAGTTTCTTTCAAAACATTGGAATGTAAGTGTTACCCAGAAAAGTGGTTTGACTAGGGAAGCAGTAAGTTGATTGTTAGTTCTAACGGGGGATACTTACAGGAATCTGATGTAGATTGTAGTAGTAATGTAGTTGTAGATTGATTTGAACCCGTTTAATGCCAAAGACGACATGGGTTGGGTGAGACTTAGGCGCGCTAAAAATCAAAGAACGAGAACAAAAAAAATTAAGAAAAGTTTTTGAAACTTTGAAAAGAAATGACACAAAAATTAATTGATTAAGATTAAAATATAATAAAAGGAGTGTTAACGTTAGGAGCCTATGACTTAAAATTGTAATTAAGACTATTTTAGACGAATGAATTAAGATGTAGTTGTTTTCTAATAGTATAGTTGAAAAATTGTAAAAAATTAAAACAAGTAAGAGAGGCTACAGTCGAGCCCCCTGGCTGTAAAAGACCCGGTACTCATTCCAGTGAGCAGTTTTAGCAATTTTCGATCGACTTGTTTTATTTGAGCCATACGATATAGTCGTACGATGCAGACCATTAATACATATATTTATTTCATGGGGACGGCCACGCCTCCTTTTTCGTTCGCTTCTGACATTTCTGGAGTGCTAAGAAGCTGAAAAAAGTGAAGCAGTTAAATACCAGATCCGGACCAAATTTAGTAAGGTTATATGGAATCGTGATAGACACATAATGTGTGAGTTTAGTTCAGATCGATCAGTTTTCGACTGATCTATATCCAGTTGTCTGTTTATAGTTGTTCTTAAAATCAATTACAAAATGCTACGATTAATCTTAATACAACTATTACATTGTTAAAGTCTTGTTCACTATAAACATGTATCCAAAAGATGACCATTTTAGCTGGTTTGACCATTCTACTGCCTACGTGACCCTTACCTGCCTCAACTGGTGGCAGCGGCTAACGGTTCGTGACTGAGCCTCATTTCCGAAACTGGTTTGTACCCAAACCCGAGACTGAATGACAAGAAGGCGATACTCACTTGCACTTTCCTTCAATTAGCTGCCAAGATTGTTTTTCCCTTACTTTCTTTGGAGTCTCTGAAGACCCCAATTAATGCATATTTAAGTCACAATGCTGGACAGGGCGTGGGCGGGGCGAAACGGAGCGGGGCGGGGCGTGGGTGGTGCTGGAGTGCTGAGACGCTGACAATTATGAGGCAGTTCGCGTGACTGTCAGCCGTCAACGTCAGCGTCAACGTCAACGTCAAAGTCAGTGGTAACTTAGACGCCAACAGCATTAAATCTCGATGAAAGGCGCGTTGTGTCGGCGTTTCGAACCAAAACAATAAAATTTGGCAACTCGTATTTGGAGACTTGAATTCTTAAGTCGCTGTCTCTGCCGCATCTTGTTCAGTGTTGTGGCAAGTGTTGCTCCGATCATGTGGTGGCAGCAACTGCTTATTTGGTTGCTTCTGCGGCAACTTGTTGTGACCATCGCGATTTATGAGCAGTGTAATCATCAGGTGGAACTGCAGGCCGGCCAGAAGATCTTCATAAATTCACCGCATTACCCTGGCCTGTATCCTGTCGGGAGCTCCTGTCGCTATTCGATACAAGCGCCAAAGAATCACGTGATAAACTTCAAATGCAGTTTGCAGCTACAAACGGTGAGAAGAAAAGTAATTTCGGTGGAGCATGCGCAGAGCAGAGCGAGATCATGAGATTGAGATCATACATTTATAGGTTAAATTTTAATCGTGCATTACTAGAGTTGAAAAGTGGTTAATGATCTTTAAGAAATAAAAATTATTTAATGTAAATGATTCGTTTATCAGGAATAATTTCGTTAGTTAAACAAATTTGGATGAAGTAAGAAAAGACTTTAAATTTTATATGATGGCTGACAACTTATTGTTTGTCTGGAGAGAACTGAACAGTTTTGCATATATTACACCAAATGAAAATAAAATATACTATTATAGAAAAAATGTGTGTCTTTATACTGTATACATACTTATAGTGAATCGTAAATTATTTGTAAATAACATTCTAACTCAAATTAAATGCTCTATGGTTGCATTAAGAATATCCGGGATAACCTCAGTTAACCGGTTTACAAACAATAGACACCGAACTTAACCAGTGTACTTAACACTGAAATCTAGTTAAGTCATAACGGTTAATCTTAGTTTACATTTAAAATAAATCGAATTTTTGCAGCGGCAATTAACTGCGTAATGCACCGAAAAAGTGTTTGGCTGTCGATTTTTGTAGTTTAATTTTATTATTTTGCATTTTATTAACAGCTTGTGAAGGACACGCGATGCCGCACGGAGGTGATCCACTTCAATGCCGAGGGCGATGAGCTCTTGACGAGTTCCGAATACTTTTGCGGCACGGGAAACTTCGAGCGGCAAAGTTTTCTGAATCGTGCCGTGATTTCATATATATCGCAGAGGAAGGAACCAGTTCCACCGGCCTTGGTGCCAAAGCTAAAGGATAAGCTGCCAGCGCGAATTGTTAGCATTAGTACAACGACTACGACAACTACAACAACTACAGAAGCACCTCTAATTGAAGAGGTGCCGGAGATGGGATCGGAGTTGGTACTGGAAGTGGACAAAGATGAGGAGCATTCAGCAGAGGAACATTCAGCAGAGGAGCAGCAGTATGGGGACGATGATGACGACTTTTCCAACGAGGTGCTGAACGTGCTCCAGGATGTGGGAGTGAGTGATGCCTTGGCTTACGTCGCCTCACTGCTCTACGATGAGCCCAACAATAGCCGTCGTATTGACGGCATGCCTTTGCCCACGTCAACGCCAACTAACCAGAGCGAGTTATTGCCAAGGCGCACTCCAAAGACTTCCGCAAAACGTGGCAAAATTGTGTCCATTTATCCGGTGGGCGTATCGGGTGGTGGTGGGCGTTTTTCCTGCCAAGTTGAAGCCCTTTTACCAAACTGCAACTGTGGCTGGAGTCTCACTCAGCGAATCGCCAGCCCAACTAATGATGAGGCCGCCTTACATGAGTTCCCCTCCATGGCAGGTGTTCTCACCAAGAAACACGGAAAAGTTTTCTGCGGCGCTGCGATCAGTAAGTATACGTTTTTAAAGTCAATACCTGGGAGTGTTTGGTATTTTCGATATAGCCTTATCCATCTGGCCATTCGCCTGTCTTTCTGTAGGAAATAGAGACTGGTCTAATAATGATTTGTAATGCTCAAGTAAATCAGGATTGTTTAAGACTTTTGACAAGTTCCATAGACCCTATACTCAAAAAAAGGATAGAGTCGCGGCCGACCCCATAAAGTATTAATATTATTGATCAGCATCAACAGCCGAGACGAAATAGCAATTTTCGTCCATATTAATCGTTTCATCTATTTCTATTCATCTATTCATATTTCCATATTTGGAATGAAAGTGCACCTTAACTAGGACCTATAAGACCTATCATGACCTAAATTACACATTATGTGTATAATACGATTAAAACTATCCTCACCGAGTATAGTTTCCATATGACAAATCGGTAGAAAATATGAATTTTGTATGATAACATGTACTGTAAGTTAGTATATCATGGCGTGTCGAGACTCGGTGCACACTTTTTCGCACGGTGACGTGTCAGCTAAGGAGTAGTAAATGTTACTTTAAGTTATAGTAGATACAGTTGACCTCAGCGTGAACCAGGCAGCCCCTACCTCTCAATTTAGAAAAAATATGCAATAGAAGCACATGAATTTCCTTGTGAAAAATAAAATGGCCATTCTAGGATATCCCATAATAGGATATACATATAAAAAGTTAGGTGTTTTGCCAATTAGCGTTGAAGACACATATTGTATGATTAGGATCTGTGAACAAGAAAGAAGCTAAGAGATTTTGGAAAAACATAATACTTACATGTGTTTGCTTAAAACGTTCAAAACGGTTAGGAATAAAACAAAAGTAAGGACATTTAGTGCTCTATTTAATTTAATTACAGCTAAAACTCGGGAGAAAATGGTCTTTATTGATGAAGTACATGAATTAGAATAAAAAATAAACGTGTGAAAATATCTTCCAGGAAAAGAAGAACTACTAAAAGAAAACTGAGCACCTAACTGAGTTACTAATCGATTATTTAGTATCTTAGCCTTAGCTCTTTACAAATTTTCGCAAAGGGGCGTACGAAAGCTTCAAAATAAACTTATATAAACTCATAAACTCCTATTTAAAATCTGTATCGCAAAAGAACTAGAGACACCAAAGAAGACAAGAAATTTTGAACTGAAAATCTTCGTAGTAATTTTAGAATTAAACTGTTTTCCCTTTGTTTCTTCATTTACAGTTCATCATCATTATCTTCTCTCAGCTGCGCACTGTTTTCTAAGCGCAGAGACAAACCAGGCATCTCTGCTGCGGATTGTGGTCGGGGAGCACGACTTGTCCAGTGTTTACGAGACGCTCTTTACTCGTCGCTATGATCTGGATGCACTGATCCTCCATGAGCAGTTTAGTCAGTCCAATGGGGAGTTACGTAACGACATTGCATTGCTGCGGACTCATCTTCCTATCATGTGGAATCGGAATGTGGGACCAGCCTGCTTGCCGCTTCAACCCGCAGCGGGAAGTGGCAAGAAACAGCCTCTAGTGGGGCAACAACTGCTGGCTGCTGGCTGGGGTACCACATCCTACGGAGGACCACAAACCCATCGCTTGCTAAAGACTACGCTGGATGTGATTAGCACCGAGCAGTGCCGCGCTTCATTAGCCGAGGGATCCGTTCCAGTTCACAGCTTCTGTACCTATACTCCAGGTAGGGATACGTGCCAGTACGACTCTGGAGGAGCTCTCTATGAACGCAGCAATGGTTGTCTGATGGCGGTGGGTATAGTGAGCTACGGTTACGCCTGCGCCACTCAGCAGCCATCGGTGAACACACGAATTGCCTCGTTCATCAAGTGGATCAGAGCCAAGACGCCCCAGGTGGCATATTGCCAGAAGCAATGATGAACACGACGTGCTTGAAATATATATTGATTATCACTGAGCAAACGAGTTGAGCCTCATTGAACTTTCCTGTCAAGTGGGTGTCAAGATTGACGCTTTGCATGAATGCTTCGTGGATTGGAGCGTCATTCAATCGCGTTATCAATCATGCATCGACACCTCACCGCCTTGCTGGCATTGCAATTAAGCCCAAAAGTGAACTAATTAGCCCGAATGGCTGCAGGGCGATGTGACACATTCAGACTGTTCCTTCATCCCTAAAATAGCATTCCTGATGACTCTGACTCTGACTTTATTTAGTGGTTGTCATGATTGGTTTGCCTTTTATGCTGCGTCGCTGTTTGCCCTCAGTTGTCTGATGTCGGATGTCTGATGACGTCTTCTTTTCAAATAAATAATTAAACGTTCGGCATAACATATGAAGCATGCTTTTAGGCTTAGAGGCATTACAATTCGCATGGCAGTCGCTGTCTATGCGGTTACAAAAAACTTCTTGCTGAGGGATTTGTTTCTCTTTTCCGGAATTTACGTGGCTGCAATGCACTTTTTCAATAGCTCCCCTTTCTGTGAGTAACTTTTTTGCTTTTACGTGCATTCGGGTGCTGTGGCTGTGCCCTTCTTCTCAGATTTCTTTTTCTGCATTTGTTTTATTTGGTACATGTCTGTGCATGTCTACGTTCTCCTCCCTACACTTCCCACTCTTCGTCTATGCTCTTCTTTTCACTTCTGTTGTTCAATTCACGTAAAACGGGGCAACGTCAACTGCAGTAGGTGGCATCAAGTGCTGTTTGGCTCCCGCTGATGGTGCTGCATTTCGTCCTGTGGGCGTGGCAATAGGCATAGAAATGGCTGGCATGGACTGTGCCACTAATTGAAAAGCAGCAGCCACTAACTAAAAACAACAACAGTAAAGGCAGCGGCAACTACAGCTCCAGTGTCAGTTCCATGGGCGACGAACTGTAGTTGATTTTAACTACAGTGAACACTAGTTAAGTTGGCCTGTGAAATAAAATCTAAGTTTTTACCACGTCAACTTTAAAACACCTTGCAGCTAGTTATCTAAGAAAGCTGCTGTTTTTATTTCTTGCAAAATATTAAGACAAATGCTGATTACTGGTGTGAGATGAATTAGAAAAATGTTGAATACTTTATGTTATTATTTTCATTTATTTAATTGTGTTCTTCAAATATTTTAATCATATCTTTATATGTCTTAACTAGCTGCACTTTTGATTACTTTGATTACTTCAATCCTGATCAAAATGCTGAATTTTGTATAACTATTATTCACTGTATGAAGAAAGCGCATTAGACTGCAATTTTCGATGTCGTTTTTTAACCAGAGTGTCCGCTCTCCCACTCGCACTCTTCATTCTTCGCAAACTGCTCTCACCGCGTGCTCTTTCTGACGATTTCAAATTTCCTTTGCATACTTTCGTGCTGCGTTTGATTACAAAATGGCGTCGATGATGGTCTGTGCTGGGCGTCTCTGAAACGGCGAGGCCTGTCGGTACTGTGGGTACTGTCGGTACTGCCGGTGCTGTCGTAATATGCGCCTAAACATTGGCATTTAGTTTTCGTTTTTTAGCACCGTCAACGCTCCAAAAAGTATGCAATGCGAAACGCAATGGGAACGACTGCAGCGGTCAGCTCGTTGGACTTTGACTATTCATTAGCGTGTGTGCCAAACTCTAACAAGCTCAAAAAGCAATTTGCAAGAGGCAGCTAAAAATTGGCAAAAATATCGACATGACGGCTCATGGAATTGACGTTTTGGCACGTTGAACGTCATAAGGGCGTGCAGGGGACACGGGACAGGGGACAGGGTGAACGGGGAGAACGGGGAGAAATGGGAAAATTGCGCCCGTTACATAAAACCACGCGTTGCACAAAAGCCGCCAAATCGTTGTGCACAAAATACAAAATGGCTGCCATATAAGTATAAAAGTGAGTCTTTGAGTATCTCACCAACTCCATTGCGCCACAAGTTAAACGCCACTACAATTAAATTTAGAAAAAATCATTTTTCCATTCAATTCCAAATCAACAGGAAGCATTTTGGTGAATTGATGAAATACGATAGTTACGTCGTTTTATTGCACTTGGTTTTACATTTTCCCTGTGTGGTCACAAATTAGCTCGGCCTTGTGTTTTCGGTTATTGTCCAATTAAACGCATTGTCATCAGTTGAAAGGGGCCACTGTAAAAGACCCCGTTCCCATTCTAGAGGTAATTGTTCTTTGGGAGCTATAGGTCAAAGTTGTATGATCTGCACCAAATTTTGTCAGGGTATATAGACTCATGATATACACATAAGTAGTGAGTGTCGTTGGGATTGGTTAAGTATTTCTTATTTTAAAGTGGGAGCAAATTTTGTGATACAGCGGTAGGGGACGTAGCAAAACTTAAAACAAACTAAATCTGCCAGACACATAGACGTACTTTTATGCTAGACTTGGTGGCCCTAGCTCTTAGTCTCTGAGCTCCAGGTGGTGGTGATACGGATGGACAGGCGGGCATTGTTATTGTCTTGGCTGTTGGAAATGCTTTCTTCAAAAGACGTGCTTAGTTTTATTAAAAAATATATCGGTTTATGTACCTCTTGAAAAGACGATTGACTTGATTACGGATGTCGAACTCTCCAGTTATATTTATTTGCTCATTAGATCTAGCGGTTTGAATAATATTTAATTGAATTTTTGCTTGAAGCACGCAAAGTGATTTCATAGCAAAAATACATTTAAATATTGTTCAAACAGCGTAACCCAGGACAGTTGCTGTTTGCACTTCGTTTAGGCTGCAAAGGAACCATAGATCATTCTACGCCTGAATTCTGACCAGCGAGCTCGTGCCTTTTCCGACTTGAAGTCGTCATTCAATGAGTGTCCCACCCCAAGCATCCGCATCTTTTTCCGATTTATGCCGATTTCAGAATTTGGTTTGGCTATGTACATATATTTGTTTGGCATTTTGGTGAGTCCTTCCTTTGCTTGAACATTTCCTTGAGAACCTTGCGAGGTCTGCTGTTTAGGTCCCTTGAATCCCTTAGCACGAACAGCATGATATTGCTTATGGAAAAATGATGTTTTTCCAATCGGATTCAACATGGAACAGTTTTTTCGTACTATGGCTTTAAAGTTATTCATTTCCTACAACTTGAATAAAATTTTGAATTTCGATAAAAAAGATTTTTCTCTGTGATCCTAAATAAAAACGATGATTTTGAAAGTAACAAAAGTTCAACACTGTGAGATATTTAATTTCTATAATCTAGTTTTCATGACATACTCGATATCAATAACTGAAAAAACAAAAAAAACAAGAAGGAAAAGTACAGTCGAGCACGCCCGACCGTATAATACTCGCATTTTAATCGCGATTAAATTATTAAAATCGGTATCGAGGTATTACAATGTGCAGTACTTCCATTAAAACACCGTGAAACAAAAAAAAACCAAGCAAAATCAAACAGCTGTTTGTATGCGAATATACATACGTTTGACATTATATGTATCTATGTGTGTATTCGGCGCGACCAGCGCGCTGCAGCGTCTGCACTCGTACGTTGATATTGCGTTCAATTATCAATATTATAACGCTTCTAGTTTTCTTGTTTATAGTCCGATTTTAACGCACCTTTAAGGAATAGTTTGATATAGTTAGCCTCCACTCGAATTATACAACTACAATGCTGTACTATATGAACAAATGCCTAAAACCGGAACTAAAGTTGAGAATTATTTTTATGTATTGTGCGAAAAAGGGGCTTGGCAGTCCAAAATTTTAAATGACAATGCATTCTTGCTGTGGCTAGGAACCTCCATACCAAAATTGGTGATCCTAGGTGCCATAGTTACTGAGATATTCGCCAAAAACACAGATTTTTTCCGAGGTGTGTCCAGAAATTTAAAAATGTTATTATTTTTGCTGTAGTCTTGTGGTATTTAGTTGTAAGTTTAAAAAAAATCGGTTGGAATGAAAACGAGAAGACGGAAAGTAACTGAAGCAATATCAGTGGAACTTCCACCAGCGACGCAGCAAGAAATTCGATACTCAATACTTTACGGCTTTCGACGTAATCTCAAGCCAATTAAAATTTTTAATGTGTTTCAAACTGCATATAAAACGGATACTCCATCTCTTAAGACTATTTGTAAGTGGTATCAAAGATTCCAAACTGGACATTTTTCCATGGATGACGAGCCTCGCGAAGGACGTCCAAAAATGTGGCTCTGGTGAAGCAAAAAATTGAAGGAGACCCACGAATGACACAGGAACTGAAAGCTAGTGAACTTGGCTTGAATGCTATGGCAGTATCACGAATTTTGAACAATGATTTGCAATACACGAAGAAATCTGCTCGATGGGTGACAAGAATTTTGAATGGCAGCCAAAAAGAAGCTATAGTAAACTTTGCTCAATATTTTTTAAGAAAGTTCGCAAACGGAGAATCTAGCAACTATAATATGATCGTAACAGCTGACGAAGCTTGGTTTTTTAAGTATGACCCTGAAACAAAACAGCAGTCCATGGTATGGAGCCCGAAAGGAGCAAACCCACCTGTGAAAGCCAGGTAACAAAAGTCAGCAACAAAAGTCAGCAACAAAAGTCATGATTTCGATTTACTTCAGTAGATCAAAAATTGTTGCTGCTATTCCGTTAAATTCTTCTCAAACAGTTACTGCCAAATGGTATACTGAAATCTGCCTACCAAAAGTTTTCGAAAATGTGCTTGGAAATCGGAGAAACGGAAACAGCGTCGCTACTTTTTACACCACGATAATGCGCCAGCTCACACTGCTGCAATGACAAGTAACTTCTTAGCGCTTTCTGGCTTTGAAGAAATTCGCCCATCGCCACATTCCCTGGATCTGGCACCGTGTGATTTTAGGTTATTTCCAAATATTTAGAGAGAAATAGTCTTTGGTAACAATGAAGACATAATAAAGGCGGTTAATGATGAACTTGAGAAGCTGCAAAAACGCGACTTTGAGAACTGTTTTACAAAAATGTATTCAAATTAACGGTAACTATGTGGAGAAGATAAAAAATATTAAAATAAATTAAAAAAAAAAATTATAATTTTTTATTAAATTTACCAATTTTTTGTTAGTCTCCCCGTATGTCGACTCGGGTCAGCTACGCCTCCTTTTGCCTGTTACATACTTTTGCACAAACCCAATGTACTCTTGCAGAGAGTATAAAAACTATGAAATTTACAGCAAATGGTTTGAATTGGAGATAATTTATATGTATTCGATTAAAGTTGACCACTCCATAGAGAGGAGCGTGTACTTTCAAAGTGGACCGATTTGACCTAAGTGACCTGCATTCCATCCGATCCAAATTTGGTGACGATATACAAAATCATGATACATTTTTCAACTGATTAGTTCTATGGGAGCTTTGGATATAGTTTTCTAATCCGCACCAAACTTGGTTAGCAAACAATTTTACCATGGGTGGTCTTGATCAGCTCGCGAAGCGGACTGACTTTCAATCTAAATTTGGTAACTCTAGCTCTTACAGTCTTTAAGATCTGGGTGCTCATACGAACGGACGTGAAGACGGTCGATTCTTGTCTCGGCTGTAGATGTCGAAAAGCCTTCTTCTGCTTGTTACATTTTGCATCTGACTAACATAAATGGTCCAGTACTGTTTTGGAGTAATAATAAATAATCTTAATTAGTATTTAGTGTACAATATTTGTGCATGCATTCGTCATTAGATTGGTACATTTTGAAGGCGTATTTAATACCGTTGTTATTTGAAATGTTTTTGGACCACGTACTCTTAAAAAGAGTAGAGGGGTCTATTAAGTTTGTTATTAATTTTAATTTAGTCTATTTACTTTTATAATTTCAATTACAAATTTAAACTTAGAATTTTATTTGGTGTGAGGTTGCAGGTTCGAATCCCGTCGGTTATTATTTTTTATTATTTTAATTTCATTTAAAAATAAATACAGTCAAATATTTATTTCGACTTATAAAACAAGGATTATTTCTACGCGTAACATGTTTTTAAAAAGGGCTTGTATGAAAATCGAAATATTTATATATTTAATCAGTCCGCTTCCTGTGTATGTTTTTGTTTTGTTTTGTTATTTTAGAGTCGGCTCGCTCTACTGTAGACTTTCTTACTTGTTTTTAAGTCAATTTGCAACAGCTTCGGGTAATCGTTCTCTTTTAAATACATGCGAGCCAGCTGTGTATACAAAACATCTAGCACTTGTCTCACCTGTAGCCTCAAAAACACGTGTCTGCTCTGGTCCATTGACTCCAGCTAAATATTTTAACCGCACAGTGAATAACCCACGAAAAGTAACTTTATCACATGTGCCAAAATTAGTACAGGGGTCTATTAAGTTTATCAGAAGTGAAATGTGCGTAATAGGCAGACCCTATAAAGCATATATCTTCCTGAGCAGCAACAACAACCGAGAGATAATAAATGGCAGTCTGTCTGTCAGTCCGTTCATCTTTCAGTTTAGATCAGATCGGAGACTTTATCAGCGAGAGTCACCACATTTGGAATGAAAGTCATTTTAATTAGTATGAGAAAGTTTGTAGTTTTTATACTGTCTGCTAGAGTATATTGGTATGTAACAGGCAGAAGGAGGCGTGGCCGACCCCATTAAGTAGCTGAGTCGATATAGCGATGTCCGTCCGCTAATTGTAAAAAACTAATTTTATTACACTACAACTTCCAAACTATCAGAGCTATCATGACCAAGACCACACTGTACGGTTGATCCGGATTGGAAGAATATAGAAAAAGAAAAATAAATTAGCTTTAATATTAATTAAAATCACAAGACATTTTATTCTTTAAATAAAATAAATAAAAAAGTTTTTTTTATTATAGCTATTCATTTGACATATTGACATTTTGTACAGCCTGTGGAAAGGGGTGACTGTGAAAAACAATTAACAGGAACATTAGACCCACATATAAGGAAAGCTGTTTATGATTAAATGGCTATGTAACTAGTGTATACTATTACTTTATAACGAACATTACTGGTAACTGGTAGTTATGGTCTGACAGATCATCTAAGATAAGATGAGTCAGTTGATTTAAATAAATGTAAAACACCTTTTTGATTTATTGAAAAATGGGATTTATTGTATTATTGTTACTAAGTGCTTCCTCATCTGTAAACTTCTAGGATTCTGTACTATTATGTCTCCGTTTCTGTATTGTAACTTCCTATTGTATAAGTTTAGTCGTCTTCTTGGTAGATATCCACACGAATGAATTTATGACTAAGAATTACACGGTCTAGATATCGTAAGTGCCATATACCATTCGTCGTCGGAAATCTGTCCAGCGGTAACGAGGGTTTCGAAGGACCATTGTTGATGCCGTGGGATCATAGCGTAAGTGATGTCTCTTGTAATTATCCACATAGCTGCTGGGTGCGCGATGATATTCGGGATTGGGCTCACCTCGTCTTAGGTTCAAAGGTCTGTTTGGTTTTACAGTCTGCTCTCTATTTGTAATATCGCTGCGATGATGTTGACGCCTTGAACAGAATAGTTTCAGATGGTATAATTGGCCATCCAATTTGGTTAAATTGCTAGAAAACATGATTAAGAGAACTTTCTGTTGCGGTTATCGGGAGTCAACTTATTGATTGAATACGTTTGATTTGGATGTGTTCAGATACATAGCTTTTCTAAAGTATTTATGAGTTCACTTAGCGTCTGTCTGTAATAACAGAATATATAATCAAACGACAGTAAATTCAGTGATATAAGCTAACATTTGAAAATCCGCTCCTTGCTAGATTGATGTTTATTCCCGATTTAAATTCACATTTCAGACTTTTCTCTTGATTGTTTTTTTTTGTATCTGAAGAGCTACTGGCCCATTCATGTGCTACTTAACACGAAAGTTTGCTCTTCAGGAACTAGCGACATACTTTGTAATATTTTCACGTTCTTTTTATGCACAGAAGAGATATGGAAAAGTGAAAAAGAGACCAAAGAAAGGCACCAGAATACAAATAAGAGTGCACTCAAGTAATACGCTTCATAATTTTTATTGTCAAGTCTTTTAGGGTTGGGCTCTTGGCGTCGTTGTTGGCCCACTCGAAACAAAAGCGACAACAACAACAACAACAACAACAACAACAGTAACAAAGCGAAATGGAAAAGGCGGAAAATGAAGTGCAGGCGGCAGTTACAAGAGACTGCAACAAAGCACAACAGCGTTTTTTACAAAGCAGCATAAATTTTATAATATACAAAAAATCAATGGGGAAAAAACGAGGATGCCAGCGCAAAAGGATTACGGCCAGGTCATGGGAGGAAGGTCGAGGGACCTGCGTTAGGACAGGCCACTTCTTATACAAAACACTGGGCCACTGTTGCCAGCCCTTGCCCTCTCAATTCCCCCCATCCCTATCCCCTTTCTCTTTTCTCTCGGCCAAGTCATGCAATTAACTTGCCCTGGAAATTCTCTGATTTCGTTGTTGTTGTTGTTGTCGTTGTTAAGTTGTTGCCATTTCTAGTGCTCTGTAAGAGTTCATTTTGATGTATTTTTTTTCGTTTTTTCTATAATCTGCATTTGTACTTTTCACTTGGAGTAATTAGGCGAAATCTGCGCTTTGATGTAACCAAAGTTAAATTGGGACAAGTGCGAGGTGATTTTAATTATTTAATTTTATTCCCTGATATTAATTACAGTGAAGGCAAATCACAGTTACAGTAAGTATTCCATTTATTACCGTCTTATTGATTACAAATGAAGTATAAATTATAATGATTTTACAGAAAATTTATAACCGAAATGCCCACAATTTTTTTAAAATTATTTGTACTAAAGTGCCAAACGAATGAATAAATTTATATACAGGTATAAACGGCATCCAATGCTTCGATCAATAATAGTTCGATCCACCATACACCAAACGGTGTCGGAACTCAGCCCAACAGTTGCGATGCGATCTGTAGGTTTGATACGGAGCGATTACTTTCTTGGATAGATTAGCACCGATGTTGTAGGGTCTCTGGCTTGAGATGCGTTTGAGTAGCTCATCATCTTCCATGCGCTGTTTCTTCTGATCGTCGTTATTCTCCGGTATGCCGAATACCACATCCCGAACCGATCGTACGTCCATGTTGTCATCATCGGTGGTATCTTCCCGCCCGTCTTTGGAATGACTGCCCTTCTCACTGGACTCGCTAGCAAAAGATTCGGTTTGCTGAAGTCGATGAACGGCAGACTTCTTCTGATACTGTGAGTTGTGTTTCTTGGAAATATCACGAGACTTCAACCCAGATCGCATGGCTGATGCGTTCTTGGCAGTAAGTATGTTATTGCGTCGCGGTGTTATGCCTCTTCTAGCCATCGTCATGCTAGGGATGATGACACTGCCGAACTTGCGAAGATTGCTCCAATTTCGGTTCTGTCGCATCAATTGGACGGCCGCAAACGTTTCCTCCCGTTGTGGCCAAGCACGTTTGTGCGACAACCTGCTGTGAAGGCTCAAAGCATCAAAGCTTTTGGCCACTAGCGTTCTACCACTGAAGTAACGCGGTGGTGCGTACAGTGTGTGCGCAAGTCGTTGTACGGCTGAAAAGTTCTTTCCCGGCATTATGAAACTATTATTTACTGAAATTTTTTACAAGTAGAAAATTCGTTTGCTTTTTTTTTTGTCTCCTAAAACGCAAAATTTTGGTCTGTAATGTATAGCTAGTTGAATGAAAATGGAATTATATCGACTACCTACTGTTATCTGGGGTGACACTAAACGAAATGAAAGCCGACTAAAGGAAACTCATGATAATTCAAACATAGAAACAATTACAATTTATATTTGTACAAACGAAGGTAACTATTTTTGTGTTTATTTGCCAACTAAATTCAATTAAATGTCTGCTTGAATTGTGTTTTAAAGAGCAACAAAGGAAGATTCCCCGCACATGGAAATTTATTAATTTTAAAACAGGCAGCAGACAATTTTAGGAGAATTTTGAGTGGTTTTGTGGCCTTGAAGGCCTATGCAAAATTTAACGCAATTTTAAGATAACAACAAGATGACAACAACAAGAAATTGAGTTGGCTCTGAACCACAGCAGGAATCACGAGTGCATTTTACAGTAAATGGTAATGGCACACCCTAAAGCAGACTTCCAAATACTCTTCAGAGGGAAGCACTAATAATAACTATGCTTTTATTATAGAGTGTATCGTATTAATTTCTATTTAAATTAACAGTTTGTGATCCTTAGCAAGAATAGGATTATGTCCAACATAGTAGACAGTCTATGTGATACATTTGGCATAGAGTACAACTTGTCAGAACTCCTTGTCATAGTGTGTGCGAACTAAACACAGATACTGAAGGAGGCATCGTCAGCTAAAGGAAGGCTGTGGCTGGAGGGCAGAGGCCAGAAGGGAGTGGTGTTGTTTAAATGTAGGCAAAACATGTCACTGCTTTTTAATTTAAATGCAAATTTGGGCTTTTGTCAGCACTTGAAGATTGTCGTATTGATGTGGAGACGGAAGCGAAAGTTAAAGAAACTGCAGTTGTTGAAGGTGCTGAAGCATCAAGTGCCGGAGGATAATAAATGCCAAGATAGCTGTCTGGCAACCACATCTACACACATTACAATCCTTTGATTATCGAAGACACACCAGTCCCCCCAAATAACTCCGTATCCAGTTGAGATGTGCTGAGATTCGGGTGTTGATCGCGGTGCCGTAGCTTTGACCACAGGGGCGTCCATGGCTGATAACTCCGAGTAAAAACATTCGACTTCTTTGACGTAGGATGACGGGACCACCAGAATCATACTGACAGGAATCTTGTCCCAATCCTGTGTAATCGTAGGTGCACAGGTTGTTTAGGGGAATATTCGTATTGAAATTCCTACTGCAGTCTGAGTTGTTAATAGTCATCACCTTGGCCTTTTGTAGTGTGTTTGATTTGGCTTGTCCAAAGTTTAAAGATCCCCAGCCGATTATGTCGACAACCTCGAGGGTTTCCCCACTATTCATTTGATAAACAGAAAAAAATAATAAGAGCCATTATGAGGTTGATTTCATGAAACAAACATAAATAATTATCATTCTTATCTGCGCGAATCGCAGACAGCAAAGTTGTCTAAACTTCAGATTGATTATCAATTTCTTATCGATTTTCTATCTAAAGCATAGAAGCTGTATTAAACTATATTTTATCCATATATGATGTACTTTCAAATGACTGACATAATTTAATGACGAAGGAATCTGCCTATATTATTGGAAATGTATGATGCGTGCTTCTAATTAAGTTTTTTATGTGAATCCACGCTTGGGACATATTTTTGACAGATTCCATGACGTACCTTTCAAATAAGATAAATGACACAAATACTTACAGCTGGGTCTGACCAAAAGGAAGACAAATTGGAGCGACACCTCTGGACCATACAATAGGTGTCAGGGTTTGCAATAGGGCAATGTCGTTTGTTATCCGTAAACTGTTGTACTCCGGATGTTGGATGATTCGCTGGATGGCATATCGGGATGCAAACATGGAACTTCTATCTGCTCAGAGAGTCTTGAAATGGATCATTCAAAACGGAACTGTGAGAATTACTTACCAAATCGAAGATCATGGATACCTACTAAGGCAAAAAGACGACTGGCCACTGGCTGCCTATCGGTGCAATGGGCTGCGGTGACAATAAATCGTTCGCTCACAATACTGCCACCGCATATTACGGGAAGAGTTGAGTCCGCATCTTGCAGGCCCACCATAGAGGGGAATTCGTGTTTTGAAGCCTCCAAGCCGTTGGCAATACGTGTGGGCTGTGACCACCCACAGTCACAAGAAGTCCGGATTGCCACCGCCTGGCACCTAAGCCTGGCTTTCTGCCGTGTGAAACCATTTGACTGATACCCGATGGCCATAGTTTGGAAGTAGGATGTGCGGGAAATGGACAAAAGCGTTCGGCATCGCGGAACTGCATGTCACCATCCCGGGAGATGTACAGAAAGTTTGACTGGCAGCTGTCCGGGGACTGAAATTATGCTTAAAATAAGTAGTACTACCGATCACTGATAAGTGTCGTCTCCTGAGACTTACCACTTCGAAAAGACACGTGAGTTGTATTACATGCGAAGAAGGTGCTCGCAATTGGTACCGACACGTACTCCCAGCTGGAAATGCATTTGGAAAATTTGAGCTGGTGATATTTATAGGTTGATTTGGTCGGAGATTAAATTGCCAATTGCACTGCTGCGAATTGGCCAGGCCAAAGAGCAGGCAAATCATGGGAAGCACTTGGAACTTTAACATTCTACACACACACTGAGGTAAGTATTCCTTGTGTCAGCTTATATACTGAAATCTTTTTGCAGAAATATTTGTAAAATAATTAATACATATGTATACATATGTATATCTACTATGACGAAAAAAACTGCAAGGGCTTAAGAAGATAAGCTTCTCAATGCCACCTTATGTATTCGAGTATTTACTCTTTTAACTGCATGTTTACCAGCTTACGATAAATTATAATCACTCTTTGCCACGCATTTAACAGGCCGAAAAGGGCATTTTCATCGAAATGTCTTTGTATATGAAATTATGTATATATAAAAAAAAAATTTAAAAGATAACCATCTTTGGCTAGCCGCTTTCAGTCGTGTAAAGTGCGTGAACTTGTTTTCACCCATCATAATAATAATAATAATAATAATAATAATAATAATAATAATAATAATAATAATAAAAATAATAATAATAATAATAATAATAATAATAATAATAATAATAATAATAATAATAATAATAATAATAATAATAATAATATAAAGAACACTTGTCTTAAATGTTTATACTCTCTGCAAGAGTATATTGGGTTTGTGCAAAAGTATATAATAGGCAGAAGGAGGCGTGGCAGACCCCATAAAGTATATATATTCTTGATCAGCGTCACAAGCCGAGTCGATATAGCCATGTCCGCCTGTCTGTCTGTCTGTCTGTCTGTCCGTCCGTCCGTATGAACAAACAGATTTCAGAGATGGTAAGAGCTACTTCGAGCTTGGTGTCAATCGATCACATATTTAGTCAGTCAATACAAGAATCTTTTTTTTTTTCGTTGCCACGCCCCATTCACCCACAATGAGCAAAAAACTAGACACACTTCGGAAAAAATCGGTGTTTTCCTAGTGACAGCATAAATGCATTGGCATTTAACATTTTGGACTGCCACGCCCCTTTTTCCCACAATACATAAAAATTATTCTTAACTTTCGTTCCGTTTTTAGGCATTTGTTCGTATAGTACAGCATTGTAATTGTATAATTCGAGTGGAGGCTAACTATATAAGACTATTCTTGAAAGGTGCATTAAAATCGGACTATAAACAAGAAAACTAGAAGCGTTACAATATTGATAATTAAACGCAATATCACTGAGTGCAAGCGAGATAGAAACGTTTTCGCTGCCTGTGTGGCGGCCGCGCTGCCAGCGACTACGACACATATACATACATACATGTATGAACACATATAATGTCAAACGTGTGTGTATTCGCATACAAACAAACAGATGTGTGTGTGATTATGCTTAGATTGTTTTTGTTTCAACGTGTTTTAATGCAAGTACTAGATATTGTATTATCTTGATACCGATTTTAATAATTTAACCGTGAAAAAAATGCAGAGAGTGTTATACGGTTGGGCGTGCTCGACTGTACTTTTCATTCTTGTTTTTCTTTTTTTAAGTTTGCATACAAAACTAAAGTAATTATTTAATTATTTTTTTACCAAAAGATACACATATGTATTTCTATAGTTTTTATTTCATTTATTAAAAAAGGTTAAGTGATCAGTTTATGCCCATCCAAGTAGACCAATATCTTTATCTAACAAGACTTAAATTTTTGTTTGGATATTTAAAATTCGAGAGCGACTTGCATTGCAAATATCAAATTGTTTATTTTGTGCACGAACCTTTATAGAGATTATGATAAATTAATTGAACATATTTTTAACTTTACATAGACACAACACAGTTGGAATATCCAATTTTGCTTCGAATCCAGCTTACATACGTAGTCACTCGGGTGTTCACGCCCATGGAATAGGGCTGGGAGGCGCAAGTCTTGCCAAAACTGATGACTCCCAGAAGGAAGTGTCTGGAAAGCCGCCTAATGACGGGACCACCTGAGTCATACTGGCAGGAGTCCCGACTATTGCCAGAGTAGTCATAAGTGCACATATGGCCTGATGTGATGGTGGCTGAGCTACCATAATCCGTCTGACAATCCTGATTGTTGACAACCATTAGATTGATCTTCTGCAGAGTAGGAGACGTGGAGCCGGCAAAGTAGGTTGTGCCCCAACCAATTACATCGACGGTATCGTAGGAAAACGAATTTGTCCTGCAGGGAAATTAATTATTAGAAAAGACCAATGTTCTGGAAAATTTAACTCACGTTCCCTGAGGAGGCAGACAAATGGGACCAACACCGCGTGTCCACTTAATATTAGATGCTGTGGTTAACACAGCAATATCATTAAGCACAGTGGGTTGATTCACGTATTGTTCATGTCGAAGCATCTGCTGTATCGCATACTGAGCGTAGTAAATGGAACTACTAGCTGTAAAACTCGGTTAGTAAGTTCAGATGATCTGTCAGGGACTCTAGTCTTTAACTTACGATTTTGCAGATTGTTAGTGCCTGCAATAGCAACAATGTTGGTGGCCTGGCTAACTTGAAGTGTGCAGTGAGCAGCGGTGATAATATAGCGATGGGAGGCTGGAAACAATAAAGAGGTTGTAAGTATTGAGTAGGGATTCGTGTGGAGAACTAAAAGTCTTCCTACTGGATGCTTAGTCACTTATATTGCTCATTTTTACTAAACCGTTCATATTTTAATACCCACCAATGACACCGCCACAAAAGGTAGGCAGATTGCTGGTTATATCCTTTAGGGCCACCATACTGGGAAACTCGTTGACGGCCGCTTGCTGGCCATTGGCGATACGGGAAGTGGCCGACCAGCCACAATTGCAGCTTTGCGGTTGAACGGTTAATGAACACCTAAAATTTCCAGATTTGGTGCTAGTGGAAATGTAGGCAAAGACAAGTTCCGTGAAAAGAGATTCTCGATTAAAAGTTCCGCTGCCACAAAAATTCTCAGAGGTACGCATTAAGAGGTCTCCCTCATTGTCAACCCAAAAGTTATCCGTGTTGCACTGACCGTTGTTCTGGTTGAAATGAATATATATAATAAAGAGTATTGAATACTGGACATGGAGACATTCGCTTACCGATGGCAAGTTTATTTGACACTGTAGCTTGATGTAGTGATCTACGGGAGCTACAAATTTGTACCGACACGAGGTGCTTGCTGGATAGTTATTGGGGTAGTAGGGCGACTCGACGTATGTGGTGCCAACATTGAGTGTGTAGGCATTATCACAGCCATCAAAGTAACCAAGAACAGCAGGCAGCCACAGCAGGCAAATGGGCAAGATTACACTAAAACACCGCATTGTGAGAAGACCTTTTGGGTTCGACGCCAGCACTCAACTGAAGGAAATGTGCCAACACCCCAGCTAATATCAGAAGCTAAGACACCCAAGCCAACTGAAGCTAAGCCCACAATCACTTTTGCTTTATTGTTCGGCTATTAAACGTTATAGCAGTTGATAAAACAAAGCTATGCATGTATTGCGCATACGCCTTGTGTGACACCGTATAACGCAAACGAATTTCCATTTCAATGATCGTGCAGTGCTGCACTTGTGCAAATATTACGGAAAATGTTGCCTCACCTCGACCTCGAATTGCACTCGATTTTGAACTTGGCATTTAAAGTATTCATAATTTCATGACAGCTATCGTTCTAATTATTTTTAAATGAAATAAGCGACAGTTGATAAGAGCTGAAATTTACATTGTCTGGTAACTGACAGCTACCGAGGGCTGTTCAAACGGAATTCAACTTCTAAAGTCTTTAAAATCGTTCTAAATAAAAATGATGATTTTTAAAATATGTTTTGTTATGTCTTCTTATCTAGGTGTCTAGATGTCAGCACAACTATTTTAGTACTGATTAATTTCCATCAATTTTTGAACAACCCTCTATTATGCCTATGGCGGATCTGGGAATTTACCATAGACCTAGTTAGAAATCAACTTTAAGCTTGGATATTTGCTACCTGAAGCTTATATGGCCGCCCTCAAAACCAGCTGCAAGTTCGTGATAATCACAAAGTCTAAAACAAATAAAAATATTTTGCTTAACAAGTTCTAATTAAAAGGCAAATACAAAACAAAAAGAAACGCCAAAGTGATAACAATGGGAGTCTCAGTTATTATTCTCATTATCTTCATAAAAAAGGAAAGTTAAACGACTTATTCTTCAATAAAAATGAACAAATAAATTATAAAATAACAAACTTTGTGTAAGCAAAAATTTGAAAAAAAGTTTATCTCTCTTATCAAATAATTCGTTTGTGATAAAATATAAACTTGTGATAAAATAGATAAATTTTTTGCAAATTTTACTCTTTCAACTGATTGGATTTAGCGGTATTGATGAAATTTTATATTAATCATGTCATTATTAAAAAAATATATACCTTATAAGGTTCGAAAAGCTTCCCTCCGCACATTTTGCTTTTGACAAACCTAATAGACCCCTCTAAACTTTTTTTTTAGAGTACGGGGTCTAAAAATAAGTAAGAAAGTCTACAGTCAAGTGAGCCGAGAGTAAAAGACGCCGTGGGAGCTATAGCATATGGGAGCTATAGCATATAGTTGTCCGATTTGAACCAAATTTGATAAGGATAGCTAGAATTGTTATAATGGTACTATATTGGGACCAAAGGAGTAAGGGGTCTTTTACAGTCGGCTCGCTTACTTGTTTCCTTTAAGTTCTGACCACTTACCGAAGCGCTTTCCTATGTGTTCTTATGGGATGCCGAAACTCTAAACGCGTTTTTCTCAAGACACGAGGATGCAAGTCGGTGTACACTGCACACGATAACTTGAAAATGACTTGTTCGATGAGAGTTAAATTTTTACATAATCACCTCAAATATTTTTTCTAGGAATTTATCGTTCCTTTAGTCAATCCTTCACTTATTTTCCATTTTATAAAAAATTTAAGAAGAAAATCAATGTGCCGCATAATTAATTTCAAGATTCATTAATGTATTTTAAAAATAAATTTGGGTTTCTGCTTTCCGATAATTTAATCTTAAGCTATGATGTATACCGCTAGTCACATTTTTTCAGAGGATGGAGTGAAAATCGCCTACAGCCCCATCTACTGAAAAAATGTTCATAAAAAAATGTTATTAAAATTCTCGAAAAAGTTTCGAATTAATGCAATTATAAATCTCTTCTCTTTTTTGCGCCTCATAAGTGTATATTACCCCTTAATAGACTTTACTCTTTGTTGCAGTACGGGGTCTAAAAAGATTCGTAGTACTTTTTTTCTTTAAGTTGTTATTTTCTTGCATTTTTTTGTAATTACTGAAGAACAACACTATCGAGAAACATTTTGTTTATGTTTCATTAACTTTTTTGCCAAATTTAATTGGACGAAAACACGTTCTTAAAAGATAAAACTTTATAAAAATGAGTTAAAAATACAGAAAAAATATACTTTGGTTAACAGCTGGCCAAAGTTACAGCAAAATAACTGATGAGGATAAAAATCAATTATTTGAGAACAAAAAGTGTAAAAATAATATAGAAAGCTATAGTCGCCTCTCGACATTATGATACTCGCTACTCACTTTTAATACACCCTGTGTACGTTTATTATATTTTCACCTGTTTTACTTTTGCATGAACGTATAACAAAACGAGTAACAAAGGCTGCAGTCAAACGAGCCGACTGAAAAAGACCCCGTTGTCAGACCCCTATAGGATACAGTTGTTTGATCCCGATTAAAGTTGGTGAAGATAGATATCATTCAATTCAATAATGTCAGTTAATGTCATTATTCAATAGTGTCTGCAAATGGTTGAAGTAGGTCATTCAAAAATAATTACTTTCATAGTAATAATTTATTTTCATCCCAGTCCTAATCTTAAATATATACACGTCTTCAATGTATAATGTATCTCGTTTCAAATTATAGTACTCTCTGCAAGGGTATGTAAACTTAATGCCTTAAATAGGGCTACAGTTGGTCTGTACCAAACCCAGTTCGAAACGCTGCATTGTGTAATTATAATATAATTTTTTTGCCAACACTTTTGAAAATGCCTCGTTGCACTTTTCCACTAGTTTTTCTCCATACTCTTTCAACTATGCTTTTTTAATCTTTTTGCCTCTCTCTGGCCTTTTTTATTCTTTCTGTTTTTGTTGTATATAAGGCAGCTATGTCTATATTTTCTAGTTCCGTTTTTTGCGCCATTCACTTTACGTTTTTTATTCGCATTTGCATTTTCCACTAATTTGACTTTTGTATTGTTGTGGTCAACATCCCAAAGCCAAACGCCAAATGCCCAACGCCCAGCACTCTCCGTCATGTGCAACGGCAGTTATGTGTTAGAGTTTTTTCTCTTCCTTTTGCTTTCCACCAATCAGCTCAACGCATTCCACATCTCTCTCTTTTTCTGCGTCTCTGCGTCTATGTGTGCGCTGGGTGTCTGTGTAGTTGGGGTGGTTGGGTTGAGTGGGGTGGTTGTTCTACGCACTTTTTGACTTTGCATTGTGGGTGGCACGTGGAACGGAGTACGTGCTGGGGAAATGCGTTTTCCATGCATTGGTTGGCTGCCGAAGCCTCGCTGCCAGGGGTTGGGTTTTCATTTTTGTATGTGTAGAGTATGTGTATTTGTTAGAGGATGTATTCCAAGGGCCTGTCATTTGATGTGGCTGTGACTTTGTGGCCATATCATTAATTGCCGCTAGCAGCAAAACGGCGAAAAAGTAACGCACGAATTAGTGCATGGATTGATGTAGCAAAAACTGTAAAATTCTGATGAAATAAAATGCATAAAAATAGGTTATAAAGCACTGAGTTTTATTCGGCTAAATAGATAATTAAAAGTAGTTTAAATATATCTTATACAGTAAAGCATTCGTACAATACTCATAATATAAATATTATATTCTTATTTAACTATGCTATTTTTAAATTTATTTTTATAATATTTAAAACGTCAAAATTGACATGATTGAATTATTTTAGAACATAATACAATAGACACAATTATATGGCTTTGTGTCAGAATTATTTTCAACACTCAAAACTATGTTTATATACACATGTACAAAATAAATAATAAATATATACAATTATGAAATATCCTATTGAATTGCCCAAAAACAGATTCTGTAACACATTAGGCAGATAAATGGAAATTGCTATACACGTAAGCACCAAGCACTTTTCATTCTTCTTTACTGACGCCAATTTCAGTTACATACCTAGTTTATCACGCCTCACACACACACACACACACGCATGTATGAAGCACACATATTCAATTTACTGAACCTTCAATCACAATAAATCCATTCAAATTTCCGTTCTATATCCAAAACTCAAAGAGGAACGACAGTAATAAAAACTTTCAAATGCAAACTAAGCAAATTTTAATTAATGAAAAATTGCAATTAAAAAAAGCACTATACTCCAGCTATCTTGCTCTCACCCAGCACCCAGAACGCACATCTGTGTACACTTTTTCGTTACATAGAGGCGCACAAAAAAAAAGTAAAAAAAAATGCAATCAAAACGCTGCCTAGTAAATGCATAAAAACAACATACAAATATATGCCATTATGTACCAGAACATCAGAACATACATAAACGAGAGAGTGTGTGGGCTAGTGTGAATGTGTGGCGGGTGGGGTCGACTAACAAAATAGGCGTCATCTAAGCAAGCAGTGCAGCTGTGGCAGCTGCGAAGCCGAACTCTTCTGCTGTCGCCGTCGCTTTCGCTGCCCATGTTGATGCTGTGAACGCCGACGACGCTGCCAGCATCGCCCGATTAACATAAACACGCAAAAACATTAACACGGCCGCAGCCGCAAACGCAAACTCAAACGCAGCCAACCAACAGCCAACGGCGGCAGCATCACGACGACGACGAAGTTAGAAAACAACAAAAACAAAAACAACAACATATACATGTCATACATAGATAACGCGGCGTATGTGTAATGCAAGAGCAAGACAGCCTGCTTATGTAGAAGGGGCTCACTCTGCCACGCTCATTACACTTATTTCGTATAGTTGTTTTTGCTGTGGTTGTAGTTGGGTGCGCATAGGCAATTTTCCACATTTTCACAGGCGCTGCCAGCAAATGCGAAAAAAGTCGACACGCAGACGCCGACTGCGCAGTTGGCGTTGTACCAGTCCGGCAGCCGCACCCCAAACCCAATCACAAAAACGCGTTAATAAGAAAACGTGGCGCAAAAAACTACACATACACACACACATATAAAGAAATTTAATTCAAGCCGTTGTCCCCTTTCCCAACCCCAATGCCGATAAAGGCCGTTCAGCCAATCACAGAATTTGTTTACGAATCGTCCGGCGAAAGCAACACAAAGAAAATGTTGGCGGCAGCGCAAAGTTGGCAAAAAAAATAAGTAAAGAGCGTCGCTCATTTTGCGAAATTTTTCCTCATACAGCATCAAATGGCAGTCTAGTGCTTTCGTGCTCTCCCTCTCTCTTTTACTGCGGCTCTCTTGCACATTTTCCCTCTTGGCTCATCGCTCTCTTGATGTGACGACGCCGACTGCTCTGCTTGGCACATTTTTTTCTCCCCATTTCATGTTGTTGCTTTACATTTTTACTCTTGCTTATTTACGCAGCGTAAAAGGTAGAAGAAAAACAGCCACGTGCGTTGGCCGCGTCGGCAACAGCAGCGCGCTCCCCACAGAAGCGTAAGAGTGCATCGAACGTGTTCTCTTAAAAGCCGCGCTTCTCTCTTTGGATTGCTTCAGAGAGACGGTTCGTTGAGTTTTCGTTTCTACCGTTGCGACAGAACGATGAAGACAGAGAGTCTACAAATTTGTTCATTGTAAAAGTCGCTTGGTTGACTCTGAAATGGGTGTTGGCAAGGCTTATGAATATTTGTATCTACATAAATAGGAAATATTTATGTAATGTTTTAGTTAACATATTGATCGGATATAATTAAAAACATGTTAATTACAAAAGTAAGTTTGCACTATTCAAAACGTTATTACATATTACAGACGTAATCGGGTGATTTCAGATTTCAATATTATCACGATCATTACATGATATTTAACTTAAAAACATGACTCGGTTTCAGAGCTGAATTATAAATTTTAAAATTCCAGTTCAAAATAAAAAGAGTTTTTCTTAAAATAATATTGTTAGATTTTGAAACTTACATTAAGCTAGATTTGGATTAATTAGTATAAAATCTTTACAATTGAACAAAGTTTTTTATTCTAACAAAATAATAACAAAACAATGCAAATTATTTTTGTAAATATTTTTAATATTATTTTTACAGCCACAATATTGAACAATTGAGAATGTTTCTATTATTCTTAATGATTTCTTTGCAAAAATTACATTAATTGAGCCTTAATTTAAAAAAAAGTTGTTATTTGATACTTTATTTAAATCAAGATACGTTTCTCATTTTTAATATTCGAAGAGTCTCCAAACTTTTATGTTAAACCGGGAATTGTTTTAATTTAGTTGAAAATCGAATCTTCTATTATATTTTCAAAAACTATATTTATTTTAAAAATTATTAAAATACTTATCAAATAATATTTTTTTAAAATCTAGTCTTCTATTATATTTTAAGAACTATTTTTATTTTAAAAATTATTTAAATACTTAGCAAATACTATTTTTAGAGAATAAAATACTTGTGTCTCATTGAACTCAGCTCCCACTTTACTCACGCCAATAGTCTGGCAATTTAAGAAAGCACATTTATCGACTCATTTAAGGCTAAATTTGGTAAGCCCATAACTAACACAAAAATTAATACACACTATATATAACACGAAAAATTCTATTAACTAACAATCGATTATCATGCTTATGACCTGCGTGCCAGCTTTCAACCTTTGGGGTACTGCGGAGGTAGGGGTGGAAGATAGAGAAGGGAATAGGTAAACAAAACGCAAACATAACGCATTAAATGTTAATGTAGCCTAATTGTGTAATTTGGTGTCGCATTTGATGTCATTTACATAGACAACAAATGGCAACAACAGCAAACGGTACAACAACAACTATAATGGAGTTAAGGAAGTGAGCCTAATGAACAGATAGAATGTAAGGGAATTGGAATAAAAGTGAACGCTAATGAAGTAATTACAACAATTAATTTAATTATAAATTAAGCTATCGTTGTTACTGCGTGGTTGCATGACATTTGTGGCATAATTCACAGACAGTGAGGCCTTCCACCTATACCTGTGCTTTGTCAACTTGTTTACAAAGGACAGCGAAGGACAACGTTACCTTTCTTTCAACTTCTCACTCCTTTTACTTCCCATCTGCCGCATTTAATGACCTTTAATTTACCCAAAAAATATGCCAGTAATTTATTTGACAATTAAAAGTACAGCTTTATTAATATTCAATTGAAAAGAGTGCGAAACACATTTTTATCATCACTACAATAATTTACAAATTATCAACAGTAATACTTTCAATATGTATTTAAACACAGGACTCGTTTGCAATATTATTATGATAATTTCCCATATATATGGCTGTATTGGCGGTTATCAAGTGTCTGCAATCGACAATGCTGCTAGAGCAGAAAGTGCGTGGGATATTGCAACCATAATTTTAATTGGCTGTTTTAATATTTCAATTAAATGCAAAGCATGTGGACCAGAAAACGCAATAAACCCGCGAAACCAGTAAACCTCAAACCAAACCAATCCAAACCACACCCAAACAAGCCAAAGCGTTAGAAGGTGAAGCGTTAAAAGGTGTGAATATATTTCACTGTGGGAGTGTGAGTGTGTATGCTGGTATAATAGGGCTAATGAGTGCCACCAGCTATATATTCACATTCCCGTCATATACACGAGTAAACAGATACAAAAAGACAGCACAAATGCGTCTTTTTGCAATTGTGTTGCAGTTTGGCGGTTTCATGAGGCGTATGCGTATTATTCGAAAGTACACTTGCCAGTACATGCGGTTGTGAGGCTGCTGTGATTATTGTAAGAGGTGTTCTTATGTGGTGAGAAATTACTGTGCGAGCTACATCTAATTAAATAAGCGATGTACTTGTAAAGTGCTTGTCATTTGATGTAAATACTTGCATGATCAACTTCCTAGGCTATTTAAAATATAATAGATATTATCTGTTTAATACATAGAACGGTAGTAAGTTTATTTGAGCTCATTTAGACATTTATTAAATAACATTTTAGCACATAATCTTAGTTGACTAAGTTTAACATTAATTTGACACAAGATGGCAACTAATTTACTTCAGTTTGTTAATAGTTTCGCTGGGATTTCAAGATAAATAACTGAGTTACATAACTAACAAAGTACTAACATTTAATGCCTGATGCCATACGTAGTCCGTCCTTTCCCTTTCAACTCGATGGTACTCACCATAACATGCTATTCGAAAAGTACACGTATCTACTTCTGGCATTGAGTATATCGCCTAATTGTGTACAAGTACTGCTACTAGAGCCTCATTTGCCTAGGGCTGACCCATCACCAGCTCACACACACACACACACGCAGTAGAGGGAAAATTTCAATATGAAATCCAAAAACACAATATTTGAGCACCTGCACCTGCAACACATGGCAGGTTAGTTGGGTGGACGTGATGTGCTGTGGAAAATGGTTTCTATTTTCTCAGCTCCATCTTTCTGTCTTTTGCCAGTTAGCACGCTATAAACTTTTTGGCTACAGGACTCGAGGACAGAAGGATGTCTTCGCCTTCGTCTGGGCGACGGTTCTCTGCGGTTTTCGCTGCATTTTGGGCGCGCAATTATTTAATGAAGTTATAAAATTTGCTTCTTCGATGATCAGGTATGTACAGGTATATGTATGTATCTGCGACATGGATGTAGGATGCCAGTGCACAGGTAACCAAGTACATGAGTATGTGTGTTGTGGAAATTTCATTGCTAGCTGACTTTTGTTGTAATTTGATTTTTGGTTTGTTGGCTCTTGTTTGAGTTCGCGGTAAACTTGTGCAACGGAATTCAATTAAGAAATGTCAAAATTTTATTGAACACAATGCAAATGCAGGTGCTAGTTGCTAGTCCTCCTGCTTGCTTCGGGCCATTTGTGTGTGTGTAATGTAATATGTGTGTGGGCGTTGGCGTTGGCCCTAATACCAATGTACAATATCCGTACATTAATTTAGACACGCCAATAACCTTTGCGCACTTTTGCAGCATCAATTTTCATTAAAACGCGCCAAAAAATTCAGCGAAAAAAAGCTGAGAAGTGAAAAAAATGAGTTTCTGCCGCGCGAAATGTTAGAAACCGTAAGCGGAAATGAATCCCATGTGCATAAATACGTATAAATCCAAAAATAAATTGAATTAAAAAAGGCAAAACCAGAGAAAGTAAAAAAAGAATATATATGTATAGTATATACGTAAATACAAAAAAAAAAAAATAGTACGCAAGCAAAGACAAAAAACCCAACCAAGCCGGCAATTGGAGTGAGCATAATAAATTCGAGCATCAGACTTTGTTTGGCTTAGTCAATGGTGCCAAAAACAAAAAAACAAAAAAAGGGAACGTCACACAACCACACACACAAACAAAAACAGTCACACATAGAGCATATATAACATAGAATACCAAACCATTCCGAACCGAAATCGCGAATTTATTGTAAATGAGCGCCATGGACAAGGAGTTGGAAGATGGAAGTAAAATCCGCCAAGGATGCAAACTGCGAGAAGCTCAATGATTTTTAAATAACTTTGTCTAGCTTTAAATTTATAGTAAGCGCCATTTTATGGAGCACACTTCCGACATGCCCCGAGGAGGATACCCAAGCCATGCAGGAAAGCAGCGGAGAAAAAGTTTAGATTCCCTTTTGATTGCACTTCCAAAGGTTATTAGAAAATCTATTTTAAATGAATCAATAGTTTTTATAAATATAATTATAATTCAAAAGAAATAAAGCAAGCGGAAGAGTATTTCAAATTCACAACAAGTTATAGCAATAACGGAAATCAATGTGTTCTATATGAAAATACAATTACTGCTTATGTGCTTCATCGGCTTAAAGGTATACTTGGCTAGAGAAAATAATAAATATATAACAACTTCTGTGTCCTTTAACTTGGGATTTTAGATTTCCTCATGAACCTAACTGTAACTATTATTGAATGGACTTTGCTTTCAAAGTGCATGTAAACAACTCATTAATCTTATTTTGTCAAAAAATTGTCATCGCGAGCGGACAAACGTACTCATATCCTCTGTGTATGTGTGTGTGTAATAGAAGGACACAAAGACAAAGTGCGAAAAAGAGAGAGAAAGAGGTACAGCGAAAGCGAGTGCGAGTAGGACGCACACAGCCCTCTGGCTAAGCAGTCGTCGTGGGACTACGGATGTCCTGGCGGTTGAGCTGGCGGGAGTTGAAACTGACGCTGAAGTTGTCCCTTTCTTCAGTTTTTTTTTGGGTGATTTTTGCCTCTGCTTTGTTGACAGCAATTGTCACAATTACAAGTTGATATGTCCTTGGCAGCTGTGAGTCAGTCATCCAATTGGTCTGTCTCCTCGGTTTGTATCTCATCCCACCTCATTTCATTTCATCTCATCTCGTCTCGCGTCGCTAAGTCAACTGATTTAAGTAATATTTATGCCAGACGCGACGAGCGTTCAATGGACCAAGTGATAAGCGTCGCCTGAGTGACAAGTGTGTGGCATGAACACTCCGCTGATTAATGGCTGATGAAGGCCGAAGGATAAGCATGTATCCTGTCTAACTGACGGGACGAAACTCGGACCGTGTGGACTATCACATAAATTTTGTAATGTTAACACGACATAAGACACAAGTAAATGCCGGTTGCAGCACTGTCCTTCTCCGCATTAACACTACTCAACATGAGCAACTTTTATAACATTTTTTACTCCAACTTACTACAAGTATTAACTGAAATTTACAGCATTTCATCAAACTATTCAAGTTAATTCATTAGATCATTTAACTGTTTATATGTAAATATGTGACTACAAATTGTTATTTAAACTAACAGATAATAGAAGTACGATTATATATAAAAATATTAATAAATATAATTTGAAATTAAGTTAATCAGTTTTTTGAATGTATCCTTTTTCCTACTAATTTGAAAATGCTTTTAATTACATACATTGCTTCAGTCGGGTTTACTTACATTAAATAAAGGCAACCCTCGCAAAGTGAATTTTTTTCACTTCCGTTACTCATTTTGCTGACCACAAAAGTTATGTTGTCTCATTAACTTTTAACTTGCTTGCTGTTTGGTTGGTTGGTTGGTTGGTTAGCTGACTTTCAATGACGTGGTTATTTGAGCCTTTTTTTAGCGCACACTTCAACTCGTGCAGGAACTCGACGACGGACTAGAACATTGTTAAGGTAACGAGTGCAGTAAAAATATTATTTTTATTAAAAAAGACAAATATCGTGGGTCGGTCGGTCTGCTTTCATGGCAAGGCAATCCAATTGCAGCCAGCTGTAAAGGTTGCTTTCCTAAGTCTAACCGTTTTAATACCCTGTACTCAGCCGGATTTAAAACTGTTAATTAGTCGAACAATTCGAAAACTGGTGATGAATAAAATTTAACGATGAATTGATAATTATTTATTTATTATACAATGTCAGGGGATATTGCGTTTGTTCAAGCAGGACCTCAATGTATGTTAAAATTTGATGTGCAGGCTGGACAACTAATAGCGCTATACTTTTCCCTACTGTATACATTTTTCATATACTCCTCACAGGGTATCTTTCGGTATAGGGATCCCGACAGTACTTTGCTTTTTGTTTTGTATTATTTTTGTAGTTCGCGCTAAGCTTTTGACTTGACAAGTGAGAGGAAAAAATGTATAAAAATATACGAAAATTAATTTTAGTGTAACAGCCAGAAGACACATAAAAGGGGATATGTGAGTTTGTTTAAGGTTTGAGAAAAAAAAGCTGAAATTACATATGATGTTTTAATTAGTGACATACGGGATGTATAAGCAACATTTAAGGGAAATGGTGAATGGACCAATGTGGAATCAGCAACCACAAATAATTGCTGTGGTTATGCTTTTGCACATGCTTTTGAATATTCTGATCAATTATTTGAAATATATCTACAATAAGTAACTCTTTATTGATCGATATTTATTTATTTAAAAGAATTTATAAAGTTACATTATTGAATTTTTGTATTTAGCTAAAGAACTTAGGATTAGTATAAGGCAAATGGTAATTTTCTTCGAATAAATTAAATGTTGGACTATGCACAAAGGTGTGTGTTTTTCTTACGGAATTAAATTTTTAAAAGCTTTTAATTGAATAACAGTAATAAACTGTTTTTTAGGAATTCTATAATGAACTCAAAGCGACTTGTAGTCGCTTACCCCTCGCTCTTTCCACCAGCTTTGTGTGTTCTCTTCAGTGCTCACTTGGACGCGTGTCATTAATGTGCGCGAAAGCGTCCACATTTTTTGCACCTTTCCTCTCGGTTTTCTCTTTTGTAGTTGATTGTGTACTCTTTATCTTTGCATTTTTTTTTTGTTGCCTCTTTGCTTGGCCATTTGTCCGTTTTGTGATTTTTGCGCGGAAATTAAAATTTTGCTTGCTGGCGTTATTTTGCCGACGATTGCAGCGCCTCCAAGCAGCGCCCATCGCCGCCCACTTAATGCAATCTAAACGCAGCTGCTGCATCATTACAGCTGTGTGGGTATGTGTATGTACGTCTAGTGCTGCATGTGTGTGTGTGTGTGTGTGCTTGCTTTGCTTCCGCTCAGATTTAATTTCGTAAAGTAACACGGAACATAGAACGCGGACCGGGCCACCAACTATGCGCCGCCTGTTTCAACTTTTTCAGTTGAGAGCTTTTGGTTCATATCTTTTATTTTTCTATGTATGTATGTATGTATGTATGTATGTATGTATGTATATAAGGTTGTTGGTTCTATTTTATTTTTCACTTTTTTTGTTAGCTGTTTCGTTACCGACTATAATTTAATTCCGTTTGCATTTTTCATTTGCGGCACTTTTGGCGCTTCGTGCTTACACATGTGTGAGTGAAACTCTATGCGAGTGCTATGTTCAGGTGTTGTGAGTTATGAGCGTAGTGTTTTGGGTGCAAAATTACAAAAAAATCCTAAGAAATTTTCTTTTGATTTAAATTTGTGTAAAAATCTCACGAGACTTTTGTGGTACATGTTTTATGCTTAATATCATAATATTTAAAGCAAAGTCTTAAGTCACCTTTTAACCCATACATTTTACAATTTATATTTATTTAAGTTTTCTTATGATCATTTTGGAATGGTAGCACTTTCAATGCAGTAAATTCCATATGTATCCCCTTGTAGTTTGTGGAATCAGTTGTCACTTAACTTGACCAGATACTGTGCTTATAATAAAATCAATCAAGATGAGTAAAATGACTTATATAAAAAATTAAACGAAAGAAAAACATAAAAATGTTTTAAAAATTTATGTTCGATGAGTTGCTACTGCCAACTGCCAAATTCCAATCAACCATGTGTTTATGTTTTAAATAGAAAACTTGTAAAATATAAACCCGAGTGTCTTTCCAGGGACGTGGAGATGGGATGTGGCGCCAAGCGAAGTGGGCAGAAGCATAGCCAACATCTTGCCAGGAAGTAATATAACTTCGACTGCTGTCTTGCACACGTGATTAGAAAGTTTTCTGCATCGACATTGTGTCCGTTATGTATGCATGTGTGTTTCTGTGGATGTGGATTGGTGAATGTTTTTCTACTTTGTATGCACTTAATAACTTTCGCATACTTTTGCACATTTTATGGAAAATTTTCTTTTAATTTTCTTGCTAATATTCTGCACGACTTGCGTCATGGCCAGGGAGAGTGCGTGCTAGTGTATAAGTCTGTAGATGTGCATGTGTATGTGTAGTATTGCATATGTATGCATGCATACGCTTGTGTGGTTATGTTTGCTCTCATTATTGTTGTGCCAAGTAAATCAATTTATGGCAATTTTCAAGTTTTTGTAAGGCTGCAGTGTTTCCAAAGTGCAGGTCGACCAATTCCAGAAAGTTTTGTTGCTTTTGTCCAGAGGCAACATAAGCTTTCGTGGGAACTTTACGTATTCCTTATAATATATTTTTTAACCATTGTAAGCGTATTTACTATATATACATATATATCTAAAAAAGAGTAGATGGGTCTGTTAGGTTTTTCAGAAGCTCAATTGGCGTAACAGGTCCACCCGGATCTGAATCTTACAGACTACAAGGATCTACTGTACCCGCGATTTGTAAAAGAGCCTATAAAGCATCTTCAATATGATAAGGATACGCCTACTCTGCTATCTGGCAGCTATTTGACCTTATTTGTCTGATTCGAATTAAATTTGGAGAAAATAGATATAATTTTACCATTCACACAATATGTTAGTTTGGTTGTAATAGCTTTAGTCGTTTTCAAGTTATGGTGATGCAAAAGTAGTTTTTCAAGAAGTGAATGGAGTTTTTTTTTATAATTTAATACTTTATCTGCCTGACATTTAGACGAACTTTCATTTCAATTTTGGTGGCTCTAGCCCTTATAGTCTTGAAGACCCAGGTGTTCATCCGGACGACGGACAAATAGACAGACGGACTTGTCTATATCGACTCGGGTGTAGACGCTGATCAAGAATATTTATACTTTATGGGGTCGGCCACGCCTAATTCAGTAACGTGTATTCAAAAGTCGCTACGCGACCATAGCATTTTTAATTGGTTATTGCTAGACTCGTATACAAAAAAAATACCGGGCTATATTTAATTTGTCTGAAGCTTAATGTAATATGATAGAGGCCGAGTCTGTCCACCTGTCCGTCCGTCCATATGAACACCTGTGTCTCAGTTACTAAAATAGTTAAAGACACCAAATTTCAAATTTCCGTTTTCCCCTTGTAATTCGTTTTGGATCAATTTGGTTCTATCTGTATATTGAATTTGCAGCGACGAATATTGGTCTCCAATGTATTTGCCAATCTTTTAATGTCAACGCATGAAGTGAGCCCTACATTAGACCTTAAAAAATTTTATACTCTTGGCACTCGGCTCGCCCCATTTGCCACTAGAAATAAATTAATTTAAAAATTTCAATTACGTTTATAAGGAATTTGTTTTTATTGTAAAGTATTGTTATTTATAATTCGTTTAGAAAATATTTATATCAAACTATCCTGAAAGTTGCATTAATATTGGATGTAGCATCATTGTGAGTTATACGCAATATGTATCAATGCTTGGGTGCAAGCGAGATAGAACATACAAGCATGTTCGAACTTCGAACGTTTTCGCAGCGCTGCTCGCGGATGCTGGTCGTTCCGCCCAATAGTATACATACAAACATATATATATATATATATATATGTACATAAAGATAATGTCAAATAAAAGTACTATCCATTGTACTGTATACCGATTTTAATAATATAATCATATAAAGTGCAGAGAGTATTATACGGTCGGGTGTGCTCGACTGTACTTTTATGTCTTGTTTGAAGTCAGCTTGTTGGGTCGATTTACGATCTCTGGATTTCGGAGTTGACAAATTAATTGGGACCGTAAAGAGGTCACATGTTAATGCGAAGCACATTCGGCTCTTATTCGGTAACGCAATAGTTTTTTGTAACTGCGAAGTCAGTCAAATCGATGACCGATGACCAGCTAGAAATAAAGAGGTCGAGTTTATTGTTTGCTTTTGCAATTGTAGGTTGTGCATCCCTGTGGTTTGTTGCGTAGAATAAATATTTTGTTATATTAAAATTGCACTTTACTATACTGGTACTATTCTTTACTATTCTTGAAAATGTATTTTGGATTCGATCTCCCCAATGCAGGATTAAACAAGATAGAATAGAATCTCTACAAACAGATATACAACAATTCTCTCTTTTTGCCCTTAGGGCCCTCAACTAGAATACTAACATAGGCTTGCCGTCTTATCGCAGTATAATCTTATTAATAAATCTTGCATCTTTGCCTGATCGTTGGACAATGCTCGGTATAATTATCTTTCACAAACTTCTTAACGGTGAAATTGATTCTACTGAATTAATAAGTCGGATTAGTTTCGCTGCTCTGATCAGACCCAAACCTCCCTCGCTTCAACCCTTTCGAGTCGTGTGTAGTAACTATAACAAACTTTCTAAAGTTGTTTGAAGTTCTTTCCCTTCAATTAGAAGTTCACCTTTCTGTCAGATGTCAAGATTGTAATTAATATTCTGTTAATTATTATGTCTTATGTTATATTACAATATTTCGTAGCTAGCAATAAAGTGACTAGTTGAATTTTGTGGCATGTAAATGTAATTTGATTCAAAAGTCTGCTTATTTACTAGTTGGGTTTGGCTTTGAGGCGAGTTCGATATTTGTGGCTGTTAACCGAACTGCTCCTGTCCAACAAAAAAAAGTTCGTTTGAAAATTGCTTGCACTCAAAACTAATAACTACTAATTTGGCAACAGCAAGGGAAGGAATTTCGTAGATGGTCTTTTTGGGTGTCTTTGACTGCATCTTGGAGTTTGTCCGAGCCATGGTAACCGCAACCTTTCATGCAAAAGTCCAAGTTAAAAGCTGAGAGTGTTTATAGTTTATTGTTGATTGAACACTAATTAAGTTGTCCAGTGCAAAAGGCTGTGGGAAAACTTTTACCGAGCTTTTTGGCTATGTTCAAGATGTATTTCTGTGTATAGATAGATAGATAGATGGACAGATGCTGTTGATTGGTTGCTGTCCAGCAGCTTTCTAAGAAGTTTGCTTTATAATGAAGTAAAATGCACTAGATACGAGCCACCTTCTTCCCTTCCCTACCCTTCCCCTCCACCCTATTCTACTTGATGTGTTGTGTAAAAGTTTTAGAAAAACTTTAAGAACTTTTTGCTTGTGCATTTAATAGCAATAATAATTTGCAGTTCGTATATTGCACAATGTATTGCCGTTGGGTTTATATTGCAACTCCCTTCTATTCGGTTTCTCTCAAACCCGTCAAAAACTTTATAATTTTCATACCCCAACCCCAGCAGCATTTGAAGTGTGGAAAAGCCAATACTTCCATCATCTTATATTAAATGAGTGCTCTAGCTGTGTTCATAGTATATAGTACATAGTATATACTACTTTGTATGAAAGCATTTACATGTATTTCGTCTTAATTTTTGTGGGTGTATCTTGAATACTTTTTGGCCTGCAGTTGTGCAAGATGCTATACAAAACTGCAAATTTGTTTACGGCTTTTTGCATTGCATTTTTGCCATTATTTTAAAAAGGCAATTTAATTGCTGGCCACCCAATAGTCTACCTCTATGTATGCATGGGATTCCGATTGGGATGCTTAGTTTAACTATGCAATTTGAATCTTAATGGAATAGTCAATTGCTAGTTGACTGAGCTCATCCTAAATTATTTTGCATTCGTTTACGCAATGCTGAAATCTTTTTGATTTATTCCACTTTGATTATCAGAAGGTACTCAGATTAAAAGTTATTTATTGTCATTTGAACTATAATTGTTGCTGAATATTTAAACACAGTTTCTATCGCAACTTAAACTATCAAAATTCCTTCTTTACTTACAACAAATATTTAAAAAAATATAAGACTAACAGAATCGTACATTAAACGCACATTTGTATGGTTGCCATGTATAAAAGTGCTCGTGCCACGGTCAAAAGCTGCCTAAAAGGCCCTCTACAAAACCCCATTCCGCTACCACTAGATACCGTCAACTGCAGATAAAAAACAAAAACGATAAAGTAGCAGGCAGATTTTCTCCTTAACTCTGGTTAGACTCTAAACCCCCAAACAGTTCCCAACTCAAATGTGTTTATGCCTCTGGCACTTGAAAAAAATTGTTCTAAAAATTGTTGGCTTGTTGCTTTTGTTTGCCATTTTGTGTGGCGGATTTTTTGGGCAACGTTTTACGTTTTATGTCTATTTTTATCGTACCCTGTACCCTATTAAGGTACAGGGAATGTTGGTCAATTTTTTTAGAGTAAAATCCATCTGTATTAATATATTTATTACAAAATTATGTAAGTACCGGTTGAAGCCAAGTCACAATTTTTTTGAAGTCATTTAATTTTATTTTCATTTTACCGCCACACAATTTTTAATCTTGTTTAAATTACATCAGGATTGATGTACTTGAAATAGTTTTTAGAAGAAAGATATGTATTTTCTGGAAGAACGGTGCGGATTTCTTTATCCAGATTTGTAGAGAAGTAATATTAAGATTGGAAATAATGACATGACTTAGTAAATTGCTAAGTTTTGGATAGGTTTCATTGGTTTTTTTTGGAACGACAAAAATAGTATAGTATATAAGTATGTATAGTTCAGTGCACACTTCAAGAACTTCATAAAAGTATTCTATTTGTGCTTAAATCAAAAACAACTATTAATATTTTAGAATCAAATGAATCAAATCAAATGTAATGACCCAATTACAGAATAAATTGTTCCTACATGACTTTACTTGGGAATAAAACAATTAAATTAAAATATATTGTTAAACTTAGGATGTCATGTTGCATCTTTAAATATTTTTGTTTTAAATAGATTTTTCAAACTGAGTGCTTGTTTTGGCAAAGTATAATTTTCTACCTTAGAAGAGACACATCATGTAAGGACACAAGTGCAGGGTATCTCATAGTCTAATATTTCCAACTAGGATGTTCACATGCCTTTTTGTGATGCTCAGTACTTTTTCTGGTTTTTTGTTTTGGCCCAACGCCTTTTGGTAAATTAATGCGAAAATTTTTCGTGAAATGCGAAATTTCGCGTTATTTTTCAAAGCATACACTTACACACGCGCAAGAGGTCGCCCGTGAGTTTGTGCTCAGCATGTGTGCGTGTGTGTGTGTGTGTGTGTGTGTGTGTGTGTGTGTGTGTGTGTGTGTGTGTGTGTGTGTGTGTGTGTGTGTGATGGTTTTTTGTCTGTCTGCAAGTTGGCGACTGGTCCACGTTGTTTGTTTGACGCTGCTTGTCCACGAAGCTGCTTGTCCACCTGTCTATGCCGCTTGATTGATGGTTATTATGCGCACTTGTACAGTGCTTCCCTTTCCCGTCTCTTTTCCACAACGCCAATTCGCAGCTACGCCTAGTGGCGACTTGGCTGAAATTTCAGGCAGACGACGAACGATTCCATGGACTCATCAATGCCAACACCCCGTTGCTCACTTTTTATTCTTGTTTTTAATTTCAAATCATCATAGAAAAAGCGACTAAAAAGTATTAGGCGCTTGTCATTTCCTCGGGGGTTGGTTGCACTTTTTTGCTTTCATTTTTTTATTCTGGCTTGATTCAGGGCTTGATTAAAATACCTGCCGGTTATTTGCATTAATTTTGTTTTCGGCTTTTATTACGTGTCTTTATTTTGACATTAAATGTGCGACCTAAGCGACTTCATTAGACCCGAGGCGAGTTGGTCAATTTTCTTCACCCGCAAACTATGGGTCGGCCTGGAAACCGTCTTAATTATATTGATACGAACACTTTATTTAAGTAGCTATTAGCACTAAAAGCATAACTTTTAATTCTTGTATTTTTTAAAACAAATAATTAATATGATTCAATAATATTAATTTTTGTATAAAAAATACAGTTTTCTTTGCGATCTTTATGAAAACAAATATGATGATTCTACATATGTATGTATTTTTGCAAATTTTGTCCGGATCGGACTATTATATCCTTAAGCACCTGTAAGCAATCTCAGTTGAACATTGGTGATTTGACCAGCCGAAGGTCCAATATTCGTTCAGTCATTAGTTTTGCGTGAATTTGTATTCCACACTAAAGTTTTTCATATAGTAGCCACATGATCCGATCTGGATAAAATTTGGTTAGCAGATGCGAAATGATAATGGGTTTGCATATTGCTTGAATTTGAATTAAAATAATAATAAAAAGCAATTCCAACCGATTGTTCATATGACAGCTATGTATATGATATTTGGTACTAAATGAATAACAGAGGTAACTTGATTCTTTACATCCTCATCAAACTTAAGGGGTTAAGTGGGTTTAAAAATTTTTGAAATTCTAATTATGTTTTCTTTTAACATAATACAATATGTTTACTGTTTTCCCCAAAAATGTTGCCCCTTCCCGAGTAAAGTTTTAAGAGATACAGCATTTGGAAATTCTGAAAATTTGGAAAATTTCCTCGTGTTATTGAAATCGGTTGACTCGAAAATTTTTTTAAAATTTTGCTTACAAATTTTGAACACTTTTTCTACATGATCTAATCTCGTACTTTAACACAGGATTTTTTATAATCTCTTCAAGAGTATATTTTGTTTGTGCAAAAGTATGTAACAGGCAGAAAGAGGCGTGGCAGACCCCATAAAGTATATATATTTTTGATCATCATCACAAGCCGAGTCGATATAGCCATGTCCGTCTGTCCGTCTTTCTGTCCGTCTGTCTGTCCGTCTGCCTGTCTGTCTGTCTGTATGAACAAACAGATTCGATAAAGCGATATCTGTCCGACTCCTGTCTTTCTAGTTTTTTATAGTAAGCATTTATTATCATTAATTATAATTAAAACAAAAACAATAACAGAAAAACACAATATCATTTATAATATAAATAAAAAAACCTTGATAAAATATATACTTATCTCTTTGATTGAATTTGTACATTTTCCTATCTTTTTTCAATATATTTCATCATTTAAAAAAACTTTAGGCGTTGATCACAAATTTTTAATTTTCTTAAACTTTTTCTGTAACTATCAAATTTGTGGGCATTTTAATTTTCTTCTACTGTCTTTACTCTGACAAAATAAAGATTCGTTTTAGGTAGTAAAATTGTGAACTTATTTTATTTGAGTCAAGTTAACAAAGTAGATTTCTGTTAATCACGCTTCAATTAAAGACTAAACTTAACTGCCTAAAGACTCTTTGGGAGAGAGAAAAAATTCTGAAAAACCGCATGAAAACCGCATATGGTGCTGTCATTTGCCTTAGCTGCTGTGTAACCACAGACGCCATCAACGTAACCAAGCGCTTTCATTAAAAGGAAAACTCGGCTCAAATTTGTGTGTGGCTCCTTTTCTCGTATTCTCGTTTTCTCGTTTTAGCTGCTGCTAGTCTAGTGCATAAACAAGTTATGCACACAGACAGTAAACTGAAGCCCACAACAAAAGACAAAAATGAAAAAATAAGCTGAAAATAGAAAAGCCAAAACATTTTTTAACGCCGACTGCGAAGCAACAACAAGAGGTACAAATGGCGAGCATCTTTCGGTTTAATTGCAAACTAAGCGTGCGGTTGGCAGCGCAGTAGCAGCAACGGCAGCTGCATCGTCACAGGAAACAGCAGCGACAGTAAAAGCAAAAAATAAACGCACATAGGATACCCAAAAAGTAGGCTTCACCGAGCGATAAACAACGCCACCCACTGTCTATGGGTGGCATGCCAAATGGAAGGCGTACAATGCTGCAGGCATAGACTGGCGGCAGAGCAGTGCAGAGTTCAGCGACAGCGGCAGCGACGGCGACGGCAGCAGAAGCAGCAAAAGCGACAGAGAGAACGCACGCGAGTGTGTTTGATGCAACCCCCTACTAACCAAAACCGAAACCAATCCCAAAAAGCCAACGGACCCAGAACAGAGCTGTAGTTTTCGCTGTAGTTGGAGCTGGTGTTGTTGTTGCTGCACATGCAATTGCTGTTGTAGTTTTGTATACGCAGGCAACGCAGGGCGGAGCCTAGCCGAGAGCGACCAGGAAATGGCAGGATGCGACTGCTCCAGTTGCTATCATATATACTGAAGCTCACTTTTTATAGCACAGTTTTTTGCGTTGTTCCGAGTCAGTTCTTCTCCACATGTATCTGAGTATATGTGCTAGTATCTAACTGCTGTGTGGGTGAAATAGGTGTCTGTACATGTGTGTAGTTTGCACGCATTTCATCATTTACGGCCCAAGTTTTTTATTCATTTTCTATTCAGTTTTCTCTGCTCTGAATTGTTTTTAGAAATACGCGAAAATGTTTGCAGAATTTTGCTTATCTTTTTTCTGAAGAGGTTTGGCCATTTTTTTCTGAACTGACTAGACTGAAAATGAAAAATTTTAAGTGTCTACATAGAAAGCGCCTAATACTAGTAAAAACGAAGAGTTTCCACAGTTTTCATGTACATTGTAGGTATCGTGAATTGTGTACTTTTGCTTCTGAATTTATTTTTCCAATTCAACTAAGTCAACGATTACACAAACGCAGGCATTATGATCAGAATAATGAAAGCATTTAGTTCAAATGCACTGATATCTAAAAAGAATGTTTAAAGTGGGAGTTTCATTGATTCCGTCTACCAATACCGATTTTAATAAAATAATAGTACGTCAGTGTGGATGCACTTTTGAATTTCAGGACTAATATATCAAAGGACAATTTCGACACAATTTTTCAACACGAATAAAATATTTTTGAAATTTGTATTTTTTACAGATTTTTTACAGAGTTTTGAACTCAAGCTACTAAAATTTTAACAGAAAATGTCCTTAAAAAAAATACTTAAAGCTAAAAAAACAAGAAAGAAAAGTACAATCGAGCCGGCCCGACCGTATAATACTTTTTAAAATCTAAAATCAGTATCAAGATATTACAATATCTAGTACTTGCATTAAAACTCGTTGAAACAAAAACAATCTAAGCATAATCAAACATAGGTACATCTGCTGATGCATATATGTGTACATGTGTGTATTCGTCGCTAACAACGACTCCGGGCAGCGCTGCCGCCACACAAGCAGCGAAAGCGATCGAACATATTCTTGTATGTTTCTGTGTCGCTTGCACTCATACCTTGATATAACGTTCAATTATCAATATTGTAACGCTTCTCGTTTTCTTGTATATATTCCGATTTTAACGCACCTTTCAGGATAGTTTGACATAGTTAGCCTCCACTCGAATTATTCAATTACAATACTGTACAAATGTCTTTAAAACGGTACGAAAGTTAAATATTATTTTGTTACTTTTGGGAAAACGGGGCGGGGCAGACCAAATTTTCTTAAAGACATTGCATTTATGCAGTCTCTAGGAGCCTCCGTACCAGAATTAGTGACCATAGGGGCCATAGTTACTGAGATATTCGCTAAAATAACCGATTTTTTCCGAGGTGTGTCTAGTTTTTTGCTCATTGTGGGCGAATGGGGCATTGCATCAAAAAAAAAATTGTATTAACTAAACAAAAATGTGATCGATTGACACCAAGCTCGAACTTGTAGCTGTTACCATCTTGAGATGCTGATATATATACTATATACCATAGCTGTGATCTGATGTAATTGTTTCACGCTGTCAAATGGAGCTCATCAGTGTATTTTCGTTGAGTTTATTTGAAACAATGCTCAGATACGCATCGAATATGCTCTTTGTGTGTGTGTTTGTTCGAGTGTTTGGGTGCAGAGTGTGGTGACCAGTTGCAGCTGCATCCATGCTTCATTCAGTGATTCAATCCCGGAGTCCTCACCAGCTCCCCTGAGGTCTCTAGGCAGCTAGCTCTGTATGCAGTTTGCTAGCGTTGCATTCTGAATATGTGTCTGTGTGTGTGTGTGTGGGCATGCACCATGTGGCACGCACTATAGGCCAGCTTTGCCTTTTGACCTGGTTATTTCCTGCCGTTTCATTCACGAATTTATTTGGATGTGAATATTGACCTTCAATGTGTAAAATATATGTTTATATATATCTATCTATTTTTATATATTTATATATATATATGTATATACATATATATTTCAATATAGGTGAAGGTTTTTATTTAACACATTTTTATATGCCTGACATTTTTTTGTTTGTAATTTGTTTGTGAGTGTGAAGTAGTTGTTCTCCTTTTTTTTGCTTTGTTGCTGTTACATCATTTTTTTTCTCCTTTTTTTCATCATTGCTGAACGTTTTCCACAGAAGGTTCAAGGTCGATTCCCAAACAAAGGGAAAGACTACTGTATAGTATGTGTAAATATATAAATATACATATAGTATAGTATGTATATAGTATATATATATTATAAATATATATTTATTAATTTATAGTATATATACATATATTATTTATATATATATTTATTTATTTATATATATACATATATATGTTTATAGATAGATCAATGTCTGATTTATTGCAAATCGTGCCGTTGCACTTAATTGTGCCCCAAATGTAAAAAAATGGGCCAGAAAAAACAATAAAGAATATTGAGCGTAGACTCGAAAAGAGAACAAAAAAAAAAAGAATAAATAAACATCAACAACAAATTTCAGAGAATTGAGAATTGAGTAGTACAAAAAATGGGCAAAGTTCACTGCAGGCTGTTGAAGTATTCGACTCATGACCCTGAATGTTGCCAAAGCTGCCCTCAACAAATCGAATGCACTTTTATTTTGTGAGTAAAATATACAATTCAAAAAAAAAAAAAAAAAAAAAACAAAATTAAAAAATTCTAACGAGCGTTCATATCAAAGGGAAGTTTATTGTCGCTCCAATAGATTGTTCCATTATCGGATCTATTTGTTCGTTCTACTAAAATCTCAATGCTTATCGATTTTACTTAAACAATTTACAATTATAAGCTTATTAATTAAGTAGTTATTATATTTGTTCTTTTCTGTTATAATCTAATTTTTAGAAGCATAGAATCACTTCAGATTATTAGTCGTCATAATTATTTTTTTGATACAACGAGTAGAAAGGCTCCAGTCGAGCTGCCCGATTTAAAAATGCCCCTTAATTAATCTGCTGAAATTTTTTCTACAGAAATATGCAATATTGGACCGATTTGGTCTAAGGGACCGAAAGTTGCGATATAGTTGTCCAATTAACGCCTTATTTGGTATGGGCACTTGGAATCATAATATACAAGTAATGTATGTTTTTGGTTGAGATCGCTTAAATAACACCACATGTTAAAGAAACGATTGATTTCCGACCAATTTGGCCAAATAGTGCAACAGGGTATAGTTCTCCTATTCAGACCAAACTTGGTCAGAAGAGTTATTATAGTATCATAATGTGTATATATTAGAAACAAACTTTATAGACTCCATAAAGTATATAAGAAGTAAAAGATAATGGCTTGAGTTTATTATTTTAACGACGTAATGGCAATCTTGGTTGTAGAAAAACATCTCGTCAAACAAAAAATCTCAGACTGAGCGAAATCGTAAACTTATTCCAGACATATAGACTTACCTAAAATTTTACAATGTTTACTCATATATATTAAGTCAAATATTAACATTAAACAAACAATTTGCATTGTTAACAATTTGCAAATATTAAACTCTTGATTTAAGAATTAAATATATTAGTTAACATCTTTAAGTATTTGAGTATAGTTAATTTCCGGCAAATTCAGTTTAGTTATGGAATCATTAATTTTACAATCCGAAGTTTGCTTCAATTTGCTGGTTCTACTGCTAAAACCCAGAACGTGTGTTCGGTGGTTGACCAAAGCTCGATGGGCGATGGTCAATGCTCGATGGTTGATTCAAATGCCATGCTGAGGTAGTGGTTGCTTCTGGTCAGGAGCTCAGCTGGTCGAGTAGCTGGTGACCAGGCCAGTCCTTTAATTTCAGAACCCCCCATTTACCCAGCAGGACTGCAAACCTAGCCGCCAGCTTCCTAGCCAACGATTGTTCAATTGTTTTGCTAACTTGCTGTTGTTATTTGTGCTGTTGTTGCTTTTGCTGTTGTTGTTGCTGTTGCTGTTATTGCCCCCGAACGCTTTCCATTTGACTTTGTTTTTTGGTGCAGACACGCGGTTTTCTTTTTTCTTTTGGGGGGCAAATAGCCGAGCGGGAGACGAGTCCGACGAGTGAAAGGGGAAGAAACAGCAAAGGCACAGCAATTGTAGAATTTTTTGCGCTTTACATATTTGTGTTATATCTGCGTTGGTTTTATTTTCGCGCTCTGTGTCTCTGATATCAAGCGGCAATCGCTTTTTCATAGTCTTTTTTTACTATTTTTACTGTCTACATTTGAAGAATGAGGCGTGGCTGTGGGGGAGACGCTACAAACATTTTGAAATGGTCATCGACGCGCATTTTAAATGATCTATGTCTGTGTGCTGTGTGAGTGTTTTCGGGTATTCTTAATGGGTGCCAAAGGGGACGGGGGAAATGATTCTCATATACGAACACCGGCAACATTTACTTCTTACTTTTTTTACTTTATTATCTGCAGAATTTGTTGTGAAAAAAACAGCGACAGAGGGGAACTGATAATTAATTGTTGCTCATACGCCTAGTCGGCTAGCTCGAGCACACGCATCGGCCTCTCAAGCCCAACACAACCTCTTTTTCGCTGTCTCTCCCTCTCCCTCTCTCTTTCTTCCTCTCTACTGCATTCTGCAGGCTTTTGTCGTCGACGAAATCAGGCTTCGTGTGATTAGTTCGTGTTCGTACTTCTCGCGTTCGTTTTTCGTTTTGTTATCGTGCGCCGACGTCGTCGTCGTCGTCGTTGTCGCAGTCGTCATCGTTGCTGGAAGGTTGCGCTCCGATTGGCTTAGAAAATTGCGTTGTGGCTGCGAGTAGGCTTGGCCACGGCTCTAACTCTGGCTCTGACACTGGTTCCAGCTCTGGCTCTGATAGTGTTTTCCGGCTTTGAAAAAAAATCTGGAAAAACTCAAGGCATGAAAATATTACAAAAAATCTCATTCCAATTTCCTCGTTGTTATTGTTGTTGCTATGATGTTGCGGACAAACACTCTGTCTGTTTTCTTTGGGCCAACATTTGGCCTTTTCTCTTCAAGCGCTCACCGTCGACGTTTTAAGAGCAACAGCTAAGAGAAAATATTGGTAACGTATGCGTGATTTTTACTAACTGCAAAACTTAATACTATCAATTCCTTATTTATGTGCAAGATAGTGAACCAAAAGAGCTGTTAAAAGCTTAAGAAAATATTTAAATATTAAGAGTAGTGTGTTGAATTGCTTTAATAATTAGGAATATTTCTCGAAATAATTCAAACTTATACGTGACCAAAATTTGCAAAATTCGAAAGTCATTGATTTATTTCAAGTAATAATTTATAATCGTAATAAGTTTATTTAAATATTAAATAGCACATTAATTTATCTATTTGTTGGGTCAATCAATTGAATGTATTAAGCATTTGAGTTATTTATTTAAATTCTTATAATATACATAAATCATTAATTAATTAGCATATTACCTTTCATACTGGTGACACTTAGTAACAAGATTTTTCTATTGTTTTGACTAGAAAGGATGCCTTGTCAACGTTGTTGAACAGAACTGCAGATTAACCTTGAAACCCTTGAAAGAACTCCTGAAGAATACTCACTCAAAGCGTTCGAATTTCTTACTCAAAGCCAATTTCGCTCTTTATATTGCTATCTCTTTCAGAGACGACACTCGAAAACTACAAAATGATTCCCCTCAAATGCAGTGAGACTCGCTCAAAGTCAAGGAAAAGTCAACCCTTGATAAGAGAACATTTTCGTTATATTCTCCTACGCTGCTGGCGTTGACTTCGTCGCAGCGACGTCGCTGCGTTTTCCGCCTTTCTCCTGCTGCGAAGGCGACGGCGACGACGACGGCGACGGCGGCGTCGACGACGGCAGCGCAGTGTTTTAGTTTGCAGCGCCTTCAAACAGCGTTCGTCATTGTCAGTCGTAGTTGTTGTTGCAGCTACTTATTTTTTTCGTGTACTATTTTATTTTTGCGCGCATTTCCACGAAATTTTGTGATTGGTCGCGGTAGCTGCGCTGGCGTAGCAACACGAGGGCCAAAAGGACGACGACGACGTGGATACTGAGAACGAGGCACTACAAAGCATATATGTATGCGTGTGTATGAGCGTGTGTGTGTATATGTGTGTGGAGCTTTTATACCCGCGAGTTTCGCGTTTTCTCTGTCTCTGTTCAACTACAGGGAGCAGCAGCCTGGCGCTGGCGCATTTCTTATTATGATTAAGGAAACGCGGCATGAGCTGCAGCTAGAACAGCGACCACAGCCACACACATACACATGCACAGAGCATCCTTGGTTGGCCAGTTGACTGTGCAATTTATTTGCAACCTCTTCTGTTTTTTTCTGATTATATATGTTTTTTTTGGCTACTGCCAACTGCCTGCTGCTTTTTTGTGCTGCTTTTAATGAGCAACACATTTTTTTGCCACTTGTCCTGTGTCCTGCCATGCAACTCAAGATTAATTGGATTTTTGTGTGCTTGTGTTATGTATACTTTGTTTGTATTTGTATTAGGAATTAGTTTTCGCTAAGGTTCTTAATTGAAAATATGTATTTCTAAACAGTTGTTAGTGTCAGAATTTAAGCTTGCCCAAAAGTTTCCATCTCCTGTGCTACTTTAAGTTAACATTAAAGTTTGTCGGTGTGTCCTTGAAAATCAGCACAAGATACCAGGACAGGAATGTCAGGCGAAGCAGACGACACATTGTTCCGAAGTTATATTTTTTTTGCATCAAAACATTCGTTGTGACACTTTGGCAATTGACTGAACATAGATTCCACTCCGACTATGGAAAGATTGAGGGGATTGCCGTGTCTGTGTCTGGTATTCTTTTTTGTTTTTGTTTTCCTTATTGTTGCTGCATTAGAGAAGCGGAATGAGTGGGTGGTGGAGAGGTTCGTGGTAATCCTATTGCTCCAGTTCCGAGCTCTTGGTTCTGTCTGCTAGCCACGACCGGAAGCGTCTTCTTTGCGCTCAAAGTTATGCTACAGTTTCGGGCACAGTCAGTTTGTCCCTCTGCCACTTTACACTCCTCAATCTTTCCCCTCACCATGAGTCTCCCTCTTACTGTGTCACTGCTCCATCTTTGCTTATAAATATCTATGTAGACCTGGCTTCCTATTCATTGCATATTTTTGAGTGCAAGCGTCGCTCTTGAAGTGGAAATGAAGAGTTTCCTTTTGTACCTGCCGTGCATTGTTTATGGGGAGTATTGCACTGATGTTTAAGACTCGTTTTTTTTTAGTGTTTTCCTTCATATTATGAATATCTATAAGTAGGGTTCAACTATATATACTATAAACGATAAAACGACTTCATTAGATTACTTTAGTTTACTTAAACTCCAATGAATTTATTATATTTTAAGACCCAGTACTATAAAAAAGAGTGAATGCTAAAAGCGGCTTTTCCGACCCAATAATGTATTTGTTTTTGATCGGCATCAATAGACAAATTGATATAGCGATGTCCGTCTGCCTGTCTTTCTGTTTCTCTGTCCATCCATAACACCGACTCACTCGACTGCAGACTTTCTTAATTGTTTAACCTTAAGAGTTTATTTAATTCACAGGTATGTAAAAGCTATTTACCTATAATTCATAATGTGATCTTTTCCTTCCTTGCACAATGGAATATTAATTGTTAATGTCCATTTTACAATACTTTTCGCTGTAGTCTCATGTCAAAATATGCAATTAATGTTGCAGTTTAATTCATTTAATAACAAGTAAGATAGGCTAGAGTATAGCGAGCCGACTGTAAAAGACCCCGTACTCTCATAGTAGAGTACATGAAGAAGAAGCAGAGTAATTCAAATTGAAAACATTAGATAAATATATACATGTTTAGATTATCTTACTTGCTTTGCCTTAAAAACATGTTTTAAAATTTAAATTTTAAAATGAAAAAAAAAAAAAAAAAATTACTGAAAGGATTCGAGCTTGAGACTTGACACATCTGGCGTATATGTGTATCAACTGCACTAGTTAAAATTCTTAATTTAAATGTTTAATTGTAATTTAAAAAGTAAATAGACATAACTCTCCGCCTGAAGCTGTGCCTCAGACGTATCAAATTGAAATACAATTCGTGAACATATTACAATCCTACCAGTTGCCCATTTTTACGAAGACTCCGATTATCTGGCGGCTTTAGCACAAATTTAACAGACCCCTCTACTTTTTTTTAAAGTACGGGGTCTAAAAAAGTAAATACATACATATAAAATCTCTTCTATTCGTGCAGAAAACTCTTCTTATATTTTTTTCCTCTGCGGTTGACTGACAAACATTTTCCATTTAATTTGGTTTGGGGTAAAAAACAGTGATGATGCTTTTAAGCCATATATAATAAAAACCAATTCGATTACTAGCTGCTGGCGACCTCAGAAAATTGCTAGCTGGACTGTTGGAGGGTTGGACGGAGATACGGAGAGACGGAGCGACGGAGAGACGAAGTGAAATCGGGACATCGGCGGTACTGAGGCGGGATAGATGATACTTACGTATGGCCGCAGATCCGTTGACAGTAGCTGGTACACCATGACAACGGAAACGGAAGTGCTGCTGTCACCATATTGACATGACGACAAATTCGCTCCCTTCAAGCTGAGATTGTAGCAAATATTGTTTTCAATTTACCTGCTGACTGTAGAATGCAATTAAACTATTTCCGTGTCGATGTCGCAGTCAATAAAAAATATAAATAAATAATAAATACATATACACATACTGGAAAGTAGAAAAAATCCATTGGCGACTTGCAGGCGTCGCAAATTTATTCTTTTTTTTATATTTTGTACCTATTAATTTTATGTCGAGACGTTGCGACGTTCAGTCATTAGTAAATTGAACCTTAAAATGTTGCAAAGTTCGCAGATTTATTAACAGTGGTAAGTACTTAATTTAAGCTTTTTCCTTTATATAAAAGTATTCTGAGTAGGTAAAAGAGTTAATTTTATACTCTGTGCAAGAGAATACTGGGCTTGTGCAAAAGTATGTAACAGGCCGAAGGAGGCCTGGCTGACCACATAAAGTATATATATTCTTGATCAGCATCACAAGCCGAGTCGAGGAAGCCATGCCTGTCTGTTCGTATGAATGTATCTTGGAGATGGTAAGAGCTACACGTTTGAAATTGTCCCGTATCGACACCATATTAAGTCAGTCAATAGAATACATACAGGCTGCCACTCTCCCTTTTTTCACAATTTATAAACATTTTTAAAATTTTAATACTTTTTTTAATGGATCTGTTTTCATCAAACAGTATTGTTATATACAAATACTTGGAAATCAAAATGTGTCAAAATATCCAGAAAGTTGCATAAAAATACAAATACAATTAAGAAACTTATATGCATAAAACAATGTATAATTGAACGCAATGTTAATGTATGTGTGCTGTAAAAATGTAATGACAGTTAACATTAAATACGCTAACATATAATCTGGCAACACAAGTAATAAGTTTAATAATGTACTGGATTATTTACTTTATGAATTTATTAAACGTTTAATCAAACCAGTCGTGAAACTAATTGGTCTGGTCTGGTCTGGATAATAAATATACGTATAAGGTATAAACATACAAACTTACAATTTACTATATTTAATGAATAATTTAATCGGGAATAAAATTCAGAGAGTATTCTACGGTCGGGCGTGCTCCACTGTACATTTCTTGTTTCTTCTGAAAAGTCTCATAAAGTATTTTATTTTGATTTAAATACATTATGTACACGTGATACAAGTTCTGAGCTTAATTTAACAAAAAAATTTAATTTACAAATTGATGTACAATTATAAAATATTATTAAAATATAAATAAAAATAAAAAATCATTAAAATTATAGACGAATGTTATAATAAGTTAAGTTATTAATCAAAAAATCGATTTGAGCGGAGAGGAAAAAGAAAAGTGACTTGACAATCTTGGTGGTCTCATAACAGTTGCTGGAAAATTCAAAAGAAACTCTTGGCGGCTGCTGACTTGAGCTGGATTTGGTTTCGGAGCTGGTCAAGATTTACACTTTCCAGTGCATTGTTAACATTTTCACCATTAACCTGCGTTGGCTTTTACGAGACATGCAGTCACAGCAGAGGCCACACACATATATCCACACACACTATCTATTGCTCTCTTTCTGGCTCGCGAATTTTGTGCAATTAAAATTTTCGTTTAGCTTTTCTTTGGTGTGGGGCAGTGGCGTGGGGGGCTGAGTTTAGGACGGGTGCTGAAGCTAAAGCTGGACTTGGGGTTATGGGTCTTTGTAATAATTTCTACTTGAAGTGCGTTCGATGGGATTAAAGCGACAAGGAGAGGGAAACGGAACAGACGACTTCAACTCGACTCGACTCTGAAGTCGAACTCGATTTTGCCTAAGTCACTTGCGCTGTCCTATGCAAATGCAATGGCTGTTGCCATTGCCGTTGCCGTTTCGTACACCTCCGCCGAAACCGCCACCGCCACAGCCACCACCTCCTCCACCACATCTATTTCCACCGCCGATGCCTCCGCAATTGCCACCACCATCTGCCTGGTCTATAAATTAAATTATGCTTGCAAATTATGCATGCATAGCAGCGTCAATAGCCAAGAGATGCAGCAAGACTCTGCAGCTGATGCTGCAAATGCTTGTGGAAATTCTGTTGGAAATGGCTGTGGAAGGTGGAGTACGTGGAGTACGTGGACCAACCGCCGACAACAAAGCGGCCAACGTTGATGATGCCAAGGTGTGCGTGTGTGTGTGTGTGTGTGCCTGTATCTGTGTGTGGCAATCGTAGTGCACTAATTCACATTTGATGTTCGTCGAATGCGTTTGGTCAATGAGGTTAAGTAACATGCAGCAGATGCAGTTGCAGTTGCAGTTGTATCCACTGCGAACTCCCGCCGCGTCTGCTGCATCTATTGATGATGCTGATGAAGCTAGTCATCCAGCCCTACCTCCCTCACGCGTTCCCTAATACGTAAAACTCTTAGAATGTCTTTCTGGTCTTAGACGTTTACCACGTTCATGCAATGGAGTTTTAAGTATTGTTGTTGTTGTTTCTGGTGCCTTGCAAATATCTGCGTCTTAGTTTGTGGCATGCAACTTAAACGTTCTGTTTTGATTAGTTCCTCTTTATGATTTTCTTAAATACCTATTGCAAATAATTGTTTTAGTATCAATTTGTTTATATACTTTGAGATTTATCTGCAATCCTCTAAGCATATTATAAATACCTTATGTTTAAATCAGAACTTAGTATGTAATGCCATATAATTTTGATTACAATATATCTACATATATCTTTAATATTTTTAATTTAAATAAAAGAAAATTTAATTTTTTGTAATTAAGTCTGCAAAGTAAATGCAAAAAAACTACACGGAATACTCATTGAAATACTTCTTTGAAACTATTAGTCATTTTTAATATCTTGTTAAAGTAAAATTGAGTAAATTGGTTTACGCCACATCATCACATCACGAGTATTATCTGACATCTGTTAGAATCTGAAAAAAATAATAAACGAATGAATGTAATTTATGTAAAAAATAAATATACTCAGTATACGATATGATGTTACCAAATGTTTCCAGTGTGTCTAGTTTAAATACTACCAATTAACAAATATCTAAGTATATATGTAACTAAGAATTTAATTCGTGTAATCAGAACAATTACATATTGTTAGTTCACAATAAATTGTAATTTAAGACAACTTTAAATAAGTTTATAACTAAGGTCAGAAGTTGGGAATATATAGTATGAAAGTTAAAGCTGGAAGCATTTCAAAACGTATTTTGTAAGATTTTCTGTCTTATTCACTATTAATAGTGTTTGAAATTCATGCAACTTTCTATTTAAATACTTTAACTCATTTACTAATCCAAAACTTTTGACACGTTTCGCAAAGATCTTCCGTCTCAGTTACTCCCGTTTTGTTTGGTTTCGTTCTGCTCACGCTCCAATTGCTTGCACAGTGACTCAAAAATTCCGCCACCCAACAATTAGTAAGCCTACACGACCTAACCCACTAAGCACTCAAGCAGCAGCAACAACAACGATTCCAAAACCAACAACAACAGTCTAGTCAAAATGACAGCATGCCATATAGAGAGACGGAGATGGAGGCGGAGAAGAGAAGAGATGAGAGCAGAGAGCAGAGAGAAGGAAATCTCACTCCAGCACGCTAACAGAAACCGGTTGCATCGTTTGATACTCGTAAAAATTTCACCAACATCAACGCCCTGCTTATCAGAGGGAGCCCTGCCGCTCCTCAAACTCCTTCCCCATCTTATTGTTCAGCTTAAAGCTGAACTCTCCGAGTCTGCTTTGCCGTCTTATTTCCTTTCTTCACAACCGTGTTCATTGCGCTCACTCGCAAACTTTTCTTAATTGCTAGGTTCCCTCTCCTGCTCTTTCTCTCTCAGGCGTTGTCTCTCGTTTGTTACTTGGGGAACTCGCAGTGGTCGCTCCTTTTTCGTTTTCGTTCAGTTTTCGTTTTTTCCCCGCCGTTTCTCCTTCGCTGCTTGCTCAGCTCTGCTCACTTTAATGACGTCACGATGCTGCTGCTCCAGTTTTCGGCACACCACGTCTTGAAGCTTTTGTTGCTGGCGATATTGTTGTTGTTGCTTCTGAGTATTTCATCTTGCACGCTGCTTGCCATTCTTGCACGTTTTATCAGTAAGCCTTCGGATGGCGTTGAGGTATGTTCGTAGGTTCTCCTCCACGAGTCAGACGTTATGTCCGTTTAAGAGGGCGAGCTATTTTTGTTGTGAAATGGTTTACTATTTCACTGCTCATAATGTCATATACAGCGAATCTTCAAAAAGAGCGTTTGCTTAAAAAAACAGAAAAGTTCAGTCGGACATGCACGACTGTATAATATACTATGCATTTTATTCCCGATTATCTGAGTATATTAGCAAAATATAAATTTAAAATTTTTATTTATATATGAAATATAAGGCCAGCGGCAGCGGGCTGCCACATTTCCTGCGTATACCTTTGTTCACATGTTTCTGTCCCGCAAAATATAAAATTTCTTAGGCGTTTTCTTTCTTGATTAAAGTCCGATTTTTATGCTACTTTCAGTATAGTTTGATATAATTTGTCTCAAAACGAATTTCAATAAGCAACAGTGTATGATAGGGACAAATGCCTTAAAAACGGCATGCAAATTTTAATAATCTAAAGGGGCAGCCCAAAATTTATAATGACGTTGCATTTGTGCTGTCTCTAGAATTAAGAATATATATACTTTATGGGGTCGGCCACGCCTCCTTCTGTCTTTTAATTTGCACAGATCCAATATACTCTTGCAGGGAGTGTACAAATAGGAGAATTATCTATTATCTAATGGTCAATCACTAACCATAGTGGGTCAATATAAGAAAATAAGAAGAAAGAGCTATTTGAATCAAAATTGGTCATCACAAGCACATGAAATTATGCTCTTTGTGCGATCTGTCGGGTATTCTAAGAACGCGTGGCGACCTTGATTATTAACTAATAAAAAAAATTTAAGATGTTATGCTTACGTTACGTAATAAGTACCTTTTAATAGTTTTTACACAACATACGCAAAAAAATAATATAAGGTGTTACTAATAGGTTTTTCAGAAGCGAAATATGCGTTTCCGACCCGATCTATTATTTACTTTCTTCTATCATTCTTCTCCTATTACACATTTTATGTTTGGTACCATTATAACTATCCTCACCGAGTTTGATTCGGACCGAAAACTATATTCCATAACATCCATAAACCAAGTCGTTAAAAAATTTGAGATTTTGTCCGGCTCAGACAACTTAATCTTATAGATCCTATTTTTCAAACCACCCAAATATTCTGAATTTGTTGAAAACATATAAAAATATACGTCAACTTGTTTGCATTCAATGAGTAACCTCTATTTATACCCACATAATCATCCTATTTAGCGAAGTAAAGCCAAGTCTGATTTGGGTGATTTGCATAAAAAATGTGTTAAAAAAGTGTTACTTAAACAATTTCAAACATTATGAAAATGCGAGTGTTTGTGTATTCTCTGATCGTTTTTCATAAAAACGTTTTCTCTGCTCTTATTTCGGTCTCAGCACTATATTTGTTTACACTACTTGCGATAGCGGAATTTTATTACTCGAGAGTATAGCATATGCTTTTGATCGTTACAACAATGCTACGGATTTTGTCAAAACTCAGAGTTGTAGCAAGATCACAGCACAATTTACTACAGAATACATAGTTTTTACAAATGCTGATTGTAATTCAATCTTATACTTACCAAGTTTGGTTCGGATCAGAAGACTTTACCCCATAGCTTTACATATCTTTAGAAAAATGCCCCATATTTGACCGTTTTGTCCTATGAGAGCTATAGGATATAGTTGTCCGATCCGCATTAAGCTTAGTGCTGATAGTTGTACTATATAATGTATAAACTTGGTCACGATAGCTCTAACAGTTTCCAAGTTATGGTATTATGGAAATGGTGGGATGGTTTTTAGCTCTTATAGTCTCTGAGATCGAACATCTGGAGCTAGAACCACCCCGCAAATTGTAGAAAACCATTTCAAAACCGATCATCGCTATATCAACTCGACTGTTGATGCTGATCAAGAAATTGTATATTTTAAGGGGTCGTTAACGCTTCCTTCTATCTGTTACGCACATTTCGCCTCTGACAAACCTAAAAGACCCCTGTACTCTTTTGAGTACGCTGGTGAACTATACTTGCTTAATCTTTTATTGAATTTCTTCTTTTACCTGTCTTTTAGGTAACTGTGCTTTTGGATGCACCCTTGTCTTTGACTTTTTGTCAACAGCCTCCACATGCAGGATTTACACAGTAGCTTTTGCATCGTATACGTAAATTAACTTAAATAATAATAAATAACTTTTAATATTTTATTAATTAACTTCCGTTTTCCGTTGCGTGTTGGACCTCCAGAACGCAACTCAACACATTAAAATGGCATGTAAAATTAAGTCCTGAAAATTGAGATTCGTCCCTTTTAGCAAACGGAATTCATACATATTTTGGCAGCTGCTTCATTAAAATGTCATTCGGTACAGGAAATTGAAACATTAAACGATAAATTACGAATGTAACAAAATAAAGGTGCGTTAAATATATATATATATATTTAAATTTAAAATTGGGAGTTGGGACAGATCAGATTGTTGTGGTCGGGGCGTTTTATTATCTGGAATGAACAGTTTTTTGATTATCTATATGCTTTGGTGTCGGGGATTATACATATCAGATAAGTAAATGTGAGTCGTGTTTGGGCACTGAATTTGCTTTGCAGATCAGTTTTAGACTCGCCAATCATTCAAAATGTACTCTAATTTTGTATTACGTAAACGACTGTCGAAGACGGAGATACAGACGTAGTCGGAGATGAAGACAAAAGTTGAGATTGCTTCATGGGGGTCGTTGTCGCAATGCCTTCAGCAAACAGAGTAACAGAGAACAGGAGAGAGCGAGAAAGAGAAGCCGGTATCGGATATATCCGTAGTTTGGTATAATTTGTGCGCTTTAATTTGTAATTCTATTACCCAAGCAGCAAATCAATCGGTGGGGAAACTGTGGCAATTGTGGCAACTGGTTCTCAGTGCTCTCTTGCCGCGTTCAATTATGTTAATTTGTTGCTTTGTCAAAACCGTTAGTCTCGGAGACGGAGACAGCGACAGAGACAAAGACAAAGACAGCCAGCCAGGGAAACCAGAGTCGGTCCAGAGCTGAGACAAGACGAGATCCCAACGTTAAACATTCAACGTTCATCGAATTCGTATAATAATATGAAAATTTAGCATTTCCGTTGTGCGCAGCTTGTGAAATATTTCATTAACATTTGTCCGACTCTTGTGTGCATTAATCAAAGCCTAATAGAACATTTTGCGTCACTTCGAAAGCTTGGACTGAAGAAGGTGTTGAAATTATAGCAGTATCTGCAAAAGTCGGTTCTGACCTCTTAAAACTTTGAGTTGATTGTTTGGAGACGCATATCAAAACGTTGTGCTGAGAAGAAAATATCAGACTTGAAACATATTTGATATAAGTCGTATTTTTAATTAAACAATTTATTTATATAAATATATTTGAATTCAGCATGGGAAAATCAATTCTACCAACATAATTGGTTAGTTAAGGTTATGATATGATATGTTAGTGTTAGATATGGTTAGTGTTTTTCTGGGGTTTTCCTAACCCTTGCAACGAATGTTGGACCAACGTTTCTTAATGTTTTTAATTTGTTTAATACTTCCCCAGTAAGTTAAGTTCATTAATTAAACTTAAATTTAAATTATAATGTCAATTTCAAAACTTTTTTTTTCTTTTGTTTTTAAATTTAATGTTAATCTTATTTTTAATTATTTTCTTATATTTAATTACATTAATTTAATTCATTTTTCTTTTTTGTGTCGACTGCTAATAGTCAGACAATAAAAAAATAAATAAATAATGAACAACATGTCAAAAACTAAAACTTGTGCAGCTCGGGCATTCCATTTTACATTTGCAATCTCAAGCTTTTCTAACTCATTTAGTCTTATAGACAATTTTAATTATACAGACGGACGGTATGTTTGACTTAGAATATATTTATTTGAAAATTATTAGCGTAAATTGAAATAATAATGTTCCTTGTATTCAAGAAATTTTTATTGTGTTTGTGACTCCATTAATATTTAATTATGAAACATGAATTAAATTTCAATAAAACAAGAAAGAAAACTACAGTCGAGCACGCCCCATTAATATCCCGCTTTTTCAATGAATAGCACTTGCTGTAAAACACGGCCAGCGACCAAGTGCAGCGTAGCCGCCAGACATGCAGCGATAACACTCGAACATATGTTTAACTGTTTCTCTCTCGCTTGCTCACATGCATTGAAATTGTATTAAATTATAAATTATCTTATGTGATTAGCTTTCTTCATTGTAGTCGGATTTTTATGCAACTTTTTGGATAGTTTGATTCAATTTCTCCCCTATCGAATTTCAAATACGATTTAAGTACGATTAGAATATATGCCCTGAATATATGCTCTGAAATCCGTTTGTTTGCTTGGCTATATTGGCTTGGCTTGTGAAGCTGAATATATATACTTCATATGGCCTGCCACGCCCACTTCTATTTGATACATACTTTTCACAAACCGAGTATACTCTTGCAGAGAGCATAAACAGGTAAAGAATGCTCTTAACTATATAATTGCTGGTAATTGCAGTGCGACTAAGATCTAAAGTTTGACTTGTTATTAATAAGGTAAACAATTTATGTTGTAAAAATTATGCGAGTTTCTTTGTTATGGGACTGATATAGGGACTCACTACACTCACTTTATACCCTCAACTCTCGCCACAAAGTTGCAGTTTCATGAGCTAATTTTGTTGCGTGTGGCAAGTTTGTTTGCCACTCTGTTCCCCTTGGCTCCCTTCGAAAGTCGTTGGCTGGCTCAACTTTAACGGCTTCAATTAATAGTTGAGGCAGTCGAGTTGCCTTTGTTGTTGCTGAACGCTTCGCATTCAATTAGTTTACAGCTTGACGTCATGCGCTAATTTTCCAATAAATTAAATTCACAAGAAAATCTAAACAAAAGCATTTTGTGCTAAAATGCAAATTTTTGGCTCTGACAGCATGCAAGGACTCCGCACAGAACAGAACAGACCAAACCTAACCAAACCAGAGCAAACCTAACCAGGCCGGGCTTTGTGTCTAAATTAATTTTGTAGTTCGCGTCGCGAGGACCCCAACAACGACCCCGACCCCGACCACGACCACGACCACGACTATGACTACAAGCGTATACTGTTGACTGCCACTGTAGCTCGCTTGCCACATGTTTTGATGCTGCTGCTGCCAGGCATCCAAAAACCCAAAAACCAGGCATCAGGCACATAATTGCATTTATTATTGAGCAAAATGAGTAAGTTATTGTGGCTGTGACAAAAGGCAACGACATATATGGCGACATCGTCTTCATCATCATCAACTATCATCTCCTTCATCATAGCCATCTTCATCATCATCATAGACTTTATTAGCCTTTCCGCCAGACGCACTTTGACAGGCTTGTGGCCTGTTGCCACCTGCTATTCATATTTATAATCAATATAGTGGAAGTTACTTTGGCGTTTGAAGTTTGAAGATTGATTTTGTGATGTTAGTGTCACTGGAAGATTTTATTAAGCTTAACAATCATACTTTCATCCTGAGCAACTTTCAATTCGATTTAATCAAATTTATTATACATATGAGTTGTAAGAATTCATAATTTTTACTACTCTAAAAATTCGAGATAATGGTTTAATAACTTGTAGAAAAAACTATACTAGAGAGAGCATTAATAACCCAGTACTCATACCAACTAATTCATTCTTACTCAAACGCATACTCCTTTTGTAAAAAGATGCGTGGCAGACTCCATAGCCGAGGCAATATGGCCATATCCGTCTGTCCGTCTAAATGATCAAAAGGGTCTCAAAGATAGAAAAGCCCTACTAGTTTCTTTTAGATTTTTTTTTAAACCTCAACTTTGGGGCATTCCATGTTAATGCAAAGGTAAAACATCTGAAAATATCACATTTGTTGGCAATGCTTTCTAAATAAGATTTGCATTGGGAGTACATCTCCAGGGAGTTTAAGTAAGGCAGCAAAATTAATAGCTATAATTGACAGAATATGTATGAAAAAGTTTTGTATTTATCAAGTTTGGATAATTAAACTTACACTGGAAACAGTTTTATCAAAATCGGACCACTATATCGTATAACTGTCATACAATGGACAATAAATCGAAAATATGCTATAAATATGAATTAGTTTGAACAACTTTCTCCGGAAAATATTGAATGGATTTAAGTTATATATGTGTGTGTAAATGATTGCCTCAGAATAAAAGTCTAGTTCTAGTCTAGTTTTACTAGTTATAAGAGGTCTTCAAAAGGTCACTATTGCATAGTCCAAGAAAGTCTCCAAGGACAACACAGTTTCGAGTCCAATATATGAGCATTAAACCTGTTGTTCCTATGAAAGTTATATGCTGTTTACTACAGCGTATCAAACTGGATGAAAATATGATATAGGTCTGTATCTTAATTAGTAAGAAAGCATGTAAAATGTAATGTAGTTTTCAAAACCGGACCAATCATGGTTAACATTGGTTTTTGGAAACCATACACAGAATTTTGTAAAATGTAAATTCACAATTTGAGGAGTCGTAAGAGGCATCGAAAATTTTAAACCAAACTTGATTATGTAGGATTAGGGATCTGGTTGTAGGTTTCTGAGTAAAAGAACGTTGTTATGTCGTCTCGGCTGGAGATGGTGATCAGAAATATATGTATAATTTATTCGCATGGAAATCCATCCTTCTGCTGTTATGCACATTTTGCTTCGGACCTAATCCTAAGCCCTGTACACTATTTGATTACCTGGAAACATTAAAATGCTTTTAAATCTTAATAGCCAGAAAAGTTTAGAATGCAGTGTAAGTATCAAAAACTAGTTCTTTCTGCAGTTCGATTTAATAAATTTTAGATAAAAAGTACAGCCTCAACTATACTCGTACATAGGAAAAAGAGGGAATGGGAAATCAAAAGCATGAAAATAATTCCACTAGAATTTCATACCACCTTAAATCGCTGTTTGAATCTTCCAACTTTACTTTTGTCATTAGCATTGTCATTGTGAGTTCCATTGTTTTAAGTAGAACATTTCTATGATGATATTCTAATTGAAAACGTAAAATGAAATTATGAATATGCAAAATAAGCAAATGGATGACAATGCTAAGCAACTTGGACTTGAATAATACCAAATCCAAACCAAATTCAGACCAAAACGAACCAAACAGTGCGACTGCATGCCGCAAATGTTATGTGGCTGGCAAGTCCAGCGTCCAGCAATCTACCGATTCCCAACACCAACTTCCGCAAACTTGCCCCATACTGCGCATAATGAAAACTAAAAATCAAAAGTGCGTTGTCCGTTGAGTTGTTAGTTGGTTGTGTGAGGGGGGGAAGTCGGGGCAACATCAAAACTTTTGCATAATTCGTTTATGCTTAAAAATATTTAAGTTGTTGTTTTCAAGTTGATATTGTAAATGACGTGTGCGGAGCAGAAAGACAGAGAAGCGAATGGGTGAGATAGAGGGCTAGATTGGCTGGCAAAATTTTAATTAAAATTATTATAATTCAAGTTGTTGAAAGCATACAAAAGCAAGTCCAGTGCCATGAGGCGAATGAACAATTTTGCTGCTCACAGTGGATGGAAATTTAAGTAAACGCTTTGTATATAATATAAAACCTAGTACAGTATATATATAAATATATATAGAAATTATATATGTATTATACTTTGTCTATATATAATAAACATCATCAATATGTGCATGTTTTTGCCATTGTTTGGCTATTTGCGATGCTGCAACAAATTTACAACAGCTGCATTGAACGTTGCATACTTGCAGGCGCCTCACAAATTTGCTGCAAATAACCAATTTGTGCGTCAGTGTCTGTGTGTGTGTGTGTGTGTGTGCGATAGTGTAAATGTATGTGTGAGTATCACTTCTAATTAGAAGCTCAAAAATGCGCACACAAACAACTACAGACTACTAAGGATATGCAGCAGACAAGAACTAACTGCCAAGAGCAGGACAACGGCATAAAATCGACATCTCTCTCTTTCCCTCCCTCTGTCCACTCTTTGTAGACTATTCTTAACCCCTTCTCGCCATCGTTGCCGCCGCCGCCTTCGCATCGCTTGCAGTTTTGCTTATTTAATGCATATTTCGTATAACTTTGATGTGCTGCAAATTTACTTGATGCCGTCGTTGTACTCTATGTGGATGTCTCTGCATGTGTGCGTGTGTGTGTGTGTGTGTTGGCTTTTATGTATTTACGTTGCATATGAAATGGTATTTATAGTAAACAGATTATTTTATATGCAGGCAGGTATACATGAAACAGCAGTGCATGCAACTTTGGTTGCCTGAAATCGCCTCAATGCATATTCCAAGTCACATTCCTATGTACCTACATATATATAAATATATGTGTCTATATGTATGCGTGTTCAGACTACAAAGACATGCAGTCTGTGTGTACGAGTGTGCGTGTGTGTGTGCTCTCACTGTGTGTTGTCTCTTTAGGCATATAAAATGATTAGAACTAATGGTCAATATGCAGATGAGTGTTGAATGTAGCTTGCTGTTTATTTGCACAGTGGTTGAAAGCTACCCAATTTGGATGGCTCGAAATATGAACATTGATAAATAGATATAAATAACAGGATTAATCACAATTGATTTATGCAACTAATTAAACGAATTTTGATAACAAGAAAGCAAAAATTCTAGCAAAAATAATACAATACTTTGGGAAAATTGGTCACGATATTTATATCCCCTATCTAAATCCCCTATTTAAATATTTTTGTTTTATTGACTTTCTATCAATACATATAAAAATAAAACTCTTAACTGACTTTATATTTCTTCACTGATTGTGTAATATACATTAATATGGAAATTAAAACTTTTGATAAATATATGTTATCATGATTTTCCACTTTAGGTATTTTTTAACTTCAGGTAATTATGTTACGTACCACTGTGCAAATGGACACTTGCCTGCTTCTTGACTCCATATGCATACTCATTATATGCATTATGTATTGAGAGTGCTATGTATATATATATAAATTGGGGAGCACTAAACAAATCAACTTTACTCAACATTATTATCAACATTTATGCATTCAGAAGTCACACGCATGCAGTAAGAGAGAAAGAGAGAGAACTACTGATGGAAACTAAGCATTAAGCTCAACTTGAGGGTTGGGCTGCTCAAAAACAAGCTTGAATCCAGCGCCCTCTCCATGGAGAACCCTAAGAAATTTATCGAAATGTTGAAACAGATTTTATGCAGCAAAGTCGTCGCCAGTCGCTGACGTCAGGCCAACGACGACGACGACGACGACGTCGACGTCGACGATGTGGCAATGCAACATGGGGCCGTTTGCGGGTTTGCTGTTCTGCCTCTAATTTCGGGAGGGGCATGCGGAGGAAGGGGTGCATGGCCTGACAAGCTGGCAGACGGACACTGTGGGCAACTCGACTATCGCTGCTGTTGTCTCTGCCTCTGCCTCTGCCTCTGCTTCAGCCGCTGCTGCTGCTTCTGCTTCTACTTCTGCTTCTTCGAGGTTCCTAATTTAAATGCAAATGAGATTCATTTGACGACGACACCAACATACTTTGTCCATGTCCATGTCTTGCGCTTTCAAACCCAGTCTCTATGTTGCTTCCACTGTACGTGTGTGTGCGATTTTGTGTGTGCGAATGTAGAATTTGATAGTGTATATGTGTGTATGTGTGTACAATTAGACATCGGTCTGTCGTCTGTGCATGTATTTAGTTTCATGTACATAACTAAATTTTCGCATATAATACATAAGTGGGCTTCGGGTTTTCCTGCCCCCCCGCCCAAAGTTGTGCCCGACCTTGTCACAGTCCCAGTGTGCGTTTGCTTTTCCATATATAAATGAACTATTGCAGTGTAAATGAATTAGTCGAAGACACTGGCGTAGACGGATCCAGAAAATCCATCCAGGAGAGCATAAGGATATATAGTAATAGAAAAAGTTGTCCCAATTGTTGAAAACACTTAATATTTTATAAATTACAATAACCAGTAAAACCAGAAAAAACGGTTATCTTCGACTCACCGAAGATTAAATACCCTTGCAGTCATGAATATTGCGTTAATTTGGTTTTAATAACCAATTATTTCTATGGTAGCTATATGATTTAGCAGTTCGATTTGGATGAAATTTGGTCAACAGATGGGACACGATTAGAAATGCATTTTTCGTGAATTTCATTGAAATCGGTCAATAGACACCAACAATTTTTCATCCTAAGCATTTAGCCCTATTGTTCCTGTGGGAGTTATGTGATATAGTGGTCCGATCTATCCGATTTTTACAAATGATCTGCGTGGAGAGAGAATACAGATGCATCATAAATCAAATTTTTGAATATAACAATCAATATACCTGACATATAATCTTTTCTGAAAATAAGAAATTTAGATAGATTAAACTAATTTAACTTCCATAGTTGTTTAAATTTTAAACAACTCTTAAAAAGTTGGCTAGAAAATTAATTTGATAATGTTTTAAAATGTATATTTCAAAGGATGTTTTGATACTGCTTTCGGTTCAGGTCTGGATTGATTATCTTAAGTCCCCTGCGCTGATCAAGTTATTTCTGTCGACGCCACTGTCTTAATTAAGCACTTGTCTGCATATATTAAGAGCTGCCACTGTCATTGTCGCTGTTGTTGTTATTGCTGCTGCTTTCTCTGCTGCAGTCACAGTCGCTGCCGCTGCCGCAGTCGACGTTGCTGGGGCTTTGCTAGTGGCACTAGATGTTGCTACTGCTGCTGTTTCTTCATTTTCCTTATTTTGCGCAAATACAAAAGCCTATTCCGCACCGATAACTGCAAACACAAAAACAACAACAACAACAACAATACGTTCAGTGCGTTTGCGTTCGAGAAGCAGCAGGAAGCGGCAGGACATGCAACCAGCTACTTGCACTCATGTAGATGACTTGCTGCTGCTGCTGCTCCTTCTCTTCTTCTATATACGAAACAACAACAACTTACAATTATAAATCTGTCCTCACACACAGACACTGGCACAGGCACAGACACACTTGCACGCACACAAGCACACACAGACTGCCTTACCCCGTTTTGGACATCGACATCGACGTCGACGACTACGACGACGACGCTACGGCTGCTTAAGTTTTTGGCATTAACAAAGCTACCAGCCACACCCGCTTGGCTTGGAGTCAGAGCCAGAACGGAAACCAGCCACACACATACACACACACACACACACGCGCACTCACACGTAAATATATATTTACACACACAGATGGCTGACGACACCAATACCAAGGAAGCGTCCTTGCCAACACTGCCAAACCGCCTTGGAAAATTAGCATCAAACGCATAAAATGACCAAGTCCAAGTCTGCCGCAGTGCGGGCCGGGTGTGAGGAGGGAGTGGTAGAGACGGAGGGACAGAGAGGGTGTACACATAGTGGGTTATTCAGCTGGGATACTAGAGAAGAGGCGGCTGCCTTGCATTCTCATTTGGAATTACGAAAATTCAAAATTTACAAACGAAAATGTTATGAGAACGTAACTTGGGCCAGGATTTTGGTTCGTCGTCGTGTGACGCACAATAGTTGGTTAGGACAGAGAGGAAGTGAGTGAAGCGGAGTGGGCATGGCTTCTGTTGGCCATGCCGTACAAGTTAATTCAGTTAAAGGACCCAAAAACTGTGCTCTGCATTTTCGGTGGGGCTTACTATGCATGTATTAGTATGCGTAGTTAAGTTCTGAGAACCCTCTTACCGCTTACCCCTTACCCCTAACCCCACCAAACACCCACAACCATTGCTACGTTTGTAATGTGAATGTGTAAGGGCAGTAGGGTGGTGGGGTGGTGAGGTGTGGGCTGTGGGCTGTGCATTGGTGTGAGTTGAAGGAACTTTAAGTAAATGAACAGAAATGACAGGCAGACATTTGCATTATTATTAGTACAAGTTGCAGTCGTGTTGCTCACAGGGTTTGAGTTTGCTTCATACACTTGCTTGGGCAGGGTGTACGTTTGAACCGGGCTCTGGGCTGGGATGGGGGTCTATTTTTGGTTGGAAATCGCTTGGTTCTATTCGGTGGGCGGCCTCAAAATGCATTTCCATTGCATACATTTCAGAGGTTTTCATTACGTCGCAAAGTTTTCCGTCTCTTTCTCGCTCTCTCTCTCTCTCTTTCTCCCTCACACTTACACGTTCTGTCTCTGTCCTTTGTGCATGTAAGTTTTCGGTTACGTGTCCGTGTCGAGCGCATTCAAAAGTCATTTTAAGTTATTGAATGGAATAAAATGTAATTTAAGTAAATTAGAATTTCCAGCCACATACGGCAAACTGTTAAGCTGCATCTCTGTCTAGGCTTATACACACTCAAACACGCACTTCATCTATGTATATTTATTTACGTATATATATACTTTATATATATACTTAAATATACGGTTGTATATACAAGTTCTCACTATGTAACTGCAAAGCTTACTTATGCACACCCTGGAAAACCTAGACACTCACACTGCATTTTTAACAGGTTTAGTAAATCGATTATTGATTTTCACTGTCAACAAATTTTGAAGGTTGCTCCCAAATGTTGGGTGAAGTTTTTGCTAAGAACCCGTTCGCACCCGTTAGGCTGAGACAGTAAGTTTTTCGTTCAACTGCAATTTTCCCTATATGTTCTAATTTCAGTCGTGTTTCCCAACGCCTGAATTAGCGCTTTGCGATTCCATTTATTTTCTTTTCAGGGTTTGTTACTCAATAGTTTTAAATGTGAAGTTCACTTCAATTTACAGTATAGTTTTGTTGTAGTTAACTAGTTGTGCACTAAAGTTGTTGACTAAATACACTGGTCCTTTATCGTACTACTGAGAATAACAAAAGTTTTACACCCTGTGATCAAAAAGAATCCTGGGGCCTATTAAAATGGTCGGATACAAATCTGCATTGAAGCCTTGACGTATATATGTATATTCTTCATCGATAAACAGGTTAATAAGGAAATGCCACCCTGTCTGTCTGATAAGCATACATTTGAGAGCGGCAGGACGATACTTAAGGAGGACACCTACTGGTTGTAAGGCATAAACGATGGTATTTTTTAAAAGCCTTTTTGAAAAAAAACTACTAGCTTCAGTAATCGATCAACATATCACATTAAAAATTTTCAAAATGTGTAAAACTATTTTTTAGACCGTGTACTCTAAAAAAGAGTAGAGATGTCTGTTAAGTTTGTCAGAAGCCAAATGTGCATAACAGGCAGAAGGAGGCATGTATGACCGCATAAAGTATATGTATATATTCTTGATCAGCATCAACAGCCGAGTCGATATAGCAATGTCCGTCTGTCTGTCTGAACCCGTCCCTATGAACACCTAGATCTTTTTAACTACAAGATCTAGAGCCACCAAATTTACAATGAAAATCGTGAGCAGATCAAGTTTATTTCAAATTGTTGCCACGCCCCTTACAGTGTAAAACTGCGATCACCTCACAAAAAACCACATATGTTCAGTAATTGTAATTTATTTACATGTGGTTGAAAGAAAACAGATAACTCTATGTCTACATACCAAGTATGTCCCAAGTAGAGATGCTTATTAGTTTTTTTCGTATTTTTATGTAAACTTAAGATCTGCGATTCGAATCTTGGCACAGATAGGCGAATCATTTACTTTTCTTATTCATATATAACAAAAAGTTATACATGTAAATGCAGATAATCCGAACCTTCGAAAATTTAGGGCGTAGTGCAACTGGTGGGGTTGAGAAATTTTCTGGTTCTTGTGTCTGAGGCGAACTCATTCGGATTCTTAAATTGGAAATTTGTCAATTTATTTTTTTTAAGTCTAAAATTCAAATTTAAATTAAATACAGTCGTATTCAAATATTAATTTCTAATTATATTAAGTAAGTAATTTAAAAAATCTAAATATGAATCTATTTTTTACACATGTACATACATATAGATATATGTTTTAAATATGAAGAAGAGTTCTTCATCTTCATATTTTTCGTTTCGTAAGCTCATTCACATTTTTCTCAGCTTCTTCTTCCCAATTGCTCTCAAACCTATGCATGCCTCTACTCCCACACTTATACTTATATTCTAACAGCTCATTTAGTATGGGCGTGTGATAGATTATACACATATAAACTATATTTGTGTTGACTACTGTATAGATAGGATAAATCATATGAATTCTCTAATTATGAATTAGAAAAAAAATTGTTTGTTATGTTTGAGCAATAGTACTGCTTGCATTTATTGTATTTTAACAATTTATTAATATTATACTGTAACTTAGTCATCTAACCTGACGAAAAATTACTTGATCTCGGTTATATGCACACTTTGGTTCTGTTTTATTTCTAGTTTTACATCAGTCTTGTTAAGTGTGATCCGTGAGCAGAACAATTTTATTTACGTATTGATTGAAATCAGTATACTCATAAATAAGACAACATCTAAAAGAGCATTAGACCAGAGTCCCAAATTAGCAATATGGCACATTCCCCCTGATTTTAAATGATTATTGAGCTTTCTTCATACTAGAACAACTGTACCTTGTACCAGTGCCGGTATGCAAGTTAACATCAATCCTGTTTTCAGTCTCAAAAAGGTAAATCCAGACAAAAATAACAATGAAAGTCAAAAAATGGTCACACAACCACATTCGCATACATTTGAGTTTTCATGTGAGACAGTAACTCACCCATTAAAATTTTGCTCTCACCTTTTGATTTTCTAGAAATGAAAGCAGGAACTTGGCTTGCAATTGACCACCGCACCAAGTCCAATTGTACCAAACTGCTCTACCTATTCCCGCCCTTTTTTTTGCACTTCTGGAAGCTCGCAAAAAAATTTTTACAAAATATAAAAATAAAACACAAACCATTCGATTGTCGTCTGGTCTCTGCAACTCAAACTTCAGCTCCAACTCCAGGACCGATTTCTACTTCAACAGGAGGTCCACGACTCTAGCTGCTTTCAGCCAAAAAATTTTTGCATTGCCATTTTTAGCGCTTGCCAAACATCCACTATACACACCCCTTTGCACAGACACAGGCACACACATAGTACATAACAGCTACATATGCATACAAATTCTTTTTATATCGCGAAAATTCGTCTTGCTCATTTTTATTTTGTTCAGTGGTGAGGGGATAAAAACGCGGCAGGGGTGTACAGCGCTTGACCAAATGGTCGCCACCCCATAGCCCCATAGCCCCATTCACCCATGTCCCCATGTCCTATAGCCCCTGAGACAACTTCAACAATGGCATTTCGTACCTAGAGTTCGCTTCATACTGATTATGGGTACGCGCGAGTTGTAAAAATGTGCAGCGACAGCTCCTCCTACCACAAGATCCCAGCTACATAGGTGGAGAGGAGTGGGGCTTAGGGTTGGGCGAGGGTAAACCAACAGACCTCGCATAAGAATGAGCACCCTGTTTGCTGCCTTCCCCCTGTCCAACCCCAACAATATTTCACGTGCGCCCAAAAGTTTGTTTTGTGTTTTGTTAATTTTTTCTTGGCCGCGAATTTGTTTTCATTTACGTTTTTGCATTGCAGCCAACAGACTCGGACAACAGCTCAAGCCCAAACCCTCGACATCATCAACAGCAGCAGCAGCAGCAGTGCCCGAAACAACGCGTGGGTTTCAGTTCAGTAGAGATTGGCGAAAAGCGAGAAAAAAACCCAAAAAGAGTACCACAAAACAAGTAAGGATAATTCACGCGATCCTCGACAAGGAAATATCCGTTAGTAAAGATTTGTAAAAGCATTGCATACTTTCAGGTGCTTTGAATACAGTCCAGTGTTCTTCCTAGTTTTAATGACGGGATGTTGATGATATATAGATGATTCTATCTCACCAAGACCAGAGGATACTTAGTCATAAAAGCCCTTTAATAAAGATGTTACTGATTCTAAGATATTTAATAGATGTTCTAATTGGCAGAGTATTTTATGAGCTCTCCAAGAGTATCTGAATCTACCATTCCATCTATTTCCTGGTACATACTCTGCAACGACATCAGTATACACTTACTCGTGACGTTACGGGTAGAGAACGTCAAAGACGACGTAGGACGCGTTCGGCATTCGCGCCACCTTAAGCCGCACACCCGTGTATTAAAGCCCGGACAGGCGCACATACACACCCCATTTGTGTGGACGGTGGGTGGAAGTGACACAAACGAAGGGGGTGGTGCGGGCTGGGGAAATGGATGTGCTCAGCTGTTGATTTTTATTATTTTGGCCATTATCGCATGTGGTTCGCTGCTTTGGTCAGCAACGGGCTCGTCGAGTCCTGCTGATTAAACATTAATTAAGGAAAACAATGCTGACCAGAGCTGCTGCTCTCGCTGCTGCTATTTTGCTATTTTATATATGGTAAAAAGTAAAAAGTTTTCGCTTCTGTTTTTTGGCGGTTTTCGTGCAATTTTTATTGTGTCTTTTCTTGCCATTTTTGCCCCCACATCAAAAAATAAGAATAAAATCGCGGAATTTGTATAAAAATGCAAAATTACGAATTCGCGATTTCGGCTCGTATTGTCTGTATGTGTGCAAGCACTCACACACACACACACACACACACATCTATCCAAACTTCACATACACATGTTTGAATGTAAAAGTCCGTGCGTGTGTGTGTCCTTCTTTTTTTGGGTGTTGGCCATGGCAAAGGGAAAACGTTACTTGCTGCCGATTGCGCTTAAATCCCCATAAAAAGTAGTAGAAAAATCATCGACAGACGTAATAAATTAAAAATGTTCCATGGTTTGGGGCACAGGTTGGATTGTTAAGCAGCAGCCAAAGCAAAAGGCGCTGCCACTTGCTAGGAAAGAGAAAATGGAAAGAGTGGGAAGGGCCACATATTACCATAACAGCTGGGAGATATCATACTGGGGTACAGTTTAGGTACAAAGTTGAGTCACCACCCGATAGTGCTCGTTTTTGGAAATTTACTGTTTACTTAAAAATGTATGAAATTCTATATATTTGCCACATCTTCTCTATGTAACTGATTTCTCAATTTTGATGTTTTACTAAACAGATGACAGACTTGTTTTCCATTGAAATAAGCAAATTAGCAGATAAATTCAAACTTGTTACTAAGAAAACTGTAAGAATGCTTACAGTCCAGTGCGGCTACTGTAAAAGACCCCGTGCTCATACTTGCGCTCATTTCTCCCTACAAACTTTGCCAAATGTTTTTGTTATGGCTATTGTTGGTTAACATTGTAGGTTAACTCTTTTCTTACAAGCAAGTGTACACAAATTAAAATTTTTCATAAAATTAACAGTTTTTTCTTCTTCTTCTATATGTTGTAGTTTTCAGATCAACAAATTTGGTAAGGAAACTGTTTACATATACATAATTGTAAACTGTTTTGGTATGGTCGCAATCGCTTGACTAATACATGTCTTCATTCAATTCTTATTTTTTACAGATTTGTCATAGGGGATCTAAAAGCTAACGTCTAATCGGCTCACGATACAGACTAAAGGATAGACGGACTTTGCTATATCGACTCGTCTGCAGATGCTGATCTAAAATATACATATATACTTTATGGGGTAGGAAAAGCTTCCTTCTACCTGTTACGCACATTTTTCATCTGTCAAACAAAATATACCTTTGTACTATTTTTACGTCTTTTGACGGGGTTTAACTAATTATTTTTAAACAAATCAATTATGAGTTCGGCAACAAATTTTAACAAAACGCTGAGTTTTCGCTCGTTAAAAATATAAGATATAAGTTTTATTAATATTTCATACTCGTTCAACTTTTTGTATCGTCTGTAGCGTAATAAGTCAGTAAATGTTAACAGAATTATCTCTGTATATGTAAAAGAATAAAACTATTTACTATACTCTCTGCAGTGGTATATAGGGTTTGTGCAAATTTATGTAACAGGGAGAAGGAGGCGTGGCAGACCCCATAACGTATAAATATTCTTGATCAGCATCAGAAGCCAAGTCGATATAGCCATGTCCGTCTGTCTGACAGATTTCAGAGATGGTAAGAGCTACAAGTTCGAGCTTGGGTCAATCGATCATATATTTAGTCAGTCAATACAAGAACATTTTTTTTTCTCTATGCCACACGATGCCGATGTATTATACGGTCGGGCGTGCTGGTTTGTACTTTTCTTTCTTGTCATGATAATAAAGTTGACTTATTTACTTATTACTAAACTATAAATTATGAGAATTAATTTACTCAATTTGTTATACTATTATTGTAGAATATTGTTATTATTACTAGGGTTAAAGTCAAATTACTAACTATGGTTAAACATTCTGCTGACAATCAATCTAACTTGTTTATTAGCCCAATTCTAGGTAAAGTTACTTGACTGACACAGTTTTGGGCTCAGTGCAATTTGGGTTTACGTGTCTTTGAGCAAATATTAATATTCAAATCACGTTTTTTACACAATTGACACACATCGTATACAAGTCTCTACTTGTTTCTTTAAGATGAAACATGCGCGTGATTATGCATTTTATGAATTGTTTTCACTATGTCAAAAGACCTTGAAATTCGTAAGGAGATTGTGTATCTTTGGATAATATTATAGAAGATTATTTTTTTAATTTGGAAGGTAGCATCAATCAATTTAATTACTTAAGTTAAGTTAACATTGGTTTTACTAACAAGTTTTGTACTTTACAAGCGGTTAAAGGTATGTGCATTGCTCCTTGGTGACACCCTTGTGGCAGTCACGCCCTTCTGCCCCTTTGCTCCTTTGCCCCATTGCCAGCTGCACTTTCACTGGGTGACCTCTTCTAAAATTGCTGTTAATTTGCACAAAATGAATTTCGTGCAATTAAGTAGAAGCTGCGCTATAGAACGAGGGCCCTGGCATAACCATAGTGATAATAATGATGACGATGCTGACGATGACAAAGTGCCAAGGTTTCATGTGGCTATGGCTAGAATTTTACACAGGTGCCCGTGTCCATGTCTGTCTTCGTCTTTACGCCGTGTCCTTTAGCATTCGCTTATGCAACTGCTGCTCCTGTGACTGGCATCTTGCAGCACTTCATTTGCATCCGCGACATAACACCCTTCATTGTGAGGCTGGTAAAGTGGGTTAGAGGTTAATTTTAGTGCAAAGTTATGCGCACCGAAAGTATGCAATTAGATTCTGTCACGACCAAAAGGGGCCGACTGTGGGATTGGATCTCACAGGAGCGCATTTTTGCCTCTTTGTAGCTCCTTGAAGCTCAATTCATTTACCTGAAATTAGTGTACGGTCATAATGTAATTTTCTAATTAACCAAATTGCTAGTCGCGGCCACTAATTACCCAGAGAACAACATGGAAGGGGATAACGAGACAACGCTAGTTAGTATAGGAAAAATGTGTATAAAAAAGAAATTAAGACTATTTTAGGCATGCCTATGATAAGGTTGTAATACTACTAAAAGCACGACTTATCTAGTTTCATAGAAATTATAGATACTTTACAACAACTCAGTTGCTTTTCAAATCTATTTTGGAATAAACTTTGTTTTGACGAAAGCTCCTTCAATAATATAAAACTAATTAAAGCTGTGACCAATTCCAATTTGAGCTTAACAAATAGCATATTTAAATGTACGGCATATTATTAAAAATAATAACAAACAATGGGGTAAAATATGCAAAATTAGAGCTAAGCGTTCATTATGGTATATGGCTCGATATGTCAATATAACATCGCATTGAAAACCGACGACCACGATGACGAAATCCTAAAAGCAGCGCCCGATTATTTGCAATTCAAATTTGGCCATTAAAAAGCCAGATGATGATGAAGTGGTTACTGGTGGAGAGGACTACAAAAGTCAAATATTGCCCAATTTCCAAATTAATTGTCTACGCACCTTAACCACAAAACCCTTTCCCTTCCTTCTGCCCACGCCTCGGCCTTCTCCCATCTCATCTTTTTACCATCCTATACCTTAGACATATCTTAAAGGGTTTTGCCCGGTTCACAATTAATGCAAAACTCAATAAACTTTTGTCGAATAAAATTTTATGCTAATCAGAAGTATATTTTTTAGTTCCATTGCGTATCCAATGATAATGCCCGACGGTCGCCGAACTCTTTGGGTTGCCTACTTGAGACATCTACCACCCTTCATCCAGTCTCCTTCCACCAACTCCTTTTGTAGCCCAGAATGTATGGCCATCAATTGATTTGCATTTCTAAATACGGCGTAAGCATTTGTCGTAATTTGGTCTGAAATGTTGTCGCATTTTCGGCATAATTATGCATTTTAATTATGTGTCGGACAACAAGACGACTGTCTTACCCCAAAAAGGGTAAATTTTGCTGTTTAGCCTTCAGAATGGGACTGGGGTGGTGCGAGTATTGGATAGATTGTTTTCTTGAGTTCGGTCTAAACGTATGCTAATTTGCCTTTGTGCCCTGATTCAAATTGGAAAATGTTGGCGGTCGCTTTGAGAACTTGTGTTAAGGAAATTGTTTAAATTTGCAATTCTATTAAAGTTGTCTTATAAAAGGGATCATTGAATAAGCTGATATGACGTAGCTTTACTTCAGGAACTATTTTATTTGTAAAATTACTATTATGACACCGCAAGAGTGCAAGATTTTTCTAGGCTTGTCAGAAGCGAAATGTGCGAAACAGCCAGAGGGATGATCACCAGCATCAGTAGATCAATTTTAATACAAATTTTTTCCTATCGTCTGCGAAAATTGTCAAAAAAAAAAAAAAAAGGCAAACATTTTATAACACCATAACTATTCTTTCCAAGTTTGGTCCTGATAGGACAACTATATTCCGTAGCTTCCTTAGGAAATACCGTTGAAAAGTTGCTATTTCTTCGGATATATGCGCACTACAAAGAATACAGAATCTTTTCAAGCCGCCCGCTACTAATAGTTTTGTGGGTAATATCTGATTTTAAGACATAATTTACGTTGTTATATATGAAACAAAATTTCAGATTTTTCGATCTAAGGGAATATTCAGTTATATCCACCGATTTCTATAGCTTAGCTATACCCTTTGGCTGTATTCCTCTTTCTATTACCACCTGCTTAAAATCAGGCAAAACAAAGCAAACAATTTATGTCGTTGCCGTGTCGCTTTACATAACTCACAACTGTTCCTTAGACCGTGGACTAAGCAAAGTCATTGCGCATGCCAGACAACAACTACAATTTGGCCAACAGTTTATCTGGCAAAGCAGCAGCCGTATGGCAGGAAGAGGGGGAGCCCAAGAGATATAGAGAGTGAGAGAGACAGGGACAGAGACAGAGACAGAAAGAGAAAGAGCTGGAAGTGAAACCTGAAACCTTACAACGGCTAGTGGCCAACTCATATATGTATATGACTTCGACGAATGCTCGTTATCGATTTGAAACTTATATGGAAAAAACTAATGAAAATCAAGTATCATCATCATGGTTGTGGGACAACAGGCAAAGCGTAATGAAGGAAAACCAAAGCAGAAAAAGAAGAGTGCAAAGCCAAAAGAGAATTAAATTAAATTAAATGAAAACTAAATTCAAATGAGTTTTCGGGGGCATTAAGAAGCAGATAGTATGAGCCATAAGCAAAAAACTGAGAAGATTGGCAGCGAGCGGCTGCTCATCCCTGATTCCTCAATCCTCAGTGGGTTCTGAATTCTTAGCTCTCAGTCCTAATCCAGTCTGCTCCGTTGATTGTTGTTATTATTACTTTTGCTGAACGGGTTTGTGTAATGAATTAATCCGCACAGGGCTTGGCAATTTGACTTGGTTGGTGCCTTTGGGTTTCGTTTCGATGCAAATCAGCTGGTCAGGTTACAGTGGTTCGCATTAGAGTACTCTTGTATCATTTAATGAGCTGCTTGAGGCTTTACAACTCCTTTTACAAATCAATGCAAATTAAATTTTTTTTTCTCTTTGTTAATAAGAAATCATTTAAAAAGTAGTTTTTACAACTAAACTGAATTGGCTTGGGATATTCATTCTATTTTTCAAAATATATATTTATAGACCCCGTACTGTAATGTGTGTGGCAGGTAGAAGGAGGCTTTCCGACCCTATAAAGTATATATTCTTGATCAGCTTCAACAGCCAAGATGATATAGTAATGTCCACCTGTCTGTCTGTCGGTCCGTCCTTCAGTTTGTCCTTATAAATACCTGGATCTATGAGACTATAAGAGCTAGAGGCACACAAATTGGAATAATAGTGCACCGCGTTGTAAAGTCAAAGTATAAATGTTATATGATTTTAATACCAAAGAAATTCCTTTATTTAAATACCACAAACGATTTCCAAATTGTACAAAATTAATAAATAATGACATAACGATAAACGATGATTACTAGTAATTGACATTAAAATTAAAATATAAAATACTTTTTTTTTGTTCATCAAAAATATTTAATTATTTATTGAATTCAAATTACCGAACTGTACCACTGTGCACTCCCTGCTATTCCTGTACTTGACGTTCCAAAAACAAAACAGAAATTCCAAAAGAGACAAATGCAAATTGCCTGATTTCTTTTGTAAATAAGGAACTGATGAGCAGCAGAAGCAGCAGAAGCAGATGAAGCAGCTGCTGGAGTTGCATTCGTAGTCGCGAAATTAAATCGATGTCTGGGGCGATTGACATGTGCAGGCAAAGGACAGTCGAGGACATGTTTTTGTTGTTGTTGTTGTTCCAGTTGTTGCCTGCAAAATAAGATGTCTTGGGTAAACCCAAAATTAGTATAATTGCTTAAAGCAAAGACGGATATTGGTCCAGCTGCAACACGTTAATATAATTCAAATAAATGTCTCGCGGATCGCTAAAAGCCATGGATCGATTTTATTATTATTGGCATAGTAAGGGGATGGAACTCGAATTGCTTTTCATGTTGTTGGTGTCATGAAAATTGTGCATTTCATCAAACATTTATTTAAACTTTTTGCGGGTCAGCTGCCCGTTTGCCGTATGCCTGGTAGACATGGCGAAAAAAGATGAACTGCATACTTTTTGGCGTAACCGCATAAAACAATTTTCATTTCCTTTCAACTACCAGAGGAATAAAATATATACTGTAATACACACGTGCATATATGTATATGTATATCTATATGTATCTGAATGTAGAATATAAAAACTTTCTGCATTTTTATATGGCATTGCGTCCGTTACTCATGTGTGTTACTTGGGCTTAATCAATCACTTATGGAAGGGGAGTAGAAGGCAATTGGTGTAAAAACAAACTACATTGATAATCGTAACACAAATAGCATTCATAGAATACTGGTGATGTCAGATAACATTTTTCTTACTTCTCTTTAATCTTGGTCGTGCTATGTGAGCAGTTCAGTTACCGCAAAATTCCATTGCGGTCGCGTAAATATTTTCCTCGCATGGCACAAAAAAAGTTTAACAAATATAATGGAATTTGAAATTTGACTAGAACAAAGTAAATAAAACAAATAAAGTAAAGGAACATTAAAACATTCACATTTAAGGATTAGCATCAGTAAAATAAACATTAAATTAACCTTTTGGTTTCCGGTTCTCAACTCATTAGACTACACTACAGCTCAACATAGCTGGGTACTTCACAGTGGGGCAAACAATGACATGAATAGACTCAGTAACCAGCAGCGACAACTCGTCACACTACAGAGAGCTAGAAGAACAAGAAGAGGAAGAGGAGGAGGAGGAGGAGGAGAAGAAGAGGAAAGAAGCAAGCGCTCTTCTTTATAATAAGCAATGGGAGAACATATTGCACACTTACTGGCTCAGTCTCTGTTTCTTTGGGAGTGTGGTGTGTTTGCGTGTCTTCGGGCGTGTGTGCTTATTTATGTGACTCTGAAAGTGCAGGGAAACTCGCTGAGTGCATTTATGCATGTTAACATGGCAAAAACTGATCTAAAAGGGGCAACTGCAATTGCAGCAACAATTGTGCATTTAAAAAGAACGGAAAACAAACTTGCGAATATTACTGCATACCCTTCAGTTTAATATGATAACACAAACTTTTGGGGAAAAGCTTAAACAAATGTTTTAAAAACAATGTCCATTTGAAGCAAAGGTTTTTTTTTTACCAAAATCGGTATGAATAAGTAAAAAAATTACCAGTTGCACAATTCAAAACTGAGTTATGATACAAATGACAAATTTTTTACTGATTTGTCCAATCGGAACTATAGGGATTCCAAATTTGGTTACGATTGGTCTAATCACAATACACGCATAATATGTAAGTTTGGTTGAGATAGCTCAACTCAAACTACATAAAAATGTTCAATTCCAACCGATTTGTATTAAACTTTTCAAGAGTAGTTTTAAATTTAAATAATTAACGTTTGAGCGGGCAGTGAGTAACTTGGCAACAATTGAAATTGATCTCTCTGACGCATAGACGGACTCTCACATATAGACAGACAGGCAGCAGATCAGGAGTTTGAACACTTAATGGGGTCGAAAATGCCTGTCTCTTTGTCTGTTACTTTCATTTCGCTTCTAGCAACCCTATTGGAAGACCTGATGCAAGTCTAGGGTAGACGGAAAGTCGTTGCAACGCTTCTTGCAAGCTAAGTGGCTTTGACGCTACTCAAAAATCTCTTGTTGCAGTTTAATTATGACATAAAAATGCCCGCAAGTAATTTGACATCATTAGGAGGACTATGTGACAGTTGCGCTGCGAGAGTTAGAGAGTCCTAGTGCAAGCTCATCCGAGTAGGTCCTCTTACATTTTAGTGGGACAATTCTCGGCGGAAGTGCGCATACACTCGACGTCCTTATTGCTTTAGTTGTTGTTGTTGTTCTGGTTGTTGTTGTTGTCAGTCAGTCGGTCTTGGGGCTGGTTTGTTTTTGTTGCCTACTAATTAAGCGTGCTAAATATGTTCTCATCTACTTGTGTTGTCTATTTCCATATGCAGTTTGTGACTGCAACAATAGTTTGACTGCAGCCAAGTGGATTGCATTTCCTTTGTTGCCTTTGCTCAGAGCACAAAGGAATTCTTTCCGCACCTAACACTCACACACACACACTTATATGATATATTATATAACTACGAAATGTCATTTAACTAATTTGCATATCAACTAACTAAATATATATGCACTTATGTGCTCAGAAACGAATACATAAATGCGCACAATCAACTCCTTGTTCGTTGGCCTAAAAATGTAGTGGAAAACAAGGGAAATTTTCTATATTTTTGTTATTCAGCAACAACTGCTGTCTCGCTCTAACTGGTGTTGCCATCTCTTTTGGCAGTGCTGGCATGTGACATAATCTGTCGCCTGGGCCAAAATACCTGCAACAAAAATCTTGCATAGAATGTTGAAAATCATGTTGAAGTTTTCTCAACGCTTTGGGGCAGGTGTTCTCCTCGTGTGTGTATATGTGTGTCTGTGTTTGTGTGTATGTGTGTGGAACCTGCCTCATGGCTTATGATTTTTGCAATACGCACACACATGTGTGCATTGTTGCACATAATGTATGTAGCACATGAAAGTAATTTTTCTTAATTTTCTTAGTTGAACTGTGTGAGCTTTAGAGCTGGTGTGTGTGTGTGCGTGTGTGTGTTTTAAAGTGCAAACATGTCCCGAGGTTAGGCAGGACGAATGACAGCCTCGGAAGCAACTGAGATGCACATACATGTACAGTCCTACACGTACTTCTGGTTGTACATAGATTGAATAGTTGGATATAAAGATGCATTCATACATTTATCCGATATAAGCATTCGAAAGCACATAATTCGAAATTTATGAGCCTACCCAAAAAGCTTTCACATTGCAGGGAGTAGCCAGCAGAGAGCAGATGCGGGAAGGGGAATGGGATTGGGACTTGGATTTTTGGGATCACTTTTGTGGCAAATGAATTGAAAATGCTGCATTGAAAGCGAATTGATGTTTGAGGTGAGCAAAATGTTGTGCGGTATGTTATATAATCGAGAGGTCGACCAAATGGGGAAGCTGATAGTAGCAATAGCTACAGACAGACACTGAAGGAGTGAGCGAGTCATATAGATTGAGAGAATGAGCAGATGGAAAATACTTCAAATGTTTTATTCAACAAATTGAAATGAAACTCAAGTGAATAAATGACAAACAGCTTGAAAATTGACTTTGCAATGTGAAAAGTCGATTGAAAATTATATACTGTGGTCATTTTTTGATGATTCCAACATGATGAAAACCACTTAACGGGGTGCATACATATCTAGTGGCGAAATCTGAAACTTTCTGATATTATTTTGAGGTTGCGAAACTATTTCATGGAATGTAAAACTAGGGGATAAACGAAAGGAAGTTGACATATGTAAAACTATCTATATTTATTCTAATTCTTATATTTTTTTAAGAGTATCAAATCAGTGTCTCTTTGGCAAAATTTCATTATTGTAATGAAGCACTTTTTATCATCTTAGTATAAGTGTGTTTTTCAAAAAATATTCCCATTTTTTTTACTTTATATTTTATTTTAATTAAAATAAATGTTAATTATGAATTATATAGTCATAACGAGTAAGAAAGGCTAGAGCCAAGAGATTCGACTGCTACAAGTAGCCCAATTTAAACCTTTTTGTTTAATGTCAGCTTATCAAATTGGGTCAGTATATTCCTACCGGTACAATACTCAGAATGCCTGATATTTGTAGCTTTAGCGGTGGCCCAATTGTGGTGTTATGAAAATGTTGTTTATTCTTAAATGGGATGCTATTAACTGCCGGATAGACTGACTTCGCTATATCAACTTGGCGTTCGATGTAGATCATGAATATATGTTCTCAATTAGGTTCGCAACGCTTTCTTCAAACATCATTTTTTGCAATTTATTGTTTAATAGGTATTCAAACATATTTGGCTAAATCAAGTGTATGGCTTTCCCAAAATAGTTTCAACCTATTAACTTTAAAATACCCCATATAGTAGCAAAGTTGATAAATGTCTAATCGAAATCCACCGCAGACATGATCTAATTTGATCATAATTTGCAAATGATTAAAATATTATTTTCTATGAGACGAAACAAATTCTGTTAAATGTTTATAGATAAATATTTACTGGTTTGCTTATGTGAATAACCCTCCCCCCTCTTCCTGATTGGCTTCCTTCCTGTGTTGTTGTCTGGTACCGCAGACCACACACCGCATACATACACCGCTTGCAAAGTGGCACATGCCGCATGTCGCATGCCACATGGCAGATGCTGATTTTTCTGTTGCTGTTGCTGTTGCAGTTGCAGTTACAGTTGACCTGAAGCCAATTATCGCGCAGTTGCAGTTGTTTATTGCATTGTTGCTTGACTCGGACATATTCATACTATTACACCTGCGTGTGAGTGAGTGTGTGCACCCCCCCTCCCACTTTCGGCGATGACAGCAACAAACTGTTTTTGTGGCCATCGGCAACCGCATTATTGAAATCATTGCGCCGGCGGGCGGTCAACAGCCCCAAAATGCAATTTTACGTTTTCAATTAATAAACATTTGCTTGAGCTTGGCCTGTTATATGTTGGTGTAGCTGGGCAGGAATTGTTCCGACTTCGACTCGGAGTACGACCGTATCGTGTATTTTACATTTGCGGATACATAATTTGGTAAATCATTAACCGTAAAGCAGAGAGCCGTGAAGTGCCACGGCAACCGCAGGACATTGCTCATTTACGCAATGCGTTGTGACATCTGATTGCTGTTGTTTTTGTTGCTGGCTTTTATTACTGTTATGTATTTATAATTATTGATATCTGAGTTGAGAGTTGACTTTTTTGTTTTTACATGTTAAGCGCTGCATGGAAGGATTTCCCATTCGCAATCCCCTCTTCTGGCTACTGAGTTGCGTTCACATATCCATTTGCCCAATCCAGCACCAGCTCCAACTGCCTGCCTACACACGCCCCTTTGCTAAAAAAAACAAATGTGAGCAAAAACTACGCAATGGCCGCACAGTCACATCGACAAACATCAACAGCAACAACAAAAGCAAGAAAACCAACAATCACAACAGCAACAGCAACAACAACAGCGGCAACAATAAAAAAATACTCACACATGACTCCGCCTACCAAAGCGACAGCAGCAGCGGCGTCGACGCCGACGCCAACGTCAACGGCAACGGCAACCGTGACACCGACGCCGATGCCAGCGTCATCGGCAAAACGAACGGCGACAAAAAAATGTTATAGTTGATTTTTGACAATTTTTTGTATGACGCTTTTTATGAATGCCACGAAACTTTTTGAATTTTATTTCTCAGTGCATATATGCATGTGCATATCTGTATGTGAGTGTGTGTAGGTGTGTTCCTGCTGCTTTTATTTTATTATTTTTTTTGCATTTTTGGTTAGGTTGTTGGCAAATGTTCTTTTATTTTGGCATTTCCCCATTTCAGTTTGAGGCATGCCTGCCAATTTATTGATAAAGATAGGTGACTCAAACTTGGCGCTACGGGGAGTTAAGCAATCCATGAGTGCAAAATGCCAATAAAATGTGCTCACGACGAATTGACATTACTCTTTTCAAACAAAAACAAGAGCAAAGTACAGAGGGGCTCTCCCGACCGTAAGATACCCTATCAGATGTACAGAGCCGACTTGAGTTCGTTTTCAAACCATTTATTTGGCAAATGTAAATTTAAACGACACAATATTTGCATGCTTTCAAAATCAGAATTCAAAAATGGTTTGATTGAAATTATTTAAATTAATTAAAATTAAATAAAATTGTCAAATTATCGTCCACAAACCGAAGAGCCATTATCAGAAAAGCTGGGCAATGTTACTTATCGAACTTTACCTCATTATAAACTGATCGACAATGAATCGCTCAAATAAACTGAAGAACTGGTATCAATAGATGAATAAAATCAAAAAGTGGCAAATCAAGCTCTGTCTTTTCATGTTTCCTGAGTATTGGGGCGTGAAATCAAAACTCAAAAATAACATACACTTGAGCTGCCTGCTCACAAAAACAGTCTGTATACCAAGTGTGGTGTTTCCATCTCACACCGTTTTGTCATACTAAACACCTGCCTGATTTGGCCTATGGTGCCTATAGGATATAGTTGTCCGATTCGGAGCCAACTGAATTCTTATTACAGTACTATAAACAAAATATTTGAATTTAGTCTCGATAGCTTTATTAGTTTTCAAGTTGTCGCGTTTTCAAAATGTTTTTCACAATTTGCGAGGGCAGCAGGGGAACGTCTTTATACCAGATTCTTTATTTCTTTTAATTTATTTATTTAATAATTATTTTTGAACTTGAGTACATCCATATAATGATTAAATAAATTAAAATGACAAATCTTAGTTTGACAACACAAGAGTTGTAAATATAAAAATATTATTACAACACAACACTAGTACTACTCAGACGTTCATAAAACCTCTTTGAAATATTTACTTCAGTTATTCAGTAACTAAAACCTTTTAATTACAACATATGTCCAGTTTGATAGGGTATGTGCGAATATCAACTTGAATTAAGTGTCGGTAGATAAGTGTCCAGTTTAGAATATTCAGCTGTATCTGCCTTGGTAAAGCAAACCGACCAGATATAGACATAATTACAACACTAACAAATCGAAACCGCGACGAGTTTTAAACAGATGAAAGTTGCTATTACGCAGCATATGCTTAATGCGTGCAAACTAGCATTACAATTGCACGTTTTCAACGGACCAACAGACCACTCAACAGGCTTGGGTGCGTGGCATGCCACATGAATCATCATAACAAGTGACTATCCGCAAACAAGCCGCAGCCGAACTGAAGGGGTGTATCAGGATGGGGAACGCAAACTGGACCACAGGCCATTTCATAGTTGGGCCAAACGAAAATCACTACAATGCGTTTTGCAGGGTGCCAAAAAATATGCCAAACTCACACACACACACACACACACACACACACACACAATATCACACCCAAACCAAATTTATTATTTGTTGTTGGCAGTCAGCCAGCAGAACGATTGAAGGCGGGTGAGGCAGGGGTGGAAACGTAAGCGGAGGTTTTTGACCAGCATACGCAATTTAGCTGCATTTCCGGTTGTTTTTGCCCGCAACAGAAACAGCAACAGTTGGCCAAAAATATTTAAAGTCTCGCCCCGACTTTAAAGTGCGAAAATGTGAAGACCTTGACCCATTTTGAGAATGCAACTGGAGTGCCTGTAAAACTTGCTCAAGTCCCGTCCACATGGAGTTGACCCACAGCTGTGTAAAATTGAAAACGTAGACGATGCCAGACAATCGCACTAGCACCGTCAAGTATCCTAGTATTGCATACTTCGTAGCTAAAGTTAGTATACACACACAGACACAGACAGTAACACATAGAGCGTAGCCTTTCCAAAAACCAAAAGCGGCAAGAGCATTCGGCCAAAGAACAAGTGGCAAGTGGAAAGTGGTAAGCAAATTCTAGCAAACGTGGAAAAACTCAGGCGACCCGCTCGAAAAAGTATGCTACGTTTTATGCTTTGCTGTTTTTTCCTTTCACTGTGTCTTTGCTTGTGTTTGAGTGTGTGTGTGTGTGTGTGTGAGTTTGTGTATGAGTGAACGTGTGGGTGAGAGTCCTTGAAAAGCAGCGTCTAAGCTTCGACATTGTGAGAATACGTGTGTGTGTGTGTGTGTGTGTTAGCATGGATATCATGAAGTTGAACGAACGTTCGTTTTCCTCTCCTTCTGCTTCCATTTCTTTTTCTGCTTGCTTCCTTTCTACTGTATGGCTCCTTTCTCCTTCTCCCTCTATCTCTCCTTGTTCCTCTCCCACTTTACTTCTCTCAACGTCTGTGTTTTTTTTTGTCTTTTCTTGTCTGTCTGTTGACGTTTGGTGGCATTTTCGGTATCAGTTACTTTCATTCAGAATTCCGGCTTTATCGGAGCAACGCCCTCGACCTTGAGAGAGTTTGAAGTTTGGCATAGAGGGACTTGCTGAAAAGTGGAAAATCCATAAAATTGCAATATTAGAGCGTTCGGCCTGTTGGTATTGTTCGATGCGTTGTTTCCATTCTACTGGCACTGGAATAACTGCATTTGGTGCACTTCGCACTCGTTGCAGTCACTGCATTTTTTGAATTTCCTCACGCATCGTCCAGCGGCAGAGAGCAACTCCGAATCATGCTGATGACCATGAACAGAATTGTCCCCCTTTTCTCTCTGGACGGTTAGTGAAAGAGTGTTTTCATTCATCTGTCCAGACCTGTCCTGCTCGTCTCTGCCTGCTTTCCTCCATCCATCCATTTTGTTTTGCTGTGAGTGTGTCGAAATTCACTTTCATTCACTGTTGCCTTCCATTCCCATCGAGCTCATGATGCGCATATTTGCCCCCATTCTCTTGTTATCTGTATATGCCACTATATGTTATTGGCTTATTCGCTTGTTTTCTGGCTAAAAATCGATTTTATTCTCAGCCGCTCACAATATAATCGTTTATTAAGATAGTATGTTCAGTTTGTTTCAAAACTCGTTTTCAAGCTTATATAATTTAAACTCTTAAATAGTGAACACACAATAAAATCTCGAAAATATCACCAAAATTATTCCAACACAAGCAGATCCGGTATGCTTAAAATTAAGTTGCTAACTAGAAAGTAAAATTTTAAAACATAACACCAAGTCCTGTATTTGCTAAGGAACAATAGAAAAGTAGCTGGTTAAAACAAGTATGAAAGGGTACAGTCTAGCAAGCCTACTATAAAAGACCCTGCATTCATTCTATTTTGCCATACAAATGAGCAATTTTTTACCGATTTGTTATCAGACCCGTGGGAGGATCCTATCCGGGAGGATAGTTATAATCGTACCATACAAATTGGTCTCGATAGCTCTAGTATTTTCCCAGTTATAGTAAAAGACATAATAATAGTATTTGGTGAGGTGAACTTAGTTTCTTACAATTTTCAGTGCTGATACCGCCCGGGGGCGTGACGGACTATAATTCCAAATTTGAGGTATTGTAAAAGTAACAAATTTAATAAATAGTTTTAGCAAATGTTGCACATTTTGCATATTTGTAGATTTCTCATAAATTGTGACTTGAATTAGCAGAAAACAATCATCGAAATTCACAAGAAATGCTCTAACCAATTATAACTAATTTTAATTGATCTTTAAGGATTCGATTTAAAGGACAGTTCTTAATCTGATGCTTACCAGTCACTTCAATTTGTGGGAAAGTATAACTGTTCATGTTCTCGTATTCACATAGTTATATTATAGCTACACTAATAATAATATTATTGGTCTCTTTTAAATACTGACTGACAAGACAACTGCTTGTATGTTGACACAGTAATGTTTATTGCAAGTTTTGCAATTACTGTGCACAACTTAGACGCAATTCATGAACTCATTCACATTGAGGAGAGTTCTTTGAAGTGCTCAACTCAACTCACCCTCAACCCTCGCTACCATCTCGGTTCACTGGGAGCACCTAAAACAGCTTCCCGCCAATCGCAGAAAGCATCGCTGGCAGTCGACGACCCAATCGCAGACGCCAAGTGGAGCCATTGGCGGCAAAAAACTCGCGCGCGTTTTTTGGTAATGAGTAAAAAGTCGCGTTGAGCTCAGAGCCGCTAATCAGTAGGGAGGCAGCAGGAAATAACCACATCACAATGGGGATGAAAAGTGAAAAGCAAATGGAAAATGGAAAAATAGTTCAGAACTGAAAAACCCGTCTGTTGTTGTCGTGCCCAAGACTGAAGTCATTGGGTTTAGATTGTGACCAAGTCTACGTTACTTTTCCAGAGTGGGAGACGGTGTTGAAAAGACAATTTGATTGAGGTTGAGATAGACGAAAGCATTTATGATAAAAACTAGTGGGCAACACTGGACACAAAAAATGTTTGATAAATTCGAACATGTTAAATAATAAACCCCATAAAATTTTAATAACTTATGTGAACCGACAATTCAAGCTATTAACCCAGTTCTCGCTCTTATGCTGAACATTTATATGGTCTTATTAACTTTTATGGAAATTATAACATATGGGGAGGTGTTGCCTAATTAAAATATGTAGCAGTTGATTTTGTGGTCGAAATCTTGGTTGGGATATATACCCCGTTGTCTTTCAATAAACTTTATTGGTATGGGAGCTATTTGATAAAGTTTGTTGGATGCGCACCAAAGCCATTTAATTAAAAATTAAAAATCTTGTGAATTAAAAGGGAAAACTGATTTTCTTAACGACTATAAAAACCACACTCATGTATTCATATTTACATATATGTATATTAGCAAACTTACCAAGTTTGGCTAGTTACCATAAAAGGAAATATGTAGAAAATACTTTCTTGTGTTAAAAACTATAATATATAATTTTGTTTATCTTGGCAACATTTCGTAAATTTTAAGAGCGTTCATCCCTGATTACAGTCCGTAATAAAAGATATTTCATTAGTAAGGAGTTGTTCACTCGCTCACCTTCAGTTGGTTTGAAAATGACTAGTGTAGGGTCTGTTAGTAAGAGGCATAAGCATAATATCTGCAGGTAATAAGCAGAAAAGTCGTGACCGATTCCATTAGAGTATATAAAGTGTAGCGGGTTGCCGATTTCATACATTTTGACAAAACTTGTTCAGCATCAGTCATAATTTTGAAGCCAATTTTGTACCAGTTAAGGGTATATTGCGTTTGTTCAAACAAGCCTTGACTGTCCGTCCGAATCTGGTAAATAGACTTCTTTTATGAGTAAGTAATTCAGGCTTATTATTATTTTGCTGCTTCCCCTACCGCCCCCGGAAATTGTAGAAAACCATTTCCATAACAACGTAACTTGGAAACTGTGTTAACGATCGGAAACTATACTGATTTGGAAACTATATATGGAAGCTATTTGATAGCTCCCGGCCGAAAAATAAGTTTTTTTGAACGAAATTACTTATATACATACATCACATTTGGGCTACAGATTTTTTTTGTTAATAAGAAGAGTCAAGTTTATTCATCATTTAATCTTGCTTGAACGATTTCATAATTATTTCGAAACAATTTACATTAATTACGGACCTCTCAGAGGGTATCTTGCTGTCGGGATAGCCCGACTTTCCGCTGCATTATGTTTTAATTGCGCCAAAGGAGTGCTAGTTTGACGCTCTCCAATACTCGTCTTTTATTACTCTTATTGTCCACTTGTTAATTTTGTATTGCAAATTAAGGTTTTAAGGTTTGGGACAGAGTGACATTACTCATTCTTAACGTTGTTGGTTAACAAAAATCATTTTTGTACACATGTAACAAATTTAATGAATATTTTTGGAGTTCATATTTTGTGAAAAGCTTTAAATTGTTGGTAAAAGTACCGGAAAAATGGTTCGAACTAAAGTAGAGAATTACGAGGTAAATGTTGCTTATTTAATGAAAATTTATCACTTAAAGATCAAAATTGAAGCAGCTCTGGGTAAACGGCGTGCTAACAGATTGGACAAATCAGTGAGAGTCCAACCTCAAGGAACAACAACAACAACAACAACAGCAACAACTACAGCAACAACAACAGGCAATCAACAACAAACAGAGACGACAAAATCGACAACCTTTTGAACTGCAAGCAAATCCATTTCACACAATTTATGTACAAGTTTATTTCGCGCTTCCAATTTTCCAACGTCGATTTGCTTTTTGGGTGGCTTCTTTGGACATTGGCTACAGCAGCTGGCTTTCCACAGAAACGCTAACAACCACACACACGCGTGTGTGTGTATGTGTGTGTGAGTAGAGAGCAGGCTGAAATTACATACGTGTGTGCACGTTCAAGTCTTTGCCAAGTTAACAGTGCTCCAAGTCAGTTGAGCAATGACAGTTTGCCTGAAGCCCGAAGAGGATGGTTGCGATTGGAGTTGGAGTGGACAAGGAACTGGAGTTGGAATTGGAGTTGGAGTTGGAGTTGGAGACCGTGCATTCCTAATCTTGTTCGCTGAATTCGTAATCTCATTAAATTTACATATTAATCAAGGGATTTTAATTACTCTTACACCGCAACGGCATTGGCAATGGCAATGGCAATGGCAAGAACGGAGCTGGAAATGAGGCAGCGCCAAGCTCAAGTGAGGCATAAGCAGTTGGAAATGGCAAATCGGCCAAATCGGGTCCAACGTCTGCTTGCGGTTCTCAACTGGTTCAAGTTTGAGACTCTGCCGTTTGCCACTTACCATTTACCACTTACCTCTTGCCACCTCTGCTCCAAACTTGCCACTTGCCACATGCCACTTTCCACTTGCCCCTCACCTTTCGCCTCTCGCCACATTCCGCTGCCGTTGCAATCGCAGTCATGGCGTGCGGACCCTCATAATTTAATTGGACTTTGTGTGGCGCATGGTCGGTGGGTTCTGCTAGCATTTGCATCGACTTTGGCCAAGAGTTTGGCATTGGCTTTGGCATCAGTTTTGGCACTGCTATTACCAGGATTACACGAATTTGCGTGTCAGGCGTCAATGTAAAATCGCAATAACTGAAACTAAATTACAAACTAAAATGCAAAATGAGCAAAGCCCCAAACAAGAGTCCGGTCCCGTGGACATACCCCAAGTGGGGGTGTATGTGTTTTGTTTAAATCTCTGCAAATGTGATTGACTAAATGTGCTTGAGTGAGTGTGAGTGTGAGTGGGTGTATGTGAGTGTGTTCAATGCATAATTTCTGAGGCGCTCTTCTATCTTAGATGTGTGCGTTCTGGGAATGCGTGTGGAAATTTGCAGACATTCCTGCTAAAAGAACTCTGATAGAAATCCCAAAAATATTCAAGTTTGTAGGAGAAGACCAGAAAAATCTAGCCAAGAAAATTAAAGTGTAATACGTATAATAGGATTGGAATTAAAAAGACAAAAAATAAATTGATAAAGAACTAAAAAAATTAAATAAACTAAAAAAATTTTCAGATAAAAACACAAAACTTGCACCTAATTTTCACTTTCTCAATGAGGCAAAATAAAAAAAATTAAATAATTTATACAAATCCATTACGATTTGATTAATTTCAGAAAATTATTATTATTATTATTATTATTATTGTTATTATTATTATGATTATTATTGTTATTATTATTATTATTATTATTATTATTATTTATTATTATTATTATTATTATTATTATTATTATTATTATTATTATTATTATTATTATTATTATTATTATTATTATTATTATTATTATTATTATTATTATTATTATTATTATTATTATTATTATTATTATTATTATTATTATTATTATTATTATTATTATTGATATTATTATTAATATTATTTTGACACCTTAAATTATCGACTTTTCAAACATTACCACAACATAACATAGTTTTAGCCTTTTGAATGAACTTTCGGTTTGACTGCCCTCATTTGAGTCAACTGTTGCTGTTGTGGGCTCGAGGCGATCAAAATTTATGGCTTTTATAATGACTACTTTGTTGCAGTATAAACGCAAGCTTTAGGACGGGGACAAGCAAATGGAAAATGGCAACACACATTTTAAGGCATCATAAATTATAAAAAATAATTATAATGAGATCAATTTTTAATCGCTGCTACGCGACGCAGCGTCTTTGGATCCAAACAAGAGAGCAGAACAGGCAAACGGACAACTTCCTGGCCAGGTGAAGCAAGTGGTGGCAAGTGGAGAGTCTACAAACAGCGAAGGTGTAATTATTATCATATCCTGCATCGCATAAACAACAAGCAGAAGTAGAAGACGACAACAGAGTCGAGGCAGCAGCAGCAGCAGCAGAAGGAACGGCAACAACCGCAACATGAAATACAACACTTGGCCTAAACACGCAGCAAGAGGCATGGCCTTTGGTATTGGGGTTGCCTCATCCTCATCCTCAGCCTCAACATCATGCACATTCATGTGTTACTACATGTGTGTGTGTGTGTGTGTTTTGCTGGCTTAGAAATTGGTCCATGCCTGCAGAGAGTCTTCTGGACCGTCTTCTTGTGCAAACAACGAGCAGCGAGCACTTTGGTGCAAACATTTAGAGTAGCAACTCGTAAAACTTCAATTTAAGACACGTAATTTGCAATTCACTTGAGTGCAGATTAGAAGCGGCATGTCTTCAACCCAAGGCAGGGGGGAAGGGGGCAATATGCGGGCAGTTGCAATTGGGAGTGGTCGAATAGCCACGCAGCCGCTGATGATGATGGTGATGGTGATGATGAGGCCCAGGAAGACTTGAATCTTTACACTGCAGAGCCACATGTCGTTTGAAACTCATTTCAGAAGGAACTTCCCAAACTCACCCAAAGTCTTCTTAGAGTACCTCGGAATGATCACAATACCATTAAAAACATATAATGCCAATTCCGTATTAATTTAACACTAAACTATTACTTAAGGCATTGCCAACTAATATAGTAGTTCTTATGTAGTAATAATATAATAATATACTAATTTTAATTATAAATATGAAATAAAATAAGTTTAGATTATTTAATTTCTTCAGTAAAAAGAAATTGTGGCTTTTTTTCTACCAAGTACATAAATGTGTATATTAAGACAGTAGTGGGAGATAGTAAGCCTCTAAGATAAGCTTCCCTTTTAAAACCTATCGATAAACAATTGGTAAACGTATCTTCTAATTACCTTATTTAGTTTGATAATTTAGTTCATCAATACATTACAGAAAAGACTAAAGGACTCTCTAAGTAGTTACCATGGTAAGCAGTTCAGGTTTAAAAGAGATATTTTGTAATTAAATAATAATTAAAAAATGTAATTAATTATGGACTTACCCAACTCTTGAACTCCCAAGCTTAGCTTATCCCGAAAAAAATCCCTTTGGACGAAAGCGGAGTCAGCGTCAACAAGCACAGCAAAAACAGTAACAGCAACCACAATAAAATCAGTAACAACAACAGAAACACTAACAACAACAACAACAACAACAACAACAACTAGCAACAGCCGGCAAAACAGGCTGCGATTTTAATCGACTTTAATCAAAGAAATTTCATATGTGACCACGCCCACATGCAATTATGTTTAAGAATGCAAAACGATTTTGCGCTGATGCTCCTCGCATCCACTCCGCAAAACAGTTGCGACCTGGACTTGGACTCTGAGTCGGACTCGGACTCGTTCGAAGCGAGAAAATTAAAACTGGCAAAAATAAATAAAAAGTAAAAAACTTAAAAAGGCAACAACGACGAAGACTACAAGGCAAAAGCATAAATTTAACAGCAAAAGAAATATTATTATGAATGCATTAAGTGAGCAGCGGCCAAGCAACAGCGACAACAACAACAGCAACAATCGGAACAACAACAACACCAGTGAACAACTGTGCCTAATTATTAAGTCGTGAGTCGAGCCGAACAGGTTAGGGCTGGACATGGACATGAATGAACGCGATGAATGGCCAGCCAGAAGGTAGACAAGGGGACAACGCAATATTGGGGTAAGGAGGTAAAAGGGGCGAAGGGGTCGCAGAGGCTGGATGGATTTGGAGCGGGGGACAAAGATAAACAAGAGTTATGCAAAACTCAAAGATCGACTAATCATAAAAATCATATATAGACTAAGGTCGCAAAGCGTTCGAGATTGTGTGGGCGAGTATTGTTTCTTTGGCATTTTCATATAAGTTTTATTCTTTTTGGCCCAGACTCATAAATCATTAATTGATTTATGTTTTTGGCCAAAGCAAGAATGCATTTTAATTGGCTGCTCTCCTGCGATAGTCATAATTAGAGATAATTTTAATGCTTTACTCTTAACGCATAAATCACATAAAGCTCAGTCATCTCCCTCAGCCTCTTCCTACTTCCATTTCCTACTAGTTTCCCTCTCTCTCTATAGGAAGTGAGTCATAAATGCTCCGAGTGTTTACTGGAACAAATTTGAATGTTCTATGCCAGTTGACAAAACACCGATCCCGAAACATCGTTTCCAGTCACATCGTAAAGCTCTACAAAGCCTGAATCGAAAATCAGCAGACAAAAACCCGATTCCGTGGTGCGACAAGGCCGACGCCTTCAGAGGGAGGGCCGTTCAATTAAAAAATACTTTACGATATTACAAAATTACCACATAGATGCACAGGTAGTCCACGGAGTCTTGGAAGACCGAAGTCACCCATCTATGTTTCACTCCCAAGTCGGACTACAAGATCCACGCGCAGTTTGCACACCTCCGCACAGTGGTGCAAGACGTTTCGTACTTTTGATTGTACCGGGACTTTTTTCATTTCCATGAACAGTGAAACAACTTCAATATTTTTTTAATTACTCGTAAATATAGGACTTTGAACAGTTTATTAACTAAGTTTCTAATACTAAACGTATCATTAAAAGACATAAACTAAATTAAAATTTATTTTAATGAATTTGTTTTATGCAAATGAAAGCAATATCCATATATGATTTTTAGATCGCGTACTCTAAAAAAGAGTGAGAGCGAACGTTACCAAATTAATTCATTATGTATGGTACGATTAGGACAAATCAGTCGAAAATAGGACATTTGTATGAAAATATTCTGTATTAGTTGAACTATCATGACCAAATTTACATATTATGTGAACGGTACCATTATAACTATCCCCAACAAGTTTGATCCGGGCAACCTCATAGCTCCCATGGGACAAATCGGCCAAAATTACTTAGGAAAAAAAATTATGTAAGGAAATGGTCACTAAAATGAGTACGGGGTCTTTTACAGACAGCTCGCTCGACTCTAGCGTTTCATACTTACTTATTTAGTTGTTTAAAATAAGTTTTGATTTATTTGGAATTTGAGTCTTGGATCTGAATAGTCTGAACAGGCACATTGCCAGTGTTATTTCGACTGTATGAACTGGTTCACAATGAGCCAAATCAAAGTGAGTCGAGTGCTGAGTAGTTACCACTTAAAGAGCCGTACAGTAAACTCTCCTTCACACAACTCTCCTGCTCCAAACTGTGGCTGTTATGACAGCTTTGAAGCATTGTTTAGCTCCGTTGCAAGTTTTGCAATGTGATTAAACTCCAACTAATTTGGTGCTCCACAAACCGGTCAGCGGAACTCGGCTTAAGTTCCAGCCACACTCTCACACTCTCTCTCCCTCAAGTGTTCTCTTTCGCTCTCTGTTTCTCTGTTGATGTCTTAGCCACGTCCCTTTTGGATCACTCCGTCCCCTCCTGTAGATAGACGTCCTGTCGCCCTGGCTAAGCGAATGAATTATGTTATTTGAAATTAGTTTGTGCCTTGCAACGCGAGCTTCTAGTCCAGCTCCGACTTCAGCTCCAACTACAACTTCAACTCGCAGCTCCTAACTCCGACTCCAGAAGAATACGACTACGACTGCGACTCCGACTCCGACTCCAAGTGCTGTTGAAGTCGTTGGCAGCGCCTGCGGAGTAATCAGGTTAATTTTAATATGTTTTGTGTGGAGCGGCGTCGACAACGTCATCAGTTAATGGAAAAATATCTGAAATGATGTTGCAGGATGCTTTTGTAATTAGCAGTCTCCAGCACGCTTAATTATCATGACTCCGACTCTAAGTCCTCCTCCTCCGATTCCCATTCTGACTCTACAAACCGTTTTATGCATATCTGCTTTCAGCTGCACAAATTACTTGCCCCACGTCAGGCCATATTTGGCCATTAGAGGAGGGTATTTGGCTGTTTATCGTTCTCGTTCTGAGCTCATGGGATCACTTTTATATGCCAGGAGAAAGAGGTGAACCTGAAGTAGCCAATCAACTTGACTTATGCACTTACAAATAGATTGTTTCATTAGTTGCCTCTTCGCTCATTAAAGTGTAAAGCTTCAAATTTTAACATAAATTGAATGGTATTTATAACTAAAGTTAGAAGGAAATTTATTTCAAATATTTATTTAAATAAATATAATTTAATTAAAAATATAGATTAATTTATTATAATTTTCGATTAAAATATATTAAGAAATAAAAAACATAAAAATAGTTTTTTCATGTATAAATCTTTTACTAATGTTAATTCATAAGCAATACAATCAGATAGTTAATGAGCTCAAATGGCCTAGATCACTCGTAAACATTATATTTAAGCTTAAAATTAATAAATTAATGTTTCACTTTAATTTGAATCCGTACAGATCTCTTAAAAAACTAGTTTCATTTTATTTAACAGTTTTTATTATACAGTCAGACTCTCTCGATTGGAGCATACCCTGTAAGAGAGTACGGATTTTCTTTAGTAACTAGTACCATACGCATAATGTGGAAATATGGGCACTCAAATTATTCCAGTTTTAATTTATGAAAATACATATTTACTATTAGTATGGGCGGTACTTCATTAGCCAGAGGTATAGAGGGACTTTTAACCCGAGTTTGATGGCTCTGGCTTTAATGAGGTCGGACAGACGGACGCATTCAGGGTATAAAAGTCACAGGGTATAAAAGTATGCATTTTTTACCACATAATTTTATTAATTTTGGAAATGACCAAAAATCGCAAAACTACAAAACTTAGTGAATGTTCATTCTGAAATGAACGTTCGATTAGAGCACTAAAAAACAGTTTGAATTATTCTTGATGGTCGTGTAACTGCAACTCAATATAATCGATGTCTTACAGTTAACAGCCTTTACTTGGATTATAAGACTACATTCAGTTTGATTTAAAAATTCGCTTTAGAGTGCCGATAATTTAAGTTTTATCTAATTTGCGAATTTGTTCGTGCAATTCGAAGCTGACAAGTTTTTGGTAAATTGCTTAAATTGTGGTCAAAATGAGCCCCATGGCGTTTTGGCCATATATTAGTCAGACATGAACGCGACGAAGATTTGCATTTAATTAGCGTGATGGAAGAAACGAGGGGGTGTAAGTGGTGTGAGGGGAAGAGGTAACTGGCCAATGGTTAGAAAAGATGTAGACGGGCTCCATAAAGCCACTCAACTCAGAATTTGCTCGGAGCTGCGTGTGTGTTCCGTGCGAAATGGAATGGCAATGATAATTACAGAAAGCATGTAAACACTTGGACTTGGTGGGAGTGAGACAGAGGGAGACCGAGAGAGAGAGAAAGGGAGAGGGAGATATGCAGGAGGGGAGGGAGTACAGACAGGCCATGACATGCAGTGTAGTTAGAGCTGCAGGGAGACAAAATGAGAGAGAGGGACAGAGAGAGAGAAAACGTTAATTTCAAATTTATGTAGAGCGTCGAGTTTCTTCCTCAGTTGTTGATGAGACTTAGAGCCTGACTAGAGAGACTTGTGAGCCTGGAGAAAAAGGGGGAGAGAGGGGCAGGATGGATAGTCTGAGATGCTGCCCCTCCTTCTTCCAGATGGGGCAAGCTCTTGACGCAGCAGCAAGAAGTTTTCCAAGATGGCCGCAGGGCGCGTGCTGAATTTAATCAGTTTGTTGGCCATGGCCCGAACGGCAACGTAACGAATGACAATCAAGCCAAGATGGAAAGTGGGCAGCCAGCTAGCCTGTCCCCTCCCCCAGCTAGCGTCCCTTCGCCCGAGTTAGACGGCCGACTAACGTAAATTAGACGATGGCTCGCCAGTGCAGCTTTTAACGGTAATACAATTTTATAGCTGCCGGTAAAACTCTACACAAAAATTACACACAAAGACATACAGCAGTTGGAAAATGGAAAATGGTGGTGACGAGGATGGGGATAAGGTGGAAATCTCACTGCTCAGAGACAACGAGCAAATTTCGAAAATTAAGTTGATGAGCAAGCCATGAAGAGCAGATACCGGTCTCAGCCAAGGAAGTGGCAATAGCACTTAAATATTTGACCAAATTTGGCTAAAAACCACCACTATAAAGACAAATTAGCAGTGCACCAAGCCAGCAATTGAATGCCCTTTAAGTTTTCGTATTAATTCTTACTTAACTGCTAACTATTCGTTAACATTTAGCAACTACTGTTAATACTCAAATAGAACTGTTACCAGTAGTTTGAGATAACGATCAGATATAAAAGTGATCAAATAACTTGGAGTTACACATAACAGTAACAGAAGCAGTATCAGAGTAAGTACAACTAATAACAGAAATAGCAAACATAACATATGTGAAAGTAACAGAAACTGTAATACAATCAATTAGCAGTGTCTCTAATTTGATAATTACTAACTTACTTAAAATATATGTTAGCCATACAATTTATTTATAGCATTAATATTAACATGGATGCCAATAATAACATAAACATAAACATTAACATAAGCAGAAAACTTCAAGAAATGTTAAGTTTATTTCAATGTTAAGATAACATTATGTATACAGAACGTTATGCGAATATGTTGACAAAGTTTGAAGACTTTTATTTTGGTAAAGTAATTTGAAGGCACCAACAACAACAATTAACAAAAACTGTAGTCGCTTGATCCACAAGAGGAGTGAAGAGACAAGACGGGAGACGAGAGACAAGAGACAGACGACGATGAGAGACGACGCCGCCGACAACGACGACGACGACGACGTCATCGACACCTCCGATGGCTGAGCGATAGCTGAACTCATCTGAGGTGGGTGGGTGGTTGTGGCTGGACAGAGGACAGTGGACAGTGGACGGTAGACAGTGGACAGTGGACTGAATCCAATACCCAAAGCAGGCTGAGACGGAGACTGAGGCGTAGACGCAGACGCAAGCAGAGAGCCGACCGGTTGCAGAGACCGACCGCACGAGTTGGCGTTGCTGCATCTTCTGCCCTGCAACTGGTCAACTGGTCAGTGGCGGGGTATTGTCGGAGGGGGGAGGTTGACGGCAGTTTGGCTTGTCTAGTGACTTGACTGTAACCTCATTGACCAGAAAAATGCAAGCAGCAATAACAATAACAACAACAACTGAGCAGACAACAAAACATCAAATGTGAATTAGTGCACAAGGTAGCAAACAGAGGGGGAGTGAGAGAGTCAAGAGGGGAACTGTGTGGTGTGGAATGAAGTGCAGTGGAGTGAGGAGCATGAGGATTTTGCAAATGTTCCATATTTATTGGCACTTTACAGTTTGTATGCGAGTCGAGTCTAAACAAGAGGGCGAGCGAAGGAAACAGCAGACCGAAGGTGGGAAGTGAAGGGAACAGAAGGGGAGGGGAGAGAGATGAAGTGGAAATAGAAGAGCAATTGGAGATAGTCGACAAACTGAGTTAAGTGAGTGGGAGTGGGAGTGGGAGTGGAGTTGGGTGGGAATAGTATTGGGAACAGATTTCGGAGTGGCGCAGATATAGCAAGTGATGAGTTGGAACGATTTGATGCCATCGACTGCGAATTGGCATTTTAATTATTAATTTTTTGGCATGGCAACGAAACTACAGCATATTCTCTGAGTTCAGGAAAGACAAGTGACAAATGGCGACTTTCAAACATATTTGCTTAACAAAATCTATTGATTAATTGATTTTTTGTTTTCTCCAAGAACTTTTCGGGAATCTTATAAAAAGGAGAATCACATTACTGATCACAGCTTTTGATATATAAGAGCTACAGTTGGGAAAGACTTGAAAGATTCAAAGGTTCCGTATCATTGATTTATTTAAAAGCTTAAGTCTAATTTTGATTCTGTTCAAACCTACATATAATTGTGTGTTACTCCAACCTTTCACTTTTTTAGGGGGCAATCTGGTTTCAATAGAAAATCTGCCGAGTTCTTGGAAGTTCCCTGCTTAACCGTAAGCCTTATGAAATATAAATTAAAATTAATTTCTTAAAATTAATGTTGTATCTAACTGATATGATGCAACACATTTTATTTTGGAATGTAAATTATATTTTTGTATCATTCACAATGCAAGCCGCAAAGCATTTTATACTAAAAAATGTTAAATATGTAAATTAAAATTGGCAGTCAACTAACCCCTTAATCTACTCTCCTCCCACCTACACCACATTGACCCAACGAGCGCCACCGTAAACTGCCGGCAACAACAAATGCTCAAAATTTGCGCTCACACTCGTGTTTGTTCTCCCAATGCTCACACATACACAAACATACACACACGCATTCGCTCTCTCTCGAGCTTACTCTGACTCGTTAAGTCTGTTGAGAAGCCGAAGCTTCGTCAAGTGTTCACTTCTCCTGCTGCACTGAAAACAGTTATAAACGCTGCCAACGTTGGCGTCGCAGTCACTGTTGCCATTGCAGTCACTGGCGGCAGCAGCAGCGCTCATTTGTGCGCTTAATGACGTCATTATTTTTATTTTAACAACACTCGGCAGCGGGCGGAGCAGCGGCGCAGTAAAATACGACAACGACTGAAAATATTTCAATGGTGCATGTTGTATGTGCGCTGCGCTCCTGCGCAGTCAACAGCGACGTTGACGTTGACGTTGCTCGCGTTTTGTTTTGCATATTAGCTGAGACAAGACCACAGGGCAACCAAGCCCACCCCCTGCCTATCTCATCCATAGCTAACCACTCGCTGCTTGCGTTGACGTTAGTTTGACTCTGTCTGTTTATGCGCTCTCGCTCTCTTACTTACTCTCATTCTCTCTCGCTCTGACTTGCACTCTTATTGTTGTGTCGCGCTCGCTTGCTCCTTCTGAGCTTTGGGACATTTGCTTCGGCTTCGGCAGCAGCTTCGGCAACATTTTTGTTTGCTCGTGTTTGTCGTAAGTCGTCATCGTCATCGTTGTCGTAGTCGTTGTAGTTGTCGTGGGCTGTTTCTGCTGTTCTTGTTGTTGTTGTTGTTGTGGCCGCGCTTGCTACTTATGTTGATGATTGTTGGGGGTCCAAGCGCCGTTTGTGCGCCACACGTTCATTCAGTCTGTGGACGACTTTGCGCCTGTACGTACCACTCACGCTCCGTTACGTTACTGGGCGCGCACACAAACACACACGCTCGAGTGCATACAAAAACACACACAAGCATTCATCGCTATCAACGAGTGTGCATTTTAGCATTCCATTGCCGGCGTGTGCCGAGCAGCAACATTTTACAGCTGCTACGGCAGCAGCAACTGCAACTGCAACCTGAACAAAAGTATCCCAAAGATTTCGCGCGCGCCTGTCTCAAGAAATCGACGCGTGTGGCTCTACAAGCATCAAAAGAAACATCAACAACACAATCAAATATACAACAACAATAACTTCAAACTGCAACTGCAGCTCTTCTATTCCCGTCTTTGTGTGTGTGTGTGTAGATGATCGAAATGTGTAGTTAATTACTCTAAATCTCGTGATTTGAGGTGATCTATAAATTCTTAACTTGATAACTCAATCCAAATGATTCTCTATGTGTCCACAAAGTGAACGGAGTTAAATTAAGTGCAACACAAAAAGTTACAAAAAATCCAACAATAATTTGCTCATAGAAATAAATAAGTGCAAATAACTAATTAATCAAAACATATCAGACTTATAAAATTTGACAAATTTTCAAAGTGTGAGTAGAGATTATTTTATATAAAAATAAATGATTTAATGTCATTAAAACTTTGCTTTATTCATAAGTGAATGACTTACTATTCGAATTATAGTGACTCAAAATTTAATAAGTAGGTAAAAGTTTTGAGAAACCAAAAATAAAATATTTAGAACTTATTTCATTTCAATTTTTTCAAATAATTAATTGATTAAAGACAGAAGTAATTTCAATCCAAAGGACATTACTTTGGCAACATAACAAAATATCACCATAATGCATTCATGAATCTTTTCAATCGTCATTAAGTCTTTAAGTATCTAAGTATCTTCTTCGAAGAGCTTTGATTCTCACGCACTTTACGAACTGCAAAAATGCATTTTTTATGCAAATTTCAACCTTGACATCGTAATGCGAACACAATTAAAATATAATAAATTGATGTGATTTTTATGCAAAGACTTGGGATCGTTAATTGCATTAATTAAGTATAATTTTGAGCAACTCGAAGCCAACAGAACTAAGAGCGTTTTCCACATTAAGCTAATCAAGAAAACTGCTGATCGGTTCCCCTTTTGGGGATTGTTTTTGTTGTGTTTGGAGCACTGAAATAGATGCCTAACATCTAATAATACGAGCAAATACAATAAATTATAATAAAGCAAGCAGTTCAACTAAACTAATCATATACACGTATGCTCAACAGCGACAATTTGCAACAATGAGTCGCTTAAATGTATCTGTTAAAAACTAAAATAAAATAAAATAAAAACTCATAAATAGTTTAATGTGCTAAGCCTTGCAAATGATGACACCCCACGAAAACTGAGGAAAAAATAAATAGAAATGAAAATGAGAAAAAATTGAAAAATATTATCTAAATATTACAATTGCCATTTGAATGAGTCGCGGCCGTTTTGCAAAATAAGCGCGCGTCGCCCGCTTGTAAAGTGTATCTACGAGATACAATAAGCAGCAATTCGCACCAACAACAGCAGCTACAGCAGCAACAACAACAACTAGAATAATAATAATAGCAACTACAACAATAGCATTAGTAATAATCAGTTTCATTTGGTAGCCGCCATAACCTGCGCGTTACATTTTTCCCAGTGTGTCCAAGTTCCACAAATTATCAACTGTATCTGTATCTGTATCTGTACTTGTATCGGTATCTGTATCTGTAACTGGCTTCAAAGTATCTACAGGGCATGAGCTCGACTTGTGCATTGTTAGCCGCTGTCTCTGCCGCTTGGCTCGTTCATTTAATTAAATATAATTAGCTGCATTAATTGCAAATTAATACAGAGTTTAGTTTTATATTGTTGTTGCCAGGCAAACAGAGATGCAAGTGCAGCCTGCAACTAGTTTTCCACGTCTACACGGATCATTATCACGTAATTATTTAGTTGGTCGACTGAGATATTCGTGGCACATAAATTTATACGGCAATCGTTTCAAAACTAATTTCAAGTCAAGTATTTGCAACGCAATGACATTCAGCTACATCTCATCTAACTTGGAATTTAGGCCTTAATTATACTTGGCCATTTGCATTAAATGACTTAATCATTCAATCGCTTTACTAGCATTTCGATTTCATTGCATTTCCCACACTTTTCACTCCCAAGATTTTCAATTCCATTGACCGAAGATCGATTCTTAAAAGCCGTCGGCAAAAGTGTCGAGCTAATCACTAGTTTAGATTGCTTTATTATTGCTAGCTTGTTTAATATTTACTTAAGGAAAAATTGAAAACTATTTAATTTTTCACTTTTTATTTAACTCTTAAAATATTTAAAAATGTTTTAATTATGAGAAACATATTGCAGATTCTTATTTAAAAAGAAACACTGTATTTTAAATTAAAATAAATTACTTGTAATTGAAACTAAATAAGAATACTATAGAAATATTAAGTCTTGACCAGTATCAGCTGTTTTTGTTTATATTCGTATACCTTAAGTTGGTTATACAACCTTCTTTTGCAGACACACATAATATAGAGTGAGTGAGTGTCGGCTGAATAAACGATACGTATTACACATATATATAGCCTCATTATAAAGTTTGCTAAATATTTTAATGATATAGGTATGTGTATGTGCATCATCAGAGAAATCCATTAATGTCGCATGTTCGCCAAATGCAGTTTGGCCAGGTTTAAATGCATAAATTGCTGCACGGAAAATCGCGAAGAAAATCATCAACAACAATTATTAGATATTAAATTAAAATTAAAATCTTTGTTGTTGTTGGTTTAAGTGTGGTTGATGTAGTTGTGTGTGCTTGTGTGTGTGTGTGTGTGTTTTATGACAAACGGATGACGAACGCATAAAAATGCTGCAAATGCGGCACAAGAAACGGCTCCGAAAATAAGCAGACATTAAAAATAACCAAAAGCCAGCGGCCATTTCAATGCCTCTCTCTGCCTGTCCCTGTTTCTCCATTCCACTTTCGCCCCACCCCTGCACCTACCCCAAATGGAGGCAGCTACCTCAACCTCCTCAACCGGCGTCACGTTGTCACTTTAAGTAGGCAAATCGTAAAATTGCAAGCAGCGAATAAAGGAAAAGAAAATACAAGACAAGACAAGAAAAGAAATGCAAGAAGAAGCGGAAAAACCAGCTAGGGAAGTGCGTAATTATGTGTGCAGATTTTGGCTTGCAGCTGGCTAATATGAAAACCGCCCACCAGCTAATGAGATCCGATGAGATCCATTCGAGTGCATACCCGTAATAAATCTTCAAACTCAACCTGGTTAAACAGACCAACTCACAATGTGAGGTCTTGAGATTAAGAAAAATTAAAATTGGTATTAGGCCTGATAATCCAGTCACTTGTGGCAATTAGTAGGTTACCGCAGCTGAATCAGGAGCATCTTGAAAGGATTCCCTAGGTCTTTGTACTGCGAATTTACAACTCTGGAGCATTTTATGTATATTTTTACAGCTTTATTGCACTCCAAACAGGAAATGCACAATTTCCCCAGCATTTGAATTGTGAAAGGCCCTGGTTTGAAAATTGATCAAAGTGAAGGATGAGTTGATTTTGGAGGTGTAATTAAACACAACTCCAGCTGAACTACATAAAACGATATCAATTAACCGACTCGGACTTAGCACACATTTATTATCGTCGGAGTAATGCAATTTTATTTGTATTTATTTCGAATTTATTTTATGGATTTATTAACAAGATCTGTAACTTATATTAACAAGCTACAGACTGTTGCCTTTCTGAAAGGAGTAAAGGGGTCTATAAAGACAAACCTTATAGACCCTTGTTCTTGTTTTAATATAATTCCAGTGCTCCATTTCTATGTGAAGGCACATTATTTCTGTTTTTAAATAATATTTATATTTAAGAGTTGACAATTTTTAATGAATTAATGTTTAAAGTTTTTCTATGTTGTTTATTTCATTCAATCTATTAGATATTTGTGTTCCCTTTTTACTAGAAAGTCGCATTCTGCAAAGCCCACACATAAAATTCCATAACATTTTGTAACTATCTAATGTGCCAAATGCCCAGAAAGTCGCAAGAACACGATCATTTAATAATGAACAATAATGAAGAGTAGAAATAATCAACACAAATCGTGCAAAGAGTGTCAGTAAATGAGAGGAAGAGTGAGAAAAGGAGGGAGTGAGAGGAAGACAGATAGATTCAAAAGGAATGTAAGAGAATCATTTTAATTAAAACAAAAAGATAGACTGCAGTCAGACGAGTAGACTGTAAAAGACCCTGTATTCATTGTGAAACTATTATATTCATATTTGTACTCTCCGCAAGAGTGCGTTGGGTTTGTGAAAGGTATGCAACAGGCAGATTTAGGCGTGACAGAACCCAGTATATTAAAGTATATTAATTCTTGATCATCGTCACAAGCCGAGTCGATGGAGCCATGCTCGTCTGTCGCTCTTTGTGTCTATCTGTCGGTAAGTCCGTATAAACAAACTGATCTCAGACACGGTAAGAGCTACAAGTTCGAATTTAGTCAGAATCTACTCAATATTTAGTCAATACAAGAACATTTTTTATACGTTGTCAAAAACCAGACTCGTCTCCGAAAAATCAATGTTTTTGGCGAATATCTCAGTAACTATAGCACTAAGGAACACCAATTTTAATATGTAGGTTTACAGCATAAGGGTCGTTGGACTGACACGCCCCCTTTCAACAGGAAATAAGACATTTTTAAAGTATTTTTATTTAAAATTCGTTTGAAGACAATTTAATATTTATACGATTATATTATTATATTATATACTATCCTGAAAGTTGCATAAAAGTCCAAATATAATCAGAAAATTTATCCGAATAACATAATTTATATTTGAGGGTATTGTCAACGGGTGTGTGCAAGCGCTGCAGCGCTGCCGATATTGCTATTATTAATTAATAATATGTATAATCAGGAATAAAATACAGAGAGAAAAACTCCTTCCAAGCAAAAATCTCTTCCAATGTGCATTTGTCTCACAAAAAGAGACAATAATTAATTTTTTCGGCGACTGAATATTTCCTCTGACGTTTCTTAATACAGAGTCAAAAATGTCACTAGTGCCCGAATGAAACACCGACACGCAAAAATCAGATTGAGAAGAGTTGATAATAACGAAAGAGATAAATGTATAAAGTATAAAGAAAATAGAAAAATAGAGAAAAAGGGATGGAGAGATGGATATTGAGCAGCCGGGATACTCCAACGTCAACTTCCGCTTCTCTCGACACCAATATCATGGCTTGATCGACATAGCAATAAACCACTCCCTTCATTCTTTCCCCCTTCCTGTCCAGAGTTCCTCCACCCGCAACTACAGTCTCCACATCCCCCTCAAGTTCTTCTCGTTTTAATGGCTTATTTTTGGAGTAATTTCTTCTAATTAATGCGAATTGTCACACGCTAGAAATGTTTGAAACGACAACCGTCTTCGATTCGCCTTCTAATTCATTACATTTTGTCGTTATTGTTGTTGCCCATTCTTAATTAGCAATTAAATAATTAATGCTTTGCGTTTTCACTTCAGAGCATTCCAGCAAACATGAAACAATAATAATTTTATTTTTTTCATCTTCATTTTAGTCATTTTGTAGCCAAAAAGTATTTTGCTCAATTAGCAATTAAAGTTCTTTATAGACCATTGCGTGTGCTGAACATACAGTTAACTAGCACTACTTAAAACTATATAATATAGGAAATTAGGTTCTTGGCAGCTGCTGCTATCTGATGGATAAATAGCAGAAAAATAACATCGACAGTGTGAGTGTATTGAGTTCTCCAAGGAGCCTCCAACACTTTTAAAAAATTATTACCATTTATGGGATCCAAAAACAGTCGATTGTTGGACGAAGTTAGCTAAAAACTAAGCCCCTTTAGACCCCTTAATTTAAAAAAGTGTTGGGGTGTCTATTGGGTTGGCCAGACGAGAAATGTGCGTAACAGGCAGGGGGAGGCCGATCCCATAAAATAAACATATATATTCTTGATCAGCATCAACAGACGAGTTGATGTAGCAATGTCTGTCCGCCTTTCCGTCTGTTCGTACGATCTGGATCTTCGAAACTGTAAGAGCTAGAGCCCACCATGTACGGTACGGTGTACGCAGACTACTGTTGCTAGATGTTACAAATATTTTAAGCTAGAAGAAGCGAAAATTAAAAAAAAAAACAGCCTAAATAATAAAACAACCCATAAAAATATACCTTTCGAATTGTGTTCTTATTTCATCCATATCTCAATTAGTCGAATCGGTGTATTTATCGCTGAAATTGATTAAATTTAAATATTTTAAATGTAATTAGTAGTTGTAGGAACATTTGCAACCTCAGTCATTATTTGACTTATCCGCTTTTCATAATGTTTCAAGTATTTCTGTTTTTAAATAAGCTAGATCTAACCTTAAATAGACCAAAATGGCAACAATGATGCAGACGAAGGGACATATCGGTCAAACAGTGCATATTTGTATTGAAAAATGCACACTGGAAGCAGTACAGGGTCCTTAAAAGCCGGCTCTCTCGACTGTAGCCTTTCTTAGTTGTTATGTAATCAATTGAGCAGAGAAAACCTAATTTCAAAATCAAGTTTTTTATTAAGTAGAAATAAATATTCTGTTACAGTGAGCATATCTTTTAAACTTTGAATAGGGTGTCTATTTACTCCTCCAAAAAAAGCAGCTTAGCCATTCTAGCCATACAAATATAACACCTGCTTATCTCCCATCCCGCACCACACTCCAGCACAGCAACAGAGCGACAGAGCGACAGACCAACGGACCAACGGACCGACTGCCAAATGGCAACACCTTTGCACACCATACTCCATCCACCCCAACTTAGAACCCCGCACATCTTCACACACTCACTCACTGACACATAATGGCGAGAAACGCAAACTCAACCACAAGCAACCCAAAACAAACCGAAAACATTTCTCAAACGAGAAGGAAAAAAGTGAAAAAGTGGAATAAAACCGAATAAAAAGTATAAATTTGAGAAGGCAGGAGGCAGGAGGAAGAAGGAAGAAACCTGACCTAACCCCAGACAAGCTGAGCCAAATACCGTAAAAACACTTTACGGAATTTCTCAACGCCTGGTAAGCCATGGCACGGGCGTAAAATCAACCCCAAAAACTTAACCCAAGTAAGTCCCAAAGTCGTTAAAGTCTACGCCGACGGCAAGTTAAATTGGAACAGAGCGGGCCAAGGTGTTTGGTGAGGGAGGAGTTGGAGGAGGACGAAGTGTTGTGGAAAAATCTTTAAAAACATTTAAAGGATTTGGGTCCGATTGGGTTTTGGGGCGAGGGCAATGTTTTCATTTTACATGCATTATTCTGGCCACCAAAGTGTTGACATTAAAATAATAATTTTAATTGCTTCAAATAACAAAAGTCCTTTTTTAGACCTGGCAAATTTGCACAATTCCAAATTTTATTCTATTTTTTTCCTGCATCACATGTGGCAAAGGTCTAAGGGATTCTTGTATGTGCATGTGGGTCTATTTGAACAAAAAGGGTAATTAACATTTTTCTTCTGGCCCGGCTCTGAAAAGGATAAGCAGCTTGTTCAAAGCCAAAATGTATGGCTATAAAAAAGGACTACACTGCGAGACTGCTTGCCAAATTTTTTTTATTTTTTTATTGTGCGGTTTTTCATTTGGTTTAGCTTGGCTTGGTAGTATGGCCGCTTTGGGTTTAACCCCTTTCCAGGGCTCGTGATCTGGACCACCTTTCAACACCTTCAACAAAGCGTGAATTAAGTGCTTGAGATTTTACAAGACTTAATACAAACAAATTTAGAGTATGTCCTACCTCCTTCCGTGCTCCGGCTGCATGCAACATGTGGCATTCTGTGGGTCACATACTATCGCTCTCTCCCTCTCTAATTGCGCAATTAACTCGACAGTTGTCAGTGCCATGTGACGACTCCGACATGTCTCATTAACTGGGCAGATGCCACTTTTTTTCGTTACTTGGTTTCGCCTCATTCTCGTATGAGTTTCAAGTCACTCAGGAGAAGGGTAGCATGGAAAGAGACAGTTTTTAATTGCGGTTAATTAACAAAATTTGAACGAACAACTCTCAAAACACGATTAAAAGTGATACCGTTTAACTGAAAACGATTCTAACCCGTCAGTAAAGTGTGACTTCTTTAAACTATCTATACTTGTTTGTTTAATTTTCTTCAGTTTATAAACAACACATTTGCTTGCTGTGGCTAATAAGCAACGACTACGTCTTAACCGCTTTTCCCTTATTTCCTTTGACTGTTACATAGTCTCTATGTCGTACTAGTTTGAGCTTTCAATCAATTTTCCATCTGATACATTTAAAACATTTGACATTGGCAATCTGTCATCATTTGGCTTGGAAGCCACAACAACCGCACGATGGTTGGCATGGGAAACAGCTGTTTCTGGCCGTAAACTGATTCCATTCATGCCATGGGCTGGTCTGCTCTGTCCCGGGCACGATTAACTACATAAACAGTAGCAAACAGTAGCCTTAATTGTTTCGCACTTAATCAAAATGAGCAGCTTTAAAAGAGAGTGGGAGAAGAGGGATATGGGGTCAGGATGTAGACGGGACTCTAACCCGCATCAAAGACTTGGCCATGGCGAAATTTTTAACCCAAAGTTGGACAAAAGCGAAACGTAGATACTATGGGGTGTAGTTGTTGTTGTTGCTGTTAAAAAGCAAAAAATTGAAAACTAAAGAGCAACTTGGGGCTGACTGGCGTGCAGACAGACGGACTGGAATGGGAGGACAGAGAAACGATGACGATTACTACGACGACGACGACGACATCAACGCCCGGAAAATGTGAAAAGAAAAACGTTTTATGAGCTCATTCACAAAAAGGGACACACACCAACACAGACAAACCTACAGAAATCAGGCAGAAAGACAGACCGACTGAGAGGCAGACGGTATGACGGACGGACGGACCGACGGACGGACAGACAGACCAACAAAAGAAGCTATTCTGGAGGACAAAACAACCTGTTGCATATTTCAGCACACAAATTTGCCAAAGTGGCAGCTTTTTCTTCCCTCGTTTTCTTTTTTTGTGTTTTTTTTGGTCTGTGCAGCCCTCAAGTCATCGTGTGCCAAAATTATATGTTAAAGCATCAACACGAAAGGGAGCTTTCCTGTTTTTCCTTCCATTTTGTGTAAGATTTGTAAACAGGTCCATAGAAATCTTCTCTGCTTTGAGATTGGTGTCCTGCTCTTTGAGCTGCCTGCCAAGTGTCTGTAATTTTTCTATTAGTGGGTGTTTTAATAGAGTTTTTTTTCTATTTGACGTGCTGCCAGCAGTTGTGTGTGAAGGTGTGTGTGCGTTGGTGTGTGTGTGGGCGACGGGCTGTGGGTAGTTTAAGTGCGCCTAATGGGCCACTTGATTGCTGCCAAGTTACTGTGGCAAGTTCAGAAACAGTTGATGGCCTCATCTTGCAACTGGTATCTGTGTCTGTTCCTAAGTGTGTGTGTGTGTATACGTGTTTATGTGTGTATATACTTCTGGTGTTTTAGCTGTAAGTGAAGCTCAAGGTCAACAGGTACAAGAGCTAATAGACATTGCACTCTAAGAATAAGTGTATCTGTGGAGTTGTTTACGATCTGCTAAGCCATAGAAGTTAAATATAATTTGAAAAACATTTACTTACTGTGCAGATTTGGTTCACTAATTTACTTTTTAAAAATTTTAAAAACTTAATAAATTAATTGACTTTGTGAAAATGTTTGACGAATCTAAGTGAATCAATAATCTCATTAACTTTATTTGCATGTTAATAAATGTATTAATTATGTTTATTATTTTAGTTTCATTCTTCGGTTTCAAATATTAAAAAGTACACAAATTTAAAACCTGTAAAGTACAAATAGTTGGTATTTACTATTTTTAAGCTCAATCACGCATCTCTGTTGCAATGTGATGCTCTTCTTTTTAGCAGCTTGTTTGTCGACAAACAACAACAACAACAACACCAGTCAGTGTCACATTAAGACGACAACTTCATATTTGCCACTTTGTCGGAGCTGTGCGCCTGCTGCTCTTTGCCAAGTTACCCAGCAAAGGCGCCGCCTGTTGCGCCAACAGTTGGTGAATGTTTGTGTGTATGTATGTGTGCATTGAGTATGTATTTTTGTATCTACATTGGGGCATCTCACAGCCATGGTCTTGGCCAAGACGTCTAAGCTCGGCGGCTTTTGAGACATTAACAGTTCTAAAAGTAGCCTTCCCTTTCATACCCTGTGAGGGTGTAATGCGTTTGTTCAATCAAGCCTCTACCGTCTGTCCATCTGTCCGTCTGTACAAACGCTGAGATTTCGAAGAACACTGGGAACACCAAATGTGGTATATAAACTTATTTTATGTTTAGTTAAATCAAGATAGATTAGTATGAATTAGACATCTTTATCGCGTAGCTTCTACCTATCGATTAGTTACTAAGCGTAGCTCTTCTTAGAGCAGTTTTATTCTTCCATCAAAATAATTCTAATTCATTTGATTTTTCTCAGGGACTAGACTTCTCACAGCGTATCTTGCAGTCGGGAGAACTCGACTGCACTTAGTTTCTTGTTGTTTCTGCCACTTTTTGTGCGCATCTCAGTCAGACATGTGACGTCACTCCGTTGCCTCTGTCTCTGCCTCTTCCACTGCCCCTCTCTCAGCCTCTGCCTCCACCGCTGTCGCTGATGCTTCGCACGTTTTTTGTTTGCGTTCGCAGTTTGCTGCGCTTCTGTTACTGCGAAGACTACGCTTGTGTGTGTCTGTTTGCTTGTAGCAGCTCTGCTCAGCTCAGCTCAGCTCAGTTTGGTGTGCCAGCGTCTTTCTGTACAAACTTTATCGCAATCAGTGACAGTCTTCACCGCCTTCCATTCATGAGCGCTGCCTTGCTTCATTCACAAGCCAAAGCACATCAAAAACAATAACAATAACAGCAAATACTTAGCGCCATTTTTGTCGTCGTATTCGTGTTTTATTTATGGTTTGTTATGGCCGACGTTCGATTGATGTGCCTGATTAGCGCTCCGAGGCAACCGGTGCAGGTACAGTTACAGTTACAATTCCAGCTCAATTCAGTTAGCTGGAAAAACTTATCTAAATTAGCAACGCTCGTTTATTACATGCAATTACAGTCCCACGTATAATACAATTGGTCTGCAATTTTCCTAGCAATTCAACAATCCAATGCCCCCCGATTTTTATAACTTAGCATAATTTAAGAATCGAACACAAAATAAACAACCTTCAGGTAAATGTTCCTTCTGCAAATTACAAGTCAATGGCAAGTCAATGCCAATCAAATCGAATTGTCAATACTCTGAATTAATTTAGAAATTTAAAAAAATATATATTTTTCTATATGTGGCTATTATTATGTTATACATTACTTTTGATAATACATATATGTACAAATATAAATATATAAAATCTTACTTACTTTTCATCATACCCGATCATTTATTTGCAGGGCATAACTCACCCTATACATTCAAAATTCAGGCACATTAACAACACGCACTGATTTTCAATGCAGTTATCCAACTATTTTGCATATATGGAATTCCAAGTGAATGTTACGGGATGTGTGTGCCCATGGTGTGTTGGCCAAATAGTTCCCAATACCAGGCCTACAACTTGGTTCCGTATATAGCACAGTGCTGCTTGCAATTTATGATCCCAAAATGAGCGCAAATTTGAACGCCATTTATGTTGATGTATAGGTGTGCGTGTGTTTGTGTGTGTGTTCATTTTACATTGTCAGCACAACACCCAAACACAAGTCAAACGAACGCATTTATGTCTGTAAGGAGTTTGTACTGCATTTCTTGATAAAATTTGTCCATAATCTGAGCAAGATCATTGGTAGTAAAATAATAAATTAAATAGAATTAAAACTAAAAGTATTACTTGCAAGGTACGATTAGTACAAAAATGTAAATAGTAAATGAAATCAACAAGCATTTTTATATTTCTGGATTTCACTTCTGTTAAATGAACAAATCTTGACTTCAGTTTGGGTAGATCAGTGTAGATTCAATCGCATCTAAAGAATACTTAAGGGAAGTATATTTCCTAATTGCTAATAAGACCTTCAATTCATTCCAATCAGTTCTGGCAGCACCTCGCAAACGACGATTCCCCAGAGTCATTTTCCAAACTTGGCCACATAATTAACGAGTGCGTGTATTTATTTACAATAATTAAATCTGTCAGGTCAGAAAGTAGTTCAGTTTCGAGTAACTCTTAGTGCACAGAAATAAAATTTACAGAAATACGTGGAGAATTCCACAACAACAACAACATCATCAACGACTCGTTGTGATTTGTGATTGGCCGACAGCTGCGTCCAAGTGGGAAGGCAACTGGAATTTTGTAGCCGTTAATTGGGCAAATTATTTTACTTATTATTAATAAATATGTATTGCCTTATTGTTGTTTATTAATTGGCATTATTGCCAGTAGACGAGCATCTCTTAAATTACGTCATTTGTGACGCGTGAAGCAATTAATTTGATAGCGAGGATTCTTCAAAGAATCATTCAAAAGTATGAGAAATATCAAGTTGTTTGTAGAATTCTTAGAAAATGATAAGGAAAATAATTATTTTTATTTATAATATTCATTATATAAAATAAGCCATTTAAATATTAACAAGGGCTCTAGTATTTGTAACAAAACCCTTTTTCATTTGTTAATTAACACAAGACTTAAAATTAGTTTTGGTTACTGAAAAGCTAGTCTCGCGTTGAGAGCCATTATTTTTTATCAGGATTTATGAGTCATTATATAAATTTAATACCCTTAGACCAGTTATAGGGTTCTTATATTAAATGTAGGAGATCTTACACCACAAGAAACAATTTAATTACTATTAGTTAAGCAGTGCATTGTACCCAAGGGAGTGTTATCATCCATCTGAAAGTGCAACAACATTACACCACCGATGTGGCACATAGCCCACCACCATATGATGGTGGTGCTGTTCCAAGAAATGAGCAAAACCAAGTTCGTGGAAGGAAAATAACAACTCATATATTGACGGCAGTTGGATGTGTAGAGAACAGAAATTAACACATTTCAATGACTTTCATTAAAAGTTGATTAATATGGCCCTGATTGGATACGAGTGTGTGCTTTGCTTTCTGTTTCGTTTTATTCTGTTTTGTTCTTTTCTTTTCTTTTCTGTTCAGTTTTGTTTGGCTCATTGGCGTCATTTCCTCTTCTCTCTCTCTCTCTCTCTCAATTATTGTCGCATAAATTGAACATTTAGTGTTTTTCACTGATTTCGATTTTTATTAATTTACGTATTGGTCCGACAAGCAACCATTATTTTTTTGTTTTCAATCAGAGAAATAGATCTACACTCCGAGAAGGCAGCGTCTTCAATATTTTTCAATGAGCCGTAATTTAGACTCATTTAAATAAATATATTTCATTGATTGGCTTTGCATTATTACTATTATGACGATGATGGTCTTGATAATGGGCAGACAATTGCGATAACGAGTTCAAGCAAAATTATTTAACCTTTTAATGAGACAAAAACGACGACAATCGTTAGAAACTATTACCCAATATTATATTACTGCGAAATAAATAGAAATAAGCATCGAGATATTTTACTTTGTTTTTGTTTTAAAACAAAAAAAAAGAAGAAGATTCTTGTATTGACTGACTAAATATGTGATCGATTGAGACCAAGCTCGAACTTGTAGCTCTTACCATCTCTAAAATCTGTTTTTTCATACGGACAGACGGAAAAACAGACATACGGACAGACGGACATGGCTATATCGACTCGGCTTGTGATGCTGATATTTTTATTTTAGGGGCTGCCACGCCTCCTTCTGCCTGTTACATACTTTTGCACAAACCCAATATACTCTTGCAGAGAGTATAACAAGTAAGAAAGACTTATTTTGAGAAAGCCAGCTATAGAAGACCAAGTACTCATATAAGTGCAATCGGTTTGTCCTTTTGGAACTCTATAATATGGTTGTTCGATATGGGTCAAACTTGGTGGCAGATACATGAAATGTACGATTGAAGATATAAGATATAGTTGTCCGATAAGGATTAAACTGAACGCCGAATCAAATGTACGTAACATAAAGAAGGAGGATTTCTGAACCCTTTATTTCATATTTTTTATTAGCTTCAACAGCAGCAGCTTCAATAGCAATGTCCGTCTGTATGAACACCTTGATCTCAGAGACTATAAGTGTTTGAGGCGCCAAATGTGGAAAACTAGTCCGTCCATAGTGTACGCAGAGCAAATTTATTGCAAATTATTGTATAAAGACATGTAGTGTTAGTTGAGCGATCGCAACTAAACTCACATATTATGTGAGTCATTATCATTATAACTAGCCTCACCAAGTTTCATTTGGATCAGACAAGTATAGCTTATAGCTCCCAAAGGACAACTGTTGATAATAGCTCTTTTGTATTGACAAATGCACTATAACAATCAATGGGTCTTTTAAGGTCGACGAGTTCGAGTTAAGACTTTCCGGGTAGTTTTTTAAATCAATAATAGTTTTCATTAAAACGCACTTTAATCACATTTAATAATTCCGTAACTTCCACTTTATTAAGGTTTACTTTGCATATTTCCAAGAAAGTTTTGGCCGACTTGTATAAACGGTCTCTTGCATAAATGCATAAGTTAAGGCCGTCACGCACTTAATGAGCCATCGTGGTGACTGTACCTGCGACTGCAATGCGCAATGGCGACAACAAATTGGCGCATTTAATAATAGTTTACAATGTTTTGAAGCCGTTAATTTCTTGCAGGCGTTTCGAGCACTTTTAAAATTGCTAACAGTCTTAGCGGTAGAGTGAGAGAGTGCGAGTGAGAAAGGCAGGGAGATAGATAGTTGAACGCATGCGTGCAGCTCGTTGGCTGTGGCCCCCACGGCGTTGCCATATCGCTCGCAGGGCGTCACTGTCGACGTTGCTCTTGGTGTTGGTGTCGTGTTGCCGCTTTTGCTGCTGTTACTGTCGTCGACGTCGAGTAATTTCCATTAATTGGCACTCGGCGTCGTACATATAAATTTTTTGCGCGCCAAAACTTTAATTTCATGCGTGCCAGTAGATTTTAGATGTTTGCTATTTTTATAGCCTTGCAGAGGGTATATTGTTTTTGTCACGAAGTTTTTAACGCATTGAAGGAGGCGTTTCCGACCATATAAATTATATATATTCTTGATCAGCATCAAGAGCCGAGTCGATATAGCCATGTCCGTCTGTCTATTTCTATGCGAACTAGTCTCTCAGTTTTAAAGATATCTTAATGAAACTTGGTACAGATGTGTATTCTCATTGCACGCAGATCATTTGTGAAAATCGGACAGATCGGACCACTATTCACGTTATATGCATTTTTATTCGTTCTCCGACTGTTGACCAAATTTCACCTAAATCGGAATTTATATAGTTACCATAAAAATTATTGGTAATTGAAACCAAATTAACGCCATATTCATGAATGCAAGGGTATTTAATCTTCGGCGAGCCGAAGATAACGTTTTATTCTTGTTTTTGTTGTCGTTGCTGCTTTGGTCGTTGTGGTTGCCACTTTGAGCGCAAATTATAAGAAAGTTTGACGACGAAGCCTAAAAACTTACAGCTCTGTATGTGTCTGGGGTGTCTGGTAGCATGATATTGGGGTGTATGTGTATTTGGGCGCCGCAAGGAATTGAGCGACTCGCAAATTTAGGCATCTTGTCATGCATAGGCTTTTATCTTGCAGCAAACTGCATTCAATTAGCCTGTCTAAAAGACATTCTCTTGGTGGGCACAGTGCCAAATTAACTTGGTCTTAAGCTGAAATATAAATGAGTATAAACATGTATGTGTATCATTATCAATTTAGGTGTTCCAGTGATGCTAAAAAAGATGTGATAATTTTATTAAAATATTATTTATATTTAACAATCAAAACACTAAAATAGCTTACTAGTTCATGTGATTTTCATCGTTACTCTGTCCTATTAAGCCTTCTCAGTTTGTATGATTATATAAAATAAACAAGACAGAGAAGAACAGTTTTGCGTTCTGCTCCTCGTTCCATTATTTCCATTAATTAACACACTTTCACAGCGCATTTCTTTCTGGCGACCATCTTTTCGTCGACGTCAATTTCATTTGTCGTAGTTAATGCTATTTGTTGAGTTGATGTGGTTGTTGTTGCTGTGCTCATTTTACTATATCATCAGGTCAAATCTCAATTAGCAAATATAACGATTTTGTTGTTGCTTTCCCGCTTTCACGCTTTCTTTTCAACAAAGTTCGCCATTTTATAAGCTGTTACAATTTTTCGCTTAACTATCAATTAAAAATTTTAATAGAAATTTATTTCAATTGAAATCAAAAATTTCTCTATATTAAACTTGCAACTGGTCGAGTTCTGAGCGTATTGGCAATAGAATTCCAAATTTGCCAAAATAATAATCTTTACATGTTTTTAGTCGTTGAAATTTTAAGTTAGTTTTATTCTTCAAAATTAGAGTTCTGTTTGTTCTCTTCTGTTAGTTACGATCCTCTTCACTTACAAATTATGTATTTTCTATGAGCTATAACATATAATAACATAATTGGTCGCTTTGTTATCAGGTAAATCCAGATATGCTTCATTGTACTCGACATTTGTCTATGTTTCCTATATGATTGCTGTTGATTGAAGTTGTTTTAAGTTCTTGAATTCTGTGAGTTATTGAGGTTCAAACATTTGACCGAGTTTGCTCAAAATATTAGCTTATTGTTTCCATTGGAAACTAGGCCAAGAATTGTGATAATCGAGTCCACGTAACTAATATGGGACAAAATTTTAACATTCTTTACCCACAGACTATGTTTTTTCATTCAACATAAGTTAGTTAAGTTGTTCACTAATTTTCCATAGTACTTAATATTAATTTTAACAAAATAAGCGTTCTATCATTGGCGACTGCTTATAGACGGTATTAAACAAATAGTTTAAAAATAGCCACTTAGGATATGCATAGCGTTTTTTGCATGCTCACATCATAGGGCCATTCGAGGGTCTTGGGTACTGTGGGCCTTATGGTAGGGTAGCAAGTGATTGATCGCAGGAGATACAGGTGGATAGAAGCAGAGAGGCAATGTTTAAATCGATGTCATAGTTTAGAAGCAGACAAACACAGCCATAAGTCGATTCTAATAAGCGCTGCAAAAGTAAATAAATAATTACAATAAATAAATAATCATTAATACTAAGCTGGGAACGTAACAGCGGCAAGAACAACAACAACAACAACAATAACAAACGCTGTTGGCCAAGTACAGTCAGCTCATGCTTAAATCGACGCTTTGCGTACTAATTGCCATCCCCCATGCACTTGTGCTAATTGCCATGGCTAGAGAACTAATTACTGGAGCACTTGTCAATGCAATAAGCCGAGTTAAGTGCGAGATGTTTTCCCCCTTCGTGTAGTGCCATCAATGCCCTACATCGTCATAGCTTATTAAGCGATTTAAAGGCGCCATTTCAATGCAACTTTGTTGTCAATTCATTAAACTTGACATACTAATGTGCTTGTCTCATAGTGTGCTTGAAAGTGTGTGGACATTAGACATTAGACACACTCATTACTGTAGGTAAGATCAAATTGTACTTAATACATAATCGATAATTATCGCCATTTATTTAATTACTGGGGCTGACTTTACGAATTCCAACTTGGACAAGATTTGAGTTTATTATCATAACACTTCTGTGTTAGTCGGCAGGGCAGTTTTTTGGCAATCAACCCGAAAACACTTTCCAACCCCAGATGTAAAGAAAAACCTCTGCAACCCTTGCATTGGACTGCAAAAGTTCAGTTTCTGTCCATCCAAGCCCCGCGGCTAAATTCGAATTATAATCGCATATTGGATGTGCTAAAGCTCCAATAAACCTTGTCAATCGGCCCTCGCTAAGTTCCGAGATCCACAGGGTTCCAATGCTTTGCTATTGCAGAGTTGCCATTCCCACACTTACTCACACACACACTCACACAGATGTCATTAGCGTCCCACACTGCCAGGTTCCAGCCCGAACATTTGCATTAATTTTGCAATGCCTCAGCTGAAAAATGTGCGAAGGAAAAAAATAAAAAAGAATTTTCCATAATGAGCACGTACACAATCACTTACCCCGGACTTTACCTCAGACCCTTAGATCTGGTCACATGCAATACACAAAAGGGTCTTGCATAATTCTTATTGTTGCTGGGCGAAAAGGGTTGCAAAAATTTTTATAATTAGTTGGCCGTTGCCCGGCATCAAATGCAATTCAAAGCCAAAAGCAGGTTTTTGCATATTTCTGTTCGTTTTCGTTATTTAACTCCCAACATTTTTTATATTTTTTGCCAAATATTTAGACGTTGAACATGTTGCCCCTGCCCTAAATTGTGGTGGAAACACGGCTCTGAGCAAACGATTTTGGTGCGTGCTCAATTGGGGAGTTTTTCAGTAAGAGGTAATGTCTATCCCCGCCCATGAGTCCACGTGGCATTTCTTTTGTTTTTCGCTAATTTAGCTAAATTATGTTTTGTTCCCTCCCCTCTCTCCCTCTCCCCCTCCCCTCTCTCCCTCTCCCCCTCCCCCCCTCTCTTCTTACAATCCGCTCTTATGGTTAATGCCGTATGCAATTCGTGTTCCCGTCTCGAATTCTTCATCCCTGATATCATTATACAACTGCAACACGAACGGGACATGCAATTTTCGACCTATGGTTATGCCGATTCAAACACTCTAACACAACTAAAGGCTGACTGTGTTGTCATAGAGCTTGAGACAGATATAACAGGTGAGCAGGGAAATATTATCTAAGCTATAAATGTAGGTAATTCTATATGCTTCTGTACTACTTTTTCGGAACTTTCTATTTTCAGGGGTATTTAGTTGAGTTTCGACCTATCCCACTTCCTACTTTTACAAGTCTAGTCTGTAATACAAGGTTACTATATCAAGCAAAATAGAGTGGACGATCAATATAAAATCCCTCAAATTGATACTTATCAGGTTACAGTCTCTTAGCATATCAGTATTGTAGTTAACTTAAAAAAAGGGTATTTAAAGTTCAGAGTGCTGAAAAGGAAGATTTGCATATTTAGGTTTTTTTTTATCTTTTTCTCATTATTTCCCTTCTAAATGAATTAAAATTGCCAAATGTGGGCGGGTTTGGGAAAGGAGAGCCTTGTTTTTAATGCAAATATAAAATGCGAATAACTCATTACGAGGCGCATTAAGGGCAAAGTGTGAATGTGTGTGCATACATATGTACGTGTATGTTGTAAAGGACTCACGCTATAAGAGGGTTGCTTCTAGCCAGGGCCCTGCCTGATCTGGTCTGGTGTGGTCTGGCTTGGCTTGGCATGACTTTGACTTCCTTTCCATTGGAGTCTCTCTGGGGGCGTTTGACTGTTCAGCTTGCACATGCTGATTGTTGTTGTAGAAGCTATTATTGGTCTTTCCACTGTTGTCGTTGTTTTTGTTGTTGGCGGTGTTATTGTTGTATTGTTGTATTGAGTACGCCTCTAGCTTTGTTGTTGCCACATTGGCATCGTCTAGTGCGTGCCTTGTTTGAATCACGCAAATTTCATTATAATATTTTGTTTTTTTTTTTAATGGTTTGAGTAGAAAAAGTAAAAAAAAAAATAAATAAATAGAAATAAAAGCAATTACAATTGAAATAAACATAATAATAATGAAAACAAAAAGAAAACACCCAGCGAAATAGTCCACTGACCGGGTTTTAATGCATTTTGTTTGCATTAACTAGTGGCCAACCTGAAGGGCTCTACAGATCACGTACAAGTAATATATAATATAATATAAAGCAGTAACCCTCTCTCTCTTTAAGCTGGCGACCATATGTTATATACCATGTATTACATTTGAAAGAAAACAAGTTTATACTTTATTTATATATATGTACATATGAGCGTCAGTATGTTTTAAAATGCCTTTTTTCTCAACTAATTAGCATCGATTAAAGCAGTCGTAAACATTGTAGATTAGAAAAAAAATAATGTAAGCTTTGAATAATTTTAATTTCTTTAATTTATTATGCAGCAATTTTAATCTTAATCCGTTAATTACAATAGATTTAATAAGTAAACAGCTCGGTACTATCATATATTTTCATATTTAATTGCAATCATTCACTTTCACTTTGCATTCTATTAAGATTTTCTTTAAAAAAAAAATAATAAATACTTGTATGAAATACTTCAGTCCTACGAGCAGACTGTAAGAGACCCTGTACTCATTTTAAAATGTATTTTTCCATGCCCCATTTGCCCACAATGAGTCAAAAACTAGGCAAACCCCGGCAGAATAGATGTTTTTGTCGAATTTGAATATTAACCCAGGTTCGTAGAGACAGCTTAAGTGCAATGTCATTAAAGCCCCCCAGCCCCCTTTCCCCATACGAAATAAAAGATTTACAAATTAGCATGCCGATTTACAAATTAGCATGCCGTTTTTAAGGCATTTGATCTTATCTTACAGTATTGTAATTTATTATTCTTTGGAGACAAAATATGTCCAACTTCCCTGAAAGTCGCATAAAAATCCGACCTTTTTCCAGCAGATCATTCCTGATTTTGAGCCTCTATCCGGAAATCTGGCCTTTTTTCTGAATGCGAATTGTGTTCATACTTTCCTAGTGGGTGCTTGTTTCCCCAGTTGATCGGTTTTGGATGCAAAGGAATTCGATTAATTAACAAAAGAGGCTAACAAACAAAAATTTCGTGATTTCTGGTTAGATCAGCCAGTTTAAAAGCAGTGGGTAACCCAGGATGAAGCTGAAACCAATAAGACGTACTGCAGATATATCAAATGCAGTGTAAATTGCAAAATTTTTCATATTCACATTTTTGTCCTGATTTCTGTCATTTTTATTTTTTAATTTTCAGTCTTTAAAAAAAAAAAAAATTTACATCACTGATCTATAGTGAAAATACGTATCAAACCAACGGCAAACAAACATACGTACATGTCTAACTTGAAAACAAATAAACCTATCGAGATCAAATTCATATATTATACGTAGAGTACTTTTATAATTATCCTAGCCAAGTTTGGTCAGAGTCGGACAACTATATCCTATAGCTCCCTTGGGCCAATTCGGTCGTGAATAGGTCAAATGGTGTGAGCAAGTGCAAGCGAGACAGAGCGTGCTTCTTCTTCCTGCGTTTTGTTTCGATTCATCTATCGATACCAGTTCTTTAGTTCATTGAAGTGATTCATTATCGATAAATTTATAATGAGCTCAACTTACGATACTAAATAATCGATTAGTGATTTTGATCAGCTGTTCATCTGTGTCGTTCAAGTTGCGTTTACTGGAATCAATTGGAGTTGTGATTGATTTAGCACGCATAGTAAAGTATTATATAATCTTATGGCAGGACCGGACTTCTCACAGGGTATCTTTCGGTGAGCTCGAATGTATTTTAATTCTTGTTTCTTTTTGTTTTAAAGTGTTCAACGGTCTGCTCGATTGTACTTTTCTTTCTTGTTTAATGTTGTTAAGTGTTGTTTACCTTATTTAATCTACATCAAATTCTTTCTACTTAACCATACACTGGTGTCTTTGTATGCCATTAAGGACTACAGTCTAAGCCGAAGACTTGGTGCTTTAATTATCGTCGCCTGGCATTAAAAGTATCAACTTTTATAATGTTCCACCGTCAGCTTGCATTTCATGTGTAATCGTGTGTAATTTTTAAGAAAATTGCACGTTTATATACAAACAAAATCGCAAACCCAGAAATACACCCATCACACCCATCTGCACACACACTCACGTGCATGACTATCCCCGACACACCAACAACCCTGATACAATGCATTTTACCCAGCAAACTTTTTAACTTACTTGCATGTGTGTGTGTGTGTGTGTGTGTGTGTGTGTGTGTTGTGTATGTGTGTTGTGTGTGTGTGTAAATATATGTAGCATAAATAATTTTAACTCAATGACTTAATGTTGCTTTTGCCGCCATGTGGCAAGAGGCGCATTATTGATTATTTGGCCAGGCCTCCACTCGAAAAGTTTAGCTGCCAAAAAGTTGCAACTCTCTTCCCGTTCTCCTTTCGCCATCACCCTTAATCTTCCACCCCTTCACCCGTTCTGCAGTACTGGAAACATTCACTTCCTTAAAGCTGCCGACTGCAGCATACAGGTTGTGGCATTTAAGATGCATTCTGTGCTAATTGCGAATCAAAGGCAATTTAATGGCGAGGCATAAATTGGAGTCGTCTAGAGCCAGCCGGACGCTGTTTTCTAATCAAAAATTGTTTTGTGCCACATTTGAAGCGATACCTCCAAATGGATGGCGGAATATGCTACAATTTAGTTTGACTATTAATTACGACAGGTTACAGCAGCAGCAACTGGAGAGGCATCAACAACATTTTCCTCATGTTGCAGCTATGCTAAAATTATTGATGATTTTATTAATTTGAATATTGGCTACGAATTGCCGCTGCAAAGTTGGCCAAGAAGATGCTGGTATGACAAAACGTTGACCAAGACATTGGCCAGGCATTGGGAAACGCAGAAAATGATCAATTTTTTACCAATAGAAAGTTGCATGGAAATTACAATTTATAGGTTGACTGTAAAGACCAACATGTTGCAAGTGCGCTGTGGCAAGAAAATGAGTATAATTAGACCGGTTTGTAATGCGTTTGCTGTTGCTGCTGCTGCTGTGTTGTTGTTGTTGTTGTTGGTGTTGTTGGTGTGCGCATGTTGCAGATGTTGCATGCTGAAAAAGCAGAAAAAAATCAAGCGCTCGATTTGAATTATAGCTGGTTGGCCATAGCGATAATTAATCGTGCTATTTAGTGTGCTACATGAAATTCTACCAGTTTGTCGGCTATTGATTAGATTTGTTGCTGGCGGAGCTGCTGCCGCTGCTGCTGCTGCTGCACCAACAGCAGTCTTGTCGGTATTGCCAGGAAGCGATGTTGCATGTTGCCATTTGGTTGCCCGCTGGAACTGCAATTTAGACAGACGTTTAATATGCACAAATTGTACTTAATTTGGCTGGTATATTTTGTCGCTGCAATTAACCAATGTTGCCGTCAAACTTTCACAATACACAATGTTGCCACAACAGCTACAGTGCTCATTAAATGTCTTCTCAGCTGATAGATCTGTTCAGGGATTGTTTTGCAAACTGTTAATAACTTTGTATTTTATTCTGTTTAGGCGAGTATTTATCTGGTGGGGTTATTATGTTTTTCGATGACTGCTTATGTACATATATGCCTACGCCTCATGCTTAATGCACAATGCCCAGCCTTCCCACTCCGTCTCCGCCTCCCTTCTCTCACTGCTCCCCTGAAGGCAAATGGCCCAGACATTTGCATGCTATGTACAAAATTAATTATTATTTCTTCTCCCTGTGCCCGTTACTTTGGCAAGGGACGCTCCCTTCGGTACCTTTCTACTGCAGTTTATTTCCTGGCCAAAATCTACAACGAAACGTACGTTGTTCAGACTCGGGCATTGCATGTCCTGCATACTACTTTCAAGGCTTCGTCCTGCCACCCTTTGTGCTCCTTTTTACTCCTTCCTTGCCGTGACCGCACTCAGCTCATTATGACCAACGACTCTGACGACGTGGCCGGAAAAGTGCGTTCGTTGACTGTTGCCGGCTGGCCAAAGTCGGCACAGCAACTCCAGTTCCGACTGTGGCTCTGACATCGCCTCGGATTCCGACTCCAAGCCTGACACCGGCTCAGAATCAAAGTTTGAGTTTGTGTGCAGTTGATTCCTCTGTTTGTTGCTGTTGCAGTTGCAATTGCATTGGTCATGGCAGTTTTTGTGCTATTACTACTGCAGACGGTCGTAGGCGAGTTGCCTGCATTGTTTCCTGCAAAAACAACACACACAGACACGCACACACACACACACACACACACACAAACACACTGCATAATGCATTAAAATCAACGCCCGTTTTGTGTATTTGGCACTGCCAAGCTGAAGACAGCTGCAGAAAAACGTTCAGAAACGGGAGTCAGCTTTGAATTATATGTTCGATATTCCGACAACATTTTCTGTCTTAGTGTGTGCGTGTTACACCAACTGAAGGTATATCTACTTACGATACGATACGTTCGGTATCGTATTTAGTGTCTACATATAGGCGCATTTACTAGGCCTAGTTAATTATACCCGTTACTCGTAGATTTAAAGGGTATACTGTAATCATTGAAATGGAAAGGAGGCGTGGCAGACCACATAAAGTATATACATTCTTGATCAGCAACGATCATCAGTTATGAGACACCAAATTTGAAATGAATGCCTTCTGGATGTTTAGCAAATCATGTAAATTTCAAATGTTTGCCACGCCCCCTACTGCCATGGCAAATAATTTTTCTATCACCATAAAAAACTACTAAAGCTATTAAACTAGCAACTCGAAACATTAACACCACGATGTATTGTAGCTCCTCTTAGGCAAGTCGGTCGAAAATTGGTGGTTTCTATGGAAAAATGCGTTTTTTAATGAATACGGGAATTATGCAATCGGCTTGCTTGACTGTTGACTTTCTTACTTATTTTTATAAAATCGAATATTTTGTCTTTTAAGGAAACTTGATCCGATTAAATGATTATCCAAATTATTAACTTTTGAATTATTATTCAAATTAAACGTGTTTAACTTATAGTTTTCTGTCCAGCTATATAATTTGAAATTTCCGAGTCTGGTCAAAATGTGTGCGCTTATGAAAACCAGTGTTCACTGTTCTAATATCTAAGACTATTTGTTTTGAATTGACTAACCTTGAGTACGTCTCTGCAAAGCTTACGTGCTTAATTTCTTATATACTTCGCTCGGACACACAGGTACAAACACACGTGCAAAGACTTACACATACTCATTGCATATACATATAAGTATAACGAAAAGTTTCTTAGCAGATGTGACTCACGCCCTTGTCAGGCTTTTGGTCAGCTCCTTCAGGCATATAAATTATAATGCGGAGTAGGTGTAAAATTTCCGTTATTTTGTGGCCCTGTTCAGTTCTGTTGTCCATTGTAGGATATCGCAGGATGCAAGGATATGCACTGGACTCGAGCTCAGACTTTGCACAATTTTGTGGCGTGTGGGCAATATCTCCTTTTCTTTCTCTCTCTTCCTTGTTCAATTTTATTCCCTTACCCCTTGCATCGGTTCTATTGCTGTCTCTTTTAGCTCTTATTTGTGTGTTGCTGTGGTCAACGGAACGACAACAAGGATAATTAATGAAATGAATGCGTTTGAACGTGGGCTTTAAGTGCAGGAAATATATGTATTCGATAATGTAAATCCTAAATTATATGCAACAAAATGAGCTTGTTACCTTGGTACTGTCTGCCTCCGAATAAAAAATACTTGGCTGTAATATGATGGCTTGGAAATATTGGGGAAGTTCTATTAATTTCAGAAAATAATAACGAATATCACATTAAGGTATACCAAAGAGATGAAAATTATAAAGCCATCGCTTTGTTTTATAGACTTTATAAATTGTTAATACTGATGGACTAAAAAGACAATGTGCTTAATACGAGTATTTAATATTTAAGGAAAATGTTTCACTCCATTAGCTATATATCAATTTGTTTGTCATCGTTTTTGTTCTTTACTCTAATTGTGCCGTATATTTCAGGAGGAGCACAACATGCGGCTGGATCAGTGACATGGCCGAGGGCTGCGAAGACTCTGTGGGCACCACAGAATCGACCACATCACAGTACAAACTCGATAAGATGCTCGGTACAGTGTTGCCCTGTGAGGCGGCAATTGTTGCCACGCCTGGAAGCAGTAGCAACAACAGCAGCAGCAATATTGTAAAGCGCGAGTCCTGCGATGGCAAAATTATGCCTGGTGCTAGTGTCAACAACAACAACAGCATTAGCAACAACAACAATAACAACAACAACAACAATACCAAGTTGCAAGCACTGATGTGTCCCGGCAGCACCAAAAATGTCAACAATACCAACAGCAACAACAACAACAACAACAGCAACGCCAACAACAGCAGCAACAGCTCATCATCCTCCTCATCGTCGTGCTCATCCACATCGTCCAGCTCATCGGCTACCACCATGACCAGCTGCACCACCGCGGCCATCGTGCCCTCCAATTGCTCTACAAATGCCAATAAATCGCCTGGTTCGCCGTACTCGCAAAGCGGCACCATTGGCATTGGTATGCTCCTCGGCAGTCCCGTGCGTGATGTCAGCCCGCTTCCCAGTCGCAGTTCGCCAGCAGCGGCGGTGGGCCAATCGCCATGTGAGGGTGCCACGCCTGCATCACCGCCTTCGGTCTCCTCCAACAGTTCGTCGCATGTTCTGGCGCTCAACATCAAAACCGAGTCGGTGAGTCGCTAAATGAAATTAATTTTCATTAACTACTTGAAATCTGAGCAACTGCTGGGCGCTGTTTAGCCTCAATTGGGGAGTTTAAGTGGCCAAAGCAGGCAGCTAATGTCAAATAGCACAGAACTTGAAAAAAAAGTATTCATCAAAAATTCATAGATTCTGTGACTAACATTATAAAATGGTCTAACGTAGAAAAATATTAATTTACATTTATTTCAAATCGGGAAAGATAAAGAAAAACTCTCTTTATAGGTAAGAAAGTTTGACTTGTGTACTACTATTACTTATGTGCAGGAAAAACTAAAAATCAAAGAATTAACAACTAAATTCTTAATTCTTACACATGTACGACAGAATTTAACATGCGCTCTCGTGGTCAGTTTGAGTTTAATTAGTATTCAAACGGTGCAACGTTCATTAATTAGTGGCGGCGCCGACAAGCACCAGCTAATTATTGAATCTCAGCGAGCTTGCCACAGAGTGCTTCAAGGGCAAACTCAGCGTTAAACATTTCATGCCACAAAATGTTATAAAGCGGCCGCAGGCTTCGGTCATGTCGTGCTCGAAAATAAAAAATAAAAAACAAATAAATAAGAACAACTAAAACAACAACTCCGGCACCACTCTGTCAAATATTTGTCCCAATTTTAACGACTATAAACACTCAACACAAAAAATAAGACCAAAGAACGAACAACGCTCAAAAATTAGTTCATAAAAAATTTGTGCAATTGTCAGCAATAAATAAAAATTTCGCATGTCCCCGTTTGCTTGTACTCGTATTGGGTTTTTGCTAGGTTTCTTTTTGGGTTCTGTTTGTGCCTCTTGGCGAAGAGAGAAACAAGGCAACAACAACAACAACCACAACAAACCTAGTAACAATAACAAAAACGATCCATTGATAGCCAAATCGGTTTGATCTGATTTTATGGTCACCACTTTCAAGTTTATTTTTCTTATATTTTCGACTAAGGCGATTGTTGTCGTTTCCCGTAAAATTGTCTGAGTTGTGAGCAAAGCGAATGCCGATGGAAACTGGAGTCCAGACAAATTATGACATTTGCTGAAAAATACCTAAAATTTTTAAAGTGTTCTTTACTGTTCTGAGTCAATTACTGTTCTGTACTGAGGTTTATAGAACTATTCTCGATGCCAGCATTTAAGGTTTAAATTGAATAAATATAACATTTCATTCATTCCACTCAAAATACACATAAAATAAGTAGACACTTCAATAATATAAATTATGTTTAATGACTTTTATTAATAAGCACAGATCATGATTAATTATCTGTAATTCATTTAATTAGCTTCTTTTGGCTAAATATTTTGTGTATACCACATTCTACCCAAAGCTGCATTCGATATCTTTGACCGCATTTCGGCTTTGTCTGCTTTGTCTCTGTCCGATTCGCATGCGCTCTAATGACACAATCAGCTCACACTGCACACGCAGGCGCACACATTGAGTGTCACGCTCTCCCGCACTCCCTCTCATTCGTATCTCCCCCACTTATTAAGCAGGGGAAATCATGCAACTTGTAATGCTCAAAAAGCCAAACAAAACGCTGTAAAAAGCAATTAATAACTAGTAAGAAAGGCAGCAGTAGAGCGAACCGACTGTAAAAGACCTACTCGTTCTATGTAGTGTGCATTTTTTATTTGAATAAGCAAGTTTGGTAAGGATATGAAGAATACCAATATGGGCATAATATGTGAATGCGCTTGCGATAGCTTAAATACAAATGCATGCATACAAATAGAGTAGAGTTGTATAAATGAATAAAGTGAAAACTTGGTCACAATAGTCTTAGTTGTTTCCAAGATATGTGATTATGAAAATGTGTTTTTACAATATTTAAAAATTTAAATTTAAATAGATCGGAGTACAATAAAAATGGTTCCAACTTTTATAGTCTCTGAGGTCCATATGTTTATTTGAACGGACGACCAGATGGACATCGCTATGCCGACTCGACTGTTGATGCTGATAAAGGTTATATATACCTTATGGGGCCGAAAACACCTCTTTCTGCCAGTTACGCACATTTCAAATCCTATAGACCCCTGCACTCCTTTTAAATACGCGGTCCAAAAATAAAGCAATCAAAAAAGTGCATAAAATTTATGTGCATGCAGTCAAATGAGTAATCACCTGGGCCAATACACACACATATATATAATATATATTTGTATATATATAAAGTAAACAACAATAATAAACTCGCAACATTTTTTTCTTAAATTAAGCAAAAAATAAACATGAAACGACAACAACGACAACTTCGAATAAGGCAAATAATAAGCGCAAAATAATCAGCACAAAAACACTATCACAAATAAACACACACTAACACACACTCACACACGCTGTCTTACTCGATTCTTACAAGAAATAAATTTATATTGGCGACTGCAAACAAGAAAATCCAGGTGCAATAAACATCGTATCAAAGGCTACAAAGCAAAAGACAATAAAAAACAAGTCGAAATATTGCTACACTTACAAGGATTACCCCGAGTATTGAACTAGAGTATTAGTTTTTTATGATTTAGTTTTAAATTTATTTTACAGCTATTCTATAAACACAGTTACACTCTTTTTTTATCACATTTACATGTAAGGCATGTAGAACAGTATATATACCTCATCTGGAAGTACATAACGGTCAATTGATACAATAGTTTTAGTAGAAAGAAGCAGAGTTGGCAGTAGATCACAATTTATTGCAACTAATTATGATCAGGGCAGTTCGACAATCACTATTTCTTACGCAGTTTTGCGGCTTGGCAACGGGTTTTAAACTTATTGCAATGCTGTTTTTAGGCCAAGGCGGCAGCCCGCTGTGTGAGTCATAGACTCAGTGGCAAAATCTAATGAGCCTGGTCAGCTGCAGGCTTGGCCCGAATCCCGAATACCCGTTCCCTTGACTAAGTTGCGGTGAAAGCCAGAGAGCACACGTATGTGCACTCCAATTCAAAGTCTAAAGTCGCTAATTACAATTGCGAGCAAAGCATTAGTACTGACACTCACACACTCACACATGTACACACACAGCCTGGTATACCTGCACTCGTACTCGATGTTGTACTCGCATTTGCAGCGGACATGTTGCGCATGTGCAATGAGTTTGCATTTTTGCTGTGGCATTGCGGTGTCTTCCACGTTCGACAGCCTGAAACTACGTGCGTGCCAAGCGGATTTGATGTGCCTCCCCAGCTGGGTGGGTGTGTGAGTGTGTATATATCCACACTCACACTCACATTCACATCTGTAACGTCATTATCATGATGATCAGCAGCAGGCTGCTAACTGCCAACCGGTTTCAGCATTTATTTTAAATGTTGCAAATATTTAAAGCGGGATTATCCATGACTGAAGCGGAGGCCTGGCCTGATTCTGGGTACCTCCTTCTCTCTTTTCATTCCCTGTGACTCTCTGTCGAGCTACAAGCAGTTGCTGCGTGGCATGTAAATCGTTTATAATTAGTTAAATGTCTCAACTCGTCACCGCTTAAGAGGAGCAGGCAATAATTGCTTATTAAAAAGAATGTCTTCTGCCTCAAGTTTTATGACTGCCAAAGTCGGAGCAAAACGGAATGGTATTTAGGGAAGCAGAGCAGCAAGAAATCAAATCAACAATAACAAAAGGTTAGGACAGGATAAACTTTACGTAGTTTTATTATAAGCGCTTTCTTTCGATCTATTAAGAAATGTAAAACACACTTACTTAGTTGATATAAAAATAAGGGTATCATATGCATACTGCATAAAAATATAATAGGTTTGGAATCCATATTTTAAAATTGTGTTGATTTGATCTGTACAACTTCTTCTTCTACATAAAGTTCAGAAACTCTTTCACTTTCCCAAGACTCTGTATGCCAAAATATTAATATATTAATATATTTTAATTTTCTGTCGCTCACTAGCTTGTGCTTTCGATCCGACACGCCTTCACAAACTCTTTCACATAGCCTCATTTGACAGGCTCTTTGCGTACCCCGAAAAACCCGGTATTTATGTGGCTAATATGCTACATCCCGGTATCTCAAGTGTGGGTCTTAAACAAGACCCAAATACCATACGAACAATTTACGGCCTGCTGTCTTTGTAGACCCTGTACCCAAAAAGAGTATAGGGGTCTATAAGGTTTGTGTGTAACAGGCAGAAAGAGGCGCTTGTAACCCCATTAAGTACCAAACATATATTCTTGATGAGCAACAACAGACGAGTCGACGTAGCGTTTTCCATCTGTCTGTCCGCCCGTCGGTACGAGACTCAGAGCTACGAGACTGGAGCCACCAAATTTGTTAATATCTTAAAAAGATCAAGCCTATTTCAAATGTTTGCCACGATGTGAGTGGAACCTCTATCGATACAAGGTTTGGTCATTATCGGCAAATATAGCTATAGGATATACCTTATGCCAGGCTAATGCAAATATGAAATTGAGCTATCTCAACGTAACTCGCAAGTAAAATGAAAGTCATGTTTTTATATGTACTGACCAGATTTTTGGCGGAACGAACAATTATAGTATATACGATTCTTTAAAATGTGCAAAATAATGAGTACGTGGCCTTTTAAAGTCGATTCACTCGCAACCTTTCTTACTCGACTTTTTTTTGTTTTTGGCGAAGTGGTTGTTGTATTAATTCAAAATTAATTGCAAATAAATTACAAAGCAATTTGTGTGTCGGACAGTTGCTGTTTATGTTGTTGCTGCGTGTTTTGTTGTTACTGTTGTTGAGGTTACTCCGTCAGCTGCATGCAACTTGAAATTGGCAGTGCATTTAATTATAAATTAATTATAATGCAAGTTGTACTTATGCACGTCTACGTAATGTCAATAATCATCAGGCGCTGCATTTAGGGGGGCAATATTAAATTTCAAGTCGATTTTGATGTGGAGTTCATTTTTCATACTTACTCTTGCCACTCCTCACTCTTATCCTGTCACTTGTCGTTGCCTTGATATGCCTTAATTTCATTTAAAAAATGGCAACAACAACAACTACTAATACAAATAGCATATTGGCCTCTTCTTAATTATAGTGGTAATAAAAAGTTATTAACTGTGTTGTGGACTTTGCCAACATTATTGTTGCAATGAATGTTGTTCTTGTTGCGGTTGTTGGTGTTGCTGTGGTGCTTTTTAATGTAATGTGCGTGTTAATAAGCATAAATTCCAGAAAAAAGCGACAGCTGCTCAAGACTAGTCGATAACTTTTTTAAAACATATTTTTATTGAGGCTGAAAGCTAATTGTACGCCGAACTCCACTGAACCGGTTTGATTTAGGGCTGCTGCATACGAACCGGAGCATGAACCAAAAACTAACTAACAAAATTATTTTCTAACTGATATAAGTTTAGTCCAAAACTAGAAAAAAAGAAAGACACTCAACACCCCTGCAGCCTGAAAAAAATAAATTTTAAATTTAATATTAGTTTTGGTTTATTTTTTCTCCAAACTAAATATTTCCGACCGCTTGATTCCATAATAGCTGTATTTATTAAATTTTTCCAGCAAATGGCGAATAGCAGTATATGCGTATTCGGTAAATTTGGTGGGGAATGGACAAAGATTATTATTTGGAAGCGATTGATCCTATTAAAGTTACTTGGTATGGCTGATTTGAACATGTGAATAACGTGCATAGAGAACACACATCGCTATCAAAGTTCATTAAAAGCTTTAAAACTGAGAGACTAGTTTGCATTCAAACAAGTAGACAGGCAAACGGACATGGCTATATCGACTCGGGTGTTGATACTGATAAAGAATATATATACTTTGATTCCTTACAATCTTTTGTGGCATAAAAAGAACACCCCCTGCCTGAGTATTAATTTAAATCTTCTCATAGTTTATTCACGTGTGAGATTGGACAAGAAGAGATTCAGCTTTGGTTGAATGAATCAAAAATCTGTATAACTCATAGCCAAATGACGTCTTCTTTAAACACACAACCTTGGGATATAAAATACGAATTGGTATATGACAAAAAAGAGAAGGAGAGACAAAGTGGACTGCCAGTTTAATTATACTAAGTCCCAGAGTCTTTAAGGTTACATTTTGGAGAACGTAGTACTAGTAATATAGGCCAGCTCAAAGAAAAACAATTGATTTGGGTTCCGCTGCTTATTTGCCCACTGGCCATATGGCACTAAGGCTAGAAGCTCAGACACAAAATAAAACTGGACTCGGCAATGAGCGTGCGCATTAAAATGAATTTAATATTGCCGCATGAAGCCAGTTGCAAGTTGAGAGTTGCACGTTGTTAGTTGCAAGCCGCGGAGAGCTGAGCATGCGCCACGTTTTCAGACTAAACTCAAACTAAAGTCGGGCTTCTCATAATTTGCAACCGAGTGGCACAGAGATGTTGCTGGTTCGGCTTTAGTATACTCAATTAAATGCCCCGCTGTATTTGTTGGCGCTTGTGCTTGTGTTTGTGTTTGTGTGGCAGTAATAGTTAAAGCCAAAAATAGCATTTAAACTCATTAATTTAACGCGTGATTATGACCATTTTTGAACGAATACGAGTACTCGTTGCATTTGTTGTTGTCTCTGTTGCAGTTGTTCTTGTTGCTGTTGCAGTTGCAGTTGCTGCCATTGCTGCTGCTTGTAGCGTTGCGACGGTTGCCCTGTTCCTCTGCTGTTTGTGTATGAGTAACGTTGCCAAAAGGCATATTTGTTGCTTTAGTTGATTTTTATATCTTTTTGTTTTCTTACCATAAGTTGTTGGTGTTTTGGCTATTATTTGCGCTTCTTTTAAGCTGCACTGGAGTCAGCAGTACGTGGTACCACTTCGGGCAGTTAGCATTGATGTTATATGCATCTGAGGGATAATTTGGCCACTCGTTGTATTGCACTATGCGATAATAATTATCACATATAACACGTTGTGATTTAATTATTTTAACTTTGAATTACAACATAAACATATCATATCTTTAGTTAATTTATAGTACATTTGTAGTTATTCCAACTGATTTTTTCGAGTGTGGTTTGTTTGAGTCACAAATTAAATGCACATTTGGTGTGGCACTGGGGAAAACCCACAACAGCGAAAGCCCACAAACGGCGACTAAACATAAAAAAGATGCCACAATTGCGATAATTTTTCTATTTGTTAGCGCTGCGTCTGTGGCCTCAAAAGAAATTGGCCGTGAGCAAAGTACCTGGTTTTAAGGCCGGCATTAATATTTTATATGATTATTCGAGGCTAAAGAGAGGAGAGAGGGCGAGAGTCCCAGTTGTTTATTCAAGTTAGCCATGCAACAGATCCACTGGAGGAACTGCAAAAAGTATGAAATAAAGAGTCTTGTTGCAACTTGAACTCGAACACAAACTCAAACTGAAACTCGATAATTGCAATAAAGGCGCATTCTTTGGTCATTTAGCCAAAGGCGCTAATTCGTTTATTATGAGCTGGCAAACTGGCTTTAGAAGTTTCGCAGATGGTGTACTAAATTCGTTTTGAAAATGCATAATTTTCCCTGTATTTATTTTGTGGTTAGCTTGGGTGTGTCTACAGAAAAAGGAAAAGCACAACCAACAGCAATAGGAATATCAATAAAAGGCAGCTTTTGTTTGTTTAATGTCTTTAAACTGGTGAAAGGCAGGAGTAAGCTGAAATCAGCCAATTGAATAGAAATAATTGCTTATTTAGTAAGTTGTTCAAATATCTTAAATGACAAAAATATGGATTTTTAAAGTTGTATCGCTTCGAAAGGGTTTTAATCGGGGTTTAAATCTATTAAATAATAATACTACACTGATTTTATGTTTTTTTTTTATACACAAATATAATTTTTAATTAACTTATTTTCTTCTGTAGTACACATTCCCAAAATTAAACTTCTATCTTTTTGGTCTTCATTCATTGTCTCCTCTTTTAATGTGGCTTTCTCAGTTTCGCAACATATTATCTTCAAAGATTAACTATATTCTTATATATCATATTATATGTGTGTTAATGGTGGTTTCTACATATAATTGCTTGCCTAGGATACTTTGTGGCAAACATCGGTTAGTTATCGTTACTGCATGCCCGTTTTAGAACCCCAAGCTCCGTGCAACTAATTAAAACGTACAATACCCAGATTAGTAACTAAAACAGGTTAACTTTGGCGCAATAATAGTCAGCTATCCACTCAGTCGTCTAGGTCAACAGCGACCACCACCAGGCGTTGTTGATGTCCCAGCCAATGAACCTTAAAAACATTCGAGTCCCTGTCGCTATCCTCCTCCTCATCGCTATTCTGGTATTCGTCCTCATTTAACATAGTCGCATAGTTTGAACTACCACTCTATGGGGCCAACAAAATTTGTTTGAATAATTATTGCAGTCAACTAATGTGAGTGATCCCTGCGCTCGTTTGGGATAAGTTTCTGTCGTCCATTGTTTTATTAGTTCGAATAAAGTCATCGAAAAGGTGGGAAACAGGACGTATGTGTGACGCTTCAGAGTCATGTGTCTTCTATTCAAATATTCTGCATGCATTTGTATTTGTGGCATATTCACTAATAACTATTTTACCTTAGCCAAATGTGTCACCGCACACCACACACCGCGAACACCCAACCCCCCACCCCCAACCCCACATGAAGCCAACACATTTTTCAATTATCCTTGGGCACAACGTGTCCTGTACTGTTTTAGCTTGTTTACCACATTTATAACACTGCGCATATGTCAGCTGCAGTACTTATAATTTATTAAAGCAAATAAATTTCACTTAATTGGCATTGGCAAATGATACAATGCTGGCAACAACAAAAATGTTACTCACGCCATTTGAAGAAATCTTCGCTATTTTATTCATATTAAGTGCAATTAGACCAGACCTCTAACAACATAGTTCTCGCCAACCAAACTCTGAGATCTGTTACTAATTGAATAATTAAATATCCTGAAGAGTGGATTTAAATGCTTCTAAGTTATGAAAATTATGAGGTTTCGAAAAATTCCCTGATGTAAATACTTATCTTGATCAGCTTCACAATCGATATAGCTTCAAGTTTGATTTTAGTGGGTATTGCCTCAATATTTAGCCAGCCAATACGAGAACCTTTATTTTTCGATGATACGCCCCGTTTGCTCTCAATGAGCTGAAACCTTTACACAAGTCGGAAAAATCGACCGCGGACGATGTCTCTGCCGACCAATGATGTGATATATACATATACATACATATGTATGTTTGTTTATATGTATGATTAATATATAAATATGTATATATATATATATATATATTTTTTTTTTTTTTTATCGTATAGTCATAAAATCGGCAAATAAAATGCATAGAGTATTACACGGACGGCCATTCTTGAATGTACTATTAACTCTGGTTTTGATCGAATGAGTTTTGAAAATCTACGGATAATGTTTAAACATTGTGTTTCCAAATTAAACAGACTACTTTTCACAAAAAATACGGATATGGCTAAATTGATTAGGCTATTGATAAGAATTCAGAGCATTCATAAGTGTGAATAGTATTATATTACACGATGTCTAAGCAAAGCAGTTTATAATGGGTAAAAGAACCTCTTAAATATCAATATTTTAATAGATTGTAATTGCATAAAAATTCATGTTCATTTTTGTCTGAACTCATATCAGTCTAATTAATTTTGGTTAACAGATATATACTCTGAGTTTTGAACCTATTCGATACTAAGCTTACATCTTAATCAAAAAATAAACTGAAACTGGTCTTAGACTACATAAAGAAGGCCCATTATGACTAGAGAGTATCAAGTTACCTACTCAACTGCGCCCTCGTCATCGTCATAGTTGACGCCATCATAGTATTTAGCGATATAATTAGTGACTGTCCAACAGGCAGTTAATTGAACTGGCTCCCGGTTGGAGCTACGACTGGTGTAGGAACTAGTCTAGTTGCAAAAGCTTTTGCCCCGTGGTAATCTAAACTTTTTTCAAAGCCTGGCTAAATATATTTTTAATTATGATTTTACGTAAATAATTATGACCCAAGCAACAAAACGAGTTGGCCAGTTGCAAGTTGCTAGTTGCTCATTGCCTGAGTTCGTTTGCCGTTAGTTAGTAGATAAGTGCCTACAACAGAGTGTGGTAATATCCTGCAATGCCCAGTGGAGTCAAATGCTTTAAATTTATAATTACGAAGAAAAGGCGCAGGCGAGTTTCAGGCGCGTCGTCGGTTTGCATGGGGCCGCAAACTGCAAAACGCGAATGAAAATATAATTAATGCACTTAATGTGTAATTATTTCAATTAAACGATACGTATTCCTGTCTCGCTTTAAAATTAGAGTCCTGTTTCGTACCGTTCCGTACTTTTCTGTTTCATTCCATTTAATTGCCCATCCACAAGCCGTGGGGTCGCCAGCAAATTAAGGTCGACTTAATTGGCTTGGACTCCTCGCTATCGATCATCGAAAGAGTGACCGCATAAGGACAACGGACAACGGACAACTGGACTAGAATGCAGCCACCACATCAATCGGCCACATCAGCTGTATGGTATGCTGGCCATTAGTCAACCGGTTTGTGGCTGCCCAACAATTTGACTTGATTATAAAATATCGTATGCCTGTCATTACAATAAATTTTATTGACCAGCAAGTCCTAAACGTGTAAGTGTAAGAGAAAAACTCTTTTGGTGTGGTCCAAAATCTCCAAAAATGTTTTTGTTTATACGCATTATTGAAATTGTTCTAACTTAACTCCTCACGTTGCGACGCATTGTCTTTGTATATGCCACATCCAAAATATTAAAGCATCTATTGCCAACATGTTGAGTGCAACACTAATTGTTGCTTGCCATGTCAGTTTTTTTGCTTATGTTTTTCCTTTTAGCCTGCAATTATTGTGCGATTAGAAAGTTTAACAGTTGTACACCGTGAGCTTATTGATATACAAATTCCAGCTCATATTTTTACATGCTTTGGCATGTGGCAAGAAGCTTGTGGCAATGATGACGACTCCACTCTTAAAGTGGGTTAGTGATATATTTATTTACCACCTCCATTAACCGCTACTTTGAAGTGTACAAAAGAGTGTTGGGTTCGCATATTTAGTTCTGCCCATTCTTCATTCTCTCAATATCTTTCCATATCTTTTTCGACACAACTTAATATTGTACCAGACGCACAGCCAAGGTCGATTATCACATTAATACTAGCAGTGCATAGGAACACGTACACTTACCCATGTGCGAATCATACATGGAAGTAGGAGACATTTAGAGATGACAAGAAACTTCTCTATATTTAAGGTTTTCTTGACTGTTCACTTAGCTTAAGTATACCCTCAAAAGGTATGAAAAGGTATAATTAATTAGAGCAACACTTCAGTTCTGTATAAAAATATAAATCTTAAAGTGAAATGCACTTAGGAAATTAACATTCTTCTGGACCAACTTTCGAGTTATTCTAGCCAAAGCAGAGCAGAGAGATAGAAAGAGAGATATAGAGAGGGATAGCCATATCTATTCTGGTATTCATATTCTTATATTTTCTCTCGTCTGGTTATATGCAATTTGATTATATTATGTCCGGCAGCTATTTTAGATTTGATTTTCTCACTTGCACAGACACACACACATCCCCTCTCTCTGTCGCTGTTTGTCTCCTCTAGTTTTTTTTATATTTTAATTTAAATTACTAAGAGAGTGAGAGAGAGAAAATGTAGTAGTAGTAGTAAATGGAGTGCATGAAACATTCACACTCAGTCAACGCGCTGCTCAGTGCAGACAACACAGTTAACTCATTCAGTCCCATCTTCTCCTCATCCACATCACTCACTGAATGAGGCACATTCTGCGCTTAACGCGCTGATGTATGCTAATGAGCCGCATTGTACTGGGTCTGGGCAAGGACCCGGGAGCTGAAACGGAGTTTGAAAAGGGTAGTCGAGTCTCTAACTAGGAAGACCAGTCCATAAATATGCATAATGCAATTAACAACCAAATGTAATTGCAAACATCATAAAAAACATAGAAAGAGAGCGAAAAAGTAGAGAAAGACAGCGGGCCACCCTCCTCACAGTCACAGTGACTGCGACAGTGACTGTGACAGTGACTTTGACAGTGACTGTAACAGTTCGTCAGCTTTCACATGGCGCCAGCAGCTGAAATGTCTGGATCTGTGAAATTTGTTGGCGTTTTACCAAGTTTCCTGGTTCTTAACCTGTTCCCGTGTGCATACATTTTAATTAGGCTATTGAACAATTCAAGAACGCACGTTTACTGCCTTTACAGCTGCCCCCGCCACACACTCATACACTCACACACCAGCAAACCAGTTTTCGTTTGAGAGCTTTACAATTCCATTTTGGCCATGTGGCCGCTTGGCTCTTAGTTCCGTCTCTAATCCATGGGAATCTGTGCCAAATTTCGTATAGCAAAGCGCTAACAATTCACAGCCAAAACAAGTAAGAAAGGCTCCAGTTGAGCGAGTCGGCTGTAAAAGACCCTGTACTCTATCTCCTGTCTGTGTCTCTCTCAGACTTGATGAGGATAGTTATAATGGTACCATACACATAATAGTTCTGACAGTTTCCATGGGGCATGGTAAAAATTGTAAATTAATTTGATGTGCCCGACGTATAGACTGACTTTCTGTCCAATTTTGGTGGCTCTAGATCTCGTAGTTTACGGACGGACAGACTGACATTGCTATATCGACTCAGCTGTTGATGCTGATCAAGAATTTATGTACTAAATGGAGTCGGCCACACCTTTTTCATGCTACGCACATTTCGCATCTGACAAAATTTATACACTTCACAACTCTTTTTTAGAGTACGCGGTCTAAAAACAATAGCAACAAACTGAATAACCGTTGCGTAGCTTATCCTTGCTAACAACTTGGGACTTTAGTTAGGTGACTCCGTCACTATCCCCTTCATCTCCCCTCCCCCGCCTATCACCGTCATCGTCTTCGTCTCAGTTTCTTGTCTGTGTCTTTGACTCTGTCTGTATGTTGGCCATCTTGCGGTATTTGGCTGATTGGGCGCGCATTTTGACTTGTTTTGCATTTCTTTGCTAGAGTTTTGGCTCATGGCTGCGTAATAAAATGCATTTTAATTTGGCTAAATGTTCAATTAAAGCTAAACATGTGCGGTTTCTTGTCCTGTTGTTGTGTTCACTGTCAACTGCATTGAATCAATAAAAAAATAGGATAACATTTACGATTCAACTGTATCTGAATGTGTTCATTATATAGAAATCCATGCTGATATATTTCAACAATTAAATGTTTAAATCTGACACTTATGTATTACTTTTTACGTTTCGAAGCGACAAATGTCTAAAATCAAGTAAACAAATATCTAAATCATTTTGTGGATTTCTTTATCTTACCAAGCAACAAAATATCTTTAATACAACTGTTGACTATTAGCGGTAATGGCTGGTACATCTTTTCTGGCCACAATATGTGCTGAGCGATTGACTAAGTTCCTTACCAGTTACTCCAAGGTCCAAGTGAGCAAACCGTGTAAACAACTGCGTAACAAAGTTTATTTGGAAACGAATAAGGCGACTAGTATGCCGTCGTCACCCGATCATGGGACTTCCCGATATTCACTATTGCACCCGTCCGAGAAGCCCAAGCTGCTTGAAAATATTCATGGCTCCAATTTGGGATTAAGTGTTTCTCTACAACGAGTCAAGCCTTTGGAGACGAGACCCTTGGCCAATCTCTGGCGAAGAAGTTTTGGCAAACAACTGAGATCGCATCACTTGCTTAGCCATGAAAGATCTGGATGGACCCATAATCAGACTCCAACTCAAAATTCTACATTCACAAATGTCATGGCCAAATACTCCTGTGCGTTACACCGCAACTGGGATTATCTTAAAGCTTTCGACAACTCCTACAATTTTCATGTGTGATTGAAGATAGTTTTCGTGACATTTTGACACCTCCAACTGCAGTTTGCCTTATACAACAAAGTATTTGTTGTTGTAGACAAACTACCGTCGGATGTGAATAATGCTGCTTTCAAAATGATCACGAGAATAAATGCTGAGTATTTTAAACTGTTTTGCGTTTTCTATTTTTTACACTCTCTGCAAGAGTATATTGGGTTTGCTCAAAAGTATGAAACAGTCAATACAAGAATCTTTTTTCTCTATGCCACGCCCCATTCGCCCACAATGAGCAATAAACTAGGCACACCTCGGAATAAATCGGTGTTTTCGGCGAATATCTCAGTAACTATGGCACCTAGGATCACCAATGGTATGGAGGTTCCCAGCGACAGCGTAATTGCATTTCCATTTAAAATTTTGGACTGCCACGCCACCTTTTCCCACAATACATATAAATAATTCTCAACTTTCGTTCCGTTTTTAGACATTTGTTCATATAGTACAGCATTGTAATTGTATAATTCGAGTTGAGGCTAACTATATCAAACAATCCTGAAAAATGCATTAAAATCGGACTATAAACAAGAAAACTACAAGCGTTACAATATTGATAATTGAACGCAATATCAACGTTCGAGTGCAAGCGAGACAGAAACATACATGCACACGTTCGAACGTTTTCGCTGCCTGTGTGGCGGCAGCGCTGCCGGCATTCGCTGGCCGCGCCGAATACACACATATGTACATGCATATGTTTATCATAAATTGTCATTTGTATGTGTATTCGCATGTATGTATGTGGGATTTTACTTAGATTGTCTTTGTTTTAACGTGTTTTAATGCAAATACTACCTATTGTCATATCTCAATACCGATTTTAATAATTGAATCGGGAAAAAAGCAGAGAGTATTATACGGTTGTTCGTGTTCGACTGCACTTTTCTTGTTCTTTTAAGTAAGCCTTGCAACAGTCATCTTGTCAATACGATATGATCGAAAAAATTTTCCTTCAGTTCGTTTTCGGTTTTCAAATTTTGGGAATGTAAAGAAAATTTAACAATTTATTGGTTCCACTTATTAATTAATGCAAATGGCGAAAATTCTCAAAAGTCTGGACGCGGGAGTCAAATGTCTTATGGCACAAGACTTCCACGCCATTTATCGAGCCAAGGCTATGTTCCATAACACGAGAATGTTGCTTAAAAAATCGCAAAAGGATTCCAGTGACCCTCTGGATTGTCCGGAGACAAAAACAACGGAGTGCTTGACGCTCAATCCACGCCAATGCAGTCCTACAGATCCACCGGTTAGACCCTGCAGTGAGCAAGATTGTCCAGCCAAACCGCGTAAATCGTGCTGTGTGAATACTCGTCTGTCACAGAATGTGTGCCACGATTCCACAAAGAAAGGCAAATCCAAACAGAAGGGTCACCAGTGGGAATCAATGTGGGCAACACAGAAGAGTCCCAACGAATCAACTGCTTTGATGTGGGACTATCCTCCCGAATGCTGCGTCAAATGCGACAATGCACGCTTCGATCTTCTCTACTACCGACCCTCGGATAAGTTCCGAAAGTTCCAGCGTACCTGGTGGGAGTGCTGTCCCCGCATGGTGCCGAAGCGAGTCTGCTGCTTCTGTGATGCCATACCCCCAGAGCAGTCGAAACGGTGCTTGCCCCTTTGTCCCCGTACCGCCTGCGTGCAGGACCATGAGAAAAAGCGTCTGTCATGCCTAAATGCCAAGGCAAAGGATTGTATGCGCCTCACCATGCCCTGTTGTCGATCTGCCCGAGTGCCGCCCCGTTGTGATGTGGTTCGGCGACCCACCGTCTGCGCGAAGGTGCAATGTCCCTATCCCAGCTACTCTGAATGCCAGCAAATGGAGCTCGCTGCTAACCCAGAACGCCCACCAGAATGCCATTGTCTGGACGTTATGCCCAAGTGTATTTCTCTCCGAGCACATTCAAAAATGACATACGATCAATTGAGATTCTGCCCATGCCCAAAATGCTAACAAATTCCTATAAACTGTTGGGCTTATTCTGCCAAACAGTTGCAGCATATTCAAAACAGTTTAATCGAATTTGTTGTTTTTGCAATCCAAGCCGATTTGTATAAGGAACCAATAAATAGTTCAGTAACACAGTAACTTCTTCTTTATATCGTAAAACAACGTTATTTTGAATTCAACTGTCTAACTATACAGCCTAGCCTTTTACTTCCGAAATAGTTGAATCAGTAATTTACAAGCAATATCGAATTCAATATCATTAAATTTTCTCTGGAACTCCAAATCCTCAATTGAACAAAAATGTGCCGTCTTTTAGTATTGGGTCATTACGTACGTAATACATCTTGCTGTATCTCGCTTTCCAAGAAGTATGCGATGCGGTTTGCCTCTTCTAAACATTTTTGGGCAGGCTCACAGGCCTTTATGGACATTGAAGGAATATCGCATTTTGACAACGAAAATGAAGTTGACCGGTTAGCACGAAGTTTTCTGAACGATGATGCAGTTTTGGATGAGAATACAAACAGATGTTATGAATTGAACAGCATAAGACATCTCAAAGAACTCAATGAATTGAATCAAGACCTTTCAAAAAGAGATGGTAAATTTCAAATGAGCAATTCAGATAAGACAGACATACATGAAGTAAAAGTTGTGACAAATACTGAAACTTCAAAATTGAATAATTCTACAAATAATAGTTTTGCCGATTTCGCTAAATTAGAACATTTCGTAAAGTGTTCCAAAGCTGTTGTAGTAGAAAATTCCCACCATGATGCCATAAAAGGATTTAATAATTCTGGAATAACATTGAAAAATCTTAATATAACGTTAAGAGGTGTTCATAAAAATAGCACGTTGGGAGCGATTGAGTTGAACCCGGAAATGGGTTCGACTGAATTTCAAAACGTAGCTGCGGATAATAGAAAAGGAGGAGACCCTTGCTTTACTCCCCAATCTAACACAGAACTAAGACAAAAAACACCATCCAAATCGAGTGAATGCAGTGATAAAACTACGTACAAACCCTTCCAAACAATAGAGGTACCAATTGAAACTGCTGAAAAACAGGAATTAGTAGATGGAGCTATTTCAGACTACAATCCCGCATCGATGCCGGAAGAAAATAATCTGGAGGAAGGTCAGACAGTCCTGAATGACACTAAATCCAGGATACTTATTCGTTATGCTCTTCTAAAAGCACTTTATATTCTGGAATCTGGTGGCAGTCGTTGCAAGACTAAAATCGTTTTCAGGACCCCCGATAAGGCTAAAGTCTCACAGAAGTAAATTTTGTAGTATATAAAAACATGAAGTAAATTTGTATTTTTCAAGTGTTTTTTTTTATTTATTTCCCAAGTATGCAACCTTCATGCACAGCCGGTTGTAGTTTGGCCATAACAGTAAGAGCGGTATTTTATGTTGTGATCAGACTACAACCGTTAGTGTTAGAATAGCAATGCTGTAGAGATTATCCAGAAGATTTGAAAACCATAATACTGAATTTAGATTTTTTTGGCCATGAGTAAATTTTGTTTTCTCCAAATATTGTTGCTGCTTTACGACGCTGATTACTAGGAATTTATACCGGAGAGCACATCGGTCTTATTTTAAACTGCTTGCGGTGTTCAGCTTCTCTGATCGACTCACAGGTTGAGGGATAGTTCTGATTACACTCGCGGGAACGTAGCGGACGTTTCCATTCTCTCGTCTCGGAAAAACTTTTTCTTGGTGGACGTAGTCTTATACATGAGCGAGGAGCTCGTCCTCGGCTGCAAGTGGGAGGACACCGTGCTGGTTTGCAACATGGCCAAAATGTCTTGAAACATTTGCCTTCAAGATTCGGTTCGACTTTTTGGCAAATGTGCCGCATTCGTGCGTAATCAAATGTACAAGTAGTTGGAGGGCACGGAACTTTGATGCGTCTTTCGATCTCCTCGGGTTCGATTCCGTCCAGACAGCATACTTTTTTCAAACGCTCCTTAATGGGTGGACATTCGGCCCAGGTTCTCTGGAAGCATCTCTTCTTGTCTGACGGATAGTAGTACATTTCATCGAAACGGGGCAACATTCCTAAGCAATACTTCTGCTCGTGTGGTTTCCTTTGAGGCTCCCACATGGATCGAAACGGCGGTCGCTTCTTCTCCTTTACCGCAATCATCTTGACATCGGTTGGAGGTCGGTGTACCAAACGTGACACACAGCACTTCGGTTCGAATTCGTTTTCCTTTGCTTTCATTTGCATTTCTAGCATATGCTTATCCAGGGGAATCTTCGAGGATAGATAATCGCGAGAAGCTCCACATTCGTCTTTTACATGGTAGCAATTTGGATTTATTTGCTGACATTGAGGATCCGGATGTGTGGGTTTTTTGCACGTGTATGTGCGAAATCCTCCAACTAAACAAATGCGACTGCAGCAAACTCGATCAAACGGTGAAACCAAAGAGCGCATTTTCAAAGGCAGCCAATAAAAAAGTTTACTTAAATTTGGGATTTTGAATGAAAAATGTGAAAGCTAAGTCAAACTAATAATTGAAGTGACTTTCCAGAATTTTGAGTCTTACTAAATGTATCGATGAATTCGATAATTCCATGTTTCACAACAATGGCCGTGCCCGATGTTTGTATGGACAGTACTTGACTAATGCCTCCGTGCACTTTTTAAGAAGTCCGTCATTGTGATGGTACAACTTCCACATATCGCAAAGATTAGGTTTCAGCTTGCAGGCACATTCGGTGGGACAGAATTTCGGTATACAATTGGGATTGCATTCGGAGAAGCTTGGAAATGGAGCTCTAACCTTTTCACAATTTTGGGGTATTTTAACGACCTGACATTTAAGTCTGGGTTCTTTTCCCATCCGACTTGTGTACTTGCATATTTGCTCCATTTGAAATGCATACATCTCGGCACTGCTTTTATCCGGCTGAGGTGGCGATTTTGGCCTTCGCTCAATTGGTAAATAGTATTCCCTATCAAAGCAACAGGTTGGTTTTGGTCTCAGCCAAATTCGTGGACACTCACACCAGGTTCGTTGGTATCGACGATTCTTATCCGATGGCTGATAATGGCACACGTCGTGCCTAAACAACTCACAGTCGTCGTTATCCTGATCCCTCTTTAAAATCTCCATCAATTGTTGTGGATACGCCTCTTTAAGAATTGAATCCTCATCGACTCTCGTATTACACCGATTTGGAATTGGACGCACAGGTCCGCAAACCGTTTTCTGTACGCATTTCGTTTGCACTTTACAGCACCCCCCAGTATTCCCATCATAGTTACCCATATGGAAGCAACTATACCGCGGATAGATAAGTGGCACCAAGTGCATTAGTTGTGGATTAAAGCGCCATGAGCAAAGCATTTTCAATTTTTTTTTTGTCGATCTAAACAAAAATTTTGAAAAATTTTAAAATGTGACATAAAAATACAGTTGTAGAAGCTGCAGAGTCGAAGAGTTAAAAAAACTGAGCCTATTCTGCTCCAGCCCGGCTTTATCTGAAATATAGGTCCAACCAAACATAAGTTCATGTCGCGATTATTGGGATTAAATTAAAGAAGATAGTAAAGTACAGTGGACAACGACCGACCGCGTAATTTTCTTTGCATTAATTCATGTTTGTATTATCACAGTGAATATTACTTGCATTTAAAAACGTTGAGACAAAACAAGTCAGAAGGCTAGTACGTACTCCTTCCAGTTTGCATGGATAATGCAAATATGCAATTTTCTACCGATTTAAACCGATGTTCTTACGGACAGACGGATAGCCAGCTTTTGATGCTGAATATCAATATATATACTTTAGTGGGATGAAAATGCTGCGTGAGCTGCCACGGAAGCTGATCGGCTCCTCGATTTTCAGAATTCTTTCCGAATCGTTATTGGACAGAATTAAAGCTGCCTTCTACTGTTTTGAGATTGGGTTGGTTGTGCAACCGCCCTCGCGGGGAAAGTATAGACGCACTTTCATCGGTATATACAGTTAGGGTAGTAAGACCGAGGGGCACCGCTCTTTTTCCTGTATGTCCGACGGTTTATTACGTGGGTGGCTCTCAGTAAGTGAAACTTTAATCCAATAACCATTTATTTTAATGCTGAGCCGCGCTGATGTTATCGATTACCCTAAAGGTAATTCGTGATACCTGCAACAGAACAAATACAGATTTCTAACAATTTTAATATTGTCATGTCCTACATATGGTCAGAAATTTTATTTTATGCAATAAGAAAAAATATTTATTTTTTAATCGTTTGTTTCTTAAGATTTCCTATTACGGAAATATTCCCATACTTGACACATCATCGGCGTTTTAAGACAATTACACTCAATTGGTGGTGCGTCAGGTAGCGGATCTATAAGACACTCTGAAAATGCCGGATATTTTGTCATACGTTTGCGACAATTTGAGGGCTTCCGACCAGATTCCCTACAGCCTGGTGGATACTTGGACGGCTTACAGAAAGGCATTCCCACACGAGGACAAGCGACATTTTTCTTCTTTTTGTTTTTCCCGCACTTTGCCAACCCCAAGTCAGGGGAACCCAAAGTTAACATGTCTGTTGCTTTGCCAGTCGGATTGGGTATAGTCCTGAACTTGCGACGCTTATGCAACACTGGCTTGCACATGCACTGCATTTTAACCTTGCGTCGCTTCACAACACACTGTACCCAGGTACGCTGATATTTGCGCCTCAGCTTGTCGGAGGGTCTGTAGTGAGTCAAGTCGGCACGTGGAACATCCCACGCACAAGGGTCACCTAGACACTTTTTTTTCGCATCAATGAACGAATCGAGTAGAAATTCGGGATCTGTTCGACACTTGTATTCCGTGCGGCGCAGAGATTGCCAGCAGGGATCTTTGTTCTTGAAGGGATCTGGTTTCTTAATAGGTTTTAAGTCGTGTCGTACCGCGGGCATCTGATAGGACTCGGCACAATCTTCACATGACTCTGCCCCATATAATGTATCCATACAACGCTTGTGATGTAAAACTTTAGATCCAACAGGGACATTCAAAAGCGCTGGATGATGATGACATAGCTGCTTCATAGCCAGTGATAGATGCGAAATGTGCTTTTTTAAAGACTGCATATTTGTTTTTTTTTCACAGTTTTGAAAAATTACAATTTGTTACTAAAACAAAATTTAGAGCCAAAGAAAATATTTTTATATTTTTAAAAACTTTGTTTTAAATAATTTTCATGTTGCCTGCCGAAATAATGGGATGTCCGCAAAGTTCAGTTTAAAACTGAATGAAGTAGGAATGGTTGAATTAGTTATTAGTTGAAATGACTGTCAAAATCATGGCTAACATGATTTGTATATTCCAATTTTCTTATTGTGTAGCGTTTTACTTCAAAAGTTACAAAATACTTTTATTATGCAATTGTATTATTAATTTTAAATTTATTAATTTATTTAAAAGTATTTACAGTAATTGTTGATGAAGGGATATAGTTTTGATAGTCATTTAGAATTTTGAGCTTGAGATCCAAATAATCTATTTTAATATTAAATGGATTACGAAGAAATTGAAAACAAAGTTATAGTAATAAAAGTATTTAAGCACTGCATGAATTTGATGTTACTCAAATTATTGCAATCGCGTTCCTCCGGTTTCTTCTTAATCCCCACAACAGGATGCAAATGCAAGAAGCGAATGCCCATTTATAAATAAATTCATTCTAAAATTACGCCATTTTTTTTTAACAAAAATTTAAAAATATATATTAAGTAGTCAAGTTTATTAAAAACAATTTTTGGTTAGAAAATCGTTGCACCATTGTATATCAAAGTATGACGTATTCGGGAAATTTTGATTTAATTGATTTTGATTCTGGCGTATTTTAATACAATTCTGATCTGACAATAGGCAATTTTAATGCTTTTAAATTTTAAATAAGAGTTCGCTTAGGCTTCTCCACAGCTCTTCGGTGCAGGCTTGCCACTAGAGATACGTCTTCTCAATATAGCCCAAGCATCACAAGTGGCCGGTGTGAGAAGGCATTTGCATTCGATCGGAGGCATTTCCAGCAGTGGATCCTTTATACACTCTGAAAAACTTGGATACGGTGCCTTGCGTTTCTCGCAGCCTCCAAGACTACGGAATGCACTTTTACATTTTGGAGGCCTACGACCGGTCTTGCAACAAGGTGTTTTCAGGTAAACACATTTTTTCTTTTGAGCTTTCGCAGTGTCGGGTTTTCCAGTACCACCTCCAGTTGCACCCCTCTTGCGACGCACAAACTTTGGGCGTTTCAGTTTCTCATAGAGGCAGACTTTTTTCGGCTTAATTATAAGTCTTGGGCATTCGTTCCATGTTACTTGAAATTTGCGTTTTCTTTTATCGGATATGCGATAGTATTTCATATCATACCGAAGATCCATAACACAGAGATCAGGTTCACAGTCTTCCAACTTCCACATAGAAACAAGCTTGGGCCTCTTTTGTTTTGGCTTTGCTTTCGCCAGCTCTGTGGGTTTCATACCACATGGATACTCCCTGAGTATTGCAAGTCCACATTTTGACTCCGGTTTTTTCTCATCACATTTTTCTGATTCCGAATAGTTTCGAAATTGTCGATTTCTAAGTACCACTGATCCAAGTCGAAAGAACGACGATAATCTGTTGGCACATAAATTTCGTGAAATGGAAAGCATAATCAAATATTTAAAGATACAATTTTGAATTTATAGAAATTTAGACAAATAAAATACCCGAAACCAAAACTGGAGAGAAAACCTTATATATTTGCGAAGAAAAGCATTCGGTGTACCATTTCTGAAATGAACTAAACCTAATGTATTTGAATATGTAACAAAACAACCTCCTACGATTTTACAATTGAATGCAAAGCCTCCTTGAATCACTTAAATCGTTAATTTATTAATCCATTTATATATAAAGTCCACAAACTCAAAAACTACTGGACCGAATATTATTATTATAGATATATAATAATATGTACTTATCAACGGAAGAGGTTTGTATAGTATGCTGAATGATGTAACACGCCATCGATGTAACTTCTGCCACTTTCAATTGATTGAACCTTCTGATTTATTCGTCTTTACACCAAATGGAAAAACAAGAAATATTGTATATCCAACATCACTATAATAAAAATCGAATTAAAACTAATCCAAGTAACGTCAGGTCGAGTACAGCTAATATAATAAATAACAATAAAAATAACAATTTCTAATGAATTTGTTGGTGAGAATATTGCTTTTAAGATCCAAACCTCTAAGCTACCAAAATATCTGATTTCTATTTTGTGCCGAAATATATATTTTCAAAGCAATTAGCTTCCCTAATGGATTTATTCAATTGCTTACTTCAGGTAACTTGAGTACATGTGTATCTTGGAATAGTTGTTAATTATTTAATTGTTAATTTTATTCATATGTTTCTATATATCGTTCTTGGAACATCTTACCAAACTAAACATCTTTAATTTAAGTTCATTCTGAGTTCTTCCAAACTACTAAAAACTTCGTAATTCACTAACGGATTTTCTGAAATATATGAATACAAATCATCTGCAAATAATGGAGTTTTAAACCTTTCCCCAAGGAAAACATCTGAAAAAGGCTACATCGCAGCAAGACGAATCTAAAACACTCCATCCTCGTTCAAGTGCGCTTTCGCTTACGAAAGACGATAATTTAGTGTCACTTAAATTTTAGGCAAAAAAAAAAACATAATCTTGTCAGAAAGAATACAGTCGAGCTTATGATATGATATAGTTATTCAATTCAAAACTATAACGGATTCAGTGTCACTGCTAAAAAGTGGCCAGTTAATTACTTATGTTATTCTAAACGTAAAAGACAAATACAAATAATTTGTAATCTTAATCAGCATCGAAAAAGCAAGTATAATAAGTGCAGAGAAGTACATTTTTTTCATTAAGGGGGTAGCCAACCCATAAAATATATACATTCGATAGCCACATCAGTCTTTTTCTATGCAAATTTTAATAATATATTATTTCTTTTAGGATATGGGGCACCACAAGATTTTTAATGACTTTCATTTGTCGGCCACGCCTCCTTCTGCCTTTTACATACCTCGCACAAATCCAATGTACTCTTTCAGAGATTATAAAAAATATGATACAATGCATGAATAAAATAACCAAATATAATTTATTTATAATTTATAAGTTCTATAAAGGAAAACAAGAATGAAACTTTTCCTATTGACGACACCAGTCTTTTATCTGGTATAAAGTATTTCAGTAGACTTGCCATAATTTTTGCAATCTATCTTCAATTTCACTTATTTAGCATGAGACCTTCTCTTTTATATTTTCTTGTTGCTTCTTTCCTAAACTATTGGTGGTTGGCTTGCGGATAAATCCTGCTGGTTTACGAATAAATCCTGCTGGTTTACGGATAAATCCTGCTGGTTTACGGATAAATCGTGCTGGTTTACGGATAAATCCTGCTGGTTTACGGATAAATCCCGACGGTTTACGGATAAATCCTGCTGGTTTACGGATAAATCCTGCTGGTTTACGGATAAATCCTGCTGGTTTACGGATAAATCCTGCTGGTTTACGGATAAATCCTGCTGGTTTACGGATAAATCCTGCTGGTTTACGGATAAATCCTGCTGGTTTACGGATAAATCCCGACGGTTTACGGATAAATCCTGCTGGTTTACGGATAAATCCTGCTGGTTTACGGATAAATCCGGACGGCTTACGGATAAATCCTGACGGTTTACGGATAAATCCTGACGGTTTACGGATAAAACATTCGATTTGCACAAGAGGCTTCTCATCCTTCTGCTTTTTAGAAGAAATATCGGAGCTTGGCTTACGTATAAAACTTGTAGGCTTGCGAATAAATCCTGTAGGTTTACGGATAAATCCTGTCGGTTTTCGGATAAAGCATTCGATTTGGGCATGAGGCTTGCAGTAGCTATCGGCACTTGGCTTACGTATAAAGCTTTCTATATTCACAGCATGGGGTCTTTCCTTAGTACGCATTTTACAAGAGAAGTTACTGACATTTGGTTTTTCTTCCTGTTGTTTCTTTCCTAAACCCTCGGCAGTTGGCTTGCGAATAAATCCTGTATTATCCTTTTGCGTATTTCCTACACTATTGCTAGTTGGTTTACGGATAAATCCTGTAGGTTTCCGGATAAAACCTGTTGGTTTACGCACAAATCCTGCAGGTTTACGGATAAATCCTGTAGACTTTCGAATAAATCCTGTAGGCTTTCGAATAAATCCTGTAGGCTTGCGAATAAATCCTGTAGGCTTACGGATAAATCCTGTATTATCCTGTTGCTTCTTTCCTACACCATTAGTAGTTGGCTTGCGAATAAATCCTGTTGGTTTACGGATAAATGATGTAGGTTTTCGAATAAAACCTGTAGGCTTGCGAATAAAGCCTGTTGGTTTACGGATAAATGATGTAGGTTTTCGAATAAATCCTGTAGGCTTGCGAATAAAGCCTGTTGGTTTACGGATAAATCCTGTAGGCTTGCGAATAAAGCCTTTTGGTTTACGGATAAATCCTGTAGGCTTACGGGTAAAGCATTTGGTCTGGGAAAGAGGCTTCTTATCCTTCTGCTTCTTGCAAAACGCGTCATTGAAATGCAGCTTCTCTTGTTGATTTTTACAAGAAATATCGGCACTTGGCTTGCGGATAAAGTTAAGAATCTCATCAACAAAGGGTTCGTCTTGTTGCTTTTGGCTAGACACATTAAGACATGGTTTCTCTTCCCGCAGCTTTTTGGCTGTTGGCTTACGGATAAAGACTACAATATCCTCAGCAATGGGATTTTCGTGTTTCTGCTTTTTTGGAGTCACATCACAGAGAAACGGTTTCTCGGACGCAATGACCTTGTGTACCAAAGCGTTCTTTTCTATGGCTTGAGGACAATTGCGAAACTGACGACCCTTAAGTACGAGTGATCCATACCGAACGAGCGACGATAATTTATTGCCGCATGAATTTCTTGTAAAGGCAAGCATAATGAAAATTTAAATAAAATTTGGAAAACTGAAATACCAAAAAGCCAAAATGGAGAGAAAAGGTTGTTAATAAGCGAAGAACAGCCTTTAAACTAACTATTACACATATCTGTGTTTATATATACAAAATTTCATAATTCAAAGCCTCCGTTGATCCAAAATTTGTTATGCCAAAGCCAACTTTAAACATTTATTTTTAAATGAATTATTTAAACTAACTAATGCAAACTAGTAAAAAGGACTTCGGGCAAAAAAAAAACACTAAGCAAGTTCTAGTGCACCTTTTCATAGAAATAAGCAATTTTAACCGGCTTGTCTTATCCCTACCATATTTGGCCAAGCCACTATTAATCATGTTTCACACATAATGTGTGAGTTGATAATGCTTAAATAACCATACAAGTGTTCTTACAAATTACCAAAATTGGACCGATTTGTGTTTTGGGAACTATCAGATTAAGTTGTCCGATCCCAATCTTGGTAAGGGAATTTAAATTTACATTCATGTTCATGCTCAATGTTCTATAGATAAACAGACGATCTTGAAGCATATTTAATAGCAATATATTCAAAATTCTTTAAATTATCATTTACAAGGCTACACCTATTCCAATATATGCATCAAGAGTTTATTAAAAAGGAGAATTCGAAATTTAAGAAAGATCACAGGGGACTATGACACTAGCATGTGCGTAACAGGCAGAAGAAGGCATAACCGGCCACAAAAAGTATATACACATATAAGAAAATACTCGGAATTGATCTGTAGAAGTGATTGCGATCGATATGTATATATGCGAAATCTTGGAGAGTATTGTAGAAGGCTAATGGGAACTCTTCTCTGTCTAAAATCCAAGCCTATGATTGATGTAAAGCTTAAAGTGACGGTCGGCAAGCTGACATAGACACTGCCGAAAACATTAAATAGAGAAATGAAATCTAGCTCAAAAATCTAATGTAAGTGTTAGAGACTTAGCATGTGAACAGACATGAGCAAAGTAGATCGATTTTGGTGGACCAGTTTTGCATGATACATGTCGACGCTTGGCTCGTTCCAAAATTTTTACCAAAAAACCATTTATTAATGATAAATTTTGGGTACTTTCCGGTCACAAGGTAAGATAGACGCTGGGCATCGTAATATCGCCTTGACCCTGCCGTCTTCTCCCCTATACGAATATGTCGATTCTAAAAACCATAATAGATACTTGAATATAAAGCGAAAACTAGTATTTAGTAATGAACATTAATTATTGCGTCAACCCTTCCCAAAAATTAATAAAATGAAATAACGATCTTTATATGTAATGAGATACACAGTACTAATTTAATACCTTTCCAGGCCCTAATGAGCAGCATAGCCGCAACAGGACTAAAATTTAAAATTTACTCCTTAAATGAGTTTTACCTTTCGGAAACGAAGACACCCGAAATCTACCAGCGGATCATGAAAAATCCCAAATTATTTTTTTTAATTTTATAATTGAAAGAAAGAATGTAACTTCAAGATTCTTTGACGATCCAGTCTACGTTCTTAATGACCAGCAATTATTTCTCAAAAACTTCAGTACGCTTCTTGTCTTTTTTGTCTTTCTGATTTTTGCAGACCATTTCATGTTTTTTGCACGAGATATTGTCTATTACTGCATCCTCTTCCTGTTGCTTTTTGTCAAAGCTTTCAACGGTTGGCTTAAGTAAACTTTGTGTATCAACAGTATAAGCTTTCTCCTGTGTATGATTGTTGCAAGACACGTTACTAAGACGTGATTTCTTCTCCTGTCGCTTTTTGCCAAACCTTTCAGAAATAGGTTTACGAATAAATCCTGTAGGTTTACGGATAAAGCTTTTGATTTGAGAGCGAGGCTGATCATACTTCTGCTTCTTGAAAGACTCTCCACTGAGATGCGTTTTCTCCTCTTGTAGTTTTTTGCAAGAAATATCGGCGCTTGGCTTGCGGATAAAGTTAGAAATCTCATCAATAAAGGGATCTTCTTGTTGCTTTTGGCTAGATACATTAAGACATTGTTTTTCTTCCCGTAGCTTTTTGGATGTTGGCTTACGGATACAGCCTACAATATCCTCAGCAATGGGATTTTCATCATCGCTTAAGCTCTCAAATGCAAATGAAGTTAGCTCATTCGTTGGCTTTCGGATAAAGCTTTTTATCTCCACTGAATATGGCTTCTGTTCTTTATGCTTTTTGCAAGATATTTTACTTAATTCTGGTTTTTCTTTTATTAGATTCTTGCCATATTTTTTATTCTCAGCGAAAGGCTTCTCTTCATTTGGTTTTTCACTAATTACTTCTCCATAAACATCCACTGGCTTATCTTCTTGTTGCTTTTTGGAAAAAATTCTCTCCATAATGTCCACTGATTCCTCATCCCTTCGTTTGTTCTCGAAGCACTCATAATTAAGTAAAAACTTTTCGGCATTTGGCTTCGGTACAAAACTTTTTATCTTTATAGCGAAAGGTTTCTCCCCCCTTTGTTTTTTGGAAAATTGGCCTTGTTTTATTGACTTTTCTTCAATTTGTTTTTTAAAGGCAATTTTCTCTATCAAAGGTTTTTCTTCCATCTGTCTTTTGCTCAAGACTTCTCCAAAGACATTTAAGGCCTGCTCATCCCTGTGTTTCTTGCTATAGCTCATGACCGTTGACCGAATTGACAGAAACCGATGGATAGGTCGAACTGGACGAACACCATTACCTTTCGCAATGGAAAGCATACTGAAATTCTTTAACATTTGCCAAAAAAACCTATGAAATTAAAAATAAATAATTTAATGGTTTATTTATTAATTTAAATAGAGCCGAAACCAGAATTTAAAATATATTATATTGAAATAAAAAAAAGTCAGAGATCTGAGAATAGTTAGGTGCTGGGCACCTAACCAAAATTCGATTAGAAAGCCTGCTATGACCTAAAAACCATACTTTTGTTAATTAATTAATTAATGATTATTAATATTAGAAATATCTACCACTTTCCACACCAAACCAAAGATCCTAGAGAGATAAAAGTCACAAAACGTAGATCCCATAATTTCTTCGTGCGAAATTTCGTTTTGCGAAAATTTGAATTAAATTCCATGTCAAAAGTCAAGTTTTGATAAATATAAAGAAGTTTATTGATTTTAAAGCTGTCATAGGAGTTATTATTATTATTATAATTTTGGTTTCAAAAGTAATACTAACCAAACTCACAGAGTACATGTTTGGTATACATTTACGCTGTTAACGCAAATTTTGTTAAGATCGAATCCATATGCTGGTCGATGTATTATTTATACATAGAGTAATTAAAACATTGAAATAAGCTTTTGATATTTGTTCTTCAAAACATTAAAATTCTAATCATTCTTGAAGTGCAAAGAAAGCACTAATGATATTTGTTTCCACCCATGTGCTCATAGAATAAAAAATGTACAAACTTCCAAACATTAATGCATCTATTTTAAAAAACAACGTTCAAAAAATTTATTTTTTCATAATAGCAGCCTTTAAAAAATGTTGGACAATTTTTCACTAACTTTTAAGTTTTTCGAACTTTTCGAACATTAAAAATTAAAATTTCCACTTTTGGTTAGTTCATGCCATAAATGTGTTGTAGAATATCCAGGCAGCGTCACTAGAACAGCTATTCGAAAATAATTCGAATTTTTATAGTATAATCCTTTTGGGGAAATATTTTATAATTCTTAAAAAATCAAGTCATGATCAAATAAATTTTTTTAATTTTATTAATTTTCAAGACTAGAATACCGCCCTAAATCAAATAAGTGACACGCTTTTGCACATATTTGGAATTGTTTTAAGCACCGATTTTTTTGCCCTTTCGGCTAAATCGTGTTACAATACTTAAGATAAAACAGTAAACTGTAGTTATGTATTAAGTTTACTTTATAAAAATCTGTATTGTTAATCATGTAATCAAACACGCAACCGAATTTTTAAATTAGTTTTTAATCTACTTTTGACAGGGATTCAGTTGCATTGTGCCAGTTTGCCGGAGTCGTCTGTTTAATATAGTCTGGAGCTGGCAATCAGAGATTTCGCTTAGGCAATTGCACTCAATTCTTCTCTTTTCTCGCGGCTTGGGCTTACTGCATTCAGAAAAGGCGGGATATGGAGCATTGATCTTTTTGCATTCACTTGGCCAACGAACGCGATGACAGCGCACAGGATTACGTACGGGTCTACAACGGGGCATCTTTATGCGTTTACACTTTTCGTCCGCTTTGGACTCGCATGGCTTTGTGAATTTACATGCCGTGTCCGGTTTTTCAAAGTGTTTTCGGCGTGGAATTGGTGGATGTTTAACCTTTGCAAAGCAGCAAATTTTCTTGGGTTGGATTTTAAGGGGCGCACACTCTACCCATGTTATTTGATACTTGCGTTTGTTTTTATCAGACTCCTTATACAGGCACTGGTCAAAGCTGGGAAAGTCTTTATCAATGCACGGGTTGCCACAGCATTCATCCTTGAACTTAATCAAATGGTAGAATGGAAATGTTTCTTCAATATTTTTTCGCTGGCGTGGCTTCGGGTGATCATCAGCGCAATCACTATCTGCTTTCTTCTGTTTTTTTCCCCTCGACGCGCATGTTGGCGCAGGGCTATGTGCTTTTGCCTTAAACGGAAGGTTTGAAGTTGTAACGATTGTTCGTATCTGGCGTAGCACCATTTGGGACTCGCCTAACATAGTCCGCCAAAGCAACATAATTTCCTACAAATTTATTTTTGAAAAGGGCCAACAATTCTAATTTTGAAAAAATAATCGAAATGTTTGGTTGAGTGCTGTTCAAACCAGACTGAACCCTTTCGTTTTACAGACAACAAGACTATTTTCAAAGATTGATTTTTCATCACCTACTTAGCATCTGGAACGAATATAAGGTTATAGAACTATATGAATATTAACCATTTTTCAATGATTTATGACAAAAAAAGTTAAAAAAAAAAACAATTGAATTTAAATAAAGAAGTTAGTTAGGCCTCAGTAAAGCGTGTCGACTGTAAAAGACCCCGTACTCACTATAGTGAACATGTATGGGAAGCTCTAAGATATAGTTGTCCCATCCAGACCAAACTTGGTAAAGATAATTATAGTGGTTTCATACATATAATGTTAATATGGTCCCAATAGCTCTAGGCATAATTATGTTCTACTAAAAATGTCCTGTGGTCTAAAAAGGTTGTTTATTCTGCAATTTCGTTAATGTTTGTACAACTTTCTTGACTCTTATTAGATCTTGTCATTCCTGTCTCGAAAATACCTTTTCGCACAATTTAACTTAAGAGACTTTAAAATATGTACATACATAGTTTGGCTCTTACCTTTACGGATTATCCATGAATCGCAAATTTCAATGCACAGAATCTTTGAGGTTGGAGAAATGCTGAGATACTGCGTGCCATATTAAAGTCGCTTAAGAGTAAATTACCAATGCAGATATATACAAGTACAAACAAATCAGTTATAATCTGCATCGATCAGCATATGGATAAATCTTTCGTATATGCAGGCCGGTTTTATTCAAGCTCAACTTCCAGTTTCAGCTTCAGATTATTCTCCGAATTGGGATTCGAGTTTGATGAACGATCTCGTGTCTGCCAAAATGCATGTGCATAATCAAGAAAAATCTGTGGAAAGACAATTGAAATGAGTTGAGTTTAGCTGGGCTGAATCGCATTTATTGTGGTAAGCAGCTGACAAAAGACTAAGCGCTGGTTTGATTTTAACATAATTGATAGATGGTTCCTTGGTTTGATGTTTTGTATGTCATCTTCCGCCTACCTTACTAAATAATGATGTAGCTTATTTATGCCGTGGCTAATTTGCATAGACATGTCAGGCACAAGGCTCAAAGCCATTGATTTCTTTCATAAATGCTTCGTTTATAATTCACATTACTTCAGCTTAAGAACTAGTTCGCAAACACAACTTTTAATCTATTAAAGGTATTTTATTGCCATGAACACAGCCCATGAGACTACCGAACAGCAAAGGGATTTCACAAGAGCTTGAAAATTACATATCGGCTAAATGTTTGTAATCATAAATGATTGTCTATAACTTATTGCTCTAGCTTTTAAATCGTCTCTTAAATGGTCACAATCATTTCACTCGTTTTAAATTCTAACCAACTATTGTCAAAATCTGAGGACATGCGAAAAGTGCGTAAAAGGCAGAAGGAGGCATAGATGTGTGTCTTTATTTTGGAGACTAAAGAGCTAAATAACTCGCATTGCACAAATCACTCGTGTATTCCTATCGACTCGCTTGAGTGTAGTCGATCTTACTGGTTTTACTGTTATAAAACATATTGCATCTTCCATTTTCGACTATAATTATTCGAAAATCATGTTTGTAACTATTAAGAATTGCAACAAAAGAGTCGTCAGGCCGTCGATTATTGGATATATAGGATAAAGAGGATCTTGTGGACCAAATTTGTGATATCCAGAATTTTCAAAAAATGTAAGTTTGTTTCAAATTGGTTAATTAAAACTGTAATTTTTCATCAAAAATACCAAATAGGTAATATGGAAATGAACTGCAAATGACGTCATTATACATTTGCAGCTAATATCCAATTAAGTATTAAGTTGCAAAGAAAATTACAATGTTTCGTAAGAAATAATTTGCATGGTGAGAGGCAACCCACGCCTAACCCGTTCGCCCACTATGAATCCTTTTGAACACATGTATCTGCTTATATATTCGAAGATACTTTTGTATCTCATTAAATTTTCACAATATAGTGCTGCAAGAAAATGGTAAAACGAAAAATGAGATGGGCTCAAAATCCGTAGTTTGAGCTAATTTTCCAAAGCAGGGTGACGCTTTTGGGTGGCGGTACCCAATATATACTTAAACACACATACATATATTTATCTATATACATAAATTATACATGTATGTGTTATATGGTTCGAGTTCTGGGGTAAATTAAAGCCCTTCTAGTGGACACACGCAAGACCGGCAAGGCAGCAGAATTAGTGGAATGAGGTTTCGGGCTTAGATTTGGGCTTTTCCTTTCCTTTTGCTGCTTAGCCAAATTATATTATGACTTGTTTAAAATTCAAATTTGAAAACACTAAAATCATGTTTTCGATGTCTGGTCTGTGCTCGAAGTTGGACGGCTAGAGCGGACAGTTTAGAAGGGGAGTTCTCTGGATAACTTGGGCAAGGGTTTAAGTAGCGCACGCGGCAAGCACTTGGCTTTATGGGGGTAGTTTCGAATCTTAGCCACCTCCATCGTCGCCTCCGCTCGCCACTTGTGTCTCGACTGGCTCAAGGCAATGTCCTTTGCTCGCATATCCTTGGTGTGAGTGTGGATATAGATGTGGGTGCGTTTGTGTATGTGCTTTTTATATGTAGCCAAAACATAGTTTCTAGTTGCCACATAAATTTTGCATGCCCCCGTTTTGTTTGCCCCATGAAAACTTGAGTTTAAACTATTTTAATGATTTCATTAATTGAATGTCTGGCAATTTAATAAGCTAAATTTGGAGCACAACATTCGGTTTCACTGCTTCATGTAGTAACTGTTAAAAGATAGTGTAGATTTTAGTATATAATTATATATTATATTATTTCAGAAAGAAATTTATATAAAATATACAAGAAGTAGATAAATCCGTAATATCTGTATAATGAAATACGCACTAAATATACAAAAATAATTAATTTTGACCGATTTCTCCTATTTGAGGCTATAGTTGTCCGATCTAGATCAAACTTGGTGAGAATATTTATAATGGTACCATACCCATTGTATTTATTTATTTAATTTATTTATTTAATATTTTGTTCTATACCATTCTAACGAAAAAATCGAATATTTATGTTGTAAATGGGAAAATGAACTGACAATTATTTAGTAATAAATCGAAAAAGAAACTTAAATAAAATAAACCGTATTTGTTTAAAAATATTTATATTATATCATAATCTATTTAAATACATTTTAAAACATTGTATAATATTTAATTTAGGCAGGAGCACCGATTTTGTTCCACGTAAAACTAAACTATGTGCAGATTGAGCATCATCTCCAGCTCGTAGTTTGAAGTATAAGCCACTTTGGTTACCAAGTCAATTAGGCTCATTTGCAGGCAAAGGCAAAGTTTTGATTTCGAAACTCTAGCACCTGCATAGAAAACACAATGTTTCATATATCCTTAAGTTATCCTTACAATCTAATTAACTGTCATTGTGTTAAAAAGACGCCAAACTGGCAGCCAAAACTCGCTTTCCCCGCCACCTTTGTTTTTCCCACCATCTCCATTCACCTTTTGCTGAACAATGACAGGTTCTTTGTTATTGTTAGCCCGACTGTTTGCGTGTCAGTCGTACCGATCCAGCCAGGGTAAGTTGCAAGTAGCTTCATGCCCCAACACCCTCAACACATTCCCTCCTCACACTCCCCACCAGACGACCACAGCACTTCTTCAGGCCATGTCACGTCATTTGAGGCGCTAATACTAATGCGTTGGCAATAACTATGACTGCACAATTTTGCATGCACTCCCTCTTTCCATCGCTGTGCTTCTTTGCTTCTTTGCTAACTAATCAATACAGCAAAATTTTAGCTTTAATTAAAAATGTCTGCGTGTGTAAACCGGGCAGGTGGCATTTACCTTCAGTCCCAGTCTATTGTTGTGAGGCGTATTCCTTATGTCTTCCTCTATGCAGGCGAAATGTCTTAGCCGTTAGCTAACTAGTAAGCCTTAGGAGTTGTGGCATTAACCAAAATGTCAGACTGATAATTGCATTGCATAATATATAATTATGACCCATAGTTTGAGTGAACAAAACCGCAGACATTCACTTACAATATAACTTGGGGAAATCACATAAATCTAAATGCACTAACTGAAAAAACTTATAATGATCCTGTAACAGCTATATGATATATTGAATCGATATGGTCGAAACTTAGTTCCGACACTGCATTTTGTGCTGAGTTAAAATGGAATGAGTTTGGTTGGAATTGCTCAGTCAACTTATCAATAGAAACTATATAACATATTTACCTGTTCTATAAATTGTAAAGAGAATACACATCTGTATCAAATTCCATTACTATAGCTTTAATTTCGTTTAAACTGTTTAAAGCTAATTCGCACAGAAATAGACAATATGACAATAACATAATACCTTATATAGGGGTATAAAGATACGTTCATGAGTTTACCACGTTATACAACCAAAATCTGTTTGTTTCAACTACTGACAAAGAAAAGCTATAGTCGAGCAAGCCGACTGTAAAAGACCCCGTACTCATTACTCATACTCATCTGCCTGATATATAGACGACCTATGATTCATTCCGAGCTCCTGGGCTTCATACGAACAGTCGGACAGACGGACAATGCTATATCGTATCGGCTTTTAATGCTGATCAAGAATATATATACTTTATGGATTCGGAAATGCATCCTTCTGCCTGTTACATTTCGCTTCAGACTAACCTATAAACCCCTACACTTGTTATTGAGTACGGAATCTAAAAGAGACATTATTATTTATTGAGAAATTAAATAGTCATACCACATACACTAGCGTTGCATATACCTGCTGTTAGCCGTGCACAACTGTATGTGACCCTGGACAACAAAGACAAGTCCGAATGAAGCCGAATGTAATTACAAGTCCTCAGCAAATATTCTAATACATATCATGTGTATATCTTAGTGTCCGAGTATGTGTATAGTTGTGGCTGCATTTGGTTTGATGTGCAAAATGAAGACATTTCGGTTGCGGTTTGGGTTTGAGCTCCGTCGGCTGTAGATTTTCTTAGGCCAACCGAGACCCAACTCCGTCTCTATTATACAAGTAATGTATGGCACATATGTATTATATGTGTATGTATTATATATTATATATATTTATGTATATTTACCTGTGCAACACTTGCCCATATGCTCCCTTCGCCACTCACCCTGTCCGCCTTTGGCCATGCGGGGGCATCAATATAAACTGCCTTCAACATTTAATTAGTGTGTTTTCGCATACATAGAAGTTGAACTGGTTGGTCATGTATACAACGTCGTCTTACTCTATGCAAATGCCAACGTGCACAACTGTACATGCCTACTCACACGTCCACACACACACACACACACACACACACACACATACACACTCTCTCACTTATATGTGCTGGTCGCATGCAGAAGACATTGACGTTCAGTTGGTTATGCAAATTCCATGCCAACACCTTTTCGGCCAAAGACCAAGACAAACTTGAGTGGGTGTGCGTGTGTATACCGTTGGCACTCATACACATGCAAACGCATGCTCTAATGCACACATACACACACCCACAACCCTCACACATACACAATTGCCTTTTATAATTAATTTTACAGTTAAGTGTATTTCAAGAAAGTTAAATTTACGTAAATTCGAATATTTTGAAAGGCCATCGCCTTGGCTAAATCCAAGCAGCCCCCCGGACAGTGGATGTGGCACTTCCCCCTCTATCTCTCTCTCTTTCTGTATCTCTTTCTCTCTAACTCTTCCCCTCCCTTATCTCTCTTAATTGTATGTGTATGCGTGGATAAGGCATTATGCCAGGACGAGACATCGCTGTGGTTTGTGTTTGAGACATTTGACTGCTTTTTCGGGGTTTAGTTGGACCAGACTTGAACTGAGTTTTATTGAAACTGCCTGAGGGAGGGGCTTGCGAAAGGGATGAGGTGCTGGAGGGAAGGTGGACAACAACTGGCTAGGAAACACTAACATAATGCTATCTAATTATATTTGTCTGCTCTCAAGTGTGTGTGGCAACCACAGTTTTAGTCCTTGTAGACAAAATGGCGACTTATATGATTTTAGGAAATTCTTAAAACTACAACAACTTTAAGCTAAAGTTAATATTAATTTGATGTAAAAAAAACAACGCTTAAACAAAATAAATAAAATCCTTAATGTAAACCCCTGCTTAAAAATCCCTCTAAGGACAAACAACTTTAGCTATACCTCTCGGTAAGAAATATGGATTATCCTGGGTAGCTTCTAACGGCAACGCCTACGATAAACTATTAATCAATATAAAACAGAAAAATTAGAAACCTGAACATATCAACAAATTTATAAATATTTATATATATAAATATATATAAGACATATGTATACATACAAGTATTTACATACGTGTACAGTTGAACGCCTTGTCATTGGATCTCAGAATAAAGCAGGAGCAGTAGAGCATACAACCAACCGAAAATATTTGAAACGCATGACAAATGCATAAGATTTCAACAATGAAACTGAATGTGGCCGGAAAGGAGGCAGAGAAGGAGGGCGGCAAAAGTATGTAACCCTAAACAGTTAAGTGCAATAAATACATGACTCACTCAAGGAGAGAACGAACGAGTGCAATAAATGAGAGGTAGAGAGAGAGAGAGATAGAGAGAGAGAGAAGAGATAGAGTGGAAGCAAGACAGACAGCACTGAATGTACACATTGCAGTAAACACAATCACAATCAAATAAATTACAAAGCATTTAATAATTCATTCAAAAAACAGCCACAAGCACATGGCTAGCAAGTGGCAGACCCACAAAAAGCTCAAACCAGCTCTTCCCAAGCTTGATAATTTCAAAAATCAACAAGATTCCCCTACATGTGCATTTGTTTATGTGTATATCCATATATATATTCATAACTGCAAATGCATTTTGACCACAAGTGCAAGGGTTGAGGCTTTTAAGGTTTTGCTGCAAATTTTACACCTCCGCTCTCTGCCTTAAATTTGTCCTTATCCACTCACACAGCTCTAATCCTTGTCTCTGCCTCGGTCTCTCTCACTCTCACTCTCTCTCCCTCTCTCTCCCCCTCACACAGAGACACACAATGCCATTGCACTCAATTAGAAGACTTTTGTCATTGTGTCCATATATACTATCACAATTTGTCTGTCCCTTTTCCTCATACAATACAACGTTTAATATTTTCTATTTAGTTTTCGTTGCCATTTTTGTTATTTTCATTTTAACTTAAATATTTGATAGCCTGCATATTGATTGGAGGTTTGGACCACGTGGCGCATGAGTATTAACTACATATGTTTTCATATTTATATACAATCTTTGTGTATTGTATTATATAACGACTGAATAATAAGAGCGAAATAAGAAACATTTTTACTTAACTACGGAAACTCAACTATATTCATAGCAAATTGGGATACATTAAAATGCAAGTGGAAATTACAGGCAAATTTATGTATGGCATTGGTTTTCTCTTCATAATTAACTATTCCCGATGTTTCCTGAAGTGCACCCTGTAAATATAAAAAAAAGTATCGATAATTTCTGAATATTTAAAATAATGAATACTAACGCCCATAGTTAGGAGTTTTTGAATTGCTGTATTATCAGTATAAATTAAATTATTATATAACAAGTTTGAAAGGTTGCAGTCAAGCGAGCCGCCTTTAAATTACGCCGTACCTAGTACCATACAAATAAGTAATTTTGCTTCTGACAATCCTAATAGGTTCCTGTACTCCTCTTTGGAGTTGCTCCCAATCGCACTAGAAGGAGTACGGGGTCTTTTACAGTCTAATTTATTTTTTCTTAAAATTATTTAACTTTACTGTTGCTGCTTATCCTTATAAGTTATAAGGTAAACAGTTAATTTATTAATTCTTTTGGTAGGTAAGTCAACTGGATGATGTCTTTTTAGGCGCCTCGGCCTCCCGACGCCTTTTGAGTACGCGGTCTAAAAACACTAGCAGATGCAGGAAAGGCACTAATCAAGAAATCCAAAAAGCATAGCATATTTTCAGGATGATTATGTTTTGCAGTCGAGAGGCGAGCAGGCAGTTTACAGTTGGCACCTGTGAAGCAAGTGAGAGATACCTGAAAGCCAGCAGATATGATTGCCAGTGCTTGTACAACTGTGTCTCGTATTTAGACCCTAGCCTCCCACTCGTATTGTTGGGCTTAAGGTACACCATTTAAGCTACTTGCATAAACGCCACCCTTGCTCGGCCTTCCACAGCCTACTGTAGGATATAGTCTGCATTTTTCACAGAAAGAGAACACAGATCCCAAGGTAGGCGAGTCCAAATACTGAGCACAGAGCGAGCTTTAGGGGTAATGAGTGCGCTTCCTCTTTCCCTCTGTCTCTGTCATTCGCTCAGACGGCTTTGACCGTCTATCTCTGTCCCCGACTGTCCAATGTTGCACTCTTGTCACTACCATAATGTCGGAAAATGAATCTCATTTGCATTTAAATTAGGAATGAAGCTCGATTTGCTATGGTTGTTGCTGTTGCCCTTGCTTACAACGTTGCATGGGTCTAGGTTGGGTTTGCCCGATTCAGGTTTGGGGGACGCTTTTTAATGAAGACGGCGGTGCTACTTAGGCTGCTAAGCCTGCATGAATTCTGGCACCTACTGAACTCCTTGTTCTTACTCTTTCTCCCAATCTCTGACTCTCTCTTTTCTCTCGCTCTCTGTTTGTCGCTCTTTCTCACAAACTTTCTCTCTCTCTTTCGGTTTGCATTGGAAATTTGGTTATAGAACTTTCATACATAATTGCGCTGCGTTGTGCAGCTCTTGGGTTTTAGACAAGTTGCTCGATATCATGGCAACTAATGGCCAACAGTTTGGGACAAATATGCTTCCAAATAGACCACTCCATCTACAACCAAGGGGATGCACGGATTGAGGCTGACAGCCATGGTCCACGTAATGGCAAATATGTTAATAACACTTTTCTGGAGTGGAGGGCAGTAGAAAATTTTAATTAGAAATGTTATATGAGACACACGTTTTGCCTGTCCAAATCCTGGTCAGTTCAGGCTGGACTTAGAGAACATTAGGGTTAAATCATAAAGTGGGTGAGGAAAAGGGGAAGGGATGAGTTTAAGTGTAGACAAATTAAGAAGGAGGTGAATGTAAAGGCAGACAATTGATAAAATCCATTGTTAACAACCAATCACTGCTTAAAGTCTAATACCTTATTTAATAATTACTTATAAATACGGGCAATTTTTCAGTATTGAATTACTTGCCTTTTTACTTTTAAATATAGCAGAAAAATCACAATACCTAAAATTAAAAGTTAAGCTTTATCCTTTAAGAAACTAATTGGAGTCAGATAATTAGTATAAGAATCAATAAAGTATGCTTCAAAAAGTCATAGATGCCTGACCCAGACCAAATGATAGTAAAAATGGTACTATACACGATATGACTCAATTCGGCCACGGTATCTTTAGTAGTTTTCAACTTACGGTATTATGAGTAAGTAAATGGAGTGGAAACAATTTTAAACAAACTGGATATTAATTTACAAATGTTATGGCGGACTTAAAGTTCTTTAGATGGAAATGTGTTCATATTTAGTAACTATCGTATTAAGTTGTCAAACTGCAATAATTTTAGCGTATTGGCAGTATAACAGTATATGTGAATATTATATCCTCAATACTAGCTATCTTTGATATTATTTAGTGCTATCGTTGAACTGCTTGTTGGTGCACATTATTCCTACCGTTTCCCTTGTGTCAATGAACATTCTCGACAGTGCTAGAATTTGAATTACGACTAGTTGAGGTACTTGTCTTTAATTAATTAATCGCTAATGCGATATTGCAACAAACTAATGTTCACTTTCATTCTAATGGTCTTTGTAATCCTGTTAAGTTTCAGTAATGCCAAATGCAATGAATGCAGCTATTCATTTATGTCAACGATAATGACATTATACATTGGGTGTGTGCTGTCCACAAACATTCACTTTCACGTTCCAGTTCCTGTTCACGACAAAGTCGATGATGACGTCGACGGGAGACTAGCAACAAATGCAACTCATGGTAGGCTCAACGAGTAAGCAAAGAGAGGGAAGATGGGAACAGGGCCCGGCTGCCATAGACAACTGTCAGTTGTAATTGAAAAATAGGATTATTAATTTTTAAATGTTGTGGTGTTGTTACCAGGATGTTTGGGTGTGGGCTGCTATCATGTTTAAATAGCATAAGAGACTGCAAATATGTAACGCAAAGTGATTAAATTTTGTGGGGCACAGACAATAGAGGATTGGTCCCAACAACAAAATCATAATAAATTATTAGCAGAAGCCACTGACTTAAATAAAAACTAACATTCATGTCTTATAACGATGCACAGCAATTTTCCTCAAATAATTTATAGTTTATTTTCCAAACTTACTTACGGATTGAAATTAATTGACCATCAAATGTATGTACATAATTATTTTGTTGAAATCTATAAATTATTTTATTGACTGTCAGATTATAATTCAGACAAAGTCCAACGCGAATTGAGAATAAAATTTTAATAATAAAAAAATCGTGTAAATTTTTAAAATCATTGCTTTAACTTTTATGACTATATTTTGATTGGAGAGACTCCAAATCATTGATTTTGATATTGAATAAAAATAATATTTTTTTTAAACGAAATATTTAACAACACATTTCGACCATTTTACAGAAATATTAGTTGTAGATAAGAGATCATATTCTGCCAAAAAAATATTGTTAAGATTGTTCACAGAAATTATTAACATTTTAATAAAATAATTCGTTTTTTAATAGTTTAACACAAAGAATAAACTTTTTGATTGTTTGACAATTTATTCAACTATCCTAGCTTATGCATAGATTTTATACGTTACAAAATTATAATTAATTTATATAAATATTGACTCTAACCCTATAAAAACTGTCGAATCGACTGTGTCGATATACTCCTTAAGAACACAAACTGAAGCTGAGCAGGCACTTCCCTCGCGAAATTGGAACAATACAAAAAGACCGGTGCGTTGCTGTACAACTAAAACAAAAATTGATGCTGCTATTGTCGTTGTCGTGGATCTAGAGTAGGGGACTATCGTGGTAGTTGGGATAACAGGACCAATCAGCAGTAGCCGCACAAATGCTACTTTTTCGTTTTCTTTATAAGAACGAAGAGTCAGCAGCGAATGAGAAGTGTAGAGAAAACAGTGTAGACCAGCGAACACACACACATACCTTCAACACGCACACACATACACAAACATACAAGCACACATATGTGAACGAGTCTGAAAAAAGTTGGATATAAAAGCAAAGCTTTCGTGTTGTTTCTCAACGTGTGCCTAAAATAAAAATAACGGAGCAATAACAACAGCACAAACAGCCCAAAACGACAGCGAATAACCAGAAGCAAAATAAAATGTGAGACAACCAACAACCAACAAACATAACGGTGGTCAAGCATCGATCAAGGGAGACAGCAAAAGCAAACGAACTGATGAAGAGAGTGGTAGAAAGAGAGAGAGAGGTGAGAAAGAAAAATAGAGAGAGAGAGACTGAAAAATGGAAAGAAGAGCACGAGGTATATTCAAAAAGTAAGCAAAAAATTGCGTATACGAAAAAATTGTTAAAAATAACAGAAGCAACTACAAGTGAAAAAGTGGGGAAATACAGCTTGGATGGTGGATGGAAGGGAAAACGGGAAAGTGCAGCTAGTGAGAGAAACTACCCACAGTCTGGGGACCAACGGGTGAGAAGAAGAATCAAACGGGACTTGGAGAGGGCTTTATAAAGGAAGGAAGGCTTTGAAGAAGTGTTTTTATGCACTTAGATTGATAAATATAAAAGAAAAACACAGATGAAGAGGCTGTTGTTCTTTAGACCAAGTAAACAACTGAGAAGTTAATACAATCCACTTAAAACTTAGCAGTTTCAGTAGGATTACAATCCTCAAATCCAATAATACACATAATGTAACTCACAGTGGAATTGCATTGAAGAAAAAAAGATCGTCCAGAGCCAATCAATACTTCTAAGTCGTCTGAGGCTTATTGCCACTACCTTGCTCACTCTTGCTCCCCAATTCCAATTAAAAATTTGATGCAAATGAGCAGCAGAGTCAAACGAAACGGCCTCCGGGAGGACTTCAACGTGGCAATAAATGACACGACAGACGCCCAAAAAGAAAGAATCACAGTGAGCAGACCAGACAATAAAGTGGGCTGTAGATGGGCGGGTAGATCAGAGGGGAGCCCTCTGTACTGCGTACAACATGTATACATACATATGATGCACAACTTTTACTTTTATTTTGGGCTGCACAAAGAAATGTGCCGCCAAAAGTGAAAAGCAAGCAAAAGTTCTGCATACGCAGTGAACGAGGGCGTTTCCATTGTCCTTCTCCCAACGCGATTTCGTAGGGAGAGAGAGAGATACAGAGGCATACGCAGAGAAAGAATGAGAGAGTAGCACACCGAGAAAGAATGAGAGAGAGAGAGAGAGAGAGAGGGCCAGATAGACTCGGAGGATAAGGAGTATTGGGGAGGGCACTAAAAGTGCATTTATTTGACCAGCGATTGTCCAACGGGGCCCAAGAATAACTGCGGCTGACCAGCGACCAAGCAGTCAGAAAGTTTTAGCAAGCAAACTGGGCGCCCAGGCCATAAAAAATGGCCCACAAACGCACGTATCGAGACAGGGAGAGTGGGAGAGAGAGACGTTAAAAAAAAGATGGAGAGAAATAAAGAAAGAAAACAGAAAAACGAGGAAAAATTAAATGAAGCGGCGCATAAAAAACACTCAGCAAAATAGTAGGAAAAAATTTGATGCGCCACCGGGGTTGGGATTCAGCCTGGACAATACTTGGCCTTCATTGTTGTCAAGCATCGGCTATAAGAGTGCCCGCTCTCGCACCCGCACCCGCACCGTGTTTCATCTACATTTACCCCGCTCTTCGCCCCTGCCTCTGCCTTTGGCGTGCCTTTGCCTCTGCCGCACCCAAACATTTCTGGCCGCGTGGGGTTGATTGAGTGGCGCGCCCATTGATGTCCTTGCCGTCTGCCGTTGTTGATGGCTCCATGGACTGGACCAAGGCAACGGAAATAAGAGCCCACTTCCACACCCACTTTCATATATGCCTCCCATTTCTCATCTCATCTCTCTTCGGTTTTGTTCCATTTTTTAAATTTCGTTCTCTCTTTCTCTTTCTCCGTCCACACAATTCTCTTTTTCTGCAGAATTTTTTACACATTTTTGTTTTGGTTTTTGTGTTTCGCTGTTTGTGTTTTGTGCTTTTTTGTTTTCGTTTGGCCATTCGCCATGCGACTGTCAGCTGCGTCGCCTTTCCCACACCCCCCCGCCACTGCTCCGCCCTTCACCAAGCTTTACTATATACGCTCTATATGGCACTTAGTGTTTGACTGTGTCTGTTTCTGTGACTTTACATAGAGAACCGGTCAAATGCTCGTGAAAATTGCAATGTCTGCAGCTTGCAGCTTTTGTTTGTTGTCCACTGAAGGGGTATGTCTGTGGGTGGGTGCGTGTACGTCGGGGGCAGGGTTGGTGTGAAATATTCGACGGTATTTGGACTGGCTGCAAGTGAAGCTTACATTTTTATTCACACTGTATGCCGAGCAAATTGTGCAAGAAAACGCTCGGCCATTGCAAATGGAGGCTTAATTTTTCTTATTTTTCTGGCTTTATTTATTTTTTTGTTTTTCTCTATGCTGTTATTTTTTGTGTATGTCAGTTTTTTAGTTCTTTTGATTGTTTTGGGCAATTCTACAGGTCATTGGTTCTGGCTATGGCGCAGTGTGAGTTCCGATTGCTTGATATATAATCTGGGGAAATCCGATTAAAACTTATTTCTAATCGAAGGTATTAATTAGTTTGCAGTTAGTAGCTAATAATAAACTGAAAAGAATAAGAAAATCAGTATAAATATATTATAATTTACAAATTAAAAATTACTAAAATTTATTCTATCGTAAATTTAAAGTAAATTGCTGATGAGCTACTGCAAATAATATTTTCAGAGGTTATTTTACTGACTGACATTAAAATAACATAGTCTTCTTCTCCATCTATTTTGATCAATGCAATGAAGTGTATGCATTTTTATACTCTCTGCAAGAGTATATTGGGTTTGTGCAAAAGTATGTAACAGGCAGAAGGAGGCGTGGCAGACCCCATAAAGTATATATAATCTTGATCAGCATCACAAGCCGAGTCGATATAGCCATGTCCGTCTGTCCGTCTGTCTGTCCGTCTGTCCGTATGAACAAACAGATTTCAGAGATGGTAAGAGCTACAAGTTCGAGCTTGGTGTCAATCGATCACATATTAAGTCAGTCAATACAAGAATCTTTTTTTTTTCGATGCCACGCCCCATTCGCCCACAATGAGCAAAAAACTAGACACACCTCGGAAAAAATCGGTGTTTTCGGCGAATATCTCAGTAACCATGGCACCTAGGATCACCAATTCTGGTATGGAGGTTCCTAGCGACAGCGCAAATGCATTGGCATTTGAAATTTTGGACTGCCACGCCCCTTTTTCCCACAATTCATACAAATAATTCTGAATTTTTTACGCATTTGTTCATGTAGTACAGCATTGTAATTGTATAATTCGAGTAGAGGCTAACTATATAAAACTATTCCTGAAAGGTGCATTAAAATCGGACTACAAACAAGAAAACTAGAAGCGTTACAATATTGATAATTGAACGCAATATCACTAATGAGTGCAAGCGAGACAGAAACGTTTTCGCTGCTTGTGTGGCGACACGCTGGCCACGCCGAGTACACACATACATACATATATGCATCATATATTCTTAAACGTATGTGTATTCGCATACATACAAACAGATGTATGTGTGATAATGTTTAGATTGTTTTTGTTATACTCTTTTCAATGTGTTTTAATGCAAGTACTAGATATTGTAATATCTTGATACCGATTTTAATAATAATATCGGGATTAAAATGCAGAGAGTATTATACGGTCGGGCGTGCTCGACTGTACTGTTCTTTCTTGTTAAAAACAAAGTATGTAGCCTCAGTTCAACTTAGTGAAATCTTCCTTTTTGTGAGAGGGGATAAAATCAATTGTCTAACTCCAACTAAAACTTTATCACAGCTACGCCCAGGGCCAAGAAACAACGCCCTGGTTGGGTTAGCGCAGAAGTACTGAGCATGGCCAGGACATTCACATTTGGTTCCATTTAAGAGTTTGGACATTAACAATTCAGGCATATAACGTAAATATTAATTGAAAAATATTTTCACATCTCTCTGTGACTTAACAGGCGTAAAAGTAGAAATAAAGAAAACTATACACATTGTACATACCATTCACTTACGCATGCTCACTGATGAAATTGTGTACATTTGCATTAAACAAAACATTAAATATGCAAAAGTGCAGGCAGCTACCGAGAAGAGTTAGGGGAAGGAGAGAAGAACCAAGGGGATACCAAATATGTTCGCAAGCACATGAACCACTGTGGTGGGGAATGGAGAATTTGAGGTGGGAAGAAGTCCTGGCCAGAAAACATATAGCACATAGCATATTGCATATTGCTGGCCACAGCAGGACAGACGTACAGACAAACAGGCGGACAGCCGAACAGCCGGAGTGCCGGACTGCCGGAGTGGCGCAGGCGACCAAAAATAGAACAAGTCAAATATTTTTCGACAATTTATGAGCCTGATCCGCTTCTACCCCCCAATGCACATAGCACCCGTCAAAGTGCATGTCCATTCAACTGGGGGATGATTGTATATAGGTGGGTGTTTGGGTGTTTGGGTGGATGGGTGGAAGAGGTCCCAGGGTGGCTGTTGTCCAGCTTGTAACAGTCGCGTTCCCCAAAAATGCCATTTGCAATTAAAGCAAACAAGCAACGCAGTCGCCGCTTTCTTGTTCCCTACATTTTTTGCGCTTTCTTTCTCTTTTACTTTTACTCGCTACTTTTGGGCAATTGCATTTTTTAACAGGAGTTCAACGCGCACCCTGCAAATGCTCTGCAACACGCCATTTCCCCTAAAAGAGGCATGCTTCAACACCCTGTGCAGCTCCTCTTCTCTCACAAGTCTTCGTCCTGGCACATGTGTGAATTATAATTTCGCCTTCCATAGCAGAAAACGACATAAACAAAATAGAGGCAGAACATAATGATAGACGAAGAGATGCCCACTAGGGGAGACAAAGAAATTTAATAAATTCAGCACATAGCAGAATTTATATTGCATTTAAGTAACCCACACTAGCGCATGCTAATTATATTTTTTATACCTTCGTTAATGCGATTTTACAGGGAATGCAAAATCCAAATAACAAGTATAAAGAAACACAATTACAGTAGAGCAAGCCTGTAAATGTCCACGTACTCATTCTAGAGCGCATTTTTTCATAAAAATATGACTTTTCGATCGATTTACCCCAACGGAGCTTTAGTATATATTTGTCTGATCCAGACCAATTTTGATAAGCTCTCTTATAACTACTTTCTGCTTGACTTTGGATAAGATAAATCCATGAAAACTACAAGTTTTCGAACAACTATGCCTATGGAAGCTCCGGAGGTGGTAGAGGCGTGGCAAAAACTTAAAATATACTTGATCTGCTCAACAAATTTTTAGGTCCGAGGTTCGAAGTCGCATCGCAGTTTCAATTGGCAGCGCAGTCAACGTTGCCGCCATCGCATTTCCATTTCGCGTCGGGCATTTGCTTATCGCTGGGGCTGTCAAGTGCCGAGCATTCCACATGCCCCAACCATCTCCCAATTAAGTATCTTCCCCAACGCAGCTCTTGCTCTTTGCAATAATTCAATTCATTTTCTATTTTTCAACTTATTTTTATTTGGCGGCGTCGAAAAAAAATTGTATAAAAGGAAAAAGCCGTTGGTCACTCTAGAGTGGGCGCTTTAAGGGGATGTCTATAATGGGGACGAGTGGGAGCTCGATCTGTGGATATGTTGCTCTGTTTTTCCTTCTGCCCTTTCTGTTTCTCCAAGTGAACTCAGTACAAGTGGTAGGGATTAAAATTTGCAATGCTACCTGTGTGGGAATTTGTATTGCAAACATTTGTACGCTATATTAACCCATGGGAAATTCATTTTGCGTCTTTTGGTATAGATTCAACACAGTTCCATTAAAAAAAAAATAACTTTTCTATGCTGTGATCAAATAAATCCGAAAAAATCAATCCCAAAGATTTTTTCAGCTATTGATAACAATATTCGTTCTATCACTTTTTTTTTCTGAACGTGGAAACTACATCTTTATATTTTCGTCGCTTAAGAATGCAACTTATATAATTTATACTCCCCGAAATTGAATTTGGAGTAAAGGAGTTCGTTTAAAGTAGCTTAAAATCTATAACATGATTTTATGCTCATTAAGCAAATAAAATTATCGCATTCTGAACTTTTCAGACATCCCTCGTCTTTTACTCGAACATATTGTACGGCCGGGGACTTCATGCAAAATCAGCTTTTAATTTCCGCTCATTTGTGAAACTGCTGCGATGGTTGCAACAATAGAAAGTCGCGACGAGACGCAAGCGCCTCATTACGGGTATAAGCTCCGTGGTGCACCTCCACTGTGAGTTGCCGCGGGTGCTTGACACGTCTTACGCCTCACTCGCTAGAATCGTGGTGGAATAGTGGTCGCCCATGTAGATCGCCGCCATTCAATTGAGCGTGTGTAAATATGTTGAAAAGTTAATTCATTGCACATCAGTGCATCAGCCACAGTCCAACTACATGTACAGTGTCTGTGTCTGTGTGTATCTACCGGTGTGAGTATGTGTGGCATATAGTGACTGTCAGCGTCGTCGGCGGTTGCCGTCTGTTTGCCGCCTGTTTGCATAAAGGACATGCATATAGCACATTTACTTTCTTCCTTTTTCATTATTTTTCCCATTTCACAACTTTTCTTTTTTTAGTTTTTCATTATCTTTTTCTGTGCTCTCGTTTGCTGTGTGTGTCATAAATTTAGTTCGATTTGCTGTTCAACGACATTAACGACAAGCGTCCTCAGGCAAGTCGGGCGCTACTTGCTGCTGTGGGGTTATAATGAATTTGTGCTGAACTGGGCAGCAGCTGCTAAGTAGTTGTTGGTACTGCTTTTTGTTGCTGTTGGTGCCAATAAAAGTCAATTTTCTAATGTAGTTTTAGCACGCGGAACTGGAATTTATCATCCGATTTATTAGTATTCTGTCGTGTGTCAGTTTGCATACTTATGTGAGAGTTAAATGGGAATAGGTAAAGCCTGCAGAATTATTATTCCAGTATCGAAGCATACTAGAAAACTTTAATTTGATATCCACTGGATCAGCAAGCATTCGACACTTTCAAACAAATTAATTTAATTACCTTTCTTGCCGCCACAGACTATTTGCTCTTGTGTAAGAACTTTTTCAATATGGTCACGTTCGCTGCTTATTTTTATTGCCCTTTTCCTTCTACTCTTTTCCCTTTTTGCTCCTTTTAGTTGTTATTTTCCACTGCAATTATGTTAATTTCCTATGCAAATAAAATTTAATTGAAGCTTTGGTCGGGGCACGTCGCGGCACACGTCGCAGGAGATGGCGAAAACCCGCACTTAGGCAACTTCAGCGCCCCTGCATTAATGTAGATTTCCCCCTCACTCCCGCCCCTCTCCCCATCCACTTTCATGTCAACCTTGTTTCGTCCTGCCATTTAGAGAATGTCGCCAGCATTAATTGCCAATAATTATATTGGTTTACCTTTCAACGTTTTTCGCTTTTTTATTCCTTTTTTTTTTAATATTTTTTCTTTTGCTTGCACAGGAGCAAGCTCTTTGAATTACCACAACTTTAATCTGTTTGCATACATTTTGGAAATAATTAAGGATAAAGCATTGTAAATTCAAAAGAAGGCAGTTTAAGTCCTGAGCTAAGGTTGTGCTTTGGTTCGGAATAAGGTTTTTTTGATATTTAATGCTGCACTAGAGGACGATTTAACGTTAAACTAGTCGTAGGCTATATATATAGATAATATAAAAAGTTTTAAATGAACTGACCTTGTAATTTAAATTTAGAAACACTTCTTTAGCAGATAAAAGTTTCTATATTATTTCAAATACATGTGAATCGCTTTATGTTGGATACTCCCCACACTTTCGTAACTGAAACCAATTAAATTTGCATAAATTGTGGCACAACCTCTCCGAGAGCAAACACAATAAGTGTCACACAATAAAAGTGCGTTGACAATTACAACAAAAATTAAATTAACTTATTAACTGGCATAGCCCCCGCGTGATGTGTTTAAACATGTAAATGAACACTCAACAACTCAACTTAACTGACAAAATGTAATGTAATACGAGTCAATGCATTGTGACTGTCACTTAAATAATAATCCAATCTGCAAACATTGGAGCCCCTGTGGTACAATGAACGACAGGGCACATAGGGGAATGGAATGTGGGCGTGGTCGCATTGGTCGTGGCCGAATCAAACAATTGGCATTACTCGTGTGTATTATGTAATTACCAAATGCGCAAATAAAATTTAATAAATGCAATCACAGCATTCCCTGATTTATGCACACGCGGCGTATGTGGGATATTTTAGGGGCCATAGCAGTTGCTCACGATGTTTACTATATTTGATTAGCTCTATGAAATGAATCGTTTCGCAGGCTTTAATAAGTGTCTTTCATTTTGCTTTGCAGGATTACGACAAGGAGATCAGTTGCCACAAAATTCATTCGCCAAGCAGCAACTCCCACCCTCATCACTCCCTGCGAAATCAACATGAAGAGCACAACCACCAACAGCAGCAGCACCACCATCTCCATCATAACCACAATAATAATAACGAAGATGAAATGGAACCAACACTTCTTTCACCCGCCCATTCCAGTCATTCAATCTACGATTCGAAGGATCATGTCAAAGAATTGGAGTTCTATAAGAATCTCGCAGCAAATGCTGCTTCCTTGGCCAATGACCACCGTGACACAAACTCTGCTTCACCCCTGCCCATGCAAATCGATGCGGAAGAGGATGAGGTAGAAGAGACATTGCGCATCCGTCATGAAGAACAGGCCCAGGCAAAGGCGTTTGCGGAACATCTAAATGGAACTAGTGAGTACATATCGAAAGCCAAAACAACACAAAACTTTTTAATCTTGATGGGATGGAAGCAGTGTTATCATAAATGTCGTTTCTACTTTCTATGTAAAACATTCAATAATCCACTCTCATGACTTGAGTTGAATCTTAGAAGGAAACTTCTGGTCTGTCTGTTTGTTTCAATGTGATGTATTCTTATTCATACCTAATCCGTTTAACGATATATTTTCATCAATCTCAGAGGTATTGCAATAATATTATTTATACTTTGATAAAATTCCATAAATGTAATGTAAAATTCCATAAATGTATTCAAGAACTAATAAGGGAATTGAATTAAAATATCAATAGGTTATTTTTAACCTGTGTCGCTCGGTATGAACGAGATAATATCCATTTCTGATTCTGTGGGTGTTTTGTGTCTGCTTTCGTCAATAGTGTGTCGTAGTGATGAATCTGCTTGTTGGACTCTTAAATTGTTCGCTTAGACTAAAATTAGTTTCCATCCCAGTGTTAGATGTAAGCACACACTCCTATATACGACAAAAGGGTAAACAGCAATTAGTACTGGCAGCTTTTATGGCTGCTGTAACCCACACCGACACTCACACCCACACCCACACTTAACCCCCACTCCACTCCCCACAACCCCCACAAAAATCGAGATTTCCACTAATTTTGCAACAGCTTTAGCTTAACTAATGACAACATTTTGTGACTCATCTCAACAGTGCAGGACATGATAAATTTGCAAAAATTGCAAAATTTAGCCACATTGCAACAACAGCAACAACCGCATACACATTCACATCACTCCCATCATCATCCGGCCACCGCTGCTGCACTGGCAAGTCTTCAGGGTTTAGCCGCCTCCGTTTTCAACTCGCCATTGAATCTGAGCGTTGGCGCCGAGACTGTGACAACGGCAGCAGCTGGAGTAACCTCAACGTCGGCAGCAGGCGCAGCAGCGACGTCAACGAGTGCCTCGCCTACCCGTAACAGCAACAGCCGCCATAACAGCAGCAGCAGCAACAGCAACAGCAACAACAACAACAACCATATTAGCAACAACAACAACAGCAACAACTGCCACAACGGCAACAAGCACAAGACGTCAAAGGGTAACAGCAGCAGCTCAGCCGGCAACTCCTCGAGCCAACAGCAACAGCAACAGCCACCGGATAATCCCAGCAGTAGCAGCTCACCACATTCCCACCCCCTCAACGCCACCAGCAATGTGCTCGCCAATGTTCTCGCTGCCGCGACCGCATCGCCACCGCCAGCGCTTCAAGCGCCACCGGCAAGCGCCCAGATGCCGCAACTGATACTCGCCTCCGGCCAACTGGTACAGGGTGTGCAGGGTGCCCAGCTGCTCATACCCACAGCCCAAGGTGGGTACGAAATCCATAGATATGGTTTACACACACGAGTATAAAACGAGTACATGTGCATAAAGGATTAACTTTAGTTGTGTGGGTATCAATAACATAGTTGACTTCACTTGACTCTTCATCTTTCCGCCCTGCCCCCCAGGAGTTGTGGTTAGTCGCGGGTATTAGAGCCAAAGAGAGCTATGACTGTAACTAAAGCGATTAGGAAAACTTTTAATTTCCTTTTCTTAAGAGAAAACAAAATGAGTTTTTTTTTATTCCTTCAGTTTTGTATTAGGTGCTCAGCCGATTATGCATAGAATTTATCAGCACATATTTTATAGTTCACATTATTCCATTGAATATAGGCTTAAACTGGTTAAGAAGACGTTGCGTGAGTATTTGTACACCTCTCTCTGTGCCCATGAAGAGTATAAGTTATAAATCATCAAAGTATTTTGGTTTCTGCATCACGATAGCTCCAGTAGTTATCAAGTTAGTGATGTGAAAATAGCTTTTACTGAAGTGAGCATAGTTTCTGACAATTGGGAGGGGCGGCATGGGTTACGGGAACAATTTGAAATAAACTTGCTCTGCCAGACATTCAGCCGGCCTTTCATTTCAAATTTGGTGTCTCTAGCTCTTATAGTTTCTGAGATATAGGTGTTAATGCAGACAGACGCACAGACGGACTTCGCTATATCGACTCGGCTATTTATGCTGACCGAAAGAGGCGCAAATAGGGTCTGAATCACAAATGTCAGAAAACTTTCTTAGCCAGATTTGACCAAAAAGAGCTATAGGATATATGCACTTAAAGGTAGGTAGGTAAAGGTATATCAATTATGGTTTTTCCAGCTCTTATCTACTCAGACATGCCAGCGTTTACACGGACACAGGGTATCATATGAAAGAATGGTATAAACTGAATGCTTAAATTGTTTAAACATGCTATTAACAATTTAGTTTGATAATACCATACTATATATGAATAAGATAGCTTGGTCAACGGAAAATTGAAGGAAGTAGAATTTTCGTCGGACGCCATTCAAACTTTAAGTTTAATTTAAGTGTTTGGCTCAATTATTAAAACTGAAATGTTTATTGTTTGCTGTTAAAATCCAAACACCTACACTTTACAGTTTACCTTTCTCTATTTACTTTGCTTATATACGAATTCATATAACATTTGCAGGTATTGCTGTACAGACGATTCTCACCATTCCCGTGAGTCCACAGATTCCCACCAGCGAACAGTTTCTACCCAATGCGTTTGGCGCCTTTGCAAGCTATCAGCAACAGCAGCAACAACAACAGCAACAACAGCAGCAGCAACAACAGCAACAACGCGAGTTATTGGCTCCACCAGCCTTGCCACAACTGGCCCAAACACCCACGAATTTACTAAAGCCAAATCTCTTCTCGGCCGGAGTGCAACAATTACTGACGGCGCTGCATCCGGAGCTATTTGCAGCTGCTGCCGCCAATCACCAGCAGCAGCGGGAACGGGAGCGCGAGCAGCAATTAGCAGCAGCAGCTGCCGCAGCTAATCAATTGCCACACACTCACCTGGCTGCCGACCTGCGACGTTCTGCGGAACGCACTCCACCTGCTGGTTCGCCTACTGTGGTCAGTCCAGTGTTGCCCGTCAAGCCCGCACCGCCTCCTCCGACGCCAGGTGCCGCTTTTCTGCTGCAGCAGCAACTACACATCAAGCCCGAGACTCAGACCCATCTGCATCATCACCTGCACAGCTCAACGGTGTCAACAGTGACGTCAGCTAGTGGCCATCCTCAGATCAGTTTACGTCATCAGGATGAACTGACGGCACCGCAGTTGGACCTAAAGCCTTTGGAGTTGAGCAGTAGCTGCAGCAGCAGAGGATCGCCACCAGTATTGCCACCATCAGCTGCCCTGGCGCGTCATCATTTCGGACACAACCTGCGGAGTGCGTCCGGTTCCGCTTCCTCACCCATGCACAGTCCGGGACGCAACTCCTCCGGTTCCGCGGGCATGAACCTCAGCCAGCATCTGGACCGACACGAGCGACGTTCTCACACGCCCACAGCGACAGCCACGAGGTCGGGTCCTTCCAGTGGTGCGGCCGTGCACCACTTACCACATGATCGAGGGGCGGGAAATATCACGCCCACAACTACTGCACCCACGGCTGCAAGCAGTGAAAGAGGCTATTCATCTCCACTCTTCCGTACACATTCCCACTCACCGCCTGTTCACGCCCTTAACATGGGTAGCTCACCTCGTTTGGAGCGGGACTATCTCGGTAATGGACCAAGTTTAAGTGGCGGGTCCTGCGCAACTGCTGCTTCTACCTGTGCTGCAGCGGCATCCGCATCCACAGGGAATGTACTTAGCAGCATCAATAGGTGAGCACGGAACCGTCACTCCATTATTTACTCGTCCTATCCCCCCGCTACTCTCTTCCAGACTCAACGTGTCGAACGGGGAACTAACCATAACCAAGTCCTTGGGTCCCCCCACAGCCACTGCCACACGTGCTGCATCAGCCTCGCCCCGCGACGATTCACCTGTACCGGGGCCCTCCACATCGGGTGGATCCCTCATGCAGTCCCTTAAGCTGAGTCCCTCCGCGCGGAGTGAACCGTCGCCATTGTCCCCCAATGGAAATGACAACGACAATGACCTGCTCATGGATTCTCCGAGTGAGTAAAGATCGACTCTTTTATTTCATTCATTATATTGATAAGAAAATTTCCAAAACTTGACAATTGGTCTACAAATTAAGATTTCTTGGTACGACTTATCAGCAAGTCGAAATTCGTATAAAAGGCCAATAATTCTTAACTTTGCTAGTTTTTAACAGTAGATTAAGTTAATCATTTGGTTTTATGAATCAACTACTAAAATTAAACATTTATTTTAAACCGATTGAAAAAACATGGGTTTACAGACGGACATCGTTATATCGACTCGGTTGTGTCCCAAGAACATAATTTTCATACAAAATCGAATCCGGCAATTGAACATCTTTCGTAAGACCACAGAAATACTGTGTATACTTTATGCGATCTGCCATGTCGTATTCTGCCTGTCAAGCACCCTCGATAAACATCCAACTTTATTCAGATTTAGTTCAAATATTCTTTAAAAACATTTATGATTCAAGTTTTGTTTTGCTTTTATCACATGGGTTTGATTGAAGAGACGGATGTTTTAAGCAGTTACTTGGAATACTTCCATTTAAGCAGATAATTTAAGACATCTGCTGGTTCAGGATAAAGTGTTTGCACAAACTGCATATCCATATAATCATAGTAAGATAGAGGCAGGGAGATAGAAGGAGCAACATCAGATTACTGACGCGTGACGGCTTCAACACTGCTGCTAATTTGTCTAACACTTTCGGTTGACATATCCTAACTTTCAGCAACACTTTGCTGTTGTTGCATGAATCTTTAGGAGGAGTTTGCAGCTTGGAGTTTTGTCTAACAGCATCAAGCATCGAGCATCGAGCATCTCGCGGCTGCATCAATTATGAACCATGTCCCAGAGAAGTCGCGCAAATGCTCAGCGAAACTTATCCACACACAAACGACGGGGATAAGACAAAAATATAGAGATACTCGTACTGCCGTGAACACTCTTCACCTTTTTCTAAAAGTTGGCATGAAATTCTTTTAGAAATTACAGAAAATCCCGTCAAGTTGTTAGTGCTTAGTTCGAAAAGTTTGAGTCTCATTTCTGCTGTCGAATTGCGTTAATTAATGCTGCAAATAGTTACCAAAAATGACTTCTGATTATACTTCTGATATCGTTCATACGTCACGTTAACTGTTAGCACTTTTTGAGTTTGTTGAGATTATTTAATACGCATGGTTAACATCACAAACTTGTTAGTTATCTATTGCATCTGAATTTCAATGCGTCCTTTACTTACTACTCGAGTTGAATTTTATACCTTTTGAAATTTGAACATTATGACTAATTGGAAATTAAATGTTTACAGTTCTCTTTATTTGAGAGAAGCTTTTATTATCAAGACTCTAGTAGAAGCGACTTGACTGTAGAACAAATCAAATACAACAATATAAGTTAATCCCTTTTTCTGTGCTGTGCTCCTACTTATCACAACCGTTTTGCTTATTTTAGATAAATATTTCAATTCACACTACAGAGCTGGAAAACCCGAGTTTTAATTTACCATTGTACAATAATACTTTACTATAACAAGAAAAAACGGTTTTCTTCGGCTCGCCGAAGATTAAATACCCTTGCAGTTATGAATATTGCGCTAATTTGGTTTCAATCACCAAATATTTCTATGGTAGCTATATGATACAGAAGTCCGACTCGAATGAAATTGGGTCAACAGATGGGACACGATTAGAAATTGATTCTCTGTGAATTTCGTTGAAATCGGTTAGTAGACACCGAAAATGTTCATACATTTCATTTAAATTCATGCATTTCGACCGATTGTTCCTATGGGAGCTATATGATATAGTGGTCCGATCTGTCCGATTTTCACAAATGATCTGCGTGCAGAGAGAATACACATCTGTACCAAGTTTCATTAAGATAGCTTTAAAACTGAGAGACTAGTTCGCATAGAAACAGACGGACAGAAGAACATGGCTATATCGACTCGGCTGTTGATGCTGATCAAGAATATATATACTTTATGTGGTCGGAAACGCCTCCTTCAATGCGTTACAAACGTCGTGACAAAAACAATATACCCTCTGCAAGGTTATAAAAATAATGCTAACGTTTTCCAAACTTAAATCAATTGCTGTTAGAGCAAACTTGAAGCAAGTGTTTTTAAATAAAATTGAACACAAATATGTTTATATTTTTGAGTAGTCTTAGTAAATCAAAGTAAGAAGAGGTATTTACCTTGCACAGTCTTCACATAAAACAACGAACAGACAAGTAGACAAATGTCATGTATTGTTAAGCTATGCATGAGTCCATGAGGAATGAGTCCAATTCAATGTGCAATCTGTTTAAACTAATGATATGCACTCCAATTGTGCTGAGCGTGCTTGTTTAGTCACCTCTCATAGTCCTTAATTGAAACTTTGGATGCATTAAAAATGCAATTAGCACAACAACAATCACACGAGAGAGCGAAAGAAAGAGACAGGAGAGAGAGAGAGGGAGACAGAGAGGGAGTTAACGGGGTCTCAATTGCATTGTTGGATCGCATCGTCTGCATTGCCTTTCGGCTACTTGGGTACTTTCGATGGGAAGTGCTTCTAGTGTCGTATCGGATACAAATTGCAGACAATATGCAGCTTAATTACTACTAATTGATGCATACAAAAACTTAAGATGTTTTCGCATTTAATGACATATTTCACTCTCTCGAAGCTAGGACAACAACAAAGATGCCACGAGCGCAGCATCAACAGCCCAAGTTATGTCCCGGCAAGGATGCAAAGCTTAAAGATTCAGTGAAAGATTGGGTTTGGTTTGGAAATGGGGCTGGTTGTGGGACGCATCTTAATTACAGCTGAAGCACCAGGCTGCAGTTACAATCAAGTGAATAGCTTAGCTTTCTGCATGGTGATGACGATGGTGATGGTGATGGGGACAGCGTCTGCTGCCGGAGTCCTCGTTATCCTCAACGGTTTCTCCTTGTTGTTGCTTGCATATCATTAATAAATAAATCAAGTTTATATGCGTATAGTTTGCCGTTGACAAGGATCCGCCGCGTGTCTAGTTTGGGACACGAACCAGCTGCTAACAAATTAAGCAGATAAAGGCAATAAGTTTCGCGCTTAACTAATAGAAAAGCATAACAACAGCCAAGTCACAGCAATAACAACAACAGCAAGAACAGCAACCTCTTACTAGGGTCTGCGTAAGTGTAGTCAACTCACCTAAGACACACTAATTATATTTCTTAATTGCCGCAATTACCTGTAATTAAAGCCTCGACTCGGTACCTATTTATGTCGTTTCATTTTGAATTGACGTTTATTAACTTGAACTGGTATTACTCTGCACTTAAGTCTTTTCTTTTCTATTGATGTAGATTAACTCTTAAGTACCGTTAGTTAAGAACCTCTTTTTTATGCAATATTAACTTCAACCCCTGAACTAAAACTATCTTTTAGATGAACCCACCATAAACCAGGCTACCACAAATGTGGTTGATGGCATCGACCTGGATGAGATCAAGGAGTTCGCCAAAGCATTCAAGCTCAGACGACTCTCGCTCGGACTCACCCAGACACAGGTGGGACAGGCTTTATCAGTGACCGAGGGACCCGCCTACAGTCAGAGTGCCATTTGCAGGTGAGCTTTGAATGGAAGAGCAGCACGAGTATTCAGTTAAGGGGTTCTCACTGGGGGGGCTATCGGGAAAAATTCAATTAGTAAAGAATAAATTGGTGTAAAGCATTTTATATGCAATACTCTGATAGCAAAATATATACTGTGATTAAATATACGAGATATTTGCTTTACTTATAATAAATTAAACATTTGTGAAGAATTGAAAGTTTATAAACAATTTTTAAGTATACTTTAATCTTAACGATATGTATGTTATAGTTTTGTATATTGCAACACTTCTGTAAGTTGTTGAATTACAGGGTATATAATTAAATTTCTACTCAATTACTACTGTTTACTGCTACTAAAAGATATAAATTCTTTAATATGTAGAACTCTTCTTAATTTTTATAATTTATGTTATTTTTATCTCGATTTATTTAACTTGGTTTACATTTTTCAAAGCTAATATTAAGTTCAGTTAATTCATGAACTGTATCGGGTTATAATTTGTTAAATTGACACAAATTTCGGTATAATTTTACTTAGTTTTATAATATTTCTGGAACAACATTGTAGAGTGCCAGGACATTTCGAACATGCTTTGAAACTAAATACATACATCTATTTATGTCTAAATTAATTATATTTAGCAGTTAATTGTTTAACCAAGTGATCGAAAATAATGCAAAATTAATTTTATTTATTTTATTTGTTTATTTTTGAATCGCCAACTGTCTCTCCTTCCTCACACTCTCTCACTCGCCGACAACCCCAAACGTCAAATGTCGAATGCCAAATGTCGAATGTCGAATTTCGAATGTCGAATGTCGAATGCCAAATGCAAGCAGTGCACTCGCTGCGCAGATGTATGCCGCTCAGCTGTCGACGCAACAACAGAACATGTATGTGTGTGTGTGTGTGTGTCTGTGCGAGAACGAAAATTAACTAAAGTGCTACAGTTCATTTCTTTAGTTTTTAATTGTTCATTTTGATTTACAAGTATGCGCTTTTCATCAACTAATTGGCCAGGGCATTGCCAATGAGCAAAATTTCAGAAGTTATCAAAGAAACAAATTTTCTACAATTTTAATTAAAGAGAAAAAAGAAGAAAATTAAAGAAGAAAAAAAGCTACTTGACAATGTCCTGGCACTTTAGTTAAATTTCAGTTACGTTAACATTAGCGCATACAAGCGAGTGAGAAACATTCTAAGTACTAAGCCACTTATCTTATCCTTAGGTTCGAGAAACTGGATATCACACCAAAGAGTGCGCAGAAAATCAAGCCCGTCCTCGAACGATGGATGAAGGAGGCCGAAGAGAGGTGAGAGTATGGAAGCAGTTCCACACGCCGTTAAGATCACTCAATGAACAGCAAAACTAAACTGCGTTTCTATCTATTTACTATATTATATAGCCACTGGAATCGCTACAAATCGGGCCAAAACCACTTGACTGACTACATAGGCGTCGAGCCCTCAAAGAAGCGCAAACGTCGCACCTCGTTCACTCCTCAGGCTTTGGAGCTGCTCAACGCACACTTCGAGCGCAATACACATCCATCGGGTGAGTGGTAACTTTCGTTATAATTCCTACATCTGAACACGAGTTGTATGATTGAACTATTCGTATGCTTCGTTGTAGGCACAGAAATCACGGGACTGGCACATCAGCTCGGCTACGAACGGGAAGTGATTCGAATTTGGTTCTGCAACAAGCGACAAGCTCTGAAAAACACAGTCCGCATGATGTCCAAGGGCATGGTCTAGTAGTAGGACGTATGTATATACGGTATATAGAGGACTCTGTATATAGTCTGAATGTGAGTGTGTATTATGTGATAGTTTTAAACATACAAGTATAGCATTTAGAGCGTAGGCCATGTAAAGTAAAAGGAGTGTCATAGCATTTACACTGAGTATCCGCATATGTCCCCTTAGAAGTTACCACTTTATAAAACAAATGTAATAATTACTATTTACACCTAATATTACGTCTAACATATACTGTATCCCAAATAGCCTAATAGTAGCCTAAAGTCGGATGTCTTTAGGCGCAGACTTGTGCAGTTTTTAGGGCCCATTTAACGACATCGATGTGCCATTTCGAACATAACAAAACAAAAAAAAATATATAAAAATATAAATTATACGGAACGCATACAAAGAGTTCGTAACTTACATATTTACATTTAAACATTTGATAGGGTAAGTGAGTAACCAAAAGAGAAAGCAAAAATAAAATAAAATTGAATATGATAACAATGACACAACTTTGAAATTCATGATAATCTTTAAGCTATGATTCAAAATATTTGCATTTAATGCGTTGGCTAATTAAATGTACCAAGTATACTAAAACATATTTTATTTAAACAATTTATTAATAAGTTATAAGGACTAGCAATTATCAATTATCTTTTGGCCAATAAACCCTTTCCACACCCTTTAAAAAATCAATGGATCGCACTAAACGTTTAGAATAAGAAATGTATGTAGCAATTTAAATAAAGAAATAAAAAAATTATCAACAAAATATGAAAAAAAAAAACAAAAATAAAATATTTCAATTGAAAAATTAGAATGATACACAAAAAAAAAACAAATATTTAAATATCTGTAACAACAAAAAATAAAGCAAACAAACAAATACAATTAAACCATAAAAAACAGTTTTCAATGAATTAAAATTAATGTTAATGTCTTTTTATTTATATTTTTTAGTAACAAAAACGACGTAGAAATAAGTTTTCTTACTTTAACATGCATTGTTCTAATTGCTCCTATCACATCAAGGACTTATAATTAACGAGGCAATTGTAACGCAGATGGATTCTCAGTCGCTTAACATTTCCTCCATGTTCTTCTGTTTTTGCCACACTCTAAATTCAGTGAGGCCATACCTGAAAACGGAAATAAATCTGTGGATCGGAAAACAGGGTGCTGACAGAATTAAATAAACTTACCCTACACAACCCACGAGCATTACAGTCATCAGGATAATGAGTTTGGTTGAAGTACACAGCTGAGGGCTGATGACATAGCCAATAACCGAACCGGTGCTCTCCCATAAACGGAAGTTGCTATAGGCGGCAATCAGATGGTTGGGAAACAGGATGCCATAAAACGCTGTACAAGATAAAAGCTCAGTTTGTTTATGTTACAAAAGCTTTGATTAACCTTAGGCTCACCATTGACAACAACCAGCCAGATGCCATCGCAAATGCCCCAAATGGCCGCAAAGGCGCAGTAGCTCAGGTAGTCCCCTTCCACCGCTTGCCACGTGTACATGTAGGAGAGCAGACAGAGATTGACTGCAGCACAAATGCCCGCCAGGGTTACACGACCAATACGCTCGACCAATGCTCCTGCAATACCAGCGGCGATTGCATTGGCAACGCCAAAGCAAATCATGGCAAAGCCAATTTTAGAAATTCCCCAACCGCAGGCAACAAACGACTGTGGATTGTGAAATGAATCGGTTAAATGGTTGCTGTCATGGCTAAAAAGCACACTTACACGCGTAAAGTCTACTGCCAGAAAGGCCTCCTCCAATCCAATGAACATGGTAATGGGCAGCAACAGCATCTGGCGTCTCTTGCGGAGCAAATTAATAGTAACAGTAAGCAGCTTTAGTCCGGAGATGCCATCGCCGGTGTCACCGCGCTTAACGCCATATCTGAAAGAGAATTGTTCGATTGTCAATTGAATCAATGGAATGCGTATGTGTAGAGCTTACCGCTTCAGGGAACTAACGCCAAAGACCATCATGACCACCGCAGCAGCCATGCACACGAGGAAGATGGAGTTTAGCAATTGGATTTGCTTTGGTTCTGGCGGCACAAGATTGGGGTTAACCTCAGCTCCAATGCCTGGACAGAACTGAGCTCCACACAGTTCTCCTACTCGACTGATGCTCGCCTCCAGCTCCTCCATTGCAAGGGTCTCGTTTATTGGGCTTGTCAGTTGAGTTGCGCTTAATGTGAGCACCGATGAGGATATGAGATTGCCCCACACCTGGGCCATTTGGTAGAAGATGAAAAACAGTCCAAAGAATTTGACCGTGTTCACATCCTTGCGCGAGTTGCTTCCCCGCACTTGAGTCAGTGCCGCGGAGACGGTGGACAAGTACGTGCACTTGGAGCACCACAGGGGTCCACCACCAAAACCGACCATGAGTGCAGCCGGAATCAGCGTCTCGAAGCGTGGATAAAACTGGGCAGCTATGTAGGGCATATAGGCGAACAGGGCCAGGGCCATGGTCAGGCGGCATCCAAACCAACTGTTGATTATAGAACGGGGCAAGAGCTTGTCGTGAACAGTTTGTTTTAGCCAATAAACAACCGAATAGCCGAACAGCCGAACAGCCATACAGTCGAACACCAGGCACGATTAGGAATAAAGTGGGCATTAGTCCCAAGGACGGCCATAAATCTAAATAAATCGAGTTAACTGATTAAAGCTGCCACGGTCAGCATTTCTGGGCCAGCGGCTTATGTGCGTGCCTCGAATAAGTCAAACGGATTGGAAAAATGCGACGAAACTCTCGAGGAGAAGGGTTAAAGAAGGGCGTAGGCAGCGCCAGGGACAGCTCGTGATGCGAGCGTTTCCTATAAATTAGCGATTTGTTTAAATGTCAGCCAAAACAAAATGGCTGGCAGACAAGGAGCAAGGGCAGTTCGAAGGGCGGGGAGCCGTAGATGAAGGAGCGAAGGTGGAAGAAGCGCTGATGTAGAAGTCGGATATGGAGGAATGCAGTATTGCCAACCCCTAATCCTGTGACTTCCCGTTGACATTTAACAGTCGAACACGTTGGCCCCTCCCGCTCCCGCTCACCTCTCCGATCGCCCTGCCATACTTCATTTTAGTCTTAGAAGCCTTTTAACTGTCGCATCTGCATAAAATTGCCATAAAAATGCCACACAATTGCCAAACATTAATGGCAAACCGACAAATTTATGCGTTTTCCCGATGAGAATGAAAGCAATTATATGGCAATAAGATGAGTACCGTATGAGCACCAGATGAGCTGCCGAAGATGCTCTGATTTTATCGCAAGAGATAAATATTTTAAGAAATGTTTAGGCTATAAATGGTATTACTAGATATGGACGTTGCTTCTAATTCAATAAGAAACGTTTACAGAAATTTATAATATTTATGAAAATTGTTTGCAAACAGGATATTTTCAGAATCAATTATGGGTAGGGTGTCATGTCATATACTTGAAGAGTGCTTAGTTCAAATTATAAATATGTCAAATGGCAATAAAAGTCTTGCAATGTAAGAAAACTGTGTTAATAGAAAGTTTTACCCCGTCAGTAAATGTCCATTTGTTTATTTAAAAACTTTTTGAAATTATTTTCTTCTTTAAAAAAATTAGCCAGTTCATTTCTTACCCAATAAAAGATACTGGGAGAACTAAACCCTTGATTTAGACAGAAAGTTACCCATAGTTACCCACCTTATTACCGTCATTGGTAGAAATATATTGGACAGTATTAGTGATCCATAGATAACAGCGAGCGTTGTGGTTCCGAGTGATTTGTCCGCGTTCACAGAGCTCTGCAGATTGGAGGTGCCATGAAAGGCCGTGAAGTGTATCATGAAGGCCAGGCCAATGACAACGACATTTTTGGTAATAATGAAACGCTCACGGGGCTCATAAAGGCGCTGATTCAGTTTGTCATCCCCATTCGACGGGTTGTTGGCAACCACATTCGAGCCAGAGTTGCCATTGCCATGGGTTGCTCTGGTGTCAAGGGCAAGCTCTTCATTGTATACATCGGATGGGTCATCTTGGTTGACCATATTGATGAAACTAATAAAGTAATTAAACAAAAAAAATGTATTTGTAATGGATTTTTAAACGACTAAATTAAGAATCAGACTATACTTTGCCGAAGGTCTTTTACGTAGGGTCACATTCGGATTCATCACGAGAAGACATTCGGTATTGCCCGACTCTTGGTTTAAAAACCTCGAGATATTGATAAGTTGTTCATTAAAATGAAACATCTCAAATAAATAAAAGAATTTGTTAATATTTTCATTATTTTTGCCATTTTCACTCAAAGTAATGAATTTGATTTAAAACTATTAAAGTAAGGAGCAAGATGTGAATTTTACACTATCCTTCAAATGTTACTTTCCCTCAAAATTTAAGTGTACCAAATGTTAAATGCAAATAATTATTTAAATGCGAATCTTTCAATTGATTGTTGATTTTTTATTGGTTTTTAGTGAAAATAAATAAAACTTTGTTCAAACACTCAATTCCAATGAAGATACAATTCTGACAACCGCAATATACTTTGTTTAAAATAACTGTGAGTAACCGACTAGCGGGTTGTATGGACTACTTTCGACCAGTGTCTGAATTATTTTGCAATCGTTGGCAGATTATCAACTTGTGTCAGCTCCTTTATATATACGTGGAATTCCTGGCATAAAATTGTACTACTTAAGCTGTACTACGGACTACGGAGTATATGAAAGTCAATCAGATGCCTACAGGGTTTGACTTTATTTGCAATAACTCTGCAGGCGGGAACGCCTGATTTACCCGTCTCACGTACACCCTTTAGTCTCTGGCCTATGGCTCCTTTAGCGCCAAGGACGAGCACTGCCTCTGCCAGCCTCTCAAAATCCTTTAGGCAGTGCTAGAGCACGTAGCTCAGGCTGGAACACAAATTTATGCCTATCTACGCCCACTCACACACACACACACACACACACACAAAAAGCAAAGGAGGGGAATCTGTTTGCCTAACGGTGAAAACTCGCTCGACTTGTTTGCATTTGATTTCGCGAGATGCCAACGACACTTTGTGAAATTTAGCACCTTTGATAAAGTTAAAGGTTTGTTTGCTAAAACCGCTGAGTGGCCTCCACCCGCCTCTTGCCTACCACCCTCTCCGGCCTTAGTGTGGCAGTGATTCTGATTTAATACACTCCTGGATCGGGCGATGCAGACGACTTGATTGAATTGAATTTCCATTGCAGGAGGAGTGGCAATGGGATGCCTGAAGTTGCTTATTTTCCTGAATTGTTTTCCAGAAAGCGACAGAGAAAGAGAGATTTTTGATACACTGATAAGAGGGTTAAATTGATTTCATCTAGCATTGCCCAAGTCCTGACAGCAACAAATATTAATGGCTTCTATTTAAAGCAGGTCGAAAGCTGAATTACTCCACAAATAGACTCGACAATTCGCTACTTGAACTTGTGATAGGCAATTAACTTCACCTGAACTCGAACGCAGCTCGTAAATCAGTTTTATGAGCCACTTTCCCAGTTCAACCTACTTCGGACTGGGACTCTAACAAGGCCGAGCATCAATCATAAGTACTGTTGATCGACTGCACATGTATGTACATGTATGTACATGTATTTTGTGTTCGATTATTTGTATGCAACTAATTGGTGTACTGTGTACACTTGTTAGGAACTGCTCTTGGGGTGTTTGTAGAGTCACGAGTTGAGGAATCATAAGCTAGAAAAGAGTAGTTTACGATTAACCTATTGAGAAAAGTCCGAGCGATGCGATAGGGACCCAACTTGGTATCCGAGTTCAGTCTTAAAGTTTGTGCTCCTTGCCTTCCAATAATCATATATATACATAAATCATTTCATATATTAAATCTTTTATTTATTGAACTCTGCCGAGTTCCTCACTAAAATGCTTGATACAATTTTCAATTTACCAACTTGAAAACCGGCAAAGACGGAGAAGGAGCTCACATAACTCGGATGTTCTCCTAAACATGGAAGTTGAGACTTTATCAGAGGCACAGCAGAGCCAGCCATTAAATGGAATAAAATTATAAAATCACTCAGGAGTACACACACTGTGACAGTGGCGATCTACTGCCACTGTGTTGCAAAATTGAAGCCAGGGGCCAGCATTAAAAATAAAAAATAAAACTTTTTATGGTTTGTTGACAGCTCACGCAACGCAAACATAAAATTTAACACACTCCTGGCCAATTGGACGGCCTGGAAGAGAGCGGGGAAGCGGGGAGGCTTGGGGAGAAGAGACTGTTCGGGTCTAGTCCATCATCTAAATGAAAATCAGGCATAATCAGCGAATGCAGCAGCAAATATGGCCACCACTTTGCTACTCTCAAAGCACAAAACAATGAAAGTATAAACATCCTTCCACCTAAGGACTCTGCCATAAAGACTGCTCATATATATAAAATATGTTTGTGTGTGGGTGTGTTCTATATAATAATGTGATATAATAATAAATAAATAAATGAATAACAATAGGATATTCACATTAGGATTGCTCTTAAACTCTGCTCTTAAACTGACTTCAATAACTTTGTTTAATTGTTACCACTTGAAATGCGTTTGAGGAAATTTTTTATAAATATTATTATTTGCTTATTTTTGTTTTCTTTCGTTACCCTGGTATGCTTATAGAGACTTCTGCCAAACAAACAACAGCTGCCAAACATCAGCCAATCAATCATCGACCACCTTAAAGCCAAAAACAAATACTTTGAGTTAGAAAAAAGAAGCCAAAAGTTGGTAATTATTCGTATAACTTGGCACTCAGAAGCACATGTCGAGTTAGGCTAACAGAAATGCTCGTAATTAACTATAGATCACTCATAGTTAATGTGGGTCCATCAGCTCCGTAGCCAATCAACCAGAAGACACAAACGATATAGAATAAAACAGGGAACAATACCCTAAATTATTCGAGTACCACATCGAAAAGCTAAGCAGTTCATAAACCAAATGGGTTAATCAGCTGTCGAATTCAAATTTAAATAAAAAACAATCTTGAAATAGATAATTTCCTCAAAATACTGTCTGTCTCTCTCTCTATACTCCTTTGCTCTTTGTCTGCCAAAATCAAAACAGAGGAATATATATTTTATTTTGTTCATTTATTTGCCTTTTCTAAGTGATTTTCAGTGTCAAAATATTGAGAAGAACTGACAATTACACGAAGTGGGGCAGACGATTAAATTGGCGAAGATAATTAACAAGGTGGTTGTAAAATCGTAAGTCAACTAGCGGGTGCATTGTTCACCCCTATTTGATTAAACAATTATATTATTTACTTTAATGCCATTATAAACAATAAACTAAAAATTTAATAAACCACATTAGGGCTGTGTACATACATATGTATGTTGTATATGCATAAGCGTAACGATTTACAAGAAATTAAAATTTTTCCGTCGTCCAACAAATTTTTAAGCCTAACACTTTTTTCCGACGCATACTTAATTTAAGAACTATGATGAGTACGTCTAAATTAAACAATCGAATTTATTTTTTGCTATCATGTTCTCCTTAAAGAATATTATAATGTATTTGAGAAAATTCCAGATGCCATGGGGCAGATGTTCTTTACCTTATGCTTACTAGAAATCTCGACTATAATTATGTAATTATTTTGGAGGATTCTTTTTGCCGTTTTTCAGAGCAGAAAAGTAGATCAAGTCAGTGTTTTGCTTGACTTTTGTTTATTTTTCGCTGAGTGACAGTCGGATTACGTAGCTGCCATAAAATAGTTTTGATATTTCACATCAAAGACTGCAAAGTCGTCAAAGAAGTCTATTTATACATGTGTGCATACAAACATACCAATGGGGCAGGTGCAAGAAACACACATCAATGCAAACAATGCAAACTTTCGTGTGCGTTGGCATAACAACAACAACAAAAACAACAACAATATTAAGAAAAGGCATAAACTTACTTTGTGTGATAAGCAGGAGTCGAAGACACGCCCCCTGCACCCTGCAACAACGGCAATAAGCATGCCCGGTGCAGGAAAGAAACTTAAACCAAAAACTGAAACCATCCCAATAGAAGCAAACGGAAATACAAGAACTGAGAAGTGCGAACTGAGAAGCGAGAACTGAGAAGCGAGAACTGAGAAGCGAGAACCGAGAAATGAAAAACTTTTTGGCAACACAGAAGAAAGAATTATATTTGTATGTGTGCATGTATATATTTTATATTTTTACACAATTTTAAAGGGAGCCGGGAGGCTGGAGCATAAATCTCACAAATACCTTCAATGCTATCAGCTGTGATTTTCCTTTTTTCCCGCCGCGGGATATTCTACATATTTAACGGCATACTCATGGGTAGCCATGTTTTATTGCTTACTGAGTGAGTCTGGCAACTTTGTTTTCGGCCAAATGCAAGGAAATTTTAGACTTTATGAATTGGGTTTCCCTTTTTTCTAAAGCATTTCTAAAGAATTTCCAAATAAGTTAAACGAAGATGTATTACACCATTGCGGTCATGTTTACAGCAATGTATATTTCATTACCACTGATTGATGACAGTTGCCTGTGGGTACTGTGGGACTGGATATTGTCCCACTCTCGATGACACACACGGCATAACAACGAAGAGCTTAAGTTTTTTGCATGCTTATGTGCCGAGTGACATAAAATGTTATTGTTCTTGATCATAACATAGCTTATGCTATCTCGCTTCCAAATGAACCATGTACTTGAGGAAGAGTCACAAATTTGACCCAACAAGTAAAGTTCGACTTTTCAGTGATATCATTTCCCGTCACACGAAAGTCGTCAGTCAATCATAAGTTTATAAGCTCATTGAAATCTGTAAGTATTTTTATGATTAGACAGGAAACCGCGAAGAAAGTAAGGAAGTTACTTAAGAGAATTCTGACGTTTTTACAGGCCGATGTAACTTGGCCATAACAAAATAAGCAAGGCAAATGTAATGCAAACATAAACGTTTTCATTACTCCAGCGAAATTTGAAAGGCAATAAAAATAACAATAATAAGTGCAGACCAAAGGCAAATCAAGTCATCTTTGGCCAACATACGAGTTCGCGTTGGTTAATAATGTACGAGATTTTATTATTCTGTGGCCTACTTTCGGGCATGCCCATAAATGTTACTGTTAAAGCTTTAGCAGAGCGCGCTGTTAAAATTTCCCGCTTTAACTTTCTGTTAACTGCTTTAACAGCTTAAGAGAGTTTAACATCCAAATGTCAGCGCACTGTTCGCACATCTCTGGAACAACTTTAGCAATTTCCGTTATCAAACTGATAAGAAGCTGACAAAAGTTGTTCCCAAACAGGGGACAACAGTTAAATGAGATTTCAGTTCTTTATTACGATAAAAGCAGTCGAACTCAATGACACCAATTAAGCTTGCATTTAAACGATGCAAAATCGAAGCAGACAAGTGCATACCAATGGCATAGATGAGTTCAATATTGCATGCAAGTAAAGTTTCTGTATTTTAAATTATTTATCAATTATTTTGCTGGAAGATGTTATTAAATTTTGGTGTAATATTGATTGACTGACGGCAAAGTTCACAGTTGAGAGCGTCTGCAGAAAAGTATCCACATTTATGTTCGAATTTACAGGCAGGAGTGGATAGAGAAAATGCATCTCAACATTCTCAACTAATTTGCACGTTTTGCAGTCGGCAACAAAGTGTTATAACTGGCAAGTTGCTGGTGGTGAGTAAAAACACATTCAAATCAAGAGAGCAACGGAAAACATAAGCAGATGCGGACGCGGAAATGGAAGCGAAAGTAGAAACGGACGCGGAAATTAAACTGCCAGATCCCGCACATAAAATTGAAAGATGTAATATGCAAATCCCAAGCAACTGCAACGATCAAATTGCAAATACGCATCACATTTTTATGAGATACTATTCCTACTGAGCTATTAAAGAAATGAATGAACACTTGTTGTACATCAGTCCTAGAATTTTACCATAAGGGTTCTCTGGAGTAGAGTCATCCGACGAGATAAATTTAGTGAGATTGAAATAAATCTGTTGTAAGTACATGCCAATATACCTTTCTCAGCTGTTATTTATGCGTGCTGGTAACATACTTGCAAGTTCAGTTATTGACAATATCTAAGTGCAGGAAAATTGTGAAAATATCTTAACTTTAATTTTTTCTCGTAGTGCAGCCCCTGACTGAAGTAAGCAAGGCAGGACTGAGCACTACTAAGAGAAGTGGATGTAGGTGTTAGTCTCACATGCGTGTTTGGCATTTGTTGAAGTAGTTTTTTCTCCTATTTGCCGAGTACTTCCGCTTGGCTGCTCTTTAAGTTGCTTGCTTTCAGCTCTAGTTTTTGGTCGGTTTGGCCCACTGTCTGAGTGAGTAACAGAGACAGGGCGATTACGTACAAATATTCAAGTGAAAACGCCAAACTAAATATGTGAATTGTTGCACATTTCGTCACTTCCTCCTTCTCTCTTCTCCCAGATCTCCTCTGACTCCTCCATTTGTGTCGAGACTGCATTTTATGTGCTTGCTTGCTGGCAGCTTTTGATTTGACTCTTTTGGGTATTGTGTAAAATAGACATTAAGTAGATGTCGTTAGTTCTGTTTGGGGGACACTTTTCCGGTAGATGGAGGAGCAGTAAAGCCATCAAAGTGCAAGGGACTTACACATAAGCTTAACACTTTGAATGCTATACTTAGTTATACTCAAGGCAATCTTGATTTTAAAATCTGGAGATTAAAACACTGAAAGCTATACGATTTTCAAAAAGAAATGCATTTAAATCATATTCGAAAGCTTAATACATATATTTGAGTTAACTATTCCTGTGCATAGTTTAACGATATTATAAAACAAGAGTTAGTTCCCAGACACACGAACATTGTCAGATTCTAAAACAGTATTCAATTGCTCTCAGTTGCAGGGACGCCTTTCACTTTATAAACTTTATTGCTACAGCTGCCAATTCTCAAGAATTTCTGGCGTATAAACAAACACCGTTCGTTTCCCCATTTTGTTAAACTTCAAACACAAATCTCAGTTAACTGTGCTATGTGTGAACTGACCCTAACCACTGAGCTGACAACGTTGCAAGTTTTGTTTCGTGACTTCATAAAAAAACCAGTGAGAACGAACTCGAAGCTTATGAGAATCAAACATTCAGGTGCCAACTTATCTATTTACATAATCTTAATGCATCTGAGAAGAATGATAAAAATACATAGGTATTTTGCTACTAAATGGATAAGTGCATCTCAAAAAGATAATTATAAGCTATAAACTATTTAAATAAAATAAAAATGTTATAAATATAATAACTTTAATTACTGATGAGACCATGTTAAGATGGCTACGCTCGCGTCCAACAATGTGTTTTTCAATCTAAATTATAGTATTTACAATTTGTATTTAATCCGTAAATCATAGTTTAACTACTAAGAAACTCAAACTCTTCAATTTCGTCACTATATCTCTTATTGTCTCAGAGACCCAGGTGCTTATACGGATAGATGGACACATTACTATATCGCCTCGGCTGTTGATGCAGATCAAGAATGTGTATATTTTAAAATGTTTTATAGGGTTTTTTTGTTCTTACAAACAAATAGGAACCTGTACCCTTTTTAAGTGTGTCGTCTTAAATAATAATAGGAAAAATCTACTTAAATTCCTACGATGGAAAATGAAAATTAAGTCATATTATCAAGGTAAACTACTTCCATAAATGTCTGCCGTTGCATATTCGCAAATGATATTTATATCAAATGAGAAGGGAACAGAGTCAGAGAGAAAATGAAAAACACAGTCGGGTAAACTCATGACTTATTTAATACAAGACATGATGGTCCCACAAGGGTGTTCCGGGGAGAAGTTTCATGTGAGTGTGTAAGCACGATGGATACAGAGGACACCTGTATTACACGTGTGTCACACACGTAATTATTGAGCTTGTCATAGCAAAAGGTGCGTTTCCGTTGTTTTGATTTTAAACACTGCACTTGCACACTACATTTTAAATTTGTGAGTCTAAGAATTTAGACTAGTACAGATTTATTTTCACTGTTTTGTAAATTAAAATTTGATATATTGATAACGTTTAACGTCAGTCTATAATACTGTTTTATTGACTATATGTGTTTTGTGTTTATTTTTAAATTTTTATTTATTTCATCGCACAAGTTTCACTTTTATTTTAAAGAAACCAATGCACAACTTTAAGCGTTGATAGCAGAACAAACACTTCTAATTAAGTCCGTGTAAATTATTAATTAATAAATATGTTGATTCAGAAAAAATATTAAAAATATTTGATACAAAATATGTTGTTAAGCTTAACATCTCAACAACAGCTCAACATCTCCCGAGCATTTAAAAATATTAAAAATTGTACACAAAATTAAACACATTATCGACCATATGAAAACATTTAGTTGAAGCTTTAAAGTCAAATTTCAAACTTCTATAAACTTATGTAAATTATGAACGTCATTAGAAGGCGGCTCAAACAAATTATGGGCTTAAACCAGAATCAAGCGCCTAATGAATATCGATTTAACTTTTGATTTCTTTTCTTTATATGCAAATATCTCCACATGTAAATTTATTATTTTATGCGAATGTTACGAGTCGGTAAACTTTTGGTTTCATTTAAATTTAAATATTTATCTTTGCACTGATTTCTTAGTTGTTTTTGGCTTTTGAAGGTAAGTAAATATGACAAAACATTTTAGTCACTAGTTTAAATTAATTGCTTTAAACAGTTACACTTTTAAAATAAAAACATTATTTTGTTCTTAGAAACACACCGTTATCTGTGTATCACACACCAACTGCAAACTGAAGTGCACACTTTGCTACAGTTTCGATAAGATATAATATAAGATATATCTGTGTGAAGGGCACCGCACCAAACAGAATGAAACAGAACCGAACTGAGTCGTCGACGAGCTCAATTAAAACTGAACTAAAATCTCGAACGGCAACTTCTAAATATGAAATGACATGGAAATGAACACAAGATACTCAATTCACTCAATGCAGTAACAACAATAACAAATCGGGTTTGATTTGCCGATCAAGACAGGTTATTTTTCGCTGAGCCTCTGATTTGCATTCTGCAGGGCAACTTACTATTTATGTTAACTATTTTTCAGATATTTCAATACATTTAAATGGCATTTATATTGATGTTATTTTATTCGTCTCTCGCCAGTTAATGCTTCGTAAAATCAACCATAGAAACACACCCAATAAACACTCACGTTGCTGGCCCTAGTTGTGGTTAGTCAATATGTGGCTTTTAGAGTGAGTGGTGAGGTCACATTCGGATCGAATTTGCAACTGAACAATCATACGCCCTGTAGTGTTGTGCCTGGAATCAACAAGAAAGAAAGGCTACAGCCGAGCGAGCCGACTGTGAAAGACCCCGTACTCATTATAGTGCTCGAATTTCAATACAAATTACCAATTTTGGACAGTTTTTGATAGTTGACTGATCCGCCTTAAACTTGGTAAGGATAATTTTAGTAGAACAGAGCACATAATGTGTAAGTTTTCTATTAATAAATTGAACATTTATTCATTCCTATTTTCTATTTTTAAAGGATTCGAATGCTTTAGGCTATAGTTGTCCTATCCTATCGTGAGGTGTTTAATAGTACCGAACACATAATGTGTGAATTGGGTAGCTCTAGTCGTTTCCAAGTTATGGTTATAGTCAGACTTTCATTCCAAATTTTGTGGTTTTAGCTAAAATGATCTCGAAGAGGTGTTCATGCTAGCGGACAGACGGAAGGACAGACAGAAAAACAGAGGAGCAGAGTGACATCGCTATTTCGACTCGGTTGTGGACGCTGATCAAGCATACATATATATAATTTATGATGTCGGCAAAGCCTCCTTCTGCCTGTTACGCACATTTCGCATCTGACAAACGTAATAGACCCCTCTACTCCTTTTTAGAGTACAGGGTCTAATCTACAAATCAAACCAGTTTCATTACTTGCCAAATTTTTGAAAAGTAATGAACCCAAGTTAACTCAGTTTGCATTGAAGTAAGCTTAAAAAACACGTTTGTCAAATCAGCCAATTTCTAAATTAATTGAACAAATCAAAAATTATATTTGCTTGCAACGAAATAAAAATATCATCAAACTAATGGAAACACTCAAATAGAAGAAAACAGAGTGTAGATTGCACTCTTAGAATAAAATGTATGTATAAACCAAATCTTTAGCATATCAGAAGACGCAGAGTTATTATGATAAATGTTATTAAAAATGTTAGAAAATGCAGTAAACATAATATCTGATTTGATGGTGAATGATTAAATCTTGATTGTATGAGATACATTTTGGAATTGTGTTATAGTAATTATAAGTATAAAATACTTTATGTATAAAATATGTTGAACGAAACGCATTACAACATTTCACTTATGGTTTTACTTTAAATGTTTTAAAGCAACCGTGGATATCTTAAAAAGATAATATTAGATAATATAACCAACTAGAAGGAAAGAAATCTGAGTTCATTACTAATAACTAAATTCTTATTTACTACACGCTGCAAGTATTAATAAATAAACTAAGCAAAAAACAAGTTATCAGTCAGTTGATTAGACACTCTCATTTTAATCCAAATGATTCAACAAAATGTTTTTATTTAATCAAAACTCCTAAAAAGTCCCAAGACTTATCAGACATGCAAAGAGATAAATGAAAACAAGTCTAAAGCGAATCACGTTAAGGCTTAACGTCTTTTTGTTAGCCATGCTAAAAGCACCTTTCTAGGTATTTCCCCAATTATTTGTCGATGCGTCAGTTTGGCAAACCCATAAGAGTTGATTCGTCTTTTCATTATTGTTTGCGCTATATACACGTACTCTTTGAATACTCTCTTAAAGGGTTTAATGGGTTTGTACAAAGTATGTTCCAACCTGTTTTGCTGCAAGTACTTTAAAAGCAGATAGTGTTGTACAGTCAGGCGTGCTTGACTGTACTTTTCTTGTTTCCTCTGTTTATTAAAAGCAATCCAATTGGATGTTGACCAACTATGAACCCTTAAATATCTTGTTTCTTATGCATAATCGACATTCGCACTCAATTCTTACACCAAAGGAAGCCAATATTTAATTGGCCATCTGAGCAACTGGTAAACTGTTGGTTTCCTCTTGTGGCTATTTGGCCAAGAAACGTTTGCTGACATTCCCAAGTTTATTGATTAATTATTTACTTGTATACTTTCAGTAAATATAAATTTTAGAGACTTAATTCTTAATATATCTACATATGACTTCTTTTTGTATAAATAAATAAAAGAATTACAGAAATAAATAAACAAATAAAGCCGTTCACTCGAAAGTTGGCCAAAGCTAAGGCTTTGTTGCCATAAATCTAGTTGAAGGTCTTCGCCATTTTATAGTATTTGTTTTTAGTTTGTTTGACGCCTTTAAAACTCCAAGCACTTTCAATTCACTGTATAAATTCATTGTTGCTAATCTATCAAAAGGTATCACAATTTATTAGAACGAAACACTAGCTTTTCAAGTTCATGTTAACCAAACTGGTATAGCTTTCAAAATTATATTTTGGTGTCAAATGAATGGATACAATTGTTAAATTTGCAAATGTTATTAATTGTTATGTATACCTACTTCCTTTAACCAATTAAATTAATAAAAAATTCACAATTATAAGGTATATTTAAGCAAATATTTTAAATTTAAAGCAATGGAATCAGCGAACGAATAGAACCCGATACACCTGACTACTTAATTAAGTACTCAGGTAAATGCGGATTGATTAATGCCCACTTCATATTGTCAGCTGGATTATGTGTCTTGCATAGTTTAACTAAATTGTCTTCCAATAAATTTATCACCGACATTAATGTGTGAATATTGTCTGTTTAATATCTGAGCAAACGAGAAATCGATTGACACCGTTTAATACAATTTTGTTGTCATTTGTCGTTGTTTACTTAAGCGAAATAGTTTATGATTTGCCTGACAAAATCTGTTGTTATTTTTTCGATGGGTTTTGTGTAATGTCAATGCAAATTTTGATTTTATGCCTCATTAAAGACAGCTGGAAAACTCCCCTTCTCTGATTCAGTCGTTGGTTTTTCAAATGATTGCACAAATGCCACAGATGTCTTTAAAGAGCATTAACAAATGTTATTTAAATTGATTAATATCCACATATTGGTTTTTTTAATAAATGAATAAATATTTAAGTAGATTATTTAACTTCACTGTTACGAAACCTGTTTTAACATAAGTTCCACCTAAAATATGTTATTTAAAGCTTGTGTTAGTCGATACACAAACCATGGTTTGGGACAATGTCCATTCGTAGATTTTAGTATGAACTGTTAACACATTTACAGAGCCAGCAGCACTGTTATCTGTTACAATTCGAATAAAGTCTGTTTAAGTAATTTATTTATTCTCTTGTGCACAAAATACCATATCTAATGATTATTTTACATTTCGTTATTTTAAATTAAAATTAGTTACCAAGTGCTGTGGATTTATGCAAACGAGACAATCTATATTTGCGGACCCGGCATCGTTATTGTTTTGACAAAAGAGAATGGAATTTTTAAGTTGTTTGAATTCATATGTTTCTAATTGAATTCTGTTATTATTTAAATTTACTCACTAGCTTTTTTAAAGCCATTAAGCAATTAAGATGTTATGATAACAAACTGGTTGACGGCGACGGCATTTATTTAATTTATTACCTGACACCTAAGATCGCGGCTAAGACATTGAGGCTGAAGAAAAAGTTCACATATCCTAATAAAAACAAAATCTATACAATGTATAATAATAAAGTGATCATTTCAATTCAAGCCAATAAAACTAAAAACGATTTCAATTATTAAACCAAAAATTTATGGGTGTTTTTGTATGAAAGAAACTGGTAAGGAAATCTCATTGTAGATTTACTTGTAAAACACAAAAAAAAAATAAACCATTATAATCATGATGATGAGTTAATAAGGAGATAAATTTCTCTGCCAACTCAAAAAAGGAAGTCGAGCGAGCCGACTGTAAAAGACCCCGTTCTAAACATAATGTGTTAGTTGGGTTGCGATAGCTCCACTGACAGTACATGTCTTTATACAAAACTCCCGTTTTCAGCGATTTTTTCTATGGAGTTAATTCGCTATAGTTCGATTAGGATATGTATAATCGTACAGTTCACACGATAGCTTCAGTCGTTTCAATGGTATGGTGATTTGAACATAGTTTTTTGAGAGGTGAATATAGTTTTTTACAATTTCCGGGGATGGTAAGGGTCGTGGTGTTTCTAGCTCTTGTAGTTTAAAAGATCCGGGAGTTCATATGAACGGACGAACCGACAAGACATCGTTATATCAACAAGGCTGCTGATGCTGATAAAGAATGTAAAAAGCTTATGTTGTCGGAAAACCCGTCTACTACCTGCTACGCACATCGGACTTCTGACAAACCTAATAGACGCCTCTAATCTTTTTTAAAGTACGCGGTCTAAAGAGAAACATATCCGGTTCAGACGGAACCTCTTGATCTCACTTATCAGCATTGTTTAAATCAGTTTTTGCGATTTTATTATTAACATTCGGGATAATATAAATTAATATCAGCTGGAACAATTGACAGTCAGAGGGCGTAATTTCAGATAATTTGTAGGTGTGCTAAATTTCCCGATCAAAAGGCTGATATACTATAAAGCCAAATATCTTTGGATACTAACAAACAACTAGAAAATCAAAATAGTGCGACATTCCAGATGAGACAACCAGCTCATCTTGTTCGGGTGAGCATGTATAATTGCAAATTCCATTAGGCCGAATCAGTGACGAGTGCAGTTCCATAAATAATCAGGAATATACCCACAGAAACACACACACCACTCACAAGCGAAACTTTAAAACGAGTTTCATCAATCAGTGTCAAGAGAGAGGCATGATTTCATTGCCTACTTTGGAGCATGTTTTTCCTCCTCTTTCTGTACTGTGAGCAACAGATTTTTCGCGAGGGTCGCAGCTGCTACGATATACATGCTCGTATATACATGTCCAAATATTGACAAAGTGAACCGCGAAACAGCGCAGGCTAAAATTACAAAAATATAAGAGAATGAAAAAATGGTAACAAAGAAAACACAATAAGTAAACAAAAAAAACTTTGCCAAAACATGACCACATGCATTAAATTGAATATATTTTTCCTTCCTTTTTTTCTTGGTACCATCAACAGAGCAACAGAGAAAGTAAATAAAAAATCTACTGAAACCAGTAAACTCAACAAAAGCCCTAAAATTATTATTATTGTTGTTATTATTATTATTATTATTATTATTATTATTATTATTATTATTATTATTATTATTATTATTATTATTATTGTTATTATTATTATTATTATTATTATTATTATGATTATTATTATTATTATTATTATTATTATTATTATTATTATTATTATTATTATTATTATTATTTTTATTATTGTTAAACTATTTATTACAATCTGCATCTAGAATGAACGAGCTTGTTTAGTAATTCTTAATTCTAGTTAGGAACAGTTTTTGAATATTTTTATTAGGTTTGGCAGAAGCGAAATGTGCGTGTCAGTCAAAAGTGCGAGACCTCGTAAAGTATATGTACATATATGTTCTTGATCAGCAGTCGAGTCTGTGTAGAGATGTCGGCCTGCCTGTCTGTCCGTGTGAAAAACTGGATCTTCGAGACTATACTAGCTAGTTGGACTGAAAGTCCGTCTATAAGTCAGGCAGATCAAGTTTATTTCGTCATCAGGTTTATTTCGTAAAAAACTATATTCACCTCATTAAAAACTATTTCCAGATCACCATAACTTGGGAACGACAAGAGTTATCGGAACACAATTCATACATTATGTGTATGGTACTATTAGAACTATCCTCACCAAGTTTTTTCCGATTCGGACAGCAATAGCCTGTAGCTCCCGAACCAAAAATCTGTTATACGGGGTTTTCTACAGATTTACAAATTTTGCTGACAATAATTCCCAGGATTAAAATGGCCCGGTATCAACTACAATTTGCTTCAATGAAAGCAAATTTTGTTTAAAATGTAAATCGCGAGTCGAAACGCTTTGATTTTAATTAAAAAACTTTTAGGATTGTAGAAGAAGAAGTAGAAACAACAACAACTTGTTTATTCTGCAGACCCAACGAATAAATCTTTATGGCTTAAGTGCTCTATATGAGGCCCTGTTTCGGTATGAATAATCTGATGTTGTTGTAGTATCTGTTGCTGCTGCAGTTGTCGTTGTGTCTGTTGTTGTTGTTGTTGTTGTTGTCGTCGTTGATGCGGCAAACAAAAGAATTTCGAGAGTCATAAAACTACTTTTTGCCGAGACTCCAACAAAACTTTTCTCCCCACCGACAGCCACTAGATAACAGAGGGAGTGTCAAGACGGTTGTAGAGGGGAGGAGTGGAAATTACAAAATGGCGGCGGTCAGCATCGAGCGTTGAGTGATTTATACCCAATGCGCTAAAGTGGGAGGAGTGAGGGGAAATCCACCACAGCGAATTGAAGTCTTGGTCTGATGAGCCAAATATTTAAGTTTAATGAACTCGAATGATTTAAATAAAATTTTCAATAAAATAGCGACACTTCAACTCATTCTTCTTCTTGTTTCTTCTTTGTGGGCTCAAAGTTGGCAACGCTTTTTGTGTGGTCTAATGAGCTTACCAATTGCTTGGCTAATTTACAGATTGTGGCATTTGAAATATGAATGTGACAATATATATTTGACAACTCTATGGCCTGATTAGTGGAGAGCAGCTGGTTGCAATCTCCGTTAAAAAATAAATTGTTTAAATTCCTTTGAAGGTTTTTCTTTAATCATTTATCGTTTGAGCTCAATTAAAAATAAAATAATAAACTCTTATTTCCATAATTATTTTTGCGCTTTGTGTATGATTTGCTTGTTACAAGTCAATTTCCCTCGAGCGAAAGAAACACCAACACAATAAAAAACGCAAAAAAAAAAGAAACAAAAAAAAACCTTTTATTCATTTCCCTTTACAATTGGTCGATTTTCCCATGTGCTAAGCAATTGGAACGTGCTTTAATTTCAGTTTCATTTGAACGTATAGTTGTCTAGCGCAAATTTGGTAAATTTTCCGCTTGATTTTATTGTTTGCTGACCAATTGACTTGTCCATCTGCAGTGCTGAGCTTTCCAGTGAGGCAATCAACACATATTCCACATGAGACGGGGATAAAGTATAAAACCCTCACGTGTCATTAAATAGCCACATACACTTACACATACACACACACACACACACACACACACACTCATACACCTACGCCACACACACATCGACATCCTTATTATCCATCGTTCACATCATCAATGACAGCAGCAGCCATATTATCGTTTGTTTTGATAGGTTTTTTCTTTAGACCTTGGATGGATAGGAGAACGAGATTGTATTTAAGCACTTTGCCTCTTTGCTTCTATTTTCAGTTTTTTGCTCGGTCTCGGGAATGTTGTAACTTTGTAGCTTTTTGCTGGTTTTCCGCTTTCTTGTGAGCCCGGTTTCGGTGGTGGGCTTAATCCGACCGGGAACAAATCATGCAAAACATTCATCAATTTTTGTTATCCCTTTCGAGTGGGAAAGGAATGGGCCTCGGCTTAAGCAACGAGCCTGATTGATAAACAGGCGCTGGTACTAGCAGAAGTACCCGGCACTGGTATTGGCAAAGATTTTCAGGTGCTTATCCAACATGTTACTTGTCCCCATAATAACCAGAACGCCAATGAACAGATTGAAATTGATGGCCTCCGTTCTTAGCCTTGTCCCGAGCAGTTGTTGTTGTTACTCGAAATACTTGAGCTATTTTCGGTGCTATTATTAAAATGTAAAATGTTTAAGATTTGATTGGAGGACAAAGTTGGAAAATGGTTTAAAATTGATCAACAAAGCTTTCAATGGACTAATTAATGAATGACCAGAAATTAAATGCTGAAACTGAGCAATAATTATGGACTGGGAGTAAAATGTGATCAAGTGGAGTATTGCTTTCCAATTAAATTCTTCTCTATTTATTTCTAGATAAATATACTGTATATTGTAATTTACAATTATATTCAATTTAAATGAAAATTACCATCTAATGATGAGGTGAATAGGTGAAACTTCTATATTTATTCGACGGTCGAATTAACTTTTCGCCAACATTTGCATAACAGTGTGGGATTTGTGATGTGGGAATTGAGCTGTGATAGTCAAAAACATTGACAGACAGTATCAGTTGAACTGAGAAACTGTTTTTGCAGTACACAGTTGTGTTTTTGTGGTTGTGATTTGATTTTCGATTTGGCTTGCAATGTTTTCTACTTTTTGATGAATAAAATTGAAATGATTCGAGGTAAAACTAGTACTGGATTGTTTACAGTCCAGCGGAACATGAGAATATTTAATAAATATATAATTAGTATAGATTGGAAATAGTACCACATTTATTTTATAAAAAAAACACTTAATAGGTTTGATTTCAGCTTTTGATGTTCAAGTCAATTCAAAATGCAATTAGGTTAAAAGACTGTTTCATAAGGCACACTTTCTGTTCTGACGATAACAGTGCTTATCGTCAGAACAGAAAGTGTGCCTTATGAAACAGTCTTTTAACCTAATTGCATTTTGAATTGACTTGAACATAAAATCAAAATAAAAAACAATAACAAACCTCAAAATTAAGCAAATCAGCGCACACACCCACACGCAAATACACACATACATTTAAGGGCACAAGCAATTGTTGTCCTAATGAGCAGCGCGCAACTCGAAGACAAGGTCAAACGTCCACCAGTCCACAACACCAACCCACATCGCCATTGTCAATGATAAGCGAAAGCAGCTGCCATTCCATGTTCTCCCCTTTGGTGCAAACACTTTTAGACCACTGTCCTAATAGTGTTGTATAACAGTTGTGTTCTCCTCGACTCTGCCTTCAGCTTCCCCTGTATCACAGTAGAACAGTTGGTCGATTTAATAAAAAATTCATCAAAGAATCCACAACTAGTAAATAATAAATGAAATTAAAATGTATGTATATGTATATTTAAATGTATGTGTATATAGACATACATATATATAATATATCATATATAGCAAGTGCAATTGACGCGGAATGTGTTGAGTCTGTGGTCGTGAGAGTCTAAAAATCATCCCGAACTGACACTGAAAGTGGAAATGCTAGTCATGGTGTGTCAAATTAGTGACTAAGCGGTAAAAGCAGCATATCAAAATCATACCTACGTACATATGTATGTCTGCCGATGATGAAACATTTTCCTAGTTAGTGAAAGTTTAGCAAGGACTCCATTCAAATACAACAAAAACCAAAACCAAATAATTGCAAATATGTAGCGAGTGTTTGACTCAATGAAGTAAAGCATTAACGATAGAAAGGCCACGTACTATAGAAATAAGTGTAGCATGATACAAATCCAATAAATCCGCGTATGCTTATTAGAGCGCGTGTGGCAATCCAATTGGAACTGGGTCCGACAAAAAAAAGTGTTGCGGCTAATGCCAAATATGCAAATGTCATTTCGACTACACCTTCCACTAATCCCCTGCCAACCTTCCCCTTCTTCTGTCATCATGAAGAGAGTACTCAGAGCTTTGGATGGGGCTACACTGCAGGTTGCTGCATGCATGTGGCGTACGGCTTCTGTATGTTGTCTTTCGGAACTAATGATTTCAGTTTTTATTTCATTCATGAAGCAAAAAAAGGGTGCTGACTTTAAAGCTGTCCTCAGGGCATCGAGTCTCGTGTTTGTGCCCGAAGGCCTTTGACCTTATGTGTGCACCCTGTTTAACTTTTCATAATCGATGGGCAGGCAAGTCCCTGATGATCCCGTTTCGGAGAGTTCCACAGACGGCGCCACATAATAAAGGGTTTTCAGCTTGACCTGCACCTTTTTTGTGTATTTTATGCAGAATAGGCAAATAATAATAAGTGTGTGTTGGAAGAGCCGCAAAAGTTTCTTTAACAAGTCGCTAAAGGGTAAATTCTGATATGACTACCGATATTTTTCTGAACGGTTGGGTTTTATGGGGTGGAAATGGGAACAAGGAAATGGGTGAAGGTTGAAAGTATTTGTAGCAAGACATTGACTCAATTTACCCTCTGAAGCTAGGAAACCAAAAAGTTGTGTTAATTATTTCGATAAAAGAATACAATAATATAAGTAAGTTTATTGTTTAAAGTTACTAAAACTCAACAGAAATAATTCAGTATTATCATTTACTTTAAAGTGTTTAATTTTACTTAGTTTGAACAACGCGCCAAGTTTTGTTGTCCGCACGCAGCGTTCGTTAGTATCGAAATATCGATGTATCGAATTAATTCAGTATTATCATTTTCTTCCTGTATACTTTAAAGAGTTAAATTTTAAATAGTTTGAAAAACGCGCCAATATAATGATAAGTTTTGTTGAGCGCAAGCAGCGTTCGTTAGTATCGAAATATCGATGTATCGGTTTACTTCCTATTTACTTTAAAGATTTAAATTTTATATAGTTTGAAAGACGCGCCAATATATTGATAGGTTTTTTTGTGCGCACAGCAGCATTCGTTAGTATGAAAATATCGATGTTTCAGTATTTATGTGCAATGCATGTATATCGATGAATTTCCCATTATTTGTATTTTTGGTCCCGTTAATATCGAAACCTCTAGTATTTTTGGTCCCACTATCCGTTAGCGATATATCGTTTGTTTTGATTTTTATCGATAATACAAAATCCTACTATTGCTTTGCAGCTGTGCAAATGTGCAAATAAAATCAAAAACTAAATTATTACATTAAAAAGTTAATAAAATGGCACAAGATATGTTGCTCGGTGACGAGGAGCCCAGCACAAATAAAGAAACGTTTCTACAACAGTTCTGCGTTTTGGCTAAGAACGCAACGGGCACCGCATTGTTGGATGTCATCAAGCAAGTGCTGGACGCGCCGAACGTCTTTGTATTTGGTGAACTCTTGGCGGAGCCAAACGTTGCTGAAGTAAGTTTAATATTCATTTTAACATGGTGCCATCTTCAGTTTTCTTCTTTCGTTTTACTTCAGCTGAAAGACGGCCCCGATGCCAAGTACTACAACACGCTGAATTTATTCGCATACGGCACATATAAACAATTTCGTGCCCAGCAGGAGAATTATATTGAATTGACTCCGGCAATGCAGAAAAAGCTGCAGCATTTGACCATCGTCTCTCTGGCCATTAAGACTAAGAGCATTCCCTATGCGGTGCTATTGAATGAACTGGAAGTTGATAATGTACGCCACCTGGAAGATATCATCATTGAGGCCATCTATGCAGGTGAGGAGAACCTGTGTATATGCCCATTTTTGTGGTCCTTAGTACGCTTGTTAGGCTCTAGCAACATCGTATTACGATTGTATACTGCATTCTGTGCTCTTAGTCGGGACATGTAGTTGGAAGTAGACGTGTTCTTGATCAGCATCAAGAATCGATTCGACCGAGCGATGTCCGTCTGTCTGCAGGTTGCACGCTCGCAAAAGTAGTTGGCTGGACATCGCTATATCGACTCGGAACAAGACATATGTTCTTAATAGATTCGGCCATGCCTTCTTAAGTCATTTCGCATCTAACAAAGAGTACGTAGTAAGAGTACGGGGTTATTCTAAAAACCATTTCATAACATGGAATCTACTAAAGCTGTCCTAAACAAACTCTCGCATTGTTTATAGTACCATTGTAACTATCCTCACGAAGTTTGGGCGCGATCGGAAAACTATATTCTATAGCTCCCATTTGACAAATGTGACCAAAATAGAACATTTTTATGGATTTACATTTTTATTAAAGCGCTAAAATGAGTAACTGGTCTTTTGCAGTCAGATCGCTCGACTGTAGCCAGTTAATAGACTATTTCTCTCTGTCTCACTCTCTCCCTAACTGCATGTGTATGTGTGTTACTGAGCTTTCCTCAGATTTTGATTATATCCAATTAAATTTTGTGATCACAAACGTCGCACACAAAACTTGTTATAATATTTACATTCTTCTCGTTGTTATTGTTATGTTTCTTTATTTATTTGATCATGCATTTAGTATTTGTATGCCCGTTACTCGTTGTGTAAAAGGGTATACTGTAGTCGTTGGAATGTATGTCACAGGGAGAAGAAGGCGCGGCAGACCCCAATAAAGTATATACATATATTGTTAATCAGCATCAACAGACGAGTCGATAATAAAAGTTCTCGAAGACATTAATAGCTAGAAAGGCGCGAAGTCGCAATTGAAAGATAAAATACACATGCTGTGCAAGTTTGTTTTTGTTTTTTGACACGCCCACTTTAGGACGTTTCATGTATAGGTAAAAATATCATGTGTTTGTATAGAAACCTTTATCTATGATATCCAAAGTTACATGCTATTTAATTTTAACATGCCCAGGGAGTAAATGTACTGACCAAGTTGCATCCTAAAGTCGGATAGCTGCCGTACGAACAGTCGATCGAAAATGTGCTCTAAGCTATCACAAAACTATCTTTTCAAACATCTAACCGATTGCATTAATATTATACAACCATAATCAAACAATATCATTAATAACAAAATTAAACTGAGTAACGGGTATCCTAAAGTCGCGTGGCGAGTATATTCTTTTATTCTTTCTTGTTCACTTTGTCTCTCGCTAAATATAAACATTCGTATTACTTTGTTTATTACATTTTGTTAAACTTCCTAGATAAATAATTAACTTGTGATTGTGCCTAACATTCAAACTGTACACTTATTTTTTTATGGGAAAAGGATTGAGCGATGTGTGTTTTTTGTTACTTTCACAGTTGCCGTTCGCTTAGAGACTGTCTCTTGTTAAGTCGAAAGATTTGTGCGTACTATATTCCAAGTATACCTCCACAGATCTGAGAACACAGACTCTCAGTCCTGTTTAAATCTTTTCTTAAATCAAAGAGCAAATCTTGCTCAGGTGATCATTGTGATGTTTATAAAGATGATTGCAACTTATTAGTGACATCTTTCGAGTTGTATCTATCAGATACATTTTCTTTATGATGTTCTTTTCATTAAACCGAGTGACGTGCACAAGGTGACTCTGAGTGATAACTGGATAGGCAAAGGTTTACATCATGGCTCGCATTCACAAAAATAAAATATATACATATTAATATATATATACTTATGGAATCAACGGACTTTGTGCTTAATTGCCTTTGCAAATTTTGGAAGTTATATAAAAATTAGAAGTAATTAACAAAACTAAATATAATATTAAATTTATTAATTTTTTTTTTATTAGAAATAACCTAGTTTTATGTTTAAGTTTACTTCTGCTGCAATATGAAGTTTGCTCGTATTATAATCTTTTTAATCTTTAAAATATCACTTAACAATCTTAACTAGATATAGCTTTAATTTGCCTGTTTGCCAGTTAAATATTTAGACTGTAAGTTACTGGTTCACCGTTCAGACAAAGTTCAGCTGTCAATATTAGCATCGCACTCAGCTTAATTAAATCAAATGCAAATTTTTCTACGTTTTGAGCACACTAAAAAAACAAACAACAAATCTCCCACGAATTTGCATTTTGTATTCTGCAACAAAAACAAAGGCTACCGCGACAGGTGGGAAGGTGTCAGAATAGCCGTCAATGAGTTGGAACCCGCTCCGTGAATCGGTTGACTGACTGTCTACTGACATTTGGAGCGAATACCAAATTAAGTCGTGTCAAATTTGGTTTTACGTTAACTTCAACTTCTGAAAAGGCAGTGCATTTGGCTAACAAAAATACCAAAAACAAATAAAACATTGGGTCAGCCATGACACTTGTTTTGCCGAATTGATTTAGCGACGTGTGTCGCTATGAGACGAACAGTTGATCAAATCGAATTCACACCAAACCAGTTGCGTCTGGTGATTTGTCCACAGATGACTAACGGTGCTTCCATAATGATTTGTTTTCTTTAAAAGACTAAATGAAACGGGGGGTTGAACAGGCATCAGTAGGACATCAATAAATATCCCATGGAATACATTTTTAGACAGTTCGGGACAAAAATCCTTTCCCCCCTTCGTGTGAAGGTCCTTCTGACCTTATTAGTATGGGTTTTCGATTTTGGGTTTAAAGCATTAGTTACAAAGTTTTGTGATAGTTCCAATAAATTGGGGAACAATTCGCTCCTCTTCCAAAATTCAGTGTACAGCCTGACCCATCTTATAATTTACAATTTAAGAAATGCTCACAAATATTGCTGTTAAGTAGTGTATTTGTGAGTTTGGTTAAGCTGAAAAAAACGACAATAGTAGTTAAATGCGTTTTTTCATTCAAATTGACCAAGTCGGGATGCAAATACGAAACTAAGTCGTTCACATTTGATATTTCTTCAGTGTGTGTACAATTTAGTTAGCCTAAATATTCATAAATCTTAAATTCATTCTCATTAATCATGTAACTGAAGTATAAATGAAACACAATAGCCCTAAGATTTCCAGCTAACTAATAAACTCACAAAGATTCCTTTGCAACGCTCTGTGTTCACAGCTCTGAACCTTGGTCAATGTAGAACACTGATTAGTGCCCTTTTTCCTTTTTTTATTCCTTTTTTGTTAATTTCAGCCTTTTATTTTTCATAACCTTGTCTCAAACGTGTAATTACATATTTAAATAGAGCAACATTACAATTTGTTCTAAATATTTGTGTTTTAATCTCTGCATTACAGAGCAGCAGTTGAGTTTTTATTGGTTTACCTTGAAATAAAATACATTTAATTTTCATTTGTACAGTTTCATTCTTTTTAACGCGGATAGGATATTCTAGATATTGAACATACATACATATGTATGTTATGTACATAAATACAACGAAATTCCTCTTACGGGACACTCCTTATTAACGCACTGTCCTTCAACCCGTTACAATTTTTGTCTGATTTTGAATTTTTTTGTACAAACCGAATTGATATACAAATTTCCCAAGCTAAAAAAAACTCTACTCCATGCCTTCTTTATTAATGTAAATTAAAAACTGGACATATTATGCTATTAACTGCTGTTTCTTCTTACTTGGTTTGTACATTGAAATTCACCCAATCTCTCTATTAATCTCGATGGTTATACAGATGCTTTGTTTGGACCATACCCGAAATAATTTTGCCGTGATAGATTAGTAGTTTCAAAAACAGTTTTTTTTTTTTGCGGCATGAAAAAAATTGAAAATTAACCTCGTCTACCTAATGAAAAAAAAGACCCTAATTTCAAATGGTTTATCTAGCTCTTAATGTCTCTGAGATGCAGGTGTTCATGCAGTCGTTTCTTTAAAGAGTCTAAAAAAATTCAAAAATTGTACCTCTGATTGCTTAAGAACTAGAACTCGATAAGAACAAATAATTGTTGTAAAATATGTTGCACTAGTTTTATTTAAATGTTTATTATCTTAAATTAAATTGGTTGTTTCTCTTTAACAGACATCATACATGGCAAACTATTTCAAAACACACGAATTCTGGAAGTGGACTATGCTCAAGGACGTGATATACCACCAGGCTATACGGGCAAGATTGTGGAAACACTGCAAGCCTGGGTTAATTCCTGTGACAGTGTCTCCAACTGCATTGACATGCAGATTAAATATGCAAACACTGAAAAGGCCAAGCGCCTGTATAACAAAGAACGCATCGAGCAAGAAGTAAGTGCTAAATAAATAATGAACAAGATAAGTTGGATAAATATCGATTTTATCTTCCACAGCTTATTAATCTGAAAAAGGTGCTAAAAAGTCAGACCTCCGACAGTGATGAAAGCATGCAAATTGATACTCATGGGCCAGGTCCCAGTGGTAGTGGTAGCATGAACCAACCTGAGGTGCGCAAGAAGCCAACTAAAATGAAGAATCCACGCAGCGGAGCAGGTTTGTAAGAATTTTAACAGTAAATTATGAAATGCGAAATGTTTAACATAATTTTTTAATTAATTATTTTATAGTTGGCCTTAAGTTCAGCAAGTGAATTGAAGCGGACTGAGTGCTGAGCAGCCTATTTCAGCCATTTACACGACTTGAACCGGATAAAACTTTACATCAACCGGCAAACAAGTGGCACATGTGAAAACAACATAAATCATAATAACTATTTAGCCTTTAATATTAATAATAAATAAAAAAAAGAAGGATAGTTCCTCAAAAATGCTAGCACATTTTGTTTTGATGAAAACATTTGTAAATGAGTGATACTTTTCTACTTTTGCCTTCAGTGCGTTAGTTACAGCCAAACCACTTATTGTGTGTTTATACTGATATGCGCCTATTACCAAATATTGCCAGTATCAATACTTAGTTTAAATGTTCTAAGCCCGTTTAATTTATATGAATTTAAAATACAAACGGATCAAAAGAGTTATTTTTAAAGTAACTATGATTTTGGAAAACACTCGTTAACACAAAACTAAAATCTGCAGACAGTCAAAAGCAAAGCATTCAAATAAACTAATACACAATACTAATTCCAGTTGCGCGAGAGGGTCCTATAAGTAAAGATATCTATTGTCTGTATGATCTCAGAGACTATGAGTGCTACAACCACCAAGTGTGCTAATTCTTGTCATAACTGCCGCTTTGGAAAATTGTAAAAAATAATTTTTACAAAACCCTAACTTGTGTATAACTTAGAAACTACAAAAGCTATTGTGACCCAATATATGAATGGTACCATTATAACTAAGTTTGTTCCTGATCGGACTACTGCTCCTATAGAACCCATTTGGCAAAAAATGGGAAATTAGTGTGAAGAAATATAGTGTTAGTTGAGCCATCGCAACCAAACTCGCACATTATCTGTATATCACGATTATAACTATCCTCAGCACATTGTTTCGAATCAGACAACTATTTGTTAAAGCTCCCATTAGATAATTCGGGCACAAATTGCTGATTTGTATGGTAAGCGGCGCATTAGAATGTGTACGCGGTCTTTTACAGGCGGTTCCTTCGACTGTTTTCTTTTGAAATATTTTTTTTTATGAAATTTAAAAATGACACAGTCTTCCAAACAATTTATGAATTCTGGTTGATTTAATGCTCTAGTTTCCAGTATTTTGTAACTATTTTTATATTGGTCATGGCTTTAAAAAAAAGCTGTGGAGATTCTAGACCTATGGGGTCGAACGTTGACCCCGCCTTTATCTTGAACCTCAATTAAAACGCTTGGAAATTCTCCTTTTCTTGTTTAATCATGTTATTGTAAGTTAACCAATGAACCAATACAAAGAATTTTGTTTAACTACGACAATTAAATATATTATTTTTTTTTAATTTTGTAACTTTGCACATAATTCAACATTAAATTATTTTCTTTGATTATCACAAAAAGTGCAAAAGACACCAAATGTAAGATTGGAACTTCCTAAAAAAAAGCGCTCTTGGTAAGTGAGGGTTAAACAGTGATAGAAGCTGAGACATCGATCGGGTGTAAGATCAGTAAGTAAAAACCAGTTTCAGTAGGCAAATAAAACAATTAACATCAGGCAAATCGCACTTAATCTATACATCAAAGTTGCATATAATATGTGGATACAATCAACAATTTTTAAATGAGCACAAGTAAATTGTTTAAAAAATGAGAACATGTATAGACTGTTTAAAAGCCCATATCAGCTTCATTTCATATAGAAACAACTCTGGTTGTAGACCCCGTACTCAAATAGAGTACAGGGGTCGATTTGGTTTGATAGAAGCGAAATGTGCGTAACACGCAGGAGGAGTCGTTTCCAATCCCATAAACTGTGTATGTTCTTGATCAGCATCAGCAGCCGAGTCGGCATACCTATGTCCGTCTATATGAAAATTTGGATATCAGAGACTACGCATTTTGTGCGCCCTTATAACTGTCCGAATCGGGTAATTATAACCTGTAGCTAACACAGGTCAAATCGGATGAATACGATACGAGGTCTTTTAGTGTCGGCTCGCTCGATTTGCAGCCTTTTTGCTAGTTGTTCTATATGTGTACTGATAATTACAACGAAGCTCTACTTGATTTCCTTGCACACGTCAGTGGTTTCTATTTCTGTAATCACGGTTATGTAAACATGATAGTTTTGTGCACTATAAATGGAATTGAAACGATAGGAATATAGTTATTGCGAATCGCGAATCGATTGAATATGTTTCTTTTCGGTGTTGTGATAGTTTTGTTGATACTTTGTGCTTTTTATTGGCTCCGATATGATCGTGTCATCAAACATATCGACGGACAGTTTCCAGGTCCCATATCCTGGCCTATCGTTGGTAATTTGTTGCAGTTGGGCTTTACGCCAGATGGTAAGAGAAAATGTCAGATATATATCGGTCTTGATGAGACATTCGATTTTATGTGCTTATTCATTAAGCTTCTATGTTTCTAAACTACTTTTGTGTTAATCAAACTCTGGTTTCTCGACTGGCAACTGTAGACTTAATATTATGTGTAAATTGTTCACTCCAGTGATTTTAACGCCTTTTGGCATTCAAGTTTATCAAAAAAAATGTTTCAGTATATTCAGGCTTAATTTAAATATTCCCTTTTTTGAGCTGGACACATTGAGTGCTTAAATCTGATTCTTTAACCAAATATATGTAATTAAAAAAAAAAACAATTGTAATTTATTTAATGTATTTGTACACACAATTATAGGGCTTTAAAAACCACCATTAATTAATAAAACCTCCATAATTTCACAAAGTTTCTAACTACATAAGTGATTTTGTGAGGGTTAAATTGTGGACCATTATACTTCAGTTAATCCAAAAAATACTGTGAACATTATACGAAATACAAACACAGTATTAATTAAATATCCAATTCAATGCAAAATAGTTAGGAAGGCTAGAGTTGAGCGAGCCGACTGTAAAAAACGCCGGTCTCATACTAGTGCACATTTTCCATACAGATAAGCAAATCTCGACCGATTTGCGCTATGGGAGATGTAGCACACAGCTGTGCGATCTGGACCACACTTGGTGAAAATAGTTATAATCATGATATGCGCATAATACATATGTATGCGTCACCTGTATTCTTATTTTACGGTGTCTAAATAAAGTGACTTGGAATTGCATCCACTTTGACGAAAAGTCGCCAAAACTGGATTGGTTTCGAGTCTCTGTGGAACTTGTTTTTACAGCTAAGTTTTACTTTCGACGAACGATTTTAATGTATGTGCTTTTGAGTTAGCAAATCATATGTGAATTGATCGCGAAATTTATGTGTTAAATCTTAAACCGGTCAGAAACACCATCACAAAATAATGTTAGAGTATGTGATTTTTATTGTTTTTGCTAATGTATAATATTTAACTGTATATTGGGAGATGGCGAATTTTGATTTATGCCGAAAAGGCCTTTATGACATATAATTGATTTTCATACCAAATAATAAAAGTCACTAGTCGCTACTTGCTATAAGATAAGGCAGATAAAATTTATTTAAAATTTAAGCCACGCCCACCGTCCCCGCAAAATTGTAAAAAACTATTTTCACATCATTTTAAACTATTTCCACATCCCCGTTACATGGAAACCACTAGAGTTATCGGTATAAATTTCACACATTATGTGTATGGTACCATTATAACTATCCTCACTAAGTTTCATTCGGATCGGACAACTATAGCCAGAAGCTTCCATAGGACAAATATGTAAACACTTGTGATTTGTATGAAAATTTTAGGTTGAACTAATCGATTTAAACCAAACTAAATCATTACAAGTATATCTTGACTCTTTATATTATTACCTACTTTGGTTCGGAGCGGAAAGCTTTTGGACAAATCGTTAAAAAAAATGGGTGAATTGTATCGAAAAACGCGCAATATTATGAGTACGGGATCATTTACAGTCGGTTCGTTCGACTTGTGGCTTCACTGTCATGCGGCGATGAAGCACAAATTGAAAGCTAAGAGAGTTTCAGTTGAGTTATTTTCACTTAAGTTATTCACTGGTCACGGGAGTAAGAGCGTGTGGTTCCATCGGTTGTAGTACTTGGCCGGTGTCAAATTCATTGCAATGTTGTCATCCTTAACACTTGTGACATCAGAAGTCGAAAAAGACGTCGAAACAGATATGTAGCTGTACAAATCAGCAAAACATCTAGCAACATTATTAGAAATTCTTACAATTTCGAACATTTTGTGACTTGAACATGTGAACAAGAAACCAAATGATTTGGAATTATCTTATCTGTATGCCGCTTTGGTACACCGATTCTGTGCTACTCATGTTTATATATGTCTTAGAAATGTCGTTCTTGAGGTGTAGAATCATAAATGCGCTTGCCTAACTCATTATGTTTGCGGGATATCAAATACCTCCAAATATAAAGATTCGATTTATTCGATATTAATCAGTTTATATGAGTATTTAAGAACTTAAGCAAATTAAGCAACTTATTTATATACATTTTATTTTTCGAACACGATTGTTTGATATTAATTCTAGCCATACATTTATAATAACTTCCATTTAGCAAATACAAGTGTAGACATAAGCAAAGTTCTGATTAAAAAAGTCAGAAGATAAAGTTTTTCTTACTTATTTTGAGAAGTAAAGGAAGATTGTATTTTCAAGAAACTAAAAGTTAGTATCAATGTAGCTTACCAGTTGTACCAGAGATAGATGGGCTCGACCACAAAAACATATAGTAATGAAAACATATAAAATTTTGACTTTGTGAGTCGTATATTTAGATAGTGGGAGAAAATGCAGAAACTTAAACGCTATGGTTGTCAAGAAAAGGTTAAAGGTCAAGAACATAGAAATTTCAAACTTTCACCCTCGGCTGACTCATAGCAGTAGCTGCCTTTGATGTTTCCATGCTCATCACCATGTCTTTCCTCTTTAATGCTGTTTGAGATTTCAATTCCTGAATCGAAGCCATCGGCACGGACATCTTCGTGACGTGAAACGACTTCGGCTTGGGCGTTGGATTTACCAGGTAACGCGGCAGCCAGGCCAATAAGGGCGCAGATCACAAAACTGAAATACGAGAACTTAAGAGTTTCAACATTTTGATTGCAGTGCACTTGATCGAAGAACGAACTATGACTGGTGATCCAAATAGTTCGACAATTGCCCTTTATACAAACGTATCAGTTATCTGAATTAAAGTAGGAGACCTTTTCACCAACATCCATCATGACCACATTTGATTCAAATATATAAAGTAAAAGTTTATCATCTTCTAGTCTAGACTCTAGTCTAAACTCGTTTGATTTTAAATAACTGCTAATAAGCAGGGATACCTGTGTATTAGAATCACGAAAATCTAGAACATGATCAGACATAAATTAAATACAACATCTATGATTGTATACTTGTGGTCTACGTTCAGATGTGTGCACTTAACAAAAGATACATTTTAAACAATTATAATTCAAAGTCTATTCGCATACTAATTATTGTAGCAAGTGTATTTCTTATTGCAACTTAAAGTAGGATTAAAGTTATTATTACAAGGAATCAAACATTCATTTCTGAGTGAAACTAGAATCCAATCGAACAACATCCCATCTTAATATGTGTCGTCGTGAATTTATTGTCGAAGCTTGAAATAATTTTTAACCGTTAAATAACTTGATTTTGCAAAGCTGATATCTTTTGTGATAGATTGATGTGGGTTCTCTGACCAGTTTGCATTGATGTCAGTAATTCAATAATTTTGCGACACATTTATGGGTGCGACCCGCGCGGTATCTATAACTCAGAACCATAACAATTGCGTAATTCTTTTGAACTGGTCTCTGAGAAGAACTCATCTGCCAGAGATGCAAGTATAAAAGATACCGCCTCACCACGTTAAGGCATCAGTCACCGATTGTTCTCTGTGTTCTTTAACAACAAAATAAATATATACAAAATGTTTAAAGTCGTAAGTATTTATGAAAAAAGCCACAGGATTTCCAAAGGATAATTCAATTTTGTTTTAGTTGTTAGTCTGCGCCGTTGTTGGCATCGCTGTCGCCTCGCCACTTTTACAATCACATCGTACTTCACGTCCTGCTCCGCATTCAGTGCCAAATCCCTTGCCACATCCGGTGGCATCCCATGCAAGTGGTGACGATTTGCATGCCGAAATCGTTGAACGGTCGGATGATGTTCGTGCCGATGGATTTAAAACCACATGGGACTTGACCAACCACATTAGTGAGCGCAGAGAAGGTGACGAGCATGGCAACATTCATGGAGACTTCGAATGGATCTCTCCTGAGGGCGAAAAGATCGGAATCACATATGTGGCTGATGAGAACGGCTACCAGCCACACGGTGACCATCTGCCAACTCCACCTCCAATTCCAGTAGAAATCCAAAGGGCTCTCGAGTGGATTGCTGCTCATCCACCAGCACCGGAACACAGTGGACACCACTAAGGACGAACCTGCGATGACATATGAGATGGAACGACCACATTGGAATAGTCTTTGAAATCCTGTTAATGAACAATAGTTTTAAGTCTTTCGAGAATTATATTCAACTTGCAACCATTGAAATCGTTTTTGAATAATACAAAAATGAACTTTTAATATTTGTAAAATCACTAATAATAATTAGAAAAATTATCAGAACAACGAATACAAAAAATTGACATAAAAAGTGATATCATAGTAAAAGTTGTTAATTTAAATGTGTGAACTACAAACCGGATTAATTCATTTCGTATATTTCAGTGTGCCAAAGTGGATTTTATTATTATTCAACGAAATGTCGATAAATATTTACTTTAAATAATTTTAAAATTGCACATAAGAAACTAATAACACAGTGGAAAAATTAGCTTCATAGAAAAACACGTAGGCAAAGAAGGGTTAATGAGTAGAGTGATGTTTACGACAATAACGAATGAAATGCATAACAACAAAACTATACGCGGACCTGGCGACCCTAATAAGAATAACGGGATAACCGGCAAACACCAACAATTCGATTAAAAGAGCGCCTTAAAACAAAAGAGAGCGAACGAGAGCGTAAAGATAAGAAGAGGGCACGTTGATAGCGGAAAGCGGCGTTAAAATACAAAAACAATTTTACAACGACAATCAGGCACAGAAAAAGTAAACAAATTTCTTTTCTGTGCAATTGTTGTTGCCCTTAAACACAAATTATTTTAAATTGGATTTATAATAGATTAAAACGATGTGTTTCAAAAAACCGATGTCCAATGTTGCAATGTTAAGCAAGAAATAATAAACAAGTTTGAAAGTTCAAACCCGGATAACTGGAAAAGTTTTAGAAGCTATGTAAAGCAAGTTATTCAGTGAAAGCGAATCGAATGTTCAGACGAAGTATACCCGATGGCTCTATAGATATTAAATTTGTTGCTTTTAAGTTGTGCATAAATAACATTAATTTTTTCAAAACTTTCTCCTATATTCGTCGTTCTTCAGGTTCTTCCCTTTATCTTTTACACTTTTCTGGTGTTAAGTCAGTCTCTCCTGTGCAATCCGACCGAGATTTTCTTGTAGTTCTCCAAAATTGAATACTGCACTAACTGCCTGGACTTCATGCCCGGACACTGCCGTGCTGACCCCTTCGAATCACCAGATTTTCCTTGACGATTCGTTAGGAATTTTATTGTTTTGAGTCAATGCTATGTCAAACTCATTTCTATCCATCCTGCAATTCTATTTCCCGTACCACACCCTTATCCAATCCAGAAGAATGGATTATTATTCTTTGAATTTCTGTGTTCTGAAATGTGTTCCAACTTGGTCTAACAAGCCTATTTGGTTGACGAGTGATTTCATTGCTCAACAAGTAAGAAAGGCTACAAAAAAATGAAAAAGAATAAGAGTTATTCACATTTAAAAACAGATATATTTCGATTTTCTTACATTCCGTGTGTTAAAAACAAATGTTTTGCTTTGAAATAATGCTTGTTTTATTATTTTAAATAAATAAATAAATATTTTAATATGTATGAATATATATAATTTAAATTTTAAAATGAAATGCAACAATAATAAATAAATAAATTAATTTACTAACACGATTCTAGAATACGAAATTTGTTTGAAGACATTATATATTATTTGAGCGATCGCAACCCGATTCTCATATAGTTTGGTCACGACCCTAAAGCTTCCTTTTTTATATAATATTGTCATGTAGCCCTCATAGGCTCTAGAACCAGTACGTTATATTTTACAGTCTGTTTACACTCGACTGTTGCCTGTACTACAAGTATTTTCAACAAACATGTTTATAAATAGTTTATCACAAAACAATGCAATTATCATATTACGTTTTTTGCAGCTTATTTGAGGAACATTTTAAAGTGGTTTGACCAGTTCGAACACAACAATTTTCGACTCTGGGCGGGACCTTTGCCATATGTGATGCTGGTGGAAACTAAATATGTGGAGGTAAGCACCTAATCTCTATTTAACGAAAACTTAATTTGTAATGGAAAGTAGCATGTTCTTAGCAGCACAGCTCTGACTTATAAATATGATCCGTATAACTTGCTGTATCCCTGGCTGGGCAGGGGACTGCTCACTGCCAATGGTCATCAGTGGGCAGTGCGTCGAAAGCTCATAACTCCCTCATTCCACTTTAGAATCCTCAAGGACTTTTTACATGTCATGAACGACACAACCGATCGTTTTATGGCACTTCTGGAACAGAAATTAATATCAGCTAAAGGGGAAGTGATTGACATTCAACGACTGGTCACAAGGAATACCATTGATATTATTTGCGGTAGGATGCAAACCCATAATCTTTATATGATTTTTTAAAGGCCAGCTTGATCTACTGTAGAAACTGCAATGGGTACAAAGGTTAATAGCATTGAAGGTCATCAATCACCAATTGTCGAAGCTATAGACACATTGTGTCAAATAATTCCGGAACGAGTATTTTCCATACTTAAGCGAGTGGATTTGTATTTTAAATATACCTCTTACTACCAAAAACAGAAGGCTGCTCTAAACACTTTGCATACAGAGATCGCACAGGTAATTAGTGAGTTTGGGTGCTATTTAGGTATCTTCACTTTTTACATGTTTACAGATTATTGAACAGCGCCGTCATTTTCTTAAAACGTCAAGTCATCAAGTCATGCAAATTGATAATGACACAGAAGATTCTGGACGGCATAAAATAGCATTTCTTGACAATCTCCTAACGTCCGAGGTGGAGGGTAAGCCCTTAACTTTCGAAGAAATATTCGAGGAAGTTTCTACGTTTATGTTTGAGGTAATATTTTCATAAAACTCTTCTAGCTTTAAGTTCCATAGAATGCACCTAATATGTAATTTCGCCTTCTAATGCTAAATAGGGCCATGATACAACTGCCTCGGCTATAACATTTGCCATTTACTGTACGGCCCAAACGCCAGAGGTGCAGCAAAAGGCATATGATGAACAACTTGAGATATATGGCAACGACAAGACTCGACATCCCACTTACCAGGAACTGCAAGAGATGAAGTACTTGGATCTTGTCATCAAAGAGACATTACGTCTGTTTCCAAGTGTACCATTCATATTTCGCACTACCCGAGAGCCTACGTTTATTTGTAAGTCGATGGTTTTGAATGCTCTTCTAAGTAGTCGAATTATAAACTTTGCAAGAAATACATTTTGTTTTGCAGTAGATAAATTCTTGCCAGCAAATACATCTATAGTGTTACCCATCTTGGCCATTGGTCACAGCCCACACAGCTTTGACTCGCCCTTCGAGTTTCGACCAGAACGCTTTGAGGTCAGTAACCGAACTGAAGCAAATCCCTTCGATAACGTACCATTTAGTGCGGGTCCTCGGAATTGCATAGGTACTCTATTAAAGTTTTAAAGAAAATTATCTCTTCTAAATATTATGTACACTGTTCTTATTTTTTAGGTCAAAAGTTCGCCTTGATAGAAGTAAAGGTTACACTATCAAAGTTGCTGCGAAAATTTCTCATACAGCCCCCAGCGTTGTCCAAACAAACAATAGCCCAAGTTTTTCAGCATCAATATAGACCGGGACCACAAGAGTTAAAACTCCACATTCCCATTACACTTAAGTCTATGACTGGAGTTCCGGTGCGCTTGCAGAAAAGAATATGATTTCTTTTCGATGTGAATTTTGTTTTGTTTGTTCAAGAAGAAACAACTCTAAACTTGGCTGTCTAGCTCTTATGAGCTAATGTTACATTTAATATAATTTCTATACTTAGAAATACATTCGTTATTATAGAGGTTGCTTCGACCAGACAAAAAGAGTTCTGTTCGGGATAAGATTGCTGAAGAATATTGCTTAAATTCTAATAATGGGGATATACTTTTGCGATTGATTTGATAACACAATATCGTAGTAAATGATAGAAATTAGTATGCAATAAAATTTTAATAAATGGTTATAATTCTTTTTTAATTTACATAATAGTGTTTATCGTCGTTTTAACCTAATTTGAATGCCATTTTCGGATTTAAGAGTTACGCGAATATTGAGTACTGGATCGTATTCGCTTTGTGGCACACAATCGAATCGGGAGTGGTCATTAATGCCCGGGGGTAGATCATCAACTGGAGGAAGGATTTCAAAATGCCGTACCAAAAGAGAGAGAATTGCCTTTACCTCAAACATGGCATACTTTTCAGCTACAAGGTTTATGCAAAAGGGATCAGAATGATAATAAAATACACCAACTTAACCGAGTTCTACTCACCTATACAACGTCTCGGTCCAGCGCTGAATGGAACACTTTTAAAGGCTTCGATGCCGCTGTTTTTCTCTGCTCCCTCAAAACGCTCTGGCCGAAAAACGCAGGGGTCCTCAAAGTAACGCTCATTATAACCCATTGCAATGAGGCACATTATCACCGTTGTTCGTTTTGCCACCTTAGTACCATCTTTTCAAATAAATTAAGCATTGTGTGTTCATCATTCAATGGATATTTTGATTGACTTACTTATGTCAATGGATTTGCGATTGGTCCGAGCTATCATCGGTACTGCTGGGTACAAACGCAACGTCTCAAGAATAACTAGCTCTAGGTAATGCATTTTTTGCAGTTGCTCCATGTCCGATTCACTAGAGAAATCCTTACCAAAGATATCAGCTTGCTCATCGAACACTTTTTGCTGAATATGTGGATGACGGGAAAGTGTGTAGATAGCAAAAGAAATTGCAGATGCTACTGTATCGTGACCCTTAAAAGAAATTAAATGTTGAAGAATGTTTAATAACACAGCTAAATGTTGCGAATGGCATTTAGAGTGAGAACTATGTAGTAAGAAAGCCTAGAGCCAAGTAAGCTGACTGTAAAGACCCTTTTCTCATAGCAGTCATGTTTTTATACTCTCTGCAAGAGTGTATTGGGTTTGTGCAAAGTATGTAACAGGCAGAAGAAGGTGTGCCAGACCCCAAAAAGTATATATATTTTTGTTCAGCAGCACAAGCCGAGTCGATATAGCCATGCCCGTCTGTCTGTCGGTCCGTATTAACACCTGGATCATTTAAACTACAAAAGCTAGAGCCACCAAATGTGAAATGAAAGTCCGTTATCTTTGCGAGCAGATCAAGTTTATTTAAAAATTGTTTCCACGCCCCCTACCGCATTAAGCAAAAAATCAGACACACCTCGGAAACATTTATGTTTTAAGCGAATATCTCAGTAACTATGGCACTTAGGAGCACCAATTTTGGTATGCAGGTTCCTAGAGACAGCCTAAATGCAATGAATTTGCTCATTTGTAATTTAACATTCGTTTTATCATATCAAACTATCCTGAAAGTTCCATAAAATTCTAATTTTAATAAGAGAGCAAAGTTACAAAGTTTATGTTATTTAACTGTAATATCACTGTATGAGCGCAAGCGAGACAGCAACATACAAACATATGTTCGCACGTTTTCGCTGCATGTGTGGCGGCAGCGATTTATAACTGATTAATTTTGTAACGAACAATTTAATTTTTTGCAAGGCTTCCTAAACCTTTGTATGTCAATGATTCATCACTTTCGAAGCTATCAATTAAAATTCTACCATTTCATAGATGGCGTTTCTGAACAGAACATTCCGAAATAGCAACAGATGGAGTCAGCTTATGTTGTTCCAAAGCATTCTAAACCTTAAAATATCTTTAATAGGGTTTCGATTATATTAGTTGCTGTCCATTATAATTCTATCGATTCTTAGATGGCGCCACTGTCGGTGATGTGAAAACTACAATAGATGGCGCTATTGATTAACTCTGCTTGTTGTACCCAATACAACAACCGCAAATTTAAGACGATGTGACCAAACTTAACTTATTTTAAGACAGTGTGTTCTTACAAAATATTGAATACTTAACAAACGCTAACATCCGCTAATATTAAGCTAAACAGCATTGGCACATATATGTTAAATTAAACATTCTCTGCGCATAATGTGAGGTTAAACGAGTAAGCAAAATACAGTTGAGCACGCCCGACCGTATAATACTCTCTGCATTTTATTCCCGATTATATGATTATATTATTAAAATCGGTATCCAGATATAACAATGGATAATACTTGTAATAGAACACGTTAAAAAAAATCAAAGCATAATCAAACACACATATAATACACAATAAACACACATATAAGTATGCATTTTTCTATGTGTATGTGCATTCATTAATATACGTTTGACAATATATGTATGTATGCACATATGTATGTATGTTTACCATTTGTCGACACGGCCAGGCAGCGAGAACATGTAATTGTATGTTTCGGTCTGGTTGCACTTTTGCATTACTTTTTTAGCTTTATTGTTTATTTCCCGAATTATATGCAACTTTCAGGATAGGATGTTTTATTTAGTCTTCATAATTATAAATTACAATACTGTCCGATTGGAACAAGTTCCTTAAAAACGTCATTGAAATTAAGAAATTATTTTATTTCTTGTGGCAAAAGGGGACGAGTCAGCTCAAAACTTGAAATGGGAGTGCATTTCACCTCTGCACCTCTGTACCAAAATTGGTCATCCTAGGTGCCATAGCTACTGAGATATTCGCAAAAAACAAAAATTTTTCGAGGTGTGTCTAGTTTTTTGATCATTGTGGGCGATTGGGCGTGGCTTCGCAAAAAAAAAGATTCTTGTATTGACTGACTAAATATGTAATCGAGCTCGAATTTGTAGCTCTTAACATCTCTGAAATCTGTTTGATCATACGGACAGACAGACGGACATAGCTTTATCGACTCGGCTTGTGATGCTGATCAAGAATGTATATACTTAATGGGATCTGCCACGCCTCCTTCTGCCTGTTACATACTTTGCACAAACCCAATATACTCTTGCAGAGAGTATAAAAACTGGGTCAGTATGAAAAACCATTGCATTTTGTGAAAGTTTCTTTAAGACAGCTCTTTAACACACAAATTTTATACTAAATCCAGTTAACAGACCCCGTGCTCTAATAAAGAGTAGAGTGGTCTATTAGAATTGCAGATGGAAGCATTTTCGTCCCCATAAAGTATATATATATTCTTTATCAGCATCAAAAGACAAGTCAATATAGCGATGTCCGTCTGTCCGTCTGTATGAACACCTGGATCACAGAGATTATAAGAGCTAATAACATAAGAGACTATAAGAGCTAATAACATTTAATAACAGGGTATCATGTGGGTACAAATGGTACAACTAAGCTATGGAATACCGTTGTCCGATATGGACCAAACTAAATGTCAATTTGGTACGAAAATGGTGTTTAACAGTTTAGGGGAGTTGTAAAGGGCGTAGCAAAATTTGAAATTAGCTTAATCTGCTCGACGAGTAGATGAACTTTCATTAGTGACTTCAGCTCTAATATTATGTGGGACATCGGGGTTCATACGAACTGAAGCACTTTCTTACATCTTCTTACATTTCGGTTCTGATAAACCTTTTTTAGTTTCAAAATTGTCAAAATTCTTAGACCCATTACTTATAAAGAGTTCAATAGGTCAAATCGGAAAAAATGGGTAATTTGTATAAAAACACGTGCACTAGATCGAGACTGTAGTGATTTTTGCTAGTCAATTTTAGGATCACATTGTTTTAATGAAATGTAAAAAATAATATATATTGCATTTATATTATTAATAATACTTACAGCAAATATAAATGTGGACAATTCTTCAATTATCTCACGCTCTTTAAGAACACGTCCATCTAGTTTAGCAGCCAACAACACATCGAGAAAGGGTTTATTATCAAACTCAACCGCACATGATTTCTTATCAGTCTTTGCCAATTCCTGAGTGCGGTGCGTAATGATCTGGATAAAACAAATAAATAATTTCTTCCAGTATTGTCAATAATCTGAAAATCTCTAACCTTTCTAACTTCACTTCGAAGAAATTTCAAAGCTCGTCTCTGTTTCATGTAATATGGGGTGAGTCGGAAAAATGCATCAAAACGTTTCACAATACTAAAAGTGCGTTCCGAAACGACATCACATAGACTGGCATTTCAAAATTTTCAAATGATTATACATATCTCTTTAAATGTATTCAGATCAACTTACTCTTTGATGGCACTTTGTAGTTCTGATGGCTCATCACTTAGTGAATTTGTAGGCATACCTGTTGCGTTCTCTGAGGAATGATAAAAAATATGCGACTAAATGTAATATTGGTGGATTAATTAAGCCAGTGTGTGGAATATGAATTAATAAACAAGAAAAAAATACAGTTAGGTGCTTAAGATGTGTATGTGATTGGGTTGTTCATTAAATGTGGATTGGATTAGCACGTTTACATATCCATGTATGTACGCATGAATATCATACTCTTGCAGAGAGTATGAAAACGAATACAAATGCACGTAGTTCCGTTTAAGTCACGTATGGGGAGATACATATCAAAAGGAATGGAATAAGGAAATTATTTAATATTTTTCAGGAGACTTTCTCCAACCTACCACACACAATATCGAGCGTAAGTTTGGCAACCAGTTCCTGCGCATCAAAAGTTTCTGATTTCTGCGCCTTTTGGTTTAGCTTCTCCACAAACCTTTCTCCAATTTGATGTACGACACGCAGATAACCACCGATGGCGGATCTTTCAAATGCAGGAGCATAAAGTTTGTGATGCTTGAGCCAACGGGCGCCGGAACTGGTCAGGAGCCCTTCGCCCAACCAAGGAGTTAGAAATGAGTACAAGTGTTCTTTGTAAAGTAGTGACGAGCTCGACAACATATTCTGTTTTATAGTTTAAAAGAATTATTTAATATAAAAAGTAATTTTTTAAAGGTACCTACCTGAATTTCAGCTGGATCGCTGAGAATCATATGATACTGCAAAAAAACCAGCGAGCGAAAGCCTTGAAAGTCATACTTTCGACAATATTGTAAAACTTTCTTCGGGTATTCTGTGTCACAAAAAAGTTATTTTTTGTTTTAATGATTTTAATTTCAGTTCTAGAACTCAATATATGTAAGTATCTTCTTATCGCAATATACATATGTAATAACAGGAAGTTACAGTCGGGAGAGCCGATTGTAAAAGACCCGACTTGGCCGTTGATGATGATCAAGAATATATGTACTTTTTGGGGTAGGAAATGATTGCGTCTACCTGTTACCCATAGTTTGCTTCTGACAAATTTAGATAAGGTATCGATCAATTTCCTTAATATCTTTGTTTGCTAATAATGTATATAAAAGTTTTATATTTAGAACTTTTATATGCACATTATGAAAAAGGTGAAATACTAAACTTAAATAATGAATTTAAAGTTTTTTTTTTATGTCTAGAATTAAAGGTTTTTTATTGCTCAAAGTTAGAAAAAAAGAAATTTTTATATGAATCAATGTACTTAAGCTTTTAATATATGTTGTTATCGGATATATTATATAATGTTAAAATGTATAAAATATTAAGCAGTTCTGCTTGCGAATTTTCTCATTAATTTTCGAATATAATTAATATTATAGTCAAATCTGTCAAAATTAGGATATTTGTATGAATATTATTTATATATATAATATAATTTATTTCATCTGTCTAGTTTATTGAGTTTAGAGAAGCTTATCACTGATTAAAAGCTTACGATATTTAATTAAGTTTTGTAAATTTGTAAATAATCATAATACTTTCACTTATTATTTCACTCATATCCAACTTTTATTATCTTGTGTCAAATACAAAGATATGTACACGTATTTTAGTACATAAGTTCATAAATATAGGTAGACGGTCATTTTCTTACCAGCTGGCTTGAGTCCAAACTGAAAAAGATTACCAACAAATGGGTATGGGGTCGGGCCTGGTATCATTTCCATAATTCCTGCCATGTGATCTAGATAATTGAATATTTTTACGCCCTTGAACACTAATAGGGTCGCTAAAATTATGGCAGCTGCTAATAAAAACATTTTTGACACTTTTTTATTTATCTTCGAAGTTAATTTATTTGATCCGTTCCATTTGCTTGTGCTTTGTCAACTGCCGGACTTTTGTGAAATGACATTAGTAATCGTCAATATTTCGATTCAGCCCAGCGATAACATAATCGGAAACTAATCTATATTACCTATAGCTACCAAATTTTATTCAATATTAATTTTTAATAACTTTTGTTTGTGAAACAACAACACAAATATAATTACTTTGTAGACTGTAACTCAAAAATTATTTAATTGTGGGCATAATTAACTGTTAAGTGTGATAACTGTTATCATTTTCAAAACACTTTCCACCATAATTGCTTTATTAACTTATTTGACTCATACTAAAGTTCATATAATGACGTACAAGCTTAAAGTACAATGCGAAATTGCACTTTAATACTACAATAAATTTGAAATTTCTAATAAACCATATTGTGATTTGTCAGACACCTAAATTAAACTTGTTCTGCTTGGGTACTTTAACTTTAACTTGCATTTTGGATCTTGATGCTTACTATGTAATCTCTGAGATTCCTTTGTTTACGTAGGACGGGTATTGCTGCCAATTAAGCATAAATATAGCTTTTCATATTATTTCTTTCGTTATCAAATGTGTCAATCAATGTTCATTGATTCCACAGTTTTAGTTGTAGCGAAAATCGGTAAATCATGATGAGACATGTAGCGTGTGGCTATAGGGATGTTAAATAAAACCACTGATAATGCGAAGATTCCTTGGTGTTCGTGCACTTCTGACTGTATCTGGCCTTCAGCTCGTCGAATGTGACGTGGTTATTTCCTCGCACATCCACACTGACACTTCTTCAATAAAAATAATAATAAGTGCACTTTCGAAATCAACAGGGAATTTAATCGAACAAGAACAAACGGTCAAACAACAAACCATTGTAAGACTGCGAACTTTAAGAACAAGCCGATCGACTGTCGGGGTACCGTAGGTGTTCCTGTCCCCGTTCTTTACCCACCCTACCGTGGCAGCTTAGTAAATGTTTTTAGCTACTCCTAAACTAAGTCGGTCGTTACTTCATCGAGCGCTACTAAAGTACAGGTGTATCTGCACCAGCATTGAACCATTAATCAGTATTTACGTTTTCATTTTTAATTCATTAACTATACAATTCATTTATTGTTCATTTTAAAAAGGAAAAACAAAGACAACAAAAAGGTAGTATAAGGGCTAGACAACTGTGTTTGACGGTTATAATACGTTTGCCTACACAAAACTCTCACCTTAAACAAAATCAGAGGACGTAGCTTTTTTATGCCTATATGTACATATGTAGAGACATATTATTATACTCTCTGCAAGAGTATATTTGGTTTGTGCAAAAGTATGTAACAGGCAAAAGGAGGCGTGGCAGACCCCATAAAGTATATATATTCTTGATCAGCATTACAAGCCGAGTCAATATAGCCATGTCCGTCTGTCCGTATGAACAAACACATTTCAGAGATGGTAAGAGCTACAAGTTCAAGCTTGGTGTCAATCGATCACATATTTAGTCAGTCAATACAAGAATCTTTGCATTGGCATTTAAAATTTTGGACTGCAACGCCCCTTTTTTCCACAATACATACCAATAATTCTCAATTTTTTACGCATTTGTTCATGTACTACAGCATTGTAATTGTATAATTCGAGTGGAGGCTAACTATATCAAACTATTCCTGAAAGGTGCATTAAAATCGTACTACAAACAAGAAAACTAGAAGCGTTACAATTTTGATAATTGAACGCAATATCACTAATGAGTGCAAGCGAGACAGAAACGTTTTCGCTGCTTGTGTGGCGACAGCGCTGGCCGCAGTCGCTGGCCACGCCGAATACACGCATACATATGTACATGTATGAACACACATAATGTCAAAAGTATGTGTATTCGCATACAAACAAACAGATGTTTGTGTGATTATGTTTAGATTGTTTTTGTTTCAATGTGTTTTAATGCAAATTCTACCCATTGTAATATCTTGATACTGATTTTAATAATTTAACCGGGGAAAAAAAAATGCAGAGTATTATACGGTTGGGCGTGCTCAACTGTACTTTTCTTTCTTGTTATACATACATATACATATAGTATTAAATTTTGTTATTTTACATTACTCACAAACTCATATTTTCCATCGCTGTGTGCTCGTTGGGCCCATCGAAGCAGCTGCACATATTTTTTGTCCGTTGGATAAAGGATTAAAGGGGTTCTATCATAACTGGTCGAGTGTTGTCGCTTTGTTAATTTCTATTCATACAAATATTTTTTTTACTATTGGCTATTGCAATTCTAATGCAAGCGTGGAATGCTCCGTATAACCCTGATGGCCGCTGCTGGGCTGCACAGACAGCGCGACAGCGCGGATGCTAGCCGGTGGCTTATGAAACGAAATATTTGCACAGCCTACCTAATGGATAAAGCAATTACCACTCGCACTTTGATATTATTTCACTTTCCTGCTTTGCTTTGCTGCTGTTATGCTATTTAACAATCACTTGTGCTAGTTATTGGTTCACATAGAACTTTTTCCGTGAACAATTATGCAATGACAGCATAAGTGTCACTGATAGTTTTTCCAACGATTTGAAAAATATCGATAATATCGATGGTTCCATCAAAAATTTGAAAACATAAACAATAAATACAATTTTATTAATTTTACTTTTCAAATACTTTTAATATTCACATTTAATTATTTCGTAATTCATTTGGACTTGTTTTCACAAGTTTTTTTTATTTACTTGTTGTTTAAACAATAATAAATTCATTAATTTTCTTAACATATCTTAATTAATATGAGTATCTCGTTTTTAATTTTGAGACTAGATTTTCAATTTGATCTATCAAACTCCAGTTTTTGTTTAAGAATAAAAGAATATTTACATTTTTTGGCTTCAACACCGATCTGCGTTGAGAAAGGATTTCTCCTGCTTTGCTGAAAGTACGCTCCGATTCTGTAGAGCTAGCGGGAATGCATAAATATTTAGTTGCCAATTGCGCAATATCGCCAAACTGAGACTCGTTTATCTGGAAAAAAGTTTACGCATTAGATTTGCATGCATATGATCTATTAGCAAACCTACCTTCCAATAGTTGAGTGGATCGATATCTTGTGATGCATTTTGTTGCTCCAAAAATTGCCTCATCATTAAAATTGCGTTGGCCCTTCTGGTTGTTTGGTTTGGCGAAATATTTTCACTGACGAAGTCGAACAAATCATCATAAAATTATTGTGGCTTTTCTTTATTGTTAACTTTACCATTATATTTCTTTGAAAACGTTATTTCTGTTCCTAATGCACTTGCATTGTCAGTCACAATTGTTTCAACCTTGTCGAGCACACTCCATTCAGCCAATATTGAATGCAACGTTTCCGCTGTTTTTGCTGCCATGATTAAATTCACAGAGAAATGGTTCAGTAGCCAGCACAGCTGTTTTTAACGTGTATTTCAACACATAATGACAAGTCACAGTCAAATAATTGATGCCACATCGCGAAGTCCAACCGTCAGTTGTGACTGAGCAATATTTTATTTGATTTAGTTGATTCTTTAATTCCGCTTTCATTTACATGTATATATTTTTAATTTGCACATTTTGCAGCGTTGTGCGACTTGGTAAAACATATCGTGGATCCAATAAATGTATTAAATACCTGAATCCTTCGTCTTCCACGATGGTGTATGGTTGAACATCTCGAGCTACCATTCGAGCTACTGCTCTGTCGATATTTATTTTTTTTTGACGATAAAAATTCATAAACATCATTGCTTCTCACAAATTTGTCTATTGTGTTTATATTATAAGTATATACATATGTATGTATTGCCACCTGTTCAATATTCCATTTTCTTGCACAGGCACAAAAAATTATTGTACGACAGCACTTTTTCATGTTCTTACCATAGCTCGCAAATAACTGTCGACCGCTATTCTTTCGCTCTCGCTCTGAGCAAGACACTTTTGCTGTATTCATTTATGTTTTCTGTTGAGCTCTTTCCGTTGAGCTCTTTGCATGTCGCTCTTTCAGTGAGCAGTGCGTTAAGAGCGGAACGAGAAACGCTCGCACAATGAGACTCAGCAAAAGACCGATTGACCGAAAAACTCAAAGCAAACGGTCTTCAAATTTATTTTCGTTGTTATAATATTGTTTGTTTAACAAAACAATTTAATTTATATTTATTGAATTTAAAACTATATTTAGTTAATAAGAGTTTTCAAGAGTTTTAACTATATTTTATATATATGTATATATATATATTTTTATACTCTCTGCAAGAGTATATTGGGTTTGTGCAAAAGTATGTAACAGGCAGAAGGAGGCGTGCAGACCCCATAAAGTATATATATTCTTGATCAGCATCACAAGCCGAGTCGATATAGCCATGTCCGTCTGACCGTCTGTCTGTCCGTATGAACAAACATATTTCAGAGATGGTAAGAGCTACAAGTTCGAGCTTGGTGTCAATCGATCACATATTTAGTCAGTCAATACAAGAATCTTTTTTTTTTCGATGCCACGCCCCATTCGCCCACAATGAACAAAAAACTAGACACACCTCGGAAAAAATCGTTGTTATCGGCGAATATCCAGTAACTATGGCACCTAAGATCACCGTAAATGCATTGGCGTTTAAAATTTTTGACTGCCACGCCCCTTTTTCTCACAATACATAAAAATAATTCTCAACTTTCGTTCCGTTTTTAGGCGGTTGTTCATATAGTACAGCATTGTAATTGTATAATTCGAGTGGAGGCTAACTATATCAAACTATTCTAAAAAGACGCATTGAAATCGGACTACGGACAAGAAAACTGAATGAGTTATAATATTGATAATTGAACGCCATATCAAGGTATGAGTGCAAGCGAGACAGAAACATACAAGCGTGATCGAACGTTTTCTCTGCTTGTGTGGCGTCAGCGCAGACCACAGACGTTGGCCGCGCCGAATAAACACATACATACATATAATGTCAAACGTGTGTGTATTCGCATACAAACAGATGTTTGATTTTGCTTAGATTGTTTTTGTTTCACGGTGTTTTGATGGAAGTACTGCACATTGTAATATCTCGATACCGATTTTAATAATTTAATCGGGATTAAAATGCAGAGAGTATGATACGGTCGGGCGTGCTCGACTGCACTTTTCTTTCTTGTTTTATATATTATATGTTAAGCTTAATAACAAGTAAGTTAAAATTTTCTGCGCTAATCGAACTTCTTTGTTCACTTAATATGAAGTGTAGGGCTGAGAATGCCCGTTCGACGGAAACTTGTGTTGCTGGTGTAGCCAGCACAACCTGCGCCAGTGCACTTATGTAAGGAGAATTAAGTTGCAAATCATTGAAAAATTCCAATACATTTGAATTTAATGGCAAGCGACCATATGTAACGTCGATTTTTCGATATCAGTATTAATTCCGATAATATCGATGGTTCCATCGAAAATTTGTGCCTTTAAAATTTTTTTTTTTTTTATTGTAAAAAAGGCCTATTTTTATTTTAGAAATACATAAAAAAAATTTCATCTATTTTCATACTTTCCTTTGTACCTATTTTATAGAATAAAAACAAATTTTCTAGTTATTAAACAAATTTATTGTTTAGCTGAATTGTATTCAAAATTGTTAAAATAACTTAAAAATTTAATATATTCCATATTCATTTCATTCGGAAGTAATGTAAAAATTAATTATCTAATTAAACAACAACATAAAGGTCTTAAAATTACACTTATATTTAACAGAGATCCAGTTTCTGTTTCTTTGTACTTCATTATACATTATACTATTAAAGGGAAAACAAAAAATATAACAAAATAATAATACTGAAAATAAAGACAAAATTTAACTGAGTTCTTAATACTATAAGTCTTTAAAGTTTCAAAAAGATCAATTTTCATCATCATCTTCATTACAAAGCCACTCGGTTTTGTTGAGGAAAATTAATTGATCAACAGTATTTGATTTTAAAGACGCCCTGCGGTCTGAAATGATTTCGCCTGCCTTGCTAAATATCCGTTCGCTTTCTACCGAACTGGCTGGAATGGCTAAATATTTACGAGCACAACAACCGAGTTGATTTAATTGGTGTTCATTAATCTGAAATAAAGCGAATTATTAAAACGGTTAAATGAAAAAGTATTGTAAATTGCCTTCCAAAACTGTAGCGGATCGATATCGTGAGACGAATTCCGTTGCTCTAGGTACTGCCTCATGACAATGATCGCATCCGCTCTTCGATTTGATCGTTTTTCACATGTTTTTTTTATCCATAAATGTAAATCAGAATGATGAATGTTTTTCTTTTGGTAGTTCCACTTCAATTTCTGGATTTGTCGTGTTTTTTAATGTGACTAGTTCATCCTCAAGTAATTGTGCTGCCTGCTGCGCATTAACTGCATTTTGGAAGCCCTCTTTTTTGAATCGAGAGTCCAAAAGTGTGGATAGTCTTGGGACTGTTCTGTTTTCGTATTGATATAGCCTTTTTTCACTCCGTTTATTAAAAACACACATGCATCACTCCCGACGTTCGTCTTCATATTTGGCAAAAGTTTTTCCAAAGATTTGGTCAATGCCAATACTGCCGGTATGATCAATGAAGCTGTTACAGTTTTTGATGCTGATGTGTGTTTTGTTGCCATTTCAAACGGTTCCAACACAGAGCATAAATCGTGAATAATACGATATTGGTCCTCAGACAAGGGAGTTGGCGCATTTTGCGATTTTAAAAGCGTCGCAATTAGCGGCTCCCTTGTCTGCAAGACCCGTTGCAGCATGTAAAATGCACTATTCCACCTTGTCGGCACTTCTTGCAACAAACTTAGTGGACTGTCCGTGTTTTGAGCACTCTTAAATTTGGCGTTGGCAACAGAACTGCTTTTAAAAAACATTGCAATTCGTTTCACACTGCTTACAATTTCCTTTATATTGCTTTCAGCCATTAAATCCTGCACAACCAGGTTCAGTGTATGTGAAAAGCAAGGCAAGTGTTTTTTTTTGTAAAATGGCACAAGCTCGTATCATGCTAGCTGCATTGTCTGTCACAACTGTTGTTATCTTGTCAAATATGCCCCACTCATCGCAGATCTCACGCAGTGTGTTCGCAATATTTTCACTGTTGTGATTGGTTTGGCTTGCAAGAGGTCTTGTGGACAAAGCGGCTGATTTAAAAATGTAATTTTCGACAAAGTGGCAAGTGACGGTAATAAAGCTAATATTAGCTCGGGATGTCCAAATATCAGTTGTTATGGAGCAATATTTAACATTATTCAGAACTTCTCTAAGCTTTACCAACGAACTCTGGTACATATTTTTTAACAGAACGTCCTTTAGGTGTCTCCGGCTGGGCAAAATATATTTTGGATCCAAGGTGCGAAGAAATTTTCTGAGCCCAATGTTTTCTACAACACTGAACGGTTGCAAATCAAGCGCAATCATTTTGGCCAGTGCCTTATCAAGGCATGCTTTTTTTGCCGAGTTTGGCCCGAATGCTTCGCTTCTGGTCAGAAATTGGTCCAATTTTGGAGCATTTGTTTGGACACAACCACTTTGTGTTGATGGATGTGCCCGCCTCAAATGTTCCATCATATTTGTGGTGTTTCCACTCGTGCGGTACTCCTTTCCGCAATGGCGGCATTTGGCACACAAGTTCTTTAACTTAGTGAAATGCGACCAAACTTCCGACGTACCTTTTTTTCGTTTTGGACTTGGTTCATTTGTCACACTTGAAGTAGAGTCATTACAGGTTTTATCTTAAATGTGATAAATGCATTCAGTTTAGTTTATTGCAATATTTTATTAAACGTTATGTACCCTCCGTTGGATATGAAATACTTACTTGTTGAAGCGACAAATCTGTCCATATTTGAAGAGGAACTACCAATTTCTCTCAAGTTTATTTTGCTCTTGTCACTTATTCACTAAAAGATCAAATCAAAAAACCAAACGTTCAAAAAATATTAATAAATTTATTTAAAAGAACATTTTAGCGTGTTCGTGTTCGTGTTCGTTTTGGCACTCACATTAAAACGGCGATATATCGACATCGAACAATTTCCATCGATATATCGCAAAATTAAAATTCCATCGATACTATCGATTGTCCCATCGATGTTTTCCCAGCTCTACTGCCAACAATGCTTCATTTTCTAACAATTTGCTTTCTCTTATTTTTATCTGTGCCGATAGTTTTTTTTTTTTTTATCAAACTATGGCTATTTTGGCATTTCAATTTTAGTTCAATCCATACTACGAAGAACTCACTATAAACTAAATTTTTGTCTTGTAGCTTTAGGGTTGCCTGGTATGCCTGGTAGCAAGGAAATCTTTTAAGTCCAATAATTTTTTTTAATATTAAATAGGTTGAATTCCACCTGGTAACAACGTCGAGCGATGGTATGTTTTTTTTCTTTTCAATTAAGATACGCCTGCATTGATTTTATAAATAGTATGTATACATACATGTATAATAATAATAATATACATATATAATAATAATATAAAATATATATATATATATATATATATATATATATATATATATATATATATATATATATATATATATATATATATTATATTTTTATAGTTATAACTAATCGTTACTTACCTAGATGTTTCTGTGCGCAGCGATTTGCATAACGTGCGATCGATCTCCATTGTCTTGTTCACATCGAATACGCACAGTTGCAGAGTGTGTGCTTCACATCTCACAAGGTGTATATTAGCTAGTTCAAAATTATCTAGTTTATTCAGAACATTCTCACTTTCTGTGTTATCTTCAAAAAGGGACTCCTCTGTGGCATGTAATGCTGTGTGCATGAATATGAAAATTCTTTAAAAAATCACATATGAAATTTTGTATGTCGTTACATTTTTACCTGTAGATTTGATATAGTGATATTCCATAATCATCTAAGATTTCTAGAATTTTGTTCTTCATATACATTCCAGTGTGCGATTCCACGAGCTCAATCATGCCTAAAGTCTCTACAATTATCTCGGTTTTAGCCAGGCTTGCGTGGACCATTTGCAAATTTATTCCTAGAATGGCTTCATCCATTCTGGTGGCAACGCCGATTTTCAGCGACACTAGCTTTCCCTTCACGAGAGCACTTATATTATCTTTAACAGACTGCTCTTTGACTGACACAAAATTCATAATATTTTGTGATGTTACAGGGTTCATGCCAAGTGCATTATATATTGGATCCATTATTTCTTTGAACCCTTCACTGTCTAGAAATATAAATGGTTTCCCGTCCGTGGTTACTATTTTAATCTAAGAAGAAACAATTGTATCTTCACTCGTTTGATACGATAATCTTCATTTTTCGTCACTTTGGGTTAATTTTAAATCTCCAGAATTGTTCCACTCATTGAAAATGTCCATATGTTTTGTTGTAAAATGCCGTTTTAAGTTTGTTGAATGATTTCCGGACAATTTAATACCGCAAACACTACAAATTGACCTATTCTCTTGCAAATTAAATTTAAAGAATATGTGCACTTTTTTATTTAAGTCTCTTCCCATTTTGCACAACAAATTTTTCACACTTCATGCACTCAATTCACGATCGCAATTAATATACAATGTATTACGTCTGCAAAACAGACGCTTACCGATTTGCTTACCTATGCGTGTGAATGTATACCAATACATGCGCAAAAGACTTTTTGCTTCACGACGAAACGGTCTTTGAACAACCAGAACAAAACAGAATAGAAAAAAAAAACAAGAAAAAACGGTTATCTTCGGCTCGCCGAAGATTAAATACCCTTGCAGTCATGAATATTGCATTAATTTGGTTTTTTTAACCAATTATTTTTATGCTAGTTATATGATATAGTAGTCCGATTTGAAATTTGGTCAACAGATGGGGGACAATGAGAAATACATTCTGTGTGAATTTCGTTGAAATCGGTCAATAGACGCCGGAAATGTTCATACTAAGCATTTTCAACCGATTGTTCCTATGGGAGCTATATGATATAGTGGTCCGATTTTTACATGTGAACTGCGTGCAGAGAGAATACAGGCCTGTACCAAATTTCATTAAGATAGCTTTAAAACTGAGAGACTAGTTCGCATAGAAACAGACGGACAGACAGACGGACATGGCTATATCGACTCGGCTGTTGATGCTGATCAAGAATATATATACTTTATGTGGTCGGAAACGCTTCCTTCAATGTGTTACAAACTTCGTGACAAAAACAATATACCCTCTGCAAGGGTATAAAAAGGTTTCGCTTCGAGCGCGAGCAAGCTCATTTAAGAACCGATAAATCGGTTGCTTGCTGAGTCTTTTCGTAAAGAGTAAGAAAACGACACTTATTTGCAGACAACAAGAAACGGTCGACAGTTATTTGCGAGCTGTGGTGCTTACTAGAGCTGGCAAACTATCGATAGTAGTGTCATTCGATAATTTCGATATTCTGAGGGCAATTATTCAATACTATCGATAGTATCGTTTTTATTTCAGTACTTTTGTATTTATTATAAATTTGAGATTTGCTTGAGAATTTGTAGAAATAAATTGTGTATAAAAAATAACAAACAAATTGAAAGCATCACATTTTTGTACTCTCTGCAAGAGTATATTGGGTTTGTGCAAAGTATGTAACAGGCAAAAGGAGGCGTGGCAGACCCCATAAAGTATATATATTCTTGATCAGCATTACAAGCCCAGTCGATATAGCCATGTCCGTCTGTCTGTCCGTGTGAACAAACAGATTTCAGAGATGGTAAGAGCTACAAGTTTGAGCTTGGTGTCAATCGATCAAATATTTAGTCAGTCAATACAAGAATTTTTTTTTTTCGGTGCCACGCCCCATTTGCCCACATTTGCCCTCGGAAAAAAACGGTGTTTTGGGCGAATATCTCATATAATGCACCTAGGATCACCAATTTTGAAACGGAGGTTTCTAGTGACTGCACAAATGCATTACCATTTAAAATTTTTGGACGGCCACGCCTCCATTTCCCACAATTGATAAACTAATTTTCTAACTTCAATGCCATTTTAAAAGTATTTCTTCTTATTGTAATTAATAATTCAAGTGGAGGCTAACTGTATCAAACTATTCCTGAAAGGTGCATTAAAATCGGACTATAAACAAGAAAACTGGAAGCGTTACAATATTGATAATTGAACGTAATATCACTACTGAGTGCAAGCGAGACAGAAACATACAAGCGTGATCAAACGTTTTCTCTGCTTGTGTGGCGGCAGCGCAGTCGGCAGTCGCTGGCCGCGCCGAATACACACATACATACATGTATGAACACATATAATGTCAAACGTATGTGTATTCGCATACAAACAAACAGATGTATGTGTGATTATGCTTAGATTGTTTTTGTTTCAATGTGTTTTAAGGCAAGTACTAGATATTGTAATATCTTGATACCGATTTTAATAATAATATCGGGATTAAAATGCAGAGAGTATTATACGGTCGGGCGTGCTCGACTGTACTTTTCCTTCTTGTTATTTATATTTTTTTCAAAAACATTTTATTTAGCATTTGAATTCATTTTGCTTAACATTAATTTCAAACTTAATATCTTTTTCCGTCTTAACAAGTACATTTCAAATAGTAAACTTAAGCTTTCTTATAAATTTTTTAACATTTGAGAGATCAAGTTATTTTAAATCAACAAACAAAGTTTTTAATCAAACCAACCTTTTTTTTGCAAAAATAAAAGGATGTTAACATTTTTCGCCTGAAGCGAAGCTCGACGTTTGCTAATAATAAGTCCAGCCTTGATAAAAATTCGCTCCGACTCCGTCGATGTTGCAGGAACACATAAAAACTTTGAAGCCAGATGCTTCATATTAGACTGATTATGCTGAAATTGAAGAAATATTTTTTCTAATGTTTTATGCAAATTCTCATAGTTACCCTCCAGTATTGTAGGGGATCTGCATCATAATCTGAATGTTTTACATTTAAATATTGTCGAATATCAACAATTGCATCTGCTCTCTTTGCTCTAGGCAAATTTTCAATGTTTTGTTGGACAAATTGAAAGAGAGTTTTGCGATTTTGAAGTGTTGTAGGTGGCTCTACTGCATGGACTTCGGAATCTTCTATAGAAGAGGCGGTCATCTCGTTTTCCAACAGTTTTTTGGAAAGTAGAGCATTGTTGGGAGAACAGAAGCCTTGCTTCTTAAACCGTGGGTCTAAGGGAGTGGCAATTCGTGGCAACGACCGTTCTTCATATTTGAACATCCGTGAAATTATACTTTCCGTTAGAAATTTGCAGGCTTCTAAACCTTCGCTAGTCTTAAGGCTCGACTTGGTAGAGTCCAGAGTGTGCAAAAGACCACAAGTAATTGGGATGCATAGTGATATTGTAACCGATGTATTAGAATATACTTGTTTCGTAGCAGTATCAAACGGAGCAAGTAACTTTGATAAATCCGATAGGATGTCCAATTCGTCCACAGCAAATGGTTGTGGTGCTTTTGACGTATATATAAAATGCGCTGTTCCATCGAGTAGGAGCTTCCAGATTTGGACTATATTTTTTTCCCCCATCTTGGTAGTTTTTCAGCTTTTTATATGATATGGAACTGTTTTTGAAATAGGTTACCGTGCTTCTACATTTATTAAGTATAGCCGCCAAGCAATCCAGCTTAAGACAGCTCTGCTCTGCGCAAAGCACGGTATATTCCTTTTTTTTAATAAATCGCACGCTTTTATCATGGAACTCGCATTATCTGTCACAATTGTTACGATTTTCGACGATATGCCCTACTTGTCAAAAACGGATTCCAATGTCTCTTTAATATTTTGTGCTGAGTGGTTTGTTTCACAAACTTGATTTGCCAACTCTTGTTCTCTTAATTTCATTGTTTTCTTCATCTGAGCTGCCATCTTCTACATTATTTTCTACGCATACATACATACAAAGATATGTGTATAAATATCACTACACATTGTTTAAAAAGCTCAATTTTACACTTACCCTTTCTTTTTAGATTCTTCACATATTTATCCATGCTTAGAGCCACCCACACCAATTTAAGTTAATCTATAATGCATTTTTATTACAAAATTGGGTAATAGTCTATTATATGGGCCTCATCGCCAAAATTAACGAAAAAAAAATCCTCCATGGACCGCGATATCTGCAGACGATCTCTTATGGTTCTTTTTTAATCGCGGCTTAAAAGTTCTTGAAAATCCGAGTTTTTTAATCTAGTTACCTTTTGAATTTATGTCATAATAATCTTTTAAATCAAGTACTCTTTGAATTGTTTGTCAAAAATCACATTATTAATCTAGTATTCATAGAACTGTACGTCAAAAAAAAAAAAAATTGATCTAGTATTTATTGAAAATTTATAAAAATTATATATTGTTTGCATTTTCTTACCCAAATTTTTATACCGAAGCCTTGTGTTTTGCGCCAATTTTAGTGAAGTGTAACTACAAAAAATGCTCTTCACTATCGATAGTGGCAAAATACTATCGATAGACTATCGCTGGCAGGTAAATATTCGAGATATCGATAGTGCCATTGATAGTTTGCCAGCTCTAGTTCTTACCCAATCCACACAAAACTATCGATGGTACAAAAATCCCATCGATCTTTCGTGGTATTCAATATCCATTGATACATCGGTATCAACCATCGATTGTTTTGCAGCTCTACTAAGGACTTACCGGTTTCGTTCTGGAGTTCATAATACGCACTACTTAGTTTTCGAACTACTTCTGCTTGGAATACTGGAGCAAGCTTGCTATTAAATCTTTTCGACCCATTACTCTGCGCAAAATTGCGAGCGTATACAGTGGCTCCTACCTTTAATTGCATTGACCTACTTCTTAAGTTATACCTGCGAGCATTGACCTTATGACCTCATGAGCAATTTGAAACAAAGTTTCGGACCTGCGTTAACATTTCTGGCCAATAATGGAATCGTTTCAACTATTCGATTATTTTTGCAGTTCCGCAGTGAGACAAATCAGGCGGATCATGAGAACTGTGCAGAATTTTGGCAGCAAGATCCATTGGAATCCAAAGCTTCCAAGATTCTGCTTCCTGCTCGGGGTCTCCATTGTAATGCTCGGTGCGCTTATAGATAAAATTATCTACTGTCTTGAAATCAGGGAGTACCGCCTGGTCACTATTTACTCTTTCCTTCAGATCTAGTTATTCCAACGAATTAAATTTCTCCGAAGATATGTCGATCATTGGACCAAAACCGGCGATTTCTGAAATCTCATCATGATCTCGACGCGAAAATGTTCTGATACAATGTTCTGTGAGCCCCTCCTATGCTGAATGGAAAATGAGAATCCTTGTAATCGAATTGACCACAGCGCTAATCGACCAGTTAAATCTTTTTGGCTCATGAGCCACTTTAGCGAGGCGTGATCGGTGATCACCGTGAATCCATGCCCTTCGATGTACGCTCTTAACTTTTGTATCCCTTTAATTACAGCTAAGCACTCCAGCTCTGCAACCGAGTAGTTGCGCTCCGCTTTTGTAAGCTTTACGGACATTTACGCTACTGGTAATTCGGTGTTGTTTTCGTCCAGTTGTGCCAGCACGCATCATAGCCCGTGCAGACTGGCATCGCATAGCAGCAAAAAGGGTTTTGAAAATTCTGGCGTTCGTAGGATGGGAGCAGTCTTTAATTTTCTTTTAAGACACGCGAAGGCAACTTCGGCTTCGTCGTTCCAATGAAAAGACTTGCTATTTCTTAACAAGTCAGTTAGAGGCTGACTGACTGTTGCAAAGCGCCTATACCATCCGCACAAACTTAGGAATCGACCTTACTGTTTAACGCTGGTTGGTACTGGAAACTCGTTAATGGCTATTACCTTATTTGTGTCCGTTCTTATCTTTCCATAACCTATGATGAAGCCAAGATACTTTATCTCTTTCATACAAAATTTCGACTTTGCTATATTGATCGTTAAGTTCGCTTTGCGAAGGCAGGTGGCTATCTCGCTTAACAATACCATATGCGACTTAAAATCATCCGAAGGGATGGAAAGATTATCTATATAAACGAAGACAAGCGTGCGTAAATGCGGAGGAACTATATGGTCCATCAGTCGACATAACGTTTGCGCCGCGTTACACAGACCGAACGCCAAAACCTTGTGTTGGTATAATGGCCGGTTAGGTACCGTAAACGCTGTCAACTTCCTTGATTTCTCTTCAAGAGGGATCTGCCAGAAGGCGTGCTGCATGTCTAATCTCGAAATGAAACGAGCTGGTGGCAACCTGCTCAATATGCCATCGCCATGTGGAAGCGGGTACGCATCCTTGCGAGATACTTTATTGACTTCTCTTGAATCCAAACATAGTCGAGTCTTGGTCCCTTCTTTACGACCACGCTGTTGCTGCTCCAAGGACTCTTAGATTCCTCGATGACTTCCATAGCCAACATCCATAGCAGGAGACACAAAGGCCAGTGCATTTGCTTTACAGCCTTTGCTACTCCTACATCTATGCTATGTTCAATTAAGTGAGTGCGACCTAATCCTTCCTTTACATATGAGGGGTGTTGAAATATCAGCCGATATTTATTGCAAAAGCATTCTGCTCATAAACAGTCTGGTAACTCCATTATATTTAAGAGTTGGTAAAACGAATAAGTTCTTATATGCGTTTTCACAAGAAGAGGAATATTGATTGAAGCAACAACGCGAGTTTAAAAAGGAAGAAAGAAATACAATACAATTGAAATATTTAACAAGAAAGAAAAGTAAAGTCGAGCACGCCCGACCGTATAATACTCTCTGCATTTTAATTTCGATTAAATTATTAAAATCGGTATTGAGATATTTCAATATGTTTTACTTGCATTAAACCACGTTGAAACAAAAACAATCTAAGCATAATAAAATATATTTCTTTTTGTTTTTGTGTGCAAATACACAAACGCTTTACAACATACGATGCATATAAGTTAAGGGGCGTGGCAGTCCAAAATTTTAAATGCCAATGCATTTACGCTGTCGCTAGGAACATCCATACCATAATTGGTGATCCTAGGTGCCATGGTTACTGAGATATTCGCCGAAAACAACGATTTTTTCGGAGGTGTGTCTAGTTTTTTGCACATTGTGGGCGAATGGGGCGTGTCATCGAAAAAAAAAGATTCTTGTATTGACTAACTAAATATGCGATCGATTGACACCAAGCTCGAACTTGTAGCTCTTACCACCTCTGAAATCTGTTTGTTCATACGGACAGATAGACGGACATGGCTATATCGACTCGGCTTGTGATATATGTATATACATACTTTATGGGGTCTGCTACGCCTCCTCCCAATACACTCTTGCAGAGACTATAAGAAGATAAAAATGAGTTAGAGCTGTCTTGTTGTTTGGGTGTGAATATAGGAAGGCTGGAGCGACGAAAGCATATGATTGGAGACATTGGTGGACATTGAAAACGCTTTGTCTGTGTGAGCTAAAGACGCCACTGCTTTTCTATAGAAATCGCTTCGGTCTGTGTAAGCTAAAGACGCCACTGCTTTTCTACAGTTTATGGTCCCAGATCACGGCATTACTGCAGCTAAGTAAATGTTTTATTATATATTATTTTCTATAGATATTAAACATGGAAAAAACAAATAAACTTAATATAAAAAAATTTGATGGCGAAAAGTATGCCATCTGGAAATTTCGCATAAGAGCACTTTTAAGTGAAATAGACGCATTGAAGGTTATAGACGAAGAAGTAGAGGATACAGAAGAATGAAAGAAAATGGAAAAACGCGCAAAAAGCGTAATTATTGAGTACTTAAGTGTCTCATTTTTGAGTTATGCTAATAGCACGGATTCTGCGAAAGAAATATTGCAAAATTTGGACTCAATATATGAAAGAAAGAGTTTGGCTTCGCAATTGTCTACACGCAAGCAATTGCTGTCTTTAAAGCTAAAGGGAGATACTCAATTCTTAATTCATTTTGCTTTGTTCTACGATATCATTGCCGAATTAAAAGCGTCTCGCGCCAAAGTCGAAGAACTGGACAAAGTGTCACGTTTATTGCATACTTTGCCGTGCTCGTACGATGGAGTAATAACAGCGATTGAAACATTGGCAGAGCAAAATTTAACTTTGGCATTCGTTAAAAACAGACTGTTGGATCATGAAATCAAATTAAAAAATTTTACCAAAGACAATAGTTTAAAGGTAATGCAAGCTGTAAAGAAAGATTTTAAGTCTCAAGTCCGAAATAATAATATTAAGAACAAGTAGGAAAGGCTACAGTCGATCGAGCCGACTGTAAAAGACCCCGTACTCCCATAATAATGCGCATTTGTATTTAATTTGAATTAAAATTTTATAACGAAATTTAAAAATTAAAATTTATATGTATATTTTAAATTGATATTTAAAAAAAAATTAAATTAGCAATTCTCATTGCCAGCATTCGAACCCACGACCCTCAGGCAACGATTTCACATCGCGCCGTAACTCTACCATTCGCACCACGCGCTACTTTCAAGCATGTTCCGCTTATTCGCATTTACATGTTATACATACAAGTACACACTCGTTTGAAATTATGTGTATGCACATATGTATGTATGCGTGCCTAGCACTGGTCGGCACGGCGGCGTCGCAGCGACGCAGCGTCTGCGAGCAGGGCTGACGTCACACAGGCGGCGAAATTGCAGCTAAATTACATAAACTTTCTAACCTAATAACTTTTTTGTTAATTGACGGATTTTAACGCCGCTGGGAATATAGTTTGATATGATATTCCTCTCTTCGAATAATTAATTATAAACACTGTACTATTTGACTAAATGCCCTAAATCCTGCAAATTTTGAGCTTGAAATTTTGAAAGTTTTTTAGCTTTTATGAGAAAAGGGGGCGTGGCAGGGCAAAATTTTGAATGGCATTGCATTAAGGCTGTCTCTAGCAACTCTAGCAACCAGAAATGGTGTTCCTAAGTGCCATAGTTACTGAGTTATTGGCCAAAAACTACATTTTTTTTCGAGGTGTGTCTGGTTTTTTGCTAATTGCGGGGGTGGTAAGGGGCGTGGCAAAAATTTGAAATAAACTTAACCTGCGTAAGACAATAACGGACTTTCATTATAAATTTGGTGGCTCTAGCTTTTGTAGTTTAAAAGATCCAGGTGTTCATACGGACGGACGGACGGACAGACGGACATTGCTATATCGACTCGGCTGTTGATGCTGATCAAGAATATATATACTTTATGGGGTCGGCCACGCCTCCTTCTGCCTGTTACGCACATTTCGCTTCTGACAAACCTAATAGACCCCTCTACTCTTTTTTAGAGTACGGGGTCTAAAAATATGTATATAAGATTCAGATAAAATTTTTTCATTGTGGCAAACTTGGGTATCTGAAAAAGGACTGTTTTGCATTAAAACGAGGAAAAGAAAATAATGAAAATGGCAAGCAAGCACAGATGACCAATGCACAGGTTCAGGCAAGTAACCAAGGAATTGCATTTTGTAGTGTGCAGCATTTTAGTCAATCCCAATTTCTCGCAGTGTAAATGAAATAACTCACTCGAACAACAAATTCAAGGGTAAAAGGAACATGCAAAAATCTAAACGAGACGCATGCTTTACATCTCGCTCGCACTTATTAGTAAGCGGACGACGCACAAAGCAGGCAATGCAAGAACACGCCACAACACCTTTACTTTCGTTTCAGTAGCAAAAGAAACAGCGTGCACTGGAATAGCGACTGTACGACGATTATGATCGTTCAGTGTCATAATCTTAGTGGACACACACACGTGATATTAAGGCTACAATTGCCTAATTAATTGTTCAATAAAAGTTCGAAGTGAACAAAATCGTACAGTTATTAGAACAGCACAACTGCAGCCAAGCTGCGCCATTCCCTGCAACTGTCGCTGAAAGAAAAGGTAATAGTATAGAAAATTAATATATAGTGTCAGAAGTCCAAGTGTTAATTTCTGTTTGTGTCCATAAGGCAGGCCGCATAAAGGCAGGCTCTACAGTGTTGCCGTTATCCGGGCTGTACGGAGCCTTTTACCGTGTCACGGCGAGACAAGCGCCATCTCAGAAGCGTTTGCCTCAGAGTAGCTCTACAGCTGACAGCATTAATACGAACCACATTCTGAGTGCCGTCAACGTACCAGCCACCAGCTCCACGTGTGTTATACATCGACATAACCACAACGTTTAAACACAACTGGATGTCCCCAATAAAACAATTGGCTCATAATTGTAGTAGCCAATCAAATTTATAGATTTGTATACAAAAATAGTTGAATTTAAATTGAATTGTTAGAAAGTTTTAATTTAAACTAATGCATATTTCTCTTATTTAAGAAAGCTACAATAAGTTAACCAGTTATGTTTGACCAACCCTAATACGTCGTCTTATCCAACAAAAACAACAAGTTTAATCCACAGCAACAGCGGTAGTTGCTTCGATGGGCCCAACGACCATACAACGATGGAAAATTTGAGTTTGTGAGTAATATAAAAACAACCTTTAATCTTTTAAAATATGTATGTATATGTATAAAATTATATCCCTTCATACATATATGCATAATTATGAATATCAATGCATTGTGTAAGACGAGCGTATCGAGTAGGCGTAAATATTATAATGGTCGAATATAGTTATCTTGACTTATTTTTGAATTTCTACATAGTAGTTTGAAATCGAATTAAGATGCATAAAATCAGAAATATAGAAATAAATGAATTGTACCGTTAATGAATTAAGATTATGGTGTAATATTATTCAACGGTTCAATGCTGGTACAGATAGACCTGTACTTTAATAGCGCTCGATGAAGTAACGACCTACTTAGCTTAGGGGTAGCTAAAAACATTAACTAAGCTGCCACGGTAGGGTGGGTAAAGAACGGGGACAGGAACACCTACAGTACACCGACAGTCGATCGGCTTGTTCTTAAAGTTCGCATTCTTACAATGGTTGAGACCGTTTGTTCTTGTTCGATTAAATTCCCTGCTGATTTCGAAAGTGCACTTATTATTTTTAGACCCCGTACTCTAAAAAAGAGTAGAGGGGTCTATTAGGTTTGTCAGAAGCGAAATGTGCGTAACAGGCAGAAGGAGGCGTGGCCGACCCCATAAAGTATATATATTCTTGATCAGCATCAACAGCCGAGTCGATATAGCAATGTCCGTCTGTCCGTCTGTCAGTCCGTCCGTCCGTATGAACACCTGGATCTTTTAAACTACAAAAGCTAGAGCCACCAAATTTATAATGAAAGTCCGTTATTGTCTTACGCAGGTTAAGTTTATTTCAAATTTTTGCCACGCCCCTTACCACCCCCGCAATTAGCATAAAACCAGACACACCTCGAAAAAAAATGTAGTTTTTGGCCAATAACTCAGTAACTATGGCACTTAGGAACACCATTTCTGGTTGCTAGAGTTGCTAGAGACAGCCTTAATGCAATGCCATTCAAAATTTTGGCCTGCCACGCCCCCTTTTCTCATAAAAGCTAAAAAACTTTCAAAATTTCAAGCTCAAAATTTGCAGGATTTAGGGCATTTAGTCAAATAGTACAGTGTTTATAATTAATTATTCGAAGAGAGGAATATCATATCAAACTATATTCCCAGCGGCGTTAAAATCCGTCAATTAACAAAAAAGTTATTAGGTTAGAAAGTTTATGTAATTTAGCTGCAATTTCGCCGCCTGTGTGACGTCAGCCCTGCTCGCAGACGCTGCGTCGCTGCGACGCCGCCGTGCCGACCAGTGCTAGGCACGCATACATACATATGTGCATACACATAATTTCAAACGAGTGTGTACTTGTATGTATAACATGTAAATGCGAATAAGCGGAACATGCTTGAAAGTAGCGCGTGGTGCGAATGGTAGAGTTACGGCGCGATGTGAAATCGTTGCCTGAGGGTCGTGGGTTCGAATGCTGGCAATGAGAATTGCTAATTTAATTTTTTTTTAAATATCAATTTAAAATATACATATAAATTTTAACTTTTAAATTTCGTTATAAAATTTTAATTCAAATTAAATACAAATGCGCATTATTATGGGAGTACGGGGTCTTTTACAGTCGGCTCGATCGACTGTAGCCTTTCCTACTTGTTTTTATTGAAGAAGTGTCAGTGTGGATGTGCGAGGAAAGAACCACGCCACATCCGACGAGCTGAAGGCCAGAGACAGCCAGAAGTGCACGAACACCAAGGAATCTTCGCATTATCAGTGGTTTTATTTAACATCCATATAGCCACACGCTACAATTTATGTCGAAACGCGCAAACAGTGGACATTATGTTGGATTTTGACTGGACTCTGGTGAGTCTGACCGTTTAGCCAACAATGAAACCTTGTTGAAAACTATCAATGAACTAGGTGAACCGATAAAAATTTCTGTTGCAAAAAAAGATGTATATATTTATGCAATCAAGAGAGGCACAGTGGAATTGTCCACGAACACAAATGAAAAAATTGAACTTAAGAATGTCTTATATTGCCCCGAAATACCGGAAAATTTGATCTCAGTAAAGAAGATGCAGGAAGCAGGTCTTACAATTGTATTTCATCCAGGAGGTGTGATTGTTAAAAAAGGTAATTTGGAAATAATGAAAGGAAATATATTTGGAAATGTTAAAAAAACATGGTTAATGATACAGAAATATTAAAAACAAGAAAGAACAGTACAGTCGAGCACGCCCGACCGTATAATACTCTCTGCATTTTAATCCCGATATTATTATTAAAATCGGTATAAAGATATTACAATATCTAGTACTTGCATTAAAACACATTGAAAAGAGTATAACAAAAACAATCTAAACATTATCACACATACATCTGTTTGTATGTATGCGAATACACATACGTTTAAAAATATATGATGCATATATGTATGTATGTGTGTATTCGGCGTGGCCAGCGACTGCGGCCAGAGCTGTCGCCACACAAGCAGCGAAAACGTTTCTGTCTCGCTTGCACTCATTAGTGATATTGCGTTCAATTATCAATATTGTAACGCTTCTAGTTTTCTTGTTTGTAGTCCGATTTTAATGCACCTTTCAGGAATAGTTTGATATAGTTAGCCTCCACTCGAATTATACAATTACAATGCTGTACTACATGAACAAATGCGTTAAAAATTCAGAATTATTTGTATGTATTGTGGGGAAAAGGGGCGTGGCAGTCCAAAATTTCAAATGCCAATGCATTTGCGCTGTCGCTAGGAACCTCCATACCAAAATTGGTGATCCTAGGTGCCATGGTTACTGAGATATTCGCCGAAAACACCGATTTTTTCCGAGGTGTGTCTAGTTTTTTGCTCATTGTGGGCGAATGGGGCGTGGCATCGAAAAAAAAAAAGATTCTTGTATTGACTGACTAAATATGTGATCGATTGACACCAAGCTCGAACTTGTAGCTCTTACCATCTCTGAAATCTGTTTGTTCATACGGACAGACGGACACACGGACATGGCTATATCGACTCGGCTTGTGATGCTGATCAAGAATATATATACTTTATGGGGTCTGCACGCCTCCTTCTGCCTGTTACATACTTTTGCACAAACCCAATATACTCTTGCAGAGAGTATAAAAATCCTACGAGAGGATGAATTGTGTGAAGCATGTGTAAAGGGAAAGCAGACAAGATTGAGTTTTGAAAAGTTTAAGAATAAAGACCATATAAAGGGACCCTTATTTGTTGTCCATTCTAATGTGTGTGTGGCAACCCTGCCACTTTCGATACAACCATCTTTAGTTGATATCGATATATGGCACCAAAAAACATCTCTGTTATTATTTACACAATCTGACGAAAACTTACAACGATATAATTTTGTCCTAAAATAAAGTGTGTACAATATTGGCTTTCCGTCTTTTACTTTACCACGGTAGCCAAAGTGGTGACCCCGAAGTGATTAATTTATATAATTGAAGCGCAACATTCAAAACATTTAAAAACAATTAGCAAAGCTTCGTAGTTTTGGCAGTCTATGCACAAACGACGTCACAATATTCGCTACGACTTACTCTGCGGTGATTATATTTTGAAGACGAACCTCGAGTTAAAAACAATCTAAAAATGGATCTTCAAGAGCAAATCCGAGAGTTGCAGAGTCAACTTGAGTCATTAAGGACAACAAACAACACAACACCAAATGAGCTTTCGCCGGGCCTGCGCTCTCATATGCGCTTGCCAAAATTCGCACAAAACAACCCTCATTTGTGGTTCCCACAGATCGAAAGATCAATTCGTTTCTATAAAATTGACGACGACGTTGACAAATTTGATCTCATCACGGTGCATTTGGACGAAGAAATAATTCTTGCTGTTGAGGATTTGGTCACTCGCCCACCAACGACAAACAAGTATCAGGCAATTAACAACCGCTTGCTTGAAAAATTTGCTGAGTCTTCTGAATCCAAATTACGCCGCTTGCTTCAAGGAGGAGGAACATCTGGTTTAAAGCCGTCCGAAATTTTAACCAAAATGCGTCGCCTCGCTCCGGATCCAGCAAGTGAACCAATTATATTAACACTCTTTCTTGCAGAAATGCCGCAGAGTATTCGACCAACGCTGATTGTTTGTCAAGAGACGGACTTAGACAAGCTCGCCAAAATTGCAGACAAAATGCTCGAGGCTGAAGGCAACAAGACAGTGTATGCTATGGAATCCGCTTCAAATGCTGTGAGTGCGGTCGCATCCACAGGCTCATTTAAAGACATTTCCGAGAGCCTCCGTTTGCTGTCTCTGAAGTTCGACTCGCTTCAAAAAGATGTAAAAAATCTGCAAACAAGCCATTCTCGCTCACGCAGTGCATCGCGTGGTCGATCAATACGGAACAACTCAACGTCACGCAAACCAGATGATCAACAACCGAATCTGTGTTTCTACCACCAGAAATTTGTGGATGAGGCACAGAAGTGTCGGTCTACATGTGCCCGGTTCCAGCCGTTAAACTACAACGGCTGTCGTCCAAAGCGCTGGTCGGTGACAGCAAGCCCAACACCGGCGATCTCAACACATATATATACGCTATACGCTGCTAACCAGACCGCCATCCACACGTATGGCAAATATGTTACAGAGCTAAACCTTGTCTTGCGTCGCAATTTCACTTGGCCATTTATAATTGCCGATGTCCAAATGGCCATTATTGGCGCCGATTTTTTGACAAAGTATCAGTTGCTCATCGATCTCACTAATCAATGTTTAATTGATTCAGTCACTGGCCTCACAACACCTGCATGATTATCTACTGTGAGACATCACTCGGTGTCTACTGTACAAAACGCATCGTTGTTTCCGAAATTGCTGCAGGACTTCAAAGACATCACCAAATCACCAGCTAAAATTCCTACAAAACTTCACGATGTTTCACACTTCATCGAAACAAATGGAAGACCTGTTTCGGATCGCCCACTTCGCCTAGCAGGCGAAAAAATGGCAGCCGCAAAAAAGGAGATAAATTTTTTACTCCAACAAGGGATATGTCGTCCGTCCAAAAGTCCTTGGTCAAGCCCACTACACTTGGTAACTAAAAGGGACGGAGGTTGGCGCGCATGTGGTGATTATAGGAAGCTCAACGCAATCACAATACCTGATCGTTACCCTATAGCCCACATCAATGACTTCACCGAGCAATTACACAGTAAATCCATTTTCACGACACTCGACTTGGAAAAGGCATATTACCAAATTCCGATGGCAATCAACGATATCCAAAAGACTGCCGTTTGCACCCCATTCGGGCTCTATGACTTTTTGTTTATGCCATTAGGGTTTAAAAACGCCACCCACACTTTCCAAAGATTTATGGATGACATTATTCGAGGCATGGAATTTGTATTTTGCTACATCGACGAAATTCTAATTATGTCAAAGTCAACAGAGAAGCACGAAAAACGTTTTCGCTCCGTTTTTCAAATTCTTCAAAAGCATGGGTATAAACCTCAGTAAGTGTCAATTTGAACAAGTAAGAAAAGTACAGTCGAGCACGCCCGACCGTATAGTACTCTCTGCATTTTAATCCCGATTAAATTATTAAAATCGGTATCGAGATATTACAATGTGTTGTACTTGCATTAAAACACATTGAAACAAAAACAATCTAAGCATAATCACACATACATCTGTTTGTTTGTATGCGAATACACATACGTTTGACATTATATGTGTTCATACTTGTATGTATGTGTGTATTCGGCGCGGCCAGCGACTGCCGACTGCGCTGCCGCCACACAAGCCGAGAAAACGTTTGATCACGCTTGTATGTTTCTGTCTCGCTTGCACTCAGTAGTGAATTGCGTTCAATTATCAATATTGTAACGCTTCCAGATTTCTTGTTAATAGTCCGATTTTAATGCACCTTTCAGGAATAGTTTGATATAGTTAGCCTCCACTTGAATTATACAATTACTATGCTGTACTATATGAACAAACGCCTAAAAACGGAACGAAAGTTGGGAATTATTTTTATGTATTGTGGGAAATAAGGGCGTGGCAGTCCAAAAATTTAAATGCATTTACGCAGTCGCTAGAAACCTCCATACCATGATTGGTGATCCTAGGTGCCATAGTTACTGAGATATTCGTCGAAAGCCACTATTTTTTTCGAGGTGTGTCTAGTTTTTTGCTTATTGTGGGCGAATGGGGCGTGGCATCGAAATAAAAAAAGATTCTTGCATTGACAGACTAAATATGTGATCGATTGACACCAAGCTCGAAATTGTAGCTCTTACCATCTCTGGAATCTGTTTGTTCATACGGACAGACAGACGGACATGGTTATATCGACTCGGCTTGTGATGCTGGTCAATAATATATATACTTTATGGGGTCTGCCACGCCTCCTTCTGCCTGTTACATACTTTGAACAAACCCAATATTCTCTTGCAGAGAGTATAAAAACGAGAGGTCAACTTCCTGGGCTACACCATCAACGAGTGTGGCATTAAACCACCGCAGGACCGGATGGATGCCATTATCAATTACCCACGACCAGAAACCATAAGCCAACTAGGTCGGCTTTTAGGCGTAATAAACTACTACAGGAAATGCATTAAGCACTCTTCACACATACAAGCGCCACTGACTGAGCTACTCAAGAACGTGAAGAAAAACGATCAGCGAAAAATAGAGTGGACATCATCCTTCAAGGATTGCAAAAATAGTGTAGCTAAAGCAGCACTATTGTCCTTCACATCACCAGATGCAAAACTCACACTTTCGTTACTTACGCTTTCGTTACTAAAGAGTACCGACAAACCAAGTCTAAAGAAACCACCACCAAGCTACGAACATACGAAAAACCGTTTCGTGTGCGATTCTCCCAAACATAATCATGACTACGTCATTGAAGGGGAGTACTGTGGCAACCCTGCCACTTTCGATACAACCATCTATAGTTGATATCGATATATGGCACCAAAAAACATCTCTGTTATAATTTACACAATCTGACGAAAACTTACAATGATATAATTTTGTCCTATAATAAAGTGTGTACAATATTGGCTTTCCGTCTTTTACTTTACCACGGTTGCCAAATGTGTTTAGCGTACTTATTTATTATGGATGCTTATGTATAAATGTAATAATAATACGCTTAGAAATTTGATATTGAAATATCATTAGAACATCTCTCGCTTTTCAGTTCGCGCGTCGTAGTAAAGTTGGCTGCGATTCCTTGATCTGGCTACACCAACCAGTGTTGAAAACTATGTGCTTGACTGGGTTGCCACAGTACTCCCCTCCTAGACAAGTCATCGAGAGTAGGTTCGAATGGCAGGACGATTGGTGGGTAGCGAGTTCTCCAGTCCTTCTTCTGAGCTATCATCTTCTATAAAAGCTGGCTTCAGTCTGTCAATTGATATGGATGTGTCTTTGTTATTCATTCGAACAATGAACACGCGATCTGACGACTTGTCGATGACTTTGAATGGTCCTGAGTAAGGCGGTTCCACCGGTCGTTTGACTGCATCCGCTCGAACAAATACATATTCACAATCATTTATATGCTTGTGTTTGAAGAGTTTCGGTTTGATATGATGCGCTGTTGAAATTGGCTTTAGCGCTTGCATGCTTGTTCGAAATTCGCTAACAAATTCAGCGGGTCTTGCAGGTGAGTCCAGATCAGGAAAATACTCGTTGGGTAGATGAAGCGTGCATCCGTAAAGCATCTCCGCAGCTGAAGCTCGTAAGTCTTACTTGATACAGGTTCGTAGACCAAGAAGGGCAGTCGGAAGCAATTTCAGCCAAGTTGTTTCAGGGTCACACATCAATGCAGCTTTAAGCGATCTATGCCAGCGTTCAATCATTCCATTTGACTGCGGATGGTAAGGTGTCGTGTGGATGTGCTCACTTCCAACTAAATTGGCCAACGATTTGAAAAGCGCAGACTCAAATTGTGTACCCTGGTCTGTCGTTATGATTTTGGGACAACCAAAACGAGATATCCAACAGTTCCAAAAGGCTCTGCATACAGTTTCGGCAGACATGTCTGGGATAGGAATTGCTTCTGGCCAACGGGAAAAACGGTCAATCATTGTTAAGCAATACCTGTATCCATCAACAAGTGTCATAATCACAATGTCCAGATGGACATGTTCGAAACGATGATCAGGTACTGTTATTTCACAAACACAACTCACTTTTGCCCTTTGGCAGGGAATGCAATTCCTTGACCATGCCAAAACATCTTTGCACATTGAAGGCCACACATATTTGCGACGAATTTGTTTCAGCGTGGATCTGCCGCTGGGGTGTGATAATCCATGAGTGTTTGAAAAAACTCTGGCTCGTAATGATTGTGGAATATACGGTCGTATGATGCCGGTCGAAATGTCGCAGTAAACGTGTACTCCCTTGTTGAGTTCCATTGATTGTAGTTGTAGTGACGTTGTTCCGCTCAACAACACGGACAACTCGCTGTCTGATGCCTGAGATTCCTCAATGTCTTTTGGAGTTAGCGACGATGGCATTGAAATTGCATTGATCCTTGAAAACGCATCAGCAACCACATTTTCGTTTCCACTTAGATGTACTATTGTCGTCGAAAATTGGGAGATAAAACTCAAATGGCGCAGTTGTCGAGGTGATGCCTTCTCCGGCCGTTGCGAAAATGCGTATATAAGAGGCTTATGATCAGTTTTAATTACAAACGCTCTTGCATCTACCAAATGTTTGAAGTGTTTTATGGCATCGTATATCGCCAGGAGCTCCCGATCATAAGTACTGTAGTTTTGTTCGGTGCTGGTGAGTTTTTTCGAATAAAACCCTAAAGGATGCCAACCGTTGTCAGTATGCTGCTCCAGTACAGCTCCTATTGCCGTGTCTGACGCATCGCACGTCAAACAGAGTTCTGCGTTTGGTTCTGGATGCGCGAGTATTGCTGCCGTTGCTAAAGTCAGAAGTCTACTCAATTGGCCGCTTGTCATTTTTCTTCATATTCCGCGTCAAATTGTTGAGTGGCGCTTGTATTTGTGAGGCATGTGGAATGCAACGACGATAGTAATTGAGTGTTCCCAAAAATCGACCTAATTCGCATATGGTTTGGGGTTGAGGAATGTCCAGAATGGCATTTATTCGGTCCATGGGAGGTTTAATACCCTTGCTGTTGACTGCGTATCCAAGAAATTCCACCTCAGCTTGGGAAAACTGACATTTCTCTTTGTTGATCTTTAATCCATGTTTATGTAAAGTGCCGAGGATATTGCGAACGTGTATATCATGTTGTTCTGCTGAATCAGACATAATGAGGATGTCATCAACATAACAAAAAACGTAGTCCATTCCTCGGAAAATTTGGTCGGTAAATCGCTGGAAAGTCTGTGTCGCGTTTTTTAGACCAAACGGCATAAATACGAATTCAATTAAGCCGAATGGAGTGCAGATTGCCGTCTTCTCTATATCCTCCTGTGCCATCGGAATTTGATAGTAAGCTTTCTCCAAATCCAACGTTGTGAAGATTTTTTTGTTACAAAGACGATCGGAAAAATCTTGGATGTGTGGAATTGGATAGCGGTCCGGGACTGTCACAGCGTTTAGCTTACGGTAATCGCCACAAGCGCGCCATTGTCCATTCTTTTTTGCTACCATGTGTAGAGGACTTGCCCATGGGCTTTTGGAATATCGAGCAATTCCTTTATCAACGATCCGAGAGTCGATCCTTTATGTGCAGACGTTGGTCCGGTAATATTTGTGAAATGTGAGTTTGGGTTTTTGATATGCCGGTAGTGGATGTGCTGCCGTTTACCAGCAGATTTGACGGCAGCATCTCTAGTTTAACAATTGCTGGTAACGTGGGCATGTTGGCTATCACTTGCGAGCATTTTTGCCAAATTTTTTGTGGTAGAAACCATAGCTCGCAAATAACAATTGAGTGTTTTGCGACGTCTTCAAATAAGTCTCTCTACTGAGTATATGAAAAGAATACTCGCGAGTAGAGTATCGGTAATCTCTTCGTTTGTCTCACACGCGCTCGGACAACAATCGTTTTTTTTCGTTTCTTTTTCGTCTCACTTAGACCGCGAGTATTTGCATGAGTGAAATGAAGCAAAACGTCTTTAAGCGAGTGATGCTTATTAAATTGCGACGTGTCAGTAGAACGGGCATTTTCAGCCCTGCATTTCATACTGAGTGATCGTCGGAGTTTAATAGGAGCAGACAATTTAAACTCCCTGTTATTAATTAAGCTAAACAATTAGTCAAAATAAATACGAAATATTCATTGAATTCATTTATATAGTTTTGTTTTTATTTTTTCTATTTTGTCTAAGTGGCCCTGTCATAAAGGCAACTGAACTACGGGGATCCGGGTTCGAATCCCAGGCTGTGTATGGATGTGGTTATCGTATAAGCCGATGGCCGTAGAAGCTAGTGCTTGTAAAAATTGTAAAGTTAATAGTTTACAATTATATCCTAAACTAAATAAACAAACAAGCAAATATTTTTTCTATTGTTAATCAAGTATTCGATTGAAGCTAGAAAAAAAAAGAATAATCGGAGAAAAATTAAATATTTTTGACTTATTACTTACATTAAGAAAAATAAACAAAAAAAAACACAAAATAAAAATAAAGTAAATGTTATTTATTAAGAAAAATAATTAAAGAGTGTTTGCAAGACTTTTTGAATTGACTTATTCAGTCATTCACTCACTCACTGAGTCTCAACTCGCGAGCGACAATTATATTACTCCCGAAAAGAGAATCGTTAAAAGAGTTCAACACGAAGAACTCAACAACAACGCTCAAGCGAAGACCGAAGCAAAATAGAAAAAACTCTCTTGCTCAGAGTGGGCGCAAATTTTTTCAGTTGTTTCGCTTCTGCTCAGAGATTGAGCGTAAAGAAAAAAACACTCAATTGTTATTTGCGAGCTATGGTAGAAACACATTGTGGTTTGATTGGAGCTATCATTTGTTGCATAGGCTTGGCGTGCCTGCTTTGTTTGCTTCGAATTATGCAGCTCCTCTTGTAATTTGTCGACTTTTGTAGAAAGTGCTCGCAAAATGGTTGCAACCTCAGATATACTTGGTGTTTTTTTACTCATGGATTCCACATGTTGTTCTTGCTGACCCGGCGACGTTGACATTACAAATTTATCACTAGAGTCCTGAGCTTCAAGCATTGTGTCGGCCATCTTTGCTAATTTGTCAAGGTTGGTTTCGTCCCACACAGAAATGAGTGGTCGAATTTCTGTCGGAAGCTCACGCAAAAACAAGGAACGAAGAACTTCATCACACCCTGTATCTGGCACTAAACGTCGCATATGATCCAATATCTCTGTCGGTTTTTTTCCAGTTGTTTCACCGCCACGCAATAGTCTTCGTAGTTTTGAATCAGCCGATTCTGCAAACTTGTCGATGAGAAGTCTTTTGATTGTGTCGTACTTATCTGTTAAAGGTGGCTGTACGATGAGATCGTTTACTTTCGCAATCACATCTTCCTCCAAGTTTATCGAAATTATGTCGAATTTGTGCTCATCAGCGATGACATTGTGGAGGTGGAATAATCGTTCCAACTGTGCAAACCAAAGCTGAGGATCCGTTTTGTTGAATTTCGGAATGCGGAGTTGCGCATGTTGCGATGTGAACCCGGTTGGTTGGCGTAATGATTGCAGTTTGTCAATTTGCTGTTTTAATTCCTGGAATTGATCTAATGGATCATCATCCGTGGCCTGCACATTGCCGGCGTCGTAAAAAGTTTCTGCAGCGCTACTGGCTAGAAAACTTTTTGAACGTAATTCGTAATTGTGATTTCACGTCGGGGTCACCACTTTAGCGTACTTATTTATTATGGATGCTTATGTATAAATGTAATAATAATACGCTTAGAAATTTGATATTGAAATATCATTAGAACATCTCTCGCTTTTCAGTTCGCGCGTCGTAGTAAAGTTGGCTGCGATTCCTTGATCTGGCTACACCAACCAGTGTTAAAAACTAGGTGCTTGACTGGGTTGCCACATGTGTGGTCCAATCACACCATCTACAGTTGATCATAAAAATTATTATGTTGTTTTCATTGACGAATATAGGCATATCAGTTGAGTTATAAGTCAGATGTTTTTGCTGTCTTTCAAGACTATGTAGCCAAAAGTGAAACGTTCTTTAATTTAAAACTGGTTCATTTATACATATATTGACAATGGTAGAGAGTATTTATCGAATGAAATGAAATGAAAGAGATTTAAAGGTTCCACATGCTCCACAACAGAATGGTGTATCCGAAAGGATGATTAGAACTATAACGAAAAAAGCTCGTGCTTTAGTTCTAGGGGATAAAATCCAGAAATCTTTCTGGGTTGAAGCTGTGCTTACAGCTACATATTTGATTAATAGAAGCCCAATTAATGCATTACGTGAATGCAGAAAAACACCATTTGAAATGTTTCATGATAAAAAGCCATGTTTGGTTCGACAAAATATGTTCTCGATAAAACGAGAAAACGAAAGTTTGATGACAAATCATGAAAAGGAATACTTGTCGGTTATGAACCAAATGGAAACAAAGTTTGGAATATGGTGGTGAAGATTTATTACTGCAAGAGATGTTCTGTTTGACGAGACAAACAGAGACATGACTAGTGCTGTGGAAAACATGTGGAAAACATTGAACCGGGTATTGAAGACTCTAACCTTTTGAAGTGTGAAAATGTTCAGGAGAAATCTGATACTGTAATATCAGAAGTACAGCCTAGTGGAGTGGAAAATGCCGATCCTGAAATGTCAGGTGTTTTATCTGAAAATAGCGAAAGAAACTCTGAAAAAAGTATTCGAAAAAGCGATAGAATAAAAGAAAAGCCTAAGTTGTCTTATAGGGATATGATTAAAAATTGTTTAATGCATGCAGAAACTTATATATGTACTTCGTTTGATGAAATTAATTGTAGAAGTGATAAGGTACAATGGAAAGAGGCTATTAATGATAAACTTAATTCTCATGAAGTGAACAAAACTTGGTCACTAGTTGATATGCCTGAAAACAAGAATGTTGTAGATTGTAAATGGATTTTTACATAGAGAGAGAGAGAGAGATTGCCAGCTGTGCCGGTTGTATTTTTTTGCGCTCCGTCTATTTTAATAATTTCTGCCTTAATTCGTGTATTTTAAATCGAAGGAATCTTGTGCACTCTTATTATACTCTCTGCAAGAGTATATTGGGCTTGTGCAAATGTGTGTAACAGGCAGAAGGAGGCGTGGCAGACCACATAAAGTATATATGTATATTCTTGATAAGCATCACAAGCCGAGTCGATATAGCCATGTCCGTGTGTCTGTCCGTCCGTATGAACAAACAGATTTCAGAGATGGTAAGAGCTACAAGTTCGAGCTTGATGTCAATCGATCACATATTTAATCAGTCAATACAATCTTTTTTTTTCGATGCCACGCCCCATTCGCCCACAATGAGCAAAAAACTAGACACACATCGGAAAAAATCGGTGTTTTCGGCGAATATCACAGTAACTATGGCACCTAGGATCACCGATTTTGGTATGGAGCGTTCCTACCGACAGCGTAAATGCATTGGCATCTACAATTTTGGACTGCTACGCCCCTTTTTCCCACAATACATAAAAATAATTCTCAACTTTCGTTCCGTTTTTAGGCATTTGTTCATATAGTACAGCATTGTAATTGTATAATTCGAGTGGAGGCTAACTATATCAAACTATTCCTGAAAGGTGCATTAAAATACCACTACTGAGTGCAAGCGAGATAGAACGTTTGAACATTTTCTCTGCCTGTGTGGCGGCAGCGCTGAACGCAGTCGCTGGCCGCACCGAATACACACATGCATACATGTACGAACACATATAATGTCAAACGTATGTGTATTCGCATACAAACATACAGATGTATGTGTGATTATGCTTAGATTGTTTTCGTTTAAATGTGTTTTAATGCAAATACTATACATTATAATATCTCGATACCTATTTTAATAATTTAACCGGGGAAAAAATGCAGAGAGTATTATACGGTCGGGCGTTTTCGACTGTACTTTTCTTTCTTGTTTTTACTCTATTTGCAAGAGTTATTTTTGAGTGAAATGGCATGCTGCAAAAACAAATGTAATTATTGTCCATCTCGGGACAGTTACCAACCAAATTACGTGCACTGTTGGCTGTGTGACAATATTATACATATATAATGTGCTGGTCTTACTGGTCGTGAATTCGAAAAATTTATTTCGTCTGCCAAATTAGGCAGTAGTGGTTTACGATGGTCATGTCCACTTTGTATTGAGCTGCAATGCGATTTTTCACGTTTGTATAAAACTGTGAAAAAAGAATTCCTTAAATTGCGCTCACTCGCTAAGAAGCTAAGCACTGATTTTGATATTAGTGCGTACTTGCTTAGCGACTATAAGTGCGAGACTCCACCTTACAAGGTGTTGTGTTCTCAGCAACATATTCCTTTACCTCATCCGCCTGGTTCACTCCAAATTCGAACAAAATCGTATTCATTTAAATTCCAAAATCATAAATTAGATTTAATTAACAATTGCCTCCATGGCAGATTGATTGAGATCATTCTTTACAATCAAAAATATATAACAAAAGTAATATTAAATAATAATTGCCTCCATGGCAGATTGATTGAGATCATTCTTTACAATCAAAAATATATAACAAAAGTAATATTAAAAATAATTGCCTTCATGGCAGTTTGATTAGTATCAAATCACAAAAAATTAATCCAAAATCCAATGGTTTTTTTTTTTAAATGTCAATTTGTCGACCGTTCCTGGCTTTAAGGAAGCTCGCCTAGAGTTGGCGATTAGTCCAGCTTTGCTGAACATTCGCTCACTCATTATCTTCCAGTCGTGCCTTTATCTTATTTACCAAATGTTCACGCATTTCACGACCTTCATCTGTCAGCAGTGTATTTTTAAGACACTCGATTTTGTCCAAGAGCTCGCAGACTAAAGGGATCATTAGTGAAATTGTTACAGCATTGGCAGAGCACGATTTTTTTGTTGCAACATCGAATGGCTGTAATAGATTTACGATGTCTTGCACTGCGTCGATTTCCTCTGCAGTTAAGGGTTCCGGTGCTTTTGCCGTGCTCAAAAGAACCTTTGCAAGGGCGTCTTTCGTTGCCAGAATCCGCTCTAGCATTGCAAGAGCACTATTCCATCTAGTGAGCATTCCTTGCTTTAGACTGTAGATCTTGGCCGCTGGCAATTGCGCTTCCCGAAACTTAGCGTATGTAATGTTGATATGCTTAATGAAAGTTACAATTCTTTTGCATTTTGCAACTATTATTTGCACACTGTCTAAGCCGAGGCAATCCTTTACTATCAGATTAAGTGTGTGCGCAAAACAAGGCAAATTTCTTTTCTTTATAATTTCGCACATCCTAATCATTGTTCTATCATTATCTGTGACTATGGCTGCAACTTTATTGAATATATTTATTTTATTTTTTACTTTATTTATTAACGCAGACTAAGATCAGTCGCGAGTATTAACCAAAAATAAGTTTATAAATATAATTAAAATTAATATTAATAATTTTTACAAGGTAAAAATATAAAAAGAAAAAAAAAATTTGATTTTAACTGATTTAAAGGGACGCATGAATGGAAGGGATTCCAAACATACTGCCCATGGAAATCAGAGATTTAACGGAGTTGGCTGAAAAGTGAAGCTTTAAGTTGGAAAAGAGAGAGAGATGTATCAATTATTCTATAGTATTGATTATAATTAGCGCATAGTACCCGAAAACGATTGTGCAAAGCGTAGTCAGTAGTGCATGTAGGAAGAAATAGAGGGATGTAGTACCTGGTTGCCCTGGCTGGAATGTTAAAATTAAGGCGTTCTAAGAGGGATGGGGAGCAGATATCGCCAACTATATGTCTGTGAAGAAAAATAACTCCAAAGACTCTCATACGATTAATAAGGGACGGAAGATCGAGGAGTAAGAGCCTGTTGGTGTAGGATGGAAGACGAAGGTTAGGGTCCCAATTGAGTCCGCGAAGTGCAAAGAGTAAAACCGCTTTTGCACCGACTCAATTAAATGTTGAGTATGAGCATGTTGAGGAGACCAGACACATGAACAATATTCAAGAATGGGCCGGACAAGGGATGTATAAAGAAGTTTAGTGACGAAGGGCTCATAAAATTCCTTAGACCAGCGTTTAATAAATCCAAGAGTGCCCTTGGCTTTATTAACAATTGTGGAGATATGATGTGTGAAACTTAATTTATTATCAAAGAGAACACCAAGATCTTCAACTAATAGTATGCGTTTTAAGGGTACATTGTCGATATAATAATTGGCTATGTAAGGAGTAACCCTGTTAAAAGTCATAAACAGGCATTTAGAGAAATTGAGGTGCAAGTGATTGGTTATGCACCAGTTGTGCATTGTGTTTAAATCATCTTGTAATAACGCATGATCCGAAGAGTTATTATAAGATAATAATAATTTCACATCATCTGCATACATAAGTATGCGACAATGGGATAGCGAACAGGGAAGGTCGTTTATAAATAGATTAATGAGTAAAGGTCCTAGGTGACTACCCTGGGGAACTCCAGAAGTAACAAAAACAGATTTAGATTTAGATCTAAGCATAACCCTTTGGGTCTTACCTGTTAGATAAGAAGATATCCATAGAAGAATGGAAGGTGGGAAGCCTAAAATACTAAGTTTGTGTAAAAGGACGTTATGGTTCACAGAGTCAAATGCTTTACTAAAGTCAGTATAGATGATATTCGTTTGCAATCTATTAAGGAATGCCTCTTTTATAAAAGATGTAAATTCCAAAAGATTGGTCGAGGTCGACCGACTCTTAACGAATCCGTGTTGGGTAGGGGAGATAATTGACTTGCAGAGATGTTGCAAAGTCAAAGTAATTATCTTTTCGAAGAGCTTAGGGATTGCGGACAACTTCGCAATTCCCCTGTAGTTGGATATATCCGACTTACATCCTTTTTTATGCAGTGGGAGAAAAGGAAAAGGAGAAAAGGATAAAAGGGGAGGCCCATTATGCACAGGTGAGGTAAGGAGTGCACCAGGCGGAACAGGCAATGTAAGTTGCTGCTGAGAACACACCTTGTCAGGTGGGGTCTCAAAATTATAATTGCTAAGCAAGTCCGCACTAATATCAAAATAAGTGTTTAGCTTCTTAGCAAGTGAGCGCAACTTAAGGAATTGTTTTTTCACAGTATTATACATACGTGAAAAATCACATTGCAGCTCAATACAAACTGGACATGACCAGTAATCCACCACTGCCTACTTTGGCTGAGGATATGAATTTTTCGAATTCACGCCCAGTAAGATCAGCACAATTTATATGTATAATATTGTCACACAGCCAACAGTGCACGTAATTTGGTTGGTAACTGTCCCGAGATGGACCATAATTGCAATTGTTTTTGCAGCATGCCAAAAATGCATAATTTATAAACGTGTTTTCAAACTTGTTTGCTACAATGTTGCAAAATAATTGTAGAGTGTGATCATCAGAAACAGATTTTGTTGTATACAATCAGTATGAAATCTCGAGTGAAACGTGCAGGAGGTATAACTTTTCCTGGTCACAATTATTTAGGCCCGGGTAATAGTGTATTTGATGGATCTGAAACAACTGATGACGCTGATTATGACGCTTTAGTTCATGATTTAGAATATGAATTGGCAACATCTGAAGCAGATATCCGTAAAGCTGATAGAGAAGCTATATCTGCTTTTATTGACGATTTTAAAGAGAATGGTAAAGTAGCAGAGTTAGCAGGAATTATTGGACTTGCTACGAAATATGGATTTGAGAGTATTGTAGGTGTAACATATCCAAGTATGCCAAGTACACCTCTTACCTTCAGCCAAGAGTTATACGCGACACGTGAAAGACACATTTCTTCGGAGTGGAACAAAATTTGAGATCAACCAGAAAAAGGAGGATATCGCGATTACAATCATTTCAAAAAAGACGCTTTAATTGTGAAAGAAATAAATAAAAGTTATCATTATGGTTATCATTATATTTTAAGACAAGATTTTAATGCCAGAAACGCCGCCGCCTCCCGTTCCAGAGCCAGTGATTCCGACGCAAGTGCCGCCAAACAATCAAGAACTAACGATAATCCAGAACCTAGTGGAGAAAATCAACGTGCACCAGACAACACAAACCACATTCCTAGTAATAGTATTCCTAATAGTGCTAATACTGCTGGTCAACAAATGGAAGTCGATACTATTGAAAGTGGCTCCAGTCGTGGCCCGAATACGGGTGCGAGGCATGGTGCGTCCGGCGGAGGAAGTTCCTCTTCTTCGAATATATCGTCAATAACATGGATTCGTCCAAGTCAACCTTGTAGTTCAAATACATTACATTTTTCAAAATCTAGAATTTTAGTAAGTTATGGATATTCTACAGAAAATATACAAACTGAGCCAACAATAGATCAATTAAGTACACCATTGGCTTTAATTCCTGTTGATTTTTTACCATTTTACTTAAGTGAAGCAGAATATTTAATGTTACCTACTACTGCAAAAGTTGTTAAAGTAAATTGTACAGTTTCTCCATTGGGTACTAGGACAGCGTTTGATATTGGTTCCACTGTTAGCGGTACAGCAACTTCTGAATATGTACCAATTGGTTTAGTAATTGAAGGATTAAACAAAGATTTTTATGGTAGAAATGTGAAATATAAAACAGATGCTAAATTCCCTATGACACCTACAGATGTTGAAATAATAAATGCTACAGATATGTATGATAGTTATTATAATCATGGAGCATCAAATGCCATTTGTGTCCCACAATCAATAAAAGAATATTATGTTCATCATTGGAATAGAAGTTCCGTTCCAGACGGACAAACAGATGATACTTATATCGTTCACAATAAAGGTTGTGTAAGAATGGCTGAAAAAGTTCACCAATTTTTAATTAATCAAGCTATTGGACAGCCAATTGCAAATTATACATATACTCCCAAAAGTGGATTTATAAAAAAAGGAAAAGAACATTTTGTTCCATTTACAAGAAATAAATTCAATGTCAGTAGTAATTTAACTAGACCACATCAAAGTGCAATCGCATTTTTCAAAGGAACCGGTGGAAAAAAATATGTTGCAGGAGATATAGGAATAGATAAAAAAATTAATTATGATACTTGTATTAATAATATTAATAATATATACTGTATAAGTATTGAATCATATGGCACATATCATCCAAGCAGAGGAGGTGCTGGATTTGCAGTCAACCACAATTACATGTTGGTCTAGTGGCTACTCCACAATTAAAACCTACAACAAAAGATATAACCTACTTGAATTGTGCATGCTATTGGAAAGTTGAATATTCTATTGAAATTTTGTGCAATATTAGCAGTGCATTTAGTAAAGATACTAGTGTTAGTTGGCCTCTAGAAGTTGAATTTACTAAAAATTTGAATAGAACATACAATGATGGACAAACATTATTCGGAGTTTTAGGAGATTCACATGGAGCTATAAGTGCAAGTGTAGAAGAAGAAAGTGATGATGATTTTGATATATCTATTATTAATAAAACACAAAATATAAATTTGTAATAAAACACAAAAATAATATTGTAATTATTTTATTATATTATATTTTTTAAATAAAAAATAACTTGACATTGGATGTGGTTTTTTCTTATACTGTTTTAATTTTGAACATGCAAGCCATTTATATGTAAACATTCTTGAACGAAAGGCTTTATCGTGTGGAAAAACATCAGAGTTTGATAAAACTATTACAGGTGTTCTGAGTACAACTGCATCACTTAAGTATTTGACTTTTGCAGATAGAGTATCTCCACCAAATAACATTTTCAGTGTTTCACTAGCTGATGATTCAACTAAAGGTTCATTCCATAATATTACTCGTTTTTCAACGCATTCCATCAAAGGGAAGGCAAAATATTTATTAAAATTACCCACTTGACCGAAATTGAGACAATAATGTATAAAAGTATCAAAAAAGAAATTCTTTCCTGCATTAGGGGGAGATAATATAAAAATTGTATTTTTTTTGGGTATCAATTTATCTAAAATACAGTATAAATTGATTAAGAATTTTTCAATATTTTTCTAGTTTGAAGAAAACTGAAAGTTTAACAATTCATTTAAAATTTCAACTGATTCTGAAATACTATAATAATATTCTTGAATATTGCCGACTGAGATGTCCACATGTCAGTCGTGATGGCCACACTTTCCATTAAGTCCAGCATATTCATCAATGCGGCCTTCATTGAAACATACTTGTTCTCAATTTGAACTTTCTTTTACGTGGTTCTAGACGGAAACTCGTAGTGTGGGTCAAGCACTCGACAGAATTTGCGAAAGCTTTCTTCGTCTACCAGGCTAAACGGCTGCATACTAGTTGCCACAAACTCTGATAATGCGTCGTCAATTTTAGCTTTGCGTTGTGAATTTGCCTCGTACTTTTTGTTGGTGAAGGGAAGAATGCTTCCAGATTTTGCTGGAACTTCCGCCTCGCGCACCGTGGGATGCATGCGGGCTAGGTGGTTCTGCAGATTTGTGGTGGCGGGGGTGGCAGTAGATCGACTGTTACGTCGGTTAGGGGGGACTTTTAGAGTTTTTACCCTTAGCCGCAACTCCATTAACAGATACTGATTTTATAGTAATGGGTGATGGATCGGTTACAGGGGACAGGCAGTGCCGGGAAAGCAACATTGGCACATGTGGGTTGATCAGGTACAGGAGATGTTGCAGGAGGAATATAGGAAGGAGGGGATGAAGAGTTAAGCGGAGAGGGAGAAAAGGATAAAAGGGGAGGCCCATTATGCACAGGTGAGGTAAGGAGTGCACCAGGCGGAACAGGCAATGTAAGTTGCTGCTGAGAACACACCTTGTCAGGTGGGGTCTCAAACTTATAATTGCTAAGCAAGTCCGCACTAATATCAAAATAAGTGTTTAGCTTCTTAGCAAGTGAGCGCAACTTAAGGAATTGTTTTTTCACAGTATTATACATACGTGAAAAATCACATTGCAGCTCAATACAAACTGGACATGACCATCGTAATCCACCACTGCCTACTTTGGCTGAGGATATGAATTTTTCGAATTCACGCCCAGTAAGACCAGCACAATTTATATGTATAATATTGTCACACAGCCAACAGTGCACGTAATTTGGTTGGTAACTGTCCCGAGATGGACCATAATTGCAATTGTTTTTGCAGCATGCCAAAAATGCATAATTTATAAACGTGTTTTCAAACTTGTTTGCTACAATGTTGCAAAATAATTGTAGAGTGTGATCATCAGAAACAGATTTTGTTGTATACAATCAGTATGAAATCTCGAGTGAAACGTGCAGGAGGTATAACTTTTCCTGGTCACAATTATTTAGTCCCGGGTAATAGTGTATTTGATGGATCTGAAACAACTGATGACGCTGATTATGACGCTTTAGTTCATGATTTAGAATATGAATTGGCAACATCTGAAGCAGATATCCGTAAAAGCTGATAGAGAAGCTATATCTGCTTTTATTGACGATTTTAAAGAGAATGGTAAAGTAGCAGAGTTAGCAGGAATTATTGGACTTGCTACGAAATATGGATTTGAGAGTATTGTAGGTGTAACATATCCAAGTATGCCAAGTACACCTCTTACCTTCAGCCAAGAGATATACGCGACACGTGAAAGACACATTTCTTCGGAGTGGAACAAAATTTGAGATCAACCAGGAAAAGGAGGATATCGCGATTACAATCATTTCAAAAAAGACGCTTTAATTGTGAAAGAAATAAATAAAAGTTATCATTATGGTTATCATTCTATTTTAAGACAAGATTTTAATGCCAGAAACGCCGCCGCCTCCCGTTCCAGAGCCAGTGATTCCGACGCAAGTGCCGCCAAACAATCAAGAACTAACGATAATCCAGATCCTAGTGGAGAAAATCAACGTGCACCAGACAACACAAACCACATTCCTAGTAATAGTATTCCTAATAGTGCTAATACTGCTGGTCAACAAATGGAAGTCGATAATATTGAAAGTGGCTCCAGTCGTGGCCCGAATACGGGTGCGAGGCAGGGTGCGTCCGGCGGAGGAAGTTCCTCTTCTTCGAATATATCGTCAATAACATGGATTCGTATAAGTCAACCTTGTAGTTCAAATACATTACATTTTTCAAAATCTAGAATTTTAGTAAGTTATGGATATTCTACAGAAAATATACAAACTGAGCCAACAATAGATCAATTAAGTACACCATTGGCTTTAATTCCTGTTGATTTTTTTCCATTTTACTTAAGTGAAGCAGATGTTACCTACTACTGCAAAAGTTGTTAAAGTAAATTGTACAGTTTCTCCATTGGGTACTAGGACAGCGTTTGATATTGGTTCCACTGTTAGCGGTACAGCAACTTCTGAATATGTACCAATTGGTTTAGTAATTGAAGGATTAAACAAAGATTTTTATGGTAGAAATGTGAAATATAAAACAGATGCTAAATGCCCTATGACACCTACAGATGTTGAAATAATAAATGCTACAGATATGTATGATAGTTATTATAATCATGGAGCATCAAATGCCATTTGTGTCCCACAATCAATAAAAAGAATATTATGTTCATCATTGGAATAGAAGTTCCGTTCCAGACGGACAAACAGATGATACTTATATCGTTCACAATAAAGGTTGTGTAAGAATGGCTGAAAAAAGTTCACCAATTTTTAATTAATCAAGCTATTGGACAGCCAATTGCAAATTATACATATACTCCCAAAAGTGGATTTATAAAAAAAGGAAAAGAACATTTTGTTCCATTTACAAGAAATAAATTCAATGTCAGTAGTAATTTAACTAGACCACATCAAAGTGCAATCGCATTTTTCAAAGGAACCGGTGGAAAAAAATATGTTGCAGGAGATATAGGAATAGATAAAAAAATTAATTATGATACTTGTATTAATAATATTAATAATATATACTGTATAAGTATTGAATCATATGGCACATATCATCCAAGCAGAGGAGGTGCTGGATTTGCAGTCAACCACAATTACATGTTGGTCTAGTGGCTACTCCACAATTAAAACCTACAACAAAAGATATAACCTACTTGAATTGTGCATGCTATTGGAAAGTTGAATATTCTATTGAAATTTTGTGCAATATTAGCAGTGCATTTAGTAAAGATACTAGTGTTAGTTGGCCTCTAGAAGTTGAATTTACTAAAAATTTGAATAGAACATACAATGATGGACAAACATTATTCGGAGTTTTAGGAGATTCACATGGAGCTATAAGTGCAAGTGTAGAAGAAGAAAGTGATGATGATTTTGATATATCTATTATTAATAAAACACAAAATATAAATTTGTAATAAAACACAAAAATAATATTGTAATTATTTTATTATATTATATTTTTTAAATAAAAAATAACTTGACATTGGATGTGGTTTTTTCTTATACTGTTTTAATTTTGAACATGCAAGCCATTTATATGTAAACATTCTTGAACGAAAGGCTTTATCGTGTGGAAAAACATCAGAGTTTGATAAAACTATTACAGGTGTTCTGAGTACAACTGCATCACTTAAGTATTTGACTTTTGCAGATAGAGTATCTCCACCAAATAACATTTTCAGTGTTTCACTAGCTGATGATTCAACTAAAGGTTCATTCCATAATATTACTCGTTTTTCAACGCATTCCATCAAAGGGAAGGCAAAATATTTATTAAAATTACCCACTTGACCGAAATTGAGACAATAATGTATAAAAGTATCAAAAAAGAAATTCTTTCCTGCATTAGGGGGAGATAATATAAAAATTGTATTTTTTTTGGGTATCAATTTATCTAAAATACAGTATAAATTGATTAAGAATTTTTCAATATTTTTCTAGTTTGAAGAAAACTGAAAGTTTAACAATTCATTTAAAATTTCAACTGATTCTGAAATACTATAATAATATTCTTGAATATTGCCGACTGGAGCATTAAAAACTAAATTCTGGGGATCTACTGTCTTGAAGTAATTATAAAGTTCAATAATTGATAATTGATTAATATAATTATTTACAATTCGTAAACAATTTTTTAAAAGTGTCGAATTGATATCAAAAAAATTTATATTTAGAGCTCAGCCATATTGATGAACTCAAAATTCTACTCATTGGAGCTGTTGGATATTGCTTTAGAAAAGAAATTATTTTGTCTCCCTTACCTCTCTTCTCACTCCAGGAATTGTCTGAATTTGTTTGGTTGCTGCTGCAAGCAATTGCATTACCATTGTATGAATCGGATCCAGACAAGAAGATGTCAGAAATGTCGTCCTGTAATTGGCCTCTTTCCACCACTCTTGTTTTGATTTTTTTGATATCTTCGAAAAATCGTACACATCTAATTTGATTACTTGGGAACCACGTTCTCCCGGCGAGGTTAAAGTACATGTAGCACCTTGTGTCCTTTTCGAAATAGACTGCGATATTGATCCAGTGTTGCGTTGTGAATTTCCAACTTGGAACGACTCGTCTAGAATATCTTCTATTGATTGAATTATCAAATTTACATCGTTTTGATTTCCAAGAATCGGATTCGCTTTCTGAATTTTCAATTGATTCCGTTTCCTTTTCTTCTCCTTCACTTGAACATCTTCGACTTGCTGAGTGTTGACTTCCATGTTCACAGAATCTCCATTCACAATTTCCACTTCCTCCACATCTGAAACAGGACTCGGTGATCGAGTTACTGGTTCCCGAAAGGATACTGCACGCTTCGCTGGAGGACTCATCTGAATTCGAATAAAAATAACTGCACTCACTGCTTGATGATAACTCGTCGATTTGAAAATTTGAACACATTTAACTTAGCTAGAGTATTTGCTCCCATTTATATGAAAAACTAAGATTTCTACACACATGTAAAACTTAAAACACAGTCTAACGACGACGACGACGACGTCAGCAGCAGCAGGTGGGCGGGGCTTTCACACCGGTCTTAGCTAGAGTATTTGCTCCTATTTATATGAAAAACCAAGATTTCTACACACATGTAAAACTTAAAACACAGTCTAACGACGACGACGTCAGCAGCAGCAGTTGGGCGGGGCTTTCACACCGGTCTTAGCTAGAGTATTTGCTCCTATTTATATGAAAAACCAAGATTTCTATATACATGTAAAACTTAAAACACAGTCTAACGACGACGTCGACGTCAGCAGCAGCAGGTGGGCGGGGCTTTCACACCGGTCTTAGCTAGAGTATTTGCTCCTATTTATATGAAAAGCCAAGATTTCTACACACATGTAAAACTTAAAACACAGGTGGGCGGGGCTTTCACACCGGACAAACACCATTTTGTCTAGCCATGGCGTAGCTAATCATGGCCTTCCGCCGATAGCCGCCGGCTGACAAAATGGTGTTTGACCGGTGTGAAAGCCCCGCCCACCTGCTGCTGCTGACGTCGTCGTCGTCGTCGTTAGACTGTGTTTTAAGTTTTACATGTGTGTAGGCAAACCGTGGATGCAAGCGCAAGTGAGAAATTGTGTGCAAGCGAACAAACACACAAATTTATAATTGCTATGGAGAGCAACGACAAGGGAGCAAAGATCACAACAAAAACGAGCACAAACAAAAACACAGCTGAGATGCTGTATTAATAAAATATGTTAAATTTTGCTACAATGCACACTAAAATAGAACTTTGTACAATATAATATAATAATATTGTATATATAATATTTAATATTCAACAATTTGAATTTAAAATACACGAATTAAGGCAGAAATGAATAAAATAGACGGAGCGCAAAAATACACAACCGGCACAGCTGATAATCTCTTTCTCTCATTCTCATGCCACTCATTCAAAACACTTGTTAGTGAGTCTGCAATATTTTGTGCACTGTGATTGGTATCATCATCATGTAACGTGTTGGTCGACAGCACAGCAGAACGCAATATGAACTGTTGGTCTATAAAATGGAACGTCACTGTTATATAGGACTCACTTGCCAAAGATGTCCACATGTCAGTCGTGATGGCCACACTTTCCATTAAGTCCAGCATATTCATCAATGCGGCCTTCATTGAAACATACTTGTTCTCAATTTGAACTTTCTTTTACGTGGTTCTAGACGGAAACTCGTAGTGTGGGTCAAGCACTCGACAGAATTTGCGAAAGCTTTCTTCGTCTACCAGGCTAAACGGCTGCATACTAGTTGCCACAAACTCTGATAATGCGTCGTCAATTTTAGCTTTGCGTTGTGAATTTGCCTCGTACTTTTTGTTGGTGAAGGGAAGAATGCTTCCAGATTTTGCTGGAACTTCCGCCTCGCGCACCGTGGGATGCATGCGGGCTAGGTGGTTCTGCAGATTTGTGGTGGCGGGGGTGGCAGTAGATCGACTGTTACGTCGGTTAGGGGGACTTTTAGAGTTTTTACCCTTAGCCGCAACTCCATTAACAGATACTGATTTTATAGTAATGGGTGATGGATCGGTTACAGGGGACAGGCAGTGCCGGGAAAGCAACATTGGCACATGTGGGTTGATCAGGTACAGGAGATGTTGCAGGAGGAATATAGGAAGGAGGGGATGAAGAGTTAAGCGGAGAGGGAGAAAAGGATAAAAGGGGAGGCCCATTATGCACAGGTGAGGTAAGGAGTGCACCAGGCGGAACAGGCAATGTAAGTTGCTGCTGAGAACACACCTTGTCAGGTGGGGTCTCAAACTTATAATTGCTAAGCAAGTCCGCACTAATATCAAAATAAGTGTTTAGCTTCTTAGCAAGTGAGCGCAACTTAAGGAATTGTTTTTTCACAGTATTATACATACGTGAAAAATCACATTGCAGCTCAATACAAACTGGACATGACCATCGTAATCCACCACTGCCTACTTTGGCTGAGGATATGAATTTTTCGAATTCACGCCCAGTAAGACCAGCACAATTTATATGTATAATATTGTCACACAGCCAACAGTGCACGTAATTTGGTTGGTAACTGTCCCGAGATGGACCATAATTGCAATTGTTTTTGCAGCATGCCAAAAATGCATAATTTATAAACGTGTTTTCAAACTTGTTTGCTACAATGTTGCAAAATAATTGTAGAGTGTGATCATCAGAAACAGATTTTGTTGTATACAATCAGTATGAAATCTCGAGTGAAACGTGCAGGAGGTATAACTTTTCCTGGTCACAATTATTTAGTCCCGGGTAATAGTGTATTTGATGGATCTGAAACAACTGATGACGCTGATTATGACGCTTTAGTTCATGATTTAGAATATGAATTGGCAACATCTGAAGCAGATATCCGTAAAGCTGATAGAGAAGCTATATCTGCTTTTATTGACGATTTTAAAGAGAATGGTAAAGTAGCAGAGTTAGCAGGAATTATTGGACTTGCTACGAAATATGGATTTGAGAGTATTGTAGGTGTAACATATCCAAGTATGCCAAGTACACCTCTTACCTTCAGCCAAGAGATATACGCGACACGTGAAAGACACATTTCTTCGGAGTGGAACAAAATTTGAGATCAACCAGGAAAAGGAGGATATCGCGATTACAATCATTTCAAAAAAGACGCTTTAATTGTGAAAGAAATAAATAAAAGTTATCATTATGGTTATCATTCTATTTTAAGACAAGATTTTAATGCCAGAAACGCCGCCGCCTCCCGTTCCAGAGCCAGTGATTCCGACGCAAGTGCCGCCAAACAATCAAGAACTAACGATAATCCAGATCCTAGTGGAGAAAATCAACGTGCACCAGACAACACAAACCACATTCCTAGTAATAGTATTCCTAATAGTGCTAATACTGCTGGTCAACAAATGGAAGTCGATAATATTGAAAGTGGCTCCAGTCGTGGCCCGAATACGGGTGCGAGGCAGGGTGCGTCCGGCGGAGGAAGTTCCTCTTCTTCGAATATATCGTCAATAACATGGATTCGTATAAGTCAACCTTGTAGTTCAAATACATTACATTTTTCAAAATCTAGAATTTTAGTAAGTTATGGATATTCTACAGAAAATATACAAACTGAGCCAACAATAGATCAATTAAGTACACCATTGGCTTTAATTCCTGTTGATTTTTTTCCATTTTACTTAAGTGAAGCAGATGTTACCTACTACTGCAAAAGTTGTTAAAGTAAATTGTACAGTTTCTCCATTGGGTACTAGGACAGCGTTTGATATTGGTTCCACTGTTAGCGGTACAGCAACTTCTGAATATGTACCAATTGGTTTAGTAATTGAAGGATTAAACAAAGATTTTTATGGTAGAAATGTGAAATATAAAACAGATGCTAAATGCCCTATGACACCTACAGATGTTGAAATAATAAATGCTACAGATATGTATGATAGTTATTATAATCATGGAGCATCAAATGCCATTTGTGTCCCACAATCAATAAAAGAATATTATGTTCATCATTGGAATAGAAGTTCCGTTCCAGACGGACAAACAGATGATACTTATATCGTTCACAATAAAGGTTGTGTAAGAATGGCTGAAAAAGTTCACCAATTTTTAATTAATCAAGCTATTGGACAGCCAATTGCAAATTATACATATACTCCCAAAAGTGGATTTATAAAAAAAGGAAAAGAACATTTTGTTCCATTTACAAGAAATAAATTCAATGTCAGTAGTAATTTAACTAGACCACATCAAAGTGCAATCGCATTTTTCAAAGGAACCGGTGGAAAAAAATATGTTGCAGGAGATATAGGAATAGATAAAAAAATTAATTATGATACTTGTATTAATAATATTAATAATATATACTGTATAAGTATTGAATCATATGGCACATATCATCCATGCAGAGGAGGTGCTGGATTTGCAGTCAACCACAATTACATGTTGGTCTAGTGGCTACTCCACAATTAAAACCTACAACAAAAGATATAACCTACTTGAATTGTGCATGCTATTGGAAAGTTGAATATTCTATTGAAATTTTGTGCAATATTAGCAGTGCATTTAGTAAAGATACTAGTGTTAGTTGGCCTCTAGAAGTTGAATTTACTAAAAATTTGAATAGAACATACAATGATGGACAAACATTATTCGGAGTTATAGATGATATAACCTACTTGAATAGTGCATGCTATTGGAAAGTTGAATGTTCTATTGAAATTTTGTGCAATATTAGCAGTGCATTTAGTAAAGATACTAGTGTTAGTTGGCCTCTAGAAGTTGAATTTACTAAAAATTTGAATAGAACATACAATGATGGACAAACATTATTCGGAGTTTTAGGAGATTCACATGGAGCTATAAGTGCAAGTGTAGAAGAAGAAAGTGATGATGATTTTGATATATCTATTATTAATAAAACACAAAATATAAATTTGTAATAAAACACAAAAATTATATTGTAATTATTTTATTATATTATATTTTTTAAATAAAAAATAACTTGACATTGGATGTGGTTTTTTCTTATACTGTTTTAATTTTGAACATGCAAGCCATTTATATGTAAACATTCTTGAACGAAAGGCTTTATCGTGTGGAAAAACATCAGAGTTTGATAAAACTATTACAGGTGTTCTGAGTACAACTGCATCACTTAAGTATTTGACTTTTGCAGATAGAGTATCTCCACCAAATAACATTTTCAGTGTTTCACTAGCTGATGATTCAACTAAAGGTTCATTCCATAATATTACTCGTTTTTCAACGCATTCCATCAAAGGGAAGGCAAAATATTTATTAAAATTACCCACTTGACCGAAATTGAGACAATAATGTATAAAAGTATCAAAAAAGAAATTCTTTCCTGCATTAGGGGGAGATAATATAAAAATTGTATTTTTTTTGGGTATCAATTTATCTAAAATACAGTATAAATTGATTAAGAATTTTTCAATATTTTCTTATTTGAAGAAAACTGAAAGTTTAACAATTCATTTAAAATTTCAACTGATTCTGAAATACTATAATAATATTCTTGAATATTGCCGACTGGAGCATCAAAAACTAAATTCTGGGGATCTACTGTCTTGAAGTAATTATAAAGTTCAATAATTGATAATTGATTAATATAATTATTTACAATTCGTAAACAATTTTTTAAAAGTGTCGAATTGATATCAAAAAATTTATATTTAGAGCTCAGCCATATTGATGAACTCAAAATTCTACTCATTGGAGCTGTTGGATATTGCTTTAGAAAAGAAATTATTTTGTCTCCCTTTCCTTTCTTCTCACTCCAGGAATTGTCTGAATTTGTTTGGTTGCTGCTGCAAGCAATTGCATTACCATTGTATGAATCGGATCCAGACAAGAAGATGTCAGAAATGTCGTCCTGTAATTGGCCTCTTTCCACCACTCTTGTTTTGATTTTTTTGATATCTTCGAAAAATCGTACACATCTAATTTGATTACTTGGGAACCACGTTCTCCCGGCGAGGTTAAAGTACATGTAGCACCTTGTGTCCTTTTCGAAATAGACTGCGATATTGATCCAGTGTTGCGTTGTGAATTTCCAACTTGGAACGACTCGTCTAGAATATCTTCTATTGATTGAATTATCAAATTTACATCGTTTAGATTTCCAAGAATCGGATTCGCTTTCTGAATTTTCAATTGATTCCGTTTCCTTTTCTTCTCCTTCACTTGAACATCTGCGACTTGCTGAGTGTTGACTTCCATGTTCACAGAATCTCCATTCACAATTTCCACTTCCTCCACATCTGAAACAGGACTCGGTGATCGAGTTACTGGTTCCCGAAAGGATACTGCACGCTTCGCTGGAGGACTCATCTGAATTCGAATAAAAATAACTGCACTCACTGCTTGATGATAACTCGTCGATTTGAAAATTTGAACACATTTAACTTAGCTAGAGTATTTGCTCCCATTTATATGAAAAACTAAGATTTCTACACACATGTAAAACTTAAAACACAGTCTAACGACGACGACGACGACGTCAGCAGCAGCAGGTGGGCGGGGCTTTCACACCGGTCTTAGCTAGAGTATTTGCTCCTATTTATATGAAAAACCAAGATTTCTACACACATGTAAAACTTAAAACACAGTCTAACGACGACGACGTCAGCAGCAGCAGGTGGGCGGGGCTTTCACACCGGTCTTAGCTAGAGTATTTGCTCCTATTTATATGAAAAACCAAGATTTCTATATACATGTAAAACTTAAAACACAGTCTAACGACGACGTCGACGTCAGCAGCAGCAGGTGGGCGGGGCTTTCACACCGGTCTTAGCTAGAGTATTTGCTCCTATTTATATGAAAAGCCAAGATTTCTACACACATGTAAAACTTAAAACACAGGTGGGCGGGGCTTTCACACCGGACAAACACCATTTTGTCTAGCCATGGCGTAGCTAATCATGGCCTTCCGCCGATAGCCGCGGGCTGACAAAATGGTGTTTGACCGGTGTGAAAGCCCCGCCCACCTGCTGCTGCTGACGTCGTCGTCGTCGTCGTTAGACTGTGTTTTAAGTTTTACATGTGTGTAGGCAAACCGTGGATGCAAGCGCAAGTGAGAAATTGTGTGCAAGCGAACAAACACACAAATTTATAATTGCTATGGAGAGCAACGACAAGGGAGCAAAGATCACAACAAAAACGAGCACAAACAAAAACACAGCTGAGATGCTGTATTAATAAAATATGTTAAATTTTGCTACAATGCACACTAAAATAGAACTTTGTACAATATAATATAATAATATTGTATATATAATATTTAATATTCAACAATTTGAATTTAAAATACACGAATTAAGGCAGAAATGAATAAAATAGACGGAGCGCAAAAATAAACAACCGGCACAGCTGATAATCTCTTTCTCTCATTCTCATGCCACTCATTCAAAACACTTGTTAGTGAGTCTGCAATATTTTGTGCACTGTGATTGGTATCATCATGTAACGTGTTGGTCGACAGCACAGCAGAACGCAATATGAACTGTTGGTCTATAAAATGGAACGTCACTGTTATATAGGACTCACTTGCCAAAGATGTCCACATGTCAGTCGTGATGGCCACACTTTCCATTGAGTCCAGCATATTCATCAATGCGGCCTTCATTGAAACATACTTGTTCTCAATTTGAACTTTCTTTTACGTGGTTCTAGACGGAAACTCGTAGTGTGGGTCAAGCACTCGACAGAATTTGCGAAAGCTTTCTTCGTCTACCAGGCTAAACGGCTGCATACTAGTTGCCACAAACTCTGATAATGCGTCGTCAATTTTAGCTTTGCGTTGTGAATTTGCCTCGTACTTTTTGTTGGTGAAGGGAAGAATGCTTCCAGATTTTGCTGGAACTTCCGCCTCGCGCACCGTGGGATGCATGCGGGCTAGGTGGTTCTGCAGATTTGTGGTGTTTCCACTAGTCTTACAGACATTCCCGCACTTTCGACACACCGCCCTTTTTCCATCCTTTGCATTTGCCAAACTTTCGATTTTTTGGCAGTTCCCGCGTTTTTGATTTCTTCTTCGGAATCGCGGGAGTCATCCACCGCTGCGCCTAAAATTACATGCAACAATTATATCTTTCAATTACTAAATTTCTATTGTACTTACGTTTTTGGTTAACAAATTGGTCCATCTTTCACTTTTTGATGTATAAAATAAAACTTGCATTGGTATTTTCATAATTAAATAAAAAAGCAACTTACCAGCCAACGGCAACGCAAAGTGTGACCAGTTTTTCGATATATCGATATTAGGAAAATCGAATCGATATAATTCCAAATTTCGAAAATATCGATAATATCGTTTCTCTTTTGATTCTGACATTATTGCATTTTCAGATACTTGGCTTAATTCTAGCATATCTGATAATGAAATAATGTCATCAAATTACAATTTATTTAGGCGCGATCGTCCTAATCGACGTGGTGGTGGAGTCCTTATTTCAGTAAAGTCCAGCCTTAATGCTAAAATAATAGATGTTTCACCACTAGATGAAATTGAAATTGTTGCCGTTAAGGTTTCTTTTCGTCATTTGCTCTTTATGTAACTTGTTCCTATATTCCTCCATCGTCTGAAATGTCGATTTATTGCAACATTTCAATTTCATTAAAAAAACATTCAGTCACATTCGTGATCGTGATTTCTTTGTGACACTTGGTGATTTTAACTTACTAAACGTTTCCTGGACGTTATTCGACCAGTTTAATTACATATCCACACCTAATAATGACTTTTTAGATAGTTTGATTGATCTTCCTGTTTTTCAAATCAATCATATATCTGTAAAGTTTTTAACACTTTATTTATTTTATTTCGCACAATGCTACTTTTACAATGTTCTCTTCTTGCGGGTCTATATTTAAGTTAGTATCGAAACTCATCGTATCGATATTGCCAATGTGCAATATCGATACAACTTGCTTATTTATATATCGATATGCATTGTTCTTCATTTTAATCGATTATTGATATTATTTTTTAAAAGTAATTATTGCTAACATTACATTCGGCCGACCTGACAATAATAGTCGACCACGACTTACTTACTATTGTTTAATACTAAGCTTACACAACTAGCCCAAGGCTTAAGCCTTGCTGGTTCTAAAACACTACAATATGTTAAATGAGTTAACTGACAATTATCTATATCTGTAACTTCGTAACGATCATTATCAAATACACGGCTTATTTTATATGGGCCACGGTATTTTGGAGCAAACTTTTTATTAATACCTGGCGCTGTATCTACGTTTCTTATTGCTACAAAATCACCAACATTATATTTTAAAGGCGCTCTATGCTTTTTTCTATACATGTTTTCATTTCGTATCTGCGACTGCAGTATCTTTTCCCCAGCTGTCTTCCTAATTTGTTCTAGATCCCTATGACCTACGTTATTAACTCTATCTTCCAAGTACTCTGCTAATTCATCCACAATGGGACCCTTTTGGTCAACTCCAAACAGTAACATACTAGGGGATTTTTGCGTACTACTATGTACTGCATTATTAATAGCATATTCTACTCTATACATAAGTTTATGCCAATCCGCCTGAAGTAATGGTTCTGATAACTTTCCTAGCATGGGTGTTAATACCCGATTTACTCGCTCAACCTGACCATTAGCCTGTGGCGCACCTGTTGCGACTTTAATATGCTCTATATCACGTTCAGTCAAGAAGGAACTAAAGTCCAAAGAAGTAAAGCATGTTCCACGATCTGATATTATTCGTTTAGGGCGACTATAAAATTCAAAATATTTAGTAAGTGCACCCCTAGCTTCTCGCGTACTTGTACTGTTTACTGGGAATAACTTTACAAATTTCGTAAATGCGTCGACTATTACTAATAAGTGTTTCCTTTTGGAATTTATGCTTGGCAAGGGTCCTAAATGGTCTATATGGAGTGTATGAAAGGGCACACAGGGTTTGGGTATACTATGCAATGTTCTATCATGGATCGTCTTTGGGACAGAATGCAATATACAAGGTAAACAATTTCTAATAAATTTTTCAACCTTACTACGCATGGAAGGAAACCAATATGACTTTTTTAAATCATTCACACACTTTTCCGCCGCTAAATGTCCTAATTTCTCATGTGAAGTTTGAATTAATTGGTTTTCCATACTGAAAGGCACATACAGCCGTAACTCATCTGCATCATTAATTTTGTACACTATTCCATCTACTAGCTCAAAACCCAACACTTCAGCATTTTCCAATAAATCCCTAGTTTTTTCGATATCAGGATCTCTCATCTGTTCAACATGTAGCAACAAATCTACATCCTCCTTAAGTAATTAAGTAATTAAGGATTCCTTTAAGTCAGCTAATTGCTCACCACGCCTATCCCTACAAGAGTTCTCTATAACTTCCTTTATCCTTATATCACCTCCCCGGCCTTCTTTTCTTCCGTCCAAATCCCTATTTGTTTGGTAATTCCGACTATAAGAGGCACTATGCTTCTCACTATGAATTTTGCCTACGTTCCCATTATGGCCATCATTAGGGGCTTTACTATGGTTCTCACCGCGGTCACTGCTATGGGTATCAATATGGTTCTCACTACGGTCACTCCTATGGGTATCAATATGGTTCTCACTACGGTCACTACTATGGGTATCAATATGGTTCTCACTACGGTCACTCCTATGGGTATCAATATGGTTCTCACTACGGTCACTACTATGGGTATCAATATGGTTCTCACTACGGTCACTCCTATGGGTATCAATATGGTTCTCACTACGGTCACTCCTATGGGTATCAATATGGTTCTCACTACGGTCACTCCTATGGGTATCAATATGGTTCTCACTACGGTCACTCCTATGGGTATCAATATGGTTCTCACTACGGTTCTCAATTAACTCCGTCTGTCTACTTAAGGCATCGTCATGCGACATGTTGCTTCCAGGTCTGTGTTCAATACGGTAGTCATAATTTTCCAATTCTAAAGACCATCGAGCAATCTTAGGATTAATGGATTTTCTACTAAGGGTTTGTACTAAAGAATTACAATCTGTCACTATTTTAAATGCTCTATGTTCCAAATAAACCCTAAAGCGACGCAATGCGTAAATAATGGCAAGAGTCTCCAGCTCAAAGCTATGGTATCTGGATTCAGCCGCTGTAGTTTTTCCTGAAAAAAATGCTACAGGATGCATTTTCCCGTCATCCTGCTTCTGCATTAATATAGCTCCAAAACCGTGTGCACTGGCATCAGTGTGCAGCTCTGTATCTCTATTGGGACTAAATATTGCTAGTACCGGAGGATTTGACAATGCTGACTTTAGTGCATTAAAAGACTCTATTTGTTTATTGTTAAGAGGAAAAGGACCCCCATTCTTTAATAAATCCGTCAGGGGCCTGGCTATACTAGCAAACGAGAACACAAAACGACGAAAATATGAAAAGAGTCCTAAACATGAATGCAAGCTTTTCAAATTAATAGGCATTGGGTATTCCCTCAAAACCTCAAGGTGGGAATTATTTGGCGATATACCATGTTTATTGACTCTATATCCTAAAAAGTCACATTCTTGTTGAATAAATATACACTTCTTAAGGTTTATTTCCAGATTATAATCACTTATTCGATCCATAAGTTTACCCAAAATGTCTAAATGCTCCTCAACCGTTTTAGTAGCCACTACTATATCGTCCATATAGGCGACTATTTTCTTAGCTCGAATAAGGTCCTTGAATACACTAAATATAAATCTTTGAAAAATAGCTGGACCATTCCTAAGCCCAAATGGCATTTTCACATACTCATATTGGCCGTGGGGAGTGACAAAAGATGTATACTGCACTGATTTCTCCTCGACTGAAATTTGATGAAACCCTTGCTTAAGATCAATTACCGAAAAACACTGTTTGTTTTCCAGATACTCTAAGCAATCCTCTATAAGGGGCAATGGGAAATTGTCACGGACATTAAGCTTATTCAGTCCTCTATAATCGACGCACATTCGAATTTCACCAGATTTCTTTTTCACAAGTACGATTGGAGATGCATACGGGGATTCACTAGGTCGTATTATCTTTTTCTCTAACAGATCTTCAATAATTTCCGCCACTCTCTCTCTCTCTCAAAGTAGCTTAATCGTCTTGGTGAGCAATGAAAAGGAGTTGTGTCAGTAAGTCTAATGCTCATCTGTTGTCCTGCATTCATTACATTTTTACCAGAATTAGTCAAATATCTGGACCTCAACAATGCGGAACATTCTTCAAATAAATGTCTACCAAAACCTAATCCTACATTATATTCTTCGCTTTCTTCTATTTCAATATTGGCACAGAAGTCTTTAAATTCGTTAGAGTTTTCGGCTATTTGCGTGTCCTCATTGGACACTATCTGTGACGTATTGATGTCTATGGGATTTTCTGAAATATTTCTTACATCTATTTTATCGGTAATAGTGGTGAACAAAGATTTAGTTGTATTACTCGTGCTTTTTATTTCATTTATATAAACTAACTTAATATTCATCTTCCGCAAAGCATCACGACCTAATAGTACTAAAGCTGGTAATGTTCTTGAGCGTACTACAAAAAATAAAATTTCATGTGTCTTCATGACAAAAGTTATTTGACCCTTCATTTGGCCCTTAATATGAATACTTTTCCCACCTAATCCATAATATTTTTCAGAACATGGTCTTAACACTAAATTTTTAGGTATTAATGATTCATCAAGAAAACTTACAGGACTACCAGTATCAATAAAAGCACGAACATTACATCTCTGCTCACCAGGTGAAACTCATAAATCAATTAAGGGAGTAACCGCAATTGTGGTACCCTTCTCACAATCTTCTCCCATTTTTGGTTCTTCCTTCGATGTGACGGTGCAAGTGCTGACGTTCTTCTGTGGGCACTGGCGATATTGATGCTCGGTACTGTAGCACTTGAAACAAGCTCCTTGGGGTCTTTTGGGACGCTTGCACTCTGACATCATGTGGCCCATCTGACGACAATTGAAACACCTTACGTCTTCAATTCGCCCACCGGAGTTTTGAGTTGCTGCTGCACTAGGTGGCTGACTAAATTGATCATATATGATGAGTTTCTCACGTAACTCATCCAACGAGGTGCAATACCTCATAGACGCTGCAGCGCCTGTTGTATCCTGCAGTCCGTTGACGATGAACTGAACAACATCATTTACGGCCAACTCAGCTTGCATGGCGATGCTGCACATAGCAACAAAATAACGCAACGCACTCTCCCCTTTTTGGATTTTACGCGCTTCAAGTTGCTTGCCGACATCCCAAGATGAGACTTTGTGCTTAAAGATGTGAATAAGCTCCTCCTTCAGGTCCCTCCAGTTTAATATGCCAGTGTTGTGCATATACAACTGGGCAGATCCGGTTAATAGACGTTTGGCATAAATGAATCGCTTCATATGGCTAACATTGTAGGGATTCATAACATCTTCGAAGTCTCGGGTCCACATTAACACGGAGTAGTTGTCATCACCCGAAAAAGGCCGTATCAAAGCTTCCACATCTTTCACATCCAAGACATTTTGGTCCGACTTAGTGAACCTTTCGCTACTCTCAAGGGTGGCCTGCAGGTCAGCAACCCGCTTACGAGTGACATAAAGCTTCTCCAAGTCCTCCAAGTATTGTAATTCATTTGAAATCTTGCCCTTGATTTCGCAACATTGTGAAATCGCCTGCGCTTCTCTCGAATTTTCAGCATCACATAACGGTTGTTCCGCCATTTTATTGTTATCGTGAATTTCATAAGATCTTGGCGTCAAGTTGTCGGCGTCACCTATGACGAAGTCTGGCATTAACTTCTCTGCTTTTTCAGGTTTGGACTGAATTTGGGTATCAAACAAATTGTCTATATCTTCCATTACCAAGTTTTTTTTTTTTTTTTTTTTAGTACTGCACACAACTTTGTTCAAAAATAAAGATTTGGTTTTAATTTTTGTACAGGTTTGATTTGACCGTGTAATTCACTATGTTTCTTTATTTTTATGTTTCAACCAGTCACTATGAGCATTGGGCATACCCCACACCTGATATGTAAAGTTTTTAACACTTTATTTATTTTATTTCGCACAATGCTACTTTTACAATGTTCTCTTCTTGCGGGTCTATATTTAAGTTAGTATCGAAACTCATCGTATCGATATTGCCAATGTGCAATATCGATACAACTTGCTTATTTATATATCGGTATGCATTGTTCTTCATTTTAATCGATTATTGATATTATTTTTTAAAAGTAATTATTGCTAACATTACATATCGAATCGTTTAAACAGAATGCTGGATCTCATCTTTGTTAATGTGCCGTTGTCACTAAATCTTCTGCTATAGTTGTACCTGAAGATTATTTTCATCCTTCTCTTGAAATATTCTTGTCTATTCCTAACTTAACCAATTCAGCTCCTTCTTTCTCTTCAAAAACGCGCCGTTGCTTCCGCATTATTCTTTGCTAAATCAACTAATTCTTGCTACCGACGGGTCTATACTATACATCACGAATGATATTAACATAGCTGTTGAGTATTTTTACAATATTTTAAACTCAAACTTTGATGCCTGCATCCATGTTGTGTTGTAAAGTCCGTTTTATGTAAACCACCTTGGTTTTCACCAAGACTATCCAACTTAAAAAACAAAAAATCAAAATATTTTAAAAAGTTTAAGCAGACAGGTTCTAGCTTAGACTTTTTAAATTTATTCTAAAGTAAAAGCTGTCTTTCCCCTTCTCAATTCTCAATGCTATGAAAGTTATCTCGTTAGTTGCAAGAATCAATTTGCGCGTGATCCTAAACAATTCTATATCTTTGTTAAATCTAAATGTAAATCTAGTACATTACCCTATTCTTTCTATTTCAATTCCAGTAAAGTAAGTGAGGTCGCGGCTACTTCCGATCTCTTTGCTAATTTGCTTCTGTTTTTCCATAACTAAATCTATTTAATCTTTCTTTAGAATCGTCTGTCTTTCCTACCTTATTTAAAGAATATTACATTATCCCACTGCAAAAAATAGGGTGCAAGTCGGATATATCCAACTACAGGGGAATTGCGAAGTTGTCCGCAATCTCTAAGCTCTTCGAAAGATAATTACTTCGACTTTGCAAATTCTCTCCAAGTCAATTACCTCCCCTGCCCAACACGGATTCGTTAAGAGTCGCTCGACTTTGACCAATCTGTTAGAATTTACATCTTTTATAAAAGAGGCATTCCTTAATAGATTGCAAACGAATATCATCTATACTGACTTTAGCAAAGCATTTGTCTCTGTGAATCTTAACCTCCTTTAGCATAAACTTAGTATTTTGGGCTTCCCACCCTCTTTTCTTCTATGGATATCTTCATATCTATGTGGTAGGACCCAAAGGGTTATGCTTAGATCAGCCATCTCTAAATCTGTTTTTGTTACTTCTGGAGTTCCCCAGGGAAGTCACCTAGCCCATTATTCTTTAATCTTTTTATAAACGACCTTCCCTGTTCGCTATCCCATTGTCGCATACTTATGTATGCTGATGATGTGAAATTATTATTATCTTATAAGGACCCTTCGAATCATGCGTTATTATAAGATGATTTAAACACAATGCACAACTGGTGCATCTTATAAGGACCCTTCGGATCATGCGTTATTATAAGATGACTTAAACACAACTCACAACTGGTGCATAACTAATTACAAGTATCTAAATTTTTCAAAAATCCCTGTTTATGACTTTTAACAGGGTTACTCCTTACTTAGCCAATTACTATATTGACAATGTACCCTTAAATCGCATACTGTTAGTTGAAGATATTGGTGTTCTCTTTGATAATAAATTAAGTTTCACACATCATATCTCCACAATTGTTAATAAAGCCAACGGAACTCTTGGATTTATTAAACGCTGGTCTAACGAATGTAATGATCCCTTCGCCACTAAACTTCTTTACACATCCCTTGTCCGGCCCATTCTTGAATATTGTTCATGTGTCTGGTCTCCTCACATGCTCATACTCATGATTAAATTGAGTCGGTGCAGAAGCAGTTTTTACTCTTCGCACTTCGTGGACTCAATTGGCACCCTAACCTTATTCTTCCATCCTACACCAACAGGGTCTTACTCCTTGATCTTCCGCCCTTATTAATCGTATGAGAGTCTTTGGAGTTATTTTTCTTCACAGACATATAGTTGGCGATATCTGCTCCCCATCCCTCTTAGAACGCCTTAATTTTAATATTCCAACCAGGTACTATATCCCTTTATTTCTTCCTAAATACGCTTTGCACAATTGTTTACATCTCGCTCTCTCTTTCCCATTTTAGAGCTTCACTTTTCAGCCAACTCCGTTAAATCACTGATTTCCATGGGCAGTATGTTTGGAATCTCTGCCATTCATGCGTCCCTTTAAATCAGAGATCTTTCGTGATAGTTTTCGCATGCATTCTTTATTGATCTGATTGGGTTTTTCCCAATCCTTGCAACAAATGTTGAATCAATTTCATTACTTTTATACACAGATTAACTATTAATTATTAACTATTAATTAATTTATCTATTTTATTAACAAAATTTTGTTAAACCCGTGAAACATAAAGCAAGACTTGTAGCGCGTGGATTTACACAGGAGTATTTAACAGATTCAAGAATTCCGGCCTTGTTTGCCTCACCTACATTACTACCTTTTAGAAAATCTTCAGCACCAGAACAATATTGGGTGGTCGCAATTCGATTCAGTTTTAAAGTGTTGTATGAATTTGTTGCGGCGTTGGAGTGAAATAGATGAATAGCATCATCTGGTATCATATCTTCCCTTACTACTCTATATCTAAGAAGATCAATGTCAATGTCTGTCATATGAGCGGATGCCATATTATTAAGGGGTACAGCAAATGGTTGATCATCTCGTTGACGCATTATTTCCGTCAACTTAAAAAATTTAAATCTAATAAGATTATTCTCCCACAGTGTGCCATGTAGTTCACTGTAGTCTTCCCTAGAGGATTGCTGAAAAATCCACCTGTCGCCCACAGGCCTCAGTTGTCTGAGATCGCCGAGCACGATGACAGGTATCCCTCCAAAAAAGTGATTACTTTTGAAAATCTGCTGTAGCCTCACGTTTATAAAGCCAAACATTTTGGTTCCTACCATTGAAATTTCGTCAATAATGAGAAGTTTGAGATCGATTAATCTCGAATGTAGCGTATTTAATAAGTCTGCGGATAAGGTCCCAATTCGATCGGACTGATTTACAGGAAGGCTAAAAATTGAATGGAGTGTACAACCTCCTATTTCGAATGCTGCCTTCCCTGTTGGAGCGGACAAAAGAACTTTAATTGAGTTTTAAGTTTAGGAAACATACTATTTCGTCCAAACATGACGATGTCATTAAAACAGGCAACTTAACAAACTGAACAGTGTTGCTGCTTGGCCCATCTGTATTCTCGTCATTTCCTATATTTAAAATATTTACCTGGGGATCTATTTCTGCTACACCTAACACTCTAAATCTATTATCTACAATATCCTGATCATCTACATTACCTAACACTTCTTCCTGATTATCGGTTAATACTCTACTGAGAGCATCTTCTAACTCACTATCATTTAAAACATTAAATCTTCAACGATTAGCCTCAATAAAATCCCTATTCAGATTACAAACCTCTTCGCAATTTTTACTAACTAACTTCTCTTGTTCATTTCTCCACGGATAATACAGCATTAATAGTTCCCTAAAATAATTCTCCCTATCGTGACTAACATTATATCTCCTATAACGTATTATCCGTGGACTACGCCTTTCTCTTACAAATCCGCTACCATTGCGGAGAGGAAAAACTTCGGTTGTACCGAATCCTTCATTTCCTACCTCATTCTGTGATTCTTGGCGAGTCCTACCTGCACTTCTAGAGAATGTATAAAATGCCGCAAAATCTGCTAAGCATAAACTATTAAGATCTTCTGGACGGTGAACGTAATGATCTAATAGGCCTACTTCGAAAATGTCCTCTGAGTCTTCGGGCAAACTTCTGAGTTGTGCCCGAGACTTGAGCATTTGAACTCGTTTGTCAGGCAATCCAGTGTTTATAAAAACTTCTGCATTGCTGCTCTCTGACAACGACATCCCTAAACAACAATAAGCTGCCTCCTGTGCTGATATTTCTGAGCCATTCATAAACTTATGACCTATGTGCTGCAGCTTTTGCCTAATGCTAAAATTTCCTAAACGCGCTCTCTGCATTGACAAAATATGCGTGTTATACGCATTCACCATTATGGCGTCGAAACTTCTCTTTAAAAATATTTTTGGTCTATTTAAACTAGATCTAATTGCTAGAATATAATCCTCATAACTAAGACCAATTTGAGGTTGCGAGAGAAAATTATTAAAATCATTAAGGGAATCCCTAACTTCAATATCTATGGGAGAACTCAAGAAATTGTTTATTTTCTCGAAATTCTTTTGATGAATTGAACTAATCGGACTGTTTTCAGGAAGAGGAAAGAGAATTTCTGTACTAGGCATAGGAGGATATGGTATACCAAAACGACAGATTTGCCTATTTCTGATGCTACCCTGGCATGACGGAGTATGCTTATGCGTTTGGTATAATATGAAAGGTTTCAATTTATCGTTTGTTGGTTTTTTTACCATCGTAATAAACTGATCAACAAACTAAACAACAGGCGGACAAGTGGAAGGATTGCTAGCATCAAACAAAGGGGCATCCTTCAACCAAAACATTCCATGAATGTGTGGTGATCCCCTATGTTGGAATTCTACTCGCCAACACCTGCTCCAGAATGTTGTCCGAAAATGCCTCCATCCTACTTCATAACTTTTAAAAGCTGCCTTTACCTATACTCAAAATACCTAGCGCATGTAACTGGGTCTGACCTAATCAGTTCTACAACTTCAGACCTATCTATGCTAGCTGCCTCTCCTTCGGTTAGAACTTCCTTCCTAACTGTTTTCTTTAAAATAACTATAAGTTCTAAACATTTACTTTCTGCAGCAGAGAGCGTTATGAAGAAAGAAGGTATGCCAAATTGCCTTATCATGGCCATAACCTTCTTCTTCTCTGCTTCCCAATGGGTAGGAGATGAACGAATGCCTTTCAAAATCTTAAATCCGTCATCAAATTGAACCTATCTATTTCTTCCTCATTAAGGGCTGTCCTAGCTGTAACGCCGCGGGAAGCGCTGTGCTTTTTCAAGCAAATGGAATAATTATTCCGCATACTAATTAGCTGCATTTTCCTTAGATTATAAAATACTATAGCTAATCTACCCTACAAGCCCTTCTATCAAAATTCCTAAGCGCTGATCTAATAATTTTTGTGTAGCTTTCTACACAATTTCTTTTCACTCCTGCATAAATCGTGGGAAAGGACAACTCCTCTGAATCAGAATCAGCTATCATGTTCAGAGGCCGTTGTCCGTTGGCCTGTGGATCCTGTCTTCTAACTGTCCTACGCGATGTATTGACTGCCTGTTCGCGAACCCTTTCCTCAGGAATTTCCCTACGACTTCGCCTGCGAGTGGCAACAGAAGCCCTCTCGTTCTGCCTTACTTGTGGATCCTGTCTCCTAATTGTCCTACGCGAAGTATTTTCTGCCTGTTCTATTAATCTTAAGCGCGCACTTCTTCTACGGCGTGAACGCTGCTGTGAATTCCCAATCTGTTCTACTACTCGATTTTCACTAATTTCCCTACGAATTTTTTGTGATTGGGAATTCAACTCTCGTTCCCTTTCTACATATTGTGCGTCTTCTCTATTTAACCTAAATTTATATATATGGGAAATAAATGCATAAATAAATTAAATCAATATAATAAAATAAATGAAAAATATATAAAATGTATTTATATGGAATAATTATATAATGCAATATTAAAACAATTAGCAATTTTTGAACGGACAAAGTCGGACAATACTTAAGACTTACTGCAACACACGTAACGCGACAATTAATACTCGATAACCGAAACCGACACAAAACGATAGTATTTTAATTTGCGCGCGCATAAAATGCCTACGTCACCAACTACGCGTCGTTTAATGTTATCGACACACACACTCACGAACTATCACTTATGGTTAACTTAAGTATTTAACTGATATATGTGAACTATATTAATATATTATATTATGTGCTGCAGCTTTTGCCTAATGCTAAAATTTCCTAAACGCGCTCTCTGCATTGACAAAATATGCGTGTTATACGCATTCACCATTATGGCGTCGAAACTTCTCTTTAAAAATATTTTTGGTCTATTTAAACTAGATCTAATTGCTAGAATATAATCCTCATAACTAAGACCAATTTGAGGTTGCGAGAGAAAATTATTAAAATCATTAAGGGAATCCCTAACTTCAATATCTATGGGAGAACTCAAGAAATTGTTTATTTTCTCGAAATTCTTTTGATGAATTGAACTAATCGGACTGTTTTCTGGAAGAGGAAAGAGAATTTCTGTACTAGGCATAGGAGGATATGGTATACCAAAACGACAGATTTGCCTATTTCTGATGCTACGCTGGCATGACGGAGTATGCTTATGCGTTTGGTATAATATGAAAGGTTTCAATTTATCGTTTGTTGGTTTTTTTACCATCGTAATAAACTGATCAACAAACTAAACAACAGGCGGACAAGTGGAAGGATTGCTAGCATCAAACAAAGGGGCATCCTTCAACCAAAACATTCCATGAATGTGTGGTGATCCCCTATGTTGGAATTCTACTCGCCAACACCTGCTCCAGAATGTTGTCCGAAAATGCCTCCATCCTACTTCATAACTTTTAAAAGCTGCCTTTATCTATACTCAAAATACCTAGCGCATGTAACTGGGTCTGACCTAATCAGTTCTACAACTTCAGACCTATCTATGCTAGCTGCCCCTTCTTCGGTTAGAACTTCCTTCCTAACTGTTTTCTTTAAAATAACTATAAGTTCTAAACATTTACTTTCTGCAGCAGAGAGCGTTATGAAGAAAGAAGGTATGCCAAATTGCCTTATCATGGCCATAACCTTCTTCTTCTCTGCTTCCCAATGGGTAGGAGATGAACGAATGCCTTTCAAAATCTTAAATCCGTCATCAAATTGAATTAACCTATCTATTTCTTCCTCATTAAGGGCTGTCCTAGCTGTAACGCCGCGGGAAGCGCTGTGCTTTCTCAAGCAAATGGAATAATTATTCCGCATACTAATTAGCTGCATTTTCCTTAGATTATAAAATACTATAGCTAATCTACCCTACAAGCCCTTCTATCAAAATTCCTATGCTCTGATCTAATAATTTTTGTGTAGCTTTCTACACAATTTCTTCTCACTCCTGCATAAATCGTGGGAAAGGACAACTCCTCTGAATCAGAATCAGCTATCATGTTCAGAGGCCGTTGTCCTTCCCCAGGTGCTACAGCTAAACTACTACCATCTAAATTCTCTATTGGAATATTCTCCATGAGGGTTTCCTCACCTCCAAGATTAAGTTCTTGCTCTTCTACTGGAGCATTCTGTTCTACATTTTCTACATTTGGGTTTGCAGCTCTATCACCCATTTCTCTAACTAAGTCTATATCTTCTGTTGATGCAATTAATGGAACGACTTCAGATGTGTGGGAAGCCAACCATTCCTCATTAATACTAATTCCATGCTTTCTTTAAAGCTCAGTACCTATTAAATACCTAATTGCATCAACAACGCGAGATGGTTAGTTTTCACCATAAAGCTGTGACGATACTCTAATCTGCGTTTGAGGTGGAGCTGAACAACCTCTGCGTCACTGTTGGAAGGGAAGTTACGACATTAGCAACTGGAATTGGCACGTTTACTACAGCTCCTTTTATGCTATTTTGCCGATCACAATCTAAAGATTTTATGATCATGAATGGTAGACGAGGAGAAACGAGTATTTCTTCTAATCTCTGTAAGTCCTTCAGACATTCTGGAAGTTCAGGGAAATCATTGGTAATGGAATTTTTTGGTTTCTTCCCTTCCTTTATTAAACGGCTACAAGATTTGCAAAAGGAATACTTGCCGTTTACAGGAGGGAATTGTTCGGACAAAAACAGAATGTCTGCGCTAAATTCATTATTTTCTAAAATATATTCCCTACTTATCCTATCTATTTGGTGAGGAAACCACAAACCTTTACAACAAATACAAACATGATCAGAGCCGTGTTTAATTAATTTGTTATAGGTGGCTATTAAACTTTCTAAGGTGTTCCTAAGGGGTCGTGCCTCATCTTCAATGGCATTCGCTCGTGCCTCCTCATTGCGGGCAGCATTACGCTCATTTTCTGCTACCCTATTCTGAGAATTACTCCTATATTGACTAACTCTCTGACTTAAATTCCTAACAGAATCTGCTGCTATCTGTCGTGCTCTTATACGAGCACTTCTTCTTTGAGCTGCATTTCGAGCTCTTTCAACTAATCTATGAACAGGGTCATTTGTTCTCTGTGACCTAGCAATTCTATCTACTTCTCTTTCTAATATTGTAATCTCTACATTCTGCCTCCTCTCAAAGTGTGCCTGGCTATTGCGCACTTGTTCTATTCGTCTAACTAAAATATCCTGTCTTCTTTGCGATCTTCGCAAAGTGTCTTCTGCTTACTCTCTTTGTCTAGTCTCGGGATTTTGTTTTCTAATTGATCTATGCAAAGAATTTTCTGCCTGTTCGTGAACCCTTTCCTCAGGAATTACCCTACGAATTCGCCTACGTGTGGCATCAGAAGCCCTCTCGTTCTGCCTAACCTGTGGATCCTGTCTTCTAACTGTCCTACGCGATGTATTGACTGCCTGTTCGCGAACCCTTTCCTCAGGAATTTCCCTACGACTTCGCCTGCGAGTGGCATCAGAAGCCCTCTCGTTCTGCCTTACTTGTGGATCCTGTCTCCTAATTGTCCTACGCGAAGTATTTTCTGCCTGTTCTATTAATCTTAAGCGCGCACTTCTTCTACGGCGTGAACGCTGCTGTGAATTCCCAATCTGTTCTACTACTCGATTTTCACTAATTTCCCTACGAATTTTTTGTGATTGGGAATTCAACTCTCGTTCCCTTTCTACATATTGTGCGTCTTCTCTATTTAACCTAAATTTATATATATGGGAAATAAATGCATAAATAAATTAAATCAATATAATAAAATAAATGAAAAGTATATAAAATCTATTTATATGGAATAATTATATAATGCAATATTAAAACAATTAGCAATTTTTGAACGGACAAAGTCGGACAATACTGCAACACACGTAACGCGACAATTAATACTCGATAACCGAAACCGACACAAAACGATAGTATTTTAATTTGCGCGCGCATAAAATGCCTACGTCACCAACTACGCGTCGTTTAATGTTATCGACAACACACACATCACGAACTATCACTTATGGTTAACTTAAGTATTTAACTGATATATGTGAACTATATTAATATATTATATTATATTAATCGCAATTAAAATCGCGTTTTGTTGAAGTATTCGCAATTAAAATCACGTTTTTTTTAAGGTTTTTATTGCAATCGACGACAAATATGCAAATCGATGGACGATAACACCCGCTCTATCGAAACGTTTGCAACGAATTAACTCAAAACGAACGCTAAAATTGCACAAATGAGAGCATGGGAGAGGATTTCTCTCACAGAAATGAGACAAGCATAGTCCGAGTCTAGGAGTAAGAGAGACAGGCTAGAAGGATTAACGGTAAAAGTCGTTACTTTTTACGCGCGCGCTAAAGCAGCGCTGTCAGAATCTTCGATGAAAAATAGCTAGATAGGTTAACTAATTTATAAAAACAGCTAGAGTGTATTTAAATATTGGTAATACAAAATTGCTTTATCATAAAACATTTTGTATTTAACATAAATTCAATGTCTTAATTTATATATATATATATATATAAAAATATAGTATATGTATATATAATTACATAATTGTATTTAACAATTAGAGAATAATTATATATATATAAATATAATTAATTGTTGGTATTCTTCCAAATAAAAGTAACCAAAATAAAGAGGCAATACTGAATAAATCAAAATTTGTTATTTTCACTTTTCAACTCTATTTAATGATTTTGCATGTAAAAGCATTAGATGAAGTAAATGGCGACGGTCATAAACGCAATTACTTGATTTATTTAAATATATTAAATATATA